>OW443329.2:10000000-20000000 GCA_937001555.2 Hypsopygia costalis
TGTCCATTTTATCACTTATAACACGCGCTATCGTCTCAGATAAATTTCCATTGTCCGTCGGACTTTCTAGGGTTTTACGACGCGAACCGCCTGCTACCTGCGGCCCTTTCCTACCGCGTCGCGTTGTATTGCGATCGGCCATTGTTATCCGAATAAAATGATGTATTCAAATATCAATTTACTATGCGTCCAGTTATTTCGTGTTAACTTAATGAATCTATTCAATAATCTAGTAATGACACTTATCGCCTCCTTTTATAACAATAATCTTTTGATCAAATCGACACGTATGTGTACGGATCTAATTCAATTCGGATTAATTATGAATACGTGTTAGAATCCCAGCAAGGGCGCGGTTAGTCCCCGTGGTTACGACTCTAATCAAGCGCATCGCCAATCGATCCTACGCGGAAGGTGACCGCAAGGTGCACATCGAATTAGCCATTGAGAGGTGTAAAAAATATTATCAATGCAACTGGCGTCCCAGCGCAAAATGATTTTATCTCGGATATATTTTTTTTTATTTTTTTTTTATTTTATTTTATTTTTGTTTTTTTTGTTTTGGGCCTCTTATTTATATATAGATATACATATTTTTAAATATATATACGTATATATATTTTTTTTTGTTTTCTTTTTCTTTGTTTAAGCGCTTTGTGTATTTATATCCGAGTATTTATTATTTCTTTTTTTTTCTTTCCACACTCTCATCAATCCGAACTGATTTAATCAGCAACCACCTCGCTACGATATTATGGGCTATTTTTACCCAACAGAAATTAAATATTTACTTTTATTCAAGACGGCCGCACACAAGTGTCAAGACTGATTGTGCTCGTTGGCAATCTTAATTAATGGTAAGGACTCATATATATCAATCTGTATAACTCCAACCCGATTATAGATATTTTGAATACAGTCAGCGTTCTTACTATTAATTTCACTAGCTTAAAGCTACTATTTAAACTTTAATAATTATACATGCCATATTTCCAAGTCTATACTTTAAATAAAATTGAACCTACTCGGAGCGGAATACAGTTACATTAAATTCACTCCTAACCACTAAATTATAATTAACGTTATTTTAACTTCACTCCTAAATCACTAACTTATAATTAACCCTGTCTTTACCTTATTAGAAGTTCTTATACAATATTTCAATGCCTACTTCCTGTCACTCTTTATGTACCAAATTATTTATTATTCTAACTCCCCCCAAACGACAAAATTATTGCTAGTCATCCAGCTTGAATTATCGTATTGACCATGTCCATCTATGTGACTAATTACCACTTCCTGTAATGCAAGCAATATTAAGTTATATACGGTTATTTGTATTTTATTTTTCCTATATAACTCAATAATAGAGTAATTAGATCGTCTATAAAACAATTTCCTACGTTTGTCTATAATTTCCTACGTTGTGTTTCCTTTGTTTTTTTTATATTCCCCGTTTAATAATAATACAGTGAATTTAATAACTAAACATGTAATTAATTTTATTTCCGCACTACCCAAATGTACTCCAGTTGTTGCAATTATATGCAACGAGCCTGGATCCTGGTTTCCACGGTACCAGATGTAACGGTAACCCCCCCCTGTAGCGACCGTCCGTAGCCTAATGTGTAATTAGGATTTTCCCCTTTCAGTGATCTAGATTTTCGCCCTAACTCCTATTTAAAATGACTTAATTCTGCTGGAAAAGTACACGGTTAAATACACACAATTATGAACACATTTGCTGAAATATACACATATGTCAAATAAACCGAATATGATTACGCGGCTGAAATGATACACGATTAGTTTAAAGACACAATATTAATATACAATAATGACAGAAAGATAAGACACTCAGTTAAGTTAATTACATACACAGATTATTAGTCACGCCGCTAAAAAGTTACACAGTTTAATACACACAAATCAATATACAGTGAAGACAGAAAATAATAAGCAAAGCGTATTTACGGAATATATTATCTATTTCCCGGTGATAGTTCCACTCCGCGTCTAGGACAACAAAATCGATAAACCTCGAAGTTAATCGATCCTGCAATCCTTCCGACTCACAAGCACTCCCTCGGCTGGAAACCCATCCCAACCGCCTGGGATTGACTTCCAGCTTACCCAACTATCACCGGGGAGAAGCCCAATAGAAAAGTGAATCTTTTATACTCCTAAACAAAGCGTTTTGGAGACTTTGATTAATTTACAAGCTAGCAATCAAAATCTTAGCTGCAATCTCGACGCTGGCTGGTAGGGTGCCTCATGTGCACTCGCAGGGTGGCCGATGAATCTCTCGAACTGCTTTCCACTGGAACACACTATATGCTAAGCTACTCGGGCAGCTTTGCATCGGTCATCTCAGTATCTGGAGATGTGAACGCGTCCGGCTAACAAAACCAACTAAATATTATCTCTACGAATTATAACTACGAATCTTGGCGTGCGACCCCAAACGATGTATGCGTCTACACGACACAACATCTTCACAAAAAACCCAAAGGGGTCGCCTGCCTCCTTGCCTTTGTCCCAAGAAACTATTGTTTTAAATGTTCGACATGTTATTTCAACGCAACAACTTTCTCGAACTATGCCATTTAAAGCATAGATATTTGAAACCAACTCCATAAATATCCCTTTTTTGTACGATAGCTGGCTTCGGCCGTTTGACAAAAGAGCTGGGGTCTTTTGTCTCAACACATCAATTCTCAAACACATAAATTCAAATTATTGCTCGCAAGCAGGACATTAGATCGCCACATGTCTGAACCTTCAATATAATATTTCACGCTGATAGTCTGCCGTCACATCGCTATTGCATTATCTACCAATCAACCATTGGGAGTGCAGTGTAACACGATTGCGGCTATTCCAAACAAAGAACTTAATAATGTACTGTAAATATAATACGTAACCTAAAAGATAAATAATATAAAAATAACATTAATATACATACTTTACCTGTACTGTCTTTAGAATATATATTAATAATTATTATATATATTTATTTGTGCTTATTATTATTTCTTAGGCAGATTTTTAGGTTAGTGTTCTTTTATATTTACTGCTATAACTCTTTAAAGAGTCAAAATACCATTTGATTGTAATGTTTTGTTTTTCTCTCCCTCTTTTTTTTTTTTATTAATAAGTACGCACATATTGTAATTATCCAGTGACTATTTCTCTTATTGCCTATAGGGTCAGCTGGAAGAGTGGAGGATCTCTTGTAGAGATAAGCTCACCTTTGCACACTTTTGATGTAACTATGTTATAATAATTTATGTACAATAAAGAATATATATACAAATTCTAACATAATCTAAATTTTACACTTCTATTTGCATATTATACCTACATAACACACTGTGCTCAATTTTGATAATTGGTAATCAAAGTGAACATGTAAACAAGTCGAGACAATTTAATGTCACGTTGTCAAAATGTCAAATAATATTAAACACGGAACTGGCAGTTTGACATGGGCTGCTCACGTGTAGACGATTAGCAAATCATTAAGTTTTCATCATTATATACAAGTTATCGGTATATACAAAATGTCAAAAGATATGTACATGATACTTGATAGTGAAATTGTGAAATGTCTTTTATAAAGGACATTGTTTTATACTATGTAGGGTGGTAAACAAGCTTACGGTCCGGCTGCTGTGAATCGGTTACCGTAGCCATATAAACGCTATGCAATATGAAATATCCGTCGCGCGCTGCCACCCCCGCAGCTGCCGCAGCTACTACTGCCTCACCCGCAGGAACACAACTACCCTTACATTAATTGCTTTTTATTGAGCATTCTGTGAGGTGGTGGTACTAGCCCAGTCGGGCAGCTTGTAAATACGCTGCACCTACCTGTATTGCCACTTTGCCAGAGTAGGGTGCTTCACGTGCATGCTTTGCCTCAAAGATGATGAACAACTTACATCCCATCAATACTTAATATTAGAAATGTTATAATGTGTTTGTTTATTTGTCGTTCTTTCACGTCGAAAGGAACAAATAGAAGGACATGATTTTTTTATGGGATTAATTTAAGGCCTGGAGAGTCACTTAAGGTACTCTTTATACCAGAGGGGCAATTCTCGTAATTAAAATATAGTCAAAATTCAGTTTCGATCCAGTCTCGATTTCACAAATGTCACATTTGGTATTCTCGTAACACAATATGTAACTTCAAAATTAAATTTAAGCGGGATTATATCGATATATGAGTGAAAATTAAACAAACTAAGAATGTTACTTTGCCAACAAAAAGAATTGATAATAATTAATTAATGAAATCAAGTAATTTTAGTCAATTCACAATTCAAACTCGATTCGGTCAACTTTCAATCTGCGTTCGTAGAAAAATTACGAGAATTGGCCTTCTGAAAACCATCTTATTCCCATGGGAAAAAATCCGTATATATATATTAATCATACGGCCAAAGCCGCCGGTAACTGCTAGTGCTTCATAAACATAACATTTGAAACAATGAATCTCATTTATTAAATGTAATTTCTGCTCGGCTCAGGTGCTCTTTTGATAAAGTCAAAGTTGAATGGTAACATCTATTGTGGGTCCTAAGCACCTACTCTCTACCTCTAGAAACACTCTATTATTTCAAGCGAAGTTTAATTTAACGTTTATAGGTATTATTGTAAGCGCACGAGAATTGAATTGCCATCTGCCTAAAAACTGTCGTGGAGCACTCGAGATGTCATAATAATGTGAATTCAGAAGTATATTTGAGATTCCATTCAGAGTTGGGGTTCGACAAGAGTGGGTATTATTCATTCATTAATGGACCAAGCCGCGTCCTGCTCCGCTCCAATCTGAAATTCAAAAATATTCTTGAAACCTACAAATGGAAATAATATCCTTATTTAAAGTCGATTACAAAAATATTAAATATGTACTAACTAAATAAGGAGCTCGATGGCGTCGTTGCGCATATCAATCTAATCGAACACGCAAGTTAAGCAATGTCGACCGCAGCCTGTCCATGGATGGGTTTATTTATCACCAGCTCCACGGTACTTCGGAGGACACGTTAAGCCGTCGTTCCCGGCTGTTGTCATTAAATGACAGTGGCCTTTGGGCGGCTTCGAAACACTGGCCTCCGCCAACCCGCAGTTGATCACCGTGGTGGAGTATGCTCTATACCCCTTCAATGAGGGGAGACCCATACCCTAGCAGTGGGAAGAATAAAGAATTGACAACGACGATAGACGACTATCTAAATGGAGTTTAAATACATCTTTATGCGCAGTAAACTTAATACAGCTTGCTACTTACAGGCACAGCTTTTGTCTGAGAAATTAGTTCTAAGCAACATAGCATTTAGTTATCAAGATCATTCGTGTTAACGTCTAAATTAATTTAATTAAGTCGAAGCAAAACCTTACAATTGCTTATTGTGTAATCTGGGTGCGATATAATCGCAGTTAAATCGCAAATTCCATTAGTAATGAGTAATTATAAGAACAATGTTTATATACGGAAAGTGGATCACCCAGTTTACACCACGTGTATGATTGTTTAATCAAAAGCGCCATAAAATTGACCTGCTTTTTGACATTAAAATAACAAGGAAGTCGATTAATAAAATGAAGTAATGAATCTTGTAAGAACAATATGTAACTTGACACTCGAGATCATATTTGCGGTTACCCAAGCCATCAACAATAATACAATCTAATAATGATAGGATGTGGTGAGTCATTACTTCTATTAAATTATGTAACAGATGCATAATTTAGTTATTCGCGAACATTGACAACAATGAAAACAGTAATTTTAGAAAAACATGAGTTAGGAAATGAAAATCGAGAGAATATCTTTTATAAATGACATCAATGTTAAATTAACTAGCCTAAGATCAAAAGAAGATAATTACTTTATATTCATTTTTTTTTTGCCTACAAACAATCATAAACGTTTCTAATATTTTAATTATAACAATAAAAAACTTCATTGTTCAATTCGTTAATTTTAATAACAGTTAAATTTAGCGATACGAAAGTAAATTAAGTAACGAAAATCGGGTACAAAAATGTCAGAGACCACAAACTTACACTAACTTGTAAAAGATTAAATGTAAATATATACCCTGTGATTTTTTTATCACTTACAAAAAGCCATAACCGTTAAAAAGCCCTTAAAAGTGACATTAAAAGAATACCAAAGTAAAAATCACAGCATTAAGTAGGTACAGATAAGAGCAGAGACTAATGAATTTAAATGTTATTCAATTAAATGCGAATGAATAATTCAGGAAAGAATGTAAATGTGCAAAGAATGCCAACCTCCTCGTCGCCAACATTCGGGACATCTAATTAATTACTTTTACTATACATCGACACAGATTCCTTTTTATATCTTTTTAATATTCATGTGTACCAATTATACATAGAAAAAAAAACAACAAAGTATAGATATTAATTGTGCATTGGATTCAAAAATAGTACATTTTTGAATCCAATGCATCATCATCATCGGGTCATTTTAGTCTCCACTACAGGAGCACGACTCTTCCGTCTCAGACAGAAGGAGGATTTGGCCTACACTCCCCACGCTGCTGGCCAGACGGGTTGGGGAGGCCTGATCGATGTTTTATAATGTATTTCCCTTAGTTGCCTTGTACGACATCCGCGGGAAGAGACGGAGTGATTCTATTCTAGTCTACCGGAAACCACACGGCCATTCCAATGCATAATTACGATAAAAACAGTCCAAAATGGAGAAATTAAATACCAATATTGTATTGATCTAATTGATTACAGTGTTTATTTATATACCCTTGGAATAGATCGACTACTTATTGATTGCGGAATGGCTGTTTCCTTTCAAGATTCGGAAATATAGACCGCTAAATCTACAGACAGATTGCAAATCAAACTGTTTAGACAAGTTTAGTGACTTAAATATGAGGTAGCCGTCATAAATTATTAGTTTATTACGGCTGTAACTTCATTTCTTATCGAATGAAATTACGCAGTGAAAATACAATTGTATTTAATTTATGAACGGATCGACAAACGAAGCACGTTTCGCTCTACGTAGAGTGTAGTGTGGAATAAATATATTAATATAATCAACTGCGGGTTGGCGGATGCTAGCGTTTTCAAGCCGCCTATAGGCCACTGACTTGACTTAGCTACTATCTATCTATATATAGATCTAATGATAACTGATAGCCGGGACCGACGGCTTAACGTGCCCTCCGAAGCACGGAAGAGCTCGAGATAAATAAACCTATCTATGGACAGGCTGCGGTTACTGATTATGATTACTAAACTTAAATTTATACTAATATTACAAAAAGAGAGAAGATTTGAGTTTTGTTGGTAATATTTATATATTACAACAGCAATATTACTACCCGATTTTAGAAATTCTTTCACCGCTAGAAAGCTACATGATCAGAGAATAAAATAGACTATATTTTATTTAACCCGTGCGAAACCGGAGCAAGTCGCTAGTAATACATAAATAAAATTGAATCTTTTCATGTCACTTACGTAATAACGTGAAAATGTCGGAAACCAATATAAGAAGAATGTAAGTAAATCTTGAATCTTGACAGTTATCGAATCTACATTTCCCTTAGCCGAAGCAGAGTGAATGATAGACACTAATAATAAAGGCGAGAGTCCACAGACAACACCAATAGGTGTAGGTAGTAAAGCTTTTTTTTTATACATGACAGGAGCAAGCGAGAATGTGGGTCACCTAAAGGAAAGCAATCACCACCGCCCATGGAGATCAGCAACACGAAGCGGTCGCCGATCCGTTGCCAACCTATACTCCTCCCTTTCTTTCTTTCTAGTGACCTCAGTGGTTTCCGGCAGACTAGAATAGAATCACTCCGTTTCTTCCCGTGGATGTCGTACAAGGCGACTAAAGGGAAATACATTATCAAATATCGATCAGGCCTCTCCAACCCGTTTGGCCAGCGTGGGGAGTGTAAGCCAAATCCTCCTTCCATCTAGGACGGACGAGAGAGGGTCGTGCTCCTGTAGTGGAGACTAAAATGGACCTGATGATAATGATGATGACATACATGATGACATACATCGACGAGCTCGGTGGCGTAGCGGTCAATGACGCGGCTACGACGCCAACGCTCGTGGGTTCGATTCCCACACAGGAACATTTGTGTGCATGAACATGTCTGTTTGTCTTGTACTGGGTGTTTTCTATATATCATAAGTATGTATTTACGTATGTTTATCAGTTGTCTAGTACCCATAACACAAGCTTCGCTTACTTTGGGGCTAGATGGCGCTGTGTAATTTGTCTGACAATATTTATTTATACTTATAATATAGAATATACCCAGATCAAGACAAACAGACATGTTCATGCACACAAAAGTTTGTCTTGTGCGGGGATCCAACCCGCGACCTCGGAGTTAAAGTAGCCCTTGCTAGCCATTTGATCACCGGGCTCGTCTAATTGGTTTAGTAATTTAAATATCTATACATTTTTTACAGTAGATAATAAAGTTATTACAATTCGATGTTTAATAAACCTAAGGCAATTAAAGAAAAAAACTATTGTGAAACAAAACGTTTTGTTCTTTGATATCTATGCCTGAAATCAAATTATTCATAGTTCAAATTTTCAATATTACTTTTTGCTCGTGAGATATCTGTTTCGATCAACAATTTAAATAAAAGTTAAATTTAAATACTAAATCTATTCAATATTGTTTTCAAGATAAATGTTACGCTTTTTTTAAATGTCTCAGTAAATTGATTGATTGGAAGGGTAATTACCAGATAATAAACAGTTCTTTTTATACTACTTTGGGTGGCAGACAAGCATACGCCCACCTAATATTAAGCGGTTACCGAAATCATATTATTGCTCGCAACATGAAATATCGCTCGCGCGCCGTCACTACCGCTGCCAACGCAGCACCTCGCTCCTTTATTTTTACACCTCTCTCATTCTCTTTTACCAAATGATTAATTTAATTAGTCATTTTCCTATTATTTGTGCACAAATAGCATCTTTTTGTGGTGTAAGTGCCAACATCACCTACACCTAGGGCACCCTGCAAGGAAAGACAACTCAGACGAGAGATATGGCATATCTAACCCGACTGGGAAAATACCTGCACCTCACAAAAGACCATAGCCAAATAATAATTAAGGGTATTATTAGGGGATTATTTTCCTGCGAATGTGTGAGACCAGACCTGACGAGATCCTGTGTCAACAACGGGGGTATCAGTGCTCAAGCAATATTTCTTGTATTTTATTCAGACGCTTGCAGCCTTAATGCTTCGGTAACCGGTTTACATCAGGTGTGCTGTATGCTTATATATCTATATATATAAAAGAAAGTCGTGTTTGTTACAACACTTATAACTCGAGAACGGCTGGACCGATTGCCATGGTTTTTGATTTGTTGGATTTGTTTCCGTCCCGAATAGCAGAATAACTCTTAAAAACATTGGAAAATTCTCGAAAAAATAAAATAAAAGAAAAAACATTTTCCCATACAAATGAAAGTGTCAGTTGAAAAAGGGATTACGATATTTATTGGTTGTCAAATATCAAAACGTCAAATCGATTGGTGTCACTTTTATGTCGCGAAAGTTGTCTGTGATTTGTTATGAAAATTTAAAAATGTCAAATCGATAGGGGTGAAAACGCTTTTCCCATGGGGTTCGAGCGCAAGAATCAAATCAGAGTAAACATCAAAAGAAATGACAATTACAAATCACCAAAATGATAAAACCTATTTCAAAACTAAAAAAATTAAAACAAAACGTTTTTTTTTTTTAAATTTAACAATAAGGAAATCTTTATTTTTATGAAATCTTCAGTTTTTATGGATACGGGTCTTCCCTCAACCGAAGGGGTTTAGAGCGTACTCCAACACGCTGCTCAACTGCGGGTTGGCGGAGGCCAGTGTTTTCGAACCGCCTAAAGGCCACTGACTTAACGACTGTCATTAAATGATAACAACCGGGACCGACAGCTTAACGTGCCTTCCGAAGCACGGAGGAGCTCAAGATGAGCTAATGATAACAACCGGGACCGACGGCTTAACGTGCCTTCCGAAGCACGGAGGAGCTCAAGATGAGCTAATGATAACAACCGGGACCGACGGCTTAACGTGCCTTCCGAAGCACGGAGGAGCTCAAGATGAGCTAATGATAACAACCGGGACCGACGGCTTAACGTGCCTTCCGAAGCACGGAGGAGCTCAAGATGAGCTAATGATAACAACCGGGACCGACGGCTTAACGTGCCTTCCGAAGCACGGAGGAGCTCAAGATGAGCTAATGATAACAACCGGGACCGACGGCTTAACGTGCCTTCCGAAGCACGGAGGAGCTCAAGATGAGCTAATGATAACAACCGGGACCGACGGCTTAACGTGCCTTCCGAAGCACGGAGGAGCTCAAGATGAACTAATGATAACAACCGGGACCGACGGCTTAACGTGCCTTCCGAAGCACGGAGGAGCTCAAGATGAGCTAATGATAACAACCGGGACCGACGGCTTAACGTGTCTTTCGAATCACGGAGGAGCTCGAGGTAATATAAACCCATCCGTGTACAGGCTACGGTCGACGTTGCTTAACTTGCGTGTTCAATTAGACTGACACGCGCAATGACGCCATCGAGCTTCGCTATTATTTTCTACTATTCATTGTTTTAATTCCATAAAATCATAAATTTAGTTCAGCTAATATGTACCACGACATTCATTGATTGTTAGGCGGTACGAAGTTCGCCGGGACAGCTAGTATTTCATAAATTAAAACATAAAAAAAGATTATGGCTAAAAAAATGGTTATCTGTAAAGTCGGTTTACGGACGATAATTTTATGTGATAACGTTATAAGAAAACATCAACCGATGGAGCACAAGCCGAACGCTTAGTTCTATCTCTCTTGCTTGTTCCGCGCTCTTGCTTGCACGCTCGGCTCAGGCGGAATGTGACAATGAGTCATGCTTTTTTGTGCGTGCAGCCGGCGTTCATCGATTTATAAGACACGTTCTCACATCAAAAAGATTAAGGCTAAAAGATACATCCTTCTTTTACTTGGTCTGGATTTTGGTAATGAACCGACGTAAGTGAAGCTACCGGAAGTCACGTCACACAACCACAAAGCCCTTTTTTATATAAATACTCCATCTCTATAGACGTCATTTTATTTCGATTTGATACATGTACTAACGAAATAGGATTTAGTTAGGCTGTGGTCTTGCCTGTAGCGTTATCGGCAAAATAAGGTACTATCCCTAAGTCCGGTATAAGAAGATCTCGCGAAATGCTACGAATTTTATCTGCGTCTCGTGGCTATGCAGGATCATCTTATACTGGAAGTGTATTGGTCTACGTACTGTTGATTGTTCATACATGTGTCAAGTATATTCCAAATCAAATTAACAATGCAACGTGAGATCTCCAACGATAAACAAAAATATTCCAAAAAATGCGTGTTTGGCGCCGACTCAAAATTACTTAGATGTACTAAATTAGTTTATGAACTTAGTTATTAAGGTTATTAAAAACAAAGTTTATTATTTTTTGCTTTTCATTTTATTCGGCGGTTTTTTTTCAAATCGTTATCAATATCGGTTATTATAACCGCTGTCGAAATTTTCTCATAAATGCAACACACTCATCCCTACTAATAATGTGAATGTGAGTTTGTTTGTTACGCTTTCTCGCCAAAACTACTGAACCGATCATTATGAAACTTTGTACACATATTCTCAAAGGTATTAGGTAGGACATGGTATACTTTTATTTAAAAAAAAAATGTAAATCCGGGTGATGTCTAAGCTCGTACTCTATAAAAATATTGACGACTGGAATTGTTATTTGGCTACGGTTTTCGGTGAGGTTGAGGTACTTCCCCAGTCGGGCAGCTTACAAATACGCTGTACCCTTCCTCTCTTTTGCCAGAGCTTCTTACGCTAGTCGGCAGTGTGCACCACGTGCAGGTGAGGTTGGCTTTGGCTCTAAACGTAATGGTGAGCCACTTACCCATTCATGAAATTTGGCATACATCACATATGATCTGAGTTAGCATATAGGATACTTTTATCCCGGTATGTATTAACAAAGGGCGAAGCCTATCTTTGCTTAATCCTATGACCAATATACCAAAGTACATTTATCATCAACTAGACTAGCTGGTCCACCATAAATCGACTTCGCCATACAGCGCAATAACAGACAGGACAAACACCCAACTAGAGTACCAGTGAGCATGTTTACAGTAGTCTCAAATAAGCCCGAGTTACTCCGAATTCATCCCCTATGTCTAATGAATTGCGAATATTTCCGCTCCGAAATCCCAGCGCTGCGCTCCCTCCAAAAGTCGGCCTTACCCATTACACCGCTGAAGCAGGTTGGGCGGACGTATGGAGCTAGACTAGCGGCAGCTGATATATTGGATATGTTACCCGCATAGCGCGGCCCGCTCTGTCTGCCGCCGTAATAAATTTTGTGACAAACAATATTCCCCAGTCCTTTGTCCGCGGACGCATATCGATCCACTTTACAATATCAGGCCGGATCGACGCGAATTTTGCTGCCGATTCAAACGAATAATATCTTCGCAGTAAATCTTCTCTCATGTTTTTTTCATAAAAAATAATAAATGTTATTTCGTTTCTCTTAAAGCGATACCTGCCGCGAAAGTGGCGCCACTTGAATAAAAATCACATCTTAGCATTTAAGAATATTCCATGAATATTCCATTATATATCCATAGTTATTCCATTGTTAGGATTCTGATCTCCGCTCAATCGAAGGGGTTTAGAGCATTCTCCGTCACGCTACTCAACTGCGAGTTGGCAGAGGCCAGTGTTTTCATGTCGCCCAAAGACCGCTGACTTAGCTTAACCACTGTCATCTAATCATAACAGCCAGGATCTACGACTTTATTTGGCCTCAGGTACACGCAGGAGTTTAACGCTACGATTATGACAGACAGCCTGCTGTCGACGTTGCTTAACTTGCGTGATTAATCACACTGCCATCGAGTTCTTTTTAGGGCTTATCTTTTTGTAATTACTAGTGGTTCCCCATTGCTCGAAATTCGACGTTTATGACTTTCACAATAAACAAAAGAGTATATATGCGTGTGTTATCAAATACATGGCAGTGTGTGTAATGTTTTTTTTATTACAGTTATATATTAATTATGTATAAAAAAATATATTAGCATTCTGCACTCCTTGTCTATATATACTATAAGTGTGAAACGAAATTTCATACTCCTCCGTCCACACAATTTTCGTAGAGTAAAAGGGGTATAAAGTTTTTGCTTCACGTTTTAATATAATGATTAAAAAATAAAGCATAATAGTCTAAATCACAGACAAACACTAAATGAAAACATTCGAAATACAGCTAAAATAAACACCGACCACAATCCAACGAGTTGGCAGTTAGAGACAATTACTTCAAACCAGAATAATTAAATGTAAAATTTGTTTAATTAAAGAAGCTATTGTTTCAAATAATATTTTAGAGAATCTTATGCAAACAATGTTGATATTATACATTCAAATTTCACCTTTGCAGAGCCGCCTACAATTTCCTTAGAAACAATCTGCCGTGAAATATAATTTGAATAAATTTCATGCTATAGACTGAATAAAAATTCGATTTGGGCGTCACATAATCGATACCCTTCTGATGGTTGGCAATGTCCTCAAAATATGCATTACCTGCCCGTCGAATGGCAACGAATAGATATCTGCCATGAATTATGTTCTACTGACTAATATGATCTGACCCTTGGTGTGAGTCGACAGTCTGCATGCCAAATGTTTCCTTCAAGGTAAAATAGCTAAAGGCTGCTTCATAAGTTGCAGGGTTGCATTATAATTTTACTACGTTTACTACGAATTCACACTTTTTATGCTACGCTGGATGCCAAATAAGCATACGGCTCGCCTGATGTGAAGCGATTACTGTAGCCATAAAGATGCTTGCAGTACAAGGAGCATTGCTCGCGCACATCCAGCACAGCATCTCCTCACATCTAGTAACTTTAATCACTAGAAGGAACGTAAATCCTCAATGGTATTGTTTTTTGGCTGCGGTCTTCTGTCAGGTGGCGGTATTTCTCCTGTCGGGCTAGACATTCCCTGCTTCTCTATCACCAGAGCCTCTTTCTACATTACATTCAAGAATTATTTGGCTAGTCTTTGGAGTAAAACTTTTACTTGGAGTAACTTTTGGAGTAAAAACATAGGGAAAATCTGAGAACATATTGTAAGAGCAAAATCTTCATAAATCTTTGATTTTGATTTTTTATATTACGTCGGGTGGTAAACAAGCATACGACCCGCCTGATGTGAAGCGAGTAATCGCTTCATTTACGTTACGTTACAGTAACGTAACCATTGTTAAGCGTTACGTTCACAACATGAAATATCGGTCGCGCGCCGCTACTCCCGCTGTCAACGCAGCAACTCCTTCCTGGCGACTTCACTAACTAGTAGGAAAACAACAACACTGAAAAATAAATTATATTACGTAATTACGTAGAACAGTGTAAGCGCAATAATAATAACAGAATTTTAATGTTCCACCAAGATATTTGAGTATTCATAATGTACATTATGTACTTTACCTGTTTATTATTTAAGTTTCTACGTAGATTAATATTTATATTGTAAATTACTATTTATTTATAATACTTCCTTAACTGTTTTATATTTTTTTAAATTTTAAAATGTCCTAATAAATTTTATTTATTATAATTAATTTATATTTATTATTCCCCTTGTGCACCTAAACATGTCTGATCTCAGCATCACTCTTGACATCAAGGTTGACTGGTAGAGAATGCTTGTATAGCGATAAGTTCGCCTTTGAACATTTTTTTCTCGATCGACGAGCTCGGTGGTCGAATAGTTAGCAATGACCACTTTGACTCCGAGGTCGCGGGTTCGATTCCTGCACATGACAAATATTTGTGTGCATGAACATAATATCTGTTTGTCTTGGTCTGGGTGTTTTCTATGTATGTATTTACAAAAAAAAATGTAATTAATTATTATACCAGTGATCTAGTACCCATACTACAAGCTTTAGTTTGGTGGCCGTGTGTGTAATTTATCCAGGAATATTTATATTTATATTTTCTAGGTGCATGAAGATTAAATAAACAAATAATTTTAAATTCTTTCAAGAAGAAATATAAAGAACCTATTTGTTCAGTCTAAGCATTTACTAGACCAGACTATTGTTAGCAAATGCTTTCAAAGTACAAAAATATTTTTCAATCCCGCGACGTGCATCGTTTTCTTCCTCGCCGCGGGTTCACAACAATAGTTACGAGGTATTGTTGCGGGTCTCGGCGCGCCCTCACGCCAAATGACTCATGCGGAGATGCTGATCAGACGCCTCACGGCTACGGTTGTGAAATTATCGACTATACCTACCATTTACAAATAGCGCCAGAGAACTAAAGGGCGTTTGAATCGCTGTAGAAATCTTAAACGGTTTAACACAAAAAGATAATTCGAAAATTGAGACTATTTCCGAGTGCACTAGTTTTCTAGTTCGTTCAAAATCGGTGAAAGTTATTTTATTTGCTCGTGCAATGAAAATAAAATTTGAATTCAAAACTTAAATGCTCATGCTTTGCTTTTTACATGCATTGCTTCATATTTAACTTTCTTTTTTTTTACTCCGTCTGGTAGCAGACATGCATACGCGCGCCTGATGTGAAGTGGTTACCGTAGTCATATTCACACTAGCAACATGAAATTACGCTCGCGCGCCGCACACCCGCTGCCAATGCAGCAACTCTTTCCTTTCTGGTGACCTCACTCACTCGCAGGAAAACTACAACCCTCAAAGGAATTGCTATTTGGCTACGGTATTCTGTGAGGTGGAGGTACTTCCCAGTCGGGCAGCTTACAAACCTCTAGCTAGCATAGCAATTTGTTTAGCGTTTTATTTTTGTGCCTTCTAACATAGCTATTTGCCAATAGAGGGCATTAGGTAGTATTAATAATTGAATTACCTGACCGACCTAGATTTCTCGATGATTTTCAGGAGAAAAGATTTTTTTTCCAAAATTAAGGCCTAACTAAATAAATTTTTCGTCGCTCTATAACTTAAACCTATAATACATTGACGAGATTTTTGTGGCATACTTATATTTAAAACCGTATCTCGTCTAATTGTGTGTTCTTATCATATTAACTAGCTGACCCGTGCCCAATTCGTTGGGCAATAAACATTTTTGTGAAAAAGTTTTTTATAATCTATGACACTCAGAAATAACGTGGATTTTTATTGGTAAAAATAATTTTCAAAATCGGTTCAGTAGATACAGAGATTACCTCCTACAATCTCACAAACTTTACCTCTTTTATTAATATTAATATAGATGAGGGGTATATAAACAGGAGTGTGAGTTTATGGGCCGATATGAGCGAAGTGAAGGCGAGTTTCATAATAGTATCAGGCGCGAGTGTATGCATTTACAACTGTTGCACACAACTTTGTCTACACTGACTGTTCACGTCGTTCTACTACAGCAACGAACATTGTTAAGCAGTTGTTACCACCAAGTTGTTGCCAACAAATAGTATGAAACCCTACCAAGATTTTTCTCTTCTTTTTATAATTAGGTACTGACATAAGTATAAATACCTATCTGAATACTATAATACAGTTTATAGAGTAAAATTGTTAAATGTGATTCTCCACGATTTATAAAATACTAACTGTGTCCAACGATTTCTACTCCCGATGGTCATATTACTACACCCCGGCCACTCCATACAAATGGTGCGTCGTGAACTACTACATAAACAAAGACGTCTGTGCAGAGCGTGAATGAGCATGTTTGCGAGCGGCGCCATGCAAACTGTTCCAGATTTGTCTCAGAGGAGAGGTGAGGTCGATACGAGAGAGCGACAGGGAGAAGCCATACTGTACGTATTACTACGTACGTATACTATTACTTATACTGTATTATTTTTACATAACCCCAAGACTTGAGCTATCAAATACAAAAATATATTTTCAAATCTGTCTAGTAGTTCTAGAAATAAGCGCGTTCAAACAAAGTTTTCAAACAACGAAAAAATATATACTTATATAAAAAAAATTATCTCTTATTTGTATTTTTTAATTACCTAAAGTTATTCTGCTATTCGGGACGGAGACAAATCCAACAAATCAAAAGAACTCTATTGTATCATTTTAGATTAATTATAGTATATTATACGCACACGTGTGTATGTTAATCTCTGCCTGGAATGTATGTCTCCACTTACATCCTCTATCTTACAAACGACGCCATCCGTTGTCATTCACTGCAGTAGAGGACAAACAATAGGAAAAACACACGCAACCCTCGGCAGTTACGCAGAAACAGCAATATGGGTGATGGAAGATTACTGCGCGTGTTCCGGTAATTGGGATACCTCGGGTTTGTTTTGAAAATCCCCATGCTCATACATTTGCATTCAAATTGAATCAAAGCCTTGCCAAATCTATCTATCAGAATGCTAAGTTCAAACAAAGACTTAAAAATAAACAAAAAAAAATCGTTTGTAATTCGACCGAGAACAGAATCCGACAAAAATTAAAAGTGTTAAGCACAAAATTAAGCGACCACGGTGTGAATACACCGTTATAGCGTTTAAGGATTAATTTTTAATATCGCCATGAAGCATGCAGCATGCAGCGTACATAATACACATCAAATTGATTGAAGCTCTCGTAATCGCAAAGGATTAACATTCAAATGAGATGGATCCAAACGAACAATATGAAAATCCCTTTTTGGACATCAACAGTCGCTGTTTAAAATTCTTGGAGTTCTCCGAGTGGTGGGCCAACGGCGGCGCCTGAATTCAAATCGAGTGACAAATAATATGTTCCAGTGAACGCACGATCACGTTCATCATGCAAGTAATTTCGTCGGCGGCACAAATTTATTGGCGAATTAAGCAGTATTACCATTTTATTCACATCGGCGTGTGGGCCATAACATTTAACGATTCAATTTTCTTTTGCAGTAAAAAATGAATTTCTTAGGTCGTTTACGCGAATTTGAATAGGTTTGTGCACCTTTACGACGAGAGTGAACCGCACGGACACGCAAGGCAGGTGCATTCGGATCACGTCAAAGTAGTAAAATAATAAAACTTTATCCTTCACGTCAACGTTTTGAATAAAATGCAAAACGTGTCTGGGATGCAGCCAAAACGGCTCGGCGCGCGCCCCGAGTGCCTGACTGCGGGTTCATCCCAATTCAATACTCGTCAACTTTAAATACTTTAACCGTTGATTCAGCGCGCGTCACTTATCAGGTATTTTTCTTAGGATACAATTTAAAGTATATAGAGACGGTATATTTTTTGCCAAAGGGTTAAATTATTAAATATTAATAAAATTATGTTCAATATTAAAACAAAGAATGAAAAAATATACATACTCAACCCAACCCAACGAACTGAAGAAATGGTTAAACCATTGTTCATCACAAATGAGATGAAGTATGTCTTCTAGAAATTTAATAATGTGTAGTACTACATATTTCCTAAATACATATAAAATTGTGTAGTTTTGTACCCATCGGAAGTGAACAAAGTTACGAGTCAGAGTTTTCCAAACAAAACCGCACCATGCGAGTAGCCGTCCTCGAGAGCTTGTTTACTTAACATAATATTCAGCGCGGACTACGAATACGGTCGTATCTTTACGTGTTATTGAATCAGAAATCCTGGCTATTGCTCCACATGCATCTCAACCCGTTCTCTCAGTAAACAAAACTTTCCATCAAACAAAGAAGCATCTGACTTTTCTATTATACTCGCTCATTTGTATCAGTTTTGCTTAGTAGGTAAGTTCTTTATCGGTTCGGAGCCGAAAGGGCATTTCTGTGGGCAGCTTGTGTTCGCCCAAACTTGGAATATAAATTTGCCCACGACCCGGCGTTGTTTGTCCGACAATAGGCGCGCTTGCCAACATAAATTATCGGAGAACATTCGTCTCGAGTTTACCAACGGAGATCGCCAAATATTTACATAAGTAGTAGGTATGGCTATAGAATAGACTTCGATAGATTTACACCAAAATATATTTTGCTACGTGGAATTATTTGTTCCAATATTTGCGTAACTTTCAATACACAATTTGTACGTTGTAGGAGGCGACTGGCGGCAAACGAGCGATGGCTTTAATGGTACCCGGCATTCCTTTACTACGAATGAATATAGTCGATCTATTGAAATCACACTCACCGTCCTTATTGATCTACTTTATTAAAAAACCCACAAATGGAGCACTTTCATTGTGTTTCCTGTAACAAAAATGAGCATCAGATTTTGATTTTGTGTACCAAACCTTACAATAACTACATGTTATTATTTATACGGTAGGTATGGCCACTTTGACTCCGAGGTCGCGGGTTCGATTCCGCACAAGACAAACGTTTGTGTGCATGAACATGTCTGTTTGTCTTAGTCTGGGTGTTTTCTATGTATTATAAGTATGTGTTTGCAAAAGGAAATATATTTAAGTACATTTATCAGTTGTCTAGTATTCATAACACAAGCTTTGAGCTTAATTTGGGACTGGATGGCGCTGTGTAAATTGTCCAGAAATATTTATTTATTTATTTAATATAATAAAATACCAAATTAGTATAATAATTTTTATTATATTACCGAATATATTCAACACCCTGGAATACTTTTTATTCTTATTCAATGTACCTACCATAAAAAATGCAAGGTCACTAATTAATTTTATAATGCCACTTCGAAGGAATCTGAAAATAAAACACTATAAAAAATATTTCTTTACAATACAAGCAAAGTACTAATAAACTTTACTATCATATATATATATAATAAACTTTACTATATACCTTTCCAACGTGAAGATTAAATCTGAAGATTAAAGAGGATATAACGCGTCTAGAAACCTGAAAAGAAGCTTACGCTCTCAGTATAAGAAATCGTAAAACATCTTTGAAATCCTCCTTTACGTCCCTCCTACATTATCATGTGAAACCCAAAAAATTACTTCAGTACGTCAATATACCATAATAATACATACTTCGAATGACTGCTTTATGGGGTTATAGGGAAGGCTTGCAATTTACGATGGAAAATGTAGGAGATATTTTCAATGTCGTATTTTATGTACTCCATGGAAATCTTAAATTGTCTATTATATCTAAGACCATGGATACGATCTATGGTCTATATATCGTCTCTATATCGATTTTTTTAATGTCGAATGCATTAAAATGAGTGACATATTGGTTGCTTTGGTTGAAATGTTCACAATGAAACGTTTTCTTCATTATTCAGTTTTAATTTTTGATTTATTATAGTTGTTCATATCGAAGACTATTGTAAAAAAAAAATCCTTCCTTTCCAATCTGTATAATTATTTATTAATTATTCATTGGATTGAGGAGCTTGATGGTGTCGTTGCGCGTGTCAGTCTAATCGAACACGCAAGTTAAGCAACGTCGACCGCAGCAAGTCTATGGATGGGTTTATTTATCTCGAGCTCCTTCGTGCTTCGGAGCATGTTGAGTCGTCAATCCTGGCTGCTGTCATTAGATGATAGTCATTAAGCAAGGTCAGACGCTTTTAAACGGCTTGAAAACACGGGCCTCTGCCAACCTGCAGTTGAGATGCGTGGTGGAGTATGCACTAAACCCCTTCGATTGAGGGGAGACCCGTATCCCAACAGTGGGATGATTATGGGTGGATGCTGATCCATCGGATGGCCATTATACATTATAACTTTTACTATAACAATTTCTTTTTTTACGAAATACATATAAAAATGCGTAATGCGTAGCTATTGAGTAAGCGTTTTGTAACCAATTCCTACTAGAGTGACGCCTGGCGTTTTTATACAAAATTATAAAAAAAAACTAGAGATGTATACAAATTGTATATAACGTCAAACCAACGTCAAGCGAACTCTAGATCCAGTTCAGTTAGCCCATTCAGTTGCTTTTTCGAAGGACGTACTTTCGAGAAAGCGTCGAACGGGTCCATACTACCATGACCTGGAATAACGCACTATGTACCTACTACTTTCCTAAAATCCACGCTAGCAAGGCCACGGCTCAGCACTAATAACCCGACAGGTACTTAATGAATAACTAACACACAATTAATAACATGCACGTGCATTATCGGATTTAAGGATTACTTAACCATAGCAGACGCAACGTACAATCACCCGTGATGCGAGTAACTCAATTGTCGCAAGTTACGAGTGTATGTCTCTCTATATTATACATGTATTATATCATGTGGATCTCATAGGAATCGTGCGGGGGAGGGGTGTACGCACTCCTGTACGCCTCATTAAATTTTGTTTGAATAGAGGGATGAACCAGCCTGTATACGTACTCCAAATACCGGTAGAGTCAGCAAAGACAAAAATGAAACATAAAACTTTAAAAAAAAAAATTGGTTGTCTGTAAAGTCGGTTTACGGTCTACGATAATTTTACGTGATAACGTCATAAGAAAACATCGGCCGATGGAGTGGAAGAGAGATAGATGCGTCAAAAGCCGAACGCTTAGGCGGATCGTGCTTCTGTATTCGTTATTCCGCGCTCTCGGTTGCACGCTCGGCTCAGGCGGAACGTGACAATGACTCATGCTTTTTCGTGCGTTCATCGATTAAACGTTATCAATTGGGACGGGGGCCCACCACACATTCCCACCACTGTATCTCCTGTGTAGCCAGGATTAACAGCGGCGACCGCCAAAAAAGGCAATGAACAATGAAGTCCATTGCAGTCCCAGGGGTAAAACTACGGCTGCCTTGGAACTCACAACGAATTTAATCAGAAGAAATTAGAAGGAGTAGGAAGCTTTTGGAATTTGACTTCCCCTCTTAGCAATGTGAGAGACAGCAATATGGCAAATAAGGCATTAAAAGCCTAAAGAGATGGCTAGTCAAGTGAAGCTCAACTGCCGTGCACCACGGATTTTAAGTTTCTAACACTATTAGGGACCTAAAACATTGAGTTGTTACCTAACACATCGATTCCAATAATATGAATTGCAAAATCGTCTGAACGCTTGGTAATTCTCCCTTGTTGCTACCAAATCTGAATAGTATACTACCCCGGATGCAACTTGCAATGAATTCAACATGTCATCCCGCTCCCGCTGCCAAAGATCACACTCCCAGAGAACATGGTGTGCTGTTTGATCGAATTCAGAATTAGCAGTAGAACATTCGCATAAGGGCGACGGCACTAATTTAAACGAAAAGAGTTTAGCTTTAAAATTGCCATGTCCAGTTAAAAATTGCGCAACGGGGTGGTCTACTTCTAACCACTTTTTCTTTAATCTATCTCTTACCGATTGAAAGAACAGATACAAGTGGCGTCCTTTGGTAGAAGTTTCCCACCTTTCCTGCCATTCAGACAGCAATGTTTCAAATACTTCATTAATAGGTTTGAACAGTCTAACTATTTTTTCACGATCACGCGTTTTCAAGAAATCAGGGACCATATTTTTAGATGTATAGTACATTGAAGCGCGGCGTTGTACTTCTAAGTCTACCGGTAACACACCTGCTAGCACGGGTAGTGCCTCGGTGCTTACAGTTCTATACGACTTACATAAAAATATCAGAGCAAGGCGCTGGCTTTGTAGCAATTTACGACGTGCTGCACCTATAGTAGCCCTATCTGCCCACGCAGGTGAACCGTACGTAACACAACCTAAGTATGTGGCGGTATAAATAGTTTTTAACGTTTTGAAAGTTAATCCCCACGTAGAGGTAGAAATTCGTGTTAAGGCATAGAAATTCTTTTTTGCTTTTTCACCTACTTGCTTCATGTGCTCAATATAATTAAAATTTCTGTCCAAAAGCAAACCTAAGTAACAAACCGAACCCCTATTAGCAACAGATACTCCATTAAAATGAAATCGCGGTGAAACCTGTAAATTTCCCTTAAGCAAGAGTTGATATGTTTTATGTGGCGCAAAATCGAGACGATTACGATAACCCCAATCTGAAATTAGGCCTAGGCTAGTGTTGGCTAGTTTCTCTATGCTAGATCTTGAATTAGCATTGATTAATAAGAGACCATCGTCAGCGTAACCAGTTAACGAGCACCCTTCCGGTAAGGGTAGGCTAAAAAAATCATCAAAACCGATATTCCAGAGATACGGTCCCAACACTGAACCCTGGGGGCAGCCCTGCGTGAGCACCTTTGAAGCAACATAATGGCCAAGTTTTAATTTAGTTGTACCATTCAAAAAGTACGATCGAATGAGAGAGTAGATATTGCTAGGGCAACCTCTCACCTTAAGTTTCAGCAACAACATTGGCCACCAAGCATTATCAAAGGCACCTGAGATATCTAAGAAAATAGCTACAACATACTTGCTCTCCGAGAGTTCAACAACTTTGCGCACTGCGAGCGCAGCATCAACAGTAGACTTGCCAATGGTGAAGCCGTACTGATTTTTATGAAATTGCGGGCCACCGGGCAGCAACCGTGGCACAACCAAGCGCTCAAGCAGCTTACCCAACGACGGTAGCAGAGTAATAGGACGGTAGGACTTCGGATCGTCCGGTGGTTTATCACCGCCTTTTGGTATTATTTTTATAACACCACTTCGCAAAATGCCAGGGAAATGACCTTCTACAATACACCGAGTAAGTATTGTTAAGATAGGTTCAGCGGCTACTTTACAAGCTTCTTTAATCATTCTATTCGAAATCTTATCATCACCGGAGGCTTTATTTGTAGGCAAAGCTTTAACAATAGACATAAATTCATCCATCGACGGTACATTTGATATTGGAGTGGAAGGGCACATATCCGCCGCGCTCCTAACCTCACGATGGTAGTCACTGTCACTATCGGCACAATCATCAGGAATTAACGCATGCAGAATTGTCTCAGCGGTCTCTTCTACACCAAGGGTATGTGAATTATTAAATTTTATATTGGATACGTATGCCTGATCAATACGCCTATTTGCTTTAAATTCGTTATATAGGGGAGACCACGGGCCCTCACTATTTAATCTTTCTACAATACGTTTTAATAAATTACCTTTGGATTTTTCAACAGCAGCGCGATAATGAGATCTAGCAATACGCAAGTCACTTAGAGCTGTTTGATAAATTTCTCCCTCGATGTTACGTCTCTTTAATTTTGAAATCTTACGTCTAGCGGCACGGAAATTCCTACGCAACCTAACAAGGGTATCATTCCACCAATCGCATCGTCTGTTATTAACTATAGGTTTTCGGCCTAATGCAACGTCAGCGCAATACACGAATGTGTCAGACATAATTTCAACACTTTCTGTGACTGTAAGTTCACTACGAGTAAAATCTTTAGCGCGGGAAGCGAAAAGTGAAGCAAAGCTTGCCCAGTCGGCATTCTTAGTTTTATATTGAAAACCTATTAACTGTTGCCGATGTAAGCTTTCAACAACTGGGGAGAGTTCACATACGATCAGACGGTGATCACTACAAGAAGCTTCAGGAAGAACGCGCCAGTTTTGTATTCGGACGTCTGCACTAGAAAGTGTGACGTCAATAAAAGACTCGCCCATAGGGCTACTAAAAGTAGGTGGTGCTTCAGGGGTATTGTGAATATGAAGATGCATTTCAGCAATGAACTCTTCAACAGCAGAGCGTCTGTCGGCATCGGTCGCTCTCAACTTGCCGTGCCATAATGGTGATGATGCATTTACGTCTGCCGCTATAATAACCTTATGACCGGTAAGAGCATGCAACACTCTTCGTAGGTGATACAAATGCGAATCCACAGGGTCAGAAAATTGAAAATAACAACTGACTACAAATACTCTCAAATATGGAGATGTTACTTCAGCTACCGCACAGTGAGTGGACATTAGGTGATTGATTGATGTTATAGTAAATCCGCCTCTTGGCGCATATATACCCGCGCGCGACTTGTTATTAAGTTGTATAAATTTACTGTTTAATTGCGATCTTTGGTACTGCTCTTGAACTAAAACAAGGTCGAGCTTATAGTCCGCAACGAGCTTATCTAACTCGGACGTTGCAATTTTGTCGTTGTGTAGATTTAGTTGTGCAATTACGACGTTATCCATAGGTAGTATTTAAAATATTGAACTCTAACCGAGCTGCGTATGTGGGACAAGACTCTGACCCGATCTTGTGGTCAGCAGTCTTTTTTTGACGCCTACAAGCTGCGCATGTAGGTTTGAAGTCTGCTTCAGACTTCTTCAGACATTCCCGTGAGTCGTGTGCTTCGGCGCAATGAGCGCAGGTGGGGTTATTCGCAGAGCAGTATTTACTGACATGCCCATATTGCTGGCATTTTAAGCAACGCACGACTTCTATATCGTCCACGAATCTACATGTGGCAAAATCTATAAAAATCTTATCTTTTGTCGAAATAAGGTGTTTGCGTATTTCCGGGGAGATTTCGACTCCCATCCACTTCCTGCCGTAGGCAGTAGGACGACGACGCACGATTTTTATGTCTTTTAGGTAATCCGAAAATGTAATTTTTAATTCGTCCTTTATATTCTGATTATATAACGCGGCTAAAAATTTTGTGTCGTCCATTGTGTCCGGAATATCTTTTATAATAATGCGCGGGCGGCGTCCTTTGGGCTTTTCGAGCTTAAGTCCAACCGATTTAATGCTTTCAATTGACTGCAGCTTTTTAATTTGAGCGTCATTGGAAACGCGTACTACTACACCGGATTTCGCAGTTTTCTTGACCCCTACAATTTGAAAGCCATCATCGGATGGCTTAATGGCTTTCATAAGTGCCTCCTTAGTCGCTTCGGATGTTGTGAATTCCGCCGATCGTTCTTCAGTTGGATAGGCTACGACGCAGGGCACTGGCTCGCGAGTTTGAACCGGCTTAATTTGTTTTGGCAAGCGAAGTTTCAGTTTTTCGGCGTACGACTCGCTAGCCTTAGTTATAGGCGCAACGGGGTTATTTTTTGCATCTAATTTTAGTGCTAATAAATCTCGTTCGACAAGAGCGAGCTTTTTTTCCGAAATAGCGAGGTGTTTTTCCGCCGTGGCTGACTTTATGGCTAGCATAGATATCAGTGAGGTAACTCGTTGGGTCATGCCCATTATTGTCGATTTATTTGCAACGCCAATTCGCGAGGTCTGCCCGATAATTATTTCATTAATTTTTGCCAGACATTCAGAGGATTCGCGAACAAATTCTACATAATCAATATTTGGATCAACAATTTCAGCTGAGGTGCTAAGGCTTAAATTGTGTAAGTTGTCTATATTATCTGTGCTTGCTGACCGCTGTAATCGCTTTTCATCGGGTGATAAATGGCTTGGCGATATATCACCTAATGTTCTCTTAGCATTAGTTGCCGGCGGAGATCGCGGTGTCAAATTACTACGGCCAAAAATTGGTGTCGTGCCACCAGGATCATCGGTATTACTAGACATTTTATTTATGTTACGAGTTAGCAGGAATAAAACTATTACCTATCAAAATAAAATTTTCCCCGATTCAGGGGTAAATTTATAAAGTGACAACACTGAGAGACTTTGTTGTACTAATATTAATACCAATAAAAAACACTAATAGAATAATAAAATATGAAATTATTACGTACCTTTAACGGGCCAAACCTGTTTTACAATTGATGCAGCTGCAGTCAAGAAGCACAAAAATATTTTTTTTTAGTATACCTACTAGTTTGCGAATAATAATCACTGTATTTACTTATTTACAAATAAAACCTAAATAAGATCGAAATTTAAAGCGAAAATGATAAATTCAGATGAGATCACCAAAATTCACCGAAATGTCCACACACTTTACGAAACAAATTAATAAAATTATTTAATTTGCAATATTAAATCGCACAGACAGTTTAGTTCGACCGTCTCGCAGAAGCGCGGGAGGGGGAAGTAAACGTTATCAAGTTGAAAGTTGCTAGAATCATCTCTGGTTTTACTTTTATGAAAACATAATATATTTTCAAAAGAAGTCTTCGTTTAGATAAAAACACGATGATCGTCCGCGTTAAACTATGAAACTGCTTAACCGATCTGAATCGAATATTGCACATTGTGTGTGATTTGATCAAACTTCAGAGATAGTATAGTTTTTGTCTAATTCATCCATAATAGGTCAAAATAGGGTACGAAAGTTTGTATATACGCCCACGCGGATAATAGGCGCAGCTGGTATATACATAGATATAAAAAATGTGAGACCTTCGGAAACCTCGTTTAAAAGAAATTGAAATTGTTTACGCTTCTCCACCACACAGAATACCGCAGCCAAATAACAATTTCCTTGAGGGTTGTTGTGTTCCTGCAAGTGAGTGAGAAAGAAAGGAGTTGCTGCGTTGGCAGCGGTGGTGACGGCAATGGAGCGATATTTCATGTTAAGGGTCTTTTTAAAGTCATGCGTTTTTCGCCCCGCATGCGGGATTTGTCATAGTAAATTATCCGCATGCGTGTTTTTTACTATGACAAATCAGCACGCGGGGCGATAAACGCACGAGTCTAAAAAGACCCTAAGAGCGTAAATATGGCTACGGTAGCCACTCACATCAGGCGGGCCATATGCTTGTCTGCCACCCAACGTAGTATTTTATAATAAAAATGCTTTGCATGACGTGATCTATCAATGACGTCTGGATTTAAAATTCTTATTACTCTATTGTCATTCTTAAATTCAATCCTACGCAAGTTAAACTGATACTGAGACAATGGCTCAATACGCCCTCGGATCTTTTATTTATAATTGATACTTGTGTGTTATAAACAGTTATAACTAATTAGTCATTCAGATATTAATTGCAATGTAAATCGGGAAATACAAACAACACAAAAAAACGAGTGTGCTTCAGACCACACGACTGAAGTAAAACTTCTTTAGCTCTATCTATATATATGTACCTATGCACAGTACAGTAATGTAACTCGCTATGAGAGAAAGAGAGAAAGAAAATGTTTGCTCGCACCTCTCTCTCTCTTGCCCTTACAGTAGTACTATACAAAACTTAACTTTCTTTCTATCTTCACTGACTTGACACTCGACATCTCCCTCTCAACTCCCGTTCGCCTCGCCCGATCACATTTTTCGTAACGCTTTCGTCACGCATTCACCAGCTTCCTCCCCAAGTTAAGCGTGCGTAAAAAAGTTTTACTTCAATAATTAAGAATATATATATATACTCCTGTGGTACTGTCTATGCGGACAGTACATTATAAGAGCATCGGCTGAATAGTTTCAGACGGCAGGCCGCCACAAACATCACCGCGCCATCTCGCGAGTAAACACTCACATGCACAACCATTCATGTGCTCATGTGTCCACACCCTTCTCGTGTAACCCTACTGCTCCCTACAAAGGACCACAGCCTTTCACTGCCTCGTCCGATGAAAACGCCTTTTGTGTGATTGACTCGTGCCTATAAGACTGTGTTTGGTATTACAAAATAGCAAAGTAATGAAACGAAAACTATTTATCTCTTATTGCTAATATGTATAAGGGATTTTTATACGACTCAGATACAAATAAGCATGTCAGCTTCTGTCTGTTTTTTACAGTACCTCGGAGTTTCTTTCTCTCTCCTTGGGGTATGCGCCGTATGCCAGAAGATCTTAGGTGATACAAAGAATTTAACTACTTTACAAAATAATTTTCGGCTGTAGTGTTTGTTTTAATAAGACAACCGCTTAATGAGATGATGATAAAACGAGAGGGGGCAAACGAGCATGTGGATCACCTGATGGAAAGCAATCGCCACCGCCCATGGAGATTAGCAACACCATGGAATCGCCGATCCGTTGCCAGCCTATACTCCTTCCTTTCTTTCTTTCTGGTGACCTCACTCACTCGCATTAACAAAACAACACTCCAGGGAATTGTTATTTGGCTGCGGTATTCTGTGAGGTGGAGGTACTTCCCCAGTCGGGCAGCTGAAAAAATACGCTATGCCCTACCTCTCTCGCCAGAGCCTCGTTTGTTAGTCAGCAAAGTGCACCACGTGCCTAAGCCAACATCTGGCTTTGGTTCAAAGATGTTGATGAACCACTTATTCCCCAAAATAGGTTTGCTTTAGCTGCAAATGTGGTGGTGAACTACTTACACTCAAAATATATCTTATACAAAGCTTTAGACAAACAAACAAATAAAGCTTTAGAAGCTGTTTAATACCTAATATGCAATACCGTCAAATAGAATTCAGAACGCTCTCATAAGTCCATTGTCGTGTAATGCTTACATTTCTCTTCGACTGCAGGCATCTTCCAATCGACCTCGGCGAGCGCTGAAATGCGCTCGGCTATGCGAGGAAGTCTCGGTAGGTACATTAGATACCAACTGATGGGAATTTGGGTTGAATACCGCTACATGTTATGCAGTGGACATTATGAATTCTATTATTTAAAAAATATATTTAAAAATAAAAGATTAGTTTAGTATAGACGTTGTTCATTAGCATAATCGTTGCGATTGCGGATTTACAAAAAGTTCTTATTCTATATTACATACGTACTTAAGTATGTAACGAAAAAAGTAAAATCTGATCTACCTCGCACAATTCGTTTCACGATTCGCTTTAATTCATCATCATCATCAGCCTGTATCTACCCACAGCTGGATATAAGCTTTCCCCAATCCTTTTCACCAGATAAGAGCCTCCGCCTTGCGCATCCAGCCGCTTTCTTAAGGTCATCGAACCATCTAGCTTACTTTTCTATCTTTACTTCGCTCGATTGAAAAATAAACATTACCAAGAGAGTGTTACGATACAGTAAGAAGCTACTTCAACTTTTTTTTGTAGAACTAGGGTGACAAACAAGCGTACGAACTGCCTACTGCTAAGCAGTTATCGCACGCTTGCTACACCAGAAGCATCTCTCACGTGTTGCCTACCCTTTACACTTTTCTTGAAGAACCTCCTGGGAGAAAGTTCTTACTAAATTGCTTAATAGTTTTTGTTCTATCGACCGAAAATATTAAGTTATTTCTCTGATAAAAAAAATTAGGTAACAAGTCAAGTATATATGTGTGTAAATTGTATTATCTAATGCATATTATTAAATCTAGGTCCTAGATTACCATAAAATATACATAATTTATCTGTATCACCAAGCACATGTCTTGAATAACAATTTCAACTAGAAATCAAGGTTCATCAGTTCTCTTGTCCTGTTCCGTCAAATTTATCTTCGAGTGGAGCCTCCAATCGGAAATCAGTAAGCAGTGAAATGCTTTCAATGCTCTCGGCTATGTAGAGAGGGCCCGGTAGGCACAATAGAGAGCAATCTGGCGGGAATTTGGCGTGGATGCCACTACAGCCGACGTAGAGTGTAGCCGGCATGCGAGATGACGGCATTAGTACCGTGTCACATCGAGACAATATTAAATTACGCGTCCGAGTGATTGTAACCGATTATCGGAGTTGAAAGTGCATTTGATAGGATGTTTATGTGTAAACTACACATAAATAACCAAATCAAATCATTTGAACAACCATTATGAAAATGTCAAATATTTTGTCTTAATCAAAAAACAATATATAATTATCTATAATCTAAGTTTAGTTATAAGTACAGTCAGCAAAACAGGTAAACACTCCGAATAGTGGATTAAAAAAAGTCGTGGAAAAATTTAGTTTACTCAAAATTCATTTCATGATTCATTGCATGATTTCTGATGAATACGTCTTTAAAATTGCTTCCACAGGGAGGCAATTCAAAAAAACCAGCCAAGTGCGAGTCAGACTTGCGCACGAAGGGTTCCGTACCATTATCTATAAAAACGGCAAATAAATCACGTTTGTTGTATGAGAGCCCCCTTAAATATTTGTTTTATTTTTAGTTAATTATTACTTTTTAAAGTGAATATATAACTAAATATTATGTGAGTATTTCAAGCGTCTACCTACTGCCGTTAGCAATTGCGAGCAAAAACGAGCAAAAAAAATCACGTTTGTTGTATGGCAGCCCCCTTAAATATGTAATTTATTCTATTTTTTAGTATTTGTTGTTATAGCGGCAACAGAAATACATCATCTGTGAAAATTTCAACTGTCTAACTATCACCGTTCATGAGATACAGCCTGGTGATAGACGGACGGACGGACGGACAGCAGAGCCTTAGTAATAGGGTTCCTTTTTACCCTTTGGGTACGGAACCCTAAAAACGAATGATAACAAAATCGAAGGATACAGTTTGGTGTACATACAGGATACAGGTTGGAGCTATCTATCATCTCCATCCAAAATTCAATCACACCACTGGATAGATGAAGGATCAAAGAATTTATTACGCTAAGTAAGGACTATGGAACATCGCGTGCGGGGGAGGGGAAAACACTGCCATTTTGAGATAATTTTAGTGCATATAACGTATTCACGTACAACACACGGCCGTGTCCATGACACAGCCACAACCCGTTTTTTTTAATCGGTAGTTTGCTTATTGTCATATTATAACGTGTCATATTTATCTTTGGTTTAATTCACGACCCAGTTACTTATCTCTTTTACCTACTGTACATAAAAGTCACAGTAATTGCTATAATCGGGACACTATCGATAACAATATTGTCGATTAAATATGTCAACCTCTAAACTGATATACATCTTATCCGATAAATCGTATCTATACGATTCATGATCAAGTGCACTTTGCCTATGAGTGCAGCGGTCCATAGGAATTCAATAAGGAAAACACTGCAATGTTTTCAATGCTCTCAGTTATGAATGCAGAATGCTCGGTATCTAGCACAATAGATGACGATTTGACGGGAATTTGGTGTGCAATTGTGCATGCCACGGCATGTAGTACCGGGGCCATGCAGGGTTGCTGTTAAAAACAGTACTGTTTTTTATTCTATAATGTGTTTTACTCTTTTAAAAAACTGGAGGTTTCTCAAGCCGATTGATTTTTTTGTACATATATGAAATCACACAGGTGTGACCAAATCAATTTTCGAAATTATTTATGTGTTCCTTCAACGATTACGATACGTACATGTCATATCGTATTTAATCCAAAAAAAATCGTTGTGTTTTTAAATAAAATTCATTCTCTTTTTATGTAAAAGTTTTTATATCCTAATATAAATATTTCCCAAGGCATTTCGTTTATAATAATAATAATAATAATAATAATAATGTTTATTCACAATCAGCTTACATATTTAGAGACATGTGATTGGCGCTTCCTTTTAGGTGATATAACACCTGTGCCAGGAGGCACCGCTCTTCCATAACACGTTTTACATTGACTATATTTAAATAAAATTAGGTAACTTAATTATACATTATTATAGTGACAAAAAGATTGTAGTTTGTGCGGATATTGTGTGTGTGTGTGTATGTGTGTGTGTATGTGTGTATACTGTGGGTGTGTGGGTGTGTATCTGTGGGTGTGTGTGTGTGTGTGTATCTGTGGGTGGGTGGGTGTGTGTGTGGGTGTGGTGGGGTGTGTGTGGGTGTGGGTGCGTGTTTGTGTCATATGCTCTAATATCCGTAAAAACACATAATTTGTATGCTCGACAAATTAAATAAAGTAAAGTTTTTCTATTTCTGTATTTCTATTAGGTCTTACTTTTCAGGAGATCTTCTGTGCTATCATAATTAAGGGTCATCAGCCAATCGATCATACATTTTTTGCAGTCATATATATTTAGTGAGTGTATGCTAAGTTTTTTATTCACATAATTATAGAGGTGTACCGATTGTTTAGGTAGTTGACGGTCGGCAAAAGAAGTATTTACTATTGGTACATTTGCTACAATATCTTTCCGACGTCGCCTTATAGGTTGAGTATTGTACGGAAGATATTTATGCTTATATATGATGGTTTGCAAAATATATAACTTGCGCACGCTAAGCAGGTCGGCAATGGAGTAAAGTTCTTGTGTTGAGAATAAGCGGGGTTTAAAGTGCATCACTTTAATTAAGGCTCGTTGAGCTCTTTCTATTTCGAGGAACTTTGTTTTGGTCGCCCCGCCCCAGATTGGAATGCAGTACGCTAAAAGTGATTGTGCCAGTACAATATAAACATTCTTTATAAGGTTCTTAGTTGCCACATGCCTAAGAGTCTTAAATACCCAAATAAGTTTCCTAATTCTAGTGGATGTGAGATCAATTTGCATATGCCATGAAAGCCTCTGATCGATTATAACTCCCAGATATTTAGTATGAGATACTTTGCTAATGACTGGACAATTGCAGTTACTAGTAGAGGTACGGTCGCATAGGTGTAGTTTCAATTTAAGATCCGTCCTCGGTTGCGTTCTTTTATTTATACTGAAGCAAATATAATTTGTTTTAGTAATATTAAGAGTGAGGAGATTAGAAGATAACCATTGTGACACTTTTGCAAGTCCAATCTCTGCGTCACTTTTAAGGCTCTCCCAGTCTCTTCCGGTAAACACTATAGCCGTGTCATCGGCATAGGAAAAAACTTTAGCATTATTTATTTCAGCTTTACACAGATCGTTAATATAGATCAAAAACAGAGTGGGTCCAAGCACGCTTCCCTGAGGGACACCGTAGGTAACGTTGAGGTCTTTGCTAATACTTGCACCGATCTTGACTCTCTGTTTTCGACCTTGCAAATAGTCGGTAAACAATTTCAACGGGGTACCTCTAATGCCAATTTGTTCCAATTTGCGTAACATAATGGGAACAGAGACGGTGTCAAAAGCTTTTTTAAGATCTAGAAAGACAGTAAGGCATTTCCCACCACTATCTAACTGAGTCACAAGTCTTTCAGTTAGCGCTGTCACTGCGTCTTGCGTAGATTTATTGGATCTGAATCCGTACTGAGTGTCCGATAAAATTTCATATTTATTTAAGAAACTTATCAATCTCTTATTGATGAGCTTTTCTATGATCTTAGATATAGATGTCAGCACGGAAATAGGCCTATAGTTACTGACATCGTCTCTGTCTCCAGATTTGTGCACCGGCGTGATGATAGACAGTTTGAGAGGAGGTGGAAAGGTTCCCATATGAAAGCAAAGGTTAGCGAGATGACATATTATAGGAGTCACTAAATGATCAGCTTTCTTTAAAAAAGCAGACGGAATATTGTCCCATCCAGCAGCACTTTTGGACTTAAGGCTCATTAGCACGTTACGTACTTCATCTACATCAGTGTCTAGTAGAGTAAATGATGACAATTGGCTGGTATTGTGCTTACTTCCTATAGTTGGACACATTGGAGCTGCGTAAGTAGAAATGTCAGCAGCAAGGTTACTACCAATATTTGCAAAAAAATCATTAACAAAGTTGATCGATTCTATAGAAGTTGGCTTGATATCTAAGAGTTTTGTGTTGTCCGTTTTAGTTTGATTGGAAAATGTTATTTTTTTTATATTCTCCCATAGACTTTTTGAGTCTTTAGCAGATTCACTTAAAAGTTGTCTTTCATAATTCCGTTTAAGCTTTTTAATTAGTGTGTTGCAGAAATTTCGATATCTTTTGTAGGTAATGCGTAGGACTGTATTGTGAGGATCATTGCGTACTTGTTTTTGTATTTTGTTCCTATTATTTATGCATCGTACAATGCCAGGAGTAATCCACGGTTTGATTACACGTCTATTTTTTGAGATTACCTTTATTTGGGTACTTTCCTTCAGCGATTCCGTTATTTTACTAGTTAATTCCTTAATAACGGTATCAGGATCATTACACAAAAGTAGTTCCGGAAGATTCTCTCTACTTAAACTTAAAAGTGCTTTATCAAAATCTGTGACAGTACTGGTTTTACTAACCTTGTGCGAAGGTTTTAATTTTGATAGCTGTAAAAATATCATTGAATGATCCGTAATAGATGTATTTAATACAGCGATGTGAGCAGTCTTTTTGTTTTGCAGTTTAAGCATAAAATGATCGAGGCAACTCTGTTCTCTAGTCGGAATAGAGTGACCAGGTAGCAATCCATGCAAGGAAAGCATATTCAGGTAGTTCAATCGATTATTACGTTCTTGGGTTTGTTCGTTATTTTTTGGTGCTATATTTATGTTGATGTCGCCGGTAAGAATAATCGATTTATGAGATTTTATAGTTTCTAGGTATAAATCCAAAGAGTTTAAGAAATCATCTGCTTTATTATTTGATGGTGAACGGTAGATTCCCAGAATAGTGTTATTTAAAACCTTGATTTGAAGACACGATGCGTGAACAAGATTTATTTTATATATAGTTAGATATAGTTTATATCGTTCCTCAAACGATTTACCTCAGTGTATATATATAATTATGTGATAAAGTCAATCTCTAATAACTTTTAATCGCTAATTTGTCCACGTATAATATGTGTTTGATGGTATTTTAATTTCCATCTGTGAACCCTAATTATTTTCGGAATAAATAGCACCCATGTGTAGTCCTATGACAAGTTTAATTTCGAGTGAAATTCAATCAGTCAGTTCGTCAGTCGTTTCGAAATTGATTCCACCAAACAAATTGACTATTATATCAATATTTATATTATAGACTAGCTTGTTCCCGCGACTTTGTATTTTTTTTTTCTTTGAATTTAGAAAAATGCAAATTTATGTATGCAAAATTTCAACCAGATCCGTCCAATGCTTTAACCTGTACGTTGATAGATCAGTCAGCAGCGATGGTTTTCTATAAACACAGAAAAACAAGATACACTTATTGTGTCCATACGAATCACACTAGTACCTATAGGCTTCTAGCCCTAGTATACATTAAAACGTAATTTATTTCACGCTTATTGTTCGTAATTCACAATTGGCGCTTATGCATTGTGGTACTGACATTTACTGATTCAAGGGGCAATCTAAATGTCGTTTAGGTTCGGTATTGGGTCTATGCTATGTAGTATAGCTATGTAACTTATTATTTATTATCTGTGGTAATGTAGTACCTATGATACATGCTAGCAATGCCAGTGATTTCTTATTCTTTTGCGCGGCGTATTATTATGAAAGCGAGTACATATTACTTCCATAAAATAATATCCCAAATATAAAGATACATTTATTAAAGAATGTGCAGCCGTGCCCGTCGTAAAGTGAAATAAAAATATTCGAGAGGTGTCGTAAGACATCCACTTGGAACTCTCGCTATATATTAAACATAATGAATACGTGCGTAAACATATGTAATGTGTTCGTACAACCTAAGCTAAAGACGATTCACACATTTTAGGGTTCTAAAGAGTAAACTTCTATTTTTCAAGCTGTTTTAATCTTTATTTAACTTAATTCAATTTAATTATTAAATTATCTCGACAATTAAATCAAATAGAAAATAATAAAAGCTCAAACAGTAGTTAATTTCACATCTATTTTATTCTAAACACACTACCTACTACTAACTATAAAAATGTGGAGCAATGCAGGCTCCACATTTGTATAACACGGCTAACCAAATCTAAAGCTCTGGATAAAAGGAATGATTAGAACAGTATTTTTGTATACCAAAATGTACGTACGTACATTTTACCTTTACATATGTATGTATCTAGCGATGTAAGTGGTTCATCGACATATTTGAACCAAAGCCAAGCTCTCCTGCACATGGTGCACCCTGCTGACTGACAAACGAGGCTCTGGCGAAAAGAGACGTAGGGCATAGCGTATATTTAAGCTGCCCAACTGGGGAAGTACCACTCCATGTATCCACTCTAAATAACAATTCCCTTGAGGGTTGTTGTGTTCCTGCGAGTGAGTGAGGTCACCAGAAAGAATGGAAGAAGTATTCATAGGCTGGCAACGGATCGGCGACCTCTTGGTGTTGCTTGATCTATAGAGATCCATAGGGGTGGTGATTGCTTTCCATCAGGCGACCGACATGCTCGTTTATCCCCCTCCCATATAAAAAAAATGTGTTAATAGTTGCCACTATTATAAGCATTCATAGTGCATAAGGCGGACTTGTCTCTGTAAGGGATTTCTTCCAGCCATACTTTGGTTTCAGAATTGCAAAATCTTTACAATTATCGATCCACTTATTTGTGACGAAATAATACGGTAAATTCGTAATCTGAAACAATGTGGAATAAATTTAATATTGTGACGAATATTGGAACCTGTAAATTTGTGAATGAACTTCTGCTATAACATAATTATGTTAATCTCTACACAAATGAATATACAATCAACCCGTATCCGTCGAATAACGCACCAACGGACAATATAATCACGCGATATGCAAAACGGGAGAGCCCGCGGTTCGCCTCTCATTCCAGCGGTAGACCAATTCATTGCCCAAAACCAATAGAGCTTCGATATAAACATATTTGCAGGATAACTCATTGCCTATACAAACTAATATAACATTGTTGCAAATTGAATTTATGGGGAGCTGTGAAAATAAAATGTATGACGGCGTCAATCTCCAGGCGCTAATTATATGTATGTGCTTCCATATACTGTCATACATTATTTTCATCTTCATAGCGGCTCGACACACGGCCGGGACGCTATCTGTGATTACTTCCTTATGAGTATTTCAAGGTCTAATTACGGCAACATGGGCGTACGTACGTTATCATTAGAGCAAAATCAAACTTTACATACACGTGGTACACCTTTCTGATTTACTAACGTAAGATAGGATTCAGTCCGCGATGAATGGCGCTGTATTACCAAAATCATCACGCATCATTCACAATGATGACCACGACCACTCTGTCAAGAATGTACTGACCGAGAAGAATAATGATAGTATATTATTATCTTAGAATGCGTTATTATTCTAAGATTATTATAATATACCAATCTCCCAGACCAAGAGATGCAAAGTATTTTCATGCACTTAAATCTTGTATGAGATTACCACGGCCGTTAATTTTGAACCTAACTTCCAAATATTTGTAAGTTATTTGGGTTATTTATTGCACTAAGACCACGCAAACATACTGCTCTCAAGAACAAAGAAATAATTAAAAATAGGTAATATTACAACGGATTTTTATTTCATTGTTGCAGGTTTTCGCTCAAAGGATGCGCCCGCGTACAATGCATCCATACCGACAACACCGCGCCATCTAACCATCTCACCGAGACTAGTCAACCAGTCGCTATGGAGCAACGACTAATCGTGTTTTTGGCGGTATCCGCCCATTTATGTAAGTACTTACGAGTATTATTTTTACTAGCATATTCTTACGTGTTGCGCTCCTAGTTTGGATCTGGCAACTGATGACTACTCCTAGTCAAAATGAGACAATCCCTTCGGGGCCACCATTGTTGGGGTTGTTGTGGTACTTGTAGGAACTTAAGTACAGTGCTACAAACTTATCTGACCCGGTGGCCAAATTTACAATTAATTTACTTACCGCGTATGCACATTCCGTTGAGGTGTATTTTTTTTAATACATATTATCTTTTTGTACACATATTTCATTACTTACAATAAAAAAATCGTCAACGAGTTGTTTCTGTGCAATATTATAATTCTCTAATATTATATAATAGCTATGATCGCGACTTAACGTGATGCATTTTTAAAACTAATCGACAAAAAATAGAAGGCAATTGATATTTAATTGAAACACCACACAACACAATTAATAAGTATATCAATGCTATTATTTTAACAGTGTATATATTTCTTTGATTTTTCTGTTTCCTCTAAAACGGGCGGCATTTCGTTTAATGGCAACACTTAAGTCGATCGCACCGCCTCCGCCACCGGGCCAGATAAGTTTGTGGCACTATACATACAAAATGATAGAGTTAGTCACTTGCAATGATTGTCTTTTATTAATATCAAGTAGTACACTGTTTATTAATATCAAGTAGTAACAATGTGTTCTGGGCGGGTGATCACGGTGACTGGCGTGCAGTAATATTTTTTGCCTCAACTTACGATTGATGATTCGACATTGCATATGTCCATAAGACTTTAACTAAGCTACTACCCCAGCCCCCTAGCCTAGTGTAGTTCGTAGCGTAACGAACGTTAGATAGATCACGTGACATTTGTCAGTTCTCACACTAAAATGTTCGATTTTGACAAATGTCACGTGATTTATCTAACGTTCGTTACGCTACGAATTACACTTGGCTAGGGGGCTGAGCAACATATTTACATCCGTTACATACTGAACTAAGTAGGTAGTTGGGCTTAATTTGCATATAAAGGTAACACACAAAATTATCCACATCTGGTTGATTTATTTTATTTATCACTGGGTGCTTAAATAGGAAAAGAAATATCATGCCCAAAATATAAAAAAAAAACATTATTGTTTCACTGCTATTTGCATCAACTGAATTTGTCTTTTAAGACAAACTTTTCTTCATCAGGCTGCGTATGCTTGTTTACTGTCTTAGTTCTATATATATATATATATATATATATATATATATATATATATATATATATATAATATATATATATATATATAATATATAGAAAAAATGAATCCTTATTTCCTTCACGGCATCACGCGTGAACAGCTGCACCGATTTCTCTATTTCTTTTTTTTTATTTGTTATTGTTGGAGAAAAAAAGAAAATAATATGAAGTTATAATATATAATTTAAGAATATAAAATTTAAGAAAACTGAAGGTCTAACTAATTACTTTTCTAATGAAACTTTATGTCGTTTGACAGAACTGTCAGTCATTTGACAGATTACGGAAAACCAATTCAAATTAAATATTCATTATTATTAATAAAACTACGAAAATCATCCTGACGACCTCTTGGTGATGCAGTAGGTACCTAGACATTTTTACACTCAACCGCTGAGGTTGTGGAAGTAATCAAATTGTAAGTAGTCAAGGGATAAGTACACATTCCGATGTAGTACGAAGCTCTACCTCTAGATTACAATTGGGTATCAAAAAGGTTAGAGGTCGAAGAGAAATAAAAGTTTAAATGAAAAAAAATATAGAGAAGTCGGGCAAAAGTAATTGAAAACACACCGATTGGAGCGGCGGGGGCGCTTGAGGCCCCGATACGTATCTAAGGTGGACTATCTCAACCCACTTGCCGGCAAATGGGCCGGAACTAACAAGGATATAGAGGCGACCCCACCAGAATTTGTTACCTACTTTCCAATACGAGGGTATGGAAGTGTAAATTAGTGTAAAATAATTTTATTCATTTAATAACCAATTCCTTAAAAGGTTCTTAAAGGGTTCTTTTAAGGAATTGTAACCAATTCCTTAAAAGGTTCTTAAAGGGCCATAGTAAGTAAGGCCATAGAAACTTTATATATAGGGTACAATATTGTTAAAACTAATTTAATTAGCTTGAATAACTTTAGGTTGGTTATATAAGAAACAGATACGTCTTCTGTGGATCAGCATTTAACTTTTGAGTGAAAAGTCTTCTTTAGTTTTCAAAATTATGTCCTTTAGTACGAATAGAACGCATTTTCCAAAAACCGTCAACCGACATGTTTACTAAATTACAATAAAAGTTAGCTATGTTTTCAACTACTGCGCTATAAATCAGCAACTATTTGTCAGGGTTTAACCAATTTAGCTGGAGCGTCGTTTATCAAACGCATTGCAAGTAGAAAGAACATAATAAATGCGATGTTGTGACAAATTTGAAATACCGACACAGTACACGTGAATCGTGAAGTTAAAAATCGTGAAGTTAAATATTGATATTATTACAGTATTTTTTTACATTTTATTTTATAGAAAAAATTTAAAAGTGGGATGTGATCCCACTATTAAAATTATTTTAATTCAAATGATTTAAATAATAATAAATCCAACAACGCCTCAAAAATACTTAAAAAATGACGCGCCGCCACCCCCGCTGCCAACGCTGCAACTTCTTCTTTTTTTTAAGTACGCTGTACCCTACCTCGCTTTTGTCGGAGCCTCTTTCAGTCACTCACTTGTCGGCAGGATGCACCACGTGCAGGTGAGGTTGGCTTTAGCTGTATAGATCGTGGTGAACCTCGTACACCCCACATTTTTTCTATTGGCTAAGTAACATAAAATCTACTTATTATGTTTTCGAGGGTAGATTAAGAGTTAAATTTACGAATTTATAATTTAATTTATCATCGTAATTGCCCCCAAACTACTCTACTGAGGTCTTAAGCATTATAAATAATAGTATTCCGTACTATTAGTACCAATTATAGTAACACCGCCAACCCGCAGATCAGCAGCGTGGTGGAGTATGCTCTGAACCCCTTCGATTGAGGGGAGATCCGTATCCTAACAGTGGGATTAACCTAATAAAGTTTTAAATTCTAAATGAATTTTATTTAAAATAAAATTTCATGCATAAAAATGTCGATTGGGGATTAATAAAAAAGAATAAGGAAAAAATATAAGACCAATTATTGTTCTTAAAATCAATTAAGAGGTACTTACCTACTTTAGTAGTGTAATTACTTAATAGGTTGATGACGTCACACTGTGACTCACACAGTATAGAAATATAAGATGCAAAAATTCGTCAGCAACACAAACCTTCCTGGTAGCTCAGTTGGAAGAGCACTCGACCGGTCATCGAGAGGTCGTGGGTTCAAATCCCACCTAGGGGGGCAGGCGAATTTTTCCATTTTTCAAAAAATATTTATCTGGCAAGTTGGCCAAGACAACTATTTAAATAATAATAAATTAAGAGGTAAATTAAATAAGTTAGTTGTACATAGGATCAAAGATAGAAAATATATTTGTGGCTTAATGCCGAGTTCCAATGGAAATAACAATAAAAGCGGTATCATTCGTCATACATTTGTAACATTTTATTTTTTATTGTAATCCAATCGCAAATGTGTCTAGATAACATTATCTGAGTAACGAACACCGTCGCTTTTTATTCCATTTACCGAAAAATAACACTTGTATGTTGTAGCTGTTTACGAGACGCCACAGTACACACCATTAGTCGAACAGAACCCGTATCTCGCAGATGACATGTTTGTATTTTGTAAACATTCTTCTTCACTCATATGAAGGTACTATCACAGGTCATTTGTGAGCCAATGGTACTGAAGTAACGTCGTTACTGATTCTCTTCTTTATCGGAACGTTCTCTGCGAGCTCTTTACATAAAAGTCTCGTAACTGAACTTGACATATCAATGTAACATGTTAACTTAGGTATTGGCATTTTATAATATTGTCTAATATAAGAGTCTATAATAATAAATGGTATGTGGCTGCGTCAACACAGCCATGTGTTGTACGTGAATACGTTATATGCACTAAAGTTATCAGAAAATGGCAGCGCTTCCCCCTCCCTCGCAGGCGATGTTCCAAAGTCCTTACTTAGCGTAGTAAATTCTTTGATCCTTCATCTATGCAGTGGTGTGATTGAATTTTGGACGGAGTTGATAGATTTGCAGCTGCAATACCAAACTGTATCCCCCGATTTTGTTAACATTCGTTTTTAGGGTTCCGTACCTCAAAAGGAAAAACGGAACCCTTATAAGATCACTTTGTTGTCCGTCTGTCTGTCCGTCTGTCTGTCTGTCTATCTGTCTGTCTGTCAAGACCCTCTAACTCGAGAATGCGTGGAGGTATCAAGCTGAAATTTGAACATTGCAAAATATATTTTATTTATTTTTCCCGACGCATTATTTCTTATTTATAATGAAAAATATCAAATTTATAATGATCTTACGTACGGAACCCTCGGTGGGCGAGTCCGACTCGCACTTGGCCGGTTTTATTTTTTAATTGCCTCCTTATGGAAACAATTTTAAAGACGTATTCACGTCTAAATCCCCGTAAACATGAAAAGCGAACAATCGGAGAGTGTTTGAAAGGTTGTTAAGAACATTAATCACTAATAAATGTATTATACATTAGACGAACTCTTTAACGACAAGAACAACGGTCTGCCTGCCTCATAAAATTGTTATGCCCTGCCAGGGTCATATGTGAACCTATAAATTTACCTATGCCACCTGTTTACTACAGATCGCCTGAGGATGCCTCGCGTAGAGGCGAAACACATGTCGTAGAGACGACCACGGCAGTCGGGGCAGCGGCGGTCGCATGTATCTTCTGTTTCAGATGTTGGAGATTCGCCGAGACGACCACAGCAGCTGGAGCAGAGACGACCAAAGCAGCCACGGCAGTCGCATGCAACTACTAACGGTAGTGGGTGGGTGCCGGCCGGTAGTAGTTTTCATGAACTAATTGGTGACGGAAGCACGCAAAGTAGTGTAGATCAAATTGCCTGTAAATTTTAAATTAACAACAATTAACGTCTCTATAAACAATAACTACAGGCTATCTAAAGGTAATACGTATCGGAAGAGAGAGATTGAGGAGCTTGATGGTGTTGTTGTGCATATTAGTGTAATGGATCACTCAGAATTAAGCAATGTCGACAGTTACCTGTCTAAGGTACATAGCCTGAATATGGATTGATGTACAGAAAATACTGTTTTTTTCTTTTTTTTTATACTACGGGTGGCAGACAAGCATACGGCCCGCCCGATGTGGAGCGGTTACCGTAGCCATATTAACGCTCGCAACATAAAATATCGCTCGTGCGCCGCCACCCCCGCTGCCAACGCAGCATCTCCTTCCTTTCTGGTGACCTCACTTACTCGCAGGAACACAACAACCCTCAAGGGAATTGTTATTTGGCTGCGATATTCTGTGAGGTGGAGGTACATTCCCTAGTCGGGTAGCTTACAATTACAGAGGTAGACCTCTCTTTTCGCCAGAGCTTCGTTTGTTAGTCAGCAGGGTGCACCGCGTGCAGGTGAAGTTGGCTTTAGTTCAAAGATGTTAATGAATCACTTACACCCCAAAAGTTTCTACAGAGTAAGCTCTCTCATGGAGCTAGTAAAAATCTCATGTATCCCATAACACAATGAAATTCTCGTTAAAATAGAGATCTTGCTGAAAGAAATGCCTCAGCGAGGTTCCTGACTTCTGATTATAAAACCAGTTCATTCTATAACCATTCATAGTACTAAAATATGTTATAATTGAGCATCTTACCTATTATACACGACTGGCCTTACATTACCCGATAGAAAAAAACGTGAATTTCTAAAGCAAAAGGCCAATTCGCGTAATTATTTCAGACCGTAGAATGAGAATGAATTTCGAATTGGCTGGAAATTTTATATTTAAATTCATTAATTAATTAAAATAAATCCTTATTGCGTGCAGAATACTATTCTTAGTTTGTTCAATATTTGGTCATATTTCGATATATTCACACTTTAATTAATCTTTGAAGCTTCATAATCTATCAATACTACGAGAATACCAATGTGACATTTGTGAGATCGAGACTGGATCGTAACTGAATTTTGACAACACTTTAATTACGTGAATTGCCCGTCAGATCACGTTTCTTTTTTTATATTTAGTTTAATTACAGAAAAACATTTTAAAATAACTGTTATTAAGTGTGGGCAACAAATTTTTAAATCGAAGGAATATTCGTTCTGTCTACTGTAATCTACGCTCGCATGCCCGATGATGGACGAGGCGACCGGCCTCATACATTTAACGACAAATTATTTCGTTTGATAATATTTTTATTTAATAAAACAAAATGCCAGAGAAATAAAATTAGAATTACTTTTGTAATGGACTCATATTCGCATTATATTTTTAAACGAATCTTATTGCGATTGGAGAAATAAGGTAGTTAGGAGTTCAAATATTATAACATTATATTTTTCCAATGCAACATTCAACGTATGATACTGTGGAATGGTTAACAAATAAAACTGGATTACCGACCCGAAATTAGCGATCTACATCCACTTATAAAGACTGCGTTTCTCAGAGTAAAGTGATTACGAGATTGTTCGAGATTCGATTTTTGTACGAGACAGTTCTTCTCATGGTTATTTATTACACCGACGAGCCCAATGGACCAATGGTCGAACGCCTAGCAATAGCTACTTTGACTCCGGGTTCGCGGATTCGATTCCCGCTCAAGACAAATATTTGTGTTCATAAACATGTCTATTTGTCTGGGTCTGGATGTGTTCTATGTATTATAGGTTATGTATGTATTTACAAAAAAAATGTATCTAATGTAATACTCATAGTTCAAAGCTTTGCTTAGTTTGGTTCAAGATGGCAATGTGAAATTAATTTGTCTAGGAGTATTTATTTATTATTTATTTATTTCATTCCAGGTAGTTTAATATGTGCCGACGGACCAGTATTCAATGGGGGGCAAGCCAGTCCTCCCAGTGCTGCCGCAGCGGGCAGCAACCTCATCACACAAACAGTCTATGGGTTCCTCGACTTCACCACAACGATAGGCAATACTGTCATGGTCTTCTCTCCACAATCATCAGCACAACCAGGTCATCATCTTGTGCTCTTTTTTACTTACTTGTAATGGATCTAATTTTCTTTACTTCCTACGGTAGAATTTTATTATGAAAAATAAGTCAAACAAACCAACCAAATTGCTAGCAGCAATAATTAAGCGCGTGAATAATAACTGCTTATCATCAGACAGGTCGTATGATTTTTTCACCTTGATGGTATAAAAAGAAATCCGCATCAGTGATTATTTCATCACACATCCCCACAACGGCGATGCACGAGATAGAGATAATAATTCACAGATCTTTATAGGAAATGCCACTGAATGATTTCATTTTATTTCTAAACTAGCTCTCGTCTACGACTTACAAAGTCGTAGACGAGAGGGCACGCACCCCAGTTTCTTCGAAAAATCCGGCCTAAACGACACCCTGTACGGCAAAGTTTTCAATTGGGTATTTGACTAACATTTTTTTCTGTTTGATATGTAGGGACGTCTCCATAATATAACCATAGGTGAAAGAATTACTTCGATAGCACAAAAATCTCTCGAGATATGGTAATTTGAAAATCACAATTTTTAGACTGCCCCAAAACGCTCCATACAAAAGACTACTGAATTATGACGTCACAGATCTGTATTTTGTATGCATCAAATCAGAAATTTGTACGACAGCTATGTTAAATATTACGTTTATGTGATTAGTATCATAATAAAAGTTATAGCATTTTTTATTGCTTCTCCAATGGAAATATTATTTTTTAATAATTTCATACTTTTAAAATGGACTTTCCCGCCAAACTTTGATCGACGCTAAAAAAAGTCTGACTGAAGATATTAGAATGAAAGTTTGCAGATCTTTATAGTTTTGTGTATTTTACGATATTGTTAATTTATTTGTACAATTTTTAAACATTGGAAACAACCCAATTTACTCAAATGCACTTGATTGTCACTTAATCACAACAAAAGATTCTTGACTCGCGTATCCAATTGGGTTGGCATTCACAATGCCAATCAAGGTCTCCTTTTCTTTATTTACACCCTACAGTCGTTTAGCCACACAGTGTTTATACTAATATGTTTATTATTTTGTTTTTAGAACCACCGAAAACGGAAAAATCTGTACAAGAAAATATTATAGAAACTAAACCACCACCTCCTTCAGTTACCAGTGTCAAGCCAGAAGCTATTAAACCAAGCAAAATCACAGAAAAGAACAAAACTAATAATCCTGCTGCTCCCTCTGTCTTATCTAGTGCTATTTCAGTTGTATCTTCCCCACCTAAAAAAGACGATAAACCATCTAATGTACCAAAATCTATAATAAAAGAACAAAAACAAATCATTACAAAGGTTGAAGTAGTCGCTGGACCATCTAAAATAATAGAAAGTTCTCCTCCCAAGGCGTCATCCCAAAAATCTAACAAACAGAACTCAGCATCCAGTAATAAAAAACAGAAAACTGATGGAATAAAAAGTGTAACTAACATAGTTAGCAGTAAAGTTGAAGTTAAGCAAGGCCCACCACCATCAATTATTAACTCAAAAGTTAATAGTAAAATAGAAATTCAATCTAGCCAAGCTGAAGAAGAACCTGCTATTTTAATAACTAATAATAATATCGGGGAACCGGAATACGATTTTTTGTCACGCCAGCCTTCAGAGTTTGTTGAAGAAACATATAAGGTTATTAATATACGGCCATCTAAAACTCACGGACAAAAGCCTAAGCTTGGTCACAAGAACAGAGTTCAGCAACCAACACCACCTTCAGATGATGAAGAACATCCAGTTGGCTTAGTCACAACTCTTGGAGGCACTATAATTAAAGATGGAGTTACTACAGTACATGAAACTAGCGTAATAGGAACTTACATATCTGGCAAATATGCTCAAGTTCTGAACAGCAATTCTAAAATACTAGGAGCTCCAGGGTATAGACCTAAGATTTCACCTAGCCCTACTCATAAAATTCTAAAAACTGCAGCACCTGGATTTACAAAAAATCACAGGCACAATTTAGAACCGACGCCATCTATTAGCGACGACAGTAATAATTATAGCAAAACAACACGCAGACACTCAAACAACGGAGGCTCTTTTAAGAATCGCCATAGACAGCAAAGTAGCCAAGACACTGATAATCACGAAAGTCCGCCTCCCACTCAAAGTAAGAAATATAAAAACAGAAGTTCTTCGCATTCCCAGCGTACTCAAAGGTAATTATTGTAAATACTTTGTAATTTATGTTAGAGCGTAAAATATCATGATCGTCTTATTGCCGACATTTTACGTGATCCAGAAACAATGCGAAACCTAGAATTAGACCAACATTATGCTGCTTGTAGCATGGCATCAAAAATTAGATGACTATCACGTATTGTCGACAATAAAACGTTATTGCTTTTATTTTCAGTAATCGTTATGGCCGACGATCAAATACTCCTCAACTGGCAACCGTCTCTGTTTTCAGTGAAACAACAACGGCATCATTTTCAAACAGAAGAAAGACAAATAGAAACTCTGCGCATAAGACTACTGTGACACCTTCCAACAATGACAACCAATCGAGAAGATCTTTCAAGCCTCGTGTTCAAGCTACCCCGGTTGAGCAGGTTACACCTTCAGCATCTACTAGTATCTATAAATTTAAATTGAATCGTGCGCCAGGCTCAGGAAGGTGGCAATACAAAACGAGCCCTAAACCGAAAGTGACTATACGTAAGCTCAACGGAGACGATGATCAGCCGACATCACCTAACCCTAATCCTCTTATTGATGACCCACAGACAAATGATATTGCTCCACAAGCACGATCAGACAACGATCTCGAGCTATCAGGCTCTCAAAGTGGTCCTGGCACGCTGCTAGACAACGATACCGATGATAATTCAATAGAAAAACCACCGCCAGTAGAAACTCTTAAGGTTGAAATTTCTACTCCTGCTGATTTCCATGATGTTTATTATGAAATCGCTACTATCAAGTCCCCTTACACTTTCCAGGTACATTTAAATAATATTTTGCTTTAAACAAATTGCATAGTAAATTACAACTACATGTACATAATTATCATGAAATATTTTTATATTTCAGGTCGGACGTGTCAAAAATACTCGTATTATTACAGTTACTTCTACAATAGAAAAACGCATTGAACCAACTTTGATTCCAAATTCGCAAAGTTCTCTCAACGAACCGTTGACAGAAAATATATTAGCGACAGCATCGCCTTACGGCAAAGATCATAACCTGTTAGATTCAAGCATTGCAACGTTACCTCCTATTACTTTATCATCAGACATGGAAACACCCCCGCTAGAAACTGTGACTGAAACTTTCAGTACTACTCAACATATGCTGAAAACTCATATACTACCAGTCGTCAGAGATGTTAATATAACAAGTAGCCTCACATTTATTCAAACATACGAAGTTACTAGATTTGTAACTGCAACTAAAACACTACCTCCAATGGACTTCTATCAATTCATACCTAGTAAAACACTTAAAGAATTTAACAGCCGCCTCGACGAAGCTGGCTCAGAATTACATTTGGAACTAGATTTTGGAGACAGCAATGAAGATGAAGATGGAGTTCCTCGGCGTGTGTTCCCACCTGATCTAGATCTTGCTAATATTGGTTCTGACTTTGATCTTACCGAGGTAGATAAGTACAGATTAGATAACCATTTGAGGTTAAAGAAGGCTCACGGGCAAAATAAAGCCAATCAGGTAACAGAAGCACCAACTCCACCGACCCCTGCTTTGACACCAGAACAAGCTCAACAACTTGCTCTCTTAAGACTTTTAAATCCAGCTGCAGCTGCCCAGATACCAAATGTCGTAACTACTTCGAAACCAATTTTGAAATACGAGACGGTTTATGAATCACATGTGATACCCGTATTCGACGGTAAAAACACAATCCACAGCACGATATCCAGACCGGTCGCTACGGTTACAAAGACAGAATATGAAGTAGGTACCAGCAGCCTTCCAGCACTGCCATTGCAGCCCATAAATCCATTGTTCCCACAGCAACAGTTCTCGGTAATTTCAACGCCCGTCGTCATGAACACAGAAGTTACTGCTACAGACAGTCAAATTCTGAAACTGACTTTCGGCGCTAAAACTGTTTACACCACATTGTTCTCAACTAAAGTTGTACCGACTATCCTAACTTCGTATGTAACATCGTCAGTGCCAGTGGCACCTAGCGCTGGCTTCCCAGGATATTATCCAGCGCCATTTGCACCTTTCCCATACGTAGGTTAATTTAAATTTTACAGTGTAAAATATTTTCGGACATAAGTTGTAAAGAGTGAAAAATGAATTAAGTTTAAACTTTCTGCGAGAACAGAAGTGTTGATCGTGAGTGTGTTATTGTAGTGCACGTGATAAACTATATAGCGAGCGTGTGTGCCGTAAACAGTGCAAAAGCAGCAGAATGTCGGGATTTATAGCGTTTGCGGGAACACGAAAACTGTAAAGTTGTATTTCTTCTAAAGTTTTGTGAGCTCGGCGCCATTGCGTGGTAGTAAAGCCGCATGTGAGGTAATGTTCGCTGACGTATTATGTATGTATGTACCTTATAGTAACCAGTAAAAGCTTTGTAAATAATATATTATTTATAATAATCGAACATTTGTATATAGATAATGTTATGTTAATAATAGAAATATTGTACCTAATAAGAAGATAATGTAAGTAAACTTGTAGATAACTGTAATAAATTTGTACCTACCTAAATATTTTGATACGTTTTGTACGATGTATTACTGAGTAAAGGGAGATAAAAGAAGTAGAAGGTCGTGGATTATATAGTATTGTATTGTACATAAATAAATAAAATTTTAGAATAAACGTCAAAAATGTTTCTATTTATGCTACATTACTCTTGCACTTAAGCTATGGTTATACAATATGGTTCTTAGATCGATGATTATGCTTATAAATAACCTATGTGAAATGTTTTTTCAAAAAAACATAAATACCTTTATGTTTATACTAGAAAGTAGTTTATATACAATAATAGACAATTCATACAATTCACAATTCATAGACATTTTTTCCATGCCGGGTGTCAGACAAGTTAGTGCCTGCCAAGTTATCGTAGCCTATAGACGCATACAATACGCACCGTCGCGTCGTTGCTAACCATCTTACGTCTGGTGACCTAAGTTGCTCGCAGGAAAACACCAATCCTCAGGGGTTTTGTTATTTGACTGCGATCTTCTGTGAGGTGGAGGTACTTCCTCAATCGAGCTCTACATATAATACCTCTCTTTCGCCAGAGTTTACTTGTCGGCATGTGACATGATGTTGGCTTAGACTCCAAAGAGCCCCTTACAAAAGATGTATATATACAATTCAAATTACACCTCACCATTTCACAAAGAAAAAAATCCAATTTATTCCAGATCCCGTGTAATATTTCACAGAGTTGAGAGGTTTATTTCCCATGATATCTTAATTAAAGCCATTTCATACTGAACGGCGCCGCTGAAAGAAACAAAGAGGCCTCAAGTTATGAAACTAAGATTAATGGAAGCTGTTTTGTAAACTTAATTAGTAAACCTTAATCTTTGAAATTATTTTTCTTATAAATTGCGAGGTATAACCAACAGCGGCGTGTTCTGTAAAACTATGGGTACTACCATGGAGTAATAAAAGAATGGACGCACAGTCATCTCGCATTGAACACGATTTTATTTTGTACCACATCACATCATGTGGCAAACATCTGACGTATAAGCGATCGCCGTCCCTCCGTCGTCGCTGGATAGCATATTCTCAATAGGCCACATTCGTAAACCACCACTTTCGCAAAACACGATATTCGCAAAATATATTGATCTTTTAAGACCACATTCTCAAAACACAACATTTTCCAAACATTAGAAATAAATACTTAATTATAAGAATTAAAAATTATTTATCAGGTTAGGATTTAATTTTTGTTTTGTTAAAAATAATTTAATTTTTCTATTGTTATTCTGAGTTTTGCGAATGTGGTCTTATTAGATCATGATATTTTGAGAATACCTATGATGTTTTGCGAATGTGGTCTTCTGCGAATAATCAATTCAGCGACGTAAGGATTTCCCAATTATAGGTAAGAAAATCTCTTGACTAGTATAAGGCATTGTCCTAATAGAACGCGAATGCGCAACCATCGTAGATTCGCGCGAATTTTACTCGTACGAACGCGCGATCAAACATATTGAACTCGAGTAGATGTCCTAACTGCACGACTCGGTCGCGCGACTCAAATGTTTGTAATCTATTCGCGCGAACTTAGTTCGTACGAACGCGCGATCAAACATATTGAATTCTAATAGGTGTCTCAATTGAAATTCGCGCGATAATTGCGTCGGCGGGGCACTTACGTCGTCAATTCGCGCGATGATGATTCGCGTTCTATTAGGACACCCAGTTGTTGCCATCGCGCGAACACACACGCGATGATCGCATCGCTTACTCGCGCAATTCGCGTTCTATTAGGACAATACCTATGTCATAACGTTAATATACATACAGGATAATAAATGCTTTATGGTATATCTTGATTCCGTCAAATATACGTAGAGCCATCGTAGACGACATACATCTACGTATTTGTTTGACAGATTAAGCGGTACGCGAGTTTGAGTTCATTTTTGAAGTGTACACAGGTGGTGGTTCGCAGGAAAATCTAACTGGGAATCACTGCCACAGTATTTCAATGAAACCAGCAAAAGGAATACCTATTTGTTTTGGGTTGTTGTGTGCAAACCTTTTTTTCCCTCTGACAGTCCTACTGTAGATGGTATCCCTCAGGTCCATAATGTTGACCATTTAATTATTCGAAAGTGTTGAAACTAAAGCTATCCACAGAGTTAATAACACAGGTATTTATTGACAGGGGGTCACCACGCATTTCCACTACTGTGTCTCCTCTGTAGCCAGGTTTAACAGAGGTGACCAAATTGACCTAAAAGCAATGAACAATGAAGTTCATTGCAGTCCATAAAACTAAGGCTGCGTTAGAACTCACTGCGAATTTAATCAGAAAAAAATTGTAGGAGTACGAAGGGATTTGGAGTTTAGCTTCCCTCTTAGCAATATGAGTGACTGCAATATGACAGATAATAGTGTGTAGTAACACACACTCTTCATCTCGCTGACACCTGTGTTAAGGCTTTTAATGTCTTATCTGTTATATTGCTGTCTGCATCTGCAGCCTTATATTTGTCGCAGCTAATTTGTAGAACCCGCCGCATTACATAACGGCTAACTGTTATATAAAATGGCCAAGCCATTATTTCAAACCGCCCTTTTATAATATTAGTGAATTGTCACCAGATATGCGGCCAGATATCTGGTGACAATTCACTTGGGTATCCACCAAGTTTGTGGAACCTCGCATTTCTAATTAATCACAAGACAAACCTAACCAAAACATTATTTAAAGACATTCCGCCTTAAGTTAGCCGTATGCAATGCGGCGGGTTCTACGAATTGGCTGCGCCATACACATAAACAACGCATATTTCAGTGAATATATACCTGCCCCCTTACCACCATCTCTTATTGCGATTCAATAACTGAGTAGAATGCTTATTCATACCAATAAATAAGCGACTCTATTGCAAATGGAATAGAGTCGTTTATTCATTGGTATGAATAAGCAATCTATTCAATTATTGAATCGCAATAAGAGATGGTGGTAAGGGGGCTGTACGAACTGTAGCACTTCGTCACCAACGATGATGCGGGTCTTCCCTCAATCGAAAAGATTGAGAGAATACTCCACCACGCTGCTCAACTGCGGGTTGGCGGAGACCAGTGTTTACAAGCCACTTCGGACCGCTTAACGTGCCCTCCGATGCATGGAGCAGCTCGAGATAAATAAACGTATGGATAGGCTTAACTTGCGTGTTCGATTAGACTGACATGCGACACCATCGATCTCCTTTTGTTCCACTTCATAGAATTTGTTATTTTATCAACCAATGTCGCTGCGTTATCCTTGATAATAATCATCAAACAATTTAATTACTTCTCTAAGAATCTTCATTGATATCGCAAATTTCTATTAAGTGGAACAGGTACAGTCGTACCGTTATAAAATGCACCTACAAGGATTTTATTAACTACACAATATCCACGAATAATATTCACGAAAATTGCGCTTACGGAGGAGTATGAAATTTCCCACACTTATAGTTTGTATAGAGAAGGAGTGCAGAATGCTATATATATTTTTTAATTGCGTATTAAAATAAATTAATACAAAAAAACATTACACACACTACTATGTATTAGTCACACACACGCATAACTCTTTAAATAATTTATTGTTAAAGTAATAATTTAAATTAATTATAGTCGACTTTCGACCACCGGGCGACCACCAGTTTTAATTATTATGCATTCATGCATCACGGCTATCAATGGCCATTTTGACTCAGAGGGTTCACGGGTTCGATCCCCGCACAAGACAAATATTTGTGTGTGTTAATATGGCTGGGAGACAAGCAAGCTATGCATACATCTTAGTATCTTATTACAATAAAATGTTAATTTGAACATATCACTCGTAATGAGTAAGGTAGTGCTCCTTTAGCTTCTTTTTAAAAGTAACGATATTATATACTCTATATCTGGACCATGTTATTCTATTCAACATCTCATTTTTATTCTTTTTTTGCTTTAATATTTATTCTGTATAAATTAATAAATAATAATAAATAAATATTCCTGGACAAATTATAGATAGTCCCATGTTGCTAATTAGTCCCAAACTAAGCAAAGCTTGTGCTATGGATACTAGATATTAAATATATTTTTTTGTAAATACATACATAATAATACATAAAAAACACCCAGATCAAGACAAACAAACATGTTCATGCACACAAATATTTGTCTAGTGCGGGGATCAAACCCACGATCCCGGAGTCAAAGTGGACATTGCTACCTATTCGACCACCGAGATAAGCAACAAACGAATGTTGTTACAAAATATTTACAACATAGAAGGAAACGAAGCGCATTCTTTATAGTTAAAATAATAATGAGGGTCTTAAAATATAAAAATATTCATATTTTCGTTGGAGAAACCTGCAGCTGCCGGCACCTGGTGGGGGATAAACAACAGCGGTAACGGCGATTTTGTGGCATCTCTGGAGAACCGTGCATCCTGAAACTTTAGCAGACATCTTACGTAAACATTTTTAAAGCTGAAAAATGGGGTTTGTTTATAAGCTTTCTTTTATGTTTAAACAAGAAAATCAACATGTTATTATGGTATATATCAAAGTTGTATTCAATGTTTTTCTTTATAACCAGCCTCATTTGCACGTGGTACACCCTGCTGACTGACAAACGAAGCTCTGGTGAAAAGAGACGTATATATATGTATAGCATAGCATATTGTTTAAGCTAAACGACTGGTGAAGTATCCACCTCACAAAATAACGCAGCCAAATAACAATTCCCTTGAGAGTTGTTGCGTTCCTGCGAGTGAGAGAGGTCACTAGAAAGAAAGAAAAGAAGGAATATAGTTGCTGGTCTCCATGGGCGGTGGTGGTTGCTTTCCATCGGGTGACCGACATGCTCGTTTGCCCCCCTCTCAAATGTAAAAAAAATATGAGTTAAGCAAAACTCTTATTTCCAAAAACTGGAATTTTTGAATGCGAAAATAAAACTACTGCTTAGATTGTTGTTTAGCTCAGCTGGAAGGAAAGATCTACGGACTAAGTTGAAGATTTCTGTCAAAAGCTTTAACCTAAGACCAATTTTTGGAATCACAAAAACCGATGGTAATCGGTTTCATCTTCGGCGGTAGAGCTGGAACCAGAGATATCCGATGAAAGACTCTGCAAGTTGATGTTTGTACTGAAACTTATTCAACTATTTATACGAAAGGGTAGACGCACAGAAAAATATTTTTTTGTTTCTATGTGCAAACGAGATCCCAACGAGAGAAAGAGACATAACACAATAGATATAATCTTCTAGTCCGGATATAGTGTTACAGAGCAGCCCGAAGCGAGATAGAGTTTTGATTTATGAGAATCAACAATAAACAGGGGCCCTACCGCCGAAGCTGAAGCCGATAACCATCGGATTTTTTTATTGCAAAAATCTAACTTTAACTTATATTTATGCTACTTGTATTTAGCTTATCTGGTAGAAAGGATGGGGCTCTACCAACTAAACTGAAGATGTTTGTCAATAACTTAAACGTAAGACCTATTTTTCGAATCAAAATATTCGATGATAATCGGCTTCAATTTCGGCGGTACCCAGTTTATTATTGATTTATTATTGACTTTGATCGACAATAACATGAAAACAGAATTAGAGTTGATTCGTTATCTAGGTAGGTAGCGCCTGTCAGCTACACACAAAGGCAGCAATTTGATATGCACACCCGATTCCGTGCAGAATAATAAGTAAGTTGATACAACGACTAATATTCATGAATTACTTAGAGATAATTAAACAAATTACACACAGCTATCTACCCAAACTAAGCAAAGCTTGTATGCTATGGGTACTAGATAACTGATATAATACTTGAATACATTTTTTTTTTTTGTAAATACATACACGTAATATCCAATATAGACATATAATATCATAAAAAGCACCCAGAACAAGACAAACAGACATGGTCATGCACACAAATATTTGTCTTGTGCGGGGATCGAACCTGCAACCTCGGAGTCAAACTGGGCATTGCTAACCATTTGACCACCGAGCTCGTCTATATTGGATATGTTGGATGTTCTTATCCGACTGTCGAAGAAGGGAGGGTAATGTTTTACGAGTTTTTATAGGTATGCGACATACCTATAAACTCCAAAAACATTACCTAATATGTCGCAAGCATATCCTTTATTTCGTCTGATTACAAACAGAGTCGTCAGTTAATAAACGCTCGCTGTTTTGCAATATGCCGAAGGCAAATTTTAAAATTCTTCATAATTTTTTATAAAACCACAAAGAGTAGAGAGCCTTTGTAAAAATAGCGCGGCAAATTGCCTAATTCGTTTTTAATCAACAAACAATAAAAATGGCGGTGAGTAATAATTAAAACAATTGTAATTCAACGAGTAAGGTATGAAGTTAACGCGTGGAATTAAAAAGAGATATTATTCTAAGTTTACCGAATATAATGGCGCTCAACATGGGACAGCGAAAAGGCAAATGGAATATTAAGTTTTTGAGGTTATCCGTCAGATAAAAAATGCTAGGTTATCCACGGAAGCTGGTATTTGTCGGACATCTACCGAATACTATTGATGTAGAAATATCTGTATTCGTGTAAAGAATTATTTTGACAATGGCCGTCGTGACAAATAACCTGAAAGTGCATTTATTATATATAAAAATTTTAAAAATCTGTTTAGTGCCGTCTATTTCATATGCTATTAAAAATATTTTTTACATATGTTACGATCAATGTAATAAATTGTGAAATATTAATAATTAACTATACTTGGCACCACAACATTCATCAACTGGGTTAAGCGAGGCTCCTATTTCCGGTGACAGAACACAAGAAAACCCTAACCTAACCATATTCAGCTCAAATCTAACCAAAACACATTTTACTTCATTGATCAAGGGTCGGCGATTAATAATATATAATCATAGAAATAAGAATAATGACCAATATATGACATCACTTGTAACACATAAACAAATATAATTTTATTGGAAGCCATGGTCAACCCTAAAACTTCGTTTTCGCGCACTCGTTGATCTAAAATTTGCCTTCGGCAAATCGCATAACAGCGAGTGTTTAGAAACGGACAACGCTGTTTGTAATCAGACGAATTATACGTTTTGCCTACCACAATGTGGTAGGCAAAACGTATACGTTTACTTTTACTTAAACTTAAACGTATACGTTTTGCCTACCACAATGTGGTAGGCAAAACGTATAATTCGTCTGAATTCGTCTTATAATTCGTCATAAGTAATATGTATATGTCATATACATATTACTTATGTAATGCTTATGTGAAGTATGTATGTCTAATTCTTTGAACGCTCGACAGCCCAAACCGTTTAACGGATTTCAAGGTATGATTATATTCGTCTGTGGAAATGACTTCTAGTATTATTTCTCTACGGTAACCGTGAAAAAATAATGAGATAAGAAAAAAAATTTTAGTCTGTTAATTATTTTATACTTTTATTTCTTTATACCACAGTATAAGTAAAAGTACTTACTACGGACAGTATGGCCCTGCCGCTCTCTCGTGTCCACCTCACCTCCCTCAGAGACAAATCTGGAACAGTTTGTATGGCACTGCACGCACACACGCTCAGTCACGCTCTGCACAGACGTCTTTGTTCATGTAGTAGTAAACGACACGACATTTGTATGGAATGGCTGGGGTGTGGTCATGGTATACATAAGCCGTGACCTGCTTGAGGATAAATCAATGCAACAATAGTACAAATTATTAGCACAGACTATTATTATAATATCTATTCAGATTTTCACTTAACTATACAAATTGTAAAAGATACCAAAAAATACCTACAATGGACTACCGCATCAAAGTCATTTTACGAAATAGAACTGGGATTAGGTTAGTCGGCTTAAAATTCATATTGGTATCATCCGTTGGTATCGTTCTTTCTTTATCTCTATTCGTACTGATAGACTATAGACTTAATAACATATTACAAATAGACAAATAATGAAATAAATAAATAAATGAAATTGAGCTACTAAAAATACTAAATGTATAGCTTTTTTTATACATGAGAGGGGGACAAACGAGCATGTGGATCACCTGATGGAAAGTAATCACCACCGGCCACGGGGATCAGCAAAAACAAGGGGTCGCCGATCCGTTGCCAGCCTTTACTCGCATAGGCCGCTCATATGCTTATTTCTACAAACAAAGTAACACAATCAATATCAAAGTCAGTCATGGAAAGTCACAAAATAATACAAAAGTCAGGTTATTTACTCCATTTAAGTTTTTCTTAAATAAATAAATAAATAAATAAATATTGTCAGACAAATTACACAGCGCCATCTAGCCCCAAAGCACAGTTTTAAAAGCATACAGTTAGGCAACGAAGGTACTTGCGCAGAGCAAGGGAGGGGAACCCGCGGAGAAGCGGGCGGTGCGGTCAGCGTCCCACAAACAAGCGTAGTTTGTGGGAGCCACCGTGAAAGGCAGTCACGTGCGCGTACTGAGTGTTTTAAACGTTTTTTTTAATTTACGTTCAGTGATTCCTATTTAATATAATGGTGCATACAAATTGTTCTGTATACGGTTGTAACTCGATGTCGAAACACGTCAATAATTTAAAATTTCATAGATTTCCCCGTGACGCAAGGTAAGTTTTTTCTAAAATTTCGTAAAAACCTACCTACTTTGTCTTTGTTGAAATGTATGTAGCTATATTGTTGGTGAAGTGCAAGGTACTCCAACTATAAGTATACAACAAATAACCGAATTCTTGTGCTCCAACGACAGATGACTAAATAGTTAAGTACTTCGTAACTCGAACTCCAACCTAGTGGAGATTTCAAGTGTAAATATGTAGGTATATGTATTATTTACGGCGCATGCTCTTGCCCAAAGTGTAATTATTATGTTTACAACTTCTTAATAGTTGGTATGTCGGACACAGAAGGAGTAGGTATTTGTCTAATATCCAACTGTTATGATTTTATTTAAACCGACAGAAAAAGACAAGGTTCTATATTCACCTATATTCAAGATTTATGGGCAAAGATATTTATTACTACGTATGGCTGTGCCATTTCTAACATAAAATTTGTCTCTGCGACTATATGCACGTGTTGTATGTGGGACGAACCTATGTGTATGTTTATGTCACGTAAAAAAATGGGACACCAATTTGAACTTACACTCTCATATTTATTATTTTCGCTGTCGAAAAGCCAAATGACTCATCGGTTCGTGACAAATTATCTCCTTAGAATGGCCTATCCATACCTAGTAGTTAAGATCTTTGTTTCTGGGCTAGTTTCTTTTTAAAAAATTTTTAAGCAATCACGTTTTTTGATGATTTTTATTTACTTTTTTATTTTTCACATTTTGGTTATTATTATTTGCAGTAAATTTAGTTAGCCAGTCATTGCATTTTGGGTATTGATATTCCTAGTTTCACTTCATTAACTAAGAGTAAAGTCGTAATCAAATTTAAATCGTTAATTGTTTGGTACCTACATCAACTTGGCTGGCACCAGAAATCAGCTATTTTTTTTAAATTTTGATATACTCCGTGACACTGGCGCAATAAAGACGAATTTTACATCTAATCAAAATTGGTTCAGCCGTTTATTAGTTACGAATGAACATAGGGACTTTTTGTATTCGCCGCAGACGTAATAAGTTAACATACCAACACCAACCAGGTGCTATAGGAAACAATATTTTTAGATAAATTATAGGTAGGTATTATTAAAACAAGTACAGTTTATATCACAGCCATGCTTATGTTTCCCCCATATTTTCATGATCAAATTGTTTATCCGAATGCGAATTCATTATATTGTTAAATTTAATGACAAAAAATTGAAATCTAAAAATAAACCTTCACGTAAATATTTAGCAGTGCAACATTTGTAAATATGTATATTATATTATATTCTTGTTGATAAATGATTATAAAAATATTAAAGATTATTTGATTTCGAATTTTGTGACAACCCTTGCATATCGGCGAACGACCGCGTGGATACCTACGCGGGCGGCGGCATCGTGCCACATCAAAGGCGATTCCCTACTGTATGAAAAATAGTAATACTGTGCCCAAAGTAAGCGAAGCTTGTGTTATGGGTACTAGACAACTGATAAACATACATAAATACATTTTTTTTTTGTAAATACATACTTATGATACATAGAAAACACCCAGACTAAGACAAACAGACATGTTCATGCACACAAATGTTTGCCCTATGTGGGAATTGAACCCACGAGCGTTGGTGTCGAAGCCGCGTCATTGACCGCTACGCCACCGAGCTCGTCGTTTTCTTAAGAAATGCTGGATCGATTTTTATGATTCTTGATTTGTTGGATATACTTATTTCCGCCTCAAATAGCAAAATAGCTATTCAAATATCAAAATACTGTGAAGAAAATTTCTTCAATATAATTATTTTTTTGTTGTTTGAAATGTTAAAAAATAAGCTAAGGTCTCTTTTTTCGCCAGAGTTTCGTTTGCCACTCAGCAGAGTGGACAACGTGCAGGCGAAATAGACTTTGGTTCAATGATGATCATGAACAATATGCACCCCATAGATGTTGATGAACCATTTACATCGCACAATAATTTACTTGAGAGGATGGATTATATGATATGGTTGGATGTTTGCAAGGTACTCATAATATAAATGGTTGAACGGATTTTGACAAAATACATATAGAATACGATTTGAATTGACACCATGGGATACTTTTTATGGTACTGTGGTCACGTAGGATAAAGCCGCAAAACTATGACTCTACCCTAGTAGATTATAAAGTAAGTACAATCATAAACCGCCGCACAGATATCCCAATGCTTAAAGACTAAAGTCTTCAACCAATGCGTCCACCCTGCAATGACATATGGTGCAGAGACTTGGACATTGACCATCGGACTGGTCCACAGGCTAAAGGTCGCGCAGCGAGCGACCGAGAGGGCTATGCTCGGGGTTTCTCTGCGGGATCGAATCCGGAACGAAGAAATTCGATGGAGAACCAAAGTTGTCGACATAGCCTTCAGAGTTTGCAAGCTGAAGTGGCAATGAGTCGATCACATCTGCCGAGTAAATGATGGCAGATGGGGGAGGAAGGTATTAGAGTGGAGGCCGCGCATAGGACGACGAAGTGTTGGACGCCCTCCTACTAGATGGGATTGGAGCGGCTGGATGCGGAAGGCGGAGGATCCTATCTGGTGGAAAGCATTGGGGAAGGCTTATATCCAGCAGTGGGTAGATACAGGCTGATGATGATGATGACGATGACAATCATAAAATATATACTTTGCTACGATCCTGCATAATAGGGCAAATTATTGCAAATGAAAATTCTGATATCTAATAGAAAATGCATAAGTAGCCAAAAAGTCGGAATTAAAGTAAAATTTATTGTACCACCAAGGTAATCTTAATATATTCGCACATAATTTTAAAATGGCGACGTATCTGTTCGGTCACAAATCTGCGCGAATGCAGAGAGGCTCAGTGCTGGTCGCTGATTGAACGAGGTTAGGCGAAATCGGCTTATCGTCCGATGGCGAATGGCGAATAATTTCATTTGAGCATGCAGCCCTCTTCCACCTGCTCCGTCGTTCGCGGGGCAAATTGACAGACCGTCTCTATAATACTTCCTACCTCTACATGTATAAATATATTTTTTCGATATTCTTTATCTACTCAAAATCGAACTTGGAATTTTAAATAAAATGACGCGCACTTTTATCTCTCTAGTGACACGCTTTTATCTCTGTAGCACAGTATAAGTAATAGTACTAACTAGAGTTGAGCGCTTAAACGAAAAGCGCTTAAAAAAGTCTGCTTATCAGCGTAAGCAGATAAGCACGCTTATAAAAATAAGCCTTTTTCGTTTAAATTTTTTACAATATTGTCTCATAATTTGACAAATTTAATATAGCGCCATCTATAATTGATACACATAATTACTGCCACGTCGCGTCGTGCTGTATTAGCTAGCCATATATGCAATAATAAACCTTACCGTCAACAAGTTTAGGTTTACTATCGATTAACGTTCGTTTCATTTTCGTTTAAACAAATGCGTTTCGTTGAAAAAAGCGTCAGTAATCCTCATTCAATATTGAACCTTATTCGCAGGTTCCTTAGGATTAATGTTGTTTAATTTTCTTTCACTTTAATTTCAAAAATGATTTTCGTTTAAGTGAACAACGCTTACGCTTTTTTAAGCAGTAGGCTTTTTGTTGTCAACTAGTAAGTACGCGTGTGAATGTTTGCGCCAACGCTTTTGCTGTTGTCGTCGGTCGATTAATGCGATTTTTTTTTTTTGCTTTGCTGTGTTAAGTATGTTCATGCGTATACGAAACTTTAAATAATAGTAAATACTTATAGAAAAGAAATCGGATGCAAATACATACTGTCTGTGATCGTTAACCATTGCATTGTCTTAAAGCTGCGACTAAATGTTTAAACGTTTTCCATAAGCGTAGACGCCTCAAGAAGCATCAACGACAAAAAAAGCGTTTAAGTAAAAAGCGCGCTTAAAAAGCACGCTTATGATAAAAAGTACAACGTTTAAACGTTTATTAATTTTAAGCCGTTTTTTCCAACTCTAGTACTAACGTATCTGTAGTGAGTGTACTCACTACAGAGATAAAAGCGTGCAATTTCCGAATGTTTTATCTCTTTGACACGCACACACACAATCATAATTATCTAAATACAAAAACGTTATGATACTTACAGATTTACTAATAGCACAGTATAAGTAATAGTACTCTAATAGCATACTCTTGACTGGGAGATTTACTTGAGAGCTGTATTTCTTTTTATACCACGGCGGTGCCAATCGACAATACGGTCCGCCTGATGTAAAGCTAATAGCGTAGCTTAGAGACGCTAACAATACAAGTATCAGTGCTTGCGCGAGTGCGCCCTTGCTGCTAACGCAACTATCCTCATCATCAGAGCTTTCGTTTGCCAAGCAGTAGCCATGTGTAGATTTATTTTTGAAACACAGCAAGCTCGTTTAAGTAAGTAGTCAAAATATACAGTTAAATAAATATTCCTGGACAAATTACACAGCGCCAGCTAGTCCGAAACTATGCAGTTTGTACTATGAATACTAGATAAATAATAAACAAAGATACATAAATATTGTTTTTATAAATAGTTAATTAGAAAAAGTACAATACATAAAAACACCTAGACCAAGACAACAAACATGTTCAATGACACAATTTTTTGTCTTGTGTGGGGATCGAACTCGCGACTTCCCATGCTAAAATATCAATAAAAGATATTTGGCTGTGGTTTGAAATTTTATTATTTCACTCTTTTCTCACAGGCTCTCGGAGATTCAGAAGCCAGATAGAATTTTTACTGCTGTAGCGACAAGAGCACCTAAAATTCTAGAGTTCGTTTCACGAAATAAGTCCCTCTGACGTCATGTTGGCAGCCCAGATTTTCGCTTTTATTACTATAGCCGTAGGAGTGAAAATCAGGGCTGTGAACATACCCGTTGAAAGGATTTCTTACGTGGAATGCATTTTAGGAAAGATTTAATCTATCGTAGCACAGATAAATATCAACATAGATACACACAGACATGACATTAGAACTTGCGTTGCCATCCGTCCGGGTTTCCCCGGATTTGTTGTAGTTTGAAGGGCGTCCGGGGAAAGTCCGACAGGGGTTTAATTTGTAGTCCGGAGTTAAAAGTTTTAAATCACTACTGCTGCTGCGAATAACCGTCTTGTCATTGAATTTTGGGGTGTAAGTGGTTCATCAACACCTTTGAACCAAAGCCAACTTCACCTGCATGTGGTGCACCCTGCTGACTGACAAACGAAGCTCTGGCGAAAGGTAGGGAGCGTAATTGTAAGCTACCCGACTGGGCAATGTACCTCCACCTCACAGAATACCGCAGCCAAATAACAATTCCCTTGAGGGTTGTTGTGTTCCTGCAAGTGAGTGAGGTCACCAGAAAGGAAGGAGATGCTGCGTTGGCAGCGGGGGTGGCGGCGCGCGAGCGATATTTTATGTTGCGAGCGTTAATATGGCTACGGCAATCGCTCCACATCAGGCGTCATCATATACTTGACTGCCACCCGACGTAGTATAAAAAAAAAAAAAAAAGAATAAAAAATAGTACTCGTACTAAAAACATTGAAGGACACAGAAGTCCGAGTTCTATAATTCAAAATCCGGAGTTTTCTGTTTCTGTTTCCGGAGTCCTGGTTTTAGAGATGGCGATCCTAAAAAGAAATGAAGTCATAGATGTGACATGGCTGAACTGCTTGTTATTTGATTTACTATCACAAATTTATCTTTTGGGATCGTAAATATGGCAAACCATTCTATTTACTTTCATTATCCTTTCTCTATGCTTTCACTGAACAAGCCACTTACCTGTTAAAAAACAATAATAAACAAAAAATGTTTTATTAAACCAGTTTTTATTATTTACTTACTACATTTCGTCCATCATGCCTTTTCATTTGCTACTTTTAAAATTATAGGGGATGTAAGTGGTTCATCAACATCTTTGAACCAAAGCCAACCTCACCTGCACGTGGTGCATCCTGCTGACTGGGCTCTGGCAAAAAGAGAGTTAGGGCATATTTTTTAAGCTGCCCGGCTGGGGAAGTACCTCCACCTCACAGAATACCGCAGCCAAATGACAATTCCCTTGAGAGTCGTTGTGTTCATGCGAATGAGTAGGTAAGGTCACCAGAAAGAAAGATAGGAAGGAGTATAGCCTGGCAACGGATCGGCGACCCCTTGGTATTGCTGATCTCCATGGGTGGTGGTGATTGCTTTCCAACAGGTGACCCATGTTTGCCCCCTCTCAAAATATGGTTCGACTTACATCTACTAAGTCAAATACAATATCGCTCAGGGCACGCTGCAAAATATTAACAACAAAATAAAGTGAGGGACGTACCCTAAATAATCTAATCACAGTAAATCATTACAATAAGCCGGAAATTATAATGATAATGATAACAGTATTAAAACATGAAATCTAGATTACTACGAAACCGATAATATTTTGCGTCATGACATTTTCAGTCCTCAGTATAACAATGAAGAGGTAATTGATTGGTGTAAATATGTTGCAAATAAATGGTGCATTAATTGTTAGTGTTCTGTAAAACGAACTAGTGAGAAAATATGGGTCGTTTTAATTTTGTGTTATTAATAACGATAGTGTTATCATGTAAGTACTACATATTTGATTGACCTTCGTATATACTTATATATATTATTATAATTATAAATCGCTATTTTGTGGCAGCCACCATAATGATAATCCAATGATTAAAAATGGGGCCATTTAGGTAATCATGCATTGTCAGAAAAAACAAAACAGTGTGCCAAATTTCAATTCAATCAGAAACTGGAAAGTGGGTCAAATTTACCTTAAAATATTTGATTATAAAACTTATAAAACGATGCCTCCAATGAACACTACGTCAACTCAAAACATACACATCCAGATACACACCGCTAATATAAGTTATACATTTACTGAGCGGTTTGTATTTGTCGACGTTGTTGTGTCTTTGTGTTTTTATAAATAAAATTCCGGTAGCATAATATTACTGAAGTAATGAATCGATATTAAAAAAAAGAAAATTATCGAAACTTTAGTTGGGCGTAGTAAGAGGCATCGAAAAATAGATACTTATTTCATTGTCTTTGTTTGTTTATAATATATTTCGTTGTATTTGTCCCACAAACGGATCTCTTCCAGCCTACCTTAGAGTATCGGATATCAGGAATAGTCAAGTGGATTAGGTATCACGTATTAGTATGAGATAGCAAACAAATTACTAGCTTGATTGATTTGATTTATATATAAACGATACATAGTACACATATAAATACATACTATATAATATACGTCCGCAACGATAAAACAATTTTATAGGAGGACTAACGATCGCCCGCGAGTTCATCCGAATTCACAACAGTGGAAATAGGACATTTTGCTATACAAAAAAGTATTCTTTATTATCCTAGTATTATCGGTGTTTCTAAAGTTTTAGTAGGCTACGGTAGATTTACAACACCAGCTGTGCGTCAATTTTCAGACAAAGTCGGTACGCGATCGCATTGTTTTGTAATTCAATGAATATAGTAGAAATTTCAGGCCGTTTCATCAGCAGGCGTTTTCTTGAGTGACACAAACATTACTATCTTGCGTTTGTTCAACGCTATATTTTTTTTTAGCAGATACTAGCTTGCAAAGTACTCTCTAAGAAGCAACAAGGTTTTAACTTTAGTTTTTCGGCACAGATGAAATCAAATTGAGATTTTACCTTGGCAATTGACTGAGATACACTTCATAATACAAATGAGGATTTTGCCGTAAGCAATTGTTTTTGTCGTTGTAACGCATTAAATTTACAGTTTCAGGCGCATACCTTGTGCTGGCCCAGACGAACGAAGTGAGGAGATGTTTCCAGTACACGTGGCTGGGCCCTCGGTTCAACAATGAGAGTGTGTTCATGAACGCAACCTGCCAAGATGCCACCAGGATGGCCCGCGGAATACCGTGCATGGAACCACTCGTAGTGTCATGTAAGAGGATTACCAAGAAGTCAGCTAACATATAAAAAAAACGATTAATATTATTGACGTGATAACGTCTTATAAAACGATGAACGCCGGCTACACGCACGAAAAAGCATGACTCATTGTCACGTTCCGCCTGAGCCGAACGTGCAAGCGAGAGCGCGGAATAAGCGATAGAGGGGCACAATCGGCCTATGTTTCTTAGGACGTTATCACTAGTAAACCGACTTTACAGACAACCATTTTTTATGGGTATTCAAGCTATTCTAATAAGAGTAGGTACTTTTAATTTTCTTATGAGGTTTTCTTATACTACATCGGGTGGTGAACAAGCATATGGCCCGCCCGATGCGAAGCGGATGTGCGTGAGCCTCAACCTATATTCATCCCTCCGCTTGGATACGGGCCTGCCTATAATCGAAAGGGTTTTAGAGCATACTCCACCACGCTGTTTAACTGCGGGTTGGCGGAGGCTAATGTTTTCATGCCGCCCAAAGACAGCTGACTTTATATATATGATAACGACTGTCATCTAATCATCCATAGACAGGATACGGTTGACGTTACTAAACTTGCGTGACCGATTCGACCATTAGGCTGTCACGCCCAACGATGCCATCAAGAGCACTGTGAAGAGGGTACCGAAGGTAAATGCTCGCAAAATTAAATATCAATCGCGCGTAGCCACCCCTTCTCCTTCCTGGTTACCTCACTTTCTCGTCGGAACACAACAACTATTTGATTTGGGATTTTTATTTGTAGAGAGAGGTACATTTCCAGTTGGGAAGCTTATAAATAACGCTTTGCCGGACTTCTCTTAATTCAGAGCCTCGTTTGCTGGTCGGCAGGGTGTACTACGTGCAAATGATTTCTGGTTACGGATAGCTTGGATTCAAAGATTATGATGGACCACTTATATCCCAAACGAGATATGTTGTTTCAACATTATATAGCTTGATGTTGCGATACCTGCCCATAGCTATAGTGTGAAAGTACCAGGCTAGCATAAAACTTAAAAGTATCTTCATTTCTTTGTAGACGATGGAAGCTGGCCAGATGTTACCTATATTTGGGCGAATCACCTAAGCGACGCCTCGTGTATTTTAGCTGACAACGATGTCTGCGCCACGTACACGTATTACTTCAATGGGCAAGGTAAATACGTCTACGCTTTGCGCATATATTTTTTATACTACGTTAAGTGGCAGGTATGAAGCAGTTACCGGAGCTTATAAATAGTTGCAACTTCAAGTATTGTCGCATGGCGCCAGTCTTCCTGCCAGCGTAGCAACTTTTCCTGGTAACCTCACTTACAACAACCCTCCAGGCCACTAGGAAGTTGTTAATAGGCTATTTGACAATGATCAAAAATTGTATAAATTATTTAACAATATCGTAAAATACAGTCCGACTTATTTTAGGGCCGATCAAAATTTGGCGGGAAAGTCCATTTTAAAAGTATGAAATTATTAAAAAATAATAATTCCATTGGAGAAGCAATAAAAAATGCTATAACTTTTATACTATAGGTACTAATTACATAAACGTAATATTTAAGATAGCTGTCGTACAAATTTCTGATTTGATGCATACAAAGTAAAAACCTGTGACGTCATAACTCAGTAGCCTTTTATATAGAGCGTTTTCGGGAAAGTCCAAAATTGAGATTTTCAAATTAACATATCTCGAGAGATTTTTGTGCTATCGAAGTAATTCTTTCACCTAGAGTTATATTATGGAGACGTCCCTACTAAAAACCGAAAACAATGTTGATCAAATAGCCTTTTGGCTGCGGTCTTCTATGAGGTGGAGGTAATTTCACCGGTCGAGTAGCTTATAAATTACGCTGTGTCCTTCTGTCTTGCCAGAGACTATTTGTCTCATAGATGAAGGCAAGTATGCGTTTCTCTACCATTCGGCCGATTACGATGAAATTTTGAAATGTTGTTCGGGGTATGTTCTTGCCCTCCCGCCCCCATTCTATCTCCCTATATATATGGCATTGTAAGGCATGCCGGGAATATCTAGTGTGCTATAAAAATGTCATTCATTTGTCAACAGCCAGAGACAAGGACATCGCGTCAAGTCAATCGATTTAACACGCGGTAATAGTTTACAAGAAGTAGTTTCCTCAATGGATTCAAATTCGCAGAGCAAATTTTTCCAAAAAAATTTACATTATAAGTTTTACTTTTATACAGGCATTACATGAATCATTTGTATTTTTTTTAATTTATTCATTTGCATAAGAGCAATTTCGTAAATACTATTGTATCGACGAGCTCGGTGGCCTAGCGGTCAATGACGCGGCTTCGACACCAACGCTCGTGGGTTCGATTCCCACATAAGACAAACATTTGTGTGCATGAACATGTCATGTCTTAGTCTGGGTGTTTTCTATGTATCATAAGTATGTATTTACAAAAAAAAATGTATTTTCGTATGTTTATCAGTTGTCTAGTACCCATAACACAAACTTCGCTTACTTTGGGGCTAGATGACGCTGTGTAATTTGTGTGACAATATTTAATATATTATTATATCGAAATTATATGCACCTGTCAAGTAGTAATGAAACTTGTTTTAAACCTTACGATGATGCATTAAAGTTAGTATATTGCTATGGATAGCTAACAATTGCGATTCGTAGTCGGGTACCAGACTGTAATGATGACAAATTGTGCTGTCTCTTTTTGTGGGCAAAGGGCTACTGGAATAACAACATTGATTTGGAGCTGATAGGTTTGTTATAAAAATCATTTTTAATTTTATTGCAGTGGAAAATTCAACAGCCCTGTGTACACGAGTCATAGATTCGGAAGGTACTGCCATAACTGGCGGTTGTTTCACCCAAACACAGGGCAGCTTCGTCACCAGAACCTGCTTCTGCCGCTCCATCCCCGGCGGGGTGCCCTGCAACAAAGCTGCATACTCTTCTTCCCTTATTCACATTGTAACAATTGCATTTTCTTTGGTTTTCATATTAAATAGAGATAAATATATATGACAATTCCATGTTATCGTCTATTAAACCACTTATGTACTCTTGAAAATGTTCTCTTATGTAATTTAATTTCTTTTCTGATTTCTAAAAACTCGCACACACCAAAACGGTTTTTATTATTAAAGACATGCTACCACCAGCCAGTACAAGTTTGTACAGAATGCACTTATTATACTGTTTGTTACTGTACAAAATATTGTGTACAGGGTGCCTACTCCGAAATGAAATTCTGAACTTTAAGTCGGAGGTTCGGAGAGGAATGTAGAATCTATAAATTTTATAGGTATTGTACATTAAATTTGGGCAATGCGAAAGTATAAATAATTTACTTCTCCTGTGTATATAAAAAATAATAAATTATTAAATGTAGTTTTTATCGACATAAAAATGGAGGAGATTCTCAATTTCAAATGTACACGTTATTAATAGATTTTGCGACAATTGTGAAAAGAATTCCATTATTAAATTATTAATTATATTTTTTTAATGTAGAGATTCCAGTTTTCTTATTTCCCTAAAATATAATAACTTAATAACTTGATGAAAAATACTATAAACTATTATTTAAAACACTAGTACACTTTTTTATTATTTAAATTAACCTGTGCAGCCTCCAGCGGTGTGCAGCGTCAAAGTGCCTTCGAACATTGCACTTATAAAGAGATATTAATATCTGATATTAATACCTAATTTGAATAGTAAAAAGTAATGATTGGTCCGTGTTACTGGTGATGTTATTTTTAGCAAAATGTATGAAGCTGCGCTAACGGAGGCAGTCCGGTCATCAAATGATATTTAATTTCATTGAAGGCCAGCCGGCGCGTCGCGCATCCAATTCGGGATTAAAAGTTTTAAGAAAAAGAAGTGTTATTTACTTATTAGATTTTTTTTTAGTTTTACTACTACAATACTGTAAAATATACAATTTACTCGCACTGTCGTACACTTTTTAGCACCCTTTCACTCATTACTCATCACCATGTCACTTCCTTGTATATTTTTACTATTCAGACCATTCTTACACCTATATGCCTTCCATATTTAGGCAAACTTCAGGTTCCTACCTAAGGCGTACGTAAAACCTCAGGGCATACTTATGGCGGTAAAGATGAACCGTAATTAATATTAGAAATTTTGCATAGTGTGTTGCGTTCAAAATGACGAGTTCGATGGTCGAATAGCTAGCGATGGCCACTTTTACTCCGAGGTCGCGGGTTCGATTCCTGCACAAGACAAACATTTGTGTGCTTGAACATGTCTGTGAGTGTTGCTCTGGGTATTTTCTTGGTGGTATTATATGAATATATTTACAAAAAAAGTATAAAAGTACATATATCAGTTGTCTAGTTCCCATAGTACAAGCTTTGCTTAGTTTGGGACTAGATGGCGCTGGGAAATTTGTCCAGGGATATATATTTATTATAATACTATTTGTAAATCTAAACAGATAATAAAACAGAAAGACATTGATTATAACCACAAACAAACGAATTAAACAGTAATAATAGAATACATTTTTTTATGTATGTTCAACGATTTATCTGCCAATTGTTAACCGATCTTTAAAATTATTTTTGTGTTCGACAGAGAATAATCCAGAGGTAGTCACATATAAATTTGGTTAGGATTTGATTCCACAATCTAGAGATATGTTAATTGGAAACAAAAAAATAGTTTTGGAGCGTGTCCATGGATGGGTTTGTCCTCGAGCTCCTCCGTTTTACGGAGGGCACGTTAAGCCGTCGGTTCCAGTTGTTGTCATTAGATGACAGTCGTTAAGCCAAATCAGTGGCCTTTAGACGGCTTGAAAACACTGGTCTCCGCCAATCCGCAGTTGAGCAGCGTGTAGTATGCTCTGGACGCCCGTATCAATGGGATGAATTAGGGTTGACGATGATACCACTAATAAGGTGGCAAGCATACAGCCCGCCTGATTGAATGCAGTTCCCGCAGCCTATGAACTCCTGTAACACTAGGGGCAGCACATGCGCATTGCCGTACCCTGTACACAGGACCCTGTAACAGGCAGTTCATTCCACAGCTTGTTAGTACGTTGAAAAATCTTCTATAACCGCACAGTACGTACGGGTTCTAATGTGTGAGGATGAATTCCCTTTCGACAGCGAGCTGTAGAAGAAGGCCGTAGGCCGTGGGCATCATGTCCAACAATTCCTTTGAATACGTTCATGTCAGACCCAATCGAACGCCTTGGCTATATCCAGATTGACAGCTAATGCCTCACGTTGACTCTCCATCATCAAAACGCAGATCCATGACCACTGATAGAAATTAGTGATCGATGCTTGAAGCGGTTGTTGATATACTGCTTGACATTGTGTACTGTAAGTGCATTATGTAATGTACTGCATTTAATGAACGCAAAGCGGGATATTGTGACGTGTTGTGTTTATAAACAAATTTTCATCATTTATTTATACTGTTTTGTAATAGAGATGGAGTATTATGATGCAAGTGATCATTAGAAATGAATGAATCATTAGAATGAGTGAAATCGTTGATTAATAAAAGTATTTAAATCTCTGCTGTCGAGTTGCTCCAAAATCGGTTTTGCTGTTAAATTATTGAGGAACTAGTAGGTTCCTGTCCTGACTGATATATTACGACATAACTCTGAACCTGGGACGATGAAATGAAATTATGAAGTTGATAATTTGATAATGACAAAAATATTCTTGGACTAAAAAGTTGTTGCCAAAGCCAAAAAAGGCAGAAGAAAAACTGACAAATATGTCAGTTGCCATTTGCCAACAGGGTTGCTAGATTGAACGATTTGATTTGCCTAATTGAGGCAATGTCTGTGACTGGGACTGACTTCTTATTAAATTAGCTTTTACTAGTATTGCTCTTTAGATGTAATCTACATCTATACGTATGTAGTCATGTTTAACTTTTAACATGTCTAAATAAACACCAATGAAGATAACATTGGTTTATATTTTATTAATATGAAACAAATAAAAAATATATAAAAAAATGCTACGCATTTTCCATGTAAGTTGAAGATAAATAATGTTTCTGATAACATTCTGCATCGACCAAATCGCACTACAAATTACCATCGACAAAATTCAATTAATCGCTAATCCCTTTTTTATCCTCTGAACCAGTGTGCGCCGCGGTCCTTTTTACGACTTGACATGTTAGTTTCTAGGATTGAGCGATTTGGGTTACTTCAAATTCCAAATTGGGCAATTTTCCTACGAGCAACTGGCAACCCTGTTTGCCAATGAAAGAATGACGTGTGTTTATGTGGAATAGTGAGTGAATCGGAAAATAGTGATTTTTCTTAATTTTTGTAATTAATGTTATAAGATTTAATACAGTAACAAAATGTATTCTGTGTTGACAAGAGGCAATGCTATATTAACTTACACTTTAAGTGTTTTAGCATGTTTAACTTTCTTATGTTTCTTGTCCACGTTAACAGTGGATTACAGACAAGCGGCTCAAATGAATACAGTAAAAGTAGTCGTGTAAGTGTATTTGTACTTGACAGCAGTCAACTCTTTACAACAAACATAAATTCTACTAATTCACCATAATGTTACAGTAAAAATGTTCCCGATTATGGAGCATCCAGGGAGAGAAATGATCTAGGATTCCTCACTTTCGACTTGAAGACTGATCTGACTAATCTATTCAACTGGAATGTGAAGCAGTTGTTCTTGTATTTAACGGCGGAGTATGTTACACCAAACAATGAATTGAACCAAGTGGTACTTTGGGACAAAATCATCCTGAGGGGTGAAAATGCTCTCTTAGATTTTAAAAATATGAATACAAAATACTACTTCTGGGATGACGGCAATGGTTTGAAGTAAGTATCGGTAACATATTTGTGTTGGCTTATTGTACAATCTCCCTATTTTTCCCTTAATTTTATATTAAGTCAGGTGGAAAACTAGCATACGCCTGCATTAATTATGAAATCTAGAGACAGCACTGTGTAGGGAAAACATGAACATTTATAATTTAGCATAATTCAGGTAGGTACTATAATTGAAGACAACTTTAGTTTGGTATCCCAGATTTATGTAACTAAAATTTATTATATACTATGGCAGGTAGCAGATAAGCATATGGCTGGATTGATATGAAGCGGTTACCATAGCCACATTAACGCCTGCAACAAGATATATTGCTTGTGTGCTGCCACCCCACTGACAACATAACAACCCTCAAGGGAATTGTTATTTGACTGCAGTATTTATTTTGCGATACTTCCCCTCTCGGGCATCTTTGAAAATATACTATGCCCTACCTCTCTTTATGCCAGAGCTTCGTTTGTCAGTCTACTGCACCATGTGCAGGTGAGGTTGTCTTTGGTTCAAAGATATTCATGAACCACTACACCCCAAATTATTATTATTAATATGAAGTATCTAATGCAGTGGGTCAGGTTGGAGCTGATGTGTCAACACCTCCACACACACTCATCTGTTGCTCTGCAGCTTCTTACCGTCACTCAGGCATGATTTCTTTTACAGAATAGTTTTGAGTTTCACATTTGCTAGGCACCTCACAAGGGCTCATTTTATACTTTAATTAAATCTTTTTTTTTTTGTATTAGGTACACAGAAATAGTTAATTTAATATTTTTTAAATCTGTGAGCTCAGGCCGAAATATGTTTAACAGGCAACATCATGACATGTAAATAGTTTATTTTAGGTGCCTTATTGTTTGCTTGCAGAATAAAAAATTGACATTGTATCAATGAGTAAGAATAATAAATAAATTTAGCTTAGCCTTAATTTTTAAGATTTAATGATTGAGGAGCTCGGGCGTCGTTGCTTGTGTCAGTGTAATCGAACGGAGACCCATATCCCAGTGGGATGAGTATAGGTTGATACCGTTAACCCGCTGCCGTTAATATTTGTTTCAGCACTATAGTGAATAAAAACCAAGCCATGTTTAAATGAGGTTCACATATTGCCGAGGACCGATCTTTTTATTTATTAATTATTAAACTTAGTAGTATTACTTTCTGGTATTAATTTGAAGAAGTACAAAGTCACCCCTGAACATAAATTGATGTTAATAATGATTTATTTTATTACAGAGGTCACACTAATGTTACTCTGACTCTGTCGTGGAACATCATCCCCAACGCTGGTCTCCTGCCCAACATACAGGCCTTAGGACAACATTCCTTCAAATTCCCCACAGAGTACACTCAAACAAGAGTATGAATTAAGAATTTGTTATAAAATATTTAATACTTGCTGTATGAGAGAGTGTGAAGGTGGTATGTCAAATTAAAAATCTCTATTTCAGTTCGCTTTTTATTTATTTGTTAAAATTGATTGACTCCTTAAGCGTATGCACAGTATAAGTAGTAGTAGTAGTAGTAGGTACTACATACAGTATGGCCACTCCCTGCCGCTCTCTCGTGTCGACCTCACCTCCCCTCTGAGACACATCTGAATGTTTGAATGGCGCCGCACGCACATTCACGCTGTGCACAGACGTCTTTGTTTATGTAGTAGTAAACGACGCGAAACTTGTATGGAGCGGTCGGGGTGAGGTGTATGCTAAGTTTTATCCTTTCATCAGAACACATGCCCAAAATCAAGCTGAGTTACCCTATAGGATGGTACGTTGGATGTAAGATATAATTATTGATACAATATGGTATGTGACCATAACTATCACACAACAATTTTGTACATTTAACATGTGTATTTGTTTGATTGTCTATGACTATATGGTATCATACCTGCTAAAGAAAAAAACCAATTTAGATTTCTGAAGACAGTCTTATAAATCGATGAACCGGCTGGCTACACGCACGAATAAGCATGACTCATTGTCACGTTCCGCCTGAGCCGAGCGTGCAAGTGAGAGCGCGGAACAAGCGCATCTATCTCTCTTCCACTCCATCGGCCGATGTTTTCTTATAACATTATCACGTAAAATTATCGTCCGTAAACCGACCTTATAGCCGTATCAACGTTGTCAATGATACGGAGCTCCGGGCTACTAGGGCCCTGCCGTGTTAGGTTCGACTTGATAGAAAGAAGACTGTCCGGCCCTGACGTGTAGTTTGAGTAGAAGGGCCCAAAGTTTGATACAGCGCTCGCCTAACGTATGCTACGTCACTGGTCGGAAGATAACTATATTGTAAATAGATTACAATCATTCAAGTCGTGCAGTGCTTTTCTAATGTAACTGAAGATAAGCAGGTTTTTCTATGTATGTATAGACCCTCAAAGGAATTGTTATTTGGCTGCAGTATTCTGGTCAACGTACTTCCACAGTCAGGCAGCTTTTACAACTATGCTGTGCCCTACCTCTCTTTTGTCTAGTGCATTTTTTGCTAATCCGCAGGGTGGATCACGTACAGGTGAGGTTGGCTTTGGCTCTAAAGATCGTGGTGAGCCACGGACACTCCAAGTGAGCTGGAACATTACCAACACAACATTACCTGTGGTTTAGGACATATAAAATATAAATAAAACATGTTTTAATTCATATCGTATATATTTTTATCAATTACATTTTAAACATACATTTATCATTTTTGTTCTACATGTGAGTCATTCTACAGCAGAAAAACTAGATATTTTCTATCATTGCTTCATTTATTACCTGTATAAGGTATGTCTTCAATGCAATCATTGAAATTAATTCAGCCAAAACAATTGATGAACATTTTATATTTATAGGAAAGTATCAAATGGGTTTATACATAACCATTATAGGATCATAGAAAGACAAGGCCTCCTTCGTAGCTTGTCAAACCGAAATACGCAAACCCTTACTGCAGCTCTGCCGCCAAACACTGTTGCTTTCAATAACGCCATAGCATTCTATTTTAGATTCTCATTATTTTATGAATAGATTTTGTTAAGATTTTAATTTCTCAAACTACGACCATAATGGTGTATCCACATATAACCGGCGGCACAAACCGGTGGCCAGCCCCCTTACCACCATCTCTTATTGCGATTCAATAACTGAACAGAATGCTTATTCATACCAATGAATAAGCGACTCTATTTCAAATGGCATAGAATGCCTTATTCATTGGTAGGAATAAGCAATCTATTCAATTATTGAATCGCAATAAGAGATGGTGGTAAGGGGGGTGGCCGCCGCGCCGTCATACACGGCTTTACCCAGGGACTCAAAAACACCTTCATAAAGGATACACATTCATAACGGTAACATATTCAATCTGTTACAGAATTATTCCTGTAACACTTATTGGCGTGTTTTAAACCTGTTTCGCTAGTAACACTTATAAAGTGTAACAGATATAACGTTTCTAGTGTCCGACCGAATGTTCGGTTTCGGTTTCGGTCGAGTTTCGGCAAAAAACACGAGTTTCGGTTTAGTTTCGGTTTCGGCAGCAAACCTGCCGAAACTGAGACCGAAACCGAAACTGCATTCGGGAGTTCCCGCGCTGTGCTCGGCCATGTTCGGCTCGGTAAATTCCATCCAAGCGACGAAGACATTTTGCCGCGTCCACGTGCCTAATCAGGTCGTGACTTGTTTGCAGTGCGTTTTGTTTGTTGTTTGTGAGTTTTCGTGTGATTTGTTTTGAATTCGGTAAGGTTTATCACAAGATATTGTATAAGAGTAGGTAGTTAACATCGAAAAATAATTTAGTATAACAAAGTAATGCATATATTATAGTAGAATCAAGTTTAACATAACTATCTGAATATTTTGTGGTTAATTTAATTCATTCGCTAATGCTGTATGTAAACAAACAATAGTTAGGTACCTACTTGGTACTTAGTATAGTGCATTAGTGGTGATAATATTAAAGATTTAGAGTTTCAACGTTCAATTTTATTTTCTTTGGGGTGTAAGTGGTTCATCAACATCTTTGAACCAAAGCCACCTTCACCTGCACGCGGTGCACCCTGCTGACTGACAAACGAAGCTCTTGGGAAAAGAGAGTTAGGGAGCGTAATTGTAAGCTACCCGACTGGGGAATGTACCTCCACCTCAAAGAATACCGCAGCCAAATAACAATTTCCTTGAGGGTTGTTGTGTTCGTGCGAGTGAGTGAGGTCACCAGAAAGGAAGGAGATGCTGCAATGGCAGCGGGGGTTGCGGCGCGCCGGCGATATTTTATGTTGCGAGCGTTAATATGGCTACGGTAACTGCTTCACATCAGGTGGGCCGTAAGCTTGTCTGCCGCCCGACGTCGTTTAAAAAAAAAATATTATAACCAAGTAGCAATTATAACGTAACGTAACGTAATTATAAGAAAAGTACCTACAGTTAGATAATTGTTTCGTAAAAGTTTCGGTTTCGGCCGAAACTGAGAACGTTGCCGAAATTCGGGTTCGGTTTCGGTTTCGGTCGTAAAAACCAGTTTCGGTCGGACACTAAACGTTTCTGTTACCAATCTGTTAGAAAACTGTTTCTACATTTTTCTAGACGTGTGTACCTACGCACCATACTGGTACGCGCCGCGTGAGCTGTTGCAATCGGTATAGTTATGCCAATGTAAACCTTATTGGCTGTAACAGTTATTAACACTTATAAACCGGTATTTCGGAAAACAGATTCAAAGTGTAACACTTTCTTTCTGTTTCACTTTAAAAACAGAAATGAAAAACACTGTTCATAACACTCTATTCGGTTACCGTTAAAGTCCCTGGCCTTTACCTGCGGCACGCGCCGTTAGTCAACGAAAAGGCAGTCTTCAAGCCGGGCGGCGGTAAAACCGGCGGCATGTGTGAATACACAATTACGTTACAGTTTTAATTAATGGAGACATTGAATTGAAAGTTGTAACCAAAGCCATAATAATAGTGAAAGTATGGCGGTAACCCCCAGGTGCGTAGTTGGTACAAGCGACGAAGGCTCCGTGCCGCTTACTTATGCATTTCTAGCTACAACCATATTTCATCTACACATTGAGCCCATATTACTTTATCAAAGATATTGAAAAAATATCTTAATTCCAAATAATAGTCTATAATTTTTAACAAAACTAAATGATGACATTCATAATTTATAACAAATACAAACGTACCTATAATTTTGAAGAAAAAAAAAAGGTACGCCACTTATTTGTTTCACTCATAGCATAGTAATTATCCATGTCCCTGTGCCGTGCCATCATATTCTACACGCTGTAAACCAATTAATCTGTCCAATCGTTTAGGGTGAAATATATGAACAACAGATGATTTCATACATACAAATTCCTTAATTGGGCTCCTATTATGATAATGTAATATGGTTGTTAGAGATATGAATTAGGTTGATTTTGGACTGCTCTCATGAAAAGGGCTCATTATAAACTATTCTTAGATTTCAATATTGACTGACTGGATTGTGCTAGTAGCCAATATCAAAAATGGACCCGAATGCATAGATTGCGAAAAATAAGTGCTGTATCGTTTTTTATTGTTTTATCATGAGATTATACCCTTATAATTAGGCAAGGTTTTTATTGAGTTTCTCTTAATTCTTTCTGACTCTGTGTTTCTATGGTCTTGGTAGAATAGGTTTAAAGATTAACGCGGCGCGACCACCACTTACACGCGTGACAAAACGCGCGTTTTAGTCGCGAGTTGTGTACAATTTTGCCTAATGATTATATGTTTCGAAAACTACTAATAGATAGCAATATATACCTCTAGTTATTTATTTGTCTACGAGAATTGAGATAAAAATATAAGTAACGTAAAATACAGTACAAATGGAGGAAAAACATCGGCAAGTTTGCAAAATTATGCGACAAAAGGAGTGACATTTTTATGTGCTAAAAAAAATAATCATAAAAATTAAGTTTTAAATTATCATAAAAATTACTAATTGAGATATTTTTTATTTTCTTAATTTATTTTAGGGGGAATCTAATCTTAAATTAGGGGAAATAAAATCGGCATTTCCATAATTCTTTAGACAAAAATGTACAAAACAGCTGCGACAAAACATGTAAATTCTTTCAGACGCCTTAAAGCTTCGGACCTCGTTAGGAATGTATTTACAGCTATCTGTCGGAAATTGGAGAAACAATGTGAAATCCCAGAGGGAAGACTCAGCTAGAGAGTTGCCAGAAACCTCAATTGGCATTGGATGATGAAGCACAATCACACAGCACTGTGTACTGTGTTGGAGAATTGGGTGAAAGTCGTGGACGTGATGATCTCAATGACGAGGTACGTGAAGGTCGGCCAGCGACTGCGGTTATAGAATCTAATATTTATTGCCACCGTACGACAATTTATTGAAACTGACAAAATATAGAGGGAATATACTTTTAAAAACAATAAATGTATAGTAAATCTTATATCAAGTCTTATTTATCAGAATCCATTAACTATCAATATAGGCATATTGATAGTTAATGGATTCTGATAAATACTTGAAGGAGGCTCTAACCATTTAAGGTGAAGTGAGTCCAGGAAACACGCTTATTGAAAGAATAGTTCTATTAAACTATTTCAATTTGGTTCCTAGAAATTTAACTATGAAATCTTAAGTCCTTTCTGCAGGGCACAAAGCTATTGAAAACACAATTAATAATTTTTGGCTCGATAGAAAAAAATCGCAAACTTACTCTCTAAATTTGCACTAAGTAAAAATTATAACTATTTAATACAATTTTTTTATAAGGAAATTATACCAAAATTTTCATAATTTTAATTACGAGAGCACTATGCTATTACTTTTAAAAATAAAATAATTTAAATAAAATTATTAAAAGAATAACGATTTGCGGTCGCGCACCCTCCCCGATTCTCGATCGCTCTCAACGTCAGTGCTCTAGGAGCTGCGTTCGAGGTAGGACCTGTGCCGCGCGTCCGTTCAACGCGTTGTCAATAAACACGTTGAAATAAACACAGTGTAGGAATATCAGTAAGACAACAAAACAACGATGATGATGATACATTTATTTTTTTACTGAGACCCGGTTTTCTTTTCTCATGCTAGATGTTTCTTTGGAAAACTTTATTATAAATCTTTCTTGGAATATCTGTAAACCCACATTGAAATTCGTTCAGTAGCGATTGAGTTTATCGCATACATGTAGGTATGCGATCATCGAAATCGGTTTGGCCGTTTAGGCGTCATAATTTTTATATTTTATACTTCGTCGGGCCGTAAAAACATACGGCCCGCCTGATGTGAAATGGTTACCGTAGTTATAATAACGCTCGCAACTTAAAATATTGCTCGCGCACCGCCACTCCCGCTACCAACACAGCAACTCCTTCCTTTCTGGTGACCTCACTCACTCGCAGGAACACAACAACTCTCAAGGGAATTGTTATTTGGCTGCGGTATTCTGTGAGGTGGTAAATTCCCCAGTCGGGTAGCTTACAATTACGCTCCCTACCTCCCTTTGCCAGCGCTTCGTTTGTCAGTCAGCAGGGTGCACGGCGTGCAGGTAAAATTGGCTTTGGTTCAAAGATGTTGATGAACCACTTACAGCCCAGATATAGTGATAACCCCAAAGATAGTGGAACAAACAGACATCCATACTTTCGCATTTATAATATTAGTAGGTAGATAGTTAATTGATTCAGGTGTTATTTTGCGGAAGTCAAATTTACAGGCAATTTGATCTACACTACTTTGCGTGCTTCCGCCACCAACGTTTTTGGTGTAGGACATGACTTACGCTTAATATTTTTTTGGTGTAGGAGCTAGGACGTTGGATCATTAATATTTTAGGGTGTAAGTGGTTCATCAACATCTTTAAACAAAAGCCAACTTCACCTGCGCGCTGTGTACCCTGCTGACTGACAAAGGAAGCTCTGGCGAAAATAGAGGTAGGGAGCGTAATTGTAAGCTACCCGACTGGGGAATTACATCCACCTCACAGAATACCGCAGCCAAATAACAATTCTCTCAATCAATCATGAAATCAAATCAATATTTTTTTTTGTAAATACATACATACTAACTGTTACCCGTGGCTTCGTCCGCGTGGTCCAGGGAAGCTGCCATTAATTTGTGTATATTTTTTTCTTGTTGTCATTTTTTTACTTGATGGGATAAAAAGTAGCTTATGACACTCTCCAGACCGTAAACTATCCCCGTTAACAAAAATCATGTCGGTACTTAGGTTACTTTCGATGTAAAAGAAGGACAAATGATTACAAAGTTTATTTTTCCCATTGGATTAAGATGTTTTTCCGTGATAAAAAGTAGCTTATGTCACTCTCCAGATCGTAAACTATCCCCATTAAAAAAATCACGTCCGTACTTAGGTTCGTGTTTGACGTGAAAGAAGGACAAATGATTAACTTTATTTTTTCCCGTGGGAATAAAATGTTTTTCCGGGATAAAGAGTAGCCTATGTCACTCTCCAGGCCTTAAACTATATCAAAAAAAAAAACATGTAAATCCGTTTGTTACTTTTGACGTGAAAGAAGGACAAACAACCTTTTACCTATATTATGCTATAGTGATTTAATCTTAAAAGATAGGCATATGCGCAAATTTACGCAGCCCTCAACGTAAGCCCTCAAAAGGAATATTTTTTTCCCGTTTTTTATCGGTGCTCCGCTCCTATTGGTGTTAGCGTGATGTTATATAGCCTATATATAGCTTCCTTGAAATATAGGCTAACACTAAAATATTTTTTCAATTCGAACAAAGAAACAAACAAACTCTTCAGCTTTATAATATTAGTATAGATAATACATAGAAAACACCCAGACCAAGATAAACAGACATGTTCATGCACACAAATATTACTCGTATCTTGTGCGGGGATCGAACCCACGACCTCGGAATCAAACTGGACATGGTTAGCCATTGGACCACCGGGGTTGTCAAATATAAATACTGTTAATATCAATACAATGTATGCTCGGGCATAGTAGCTAGGGACAGACGCGTGCTGTACGGCACATATCGATTCCTAGAAGGATGAAGAATAGTGTATGCTGGTGCGTGATAGTTAGTTAGTCTAAGTATGTACCTATTTTAGTTTGACCAATAATAAATATAATTGAATATAAAAGAATTATTGAATAGTTTTCTTTTTATTTTGAATTCTTTACTTTTTCATAATATACCAAAACATCATTTGTTTGCATGTTGAATATAATATACTTCATTAATAAAAAAAATGTATTTTTACATGTGGTTTATTTATTTTCATATAATTATATTTCCAGTAAGTACTTTTAACTATTGTATTGACGGGTGTAGGTGTAATACTACACGGGTGTAGATAGTCGCTTCGCTATACTGTGGCGTCTCGGCAGCGATCGCGCGCTTGTAAGCGAGTACCCCGCGCCGGCTCCTCTCAAGCCCCGCACCTCACCCCCTCGAAAACGGCCAAGCCCTGGACTCACGTCACCTTAATTGAATTTCTTTGCACGCAAATCGTCTCTACAGATCGCCACTTCACAAGAATTGTGCGTGAAGCGTTTAAAATGAAGAAATATACACATTTCATTCTGGAAGATAGTTATAAGTTATCTGCGGCATGACACCCAGTGATTAAAATCACTCAACCTGGTTTTGGTTTGCAATCGGGTGTCAAACACAATAAGGACACGTTTGATTCGCAGAATAGGGATGCCGTCTATGTAGTGTCGCAGTACATGGATATAAACAACACGGGAGTAGATGAATATTCATCGACCTCAACAACGGAGGCAGACGCGCAGACATTCAGCCTGTGACCACAGCCGGTGCAACCTGGTCAAAACTTCAGGCAATAAATAAGGTTTGTAAATACCTTATATGCAAAACCGCGTAAATTCCCGTTTATTAACATATGCTCTGTTCCAAATTAGCCTAGGTAACATTTCCTCTTCACTTAAAAAGCGATGTATTAATGAGTTAATTGAAACTGAGGCCGACCGTGTCACAAAGATATTGAGGAAAGAGGTTGCCTATCTGTGACTTTAAATAATGTCAATCAGGCCGAGGAAACTAAATATCTTGAAATGTATTTAGAAATGGCACCCGTCTTAATTACTGTACAGATATTCTATCTCACGAAGAGGTATTTAGTTGTAGTAGTGGCATGTACAGACAGGCGCGTTTGTGTGCGTAAACTGAAGGAGCGTTAGCAAAGAAATCTGTAATCATTTTGAAATTGAGTCTTAATTTTTTTTATGCTATTTAATAAACAATTAATATTTAGTCCTTGGACTTCAAATTATATATATTTTTGTTAATAAAGGATGTAATTAAAATATTGAATATTTTAATCACTTACAGAAACATAGTTTTCTTTTTATTCTTTATTATGTCATCTATTTTATATTTTACGTGTTGATATTTGTGTCTTTTTATGATGTCGTACAATTCTAATTTAAGATAAAACCAGTGGGAATTAATGACTTTTAACGGTCTAGAAGTAAGAAAAGTTTAAGTTTTTTTATAATAATGGGTCATGTATATACTTTTTAACAATTTTATGATGGAGCAGTTATTCCTATAGAGGGGAAAATTATTATTTACGTTAAATGTAAAAAAAAAATACCTCACTGCGGACGACTTTTCTGCGTTTAGTTGCTTTGCTAACGGTACTTTGTACGGAAATCTTGCGTGGACCCAAAAACACTAGTGACTCTGACCGCGTCGCGATCGTGACTAAAAGCTCCCGAATTTACGCACACTACCTCAATGTGCATGTACACGACTAACAACAACCAAGAACAAACCTTCTTCGTGAAATAGAACATCTGTAGTAAGATTATACACGCCCAGTTTGAAGTATATGGGTGAGAAAACTGTTAGCTTTAAACTATTTACCAAACGGGTCCGAAGCGAAATGTAAACAGATTATAACTTTCTTGAAGTGCGTAAAATCTATTTTTTTATAAATATTGTATATTGTTCTCAGCTGCTTCCTATTAGGTATATGCCTGTAGAATTTCAGTGAACTACAAAACTAAATAATTTAAAAATATTACACACTTACAGTGTTGTAATGTTTTAATATTACTATAAATGCATATATACTATAGTAGCAATTTAGTCTAGTTATCCAATTACTACAATTTTAAGTTTGCTTTAAGTTTTAAGACCTCACACAAGCATAATATATTATGTATTGAGGTAAATATACTCGTATCTTACGTTTTGATATACTTTCTTATTTTGGAGCAAGTAATTACTAAAATATAAATTACAATTATAATAAATTAACCGACTAAATATAATTAAGATTCCAACATGTTTAAATTTTAACTTGCACCTCATTGATCATTTAAAAAATGACTTTGAAATTATTTTAAATGTTAAATGCGATGAAAGTTAATTGCAATTACAATTAATAACACAAGTCTGCAAAAAAAAAAAAGTTGAGAGCTGTTTTGATTTTTTGGCGTAATTCTTATGTTTTTGGGTGTGCTGAATCCGAAAATGACTTTCATTTGCTCGTAGAACGTCACGTTTTCTGACAATATAGGTATCTATGTTAAACAAGTTATCACCTTAAAATAAAAGATAAAATACTAAAAAAAATTTTTTATTTATAATTGCGTAACAAAACTTATTTTTTTATCTTAAATACATTCATTAGTAAGCACTAAACACGTTTCTTTTTCCCAGTGAGACTCCTTTTCGTACATTTTCGCTTGTAGGAAGCATCTGGAAGGTCTCTCTGAAGCATCCAACAGTAGTCTGATCTCATTGAGACGCTCCATCTTCCCTGGTATCTTTTTTCTTGCCCTTAGACCAATTTCGAAGGTCTTCAACACATCGTTTGCAGACTTTATGAGGAGCCCAAACTTTATCCTGATCTCCGAGTTTCAAGCCAAAATACGCGAAGTATACTTTTTTTACAAGTCCGTAATATTAAGTTGTTGCTTTAATATCATATATTCGCCACAAATATAACAGAAACTGTCAGGTGAATTCACACACTTACGCACAGACGACATTACACTATACTTAAATAAGATCTATTAAACAAAGACGAGTTAACAACACGTAATTGTATCGCGCTATTTTTTACACTATCGGAGCGCGCACGTTCAGGTTACAACATGTTTACTCATATGTTTGTTTATTTAGCTCACACAGGGCGTTCTTTATTTAGAAAGTAATGATAGTTATGGCCTGAATACATTTCAAAACAATTATCAAAATAAAATTGTACTTATTTATTTATGACTTCAAGTTAGCTCAAAAACCCCTTTTTGTAATAAAATTTTGCGTTTAGCAAAATAACGTGACGTTCTAGAATTTTTTGAGTATTTTTTCAGCTTTCAGAACACCTTAATACATATAAATCAGTTGAAAACATCCCGACAGCATTTTTTTTGCAGACCTGTGTAATCATTTCATTACAATTTCCATATTTGGATGGTCTACGCTATTACTATATTACATAACTGTTCATTTGTGCATTACTGTTTTGGCTATCATTGTATATAAATTATCGATTGTATTTATATAAGGTAATGTTTGAGGAAAACCCCTCAAATTTTAACCTAAGAAAAAAATATTCACCCTACGAAAGGAAATATAAACTAAAACGTGACATAGTCGTCTCTAAATAATTTGTAACATTTATACTAGGTAATTGGATAATGTCTTTCAATACACTTTTAATTTTACACTTGACATGAACAATTTAACAGCATTAAGAAATTAGTTTTCTGTGCTTTTTACTATCCCTTACTCATTTGAACAAAAATTGACATTCTTTGCTAGCCATGGATATTGCAAACGGTTCATTTGAAAATATCGTCTTATTTACAATAATTACAGCTGTTTTAGGTTGTAACACCGAACGCACGGTTTTTATTTGATTCGAAATCAAGATAATTTGAATTCGGGTACTGAGATATTTACTATACCGCTGTACAATGCGCCACGGACCAAGCATAACCTTATATTACGATACTGCCACCTCTATGGAAGATTTACGCATAGAACACGTAATTTTCAAATTGAATAAACAATTCACTTCAATTTATTATTTCCAAAAATATAATGAGCCGTTTATAAAATTGGGCAATTTGAAAATTAATCATTCTACGTCTAGATTTTACAAAGATTCATGGGCGCTCTGAAGCTTAAACAGTTACGATTGATGTATACCCTACAAACATAGATACGACGTTTGTGAACTTATATATTCAGTCCGTATTAACATTTTAAACAGTCGCCTATATAAAAAATAACGTCACGTTTAATAGTAATATAATAATAACGTCACGTCATTGGGCTTGTAATAAATACTATAATTCGAAATATAATCTAGAACTTAAGAGCGCCCAAGCTGCAAATTAGTGGCATCCGAGTAAAAAATATTATTCGCTAAATACATAACGAATCAAAAAAACAGTGTTACACGATTGTTTATAAAGCTCCATAGTTTTTTTATAACTTAGAAAAAGAAACGATAAATCTTCAAAAACTTCTGAATATAATATTTTATCAAATTTAAGACTTATTAATAAACTATGGAAGCCAATAATCAATAATATATAAATATTAAAAAAAATTGAAAAATTCACCTACCCGCCTAGGTGGGATTTGTACCCACGACCTCTCGATGAGCGGTCGAGTGCTCTTCCAACAGTTCCAACTGAGCTACCAGGACGGTTTGTCTTGGTGACGAATTTTTGCATTTTATATTTTACTGCGTGAGTCACAGTGGTGGCGCCATATACCTATCAAGTAAGTACACTACTAAACAAATCTTACATAGGTGAGAGAGGTGATTTTTTCCATTTTTTAAAATGTTTATAATATTCTGGCAACTATTTAACATAATAATAATAATAATAAATCAATAACACAGTTTTCTGAATTGTTATGTACTTCGTACACAATTAATTGTTCCCTCGAGTGGCGCTAGTTCTGCAGCAGATACGGCCTCTTTATAATGCAAACTTTCCAATCTACATACCCTATCCATGGCTAACACACGACATGCCAGAGCAAGACAAGGACGGCCTTTTGTTGAGAAAACTCTATTACTCCATAATTTTTATATTCGACTAAATTTTAACAACAGATCACTTAACCGTAACAGTTTATAGTATATTGCTTGCACGCCCTTGGCATGTTTTTTTGACGAAGTTCGCTATCAAGAATCTACAATTATCGTCTACAAATATGTTTCTAACATTCAAAGCTGATCCCTAAATCGCATGAAAAAATATTGCATATTTTAATACATACATACATTCACGTACTCACTAGCGTATTCGCGCTCTTATCAAACCATAGTCACATTAGACTCGCAGTATGTACGTGTATAGCAAATTTAAACTACACTTCAACATGAGATAAAATATATTCTAACGAGGGAAATAGCACAGTACAATGCTGTTATTATGAATTGACTAGTTGACTAGTACATCGTGTGATGGAGGCTGGAGGCCAAACTACACCGCTTCTAAGCTGTTTTGTTCAATCCTTTATTATTCTATGACAGATAAGTAATGGGTCCCAAGGTAGTGTACTGCACTTACAAAATAACAAGTATAATCTAGGTGAAATTCGAATAATCTAAATAAGTAATTTAATATATAATCATTGTGGTACATATCGAGTATTATAAATTTAACATTAAAACTGAAGATTTTTAATGAGCAACTTCATGTGCAAAAGTGAAAATAGTCAACAATTACATAGATTACGAAATAAAATGAGATAGGTATAAAGTTCCTTTAAAGGTTTCGCTATATCTCTGAGAACTATTCATAATTTAACATGTACGAGTACATACACAAAATTTAAGGTAAAAATCTCAAAAGAATTATTCAGGTGATCACACACTTGTTCACGCCGACTGAATCGACTGCACTAACCGAAACGAGTTTCTGTGGCCTCGCACAACAACCACGTTGAAAGAATCAATGAAGCCAAAAGAATTTCTCAATTTTATCTGCATTTATCACATGAAAAAAAAAATACAAAGGGGAAAATATAACAAATATTTTTGTATAATGTGATTACCCACAATAAGAGCTATTTAATTATGTACTTAGTTGGCATTATAGTACAGTCATTTGGAAAATAGTGGTTACCTGGAAAGTTTTCCGGAAGTTTTGAAAATTGCTTTTTCGAAATTGAGTTTTGAAAACTTTCCAGGTAAAACTACCAAATGACTGTACTATTATAAGAATTCAGTATTTTGTATACAGTTTCACATCTTTGGTATTTCGCTTGTTTGATGTTGACTAATTGAACAATGGACAACCCTGAAGTGGATGAACCCTCATTTTTTGGCATTATAAGAATTTGGTATTATGACAATTTGGCATTATAAGAATTTAATATTTTGCGTATTGTTTCACGTTACAGATTTACTCGTAATTTGGTCTACATTGTAGACCAATTACGAGTAAATCTGTCAGTTACCCCTCTTTGAACGCATGACATCAAACAAGCGAAATACCAAAGACGTGAAACAGTATGCAAAATACTACTCTTATAATGCCAAATTGTCATAATACAAAATTTTTATAATGCCAAAACATGAGAGTTCATCCACTTCAGGGTTGTCCATTGTTCAATTGGTCATACTTGTACGTTCTTTGTAATCAAAATTAATTTAACAAAACTTAAAAGAAATATGAAAAATTTGCACGAATTTAACGCATATTCTACGTTGGTTACAAGGAGAAAGTGCAATTCGACGCGCATAAATATGTGACTTTTCATTTAATTCTAAAACATTTGCTACAAACAAGTGTGCGATCCCCTTTACTTTAAATTTTCAAGAGATAATTTTGTTTCTCAGTTTTTACTATGGTAAATTACAACAAAGTCATCATAGGACAAGCATCATTATAACTTAATAGCAATACTAAAGATCACAGTTTTCGCCATAAGTGATTCGCTATCACCTGGCTCATTACTAAGGACATCTGAAATTATGCATTTCATCTATGACATGAGCGCTAACGAAATGCGGTAGTAAATATTTTATTTATATTCAACATCAAATACAACCAATGGAGAAATTAAACGTTTTCAATTTATATAGCTATATTGTAATCATTCGCTGTATTTTGTCACAATCACAATTTTGTATTGCGAAATGTGTTATATGAAAGATACGTACTGTCAAAAGACCTAACATCCAAAATCTGCGAGTAACAGTAAAGTACATAAGTTATATACCGGAACGGTGATCGGCGTCAGCGAAACGTACTCCCTGGCCGCATCTCTCGAGGAGTCTCAAAGACGCGTTATACGATGCGAGGTTAGGTCGGGTGGTGGGAGAGGACAAGGCGGGGAGCGGACTCAAATGTGCTGACAGGTGTTCCGAGGTGTACCTGTGAATGTGCGCGTCAGCGTCCCCGCGGCCGCCCGCCCGCGCATTCAGAGGCGGCAGGGCTCCGCCGCAGGCCGTCACGCGCCCGTCAGCGACGGCCCGTCCGTCTGCACGTCCTTGTCTTCCGTCGGCGGCGCCCACGACCTCTCCGAACCGTACCGCCTTGACAAATCCAGCATTTCTCTCAAACCCTGAAAGTTTATTCAGACCAAATTTTATATTCATGACTTTTTAGAATAACTTTATAAACTTGAAATCCCATCCCTCAGTCGGGCTGCTTATTAAATTGCTGTGCTTACTTTCGTTGTGTACCTATGTCGTTGTTTTATACGACAAAAATGCAATCGACATACTGTTACTTAGATACTATTACATAATTTTATAATGCACCATCTCTAATTAGGTGGTACGACTATGAACTATCGTGCAACAGGTGTCTAGGGTTAGTTATATATGATCGGCACTCTCTCATACTGCACGCACCTAATAAAAAGGTGTACGTTACTATTACGCGACGATCCGTGTGCTAAAGGACTTAAGTGACAAGTTTTAATCATCAGAGGATATAATACCATCATAAAAAAACACACACATTCTTCAAATATTTTTTACTAGACCTACATCATAAATATCTACTTATTGTTTTAATAATGTACCTTGTTCTCTGTGATAAGCCTTTGGTACAGCTCTTCTTCTTTCCTTTTGTCCCCATTCTCGTCAGTATTAACCGCTTTATACATAATACTTGTCATTTCATTGATCCTCTCTGCTTGTTGACGAATTAGCTGTAATATAATATATTTTTTATAGCAGTATACATTTAAAGTATGTAACCACAGCAGAGTGGCATTCGATTTATTACAAATAGCAATTGTGTCAATTGACTGATAAAGTAATATCAGGATTAGAAGAAATCATTCCTTTTTTCTTGATTTTTTTTTTGTTTTTACTATAAACAGTAAACAAAGACTGGCAATGTTAAATTTAATAAATAATTGCATGTGATAATACTAAAATAGTAAAAAAAAAAGTATATATCAGTTTTGCTGATTATGAATTATCAACTGATAATTCTGGAATTATTTTAAAAAAACGCCAGCTCGAGACCCACGTACCGAGGAGGGTTCCGTGTCTTGTAACATATGAAGTAAATAAATGTTCAAGTAACTTGCGCATTCGTCTTTTATAACTTGAAATACGTTATAAAAGACAATGCTCACGTTACTTGAATATACAAGTTAGTTGTTACTTCATACATTTAGTATGAAACAATGGGTCTTTAATCACTTATCATGATAGATGATATTTTGATGAGATTTTGATGATTTGATCTACACTATTTTGCATACTTCCTCCACCAATTAGCTCATGTTGATGGTTAGAACAAGAACCTACATATGACATTTGCAGGTTGTTGTTCTAACCATCAACATCTACAGATCGCCTGAGGACGCCTCGCGTAGAGGAGAAACACGTGTCGCAGAGACGAACACGGCAGTCGGGGCGGTTGCAGTTGCATGTTTCTTTTGTTTCAGGTGTTGGAAATTCGCCAAGACGACCGCAGTAGCTGGAGCAGAGACGACCACAGCAGCCACGACAGTCGCATGCATCTACTAACGGTAGTGGGTGGGTGCCGGCGTAGTTTGCTGGAACTAATTGGTGGCAGAAGCACGGAAAGTAGTATAGATCAAATTGCCTGTAAATTTGACTTCCGCAAAAAAAACACCTGAATCAATTAAGTAACTTATCATGACATTTGAAATTCACAGATAATAAAATAGGATAGACTATAAAATCAAATCTAAGGAGGGGCAAAACCAGTTAACCTTATTGATCATAGGAGGTCAGGTCAATGAGAAATACTCAGTAGTATTTGATTTCCTTGAGTATCCTTGAGTATAAACGGATATATCTTTTGACTGTGACGATTTAGGAATTCGACTTTTTCACAGCTCTAAGAGGATTACAGACCTAGTATTCAAAATATCAATTTCCACTTGATGCCTCCATGACAACAATGTCTTTTTTCCTACTGCTTCATAGTAGTTGTAGTGTGATATGTCTAAATTATCATTTATTCATTAAAGTAAACGAATAGTCGCTTTTTTGTGTTTCTCTAAGATTCTATCAGTCAAATCAATTAATATGCAGCAATCTCAATTTTCATAATAAAATAAAGGAGAATAAACAAGTAAATAAATAAGCTAGTCTTTAGCAAATTAATTAACATTTGGTTTGATAGTCCCATAATTTTTTGCTATAACAAAGATTTATTCTTTCTTTATTAAGATTTTATATTTTTTTTAATATTCTGTGTATAATAGTCGACATGTGTATAATTTATTTATTTTCACACAAAACATACCTCCTGTTGTTTCTCATTAATTGCAGCTGTGAAATCAATGCGTGACTCCCATATTCTCTTCTCTGTATGCTGACGATACTTCGACATGATGAGTTCCAACGCACGTCTGTGTTCTTCCAAGGCCGCCCTCAATTCGCCATTCTCTCTTTGTACGTCTCTCATCAGACGAGATTCTCGTTCTATGCTAGCTATGAGTGCTCCACGTGGCCTCTCTCGAGATGCCTCATTTAGTGTGTCTACTTCTTCTTTGTACTGAAATAAAACAATAATTATAAGTATGTAATTACATTTAAAACATTGTTGCAAAAACATATATACAGCACACCTGATGATAAGCAGTTTGCTATGAAAATATAAAAACAAAGAACTATTTATATAGGTAGATATTGTATACAATTTCAAAGTCAATACCTAAAGTCTAGGAGCTCCTAGGTCTGATTAAATCTAATGCCTTCCATCAACACCAGAAATGGTCCAATTGGGGTAGGTTAGGCTATTTACCATCAAAATCAATTTGTTTGGAGCGGTCGACGTTGGAGGGTGTATGAGGGTTGCAAAATGCAAGCACCCATCCACTCCACCTCTTTGCCTCTTGTAATGCCCACCGCAGTGACATTAAGGATCGACTATAATATGCTTAAGTTTGTGAATGTTGAAAGATAATAATGTTACATAAAATCACATGGGCAGTATGTAGCTGATTAGTGACAATTTCAATCATTCATGTCACTCATAATGTGAAATGACAATAATTAAAAGACATTATTAATACACAAACAATGCATTTACAGTATATAAAATGAAATTGGATGAATATGACATCAAATTTCCCTTTTTGCCTAGATCTTAGGCATCCAGTACAGACTCACTATGTAGTATACTACCTCTGAATAAGTTTCTTTATTCATTGTATTACCCGCACTATTTCCTACACATATAATAGGATTCATTTCGTTTGTGGTATTTATCTTTATTTAATTATCATTGTTATTCCTGCTGACTGACAAACGAAGCTCTGGCGAAAAGAGAGGTAGGGAGCGTAATTATTGTAAGCTACCCGACTGGGGATGTACCTCACCTCACAGAATACCGCAGCCAAATAACAATTCCCTTGAGAATTGTTGTGTTCCTGCGCGTGAGTGAGGTCACCAGAAAGGAAGGAGATGCTGCGTTGGCAGTAGGGGTGGCGGCGCGCGAGCGATATTTTACCTACCTAACCGCTTTACATCAGGCGGGCCGTAGGCTTGTCTGCCACCCGACGTGGTATAAAAATATATATATATATATATACAAGGTGCAAATTGAAACATAGAATACCATACCAAGATATGAGCATTTGCAAAAAATTGTTTATGGGTAAAATGCAAAACATCAGCGCATGATATCCTAGCAATGGAATGAATGAATATATCAACTGAAATTAATTATCTGTAACCCCCTGTACACAGAATTAGAACTAATACTAGGAAACACCTGTTACTAATAAATAGAGACAAATAAATACCTAAATGAATTGTTATTTATAGATAGAGAATATAGAAAAAGAAGAATTGTAATTACCAAGGTCAGTGAACTGTGTGACAGCCAAAATAACTGAACTATTTGTGAATATTATACCAAAACACAGCGTATTACTGAAATACGCGATCCACTATAGAAAGTAATTTCCACTGTTCTTTGCTACCGTATAATATAGAACAAATAACTGTAACAATTATGGTGAAGCTCACATCTGGTACGCCACTACGCATCAAGTTTACCTGTTTCATTGTATGTATCTGTCGGTAAGCTGTCTGGGTCTCAGTTAACAGAGCATCCGCTTCAGTTTCTCGCTCCTTGAGCCGGCCTGCGAGTCTTTTTGCATCCAAAATTATTTGCTGTATGGTCAGAGACATCTGAAAAAGCCAGCAATGTAGACAACACACAAAGTCACTAATAAACTACGTTATTTGAGTTTTTTACACAAACCCTGATATCCACACAGAGTAGTAAGGTAATTGACGTATCATCTAAACAAATTTACACAGTAAATTAGATAAAACACAATTTTTCATTGAGAATTCAAACGACGCACATCAGCTGTTCGTGAATATAGTTCGGCAGCCATTAGCTTAGCTTTCATTTGAAACGGGGCGTAGGTATTCGTACTAAATTCCGAATGACATTTCAAAGCATATTGGCGGAACATCAAACGCGACAAATATATATTTTATCTAAAGTAAAAGAGAGAAACAACATACTGTTTGTCTGTTTCCGATTTTTACAATAGACTACGCAATTTGGTAGACTTTTTCTACACATGCATGACCTTGTTGTTGGTAGGTTTCGTTTCACCGATTATGATGCGTTAAATTATTAAAATCGGTAAATGGTTATGAGTACATACATATTTCATTTATTTAATTACTTTTATTCTTTTTATAATAAATTATGGCAGCTTATGTAAAGTCAGTATTTATTTTGAATTCAGCATTCCATTCCGGCCAAAGCCTGTAAGGCTGTGCTGAAACGAATTCGTTTCCTTTGCATGTAGGTGCAAAAAAAAAAAGAATTCGAAATTTGGCGGGAATGCCAAGATAATTTGGTTTCAATTTTTATCCACTTTCATTTCATCGTGCTCATGTCGCCGACAGTGGATAAGTAGAAAAGATATATAATAGTGCGCTGTGTGCGTAGAACTGCATAAGCTACTACTGTACATAGGTAGTGTTTTAAAATTTTTGAAAGCATAAGAAGAATAGATAATTGTATTTAGCTTAGCCGGTTAGTGACTCTGAAGCTCTAAGTTAAATCGAAGTCCGATTATATGTCCAGCCGTTAACTAACTAAATGGAAATGAGGGCGTGCCTTATTTCGGCACTGCCCAGATCTCAGATTTTGATTTTAACTAGACAAAAAATTAGTCGTTAATTTGTCGAAATTTGTCGCCCAAAGCATAGACCCAAAGGAAAAAAATTGTCGCTCTCCCGTTAAAGAGCTTTAAGGTTTTTTTTTTGTGGCAGTGCCGAAATAAGCTTATTTCGGCACAGCCCACTCGGGATCTATTAAACTACATAACAGAGCGAAGATATGATTTTCACCAGAATTAGTCGTCAATTTATCGAATTCAGACACCAAGTATCAGAATTAGTCGATCTCCCGTTAAAAAGTTATAAGTATTTTTTGTGGCAGTGCCGAAATAAGCCTTATTTCGGCACTGCCCAAAAAAACTACACCAACTAGCGAAAATTCAAGGCAACATCTGGGTGAAATCAGTCACCCAGATATTGCCTTGAATTTGTCGGAAATAAAACACAACTGGTCGATGCGTAATTAAAAAGTTACACGTATTTTAATAATTCACGTTGTAGTCAGAGAGCATAAAGTAGGCAGAGTGGTGTTATTCTAACACCACCCCATTCACATAATTATGGTTATCGTCAAAAGCAACTAATGTAGTGCTATAGAACACCTAAAGCATTCGTAGATCAGAAAACAGTTGCATGCATTGACAAACTTTGCCAGACTCTGAAAAAGGAAGGAAATAAAACTTTACTGTTGCATTTTGTGTATGATATAATTTTGATGCAAGATCTCGAACTATACTTATTATGGGAATTATTAAAATGCGTGTAACTTTTTAATTACGCATCGACAAATTGTGTTTTATTTCCGACAAATTTCGACAAATTCAAGGCAACGTCTGGGTGAAATCAGATTTTCGCTAGGTGGTGTAATTTTTTTGGGCAGTGCCGAAATAAGGCTTATTTCGCCACACTGCCACAAAAAAAAATCTTATAACTTTTTAACGGGAGGACTAATTCTGATACTTGGTGTCTGAATTCGACAAATTGACGACTAATTCTGGGGAAAATCATATCTTCGCTATGTTATGTAGTTTGATAGATCCCGAGTGGGCGGTGCCGAAATAAGCTTATTTCGGCACTGTCACAAAAAAACCCTTAATTATAGCTCTTTAACGGGAGAGCGACAAATTTTTTCCTTTGGGCGACAAATTAACGACAAATTTTTTGTCTAGTTAAAATCAAGATCAGAGACCTGGGCTGTGCCGAAATAAGGCACGCGAAATGAGGTGATGGGTGGTGGTGGGTTAAGTTAGTAGGAGAAAGATATTTTCCTTGGTCGGAGTTTAATACATTATTGATTTATACTTGTAATCAAGAACTAAAAATATGTTGGTATGTATATCTATGTATAAACTTATAAGAGCGTCGATTATCCGAACTAATTGGGGGACATGGGTGTTCGGATAACCGGTATTTTCGGATAATCGAGCTACCTATATGTATAACCAATTGCGAGTCGGACTCACGCACTAAGGGTTACCATTACCTATATATAACGTTTGTTTTATCGGTGTCCCCCTTAAATATTTGTTTTATTTTAATTTAATTATTTATTTTTAAACTAAATATGTAACTAAATATTCTGTGAATATTTCAAGCGTCTACATGTTGCCGTTATTAATATCGAGAAAAATAAAATCACGTTTTTTGTATGGGAGCCCCAATATTTATTTTTTCAGAGATTCAATATTTATTTTTTTCTGTTTTTTAGTATTTGTTGTTATAGCGGCAATGGAAATACATCATCTGTGAAAATTTCAACTATATAACTAACACGGTTCATGAGATAGGTACAGCCTGGTGACAGACGGGACGGACGGAAGGACGGACGGACAGCGCAGTCTATATGGTTCGTTTTACCCTTTGGGTACGGAACCCTAAAAATACGTGCAGACAATCTTGTAGTAAAACATGTATGTACTAGGCTTTGAGATATAAGTATATCTCAATGGTACTAGGTACAACGCTTAAAAAAATATTCGTTTGCCGAAGCAAGCCTACCCGTTTACGGGTGGCTTAGGTCTTAGGTCACGTATTTTTTTAGGACAAATATTTGATACTGGTCGCTTTCAGCCTGAGTTTCGTTCAAACCAAAGCAAGGCAATATTTAAGCAAGTAAACGCTTCAGAAGCACCAATTATCATTTCGTCTTCATTATTTGAACTTGTAGTGGATGATGATGAGGGGCTAGTAATTCGGATAAGCGGTCGTTCGGTTAAGCGACGTTCGGATAATCGACGTTCCACTGTACATCAAAGGTGCAAATACATACATACTTTACGTAGTCTATACGGAATTAAACAGTCACCATCACCTCCAGCGCTATAACTATGAAAACTTTGAAAACCACATTTAATTTCGTGCAATAGTTTTTGCATGATGCAGACGGACAAAAATTCTATAAATAAATGTTTTGGCTTCTATGGCACCTAAGTATACTAATCATATTTTTTTTTTATATCACCTATGTACAGGAGATGGCATCGGCCAGTTGAAATTTTATTAAACTTAGATTTTTTGTATCACTAAGGTGGCAAGCAAGCATAGGAGTGCCTGTTTGAAATCACACAGTCACAGTCCTATAGCATACGTCGCGGCTGTTGGAAATAAGTCACAGTCCTATGGACGCCAGCCTTCGACGTTGCCGACCATGTAAAAACCTCTTCACGCCCTTTTTGAAGAACTCTATGCTGTAGTCTCCTGGGAAAACCTCATAGATCTCACAATACCAATAGATACGGATGATTAAACTATTGATACAAGTTATTCCGTAACTCGCAGAACATATATCCCTTGGCCCGTTTTTGTTATATGACCACCGGCACCCTGTTAAAGATAAAAAAAAAACACATAAAAGCAATATAATTTTATTAGTTTTTTTACTTTAAACAAAAACGTCAAAAACATACAAAAATGTTTAAAATAAGTAGGTATTACAAATTCTCATAAATCTTAAATAACAAACACAAACACATATTAGGGAGGCTAATCTATAGATAATAATGAATAAAAGAACTTGGCATTGCTAAATGTTGCTAGTATTCGATATATTATTTTATGCTATTAGCAATACAAAAGTATACTCAATGATTCCTAATACAAAACTTATTTACCTTTTATCAAATTACATTAATTATAAATACATACATACCTACTTATAGTATTAAATGACTGTTATCCTAAACACCGTGTTTTTATTACCTACTAGCAAAGTACCCGTGCTTCGCTACGGGAACACTCCTGATTTGCGTCTATTTAAATTAAGATCTTAAATTGAACCGGGTGGTCTGCTGGAATCATGGGAATGCCGGGTATAAAGACAGATTCCCCAAGAGCACATCCCTTACTGTCCTCACTCAACAACTGAAACTCATCATTCCAGTTGTTAAAGACCTGGTTAATAATGGTGGCACGAACCTCCTGATGATACACCTACGTTCCATGTAAGTGGTAGAAGATAGATAGGAACAGGCAAGATCCATCAATGTTGTCTGTTTTTCAATTACTTTTCGGCACCAGATGTCATTTAATTGAAGGACGCGGTTTTTTTACATCCTACGCGTGCGATGTACAATCTTCCGGGGATGACTATGGAAAGGCCTATATGACTACGGGAAGGTGGGCGGTGATTTCTCATGGATACCCGCGTAGCTTGAAATCATTTCTCATAGATAGCCTTTCCTTAGCAATGAAACCACAGATGTACAAATAATAGAGCGCCATCTAGTGATGAGTTAAGTAAAATATAAATAATATAACATTTATAAACATTTCTTGGCTCGGCGCTGATAAAAATAGTCCAACTAATCTCGTTTCCCTTCTTTGGACCTCCGTTTAACCCTCTTAGGGGAAAATTTGAAAAATCCTTTTAAGTAAATTCGTGTCCACTATGTTGTATTTTAAAATCGATGCCATTTTCGTAAATGACGTCCCAGAAAACCATAGAATCAACACCCATATTGATATTATGACATTTCAACCCCATCGCACCCCCATAGGTGTGATTTTATGTCACGTCGGCTATATTGGATTATAAAATAGTTGTTGTTTTCGTAATCAGCGACCCAATGAACCATAAAAACAGTACCCATGACGATTTTCAGACTATATCACTCCATTTTACCCCTTTATTTTTGAAAAATCCTGAAACACGTGTTTACTCATTTATCTATAGAAGTACTCGTGTAAAGTTTTGGATAAAATAGTCCAACTAAACTTTGGACCCCCGTTTCACCCCCTTAAGGGGTGAATTTTGAAAAATCCTTTCTTAGTGTACCCCTGGACGTCATAAGGAACCTACTTGACAAATTTGGAATCTCTAGACCCAGCGGTTTGGGCTGTGCGTTGATTAGTGAGTCAGTCAGTGAGGACAAAGCCTTTTATTATTATAGATTGGTATCCAATTCAATAAATGATAGAACTAATATTTAATCTGTTGTTATTGTTGTTGTAATTATCTTTATTGTACAAAAACAGTGGCAGTACACAGAATAAAAATTTTAACATACAATTTGTACAAAGGCGGACTTATCATATAAACTTTATGTGCATGAACATGTCTGTTTGTCTTTGTCTAGGTATTTTATATGTATATATTTACAAAAAAAATGTATTTAAGTATTATATCACTTATCTAGTACCCATAGTACAAGTTTTGCTTAGTTTGGGACTGGATGGCCGTGTGTAATTTGTCCAGGAATATTTATTATTATTATTTATATGTATCACTTTTTAATCACGGGTCAAGCCCGGTCATTTGATAGGCTTGCGCGGGGATACAGATCCAACGCGTAGAGGCCCCTTTCAGAAGTTTAATGTAATGTTGTACGCCCGCCGTGACCCGCTCCAGGATATGTCAATAGAACGACATACCCATGAGCAGGTCTCGGCAATTATTATAATAATATATCTACGTAAGTATGTAAGAGTATACATACATGAAATAGTAAGCCCCTACCTATGTAGAAGTACCAATACCACCAAATCAATACCACACCATATGGACACTCGTACAATTTGAAGATATTAATTATATTATGTATCTAACGAAAGTGATAAAAAATAAATGTAAAGTTTTCTTTGAGTATAAATACTCAAAGAAAGTTTTATATAAATTAACACTAACTATTCGATATTCCAAAAGGTCCTTATAGGCAATTTATGGTTGATGCAATATTTAAAAAAAAAATTGTTCTTCAACTTCATTCTTGTGAATCACGGTCTGAGTACGTGTGTGATTATATCCAGTAGAAGAAATACAAAATAAAAACACGGTGTGTGTCATGTGTGTGTGTGTTACATAATATACATATGTATGACAACTCGAAAGCAAAATAAAAATTTTGGCAGAGAACGTAGAGGAACTCCATTCAAAATCATCATCAATGACTAGTCTTCTTTATAAACGTTTAAAAAATATTAATCTACTGTCATACAGCCATGTTAACTGTAAACAACAGCAGGTACAGTCGCCCGCAGATCAAGCTTCGCATTTGAAGATTGGACCATTCTCTAGTAAGTATATCGACTTAATAGTGAATTGCAGCAGGTAAAACACTTAGGCTCTATTTATACCGCTGCGGAATAGAATGGAAGCGACTTTTTGCAATGAAATTGTACATAGCATAATGAACTTTATGTCAATTGTATAACATATAAACTTAAATACGAGCCATAAAAGGTCGCGCGTCTTCTGGGGAATCCTCGCGCATTATCGAGAATTCCCCTAGCTACTGTCGGCGCTGCCTGTGCAATCCGCGGGAAGTGGCGTCAACGGGGAGTCGGTCAGGTTGGTCACAGCAATGAAATACGAGAATACTCGAGCATTCCAGCGAATTCGCGCGTTTTCATAAGGCGAAATTGACGCTTCCATTCCATCCCGTTCCATTCCGCGGCGGTAGAAATTGAGCCTTCCGCGATCCGCCGTTAATCCAATCCTCATATTTTGCGAGCCTGTTATTTGCGAAACATAAATATATAACCTAAAGATTATGTTTAACAAGGAATTCTCTAATAAGTTTGTTAACGGTTTCCGGGTTTTCCTGTTGTGCAAAATGTTTGCAATTATCAAGTGTAGTAATTTCAATGTGCTCGTATTGTTTCTTCATCTTTTCCTCTAAAGCGGGCTTGTTCAAGTAATCGTCGTTAGCAGCGTACGCCATGACCATGGGGACGTTTTCTGTGAAACGATTCTCGGGTGGCTCGTACATGAAATTAGCCCGATAATAGTTAATCGGCGGTGTGAATGCATCTGGAAATAAGTTAAAATATCGATATAAAAAATATCGTTTCATTGATAGAGTTGATAGTGCGACAATTTTCACTAGTCTATAGCAGGGATTGAATAGCCGAAAAAATTTGGATATATCGGTTAAAAGTATGACGTCATACCTTTAAATTTCGATACCTCAAAGTAAAGGTATCTTAATAATTTCGGTATTGTAATATTCCGGTATCGTTATTTTATTAGATATCTAAATTATAAAATAAAGGTTTTAAATTTCGATACCTTAAAGTAAAGGTATCTTAATAATTTCGGTATTGTAATATTCCGGTACCGTTATTTTTTTAGGTATCTAAATTATAAAATAAAGGTTTTAAATTTCGATACCTTAAAGTAAAGGTATCTTAATAATTTCGGTATTGTAATATTCCGGTATCGTTATTTTTTTAGGTATCTAAATTATAAAATAAAGGTTTTCTTTCCACAATGTCGGCCGCATTGGTAGGTAAGTACTTGATCACACGCCAATGCTACCTACGTCGCGTCGTTGTTGCATCATATTTTCGGTACCGAAATGGTTTTGGTTAAGGTACTGGTAATATAAAGGTATAATGGTACCGTAAAAAAATAAAGGTATTCTTCTTGTTTTACCGGTATCGTAACCACAATTCTCAACCGTTTTGGCTCTACCTTTAAATCAAAACGATATCGTAATTTTATACCAGTACCATACCCTTATACCTTTACCGCTTTCAATCCCTGGTCTATAGCATCACATTGCCAATAGAAGTCAAATTCCAAAAGGTTCCTACACTCCTAATACTCTTCTGATTAAATTCCTTGTGAGTTCCAAGGCCGTAGTTCTACCCCCGAGACTGCAATAGAATTGTTCATTGCCTTTTTTAATGCTCACCGCTGTTAATCCTGGCTACACAGGAGACACAGTGGTGGGAATGTGTGGTGGGCCCCCGTCCCGTTTTTCTAACATGGCAGAAAGACACAGTCAGTCTATAGCTTATTTCTGCAGAACCGTACTACTTTAGTACTAATTATTACTTATTCTGTGAATTTCTGTGCCGTTACTGACTAATCTATCAGCTAGTCAGCCTATAATTTGGTTTTGCAATATCCCAGTGTTTATTATAATATAAGTGGCACAGTATATGGAAACTCAAAATCAAAGCATGAATTGTATGCCTGGTACTTTTATATGCATACCAGGGTTCGCCGATATATATCAACAGATATATATCATGATATATATCACGATTTATATCAATTAATTTTTATCTTGATATATATCAATTGATTTTTTTCTGTCTTCTGAACAAAAATCGTTGGAGATTAATGTTTACCCTGGCAACACGTAGCGAAAAACTACAATTCAGAATACTTTGGATTACTTCCCAAAATGGCAACCTCATTTAAAGTTGGGGAAATCCCCTTTAATTTACCAGCACGGGCTAGCTTTTTATTGTAATTCAAACCTTAACTTCATATCATCTACGGTTTATTTTACGAGGTAATAAAACAATGAAGATTATTATTATAAAAGGTACTTGTTTTTTTAAGTGTTTATTAAAAGTGGTAAAAATGTGGTAATTTGACACTTCTGTTATTTTACAAATTCCTTTCACATTTTTAAGTGTTCAATCCCCTTCGCATAAATTCGCTTCGTTTTCAAAAAGGGCTTGAAGAGGTTTTTACAGGGTCGGCAACGCGCCTGTGATGCTCCTGATGTTATAGGCGTTCATATGCTACGTTAACTGCTTTCCATTAGGCGGGGCGTATGCTTGTTCACCACTTTAGTGGTATAAAAAAAGTACCAAGCATGCTACATTGTGTTACCTGAGTCATACAATGTGAATGATTTTTTTTTATGCATATGTCTCCTGGACGGAACTCCAATAAAATTATACACGAAGTTCCATCAGTCGCGAAAAATACAATTACTTGGCTTAATAAACCTTATAAATAATACTTACACTGTTTTCCAAACCAGTACTTGTAACATTCCACGTCTTGACTGTTTATTGTGTCTTTCCCGGGAACCAACATCACTTTATCGAACATCTCTAAACTATTTAGCTGCAGTAGCTGTTCGGGTATTGCCGGCATCCGGTAAAAGAACACATACCTGAAAGGGGCAATGATTTTCATGTACAGATAAAAATACATAGGTATGATCAGCAACAATTTTTTTTATACTACGTCGGGTGACAAGCACACCGCCTGATGTGAAGCTGATTTCGTAGTTCGTAGCGGTTCCGTTATCACTATTACGCTCGCGACATGAAATTTCGCAGGAATACTCTCTCTATGCTCTAAACACCTTCGATTGAGGGAGACCCATGTCCCAGCAGTGGGATGAATAAGGGTTGTCGACGACGACGAGTCATGTGTCGTTTTTAGGGTTCCGTACCCAAAGGGTAAAAAGGAACCCTATTACTAAGGCTCCGCTGTCCGTCCGTCTGTCCGTCCGTCCGTCTGTCACCAGGCTGTATCTCATGAACCGTGATAGTTAGACAGTTGAAATTTTCACAGATGATGTATTTCTGTTGCCACTATAACAACAAAAACTAAAAAAACAGAATAAAATAAATATTTAAGGGGGCTCCCATACAACGAGCGTGTTTTTTCGCTTGTTTTTGCTCGATATTGACAACAGCAACAGCTAGACGCTTGAAATATTCACAGAATATTTAGTTATATGTATACTTTAAAAATAAATAATTAAATTAAAATAAAACAAATATTTAAGGGGGTCTCCCATACAACAAATGTGTTTTTTTTTTTGCTGTTTTTTTATATAATGGTACGGAACCTTCGTGCGCGAGACCGACTCGCACTTGGCCGGTTTTTCTAGTATTAGTACGTAGTACATTATTACTTAAACTGTGGTATTAGTGGAGTGTAAATGAGACGACACTATTATATACAGTCGGAATACATCGTAGTGTAATAGGCCCTACGTGAAGGCGGTATATTTTTCTTTAAAATGTTATATAATACCTACCATGACATCTTCCTTTGAATGCTGTTTTCAAATATGCATCCAAAAAAGCTTTCTGCAGATGCGCCACACAACAAAATCACGCCACTTAATACTTTGGGATACACATCTCGAAACCTGCTCGCGACTAAGCTGCCCCAGTCATGCGCCACCAGAATACATTTCTCACGACCTGCAAATAAATCATGGTTGATGGTAATGAATGACGAGTGGTCGATACTATTGTAGTATAGATAGGTAAATGATCAATATCCATATTACATAACTAATAACAGTAGGGTACACAGCAACAGCAGGGTTGCACGGGCAAGATAAAAATAAATAAATATTTCTGGACAATTTACACAGCGCCATCTAGTCCCAAATTAAGCGCAAAGCTTGTACTATGGGTACTAGATAACTGATATTATACTTAAATACATTTTTTTTTGTAAATACATACTTATAATACATAGAAAACACCCAGACCAAGACAAACAGACATGTTCATGCACACAAATCTTTGTCTTGTGCGGGAATCGAACCCGCGACCTCGGAGTCAAAGTGGCCATTGCTAACCATTCAACCACCGAGCTCGTCTAAACAGATCGTATAAAAAGATGCACGCAGATATTCGCAGAGCGAATCACAGACTTTTATGAATATAAATATTTACTGCACTAAAAGAAACCGAATAATTCGGGCGAATATTCGTATTCGGTTGAACCCATATTTGGCGCATCTCTAGTCCTTTCTTAGCAGATGCCTATATACGTTCCTTAAAGAATATCCACGCAAAATTTTGGCTTCAGGAAACTAAGTTTGGTTTCTTGTATACATTCCTACTAATAATTAAAAATTATGTGAAGGTGGCAAGGCCATGACTACGATATTGAATTGATTAATATGACCTACCTAATTGACGAACCAGGTCTCGAATATCTTCGATCAATATTTCCAGTTTATAATGGGAAACTCCTTCGGGTCTCTCGGAGTCACCATAACCTCGCATATCTACAGCGATGCACCTGAAAACATAGTATTACCACAGAATAAATAATTGGTATTCCACCAAATTTCGACTCATCCGTAGAACAGGGTCCGATGTGATCATAGAACAAAAACGAGTTAAGCTAGTTAGACGAATATCAAAAGAATTCATATTCCTTATCTACATAGATGAGCAATATGAACTATCTATTTAGTATAAATTCTAATCACTAATATTAAAATTTGTATATTTCTGAATTTTAATATAAATAAATAGCTTTTTTTTTTTAATAAATTATTAAAAAAAAAAAGCTATTTATTTATATTAAAATTCAGAAATATATAAAATTTTAATATTAGTGATTAGAATTTATACTAAATAGAATAGGTAGTTACTGTTGCTCTACATGCGGAATCTTTTTTATGGCTACGGTAAATGTTTCACATCAGGCGGGCCGTATGGTTGTTTTTTCCACCCGACATAGTTTATATACTACGTCGGGTTAACTAAATAAAGTGAATTTGCATTAAGTAATGAAAATTGCAATTGCAAAAAGGAAACCCATTTGCAATAGAAAACGATTGCATAGAAATATCGCAGCACGGCTGCGGTACGGCATTCTAGAGGGTGTTTTGCAACTTTAATAATAACTTTATCTATCTATAATAAACCTACTTTTATTTAATATCCCAGTGAAAAACAGAATAATACTGTTTTTAACAGTATAGTTGGCAACCCTACTCACCTCCCTCTCCAAAAGCAAGTCGAATCAGGGGGCCTACCACCGAAGCTGAAACCGATTCCGATTCCCATCGGGTGTTTTGAATGCGAATCATCGAAAATCGGATTTCTTTATAAATTTGTGATAAACATCTTCACTTTAATGTATCTCCTTGATAGATGTAGGATCATGTAGACCACTCATAGTTTCGAAATCGCTTCTCCGAGTACATTTTTATGTAGGTCGACTATTACACGCTCACTTGTAAAGCCTACTTAGATGTGATACGAGTAGTTTTCCTACATATATCAGAAAAATTAACCATAAAAAAAACGGGTTGCACTCAGGGAGTGCCGGCAGAAGTGAAAATTAACTTTGTGCATACATATTTTGGAATATTTGGAATTGCTTTATTTATCAGTATAAAAGTACTAAGTATCATTTATGTGGTAAAATACAATATTTTTTTATTGCGCTATAGTACACAAACATGACAATTTATATTACACTAGCTGTACCCGCGGTTTCACCCGCGTCAAATTAGGTTTATCAAATCGCGCGTCCTCCGAAAACATTTTTACCCGACCTCCAAAAAAGGAGGAGGTTCTCAATTCGACTGTATATCCTTTCTTATGTATGTTACGCGATAACTCCAGCAATTATGAATGGATTTCAAAAAATATTTTTGTTTCAGATAGGACTTTATCCGAAACTTACTTTTGAAAAACAATTAAGAAAAACTTTTTAAAAAAGTTTGTTCATATAGAAGTCGGTTGTTTTTAACGTTGTCTGTTATATTTTAACGGGATAAAAAGAAGGTACGCTATATATAAGGATGCAAACTACGTGCATACCGTGCATGCAAGTTTCATCAAAATCGGTTGAGTAGTTTTCCCGTGAAAAACGGACAAACAAACAGACAGAGTTTTAGTAAGGAATATGAGTTTTTGTAGGTTATGGATGGTAAGGATTGTGTATAAATACCAGCTACAGCCATGTTTTTTATTTATAAAAATACATTATTTTTTAATTGCGCTATAGTACACAAACATGACAATTTATATTACATTAAAAATAAAAAGCAGGAGCAAGCATACATTTTCGCTGGGCGGTGGAAAGAGAGGGGGATCACTCCCTCTCCTACGCAACGCCGGCGGTCAACGCTCCCTCCGTCTTACGAATTTTCGATCAGGCCACGTGTCCTGACGCGACTTTAACATTTTTTACCCATCTTAAAAAGTGCACAACGCCGCTAAAGAAGTTTTCACTTCAAAAATTATGTTGCAATTGTCAAGTGAAGCTTTGTATGGAAAATGGAATGCACTGGAATGAGATGGGAAAAAGAAGATTGAGCTACAGCAAAGCGTAGGAGGTATAAGTCAAAATTAGTCTATTCAAAAATTTTATATTTCCATCTGGCATATAATTAGTATAACGACATGGCACTCATAGAGTCAGAATCGTATCATTTAGGTAGGTAAAAGATATGCACTTATTAATGACCCGGGGTAGAGTATATTATTCTGTGCCCTACCAACCCTACCGCGGAAGCTGAAGCCGATTACCATCGGATATTTTGATTGCGAATATTGACGGTAATTGTGTTTAGCTTAGCTCGTAGAAATCATAGAGCTCTACCGACTAAGCCGAAGATGTTGGTGATTAACTTGAACCTAAAACCTATTTTCGCGATCAAAAAATCCTATTGTAATCGGCTTCAGCTTCGGTGGTAGAGGCACCAGGAGCCCTACCGCCTAAGCTAAAGCCGATTCCCATCGAATAATTTGGTTCCCAAAAAATAGGTGTTAGTTTTAGTTCTTGGCAAACGACCCAAAAATAGGTGTTAGGTTTTAGTCGATAGTGCTTCAGGTAAGCTAAACTAAATTGCCACTAATCTAAGCTGAAGTTTGATTTTCTTAATCAAAAAATCCGATGGGCATTGGCTTTGGCGGACGGATAGTACCAATTATTGGAATTAAACATCAATAGCTGGAACAGATAATAATTACGCATGTAATTTTATTATCTCACTTTATGAGAGCCCTGTCGTCACATTAAACACTACATAAACGTATGGTAGAGTCAAAGTGGCCATTGCTAGCTATTCTACCACCGAGCTCGTCAACTCGTCACATTATATGTATTTCCTTTAGATTAATAAGTAAATATTTCATTACCAGTAGTCCTTCTTAAACTCGACGATTTGGTGGCGCCACGAATACCAGAATTCAGGGAACCCATGCAGGAATATCATGAGAGGTTTCGAAGGGTCTCCGCTCTCGACATAGTGAAGTTTTACATTCTGAAAAAGAAAAATAAATATAAAATAAAAATTAAATAAATAGTAATGTTCCAGAACAAGTTACACACCGCCATCTAGTCTCAAACTAAGCAAAGCTTGTACTATGGGTACTAGATATCTAATATTATACTTATATACATTTTTATTTAATACATACATATAATGCATAGAAAACGCCCAGATCAAGACAAACAAATATGTTCATGCACACAAATGTTTGTCTTGTACGGGGATCGAAGCCGCGACCCCGGTCAAAGTGGACAGCGCTAGCCATTCGACGAAGCAATGACTGACCTCATTGATTATAATTTCTAAACTATACAGAACTTTGAAAAACCGATTTGATTACTGATCTAACCGAACCGATTTGATCCGAAAAGTTGGTAAAAATGCATAATAATATATAAAATATGATAAATAAACGTGTATAAAATAAACTCAGAAGTTTCAGGCGAAAGTTCGGAATTTTTCAAATATGGATTTTCTTCGATCGGGTCGGTTTGAAATTAGCTATTCAGTAGTTTTCAGCCTAGTAAGTAAGTCACCGCAACATAATTTTATAAAAAACGCATTTGAAAATTCCATGTCATATAATTGCTGGTACCCACGGGGAATTTTGATATGAGAATCGTATCAGCCAATGAGAACAGTAGTCTCAGGAAAGAAAAAATTCCCATGACACTACTGGTAGTGCCACGCGGTAGTGCCAAGTGCAAAAAAGGGTTTTCTCGTTGTCTATATCTATTATTTATTACGTGACTTAGCGTTTAAATGGTCTTCGCAGACGAAAGAGGGCGAGAAATAATAAAATTTTGTATTGATAAGTATTTTTACTAAAAAAGACGACTTAGTTGGTTTTCCCAGTATAACGGCGACATATTCTTTAAAACTAAAAACATAAACTAACGAACACAAAATTTTCCGTATGAGACCCACGTACATTTAATAAAATGAAGAGCAGCAATTCTTCCTACTTTCATCTATAAACTCGATACTAAAGAAAATAAACATTTTGTAATCTAACATGATCTTCCTAACAGATTTCAAAACCGTGCCATGAAAATATAGTTAAATCTCCAGACACGACTAACTCTACATGTGTTACCTACAGTAATTATAACATATTATCACCCTACATTTAGCACATGGATGAGGTCACAGGATGGTGTAATACGGGATGTAATGGCGCATGTTGAACGCGTGTGTTATGTTATGTATAACAATATTTAACGTGAGTTATATGCACGCTGATGTGAACAAACTATTGGAAACATAACGAAATGCGTTCCGCTTTCTGGATCCAGCGATTTCTTCCGGGAGTTGAATAAACCTACCGAACCTGTTTTAAAGTGCAATAGCTGCGGATAAATTGCATTGCTCTGAAGACGATAATGTTCACCACTACTCGTCTACTAATTTATTCTCAGGTAAGTATCGAATGGACCGAAGAGCTCGATGGCGTCGTTGCGCGTGTCAATCTAATCTATCACACAAGTTAAGCAACGCCGACCGTAGCTTGTCTATGGATGGGTTTATTTAGCTCGAGCTCCTCCGTGCTTCGGACGGCAAGTTAAGCCGTCAGTTTCGGTTGCTATCTTTAGACGACAGTCTTTAAGCCAAGTCATTCCCTTGGGGCGCCTTGAAAACACTGGCCTCCACCAACCCGCAGTTGAGCAGCGTGGTGGAATATGCTCTAAACTCCTTCGATTGAGGGGAGAGATATTCCAACGTGATGATTAAGACGTTGATGTCGAGCCGAATCGTCTGTGAAAGCAGCTCCTAGCCCCTTGGCTATCTTCTGTATAGTCCTTCAGTTTGGATTGTTTTCGCTAGCGTTTCAATGGAACGGAGAAGGTACATTATTATCCCCTTAGGATTAAAAGATGTTTGTAACAATGTTGTCATTTATCCTCGGTTAGAGTGATGTATATATAGCGCACTCTAAAGAGTTTGCGATTAATTGCGATTATAATGCTACTTAGTTAAAACTTTCAACTCGCTAAATTGTGGTTTAGCGCTTCGATTACAACATTTACATCTACATGCCTTGTTCAATATACAAACATTAGCAAATAAACAATGATTTACTGTTTAGGAGCATGTTTGTCCGCAGAAACTACGTCAGATTTATAAACAAAAATTAACAAGGCTGAAGGACTTCGTGTAAAATACGCGACCAAGAACGAGCGAAATCATAAAAGTTTTTAAGAGCACGATTCTAAGAAAATACTAGATGACATAAATGATTCTAAGAAAATACTAGATTAGAATTTTGTAATCAAGAGCAGGAGTAATGCGATCAAATATTTTTTTGGACTACCCTGATCTTCTCTCCATCTTAGCCACTTAGCTCTTAGAACTTAAATCTTAAACACTTGCCGCTGCTAGTAAAAATATAATCTAAAAAGTAGGTATACAAATTATTATGTATCTCATGTCAGAATTGACACCCAGATAGTTTTTCGTGTTTCAAAGTTCCAACAGTTTTTTCAGCTTGAACTACAGATTTTTTTTATATACCACTAAAGTGGCAAACAAATATACGCCCCGTCTGCTGGAAAGCAGTTACCGTTGCCTATGACCTTGTAAAAAACTCTTCACGCCCTTTTTGAAGAACCCCGTGCTGTAGTCTCCTGAGAAAACATTGACAGGCGATTCATTCCACAACTTTTTTTTTTATATACTTCGTCGGGTGGCTGACAAGCATACGGCCCGCCTCATGTGAAGCGGTTACCGTAGCCATTGCACCGTCAATTAGGACCATAAATTTAAGGTATATTAACTTTATGATTGAGACCGACAGGATCTGGTTCCGTGTTTGCTGGCCGTACGTATAACGTGACTATAAATAATGTGGGCTGAGTGCATACATGTATACGCGTAAATTAAAAAATTGAAAAATGTTTATTCAGACAGTATTTAGTATCAAATGGAAGTCAAAATAGTATTTGTTTTGTGGGTTTGTTTGAACATGCGTTGTAAAAATATTGTTGTTGGATTGAAATCCAAATGTTATTGAAATAACACATTTACATGTTCATATACCTATGTACCTATAGTATACGCATTAGCAAAGTTTTATTTCAATTCGTTCATTAGAATACCACCAGGACATTATGGTTACTATAGTGCTAATAAAAAACTAGGGTTTCTACCAGATAGACTAAACAAGAGTACCGTAAATCTAAGGTGAACTTTGTTTTTCGAAATCAATAAACCCGATGGAAATCGGCTTCAACTTAGCCGTTAGGGTCCCTGATCGTGCACCCAGGATCAGCTTCTTACGAGATCGGAACTCACAAAATCAATTCAACACTCACTGGTGTACCGTTATGTTGGGGAACAGTGCATGGGCCAAATTTTCTTTAGGTGAAAAGTTATTGGTCAAAAAATTCTGTTGGTTAAGCATTCGTTGACGTAAAGTATATCCCACCAAAAACATAAACGTAAAAAAGGAGAGCCAAGTTCAATACAAAAATTATGCTTGGCTGTGTGCTTCGCCGCAAAAAGAATGGAGATCTAAATGAGTGCCAATTTCTATGCAAAATCCAAATATGTATTTATAGGAACAAAATAACATTATGAACAAGTAATAAACTCTTTTTCTTTGCTTTACTGAATACCTATAACAATTATTATTATTTAAAAAGAAATGTGAGATCTTATACGTAGGTGAGATTTGACTTGGCCAGTTTTTGTCAGAATTAATATATGTTGAATAACTTTATAAAATGACTCATGTAATAAAAACTGGCCAAGTGAAATCTAACCTTCTTTAAGATCTAACCTTCTTTAAAATCCCACATTTTTTTTAAATAACAGCAATAGTTATAGGTATCCAGTAAAGCAAAGAAATAGAGTTTATTACTAATCTTATATAATCGAGTGACGAGCTCGATGGATTACAATGGCCACTTCGACCCGAAGTCGCGGGTTCGATCCCCGCACGAGACAAATATTTGTGTGCATGAACTTGTCTGTTTGTGTTCGTATGGGTGTTTTCTATGTATTGTATGTATGTATTTACAAAATAAGTATTTAGGTAATTCATAAGTTATATAACTCAAACCCAGCAAAGTCTCAAACTAAACAAAGCTTGTACTATGGCTACAAGCTTTGCTTAGTTTGGAACTAGATGGCGCTGTGTAATATGTCCCAGAATATTGATTTATTTATTAGTATTATTAATCCAGGAATATCTGAAACTTATCAATATTTTGTGAATGTAACGTTTCTGTTAGCTCTTGTCTATCATGTTTAAATTGAAAATCAAGGCAGACTGTAAAATAAGATTTATAGTCGAACCCAAACACGAACGTCCGGATGAACCAATTGCGTGGTAATAATAAAAAACACTTGCAGTGCTAAAAATACTAGAAGCTTCAAACTAACTGTAGCGAATTTTCTTCAAGGTTATCTTGGACGCATGAATAGGTACATATTTCAATATCATCTACCCGCCGTACTACCTACACCGGGTTGTATGGTCCGGGATTGTATACTTACTTATGTATTATAATAATATGCAGTATTTTTTTTTTCAAATCAGCAATCTGCCGAAAAATTTTGAAAAGCAGGGATTAACAAGGTTACCTACAGCAATACTACCTACTAACCAATGAGAAAGTCAGTAATTGGATTACCTTTATCCGGTAAGTAAGTACAGTACAGAGCACATGCGCAGAGATAAGCAAAATATAGAAATTTTGTGATATAAGGCACCAGTAAGACAGATTTCTGAAATGGGACTTAATTTGGGCTAAAGGAGCAAACTGACACATACATGACCCCCGACTACCACTTAAGCTTAAAGGCAAATGCGAGTGTATATGTAGCCTTTAAGCTTATGTTGTAGTCGATTGTATCTGTTGTCTTGTACAGATCGCAATGTTGGGCAGTGAAAAGGAAGGATGAAAGAAAAATGCATGTGGCTGAGCTGGATGTATGTCCGGCGCGGTATACCCCAAAGATATTTTAAGTTATATATGGAAAACATTATTTGCGTTTCAAAAACTACTAATTCCACGCATTGAAAATGCAATTTTACAACTGAAAGATTGCCTCGCCACCTTCACGGTAAATTGGATTTAGTAGTTGTTTCAAATAAAGTTGGTAATGGTTACAGAAGTTGCATTCTCTGCTACCTTTAATCATTTTGGTATAATCTAAAAATAGTTGAATCTTTGACCTGATCTTAAAAACTATTTTTTCTTCTTCTCTATAAATATTTCTTCTTCTTCTTCTCGGTCGGACACTGTTGGCTGAGTGGTCGTGATCATGGGCAGGTCACTACGAATGGCGGCTCCTGTTATATTTCTCCATTTGGTTCTGTTGGAGGCATTGTGGGAGCATTCGGACTGATGATGGAGGATTTTGTGAGAGACTTAATTAAATCTCCCCATCTGGTTGGAGAGCGGCCGCGGGGTCTCTTGCCCTCCATCTTGCCTTGGACTACAAGACGCTCCATAGAATTTTATATTCAATAATATTTAATTATTAACATAAATTAATGATTAACGTATTACTGTAAGTATTCATTTATTTTATTGTACTATCTGGCCACTCGCCTACAAATTTCTTTCCAACTGGACATTCAAAGGTTAATTAGAAGAGATCCCTTCTAGGGATAAGTCCGCCTTTGTACATTTTCCTTTTATTTATTATATACTAGAGTTTTTTTTATATACAATAAAGATATTACAAACATACTATATTGATGATATAGGTACGTAACGATGGAACTGTGGAATCACTTCCCTCAGCCGTAATTCCGAATAATTACGACATGGGAGCCTTCAAGAACAGAATCTATATTTCGCTTAAAAGGCTGGCAACAGATCGGCGACCCCTTAGTGTTGTTGATCTCCATGGGCGGGGGTAATTGCATTCCACCAGGTGACCCACATGCACGTTTGCTCCCCTATTATATAAAAAAACAAGTCCACTGACCATCATTACATAACTGTACGCACCTAAATAGCAGGAAAATTATAGTTAAAAATGTTTTAATTAGGTAAATGAAGCAATGCTTACTTCATGCTATCTCCGTTACATGCCCCGTATCTCCCGTGCACATCTCAAAAGAAGGAAAATAGCTTTACATGTCATAGTGTGACGCAAAATAATTACCACTTGCAACATAATTTATACCCACGCAGTATAAAGGTAAAGTCCTTAATTATATGGTAACTGAAGTACAGTACCTGTAGTAATATATTACACATCGAATATAATTGGCATTGTAGAATTTTATACAGAAGTCGCCTTACAAGTAACAATTGTCCGTGGTAAATATTATGTATGAGGAATTTTAGGCATATTCCTGATTTTGGGAATAATGCCGGGAATGGCTAATCACTAGGTCCATGGTGAATAGTCCTTCAGTAGGATCAAAAAAATACTTTTAACCTCCGATGAAAAAAAGAGGGATGTCATAAGTCTAGTCTATACGTCTGTCTATGGTATGGTAGTTACCAAACTGTTAAACCGAGTTTGATTTTGTTTTTTCGTTTGAAAGGAAAAAGGAGATCCTCGCTATGATTCTGAAAAGAAAATCTGTTCAGCCATTTGAATATCATCCACTCTTTTTTATATTATTTGAAGAAATATTAACTACTTTTCAAGTCTGACCGATTCGAAATTGGAAAAAAAATCGTGATCTGATTCTGCAGCACAGCTTTGAATCTACAAGATCCGGCCCAAATCCCCATTTACAGTAAACGTTTAGTGTTTGGGCTCATTGTAATAGATTCAATGAAAAGGTGAATAGGTACATGCTGACAATGAGGCAGGACAGAGCTTTTTGGGCTCACAATTTTTTAAAATGTGATTGGTGAAGAAATTTCGGATATTGTTATGTTATTTTTACATCCAATTTGAAGTGGGTCAAATTTAACGTACAGTACATACGTACGTAAGTTAAATTTGACACACTTCAAATTGATTATAGCTTGTAAAAAAAAAAATAAGCCGAATAAAACTCTGTCCAAATGTCCGAGAACAACTCTGACTTTTACTAATGCGAATTTTTTAAATAATTGATCAATCTAAAGCTGGATGCGTGATATTTACGACCAAGTACTGTAAATAGCCTGCGTGTGTACCCCTTTATTTGACTTCACTACATAGTATAAAACAAAGTCGCTTTCTCTGTCCCTATGTCCCTATGTATGCTTAAATCTTTGAAACTACGCAACGGATTATGATGCGGTTTTTTTTTAATAGATAGAGTGATTCAACTGGAAAGTTTATATGTATAATATATGCATAACATAGTAGAAAAACACTGATAATTTAGAGGTTTCTAATGTGATGTCGTAAATAAACACATTTTTTTGCTCTTTCATTGCAAACGCTGGCTGAACCCAACGAGATAGATCAAAATAATGTAGTACAGTATTGTTCACCTTAAAATGGTCTACAAAAAAGTTCGGGATGGTATATGTCTATCTCTTAGTGGTAACACACAATAACCGTTATTTTATCCTTTGCTTTTTACAAGAAATAATGCCTTATTTACGAAGCGATTTTAAGCAATACAGAATTAATCCTTATCCAATTAAGTACCTTAAATACATTGCGCATTTAATATAGATCAATATGGCCCTTCACAGCATGTAATTTAAATGAATAGTTTAGAAGATATTACACATTTAAAATGCAGGGACATAACGGCTGTGGCGGTACCGGCCGCGGAGCCGGCGCGGCGTGTGCCTATAACTGGGGAAGGACTGGATAGGACAAAGCGCAAAGACCTTCTGTAGTACATTTAGTATCAGCATTGCACCCGTGCGAAGCCGGGGCGGGTCGCTAGTACTTAATAATCTGATAGCCATCACGTGGATAGAGATAAGATTTATATTGTTTTATCCTGGTTGTGTACACAAATAGTTGGACAACTCAGTGAGACAGACCTACTGCGGTATTTGCGTAATGACAATGACTCAGCAAAAAATACCAGATCTATAAATAGAAGATAAGCTCGGAATCTTTAAATTAGACAACCGATTAATCGATAACTCACAAATTACCTATATTATTCGAGAAAAATGGTCGGTTTTTCAGTAAGAGCCAACAAAGTACTTTTTCACCGGATAACTTTTATAGAAAGTTGTAATTACTGTTAAAAACTATGAACAAAATGTTCCTGATGTTTTTTGTACCACGACGGGTGGCAAACAAGCACATGGAACGAAGCGGTTACCGTAACTTGTGAACGCTTGCAATACAAATATCGCTTGCGCTTAGCAACTGCAGCACCAAAGAACTTCTTGGCAACCTTATTAATTTTCAAAGTAATGTTATTTTGTAAGGTGGAAGAGAGGTGTGGAAGTACTTCACAGAGGTATCTACTTTTACCAGTTGGGCTGCTACTATCAATATTACTTAATCTGCTCTATATTTTTTTTATTTAATTCTTGTTAAACCCTGGAATATTAATTTATATGTTTGTGTTGCCCTATAAATTCTGAAATAAATGAAGTTAACTTTGGTTTAAGAGGTAACCACTTACGCCCTATTTATTATAATCCACAACAAAACAAAAATCAAAATCCAGCGAACTTGTCTAAGATGGAAATAAAAAAAATCTACTTTTCTACTATCACTCTAGGCGTAGAGGTATAAATTTATTCTTATTTAATTATTATGATCGATGTACTTTCGTATAATTGATTTTCAATTAGAAATAGTGACCTAATTGAACAAGTCCTCTGTGATTCTCCAAGTAAAGATAACATTTTACTCTCTTGTTATAGAATCAACTGTCGAAGGACCCAATACATAATTTTGCTTTGTAGTATATTAGCATAACGTATCAATATTAAAATCGGCTGTTAAATAAAAGACTTTATTAAGTAAACCACTCTCACTGGCACGAACTGGGCAGTTAACAATGTGCGTGAACTCGCGCTTGACCGGTTTTGCGAACACATGGCCAGCCCACGGGCGGCAAGTATTTACGTAAAACATGCCAGAATATCGCAAACTGAACTGCTTCGGAAATAATAAAGCATTTACAACGTGTAAAGTGTAAAGCAAACAAAATCTATTATAGGCACACTCAGCGTTCTTTTTCAAAGAACAGACTAGAAACGAACAACAGAGGTAAGTACGGAAGGTATTAAGGCTTGCCCTTGGCCCGGAACTGCTATACAAACATTGTCATCTAATGACTATGGGTGAAAAAACAATAGACATCTCTACAAGTTTTCCACATATAATGTTTATAAAATATCATTTAGAATCGTAATAAAATTGAAATTTATATAATATTATAGGTACAGTTGGTACATATTGTAAAAATGGTGTAATTAATGAATGGATACGAAATTGAAAGCAAATGAATTTAGCCTAAAATTTTTGATTAATTTCTTACATTTAAAATAACTATAGAAGAATGAAAATAAAGTAACACTTACATTTACTTTAATATATTTGTGCACCCCATATTTGGGGTCGGCGAGACAGGCCGGAGGTTCCAGTTTTATTTTGTTATTTCCCGGACTCTTGAATATGTTCTTTACATAATTTATTCCCAGCCATAGCAACGCTAATGATGTGTAGCAGAAAGTTAATAGATTTGTTTGTATGAAACGTCGTGTGAACGAACTCATGTTTCCTTCCTTAGAGGAGGGTCCAGCACGTCTTTATGAGACGGCTTCGAGTAACTAACTGGTCTGACACTCTGACTGCACAGCCGGCGTTCTCGACTGGCCGACTCTGTTTACTGTGTCACAGATGACTTTGCGAATACAGTATACACACAGTGTAATACAAAATTGAATATCTACTACTAAAGTGTTTAACAGTCATAAACCTCACAAGTCAACGATTACATTACATGTTACTGCACAGTAGATACGCGGAAAATGAGATAACGTGACTTATTAACACACGGATTGTGTTTTTTTAGGTAGAATAAAACTCTTAAGTATATACGATATGAGTAGTAGAGTTAATAATAATAATAAGTTAGAGAAAAAATGTGTTTACTGATGTATTTATAGACATGATAAAAATAATTGGTTGTCTATAAAGTCGGTTTACGGACTATAATATTAAGTGATAACCTCTACTTAAATAGATGGCTTCCTATCCGCCAGCGTAGACAACAGAGTACTTTGTAATATACTGAAAGGAGGAGGAGGTTACTGTTACTCTGCACTCTTTTCTCTATTCTTTTTAACCCTCTTTCTCCTGAATACTTAAAATGTAAGTTTCAGTATCTCCGAGACACCCATGATCGCGAACTCTGCTTGGATAAATTTACAAGCAATAATCATCATTGATCTATTTCTGCTTTTCCTATGCGTTTCCGTATATAATTATGTACATGTGTATGATTATGTATATGTGTATAATTAATTAGTATATGTCTATGTATCATATATAATTTTATGTTTTCATAAGTATTTATTCTGTGCAAGTTGTTACTATTATTTTGTGCACCGCATTCGAGTTTTATCTGCTTTTCCCTGAGGTTGACTGGTAGAGAATGCTCTTAGCATTAAGTCCGCCTTTTGTACCTTTATTCTATGGTCAATAAAGTTTAAATAAATAAACCTCATAAGAAACATGGGCCGATCGTGCCTCTGTATCGCTTGTTTTGCGCTCACGCTTGCATGCTCGGCTCAGGCGGAACGTGACAATGAGTAATGCTTTGTTGTGTATGCAGCCGGCATTCGTCGTTTTATAAGACGTTATCACGTCAAGAATGAGTTGTTAATAGTCTCAAAACTGTTAATTTCATTATAGCATTCAGAGCAATCGTTGAAGCACTTAAACTCGCATAATCAGAGAGATTCATTATAATTTTGATTAAACACGGATGTTAGCACAGAACAAGTACTCGTTATGTCAACTTCATCGCAGTATTATCATGTTTGTTTGTACACTTTATTTACTACTATAGACTGTTGCTAGTAAATTATTAATGGTTTGTCAGTAGGTAAGTAGAAAGTAAAAAATCATATCTTTTTACGCCACTAACGTGACAAACAAGCGTACGATCCGCCTCATGGTAAGCGCTTACCTCACCCTATAACGTTTTCAGCACTAATGGCATCACTCGTGACTCGCGCCTCGCGCGTTATCAATACTATGCAAATCCTCTTAGCGCGCTTTTTGAAGAGCTCCATGCTATAATAGTCTCCTGGTAAAACCTCCACAGGTAATAGGTACAACGCAAAACGGCCATTTTTGGATTTATCGGTCGTAAGTGCCCCAACTAGTCATAATTTATATAGATTCACACGCTGTAAATTTTTTGATAAAATTACTTTGATACCTTCTTGAGATAAATTTACCGTTTTTTTTTTCCTAATAAGAGCGCCACATTCAGAATTATACTTATTAGCCAAGCTGGTCCAATGACGAACTAGACAAAATAATATGCCTATATGATTATTTTCCTTCTACCTCCTACTTATAGCGTAATGGTATCTCTAAAACTACTTACCAGACCGTGCTCTCTTGAAATTCAATGACGAATACTTACATGCAAGATTTATTCTTAATACGCACAGGTACAATGACATCATGACTCTTTTGTCATTTATAAGCCCTCAGAGCCACGGCTTATTGCATTAACCAAAGACCTTGTGAATATTTGATATAATACAATAACTGAACGAAACTCTACCATGATCCATAATGTACTGAAGGGCAATTTTCGTAATTTAAATGTAGGTCAAAATTCAGTTCCTATCCAAGGGCGTCGCCAGTACAATCAAGAACTCGTGAAGCTTAGAAATTCATACTTTTCTAAAGTCTGAGGAATAAAGATATTTTGATTTTTGATTTAGGAAAAAAGTATTGATACACTTTTTATAGATAATTTTATGATCTACAATTTTGTTAGAGGTAATTTTATGATCAAACTTACCATTTAGCTGAAAGTCGCGAGTAATTTTTTTTTTCAAGTACCGGAACTATGAAAAATTTTAACATGTAATTTTTAATTACATTTTGAACAATTTTACTCACTTTCAGCTTGTTGTTATAATTTTATGTACCTTCACTCTTATATTTTGGTCTAATTTGACCGGACTATTTGTTAGGCTGTGTACTGTGTATAGGATAGTTGTAATATTAATAGTTTAGTGTGCGTCCGTGACGGAGGGAGGTTGCCTATCAGGATCCTTCCCCGGTATACACAAAACTACTCTCAATCATGACTTGATTGATCGACAAAGCACTGTCAGGATTGCCAACGTTTGAAAACAAATAAGAAATCCTCATAATATTGTAATCGTGAAAATTCTCGCAGATATGTATGGATGGATGTTTGTTACTCTTTGTGTACCCATAATGTATTTGGATAAAAATTTGCATATATACAGATTTTTCTCCGGCTTACATAAGATACTTTGAGGAGTTCGATGGCGTCATTGCGCGTCAGTCTAATCGATCTATTCGATCACGCAAGTAACTTATTATCTATATATATCTATCTCGAACTCCTCCGAGCTTCGAAAGACACGTTAAGCCGTCGGTCCCGGCTGTTGTCATTAGATGACAATCGTCGAGCCAAGTCAATGGCCTTTGGGTGGCTTGAAAATACTGGCGTCCGCCAACCCGCAGTTGGGTAGATTATGCTCTCTTAACCCCTTTGATTGAGGGGAGACCCGTATCCCAACAGTGGGATGCAATGTGGAATGTGTGCAAATGGATGTGAATAAGGGACGACGTAGTAAAACTGTATCTTTCTGAATTCCGGTATTAGGGGTGCTTAAATAGAGAACCAGATTGAATACATAGCAAACTGTATTTTATTCCATAAAATATATCACATACACAGTATACAGTACATATCAGTAACCTGTCGCTTTATGTAAGCACCCCTAGGATAGAATCAAACAGCCAGTTAACAATACACATATTTTATTTTTACTTTACATTATATAAATAATCTGTATTTAAAATTTCGATAACTCATAAGTACAAAATAACAATCTTTGTAATAAAAACTCTATCTTTCGGAATCACGGTATTAGGATAGAATCAAACACGTGAACAGTAGTAGTATTTATTTTTTACTTTACATTTCATGTATAATCTCTGTTTAAAATTTAGATAACTCAGATATACAAATAACTACTCGTCTTCGTAAAAAAATACTATCTTTCTATTATATTTATATTATATATGTAAAGTTAAATGTTTAAAAGTTACTTGAGACAACAAATTAACATATAAATAAATGTTGAATATGTAATTAATAATTTAGACAAATTGCCAAACCTAGGGTCACACGAATGACACCGCCCAAGCTGAAGCCGATTTAATTGAATATAGAAATAGAAATATATATGTATTTTAATATATGTATACATATATGTATTTTGATTCCAAAAATAGGGTTAATGTCAAACATCTTCAGCATAACCAGTAGAGCTCCATGGTCTGCCAGCTGAGCTGAACACAACTACCACATATATACTACGCTGCGATTTTCGGAATCAATAATAATAAATAAATGTTTCTGGACAATTTACACAGCGCCTTCCAGTCCCAAATTAAGCGCAAAGCTTGTACTATGGGTACTAGATATCTGATATTGTATTTAAATACATTTTTTTAAATACATATAATACATAAAAACACCCAAACCAAGACAAACAGACATGTTCATGCACACAAATATTTGTCTTGTGCGGGAATCGAACCCGCGACCTTGGAGTCAAAGTGGCCATTGCTAACCATTCGACCACCGAGCTCGTCAATAATTTCGATGGGAATCGGCTTCAACTTACGTCGGTAACCTGCTTTCGCTGCATTTTTTTGCTTTTCAGTTTATAAAGTATGTTTTTCCTTGTGACCAAACAGATTTGAAATATTTGTTTTGCCACGAATAATTTAATTTCCTTGTGGTCAAAATTTTCTGAACCGCAAACGGGTCTTTTAACTTTGACTTGTATTGAATAGATAGAGTTCTTATATTAAATATTCATAGAGAACCAAATAGAGAAATATAACAGGAGCCGCCATTCGTAGAGACCTGCCCATGATCACGACCACTCTGCCAAGAGTGTCCGACTAGTAGGACTATTAGGAATGACCTGAGAACGAATTCTTAAAAATTTCTACGCACAGAACATACTATAGTCATTGTTACTATGGGATACCGGAATAGGCGCGTACAAAGTTGCAAGAGAAAGCTAGTGTCAGAATTAGATGTGTTTCTATCTCTAGATACGACTTTTCATGCTCTCTACATATATATATTATGTTCTATTCCCTCCTCCCTTCGATGTATTTTTATTATGATTAGTCTACAACATCTCCGATTATTTTATACAGATACAAATAGGACAATAAAAATTGGATAAACTACCTGCTTAAATTAATTCATAGACAATATCGAAAAAAATATCTCTACATTTTTACAATAGATTTATTTGAAGAAATTGATAAAAGGTCAAGTTAGAGGTCAAAGTTGAAATTAACTATCATAGACTAAAGGAAAATATTACAACAATACTATAATTTTATAACTTACGAATGAAAATAATTACAATAAAGTTTCTGTAATAATTAAAATACTTAAAAAAAAAATACAAAGTAACATGAAATTACATATACATACTAATTACAATAATTAGACTAATCGCGCGTTACAATCATAAACCAAGCACAACGTTCAGAAACAATAGACAATCAATTGTTAGTCATTAAAATAATTTAAATCAATCCCGGTTAGAACGTAAGTATCTATGGGATTCAGTCAAACTAAAGCTCATATCGTTGAATAATGCATCGACGTCAGTAGTAATATCTGCTATTGGAGGTAAATCTTGCGCCCCTCTCCACAGATCAAAGTCGCTGACGAAAGACACGTGACTCGTAATAAAACTGGATGTTGTTGGTACTGAACTACTTGGGCCGTCAGTACCATGGTTTTCCTTGCTAAGCCTCTCTGCCGTTTCTTTCTCTATGTGCTCTAAACGATCGATTGCAGCAGTTGAATCGTCATTTGTAAGTATCTTGTTGAAGTCTATATCGATGTCGATTCTGTGAAAATTATCTATACGTTATGGTCAATGTAATAAATTAGTTATTATTCATACTGACTAATACTTGGTCAATGTGATAAATCATGTTTTGGTTAGATTTGAGTTGATTTTTGGTTAAGTTTGGGTTTACTTGTGCCCTGTCATCGGAAATAGGGGCTCCGCCAACCTAGATGATGGATAAATGATGTGGTGCCAAGTAAGCTTCATTATTAATAATTGACAATTTATTACTTTGGTCAGCTATTATACATAATGACTAATTACATTGGCTATAACATATAGGTATATATTAATACTTGAAGCAAAACTTTTGTATCCCTTTTTACGAGGAGTATGAAATTTCACACAATTATAGTTCATATAGAGAAGGAGTGCAGAATGCTATTATTCTTTGAAAATTATGCATAAAATAATATATTCAATCAATAAAAAAAACATTACACACACTACCATGTATTACATAAAGAATTTGAATAAAAATGTATTTGAATAAAAGAGTATATTATACTCTTTTGTTTTCTGAACCGCAAACGGGTCAAAAAGAGTATATTATACTCTTTTGTTTTCTGAACCGCAAACGGGTCAAAAAGAGTATATTATACTCTTTTGTTTATTGTTAAAGTCATAAATTAATTATGGTCAAATTTAGACCACTGGGCGACCACTAGTTAATATTATTTGGCAAAAGAATAGCTTTCCTCCTTTGGGTCTCGTAAGTAAGTAGTTCATATTACTGAGTCTATCTATCTATCTAATTTCACGGTCACGAGGTTTTAATTTTAAACTGCCCAAACATTGTTACTTTCCATCAGTTTACGATTCGAGTGCCTCATGTGTTTGTCCAGAGACAAAGGTTTGTCTCAATATTTGAATTACTCTTGAGTCTCGGTTTGCGTACGAGACAAACATAGAAAAGTCCTCATATGTACACTGTTTAGATACCATATACACAAGAGATGTCGGAACCTACTTAACATTTAAGACTACTTTGTGTACAATATTCTATTTTGGGCATTGTTGTTTGGCTGTAATATTCCGTGAGGAAGAGGTACTTCCCCAGTCGGGCTCTTAATTTTAACACCTTTCTTTTAAATCACTGAAAACTTATACGTCAAATTCCACCATCAATATTTACACAATAAGTTATTTAAAAAAATATACATAAGTAGCTGACTTCAAAAAGCTAGGCAGCCAATATGAATGCAAAAACTGAAAATCATAAATAAATAATAATCCAGTAATCTGTTTTTTTATTACTATAATAATTGTCACAAATGCGAAATTATTGTTATTATAATAGTTTTATATTACAAGCAAAAGTAAACAATTTGAAGTACTGAATTTGTGTGTAATTTGTTCCCACGATGAAGGATAATATAGTTTTTATCGAATCCACCAAGAAGTTAAGGGGGACAGCTAGTACCTAAAATATTAAAAAAAAAACAGCATGTGGTCGTGTAAGAGGCAGCTCAATCAACACCGCAGTACCTTGTGCTTGCATAACTGACTACTCTGAGTAGGCCAATGTGAACTTACCCAGTTTCCTCCTTGAACTTAACCCAGTCTTCGAGACGCGGCGCGTGCGAAATTTCGGCGGCTAGAGCTCGACTGGCGTCTGTCACCGTTTGCTCTATCAAATCCTTTTCGACTTCTAATTCTAGAACAGTAGAAGTAAAAAATGTATAATATATTAATAATTACGTATTAAAAAATATTATTAAACTAACTAGATAAACTCGTGACGTTTAATAAAATTGTGGCTACATTCAGCACAATAGTGGAAACTTATATTTGGATGTTTAATTGTTCATTACCAAAAACCAGTTAAAAGGAACATTTGGCACACAGAGAGTTTATAACCTGGACATAAACATTGGATACCTATAATCTTCTATGCACAATTATGAATATATGTATTATAATTTATTGTATGTAAAAGAGTACAAAGGTGAGCTTATTTCTACAAGAGATTAGCCTCTTCCAGCCAGTTTAATAAGTAGGAAGATTGAAAATATTGATAAAGGAAATATTTTCAAGGATTCTTGTACGTAAAGTTATCTAGAGGAACTTGACAACTGATAAAAAATTGGAAACTCTCCGGTCGGTTGCACTATTGCCATTGATACTTATTTTTTCCCACTACTAACTTTTATAAACGTTTCTTAGAATGCTGGTGGGTTGAGACAAGTCTCAACCAACTCTCAAGAGAGTGCCATAGCATTAGGTAGGTTAAAACACTCAGTAGGCAGCCCTGCACCTGTAGCCAACCTTTACAAACATTATTTCTATATAAATTGTGTTTTTTATACCACTAAGCTGGCAAGCATACGGCCAGCCTGATAAGCAAGCAGTTACCATAGCCTATGAACGCCTGTAACACCAGGGGCAACACACCCCATTGTACAATCGAAGGACGCGAAATCTCTTCTCAGACTTAAAGGTTCTAAATCGTCTGTCAGTTTGGATTGGAATCGTCAACAATCCTCACAACACGCCATTGAATTGAGTTACAAGGTACAAGCTGGTATCTAGTCGCTCTCGTCCATATATAACCGCATATGGTATGCGGCCGTACTTGTGCTTTGTAAAGCAGAAGTCTTTGCCGCAGATTAAAGTACTGCTTCACCCTGTTGAACACACCTAGTCTCATCGAAGCCAGCTTGACCTTGCCAACCAGGTCAAAGTCAAAGTCAAAGTCAAAGTCAAAATTCTTTATTCTGTGGGCCCTCGCGGGCACTTAGACACGTCTTTTACAATTAGGTATATTTTTTATCTACCAGCATTTCGGAATGACCATTGACGAGAAGAAATGCCGAAAGAAACTCTGTCAATATAGGTCTTTTTTTTTTAAATAGCCATACAATATTATCATAATACAATAAAAATAATGTCAATGTACAATAAAAAAAATGGTATGTCAACCAAAATAAGAGAGATAATAAAAAATAAAAAAACAAGTAAAATAAAATAGTAAAAAAAAATAAAAATATAAAAAATCATAGTATAGAGTGTATATACATATTGTATAAAGTCTAAATATGTATATCCACAATACTACTTGTAAAGATAAGACGCCTGTGCTTCACATCCTGTGCCGAGAATTTGCCATACATTTTTATCATTAAGGTAATCGTCGGTCCTGTAGTAAGCCTTTTTACATAAGGTGGTCTTAATAAGCTGTTTGAATTTAGTGTCGGGTAAAATCAGGACCGACTCCGGCAACTTATTGTAGTAGCGGATGCAGTTTACGACAAACGAATTATTGACCTTCCCCAGTCTATGTTTTGGAATAACCAATTTGTTTTTGTTCCGCAAGTTGACATTAGTTATATCACATACTTTTGTAAAATTCGAAATATTTTTACGGACGTACATAATATTTACATAAATATATTGAGAAGCGACAGTGAGGATGTTTATCTCCTTAAATAACTCACGGAGTGAATCCCTAGAACCCAAATTGTAAATTGATCTAATGGCTCTCTTTTGTAATACAAAAATTTTATCAATGTCAGCTGCTTTACCCCAAAGCAATATGCCATATGACATAATGCTATGGAAATAACTAAAATAAACGAGCCTAGCAGTTGTCTCGTCCGCTATCTGTCTTATTCTCCTAACCGCATAAGCTGCGGAACTGAGTCTGCGAGCTAGTTTAGTTATATGAGGGCCCCATTGCAGTTTTGAATCAATGGTAATACCAAGAAAAACAGTATCATTGTCATAAACTAGGGTGTTATCCTTTATGACTACATCAGCATGGACTTGCCTGACATTGGGTAACGTGAATTTAATACATTTAGTTTTGTGTGAGTTAAGAAGGAGATTATTTGTAGTAAACCAGTTCAAAATTGCAGAGAGAGCATTATTAACATCATCAATTTTGTCTTTATACCTAGCAACTTTAAAAATAAGTGAGGTATCGTCGGCAAACAGTACTACGTTGGCAAATTTTTCTACCAAATCAGGCAAATGATTGATGTATACCAAGAATAAGAGAGGACCCAAAATTGAACCCTGGGGCACGCCCATTTTTACATCAAATGCATTTGATTTTGTGCCATTTACATCCACCGTTTGAGTTCTATTACTAAGGTATGATTCTACCATTTGCAGAGCCTTCTCTTTAATACCATAATGATTTAATTTGAGCAGCAGTGTCTGATGATCAACACAATCAAATGCTTTGGAGAGGTCGCAAAACACACCGATAGCGTCCTGAGACGTCTCCCAAGCCTCAAATATGTATTTCACGAGCGCGATTCCTGCGTCTGTAGTGGACATTCCGGCGGTGAACCCGTATTGCTTCTTATGTAGAATGTGGAACTTATTAAGATGTGCGAGCAGCTGATTTGACATGATCTTTTCAAACACTTTACTCAATACTGGCAGAATAGAGATTGGTCTGTAATTCCCAGGCTCACGATTATCTCCTGATTTAAATAAAGGTATAAGTTTGCCAAGTTTCATTAAGTCTGGGAAAATACCACTCTCTATACTTTCATTAAAAACTATAGCCAGGTGAGCAGCAACAGTATCCAAAATAGGAAGAACAATTTGAGTGGACATTCCCCAGAGATCCTCAGATTTCTTAATATTTAAACTTTTGAATGTTCGAATAATGTCATCTGGGGTAATGTGACAAAATTTAAATGCATGCTCACAGGGCTGTACATTATCCTCAAGTAATCTTATGGATTCTGAGGCTGATGAATTGAGAGAGGCAGTCGTATCAATGGAAACATTGGTAAAAAAGTTTCCAAATCCAGGTGATAACAAAACTGGACGTCGCTGGAAATTGAAACTTCATGAATCCCAATACTTTGGCGATGGTAAGGGGTGTGTGTCTTCTAGAATTCAGGAGCCACCACAGCAAACAGGGCTTTCTTAGCGGTGAACGCGCAGACTTGTTCCTATTTGGGGTTGAATTAGACTAATTTCTGTGCCTCCCAATTTACACTTTATTAATGTGCTCTCGATCTCCGACACAAGTTGTTCGCTCTCCTCCTACCATAGAGCGGCCCGTGTAATAAGTGCCCCCTGTGCTGTCATCGGCATAGCAATGAATGTTGTCAATAGATAACATATCATTGAATGTAGCAATTACGTAACAAGTAGGTGACACTTTTCGAGTAACTATGTATATTGAAAATTATATTTTAACAGTAAAGGGGGAAACAGAAATATTGCGTCAATACCTTATACTCAGCATAGAATTGCTAAATAAATATTAGTAGTTAATTCATGGTCACGAAGGGTTTGGTACGTAGTTTGTATTGACTTCGTTTATGTCGTCGATACGAACAATAAACGTTGACACACCTCGCACGTATGAAAGGAGGTATCGCGCAATCCCGGGAGTTTTATTTTCGCGTAATGAGGTTTACCGTTTACGTAATTTTTCGAAAGTTGTTTAATAAACGTTTCTCTTTAATGAAGTCCATATAGGACGTTCGGCGAGTATGTTGGGATTTTGGTACCGAAATTGAAATAATGAATAAGTACTATCCCTAACAGCAATGGCGTTCTGTAAGGATTGTTGACGATCCCAGATTGACAGACGGTTTAGAACCCATAAGTCTGAGAAGAGACTGTGCGTATTTTTGTGTGTACATTGTACAATGGAGTGTGTTCAGAGGAGTCGGGAATCGGCAGGGAATTCATCCTCACATATTGGACCCTAAGTGGTTGCGTACTGTGCTGTTCCTGAAAAGTCCTCTGTCTCCCGCGTACTATCAAGCTGTGGAATTAACCTGTCGAGGTTTTCCAAGAGACGACAGCCTAGGGTTCTTCAAAAAGAGTGTGAAAAGATTTTACAAGGCCAACCTTACCAGGCAAGCAGTTACCGTAGCCGTAGTGTGATACCCCTGGTGTTACAGGCGTCCATAGGCTACGGTAACTGCTTTCCATTAAAAAAACCTTCAAAGCTAATTAAATTTTTAGAATTCCGTAGTCAACGAGGGTTTCTTGTTTACTACTTTAATTTCGTCATGTCCAACCATCTGTGTCTTAAAGGCAACCGTTGCTTATTGATCTATTAATGCATAGCTCAAACCATTGGACGGATTGCAATTTTGCAGACATGTAGCTATTACGTATACGTGGGCATCCGCTGAGAGACGATTTGCGATTAAATACGAAGCGAATATTAATTATACGCCTACGGAACCTTTTTCATGACGGCACTATTGTGCTGCTTAATCTATGGTTGTCAATATCTCGCAATATTTGCTAGCAAATTTTTTTTATTTGTCTGTCAGTCCTATCATCACATAAATATGAACACTCACGATCCACCTTTCTATGATGGTAATATTACAAACTTTGCTGTTGTTTACTGTCCAAGACAGAACTGTATATCTTGTAGGACAGGCTTTTTAATGGTTTAAACCATACTAAACCCATACAATTAAAATATTCAAAAGTTTTAAATAAATAAATAAACTATCCATCCTTTTGAGAATACTTGATTTATAAATCCGCGGCCGGGTTACTTTTCTCTTTCATTGACTGACATGTCATATAGTGCACGTTCTCTACCGGTTTGCGGAGTATATAAAGTACGTACCAATATTTTCAAGGTGCCCTAAGGTTTAAACTTTGGTTACGGTCATTTGAGAACTAAAGCCGAGATGGGTGGCTGAACACTGTGTCCTGCGTAGCATGAAATAAATATAGTTTAAAAAATACTATAACCGTTTAAAAAATATTCTGCCTATTTTGAAAATTATTTTTCGTTTTTTAGTTCGATTGATCATTAAAGGATGTTGTTTTTTTATTAACTATATTTATTTTCTAGTTTTTAGCTAGAAGTAATATGTGAGTGGCGAACCTTGCAAGGATAATTAAATAATTATTGTATGGTATCAAATTATTCCTTGGTCATCGGTCCTTAATAAGTTTACAAAGTTTAAATTAAATCTGTCCGTTCAAAGTGGGTCAAAATCAAGATCAATGAAGTCGGTTACAAATTGACAAACAAGCTAACATACAGGTGAAGCTAATAAAAACGTGTTAAAAAAGCAAAGAATTTGTATATACCTGAGCTTCTTCTGGTAGAGGAGCGACGTAGAGCGCGTGCCAAGTTTCCACACACTGGCTCACACGATGTCAGCTTGCTCCCGCTACAACGCCATTCTTCATCTTTTCGGGAAGAAAAATAAAAAACATTCATTGGTAGGACTATTTTCCGAATGTCTTGAATGTAAAGAATGGAAAACTAACTATTACTTTTATTTTAGTGTGAGAGATTCATCAACAACTTTGGATTTATAGAGTATATAACAAAGTCGCTTCCCTGTCTGTCCATCCCTATGTATGCTTAGTTCTTTAAAACTACGCATCGGATTTTGATGCAATAAATAGCGTGATTCAACAGGAAGGTTTATATGTAAAATTCATGCGTAATATAGTAGAGAAACACTGATAGTTTTAGAGGTTTTTAATGTGATGTCGTAAATAAACACATTTTTTTGCGATTACATTGCAAACGCTGGCTGAACCCTACGAGATAGATCAAAATAATGTAGTAGATACAGTATTGTTCACCTTAAAATGGTCTATAAAGAAGTCCGTGATGGTATATGTCTATCTCTTAGGGATAACCCACAATAACCGTTTTTTATCCTTTAATTTTTAAAAGAAATAATGACTTATTTACGACGCGATTTTAAACAATACAGCATTAATCCTTATCCAATTAAGTACCTTAAATACATTGTGCATATGTAATATATATGAATATTTTCGAAGATATTACAGATTTAAAATGCAGGAACATAACGGTTGAGGTGGTACCGGCCGGCTAGAAGTACCTGGATAGAACAATGCACAAAGACCTTCTATAGTATATTTAGTATCAGCATTGCACCCGTGCGAAGCCGGGGCGGGTCGCTAGTAGTATATAATATTTTGTGTGAGTTGGATTTAATTTAGTGTACTTATATAGTATTTTGATTACATACATATTGTACTCGTACATGAATTGTAAAAACAGCGTGATGTTCTGCACTCCTAATGGTTGACTAGTAGAGAATGTGTTTAGCATTAAGACAGCCTAATGTAACGAGATTTTATGGCTAATATCGAAAGAAATAAATATTATTCTAACAACATTTTTGCGTATTTACGTTATAACTGAAAAGATTCTTTATTTGCGCGTGGGATTGCACTTATAATATTTTGCGAATGTAATGTTTTGCGAATATAATATTATGAGAACAAAGGTTGCCTGTACCCATTAAAGTGTTCATGATCTGCAGCCTCGACGGTGCATCCACTAATGGTCTCTCGTGTGCAGTTTTAGGTCTCCGTGGTAAAGCAGGTCGTGATGGGCGCGTGCCCACGCATTCCGTGGTTGCTGGACGCCGGCGATGAACTATACGGGAAACCATTTCCGATCGCTCGTTAGCGTCGGCTTCAATGGCTTCTCCTAAGAATGGCTGAAAAATACAACAAAACAGTTTTAGAACCTATATCCACATACCACCTCAATCATAATAATACAATTACATATCAACACGTCAAAAAAGCATATATACGAGTTGTCTATCAGACCAACGACTGGTTGGACGACCTAAAATGGAAATCGATCGGTAAGGTGCAGCAGCAACCGATCTGCAAGAGCACGAAGTCATCCTTGTCATCAGGCATCGCGCGGTGAATAAAGAACTTGGCTTGTGATGAAAATTACGAAAAGTTTCGGTAAGGAATGAAATTTTAGAGGAATCTCTCCGGTAACATTCCTGTAAGCTTCCAAATTACGACAATTTAAGAAGTTTTAAAAAATGATATTTTTATTTTGAAAGATGTAGACGACAGCTTATATAGAAACAGGCGCGCACGCAAGTTGCCAGGCCAGCCAGTCATATTACCTACCTACTTCTAAGAATCCCAAAACCAGGACGTTAGTAAAATAAACGTAAAATTTTTACTACAAAATTATTTAACAACTAATTACGTGGCATCTTGCATGTTACTGTGTGACCTTAAGTGGTATTTTCACGAATATTTTTTGAAATCTTCTTTAATTGGAAACTTTCCATATAACTTTCAATCCTAACTGTAGCGCTCTCTCGTCACGGAGGATACGACCTCTGATTACTACTATTATCGGAAGCTAGGATAGGAAACACTTCGGGTAATTGAGCCACCATAGTAAGTTTTTTTTTATTATTTACTACGTCGGGTGGCAGACGGCATACGGCCCGCCTGATGTGAAGCGGCTACTGTAGCCATATTTACGCTCACAACATAAAATATCGCTCGAGCGCCGCCACCCCCGCTGCCAACTCAGCATCCCCTTCCTTTCTGGTGACCTCACTCACTCGCGCAGGAACACAACAACCCTCAAGGGGATTGTTATTTGGCTGCGGTATTCTGTGAGGTGGGAGGTACATTCCCCAGTCGGCCAGCTTACAATTACGCTCCCTACCTCTCTTTTCGCCAGAGCTTCGTTGTCAGTCAGAAGGGTGCACTGCGCGCAGGTGAAGTTGGCTTTGGTTTAAAGATGTTGATGAACTACTTACACCCCAAATTATTATAAACACGACTCTGGGTCATCTGAAGAGCAAAGTTTTTAACCCTTTTTGGACCGTGTTTTACGTTATTGCAATTGTAATGCCCGCGACAGGATAATAACCAGAGGAACTAACTCATACGACTTTGAGTAAGTACTGAAGGTTATCTTTATTGCAAATTTATTAGTATAACGACCGCACACAGAAAAGGGCAACAGGGAAATCAGATATTTTTTTCACGATTACTGGCATGTACACATCTTATATTAAAATTTGGAAAAAATATAAAATGTGTATAAATTTACTACTTATTTTACTTTCAGACTGTTATAAAAGGTTAAGTTATCGAAAAAGTAATAAACCCGACTGCGGGTTATTAGGTAAATAAAAATATAAAAGTTAACTTAAAAACTGAAACGCATAAACTGTAGGCATTTACACTTTTCGCCATTTGGACAATTTGAGTTTTATGTCTCTCTATATACAATACATTATAATTATGTTATATGCAATTAATTTTAATAATAGAGGATACAAATAGGAAGCCGACCCTCGCCCCATCCGTTTAGGCGATAAAATGGTGTTCAACTATTTTTTCGCCAAATTGTGAACCTATGTTCAAAATTATTTTTTTATTCAAAAGAGTATACTCCTGAGGTATGGGACTACTAATTGTCGCCAAGACAGGATCTGATGATGGAATCCTTGAGAACTCAAGGGCACCTTCTTCTTCAAATTTTATAAGCACTTAAATGTTTTTCTTTTCATTTCATTTTTTTTTCATAGTATGGCCTGGTTGGTAGTCGTCATATCATATTCCTGAACTGATGATGGAAGGCACAACTCCTTAACGGTTAGGAGTTAGCGGATAATTCTTTAAATATGCTACTTTTATTCTTTAAAGCTGTTTTCAGATGAACTGATTAGCGAAGGTAGAACTACTCAGTTACCTTGTCTTATATGATAGATATACTCGTCGACAACGAGAATTGATTTTTCAGCAAACAGTAGAGTGAGTACTAACAAGCACCATTTTGGCTTGGCCAACTGTTAAAATTTACCTACTTCAAAAAAAGGAGGACATTCTATGGAGGAGGACTATATCTATTATTTATCATCGATTTATTCGAAAACTGTTAACCGATTTTCAATATTCTTTTTGTGTTCGAAAAAACGCAATTTGGCGATGGTCACACATAAATTTCATTAGAATTTGATTTCACAATCTGTCGATATTTTGATTAGAAAGGCCGCCTCTCAGCTATATCGGGCACTGGGAAGTGGGTCGAATTTAACTTGCAAGATTTGATTACAGACACCGCGGTGAAACTAAGTAAAAGCTTATTAAAAGGTAGAAACACTGAGAATTTAAATAAGTATAATTGGCCTGTGAACAAAATTTTAAAATTATAAAAACTCTCTATCAGTAACGTAAAATACATAAAACTAGAACGATCTGCAATCTCAAAATTTTAATAACTTATGTCCGACGTGTTTTATGATCGATCAAAGTTTGGTGGAAAAGTCCATTTTATTTAAAAATAAATATAACTATTGCAGAAACAATAAAAAATACAATAGCTTTTGTTACGGCACTAGCTACATAAACGCAATATTTAACATAGCTGTCGTACAAATTTCTGATTTAATGCATATAAAATAGCGTATCGTGACGTCATAATACTGTATGCATTTTGTATGGAGCGTTTTCGGGATAGTCCAAAATTGTGATCTTCAAGTTATCATATCTCGAGAAGTTTTTATGCTATCGAAGTAATTCTTTCAGCTTTAGTTATATTTTAGTAACGTCTTTAAATAACAAATCGAAAAAAAAAATGGTTCACAGGCCTATTGGCCGAAAAGGATGTATGCACAGTAGGTCGCCAACGCAGCGTTATTCATTTTGAAACATATTCGAGGGCTTGACGCCGATGCCGAGCCTTATGCCTCGGTATGGAAAATCCCTATTTACTTGATACATGGAAAATCCAATGGAAAACCCGAAGATTCGGGACTATGAGTAATTACTCAAGGTTGTCAGAGGTAGCTCATTGATTATTATTACGGATATTTTGCTTCAACGTCATTACTATCTTTGCTAGTTGAGAAACAAGTTCATGACGAAGTGCTGTCGAAATGGCTTTGTATAGACGTTCACTTATAGTTTAGTTCGTGATTTCATAGAAAAAAAATTATTTGGTGAATTCACAATAGCGACCTTTGATCATTACTATACAGACACTCAATTTACAAAAAAATATGTTTACAAATAAAATGTATTTTAAGTATAATATCAGTTATATAGAAATAATATGAATATCAGTAATATCAGTTATATCAGTAATATATTTGTACTATGGGAGTACAAAACTTTGCTTAGTTAGGGACTAGATGGCAGTGTGTAATTTGTCCAGCAATATTTATTTATTTATTTGCAACCAGCTTCCACCTGCGGCTTCGCCCGCGTTTACTTTTTTTAATAAAAAGTATCCTATGTCCTTCCTTATACCAATGAGAATATGTGGACAAAGTTTCATGTTGATCGGTTGAGTAGTTTGGGTGTGAAAGCCTAAAAACTTACATTCACATTTATAAGTAGGGATATAGCAATATTAAGTAGGGATGTAGCGACTCGATAAAATTGAACCACGTGTCTGCTCTCCTAGTTGGTAATTATTGTAAACCTCTCTCTCGGAAATTTTATCGTACCTCCAAGACATATTATTTATAGACGGGTCATATGCGTACATCACCGCACTTAACATTGGCTACAAAGCGCTTACTCAATACCTAGGCATTTATACTTCCAGTACGCAGACAAAGGAAATGAACATGAACAAACAAAAGCATTTTTATCCAAATTTTTTCAATAATTGTGTGTGATAAGCGGTAACGTCTTGAGGTCACCGAGTTATTGCCGGGCAATTAACTTACCTTCTTCTTAACCCAGTTGATGCAGGTAGGACTTATCTGTAGGTAAAAACATAAATAAATATTCCTGATCAAATTACACAGGGCCATCTAGTCCCACACTAAGCAAAGCTAAAGTACTAGATAACTGATATTATAGTTAAATACATTTTTTTTGTAAATACATACATATAATACATAGAAAACATTCAGACCAAGAGAAACAGACATGTTCATGCACACAAATATTTGTCTTGTGCTAGGATCGAACCCGCATCCTCGGAGTCAATGTGGCCATTGCTGACCATTCGACCACCGAGCTCGTCATCCAACATCTCAGCGTACCTCTGGGAACGGTGACGAAGGGTTCGGTTCGCACTCTGCTGATGGTGCACCAGTAACCGCTGTTATCTCTTCTGTTTCCACGTCGCTGTCTGACTCTGACGAGTCTTCAGCGATTTCATCATCCAACTCGTCTAAGGAATAGGAAACTAAATTTACTCATTTAATTAGGTCATGGCGATGCACGCTCTGTCGGACTATATTGAAATATATCTATAACTATGTATAATACATATTAGATATGTAACTGAATGATGAAGACACTGTCGAATATAATATACTAGCTTCTACCTTCTAGTCCCTTGTGAACGCAGTACATGAATAAAAAGTATCCCACATGTTAATCCAGAAAATATTCTAATATTAGCTGCCCGCCCCGGCTTCGCAGGGGTTGAATGTGGTGTTTTTATTTTTACATCTTTTTTCTCCATACGATATACTCCTTATCATCATCATCATCATCACCCTGTATCTATCCACTGCTGTATATAAACCTTCCCCAATGCTTTCCACCAGATACGATCCTCCTATGTTGCGAGCGTCAATATGGCTACGGTAACTGTTTCATATCAGGCGGGCCGTATGCTTGTCTACCATCCTACGTAGTATAAAAAAAATCGACCACCAGGCTCATTTTACACAGGGTCTACAAAGCGCGAATAAAGCCACTGGTTTTGCACGCGTCTATGTGCTGCGATTAATATAATATATATAATCTGGCTCGTGCCAAATGATTGTTTACCACCTTGGTGGTATAAAAAAACTAATACAGATAAAAATCATACAAACAATCAATATCAGTGTGCAGAGGATGCTCGTCCAAGTAGAGTAGCATGGGTAGAGCGGATGCAATGCGCGTTCTATACAGTGGAGACTCGGCCACCGGCGTGCCCAGCAACGTGAGCTTACGGAGAGAACTGCAGATGCCCAGAGTCCATAAACGACTGGATTCCGGAATAGGATTGCTGAAATATCAGGCACTCATTAAAATTTATAATTTCATCATGGCTTGGGCTGCATCTACTGCCTAAGCTGAAGTCGATTCCCATAGGATTTTTCGAATGCGAATGTGTAGCTTAGGAACAAGTAGGAACCCTGGAGCACTATCGACTAAGATTTTGTCATTAACTTAATCCAGAGGTATCTTAATCTATATTTCGAATCAAAACTTTCAATCTGAATTGGCTTCAGCTTACGCAGTACCTGGCCCGAATTGAAACTTTGAAAGTGACATAAATCTATTTAATTATAAGTTTATAACTTTAGTCTATTGCAATGTAGAAATGTAAGTGCTTTATATAGTCCAAGTACGGCTGAATTGATACGTCGTAAGTGCTTTATAAAGTCCAAGGAATAAAGATATTTTGATTTGATTTGATTAAAATTTAAAATTTATCAATTTTACTACTTATTAAAATATTGCTAGAACAATTACATCGTAAATGAATAATTACATCGTAATAATATTTTACGACACTAATAAAATAAATTACGTGACCCTAATACGTACTGTGATATATCAAGCGTGTGCAATTTTTGCAATGCAGCTAACGGTTGCAAATCTTGCAGCTTGTTCCCGGCCGCATACAATTCCCTCAAAGCTCCCAGGCCCCACGCTCCATCTAGAGATGTCAGACCGCAGCGGTTTACGCTCAAAATCTGGTGAAAAAGAAGACATTAAGATATTAAAAATAATATGTACCATACCGACTTTTTTTTATCTTCGGGTGGCAGACAAGCATACGGCCCGCCAGATGTAAAGCGGTTACCGTACCGTACATATTAACGCTCGCAATATCGCGCATAAAACAACCGCTGCCAATGCAGCATCTCGTTCCTTTCTGGTGACCTCACTCACTCGCAGGAACACAACAACCCTCAAGAGAATTGTTATTTGGCTACGTGTATTCTGTGAGGTGGAGGTACATTCCCCAGTCGGGTAGCTTACAATTACGCTCCCTACCTCTCTTTTCGCCAGAGCTTCGTTTGTCAGTCAGCAGGGTGCACCGCGTGCAGGTGAAGTTGGCTTTGGTTCAAAGATGTTGATGAACCACTTACACCCCAAAATACAACCTACTGCTGAACTACAACAACAAAAAGTTATAAACATGAAGAGTTATCTAAATAGCGCTGTTTGTCCTATTTTATCTTGTCTTGGTCTGGGTATTTTTATGTTAATACATAAAAATACCCATAACATAAAAACATAAAAATACCAATAATATTTTTTTTGTAAATACGTAAAACATATAATTATGTTTTACGTATTTACAAAAAAATGAAATTAAGTATTTTTAGTTATCTAGTATCCATAAAGCTTTGCTTAGTTTGGGACTAGATAGAAATGTGTAATTTCCTAGGAATATTTATTTTTTTGTACTTTGTGTGTATTTACTGGTGTGGTAGTTCCTACCCCGTAATCCAAATCCGAAGTAGACATAATAAACATGGTCCTTAATATTGAAAATATTTCGTCATCTACAACAAAATTTGTTAGGAAAATAATCGGAAAAGTCGAATTTTCGCTACGAAACCGAAAACTTCGTATTTTAGAATAGGCCCAGCTTTTTTTTTAGAATGATATCATGGACTTTCCAAGTAGGAAGTTCATAATAATATACTTAGCTAACGCCCGGCGGCGCTATGCTACTCACTGACCGTGTCGTTCCGTATGCACACTGTATATTATTCGTTTCCTTCCTTTGTGTGGTACCTATTATTATATACATTTACATATATACAAAGATATATACGTATGTTTACTAATGTATATATATGTGTGTGTGTGTTTAGACCACTGTTTATGTCAAACTAGTGTTAGGTATATATCTTTTTCTTTATTGTAAACCGCTTTCTTGGATGTCTGCACTTGCCCAAACTGTTATAGAATACTTTTAGCACTGTGGATAAAAAAAAATCCATTATTTTCTGAGAACTATGTTGATTTTATGTTTTTCTTATTTTAATTTTTAATATAATAAATAATATTTTTATATGGTTATTTACTTTCAGACGAACTAGTCCTATCCCAAGGTCCCTCAAAGATGCCAGCGCACTTCCGTCCAGTGTAAGAGATCGCAGACGCGGCGTAAGAACTTGCAACCGCCGCAATCCCACTCGCTCGGCGACCACGCGTAGTTTAGCCTCTCGGATACGAAGCACCTCTTCGTCGGTTGACGCCCCGCTGCATTGTTTCTAAGAAGAAATAGAAACTTAAACATATTTCTTAATAAATACTATCTTGTACGTTCTGACTATCGTCGGGGCAACGTCACGACGACATGTATGTAGAAAGCTGTATTCCTCTAAGCCTTAGGACAACCAGTTAGGGTTCGTTAGGGGAACCCTGAGTTTTTTTTATATGAGAGGGGGGCAAACGAGCATTTGGGTCACCTGGTGGAAAGTAATCACCACGCCCGTGGGGATCAGCGACACCAAGGGGTCGCCGATCCGTTGCCAGCCTTTTAAGGGAATTAAAGACTCTATTCTTGAAGGAACACAACAACCCTCAATGGAATTGTTATTTGGCTGCGGTATTCTGTGAGGTACTTCTCCAGTGGGACAGCTTACAATTACGCTCCCTATCTCTCTTTTCGCCAGAGCCTCGTGTGTCAGTCAGCAGGGTGCACCATGTGCAGGTGAGGTTAGCTTTGGTTCAAAGATTTTAAAAAACCACTTACACATCATTAATCGATTAGTAATCGTTGATAGATGTGCCACATGAGTAAAGAAACGGTTCTTTTCTTTATTCATGTGGATGGGCTACAAAGGTACTAGATAAGGATATAGTACCTGGGTAGTACAGCTAAGAGCACGTCAACCTTGACACTTCGACCTTTGAACCGTTATTATGTTCTACGTAATAAGAATTACAATCACATTGCGACTATTAGGCATGATCTGGTCTGCGCTACACTAGATCGAAAAAAAAAATTAAGATTCCTATGGGTTAGGAATCTAAGAAACCACTGACCACTGAAAAGAACGGCCGGAAGTGGTAAAATGCAGAAGCCGTGATATCGCATATGATACGGTGTCATAACTGAATTTCGTCGTAATAAATATAAATAATAGCCGGCCAAGTGCGTGTCGGATTCCTACACGACGGGTTCCGTACCTTCGTATAATGTTCTTTATACAAATACACGTTCATTGTATGATGACCCGCTTTATTTTATAACTTTATATTATCTCTAGTATTTATTATATAATCGGGCCAAAGTAATAAATAATCGGGGAAAATTTGAAGTACCTAGATATTATGGTTCAAGAGATAGAGCCCAGTAACAGACGGACGGACAGATAGTGGCGTCTCAGTAATACTGGAGACTAAGACTACTAATAGGTCTGCCAACGGGACTCTCGTTGGCTGACCTATTAGTAGTCTTAGTTATAGAACCCTGACCCTTTATTTATAGAACCCTAATAAAGAAGCTGGAATTTTATGCAACACGGAAAAGAAAATTTTTAAAATAGCTCCTCTGGATAATGGGATATTGGAAAACGAGAGAGTAAAGACAGCATCATCGTGAGAGCACCGGGTAGAGACATAGGTACGTAAATCAAAATGAAAAAAAAGTACATGATAAATTCATCATCATCAACGCCAGCATGTGTCTGTCCACTGCACTGCTGGACATAGGCCTTCCCTAATGCTTTCCACCATATGCGATCCTCCGCTTTCCGTATCCAGCCGCTCTCGGTCGTTCCCTTTAGGTCATCGGTCCATCTATGATAAATTATTATTTGGACATTAAGATTTTTGATTGTTGCATAGAATAACTTCTCGAAACAGTGCAGCAGTGAGAATCCGGGCGTAGTCTTTATGTATGTATATCTAAGTACACTCTAATGAAGGTAACTCATACAAGCCCTCTAAGTCCGAGCATGCTCTGATAGTGTCATAGCGGCTTAAGACCAGGGTAGAGAGAGACACAAGTGAATACAAGTGAACTAGAGGACAGGAGAACTATGGTTAACTTGAACCACGAATTCTAATAGTAGGAAAGAAGAAGGAAAGTTAGATTCTATTGAATGTAAGTATATAATTTACCAATAACTCAATCAACGTGAGTTCGCGTGGTATCACAATTCGCCTGTAGCCTGGCAGTCGGCGCTCCAACTCATCTTGACCTGGTGGTTGCACAGGATCCGGTGGTGGCATTGCTAGTGCCCTGTAGTTACGAACATCATTATTATTATTGAAGTAATTTACGCACGCTTTACTTGGGAAGTAAGCTGGTGAATGCGTGACAAGAGCGTTACGGTAACGGCGAACGGAAGTTTAGAGGGAGATATAAGTTAGTAGAGTTAAAGAAGTTTTACTTCAGTCGTGTGGTCTAAACACACTCGTTTTTTTATTGTTTTCAATACATTTATTTATTGCGCCAAACAATAATACATACGGCACGCCTGCATGTTACCGTAGGAGCTCAATGCAGAAATATATTGCAAAACATGAAGGAGGCCTACACTAAAATGGTACAAGGCTAAGAAGACGAAGTCACTTAAGTCTTAATGTCTATAGACGCTAGCAATACAAAGTATATTGTTCCCGCACTGGCATTCCATTGCTAACGCAGCATCTCAAATTTAGCGACCTCACACATTCGCAGGAACATAATACAATAATCCTCAATGATATTATCATTATAAATGATAATATCAGATCTTAACCAAACTTTGGCTACGGTTTTCTGAGAGCTTTTTCTTTCGGCAGAGCCCCGTTTCACTCATGGCGGTGAGCCGTTTACACCCCTTACGGTATAAATATTATTACTAATATACATTTATTCTCACTAACAATTTTACCTAAAAAGCGGAGTAGCTCGTACATTCTGAGGTTCCGGCGAGCTAGCGCTGGATATTTCTGAGGCGGACGGTGACGGCGACGCCACGATGCTGGGTGTTTGAGGACCACTGCCCAGCTCCACGCACGGAGCTTCGTGTGCTGGCATTATAAGGACCTACAACTTAAAATTAAATAAGTCGTACTCAGCCCTTGCTTTTTTTAATATTACATTATACCACGCCGGGTGCTAAGCAAGCGTACGGCCCACTGGGATATAAAGTGGTTACCGTAGTATACAACGTGTAACTTCAAGTACGCAAAACCTAAAAATTATTTGTTCAGAATCATGAGCAGAATCAATTCCATAATTTTCATCCATTTTTAAAGTAACTGGTTTTGAAAAATAATTATTATTATTATTAATTGCCATATCTATTATTAAATTGCGGTCGACAATCAAGCGAGAAAATGTGAAGTAGGTAAGGTAAACAAACGTAATACCGCCGCGTCCAAAAAGTCTTAAGCGCCGTGCAGAGAGCGGCGCTTACGCGTCATTGACGCAGTGCTTGCTCTTTAATATTAATATTTGCATAACGTAGCCATTGGCACGTCTTTTTGATAAGAAAGCGCCGGCACAGAGCTCTGAAAATATTAGAATTATTAGGAAAACAAAAAAGTGTTCATATCTCCGAGAAAGTTTTTTTTCGAAATTATTACTTATATACATTTTATATTATATCAATTTATAATAATAAAACTCGGTTGGGGTGTTTGAGGTTTTGCGTACTTGGAGTTACACGTTGTATAGACGCTAGCAATACAAGGATTTGCTTGCGAGCAGGTTGTATGTATAGATTATAAGCCGATTTAATTGTAAATATCTACACATACATTAAGTATTTATAATACCTTTGATAGAAATAAGTTTTGTTGCTCTAGCTGAAGCATACCATACCTACGGCGAGAACGAGGTGTAAAAGAATCTTAGGTAACAAATAAGTCGGGATAAAGAGTAGGTTACTTATTATTTCCACAACATTTTTTTTATACCTACCTAGTGTTTGCCAACTAACATATTATCCGCCTGGTTTGTAACTTTGTATACAGTGAAGAGTAATGCCCTTAAGTCGCCACGCAGGGCAGGCGGGTTGGCGACTGTTGCCAGAGCCTCATCCGCTTATCTGCAACGTACATCACGTGCAGGTGAGGTTGGCTTTGGCTCTGGAGATGGCAGTAAGCTACTTATAACCGAAGAAAGCGGCTTGATGCGGCTGTATGGGGAAAGTGGAGGATCATATTTGGTAAAAAGCTTTGGGGAAGACTTATATCCAGCAGTAGGTAGATACAGGCTGATGATGATGATGATACAATCCGCCCGATGCTTAGAAGTCACGGCAGCCTAAGGACGCTTGCGATACCAGAAGTATCACTCACGCGTTGCTGAGTCTGTAAAAAACGCTTTTATGCAATTCTTAAAGAATCCCAAACTGTAGCCTCCTGGGAAAACCTTGTCAGGGAGTTCATTCCATAACTTGATAGTTCGACGAAGAAATCTCATCTGGAACCGTACAGTACGTGACCACTTCAGCTCCAATGTGTGAGGATGAATTCCCTGCCTATAGCAAGCGGTGCTACTATAGAAAGAGGCCGTGGGCATCATATCAAACAACTTTGTATTATTACTAGCATTTGTATTATTATTAGGTACCTCTTTGGTATATGATATCATTGTTCATTTTGATGTTCAAAATTTAATAAACTTTTTTACGATTATGACAATTGACAGACCTTAGATTTGTAGCTGTATTCTCACTCTCTTTGCTTGCGATTTTTCTACGGCTACTGTGACATAATATCCGGTGTTATTTTTTTACTTACGCCTTAGCTATCGTATAGTCCAGGAAATAACTTAAAAAGCTTAAGCACCTATGTACTAATAACAATAAGGCATATATATAAACTAGATTGCACATATATTTCCCTGATAATATTTTACGCCTCAGTCAAATAAAAACTAAGTAATTTCTTCAACTACTCAAAAATTTCTCTTGGTTACATGTTATTATTGGCAATAACAATATAAGGTTGTCCATAGCAACCAAAGAGATAAGTTACACACGATGAGTGTATAATTTGTAATGTTCTCGGTAATTGGTCGACGTAGGTAGCTGGTGACCCAAGATCTGGCACATTCCTCGCCCAAAGGATCAGTTTAGCCATCCAGCGAAGTAATGCTGCAGTTTAGCATCTTGATAACTATGCCACCTGGGCCAAAGTTTTTACATTTATTTTAGTCGTTAGTTTTATTTTAATATTATTTAGTTTTAGGTAGGTACTTTAGTTTTATAGTTGTATTTTATATATTGTTTTACTAGATGTTATAAATAAAGTAACGCTAGTAATAACGAAACCTTTAAAAAAATACTAATGTTCTCCACTGAGATAAAAGCATTATGTTCTTCTTGATATTTTTATACTACTAGCAAACAAGCATGCGACACGCCTGAAAGTAAGCAGTAGCATAGCACCTACATTGTACTATATATAGTGCCGACCAGTCCAGTACAGTACAGTCTAGGTGCTATCAAAACCCTCTGTGCCTGCCTCTCGTGACGTCATTGCGAGGTCAGACCAGCAACTGGTTCTTGCAATAGTAAAAAGAACCGGCACATATCGTACTGAGTGCTTAGTGCGAATTTTTTGGTCACATTCGAATGTGTTAACGTATACAAGCCACAGACATTCAATATAATACAAGCTGACCAAATTGAAAAAAGGTTTCATATTGTGAATTTACCAGACGCGTGTTACATTCTGTCTGGGGAGGGTATCGTCAAGCCTAGATATTTTGTATGGACCAAGTCTGAAATTTGTTAATATTATTAAGCGTTTATGTATCGTATCGTAACAAAAGTTATCAAAAGATTTAGATTTTAAATATTTTCATCCTTTTAAAATGCACTTTCCCACCAAAACTTTGATCAACCATGGAACAAGTTAGACATAAGACATTGAAAGGAAAGATCGTTGGACGTTCTTTTAATGTGTATTATTTTACAATAGTTGCATACACCCTATTACAACTCTATTACATACAATATTTTTTGTTTGAACTAGGGTAACCCTAGTGCAAACAAAAAATATCGTAGACTCTCACTAATCAGCACATCAATAGCCCCGTTCCGATACGTCCAATATAAAAAAATAAAGAAACAAATCTAAAGTGGGGTACTAAAAAACTCGTATTCAGGTCCAAAAACCCGAAAAAATATTCATTGCTGGGTAAAGGTAGCAGTTGGTAATAATGCATATCTGTCATACTGTGTGTCCATCCATTGTCAAATATACTGTCATTCGTTAGGTTGCCTAATTTGCAACGATACAAAAAGCGCGGGATTAATGACATTTCATTATTTCATTTACGACATAACTAGTGCAAAAAAACCTGAAAACAAAACTAATTAATTTACTACATAGTTCATTCTTCGTTTAAATTGAATTTCTTCATTTTATACATATTTTTTATCAATTCAGTGCACAACTTTTGTCTCTAACATGAAATTCAAGACTGAAAGTGGTGTCGACTTCCAGCATGAAGAGTGTCAATATCTGGAGCTTGTGAAAAAGATAATTGAAACTGGTTAGTCACATAACTTGTACCGTAATTACATATTATTTAATCATAACTGATAGATATGAAGGTCTGTCTATCATTATGGTTATGGGTCGTTATATAGTGCATTTTCTCTAGAACCAAACTTGACCTGTACATAAAACTCTCTGTAGGTAGCGAAACGAGCACCTGGCAGAAGAGAATCAACACACAAGTTGGCTAAGTCAGCAAAATCTAAAGCAGCACCAGTTGGGTTAATACCAGCTCATCTGTAGATTATAATTTTTGTGCTACATTTATTAATGAATCCGGTGTATTAGTGGCCTGCAATATAACAATACCTACTTATTATGGTATACAGTACTGAACCCTCCACGCGCCAAGCTGATAGTTGTGAAACTTTGATGAAATGAAAAGTGTACCATTAAAACCAAAGGGTTGAAATCCTCTGCATTCCACCAGTGTGCACTTTTCTTTTGGGGAATTTGTAGAGGTTTTCATTTGTCCCTTTGTTGGATGTAATTAAAAGGCCCTTCAATCGCAGGAGTTTAGATTATATCCCACCACACTTAGGGTTGGGAAGAGATTCCTGCATGACATGAGTCAATATTCTGTTTAGTAATCAATGCTTGCATATTTGTTTTTTTTTTTTCTTGTATTCTTGCAATCTGTTCCATGAGAACATTGAGCATAGGCTTAAGAACTTATTATTAGCATAATATTCCCTATAATCTTCATGTATGTATATTTATAATTATTATTTTCATTTATCAGGAGACAAACGTGTAGACAGAACCGGAGTGGGTACCCTGTCCATATTTGGCGCCATGCAGAGATACTCTTTAGCGGACAATCGCCTGCCTCTTCTCACAACAAAAAGAGTGTTCACCAAAGGTGTAATTTATGAGTTGCTGTGGATGCTATCTGGATCCACGGATGCCAAAGCTCTCGCTGACAAAGGTGTTCACATTTGGGATGCTAATGGATCCCGATCTTTCCTTGATAACCTAGGCTTTTCTAACAGGGAAGAAGGTATGTAAATATTAAATAAATTCTTTATTGAAATCATATGTATTAGTTACTAACTTCTATCTACTGCTCTGATCCACATGAACACCTGGATAAAAAGTATCCTATGTGTTAATCCAGAACATATTCTGTATGTATGCCTAATTTCATCAAAATCCATTCAGCCAATTAGTCAGTGAAACAGTAACAATTTTTCACATTGATTATGCACTATTATTGTACTAAAATTATAATAATTCTATTACAGTAAAATATTTGCTAATTAATAACAATACTTTGGAGACAGGATGGAGCTCTCTGGCTGATAACTACTTATAGTTACTTACCTTCAACATGCTGTGTTGTTCAGCAAACAAAGCAACAATTATGCAATTCATATTATTGGAATCGATGTGTTAGGTAACAACTCAATGTTTTAGGTACCCAATAGTGTTAGAAACTTAAAGTCTGTGGTGCACGGCAGTTGAGCTTCACTAACTAGCCATCTCTTTAGGCTTTTAATGCCTGATTTGCCATATTGCTGTCTCTCATTGCTAAGAGGGGAAGTCAAATTCCAAAAGCTTCCTACTCCTAATTTCTTCTGATTATATTCGTTGTGAGTTCCAAGGCAGCCGTAGTTTTACCCCCGGGACTGCAATGTACTTCATTGTTCATTGCCTTTTTTGGCGGTCGCCACTGTTAATCCTGGCTAAACAGGAAACACAATGGTGGGAATTTGTGGTGGGCCCCCGTCCAGATGCTGAATAACTCTCAGTTGTATGTGAAAAACTTTATTAAATTACAAATTGAACTGCTGTGTTATTCTGTTGTTATGTATAATATTCTGTGCATTAATGCGTTGATATTATGTATATTAATAAATACTTTCAGGTGATCTTGGTCCAGTATATGGATTCCAATGGCGTCACAGTGGTGCAAAGTATATAGATTGCAAGACAGACTATACTGGACAAGGAATTGACCAAATTCAAAATGTTATAAACACATTAAAGTAAGTTAACTTTAAGCTGCGATGACTGCTATCAGGCAAGTCATGTGCATGTTTGCCACCTTAACATAATTTTATAAAAAATAATAATACTTTTCAAAATTTATATACATAACTTTAAAATCTTTGCTACATAAATCCCCTTCGTTGATACAATGCATGTCAATTTATATGCATATATAATGCATGTAAGTTTATATGTCAACAAAAAATATATGGATAAATAAACTTGTAAAAGCGAAACCCCTTTGTAAGGGACCCCCCCACACTAACGTCTTTTGAGTGTCGTCGTCTTGCCAGCGTCTGTGCAGCGTTGACGAAGCGGCGCCGCGCCCCAACGCTGAGCGGCTGCCGAAAGCAGAGTTTACGCAGCGCTGCAGTCGCGTTCGCGTGGCGCCTGTGCAACGTTTTTTCAAAACATGTACAATTAACTATACAACGCCCTCGCTTTGAATCAAACGTAAAAACGCGTCATATGTTCGTCTTCGCATTCTTAACTAATCATAAAGTGTTTTTCACTATGCTATAAATATTTACAATATAATACCAAATAATCGCTTTCCTGAAGTTTGTAAACTCCACAGAGAATCTACCCAATATTGACGATGTGGTTTCTGTTTTTGTTTACATATTTTTCGGGTTATCAGTAATACTAACAGTGACTACTGTTAATTCTTCGTCAGAATCCAATTTCACACTGAATGTACGCGACGCCAGCGCTTCGTAAATCCGGCGTCCGGCAGTCGTTCATCTTTAGCGTCGCGGCGCCACTTCGCCAACGATGCGTCGACGCTGCGCAAGCGCTGGTTTGTGGACTACGCTCAAAAGACCCTTAATATCAAAAAAATAAAAATCTGTTTCTTGAGTGCATTATGCCGCATTCTGCAAGTCCATTGCTAAGATGATTCATTTGTGTTCATTGAATTTTGTTCTTATGTTGTCATCAAGTATTTGTGTGCTTTTTGACCAACCATTATCATTTATTGATCTTAAATTAATGACACTTTTTTTAATCATGTCACAGGACAAACCCAGCAGATAGAAGAATGGTTGTGTGTGCTTGGAACCCATCAGACTTACAGCAAATGGCATTGCCGCCCTGTCATTGCCTTGCCCAGTTCCATGTGGCCAGTGGCAAGTTGAACTGCCTGCTGTATCAGAGGAGTGCTGACATGGGTTTAGGCGTCCCCTTCAATATCGCCAGTTACGCCTTGTTGACACACATGATTGCACATCTCACTAATCTTGAGGTACAACCAAAGACTCTGTTATTTATTTTCTAATACCACTTACAAACTACTACCTGAAAGCTAGAAGTTGTACACCACTTGTAGATCAAGACATCACTCATTGTCATTCCAGCGGCTAAATGATGTTTATTGAAGTGCTCTTTCCATCTAGAAAACAACTAGGCATCTTATTACTTTAGGCCCAAATCCTCCCAGGGCTCTCCGACTCATTGTATCACATACAATATTTCTAATCTAAACATGTGTTTTTCTGTTACATCATAGCAGCAAAGCATACTGCCTGATATGAAGCAATTACTGTATATGTAGCCTATAGATGCTTGACTGGTGATGCTGTGCAGGTGAAGTTGGCTTTGGCTCAAAGATGATTGTTAGGCATATGACAATATTTTAGTTTATACTACTAAGATGGCAAACAAGCATACTGCCCATCTAATGAAAGGAACTTACCATAGCCTATGAACGTCTGTAACACCAGGTGCATCACGCGCGTTGCCCCATGCTGTAATATACTGAGAAATCCTCGACAGGCAGTTCATTCCACCGCTTGATAGTATGCGGGAGGAAACTTCTCTGGAACTGCACAGCACATGACCACTTAGGCTCCAATGTGTGAGAATGAATTCCCTATCGATGGCGAGTGGTGCGACTGTATAAGGCGCCTGAAAGTATCATATCAGACTTCTGATTATAATTTATATACTTGTTTATTGTATGTAGAGTTTATATATTTTTTTTCAGGCTGGGGAGTTCGTGCATACCACAGGTGACACACATGTGTACTTAAATCATGTTGTCCCTCTCACAGAACAATTGAAACGGGACCCACTGCCTTTCCCTACCTTGAAATTTGCTCGGAAAGTAGAATCCATTGATGACTTTAAGTTTGAGGATTTCATTATTGAAGGTTATAAACCGCATCCTAAAATTGATATGGAAATGGCTGTTTAATTTTACCAGTATTAAATCGTAAGTGTAAGTAATTAGGTGCCTTAAACCAGAGATGTGCTATAGTATCTGTTAATCGTAGCGAGGAATGTGTATATCTCTTATCAATGCCTGAATCTAGTCGCTCCTAAGTTTGACTAGTTAAACTCACCTCCCTCTCCAGAAGCAAGTCGAGCCTCGCTCGGTCGACTTTTGTTGATCACAAGCTAACCCTAACCTAGACTTGCTTTTAGAGTTAACTAGTCTAACTTAGGAGCGCCTAGATTTCGGTTATTGACTATAACATATCCATCGATATAAGGGCAAAAATTTGAAAGCTACATTCTTTACATGCTTGTTAAAACAAGGCTCATGATCTAAGGATGTCAGTATTATTTTATTATAACAAAATAACCGAACGCCTGTTATCACTCTTATGAGCATAGATTAATTTGTCTGTAATGGTAAAGTGATTTGTCTATGCTAGTTGATTATAAACGTTAGTCATTTATTAGTACACTGGAGACACAAGTAGTGTACATGTGCATCAAAGCTGATTTGGTGTGTCATCAAAGCGCTTTGCGCGATGTATTTGTGCGAAGATGTGTCTACTCAGCGCTGCTTCAGCAGCAGAGTAGACGCAGACGCATCTTCTTAGCACAAATACATCGCGCAAAGGGCCTCTTTGATATCTATCTATCTCTTTCACATCTATCCGCTTTAGTACACCACTCCAAGTTTGATGGGCAAGAACTTTGATGTCACACCACATCAGCTTTGATGGGTGAACTGTCATGTCTCTCATCGTTTAACACCCTCACACATCTCTCGTTCATTAAAAAGTTATAAATTAAGAATAAATATAGTATTAGGATAAAATACAGTATATATAGTTGTTAAGAATTCAAATGTCTATTCAAAATACATACGTAAAGTAATTAATTATCATACTGTCTAAATCAACAACTTTTTGAAAGATAATAAACGCTTATCATGAATTAAGTTTTTATTTCATTTTTAACCGACTTCAAAAAAGGAGGAGGTTCTCAATTCGACTGAATATTTTTTTTGTATGTATGTTATTCGATATCTTTGCGAATTGTGAACCAATTTTAATAATTATTTTTCTGAAGTTTGATATTCGCAGTCAAAAAATCCGATGGAAAACGGCTTCGGCTTATCCGGTAGGGCCCCTGGACGGCCAATGAAGGCAAGCCAGAGCTGAGAATCTGCGTGCCTTCTTGTTTTTACACACCGACCGATGAAGACATGCCCGAGACGAAGGCCCTGACCGACTCTCTGGATTACTCATTATTATTTTTTAATAATATATATCATTAAAAGTTTATTTTTAATAAATGTGATTATGAGATTGAATAAAATCCAGTCATGTTACAGTGGTACACTAATTATTTCGCGAGGGTTATAATGGATAATTAACAAAACATCGATCGATCGATCTACTATGACTACGATCGATAAAATAATCGATCGTAGTCGTCTATTGAAAATGTGGAATCAATGTAATAAAATTGAAAATTCAATTATTTCTACGATAGAATTTGTAAAATCCAAAAACATATTTAATGGTAATGATTTCACGATTAAAAATACTACGAAGTACGAATACTACGAAGTTTCGTAATACACGGTGCCCGCGTGGCACCAGCCCTTGCAATCGGTTCCATATGCGACTCGGAGGGTAAGTGAGGTTGACTCCTGAAAGCGGCGGGGAGTGGTCATACTGTACTTAGTACTATCTAGACACGCAGTAGCGTCTCGAGCCAATATATACTACTATATACTGTGACTTTACAGAGTATTTTTCTTCAGAGTTAATGAAATGCCGGAACCCTCGGTGTGTGAATTCGACCTCGCACTTACCGGGAATTTATTTTAATAATATTATTAGTGCAACAAGACAGAATTCCCAATAATATTACTTTGTACCCACAGGGACCTTCCATTTGTTTATAAAAAAGCTATTAGATATAAATTTTTGGTGCGAAACATCTAATGCGGAGGGTCAAGCCGACTGTTGCTGCTCTACTCGGCTCGAAGATCTCTCGCAAAATATACCAGCCGAGATACCAGCTTGCACCTTGTGAGTCAATTGTGATTGTTGACGATCCCAAACTGACAGTTGGTTTAGAACCAAGTCTGAGAAGAGATTTTGCATCCCTTTGTGTGTTCCACTGATTATACAATGGGGTGTGTTCAGAGAAGTTGTTTGATTTGATATGTAAGCCACGGTCTCCTATAGTCGCACCGCTCGCCTTCGACTGGGAATTCATCCTCACATCACATTGGAGCCTAAAGGGTCAATATTTTACTTCAGCTAGGGGTCCCGCAACAATTTTTTTTCACTAACATTTTGCATTCTGTGAATTCTAGGCAGACAAAAAAACATAACAAATCTTTATGTATTTATTCAAATTCCTTACATACTTGCATCTGCTAAAAAATAAAAAGTAAACCATTTACCATAATGGCAAATAAAACTTACATAATATGCTAATAAAATTCACATGATTAGTATCCATTTTCACCAACGCTAAGAATCTGTTATAGTAGAGATGAGCAAAATTCCAGGCATTTACGATAAGTGCCCATAAGTACATGTAAGCCTAGTTTTGGGCATAAATAAGGGAATTTATAAGTACTTTTTGGACATTTATCGTTAATCTCTAGTTATAGGTATTTCCAGCTCCGAATGGTACGGCTTTATAGATGGGGTAGCAGATAACCTAAACCCCCAGCATATAGAGGTGTAGAAATAAAAAAGCATTTGGCTCCATCATCATTATATACAATAGTCAATAATTATACAATGAGACATAAGAATCAAATAAAAGCAAAACCAAAAATATTCACTTTTTTTTAAAGGTGAAATTTAAATTTAACCTTATCGCCAACCTCGTAGAAAAAAACATAGCTATTTAAAAAAAATGGCATATTACTGGTTTTGCTTTTATATGATTCAAATCATCAATAAATCAAAAAGAAATAATTTTGTCATGGGATTATTGAAGCTGTTAGTAGTACATTTTAACAAGTACGCTTTGCACATTTTGGCGATGGAGCAATTGAAACTTAATACTTTTTGACTTCTGCACCTTCACGTGCCGGGAGGATTTGAACCGCCATCTGGTCTAACCAATGTTCGATAGAATATTATTTAAAGTGTGTCACAAAAGAGTGGAGAAAAATAGTGTTGCCACTTTCTGTGTGCCTTATTTCGGCACTGCCCAGTCGTTAATTTGTCGAAATTTGTCGCCCAAAGCAAAAAATTTGTCGGTCTCCCGTTAAAGAGTTATAAGGTTTTTTTTGTGGCAGTGCCGAAATAAGCTTATTTTTGCTTTGGGCGACAAATTTCGACAAATTAACGACAAATTTATTGTCTAGTTAAAATCAAGATCTGAGACCTGGGCAGTGCCGAAATAAGGCACACCCACTTTCTACGTACGAACACGAAATTTTCACATAATCTTTGGAAACATAATAATATGGAAACAGCCAATGTTACTAATAAATTGCGTTTCTCCTCATTTTGGTCACACTGTATATGTACGAATATATAGGGAAAAATCAGCATTGGATATAGCCTGGTGTAATGCACTAACTTACCGTTAATGACAACAGACACGTTTTTGGATCACAAAAAAAAGAGGAAATATTGCATGCAGTTGCATTACATTGTAAAACGTTCTTACAGACATTCCTACTATGGACAATGTAGGATTTTGCAGGATGAACGAGGTGTATCGGGCAGCCAGTGTGACCACGTTGCAAGAGAGCTATCTATCTATAAGTAGCTATCGTCCTCTTTTTGTTTTGATCTTGCCAAATCCGCAGAAAATCCCTCGCGATGGGTTTAAGTAATGATGCCTCGCCCTCACATTCCTATCATCAGGTGAGCTCCCCACATAAACAATAATTTACGATTACCAACTTGTCCTCGTGTCACCCATATTCGCACTAAATCGCCGTGGCATGTCCTAAGAAACGAGATTTTGTTTCCAAAATATTCTTATGTTTTCTCAAGTTATTGTATGTTATAATCTCACTTAGAGAAAGTGTCCTTAAATAACTTTTTCACACAGTTGTGATAAGGGTTTCGTCGATAACAATGGTTACTAATTACCTATCAGTGGTGACTACATAATCTAGAATGACATCAGGTGCGAGACTTCCGCCGCGAGGGACTATTCTGTCGAGAAGGCGTTATAAATATACATTTTAACAATATAACAAATTCATAATTTTGTTTCCTTACAGCTAATCAACGTTGAAAATTATATAATGCCTTTTGTACATCATATTACATTAAAATTAGTCTTGTCTTTAAACGATGCGTTATATTGATTTGATAAGACGCCGTAGAACATTCTGTGTTATATTTTTTTAGATAGTAAATTAATATACCATGATTTTGTAATGCTTTTTCTACCTAATGTAATTGAATATTAGTAATAATATTCAGTCACTTTATTTTATTATTGATGAAATTACTTGTCCATTCAATTATATATTATTCATTAAATTACTAAAATTGTTATGAGCACTTTCATTTACTAATAATAATATTATGTATTACATGAAAATAATTTAATAAAAAAATATATACATAAATAGAAAAAGAAATTCGAAATCTTTTATGCGTGACATGAAGTTACAATCAGTTTTTGAAGGCGTCCATTTTTTTCAAATAACAGAGAATTCACGGAATCGAGATAAATTAATAGCTTGAAAACTGGAAAATAATTCATGTCAATGTTGCGAGCGTCTCGAAAATATTTAGCTTGAACTCCATGTAAATGTATGGAACTGGAAAAAAAATATTAACTGCTAATGACTTGAAAAATGAACTACCTTAGGGGTCGGGAATATTGCCAGTACAAACTGAAAGGCCATGGCAGTTTTAAAATTTAGAATTTAAAAATGTTTAACCACATTTATTTAAGTTCAAAAATTAGTTAAGTATTTTTATTTGGCGCTGACATGTCATACCAATCAGCGCCCATTAAAGTTCATGTTATGAACTCTTTATCTATTTAAGACGACGCCTTGACGATTTTGAAGGCATGGTTCTGGATTTTTTCTCAGCAATTACAAAACATACGAATGTAATTTTGGAGTACCTTATACTTCATGTAATGAGCTTCATTTCGTCAGTTGTCGTTACACGACATTTAACTATTATAACCGAAAAAAAAATCGCAAAGTGGCTCTTTTTAAACAGAGATTTCTATTTTATAGGCATACAGAACAGAGGAATTCCTTTAAATTTCTTATACAGGTTAGTCTAAGCACACGCTTCAAAATGCCAGGTGGATAGTTTATATATATTTTGAAGAGGAAAAAACCAGGAACAGATTTTCGTATGAAATAATAGATATCTTCACTATGGAATATTTCGTTCATCAATGCGTCACCTTAAGTCGTTTGCTAAGCTAACCACCAGTTTACGATGACCCTTGATAGTGTATTGCATCACATAATTACAATAGTCCAAAACTATAAAATTAAATTAATAAATTTTGTGATGATAGTAATATAATAATTCATAGTAATACTTTGATATAACATATCGATATGACATGTTTATATCAAAATATTCAAATAACCTTAGATGCGAAGTTGTGACAGCTATGTATCAACACATTTGGTCGTCTTGTGACGGCATCTGTAAACAGAAATTATATTGCTGCAAAATAAATTATAGTATTTATAATCCAAGTGATCAACGTTGGCAGCACAGTATAAGTAATAGTACTACGTACAGTATGGACAGTCCCTGCCGCTCTCATGTCGACCCCACCTCCCCTCTGAGACAAATCTGGAACAGTTTGTATGGCGCCGCACGCACATGCGCTCATTATCGCTCTGTACAGACGTCATTATTTATGTAATAGTGAACGATGCGTCATTTGTATGGAGTGGCCGGGTTGTGGTGGCAGTGTATAAAATCAAACTATAAAAATCAGCGACCGTGAGCACGTCATCACAATTTCCAGCTACAATAGTGGGACTCTAATGTTCTTCACCCAACGTACGTACTGTGCGGTTCCAGAGAAGTTTTCTCCCGAGTACTGTCAAGCTGTGGAATGAACTGCCTGTCGAGGTTTTCTCAGAGGACTATAGCATGGGGTTCTTCAAAAGGGGCGTGAAGAGGTTTTTACAGGGTCGGCAGAGCGCGTGTGATGCCCCTGGTGTTACAGGCGTTCATAGGGTAACTGCTTTCCATCAGGCGGGCCGTATGCTTGTTTGCCACTCAGTGGTATATAAAAAAAAAAACAACCTATGGGTCTAAATAAATAAATTTTCCAGGACAAACTACACAGCAAACAGACAATACATAGAAAACACTTAGACCAAGACAAACAAACTTGTTCATGCACACAAATGTTTGTCTGGTGCGAGGATCGAACCCACGACCCGAAGTCAAAGTCCCGCAACTATTTGCATAAAACGACCTCTTCATAGAACATAAGGGTACCCTTGTTGTCAGAAATTCCAAATAATATTATTTGGAATTTCTGACAACAAGGGTGAATGGCTTAGATGAACGAAATTTACAAACTGATACAAAATACTACGTGTGAGAATAATAATAACCTGTGTTACTGCATCTTCCAGTCTACTGCTGGGGACGGGCAAGGCAGCCAGTTGTTCCACAAGGGCCATTGTCATTTCGGACTCTACTGTAATTTCTACCCATAACGTATCTGTAATAAAATATTTTATCGAGAATCAAGAATACAATCTGTTTGAAGAATATGTACGCCTTACATTTATACAACTGTAAAGCTGTGGAATGAACTGCCTGTCGAATTTTTTTTCAGGAGACTACAGCATAAAGTTCATCAAAAAGGGTGTAAAGAGGTTTTTACAGGGTCGGCAACGCGCGTGTGATGCCTCTGGTGTTACAGGCATTGGTAGGCTACGGTAACTGTTTTCCATCAGGCGAGCCGTATGCTTGTTTACCACTTTAGTGGTACAAAAAATGCAAATACAACTAGATTCATAGATAGAATCTGCTCATTGAGCTATACTATCTAAGAATCATGGACATCCTACGACTGGCAGGCAAGTACCCCTTCATAAATAGCAACAAAATGTTTAGATTGAAAATGTCCAGTCAAGGGTCATGCGTGCAGTACCACCTACCTAACCTTTAACTCTTAATGAAATACGCATTTTATACGACAAAAAACGTATATATTTTGTAGCGTTATAGCGTGAATCATTCTCTACAAATGAATCTACGGAAATTTTAATATCACATAAATGTGTATTATAATCAAATTTAATGATAAGGCAGATGGTACTGCTTGCACTTATGACCCACCCCTGACAGTAGGTACCTACATAGTAATTTATTTACTCCAATATCATGACAAAATTTGTTGATATTCTTCTGAAGTATTATTTAATAATTTAGTAGTACTTTCATATCTTATTACGTATTTTAATTGCTGAGAATTCGCTGGATTCCTTTCTCATGTTGATTGAAATAGTTGTGTTCGGACTTCGGACCAACTTCAAGATAGCAATAGCTTTCTTCTTAATTATTTCTTGCCAATACTAATAATTTGTATTATTACAGTGGCTCAATGAGCTTTTTGAAAGATTGATTTAATAAATGGAAAGCTTATCTAAAAATTTTAAACAAAAACTACATACTCAAAGGTTATACCAAACTGAAACACCCCTGTAGAGATACGCGGGGCGGGCAGCTCCTAAACGAAGTCTGAGCGCATGTGACGTCACAAAAATAAAATGTGTGTAATACCTAGCCTGTAGGTATTACACAAATTTTATTACACAGTTTGCTATACACCCCTGTATATTGCCCTGTATCACAGTATAAACAAGTCGAGCAGTATTGTGTCTCGACTAGACATCAGGCAGGCTGTACTGTTCTATGGTAGTCAGCGTCATTTAAAAAAACAAGAATAAAATGGTACACCAAATTATTTGGATAGTTTTTTACTAGTAAGTTTGGTTGTTGTGTTCCTGCAAGTGAGTGAGGTCACCACAATGAAAGGAAGGATTTGCTGTGTTGCGTGGCGGCGCGCGACCGATGTTTCATGTTGCATGTGCTAATATGGTTACGATACGATAACCGCTTCACATCAGGCGGGTCGTATGCGTGTATGCCACCCGACGTAGTATCAAAAAAATTAAACACACTGAACACTAAGCGTGATATTTTCGTAACATAGTTTACGTAAATAACAGAGCAGCCGCGAGCGTTTCACTTACGAACTAACTAGTCAGTAGAATCTACTTAATAGTTAGTTCGTAAGTGAAAAGTAGATAATCTGTGGTTCCACACCATCCGCGTCCACAGTTCCATACACCGCCTGCGATGCACTTGCAACTGCTATCACCCAAATTCACTCGATTAGATATCGCAGCATGGCATTTCAGCAGTTTTTTCGAAGTGACAACACTGCTTAATTTATCTATACTGGTCCTGGAAACTGTACACAGTAAATAGCGGCGCGTTCAGGAGCCGTTTTGTGCGTTTAAAATTTTTTTTTTCAATTTAATATAGCTTTTTAATCATAATTTTATAACTTTTCAATTTAATTAAAAATAGTTTTCAAAACCAAAAAAAAAAAATACATAATTTTACGTACATTTTTATGTGAAATTATGTATTTTGATGCATTAAATAATACATTATTATATACCTATACAAATTGAGAATAAATATAATTAAAAAAAACCGGCCAAGTACGAGCCGGACTCGCGCACGAAGGGTTCCGTACCAATTTCCTATAAAAACGGCAAAAAAAACATAATGTTTCTTGTATGGGAGCCCCGCTTAAATATTTATTTTATTTTTATTTAATTATTTATTTTCTAGTATTAGTCTACCTAATACCGTTATCAAATGCAAGCAAAAACGAGCAAAAAAACACGTTTGTTGTAGTGGAGCCCCCTTAGATATTTATTTTATTCTGTTTTTTAGTATTTGTTGTTATAGCGGCAACAGAAATACATCATCTGTGAAAATTTTAACTGTCTAACTATCACGGTTCATGAGATACAGCCTGGTGACAGACGGACGGACGGACAGCTAATAAAAGCGTGTTAAAAAAAATTTAAGCATTTAAAAAAGAGACAGTTCGATAAAAGTGCTTTTGTTTGTTTTATGTTCAAATTGTTTTAAACAGCTTATTTATAACAACTTGGTTTAATCACCCTGTTATAAGATATCATAAACTATATTAAGACCTTCACAAGAAGCTTAATATATATATATATATATATATATATGTAAGTGCCACAGAGTAGTGTCATTAATTTATTGAATTGTAAACAATAATAGAGGTATGAAGATAGCATGCATTACTTGTTCAATCTGTCCTTGGCATGAGTAATAATAATATTAAATACCTACCACCTATTTGATCTCCTTTATCAGTCAGCAGATGGAAAAATCCTCTATGGGTGCCAGGGTTACTGGGTGCAACTAATTTTAGAGACACTGTAGTGGAATGTCCTGGAGGAAGAGGAGGCACGTAGACCGGTGTAGCACCCAGAGGTTCACCACCAGCTTGTATTAATCTACAACTACCTGGCCATGTTTCAGCTCCTGTATTTGCAATACTCCAGTTTTGATCAAAGCTGAAATCATTTATATACATAAACATCCTATACAGTTAAGAAGTGGGTCATGACTCGTAATCCTATCACATCGCAATCAACCCACTGTTGGGATACGGGTCTCATCTCAATCGAAGGGGTTTAAAGCATAATCCACCATGCTGCTCAACTGCGGGTTGGCGGAGGCCAGTGCTGCCAAGTCGCCCAAAGGCCACATGAAAAACTTAGCTTAACAACTGTCATCTAATGACAACAGCCGGGACCGACGGCTTAACGTGCTCTCCGAAGCACGGAGGAGCTCGATATAAATAAAACCATCCATAGACAGGTTACAGTGACTTTACTACTTGCGTGATCGATTTGAGTGACATGTGCAACAATACCATCAAGCTTCTTCATACTACAATATAAAAAAGTAATTAAACCAATATTATATTAGGTTGGGGAAAAAGTCTTTTCGTATTTTATATGAAAATTCAAAACATTTTTTAATAAAGTTTATTTACATTTAACTAAAGTATGTAGGTGCCATTTTGTTCGATAACTTTTTGCCATCTTGTAGGTACAGACATGATCCCATTACTATAGAAATTTTGGGACTTCTGTTTAAAAAACCACGACAAGTGGTTTTGGCAGTCTTCTCGTGATGTTAACCTGACATTGCCTAAAGAATTCTGAAGAGACCAAAACAGGTGGAAATCAGAAGGTGCAAGGTCAGGACTATACGGCGGATGCATTAACACCTCCCAGTCAAACTCTCTTAATTTTTGCTCAGTGGCTAAAGATGTGTGAGGTCTAGCGTTATCATGATGAAAAATCACACCCCTTCTGTTAATTAATTCCGGCCGCTTTCTCTCAACTTTTTGCTTTAATCTCATCAGTTGTTCACAGTAGAGTCCAGAATCGATAGTCCTGCCTGGCGGTAACAGCTCATAATGAATAATGCCCTTCCAATCCCACCACCATACACACAGCATCACCTTGTTGCGGGTTAACCCGGTTTTGCCAGAGTCTGTGAAGCCTGACCGGCCTTTGACCACGACCTTTTTCGCACGTTCTTGTCGTACGTGATCCACTTTTCATCACCAGTTATAAGCTTCTTCAAAAACGGTACGCTTTCATTACGTCTTAGTAAAGAATCGCAAATGAGTACACGGTTCATTAGGTTTCTTTCAGTGAGATCGTGAGGCACCCAAATATCGAGCTTTTTAGTGTACCCAGCTTTTTTCAAATGCGCCAAAACTGTTTTGTGGTCAATTCCTAATTCTTCAGCTACGTCATAACTACTGATATGCCGATCTTGCTCCATTTTTTCAAAAATGGCATCAATTTTATCCGTAACAGGGCGACCAGAGCGACGTGCATCTTTCACATCAAAATTTCCTGATTGAAAACGCTTAAACGAAAATTGTGCTACTCTCACAGACACTGCACTAGGTCCATAAACGTCACAAATTTTTTTCGCAGCTTGCGTTGCATTGTTACTTTTTTTGTAGTAAAATTTTAAAATGAATCGAATTTCTTCATTAGATTCACTCATCTTGACAGTAAAAAAAACAAATGAAAATCACACATTTACGTAATTTGAATTTGGAATTATCTTTTTTAAAATTTAAACTTTTTAAAGATATCAAAACCTGCCAGATACAAATGGTATAACCAAAGAGATTTTATTACAAGTTCATACATACTATAATGCGAAAAGACTTTTTCCCCTACCTATTATTATATTATAATTTGACATCAACACTGAAAATAGATTTAATTATTAAATAAAAAGTATTAAATTAAAGATTTTTCCTTTAAAAAATCTGCCAGCCATATTCCCTAATATTATTTATTAGGTTGGCACCTTATATACGATTTTTCAAAAGGTAAACATATTTTTTCTCCCTTTTAATTAAAAAAATTACATCTTTGAAGTCAGTTTTTATTTTACTTTTTTTTTATTTTTTTAAATAGTTAATAATATTTTTTTTGAAAATTTTATCAAGAAAATGAATTAAATTTGAAAAATACAAAAAATATTCTATAGCCTATGCAGTTAGGCTTTAGAAACAACCATAGAACAAACATTCATGATGATATGTTTTCGAATTCAAATCAAATCAAATCAAAATATCTTTATTCCTTGAGCTTTATAAAGCAATTAGAAACGTCATACAAATTACACTGTTAATCCTAGTGACGAATACTCACTTAACTCAGTATCTTAAAAACTACTGAACCAAGTTTGATGAAATCTTTACCACACTTGTTTTCCAAACTTTTAAAATTTCCTAGTCAAAATAATGGTACTGTGCAAGTTTCAATCAAAATATTGACCCTTTCGTATCGTAAGGTCATTTAAGTAAAACGCCCTATGAGCACAACGTTCTAAAAGCAAAAGGGCCTATATGCAATTCGTCTTATAAGCAATATGACCTAGTAACAAATGTCAAATTAAAAAATATTGTTTGTAATCCAACCTATAGATTTTGAGATATGCATGGACAAAGATACTTACAAATATACATATATACACTTATGAAATTTGGCACACATGTTTAGAAGCTGTAAAGACTAACATAAACCAATACTGTGCAATTCTGACAATATTACATACATATTAATTGATAACCACATTTTTCGTTGGTTAAAAATATTTTACAATGATGATATGTGCCTACATTTTTGCATGTCAATGATTATAACTGAATAAAATTTTATAAAATTATCCTTTTACCAAAAAAAAATGGTTTTTTCATAGTTCCTATGTCTACTGAACAAAAGGTGTACTTACCAGGTACCAGGTCCAACAGCAGTTTCTTGACTTTGAGCAGCTTTTAATGACATAGACGGAAGCTTTTGAGGTAAGGTATAATCTAAATAACAACAAATTGCAGCTTGCAAGTTCCTGCAAAATTAATAATTCCTGCTAAGTTAGAATAACATAAGATTTAGTTGCCAGTGGAAGATGAGAATGTGGGAGAGAGAAGTGTCTGCTCTTATTGCAAATGTAATGAGAATGTCTAACTCTAAAATATTGTATATTAAGAACACATAAGACTGGGTGAATGAGTTATCGCATAAGGTATGGTACAAGGGTGGATCCAACGATCAAGTTAGGGGGCCGTCATATACAAGATAAAGCCAATTATTGGATTTTTCCTAGACCCATCATCTGCCCAGGGAGCAGCTTACACTATCTACATTCACAAATTATTCTTTCTACATCCTGGTAACTATACCATGGAATGGACCTTAAATCAAAATAAGATTTATAAAAACTGAACCGGCAATAAAAACAACAAATAAAATTACAGGTAGAACAAATTAAGATATAGTAATTATTAATAGATAATTCATCATCTTACCAATTGCTCATATCCAAGAAAAAACTAGCAGTGTTGTAGTTCAAACTAGGCCCTAGAAGTATTTGCATTTGGTTTATAAGTTCCTCCCTATCAGTAGTGTTCATACAACTAAATTGCAGAAGGAGATTTTGATCAATCTCCCCAGGCACAGACGAACCATCAACATCCATTGTTTATTATGAATCACAAAGCAACGTCTTAAATTTGATATTTCTCCACTTGTATTTCAAAGAAAATTGACATGCCCTTTGTTTACGTTTATCAGCTGACTTCTTCAACCACAGCAAGTTTATGATGAATTTATCAGAAATTTTAAACATCAAGTTACAAAATCTTAAACTAATAACAAATATGTCATAACAATTTCACTGCACAGAAATTTATAAAACTTGCACATTTTTGAGAAATAGAACAGTGACCAACAGACAGACACAAGGGTAACGCAACGCACGTACGTACAAAATAAATTCAAGGTAGCTGTCACTGTCAATGTCAAATTCCATAGACTATGACTCGGACGAATAGGTTACTGAGAACTTTTTGGCGGCAACTTGATAGGCGCGATTGTGCTTCTATGCCACAGACAGACAGACATTCAATTTATTGAATGTCTGTCTGTGGCAGACATTCAATTTATTGAATGTCTGTACGAAAATCATGTATCGCAAAAAATTTGGACCCTTTAATCCGCTTGATTGGCTCCTCAATGCTTTCTGCATTAAGGCGGCGAGGGTTTAAATGAAATCTGTTCTCAGTAGTCATACAAAACCCAAACTGTTAAAGAATTGACAATAACATAGTTATATTTGAAATAAAATGTTAATCCGAAACTCTTGTATTTGTATCCCATTTTTGATACAACGGTACGAAGGTGCCATGGTAGTAGGTCTTTGAGTATTAATCGATTAATACTCAAAGTAGTAGGTAGGTACCTAACCACAGAGTAGAGTACCTAACCATTGTTAGCGTGCTAGTAGTTTGCGCGCCATCTAGCCATTTTTGATTAAAACAGAAAAGCATAATTAAACAAATTGACCTTCGTGTACTGATTTTGTTACTATCAAATTACCTATAACTAATTTGAGACTCTTAGCGACCTCTGTTGCTCTTTAATACAAATAAATAATAAGCCTTTCAATTTCCGACTGGGTACTCTGTGCATTATCTTTGTAATATGTATTCTTTTTTTTATATAATATCCTGCAGCTCGGTGTGCCTCTTGGCATAGGCCTCCTCCAACTCTCTCCATTGAGTTCTATCCTCAGCTACCCGTGCCCAGTAAGGCCCCAAAGTTAGGTAAATATCATCTGCCCATCTGGTTCTCGGGCGTCCCTGTTTTCTATTACCGGTTCTGGGGTACTACACACTCACTTGTTTGCTCCATTTGTTTTTGCCACATCTCAGCATGTGTCCTGTCCATCCCCATTTGAGATGGTCTATGCGAGCTTATTATGTTGCTCTTAGAGTAACTAAATTCCGTGTACGCAATATAATATGAACATGGCTGGTCCTTTATTTCTAGTTCCTGGTAGCATTTAAGTTCTCGTGAAAAGTAAGGTTAAACGCCCGAAAAATTTTACGTCAAATTCGAATTTTCGTGTCGAGCTCGTATCATATTAAGTCACCAGTAGCAGTAAACGTTAAACTCAAAAAAGTTCAAAAAAAGTCAATAGTCACAAAAAGACTAATGACCACATCGAGTCGCGAACGTAGAAACGATAGTTCAAATTGGTCACACATTTACAACTGCGCCATTGACTCGATAATACTCACTGGCGAAATACGAGTATGTATTGAGTGGGAGTGTTAGGTTTTTTTTGCCTAACGGAATTTCTTGATTCGGTCGATAAAAGCTATGCAATAGCTTAAAATCGCTATTCTGCCTTTGTGGCGTCAAAAACTGCGTTCCAAAACAACCAGTACCGTGTTCTAGAGATTATGACTCTATTTTTCGTATAGCCATTGTGTACACAATGTAATAAAATTATACGGTAATTTTGGGGTTATTTTTACGGTAATTTTGACGTTGTCAAAATTACCGTAAAAAGTCTGGCAACATTGGTTTATAATAAAAAAACTACAAAAAAAGTAAGAAATGTTTGCCAGCCAGCCATAGAGATTGATTTGATTGCCAGCCTGCCTGCCAACCAGCCAACAGCAAGCAAGCTTCTCGTGATAATCTTCATTACAATCATTATCATTATTATGACCAAATTGAAATAAAATCAATTAAAGCAAAATAAATACTGTCATTGGATGTTTGAAGATACTTGTCCCCTGTGAGATGATGTGAATGCAAACTGTGTAAACTGAACTACCGATCGAAGAGTATGATTTGCGGAGCATTGCTGTGATATTGTGAACTTAAGAGAAAATAGTGTAAACAATCACAATTATGTATCTTTAAATATAACAACAATCACATTAGTGGTTTAGGACTTAGTGCCAAGTATGGACGACGACGACAGCAAAGATACGAAAATTCACCCATGTCCACACGCAGGATGCACGGCTGTATTCAATAGACCTTATCGATTGTCTGAACATTTAATGGCCCACTTTAACTTCGTAAGTTATGATTAATAAAAATATGTTTGATGTATGTAAAACTGTTTGATGTATTTAATACCTTAGCATTGGGTATTTTACCTTTCAGAAAGCCTATCCGTGTCCAGAAAATAATTGTACCAAATCATATACTAATAAAAGCCACCTAAACCGACATATAAACACCGCGCACAAAAGTCATGAAACATATATGATGTACAGGTAATTTATAATATAAATTTAACTATACATTTATTAGGAGTACATCTGGCCGATCTCTGTACATAGGAGATATTTAAGAAAAATTTACATGAGGACTTTATATAAACCAAAGCAGCTATTTTTAGAATTATTGTCTGTCTGTCTGTATATTTGTTGCACATAATGCAAAAACAACTACTGCAAAATTGGATGTATTTAAAATCTGTTGAATGTTTCATCTTGATATGCTAAGTGAAATTCAAGTAATAAATATTGTTTTTTTGTAAGGTACACTCGGATCAAAAGCAGGCGTCCTGTAGTTAGCAATAAAAAAGTAGTGTAAAAGAATTAGAGGGAGAATTGTCTGAAGCACGTCTGAAAAATTTTTCTATGCATAATGCACATGTGCTCCAAAAACTATGTATTTAACTAATTTGCATAAATATCACAAGAAATTAATTTGCAAACAAGTGAAGCAAGCAAGCAAACAGAAATCACATAGCCTGAGCCCTTTTAATTGAGAAGTAGTGTAGTGTAGAATAGTAATAGAAAAATCTGAAACATTTACATTGTACTCTTTTTGCATCCCAAAATTTCAATATGTTAAGTCATAATGCAACTCCAAGCAATTTAGTTCTCATTTTGTAAATTTTTATTTAGCTTCACCGTGGTGTCTGTGACCAAAACTTGCAAGTTAAATCTGACCCAATTCCCAAGTTCTAACTACAACAAGGGTCCAATTGTGCTGAAATTTGGCAGAATTGTTGGGTTTACAACAATGCAAAATTACCTAAATATTGCCATTTTTAATCCAATGTGTTGACTGCCATAAAATGGTGATTTATAATTTCCACTTAGCATAATTTCGACCTGAGGTCTAGGTATCAAATGAAGGAGCTTTATGAGCCAAATACAGTAAAAAAACATTTTAGTTTTTATTTTTTAAAAACTGATAAAAACTTGGTCTTAAAAATATTTTTTGTTCATTTTAACACTGTAAAAGCTATAAACAAGAGAATAAAGGAGCTATGTATATTATGCATGCATAATGGCTGGCTTACATAAGACTAATAAATAAATAATACTAGCGACCCACCATGGCATTGCATGTCTGTATGTAAATGTATTAAAAATATAAACCTTCATGAACATATTGATAGTGAAAACCGCATCAAAATCTATCTCATGCTCTGTGATCTGCTAATGCAGACAGAAATAGACAGTTTATAGGAAACTATGTATAGATAGGCTACTTTAGAAAATTATTGTAGGCTCCAGATATGTCTGACTTTTAAGATAATGTCTTAATATTTTCAAAATGTTAATTTAACATTATTTTTTTATGTTTAAGCTGTCCAGCATGTATGAAAATGTATGCAAACCGACAAAACTTAAAAAGACATATTAAGGAGTACCATTCGCCTGAGGCCACAAGAATTGTTCTGCGATGTGACGTGTGCAGAACTGAATTTAAAACAAAAAATCAACTAACTGCCCATATGTATGTTCACACAGGGATAAAATCATATATGTATGTATTTATTTCAATACATATTTCCTTACTGCTAAACTTATATGTTTTCTTGTGTGGATAGAGTTAGTAGAGAATGGATGTAGGAAATCTATTTGAAAGATCATAAAGTTACCCACAAGGAAAAGGTAATTAATAATATGAGTAGGTTGGCGCAGCACGCCCCCTTTTGTAGAGATATCCACTACTCGCACTATCTTGTCCTTGTCTTTACTTATAGCATGTAGGTATGAGAATAGGTCATAAAGAATATTTCATTAATTTATTTGATAGAACAGATTTATTTGCAGGATCGGCTAGTAGTAATTTTTTTTTTTCTATAATAACCAATGTTCCTTTTTTTTCAGTTGCGAGATTTGTTCTAAAGAATTTGTGACTATAACTGAAATGAAGAAGCATAGACGTTTTCACAAAACGTATGAGTGTAGTGAATGCCAAAGGACATTTCATTCCTGGGCAACATACCAATCCCATAAACTGAATGATCATAAAGTTGATGGTAATGTTTCTGTATATATAATAATAGGTCCTTACTAAAAAATCGCCAAGTTTTATGTATTGAATTCATATAGTGTACCCACTCTTTGAGCGATTTCCAATTTGTAGTACCTGTATTATGAGAATAATTTTAAAATTATTATATGAATTAGTACCTTTTACCACTTACATACATTGAAGGCAGCTCATTGCTTTGAAGTGGATTGAATTAATATGATTTTATTATTTAACTTCATAATGTTCAAATCCCAAAATATCCAGAGGGTGCAAAATGTAAATTCCAGGATGACCATATGCCAGAACGTACAGTGGGCCAAATCAGTCATTTACCATCATCAGTCAAAACTGAACGCACATTTAAGATATTGCGCCGAACGACCCGAACAAATCGAATTTTAAATGAAGTCCTATGACACTTTGCACACCTATCTGCGCCGAATCGTCCGAATCGGAAAAAGTGGGTAGGTGTGAGAGGTTACATGAGATTTCATTTAAAGAATTTTAAAATTAGGTTCGGTGCATTATGATCGGATAGATGTGACTTCACATATAGGCTGATATACATTTGCACTTTTCAAGTTAAGAAGGTCTATTTTCACTTTTAAAAGTAATAGAAAATCAACCTTAGCGACATTTATGTTTGTTGGAAGTTTTGTCAAAACTGATATACCCCCTTTTTTGGCGACCGTACATATACACACCAGAGTGTCCCTTTTGCTTTATTCAAACAAAATTGTATGGTGGATACAAGATGTTTCTTTTTATCCACCATAACTAATATTAATTAATAATCTGAATTTAAATACCATAGATAATTTAATAGATGTTACTGACTGACATAATACAAACTTCGATTCCCGCTTTTACCCTACTGGTGCTTCTGTTTTTTTTGTTCTATCTTGGCAAATTCGTATATTTGGTTACAAGTTGCACGATTTGAGGTTTTACTATTAATCAGTTTTTGAATACCTTAATCCGTCTGGAAAAATCTTATTACCCTATTTATTATATGTTGGTAATTATTTTAGAATATATCTGCAATGAGTGTGGCGTGAGTTTCAAGCTGAGATGCTATCTTGTACGTCACATTAAAATCCATTCATACACTAAGACTTATCCCTGCCCATATGCAGAATGTACACGGTAAGTGGTATTATTTTTAATTCAATTCGATTATTGGTAAATATTGTTAACTGGAACTGTCCCACGCCTTGAGGGCACACAAATTATAGGCGTAAATGGAAGGGACAGGTGGATGGTGTCATGAAATTATTAGCCTTGTGGCACAGTATAAGTAATAGTACAGTATAGCCACTCCCTGCCGCTCTTACCAGGCAATCTCCCCTCTGAGTCGAATGTGGAATCAATCGAAAGAGCTGCCACGCGCGACGCATAAATTATGAAAGTTCATTCGTAGTATATTATCCATTCTCAACTGAAATTTTAAATGATAAAATGATGTATTTCCTATGATTTAATCAATGCCATTAAAACTATTTGTTTGTTCATTACAAAATCAATTTATTTTTTCCAGTTTTAACAAATTTTACACATTGTATCGTCAAACTCGTTAATTCGACATTTGACTTTTTTATATGAGAGGGGGTAAACGAGCACGTGGGTCACCTGGTGGAAAGCAATCACCACCGCCCATGGAGATATAAGCAACACTAAGGGGTTGCCGATCCGTTGCCAGCCTTTTAAGGGAAATAAAGACTTTATCTTGAAGGCTCCCATGTCGTAATAGGCTATTTGACCAATTTTTTTTTTCGGTTTGATATGTAGTGACGTCTCTATAATATAACCATAGGTGAAGGAATTACTTCGATAGCACAAAAATATCTCGAGATATGTTAATTTGAAAATCACAATTTTGGATTTTCCTGAAAACGCTCCATACAAAAGGCTACTGAGTTATGACGTCACAGGTTTGTATTTTGTATGCATCAAATGAGAAGTTTATACGACTATGTTAAATATTACGTTTATGTAATTAGTATCAAAATAAAAGTTATAGTATTATTTATTTCTCTCTTGGCAATATTATTGTTTAATAATTTTATACTTTTAAAATGGACTTTTCCGCCAAACTTTGATCGACCCTAAAATAAGTCGGACGGAAGATATTAGAATGAAAGTGTGCAGATCTTTATAGTTTTGTGTATTTTACGATATTGTTTAATAATTTATACAATTTTTGAACATTGTCAAATAGCCTATTGTACAGATATACCGCTCAGGGACGTTTATTCCACAGTTTCACCATTTGTTCGATTGATTCGACAGTTCGACGTTTTTGGATTTTTTGGAAGTTAAATATTCACATTTCAATAGACAACCGCGACATTAGCTACCCAATTACAACCCGCGTGCGTGGACCATTTAGTACGGTAACATAACTGGATATAATGTACCCTCATAGTCACAATAATTCGAAGTAATCCTTTCACCTATGGTTATATTACTGTGATGTCCTTACATAACAAATCAAAAAAATAATTTGTCAAGTAGTTAACTACAGAATAAAATCTTTACATATATTTTGTTTTTCGTCTTTACAGATATTACACCAGAAACAGCAACCTGAAACAACATATTATGGTGAACCACTTGCAGTTCACATTTGATTGCACTATTTGCAAAGCCCGTCTGTCTACCAAGGTACTTTTTCTACAGATATTATTTCCTTGTAAGGCTTAATGTATGAATCAACTTACTTCATTGAACTGTAGAGATTTAAAACTACTCTGTGCATTTACTATATTTACCTATTGCATGCTCCCCACATGTTTATCGTTTCAAAACTTACAAGTATCTTCATAACAATGAAAAATATTAGAAAGAAAGTTTGCCGCCATATGCTTACCAAAATCATTAAAAAAATATAATTATAGTTTAATTTTATTGCCTAAGTGATCTTTTTTTTTATACCATGTCGGGTGGCAAACATGCATACGGCCCGATTTATGTGAAGCGGTGACCGTAGCCATAACAATTTCCTTCTTGGTGACCTCACTCACTCGCAGGAACACGACAGTCCTCAATGGAAATTAGCCTAGTCAACGAATAATTTTTGGATGGAAAAGTCGAAAGCAGAAACTTTGACTTAGGAACTTTGTTTGGACTAGTTAGGAGAAAAACATACTAAAAGTCCTTACCCCTCCGAGGTGAGCCCGAGGGGGGGAAGCACAAAGAAGGTCCCGTTTTTGGGTTTTTTGCTTACTTCTCGAAAACGGTGCTTCGTGCGAAATTTTGTTGTACTACATAATAAAAGCTAATTAAATTCTCTACAACTTTGTCTTTTGCACTTTGTATCTATCTTCTATCATTGCCAAGCTATGAGCTTCTAAAAGTGGTTGATTTTCAAAAATGTGTTCTACATTCTTTTAGTTATTAAGAGAGGTCTGCTTCTGTTTCGCTCCAAACCAACTTAAAAAGCATAAGTTTCCATTTTCTCTTATGTCAGCATGCGATGAAGTGGGGTTTGAAAACATTCTGCGGCTTGACGGATCTCAGGTTTTTTAAAGTACAGTTTACAAAAACCAACTTCGCTTCTCCGAACTGCAGTAGAAGTGGTGTCGCATCCCGTGAAGGCGTGTAGAAATAATATTAGCTGTTGCAATTCCTGACTTGAATAATAGGTGGTAGTTACTTTACCTCTGCTAGGCTTGACAAAGATAATATCATGGTCAGGTGGAGTCCTTGCTATAAGCAGAACTACCAAGTAAAAATAAGAAATGATTTTGGTAAATTTGTACTGCACTGTTACAATGTGCTCCAGAGAAAAAAACACACTTTTGAAAATCGACCACTTTTGGTAGCTCATAGCTTGGCAATGATAGAAGATAGATACAAAGTGCAAAAGACAAAGTTGTAGAGAATTTAATTAGCTTTTATTATGTAGTACAACAAAATTTCGTACGAAGCACCATTTTTGAGAAGTAAGCAAAAAACCAAAAATCGGGACCTTCTTTGTGCTCCCCCCCCCTCGGGCTCACCTCGGAGGGGTAAGGACTTTTAGTATGTTTATCTCCTAACTAGTCCAAACAATGTTACTAAGTCAAAATTTCTGCTTTCGACTTTTCCATCCACACTCCCCTTGTGAGCATTCATTGACCAGACTTAAGGTGAAGTGAGTCCAGGAAACACGCTTATTGAAAGAATAGTTCTATTAAACTATTTCAATTTGGTTCCTAGAAATTTAACTATGAAATCTTAAGTCCTTTCTGCAGGGCACAAAGCTATTGAAAACACAATTAATAATTTTTGGCTCGATAGAAAAAAATCGCGAACTTACTCTCTAAATTTGCACTAAGTAAAAATTATAACTATTTAATACAATTTTTTTATAAGGAAATTATACCAAAATTTTCATAATTTTAATTACGAGAGCACTATGCTATTACTTTTAAAAATAAAATAATTTAAATAAAATTATTAAAAGAATAACGATTTGCGGTCGCGCACCCTCCCCGATTCTCGATCGCTCTCAACGTCAGTGCTCTAGGAGCTGCGTTCGAGGTAGGACCTGTGCCGCGCGTCCGTTCAACGCGTTGTCAATAAACACGTTGAAATAAACACAGTGTAGGAATATCAGTAAGACAACAAAACAACGATGATGATGATACATTTATTTTTTTACTGAGACCCGGTTTTCTTTTCTCATGCTAGATGTTTCTTTGGAAAACTATATTATATATCTTTCTTGGAATATCTGTAAACCCACATTTAAATTCGTTCAGTAGCGATTGAGTTTATCGCATACATGTAGGTACGCGATCATCGAAATCGGTTTGGCCGTTTAGGCGTCATAATTTTTATTTTTTATACTTCGTCGGGCCGTAAAAACATACGGCCCGCCTGATCTGAAATGGTTGCCGTAGTTATAATAACGCTCGCAACTTAAAATATTGCTCGCGCACCGCCACTCCCGCTACCAACACAGCAACTCCTTCCTTTCTGGTGACCTCACTCACTCGCAGGAACACAACAACTCTCAAGGGAATTGTTATTTGGCTGCGGTATTCTGTGAGGTGGAGGTAAATTCCCCAGTCGGGTAGCTTACAATTACGCTCCCTACCTCCCTTTGCCAGCGCTTCGTTTGTCAGTCAGCTGGGTGCACGGCGTGCAGGTAAAATTGGCTTTGGTTCAAAGATGTTGATGAACCACTTACAGCCCAGATATAGTGATAACCCCAAAGATAGTGGAACAAACAGACATCCATACTTTCGCATTTATAATATTAGTAGGTAGATAGTTAATTGATTCAGGTGTTATTTTGCGGAAGTCAAATTTACAGGCAATTTGATCTACACTACTTTGCGTGCTTCCGCCACCAACGTTTTTGGTGTAGGACACGACTTACGCTTAATATTTTTTTGGTGTAGGAGCTAGGACGTTGGATCATTAATATTTTAGGGTGTAAGTGGTTCATCAACATCTTTAAACAAAAGCCAACTTCACCTGCGCGCTGTGTACCCTGCTGACTAACAAACGAAGCTCTGGCGAAAAGAGAGGTAGGGAGCGTAATTGTAAGCTACTCGACTGGGGAATTACATCCACCTCACAGAATACCGCAGCCAAATAACAATTCTCCCAATCAATCATGAAATCAAATCAATATTTTTTTTTGTAAATACATACATACTAACTGTTACCCGTGGCTTCGCCCGCGTGGTCCAGGGAAGCTGCCATTAATTTGTGTATATTTTTTTCTTGTTGTCATTTTTTTACTTGATGGGATAAAAAGTAGCTTATGACACTCTCCAGACCGTAAACTATCCCCGTTAACAAAAATCATGTCGGTACTTAGGTTACTTTCGATGTAAAAGAAGGACAAATGATTACAAAGTTTATTTTTCCCATTGGATTAAGATGTTTTTCCGTGATAAAAAGTAGCTTATGTCACTCTCCAGATCGTAAACTATCCCCATAAAAAAAATCACGTCCGTACTTAGGTTCGTGTTTGACGTGAAAGAAGGACAAATGATTAACTTTATTTTTTCCCGTGGGAATAAAATGTTTTTCCGGGATAAAGAGTAGCCTATGTCACTCTCCAGGCCTTAAACTATATAAAAAAAAACATGTAAATCCGTTTTTTACTTTTGACGTGAAAGAAGGACAAACAACCTTTTACCTATATTATGCTATAGTGATTTAATCTTAAAAGATAGGCATATGCGCAAATTTACGCAGCGCACGCAACGTAAGCCCTCAAAAGGAATATTTTTTTCCCGTTTTTTATCGGTGCTCCGCTCCTATTGGTGTTAGCGTGATGTTATATAGCCTATATATAGCCTCCTTGAAATATAGGCTAACACTAAAATATTTTTTCAAATCGAACAAAGAAACAAACAAACTCTTCAGCTTTATAATATTAGTATAGATAATACATAGAAAACACCCAGACCAAGATGAACAGACATGTTCATGCACACAAATATTACTCGTATCTTGTGCGGGGATCGAACCCACGACCTCGGAATCAAACTGGACATGGTTAGCCATTGGACCACCGGGGTTGTCAAATATAAATACTGTTAATATCAATACCGCTGTATGCTCGGGCATAGTAGCTAGGGACAGACGCGTGCTGTACGGCACATATCGATTCCTAGAAGGATGAAGAATAGTGTATGCTGGCGCGTGATAGTTAGTTAGTTTAAGTATGTACCTATTTTAGTTTGACCAATAATAAATATAATTGAATATAAAATAATTATTGAATAGTTTTCTTTTTATTTTGAATTCTTTACTTTTTCATAATATACCAAAACATCACTTGTTTGCATGTTGAATATAATATACTTCATTAATAAAAAAAATGTATTTTTACATGTGGTTTATTTATTTTCATATAATTATATTTCCAGTAAGTACTTTTAACTATTGTATTGACGGGTGTAGGTGTAATACTACACGGGTGTAGATAGTCGCTTCGCTATACTGTGGCGTCTCGGCAGCGATCGCGCGCTTGTAAGCGAGTACCCCGCGCCGGCTCCTCTCAAGCCCCGCACCTCACCCCCTCGAAAACGGCCAAGCCCTGGACTCACGTCACCTTAATGTTATTTGGCTGTGGTATGTCTTACTCCCCTTTCGCCTGCAAGGAGACTACTTTGGCACTTAAGTCGAGAAGCTCGTGGCGACCTACGCTCTTGTTCCCAAGCATCGGGGCCCTACCGCCATTCCCCAATCTCTATGATGGGTACGAGAACTGTGGGGGCGCTTTTTTCGTATAAATGAGAGGGGGCAAACGAACATGTGGCTCACCTGATGCAAAGCAATCACCATCGCCCATGGAGATCAACAACACCAAGGGGCCACCGATCCGTTGTCTTTCTATAGCATATACTCATTCCTTTTTTTTTCTCTCTGGTGACCTCACTCACTCGCAGAAACACAACAACCCTCAAGGGGGTTATTATTTGGCTGCGGTATTCTGTGAGGAGACGTTCTTCTAAAGAGGGTCGCTCGTTCACTTTCCGACGCACTCTGTATGCCTAATGTAATTGAACCCACACTTGGACCCCTGATAGCTGGCCACCTGATGTCCATGACAAGTACCGGAGCTGTAAGGCACTACAACTCAGTAACAGTAATTACCTGGGTTTATATTTATTTATTGCAATTTCTTTTTTTAGGCAAAATTGGATTATCATTTGAATCTTCATAATCAGCCGAAAAAAGAAAAGGCTAAACCAAAAACTAGAGCCACGGGACGCAAACCAAGATCTGACAAAGGTATAACGCGAACTTCAACCGCCGTGAAACTAGCGGGCCTCCCTGAGGAATTAGTTGAAGTGTGTATGGACTAAGTTCCGCCTATAATAAGTTATAAATTAATTATTTAACTATATAATTATAATATTTTACTGTAATTATTACTATTATATTTGTTAGCACGCAATGTATTCTTATTTTATTTCTCAAGCATGACATAGAAATTAACGCGTAAAATTAAATGTATATATACATATTTATGCGTTTCGCGATTGATTCTAACAATTTTGATGAGATTGGCAATTGTATATAGGGTTTTACGGAGATGTAAAACGATCTAGCTATTTAGGTTAAAATTTTGGGAAAATTCGTTATCTCCAAAAAAACGCCATGAAAATCTCGGCTGGTATTTAAATATAACGCCATATGTTAACAATATGTTAGCTATTCGACAATATTTTTTTATACCATGTCGAGTGATAGACAAGCATACTGCCCGCCTGATGTGAAGCAATTGCTGTTGCCTATAGACGCTTGTATATATCGCTCGCGCGCCTACACCCAATCTGCCATCGCAATAACATCCCTCACTCGCAGTAACACAACATCTCTCAAGGCTTCTAGGAATTATTATTTGGCTGCGCTCTCTGAGGTGGAGGAACTTCCCCAGTCGAGCTGATTACATTTTACGCTGTGCCCCACCTCTTTTGCCAGAGCCCAGTTAGTTAATAAACAGGGTGCATCACGTGCAGGTTAAGTTGGCTATGGCTCAAAGATGATGAGTCACTTACACCACCAAAAAGACGGCCAATCGTGGAGAGAAAAGTTATTCAGGAACCTCACAGGTAAATGTAAGTAAATCAACATTGTAAATGTAAGTAAATCATAACAAAATTACGGATTGAACTTTCTGTCGACGTTGTCCCTGAACATTACAGTGGCTAACTATATATATATACCCCTAAAGTTGCTAACTATATATATAAGCATACTGCCCGCCTGTTGTAAAGCAGTTACCGTAGCCCATGAACGGCTACAACACCAGAGCGCCCAACACTTCAGATATTCAGTTTTTTTCTAGATGAATTCTCTTATTTTCTCCAAAGTGACGGAGCTCGTGATAAAGGCATGCACATAGTACAGTACATGTCAAAGCGTCGCTAAAACTGTTCAGGGAAACTTCTATGGGTCCTCGTTCCCACCGTGTGTGCCTTATTTCGGCACTGCCCATGTCTAAGATCTTGATCTGGGTGAAATCAGATTTTCGCTAGGTGGTGTAGTTTTTTTGGGCAGTGCCGAAATAAGGCTTATTTCGGCACTGCCACAAAGAAGTACTTATAACTTTTTAACGGGACGTCGACTAATTCTAATACTTGGTGTCTGAATTCGACAAATTGACGACTAATTCTGGAGAAAATCATATCTTCGCTATGTTTTGTAGTTTAATAGAAATAAGCTTATTTCGGCACTGCCACAAATAAAACCTTATAACTCTTTAACGGGAGACCGACAAATTTTTTGCTTTGGGCGACAAATTAACGACAAATTTTTTGTCTAGTTAAAATCAAGATCTGAGACCTGGGCAGTGCCGAAATAAGGCACACCAGTCGTGCAGTTTACAAAATTACAAATGTATGAAATGAATTCTACTTGTACCATCATTACTTTATTACAAGTAATGGAGGTACAAGAAGATTCCTGACGATATTTTTTAGCAAGGCCGGGAATAAAATAAAGAAATGATACAGACGGGCTCAAAAGAACATTGCTTCCAGAGCCGTAAAGCTATGTGATTCAAAAAAACCATTGAGAAAATGTGTATTTGTAATTTGTCAATTTGACATATTGTTCTTGTTTTGGTTGTTGTGTTCTATGTTTCTTTTTTGTTAATTTTTTATTACAACTAAGTAATCGTGTGTTCGTGCAAACAAAGAAACAAAGCTACTTTTGAATGAAAAGCTAGTAATATTTATGTCAGTGATAAAACCCGAAAGCTACCCACTGACCAAAAAAATAATAGTTTGCATTTACTTTACGTCTGCAAAATTGCAAATGTCTCTGTCCACTTCGATAGTGTAGGTACGATACGTAACGTACCTGATACGAGTTCATAAAAATCAAGTGGTTTTATCTTATGTCGTAACATAATCATCTGTGACTATTTCGTCAACACTTGTCTTAGAAGAAATTCTAAAGTTATAACATCGATTTTTATAACACAACGTTTATCTGTCGGCCAACCAGTGAAATTCAAGATTCTTTGATTAGAGCCATTGTCCTAATTATAATCATGGAATCAACTATAAATATTTTCACTTTAAATTGTTGGTAAGTACTTATCTATAATTTCCACTAAACTATTGTCATATCATTTTATTAGTTTAGCTTACCAGTGATTAAACTTGCACTATATACCTCTTGCTAAAGAGTATTATATTACATTTTTGAGTCTGTAGCCCAATTGACTCTTCATTACTAGACGAAACTAATCATTTTAACAAATATTACCAAATTATTAAGTAAATTTAGTATAGTATAAATAAATGGATGAATGTAGATAAACTGATGAACATTAACAGTTAACTAACAGAATATTCAGATTTTGATTTTGGAAGAAAAGTCCTAATTATGAATAAGATATGAACCAGTAAAACTGTACATATGTACAACTATTAAGGCTAGTAATAGTATATTCTATGTACCATAAGTATGTATTTACAAAAAAAAAAATGTATTTACGTATGTTTATCAGTTGTCTAGTACCCATAACACAAGCTTCGCTTACCTTGGAGCTAGATGGCGCTGTGTAATTTGTCTGACAATATATTTATATTTATTAATATAACTTATTACTGGATACTTTAGAGCAGAGATTGCCAATTTTTTTTTTTTTTTTTGCCACGGCTCCCTAATTGATTATACTTTTCCTAGCGGAGCCCTAGCAGCTATAATTATTATATAGGGCCTAACTAGTACAATAACGAAAAAATACTACCTTGTGGTTTGTTTATTTGATTTGTCCATTTTTGGACGGATGGCGGAACCCTTGTGGTCCTTACATGGAACCCCAGGGTTCCGCGGACCAACTTTCGGGAAACCTTGCTTTAGAGAGCTAATTTGCCATGTAACACACAATCCTTAGTTTTGTGTCAGTTTATTATGAAGAATCTCTTTTGACTACAGAATGTTTTATTTCAGGGGAATTCCATTTGTTTCTAAAAATCGCAAGGAAAGGATACAAGCTATATCAAAGTATTTATTGGAGAGTGAGCATAATATTGTTTGCCTGCAGGAGATTTGGAGTGAAAAGGATTACTTATTTTTGAAGGCAAGCCTAAAGAATAAACTTCCTTATTCACATTATTTTTACAGGTATGTGTTATATTTGATCACATCTGCATCATTTTCAAATCTATTGATTTCATTCCAAATCTTATGTTCTTTATTTTGTCAATAATTATGTTATTTTTAGGGTTCCGAACCTCAAAAGGAAAAACGGAACCCTTATAAGATCACTTTGTTGTCCGTCTGTCTGTCTGTCTGTCTGTCTGTCTGTCTGTCTGTCTGTCTGTCAAGAATTTCTATGTCGAGAATGCGTGGAGGTATCAAGCTGAAATTTGAACTGTATACTCAGGTCTACGGTCCCATGAAGTTAAAAAAAAATCAAACTGCTAAGTTTACGTAGAAAAAAGTTACGGCCGTTTATTCAGCAAAAAACGCATATTTCGACACACTCAAGGGAATCAAAACCTATAGGGTACTTCCCGTTGACCTAGAACTATGAAATTTGGCAAGTAACATCGTTATAGACTACAAGTACAGGAATAAATCTCAAAACCATTTGTAAATAGATCTTAAAAAATAGGGGGTCTATATTTTTTATAGGGTGTCGAAATTTCAAATTGAAACTACTAGTTCAAATGGGGTATCATATGAAAGGGCTTGATGTACACATTGCAAAATATATTTTATTTATTTTTTTCGACGCATTATTTCTTATTTATAATGAAAAATATCAAATTTAATAATGATACTACGTACCTACGGAACCCTCGGTGGGCGAGTCCGACTCGCACTTGTCCGGTTTTTTTTTATACTATGTCGGGTGGCAGACAAGCATACAGTCCACCTGATGTGAAGCAGTTACCATGGCCATGTTAATGTTCACAACATGAAATATTGCTTGCGAGCTGCCGCTACCCTTGCTGCCAAAGCTACAACTTCCTTTTTGGTACCTTCCTCACTCACAGAAATACAACAACCCACAAGGGAATTGTTATTTGGCTGCGGTATTCTGTGAGATGGAGTTACTTTCCAAATCGGGCAGCTTACGTTTCGCTTAAATACGCAAAGCCCTACCTCTCTTTTTGCTAGAGCCTTGTTTGTCAGGCAGCAGGGTGCACCACGCGCAGCTAAAGTTGGCTTTGGTTCAAAGATGGTGATGAACTACTTACACCCCTACATGTTCTTCTGTGGTATGAGAAAAGTAATGATAGATTTACATTGAATCAGTTCTAGGGGACAAGAAAATTATTTTTACGACTTCGGGGTGCCTAACAGGCGTATAAGCCGTCTGATGTAAACTATGACTAAGGCACATTGTCACTCATAATCAGTGATCGGCGTTGGTAGTGCCATTACGCGGGATTTGTGACCGTTGTCTTAATATGGCCTTTCAACAACAATTTTATTTAACTTTGAATTATTTTAGTACTATTTGTATTTTACGTACCTATTTATACACTTTACCGTGCTATTATTTAACTTAACTTAACTTTTATTTTATTGTTTTTCTTAACTGTTTGTCTGGAGAATTTCTTTTTCTTATTTCTATATTCTTTTTCTTATTTCACGTATTACACACTTAATGATACAGCGAAAACTGGAAAAATATAATGTACTACTAAACTAGACTAAACGTAATCCCGGAATCCCGTGGTCTTATCCATATTAACATCAACATTCAAGTCCATTGACCCCAAATGGCACTACTAACGCCGATCACTGCTCATAATACAGTAAAAATCGCTCACAGGCTGCCATCCACTTTGGTAAGTAATGCAGCATCTCTATCTGGTGATCTCACTCACTTGCAGTTACAACAATCCTCAAGAGTACTGTTATTTGGCTGCAGTATTCTTTCAAATGCTTTCTTGTTGGGCTCAACAGTTATTGCACCTACATCTAACTTTAGGTGCAAATCTCTAATGCAAAATTGTCCGCCTAGAAGAATATATCAAATTTATATTAGATTATCCCGATAACTCATCACCATTATTCACTCTATCATTAATATATGTTATTTATAATTCATAATCAAATTTTTAAATAGCATTTTTTTTTAAAGTGGTGTACTTGGTTCGGGTCTCTGCATATTCTCCAAATGGATAATACAAGATGTATTTTTCCACCAATGGCCGCTCAATGGTTACATACACAAAATTCATCATGGAGATTGGTTCGGAGGGAAGGGAGTTGGTCTCTGTCGCGTGAAGTGTGATGATAAGCTTATCAATGTTTATTGCACTCATGTAAGTATTGAATTTATTGAAGTTGCATTTGACGAAACCTGTGATCAAATGGCTACATTGTTAGCCATGTTGTATTATGTTGCGGACTCTTTAGTGGGTAGCCTCGCAACTGGCCACCGACAAAGAACTAAGTAAGACTGAAAATAAAATGACTAGGAAAAACGACAATCAACGACGGGACGGGACTAGGCCAACGACTCTATTGTAGACAAATATATTATATATTTTATAAATCTATACTTATAATAAATCTGTAGAGAGGTCAATTCTGTACATGAAATATATTTCCAAAATAACTATCTGGGGGTGATTAGTGATCGATACTGATACCAAAAATGCAATCAGTAAAATTTTTGTCTGTCTGTCTGTCTGTCTGTCTGTCTGTCTGTCTGTCTGTCTGTCTGTCTGTCTGTCTGTCTGTCTGTCTGTATGTTCGTTATAGAAACAAAAACTACTTGACGGATTTTAACGAAACTTGGTACAATTAGTCTTCATACTCCTGGGCAGGTTATAGTATACTTTTCATCACGCTACGATCAATAGGAGCAGAGCAGTGAAGGGAAATGTTGGGAAAACGACATAAGTTACTCCATTTCTTAAGCTTCCGTCGCGTGTTCAGCCTTAATGGTTAAAGCTACACAGAAATCATGTATGACGGAAATGTTCTCCTTAAAATTATATAAAAATTATCCCACGACAGCATATGTCTATCTTTTATGGTTGAGTCAGAAACTTGCCAAGCACCGCGCCCGTACACAATGAGTGCTGCCGCGCGGGGGGCAGGGAGCGGGCGGGGGGTCTTTACGCGGCGTGGTACCACATGAGTAAAAAACGATGGTAGTACGGCATAGAAAAAATATGCCTAAGTGTGCTTGCCCAAACGTGCAGACACGTGACAATTATTGTTTTTTCCGTTGCAAATGCATTATTATTCACTGCAAATTGTTTACAATTCAATTTGCTTACTTTAGTAGATAAGTTATTAAATATTGTTTTCTTTAGTTGGGTCATTGTTTTGTTTATTTCATTCGTTAAAAGTAGATTACTTTCGAGTTTAATTAGATGTTATTACGTCATTATTTTTTGTTGCACATTTGGATGCTAGGCAGGTACCTGAGAACGGTAAGTTAATTGCCCTCACCAAATAAACAGTACTTTTTTGAGCGTTGTACAAACAAAGCATTTGACCATCTGTGAATGTAAACAAAAGATAAGAAAGCTTAATAGTTTTATGAATGAGTCTTTATGCCTTTGCATGCCGACTCAGTCAGAAGCCGCAATATCCGAAAAAAATTGGCATTCCATTTATTCTGCTCCGAAATTTAAGACCTCAACTTTGCAATGGAACTCGACTAAAAGTAACCCAGTTGCAACAAAATATAATCGAGGCTCAAATTTTAACAGGTTCCGGTGCAGGAGAAACCGTCTCTATTCCTAGAATTCCCATAATCTAAATCTATAAAAGAAGAAACTGACTGACTGACCTATATATCATCGCACAGCCCAAACCGCTGGGTCTAGAGATTCCAAATTTGGCAAGTAGGTTCCTAATGACGTCTAGGGGTGCACTAAGAAAGGATTTTTCAAAATTCATCCCCTAAGCGGGTGAAACGGGGGTCTAAAGTTTGTATGGGTAAACAAGATTAGTTGGACTCTTTTATCGGAAACTTTACACGAGTACTTCTATACTTAAATGAGTAAACACGTGTTTCAGGATTTTCCAAAATTCAACCCCTAAAGGAGTAAAATGGGGTGAAAAACGTCTCCAAAATTCAACCCCTAAAGGCGTAAAATTGGGTGAAAAACGTCATGGGTATAGTTTTTATGGTTTATCGGGTCGCTGATTACAAAAACAACAATTATTTTATAATCCAACGTGGCTAACGTGACGATCATCCTCTATTGAGGTGTGATGAGGTTGAAATGTCTATATATCGATATATGTGTCGTTTTTACGGGTTTTCGGAACGCCAATCCATACTAATATTATAAATGCGACAGAATGTCTTATACCTCTTCACGCTTAAATCGCTGGACCGTTTTAGATGAAATTTGGTTGAGAGATACCTTGAGTCCTGGGAAACGACATACTTACCTAAGATAGTTTTTATCCCAGAAATTACCTATTATTGTTATTTATTGTACCCGTAGGCTGAAAACGTGACCATCATCTCCTATTGGGGTGCGATGGCGTTGAAATGTATAAAATGTGTTGAAAAAGTCTGAAAATCGTCATAGGTATTGTCTTTTAGGGTTCCGTACCCTAAGGGTAAAAAGGAACCCTATTACTAAAGCTCCGTTGTCCGTCCGTCCGTCCGTCTGTCACCAGGTTCTATATCATGAACCGTGATAGTTAGACAGTTGAAATTTTCACAGATGATGTATTTCTATTGCCGCTCTAACAACAAATACTAAAAAACAGAATAAAATAAATATTTATGGGGGCTCCCATACAACAAACGTGATCTTTTTGTTCTTTTTTTGCTCACAATTGATAACGGCAATAGGTAAACGCCTGAAATACTCAGTCATGATATTTAGTTACATATTCACTTTAAAAATAAATAATTAAATAAAAATAAAACAAATATTTAAGGGGGGCTCCCATACAATAAATGTGTTTTTATAGATAATGGTACGGAACCCTTCGTGCACGAGTCCGACTCGCACTTGGTCGGTTTTATGATATATCGGGTCGCTGATTACGAAAAAAACAACTATTTAATAATCCAACATAGCCGACGTGACAACTCTGTAGGGGTGCAATGGGGTTGAAATGTCATAATATCAATATGGGTGTCGATTCTATGGTTTTCTGGGACGTTAGTTAGGACAATGGCATCGATTTGAAAATATAATGTAGTGGACACGAATTACTTAAAAAGATTTTTCAAATTTTACCTCTAAGAGGGTAAAACGGAGGTCCAAAGTTTGTATGGGAAAATGAGATTAGTTGGTTTATATGGGAAAACGAGATTAGTTGGACTATTTTATCCTAAATTTTACACGAGTACTTCTATTGATTAATGAGTAAACATGTGTTTGCCCCGAATGTCACGCGATCGAAGCCGCGGGCGAAAGTAGTTTTTAATAAAGCCGTGAAATTAAATAAGTTCATTGCGAGTGACGTCTTTAAATCCTACAGGCTACTAGACACTGACAACACAACAACTGACAAGACAAATGGATTCACAGATTCACTGAGTGTACCGTGAAAAGTTATGTGAGATAATGAGATTTAAAAATATAGAATCGCAAATAATATACATTGCCTGTAATGTATGCTCACGACGTCAGGTATAACTTAATATTCGCGAAGGCGAAGGGTTATACGTTATACTTCTAAAACAACACCCTCATGAGCTGCCCAATTTCAGATATAGCAGAGCATAATACTCTGCTACTAATAACTGGCTGTTGGCGCGTGTGTGAAGCGTGAACTTGTATATTATTATGTTAACTTGCATATTTTCTACTAATGAAACTAGCGGGGCAATGCGAGAAAATTAGGTATGATAATTATATAGCCTTTCTAGCATCTATTATGTAATTACGTGTTTGTTCTGTGATTGCATTGATGACTCATTTCTCTTAGTGATAATGAATAGTGTTGAAGGTTACATTTGATACAGGTGAATGGTAACAGCATGTTAATTCTCACTTCACATCTCGCACATATAGTCACTTCTGAATGAAAACAGTAATAATAAAATTTCTGATTACTTGTACTGTGTGTTTGTTTTACTAGTATAATAAATAATACTGCTAGGTAATGAGTCTAGTTCATATTCAGGCACAGAAATGTTTATTTTGTGTTTATCCTGTTAAATTCACTGCATTAATCAAGTTACACCCATGGGAGTAGCCAAACCAACGACAGATTTAACACACAACACCTTTAAAATCACATCGTGAGTCAGTTACAGTTAACAAAAGAAATAAGTAACATGGACCAAGATTTAGATTATTTTGTTGGGAAATCCATACTAATATTATATACGTCAAACTATGTTTGTTTGTTTATTTGCCCTTTCCGTCGAAAAGAACCAATGGATTGACGTGATTTTTTTGTACGGAAATAGTATCAGGTCTGGACAGTGACCGCCTACTTTTTATAAACCTGGAAAAAAGTTCTATTTAAATATTAACTACGCGGGCGAAGCCTCGGGTCTTTTTCCTATTATTTGGTGTCGGAGCAGTATGTCTTTTTCGTCTGTTCATCCTTACGTTGCTCTCTTTTTTTCCAATATCCCATATCATCTCTCACACAATCCAACCACATCTTTTTTTGTCTTCGTCTCTCATTATATCCACTCACATTCAAATTCATCATTCTCTCTGTCACATGTCTTTCATCCTCCGCATGCCCATACCACGTAAGGCGATTTTCTCTCATCATTGTCGTCATAGGTGCTACTTTCAAGGAGGAAGAACTATCAAATTTATATGTTATGAAAGCTTCATTTCCATAAGGTTCTGTTTTGTCCCCGACGCTGTATCTGCTTCATATCAATAATCTAACGAAAGCATTCATTGCTATACCGACGACAACACCGGGGACACTTTTTATACGGGCCGCGCTAATATTCCCCGCTCTCTGGTGGAGGAGACCCGCGTACAACTTGTGTCAGAGATCGAGAGCACATTGAATATTGTGTCCGATTGGGGGCGAAAGAACCTAGTTCTATTCAATCACACTAAGACACAAGACGTGTTCACCGCTAAGAAAACCCCTTTTGCTGTGGCTCCTCAATTCCTAAACACACGCCTTACCATCGCCAAAAATATTGGGATTCTCGGAGTTAAAATTTCCAGCGACGTCCAGTTTCGTTGTCACCTGGAAGGTAGCGTCAAACTGCCATCGAAGAAACAAGGTGTAACAACAGGGCGAAGGAGTATTTCAACCCGCGGCAAAGACTTCTGCTTTACAAAGCTCAAAGTACGGCCGCATATGGAGTACTGTTCAATTGTCATCTATGGGCGGGAACGCCTAGATACCAGCTTGCACCTTGTGACTTAATTCAATAGCGTGCCTCACAGGATTGTTGACGATCCAAAAATGACAGACGGTTTAGAAACTTTAAGTCTGAGAAGAGATTATGCGTCCCTTTGTGTGTTCTACCGATAGTACAATGGAGTGTGTTCAGAGGAATTGTTTGACATAATGCCCACAGCCCCGTTCTGTGGTTCCAGAGTTTTCTCCCGCGTACTGTCAGGCTGTGGAATGAACTGCCTGTCGAGGTTTTCTCAGGAGACTACAGCATGGGATTCTTCAAAAAGGGCGTGAAGAGGTTTTTTCAGGGTTGGCAACGCGCGTGTGTTCCCTAACGGTACAGGCGGCATAGGCAACTGCTTAACGGTAACTACTTTCCATCAGGCGGGCCGTATGCTTGATTGCCACTTTAGTGGTATAAACAGTCTCTATGCTGAGTCCAGTACTTTATTTGTAACTATCTTTACGGAAGACCTACAGAAACAAAATCGATGTACATTTAAAATTGGACTGCATAGTTCTGTTATACAGTTTGTAGTCAACCGCCAATGTAGAGAAATTATATACAAACTGTGGATATGAAAAGAAACAATGAATATTATGGTCAATGTCTTCTCTCATACTGTTCCATTTTTTTTACAGCTTCATGCACAGTACCATGCAGATGATATGTACCTAGCACATAGGGTGCTCCAAGCTTACTCTACTGCAGAGTTTATAAAATTAACTACATTCCCTGCAGATGTGTCTATTCTCGCAGGCGACTTGAACACAGGGCCGGGCGACATAACTTTCAGGTATTACTTATTAGCATTCGCTCAGTAAGGGCTCATACACGGCGGCTGCCGCCGATACAACAACATTATAAGCAATATGACTATACAGTAGTATAGTCATATTGCTTATATATATATATATAGTAATATATATATATATATATATATATATATATATATATATATATATCACTACATAGTATAAAACAAAGTCGCTTTCTCTGTCCCTATGTCCCTTTGTATGCTTAAATCTTTGAAACTACGCAACGGATTATGATGCGGTTTTTTTTAATAGATAGAGTGATTCAACTGGAAAGTTTATATGTATAATATATGCATAACATAGTAGAAAAACACTGATAATTTAGAGGTTTCTAATGTGATGTCGTAAATAAACACATTTTTTTGCTCTTTCATTGCAAACGCTGGCTGAACCCAACGAGATAGATCAAAATAATGTAGTACAGTATTGTTCACCTTAAAATGGTCTACAAAAAAGTTCGCGATGGTATATGTCTATCTCTTAGTGGTAACACACAATAACCGTTATTTTATCCTTTGCTTTTTACAAGAAATAATGCCTTATTTACGAAGCGATTTTAAGCAATACAGAATTAATCCTTATCCAATTAAGTACCTTAAATACATTGCGCATTTAATATAGATCAATATGGCCCTTCACAGCATGTAATTTAAATGAATAGTTTAGAAGATATTACACATTTAAAATGCAGAGACATAACGGCTGTGGCGGTACCGGCCGCGGAGCCGCGGCCGGCGGCGTGTGCCTATAACTGGGGAAGGACTGGATAGGACAAAGCGCAAAGACCTTCTGTAGTACATTTAGTATCAGCATTGCACCCGTGCGAAGCCGGGGCGGGTCGCTAGTATATATATATATTACTGCCATAATTCTCGTAATTAAAATGTTTTCAAAATTCAGTTTCGATCCAGTCTCGATCTCACAAATGTCAAATTTGGTATTCTAGTATCATAATATGAAACTTCAAAGTTTAATTTAAGTGGGATTATATCGAAATATGACCGAGAATAGGCTGTTTTACGATGTTCAAAAATTGTATAAATTATTTAACAATATCGTAAAATACACAAAACTATAAAGATCTGCAAACTTTACTTGACTTATTTTAGGGTCGATCAAAGTTTGGCGGCAAAGTCCATTTTAAAAGTATGAAATTATTAAAAAATAATATTTCCATTGGAGAAGCAATAAAAAATACTATAATTTTTATTATGATACTAATTACATAAACGTAATATATAACATAGCTCTCGTACAAATTTCTGGTTTAATTCATACATAATACAAACCTGTGACGTCAAAACAGGCTACTAGTAGCCTGTTGTATGGAGCGTTTTCGGGAAAGTCCAAAATTGTAATTTTCAAATTAACATATCTTGAGAGATTTTTGTGCTATCAAAGTAATTCTTTCACGTGTGGTGTTCTTTATTATTGTGACGTCCTTATATAATTATTAAAAAGCCTATTAATCTAAGAATGTATTGTTATTAACATAACAATAAGAATTGATAATAATTAATTAATGGAATCAATAATCTATAATAGGCTTGTTGCCCATGTTACAAAATTATAAAAACTATATCAGTAACGTAAAATACACAAAACTAGAACGATCTGCGACCTTAAAATTTTAATAACTTATGTTCGACGTGTTTTATGTTCGGTCAAAGTTTGGTGGGAAAGTCCATTTTAAAGGTATGAAATTATAAAAAATAAATATTACCATTGTAGAAACAATAAAAAATACTATAACTTTTATTACGGAACTGGCTACATAAACGCAATATTTAACATAGCTGTCGTACAAATTTTTGATTTAATGCATATAAAATAGCACAGTGTGACGTCATAACGTGGTGGCCGTTTGTATGGAGCGTTTTCGGGATAGTCCAAAATTGTGATCTTCAAGTTATCATATCTCGAGAAGTTTTTATACAATCGAAGTAATTATTTCACCGATATTTTTATTATTGTGACGTCTTTAAATAACAAATCGAAAAAAAAAATGGGATACAAGCCCACTGTAGTCAATTCACAATTCAATCTCGATTCGTTCCACTTTCATTCTGCGGTCGCAAAATAATTACGAGAACTGACCTACTTTTTAAATTTTGAGAAACCAAAGTTAATATTTTGAAAGTAAAAGAGGTGATCTCGAGTGGCGACCTGGCCGATGCAGTGTGGGACGCATGTCCCCCCCTGTCCCCCCTGCCCCCACTAGACAGAGCGCCGGCCTCTTAGAAAGTTGTAGGGAGTCGATGGATGTAGGTTGCTCAGGATAGGCGCGTCTAGCTCTCTAGGAGGCGTATGTTCAGCAGTGGGCGGATACTGGCTGGTACGATGATGACTAAAAGAAATGATGAATAACTTTATACATTACGTACTTGAACAGTGGACGTGTTACTGCTATAAATACATTTACTGATTCAAATTAAGGTTATTGCAGCCCAATGCGAAAATGACCGAATGAGACAAACAGGTGGCATTACGTATCATACATTTTTGTTCCGTTTTACAAAATGGTGAACCAATTAAAAGTAAGTTTGTTGCAGGATCATCAGCCAGTTACCGTCACTAACCGACCCGTTCGACTTAAAATGTGAAGGCAGCAATCCCAAGGTACAAAAACCGTCTGGAACGTGCGACAATAAAAACAATAGCTACTCCGACCCGAAGATGGCTGCAGCGGTTCCTGAGGGAAAGAGAATTGATCATATACTGTTCCACGTGAACTCTGGATTAGAGGTAAAAATCTTAACGAAAAAAATGGCTCCATACCAAGCTCCCGCCAGAGACACTGGTGAATTTCATAATTTTATAGTAGGGTATTCACCCTACTAGCCACTGCGATCAAAGATTTGATGTAAGGTATTCACCTTACATCAAATCTTTGATCGCAGTGGCTCGTTCCAGTTTCTAGACACTATGACTACAATACTTAAATCACTTCTTCCAGGCCTCCGTAGTGAACTTTGGCAATCCATTAGAAGATAGAGTGCCTGGCGAGTCCTTCTCATACTCTGACCACAACGCGGTGACTCTCGAGCTGCGAATGAAACCAGTAAACACCCCGAAAACACCCCGCACCACGTTCAGTACAGACACCGCCTTCGAGCTCACCATGGCACAGGCTATAAACGTCTGCGAAGAAGCCATGAAAACCATAACAAAATCAAAGAAACTTTTTCTCACATCAGGTGGCTTGTTATTCATGCTACTATTGGGTACTGTAGGATTTTGGCCACACTACATACTATGTGATATAATTAAACTAATAATAACCGGATTTTGTTTCTACTGTTTATTAATGGGCTCTTTATGGAATAAAATCGAAATGAACAGCCTTAAAGCAGGCCTCAATGCTCTTGAGAACTTTAGTAAAACACGAAGTGACATCAAGTAACATAAATGTTACTTGTGTTTAGGAGATAAATTGGACCCGGTTATGCAGAATAGATCCAAATTGAGAGATATACATAGCGAAAAACTTCTAATCGAGTTTTATATATTCGCAACATCGCAACAGATTCTAGCAGTTTGATGACATATGCTTCTCAAAACTTATACTGCGTGATATTTTTATTCCTATTATACTTTAAATAGCTTTAACTTAAAAGTAACAAAATGTCGGTTGGATCTATTCTGCATAAGAAGGTCCAATAGGCTATTTGACAATGTTCAAAGATTGTATAAATTATTTGACAATATCGTAAAATACACAAAACTGTAAAGATCTGCAAACTTTAATTCTAATATCTTCCGTTCAACTTATTTTAGGGTTGATCAAAGGATGGCGGGAAAGTCCATTTTAAAAGTATGAAATTATAAAAAAAACCTCCATTGGAGAAGCAATAAAAAATACTACTTACCTATAACTTTTATTATGATACTAATTACAAAAATGTAATATTTAACATAGCTGTCGTACAAATTTCTGATTTTCCCGAAAACGCAAATATTTTGTATACAGCAATGTATACAAAATATTTGCGTTTTCGGGAAAGTCCAAAATTGAAATTTTCAAATTAACGTATCTCGAGAGATTTTTGTGCTATCAAAGTAATTATTTCACGTGTAGGTTATTATTGTGACGTACTTACATATAAAACCGATAAAAAACGTTGGTCAAATAGCCTATTGTTGTAGATTAACCATTGATTATGGACTATACGATTTCATTCCAATAAGCTTTAATATTGGATTAAATGTGTAATTCTTAAATACTTGTGATAATAATATTCATTGACGGCATTATCATAGCTCGTCGTATTTAATCGAAGCGTATCGCTTTTATATCTGTCGCTGACGCTCAGTGATGGAAAAACCTTAAAGGAATAATAACAATCTTAATACCATGGCATTGAAGTTGATGTTTGATACGGTCGCATCATGCCGCGACATTCTCAAGCAAGCCGCAGTTTTATTTTTGTTATGATAACGAATATCAACTTTAATGTCATCTTATTAAGGTCTATTACGATACTTTAAACTTCTTACTACCATATTAGACACTATATGTAATATTTTTGATGAGGTATATTAATGTGTGCTCAACTTGTCTTTCGATATGAAATCTCGAAGCAATTATTGTTTTTTGGGTGGTAGCCTACGAGCCCAAAAAAAGAATATGATACGTGTTGACCAGTAAAACCGATATTGCTTAACATTGATGAAATCGCTTCATATCAGGCGGATTGTATGCTTTTTTGCTACTTAATGTAGTATATTATAAAACCATGATCCACACACTAGGCGTGCAAGCCTGTGTCGTGTGGCCTATCAGATTTATCGTTATCTAATTCGTTTGGTGCCGGCTGTTTTCTAAATCGATACAACATATCGAAAACAATATCAACTAATACAAATAAAAGATAAACATTTAATATGTAATCATGATATACTACTACACATATACGCATACAAATATATTTATATATTATATACATATATACCAGGGTTCAAAAAATCCGATTTTTATAATAAACTAGCGGCCCGACCACGCTTCGCTGTGGCTCAATCTTTTCGTTTCCATCCATTTCCTTAGAGATGGCGCTGTATGTGAAAAAAGATTTTCCCGCTTTTCTTTTCAATTTTTTCCAGAATTTTCTTTGCTTTAAACCTCACGGAGCCCGAGACCTTTCCAACGAATGCAAAACCGTGGAAATCGGTTCGTGCGTTCTGGAGTTATAGCGTCAGGAAGGAAAACCCGACTTATTTTTATATAGTAGATATCAAAAATCCGATTTTTTGATATATATCCGATATATATCCCGGCTAAGAAAAAGAAGCGAATTTTATTCTGTAAGGGGATTAAACACTTAAAAATGTGAAAGTAATTTGTAAAATAAAATAATACAAGTGTCAAATTACCACTTTCAATGGACACTTAAAAAAACAAGTACCTATATAATATCTTCATTTTTTTATTACCTCGTAAAATAAACCTTATTTGATGTGAAGTTAAGGTTTTAATTTCAATAAAAAGCTAGCCCGTACTGGTGAGTTAAAGGGGATTTCCCCAACTTTAAATGAGGTTGCCATTTTGGGAAGCAATTCAAAGTATTCTGAATTGTAGTCTTTCGCTACGTGTTGCCAGGGTAAACATTAATCTCCAAAATTTTTAGTTCAGAAGACCGGAAAAAATCAGTTGTTATATATCAAGATAAAAATCAATTGATATATTTCGTGATATATATCATGATATATATCCGCTGATATATATCGGCGAACCCTGATATATACACATATATACGTACATTCATACAATCATTAATATTAATATAACCATACCTACCCACATTAATGAACACAACTATATTAGACTACTGAACGTACTGTAGCAATTTTTCCACTTCTTCATAGTCGAGATTGATGATCCATTCCTTTATTTTTGTCTTAGCTTCACGTACTGTGCATAGCTTAAGATCACAAAGTTTAGCTACTTTGTTATAAATAATTGTTTGTAAATAAGGATTAAATCGTCTTGCAAATGTTGTATGTACATGCGGCAAAGTGACTTTAAATACACGTTTACTGACAAGGTTTACATGTTCAGAGGAATTTAGTACCTGCTTGTGAGCCATTGATGTTACTTTTACTATGAACAATTTCCGAACACTTAACACTTTACTTTCTTTATATAAATCTGTTGTTGGATACCTAAAGTTTTTCTTCAGCATATTTTTGAGAACAGACCTCTGAGCTCTTTGGACTTCTATCATGGATGTTTTTGAAGATCTTCAAAAGAAAAAAATGTTCGCAGAGGAAACTACTAGTGACCATCAAACCTGGGATTCTACCGCCTAAGTTGAAGCCGATTCCCATTGAATATTATGATTCCAAAAATAGAGCTTCTCCGTTTCTATCAGCTAAGCTGAACACAATTATCGCTAATCTATGCAGAAATTTGATTAGCAAAAATTGTTAAACAATTTTTGCGTTTATTTCACCATAACAAAAACAATAATGTTTACCATAAAAATTGTGTGTGGTTTACCAAAAACAAAAACAATAATTGTTTAATAATAATGAAATCTGTTATAAATATATATATATATATATATATATAATGTAATTTATTAAGCGATGAAATAAATATTAGTTTATTTTGTAGATGTATTCGGTATAAGTTAGTTTATTTAAAGATTTCTATGACACATTAACATTTATTAGGAACTCTCCCATCTATTACAGGGTCTGTTATGGCAGTATTTTATTTATGTATATCTGTATATATCTATGTATTTGTAAGTACATGTGTATAATAATATTATTTTTATATTATTTACCTATTAAGTTACGTATTATGTTTACAGTATTAAGTTATTTGTTTGGAAGAGCCGCAATCGTGTTACTCTCCACTCCCAATGGTTGACTGGTAGAGATTGCAATAGCATTAAGTCCGCCTTTTATACCAATTTGCTGTGGTCGATAAAGTTTTAAATAAATAAAATTGTGACGAAACGAGTAACGAAAAAATATTGTCAAATGAGAGGTTTTGTTATGGTAACCATAAGGGTATTCGTATGGAAAAAATATTTGTTACCAGTGGAAATAAATTTAGTTGAGTCACTTTTTTGGATTTAGTATTAGTCTTCAAAAAGTATGTAGCTATACCAGTGGTTCTAACGTATGGTGCGTGAATCACTAGTGGTCGGTGAGAGCACCTCAATTGGTCCCTGAGTAGTACTGAACACTCATGAGGATATTTTAATCCTGCCTGAAATTTCACCCGAAACGAGACAGCTAAAAATATATCGATAAGACGCTATATAAATATCGATACAGAAAGCAGCCTAAGCAAGCAGATAAAGAGTTATGAAGCGTAAAGGCTTTTTAATAATTATTTAAAAACGTCCCGTCCCCCCCCCATTTTGGTGGTCCATGCCATAATAAAAAAATATTGCATAGGCCGCCATCGACAAAACATCGATATAGTATAGACATATCCCATGTATAAGATTATCGTGAAGCGTGATACTATGTAATAAGATTTTTATTATATTTGGTATCATTATTACCTATATTGTTTATCTTGAATATTCTTACTTTATGAAAAGAATCGGGTCATATAAAACTTTCAACTCTAAGTGTACATAAGCAGATACCCTATATACTCGTACTGAATGTATAGATAAAGTGCCTGCCACCTATTGTATTGTTTTTAAAAATAGATATATTTTCTGTTTATAATAATAAATATAAACAGAAAATATCTCACACCTTCGATTTGCCGATAACGTGGTCATAATGGCCGAATCGCTGCAGGATTGTCAATTATAATTAATTTTAACATATACATTCTGTGTTCTAAGTATCGGGAATTTGTCAATAAAACTAAAAATACAAATTGTTCATCTAAATTTATTTTATCGCCTTCAAAGTAGGCCCCATCGCTTGCAATACAACATCTCCAGCGCTTCACCCAGTCTTCCATACATTTTTCATAGGCTATTTGCGGTATGGCCTTTAGCTCATTCAGCGAATTTTCTTTTATGGCTTCTATCGACTCAAAACGTGTTCCTCGAAGTGGTAATTTTAACTTGGGAAATAAAAAAAGTCAGACGGAGCCATATCAGGTGAATACGGTGCTTGGTCGAGAACTTTTGTTGAATTTTTGGCTAAAAACTCTTTCATTATAATGGCTGTGTGTGATGGTGCATTATCATGGTGCAGCATCCATGAGTTGTGTCGCCACAAATCTGGACGTTTTCGGCGGATACTCTCACGCAAACGCTTCATGACGCCTAAATAATATTCTTTATTCACTGTTTCTCCCTCTGGAAGGTATTCGGAGTGAACCACACCACGGTAGTCAAAAAAAACTGTCAGCATCACCTTGATTTTGGAGCGACTTTGCCGCGGTTTTTTGGGTTTCGGCTCGTTTACGAGACGCCATTCTGAAGACTGTTGGCTTGTTTGCATGTCATACTCATAAACCTATGTCTCGTCGCCAGTTATTATACGTTTCATAAAGGTCGGATCCGTAGAAACTCGGGAAACCATGTCTTCAGCGACATGCTTTCGCTGCGCTTTTTGAACAAAATTGAGCTCTTTTGGAACTAGTCGAGCGGCGACGCGTTTCATGCCTAAAATGTCAATGAGAATATTGTGGACGGACTTAAAAGATATGTTCACCTCACTAGCCAACTCTCTCAGACTCATACGTCGATTTTCGAGCACTAGCTTCTTGATTCTGTCGATGTTTTCTTTGGTCGTAGCGGTTGAAGGTCTACCAGAACGAGGCAAGTCTACTACTACTTCTCGGCCTTCTTTAAAAGCCTTATACCATTCATAAGCCCTTATTTTCGATATACACGATTCGCCGTAGGTATTTCGCAACATTTTTAGTGATTCACCACATGAAATATCATTCGAAACACAAAATTTAAGGCACACTCTTTGTTCAACAATATTTTCCATTGTAAAAATCGCCGAGGACTCAAAACTATGACCAACAAAAAGAGTAGTTTAATAGTACATTACGATATTAGTGCGTTATGATGGTTATAACATGCGAGGTGGCGGAATTTCAGCCCGAGCCGAAGGCGAGGGCGTAATTGAGCCGAGCATGTTATAACCAATACGCACGTATATCGTACGACGTTTTTCAACACATTTGCGAGGAAACAGAAAAAAAAAATCATATTTTTCCACTTCAAGAAATTTTCATACGTGGTTATGTATCTGTCCTTGGATATTGACGGCAGCAAGCTGTCGCATGCGGTTCGCGCTTCTGTTAGTATATCCGGTGGAGTTGAAGTAATATATTGCTCTTCCTCATTATTGAAAGTTGTCATTTTTAGATATTCACAATACAAGTACAAAGAAAAGAAAAATTGAGAAAAATGGCGCGAAGATTATTTTCTGCCGTATCGGCGTGAAAATGTTGGCAAAGACTTTAGAGCATGCAGCCAAGTTTTTAAATTACCGAATAAACAGATTTTTTTTATTTTAAATAAACTCAATCTGTGAATGCACACTGTTGCTTTACCGCCATTTTAACAGCGCGCTAGCGCTGCCTACTGATTGGCGCCGTGCGGCGATTAGTTCGAAATTTGAATAGCAACAGCGCGCGAAATGGCAAATAATACTGTTATGGAATTTGTATGGACTATAACTTAACTATTTGCTTTGATAATACACGCGTTTTTTATGACCCGCTTTACATATTTAAAACCGGTGGAATTACATCAGCTTTACGAGCAAAGGTGTTGAAAAACAAATTAAATGACAGATCCCGCTCAACTTTTGCGCGCTAAAGCAGTACAGTGCTACCAACATGCAGTAAAAAAATTAGAACGACCTCTTTTACGCGGGTCTTTTTATTGACATATTCCCGATACTTTTTACACAGAGTAGTACGTACATATGTTAATTTCTTATTTTTGCAAGATGCACATTGCCGCCATTTTCGCTCGACGAAGAAAAGAGATAGCAAGTATATTGCCGATATGATAACGATGGCAATAGCCTAGTCCCGACCTCAGCAGAAACTGTTTTTTGATGCAATTTAGTAGGGGTATGCCATATCTATAATATTTATAACATCATTGGCAACAGACTATATGCACGTGCACTGTGGCAATACAAATGCCCCATAGCTTAGTAGGAATATTGCTCAGTGACCAACTTTTTTTAGTTCACTGGACCTACTTAGAATAAGAGTATTGCTTATCATGAGGCTATTGGCTAGGTAAAATATATATTTAAGCAAATTTGTAAAAATAACTGCAAAATACAGTATTTTTTTTAAATATCTACATTAAGTCTAATTCAAAGTAATGTTATTGCCAATATAGTTGCATTGCATTTTGTTATGCAGATGACGAGCCTTTAGTTATAATATAAAGCAGCATTTTGTAACTGGAATGTTACTAAAAAGAAACAGAAACGGAAAACAGTATTGGTTGTAAATTTTTTAAAACAAAGTATTTCTTGATGTCGAATCATTCCTTATTCGCATATATTTAAAAATATCATCGGACACCAGCCGAGCGAGTAAGTGTTCCGAGCAAATATTTGCTTACAGCATTCGTTCGCCGTTTATAGCAAGCAGGTGGAGTTCCAGGCGCTAAATAAATTACATTCTTGGATCATAATTTGACCTTATAGTGTGTTTCCAGTTTAAGACGGCTCCGGTTTTTTTTTTTGATAGGACTGGGATGACTAACGAGCATACGACCGGCCTGATGGTAAGCAGTCCTCGCAGCCAACGGATGGTTTTGCGGCTACTACGACTTTTATGTCCAGTTTTTTCTTTTACTTCTATCGAAACTTAGCGCATGCACTATACTAAAGACGTTCGTAAAAATTGCGTATAACCCTGTAGCGCAGTTTTCAGCAACATCATATCACAGAAATGGAATAAGAAATGAATTTAGATCCACTTTTTGGCCTAAAACAGTGAATTGAAAAGGAAAAAGATATGCATAGATCCATCGGTGGAGCTTCGTCGGTGGATTTTAATGGAAGGAGGGTATCTAACAATGTTCTGATATTTTCTTTTGTTACCCGATCTTCGTTTGTGTACGAGAACCTTATATGAATATGCACATTGCGCTTATTCAATTTACTAAACAAGTTTATTCGTTTACGTAAAATTCACTAAAATTACATCCGTATAAAAACGTTTTCAATGCGTGTGTTTACAAACATTTTAGCATTACATCTCCCCTATTACATTGTACATGAAATTGCTCAAATCATGAAAAAACAAAAGAACAATTTATACCATTTTGTACTATGTAGTGCAACCATGATAGAAAAAAATATTGGCTAGCAACTATGTTTAAAATTTGATGATTGTTATCTTTAAAATACCTGCTTAATAAAACTATTTTACCGTACAGAAATGTGTTTTCATTTGTGAGTTATAATAATGTCAGTATACTAGGGATGTTCTGGAGGAGCTCCGTAATGGAAATCGGATATCCGAAATGAAAATCTATCTGAAACCGAAATATGTATTAGCTTAATAAAAGTGCGGGATGGCGAAGACCAGTGTTTTCAAGCCGCCTGAAGGCCACTGACTTAACGACTGTCATCTAATGACAACAACCGGGACCGACGCGATGGCTTAACGTGCCCTTCGAAGCACGAATTAGTATTTACAAAAAAAAATGTACTTATTTGAGTACATTTCTCAGTTATCTAGTGGGTATTTATCAGATGCCTGAATAGTTGCTTTTAGTTTTAGTACTCAAAAAATAACAGCATTTTAAAAAATCTGTTTATTAATATGTAATTTGACTAATCGAACGAATATTTTTATTCGTAACTAGCCTCGGCGAACTTCGTACCGCCTAACACTCTATTCTTTATTTTTTTATTTTTTTTTAATACTTATTCTGCTATCCGGGACGCCGGGTCAGCTAGTAAGTTAAAAAAAACAAAAGGAAAGTTAATAAGTCAACAATTACCACGCACGATTGTAACGTCACTAAATTGTTTTGCGTTTCCCGAACCTCTCCATTAACACTTGAACTTTATGATATGGTATTAAAGTTCAAATTGACTTTTACCAATCGTTTGTATGGGAGTATAGAAAAGTGATGATTTTAGACTTTCAGGCAATTTTTAAAATTTTTCTCTACGTAAGAACCATCCTCGTACTTCAAGGAATATTCTAAAAAAAGAATTAGCGAAATCGGTTCAGCTGTTCTCGAGATTGCGCTTAACAACACATTCAGCGATTCATTTTTATATCTTTTATAGCTGCGCAAATACACAAAGTTCATCCTTCAAGTAGATTTGATCCGTTTTACTCCTGCACCCAGGTTCGAATCGAACACAACATCATCATCAGATGCTAATTAATTATTTACAACACTCATATTGCATTTAAATTTAGTTTAACTCATGGACGGTAAATTTTCTTTTATACTGGTGGGCATGTAGTTAAGTAGTTTTAGGTGTAAGTGGTCCATTATCATCTTTGAACCAAAGCTAACCTCACCTGCATGTGGTGCACCCTGCTGACTGACAAACGAGGCTCTGGCGAAAAAAACAATTGCCTTGAGGGTTGTTGTGATCCTGCGAGTGAGTGAGGTCACCGGAAAGAAAGAAAGGAAGGAGTATAGGCTGGCAATGGATCGGCGAACCCTTAGTGTTGCTGATCTCCATGGGCAGTGGTGTTTGCTTTCCATCAGGTGACCCAGATGCTCGTTTGCCATATACAAAAACGTAAGGCATTACAGAGCTATAATGAAAAAAAACATTATAATATATATATTTTATTATGTCTAAAACTTAACAGATAATTATAATACATTCTGTGTAATAATAAGCAATATCACAATGATAAAATATTTTACAGTCATTAGATATAAGTACTAAAAATTATAACGATCTTCGCAACAGCATCAATATAAGAAAAATAAAAAGTTACAGTATCATAAAAGATTAATAATAACTTACATTATTTCATAATCAAATGTTCTGGTGCTTTGGTGATATCTGATATTATAATAGAAATATAGTTTTATAATTGTAAAAAAGTACAAGTAAAATAAATAAAATTTGATCCTAGAGATGGGCAAAATGCCAGGAATTTATTCTCGTATAAATTTTGCTCAATAATATTATCGTTTATTCGAGAAATTAACAGTTTACTTAAAGCGATTTTCGAAGTTTTTATGGTTAAAAGAATGTTTTTTTTCTATATTAACTCAATGATATTTCAAAATTCTGAGGCCGCTACGAACTATACGACTATATAAGAAATAACATTCTATTTTTTTTTTTATTTCATTTGTTTGGAACAGTAGTACAATCCAGGAGCTCAAAAAAGTGAATATGCGCATTTTATGAAAATCTTTCTCTGCAATTTTGGGTTTAATTAAAAAGTTAAGCAAAATTTACAAAAAGCAAGGCCGCTACGAACTAAGCCAATGGCTATTCTGTACTATTCAATAAGTCAACATTGTTATAGACATTGTTAAAGTATTTTTGGTTCCGAGATCTAGAACGCTAAAATTGGCCATTTTACGCAAAAATCACAGTAGATATGTAATATGGCTCTCAATGCCCAATAAAGGCCTAGTTTTGGGCATAATGGCAATAATGTAGGGAATTTATAAGTAAATAGGTAATTTATTTTTGGGCATTTATCGTAAATGCCCAGCATTTTACCATCTCTAGTTCCAACACGTGAAATTAATAGTTAGCAATAAAAAATATAGAATAGAATGAAGGGAATGTAGTACCTAAAGATCTTTAATTTCCTCACGAACTCATGCTTTCAAGGTGTTGCACACTGAATAGCTAGGAGTCGACGATATTATTGTACAATACTTATGTACTTACTAGGGTTGCCAACCGTACTATAATATTACTCTACTATTGTACTATATTTCGGGTCTGCGTACTGTAGAAGAAATATATACTTAGTACGCAAAAATACTATATTTTCAACACCGAAATATAACAAACAAATCCTTATTTGTAAAATTTATAAACTCGCTTTTACATTGACTTTTGAGTGAGACGTGCGTATTTCCATAAAATACCATATTTTTTAGAAGAGTACCTACTGTAATACATTATAGCTTATTTAAAAAAATACTATATTTCGCCGAAAAAAGTTGGCAACCCTAGCACCAACTCGTGTTTTAACCTCATGGACCCTGTTATGCAGAAAGATCCTATAAAGTTTAATAGGAATAAAAATATCACGCAGTATAAGTTTTGGGAAGCATATGTCATAACTGCTAAAATCTGTTGCGAAAAATATATAAAACTCGATTTGAAGTTTCTCGCTATGTATATCAATTTGGCAGTTCGTCAGTTGGATCTATTCTGCATACCAGGGTCCATTTATTTTATGTTGCTTACTCCGTACGAAAAGGGCGGAAGATGAGTTCGAGGACAAATTAATCTTAATTCTACATAATGTTGCGATAAAGTTGTGATGTACGTAATATTATTTTTAATTATTATGCCAAGCAAAAATACTTCATAAGTTAATCGCTACCTAATTTATATATACATACTTATAGCTTTTTTTTTGGTATATTTTCTAAATTGTTCAGTGAAGTCTATTTTTGAGATTTTTCTCACAAATTTTTCAATTTGCAAATCTGCGTCAAGTTGCTTTGACCAGAAGCCGAATTATCGTATGAGTAACCCCGATGTTATGCCCACATTTATAGGTACTTTAAATGCTTGTACTTATTCTAATTTTAATAATCGTTAAAATAAAATGGAAACGTTTAAATCATTTCTTTATGAAATTATATTTCTAAGAGCACTTCCATTTTATCCAGCGTATAGCTTATTTTTAGAACGTATTACAAATTGACTTCCTTATAAGATCGACTTAGTGAGAGGCGAGAGAGACGATTCCAGCGTGCACGATGAAATAAACCTTTGTACGTTCACTTTACGATGCGCAGAAAAAAACGTTAGTCTAACTAGCGTGTTTACCTGCGCGTACAGAGACCCGGACGCGCACACGGGCTTATTCCGTCTTTTATGATCCAACCGTCCCTTAAAATATCGCGATTCTACGAGCTTATAAGCGCGTCAATACGCGTCTGCATGCGCTTCGAAAAACGAGCTTTTACATTCTTACGAGTATGTACCGCTAATGTGAAAGCGTTCATAGAGATATTCTAAATAAATTAAAAAGAGCAAAGCAGCCAGATGTCGATGTATTTAAATTCGATTAGTGTCAAAGCCTCGTTACTTTAAAATTCTTTTACTTTACGTTTTATTTACGCCTCGTCGGATTTCTTCAAGCAGACCCGAAAAGAAGATTGACGCTAACATTTGCAAATACAAACAATTTATACTAGACCTTATGCTCTAGTATAAAGGGGACTGTTTACTGTAGCACAAACTTCGATTTCGCTCACAGCATTCATTGCAGTAACGCGCAATACAACGAGATATAGTCTATCATAGTGTCGTCTCGCTTACACCCACTAATACGAGCGAGACATTATGATAGCTTGTAGTGTGATGTACCCATATCTCCTAACAATAGCGGCAGATTGGTCAGTCAAACTTCCGCGCGTTCATAATACTTGCAACTGCGCAGGAATATTAAGCAAATCAGAAAACCATATCCTGTGCTTATATTATACGATGTTTTTGTAACCTGACTGTAGAAACTAATATCACAACCTTTACACTTTGGGGTTTTCGTCTATGGTTTGTTCGTCTATGTCGAGTAGCGGGTCGGTGTCGTTCAGGAGGCCGGTGTCTATGGAGCCGTAGGTGGTGGGCCGCACGGCCACGGGCGGGCCCTCCGGCACTGTGAGGTCGGGCGCGGAGCTCGATGCGACCGGTTCGCTCATTAGTCGCGAACTTTCGTCACAACCCCGCGTCATGTGGTACATTGACTTACCTCTTAGTCGTCTGCTAAATGAGCTTCCTGTAATACAAACCAACCAATTATATAGAAGGTTGACTGGAAGAGATCACTAATAGGGGTAAGTCCGTCTTTGTACGAACACAATTTTAATTTATTTAGATATTATTGGCAATAAACGCATCGTGGATACAATTAGACACAGAATCTAGCCTGACCAATTCTTTCATCAGAATGGAAGCTGAAACCAGGGGATCCAAAAATGTAACGTTTATTATACTATAGAGTGCTAATAAGTAATATTGGGTGTTAAGTGCAGGGGCGGACTAAGGCCTAGGCAACCTATGCACGTGCCTAGGCCCCGTAATTTTTGTAAAAATTAGGTTATTATTAGGGTATTAGGAAGGACATAGGATATCTTTTATTAAAAATAAAAGTAAACGCGGGCGATGCCGCGGGTGGACGCTAGTATAATTATATAAAAATAAGTAAACATACCGACTACACCTAAATGCTCTGAAATGTCACGTTTTACGTCGGAGACATCCCACATAGCCAGGAACGAGCCGAGGCACGACGACCTATTCTCTGGGGATACGAAAGGCTTATAGGAGAAGCTATAGTGGTGCGCGATCGCCGCTAAAAACATCTCGATGCATATGAGAAAATCCTGCAAACAAATTACATTAGATAATGTGAGGATATAAATAAATATTTACATTATAGGTACATTAGCGATAAAATAAATTAAAAACTTATTTGTGTCCGATAAATGGGGTACACTGTAGTAGAATATAGATAGGGAGACCAATTATTGACGTTAAAGGAAAGTAGATAAAGCATTGCGAGAATAATATTTAAACCGAACAAGCAAGTTAAGCGACGTCGGCCCTAGCATGTCTATGAATGGGTTCATTTATCTCGATCTATTTGACAGGCCCGGTGGTCGAATGGCTAGCAATGGCTACTTTGAATCCGAGATCGCGGGTTCGATCCCCGCACAAGGCCAACATTTGTGTGCATGAACATTCTGTTTGTCTTGGTCTGGGTGTTTTCTATGTAGGTATTTACAAAAAAAAAGTATTTAAGTACACATATCAGTTGTGTAGTACCCATGCGCTTAATTTGGGACTTTCTGGACAATTTACACAGGGCCATCTGCCCTGTGTAAATTGTCCAGAAATATTTATTTATTGATCTCTGTGCTTCTAAGGAGACGTTAAGTCGTCGGTCCTGAACCCGTCGGTTATCATTAGATGGTAGTCGTTAATCGAAGTCAGTGGCCTTTAGACGGCTTGAAAACACTGGTTTCCGCCAACTAGCAGTAGAGTAGCATGGTGGAGTACGATTTAATCTATCAATTGACGGGAGCCCCCATCCCAGCAGTGACATGAATAAGGAGTGACGATAAATAAATTATTAATAAGGAATAGTATTTTTAAGAGACTCGATCGAACCCACCAACAGAGATGAATGTGTTAACAAGGGAATCGTTACTTGCTACAAATGGGTTTTTATAAAATAATCTTATATTTCAACAATCCTCATTTAATTTTACAAAATATGTCTACTACTAAGACTTCTATAAAGATCGATTATGTGCCATTTTGCAGCGTTGGCATCCGTCGGCTTCCTGCGATCCTTATCTAATCGCCGGTGCAGCTAGTGGTGGGTCGTCCTACACTGCGTTTTCCGGTCCGCGGTCTCCATTACAGAATACAAAATGTGCGGCGCTCGAACCCGCGATTTCGTAGTCAAAGTGGCCATTGCTAGCCATTCATCCACCGCACTACAAAGTGTGTTTATATAGAAATATAAACGAAATTTAATCATCGGGTACTCTAAATAAAATTGACATTAATTAAATTAATGAAACCACGTAATAAATTTTATAAATATTTTAAAAAATGGAAAAATTCATCGGGAGGTCGTGGGTTCAAATCCCACCTAGGCAGGGAGGTGAATTTTTCCATTTTTTTTTTATATTTAAATATTCTGGCAAGTTGGCCGAAACAACTATTTAAATAATAATAACGTAATAAATTTTCAGTGAATTCCTAATTCACGAGCTCGGTGGTCGAATGGTTAGCAATGGCCACTTTGACTCCGAGGTCGCGGGTTCTATTCCCGCACAAGTCAAACATTTGTGTGCATGAACATGTTTGTTTGTCTTGGTCTGGGTGTTTTCTATGTATTATAAGTATCTATATATTTACAAAAAAAATGTATGTACATTTATCAGTTGTCTAGGAGCCATAACACAAGCTTTACGCTTAATTTGGGACTAGATGGCGCTGTGTAAATTGTCCAGAAATTACACAGCGCAATTACAATTTTTATTCAATCTCAGTCAATTTTCATTCTGCAACATACAATGATTTTGCACTCTGATGGCAAAATCCACCTTGTGAGTGTAAAGACCGCAGCCAATTAATAATTAACTTGAGGGTTTTTTGCGTGAGTGAGTGAGGTCACCAGGAAGGTGGCGATGCGCAAGCGATATTTGCAATATTTCATGTTGCGATTTGAGAGTGTTAACATGGCTACGGTAACAGATTCACATCAGATCGACGGTATGCTTATCTACCACCCGACGTAGTATATAAAATAGTAACAAACGTCCATTCAAATATCTTGACATTCTTACAAACTTCCATATTACATTCATAGTCGGAAATAGTATTAATTCCTTCATTATCTAATTGCTACGTCATCTTTTCAAGGCTGCAATAATAATAGGTAGGGGAAAAAGTCTTTTCGCATTATAGTATGTATGAACTTGTAATAAAATCTCTTTGGTTATACCATTTGTATCTAGCAGGTTTTGATATCTATAAAAAGTTTAAATTTTAAAAAAGATAATTCCAAATTCAAATTAGGTAAATGTGTGATTTTCATTTGTTTTTTTTACTGTCAAGATGAGTGAATCTAATGAAGAAATTCGATACATTTTAAAATTTTACTACAAAAAAGGTAAAAATTCAACGCAAGCTGCGAAAAAAATTTGTGATTATTATGGACCTAGTGCAGTGTCTGTGAGAGTAGCACAAATTTGGTTTAAGCGTTTTCAATCCGGAAATTTTGATGTCAAAGATGCACGTCGCTCTGGTCGCCCTGTTACGGATAAAATGGATGCCATTTCTGAAAAAGTGGAGCAAGATCGGCATATCAGTAGTTACGACGTAGCTAAAGAACTAGGAATTGACCACATAACAGTTTTGGCGCATAAAAAGGTCGTGGTCAAAGACCGGCCAGGCTTCAGAGACTCTGGCGAAACCCGGGTTAACCCGCAACAAGGTGATGCTGTGTGTATGGTGGGATTGGAAGGGAAGATATTCATTATGAGCTGTTACCGCCAGGCAGGACTATCGATTCTGAACTCTACTGTGAACAACTGATGAGATTAAAGCAAAAAGTTGAGAGAAAGCGGCCGGAATTAATTAATAGAAGGGGTGTGATTTTTCATCATAATAACGCTAAACCTCACACATCTTTAGCCACTCAGCAAAAATTAAGAGAGTTTGACTGGGAGGTGTTAATGCATCCGCCGTATAGTCCTGACCTTGCACCTTCTGATTTCCACCTGTTTCGGTCTCTTAAGAATTCTTTAGGCAATGTCAGGTTAACATCCCGAGAAGGCTGCCAAAACCACTTGTCGCGGTTTTTTGAACAGAAGTCCCAAAATTTCTATAGTAATGGGATCATGTCTCTACCTACAAGATGACAAAAAGTTATCGAACATAATGGCACCTACATACTTTAGTTAAATGTAAATAAACTTTATTAAAAAATGTTTTGAATTTTCATATAAAATACGAAAAGACTTTTTCCCCAACCTAATATAACGATTTCTCTGTAATGATAAATGATAAAGGGACCACTCAGTTCATTCAACCCACATAAAATATCTCTTACCTGTAGCATCGAAGATATAACTTTTATCTTGTCTGTTTCCGAGATATCAATATCAAATATTTTCGAGATTACGCCGCAATACACCAAGATATTGATTATCACCCCTTGGCTGCAAAATAAATAACAATACACTACAAAATTGATGACATTTATTCTCACATATTTTGTATTATTAAGTAAGGTAAATGTAAGGGTCTCACCACCCTAAAGATGATGGCCCACCGAATTTCACCTACACATGATGCACCCTGTCGACTAGTTTGCTAGTCGAGGGTCTGACGAGAGAGGTAGGGCATGTCAAGCATGCGAGAAGAAGTACCTTCACTGAAAACTGTAGCCAAATAATAATATGCCTGAAGTCAACAGATGTAAGAAGATACTGCATCAGCAGCGGGGGTGTCAGAGCGTGAGCGACAAGTACAAGCATCTATAAACTAGGATAACCTAGTTACATCAGGTGCATTGTATGCTTATTTGGCACCAGTTATAGTTGAGTGTTGTACAAAAAACAATATATGTAATAGGATTACTAAGAAGCACTCAGGTAAAGTCAAGTGCAAGCACACCCTGGCCACTCCATATAAATGTCCCGTTGCTTACTACTACATAAACAATTTTGTCAGTGCAGAGCGTGAATGAGCGCATGTGCGTGCGGCGCCATACAAACTGTTCCAGATTTGTCTCAGACGGAAAGTGAGGTCGACACAAGAGAGCGGCAGGGAGTGGCCATACTGTACATAGTACTATTACTTATACTGTGGTTCAAGCAAGTATGGAATTTGTCAATGGTTTATGTAGCAACTGGCAACCATAAATAAACAGGCGAATGATCATCATCATCATCAGCCGGTATCTACCCACTGCTGGATATAAGCCTTCCCTAATGCTTTCCACAAAATTCTCCTATATATACTATAGATCCTCCACCAGGTCATCAGACCATCTAGAAGGTTCGTCGTCCTACGCGCGGCTTCCACTCTAAGACCTTCCTCCTCCATCTGGCATCACTTACTTGGAAGGACTTCGCTCTCACAAAAAGAAAAAAGTTACACTCACAGAAAGTTAAGTCAGAATCCACTCTAATGGTATTTAATTTATGCCTTAGGGAATGTCACTGTTGGTGTCTCAATTGATGGATCTTAACATAATGGCATATACACTTTACTTTTTGGTATATAGAATGGAGGGTACTTACAAAAATGAGAAGAACACAACAGCTTTTATGCATAGAAATTTTCCTATAGGCTTCATCGGCTTCAATTCTGCTCTATTAGCTCTATAGAAGAGCACGAGGCAGTACATGGCCACAAACTGTGAAAGATTGTTGATGGCTACCATGTAGGGAAAAGCCACCTTCGGACTGAAGTCACTTTCTCCATAGACACCAGACAGTTCACATATTACTGATATAACAGTTGTTAGTGGTCTGACCAGAGTATATTGCAGTATACCGTGCTTGCAGTTGTGAACAAATTCACTGAAAACAGACAACAATACCTTAAAGTGACATTTCATTATTACAAAATGTAGTCAGAAATTGACAAATATTATTTTCATGCTCTCAATAATTCCTTACTCTGTATAAAAAAACACACTAACTAAAAATAACAACTGTCTACTAATACAGAGGCATAGGCCTCTGTATTAGTAGACTAGACAGTTGTTATTTTGATAAAAATATAATCAAATAATAATAATAATAAATCAGGGTCACAGCGGGCGTACAACATTACATCAAACTTCTCAAAGGGGCCTCTACGCGTTGGATCCATATCCCCGCGCACGCCTATCAAATGACCGGGCTTGACCCATGATTAAAAAGAGATACAAATAATAAATCATTTTATTAAACTCTCTCACAGACAAATTGGTAAAACCTATCTAATAGGTACACTTGTAATTTATAGACTGGAGTGTGTGAGAGACTGGTGCCTGAGCTAGATTATATGTATGTTATGTGTGTATTAGTATGTATGTTATGTATGTATTAGCATATATCATATTATATTTATTAGTTATATTGTATTATATTACAAATTTGTTGCTAGGTATTTTAATATTTCTGTCGTCTTGCAAACCTTACCTACTTCATTTAATGTATCTATTACCTTTAGGTTGCCTTGAAAAGATTGCTGTTAGCAATAACGCCGCCTTGTTGCATATACATATTCTATAAGTGGATATTTTCTGTATGCTAAATTGTTTCTGTAGTTTGTGTGGTGCAAATAAATCATATTCTATCTATCTATCTAGAATCTAGATAATCAGGTTCTCACCCTGTATCCTAGTACACTAAGAAAAGCTTTTTAAATGTTCTCACAATTAAAATCTGGTTAAACTAAGCTGATTGGTACTAAAACTATGCTACTACTAATTAGCTGTGTACTAAAACGTAATATCACAATCATAAGCAACTATACTTACGGTCCCATCTCCCATGGCGTTAAACAGCATAATGGAAAAAAATGGTAAACTTGAGGTTTTGTTTCCAACGAGGCCTCCAAGTCCCGATCTTCATTTAAATAATTCAATAAGTACTTCATAAAGTTGTAAATAACATATGCTTCATAACACTCCCTCAGAGAATCCATGTAGATTGATTGTTTTGGAAATTCCAGGCCAAGCCATGCATTTAATGCATAAATTGGTACCATCCATAATATTCTGGGAAGAAATTATTATTTACAGTGCATTGCCTCCTGCTATATACTATCATGCAAAAATATGGAGATAAATTGTATAGGGGAAGAATCACACACACCTCAGATGGAACAACTATACATTTGTCAAACCTATTAAATTATAAGATAAATAGTGTTGACATGGTAGTTGTACCACTGATGGCACAAATTACCTATTTATTCCATCAGTGGTACAACTACCATGTCAATACTATTCAAAATTCTCCTTAGTTTTTTTTATATTACATTGGGTGGAAGATACCACCTACATAAGATACATGGTGGTATAGGACCTTCTAATGTGAAGTGGTTACAGTAGCCATATAAACGGTAGCCATAGAAACATGAAATATTGCTAGTGTGCCCCCACTGCCGACGAAGCCACTTCTTCCTTTCTGGTGACCTCATACACTCACAGGAACACAACAATCCTCAAGGAAATTGTTATTTGGCTGCGGCATTCTGTGCACCACATGCAGGTGAGGTTAGCTTTGACTCTAAAGATCTTGATGAGCTACTACACCCCAGATATATTATTTAAAAAAAATGTTTATGAAAAACATGTTATTTTACCACAACTGCTGATTCATCTACAGAAATAACTTAATTTGCATCTAAGCCAAAAATGTTTGTATAATGAAAGATCCTTCCAAAAATAATGTATGAGCAAGCTATTACGATCAATCACCATAATGCCCATTGCATTGTTTGTTGAATAATATTTTTTACATGTCAACCACAATGCCTCTTTCCGTTTCGCCCTTGTGATAAGTTTGAGAACAGTGTTCTCATCTAAACAAAATTCACACAAATATTGGCTACAAATCGCAGCTCGAAAAATATAAAAACATCTCAAAATTTCTATACAATCTTTCATACATATTGTAACATTAATTAGACCTAAATAATGTTTCCTACAGTATAACCGAGGACTAGTAAAAAATGGCACTAGCAGTTCTGAAATAATACATGTTTTCGTTCACTATCTTGCTAAAAAATACCACTATAATAAATTTTGACTTCCCATTTGTCGTAATGTTTGTACTTCTACACCAGGATACTTACTCACCTAATAATATGCTTCTGTAGAGACGGTTTAGTATAATGTACAATGTGCTGAGTGATTTGCCAGATAGAAATGGGGAGCGCAAGCAAAACAAACCCACCCGCTACTAAAGCCCCCTGATCAGATTTTTTAAATCCATTTTTAATCGAATGTGCTACTAAAATAGGCACTATAACTACAATTAGTATTACGTATAGTGCAATGAGAAAAGGTCTAATCCACAGTTTCCACTGGCTAAAGAAATTTATCACTGGAGACGAACACATTTTTATCTACTTCATCAATTGATTTTTTTTATGTAGAATAAACTCATAATATGGTTCATTATCACAGAACACAGAAATCACATTCACATCACAAACTACATGCAAATTTGTATTTTAAATACATTAAAATAATTTGCCAGCTGTTATGATTACAAAATAAAATGTCAGATGTAAGTAGAGATGAGCGATGAAAAAACCCGGGTTTTTTACCTATGGGAAAATCTGACGTTTACCGTCAAAATTTTCTTCTTTGTTCTGTATATGGACATTCGGATACTAGTAAATCCGAGTAGGTACTCGATACTTTTGATTCGATACAAAGTACTAATAGCATCGAATCCTTTGAGTTACTCAAAGCATCGAATCAACCTTGCGATACTTACTCGGTATCGAAACAAAAGTACTTGGTATCGAATCGAATTAGATTTTCCAAAGCCGGAGCAACAGTGTCGCATATATGGAAGAGATTGTCTTCAAAATACCTAGAGCAATTACTGTTTTTGGGCAATTTTGATGCTAAAGAGTTTTTTTTGTTTAATATACTTAATAATAAAAGATAATTTGTAACGTCACTACGGCGGAGCTAAGGTATCTGATCATCAATTTGACTATACTAGGATATTGTACTCATTTTGTCATATTTTATCACTGAATTTCAAATAATGTACTCATTCCGTTCAAAAATTAGAGGGGTACATTGTTGGCCCTGCCATAGTGAACTCTACAGATATTTTTTTTGTTAATTGAATAAAAATTAATTATTTAATTACTTTTAATTTTAGCCCTAACAAAATGATTATTCTTTTCTAAAAGTATCGATATCAGTAAGTATCGATACATTAGTAGTTGTATGAGTAGTATCGAAAAATGATTTGAGTATTACTGATATGAGTAGGTATCGATACTTTGATGGTATCGAAATCCCTAGTTCTATCAGCAAAAAAAAAATAACAGAAATTACTTACAAATAAAAAAATATCCCCAAGATCGTTGCCTGTCGGCAGTGTCCCCAGGAAACTGGCAGGATTACCTCGATCTCAGATTACAGAACAAAAGGTTTTGTTCTGCTTTTGCTTGCTTTTGTTCTGTAATCTGAGACCTCGATATGGAACTTGGATAGCAATACTAATACTCTGAGCTAAATTGGTCGACTCGACCAATTTTCGAGAAATGTATCTAAATAATTGGTAGGCTGACGGGCTCCACGGTCCAAGGGCGTCGCCAAGGGGCAGCAGGGAGCATACCGTTATTATTACAATCGCTGTAGAAGTAAGAGCTCTCGACTTTACCTACAATTCATACTTTTCTCATTCTCCATATCAACTTGCCCAAATCAAATTTGTGACGTCATAGGTACAAAACTCCGTTCTAAAACAGACAGTTCCGTGTTCTAGAGACTACAACGAATACATCTACATCAGTTTTAGGTATATAAAAGAAATGACTGCGCCTTTTCTATGCTGAATTTCCTCCATATTAAAAAAACTTAACGTATAAGTAATAATAACAACTGTGACCAACTTGCTTATCTCAAAAAGTGTATGTGTGGTTATTAAATGACTGGTTTAAGAGTAATTTACTAAAAAAAAGATACGTATTTATAAATACTATAATAATTATAATAATAAATCCGCAGGGCAGGAGTAACGACACCACGGACCCGAGTCTCCAGAGAGTCGGCCTTCGCCTCCGATCTGTCGGAGTGTGTCACACCGGTGTTGCCCCAGGCCGATTTCCTGGCATTTCGGGGGCCCATCTGTGAGAGGAAAGCCACCGCCTGCCGCAAATAACTAGCAATAGAAACAGTTATGGCAGGCGTCCGTCCCTCTTCTGTAATAGCTCGGTAAGTATTTAGTTCCAGATCGTATCTCCATAGCCCATTTATTTTCCATCACATTTTGAGATAATCTTAATGCCTGCAGAGACTTGCTCATGGGTATATCGTTCCATTGATATATCCTGGAGCGGGTCACGGCGGGCGTAAAACATTACATCAAACTTCTCAAAGGGGCCTATGCGCGTTGGATCCATGTCCCCACGCACGACTATCAAATGACCGGGCTTGACCCGTGATGAAAGAGAGATACATAATAATATTTGCTCAATGGGTGGGTATTATCCGGGTAAAAACCCATCTATAAATATGCCAAATATCTGCTTATTCTGATATCTTTAAAAAAATGGGTCGAAAATATGAAAAAACCTGAATACCCTGAATCCCACTCGGGAATTTGTACGGGTTTTTTCCCTGGTAATACTCATCACTAGATTGAATTTGTGTCTCTAATGATATTTATCAATATGACATTTTGGCGCAAAATTGCATTATAGGTGTACAGTTAACAATATACGAACAAGAATATTCTTGACGGCATTTTTCGGCATGCTCCAAAGCATGTTCCCGAAGCCAGGCCAGGAATAAGTGGAAATAATACAAAAACAGGCTCTAAAGGAGACTGACTCCAGAGTCGTAAAGCCATTTGATAAAATTAAAATATCTGACTGACTGCTGGCAGTGCTGGCAGTATCAAAAAGTAAAAAAAAAACCGTCTTTGTAGTACATACATATATTATTTCTTTTCTACTTATTCCCGGCTACAGGGACATGCCAAAAATAAATAAATAAATAAATATTGTCAGACAAATTACACAGCGCCATCTAGCCCCAAAGTAAGCAAAGCTTGTGTACATACTTATGATACATAGAAAACACCCAGACCAAGACAAACAGACATGTTCATGCACACAAATGTTTGTCCTGTGTGGGAATCGAACCCACGAGCGTTGGTGTCGAAGCCGCGTCATTGACCGCTACGCCACCGAGCTCGTCAAAAATGTCGTCTGCTATCTTCTTATTCTTCCATTACTTGTAATATGTGAACACTTTAGTGTTTTAACCCATAGTCATAGTGCAATTTTCTGCTATTTTGCAGGACTTCTTGGAATGATTCGGCAGCTAGGGTTGCCAACCATACTGTTAAAAACAGTATTATACTGTTTGTTGAAAAAACTTCATGTGACCATAGCACTGTTTATTGTACTGCTCCGCATGCACTGGGCCTTAACTGTTTGTTTTACTACGCAGCTTTTAATATATTGTTTTCCTTGAAAAAAAAGTTGGCAACCCTATCGGCAGCCCTGATTCAAACACTTCTAATCAAAGATTCTATTAATTTCATGCACTAAATAATTACTTGCAAGTTGCAACTTAATACACTGTCTCTTATGAATCAATATCATTGTACAAAATTGATGAAAATTTGTTTAAAAGCTCACCGCAAGTTCGCGCCAAAAAGTATACCCCTGTAACTAAAATGGTGTGTAGTGTTGCCAGACTGTGTTGTAGAAATTACCGTAGAATTAACTATGTAGGCGTGTGAACCATTTTTTTTACAATTTGTTATTTAAAGCGTCACAATAATATAACTAAAGGTGAAAGAATTACTTCGATAAGCTAAAAACTTCTCGAGATATGATAACTTGAAGATCACAATTTTGGACTATCCCGAAAACGCTCCATACAAAAGGCATACAGTATTATGACGTCACGATACGCTATTCTAGATGAATTAAATCAGAAATTTGTACGACAGATAAGTTAGATATTCTGTTTATGTAGCTAGTGCCGTAACAAAAGTTATAGTATTTTTTATTGTTTCTACAATGGTAATATTTATTTTTTATAATTTCATACTTTTACAATGGACTTTCCCACCAAACTTTGATCGACCATAAAACACGTCGGACATAAGTTATTAAAATTTTGAGATCGCATACTTTTATGTATTTTACGTTACTGATAGAGAGTTTTTATAATTTTAGAACATAGGTCACACGCCCATTATCAGCTTGTTATACATAATCTTCGTTTTTATACAACTAGAACAAACGCATGCTCTATATCACAGACCTAGGATTTTTCACTACTTTTACTTCTGTGTCTCCCACAGAAGCAGGAGCAGGCGGATTTTCGTTCCGATTCTATCAACAAATTTAATATGGTAAGCAAAATACAGAACGACGGAGATGGAATGGTCAACTGAAGTTGATTTTTGATTTGTTGTTGAGTTGATTGAGATTGACTCACGTTTGCTACGCCCAACAGGCTGTTATGCACTAGGTACGTTACTGAGATATATTGTTTTTTTCAGTCGCATTTAATTAAGAAGAAGGTATAGAAATGTGACACATCGATACGATATTTGAAGTGAAAGCGCGCAGTCAACAAATTATATCAATGATTGAGACAGAGCCGTAGGTACGGCTCTGTAACGCTCGTTTGGGTAAAGTTTGCAAGGAGGATGTAAGACGGAGCGACAGATGAAATTTTCACTTCTGTTCACTTACGTCGTGTACTCAAGTACACACCGGTTTTTTTGTTTCGCGTCACGTGCTGGCTCTTTCCAAGGAAAGGACAATAATGTGCTATATAAAATCTCGACTATTCCTATCTCAAGTTTTCCACGCCAACCAGGCGTCTATATATCGTATCGTATAGTATGTAATGAAAGTTTCACCGATTTTTATGCTATGTGAAAAAGAGATAGCTAACCAGTCAAGTAATCAAGTGACGTATAAGCTTTACCTACTATAGAATGTGTTGCTAGTAATAAATAATCAAATGAAAAAAAAAACATTCACAGGTGTATAGTTTTTTTATCAAAATGGGTTTGGTTAAAAGTTATAATTTTACAATTTAATCATTAATTTTATTTAGTTTTTAGTGTTATATTAACAACAAACCCAATCAAGTAAAATTAATGGTGGGAATCATCTAATTTGTGCATTTACAGTTATACGCGTAACACGTATTTTGTGCATCGAGTTCAGCATTGAATTAGGCCACATAGCGATCTCTCCCTAAAATACCGCTGTTCTGGCTGTCGACGTATCAAGCTATCGCGAGTTCATATTTGTAGGCGCGCTAATAAAATTGTCTTCAGGTAAAAACTGTGTGGTGTATAATATATATTGGATAGAGTTTAAAACGTTTCTATATAGTATATCACAAGTCGATAATTCGTAAATTTTTCGTAAATGGGTCACCTCGCCATTCTTGTGAGAACTAAGTTGTTTTGAGGCTATTTTGCTAAGAATACATTTAACGCCCGAGATATAATGTCAAATTGGTGATAAATATGCTATCCCTTAATAAAAAAAATAAAAGTGTTTGTGTTTTCTTAGTTTTGCGAGGCGGGAGAGTGATGTTGAGACAGACCGCGGGCTGGTAATGTGATGTCATCGAAAGGGGAAACAGAGGCCGATTCTGGCACCGTATCGCCGAACGCAGCAGTAGTCAAAAATGAACCGGTAAATAAACTCTTTTTTTTATTTATAAAATTATTAGTGAATATTGACTAGGCATTTGTAATATTTACAATATCAATACTACAGAACATAGACTACCTACTCAGCTTTATTCCATTAATTCTTTACTAATTACAATTGTGAACTCAATAATCTTATTACTTAGTTGTGGTCAGAGGGTTACTTTATTGTCAGTGTTGTGTCTATCACAACGAAAAAGGCAATCATAACCTATGATTTTGTGGTATTTGAAAAACAAAACTATTCCCTTTCCTAGTTTATTTAATACCATATAAAATAAATGTTCAAATGTATGCTAATGAAAGTGGCATATTGATTAACTAAAACATTGTAAGATTAAGCATGAAATATATAATTTATGTACATAAAATATGAGACTTTAATATTTTTAACTGAAACACTACTTTTAAATATAATAATGTTATGCTGTAGTAACAAAGCTGATGTTCTTTTTGTGTGGTAAGAATTCATTAATTTCTTCAATTCATTACATAACTTTTGGACATTTGTTTTAGTGCTAATGCCCATATTGTAGAAAAGTTGTGAAATTTAAAATTAATTTCTTTAGTCTATGCAGTAAGTTTAGGCAATCATTAATATTTAAGAAATCTATATGATAGCAATAAGGCAGCGCTAGTTCTAGTAAGTCTGAAGATTTTTCACAATATTTGGCTCTAAAACTATTCAACCGAAATAACTAAATTTTAGTCTAATATTGGGCTTTTAGCTATATAATAATTAGATAATGAATTGATAAAGATATTATTTTGCGAAAGTCAAATTAATAGTCAATTTGCCTAAGCTACTTGCATGATTCTACCATCAGCAGTACTGGTGAACAAAAATAGTGCATATCAATTTGCATTTTTGATATCAATCCTAGTATAATAATATATTTTGATAAATGTGTTAAAAATCTTTTCCTGTCGGACTGCTCCTAGTTTCAAGTAGGTGTAAATAGTATGAAATCTGTCTCAATTAATGAATTGTTGATTTTATACAGTGAATGTAATGCTTAGGTTATAGTAATTTTATCATATACCCATACAGTGACAAAGTTATACATAAGACTTGTACAGTTAAGGGTCATAAGTGCAGTACCACCTACCTAGTGTTTAACATTGATTAAAGTATGTATTTATTACAATACCAAAAATTTCTTTAATTTATTTTATAGCTGTAATTATTTTCTAGTAATAAATTTGAAGATATTTTAATATCATAATAAATACATATTTAAATTAAAGTTAAGGTGGGTGATACTCTTATGACCCTTTATTGTGTAAAAACACAATAAATCTAATATGAAATACTGACATTTGTTTTCTCGTAGACACAGCAAAATGTATTTCCAAACAATAAAATAAATTACGAAATGAAAATCCAAACCTTTGCATTGGTTTTTTGAAGAGTTTAAAGTTAAGTTTTATAACCATTCTCATGCATACTTGCATGAGAATGTTAATAAAACCTCAACATTTTATGAACATTTTCAGAACATAAACCAGGGTTAGATAATTGATGAATCAATATTTTAAATAAGTATCAGAATTTCTTCTGATAAGAACATTCTGTATTATGGTATAAATATAAACCTTGCCTTTATAAATAATGCTAAAAAATGTTTTATTTTTATGTAATTCAGGTAGCTACAGTGAGCAGCAAAGAAACTCCGAAGAGAGGTAGTGGTACTTTACTAAAATGTACCACTTGCAATACTTTTAGTACATTAAGTAGTCGCGCCCTAACCACACACATGGCTCAATGTTCACCGGACAACAATAATGTGGCGGCGACGCAGAATGCGGACGCTCGCCCGCACAGAAAACTGTTTGAATGTGACGTGTGTAATATGAAGTTCTCCAATGGCGCGAATATGCGTCGCCATAAAATGCGGCACACAGGTGTAAAGCCTTACGAGTGCCGCGTATGTCAGAAAAGATTCTTCAGGAAAGATCATTTGGCAGAACATTTCACAACGCACACTAAAAGCTTGCCGTATCATTGCCCGATATGTAACCGAGGGTTCCAGCGACAGATCGCGATGCGCGCTCATTTCCAGAACGAACATGTTGGACAACATGACCTTGTGAAAACTTGCCCCCTGTGCAGCTATCGTGCTCCCACCATGAAAAGCCTTCGAGTTCATTTCTTCAATAGGTAAGTCAATTGCCAAGTATTCTGTATCTTTTTTATTAAATATTGTTCATCATCATCAGCCTGTATCTACCCACTGCTGGATATAAGCCTTCCCAATCCTTTCCACCACGCATTCATTGCATCCAGCCGCTCCCAGCCTCTTTCTTAAGGTCATTGGACCGAAATACTGTTAATGTATTTGTAATTCCTTAATAATGATGACTCTGGTGTTGTAAGTATCCAAAGGCTATGATGACTGTAGATCAGGCAGGTGCTCCGCTTGTTTGCTCAAGCCACCTACTACTTTCCATAAACTAATATCCAGAATTTAAAAACCAAAGGCATAGTAAAAAAGTGATTAATGATTGAATTTTAGAAGTGAAGTGATGGTGCTTCCCCAGTCAGGCCAGCTTATGAATACGCTGTGCCCTACTTGCAGCACCTGTATGGTGCACCATGTGCAGGTGACTATTTGCCACATGCAGGTTGCCTTTGGCTCAAACATGTTGATGAACTCTTACACCCCAAATTTATTTTTCTATTTGTCTATTTGCTACACTTTCCATTTCAAATTTTTATTCATATGCACGGTGTTATTAAGAGTTTGACGATGGTTAACCATGTCCACTTTCGACTCCGAGGTCGCGGGTTCGATCCCCGCACAAGACAAATATTTGTGTGCATGAACATGTTTGTTTGTCTTGGTCTGGGTGTTTTGTGTATGTATGTACATATTTAAAAAAAAATGTATACATATACATGCTTTGGGACTAGATGGCAGTGTGTAATTCGTCCAAAAATATTTATTTATTTATTTTAAAAAACTAAGTACCTGCAATGTCGTAATAGTTTATAGATTGTGTTTTGTTATCAGACATGGCATCGATCTGGACAATCCAGGGCCTGGCAACAATGTTTCATTCCTTGCTGCGGGCATCGCAAACGCTGCTTTCGGCGACGGCGCGATGGATCCGGCCGCGATGAGCGCGCTCGGCGCCCTCGGCTCAGGCCTCTCAGTGTCCGTGGCGCCCGCCTATTCTGACAGTGGAGAGAGCAATGGCGCCCGATCCGTAGATAACGCCACGCCTCCCATGCATTACTTGACGCCGCATGTGGAGATCTCTATGGCAGACAATAACGAAACATTCTCACCAGGCCAGTCAAACCACTTGGGTAACTCAGGTAATTTGATGCTACAGTTTTATTTATTTCAGAATGTGACCGAGAAAGATGAGATTTTTTTTTACAATATTTTAGTATTAGTAATTTTTTTTTATAATGTTCGCTTGTCATAGAGTTCCCTATAAAGTGTTCCATGCAATGTCAATAAAAAATACTTATCATACTAAACAACTTTTGCCAATGCACCATTTCTATATTCCTTATAGTTTGTCAGCAGGGTTTGCTATGTTGTTATTTATGTCTTGACCCAGTTATTTAAGTACTTTCATGTATTGTGTATAAGAGGGTATTTTACTTTCGTGGCCCGATACCGGTTCGAGTTGATTAAATTTTTAGAAAAAAAAAAAAAAAAAAATTAAACGCTCCGCTGCCTAAAGATTTACTGTATATTGAATAGAAACTGTGCGATCTAACAATTACATAGTCAACCAGTCTTTCTTCATAAAATATTGAATAAGTTAATATAATTTACCTTCATTGTGTAAATCATCGTCTCTCAAACGGGGGTCGCGACCCATGTGCGAGGTCGCTATGTGTACAAAAAATAAGACTTTATTATGTCACCTATTATGAAGGTAATGTGTGTTGTTAGGTGAATATAGGTTGTAATAAATATTTTTTTACTTTGTGGCTATTAGTACTCCTGGGGGCACAGGAAGTAGCATCAAGGGCCCTTTGATACGCGCGGCATTTTGTTGATTAACCTTTAACTACTGACGTGGGGGCCTCTCAGGCTTTGAAAAGTAATATTGTTGAATTACTCCCTTCCCCAGCGTAAGACAATCGCGTAATCGCTTCTAGTACCTTCGAATTTACTTGCGACGAGGCTGTTAACGGCGGTGCACGTGTTTGCACGCGCAATTTCGGTAATTAAGTTCATTTTGAAATTTTTCGTGGGCCTCTCAGACCCCACGTCAGTATTTACGTAACTTTTTTGGAAATAGTTTTGATTTAGTTATCGTCTGTTCTTTTGCAGTAGTTTGGAAATTGGCGCCCTACAGGGCTCCATATTGTACCAATTTATGATTTGTACAATATGGATATTGTACAAATTTCCAAAATACAACTATCTTGAACTGTTTGAGTTTGGCACGTGTGTTGGGAAAGGATATGCCTGTACCTGATCGTCTTAAAGATGCCGAAGTACTTAAAAAAAGAAGGTGCCATACGTGTCCTTTGAAGCTTCAAAGGAAATCTACACACATGTTATGCATGCAAAAAACATGTATGCCTTAAATGTGCAAAGCAAGTTTGCTCATACTGTGTGTAATTTGCAATGTTTGATGTCTGTAATTTTTATTTTCTCATTATAGTATTATAATAACTGATGTATTATTAGCTAGAAAGACAATTTAAATTTAAGATTGTAAGTTAATTTGTTAATTTTTTAAATAATTTTAATTAATACATAGTTATTAATAATTACATGTGATTTTCGCAAAAAAATTGCGAAGTATTTATTAAACTTGGAAATATTAGTTAATTATATATAAAAAATTATAAAAGAAATAATTTATTTAATTTAAATGTATCTACTAAAGCTAATTATTCAACACTAAATCCTAAAAAACGTACAGATTTTAAAATATAAGCACTTATAAATGTAGGCCTCTGAGGCCTGCACGTCAGTATGTACGTAAAATAAATCCACGTCAGTAGCTAAAGGTTAAGATAAGTTCGTCACAAATACGCAGATAAACATGTTGTAAGTAAGGGTTACTTGAATTTGGGCTATTTCTAGAAGTGGTACGCAGGTAAATGAATTTGAGAACCATTAGTGTATATAATTGTTTATGTACTAAAGTTTATGGTGATATTTTGTCCAGATGGCACAGACTCGCGTATGAACGGGGAGGGTCCGAGCTCGCCGCAGTCCGGCGACAGCGCCGTGGCGACCAGCTCGCTGTCGGCCGGCCTGCCCACCAACATCACGCCCTCCATTACACTCATACCTATCAAACAGGTAAGGACCTCTACGCATCATTTCGCAGCGAAAGAGTTTTTCACCGTGGATCTATCGCAGTATGAAGATTCACCGTCAGTGTTGAGGCATCGTGTGTAAGAGTTCATACAAATCCAAGGGAGTCTAGTGTATGAATGAATGAATGATTTATTTTGTGTAGTGGTGCCGTGGCGGCGACGGTTTGTGGTATAATGTGTAAACAGCCTAACTTATCACGTTACGTACACTACGAACAAAAAAAGCACGAAATAAATGGGTAAGGCTGGTATGTCACTCATTCAATATCTTTGTTCTAGATTTGTTCGTATTTCTAACTTAGTATGCTGGCTATCTCTTTCTAATAAGTGTGTTTCTAGTAAATTTTTCTTTGATAAAACGTAAATGGGACAAAGAAATGGGATGAGTGGGTTACACCTTAAGGCTGCATTGGGGCACACAGTTAGTTAAACGTGAATCGTCTCTATCTATCTATCGTCTATCTATATCATCGAGTATAATGTTGAGCGCCAAAATCGCCTGCCCAAATCATACAGGCCGATCGGGCTTCTGTCTGTTTTGGGCAAGATATACGAAAAAATGTTGATCGCTCGCCTCAAGCATCATCTTCTGCCGAGGATAAGTACTCGCCAGTACGGGTTCATGCCACAGAGGGGCACCGAAGACGCCCTCTATAACCTGCTGCACCATATTCGCAGCAAGCTTGACGAGCGTAAGATTCTTACTCTCGTCTCGCTGGATATAGAGGGTGCCTTCGACTGCGCCTGGTGGCCTGCTATCAAACTCAGACTGGCGGAGGAAAATTGTCCTCTGAGCTTGAGACGAACGATAGACAGTTACCTCAGCAATAGGACGGTGAGGGTGCGCTTCGGGGGGGAGGAATGCGCACGCGCTGCCACAAGAGGTTGCGTACAAGGGTCCATAGGAGGTCCGATATTGTGGAACCTCCTCTTGGACCCCCTCTTGTGGCAACTAGAAAGAGCGGGGGTGTACTGTCAGGCCTTCGCTGACGACGTCGTGTTGGTGTTTGACGGGGCCACTGCACTGGATATAGAGAGATGTGCCAATGCCACTCTCGAGCACGTGAGGACGTGGGGGGTCAGAAACCGGTTAAAGTTTGCGCCGCATAAGACCAGCGCCATGCTGGTCACGCGCAAACTCAGGTATGACACTCCGCGCCTCAGCATGGGTGGGATGGGCATTGGCATGTCTCGGCAGATCAAACTCCTCGGGTTGACCATCGACGCGGGTCTTACGTTCAATGCGCATGTGGCCACCGTCTGTAAACGGGCGGTGGACATATATAAGCGCCTTGCGCGTACGGCCCGCGTCGGTTGGGGTCTTCATCCTGAGGTAGTGAAGATCATATATACAGCTGTAGTGGAGCCGACGATGCTTTACGCCGCGGCCGTATGGGCACCAGCGGTGAACAAGCTAGGCATCCAGAAGCAGCTCAACAGCGTACAGCGGGGCTTTGCGCTAAAGATCTGCAAGGCCTACCGAACGGTCTCCTTGAATTCCGCATTGCTGCTGGCCGGGGTGCTCCCCCTTGACCTTAGGGTGCGAGAAATCGCATCTCTTTACGAGGCCAAGAGGGGACTGCCCCATCCGGTGCTGGGAGACAGGGAGATCGAGCGGATGGCCTCTAAGATCGAGGCCCCGCACCCAGCGGAGCTGGAGAGGGTCGAGTTCGATCACCTGGTGGACGAGGAACAATACAGGGCAGCCAACATCTTTGCCCTGCGAATGTTCACGGACGGCAGTAAGATTGAGGGTCGGGTAGGTGCCGCTGTTTCTTTGTCGTCCTACTGCACCGTCTACCAGGCCGAACTCCTCGCTCTCTGCACCGCGGCAAAATACGCGTTGAGCTGTAATGGATCCAGCGTGGGCATCTTCAGCGACTCCATGGCGGCGCTCCAGGCGATAGGTAACGTTGATTCTCCTCACCCCCTTGCGGTACAGGCGCGGGACGCTCTTAAATTGTGCAAAGCGCAGGGTAAGAGCGTCTCGATGTTCTGGATTAAGGCGCATTTGGGCTTTGAGGGGAATGAACGAGCCGATGAACTCGTCAAGAGTGCGGCCCTGAAGTCGAAGAAGAAACCCGACTACGACCGCTGCCCTGTCTCATTCGTCAAGGGTATGATCCGTAAGGCGACCATTGACGAATGGGATAGGAGATACCGTTCGGGAACTACAGCTTCAACGACGAAGCTGTTTTTCCCGAGTGCGACCGCCGCGTACAGTATCGTGGGCAAAATAGCTCCGTCTGGCATCACCACGCAAGTCTTATCGGGACACGGTGGGTTTGCCGCGTATTTGTACAGGTTCAAGTGCGTGGACGATCCATCGTGTTTCTGTGAAGATGGCGAGGGTCAGACAGTGCAGCACATTTTGTTTCAGTGTCCCGCATTTTCCAAACAAAGATGGGAGCTGGAGCAGCGTTTGGGAATGCGGGTCACTGAAACGAACGTGTCCGAGGTGATGGCTGGAAAAAGTAGAAATAAGTTTATTGACTACTGTGTCAATCTAGCCACGGCTGTCATCAGGCGGAACAAGCAGAATGGCCCCGCCTAGGACCAATGTTGACTTGGGCGCCTATATTTTCCGATAGGCGCCTCGATCGCGGTGGCTAGGTGGGGTTATTGAGTTAAGTGTCTGCCGAGGACAGCTGTGGATGGATTGACAATAATTAAATATTTAGTGTGACCAAGCCATCGCCTCAATTTGTCGGCGTCCTATAAGTGGACACAACATTTAGTATTATTTAAATAAGTGTAATTTATGTGACAATTTAATTTAATTCAATTTTAAGCTATTGCTCCATTTGTTTTATCTATTATAATTTTAAGTTTATCGCTTTTGCGTCATGAATGTAATATTAATGTAGTAGAAATTATATATAGGTTATTTTAGTTAACATTTGAAAACTTGTATGTAAAAATTTAACTACAAAAGAACCTTGTCCACGACAGGGGTGTGCGCACGCCATTTCGAAAGTAAGCCGATCTGCGCATACTCAGCGGCTACTTACACCGCTGAGTGTGCGCATATTGCGATTGGCGATAAAAAAAAAAAAAAAAAAAAAAAATGTTGAGCGCCAGTTTCGGCCATTTTGCGAGATGCCTCTTCCCCGCCAACCGCCTCATTCCGACGCAGGTTGCAACAGCGAGCTGACTATCTATCTATATAATGACACTACATTTATGTCTCACGCCAAGGCACATGGTACATGTTCTATTTCACGAAGAAGGTTTGCTCTTGGTTGTTGTTAGTCGTGCACGTGCACATTGAGGTAGTGTGCGTAAACTCGGGAGCTCTTAGTCACGATCGCGACGCGGTCAGAGTCACTAGTGTTTTTTGGTCCACGCAAGATGTCCGTACAAAGTACCGATAGCAAAGCAACTAAACGCAGAAAAGTCGTCCGCAGTGAGGTATTTTTTTTTTACATTTAACGTAAATAATAATTTTCCCCTCCCTATAGGAATAACTGCTCCATCATAAAAATTGTTAAAAAGTATATACATGACCCATTATTATAAAAAAACTTAAACTTTTCTTACTTCTAGACCGGAGATTTGGTTGAATTAGTTGAAAGTTATTAATTACCATTGGTTTTATTTTAGGGGCGAAGCATGATAGCTAGCGTTTACTATTTCCTGAAAGAGGAGTATGAATTTACTAAATCGGTTTTGGAGCCTAACTGTGATATATGTGATGATAGCGAATCAGAACTCGAAAATTATGTTTCTGAAAGTGATTAAAAATATTCATAATTTTACATCCTTTATTAAATATATATATATTAGGTTGGGGAAAAAGTCTTTTCGTATTTTATATGAAAATTCAAAACATTTTTTAATAAAGTTTATTTACATTTAACTAAAGTATGTAGGTGCCATTATGTTCGATAACTTTTTGCCATCTTGTAGGTAGAGACATGATCCCATTACTATAGAAATTTTGGGACTTCTGTTCAAAAAACCGCGACAAGTGGTTTTGGCAGTCTTCTCGTGATGTTAACCTGACATTGCCTAAAGAATTCTTAAGAGACCGAAACAGGTGGAAATCAGAAGGTGCAAGGTCAGGACTATACGACGGATGCATTAACACCTTCCAGTCAAACTCTCTTAATTTTTGCTGAGTGGCTAAAGATGTGTGAGGTCTAGCGTTATCATGGTGAAAAATCACACCCCTTCTATTAATTAATTCCGGCCGCTTTCTCTCAACTTTTTGCTTTAATCTCATCAGTTGTTCACAGTAGAGTTCAGAATCGATAGTCCTGCCTGGCGGTAACAGCTCGTAATGAATATCTTCCCTTCCAATCCCACCATACACACAGCATCACCTTGTTGCGGGTTAACCCGGGTTTCGCCAGAGTCTGTGAAGCCTGGCCGGCCTTTGACCACGACCTTATTATGCGCCAAAACTGTTTTGTGGTCAATTCCTAGTTCTTCAGCTACGTCGTAACTACTGATATGCCGATCTTGCTCCACTTTTTCAGAAATGGCATCCAATTTATCCGTAACAGGGCGACCAGAGGGACGTGCATCTTTGACATCAAAATTTCCGGATTGAAAACGCTTAAACCAAATTTGTGCTACTCTCACAGACACTGCACTAGGTCCATAAACGTCACAAATTTTTTTCGCAGCTTGCTTTGAATTTTTACCTTTTTTATAGTAAAATTTTAAAATGTATCGAATTTCTTTATTAGATTCACTCATCTTGACAGTAAAAAAAAACAAACGAAAATCACACATTTACCTAAGTTGAATTTGGAATTATCTTTTTTAAAATTTAAACTTTTTAAAGATATCAAATCCTGCTAGATACAAATGGTATAACCAAAGAGATTTTATTACAAGTTCATACATACTATAATGCGAAAAGACTTTTTCCCCTACCTATTATATATATATATATATATATATATATATATAATTAGAAGTCCAAGGACTAAATACAAATTGTTTATTAAATAGCATAAAAAAAAATTAAGACTCAATTTAAAAATGATTACAGATTTCTTTGCTAACGCTCCTTCAGTTTACGCTCACAAACGCGCCTGTCTGTATATACCACTACCACAACTAAAGACAAACCCTCTTCGTGAGATGCGACTTGGCTTGGCTATGTGCAAAGTACATGGTGGGGGATAGTCTAACGATCTCAGCGCACGCCGTGGAAAAAATATGTACTAAACTCGGAAAGACTGACAACAAAACTGTTTCGGTAGCTTACTTTAGTTTGGTATTAAAATAGGATATTAAAGCAGCAACATGCTTGCACTAGGCACTCTTATTAAACACACAGTTACAATTTACACTAGTGACAACACGAGCATCATTGATCTGTAATAAAAACATTTAAGTAAATAAAGTGCTTTTCTACAGTAAACTACATATAAATGAGTAGTAAATGAGCCACAGAGAGTACTTACGTTAAACTTGTTTTGTAGGGTGTTAATGTCCCTTCTCAATCCAGCTGTGAGATTAGTATGTGCTGATGGTATGTGTGCAAGATTAGGCCGAATCAATACAAAATCATCGCGACAGGGTCTTTATAATATGTAGAGATGTTAATTCTATGAAGTGACCTTATGCGTCGGAAGGAAATCTTTACAGATAGGCATGGTAAATGTCTATGATGATTTTCCTTATAATTAATTAAGTCGTTTCGTACACGTGAACAGAAATGACTTCGTTTTCTGCCGTGGAATAATGTTTTTAATACATTTTATACCTCGATGGTGAAATTGCAGAATCAACTTTCTTCAGTAGTGTTTCCAAATATATACGACATGGGAGCCGAATTTTTTTGATAAGAAAATAGATAAAAATATTATTATATTAGAAATAATTATGATTATAATAGTTAAAAATAAAATTAAAATAATTGTTAATATTAAAAATGATTAAACTTTTTGATTGGAAGTAAAATATACTATATATATTATATAAATAATTAAATACCTCATCAGACTCCATATTTCCCTTAAAATACTGGCAACGGACCGGCGACTTCTTCGTGTTGCTGATTTCTATAGGCGATGGTGATTGCTATCTATCAGGTGTCCCACAAGCTTGTTTGCCCCCCTCTTATGTTGTATATAAAAAGAATATGTATGTAGTGACATGTATATTATAATTTCAGGAACCCAACGCTCAAGACGAGTCGGGTTCAGGCGAAATACGCGATGGAGAGACAAACGGCGGCGACAAACGCTGTGTCTCTTCAAGTCTGTCCTCTATGATCAAGGTGTCGCCACTTAAAAGTCTGCTCAGAGAAGATCTACGTAGGCGCATATCGGCTCGCGGTCGCGCTAGAAACTCTAACGTACGTATTTATTGTTTTTTATAATGGCGGCACCTGCACGTGGTGCACCTTGCTGACTGACCATAACAAGGCTCTGGCGAAAGAGAGGTAGGGCGAACGTTATTGTAAGCTGCCCGACTGGAGGAGTACCTCCACTTCTCAGAAGGCCGCAGCCAAATAACTATTCCCTTTTTCTTGACGGTTATTGTGTTCCTGCGAGTGAGTGAGGTCGCCAGGAAGGAAGGAGTTGCTGCGTTGGCAGCGAGGCGGCGCGCGAAGCATGTTTGCAATATTTCATGTTACGAGTTTCGAGCGTTTATATGGCTACGGTAGCCGCTTCCCATCAGGCAGGCCCATGCTCGTTTGTCTACCGATGTGGTATACATATAAAAAAAAGTGCAGTCGCATCGATAAGTTTCTACTTACCATAATGTTCTTTTCAAATTTCGTCTCATATAGTTGTGGCTAGTTAACTGCGTGTCGGAGCCGCACGTAAAGAATTTCGTTCTATCATCATCATCAGCTTGTATTTACTCACTGCTGGATATAGGCCATCTCCAATGCTTTCCACCAAACATGATCATCCGCTTTCCACATTTAGCCATTTCCAACCCTGTCGGATCCACTTTCATACTGAAACTTGACACTAGTGTTAAGGTAGGGAAATTACTTTACCGGTATTCACATTGTCATGTTTTCTTGAGGTCATTGGACTGTTGTTCGTGCAATGGATCGATGACAATAAATTAATTTATTCAATTTCTTTCCACTGTACATTATTTAATACTACATCAAACAAAAAACCGACAACATGTTTCTTTAATTGGGTGGCCTTTTAATTTTGAATTGGATATTTATTATAGCTGTAATAGAAATACATACACTGTGAAAATTCCAATGGTCTAACTCAGTGTTCCGCAAAGTGTTACCATGGTCATTAGTCGGTGTGCCTCGGAAAAATGAGGTTATCTCATAAAGCTAAATAGACGGACGAAAGAAAAATTCTTACACATATAAATACTGATTTGTTTAAGGTACATCTAGGAACATTTTCGTTTTCCTAGATGTACCTTAAACACAATAAGTTTGCGAAACACTGGTCTAACTATTGTGGTTTATGAAATACAGCCCGCTAACGGATGGACAGACAGCGATTGAATTAGTAACACGAATCCATTGGTATCTTTTTGTCCTCCGGTTGGTTTGGTATTGGTATGTTTTTTTACATCTGTAGGCCGATTTTTTTCTGAAAATTACGAAGTTTTACGAAATATCCTGAACTTTTGTGTCAGCTATGACCATATTGGCATATGTAATACAAATAAAATTTACCTGAAGGTAATTCAACGCGTCTATACTCCCCTTTGTGTCATTAGTAGACAAAATCAGTGATTTCCAAACTGTGAGTCGCGACCCCCAGGGGGGTCGCTAAGTTATATTCAGAGAGTCGCGGGGGAAAATGCAAATGTTTGTAGGTTATTAGCTACAATAAATAAAAGTAAGCTGGCCTGGCAATTGAAGCCTATGTTCTCTTCCTTTTTTTTTTTTTATACTAATACAGCCCGCCTGATGTGAAGCGGTTACCGTAACCGTATTAACGCTCGCAACATAATATAGCACTTGCGCGCCGCCACCCCCGCTGCAAACGCAGCATCTCCTTTTCTGTTGACCTCACTCACTCGCAGGAACACAACAACCCTCAAGGGAATTGTTACTTGGCTGCGGTATTCTGTGAGGTGGAGGTATATTCCCCAGTCTACCTCTCTTTTTGCCAGAGCTTCGTTTGTCAGTCAGCAGGGTGCACCACGTGCAGGTGAAGTTTTCTTTGGTTCAAAGATGTTGATAAACCACTTACCCCCCGAAATCCTAATTTTTATGTTCAAAATTAAAGGTCTAATTAGCTCCCCTAGGAACAAAGTCGGTAGCAACTATCACTAACAATTTTAAAGCTTTCATAGCCAGCTGAATTGTTCAAGTTTCATGAAGGTCGAGGGGGAGGGGGGAGAGGGCCGCCAGTCTCAGTCAGTGGTCATTTTTAACTTGTAAAGGGGTCTCGTATTCAAAATGATTGAAAAACACTGTACTAAATAATTTATTAGTGTTTTAAAATTAGGTATAGATTCGATAAATTACTTCTTAACTTTAGTAATGAGCTTGTTTTTATTTAATCTCTTTCTCCTCCACCTCGATTACTGACCTCAGTTTTTTATAATCAAAACTGTTCTTAAAGTAAAGAACATATAAAATCGAAAGCTATAGGGAGTCACAACAATAGCAAATCATAGGCGGTAGAGACGCTGGATTTTAAGCGTGTATAAGCTTTGATAATAGGTTATTATATACCGTACCCGTTTCCGGCAGACTAGAATAGAATCACTCCGTCTCTTCTCGTGGATGTCGTACAAGGCGACTAAGGGAAATACGTTGTCAAAAATCAATCAGGCCTCCCCAACCTGTCTGGCCAGCGTGGGGAGTGTAGGCCAAATCCTCCTTCAGTCTGGGACGGATGAGAGAGGGTCGTGCTCCTGTATTGGAGACTAAAATGACCTGATGATGATGATGATATTAATTCGTGTACTGTGGTGTATCCAGGCGTCCCGCGCGTCTCCATCGGAAGGCGGCGTGACGACGTCGACGCACGGCGAGGCGGCGATGCTGCCCTCCTCGCTCGTGTGCACGTTCTGCGCCATCACGTTCCCCGACTCGACGCTCTACTTCCTCCACAAGGGCTGCCATTGCGACTCCAACCCCTGGAAGTGCAACATCTGCGGCGAGCAGTGCTGCAACGTCTACGAATTCAACTCCCACCTGTTGAGTAAGAGCCACCAATGACTGTTCGCTGGGGGGCCGTTCGACGATCACTGACTTTGTGTTTGGTAAAAGCGGTTATAATAATGGAGATAATTAGAAACGATTGCGCCGATATCGCAAGTTTTATAGCTGTTGTAAGAATTTTAATTCAAATTTTTTTATTTAGGTCCCTATGGGCACTTAGATAGCAACGTTATGAAAAATTAAATACACTTGTAACATTACAATTTTTGCTACTTTTGGGGATCCCTTGCGCGGGGATTTTTGTTTCGTTTTTTAGTTCTACTCGAAATATTGTATATTCTGTTAAATACTAATTTTATTGGGTGTAAAACTCTCTATACGCGAACCCTACTCACATTGGGTTATTAATAAACAGCTGTGAAATTTACACCGGCGTCATTTGTTTCTAATTATATGCCCATTATTTATAATCACCTCCCTGCTTGCATCGCCGATTAAAAGGGCAGGACACGAAGAAAAGTTGACTTGTCCTTGTCTTTTATTTAAGCATTAACATAATCGGCCCTGTAAGCACAGAGGTGAATAGCCGTTTCGCACTTTTCGTACGTATTGTGTGCATACTCCGCGAGCACTTCACATTCTCTTTCTATCTTTCTACGTAAGTTCTTCGAATTGCAGCTGTTTCCTATTTCTGTGTTCTCTTCGCCAGGCGTCGCCCGGTTGAAGTGCTTCGATTATGCTATATACTGAACGTCCCCCCGAAGCTATTTTTGTTTTAAAAGTGCAAATTACGTCAAGATATACTTAGTGGTTATAATTAATAGGTAAATGAGCGAAGATATTTATAACGGATATTTTAGTACTTAATTCAAAATGGGTATAGAAGGTAAATTTTATTACGATTGGGAGTTGAGTTGGTCGATACGAATTATTGGATCGCGTTAAGATTATACGGCGGACATAGCGCCTCACGGGCCCGCGCTGTGTTAATAATGATATTTCAGCAAATAAACATTCCAAATTGAGACGTTTGCATTCCATATATGAGATTTAATTAAGTCTTTGGTGGGGAAGGACTACTTGAAATTACCCTAAAGACAGATTTATTATTTCTTTACAGTACTTAACTGTATAACACCGTGATTAATATGTAACAAAATTTTAGAGTATTTTTGGTGCGATAGTGAATTTTACAAATGTTTAGATTGTACAAATTAATATATTTTTACATTTCGCTGTTGACAAGATGTTATAGAGAGGCCTAGCCTATATTCCCGTGATTGTGTTATTATTGTGATTGTGTACAGACAGGAATTTTAAATTCTACATTCCGTTTTATTTATATTATCTCTTTTGAAGTGCATGTAATGCAAGTCCACGACTAATACTTAATGTACAATTAAAAATATTTTGTTGTTGTTATTTATGTTCTAAAATATACTTACATGGTTTATTTATATGCATACCGATTGTACTTAAATTGACATTTTAATATTAATTAACTTTAATTTATTATAGGCGCTTTCTGTTCGGAGTTCGTTTTGAATTGTGTGTTGCCGCAAATATCTAAAATTCACCGAGTTTCGATGACAAATACGCGATTATTAAAGGGTTGTAAACCGAGCATCTCAAATTATAAAACTGGGCGACTATTATACTAACTGGGAGGCTAAACATGATTTAAACATAAACCTAATGGTATTGGACTACAATAAAACACGTTTTTAATTAATGAAAACGTGCTTATCTAGGAAATATATATATTTTTAAATTTGGTTGATATAACATTTAAGTTTGTAGTTTTGTACATACTAACGAGATAAAATATTAAATTCAAGGCTTAAAAAAATTATTAGAAAATTTGTCAAAATTACTAAAATCCCGATGTTTTTGCCATGTGATGTGATAATTGCAGTGGTAACTCGGCTATTAGTAGTTAAAAAAAAAATTATAACACCCAAGAGTTGCGGCTCAATACAGGATGGTTACCCGCATCACTGCAATTATTTGTATGGCCAACATGCGATTTGATATAGGAGTTTTTGTTATATTAAAAGTCTATTTCTACCTGTGAATTTTAGTTATTTGCTGTTATAACACACTTTATTGTTTACTTTGAGATCATACAGTTGCTCAATGTGGCTCAAGTAGAGCTTATAAGGTATTGTACTCGCACAAAAACATGATTTTCCCTGGCGTTACTTTCAAAAGTTCGGCTTATAGCAGTTCCACACTGACGCGCGATGCGGAAAGATAATAAATACACTTCTTTATCGAATATATTAAGCTACGACCGGTCAATTGAACACGCTGAAAATGACTAATCCAGTCACCCACTCTCCTCGTTCACTTATGTGACAGGTGAGAATTTATACTCGATAGGTGTTTATTATGAAAATGCACCAATCTGAGTTCGAAGTGCGAGTTTTTTTGGTTACATTCGAACGTGTTAACGTTTTCAAGCCGACCAAATTGAGGAAAAGTTTCATATTGTGAATTTACCAGACGCATGTTACATGTCCAAATTAGCCGGGTTGCTCTCTTCAAAATGTGAACAAGTAAGCCACATAATTTTGATATAACACGCGTCTTATAAATTCACAACATGAGAGTTCTCTATTTGGTCGGTTTGTTTACGTTGACATGATCGAACGTGAACAAAAATCTCGTACTAAGCACTCAGAATAGGCTTGTCGCCCATGTTACAAAATTATAAAAACACTATCAGTAACGTAAAATACATAAAAAACTAGAACGATCTGCGATCTTAAAATTTTAATAACTTATGTCCGACGTGTTTTATGTGCGGTCAAAGTTTGGTGGGAAAGTCCATTTTATAGGTATGAAATTATAAAAAATAAATATTACCATTGTAGAAACAATAAAAATACTATAACTTTTGTTACGGCACTGGCTACATAAACGCAATATTTAACATAGCTGTCGTACAAATTTCTGATTTAATGCATATAAAATAACACGGTGTGACGTCATAACGTGGTGGCCTTTTGTATGGAGCGTTTTCGGGATAGTCCAAAATTGTGATCTTCAAGTTATCATATCTCGAGAAGTTTTTATGCAATCGAAGTAATTATTTCACCTATATTTATATTATTGTGACGTCTTTAAATAACAAATCGAAAAAAAAAATGGGATACAAGCCTATTGTCTCGCTTCGTGTTGAGATTTTCCGCGATAAATGGAATTTTGTATACATTAAAATTGGAATTTAATAGACTGCCAGAGGATTTTGTAAGTCCTCTGGCAGACAAATGCGTTTCAGATATTTTAAATATCCTCACAGACAAATAAAAAATGAACCACAACCACATGAGTTAAAATAAATATTATGACACCTGCATACAATCAAGTTAACCATTTAAATGTCCCTTTGGCTGTCATCGCAACCAAGTTTCACAACTAATTGCGATGGAAGAATTCCTATCCACGTGATGTGTCAGTGTGGCACTATTTTGATCAATTGCCGGTTTAGGTCATACACTTGGATGGAAGTAGTTATTTCTCTGTTACAGAAAGTGCGTGTGCTTGTATTGGTGCCCGTAGTTATGTTTATTTTCGCATAATTTCCTGACAGGAATGGTAGTCGGGTAGAGTTGGCAATGTAGCTTAACTTTTATTAACAACAAGAGCTTATTATCTTGGATGTATGAGATCTCCTCACAATATTAAAGATTACTTAGTTAATTTTATTTTTACTCTTTTTAAACTAGGAAAAAGAAGTGCTCAACCTTATGGTGAACGATTTTTAACTTTATATTGATGTATGTACAAAAATCATATCATACTTGAAAATTGAATAATGGAAGCTGTATAAAAGTCCTATCGTGTAGATGGGTAGATGTAATGTCGCCTTGACGCGGCTACATACTAACTTAGATTTAAATAATTCTAATAATTTATGATTTTCCAAGTTCCCCATGCCTACTTAATCGGTTCATCCGTTCCATTCGTTTGAGAAGTAGGTGACCTGAGATTTACATTCCTTTAGGTGATAAGTACTTAATATCGGTTGTGGTCTTGCCTGTTAAGTTTACGAAATTGACTTAGATGGAACTGAAATTGTTTACCAACGAAGTTATGTATTTTGTTTTGTTAATACGACATTGGTATTAGGATAGAAGCCGGCACCCGCGGTAGACATAGTGAGTTACCTGAAACGAGCAACACGCGTTTATTTATAGAGATTCTATATACATTAATTATGCTGTTTCATTGTTCGTTATTAATATATACTTGGATGTTTACTTCTTTCCCAATTCTACCGCAACCGCCGCGATACAACTAAGTGTAGGTACATATTGTAGTTATTAATATTATTAATCGGTAACCCCACTGGGCGCCTTTACATAATCCGTCCATATCTAATGATAAATATTGCCTTTAATATTTAATAGAGTAATATATTTTATAGATTTTAGATGTAATTAAGAACAGATCTTAAGTATAAAATGTTTACAGAGTTGCAGAGGTTTAAAGATATAGTTATATTTATTTATCTTCTATTATAATACGGTAGTCGGTGCTGTTAAAGAGTCGAGCGAATTGTATTATAGTGCTGCAAGGTGAATTGACATGCAGTGTTGGCGCATCGCTTGACTTTTTCACAGCACCGGAGTCATTGTTGATTGTTGCAGTTTCAATTTAATATTTTATTATTTGTGTAGGGAGTTCACGCATTGTAATCTTGAAAGTATTTGAATGTTGTTTTAGCAACGAATTACACCCTCGGTTGTATAGTGGACACGTAACAGTATTTTGGAAATATGCTCTACACACGTCAAGTGTTGCTGTCGGTGTTGTATTGTACTTATCTAAAGATAAGACTAAACGAAATTGAAAATCTATATATAAATATTTTTTATTACTGTAGATAAATGAAATCTTAACAGCGGCCACTTCATACACCTTATATCAAGAGAAGTAATTTAGTATAGCGATCCTCACCTTAATACCAAATCACAGCTTACCAACATTATACTTTGTTTTAAGTTGTTATGTATGTAATTATAAGATAGATAAATTAACATGGTTGAAAGCAATTAATTGTATCTATAGGCGATGTCGTTGATATGTTGCTGTTACATTTATTACGTTGTCATTATGAAAATTATGAAATAATAACATTCTAATAATTATAAAGAGATATTACGAGAAAACAGTTTGAATAACGAGTGATAGTTACTATATCGAACATAGCAGATTGTGCCTTAGATCAGTAATCATAGATGGACAAATATATAAATGTTTTTGAAAATTATTCAATTATATTTGAATTAAATGTATCTATTTTGAAATATCAACACGTTGAAGGAATATTATACATAAAGAGTATATAGAATTGTATGAGTAGAAAATATCTTTTACACTATGGCTGTTTTGCTTGTTTTTATGATAAAAGTTTATTATCAGTTGTTTTACATTGTCTTGACTCATCATATCAGATGATCTACAATCATAATGGAATGGTACTTATTACCAAGTGTGTAGTTCTATTTATTTACTTTATAATAATTTGGTAAAGGGTCTAATAAAAATATTAATAAAGTATGAGATGTAACTTGAGTATTATTTTAAATGACCAGAATAGATTATCCTTATAAAGGTGAAAGCAAGGATATTTAAATTTAATTATATAATAAAAATAAAATAATAATAAATTTAATTTACGTGTATATTGTTTTACTGTAGCGAAAAATATTAGATCTATGTTTTTCGTATGTAATTATGTCCTTGTCGATCCAAACGCGAGAGGTGGAAATGATAAGCCATCTCACTAGTGAGATTATCTTGTACACTTATTTTGTACAGTTTAGAAACTGATCTGATTAGTGTACAAGATGAAAAACGAAATACTGATCTTAAAAGTGCTTCACGAGCTCTATGAAATGTAATATTTAATATAAACAGGATCTATTCGGAAATTCAATGTCCGCACTCACTGCCTTTTAGTAACTATTTATTGATGACCTTTAAGAGCTCGTAAAGCACTTTCAGGGACTGTATTGTAGTAGTATCAGTATCATTGTATAGTTTAGAAATAATCGAGTGAGATCACCAGATCACTTATCGTTTCCATCCTGTATACAAACAGTATGTGGTATGATAATATTTGATATCATGTTAGCATATCAAATAATATCAATTTATCATATCAGCATTTTAAAATACAATGGACTATAATATCATAGGGTAACAAAACGGTATGGGGTCCCAAGGAAGATAAGAAGACTGATCAATTGTTTTAAAAGACTTCTATCAGTTCTACCGGCTAATGAACTAGTAAAACTATATCGAAATCGATATATTGGCCTAGAACGTCGATATATCAATAAAATATCGATATTTTTCTTTTATTAAAAAATAACGAAATAAATCCAAATAGGTACCAAACGTTCATCGAATAAGTAATTTCTTATCTAATCAATCAATCGATGAAATAAAATTAAACAGAAATTGGGTTTAATATTTTTGATATTGAATCAAAAAAAATAAAAAAAATTGGTATATAAAAAAATGGCATGTATAAATTCTCTAATAAGCATTATCTAATTTGCACACTTATTTACTGTCTTTGATTTTACTGTATTTACAACCAGTGGGGACCAGGGGGTTTGGATATAAGAACTGGATATGTTACCCAATTTGTAGTAATTAATGAGCAATAAAAAAAAATAGAAAACTTGGTGGAAAAAAATAAAAAGGTATTATTACTTGTCATTGCATTTGAAAATAACAATTTTGATTTAGTAAGTAACTACTTATACGATTATTGTCGGGATCTGTCGATATTTAGTTTAGATATTTTGAGTTATTTGGCTATCGATATCGTAATGTTATAATAAAACATTTGTATGTTCCACGTAATTATATTTAATTTTACCGACCGGTTTCGCCGCTCCTTGGAAATTCAAATACCATCTATATACCTTGATAATGCCTTAGCGGCGAAACCGGTCGGTAAAATTAAATATAATCACGTGGAACAGTACAAATGTTTTATTATAACATTATGATAATAATGTTCCAGCAAGTGCCAACAATCAACAGTATCAACTCTATCGATATCGGTGTATCTTCGATAACGCGAAGATATAACATTAATAAATGGCGTCGTATAAATTGGTTATTCGATATATCGTTACATCCCTAGTTATTATAGTAATTATGCTGTGTATAACCACAGTTTAAGTAGTAATACTACGTACAGTATGCCCACTCCCTGCCGCTCTCTTGTGTCGAACTCGCTTCCCCTCTGCGATAAATATGGAACAGTTTGTATGGCGCCGCATGCACACACGCTCCGCACATAGATACGTCTTTGTTTATGTAGTTCTAAACGACGCGACAGTTATATGGAGTGACCGGGGTGTGGTTTTACTAAGGCGGACTGTACTCAAAAGGCGCATTTCAAAGTGCGCAAGGATGATGATTTTTCGATAGATGGAAAACTTTTTCTATCTCACTTGTACACATTGAAATGCATTGCACGCACCTGTTGAGTACTGTGTTTGTATCAAGTCATGTTGCGCGACCTTACCTATAATTCTTGAATAAGCCCCGCTTGTTGGCACCCTGCTGTTTATCTGCAGAATCCCAAGAATGTAATAGTGCAGCAACGATAACTCGCTAAGCCGCGTAGCCGCAGGGCTTAAACAGAGTAAAGAGGTAAGAAGGCGTATCCTTTATATCCTTTTAATTTCCTAGAGCTGCTCTGCTCCTAATTCAACATCGCTCTATCTCGAATATTTGTCATTTACTACTTACTTATTGGCAAGATTAATGAGATACTTGCATCTTGAAGTAACTTTATTTATTTTATAAAGTTAATATTCCTAACTTATTAGCTTTATGGTCTATTCTGTACCTTCATCTGAGGTCTTCAACACAAAATACGGAGAGTATTTTGAGTATCTTAAACACTATTCAAAGGCGGGTGCTATAAAATTGCGGGAATGAAGTAGCGCATATTGCGCTTTCCCTTGCACTTACGATTTTACGAACCTTATTATTTTTATGGCAGTCGTAGTGATGTCACCAAAGACTTTCTTATTGATTAATTTTTATGCATTAAGTAAATGAAATAATGCATTTCTGTAGACAATGTTTATTTAAAAACGCGTTCATGCTGAATATATGTGAAAATGACGCAGGCCGCGATATGCCTTTGGAATATCACGCCACGTTACTACGGATATTTCCAACTAGTACTTATTTGTAAACGATAAAATTTGGCTGGCAACGGATCGGCGACCGGGCGCCGCCGGGCGGCAGTGATTGCTTTCTACCGGGTGACCCAAATGCTCGTTTGCCCTCCCTGTTATGTAAAAAAAAAATGAGAATATGCTGAGACGTGTATGGTAAGTAATAGTAGTACATTTTTCTATAACTGTCAAATTAGATAGAACATTTATTTTAAAGCACACTAAGTACAACACAACAAGATACTTAATTAGCACACAAGTATACAACGTATGAGAACATACAGCGATATTATCATCATCGCTATCATATCGCTACTCTTATCCAATCAAGAACGCAAAATTTAGTTGATTTGATAAAAAATAAAAATTTATTTTCTTATCTTTCTCTTCAAGTTACTGTTAAATCCAAGTACCTAATACGTTTTTTTATACTATGGGTGGCAGACAAGCATACGGTCCGCCTGATGTGAAGCGGTTACCGTAGCCATATTAACATTCATAATATGAAACATTAACCCTCAAGAGAATGATATTTGGCTGCGGTATTCTGTGAGGTGGAGGTATTTCCCCAGACGGGCACCACTTACAATTACGCCGTACCCTACCACCCACCTCACTTTCTGAGCCTCTTTCGCTAGTCGGCAATGCTAGGTAGTTGCCGCTAAAGATCGAGGTGATCCACTTACACGGTTATTGTAAATGAGAACAAACTATAATTAAAATTAAGAAAAATGCGTCTGGCAACATTTATATTCAACTGTCAAGTCAGCATCACATCACTACTCATAGCAAAATGTCAAACTTTTGTTGATTTGATCGAAAGTTAACTTTCTTTGCACATACTTTACTTTTGTTTTCTAATCTTTCTCTTCAAGATACTGTACAATCCAGAAGATAATTCGATAAGGGAGCGACATAATTTCTTTATAGTGGAATGGGAAAAGCGACGCAGGTTGATGGCGATAACAATCCTACTTCGCCTGAATCTGATCCAGCGAAGTTATTGGAAGCAGCTTTGTTGCAGATGGATGGGATAATAGCCGGTAAGGACTATGCATTTCATTAACCCATATCTTGTATACCATTACTACGTAATTGAAGTAAACATTAATATTCGCTAGAGAGGTGTTCCATGCTTCACTGAGTAATGAGGTCTTCATATCCTCCTGAATCAATTACGTACTTTGAACGTCATTCATAAAGAATGTTATTATTTCTTCCGTTTATATTTATGTATAAACTTTAATAGAATGGAGTTATTTCCAATATATAAAATTTTAATCTATGATAAAACCTGCATTATTTATATCTTGAGTCTATAATGTATGTATATACTTGAGTTCTTTGGTTTTAATTTTAAATCGATTTATATGCCACTTTAAAAATTGCCACAATAATTATACAATACAAAACTTGTTACACAAACTTTCATAAATATATATTGCGCTACATGTACATACAATATACATACATATCAAGTACATAGCATTATACTTACTAAAGAAATTTTATCGAGTACCCCATAGAATGCCACTTTTTGACATGTACAAGTAGTATGTATGTATTCGTTTATTCAAACAACCAATAATAACAATTCAAAAAATAATTATGGCATAAATATCTTTCTAACCAATCTGAAAAACTATATAGCCAATTAAATTCGACGCCGTAGCATGCATTATGTAGATTAATATCACTCATTCATTTTGCCATTTGGTTTAGTGTTGTGTCCTGCAATATCCTTTTGTGCCTGTTTATGGATATGGACAATATTATGGAATAAAAGACGATAATTATGTTTTGATAAATATGAATATAACAGTCTCATAATCTAACGTCAGGATTCACGGAATAATAAATAAAGATTAAAGTAATGATCATTTGTTTAACACACAGTGTTTACTCGTGTTTATTTTTAGTTATGAAACTAAAAACCTTGTTAATGGAAATGATCATAACATGTCTTAATCCAATTAAGGCGATGATGAGTTTGTTTGTTTGTTTCGCATTCACACCTTGAGTACTGACCAATGGCCATGAAAATTTGCATGCATTAAATTTTTTATTTATTTTTTAATTATTTGTCCAGAATAAATAATAGCATATCCTTTATCCTGACAAAACAACATATTCTCAAGGGGACCAAGAGTGAGGTGCGATTACTGACATTCTCATGGGCAAAACCGTGGGCAGAAGTTAGGAATAAATAAATGACCCTGGATGATACATCATGTACCATTTCGTCACTAACTAATCAAAGCTTGTATTATTTGTGATAATGTCTAGATAACTGAATAGATACTTAATTTCGTGTCACGTTGTTTGTCTGCGATGGAATCCTAAACTACTGAACCATTTTTAATAAAATTTGTGCAGTTTGATCCAACTTTAGAGATAAGATAGTTTATAACACATGGGAAAATTAATGTAAAATTATTTAAAGGCGATACGAAGTTCGTCGGGCCAGCTAATAGATAATATGGCAGCAAGTCCCCAGAAGTATGATCTGTATTTGTTCAAGAAGGTTTTAATGTATTACAAGTACCAGTTGAAGCAAAGCCTTTCCAGGTAGCTTATTTAATATATGGGAAACTGCAGAAAAAACAGATTAGGAGTAAAGTTTTTAAAAGTATAGCATAGCATATAGTATAGCTAAGCACAGGAATGGAATACTTTTTTATAATATAATAAAATTAATTGTTAAAAATTAATAAACCCAAGAAGGTTTTAATGTATTAAAAGCACCAGTTGAACCAAAGACCTTCCAGGTAGCTTATTTAATATATGGGAAACTGCAGAAAAAACTTTATAATATAATAAAATGAATGATAAAAAATCATAAAACCCACTGCAAATAAGTCGACTTATAAGCAATGCATTAGCAAGACCGAAACAAGTTTGAGAATAGAAAATAAAATTAGAATAAACTAGAAACAAAGTGAATTCTGCATCGGTTTAACATACTTTATTATGAGCTGAAACCCTAAGTTAAATACCCGCATTAAGTTTTGTAGCAGGCAGGACACATTTGCAAATTATAAACCGAATGAAAATGGGTCCCGCCTATGCTTACGGTAAGAAGCCGCCGTATTCGGTTACGTAGTCGCCGACTACGAAAGTGGGATGGATAGTTGGCTTTACATTTCTAAAAGACACCTATTTTAGGACACTTAGGTTTTTGAGACGAATCTAACAATACCTTAACTGTTGCAATCTATCCAACCGTTCGGAAGATACTCACCAGGAAAATTCCGAACCAATGGAGATCGAGTATCAGTACCTACACCTGTCTTCAAGGGTAAGAGATCGGTGCAGAAGTGCAGTAACTACCTTGGCATTAAGGTCATATCCTACACTATGAAGCTTTTTGAGCGGATACTAGACTCCCGGGTTCGACAAGAGCGCACCGTCTCGAATTGTCAGTATGAATGAGTGCCGCCGCGGTCACAGCACCCTGGATCAGGTCTTTGCCTTATCCATCGTCATGGAAAAATGCAGGACGAAGAACACGCTTTTTTTTTAACTTTATTTCAAATAATTTGTTGTTCATAACACATGGTCAGAGTTTCCTTTTAAGTAAAAAATATACTTGTGATAGGAAACCCTGCTCTTCCTTATTTGTAGTATCTAAATTATTTGCAATTTTTATTAGAAAGTAAAAAGAAAAAGAAGAAAAATCTTGAACAAAGCAACGACATGGATGCGTAATACTAAGTGACAGTGACAGACAGCCTCCGCACCTCTTGTTCTCGGACATGGAGAATGCCTTCGACTGTGTTTCTCCATTAGTGATCTGGTGGGCACTGAGGTCCAAAGAGGTACCGGAGGTTTATATTGACATCAGCCCAGACATGTACCGCAATTCTGACATGTACCGATAGTACTGACCGCTGTTGCTGACACAAAACCCTTCCCCTTCCCCGTCACCGTCGATATCTATCAGGGTTCCGTCCTTAGTACGGTTCTGTTCAGCGTGATATTAGACGAAATGTCAAATAGCACCATGTACTCACATGAACAATCTCCGTGGTTGCTCATGTATGCTCATGATATTGCGCTTGCGGATAAGGGGCGGTTGGTACGACACGTGAATGCGGGGGAAGAGGTCACTTGAGAGTGGCGGCCTGAAACTAAATGTTTAGAGAAAGAAGAGAGAAAAAAATACAAAATCATCCTATAATAAATTAGTGTAACATTTGTTCTCTAGAGTATATACTAGACCAATTTTTCCTTTTTTAAACTCGGAAGAGATTCTACATTTAGATACTACTTGTAATAATATTACAAAAGTGGTTCGTAGAGATCTACAATGCTAGATTCTGCAACAAATTAAACATGCGATCGGACGAGGCTTCACACTGTTATTTGATATATAAAAATGCAAAACTTCCTGAACAAATGCAGAACCTAACAAAAAAATGGCGTTCAAATTCGGTCAGTTATTCTCGAGATAATTTCTGACACAGCCAGACAGACAGAGGGACTGACGATCGCAGGGGACTTTCTTTCATACTCTTGTTTATTACTCTTGGGTGTAGTACAATAAATTCGCGAACCTCAAACTTACTTGTCTTAGTTCACTTGAAAGAATACGAGCATTTAAATCATAAAAACCAGAAATCAAGACATATTTAGTAACCTGACCATGAAGAATTTGTATTTTCGATGTGTCGTTGAAATATCTGCGACTATATCACAATAATGTTATAAAGAAAAAGTCGCGTGGCTAATAGGGGTGTCGTTTCCGCGGGAGGGTGCAATCTGTTGAACAGAGGGCTGGAGGCTGGAGGGTGCTGGGCGGGCGCCAGTCCGCCGCCGCATGCCGCCTGTCCGGACGTCCCGCCGTCCTTGCGACCAATGCGCACGCGTCAACTCGCCAACCCGACTCTTACTCACTCGTGTAAACGCTCATACATTTACCACTTCACAATACCCACACATTGACATAAACTTTACGAAAAGTAGGAAGTCATTAGGCGGAAAATGTGTTTATTATGGCAGTATGGGAAAGGAAGTTGGTTATAATCCTTAAATTACTCTGTAGTTCGTAATTACTCAGGTAGTTCAAATGAACGAAGTTTATATTATCCTATGGAGAATACAAGGTTTTGTACTCAAGTGGAACTATGCTATTCATTTATATTCTGTAGCACGTTATATGCATCTTAAGACGCTACAGCGTTCCTATCATTATGATAAATAAATACTTATTCGATTATTTATTGAGACTACTGCCGCAAATTAAAGTTCAAGCTTGTTTTATGTCAGTAGTATAGAAAAAATCTCATGAGGAAGGTTGCATTCTGCATATCTACCTATTATTAATTACATAATTAAATTATTTCATAAGAAAAAAAAATACTCCTATATATATCAGATATAAAAAAACTGGTTCAACAAATTATTTTACGAATAAATTTATTTCTCCATAATAATTAAGTTTTTGAGCGGCAAAGAAAAAGCGGCATGATTACATAAATGGTTTGCAGATTTTTTTTTATTAATAAGTTGTTTTTCTTATATATTCGCATATTTAAACGGTGACAAATAATACTAATTGTTTTGATTATATTTCCGTTAGGTTAGAATTTTTTTGTGATATGTAGCTGAAGTTAAACTCATATAGTACCTACTGCAAGTATGTTAAATGGCTGTACGATTAATTTTAGAGCAGCATAACACGACCTCGATCTTCTGCTGCTCATAAGTAATAAGTAGCGTGTATAGCCGGCAGAATACCTTTAATTTTTGCTGACAATAACATAATCTAGTGATGTGACTATTAACTACATATGCCTTGAACCGGCGTGACTTGAAAACCTATCGGGACCGGAGGGTGGTAAATCAAAATCGTGTTTTACTAAAAATGTAATATTACATATTATGTCATATTATAGGGTATTTTGTATTGTATGTAATTACCATATCATGAAATCGTGGCGTTTCATGAATTATTAACCTACTATTTGACAACATTGTGATGAGCTTTGACCTGATCAATGAATAGAAATCGTTTCTCGACGAAAATTAACCAGATCGTGATTTATTTTTGGTTAAAGTTTGTCTTAGGTTAAGGTAAAGTCTTAGGCTTAAAGCGGGACTGTCATCTGAGGTGATCCGCTACCATTATTTAATAGCGTAGTGTACCCAACGGGCTCAGACCAAATAAAAAGTATATTTGGTCTGAGCCAGCGGGGCGGTTGTCCCTAACGATCCTCTTCAGAGAAAACCCGAGTTTCTTCCGCTCCTCGACTAGTAGCGGACCGGGACGTCGGCACGTCGACACCAAGGGTCATTTTTAACTAGGTTTTCTTCCTAGACTTCTTGCCGATGAAACCGATGTTCCGGGCGGCCGCAGACTTTCCCGGCCTCGGTTCACCTCCCCCCGTCGTCAATATTTTTTTAACGAGATTTTCTTTCTTCCTCCACGATTGGTAGTCCCAGTTTACCTTTGCACTAGATACACTAGGGAGCGGTTCTCCACTGTGCGCCTTCCCGTAACCTCTACTAGCTCAAAGGGACGAAAGGAGAGAGCGAGAAAAACGTGGACGTGGTGTCTATGCTTTCCTTCTCTCTGCCAGAACTTTAGCCAACAGTGAGCAAGATCCCCGCGAGAAGAAGTTACTGATCGTTGTTGCCCAGGGTGCACCAGGCCCAGGCCGTCGCTGCCACGTGGTTCCTACCGGATGTATCTAGTGGGTCAACCGAAACAGCAACAGACCCGTAGACACGAGGAGGTTTACCAGCCTTAGCACCTCATTCCACACTGCATCAACCCATATTCAACCGACACTGCTGGGTTAGGGATTTCTCGTCATCGAAGTCCGCTGTAGAGCGTACTTCATCACGCTGCGGGTTAGCGGAGTCTGTCCGTCCCACATAAATTTCTAAAATTGTGTCAATCAAATATTATGGAAATTTTCATTATTGTACATTTTCTTGAGCAAGGCTTTGACATGTCCGTAGGTATCATAAAGTCGGCCAATATCTCTAGTTCATTATTTTTTACAGCCGGGTCTTCTTAATTTTTGCTCCTTGGCACGTTTTTGTCGCTGTTCCTAAGTATTTCTACAAAATGAACAAGGGAATGTAATCTCAGTCGGGTTGCGTCAAGATTAAATTTTTGAGGCGTTGCTTATCGCGGCCATTCTCATCTTCCAAATATTTGCTTTGGAGTTTTTCTCGTCATATTTTGCACGTTATATATACTTATATGTTTTTTATTGACTACTTCCATGTCCGCTTTTGGCTACGCCTGCGTGTGCTAGCAAGAGCAAGATAATAAGTAATAGGTATATGTGTTTATTAAGGGAATAAATAAATCATCTCCATTCCAAAGAACATTGGTCATTTCCCATACTATCCTTCCTCCTTACTTACTTGACTTGAGATGTCTCAAAATGATTATGTTAGAATATTATAGGGTTAAATGGTGTGAACAAGTTTTTTTGTAGTACTATTTCTTATACTGTGGCTAAACATTCCAACACCACCCAACTAACATCTATTATAATTCTAACAGTATGCAGTGTAAACCAGGGATGTAACGGATGTGGTTATATCGGAACCGGAACCGGAATCGGAATTTTTGAATTTGGTTTATCGGAGTCGAAACCGGAATCGGAACCGGAATCGGAATAAAATATGAAGTCAGTCAGAGATATGTGTAGATATCATTTTCAATGAAATAATTACACATCATTATTCGTTAGTGACACTAACTTAGTGTTATCTTTATTATCAATACTTTAACAGTGTAACAATGAAACAATTGCTAAAATCGATAGATCGCGACTCCGCCGCGGCTTCGCGCTGCCCGGCCCGTCTACCCACTCTCGCCCGCCGCGCCGGCCGCCGACCTCCGATATGACTTCTGACTTCGGTTTAAAATTTATCGGAACCGAAGTCGGAACCGAGGATGCAAAAGCAATCGGAAGTTCCGACGTATCGGAATCGAAACCGAAGCTCCGTTACATCCCTGGTGTAAACATACCCTTGTTTGACATTTTTTTCATTTACTTTTCTGCGTACGAGGAACGTGAAAAGTTTCGTAATTACATTCTGCTTGTGCAGCTCGCTAGGCAGATAGATTGTATGTTCAACAGGTTCCATTTTTCACTTGGTATTCTCATCAGCGCTGTTCGTCTGATACGTCCCCCCAACACCCTTTGTCCCTCCGGCTACTACAATGGGTTGGATAGTTTCAGAGAATATTTACGAGTATTGTACGTTTTCATTATTTCCTGGTTTTGTGATTGTCATCCGAAAATATAATACACTAGCTTGCACTCGGCCGGGACTTCGGACACGAATTTTCAAAAATCCTTTCTTGTTTGATGCCTGCGTCTACCTATGTCAAATTTCATCCCGATCCGTCCAGTGGGTTGAGTGTATTGCGTTGATAGATCAGTCAGTAACGGTTGCCTTTGAAAGATATACATAAGTATTTTTTTTCTCGCGTTCAAAATTTATTTGTAATAGGTGTGCTTATTGGCGGCAGAGATTTGTAAATGTATTTATTTATTTGTATTAGCAGAATAATTTATTATAGGCAAATATTCTTTCTTGTTAATAAAAATCATGTGCAGGTGTGTGAATTTAGTTCCGTTCGCAACAATATCAAGTTAACTATCAAATACTATTCCAATAACACTGTGCAAAAGTGTGATATGTAAAATAGTACTAATTATGCCCGGGTGCTGGCATTTACCGGAGCACGTCACTCGCTGGTGGTTGTTGGACATCTGCAGCCAACGGTTATTCGGCGATGTGGACCCTACTGATTCACAAATACCTCAACGTACGTATATCAGCTCGATTGTAGATTATATATAAATTTCTTCTCTTCTCAGTCGGACACTCTTGGCAGAGTGGTCGTGATCATAGGCAGGTCACTACGAATGGCGGCTCCCGCTATATTTTTCCATTTGGTTCTGTTGGAGGCATTGCGGCAATATATAAAATTAGTGTGAAGTAAAAACGTGTGTTACCAGTAGACGTAAAAGTACAACGCCGCGCTTCAATACTATACGAATAAAAACATGATCCCTGATTTTCTAAAAATGCGTGATCGTGAAAAAATATTTAGACTGTTCAAACCTATTAATGAAGTACTTGAAACATTACTGTCTGAATGGCAGGAAATGTGGGAAATTTCTATCAAAGGACGCCACTTGTATCTGTTCTTTCAATCGGTAAAAGATATATCGACTTCTAACCTAGAAGTTTTAAGTTGCACAATTTTAAGGCTAAACTTTTTACCTTTAAATTGGTGCCGTCGCCCTTATGCGAATGTTACTGCAAATCATGAATTCGATCAAACAGCACACCATGTTCTCTAGGAGTGTGGTGCCTGTCCCGTATATATAAAATTAGCTGAGGAGACATTTTGCAGAGAATGTATTGCGGTATTCATTTGGTTTCTTAAAATTAGTCAAAAGCATCTGCTTTGGGTAATATTTCATTTTGTTTATGGCGCAGTCTTGCAATGATTCATCATTCATTCATCATCAGGTCATTTTAGTCTCCACTACAGGAGCACGACCCTCTCTCGTCCGTCCTAGACGGAAGGAGGACTTGGCCTACACTCCCCACGCTGGCCAGACGGGTTGGGGAGGATGTTTTGCAATGATTACTGAGCGTTAAATGATCCCAAGTACATAGTCATGTCTACCTGCTGACAAACGTGCGTATATAATATACTAGCGACCCGCCCCGGCTTCGCACGGGTGCAATGCTGATACTAAATGTACTACAGAAGGTCTTTGCGCTTTGTCCTATCCAGTCCTTCCCCAGTTATAGGCACACGCCGCCGGCTCCGCGGCCGGTACCGCCACAGCCGTTATGTCCCTGCATTTTAAATGTGTAATATCTTCTAAACTATTCATTTAAATTACATGCTGTGAAGGGCCATATTGATCTATATTAAATGCGCAATGTATTTAAGGTACTTAATTGGATAAGGATTAATTCTGTATTGCTTAAAATCGCTTCGTAAATAAGGCATTATTTCTTGTAAAAAGCAAAGGATAAAATAACGGTTATTGTGTGTTACCACTAAGAGATAGACATATACCATCGCGAACTTTTTTGTAGACCATTTTAAGGTGAACAATACTGTACTACATTATTTTGATCTATCTCGTTGGGTTCAGCCAGCGTTTGCAATGAAAGAGCAAAAAATGTGTTTATTTACGACATCACATTAGAAACCTCTAAATTATCAGTGTTTTTCTACTATGTTATGCATATATTATACATATAAACTTTCCAGTTGAATCACTCTATCTATTAAAAAAAACCGCATCATAATCCGTTGCGTAGTTTCAAAGATTTAAGCATACAAAGGGACATAGGGACAGAGAAAGCGACTTTGTTTTATACTATGTAGTGATGCGCTTTATTTATTCCGACGTCTTGATATTCTACTTCAGTTGGTTCAACCTCTGATCGTGAATCTAACGCTGTCTGCAGAGTAACTGGTAAGTTTTTGTATAATATAACAGAAACATTACTTTTTCATATCTTTACGTATAATTTTTTTTACGAAATAATAATAATTCATCTGTCCATGTAAAAAAATTAATTACTGAATAAAAATTGGACAAGTTTCCCAAACCTTTCTTTTGCTTGATTTATTAGATTTCAAAAGTTCCTGGTCTGAATTTCGTTTGAAGATATTGCTCCGTGGTACCTTTATAACGAAGGGTAAAATGATGAGGATTTTTTCCTTTTGTGCTCGAAGCAAAAGCGTCATTGTTCCTGGGCGGATGCAATTCACTCGGTCCCCGCGCAATTTGCGCGAGTGGAGTAATTTCGAAGAGATTTGAGTTGTGTCGAGTCAGCTATCGCATGGTTAATGAACAAAATATAAATGTGTGCGCATTATACATTTGTATAATTTGTGTAATCCTAAATGTACTCAAGTTGCTGAAGATGGTATTTGATAATAAATGCTATTTAAAATTCAAGGCCAAAGTAACTGTTCCTCTATAACAACTTCAGATCCTTTGGTTTGCAGTCATGAAAATTTAGATGTACAATAGTAGTCAACATGTAGTTCGATCATCACATGTATAACGATCCACTTACTGAGGTTCAAATCGATCAGAAACCTGAAAGAGTATGAGGAATGTAGACTAAGTGCTTGTACGATTACCAGCACATGACTTGTAACAGGTTGCATTGAAATATATATACGATGCCATAAAATCTAAACGTTAAAAATGCGGAAATTTATAACTCTTGAAAATTATCGTCCGTTAAAACAAGTCTTTGTCGAAGAATAAGAACTATGTTGTTGCAATTTCCATCATCCATATACCATAACATGAAGAGCATTTATATTATAAGTATTGAAATTTTCACCACTTTTCCATAATACATAGTAGCACAAAATCATAACGAACTGTTTCCAGAGTTCTTAGTGCGAATTTTTTAATCGCGGTCGATCATGTCAACGTACCACGCGTCTGGTAAATTCACAATATGAAACTTGGAATGTGACCAAAAGACTCGCACTAAGCACTCTGTTCGTTTCGTGCCTCGGAGTGCACGTTAAGCCATCGGTCCCGGCTGTTGTCAAAGACAGTCTTGGTGGAGTATGCTCCAAACCCCTTTGATTGAAGGGAGACCCGTATCCCAGCAGTGGGATGACGAAGGGTTGACGACGACGACGACGATAAAATGATAGAAATAAATAATGTTAAGTATTTTATGGAAACCTAACCTACCTAATAATACTAGTAACAGTACAAAGTTCTATAAGCATGCCAAACTAAACGCAGGTTTTATGTAAAGGAATACTTGTATCGATCATCTCCAATCAAAGGATTCATATATCCCGAAAAATCTATCCAATACGTAGTAAACATATACGTACAATACAATTAATATTATCCTTGCATATTTTATATATACAGTCATATTCCTTCATGCATGGCAAGTTGTGATCGAATTACGTTGACATAGTCCCATGCACTACATCACATCGACTTCCGCAACTGGACACCAATAATTGATACTCGTATCTCATTCCCTACTTACTTTTCTTCCAATACCTACGGTACTTGTACACGACGTATGTGTATGGCCACGTTACTTAGTTGACATTGTGACACTGGTCCGTGGGCTGTGACTATTGTGATTCCGGTGAAATTTAAGTTCAAACTTTGACTGTTGCAAAATAAGAAAATAAAATATTATAAATTGTCTTCGAACAAACTTCTGTTTCGTTAGACTGCAAATGGTTTCCCAAGTTATGAAGATCAGAAAAAAATGGCATCTGATATTTGTCACCGCCTGCATATGGAAGTGTTCATGAGTTCTAAACCCGGTGTTTAGCTACTAACAACACGCGTATTGGCATGGCAAGACCAAGCTGGGAATGTGCGCGAGCCTCACCGACGCTGCCGGCCGTCCCGGGCGTGCGGGAGTCGGCGCACGCTACAAGCTGGCCAGTTCGTTAAACAATCCCGTGAAATAATCCCGTGAAATGCGTCATTTCTTACTAAACAGATGCGACTGCACAGGGCAGCGATCAATGTCTAGTAAGTGTTGACAAAGACGATATAACACCTCCGTTTGACCTTATTCGCCGTTTTCCTTATATACAGAGCAGCCGAAAAATGCTCATAGTGTGATTCAGACCATTTCTCAATTTTTCCATCATTTCCTTTGTATATTAGTGTTAAAAATTCAGTAATAACTGAAGTAGAGAAGGAGACGTATATTTCTTGTTATAATTTTACATTTTCGTTGTATAATCGGGAAATATTGCAATTTTTCTCAGTTATCATATTTTGCACGTCAGTATCGCCATCTATTGTAATGTTAGGAGATACAGGCCATAGCAGAAAGAAAGCATTCCTTTTGGTCCCTCATTGCGTTTCGGAGTTTCAGCTGTGGTTTCAGCAATCAGGCAGCAAAGTTTTGTAACAATAAGGTTAACGACTTTAATACTACTACTACCTACTACTACGTAGGTATTATATAATTATGTATCTGGTAACACGATAAAGTTAAGACAGCGTCAAATTTATTTTTGGTACAAAATATGACAAAGTTGTTTTATTGTAAAAGTAATTAGAGACCGCTTGATGGCTCCTTGTAAATGACGGTTACATTGAGTCTTGTGAGTGCGACTGTAAGTGCAAACTTCGATTTTCTCACGACATTGGAGAGCGGCGGGTCTTGACTAACTTCCTTAATTTAGAACACTTCGCTTTCAACTCGAATAAATTAAGTTTCAAGTTCGCTCCAGTTGTTGACGTCGTTACAGTATCGATAAGAATTTATATTTATTCTTACCTATAATTTTCTATTTGTATGAAAAACCAAGTGTATAACTAAAAACTATTTTTAAAATAGAAAAATTCAGAATGAAACCTATGATGGGTTTTTTCTAACAAATAATTCTAATAAAATCTCATTCAACGGAATAGCAGAAAAAAATCGTCTCCATCTGAAATTAATTTGATGGATAACACCTTTCAGATTGAATCTCTCACTAAATAATTGTGTTTTAAGTTGTACTGCAGACGCAAATATTTTTTAGATCATCTTATATTTACTGCTGTGAAGTCTCAGTGTGACGCCATCTACCTATTAAGTATTACACTAAACAATGCATATCAGTCCATTGTTGCAGATGAAATTCGGCTATTTTTAATAACACCAAAATATTCTGTCAAATTAGCCGAAATCTACTATTTAATTAATAAAGATTATCAGTAATCCACTAAATATTTAATTACATATTTATGTTCGGTTAAGTAGAACCATTACTTATGTGCTTATACTGTGGTTCGGTATAATTTTGTATTGCGACCCAAAACGAGGACTAACAATAAGTTTAAAGACTTCGTCTCTGTCTCTGTGGTATCGAAGGTCCCAAAGCATAGTCCGATTTGGGATTTCCGATTGCGGTTTTTAGGGTTTCGTTCATCTGACCTTTGGTTGAACTTTGTTCTGAGCTATTATCAATTTATATTTGCATTCTATTCTATTATCTTTATTTCTATATCTAAGAACTTATAGTTTATATAATATTTTCTTAAAAAACAATAGGTGATAGCCATTTTTTTTATTTATTATAGAGGCAGGCGGAACGGTACCGGTTGTGACAACAAACAACAGTGGTTCTGGACGGTCGGCCCGCGCTAGAGCTCTAGAACTGGCGCAGCAGCTAGCCAGCTCCCTGCAGCATGCGATCCCGCCGCCGCCACGCCCTGATTTCACCACTGCGAGCGCCATTCTACGGTGGCTGCAGCAGAATAACAACACGGTTGCACTCGTAAGTACATCTTTTATCATATCTGTACACTACACGAGACGTAAATCCACTGTAATACATGTAGTGTGAAATAAACCCAGCCCATCGTATCATAGAATATGCAGCATGTATTTTATTTTAATTTTCTTTTTTAAACCATAAGCGACTTGAATATTTCAAGATTTTAAGTTTTGAAAAGAGGGCATGTCAAGTCCGACTAGGGAAGTACAGAAGTACAGCTCCCTATCCCTAAGTATTGTTGTGTTCTTGCGAGCGACTGTGAATGAACACCATATGTAAGAAGATGCTGAGATCCGAGCAGTCCACGCAATACTTGCAATTACTGCTGTAGATTACAGTAGTCGCTTATACGTATCAGGCGGGCCGTAAATACATTTGTTTCGTATTCATGGGAAAGTAAAATTTGTTAAATGCCTAAAACTAAATTTACTGTATTTTAAGTTAACTGAAATGAAGTGGCGCTTCATGGGCTGAGTTTCCTTACTGGTACATTATTTATTATAACTCTTATAATTATTTATTATTACTCGTTTGTCCTTGTCTTGGACCTTACTCTGTATTATTTATCCTCTTTATAAATTGCCTATTTCTACGTTGAAACTCTATAAAAATGACGCTTCCCGTTGTAAATGTTTATTTATGGATCAAATTATTTCTGGTTATAAATCCTGAAAATGCGGCTGTCTAGTTATTACTTGCGTTACGGCAGCTTACCGGATTTGCCGGCATTACAGTTCGCTTGTTTGGAACAGAGTACGAAGGCGGCCGTCTGCAACATACACCATTGAACCGTATATATGCAATATGACATGGTTATTGAGTCTTTTCAAGTTTCAAGCCTCTTAGAAATATATATATTTTTTGTTGTAACTTTGATATATTCTCAGATTTAGAGATTTCTCAGAATGCTCCGTTCGTTTCTACTCCTTATTAATTTGTTTTACGTTTTGTTTTGTATTACATATCTTTTTCAAATATTTAAATGAGAGAGCATTATTGTTATATTATGTTACGGCTAAAGGTAGGTGTGAAGACAAACTTAGGTCTAGCCCCAGCCCCTTGGCTAAAAATAAGCAACATAATTTTCAGTAAAGGCAATATATCAGTTTATCGACATAGTTGGGTTAGTTAAGTTATATTTGTGATCACCAAAATGTTTGATTGTCGACTTGCTTGCTTTTCGAAAGGGTGTGGGTGGGTACGTCATAACCTACCCTAACCCATATATTATATATACATTATGTACTTGAATGATTATATAATAAATATTAAACTTTTTACCCGTTGCGTTTCTGCTAATGTGCACAATAGTCGGTTAAACTTAAGTTTAGGTTCACACCTATATGTAACCCTAATATATATATTCTTTGACCGTGATGAATGTAGTGCACCGAGCGCCTTAATTAAATGTTACAATTATATATGTAAAACGTGTACCAGGTGTTCTCAAACCTACGGCTTATATTATAAGCCCGACACCCGCAGCCTTTGGAAGCTGTGTGCGGAAGGGAACTAATTGCACACACTCGGAACCTTTGCTCGCTGACGTGAATCCATTCGCAATGAGCGCACCTACCTTCTACCTGTTTCACTGTCGAACGACCCATGTTGAATTTTTTCGAGCATAAATGTACGATTTGGGTTTAAAATCGCTAATTCTCACAATGGCAAAGTCTTTATTGGACTAATGCTCAAATAGGCAAATATTATTAACAACAATTTTTTGTAATAAGTAACATATTATAGGGTCTGTATAATAATATTGTTTTATTAACAGCGGCAGCAGGTTGTTTGGGGGGTATTTATACTAACATTATCTCAACATGGCAGGGCATCTCCTCCCCCGCACGCGATGTGACATAGTCCTCACTTAGCGTAATAAATTCTTTGATCCTTCATCTATCCAGTGGTACCATTGAATTTTGGATGGAGATGATAGATTTGTAGCTGCAACACTGAACTGTACCCCCCGATTTTGTTATCATTAGTTTTTTTGAAATGGAAGCAATTTTAAAGACGTATTCACGTTACAATATAAAAACATTTGCCCGTTTACAAAACGCATTGTTGATTTAACAATATGTCAATCTTTCGCCGTCAGAGGTGCAGTTAATAGCAGCCCGAGGTTTTAGACTAGACACTGGTACTGATATTCATAACTGAGCTATTAATACATGACAGATGACAAGCAAGTTTACCAACTTGATTTTATGCTGAATGCTATTCCGAAACCAAATATAAATTTTGCACAGAGCCGACAAATATTCCATAGTTAACTTGGTTATTCTGCAACTTGAACGTTTTGAGATGTAGGTATTTTGCAACTTGGAGGTATCGAGACGTGGATCTTATGTCATATTATTATGAATATTGTTGTTTTGCAACTTGAATGAAATTGTACTCGCACGAAATGTGTGACGATTCACACATTTCGTGCGAGTACAAACCCTTTCAAATATTTTTTTTTTCGTATCGTACGAACGAAATTTAGTTGTGTGCGAATCGCTAAATGAGTACATATTGGCCTGATATTGGCGATACGCATACAAGTAAATTTTGTTCGTGCGAATCGCTAACTACAAAATTTTGAAGTGTTGATTCGCACATTTCGTGCGAGTATAATTTGTGCGAATCGACCAATAACCTGATTTGAGATTAAACAATAAATATTATATTGGCACTCGTTTTCTCCATTGTTTTACTTAGGTAAAGTCGGTTTGAAAATGATATAGGCGTGCATTAATTTGTGATTTCAATATAAAAATTTGCTAATATTCATTGCCTATTTGGAAACTTTCTAAATTTACGACAGTGCGGCTATATTGATCAATATAGCCATATTGATTTCAACCTAAAATTCAACCAAAGCTTCGCATTTGCATATTCAGCATATTTGAGATGTCCACATCGTCGTCAGTAACTTTATCACAGGGACATTGAGGGATTAAGAGCTTATCTACCGTATTCAAATGAACCAGTTTTACCATAGTTAGAATTTTCGTCGGAATTATTAAAATGAGGAATTCCGTCTGTAGTACTATTTTACTATCATTTTCATTCACCAGTAAGAATTTCATTTGCCAGCTGGCAGTGCTGGCACTCGAAGGCGATTTTAATATTTCCATGCATTGGAACTCGATCTACTGCGAATTCTCATTAAACGTTCCATAGAAAATCGAAGTCAATTGATGTTTGTCTATTATGGAAGTGCATAGAAAAATATTTTCGTGTTTAATTTTGCTGATAAAAGAAGTGGAACAATAGTAACGAAATATTGAATCAAGGAGTAACAACAGTGGAAATTATATTTTACATATCGCTGATTGGAAAAATATAACATGTAATTAACTAAATTTCCGGCCGGCCTTCCCGGGTATTGTCATACATTAAAATAGATGCGCTTATCAGTTTAACCATTGTGTTGTGATGTCACTGTGAATGTAGTATCGGCCCATTTCCATAGTTACTGAGCGATAACACATCTGTTTGAACCACAGAAATAAAAAAACAGGTAGAAATCGTATGACGACCTATTAGTAAGAAAACCTTTGTCGCCAAACTCACACATGTAAAGCAAAATGTTAACGTGTTACTACATGCATGTTTGTGCTATGATTGGTCTAAAAATACTGTAAAAAATGACATATATACAAAAATATGTTAGTTTAAATTCAACCTTATGCAGTTATGACACGGTTCATAAACAATTAAATCCCGAATAAGCATCTAGTGAGCAATAGCTGTACTTCTTATTCTGTCAGATTCTAAACAGTATAGCTAATCGACGCAAGGTGGCGCTACTAATATTGATTTTAATATTATGACTTCTGTCCTTGACTAAAGGCTGATATTTGAATGACCGTACTGCACGAATGTCGATATCACTACTTTTCGAAGTGATGTAGTAATGAGGAACACCAAGTATCACCGAGTACTGCTACCGGATTAATGAATATCTACCTATTATCATTTTTGGTACCATAAAATTGAATATTTTTACAATCTTTTCTTCAACTTACAATGTATGTATGTCAGTATGTAACAATGTTTGTTCGGGTGGAATGCATTCGGGTGGTGCAACTTAATTTTGAGACAGATTTTCAACCGATTGAGCTGAAATTTTGTAGTACACGTTTGTTTGGATGACAATGCATGATAAACGTAAAAGCTGCCGTAGAAGCTTGTCCCAAAAAATTTTTTTTTGAAAAAACTTATTAATTATGATGATATATGATGATGATAGGTGAAATCATACTTCACACTAATAATTATAAATGCGACAGTTTGTGAGGATGTTTAGAACTTTGTGACTCGATCAGACTAGATGAAATTTTGCACAAATATAGATAGTCTGGATTAATATATAGGATACTTTATATGTGACAACGAAGTGCTACGCGAGCGAAGCCTCGCGCTACAGCTGGTTTCTTATGCCTGCCTATATTTATTTATAATTTATAACATTTCTTACAATTTATTATATTATGTTCATAATTATGATATAATATTTTTTCATAATTCAAAAATTATACTGTTTCAATATCGTGATGGGAGTAAATAATCAAGTAAATAAATACTGACGATACATGAGTCACATCACTAATCGATTAACGCTAGAATGTTCTAAACAAGAGACGTGGAGTGCGTTAGAAATTTGACCTTAAAATTAAACGCATAAAGGTTACTTTAGTTTGTTCGCGTTTGTGCATTTTATTGAATATGCTTAAATTCTATTAAATAATGAAAATAATGAGAAATATTACTTACCGATGGTATGAAATGCCACCATTAGACACATTATTTTTGCTACTATTATTCTTACACGATAATATGGCACAAGAAAGCATTTTTATATTTTTTTTCTATGATTGTTTCCGCGGCTGTGACAAATGACGACTGAGATATGCGACGATCGAGATATGCCAAATTGGAGTATATTGACCTACGCGGGTAACGCCCACTTGTTATTTCTAGTCCTTTTTTATTTCTGTGGTTTGAACAAGGCTCGTCTTTCAGACAACGGACGTGTTCTCGCGAGTAGGCGGCTGTCGCTCCCCCCGTCCCAGGTGCCTTTTCGGCCCATTGAACATGTCGTTACTGTATTATCTAAAAGTCACCATCCGTATAATTATGTATTTGCTTTCGTGGCCCAGGGGCCTTACCACGTAAGCTGAAACCGATTCCCATTTTTGATAGCGAAAATCAAACTTCAGTTTCAGATTTATGGTATTTGTGTTTAGTTTAGCTGGTAGAGAGAGACTCTGGAGCTCTACCGACTAAGCTGAAGATGTTTATCAATAACTAAAATGTAAGACTTATTTTTGTAATTAAAATATTCTGTGGTAATCGGCATCAGGTTCCGCGGTAGAGCCCCAGTTCCTAATAGAGGCTGGTTTAACTAATCTTGCAGTTAATAGATCTATTGCTTGTATTAATGGAATTATTTGAGTCTGATGTAGGACTCCAATTTTATTTTTATTATTCCAGCCAGATTATAAAAATAAGAGCAGTCGAAATTCACCTCTATCATTGACGATGACTTTGCCGGTGTGCGGGATTACATGATGGCCCTGTAATTTGTATTGATTTCTCATGTATTTCTCTTTCCTTTATAAACGGCAGAGCTACCGTATTCGGTAATCAAGTGGCCTATTCGCTAACTCTCATGATAGGAAAGAAGAACGCATTTTCAAAGGACGATATTGAAACGATATTTGTACGATATTGAGTCTCACGAGACTGCCTCCCGTTGTGTTTCTACCTATTAAACAATAGGTTTTTGTTCGAGGAGTTGTTTGATGTTATCTCAACGGCCCGCTTCTATAAGTTACTAGTTGACCCGACAGACGTTGTTATGTCTTCCTAACTATGAATTTTGAATTCGAATTGGTTTCGTGCTCGCTGTCAAATGACTGACAGCTCTGTCAAACGCCATAAAGTTACATTAGAAAAGTTAATATGGTCGTACAGATTTCGAATTTTCTATTATTCCGCTCAATTTACAATTTTTTCCTTTCCTTGTCAGGAGAAGGTTCTATTATTGTCATAACAAACACAACAAAAAAAATTTGCGAAATACTTCCATCCATTCACGTGTGATGCGATGACCACAGGAAATAGAGATTCATTTTTATATATATGTGTGAAGAGAACAACAAACGAAGGTATTCCTTTCATCGCATAGGTAACACAACGCTAAAACTTATGGTCTCAAGATTTGACATCTGCCATGCAAGATACAGTCAATATCGTTAGTCTAATTCCAATCACGTAATCTAACTGTCACGGAAGGAACATGCGTTGTATTATTGCACCATATCACCGTTCGTTCCTAGAGAGTGCGTTTCCAGAAGGATTAATAAATACATAAATGATGGATAAATAAATAAATATTTCTTTATTGCGAAAGTGGAGTGAATTCCCCATGGAAGTTTTTCCTGAAGACTATTGAACATGGGTTGTTATAAAAAATGTTTTATTCGAGTTAATTGTTGTTACAATAGTTCTATTCGAAATAAAAGTACAAAGAGTAAATATTATATGTTTCATACCTATAATATTTACTCCTTGTACATTTTCTGCGAAACGAAATTCTATGACATACAGTTTATTTGCTAACTTTAAATTATTGTTTCCAAAAATGCCCTATATTGGTAAGGTTCTTTATTTCTGAAATTAGTAGCATTTCGGAAATGGCCATTAAATGAAAGCTGTGAAGAAGCTTGCCAGTTTAGGTCTTTTTCAGATCATTGATTGCATACAGATACTGCGAGTAAGTGAGGTCACCAGAAAGGAAGGTGTTGCTGCGTTGGCAGCGGGGGTGACGGCACGCGAGCGTTATTTTGACGAGCACGGTGGTCGAATGGTTAGCAACGGCCACTTTGACTCCGAGGTCGCGGATTCGATTCCCGCACAATACAAACATTTGTGTGCATGAACATGTCTGTTTGTCTTCGTCTGGGTGTTTTCTATGTATTATAAGTATGTATTTACAAAAAAAATGTATTTAAGTACATTTTATCAGTTGTCTAGTACCCATAACACAAGCTTTGCGCTTAATTTGGGACTAGATGGCGCTGTGTAAATTGTCTAGAAATATTTATTATTATTATTTATTTTATGTAGCTAATGTGGCTACGGTAATCGCTTCACATCAGGTGGACTGTATGCTTGTCTGTCATCCCACGTAGTATAAAAAAACAATCATTAAAAGTAAGTTTGCTTACTTGGATGTTATGTTATGTATTTGTTTGTAATGTTAGAAATAACGTTTAGTTGAACAGACATAAGTTTGTTATTATATAGTTAGTCTTCTATACATACTATACAACGTGTAACTCCAAGTACACAAACACCCCAACTGAGTTTTATTATTATAAATTGATATATATAAGTAATAATTTCGAAAAAAAAAAAATCTTTGAGATTTGAACACATTTTTGTTTTATAATAATTCTAATAGTTTCTGAGCTATGTGGCGCTTTCTTATCGAAAAGACGTGCCAATGGCTACGATAGGCAAATATGAATATTAAAGAGCGAGCATCGCGTCAATGACGCGTAAGCGCCGCTTTGCACGGCGCTTGACTTTTTGGACGCCGCGGTATTACGTTTGTTTACTTATTTCTTACCTACCTCACTTTACCTACCTCACATTCTCTCGCTTGATTGTCGAGCGAGATTTAATAATAGCCACGGCAATTAAAAATAATAATAATTATTTATCAAAACCAGTTACTTTTAAAAATGGATGAAAATTATGGAATTGATTCTACTCATGATTCTGAACAAACTATTTTTAGGTTTTGCGTACTTGAAGTTACACGTTGTACATAAAAATGAATCCCTATTTCCCTTGGTCACGGCATCACGCGTGAACGGCTGGACCGACTTCGCTATTTCTCTTTATGTTGTTGATATTATTGTCAGGAGTAGGTTCTTAGGAAAGAAAAAAATAAGAAAGTTGCGAGTAAAATTAGAAAATTTAAGAAAGCTGAACAACCATTTTAACTTTTCTAATGTAACTTTATGTCGTTCACCAGAACTGTCACTCATTTGATAGATTGCGCGAAACCAATTCGAATTCAATATTCATTGTTAAGTACAAAGGCTATCGGGTCAGCTAGTTCGAAATAAAATAGTGATGGATACAGCAGGCATATTAAAATCAAACGTCAGTCTGGGAGCACTAGGGTAGCAGGTGACACGTATGCGATGGAAACGCTTTGTTTACTGACCAGCATTGAGCGCACAGGATGAATGGATCGCGTATGCACCACTTAGGCATTCATTGCAGAGACCTACCCTCTGAGACGGGGTGACTAACCTCGATCAAGCTACAGCGGTGAATGGGAACTCTGTTGACCTAGTATAAAGCGGTTTCCGAATAGTTAGGATGGTCTAGCTAGACTTATTGGAATGCCGAGCGGTCCAACAACAACTTTATACAATATTATTGTTAATACTGTGAACAGAAGCCCAATTCTCGTATTTTATTTTATGATCGAGATTGAATTCTCGTATTTTATTTTATGAGAGAGAGTGAAATTTGACCGAATCGAGATTGAATTGTGAATTGACTAAAAATTATATACTTATTTGACTTCATTAATTAATTACCTATTATATAAAATTCTTAATTTGTTTAGTTTTCGGTCATATTTCGAAAAAAATCCACTATAATTCAACTTTGGAATTTCATATTGTGGCATGAAAATACCGAATGTGACATTTGTGAGATCGAGACTGGATCGAAACTGAATTTTGACTATATTTTACGAGAATCGCCCCTCAGATTGATCTTTTATTTGTACAAGTATGAAAGGACATTTCCATTATCTACAAAAGACATGAAACAGCAAATTTTAAACAGCTATTTTATGTTTCGTTAAAAGTAAAACCATGTAAATTATACGTATGCATGGCTCGATTTATCACCTACAATAAATACGAAAGGGAGTTTATTTTTTAGTTCAGTTATCACGCTTCATCTACTGAACCGGATAACCGCATTGCCATGAAATATTACATACATTATATTAGATGTTCAGAATAAATAATAGGATACCTTGTGTGCCTTATTTCGGCACTGCCCAGGTCTCAGATCTTGATTTTAACTAGACAAAAAATTAGTCGTTAATTTGTCGAAATTTGTCGCCCAAAGCAAAAAATTTGTCGGGGTCCCGTTAAAGAGTTATAAGGTTTTTTTTGTGGCAGTGCCGAAATAAGCTTATTTCGGCACTGCCCACTCGGGATCTATTAAACTACAAAACATAGCGAACATATGATTTTCCCCAGAATTAGTCGTCAATTTGTCGAATTCAGACACCAAGTATCAGAATTAGTCGACCTCCCGTTAAAAAGTTATAAGTATTTCTTTGTGGCAGTGCCGAAATAAGCCTTATTTCGGCACTGCCCTAAAAAACTACACCACCTAGCGAAAATCTGATTTCACCCAGATGTTGCCTTGAATTTGTCGAAATTTGTCGGATATAAAACACAACTGGTCGACGCGTAATTAAAAAGTTACACGCATTTTAATAATTCGCGTTGTAGTCAGAGAGCCTAACGTAGGCAGAGTAGAATAACACCACCCCATTCACATATGGCTATCGTAAAAAGCAACTAATGTAGTGCTAAAGAACACCTAAAGCATTCGTAGATCAGAAAACAGTTGCATGCATTGACAAACTTTGCCAGACTCTGAAAAAGGAAGGAAATGAAACGTTTACTGTTGCATTTTGTGCATGATATAATTTTGATGCAAGATCTCGGACTATATTTACTATGAGAATTATTAAAATGCGTGTAACTTTTTAATTACGCATCGACCAGTTGTGTTTTATATCCGACAAATTTCGACAAATTCAAGGCAACATCTGGGTGAAATCAGATTTTCGCTAGGTGGTGTAGTTTTTTTGGGCAGTGCCGAAATAAGGCTTATTTCGGCACTGCCACAAAGAAATACTTATAACTTTTTAACGGGAGGTCGACTAATTCTGATACTTGGTGTCTGAATTCGACAAATTGACGACTAATTCTGGGGAAAATCATATGTTCGCTATGTTTTGTAGTTTAATAGATCCCGAGTGGGCAGTGCCGAAATAAGCTTATTTCGGCACTGCCACAAAAAAAACCTTATAACTCTTTAACGGGACCCCGACAAATTTTTTGCTTTGGGCGACAAATTTCGACAAATTAACGACTAATTTTTTGTCTAGTTAAAATCAAGATCTGAGACCTGGGCAGTGCCGAAATAAGGCACACGGATACCTTTCATACCGAAAACAATGAGCTGTTCCCGTGGGATGACCAAAGGTTTGATGCGATAATCGACATTCACGCGTTTGACGGAGGCAGTCGAAAGCTAGTCGTCGACAACCCTTATTCATCCCACTGCTGGGATACGGGTCTCCCCTCAATCGAAGGCGTTTAGAGCATACTCCATCGCGCTGCTCAACTGCGGGTTGGCGGAGGACAGTGTTTTCAAGCCGCCTAAAGGCCACTGACTTGGCTTAACTACTATCATCATAACATGCGCTCCGAAGCATGAAGGAACTCAATATAAATGAATCGATCCATGGACAGGCTACGGTCGACGTTGCTTAACTTGCGAGTTCGATTAGACTGCCTGGCGCAACGACACTATCGAGTTCCTCTAGCTCGAAAGCTAGTACTTACATAAAAAAATACGAATCTTGTTTAAATACCATTAAATGTAATTTTTAATCACGTTTGTTATAAACGTTTTGGTAAAATATTAATTTCTTAATTAAGTTAATGTCAACTTTATAACCGTGGTAAACATTAACAAGGTAGCTTGCGCCACGCTATTATAGTTTCAGGTGAACGCAAGTTCCATTAGCGCTAATTAGAATTTCTCTAAGCCCGTGTGGCCGCCTTACCACAGAATACCTAAATGCTATCGCACATGGCAATGCGGAACCAACCTACGTCCGCCACAACAGCTCTCCACATTTCCGCATGCGTCTACATTTACGCCCATCAATGGAACACTCCAGGTGTCTTTTCTACATTTCTTTAGGAAAGGTTTTTATACCCGACTGCGGCGAAGTCAAAAGGAAGGGTTATGACTTTTTAATTAGCAGTATGTATGAAATGGCAGATGGGGGAGGAAAGTCCTAGAGAGGAGGCCACGTATGAGGCGACGAAGCGTAGGGTCTAGGTATACCGACGATCTAAAAAAAGTGGCTGGTAGCCGTTGGATGCGGAAAGCGGAGGATCGCATTTGGTGGAAAGCATTAGGAAAGGCCTATATCTATCAGTAGGTAGATACAGGCTGACGTGATGATGATGTATGAATGTATTAAGTATGTTTCTCCGTAGAATCTAAATTATGAATCCGATTTTGATGAATGTCAGGTGTTAATTTATGGCCTGTGTAACATAGGTGTCATTTTAAACGAGTTTAACAATAGCAGGAGCGGTATACTATTCTTATTTGGTAGCAACAAGGGAGAATTACCAAGCGTTCAGACGGTTTTGTAAGTAATTTTATTGGAATCGATGTGTTAGGTTACCTAACAGTACCTAACAGAGAGAGTACCTATCTAGCCGAGATGGCTAGTCAAGTACTCTCTCTCAATCTATAGTCTTTTTAGTATTTTAATGCCTTATTTGCCATATACATGTCTCACATTGCCACGAGGGGAAGTCAAATTCCAAAAGTTTCCTACTCCTACTTATTTCTTCTGATTAAATTCGTGAGTTCCTAGGCCAGCCGTAATTTTTCGCCTGGGACTGCAGTAGACTTCCTTGTTCATTGCCTTTTTTAATGGTCGCGTCTGTTAATCCTGACTACACAGGAGACACAGTGGGGGGAATGTGCGGTGGGATTCGTCCCGTTAAACTTTTTTTCCGTAGTCAGGTTATACTTTTTTTACTCTTTTTTTGTTATATGTATTATAGGGTTATCGGCAATGTTGTCCCGCTGTTGTACATACAGTATGTTGTTTGGAAAACGATACGTGGTGTCTGCTTTGGGTAAAGTTTGACGTGGGTGTTGCTTTTTATAATACAGAAAATTAAAGCGATTACAAAATTCATAAAATCTAAGCATAAACTATAGAAATTAAGTCGGGAGTAGGGTTGAATTTTTTACATCATTATTTAATATATTTGTATTATTTTGAATGTAGAAAAGTACAAAATAATTAAAATGTTTTAAAAAGTTTAAAAGCGCCTGAACAAAATGTTATAGCAATGAATGGTGCAACATCTGCTCTCTAATGTATTTCTGTAGGCGCTCAGTAAACAGCGGGCTAATAACAGCTGTAATAAATAAATAGGAATGGAAGGCAACGTCAGCGTCAAAAAGAGAGGAGACAGCTGAGAGGCCGAGACCGAATATTAATTAAAATTTGGACTGTGTTTGAGAGGGAGCGAATTTCCGCCGAAATGAATTCGACTCAAACACAACCTGTTGTGGGAAGTAGGGTATACAATAATCCGAGAGATTATTAAATAGTTTTATTCTGTGTACCAGCGTCTGACTACGACTTTGTCTAAGTGGACTTCAGAAAATAAATTATTAAGTATTTATAACTCCTATTCTACTCGGCGTACTAAGTTAAACATGCGATTTTAAATTAGACTTTCAGCGATACAACGGCAAAAACCGAATCCAAATTCCGCAGTATTTTTAGGTGATGTTTGTAAAATGTACGAGTATGTATCTATAGTATATGCACAGTATAAGTAATAGTACTAACGTACAGTATGGACACTCTCTGCCGCTCTCACTAGTTGACCTCACCTCCCCTATGAGACCGATTTGGAACCGTTCGCAAGGACTGTCACAACGTGCGAATTGACGTCGCTCGTGTTTTATTTTTCATTCGACAAAATAAAGATGGGAGTGACTTGTGCAGTGGACGGATGTTTCAACACATAGAAAGTCAAAAAAAGAAATTAATTCGATCCCTTTGGATGAAATAAAGTACTGATTTTTTTTATACTTAAATTACCTAAAAAGCATGCGGCAGCCATAGTTTCATCATAACTAATTCATGTCTGTCAAAGTAGGATACAAGATACAATTAATACGAGATGAGAAAAGGATAGCATTATAGCAGATTTATATGTCTCAAAGAGCAAGTGAGTGCGCAGACGCGGATATGACATTGCTGTCACTTGAGTTATGGTGGTTTATTGTTAATGTTTACAATTTTCTTATTTACATTTCAATGTTTATTGCGCGTGATGTCATGTGTGGTATTAGTTTTAAATTAGGTTTGTTCCATGTGAATATGAAAATGAATCAAATCATTACGCATGCATATATATGAATAGTAAAAAGCTACAATTAGTGAGAATGAAATGGTTTGACCATTACAATGAACCGGTGTTCCGAAGGCGAACTATCGATTTAGTGGTGATTAGAAAATATAAAATTTTGGGTAAGTTAGCAATGGCAATTATACAAGGCGTTTTGTAAATATTGGCTGAAGTCAGTGTAGTGTATTTACTATGTTTTTTTTCCTTCACTACGCCCACCGTATGTGAAGCGGTTACCGTAAGCATATTAACGCTCGCAACATTAAATATCGCTCGCGCGCTGTCATCCCCGCTGCCAACGCAGCAACTCCATCCTCTCTGCTGACCTCATTCACTCGCAGGAACACAACAACCCTCAACGAAATTGTTATTTGACTGCGGTATTCTGTGAGGTGGTGGTACTTCGTCAGTCGGGCTGCTTAAAAAATACGCTATGTCCTACCTCTCTTTTCGTCAGAGCCTCGTCTGTCAGTCAGCAGGGTGTACCCCGTGCAGGTAAGATTGACTTTGGTTCAAAGATGTTGATGAACCTCTTACACCCACCCCCTTACATGTCCGACTAATAATTGAATAAAGTCAGCCCTAGAGATCGTCACTCAAACAAAGGCACGTGTACAGACGGCATTTGGTTACTACATGCAAAAGCGCCATTTTTGTATGGAGTGGCCGGGGTTTGGTATATGTATATTTTCGTCAATATACAGACAAACGGACAGCCAAACAAAAGTTCTTAAAACTATTATTTTGGCTTCAATTGCTCCTATAGTTTTATGTTTTATTAAACAAATTTTATTCCTATCACCCAGCTAAAATTATATTTTAATGTGTTATATGTGTATTTATAGACAAAAACTAGTACTATTTGGATTACATCATACTTCAGCGCATAAATAAGTATTCCATACCGGTAGATACTGACATTCAATATCACAGGGCCGAGCGGTTTGAGTTCATCTCCTCGGTTTCTGGGACCACAGTAATAGTATCTATGTTATAATCAATACCCGAAATCCTATGGTTCCTAGGTACCTTAGTTTAACTAGTCAAAGACTAGTTAAACTAAGGTACCTCATCTCCTCTTCCAAAAGGAAAACGATCATTTTGTTGATCACAAGCTTAACCTAACCTAACCTCGACTTGCTGCTGGGGCTTCTGGTGATGGAGATGAGGTACTTTAGATTTAACAATAGAAATAAAATAAAATATAGGAGCGCTTAGATTTCGGGTATTGACTATAACATCTACACTTAACAGGATATAATGATTCCTTTGTTGTGCAAACAAATTTTACAACCTTGGCACATTAGTTTCAATTCCATTCTAATGTCATACAAAGCTTTAGTTCTATTCGTCACGATTGGCGTTGACTTTCGAACAATGATTTTTTCCCTTCTTTCACAACACCAAGATGTTGCAGGCGTGTTGATATTAATTCCCACTTGTTATCTAAACGCGTTCCTGAAAAAAAAGGGATTAGTACAACCCATAATGATATGGGTCAATCGAAGGGGTTTAGATATAGCTGCCACTTGTCAATGAGAGCAGACCCGTAGATTTTTGAAACATCTCTATTTTTTTGATATAAGTAATAAATTAAAACATATTTTTAGGTAGGTATAATTTATTAAAATCAAATAATTAGGCGCGTTACCTACATCAAATATGCTATTACTAGGGCCACCTTAATTTGATTTAATAAAATTATATTTTTTGCTGGTAAGAGTTTGTTGTAGCATCTTTGCTTTGATTTGATATATGGTTGACTTTCACTCGCCGCCCGGACATGTCTATGTAAAACCCGTAGCCCGGATATGGACTATTCAAACCCGTATACTCCGGGTCAAACCCGGAGGGTTGGCAGCTCTAGGTTTAGAGCATAGTCCTCCATGCTGCTCGCCCAAAGGCCACTAATTTGCACTGATTGACAGGCTACAGCCGACGTTGCTTAATTTGCGTGAACCATTAGACTGACACGAGCAACGACGCCATCGAGCTCCTCAATCTTCAATTTAAAGTACAATATCTGCGAAATATACAATTTCAGGTCCATAAAGTATGACTGTATGAATAAATCTTTACCACTCTTTACTATCAATGTTGAATACTTCATTCTCGGTACCAAATGTAATAAATACGGTGTAGATTTGATTACATATTGGCCCCGTACCCGGGTAACGTCACTATCGAATTATGATTACGTTGCATAATTAAGTCGACCTGAGTAAATTCAATTCACCTCGTTAAAATCGCTGAGTGCTGAAAACACCGGGAATATAATAATTTGAACTGCGTGTAACCTAATTTCGGTTTATACGTGCTCAAAGTAGGAATATGCGGGCGTTATGCATAGCATTGGTTTACCTCGAACGAGTATAATATTTGGCGTATTCAGTATGTACCTACCGTAGATTGTGCCAATACGTCGGAAAATTCTACTAAGTCTTTGACTGTTAACTGGTAGAGAATGCTTGGGGAGCAGTAACTCCATTTATGTATATTTTTTATAAAGTATGAAGGTTGAATAGATATAGTATATGAATAACATTTAGGACATTATTTTATAAAGTTTAAGGGTTATTTTTCTGAATTAGCAACGTTTATCGTTGTTTTATGAGCTTGATGTTGCGGTTTATAGTTTACGTTGCAAAGTTTAAGCAAAATATTACATTGTTCAACAACTGTTCTTGTTAGAAATTATATATATTTTACTTTATGCAGGATGTAATCATTGAGTTTTTTTTATACTACGTTGAGTGGCAAATAAACGTACCTCCGACCTGATTTGAAGGGGATACCATAGATATATTAGCGTTAGCAACATGAACATCCTTTCTGGTGACCTCACTCAAGTGGATTGTTATTTGGTTGCGGTATTCTGTGAGGTGGAGCTGCATCTCCAGTTGGGCTGCTTAAAAATACGTTATGCCCTACCACTCTCAGAACCTGTGTAGGCGACTTTCGTAAATGTAAGAAATTTCAATTATATTTAAACTGATAAGGGACTGAAGATTGTGAATAAAACTCGTCGTCGTCAACGTAATTTACGTACAACAAGGACATCACTTCGATCCATCAACGGAGTTGTTGTACTTACAGTTAGAGTTGTAGTTAAAAATAACAGATCTTTGTTTTTATTCACTTTAAATATTATTTTTACTTAATTACAAGAATAGTTTAATTATTTAATTTAGTAATCTTATTGTAACATTTTATCAGACCCCTACAGAATCTGTTTTACTCCTGCACCCTCAGGTGGAATCACTGCTCTATACTAAATTGTATATATACAAAGTTTTTTCTAATAAATGTAAAACCTTTTTCCAAAATAAGGTTCTATATATTTTTAAAGAAATATTAAAATTATTCTGTTGTTGAATGAAGGGTGTTCTGACGCGCCCCGGCCCCGCGGCCTCATCAGTGCGACAGCCATGAAAGTAGGCTCCGCGGTACTTCCGGCCGCTGCCACTCGTTTCCGCTCAAGAATATCGAAACTCGAAGAATATTATCAACCTGATCGATTTATGGGTACTTGTATTATATCTCACCGATTTTTCAACGTCCCGTAAATTACAGTTTACAAGCGCAACATGACCGGTCTCTATTATTTCGCGAGCTTTTAACATCAATAAATAAAACAGTAGTATTTACACATTTAATATAAATAGCAAGTAAAAAAAAAGCAAGCTTTTATTATTGTTAATAAAAAAAATCACTGTGTTTCACTCTTCAAGTCCTTTAATTTGACACCCAAATCATAGTAGGTATAAAGTGGAAATATTTGGTTATTTTATGACGGTCGCCATATTGGATTTAAAATAGCGCCATTTAGGTAAATGAGCATTGTCACGGGAACCAAACCAGTGTGGCAATTTTATTTATGAATTTACTAAAATCGATTGCCTATTTTTTCTTATTCCTAGATTTCCCATAAAAGAGTATTGTTGGTACTAGGCAAAAGCATCTTAGCTATTTCTTACATAACTACTAGGTAAGTAAGTACTTATTTTCGTCGACATTATTACCTACTAGCAAAGTACCCGTGCTTCGCTACGGGATCACTCCTGATTTGCGTCTATTTTTGTTAAGATTCCAGATATTTCATTTTTCGCCTTAAAGGACTGTTTTATATTGACCATTATTACAAACCTGCACCATTTAGGTTAAGACGTCCCGGAAAACAATATTTTTGGCATTCGCACCAGGAGCCAATATTGCAAGGCTTCCAAGAGAACTTACTCCTGAGCAAGCTACATACAACTGATCATGAGAGAAACAGTCCTGTCTCAAGTCAACCCCAGCGACCTTTAGAGACTGACCCCTGAGCTTTGTTAATGGTCATAGCAAAACACCTTTATGGGAAATTTAAGTCTCATAAGTTGAACGGGGTGGTCTGATGGAATAATGGGAAGGCGGGGTAAAAAGAGAGATCCCTAACAGCGCATCCCTTACTGTCCTCACTCAACAACTCATCGTTCCAGTTGTTTAATACGTGAACAATGGACGCACGAACCTCCTGATGATACACCTCCGTTCCATGCAAGGGGTAGGAGATGGAGCGGAACAGGCTAGCTCCATCACCTTCCACAGCTATAATAGTATGGGGCATCATCACACCTTCCACAAGTTTAAATTTAGTCAATCTTGACGTCATTGTTTAAAAATACCGAAATTCTTATATTAAGTAGGTATACCCCATAAAGTCGGTACTTAGAATAGATTTTTCAATTAGTTTTCTGCTCCAAATGTAGCTTCATTTGAAGGACGCAGTTTTTTTTACGCCCTACGCGCGCGTTAGTTTACCTCCGGGGGTAACTACTGGGATGAGGTGAGCGATAAACCGTTATGGGTAACCCCATGGTTTGAAATAATCTCTCGTTTATACCCTTTCCTTAATAACGAAAGCATAGCGCGCTGTACAAATTCGCGAATATTTAGCGCCATCTAGTGATGAGTTAATTAAAATATAACATTTTTAGACATTTCTTAGCTTGGCGCTGGTCAAAAGTTAATCAGTCCCATCAATCAAACCCATAAACCCTTTTTTTTATGAACAACTATTCCACCAAGTCTCAAAATCGTAGGTGAATCGATTTCCAAAAAGAGGGATATTTTTCAACCCCCTATTTTCAACCACTTAGGGGTGAAATTTCGGAAAATTCCGTCTTAGTGCGCGCTGACATTGCATACGGAACACATATCCAAAGTCAGTGGTCTGGGCTGTGCGTTGATTAGTGAGTGAGTCAGTCAGTCAGTCAGTGAGGACAAAGCCTTTTACTATCTAGCTTTTGCCCGCAGCTTCGCTCGCGTGAAATTCGCGCATTTTAGATTATCCAAGTCAAGTCTAACACGCAACGCAACCAACTTCAATTAGTACCTTTAATTGTACTAAATACGGATGTAAGAACGCCACGCCGGCCGCCCGCGATTGTACATTTTAAGCACTGATTAACGCCAAATACAAATTTAAAAACCTATTAGGATAACACTTCAGTCAACACACAGGTCTTATTCCATCAACCTAAAAAGGATAAATCAAAGTTTAAAAAAATTACATGATGATGGTCACGTTAGCCACGTTGAATTTTAAAATCGTTGTTGTTTTCGTAATCAGCGACCCGATACAATATAAAAACAATAATATCCTTGACGATTTTCAGACTTTTTGACCCCATTTTACCTTCCTCCTTTTTTTGGGTTGAATTTCGAAAAATCCTGAAACACGTGTTCACTCATTTATCTATAGAAGTAGGTACTCGTGTAAAGTTTGGGATAAAATAGTCTAACGAATCTCATTTCCCTACACAAACTGCGGTTTACCTACCTACCTTGGTTTCACCCTCTTAGGAGTAAAATTTGAAAAATCCTTTTAAGTAATTTCGTGTCCACTATGTTATACTTTCAAATCGATTCCATTTTCGTAATTGACGTCCCAGAAAACCATATAATCAACACCCATATTATGACATTTCAACCCCATCGCACCCCCATAGGGGTGATTTTATGTCACGTCGGCTGTGTTGGATTATAAAATAGTTATTGTTTTCGTAATCAGCGACCCGATATACCATAAAAACAATACCCATGACGATTTTCAGACTTTTTCACTTCATTTTACCCCTTTAGGGGCTGAATTTTGAAAAATTCTGAAACACGTGTTTACTTATTTATTTATAGAAGTACTCGTGTAAAGTTTCGGATAAAATAGTCCAACTAATCTTGTTTCCCCGTACAAACTTTGGACCCCCATTTCACCCCCTTAGAGGATGAATTTTGAAAAATCCTTTCTTAGTGCACCCCTAGACGTCATAAGGAACCTACTTGCCAAATTTGGAATCTCTAGACCCAGCGGTTTGGGCTGTGCGTTGATTAGTGAGTCAGTTAGTCAGTCAGTCAGTGAGGACAAAGCCTTTTATTATTATAGATAATATCTTTGCTGATTGTATTTGCTGATATGATGTGGTTTGGTTTGCCTATAGAATTGAAGCACTTTTCGAATATAATGATAACTATATGAGATTGCTGCAAGTCGTAGATGGGATTAGCATTTTTTTTTCATTTAATTAAACTAACGTAACGAAGTAAACAACCATTAGTCTACCGCGTCTTTGGCAAAAAGACACCTGTCTCTACAGACTGCCTTGCAACTTTTGCAAGTGTTGTTGAACTACAGTTGCAGTGCATGTGCCTTGCATTGTTCTCTCTGCACAGATTCATTAATATTTGTTTTTATGTGAAATCTATCGTATGCAATATCGTGAGCGCATTTTATACCGAATACCGAGCCAATCTGAACCAATTTGTTGCGAGGAAATGGAATGTAAATTGTTATTGCATACTCTGATCCCGGGAACGATTCCGCGATTGTTTTCACTATGTTATATCAGTTTCCGTTTACGTTATATTAAGAATAAATTAGGTGGTGCTCTCGTGGCCTATTTTTTATGTTTTATAATGCCTGTTACGCGTTTTCAGTCACGTATGATTGGTGTTTTAAGTACAGTCGCACCGCTCGCTATCGACAGGGAATTCATCCTCACATATTAGAGCCTAAGTGGTCGCGTACTGTGCGGTTCCAGAGAAGTTTTCTCCCGCGTACTGTCAAGCTGTGGAATGAACTGCCTGTCGAGGTTTTCTCTGGAGACTACAGCTTCACACCCTTCTTGAAGAACCCCCTTTCTTCAAGAAGGGTGTGAAGAGGTTTTTACAGGGTCGGCAACGCGCGTGAGTTGCCCCTGGTGTTTCAGGCAACGGTAACTGCTTTTCATCACTAAAGTGGCTTTTTTATTATTCATATAATAAGGGATATGCAAGATATTCGGTGTTTATGGTACTTTCAAATAGGATAGTCGGCCTAAAAATACAGGTGTTGCCCGCAAATTCGTTTCGGTGTCGCGTGTCTATGTAGTATTTTAGTTTTACCGTTTTTGTTTTTAATCATGCCCAATTTCAACTTTCTAAGCCAGGCAGATTTGGCTAATGGATGATATCTGTACTATGTATCTTCTGATTAAATTCGTTGTGAGTTCCAAGACAGCCGTAGTTTTACCCCCGGAACTGCAGTGGACTTTATAGTTCATTGCCTTTTTTGGTGGTCGCCGCTGTTAATATTGGCTACACAGGAGACACAGTGGTGGGCCCCGTCCCGTAATGGTTGATATATTACCTTATTATTTCTTTGATACAATTATATCCAAACTTCACACGTAACACTAATGTACCTAATATGTCTGATATTTTTAGAAAATTTTTGTTGTTTACGTATACCAAATAATCAATATAGCGTATATCGAATGTCCCTTCAAATACGACAGTAGCTGTGAGTTACAGTACAAAACGATGTTTTAAAATCTGCGCCAAAACCATAAATTAAGGCAAAAACCTTCACATTCTACTATACCTTGAAATAAAATATTCAGGCTGAGTGTTAGAAGTTTGTAAGTTCTTTAATGTAAATGTAATGTATAATAACAATATGTAATACAATTCTTAAAAATATTGAATAATACATAGGCGGACTTATCCGTAATAGAGATCTCTACCAGTATGCCTTACAGTCATGGAAAGGAGCTCAATCAAGGAGAGAAAGCACACGTAGGAGAAGAAGTCTTTGGTTAGAAAATTATAAAAGTCAATCACAATCGTATAATTTTAATCATTTTATAGATAATAATCAGTCTCAATGTTTTATACGCTGAATATTATAACTCGCACTTAATATAAATTTAATGTCAGTTCAGTGTCCACGCTTTCATAATCAGACAGTCTGCAAGTGACGATGACGAATGTACGAGTATATCAGAGAGTGAACGTGAATCCTACGCGTGTCAAGCCAAAGTAATGACCATCGATAAACGTAGCGACAGTAAGACAGAACTGAAATTACGCGTCGTGGAATATGAAATCTGACAGTATGGCGCGAGGATTTGAGTATAGGGAGAAGAGATGCGCAAAAATGTTACTAACTTAAACGCTACAGAAAAAAAGAAATTGTAAATCAAGCTATTAAATTGACTATAAGGCAGAAGCAAATAAATGGATTGGTTTCGGAAATGATGCAAGGGAGAAAGTGGGAGATATTAGATGAACGGAATGAAAAGAATACGAAATTTGGATAGCACGGCGAGAGGATAAAAAAACTTGTGAATTGTGAAAATCAGATAAAGACTTCTCTTTATCTGATTTTCACAATTCACTCACATTTCTTCAAATGAGGTAATTCTTTCCGTCAGGGGGACGTGTGCTTGCTTTCTTCCTTAGTGGTATAAAAAAATAGCAGGGTTTGAGGCTGAGTTAGTTTGGGGGATCGGAGGACGTCCTTAGGATACCGAAGAGATAGATTAAAGTTTGAGGCGACACGTGGATGAACGATGAACAGGGATGTCACACGTAAATTTAGCTATTATGAGAATATTTTTATTATTTAATTTATTTATTCATCTTTAATTTTATTGAAAATAAACATTATGAGAATACATGGGCGGCGGGTAAATCCCATTTGGAAAAATATTGTGTATATATCCGGGTAAATATCCGATCCATGGCGTCAGTAAAACAAATTTTAGTCAATTTAACATACTATACGTTATGTAACTGTCGTTACACATTTTAATAGTAACTTTCCCGTGACATCTACATATCGTAGGAGTAGTAGGTATTTTGGGAATTTGAGTTTGATTTCCGATTTCAATTCTGTTTTCAATGTTTATTTCAACTCCGATTTTTATTCCAATCCGCTTTCAATTTAAATTCCGATATCGATTTCGACTCATCGTTCCATTTCTATACCTATTTGTTTCATTATGCAGTCATTCTAATAAAATTACGTACATATTTTCTAAACACGTAATTGTGATTGATTACATTAAACAGAGCGAAATTTATGATGCCGGCAATCGCATACAACACTCATAATATTTATTTTCAATGCACATAAAGATGATTAAATTAAATAGCAATAAAAATATTCTTATAATAAAATTACGTGTTATATAATATAACCCCGTTCCCGCGCGATAACGATGTATAGTCATAACATATTTTCCTATTCCTCTTTGCTAGACGTGAAATCTAGAACAAGTGGAATTTTCAGACATTAGCGTCGAGTTCTCTAAGAGTAAAACTAGGCAATGTTGCACTTAAATCTGGCAACAATGCAATCGTCTGGGAAGTTATGCTGAAAGTTCTTTTCATTATTACCACTGCGGCCACACAGTTTACGATATTATTTCTACTGAGACAAGGTCTATTTTTGCTACGCGTATTGTGAATTTTAACGAGTTAACTTCGAGTGCTATACTACAACGCCTATCGATAAAAAGTATTATATCACCAGAGTGCATAGTGAGAGTTTTTTGTTTGCGTTCGATCATATCAACGTAAACAAACCTACCTAGAACTCTCATGTTGTGTATTTATAAGACGCGTGTTACATATCAAAATTATGTGGCTTACTTGCTCACATTTTGGAGTGAGCAACCCGGCTAATTTGAATATGTCTGGTAAATTCACAATATGAAACTTTTTCTCAATTTGGTCGGCTTGTAAACTTTAAAACGTTCGAATGCGCCCAAACACTCACTAAGCACTCAGAAAGAAATGTGAAACATAATATGAAACTTACATCTTACACATATATTGTATTTTAAATGTATACTTACCGACATTCGTACATCGTTTATAATAGCTCTGTCAGCTTTGTCGACTTTGTGAAATCCCTTCGGGGAGTTTATTCCATAACCTGAGAGTTGTTGTCATTCCTCGATCGTATTTACCTATATATATTTCCACGTCTCTCCTCGTTGGACTAATCATGTAGGGCAGGGTTTTATACAGTCATGCTAGCTACACTAGTGCTCAAAGGAGAAGAAGATAGGAAATGTTGGGATACTAGGAAATGTTACGACCCTAGCCCTACAAGTGTATGCATTTATATGAATTTCACAGACGCCTTGTATGTCAGAATCAACTCCTAAGGGTCGATATAGACCAGTGTTCCGCAAAGTGTGTGCCGTGGCACACTGGTGTACCGTGGTCATTTTGTTGGTGTGCCTCGGAAAAACACTGATATAGACCACTTTGGAAATCGACTATCTACAGTTTAGATCGTCGATTTTCAAAGTAAGTAAGAAGCTAAGACAACTAGAATCTCTAATTATTATGCAAACACTGATGGTGTAGATTCTACACCATCAGCTTACTTACTCACTCCCTCATAAAAATCCCCGTTGAGGTTTTTGTGGGTTCTAAGGTATGTGTTAAGAAAATAATCAATATAGTTAAATACTCACAAGTTTATAGAGTTCAAATAGGTAGCTAACTAGGTATACAGTTTACAGGCTCGCTCAGCAAATTCGCCTGTGCAAAGAGTAATTTAAAATTCAGAGCGCCTCAGTCGCCAACGGGGGACTCATTATTGTCCTGTTGTTATGTGCACTGCTGCTTTAATGAAGTCTGCCTATTTCGACTTTTAAATATACTCCTATTATTTTTGTTTGTTTTATAGAAATGTAACCAGCGAGCTAGTATTTTGGCAGAGAATGGTTGTCCATTTTCAGTTAACTAAATAGGATAAAAATCGTATTTTTAAATTTTTCATAATGAAGCTCTACTCTCTATATCCGCATAGAGAGCAGCGTCTCCAGCAATCTAGTTGTGAAAACTGCCCCCTTACCACCATCTCTAATTGCGATTCTGCGATTCAATAACTGACTTCAGTGCGATTCAATATTTGAAATAGAGTCGCTTATTCATTGGTATGAATAAGCATTCTATCCAGTTATTGAATCGCAATAAGAGATGGTGGTAAGGGGGCTGCATCTAACTTTGTGTGGTTGTTTTGATGTGATGCACGTACAAATACACATAGACAAACAAAAATTCTAAAAAATATTGTTTTCTTCTACTAAATCTCTCTTATGTCGACCAGTTGTCATTTTATTTTCTCTTGTTCTTATCGTTTTGATGGATGATGATTGTGCTCTATTTATTTCAATTTAGGAGGGCCAGTCCTCTGGCATGCGTACGGCATATAATCTGTAGCCTCAAACAGGTCCCGAAACGTGCAGGATGTTGGGCATACGGGGCAGCATAGTAGGTTGTCCATAGACTGAACAGTGCCGCAATCATAAATGTTGTTGACAATGTAGCCCCACTTGCATAGGTTATCCTTGCATCTCCCGAACTGTACGCGTAGTCTATTTAAAGAGTTCGAGATAAGTCATGGCCGGTGGGGGGAGAGTCTAAGAGACTGCATGAATGTCGGAAGTGCAAACTTGCTTTTATTTTAATGTTTAAATCTTTTTCTATACAATATCTGTTTCGTAGCAAATGCAAGATATTGAACACACAGAATATCAGTTCTTAAAAAATATCGGCAATAAAAAATCTCCGTTTCCATAAAATTTGTTAGGCAACAATACGGAAATCATGTAACCTACATTCTGTTTTGTTATGGCTTTCCTCTTTCAATAGGCAATAATTAAATGGAGCAGTATATTATTAACGTTAACAAGTTGTATTTATAGCTACCGCCCGCCCAAGAGCCCATTTACCGCCCACTGGGCTGCAGGGTGTCGACCCGCGAGTCATGATGTGCACATTGTGCTCGCGTAAATGTTTTACGGAAAAAATACAAAAATACGAATATTAATATTAACTACATACTGCAATGTTTACCATTAGTGTGTCTAATAAGTACCTAAGTGATACGCCGGATAGTGCTGTGAATGCTTGCAACAATTTTGTATTGCCGACTGTCAAAACACAAAGAGGTGGTCGTTTTTGAAAAACTTAGTTATGTAAATTGTATGGGGAAAACCTCGGCAAGCAGCTTTTCTTTTTTTATATATTAGCTCAGCACAGTGGTTTCGCTTCGCCTGATGGTAAGCGAAAAAGCGAAAAGAGGAGCCCAAATTGCAGCGGTAACCAATTATTTTCACAACTAATTAGGCATTTATTTATGTAGATTCATTTGTCATGGAGGTAAAATAATATCTTTAGATTGTGTAATTATAAAATTCCAACCTACTCAATTTTTTTCCTTGGCAAATATCTTTGTTTGTTACAACAAGAAAAATAACAAAGAAGAAATATCTATTCTAATTTATACTAATTTATAATTGTGAGAGTAGCTGTCTATTTTGTTACACTGTTTGTTTCCTTTTCGCAACTAAACGGCTGAACTAATTTGTGTGAAATTTGGCATGGATATAAAATAATTATATATAGTTGTCCTATACAAGAAACTTTTTGACGCGTCATTACTGACGTTCAGGCGGACGAAGCCGCCGGCAGAGCTAGTATGAAAGAAATAACTATCGCTATCGCATTAATTTATTCCTTGAAACTCGTTTTTAGAGTTCCTTACCCAAAGGGTGCAAACGGGACCCTAGACTAGGCTGTCTGCCTGTGTGTCTGTGACAGGGCTCTGTCTTTTGAACTGTAATATTCAACGCAGCAGATTTACACAATAATACACCATTTTATCGACAGTTTATCAATAACTATTTTTCAAAATATAAAGACAACTTTAGCTTTGATCATATATCTGTATATGATGAGAGTATTTTGGCTGACTACATACAGCAGTCTCACTTAGCTATATCTTTTAAAATATAAATATATATTTTAAAAGATATAGCTAAGTGAGACTTCATTATTTTCTATATACTATAATATTACGTATATCCATTTAGAAAAAATGGTTCCTTACATTTTACCATTTTTAATACAATTTTCTGTACGTATTGGTCATCGAATAAAACTCTACTGCTTCAGACGACCGAACACAATAAATATAAAAGAACCCTGTCCAAAGTATTGTTTATACCTACCCACTTCGTGTACTGTATATAACAAGTATGATATGATAAATAAGAATTATATGTTTTATCTTAATTATATGTTATAATTATAAGTTATAACCGCTACACATAAGGAGCACGGTCCTCCTGATGTGTAGCGGTTAAAACTTCACATGACCTTATTGGTGTGGTAACGTACTGTGAAAATAAATTAACAATGCCTATGACACGCAGGGTGCCGCCACTTTATTTACATACCTACTATATTCTTGAAATCGTGATATTCGTGTGTGTATTTTCGTCCCTGGTCCCACTGTGTGACCGCTTCCAACCAGCTACAATACGATGTGACGAATTTTAGCAGTAGTATGTCACAATCTTTCGCTGCTATCGGGTTTTTATATACGCGAAATCGCACGTAAAAGTTTTCTTTAAAAAATGTGCTGTTTGTTTAAGTAATATATATACTTTTTTTGAGTGAGTATCTATACATACATCTTTCTATTTCTAAAGATTGTCTTGCCGGTTAATTGCCGTTTTGTCGGATTTCATCTTTTTGATCAATTTTGAAAACGGAGGAGGTGAGAATCTTTTTATTCCGAGCGTTTTTTTGTGTGTGTTTCGTATTTAATAAAATTGTCTAAACGGGCACTGTTATATAATAAATAGGAAAGTAACTCTTAAAGATTTCAATTAATTTGGTATAGCAACAGAGATACATATAGTCCCGTGGAAAAATGTTCTTTTCAGTCAATAGTCATTTGTTATATCTTCATTGTACAGTCAACCACTTGTAGACCGTAACACTTTCAGTATAAGATTGTCTGCATAGCAACAAGATGTACTAGCATTCTTAGCACTACGTGCGATCATTCCGTACTGGACGCGTTACGCTCTACACGGCTCCACAACACATGAATATAAGTGTTCCACAGGACACTTATATAGACCACAGTGTACAAGCAGTTGACTGTACGTAAATATAAAGAATATGTAAATTATCCCGGACAAATTTCACGTCGCATCTAGCCCCAAACTAAACAGAGCTAGTTACTATGTATATTAACTGATATTGTGCTACGATACTGATAAACGTACTTTTTTTAATACGAGTATATACTTACAGTCTTATTCATAAAAAGGGACAGCAGGTTTAATAATATAGTTGTTAACAGGGAGATCCCAAAAATCACTATTCATGAACGTTCTATATCGTTATAATGTTCTATAAGTCTATTCATATGGCCGACTAGTTAACCTTATCAGAGTGCAAAACCCGAGTTTTTTGTCATTTTATCAATGAATTTATCAAAACAACAACGTTAAATCCCGGACTTATCTCTAGACAAGAGATGTATTTCAGGCAATCTTGGACTGCTTAAAGCAGTTTTAAATCAAATCAAAATATCTTTATTCCTTGGACTTTATAAAGCACTTAGAAACGTCACGTAAATGTAAGTTAATACTATTAATATGCCTATAAGAACAATAAAATATTGCATGTTATTATAAATATGTATTCTTACAAAATTAATCACAAAGAACTTAAGTAAGTGCATAGGATAGGCGGGACGAATCGATCGCATTAGAAAACTGTACAAAAGAAGTATTAAAGTAGCATTTGGTAGCGTCGTGTAGGAGGGCCGGCCGTCTGCCGGCGGCAGTCAGTCGCTGTCAACTTCAGGCTAAACTTGCCATTGTGTTTTGTATTTTCTTTTTCCACTGTGCTGCGTGCAGCTGCAACAAGTTTGCTACTAGAGTGCCTCACATGCCTCACTCTATTATACTCGGGCGGTTGTAGTTTTGCTCACGTCTTGAGTGTAGGATGAGTTTATTTTTCACATAAATTGTGTTATGGAATGTTTCATAGATAGTAAATATGATTTATGTAGCTGGTCTAACATTTGGTTTAAATTACAGCTCAATAAGTGCTAGAATATGGCAAACCGTCGCCCGAATGAATGTCTAATATCTTGCAGAATGAAATATTTTGCATTTCTTATCTAGGATTGAGGTGTCTTTCGATATTACGTAGTTTATGGATTTGGTTCCTGTTGAATTTTAGTGTATTTTCCGTAGTTCGGGTTGCAATTTTTTTTTCCTTTTTTTTGTTTGTCATACATAGATACAATATTTCTCCTAATTTTAACAATTTGATAAAATTTGTTTAGTTTCGCCTAATCTGAAACTTAAACCGGATTGTACTTTACTGTATATTATATGGAATGGGTGACTGGATTATTAGACTGGAGGTTAAGTTAGGTGTATATTTTAGTTTATATCAGAACGCCAAGTCTCGTAATTACATTATATCGCAGAATGAAAGTTGACCGAAATGAGATTGAATTATGAATTGACTGAAAAATCTAGGCTTGATTTCATTCATTAATTAATATCAATTCTTATTGCGACCAGCATACCATTCTAAGTTTATTTCATTTTAAGTCCATATTTCGATACAATCATAATTTTAATAAAACTTTAAGTCATCATAACGTGATGCGAAAATACCATAATAATATGTGACATTTGTGAGATCGAGACTGGATCGAAACTGAATTTTGACTATATTTTAATTTTAATTACGAGAATTAGGAACAGTTAGTATAATAGTCGCACAGTTATACATTTCAAGGTGCTTGGTTTAATACTGGCCAAATTATGTTACTTCGTCCCTATACCCCATATGTGTTGTAAGCAATTTGCTTCACAAAGCGTGATTTTCGATCATTCAATGGTGCACCTCACCTCGGTGTTTTCTTTTTTATATGACGGGGGGAGCAAACGAGCATGTGGGTCACCTGATGGAAAGCAATCACAACCGCCCATGGAGATAGATTCCTTTCCTTAAGGGAATTGTTATTTGGCTGCGGTATTCTGTCAGGTGGAGGTAGGTACTGCCCCAGTCGGGCAGCTTTAAAAATACCTAATCATCCAAAATTTCAACTCAATATTTGAACGTTCATCGAGTAATTACTTCCTTGTTACACTGTCGCAGGCATAGTGTCAGATGTGGCAAGTTACATTTTATGAGTCCGCGAGGCTCCCGGCAGCTCCCGGCTGGTGCGCTCCGCTGAATCCCCGTCTCGTCGTTGCACGCGACGCGGTGACTCCAGTTTACCGTCTCACAAAATCCCTGTTTTGCATCTTATTTCACTATTTTATAGCTTTTCTGTACGTGCTCGTCTGCTTCGAGCTGTCGACTTTTCACGTTAACCATTTTTGCATGTAACTATTTACTCTTTATCTATCTAATACTCCTCGTGTCGCGGTGCTTGTTACCTAACTCCTCCGAAACGGCTGGACCGATTTTTGTGAAATTTTGTGTGCATATCGGGTAGGTCTGAGAATCGGCCAACAACTATTTTTCATTGTATATGGCAAAACAATGTTTGCCGGGTCAGCTAGTATTACTTATATATTACTTATAATAAATATTCGTACAAAATTGTAAGGATATATTTTATTATAAGTAATCTGTAGTAATATTATAAAGCTGAAGAGTTTGTTTGGTTGAATGCTCTTATCTCAGGATCTACTTTTTTATAATACGTCGGGTGATAGACAAGCATACCGCCCGTCTGATGTGAAGCGGTTAGCGTTGTCATATTAACGCTCGTAACATGAAATATCGCTCGCGCGCCGCCACCCTATCAGAGCAGCATCTACCTTCCTGGTGACCTTATGTGAGTGAGGTCACCAGATAGGTAGGACCTCACGTGAGTGAAGTCACCAGAAAGAAAGGAGCGAGTGATCGCAGGAACACGAGAACCCTCAAGGGAATTGTTATTTGGCTGCGGAATTGGAGGTGGAGATACCTGCTCAGTCGGGCAGCTTACAAATTCGCTGTACACCACGTCTGTGCGGCAGGGTGCACCACGTGCAGGCGAGGTTGGCTTTCGCTCTAAAGATCGTGGTGAGCCACTTCCACCAAAAAATAAATAGTATTCGATAGCTCATTTATCGAGGAGGACTATATAATTTAACATCATGCTACGAGCAATAGGAGTCATCAGTGAAAAATGTTGCAAAAACGGGTAAAATCCCACACAGGCGAAGCCACGGCGGGCTAGTTATCACGAGATTGTACAATGGGGTGTGTTCAGAGGAGTTGTTTGACATGATGCCCACGGCCTCCTTCTACAGTCGCACCGCTCGCCATCGACAGGGAATTCATCCTCACACATTGGAGCCTAAGTCGTCGCGTAATGTGTGGTTCCAGAGAAGTTTTCTCCCGCGTTCTGTCAAGCTGTGGAATGAACTGCCTGTCAAGATTTTCTCAGGACACTACAGCCTGGGGTTCTTCAAAAAGGGCGTGAAGAGGTTTTTACAGGGTCGACAACGCGCGTGTGATGCCCCCGGTGTTACAGGCGTTCTTAGGCTACGGTAAGTGCTTTCCATCAGGCGGGCCATATGCTAGTTTGCCACATATATTAAGAGATTTTCACAATTACGAGTATACGTGCAGTTATCGAGGGAGGTTTATGTGCACAAGGGATTGTGGAGTTAATAAAACTCTCGCTAAACGATATTAATCTTTGGGGCTCTGAGTAAATGGTTTCGAATTTTTATGACATTACGAAGTTCCGAGGGAAATGGGGGAAAGGAAACTAATGTGTATTATAAAAATGAATCCCCTTTTCCCTTGGTCACGGCTCACGGCATCACGCGTGAACGGCTGGACCGATTTCGCTATTTCTTTTTATGTTGCATTTATAATTGTCAGGAAAACGTTCTTATGAAAGAAAAAAATATGTAAAAAAAACTTTTAATTTAAACGGTTTTATTGAAAATAGTGTACTAAAAGCTAAAAAATAATTCGGTAGGTCGGAGGTTTCAGTCATCACACCCCTCTCCCTCATCAGTCTAAGGCATTGATCAGACAAAATAATAAAATCGTTGGGCGTAGCGTAAACTGAGTTGACTGGATGAAAACACGGGCCCAATGCCTTAGACTGATGAGGGAGAGGGGTGTGATGACTGAAACCTCCGACCTACCGAATTATTTTTTAGCTTTTAGTACACTATTTTCAATAAAACCGTTTAAATTAAAAGTTTTTTTTACATAATTTTTATTTTCAAGTTTTTAGTTTCTAATTTCATTGCATAGTACTTCTCGTTCTATTAAGTTTAGATTTGACTTTTGTCATTATTTTTTTTACTTTTAAATTTGTCTTGTATTCAAATGAATACCCATATTGAAAAAATGGGTATCAAATGATACCCATATTGAAAATTGAGACGATATGTAACCGCGCCAACCGGCCATTTTGTTGACGGCCATCTTGGATTTTATAATATTCATCGTGAACTGTGTTCTACTAGTTAAGCCCTTTCATTTGATACCCATATTGAGGTAGTCGTGACAAAATTTGTAAACCGCCATTTTGTAGAGGCGGCCATCTTGGATTTTCATTTTTTTTCATGTGAACTGTATTCTTCTAGTCAAGCCTTTTCATTTGATACCCATATTGAGGTAGTCGTGACAAAAATTGTATACCGCCATTTTGTAGCGGCAGCCATCTTGGATTTTCATTTTTTTTCATGTGAACTGTGTTCTACTAGTCAAGCCCTTTCATTTGATACCCATATTGAGGTAGTCGTGACAAAATTTGTAAACCGCCATTTTGTAGCGGCGGCCATCTTGGATTTACAATGAAACAGAATTTATTTAATTGTATTGTCACCAGAACTAAAGGTGTGTACCAAATTTCAGATCAATCTGTCAACAGGAAGGGGGTCAAATTTCAATTACTAAATTTGACCCAAGAATCTTCTTCTTCTATATATATAAAAGAAAGTCGTGTTTGTTACAACACTTATAACTCGAGAACGGCTGGACCGATTGCCATGGTGTTTGATTTGTTGGATTTGTCTCCGTCCAGAATAGCAGAATAACTATTAAAAACATTGGAAAATTTACGAAAAAAATAAAATAAAAGAAAAATCATTTTTCCATACAAAATGTTCGTGGATGTCGGACCTGTCAAACGTGACGTTAACGTACGTACGTCAAATGTATGCGTGCGTTCAGAAATGTGGGTATAGGATAATAATTAAAACATTGACAAAATTGTCGAAAAATTAAATTTGAAAACGGATTGGGATATTTATTGATTTTCAATTAAATGTCAAATCGATTGGTCTAACTTTTACGTCGCGAAAGTTGTCCGTTGTTGTTTTGAAAATTGTTTATGAATGAATGCTTGAAAATGAATATTAATTGGTTGTCAAGTGTCATGGTACTTTATTTTGTGACATAGTAAAATACTGAACTTAATATTTACCCACTGCTGGGTAATATTTACCCACTGCTGGGTAATATTAAATACGGGTCTTCCTTCAACTGAATATGTTTCGAGCATACTCCACCACGCTGCTCAACTGCGAGTTGGCGGACGCCAGTAATTTCAAGCCGCCTAAAGGCCACTTGGCTTAACGACTGCCATCTAATGATAACAACCAGGACCGACGGCTTAACGTGCCTTCCGAAGCACGGAGGAGCTCGAGATAATCTAATGATAACAACCGGGACCGACGGCTTACGTGCCTTCCGAAGCACAGAGGAGTTCGAGATAATCTAATGATAACAACCGGGACCGACGTCTTACGTGCCTTCCGAAGCACGGAGGAGCTCGAGATAATCTAATGATAACAACCGGGACCGACGGATTAACGTGCCCTCGGAAGCACGGAGGACCTCGAGTTAATCTAATGATTACAATCGGGACCGACGGATTAACGTACCTTCCGAAGCACGGAGGAGCTCAAGATAATATAAACTCATCCATGGACAGGCTACGGTTGACGTTGCTTAACTTGCGTGTAAAATTAGACTGACGCGCAATGACGCCATCGTGCTTCTCTATTATTTTCTATTATTCATTATATTAATTTCAAGACATCATAAATTTTGTTCAACTAATATGTATACCACGACATTCATTGACAATTAGGCGGTACGAAGTTCGCCGGGCCAGCTAGTAAATAATAAATAATAAAACAAACGGGGTGAGCTAAATAAAACCGTTTAAAAATAAGAAAGCTGCTCGAAAAATCCAAGACCAAAATCCTCCACTTTCGTCAAAGAGCTTTGAGACCTATAACCATCACAGCTAATTACATGGGCACGGTTATAGAACAGGATACAGAAAGTGAATTCCTTGGCATTACAATGGACACCGCTCTACATTGGAAATCCCATATCGAAACAACATGTAAGAAAATATCAAAATTTGTCTACGCACTAAGAAATCTGCTACTTGTCTCAAGCACGGAGACTGCTTTGGTAGCATATAATGGCTACATTGTTTCCGTGTTACATTACGGAATCATCTTTTGGGGTAATTCCACTAACTGGGAAAGTGTGTTTAAACTCCAAAAGAGATGTCTGAGAGCTATCTGTAATCTCAAATCAAGGGAATCCTGTAGACCGCACTTTAAAAGATTGCATTTACTTACCCTCACAAGTCTATACATATACGAAGTTGCGATATTTGTAAAGTCCAACCCATTTACACTTTCATCATCAATCCACCAACGAAATTTTCGCAATAAAACCAAATTACGCTATGAGATCACACACTTGACTTTGCTGCAGAAACGTTTTTTCTGGATGTCTGTGACAATATATAATAAATTGCCTAGTGCTTTGAAAGAACTTCCTTTGGTACTATTCAAAAAACGGCTAAAATTCCTGTTGGTAGAGAAATGCTATTACACGATTGGTGAATTCTTGGAGGATAGATTCATTTGAGGTATTATTAAAATAATTGACATTCTTTATAATCTTTTACCTGCAATTGTATTGATATCTATTCCTTTAATCTTTTCAATATTTATGATAATCAATTTATTAATTTATTGTAACTCTTAATTTAATGACAATTTATGATGACATAATATGATGATGATTATTATATTTTATGAATCCGTTTTAAATGCCTATAAATATGTAACATAATCTTTGTACGCCACCGCAAATGGCAGAACATGGTCTGCACTTTTAATTTGTATGATCTATATATTTCTACCTATGTTCTACAAAGAATAAATGAATTATGAAACATTAAGAACACTGAACGACTATATAAACTTTTATAATGTAACTTTATGTCGTTTGATAGAACTGTCAGTCATTTGACAGATTGCACGAAACCAATTAGAATTCAATATTCATAGTTAAGTAGACGGGACAGCGTCTATCGACTCAGCTCAAGGGCGGGTCCTCCTCCCCCCCCCCCCCCCCCCCTCCCTGGATTGGGTCCACGACATATATGGACCACTAATTATAATTGTTAAACTTAATCTAATATATAAAATTCACGTGTCAAGCAAAAGCCGTTTCGGAGGAGTATGGTAACTGGTAGTTACCATACTCCTCCGAAACGGCTTGACCTATTTTGATGAAATTTTATATGTATATTCAGTAGGTCTGAGAATAGGTTCTTATATATTTTTTATGGCATAACAACGTTTGCCGGGTCAGCTAGTGTTTTTATATATTTTTTTGTCTCAATATAGATCAAGTACAGTACTTACATCATCGTCATCATCAGGTCATTTTAGTCTCCACTACAGGAGCACGACCCTCTCTCGTCCGTCACAGACAGGGGGATTTGGGCTACACTCCCCACGCTGGCCAGACGGGATGGGGAGGCCTGATCGATGTTTTATAATGTATTTCCCTTAGTCGCCTTATACGACATCCACGGGAAGAGACGGAGTGATTCTATTCTAGTCTGTGTACATTAAATCATAACTTAAAGTGACGTGACCACAACAATGTGACATCCAATTACATCATCATGTCCCCCCCCCCCCCCCCCCTCGCCCAAAGCTGGATCCTCTCTTGGGTCAGCTAGTATTAAAAAAAAACTAATATCCATTTAAAACTCTGAGTGACGCCTGTTACAGTTTAATCAAATTCTGTTTGTTGGAAGTAAACGTTGTCATGGCGGGCATCTCTAGATAGAATCATACTATAATGGACTCTTATCAGTTAAATTATTTAGCTTGGTGTTGTATTTATTGATATATCTAACAAATAGGTTTGTTGCTACTTCGCATATTTTTTATTTACTCGAGTTTAAAGTTGGACGCTTTTTTTTTATGAGAGGTGCAAACAAGCATGTGGGTCATCTGATGATGATGGAATTCCTGCTGATGCTAGCAAAGCAGTCATCACCGCCTATGGAAATCAGCAACACCATCAGGGGTCGCCGATCCGTTGCTAGCCTATACTCATTCTGGCGACCTCACTCACTCGCAGGAACAACCAAGGGAATTGTTATTTGTCTGCGGTATTCTGTGAGGTGGAGCTACTTCCCCAGTCGGGCAGCTTAAGAATACGCTATGCGCCTCTTTTTTCGCCAGTGTCTCGTTTGTCAGTCAGCAGGGTGCACCACGTGCATGAGAGTTTGTCTTTGGTTCAAAGACGTTGATGAACCTACTTACACCCCAAATATTATTCACATGATGCATGTGATGTATCTGTAGATAGCTGTAATGTTTGTAGGCTGCGGCAAACCAAAAGACCGAATAAAGTTATAAAAATCCACTTAGATAACTTCAACATAAAACATGAATGCAAAAACTCTTCTATAAAATGCAATTAGTTCAAACGGTGTCGCTGTAATTATCAAGTTTCGATTTTTCCCCCCGAGAGATTCATTATTACCGCTAATGGCCGCGTAGTTATGCAGCATCCAACTATCGATTACAAAATTCCTTCAACGAAACGCATTTAATAACGTGTTGTATAGGCAGCACAAAATGTAATTAGCCTCGATGTAGATCGGTGGCCGTGCGTGCGGTGCGAATTTGATTACCATTATAGTAACATTGGGATTGTTTATTTTTAGTCTAGGCGAAGTATCGGTGCAGCGTGTTGGCCAAAAAGACGATAGATATATTTTTCTTGTTTAGAAAAAAGTATGAAAATACTAGAGCTCGTCCATGACTTCGTCGCCAATAGACTTTCGTCTAATAATTTATCCCCTAGGGATGAAACATTGGGAATGTTTATTTTTAGTCTAGGCGAAGTATCGATGCAACGTGTTAGCCAAAAAGACGATAATATTTTTTCTTGTTTAGATAATTTTAACAAAAAAAAAGCGACTCCGAACATTACTCTACATTTATGTATGTAGATGCGGGCTGGTGATGATGATAAAATATTAGTTTATGAAACTGTTTCATAATAAATAAGGGTGCTTAAAATACGAGTGTGAGTTTATCACATGAGCCGAAGGCGAATGTGATAACATCATCACACGAGTATTTTAACACCTAATTATGTGCAGTTTCATACACTACTTTATCTAATCTCATTTTAAATAAAACCATATAGTTATTTTAACAGCTTCATTTCTTACTTATAAATCCAATTGCAGATGCCGCGCGGCGCGGCGCCGCGTTCACAGATTATGTAGAAAATTTTTGCAAAGTTGCAATGCATTTGCATTACAACCTCCTTGCTGCTGTATCGTTATGGAAAAAAAGTTATTTTTCGATACAGTTATCCATAAAGAGCTGTATAGAAAGTAACTTTTTAAATTTATTTTGATGGCTTGTGCGTAAAAGACTGACATTAAGATTCTGTGTTTAGTTTTTTAATCTCTAAATTTTAGTATGAGAGTAGATAAAAAGTTTTTTCAAATCGGGTTTATAAATGACGGAATAATGAAATAACAAACCTAACAGTGGGTAGGTCTGTATCTACAATACAATACTCTTTATTGCACCAACAATCTAAATATTACAAAGGACAGTAGTATATTAAAGTACAACAGGCGGCCTTATTGCTACGCAATCTCTTCCAGGTAACCTTTGGGTAGAGGAGAGTATCAGAGTAGAAAGGGTGGGTGGCGCAGCAAATATAACGATCTATACCAACACATACATACATTTATATACATACACATACATGATAATACAATAAAATAAGATTATTGCATGAATAATACATACCATACATAAATAAACACATACATATAGTTAAAATAAAATGCATTTATAGACACACACTTCATTCAAACAGTAGGGAAAAACGAACTAACACATTATGAGAATTTCTGGTACCGCAATAAGGTAATCAATTTGATACACAAACAATTTGGTAATGATTTTTGACTAAGTTTTTAAAATTGTCCAGAGTTTGAGCTTGCCGAATCGGAAGTGGTAAAAAATTCCATAGTCCGACTGCTTGCACGGAAAAAGATTTAGTAATGAACTGACTACAATGGCAAGGAGTTTTAAGACGTAGTTGGAGAGCACTGCGAAGATTGCATTGGTTGTCGGAGTGATAATTGAAGGATTCCTTAAGGTAAAAAGGCGTGAAAGGATTGAAGAGAATAGAATATAAGAGACAAAGTATATGCAGGTTTCTGCGAAGTCTGTTAGGAAGCCATTTGAGCCGAAATCGAAAGTGAGAAACATATTTACGTAGACCTATCTATCTACCCACTGTTATGTTTGTTATTCAGCCTGTGATGGTGATGATGATGAAAAAAATATGGGACCAATCTGGAGGTATACTCTTTCAAATAAAAAAGTTTCTTTCAAATCGGTTTATAAATCATGGAGTAATTGTGTACAACAAACATTAAAAAAAAATACAGCCGAATTAAGAACCTCCTCCTTTTTACTACTACTACTACTACTTGCCGGCTGGTCGTCCAATGATTTCGTCGAAATAGACTTTCGTCACATCCCGGCCACCGGCCGTTGACGTTGCATTAGGTCGAAAACCTATAGTTAATAATCCCGGCCACCGGATTAGAGGTTCCTTTTAAGAGTGTTGGTTTTGTCTGTGTTAACTACCTACCTCTGTGTTATCTAGAATTTGGAGCGAATTTTTGACGTCAAATTCCGCAAAGTATAAGAAAGGGTAAAAGTTACTCTTACACTTTCTTATAACTATTTTTTTTTTTTGTAATTTTTACATTGTAAAAATTTATTAAAACATTTTCCTTCTTTAACAATCTTTAACAACAATAACGAAATTTATGTAACTCCTACTGAAATGTCGAAGTGTCGGAGAGTTTTTATATAATGCATTTTTTTAAGTAACGTGTCTCATAAAAATACCATATTATTAGAAGGTAACTATTTTAGAACTGGGAACACGTGTGAGTGCGCCCTCTCACAGTACAACATTAAAATCGCGCTTTTGTCGGATATTCTCGACATAACAGCTGTCGTTCTATTTCCGACACGAGGGGAGCTTCTTTAACGAGTTTCAGTAAAATGTCATTCACAACGTAACACAACAACCAATAACATTGGCGATTTGTTTACATTTTTCACAACGTCGCTTCCCTCACAACTTTCAATACGAATCATTGCGTCTTAACTCATTTATTTACGATTACTACTACAGATAGAGAAGAACGGCTATGAATTGCTTGAATGCACGCGGACGACGTCACAAGTTTGACTTAGTCGAACCGAGCGCCCCGCCCTACTACCCTTCACAACCGCCCTACAATCCGGACTTTTTGTACGATTACATCCAATGTGAACTTCCGCTCGACTCTACGCACACAAACGGATTGTGTGAAACAGAGCAGTATGCTGGAGACGCATACGAAGGCGACGGTTCAGAATACTATGAATGTGATGGGTGGGGGCGGCGCTCCCTGTACGAAGGCGTCAACTGGATGCCGGTGAGTGCGAGAGTGCGCTAACTTGTGTGCAGTGTGCCGCACGCTGCCTACTGCGCTTACGCATTAATATACTCTTGTGTACAAACATAACAAACCGTCTAGTTTCAGTGTGTAATTAACATAACGTCTGTTTACGCTCATAATGAGAATACGACTGTTTATGTGACGAAAGTTGAATTCCTGCTTTACATAATAAAACATGGATCAAAGCGGGAAGGGTGTCCAGAATGCATCAGGCGCACACATCCCGATCTATTTCCGGGCGCTAGCGTCAGTGGTATTCGTTTAGGCGCCGTTCATTTTAAACCAAAACATGCGCGAGCTCGGCCGCGGGGGCTCACTTGTAGCAGCCACCATAGCCGCGTTACACAACCGGACCGCAGTCGACGGCAAATCTCGCGCGATCAATTCGCGTGCGACCGTCGCGGAGGCTAGGGATCTTGTCCGATCACTGAGGCAAGATAACTTCCGCGAAGATATCTCGCGACGGGCGTCCGGCGGAAGCGAGCGCCCCTTGTCCACGGCATCGGAGGCCTCGGAGCGAGACTCGGCGTCCGTACAGTCCAGCGAGGAGCCGCCCCCACACGACAGTACGTAATTCACGTTTAGTGAACGAGTATGACGTAGCTTATTACTGGATCGCGGCCAAGCTCTAAATAGAGACACGACGGTGACTCGTACAGAGTGCTTGTCGCGCAGTGTCGCTTGTGCAGAGCCTCATGTCCGACCGCGAATATTTGACCGAACCCTTTGATGAGGACGAGGAGCGCGCGGCGGCGGGCTACGTGCACCCCGCCGTGCGCTCCTACATGTACTCGCCTATGGGTGAGTTTGTGGTCGTTCATGAAGCTTCCATTGTGTTTTGTGTTCATATAGTTTGACGACTTATCTCGTGACAGGCGGTGATTCGGACAGCCCTGATGAAACGACCGTGAAATGCACGGCCTGGCCCGATGGCGCCGTCCCGGCGCGGGCTGACTCTTCGGATACCGAGTCGAGTTCATCCAGTGAAGACGAATCTGATGGGAGAGAATATGACACGAAAGGTGGTGACGCTGATTACCGAACATTAACACCTAGTAACCGATTGGATAATTCAACACGTAGAGACGATGATTTTAAGTGGATGCCAACCGGAGAATTGGTGGATGACCCAGTGGAAGCGATGGATCAGAGGTCAGGAGAATACTCAGCAGCCAGCCTAGATCGACGGCGGCGGACGCCGGGAGATCGGAGTGATCGTGATCGCAAGTCACGGTCATCGTTATCTGGGAAGCCACCACAACATCCTACCAGCGTCCGAGCTTCGCCGCGGCCTCGTCGGTCTCCTCGAGCGGAGGACACGCCTGACTTGCAGAGGCGATGGAACTCTTATGAGCATTTTCGTTGGCCCGAAGGAGGTTGGTGGCCTCCTATGTGCTGGTGTCACGGCCCACCGGCTCCGCCGCCGTGTTGTATGCACGATCGTGCTTGGCCCTCACACCCTTCACTACCGCCAATCTCTGCGCGACCTTTCAAGGTATCTTGTACTTTACGTCGATATGTTCAAATACTTATTTGTATTAAATATACATACGGCGGCTTTATTTTTCATAAATTATTTTCCTACTTATGTGCGATCAAACTATTGATGTTGTTAGTTGTGTAACAATCAGTGTTTTAATTTGTGACCTTACAGCACACTTTGTTATCGCGTAACATTCTGCAGTTTTGCGTTCGTTTTAACTGTAGTGTAACTTGCATGGTGATGTTAAAATGATGTTATTATAGTACTTTGTACACTATTTCAGTCTACTAGCTGGTCTCTTCTCATTCTCCTCTACTCTTATGAAATTAATCTTTTGTTGTCAGGCAGTGGCATGATGAACTCTGTTATATTGTAAACATGATGTTGCACTTTTAAAATAATCTATTATCCAAAACATATTGCAATAATAAAAACTAGTTGTACAAACACGTAACTGTGTGTTTCTGTCTTTTACGCCAGAATAGATTAAAGTACCTATTGACATACTCTTTTGCATAGAAATAATTTATATACAGGCTGTGGTTATATTGCCACAGTAAAATTTAACATACAATAGAACTTTTACTCATATACCTGCGCATCGTTCAATAACTGTTTATCTATTTTTTTTATTGTGTCATGACAATTATAATGTATTATTTGTTTAGAATGATGCAGAAGACCGAGTGCGGCGGCTGGAGGCAGACAAGGAGAGCCTCCAGCTGCAAGTCCAGGTGCTCTCGGAACAGATCTCAGCGCAAAGCGAGAAGATGGGTGACCTCGAGCGATCTCTGCTCGATGCGCGACACAGGCTCGACGACGCTGAACAGAGGCTGCAAAAGGTAACTCTATCTAACTTAATATACAATTCTAGATTATCACTTACAATATTTACTTGCGGTAGTCAGAACATTTTACTGCGAAGTCTTGATACACCACTGTTTTTGTCCACACTCGATGTTACTTAGTGATCGCATCAATAAATCAAAGTAATTATTTATTTGCCCTAGGGCACTGAAACAAAATCCTTACATATTATTTTTTACATTCATGTGTATGATTATAAAGAATATAAAGGTCAAAATAATACGCTGTATAACGATACCTAAATCTATAATGTACTCGTTCATTAAAAGATATTTTAGCTACATATACACTCGTGGACAAATTTAGGAACGCAAAAAAAGTGTGTTTATACTTCAACTTCATCAACAAAAAAAAAGTGTTTTTTCTTTTGCGTTCCTCTAAATTTGTCCATGAGTGTAGTCACACATTCACATTTCTTTCCGATACTTCCTTTGGTTAACACATTTAATATGCATTGATTTACGCAAAAATTAATTATACACAATTTCACGAAATGAAGTGAAGCTCACATAACGTATGCAGTTTCCCGCAAGCTTCTAATTGCACGTTGTTTAAGGCAACCGTCTCGAAGTTGGACCGCAGCAGGTAGCTAAATAAACTTGCATTTATTTAATAGAGTGCCTTTATATTCAGCGTCGGCCGTCCATTATAACAACAAGGTGGTAAACTCTTTAGCATTCAGTGCGGCCTAGATCCCGCTGGAATGGTGCTATTGAATAATCATGATCGGTGTGGGCCGCGCAATTTCTAGCGCGGCGTACAATGCACGCAATATACAATTTGCGACTTTTAAGGCCCTTGTAACACTAAAATTTGTGTCGTAGGAAACGCGTTGAATTTTTTAACGTACGTAAAATTTTAAATAATTGTCTCACGTTCACGTTACTGTTACCACGTACCACGTGAGTGAAATCCAACGTGAACCCTATTTCTGAAAGAAATAAAGAATCTATCTGAATTTTTCTGCTCCGACTTTGAGTAGAGTCGTTTTGATATATTTTAATTTTGTTACATTTTCTACTGCCTATCTATATGTGTATATATATATATATATTATTATTTATACTGTGCTTTCATATATGTAATTACTAGCTGGCCCGGCGAACTTCGTACCGCCTAATAGTAAATGAATGTTGTGGTATAAATATTAGCATAAATAGAAGCACGATGGCGTCATTGCACGTGTCAGTATAACTGTACACGCAAGTTAAGCAACGTTAACCGTAGCCTGTTCATGGGTGAGTTTATATTTATCTGGAGCTCCTCCGTGCTTCGGAAAGCACGTCAAGCCGTCGGTCCGGGTTGTTATCATTAGATTATCTCGAGCTCCTCCGTGATTCGTAAGGTACGTTAAGCCGTCGTTCCCGGTTGTTATCATTAAATTATCTCGAGCTCCTCCGTGCTTCGGAAGGCACCTTAAGCCGTCGGTCCTGGTTGTTATCATTAGATGGCAGTCATTAAGTTCAGTTAGCGGCCTTTAGGCGGTTTGAAATCACTGGCCTCCGCCAACCCGCAGTTGAGCAGCGTGGTGGAGTATTCTCTAAACTTCTTCGGTTGAGGGAAGACCCGTAACTCAGCAGTGGGTAAATATTAAGTTCAATCTATATATATAAAAATCAATGCCACTTTTCGTTGTAATTTTATAACTCAAGAACGGGCTCACCTATCCAAACCAAATGTTTAGGGTTTATTCGGACTATTTAGTAGATGGTTTATGTGAAGTTTGCACAAAATCGGTAGAGCGGTTCTTTATTTATCACATTTTTTGTAACAAATGAATTCAATAAATGGCGGATCATTTTGTTAATGGGGATTTTGCTGTCAAATTGAAACTTTTTTCAGTGTTGACAGTGCAATCATGTTGTTAAGTCATTCATGCGGTCATTTCATTTTGGACGTGCTTCGACTTTATGTTATGTTGCCTGTTCCAGAGTCAGTACCCGTTTGTTTATTCATGCTCAAAATGGAAAAACAAAAAATATTGTTTATCCAAATGTTTTGGATTAAGTTTTAAAATAGCTAGCAATTAATAAAATATTTTTTTGTTTGAATAAATGAATTTGGTGTTCCAATTTTTTTTTTTTATTATTTCACTATACGTAGCGAAGCACGTACCGGGCCGCTAGTACTTTATAAGTCACATAAAAAGTACCAACTGACATCCAAGAAATATTTCAATCCACAAAACTGTTTTCAAAACAAATTACAGACAACTTTCAAGACGTAAAAATGAAACCAATAGAGTTGACCTCTGTTCTTAATCTAAATCATTTGTTCTATATTAAATGAGCTCGATATACATTTCTGAACGCACGCATACATTTGACGTACGCACGTTAACGTCACTTCACGTTTGACAGGTACGACATCCACGAACATTTTGTATGGAAAAATGATTTTTCTTTTATTTAATTTTTTTCGTAAATTTTCCAATGTTTTTAATAGTTATTCTGGACGGAGACAAATCCAACAAATCAAAAACTATGAAAATCTGTCAAGCCGTTCTCGAGTTATAAGTGTTCGAACAAACCCGACTTTGTTTTATATATAGATTACAGGTGGTATTGGTACGCATACATAAACAATGGTTTTTAGCAACCGCTCAAATACTCTGCCCGTTTGTTCGCATTTATATTTTCTGGGATTTTATTACAAACTTTTACGGCCATAACATTGGGACTTGTAAAATTTCTCCAATCATGCTTAGGTTTTTATTAATTTTAGCTATTCTGGATCGTATTAGCTTTTATGTATCTCAAATATCACGTTTCTAACCCAGACACAACATTTGATATGTGAGCCATCAAAAAAAGGCCTCGCCTGCGCGTAGTAAGAATTCTTCTGAAACTCATTCTCAATTTTGCCGTCATACTAGTCGAAAGATGGTGCCATGAACGGCACCATTTCCGAATCGAGATAATAGTTATGACAATTATTAAAAGTCTTTGACGAAAAGTGAAATTAAAAATAACTTAAATTATTCTTAATTTCACTTTCTTAATTAAACTTATTATTCCATGATGATTTTATATTATACTAGCTTCCACCCGCGGCTTCACCCGCGTTTAATTTTTTTTTTTAAATAAAAAGTATCCTATGTCCTTCCTAATATCTTTCAGAATATAAATACAAAGTTTCATGATGGCCGGTTGTGTAGTTTTGGCGTGAAAGCTAACAATCAAACTCACATTCACAGTTATTATTATAAGTAATAAGTAGGGTAGGGATGTATTATATTTTAATATCTATGCCTTTTATTTTGGATCAATATTCGTATTATTGTTACGTAATAGATCTCTTAATAATACATCCATACAAGGTAATTAAAAATACGAAAATTGTATAAACGCAAAAATAAAAAAAATACTTTTGCCTTCGATACAATTCGATTCGTCGAAACGTCGATTTGTCTAATTTCACCCACATTTATATGTTCACTTGCACTGTATACAGATTGTTACAGCCAGACAAAATTTTATAGGTAGGCGTGTCTTTATATTTAACACAGGAATATTCATTTACTTTGTTACACAAACATAATAATAATATGTTATCCGTCACTCAGTAACAACTTCTCGTTTCTAAAATACATTGAAACCTGCTTTAAGAAATACTATGTAATAGCGAAACTAGCTCCAATCGGTTCACTGGCTCTGAGTGTTCTCAAAGCTTATTGAGAAACAATTATTAGGTACGTTTATATAAACTCACTTATATGTATAGCGTCAACGGGAGGATATCAATGAAGCGAATTGCAAGTAAATTTTCAAAGTGTATATGCTATTTCTACAATCGTTTCTCATAATCTTAATTATCATCGCACTCTGTAACGTGGCGTCTCGACCGAGTGGTATAAGGTTACTTGACAGGACCAGTAGTGTCTACGTTTGAAGGTTCAGGTATACGCCCTGGCTGTTCTTGTCCTCCAGAGGTGTAGGTCCTGGCTGTGCTCGAGGTTGATTCTCAAGGGGCGAGGTTTCCCGGGTTCGTTCACTAACGGATAGACCAGGCGAACTGTCAGAGTAAATAAATGCTGGCTTGACCCGGTCGACGGTTACTAAGATTTTTCTACCTTTGATTTTCAAGGTCAGAGTTTTTCCATCCCGAGAACGTGGTATTACAGCGAAAGTGTAAAGTGTAAGGAGGCATTAATTAATGCCTTTATGTAGCCAACTTTACACCAACTGATATTAAAGTATGCTATTGTTCTAAGTGTTGGCGACTGGCTGGTTGTGCGCAAACTTTTTGTACATATTTGTTTTTCTATATTTCTTTTTGATTTGACGTTTGTTCCAAAATTTTAGTTGTCACGTAAGCCCACTAGATGAAACGTTGTAAAACTAGTTTATTAATTTATTATAGTATTCTTCCATTTGATTTGCCTTTAAATTGTCCACTCTTTGTCGTTAACACTAAGTATCATCATTATCAGCATCAGCATATATACCCACTGCTTCATAAAGGGCAAAGGCCTTCCCCAATGTTTTCCACTATATTCGATCGTCCCCTTTTCTCGTTCAGCCGCTTTTTGAGATCATCGGTCCATCTAGAGAGGGGGTGTCCCACGCTTCGTCACCCCATACGGGGTTACACTGTTAGACTTTCTTTCGCCGTTCTAAGTATAGTGAACTTTTAAAAAATCTGATTTTTCTGGTAAAAATGTGTTATTTTAGATAACAAAATCTAGACTGCGCTGTTTGCGTAAATTAATTAGGTATTTAAAAGTCTACTGGGTAATAATATTTTAAAAAGGAAATACGAAACCTTTATTTAGTTACCAGTTGCATTAACCAGAATGTGCCCATTCTGGTTAATGCAGAATCCGGTTTCGCCAGATTACGGGTGATTAGTATTAGGACGGAGGATTATAATAGGTAGGGGAAAAAGTCTTTTCGCATTATAGTATGTATGAACTTGTAATAAAATCTCTTTGGTTATACCATTTGTGTCTGGCAGGTTTTGATATCTTTAAAAAGTTTATATTTTAAAAAAGATAATTCCAAATTCAAATTAGGTAAATGTGTGATTTTCATTTGTTTTTTTTACTGTCAAGATGAGTGAATCTAATGAAGAAATTCGATTCATTTTAAAATTTTACTACAAAAAAGGTAAAAATGCAACGCAAGCTGCGAATAAAATTTGTGACGTTTATGGACCTAGTGCAGTGTCTGTGAGAGTAGCATAAATTTGGTTTAAGCGTTTTCAATCAGGAAATTTTGATGTGAACGCTCTGGTCGCCCTGTTACGGATAAAATGGATGCCATTTTTGAAAAAGTGGAGCAAGAGCGGCATATCAGTAGTTACGACGTAGCTGAAGAATTAGGAATTGACCACAAAACAGTTTTGGCGCAATTGAAAAAAGCTGGGTACACTAAAAAGCTCGATATTTGGGTGCCTCACGATCTCACTGAAAGAAACCTAATGAACCGTGTACTCATTTGCGATTCTTTACTACGACGTAATGAAAGCGAACAGTTTTTGAAGAAGCTTATAACTGGTGATGAAAAGTGGATCACGTACGACAAGAACGTGCGAAAAAGGTCGTGGTCAAAGGCCGGTCAGGCTTCACAGACTCTGGCAAAACCCGGGTTAACCCGCAACAAGGTGATGCTGTGTGTATGGTGGGATTGGAAGGGTATTATTCATTATGAGCTGTTACCGCCAGGCAGGACTATCGATTCTGAACTCTACCGTGAACAACTGATGAGATTAAAGCAAAAAGTTGAGAGAAAGCGGCCGGAATTAATTAACAGAAGGGGTGTGATTTTTCATCATGATAACGCTAGACGTCACACATCTTTAGCCACTCAGCAAAAATTAAGAGAGTTTGACTGGGAGGTGTTAATGCATCCGCCGTATAGCCCTGACCTTGCACCTTCTGATTTCCACCTGTTTCGGTCTCTTCAGAATTCTTTAGGCAATGTCAGGTTACCATCACGAGAAGACTGCCAAAACCACTTGTCGTGGTTTTTTGAACAGAAGTCCCAAAATTTCTATAGTAATGGGATCATGTCTCTACCTACAAGATGGCCAAAAGTTATCGAACAAAATGGCACCTACATACTTTAGTTAAATGTAAATGAACTTTATTAAAAAATGTTTTGAATTTTCATATAAAATACGAAAAGACTTTTTCCCCAACCTAATATAATCATCAAGAAAACTATAGGTTTAAGAATAACAACGTTATTGGTTAATTTGCGAGGTACCTATTGTTTCAGTAATTAAATAGTACATACATAATATGTAGTTTTTGTATGGAACAAAATATAACAACTATAAAACTTAAGTAACTAAAACTAAATAATACTAAAATAAAACTAACCTAAAATTACTATAAATGTCAAAAGTTCGGCCCATATGCCATCATTCCCAAGATGCTAGCAGCATGACCTCGCTGGATGGCTTGATAATTTGGGCGAGGAATGTGCCAGATCTTGGGTCACCAGTTACGTTGAACAATCTTTTTCCTAATTCTTTTACAAAGGTTTTTGTGCTGGGACCCCATGGACCAAGGGATAGACCCCGAATGTTAAATTTATGTGATTTATTACGTAGTACATATTATGTACACCGAAATAAATAAACTACTATAGTTTACATACCATCTATCTACTTATACATACTGAACGAGGTTGCCAAACATGCTGACGTATTCTGTTGTTCAATGACAGAATTCACAAAAGCCAATCAATTTGCATTATTGCATTAGTAAATCTGTAGATAGCTTAAAATCATGAAATAAATAATAAAACTCGCGACATGTTACAATAGAAACTGAAATAATAGAACAACTACCAACTGCCTTACAAACGATTTAAGTCATTTATGCATACCTTCATGACTGCGTCGCCTTACGCGTTGAATTTTAATAGATGTGGTCTAATTATACTTGGAAACGAATCTCTGCATGTTTCCAGCTTACAATAATAAGTATGTTTTTTTGCATATATATTACATATCCAGCATTGATATACGGTTTGCAAAAGCGGGCTTCTTCCGTTGAGGAATCACATCCATCCAACCATTGCCTTTGTTACTGAATGGAATCATGAACTGCGCGGTAAGGAGATGAGAAGGGAGAAAGAAACAAAAATCAAAGTAATAATTAAATAATAATAAAAATATATAAAATTAATCACGTATGTTATTTAATGTCATTAGATGACAGTCACCTTAAACTAAAAATATACATTTATGTATAATCTATAATTAAACGCGCATAGTCTGCACTGTCGGTAGCGTATTCCGCGTGGTGTCCTGTAAACGACCACGAAAGCGTCGGAAAACAACATCTAAAAGCCAGAATTTCTCCTTTGTGAAGGTCGATAGATGTTCTGTTAGAATCCTTACTACAAAGGAATTGGAGTTTACTCGGTGGCACGATTCCGACTCTCAAGTTTAAGTTGGTATTGACTTGACTTTACACAGTGGAAAAAAGGAGATCAAAAGAAATTTACTGAGAACACATTCTGAAAAAAAAAAAAAAAAACAGTCTATCTATTCAAAGTCCATTCTATTCTCGCTTTATCGTAAAATGTCTGTATATCGTTTGTAACAGGTGTTGCTCCTGTTACTACAGTCGAACGGAATAAATAAATACATATCTGTTAGCGACGATGAGTCAGTGCGCTCTGGAAAGTTAATAAAACGCGCCGTTAGATAATAATTATCGACTCACGTGCACAGATGGCTGCGTGTGAGTAGTCGCTGTACAGAACGGTTAATGTAACTCTAATATATTATCTACGTAAATACATTAACACGATTTATAGTCACATTTCTTTTAATTTAAATAGTTTTACTACCTTTATTCCCATGAAAAGAGTACCAGGATATAATATATCGTCTTATAAGTTCACCGAGAACATTATTCTATGTGTATTTTGAAGTAAAATATAGAACAAGACTAGCGTAGTTAACTTGCCATCAGCTCTAGACATATGGGTGTAAGTAGCGCACCACGATCTTTAAAACCAAAGCCAACCTCGTCTGTACCTGGTACACCCTGCCGACTCACGAAAGCGGCTCTGGCAAAAGAGAGGTAGGGTTCAGCGTATTTGTAAGCTGCCCGACTGGGAAAGTACATCCCACAGAATCCCGCAGCCAAATAACAATTCCCTTGAGAGTTGTTGTGTTCCTGCGGGTGAGTGAGGTTACCAGGAAGAAAGAAAGGAGTAGCTGCGCTGGCAGCGGGGGTGACGGCCGCGAGCAATATTTTATATTGCGAACGTTATTATTTCTACGGTAACCGCTTCACATCAGGCGCGCCATTATGCCTGTCTGCCACCCGACGTAGTATAAAAAATGGGGTGTGGCTGCGTCATGCACAGGGCCGTGTGTTGTACGTGAATACGTCTTATATGTACTAAAATTATCTCAAAATGGCAGCGCTTCCTCCTCCCCCGCACGCGATGTTCAATAGTCGTTACTTAGCGTAATAAATTCTTTGACCCTTCATCTATCGAGTGGTGTGATTGAATTTTGGATGGAGATGATAGATTTGTAGCTGCAACACCAAACTGTATCCCCCTATATATTTAAAGACAAAAATTATAATTATAACAAAAAATATTAGGTATTATATATTTAAAGACTCAGTATTCACGTAAAAAAAAACATTACCACACATAGGATAGCGATATAATCTCGTGGCTACCTACAAACATCCTAAGCACGGGAATGGACAAATAAAACAAACGCCGGTCTAATTCCGTAGCCCATTTGTACATTGCGTAGCTACCGTACATCTCGCGAACGCCAGATGCGGTTTTTATTAAAGCCCGAGATAGAAACTGCTCTTGTAAAATATGTGATTGATAACGTTAATTTTCAAATAGGTCGGCAATGTTTGCTAGCACGTATGCTCTGTTTAGACACGCTAAACGATTTACCGAACTGTTTGGACTGTGTTTTAATAAAATTTGGATGTTTTCGTGGTTAGTATGGAAATATTTAGATAGATACTTTGTACATTACCGTAGCTTATAAACTACAGCAGTTAGCATGACTGTATACGGCAGTCGTTCCCAACCTTTTTTTGTTCGCGGACCACTACTAGGTTTTTGTTGCGTGTAGGGTCCCCAACTGTCATATAAATCCATTAAACTATAACTCGAGATTTAAGTATTTTGTATAATAGTGCTCAATCTCCTACATTATAAGTTTGTGTCACGGACCATAATTTACCTTTCACGGACCACTGGTGGTCCGCGGACAACCAGTTGGGAACCTCTGGTATACGCAGATAATGCATCAAAACATTAGACTAAGTGCTCTAGCTACTTTTAGCATCGGCGATCCACGATTCGGAAACGACGAAGAAGTACTGTTATACTGGAAAAACCAACGAACTCGTGTTTTAATAAAATGACTTATCAACACAAAACCTTATTATTTCTAGCACTCTTCTGTCTGCAAAGGCTCTAAACGCCAAGTCACTAATAACAGATATAGACAACATCAAAAGCAGCTAATTTACATGCAAAATAAAATAAAATATATGACAAAACTTTGCGTTTTTAGGGTTCCGTACCCAGGCTGTATCTCATGAAGCGTGATAGTTAGACAGTTGAAATTTTCACAGATGATGTATTTCTGTTACCGCTATAACAACAAATACTAATAAACAGAATAAAATAAATATTTAAGGGGGCTCCCATTTGTATGGTAGCCCCCTTAAATATTTAATAAACGTGATTTTTTTTTTGCTCGTTTTTGTTCGATATTGATAACGGCAACACAGACGCTTGAAATATTCACAGAATATTTAGTTATATATTTACTTTAAAAATAAATAATTAAATTAAAATTAAACAAATATTTAAGGGAGAGCTCCCATACAACAAACATGATTTTTTTTTTGCCGTTCTTATAGATAATGGTAAGGAACCCTTTGTGCGCGAGTCCTACTCGCACTTGGCCGGTTTTTTGTAAAATGATATTGGGGCGACTTAGCTGGTTTTCCCACTATAATGGCAATGTGTTTATTATTTTAATATTTATGCCGTAGTCACGTAGATCTGAGTATGGATCTGAATGAAATATCAGATTAGCAAAGCATACCTACACATTCTTTTTATTGTAAAATTTGTGGCTGAGATGCGTACAGAATTAATGTCTCCAGTGTTTCGACACCTTTTTTATTTGTGGGTAAATCAAATTATGGAAACCACAATTTTCATCCAGAAAAGAATTCTGCTAAATAATTATTTAAACCACGTATTTTGACTATCTTTATAATTAATAACTGAGCATAATTAATGCGTTAGAAGAGTTATTGTCTTATGGTATATTATTTAAGTTTTTTTTTAACTTTTCATTTTAGGAAATGCTGCAGCGCTCATCTTTAGAAACGCAAAAATTGGAGTTGTTATCGAAGTTGAGCGAGGTGCGGCTCCGTGCGGCTGAGCGCGGTATTTTAGAGCGGTCTCCGCCGCCTGATGCACCGGTACCAATCGTCAGGCCAGCACCACCAAGGGTACGTCTTTAGCACTGCGCATGGACATGTTATTGTTTAAGTAATGTTGAGGTGTAAGTTGTTCATCAACATCTTTGAACCTAAACCAACTTCACCTGCACGCGGTACACCCCGCTGACTGACAAACGAAGCTGTGGCGAAAAGAGAGATAGGGAGCGTAATTGTAAGAATACCGCAGCCAAATAACAATTCTCATGAGGTTTGTTGTGTTCCTGCGAGTGAGTGAGGTCATCAGAAAGGAAGGAGATGCTGCATTGGCAGCGGGGGTGGCGGCGCGCGAGCGATATTTTATGTTGCTAGCGTTAATATGGCTACGGTAACCGCTTCACATCATGCGGGCCGTATGCTTGTCTGCCACCCGACGTAGTATAAAAAAAATGTATGTTTTAACATAGGGCTATCCAAACCATATACAATACCGGGCCATTACAAATCGAATACGATTAGCGGGCTGCAGAAACAAATAACTACCTTGACATTTTTACTAGGTACTTACTTCGAAAGTTTAAGCTTAGTTATAACCAAGTTATAAAACTATAACTTTTCTAGAAATATACTATAATTTTCATTCAATCAGATTAGTTGTACAAAAACTGTACCGATAAATGAAAAACACGTCACGGGCTGCACAAATATAAGCCGAAGGCCGCATGCGGCTCGCGAACCGTGCCTTGGACAGACCTGCTTGAACATATCTATTATTAAATGAGCAAACTTCTAGTCGATCACTCATTGCAGAGTGGTTATGTTTATGTAGGATCACTCTTCATTGTGTTTGCAGCACTGCCGATCCAACATCGATCCCTGTTGGCAGCTTGACGAGTATGTTCAGTCACTAGGTTCTTTGTGACGAGTCCTGTGGTCGAATGGCTACAAATGGCGGTGAAAAAAAAAAAATGGCTATTTGACTTAGAGAGAGTTGTCTTGGCCAACTTGCCAGATTGGAAACTTGGCCAAGACAACTATTTAAATAATAATAATCATTTATCTAGTACCCATAGTACAACGTATGCTTAGTTTAGTACTAGGCAGATAGGCGATGTGTATTTGTCCAGGAATAATATTTCTCGACCGACCAATCACTGTCTTACTACACTTTGTGTTATAGTTACTTCAGTTTAAGGCCAACTTGAGGCCCGCCGAAGTTAAAGCTCCGATTACCATCGGAATTGTTAAATGCGAACATTGAACTACTGAAAGCAGTAGATTGTTTATAATTATGTTTAGCTTAGCTGGTAGAAACCCTAGAGCTCTATCGACTAAGCTGAAGATGTTTGTCAATAACTTTAATGTAAGACCAATTCGTCGCTGATCTTTCTAACTGCCCTTAGTAGCAGTGACATGATTTTATAGGACAAGCTTATTTCGATTGAGCGCTCTGTTTGTTGCCTTGTAACGTCTAACTGCCAAAATGCGATATCGCTCTAACGGTAGAAGATACGATTAGACCGATCGATTCGTCTTCAAAAGTGGATTACCCACAATTAATATGTCATTTTCGCCTAAAATGTTGGATAGGGCAGCTAGGAAGATCAGCGACGTATTTTTGGAATAAAAAATACCGATGGTAATCGGCGTCAGCTTCGGCGGTAGGGCCCCTGATGTGTGAGTTATCCCTATTTATTTATTCCAGACGCCACCGGCAAACTACGGGCGTCAGATCGAGAGGAACACTCACATGTACTCGTCTCTGCCGCGGTCTTCGGTGCTATCTTCCGAGGCTCGCGTGGCGTTCGGTAAACAGAACAACACCATGGTGGTGGCGCGCGGCCGCGGGCATTCCGTGCCGAACCTAGGTTTGCGGACACCACGCACGACGCATGTCTACACACAGAACACTTAATGGCTTGCAACTATTGTTTTGTGTGTATTAAAAAACCCTTAGCGTTCCCCTTGCTTCCGCCTTTGCCGATTTTAGTTTATTGAGTACACATTCATGTATTCGTTGGAACACTCACATGTATTCGTCAATTTATAAGCGTTTGGTGCAAGTTTCGTATTTATTTGATGAAGCAACACCATTCTGGAGGCGCGCGGCCGCGAGCAATCCATTCGGTACCTGGGTTTGCGGGCACCACGCACGACGCATGTCTACACACAGAATACTTACTTAATAACCTGCATCTAATGTTTTGTGTGTATTAAAAATCCCCTGGTGTCTTTGCTTACATCTTTGCAGAGTTTAGTATATTTATCGAAATAAACATATGTCGTGTATTCATTACTCTGGAAGCGAGGTTCGAGGTTCACATTCACTCTTTGCACAATCAACCGCACTCTTTGCACAACATTAAACATTTTGATTATTAAAAAATGTATGTGCCAAAGTTGGAAAAATTGTAAGCAAATGGTTCTGACAATTGTTCCGATTTTAATTTATTAAGGGAAACATGTAAAGAACACTCATGTGAATTCACCACTGTATAGGTCGAGTAAAAGCTCGGCTATCCCGTACATAAGTCGAATTCCTATTCAACCAAAATGTTGGGATGGATATGATTATCAAGATTTTAAAATTGGTTAAATTTTTTCAAAGCGTGGCTCGCGACCACTTGGTCCCCAAGCTTCTACAAGGGGGTCGCGTAAGGTCGCGAATCTGAAAAAAAACAACGTTCAAATATATATTTTTACTAAGAAAATATTCATTTCGGAACGTAAATTGATGTCTATTTTAGATACTTTATTATATAAGTACATTTTTTTGACGTGACAACGTCTTATAAATTGGTTAGCCGGGTGACACTTCAAGAAACGCGCTCACGTTATGCGCTCACAATGAGAGCGAGTGAGAGGCACGCGTCCCTTCCACTCGGGCATGGTTAGCCCGCCTAAGAGCGAGAGAGACAGACATAAAAAGTGAAAGGCATGCGTCCCTTCCACTCGAAAACATTTTACCACTCAAAGTCGTTGTCACGTAAAACTTTCGCCCGTATACCGACTTTACAGGCAACCAATTTTTTATTGTAAGTTATTAACCGATACTTTACTATGAAAATAAATAAAATTAAACAGATTAGATATTTGTAATATAATAAAATACATACAGCTTAGGAACTTTGGAGGGAGGGCGGTGGTCTCAAACTATTTTTACATACTAAGGGGTCGCGTCTTGAAAAAGGTTGAAAAATACTATCCTAGGATATGACTACATAGAACTGTATTATACTATACTCCAAGGTACACCAGTGAAATGGATCGTAGTCATACGATACGAACAACACTGTTCAACTCAAACATAGCCACATTAACCACGCGCATTATTTTTTTGGTAAAGTTTCTCATCAGACTTTGTTTATCAGATCTAGTGTGTATAGCACGAGATTTGTGTAAAAAAAACTGTATTTGTATATAAAATACCTTATACATAATCCCAGCTTTGTATTGTAACTTGTGTCCTAGTGCAGAGACGCCTTCATGTTTTGAGTTAAAAAGCCCTTATTACTCCCTGTGCTTACACATTCATGTTTAGATTATTATTGATGCTATGACGCACGTCGCTTGCCTACACACATACACCTAGTGGTCCGCTAGTAACGTTTTGTGTATGTGAACTAGTTTTAGTATTAGTTTCTTTGCTTTGCACATTTCAGCTAATTTTACCATTTACGGAGAGTTTGTAGAAACCTAAAATTTCAATTTTGGATATCGGTTTTGCTTAACCATATATGCGTTAAAATATTCACATAATTTTATTATGTAATTAAGTTCATCGGGGTAAAAGTCAAGCGATGTAATAGATACAGAATAAATCGATGAATGCCTTGTCACGTTCCGCCTGAGCCGAGCGTGCAAGCGAGAGCCCGGAACAAGCGATAGAAGAAAATCGGTCTAAGTTTCTTATGACGTTATCACGTAAAATTATCGTCCGTAAACCGACTTTACATACAACCAATTTTTTTTTCATAGAATATGTGTTTTGACTATTTAAATATGGAACTCAATTATTAAACTCTGTGACGATATGACGTTTACAGCGGAAAAAGAAGAGGCAATCCCGCGCGGCAGCCCTTCTCCGTCTCTGAGGGAGGTCCGGTCGCGGCTGGGCAGCGGCGGCGGCGTGCGCATCGAGGGGGACGACATGACGCGGGCGTCCATTCGCTCCTCCGCGCCCAGGACCAGGCTGCAGACCATGCCCTGGTATATACCATCTACACTTTTATTTTTTTGTTTAATGTTTTTTTTTATGCAAGTCTTTTGAACAACTAACAAAATATAGTTGTTCAAAAGAAGAAAGAAACTAAAAGGTTATATAGCGTGTTTCGTTCATCAAACCGTTTCGTTTGATCCTCATATCGTAATGCAGAAATCAGAAATCGCCACTTTGTGGCAGCCGCCATTTTGGATTTAAAATGGTGACATTTAATTAAATGTCACGCGCAACAAACGAGTGTGCCAAATTTCATTCTAATCGGACATTGGGAAGTGGGTCGAAAAAAAGTAGCAAAATTTGATTACTGAAACCGCAGCGAAAGTAAAAATAAAGCTTGAAAAAAGAAAGATAGTATCGCATGGCAGTCTCACGCTGCGGCATGTAAGTGAGAAGGGACTGGTCTTAGCAGCAGCTTTTAATATGTTCTTTGGCGATAAAAACGAAATTGTAAATAATATTGGAATAAATTACTTGTCAAAAAATTAAAGGACAAAATTAGTTTCTGTTATCCTCAGAAACACTTCAGACAAAATAGATCTTAGTAATTTATGTTTATATTTGAAATTTATCTTAGGCAAACAACAGACTTACGACAATGGGACTGCGAGACGACGTGCGGTTGGTTGGAGAGCCTTGGTTTGGAAGTGTACGTGCCTGCCGCTCGCACGTGGCTTGGCGCCTCACCCGATGCCCGGGGAATCATCGCGTCTGCTTCACATCACGCCATCGAGAAGGAACTGGGCATAAAGCATCCCATGCACAAGAAGAAGATCGTGCTCGCACTTACCGATTTATTGGTGAGTAGAACAAGTAGCTACTTTTTGTGAGAAGTCAACTTATAAGATATCCACAGATTAATATTTTTTGAAAAATGGAAAAATTCACCTGCCCCCCCTAGGTGGGATTTGAACCCACGACCTCTCGATGACCGGTCGAGTGCTCTTCCAACGGAGGTTTGTGTTGCTGACGAATTTTTGCATCTTATATTTGTACTGTGTGAGTCACAGTGTGACGTCATCAACCTATACAATACTAAACTAGGCATAGCAGTCCATCGTTGCAGATGAAATTCAGCTATTTTTTGATAACACCAAACTAATTAAATTATTATTATTTAAATAGTTGTCTTGGCCAACTTGCCAGATAAATATTTTTAGAAAAATGGAAAAATTCACCTGCCCCCCCTATGTGGGATTTGATGATGGTGAGTGATGATGGTGGGTGGTGATTTCAAATCCCACCTAGGGGGGTGAATTTTTCCATTTTTCAAAAAATATTTATCTGGCAAGTTGGCCAAGACAACTATTTAAATAATAATAATTATCCACAGATTAAATATCAAAGTAGATACGGTATCTACTTTGTAATGCTTCGCTTGCCTGACATAAGCTAAAGCCGAAAACCAAACGTCGCTGATGCAGCGCTACTGTAACTTGCTCCACTTTTATGATAAACAACAATAAAGGTTAATTTATATCAATCTGTGTATTAAAAATGCAATGTTGCATTGAAAGTATTGGAAATAGTAGTTTATGCACCAAGAAACCAGAATTGCTCGCTGCTAGCCACAGAACATCGCTACTGGAGACTATCAATATAAAGCTAGGGACAAATTTAAGCGGAAAACAAGGTACCTAGTATTTTCCTAGCGTAATTTAGCGTTGCGTAGCAAAATGTTGTCCATGCGGGTTTTCCTCACGTTTGTCGTCTAGTGGTGATTTTTTTTTCTTCCATTTAAGGAGCTTAACTCACACTTGCGACTATGTCGCTCCGTTATGCGTCCTTGCGATAATTATTGCCTATGTTTGAGGACTAACCTAACCAATTTATACAGTAGCCTCGCTGACTCCGTCATCGGAGTCGCCAGAATACTGTTCCAACCTCCTATTTCCGACTGGATTCTGAGTATATTGTTAAAAACTTGTCTTCCGAATGCTTCGTTTCGAACAGACTCCATCAATATGTGACAAGCGTCTTCGATAACATCACATTCAGAGCAATCTGGCGACGGTACTTTGCCCATCATAAACCCAAATGTATTCAATGGAAGTCAAGAACAGAGTTTTCATTTCCCTTAAAAGGCTGGCAACGGATCGGCGACCCCTTGGTGTTGCTGATCTCCATGGGCGATGATGATTACTTTCCACCAGGTGACCTACATGCTTGTTTGCCCCCTCTCATATAAAAAAAAGGGCCAAGTGCGAGTCGGACTCGCCCATGAAGGGTTCCGTAGCAGCATGTAACATAATATAAAAGTTACGATTTATGACGTATTAAAAAAAAAACTACTTACTAGATTCGTTCAAACCAATTTTTGGAAGTTTGCATGGTAATGTACATCATATATTTTTTTTAGTTTTATCATTCTCTTATTTTAGAAGTTACAGGTAGGGGGACACATTTTACTACTTTGGAAGTGTCTCTCGCGCAAACTATTCTGCTTAGAACAAAATGATATTAGAAGCCTCAATATCATTTTTGAAGACCTATCCATAGATACCACACATGTATGGGCCTGTAGAAAAAAAAAAAATAAGTTTCACTTTTAAGTATGGGGAACCCCCAAAATTTATTGTTTTTTTTTTCTATTTTTGTGTGATAATCTTAATGCGGTTCACAGAATACATCTATTTACCAAGTTTCAACAGTATAGTTCTTATAGTTTCGGAAATAAGTGGCTGTGACATACGGACGGACAGACAGACAGGTTCCGTTTTTGCTATTTGGCTACGGAACCCCAAAAAGTGTCGTATGTCCCAGGGCGGGCACGGGGACGGCATGCTGTCCGCGGCGGGCGCGCTGGACACGGCGTGGGCGCTGCGCTGGCTGGAGGACGTGGGCGTGTGCGGCGCGCGCAGCGCGGCGGCCGACGCGGCGCTGGACGGCCGCCTGCTGCACCGGCTGGCGCACCACGAGCTGCACGCGCACCTGCGGGTCACGCACGCGCTGCACGCGCTCTCCATACGTAGAGGTGGGTATCTCTGTATATAATAGGTAGGGGAAAAAGTCTTTTCGCATTATAGTATGTATGAACTTGTAATAAAATCTCTTTGGTTATATCATTTGTATCTAGCAGGTTTTGATATCTTTAAAAAGTTTAAATTTTAAAAAAGATAATTCCAAATTCAAATTAGGTAAATATGTGATTTTCATTTGTTTTTTTTACTGTCAAGATGAGTGAATCTAATGAAGAAATTCGATACATTTTAAAATTTTACTACAAAAAAGGTAAAAATTCAACGCAAGCTGCGAAAAAAATTTGTGACTTTTATGGACCTAGTGCAGTGTCTGTGAGAGTAGCACAAATTTGGTTTAAGCGTTTTCAATCCGGAAATTTTGATGTCAAAGATGCACGTCGCTCTGGTCGCCCTGTTACGGATAAAATGGATGCCATTTCTGAAAAAGTGGAGCAAGATCGGCTTATCAGTAGTTACGACGTAGCTGAAGAACTAGGAATTGACCACAAAACAGTTTTGGCGCATAAAAAGGTCGTGGTCAAAGGCCGGCCAGGCTTCACAGACTCTGGCGAAACCCGGGTTAACCCGCAACAAGGTGATGCTGTGTGTATGGTGGGATTGGAAGGGAAGATATTCATTATGAGCTGTTACCGCCAGGCAGGACTATCGATTCTGAACTCTACTGTGAACAACTGATGAGATTAAAGCAAAAAGTTGAGAGAAAGCGGCCGGAATTAATTAATAGAAGGGGTGTGATTTTTCATCATGATAACGCTAGACCTCACACATCTTTAGCCACTCAGCAAAAATTAAGAGAGTTTGACTGGGAGGTGTTAATGCATCCGCCGTATAGTCCTGACCTTGCACCTTCTGATTTCCACCTGTTTCGGTCTCTTAAGAATACTTTAGGCAATGTCAGGTTAACATCACGAGAAGACTGCCAAAACCACTTGGCGCGGTTTTTTGAACAGAAGTCCCAAAATTTCTATAGTAATGGGATCATGTCTCTACCTACAAGATGGCAAAAGGTTATCGAACATAATGGCACCTACATACTTTAGTTAAATGTAAATAAACTTTATTAAAAAATGTTTTGAATTTTCATATAAAATACGAAAAGACTTTTTCCCCAACCTAATATGTGTATCTGTGACCGTACGACTTTCATTTTTCTCAATTAAAAAGTCGAGAGTAAGTAGGTTTGACAATTTCTAGAAAACAAAACGCATTGCGGTAATAGTAATTTATGAAACTGTTGCATAATATGTGTTCTTAATATACGAGTGTGAGTTTATCACATGAGACGAAGGCGAATGTGATAATAGCATCACACGAGTATTTTATAGTAAAAGTTTCAATGCATTTGCGTTGCAACCTTCTTAATATAGCTGAACCCAGGGCTGAAGTTGTATCGAAATGGAAAAAAAGTTATTTTTCGATACAGATGTCCATTAAGAGCTGTATCGAAAAGTAATTTTTTTAATTTATTTTGATGGCTTGTGCGTAAAAGACTGACATTAAGATTCTGTATTTAGTTTTTTAATCTCTAAATTTCAGTATGAGAGTAATAGTCTTTTTAACCATTTTTCTGGTTAACTTTGTAAAATTTCTACACTTTTGACATTTTTTATTAATAATAAACGAACGTCTCTAATACCTTCCCTCTTATGGATATCTAGCGCATTTTTTGTTTTTTTATGTACCACCTCGGGTGGCATGTGAAGCGGTTACCATAGCCTTATATTAATGCTCGCAACAGGAAATATTACTCGCGCGCCGCCACTCCCGCTACCAACACAGCAACTCCTTCCTTTCTGGTGACCTCACTCACTCGCAGAACCTTCAAAGCAATTGTTATTTGGCTGCGGTATTCTGTGTGCATAAATCATATCAAAAATATAATAGGTATATAAATTATCTGAAAACTTAATTTTTTTTCATACATTCAGCCTTAACATCTTGTAAGTAAAATTGTGTTAAGAACGACAAAGTGACGTGTTCAATAAATACAAACATTTTCTCTTCAGGGATTCAAGTCCTCCGCGATAACAAGTTCAACCCGGACACGATGATCCGTCGGGCGGCGGAGGGCGAGAGCGCGACGCCGGGCGTGGGCGTGGGCGTGGGCGCGGGCTCGGAGGGCGACGGCGAGGCGGGCGTGGAGGCCGCGCAGCTGGCGCGCTGGTCCTCGCACCGCGTCATGCAGTGGCTCAAAGAGATCGACCTAGCAGAATACGCGCCCAACTTGCGCGGAGCAGGTGCGTAATGTGTAGTGGAAATAATCGCGGGGATGGGCACAGGAGATGAGGGCGTGGACAATTAGCGCAATCGCGTTTTTTTTAAGAGAGGTGGAAAACGATCATGTGTTTCACCTGACCGAAAGCAATCACCACCGCCCATGGAGATCAGCAACACCAAGGGGTCGCCGATCCGTTGCCACCCTATACTCCTTCCTTTTTAGGGTTCCGTACCCAATAGACCCTATTACTGAGACTCCGCTGTCCGTCCGTCTGTCCGTCACCATGCTGTATCTTATGAACCGTGATAGTTAGACAGTTGAAAGTTTCACATATGATGTATTTCTGTTGCCGCTATAACAACAAATACTAAAAAACGTACGGAACTCTTCGTGCGCGAGTCCGACTCGCACTTGGGCGGTTTTTAGGGTTCCGTACCTCAAAAGGAAAAAACCGGACAAGTGCGAGTCGGACTCGCCCACCGAGGGTTCCGTAGGTACGTAGTATCATTATTAAATTTGATATTTTTCATTATAAATAAGAAATAATGCGTCGAAAAAAATAAATAAAATATATTTTGCAATGTGTACATCAAGCCCTTTCATATGATACCCCATTTGAACTAGTAGTTTCAATTTGAAATTTCGACACCCTATAAAAAATATAGACCCCCTATTTTTTAAGATCTATTTACAAATGTATAGTTTTGAGATTTATTCCTGTACTTGTAGTCTATAACGATGTTACTTGCCAAATTTCATAGTTCTAGGTGAACGGGAAGTACCCTATAGGTTTTGATTCCCTTGAGTGTGTCGAAATATGCGTTTTTTGCTGAATAAACGGCCGTAACTTTTTTCTACGTAAACTTAGCAGTTTGATTTTTTTTTAACTTCATGGGACCGTAGACCTGAGTATACAGTTCAAATTTCAGCTTGATACCTCCACGCATTCTCGACATAGAAATTCTTGACAGGCAGACAGACAGACAGACAGACAGACAGACAGACGGACAACAAAGTGATCTTATAAGGGTTCCGTTTTTCCTTTTGAGGTTCGGAACCCTAAAAACGGAACCCTTTGTTGTCTGTCTGTCTGTCTGTCTGTCTGTCAAGAATTTCTATGTCGAGAATGCGTGGAGGTATCAAGCTGAAATTTGAACTATATACTCAAGTCTACGGTCCCATGAAGTTGTAAAAAAATCAAACTGCTAAGTTTACGTAAAAAAAAGTTACTGCCGTTTATTCAGCAAAAAACGCATATTTCGACACATTCTCAAGGGAATCAAAACCTATAGGGTACTTCCCGTTGACCTAGAACTATGAAATTTGGCAAGTAACATCGTTATAGACTACAAGTACAGGAATAAATCTCAAAACTATACATTTCTAAATAGATCTTAAAAAATAGGGGGTCTATATTTTTTATAGGGTGTCGAAATTTCAAATTGAAACTACTAGTTCAAGTGGGGTATCATATGAAAGGGCTTGATGTACACATTGCAAAATATATTTTATTTATTTTTTTCGACGCATTATTTCTAATTTATAATGAAAAATATCATATTTAATAATGATACTACGTACGGAACCCTCGGTGGGCGAGTCCGACTCGCACTTGTCCGGTTTTTTTTTCTTTCCGGTGACCTTACTTTCTCGCAGGAACACAGCAACCCTCAAGGGAACTGTTATTTGCCTACTACGAGGGGAGGCCAATAAGTTCGCGGAATGGAGGGGTTGATGGGGATAAATTTACCCGTCCAGGTAGGCACTAGTTAAGCACCTCATTAAGAGTATATATACCAAGTTTGAACCTAATCGTGTCATTAACTTTTGAGTTATCGACCTGCAAACAACTAAATCGGGAAGAAGTCAGCCAGTATGGAGAAAATTGAACACCGTGCCGTTATTAAGTTTCTTACCAAGCAAGGAAAATCCGCTCAGACGATTTTTCAAGAGCTGTTAGCGGTTTACGCGGACTCTGCCCCTGGTAAAACCATGGTTTACAAGTGGCATGGTCTTTTCAAACAAGGAAGGGAGTCCATTGAAGACGACCCCCGCTCCGGACGGCCAATTGAGGCCACCACACCGGAAATCGTCGAAAAAGTAGAAAAACTTGTATTGGAAGATGCCCGACTGAAGAAGAAGCAACTTGCAGCAATGGTTGGAGTATCCGAATCAAGTATTTTAAATATCCTACATCATCATCTTGGGATGACTAAAGTCAGTGCAAGATGGGTTCCGAGAATGCTCACGCCACTTCAAAAACGCGAGCGTGTCGAGTGCTCTCACCAGTTTCTGGAGCTCTGTGGAGAGAGAAAGGAAGAAGTTATGGCCCGGATTGTTACTGGAGATGAAACCTGGGTTCACCACTATGAACCTGAGTCGAAGCAAGAGTCGATGCAGTGGCATAAAAAAGGCACACCTCCTCCAAAGAAGTTCAAAGTGTCACAATCGGCCGGAAAGATCATGGCGACTATCTTTTGGGATACAGAAGGTATTTTACTGATCGATTATAAAGAACGTGGTGCGACTATAACGGGACAGTACTACGCTTCTTTACTGGAAAGATTGAAAGAAGCCATTAAGAAAAAAAGAAGAGGAAAACTGTCAAAAGGTGTGGTCCTTTTGCACGACAATGCACCCGTCCACACGTGCCATGTTGCGACGGCTGCCATTCACCGATGCGGCTTTGAACAATTAAACCACCCACCATACAGTCCAGACTTGGCCCCCAGTGACTATTATTTATTTCCAAAAATGAAGAAAGAGCTGCGTGGAAAGAAATTTGACGACGATGATGAAGTCAAGTCGGCAATTTCGGCCTATTTTGACACCAAAGACAAATCATTTTTTTTCGATGGTATAAACAAGCTATTTGAGAGATCCGAAAAATGTATTAGGGTTAAAGGAGAATATATTGAAAAGGAAAAATAATTTGGTGTTTAATTTCAACCTCCTTCTCTCTCATTCCGCGAACTTATTGACCTCCCCTCGTACTATATTAAATGCCGCTAATGCCCGTCATGGAGCGGATTAATTGTACCAATAAAATGACTATGTCATTGCAGGTGTTCACGGCGGGCTGATGTTGTTAGAACCTCGTTTCACCGCCGAGCTGCTGGCCGCCTTGCTCAACATTCCCGCCAACAAGACGCTGCTGCGGCGACATCTCACACAAAGGTTATTATTAATTTAGCAGTAACGAAATGTCGTTCTCACATGTCGAAAGCTCACTTGTCGTTACTGCAAAGCATACGCCCGCCTGATGGAAAACAGTTAACCCAGCCTATGGACGTCAATATTTTTAATATCTATCGTCAACCCTTATTCGTCTCATTGCTGGGATTCGCGTCTCCCCACAATCAAAGGGGTTTACTCGTACTCCACCACGTTGCTCAATTGCGTGTTGGCGGAGGCTAGTGCTTTCAAGCCGCCTAAAGGCCTTAACCTAATTTGGCTTAACGACTGTTATTTAATGACAACTGCCGGGACCAACGGCTTAACATGCCTTCCGAAAGACGGTGGAGCTCGATATAAATATACCCATCGATTGATAGGCTTCGGTCGACGTTACGTAACTTGCGTGATCGATTAGATTGACACGCGCAATGACGCCATCTCCTCAATCGTTTGGCTCAATCGCTCGCTGGGTGTATATAGTCTGAATCTATAACACAAGCTGTGGAATGAACTGCCTGTTGAGATTTTCCCAGGAGACTACAGCATGGAATGAACTGCCTGTTGAGATTTTCCCAGGAGACTACAGCATGGAGTTCTTCAACAAGGGCGTGAAGAGGTTTTTACAGGGTCGGCAACATGCATGTGATGCCTTTGATGTTACAGGCGTCCATAGGCTACGGTAGCTGCTTTCCATCAGGCGGACCGTATGCTTGTTTGTCACCTTACTGGTATATAAAAAAAAAACAGAGCTGAATAGAAATTGTGAACTATTGAAAACTAACAAGGACAATTTTTTACTCGTTCTACTTGCCATTGTAATGTCCACTCCATGCAGTTACTCTAGGCTTGACTGGAAGAGATCCCCATGTGGGATAAGTCCGCCTTTGTACCGCTTTATTTTTCATGTACTTATACATTGTAATTTGAACAATAAAGATCATACAAACAAACAAACAATTAATGTATATGCTTTTTATTTCAGGTTCAATGATTTGCTCGGGCGAGACGTTATACAGCAGAAGCGGACCGCGGAACAGACGCTAGGCTACCAGCCTCTCACTGCAACCACCAAATATAAGGTCAGCAAATACCTCTAAATTACAACTTTAAAATTTATCTCATAGATTTATGTACTTGTTTTAGTTGTTGGCAATCAGTAATTATGAAGATAAATTTTAACATTATCAAATGTATTTTTATATACAAATAGCTGTTCTCGAGATTTGTGCTAAGCAACACATTCAGCGATTCATTTTTATGTTGATTACAGTTCAAAAATGACTCAAATATATCTTATGTTGCTAAACTAATAAAAAAGACATAGGTTGTTTAATTTAATCCTGGAACCCTAAATATTTTCGAGACAAAACGTATATGTGTTGCCTTTATGCGGCTTGAAAACAACTGTTATGGTGGGATATGCTCGAAACGCCTTCGATTGAAGGGAGACCCGTATCCCAGCAGTGGGATGAAGAAGGGACAATGAGCCTCAGTAGACTTATTTTAGTACCTTTTTAACCGACTCCAAAATAGGAGGAGGTTCTCAATTCAGCTGTATATTTTTTTTTAATGTTTGGTATTTAATACTCCGTCATTTATAAACCAATTTGAAAAAAACTTTTTTTATTTGAAAGAGTATACTTCCAGATTGGTCCCATATTATTTTTCATCATCATCAGCCTGTATCTACATACATAAATGTAGAGTAATGTTTGGAGCCGGATTTTTTTTTTGTTAAAATTATTTGTTAAAAGTTCCATTTAAAAAAAATTCGTTAGGCGTTGAATTAGTGGAAAGAAATTTATATTAGTCTTTAATAGTCTTTATTAGTCGTCTTAGTTTATATTAGTCTCGTTCGTGCGCAGGTACCAAAGAAGAGCCAGTTCTCCCTGAAGCGCAAGAAGAGCAAGGACGAGCTGGACCTGGGCGAGCTGGTGTGTCCGCTGCACGACGACTGCTCAGGTGACATTCCCACCTCGCCAGTAAGTCGCACCACTAACAACACTAATACATACGGCTTGCACACTGCTACCGATCGATATTATAAACCCATTCAGTGCCTAGAGCGTCCATCGGGTATCAGAAGGTCAAATAAACAAAATGACCATGATGCATTAACGTGTCTGAAATCACTCAAAAAGAGATAGATATCGCACTAGAGCACGGAAAATGAGGTAGTGCAATTAAAATCGTAATTTAATAATGTAGGTGCAGTTCTTTCTTCATCCTTAATTCGTTAGATGCATCCGAAGTCGAATCTTATTAGTTTACTAGAGATATTGTTTGTTTGCAATATGTTTTTACATTTGACAGTGTTCGTCGTTGTTCGTATCGGCGCTGTAGTGTAGTGACAGAATAAGAAATAGTACTAGTACAGAAGTGGTACTTAAATAAGGTTACTTAAATAAATAGCGTCTCTAGACGCGAGGCAATAAAGAGCTTTTTAATTCCCACAGCGGGGCTAGCCCAACTCTTATTTTACATGTCTACATGGAATTAAATTTATTTTTACCGCCACATACTTAGGATGTGTTACGTACGGTTCACCTGCGTGGGCAGATAGGGCTACTATAGGTGCAGCACGACGTAAATTGCTTCAAAGCCAGCGCCTTGCTCTGATATTTTTATGTAAGTCGTATAGAACTGTAAGCACCGAGGCACTACCCGTGCTAGCAGGTGTGTTACCAGTAGACTTAGAAGTACAACGCCGCGCTTCAATGTACTATACATCTAAAAATATGGTCCCTGATTTCTTGAAAACTCGTGATCGTGAAAAAATAGTTAGACTGTTTAAACCTATTAATGAAGTATTTGAAACATTGCTGTCTGAATGGCAGGAAAGGTGGGAAACTTCTACCAAAGGACGCCACTTGTATCTGTTCTTTCAATCGGTAAGAGATAGATTAAAGAAAAAGTGGTTAGAAGTTGACCACCCCGTTGCGCAATTTTTAACTGGACATGGCAATTTTAAGGCAAAACTCTTTTCGTTTAAATTAGTGCCGTCGCCCTTATGCGAGTGTTCTACTGCTAATTCTGAATTCGATCAAACAGCACACCATGTTCTCTGGGAGTGTGATCTTTGGCGGCGGGAGCGGGATGACATGTTGAATTCATTGCAAGTTGCATCCGGGGTAGTATACTATTCAGATTTGGTAGCAACAAGGGAGAATTACCAAGCGTTCAGACGATTTTGCAATTCTTATTATTGGAATCGATGTGTTAGGTAACAACTCAATGTTTTAGGTCCCCAATAGTGTTAGAAACTTAAAATCCGTGGTGCACGGCAGTTGAGCTTCACTTGACTAGCCATCTCTTTAGGCTTTTAATGCCTTATTTGCCATATTGCTGTCTCTCACATTGCTAAGAGGGGAAGTCAAATTCCAAAAGCTTCCTACTCCTACTAATTTCTTCTGATTAAATTCGTTGTGAGTTCCAAGACAGCCGTAGTTTTACCCCCGGGACTGCAATGGACTTCATTGTTCATTGCCTTTTTTGGCGGTCGCCGCTGTTAATCCTGGCTACACAGGAGACACAGTGGTGGGAATGTGTGGTGGGCCCCCGTCCCATGTCTACATGGACCCACCCATTTTAGCTTTCCTCTTCGTTTGTGAAACTCCGTCCTTTTATCGCTATAATAGGGTTCGCTCCTTGCGTCACTAATAAGCCTTTCTAGCGGCCGCCCGCGACTTCGTCTGCGTGGACTTATTATTTTTTTATACTACTAATGTGTAAACAAGCGCACGGCCCACCTGACGTGAACATTGTCCGCGATTTCGTAAGCACGTAACCTGATTATGCCGTGGAAATTTTCAAAATTCGTTTCTACGCCGTTACCAGCGTATGCCAAATTTCAACCCGATCCGCCCGGTATTTTGGACTTTGCATAATGTGGTATGCGGATCGGTCAATATTATACATACAGAAGAATAGACTATGAGGTTAAGTTATGTTCGACGTAAAGATATAGAAATCGATGATGTTAATATTTTCTTTTTTTTTACAAAAAGGCTCGTCATATCCATAGTAGGCCCATGGAAGAGCCAATATGTACGTAGAGCGCCTGTCAATAAATATTTGCCGGCGCTCTCCGTGCTAGCCGCGCATTCGGTTTGGTATGGTCACCTAGTGGTAATACAAAATAAGGTATCTATTGGTCGTTACCTATGGTCGCAGGCGGCTTGGTGTAATGAAAGTCTAGGTTGTACTCTTGTAAATACTGGTAGTAGTGGTGTGGTGTTTTTTTTTATTAATAATTAACACGGGAAATAACTGGTAATGGTGTTACACTGATATAAATCTAATTTGTTACTTTAATTAATTGGTTTGGACTGTTGGTTTGACATTAAGAGCCCTATTTCATTTGCACGCTGACGAGCTCTCGCGCAGTATTAAACCCGCGAAGGCCGCCGGTGCATCGTTTTTTGTAGTAATTTTGAAGTTATATTTATCGTTTTTATTGAAATAAGATAATAAATTCATGCTACAAAGTTTATTCATCATGAAGTAACAATTATTCTCGTATAAATTTTGCTCAATAATATTATCGTTTATTCGAGAAATTAACAAAGTTAAGTTTACAAAGCTATTTTCGAAGTTTTTTTTGTTAAAATAATGTTTTTTTTTCTATATTAAATCAATGATATTTCAAAATTCTGAGGTCGCTATGAACTATACGACTATATAAGAAATAACATTCTATTTTTTTTATTTCATTTGTTTGGAACAGTAGTACAATCCAGGAGCTCAAAAAAGTGAATATGCCCATTTTATGAAAATCTTTCGCTGCAATTTTGGGTTTAATTAAAATAATTAAGCATAATTTACAAAAAGCGAGGCCGCTATGAACTAAGCCAATAGCTATTCTGTACTATTCAATAAGTCAACATTGTTAATGTATTTTTATTTCCGAGATCAAGAACGCCAAAATTGGCCATTTTACGCAAAAATCATAGTCGATATGTAATATGGCTCTTAATATAATATTATATTTTGTTACGCAATTTCTGTTATTTAATATTTAGCATTTGTTGGTTTGCTGGAAGAGATCACTGCTCGGATAAGTCCGCAATTGTACACATTAATCTTTATTTTTATATTATTTGTACAATTAACTTTTACAAACAAACAAAACAGTACTAAATACAATACAAAACAGTAGTAAATGTAAAATTAATCGCAAGGTGTAATGTACGCTAGCACCCATTATCCAATTAATAATAAAATGTAGGCCCCCAGCAGATATGGATGTCTATTGAAGTGAATGTACAACACCAATCTCCATTATTGTTCGTACTGTAAAATAGTATAAATTTTAAACTGGCAATAATTGTGTTATGTACACACAGCGACTCATGAAGCCGGTTTGTATGAACACTGAACTCTTAAATTTTTTTAACCTCTATGTTGTATGCCGTCTCACTCATTTCGATGCTCATTCACGATCTTCCCGGCGATTCAATAGCATACTTATAGGCCTTGGGTTTCTAACTAAATAAGGTGCTGTGTGTATAGTCAGCATTAAAATGAAATGAACGTGTTAACTTACTAAAATATGGTGCAATTCTCATAAATTAAAATTTAATCAAAATTCTGTTCCGATCCAGTCGCGATCCCACAAATGTCACATTCTATATTATCATATCACAATATTATTTTGACGAAACATCAAAGTATATGTATCGACAAATACCTAAAATTATAAAACCGATAGAATACTATCCTGCTCGTAATAAGAATTGTTAAAAGTTATACACTTTTAGCAATTCTTATTACGAGCAGGATAATATTCTATCGGTTAATCAGTAAATCAGTAAAAATCAATTAAATTGTTTTCGTCAATTCATACTTGAATCTCGATTCGCATAACTTACATTCCGCGATATAAAATAATTACGAGAATTGAGATTCGGAACGTGAGACAAAATCTATCTTATTTATTATTGTCAAATATTCAGATCAAGACAAAAAAGATACATTGACTTTTTAAGTTGTGTGAAAACTGTTCTTATGATGAAAGTGGCGCCCCGTATTATTGTCTACTCTTTTGCATTGTATTTTGGTAGATTTGAACGCTCGGATTATTTTGTCGCTGTATCGTATATTATGAATAGTAATGTGTGTTTCACAGACGATGAAAGTAAAGTCAGCAACAGCGGGCGTCGCGTCGGCTGTCTCTCCCCCGCGTGACGACGCGCGCACGCACTAGTCCTCGCGCCCGACGCGACTCGATCGCCGCTCAGCCTTGGACGACGGCTGCCTCGTACATCGCTGTACTGGGGAAACGCTTCCAAGAGTCTAATAACTTATTGATAACGAAAAAGTGTTTAAACAAAATCACCATCTGCGTGACTTAGCACTGTGCTGGTCTGGTAGAAGGTAACGGTCAAATACTGTTCTTATCGAATTTCTAGAAACAGTTATTATCGAGGTTCGTGTTGATGAATTCTTAATAAAAAAACAAAACACTGAGTACAGTACAACACTAATTATAATGTCATTAACTTTCGTTCGCGTAGACAAGAAATGAAGATCGATAAATTTGTAATGAATCTTATGCAATAGTCATAAGGTGCAAATTTCAAACATTTTCTATTTTGCTCACGCGAGTTAGTACACTGCTGGCTTACTGAAGAACGTGTGTTCGGGGTATTTAGCGTTATATCGAGTAGACATAATGATGGTGATAATAACTGATGTCCATAAAATTTTGACGTATACAAAATTCTGGAAAATGACCAAGTAAATAATAAGCATATCTTTGATGATATCTGTGTGACAATTCACCGAATTAAGAACTTTTAACTCGGAGGCCGATTTAAATATTCTTCAGTAAGTTTTAAAACTATATTGGAGCCCCTAACGAAGAAGGCAACCCTAACCTCGAACTTATTCTATGCTAGCAAGTAATGATTACTGCGGCGATTTCTGAATATTTTAATAAACCATTGTCTTTCGATTTTGCGAAAGTACTAACGTTTTAGTGAATTCAAATATTAGAGGTTCTATTAAGTCCTTATTTTGAAGACATTGGTGCTAAATTTTAAAATCACATATTGGCCAAATAATAATATTAATAACGTAACGTTTGATGTGTAGAGAAAGTTTAATGTCCAAGGTGTTATGTATTGTTACATAAATTAAAGTATTTAAAACAATCGTACGTCTAATTTTAAGGTCTAACTGCCAAAAATCATGAATTATAATATCGGTTCGTAGATTTAGTAAAAGTTTTAAAGAGTAAAATTTTATTTAAAGAAAGATATTTAAATTGTAATTTTGTAGTGAGGTTTAAGTCATGTAATAATATTGTTAAAATAGCATCTATTTATTGACTGAACGATTATAGACTAAGATCTCATTGACAGAGTTAGTATCCGATATTACTTGTTTGTTTTAGCTTGTGTGAAGAAAGGTGTCACCAAAATTAATTGTTAAAAGATACTTGTAGACAGAAGAACTTCCGTTCTTTCAAAGGATACCACAAAATGCCTTGTGGCATCAAGTTTTTAGCATAAAGTGAAGTTATTTATTATACTTTTATCAATTGTATACAAAAAAAATTCTTCACAAAGTAAATGGTCAGTCGTTCTGAATGCTGGATTCTGATTATCTTAATTATCACGTAAGTACGTTCCGGAGACCATTGCTAGTTTAATGTAATAATAAATCTGGTATGAGAAACAATAAGTAACTTTTTTATGACCCATAGAATAGAAGTGTAAAATTTTGCAATGAGGTCTTAGAATATTCGAGCATTTTCAAGAAGAACGTCGTAATACCTTTAAAATAATGTTAATTGTTGAAATTAACATTATTTTATAGGTCTGTTTGTTTGACTGACCCGACTGTGTACTGGAGTTAAAACAGATCAAAGAGACTAAGATATACCAAATAGAAACTAAGATTTTTATACCATTTGGAAGTCTCTTGATGGTGCTTTTTTTCTATTGATTTAAGAAGTAAGGATTTTCTTGAAACGAGTTGTTATTAATTTTAATTAAATAGAATATAAAAAAAAAGCGAGTAAAATTACGATATTCTTCCTGAAAATGTTCGTTTAGGCGAGATCGAGACAATCAGAACAAATTAAGCAATAGACATTCCAGTATTTTAAAGAGTGCTCGTTTTGCTATTGAATATATCTATATAGCTTTCATATCATACAATGCAGTTATCACGATACTATGAATATACGATTTGTTAAGAGTTTTGAACCAGTACTTAGCGCATTTATCCATTATTTAATAAAACTAGTAGCTTGTTAGGGAATGACTGAAAGACGACAATATTAACTGGTCTCAGTTCTACTCGCTGCAAATAATTTTACACTTAGTTGTAAGAGTTACTGATACGATTAGATACGACTTACGCGTTGGTTTTCTAAGAGTTTTCTTTGTTAGCGTTTGAGGATTTAAATAAATCGAGATAATATTATCATAGTGTAAGGACGTTTCATACGAGCTCTAAAACCTTTATTACAAACTAAAGTGTACCTACTAAAGGTTTTTATAATTTTGAATATATTTTTATACTGAGACATCGGGTGAGACGTTGTCATATCGCGTGTAACCCGAGAGGTCTAGTCTGATCGCACAAAGCGGAACAATATGATTTTTTAATAATTGTCTTCGCATCGAACCGTTTGGAACATTATACACTTTTTACACGATCTGTTTATGATACATTAGTGTGATCCACAACCCCGTTCCTAACACGCTGTGCCAAATAATGTAAATGTACCCTGTTACGATGGACCCTTGTCTTCCATAGCTTTGTAATACTAGTGTACGGACGGCGCGCGCCGCCATCGTCGAGTATTATAACGACAAACTCATTTGTACAATAATGTATAAAATAATTTTTTACAATAACTTAAATCCATAAAATTTTAAAGTTAATAAACAATGAAGGAACATAATCGCTTTTTATTTTTTCTTTATTCTTTTTCTTCAAATAACTGTTGGGACTTGCCAAAGTTTTGGTCGACATTCTTCAGCACCTTTAGGCCCTCTGTAACAAGTAATATTATATGAAAACATTTAAACATACAATATGAATTATTCCCAGTCGCCACCGGCGGCGAGTCTTTGCCCCCACTTCAGTTTCGCTGTACATTACTCTTTCTCTATCGTAGAGAATAACAGGATTAGGCAAGTTAAACTATATTATGATTGTGTGAATGATCGGATGATTGTAACGTGTTTAAAATTATAAAAAATAATTCTGTGTTAAAAATTGGAACCAACTTTATTAAAATTATGAATAAACTTATATGACTCCTATAAGTACCTACCTAAGGATTATGTACTTTATATTATTTTCCCATTAATTTACTATTACTTTCCTAGTTCAATTATTATAAAGAGTCGGATTATCTGTGATACAAAACACCAGTTTTATTTTTTTTATATTAAAAAGTAAGAAACTTCATTTGAATGATATCGTCTAAATAAGGCAGATTTAGAATAACTTGCCTAATCCTATTATTCTCTACGATGGAGCAAGATATGTACAGCGAAACCTAAGTGGGGACTTCCCAGTCGCCACCGGCGGCGACTGGGAATTTTTATTCCCATTTACCTCCGGTGGCAGTCCCCGCGGGGGCGACTGGGAAGAAAGGTACAATATGGTCCACGATAAGATAATTAAATAATAACAAGTATTATTTTATGGGGGACACATTAAGATATTCATAAGTATGCATTTTTCATACACACCTTTCCCCCGCCCCTTCCGCCGCAGTTCTGCGATTCTCTCAACTTCACTTTCCTCTTCTATATGCTTTTCTCTCTTCTGCGAATCTTCGAAAGCTTGTTTCAAGAGAGATTCTTCTAGAAATGTTAACTCTGAAAAACAAAACCACTCCGTCGGTTGCTTGCAGTTTTAAGAGGGTGTGCCTGTCCTAAAAATCTCCGTGCCTGAAGAAATTAAATGCGTTAACTAAATCTACATATCCGCCAACCCGCTGTTGAGCAGTGTGGTGGATGGAGAACACTAAACCCCTACTTCCCATTGTCATCATCCCACTACTTCCCAGTATCGGGATAAACATGGGTTGATGTTATCCTACATCTAAAAATTGTATGTACCAGATCTTTATTTATGGATTGTTTATGTCTCGGTGAAAGTCATCGTGTAAATTATGAAAAAAACTTAAAACGTTTGTTCTTAATCGGTTCAGTGGTTAATTCGTAAAAGCGGAACAAACTCACTTTCAACACTCACTTTGACCATAATTAATTTAAATTATGACTAAGAATAAATAAAACAGTATTGTCCGTGTGTGTGTCAAATACATAGTGTGTGTAATGTTTTTTTTATTGATTTAATGTATTTTTTATGCATAATTTAAAAAAAAACCCTCTATATAAACTATGAGTGTGCGAAATTTCATACTCCTCCGTCCGGGCAATTTGCGTAAAAAGGGGTACAAAGTTTTTGCTTCATGGATTAATATATAAGTAGATTAGTAAGGATGCAGTAATACTGTGATACCTACTAGTGAGTCTCGAGTCCATGCCGATCCAGGGCCCGTTGAAGACGAGGGCGGCGGTGGGGCGCGCCTTCGCCTCGGGCTCCATCAGCTGCGTCACCTGCTGCTTGCACTCCGTCGACAGCTGGTTGACCACGCTCGTGCGAAATCTCCATTTGCGTGTGACCTTAAAAGAAAACTTTTTGACATGATAACGTCTTATAAATCGATGAACGCCGACTGCACGCACGAAAAAGAATGACTCATTTTCACGTTCCGCCTGAGCCGAGCGTGCAAGCGATAGACAGGCACGATCGGCCTATGTTTCTTATGATGTTATCACATAAAATTATCGTCCGTAAACCGACTTTACAACCATTTTTTTTTTTTTGTGTTTTACGATACTCCCTCGGCAGGTTTCTTCATACTATTAAGGTATCACAAGTAGGTACCTATACGACTTCCTATCATTGCATGTTAAGTAGTTATTGCAACTTATGGATCGAGGCGAGACATCAAAAGCAGCGGTCATTTAGATTCCGGTAATATTACTTAAATATATAATAATTATATGGACATGGATATTAACTAGATGACCGATGGCCTCATGGGAATGGCCGGTTGGATGCGGAAAGGGGAGAATCGCATAAAGTGGAAGGTCTTCCCTAATACCCAAGTCAAGCAGTGGATAGATACAGGCCGATGATGATAATGATAATTCAACGACGAATTGAGAGTTGAAAATCGGTTCCAAATTTGTTTATCTATACGCAATTTAAAAGTAACTACAGGTATGTCAGATTAAACCCATTTCATCACATGTAATTATGACGAGCTCGGTGGCGTAGCGGTCAATGACGCGGCTTCGACACCAACGCTCGTGGGTACGATTCCCACATAGGACAAACATTTGTGTGCATGAACATGTCTGTTTGTCTTAGTCTGGGTGTTTTCTATGTATCATAAGTATGTATTTACAAAAAAAAATGTATTTATGTATGTTTATCAGTTGTCTAGTACCCATAACACAAGCTTCGCTTACTTTGGGGCTAGAAGGCGCTGTGTAATTTGTCTGACAATATTTATTATTATTATTATTTATGTAATCTTTAACCTATATTCATCCCATTTTGAAGATGCCCAAAGACCACTAACTTAGCTTATTAACTGTTATCTAATGACAATAGCCGGGACCCACGGAAGAACTCGAGATAAAAAAAATTTGGTGTGGCTGTGTCATGGACACGGCCGTGTGTTATATGTGAATACGTTATATGCACTAAAATTATCTCAAAATGGCGGCGCTTCCCCCTCCCCGCACGCGATGTTACATAGTCATTACTTAGCGTAATAAATTATTTGATCCTTAATCTATCCAGTGGTATAATTGAATTTTGCATGGAGATGATAGAATTGTATACTCAGCTCTACGGTCCCATGAAGTTGTAAAATAATCAAACTGATAAGTTTACGTAGAAAAAAGTTACGGCCGTTTATTTTGAACTGCCTCCCTAAGGAAGCAATTTTAAAGATGTCAACATCAAAAGCTCTCTTCACGAGTAACCACTAATCACTTATTATGTTGAAACTATTGAATCGATTTTATTTCGTGCTCAGCATCTGTTATACTAGATAGATTAGAGAAGTGTTATAACTAGGGCACAGAAAAAACAACTCGATTGATGACATTTTGCAAAAAACTTAACTAATACTACGTTATATCACACCCCGGGCACTCCATACAAATGTCGCGTCGTTTACTACTATATGCGGCGCCATACAAACTGAGGGGCAATTCTCGTAATTAAAATATAGTCAAAATTCAGTTTCGATCCAGTCTCGATCTCACAACTGTCACTTTTGGTATTCTTGTAACACAATATGTAACTTCAAAATTAAATTTAAGCGGGATTATACCGAAATACGAGTGAAAATTAAACAAACTAAGAATATTACTTAGCCAACAACAAGAATTGATAATAATTAATTATTGAAATCAAGTATATAATTATAGTCAATTCACAATTTAATCTCGATTCGGTCAACTTTCAATCTGCGTTCGTAGAAAAATTACGAGAATTGGCCTTCTGTTCCTGATTTGTCTAAGAGGGGAGGTGAGGTCGATACGTGAGAGCGGCAGGGAGTGGCCATACTGTACGTAGTACTATTACTTATACTGTAGTTATATCAAAACTTAACCTGTTTCTCGTACAATTTCTTGACCGAAGTCTCGTTGAAAGGCAGGGCTTTGTTGAGCATCGTGTACAGGATGATGCCAATAGACCACATATCAGCCAACTTGGGCAGGTATGGCACGCCTTTCAGCACCTCGGGCGCCGCATACGATAAAGACCCGCAGTAAGTCTCGCTTAGTACGTCCCGATCGCGCTGCCGCACATTCCGCGCAAACCCAAAATCCGTTATCTTCACATTATAATTAGCTGTAATCAATATATTTTCACATTTAATATCCCTGTGCGCTATATTCATCGTGTGTATGTATTGAATTCCTGATATTATCTGACGCATCCATAGTCGACTTTGGTTTTCTGCTACGGGCCCGTTCTGGGTGAGGAAGTCTAGTAAATCGCCGTTTTCTGCGAAACGTAGGAATATGAAGTATTTGGCGCGCCGTTGGAATATGTTGGAGACATGCACGACGTGGGGGTGGTTGATCCGGATGAGCACGTCGAGCTCGCGGGGCAGGAACTTGTTCAAGTAGTCGCGGGGAGCCTGCGCCGTGTCTATCACTTTGCACGCCAGCACTCTGTGGCGAGTCTCGTCGCACAAATATGTTGATTTGTAAACCTGAAAATATATTTTGGGGTGTAAGTGGTTCAGTGATATCATTGAACCAAAGCCAACCTCACCTGCATGTGATGACAAACGAGGCTCTGGATAAGAGAGGTAGATCATAGCTTATTTTATAAGCTGCCCTACTGGGGAAGTACCTCCACCTCACAGAATATCGCAACCAAACAACAATTTCCTTGTGGGTTGTTGCGTTCCTACGAGTAGGTAAGTGAGGTCACCCACCAGAGAGTATATTATTCTGTGCCACCAGACTAGAACAGTGGGGGGAGGGGGGGAATTACTTGTGAATTCTAAGAACAGAGAGGGGAAGTACCCTTACTCGTCCGCAGGGTACATTTGTACCTCTGAATGCAAAGGCAGTATACAAAAATGTTCTAGCTGAAACCACTACTCAGAGGCAGCTAATTAAAACAAAAGAAGACTTAATCATACCCCGGCCACTCCATACAAATGTCGCGTCATATACTACTACAAAACAATGACGTCTGTGCTTGAATGAGCGTGAGTGCCTGCGGCGCCTTACAAACTGTTCCATATTTGTCTCAGAGGAAAGGTGTGGTAGACACGAGAGAACGACAGGGAGTGGCCATACATATGTATGTAGACATGTATTGTATGTAGATATATATTGTGACTTAGTACTCATCATATGTTACAAGTTTACCTTAGCATATGAGCCCTCTCCAATTATTTTTTCTAGTATGAATCCCTTTTCCTGCAGCACGGCGAGGTCCGACTGTGTGGTGCTAAGGTCTACCTTGTCGGTGGTTGCGCCCATTTATGTGATTGTTCCATTCATTATTGCTTCATTTTTACTTTTGTCGGTAACATAGCGGTGGATAACAAACATATTAGTATATTGAGGGGAATCGACTACATTTTTATAGTGGATGTTATTTTTCTTAGGATTTTTTTAATGTTGCGCTACATTGAGTCAGTGTCATTAGCAGTGTCAATCATAATATTCTTTTCTTTATTGAATGCACAGAGATACAAACATTATAGACTACATACATTGAATGCCAGCATTGATTAGTTCTTCTTCGAAGATTTATATAAATTACGGTATTTATATTCTATACCCTGCGTGACACACAACTATTTTGGCGTCGCACATATTACAGAATCATGTACTTATGTTTTGTAGTATTTTGTGATGTCAAAAAAACATTTCTAAATAATATATAATTATAAATAAACACATTCTTCTTCTTATACAGACCGCATGATGCGCGGTTACCGTAGCCGCATAAACGCTCGCAACATGAAATAATGTTCGCGCGCTGCCACCCCCGTTGTCAACGCAGCGACTCCTGCCTTCGTGGTGACCTCACTCGCAGGAACACAACAACCCTCAGTGGTATTCTCTGAGGTGGCGGTACTTCCTCAGTAAGGCAGCTTATACGTTATACTCTACCGGTCTTTTGACAGAGCCTCGTTTGTAAGTCATCAGCGTTCACGTGCAGGTGACGTTGGCTTTGGCTCAAAAATGTCGATGATCACTTACACTCCAAATGTAACCTACAAAGACGGGAGTTTGGAGAATAGCGTTAAAGGAACAGCAACGCTATGCGTTTATTACCCCACTTGGTAGGCAAAATGGGGAGCGGGCCGTAGGTATGTTTATTCAATTCATTAATTCATCTCATTTTTTTACCTACTCCATAAATACTTATTAGAATGTCGTAGAGTTAGAAATTGGCCCTCGATGTGATATATGAAAAGTGTAGAGAGGAATACCCAACTTCCAAACGACCCTACTAAACGATAAAATTAAATTAATGCTTTAACGATCGATTTCATCTTTAGATTTACTGACTTTATAGATTTATTCATCTCACAATTGTCTTGGGGTGGGCCCCATTTATTGTAAAACTTACGCTAATGCGTAGGACAGTTAGGAAGCATTAAAATAAAGTTATGATGAAAAGAAATTGCCCTTTATAATGAAAATATATTATAGATATTTTATGCAACTAAATATACTCGTATGCAATAAGTACTTATGAATTTGACAATATTTACCGTGAAGATGTCGACTGTGCTACTTCAAGGGTAGGTTTAACAATGGAAGAGCCTGGTAAACTTGTAACCTCTTTTTCAATTTGAACTTTAACGTTCATCGGATTTTCGCTTCTTTTCTGCAGTTGCCTTTTTTCCTCCTTTGCTTTTTTGTAGGCTGACGTTTCTTGTGGTGTCCATTCTTAAACGTTGAAAATATTAATAGACACAAATCTTTATCATAGTCAAACTGGAAAACAATGTCTTACCCAGTAATCTCGAGTCCATAGCGATCCATTCACTGTTAATTATTTGGTCAACTTTAATTCTGCTCTGGTGACAAGGTTCTAACATGAAGTTAAGCAGTCGCTTGCAGTTTTCAGATATTGTATCCACGTAACGGGATCTTAATTTCCAATTTCTGTTTACTTGTGCTTGGTAAAGCTGTTTTATATGTTTATCTTCGAATGGCATTGCTCTATTCAGCATCACGTACAGCACGATGCCCAGCGACCACACGTCCGTAGGCTTCGGGAAGTACGGGGACCCTTGCAGGATCTCGGGGGCGGTGTACGATAACGAACCACAAAATGTTTCGCTGTGAATTTCCTTGAACTTTTTGTCGATGCACATACGAGCGAACCCAAAGTCAGACAGCTTGGCATTCTGGTTAGCTGTGAGGAGAACGTTTTCGCATTTGATATCTCTATGCGCTATTTCCAACTCGTGCATGTACTGGATAGCGAGGGCCAATTGCCTAGTCCATATTCTAGCCTGATCTTCCGGAACGGCCCCTTTCTGCAGTATGTATTCCAACAAGTCCCCGTTCTCCATGTACCTCATAAAGATGAAGTATTTGAACTTTCGTTGGAAGATACTGTGAGTGTGTACCAGATGGGGATGGTTCAATTTTATCAACACGTCAATTTCTCTAGGGAGGAATTTCTTTACGAAATCCTTGGGCGCTGTGTTTGTATCGATAACTTTACAAGCTAGTATTGCGATTTTATCATTTTTATTTGGATTTTTATATTCAGCGAGATAAACCTGTATTCGTTACAATGAAGGGAGATAATTAACATGGGTGGGACAATGATTTTCAAGGAATAATTAAGTTTTATATTGGTCTGATATTGTGTTTAAAGTTTACCTTTGCATAAGAGCCTTCGTTTACCTTCTTTATCATCTTATACCCGCGGGTTATGAGCGTCAACTGTTCAGAAGGAGTAAGTCTCAAGTCATCTTCTGCGTGAAACTAAAGTCAATGAAGACATCAAGTCAAAGTTTTATAAATGCATTACTTAAAAATTCAATATATTTTTATTTTATTAGAGACAAACTGCCAAATTTAAATTTATTTTAAAATGAATGTATAATGCCCAAAAATAGACTTCGTTTAATTTTACAATTTGATGCGTACGGATAATAATGAAAAAGCTTTTACCTTTGCCTTTGTTTTGCCCTCCATGCCACGTTAAGTGTTTTTTTGCCTAGATGTTAAGTTTGCCATAGATTTAATAACTTCACTCGGCTAAAAAGAATTAAAATTAGCATTAAGAAAAAATATAAGGACGATTTATTACTAGACCACTAGTGAATATTTTTATTCGGGTGCCGCTAGTGGCCAACAGGCAGAATATTAAGTAGGTAAATCAAACTGATTTACCCTGTAAGTGGACGTGGTGCGTTTTCCTTCAAATATGTCACCTTGTCTCTTTTGAGGACTTTTGTGGCCTTCTTTCAATTTGCGTTCTTCTTTAGCTCTTTTAAGTGCTGATGCTTCGACTGCATTTAACGCTAGAGTAATAACATCAAATAAGTATAATAGAAATATGTCAACACATTGTATAAGTGGTAAAAACTTACTCGTTAGTCTGCTATCCATAGCAATCCACTCTGACGACAATACGTTAGCTGCGCTATAGCGCAATCCAGGGTCGGGGTCGAGCAAATGTTTGATCACACTCTTACACTCTAAAGAAAGGACGCTAGCAACACGCGATCGAAACCTATATTTCTTTCCCATTTGTTGCTCGTAAAGTTTGCGCATTCGCGTGTCGTCGAATGGCATGGACTTGTTCAACATCACAAACAGGACGACGCCGAGCGACCACAGGTCGGTCGGCTTCGGCAGGTACGGCTTCCCTCGGATAATCTCCGGCGCCGCATACGACATCGACCCGCAATATGTCTCGCTCAAAATTTGCTGGTCATCTTCGTCGACACAAAATCTAGTGAAACCGAAATCGGACAACTTAACGTTATAATTCGCCGTCAAGAGTATGTTCTCGCACTTGATGTCTCGGTGTGTTATCTCTAATTCGTGTATATATTGTATGCCGAGTGCCAATTGTCTTATCCACACCCTAGACTGGTTCTCCGTTACACAACCGTTTTTCAAAATGTAACTCAGCAGGTCACCGTTCTCGCTGTATCGCATAAAAATGTAATATTTTGTTTTCCGCTGAAATATACTATGCACGTGTATGAGATGAGGGTGGTTTAGACGCATCAAGACTTCGATTTCGCGCGGGAGGAACTTCACAACAAAATCTTTTGGAGCTTTGGATGTTTCGATAATCTTACATGCGAGTATTATTTTCTGATTTTCCTTTGTTATATAATCTGTTAAATATACCTGTTGAAGAATTACAATGTTTATTTGTGCTCAGTGTTTGTAACTGTTGGCTAATTTATAATATGTAATTATGTACAATGTTTGGGAAAATAAGACTAAAACCTTGGCGTACGCTCCTTCACCAACGAATTTAGTCAATGTATACCCTTTGGAAGTTAAAGTATTCTCTTCAGAGCCAGTTATTTTCAGATGGGACATGGTACGAGCGCGAGGCGATGCACTTCCAGACGCCTCTCACAAACGCACTGTCTAGATTACTGTTTCGCCAACTCATGACCAGAGGGAATGAAGTCATCTTTAGGTTTTGTGAGAATCCTACTAAAATTTTGTTTCACATAGTGGAATACACAAATCTTCTGTATTGTGGTTTGCAATGAAGGGACGCCAGTTGTCATCAAAGAGTAATGTCATATCTGTCATGTCTCAAATTCTTCTTTTGCAGGAGTTTTATATAAGAAGGATTTATTTACACTTTTTAGTTTATTCCCTAATTTATAGTGCAATCAAACTTCGTATGTTATTCAATTCAGTCTTTATTTTTTAACAATATTTACAATAACAAATAAGTTATATATCTATCACGCACATAGAATTCATAACAATCTAATATATACACTAAGATCATATTTCTAATTGCTTTTTACTTAAAAATTCACCAGCTAGAGATATCCTTTGTAAAAACGACGGTGCCGGTGTTAACAACAGCTTGTATTTGTCTACATCAGGGTGGTCTGGGTATCTCTTCTCTTTGCGGATTCTTTCCAACATTCGCTGAGGTTCGCATTTAGGTTTTGTTTTCCATTCGCTATTTAAGAAGTCCTGTAACACTTTGGGTAACAACTTGTAAGCCTCCTTTGCTTTGGTGGTGCTTGGCGGTATTACTTCGGCTTCTTGGGGCTTTTCTGGTACAATTATGTCATCAACATCGACTTTAGTAATTTCCGCTGTGGATGATATATTACTGTCTTCTGTAATTGGTGTTGTTTCTTCTGAAGCTACATCTGGATTCGGAGTATTATTGAAATAACTAATAATGCGCTCTTTTAGTATGTCTCTTAACATAGATTCATTCTTTAACTTCTCCCGTTCTGTACCATCAAGGTTGACGTATCCTGCTCTTGTTTCAGTTCTGATAAGGACGTGATTTCGAGATGATTTAACTTCGGTAGCGTCAGGGTCTTTGTTCATTTGTTCGAAATTCTCTATATTTTGCTCGATTGTTTCGTTAGCGGGTTGCTCTGTGTCATTCTTTTTTGTACCTTCAATCATCGTCATAAATTGAATGTTATCTTCTTCTTCAAGAATTTGATATATCCTATGTACTTCGCTTATATTTATTCTGAAAAGTTAATGATGATTTTGTTATTACGATTGATGGAATTTTAAAAAACTACCGGCCGCCCATGACTTTGTCTACCTACCTCAAAATATTAAAAAAAATTTTTTTTATATAAATCTTCTTGAACTAGCCATATCCAGATAAAGCATGAATTTCAATGTCAATTCGCGTAATTATTTTACGATCGCAGAATGAAAGTTGATCGAGTCGAGATTGAATTGTACACATACACTTTCGCATATATAATTGTATCATCATCATCAGGTTCATTTTAGTCTCCACTACAGGAGCACGACCCTCTCTCGTCCGTCCTAGACGGAAGGAGGATTTGGCCTACACTCCCCACGCTGGCCAAACCGATTGGGGAGGCCTGATCGATATATGATAACGTATTTCCCTTAGTCGCCTTGTATGACATCCACGGGAAGAGACGGAGTGATTCTATTCTAGTCTGCCGGAAACCACACGGCCAGTATATTTGTATGTATTTAGTATAGTATATTTGTATGTATTTAGTATTTATAGCGTGTGTAACTCACCCTTGCCTCGCTTCGTGGCAGCAGTATAGCATAGTGGGGTCAATAGGATGTGCTTCTGTGTTAAAGATATAGCCCCCGAGGTCCACTATGCATTCCCCATTGGGTGTATCGATGACCTTGCCGCTCACACCAGGGTTGTGAATAAAGTTGTCCGGATCAAATAACAGGTATAAGTATTTTGTGGTCTCCGCCAGAAAGAAGGACTCCATACGGTCTTCTTTGCGGTGGTCGCGGACATCTTTGATCTGTAGGAGGTTATAAGGATTTAAGTATATGTGAGCCAACAGATGGCGTTGTCGCGCTTTGGGCGACAACGTCATCTGTTGCATTTGTATTTTGTATTTGGGCGAGCTGTGCTCGAGCTTCAAACAGAAATTCAATACACGGCCTTATTTTTTTATTACTTTGTATCGTATACAGACAAACTATTGACATATTGATAGTTTTCATCTCATACACACTAAAAAAAAAGTAACTTACGCGATCATCTTATAAGGAAATAAGACAGACATTTTTTATTTCCTGTAGCATGTCGGATTTATCAATATAATCTACAAGCAATCTGCAGTCACACCCGGGTCACTCCATGCAAATGTCGCGTCGTTTACTACTACATAAACAATAGCGTCTATGCAGCTTGAATGATTGTGTGCGTGCGGCGTCATACAAGCTGTTTCAGATTCGTCTCAGGGAGTGGTCAAATGGTACTAGTATTTATACTGTGCTACAGGTGTGGATACAGAAGAGAGGCAACTGCCCCCATTGCTATCCCTCTGTATCAGCACTTGCTAAAGTTTGAAATGGTGAATGTTGAACATTTAATAACTAGCTATTAGCGGCTTCGCTCGCTTGGTCATTATTTTGATAAAACTTTTTTCCATGGGAATAATATGTTCTTGAATGATGAATAAAAAGTAACCTATGTTCTCCAGTAGTCTCCAGACTATTCTCGTGAAAAATCATGTCAATCCATTGGTTCCTTTCGACATCAACGAATGATAAACAAACAAACACTTTCATATTTATAATATATTAGTATTGATTACCGTGGCATAACCGCAATTCGTCCTGGCACTATGCTGTATACTCCTCAGGATGTCTTCACCCATCTGCAGCAGAACCGGGTCGCGGGTGTCTCTGTACAGGTACATGATAGACTCGATGAGCTCGGGCCTCAGGGGGTAACTCTCGCGGGAGGACGACGCCTCGCCCGTACCCAAGTTGTACACCTCCGGGGTGAAGCCGTACTGTTTCCATACGCTGTGATAGTTGTGGATTATACGCATTGCTGTGTCACTTTCTCCTGTAAAGACGATGGATAGTTAACGACTTTTAATAACGAAGGGAGTAATCAGCCGAAGAACAGTAGTAGACCAACCAAAGATGGGAGTCCTCGACAGACATGAGACAGTCGAAGATTTTCATCAAAGGCCTAGACAAAAGAAGGACCAGCCAACTGATGAAACTCTCCAGAGGCAACATGAGGCTCGTTATAGAAGCGCTAACAGGACACTGCCGACTGAACAGGCACCTGACAATAATAGGCGGTAAAACCGACCTCAAATGCCCGGAGTGCATTTGGGGTCGACGGCATTTGAGGTTGGATGACGACGAAACAAGCTTCCGCATGCTTGCCGAGTGCCCCATGTACTCACTGATAAGATGGGAGACCATGGGGTTGGACACACTAGACAACCTAGAAGACCTGGAAGACCTGAAGGTGGAACAAATCATAAGATTTTGCAAGGAAACAGGTAGGTTCTACGGAACGCCGTGATTGCCGGATAAACCCACATCCTCCCCAAAAGGGAGGACTAGGGGAAATGGGTGAAATGGCTCAGGTAAGGCTGATCACCCGCATTATAGCCGGCGTCCCCGTTGGAAATAATAATAATAAACGAATTTTAATGCGGAATGTTGCTAATGGCAAGAAATAGTCTTTTGAAAAAATGTTTTTAAAGTAAACTTCTATAAGCATGTTTGACTTGGAGAGTAAGCTGGTGAATGCGTGACGAGAGCGTTACGGAAACGGCGAACGGAAGTTGAGAGGGAGATATAAGTTAGTAGAGCTAAAGAAGATTTACTTCAGTCGTGTGGTCTAAAGCACACTCGATTTTTGTTTAGCGTTTTGATAAATTCCTACTTACTAATTTATATTAATACTAATGCTACTCCTACTAATCTCTTCTGATTAAATTCGTTGAGAGTTGTAAAGAAGTTATAGTTTTACCACCGAGACTGCAGTGACTTTCATTGTTTAATGCCTTTTTCGTTGTTAATCCTACACACAGCTGCACAGGAGACACAGTGGTGGGAATGGGTATGTGTGATGGGCCTGTCCCAATAATTTCCTAACTATACCTACATATACAAAATTCAAACTGACTGATACACAGGTGATTAATATGACGCGTCTTTATAGAAGCAATTGAAGCCAAAATAATTATGTTTAGAGTTTGTGTCTGTCAGTCGCATGTTTGTATGTACCTAGGAACACAACAATCCTTAAAAGTTTGTTATTGGGCTGCGGTATTCTGTGAGGCAGAGATACTTAGATAGTATCGGGCAGCTTATGAGTATGTTATGCTCTACCTCTATTTCGGCAGAGTCTCATTAGTGCATCAGTAGGGTGCATCACGTGCAAGTGAGGTTGGGTTTGGCTCAAAGATCGTTGTGAGCCACTTACACCCCAAATGTAAAACGTAACTAACATATTTCTGTTATAAAATAAAAGATAGGTAAGTCATGATCATTAAAATAAAAAAGTCAATTATGAATATTTCTTTATAGAGAGCAATCAAGTGTTTGATGAAACCTGTTTAATGATGAGCATTCATCTGCATTTCATTTTCAAAATATTCATTCTGCACGCTAATGTGCACAAGTTTTATTCTTCTAATTTGTTGTGTTCCTGCAAGTGACGATATCTCACCAAATCTTTTAAGAGGGGCAGTGGTAAGAAGTTAGGAACAGGGTAGTAAATGTACTGTTATCGTATGTAAGAATATAACATTTACCAGAATAACGTCATTTTAAAGTTTTTTTTTTTCTTAATTCAGAACAATCAAATCATTGTTGTTTGTTTTCAAATCAACCCCACTCCTGCTTGTATACTAATCGAGCAGTACAAAAAAAAAATATTCACCAATAAGGCTGAGCACGCCCGGCCAATAGGACTCGAGTGATTGGAAGACGGGCAGTGTGACGTGTCCTCGGGACATCGTCGCCCAGACAAACCAGTCATCTTTCTTCAGGTACTTGTCTATGGCCTGGCGCGCTTCCACGAACATAGACATCAACTCCGGTCTCTCCAGTAGTATGGCACCTAAAACACAAATTTGTAATAAAATATACATATTAAGCCGGGTGTCCTGCGACATTGTTTTGTGTTTTCTAAGACCTAACATGTAATATGGGCATGGCCTAACTTTTTTGTTAGCAAAAACAAGCAAACATGTTATCCAAAGCAGACGGAAAACATGCCCGTGTTCACCTACGCGGCTATTTTCGAACTTTGAGAGCGTGAAGTAGTTTGTACATTTTTAAAAATTGCAGGAGACTACAGTTTTATTAACAAGTTTGTAAACATGTTTGTTAGTTTGTTTTGTTATTTTTTAGAGCAAGAGGCTTTGAGTTGAATAGTTGCTGTTTTAATATATTTTTTATACCCAGCTAGATGCCAACTAAGCATATGGACTACGTGTTGTAAAGTGGTTAGGAACTATAGCTTACTAGGAGTATTTTTTCGGATTCAAGTGTTACGCAGAATTTTAGCAAATTTTAACACACTCCTCCCTTTCATTTGTGCTTAGTAGTCTTAGTAGACCTCCCCTGTTACTGGGTGACAAGTTTTCCAACTGTCCACTTTCTTTCTTTCTTGGTACTTTGCAACAAGTGGTTAATTTTTTCTCAACTAAAACCTGTTTCTTAGTCGTCTTAAGTAATCCTTGAATGTTCCCCTTTGTCGAAACAATAATTTTAGAATGGCTAATTTCAAATAAAACGTTTCACAAATTAATCTTTTCTAGACTCAGCAGCCTTTTCACTTGTAAAACATTTTTAATATTTTGTTTAGAAATAATTGAGATCACTGTCTTATTGTTTGCACTGTATATGCCTCGACGATATTTATTTCGGCAGAGATATTATAGGTCGACCTACCTTTAACTAAATATTCATAGTATGAATCCACACCTCCACCAATCCCAGCATCTTGTGCAGTCCATCTTCCAGTCTTTATATCGATATGGTTCCCTAAAAGACCTATTGGCGACCTATGGTGATATAGAGCTTTTATTGCATTATATGCAACCTGAAATATAAACAATACAGACACATAATCTATCCATCCATACTATACAGTGCAGGTACAGGGTGAAAATAAATCAAATATTATCGACAAAAAAAAAAAAAAAAAAAAATTTTCTAGAATTAATATTTTAATTTTTCACAAAGGACTCGCAGTAATCGTTCAATTTCGTTGAAATAAAAAAAAATGACGCTTGATTTAATCTGGTCTGCTTGTTTTCATAAGATTAATAAATATATGATATTACCTCTTCATACAATGGATCTCCAGTGAGCCGACTCAATGTACCAAATTCAATTATAAACGTGCCCACACCAGCTGTACAAGTGACTGTGGTCTCCCCAGGTGGAATGCCAGATCTCAAATTAATTGTGCCATATGGCATTCCGGTTGATGTGTCGAAAGCTGCAATAAGTCTCTGTGCCACATCTTCAGCTAAACGTAACAGCGGGCCATTGCACGGCCAGCCCGGCTCCAGTTTCATACCAGTCCTGTGATGAGAAAGAAATAAAATAAATCTATTTATTTCTTTACTTCTCAGAAGTACTTTATGCCTACTAATGTTAAGATCTGTGTAACCTAGTGTCATCGCTGTATGTAACAAAATAAAATAAATAAGGTTAGTACACATAAGTTACAATGTAACGTTTATCATTTTTAATAATGACCCCAGTGAGAGTCTGCAGCAAGATGTTTATTAATACTAGCTATTATATTATTATTTTATATTATTTATATGCAACATCAGGTGTCAAACAAGTACATAAAATTGTCTGCTGTAAAATGTTAACTGTAGGCATATATGCACTTACAATACTATAATAATTAATGTTGCTTGCACCCCTGCTCCTAACACAGCATCTCATTACATCTGGTAACCTCACTCACTCCCAAAAACACAACAATCTTCAATTCTAATGTTATTTGGCTTGGATCTTCTGTAAGGTGGAGATATATCCATAAGCCATAGTTTTCTTTCGCTCGACTCTCTTTTACAATTTGGTATGGTACACCCCATGCAGGTAAGAATGTCTTTGGCTCTAACCATAGTGGCGAGTCCGCACACCCCTTTTTACTAAGTAACATACAGATTTGGGTAAGTTGTTTAATATCTGTTCTTCTTTGTATATAAAACTAGCGACCCGCCCCGGCTTCGCACGGGTGCAATGCTGATACTAAATGTACTACAGAAGGTCTTTGCGCTTTGTCCTATCCAGTCCTTCCCCAGTTATAGGCACACGCCGCCGGCTCCGCGGCCGGTACCGCCACAGCCGTTATGTCCCTGCATTTTAAATGTGTAATATCTTCTAAACTATTCATTTAAATTACATGCTGTGAAGGGCCATATTGATCTATATTAAATGCGCAATGTATTTAAGGTACTTAATTGGATAAGGATTAATTCTGTATTGCTTAAAATCGCTTCGTAAATAAGGCATTATTTCTTGTAAAAAGCAAAGGATAAAATAACGGTTATTGTGTGTTACCACTAAGAGATAGACATATACCATCGCGAACTTTTTTGTAGACCATTTTAAGGTGAACAATACTGTACTACATTATTTTGATCTATCTCGTTGGGTTGAGCCAGCGTTTGCAATGAAAGAGCAAAAAAATGTGTTTATTTACGACATCACATTAGAAACCTCTAAATTATCAGTGTTTTTCTACTATGTTATGCATATATTATACATATAAACTTTCCAGTTGAATCACTCTATCTATTAAAAAAAACCGCATCATAATCCGTTGCGTAGTTTCAAAGATTTAACCCTTAATTTGGCAATGTAAGTCCTGTCATACATGAACTTGTCAAAAATATTTTGTCAAATACATTACAAATATCTATGTTATATTAAATTAAATTTAATGCAAAACTAATTATATTTGTGCGAAAAAATAAAACATAGTTCTGGCCACCACCAATTTTAAAATTATTTCATGAAAATGGCTGCTCGGCGGAACTCAGGCGTACTGTCCAAGATATTTTATTATTTTTACTAATATTACATGATTTATGGTTGGTGTAATAAATATATTTTATGCATGATAGTATAATAAAATGAGTTTGAAAAATAATTGTGAATTATAACTTTGTAATCTTTGTTTATTTTGGTCACAAACCTGATGTACGCGGTGGCATACATTGCCAAATTCGTAATGAAAGACGATTAATTTTGTTTGTATGATACCGCATACATTGCCAGTTTGGGGTAACTTTTTACTTTGTGTTTGACCATGTTTTTTTTTCTTTATCGTCAGCAAAAGCTACAATCTCATGGTGTTAGATGTTTAATACTCGTGTCTGCTGATAATGCACCCTCTGACGATAGTGAACATGCTGATGTTGAAGAGGAATTTCGTGTTAATCCAAGTCTCTTTTCCTCTCCGCTTTCTGTGTGAACTTCCTCAGTACTTTTCTTCTTTGGAAAGTTTTAATATTTTAGACGATGACGGAGACAGCAGCAGCTCCAGCAGCGAGAATGTTCCACTCACACCAATCGTTCAAACCGTGTATTCAAGTCCTTCTCTAGAACCAAATTGTAACAAAGTACCAATGCTGAGTGACATACCGTCACTCCCAGCAACTCCCGCTAATACAGTAGATCCATCAACCCCTGCACCAACTTTACCAACAACAGGTGTACACTGCAACTCCACGCTTTGCTGCGCAAGTTACATCATCCCCCACATTACGGTTTCCTAGAAATACAAGGTCACAACGTCGTCCCACTGTTTCTGTCCCTAAACGACCTAGACGTCTTCGTCTAAGTCGTTTAGGGACAGAAACAGTGTTTCTTCTATAGTAACCCTGTGTTCAAGAGAACACAGGGTAACTATAGAAGAAGACTATAATCTCACAGACGTTCCAAGTCAGTCTTCGTTGGATTATTTCTATAAGTTCTCTTCACCGCATATTTTAGCAGATATCGTAGAGCAGATAAATGCCTACGATATATCCAAAACCGGACGTTCTCTTGGATTGACTGTAGATGAACTATGGGACTTTCTAGCTGTACACATTACAATGGGGGTCGTGACCATGCCTTCATATACGGACTATTAGAGTTTGCAATATAGGTACCACTTAGTAGCAGATTTGATGCCACTAAAAATTCGTTGCCACTTTCATCTTGCTCATACTTTAATTGGCAATGTATGCCACATCATACAATACTTCTACCCCGTCCATCTGGCAATGTATGCTGTGGCATACATGATTTTTCAGGAGAACTGAAGTGCAATTCTTTTTTTCTCTATTTTTCTTTGATGTCTAATAATGTCTAAAAGCTAATTTCAATAAAACATTTTACTTTTTATTGCATTTTTTTCTATGCCAAATTAAGGGTTAAGCATACATGGGGACATAGGGACAGAGAAAGCGACTTTGTTTTATACTATGTAGTGATGCACATTATTATTTTTTGTCTATCTGCATTCTTGTGTATCCATTGTAAAAAAAAGTTACTTACTTATGAGACAACAGATGTGCACTTAGCAATCCTCCAATAATTCTTATATTAGTTTCAAATACAGATACATTGATATCTGTATCAAAATTTTGTTTTTGCAAAACAATGTCCACCACTCGGTTGAACTCGGTGTAGTTGCCCATAATGGCTAGTGTGTCCAACGCGTCGATCAGGGTTAATGAGTAGCTTCCCCAGGTGTCCACACCGTCACAACTTAGAGGCCGCAGCTCATCGTATGGATAAGCATATCTTAGATAACTGTCATACGCATGTTGAAACATTTCACGTACTTCTTCCCTGTAATATTTGTACAGTGAATTGACTTAATATTATAATAAAATTATTTGATAATGAACCACTAAGGCTATGATCACAGCCTTACGTACCTTAGGCGTAAGATATCTTCTTTTTTATATTTTCTAAACGCAAAACTTGTACCGCAGAGGAGTGATATTAAAAACAATAACAATACACCTCTGATAATGTTCATTTTTTAAGAAAATAACGTATGTAATTCAAGAATAAAATTTATAATAAAGCATATACTGTTTACTGCGGTACTCAAAGAGATTATTGAGTATTGAATTAAATATTGTTACATGAAATGAGTGCTGATATAGGCAGACTTAGCAATTATTTGACAGTTCGATTCGACACATCAACAAAATGCCAAAAACAGCTGTTTTCGAATTTGTGTGAAAGTGTGTGTGGTTTGAGGTACCATTTGAATCGAAAGGCATAGTTTCATTATTTAAATTTGTCTACCTGGGTGGAAAGGAGAAATTATCGATAATATCTATAATTACTCTTTAAGTATAAATCGACTATCGACGTCGATTTATACTCAAAGATAATTACTACAAGCGTTTTAAAGAATAAAATAACTTCAATCTCTTTATGACACGTTGACATTTGGTTCGATGACAGTAATGGATAAACAGAATTTATTTATTTATGCTGATGGTGATGAAGTAGGTATGTAGTTGTATTATAGAAATAAAAATATTATCTCGTTGCGTATCTACAAGTTTAAAAAAAATGAGATTAGTTAGAATAGCTTTGTTCGTTAACCAAACTTGACATATATAAATATTATTTTACAGTCCTCCTTCAAGTCTGTTTTCGAAAAAATCTGCAAATCATTTGCCTCCGAGTCGCGGGTTCGAACTCCGCACAAGATAAACATTTGTATGCATGACATACTGACATATATGTATGTTTGTCTTGGTCTGGGTGTTTTATTTCTATTAAGTATATGTAAGTATGTATTTACAAAAAAAGTATTTAATTAAGTATTATCAGTTATTTAATATCCATAATACATGTGAGTTGTTCTAATGGAACATGAATCTACTTCTTTTCTCTTTTCGTGAACTATGATGTATTATTAGTGTTGCTGTCTATGTAACCGTAAAATTTATGTTAGTTCTGCTTCTTCATATACGTTGTGTTTTGCTATTCGGGGCGGATACAAATTCAACAAACCAAAGCATAAAAATCGCTTCAAACGATTCGAAATATGTACAGTCAATCTGGGTAACTTAAACTTTCAATGTAAGTTTGGCCCAAAAAAAATTTTTCGCTTTTAATTTTATTTTGTTGTCGATGGTAAAATGTGGAACTATCTTTGTTAACGTAATATTTTCTATAGTCTTTGATGTCCTTTTAAAAACCAGACAATCAAGTGTCAACTTGACACTTCATTGAAATAACTGTCTTTTTTCAAAGTACTGCGAAGCAGTGTCGTCAGATACAAGCTAAAAATCTGTGTGGAGTAGCGTAAATTAGCAGTTCTGAAAAGTGAGTTATGTTTTGAATTGTTTCTTGGTTATTCATCTTCATCTGACGTTAAAATTATTGGCATGCATTTTGTATTTTTTATTTTATTGTCATTAAACTTGGAGCAGTGTTTCACAGGCACTCAATTAGGGTAACTTTGGTCCGGGTCAAAGTTACCCTAAAAAAAATGAAAGACACAGTCTTGGTTGTTATTTATTGAAAATACTTCCAAAAAAGGACTGTGGCCTCATAAAATTTTTTTTTAGGAATATATACAAATAATGGTGTGTTAAAAATATATATATACCAAGCCCTGGGTCTACAATATATGGAAAACTCGATATACCTTGCAAGACCTGAATCTAGCCTTGGAGAAGGTAAAATCATCCAAATTAACTCAAAGAACTGCCTGTAAGAAGTCCAATATTCGTAGAAGTACATACGCTTAAGTATAAATTGAAGGGAGAACACTCTTAGGGGAACTGGCAGTTCTTTCGAAATTATATAGAAGACATATTCATAAGCCATGTCGTAGCTCTGTCAGGCCTTGGCATACCCATAGGAATAATTGACGTGAGACTTATCAGTCTATGATAGTGAAGAATTATTTTGATTAAATTTCAAAATAGAGTCGAAATAAGGTTGTTAAAATCCTAAAAAAGAGAAAAAGACGATAATGGCTATCAGGCACCTAATACACATGATACTACTATAAACGAGGCAGCTGAGGATGATGAAAGATCGTAAAAATAATGTCAAGATAGACCATAGAGCGCCCTAAGACCCGATAGCCCGTAATATAGCCGTGAAGAGAACTTACAGGACCAAAATCAGATGAGAAAGAGGAGAATAAGGCGATAAAAATACTGGTTATATTTGATCTCATAATGGATGGAATGCTGAAGATATTGACGTATTGATTTGAATAATAAGTTTTTTTGTTCAATATTATATGCTTTAAATACTATTAATTCGAAGCAGAACTATTGTATCAGTTTTAAAGAGTTTAGTAAAAAAAATGGTTTATAATATGGCAGCATTTTATTTCAACTTGTCCCTTTTCATCACGAATTTTTATACCGAATGAAATATTGTCTATGGACTTCGACTATGTTTATCTATGGAATAATATGTGGGCTAAACTTACATTAACACTTGAATTATAGAGAAATAACGAAAAAACTACCTTTGGTCAACGGTGGGCCAAACTTACCCGAACTTTCAATGTAACTTTGACCCTACGATTTTTTTGAATTTTAGTCGATTTCTTGAATATAAGTGATATGAGGCAGTCATTTCACAATAATCTATGCGATTAAAAACCACCAATAACACATAACTTTTACGTGTTAAATATCAATCTCAAAACTTATATAATAGTTTTTTCAAAAAGTGGATCAAAGTTACCCAGATTGACTGTACGTGATTTTGTTAAATAACTGCATAATGAAACAACGACGAAAGAAAATGGAACGATGAAAGTCGAAATCGAAATCACTATCGGATCGAAATCGAAATGTAATCGAAATCGAAATTTAGATTCACACTTAGATTTGATTTGATTTCATTTCCGTGTTCCGTGGTCCTTTTGCCGCAGAGCCGTATATTACAGAAATTACATAGATAATAACATTCTTTTGCATTTACTGTGATTATCACACAATAAACAATTTACACACAATAAACTTTTGCATTTACTGTGATTATCACACAAAAAACCAAATTATCTTTTTGACGTGACAACGTCATATAAATTGGTTAGCCGGGTGACACTTCAAGAAACTGGCTCACGTTATGCGCTTACAATGAGAGCGAGTGAAAGGCGTGCCTTTCACTCGCTCTCATTGTAAGCGTGTCGTGGACGCGTGTCCCTTCTAAGAGCGAGAGAGACAGACATAAAAAGTGAAAGGCATGCGTCCCTTCCACTCGAAAACATTTTACCACTCAAAGTCGTTGTCACGTAAAACTTTCGCCCGTATACCGACTTTACAGGCAACCAATTTTTCTTTTTGCACAACTTTTCCTTCTGCTGATTTCTGAACGGTCCAACGTGCTGCGAGCATAAATTATAGACTTGAATAATTTTCATTGCTGGAAATTTGAAATAACATAGACAATAGAATAACGTAAACTCAACCAACAGCTGAAGCCCCAAAATGTCTGTTGTCCGTTGACGCTATTGATATATTTTGGGGGTGGTTATAAATATTATTTGGATTAATTCTGCGTATACACGCAAATATTTATTAAAATGTGGTAGCATTTGAATAAGTACACGTATTTCCGCTTTGGTGGCATTATCTGTATTAAAACGGCCCGCGTTTTAACTCACCTTACTTTAATAACGTATAGAAAAAGCGAGGGCAATGGCTTTCAGAATTCACGAGGATCAAGAGAATGCTACCGTTGGGCTGAAGAAGGACACTGCAGATGTATTTTCGGCTGCCAATCAAAGGCGTGCCCTCGGCAACATCAGCCACTTCGCTTGCAACCAGAACAGGAGTATCAAACTTGTAAGTGATTTGTCTTTCTATTTTTTAACCATAGGATTATTTATATTATTTAGATTTGGGTAGATCTCAGCATCGCTATCGTATGTAAAGTTTTGCTCAGTGCCGGTAATGTTAAATATTCATTCATAATGTCAGTATGTAATATACACTTGCTGAAATTTCTGACTTTAAAATTTACCACTTTCCAGCCTGGATTGACGAATGGACCATGCAAAGTTCAAGATGAGAACAGGCCAGTGCGTCAGATTAAGAATGAGAAGAATATTGTGCTGCCCGTAGATCAGTTCCGAGCATTTAGCGTTTATGAGGACAAACCTACTGAAATAGAGGTGAAGAAACGTGAGCCCACTTTCAAGCCATTTGTTGCGAAAGATATCAAAAAGGAGAATATCTTTACAAACCTCAAAGAGAACTCCAAGGCATTATGCACACAGGTTGTGAAACAACCAGATCGACCCAAGGATGTATCTCCAATAAGGTGCGGTCTTTAGCTTATTTTTTCTGTACTTGAATCAAATGTCAGGGAGCCTTCTTACAAATATTCTACAATTGAGAGACAACAAAGTTGATTGAATAAATTTTTGGTTATACTGAATCATATAAATTGAATCGGTCATTTCAAAAACCTCATAAGTTACTCAATTAGAATTTTTCAGGATTCTATAAAAACTGTTTCATGCACAAATAAATGACTATTTTAAGTTTGAATTTAGTATTTGAGTGGTAAATTTTTTTAATTATGAATAACCATCACAGTTTATTAATAAAAATAATGAAAAAAACCTGAGAAACTGTTCTTGACTTATGTTGTTTTAGCGAGAAATAGGGTTAGTGGTATATATATAATTTAACCAAAACAATCGTAGTGATCATATTTTTATTGATTATTATTGAAAATTACACTTATAAATAATCTTATTAACATTTTACATGTATTAATTTGTCATGTTTTAATATCTTTAAGGTACATAGTCATATTCTCCATCATTCTCATCTGGATTATCTTCAACATTTGCAGTTGGCCAGTTAAAAATGTTGTTATAAAATGGCATATACTCTTCCTGAATGCTATCCTGAATTTGCTTTAAATTGTTTTTTTTTATAGATGGACTTTTAAATCATAAATTTAAATCATTGTGATTTTTACCCAGAACATGCATCTCCCTTTAAAAAACCATTATCAACAAAAAAAGCATGTTGGAACAAAATGTGACTTAAGAGGTTTTTTAAATGACCGATTCAATTATACTGAGGCATGATCTTATATAGATTGCCAACAAACAGACTATCTGACCATAGAAACCAATTCCTTGTAGGACTAAGAGCATATGAACATCATATAACTACTAAACTTTTCAAAGATGTTACCCCAATGACCAATATAGGAAATTGACTGTACTCTTGTCTAGATATCACTTACTTATTGGTCTAAGCTAATTTGTTATCTTGTATCAGCTTTATCACCTCTACAGATTTCTTGTTTTACCCTCCTGGGGCTAAATATCACCAGGTTTGGAACAACTAAGATAGGCCCTATAGCATTCCTATGTTGTACTCAGTACGAGTTCTAATGGAACTGCCAGTGTCAGGTGTAATGTGCTCTAAGCTGTGCTGTGACTTTATATTTCATGACGCTTAGAATACTTATGAATGAAATTATAAAGTTCTAAATATTTTTGCTTAAAAGATATTTTAGGGATGTTGCCCGGTATAGCACTTGCTACTAATCAAGGCATTAAAGGATTTTTGTTGGGTCAGTAACACATGAATCATGCCACTTTAATCACAAGCGTTGATAGGCTATGAAAACTGTGTTCCATCCTACTTGTTTGGCACGTCATACTTGTTTGCCACCCTAGTAGTATAAAAAAAGTGGCACTTATTGCTAGTAATATGTTAAAATGAGTTTAATTTGATTATACTCCTCGTATGCCGCAACCAAATTCTGGTCCAAACGCTGTACCAACACTGTACCCACCATGGGCACACGAAATGTTAAGCATTGTTAAAGATTTATATACCAATTCGTTACTAAGTTCTTGGTTGTAAGGAATATCTATTATAACTTACCTCTTTTATAAAATTATAATTTACATGTTTTGTAGGCTGCCACTAAAAGAAAGAAAAGATGTGGCGGAATCACCAATGTCCGTCATGGACTCTAGTGTGCTCTCCATGTCAATCTCTAGAAATGAGAACGAGAGCCTGGATGAAAGCCTTGATGATGAGGAGTACAGCATAACTGCACAATCAGACCGTGAAATGTTCTTCCATGTGGTTGAGTACCGGCAAGACATTTATGAATACATGAAGGAGATTGAGGTATGATAATTTTGATCTTGTCCATATTTTTTATACCATTATAAAATCTCCAAATATCCAATTATTTTGTTTGTTATTTTGATTTGAATATTTTGTTATTATTATGATTTATGACATTATTATGTGAATTGGAATTGAATATTGATTTTCCGCCAGGAGGCGCTGATACGTTAACAGTGACGTCCTGTAGTTTTTGAAATTAAAAATAATTTTATTAGAAAAACAAGTATATTTCCAACAATATATATTACGTGTGGCCTGAATAATATGTATAAATAATATTTGCATAATTAAACAGTGTAATTAATAAATCTAAAGTGAAGGTGTTTGTACAGTAATATTTTATAAAATACAAGGCACAACAACGAACTTTGTATTTACACGGACCATATGATCCATATTTTCAAGAGTTAAAATGTCAAGATTGTGGCTCATTGGTTAAACGCTGCTGCTCATATCTGTACATTCTGGGTTCGAATCTGCAATCAGTACACATCAACTTTTTGGACTTTTTTTTTTTTAATTTTAATTTTAAAAACTGATATTGAAGACTTCCTTTTATTTAATATTGACATGAAGACATTTTATTATTGAATATTGCCAAGGAAGACATTTATTATTGAATATTAATATTGAAGACATTTTATTATTAAAAATTGACATTGAAAATTATTATTATTATTCATTTTTTTTCTTCTTCGAATGGGATAATTTACACTAAGAAAAAAGAAAAACTTCGTCCACTAAAGCCACTAGAGGGCGCTGTCTAAAAAATAATATACATTATTGTATTTTATAAAGTCATGGACATAGGACAAGATAATATTACACTACGCAAGAAAAACAGAAGAAAATCAATGAATGACACACTTAACTCATCGTTTGGTTCTATAGATTCGGATCAATTATCAAAAAGTTTGCCAGATTTGTCTATAATATCTCACATTAACAATGCCGTAATAATACGGGAACTAAAAGAGGAAATATCTAATTTAAAAGATCAGTTAGCAATAGCATATGCAGAGATTGATAACTTGAATTTAGAAAATATATCTCTAAAAAAAGCATCAAATACTCATGAAAGCACTATATCCAAGTTAAAGTTAATTTGTTCCGATACAGCATCCACAATAAAAAAGAAGCGTAAAAACAAGAAATCCCTACAAAATAAGTTAAATAGTACGAAATTGGACATGAGTAGTATTGATCTAGGATTAAAACAAGATGAAGAAAACATTACAGAGTGTGCCAACCCCATACCAACAAAAAATACCTATAATGAATTACAAAAACAAAACAATTGTTTACCACATTTACCACTAGATGGCACAATCACTGATATTACAAACAAACCTGAAATATTAATTCTAGGCGGCGAACAGTGTACTGGATTGGCGTCGAAGCTAGCATACTCCAGACGGGATACCAAATTCGAAAAATATACAATTTCTTCAATCACAAAACCAAATGCTCCATCAGAAGATATAATCAAGTCATGCTGTAGTATTCCCGATTCTTTAAATAATTATGTTATTCTTTGTGTCGGTGAAAATGACACCAACCCTGTTATGACAATGATACAATTATTGACAGCTTTGAAATTTTATCAAAAAACAAATGTTATTGTGTTAAATGTAATTAAAAACAATTATATGAATGAACACATGTTAAATGGGCTTATCAAAAATGTTAGTGAATATTTTCATAATTCTTGCTTCTTAAATATCATACAGGAATATTACAATAAAAATAGCTATTTGACAAAGGTCTGTAGAAAAATTAACTTAATGCTAGATTCTAAGTACTATGACACGCATATACTGACATCATATAAAAACAATTTGAAAAATAAAAATAAGAAAGACTGCAAGAAGGGTACGATACCCTATTATTTTCCAATTTTAAATAAAAGTGGTAAATAAAATAAAAATGACAGAGATAGATAGACAGCACAATATTTTATTTCGATAACATATGTGAGAATAAAAAACCAAACAAATGTATTATTTCATCAGAATATTGCGGGACTGCTCAACAAGCAAGAGGCATTAGAATTATGTATTAACGAATATTTAGAAAATCCTTTTCAAGTTATCTGTCTATCTGAAATATTTATTAAAAGTGGAGATGAATCGAATATTTATCTAAAAAATTATACATTAGCTGCTTCTTTCTCTAGGCAAAACGAAAAAAGAGGTGGAGTATGCATATTGGTTAAAAACTCAATTACAGAAATCAAACCCGTACCACTGTGTAATAGTATGGCTGTTGAAAAAGAATTCGAGTGTTGTGGGATTGATATTGCAATATTAAACTGTATTATTATATGTGTCTATAGGATCCCAAATTCAAATGTGAATGTTTTTTTTAATAAATTGGAATTACTATTACATAAACTGACATTAAAAAATAATAAAAGAATTATTTTAGTAGGTGACATTAATATAGATACTCTCAAAAATGACAAAATATCAGACAATTTAAAGTCAATTCTCTTGAATCATGGTCTGATATTACATATAAATGAACCTACACGCCAGAATTCATGTATAGACCACATTATTAGCAACATTAATAATGCTGTTGGAACATTACATCGTTTATACCTATCGGATCATGACACAGGACAATCTCTATCATTTCCAAATGAAACCCTAAACAAAAATAAAGAACTGTGTTATTATATTTTTAGGAGAGACTACAGTAAAAGTAATATTGTAAAATTTAAGCAAATCCTATCTAATTTGACATGTATTAGACGAATCAAACGTGAATCGTGCTTTTGACATATTCCATGAAACATTCTTATTATATTTTAATCTTTGTTTTCCCATAAATAAAATTAAAGTCACTTTTAAGGACGCAGGGCCCAGATGGTTGACAAAAGGTATAAAACAGTCTTCCTTGACAAAACGTAAACTTAGATACACTTATTATAAAAATAAAACAGTTCAAAACAAACAAAATTATATAAAGTATGAAAAATTATTGAAGAGGTGTATCATTAATTCAAAAAGAAACATTAACAAAAAGTTTATTGAAAAATCCAAACATAAAGGTAAAGCTACTTGGCAAATAATTCAAAATAAGTCGGATAATGCTAAATGTACAAATAATATAAGTAATATTAATATTAATAACAAGGAGATATATAACGCCTCTGAAATTGCAAACGCTTTTAATGATTATTTCACCGCAAATAATAATATAGATAAAACTAATAACAAAAATAAGAATAAAAATCTTAACAGCAAGCTTATAGAATCAGTGAATGATACATTATTTCTTGCGCCTACATCTAGAGATGAGGTCTTGGGAATAATTAATTCATTAAATAACACGAGTGCAGTTGGCTACGATGGTATATCCACGTATGTACTTAAGCAAGCTGCTTCTGAGATTGCAGACATATTATGTCATCTCATAAACCTCTCGCTAAGTGAGGGTGTATGCCCAGATAAACTTAAATACTCTGTTCTTAAGCCCCTGTTCAAAAAGGGAGATAAAAAGGAACTGGGCAACTATAGACCTATAGCATTAGTTCCTGTATTTTCAAAAATTTTGGAAAAAGTTATTCATTCACGAATTACGAGATTTTTGCAAAAATTCAACATAATTAAAGAAGAACAAAATGGCTTTCAACTAAATAAATCCACTATACTGGCTGCATATAAGTTTGTGAAACATATTGTGGAAAATATTGATAAAAGAAATAGAGTGTCAGCCATTTTTTTCGATATGACTAAAGCCTTCGATTTCGTGGACCATACAATATTATTAAACAAATGCGAACGATACGGAATTAGAGATAAATCATGGGAATGGATAAATAGCTATCTTAAAAATCGTTGGCAATATGTAGAAATAGTAAGAATTGATAAAAATAAGTTGCTTACATCATACAAGTCCACACACAAGTTAAATAATTACGGTGTCCCACAAGGAAGCGTGTTAGGACCACTTTTATTTTTATTATACATTAATGACATACCTAATATTACTAATTATCAATGTATACTCTTTGCAGACGACATATCAGTTATAGTACCTGACGATAAGAAATCTATAAACTATGACAACATATTAAAATTTACAATAGACTTATTTATTGAATGGATGAATGATAACAATTTGACAATTAACATAGCAAAGACAAAAATAGTACAATTTAATAATTATAAAAATATACGACAAAAAATAAATATTAATTTCAACAATGATACGATAGAAGACATTATTGAAATAAAAATTTTAGGTGTTACATTGGATAGTAATTGTAACTGGAAAGGGCATCTCAATAATATCTGCACTAAATTAAATAAATTTATCTTTGCTATTAAATCACTATGCAGGACAACATGCGAAAAAACAGCCCTAATAGCCTATCATGGGTACGTAGCCTCAGTTCTCCGCTATGGGGTACTATTATGGGGGAACTCAACCCATTGGTACAAAGCCTTCATCACACAAAAGAAGTGCGTTAGAGCTATCTGTAAAGCCCACCCAATGGACTCATGCAGACCTTTGTTCAAAAGATTAGGTAGGTATATTAACTTTACCGTCTTTATATATATTAGAAGCTGGACTTTTTGTAAAGAAGCATCCAGAGATGTTTAAGAAAGCAAATGAAAATCGAAAGTATTTGTCTAGAGATCCCACAAAATTACTGCTTTGATAATATGTATGTACTTGACATGTCTGAATGAAATGCTTAATGTTCTTACATGATAAATAATTGTAGAAACAAATTTGCACGCTAATAAAGTTTGGCAAAATATGAGGCACTACAAATATTATAAGATCAACTTGTAACCATATTTTAAGCAAATAAATGATTATTATTATTTGGGAAACTGTAATGCTAAAAATTGTATTAAATAAATAAATAAATATGTTGAAGTGATTTGTCTTGGCATTATCAGTCAAATTATACTTACGGGACAATAGTATCAAAATGAAATCAGTAGAAATATTCGGAAGTTATTGAAAATGTAGCCATGCCACTGACACGTACTATCATATTGTATTCCTTTGAATGATCGTGTTCACCAAAATGCTTCTGGTATTGGAGTCTTGGATTTGGCCCTTTTACTTGTTTTCTACCCATTCATATAATATAATATACACAAAGATACACCAAATTGAGACTTTTGAATGTCTGTTTTGGCTATTTCACAGTAATTTTTGATGATATATTTTGAGGATACTTCAAGCAAACATTTTATTTTTTTAATGAACAGGTAAAAAACAGGGCCAACCCTCGTTACATGCGGAAACAGCCAGACATCACACACATGATGCGTTCCATCCTTGTTGACTGGTTGGTGGAAGTGTGTGATGAGTACAACCAGCAGAGTGAGACGCTGCACCTTGCCGTGTCCTATGTGGACCGATTCTTGTCATATATGAGTGTTGTGCGTACCAAACTACAACTGGTTGGGACTGCTGCCACTTATATTGCAGCGTAAGTATATATATATATGTATCTTTTGTCAATGGATAGATACATAATCCATATGTAGGTTTTTAATAACTCGGAAATATCATTGTTTTATTAATGCGCGTCTGTCTATTAATTAAGTAATAATATTTCAATGCATGACAGTTACATTATACTATGTAAAAATAAATAATTTATTTTGTTATTCTATTGATTTTTATACCTAAACACAGTTAGGATAATAGTCAGTATGACATGGAAATTAAATTATACTAAAACAAAGACATATGTCAACATACAATGTATGTCAAAAATCAGCCTTATTATGCCATAGTATAGTACATTAGGAAAAAATAGATTATGCAAAAAAAGGGCTCCCAAAAATAACATGGTTCAAATTAGACTTTATATTTGTTTTAGGCTTTTACCTGGTCGCACAAGTATTGCAAACTGCCATATCCACTGTCTGCTGTAACTTATTTGCCTCCTTACGGGTATAAAAAATAGAAATTTGTAACATAAATTTTTACATACCTTTATTACTTTATTACAGGAAATATGAAGAAGTATATCCTCCAGAAGTGTCAGAGTTTGTGTATATCACGGACGACACATACACCAAGCGGGAAGTACTTCGCATGGAGCATCTGATCCTGAAAGTGTTGTCCTTTGACCTCTCTACGCCCACATCTTTAGCCTTCCTTTCACATTACTGTATCTCCAATGGCCTATCTAAGAAGACATTTAATTTGGCTGCGGTAAGTTCTTAGTTAAAATTTTATATTATTGATTTTAATTATAAATAAAGTTCTGACTGTAAGAGCAGTCTGAATTTGGTAGAAATGTTTCTGTTAATATGAAAAAATTTAAGAGTTTTAAATAAAGCAGGTTTTTTTATTATAAAACTATGTTTTATATTAAGTAACTGAAATTTCTGCCTTCCTATGGATATGATTAAGTATTTTTGTTGGTAGTGCCTTATACAATAAATAAAACGAAATCAACAGTCAGTGTTTTTGCAAATATATAAAATTGTGTTGTTGTATTGTCACATGAACATGAAAGCACCAAGGCCCTGCGCTCACTCCCGCCACATTACTACGTAAATAGTTTATGTGCAACACTTAAAACAAATATCACTAACTAGATAATACTCAAGAGTAAAATTAATTCATACTTGTGTGAAACTATGCATCAAATGCTGTTAACATAAAAAGATCATTAATATTCCTTGGGTATATCGAGTCACTCCGGTGCCAACAAGAACTGTTTTAGTTCCGATGCATTTTTCTCTATTAAGTAGTCGCATTGGTGTTCCAACATAATGTAAAGCCCAACATCAACAGCGATGGTTCTATGAAAATATTTAGCTAGCATAAAACATGTAGATTTAGTGCTGTGTAGTTTACTTGTAGAAGAAAATGTATCTATACACACAAAACTTCAAGCGCCTCCTGAAGTTCCTTCATTCACGCTACAGAGTTCATAAATTTATCTAAGTTCTAGAAATGTGATTACATATAGTGAGCTATTGGAGTCATGGTGGGATGGATGCCCAGCAGACCTCAAGTATGTCTGCTTTGTGTATTTTTGTAACTTGTGCATTTTGTATCAGAATTTATGGTCTTTTGAATCATATGTGACCCAGTACCAACTTCAGAGTCAAAACTAGCCTCGCCTGCTAGTGGCGCACCCTCCCTACTGTTGAACGAGTGGTACAGCATATCAAACCCAACTGGAGAAGTACCTCCACTTCATAGAACACTGTGGCTAAATAAATATAGCCTGTCGGATTGTAGTGTTTCTTCAAGTGAGGTGTGAAAAGGAGCTACGTTAGCAACGCGTGAGCAATATTGCTTGTATTGCAAGTATCTATATTGTTGATCAGAATTTATTAGACGGCTGATTTGGAACCTGACTTAGTATAAAAAAGGTTTGTATTTGCCGCAGTACCTGAGCGAGCTGTGCCTGCTAGAGGCGGACCCGTACCTGCAGTTCAAGCCGTCGGTGATCGCGGCGGCCGCGCTGGCCACGGCGCGCCACTGCCTGCTGTGCGCGCGCTGCCGCCACGACGACCACGACGACCGCCGCTCGAGAACTACCATTATAGGTAAACCAAACTACATTCTGAATAGGCTATTAGACAATGTTAAAAAATTGTATAAATTGTTTAACAATATCGTAAAATACACAAAACTATAAAGATCTGCAAACTTTAATTTTAATAATATCTTCCGTCCGACTTATTTTAGGGTCGATCAAAGTTTGGCGGGAAAGTCCATTTTAAAATAATAAAATTATTAAAAAATAATATTTCCATTGGAGAAGCAATAAAAAATACTTTTATTATGATACTAATTACATAAACGTGATATTTAACATAGCTGTCGTACAAATTTCTGATTAGATGCATACAAAATACAAACCTGTGACGTCATAACTCGGGAAAGTCCAAAATCGTGATTTTCAAATTAACATATCTCGAGAGATTTTTGTGCTATCGAAGTAATTCTTTCACCTATGGTTATATTATTGAGACGTCCTTACATATCAAACCGAAAAAAATGTTGGTCAAATAGCCTATTATAGACAAATATGAGTACCAGAATGTAAGGGACTTTTCTGTCAGCACTCGTCGTCAATATTGTTGGTTCTTGGATTTAACTTTACGCGGGTTTGTTAGTGTGAGCTGAAAGGATCATTAGAAGCTTTTAGGTTTTTTTTATATTTGCAGATTTAACTAATGATGGTCACATTTCAGTGGTACAAGCGGGGGAGCCGGGCCGCGTGCACTCGCAGTGCCTGGCGACCGCGTGGCCTCCCGCACTGGCCGCCTGCTCCGGCTACACGCTGGCCGACCTCGAGCTGTGCATGGCGGAGCTGGCGCGCACGCACTCACACGCCGCGGTGCAGCAGTACCAGGCCATCGTCGACAAATACAAGAGTAACAAGTGAGTGTTTATAGCTCGCAGTCGCCTGCTCCGGACTCCGGTACACGCTGGCCGACCTCGAGACTTTTTTGTTTCATTAACGATTGAGTATAGTTCACTTCCAGTTGTTAAGAAATGACAGGTTATTATAACATATCAGTTTCTGTCATTATTGTTCTAACTGCATTTAAATCGAATTGAATGTAAATAAATAAATACTCGTAGACAGTTTATACAGCATCATCTAGCCCCAAACCAAGCAAAGCTTGTACTATGGGTACTAGATAACTGATAAATATACTTAAATACAAAAAAATGTTTTATAAATACATAATATATAGAAAACATCCAGACTAAGACAAACTTAAATGTTTGTTTTGTGCGGGGATTCTGCGACCTCGGAATTAAAGTAGCCGTTGCTAGCCTGCTGACTCTGAGAGGTATGTCGACAACTTTAGTTCTCCGTCATATTTCTTCGTTCCGGATTCGGTCAGGTAGAGAAATGCCGATCATAGCTTTCTCCATCGCTCGCTGCGCGACTTTCAATTTATGGGCCATCCCATCGGTAAGAGTCCAAGTTTCTGCACCGTAGCTCATGGCGGGGAGATACACTGGTTTATACAGATTGCGGTATTTGCGCTGTGAGGATGTGCTGAAGTTTCCCGAATGCAGCCCAGCCCAGTCGAATGCGTCTATCGATCTCTTTGTTGAAGTTACCCCGGCCAAGCTGTATCACTTGTCCAAGGTAGAGTCTTTAACCACTTCATCATAGTGTTTATTTTTCGAAAATAAATGAATGATGAATGCTTTTTATATTTTTACCACATTATATAGCCCCAAATATTCATTGTATTTTTGGTATTAGTACTTTTTCGAAAAATAAAAAGGTTAAATGTCAAGCTGGTTCCTTTATGTTATTGGTACTGTTATGTGATATCAAATTAAACAGCCCTTTATGTTATTCCGTGCTTTAATAGTAGTTTATTCACCAAGGGAAGTAAGGTACAAATTACATCACCCGTGTGCTTTTGTAGATCGAGTTCTATGACAAGATCCATAAAAAGCACGACGTGTAGTACACATCTATCGGGCGTAAGCTCAAATTACACATTGTGTACTATGTTATACTATTGCAAAAAGTATAAAAGAAAAAATTGTGCGTACTGTCGTGCATAATATAATTTATTTTATTGTATAATTAATTACTATTGTACAATTCATACGCGCGCAACATTTAATTTACACTAATATTTTTGGCGCGCCAAAGCAGCCTCATAATGTATAACAAATGAGCACCATCTATCGCAACAACATTTCAACAAGAGAGAAAAATAGTTTCCCTACTTGGTCGATATGTGGTGGTATTCAGCTTTTTTCTCGTCCCTGTATCGCGTTTTTAAACGCAAAATTAAAAAGTAAAAACTAGGACGGTAAAAGATTTCCATACATTTTTACTGCCCTGGTTTTGATGGAGGTATTGGATTTTAATACAACTTTACGTTTTTCTGTTTTTAAGGTAGACATTACAAAGCAAATGTTGTATAAAATAGTAGATTATTTACTAAGGGAGCAAGTATTTTTTTTAAGGTGAGAGCGTTTTTTTAATCTAGAGCGGAGCGAAGGATTCAAGAGTAGAATCGCGAAAGCGAAGAATTTTAAAGGAATCCTGAGCGCAACAACGGATTCAAGTACGTCGCTCGAGGTTTAATTTGTGTTGCTCCCGAGGAGGACACTATATTTTTATCATCCTCTATGAGAAAATAAGTAAATGCAACTATGAATATGTAAGAATAATATTTTCATTCTCACTACTAGAGGAAGACACACTCATCTATATGTATGTATAAAAATGAATGTCTATTTCCTTATGTCATCGCATCGCGGGTGAACGGATGGAATAATTTCGCTAATTCTTTTTTTGTTGTATTTGTTATTGTCCGGAGAAGGTTCATAAGTAAGAAAAAAAAAAATAGAAAGTTGAGCGGAATATTAGAAAATTTAAGAAAACTGAATCCACCATATTAACTTTTCTAATATAACTTCATGGCGTTTGACAGAACTGATTCTTTACCGATCGAAATGTTCTAAAGGTAATTACATTTTTCATTGATGGGTATCGCTCACGCGGCTAAGAGCTGTGCATAATGCGATGCGATTTTTCATATTGTCCACTGACTATTAATAATCGGTTAAGGAAAAAAATAAATCGATCAAGATAACTTTTTTTAAGGCCGACTCGCACTTGGCCGGTCTTATTTATTTACTTACTTTTATTTATTTTACTATTGTTATATTTATTTATTTACTTTCGTAAGCGTCTAATATTTTTCAGGAGTAATTGCATTACTATCTGAGCAAACCGTCACTTATGTCAATGAAACTATTGTCAATGAAATTAAGTACTAATTTAATTCAATTATGCTTCGTATGCGCGCGGCTATTAATGTTTTACTATTTTTTTAGCACACCAAAGCAGTCTCGTTATTAAGAGTAGACTAAGCGCCATCAATCTAATCTCAAAAGAAATAATAGTTTTCATAAATGTTCATGAATTCTTCAGTGTTTTTCTTGATGTAACCAGGGTGGTGATGTATTTTCATACAACTTTACTTCGCGAAAACTTTAGAGGGATTAATGAGTGACTTCCTCTTCCATTATTGGGGTCGTAAATAGAGATTATAACGCAAGTGTAGTATAATAAAATATTATTTTGTATTTGGGGTGCGTTTGGTCACCGCTGCTACTACATGCTACCCAAGCGTCAACTATCTCTACCTACATTGTTACATGTTGATAAAAATTGCTCATCGTGTGTGCAAGTCAGTTTGATTTGTTCAACTTATAGAACAAACAGCATGGAGGAAGCATAGGCATCTGCTAAGAAAGAATTTATCTACTCTCATTTTTTTTCGCAAAAAAAATCTACATAGTTTGTGAACGTGGTGCCGCGCGGCGCGTAGCGCATGCGCACCACGCATGCTCGATCTGCAAATGGATTTATAAGTAAGAAATGAAGCTGTTAAATTAACTTCATGGTTTTATTTAAAATATTATCATCTATTTCATGAGATTAGATAAAGTAGTGTATGTAACTGCACGTAATTAGGTCTTAAAATACTCGTGTGACGCTATTATCACATTCGCCTTCGGCTCCACATGAGCCGAAGGCGTACTCACAATTATACTCGTACGTAAACTCACACTCGTATTTTAAGAACCCTTATTATGCAACAACAGTTTCATAAACTACTATTTCGAAATCAGATCAAAAACCACTTTGTTAAAATATTACTTTTTTTATACTACGCCGGGTGGCAGACAAGCATACGGCCTGCTTGATGTGAAGCGGTTGCCGTAGCCATATTAACGCTTGCAACATGAAATATCGCTCGCGCGGCGATACCCCCGCTGCCAACTCAGCAATTTCTTCCTTTCTGGTGACCTCACGCACTCGCAGGAACACAAGAATCCACAAGGAAATTGTTATTTGACCGTGGTATTCTACGAGGTGGAGGTACTTCCCCAGTCGGGCAGCTTACAAATACGCTGTGCCTTACCTCTCTTTCGTCAGGGCCTCTTTCGCTAGTCGGCAGGGTGCGCCACGTTCAGCCTAGGTTGGCTGTGGCTCTAAAGATCGTAGTTAGCCACTTACACCCATTACCGCCATATTATTTCGTACTACTGCAATACGCATTTTGAGAAATTCGTATAGTACTTACTAAACACCTCTATGTACCAATTTATGTTTTCGTATCGTTTCTATCAACATATTGTAAAACATATTTGACGGGCTCGGTGGTCGAATGGTTAGTGTCATAGTTATAATGTGAATGGTCACATCACTAATTATTGGTATGCGTACATCACTTTTCCTACCAATTACTACTACTCCTACTGTTTGTCTTCGTCTGGGTGTTTTCTATGTATTATATTTACAAATAAATATATAGTTAAGTATAATATCAGTTACCTTGTACCCATGGTATAAGCTTTGCTTAGTTTAGGACTAGATGGCAGTGTGTAATTTGTTCAGGAACATTTATTTATACTAATTTAGTTGTACTGGCGATACGATCTCACTAAAATATATTGTGTACACGCCTGATATGCTTTAGCAGGTGGTTGAACGTGGATTCGCGGAATTTCATTCACAAACATGCGCCACGCCTCCCATACGCGTTCTACTTATTTATGTGTTTTGTGGCAGATACGATGCGGTGTCAACGATCGAGCCGCGGCCGATGTTCCCCGTGCCCAAGTACCAGCCACCTGCGCCGAGCGCGCCGCCGCGGCAAGCTGCGGAAACCACGCGAGCCAGCTAGTGCTGTCACATATTTTAGATCAACGACAAAATATCTCTACCGCAACGTACAAGTATTATTTTACAGACATAACTCGGACAACTCTGGTGTAATCGTCGACATTAGCGCAGTGGCGGATTAAGGCTAAAGCGGGCCCTAAGCAACATTGTATTTCCGAACCTGCTAAAGAAATTATCACTTCCAAAATAAAAATTAGAAATCAAATTTTCGGGCCCCAAACATTACGGGCCCTAGTCACGTGCCTAGGTTTCCTAGATCTTAGTCCGCCTCTGCATTAGCGCCATGAAAAAGAAACGTTGCATTATTTTTCGAATTGGCTAGTCATAACATATCGAAACAGTGACAATAACATTTTGAATATTACTCAGTGACGTAAAATATTTTATTTTTATCTTAATTTAGGAATTTCTTTTTCAATTATGGCGCTGGTATCGACAATGTAAAAACTCTTAGGTTGTTTCCAATGTTTTCATATCATCAGGTGCTTCCAATAGATTCTGAAATTCGATACGACAGTGCTGAATATTCAACACTTTTATTTTTAGTAGATCTATTGGAGTTGTCACTTTCCTATTATAGTGTTCGATTCCACGTAAGACTATAACGTCCAGTTCCTCAGAATGACTCGGTCATTTTACTTCCATGAGTAGTAGTTATGAAAGTGGATATTTATTTGTAATGGTTAGCGGTAGAGGCATGTACTGATGGAGTAGTGGTATAGAGAGTACCTTTTGTGAATGGTATATAAGTTAAACTTACATTCCTGAGCTTTGCAAAGTCCAAATAGGTAGTAAAATATACAAATTCGTCAATTAAACATTGAATAAAAAAAACTGGTGAGTACAGTTATTAATTTTTATATACATTTTTCTTGTAATTGTCTGAATAAATTCAGTAAACGAAGTATTCAAAAATAAAGAAAGTACTGATAGGAATTGTCAAGTTATATTAGTGTGTGAGTTGTTACAATAATTTATAGATTTAACAGTTTCCAATGGAAACCAATGTTGGACTTGTGTTTGTTTGTGTCCATGTTGTGAGATGTAGACATGACATTAAAAGACAGCAACTGATAGCAGACAACTCGAATATAACTATAGTTTAAATATAACTGCCACTACTTTACTGCGTTCCCAAAGATAAATCGGGCATATATCCCATCCAAATGGTATTATGTTAGAAATGTTGCTGTTTGCATTTACGCTTACGATGTTTGCCTTAGATACAACGACTAGGTAAGATCACATTGTACAGAGTATAAAATAATATAAGTAGTTTATGTATTTTTATAATGTAATCCTCACTGTGTTCATCTAATATCTATAAATAATTATCTATATAGAATTCGTCTTCCAACTCTCGAATTCTGTGTTTGACTATAAGTACAATCTCAAATTCATAGTGCGATAAGTAGGTAATGTAGTGATTAATGCGGACCAAGTTTCTAGTGAAATTCGTTAATGTTAACGGAAACGTAACGTATCATCATGGTGAGAAATTAGGTAACGAACTATGAATTCTACCTCCACTAAGAATCGACTTGTAATTCCGGTATATATTAATATACGAGGAATAATATTTATAGCCCTGTTTTGCTAAATCTTTGAACTGTGCGGCGACACTGCCTCTGCACAGTTCCAGCATTTCGATACTGTTTGTTAGTAAATTATTATTTTTTGAGATATAAGGTATGTTTTTAATGTTGCGATGTAGTTTTTAATGTAATTTAATATAATATAATCATTATTTTTCTCCAGTTTTGTAAATGGGGAGGTAAGTACGAGCACCTAATATAATATGATATATGTAATAGATGTGAGTTTTATTTAACAGCCAAGTAACTAACTGGATATGTGCCTAAATGCAAATCGTAGCGCAATTTATTGAAAATGACAGTTTGTTCAGGCAGGTGAGGTACAACTTCCTTCCGTGCACGACATGCTTGTGCTCATATTAATTGAATCTGAACTGTAACATATTGGAGTAAGGTTTGTAATGCAGCCGCTGCGAGCGAGCGTGTGCTAGACGAGATCTATTTGGAGATCACTTACGTCACACCGCGTTGCGTCGTCGACGGAGCCAGAATCTACATTACTAGACTTGTAATTGTAGATAATCAAAATATAATCACAGGGAAACTTTAAATGTTGACAATAGCACAAAATTACTAAAATACAAGGTTCAAAATCGTTTATTTTATCTTAAAATAGGTATGTTCTATTCATTTATAATTTATTTCTTGTTGTGCGAGGTTGCTTATAATTTCAAGACATTTGTACTGTAATTTTTGTGGAAGATAGTCGTCACGGCGATGGTAATCAGCAAGGGTGCTTCTCCTGCGTGTACACGTTCCCCAGTCCTTTTTTAGCAGAAGCTGGACCTGCAACAATACAATAACATCCGTCACAAAAACCCGGAACACGAATTGATTATCTTGCGCAACGTGCAATTTTATAATATAAAAAGTTCCTCGGCGCATAGAAGCTTGATGCTAATTGCGGTTTGTAGCGACCATATTTGAATTTACGGCTTGTGCGCGTGCGCGAGGAATTCTAAACGAAGTCAGCTGCCGATACTCGCGGTTGCAATGTCGTAAAATAAAATGCAGAGGAAATTAAAGCTGCTTTCGTTACTGTTTGTTTACCGTCGTCATGAGTTAACAAAAAAACATGATCATTGTAGTATTTTAATAATCCTTAAATGGTCACATAAACTTGTTTTTTATTATGCTTAATTAAAGTCACTGAATAAGTACGTGTTTTATAAACTACTTCAGGTGTAAAACAATCATACGGCTCGCCTGATGTGAAGCGGTTACCGCCGCCAACGGGTGATTCCTTCCTTCCACCACTCATTCGGAATTTCACAGCATGGGCTGCGATTCCGTGCTTCGGAGGGTACGTTAAGCCGTCGGTCCCGTCTGTTGCCGTTAGATGACGGTCGTTAAGGATGACGGTCGTTAAGCTAAGTCTTTGTTAAGTGGCCTTTAGGCAGCTTACAAACACTGGCCTCCGCCAACCCGAAGTTGAGCAGCGTGGTGGAGTATTCTCTAAACCCCCATCAATTGAGTGGAGACCCGTATCCCAGCAGATGGAATGAGTAAGGGGTGACGACGATGGGCAGCGAGGATTCATCATCAATCAGGTCATTTTAGTCTCCACTACAGGAGCAGGACCCTCTCGTCCGTCCTAGACGGAAGGACGATTTGGCCTACACTCTCCACGCTGGCCAGACGGGTTGGGGAGGCCTGATCGATGTTTTATAATGTATTTCCCTTAGTCGCCTTTTACGATATCCACGGGATGAGACGGAGTGATTCTATTCTAGTCTGCCGGAAACCAAACGGCTAACTCAACAAGGATTGCGAAATATTAAATATTTATATGGGAAATGACTAGTTAAAATTTCTAATTTTAACATTTATGCAGTAGAACATAAATAAGTATATCAGCCTGTGATAAATAAATTGAATTTAATCTATGTAGCTAACAAATGCTGTTATTAGGGCCTCACTAAGAGAAGTTTATAAATTGGACTCGACTATAAACGGCTGACGACGTTGGCAAGTTCCACCGAACATGCGAGACGCAGAAACGGTGCTTCCTGGAAGCATCTGTCTAAATATTACTGAACTATCATATTCGATGTAACCTTCAAGCGTTCGCCAAATCTGTCTGTGACGAACAATTTAAATTAATATTTGCGATCGCCGCGACTTGGACGCGTCTCTTGCGCCCGTGACGTGTCACATAAACATAATTAATCATTTGTCGCTCAGTCTGTATGTCGCGACGGGGTATGGCATGATGAGGTATGGTATGGCACGATAAGGGTCGAACGCACAACATTCGCATGCATTCGTTTTGCTTTTACTCCGTTTATTTTATTTTGAAGATTTTAATTGGTGCTATTATAAAAGCTGCATCCAATAAAATTGGCTGAATATGACGATGTCGAAGTTGAACAGGTTACCCTGTAAAAAATTAGGATTGCTAATTTTGAATCCAGAGAAGTTCGCGTTAGAAAAATACGGACCTACCTACATAGAAAGAAATGGAATATTTTGTCAAAATTAGCCAATTACGAAGCTTTGTCGGGATTGTTTTTATTTTTATTTTTGACATGTGGTGGGAAAAAAATAAAGCATGATGTTTTATGAAAATTGGCGTTACCAGAAGCTAAAAAGATACAAGTAAGTTTTTACATAAGGTAATGTACACATAACAATGCATTTTGTATTTTGTATGAAAAAGGTCAAAGTACGTTAATTATGAATTAAGAAATATATTTTAGGTGGTCTCCTTCAAACCCAGTGGATTTCTTCTGTATTAAAAACGATCGCCTGTATAATGATTACCTATTATTTCGTGCAAGGCATTGGTATTCTGGCATTGGTGTGTTCAACGACCGCGTAGCAAATAGTGTGCACAGGGCTTCCTCTGCAGGTATCCTGGTATAGTCACAGTATTACTATTTTTCATAATAAAACTGTGGTATAGTGATCTGCTCGTTATTGCAATTCTATAGGTACGTGTTCAGAAACCTAATAGTTTGTCTACATGATGTATCTACGAGTATATATAGCGGGCTCACTCGAGATAGGGATATAAAACTAGTGGCAATGTTTTACCTGTTCAATGTAAGGGATTTATTAAAAAGGTGAATGTAATTCAACCGTTTTGATAGAAACTACGATAAATCGCCTCATCCATCATGCGGACCCTCGGCTGTACTCTATTCGGAATACTAAAAAAATATACTGATCGTAACTTGTCCCAAAGTAGCTCTCGATTCATGTTAACTACAAGGAATCTCTAATAGAACAGAACAAAATCCAACAAGATATAAACACATTCACATGTAGGTACCTAGACATACGCATTATAAACGCCTACTCTCAGGAGATAGAACAGTCTAGTACATTGGAAGCCGCTAATGTTTATGGTTTTAGTTTTACGAGGTTCACTTTGGTCCACGATGTAAGATGCGGTTTGATGGAATTGCAGTTAACATCATTATCGCATTCCTTCGTCCCAAAATAACGACATGATAATCTTTATTTTTGAGCAGTTTGGGGCACAACACTAGGGTTACGCATTATATACTACTATTATGAGAAGTTTACCTTTTCTCTACACCATGGTGCGCCAGAGAAAGCAAAGAGCGGCGCTGTAAGCGCTTCTGTTTACCCGACTACGGCGAAGCAAAAAGGAGGGTTATGATTTTGACCTGTATGTATGTATGTATGTGGCTATGGCTGTTCATCTGTTTCCTCATAACTTCTAAACTAGTTATCATAAATTAGACAAATGAGGTGTCGTTGGAAGCCTCTTGATCGTCCGCTGGTTATAGGTTAAAATAAAATTGCTACAGCGTCCTCTACATGGACATAAAGTAAAGAAGTAAAAAAAATTTTTTTCTTGACGGTGTCGTGTGGGGTATCAAATGAAAGAGCTTTGTTAGCACGTTTCAAATATATAAATATTATTAGCTGTTGCTCACAGGTTTGCTTGCAATCACCTGATAATTGCAAGAATTTATAAAATCAGGCATCAAATGTGGCCCTTAGCTGACTCAGATCATTTATTCACTGGAACCGATTAAATTACTAAAAAATCCTCATGACCTACGATCATTTGAGGAGTTGAAAAGATTAAGAAATCGTTGATCGATTTCTTAAGCCTAAATGGCGTGGAAGTTTTACTACCTACTTGAATACAATATGAAATAATAAAACCTTAACTGCTATATGAGTCTGCTCTGCATAATAATTATATCCAACACGAATTCACATAACTTCCAAATAAGTTAAATAAAAATAAAGTTTAAAAAACTAAAACCCGACTACTAAAAACACGCTCTAAAAACTACGAAACAAGAAAATAGTCTCCGCTGAAATTGTTATGTACATATTATAACACAATTACGGACTTTTAAATAAACAACTTACTTACACGTAGTATATTTTAACGTAGTTTTTTTTTTATACATCATACTGATAGAGATATGTTTAAAAAAGGATAGCCGTGGTCGTATGCCACTTTGATTTAATTTCATTATTATAATGAATCTGTTTTGCTACAGTAGGTGGCATACGACCACGACTATCCTTTTTAAACATATCTCTATCAGTATGATGTATAAAAAAACTACTAGAACAGTATTTAATAAAAAAAACTAAAACCCGACTACTAGGGTTTTAGTTTTTTTTATTAAATACTGTTCTCCGGAAAACTAAACTATTTCGACTATAATAGCTAGTTAGGGCGCTGAGACAAAATACTAATCCTGTAAGTGCGCCGTGGGCTGAAAAGGTTTGGTAACCCCTAACCTAGACTACATTTTTGTTGTCGTATTTTGACATTTAAAAAAATACTTAGTCGCCTTGAGGCCGCCTTGAAAATACGACAGCTTTGTGGTCAAGTCTCATTTCGCTCAGTTTGCAATAATTGAGTGCTCCTCAAGATAGAAGCAATAGCGACTTCTCTTTCCATTATTCATAGCAACAGGTAGTAACAAATGTTATTGACATCTAGTTTGTAGTTGTGAATGTTAAAGAAGTACGCCTTATGAACCGCGGCACTGATTACTTAATAGTTACTCCGCGGTGCCACTTCCGGAGCCCCGAAAGGAAAGGAAATACACGCGAATTTAGAATTCAGGGCACGAATCCGATATTGGCCAGTCCTCAGTTTCCCATCGTGTTTATTATCAAATGCAAATCAATGTAACCAATTTTGGGCAGTGCTTTGAAGTGGGAACGTTAATGTTTCTTAGAAATAATGTGGATGCATGCAACGCGGTACGCCAGCCGAATACATTCACCAACAATGCATTTTGTTTTAACAATATAGTTCCCAAATTGTGTTCTCTAAAAACTAGTTAAAAGTGTTTAGTATTTTAAAGCCAACAATTTTATACATATAGCGATAGTCCAAAGTCAATATTTTATGAGATTAGAACTTTGATCTGATCTGCTTAATTCAATTTCTCAATTGTTGTCTTGTCATTGAAATAAATTAATAGTTTAAAAAACACGCTTTTATAAATGCACGTAAAAACAAAAAATAAATTATTGATCGTTCAAGTTGTCTTTATTTCTGAGCTGAAGTGTAAACTATGCGCTTTTAATTACAACATTTCATTGTAAAAGCGTGGGGCGCTGGAACAGGAAAGACTTTCTTGTAAACAAATACTAATACTAACTACCTGGCGGAAGCTGCATGAGGTCGCACAAGAGCATAACGTTTATGCCGCCAAAGGGTTTCCAAAGGGAACCAAAGATATCTTGTTCAAGAACAAGAACTCTACTTGTTATCAGAACTACATACAGCTGCCAATTTTCATTACGGTACGATCCTTGGAAGATGGTTAAATTACTTACCTTAGATTCCATTACATAGTTACATACAAGTCGACCTAATAAAAGCGTATTAAAAAGGTGACAAACATGGGTTTATCACGTTTTATATTAGGTATATCTGTACGACCGGCGAATTAATTCTGGTTCTTAATCTCTGTTTTATTTGTCGTACCCTGTGGAGGAATGGCTGGAAGTAACTATTAAGTCACCAAGTTCTATCCCCGCACATGACAAATATTTAAATCTAGGTCTTTAATTTAAATTTAAATCTAGGGTAAATAATATAAGTACCTAACCATAATAAATCTAGGTGGGTCTAGAGTTCTTCAATAAGGATTGAAGAAGTCTAGACCGACCTAGATTATATTCCAAGGAAGGACCGTAGGCTAGGCTAACTAAAGTACCTACCAATATACCTACATATAAGTAAATGTGAAAGTGTGTGTTTCAGTTATTTTTACGACTAAACGGTTGAATGGATTTTGCATTGACATTGGTTATATCCCGAGGAAGGATACCTTTTGGTCCGATAACTGGCATTCATGCGGACATAGCTAAATTATAAATATTGGTTGAAGAAGTTTTGAGATCGAATGAACAGTATCAAAGATTTCCTTCTACATCCAATTAAACTTAAAACTTCACCTCATAATAATATGAGTACAAATTGAAATAACACAAACTACATGCGAGAAATGTTTATATACCTAATTGACCTTGTTAACAGATCGGTCTTGCATTTCATCTAAATCGATTCGCGCGTCATCGATACACTCCCGTTTACGATCGACGGACGAAGATATTTTGATGGAATCTATTATTGAGAGCGCAAGTCTCTGGAAAGGAAGCTTTTGGGCCATTTCCTGGCGCATAGTGAAATGGGGCCGGTCGTGACGCATGTTTTCACCTCTACATCCGCCCGAGCTGAAATTATTAATATTTTTATAGAAGTCTTCATTCGCTCAATAGCTATAGTAAGCTTTAGTACGTTCGTAGTAGTGATCGTCAGGACAAAATAAGCTTATCGACATTTTAACCAACTACGTCGAAGCCAAAAGGGTTATGGTTTTAGCACCTATGTATGTATGTATTTTTTATACGACTAGGGTGACAAACAAGCGTACGACTTTCCTGATAGTAAGCAGTCATCGTAGCCTATGAACACTTGCGACACCAAAGGCATCACTTACGTGTTGCCGACCCTATACGTATTTGCGTATGTTCCTGAACTATTGATTCGATTTTGATGAATAAGGCGTCGTGTAGGTAGTAGAAGAGGAGTCGATTTTTATTTTTTTACGTTTTAGCGGTTTTTCTCCTAGTTGGGTTTCGGGTTACAGTTTTGAAATTATTTCTTGTTGAATTTAGGGAACTCCTAAACTTATCTTTAATTTTTAATATTCTAAAGAGATTTTATATCTATACTAATATTATATTTTGTTTGTAATTGATAAATTCAAAAACTACTAAACCGTTTTCAGAAATCTACAGAAGCCTCGAAGATCTACGGAAAGCTACAGGATTAGCGAGTAACATTGGCTATATATTCGCTGTATCTTTCCACAAAACATTGTGCGAGTATATCGCATCCGTGCGAAGCTGGTGCGGATTTGACGCACAATGTCTCATTCGCAAAAAGTACTCTTGGCGAAGAATGTCCTATTCACACAATTCGTACATTCGTACAAAGTCCAATTCGCATAATGTTCTATTCTGGGGCACCACTCTCTCTCACTCATATCGCGAAGAATAAAATCTGCTGATCCATACAAAGTGGTAATAATTCCATACAAAGTGTAGTATGGAAGAATAGAAATTAAATGAGGGCGCTACTATCGCTTAGTGGGCATGCATTTGTGGAGATAAAATTTGATAAAAAAACAGCGGTCGTGACTGATGTTCATAATCGAATTAAAAAACAGCTGTTCCATACATGCTCTACTACTGACATGAATATTTTTTTAGGTCAAAGCCGCTGTTCTTTTGTAAAATGTCCTCCAAATCCGATATTTTTTTATTGGAATGAAAATCCACTAAACATTTCAAACATCACACTGGGACCACAACGGATACGTCTTAGTCTTGACGCGATCTAGTTTTTTTATACCACTGACAAACATGCATACGACCCTCCTGATGTAAAGCAGTTGCTGACGCTCGTAGACACTCGCAACAAGAGTGTCGCTCGCGCGTTGCCACTCCGGTTTCTAACGCTTCTCATCAGGTTTCTCATCCTTCATTCGCAGGAACACATCCATCCTCTATATAACTGTTATTTGGCTGCGGTATTCTGAGGTGGAGATACTTTTCAGTCCGGCTATCGTCGTATCCTACCTCTCTTTTCGCCAGAGCATCGTTTGTTATTTAGCAGAGTGCACCACGTGTAGGTAAGGGTGGTTTTGGCTCTAAAGATAATATTGAGCCCCTTACAAGTATACAAATGATGTTGTGCGAGTTTATGGAAATGGGATCCTTTGAGATTAGGACATAACTAGAATAGGTCATTTACAGAATGGGACAATCTGCTAATAGCACTATGGCGAATAGGACATTCGTGTGAGTGTAGTGACTTTGCGATTTAGATATTATGCGTCAAATCCGCTGGGGCAGGTAGCTATGTGATATATATATCACAGAATTATAACAAATTATACCTACTTACTTATTTGGTATAGTTACATAAAGTACACTATATTATGCTACTTTATTAAGAGGAAGACTCGTGCAATGCAAATTAGCGCCGCTGAAAAAAAATCATAGTCGCAAACAAATATAAAAACGAAAATTGACACATTTTCACGTTTGTACTATTCATATGTGACTAGCTGGCCCGGCGAACTTCGTACCGCCTAATAGTCAATTAATGTTGTGGTATAAATATTAGCTAAACAAAAATTATGATTTCTTGAAATTTATACAATGAATAATAAAAAATAATAGAGAAGCACGATGGCGTCATTGCGCGTGTCAGTATAATTGTACACGCAAGTTAAGCAACGTCAACCGTAGCCTGTTCATGGGTGAGTTTATATTTATCTGGAGCTCCTCCGTGCTTCGGAAAGCACGTTAAGCTGTCGGTCCGGGTTGTTATCATTAGATTATCTCGAGCTCCTCCGTGCTTCGTAAGGTACGTTAAGCCGTCGGTCCCGGTTGTTATCATTAAATTATCTCGAGCTCCTCCGTGTTTCAGAAGGCACCTTAAGCCGTCGATCCTGGTTGTTATCATTAGATGACAGTCATTAAGTCAAGTTAGCGGCCTTTAGGCGGTTTGAAATCACTGGCCTCCGCCAACCCGCAGTTGAGCAGCGTGGTGGAGCATTCTCTAAACTTCTTCGGTTGAGGGGAGACCCGTAACCCAGCAGTGGGTAAATATTAAGTTCAGTACATTATACGTCACAAAAAAAGTACCAACTGACAACCAAAAATATTTCAATCCACAAAACTGTTTTCAAAACAAATTACAGACAACTTTCAAGACGTAAAAATGAAACCAATAGAGTTGACCTTTGTTTTTAATCTAAATTTGTTCTATATTAAATGAGCTTGATGTACATTTCTGAACGCACGCATACATTTGACGCACGTTAACGTCACGTTTGACAGGTCCGACATCCACGAACATTTTGTATGGAAAAATGATTTTTCTTTTATTTTATTTTTTTCGTAAATTTTCCAATGTTTTGAATAGTTATTCCGCTATTCTGGACGGAGACAAATCAAACAAATCAAAAACCATGGCAATCGGTCCAGCCGTTCTCGAGTTATAAGTGTTGTAACAAACACGACTTTCTTTTATATATATAGATATGTCATACGCAATACAAGCTAAAATTGAACTGCAGTGTAGTTGTATGTAAGTAAACAAATCTAGATGCTCTTCCTGACTGTCAAAACGTTCTACCAGTACATTGTTCATATTCTTACTAAAAAACGGACAAAGCTAAAATTATTTACATTAGCATCTAATAGAATCTACAAAGTAGTACCATCTACATAACGTAGTTTTCTCTGTTGCAAATTAGCAGCGGGTGTTATTTTTAGGTCAATTTGCTCGCAAATATGTTTACATAGTATGTTTTCATAATTTATTTCTTCCACAACGGTTCTTGGTAATTTATTATTTACTAGTCCACTCGCGGCTGCGCTCGCAACGAGTTGAAGAAAGTAACTCATGCCCCTCTCTGGAATTAAAACCGTACCCCAACGGTTCTAAGTATCAAAATCAGTTCATCATCATCATCTTCGTCAGCCTTTATCTACCCACTGCTGGATATAAGCCTTCTCCAATACTTTCCACCAAATATGATCCTCCGCCTTCCGCATCCAGCCGCTCCCAACCGCTTTCTTAAAGTCATCGGACCATCTAGAAGGAGAGCGTCCAACGCTTCGCCGTCCTACGCGCGGCCTCCACTCTAATTCCTCCCCCATCTGCCATCACTTACTCGGTAGATGTGCAAATGTCAAAATCAGTTACCAAGTATCAAAATCGGTTTCAGTTAGTTTGACGTCATAGCATCTTAGATCCTTCCGAGACTTGACAGACAGAGAACTAGACTACTTATATTCTTGCTCAAGATTTAAGCATCTCTGTAAGCGGTTTTCAAAATTACCCTGTCTAATAGATAAGACATATTTTGTCCCCCATTATATTATGCTTCAATAGCATGGGCATACTTATGAGAGAGTTCCAATTGTGCCCACGAACGAATTATATTTCTTTCTACCGGCTATTCGTTTTCTGTACAGCTCTTTTTTTTTTTTAATAAAACATTTGATGAGAAACCATAATAAAAGTTATAACAATGATGGTCGTGCACTCTCTAGTCACGATCAACGTGACCAGACTTAGTTCTGTCACAAATAGGTACTGTGGTTTTGCTGCAGTTTCACATGTCACACGGACACTTGATCGATTGCAATCGAAGGGTTGATTTGAAAACAATACAAATTACAAAAATTAAACGCAGGCCGTTGTAAAATAGTAAAAAATTCTTAAATAAAAAATCGGTGATGTTTCGGGATATGTTTCTTCTTCTTAACGATTATCTGCGATTAATTAATATTTATTTATTAACATAATATATGACTGATTAAATATCTTGTATACATTTACGTGGATTTTTTACAAGATATTGATGTTGAATAAGGGCGTATGTACACACACCATAAAGTATTCTGTACCTGATAGTTAGGGCGTAGTTAGATATATAAATATGTAACAAAATTAAATATTCAATTCTTTCACAGACCACGGCTGTATCGTAGTTAAACATGGTCATCAATTCGGCTTTAATGAAATTAGGTGTGAATTTATTACGAACGTCATAAAATACGGGACATTGGCTGTCCCGGCGGGACATAGAAATTTATACATGAAATACGGGACGTCCGTCCCGTGAAATACGGGACGGTTAGCAATGCTATTTTCTATGTAGTAAAGCTGTGTTTGTATATAATGTATGGTCATGACTTGCTATTTTATTTCTGCACGGTAGTGTTGCTAATATCAGAATGTAATATAAAACAATGGCCATTTCGATAGAAAAGCATCTTTATGTCGTTATCAACGATCACTGAGAAGACCACCGCGTATAGGCTGATCCCTTATCCCACGGCACGACGCAGCGCCATTCACGGAATAATAAGTTTCAAGTTCAACGCTCAAGTGCATCTGTTTTTGTGCGGCGTTCATTTTCAAGGCAATGCTCAATAAATTGGCTCCAATAAACGTATTTTGTGTTGCGATTGAAACTGTTACTGTGAATTCTATAGTAGAAATATCAAAACTTTTGTTTTTGAAGTTAATCATATAAGCCATATTAACGCTCGCAACATAAAATATCGCTCGCGTGCCGCCACCCCCGCTGCCAACGCAGCAACTCCTTCCTTTCTGGTGACCTCACTCACTCGCAGGAACACAACAACCCCCAAGGTAATTGTTATTTGGCTGCCATATTTTGTGAAGTGGAGGTACATTTCCTAGTCGGGTAGATTACAATTACTCTCCCTACCTCTCTTTTCGCCAGAGCTTCGTTTATCAGTCAGCAGGGTGCACCTCGCGCAGGTGATGGTGGCTTTGGTTCAAAGATGTTGATGAACCACTTACAGCCCATTTAACTAAAAGTAAGTAAAACTTCTTTACGCACGCTTGACTTGGGAAGTAAGCTGGTTAATGCGTGACGAGAGCGTTACGGGAACGGCGAACGGAAGTTGAGAGGGAGACACAAATTAGTAGAGCTAATGAAGTTTTACTTCAGTCGTGTGGGTATGGGGTATCATTATCATAGCTAAATCAATGGCCCCGATAAAACATCGAAACTCATTTTAGGTACTTTACAGTATAGCGCCATAAATTTACAATATTCATTATTATTTAAATACGAAAAGTACATTAACCTAAATTAATTAAGTATGAGAAGTATTTAAATGTGAAGCCATAACAAAATTTGTTTAGCCACAAAAAACAGCATTTAAATCACTTGGTTAGCATATAAAGGATTTGTTTGCAATAAAAAAAAAAAAACAATCAGCAATCCTTGTTCCGCAAATAGCTTACAATAGTATAAGTTTGCGTAATAAACAATCAGTCCGCAAAATAATTATTCGATCAGCAAGATTTCATGATTGATCAGCAAAGAAAATATATCTTTAAAATAAACTCGCTTAGGTTAGCGAGGAGCGAAGCGATGAGCGGGTTAGGTCGTTATAAACACAGCGATACAAAATTGTAGAGGTACTTATTGAATTAGAAACATCATAGTATCTCGAAAACTACAAAAAATCGTATAATATATTATGTATAATAGATGTGGTCAATAATCATAGTAGCGTGTGGATGATTCGGGTTTTCCTAGGTTTTCTACCTCTGGCCTTCCGCTTACGAATGTTTGTTGACACACCCTGACTGAGATTTGATGGGAGTACGATGAAACTGAAACTGTATTCTATATGTTTTTTATGATATTCATTTGGTGGAGTACTCTAAGAAATTATTACGTATTTCGAGAAGCAAGATAATGTTTTTTTACTTAACGAAGATGGGAGGGTTATGTTTTTTCAGTGTATGCGTGGATATTTCTTTGATACGCTTTGCAGCCATAATAAGCCGCTAGAAGGATTTCAGCATACGAGGTGTCATTCTATTCGTCTCCGTTGTATTATTATTACAAAGTATATACATTGTGTAACAAAGTAAAGTAATGAAATAAATACTAGATTTATGGAAAGTAAGTTCTAGATAGTCTTCTCATTATTATACATATACAACTATATAACTTTATCAAATCATTATCATACTCTACCTAGTATTTTGCAAAAGTAAATTTTTGTATACGTTTGAAACGCCACGTTCGTTGTCTACAATTTTAGACTACAGAGAAATATTTAGGTCGCCACTGGCGTCATACAGTTTTAGCATAATTTTTCTCGCCAGTCGGTAAACAAAATGTTGGTTAGAGATTGTTTCGAATGATCTGTCGGATCCAAACATTACATAGAATAATTTTCAAAATCTCGAAGCTCAATATTAAGTCAATATTTAAAAAATCTTTGCAATTAACATTCACTCTCACCCAGGGAAACTATGAATAAAATTAGTAGAATAATTGTTCCATAATCACATGAGAAGATAGATGGCGTTGTTGCGCGTGTCAATCTAATCGATCACGCAAGTTAAGCAACGTCGAACGTAGCCTATGGAAGGGGTTATTTATCTCGAGCTCCTCCGTATGCAGATCAGGTAGAGTCCGAAGGATCTAAATGTTGTTTCTACCTATAAGTAACAATTCGGTTTCATCTCTACTTTTCAGCACTTTTTTATGTATGAGAGAGGGGCAAACGAGCATGTGGGTCACCTGGTGGAAAGCAATCATCACCGCCCATGGAGGTCAGCAACACCATGGGGTCGCCGATCCATTGCCAACCTTTTAAGGGAAACAAAGACTTTGTTCTTGAAGGCCCCCATGTCGTAATTGTTCGGAAATACCGCTGAAGGAAGTTGATTCCACAGTTTCACCGTTCGTGGTATAAAATGTCTTCGGAAACGTATTGTAGTAGATCGCCAAGTATCAAGATGATATGGATGGAATTTTAATTTATGGCGAGTTGTACGATAGTGGAATTCAGCGGCAGGTATCAAATCAAACAGCTCATCCGAGCACACCCTCACTGGGCATACTCGTAATTTGTATAGAACGTAAACAGAGTCTCTCTTTACGTTCTATCTATTTCTGCATGTAGAATGAGAGAGAGAGTCCAGTCGATACGAGATCATTGGGTAACCGACTATTACAGTACTGTTGTAAATATTCGTCTATGCAGTTGAAGTAGATATGTTGTTTTCGTCTTCTAATTGTCGCTTTTTAGACAAGCTGTATAACAACATTAGTTGTTCTTACTGCGCCATCAGCATGCGGTATTTACTTTATTCTATATCGTGTAAAATGTATTTTGTAGGAATGATTACAGGAATTTCTTGTGCCATATGCATAGAAAGACGTTGTATCTGGTAAGGTGGCCTGTGTGGTCTGGCCAGACCTAATTTTGCTCTTGTTATTCTAAGAATACTGCTGAGCAGTCGTCTTCAGAAACTATGAAATCCAAATAGAACGCTTCGGTGTTATTTTGCATTTGACAAGTAGTTTCTCAACGCATCATATAGTACACAGAAGTTCAACGGCCTTATAAATTAAGTATCGATAGGTGTATTTATTGTTAATTGTCAAAAATCGGTGCGAGCAGGAAGTGAGGGCCTTCCCGGCGGCGCGAGTGAAGCCCTCTGAGGCGGAAGCAGCGCTGTGGATGCGATGGCGACAAGCTTGCATTACAAATACCCTCCTAATGAACGCACGTGCGTACTACGTCTATACTAGCCCAGCCTAGGTCGATTACCTGCTACCACGGAAGATTATCCCGCGATCTATTCATGCATGCGTACTAATTTACTACATCCTATTCGAGATCGATAACTTTCGTAACAAAAATGCTATGTGGTCTAAGTAAAGTTTAGATCACATTTTTAAAACGCTTAAAATTTCGCCACCTTGAACTGTCCTATCATTACGAAACTATGTAAGGATGCCAAGGATTTTAGATTTTTTTGCACTGCAGTTTACGGGAAGCATTCAGTCATACATTTTGGATGTACCTAATCCCTGTGATTCAGGTCTGCACGCATATTTATGCCGAGGATTCACAAAGACCTGCACAGGTCTGGGTTTTGTTGGCGTTAAAACTGAGATATTTAGATTACCCCAGCAAGTCACTACATTCAAGACGTTATGCAGCCTATAGATCATAGACTCTTCCAGTGTCTGACCGTCATTACTCTTGATCCCGGCACGACCCTCATATCCCAAATATGAATATGGGGCGATAATTTAGATCACCACATCGAACATTTAGTTATCCATCCTCGCTAATAGATAGTCTAAAAGTATCTATTTTATTCTTAATAGTAAAGGCTTGCTGGGTTTATAGTACTGGGTATATACTATCACATACTAAAGCGGTCTACTGCAAGGCGGACTAGATTATTATGTAGGATCATAATAAAAAAAAAAGTTTTTACATCAAGTGTAATCCGACTTATTCAGTGGTAGTGTTGACATACTTATAACAATGAATCCGCTAGTCTTACGTACACTATTTAGCTAAAGACAACGTGCCATGGAAAGTGTGCGTTGCGCCACAATTGCTTGCCAACGTACCGAATAGAGTACAGGATAACGAGGTTACGATAGGTCCATTAAAATTTGTTCGGCATAGAGTGCGTGACGGCATCCGCGGCCTCGACGCGACCTGCCGCTATCTGCACAACAATTGATGTTGACATATAATGCGTTCGATTTGTTTGGTTAATAGTTACTAGTAATCACAGCAGTACACATGACAGGAATGTTTAGAGGCAAGGTGTGCCGCGATAACGGTGGAGCATGGAATATGTTCATATAGGTAGTAGGTGTCGCAAAACGAGCATGTATTTTTATAAGAGTGCGTTTGCGAAAACACAAATAGTTACCTCTATCTATATAGGTATACGCCAAAACGGCATGTTGTAGCGGCATACATATTCATTTTGGGATCTTATGTGTAATCTATAACTATATAATAAATTAATTTGATTGAATGATTGTTATATATTATAATGCAACAACATTTTCTTTACAAAAAAAAAAGCTGTCTACTCTCTTCTCGATACTAAGAGGCTTCAGTTACGTTTCAAAGGTAAAGACTCGTAAAACTTTAAAATCTATCATGTAACTTTTAGCAACAATGTTTTTAAGGTTTTAGCTGCACAATGCACAAATTATCTGTTAGTGCAATGCAAGCTTGAAATAAATGCATGACCTAGGGGGCAGGTATCGGAAAATACTAAATTAAACAAAAATACTGACGGCGTACGAAGTAGAACTACAGAAGACGATAGTGCTATTTACGATCAGCAAGCTATAGGAACTGAAACCAGTTTTGATATTTTCATTTGGTTTGTTTATTCCATTTTGGCACAGAACACAAAAATATTTACTTTAGGAAACCTATGCATGTTTCTAATATTCGGCAAACTCCAGACGTGCTCGTATCTACGTAAAAGTATACACAGTAGTACAGCAGACGTTACGATCGAGTGAGTTTATTGCTAAAATGACCTCTGGGAGACGCCGATCGAAAATAAATAGGAACGGGCACGGGCGGGCGCCAGGGCTGCCAGACAACGGCGCGGCCACTGAGACAGTATTTTAAACTCTGTTGGCAGCGCGCCAGCAGAGATCCTCGAGGATCGCGGGACGCGGACGTTAATGAGAGTTATGCCCGTGTAAACATTCCTTTTTCGGGATTGCTTTGTGAAGGTTACGCACTCCTTTTGAAACAACGAGGGTAAGATCATCGGAGGCGTTAACTATCGACTTCACAGGCATAGCAATGCCTCGTAAAATACGGGCGCGAGAATTTAGCACCTAAACATTTTAAATGAATCGTTAATTAACATTCTAAGAATGTAAACGAACAATTAAAACTGATGAACGTGAGTTAACCAATGAAGGCGAAAATCTTGCGAAAATTGAGACGCAAGGCGTGAATTAATTGATGACTAGTATATTGTGTAACTTACCGAGTAGAACGTCTTTCCCCACGTGTATGTTGCAGTAGATGTGGTGATCGGTGGGCGTCGTCGGCTCCGACGGCGTCTCGCCGCCTGCTTCCATCAGCTTCATCTTCGCTGTCAGATCCTTCATGTCTGTGAATAATGTGCGTCTTAAGTCAGAGGTCTTACGAGACGCTTAAAGTTTAAGATCCAGACGAGGGATGATCAGTTTTTTTCTACCTCGGGTGGAAAATATACGGCTCGCTTAATGTGAAGCGGTTACCGTAGCCTATAGACGCTTGCAACATAAAGCACATCGCGCACCGCCACTCCCGTTGCCATCGCAGGAGCTCGTTTCTACCTGGAAGCGCGTCAGCCAATGGTGGCAGGTGTGTGGTGTATTGTATCATCAATGGTACCTACTATTGAATTATAGGTAGTTAGAATAGCCGTAAGTAGGTATTCATAGATCGACAACATTTGCCGATTTGGCCACGTTTGGCCAAATCGGCAAATATCTTTAGGTGACCAGGTACTCCGACTCTGAAATGTAAATTCAAAGTTTCAGGATTTTTTATATTAGAAATTAATTCAGTTTAACCGGTGAATGCGAATTTTTATCCTGCGTGGCCCAAATTATTGTCCAAATGACATGATAAAAATGAAATACCGACATTTGTTTTGATGTCTCTAGACCCAATAAAGCGCCCTATAAATAAAACTGAAACTTCAGATAATTTCCGAGTAGATGTTCACCTACGCGAACTGAGGTGCACGTAGCGAAAAATTCTAGGCCTGTGGTTGGACTACAGAAATTGCTTATGGTCCATTGAGATGATACTATGTACGATCAAAGACGGGAAACATTGTCACCTCACGTAACTATAATAAGAAATAATTACTAAAGACGCTAAGAAACGTCGAAACTCCGAATTTCTCGTTTCTTATTATGGCCGTCTTCAAGAACCTCTGAACTTATTTTGATTTTAAGTTTGCTTTAGCAATATTTAAAACTAGCTGACCCGATTCTATTCTTTTCTGTAAATGTCACTCAATTGTTTTGCCTTCCCGGAACCTCTCCACTAACACTTTGAACTTCATGGTATGGTATTAAAGTTCCAATTGACTCAAGTATTATTAGGAATCGTTTGTATAGGAGTATAGAAAAGTGTTGTTTTAGGCATTTTCAGGTAATTTTTTTTTCTCTGCGTAAGAACCATCCTCGTACTTCAAGGAATATTCTAAAAAAAGAATTAGCGAAATCGGTTCAGCGGTTCTCGAGATTTGCGCTTAGCAACACATTCAGCGATTTATTTTTATATTATAGATGAACGAATCTTTATTGAAAATTCGTCTTTATGTTTTGTAGCTCTACGTACAGAACAGACGCACAAACGGACAAATATAACTTCGATCTTTTCGAGCTCTCTTCTCTATAAGTACTATAGTCTTTGATCATTCAGCGAGTGGCTAGAGGCCGCGATTGCATAATTACTTAGTTCAGTTTGTTTTGCACATAAACTTTTCAGTTAATCGTGCGCCCGTGGAACAACACGTAGTTGGAGCTTTTTATTTTAAACCACATTTTTTGTTTAAATTCTTCTCTGACAACTAGTTATCAAACAGCGAAAAATAATTCTTCTCTTGTAACTGGTTATGAAAGATTAGTTACCTAAGTGGAAGGGCATATGAGTATTGAATTTGTGTAATCAAATTCAAATAGCGTGTGGCCCCGTATCGTATCGAAATTATAGAGTCTACGGTTTTATTTTACTTTCGTAAATTTGTAGGTATATTATAACTAGCTTGCGCCCACGATTTCGAACGCGCATATCTCGCATACCGAGGAAATTTGCACCCTTAAACCTAATAATACTTAAACAGAAAAATAATAAGGTGGTAACGTGCCAAATTTGGAATATCTAGATGCACGGTTTGGGCTGTGCGTTGATATGTCAGTCAGTCACTCAGTCACTTTCTTCTTTTATAGTTAAAGATTAATTAGTATGTATTTAATATTGTATTTTAATTAATTTGTGCCCCACCCAGTGCCTAATGACTCTAATGTAGAAATAGGCGAATGCATCGAAAAACCCGTTAGCTATTGTTACGCGGGCGGTCCGCTACGCCTCAGCACAAAATTAGTAGCGCACATGTTCAAACAAACCTGAATGTTTACATGGGAGAGCGCGGCTGGCGAGGCACACGCCGCAACTAAAGGTTGGCAACCCTATTGAACTTGCTTCAAAAATTTACGAGCTCATGCTCAAAATACATAATACTTAACCGATGGCTCACTTATGAATGGCTTTAGGTTCATTGCTGGTTCTAATAGCGTGGACCAAAGAATGTTCAGCAAATTTTGAGAGCCCCTAATTCTCGTAATTATTTTACGATCGCAGACCAAAAATTGACAGAATCGAGATTGAAGATGTAGTTACTTGATTTCATTCATTAATTATTTATTTATTTAAACTTTATTGACCACAAAATTGCGTAAGGGTACAAAAGGCGGACTTAACGTTAAAAGCATTCTCTACCAGTCAACCTTTGGGAATAGCAGAAATACACGAATGCGGTTCTAAAGCAGATAAAATAAAAATAGAACAGTGTCTAGAAAATAGATATTATGTAGTGACTGTTCAACTAAGAAAAAGAGAAAAATAATAATAAACGACATTACTCCTTCGAATAAAATAAACATACTTACATAATAATATATCACAATCATAAACGTACATACAAATACATAAATAAATAATATACAAATACATAGATAAATATAAAAGATAAGCGTGGATTTTCTTTTTGAAATTGTATTTATTTGATATCCTTCTGAGTGATTCAGGCAGCGCGTTCCATAGACGTGAAGCTTGCAGTGTGAAGGAATTATTGTCTATTAAAATAACATTCTTAGTTTGTGTACCTAATTTTCGGTCATATTTCGATATAATCCCACTTAAATAAACGCAAGGTTAAGACAAAGACAATCATTCATTTGAAAATTTATGTTAATTTTACAAAACCTATTAAATTTTATTTAAGATTACATATCATTTACAAGTTCACTAAAACAGATACATACAATTAGCATTATAAAAATAAATACATCTAAATTAAAACTAATTAAAATAAACTAAAAGCAAAACTAATCTAGTAAACTGCTGGCAAAGGGCAAAGACTTTGAAGTTTCATAATGCGATACGAGAATACCAAATTTGACGTTGGTGAGATTTGATGAATTTTGACTACCTACATTTTAATTACGAGAATTGCCTCGTAGGAATTATTATTAATGCCTTAAATCGTGCCAGAGTTATTAAGACTAGATCTAGTCGTGGTAATAATATTCACTCAGAATTACAATAACATTCTGAGCAACGCAATGTTATTGTATTGTCAAGTAAACACTAAACATTATAGAACGTACACTATTTTTGATTTAAGTAGGTACACAAATATTTTTCTGGGGACTTTCGAAGCAGTAGCAATCTAAGAAGAGAAGCAGAAGCAGTAGCTAATCAATTAGGTTTTGTACGGTTGGACTAGAGATGAATTTCTGGATAAAAAAAAGCCAATTTATAATAAGATTGTATATCCATTTGAAATTTGACAGCCCTAACCCCAATTATGCTCGAAGGTGTACGGTAAATTTATTGCTTCTCTAACAGAATTATGATGAAAGATTTCGATGAAAGAACTCCGTCTTCTGTATATTCTTCAACACCTACCTTACAATTTCAATAACAGCATACAGTATACTTGATAACAAAATAAATTATGAGTGAGCCGTATGCTTTTCAATGTAAAATGCAATAAACAACGTTTACGTAGCATATAGAGGAGCTCGATGGCGTCGTTGCGCGTGTCAGTCTAATCGATCACGCAAGTTAAGCAATGTCCGTAGGCTGTCTATGGATAGGTTATTTATTTATCTCAAGCAACTCCGAGCTCCGGAGGGCTAGTTCGGTCCCAGTTGTTGTCTTTAGACGTGGCCTTTGGGCGGCTTCAAAACACTAGCCTCCACCAACCCGCAATTGAGCAGCGTACTTAGTGGAGTATGCTCTGAACCCCTTCGATAGTAGAGAACCGTATCCCAACAGTGGGATGATTATGGGTTGATGTTATGTTACGTAGCATTTTGACACAAGGCGTTTTATATTTAATCGTAGCAGAATAACCGTCACGGCAGGAAAGCATTTTTTTACTATGTCGGGTAGCAAACAAGCAGGGCCAGCTGATGTGAAGCAGCTACCGTACCAATATAAACGTTAGCTCGCGTACGATCATCCCCACTGCCACGCAGCAACTCGTTAAATCCCGGGGCCCTACCGCCGAAGCTGAAGCCGATGAAGACCATTGGAATATTTGAACGTGAAAATAGATCGTAGGTTTAAGTTAATGATAAACAACGTCAGCTTAGTTGATAGAGCTCTATGGTTTCTACCAGCTATGCTTAACACAATTACCGCAAATCTAAGCTAAAGTTTTATTTTCGCAATAAAAAAATATGGTGGTAATCGGCTTCAGCTTCGGCGGTAGGGACTCTGGTTTCCTCACTCGCAGGCTAACTGTTACCTTGAAGGAAATAGTTATTTGGTTGCGGTATTCTGTGAAGGAGAGGTAATATAAAAGAGCCACTTAGAGTCAGCAGGGTGCACCACGAGCAGGTGAGTTTGGCTTTAGCACAAAGATGATGATGAAATGCACCACAAAATTGTATGTAATTGTATGAAGTTGTAACGTTAAACCGTGCAGGTTTTCGTTGATGGAAAATAAATTTATAAAAATGGATATTGTTGTCTAATCATTTAATCTCCTATGCAAATAGGTGGGCGTTAGTTTAATCTATATCATTATAACTCTCAAATGTTGTCTCAGATAGATAAATCGTTTTTGATATACTTTTTTTAGTTAGATGATTTGATCGAGAGTGTTCTTCTATGATTGAAGAACATCTGTTTAAATGCGGTTGATCATCAGATCTTTTCTAGTTGATAAAGGCATTTTAACAACTTTCACAAGTATAATTGTCATTTCAATGATAAATCAAGAACGGGTTTCAGCAAACGGGTTGCTTTTTTTCAGCAGATAGGTTCCGACGTGAACGTGTGGTTTCCGGCAGACTAGAATAGAATCACTCCGTTTCTTCCCGTATGGATGTCGTACAAAGCGACTAAAGGAAATAAATACATTATCAAACATCGATCAAGCCTCCCCAACCCGTTTGGCCAGCGTGGGGAGTATAGGCCAAATGCTCCTGTCTGGGACGGACGAGGGAGGGTTGTGCTCCTGTAGTGGAGACTAAAAGGACCTGATGATGATGAGGTTCCGACGGCGCATGGGCATCAGTGCTGACGTACTGCAAGAGTCTTTGTTGTCCCTGATATTTTTCCTGCTTTATATCAATCATTTTGTAAAAGACATCAACGTGCGCTTGTAATTCTTTGCGGTTATGCCTAAGTAAGTAAGTAATGTATTGTTTTCACTTATACTTAAATTAAGCTCTCGTGGTTTAATTCAATATTATTAACTGGGGGCCTACCGCCGAAGCTGAAACCGATTACCGTCGAATATTTTGATTCGAAAAATAGGTCTTACGTTTTAGTTATATACAGACTTCCGTATCTTATTCGGTAGAGCTCTAGGCTTTCTATCAGCCAAGCTAAACATAAGTACCATAAATCTAATCTGAAGTTTGATTTTCATAATCAAAAAACTCGATGGGAATCATCAGCTTAGCCGGTAGCCCCCTGATTGTGAGGTTTGGCTGTCATGGATATCTTAAGCTTTGCGGTGCTTCAATACGCCGTCCGGTTACGCCGTTGAGCCAAGTTAGTGACTTTGTGCGGTTTGTTCGCTGAACGCAAGGCTTAGTCAACAGTGTGATGAGTGAGCATGGACTGTTGAGGTGTAATGACTTTTGACTTTTACATACCACTTCCCTGATTAACCAAATTAGCTGAGTTCCCATCATCAGATAGAGACGTCTGCCGATTAGGCAGAACTTTTAGAAATTCTGTACGTCCATTGAATTTAATTAACATTCCAAGATTATGAAGTATTTCGTTGCGTATATGTTCTTATGTTACTGTAGAAGAGATCACACTATCGATTGTAAATAGTTTGTATTCTTCATGCGTAGAGATTAGTTTGGGATGTATAATAAATCGGTACGCGGAGGTCGTACGTATGATCACGATTGTCAGTCCTGAATAAATAAGCAACCGACGTATTTTTTCCGTTGATAAAGAGTCAACTATGTGGTTAGATATTTGTAAGTGGTATGTAAACTCTTGTCCCCTCGAAGAAACATTTGTATTAGCAACAAATTAGATGAAAAAGTTGTTAAATTGGTTAGTAACAAAATGAGTGAAAAACTTTTCTGATCATCGAAAATCATCTGTATGATTAGAAACATTTTCGGTAGGTAGATACACTGCCTTTTTTGCGCTTAGATCCAGGTAATGCAAATTTACAACTGGGCCCTAGTGCGAAGTTCAGTACGGACTAACATTACAAGTTCTCATGGTTCTGAGAAATCTGCTGTCCCCTGCTCTTGCTACAACACATGTACCTACTTACTTGTACATTGTGTACGATAACACAGTTTATATAATAGTATTACCAGTATTACGTAACGGTAGTGTACTTTTTAGTCGGCAAAGGAGTCTCGTCTCGACTAATAGAATAGTATATTTCAGTTTTGGGCGTATTCTCTATAAAAGGTATTTCTGTCATGCTAAAGTTCGTAGTACTAGTACTGTTGGCGACTGGCTGGTTGTGCGCAAACATTTTGTATATATTTCTTTTTCATTTGACTTACATTCCAAATTTTTATTTGTCATTTAAGCTCCATTACATGAGACGTTGTAAAACTAATATATTATTTGAATATAGTATTTTTCTCATATAATTGTCCACTCGTCGTCATTAAGAAATACGGTTAGGCATACTATATCTCTAATTACTTGGAACAGTTCTATCGCTTCACGTGTGGACTTGTTATTTGTTTGTGCCCAGAATTAGCTTGATTTACTGCCGGTTATATTCCGGTCATTGCTATGTTAGTTCCTGATATTAACTTACGCGTTAGTTAAAATGGGTTACTTCATTTATAGCTCTTCAAAGAATCTACCCTATGGTGGATATGTGAAAATATATTCGAAAATCTTTCTTAGGCCTTGCCTTGCCGTTATCATAGTCATCCGTAATAATTCGACTCTATCCAGGCTGAAGGCAGATTCTCAGAGTATAATGCATTTCCGTGCACGTAACTTTTTTTATATCACGGCGGATGCCAAACAAGTATGCGGTCGTCCACCTGAAGTGAAACCTGTGAAACGATTTCAGCTATAGAATAAATAAACGCTTGTAATACCTACAAAGTATTACTCGCGCGATGACACCCTCGCTGCGATCAGCGAGCTTTGTTTAGTCGTTTGATATATAGTTAGTGGCATACACACAGGTAAGAATTTTAAACCTCCTTTTTAGTCTGTCGTATATATTGGATAAAAAATTCTCAACCTTTGTCATTGTTGGCCCATGATTATATGTATACCTGGTATGTTATTTTACATTTTATATTGTTATTGCTTTGTTAGTTAAAGTGGGTTAGAAGACTATCATAGGTACATACTGTTGTCTCACCTGACTGAAGGGTCTGCTTGAGGACTTTCCACTGCTTCGCGTGTGAAAACGAGAAATATAACACTACTATAAAGAAAATTACACAGCCACTCGCCGCTAGGACCACACTCAACGTTTGTAAGTCCCACTGAGTAGGACTAGAGTAGTTCTTATCACTGTCGTAGTCCGTATATTCGTATTCATAGTCACTTGGTTCACTATTGTTTGTTGTATCTGGTGCACGGAAAGGCCAGATACTGATTTGGTGTAGAGATTGGCAGACGGTATCCCTGTGTCGTTCGCAAGGGAACCGTACTACCATGTGTTTGGCGGGATCGCAGCGTGTGCAGGGGACACACACGCCACGCTCGCGGTCCAGCCAGGTCACCCTGTGCTGGCAGGTGCTGCCCGCCCACGCGCACCCTAGTACTAGCGTCGCGAACACTAAGCACAACTTGGGCTTATCTCCTCGCATTACCTGCAAGTATAAATATAATATTATTAAATAGTTTTAATAGTCTAATAGTTGTTACGAATTAAAATTGGGTACTGCACTAAAAGACACAATCGCATTTTCATTGATGTTCAGCGTAAAACAAGACTCAGAGAGAGAGTGTAAACCATTGGTTACTTACAAGAACGTTAAACTTTCTTGGTTACTTCAGAGCATTGATGTACAAAAAACCCACACATTTGTACATCAATGCTTCAGAGTCTAAAGTAACCCATGATTTACTTTATGGAGACTTTTTTAGGGCGCTTGTATCTATCATCATTTTCAGCCCGCATCTACCCGCTGCTGGTTAAAGGTCTTTCCTAATGCTTTACACCATATATACGATCCTCTGCCGTTCGTATCCAACCACTACCAGCCACTTTTTTGAGATCGTCGGTCCATCTAGGGTAAGCTACCCTTGTATCTGTAGAACTTATTTATTTTACCTATGGCCAGCTAGTTACGTTTTCAAGGTTTGTGCGCCCGTCTAGCTACGGCACGTGGCTCTAATTTTTATGATTCTACCTTGCTAGAGATCGCTTCAGACCCACCGTACCCCTGGCCGTACTTCTGGTGGTACGGTGGTTATTTTAAATTTAAACCATACTAAAACCACTAGCTAATAGTGTTGTAAGCATCACTAATTTAAGCCATTTCAAATAATAATAGTCTAATATAATACTCGTTGTATCAGAAGCGGGAGTATTTTATTTGTTTGAGATGGGTCTGTGAGAATCTCAGTCTATTACTGAACATAGGCCTGTAATATTTTTTATTATTACTAAGTATTTTATTACTAGCGACTCGTGCACGAGCGTCATAAAAAATATATTAACTCCGCTTCTTCTCGGTGTTTCAAGAACTCCAGCAAAACAACTGTGAAAACGAGTGTATAAATACATGCATAGACAGGACAAAAAAGTGTGTACAACACTGATGTCCTATGTACAGACAGACATGAATTGGCCAGTTACATTTGTCGAATATATCTTTGATTTTAACAAATTTCTCTTACAATCTCATGACATACTTAGTTGCTTGCTAGTGAAATTATGTAAACCAATTAAAACCCTTCCACAACGTTATTTTTTTTCCGTTCTTTGAACTGAACTACTTATACTGGGCTGAGGAAGTCACAAACACTTCAACGTTGAGCCGAAAACCGTTGAAAATGGACACGGCAGTTAGCAGAGTGTACTTATATTATTCTGTGGCAGGGCCTTGAATTATTAAAAGCTAATCTATACCCTATCTCATACATCGTTCCTTATAGTTAGTTTGGTTGACTTGACTGTACAAATTAATGAGAACGTGAATTAACCATTTATTTGTCTGAAAAAATTACGACATGACGCCGTTGTCACTGAAGTCAAAATTATTTATCCCCTTCCGGGACCTACCGATTTGTTCAGTAGGTAGGTACCCTTTGGTAGGACCAGTTATAATATTCGTGGTCTGGATTGCCATAGTATGTATATCTATACTGTATATATAATGTATGTATTAAGTCTTACCTACTACAATTAAAATACTTACTTATTTGTTTATTGTATACTAGCTTTCGCCCGCGTTTACAAAAAAGGCTTTTAATTTTTAATGGTATAGCCTATGACACTCACAATTCTATTGGTAAAAGAATTTCCAAAATCGGTTCAGTAGATCTAGAGATTACCTGCACCCTGAAACCTCAAAAACTGACAAACTTTACCTCTTTATAATATTAGTATAGATAATATAATGAAATGATCATGATTTTTCGCGAAGCATTGTAAGAATACTTGACATGCGTAACGTCCAAAGTACTTATTTTATTATTATTAGGTTGGGGAAAAAGTCTTTTCGAAAATTCAAAACATTTTTTAATAAAGTTTATTTACATTTAACTAAAGTATGTAGGTGCCATTATGTTCGATAACTTTTTGCCATCTTGTAGATAGAGAAATGATCCCATTACTATAGAAATTTTGGGACTTCTGTTCAAAAAACCGCGACAAGTGGTTTTGGCAGTCTTCTCGTGATGTTAACCTGACATTGCCTAAAGAATTCTTAAGAGACCGAAACAGGTGGAAATCAGAAGGTGCAAGGTCAGGACTATACGGCGGATGCATTAACACCTCCCAGTCAAACTCTCTTAATTTTTGCTGAGTGGCTAAAGATGTGTGAGGTCTAGCGTTATCATGATGAAAAATCACACCCCTTCTATTAATTAATTCCGGCCGCTTTCTCTCAACTTTTTGCTTTAATCTCATCAGATGTTCACAGTAGAGTTCAGAATCGATAGTCCTGCCTGGCGGTAACAGCTCATAATGAATATCTTCCCTTCCAATCCCACCATACACACAGCATCACCTTGTTGCGGGTTAACCCGGGTTTCGCCAGTCTGTGAAGCCTGGCCGGCCTTTGACCACGACCTTTTTATGCGCCAAAACTGTTTTGTGGTCAATTCCTAGTTCTTCAGCTACGTCGTAACTACTGAAATGCCGATCTTGCTCCACTTTTTCAGAAATGGCATCCATTTAATCCGTAACAGGGCGACCAGAGCGACGTGCATCTTTGACATCAAAATTTCCGGATTGAAAACGCTTAAACCAAATTTGTGCTACTCTCACAGACACTGCACTAGGTCCATAAACGTCACAAATTTTTTTCGAAGCTTGCGTTGAATTTTTACCTTTTTTGTAGTAAAATTTTAAAATGTATCGAATTTCTTCATTAGATTCACTCATCTTGACAGTAAAAAAAACAAATGAAAATCACACATTTACCTAATTTGAAATTGGAATTATCTTTTTTAAAATTTAAACTTTTTAAAGATATCAAAACCTGCTACATACAAATGGTATAACCAAAGAGATTTTATTACAAGTTCATACATACTATAATGCGAAAAGACTTTTTCCCCTACCTATTATTATTTATCGAGGTACTTTATTATTTTTTATTTTTGTATACTATAATAATCGACTGCACGTAGTCACGTAGAATAGTATCACGAGAATATAGTGATATACCTCAATCCTACCTGTAGGACAAATCAGTAGGACCACGGTCCCTTAATTTTTTTTTATTGAAATACTAGACGCGCATACAATTGCAGAGATAAAAGTAGTTTTTTTTTTATGACGGGAAATGAATATCCCGCAGGCTAGTGAACCCAAACACAGGACGAACATGAAGATACGAGCGGAACTATTCGTACGATGAAATTAAAAATAAATAGCGAATGTTGTAGTGAACACAATTATTTACAGATCAATAACTCACCTTACTGCTTACAATCATACCACTAAGTATTTACGAAGGACCACATTTCCAATAACAATTTACTAGAAAGTCACTTTCACCAATCACATAATGTCGACTCTTCTTCAACTTCACTGAACAATACTGAACATCCGTTTAAAATCCATGGATAGCGACAAAAAACTGTGGACCCGAGATGTGTATTTTTTGCTTTGATGTTAGGTATATTTTGGTTTGGATCGTGTGGGACGCGATGCGGCGTCTTGCATGCTGTGTCGGATAAGTCTGGCCCGGCCCGCGCCAGTCTCACCAGTCTGCGGTGCGCTGCGCGGGCGTCGCGCCATCTCATTCAACTGCCAGGCCCCTATCCCTCTCCTCCCACGCAGGATGCGCGTTAGCTCAAGTTGCAATATTCCTGCAATATCATTTGAAATTGTTCATAATATCTGCTAGAAAGTAGTTTGAAGCCTTTACGGCATATGGGAAGTATGTACTATACTTCCCATTACGTATTCTGTAAATATACAGAGTCAATAGCAAAAATTTCTTTAGTCGTATTAGTATCGCATAGACTTTACTTACTTTTGCTACTAACTGTACCTATTTACTTAGTTGGGTTTACCAGAAGGTGTGCATAGGATAATGCAAATATTTTTATCTTCGTTTACAATCACAACCATGATTTTTTTTCGAAATCAAACGCTTGTAATTAGTACAGGATTTCATGTGAATTCTATACTATAACTAAATAAATTAAGTAAGTAAGTAATCGTAGTATCTAAAATACGTGGGGAAACTAGCTTTGGTGGGAGTATTTAGTAGAAAAGAGAAGAGAGATTTAACGCCATCTGTTAGCAAATATGACAGCTGCTCGACAATATATGTATATACAGATGGCATTACCTTTTTTTTTTCCTACTTCGAGTGGCAGACAAGCATACGACCCGCCTGATGTAAAGCGGTTACTGTAGCCCTATTAACGCTCGCAACATTAAAAATATCGCTCGCGCGCCGCCAGCCCCGCTGCCAACGCAGCATCTCCTTCCTTTCTGGTGACCTCACTCACTCGCAGGAACACAACAACTCTCAAGGGAATTGTTATTTAGTTGCGGTATTCTGTAAGGTAGAGGTACATTCCCCAGTCGGTAGCTTACAATTACGCTCCCTGCCTCTCTTTTCGCCAGAGCTTCGTTTGTCAGTCAGCAGGGTGCACCGCGTGCAGGTGAAGTTGGCTTTGGTTCAAAGATGTTGATGAACTACTTACTTACATAACTGTACTCGCGTGATGTAAAGGAGAAGCCGTTTCTCCCAAAAAATATCGATCTTTGATCATATTCTATTAAAACGACCAATTCTTGTATATAAATACGTATGCCATCTCGCAAGTGTCAATTGTGGGAAAATACGGTCTTTTTTAAAAACTCAAAATCAATGGTCGTTTTCCCATTTCACGTTTTCATACATTTTGTATGAAAGCTTTCACACTGGTGTGTGACAATGATCGTCCACGATATGTCGGACGATATCGTGATGTGACACGATAATAACCAACAGCTTCATGCAAGACGGTCTGTAATAAGGTGTAAGTAAGTAAGTAGCTCACAACCATCTTTAGTGCCAAAGCTAACCTGAACTGCACGTGCATAGAAAGACGACTAGCGAAAGAGGCTCAGGCGAACGGTAAGGCATGTCGAATTCGAATGGGGAAATACCTCCATTTTTTGTTTGTTGCGTTCCCGTGAGTGAGTGAGGTTACCAGATGTGAGTGTTAGTAGCGAGGAGGACCGTACCCAAGCAATGTTATTTTATGCGGCTACGCTACGGTAACTGCTTTACATCAGTGCCATGCTTGTTTGGCATCCGGCGTTGTATAATAAAACAGTCTTAATAGTAGCAATATACAAGCCTTTACATTACCGAACGATTCCAAAAAAGTACATTGCAATACAGATATTAATAGCATGAACAAGAAAATTTGCATTGTTTTTTATTTTTTCTTGACGAGCTCGGTGGTCGAATGATTAGCAATGGCCACTTTGACTCCGAGGTCGCGGGTTCTATTCCCGCACAAGACAAACATTTGTGTGCATGAACATGTCTGTTTGTCTTGGTCTGGGTGTTTTCTATGTATTAAGTATGTATTTACAAAAAAATTGTATTTAAGTACCTACCTTACTACCTACATTTATCAGTAGTACCTACCCATAACACGTGTTTAATTTGGGACTAGATGGCACTGTGTAAATTGTCCAGAAATATTTATTTATTTAGGTACTTATTTATTTATTTATTCATCATCATCATCATTTCATTATATAGTCTGCCACCAGACGTACCTAGTATAAAATAAATACCGGGCATGTGCGAGTCGGAGTCACGCACCGAGGATTCCGGCTTTTCAAAAAATCTGAAAAATAACATGAATATTTGTCAGGTTTCACTTTACTGATATTTAGGAAATAAAAGTGATCAAATAACAATTTTGAAAGAGACCGGTCCGATACATAAGAAGTACAAAATGGTGGCTACACTTAAATAACACACAATACACATGCCGTTTTGCTGCAAAATTAGCGCCTCTATTTAGAGTAAAAAAATATATAATATTCAATACACGAAGAATCAACATGTATAAAATGTTTTATCAATTTTATGCGTTACTACTTATTATTTACTTAATCTGTAGTTAGTTGCTGAAGTAGGACCTTATCTCTCAAATTGGACCATACTATGTAAATTCAGTGTGCAAAAACCAAAAAAATCAAAGTCGAAGTCGAAGCTAATAACTGAAATTCACGCTAAAGCTAAAACTCCAAAATCCAAACCCAAATCGAAACAATGTTTTAAACTATTCGTTTAATTATATATCAATAATGATTATAATTTGATCCGACAAATTTATTTGCGAAAAGCGCCTCAAATTAACCTTATTGCTATAGCAATTTAGCAATAAAAGGAAGTGTAAACTTCGTAGATAAGATGGTATTTTTTTGAAATTTGTATAAAATAGCGAACGGAGAAAGTGATCCTACGAGGGTTCCAAAACCGGAACGTTAAAAATTACCCTGAAGCGAGAATTACAAGTATAAACCATACAAATAGAGCTTGAAAGAATTCGTATCCAAGGCCGTAAAACTATTATTAATACCCACCTTGACAGTGTTCCCAAAAGAGGATAAAATATGAGATTGGGGATTTTTAGGCGCAAATGGCCCAACGAATCGAAAAAGTATTTCGACGGTTAAAAGGTATAAGCAACCAAAACCAAATTGTTCAGGAGAGCAATTCAAAGTTTGAAATTGCAGAAAAATTGACATAACTTCTTTATATAGTATCTTTTATTGCTAAAACTAAAACAGCTGTAGAATAAAAATATAAAGGCATACTTAAATGGGTACTTTTATTAATTTAAATAGGTACGTTGTTTTATGTGGTTTTATGTCACTTAGATCAATTGATTTTATTTTTCTCGTGAGGTAATTCAGCATAAGTTACTTAAACATGTAAAAATAGCAAGAGTATAGAAGACTTAACTACATTTGATATCCTCGTACCAAAAAGTAATAGGGCACAAACAACATGATTATACCTATTATCATTTCAAAACAGGGGCTAATAGTAAAGAGCCATAAGCGCCCGGAATGTCTACGCAAGTTAAAAGTAAAAACGCGTTACCGACTATCAATCAAAACTGAAACAATTTTTACAGGGACACAAGCATCTTAAGGGCAAAAAATGCCTAGTGTTTCGTCGGTTACTCCGAGGCATACTTCGAAAACGCTGTTTTTTGCTTTGGCATAAATGACCAAAAAGTCATCGTAGAGCCATGGGAGTAAGCGCATTAGAAAGAACAGAAAATTTTAAGTAGGATGGCATTCATAACTTGTTTTCGATCAAAATGTCGCTGCCCACAGACATTCAGTATAGTAAGTATAATTGAATGTCTGTAACCGTTGAATTAAATACAATTTTTTTTTCAAAATTGAAACCATAGCTATAATGTTGCAGTTCTCAAAATTAAACAAATGTTATGTGTAAGTTTCGTAGTGAAAAATCAATATATATTGTTTTGCTGCCGTACTTTACATAAGGTACCAATTTATAATAAATAATAGTACATATGTATAGAAGACTCGTTTCCTAGAATGAGCCTGTATGAAACTGCATAATTTTATGCCCTAGTACATGTAACCGTTGATTTAAATACAATTTTTTTTTCAAAATTGAAACCATAGCTATAATGTTGCAGTTCTCAAAATTAAACAAATGTTATGTGTAAGTTTCGTAGTGAAAAATAAATATATATTGTTTTGCTGCCGTATATTACATAAGGTACCAATTTATAATAAATAATAGTACATATGTATAGAATACTCGTTTCCTAGAATGAGCCTGTATGAAACTGCACAATTTTATATTAAAAATTTTCAATTTAGATGAGATTTTTTCTTGTAAATATGTATACTTATAAAGTTGGATGCATACTAACACAAACTGTTTTTGTTTTTTTTTTTAATTATATCTACTAACAGCGAAGTTATAAGCTATAGAATAATTAGATTTTTAAGCATACAGCGAGGGAGCCCTAAACAGGGCTAAACTGTAAGTGACGTCATATGGAACGTAGCGCAGACTGGGTGGTCCGTATTACGCGGTGGTTTGACAGTTCGTACCAGCTTACGCGAGTTATGGAGTAAGTTTTGTTTTAAAGATATACAAACGCAAGAGATATTTTATGAATGGTCAAACTGAGAACTTAATACAGTGCTACAAGGATCTAAATGAACGTGGCAGAAAACGGAACTAAAGCCGCCATCTTGTCAGACGTCACTTTTGACAGTTCTTCACCATTGAATGTTGTGGTGCGATTTTAAAGTATATTTTGTTACTATAGTACGATTATCATGCCGAAAGTTTTACGAAGTGGTGTCAGGGACGTTGTGTTATAGGTGAAGGAGTTTTTTGTAAAAGAAAAACAAAAAAACGGCCCATTTATTCCTTTTGAAAAGGTTCACGAGCGAGTCGCTGCTGCTACAGGTAAATGTTGCCAGACATGTGTGTTTATCTTAAATTCCCACTTTGTTCCACAGTAAACAGTTTTATTTGGTTTATTATGATACGTAAATATTTATGAATTTAAATTATTTTCGGGTGTTTTTTTACACACTGTATCAAACATTGCTAAAGAAGGCAATGTGGCTAAGGTATCATGCAGTAAAATTGTTACACCTGGTAAGAACAGGAAAACAAGAAAAGATAAACTCAAAATGGATGATTTTGATCTTGGAGTTTTAAGAAGAAAGATTCACGAGTTTTGTGCAATGAAAAAAGAAATTCCAACTGTCAATAAGTTACTCTCTGTACTAAAAGAAGAAATAGATTTCAAAGGCAGTCGGGAAACACTGAGAAAGTGCATTTTGAAAATAAATATGCATGTATCCTATGTAATATATAAATAAAATCTAAATTGTATATGTTTTTTTATTTCACATATTCCTCATTCCTTCATTTCACAGATCGTTGTCAGATTTTTTATTTTTTATTTGAGGAGGTACTTCCCGTTCGGTCAGCTTAAAATATACGCTTTGCTCTACCTCTCTTTTCGCCAGATCCTCGTCTGGCAGTCAGCAGGGTGCACCACGTACAGGTGAGATTTGCCTTGCTTCAAAGATGTTGATGAATCTCTTACACCCCAAGATAGGTACGAAATTACTATAATCATTTTAATTAACTTTTTATCTGGGCCGTATCGTTATTTAATAAACTTAACTAAAATACTATAATATGGTGTTCATTACAGAATTAGTTTAAAGTAATTAACTTCTGCCCAGCTAAGATTGAGCATTTTAAATGTCTTAATTAGGATATGTAAAAATTCCCTTGAAGTAAGGAGATTTTCCCTAATTGGCAACCCGAAAGTCACAGCAACGCCCTCCTACAAACGTCACTCAGTTCATACTTATCCTTGTAGCACTCTAAAAGTTATTAAAAACAAAAAATCATTCATTCATGTAATACTATATTGAGTATTACATGAATGAATGATTTTTTTGTTGCAAACAATCGATTTTAGGATACTTTATGAGTGGAGAGGCATATAGAGGATTCGACTTGTACTACCTATTTATTATTACGTAAAAGCAATCTTTTAAATAGATTCTATAATAACTATGTACATAGTAATATACATATATAGCGCCTATCCGCCTCCATGATTTTACAGTTTACAGTTTTTTTCAATTTTTGATCATGAAAAGATGTTAAAGAATATTTGTAAAATATAAAAAGGCACATTACACTTATCAAATTTATAATAAAGTGAGATGGTGGTACCACACCTTCGAGGCACACGAAGCTGCTCACTGTCACATTCGCGGTGGTAGTTTTTTTGTGCTTATATGACATTAGCAAAATTTAAAGAACCTTTTCTATTGTAAAAAAAGTCAAGACATTAAAAATAAATTAATGCTAGGGCTGAACTGGAATTGCATATCATTATATAAGAGGCATATATTATTAAAATTGAAAAACTTGGCTTAGTCCTTATTAGAAATATGCCATCCATTTATGGTAGCTTCGTCTCAGTGTTACAATGGTGTAACGAAAATAAAACGTCAAACAAGAGAAGAGATCGTTGGTGGTGCAATTCTCATAAATAAATATGAAAATATGGAATAAGATAAACCAATATGTTCTTCCAATGATAGGTAGATCATGTGATTGGAGACTATGACATGAACTGAACTTTCTATAAAATCTTCAGTAGTTTCATGTTGTCATACCTCGTCGGCCGTCGTCAATAAATGAAGGTCGATGATCGTAAATCGGGCTGATGTGGGTTACCTGTTGGTGTTCCTCAGGGAGGTATTGTTTATCTAATCCTTTTTGCTATATTATATATATGTAGGTGGCATTACTGACTCCATTTCTTCTTCCTATATGTATGCTGATGACCTGCAGATTTATACGGTTGCCCCTCTTGAATCTTCAAGAGGGGCAACCGTATAAATCTGCAGGTTTCTCGCGGTGCTGTCAACGTGATTAATTCAGATCATGCTTCTAAAGAGGTAGTCACAACAATTCAGGCTTAAAATTAACTCAGTTATATCGCAGGTCATTGTGCAGCAGGCAGCCCATACTTCATCTTATGGCCATGGTAATTCCTAATTTATAAATATAGTGAAACATACTTAATATTAAGTATATGAATGCTAAGTATGTTTCATTAGCGAACATTTTTAAGTCAAACTGCTATGATTTGATTTAGACATGCGTTTAATATTAGTTGCACTTGTTTGTTTAGTCTCCCATGTCATTGCTCCCACCCAATAAGTTTTTAAGCTATTGCATAGCTTCTATCGCGGGCCTTGAGCGCGGGGACCGAATCCAGAAACTCCGTAACGAAAAAACCTCACGCTCCCCACTCCGACGGGCAAGGAGGTGTGTTTTCATAAAATTTTAACTTTAAATCACTCTCCTGTAAAGTTTGAAATATGCCGCTTATACCTTTTCGGCCGTAAGGCATCGATATTTAATTGCACATGTAGGTTTACAACTGTGGGTTATTCTCAATACCACTACTAACAAAAAAATTCCGTACAACAGGTATATGAGTAACAAAGAAAATCTTAATAACGAGTTACAATTTTGCCACTAACGCCATCTCGTATCGAGTGACGATAAATTACCCTTATGGTTTAACTAATCCTATACACACAACCATAGCGCGATGTAGAAATACCACTAGTGCCATCTAGTGGCCAGTGGCATCAAATAATTGGACAGGTTTGCTATTGTTGTTAGGTGAATGAGTGGGATAGAAAGTCTATCTATCCTGCTCATTACATCAATTTATTTATTTATCTACAAAATAACCATTGACCGCTCGCGCAAGGGTCCTGTTCAAACAACAACAACTCTTAAAGTATGACATCCATAGCAGTAATTTTGATACCGTTTTGTAGATAATCTCAAAATGTATTCTCAGAATACAAAAAGCAAATACATTAATAGGGTTAGTTTTTGTAAAAACTTTGAAAAACTGGTAAATTTAGATAATTTTATGGAAAATTTTTAATACTTCAATTTATTTTTTGCTTTTTAGTTAAAATTTTGCTTTAAATGTTTGTATTAGTTCATAGGCCATATCATCTTTAAAACGAATCTTTTTTTATATCTGTAGGACCTCCAGATCAATAGAAAAATTGTTTTTTGTCTGCAGTACCAAAAGTAAAAAAAATAAAAAATAAGATGGCGGCCATTTTAAGAGGGGGAGAGTCAGACCCCTACATGGAGGGTATTTTGTGGATAAAATTGGATGAATTACCCTTAAATTATCCTTTAGAATGGCCTTAAATTATCGCCGGTCGAAACCCAGACACACTACTGTATAAAAAACATCAACACAAAGCATCTGTCTACGTGCGAATGTGTGTGTAGATCGAAGCGAACAACAAACTCCCACAAAGCACTCGAATTAATATATTTCAGATATTATCATCCATAAAATGTTAGTAACAGTGATCTTAAAAGCTATTGTTAGTAGGCCTTTAGGTTCATAATGTCCAAATCTCAAAATATCCAGAGGGTGCAAAACGTCCATACACATAGAAGTGTCTATTTTACTTTATTCAAACAAAGCTATATGGTGGATTGAAAAAACAAATGTTGTCAAACATATATTATACTAGCTTTTGCCCGCGGCTTCGCTCGCGTGAAATTCTTTTTCGTAAAAAAAAATATTTTTAAGCTATTGCATAGCTTCTATCGCGGGCCTTGAGCGCGGGGACCGTATCCAGAAATTCCGTAACGAAAAAACCTCACGCTCCCCACTCCGACGGGCAAGGAGGTGTGGCTTGAAGGCCGTGCATCGTGTAACGTCGTTTCAGTTCGGCAGTCTTCGACACGGCGTTGTGTGCGTGCGATTAGACGTATTGTACGACTCTACGAAACTCGTTTTATTTATTTAATAATAGAAAAAATTGTTTTCTTATCGGTCACCACGCTCAAAAAGTGTAACTTGAATTAATATCAAAGAAAAAGCAATACTGCATGAATAAAATAAATAAATAAAATTATAATTGCATAAGTTGATACAAAATGCTATGCAATTGCTTTACCGCGGCAGTCCCCGAGTGCCACACGTCTTTTTTTCTGATACTATATCTAGGTTAGCTGGTAGTATCTCTTGTAGAGATAAGCTCACCTTTATATACGTCTGACCTTACTATGTTATGTAATTGTGCGATAAAGAGTAGAGTGGAAGTCGTGCCTAGGACGAAGAAGCATTGGACGCCTTCTATTTAGATAGTCCGATGAGCTCAAGAAAGCGACTGGATGCGGAAGGCGGAGGATCGTCTTTAGTGGAAAGCATTGGGAAAGGCCTATATCCAGCAGTGGTTAGATACAGGCTGATGGTGATTATAATCAGATTACTTTTGTGCCAACATTGCTTATATATTTCATAGGTATACAAGAAATGCTCATTTTTAGGAGAGGTTTAGGGGAAAATAAAAAAAAATCTTAGGGGGAAATTTTGGTAGAGGTTGGCAACACTGTTTATGCCACTGTCAAGTCAAAATCCTTGGTTTAGTTAGCTTTGTATTCGAATTTTTAATGTCATTCTATTCTTCAATTCTTTCTTTACTTTTTGCATTTGCAATTTTAAAACGTATTGAAATTTTATATATAATTCGAATGAATTCCAGATTATTACTTATTATAAATAATCAATTGATAAGTCTGTAGTTTTTAAGTCAAAGTTCAAACAGTGTCTAACGAGGTCGCAAACATGAGCACATCTAATCACAAGAGTAGAGGTGACGTTCAAGAGCCCATTGTTTCTTCCACGAGACCTTACCCATCAAATATAAAACCAAGAACAGCCAATATAAGGATTGAAGGCGTTGAATTGTTTTATCCTATCCCAAACATCTCCCAAAGTGAAGTTCTTTTTCAGTTTCCTCTGTCCTAGCTACTATATGTACCAATTTTATTTTCCTTCCTTTATTTATTGAATGCAGTATAAATGAGTACTTTCTGTGTATATAGGGTTGTTTGTGATTTGTACATTTATTTTATAATATTGTTTCAGATTCATCTCAAATCTCATTGAGAGGATTATCTACATCTAGAGCTCTGGCTCTAGTCATTGTTATATTTATAACATCTCTTTGTGCATTAGGGATTTTATACAAACAGTTTCCAGAATTAGAAGAGTAAGGTCTAATTCAATTCCTATAATTTTATTAATTTACTTATTACTTAAATAAATTGCCAAATAATTTTAAAATAAACAAGTTTTCTGTTTTAGACATGAAAAACAGTTTCTGAAACTACCATGGGACCTTGAAGATGCAAAAAATCTAGGTCTTGTCTTAGACCGGTATAAAGACAAGTATTTTAAAGAAGTTTTATTTGGAGTCTCACTAGTTTATATCTTGTATCCTTTTTAATATATTAAAAAAAAAGAAAATAATAATCGGCATATAAAATATGTTTTTGTCGCGGTTTACATTGTTATGATGTAATAAATGACTGATTCATTGTAATATTATCTTGCACTATTCAGAAATAATTAATTGGTGAATATAAATTTTAAAAAAATTCCCATTTTTGTTGTATGTATTTACAATTATAACATAAAATTTCTATTCATCAAAATATAATAATATTTATTGAAATAAATCTATGTTATGTATAATATGTTAGTCCTGACATCACCATTCTTGTTTCTCCCAAAAAATAATTTATTTCAGATTGTAAGAGAGTTCATTATTATGTACCTAAATTCATTATTATATACCTAATTGTAAATTTTTGTGAATCATATAATCAAGCACTGCTTTTTTTCCTATTTATTTACATAATATTATTTATTTACAGCTACTGTTTTCCAGGAATACTGAATTTAGAATACATTATTATTATTTGTTAATTAATGCATCCAATAATTCCCTCAACTTATATATCAGTTTGCAAACATTTGCAATACCTGGATCTATTTTTCTTAGCATACTTTCAGGGTTCCTGTTTCCTTTTTATTTAGCTTTATTTTTAATTTGCTGCTGCTCGGCAATAGGAGCGAGCATGTGTTTCTTCATATCCAACCTTCTTGGAAAGAAATTGATTTCCAAGTTCTTCCCAGAGAGAGCAGCGCAATGGGCAAAAGCTGTGAGAAAGCATAAGAATAATTTGCTCAGCTACATAATATTTTTAAGGGTGACACCATTTTTGCCGAACTGGTTTATCAATTTAACAGCACCTGTGATTGGTGTTCCGTTAGTGCCCTTTACATTGGGAACATTTATTGGTAAGTGAAGATCAGCTTATTAATGTAATGTAGATGTAGAGGTATGAATGCATTTTTAAAATTAAATTCCAATTGTTAACAGGAGTGGCTCCACCATCATTTGTTGCCATTCAAGCAGGACAGACTCTACACACATTGACATCAACTAGCGATGCATGGTCATGGACATCAGTAACTGTGCTTAGTATTTTTGCTTTAATTTCATTAGTGCCAGTATTATTGAAGGAAAAACTTAAAGATAAATTTGATTAAAAAATGTGTGTGGTTTTTAGCAAAATTTATTTAAACTATTAGTTATTTAATTTATACTGTTAATAAATTGGAGTTTTGTACATTCCATTTTCATCTATTATTTGTTGTACCAATTTTCTCAACAGTATGAACCGACATGTGCAACAACAGTGATATTTCCACTTGAAGATTGCACAACTGGTCTCCAGTACCACCAGTTGTACCACACTGAAAATATTTATACTTTCCATTAATTTATACACATTTTTTTAAATAAATTTGAAGCAATTTATACTTACGTAAATATGTTTCTTTCAAGTCCACTATTAATGTTTTGCATTGGTGTTTGCATTCCTGTGCAGGCACTAAATGTATAGTTCTTCTGCCGTTCAATAGCAGTAAAAATGAAAAACTGCACTCTGTATCTGGTATGTGGAATGAATTTTGACTTGAATCAACTATGATGAATCTTTCTGTGCTTTGTCCAAATTTTGGTACAACTTTGGGTCTAGGAATTAATTGTCGTAATATCCTTGCTACATTCATTGTGTTGAATTTCCTGAAAAGAAAAAAGATACATGTCTATCCATGTAATAGTATCGTGTTTGTACTAAAGTGATTTTAACTGAAGGTACAATCAAAGCATTCAGAATATTAATTGCCCCAAATCAATGATGTCATAATTACTATAGATATGCCACAGAGGTTTTAACCCAGATAACCCTAAAATGTTTTTTTTCTTCGATGTCAACCAAATTCACATATTATGCTAAGTATGTCTCAGAAAGTCTGAAAAAAATACGAAAAAAAATCTTTGACAGGTGGAAATGCCGGAAAATGATGATCGTTATAACAAACGCTAATAAAATGCGCTACTATGGAGTGTGATAGATATTTTGCAAATGTAAGGCTAAAATTGCTGAATAAAACAATAAAATAAATGAAAAATATTTAATTACTTAGATTATAACTTCTATAATAATATAATTTTATTGTGGTGTGTGGTATGTATTGAAACAATGTTTTGGATGCAGCGAAATATTACATTTTTTACAGTAAAAACTTGCATTTTTGTGACAAATCGCGCATCGCAGTTGATTTGGTCTATACATAACGATGTGGCCAATATTATCATATCTTGAATTTTCATGAAGACCTTGTGATGTCCGTGTAATCATCCTTCTTGTAGGTTTCCAGCAGGCCAGTAGTTCTAAATACTTCAAAAAATGAGAATTTAGCATGTCGAAAACGGGCCGCAATTTAGCAAACTTGTCATTTGAGGGTAGTTTTGAATTATCACAACAGTGAAGATCACAACATCACAAACGCAAATCTGTCCCTGCTCATGGCGTTATTCAAAAGCGAAAGTCCACAATCTGTAGCATTCTCCCAGTACATAGATCTCCTGGGTACCACAATATAGCCACTCAATAATAATATTCCTAGGAAACACTTTATTTCGGCAATTGTTACGTTCCCAATTTTGTTCTTCTGTGAAGCGTACAAGTTTGTATATTCAACTAGAAGATGTATCAAATTATCATTGAAAAATAAATTGAAGGGTTTTTCCTTTAGTGGTGGGCCCACTTTGTTCTGCCATTCCGCATGTATAGGACGAATATCTCGTTTATTCCAATTATATTTTTTATTCTTGGACACATGAAGCGGAGTCCCTGAAGACGCTGGTAACACAGGCATTGTTGAAGAGGTACTTGGCTCGGGTGATGAACTTTTTGGACCAGTTTCTGTTGTTTCCAGGCATATTCGCTTTGAAGAAGAGCTAGTGGCGTTTCGTCATCTTCACTTTCGTCGGATACACTGTTGTTGAAATATAGTTCAGCTGTAGCTCTAAGTAAATTAAATTTTGCAAAGACACAAAATTTTCATCTCCCGAATCTTCATCTGTCAAGTCTGCATTACAACTCTCCGGAGGAAAAATTGTTATACCATCGAGAATCGGATCTGCTTCGTCAATGTGATCCAATTCTTCAATAATATCATTCAATGTGAGATTTCGATACTTCGACCTGAAACATACAAAAATGTTCTTATAGTACCTTATGTCCCTATTGTTCGTTATAACGATCCATCTAAAGATTTTGAAATAAACATATCTTTTGATGACTATAACATTCTGTAAATGTTTATTTTACGTCACTAAGGGTACATTCTTTATGTTTTAGGAGCAACTAAATAAAAAAAAATTAATAATGAAACATTTTACATACCTTGAAATATTCATGACTAAAATCCAAAAACAATAACGCGTATAAAATCAAGACACTGCACTTCTAACTGGGTCAACTTCCTGGAATGAATGCATAGACGTGTGACATGTGCTTATAACTTATAAACAAAATCTCAAGTACCCCCGGGTCGCCGTAATATTTTTTTGTTGTCATGATCGTTTAAACAAACGATAGCCTTAAGTGGGTTAAAGGGTCTGCAACGCGTGATACCTCAAGTATTGAGAGCGTCCATGGGCAGCAATGACTGTTTACGATTAGGCGGGTCGTACGCTTATTTTATACAACTAAGATATACAAAAAGAGCGTCAAAGACGTACATCCGTAAAAAGAGCCAACTGTCACACCTCACATTTAATTGAAATTTTGTGACAATTGATTGAAATAGGTATAAATGCCATTTTCGTATTTATTTACTATAAAGCCAAAGGGATGACATATCACACGAAAGTATTTTAGCATAATTTTATATTTATGGAAGAAAAAAAAAGATGTCATTGTGCTGATTACGTACTCGGCAAGGGAAGGAGATGGCAAGTATATTAAAACGCCGAGATGATAAGGATAGCGATTGTCATAAATCTCCCGGGCGGCGGAAACCGTATTCTGACGCAATTTAGTAAGAGTATGGCATATCTATAGTATTTATAACATCAATGCTCCAAACCTAAGTTTAATGTGTAGATAACTTTTTATATATATAAACATTTAAATGCTGGCTGCCAAAAGCATAATGTGGTTGCTTATACCCTCAAAGCAGTTAAGATGCCAGCAACAAACAGTATTACTGCAGTTGCTGGCATTCCTGCTGCTAAGTGCTAATAAATAATGCATCTTCGCAAGTCTAGTAATCTCAAGTTAATTGGAACACAACAATCTTTTAAAAGAAAATTAAATGAATATTAGGTCAGTAAAATTTCATATGAATATTACATACCACAGGTACATACTTTTCCCACTCCTCTGTTCAGCATTGAACATGTCTTGAGGTGTTACATAATACTTATTGTTTATTAGTATTTCAGCGTGTTCTTGGTCAAACACATCTTTATGTTTCTCATATAAATTCTTCAGTGTATCTAGTCTTATAGGTTGCTGGTCAGTCTGGAAAAATTATGATACCTGGGTGATCTAATGTTTATTTCATGTGTTCATGTTCATATGATGTCACGGTTTCGGTATTTATATGATGTCACGGTGTCATATTTAAATTACTTCTCGCCCCAATATCTCCCATGCCACAAATACATTAAGATTGTTTTAACCTTTTTACAGTTGGTGATTAAATCATTAAATTCAATAAGCTCTTAGTTACGTGGCTAAAATGTCATATTCAATCACTCAGGAATACTCTGGTACTGCTGACCCCACTAACTTGTTCTCTACTGGTGGGTATTAACACAACTCTTACATATATTGTCACTGTCCTCCACCAGGAGTGAACAGAGATAATATTTTTGTCTGCAGGCAAAATGCTTTTAGCGTTAAGTGGCAAGGAGTTTTCTTTTAGTGCACTTTTTTTTTTAAGTTTTGTGGTTATTAAAGTTAAAATATATCTGAATCCCCAGATACCCTTGCAACTGTGAAGGATTAAAATAAGCACAATTACATTATAAACAAATGTCGATAAACAGAAATAGTAGTGATTAATAACCTGATATATGAAAGGTGCAGTATGTTGCTGGTGGACTGGCTTTGCATGATGTATCTCTCTGATATTATTGACTGTGCTACAAGGCCAACAGTCCATGTCCGCAACGGTGAAGAAAGGATTTTGTATTAAACATGTCTCATGATAAAAATCTGTAAAGTTTTTATGAACATTAGCTGTGAATATACGTGTCAGAAATAATTTTATTTTAAGTAAAAGTGATAACACAAAAATATTTATCTTATTAAAGGTGAATGCACACTTATCCGAACAGAATATGCTCAACGAACTGAATTTTAGAAAGTTTATATGAAATCTCATAAAACTTCACACACCTCCTCCCTTCCAGATTCGGTCAATTCAATGCAGATAGCTAAGAGAAGTTTCATAAGAATTCATACAAATAATTTTATAATGCGTTTCGTTTAGTGCATTTGGCTCAGATAAATGTGGATTCACCTTACAATAATATTTTAGTATATATTAAGATTTCCTAATTTTGAAAGATTTATAGTGTAGACCTCTATTTTATACAATTACAAAAACATACCTGTTAATTTTGGGAATAAAGAGATAAATGGTATTGATAATCGCCTGAGAAGTCTCAGGCCAGGGTAAATATATTCTTGTAGATTGCACACTAAACAACTATAAATGGTTTTCAAATTATAAATCATACAAATAACCGAGATTAATATAAATAAAAGTTTGTATCTTCCTAAAAACCATTGACGCCGGGTCGGCAGGGGGCCAACTTCCATTTCTATAGAGTGCAGAGAGTCAAAGTATAAATCCTGGAACTCTTTATCTGATAAACCTTCGTCTAAGCATTGCTGCTTCAGTCTTGCTATCGAATTACAGTAATCTTCGAATGCTTCTTGGTTCACCATTCTTGACAGTAAACAATTGTGTAATAACACATATCTTTTAATCTTCAATTAATGCATTTGACTAATATAATTTACACTCAGTTTTACGTAAGTAAAGTCAAAACTATCATAATTATCATATTTATTTATTTTAAAAATTCAAATTCAATGAACATTTGACATTTACAATTCGTAATGTTTTGCAAATCAAAACTTGTCATTTGTCATGAAAGAAAAAAACTCTTTTTGGCAACCACGCTTCAGTCAAAGATTATTTTTGTTATCAAATGAAGTTAAATTATTTTTGGCGGGAGCACTTTCAGCGAGGTTGTGCCTAGAAACCTAAGTATAATTGAATGTCTGTGTTTTAAACAAATTTATCTAATCTCATAATGAAATTTACACATGAAAAAACTAAACATAGTATCTTAATTACAGTCAAAGTTATTTTTCGATGACAACTGTATCGTAAAATAACTTTTTTACCATTTCGATACAGCTTCAGCCATGGATACAGGTATTTTAAACAGGTTGCAATGCAAATACATTGCAACTTTGCAAAATTTTTGTACCTACTCTGTGAACGCGGCGCCGCGCGGCGCGTCGCGCATGCGCACTACGCATGCTCGATCTGCAAATGGATTTATAAGTAAGAATTATAGCTGTTAAATTAACTTCATGGTTGTATTTAAAATATTATTATCATATATTTCATGAGATTAGATAAAGTAGTGTATGAAACTGCACATAATTAGGTATTAAAATACTCGTGTGGTCTATTATAACATTCGCCTTCGGCTCATGTTATAAACTCACACTCGTATTTTAATAACCCTTAATAAGCAACAGTTTCATAAACTACTATTTCATAATTTTATGTGTAAGGTGCAAGCACAGACCATACAGTAGGCATGGAATGAATGCGTGGTGTCAATAGTAAGCGTCCGATCCGAATGCTTAAGAGCCATATTACATTCTGACTGTGATTTTTGCATAAAATGGCCAATTTTGGCGTTCTTGATCTCGGAAACAAAAATACATTAACAATGTTGACTTATTGAATAGTACAGAATAGCTATTCGCATAGTACATAGCGGCCTCGCTTTTTTTTAAATTTGACTAACTTTTTAAATAAACCCAAAATTGCAGAGAAAGATTTTCATAAAATGTGCGCATTCACTATTTTGAGCTCCTGGATTGTACATACTACTGTTACAAACAAATGAAATAAAAAAAAAATAGAATGTTATTTGTTATAATATTCATAAAGTACATAGTGGCCTCGGAATTTTGAAATATCATTGATTGACTATAGAAAAAAAACATTATTTTAACCAAAAAAACTTAGAAAATCGCTTTAAGTAAACTGTTAATTTCTCGAATAAACGATAATATTATTGGGCAAACTTTATACGAGAATAATTGTTACTTCATGATGAATAAACTTTGTAGCATGAATTTATTATCTTATTAATATAACTTCAAAATTACTACAAAAGACGATGCACCGGCGCGCCGGTGCATCGTTTTTTGTAAAGGTTTTAAGCTATTGCATAGCTTCTATCGCGGGCCTTGAGCGCGGGGACCGAATCCAGAAATTCCGTAACGAAAAAACCTCACGCTCCCCACTCCGACGGGCAAGGAGGTGTGGCTTGAAGGCCGTGCATCGTCTAACGTCGTTTCAGTTCGGCAGTCTTCGACACGGCGTTGTGTGCGTGCGATTAGACGTATTGTACGACTCTACGAAACTCGTTTTATTTATTTAATAATAGAAAAATTTGTTTTCTTATCGGTCACCACGCTCAAAAAGTGTAACTTGAATTAATATCAAAGAAAAAGCAATACTGCATGAATAAAATAAATAAATAAAATTATAATTGCATAAGTTGATACAAAATGCTATGCAATAGCTTTACCGCGGCAGTCCCCGAGTGCGACACGTCTTTTTTTTGTTTCGGCATCATTCGGCATCATTCATCGTTTTTTGTTAAGGCCGCCGCGGCGGCCTTCGCGTGTTTAGTACTGCGCGAGAGCTCGTCAGCTTGAAAATGTAATAGGGCCCATAACTTATAGTGCAACTTAGAAGACTAGAATCGGAACTAAATTTATTGATAATAGCAACATTGATTTTTTCCATAGAAAAGTGCTCAGGGTTGCCATATGAAAGCTGTTCTTACAAAGAAAGTGGCGCCGCGCTGCTATTCTATCTTATTCTTGTGTAGCACTGTAGTCGCATACGTAATAAATCGATTTTATATGCTTTAATCTGCTTTATGATTTTATACTACACCACAGAATAATATACTCTAACTATACAACCATATTTAACCAATTAAAACACGAAGTTATTAGTTCTATACATACTCATATTGCTTGACTGTCGTTGTGTAAGTCTGGCACGCTTGGTGCCATACAAATCTAATCTCACGAATCGACGAAAATGAAATCAAATGCAAAGTTGTTATACTTTGCATTTGATTTCATTTTCGTAGGTGTCACCTTGCATAAAATTAATGGAAACTTTGATTATTATTGTTTATAATACCGTCGTTGAGTTGTTCCTACGATGTTTTCTGCATATCCCTGAAGGCGGGAGTGGGACGATTAAATTATGAACTTGATAACTGCAAAAATAATCTTCGACTGAAGAATGGTTGCCGTAACGAAACAAAACAAAAGACATACTGCTAAGCATGATTGATGAACTCAAGACGGGACTTTCTGGCGGGAACTTGACGAACTTGTTGAGCGCTGGTGCTTCTAAACAAATTTTCATAATTTAATGTATATTTGATATTGTTGTTGTTGAAAAATGCTCGGATTCTGTAGGATAGCTAATTGTATCTTACAGTGACCGCCGTGTATTTAAAACAAGGTTTGTTAAAATTATTGAAATAAAGGTTTTACGTGTAGGTACTTTTGTTTCGTGCTTCTGCCACCCAGAATGGCAGCGATAAGGAATCCTTTTATTTAATCTGGGTCTCCCCATGCCCCATAATCGATTGCGGTTTCGAGAATACTCTACCATCTCGCCCAAAGGCCTCTAACTGACACGGTTTAAGGTACCTTCCGAATAGGGTTGCCAACCATACTGTTAAAAACAGTATTATACTGTTTTATATGCTTTAATACTGTTGAAAAATACTTCATTTTACCATAGCACTGTTTATTGTACTGCTCCGCATGCACTGGGCCTTACTATACTGTTTGTTTTGTTATGCAGCTTTTAATATACTGTTTTTCTTGTAAAAATAAGTTGGCAACCCTACTTCCGAAGTACGCAGTATAGTATATCTTATACTCATCGCTTACGTTAATCACATTTTGATCATGGTGTGAACATACACACCAAATTGTCTACGCGAACGAAGTCGCCGGTAACAGGTAGTCAGCCGAAAAAAACAGCATCGCACAAGGAACCATGGCGAGAGCGGTGTTCGAATTCACACTTCTGCTACCTACCACTACTATTTTTCCAGTATTCTTACTATGTGCTTCTATAACGAAAACGAATGATTGGATTAGGCGAACTGCTAACATCACACATGCGAGGATTACCATAGATAGCGGTTAAAGGGGAGGGGGGCACATTGCTCATATGAGTACACCTTTGGAGTGTAAGTTGTTCATCAACATCTTTGAACCAAAGCCGACCTCACCTGCACGTGGTGCATCCTGCTGACTGATAAACAAGGCTCTGGCGACAAGAGGTAAGGCATAGCGTATTTTTTAAGCTGCCCAACTGGGGAAGTACCTCCACCTCACAGAATACCGCAGCCAAATAACAATTCTCTTGAGGGTTGTTGTGTTCCTGCGAGTGAGTGAGGAAGAAACACCAGAGAGAAAGAAAATCAAATCAGGCTTTGAGTATAGATAGAGTACCCAGTGGCGGAGCTACGCGCGGGCGAAGTGGGCTCTCGCCCACGGCCTCTCACTTCAAGGGGAGTGCGAGTACGTGCGAGGCCCCCCTGTGGGTAAATTAATAATAAAAATCCGTGACCTGTATCGAGACTTTAAAATTGTAAACAGAGTATAAGTGTTCCTAGAATGTTTTTGATATACTTACTACTTGTTTGTTTGTTACTTAGTTATTATCTGATTTTCATGTGGAAAAAAACAGTCGAATTGAGAACAATAGGGTCTCGCTGATGATACTTTGCCCACGTCTAGATTAGACCACGCTATGCCACAGAGTAGGTACCATGTACTTAGTTCCTGTAAGTTAATCATCGTCGTAAGTTTGGTTTTCAATCTAATCCTGGAGATAATTAATAAACCTTTCGAGTAAGTAATTATTAGGATTTAACTTATATTTGCATAGGTTGCACGTTACTGTTTATATATCTACATGTGATTTGGCCTACATACACAGATTACATAATAAACGTCTGTTAAATTAATTACTAGACTTGCTACCATTGCGAGGTTGCCCTTCTTCCTCGTGGTCAGACCAGTTTGACTAAATAGTTTGACCACGAAAAATTACGTTTCCTCGTGGTCAAATTAGTCAAATGATTCTCTTTGTATCTTTGTCAACGTCGAAAATGCCAATACAAAGATATTTTGTGCATGTTATGTTATGAATCACTGATTATGATGGAGTGACTTCAAACGACCTTTACACGTAGAATGACGTCTTATTTACCTAATGTTTTTAGTATAACAGTATTTCATCATATCATATTTATTCCATAGAAAATGAAAAAGAAAATAGACATGTACTTATAGCATAAAATGCATTTTCTTAAACTCTAACATAATTTGGATTGGACAATAGTATTAAATAGTCTTTTGCTGAGACGATAAGATAAGACAAAGTAGCTACGCGTCGGGGCCTACTGATAACACAGTCGATGTTATTGAGCCCTGTCAATACACGACGACATGCTCTCTTCATAAATTATCTGGAGCTAGGAAAAATTGTTTTTAACAGTGTTGTGAAAATGACTACAGTTCCAAATGAATAGTTAATCGGTTTATAGTGAGTTTACGTGAAAACCTCGACGATGCATCTGATACTGTCATCTAAAAATGCAGGAGACACCTGAACTAAGATGGACATTAATGGAGTAGGTGAGGGGAAATGGAATGTCCCTCTACTGGGGTCCGTCGTGATCCTTAATGTGCGTATTAAAATATTGTATATAAACACCTAATAGTTGTATCCTAAATCTAAGTTTTAGTCACATCGTCGTCATCATCGGTCCTCTACAGCTAATACACATTACTACCTACTAAGTAGGTTTAAAGTATCAAGTCACTGCGCAATGTTACCACTTGTTACATATATAATATTATCAATTAGCATTCTTGTCTTATAGCTATCTATACTAAATTTATGTGTATATAAGTATTATGGAAAGGGTTTTATAGATTTGCATGAAAATCTATACATTGATAGTTTCTTTTGTTTCTCAGGTTAATGCCTAATATCCCAGATTTAATAAAACTATATAATGATGTTTTTTCTGGAAAATATTCTTAAAAAGAAAAATATATTCTTGGACATATTACACAGCGCCATCTAGTCCCAAGCTAAGAAAAGCTAGTAGTAGCTTTTCTATTTATTAGATAACTGATGAATGTACTTACAATTATTTTTGTAATTATTTAATTACATGCAAAGAAAATATCCAGACCAAGATAAACAAACATGTTCATGAACGCACCTCGAGTATGTCCAACAAAAACTACTGCAATTCTCGTATGCACTACGTATGCTGAGAAAAGTAGTGAATCAAAAAGCTGTTATTGCAGCATATCATGGTTTGGTAGCCTCAATATTAAGATATGGCATCATATTCTGGGGAAATGCTGCGAACATTCATCGTTTATTATTAGCACAAAAAAGATGTATTCGGTCTATCTGTAACCTAACAAGAAGAGACAGTTGTAGAATATTTTTCAAGAAGCTTGGTATATTAACGTTGCCTTCACTATACATTTACGAAATAGTCCTTCACATAAAACGCAATCCAAATCTATTCCCCAATACTGTAAGTACTAGAAGAGGAGATACGCTACAACTCAGGTTGAATAATAAAACGGCTCTATTTGGTAGTAGTGTATTTGTAATGTCTGCTAGAATATATAATAAATTGCCAGCAGACATTAGAAGATGTAATGAGTTCAGGACGTTTAAAACTAAGCTGTATGACTATCTGTTAGAAAAGACATTTTACTCAATGAATGAATATTTTGACATTCGATAATAATTGTATTTAATTTTAATTTATACACATATCAATATAAACAATATTTATGACATTAAACATAAAAATATTTAAGCTATAATATATTGACATTGTATTAATTTTTAAAATTTTAATGTACCTAATAATAATTATAATTTAAAAATGCTGAAACATATATTTGTATGCCTGAATTATAAACCTATGAAACAAAATTTGTATGCCTGTTGGCGAATTACAGTTGAACGAAATGTAATTTAAGACCTTGTAATGAAACCTGTAATTTACAAATAAAATTTATCTTATCTTATCTTATCTTATCTTATCTTAACACAAATGTTTGTTTTGTGTGGGGATTGAACTCGCGACCTCAGAGTCAAAGTAGCTTGCTAACCATTACACCACAGGGTTTGTCAATCGTAAGTCATCCATCATGCCATTTTACACAGAAAATATTTTTTCTAGTACCTATTTAAAATAATTAAAATACAAGGCCGAACTGTGAACAAATTTAACACATTCATAATCTCTGGAGGGTTGTCCGTTGAGGTCCAGTGACTCTCTGATCTCTACTCGCATGAAAACACAAGTTCACACAACCTGTCGTGTATTGCAAGCGCTTGTTGTTATAGGTATAGAATTAGTAATAATTATTCAATATAGGTTAAGATAACCCCTATATACATCATGTGAATCAATCAGAATGCTTATTTATTACTATATTAGAATATTTTTTTTATAAAGTGATATAAAAAATATGGGCATTGTATGTACCTATCTAGGTATTCATCCATCCTATCCACATAGGTGTGCCGTTCGCCATGTGGTTTCCGGCAGACTAGAATAGAATCACTCCGTCTCTTCGCGTGGATGTCGTACAAGGCGACTAAGGGTAATACATTATAAAACATCGATCAGGCCTCCCCAACCCGTATGGCCAGCGTGGGGAGTGAAGGCCAAATCCTCCTGTGTGTGACGGACGAGAGAGGGTCGTGCTCCTGAAGTGGAGACTAAATGACCTGATGATGATGATGATGATCCACATAGGACGTGTGCTGAAGTTACCTATTTTGACATAGGTAGGTACTACAAAATTACACACGCCTCCTTCATATTAATATATACTTAGCTTCATGTCCAGTCAGTGACATTGCGCCGTTGCATTCCAAATGATAACATGGTAGGTACGGCTTTCAGCGATAGGTAGGCCGCCAGATTACGACAAATCTTACAACAAATGTATTATGAGTTCAATCAATCAAAAAATATCTGGCATTATATATTGAATTTGCATTCGCCTTTTATGCAATACTAGCGGCCAGCCCCAGCTTTGCTGTGGCTCAATCTTCCCGTCTCATTCGTGTGCATTTCCCATACAAACGTTGTCCTGACAGATACAAACAACAACAAAAATATTGACAGAGAAAGGCAATTGAAGCGAAATGATTCATGAAATGTTTTTGAAAATGAATTTTCTTCACATTTTTTGACGTCTTATAAATAGATGAACGCTGGCTGCACGCAAGAAAAAGCATGACTCATTGTCACGTTCCGCCAGAGCCGAGCGTGCATACGACAGCGCGGGACAAGCGATAGAGAGGCACGATCATCTATCTCTCGTCTTCTCCATCAGCAGATGTTTTCTTATGACGTTATCACGTAAAATTATCGTTCGTAAACTGACTTTACAGAGAACCATTCTTTTTCGTTAATTTTTCTGAATTCTGCTTTTCGGGGTGGAGAGAAATCCAGTAGGTAAATCAAAGATCATAAAAATCGGTCACTGCTGACACAGCTGCTTTTTATACATTGGTGGACAGCTGGTTTTTATAATCGACTAGCTGTCCCGGCGAACTTCGTACCGCCTAACAATCAATGAATGTCGTGGTACATATTAGCTGAACTAAATTTATGATTTTATGGAATTAAAACAATGAATAGTAGAAAATAATAGAGAAGCTCGATGGCGTCATTGCGCGTGTCAGTCTAATTGAACACGCAAGTTAAGCAACGTCGACCGTAGCCTGTACACGGATGGGTTTATATTACCTCGAGCTCCTCCGTGATTCGAAAGACACGTTAAGCCGTCGGTCCCGGTTGTTATCATTAACTCATCTTGAGCTCCTCCGTGCTTCGGAAGGCACGTTAAGCCGTCGGTCCCGGTTGTTATCATTAGCTCATCTTGAGCTCCTCCGTGCTTCGGAAGGCACGTTAAGCCATCGGTCCCGGTTGTTATCATTAGCTCATCTTGAACTCCTCCGTGCTTCGGAAGGCACGTTAAGCCGTCGGTCCCGGTTGTTATCATTAGCTCATCTTGAGCTCCTCCGTGCTTCGGAAGGCACGTTAAGCCATCGGTCCCGGTTGTTATCATTAGCTCATCTTGAGCTCCTCCGTGCTTCGGAAGGCACGTTAAGCCGTCGGTCCCGGTTGTTATCATTAGCTCATTTTGAGCTCCTCCGTGCTTCGGAAGGCGCGTTAAGCCGTCGGTCCTGGTTGTTATCATTAGCTCATCTTGAGCTCCTCCGTGCTTCGGAAGGCACGTTAAGACGTCGGTCCCGGTTGTTATCATTAGCTCATCTTGAGCTCCTCCGTGCTTCGGAAGGCACGTTAAGCTGTCGGTCCCGGTTGTTATCATTTAATGACAGTCGTTAAGTTAAGTCAGTGGCCTTTAGGCGGTTCGAAAACACTGGCCTCCGCCAACCCGCAGTTGAGCAGCGTGTTGGAGTACGCTTTAAACCCCTTCGGTTGAGGGAAGACCCGTATCCATAAAAACTGAAGATTTCATAAAAATAAAGATTTCCTTATTGTTAATTTTTTTTTAAAAAAACGTTTTGTTTTATTTTTTTTAGTTTTGAAATAGGTTTTATCATTTTGGTGATTTGTAATTGTCATTTCTTTTGATGTTTACTCTGATTTGATTCTTGCGCTCGAACCCCATGGGAAAAGCGTTTTCACCCCTATCGATTTGACATTTTTAAATTTTCATAACAAATCACAGACAACTTTCGCGACATAAAAGTGACACCAATCGATTTGACGTTTTGATTTTTGACAACCAATAAATATCGTAATCCCTTTTTCAACTGACACTTTCATTTGTATGGGAAAATGTTTTTTCTTTTATTTTATTTTTTCGAGAATTTTCCAATGTTTTTAAGAGTTATTCTGCTATTCTGGACGGAAACAAATCAAAAACCATGGCAATCGGTCCAGCCGTTCTCGAGTTATAAGTGTTGTAACAAACACGACTTTCTTTTATATATATAGATGGTGTAACTAACCCGACTTTGTTTTATATGTATAGATACTTATAACTATGGTTTCATCAGTATAGTGGGTGCCGAGCACCCCTGAGAATAGACATTAAGAAACAGATCTGTATGTAATCGCCTTTTAGGGATCATAAGTGTTTTTATATTACCCGACGACCCGTGGTTTAGAGTCGTCGGGTACGGGTTTAGACTACGAAATTTCTTTACGGACTCGATCGGATCGACCGACAAATAAATTAATGTCCTAGATATTATGTAGGAAATTAATTTATTTGTCGGTCGATCAGTGTGCATTTCTCTTCTCACACTTCGCCACTTTTTAGAGTCATCAAATGATTATGAGCATGAGGTTTTCTAAAAGCCGGCGCCTCTGCCTTTATGCATCCATGCAAATAAGCCATCCATCTCCATCTGTCATAACTAGTAACGTGGGCAGGTGTTGTTATTGTTAGTTTGCAAAGCTATTCTGGGAGTACATAGTCCGTAAAGAAATTTCGTAGTTTCGGGCAGTGCGTAACTATACCATCAGGGGCCCCTGGCAAATGAGCCCTCAGAAGATTGGGACCTCTCTCTAATAAATCATCTAAGTAACGAACACTAAGGAAATACTTTGTATATTTTTGGTTAATCTATAATTTTATTTTCAAGAAATATGATAATGTACCTACCTACCTATTAAAATTTTGAACTTATGATGCATATTGATAGCCTAACTTAAAAAAAATACTATTTTTGTACTTAGCTCCCGAGCCTGAGGCCCCCTTCTTCTTGGTCCAGGGGGGCCCTTGGCATTTTGCCCGCTCTGCCACTGGTTTCGGGCGATATTTTTCGAATGTTTCCTACGTCTCGAACAGTTATGTCCAGGACAAGGCAAATTTTATGCTGAATAAAAAAAATTGGTTGCCTGTAAAGTCGGTATACGGGCGAAAGTTTTACGTGACAACGACTTTGAGTGGTAAAATGTTTTCGAGTGGAAGGGACGCATGCCTTTCACTTTTTATGTCTGTCTCTCTCGCTCTTAGAAGGGACGCGTGCCTTTCACTCGCTCTCATTGTAAGCGCATAACGTGAGCCAGTTTCTTTAAGTGTCATCCGGCTAACCAATTTATAAGACGTTGTCACGTCAAAAGTGCATATCAACGACCGAATTGACTGAAAATCCTATTTGAAATTCGGACTCAGTTTCCGACCTTCGATTACTGAAGTCTGAATTTTCATTCTTTATTTGCATCAAGACACGAATTACATAATTGTTACCTACTTATCAAGATTGCTTTTAACATATATACGATAGATAAGTGAATTTCTACGCAACGCATAAGGTATGATAATGATGCATGTAAAATACAACGTAATAACTTGAATTGTCGTCGAAAAATCGTTGTCAAAATATTTACTTACTAACTACGCCGCGTGGCCGGTGCTCTTTTTGCGAGCAAGATTTACCACAGTAGGAAGTTTTGTGTAGCTATAGCTAATCAGTGAGATTAAGTGTTCCATAAAACTTTCTAGATTTGTTATAATAATTTATGAATAGTGATTAGATTCACGTGTGTATATAATCTTTCTGTATGTATGAATTTAACGGTAAAGGCTCTAATATCACATTGCTCCACCTAGGTACGCCGACCTACTTGTTGATTACGTGAATCCATTGCAGCACTGTGCGATAGAAGGTGAGAAAAATTAGGGTGCTTACATATAAAACCCGAATAGCTGTTTACAGGTAACCAGTACGTGTGAATACAAAGAAAACTGTAGTTTATTCCATACATTTATTTTATCATACCGAGAGCTTGGACCGGTCGATTTATACAAGTCCAACACTGTCTGATAAGTTTCATAACATAAATATTTCATTGCCATATTAAATACTAGCTGGCCTGGTGAACTTCGTATCGCCTTTAAAGATTTTTACGTAATTTTTTCAGATAAGTTATACAATCTCTCAAGTTGGATCAAACTGAACACAGTGTGCAAAATTTTATTAAAATCGGTTCAGTAGTTTAGGATTCCTTCGTGGACAAATAGTGACACGAAATTTTTAGATACTAGATAAGCGATATACATTTTTTTTGTTAATACATACATAATAATACATAGAAAACATCCAGACCAAGACAAACAGACATGTTCATTCATGCACACAAATATTTGTCTTGTGTTGGGATCACACCCGCGACTCCAGAGTCAAAATGGACAAGGTTAGCTATTCCACCACCGGGGTCGTATACAATATTGTCAGAGAATAAGTGTTAGTATTTGTGGATTCGAGATTTTAACTCCCTCTACGCAAATGTCGCTCAAACAAATGTTTCAGTCTTCGATCATATATTAATCGAAAGTTTCAGTAGAATTTGCGCATCCAGTTAAGCTCGTCCATACTAACGTCATCTAACAATAGACCCCATGTAATAATTTACATGGGTCTATTGTTGGGTTCATGTAATTACACTGTATTATCTAAATTAGGTGGTTTGTGTAGAAATTAAATATGTATCTAAACAAAAACTTCTGACTGTAAAAATTATAAGCAGTTTGCTTAATGATCAATATCGGTTATTATTGTTGTTGACAAAGGAGCTAAACATTTTGTCATTGTAATGTATGAAAAAAATATACACAAAGACTTTTTGGCATTATTACGCAAATAAATAATTGAGTAAAATTTGCGAGTTGTGTTACGATAGATTTTAACGTAAACGGCGTAGTTAGTAACTAACGTTACGAAACACGTTATCACTACATAGTATAAAACAAAGTCGCTTTCTCTGTCCCTATGTCCCCATGTATGCTTAAATCTTTGAAACTACGCAACGGATTATGATGCGGTTTTTTTTAATAGATAGAGTGATTCAACTGGAAAGTTTATATGTATAATATATGCATAACATAGTAGAAAAACACTGATAATTTAGAGGTTTCTAATGTGATGTCGTAAATAAACACATTTTTTTGCTCTTTCATTGCAAACGCTGGCTGAACCCAACGAGATAGATCAAAATAATGTAGTACAGTATTGTTCACCTTAAAATGGTCTACAAAAAAGTTCGCGATGGTATATGTCTATCTCTTAGTGGTAACACACAATAACCGTTATTTTGTCCTTTGCTTTTTACAAGAAATAATGCCTTATTTACGAAGCGATTTTAAGCAATACAGAATTAATCCTTATCCAATTAAGTACCTTAAATACATTGCGCATTTAATATAGATCAATATGGCCCTTCACAGCATGTAATTTAAATGAATAGTTTAGAAGATATTACACATTTAAAATGCAGGGACATAACGGCTGTGGCGGTACCGGCCGCGGAGCCGGCGGCGTGTGCCTATAACTGGGGAAGGACTGGATAGGACAAAGCGCAAAGACCTTCTGTAGTACATTTAGTATCAGCATTGCACCCGTGCGAAGCCGGGGCGGGTCGCTAGTTATAGTATAAGTAAAAGTTCTACGTACAGTGCATACTATACGTAGTACTGTTACTTCCTGCAGCTCTCTTGTATGGATCTCACCGGGGAGGTGAGGTGAGGTCGGAGACGAATGTGGAACAGTTTGTATGACGCAGCTCAGACACGCATTTTCCTGCTCTGCACTTTCAAGTCATTACTTATGTAATAGTACGTAGTACTATTTTTAATTATACTGCGGTAATAGTTAGTGGCGAGACCAACATTTCCATTAGTAGGTAGAAGATGGTCCTGTGTAGCCACGTAGATGTAGGTACGTACTACGTAGCATTCGTAGCACTATGCGGGAGTCCTACCCTCTAAATTAGAAGTTTTACGGTATGCAGACGGCGATTACTGTAAATAATCTTTACATTATTATAAACTCTACTCAACGTTTCTGCATATGTATGCGAGCTTTTCTCGCGAGAATCATAATAATAATCTGGGGATAAGTCAAGACTGACTATATCCCCAGCGAATGAATTCGGTCTGATGTCAGGCCGGCTATATATAATATCATCACAGCATAGAGGATGCTCACAGTCGGCTGGTCATAGTCACATAGATGACGCGAGCAGAGCAGCTTTTTTATAATACATACCTACATTTGAAAAGGTACCTAATTAGCCGAATCTGTTGGTAATGCTGATTCTATCAGTCACGCGGTATGCTTATCGATAATGGCAATAAATTGGATCTCTACGTAAGTAATACGCATGCAGTGATTGAACGGTAGATATATATGACATGTTACGTACGTGCCTCATATTGTCTCCTGTCGAATTATTTTGAACGATACGCGTTTTCTGACTGATAAGAAAGAATACACTCGATATCTGCGTCGTCACAATATTATACTATGAATTCACCGACTGCACTTGAAAGTAGATACATCAAGAGCATTCTTTTGGGATGGATCACTAAAAGTATTCTATTGCGATGATACAAAATTGAATTACGCTCAATCTTGCTTTTCTAATAGCAATTGTTTTGCTATTAGAAAATCAAGTCAAGTTATTAGAAAAGCAAAGCGACTTTGTTAGTCGCTTTGCTCGTGAATGCTTAGTGCTAGTTTTTTGATCACTTGCGAACGTGTTAATATTTACAAGCCAACTAAATTGAGAAAAAGTTTCACATTATGAATTAACTAGACGCGTGTTACATATCCAAATTAACCGGGTTGCTCACTACAAAATGTGAGCAAGTAATCCACATAGTTTTAATATGTAACACGCGTCTTATAAATTCATAACATGAGAGTTCTCTCTCTATTTGGTCGGTTTGTTTACGTTGACATGATCGAACGCGAACAGAAAACTCGCACTAAGCACTCAGTGCCGGGGCCGTCCATCGGTGTCCCAAAAAATCATTAATCACATGCCAAATCAGCGTCTAGGCCTAGGTTTTGTATTCAATGAGGATAAAGTTCTTAATACGTAATCTGGCAATGTTTGGGTTAAAAGAGATAGATATCGCACTAGAGCAAGGTAAAATGAGGCAGTGCAATTAAAAATATTATAAATTCACAACATGAGAGATCTTCTCAAATTAACCTTATGGTCGCTGGTTAGAATATACTTAAAGAAATATAAATCAGAGTCGCAAATTTCAGACAGTAACCGTATATCCAAATTTGTGGAGAGTCACTGGTTTTTACCATAACGTAAAGAACAGTAAAAAGACCACAGATATATATGAAATCAAGCCGCTACAGCAGCTACTGCACCGTTGTCAAGTAGACATGTTGTAAATCAGGGGTATCGCTCACGAGTTACTAACTCTGTAAAAGCATCTTCACGCCCTCTCTAAAAAATCCTATGCTGTAGTTTCCCCGGAAAATCCTTGATAGAACATTTATTTCACGACTTGTTAGAAAAAGAAACATATCTTTATTTTAATAATAATAAATAAATAATAAATATTTTTGGACAATTTACACAGCGCCATCTAGTCCCAAATTAAGCGCAAAGCTTGTGTTATGGGTACTAGTCAGTACTAGACAACTGATAAATATTCTTAAATACGTGTGCCTTATTTCGGCACTGCATGTCTCAGATCTTGATTTTAACAAGACAAAAAATTAGTCGTTAATTTGTCGAAATTCGTCGCCCAAAGCAAAAAATTTGTCGGTCTCCCGTTAAAGAGTTATGAGGGTTTTTTTGTGGCAGTGCCGAAATAAGCTTATTTCGGCACAGCCCACTCGGGATCTATTCAAAGTCAAAGTCAAAGTCAAAATTCTTTATTCTGTGGGCCCTCGCGGGCACTTAGACACGTCTTTTACAATTAGGTATATTTTTTTTATCTACCAGCATTTCGGAATGACCATTGACGAGAAGAAATGCCGAAAGAAACTCTGTCAATATAGGTCTTTTTTAAATAGCCATACAATATTATCATTATACATAATACAATAAAAAAAAAAAATGGTATTCAACCAAAATAAGAGAAAAAAAAATTAAAGTAATATAAAATAGTAAAAAAAAAAAAAAAAAAAAAAAATCATAGTATAGAGTGTATATACATCACTACATAGTATAAAACAAAGTCGCTTTCTCTGTCCCTATGTCCCTTTGTATGCTTAAATCTTTGAAACTACGCAACGGATTATGATGCGGTTTTTTTTAATAGATAGAGTGATTCAACTGGAAAGTTTATATGTATAATATATGCATAACATAGTAGAAAAACACTGATAATTTAGAGGTTTCTAATGTGATGTCGTAAATAAACACATTTTTTTGCTCTTTCATTGCAAACGCTGGCTGAACCCAACGAGATAGATCAAAATAATGTAGTACAGTATTGTTCACCTTAAAATGGTCTACAAAAAAGTTCGCAATGGTATATGTCTATCTCTTAGTGGTAACCCACAATAACCGTTATTTTATCCTTTGCTTTTTACAAGAAATAATGCCTTATTTACGAAGCGATTTTAAGCAATACAGAATTAATCCTTATCCAATTAAGTACCTTAAATACATTGCGCATTTAATATAGATCAATATATCCCTTCACAGCATGTAATTTAAATGAATAGTTTAGAAGATATTACACATTTAAAATGCAGGGACATAACGGCTGTGGCGGTACCGGCCGCGGAGCCGGCAGCGTGTGCCTATAACTGGGGAAGGACTGGATAGGACAAAGCGCTAAGACCTTCTGTAGTACATTTAGTATCAGCATTGCACCCGTGCGAAGCCGGGGCGGGTCGCTAGTATTGTATAAAGGTCTAAATATGTATATCCACAATACTACTTGTAAAGATAAGACGCTTGTGCTTCACATCCTGTGCCGAGAATTTGCCATACATTTTTATCATTAAGGTAATCGTCGGTCCTGTAGTAAGCCTTTTTGCATAAGGTGGTCTTAATAAGCTGTTTGAATTTAGTGTCGGGTAAAATCAGGACCGACTCCGGCAACTTATTGTAGTAGCGGATGCAATTTACGACAAACGAATTATTGACCTTCCCCAGTCTATGTTTTGGAATAACCAATTTGTTTTTGTTCCGCAAGTTGACATTAGTTATATCACATACTTTTGTAAAATTCGAAATATTTTTACGGACGTACATAATATTTACATAAATATATTGAGAAGCGACAGTGAGGATATTTATCTCCTTAAATAACTCACGGAGTAACCCTAGAACCCAAATTGTAAATTGATTTAATGGCTCTCTTTTGTAATACAAAAATTTTATCAATGTCAGCTGCTTTACCCTAAAGCAATATGCCATATGACATAATGCTATGGAAATAACTAAAATAAACGAGCCTAGCAGTTGTCTCGTCCGCTATCTGTCTTATTCTCCTAACCGCATAAGCTGCGGAACTGAGTCTGCGAGCTAGTTTCGTTATATGAGGGCCCCATTGCAACTTTGAATCAATGGTAATACCAAGAAAAACAGTATCATTGTCATAAACTAGGGTGGTGTCCTTTATGACTACATCAGCATGGACTTGCCTGACATTGGGTAACGTGAATTTAATACATTTAGTTTTGTATGAGTTAAGAAGGAGATTATTTGTAGTAAACCATTTCAAAATTGCAGAAAGAGCATTATTAACATCATCAATTTTGTCTTTATACCTAGCAACTTTAAAAATAAGTGAGGTATCGTCGGCAAACAGTACTACGTTGGCAATTTTTTCTACAAAATCAGGCAAATCATTGATGTATACCAAGAATAAGAGAGGACCCAAAATTGAACCCTGGGGCACGCCCATTTTTACCTTAAATGCATTTGATTTTGTGCCATTTACATCCACCGTTTGAGTTCTATTACTAAGGTATGATTTTACCATTTGCGAAGCCTTCTCTTTAATACCATAATGATTTAATTTGAGCAGCAGTGTCTGATGATCAACACAATCAAATGCTTTGGAGAGGTCGCAAAACACACCGATAGCGTCCTGAGACGTCTCCCAAGCCTCAAATATGTAATTCACGAGCGCGATTCCTGCGTCTGTAGTGGACATTCCGGCGGTGAACCCGTATTGCTTCTTATGTAGAATGTGGAACTTATTAAGATGTGCGAGCAGCTGATTTGACATGATCTTTTCAAACACTTTACTCAATACTGGCAGAATAGAGATTGGTCTGTAATTCCCAGGCTCATGATTATCTCCTGATTTAAATAAAGGTATAAGTTTGCCAAGTTTCATTAAGTCTGGGAAAATACCACTCTCTATACTTTCATTAAAAACTATAGCCAGGTGAGCAGCAACAGTATCCAAAATAGGAAGAACAATTTGAGTGGACATTCCCCAGAGATCCTCAGATTTCTTAATATTTAAATCTTTGAATGTTCGAATAATGTCATCTGGGGTAATGTGACAAAATTTAAATGCATGCTCACAGGGCTGTACATTATCCTCAAGTAATCTTATGGATTCTGAGGCTGATGAATTGAGAGAGGCAGTCGTATCAATTGGAACATTGGTAAAAAAGTTTCCAAATGCATTAGCAACATCTTGATTTGAAGTTAATACATTATTATTACATTTCAAAGAGTAGTCGTTTTCTTTAACTTTTATTTTGCCAGTCTCTTTGTTGACAATGTTCCAAACTGTTTTACATTTGTTAGTTGAATTTTTAATTTTATTATTTATGTAGTTAGACTTGGCTACCTTACAGACTTTCTTGAAGATTTTGGAATACTGTCTAACGTGTTCCTTAAAATTGCCATTCCGTCTATACGATTTTTGAGCATACAAATCATATAGTGTATTTCGACTTTTATAAATACCTTTGGTAGCCCATTCACAAAATTTAATATTGTTTCTGATTTTAACCACTTTTTGTTCAAATATGTTATTAAATTCTTCAGACATTACATTAAAAAGATCACCATATAACTTGTTAGGATCATTTTCCGTGTATACTATTTGTGGCAACTTATCCTTCAAAACACTTTTGAATTTTGATAATTTACTACCAGTAATTGGTCTGAACGAAATAAGTTTGGTTTTTTCCACAACTACGTTATTGAATACGACTAACTGTCCACAGTGATCTGAAGGTAAGTCATTAATTATACATTTATTTAAGTACTCCGAATTACAGAAGACATTATCCAGACAGGTAGCGGAGGTTGGAGTAATTCGCGTGGGCTCAAGGAATAAGTTATGCAAGTTAAAAGATTTAAATAAATTTAAAAAATTTGATTTAATAGTACTATCAACAAGCAAATCAATGTTGAAATCACCACAAACAATTAGTTTCTTATTACTTTTAAATGCTAACTTTAACATTAATACATCCTCCATGACCTCCTCGAATATTTTGTACACACTATTTGGGGGTCTATATACACATATAATTAAATGTTTGTCTAACTCGGCACAAGATATCTCGATAGTATATTCAACAGAAAGCCGAGTAATGTCCACACGCTCTTTGACTAACATGCAATCTTTAACTAAAATTAACGAACCGCCTCTAGTAGTCGACTTCCTGTTGAAACAGCTAGCAACTTTGTAGTTATTAATATGAAAGATCATCTGACTATCGTTTAACCAATGTTCAGTTAAGCACAAAACGTCAACATTTTTCAATTCTAAAAACAATTGTACAAGCAATTCGCTGCCAGGAAAGCTTTGTATGTTTTGATGTACAATTTTTAATTCAGCAAGCTTTCCCTCTGTCCTGTGAAGCAGTTTAAATCTGCAGTCAAGTTGCCTACATTACAATTATTTTGTTTACAGTGTAAACCCGTTATATAATTAATGTTGTAGGCAAGTAAAGAAGAAATCTTATATCTAGATTTTTTAGAAAGATGTAAATGGTCTTTCGTCAAAAAAAAATCAGAAATAAAATTATTTGTGTCAAAGAATATAATATCATCACTGTGACGACATGTCAGTGTATGTAGTAGATTGTTCTAATATTAAACTACAAAACGTAGCGAAGATATGATTTTCCCCAGAATTAGTCGTCAATTTGTCGCGTTCATACACCAAGTATTTTATTTTTGTTAATAAAAAACTTTTTCTATTTGAAAGAAACTTCTATATAATAATATGTACTTCCAGATTGGTCCCATATTTTTTTCACCATCATCATCAGCCTGTATCTACCCACTGTTAAATATAAGCCTTCCCCATGCCTTCCACTAGATACAGCCGCTTTCTTAAGGTCATCGAATCATCTAGAAGGAGGGAATCATTAGAGTGGAGGCCCAACGCTTAGTCGTTCTACGCGCGGCTTCCACTCTAATGCCTTCCCCCATCTGCCATCATGTCGAGAACTTTTTGGTTCTCCGTCGAATTTCTTTGTTCTGGATTCGATCAATCAGAGAAACCTCGAGCATTAGCCTGTAGACCAGTCCGATGGTCAGTTTCCAAGGCTCTGCACCATATGTCATTGCAGGGAGGACGCACTGGTTGAAGACTTTAGTCTTCAAGCAAGGCAGTTAGTGTTTTTTCATAATGTAGAGTAATTTTTGGAGTCGGTTTTTTTTTGTTAAAATTATCTGTGATCATAACTACAACAGTTATTATATACATACATTAAAATAATTCATTAATCTGTTCGTTACAGGTATGCATACCAAGTCTCGTGCTCGCATACGGAGTCATTCTTGTAAACTTAGCCGCCCTTGAAGTGCCGCTGTGGCTTGGCCTGTCTACATCTGTCATTTTCGTCTTGACATACAGTCTAACACGTAAGTGTTATATTATACGTAATATCTCTATTTTAGTTATATCACAGTATAAGTAATAGTCCTAAAGTAGTTATATCATGGCGGGCGCAGTTACCGTAGCCTATATAACGCAGGATCTCCTTACTTTAGACGACTTCACATACTAACAGAAACACAACAATCTGCGAACAATAGGATTCAGTGCTAAATAGAATAGAATTGAATGAATGGATCGCACGGAGCCGATTGATTTAAATGGCTCAAAAGGTATCATTGTGGAAGTCTAAGTGGGTAATTATATTCACCAGTGGATATCTTTGTCCAGAAATAATGATGATGATAAAGTAAAGTGAAGTTTATTGGTTAGCCGTGTGTTTTCCGGCAGACTGGAATTGAATCACTCCGTGTCTTCCCGTGGATGTCGTACAAGGCGACTAAGGGGAAACACATTATAAAACATCGATCAGGCCTCCCCAACCCGTCTGGCCAGCGTGGGGAGTGTAGGCCAAATCCTCCTGTCTGGAACGGAACGGACAAGAGAGGGTTGTGCTCCTGTAGTGCAGACTAAAGTGACCTGATGATGAAGTTTATTGTCGTAAAGTTTCCTGTTTGTTTGTTTTATAAAATAATGGGCAGGGTACCTTGCAAACATACGTTCTGTCCGATATTGTTCATGGACTGGCATCCAACGTCCCCTCACCCAATTTACTCATAATAATCGTCAAGAGTATTGGCTGCAGTTTTTTTTTTTTTTTTTTATACTACGTCGGGTGGCAGACAAGCATACGGCCCGCCTGATGCGAAGCGGTTACCGTAGCCATATTAACGCTCGCAACATAAAATATCGCTCGCGCGCCGCCACCCCCGCTGCCATCGCAGCATCTCCTTCCTTTCTGGTGACCTCACTCACTCGCAGGAACACAACAGCCCTCAAGGGAACCGTTATTTGGCTGCGGTATTCTGTGAGGTGGAGGTACATTCCCCAGTCGGGTAGCTTACAATTACGCTCCCTACCTCTCTTTAGAAGTCTTTTTGCAGTCTTCTGTTTACGCTTAAGTAAATGTTTTTTTCAATATGTTCAAGAATGCTGGTGTCGAGATGCAGCAGACTCCTGGGGCGGAAACGTGGGCTACCGCGTCATGGCGAGTATTGGTCTGCTGTTCATAGTGGCAAGCTTGTTGCTGTGCGCTTTCTTACCTTTTCACCTGCATCCCTACATTTATGGATTTTTAGGAGGTACATATTATTTATATTTACTTTCTGTATATTTTTTTACAAGGATGAACGTGCCCATCGAGTAGTTTCGCTTCATGATGACACCACCTCCGGTTCCAAACGGTCGGCCTGATGTAAAGCCATTACAGCACTATATACTCGTACCCTTGCAACACAGATTGCGCGCTAACTTACTCACTCGTAACAACAATAATCCTCCATGGATTGTTATGGCTGTGATTTCAGTGAGGTGCAGATACTTTATCATGAATACATGTTAATATTTAATAAAATACTCCCCGATTAATACACTAATGAAAGGAAGGAGATGCTGCGTTGGCAGCGGGGGTGGCGGCGCGCGAGTAATATTTATGTTGCAAGCGTTAATATGGCTACGGTAACCGCATCACATCAGGCGGGCCGTATGCTTGTCTCTATAAAAAAAAAAACGAATGGAGTAGTTTTTTGAGAAAGCCTGGAGGCTTTCTCAAAAACGGGACGGCAAACTCTCAACACGTCCCACTGACGTTTTTTTTTATTACCCTTATGAATCTTACCGATGTGATAGAAAGCTTTGGGAAAGGACCATATCCCATAGTGAATAGATACAGACTAATGATAGCACCCTACAGGGTGAGGGGACTGAACAGGTGGACAATGGCAAAGTAGGGCTCTGAACCACTTCCGATTGACGGGACTGATTATGATGGAATTAAAAAGTTTTAGCCCATTGTCCACTTTCTTCCCCGACCCTGACGATGTTGCCTACGAATGTATAAGTATTTACAAGCTAGTCTTAATTTGTAGGTACTTAATTAATTTATGTATGAGTACACATTTTTGTTTCTATAACAAATATCTGGTACTTACTTATCTATGATACATCTTCAATTTCAGGTTTCGGCTCATCTTTAATATCAGCCCAGGTAGACGCGGTCGTATTTGATACATACGACACACGCCTTGGTTTAGTACGAGCGATGTGTTTTGCTAGTCAAGCTGTCGGACAGTCCATATTTCCACATATAATTACAGCATTAATTGATTACTATGGGTATTCATTTTCATACATAATTATGAGTGGAATAATGCTCCAAACATTACCAGCAATTATGTTCTTAAAGGTGGATGAAACTATTAAAAAGCCTGTTTCCTTTTCAAGATATACAGACAAAACGTATGCTATATTTAACAATGAAGGTATGAATGGTTACACAAACGAATTACAATTACATGATTTGAGCAAAAAATGTTGGAAAAGTCCGTCCGACGATAATCAACTTGAAAACGAAGAACGTGCTTACGATGGTGAAGATGATGATGACATAAACGTAACTATAACTCCGCCTCCTAGTCCAGAAGAAAAGAGAAGAAATATATTTGGGGTTGAAATACTCCCAGAAATACCCGAAGAAAGTGAGAGTTATGTTTCAGACAACGATGAACTAAGTATAAACGAAAAAGATGTTAGTAAAAACCAAAAACGACTTAGCAATGCTATAAAAAGACTGAGCACTATTGGTGATAGCTTTGATCTATACATAATGAAACAGACAAGGAGAGATTCTCAAGCGGACAACGAGAGCAGAGAGTATACCGAAGTAGAAGTAACTTATGATAATATATCTCCGGTGACGGACATCCAAAGAGAAAAAATATTCAATTCATTCAGCTTCCGCTGTCAATCTGCTTATGCTAGCCTAAGGAGAAGAATGCGTATGCCTTCATACAGAGTTTACAGATTGAGACGTAGATGTCAATTTCTGATGTACAATATAAATGATACTTTTATCAAACCATTGCTCAGGTCTTTATCGTGCTGGAGGTTTTACCCAGCGTTACTTCTTTGTTTCGCTAAATTAAGTTTGACAGCGATATCACTGGTATTGTTGCCTTATATCGCAACCCAAGTGAAACCAAAGATGTCATCTTCAGATTCGAATTTCTTGTTCTCTCTACATGGATTTACATGGATATGTTTTTTGTTAAGTACTCCTTGGCTTACGCAGACATCGAAGAGGAATTTTAAATACGTGACTGTGGTTGGCTTGCTGCTTTCAACAGTTGCGACTTTTAGTAAGTTTTATTCACTCATTATTTCTATTACATAATAATGTGCGATACTGAAAATCTAAATCAAAAGGAGTTAAAACGTTATTTCTACTCACTTTTCTTTCTCTGCAAATTATTTGTTCTAACGCTATTATGTACTTAACTACTTATTTTTTTTTTCAGTACTGGCAGATGCGAGAAATCATGACTTATTCTCGATTGGGTGCGTAATTGCCGGTCTCGGATATGGCGCTGTTACTTCGTGCTGGGAAACAGCCGTCCAAGATTTCGTTGGTCTACGGAAATGGCCCAAATTTCACAGTACGATGGAAACATTATCAGGGAGTCTCCTCTTCTTGTTTTGGGTGGGACTAACTTTCGTGGTAGATCAAGAAGGCGGAGTCCAATATGCCATGTTTATTTTAAGCGCAATTCTTGCTAGTATAACAGTGATTTGGTTAATATTGTCAGCAATTTCGGTATACCTTACAAAGGTAAGATCTCTCAGGCTTGGCAGGCGATGGACGTTTTAAGGACTCTATCTCAGAATTTAAAGTGTATACATAGTGTTTTTGTTTAATTAATAAACTTATATTAACAATATTGGTAATACCTATGTTAACGATAAGCTATTTACGGCAAAACACGGAGATGAAATTATAGTTATTATTTAAATATACTCCTTTTTATATTAAATCGTTTTATTTTTGGACTAGTTAGTTCCAGTTTTATTATCATTGGAAAAGCGAGTAGGTATTGTTTTTAGTTCTAGTGCGTAATTCTCATTTGGACGATATCGCGTATAGTAAAAGCGTTAAACTTATTTTAAATATTTGAAATACTCAATACAAAAAAAAAAATGAGGTCCGTATTATATCAAATGCATATAATGCTTGATCAACGCATACAATTATAGAATTATTTACTTTTCTTGTTTAATTTAATAAGATCAATCAAATGTGTACAGTGTAACAATGAAGTACTGTGTCGTGAAACATCCTGCCCAAGCATTGGCTGTAAGCCTAGGATACAGCGAATGCATTCGAAAGCCTTGACACCGCAGTCTTCCATCGAAGTTACCTCCGATATTGCCCAGGGTTTTTGCAAATCGATCCCCAATCCAGTTTTTTTTCCGATAGATGCATCAAAGCTTTTGTGTATGGCAGTTGCTTCTACAGCATAGGCATTATTGTTGGCAACCCGCAAGACTCTGTGCTATATGCAACCCTGTTTCTGCTGCATATAAATTACATGTTATCCATTGATAGCATTAATTGGTCTGAATGCAAACACTGGATATTATAAACATACATGAATGGCTGAACTTGGTTCAATTTAACTCTATCAAGATACAAGTCTGTGTCATTGCTGTGGCTCCACAATTACGAGATACACCCTTTACTATGGCCATGAGTATTGAGCTTCTTGGTGTCTTGATGTTCAATTTCGAGTCTTTTGGAGGAGAAGGACAAGTTGTCGTCGAAAAGACTAGGTGTACTAAATAGAGCGAAGTAGTACTTCAGCTCGTGACAAAGACTTCTGCTTTACAAAGCGCAACTCGCGATCTTACATGGAGATCTTCATCTCTAGGCGGGAGCACCCAAATACCAGCTTCTACCATGTCGGTTCATAGACCAGCTATTAGACTCACGCGCAACGAGCATTTCACATATTCGCACCAATGGTGCGAACTGTGCGGTTCCCGAGAAGGTTTTCCCTTGTTCGGGTAAGGACAGATTCTGGGTATGATATATTTTTTTTAGGGCAGATTCGTGTTTGTTAGGGCAGAAGTACAATCATCAAAAAACTATAAAGGTTAATTTCTTCAAATATTCGATAGGTGTGAAGGTATACGTACCTACATAAACTGATCGACACCAATAGCCAGTGCCAAGGCGCGAAGATTTATCGTATTATTCATTACTGTCAAGCGGCCAGTTATAATTTGTATAAAATTTATTTAAAACAATGTAATTCGGCGACTTGTTTTTCATAACTATCCTACTTTCTTGGGAGAATGTAATATTAATATGCGTTAATGGGGACTTCCCAAGATTACTGAAGCAAACACGTGCAATCTACAATCAAATGGATACAACTCTAAGAAACTGCCTGAAGAATATCTTATTTGCTTTACTTATTCTGTGATTAGGTCTTACTAAGAACATAGTCACTCTTCACGGAGAAAACATAGAATTTTCTTCATTTTAAGGATTATTTCCAAATGTGCAACACGAATTTGATCCAAACTAACGATAACAAAGAGATTATTATTAAATAAATAGTTAATAGATCTGTAAGTATTAAGGCCGCAGGAAATAAGATAACACACTTTATTTGTTTAATGACAATCTCGAAGACGTAACATAACTCTAATGCAAACAGGACAATTAGTGAGATACAGTATTTTAACAAGACTATTTTGATGAAAACAGTACAACACATACGACAATTTGGTGCAGAAGTGTAAAATGTGAATATAGTTTATAAAGTGAACGAAATGAACGACCTACGTGGAATATTATCGTTCCTGGTGAGATATTTATGTGATAATACATCTACAATATAATAGTTTGATTTGGAAAACATCCCTGTTATACGGTATTACCTAAGATTTAAAATAATTAGTAATTACAATAAGCGTGAAAGTATTCATTTTCGATAGTGTAATAGTAATAGACACAACTATTTATAGTACTATTTTGAAGTGAAAACTTCTTTAGCGGCGTTGTGCACTTTTTGGGATGGGTAAAAATTGTTAAACTCGCGCCTGGACACGTGGCCTGATCGAAAATTCGTAAGACGGAGCGGCGCGGACCGGCGTGCGTAGGAGAGGAAGTAATATCCCTAGGGTTGCCAACCATACTGTTAAAAACAGTATTATACTGTTTTCTATGCTTTAATACTGTTGAAAAAAACTTAATTTGACCATAGCACTGTTTATTGTACTGCTCCGCATGCACTGGGCCTTAGTATACTGTTTGTTTTACTATGCAGCTTTTAATATACTGTTTTTCTTGTAAAAAAAGTTGGCAACCCTAAATATCCCCCTCTTTTTCTACCGCGCGGCGAAAATGTATGCCTGCTGTTGTAATGTATGTATGCTGCTCCTGCTGTTTATTTTTAATGTAATATAAATTGTCATGTTTATGTACGATAGCGCAATAAGTAAATGAATATTGAATTTTACCAAATAAATGACAGTATTTTTATACTAATAATTATAGCAATTCGTATGAAATTATTCCCTAACCATTCCAAAATAGTCAAAAATGCACAACGTTAATGTTCAAGTTTTCACTTCTGCCGGCACTCCCGGAGTGCAATCCGTTTTTTTTTTGTAAAAGTACCATGTTATGGGGATGCCAGGAGTCGAGAGAGCTCAAAACAATATTTGTTCAGCGTATTTGTCTCTTTTTTCAACATCTTATCGTAGTGTGTCCATGGATGGATTTATTTATCTCGAGCTGCTCCGTGCTTCGGAGGGCACGTTAAGCTGTCGGCTCCGGCTGTCATTAGATGGCATTCGTTAAGCCAAATCAGTGGGTATTAGGCGGCTTGAAAACACTGGCCTCCGCCAACCCGCAGTTGAGCAGCGTGGTGGAGCATGCTCTAAACACCTTCGATTGAGGAGAGGCTCATATCCCAGCAGTGACGAATCCCAGAGTGAATAAGGATTGACGACGATTGACGAAGATTTGTCTCTGTGTCTGCCTGATTTATACTAACTATAAATGTGACTTGAATACTTAGCCAAATAGTTAAGCGAATAAACGCAGAACAGTGTAGATGTTCTCTTTTCAATGGCACTCTAAAGCTGGCTCTACTGCGTGTTTTTTTAAACATTATACAAAAATATTGAAAGAGGCGTCGCTATACCTTATAAAGTATGGCCTCACCTCTTTGTCTCTGTTTTTTTACACAGTGTTTCGAAAACACACTTGCAGGAGAATCGGCTTTAGTTTCATTAAAAATTACGTAATGATACTACGGAGTTTGGATCCGTATCTCATTAGATACTGTTACTTCATCAGGCGTAATTGCAGCAAGAGCCCAACGGAGGATTTACTGAAGCTGATACGTATAGAAAATTAGATACTTTCAGTGTTAAAACTAGCTCAATATTTTTGGGCTCCTTAAGTCACATGAACTAAGTAGTAATATTCCAGAGCTTTTCACAATTCAGAAAATTATCGACACCAAGTGAGTAATGTGATATATATTACATCAACCCATATTTATCCCACGAGTGGGATACGAGTCTCCCTTTCAATCGAAGAGGTTTAGAGCGTACTCCACCACGCTGCTCAACTGCGGGTTGGCGGAGGCCAGTGTTTTCAAGCCGCCTAAAAGCCACTGATTTGGCTTAACGACTGCCATCTAATGACAACAGCCGGGACCGACAGCTTAACGTGCCCTCCGAAGCACGGAGCAGCTCGAGATAAATAAACCCATCCATGGACACGCTACAACTTGGCTTAACGACTATTATTTAATGACAACAGCCCGGACCGACGGCTTAACGTGCCCTCCGAAGCATGGAGATGCTAGAAATAAACAAACCCATCCATAGACAGGCTACGGCCGACGTTGCTTAACTTTCGTGTTCGACCTATTTATATAAATACTATTTTTTTTTAGATGCTCGGATTATCATTTGTAGCGTCAGAGAACTTCGAATGTCGAAAACATTTTAAGTGTGTTAACTCGACATATTTCAATGTTTGTGTAGATTTTGGTGATGGAAAATTATGGACGATTGAAGGTCTGGTTTTACAATGCCCTCCACGATTTGTATGTGAAGAAACGAATATAAACGAGTGCCAACTGCCATTAGTAACTACAACTATACCACCGTCTACTACACCAACAAGTTTACCTGACGAAAGCAGTACAATATTAAATATATCGGAAGCGTCAAATGCAACTAGGCTTTTATCTACACAAACAAGCGATAATCGGGATGAAGCTCCTCTTAATACAACGATTTATGGCGTTAACAAAGAAGATAGTAAAATAATTAAAGATATTACGAATGATAATTTAACAGCATCTTATTTAATCACAGAGAAAACTATTCCAATGAAAACAAACTATACGACCAAAACAAGTCTTGAGGACAGTACAAATTCCAACGTTCCTATTCAACATATTGAAGATCTCGAGGTGAACGGCTCTGCAAAAATAGTATCGAATTCATTTGATACTATACTTGCAAACTATACTATTACATCATCTACAAAAACGACTATAAGTGAAAAGCATATACCGGCTATAAACTTAAATATAACGAATAATCTCACTAACACAGATGTTTTCATTAGAACATCAAATGAAACAACGAATAATAAAATATTGCCTTCACATTTGGATATGAATATCAATATTTTATTGAATAAAGACGTTATAAAATCAAATAATAATACAACAGTGCCTACTTTTGAAGAAAACGACCTAAGTAGCAATAACATTAGTGAAATAAATGGAAATAGATCATATTATGATATTCATTCACATAACACAGAACTTACTACGCCTATTTATATAGAGCCTACGCAAACACCGAATATGAATAGCGCCGAAGACATCAACAAATCATTTTTAGTCAACTTGCCATTTTTAACAACGACTGATCAAACCGAAAATGTTACTACGACAACAGAAGGATATGTAAGCGATAATGTTACATATAGTAGCAAAATTGGAATTAATGAAACAAATAAAAAAGATAATGTCATAGATTTTATTCCTAATGGTACATCAACTACATTTTTTTCCGAAACTGAAAAACCACCTCTTTTATTTTTTGATACAATTACGGAATCTATCGGAATAGTTTCGTCAGATAAAACTACGGAAATAAAAACAAAAAATAATTTTACACAGATAGAATATCTGTATTCCGACAATAAAAAAAATGTCTCGACAGAGCTTGTAGAAGTGTTGCAAAATTCGACAGCACGAATATTGCCTACTGTACAGAACAAAACGAATGAGACAACGACCACTAAAATCACCAATATTTATGAAATTACCCCAGAAACAGTGACTATTTCAAACAATTTATCTACTGAACAGACTACGGGCAATATGACCATACTAGAAAATAAAAATACTACTATGTACATCGATAGTGTAAATATTACACATAATAATATCACGAAATCATTTACTGAAAACAACACCAATGAAGCGAGTAATGACCGTGTAAATCTAAGAACCCAATTAATTAATAGAACAGAAAACTTGACGAAGATCAACATTGATCACTTTTCTAGTCAAGAAATGAATACAAATATATCTTACCTCGTGAACATTACAACAATACAATCTCTTAGTGGTAAAGATGTAGAATACACTACAGCTGCATATAAAGAAAATATAACTATCAAAGATGAACAACCACTACAAACTGAAGCAACAGTGACATATATTCCCTTAGTAATCACGGAAACAGTATCTAAAAAACCTTTAACACCATATAATGTCAGCGAAAAAAATAACAAATCAAATAATTATTTATTGACAAAAACCAACTCAGATTCTCCGCTCTTGATATCTAGTGAAATACCTACAACGCAAAGTAATTTAAACTTTTTGAATACAAATATTTTAACTCTTAAAAAAGCTAATAACACTACCACATCTAAATTAGAAAATACTACGGACAGGGTCACAATTCATGAGAATCTTACATCACTTACAGAACATAGAGAAATCTCAAATAATGTTACTGAAGTTAATGAAATGATTGTTGGAGAAATCAAAACAAGTAATACGTTTGACACCACAACAGAAACAATTACTACTACAAAATCATTTACTGAGCAGATTATAACAACAGAGAGTGTCAATACAAGTGACAATGTTGTCAATGTAGGAAATACCGACAATATAAAAAGTAATATTACTCAAACAATCATCATTAAAATGAGTAATGAATATAATGGAACGAGAAATGGATTCAATGAAAGTGTTGGTGCATTATCTATGACTCATGTTACAAAAGACAATTACAGTCAAGCAGCTAGTAACCAACTAAAAACAGAATTCAAAACACTTGTCGAACAAGATACATCGATAAATAAGACGTCTTCAGCAATAAATGGCTCTGGGGATTTTCAAATGAATGAAAATGGAGATAAATCGATGTATAATTCGACAATATCTTCTGTTATTACTAAAGACTACAACAAATATTCTGATATGGTACAAAAGAAGAATGCATTTGAATATACAGGAAATATAACCACTAAAGAAGTCGACTTATTATCTACTGAAGCAGCAGTGACATATATTCCATTAATAATTACAGAAACTATAACTGTGACACCTAGCACTATATATTATAATGCATTTGGAGGAAATAACAACGAATCAAATAATAATTTAACAACAAAAACTAATTCAGCTGCGACTACCTTGGATTCATATACTGAAGAACCTACAACAAGAAGTATTTCCACTCGTAATGAAGATAATATAAACAGCATATCCAAATCAAAGTATACCACACAGACGATATTCATTAATAAGGAGTTTCTACCATCTAGCGAAGGCACAAAAGTATCAAATGACGTTTTTAAAAATGAAATTCGGACATCAATTAATAAGTCGTATATTGGAGAAGTCGAAACAATTGCTACATTTGATAATACAAAAGATATAATTACTACTACCATGAAATCTTCTACTGAGATGACTACGACAGCAGCACCATATAGTTCCACCGTAAACGCAAATACTATCATTATAAACAGTGATAAAACTATCACCACTAATATGAGTAATAATGGTAATGAATCGAGAAATGGATTCACTGAAATTTTAACAAAAGTTAATAACAGTGCGTCAGCTAGTAATGAAACAAAAAATAAATTTAAAACTACTACAGAAGGAAATACAAGCAATGCATTTATCGAACAAATTATAACAATAAATAATACATATCAAGAACCAAAAAAGTCAAATTTTTCCGTGGGTTACCAAATAAATGATAATGAAACTAAACCGATATACAACCCAACAACATTCTCTCTTGATAATAAAGATATCAATAAACATTCTGACATACTACAAAATAAAGATGCAATGCATGCATTTCCATATACAGAAAACATAACAAAAGCAACAATAACGCACAATGTTTCTGTAATAACAGAAATAATACCTGTAGCATCTACTACGATGTATAATGTAAGTAAAGACACTATGAACAAAGTAAATAGTATTTTTATCACTACAAATAATACTGAAACTTCAATAATGAAACCACTTCAATATATGGAAGCAAATAAGACGGTAAAGTTAGATGTAACGACAAATACTAATATCCATCATAATACAGTATTTAAATCTAAATTAGAAAATGCTACAGATACTACTTCGGTGAATGAAGATCTTCCGCCATTAATGCTTCACGAGTCAGTTTCTACTGTTTCTAAAGATATAAATTGGACACCAATAAAAGACACATCAAATGTGACCACAGAAATAATGACTACTACAATCCATTCACATATAGAATATAATTTAAGTGACACAGTAACAAATCACTCAAACAAAACTATAGAAAATTCTACAGAAAATTATACTATCTCGGCTAGTACGCCTGTGGACCAAATTACTACACTAAATGATACATATACCGTTCAAGTTCTGTTAGCAAATAATAACGTGCTTAAGCCATCACATGCAACGACGACGTACACTTCCGGTATGAAAGATGACGGATGGCAAAAAGAAAATAATACCGTGTTTGCAAATGATACTATCAATAATTATCAACAGTTATCTAATACTATGAACTTTTCTCCAAAAGCAACTAGGACGAAAAACAATATTAATGGAACTTTAGAATACAATGATATGTTAAATATAAAAGCATTTCAACCGGGACAGAGTTTAACAATGCCCGCTCGTAAAGAAAATGATATTATGAATATTTCTACTAATAAAGATACTATGACTGATATCCCTATAGTCAACGAACAGCTTTCACCTTCCATCAAAGACGTAACTGTATCAAGTAATGTCACAGAATCTGGAAAGTGGACACCTATCAATTCATTGAACGTTGAAGAAGTCAAAACTATTGATATATTTGACTCTATTACAAAAATAATTCGTAATACAACAAGTACTAACGCATCGTCTATAGTAAACAATAGTTTAATTAAAAATTTAAACAACTCTGCACTAGGAGAAATCGCGAATTTTTCGAATAAATCGTTAACTAAAAGAACAGTTAAAATTAAAAAAAATAACTGCACTGTGATTCCAGAAGCAATAGATAATACAAAAAATAATATGACTAAATCATTTACTGAAAGAACTATCATAAGAACAATAAGTGACGAATCTAAAAATGTTAGTAATTTTACCGAACACTTTAATAATATTACTAACCAATCTGAGAGTATTTTGGAAACTACCACAGAAAATATTATCGTCACAGTTAATGTACCAGTGAAACAAAATACAACAACCAATAATACTGTTCAAGCTGATGAATTCTTGACGAATACAGGGAGAAAAACAACATTTTCAAATGATTATCGAACAAATAATAACATTACAAAATTGATATATGATCCTTTGAACTCAAGTGGTGACGTCAACGAGTACAGTAAGTTGGTTGGTGTGAAAAATGCAAGCGTTATACGCACAGAGACATTTGCTTTAGAAGTACAAAAATCTACAACTGAGTCTTCCAAAGTAAATAACAGAGTAATAGTTATTTTACCTCCAAATCCTACTACTGCATATATAGTTGTTACTGAAGAAAATGATCATAATTTGGATGCAACAACTGAGTATTCAATAGCTTATCCAGCCATAGAAAAACCTATGGAGACCATTGCTAGAGATACCTCAAAGGCTATTCGTAATGAAAATGGCAACATTATTAATAAATCCCCAGCAAATAGTATTAACTCAAATGATAACCTAGCAGATGCGTTCGAAATAAAAAATGGTATAGATATGGTACACGATGTAAATACGAAAACAAATAATGACAATGGAACGTCTTCATTAATAGAAACTACAAGAAACACTGACAAACCTGATAACCCAAATAAATTAGCCAATGTAAGCAAGGCTTTGTTAGATATACAACAGAGTTCGAGTATTCAACAAGTCGAGGAACAATCGAGTAAAGTGAACAAAACCAGTAATGTGATGATATTGAAAGAGTCCAGAGATACAGCTAGTATAAATAAAAAACTTTATCATAGTCAATATAAAAATAATTCTGAAAAAATAAAAACTTCTTCCTTTAATTTGCATAATACAACAATGAATGCGTTACATACAGCAGAAAATAAAATGAAAATAGAAACGACAACAGACATGGTAAAAATGAAAGTACAAAAAATGTACAATTCTACGGAAATAAAGAACAAGGATATAAATTATGATTCTAAATCAAAGCTTATAAATTCTACAGAGATCATAACACAACAGAAAATTGGTAGTAGCGAACTATCTCCAAATATTATGATACTAGAAAAACCGACGACTAATAATCGAAATAAAGATTTTATAGACGCACAGCAACAAACTACAGACATTGAAATATTTGAAACATTTACTCTTAATAGAAATTATATAACAGCGGAATTTACTACACAAAATATATTACAAAAGATAATCTTAACTACTAATAAAACTCCAATATTACAACAGAAAACTGGCGGCAATGATACATTAAAACTACATCCTCTTAACCAAAGTAGTTCGTTAAAGTATGACTGTAGTCAAAGGAGCCCTGGAAAATATGCAGACAATGATGATTGCAGAACATTTTATATATGTATTGCCAAGAGATACCCTATTATTAAAAAATGTTCCGAAAATACAGTTTTTAGTGAAATAAGAAAACATTGTACGAAAGATTTATCGCATTGCGTTAGAAATAACGAGTTCCAATGCCCGAGCGAGGGCAGGTTTAGCGACATTTCAAAAGACAATGTTTACTACATTTGTGATTTGAATAAACTAAACAAATTCATAAAATTTAAATTTCAATGCCAGGAAGGCTTTCACTTGAACAAGTCATCTGTAAAATGTGTGAATGACCATGTGACTTCAACAATACCTTCAGTGTCTAAAGACAGCGGGATTGAATCGAGCAGTGAAATCAATACGACACCAAGCGTTTCAAGTTCAACGGAAAGGGAATCTACCGAAGACATCAAGTGCAAAAAAGAAGGAAAATTTGGTGACCCATACGATTGCAGAAAATATTACGAATGCTCGGAAAAAAATGACCGTCTTCGTAAAAAGATAAAGAAATGCGGTAGTGATGAAGTATTCGATATTAACAAAAAAAGGTGCGTAAATTCTGAGAGTTATGAATGCATTCCGAAATAATTGTAACGCTTTTAATTAATGCTATTGCTGTATGAAGACTTTCAATGTACCTAACTATGTAAATTTTGGGATGTTTTATATTAATAACTATACCTATTATAACACTAAGCAAATACAATAAAACACTGTGGTATAAAAACAATAACACAAATTAATTGTCTAATTTAAACAAATATTTAACAATATTATTTATATTTAAAAATGAAACTGGAATAAATTTTACTTTTAGTATGAATATTGTTACACCGAGAGTGTCATCAGAAACATCAATAGAATCAAATAACAGGAAGATTAATGGAGAGGGGAGCGAAGAAAGCAGAAGTTTGTCTTCAATCCAGAATTTTGATAGTGAAGAACGTCCAATAACTTTCGACTGTCGTCGTAAAAGTAGAAGAAAATATGCAGATCAAAATGACTGCAAAACATACTATGTTTGTATCGACAAACACAGTCCACTAGTTAGAAAATGCCCAGACGACACAGTTTTTAGTGAAATTGAAAACAAGTGTACTAAAAAGCTATCTCATTGCATTAGACAAAATGAATTCATATGCATACGCGAAGGAAAATTTATTGACATTTTAAAAGATAATTACTTTTATATCTGTGCCAGGCATAACGTTAACCATTACATGAGATTTCATTTGAAATGTGAAGATGATTTTCAATTAGACATAGTATCTATGAAGTGTACACGAAAAAAAGAAAACACTGAGTTTACGCCAGTTTCAGCACAAATCATTAAAGAAAATCATCAAGACAATGGAAAATCGGGAAAACTTTGTCAAGAAGAAGGTGAATTTAATTGTCAAGAAGAAGGCAAATTTTCTGCTCCTCAGAATTGCAGAAAATACTATGTGTGCTCGAAAAAACATGGACGATTTCGTAAACAGAAAAAGAAATGTAAAAGGGACGAAGTATTTCATAAGGAAAAGAAAAAGTGCATCAGCGCTGAAAGTTACGAATGCAGCTTCTCGTAGTTTTAAATGATTTAAATTAATTAAATATAAAACTTACATTAGTAAGTAGATATATTATTAATTAGATGCTAGTATGGTATACTATGGAAATAACTTGTGAATAAAACCAGTAAAATAATAGGTATATGTAATTACTATCTGAGAGTTAAAATAAATTTTACCAAAAATCTTAATAAATAATCGTATAACTCATTTTTTTTAATTGATTGTGGATCTATAGGGATCCCCTTAACACGAATATTGTGATGATATTTTAAGGATGAAGAAATAAAGTTAATTTTTATTTCATTTATGTTTATTATTTATAATTTCGGTAAGGTCAGTAGGAATTATTGTTGTAAAAGTCAGTCTTGCAAAATTGACAGTTTAAGTTCGCGGACGTCGATAAGGAGCGCCGACGATGCGAGTGAACTGATCTTCATCGTCCCTTTCAAGCGTGATACAAAATTTGCTGGAAAATACAGTGCAGCGGACGTTAGTCTCTCCAATGACGGGTCGGGGTGGACAGAAATAAGCGGCACGCACGGGACCATTGTCATTGGTTTTAAACTTGTAATTTTTGCATTCTATAGGTCTAGTAGGTATGTTAGCATTAGTCAGAGCACTGTGAGGTCTAGATTCAATTCTTCGGTTTTCAGCTATAAACAACTCGGCGCTTGGTTTTTGCTTAATTAATAACGGGCACTGGTATTTATCTGGAGATGAACATGTGCGCGTGTAACCGTTAAAAATTGTATTACCGGCACATTTGAATTTTATTCCCTGAAATCTGTTTTTGTTGGGTATGCAGAGGATGTAGCCTTTGCAATCAGGCACGTTGGGGTCGGCGATTCTTTCGTTTCTGTGACATCGAATGTTCTTCGTAACTGGAGAATCCACATAGTTGACTAAACTCTCGCATACATCACTGGAGTCCTCATTGCATCTGGTGTTGGCGGGGCACAGAAAAGCTGGGCCTAGCAAATTTTCTCCCTCACATAATCTGAGTTTATTATTTGCTTCGCAAATGAAGCCGTATGGACCACACTCAAAGGTACTCTTCTTATACGATGCGGTTACCGTGCCAAATATCTGGAAAAATATGAAATATTTTTCAATTCACAACATAAATATAGTAATCCTGAGTAGATATAGTGTGACCGTGTCAGTATCTATAATGTGAGATAAAATGACGTCACATTAAACCGGGTCAGAAAAGTGTACTCAGAGATAATGTATTGTAGGTAATCTTTTTAAATAATCTAAGCAAATAATCTTGATACTCTACATTCCACTGGTGCTTTGTGCTGTATTATCTGACCAAAATGGTGGGCTAAAGTAAGCGGTTAATTAATGATTACAATGGCAATATTATAAAATGTGTGTAACCAACCTATAACCTTAATAGTCCACAATTTTGACAACAGAGTTGTTGTGTAAAGCCGGTAGCCGGTGGGTAAAAATAAAATTATTTACTTGGAACAATGTCCAAGTAAATAATTTTATTTTTACTTACCGGATTCGCATTAAGACATTATCAAGGTAAAAAAATGGTATTTGCCTTTCTACAAAACATTTTGATATTGTGTAGTTTATACAGGTTCTTTGTGTAAGTCTTTGTGTATTAAAAACAGTCCAGTAGATTTTTTAATGCCATCTGGAGGAATAGTAATCTGAACAATCGAGAAAGCAAATTTCTCTCAAATTCTTTTATTTTTGAAAATATAACAACACAAATCATTAAAGATTTGTGTTGTTATATTATATATATTATATTATCTTATATAGCATCAATCAATAGGTTCAATTATATGAATGAAGTCTCTTTAACAGATGAAATGTTGAAATTTGCTAACTCCATTGTTTACAGTACTTTTCATCCAGGTGGCTTAGACAAATTCACCCTGTAATAGGTTGTTTCGCCGATAATCCTATCCTATGGAAAGAACAATTTCTGTTATGTCACGACAATGAGGGTCCTCAACTATCTTCTCATTAAAAACGCCGATAGAAGCTCGTGAACATGATAAATAACATCGTGAAAGTGAGGTCGCCAGAAAGTTTATGAGAATGTTTTTCGTCAGCAATAGTTTTGACTTATCGACGCTGGAGTGTGGTGTTGCAACCGACACCCCTTATTTTGGCATCTATAGGCTACAGTAGTCTCTTTATAAAACATAGTAAAATATAACGGCACTTACCATAGCAATTGAACATGTAAGGGCTGCTTTACAGAAAAACATGTTTAGGTAACAAAAATCACTGCACTAGGGTTGTCCAAGGCGACTGAATACAGACTAACGGATGGTAAACAGCTTTCTTCAAACCTCTTCAAGGTCAATTATCATTTTTAACACCTTTGTGTAGAGAAACGGGTTCATGTCACTGGCTCAATGTGTCACCGCCGCGACGCTTTGTCACTTCAGAAAATTTAACAATCCTTATTTGTTTTTGAGGCATGAATGAATGTACAGTTAGAAGTCAATTGCGTGGAAGTGGGAAGTGTTACTTTTGTACGAACGTTTTTTTTTGTATACTACGTCGGGTGGCAGACGTGACGTATTAGGTTTCTGTCGAAAATAAAATGAGATGGATCATGTCCTTGAGGAATGATCATCAAATACATTTTCCATTGAAATCAATAGAAAATATACACACAAAGAATCTAGTCGCTCGCTCGAAATAGAAAGAACGTAACTACTGGTAGTGATACGAGGGAAAGGCGTACGTATGCTATTGAAGGTGAGAAAAATTTTACTATCTTTTTAGTAACAGTTTAGAAGATGCCTGCCAAATGTTGATGATATCTACTGGTCCTACGGACGCTTAAGATTTAGGGCGTGCTCGCTCATCTGTTCACCCGTTGCCTGACCTCTCAGTGTGAATTAATCCTAAGGCTATATATTTATATAAATAACAGGAAAATCTGTAATTGGTCTAGAATAAACTTTATTATCATAATAATTTAAATGCACTATTTTTCATCATCCGACGATGATTCACTGTCGCTTTCGGAACTTGTTGATGATTCGCTCTCCCGTACTGGCGCACCGGTTTTTGCTCTATGAACAAATAATACAATAAATAGACATAAATATTTACGGTGATCGATCCTAGTAGCTTGCTCATATTATGTTTGGAAGGATCTTTCATTGAACAAACATTTTAGGCTTAAATGCAAAGGAAATTATTTCTTATGTAGATGAATTATTGTCGCGAAATAAAATTTCAATGAGCAATAATGAATATAGGTTAGTAGTAAGATGTGAGTTAATACATATTTAATTATTATTTTGCGACAATAATTTATCTATATAAGAAATAAATTCATTTGCATCGAAGCTAAAAATGTTTGATTTATGAAAGATTCTTCCAATCAGAATGTATGAACAAGTTCCTACGACCTTAGTCTTAAACTAAGCTATTATTCTACTAGCAGTAATGAACATAAGTACATACTTGTAAAGTTGAATGCACGTCTATCCGAGCCGAACGAACCGAATTTTAGAATTCTGTATAAGAAATCGTATGACATCTCCTACAATCCCATATTCCTAATCACTTTTTTGTTCGGAGGACCACTAAGAGGTTTTTAATAAGTGTAGGGATCCCAAATATGTACTACATTGCAAACCTATTGCACTATAAATCTAGACAAGTAGTATTAAGTTTAATTTTGCTCAATTTAATTCGTTATAAGTTTGTATCACGGATCTAAACTTATGTTTCGGATCACCGGTTAGGAACTCCTGGGGCCTTACCACAAGTTCTAAACGCAGGAATGGAACTATGATGGTTGCGTATTTATCAATGAATTTCAGTCATAAATTCGCAACCATGATGGTTCCATTCCTGCGTTTAGAGCTTGTGGTAAGGCCCCTGGTTCAGATGAAGGTAAATATTTACTCACAAATGGTAAGCATCAGCCACAGCCATTGCCGAGGGATGTAGGGACTGCGAGAGGGCGCTGCGTTGTTGTTCCTGTAACAGTTGCTGGACCTCTTCCTCGGGCCTGTTCAGCATCGTGCCCAGGACTCGCACGCTCGCTGACATCGCCTCTTCGAAACCGCACTCCGCTAAGTAAGTCAGCGCGCTCTGTGAACCAAAATCCCATTTTACTACAGACCAATAATAAATAGACACTACGTTTTAAAGATGCCTATCAGGCTTGACAAACATGAGATAGATAGAATGGCAGATTGCATATAGCGATGTCACATAGTTGTTTCGTGCATTATTCTCTCTCTTTTGCCAGAGCCTCTTTCGTTAATTGGCAGGGTGCACCACGTGCAGGTGAGGTTGGTTTTGTCTCTAAAGATCGTGGTGAGCCACTTTCATCACATTTTAATTTGATGATGGCGTAATTTGCTCTTTTTAGGGTTCTGAACCTCAAAAGGAAAAACGGAACCCTTATAAGATCACTTTGTTGTCCGTCTGTCTGTCTGTCTGTCAAGAATTTCTATGTCGAGAATGCGTAGAGGTATCAAGCTGAAATTTGAACTGTATACTCAGGTCTACGGTCCCATGAAGTTAAAAAAAAAATCTAACTGCTAAGTTTACGTAGCAAAAAGTTACGGCCGTTTATTCAACAAAAAACATATTTCGACACACTCAAGGGAATCAAAACCTATAGGGTACTTCCCGTTGACCTAGAACTATGAAATTTGGCAAGTAACATCGTTATAGACTACAAGTACAGGAATAAATCTCAAAACTATACATTTGTAAATAGATCTTAAAAAATAGGGGGTCTATATTTTTTATAGGGTGTCGAAATTTCAAATTGAAACTACTAGTTCAAATGGGGTATCATATGAAAGGGCTTGATGTACACATTGCAAAATATATTTTATTTATTTTTTTCGACGCATTATTCCTTATTTATAATGAAAAATATCAAATTTAATAATGATACTACGTACCTACGGAACCCTCGGTGGGCGAGTCCGACTCGCACTTGTCCGGTTTTTTTTTCTAGTATAAATGCGATGGAAAGTATAAATTTGTCTATTGCTGTCTCTGTCCGTACATTGTACCACAGATATTCTTGTATTAGCAACAGGAATGACTACAGCGGCATGCTTTGGGATACAAGTGTTTATAATCTATGGTAACAACTTCACATCGGCGAAATGCATTTTGGTGGGATATCTTTAAGTGAATTGACGTTTATAATCAATTTGAACAATTTATTGATATTGCATTATACTAGTGATAGTGTATTATGTGGCAGGTGATCATTAGAGTGAATGAAATTGGTTAAATCTTTGTTTAAAATTATATAATGTCCACTATCAGATTATTCCAGAAAACGTGAAAGCAGCAGTAAAAATGCACTATCGGTCTTGATCCGGACGGATTTTTTGGATAAGTCCATAAAAACGGGATAAAAAAAAGAAAAAAATAGTGGGGTTCTAAAGAATTTGCATCCAAGACCGTAAAACCATTTATTAAAAAAAATCAGGGGAGAGGTATACAAATACGCCTACCGTTTCCAGCAGTGAGATGAATACAGGTAGGTGATGAGTACTTACAGCAGCAATACCAGCTTTGCCGACAGCTGCAGCCTTTTGAGCAACTTCAGCCAAAACTTGTGGTTTCGTCGGAACACCTGTAGCTTCGGATTGCTGTAATTTGTTAAGCGCTAGTACGACTGTATTCCAGCTCGGGTCCCCCTTGTCTTGCGCGTCAGAACATATTTCAATGATATTCGACAGAGCCGATGCTGATAACCTGTAATAAAAGGTATCATACAGTGCCATTAACTTATACGTTTAAGTGTCGTAAAATTTCCACACTAATATACCAAACAGAGAGTACGCAGTACGCTTGGATCAACTTAGCGCTTAGTGAAGTAATAACTATATTAGAAATACCTATCTGTAGCGGTAGGTATTTCTAATATGGTTATTACTTCACTAAGCGCCCTGTGAGAAAGTTCCAATGATGAACAGTTTATTAGCTAGTTATACACATATTACACGAGTCCGGGGTTTCATTTTTATATTGTTTACGTCATAACGTCTTATAAATCGATGAACGCCGGCTGCACGCACGAAAAAGAAGGACTATTTGTCACGTTCCGACTGAGCCGAGCGTGCAAGGGAGGGCGCGGAATTAGCTATCTCTCTTCCACTCCATCGGCCGATGTTTTCTTATGACATTATCACTTAAAATTATCGTCCGCAAACCAATCCGACTTTACGAATAAATAAACTATGTCTGTGGCTTAATTATTTTGAAGTTTTTATATTCGTAATAGTCTTTATTTACGTCCAACACGGCGCAAAATAGGTTTTTCGAGACTTGTTCAAACGAATGTTTTTTTATATGTGATAATGAACAACAAGCCTCGATTATGTTGCGACAAATCCAGATCATCTATAATATTGATGTACGTGTTCAAAGAGCGAAGTATTTTCATTTCTACGTTTGTATGGAAATGTAACTGGACGGATGAGCCTTAAGTAGAAAGTGGCGCCTCTATTTTTGTCTACTCTTTTTATTTGTACCTACTGTATTTCTTATCGTCTGTATGATCAAGGCCGTAACTAAGTGCTCGGTTTGCGAATGTACACGGAATGCTGCAGGCCGTGACGAATGGCGCTGTATTACCAAAATCATCACTCATCGTGATTCACAATGATGACCACGACCACTTTGGCAACAGTGTACCGACTAAGAAAAAGTATTTCTTATTTTCTACAGTGAGTGGCGCCACCATACACCTCACAGATAAATTGAAGGCTCTGTGGCCACTTGTCTCACCGTCGTCGGCGGAAACATTACTAACTGTCGACTATTTTCTTGCTCAAGAAATGTACAATAGATACAATTCGCGTGTGAATGAAAGACATGCATATATGAAAAGTCGATCGCTGACTGTTCACACTGCCGTGGACGTTTTTAATCTATTCTTTTCTTATCACAACAACAAAACGGCATAAATGCTCGCTTGGCGGTAAGAACACTGCTGAGAGATTCTCGCTTGATATCAAACTTTGGTATCAGGAGAGAACAAAAAAGTGAAGTGCAAGTATTCGCGTCATATTTACATACTCGCTTATAGCCCAGCGACAAAACGATCGGCGCTATACACTTCCTATTCGAATGTTCGCCAAATCGTTAGTTGCTGGCTCTATTCATTTTTCGTTCATCGCCGCCGGTGGAACAAGTGGTTAATTGGGTAGTTGACTGTATTTAGGGTCACTAGCTCCTTAAGTCGGACCGTAAAATAAACATATATCGTATGTCATTATATGAATATTATTAGTGAAGCATCGATACACTTTACTTACTTTTGTGCAGGTGTCCTTAAGTCTTTTTCTTCATGTTGATCCTCAACCAATTGACCAAAGTTAAGGATGTCGGCTGCCGCTGCTCGCATCTTGGCTTTAACTTCATCGTCTAAAAGAAGAATTATACGATCCTTACGTGTCTTGGATGTAGATGAAATAGTGGTAGGATAGGACACTACCTAAAGTGAGGTAGGGTATGTGAAATCCGACTGGGGATGTACTTCCAGAACTACCTCACAGAAGACCCCAGCTAAAAAAAATATCTAATGTTGTGTTTTTGCGAGTGAGATAGATCAACAGACGTAAGGAGATGGTGTCAGAGAGACATACCAGCGCGCGAGCAAAACTTCTTGCAAGCGTCTAATGGTTACGGCAACTGTTTCGCATCAGGTGGGCCGTATGTTTGTTTGACAAAAAAAATAAAAAATATATAATCATCAGAGAGCTTGAGAGAGAGAGATTTGTGATTATAGGTATAATTGACGATATCCAATATAGTTGAACTACGGACGGACAATTCTCGTAATTATTTGACGATCGCAGAATGAAAGTTGACCGAATCGAGATTGAATTATGAATTGACTAAAAATCATATACTTGAATCCGTTAATTAATTATTACAAATTCTTAACATATTCTTAGTTTTATTAATTCTCGGTCATATTTCGAGGTAAATTAAACTTTAAAGTTTCAAATCATGATACGAGAATGTCGAATTTGACATCTGTGAGATCGAGACTGGATCGAAACAGAATTTTTACTATATTTTAATTACGAGAATAGGCTATTTGACTAACATTTTTTTCGGTTTGATATGTAGGGACGTCTCCATAATATAACCATAGGTGAAAGAATTACTTCTATAGCACAAAAATCTCTCGAGATATGGTAATTTGAAAATCACAATTTTTAGATTGCCCCAAAACGCTCCATACAAAAGACTACCGAATTATGACGTCACAGGTTTGTATTTTGTATGCATCAAATCAGAAATTTGTACGATAGCTATGTCAAATATTACGTTTATGTGATTAGTATCATAATAAAAGTTATAGCATTTTTTATTGCTTCTCCAATGGATATATTATTAAGCTATTGCATAGCTTCTATCGCGGGCCTTGAGCGCGGGGACCGAATCCAGAAATTCCGTAACGAAAAAACCTCACGCTCCCCACTCCGACGGGCAAGGAGGTGTGGCTTGAAGGCCGTGCATCGTCTAACGTCGTTTCAGTTCGGCAGTCTTCGACACGGCGTTGTGTGCGTGCGATTAGACGTATTGTACGACTCTACGAAACTCGTTTTATTTATTTAATAATAGAAAAAATTGTTTTCTTATCGGTCACCACGCTCAAAAAGTGTAACTTGAATTAATATCAAAGAAAAAGCAATACTGCATGAATAAAATAAATAAATAAAATTATAATTGCATAAGTTGATACAAAATGCTATGCAATAGCTTTACCGCGGCAGTCCCCGAGTGCCACACGTCTTTTTTTTTTTTTAATAATTTCGTACTTTTAAAATGGACTTTCCCGCCAAACTTTGATCGACGCTAAAAAAAAGTCTGGCTGAAGATATTAGAATGAAAGTTTGCAGATCTTTATAGTTTTGTGTATTTTACGATATTGTTAAATAATTTATAAAATTTTTAAACATTGGAAAATAGCCTATTGCCCTTCAGATTATGAGTGGGGAATTATGTAAGTGAGATTATGGAGCTGGGGAGAACTCTTGTGTTTTCGTGAACAACACTGTGCCTTATATTTTGGATCTTAGTGATGCCGGGTGGACGCAGTGTTGCGAAAGTGGTAGCAAATTCAGCGTAGGAATTTTTGACATTCATCCTAAACGCCAAGAATATTTTTTATTCAAAATGGCGCCAGTTTCGAAGCACTAATGGCCTTAGTGCAGAAATTACTCAATCTTGTTTGTGCATCATTGTGAGGAGCTCGACGGCCTAGTTGCGCGTGGCAGTCTAATCGATCATGCAAGTCAAGCAACGTCGACCGTAGCTTGTCCATGGATGGGTTTATTTATCTAGAGCTCACCTGCGCTTCGGAGGGCACGTTAAGCCATCGTTCCCGGCTGTTTTCGTCAAATGACAGTCGGCAAGTCAATGGCCTTTAGGCGGCTTGAAAACACTGGCCTCCGATTGAGGTAAACCCATTCGATTGAAGTGAGACACATATCCCAGCAGTGGGATGTGGGAGGAGTGGGATGAATAAGGGTTGAGGATGACTACGCACGTCATTGTTCACTATGTAACTGTGTGTGTGTGTGAAAATAGCCTCGGTGTTCTTACCTTGGTACTGGTAGCAGCTGCACATGGCGTTAAGTAGTTTCTCAACAAGTCGCGTCCGCTTCGCTAGGCCGAATATGACAAGTTGCGACCACGCTTGTGCTAGCCGGTCGCCTGCGCCGCCTACTTCCAATGTCTTTATTATCTGGACAGATTATTAAAATACACGTTACGGCATACATGCGAGGTCAACTGTCGCAGTAGTGCGTAGTAATACGGTTCAAAAGTTTGTTCTATCTATCTATAAATTGGACACTGTTATGCAGAACAGATCCAACCTACATTTTGTTACTTTTAAGTTAAAGGTATTCCGTATTTAAAGTTTAATAGGATAAAAAATATCACGCAGTATAAGTGTTGGGAAGCATATGTCATCAAACTGCTAGAATCTGTTGCTAATATATAAAACTCTATTTGAACTTTCTCGCTATGTATATCTCACAATTTGGCATAGTTTGTCAGTTGGATCTATTCTGCTACGTTCGTATTTTCGTGAACAATGTGAAATGTCCCATAAACTTTATTATATAGAGACTAAAATTACTCATAAAGGTATCGACGCGTTCAGTTAGGATCCTTTTTGTTTAAAACTAAAGCTGAACCGTATTTTGCATAAATAGCATAGTGCCATCATATAATATTATCGTAATTGATTTATAAAGACTAATCTAAACGACTTTATATACTATCACTTCGACATTATATATCACTACGACGTTATATATTGTTAAGAGAATTGTCGTGTAGAACACTATCAACAGCGTTTATGCTATCGATATCGAATAAAGGAAGTCTGGTCCCCGCTCTAGTGTGGGGTATGGATAGAATGACTTGGCAAAAATTTTTGGGGCAAACTTAGTGAACGCGGTGGTACTTTAAAACAAATTTTCATAATTTAATGTTATTGATTTATAGTAGAGATAGTGTATTATAGTGCAAATAATCATTTGAGTGCATAAAATTTGTAGAATCTTTGACTAAAAATGTTTGAATTGGAGCTGTCGAGTCATTTCAAAAAGTCGTGCAAAATAGCAGAAAAATTGCACTATCGGTTTTACAGTTGACTTATTACAAGTAATGGAGGAACAAGACGATTCATGACGATATTTTTCGGCATGTCCCTGAAGCCGGGAATAAGATAAATATATAATACAAGGACGGGCTCTAAAACACTGATTCCAGAGCCGTGAAGCCATGCGAAAAAAAAAAATAGAATAAAATATGACTTGGCGACTTTAGACTTCCATCAACGGAGCGACACTCAGCTTATGCTTTCACCAATGAGCCTTATGAAATGGAGATTAAGTTCATAATACAATGTCACAGTTGTTACCTCTTCCATGACAGATGGTTCGGGAACATAGACATTAGGAACTAATGTATCAAGCAGCTGTGTTGTTCTGTCGAAAGGTGCATGTCTGTAAAATTAAAATACTTTTAAAGAATGAGTCACCACAGTACTACGTATTAATAAATTATTTCTTGATTTCCATAGTTATACTACACAACGTATAAACTGTACAAAATATACTAGAGATTAAATTTTTCATGCGTGTTTAAAAACTTTATTGTATCAGATCAGTCCTCTCTCTACTCGCCCAGTAAACCAACCGGTCATTCGAACGGATTGGTAGCAGGCCTCTCCTTTCGCTTGCAAGGAGACTACTTCATCATCATCATCAGGTAATTTTAGACTCCACTACAGGAGCACGACCCTCTCTCGTCCGTCCCAGACAGAAGGAGGGTTTGGCCTACACTCACCACGCTGGCCAGACGGGTTGGGGAGGCCTGATCGATGTTTTATAATGTATTTCCTTTAGTCGCCTTGTACGACATCCACGGGAAGAGACGGAGTGATTCTATTCTAGTCTGCCGGAAACCACACGGCCAAAGGAGACTACTTAGGCACTCTTAAATCGAGTAGCTTGTGGCGACCGACATTTTCCATAATATATTGGTTTCCCATAATAATAACTATATAACAATAGTACATACCTGCATGCAACTGTGACAAAATGTCTGTAGTAAATACTCTCCTTATACGCATCTCCTACTAGTTTATAATTGTCGCCCTTCATCAGCAATGCGTGCAAGCGCTCTGCCAAGTTAATATCCTACAACAAAGAACATTAAAAAGAAAAGGATATTTAAAATAACATCGAAGAGAAAATGTATATTTGGCGAACCCGGTGGTCGAATGGCTAGCAAAGCCTTACTTTGACTCCGAGGTCGCGGATTCGATCCCCGCAAATGACAAACATTTGTGTGCATGAACATGTCTGGTTGTCTTGGTTTGGGTGTTTTCTATGTATTATATGTATTTATTTACAAAAAGTATTTATGTACATATATCAGTTGTCCCCATAGTACAAGTTTTGCTTAATTTGAGATGGCGCTGTGTAATTTGTCAAGGATTATTTATTTATAAGAAATGGGAAATCAAAGATTATTATGTATGTCATTTTTCGCAAATAAAAAATTCTTTCTCGCACAAAAGAGATCAGAAATCAACATGGGTTATACCGAATTTATATATAGCATACCTGTAAATGATCACTGCATACCCCCATGGCTGTTATGAAGAAGTTTGTGTCTGTGGCGTCTTTCGCTTCTAAACTGTCCCTCTTTTCTAAATCGTTTAGTATTCCTGTTAGGATGTCGATGCGTGGTCCGCCTTAAGATCAAAACACACCAAAATCAACAATGAAACACATGAAAAACAACAATGAGAAAAGTGTAAAAAGCGTTATAGCATGTTTTTTTATATCTGAGGGGGGGGGGGGGGGGGGTGTAAACGAGCAGGAACATAACAACCCTCAAGGGAATTGTTATTAGGCTGTGGTATTCTGTGAGGTGGAGGTACTTCCCCAGTTGGGCAGTTTAATAAATATGTTATGCCCTACTCTCTTTTCGCCAGTGCCTAGTTTGTCAGTCAGCAGGGTACACCACCTGCAGGTGAGGTTGGCTTTGGTTCAAAGATGTTAATAAACCACTTATCCCAAAATCTTCTTTAATACACCCCGATCGAGAAACCGTTTACATCTCTTTACCAGAAATATTAGTGATTTTGTATATACCCCAAATTGCTTATTAAAGAATGCTCGATCTATACTCACGCTCCTTGCAGAACAAGCACAGTAAGTAGTAATAAGCGGAGAGTCCCGGTTCAATGCCTAACTGTTTGAACTCAGCGACAATTTGCAACGCTAGTTCCTGTAGCATGTTACCGCCGCCCCAAGCAGATATGGACTTCAAACAAGCATTTAAAGTCTCCTCGTTTGGTGAAATGCCCTGAAAAATATGTAATGCATGTAGGTATGTGTACTGTGGCATAAGACCGTAGAATTTAACATCAGCTATATTTTTCTACGAACGATTTTTTACAAAATGTATCATTGATTAAGGTGACCGGAGAGGTGAAATTTTCCATTTTTTAAAAATTTATAATATTTTGGCAAGTTGGTTGCAATCAAATATTTAAATAATAATTATTTAATAAGTGTGGTGTTTTCTAAAAATATCTGAATTTAATCTGCAACGATGGACTGCTATGCCTTGTTTAGTAGTGTAATATTTAATAGGTAGATGGCGCCACGCTGTGACGTCACAGCAGCAAAATATAAAATGCAAAAATTCGCGTCCATCACAAACCTTCCCGGTAGCTCAGTTGGAAGGGCACTCGGTAATCGAGAGCTTGTATGTTAAAATTCCACCTAGGCGAGGGAGGCGGATATTTCCCTTTTTTAAATATTTATAATGTTTCATTGATGCTCTGTTCCTATTAGTCGTAGCGTGATGTTATATATATTCCTTTTGTATGTTCCTTTATTTCTATACTGTCTGTATTTTGTGGAGGCGCTCGTAACACGAAATGTGATGTTCTAATTCCGCTTTAGCTAGTCTACTTTTAGTACTACCGATTATATACGTAGGTATCCGCTAAGAAAGGTTTTTTAAAAATTTCAGTGGGATCACCAGTGATGTCATACTCATACGGAATCTCTATTACTTTTGATACCATTATTGAGCATTTTTTTTAGTTGTAAAAACATCACTAGGGTGGTACCAAAAGGAATAAAGATGTCATACGATGGGGTGGTGTAATTTCGTTGGTGTCAAGTGGGAGAAACTGGATAGCTGGAAGAAAAATACTTCTATAGTAAAACTATTATCAAATAGTATTTTAATTTACCTGTTCATTCATTTCTACGAGCATATTCTTAAGAGCCCCAGTGCGCAATGAACTGCCCTCCTTTAAGAAGCCAACACACCCGAGCAAAGCATTGTACACGCCAGTCGAGAGCAGGATGCCTTTCTCTCGTGCCTCTTGACATAGTGCATAAGCCCTTTCTGCCTGGAATTGAAATTTAATATTTAGTATCTCTCCGCCAAGCCGTATTTGAGCAGCGTAGTAGAGTATGCTAATAAACCCCTTCAATTGAGGGGAGACCAATGTCCCAGCAGAAGGATGAATAAGGGTTGACGACAAATTAGTATCTGGATACAGTGTAGTTAACTACTACTAATATAGAGAGACATGAACAAAGTGCTTCCCCTTAATAGGGACAGTAAGAAAAGTGCCGATGGACACATTGTTAGACATATACTTTATAAATCTAGGTCATAGTAAAATTTATTCATTAGCTTATCATTATACTAGATTGTAATAGTACTGGTAACTTATTATATTTAATAGACGCTAAGAATAAAAAATAAAGAACCTGGATGACCGAGCTTTGCTTGGCGTTATTTTAGACTATCATGCCAAGTAACATGTAGCACCATCTGCTGTCGAATTGTTAACACATAACACAAACGACAATTTTGATGAAATACCTGTACAATATAGTTTTCGGAGACGAGAAATCGAACTAACTAGCACAATACAGTAATACAACCAGTAGTTTAACTTCATACTAGCGCCCAAATCGGCGCACGCACACAGCCAAGTGTCATTTACACGACCGCTCAGGAAGTTTTGGTGCGCGGCGCACCAACTGTGCCTGAGCGGTCGTGTAAATGACACTTGGCTGTGTGCGTGCGCCGATTTGGGCGCTAGTATGAAGTTAAACTACTGGTTGTATTGCTATGCTATGTAACTAGGTCTCACCCTAAGATTTTTCTTTTAAAACTCGCCAAGTGAAGCTCGGTCTTCCATGTCCTATATCTCATAAAATTACGGGTTTATAGCCCGGTCCTTTGAGAAGTTTGATGTAATGTTGTACAGGTACACCCGCCGTGACCCGCTCCAGATTATATTAATGGGGCGATATACCCATGAATAGTTCTCGGCAAGCGTTGGGACTATGGCGAAATGGGATGTAGAGATGATATAGAATTAAAGAATTAAAGAATTTATTAAACAACAGTAAACACATTATTTATAAAACAATAACGTACGTAAACGACCGCGTTAGCGTTAGACTGTGTTGCAGTCGTTTGCGCCCGTCTCCGAGGTAACATAATACTGATATTTGTTGGACAATTTTTGTACAAACAATTTACAAATATTATACAGATTGTAAGTTACAATTTGCAATTATAAATATATTAATGTGATAAATCATATAATATATAATAGTAAACTATTCACTCATTTGCAGCCGAATTTAAAAGGGGTGTGTGTAATGTGTGTTGAGGATGTGTGTTATGTGAGTGTAAAAGTTGTGATTGTGAGAGTGAAAGTGAAAGTGTGAGTGGATGAAAAAGAGTTATATTTATTAAATAGTACAACATAAGATGTAGTATTAATTTTGTGTGTAGGTAATGTTGTTCTCCTGCTTTTTTTTACATACAAAAATAAATAAATAAACATATGAACTATATGTTCAGTGGTTCATTCAGTAGTCGTATATTCTCGACGTAACACGCTCATATATTCACACGCATCAGTCTACTCTATTAGATAATATTGAATAGTTGATATTATATATATAGATATTATATTCATTTTGTTAATATGCGCTCAGTTTCCTCGTAGGAGAGGCCTAAGAGCCAATTGGATATTTTGTGCTTACATTCTCGTATTGTGAGAGGATAGATATCCAATACTTCGTTAATCCTATTGTAAATGTAAGAACTCAAAAAGCAAGAATGACGTTCAGTAAGTCTGAGCCTACACGAAATCGTTCCGCAAACTTTGTATTTCCTACGTTTGTTTGTAAATAAATTAGGTTTGAATGGTAGTTTAGATTGCTTTCGTAGGATCAGTTGCAAAATGTATAATTTACGCACCGACAGCACGCTGCTCAAAGAATAAACCTGTGAAGTGGGAAATCTTATGGGTTTTAATAACAATACCTTGAGTACAGCTCTTTGGGCTCTTTCTAATCTCAAGAGTATAGTTTTTGCAGCTCCTCCCCAAGCTGTAACACAGTAGGAAAGGATTGACTGTGCTAAAGTATAATATACTGTCATTAACGTCTGCCGATCGGCAACAAAACGAAGTGTCTTGAAAACAAAAATAAGTTTGCGAATACGGTTAACTGTCGACTCAATTTGCGGCTTCCAGCTCATGACACCATCAACAAGGATACCTAAATATTTAATATAGCTATCACGCACTAATGAATTGCATGTACAAGGAGACGATGGATCAAGTTGACAACTGTGGGCAATTATCGAAAAAGATTGAGAAGGTAAAGATGTTATTTGTGCAGAAAAAGGTATATACTTAGTTTTATTTAGATTTAAAGTTAATAGGTTGTAGGAAAGCCATCTCATCACTGTATGCAAAGCAAATTCCGCATTTATTCGTGCTTCAGCCCATGAACAGCCATTTATCACCAAAGCCGTATCATCGGCATATGTTAGTATCTTACAATTTGGTATGCTGAGTTTACAAAGATCATTGACGTAAATTAGAAACAGGGTAGGGCCAAGCACGCTACCCTGCGGCACACCATATGTAAGAGGTAAATCTTGACTAATATGGCTACCAATCTTGACACATTGGGTTCGCTGAGTCAGATAGCTAGTGAATAAATTGTAGTGTAGTGTAGTGTCTAATATGTATTTATAGGTATAGCATTTAAGAGTATATATAAGATCGTCAATGTAACATGAACGATTAATAAACCAAATGTAAACCTAATCAGACGTTTGCATCATCTCCCGCTAACCATCTTTCATTACATGGCGACCCTTGCCACTTAGGCGGTCTGACGGTGTTCGGTGGAGTGACGCGCGTGTATATTGTGCATAATTTAATAATCGGACTGTGAGTCAAAAATGATTTATAAAAAAAAAGTTAAGTTCAAAAACGCCGAGGTCTTCATATTGCAATAGATGTCTTCGAGTATAAAGAAAATTATGCAGTCTTGTACCAAAATGTAATCTGACTACTCGGGCTACCGAATCCGGAGGCTCGAATTTGAGTGTCATCATGAGGAGCCTTACCGCCACGAGCCAAGCGAGAAATGGTTTTGGAGAAATGAACTAATAATTTAGTGCAAAAATGTAAAAAACAAACCAGTGCTAAATCAGTGCTAGTGTTAATTAAGTGCATTCGTTCGAGTGAAAAGTAAACAATGTGTGGTGTGGTGAGAGCTAAAAAAACTAATTAAGCGTATGCGTTTTGTAGTGATATTTATTTTTTAAAAGAAATGATTTTTTTCTTGATTGTATGTTGTTATCATGTATATTTCATTTTATCTCTATGTTCATGCAATTTTATCGATACATTAAAATCATATAATAACGAAAGTAATAAATTAATAATGTAATTTTCTATATTTTAATCAGATGTACTCGTAAATTGAAGAATACATAATATGACAGCCATAAATAACTTAATACCCATGATAGGAAAATTAAGAAATATTTTATTTACATTTAAATTAAATTCTTGTAAACAAATTATAACAAATAACAGGCAAAATAATATAGTATTAAAAATGATATGCAATTGGAAAAATGCCAATGTAAATTAGTAGAAAAAATAAATAAATGACGAATGCGATTTGATTAATAAGGTGAAAAAAAAATGGATTAAGAGTAGTTCATTAGCTTAAACTAAAATCACACCTAAGTCTATGTGGAAGGTATTATACTAAGAAACCTTCATTAAGCCCACTTTCAATTTTAGAACCATAGTCTTGTTGCTACCGGTAAATTGTGATAGAAACGACAATATGCCTCATTATTATAATAGAATATTTATATAATTATGCTACATATAACAAAAAATGTAGTTTAATAATGTTAATATTTTTATGGAAAAGATAAATTTAGAATTTCAATATTTAGAACATGAGTTATGTTTATAATAATTATGAAACTCAGATTAGAGACTCAAAAACAAGTCGAACATATGTATAACAATATTACTAATACGAGTATGTAACACATACTTAATTGTTTTAGTTTTTTTTTTTCAATAATATTTTTATAATCATAATCATAATCACATTTTATTTGCCAGATATTGTATTAACTTGTATGTATGAGAAGTCAGTGGAATGTATAAGTTGCCAAATATAGTGTTGTTATAGATTCCGGAGCATCTCTCTCGGTATTGAAATAAGAAACGCTGATACAGTGGAACGTTCCAGTGCGAGTGCATTACGTGCGGAATGCATCGCTATAAAAGGAACTGGGAACAAAGTAAACAAATGAATATGAATTTGATAACCTTGATTATACCTATATTATAAAATTCTTGCATTATGAATTATGCGCTAATGATTTTTTTTCCTTTTGCAAGCATTAGTTTCAAAAAGTATAGAAGCTTTAAAAAACTTCGAGTTAAATAATATTACAAACAACCATATTTATGTTCAATGCTTGTACTTACACATATAATGACAGTTTTAAGCATTCCACCGAGATGCAATTTCTTAATATACTTATAGTATTTTATAGTATGCATGATTTCGAAAGATGCGAAGAAGAAGAAGTTGGAAATATTTGAAAATTGAAAACTATGTAGATGTGAAAGTCATGAACGAAATGATTGTCTGTATTAATTTGTGTACAATGAAAACGAATGGATAAAAGATGAATAAAAGGATTGTATAAGATATTAGTGATAACCTGAGATTGTTATGGTTGCTATAAACAATTGGACTGATCACCCAAGAGTTGTAGGATCCTATAAAAATTCAAGGTTTGGATTGAATTTGTGTATTATGAATGACAATGACTTGTATAGAATAAAAGGTGACAGATATGTCAAGAATACATAAATTAATTCTCTTAAATCATTAATTACGTAACCTTCTTTCCGATCATGACGCGCACGAGATGCCTTCGTGAGGATGTTGGATTACTTTTGTAATTATATTAAAGTGTGTTTTATAAAAGAATAAAAATAATGAAGAAATAAAAGAAGAGTTAACTCTATGAAATGATAAAATGTATAAGTAACACACGGAGCTGGAACAAACCATGCTCAATTATTTTAAATGATGCTAAGAGAATTTAATGATGACTAGTTGATGGCGATAAGAAATGCGTAAGTGTATGAATTCTGAGAATGATAAATATAAATGTTATATTGTAGAGTTATTGAAGTTTGTCAATCAGATCTAAAAATATAATGTAGAGGTATAGCAATGCTTGAACATGAGAATAGTAGTGTTTTGATTAAAATGTAATGATATTTTTATTGTATTAATTTGTACTCAATCTGCATAGATTTTCTTTTTGTAATTTTAATTTTTTACCTATGTAATGGTAATTTATAATCTTTATCTTGTATCAAAAAAAAATATATTTATCTGATAATATTTTTTTTTTATTGAGCCCGATGGGCGTGTAGTGTAGTGTAGTGTCTAATATGTATTTATAGGTATAGCATTTAAGAGTATATATAAGATATATAAATATATAAGAGGAAGACCTCTGATGCCTATATGCTCAAGTTTTTGCAGCAGAATTGGAACAGAGACAGTGTCGAATGCTTTAGATAAGTCCAAAAATATACCTATAGATTTGCGTTTGCTATTTAAGTCATTAATAACTGTTTCACATAATTCTAGCACAGCGTCCTCAGTACTCAGTCCTTTCCGGAAACCGTATTGATTAGCAGCAAGAACATTATTACTATGGAGATACTTGACTAGACGATTATTTAAAACTTTTTCCATAATTTTTGAGAATGTAGATAAAATAGAAATAGGCCTGTAATTTTCGACACTGTCTCTAGTCCCACCCTTGTGGACAGGGTAAACAAGAGCTTTTTTAAATACTGCAGGGAAGATCCCGCAATTAAAACATAAATTAAAAATATAGAGGGACTAGGTACTGGGCAGGAGAGCGACAGACCTGTCATATCTACCGCTATAGCTCGTTATCTTCGGCAGGCGGTGGCTCGCCTCTGACTAGATGGGTCGCCGAAATTGCAGGAAAAATTAGCCGCGGCAACACCAATGCTGGAGCATATAGCTTTAACGACTACTTTCTGGATGGCCAATATAGGTAAGTCAGCGCTGAGAGTACCTGTAGGGATTCTTAGGTTTCCTCTCCGACCGACGAAATCACGCTAGAAACGAAGGTCCTGACACTTCTATTCATCTATGTATTCACTATTAGCTTGAAGTGTCAAAAAAGTTTCAATTCCATAATCATATCTGTCTACTAGGCCATCCGAGTGGATAGAAAAACAATATTGTGTGTTTCATAAGGTGATTTTATGAATTATAATACATACTTGATAGTATTTTGCCATCCCTTGTATGATAGCACAGTATGCTTCCGATGTCTTTGGTTCTAGAGATGCGAATATTTGATCAGCTAGTCCCCCCAACCTGAAAAAGTAAAAGTAATAAATAAGGATCACTCAGGCACACATACACTGGCCGTATGGTTTCCTGTAGACTAGAATAGAATCACTCCGTCTCTTCCCGTGGATGTCGTACAAGGTGGCTAAGGGAAATACATTGTAAAACATCGATCAGGCCCCCCCAACCCGTCTGGCCAGCGTGGGGAATGTAGGCCAAATCCTCCTTCAGTCTGAGACGGAAGAGAGAGGGTCGTGCTCCTGTAGTAGAGACTAAAATCACCTGATGATGATGGTGATGCGGCACACATACACATAGGCAGTAACAAAATTACCCTGTGAATTTTATATTAATAAGGACTATTATTAGTTGGGGCGATGTGTTAATTCAATTTTAAATTAAATAAGTAGCCTGGATATGATGAAATTCACCAAATATGTGGACAAGCACAGTGGCATTTACTATTGAAAAGATAGTTGATGGAAATACCAGAATCGCTGGTTGTGATATCAACTGATAATTAATAACCTAAGCTTAAATCTTAATTAGGAATTTAAAGTGTAAAGTAATTATAATTGGTAAGTGCAACACTGGCCAGTTTACTAAACAGTTCGAAATTACCATAGCTTTGGTTATTATGGTTCAACATAAGGAACCTATGGATGTTCAAATCAGGTTTATTCAATAACAATATGTACTGAAACATTGAAAAAAATATTTTATTTCTTTGCTCAATAGAAAAAAATGCAAACATATTTTAAAACTATTTGTTTTTTTTTTGTATAAGTATTGCAACATAATAATATGTATTTACTTTTAAATGAAAAATATATAATAATATTTTTTTATTATCTGATTGAGGGCGGAGGCTGATTTAGTAACAGACGTTTAGTAGTAGTAGTAGTTTAGTAGTAGTATAGTAGCACGCGCATTAATTTTGTAGGTCTTACGTAACCTCTGGGCGATTACACATTTTAATTTCAAAATTGGCGACCATTGTGCAAAGACCCATCGCCTTTGCATCAACAATATTAATTATTTTTGTATTTTTAAGTGTGCACTTAATAAAAGTAAATACAACAGAAATAAAATGACAAATGCATTGATATGCATGTTCATGATTTGTTGGTATCAAGCAAAGTAAAGAAAATCATGTAAAGGATTGAGGAATTAGTGCATAAGAAGATTAATGCTCAATTACAACATTAAAAATATATATTTTGCTTTAGTGTATTTATTATGCTTTTGTACACATGATTATTGAATAAACATAGTTTGAAAATCTAGAAAACATGAACCTACGTCGCCTTAAATGCTTCCTTGAATTAGATTCATTCTCAGCAAATAAAATCTTACCCATAATACATATAGTATGTTAAGTACGTACCTCCAAGTAGTAATCTGTCGTTCTCTAACATTAGCTGAGAACCATCTTTCTTCAAGCCATTCAATTGAATCTGGTTCCTTCTCATTGTAGAAGCACAATAGTTGAAGGAATGCCATTCGGAGATCTTCTCGGACAGCATCAGCACCTCCAAGTAATTGGAATACTTTTACTGAATCCTCTATAAGAGCATTTTTAATTGTATATTCTAAATCATTTTCTGTAACCTGTAATGAATAAAATCATTATATTTTTAACCTGTTAATTGATTCAGGTGCCAAATATTTAAGGTTTTCCAATGCTGGCCGGCAGCCGGAACACGGAAGGAAAGTAGTGTATATATAATTGCCATGCTGATGTCTGGAATATCTTTGGTGTAGTAGTAATTTCACCGTTTCTACTGCAGATAGGACCAATTCATCACGTTGTACACAACAAGAATTTTGTCAGATCTAGGCACGAAAACCCCACCGCACCGCAGCAAAACCACGCAAAACGTCGCGCGTCATGTCTAGCACAGACAAGATTTTTTTCTTGGTCAGCACGGAAGCAGTGTACACAGTTCGTGTGTAGAAACGACACGAATTCTTGCATAGGCCCGGCGACTTTTCTTAGCGTGTACAAGAGGCCTAAAGGTTTACTGAAAAAAAGAATGCCAGGATACAAGGAGCTGCTGCATCAGCATGAATTCATTCCTTGAGGGATGTTTTATGTTGCAAGCGTTAATATGTCTATGGTAATGATTTCACATCAGGCAGGCTGTATGCTTATTATTATTTAAATAGTTGTCTTGGCAAACTTGCCAGAATATTATAAATATTTTGAAAAATGGAAAAATTCACCTCCCACCTTTTTCAAAATATATAAAATATTCTGGCAAGTTGGCCAAGACAACTATTTAAATAATAATAATTTAATTAGTTTGGTGTTATCAAACAATTCAATTTTCATCTGCAACGATGGACTGCAATGCCTTGAATAGTAGTGTAATTACTTAAAAGGTTGATGATGCCACACTGTGACTCACACAGTAGAATATAAGATGCAAAAATTCGTCAGCAACACAAACCTTCTGGATAGCTCAGTTAGAAGAGCACTCGACCGGTCATCGAGAGGTCATGGGTTCATATCCCACCTAGAGGTGGAAGGTGAATTTTTCCATTTTTCAAAATATTTAGGCTGTATGCTTGTGTGCCACCAACAAAGTATAAAAAAAATACAGTATGTAGAAGAATATTACAATTGCAGCATTAATTACACTCTATAATAAAAGTCAATACAAATAACTACAACTGACCTTAGTTTCGTCATTATAAATTGGTTTAGGAGCAAAAGCATCAATATGGGGGTCAGCGTTAAAGTGTGGTGTCTTTATTCTGCTAGGAGGATCCCACAGACGAGTTGTGAACAGTTCAGCATGCTCATCTCTGATCCAAGCAGCTGCTTTACGACCAGCCTCTGCTGATAGCGCATATGATCTCTTACGAAAGTTTGATAGAGGGATCAAGAATGGATCATCATGATATCTGAAATATTTTAATAGAATTACTAGGAGTACTATATGTGTATCTGTGTCATTCAAGGAATTCAATTAGCAATGAACTTAATTAATTGATAACTGAATTCTAATTCCTAATTTAATTGGATGAGAAAAACAGAACTTATGGTGACTTTAATAACTAATAAGCTACATTATTTAAAACTAGATATTGTAGAGTAGGCACATTACTATTTTGCTGAGTACCATTTACTGAGCACTGATAAGGTTTAGTCACTAAAATCAATGGTATCTTAACAAAATAATAAATAAATAAATATTTCTGGACAACTTACACATGACCATCTAGTCCCAAACTAAATATATTTAAGTACACATACAACACTTAAATATATATTTTTATTTGTAAATACATACATATAGAAAACAGCCAGACCAACACAAACAGACATGCACACAAATATTTGTCTTGTGCGGGGATCGTACCCGCGACCTCGGAGTCAATATGGCCATTGCTAACCATTTGATAAGATAAATTTTATTTATAAATTACAGGTTTCATTACAAATTACATTCTGTTCAACAGTAATTTGCCAACAGGCATACAAATTTTGCTTTATAGGTTTATAATTTAGATTTTTAAAATTATAATTTTTATCACATTACATTTTTAAGAATTAATACAATGTGAAAATTACATTTATTATTATTGACCACCGAGCTCGTCATATAAAATAACACTTAGCATAGTAAAAATCTGAATTACTTGTAATGTGCAGCCGTAGGATCAGGACCAACAGTAGCAGCTAGAGCTTGTAGAATGTCTGTAGGACCTCTGGGGATTCTAGCCGGCGGCGAAATACCATCACTGGATTTACTACTTTGTGGAAGTTTCTGTCCTTCTATATTGGACAGCGAACGGCAGAGGCAACCGAGTCTGGACCACTGTCTATATAAGTAAATTATAATATGAATTTATGAGAAAATTATGTGAAGAAAGATTCTTTAAAGATAAATAAATAAAATAACCTATAAAATAAACTTACCTTGGTAATATTACATTAGAATACATTGTTAGTAATTAATTACCTAAGCCTAATATTTTTTATAGAGATTACAAACTTATATTCAAATTTATTAACAATAAAAACTAAATAAATCAGACATCACACATAATAACCTCTTTCTTTTTTTATTTGACAGATTTGACAATTGTCATATTTTTTGACATGACATTACATGACATAATTTCTTTCTTTGTTTTATTTGGCAATCACTAATCAGTTGAAGTTGATTATGCTACAAAATATTATTAGTTATCCACTCAATTACTCAATAACCAACCTTCACCTCCACAGCCTACGTGGGACTTGAACCGATGACATCTCGATTACTGGTCGAGTACTCTTTCAACTAAGCTACCAGCAATGTTTGTGATGGTGACGAATTTGACCATTTTTATTCTGTTTGAAAGAGCACTCGAACGGTAATCGAGAGATCGTGGGTTCAAGTTACACCTAGGCCGGGAGGTATATTTTTCCATTTTAAAATATTTATAATATATACATTACATTATAGACGATGAGTCCAAACAAGATATCTCTGCTGTTAATGAGTCCTGCAGATATCTGGAGATGTTGTTACTACAATCTCCAAAGACCAAAGACCAGTACGGTTCCTCGCCTTGACTTACACTGCAACACTGCAGAAACTTAAACTCTGAAGTTTGGGCTGATCCATAAACTGAAAGCAGCACACGATGGGGGGGAGGGGGGGGGGGGAGGCAGAATCCGAAAAGAATACTTTCGACGGGGAATTAAAGTTGTCAATATAACTCTCAGTGTTTATAAGATGAAGTGGCAGAGCCCGACCACATCTGCCAAGTCAATGGAAGATTGTGGAAGAAAGGCTCCTAGCACAAAAAATGTCCTTCCTGAATGAAATTCTGGATCAATCAATGCCTGCTGCATGGAGACAACCGGATGACGGTGATGATGACGATGAACATAATGTTGTCTTATTAAGAAGGATCCAAAAAAAATCTGTATGACCTAAGTGTAGTAACTTTAATTATTTAGAGTATCATCAGTAGTCAGTAGTGACCCTTGCACTAGGGGGTGGCAAGGAAATCTATAGCTACGCCCATGATTTTTTGTATTAGTTACTTTTCAATAAAAAAATATTGTAGAGCAGGCAGGAATCTTCTCGTTTCTCAATTTCTTGTAAAATACAATTTTACTACTGCTTTTTGCGACTTCTTGAGCGACTATTATTATTTCCAAATTTAGAGGAATCTTTGATTACGCACTTGTATTGTATCTTGTTTATTAGCCGCTCTTTTGCCCCCCACGTTGAGCCCCCCGCGCCCCCCCCGCGCAAAAACGCGGCGGAACTATGCCCATTTGTTTTTTGTTCCTACCTGCCCGGCGCCGCGGGTGGTCGGGGCCCCATAAAAACGCTCATTGAGACGCAACTTTGTTATTGAGTGCCTACAAGTGGTGTTTTTTACGTTTACTAAGAACAGCACTATACAATGCCGTCTTTTGTTGTTCAACACTCGACTATAGTGTAGAATTACGATGGTCTAAACATTCTCAAGTGGTGTTTCATAGCCCTACTTGTATTAAAAAAAATACCTTATGAACTAAGGCGATAACGTATAGTTTTTTATTTAAAAATACGCTAGGGAGATAAAACCCGATGTTAATAAACAAAAACCTACACTTACCTAAACAAAATAAGTTTTTATAGCACTTGACACCGGCCCGAACATCTGGCGCCGTTAAGGCGAGTCTCTTAAACCCCTTTTTTTATTTTTTTTTCCATTGAGTTTATGATTCTTTGGCCTTAATCCGATAGCTAATATGGCGGAGAAACGAAAAAAACATAAACAAATGGGCCTGAATGTATGACAGATGTGTATTGTTCAATCTGCCCAAAACTGAACGCCAAACTGCAAATGTCGACCGTAGGTCGACACGGGCAATTCAAGCGTTTCAAGGTCGTGACGTCACTTGTCGACCGTAGGTCGACACGGGCAATTCAGCGGTTAGCTATCTTTGATTGAATGGGGTGTAAGTGGTTCATCAACATCTTTGAAACAAAGCCAACTTCACCTGCACGCGGTGCACCCTGCTGACTGACAAACGAAGCTCTGGCGAAAAGAGAGGTAGGTAGCGTAATTGTAAGCTACCCGACGGGGGAATGTACCTCCACCTCACAGAATACCGCAGCCAAATAACGGTTCCCTTGAGGGCTGTTGTGTTCCTGCGAGTGAGTGAGGTCACCAGAAAGGAAGGAGATGCTGCGATGTCAGCGGGGGTGGCGGCGCGCGAGCGATATTTTATGTTGCGAGCGTTAATATGGCTTCGGTAACCGCTTCACATCAGGCGGGCCGTATGCTTGTCAGCCACCCGACGTAGTATAAAAAAAAAAGTATGTGTGTAATCAAAGATACCACAAATTTTGGGGAATTGCACAGACTTGCTGATACAATCATTTGCAGAGCCATAATTGTCCACTCTACCCATCAACGAGTTTTCCTCCACAGTCTAAAATCTCCTTAGGGCGTTGTCACCAAATGCCCCTTTCTTCCTCTACCTGACTTTGTCTTAAACAATAGACCTAAGTTGCTAAAACCGGATGTTAGTCTGGCCGCCAGGCTAGCATCCGGTTTTTGAAATGGTGAAAAGAACTGCTGAACATCAATATGAGATGGTTTCATGGGCATGATACGCTACGGTCCTCGAGATATCTCGACGAGAAGCTCGATGAGCCTTCTCTCCGAGTTTACTCAAGAGAGTCTAGAACTAGACTAGCCCATTATATTTGTAATAGTACCTACTTTATGTACCAGTGTAAGTTAAGCCAAAATCATTTCTCGCGTGTAGACTATAGATTATGTAGTACTAACAGATAAACAGACAGACATATAAACATAAAAACCAAAATATTAAAATGCTTATTTGGGTTTGACTAATCTATATATATAAAAGAGTAAATCACTCACTCATCACGAAATCTCAGAAACTACAAGTGCTAGGAGTCTCAAATTTTGCAAGGGGGTTCCTTTTAGGACGTAGGTGCTCACTAAGACGGGAATTTGGAAAATTCCACCCCTAAGGGGGTGAAACGGGGGTCCAAAGTTTGTATGGGGAACCAAGATTAGTTGGACTATTTTATACGAAACTTTACATGAGCACTTCTGTAGATAAATGAGTAAACACGTGTTTCAGGATTTTTCAAAATTCAACCCCTAAAGGGGTGAAATGAGGTGCAAACGTCTGAAAATCGTTATGGGTATTGTTTTTATGGTTTATCGGGTCGCTGATTCCGAAAACAACAGCTATTTTATAATCTAACATAACCGACGTGACACAAGAGCACTCCTGTGGGGGTGCGATGGGGTTGAAATGTCATAATATCAATATGGGTGTTGATTCTATGGTTTTCTGTGACGTCAATTACGAAAATGGCATCGATTTGAAAACGTTGACACGAAATTTGCATCTCGGTATAAAAATCCAAGATTTGGAACACCCTGATGCAGAACCATAAAGGTTCAGCTAAACTATAAGAAATATAAAAATGACGCCTTAGCAAAAGTTGTTCAGCCTGATGAGTTTTTTTTATTGAGGTATAAAAATCCAATATTTGGAACACCTGATGCAGATCCATAATGGTTCAGCTAAACTATAAGAAATATAAAAATGACGCCTTAGCAAAAGTTGTTCCGCCTGATGAGTATTTTTTGTTGAGGTATAAAAATCCAAGATTTAGAACACCTGATGCAGATCCATAATGGTTCCGGTAAACTATAAGAAATATAAAATTGACGCCTTAGCAAAAGTTGTTCAACTTGATCAGCATTTTTTGTGGATGTATAAAAATCCAAGATTTGGAACACCTGATGCAGAACCAAAAGGTTCAGCTAAACTATAAGAAATATAAAAATGACGCCTTAGCAAAAGTTATTCAGCCTGATGAGTATTTTTTGTTGAGGTATAAAAATCCAAGATTTGGAACACGTGATGCAGAATCATAATGGTTCAGCTAAACTATAAGAAATATAAAAATGACGCCTTAGCAAAAGTTGTTCAGCCTGATGAGTATTTTTTTGTTGAGGTATAAAAATCCAAGATTTAGAACACCTGATGCAGATCCATAATGGTTCCGGTAAACTATAAGAAATATAAAATTGACGCCTTAGCAAAAGTAGTTCAACTTAATCAGCATTTTTTGTAGAGGTATAGAAATCCAAGATTTGGAACACCTGATGCAGAACCATTAAGGTTCAGCTAAACTATAAGAAATATAAAAATGACGCCTTAGCAAAAGTTGTTCAGCCTGATGAGTATTTTTTGTTCAGGTATAAAAATCCAAGATTTGGAACACGTGATGCAGAATCATAATGGTTCAGCTAAACTATAGAAAATATAAAAATGACGCCTTAGCAAAAGTTGTTCAGCCTGATGAGCATTTTTTGGTGAGGTATATAAATCCAAGATTTGGAACACCTGATGCAGAACCATAATGGTTACGGTAAACTATAAGAAATATAAAATTGACGCCTTTGCAAAAGTGGTTCAACTTGATGAGTATTTTTTGTTGAGGTATAAAAATACTAGATTTGGAACACCTGATGCAGAACCATAACGGTTCAGCTAAACTATAAGAAATATAAAAATGACGCCTTAGCAAAAGTTGTTCAGCCTGATGAGTATTTTTTATTGAGGTACAAAAATCCAATATTTGGAACACCTGATGCAGAACAAAGCTAAATTTATTTGCATAAACAACATGGTGTATACAATAAATTATAGTTTAAAAAAATAACTAAAAAACACGCTATAATAGCAAATAGAACTAAAAAAGCTACTTAAAAAAACAATAAATAGTTTAACAAAATATTGATTGTATTGTAAAAAAATAACCGCGCAATGCTACTTTTATGCTTACCTGCTACAAGTTAGACGCAATCGTTTTATTTATTTACAAAGTTAACGTGGTCTATTTAATCAGTTTATTATAGACGTGTACGCTAAAATTGAAATGGAACGATTGGTATATATTCGCACAAACCAGAAGAATGCGTGCATTTGTGGGACGCTATGTAGCAAGATTTTGTGATGCAAAGTCTTTTAAACAACGAGGGGAAACTGTTTTTCTTAGATGCTTCAGGAGGTACTGGAAAAACATACCTGACGAGAGCAATCATCGCTGAAATCAGGCGCCAAAATAATATCTCACAGCAGCATCGCCAGGTATTGCAGCCATATATTACTTCTAGGCGGAATGACGCAAATACAATGTTCAATATTATACTCGATTTATACAGAACGGAAACACATACATGCTTTGTGACACGAAACTGTGACAAAGCGAAAATGTTCCAGGATTGCTGTCTAATCGTTTCAGATGAATGCGAAAAAAAAAACAATAAGGCAGTAGAAGCTGTAGATAGAACTTTACGTGCCCAAGAGTTTTCAAAAATATTATTAAAATTTGGGGAAGATCTCCTTCCTGAAGTAAAGTCAATGTTTAGCAGCGAAATATGTATAATTGAAGCTGAGATTCTCACTGGGAGTGGTGCCGATGAAACTGTATTTATTCCGCGTTTACCACTCTTACTTCTTACGGCCGTGTGGTTTACGGCAGACTAAAATAGAATCACTTCGTCTCTTCCCGTGGATGTCGTACAAGGCGACTATGGGAATAGTTTTTGTCCCAGAAATTACCTATTATTGTTGTTTATTGTACCTGTAGGGCGTATGTTCGTATGTTCGACTGTATGTATTTTTTTTTAATTCAATGATTTCTCCGTCAATTGTACAGCAATTTTAATAATTCTTATTCGTTTGAGAGGGTACACTCTGCAGGTGGTCCCATATTAAAATGAATGTTGCTAAGCGCAAAACTCGAGAACGGCTCGACCAATTCTGCTAATTTTTATTTTAATATTTTCGTTAAGGTATAAGGAAGGTTCTTATGTACATAAAATTGCGAGGAAAAGAAACAACACTTTCTACCCGTGCGAAGCCGGGGCGGGCAGCTAGTGTAGTAATATATGTGATAATGTGATAATAAATGCAGCAATGTATACTAAATATAAAGGTGGCTTCGTCGCTTCTGGTGATTAACTTAATAAAGTGCCTTAAGAAACTCCGGTTTGCCCATTTCACCAGCTGTAGAAATGGGAGCAGATATTTCAACGACCAAGGATGCCACATCATGCCTGAACCTGGCCATTTCTCGCAGCATTTAAAAGCGTAATATCGGAGATCTATGCTCTTCTAACCAGGGGCTGTCAGCGGCTGCCTTACCCGAAAATACCCCGAAGTAAGACTTCCAAGTCATTTGGATCCCAAGAGACAGGGCAGCAGAGCGAACGCAAATTGAAGACATTCTCTACTTTACAAAATACATTTAATGGCCAGCTCTTCAAATGTCATGATACCACGCTGACATTTGAACAGTGGCGGTTCTTATACAATTTAACCTTTAACTATCTCGTCCCAGTGGGGACAAGGTGGTTTATAGAACTGCCAGATGATTCTCTGCTGAGCTAGAATCTGTCCCAATCTTTAAGAATTTTCACCCAAAAACCTAATTACATCCTTTAAGTCGTTATCTGCGCTCCGGAAACTGGTGCCGTTGTCCTACTGAATCAAAAACGGCAAATCCCGACACAATCGGTGATAGGTACATATTCGGTCTTTCGCTACGTGAAAAACTGGAAATGTGTTAAAATACCTAACTATTAACTCCTAGTCAGTGAGTCTATTCCAATAAACCCAATAACGATACATCTGCTGTAGTTATTAGGGAGTTGGACTTTCCGCAGACTTTAGGTGATGTTGCAATCTACCATGTTATTTGTACTAACATTGAAGTAACAGTATAACAAATTTCAAATCAATCTTAGTACCTACTTACCTACCTTTTCTTTCTATTAAGACAAGGACACCCATGTGTTTTCAACTCAGTTTTTCATAAAAAATATAATGAAGTAAAAATACGGTTACGCATTTAAGACCTTACAATGTAATCACAAGAAGATATCCTTCTTAATCTTAATAAACTTGAATATCAGTGGCATTTTTTGTTTTTGAGTCACAATACAATTCTTTGATCACTTTCATAGTGAACAAACAATTGTATTAAATTTCATGGGGTGTAAGAGCTCACCAGTTCCCCATCATCTAAGAGCCAAAGCCAACCTCACCTGTTCGTGGTGCACCGTACCGTTAAGCAAACAAGGCTTTGGTGAAAGAGAGTTTGGGTGTGTCGAGTGACAGCTGACTGGGGAAGTACCTCCACCTCAAAAAATATCACAGGCAAATAATGATGCCCTTTAATGTCCTTGATTATGTTACAGTTGATTATGTTTTAAGTGAGGTAACCAGACATGAAGAAGTGTTGCGTTAGCAACGGAGCTAATGCAGCATCTCCAGTACGCCAGTAATATTCCTTTTATTGCGAGGGTCTAGTACCTATCAATTAGATGGCTACGGTAACTGAATGACATCAGGGGGATCGTATGCTTAGTTGGAATCCGACGTGATATGAAAAAAAAATTGTTAAGTAAAATTATGTATGTAAAATAAATGAAAACAAATATGCTTATCAGTATCGAAGAGGGAACAGAATCGACGATCTCTGCAACACGCAATAAAGTCGTCTTTAAAAAAATTGCACATCTAACTAAAACGTTTTCTGTGTTATTTATTTATAACAAAATCTGCAAAATATGTAACATTAAGAAAACCTCTCTAAGTAGCTAAATCCTTGATACGCTCTTACCATGGACGTACGATTATACAGAGGATTTTTTACGCATTATAAAGTAATGTGAAACTTTATAAATTTATTTCATTATCTTTATTTATCACTTGTCATCTTATAAACACCTATATCTTACCATACTTTATTACACGTTTTCAATTTAGTAATAAATGACAGGACAGGCATTTCTGCCTAGTGTGGGACAGAGGCTGCATACCTTGCTTTAGAAGATATCCTATATTATATTTAATTAACTGTATTGTAGCATAATTTTCCTTTTTTTTTAAATAAAATATTTTGTTTCATTGATTATAGGAAAGCTTTCTTTCGGTGGAAGAAATAAAATAACAACATCAAGAATAAAATGGCTAAATATAATTATTATCAAAACTGGGAAAGTATGGTAACAAGAATCGAAATAAGACATAAATAAAAATTGTTAACTGGACATGGCAATTTTAAAGCTAAACTCTTTTCGTTTAAATTAGTGCCGTCGCCCTTATGCGAATGTTCTACTGCTAATTCTGAATTCGATCAAACAGCACACCATGTTCTCTGGGAGTGTGATCTTTGGCAGCGGGAGCGGGATGACATGTTGAATTCATTGCAAGTTGCATCCGGGGTAGTATACTATTCAGATTTGGTAGCAACAAGGGAGAATTACCAAGCGTTCAGACGATTTTGCAATTCATATTATTGGAATCGATGTGTTAGGTAACAACTCAGTGTTTTAGGTCCCTAATAGTGTTAGAAACTTAAAATCCGTGGTGCACGGCAGTTGAGCTTCACTTGACTAGCCATCTCTTTAGGCTTTTAATGCCTTATTTGCCATATTGCTGTCTCTCACATTGCTAAGAGGGGAAGTCAAATTCCAAAAGCTTCCTACTCCTTCTAATTTCTTCTGATTAAATTCGTTGTGAGTTCCAAGGCAGCCGTAGTTTTACCCCTGGGACTGCAATGGACTTCATTGTTCATTGCCTTTTTTGGCGGTCGCCGCTGTTAATCCTGGCTACACAGGAGATACAGTGGTGGGAATGTGTGGTGGGCCCCCGTCCCAAAGACATAAATAAACACATTTAATCTTACTCGTAAAAGCCTACACTTATCACAGCGGTCAAGATTACAACATAACTGGAATAAATATGTGCGGCACTGTTCGCACGATGTGTTGGGATTTTTAGAGTAGTTGTTGTAATAACTGTAGAAACAGTTTCTGTCGTATCCACGGCAGCAGGTGAAGTTACGGCAGTGGCAGCACTTGCTGGCGCTGATGTTGTTCCTACCGTGCTTTCTACAGCCGTTCCTGCTACTGCAGCAGTTGTAGACACGATTTGCGTATCAGTCGTGGTAATAATTTGCTCACATTGCGCCGATTGACTATTAAACGTGGAGTCTGTTGGACACGTCATTACTGCAGCTATTTTCAAAGTTCCGAAACCTTGGATGCAGGCTATGTATGAAGAAGTAGATGTACTTGATGGGTTTGGAAAATTTCCGAGATCTGTACAGGTAAATGTTGGGTCACAAACGTCCGTAGCCTTAACGCAGACCATATCTGTCAGCCTCACGTGGAAGTTTGTTGGACAGTTGACGGGATAAAAAGGGTATACGGTGTCATTGGCGGGGTCCAGACAGGTAATGTAGCCAGTGCAACTGAGATCAGTTACAAATTTGCCTACAGCAGTGCAAGATTGCGCGCTGACCGCGGTGCTGGTGCATACACCCTGTAACCAAGAAGATATTCTTTTAAGGTGATTGATCCCAGTAGGTTGCTCATATAATAGGTCTTTGCTTATGAAATTGCCGTTCTGCAGTACTGGCCATTTCAAAGAAAAATAATTATTGTTTGACTAAGAATTCTAATTTCAAATTAATTTTATTTTAAAAACATGGAATTCTTTTTCCAAAAGTAGTCATTTGTTTATTGATTAGTGTTACATTTTCATCGCATTTCAATCTTTTTCGTCATCATGGATACGTTAAAAATTCGAGTAAGTATGGAATATGAGTACCGTCGTGGCAGCAACGCGGCACAAGCGGCACGCAACATCAACAACGTTTACGGAGCTAACACTACAAACCAACGCACCACCTGTTATTGGTTTGATCGCTTCCGTTCTGGAAATTTCGACCTGAAAAATGAACCTCGCGGTCGTCCGAAGACTTGGTCGACAATGACGAATTAAAGGCGATAGTGGAAGCTTTCGACGTTAGCGTCAAAATAATATGGGTCCATTTGCGTCAAATTGGCAAGGTAAAAAAGCTTGACAAATGGGTGCCCCACGAATTCAATGATCGCCAGCACGAAGTACGCGTCGAGACGTGCCTTGCACTGCTCAACAGACACACAAATGAAGGAATTTTGAACAGCATTGTTACCTGCAATGAAAAATGGATTCTGTTTGATAACCGCAAGCGCTCAGCAAGTTGGTTGGATCCTGGTTCAGCACCTAAACAACGCCCTAAACGAAAACAAACCCCTAGAAAAGTGATGGTCACTGTTTGGTGGTCTAGCGCCGGTGTGATTCATCACAGCTTCTTACCAAACGGGGTGAGCATTACTGCAGATGTGTACTATGAAGAATGAAACTGCCACTGCGTTGGCAAAGATGCATTGTTTGCATGGGCGATTACTTCGATTAATACAAATAAAAAATACATGAAAAAAAATTGTTTAAATTTTTTCATACAAAACGGCAATTTCATAGGTAAAGACCTAATATTATGTTGTATCTTTCATTAAACATCAGACGGAAATTAAATTATTCCTTATGTAGATGAATTGTTGCAAAATAACAATTAAATAAGCATTAACTCACTTGTTACTACTGATTCTTATTTATTATTACATATTTTTTAATATTTAATATCATTTCATTGTGACAACTATTCATCTACTTAGGAAATAAGTTCTTTTGCATCCAAAAATGTTTGTTTAATGAAAAATCCTTTCAAACATAATGTATAAGCAAGCTTGATAATGCAAAAAACACTTTTAGAAAATATATTTTTTTCCCGTTCTTATGAAGGAAGGAATTGCTACGTTGGCAGCGGGAGTGGCGGCACGAGAGAGATATTTTATGTTGCGAGAGTTAATATGACAACGGTGACCATTTCACATCTGGCGGGCCGTATGCTTGTCTGCCATCCGACGTAGAGAAAAAAATTAAACTAACAACTTTGACGAAACACGTAACTAAGTACAGTTTTACCATATAGGTACTTATTTATCTAAGTATTATATGATTAGGTATGGTATAGATAGTACAGATAACATATTGCGACTATAGGCACCTACTAGTGGAAAAAAAAACAATAGTAAGCTTCACTTCAATCAAACACTGTTTTACAAAATATTGTATGTTATAAAAAAATATATATTATCAATTCTTAGAAATAGAATTATGTACATATAGCAAATACAATTGTTGTTCTGTGTTCTTATAAAGATTTATTTATAGTACGTCATGTGGCAGACAAGCAGACGGTCCACCTGATGTGAAGCGGTTACCGTAGCCATATTTTTAACGCTCTCAACATGAATTGGTCGCGCGACACCACCCCCGCTTCCAATACAGCAAGTACTTGCTTTCTGGTGACTTCACTCACTCGTATGAACACAACAACCTTCAAGGGAATTGTTATTTTGCCACGGTATCAGTAATCTAGTATTCACAGTACAAGCTTTACTTAGTTTAGAACTAGGTGGAAGCGTGTAATTTGTCCAGGAATATTTATACTTGTACCAAAGTAGGTAGCAATAAACCGAGCATATAAAATTGTAAAGCTGGGAGGACTGGTCCACAGGCTAAAGGTCGCGCAGCGAGCGATGGAGAGGATAATGCTGGAGGTTTACTTCAGGGATCGAATTTGGAACGAAGAAATTCGACGGAGAACCAAAGTTGTTGACATAGCCTTCAGAGTTTGCAAGCTGAAGTGGCAGTGGGTCACATCTGCCGAGTGAGCGTTGGCAGATACGGGAGGAAGGTATTAGAGCGGAGGCCGCGCGTAGTACGACGAAGCGTTAGACGCCTTCCTTCTAGAGATGGTGACCTTAAGAAAGCGGCTGAACGCGGAAGGCGGAGGATCGTATTTGGGGGAAAACATTTGGGAAGGCCTATACATGGCATTGGGTAGATACAGGCTGATACAGTATTTTCAGTCAATTTATTATTTTCCTACAAAATTTATCGACGTCAAAAAGTCACACACAAAACTTATTATGTGAAATCATGAATCATTGATGTAGAGAATAACATTCTTAACAATAATGGCAAAAAAATATTTCTAACAAACTTTTATGTTGTTAAGGCAGAGGCTGATTTAGGGCCATGGTCGCCGTAGGCCCTATAATATCAGCCGCCCCCTTCTCAGCCAATCATTCCCGCCATACCCAATTTTTGTTCAAATCCATTGAAATCAGTTAAATGCAAAGATGAAGGAAACAATCGTAAAACAGAATGCATTATATATTAAATAATAATGGGGCAAGCCGGCATCTGTTTAAGTCTGCAAAGTATATATTTTTGCAATTATTGGCCAGCCGCCCCTAATATCTGGCCGTCCTAGGTCCGGGCCTAGTTGGCCTTATGGGAAATCCGCCTGTGTGTTAAGGATCCTAGTAGCTTATTCATACCTTCATACATTATGTTTTTCGAAGGATCTTTTATTAAACGAACATATTTGGCTAAGATGCAAATGAACTTATTTCTTATGTAGAAGAATAGGCTAGATTTTTTCGATTTCGAAAATATAACTTTAAGTAGTTGAAAGAATTTCTATCAAAGTAATTAATTCTTTCACATAATAACTTTTCGAGATTATGATAACTTGAAAATCACATTATTGTCATTTTTGTTATATTAATAGGAAATTGTCTTCAAGTACAAAAAAGGGATGACATTGCGTTAAATAATTTTTGCCAATTAAATGTAAATAAGATAATTATATGTACTCCCTTGCAGCGGTTGCCAGTCACTAAAAATCAATAATGACATTTTTATTGATAATTTATTTCATTTGACATGTTGTCATAATGTCAATTTTGTATTTTTTGACACAAATAATTTTATTTGTCATTTTTATATTACTATACTTAATATTTACAAATAAAATACCTATTTACAAAGAGAGAAGAATTTAAACAAAAATTTTAAGTAAAAGCATCTCCCCATTACCAAGAATGCTGGCAGCATTATGTACCTCGCTGAATATTTTTATTCGGTATGATGAATAATGTGAACCGTTTACAACATAGTTACAAAGTAATAAAAAAGTAAAAAACGAGCCATCCGTTCTATTTATAAAATGGGTTCCAGAGAATCATAAGAGAAGTTTAAAAAAAAAAAACTATCGTAACTGTCGATTCTGATTGCATCACTGATTTATGAATTTGGGGTGTAAGTGGTTCATTAACAACTTTGAACCAAGGCCAACTTCACCTGCACGCGGTGCACCGTGCTGACTGACAAACGAAGCTCTGGCGAAAAGAGAGTTATGGAGCGTTATTGTAAGCTACTCGACTGGGAATGCACCTCCACCTCACAGAATACCGCAGCCAAATAATAATTCACTTGAGGGTTGTTGTGTTCCTGCGAGTGAGTGGGGTCACCAGAAAGGAATATGCTGCGTTGGCAGCGGAGGTGGAGGCATGCGAGCGATATTTTATATTGCGAGCGTTAATATGGCTACAGTAACCGCTTCACATCAGGCGAGCCGTATGCATGTCTGCCACCAGACGTAGTATAAAAAAAATAAAAAGAGTATGCTCCTAAAAATGATAATACATTTCTAAAATTCAAGGACTATACAACTGTAAATCTTAGAAATGAACATAAACCGGTAGGTCTTTTGTTGTAAAATGCATTAGATTCTATAATAAATTGCTCGATACACTCCTTTCCTTACCTGAAAATAGGTTCAAGAAACATATCAAAAATACTCTTAGTAAAAAGACTTACCTACTATTGAATTGACGAATTGACTATTTGACAACGATGTATGGAATGAATCAGTACAGACATGTAAATACTTCTTCACCTTAGTCGGTATAGTCACAGTATTAAGAGGTATATCTTAAGACTGTGGTATAGTTCTATGGTTTCTACCAGTTAAGCTAAACACAATTACCGCAAATCTAAGCTAAAGTATGAATGACGCGCGAGCGATACTTTATGTTGCAAGTGTATATGCTATATCAACACACATCATGGGGCCCGAATGCTTGTTTACCACCTGAGGTAGTGTGAAAATAAATCTCAATATTTATTGCAAACAGGGTTTAACACTATTTTAACAACTATTTATGGGAATGTAACAACAGTTCAGATCGAACTCATATCAAAATCGAAATCAGAATCAAATCAGATTCAAAAGTCAGCCCCCATTTAATTTTAATTTTAGATCCTTTGTAATTTCAAGTACTTATGTACATACGTAGTCCTTTATGTATTTATCAATTAATATTGAAATTTATTTCTGATTAGTACCAAAACTTCCCAAATCGGCAGATACTTCGTTAGTCCGATATTTCGTCACCCCAAATTTGATAATTTTATTTTTATTCCGTGTTCCTCAAATGAGTACATTATACATACTTATTTTATTAAAATAATACATACACAGTGATACTTACAATTATTAATATCAAAAGCCCAGTTCTCATGTTTAATTTGTTTCGTGGTCACGGTTATTCGGCAATATTAATTTATATTTTGTTAAAATTGCACTAAATTCAATCCACTTAAAACATATACTAGTCTACTAGTAGTCGCTATCTACTTTATAAGAGCTAACGATGCCAAATACTCGTAAAAGCATTGTTTTACGAGTACGTTTTACCTGTAACTCATAAACAAGGGATTTCACCTAAGAAGTTATCAAACAAAATTGAGTTGTAGGGATGTATAAAAACAGGTATAGTCGATAGGTCGATAGTTTGAAACGTTAAGACAATATTTTGCGTTAGCCTACAAATAGTAAATAGTTAGGTTTGCAATTCAGAGAATATCAAGTTTGGCATTGGGCATCTGAATTTAGCTCCGATAAAGTCATAGAGATTTATGAGGTAAAATTGTTTTTTAATGGAAGGTTTGATGAGTGCCTCTGGGAGCCACGTTACCAGAAATCCCGACGATGTATGATTCTAAGGTTGCGGCCATATTAGGGAAATAAAATTTGCTGATTTTTTCCTCCCTTGGATAGTTTACGGAGTACAATACTTATTCTGTAGTTTCAATCAGTTGACAGTTATTCTTTACAGAGGACAACTCTATCGTCATCTCTGAACTTAAGTTTGCATTTAATTTTCAGCTTAGAATCAGTTAACCCACGGTCAGTTGTAAATTATTCGCTGATGATAGTATATACAGCTCATCGCAAGAATCACTTAAAATTTATGAAAATAATAACGGGAATATAAGGATATTTACCTACATGTATTATTGTCTGACGTATCTCTCTATAATAAAATAAATAAAATTATAGACATCTATACAAAGACTTCCTACTGTTGTAAAAAAGCACGTTGAGTTACGAGGAGACAGAAGCTATATGCAAATAGTTTTTGTCCTATGTACAAGTACACTGTAAACATTTTAAATTTATATACATACTTTCATAGTTCTTGAACATCACACATTGTATTGTAAATTTATATATCTCATACACCACATATAATACATACAAAACACATACACGTTTAGTTGAGCAACGTGATTTTATTTTCCTAGTTTTATATAAATAAATAATCTTAATAGGTACTTACCAACACCTAATTGTTATGGAGGAGCGGAGTTTCCTAGCACAAGTATATATATATACTTAAAAGGAGCTTCAATCACAAAATATTTGTTCACAATATTGTACCAAATAAAGATATTTGTATTTGTATTTGTATTGTATACTGAGGCAATAATAAATGTATGTATATATGACCCTTCTGCGTCGTCGTCAACACTTAATCATCCCGCTTCTGGTATACGGGTCTCTCTTCTATCGCAGGGGTTTATACCATACTCTACCACGCTGCTCAGTGACATGACCTTCATGTGCTTCTGCCTCCTTATGCATGATCGCGTTAATTCCCGTTATTATTTTCATAAGTCACGCAAAGCGAAAGTATAAAAACTCACTTGGATTGTTGTGAATTATTGACATTTGGTTGAAGTTAGTATAAAAAATCATTATATTATGTCTGTCTTGTCAACTGGTGCCATTCCTTGCATCACGTACTCGTATTATATTTGTATTCACATGTAAACTATCGACATACCTCCCTCCCTATGTTAGCACATGATAAAAGATAACATCAATTAAATGTTCTCTAGCTTTACGTAAATTCCGGAAATATCACACTTCGTGTACAAATACAAGGGAATAGGCATAATGAATGAGGTCAATTCAATTTAATTTGGTATAAAGTTTTCTACTGAAATCTACGTGTAAAAGTAGAGCTATATTTTTATTTGCGTGCTTATGTTTATGTGGGGCATAAAAAATAACCGAAACAAAAATCAAACTGAAAATTCTAGCAACTTTTTTGTTTTCATCCTCCATTATTTTTTCGCGAACACCATATTGAAGCGATATAGGCACCCTATGTCATCCACAGCTGAGATGAATCGAATTACCTACACTTTATCTGTTGAAATCCGTCCAGTGGTTAGGCATTAGACCGTACCAAAGAAATATACATACCTACATACATATAATCGAAAAACATAACCTTTCATCACAAATAATTTATTTGCTTGTCATGTAAGTAAGTACATATACAAAACTAGCGGCCCGTCCCGGCTTCGCACGGGTGGACAATTTAGTAAAAAATATAGCCTATGTTACTCAAGGATAATGTAGCATTCTAATGGTGAAAGAATTATCTAAATCCGTTCAGTAGTTTTTGAGTTTATTCGTAAATAACAAACATACAAAAATACAATGTTTCCTCTTTATAATATTATAGCAGCCCGTCCCGGCTTCGCACGGGTAGCTATATTTTTTTTTATTTTTTACATTTTTTTTTGTTGTTTTATTTTTATATTTTTTAAATGCAGTATCTATGCATACTTACAATCCGAATTTGCTAATCAGAAGAAATTAGTAGTAAGAAGCTTGCCGAGAGTATCGAATAATGTCTATCTCCTCATAACTTTTAAACAGTGCTTCCGATTTTAATGAATTAAAAAGGATTTTACTTCTAGATGGATACCCTTGATCATAAAACTATATATTTCGATAAGGGTAAATATTTTGAGAGGAATTTGACCCACTTTTGTTTATGTTGGGACATTAATTGAAAAATAGAACACAAAACCTCTTATTGTGACTTAAATATAGGTCTTGGATATATATATATATAGTCTTGCAAATTTTTTTGTAGATTTTATTAAGGCCCATAAATCCGTAATACATTGTTTTGTTATAAGATCGACAGTTTTCACATCGCAGGTCAAGAAAGATTTTTGTTCTCTACCTTGTGTTACAATATTGCAAAAATATAGCCTATGTTACTCCCTGATAATGTAGCTTTCTATTGGTGAAAGAATTTTTGAAATCGGTTCAGTAGTTTCGGAGCGTATTCGTTACAAACAAACAAACAAAAAAACAAACAAATCTTACCTCTTTATAATATTAGTTTAGATTGACGGTACCTTGTATGATAATGGTATTGATCGATATATCGCAGTCGCCTCGTTGAATCAGGCCGTTGTAGAACGGTTAGCTAGTTCATTAAATATCGGTAGATACTCAATTTGATTGGCTAGCCAGATTAATAAACGAACCAGTCTCAGATTAACTGATTGAAAGCTGGACCGTTGGAGATGGCTGACATAAAATCATGTATCTTTTTGCTATTACAACCGTTAATGTGGCGTCAGCATCTTACAATGCGAATACTATATTTTGTCACCGTGTCTTTTTTAAAGCAAAATATTGCCTAAAATATGCAACATGGATATGCATACTAAGATTGTACTGAAGGCAAGTTTTCATAATTTTCCACTCTCTACATTATTTGAGTACGAGCAACGGTTTAAGTATAATAGACTGAATGAGGCTGATGTAGTTCTAAGTCTACGCAGTTGAAGACTTCATCATGAAGTCGTGAGCACATAAGCTGTTCATGGTTCATTTATTTATTACCATATTGTTACTAGTTTGCGCCCGCAGCTTCGTACGCATGCAGGTATGCACACAGGTATGCCGTGGAAATGTTCAAAAATACTTCCTGTACCTACGTCAAATTTCAACCCGATCCATCCAGTGGTTTTAGCTATGTGTTGACAGATTAGTCACAGTTGCCTTTTACAGATATACGAACACAAATATTTATTCTCATGAAATGGTTTATTACCACAATTAAGTAGGTATTTCTATATTAGTAGATCAGTTTTTTACATAGTTTATGAGGAATGGTCCTTATGGACCATTTTCCATAAGAGCCACTTCCCAGGTTGTTTCCAAATGGTTATGTAACTTAATATTGATTGTTATACTTGTTCGTAGAATTTTTTTTATGGGACCATCCATTATTTTCAGTTTTGAAATTATGATATTAAATATACTCGTATATGTTTTATTATATTGTAACCTGTATGTGACTGTATTTATATATTATCTGTGTCTATATACATGGGTTGAATAAATATCAAAATATTGTTTTACTGAAATAAAAAAAGATTATTTATCTGTAAAATGTGAAAATAAATTAGAACATATATATTGCCATATTTATGCCACTCTAACCCACCGACGATGCGGTGACACGGCTAGACGTATCATTCGAAGTAGTAATAATAATTCGAATTCTGAATTATTATTACTACATAAATATATATGTTATCGTCAATACCCGAAGTCTAGGCGCTCCTATATTTGACTAGTCAAACCTCTACCTGAGGTTATCTCCCTTTGCAAAAGGAAGTCGAGCCTCGTTCGCTATTCTCGCTCGGCTTTTGTTGTCACGACTTCATCGGTCCAAGCAACTACTTTTGACTGACACACGTCTACGTTAGGTTAGGTTATGCTTGTGATTAACAAAAGCCGAGCGAGCGAAGCGAGCTAGGCTCGACTTGCTTTTGGAGAGCGAGGTGAGGTACCCGAGGTTTAACTAGACAACCTAGGAGCGTCTAGATTTCGGATTTGACTATAACATATATAAAAAATATCAATTTTGTATTTGAGTACCTATTGATTTTTAGATTTTATAGAAAGATGGTGTATTTTGCGAAGTTTGTCATATAGGCGAAATAGCGAAAACCACTGTCAGATTTAATTGCCAAATTAAAGTTGCCTTTGTTTAAACACTTTTGATCAAACTACTGATATTGTATTTTGTAAATAAAATGATATTGTATTTTGTATAATTATATTTTGCTGATGTTTACTGATATATAATTTGTCTGAATAATACCTACTAGAATATACTATTTAGCTAATGAATTCTCTTTCTGTTGAAATATAAATTATAACCAGCAGTATACCCGAACTGCTCACGTCAGCCATGGTGAAAACCCGGCTCGTTAGGGTTTTCTACTGATACGAAAGAGTAGGTATAATCAACTTTGTTTTTGTAGTAATATTTCGTCCATAAATCCGAAATTATAGACCAAAGTATACGATTAAGTGCTATTTATCTGTTTGTTTTCACCATCGTAAGTAGGATTAAACGATAAACCTAATGGTGTGAGTGATGTCATTTCAAACATTTTGCATACCAAAGTTGGTCTCTTTATTGAGGCTATTGTACAAGTACAAGTGATAACGAATGTATGAACATCGTAAAGGAATGAAGTAATATTATTGTTATAAAGGATAGATTTCTACAGTATATAAAGATGATTATTTGTTTGCGTTTAATGGAGAATGGAGAGCAAGATCAGTATTGCAGTGCTATTCCTACTCGTAAGTTGCATTTATATCATACTGGAGGCCTACCGCCTAAGTTGAAACCGACTCACACCAGGTTTTTTGATTGCAAAAATCTAACTTCACCATATATTCCTGTTAATAGTAATAAGCTTAGCCGGTAGTGACGAAGGTGATCTACCAATAAAAATTAAGATATTTATCACAAATTTAAACTGAAGTCCGATTTCCGAATCAAATGACCCGATGGGTATCGGCTTCGACCTAGGCGGTAGGCCCCCGGAACCTAAACCTATATTGTAAAATATTTATAATAGGTACACCTGCATCCCATCAGTAGTACTATAAGATTTTCGTCCATTTTCTTCTTCAGTCTATTACGGATATTTATATGGAGTTGGTGTAGCAATACACCAACTCCATATAAATGTCGCAGCCAACTGGTTAAAATAGCCGTTCAATCAAACAGCAAGCCCATTGACTGAACAACGCCATTCAATCACATGTCTAGCTTTTTAATTGAATATTTGAGTCGCTCAAAACGTTCAACACTACAGCTGATTCAAAAGCCGCCATCAAATTCAGTTAGTTCAGCGCTTTCAGCGCCAGCCGGATATACGAAGGCGAGCATGAGTGCCTGCCCTTCGTTACGCAAAGGCGAAGGGGTTGCACTTGCCTCAGCGCCGGAGACATCCCAGAACTCCGCTTGCTTATTAGGTAGGTATTCTTATTCTCTCAAATTACATACTAAACTAATGGTCACCTTAGTTAATTTGCCAATTAAACAGTTGGCTAAGCGTCGTTTAGCTGTAGTGTTGAACGTTGCAGTCAACAAGTCGGCTAAACGACGTATAGCCGTGTAATTGAATGGCGTTGTTCAGTTAAAGGGCTAGCTGTTTTATTGAACGGCTATTTTAACCAGTTGTCTGCGACATAAATATCCGTAATGGACACGCACATACACAGATACCGCACGTTACACGGTCCTAAGCCACTTCGTATGCATTGCATCAACAACATGCTTAGAATTGCGTAGAATACGGTGTTTTTCTGTGTGAGTGCATTTATTGCGGACATTGGAGTTTAATTCTCTATGTCTGCTGTGGCTTTACTGCCATGAATATGGGTTCTAGATGAATTATTAATACAGCATAATATTTCATATGCTGCCTTTATGCGTATGCTATACAAGTTGTGCCGTATTTAATGGAGGCGTTAATTTTGGTTATTAAATTATTTCAATATTCCCTAGGTCCTGTGTATAGCATGGAAAGCCCATGCTGCAGTGACCTGCACTTCTGCCGGCCGATTCGCGGATCCTGATGACGCCACCTGCAAGAACTATACTCTCTGTATTTACTCTAGCGGGAGTTACCTAACCTACAACTACGTCTGTCCAACAAGCTCTGTTTTTAACCCCAACAGTGCCCAGTGTACAGATTCTTCTAACTATAATTGTACAGTAACTACCTCAAATAGTGTTTGCACTGAAGATGGTTATATCGCTGATCCCAGTTCAACCAACTGTTCATCTTACATAGAGTGCGTAGAGATTGATGGTTCTTTTACAGAGACCACATACTCATGTCCAGATGGCACGTACTTTAATCCAAACACAACTTTCTGTGAAAGTGATTATAACTGTGGCTTTACTTGTACTTCAGCAGGGAGATTTGCTGATACATCAGACAGCACTTGCCAATCCTACTACTTTTGCGTTTTAGACTCCTCTAATGAGTATATCCAGTACAACTACACGTGCCCATCCACGTCTGTTTTCGATCCCAATAGTCGTGTGTGTACTACAAGTTATACATGCACTAACTAGACCCACGTTGTAACAAATTTCTATGAACTGGAGATTGATAAGTATCTATTTGTCTGCAAATTTGTTACTGCTCTAGATTTACACCAATGGTTCCCTATTAGTTGTTCAAAAAAGACTTGCGTCCTTCTTATTGCTTGTTGTTTTAAGCCACAGTTTATGTAACAATAAGCTGTTGTATAGAATGTTTCGTTACAACATAGCTAATGTATATACATGAACGTAGACACGAAAAACAGAATTTTTGAATAGGTTTACTGATTTATTTATGGATAAAGATGAAATTGCTATAATATTTATTTTACCCATAAATTGATTCTAACTAGTGTTTGTTATTTGTGATTAATCTATAATAATCATAATCATTAGTGAGAACCTGATAAGTACCTGCTACAAAATGCGTACAAAAAACACGTAGAAATGACAAAAAGTGATTTATTTTGACTTTAAAAAATGATTACATGAATTTGATGCTAAATTTATTAACTTTAAAATTTATTAGTGAATAATGTTTCTTTTCCACAATTTTCTTCTGAAATTATCTTTATTTTTTGATAATGCTATGTCTTTAGAGTATTGTACTTGATTGTTTAGAAGCAATGCAAGTTTTCTCACTACGTGTAAATTATGTTCTAATTTATCTTCCAATTTGTTTGTATCTAAATTGTTCTCAATTGTATTAATAAAGATTTGTGTTTTTCCTGGTGTTAATGTTGTTTTGGATTTCTTTAAATTAGCGTAAATATTTTTAAAATAATTCTCTCGGAGTTTGTTTATAATAGAGATAGGAATGGGTTTAAATTTTTCCCTTTTTCCACCAACTTCCACTGAGCTGAAAGAAGGGTAAGAATAATTGGTAGCGGATAACTTCGATCTTCCATCATCTTTCAAAGCCATGATATTGTTCTTTTCGTAGATTTTATCAAATATTGGCTGAATTTCCTTCTGATTGTAAAATACATTATCAAATACTGGGTATTTGGTGACCAAGTAAGTGGAATCGTTAACTCTATGAACTTGGTACGTTACACTGCACGAAAACGTTGTGAAGCTAATAAAAACACATTGTAGAATTAAAATATACCTTGATAACAGAGAAACCATGAAGCTGCATGCTATATAAGTTTCGTTTTGTCACAATGGCATTGTAGTTACAATCTGTCAAATACCATAAAGTTGGAAAATTTTATTTATGGTATTTTCTAGGAAGCGCATTTTTCAAATTGATATTAATGTCTGTCCCTCTACTGTAATAGACCATTAGCTAATCCATCCATTGTCTCAATGTTTGCCGTGACCTGCACATGGGTATATTGTTCTATTGATATATCCAGGAGCGGGTCACGGCGGGTATACAATATTACATTAACATTCTCACGGTGCCTCTACGCGTTGGATCCATATCCCCGCGCACGCCTATCAAATGACCGGGCTTGACTCGTGATTAAAATGAGATACATGACTTGTTATGTATGGAAATTATTACTTTATGGAATGATTATGAAAGGAAAAGTTTCAGAAACTTTCAGCACGACCCACGTGCAGTCAAGGGTCATATCATAAGTGCAGTATCACCTACCTTACCTATATGATTGATAAAATATATATTTATTAACTCCACCAACCCGCAGTTGAGCAGCGTGCTGGAGTATGCTCTAAATCCCTTCAATTGTGGGCAGGCCCGTATCCCAGCAGTGGGATGATAAGGGTTGACGACGAAGATATATTTATTACAATATTTAAAATTTCTTTAATTCATTTTGTAGCTTAAATCATTCTTTAGAAGTTAATTTAATAAAATTTTAACATCATAACAGATTTTGAAAAAATACATGCAGTATTTTTTCAAAATTAAAGGTAAGGTCGGGGGCACTCCATTTATATGACCCTTGAGGCCTTGACTGTGCAGTACCTACTGCGTAGTTATTCTGATGTAGGTATCTTTAAAATTCTTAAGAGGAAACACAACGGTCGTTTTTTCATACAAACGTAGTCCCCTGTTTACTTCCTGGATAATGCCAGTAGACCAAAATTTTTTTTTCAACAAAATCTATGACCACTATTGGCATGTCCCTATGTTTTCCTTTTTTTCATATTGTAATTATTAAAAGAGATATAAATATTCAAAAACCTAAAAAAATGCCCATATTTTCCGTTGTGTTCAAACACCCAGAAAACAAGTTTTACTAGATTATATAAAAAAAGGAAAACATAGCAACACGGCCAAAGCCTTTCTTTATTTTTTAATAATAAAAGTAGTTAAATCGGTTAACTTTTGGAGAAGGAATCAGGGGACTACGAATCGTTGATTTTGTGTACTTTTAATAGGTATTTTCGGTCCAAGCTGCAGTTGTCTCTATCGCGCTCTGCAGGGGGAGGCTTGAGGTTGGGAGGGCGCGGACTAATACGTATACACTCGTGACGTGACATGTAGTCGATAATTTTATCGACATCCTAGTGTTGTTCGTCGATATCGATATTTCTAATTAGAATAATTTGCGTGAAGTGTATAATAGCGTATTAAGTAACTAATAACCTTTTTTATCTACTCTCATACTAAAATTTAGAGATTAAAAAACTACATACAGAATATTAATGTCAGTCTTTTACGCACAAGCCATTAAAATAAATTTAAAAAGTTACTTTTCGGTACAGCTTTTTATGTACAACTGTATTGAAAACTGTCTAACTCACTCTCCAGACCGACTATCCCCATTAAAAAAAATCATGTCCGTACTTAGGTTCCTTTTGACGTTGGACAAATGATTATAAACTTTCTTTTTTCCCGTGGGAATAACATATTTTTCCGGGATAAAAAGTAGCCTATGTCACTCTCCGGACCGTAAACTATCCCCGTTAAAAAAACATGTAGGCACTTAGGTTGCTTTCGACGTATAAAAGGGACAAATTATTACAAAGTTTATTTTTTCCCATGGGATTAAGATGTTTTCCGGGATAAAAAGTAGCTTATGTCACTCTCCAGATCTTAAACTATCTCTAAAAAGAAAACCATGTCAATCCGTTCGTTACATTCGACGTGAAAGAAGAACAAACAAACAAACACACTTTCACATTTATAATATTATAGTATATAGTGTGGATTATCATCTATTTCATGAGATTAGATAAAGTAGTGTATAAAACTGCACATAATTAGGTCTTAAATACTCGTGTGATGCTATTATAACATTCGCCTTCGGCTCATGTTATAAACTCACACTCGTGTTTTAAGAACCCCTATTATGCAACAGTTTGATAAACTTTTATTTTGTCAATTTTTTATTATAGATATGTAATACAAAAAAATACTGAACCTGGTTGGTTCATTTCAATGACTCTAAGACACAAGTCTGCGCGTTCACCGCTAAGAAATCCTCTTTTGCTGTGGCTCCTCAATTCCAAAACATACCCCTTACCATCGCTAAAACATTGGGATTCTTGGAGTTGAAATCTCCAGCGACGTCCAGTTTCGTTGTCAACTGGAGGGGAAGGTCAAGCTGGTGTCGAAGAAACTAGGTGTGCTCAACAGGGCGAAGCAGTACTTCAATCCGCGGCAAAGACTTATGCTTTACAAAGCTTAAGTACGGCCGCATATGGAGTACTGTTGCCATCTATGGGCGGGAGCGCCTAGATACCAGCTTGCACCTTGTGACTCGATTCAAAGGCGTGCTGTAAGGATTATTGACGATCCCAAATTAACAGACGGTTTAGAACCTTTAAGTCTGAGAAGAGATTTTGCGTCCCTTTGTGTGTTCTACCGTCTGTACAATAGGGTGTGTTCAGAGGAGTTGATTGACATGATGCCAACGGCCTCCTTCTACAGTCGCACCGCTCGCCATCGACAGGGAATTCATCCTCACACATTGGAGCCTAAGAGGTCACGTACTGTGCGGTTCCAGAGAAGTTTACTCCCGCGTACTGTCAAGCTGTGGAATGAACTGCCTGTCGAGGTTTTCTCAGGGGACTATAGCATGGGGTTCTTCAAAAAGGGCATGAAGAGGTTTTTACAGGGTCGGCAACGCGCGTATACCTCGGGAGTTACAGGCGTTCATAGGCTACGGTAACTGCTTTCCGAATTTTTTTTTTTAATTAAAAATTTTGCGGGCAGAATGCTTATTTGCCACACGGGTGGTATAAAAAAAAAAACACTAATATTAATAATATTTTAGGTGAATCTAAAGTTTGATAGGTACATAAATAGCTATTCCGTGGCCAATTCTTTCCTCTCTCTTACTGCTAAATTAAAGATTATTTCTGATAACAGGCACTCGCAGGCGGACGCAGGCTGGCGCGGGGCGCGGTGTGGCGCGAGCGCGGTGTATCACACATTGACATTTGACAGTCCCACTCACACATTAATAGCTCGTTTGCTCGGGCACTGCGCGACAGCAATAGATTTTACAAATACCTATTTTTCAATTCTCTAGCCCTTAGTGTTTCCTCTTAAATGATACCGAAAGTGATTGGGTTCCTGGCTACAACTTAGTTATAATAATAAACTTGAATCTGGGGCCCGCCGAAGCTGAAGCCGGTTACTATCGGATTTTTCATTGCGAAAACCAAGCTTCGACTAAGCTTTATGCTACTTGTGTTTAGCTTAGCTGGTAGAAATGCTGGAGCTCTACCGACAAAACTGAAGATGTTTGGCAATAACTTAAACGTAAGACCTATTTTTCGAATCAAAATATTCGGTGGTAATCGGCTTCAGCTTCCGTGGTAGGGCCCCTGTTTGGAAATACAAAGTAACGTACAGCGTGATCTAATAAATCATAGGTAACTGCGCGCAATATTACTCTATTACATCTAGTTTAATAACCATTTACAACCAGGGAAAATTACCTTGAGATATTCAAGAATGTGGTGAATCAGAGAATACTCACGAGAATGCAAGCGGCGCCATCAAATACACATGATGGTATCGCAACAGCTAGTAAAAAGTGAATGAAATCACACAATGGCCGTCGAGAGTCAGCTCCCATAGCTCGGAATCAAGGTCAAATTTGTCTGGTAAATCATCCAAATGCTCTTCACACCTTCGCATATCTTGGTGAATGAAATACCACTTTAATAATTACCCATAAGATAGGTTTTAGATTACATTTTTATGCAGCTCTTATGTGAATCTCAGGGAAAAGAGTATGAGATCGTTCCCGATGCCATTATTGTTTCGATGCTACCGAGTACACGCTTCTTAATTGCTACTTCCGTAAATTAGGAAAGAAATGGAATAGCGAGTTGTTGGTTTTAAATTATAATATTCATTAACACTGGTTTGTTGAATGGAATGCCAAAAGAAAAAATCTATAGAAATACTGCAATTGCTGATTGTATTTAAAAATGCATAAACATTGTTATTTAATTTCATCATTGAGTTTACGGTTATTACGGGGTCTCAGATTTGTAACTTCTCGTAGCTCCGTATTAATTATAGTACAATGATTGATTTTTTTTATACTACATCGGTTAGCAAACAAGTATACAGTCCGCCTGATGTGAAGCGATTACCATAGCCGTATGAATACTCGCTACACTAAATATCCATCATACTCGCACTGACAACGCAGCAAACTCTTCCTTCCTGATGACTCATTTACAAGAACACAATATACTATCAATAAGAGGATCAGCTAGTTTTTCTGAGCATCAGTGAACTTCTTCAATCAGGGCTGAAGTTTCGATAATGGTTCGCGACGCTCACAGAATAACGCCGCGACGCACAAAGTTTGGGAACTCTTGGTACAAAAAATACTTCCGTAGCTCTACATTTCCTTTTTTACACTCGTAATAAAAACCTTTTGGTTCGGGTATTTACTATTTTGAGCATCGATTCTGAATCGAATAAATAACTTTCTAACTAGTTTCATTCATTCATACAGCAAAGAGCACATCAAACTTGACACTTTGACCTTTTTATATTACACATAGTGGTAGTTAAAAATCTGCTTTTTATTTGAAAGCTGGCTAAAAAAATGTGGGAGTTTTGCCCGACTGCTGCGAAGCCCGAAAGGAAGATTATGTGTATGGTCAGTATATGTAGTACATAAATAATGAATAAATAATAGATGAATTACACACTGCCATCTAGTCGTAAAGCTTGTACTATGGTCATTCATTAATAACTGATATTATACAAATACTTTTTTTTTGTAAATACATAGAAAACACCCAGACCAAGACAAACAGACATGTTCATGCACACATATATATTTCTTCTGTCTTGTGCGGGGATCGAACCCGCGACCTCGGAGTCAAAGTGCCATTTATGTTCTGTGGTGCCATTGCTAGCCATTCGACCACCGAGCTCGTCTCTGTCATTGTCTCTGTCTGTTGTGTCTGTCAGTGATATATATTTAGGGCCGTATGGTCTCTTGTGACACTGAACGGCAGAAATATTTTGATAAATGGTACGTACCTACTTCGTTATTATTGTTTTTAATTTGTATTTGAATTTGTAAATGAAAATAAGAAAAAAAATTATGATGAGTTTTGGTGCCACAATGGTCTTTATTTTTTTTTTCAATTCTATCTAGTGTGGTCAAAACTAAGGGTTTTCAGAGACGATCACAAAACGTATACAATTTATATTAGACTTGTGTAGTTCCTGAGTGAGTAGTTCAATTGTACTAGTTCACCATACAAGCCGGTTCTTGTCACTCATTCTTTCTTGTCCCATGTAGTTCACTGCGTCATTTAGTTCAATGACTGACAAAGAGTAAAAAGAACGGAAATACATAAAGCGTACGAACTAGAATGAGAGAGATACGTTGTAATGCTAAAATTGCTGATAGAGAGCGAAAAGGACGGAAGATTCTGAAATTGTTCGTGATAAAACGAGACAGTTTCGTGTGTGGTTGACTGACCGAATTAGAACTCTAAGGCTAAGGACATAAGAACCATAAGCTGTTAGCGAAAATATGCTATAGTATTAATACAAGGCTCAATTTTTATATTAATTATTATTTTAACCACTAAATAATTTCTTTTTACTCAAGCTTGACAGTCCTAAGCCTGTGAAAAGTTTGAAGGAAAATCAATATTTGGAAGGAAATTTATAAAATATTTAATTAGTTATACTTATTTAATACAAAAATACAATGTCATCAAAATGATGCAATAGAACATAGAAGAATGTAGAAGGAATCAGTCAACAGAACTACTGAGTCGATTGAATCAAAGATACATTGAACTAAACGAACTAAATGAGTCAAAAGAACTAAAGAAGCAATTGAACTAAATGAACTAAATGAACTAGATGAGTGATATAGTTCATTTGCGTCAAAAGAACTGCATCTTTCTTATCAGTTCAGTGAACTGTTTTGCGCAAGTCTAATTTATATGTTTAAATGGGATAAAAAATTATATTGGATAAAAAATTTACAAATCAAACTGAAAACAAAAAAAAAAACATTACTATTATTTGTTGAATGTACCGAAGTAGAGTTTTTTTAATTACATTTTTTTATTAGTTATGACTTTTAAAATAAAACACCTATAAGTTTAATGGTCTTAAAACTCAATTTACAGCGACGAGAAATAAAATAGTTGGGAATCTAACACTTGCAGTTCTAAAAATTTTTAATACCAGTCTACTCTATTCGTCCGCTGTTCAGCATTATTACCGTGTGATATATCGCAAATATAGCTTTCACTCGCTTGTCTCTGCTGCAATCCTGATCTATTGATTTTGATGTATTATCCTATAAAATATTTTGTAGGCGAAAGGCCATTTGGACTTCCACATAAAACGTTATAGAGTAAGAGTCTGTGGCTGCCAGGGCTTCGACGTTTTATAAAAGCCGAAAGTTTATCTCTGCATGCCCCTAAGAGCTAGTTCGCATTATGTCGGCCCGACATATTTACCGGAACGACACATGTATTGAATGCATTTTGACATATGTATTTAAATAGCGCTGTTCACATTAGAGCGACCCGATAAAACTGTCGTCGACGACAAATTTACCGGTTGCTCGGCCACGATTTTGGTCGGGTCGGATATAATATTGGCATGCTTCGTATTGCACCGTTCACATTCGTCGAATCAGAGCGGGGAATCCCGCACCGCACCGTGGGAATGCACCCAATATTTTATTTTTCTTGTGGCCCGTCTCCTGCCTTGTGACGAGCCTGGCAACGGTGAAATCGACGGTAACGACATTGTGGCGTTCACATTAGGTCGGATCAGCAGCTTGTAGTGTGAACTGTGAACAGCAAGAACCGACAGCCGACCACCGGTAAAACTGTCGGTGCGACCTAATGTGAACTAGCTCTAATACAGCTAAGAACGATCTGCGAGTATGGAGTTTAGATCGCCATGGCATTGGATAACAAGCAACTAATGTGTAAAAAAAAATATCGTAACTGTCTGGCTACTAAGGAAATATTTTTGATAGCTGCCCAAGTAATTTATATTAAATTTAGCTTTTATACTTTAACGTAAGTATTATTATAATTTATTAAAGTTTAAGTGTGTCCGGGAGAGAGTTGGCACTATACGAAGTGTCTGGATGAGTGATATAATTTCTAGTACTATTCTGAGGAGAATAAAAATAATTTTCACTTTATATTTTGAACATTTTTTGAAGCAATTTTTTACATCTTTTATCTGCCAAAGTCACAATGATGTAAATTTCATACATTCAGCTTTTATAAAATGACAAAGGTCTAGTAGTGACAGGCTCTTAGGCACACGACCGTGGCTGGCAATGAAACGCATGATGTCTCATGGTGACGCTGCAAGTCTGACTCTATCATGCGAATGAAGGAGACATACTTACTTTAATATTCCGCAATTTTGTTAATAAAATTAATAAATATTCTTGGACAAAGTGCGCAGCATCATTTTGCCCGAAACAATGTAATGTGCTATGGGAAACTAATGATCATATATAACTGTTTTTCGTTGTCATTATTACCTACTGCTAACGAAATATTTCAGGTGCTAGATATTAAACTATGTGCTAGAGTATCATTTGGTAATGCACATAGTACACGGTTGCGGTCTTCGGTAACGTGGAAAAAAGAACTTCCCTAATCAGGCTGCTCCTAATGAAACATCGCGGTGTGCTCTTCCCTTTTTTTCGTCACAACCTTACTTGCAGATCGGCGGCGTATACAGTGGTATGCCTTCTTTAGACATTTAATCGATGTATTTTTGCTCGATACAAGAATAGAATATCAATCTGAGCAACATTTACGTTTATAATACAAATATTAAAAATGTATGTGCCCCAAGGATCAATTTTTGGTCCGTTTTTATTCTTTACATACATACATAAATGATTTACCCTACTTAGTACAGAAACTCTCGGATATTGTACTCCGTAAATGTGTGTAAACAAATTGCCAAAGTCAGTTCTTGATTTACCTGAAAAAGAAATAAAATATATTTTATTTATATTATATTTATATTTATTTGTTAAAGAATAGTTTATATAAAAATGCTCATTATAAAACTGACGGCTACTTTAATGATAAAAATGTTTGGCCAAATTTCAATGCAGGATGTCAAGCTCAAAGTTTTGTATCGATCGACTTACTGGTTATTGTGCGTAGATTTGTGTTTATAAGTACACAATACACTCATAATGCATATTACGGTGTAGTATGCATTCATTCAATATAAAAAGATACATATTGGCAAGATTTTGAAGATTTTCTTCTTCGACAATAGCCAATACCAAAATGTTAGTAGATAAAAAAAATGACAAAAAAATAGTGTGTAAGTGGTCACAAGGGCCCAATTGCATATTAAAAAATATTAAATAATTTCATTTAATATCATAGGAAGTTCTATCAAAATTATTATGTCTATAGTTTTTTTAAGTTATATTAGTGGTCGCCCACTGGTCGAAATTCGACTAAAATGTATTTAAGTATGTGTGTTTCATACATGGTAGTGTGTGTAATGTTTTTTTTATTGATTAAATGCATTTAGATGCATAATTTTCTAAAATTTTAGCATTTTGCACTCCTTCTCTATATAAACTATTAAGTGTGCGAAATTTCACACTCCTCCGTCCGCGCAGTTTTCGTAAAAAGAGGTACAAAGTTTTTGCTTCACGTATTAATATATAGATTAGGGTTGTAACGGAGGCCTACTTAGCGGAGGTGGATGCGAAGGCGACCTGTATCACCTCCGCGGATGCGGAGGTTAACGGAGGCGGAGGCGAAGGTGAAAGTGGATATAAAAAAAAATGTAATTTATGGTGCATTAAAACCAAGTACAAAGTTTTCATTTTAAACCACTTAAGTAAACATATACTCGTAAATAAACATTTCCTTCTAGTCAATCAAAACTAACTCAAAATCTGTAATTGATGTCTTCTAATAGTTTTTACCGCGCGTTATTGTTTTATGATTACGTAAATAAACCTCCGTTACAACTCCGCAAAAATTGTACGGAGGCGGAGGCGGAGGCGAAGATACGATTTCTTGCGGAACTTCCGCAGTAACGGAGACGGAAGCGAAGTTCCGTTACAACCCTAATATAGATATTACTCAAGTCATAGTTGCAAGTCGCGTAACAGGTCATTTTATTAAATAATAATTGCGCATCTAGACATGGTGTAATGAAAGTTACTGGCGTTAAGTACCTCCTATAATGAAGAAATCGACGTACCTAGTACTTTATCACATTATGCAAATTAATGATTAACTGTATGTGTGTACAGTAATAATTTCTTTCACTTTTCAAAGTTACATAATCCTAGTTTATGCTAGGATGTTTTTTTATGGGTTCCATAATTGACATAAATTAACTAAAATAGTTTCACTTGACATTGCATAAATAAATTTTTGACATTCAATTCCATTATTAAATTAAATAATAGATTTTAATAGAACTGAGCTTTGTACAAAATTTAATTCGTTAAAAAAGGTTAAAAAAAATGTAATTATGAATTGGTTATATGTATTTTAACTATCTGAAATAAAGTATATTTTTTTCATAGTAAAAATCCGTTCTAGTTTCGCCATGTGCGTCTGTCTGTCCGCGACTTAGTTCAGAGACTATTAGTACTAAAAAGCTGAAATTTGGTATGAGTATAATACATATGAATGACGCCCATAAAATGGCAAAATGAAATCTAGAAAATATGTTTCTAATTTACCTCCCCTACACATAATGTGACAATGTTTTTTTTTTCCTTGGCTATTTCTAATGTACCTGGTGTTGCAGACATCCATAGGTTGCGATAACTGCTTTCCATCAGGCGGACCGTATGCTTGTATGTCACCTTAGCAGTATAAAAAAAAAAAAAACCTCCCCTACACGTAATGTGACGATGTTTTATTTTTCTTGGCTATCTTATCATCTTATCTTGTTGGATATCGTTGGATAGGTCTTAAAAAATATTGAGAGTGTGAGAACACCATTTTCGATTCAAAGCTCTGTTTGCGAAATAACGAGCCATAAAGTTTGTTTGAAAACTTGTTTGAAACTTTTGTTTGAGTCAAGTGTCTTTTACTCCAGCTAAACGGTTGTTTATAAATATGTGGAAAAATTCACGGCAGTAGCCTAGATAATAAATTTAAAAGGAAAACTATCACGGCTAAGTAGGCTGTATTAATGCTCGTAACATAAATAATCGCTCGCGCGCTGCCACCATGCTGATCTCAGTGTATTGTGCCGCTGCATCGCAGCATCTCGTTCCTTTCTGGTGACCTCACTCACTCGTAGGAACATAACAACATTAACAACCCTCAATGAAATTGTTATGTGGCTGCGGTATTCTGTGAGGTGGAGGTACATTCCCCAGTCGGGTAGCTTACAATTACGCTCCCTACCTCAATAGATAGCTAATGTAGGTAACAACTAAGAAAATATTTTTGAAAATTCCCATGGGATACTGGGATATGCGCGTGCGACGACGCAGGCGAAAACTAGTATATAAAGATATGTAAATTTAATATAATGTAAGTAAACACGTTCTAATGCTTTCGAAATGCAGTCACCATCACCTCATCACAAATTCTGCATTTACAACTGCATCTGGGTACACCTTATGCAATGTGAATAATAAAGTCAACACAATTTACGTGATCTGTTTCCTGATGAAACAGTAAGTGATTTTTATTTCTTATTGGTATTAGGAAATCTTCCATATGGCACGACTACACACGGACACACAGTTGCACTGCACAAACTATCAAAACCTTCAACATTATGACGGAAGAAATGGGTACAGCGTATTTATAAGTTAAACGGCAACAGGCAATGATAAAGGTATGTGTAATAAAAACAAAATTAAAAATTTTGAAAAAATCCAAGACGGTTAAAACGTACTGGAAAAAGGATAAAATAATTTTGAAATCCACCACTTAAAGAATTTATTTCATAGCATAAATTCTTAATAAAAAAACTCAAGAAAATCCGTTGGGGCTGCCATTAAATGAAATAGTTTGGCAGTTTTATAGTAACTTGTATACTTATTTATATTTATGTTGAAATTTAAAATAGAAATGGCAGCCTCCGACAGAATTTCTTAGTTTTTTTTTAATTAAAAATACCTTACATGCATGATCGCGTTAATTCCCGTGGTTATTATAATTTTAAAGAAATAATTTTCACGCAGATTATCAGTATTCATACCACCAAAATTGACACTGGCATATACGCATCTGTGATTTGTCCGTCGACATATAAGCATTATTTTTCCTCATCGATCACCATTTACAAATATAGTGAAAAGTGCACGTTAAAAGTGTCTAATTAAGTATGTAGTTTAATTTATATGTAGCGGATGCTTGCCAGAAAGGGGCAACAGGGTTCTCTATGTAAACACTTTAAGCATATACCGGAAAATACAACATGTAAATGGATAGATTACATAAAAGATAAGGTGCGGAATCCGGGTCTGTGACACGTCGCTCTCAGGTCCTGTGTTTTATTGTGTAATTGGAGGCATCTTGTAAACTAAGCACATCTACTTACGTTGCAGCCTGATGTGATGTATTCGAGAGTTCGACCTCCTTTCCACAGGGCAACCTATAATATCCATATTTGGAAATTTATTTGTTACAAATATATTGCATACTAACCCTGATTGAACTCTACATATGTATATACACATGTCTGTAGGTATGTTTTGCTCATATTTTATAGGTATTACTTTTATATATACACATGGGTTCTGTAAGGAAAACTTTATTCTTTAAATTATAAATACCTACTTAAAAAATATATATAATGTCAAATAATTAGATCTATGCAACGTCAGAATAAACATAAAATTCATACGTTAGAGCAGGGCTGTCTAAGTCACGGCCCGTGGGACGCATGCGCCCCTCGGCTTATATTTCGGCAGCCCGTGATTACCGGTTTTTATACAGCATTTTACCGCTACAGTTTTGACGTGACAACGTCTTATAAATTGGTTAGCCGGGTGACACTTCAAGAAACTGGCTCACGTTATGCGCTTACAATGAGAGCGAGTGAAAGGCGCGTGCCTTTCACTCGCTCTCATTGTAAGCGCATAACGTGTCCCTTCTAAGAGCGAGAGAGACAGACATAAAAAGTGAAAGGCATGCGTCCCTTCCACTCGAAAACATTTTACCACTCAAAGACGTTGTCACGTAAAACTTTCGCCCGTATACCGACTTTACAGGCAACCAATTTTTTTTTACAACAAATCTGACTGAAAATTATATATTTTTAGAAAAGTTTAAGTTTTATAACCAACTAGTTATAACTAAGCTTAGTCTTTCAAAGCAGGTACAAATGTCAAGTAGGTATTTGTTTCTGCGGCCCGCTAATCTGTTTAGTAACTTGTTACAGCCCTGCTTGGCCTGTCCTGGCCTATATACGTTATATACGATACCTGGCTACCTATATAGCAACCGATTTGTAAGCTCTAAACTAATGTCACTGTCAAAAAAAAACTTTACTACTGAAGAAGTAAGCTTTATTGTAAGGCTAAACTGTAATTAAAACATTTTTACATAATGTAATAATTATTTAACATGTTTCAAATTACATACTATCTTATCTTATCTTAGAGTGGTTCCAGTGCTGCAGCACCGGTGACAAGTCGACCCTCAATGGATCTTTTTTGTTCTCCCTAAACCTTTAGTCAGTTTAGACACTCCCATCCTTTAGTCCCCTGACTGTCTGGAGACATGTACAATGTACATTACTTCAGTATGAAAGAGCCTGTAGTCCTCCAGGTCCGGGTATGCCTTTCCTAGGATTTCCATTCGTTTGCCGGCTAGGGCGTCACATTGACACATCAAGTGTTTCATGGTCTCGTTAGACCCTTTGCATATTTTGCACTCTGGGCTATCAACACGTCTCATCTTGTACAGGTGTCCTTGACAAGCATAGTGGCCCGTCAGTGCACCGAGCAATTACATACTAAGTAACAATACTTTAATTATTGTTATTGTGATTAGAGATGGGCAAAATGCCAGGCATTTACAATAAGTGCCCAGTAAATACGTGTAAATACCCAATAAATGCCTAGTTTTGGGCATAAACAGGGAATTTATAAGTACTTATTGGGCTTTTATCGTAATTTTGCCCATCTTTAGTTGTGATTGATACAAATTCCAAGTACGAGTATGATATGTTTAATATTATATGGCACGTGGCATTGCAATCGGTCCAGTATTTTTTGAGATATTGAACCACCCAGGTCTTGAATACGTGAGGTCTTAGTTCGGCCGGCGGTGCACTACAAAATTTTCTAATAATAAATAAAATAAATAAATATTCCTGTACAAATTACGCACTGCCAACTAGTCCCAAACTAAGCAAAGCTTGTACTATAAGTACTAGATAACTGATATTACACTTAAATACATTTTTTATTATTATACTTAAATACATAGAAAACACGTAGAAAAGACAAACAGACATGTTCATGCACACAAATATTTGTATTGTGCGGGGATCGAACCAGCAACCTCGGAGTCAAAGTGACCATTGCTAACCATTCGACCACCGACCTCGTCCTCGAGTTAATATTACTCTTTTCTAAGTGAAAATTAAACTTTTATATATACAGTTTCAACACTTTCCACATTACAAAGCAAAGTGAGGATCGACAAGAGTGAATTTATGCTGCACCAATCACATAAAAATAAATCAGACGAATACCTGAGTAAAAGCTAGATTGTTGGCGACGTGAGTTGAATTGACTCAGTTGCGAAAGGCTATGTGTTTGGCAAATAAAGCGCGTACATGCTCTTCGAAATTTTACCATTACACAAAATAACGACATACGTACTTCGGAATACCAAACTGTCGATGATTTCGTAACACCTTTCAGCATGTTTTGTGATTTTTTATATCTGTCGTGGGCTGATCGTTTAAGTGGGCCGATCGCGATAAGCCTGGGCAGATCGACATGTGCCGCCATATTTTGATTTGGCTGCCTAATCACCGCCATATCGTTCAAAGCATAACGTTTGACGATTTGGCCGTCCATACTTGGCCAAATCGAGTTTGTAGGGTGTCCATCATACTTACAAGCAAATAAAATCAAGTTTAAGTATTTCACTCGATAAAAAGACGTTTAAAAAGTAAATAAAATCAATTCTCTGTTGGGGTCACAGTTCTAACCTAACCTAACCCACTTTTCTTGCAGTTCTAATCTAGCCTAAATTATTTTATTTATTTATTTATCCATATCGTCCACCAACTCACTATTATCACCCTATATATATGCAATATTTTCAGTGTATTGGCAATATTTTCAGTTTCTTGTAACGCCGCCATTTTTTCTAGACGTAAACAAACACACAGCTGACACAGTCACATGAACGAAGGAGCGCAACAGCGCCAAAGCGTCAGAAAGTGGAACTACATCACGATGCGCCCAGGCATATCCCGATATGCCCAGCCTTATCTCGATGCGGCCAAGTAACTGAATGGGAAAATCGACAAATAGTCTGCTCTCGTCGATCTGCCCAACTTTACATTGGGTACATCATGAAATAATTGGTCAAATCAGAATATGGCGGCACATGTCGATCTGGCCAGGCTTATCGCGATCGGCCCAATTAAACGATCGGACCACGACATATCCACCGTCTTTAAAGACTAAGCTAACCTCACCTGTACGTGGTGCATCCTTCGTCAAGGCTTTGTCGAGCCCGACTGGGGACCACAGAAGATTGCAGACAAATAATAACATTCTTCAGGTTTGTTAACGCAATGAACAGCACAGGGGTATTATATTACGTTGGGTGGCAGACAAACATATGACCCGCCTGATTTGAAGCGGTTGCCGTAGCTGTATTAAATATGGCTTATTAAATGAAATGTGGCTCGCCGCTACCTCCGCTGCCAACGCAGCAACTGCTTCCTTTATGACTTCTCTCACTCGTAGGAACACAACAACCGTCAAGGGAATTGTTATTTGGCTGCAGTATTCTGTGAGCTGGACGTACGACGACTTCCCTAGTTGGGCACCTTACAAATACGCTGCACTCTAGCTCTCTATTGCCATAGCCTCTGTAGTCTGCAGGGTGCACCACATGCAGGCGAGGTAGGCTTTGGCTGTAGAGAACATGGTGAACCTCTCACAGATAGAACTACCGTATACAATGATGGTAATGTGTGGTGGGCCTGTCACGATAAAAAAAACCGGCCAAGTGCGAGCCGGACTCGCCCACCGAGGGTTTCGTACGTAGGATCATTATAATTTTGATATTTTTATTATAAATAGGAAATAATGCGCCGGAAAAAATAAATAAAATATTTTTGCAATGTGCACATCAAGCCCTTTCATATGATACCCTATTTGAACTAGTATCTTCAATTTGAAATTTCGATCTCCTATAAAAAAAGAGGTACGGATCCCTAAAAAGATATAAGTTAAAACGACCCGAACACGCATTCAATGCTAACAGAAATATGGCGTTGAAGGTGTCATTCATAATTTATTAGGAATAATTAGTGTAAATCATTTAGTTTTTATAATCATTAATATAATGATTTTTTTTCTGTGTATTTTATTATAATTTTAGTTTTTAATTTCGTTATATTTTATTTTAAATTTAATGTCAAGTTATTTATATGTAATTTTTGTTATTGAGTTTTGTTTTAAATATAGTTTATGTTGATAGTTTAAATAATAATATATAATAGAATAAAATAGTTTAATAAAAAAGAAAGCTTTAGTTTATTGAACGTTATTTATTATATAGCGTCCACATAATCCTTCGCAAGTAAGAAACAAAATTACTCCTTAAATAAGTGTCTCAAAAGTCATATCCAAAATTGTCTGGAGAATGGTCTACGCCGTTTAATCCAATTAGTAATGTGGGAAGAATTTTTTTTTATACGGAACGGGGGCGCACCACACATTCCCTCCACTGTGTCTCCTGTGTAGATAGGATTAACAGCGGCGAATGCCAAAAAGACAATGAACAGTGAAGTCCACTGCAGTCCCGGGTGTATGGCTACGGCTGCCTTGGAACTCACAACGAATTTAATCAGAAGAAATTAGTATTATATTGCTTGTCTGCCACCCGACGTAGTATAAAAAAAAAAAAAAATAGTAGGTAGTAGGTAGTCAAATTCCAAACTTTTGGAATTTGACTTTCCCTCTTAGCAATGTGAGATAGAGAGCAATATGGCAAATACGCCATTAAAAGCCTAAAAAGATTTTTAGTCAAGTGAAGCTCAACCTCAACTGGCGTGCTCCACGGATTTTAAGTATCTAACATTATTGTGGGAAGATTTATGAATAGAAAAGTATGTATGATTGAACAGCTATCAGCTATCAACCAGTTGGTAGTTCACCAATCGAAATAAATTATAATTAATTGCTGCCTCGGCACAGGTATTGTTGGAACGTCGCACTTGCACGCAAACTGTAACGTGGCTACATTGAAATACGTGTGCATTAATTTGTTAGAAGACATTTGGTTCCTTCCTCGATTGTTACGGAAGAATGGTAATAAATTAACATAGTATGCGATAGGCTTGTTGCCCATGTCACAAAATTATAAAAACTCTCTATCAGTAACGTAAAATACATAAAACTAGAACGATCTGCGATCTTAAAATTTTTATAACTTATGTACGACGTGTTTTATGTTCGGTCAAAGTTTGGTGGGAAAGTCCATTTTAAAGGTATGAAATTATAAAAACTAAATATTACCATTGTAGAAACAATAAAAAATACTATAACTTTTGTTACGGCACTGGCTACATAAACGCAATATTTAACATAGCTGTCGTACAAATTTCTGATTTAATGCATATAAAATAGCACGGTGTGACGTCATAACGTGGTGGCCTTTTGTATGGAGCGTTTTCGGGATAGTCCAAAATTGTGATCTTCAAGTTATCATATCTCGAGAAGTTTTTATGCAATCGAAGTAATTATTTCACGTATATTTATATTATTGTGACGTCTTTAAATAACAAATCGAAAAAAAAAATGGGATACAAGCCTATTGGCCGCCACTAAGTACCAGTGCTGTGGCATATGGGGGAATATTTAATTATTAACAGAGTGATGGTAACATGGGCATTAGATGTCATTTTTTTATCGTTTTCGTATTACTATTTATCTAGTATTTTCGTCGTCAATCCTTATTTATAGTTAATTGATTCAGGTATTATTTTACAGAAGTCAAATTTCGCAGACAATTTGATCTACACTATTTTGTGTGCTTCCGCCACCAATTAGTTCATGCAAATTACTCCCGGCCGGCACCCACCCATTACCGTTAGTAGATGCACGCAACTGCCGTGGCTGATTAGGTCGTCTTTGCTCCAGCTGCTGCGGTCGTATCGGCGAATCTCCAACATGCTGCACTGCTGGGATACAGTCCTCTTCTCAATCAATCAAAGAGCATTTAGTATCTTCATCATCATCAGGTCATTTTAGTGTCCACTACAGGAGCACGACCCTCTCTCGTCTGTCCCAGACAGAAGGAGGATTTGGCCTACACTCCCCACGCTGGCCAGACGGGTTGGGGAGGCCTGATCGATGTTTTATAATGTATTTCCCTTAGTCACCTTGTACGACATCCACGGGAAGAGACGGAGTGATTCTATTCTAGTCTGCCGGAAACTACACAGCCAATTTAGTAGTATTTAGAATCTTACACTTGAATAATTTTGACACTAATTAATATTATAATTTCTTTGCTTTCCAGTAACATTTTCAGCGAAATTTATTGAGCTTATAAAATCGTCCGGTCGTTCTGTCTGTCCATCCGTTGCCATGAAACTAAAAATTTCGAAATTCTGAGTTCGGATTCGTGTAGAGCATCAAACAGTAGTAATGAATGTAAAGTGATCTTGGTTTTACGATAATTGGGGAAAGTGGCCAAAATAAATAAATAAATAAATTTCGCTATGGTGGCGCATGCTGCGCGTCCGATGTTTCTATTCTATTCTTGGTACTATACTCATTTTGAATACTTGTAAGATACGTGTATTATGCACGACATTGCAGTCAAAAAGTCCCCTCCTCTGAAGTTTTCACTTTTTCAACGCAGAGAATGATATTATTTAAGTACTCTACTGTACTCTATATAAAGTACTCTACTTTTTAGGGTTCCGTACCTCAAAGGAAAAACGGACCCTTATAAGATCACTTTGTTGTCCGTCTGTCTGTCTGTCTGTCAATACCCTCTATTTCCAGAATGCGTGGAGGTATCAAGCTGAAATTTGAACCGTATACTCAGGTCTATTACTCTAGTTCCATGAAGTTGTAAAAAAATCAAACTGCTAAGTTTACGTAAAAAAAGATACGGCCGTTTATTCAGCAAAAAACGCATATTTCGACATATTCTCAAGGAAATAAAAACTCATAGGGCACTTCCCGTTGACCTATGAAATTTGGCAAGTAACATCGTTAAAGACTACAACTACAAGAATGAATCTCAAAACTTTACATTTGTAATTAAATCTTAAAAAATATTTTTTATAGGTGGTCGAAATTTCAAATTGAAGCTACTAGTTCAAATGGGGTATGAAAGGGCTTGATGTGCACATTGCAAAATATATTTATTTATTTCTTATTTATACGTATTATTTTTACGTACGGAACCCTCGGTGGGCGAGTCCGACTCGCACTTGTCCGATTTATTTATCTTTATGCGACTTGCTCCCAGTCTAGTGGGTATATCGGAGCATAATCAACATTTAGTATAATAATAATATAATAATAATATTGTTTATTCTTTCTCCACAAGCTTTACAAAACAATACATTTTGAATAGTCATAGCATAAAAATTGTTCCAAACATTTACAGATGCACTTGCAGATTAAACATGGTAAAACCTACGCTTCCACTGAAAAAATACTCAATGTGGCAGATAATACTAAAAAAAAACCATAAAGAAGGTCATTGAGGTGAGGTAGATCTATTTAATCATTTCTTTATTTCTGTCCGTGCCGCGAGCTCATTCTTCACATTCTTCTGCAACGTTACGTCACTGTTAAAGGCCGGTATGGTCATCGAAAAAGGACCAAAACATATCTAATTGTGGTTACAAAAACATTCGGTTTGTTCCCATTATGGCATCAATTTGATAAATACACAATAAACTAAATAAAATTATTATTATTTACATAATTTAATTTAATAATCAATAGATATACCTATTCAATATTATTTTAGCATAAATAAATATTCCTGGACGGACAAATTACACTGCGCCATCTAGTCCCAAACTAAGCAAAGCTTGGACAATGGGTAGATAGTGATTAATGTACTCAAATTCATTTTCCTGTAAATATATTATATATAATGATATAATACATAGAAAACACCCAGAACACAAACAGAAGACAAACAGCATACAAATGTTTGTGCTATTGCTAGATGAGTCAGCGACTCGTCATATTTATTAAGTTATGGTTCAATGTTTCAAGCAAAATATTATCTGGCTCATTTAATATATTATAATAACAGAGTATTATGGTCGCTCAGCTCCGGTGGTTTATGTTAACGTTGTCGGAAGATACTGCCTTAGTACTAAGGCTCTACATTTTACATTTCTTGTAGTAATGAGTGATTTATTTTATTTTCAATTATTATCTGAATGGGATACTATAGACTTCAGTTCAGTTCTGTGCAAGAATATCAAGTGTAATCCTAGAAAAAAAAAAAAAGTTTTTTTTGTGACTTTGTGGTTCCCGTTTTTACAATAGTGATGTAAACCGTAATAATTTTATAAATAAAACATTGTTTTTAATTTTATGGTTATATTTATAATTATGTTACGTAGATGGACTCATTCATACTTAAAATCTTGAAACTTTAGTCTTTCTTCAAAATTAGAGCTTCTCAAAGTTTAAAGCCATATTTACGAATAGGATGCAACGAAACAGGACGAACCCAAAAGTAAACCAAGGGTTTTAAATTCCATAATAGTTACGGTGGTTATGTTTGAAATGGGTTAGCAGGTATAGAGCGGTGGTCGGCGACGGCTTGGCGCACCACCACGGGTGCCAGAGCTGCGTGGTGCGCATCGCGCCTGCGCTCATTCGCTTTTTGTCCACCTTTCGACTCGCGCGCAGCATCCATTGTTGAAGCACGCGCATTTCTCTCACGTGGGAACCGACAACTTTTTCGTGCTTTACCATAAAGCCATTCATCTGCATCTATCGAAGCGTGCGCACGTGATGCGGTTATCTGTGTACGCCCTTGTGTTATCAGTAATGGGGCATCGTGTGATATGAAAAATCGGCATGAGGTGATCGGAACGATCCGTGAAAGTTGAGTGATGATCAATAGACATAGCGATTGGAATCTTCGCATCATATAATACCATGGCTGTTGCGTCGGTGAGTAATATCTTCATCAATTTAAAAATGCATGATTGATATAAAATATTATGATAATAACATATTTATAAACCCGAAAATGGTTCTAATAATTTCGATAAAATACATTTTGAATACATAAAAAGAAAGAAAATCTACATGCGTCATAAAACTACTCCGCTTACTACTATACTACTTATAAGTCCCATATTTGCGGTCACTTATTTTCCCGAGCAGAGTTCGGTCATCCAAATACCAAAAATAAGAAGTCATGGATAATCAGAAGTCATTCATCAGTGAGTGACAAATCACAATATTATGAAAAAGAATCCTGTAGAATTAAAGGCTTAATGAATATCCACTTACCTACCTATATAGTTACTCTTGCAATGTTTGCCTTGTTCGATAATTTACATGTTTTGTATATTTTGCACTTGATCTACGCTGGATTAGTATTCAATTCACTGTAGTCTCTACGAATATTATAAGTAGAAGTTACGAAAACTTTTGTGGTACCTTTGGTAGGTACCCTAGATAATAAGAGTATTAAGTCTTTCCCTAATATATGCTACATATATTATGTGAAGATTCTCGTATGTATCCTATTGTCATAAAATAGCCTTAGTATGTATTATGTGTATGCATTTACAAAAAAGTATTTAAGTATATTATCAGTTATATAGTACTCATAGTACCTGTATCAGTAGTCTAGTACCACTAGAACAAGCTTTGCTTAATTTAAGACTAGATGGCATTGTGTAATTCGTTTAGGAATATTTAAGTTTTTTTAAATCAAAATATTTGATCGGATTTAGCTTCCGCTTAGGCTTTCAAATATAAAAAACCGGACAAGTGCGAGTCGGACTCGCCCACCGAGGGTTCCGTAGGTACGTAGTATCATTATTAAATTTGATATTTTTCATTATAAATAAGAAATAATGCGTCGAAAAAATAAATAAAATATATTTTGCAATGTGTACATCAAGCCCTTTCATATGATACCCCATTTGAACTAGTAGTTTCAATTTGAAATTTCGACACCCTATAAAAAATATAGACCCCCTATTTTTTAAGATCTATTTACAAATGTTAGTTTTGAGATTTATTCCTGTACTTGTAGTCTATAACGATGTTACTTGCCAAATTTCATAGTTCTAGGTCAACGGGAAGTACCCTATAGGTTTTGATTCCCTTGAGTGTGTCGAAATATGCGTTTTTTGCTGAATAAACGGCCGTAACTTTTTTCTATGTAAACTTAGCAGTTTGATTTTTTTTTAACTTCATGGGACCGTAGACCTGTGTATACAGTTCAAATTTCAGCTTGATACCTCCACGCATTCTCGAAATAGAAATTCTTGACAGACAGACAGACAGACAGACAGACAGACAGACAGACAGACAGACAGACAGACGGACAACAAAGTGATCTTATAAGGGTTCCGTTTTTCCTTTTGAGGTTCGGAACCCTAAAAAGAACGTTTTTTTTCCATGTATTTATAAATTATCTATCTATATTTTTTGGACAAGTCTCTTCTGCCGGATATCCGGTATAATTTTGGTTACTACATAAGCTATAACTTGTTGACTGTCCTATAAATTGATGTCATTATATCACTTATCTTAAATAGCTCGGGGACATCGGAGAGATTTAATTCCGTAGTGTAACCAACTTTTGATTGGGTATCTATTACATTATCTTCAATTTCTTTTTTATGATCATATATTTAGAGAAGCCGGTATCAATCTGCTTGCCAGATTATCAGTAGTAGCTCAATCGACATCTCATCAATTAGGATTTTAAGTATTTGTTTTCTTATCAAAAGCTTTATCAAAATCATTCAATAAAATGTTCTATGCAAGCATTAAACCTTCATTTCCTACAATTGCAATGTAGTTTGGATGTTTAAATCTTTGAAACCAAAACTTAGATCGTGTTATTTCTGCAATTTCGCTCGATTTTTAAAATTTTTAATTACAGCTCCATCATCCTCGTCACTGCCACTGTCATTAAGTTTTATTACAAAAGTAGCTGTGCCCACGACTTCGTCAGCGCGGAATATTAATTTTTTCATTAATTATTTATATTAATAAAAAATAAAAAAAATCTAAAATCAAAGTAACCTAATTTACTCCTTATTAATTAATCAGCCATGTGCCAGTGAAAATCCCGTCAAAATCGGTCCAGCCGTGTCAGAGATCAGTCGGAACAAACATACAGACAGAAAGACAAAAATTGAAAAAAATTTTGTTTTGGTATATATACCGTATATACATCCATATGCATTTAGTAAAAAGCAGTTATTTTAATACTACATACAGACACTTATTTTTTTATCTGTATAGATTATTTCTAATTCGATTGTGCTTACACAATAATAATGTAATAAGAAAAAAAAAGAAAGTCAAACCTCACACACATAACATTAATGAAAACAAATTACCTACACAGGGCCCTGACCATGGGGTTATCAATACTAATTATATGATTGCGTATAATAGAGATTAGGTACTATTACATTCTCGTGTAATCGATCAGTAACCCGCATTCGAATCCTATACGTACATAATAAATAATTTACTTTTAACCAACTCTAAAAAAGGAGGAGGTTCTCAATTCGGCTGTATTTTTTTTTAAATGTTTGTTACTTAATTACTCCGTGATTAATAAACCGATTTGAAAAAAAACTTTTTTCATTTGAAAGAGTATACTTCCAAATTGCTCCCATATTTTTTTCATCATCATTATAATCATCATCCTGCCTGCCAGCCTGTATCTACCCACTGTTAGGTTTGTTATTTCATTACTCCGCCATTTATAAACCGATTCATTTTTTTTTAAAGAGTATACTTCCAGATTGGGCCCTAATATTTTCATCATCTTCATCATCATCAGCCTGTATCTACATACATAAATGTAGAATAATTTTTGGAGTCGGTTCTTTTTTTGTTAAAATTAAGTGAGTTTTTTTTGCTCTTATTTTGGCGTGAAACAGAAAATGATTTTATTAATGTTTAACGACCCCGGTGGTCGAATGGCTAACCATGTCCACTACGACACCGAGGTCATAGGGAGGGTTCGATCCCCGCACAAGACAAACATTTGTGTGCACGAACATGTCTGTTTGGCTTATTCTGGGTGTTCTATGTATTATAAGTCTGTATTAAAAAAAAATGTATTTAAGTACATTTATCAGTAGTCTAGTATTAATACACACAACACAATAGTACAAGCTTTGCTTAGTTTGGGACTAGATGGCAGTGTGTAATTCGTCCAAGAATATTTGTATTCAATGTTTTATTTATTTTAAACATTATGACGTTAAAATCATTGAAGGTTTGTAGATAATTTAGATAATATTAAGTTCTTTAAGTATCTAAATATTATGTAAATAAAAGTACTACTACTGCGTGTTACAGTTTTCTATTTAAAACAATAAGAATACTGTTATCTATATAGATAAATAAAATTAGAGTGTCTGTTTGTAATATTAAAATAACCGCTTTTTACTAAATGTATATTGATATACATATTCCAAAATATTTTTTTACAATTTTGTCTGTCTGTCTGTTTGTTCCGGCTTATCTCTGAAACAGCTGGACCGATTTTGACGTGACTTTCACTGGCAGATAGCTGATGTAATAAGGAGTAACTTATGCTACTTTTATTTTAGAAATTTTATTTATTTTGATTAAAATTAAATAATTAATTTAAAAAAAACTATTCTGCAAGGATGAAGTCGCGGGCACAGTTTGTTATACATAAGCTCAGTAATTTTTGTTATTGGTTGCCACAGTAAACAAACCATGTGATGTTAGACTTGTTTGTCGACCGTGAGCTTAAAAATATTCAAGATGTTTACCGTGAGAGTTCTGCCTTATACGATACTTTCTTTTAATACTACGTCGGGTGAGAAACCTACATTATAGCCTACCTGATGTATAGCGATTATACACCAGGAGAAGGCACCTGAGCGATAGCGACCCGACGTAGTATAAGAAAAAATCGTTAGTGATAAGCCTCCTTTTGTGCTTCTTATGTAAACTTATTTACATTCCGTAAAATTTTAAGTGGTGCTCGAATTTTGTTTGTATACACTGTCAAAATTTATTGAATTAAGCGACTTTGATCTATATCCCTATTACATTAGCATACATGTTTGTAAATCAATCGGTTTAAGGAAATTTAATGAGATGCTAAGATGTTGTGAATATCCGTAAAGTTATTGCTGGAATTTGCACATTCGATTTCCATACATAGAAATTTATACGTTCTTTCCTGTCAACTAGGGTCATTATCGTTTATCTATTAGTGTACATATAATAAAAATCAAGCGACTGTCTCCATTTAATGTATTTTCACACGAGAACAACTTATTCAATTTAAATCAATTTTTTTTTAATTCGTAGGTATCGTTCTTGAGGAACGTTATAGGAATATCAATGCGTGGGGAGTTGCAGGGTGAGCTAGGCAATATAAATTTATAAACATGTAAATATATACCATAATATGTATTAGTTACATTTAAACTGAGGAGTGATCTGATGAGCTATTTGTTTTGATACCTGCCGCTTTGAATTCCACTATAGTACAACTTGCCATAGGTAAATTAAAATTCCATCCATATCATCTTGATAATTGGCGATCTACTGTAGTACGCTTTTTAACACATTTTCTACCACGAACTGTGAACTTGTGGAATTAACTTCCCTCAGCAGTATTCCCAAATAAATACGACATGGGAGCCTTCAGGAACAGAGCCAATATTTCCCTTAAAAGGCTGGCATCGGATCCTTGTTGTTGCTGATTTCTATGGGCGGTGGTGATTGTTTTCCATCCGGTGACCCACATGCTCGCTTGACGCCCCCTCTCATATATAAAAAAATAAAGGTATACAGTAGAGCCACCATAAGAAGCATACATAACTCTTCAACGGAAAGGTCCTGGATGAAGAATTTTACAACGAAATTCCCTACTGCTAGTAAGTATATACTATTCCTTATTCTGTGGAAGTGGGAGTATCAAATACGCCATGAATTGTAAACGTTAATAAGCTACGTTAATAATATAGTCCTGTGCTTGTTTACGACCCGACAAGGTTTAAAAATAGGCTCTTAGGGAGTAGTCGCATTCTGCCGAGTAGTGCCGAGCTACACAAAATGATGGTTAGCATTCCCCCATTATGTTTTACGATAGTACTCAAAGCTATAGTCAAACCTTTATATAGATAGTTTAAGTGTAAGTGTAATCTACCAGTGCCTCTTTTATGACGAAGACCTGTTAAAAATAGGAGTGTATCACCAAAATGAAGGTATGTTACTAACGAGCCACTTCCTACTGTAAACATCGAGCCTTCGTCAAAGAAAAGTAACTGATAAGCACGGGTTATCTTTTAAACTAACAGCTTTATGGTTGTCTATTTAATGGTCTGCGGTGTTGTCATCAGATCCTCGAAGGGTGTACTGTAAGAGGAGGGTTATTTATTGTTTAATGTAAAGTTTACAAGCAGATTTATTTTTAATCTCCGACTCAGGGGGGTAAGTTTCAGGGTTTGTGGTGTAAGAAGCTCAGCATGATCTTTAGAGACAAAGCCGTCTAGGGTGCGCGCCCATAGGCTACAACGACTACTCAATCAGTTCGTATAATTGTTGGCCACCTTAGATTAAAACGAGCCAAGCAGAGCCTAATTGGAAGAAGTTGAGTGAATTTGACCGGAAAATTGGGCCAAATTAAGCCAAGTGAGCGCTAGCCGTGTGGTTTCCGGCAGACTAGAATAGTATCACTCCGTCTCTTCCCGTGGATGTCGTACAAGGCGACTACGAGAAATACATTATAAAACATCGATCAGGCCTCCCCAACCCGTCTGGCCAGCGTGGAGAGTGTAGGCCAAATCCTCCTTCTGTCTGGGACGGACGAGAGAGGGTCGTGCTCCTGTCGTGGAGACTAAAATGAACTGATGATGATGATGATGAGTGCTAGCAAATAATTTATACATTATAGATACTATATTTAGGTTTCAACGCTGTCGGCGGTGGTAGTGTCTTTTATGGCATGATCAGGAAACTTGTCCGCGAACTTTTATGCGAAACTTTTTGTTCAACTTCATAGAAAAACGCACACGAGGAGTCATGTACAATATGGATTAAGACTACTCAATTAGCCAAGGTATTTGTACTTGTTGAAATGCGACTTGCTATTTTTACGGGCATTTATATCGCGGAAAATAGAGTTTATAAATCCAATATTTTTGGAGACGTAGAACATTGACATTGACGTCTACGTTTGTCTTTAGGTGTCTTTTGGAAATTTGTCAAAAATACTCCGAAACACGAATGACTAACAAAACCGGACTGTTATGACGATTATACAACATGGCGGTAAATTTCACTGAAGAAATGAATGTAAAGAGTACATTCTCAAAAGTGTAAAGTAAGGATGATGCTCGTATTTTGACACCACGACGAGAGAGAAATTAAAAGACAAGTTGTTTGTTCTTGAGACAGCCAACGCGAACGTTGTCCAACGAATCTTAACTTCACGTCACTCACTTGTACACCTTGTACACTCACTAACATTACTTATATATTTTTGTATCTATATACAAAACTAAGCAGTTACCCGCGACTTCGCCCGCGTGGTTTAAATAAAAATAAAAAACCTCGTGGTTTTAATTTTTTTTTCTCATAGGAATAAGATAAGATTTTTTTCTGGATAAAAAGTAAGCCTGTGTGTCACTCTCCAGACCTTAAATTATCCCCATAAAAACACGTCAATCACTGGTTCCTTTCGATGTAAAAGAATATGAATATTATAAATATATTCTAATGTATTTTGTTTGTTTGTCGACCACAAACAAAATACATTCATATTTATAATATCATTATGGACGTATGGATAGGTAAGTAGGACATAGAATTCGATATAGAAGTTTGAATGTATTATTAATAATTTTCAACTTGAATTAAACCTTACATCTGAGGAAGTACAACATACATATTTTTAGGCAGATTAGTTAGTTCTTTATTGAGTACCTCTATCGATCCCTCTCTACCGTTCTACACCCAACCGATATAGAACGGATTTTTTTCGATTAGGCAAAGTGAAAATATAGCACATGAGCTGCAGATCCTTTGTAGTTTAAGCTGAAGTCTACTATCTAATCTAAAGCAAAGTTGCATTTTCTGAATCAAAAATCTAAATCTTGCTTAAAGTACTAGAATCATGAGTCAGAGCTTGTACTATAGGTACTACTAAACAACTGATAAACACACTTAAATATTTACTACTAACTAGCTGACCCGACAGTCGTTGTGCTGTTTAATCGTGAATATTCAATTCGAATTGATTTCGCCCAAGCTTTTCTTCTGACAGTTCTGTCAAACGCCATAAAGTTACATTAGAACAATAAAATTGATATGGTCAGTTTACTTAAATTTTCTAAATTAACGCGCATCTTTCTTATTTCCTGACAATAACAAACACAACAAATAAAGAATGAATAAATTCGGTCCAGCTGTTCACCCGTGATGACATCACCAAGGGAAATAGGGTTAGGTACATTTTCAGCGAAATTTATTGAGCTTTAAAAATCGTCCGGTCGTTCTGTGTGTCCGTCCGTTGCCATGAAACTCAAAATTTCGAAATTCTGACTACGGTTTCGTGTAGAGCATCAAAAAGTAGTAATGTAAAGTGACCTTGGTTTTCCGATATAAATTCGGGAAAGTGGCCAAAATAAATAAATTTCGTTATGGTGGCGCATGCTGCTCGTCCGATGTTTATATATACAGGTAACTTGTAACATAACTATATTTCTTATTCTGTGACATAATTACATATAACAATATATTTTTCAAATTGGACATCACTTTAGCTACTGAGTATACAACTGTAGTGGTGCAGTATACGGTGACCGCGACATGTCCCAAGCCCGTCCATTTTCAAGTACATTATATGTATATTATTTTTCGTGTTCATAATTAATGCTTAAGATAAATTGTTGTGGTCGTAATATTACATACACTTTATATTTATTATTTACATACCTATTGTAACAATTACGGTAATTAATTACGGTAATTAATTAATTACCGTAATATATTACGGCTATTACTATATAGCTAAGAAAATTATGGCTATTAATGACGGTTATATAATAGGACCAATAACAAAATACAGGATCTATACATATATATTTCCCTAGACGTAATGGCAAGTCTATTGTGTAATGGCCGTTTAATAAAGTTTCTATTCATAAACATTTGTTTGTGAATAGAAACTTTATTACATGAAACATGTTTTCTACGTTTAAACCACAGTATAAATAATATGTAGTACTACGAACTTAAACTTAAACTAAATTATTTTTTATTTATTATCCTTACTAAGATAATAAATGGGAAAGTGAGTTTGTTTGTTTAGGCATGAATGCGATGCGACTCCTAAACTACTCAACCGATTGTCATGAAATTGTACATACGTCATATTAAAAGTCCAGAATAAAAGTGGAAAAAACAAGCATACAACCTACGTACTAATTTCTGGCCTCGCCACGTGACCTACGAAGAGTGTGGGAAAATAGTAGTCCGTCTCAACCTATATCATCACAATCTGGTAGTAGTTTCATCATGAAAATAAATTAACAAACAAATGAACAGACGGAGTAACTTTCGCATTAATAAAACTAGAAAAAGTGTGTGATTCACTAAATTGATAAAAAAACATTATTACGATTTTATTGACTGGCCACCACACGATAATATCGTATAATATCTCAATGATTCCGTAAAGGTCAAATTCACATCTCTATCTCTCTAAGTATTTTGACCTCTTGCCGAAAGTAGCACTGTTGTGCAACAATAAAATATCCGATAATTATAGTTATGTTGTTAAAAACGTAATAGTGTAATTATGAACGAATCGGTAGTATCCGCGACGCTGCGTGCGTGTTGCCTGCGGGCACGACTGTCCGATAGCGGTGATGTTTTTCTAGCCCGCGTGAGTTACGTGCGTATTCACTTTCGATTTCGACGCATTTACTTGCTCAGTTGCTCTAAATATTTCGAGTTTGATTGTTGTTGTTAACTAATGGCGCTTTACCGTGACCACCAACAATCCACTTCCTTTTTATCAACACCGAGATTTACTCACCACAAGCACCACAAGCGCGGACAATACAATTTGAATTTAATCAGATCTCTCTCTATTTGAAAATCTTTTGATGCGTACTACTGTTTGAACCGGAACTTTTATTGTATCGACACTGTGTTCTGATGCTACTGAATTGGATTTTACAAATCAGTTTCATTTTAGTTCATGATTATCAGCAAGCATCTACCCGCTATATATATGCCTTCCCCAATGTTTGTTAATCATGCGATCATCCGCTTTACGCATCCAGTCGTTTCCAACTGCTTTTTATTTCCTTTTTTATATAATGTAATAAATAGAGTTTCAAATAAGAATTGGTCAATTAAACAAAACCCTATTAGCTGTGGCCATTCCAGGATACAGCCCCTTATCGCCAATAATGTTGGGATTTCTGTGTCGAAGTCTTCTCTTATGTCTGATCGCGTGGAAAAAAGGTCAGGCTAGTGAAGAAGAAACTAGTTGTGCTTAACAGACTAGTACTTCAACTCGCGGAAGGACTGAGCCGTTCTATGCTTTACAAAGCGCAAGTGATATCCCATAGGGAATGCTGTCTTCGTATCTTTGGGCCAATTTTTCGCAGAGCCTTCATGTCAGCATGAATCAGGGATGTCAGCATGAATCAGAGAGATGCTGAAAGGATTATTGATCTCAAACATACAAGGTCGCACAAAGGAAATACTTTATCTTACTTTATGTATTTTACCGTTTTTTTTAGTTGTGGCAATAATCACAAGTGTACTTTATCCTGTTTTCTACAGTGGTCCCATATAAACCTCTATGTGTGTAAATAAGATCTGTTAGAGATATTTAAAAATGATTACTCAGTAAGTAACGTTTAGTTCACACCTCATTATTCTAAAAAAAAAGTTTAAGCACATTTGCTTAGACAGACATGTCTTGTTCATAATAATGTTCTGCATTGACAAATAGAGTAAAGAAATAATGTAATGGCAGTGCACTTGAACCTCTCAGATCATTGTTCTGTTCAATTGTTATGTCTGGGAATCCGAGGGTCCGTGAAAGCGCGTTTCTCACCTATCGTAGTAAGCGATACGCCACTCGGCTGGGTGTTCATTTCAAAAATCTTCATTCTCACATGCAATGTAATCTTACAATTCTATGGTCTTTGTTAGTGTTATAATGTCTTAGATATTGTGATGGCTATGTCATACCGATTTATATTTCTATTTGTATCGTTTTCCTTGTTGTTGTTCAGTTTACTAGACATATAGAGTACTTAGTAGGTATCTTTTTAAGACAACTATTTATATTCTTAAAGCTTAGCTCGTATTGGAGCTGTCTCTACTTTTTGTGATTATCTTGTAGGTCTTCCGTACGGAGCGATCCAACTTTTAAAAGCTCCGTTGGTTATTATTTATCCTTAGCTTTCCTACATTAACAGGTGTTACCCGAAGATGTAAGTAGTCCATAAGGAGCTCGATTTTTATATTTTAGTTAGGTGCCCTATTTATCTACAAAAACTATACTGTCTCCTGGTAAATATTATTTTCTATTTAAACTAAAAACTAGATACTTTATTGTTCAAAATTATAATTGTAAAAGCACAGATCTGGTTAAGATCTGTGGTAAAAAATACGTGTATTATTTTAATAATTAAGGTACCTGCGGCAAATAAAAATGCTATAAAAAGTATATAATTAGGATAAGGGAGGCAAAATATAATTTTCTAATAGTTTGTTTATTTTGTTGTAGCGCTAAAATAATAAAAGGCTAAGAAAGTTAAAACTTTTTGAAATATTTTGAAAATTGAAAGATTGCAGTGTAGTGCAATGGAAAAAAATAGTTCCAGAACATAATACGAGTACGGTACAAATAAGCCGCCGCGGAAGCAGTCTAATAACTTTGTCCGCGTAGGCGTGTATGAATTTTTGTGATGCTAAGTAGTTAAGTTATCAAACATCAAATTACCACGATGGTAATGAAGTATTTTTACATTGATATGTTAATAACGCAAAGAAAGCTTGCAAAAGTGCCATAAAGCTTTTTAAATTACACTTTTAAATGCTGGGTACGAAACGTAAGATACATTGTAATTATGAATTTTGATAACTTTTGTTTTTAGGAGCATTTTTTTCAATATACCGGTAACATCAGCATAGATACAAGGTGGCAAAGTAACTCATTAATAAAAAAAAACTCACAAATTTTTAAAATCCCAAGAAACTCTCCAGGCAAAACTACCTACTACTACGTTTTGTAACATAACTACGTACTTGATAACATTTGTTTGTGTGTTTCGTTCAGTAGCAACGCTCACGAGCAACACTGCCTCTAATTGCCTAAAAATCAAATTTAACATAAACTTCTCGACCCTCGTTGGATGCCGGAAGAGACCGAGTATTCGTTTCAGATAATTACTAATTGATGATATGGGATCATAAACGTTTAAATACGATATCGAAAACATGATATAACGATGGTCATCTATAAAATACTTTCCTCTCAATATCGATATAAAGTTATGTCAGATAATTATTGCCTGTAATCTAATCGTTTGTTGGTACATATCCAGAAAACAGTTACATATGTAGAAGACACGAATGTCATGTTACGTGTGCATATAGATATATGCCAACATCTAAGTAATCCTATTTGTTAACTATGTCATCTCAGATGCTCAAAGGCTGGCTGGAAGAGATCCCTCTATGGGTTCCCAATTAGTTTTTTCTATGTACCACTTCAAGAAAGACCTCAATCTTGCGTACCCTTTATCTTATATTATTAACTGAAATCGGGTGTATTTTATATCTATTATCATCAGAAGACATTATAATGACACACTAAAGCGCTCGATGCACGTTTGACTTACCTACAGATCATTTAATTGAATTGAATATTTTTTTGGCAATTGTTATTGCGTTATTGTTTTTAAGGATTTAACATTTTAGTTAAGAGATTGCTGCGCGTACCCCTTGATGCAATCTACCTACCGCGTACCACTAATAGGGAAACACTGCTCTATGGGATAAGTCTGCCTTTGTACAAATTTGTTTAATCATTCACCATCATCTTGACGAGCTCGGTGGCGTAGCGGTCAAAGACGCGGCTTCGACACCAACGCTCGTGGGTTCGATTGCCACACAGGACAAACATTTGTGACCATGTCTGTTTGTCTTGGTCTGGGTGTTTTCTATGTATCATAAGTATGTATTTACAAAAAAAAATGTATTTACGTATGTTTAACAGTTGTCTAGTACCCATAACACAAGTTTCGCTTACTTTGGGGCTAGATGGCGCTGTGTAATCTGTGTGACAATATTTATTATTTATTTATTTATTCTATTTCTACTGGGTTCTGCAATTTTTGTACAATAAAGTTACTTACAACAACAACAAAGTTCAAACGATTGATAGATATATGAGAGAAAGATCGAATATATTTAATTTGCACAATAAAAATTAAGAAGTACAGTAAATCAATAACATTATCACAGACACATATCTAGTAAACATATAACTGAATTGTATTATGCAACAAGACGGCCTTATTGTTGAGAGCAATTTTCAGCGCAATTCATTGAGCTTATGAAATCGTCCGGTCGTTCTGTCCGTCCGTTGCCATGAAACTCAAAATTTCGAAATTCTGACTTCGGATTCGTGTAGAGCATCAAAAAGTAGTAATGAAAAGTGACCTTGGTTTTCCGATATCAATTCGGGAAAGTGGCCAAAATTGTTTTTCGATACTTCTACCATTCTACGCGAAATGGGCTAAAATGGCCTCCGAAAATGAAAATGCCGCGTTAAATTTCGCTATAGTGGCGCATGCTGCGCGTCCTATGTTTTGAGTATGAAAATGAAAAAATGATAAGTGAGAATAAATGATATGTAAGTGAGAATATAACTAAAAAATAAAACAACCTTACAACAAAGTTTATCGCAATCATATGAAAGGTAGAGTTGCATAGAAGACAAAACATGTGAATATTCATTTTTAGGTATATATCAAATATTTGCAGCAATAACGTGATATTTCAACAAATTACATTTACCTAACCAAAGGGTTTTGTTATAGTTCTAACAAACGCGAGTTAATCAGAGATTAATATTTAATTAAATTGAATCTCTTACCTTTATAAACTGTATCACAATGCAGATATGCATACAAATTTTAAGTCCATTAAGTTTTACGATAATATGTTTTTCCTGCAAATGAGCGATTAGGTAACTGTTTGCTCAGTTCTCTTTCTTCCTCTTGACTGTCTCATATAGTTTCTATTTAAGTAATTCATTCCAGAGGAGCTCGATGGCGTCGTTGCGCGTGTCAGTCTAATCGAACACGCAAGTAAAGCAACGTCGACCGTAGCCTGTCCATGGATGGGATTATATTATCTCGAACTCTTCCGTGCTTCAGAGGGCACGTTAAGCCGTCGGCCTCGGCTGTTATAATTAGATGACAGTCGTTAAGCCCAGTCAGTGGTCATTAGGCTGGCGGGAAAACAGTTGAGCAGTGTGGTGGAGTACGTTCTAAACCCCTTTAATTGAGGGGAGACTTGTATCCCAGCAGTGGGAATGTGTAAGGGTTGACGACGATGACGAATTCATTCAAATAATTAGTATGTGTAACACAGGTAATACAGAAATGTCATTTAATAGGTACCTATTACGACGTCAACGTTGAATATTTCGTAAATCGTTCCACGGATATATCCGTCACTAGTCACACTTACATATCGCGTCCAATGTATTTGCTTCCGTCATCAGATTGAACGGAAAAGAAATTTGGTGCTACAAATATTTCCCAAAGAAATACGTAAGCTGTTCATCATAACTTCGTCATTTGGAAATTGCGTAACCTTTAAGTCACACTTTCAAACAAATGAATATTGCTACAGTAATGCATCCGTATAATGTTATACGGACCTTTCACCCTACGGTTCGGATGATAATAATCGTCCACAAAACCTCCATGCCTGATTCTAATGTTTATCCATTAGATTAAAGACTAGTACGTTGAATGAAATGGTTGGAATGCAAACAATATGAAATTGTTTGAGAAACTGAGGATTAACTGTGTAATAAAGTAGTAGAGTCGAAGTTCAAATACCTTAGGAGAAGTATCATCAACAGCCTGTATCTATCCACTGCTGGATATAAAGCCTTCCTCAATGCTTTCCACCAAATACGATCCTCCGCCTTCCGCATCCAGCCGCTTCCAGCCGCTGGCTTAAGGTCATCGGACAATCTAGATTAGAAGGAGGGCATTCAACGCTTCGTCGTCCTACGCGCGGCCTCCACTCTAATACCTTCCTCCTCCATCTGCTATCACTTACTCGGCAGATGTGGCGAGCATAGTCCTCTCCATCGCTCGCTGCGCGACCTTTAGCCTGTGGGCCAGTCCGATGGTCAGTATCCAAGTCTCTGCACCATGGGTCATTGCAGGGAGGACGCACTGGTATATAGTACTGGTATATAGGACGCATAGGAGTAGTATAGTAAATAAATATTCCTAGACAAATTGCCATTTAGTCCCAAACCACAGTATAAGTAATTGCCCAAACTAAGCAAAGCTTGTACTACAGGTACTAGATAACTGATATTATACTTAAATACATATTTTCGCAATAGCAAACACCCAGACCAAGACAAATGGACATGTTCATACATACAGATATTTGTCTTGTGCGGGAATCGAACCCGCAACCTCGGAGTCAAAGTGCACATAGTTAGCTATTCGACCACCGAGCTCGTCACCACTATCAGTATCATTAGAACCCTATTATTTATCTATTGGCTTAATTTATGTAAGTATGTTATATTGTGTTTGTAGTACTATTGGATTCACCCATCATTTAATCGCATTCGTATTTTTTTTATATGAGAGGGGGGCAAGCGAGCATATGGGTCACCTGATGGAAAGCAATCACCACCGCCCATAGAAATCAGCAACACCAAAGGGTCACCGATCCGTTGCCAGCCTTTTAAGGGAAATGTTGACTCTGTTCTTGAAGGCCCCCGTTGTATTTATTTGGGAATACCGCTGGAGGAAGTTGATTCCACAACTTCACAGTTCGTGGTAGAAAATGTCTTAAAAATCGTACTGTAGTAGATCGCCAAATATCGAGATGATGAGGATGGAATTTTAATTTATGGCGTGTTGTACGATAGTGGAACTAAAATTTTCTCCACTCGCAATGGTTGACTGCTAGAGAATGCAATTAGCATGAAGTCCACCTAATGTACCAGTTTATTGTGGTCAATAAAGATTTAAAAAAAAAATAACCCCAAGAAAAACTAACAACAATTTACACTTTGTGTTTATTAGAAATATGGCCAATATTATGTGGCTAGAACTTTAATTAATTTGATAACTTTGCTTCGTATAAACCGACATTGTAATGGTACTCCAGGATTCTAGAGATAGTATAGTGTACCTTGAGGGTACCATCCTTGAGGGTACCATCAATACAATATAGGATATTTCGGTATCCCTGAAAACTTTAAGGGTACAAAGCAAGGATTCTAATGATCTACTCCAGACCTTATAATGAGCAAAGTACCTCATTTAAATAGATACAAATAGTTATAGTGTTTTCGGATAATAATATCATAATATATCATAAGATATACTAATCAATCTTTACTAATTTTATAAAGATGTAAAATTTGTGAGTTTGTGACGTTGTACCCTATTTTAAAAAATCTTGTACCAATAGTAAGCCACGTTATTTGTGAGTTTCATATGGTATGTATTAACCCGAAAATATAAAATACCTTTTCGTAAAAACAAGCGAAGCCGCGGGCGGATGTATATAAAAGAAAGTGCACAATGTGAAGTACGTGCCCTATGGTACCGCTAAAACTCAGAAACGAGTCCTGGTATGATAGAGGGAATTATAACGGTGTGGTAACCCTCTATCCCCCATTTATGAACGATTTTCCCGTTTTTACCAAAAATGTAAGTAATTTTGAAGATTTTCTCTAAATATTACTAAAATAGTCCAGAACGTTCTGGAATGACGTGAAAAGAGTAGAGTTAAGTAATAGAGTACTATCACGTACTATTATGATACTGTGGTAATAGTCTGGAACATTCGATAACGAACCAGAATATTATAAAATATTCAAAATCACTCTAGAACCTTTACGAAAAGCCGGGTTATAAATAACATAATAAGCCCACAAGACATCATTAAATAAAATATAAAAAAACCTTATCAGTCACGTTATTAAATTTGTAGATAGGTAATGGCGGATTAAGTGACTTCTTGAATTCCAGGTAACACATTAATATCTTTATCTTCTTTCTTTGTTTACTAATTACCTGAAAGGCGTACTTTTGAAGATTTGTCCTTTAAATATTTCTAGAACAGTCAAGGGCATTCCAGAACGTTCTGGAATGTCGTGAAATATTACAGAATAATCTGGAACATTCTGGAACAATGATGTTTCCTTTTTTAAGTTTTAAGTTTATAGTACTTATATGTAATTTTAGTTTTCTAACGTAATTTATTAAATATCTTGATTCCGTACCGTACTAAACTAAATTGCCAGGAAACGGTTCCTGTTGTTTAAGGATACGTAATTATGTAGCTATCCATAATTGAGAGTGTAACTGGTGTAATGGCTAAAATACGCGGTAAAATCAAATATTCCTGTGTACTTTCGTGTAATATATGATCCATTTATTGGGTTTTATTTACTTTATCAATGTAAATTGTGCATTTTCGTAATATAGAAGAAGCAATTTTTACTTATTTCAATCAATTGTCACTCACGTTTAGAGTTGCCAGGCCATAAAATGCAAAGGCCGGACTGCGCACTATATAAGGCCTGACATTTTGCCCTAAAAGCCGGACATATTTTTTTTATTGCCAAACATAATGTTTTTACAGCTGGGCTGTTGAAAATAGTAGTTTATGAAACTGTTGCATAATAAGGGTTATTAAAATACGAGTGTGAGTTTATAACATGAGCCGAAGGCGAATGTTATAATAGACCACACGAGTATTTTAATACCTAATTATGTGCAGTTTCATACACTACTTTATCTAATCTCATGAAATATTTGATAATAATATTTTTTATGAAACTGTTACATAATAAGGGTTATTAAAATACGAGTGTGAGTTTATAACATGAGCCGAAGGCGAATGTTATAATAGACCACACGAGTATTTTAATACCTAATTATGTGCAGTTTCAAACACTACTTTATCTAATCTCATGAAATATATGATAATAATATTTTAAATACAACCATGAAGTTAATTTAACAGCTATAATTCTTACATAGAAATCCATTTGCAGATCGAGCATGCGTAGTGTGCGTTCACAGATTATGTAGAAAAATTTTGCAAAGTTGCAATGTCTTTGCATTGCAACCTGTTTAAAATACCTGTAACCAGGGCTGAAGCTGTATCGAAATGGTAAAAAAGTTATTTTACGATACAGTTGTCCATAAAAGAGCTGTATCGAAAAATAACTTTTTAAATTTATTTTGATAGCTTGTGCGTAAAGACTGTCATTAAGATACTGTGTTTAGTTTTTTAATGTGTAAATTTCAGTATGAGATTAGATAAAAGTATTTATACGTGATGTAAAGTGAGAATGAGATCGAAAATGGAGTGTGTGCCAGATATATGCATATTCGATATTTATAATAAAATAGCTCGTTTACGAATTTGAAATGTTTATTAAGTTACACTATTACAGTTTTACTTATAAATGAATCACCAGTCTTTTGTAGATTATTAAGTATTATTAAAACTAAAAAACAAACGAATATAGCTCTCTTTTGGCATTGTTAATACTATAAACTAAAAAAAACCGGACAAGTGCGAGTCGGACTCGCCCTCCGAGGGTTCCGTACGTAGTATCATTATTAAATTTGATATTTTTTATTATAAATAAGAAATAATGCGTCGACAAAAATAAATAAAATATATTTTGCAATGTGTAATACATCAAGCCCTTTCATATGATACCCCATTTGAACTAGTAGTTTCAATTTGAAATTTCGACACCCTATAAAAGATATAGACTCCCTATTTTTTAAGATCTATTTACAATTGTATAGTTTTGAGACATATTCCTGTACTTGTAGTCTATAACGATGTTACTTGCCAAATTTCATAGTTCTAGGTCAACGGGAAGTACCCTATAGGTTTTTATTCCCTTGAGAATGTGTCGAAATATGCGTTTTTTGCTGAATAAACAGCCGTAACTTTCTTTAACGTAAACTGAGCAGTTTGATTTTTTTACAACTTCATAGGACCGTAGACCTGAGTAAGTAAGACGGACAACAAAGTGATCGTATAAGGGTTCCGTTTTTCTTTTTGAGGTACGGAACCCTAAAAATATAATTAAACAAATAAAAATAACCATTCTTCTGGAAAGTAACAAAATGATAATATTTATTTTACGGCTAGGTAAGAATTTACTTTATATAGGTTTAAATTGAAGTAAGAACAATTTAAAATCTTTAAAAAATAACAATAACTAGTTATATTTGGCACTTGCGCCGCGCGCGCCAACAGTTTGCTCTCGACGCCCATCGTCGTACGAATCGCCACTCTGACAAAAAGCCTGACAAAAGCCGGACAGGCCAAACACGTACATATTTGGCCGGACGCGACCTTAAAAAGCCAAACATGTCCGGCTAAAGCCGGACACCTGGCAAGCCTACTCACGTTAGATTCGTCAGCTTATGCTACGCAGTACAATTACTCATATTGACACACAACCACAATATGAGATTTGAATTGGATTATTTTGACGTGACAACGTCTTATAATTCGATGGAGCCGGCTACTATGGCTGCACGCACGAAAAAACATGACGTATGCGGCGTTACCTCGCACTGAGGCGTTCCATTAAAATTTTCTTTTGAAAAATGCAAACATTCCATCAGTATTTTCTTATGACGTTGTCACGTTCAACTAGCGTCCGTAAACCGACTTTACAGACAACCGATTTTTTCGGGTACTATTTTTTTTTACGTTTAGTGGCATATCTAAATAAATACAACATTATTGATTACAATACAACCAATAATTAATAATAATAATTTCATAATTATATAACTCTTTTGGAGTGCTATATTATGTAATTACCTATGTGATATTTGCCGCGCTCGAAGAGCGAATTCTTGCCTAGCCTAAACCTAGAACTGTTTTTACGGTAAGTAAAAAAAAAAAACTACTCTATTAAGTTTATTTAACTGATAATCAATAGATGGCGGCTTACATTGTGTCATCTAACACCAACACACCATACATTATCATTAAATCATTATACAGCACGTATTGATTGGTGCATCATCTTTAAATATAGAACGCCCACGAAGATATGCTCCGAGTGCTTCACTCTCAATTTTCACTATAATTGTATTCGAGCTATCAAAGGGTTATTTATTGAAGCACGATCCGATGTTAAGCAATAGATGCGTAGTGTTTGTTGCAATCATACTAATGAACTCTAGTTTTTAACTTTCGAGCGATATTACTAATATCAGAGTGCCGAGTGCGAGTTTTTTATTCACGTTCGATAATATCAACGTAAACAAACCGACCAAATGGATAAGTACTCTCATGTTATGAATTTATATGACGCGTGTTACATATCAAAATTATATAGCTTACCCCTTCGATCAAGTATAAACAACATATTTGATCGAAGGCTTACTCGCTCACATTTCGAAGTGAGCAACCCGGCTAAATTGTATTTGTAACACGTGTGTGGTAAATTCACATCACGAGAGTATTTCTCTATTTGGTCGGTTTGTTTACGTTGACACGATCGAACGTGAATAAAAAAACTCGCACTCAGCACTCAGAGTCTTAGTGCCAGTTTTTTTGGTCATATTCGAATGTGTTAACATTTACAAGCCGACCAAATTGAGAAAAAGTTTCATATCGTGAATGTAAATTCACGATCACACGCGTGTTACATTTACAAATTAGCCGGGCTACTCACTTCAAAATGTGTGCAAGTAAGCCATATAATTTTGATATGTAACACGCCTCTTATAAATTCACAACATGAGCGTTCTTCTCTATTCGGTCGGATTGTTTACGTTGAAATAATCGAACGCGAACAAAAAAGTCGCACTAAGCCTAAGCACTCAGCACAGAAAATAACAGTAATAAAAAATCTTACCTCTTTAAATAAGTATCTTTGAAAAATTCCCCAGAAATTGCTAACGCATTGAAGACAAGAAGAATGTCTCCGTCACTTTTATTCCCTTTAGCCGAAAAGCGTCGAAATAAAAAATAAAAAAAATACATTCGTATAACAATCGGCATTAAATTGTTCTTGCTTTAATCTTACTCGTTGGTGCTTAGCAGATACTGTGGTTCAGTGTAACCACAGTAAAGTAAACAAAAAGCAACTTAACCACTGTAATGTAATATTTATAATACATATAATATATTCATATATTGACGAGCTCGGTGGCGTAGCGGTCAATGACGCGGCTTCGACTCCAACGCTCGTGGGTTCGATTCCCACATAGGACAAACATTTGTGTGCATGAACATGTCTGTTTGTCTTAGTTCGGGTGTTGTCTATGTATCATAAGTATGTATTTACAAAAAAAAAAATGTATTTACGTATGTTTATCAGTTGTCTAGTACCCATAACACAAGCTTCGCTTACTTTGGGGCTAGGTGGCGCTGTGTAATTTGTCTGACAATATTTATTTATTTATTTATATAAATACCATGTGGTATTAGGGCTGTTTAGTTGAAGATTTTAATAGAAATATTAATTATTGTATTCAAAAAATCGGCTTATTAAAAAAAATCATACATTGTTTCGTTACGATTGCATCGTCTGGGCTATATTTTTTTTTCAAATTGATGTGATAGTTTTAACAGATTTTAAGAATTACTCATCAGTCATCACATGAGATATTATAATCTTTCTCCGACGACGAGCCCCGTGGTCGAGTGGCTAGCAATGGCTACTTTGATTCCGAGGTCGCGGGTTCGATCCCCGCACAAAACAAACAAATAATTGTTTTTTGTGCGGGCACATAAGTGCATGAACTTGTCTGTTTGAATAACCTTTGCTTACTTTGGGACTAGGTGGCATACGTGCTGATAAAAGTTGAGATGATGAGGCTGTACGTAAAGGTCAAGTAACGAATTGAAAATTGTCATTCGCAAGTTAATTATGATAGAGTCAATAAGCCGCGCAATGTACAACTTTCTCGTGTTTTTATTAGCTTTTTATTAACATTCAAATTGTGAGATAATGTTAACGCTAGGAAATGAGTCGAATTAAATAACATATACTCGGTTTCCGTTATTAATTTAGCGTTTTTCATTTATTATATCTACCTGTGTTAATCCGGTATTTGTGGAAATATCAATTACAGTAAATAATAAGTGTAAGTTGATCTATTTTTGAGCAAATTTGAGAGGAGCTCGAGGGCATTGTTGCGTTTGTCAGCCTACACGAATACGCAAGTGAAGCAACGTCGATCGCAGCCTGTCTATGGATGGGTTCATTTACTAGAGCTCATCCGTGTTTCGGAGGGCACGTTAAGCCGTCGGTCTCGGCTGTTGTCATTAGATGATAGTCGTTAAGCCAAGTCAGTGGCGTTTGGGCGGTTGGAAAATACTGACCTCCGCCAACCCCAGTTCAGCAGTGTAGTGAAGTACACTCTAAGCCCCTTCAAATGAGGACAGACCGATATTCCAATAGTGTAAGAATAAGGGTTGTCGACGTGTTAATCCGGTATTTGTGGAAATTACTGTAAATAATAAGAGTATTTACACTTAAATAACTCACAACTACACACAACTAACATTGGAAATAACTCACCATCATTTTTGAGCCAAAGCTAATCTTACCTCAAAAGGAAAATAGGAAACCATTTAGGAAGCACCACTTCCTTTTCAGACAGACGGACTCTCCACGGACATTTTAATAGGGTACTCATACTTGATCTTTGAGGCACTCCATCGTCTATATAAATCGTTTGAAAAAACGTATCGTGCACGATAGATCCTCTTTAAACTTTTTACTTTTTTTATATACAACTTAGGTGATATACAAGCATACCACTTGCCTGATGGTAAGTAGTCATCAGATTAGATACTATTACTAAAGCGACAGTTTAAAATTAAGCAAATATCCGCGCAAACGCACGGAAATGCTATCTGTTTTTGAACTGGTATGTGCTAGACACATAATTACACAGGTGTGTCATTGGTATCGGCAAAATAAAGTATTGTAACGCTTTCTATTTAATCTACTTATTTCCGGATAAGATATTACGTAATCAACTGCTGAAATATTTGCCAAACCTAGGTGATATTGTTCTGAACTGCCCCCTACCACCAACTCTTATTGCGATTCAATAAGCGACTCTATTGAATTTGAAATAGAGTTGCTTATTCATTGGTATGAATAAGCATTATATTCAGTTATTGAATCGCAATAAGAGTTGGTGGTAAGGGGGCTGTTCTTTTATAGCGCAAAGGTTGGCAACACCCATCAACATTAGTATTATGCATTATGCATATTTTCTTTCAATTAGCAGTTGGCTTTTTGTATTGCGGACATACAAAGACACATATTTTTGTATTGTAGACATACAAGATATATATTTACTGACGAGATCGGTGGTCGAATGGTTAGCAATGGCCATTTTGACTCCGAGGTCGCGGGTTCGATTCCCGCCTTGTGCGGGGTGTAAACATTTGTGTGCATGAACATGTCTGTTTGTCTTGGTCTAGGTGTATACTATGTATTAGAAGTATGTATTTATAAAAAAAAAAGTATTTAATTACATTTATCAGTTGTCTGGTACCCATAACACAAGCTATGCGCTTAATTTGGGAGTAGATGGCGCTGTGTAAATTGTCCAGAGATATTTATTTATTAATTTATTATTATATTTATTTTTGTATTGCATAGATATAACATTATTTTCTAGAAAAAAATACTGTTCTGCTCCAGTTAGCACGACGTCATACAAAGGTTTAAAAAGAAGCTTGAGTAATACTTAATAATATGATCGAGGGAAATGTAAAAAGTTAAATCAAATAATTATAAAACATTCCTTGACAAATTACACACTGCCATCGAGTCCTAAACTAAGCAAAGCTTGTACTATGGGTGACAAATAACTGATGGTATACTTATATATTATGTAAATAAATACATATCATACTTAGAAAACAAACATACGAAGACAAACAGACTAGTTCCTGAACACAAATATTTGTCTTATGCGGGAATCCAACCCGCGACCTCGGAATCAAAGTGGTCATTGCTAATCATTCGACCACCAAGCTCGTCTTTAACTCGTAATAATAAAATGAAAATTATTTTTGGAACATAAAATCACAAGAATTTTTTTTCCGTAGATTGGCGTATTTTAATTTAAATTCTGTAAAAAATATTTGAACGCAGCAGCTGTTAGATGAAACACATCATCAATATTTATTGATAGATACTACGTAACGCACTTAAACTTGAGTTATGATGATATAACATAGCCTCAATGGAATCTTGTTGGCGAATTTGATGGACAAGTTTACAACCAAAATCGGCGAATTTCACTTCTAACGGTCATAAATCTGTTAGACCTTGCTACTGCGCTACATTTTTGTATTATGTAATTTCTTAATTGACCGTAATTTGAATATTTTACGACAATAATAACGATTGAAGTTTTATTTGAATGATACGTAATATAAGTAGAGTAGATTGGGGTTAATTGAACCAATTTTATTTAATGGCGTGTGATATATCTTTAATTTTTATCCATCAAATATAACGAAGTTCCGAAGAAATCAGCTACGATTTACTTTAGCTTACGATTATTAAATAATAAATAAATAAATATTCCTGAACGAATTACACAATGCCACGTAGACCCAAATTAAGCAAAGCTTGTATATGGGTGCTAGATAACTGATATTATACTTAAATACACTTTTTTTATATAGAAAAACATAAACACAAAAACAACAAACAATACATAGAAAACACGCAGATGAAGGCAAACAGAAATGCTCATGCATACAAATATTTATCTTGTGCGGGTATCGAACCCGCGACCCTGGAGACTAAAGTGAACATTGCTAGCCATTCGACCACCGGGCTCGGCTTGGATTGTTGTCGGGGATTGGTATACACTTATACAGGATGCCAATTATACACCAGTACAGCCAACAGCTTGCATCAAGTTCATATTTTGTTTAAAAAGCTACTGTCCGAAAAAGAAATGGCAATGGAGAAAGCATGCCTTTGAACATTGACGATTTTTTTTTATGTGAGAGGGGGGCAAACAGCATGTGGGTCACATGGTGGAAAGCAATCACCACCGCCCATGGAGACCAGCGACACCAAGTGGTCGCCGATCCGTTGCCAGCCTTTTAAGGAAAATGAAAACTCTGTTCTTGAAGGCACCCATGTCGTAGTTGTTCGGAAATACCGCTGAGGGAAGTTGATTCCACAGTTTCACTTTACGTGGTATAAAATGTCTTAGGAAACGTACTGTAGTAGTTCGCCAATTATCAAGATGATATGGATGGAATTTTAATTTGTGGCCAGTTGTACGATAGTGGAATTCATGATGCACATAAACTGATTTGTTAGTTTGTGGTGGAGGAGTTCGATGGCGTCGGGGGGCGTCAGCCTAATCGGGCGCTCAAATTCATAAATCATTAGATGACAGTCGTTCAGCGAAGTGAGTGACCTGTAGGCGGCTTGAAAACACTGGCCTCCGCCAATCCGCAGTTGAGCAGCATAGTGGAGTATGCCCCAAACCCCTACGATTGAAGGGAGGCCCATTTGACGACGACGAGTTTGTGGTAATCATGCATCAGCTCGAAATCGGCTGCTAGTCAACTCCAGCAGCTGTGCAAGACTGTCAGAAATGTGCCTTCTTCGCTTGAACTAGAAACAATACAACAATTCGTCCGTTTACTCACAAAATCAAAGTAGGTAGTCCATAGAAAACTATTTTGATACTCGACGTTTCAATAAAAAAATACTTACAACAAAAATAATGAGCTTAATTGTTTCAAAAGAATGAAGAGATCAGATAACTTCACAAAAATTATCGCTGCGAATTCATTATGTAAATATAATACACACGTGCTAGAGAACTATTGTCCAAGTTGAAATCCCATTCATCATACTCCGTGTAACTGCTAGTTTGCTACCGTTACGTTTCATACGCTCCCTGAGATTTTTGTTTCACTGTATTGTTCAATGAGATTAATAGGTGTGACATATGCTCCTCAAAGTAGATATTGCCGTCTAGTCACGATGGTGCTTTCACCTCTCTTTCCCACCCCATACGTAGATTGTTTCGGCAAAGATTTGCCATTGTTGACTACGTTTTGTATGGCTGTTGACAAAAGAATGATAATGTTCTGTCATATGACTATTTGTTTTAACAAATCACTCCCTTGTCTGGGGTCGTGATGTAACACTATGGTGAAGAAAGTATCAGCCGTCGATAGTAATACCATTTTACCTATGTGTGTTTGCAATGTCCATTTTGCTCATTACAATTGAAGTTTGAACAATGGGTCCATTTTGTGACTTTTGTACATATTGCTTTTGTTGCCGAGCCCGGTGGTCGAATGGCTGACAATGGTTACTTTGACACCGAGGTCGCGAGTTCGATCCATGTACAAGACAAACATTTGTGTGCATGAACATGTCTGTTTGTCTTGGTCTGGGTATTTTCTATGTATTTATAAGTATGTATTTACAAAAAGAATGTATTGAAGTACATTTATCAGTTTTCTAGTACCCATAGCTTTGCGCTTAATTTGGGATTAGATGGCGCTGTGTAAATTATTCAGAGATTTATTATTATTGATTATTACTAGTACCTTCTTGCAGATTGCTTATACATCTTTCAATAAGGTTCTTAAAATTATTTTTAGCAAAAACTAATTAAAATTCATTAGAAATGTATAGGTTCTAATCGGCAAGTTTTTGATTTAGCACATATACGCTAAACTAATAATCCGAAATCTTCATAATTTTTAGAAATTACATTTTGAACGTAGCTTTTAACTAACAGGTCAACCGGTTGTCTTCGTAATCCGCTGCATCGGTGTGTGAGTCACTTGGTGCATTAAACGTAGTGAATGTGGTATAGAGGTGTAGTGCGCTGCTTCGCCAAGCGAAAGGACCTTTGCCCTCTACCAAGAAATCGCGTTATCCCGTTTCATCTATAAGTCAACTAACGTCGCAAGTACACGAACTACGTATTTAAAGCTAAGCTTACTGCTATTAACCGCCATCTACCTGCATTAAAAAGCAAAGAGGTTAGAACATTAGAGTCTGAGCTACATGCGGGTTCCTTGAACTCAATTATGAGGGCAATAAATAAATTAATACTAATTTCTGGAAAATTTCCACATTGCTATCTAGTCCCAAATTCAGCGTAAAGCTTTGTACTATGGGTACTAGACAACTGATAAATGCACTTAAATACATTTTTTTTGTACATACATACTTAGAATACATAGAAAACACCCAGACCAAGATAAACAGACATGTATGTACACAAATGTTTGTTTTGTGCGGGAATCGAACCTGCGACCTCGGAGTCAAAGTAGCCATTCATTGCTAGCCATTCGACTACCAAACTCGTTAATAAATAAGCAATGGCAGTTCAATGTGTATAATTAACAGGTACCTGTGTATGCGTAACACAATATGTGGACCAAAACAAGCTAAATAATTATTTCCTTACGTATGTAATCAGATAATTGTATAATTCTATACCCTCATTTTCTATGTTAGTTCCGTAATCACTGTGACAGTAGGATAGTAGATAGATAAAATACCAATAGCTCAGACTGGCTTCGGTTCGACCGATACAAAATCGCCATGTCTATTACGTCTATTGCCTGTATAATAGCATGTCATGCGTAGATTTTCCATAGATAAATAACACAATCTAATTAATTTAATCAAGTTTATTCTTCATCATCATCATATCAGCCCATATTTGTCCACTGCTGAACATAGGCCTCTCCATAGAGAGCCACATGCTCCGATGCGACCTACATCTATCGACTCCCTACAACTTTCTTGAGGTCGTCGCTCCATCTAGCGTCCGCCAGCACGGGATCGCTCGAAAACCTTCTTTCCTCAGCGATTGCCGGTTCTACGAGCTGTGTGGCCATCCACTGCCACTTCAGCTTGCTTATCCGTTGAACTATGTCGGTTATTTTAGTTCTGCTGTGGATATCATCATTTTAGATACATATTGTGACGTTATTATACATACTTACACTTCAGCGTTTTGATGTACCGTGGTCAATTCGGCACCGCTGGAGAAATTGTAGCATAGACCATGTCTTAATCGAATCAATGGTTTTTTTTCGTAGTCCACATACGCCAGACATACGCGGCTCGGAAGCGATATCATCCTGTAGTTCTTCAATACGGCCTTGTCACCCTTCTTCAAAAACAGGATGACCAAACTCTGGAGCAGATCCGTCCACCAGAAGTGTGTTTCCACACTTCTGGTATCTCACCGGTGTGTATGACAGAGTTAAATAACTTCTGAAGGACTACAAGTAGGTACCGGTTTTCCACCTGCTTTCAGAAGTTCTGCTGTAATTCATCTGTCCTCACTACATTTAGATAATTATTATGGGTACAAAATAAATAATGAGGTATAGGAAATTATTGAAAACCTATAATCTCATAATAACTATCAAAATAAAAAGAAATCGGAGCAAGCAAATTACCTATACACATTACAGTTACATAATGCGTGTATTAAGTATTATTACACGACTAATCATTGACTACTTCGATCATGAGTTCATGACTTTGACTTTCCAATCGGAAGCGTGGCAGTGAGATTCAAATAAATAATTTTTATTCATAAACACATATGTGAATCTAATGTTCAAATTTTGGCGAGTCCGGTGGTCGAATGGCTAGCAAAGTTTACTTTGACTCCGAAGTCGCAGATTCGATCCTCGCACAATACAAACATTTGTGCATAAACATGTCTGTTTATCTTGGTCTGGGTGTTTTCTATGTATTATAAGTATGTATTTACAAAAAAGCATCGCATTATGTCTTTTCAACATAGTCTTTCGCCATAGTTCTCACTGCGACTGATACTTAATATTTATTTCGTTTTCTACTTCCACATTCATATCATATTTTTTTTACTTGTGGTTTCCTCGTTCACAGCATGTATAATTGCATGATGGACGACGTCATATAATTATCACTGTCTATCGATCTGTCTAGCTGCTTTCATCCTACAAAATACAAGACAAATATTCTTTTTTTTTCTGAATCCTTAGGATTCGTCTAACTCGCAATCTTCAATCTCGCTAGACCCCGTAAGGTTCAACTACAAAATAAATAATATTGGGATTGGGAACAACAGAGAACTTACGTAGTTCTCTTTGTTCCCGACGTTATTTTTGTTGAATTCCAATGATACTCGTATGATGTCCGCAGTTTTAGGTGTGTGTATGACGGTACCATGTAGGTAATTGTTACACGGATTGTGTTAATAATATCCTTCACTCTGAGAAAGAAGTGAGTTGTGAATGTTGGCGTATTGTGCGATTACAGAGGGGTTTTCTCTCGCGCATCAGCAAGTTGTGGAATGAACTGCTTGTGGAGGTTTTCCCATGGGGTTCTTTAAAAAACGCGGGAGGAGGTCACAGTGTTGACTAAGCTGGAGTGATGTCACTGGTATTGTACTCGGCCATAGGCTGAGATGTGCTTTCCGTTGTCCAGTACCATTTCAAAAAAATAAGTTGCAGATCTTCGTATCAAACTGGAAGATCTTTTCCAAACTTATCTTTCATATAAATTATGTCGGCTCGATGAATGTAATCAAATGTCTATATAATGTTAATATCATAACAAGATTCGAAATTCTCATTAATATTCATGGGAAGGCGTGCTTCTGTGCCCAGTAATGTTTTCGGCAGATATGCTAATACTTGCCGCAGGTGGGCCATGCTTAACGTATCAATTGTTGTATGATCGAATTCCTACACTTTCACTTGATGATACGTATGTACGTTACGTACATTATGAGTAGATATTATTATATCATTATATTTAACCTTGGTTGACCTCGTAAATTCTTTTTAATCTGTTTTTATAAGAGTTAGAGTTCGATGTGTTATGTTATCTGTGTAGGTTTTTTGTTTGTTTGCAAACTTTATTGTATTAAAACATATAAAAGATACAAAAGAAATGTCATACAATGTTTTTTTATGTGTATTCAATATTATACTAGCAATACACAATGACTTGAACGAATTTGCGATAATAATATTTACTTATTTGATAATTTTGTTTATTTTCTCCTATGCTATGGTTTCATTCAATGATATAAATTTGACGTAACACTCTAGAGATAATAGAAATAATGTTGCAGAAGTTTCTTCATGCGTGACGTATGCATTATGCATATTTTTATACTTAGTTAGCTTTAGCCGCACTAAAATACATATAGAAAAACATAAACATATATTTAAATATATAATTCTAACGAACACAGAAAATTTTGGAGTGTAAGAGGTTAATCAACATCTTTGAACCAAATCTAAAGCCACCTGCATGCGGTGCATCCTACTGACTGACAAACGAGGCTCTGGCGAAAAGAGAGGTAAGGTATAGCGTATTCTTTAAGCTGCCCGACTGGAGAAGTACCTCCACCTCCAGAACACCGCAGCTAAATAACAATTCCCCTGTGGGTTTTTGTGTTCCTGCGAGTGAGTGAGGTCACCAGAACGAAAGAAAGAAAGGAAGGAGTACAGGCTGGCAACGGATCGGCGACCCCTTGGTGTTGCTGATCTCCATGGGCGGTGGTGATTGCGTTCCATCAGGTGACCCACATGTTAGTTTGCCCCCCTCTCATATAAAAAAAAAGAATAACCTATAGGTACTCATTCCACGGGGCATAAAAAGGGGTTTTATTGTATTCCGTCAACTACTAAGGTAACCACTCCACCACAAGGAGACCACTGTTGCTGTTATATTCAAGCCGTCATGAGGCTATTGGCTCTGTGATCTATGACAACAACATCTCGTTTCTTTTCCCATTTTATTATCTATCACTATAAACTAAAAATAAAAGTAAATGACCAGGGAAAGCATCTGTTTGTCTTTAAAACGAAAAGCGCAAGTAATGACATTCAAAAGGTTGGCGTCGCGCTCACGATCAACGCTCGATAAAGATTACAGTCACGACATGACAATGACGGCTTAATCATTTCAAGAAAGCTCGCTCCGATTCTTCGACATGACCATTGTTTGCTTTTGACAAATGATCATTTACAAATGGATTGCGTAAAGCACGTTGGAGAATTTTCGTAGTCTTAAAGATATTAGAAAACAGGAACTTTTTAATCTACATCTGGCAAGTAAAATAATATCGACCACGGGTCAACGAGGTTTTGAGAAAGAGCAATTATGAATAAATTATTTAATTACTTCACCCCACCTGATGTGAAGCGGTGCTCTCGCGCCGCTCCCCCCGCTGCCAATGCCGCAACTCCTTCTTTTCTTTCTGGCGACCTCACTCACGCGCATCCATAACAATCCCCAAGTTATTTGAGGAGGTGGAGGTACTTCCCTAGTCGCGCAGCTTACAAATACGCTGTACTTCGCTTTTGCCAGTGTAACTTTCGCTAGTAGGCAGGGAGCGCCACGTGCAGGTGAGGTTGGCTTTGGCTCTAAAGGACAACCTTTAGACACCACAAGGTGAGCCACTTACACTCCAATATTTATATCATCAGACATAATTGTGTTTATTTCCTTAAACTTTATTGACTACAAATTATGTAATGATCCAACAATTACTTCACAAAACTTCTTATAGCATTCTGTGTCAGTCAACCTCTGGGAAAACCAGATATTCCCGAATGCAGTTCTGACGGTTAAACAGATTTAGGACATAGATATAATAAGTAGTATTTGATTGTTAGAGTTTAGTCTTGCATCATGTTGAGGCAATACGAACAATCTTCCTATTACATTCAAAATTCATTATACAAATAAATGTATAATGTACGTAAGATTGTTCTGCAAACATTATCTAATTATAGAAAATTAAATTAAACTAAAACTACATATAATGTAAATATATATTTTATCTATAAAGAAAAGAAAAAGTTACGCGTTAAAAAAAAATAAACAGTAATTTACTTACAAATAAAAATATCCCCAAGATCGTTACCGTCACCCAGTGATAATTTTTTTTTTTTTATTCTACGTCGGGTGACAGACAAGCATACGGCCCACCTAATGTGAAGTGGTTACCGTAGCCATATAACGCTCGCAACATAAAATATCGCTCGCGCGCAGCTACCCCCGCTGCCATCGCAGCATCTCCTTCTCTTCTGGTGACCTCACTCACTCGCAGGAACACAACAACCTTCAAGATAATTGTTATTTGGCTGCGGTATTCTGTGAGGTAGAGGTACATTCCCCAGTCGGGTAGCTTACAATTACACTCCATAACTCTCTTTACGTCAGAGCTTCGTTTGTCAGTCAGCAGGGTTCACCGCTTGCAGGTGAAGTTGGCTTTGGTTCACGGAGTAAAGTATAAAATGCAAAAATTCGTCACCAACACAAACCTTCCTGGTTGCTCAGTTGGAAGAGCACTCGACCGGTCATCGAGAGGTTGTGGGTTCAAATCCCACCTAGGGGGGAGGGGGGAGGTGAATTTTCATCATCATCAGGTCATTATAGTCTCCACTACAGGAGCACGACCCTCTCTCGTCCGTTCCAGAGAGGAGGATTTGGCCTACACTCCCCACGCTGGCCAGACGGGTTGGCCTAATCGATGTTTTATAATGTATGTCCCTTAGTCGCCTTGTACGACATCCACGGGAAGAGACGGAGTGATTCTATTCTAGTCTGCCGGAAACCACACGGCCATTTGAATTTTACCATGTTTCAACATATTTATAATGTTGATAAACCACTTACACCCCATTAAGTATAAATAGAAAAAAACATCAGTAGCGTACTATCTTATCTTTTTTATCATCAGATGACTTGTAAGCTACCGTTCTTTCTTCTTCGCCAAGTTTTCACTTTTATTTTGGACTAGCTGATGCCCGCGACTTCGTTCGCGTGGACTTTATGATTCCGGCGTATTAACACAAATACGAACTAAAGTAGATACATAAGAAAATATATGGGGCAGTATTACACGTTAAAAGTCAACAAATTATTATTTTTATTTAAGATAGTAACCATAGTTTAAAAAAAATATAAAATAAATGAAGGGAGTCTTTCCTTCGGGAGCTAATATGAAAAGACCTGAAGCGTTACTAATCCTCGATAAAGCCACATTCTTGGCCATTTCGCATTCATCTGAAACGATTAGACAGCAATCCTGAAACATTTTCGCTTTGTCACAGTTTCGTGTCACAAAGCATGTCGGTGTTTCCGTTCTGTATAAATCGAGTAGAATATTGAACATTGTATTTGCCTCCTTCCGTCTAGAGGTAATATTATGGTTGCAATACCTGGCGATGCTGCTTTGTGATATTATTTTAGCGCCTGATTTCAGCGAGGATTGCTCTCGTCAGATATGTTTTTCCTCGTTGTTTAAAAGACTTTGAGTCACAAAATCTTGCTACATAGCGTCCCGCAAATGCACGCATTCTTCTGGTTTGTGCAAATATATAACAATCGTTCCATTTAAATTTTAGCGTACACGTCTATATAAAACTGACTAAACAGACCACGTTACCTTTATATATATAACGTTATATATATATATATATATATATATATATATATATATATATATATATATACTGTACTAATAATGTATCTTTGAAAATCAACCCCCTTTTGGGGTTAAAACGGGGGTTGGAAGTTTGTATGAAAGTTCTATGTTTTTGAAGTAAGAGACTTGAAATTTAAAATGCATGCTCTATAGATGGTGTGGAGGTTTACTAATAATGTATCTTTAGATATCAACCCCTTTTTGGGGTTATAATGGGGGTTGGTAGTTTGTATGAAAGTAAGTCTAAGTTTTTAAAGTAAGAAACTTGAAATTTAAAATGTATGTACTAATAATGTATATTTAGAAATCAACCCCTTTTTGGGGTTAAAACGGGGGTTGGAAGTTTGTATGAAAGTCCTATGTTTTTGTAGTAAGGGACTTGAAATTTAAAATGTATGCTCTATAGATGGTTTGGAGGTGTACTAATAAAGTATCTTTAGAAATCAACCCCATTTTGGAGTTAAAACGGGGGTTGGAAATTTGTATGGAAATCCAATGTTATAACAATAAAAAATACTTTAGGTTTTACAAAGAGGTTTTAAAAAATAATATCCGTTGACTTCATTGATTCTAAAAATTCGTCTAGATATTGATTGTTTTTAACTTTTTTTATTTTTTTCCTTTCATTAGGTACCTATTTAGCTTTTTCGAATGTAATTAAAAATTCTTTGCAAATAAATAACTCCACGCGTACGAAGTCGCGGGCGGCCGCTAGTATATAATATATATATATATATATATGTAATATATATATATATATTTACGTTATATATATATATATATATATATATATATATATATATATATATATATAACGTAAATAAATGAAACTATTGCGTCTAACTTGTAGCAGGTAAGAATAAAAGTAGCACTGCGCGGTTATTTATTTACAATACAATCAACATTTTGTTAAACTATTTATGCTCATCAGGCTGAACAACTTTTGCTAAGGTATGGCATCAGGTGTTCTAAATCTTGGATTTTTATACCTCAACAAAAAATGCTTATCAGGCTTACCAACTTTTGCTAAAGCGTCATTTTTATATTTCTTATAGTTTAGCTGAACTATTATGGTTCGGAATCAGGTGTTCCACATCTTGGATTTTTATACCGCGATGGAAATTTCGTGTCCACGTTTTCAAATCGATGCCATTTTCGTAATTGACATTTCAGAAAACCATAGAATCAACACCCATATTGATATTATGACATTTCAACCCCATCGCACCCCCACAGGAGTGCTCTTGTGTCACGTCGATTATGTTAGATTATAAAATAGCTGTTGTTTTCGGAATCAGCGACCCGATAAACCATAAAAACAATACCCATGTCGATTTTCAGACGTTTGCACCTCATTTCACCCCTTTAGGGGTTGAATTTTGAAAAATCCTGAAACACGTGTTTACTCATTTATCTACAGAAGTTCTCGTGTAAAGTTTCGTATAGAATAGTCCAACTAATCTTGGTTCCCCATACAAACTTTGGACCCCCGTTTCACCCCCTTAGGGGTTGAATTTTCCAAATTCCCGTCTTAGTGAGCATCTACGTCCTGAAAGGAACCCCCATACAAAATTTGAGACTCCTAGCACTTGTAGTTTCTGAGATTTCGTGATGAGTGATTTTCTATAAAGAAAATTTTTCTTTAAACTTTAAATGACGATAACTTTTTAATCTGACATCAGATTTCGATGAAACAAAGCCTATATGTTGCTCAGGGATGAGCTTAATCTTTTAGTGAAAACCGCGTAAAAATCTGTTCATTAGTTTTAAAGATTAGCGAGTACATACAGACAGACAGACAGACAGACAGACAGACAGACAGACAAAAAAATCAAAAAAATCTTTTTTGTGTTCTGTTACTCTTTTTTTATCGCCCACACCCATTTTTTGTTAATTTTATCAAATGTACAGACACGCGGTTCCTACTGTTTTATTATATGTATTGATGATATGAGAAAAACTACATCTTATGTCATTCATAGTAAGAAAGCATTGCGTTTTGTCAGACAATTAAGTAAAAGTTGTTGCGGAACGTGCGAACGGAGGCCGGCGCTCTTCACTGACCTTTGGTCAAACCACAGAAAGGGTTTGCTAATGTATTTATTTTATAAGCGCTTGAGTGTATTTTTGAAATCTTAGTGATTTTCAGTATAGAGTTCTATTTGCAGTCCAGCGTTACTTGTTAATCTGCACCAAAAAAGTCTCTGGGCAACAGAACACAGTCAATAATAGTCTCTAAAGTTAGTAGTAGAGTTGAATGTACTATTAAAAAAAAAAAAAAACGGGTTGCACTCCGGGAGTGCCGGCAGAAGTGAAAACTTGAACATTAACGCTGTGCATTTTTGAATATTTTGGAAATTTCGCACGAATTGCTTTATTTATCAGTATAAAAGTACTATCATTTATGTGGTATAAAATACAATATTCATTTATTGCGCTATCGTATACAAACCTGACAATTTATGTTACATCAAAAATAAACAGTAGGAGCAGGCATACATTTTAACCGCGCGGTAGAAAGAGAGGGGGATATTACTTCCTCTTCTACGCCGCGCCGGCGGCCTACTCTCCCTCCGTCTTACGAATTTTCGACCAGGCCACGTGTACTGACGCGAGTTTAACATTTTTTACTCATACCAAAAAGTGCACAACGCCGCTAGAAGAAGTTTTTATTTCAAAAATATTGTCACCCATTATTAATAATATAGAGAAGCTCGATGGCGTCGTTGCGCGTGTCAGTCTAATCGATAGATGGGTTTATTTATCTCGAGCTCCTCCGTGCTTCGGAGAGCACGTTAAGCCGTTGGTCCCGGCTGATGTCATTAGATGACAGTCGCTAAGCCAAGTCAGTGGCCTTTCGGCGGCGGCTCAAACACTGGCCGTCGTCGTCCCTTAATTGAGCAGCGTGGTGGAGTACGCTCTAAACCCCTTCGATTGAGGGGAGACCAGTATCCCAATAGTGGGATGATTATGGGTTGAAGCCGAATGAATAATATATGCAGTTTAGTGTATCTATATTTCGTGTTAAGGCGGACAGGGTTAAGATATACCTACTACATATAATAAATTTAAGTACGATAAGTGCTAACGCCGTCATATATACATTTTTTTACTTAATTCGACTTAGCGTTTCTGTGGGAGTCGCATATCTCACTTACAACTTCACGATTTATGTTTTCTTTAGTCTTATACGTGAAAAGACTTGGGCTACCCAGCCCAAGTCTTTTGGTGACCCCACCAAGCGCTCGTCACGTTTGGTGCGTTGGCAGCGGGGATGCCAGCGAATCTATATTTCTGCGGTAACCGGTTTACGTCAGACAGGCTTTACGTACGCTTGTTTGGACGGCGTCGTATAAAAAGATTAAGAATTAAATTTCCAGTAATAAGAAACAAATGCACGCAGTTTCACTTTCATTCACGTATTTATTTAAATGATGCGACCCAATGCATGGCGCGGTGGGCGCAGGTCGCAAGTTTCGAAACTCGCCGTGGCACGAGTTTTGAATTGGTCATTAGAAGGTACTTTTGAACTTTAATCATCCAGTTCATGCTTCAGTTTGAAATGCATGAGGTACAAGACACCTCATACATATGATGAAATTACACAAAACATGTATTAATTCAATTGTAATGTATTAATTTAATTCGTTTAAAAAGTTTATGTAAATATAATAGGGACTAGCTTACGCCAGCAGCTTCACCCGCAGGGTTATATTGCGTCAAAAGGTCCTATGCCCTTCCTCGGGATATAATCTATGTCCACGCCAAATTTCAATCAAATCGGTTCAGCCGTTAAGCTGTGATAAGGTAACAAACAGACAGACAGACGCACTTTCACATTTATAATATTAGTATGGATGTTGCCACCCTATAATGATTAACTTTTTACCAACCAACGATTCCCACTGTTATTATGGAAAATGTTACTAAAAGTGTTGATGATGATGTAATCTGCTAGGTCACAATGTTCTAAAATAGAAAAAAAATATATAGAATGATAAAATACACAAAACTAGAACGATCTGCAATCTTTAAATCTAATAACTTATGTTCACCTTGTTTTATAGTCGATGAAAGTTTGGTGGGAAAGTCCATTTTAAAAGTATGAAATAATTTTAAAACAAAATAACCATTGGAAAAACAATAGAAAATTACGCATATGAAATAGGAAGTTGTGACGTCATAAAGTTTTTATGCTATCGAAGTATGTAGTTCCTAGCTAGCCTAATAGGCTAGTTGATAATTTTTGAAATCAAATGTTCAGACTTTTTATTATGTTCCTTAACAATAGCTATGCTATAGTAGCCATGGAGGAGTCGGATGGCCTCGTTGCGCACCTCAGTCTTATCGAACACGCAAGTTAAGCAACGTCGACGGTAGCCTGTCCATGGGTCTCTCGATCTAACTATCGATAGGAAGAGTATTGTGAACTCCTAAGTTTTCCTTGCTTAGCATCAGCATCTTCCTAGGATGATCTTACGAGAAAACAATATCTCGTACACGGGTGGAATACATCGGGCGAGATACTTTGACTAAAAGTTTCATTGTTACTATTCTTAGGGTACCGGTAGCTCCGCAATGTACATTGTACTCACCAGATTTTACTCCATGTACGTTAGGCCTACGAGATTGGTTTTTAGCTGCCTAAAGCTGCTGAGGAGTATAGGCTGGCCACGGATCGGCGACCCCTTGATGCTGTTGATCTCGATGGGCGGTGGTTTTTGCTTTCCATCAGGTGACCCACATGCTCGTTTGTCTCCCTCTCATCTAGGAAAAAGCTCGAAATATTTAAATTCATTTAAAACGTGCTGCAGTTTGTATAAGCACATTATAAGTTAACAGTCGAGTTAACGTTGCAAAATTACATAATCAGTGAGACCATCATTTTATATATTATTCTTATAATTGACTAAATTGTAAACACTTAAGTTATGTAGAACTTAATAGACCCGACGAAGCATCTTCCGATCGTAACTATCGGCGGCTCATTATTATGAGAAAAGAGAAAAGTTCAAAGAATAGTACTCGTGGGAAGCGGCCACAATATATCTCCAATATGTCACGCCACGTGTTTCACTGTAATTTCTAAGCAATTACTATATTTGTGTTAATGTAACAATAAGTATATTAAACTACTAAGTATGTATTTTGACGAGCTTGGTGGTCGAATGGTCAGCAATGACCACTTTGACTCCGAAGTTGCGTTGGATCCCCATGCACACAAATATTTGTCGAGTGCGGGGGCACTAGACAAATATTTGTGTGCATGAACATGTCTGTCTGTCTTGGTCTGGGTATTTTCTATGTATTATAATATCAGTTATCTAGTACCCATAGTACAAGTTTTGCTTAGTTTGGGACTAGATGGCGGTGTGTAATCTGTCTAGGAATATTTATTTATAGCGTTTTAACCCCGTACTTTTTCTTTACTTTCAGATATTTCCGGTTCTACTGGTGGCTGTGATTGCAAGGTGTAAATGTGAAGCTACTGGTGGATATAGCAATGAAAACGGCGCTTCTCGGTTTGGGGAACTCCTGAAGCCACCGCCGCCTCCGCCACAGTCGCCGATAAAACCAGTGCCATTTCATGGTGGAACAGGAAGATTGCAGAGACAAAATACTGATTTAGGTTACCGCTATCAACCGCCTCCACCTCCTCCACCGCCTCCCCTTCCGTCCAATGACTTCAAGTTTCCAGCCCCATTTTATAAACAATACAATTTCAATTTTGTACCACCTCCTCAGCCTTTCGGTACGACGCCATCCCCTTCTTTATACCAGAAAGTGTCAGGTTGGCTTTTCAATTCTCAACAAACCAATCATGATACTAGTTCACCAATACTTACCAATAATATAGCAACAGTGAAAAAAGACTGCAACCCTTGTAATTTAGTGCCATGGATACCAGTGATTAGATACAATTTAGGAGCTAAAACTGGATTTCAAAATTCGAATCCGACATACGGACCACCAAGTCCCACTGCATATCCAAACATGCTAAAAATCCCACAAACTTACCTAAATACACAATTAAATCCGCCACAACTAGTGCCTGGTGCACCACATTCAGTTTATGGGCCACCTTCTCAGTTCCAAATTAGTACGTCTATTGGAATTGCAAGTTCAACTTACGGACCGCCAAGTCCAACACATACTATTTCAATTGCTTCACCAAATCCTTTAAGCTCTACATATTCTGCCCCTAGTAGCTCATATTCTGCCCCTAGTAGCTCATATTCTGCCCCTAGCAGTTCATATTCTGCCCCAAGTAGTTCTTATTCTGGCCCTAGCAGTTCATATTCTGGCCCTAGCAGTTCATATTCTGGCCCTAGCAGTTCATATTCTGGTCCTAGCAGTTCATATTCTGCCACTAGCAGTCCATATTCGACTCCTAGCAGTTCAAATTCTATCCCTAGTAATTCATATTCTGCCCCTAGTAGTTCATATTCCATTCCGAGTTCGACATATGGAGCGTCCAATCCTACTTATGGTTTACCCAGTATATCTGATGGTATATCTAGCTCTCCATATAGTGAGTCAAGTCCATTTAAAGTCCCTAGTTCAACATATGGACCACCTACTAGTACTTACTCAGCCTCACCTTCAACTTACGGATCTCCCCAATTACCTACAACTTATGGATCAGTTACACCACATTACGCACCTGAATTACTTAATAGTGAATTGCAACAACCAAAAAATGGAGAAAGCGAAAGAAATATAGAACCTTTAAATGAATTACAACTGCCTAAAGTTATGCGACCGGCAGTATTTAAAAATTCTTACGGGGAGACTATTTCTAATCCACATATTCTAGATATACCATATCCTGTATCAGCCACAGCAGCTGAATCTACAAAAATAAAGACTGAAGTTTTGCCAAATGACAATACCAGGTATCCAATTCCAAATGCCACATTGGCTCTTTCTAATCCTTCTCCGTTTACATTGAACAGAGGGCGAAATATTCATACGTTACAACCAGTGGCGTTACCGAATTTGAGCGTGTCTCCATTACCACCAATATTTAATGCTCGTCCGTTTAGAACCTCACCCAAGTTTCCATCAAATGTCGTTCAAGGAATAAACTCCATGCAGCAAAATTCACATAACGTTGATATATCACCGAGTGTTCCTGTTGCTGAGTTCACCCATTCCATCGATTATCCTGCTACTGTAGTACAATCGCCTCTAATTGATATAGACACATCAAATAATTTAAACCTTACAAAAGGCTATAGAAATTTACCTAATGGTTTCATTGTTAATGAAGTCAGAGATATATCATCTCAGGCATCTGAAGATCACGTGTTGGCTACAAAATCCATGCCTGATTCAAGTTTTGAAAGCACTGGGGTAGATGGCGGGAACGATTTATATGAAAATGGAGTACTTACTGATTTTAAACCTGTACATGTGCCTTCAAATCATTGGCCTGATTTTGCTGATTTGAGAGGAATTAAAGATGAGGATGTTGATAAATACCGCACTGAAAATAATCTTCAAAATATCGACTCTCCTCTTTTATATTTGAAGCCTAGTGCCCCACACAAAGATTTTGGCAGATTTGCTGGCATTGTATCTACTTCAGAAAATAACCATGATTATGAAATATATGATGATAATAGTCATACAACTACACCTCAATCCATATTTAGCAGTGGATGGGATGAAAGTCAAACCGATTTTAATCAAGGATTATTACCTCCTGCTGTCACTGCAGCAAATTCGAATAAACCCAAAATTGTCCAAATTATTGTACCTTATACAACAAGCAAGGACCGCGAAGAAACGAATAATATTAATTTCAAACATATACCGCAAGATTGGGATCCTAAAGAAGAAGATGAGTATCAAGCTAGAAAAATACCTATAAATACGGAAGGTCAGCACAGTATAACTGAGAACTATGTCACTGTAAGTACAACTACTGAGGAGCCAGTACCGACGACCTTCACAGAAAATTATGATTCTGGCAGATTAAACGAAGCTGCAATTTTAAATGATCTTTATGATGTAAAAGAACCACCGTTCGACATTATTAAGTTGCAGCACACAATAGACGACTGGACTGAACAAGAATATTCTAAACATTATAAAACACCGCAAAGAAGTCGAGGCGTAGAGAAATATGCTAAACAAATTCCTGATAATTTTTTCACAACAACAACGCCTAGCAACTATGTAACTTCTACAAGTAACTATAATTACGATTTGTATGATTATGAAGGTTCTAGCAGTATTCAACACACGGTTACAGAGGACACTCAATCTACGACAAGACCTAGAAAACAGTATAATATTATAGAAAGAACCAAATCTAAATATAGTAGTGCAAAAAATGAAGAGCCAGATGATGTTCAGAAATTGCACATATATACAGCTGCATCAACTTTTCGAAGTACGACCACCACACCAGCTCCTTGGGGCAAAATACAGACATCAATATCGCCGTTAACTAAAGAAAAAATTTATGTTGTTACTTCAAAGCCTTGGCGTGCCGCCCCAAATGTAACAAACGAATGGTTTGATCCAGACGCTTTTGAATTCAAAAAGATCAATGCGGATAGTGATGTATCAGCGAGCGACAATTTTCCTTTTAAATCGCCTAGGTTTTCAAATAGACCGCCGGTAGGTTTTACATCTGCTGGACAGGCCGATTCAGTAAAACCTGACTCATCTTATGGTTTCTCGAAAAGTTGGTACCAAAGTAGTAAGTTTCATTACATAACTCATGCATATATTTGAATTTTAGTAATATTTTTAAAAACTGTATTAAATTTCTCTTTTCAGTAAATGATTTGGAAAATCGGGAACAGAGGAGCAATGCATCGTTACCAGAAGGTTTCCAACAGACACATTACACTAATGAGGACGAGGTTCTAATCATTTAATTTACTAATTTTCATTTTAAATTATAACATTTAACTCATTTTTGGTATATTTAACAAAGTCGAGTCGATTATCTTTATATTTTGTGCTGCATAAAATATTATGAGTAATCGTAACAAACTTGTCATTTACTCTTGTACACCCTTGATTGTAAATATTCGCACATAAATCTGATCTATTCTCATTTTAAGTAATATTTATGAAGTGTGATTTTTGTACTTATGTGAAATTTTGGAAAAAAAAGCTATGGAAAAAAAAAATATGTAAAACTCTTTTCTATTTCCAGGAGTTTATTACAAAATGACTTCTAGAAAATCTTTTAGTCAATGATCGTAATAATTGTATTGTTTTTTTTTATATGAGAGGGGGGCAAGCAAGCATGTGGGTCACCTGATGGAAAGTAATCACCACCGCCCAAAGAAATCAGCAACACCATGGGGTTCCGATCCGTTGCCAACATTCTAAGAGATAATTGACTCTAATAACATTTATTTTTTAGGATACAACCGGTACCACGACTGTAGAACGTCATAGAGACGAAGAAGTATAAAACAATGACATTAATAAATTACTATCCAGAACATTAATAAGTGTGGTGGTAGTGATTGTGATTATATGATGATATACGACGAACAAGGTGAACATTAAAAACTAGAAATGAAAATATTAGTGAAATTGAACAAACACAAGTGAAGTGATAATATTCTAGAAAATGACACTAGTTTAATAGCGATGTGTATATAGAGTTAAGAAGATTGTCGAGCAAATTAAGGAGAAGACAAGGATATCAATTATTTAGTTAGGGGTAATTTATGACACAGCAGCCGTAATGTATTTATCAAAATTCACTGGCATAACAGTTAGCCAGCTATAAGCGCAGGCTACACTGCAAGCAAAGTGTTGATCGCTTCGACCAACTTGAGACGATAGAGATAACGTCGGGTTCGCCAGGTCGCAAGAATGAATCGCTGAGGTAGTTTTGCTCTGTAGCCTCTGAGCTGGCAAACCCAATGTTATCTTTCTCGTTCATAGGCGACATGAGTGAAACGAAGCGTACCTCGGTTACTCTTTTCGCTCGCAGTTTAGCTTGCGCACTATCCTTGCCGCTACGCAGTGTCGAATATTGCTATTTAGGCTCTAATGATGTGTGTTACTATTAGTAGGTGAAGAAATCGATGTAATTGAGTTATCAAAATAACTCATTTAAGCATTTGGTGCCTCAATTGTATTTAATTCTATTGTTACATTCTCAGATGTGTTTAATGTGAATGTTGTTAGAATCTTTATTATTATTATCTAGAGATCCTATCAATGTCTATTTATTAAAAGTCTTATTATGTGTGTTCAAAAGATAATCAAACATTCGAATCTCATGACTGTTCTTTTTAATTTGATCAAAATTAAGATAGACCAAGCTCAATACAGTTATTTTATTAGAACGAGTATGTGCCTACATATTGAGTATATTTTTATATAATGTATATTTTCGAGTTAAGTATTACCATTTTGGAATAACGTCTTTGAATCTAAGGTTTTGTTTCCAAAAATATACCTAAAAAATTTTTTTTACTTAAATGTAGCTGGCGATGTTTACTAAGAGTATTAGTAACTTTAATTTGTAAATATGTATTTCCATTGATCGAAGTTACAAAAATTATCGTCATGTAAATAAAATGTAACAACGACTTTGTTGTCTTTAATTTCTTACGTATTACCTTAGAAATATTAACGTGAAGATCTGTTTGTTTCACAGAAAATCGAAATTTATTGTCAACATAAAATTATACAGATCCAGGGTGCGACACTGGTTTGAACACATAATTTTATATCCATAGTAATAATCAATAATTACTTAAACGTATAATCATTTTATATTATTACTAAAAACAGGATGTAACTAACAATACTTATACATATAAAAAAAATATGTGTGGGTAAGACCGCACGACAAAAGTGAAAATTTCATCTCTTGCTTCTTCCTCCTGGCCGACTTTACTCGAACGAGGGTTACATAGTCGAGCGTGACGCGTTACTAGCCACAAAATAAAATGGTCTCATTGACTAGTCACAAAGTGTTCACGTGGTGCTCAACTCGTCTAAAGTTTTTTCACTTCAAAGATATAAAATAATGTAATATTTTGCTAAGCCGCCGTTGGTGTAGTTTCTGTAATGGGATTGGTTTTCATTCTCATGTAAACAAATTCAGCGCACCACATAGCCACTGTCACTAGTGTAACAAAGTTTAACACTACGATAGGCACTTGATACGACCCTGACGTTTCACGAATACGACCTGAAAACACAAATAAAATTAGAGTAAGTATTAATTCGCGTATTAATGACGAGCTTGGTGGTCGAATGGTTAGCAATGGCCACTTTAACTCGGAGGTTGAGGGTTCGTTCCCAGCACAAACCAAATATTTGTGTGCATGAACATGTCCGTTTGTCTTGGCCTGGGTGTTTTCTATGTATTACAAGTATTTTCTATGTATTATATATATTATATGTATGTATTTACATTAAAAAAATATACTTAAGTATAATATCAGTTATCTAATACCACAGCATAAGTAATAGTACTAACGTACTAATACCCATAGTACAAGCTTTGCTTAGTTTGGGACTAGATAACCGTGTGTAATTTGTCCAGGAATATTTAAAAAAAATATATATAAAAAAATGGCGATGTAAGTAGCTTAAAGTCATCGTTAGAGCCAAAGCTGTCCTCATCTGGACGCGGTGTACTACCACTAACCCTACCATTAAGCAAACAAAGCTCTGGCGAAAGAGAAATAGGACACGTCGAGCTCGACAAGGGAAGTATTCCATCTTGCTGAATACCGCAGCCAAATAACAATGCCGTTGAGCATTGTTGTGGTCCTGCGAGTGAGTGAGTTTATCAAACGCGAGCAGATGCTGCTTTAGCCGTGGGGATGTCAGCGCATGAGCAATAACTACTGCTTGTATTTCGAGCGTCCAAGTGGCTCTCGTAACAACTGTACATCATGCGGGCCATGCGTTAATTTAGCACCCGATATCACATAAAAAAGACTGTAATACATATTAATACGTTGCCGGAATAAACAACCCACGACTTAGGATAAAGCATAGAAAACTTTAAGCATCATCCGATATGAATTTCCTCTAGCGGGATCTACTTTAGTGTCTAAATAATACAATAAATATGAAACATTGACATTTATTTTATATATATGTATGGACGAGCTCGGTGGTCAAATGGTTAGCAATGGCCACTTTGACTCCGAGGTCGCGGGTTCGATTCCCGCACAAGACAAACATTTGTGTGCATGAACATGTCTGTTTGTCTTGGATTGGGTGTTTTCTATGTATTATATGTATGTATTTACAAAAAAAATGTATTTAAGTACATATATCAGTTGTCTAGTACCCATACATAACACAAGCATTGCGCTTAATTTGGGACTAGACGGCGCTGTGTAAATTGTCTAGAAATATTTATTATTTATTTATTTTCTCTAAGAAGACAGAAGATACTACAAAATGTACCTATGTAAAAGAATTTCATTTCGGAGTAAGCCCTCTGGATATGAATAAGATAGTGAAAAATGCCCAAAAATAGTTGTAAGTTGAAATTCATAGTATAAGCAGTTTATTATAAATATAGTTTTAAAGTTATAAGCAAAGCCTTTGTTAATTTCTGCTATCATAATTAGGCATCTTCAGCTAAATGAGCGACTAAAAAATGTTAATCGCATAAAGTTAATCAGACTGCACGTAAACGCACGTGAAAAAATGTTATCATGGATAACGATCAAATCCATTGAGTTTGTTGATTGATACAATTAATTGTTAATCAGAAATAAACGTTTGCTAATCGAATAATAATTGTTAATGATGAAACGTTACCAGTACTACAAGCTTTTGCAGCTTTAGAGTACAAGCAAGTGGAGCGACCGCTTTAGGCTCCAGGTGGTCTGGAACGTCACAATGCCAAATGTGCGAAAAAATTTCGCGAGAATAATACGATTTTTTATAATATTGACATAAATATGATCTTTTTTTTATACTACATCGGGTGGCAGACAAGCATACGGCCCGGCTGATGTGAAGCGGTTACCGTAGCCATATTAACGCTCGCAACATAAAATATCGCTCGCGCGCCGCCACCCCCGCTGCCAAGGCAGCATCTCCTACCTTTCTGGTGACCCCACTCACTTGCAGGAACACAACAACCCTCAAGGGAATTGTTATTTGGCTGCGGTATTCTGTGAGGTGGAGGTACATTCCCCAGTCGGGTAGCTTACAATTACGCTCCCTACCTCCCTTTTCGCCAGAGCTTCGTTTGTCAGTCAGCAGGGTGTACCGCGTGCAGGTGAAGTTGGCTTTGGTTCAAAGATGTTGATGAACCCCAAAATCTTACGTTAATTACAACAAGTGTTGACCTAAGACCGCTAAAAGACAATCTGGCTCTACCTTAATCACTAGGGTAGAGCCAGTGCTGAACTTGACAAAGCGATTCAATACCTTACCTAAAATTGAACCAAGGCAGATGATGATTACTCCGTTGATGAACATCTGTATACCGTATGCGAAGCCTAAACGGTCGATAGGCACATAGGTCGGAACTACAAGATTCATGTAAACGGTTCTCAGTCCTTTTGTGATGCCCATTGCGAGACCAACAAACATCATTCCAATGAATGACGTTGTGAACAGCATTACTGAAAATAAAATAATATTTTTGGCTGTAAAAATGAAATATGCAACCAAGACTTTCAGAAAGTCTGCGATATAATAATTTTCTTTTTTCAAGACAAACCTTTGTCAGTTTACACAATTATTCTGAGAACTTTATTTCATTTTAAACAAATTGAAATGTACATTCAATCAAATTAAATAAAAACCTTAAATAATAATAATAAAATAAAAGCTTTTAATAAAAGAACAACAAGCTTCTCTACAACTAAACTTAACAACAGATTTCTGTATCTATTTTTTTTAATTTGTTCGTTGCGAATCAGTATTTTACGTTACCAACTGCTTTAGTTTAGAACTTTGTGACTACGGGTTATTGACCCAACTAGGAAAGATCTTTCTTGGTCAACTATATAATCAGAGAAAGAGAAAAGAACATTTTTAAAATACTTACTAGTTCTGGTAAATATGATTAATAACAAACCAACTATGTACATTACTCTAGGTGATTTGTTGCACCATTCTCCAATGAACGGGGATACGAAACGGAATAAAGTATCGGAAAATCCAATGATAGCCATAACCTGAGCTATCTCAGATGTTTCAAATTTTAACATATCTTTAAGAATTATCGGCAGTAATAAAGAAAAGTTTGTTTCAACACAGGCGGCGATTGAGAGACCAATTAAAATATTAACAAATATAGGGTCAGTCAATAAGGTCAGATCAAAAAATTCAATAAATTTCTCTATAAAAGTTTTTTGCTCTTTCACTTCTTCTTTCTCCTCTTCCTTTGGTTTAGTTTCAGGTTTTGGTTCATTAAAGATGTTAATTGAACTGCCTAAATTGATCTCTTGAGATTCCCACCACTTATATTTAGCTTTCAAGAGGGGTGGTTCTGTTGATTTCCTGCGTATATCTGGATGTGATATAGCATTTCTGGTTTCTAAACCAATGTTACTGTTTAACGATCTCATAGATAAACTTTTAGGAGGATCCAATCCATTTTCTATATGCTCTTCAAGCCGAGGTGCTACCGAATTAATTCCTTAAAAAAATAAAATCATATGATTATATCAAAATAATTAGTTGGGAATATTAAAATTTATGGCCGTAAAATGTTAATTACCTGTTTGTTTAGAAGATGTTGTAAAGCTACTATTGACTAGTTCTATGCTAGGTTCTTTATTTAAAGGTTCCAACTCTTCCGTAATAGGAGGATCTTTTAAGTACCACTTCGCAGGTCTAAGTAAGCAGGACGCTACAAGGGAATGCAGGCAGACTGCACTAAGAATAAGTACCGTGTACCTCCAGCCATAGGCGTACATAAGGGTGCTCATGAACAGGGGCATATTAATAGCCCCTAAGCCTGTGATAGACATGCCTATACCTATTGCTCTCCCCCGTTTCTCTTTGAAAAACGAATTTATTGCTAAAGTAAACGCAGCCATAACAGCAGCCACACCCATTGCTGAAACATTAATAAATTATGTCACATAACTTTTAAGTACACTTACTGGAGATATAGAAGTAATTGAATTTACTTACAATTGATAATACTGTATGATAATAGGAAAAGCCCGAAACTTGTGGACATTGATGTCATCATTAAACCGACAGAGATAAGTATAGCTCCAGTAGCAGCAACTTTTCGGTATCCGAAGCGCCGCAATACGGGGCCTCCGAAGAATGACATGAGCATTCCGACTCCATAGTTTAATGTGATTATCAGAGTTCCTTGAGTGGCAGTCAAGTTAGTTTCGTCAAATGCCTCTTGAAATACCAGACCAAAGCCAGCAATTAAGGGAAGTACAACGACCTGTAAACAGAAACATGAATATTGGTCTACGTCACATTTCCAGGACAAATTGTGTTCGGTTATCGAAAGGAGCGGACCTAATAGTGGAGTAACTCGGGGGTGGAAGTGACTCACTACTATCTTTGAGTAAAAGCCGATGTTCACCTGCACTTGGCGCACTCTACAGTCTGACTAACGAGGTTCTGGCGAAAGAGAGCTAGGGCGAGCTTGTTTGATATTTGTAAGGTTTCCGACTGGGAGATACTTTCCAATAAATAATTAAAATAGTATCTCCACCTTATAGAAGTACCAGACCGCAGCGAAATAACAATTCTCTTGAGGGTTGTTGTGTTCCTGCGAGTGAGTGAAGTCATCAGGAAGTAAGAAGTTGCTGCGTCGGCAGCGGAGTTGGTGGCACGCGAGAGATATTTGCAATATTTCATATGGCGATTAGCGAGCGTTTATATGGCTAAGTAATCGCTTCATATCAGGCGGGCCATAATTATGCTAGTTTTTGTCTGCCACCCGACGCCGCGACGTAGCATAAAAAAGTGCAATTTATAGCATTTCAAATAATAACGCTTGAAGCATTTTTAGTTGGATCGTTTTCTGTGTCAAGTTTGTAACGATATAACTTGACACGTGAAAATGCCATTTTCAACATTATGGGATTTACACATGGAAATTAAATAACACCTCTTAGGGTTTACATAAGACACCACCTACTATTAAATAAGCCTCCGAGCTACTCTTAAAATCTTTGCGTGGATTTTTATGGTGTTAAATTAAATTACTTTTTATTCATACATTTAGATAGTTAAACCCTTAGGTCGACAAATCCTTAAAGTGACGAAAAAAAATATTGCAACCAAAATGCTGTGTCAATCAAATATCTATACGTATAGATTTCAAGAATATAACGTGAATATAACTTTACATTAAATAAACAATTGAATAATGATGATTTTTTTGTCTTCTCCAGTTATAAAATAACAATAATATATTAATACCTGGAAGACATAAACTTAAAGTTTAAAGATTTTTACACGTAACGAAAGAATATTTTTTGTATCTGTTGTCAAGCCATCTAATTCAGTAATCAAATAACCGTTGAATGTTCTGGTTGTCTATTGATAATGTGGAATAAATATCAATATTATATAACAATAACTTCCTAAAACGTCGAACTGTCGAATAAACGATGATACAATTTGTAAAATTCATTGTTAAAACTGGAAAAAAAAATTGTATTTGTAATGAAAAAACAAATAGTAAACTATTTGTTTTTTCATTACAAATACAATTTATTGTAATGATTAAATAATAAGAAATAAATCATTTTACCATTTAAAAGTTCAGTTGAGAATAAATTATAAACTACGAACGAACTTTCGTAATATGTGGCGCCGCGTGGCTGCCCGCCCTTGCGATCGTTTCCACATTGGACTCAGAGATTTTTAATAATTTCATACTTTTAAAAATGGACTTTCCCGCCGGAGTTTGCAGGTCTTTATAGTTTTGTGAATTTTACGATATTGTTTAATAATTTATAAAATTTTTGAACATTGTCAAATAGCCTAATATCATATTTATTACGGGTAAAATAAATAACAATATATCAGTACATTTTCAATTTGTTAACTCACACAATTTCAAACAAAGGGAATCTATAGTAGGTACAGATATATAATCTGTTACTAAGAATTTACAAATAGCAGTGTAACCAGCATGTATGTAAATACATTATCATAATTTTCAATTCCTAACCTACTATCTAATCTGTTGAAATAATTAATTATGTATTTAGAACGTCTGTTAAGTAGAATTACCTACATTAGTTGTCCGGATTTTTTATATCCGGCTACAGCAAGGCGCACAGGAAGGTTTTTTTTGACGCGACGTCTTTGACGTCTTTAAAATTCCTTCCATAGGGAGGCAATTAAAAAAAACGAATGAGAACAAAATCGGGGGATAGAGTTACAAATCTATCACCTTCATCCAAAATTAAATCACACCACATGATAGATGAAGGGTCAAAGTATTTATTACGCTAAGTAAGGACTTTCCAACATCGCGTGCGGGGGAGGGGAAATCGCTTCCATTTTGAGATAATTTTAGTTCATATATCGTATTCACGTACAATATACGGCCGTGTCCATGACACAGCCACACCCCATTTTTACCCGACTGCGACAGAAGGAGGTTTATGTATGTATGTATAATTGTTTGGCACGCTCTGCAGCATGAACGGCTGGATGGATTTTAGCTTGACAAGTGTCGTTAGATTCGTATTTGCTGTGAGAGTTGCTTACGCTACATCAAATATAAAAAAATCAATATGGCGGCTGTGAGCCGCAAAATTGTCGTTGCAGTAATTTTGTTTTCTTCTAAATATATCGATATGGGTATCAAACTTAAGGTCTCGATGACCTGATTTCAAATATATATTTGATATATTAGTTTTTGCCTGCGGCTTTGCTTGTATGGAATTATATTATTGTTACGCGTGATTAATAATCTTACGTATGAAAATTTTTTCAAATTCTAATCAATGAATCAAATATCTTTGTTTTATTATTATTAATAAATTATTATAGACTTTATTATGCAATTAAAGCATATTCTCACCATTATCATCGTATCGTATTAAAAAAAACATAAAACATATCCTAAGACAGCCATGACTTGACTTAAAATATTAGATTGATATGTATTCATATACAATTTTTAACAATAGTCTCTACTGATAAATTAATCAGAGATAAAAATATATTGATATTAACTGAATTTTATTAGTTAAATGACTACCTATCTGAAAATAATTTTATTATATGAATTTACCTACTTCACATGGCATTATGTGATAACAATTGTTGTTTACTATCAATGACATTCTCAGTATCAAAGTTTGCAATGGAATATAAAAGAAAAAAATAACAATACGACTGTCAAAATTATTATTTTTTTGTTTGCTGTCAATAGAAAATGTAAAACTCTGTCATAGCAGTTTTCAGTACTAGTACTATTTCTATGCAGTGACAAAAATTCCTGACAAACGTATAAATGTTGCAAAGGTAGATCTTAGTTTTACTATTTTTGAGAGGGAAAATAGACTTTTGACGCGAACTTGGTGAGCGCGGTTGTGTTTGTGTTGCGGTAGTGGATGGTGCAAAACAGTAGAAAAATTGCATTATCGGTTTTACTGTTGACATAATAAAAATTAGTACCTAATCGAGAACAAAAATATTCCTGATGATATTTTTCGGCATGTCCCTGAAGAATGGGAATAAGGCAAAGAAATAGTACAAAGACGGGCTCTAAAATCTAGAGCAGCAAAGCTATTTAGTTAATAAAAGCAAAAATAGTCATTTTTAACTTGAAAAGTATACTTTTCAACTTCAACAATTCTATTGTTCTATTTATTCTATTATTCTATTTCAACTTGAAAAGTATACTTTTCCTAATCCGGTTTATAAACGGGAATGAATTTAAAGTGAATTTAAAGGTGGTAGCCACATTTGGCCACGAATACGTATTGTATATCAATGCCTGGGTTAAAACACACTTTGAAATCAGTTCACATTTAGTGTTCGTAGATGAAGTCCATTTTATAATATACCTACCTATTCTTTTTTAGGAAATAATTTATCGAGCGACTAAAAAATACTAAATGGGCGACCGAAATACTGGGTTAGGTTAGGTTTGGTATATTTTATATCTTCTTTAGTTGCCAAGTTAGTATAAAAGTTGCCTATTTCTACAATTTTAGTTGCTCCGTTAATTACTAGCCTTCTTTTTTTTGTTTTCACTCTAAGAAAACATTGCTATCGTAAAATATTGTATTGTTGTTTCTCTCTAAGCAGCAGAAACAAAGACTAATGAATGATATCATTATTTTAAACAAACATCGTAGGAATTAATTTTGCTATCTTTTAAGTGCAGGATTATAAAGCTATTCTTACTAATTCTGTATCATTTACTCAAATTTCTGTAAACAGTTCGTCTAAGTTAAAAAAAAAACATATTTTCTTAGTCTTACTCCTTTCTGTTAATTTTATAGGATAATTAATTTTTTATTATTTATTAATTGAATTCCCTAGGTTGCAATAAAAAATATCAATAGCAGAAAAAAATCGGAATAACTTACATTATTTAGGGCATACGCAAACGTCACAACCCAGCCGTATCCTCCATCAGGTGGCACTTTGTTCACACCACTTGCCATTTTAACACTGTGATGTACCAGATATCACATTTCCAGAACTTCACCAGTTCACTCTTAGTATATTGTCATCACATCTTAGTGACCCATTTGGGGATTTAACAAAAGCAACTGACACTGCCGCCTTGTGCCGTATGGTTTGTTATTTACACAGAGTATTCACCTCGACGTGCCACTGCCTGTAGTAGTGTACACAGTATATGATACGTTTCGTGATATAATGAGTAGAAGCAGATACAACGCCACTGTTATCGGTTTGACTTTATTAATGTACCTTGTTATCAATTGAGAATGTTTGTTCGAAGTTTATATTTATTTAATGTGTCTATGACAGCATTAAGGATGTTCTAATTAGATTTAATCAATGTGTGAATGCACGAATAATAGATAATAGTAATAAATATTCCTTGACGAATTACACAGCGCCATCTAGTCCCAAACTAAGCAAAGTTTGTGCTATGGGTACTAGATAACTGATATATAATACATTTTTTTTTGTAAATAAATACATAGAAAACACCCAGACCAAGACAAACAGACAGTCATGTTCATGCACACAAATGTTTGTCATGTGCGGGAATCGAACCCGCGACCTCGGAGTCAAAGTGCCATTACTAGCCATACCGTCATATCAAATAAGAATGAAGTTTGAATGAAATACATTGTTAAATCAAATCCAGTAAATTTTGCAAATGCATTATCAATCTGCGCTTTTTCTTACAGCATACCTGCTGTACTTCATTCTAAATATTGCTGAAAGAATTTTGAAATTGGACGAGTAGTTTTGGAGATTACCTACATCCACAGTGACTAACTCTACTTATTCCAAAGACTAATCTCATTGTAGTCTAGTGCTAACCCCAGTTGTAGTGGCAGCGGTGGCAGGTGGGGGAGAAAAGTCCTGGAGTGGCCGCCTCCCTGATACGGAAAGAAGTGCAGGATCGTATGTGGTGGAAAGCATTGGGGTATCCAACAGTGGCTGATAATGATGCTGAAAATGACAGTAGTCAAGGCAGTAGAATCGTTCAATATTATGTGCACAGAAATAAAAATATAGAGACAGCACGTGCAGGTGTAAGGGCAATGGATGCGGCCATTTGATCTTGCAAAAAGTATTCATTTCGTGATCGAATTATATTGAATTGTGGTTAAGATAACGTATTATTTTTCCATATACTATTTTGTAAGTAGATACTAACTTTTTTCTTTTTCAGACTTTGAAAAAACGATACACTAGGTGTATGAAACTGACTCTGACTTGGTCGGTTTTGTTTACAAAAGATCCTTTCGAGATCGAATTGTATTTAGTTGTTAAGATAACTTTTTATTTTTCTAGATACTATTTTGAAAGTAGATACTTAGTTTTTTTTTCTTTTTCAGGCTTTTTGAAAATACGAAACACTACGTGTATGAGACTGACTCAGACTAGACCGGTTTTATTTACTCCAACTCCAAGGTTATTTGAAAGAGATCGCAATGCGATAAGACTGTTTTTGTACTTTGTGTAATTTATAGTAATATGAGAAAGTCCCGCCTGTTCTGAAGCGGCGGCCGAAGCAAGGATCTATGTGTTTTATCTCACTGTCATATTTAGTGAAAAAATTAGAAATCGAATTACTTATCGCGGAATTCGCAGAAGATTAAAAATTTCATAAATATATTCTAATCCAGGTGGCATATGAATATGAAAGATTAAGTACTCGTACCAGTAGGTACATTTACATTATTAGTTTTAAACATTTTGTTATATATTTTATTGAACAGACGACATTTACTTTGCACTACGATATTATGAAGGCGACTAAAAGCATACACGTCTGTAAAAAATAATGCAGTTGAATAGGGATCTTTAGGGGGTGGTTCTGTCGACAGCTTACAGATATTATTGTACGTTTGTGGAGGGCCTTTCCTTCAATTTGTATGGTCTAGTTCTCTAGTTAAACAAATTTATCTACTTCCAGCATAGAAGTAGATAAATTTGTTTAACTAGAGGCTTCGTCCATCTTGTACTGATAGTCTTGTACGGCTCTACCTGCAATTGGCTGTACAATAGGTGTTGTACAGAATAATTGTTTGATATATTGCCTATGACATCATTCCTTTTCGGAAGTCGGAAGGAAATAAAACCGAAATGATCTGAAGTGTGCGGTTCCAGAGCATTTTCTCGTGCTTATTATTAAGTTGTGGATTGAATCCTTTTTCGAAGTTTTCTCAAAAGACTGCAGCATAGAATTCAAAAAGAGTTTAATAATAATGAATAAAAATAATGGATCCGCAAATTGTAGCACATATGGCATGCATAGACAAGTATCATGCATTCATGGCCCCGGTAGGTATTTGAATGAGTTACGAGTGACGGTTAAGCTGAAGCCGATTGCCATCAGATTTTTTTGATTACGAAAATCAAACTTCAGCTTAGATTTATGATACATGTGTTTAGCTTAGCTGGTAGAAACCCTGAAGCTCTTCTGACAAAACTGAAGATGTTTGTCAATAACTTAAACATAATACCTATTTTACGAATCTAAATACTAGGCCCCAGGAGGGGCATGTGCTCTTTTGTCATTTAGTGGTTTTAAAATGTCTCCGTCGCTGAATATTACTTAAATTATCACAAGACCACATTCGTAAATCACCACATTCGCAAAACACGATATTCGCAAAATATCATATTCTCAAAATATCATGGTCTTATAAAGCACATTCGCAAAATACAACATTTTTGTGATACCACATTCAAAGTACAGTCACTGGTGTTTTATTTTTTTATTAAGTAGTTTCGTAACTGTTTAGTAACTGGTGCATAAAGCTGCCGTCGGCTTTATTTTTTTGTCCAATATATAGCCCAATGTCCTTTTATACTTTTTTTGAAAATATGATGTTTAGAGAATGTGTTTTGCGAATGTGGCATTTGAGAATATGATATTCAGCGAAAGACAGATTATAATACACTAGCTTCAGCCCGCGGCTTCGCTCGCGTGAAATTCGGGGCAAACACGTGCTTACTCATCTCCGTTTCACCCTCTTAGGGGTAAAATTTTAAAAGTCCTTTTAACTAATTTTATATCCACTATGGTATATTTTCAAATCGATGCCATTTTCGGAATTGACGTCCCAGAAACCATAGAATCAACACCCATATTGATATTATGACATTTCAACCCCATCGCACCCCCACACGGGGGATTTTGTGTCACGTCGACTACGTTTGATTAGAAAATAGTTGTTATTTTCGTAATCAATGACCCGATAAGCCATAGATACAATAACAATGACGATTTTCAGACTTTTTCACAGCATTTTAGGCACTTCAACCCCATCGCCCCACAATAGGAGATGATGGTCACGTTAGCCACGTTGAATTTTAAAATCGTTGTTGTTTTCGTAATCAGCTACCCAATAAGCCATAATAACAATACCAAAGACATTTTTCAGACTTTTGGGACCCATTTTACACTTTTAGGGGTTGAATTTTGAAAAATCCTGAAACACGTGTTTAGTCAATTATGTAAAATTTAGGATAAAATAGTCGAACTAAACTTGTTTCCCTATACAAACTTTGGACCTCTGTTTCACCCTCTTAGGGGTGAAATTTGAAAAATCCTTTTAAGTACATAATTTCTTGTCCACTATGTTATATTTTCAAATCGATGCCATTTTCGTAATTGACGTCCCAGAAAACTATAGAATCAACACCCATATTGATATTATGACATTTCAACCCTATCGCACCCCCACAGGGGGGATATTATGTCACGCCGACTACGTTTGATGATGATGATTAATAATGATTTTTAAGAAAAAAATAAAAACCGACTTCAGCTGGAAAGCGCAGCTTATTGGTGGAATACCCCGGGACACGCTGCTGCCCGTCTTCTGGGAGAAAAGTTATTGCGTCACACAAGATTCCTTTGCACGACATCCAGCGCAGAGCAATAGAGTGGCGCAATTCTATTCTGCCGGCAACCACAGGGCAAATTTAAGGGTTTCCATCAATTTTTCTGTGATCCCTTCACCAGACCCTGACTTGGTGAATATGGGACCACCTCGCAATCATACCCTTTCAAATAAAAAAAAAGAATTTGACCATACGTGCTTATAAAATTTAAGAGTTTCCATTGATTTCCCTGGGATCTCATCATCAGATCTTGACTTGGTAACTATGGGACCACCTTGCAATCATACCCTTTCAAATAAAAAAAATCGGTTGTATGTAAAGTCGGTTTACTGACGATAGTTGAACGTGACAATGTCATAAGAAAATACTGATGGAATGTTTGCATTTTTCAAAAGAAAATTTTAATGGAACGCCTCAGAGCGCGGTAACGCCGCATACGTCATGTTTTTTTGTGAGTGCAGCCGGCTCCATCGAAATATAAGACGTTGTCACGTCAAAAAGAATTTTGAAAATCGGTTCACAATTCGCGAAGATATCAAATAACATACATACAAAAAAAAAAGTCGAATTGATAACCTCCTTCTTTTTTGAAGTCGGTTAAATAGTTGTTATTTTCGTAACCAGCGACCCGATAAACCATAGAAACAATAACAATGACGATTTTCAGACTTTGTCACCCCATTTTGGACATTTCCACCCCATCGCACCCCCACAGGGGGGATTTTATGTCACGTTGGCTACGTTTGATTAGAAAATAGTTGTTATTTTCGTAATCAGCGTCCCGATAAACTATAAAAACAATACCCATGACGATTTTCAGACATTTTCACTCCATTTCACCCCTTTAGGGGTTAAATATTGAAAAATCCTGAAACACGTGTTTACTCATTTATCTATAAAAGTACTCGTGTAAAGTTTCGGATAAAATAGTCCAACTAATCTCGTTTCCCTATACAAACTTTGAACCCCCGTTTCACCCCCTTAGGGGGTGAATTTTGAAAAATCCTTTCTTAGTGTACCCCTAGACGTCATAAGGAATCTACTTGCCAAATTTGGAATCTCTAGACCCAGCGGTTTGGGCTGTGCGTTGATATATCAGTCAGTCAGTCAGTCAGTCAGTCAGTCAGGACTTTGAATTTTATATTTATAGATAAAGAATATATAAACTACATACTTATAAAATAAATAGACAATGTGCAATGACATAGTAGGACAAGATAGGGTAAAGGTGTTGGAATTACCTTTAAGTCTGATAAGTAATTTCTGAGTACCTAAATACTCTTATGACTCTCTTATCTCAAATACTTATTATGACTGCTTTCACACATTTAGGTAAAGTTCTGACCATAGATTTATATGCAAGTGCTCCGCGGAGTTCAGTAACATCGTAAATATCATACGATAAATAATTTAGGTTATACGAGTATATAGACATGAAATTAATAAGTAGGTATTTTACTCAATAGATAACACCTTGTTACCAAAAGTCTATCATTGATAACGTGGTCACGCAGGGCATTAGGCATATCACATGTGACGTTACAATGAACGATTAATTTGTAAGGATTAATGCCAAAAATAATAAGATATTCGGGACGTGACATGGCGTATTAATGAGTTTTATAATTATTAATTACATAAGTATTAAAATTTGGTAACAGGTATAATTATGTATGTTACTAGTTGATGTAGGACATTGATAATATACATTGTTGATGGTTATGACATTTTATATATAGACGGACATAAACGGGACAGGGAACCACCACACATTCCCACCACTGTGTCTCCTGTGTAGCCAGGATTCATAGCGGCGACTACCAAAAAAGGCAATGATCAGTGAAGTTGAAGTCTATTGCAGTCCAGAGGGTAAAACTATGGCTGCTTTGGAACTCACAACGAATTTAATCAGAAGAAATTAGTAGGAGTAAGAAGCTTTTGGAATATAGACGGGCATAGGCGAACATCACGGCAGTAAAAATTTACTACAAAGCGCTTACTCAATAAGCATGTATGTCATGCAATACGCAAAAAAAAACAAATTAACGAGAAGACGCAGGAAGGCATTTTGATTAGCGCTATCGCGTCTTGCCACGCCGCGCCGGTACATGGCGCGGGACAGAGTGAATGCCGGGTAATTACCTAGTTTTTTTGCCACAATGAAGGCAGATAGAACGCATCTATATATAGGTAAAAACATCTTATGCTTATGGGCGTTGATTACCTCCGGAGATAGTGGGAGATAGGAGATAAATGGCTTCTCTGTATATCCTTTTGATAACAATGTACTATTATGTAAGGTATTTTGGTAGAAAGAGCAAAAGTCCTTTGTTTTCGCGATTCACAAGAAATTAATGCGTCACTCATAAGAAAAGTATAACTAGCAATAGTGTATGATATGAATGCCGGTATTGCTAACATTACTTATTTCATAGTTTGCGTACCATGTTGCGCAGATACAGCGTTATTAATGTTATTATTTCGATACCTCTAATGAACACTACGCTAACTCAAAACATACACATCCAAATGCACACCGGTAATATGAGTTATACATTTACTTAGCGGTTTTTTTTGTCGATTTTGTTGTGTCTGTGTGTCTTTTGGAAATAAAATTTAGGTAGCTTAATGTTACTGAAGTAATTAATCGATTTAGATAAAAAAGAAAACTATCGAAATTTTAGTTGGCGTAGTGATTGGTTTACAAGTTTTAAAAATATGTAATACTACTTAATAGAAAAAAAATCGCCATACATCTGTGTCATTAACACGTCTGTGTAAATGCACACAAACGTTTATTTTGTACGGGGATAGAACCTGCGTCCTCGGAGTCAAAGTAGCCATCGCTGGCCATTCAACCACCGGGCTCATCAAGACGATACGGTTACTACATAATAGAAAAAATGTGGCGACGCGTCACCACGCCAACAGCCAGCCTGACCCGCCACATTAGACGTTTCACATAAAAATGTCGTCAACTCTGTATTCAAAAGTACAATAAAATGATAAGATACAGGAAAAATATTATCTTTTCCTCGTAATTAGTCATTGGAATGAAAATGTGAACAAAAAACTGAAACGCTTCACGAGCTCAAGTTTACATAGCAATCGTCATCATTATTATTGGCCTGTATCTACCCACTGGTGGGTATAGGATGGTATAGGTCTTCGCCATGCTTTCCACCATATTTTGCTATGTTCTGCTTACCGCATTCAGCCGATTCCAGGCACTTATTTGTGGTCGTCGGTCGATCAAGAGAGAGCGCCCTACGCGGCCTCCACTCTAGGACTTTCTTCCCCTATTTGCTATCCCTGACATGGACATATGGCTGGCTCACTGCCACTTAAGTTTGCTGACTCTGAGAGCTATGCCAATAATCTCGGTTCTCCCTAGAATTTTTTCATTCCGGATTTGATCCCTTAGAGAAACCAAAAGCATAGTTCTCTCCTTTGCTCGCTGTACGACGTCTAGTCTATGAACCAGCGCTACGGTCAGCGTCCAAGTCTCTGCATGCGGGAAATATGCACTGATTGAAGACTTTAGTCGTCAAGCATTGGGGTATATCTGCTGTGAGGATGTATCGAAACCTACCAAAAGTGGATTGCGTCTGTTGATCTCTTTCTATAATCTCTTTGTATTAGCTACTAGTCGAGCCGCGCAACTTCGTCTGCGTGTGGAGAGAGAGAGAGATGGTGGAGAGTGAAATGTAGAATTACTATTAAATAGATTAGTGAGCTAATCTTCAAAGGTAGAATATGCTATCGCAAACTTTTTTTAGAACTTTTTAAGAGGAACAATTCCGTCATACGTGATTGTTTCGTAACTTTACCGTTTACGTTTACGCAGAGCAAACAACGAAAGATCTCAAAAGCAGTTTTTTTTTTCAACATTTTTGCAACAGCTTTCACTGCTGCTCCTCTCCTATTGGTCGTAGCGTGATGTTATATAGCGTTCCTCGATAAATGGATTATCAAACATTAAAAATAAAATCGGTCGGGCAAAAACACGATCGGCGCGTATGGCGTTCGAATTGAATCAAAAGGTTACTAAGCTGACATAATAAAGCTATTTAAACAGTTGTGTACCATATGATAGAACTAAATAAATAAGAATACACCTAACTTATTAATTACTTCATTTAAAAGACTTCTTTTATACGTAAAACTCAAGAATCTCATCGGGCCCCGTGTAATTTTTATGAAAATTTTATTTCTAGAGTGATGTAGATAGTCGAAATTAGACTTCTATACCTACTATAGGGACTCGGTCGTCAAAATTATAAGAAATACATCACATGTCTAACCGCCTTTGGTAAGTAATAAACATTGGTGATTTCATAGTCGGATAAAAATGGAATAAATATGGAAGAACCATATAAATATTGGGTAGGTAAATGTTAGCACTTGTATAAAAAAGTAGATAATTATTTAAAAAAATACTCTCAATTTTTTTTACAGCAATATCGCTAAGCGTAATCTCTGTATATGAAAAGGATAAGGCGCTGCGACCACCGATCGCGGTGAACAAGACAAACATGCGAACTACTCAGAGGCTGATTTAGGGTTATGATCGCCCTAGGCCCTATAATATCATCCACCCCCCTCCCAGCCACGCACACACTCCCATTCACGCTATACCCGATTTTCGGTCAAATGCATTGAAATCAGTTGCACACAAAGATGAAGGAAACAATCGTAAAACAGAATACATTATACCTATTGTTTTACCCACCCGTAGATTGGTACATGTTCAATAAGCTTCGGACAAGTGGCTTCTTTAAAAAAACAAGGCATATAAATAATAATATAGTGCAAGCTGGCATCCTTTTAAGTTTGCAAAGTATATGGCCACTATTGGCCAGCCGCCCCTAATATCTGGCCGCCCTAATTGGCCTTATGAGAGCCTAGTTGGCCTTATGAGAAATCCGCCTCTGGACTACCTAATAGGAAACAATCATTGAATGCTATGAGCACTTGAAACACCAGAGTCATAAGCTACATGATAAAAAACTAAGTTACGGCTATCTTGAAGAATACCTTACTGTAGTTTCAGGGAAAACCTATGCCCCTGCATTTTGCATTTGCATTAGTTATCAGGCTATGGAATGAACTCCCTAGTTCATTCCATAGCCTGATAACTCGCAGTAGAACACAATCTTAGTATAAGCAATTTGTAACACCGTGTCCAAATTTCTTCTCCTAAATCTTGATTTTAACTCTGACAAAACTATCTTTTGCTTTTTTTCATGATTATGTATAGTAAGGTGAATATAACGATATGACATTTGTACTGATCATACGTGAGAACTAAAGCATGCTTTAATAAGCACCCAGTCATAGGCATAGAAATGTACCAAATATAAATAAAAAAATCAGAGAAAATTCTATGGAAAGTACATTTTAAAAATGTATATAAAAATATTTGAAAATAGGTAAAATGAGTCGCTGAAACATCTCCAGATCAGTTTCATCAGAATTGCTTTTCAAACACACATTAACTCATTGTACATATTTGTTTTGTAACATTTGCAAGACACAAATTATACCGACAGTTTTGTAAATCCATTGTATTATTTACGACTACATTTCACTGAACTTTTTTAACACTCGTTAAACTTTACTGTGGACACAGAATATGTAAATAACCCATATTTTGACAGAGCACTAAGAGCACTGACTCAGTGACGCTGCCCTCGGTAACTCAATGACAACTCTTGATTAACGGATCCGGTCCACGGATTACATACGAGTTGCTTAATGTGCTTTAAGGCCAAGCTATTGGATTCGTTGGATGTAAAGTAGGATTTGCTTCCCACAATATTGATTCCTGCAATATCATACCACAGTATAAGTAATGCCATCAAAAACATAACTTGTAAAAAAATTACTTGGCCATCGCATGAAAATACATTGTACAAACTAAAAATTCAGGTTTCTAGTTTTATCCACAACGAAGTTATAAGGAGTCGAAAATGGCCTGAACTGCTTCGAGAAAAGGATGATACGGCCATGCCACTTTTTGCTCGACTTGGCGGGGGCACTGCCGTGCCCCCAGATAGTACTACGTACAGTATGGCCACTGGCCACTCCCTGCCGCTCTCTCATGTCGAACTCACCTCCCCCCTGAGGCAAATCTGGCACAGTTTGTATAGCGCCGCACGCTCACTTACGCTTTTCACAGACGTCATTGTTTATGTAGTAGTAAATGAGGCAAAATTTGTATGGAGTGGCCGGGGTGTGAGGGGAGTCACGCTAAAGCGTTAAAGCGTTTATAATTGCTTTGGTTGAATGAAGCTCTGCATCTGGTGTGATCATACTGTAATATATTACCCTAAAATGGTCGGTAACGGATCAGTGAGCTTTTGGTGTTGCTGATGTTCATAGCAAGTGACGATTGCTTAGCATCAGGTGATTTTCATTTTTCAATTTTTCAAAACATTCATGCTGATTTTTTTTTTTTTTTTTTTATACTACTTCGGGTGGCAGACAAGCATACGGCCCGCCTGATGTGAAGCGGTTACCGTAGCCATATTAACGCTCGCAACATAAAATATCGCTCGCGAGCCGCCACCCCCGCTGCCATCGCAGCATCTCCTTCCTTTCTGGTGACCTCACTCACTCGCAGGAACACAACAGCCCTCAAGGGAACCGTTATTTGGCTGCGGTATTCTGTGAGGTGGAGGTACATTCCCCAGTCGGGTAGCTTACAATTACGCTCCCTACCTCTCTTTTCGCCAGAGCTTCGTTTGTCAGTCAGCAGGGTGCACCGCGTGCAGGTGAAGTTGGCTTTGGTTCAAAGATGTTGATGAACCACTTACAGCCCAAATGTGGCAGTGGTTTGGCCACATATGCCGAGTCAGCGATGGCCGATGGGTGAGGAAAATCCTAGAGTGCAGGCATGTGCAGGGCCACTTAAAGGGCGACAAAGCGTAGGGCGCACCCTTTTGATGGACCGACGACCTCAAAGAGTGGCTGGTAGAGGTTAGAGCGGAGGATCGCATATGATGGAAAGCTTTGCGAAAGGCCTATATCCAGCAGTGACTACGGGCAGATAATGATGAATAATGAGGTGACTTTCACGCTAGTTTGTTGTTAATCTCTTCATGATACATACCCTTCATCATTCAGCTTTTCCGAAGATTATCACACCAACAAACACTTCAACTTATTTATTTACTAATTAATTTTATTTACAATGTTTTTTTAATCATAGCTATGTGTCTCCAGCTACAGTCCGATTGAATATTTTAATTACAAACGTAAAATTAGATTTTATTTTAGCTAACCTAGAGTTAAGTAACCACTAATTTAACTGAAGTTTGTTATTCGCAATCAAAAAATCCGATGGGAATAGGCAGGACATAGTTCAGCAAAGGCAGCTGTGGGCAGTACAGCTACTCCTGTATTAATTTTATGGTCTTGAAGTCCGCCTATATGTTTACTACTTTTTTACTTTTATGTATGCTATTATTTCTACATATAAACTCAGTAGTAACTGTAGTAACTGAGTTCGCGTTTACGGCGATTGATAGTATGTATGCAAATCCATTTGTCAAACTTCGCCTGCAGTATTTAGGGTTTCAAAAAATCTATCTATCGTTCAAAATTTTAACACTAGACAGTTATTTTTTGCATCCAGTAGTTTGGCCATATCATTCTCGTTATTACACCGTAGTATATCTAACACGTTGTAATAATTAAACAATAAAAGTCTTAATGATATATTATTATTAAATTATACAAATAATATTTAGTATTAATATTATATGCAAATACTTAATATCTCTTCATCTCTGTACTCATTGTATATAATCAACGTTCATATTCCATTAAACGTTACGGAATATCTTTTGAATAGTCTCACTTGGGGAAATTAAACATTATTTACATTTGACGGAGGTTCATTTTCCATATGTTGATCAAATAGACCAGGTAATTTTAGTTTAGGCCTTGTTTAGTTCTTCTTTAGAAGTCCTCTGCTGTCTTGCTCTTATGAATTTCTCTAGGCCCCAAGACAGCGCCGTCAACCAGGTAAAAATATTGAGACAATGCAGCGTTACTGCAGTTGTTGCATTATCTTTTATCCAACCTGGAAATGTTTACAAGAAAACATGTTAAACATATATGTATTAAAACAATATCCTCGTGAGAATTAGAGGTACCGTGTAAAATGTTTAATGCATAAGGGGATTGTTAGTTTTATTTATAAACATAGTTAACGCGATAGTATCTTGTTTAATATGTTATATATTACCTATGGGGCGGGGGCCCACCAGAAATTACCACCATTGTGTCTCCTGTGTAGCTAGATAAACAGCAGCGACCACCAAAAAGCAATGAACAATGAAGTTCACTGCAGTCCCGGGAGTAAGACTACTTGGAACTCATGACGAATTTAATCAGAAGAAATTAGTAGGATTAGGAAGCTTTTGGAATTTGACTTCCCCTCTTAGCAATGTGAGAGACAGCAATATGGCAAATAAGGCATTAAAAGCCTAAAGAGATGGCTAGTTAAGTGAAGCTCAACTGCCGTGCACCACGGATTTTAAGTATGTAACACTATTGGGCACCTAAAACATTGAGTTGTTACCTAACACATCGATATATTACCTGATATATATTATATATTACCTGATATATATTATATATTACCTGAATATAATATACTACTGGACTTAGCTTGCTTCGACCAATCGTCACACCTAGATTAACTTTATCCAACAGATTTAATCTGTCACATCAGTAAGTAGCTAATTAAAAGTCTTTTAATTAGCTACTTACTGATGTGACAGAGTATAGAGAAGGTTAATTAAAGACTGTAGTAGAGAGAAGGTTAATTAAAGACTGCGCTCAAATTATTGTGGTAGGGTGGAGTCAGAGAGTGCGGTCGAGTTTCAACTAAATGGCCTAACACAATCAAATCTTTCACAAAGACCCTCGTGGCTGAATGCACTCACGAAGCAACCAAAATTATCGATGGTAGCGGAGAGTAGCGACCACAATTAAGATTGGAGAGTGATCATTCATGGCCATGACTACTCTGAAAAGAGTGACCGACTAAGAAGAAGTAGAGTGAGTATGGTCATATTGGGCGTTCCACCACTGAAAGTTTTGCGTAGCTCATAAATAAAATAATAATTCATGTAATGTAAATTAATAATTGCCTCGTAAAAGCATTTTGATGACGAGCATTTTGTTCACATATGGGACGCAATACCTGCAATGCAATGCAATATGCAATGCTTTATTAAAAAATTCGGTTGTCTGTAAAGTCGGTTTAGTGACTATCGTCACTATCGAACGTGACAACGTCATAAGAAAATACTGATGGAATGTTTGCATTTTTCAAAAGAAAATTTTAATGGAACGCCTCAGAGCGAGGTAACGCCGCATACGTCATGTTTTTTCGTGCGTGCAGCCGGCACCATCGAATTATAAGACGTTTTCACGGCAAAAAAAAACGAAATTCCAATAATTTATGAGCGGTCAGGAGCGCAGTACTTTCATAGTACTCCAAAGAGTATATAATAAGTAAGAAAATATTATGGGCGAAGGGTACTCTCATGTTTCAGCTCTGATATGCTGCTTATGCGAGACTGTTCACTAATAGTGTAAGATCTGACAGCTATATTCTGCAGGTATTTTTTTTAAGTAAACCTTAAGTGAAATGAACATGTACCCTATTAACAATGTATTCATTTTTAACCGACTTCAAAAAAGGAGGAGGTTCTCAATTCGACTGAATTTTTTTTTGTATGTATGTATATCTTCGCGAATTGTGAACCGATTTTCAAAATTCTTTTTATATTTAAGGGTATGATTGCAAGGTGGTCCCATATTCACCAAGTTAGGATCTGATGATGGGATCCCAGGGATATCAAGGGAAACCCTTAAATTTTATAATGACGTATGGTCAAATTCTATTTTTTTATTTGAAAGGGTATCAATGCAAGGTCCATATTCAACAAGTCACGGTTTGATGATGTGATCCCAGAAAAATCGAGGGGAAACCCTTAAATTTGCCCTGTGGTTGCCGGCAGAATAGAATTGCGCCACTCTATTGCTCTGCGCTGGATTTCGTACAAAGGAATCTTGTGTGACGCAATAACTTTTCTCCCGGAAAACGGGCAGCAGCGTCTGCCCGGATATTCTACCAATAAGCTGCTCTCGCCAACTGAAGTCGGTTTTTATTTTTTTTTAAAAACAACTTTTTAAGAATATACTTCTTTTCGACTTAATCATCACTAAACTACTTTTTAATTATATGGTCTTATCAATTTGTAAATAAAATTTATTTCATACCTATTTATATTTTTTTCATTCAGCCAAAAGAAGTACTATTTAACGTGTAGAAAGCGAGATATTTGCGAAAAATTTACTTTTGCAATCTTTGACCTTTAATAATTTTTTTATACCTCGATGGATGCCAAACAAGCTCACGTACTGCCTGATATTAAACAGTTGTTACTTGCTAAACAATGAGTATTGCTTGCGCGCTGGCATCCCCACTGATAATGCAGCATCTCCTCACGTCTGATAATCTCACTTACACTACACTCACCAGAACGCATTTATCCTCAAGATTATTATTTGGATTTAACTCAGCAAGGGCCATTCAAGTATTACGTAAGCGCTTGAGGGGGGCGGGGAGGTCTTTGCTTTGCTTATTTTTCATGACATGATGGGTGGGGGGCTCGATATCGTGATTACGTCAGCAGTTATTATTTACTTTTTTACACAAATGGCCACCCACAAATTGTCTATGCTTGAAAACAAAACACACATGTCGGGGATTCCCACAAATAATGAATACGGTTTATGTACGCGCTTAGAATCGAGTGGGGGAATTACCGCGCGCTACTTACTTGTCACTTGTCTAAATTTATTCCGTCAATCTATTGTTTCGTTTCGATTCAAATGACGATTTGACTACCAATGATTGATAGTTTATACCTACTTAAGCATGGGGGAGGGAGAGGTTTGCTTACTTTTGCTGACAAGGGGAAGGGGGGGTAAATAATTGTAAAAAATCTGCTTACGTAATACTTGAATGGCCCCCTACGCGTTAAGTACCTCACAGAAGACTGAAGTAGAGGTTGAGTTCTACATGCTCTCTGTTAATTTTACATCTATGTACTCACTTTCGTCAGAGTCTCGTTTTTTGATCGGCAAGATGATACTGGAGTCATTTATCAAACCATTATAAACCTTATGGTAGGTAGGAGTAAGAAATAGTACTAGTGCTAGGAGACTTTAGACTCTTCTCGTTTAAATTGTCGGAATAAATATACTAGTGTTTAATCAATAATAATATTTGGTACAGTGACGATAATATATTTCTATAGATATGCCATACCCATACTGAATTGTGTCAGAAAACGAATTGTTCCATCGATTACATGGATAGTTACGTAGTTTAAGAGATAAACTATGGCCATCCTTATCATATCATATACGATTTATTATACTTGCTATCTCTTTTCCTTACCGAGCACAATATGGCGCCAATTTTTCTTGCAAAAATATGAAATTAACTAAACACGTCTTCAAATTAATTATTATTGAGTACTTTCTCGTGATATGTGTTATTTACACTGCATTTTTACCTATTCGTCGACTTTCTTATGCGATCTAATTGAGATGTAAGACAATTGGCTCACGTTTCGGGTGTTTGATTTAATGCTTGGCATGTCTACAGATAGGTAACATAATTGATTTGATATTTTAAACATTCTATTTTGCCACAGAGAAGGGTAAAATAAAAAAATGTTAATTTACGTAGGTATTTTTGTTTCTTACCTACAACAGGTCCTAAAGAAAGATATACTATGCCAGCCGTTAATAGTTGGATCCCTGTAGCTCCTGGCAACTTGTGCAGTGGAACGTGGGTCGGTATTACCAGAGCCATGAACACTGTTCTCAGAGCCTTCCCGAAGCCAATCATTGCTGCTACTAGCATGGCCGCTTGGTAGGTATGACAATATGCTAGCACTGAAAGTAGTTTTTAAACATTTAATTTCGCTAGAAATGGGTTCCTTAGACATGAGACAAGCTATTCCATATATGTCAAGTTTATGAAATATTTACCTACTCTTCCCAGTGCCATGCAAATTACTCCGAATAAAAAGAAGGAATTATTGTCCCATCCAATTCTCCCTGCAAATACTGGTATGCAAAATCTAACACTTAAATCAATACCAGCTAAAAGCGACATAAAAAATGCGACTTCAGGTTTGGTAAATCCATAATCACCAAGAATGAAGGGCGTTAAAATTGAAAAATTAAGTTCATTAAAATTTGCTAAGGTTATTCCTAACATCAAGTTTATGAAAGTGAAATCTTTTAGAAGGTCCAAGTCAAAAAATATGTAAACTTTCTCACAAAACGTGAGTGGTTTTTCTTCCTCCTCCTCCTCCTTTTCCTCAAAAACGTCATCATCGTCTTCATCATCTGTGTGATTATTGATAAGTAACTTTATTTTATCTGTTTGGGGTTTAACTTCACTGTCTTTCAAATATTGTTCTAGCTTGAGCGATGCTTGTTTTAGAACTTCACTCTCATAATTAAAATTATTAGATTTTCTTCTCAACCTCGTACGATATGACTGATTACTGTGGTTATCTTTTAAATATTGTCTTTCATCATACTCTTCTTGATTTTTTAATGATATATTGCTTTGATTATCTTTTGAATATTTTTCACCGTATTGCCCATCCATTTTGAAAGATATAACGCTTTTATTGCTGGGCATGTGTTTTTCTGCTCTATTTGCAATGTCTTTTGCTTCCTTTGGGTCTATTTTTTCTACAACTGCTTTTTCATCAGCTTTTAAATCTTGTGGTGCCTTCAACGTGGGACAATCTTCTATTTCAGACTCTGGAATTTGTGTATCTAGTGCTATTATAGAAGTTTTACGTTTTGGTTTATTTTTTATTTCTTGGGCAACGACACCCAGATTTGCGCTAGAATTTTTTTTCGATTCATTTAAATACAAAGTTGATGATTTACGAGAACGATTTTCTGCTAAATTTGTCATAGAAGGCTTTTTAGAATTCATTCGAGAATTTTTAGTAGATGTTTCTCTCGATGACAATCTACTTCTCGATTGTCTAGACTGACTGAAATATCCATCATTGGCACGTACCATCATTGGGATACCAGGGTCTGTAATTTCATAACCAGTTGTAACTGGATCATCTTCATTGAACAGGTATTGACTTGAAAATGTGCTAAGGTTTTTTAATTTTGAACTAAAATAACCACTATCAATATTCTTATTTTCATCACTGTTTTTATTTTCTTTTGTATCAGACTTCTCTGTTGTAAGTAATTGTTGCTCCTCTTGTTCCTTTGTCGGCGGCGTTTTGGAGTGCCATTCAACGGGCTGCAATAGAAGTGAGCACGCTATAGCGTGAAGTGATATACCACTTATAATTAATATTGTGCCAGTTTCCCCAAATGCAGCATATAAAGCTGTAATTATATGGGGCCACAGCATAGGCCCCATACCAGTTGTTGTCCATGAAAGACTGGTTGCTAATCTTCTTCTATTCTTCCAATATGTGTTTAAAGCAAGGGCGTTGGCAGAACTGCTAATACCATATCCAGCTCCTGGAAATAGATAAACATAGTATTTTTAGATTATTGATTATAAAAATTGCACTTGTCATTTAATTATTTGCAATTACAATTTCATTATCAGTGTGAAAAATTACTTACCGTATAATATCGAGAAAGATATGAGATAAGTGATAAAGTTAAAAGAGAATGTAGTCAACATAAGTGATATGAAAACAACTGTTGCACCTGCCAACGAAACTTTCCTATAACTGAATGTTCTGAAAACTGGACCGTTTGCCAATCCTGAAAATGATTAATGTTTTACATAAATAACAAATGGAAAATCTTTATAATGACTACCAATAAAAAAAAGAATGAAGGTAAATAACAATCATATTCTGTATGATATCAGCAAAAGCGAGGTCAGGGTCGAGAGACAATAACAAAAACAAATGACTTCTACAGAGTTTTAGTACTTTAGTTGAAGCATCACATGTGTTTTCTGTGTCATCACATGTATGTCTCACTCTTAATATTTTACAATTCTACATCTATGGGAAAAACAGAATTAACGAGATAAATTCTATGCACTATTCATGCGATATGACAAAGAACGTATTGTAATGAAATGGCCGGTATGGTATCAGCAAGTTACCATGCGAGGCGCGTCACGCACCGACGCAAGAGGTCAGCGCCGAGTTCATGTTGATAATTGTGGTGGTCTCAGAGCTCGTGATGCCCAGACGTTCGAACTTGTCTCGAAAGAGCAGACCAAACTGCTGCAGTACTGGTAATGCTGACAGCTGTAAAATAATATACGATAATGTACACGATATTGGACTTTAAATTTATCACGTGTTAGGTAATTTATTGGTAGAAGATTATAATACGTCAAATGCTATTTAAAACAGGTTGTAAGTTGCTTAAAATTATATTAATGCCAAAGCTCAATACATTCTGCTGAATAATTAATAGTAAACGAGGCTCTGGAGAAAAACAACAGAGGTAGGGTAGGTTTATGGGTAAAAGATTACCAATAACCAAAATACCTCAAATGCTAAAACAGAGTGTAAGTTGTATAACATTATATTAGAACTAAAGCTATCCTGACTTAATACATCCAGCCGAATAGTAAATAAGGCTCTGGAGAAACACAACAGATGTAGGAAATATCAAGGCCGATTGAGGAGTTCATTTACGTCACATAACAATTATATTCATTGGTCAGTGATTTCCACCACAAAAGACCACAGCCAGCAGATATCCATTGCTTAGTGATTGTTATATTCATGTCAGGGAGTGAGGTGACCATATATGAGGAGATGCTGATGTAGCAGCGAGAGTACCAGTAGAAAACAGAGTATATACTTTTTATTGCAGGATGATTGCAAGCGTTTGGTAACTGCTTGATAACAGTTGGTTCATATGCTAAAGTACTAAAAGGATTGCAGTAAAAATGCTGAAATTGTCAACATTACAAATAATGTAAACATTTATGATAAGGATTTTGGTTGTGAAAGATGTACCGCCGTAAATTTGACGAAGTAACGATTGTAAATTATATCTGTTACAAATGATAATGTTTTATGGATAACTAATACAGTACTGTATGCGATACTGTATACTGTATGTATACAGTATGCGAGGTACTAACAGGCATAGGCACAAATCAACGCGTCATATCTTTCAAGTCTGAATACCCGACCTACTGTACTACATACGAATTTATTACGAATAGTAAAAAAATCTAGATCTGTGTTACGAACGTCTGATCGAAGATCTGTGTTAGCATTGCCAAATAGGCTTTTACAATAATATTAAATGTACGTATGACATTAAACTTCTCTAAAGGGCCTCTATACGTTGGATCCATGTGTCCGCGCACGCCTATCAAATGACCGGGATTGACCCGTGTATTACAGAAATTAATGATAATGTATTTATTTTTTCTATATGTTCGACATAATATATTACGGGAGATTGGTGCCTAAACTAAGCAAAGCCTGTAATTTGAGACTCCAGATCTTCATACACATATTAGTTGGTATTTTTGTCATTAATCAATATACTAGTTTAATGAGCCTAGCATTTGTTCTTGTTAGCTGTACAAACACTTATATCAAGAAAATATTAACTTACATTTGAGAATCCAGCTGCAAATATTATCATCCAGCCCCATCCGCCATCCGGAGGAATGAACTCTCCGTCCCTTCTCAATTTTGATTTTACTTTTTCCTTCGCCATTCTGTAAATTAATTATTTGAAATACTCGTAACTAATAAGCAGAAAACTGCTCGACTGAGTGATCAGGCTATTCAGTTATTCGCTACAGTACTAACTAAACTGATAAGTTTTATAATGGCACTCATTATAAATATGGCGATAAATGAATCAGACACGATTCGAAGAACGAAAGATCTTAGATTGTGTTATTCACATTAACAGGAATAGTAAAATTTGTAATGTTTTTGTTTGTTTTCTCAGTCTTATTATTTTTATCTCGACCTGTTTTATTTTTTTATGACCAATACTGTATATGTGTGTTTGTTTGCTCTTATTTCGCGTCTTAAGGAGAGACAGTTTAAGGTCTGAAGGGTGACATATGCTACTTTTTATCCCTGAAAAGCATATTATTCCCATGAGACGAATGACCGTGGGCGAAGCGGCGGGTAATAACTCGTACCTAAACAATAAATGTAGGCTTGTTTTTGCTCGTAGACAAAACAATAAAGATCAGAAACTAAGTTACACTTATTTATGGATAACTTCATCTTCTTGTTATCGAAATGTAAAATTCATAGGCGTATAGTAAAACGTGTTAATACGAAGCTATAAGTAACTTCGTAACACGTTGTAGGTACTATACGCTTATGAAAAATATGAAATTCTAAAGAATAGGTATAATTTAGATAATTATCATTCGAAATAATTCTTCTTATTTGTGTGATCGAATGAATTTACCGCAAAGTTCATGGTAAAAGTTCTAGATTTTTCTAGACTGAATACATGTACGAGTATCATGCATGCCGGTAAATCAGAATTCTATATATTCCATCAAAGTACTCGTAAATAACATCGATGATTTAATCCTACTTGATTGTATTTATTTGTATTTTTTACGCCAAAACAAATGAAGCGACTGATATCTGCAGTAAATATTGTAGGTATCTAAGATAGACAAATACAATCTCTATGCAACAAAAACATACCTAATCAAAATACTCTATGATGATGACGGAGCAGCGTGTATGTAATCCTCTTTAAATAGATTTTTCAATCTTACCTACACGTTAAACTAGGTGCCTTGTGCCCAGCCACTGTTAGATCGACAACAAGTGAAACGAATTAAAGATAATACCGTACTGGAATAATTCTTTTAACAAACGAAACACATAATTATATAGATAAGAATTAGGTCATATTTTACTGGAATAAAACTTTCAGTGGATATATCAGAAATACGTTTATCAGATTACAAAGTAATTGAACAACGCCCTTCAGATATCAAGTGTCTGACAAATATTTATCTATCTACAGGTTGTGACGGAAAGAGTGCATCACAAGGCCTGATCCATTATACTCGTATATTGATGTCGTGGCCAAATCTTAGATGATAGCCTGCCCCCTTACCACCATCTCTTATTGCGATTCAATAACTGAATAGAATGCTTATTCATACGCAAAACGAATAAGCAATCTATTCAATTATTGAATCGCAATAAGAGATGGTGGTAAGGGGGCTTATCACATCATGATGTGGCCGACCATCATTCTATGAAATGGTTGCAATCAACGACGCCATCAAGCTCCTCTGCTGTTGCTGACCTGAGGAGCTCGATGTTGCATATTGCAGGGCAGACATAATACGCCATTTCCAGCACATCCTGTTTATTGTAACGTATCGCAAGTAAGTAGACTTACATGCGTTGCATCTAATTAACTTATTATCTATATAATTGATTAATAATATAAACGAGGCACGTTTGTTTGCCGTTGTAATTCTCTGAACAGTTTCACAATCGATTTTCTCGCTTAAAAACAAGAATAAACTTTTATTCTTACCAGCTTTCAGTTGTTAACTAGATAATATTATAAACGTCATAATGTGTTGTTTACGGATGATTTTTTTACGGAGATAGATTTAGGGTCTGGACAGTGTCGTAGCCTACCTTTTATGCGGGAATAACATCTTATTCCCTCGGAGGAAAAAGTTATATTAAAATAATGACTACGCAGGTGAAGCCGCGGGTAACGGCTAGTTGTTAAGAAAAAACAAGTAATAAAAGGTTTACTTAATGTCTTTCGCTTTTGAAGCCCTTTCATTTGAAAACCCATTTCATAAGTGTTAAATTGGAAATTATTAATCGCCGTTTTGTGGCGTATTGGTTCAAAAATGGAGCCATTTAGATAATTGTACATTGTCATGAGAGCTAAACGATTGGGCCAAATTTCAGCTCATTGAACACTGAGAAGTGTGTCATATTCAAGTATTTTTATACTACGGCGGGAAACAGAAGTATATGGCCCGCCTGAAGTGAAGCGCTTACCATAGCTATACATGAAATATCGCTCACGCTATTTTGGCTGCGGTATTCTGTGAGGTGGGGATATATCCTTGTCAGTCAGCAGGATGCACCACGTGGTTGGCTTTGCCACTTGAGCCACATGCACCTCAAATTTACGATATATACGATACAATTTTAGAATACTTCAACCAACAAAACATTCTGGTGAAAATAAAGTTTTCAAATTCAGGGCAAGTTTTGGTCGGATTCCAATTAGTAAATCTCGGGCGCGTTCATCATTATCATCATCATCATCAGGTCTATTTTAGTCCCCACTACAGGAGCACGACCCTCTCTCGTCCGTCCTAGATGGAAGGAGGATTTGGCCTACACTCCCCACGCTGGCCAAACGGGTTGGGGAGGCCTGATCGATATTTGATAATGTATTTCCCTTAGTCGCCTTGTACGACATCCACGGGAAGAAACGGAGTGATTCTACTCTAGTCTGCCGGAAAACACACGGCCAGGCCCACACGGGCGCATTCATTGATATATAATTATGATGAAGTTTACTATCAGTTTATTATTTAACTTTTAATGAATCAGTAAGTGTTAACCGAAATTTATATTGTTATTTATTTACTCTACAGTAAGTAGTATTACGAGTAATTCCGACGATTTCATTGCAAAAGATAAGAGACGTCCGTCACCGTCTAGTAGACTAGTTACAGGCGGATAAATCACATACTACCTACGTTATAATTATTAACAATGAACTGTCATCCACTACCATTATCATACTTAAGTTTTAAATTGCGTTAAACTATAGTTGGCGACGATTAAATATCCGTCTTCCAATAAATGATGATAATCTTTGACGTGTCAAAGGTGCATATTTTTTTTTTAATTACTAGGTCATAGATGGACATACTCGTAAATATACCTATTATTTTTAAAGGTCTTTCCTAAAAAGCATCCAGAATTGTAATATAATATAATTTATTTCTGTCCGTGGCTTCTCGATTATATCGCGCCAAAAGAGCCCTGTACCCTCGGCTATAATCTATCTATACTAATATTATAAAGCTGAAGAGTTTGTTTGTTTGGTTGAACGCGCAAAACTCAGGAACTACTCATTTGAATTGAAAAAATATTTTAGTGTTAGATAGCCTATTTTTCTAGGAATAGGAGAGGAGCACCAATGAAAAATGTTGCAAAAATGGGGAAAAAATATTCCTTTTGAGAGCTTCCGTTGTAGAACGTACAACGGACGTGTGCGATCCGTTCCGATATAACCTTTCAATTGGTAACCTTACGCTTCTTCACTCTCAGCGCTCTGTCAATAAGGCATAATAAAATTATGAAGATACAGCGGACATGGTATACTGAATGGATGGAATGGAAATACGAGTGAATGTGTTGAAATGACAATACAACTCATCCAGCTAATGATTTCATATCTTAATATATAAAAAATTCGTGTCACGTTGTTTGTCCGCGATGGACCCTAAACTACTAGACCGATTTTAATAAAATTTTACACAGTGTGCACAGTTTGATCCAACTTGAGAGATAGGATAGTTTATATATATTTAGATCGGACTCGCGCACGAAGGGTTCCGTACCACTATCTATAAAAACGGTAAAAAAATCACGTTTGTTGTTTGAGAGCCCCCCTTAAATATTTGTTTTATTTTTATTTAAATATTTATTTTTAAAGAGAATACATAATTAAATATTATGTGAGCATTTCAAGAGTCTACCTATTGCCGTTATCAATTGCGAGCAAAAATGAGCAAAAAAATCACGTTTGTTGTATGGGAGCCCCCTTAAATATTTATTTTATTCTATTTTTTAGTATTTGTTGTTATAGCAGCAACAGAGATACATCATCTGTGAAAATTTCAACTCTCTAACTATTACGGTTCATGAGATACAGCCTGGTGACAGACGGACGGAGGGACGGACGGACGGACGGACGGACGGACGGACAGCGGAGCCTTAGTAATAGGGTTCCTTTTTACCCTTTGGGTACGGATCCCTAAAAATATATCTTACTGGGTCAGTTTGTATTTATCCTACAGTATTAAACAATCAGCTACTGTATATACTACTGTATATACTTATATGTCACGATGATCTCGAAAATCGCTTTTACGATTTCGATAAAAATTTAGAGTTTTTGGTTTTTAATATAGTTTTTGGGGCTAGTAACCACCTTTTTATTATATGAGAGGGGGGCAAACGGGCATGTGGGTCACCTGATGGAAAGAAACCACCACCGCCTATGGAGATCAGCAACACCAAGGGGTTGCCGATACGTTGCTAACCTATACTCCGTTCTTTCTTTCTGGTGACTTCACTCACTGGCAGGAACACAACTATCCTCAAGGGAATTGTTATCTGCCATCTGTTAGGGTTCAGTTTTATCTTCAGAAAAAAAATATTTAGACAGATATTTTAAACTATTAAAGTCCTCATAACGCCATGTTTTGCCTAACACTACTTGATAATAGATGGCTCTATAATATAACATTGTCGTAACTGAATTTGTGAGAAAATTCGCAGTCAGCGCCATAATATAGCCCAAGAAGATATAGGTACAATTATGAGAATGCTTTTAACGTTGACGCCCTTTTGTACCTATAAATATATTGTGGTCAATAAAGTTTAAGTATATAAATAAAGTTTTATGAATGAAAGGATAAATAAAAGCTTTGTCTTGGGTCTAATAATGAATGGATGATCTAATGAAAGGATAAATATTGTTACTGAGCAAAGCTTTGTCTTGGATCTATTATCGTGGGTCGTGACATGACACGCACGAATGCTGTTAAATCAATTTTATTTATGAAAAATGTAGAAATTGTTTAATTCCATGAGGGGACATCGACTACACTTACTTTTTTAAATTATGAATATGCGAAGCCCAAAGGCACAAGGGATGAAATGAAAAAAAAAACCTTAGAAAAAATAAAACAAATTACCTTCTTTCTGCGCTCACTGATGAAAATAAAACTCAGTATGATCTATCAATTACTTTTTATCTGGCGTCATATGGGAAATATAATAAAAATAAAGTAATATATCAACTTTTGTTTGTTACACACATATATTGTTGTGACAAAACAATGTCGGACACGCTTAGCGAGCGTGATTCCGCACACACACGACTCGCCTGTATGGTATCTATTTACCTAATGAACTTAGGTACATACATACAACATAAATTATTATTATCTATATTTATTGTACACTATTTACTCGTAAAGAGATTTAAGGTATGGACACATTGCGACGGGGCGAGACGAGATCTCGGCGTGCATGTATAATAAATACACCGCGTACGCAACAACAGGGATGTCTACAGAGCAACAGACAGGCAAGACGCCTTCGGCGGGACCGGGACTGTACCACAGAATAAACTGTACCGTAGATGACTACGGTAAAGCAATTATATATACGGTGAAGCAATGATGCTTCGTCGCGTATATTGCAAAAACATCTATGTTTTTCTAATACATAGTATGTTTACCGCACATTTGTCGTAGAGTTAGTTAAGGGACACTAATCTCGAACTCTATTCAAGATACTCTACCATACCGCCGATGATGACTTGCGTACATACTCTCTTTGTTTTTTAGGGTTCCGTACCTCAAAAGGAAAAACGGAACCCTTATAACATCACTTTGTTGTCCGTCTGTCTGTCGGTCAAGACCTCAGATCACAGCAAACAAGGTTGTTGTTTGCTGTGATCTGAGGTCAAGACCCTCTAACTCGAGAATGCGAGGAGGTATCAAGCTGAAATTTGAACTGTATACTCAGGTCTACGGTCCCATGACGTTATAAAAAAATGAAACTGCCAAGTTTACATAAAAAAAGATTCGGCCGTTTATTCAGCAAAAAACGCATATTTCGACATTCTGAAGGGAATCAAAACATATAGCAACCATAAACAAAACATATATAACCATAGGGTACTTCCCGTTCACCTAGAACTATGAAATTTGGCAAGTAACATCGTTATAGACTAACAATACAATAATAAATCTCAAAACTATACATTTGTCATTAAATCTTGAAAAATAGGGGGTCTATATTTTTTATAAGGGGTGAAATTTCAAATTGAAGATACTAGTTCAAATGAGGTATCATATGAAAGGGCTTGATTTGCACATTGCAAAATATATTTTATTTACTTTTTCCGACGCATTATTTATTATTTATAATGAAAAATATCAAATTTATAATGATCCTACGTACGGAACCCTCGGTGGGCGAGTCCGACTCGCACTTGTCCGATTTTTTATTGTAAATTCTTACAACACAACAGTGTCACTAATAATACGATTGCTATTAGATTGTAACACACCGGTTGGACGGTATCAGAATTTTGCTAAATTCGGGACAGGGGCTACCGCTACCGCCGAAGCCGAAGCCGATTACCATTGGATCTTATGATTGCGAAATTAAAACTTACGCTTAGATTGGTGGTAATTGTGTTAAGCTTATCTGGGAAAAACCCTAGAGCTCTACCGACTAACCTGAAGAAGTTTGTCATTAACTTTAACCTAAGAACTATTTTTGGAATTAAAATATTCGATCGGAATCGGCTTTAGCTTCGGCAGGCCCCGGTTCGCTTACGTCGCCACGCCGTCTCGTCACCGTCAGGCTCGGCCCCGGCAATATGCCGAGACCTTTAGTCGCTGATACATAAAAGCATGTCTATCTCACATTATCCTCAATACTCCGATTAAGTGTACTCAATAAATACCTACTTGAAGTGTCAAGTACGATGTTCTCATAGAAACAGTGATGTATTATTTATATGGACGTCTTTCCACTTATTATATCTGATTACAATGTTGTTTTTGTAAAAAAGTAGTATTCCCTGCGACTTTGCTCGCGTATATTGTAAAGAATTTCAACCCCGGCTTTGTGTTTTTTCTCCACGTATTACCATTCCATGCTTTCCATATTCTTTTCATTCCCTGCCCAATTCAATTCTATATAATTCCCGCCCGGATCGGGACAGACGGACGTGTTCATGAGCACGGATGTTTGTCTCGTGCGGGGATCGAGCCCGCGATCTCAGGGTCAGGGTGGCCATTGTGGGCCATTCGACCACTGAGTTCGTCAAATTATCTTTTATATTTTTATGTAATTCAAATATTAATATTATTTTTTGTATATGTATCCAATTATTTTGTTTGTTATTATGATTTATGACATTATTGAGCGAATTGGGAAACTGTAATGCTATTATTTGTATGAAATAAATAAATAATAGTTGACTAGATGTATTGATAGTTGGCTGGTGACAGACGATGTAAAGTGGTATATGACTATATGACATTCTAAAAATCTTAGATACAAGATCAGGTTGACTGCAATTCGATTGTGTTCGTAAATGCAGAAATATTAAGTGATCATCATCCCTTATTTATCCCAATACTGTGGTACGCATCTCCCCTCAATCGAATTGGTTAACAGCATACTCTACCACTCTGCTCAATAGACCAGTGGTTTCCTCGAAAAAATTGGCATTTTTTCAGGCATTGAATCCAAGGGCATCGATGTTCACGTTTTCTGTTCGAAAACGAATGTTCTCGGCCCTGACGTAGTCCCGTATATAACATTTCGTTAGAAGCTGATAACGTAATCTGGAAATGTTATTTATTTTTAAAGCATCAAGTCGGTTTCTCTATTTATTTAAAAGATTTTATCAGCTACAAGACATATCTGGGGTTTTTCGACAGAAACGCGGCACAACAATCATTTGTTTGTTTGTTTGTTTTTGTAATATCTTTATTGCACTCGATAAAACAATCATATAAAAGTTTACATAAAATAAAAGCCGTACAAAGACGGACTTATCCCTTTAAGGGATTACCTTTAAATATTTGAGAGGATTCAGTAAATATGAACGAAGAATAAATTAATTGAAATATTATATTAAGTACATTAAGTAATATTTAAATACAATTTCTAGTACATACATAAACCTTGAATTGCTAGTACATAGTTGGTACTAGCAATTCAAGGTTTTATCATAGGATCTTTTTAAAGCCGATTTGAAGAAATCACAGAAGAGGACACCTTTACATCACTTACAATTACATCAGATGGAAGGAGATAGAAAAGGATTTGCCGTAAAAATGATTATTATAAAAAGGTTTGTCCAAGAAAAGTCGCTCACATGAACGCAAGCGGTTATCCACGTCCCGAAAATGAAATCTCTCTTTCAAGCAAACTGGTGCAGAAGGATTGAAAAGAACATTATACAAAAATGTAACTAGTGGAAATTGCTTCGAATTCTAATTGGATACTATCCAAGTTGCTCACGGAACATGGAGATATGGTCGAATTTTTTCAGGCCAAACACATAGTGTATGCATTGATTTTGTGTCCGGTCCAATTTATCCAGCAAATCTTCAGTAGAGTCCAAGAAAGCTACATCACCGTAATCAATCAAAGGAAGCAAAAGAGAGCGAACAAGCATCGCTTTAGTGGTAACCGGGAGGAAATTGAATGCAGAGACGCAAACACTTTCCGACTGATCTCATTAATCTGAGGAGCCCAGGACAACGTTTGATCCATGACTATTCCCAGGTTAGTTACCGTAGAAGAGAATGGCGTAAAAGTATTATTGAAAACCACCCTGGGAACAACCATGGACCCCAGCTTGACGATAAAATGTGGACTCCAATAATAATACTTTGTGATTTGGAGGCATTAATCTGGAAACCAAAACGCTCCAACGACCAATCAGCAATAGTTGCCAAGTCAGTATTTATAACCCTAATTGCATTAGGAATACCAGAAAGCGGGGTGGCTGTATAGATTTGGAGATCGTCTACGTATAAATGAAAGGAAGATTGGAGAGAAGATATAATGCCATTAATAAATAATGAAAAAAGAAGGGGAGACAGAACACCTCCCTGTGGAACACCAGCATTTAACTCACACCAGTCCGATCTGCACTCATCGATCTTTACCATTTGGCGTCGACCTTTAAGGTACGAGCTAAACCAAGAGAGGGTAGTTGGAAAGAAATTTAACGTTCGAAGAATTCGAAGAAGTAAATCAAAGTCCACCGAGTTAAATGCGCTAGAAAAATCGAGCAGAGTTAGGACTGTCACTAATTTCTGATTTGTTTGGCATGCTTGGGTATCAACCTTACCATTTTTAGGGTTCCGTAGCCAAATGGCAAATAAAGGAACCCTTATGGATTCGTCATGTCTGTCTGTCTGTCCGTCCGTATGTCACACACTGTAAAAAGTGTTTTCCGAAACTATAAGAACTATACTGTTGAAACTTGGTAAGTAAGGTATGGTAGGCCTTTTAAAGTTCAACTATACCACTAGCTAATAGTGGTGAAATAGGTTTACCAGATTTGGCTTTTTTCATTTGTTAACTCATGCAATATTTAAGGCATTATTATGTTAGCTATCATTAAATTTAAAAGCATAATTTATAATTATTTTGTATGTATTTATGCGTATGATTGCCACAAAGTCATGATTTCACATTGTACAAAACATTTGATTTGACTCCAAGCTTGTAATTCGTTGCGCCAGCACGCCACTCACGATGAAGCACGCCAGTTTGAAGAGTGGGTGAGTGGTGGCGGAGGAGGCAGGCGTCAACTTCTTTCCAAGCGAAGGAAGCATCAGGCATTCGATATCGAGCGCTCGTACAGACAACACGTGTGTGAAATAAACGATCTCAACTGTCAGTATTAAATTAAGTATTACAGTTAAAGTTCTCCTTAAACTGAATTTCAAACGACATCAAGTGTTTCATTACTTTGAACAACCGATTACAATCATTTATATGCGTTTGAGTTATTATTCATATAATAAGAGATATACAAGATACATATTCGGTTTATAGGAGGAATTGGGTCTTATATTTCTTTAACTTCTTTATGTATAAATCCGCGTACAAGTGGGAGGTTTTGGATCAAAGATCACTTTATGTGGAGAAATTAAATAAATACTATTATAATTTTAATTGGTGTAAATGTGGTTAGTACAGTCAAGACCACAACATTTTGCTCCTCAGAGACCTCACATCCGTTGGATGACTATCAAATCAAAAGGGAGATATACTGTTTACATGGATTACTTGGGAAACAAGATTGTCTGAATTAAAAATATGAAGCTTTGGACTAAAGTTCAGAATGTTTAGTCCAAAGAGTACTCTCTATTACAAAAGGGGGTTTTATCTCGGCCAACAAAATGCAGTTGGAAAGTATATTTTCCTTTTGGATTACCTATGCTTCCAAAGCTAAGCGTCCCTAATCTAAGCGTGAATGTCGATTTTTTTGTTACATCAATTTGTCCAAAAGTATACCCTTCCGAAACGTCTCAATGTGCTGTCATACATGGAGATCAATACCAGTTATAGGTAAGTTAGATAAGTGGTTCCCAGACACCTTTTTCCCGCTTAGTACCACTTCGTGAAAGAGTTCAAATTTGCATCTCTATTTTTCTTGGCGTATTAGTTTTAGTCGAGAGATGGCTGTGCGAAACTGTTTCATGGGGTACCCATGAGACAATTTCGCCCTCAGGGGTACCATTGACATACAATAACATCAGCTTACAAATACCAACACGTCAACGCTGTTGTGAAGACCAAGCTGCGCCTATTAATAGCCCATCTTGACTAACCTGGGGCCCTACCGACGAAGATGAAGCCGATAACCGTCGGATTTTTTAATTCCAAAAATGGTCTTAGGTTAAAGTTATTGAGAAATATTTTCAGCTTAATTGGTAGAGCTCGAGGGTTTCTACTGGTAGAAACCCTCGAGCTCTACCAGTTAACCTGGTAAAATTGTTGGTTATTATATTTAATTCAGCTGGCTGAATTAAACATAATAACCAACAACATAAGAAGTTTTATTGTAATATAATTAATTTAATACAATCTAATTATAGAAAACTTAATTAAGTTACAAAACTAAAATTATTTATAAATAAATAAATAAATGTAACAATCTAACCAATAGTTGCATTTTCGTTTCAAAGATTTCAATGGTCATCCGAAGCTGCTGATGACCATTGAAATCTTTGAAGCCGAAGCCCTGGTGCTCGATCCCCGCACAAAACAAATATATGCATGTATTTACAAACAAAATGTATTTATGTATAATATCAGTTATTTAGTACCCATAGTACAAGCTTTGCTTAGTAGATAGATCGCATTGTGTAACTTGTTCAGGAATATTTATTTATTATCTTGGTATAGCGTTTAGGCTAATAGGCTATAGGTTATCTGAACAGAGGCTCATTTGTCAACTGCGGTATACTGTAATGAACGATTGATAGAATTCTTCAAAGCAATACAATAATATAAGTGTCTACCTACCACTATCTCTGTAAATAATCTTATCTATAGACACTGCAATATCAAGCTTGTAAAATATAATAATACTGCATAAAATGGATTAAATTAACCGTAATAAATACCTACCTACTCAATAATGTACTTATGATAAGATTGCTATTGCGGTACATTGTTAGATGTGATGCGATTACCGTAACCTACCTACCGTCGACGACGAGTAAAAACCTCAATCATCTAACTGTTAGATGATTCTAACATATAAATTTGGAAGGATAAAGATTTCAAGAATAAAGTCATCTGAAAAGTTTTTATAATATAATGCAGAGCTTCATTCAACCAAAGTAAATATAAATGCTTTACGTACCCTATTCAGCAATAGCTAGTATAACCTGATCATCAGGTCATTTTAGTCTCCACTACAGGAGCACGACCCTCTCTCGTCCGTACCTGACAGAAGGAGGATTTGGCCTACACTCCCCACGCTGGCCAAACGGGTTGGGGAGGCTTGATGGATGTTTTATAATGTATTTCCCTTAGTCGCCTTGTACGACATCCACTGGAAGAGACGGAGTGATTCTATTCTAGTCTGCCGGAAACCACACGGCCAAAGTATAACCTATAATAGTGTTAATGATCGAAGAGTATAGTCACACCCCGGTCACTCCATACAAATGTCGCTTCGTTCACTATTACATAAACAATGAAGTCTGTCTGCAGAATGTGAATAAGTGTGTGTGCGTGTGGCGTTATGCAAACTGTTCCAGATTCGTTTCAGAGGGGAGATGAGGTCGACAAGAGAGAACGGCAGGGAGTGGCCATACTATACGTAGTACTAACTTATCCTGTGGTATAACACTACTCGACACAAAAAAGAATTAAAGCCGTCACAAATATGATATGATAAGTTTATATTATCTTTGTGATTGCAATAATGTTGTTCTAACAAACAAAAAAAATATCATGATTAGAGGAGCAAGAGACTTTAGTGTCCATTCAGATGACATTCCAAGATGAACGATATTAAGGGCCTTCACGCTTCGCTTGAAGGAACCGATATTGTAAGAAATAGGAAACACATGTGCCGGCAGTGCGTTCTACTTTTTAACTGACTCCAAAAAAGGAGGAGGTTCTCAATTCGGCTGTATTTTTTTTAATGGTTCGTACTTAATTACTCCGTGATTTATTAACCGATTTGAAAAATTCTTTTTTTATTTGAAAGAGTATACTTCCAGATTGGTCCCATACTGTTTTCATCATTATCATCAGCCTGTATCTACATACATAAATGTAGAGTAATGTTTGGAGTCGGTTTTTAAACGGTTTTATTTAGCTTGACCTGTTTGTTTGTTTAGTTATTTATTTGTTTATATTTTTGGGTCACATCTAGTAATTGTAATTTGACCCCCTTCCTGTTCACAGATTGATCTGAAATTTGGTACACACCTTTAATTCTCGTGACAATACAATTAAATAAATTCTGTTTCATTGTAAATCCAAGATGGCCGCCGCTACAAAATGGTGGTTTACACATTTTGTCACGACTACCACTACATGGGTATCAAATGAAAGAGCTTGACTAGTAGAACACAGCTCGTCGCTCGTCGCTCTCATGAATTTTATAATAAAATCCAAGACAAGGCCGTCAACAAAATGGCCGGTTGGCGGTTACATATTTTCTCAATTTTCAATATGGGTATCAAATTAATACAAATTTAAAAGTAAAAAAAAATGACTAAAGGCAAATCTAATCTTAATTGAATTACTATGTAATGGAATTGTGAATTAAAAAACTTGAAAATAAAAATTATGAAAAAATCATTTTTAATTTAAACGGTTTTATTGAAAGTAATGTACTAAAAGCTCAAAAATAATTCGGTAGGTCCGAGGTTTCAGTCATCATACCCCTCTCATTATTTTGTCTGATCAATGCCTTAGATCAGACAAAATAATAAAATCGTTGGGCCCGTGTTTCTATCCAATCAACTCAGTTTACGCTACGCTTTAAATGATACGACAAAGGTAGGAGTTGCAGAACAGTTCGTAACAGTGAAACTATAAGATCGCAAGACATGAGAGATTTGACGAAAATGGGAGAGTGGGATAAGGGGAAACAGTTCTTCAGAGCATTCAACATGGAATATAATACGATAAAAGAAATAAATATTTTACATACGCAAGACACGCACAAGACAAAGCACGCATAAGACATAAGAAAGCATTTATTTATTAGTTTATGCATTAACACGCATAGGAGAGACTTGGATATAAACGCTCGGTCGACTTATTCAGTTCTACTAAGGTACAGTTCCACAGCAGTTGTTGAATATGTCGAAAATACTATGTAATAATTTATGCTCAATACGGAATTTAAATATAATTATATTTGTAATATAATTGTTTGCAATGTGTAGTATGTTGTTATGTAATGTTGAATGCTATCAATGGGCAATTACAGAAAATTCCAATGCGCTCAGCATTGGAATTTTCTGTAAGGCTCAATATATGTATGTAACAATAAATAAATAAGGTTAACCTTTGAAATGCCTTTTTCTTACTAATTAAAAAGGCTTTATAATAAATTATCTCTGTGTATACTCGTATAGCTGTATTAAATAATAAGAAATCAAGACAAAACGTGGGCTCCTAAAAACCTAATGTGTGTTGTCTAAAGTATTACACGAATCCCAACTTTTCATTAATTAAAATAATAAAAAAAATGCCATTGATAGAATTCCAAGGCAGATGGGAACCGTTATGCTCTCAAATTAGAGCCTTGAGAGACGCTCTTATTACCAAGAGAAAACTTTGTATAGTTAATAAAACATTCACTATATTTGTTTTTGTATGAAAATCGCGACTTTATCCTTCATCTGGAAATTGAGATGTGATAGTTGAATAGCAAGAAATGTTATTTCTTGTTTTTTTTACAAGCTTACGGCTTGCCTGATGGAAAGCAGCTACCGCAGCCTATGAACGCCTGTATGACCAGGGGCATCACACGCGCGTTGCCGACCCGCGTTTACGCGTGTAAAGACCTCTTCACGCCCTTTTTAAGAACCCCATGCTTTAGTCTCCTGGGAAAACCTCGACAGGCAGTTCATTCCACAGCTTGACAGTACGCGGGAGAAAACTCCTCTGGAATCGCACAGTACGCGATCACTTAGGCTCCAATGTGTGAGGATGAATTCTGAGTCAATGGCGAGCGGTGCGACTGTAGAAGGAGGCCGTGGGCATCATGTCAAACAACTCCTATTAACACACCCCATTGTCTTCAATCTTATAATATTACAAGAAATAGATCATATATAGGGTTTTAGAGTTGCTACCAAGGACAAGGACCGGAAAGTGCAGCTTATTACGACTAGTAAAGATCAGCAGGGAGACGATGGATGCAAACGGCACAAAATTGATCGTTGTAGAAGTCTAATGGAGAGGCCTATGATATGATGGTGTTGATAATGATGATAATTATTAAACGAGAACAGTTTATTTAATAATACAAGATAGCAAACCCTAGACCTGGAGTGTCACTTGTGCGGCTAGTGTTTAAAACACCTAATAGTGTGGAATAGTTTGTACCTAAGTGATTGATTTGCAGAAGTCAAACTTCCAGTAATATGAACTACTGTATACCTTTGTATACTGTATACCCTATGCGTTATCCATAATGTAGCAGATCTAATTGTCTTGAACAGTTGGCAAAATAGCTAAGCGTTTAGCTATCCAAACACCATTGTTCAAGTAATAGATGTTTGAAATATTATGTGTTCAGCTTTCAACTATCTGTTGCCATCGTATGTATGGTTACGGTAACCGCTTCATATCAGGCATGCCGTATGTTTGCTTGCCACCCGACGAAGTATATAAAAAAGATATTGGAACCATTATTACATCAAATATCACTATGAAACTGTTTTGCTCAGTTATTTTGACAAGGCAAACGACGCCGACGGAAACAAATCGGCTTACTGCACGTCGTTATGAGGTTTTCAGAAAGTCTATCATGAACGCTATCGTCTAGTTAGTACATATTTTCAGAGACTATGGTTGTTATACCATTACCGCGAGAAGACAGTAAGTAGATAGGTTGTCGCAAATAGTGACATAGAAATCCCATCAAATACATAAAAATGCCAGCCAAGTTGTTGAGTTGAGGGTTGTTGTGTTCCTGCGAATGAGTGAGGTCGCCAGAAAGAAAGGAAGGTGTTGCTACGTGAGCAGCGGGGGTGGCGGCGCACGTGCGATATTTAATGTCGCAGGCGTTATATAACCGCTTCACATCAGGCGGACCGTATATTTTTCTGCCACCTGAGGTAATATAAAAAAATGACTGCCGCAAAATAACACCTGAATCAATTATATAATCCTGTTATTTTTAAGAACCAAAAAACATAATCTCTTTTTTTTCTTCAATTTCCTGTTTTTGGTTTCTGCTACAACAATATTTGCTATTTTAAATATGACTTTTTAAATTCGAATACTCGAATTATTTTCACAAAGCAAATAATTTCATATGTACTGAATACAACATTTGACCTGGTTAGTGATCTGGCTATAATTATTTACCAGCAGATTTGTTTCATACTACGTCGGGTGGCAGACAAGCATACGGCCTCTCTGATGTGAAGCGGTTACCGTATTAACACTGACAAATCGCACAATATCGCTTGCGTGCTGCCACCCCCGTTGCCAGCGCAGCAACTCCTTCCTTTCTGGTGACCTCACTCATTTACAAAAACACAATAACTTATAAGGGAATCGATAGTTGGCTGTGGTGTTCTGTGTGGTGTAGGTACTACCCTATCCGGGCAGACTACGAATACGCTATACCCTACCTCTCTTATGCCTGAGCCTTTAGCTAGTCAGTAGGGTGAACAACGTGCGAGGTTGGCTTATTTGCTCTATAAATTGTGGTTAGCCACTTACACCCCAAATAAAAAAAATAGGACAATTACTTACTGCTACGGCGCAACGACCCAAAGTGGATCTTGGCCTCCGACACCAGACGACGCCATGCCTTTCGATCCTGGGACAACTCTCGCCAATTGCTAACTCCAAGGTTCCGCAGGTCCTTCAGCACCTCGTCACTCCAGCGGTACCTCGGACGTCCAATCGGTCGGCTACCACTTGGTTGTCCCCTGAAGGCTCTTTTTACGGCACGATCCACCCCCATTCTCTCTACGTGCCCGAGCCAGTGGAGTCTGGCCGCTTTGAGCTCTCCAATGATATTGGGCTCGAACACTAGATCTTCGATTTCGAGGTTTTTGCGGATCCTCCAGCTGCCATCTTCCCTTTGAGTTGGACCCAGGATTTTTCGCAGGATTTTCCTTTCCGCCACTAACAACTTATTTTCCTCTTTCAAGGTGAGTGTCCAAGCCTCGCATCCGTGCATTAAAATTGGTCTAATAACAGTTTTGTAGATACGAATCTTGGTTTTTCTGCGTATTAGCTTGGACACTAGAACCTGGTGAAGACCAGCTGTACATCTAAGGGCGCTTTGGATGCGGATATCAATGTCATCTTCCCGTTGATTCGTGTCCGTGACCATATGCCAAGTACTTATATTTGCATACGCCTTTGTAGGACAATAAAACCTTATAAAATATTTTTTTAGACATCTAAGGGGACAAACAGGCATACGACCTGCCTGATGGTAAACAGTCATCACAGCCTACGAACGCTCGCATTACCAGACGATCACTCACGCGTTGTCGACCCTATGTAAACCTCTTCACGCACTTCTTGAAGAATCCCATGCTGTAGTCTCTTGGAAAGAAACCCTCTCTGAAATCGCATAGTTCGCGACCATTTGGGCTCCAATGTGTGAAAATGAATGAGGCTGTAGGTCTCAAATAACTCTTCCAAATTCGACCCATTGTTTAATCGGTAGAACACACAAAGAGAGTAAAGTGGAGCTCTAAAAAGCTCGTATGCAGGGCCGTAACACCATAGCATTATAAAAGATTTGATTTGATTCGTTCCTCTATCTTAGTTCACTCACAGTAGTGTGACCAGATTTTAACATAGATTTACTTTTTTGGTAGATTCTGGGCAACATGTCTTACCCTTCATATATACTACAATAGTACAATATGAAATACCGCTACATGACCATTTTTTTTTCTTTTTGATAAATAACGACGTTACAGTAGGTAAGTAGGAGGTCCTCCTCAAGTTGTTTTCCTCACTGATGAAGGTCGTGATCTCTTTTGCTCTTCGTGCGGATAATATTATGCCATTTGGTTCTGTCTGCTGCAGTATGGAGGGCCTCGCGGATATTGGTATTGAGAGTCCACAGATTAACGAAATAAGTCGTATATTGTTTGTTTCTCTGCACTGTTTGAGTCGACTGCAAAACTTTCTTCCAGTTTCTACGGAAGTGATGCTAGCCCGATCTCTACTTCTCCCTCTGATCGATTACACTGATCTAGGGCCCTACCGCCAAAGCTGAAGCCGTTTACCATTGAATATTTTGATACGTAAATGTCTTACGTTTTAGTTATTAACTAACATCTTCAGCTTAGTTTATAGAGCTCCTGGATTTCTACCAGTTAAGCCAAATACAAATACCATAAATCTGAGTTGAAGTTTAATTTTCGCAATCAAAAAATCCGGTGGGAATCTTCTTCCGCTTAACCGGTAGGGCCCCACATTGATGACAGAATCAATGTATAAGGTATATTTTGGTTAAAGAAAGTACGATCACGTTTCGATGTTCCGCAAGCAACTCTGTTGGTATCCAATCAGGGTTCTTAAATACATTGATATACTTACTCCATTGTTCAATGTCTAGTTCAATCCTGCTGCACCAGTTTACTTGAAGAGAAGGTTGATAACCGCTTACATACTTGTGGAATTTTGACGTAATAACGTCTTATAAATCGATGAACGCCGGCTACACTCACGAAAAAGCATGACTCATTATCACGTTCCGCCTGAACCATGCGCGAGCAAGCGAGAACGCGGCTTCTGACAGATTTATCTCTCTTCCACTATATCGGTCGATATTGACGTTATCACGTAAAATTATTGTCCATAAACCGACTTTACAGACAACCAATATTTTTTTTTACTGGATATACTCTCCCATAATATCTACGGCTATGACAAATCATTTTTAGTGTATGCGGCTGAACTCTGAAATTCCTTATCTCATAATGTCAAGATGTCTCCCTCTATTGAATCTTTCAAATCTGCACTTAAAAAATATTTTAAGAATACTATGGACTAACTAACACCCGTATTCACAAACAATACTTGTCTATGAAAACTAACAATACTATGCGAAGTAATGCATTTATCAGTGCGTCGCACATGGCGAGCCTTTCAATTCATAAACAATACTTTAACGGCACTTGAATAAGCAAACGCACTGCGTTAAATAGAGTCGCTTGATTGGTTAGTTTGTGTTGCGCAGTTCACTTCGTTGACTGACATTTCATTATTCATAAAATTTCGACGAGCTCGGTGGTCGAATGGTTAGCAATGGCCACTTTGACTCCGAGGTCGCGGGTTCGATTCCCGCACAAGAAAAACATTTGTGTGCATGAACATATCTGTTTGTCTTGGTCTGGGTGTTTTCTAAATGTATTATAATTATGTATTTACAAAAAAAAATGTATTTAAGTACATTTATCAGTTGTCTAGTACCCATAACACAAGTGTTGCGCTTAATTTGGGACTAGATAAATGCGCTGTGTAAATTGTCCAGAAATATTTGATATTATTATAATTATTATAACCTCTTAAATAAAATATTGCTTGAGAACTATTTTTAATTTGTGTTTTGTGGTGATTTTGTAGTAGTTGTTGCGTCGATTTGTGTTTGAACAATAATAATCAAAATAAAGGATCTTGGAAATCCCGTATCCCTTTTCTAGTATTTATTCTGCTTCGCTCATTGATATAAATTATCAAACTCTTCTTCGCTACTATAATCCATTATTAAAGCAACAAAAACAACCTCTATCAAACAAAACCAAACATGAGAAATGAGCATAACTTATCTTTTCGACGTAAACTGGTCACAAAATGACACTATGCGTTGCATAATATAGCTAGCTGGCTCCCTTAAATAGGCGTTCATTTTAAGGGACGCACAGTGCCGACCGCCACTCAAGTGTTGTCTATGAATAGGTTTTTGTGTATCTGTGCGTCCGCGCGCACTGTGAGACCTCATAGTAATGTTAGTGAATACGGGTGTAAAGGTTCTTCCCTTATAGAGATAAGCCCGCCTTTGTATTATAAATATCTATTCATGTAAATGGTTCTTAAAAAAATGGTAATACGTACAATATTAAAATATTGAACAAACTTTCATGTATAAGTATAACAGTTTAAATGCTTAATAAGCGACATAACCCGTGTATAAGACATTGGGCGTGTGGTTTCCGGCAGATTAGAATAGAATCACTCCGTCTCTTCCCGTGGATATCGTACAAGGCGACTAAGGGAAATACATTATAAAACAGCGATCAGGCCTCCCCAACCCGTCTGGCCAGCGTGGGGAGTGTAGGCCAAATCCTCCTTCTGTTTGGGACGGACGAGAGAGGGTCGTGCTCCTGTAGTGGAGACTAAAATGACCTAATGATTATGACGATGAAGCGACATAAAAATACCTTTTCATTTTTATATAATCAGTATTGATATTTTTAATTTGTGAATTCCGTTTAACGAACTGACTTATTTTCTGAATTTTAATTAAAATATTAATATCTCCCTTTTCTTTTTATTAAATTTTCATTAGTCTGTAGTGAGTTGGTAGATTTTCAAGACTCATTGCAGTAAGTTTCTCAAATAAAATCTGGTTACATTGTAACTAACTTCAATTGTTTAGTTCGTTCAATGAACGGTTGAGTCGGTTCGTTTCGTACGTTCATTCGTTTAGTTGTCTTGTGCGTGTAGTTTGCATTACAATGTTTTGTTTTTTGTTTTACCTAAACTAGGTTATATTATATTATTAAATATTGTGTCGATATTATTTTGTGAATATCTTTCATTGAACACAACCATTTTTTATTGTAGTTTACAAAAACGCGCAGATTTTGTTTAATTTTTTTTCTTCAAGTGATAATAAGTTCTTTGTTTTATGTCATGTTCTTTAGAAAAGTGGTGATATTACAACTTTATTGACTGGGACTTTATGGAACATATATTTGATACGGTAAGTCTTTAAAAAATTTACAATGTTGATCAGCATGGAATTAGTATCTTGTACTGAAAAAAATAAAACAAGTGGTAACTAACTACTGACCCAGTTTATCATTACTTTGTTTTGTGTATGTTGAAAATCATTAATTTCCATTAGTTACAATGTATACGAAGACAAACTTGACGTTCTTTATACCCGACTGCGAAGCCCAAGGGGCGGGCTAAGTTATAAATTATGTTCAAATAAGTAGGTATACTGTGGTGGTGGTTGCTGAATCTAAAAGAAAGTAAATAAACTTGCACCAGTTTTCTTTTATTTTCTTCTTCAAAATCTTTTCTGGTTTAGTGATGTCTATAGGCTGTGGTGGTTACTTACCATCAGTTGACTTGTGCATGTTTGTCCCCTCTTTTATGACAAACCTGGTGGTTGAATGGCCTTGTCCACTTTGACTCCGGGGTTGTGGGCTCAATTCCCGCATAAGAAAAATATTTGTGTGTAAGAACCTGTCTGTTTGTATTGATCGATTTGTGTGATTGATTTCTGTGATTATATGATAATATATGTATGTACTTAATTAAAAAAAATATTTAAGTGTTCTAATACTTATCTATTACTCATAGTACAAGCTTTGCTTAGTTTGGAACTTAGTTAGATGGCATTATGTAGTTTGTGCAGTAATATTTATTTATTTATTAAATAAAATGCAATTTAATTTTCCATGAAATGCAAAATTAATAATAAAACTTTTATAGGTAAATTTTATCTAGCACTAAATTAGTTGTAGTTTCTCAAAACGAGCCATTCCACAAAATTGACAAAATCGAGTTAAGTATGCCAAAGTGTCTATTATGTCAATACTTTCATTCAGAAAAAAAGACCTACGCCAAAATCAAGCGATTTTGCCCTTTATAGTGCGCCCCATACCATCCCACTTGTACTGAAGGCGATGTTTTTAATTCAAAGTATAGCTCCAGTTGTCTTAGATCGTTTTAGATAAAATAGTCAAATGAAGAAAACAATTTAAAAATTATATGTCTTTAAGAATCCACTCTGCTTAGATCTTTTTTGAGAAATAACATTCAATGAATATAACAAATTAAACAAATCATATAAACGACCCAGACTTTTTAGATTGTTTTTGTTTTTTTGTTTTGTACTCATTTAAGTAAAAAGATTACTAAATTGGTAGTTTTATTTACATAAAAATGATTATTTCTTTTCAGTCTTATAAATGGATCGTTATTGCTGAATTAAATCTAAGGAACTGCCATGAAAAATATATTTTAACGAAAAGGATCCAGACCCATATTTTTGTAAATATCTCAATAAATAAAGAAATTATTCAAATTCAACAAGACATATATAAAACGTAATAAATTAACACATTGTATATATTTATAAAAAGAAATATAAGTTTGAAGCTAAAATCTATGGGCAAATTTGAATCAAATTTCATTACATACAAATATTTTTTTCCCTATGATCTAATTTTTCATGATTTTATAGTAAAAATTTACACATATAATGTTTATAAAATTTGATCATAACATTAAAAACAATTTAAATTATTATAAAATTCGTAGTTTCATTCACACATAACCCTCCTTCTGTCACAGTCGGATAAAAAATGATTATTGCTTTATAGTTTTATAAATGGATCTGTATTGCTGAATTCAATCAAAGACACTGTAATGAAAAAAATACTTTAACGAAAAGGATCCAGACCCATGTTTTCGTAAATATCTTTCTAAATACAAATATTATTCAAATTCAACAAAACATTTAAAACATCATAAAATTAACACATCTATTTACAAAAAGTAATGTAAGTTAGAAGTTTGACATTCATGAGCAAATTTAATTCAAACCATTCAAACTTCAAAAAATCATATCTCAAAACAAGGTTAGTATGGAATGGCTCCTTTTTGAGAAACTACATCCAATTATTAATTTTACTATTGATTATATAGTCTTATCTTGTAAAAGGAAATTAAAAGTTTGTCCTTTCCTACCCTAAGGTTGTCTTGAAGAGATTGCTCATAGCGATAAGACCGCCTATTGTATTATCATGTAATTGTTTTCTTTTAATTAGAGCTCCGTCGCAAAACAAATACTGGGAACTTCTGTTCTACAGACCTCTCGGATAGTGTCAGTCTGTGGTGGAAGTGAAAGAGTTGATATAGCTTAAATGTAAAGTTGGTTGGCTAGAGGTACTTCCACTGCACAGAAGATCGCAGCCAAATAAAAAAAAACTTAATAGCCTAACTAAAGGGTTGTTGTGGTCTTGTGGGTGAGTGAGACTAAAATATGAATTGAATTGTTGTAATTGCAGTGGCTTTTGCAAGCGTATATTGGTCACGGACACCGCTTCTTTTCAGGCAGCATGTAGTATAAAAAAACCAACCTTTGAACAGTTACAAATAGAAGCAGGGACTGCAATACCTGTATTTTAAATTATCTATACCAGGAAATATCCTTAACATTATTTCAGTATTATTGTCATGGGTACTAAAATAATGTGTACATGACGTCATCCCTGAACATAATGGTAATTATTCAACAAGTAATGTTATTTATGGGTTAACAGTCCCTGAGTAGAAGTTAACTTGATAAATCGAGAAAACCTAGAACAAATAATATTTTAATAAACATATTTTTACTACTATGTTTTTTATATTCCTGATTATTAATATTTGCGAACAATCCTTTTCTTTTGTTACCACGCATCATGAAATTCGCACAAACAAAATGAGAATTCTTTATTTGCCTCTGGACCCTTGTGAGCACGTAGGCACGTCTTACACTTTTAAAAAAATCATATTCTTATACTTTGTCGTTTTTTTTTATCTAGTAGCGTTTCGGAAGTAACGACTACCTCTTGACCTCGTAAAACACGCGAGATTTCGCACTTAATATGCACCTAGATTATTCGCGTAAATACGCGAAATAAACAAATGCACGAGATGTCGGTTACCTACTAAGATTGCATTTCTTACAAGAGATTAGAGATGAGAAAGTACATAATAAACGCCTAATTGCCCGATAAAGCCCGGTTTTTAGGTATAAATTGGGAGTTTATATGTTTTTATTGCGAATTTATCGTAAATGACTGGCATTTTGCCCATCTTTATAAGAGATTAAATATTTAACGTCTTTAGTAACTACTAATGTTATCATAATTTATCGAGCAAGCCGTACCCACTACATAGGCACTATATAGACACCAGAGAGAAAAATTAATTAAGTATTTCGTCCTCAATGTATGTAGTAATATTTTTATGTTCGTTGTTAACAAGGAAATATTAATTAAAACGTATTCGAGTTAATTTTCTCTTTGAAATTGTTATTTGTTTGACGTTGTTATTGTGGGACTTTTAATTGCGTTCTTAAAAATTTAATTGCACCTAAATAACTAGAATTGTTATATATATTCTATGTGTTTGTTCTACGTAAATGTTAACTACTCCGGTGGTCGAATAGCTACCAATAGCTATTTTTTGGTACCGAGGGTTGTCAGTTTGATGCCCCCTCACAAGATAAACTTTAGTGTGTATGGACAATTGAACATGTTTGTTTCTCTCGGTCTACGTGATTTAGAAATATGTATTACTATTTTCATAAAAAAAAAGAGAAAGTATATTCATCAGTTATACCATAGAGAAAGGATTATCGTCGTTGGTTATACTATACACAGCACAAACTAAGCAATGCTCGAATGCCATAGGCACGATGTACCTAACTATTAACCAATTTATGGGTAAAAAATGCGAAGCAAAGCAGCCGGTAGAAGCTAGCACTACACAGATTTTAATGACTAATTATGTATAAGTGAAATGTAAAGACTTGCGCAGCATGACTATTCTGCATCGGTAATCTGTAGATATTCTGTTTTGATGTCACATGCGAATGCTGCGTGGACTTTTATCGCCTTTGCAAAGTCCATTGTTATGACGTCATGCTGTATGCATCATGCAACGGTGGGGAATCGGGTCATCGATAAATACTTGTTAAAAAACATCTCAGGATTATAGTCATATTAAGTATATTGTGAAATTGTATTAATGTCATTGTGTTTATGCATGTACGCTGGTGGTTTAATACGCTTGTTTCAAAAAGCGTTGTCTTTCCTTTTGGTTTTGTTTTGGTAAAAATCAAAAAGGGTCGCCATCGAGCTCCTCAATCCTCCTCCTAATTTTTCCGATTAGATTCTAATCGAACACGCCAGTTAACAACAGCGCTCTGTTGCAAAAATCCTTTTGTATGGTATGCTAGATCAATAGTCACTTTTGTTGAAATCCATTGGTGGGTAGAGTTCCACTATCTATCCCTTAATATAGTTATTTATCGTTATTATTTTGTTTATCATTGCGCCGCAGAGAAATTAATACGCCACTAAAATTCTCTAGAAATATTTTCCTTTTAGAATTTAGTCGTCTAGACCAAGTCTAGACGCTATAAAAGTAAAATCCTAAATATTTATATGTGTAACAGACCGCAGTTTTTGTACGACTTTAATGGAGAAAGTAGGTTAAGAAGTCCTACATTAGCAGCTGCCGATATGGTAGTAATGCAGAGTTTAGCGTTTCTTATGTGACTCACGCTCTTTCTCCACATTTCGCATATCTATAATAGTAGCGTCTAGGTGTCTACTTAAGTTTATCTAGTTTATAGTTAACTGTCGCCGCACGGTCGTATTTAACTTACCTGTGGTTTATGTATCTTATAACATCCACTGAGTAATCAAGTAGGTATGTATTTTGAAATTATATTGACGAGCCCGGTGGACGAATGGCTAGCAATGGCTACTTTGACTCCGAGGTCGCGGGTTCGATCCCAGCACAAGACAAACATTTGTGTGCATGAACATATCTATTTGTCTTGGTCTGGGAGTTTTCTATGTATTATAAGTATGTATTTACAAAAAAAATGTATTTAAATACTTTTATCAGTTGTCTAGTACCCATAGTACAAGCTTTGCGCTTAATTTGGGACTAGATGACGTTGTGTAAATTGTTCAGAAATATCTTAAAAAAAAAAATTGATTTTACATTTGCCTTGTAATCTCTTAAACGCACTAAGCGACCGCGACCATGGTCACAGCGACAATCTATTTACATTACAGTTCTCGGTCGCGTATTGCGTATATGGTTGGTCGCTGCGACCAATGGTTGCGGTCGCCTAGTACGTTTAAGCTCTAACATTAGTGGGTCCCATATTATCAAACCCTACAAGAAAATTAGAAATTCATAAGAAATTTACACCCACAAAATTTCTCGAATTTTATATTTATTTTATTTATTACAATCGTTTATTTACAATCGAAAATCTGTTATCGTGCTGGTTTTTACATTTAAATATTTGATATACTTACCTATATTTATAGAGAACGCTCTAAACCCTTTCGATTGAAGTGGAGACCTGTATCCCAGAAGTGAGATGAAAATGGGTTGATGATACGTGATAGAATTGCTAGCAATGCCACTTTGGTCGCGGTTTCCATCCCCGCACAAGACAAATCGACGGCCTCTACGTAAAACATCGAAAGTAATTTTTAGGTACTTCACAGCGTTAATTTTTTAGTTAATTTTTAGCGTTTCAAAGTTAGATTATGACATTATTATTTAAATATGACACTGCTACATCTTAATATACTTATAAAAATTTCATGTCACGTTGTTTGTCCCCGATGGATCCTAAACTACTAGACCAATTTAAAAAAAAAATTGCACAGTGTGTGCAATTTGGTCCGATTTGAGAGATATTATAGTATATAACTCATCGGAAAAAATATCGTAAAAATATTTAAAGGCGATACGAAGTTCGCCGGGCCAGCTAGTCTAATAATAATTTAAGCACTTTGATTATGTTATCCACATTTACATTTATATATAGAAGTTTTTTAAAACGTAGAGAGTATATCGTCTGCGTAGAAGGAAAAATGGATAAGTAATTTTTTCTAGTTTCGAAATAATCGCGATTTTGTGTTTTTTTTTAACAGTTCATTTTTGACACTATTTTTATTTATAAATAAAAGACAATTTTAGTTTTGGATCAGTATGTCCTTTATTTATTACTCAATCGAACTAAACTCTCTCTTAAAGTATAAATAAATAGAAAATAAGTATTAATTTTTCCATTTGAAATAGAAAAATGATGATATTTCTGAAACGGAAAAAGGTATAATCAGACTGAAATATGCGCTATGAATTTGTTACCACGAAAATATTTTGATTATTTACGTGGGGACCGTCGAAATATTCGTGTGTATAAACATGTCTGTTTGTGTCGGTCTGGGTGTTTTCTAATGTAGTATTTGTATGTAATTACATAAAAAAATATTTTTATGTATAATATCAGTTACCTAGTACTCATAGTATAAGCTTTGCTTAGTTTGGGACTAGATGGCGGTGTGTAATTTGTCCAGAAAAAAAAGTATGATCAGTTCCTATGAATAGAATAATTAAATAATGTTTTTTAGCCAAAAATTTTATGGGAAAATAGAAATCTCTATTAAGTTATTATAGGAATCAAATGACTAATGTACATCGACAATACAATGTGATGAAAGTGGTTTACATTCATATGTGCAGAAATAAAAATCTTACTTTGTTTCGGGTTTTTGAACTTATAATGTTTTAAATTAAACACTACTAGGGTATTGACCGTCTCGTCTCTATATGTAGTAAATATACCTACGTCGTGAAATAATATAGTAAATGCAATGGGGAAAAAGCTTTGTTCCTTTATGGGAAATCTTTTATAAATAGTGTGTTTTCATGGTGATCTTGTTGAACCATTACCTACGTTATTTTAGCATACACGAGAATAGGATATCGACCTGTTAAGGATGTGTCATGTTCCGTATTTGCAGTAATTACCTTTTTTGTCATTGTCAAGCATGAAACTTTATCACATATCTAACTTACCGCCAAGCGGCTTCGGTCGTTTCCATTTTGTACAAATTTTATGGTTTTGATTGTTTCATATCTAACTTCAGTAGTTTTGTTATTATTCAATAGTTGATTTCAGCTAACTTGCAGGTCTATATATAAATATTTTTAAAATGGAAACGTATAAGTATCGCTATAAGTAATATTTTCCAGGCATTCTTTATTTGTGGCGCCTATGTCATTTTTGGCGCAGTAAAAGATTATCAAGTATATACAACAAAAAAAAAGTCTGAAATAAGCTTATTAGTTGAAATTATATTATTAGTTGAAATGTCGAAATTTTAAATCTCCATTTTGGAGCGGCCGCCATATTGGTTTTAAAATGGCTGCATTTTGCACATCAGGCATTGTCACGAGAACTCAACGATTGTGTCTAATTTTACTTGCATGATCTGATTACACACACCGCGGTGAAACTAAATAAATAGCTTGTAATGAATATAGTTTAATAAATAAAGTATATAATCACACACATTCTCGTTCACACACATATAAATCATTGCTTAGATGCGACGTATGTTGGTAGTTTTGGATTTTCAAACTAGGTTTATTCGATAGCATTGAAAAAAATATATATGTTCGTGTAAGTATGTCATAATTGAGCATTTAATCTATCGTATTCCTCATATAAATAGGAATTTCTCGATTCGTTACACGATTCGCATTACTTTGCTCGATAGAAAAAAATCGCGAACATAACTCGATTTGAAAATTTCTCGTTTTATTCCAACTGTATTGAGTTAACGTGGAAAGCGGAATGGCTTTTATTAAATGAAAAATAATTTTTAAATGACTATATGTCTTGTGGTTACGTAAAAACGTACAAAATTAGTACTCGTTGGGACCGATTTTGTTCCAGGCCCTCTTGCAAGTCGATTTTGAAGGTTTTATGTACGACGAGACGAATATTCATTTGATCTAAAAATTGACGACCAAAATCCTACATTCCATCACTACTGCCCCCTTACCACCAACCTTATTGCGGAATCGCAATAAGGTTGGTGGTAAGGGGGCTGTTATATTTTCACAAAATATTTGTTTAACTCCTATATGAATTTTGATGAGTTACTCGTGTTTCATTATTTCTATTAAAGAGTGTAAATTTCCAGTCTAAAGTCAACGTTGATTGAAAAAAAATAATTGATTGATTGTTTTTTCATCCACCTGATACAAACCTTCGACCTCAATTTATACACTCTTAGAGCTTATATTCACCACACTCTTGACTAGACCTTAATAGGAACTTACTGTCAGATATCTTTGGTGATAACTAGGGTTTGGGAATTCCCGACAAGTTCAAAGTCCCGGGACACGAGACAGCCTACAGTCAAAGTCCCGGGACTTCGAGACTTTTTGTTTTTTTTAGTGGGGCTTTCGTAAAATTGTAATTAAGTTAGTTTTTTGTTTAAAATTGTACCTATTAATAAAAGCCAATTTTTTGAAAAAAAATCAACATTAAATGGCTTCACTTATTTATGATTCAGTTGAAGCTCATAATTGTGAACAATTGAAAAAGGTGGCTAAAATGTCATGGGCGTCTGCAAATAGGGATAAAAAGTGAGCTGTTTGAGTAGTTGGGCATCAACAGTTGTTTACTAGCTTAAACTTAAAAATAGAAATTAATATTTACAATTTTATTCTTATTAATAATGTTAATTTATTTGTAAGAATTGAAAATATATATTGAGTATTATTTATGGGAGTAAATAATTTATAAAATAAGTAATTAATATTTTGGGGCTATACTCTATATTTGAGGTTATTAATTAGACAAATGTAAATTCTGAATTGAATATGTTTAGTAGTTTTTATCATAAATGAAATGTTTAATATGAGATAAAATACATAAGATTTATGATATTTACAGAGTCAAAAATGAAATTAAGAATAATGTGCCAGTGTACAAACAGTTGACAAGGGGAAATGGCTAAATATCCTAAACACACCCAATGAAAGTTCAAATGTATTGCAGAGTCAGAAAGTCAATTATCCTAACAATCCTTTTTTTTTCACTTTTTCCAAAAAATAAATCGGTAGTGTCCGACCGAATGTTCGGTTTCGGTTTCGGTCGAGTTTCGGTTTAGTTTCGGTTTCGGCGGCAAACCTGCCGAAACTACGACCGAAACCGAAACTTCATTCGGGAGTTCCCGCGCTGTGCTCGGTCATGTTCGGCGCAGTAAATCTCATCCAAGAGACGAAGACATTTTGCCGTGTCCACGTGCCTAATGTCATGACTTGTTTGCGTTTGCAGTGCGTTTTGTTTGTTGTTTGTGAGTTTTCGTGTATTTGTTTTGAATTCGGAAGTTTTATCATGTGATATTGTTTAAGGGTAGGTAGGAAACATAATAATTTAGTATAATAAACTAATGCATAGATTATAGTAGAATAAAGTCTAACATAACTATCTGAATATTTTGTGGTTAATTTAACTCATTCGGTAATGCTATATGGTAGGGGAGCCCTTGGTGCTAAATCGGGATTTACTCGAGCGTCATAGAGACCTATTGCGAAGCTTAGATGATAAGAAGAAAAAAATGTCATATAATATATACCTTTTCATCGGTGGGGGGAGCGGCTATAGACTTTCAAAAATGTAAAAAAAAAAAAACAGTTGCATGGACATACTCGAGCGCGTCGACGTCGGCGAGATATTGATAGCATCCATGTCCTATGTATTTTTGGAAATGTACGTATGTTAATCTGACTGTTTCCATGATGGGGGTGGCTGTACGTAAGGGTTCAAAAAGAACAAAAAAAATATTTTTTTCGAGCGTGTCAGATTTTCTAAGGGGATGTTAAATGAACCTAAAAAAAAGCTCGTATATAATAATTGATGATTTGGATGTGACGCAAACTCTCGGCCATTATCAGAATGTGCAAAAATTCGCCATTTTGAAATACTCGAGCGCGTCAGATTAAGATATATATGGTTCATCTTTATGCCCTAGACGTGCTGTCTCATAATCTGATGATTATCTGGAGGGATTCGCCAAATCTGACAATTTTTTTTTTTTTTTTTTAAATCATTGAACTAAATTAATTGAAAAGCTGAAGAAATAGCAAATAAAACAGTGTATGTTTTTTAAGTAGAATACTTGTCATCATCATCATCATCATCAGCCTCATAAATTTTTTTTTAATCATCGTCTTCCTCCTCTGGCTCGATTTCATCCTCAGATTGCATAAGAAATCATTAAAATATTTAACGATTTTTTTTTATGATTTTTTTTTTAATTATTGGAAAAAAATATATATCTAATTCTGGAGTATCCTCAAGAATATCCGGTGTTATGACATCTTCATCATCATCTACGGATAGGGGAATACAGGCATCACGTAGCTGCACGCTTTAATCTTTAAAGATTAATTTTTCTTACTTAGGCTTATGGAAATCGTCAGATTATATATTTTTCGTAAACCTTGAATTATTTCTTTCAAAATAAAAATAAAAGTTAGCCACGCTCGAGAATGTCTAGTTGACACGTTTTTGACACAAGTTGATACAAGTTTTTTTTACAACTTTGTAACCCTCTCCTTTTTTACGTCACTTTGAAATTGTCAGATTTGTGGAATATACACGTTTTAGCATGTAACTAACTCACCCTACCTTAATCTGACGCGCTCGAGAACCTCAGATGATCAATTTTTTTTACTAATCTGATCCTTTATCCTGGACGGGCGGCCATATATATGGGGCTCATATTTGGTGGAGGCATTTAATCGAGTACAAGGTTTAGTAACTCCCGAAATCCCCCTCTCGGGCTCCCATACTAATACTATAGTGCATTAGTGGTGATAATATTAAAGATTTAGAGTTTCAACGTTCAATTTAATAATTATAACCAAATATCTAGCAATTATAACGCAACGTAAAGTATTTTTTTTTTATAAGACGTCGCGTCGCGTGGCCGACATGCATACGGCCCGCCTGATGTGAAGCGGTTACCGTAGCCATATTAACGATCGCAACATAAAATATCGCTCGCGCGCTGCCACCCCCGCTGCAGACGCAGCATCTCCTCCCTTTCTGGTGACCTCACTCACTCGCAGGAACACAACAACCCTCAAGGGATTTGTTATTTGGCTGCGGTATTCTGTGAGGTGGAGGTACATTCCCCAGTCGGGTAGCTTACAATTATACTCCCTACCTCTCTTTTCGCCAGAGCTTCGTTTGTCAGTTAGCAGGGTGCACCGCGTGCAGGTGAAGTTGGCTTTGATTCAGAGATGTTGATGAACCACTTACACCCCCAATTATAAGAGAAATACCTACAGTTAGATAATTGTTTCGTAAAAGTTTCGGTTTCGGTTTCGGTTTCGGCCGAAACTGAGACTGTTGCCGAAATTCGGTTTCGGTTTCGGTCGTAAAAACTAGTTTCGGTCGGACACTATAAATCGGTTTTAATTAATATTTTAATTTTTGATACGGGTAGCGGGTACTTTAGTTGGTTGTTTAGAAAAAACAGTACTAAAAAGATGGCTGATGCTAACGTAAGCATAAAAAAAAAATTGTGATGAAAAGGCCTATTAGTTAACCGGTAGTTAAACTTACAGATGGCGCTATGCTCTTTCAATTATTTGAGAATAAAAATGAATTGCGATAATCTTGTCTCGTCTCGCGTCTCGGGACTCGAGACAACTAAAATTACGAAAAGTCCCGGGACTTCGAGACCCGAGACGTCCCGGGACCCAAACCCTAGTGATAACTAATAAGTCTGTCACGTGAAAAAGGCCTCCCTCTTCATAGTATTATGTTTTATCACTCCTCGGCCATTCCATACAAATGTCGATTACTACTACATAAACAATGACGTCAGTGCAGAGCGTGAATGAGCGTGTGTGCGTGCGGCGCCATACAAACTGTTCCAGATTCGTCTCAGAGGGGAGGTGAGGTCGACACGAGAGAGCGGCAGGGAGTGCCCATACTGTTATAGCTTCAATTGTTTCAGATCTGCGGTGATAACTGAAAAGTTTGTAACGTGAAAAAGGCCTTCCTCTTTATAGTATTAGTGTTCAACAGAGGTTCTTAGTCACATTTGTCGCATATATGTATAATTTTTGGTTTCTGTAGACCCCCTGTCCTACTGATTTATGAAAATATGTATGAATTTTGTAGATTTCTTGCTTGCTGAAATGTCGATAGAGACTTTGAGAATCAATGGTGTAGAGTGGTGTAAGTAGTCGGTGTGTCCCAAAGTATAGAATTCCTCAGCATCTGTACCTACATCTATAGATATTCTATTTAATATCACCAGGGTATCAGTAAGGTATCGAATACGCTATTTGATCAGTTGACAAACATTATCGCATGTTTTGAAATAGATCGTCTGGCCTTTTGTTTTGATATGTTCGTAGATAAGGCATTCAACAGTGCTTTATGTGATTTTGCGCAATAACATCCTCGGTAGGTACTATATATCCACTTGATAAGCAGGAGACTATCTTTCGTGATGATTCAAGTGGCTCATTGACCGAGATCATTCGCACGCTGTCAGTAATCGATTGATCAACACTTATAGCATCGACTTTTGTTTAGTGACGTTGTTTTTAGGTTCTTAGGCCACGCGCAGTATTAGGATTTCGTAGTTGCCCGCCATTTAACCCCTCGCGAGCTGCGACTTTTCAATTCTTTACCAAGCGCTGTAGCAACACTAGCAACCTTGTACCTACCATGGGACCGTAACATGCGAAAGGTTAAATCGAACAACAATCAGCGCTTACAATATTTTTGAAAGACCTATCCAACGATACCCAACACCATAGGATAGCCAAGAAAAAAAAAATATCCCCACATTACGTGGGGAGGTACCAAAATTTATTTTTCCAGATTTTATTCTAACGTTTTGTCGGCGTCATTAATATATTACCCGTACCAAATTTGAGTTTTGTATTACTAATAGTCTCCGAGCTAAACAACGGGTCTATCTGTCTGTCCAGACAGACGGATACGGCGAAAGTCGGCGAAACTATAAGGGCTCCTTGTTTATAACGGAACCCTAAAAAGAGAGGACTACATTGAGTCCTTCAAAAAGAACATGAAGAAGGTTTTACAGGATTAAAAACGTCCGTGTGATGCCGTTGGTGTTATAGGCAACGATATGCTGCCGTAACTGCAACAGGTTGTCCATCAAGCGGGCTGTACTCTTTTCCACCTTGTATCACAGTATAAGTAATAGTACTACGTACAGTATGGCTACTCCCTGCCGCTCTCTCGTGTCGACCTTACCTTCCTTCTGAGACAAATCTGGAACAGTTTGTATGGCCCCTCACGCACACACGGTCATTCGCGCTCTGCACAGACATTGTTTATGTCACAGTTCATGGCGCGATCTGTATGGTGTGGCCGGGGTGTGGTTGTATAAAAAAAATTCAATGCCGAAGCTAAGAAGAACTTTGATCAATAAGGTGTCAATCGATTTGTTATCATGGTCCCGGTAACATAGGCTACTTTTTAACCGATTTCAACAATAGGAGGAGTCGATTTTTTACTTTTTAGTGTTTTTTCCGTAGTCTGGTTACAGTATTTTTTTTTTGTATTATACAGAGATATTCTGTCCCGTATGCTGCCTTTAAACAGATCTAGTCTCTCGAAGAATAAAACAGCTCCGTTTAGTGCTGTACAACGAGACTCAGTAAACGAAACAGTCCATATCAGCTCACCTACATACATATGAACTAGGTTGATTTTTATCTGAATAACATAGACGATCTAAAAACATATCAAGTGTTTTATTGATAATACCTATCAATCAGTAATAATATAATGTTGTTGAAGACCTAGATTTTTTTTTAACTCATCCTTATCTACTTCAAAGAAAAAAGATTTCCCCGTCTCTGGTACCACCCGTTCACGAGTTGATGCATGGAATACGACACAATGTTAATAGTAACATTGTGTCGTATCGTATCCAATGTTTTCCGTTGTGTCAAAAAAAAAACGACACAATGTATAAAAAGTTTTTTTTTTTCGAAATTTTAATTCGGAAAAAATAAAATTTAATTAAAGGAAGAATACCGGTATGACGAGCTCGGTGGCGTAGCGGTCAATGACGCGGCTTCGACACCAACGCTCGTGGGTTCGATTCCCACGCAGGACAAACATTTGTGTGCATGAACATGTCTGTTTGTCTTGGTCTGGGTGTTTTCTATGTATCATAAGTATGTATTTACAAGAAAAAAAAAATGTATTTACGTATGTTTATCAGTTATCTAGTACCCATAACACAAGCTTCGCTTACTTTGGGGCTAGATGGCGCTGTGTAGTTTGTCTGACAATATTTATTTATTTATTTATTTAATACCGACTCACGATTCCTTTGCATGAGGCTATTCTATTTGTACTTACCTAGCGGCCTGTCAACGTTTCGCTGTGGCTCAATCTTTCCCTTCCATTCTCATTCCTGCGGATTTTCCACGCAAACCTTGTCCTGACAATTTCAAAAACAATAAAAAAAAATATTGAAGTGAAATGATTCATAAAAAGTTCTAAAAAATGAAATTTTTAAATATTTCAATAGCAATTCTGGTGTCCAGGACGGAGACAAATCCAACAAATCAAAGATCATTAAAATCGGTTCAGCTGTTCTTGAGACCCGACTTTGTTTTGTTTAGATCTCTCTCTGTTTCTCTCTCTCGAGTCGGTCCCTCATATCTGACGATCGTGGCAGCATCAGGGTTGCCTCTAGAGCGAATGATCTGCTTCCACCGGTTTCTGTCCAGCGCGTCTCTTACAATCGTATAAAATTTAGAAGAAGACGAGTCTTTCACTTGATCGGCCCATCTTGTTGCTGAACGTTTATTTAGATAATAACCCATAATTGTGTATAAAACTGTTTGCGGTTGGTTCTGCCCGCTTCTTAGAGATCTAAATACACTGAGAGTAGATACTTTAATGGTTTCTGACATCACATGAGTGCGGGTTATTGTCCGCGAGCAAGCGAACTTGAATGGTTGGTTTTTTTGCCACCATGTCACATTGATTGATTTTGATTTATATGTTTAGGAAAATAAGACTCAAGTAAGGATGCTCATTACAGTAAGCGTGATCATAGGTTTTCAATCACAATCATTCCTTCTATGTACTGTTAACCGTTCTAATTGTACGGATGGTCCTCGTGCCGATAGAGGTCATTTTTATAAATTCTGCTTGAAAAATTTTGCTTCAATTACTTCCATATCAAATAGGTACGTAATTCTTATAATCTTACTACTATTATAAATATGAATATGTATAATAAATATGAAAATGCACAATTACTACAAGAACAAATTAACAGATTTGTATGAAATTAGCACAGAGGTAGATTTTGTTTTGGAATAGCACATAGGCTACTTATTATCCCGGGAAAATATCTTACTCCCACGTTAACGAAGTTCACGTGCAGGAAGTCGCGATCGGCACCTAGTTTTCTAAGAATGCTACCTTTCGCTTGCGTACAGGCTTATATACCGTGAGAATAAAAAAAAACTTTTTTAGGTGGAACAAATGTCATAACAGCTACCTGAATGTCAAATTTCAGCACAATCTGTTCAAGGCATTGAGCTGTGCGCTGACAGATCAGTCAGTGAGACACCTTATAAAATTAGATCAGCTTCTGCCCGTGACATTGCTCCACGGGAACACACTACGGGCGGAATAAAAGTATTGTGCATATTATTATATATTATGTTTACGTTGAACATATTCCGTGTGCCATATCATCTAAATTCATATCGTTTGCGCGTAAATTTGAACACAAACATAACATTTCTTTGTTTATGATTAAATTACGCGTAAACGGCATATATTGGGATAGTAAAATGCGATGACCTCAGTTATTATGTGCCTCTGTGTAATTATTACTATATAGGTTTATGAACAATATTCTAAAATTATAAAAAACTATGTATTATAAGTAATGTATTTACAAAAAAATGTATTTAAGTACATTTATCAGTTGTCTGGGTACTAGATAGATAAGCTTTGCGCTTAATTTGGGACTAGATCGCGCTGTGTAAATTGTTCAGAAATATTAATTTATTTAATGCGCCAAATAAAGAACATGTTAGACTCGTATCCTATTGATTGATACAGCATTGATGAGCATATTCCTAGTTATTTGGCTGAGTAGGCCTGTCCTTGGTACCACTGATACATATATTGTATCTAAATACCGTTTATATATAACTAGCTTTCGCCCGCGGCTTCGCTCGCGTGACATTCGGGGCAAACACGTGTTTATTTATTAATCAATAGAAGTACTCGTGTAAAGTTTCGGATAAAATAGTCCAACTAATCTCGTTTCCCCATACAATCTTTGGACCCCCATTTCACCCCCTAAGGGCATGAATTTTGAAAAATCCTTTCTTAGTGTACCCCTAGACGTCATAAGGAACATACGTGCCAAATTTGGAAACTCTAGACTCAGCGGTTTGCGTTGATTGATATATCAACGCACAGCCGTCAACGTCAGTCAGGATTTTGAATTTTATATTTATAGATATAGAAGTCAACATTATCATAATAAACCTGTTAGAGATTCTGCCTAAATTACGTAATACAAGTCTAATATATCCCCTTTTCTTTATCTGTTGAGTGTGTCAAGTTCGACCTGTGCGGGGCTGAGTTCAAAACATTGAAATAAAGTAATTTTAAAGTGAGATGCCAACTCTCAATCTTCAGTTTTATATCGCTTTAAAAAGTTATTATTTTATTAATTACTTAGGGGTCACTTACAGCTTGTTACTTGAACGTGGTACCTGTGGCCCTTTTGATTATCTAAGGAAGTTTTAGCAAAGTCATATAATAATCATGAGTATACAGAAAGTGTGTCTACCTCACAGAAGCCTCAGACAAATGATAACTTTCTAGAGGAGACCTAGGGTTTTTGGTTTCATGCAAGTGAGTAAGATCAGAAGGCCAATTCTCGTAATTTTTCTACGAACGCAGATTGAAAGTTGGCAGAATCGAGATTGAATTGCGAATTGACTAAAAACATTCTTAGTTTGTTTAATTTTCACTCATATTTCCATATAATCCCGCTTAAATTTAATTTTGAAGTTACATATTGTGTTACGAATATCAAATGTGACATTTGTGAGATTGAGACTGGATCGAAACTGAATTTTGACTATATTTTAATTACGAGAATTGCCCCTCAGGAAGAAAGTTGCATTGGAAGCAGGAGCGGCGGCTGTACGTGACCTATATTTCATATTACAAGCGTCGTATTAGATTAAGTCCGCTTTGCATCAGGCGAGACGTATGTATATTTGCAAACTGTTGTGTAAAAAATAATAAAGATAACATTGGTCCTTGACATTTTGGAGTCCATAGAACATTGATATAAATTATACTTACTTACATAATAAATGTTCCATACATTCTTACAACATTGCGAACTTCGTACCTTCACGTGACAAAGTTTAAATCAACGATTTTTAGTTGCATTACAGTAAACATAATTCTTTGGCAATAGTTATGTGCATATGTAATAAAATATTTATTCATTGTAAAGATCTTTGATACACTTTTGTTATTGTGTTTTAGTTTTATAACAATAGAACCTAACAACCGAGAGTTCTGCTGAATCGAAAATTCCTGATGGTTGAAGTATTTACATTAAGTCACTGTCAATAATTTCCAAGCTGGTAGACAATAGAAATTCATTTAGTATTCACGACATTAAGATTACGGGGACAGGCTCACAAGGCCGCGACAATGGTCGCGACCGGATTTGTAGAGTCGGTCTATTTTTGTCGTTTTACACGCAACTCTAGGAAAAGCTGGCGATAATTTGACGAGAATTGTAGATATTTCGGTTAATGACAGTGACTTTAAGTATTTTCATGGCCAATTATATAATACGTGGCTAAGTATGAGATCCGGACTCCACCAAAGCGTAGATGTGCGGGGAGTATATATTGTTATTGGAAACCGGACTATGGTTTTCTGTAAGTTAGATGTAACTTCCACAGTTGGGTTTGACATAATCTATTTCTCTTTCGCCAGCGCATCGTTTGCTAACGGACAAGGTGCATCATGTGCAGGTTTTCACACCCCAAAACTTGTTCTTTTGCAATCGCCATTGAGCAATATGTTGGCTGATGTAATCTATCCCATTATGAGGGTATACGAAAAGATACGTTAGTACGTAAAAGCAAATAGATAGGAAAAACACATCAGTCTGATCTATATATATCCTTCTGAAACACATCAGTCTGATCTATATCCTTAATCAGAGATTTGACAATTACATAAACCACTTGCTCAAGTGAATACTTTCAAGCCTCATCGTGTTTATTCTCCACCGTTCTAATAGTTTTGCTCCAAAACGTAATTGTACGTAAGTTGTTTAACCTACTTTAAATATATATGGGTATTGTACATTGTCCATTGAACTTAATACGCTACGCTGGCTATATGTCTAACATAATCTAAAATCAGACGCATTTTGTTTCTTAAATATTGCTGAACTCCGGAAAATAATACTCTCTAAACTTTCTAGAACGTATCAAGTGATGATAAGAACTAAGTGAAGATGTGATGTGAACTAAGTGAGTGATGACACAACAATTTTGTTATCAGTACTTTTATCCATACACGAATGGGCATTCTCCTTTGTCAATTCGGGCTCCACTCCACCATGGTGCCAGTTATGTGTCAGATGGGTGATGGGTAGTGAGCGGGAGATGGCCACCATCACTTGCATGATACAAAAAGATCATTGCATCTTGGTAAATGGAGTATTCGTTTTCCTAAGCTAATGTATGTGACAGATTAAATTTTTTAAATAAGACAAATACGTCAATCATTGCGTGTTGATTAGTATCCGCCTTAAAAAAGCTATCATGTTGACTCGGCCACTTAGTGCCTGTGAAATATATGATTTTTTATTTCGGATTGACCTCGCGAGGAGTATGATTGGTTGGATATCCAGTTGATATCCACTAACACGTGGAGGCAGCATGGACCGCGGCACGAACGACACGCATGTTCATTTGTCTCTTTCGCACAAACGCCGGCTTGTATTTGTAGTATGCATTCTATATTTGTTGTGGAAGCGTGCTCGGCAATTGAAACAAAACGTGCCCATATCGCTACCGTTGATAACAAGTTGTTGATTCGGCACTTAAACGTCATTGTACCATGGCATTAATATTGTTTCGTTTGTTGCGCGGGATAAGGTTTAATCTCCTAACAGCTGTTTAATCTCTTAATAAGGCTAATTATCGCAAAACGTGCAGAAAATAAAGCCGTCCAAATGCACGTCGGATTCACGTGCCAAGAGTTTCTTGTATTAAAAAAATATTATTGTTAGAAGTATTAAAAAAACTGGCCACATTACTTAAACCCTACTTTGTATTTCGTCAGAAGCAATAGGTTAAGTTGTTTAATTCCGCATGATAATCGAAATTGAAAATTTTCAGATCTTTCCCTTTGTGCTGTGATTCCTTGCGTCTTGGTATGGTCTATGGAAGGTAGTACTTATTATAGGGTTTGATTCCCTGGCGAGTGGCAAGATATGCGGCATAAGCATGACATAAACACTATGTCTATTGACTGCGTTGAAAGTTGTTAGAAGTTAGATTTATCATAGATCCTTGCAGACTGAGTTTTTCCATGCATTCCTTTTTGTCATAATTAGGGTTGCGTAATCGTAAAAATCGCAGAAATTGTGTAACTTTATGCATAATCATGGAATTCTTATTGTAAATCGATTATTGATTTATTCCGTTCTAATACCAAAAACTAATACCACTGGTATTTGTTTGAACTCATATATATTTTCTATTCCAAACGGATACCACTCTTTAAATAATTAAATTTTATATGCGAACGAATACCAACTTCTTGAATATGGTACAGTCAGTTAAGTAAATCCTAAACAAATTTTTGTTTTCTAATATTTTTATGTGATCGTAATATAATGCTTAACCTTTCCAAAGTTAGATTTTAAGTCAATTATTCACATACATAATTACGTTTATGAAAAAAAAAAATATTTGCTGATTATTTGCCTATGTATGTCGGTGATGACTGGATTATACAAAAAGTTGATTTTCGGTAATATTTTGCAAATTGTTAGATTGTAAGTGAATTATTATTACACACATAAAGTATTTGAAAAAAAAAACACACTAATTCATTGCTATGTAGGTGATAAATGACTGAATTCATTATACAAATAGTTGATTTTCTGTGATATTTTACAATCGTTAGATTAAAAGTGATTTGTTTTTGTGAAAAAATTACCTGACTTAGTTATATAGGTAGACGTAAACAATTACGTACATATCTAGTAATAAGTATGTCAGGTAAATTTTAATATAAATTAAGGGATTTTCTGAGATATTTTGTCATTTTTAGATTGTAAGCAAATAATACATTTATTTATCTATATATATAAAACAAAGTCAGGTTTATTCGAACACTTATAACTCGAGAACGGCTGAAGCGATTTTCATTGTTTTTGATTTGTTGGATTTGTCTCCGTCCCGAATAGCAGAATAACTATTAAACACATTGGAAAATTCACGAAAAAATAAAATAAAAGAAAAAACATTTTCCCATACAAATAGTGTCAGTTGAAAAATGATTGACATATTTATTGGTCGTCAAATATAAAAATGTCAAATCGATGGGTCTCTCTTTTCTGTCGCGAAAGTTGTCTGTGATTTGTTTTGAAAATTGAAAAATGTGAAATTGATTGGGGTGGAAAGGCTTGGTCCATGGGGTCCGAGCGCAAGAATCAAATCAGAGTAAAAATCTAATGAAATGACAATTTGACAAAATCACCAAAACAATAAAACAGATTTCAAAAATAAAACAAAATTGTTGGTTTTTTTTTAATTATTAAATTAGGAAACCTTTATTTTTATGAAATATTCCGTATTTATGCATATGATAACAACCGGGATCGATGGCTTAACCCATCCATGGACAGGCTACGGTCGTCGTTGCTTAACTGGCGTATTCAATTAGACTGACACGCGTAATGACGCTATCAAGCTTCTCTATTATTTTCTATTATTCATTGTATTAATTCCATAAAATCATAAATTAAGTTCACCTAATATGTACCCCGACATTCATTGACTGTTAGGCGGTACAAAGTTCGCCGGGTCAGCTTGTGAATGAATAAATGAAATGTTTGCTATCTAAATTTTAATTTTTCGGATTTGACTGGTTTTTCTTTTCAATTAAAGGTCTTTAACATAAAAAATATTTTTACTGACTGTACCTTATGTCATTGAACTTGTTTTGGTATTAGTTTGAACAATGGTATCCGTTAGGAATAGAAAATAAATATGAGTTGCAACAAATACCAGTGGTATTAGATGTTGGTATTAGAATGGAATAAATCAGATTATTAATTTCATGGGCATAATTAATAAATTACATTATTGCTTGAGTGCCACATAATTCATACATGCTTTACAGCGCTCATTGACAGACCGTGTTTCCAGTTACAGTTAAGAGTAGAGTTACCCGGTCATTTTTGCGGGAAATAGGCGATAATAGACGATAAATAGGAAAAAGAAATAGGCGACATATGCAAAAAATTGCAATAAATAAGAAAATAATGCAAACTACAAGTTTTTCTAGTCTACTGCTGATCGATTATAGACCTCACCTTTAGACTTCAACATAATGATCGGCGTTGTTCAGTTTAATTGCGTCGGTTCTCTGCGATCTTTTATCAGATTGGCAATACATCTAGTGGGGCTTATAGTTAATACACTAGTAGTAGTGATGATTATCACTACTGAGTGCCTAGTGCGAGTTTTTTGTACGCGTTCGATAATGTGAACGTAAACAAACCGACCAAATAGGTACTTTCATGTTGTCAATTTATATGACGCGTGTTACATATCAAAATTACATAGCTTACTCGCTCACATTTCGAAGTGAGCAACCCGGGTAATTTGGATATGTAACATGCGTCTGGTAAATTCACAACATGAGAGTACTTATCTATTTGGTCGGTTTGTTTACGTTGACATTATCAAACGTGAATAAAAAACTCGCACTCAGCACTCTGTTCGTAGATCACCTAAGTCCACGGGGCGGGGCGGCGGCGCTCCTATTCCTAGGTGCGGGTCAAAATTCAATTTATAAAAACATAACTACACACATAATATTTAATGATGTAGATGTTCAATGGTATCAAAATGACAGATATAAACGATTTGACTATTTTTAATTGGACATAATATCATGAAATGCCGCATTTCATGGCATGGTGTGCAAAATTTCTGCAGTCGGGCTACCACAAATTCAACTTTGCCATCTGATATAATCTTCGTTTTGTCACAATAATAATATTGTCATATTTAAGAGCGACACATTGGTATAGTTTGTCTTCGAGCATTGGGCTTCGGTTCTGCAGCGATACTGCTAGAACGGCCATGTCATCGGTAAACCAAGTTGAATTCTCTTGGCCATGTACTGAAGCCTGTCCTTGTTTACCGAGATTGTATCGTCACCAATGATTAGAATGACTGTACACAGGCACTACCGGCTAAGCTGAAGGCATTTCCCATCCGATTTTTGGATTGCAAGAATCAAACTTCAGTTTAGATTTATGGTACTTGTGTTTAGCTTAGCTGCTAGAAACCCCGGAGCTCTACCGCCTAAGATGGAGATGTTTGTCAATAACTAAAACGTAATACCTATTTTTCAAATCAATATATTCGATGGTAATCGGCTTTAGCTTCGGTGGTAAGGTTATGAAAGTACTATTTTTAACCGACTTCAAAAAAGGAAGAGGTTCTCTTTTTTGTATTTGGAGGTTTTTTTTTGTATGTATGTTCTTCAATATCTTCGCGAATTGGGAACCGATTTTCAAAATTATTTATTTATTTGAAAGGGTATGATTGCAAGGTGGTCCCATATTTACCAAGTCAGGATCTGATGATGGGATCCCAAGGAAATCAAAGGAAACCCTTAAATTTGCCCTGTGGTTGCCGGCAGAATAGAATTGCGCGACTCTATTGCTCTGCGCTCGATGTCGTACAAAGGAATCTTATGTGACACAATGAGTTTTCTCCCGGAAGACGGTCAGCAGCATCTCCCGGGGTATGCCACCAATAAACTGCGCTCGCCAAATGAAGTCGGTTTCTTTTTTTTTTAAAAAAAAAACGTGTTATTTTATTTTGTGTGTATGTTATTTTGTGGTTAAGATTTTTTTTGTTTTGGTCCGTTTAATTTTTGATCATGCACCGGAGTAAAGATGGATTAAATTTCATTACATAGTTGATTACTTCGAATTAACAAAGCGAATACGATTTAGCTACATTGGTTTCCAATAAAATGATAAGATACAATGCACAGCCTATCAGCTATTTGTTGATGAATTATGTACTTACCTTTGATTATTTCGTAATTATAATGCAAACAAATTAAGACTCAGAAAACTTATATCATATCTGAAAAAATAAAGCAGCGTTCATGCAAGTTTAGCAACATCAGTTAGCATGACCCTTCATCATGATCAAATCGTAGGAAAACATAATCAGATGTGTTGATTCCAACTCTATCTTACGATCTCTACTTGGTCCATACGACGAGCCTAGTGGCCGAATGGTCGTCGACTCGATTCCCGCACAAGACAAACATTTGTTTGTGTGAACATGTGAACATGTCTGTTTATCTTGAGCTGGATATTTTCTATGTATTATACGTATGTATTTAAAAAATAATATACTCGTATGTAGATCATATCAGTTATCTAGTACCCATAGTACATATAAGGTTTGCTTTGTTTATATTTATAAAAAAAAGCGTATTTGACTATAATTCAATTTATATTTTTCAGTTATAGCATAAGCCAGCCTTAGTTTGGGTACGTTAGTATCGGAACAAGTCGTTTTGAGATTAAGTCTTTTCAGTAATGAGTCCTTTTAGGACTCTGTGTCCATTTCCGGAATAGGGCATTATCGTACTAATCGCTATTACTTATACTGTGGTTTGGGACTAGATGGCGCTCTGTAATTTGTACAGAAACTTTCATTTTATTGTAAATATCACATGGACTTTTGTTCCAAATATTGCCAACGGGGTAATGAAGTCCAATCCCTTCATTACAAGCAAATTAAAGCATTTAAAAGTAGTAACATCGTAAACGGTTTTTTAATTGTAATTTATATTTATGTATTCGGGAAACTTCCAAAACAACCGAAACCAAAGTCTAATCAATGTGACCTTCCCGCCATGACTTACGGAGCAGATTTGGACTCTGACCATCAGGCTGGTCCACAAAGTGTACTAGGCGATCGATCAACAGACTATGACACATCGCAATTATTATACAATATTTATACATAAGTATGATAAATATAGAATATGGAAAGAATAGATTTCCAAAATATATGAGTTTTGAAAATTTACGAGTATAACAATATGGTCTTTAAAAAAGTGTACTAAAAAATCAGGCTTCTAGGTTTAATCACAACAAGGTTATAGGGGGTCGAAAATGGCCTGAACTGCTTCGAGAAAAGGATGGTACGGCCGTGCCGCTTTTTGCTCAACTTTGTGGGAGCACTGCCGTGCCCCCAGATAACGGGTCTCTTAAGGGGCTTAATAACATTCCTCTTACACTTTTTTTACAAGGACAGATAAATAAAGTATTGTTTGTTTATATAATCTCTATTGTACATAAAATATAAATATGTACACATTCCCAGAGATCAGGCGGATATCTCTACAAGATATCTTTACCTGTCAATTCGAGTGTCGGATAAAAAACAAATATTGCAATTTTGAACTTAACTTTTAGGGTGTAAGAGGTTCATCAACATCTTTGAACCAAAGCCAACTTCACCTGCATGCGGTGCACCCTGCTGACTGACAAACGAAGCTCTGACGAAAAGAGAGGTAGGGAGCGTAATTGTAAGCTACCCGACTGGGGATTATACCTCCACCTCACAGAATACATATAGTTCTTGTGTTCCTGCGAGTGAGTGAGGTCACCAGAAGAGAAGATGCTGCAATGGCAGCGGGGGTAGCTGCGCGCGAGCGATATTTTATGTTGCGAGCGTTAATATGACTACGGTAACCACTTCACATTAGGTGGGCCGTATGCTTGTCTGCCACTCGACGTAGCATAAAAAAAGCTTTAAAAAGGGAATAGTTGAGTATTTTTTAGGTTTGAATTGTGTTTTAAAAGAAACCTTTTTTTTTGTTCCAGGTGTATAGGTGACAAAGGCTGAAAATGACAGCAGAAAAAACCAAAGGGAAGGAGACCAAGCTGCCTCCGGCCACTAAGAAGGTGGCTCCGGACGGTGGGTGGGCGTGGATGGTCTGCTTGGGAGTCAGCTTAGTTAATGTGAGTGGTTGAATTGTACTGTTTGTGTGAATAATAATACATAAATGGCCGTATGGTTTCCGTCAGACTAGAATAGAATAACTCGGTCTATTCCCGTGGATGTCGTACAAGGCGACTAAGGGAAATCACTACATAGTATAAAACAAAGTCGCTTTCTCTGTCCCTATGTCCCCATGTATGCTTAAATCTTTGAAACTACGCAACGGATTATGATGCGGTTTTTTTTAATAGATAGAGTGATTCAACTGGAAAGTTTATATGTATAATATATGCATAACATAGTAGAAAAACACTGATAATTTAGAGGTTTCTAATGTGATGTCGTAAATAAACACATTTTTTTGCTCTTTCATTGCAAACGCTGGCTGAACCCAACGAGATAGATCAAAATAATGTAGTACAGTATTGTTCACCTTAAAATGGTCTACAAAAAAGTTCGCGATGGTATATGTCTATCTCTTAGTGGTAACACACAATAACCGTTATTTTATCCTTTGCTTTTTACAAGAAATAATGCCTTATTTACGAAGCGATTTTAAGCAATACAGAATTAATCCTTATCCAATTAAGTACCTTAAATACATTGCGCATTTAATATAGATCAATATGGCCCTTCACAGCATGTAATTTAAATGAATAGTTTAGAAGATATTACACATTTAAAATGCAGGGACATAACGGCTGTGGCGGTACCGGCCGCGGAGCCGGCGGCGTGTGCTTATAACTGGGGAAGGACTGGATAGGACAAAGCGCAAAGACCTTCTGTAGTACATTTAGTATCAGCATTGCACCCGTGCGAAGCCGGGGCGGGTCGCTAGTATATTATAAAACATCGATCAGGCCTCCCCAACCCGTCTGGGTCAGCGTGGGGAGTGTAGGCCAAATCCTCCTTTCTGTGACGGACGAGAGAGGGTCGTGCTCCTGTAGTGAAGACTAAATGACCTGATGATGATGAAATAGTTGTTTTCGGCCAACTTGCTAGAATTATTATAGAAATATTCACCTCTACCGCCTAGTTGGGATTTGAGCCCACGACCTCTCGATGACCGGTCGAGTGTTATTCCAACTGAGCTACCAGCAAAGCTTGTGTTGGTGACGAATTTTTGCATTTCATATTTTACTGCGTGAGTCACAGTGTGGCGCCATCTACGTATTAAGTATTCCACTACTCTACACGGAAATCACACGGCGAAATATACACACATATTATCTAATGATATAAGGTTATAGCTACTAATAAGTTATAAATAATATTAAAATGTATCCGCACAGAAACGATAAATTGGAAACTCGAAATTATTTCGAGGCAAGAAATGTCGTCGGATGTGGGCACGAGATTCAATTTACTGGTTCGACGCGTGCTATTACGTGAGCGTATTTTTAGTATTCTTTGAATGTGGTAAAAACGAAGTAACTATTTCGTTTATGTTTTCCGGATACCACGAGACGTTTCCTTATTCACGATATTTACACTCGTTTTTGATTCTTCGGATTGATGATGAAAGTGAATAAGTTGTATCTATTAACTATTTCAGGTTAAACTTGACACTTTGTAACTTATGCCATACGTAATAACAATTACAATCGCACTGTGACTGTCAAGCATGATCTGCTCTTAGCTATCCTTCCGGACTCACGGTATAATTGGTATGTTCAACTTGTTGTGGTACTTATGATTCCCTTCTACAGCTCTACATACTAACGTAGAGACAAAATACCCTTTCTAATCCGCGGTATACTAGCCCTTCTCTTCTATACAACGGCATATAATGGGCCAAATAAATGCTCTACTACCTTTAGATTGACTTTATACTGTACTAGCGGCCCGGTACGTGCTTCGCTACGTATAAAGGGAAATAATAAAAAAAAATATTGAAACATCAAATTCATTTATTCAAACAAAAAAATATTTTATTAATTGCTAGCTATTTTAAAACTTAATCCAAAACATTTGGATAAACAATTTTTTTTTTTAGTATGAATAAACAAACGTCTAAACGTATGTACCGACTCTCGAACAGGCAACATAAAGTCGAAGTACGTCCAAAATGAAATGACCGCATGAATGACATAACAACATGCTTGTACTGTCAACACTAAAAAAACATTCAATTTGACAGAACAATACCCATCGGAAAAAAGTTTCAATTTGACAGCAAAATCCCCATTAACAAAATTATTCCCCATTTATTGAATTCATTTGTTACAAAAAAAGTGATAAATGTAGAACCGCTCTACCGATTTTGTGCAAACTTCACATAAACCATCTACTAAATAGTCCGAACAAAGCCTAAACATTTGGTTTGGATAGGTGAGTTTCTTGAGTTATAAAATTACAACGAAAAGTGGCATTGATTTTTATATATCGACGGTCCCTACGTATAAAGCGACATGTCATTTCACACATGTCTGCTTATACTACGATATAGTAATTAAAGAATATTATTATTGGACAAATGAGTTAATTTCTTACTTTTTAATTATATATACAATCATTAAAAAAAAAGAAAATATTTTTTTTACGGACAATTCTATAGCAATTTATGCAATAAAAAAATTGCCATTTTTGACATGTCGCTTTATACGTAGGGACCGTCGATATATAGATAAAATAATAAGGTATTTTTTCGCGCTCCAGAGTCAAAGTGGTCATTGCTACCCATTCGACCACCGGGCTCGTCATAAATAATAGAAAACAAACAGTTGTAATATTTACTTTTTCACATTCACATTTGTAAAAAAAAATGTCAAACTGATACACCACGTTCTTGTCTGATCGTACAGTCGACTACAATTAAAGCGCTACATTTTAACCTTTGGACTGTCTTCATGTTGTCGTAATAGTTTGCGTGTTTTGACGTTCATCTAAATCTGTCTTTCAATTATGTAAATGTTCGTTTATTGAAAATTTTAAATATACAAAAGTATTTCACGATTGCTTTAAAAATGCGACAACGTTGCATTTTTATATAAGTAAGACTTTACTTTTATCAGAAGGCCAATTCTCGTAATTTTTCTACGAACCCAGATTGAAAGTTGACCGAATCGAGATTGAATATTGAATTGACTAAAATTATATACTTGATTTCATTAATTGATTATTATCAATTCTTGGTGTTGGCAAAGTAACATTTTTAGTTTGTTTAATTTTCACTCATATTTCGATACAATCCCGCTTAAATTTAATTTTGAAGTTACATATGGTGGTACGAGAATACCAGATGTGACATTTATGAGATCGAGACTGGATCGAAACTGAATTACTATATTTTAATTACGAGAATTGCCCCTCTGATGTTTGATTAATACTGTTAGTAAATAATAAGTAATCTGCACAGACCATATTTTTGCCTAAATAATGAAACAAACTATGACTGTGCTGTATATTTTGCTAGAGATATCTATGAAGTTAAACTGTCTCTTTTCCAACACTCAAAGGTTATTTGATAGGAATTTCTTACAGAACTAAGCTTTTTGTACATTACTTTTACTTTTTTAATGTGAACTTGTTAATGTTATTCCATATACTATAAATATTACAAACAAACAAATATCATCTACCTGGTTTAACCATAAAAAAAAAACAAGTAGAAAAAAACATAGTAGATACAAATTTGATTTGGCAATCTAGAGACAAGGCAGTGTGAAACAGGGACGGGTACTTGTAGGGTCAGGGGCAATAAGAAAATATTGGTGTACGAGTGGTATTACCTGCCGCTTGCAACTACATATGATATTCGCGAGGGTCTAAATTCAAACAGACTATACAATCTGTGTTTGAGACAGATTGTGTTATCTAGATTAAAAATAATTTATTCGAAACACTTCTAAGTCTTCCCTTTATTCTGATAGAGGTGGTTTACTCTGTCATTATGGCCACTTTCCCTCAATGACCACTGATCTCATAATGGCTACTTAGATTAGATACCCAAAATGTCGACTTTCAAAATTGTAACCCTAGCGTGGAACTATGAAAATGAACATTTTGTTCAAGAAAATATTATATTTTTATAATAGCCTGTGAGGACTAAAGGACTAGACTTCAGGAGTCGTATTTTTTTTTATTAATGTGCTAGAAATTCCACAACGCTACATTTCATTCAAGTCTATACGAAAACCTTGATAATTTTGAAAATTTCCACCAAGGTCTCTTAATGCACACACATATACGTAACACGTCGTTAACACTTTTTTTTAGTTTTAGGAATATAAATAACTTCCACAAATCCGACAAGTTCGAAATTGTAACAAAATAGGTAATAACCCTAGTTTGATGTTGCAGCATCACTTTTTTTGGACTCGCAATTCTTCACCAACTTACAGTGTAAGTGCCATGTTTGAGGTCATTGTAATATTTTTTATTCATTTCATATATGTCGTGGCCAGATCTTAATTGATTACATACACGCTAATCTCGGGTATGATGATGCGGTAGGAAAGATTTCTTATTCGTGAGCGGGTTTACAATTTTTAGGGTTCCGAACCTCAAAAGGAAAAACGGAACCCTTATAAGATCACTTTGTTGTCCGTCTGTCTGTCTGTCTGTCTGTCTGTCTGTCTGTCTGTCAAGAATTTCTATGTCGAGAATGCGTGGAGGTATCAAGCTGAAATTTGAACTGTATACTCAGGTCTACGGTCCCATGAAGTTAAAAAAAAATCAAACTGCTAAGTTTACGTAGAAAAAAGTTACGGCCGTTTATTCAGCAAAAAACGCATATTTCGACACACTCAAGGGAATCAAAACCTATAGGGTACTTCCCGTTGACCTAGAACTATGAAATTTGGCAAGTAACATCGTTATAGACTACAAGTACAGGAATAAATCTCAAAACTATACATTTGTAAATAGATCTTAAAAAATAGGGGATCTATATTTTTTATAGGGTGTCGAAATTTCAAATTGAAACTACTAGTTCAAATGGGGTATCATATGAAAGGGCTTGATGTACACATTGCAAAATATATTTTATTTATTTTTTTCGACGCATTATTTCTTATTTATCATGAAAAATATCAAATTTAATAATGATACTACGTACCTACGGAACCCTCGGTGGGCGAGTCCGACTCGCACTTGTCCGGTTTTTTTTAATTTACAAATGTGCAGGACATACTCTCGTATCTTTGCAATTCGCATAATTATGCTCACTCAATATTGCACACTATTAGATTTTTTTATTTATGTTTAATTGCAAAACGTGATATAATCGACTTCTGTGACACATATGGACACACGCTAAGATTCTTCGTGTAAAATTACAATCGTATAGTTTTTCTAAAACATTACAGATGCTATATTGATTGTATGTAAACATTTTAACCAAGTAGCAGTTCGTCCTGGACATAGGCCCATTTAGAAAAAAATATTTAAAATGTTGAAGTGTTGCATGTGTTCTACTTAAATTTTTAAAAATGGAAATATTGTCCTCCCCCGCATATTCGAACCCACAACCTCTCGATTACCGTTCGAGTGCTCGTTCCAACTGAGCTACCAGGCATATTTGTAATGGTGGCGAATTTTTGCATTTTATATTTAGGTACTGCTGCGAAGTCGCAGGTCGTTAGGGTTATAATATTCTGGCAATTTGGTCGAAATCAATTATTTCGATAATTATTATGTTGTAGGTATGTGTTTATGTTTTAATTTTGACTACGAAGGTCACATACAAGGGATACAGGTTAAATGCGATCACCGACTTTATTTCAAAAGGACATACCTCATTTTGAAATCTTACTTTATTTTGTAAATAACAGTAATACCGTGCGTTTGCCGCTGGACTTATCTCTGTTCTCCCATTAAGGTGAAGTGAGTCCAGGAAACACGCTCATTTAAAGAATTGTTACAATAAACTATTTCAATTTGGTTTCTAGAAATTTAACTATGAAATCTTAAGTCCTTTCTGCAGGGCACAAAGCTATTGAAAACACAATTAATATTTTTTGGCTCGATAGAAAAAAATCGCGAACTTACTCTCAAAATTTTCATTAAGTAAAAATTATAACTATTTAATACAATTTTTTTATACGGAAATTATACCAAAATTTTCATAATTTTAATTACGAAAGCATTATGCTATTACTTTTAAAAATAAAATAATTTAAATAAAATTATTAAAAGAATAACGATTTGCGGTCGCGCACCCTCCCCGACTCTCGATCGCTCTCAATGTCAGTGCTCTAGGAGCTGCGTTCGAGGTAGGACCTGTGCCGCGCGTCCGTTCAACGCGTTGTCAATAAACACGTTGAAATAAACACAGTGTAGGAATATCAGTAAGACAACAAAACAACGTGATACATTTATTTTTTTACTGAGACCCGGTTTTTTTTCTCATGCAAGATGCTTCTTTGGAAAACTTTATTATAAATCTTTCTTGGAATATCTGTAAACCCACATTGAAATTCGTTTAGTAGCGATTGAGTTTATCGCGTACCTGTCGGTACGCGATCATCGAAATCGGTTTGGGCGTTTAGGCGTCATAATTTTTATTTTTTATACTTCGTCGGGCGGTAAAAACATACGGCCCGCCTGATGTGAAATGGTTACCGTAGTTAAAATAACGCTCGCAACTTAAAATATTGCTCGCGCACCGCCACTCCCGCTACCAACACAGCAACTCCTTCCTTTCTGGTGACCTCACAGCAACACAACAACTCTCGAGGGAATTGTTTTTTGGCTGCGGTATTCTGTGAGGTGGAAATTCCCCAGTCGGGTAGCTTACAATTACGCTCCCTACCTCCCTTTGCCAGCGCTTCGTTTGTCAGTCAGCAGGGTGCACCGCGTGCAGGTAAAATTGGCTTTGGTTCAAAGATGTTGATGAACCACTTTCAGCCCAGATATAGTGATAACCCCAAAGATAGTGGAACAAACAGACATCCATACTTTCGCATTTATAATATTAGGATATGATGATACGATGAAAAATACTTAGATAGTTAATTGATTCAGGTGTTATTTTGTGGAAATCAAATTTATATGCAATTTGATCTACACTACTTTGCGTGCTTCCGCCACCAACGTTTTTGGTGTAGGACACGACTTACGCTTAATAATTTTTTGGTGTAGGAGATAGGACATTGGATCATTAATATTTTAGGGTGTAAGTGGTTTATCAACATCTTTAAACAAAAGCCAACTTCACCTGCGCGCTGTGCACCCTGCTGACTGACAAACGAAGCTCTGGCGAAAAGAGAGGTAGGGAGCGTAATTGTAAGCTACCCGACTGGGGAATTACATCCACCTCACAGAATACCACAGCCAAATTCTCTCAATCAATCATGAAATCAAATCAATATATTTTTTTGTAAATACATACATACTAACTGTTACCCGTGGCTTCGCCCGCGTGGTCCAGGGGAGCTGTCATTAATTTATGTATTTTTTTTTTGTTGTCATTTTTTTACATGATGGGATAAAAAGTAGCTTATGACACTCTCCAGACCGTAAACTATCCCCGTTAACAAAAATCATGTCGGTACTTAGGTTACTTTCGACGTAAAAGAAGGACAAATGATTACAAAGTTTATTTTTCCCATTGGATTAAGATGTTTTTCCGTGATAAAAAGTAGCTTATGTCACTCTCCAGATCGTAAACTATCCCCATTAAAAAAATCACATCCGTACTTAGGTTCGTGTTTGACGTGAAAGAAGGACAAATGATTAACTTTAATTTTTCCCGTGGGAATAAGGTGTTTTTTCCGGGATAAAGAGTAGCCTATGTCACTCTCCAGGCCTTAAACTATATCCAAAAAAAATCATGTAAATCCGTTTGTTACTTTTGACGTGAAAGAAGGACAAACAACCTTTTACCTATATTATGCTATAATGAGTTAAAAAACACACAAACAAACTCTTCAGCTTTATAATGTTAGTATAGATAATACATAGAAAACACCCAGGCCAAGATAAACAGACATGTTCATGCACACAAATATTTACTCGTATCTTGTGCGGGGATCGAACCCACGACCTCGGAGTCAAACTGGACATGGTTAGCCATTGGACCACCGGGGTTGTCAAATATATATACTGTTAATATCAATACCGCTGTATGCTCGGGCATAATAGCTAGGGACAGACGCGTGCTGCACGGCACATATCGATTCCTAGAAGGATGAAGAATAGTGTATGCTGGCGCGTGATAGTTAGTTTAAGTATGTACTTATTTTAGTTTGACCAATAATAAATATAATTATTGAATAGTTTTCTTTTTATTTTGAATTCTTTACTTTTTCATAATATACCCAAACATCACTTGTTTGCATGTTGAATATTATATACTTCATTAATAAAAAAAATGTATTTTTGCATGTGGTTTATTTATTTTCATTTATTTATATTTCCAGTAAGTACTTTTAACCATTGTATTGACGGGTGTAGTACTACACGGGTGTAGGTAGTCGCTTCGCTATACTGTGGCGTCTCGGCAGCGAACGCGCGCTTGTAAGCGGGTACCCCGCGCCGGCTCCTCTCAAGCCCCGCACCTCACCCCCTCGAAAACGGCCAAGCGCTGGACTCACGTCACCTTAATCGATCGCACTAATGTTTGAGATAATACAATGTTTAGCTAGATACTCATATCAAGCGTTCAAAACAATTTATTTGCGATTGTTCGCAGCACACGCACTTAAGTCACATGCTCTTGTGAATAGCACGATTATAAACTATATCATATCGCAGTATTACACAACGCTATTCCCGTCCAATGCAAGAACATGTTATTTGGGCAACTATACAAGTTTATAGGCAATAGTTTATGTATTTTCCTATAATGGAAATAGCAGCAAGAAGGTTTACAAAATAACGTTACAGCACATGAACTGAACGGAGCGCCGCTGGCCTCTGTAAAAAGGATTTTTGTTATTTCATTTGTATTCGAAAGTGGGGCTACGGGTGCCTCGGCAGCAATATAAGTAAATTTCGACTTTGTCGGATCTTCAACTTTGTCGGTAGAGCTTCAGGATTTTTTTTTACCAGTGAAGTTAAATACTATTCTAAGCTCTTCAGCTTGTTTATCTCTTATAACGTTAAACCTTGTTTATCTCTTTAAACTTAAAAGATTTAATGTTTATAAATGAAATTTGTCACATATTTAAGGTACCCACGTAACCTCTACTGACATTTATTTCTAGACAATGTTCGCAATAAAAAATGGACACGCTATAATTACGTTTGTTTCGCGTGACACGCCTCTCGTCACGTTCCTTAAATGGACGAAATGTCTAAACACACATCAGTTGCTTGCTTGTTGGCTTGGAAACTATAGTCAACCTTTAAAGTTAGAATGTTCATACTAATATATGATTTAGCTGCCTTCATTTAGAACTTGATTTATTAAGAGGAACAATTCCATTTCGTGTTCAAATTTTCGTATAACTATTTACTCTTACCACGTCTTAGAAGTTATAAGAAAGAACGATTTTTCCGATCAAATTTGCAAAAATCTTCATGCTGGTGGCATTATTTTCGAAAATTGTTTACATGTTATAATGTAACCTTAGACAAAGCTTTTTTTTGTAAAAGCGTATCTAGAACTAAAGTAAACGATACAATACAGCTCAAATAATAAGTATGTAGAAATGGCATCTGCCACATAGCTCGTAGAGCCGACATAAGCGGGGGGAGAAAGATTGAAGGAAAAGGAGTCGTCCTGAAGCTGTCTGTTGTGTGCTCTGTCTACAGAAATCCCTCACTCTGATGTGAGGGATCTCTCCCTGTAATAAAATAGCAACGGCCTCAAGAAAGTTGTAGGGACCTTAATAAGATTAGTGTTGTAGTTGACTTTTTTAAAAGAAGTGACACACAGATCGAGTAACAAAAGGAATGTCTGGAAGACCAAATTTGTCTCTACCTGTCTCAAATGGCTTCCTTTAATCAGCGCAGACAGCAATTTTAATCCTTTCTGTTCACTTGAAATGTAAGTTTCAGCATCTCTATGGCTCTTATTTCCGTAAGTTTTGTTTTAAAATACTCTATACTGCTCTCTATTCCAGTTTTATGGTCTGGCTTTTCTGTCTGGCCAGTTTTATGTCCAACTACTTCATATCATATCTTTAGAATCGGACTCCATCACAGAGTCGTCTAGCTATTAGATTCAAAAAAGTATTCAAGCTCACTACTAAGTAATTTACACAGGGAGTAATCGTCATTCTACTGAAGTTGATATTAACATGTAATGACTATGATAATAATTTTGTGGTTAATAATGATTAAATAAACAAAAGAATAATACATATCCCTATAACCAGTCATTGTAATTGGGGAAACATTGTATGGTATCGTCTGTATGGCATGATTAGCTCTACAAATAGAGCAGCATTGACATTTCATTGATTTGTGGCATCGTTTATGGTGATCGTAGGTATCATCGTGCTCTAAGCCTGCCTCTCATATATTTACTACATTAATCTACATCAACTAAATTCTACACTAATGCAAACTTGCAAAGGTTACCTCTTTATATTATATAAAGAGGTAACCTTTGCAAGTATTATTATGTATTATTATGAAGTATGAGGGTATTTTATGCTCATCTCGGGAAATAACAACTAAATGACTTGAGAGCGAGTAAGCGCGCAAGCAGAATTTTTATTTCACAGACACAAATTTCATAGAATTTCGTTTCAGAAAATATTTCATAGAATATTTGCTTCTTGTATTTTCATTTTAAATATTATTGTTTTAAAGACTTCAATGAAACAATTTTCATAAAACCAGAATTCAATTTTAAAGAAACATTTTTCATAGAGCAGAAAGAAATTTACATCATATATTTTTATTTCACAAAATATAATCAAACTATAGATTTTTTTAAGCATTTTGCTTGCTCGGTGTATTTTTTCATAGTAGGTATTTTATTTCAACGAAAATGTAAAACACGTTATATCCTTCGATCATATATGATCGAAGGTTATATCCATAATTTTCGCTGTCTGATAAGTAAGCTTGTTTAGAACTGCGAGTCTATCAGAAACCGAATCGCCATCAGAAACAAGCTGCTGTCAGACTAGTAGGTTAGGTTAGGTTAGAACTGCGATCCCACCGGAAAACGAATCGCTTTTACTCGATAAAAAGTTTCTTTTTTTTTTAAGTTTTATATTAAATAAACAATATTATATGAAAATCGAAAAATAATATTTTATTTGGAACAAATATTTGTGAGTTAAAATTATTCCAATTTATACTGTGTGTGTATTGATTACTCTATGAAATAAAATAAAAATATAGCAAACTGAAACTCTATAAAACAACGTGTATATACGAGAATGTTCAGCGAAAGCGGTTGTCTAGCATTTTTTTTTATATTAGCTCAGCATATTGGCTCCGCTTCACCTGATGGTAAGCGAAAAGAGGAGCCCCAATCGCATCGGCAACGGACAATAGTCCTTGATTGTCTTGTCAGTTGACGCTGCCATGCTGGCCTACAACTTCACGCTTCGCTTGAATGATCCCATATTGTATGAATGAGGAATGAGGAGCAAATTATATTAACAATTTATAATTATGTCACAAGCCATTACTGCTTGCCTTTTGTGAAGCGCCTATAAGAGTCGTCAAGGGGCAGCTATCTAAGTATTGATCTGAACATGAGGAATTATGACATCATTACATGGTACTGATTTCTTACTATCATACTTTTTATGTTATCGAACTTGTTATTCGGTATTTTTCTTTTGAAACTAGGCTAGCCTTATCGCAGATTTAACTTAACATATTAGATATCTTTTATCTGTACTGCCCAATAACAAATTATCTCTTTTGTTAATAGTCACGTAACAAAGAAAGGTTCAAAAACAATTATCATTAAAATGTTTTTCGTTGTTCATTTATCATTTTGCCAACACTGATTCAGATCGTTTGTTACGCCCCCCAGCGACTGATAGAAGGCGCGTGACCGCGCCGAAATGTATCTATTTCGATATGAGTGACTTCACTTATTCTCATCATGGTATATTTACTTCATTTATCATTACAGACGAGCCCGGTAGTCGAATGGCTAGCAATGGGTAGTTTTACTCCGAGGTCGTCTGGTTCGATCCCCGCACATGACAAACATTTGTGTGCATGAACATGACTGTTTGTCTTGGTCTGAGTGTTTTCTATGTATTATAAGTATATATTTAAAAAAAAAAAAAAACTATTTACGTACATTTATCAGTTGTCTAGTACCCATTAGTACAAGCTTTACGCTTAATTTGGTATTAGATGGCGCTGTGTAAATTGTCCAGAAATATTTATTAATTTATTTTCATGTCAGCACAACAAACTTGTTCAGCTTTGTTACTGGATTTGCGTAAAACCTGATTTAAAACACAATGAGAAGAGAACATTGTTACTACTTGTTTATCGCGAGATTACTGTCTCAACATGTCGTCATGTGCATTTCGAAAGTGCAATTACTTTTGTAGGTGTACATAAAGTTTATCTGATTTCGCTCTCTCAGTCGTATGACAAATCATGAGTTTGTGTGGTATTTATAATTTTTAACTTTCACGGTTGTTTACATCACTATTGTATGTACGGGACGACTTACCGCGATTGATTATTGACGCCATGGTAACGGGACGACGGGATATCGGGAAAATATTAAAAACTAGCTGTCCCGGCGAACTTCGTACCGCCTAATAGTCAATGAATGTCGTGATGTACATATATATTAAATTACGAATTAGAAATGGTATTGAGAAATTATTCAAATAGTAAATTCTTAAATATTGATTATCCTAAATTGTATGGTATGTCATTGCTTAACTTGATGACCATGAAGCTGAATATTGAAATTGACTATCCACGATATATTAAAGAATTTGTAAATAATGTATTTAAGTTACACATGAGTAATTGTACTTCAGTTAAACAGAAAACCGATAAAACTAAATTAAAACTTAAGAAAAAAATTACAGACTATTTTCCCAAAAAACCTAACATTGAACAAAAACTGGTAAAGAAAAAGAGCATCCTTGACTATTTTCCTCGAGTATGTAAAAAGCCCTCGGAGGGAAATACTAATAGTTCTAACAATGGTAATACTATAGAATGCGTGCAGTTTTTTCGAGAATAATAAATTGATTATATTACATCAAAATATAGCAGGAATACTTAGCAAACAGGATATACTATCGGTGACCTTAGCTGAATTGTCAGAAAATTTTAAAGATATAGATGTAATTTGCTTGTCGGAAACATTTATAAAATCTGGTACAGAAAATAATCTACATTTGCGCGATTTTGAGCTCGCCGAGTCGTATTCTCGGAAGAACCAAAAGCGCGGTGGAGTATGTATTTTATGTAGACATCATTTAGAATATAAAAAACTGGACTATTTGAAAGATATGTCAGTAGAAAAGTGCTTTGAGTGTTGTGGCATTGAAATACCCGAACACAAGTGTATTATTATATGCTTGTACAGAATTCCTGATTGTAAAGAATCGAACCCATACGTTTTTTTGGAAAAATTACAAATGTTACTACATAGACATAGATCAAAAATAAAGAAAAAAATTATCATAACTGGAGATCTCAACATTAATACGCTGAAGGAAAGTAACATTAGCGAATATTTTCTACAATTACTCCAAAACTACAACTATCAATCGCATATTACCGAACCGACAAGACAAAGTTCTTGTATTGACTTAATTATCAGCAATGTACAAGGTGCTAGTGGTAAGATACACCATTTAGGTCTATCCGATCATAACACAGCACAGACTTTAGAAGTCCCCATCGAGAAATCTAACAGATTGTTGTATTATTTAAAAAAAAAACGAGATTTTAGCACTGAAAATATTCAGAAATTCAATGAATGTTTGAAGAGTTTGGGTTGGTCGGAAGTATATAATGAACCTGAACCCAACAAAGGTTTTAATATATTTCATGACCTTCTTACGTTATTCTACAATCTATGTTTCCCAATACGGAAAATCAAAATAGTAATGAAACGGAAAAATATTTCATGGATAACGAAAGGGATACGTTTAGCTTGCAAAACAAAGCGTTTGCTCAGATTTACGTATTATAAAAAAAGAAATACACAAAATAAAGAGAAGTACCAAAAATATACCTCTGTTCTAAAAAAATGCATGCATACTGCACAAAAAATTAATAATAAAAAATATATAAATAGATCAAATAACATATGCAAAGCATCTTGGAATTTAATAAAATTTAATAGTACCATAAAAAATCAATACATCACACGTATTGTTCACGGAGGGATTAGTATTAGTGAGCCAAGGAAAATAGCTACAGCGTTTAATGACCATTTCATAAATACTACAAATATAAGCACGTGTAAATCACAATCTACGGATGGTATTAACAACATTCAACGCTTAAATGACAGCATATTTTTAGTTCCGACAGACAGCAGTGAAATATGCAAAATAATCACAAATTTGAAAAATACATACGCTGTAGGCTATGACGAATTATCCACAAATATTATTAAATCAGCAAAAAAAATTTTAGCGCCTGTACTCAGCTACTTAATTAATATATCATTTGTATATGGGGTATTTCCTAGCAAATTGCAAACAACGGTAGTAAAACCTACACACAAGAAAGATAATACGGAAGTTCTAGATAACTATAGGCCTATCGCACTGGTACCGATATTATCTAAAATTGTCGAAAAAGCCATGCATGTTAGAATTACGAATTTTATAAATAAACATAATATATTGGACGAAAGTCAAAATGGGTTCCAGAGAGGAAAATCTACGGCGCTAGCTGCATTTAAACTAATAAATACAATTATAGGGCACGTAGACAAATCGGAGGAGGTAATAGCGGTATTCATAGATATGAGTAAAGCGTTTGATTTTGTATCGCATGAACGGCTCTTATCTAAGTGTGAAAAGTATGGTCTCAGGGGAAATGCACAAAACTGGCTGAAATCGTACTTAAGTAACAGAACGCAGTATGTAGAAATTACGAACCTTGATCCTAACATGAATGAAATATCGTATAAATCGGAAGAGAAAATTAATAACAGAGGTGTACCGCAGGGAAGCATCCTAGGGCCTTTGCTGTTTCTTTTGTATATAAACGACCTCCCAAAAGTCACTAAAAAATCTTGTACGCTATTTGCTGACGACCTTTCTATAGTGATACCAAATTCATTTAATTCCAAATCTAATTATAATAATGACATTAATAGTACTCTATCTGACATTGCCAATTGGTTGAATAAAAATAATTTAAAATTAAATTTAAAGAAAACGACTTATGTACAATTTCATAATCAAAGAAATAATAAGACCACTGATTTATTAGTACAACATGACGGACAACATATCGAGGAAAGCAATGAGGTGCCATTTTTAGGAATCACTTTAGATAATAACTGTACGTGGAAGCCCCATATAAAAAATATATGTAAGAAAATCAACCGATTTTCTTACGCATTATGGCGACTTGGTAATATAACAGACGAAAAAACAGCCTTACTGGCGTATCATGGATATGTGGCGTCAAATTTAAGATATGGTATCGTGTTATGGGGCAATTCTATAAATGTAGAAAGAACTTTTATTGCTCAGAAACAATGTGTACGTTCTATATGTAAATTATCGCCGATGACCAGTTGTAAACCATTCTTTAAAAAATTGAATCTGTTAACAGTACCGTCTATATACATTTATGAGGTGTGTCATTTTGTAAAGGTTCACATACATCTCTTTAGGCAAAAATGTGATGTAGTCATAAACTATAGAGGCAGATATCCAAATCAACTGGTGCTGCCTAATATAATGACAACTTTATATGATAAGAGTTGTTATCCAATGGCAATTCGAATATATAATAAATTGCCAAAAGATATCACAGACCTTCCTTTGAATAGATTTAAAAATAGACTACATCGGTTGCTCTCTGACAAATGCTATTATACGGTTACAGAATACCTGACGGACAAATTACTTTAAATTGCAAAAATGTTATTTTATTAAATGTATCTATATACTGACATTCTCTTATGTTATTAATTTTTTGAAATAATCTTAATGTGACATAATGTATGATTATTGTTAAAATGAATTTGGTTTAATGTATTTGTATTGTTATTACCTATCAATGACGTTATATATATTGTAACAATTTAAAGGCAAAAGTAGTACCTAGTAGTGTAAGGTTAATAATTAATGTATCCTCAAATATATATTTGCATGTCTAATTTGACTAAATGTGAAATACTTTAGTATTGATCAGAACACCATCAATGTAATCACTTTTAATGCGAATAAACTCTATTCTATTCTATTCTATATGAACAAAATTTATGATTTCTTGAAATTAATACAATGAATAATAGAAAATAATAGAGAAGCACGATGGCGTGAGGCAAGTGTCAGTCTAATTGTACACGCAAGTTAAGCAACGTCAACCGTAGCCTGTTCATGGATGAGTTTATGTTATCTCGAGCTCGTCCGTGCTTCGGAAGGCACGTTAAGCCGTCGGTCCTGGTGTTTATCATTAGATGGCAGTCCTTAAGCCAAGTTAGTGCCCAACCCGTAGTTGAGCAGCGTGTTGGAGTATGCTCTAAACATCTTCGGTTGAGGGAAGACCCGTATCCCAGCAGTGGGTAATATAATAAGTTCAGTACTTTACAAAGTCACAAAAAAAGTACCAATTGACAACAATAAATATTTCAATCCACAAAACAAATCACAGACAACATTCGCGACGTAAAAGTGAGACCAATCGATTTGACATTTACATAACAATCAATAAATATTCCAATCCTTTTTAACTGGCACTATTTGTATGGGAAAACGTTTTTTATTTTATTTAATTCTTTCGTCAATTTTTCAATGTTTTTAATACTTTCCCGACCAAGACACGACATTATTTTATATATTATATAGATTTATGGAGCTTGATTTAAATTTCTGAACGCACGCATAAATATTTTAGAACCAATAAATCAGCCTGGCGCAACTCAAAGTAAAAAAACGACTCTATGAATCGGAAGCGAATTTGGTACAAATTCTGATTGTTTTCGCTTCCATTTCATACATATTAGAATTACGCTATTTGTATGGCACATCCGTCTCTTAAAACGTAGTGGTTACGTTCTCTTTGCAATAAATATTTAAATCCACAAAACTGTTTTCAAAACAAATCACAGCCAACTTTCAAGACGTAAAAATGAGACCAATAGAGTTAACATTTGTTTTTAATCTATGACATTTGTTCTATAATGAGCTTAATATACATTTCTGAACGCACGCATACATTTGGCGTACGTACGTACGACAACGTCACATTTGACAGCTACGACAACCACGAACATTTTATATGGGAAAATGTTTTTTCTTTTATTTTATTTTTTTCGAGAATTTTCCAATGTTTTTAAGAGTTGTTCTGCTATTCGGGACGGAAACAAATCCAACAAATCAAAAACCATGGCAATCGGTCCAGCCGTTCTCGAGTTATAAGTGTTGTAACAAACACGACTTTCTTTTATATATATAGATTATCGCGGTAAGGCCCGTACCTACAATAGTGATGTGTGGTATTTGCTTTGAGAAACTGATTTTTTTCGCTTTTTTGATATTAAGCATGAGGTAATACATATTCAAGTAATCATGAATCCTCGATTAGGCACTGTAAATATTCTGTAAACCACTAGACCACTGTAAATATACAAGTGTAACTTAAAAATGTATTAAAACTTCGGCCAAGAATAAATACAAAGTGTAAATTAAAAATTTATTAAATTGCGACCACGAAAAAGACTTTCTTTCTCTCTCTTTTTCGTGGTCGCAATTTAATCTATCATCAGATGCTATTTACCTATAACTTGTTCATTACACCTTTACAATGAGCCCAAACAGAATACCTCTGCTGTAAGGTGGTGAGGGGTTGTGTTTTGTAGATTCCTTGTGATGTTGCAGCATCAGATTAAAGTTATCATATTCTAATCGCCAATTTAAAATCGATTAGAACTGTGCAAGTTGTTTATATCACTACATAAAATAGGAGAGTTGATGACCTTCAAATTGCTGGACAAATTTTCTTGAGGTGATGTTACATTAATCTTCATTGATCGACCGTATATAACATTAATTAGAATGTAAACAGTATTCGTGATCTAAACAATGTGCGTGTTTTTTATCAGTGATAAGTGCTGTCCAGTTAATTACACAGGAAATTGATAGTGTAACGGCTCTCTTCAAACCACTCAGTGAAGCACTCTCCTGTCCGGACTAATCAAACAGAAAGCCCTCGCAATTACTGACGCAACGTCACTGTTATCTCGTGTTGTAAGTTAGATATAAATTGAGCTGCTATTAGTGATTAGAAAAGAAAATGCATGAACTACTAGAAATCGCTCGTTTAAACGTTCAGTAAAGTACTGCTGTATCTCTTTTAGATTATGATCAAATGACACAGTACAACCACAGTACTTATAAATAATAGTACTACGTACAATGTTGCCATTCCCTGCCGCTCTCTCATGTCGACCTCACCTCCCCTCTGAGACAAATCTGGAACAGTTTGTATGGCGTCGCACGCACACACGCTCATTAACTCTCTGCATATACATAATTGTTTATGTAGTAGTGAACAACGCGACATTTCTATGGAGTGGCCGGGGTGTGGTACAACACAGGGCCGCAAAAATATTTCTTCGTACTAAAGTTAAATATGTAACTTTCCTAATCAATATTTAAAAAATACAAAGCATATTTAATTTAGTTTTAAATATTGAGTAGTAACATTAACCTGAATTAAAATAACATTATGATGACGATTAGTTATAAACATATTTTTTCTTGGAAACCATTTCGTTTATTGTACACCTAGCGCAAATTGAGTATGTGAAACATCTTTCAATCTGAAGTTACAAAAATTTATCATGAGGCAGGTTATTCTTTGCCAATGTAGCCACAAAACAAGAACGTACAAATTAATTTGGTTTAGTTGGGAACTTCTGCACTGAACGAATCTGGTTCACGTAGAAAAAAATACGCCTATAACTGGAGTTTATTGCATATCAGATCCCATGAATGATCCCGCCGAAGCTGAAGCCGATTACCATCTAATATTTTGACTCGAAAAATGTGTCTTACGTTTTAGTTATTGATAGACATTTTCAGTTTAGTTAGTCGGTAAAGCTCCAGAGTTTCTACCAGCTAAGCTACACTCAAGTAAGTACCATAAATCTAAACTGAAGTTTGATATTCGCAATCAAAAAACCCAATGGATCTGCTTCAGCTTAACCAGTAGGGCCCCCGGTTACTTTTATATAATATAATTAAAACCACATTAAAATTGTTTTAGTATGTTTCATGTTTGCCTAGGACAGTTTTTTGCGAGTTTTGAAAATTGTTTTCAGCCGAGAGTAAGCATAGAAATAAAACATATAATTGCAGCAGTAATAAACGTAGTATGAGACACTGGCGAAAATGTTTTGACGTTAGATCAGCAAATTATTTTCTTGTCTGTTACATACGTGACTTGAAAGAAAAAGGGTCAATGGAACTCATGGTCGCGTCTAACGCGTGAGATTGCGTCAATTTTCTTTTAATAACGACTGAATTACTACTGCTTACGCATTTAGCGTGCGTAGGGGTCTAATCTATGTGGAACTAGCTATTGACGTAGTAAATGGATGGGTTTTTAGTTTATTAGGCTACAGCTTGATTTCTGCAACCCAAAACCTAAACTAATTTGCTGCCCTCTAATTTTCGCTCTTCTAAAAGATTCATCATGATTTCTATCGACACCACAATGACTTTGGATCTTAATAGTCTTATGTGGCTTGATTTGAAGCTCTGAACACGTCGATTCTCCTCAATTTCATATATCATCAAGCTCTTCAGAAAAGACTGCTTCTAGTGGGTCTAGTTAGGGTAACTACTTCAGAAGCAGTAGTGGCTCTCAGTGTATTGTGGTAGTAAGGTGTTACATTTTTTATTTTCAACTAGAGCACGTCCCGTTGGTGCACAAGGATGTGCCAATCACAACACCTTTGCCCGACGAAATAGATCCCAATAACGACATAGCGCTCCCTTTTGGCATGTGAAATTATTCTATATTCTGAAAAAAAAACAGAAATCTGTTAAGTTATGAGTTTTTTAATGGTATAATTTACCATGTCTAACATTTTTTAAAGGCAGATATATAAAAAACAACAAAATTTAGATGGTCCTTATTTTGTCTTGAGTAGTACTATTGCCATTTACTCTTGTAACCAAGTTTATAGAGCAAAGCAAAAGAAACTATTCGGAACTCTGTCTTTCCTCAGCATTGAATCTTAATTCAATACGATGCGACCGGGCAGGCTCCGGGATGTATTATTTCCATCACAAGAGCTTTGTGTTTATTGTATGATTGACGGAATTAAGAACTCTTAATTCGAATAGAATAAATATTGAACGTATTATGTAAGACAAGTGCTATTTACAGAAAGAAGCAATGAAGAATGAAGCCTGGTAGTTAGCTATTTTAAAGGATTAGCGAACAGGTCAAGTGTTGGTCAATGTGGCCGGTGAGGTAAATAACACAGTTCGATAGCGTGGAATGTTGTAGTATTGACATAAATAAGTTGGCGATGTTTTATAAGGACTTATAAAAAAGCGATGTAGTCCAGTGTTTTTTAAAGTGTGGGTCGCGAACTCATCGGGGTCTCCAAGCTTTTACAAGGGGTCGCGGAAGGTCGTGAAGCTGTAAAAAAAAGACAAAGTTCAAAAAGATATTTTTATTTTTTACCAAAAAAATGTTCATTTCGGAACATAATCGATGATAACGAAGTATCTAAAATAGACATCGATTGTCTATTTTAGATACTTCATTATGTTTTACTACATTATATTTTATTGTATTCAATTAACGATTCTTAACTATGAAAATAGATAAAAATGTACTGATTTGATATTTATATTATAATAAAATAGATACAGATTAGGAACTTTGTAGGTTAGGGGCTCGCAAAATATTTTTACATATTAAGAAGGTAGCACCATGTAAAAGTTTGAAGTATACTTTCTATAAATATCTAGCTTGAAGAGACAATCCAAATTCATTCCGTTGCTTGGATAGTGTCCCAGCTCCCGGATTCCGCAAACACGAAAGGGCTAATAGCTTACTACACCACGTAACATAACTGCGGATTGGCGGAGGCCAGTGTTTTAAGCAGCTCAAAGATCACTAACTTAACGACTGTCATCTAATGATAACAGCCGGGATCGAGGGTTTATGGTATCCTCCGAAGCACGGAGGTACTCGAGATAAATAACCCTGTTTCTTAACTTGGGTGATCGATTAGACTGACACGCTCATCAGAGCCATCGAGCTGATCATTAGCAAACCCAAATTAACCTATTATGTTTTTCTTTTCAAGTTCTCAACACGTTCCCTCGAGCCATCATTTGGTCTGCTATTCAAAGACCTGCTGGAAGACCTCGGAGTCAAGACCACAGGAGCATCGGTCATAGCCAGTACCTTGGACTCTGTGGTGAACTTCTCTGGCTTCTTCGTGGGGCCGGTCATTAAAACCTTCTCATATCGAAAGGTGTGCTTCGTGGGCTCTACGATATGCGCTCTTGGGTTGCTCTTAACTGCGCCGGCTAACAGCATGGGGCATATAATAGCTACCTACAGTATTTTAGGAGGTGAGTTTGCATTTGGTTAATGATGATTTTTGACCATGTTTGACAGAATCAAATATAATTGTATAATTTAGGCTTTTCTGCTTAGCTGCCCTATCGCAGGCTTCTGTTTGGTACGGCGAAAGGCCTTCAATATTTTATGTTGCGAGCGTTATTATGGCTACGATAACCGCTTCACATCAGGCGGGCCGTATGCTTCTCTGCCACTCGCTACTTTCATAACATAAAGTATTATTTAGTCATGTTTTACAATGTGATGTGTATTGACATCATATCCAACAGACGACCTTATACTTGTAACGACTGCGAGATTGATGTAAATATAAATAACACTACATAACAATATCCTGTGACAATTCAATAATTTACTACAAAATGTGATTTATTACGTTCTGTATTGAAGTAATGAATGGTCGTTAAAAACAAGTTTATTGTATTGTATACTGTACTTGGCACGAGCCATTGTGTTTTTTATATGCTTACGAGTATTTTAAGATTATAAAATAAACTAGCGACCCGCCCCGGCTTCGCACGGGTGCAATGCTGATACTAAATGTACTACAGAAGGTCTTTGCGCTTTGTCCTATCCAGTCATTCCCCAGTTATAGGCACACGCCGCCGGCTCCGCGGCCGGTACCGCCACAGCCGTTATGTCCCTGCATTTTAAATGTGTAATATCTTCTAAACTATTCATTTAAATTACATGCTGTGAAGGGCCATATTGATCTATATTAAATGCGCAATGTATTTAAGGTACTTAATTGAATAAGGATTAATTCTGTATTGCTTAAAATCGCTTCGTAAATAAGGCATTATTTCTTGTAAAAAGCAAAGGATAAAATAACGGTTATTGTGTGTTACCACTAAGAGATAGACATATACCATCGCGAACTTTTTTGTAGACCATTTTAAGGTGAACAATACTGTACTACATTATTTTGATCTATCTCGTTGGGTTCAGCCAGCGTTTGCAATGAAAGAGCAAAAAAATGTGTTTATTTACGACATCACATTAGAAACCTCTAAATTATCAGTGTTTTTCTACTATGTTATGCATATATTATACATATAAACTTTCCAGTTGAATCACTCTATCTATTAAAAAAAACCGCATCATAATCCGTTGCGTAGTTTCAAAGATTTAAGCATACAAAGGGACATAGGGACAGAGAAAGCGACTTTGTTTTATACTATGTAGTGATGAATAACATATCAAAATACATCGACGAAACTAATGTGTGAAACTGATGTAATGACACAGAATAATATATAATATATATACTCTAAGTAATGAGGAAAAAAAATATTGCAATTTTACAGTTTTGCTATTTTAACAACACTATGTAAATTTGTAAAATATTTATTTTTCTCATTGTTCCATTTTATCGCACCAAATGAAATAATGTTTCATCAAAGATACATCAGCTAGTAAAAAGACGGCCTTATCGCTAAGCGATCTCTTTCAAACAACCGTTAGGAACTGGAGATTAGAACTATACAAAATATTTTGGGAGGCGCACATATTTTAATCTCCGCCAACCCGCAGTTGAGCAGCGCGGTGGAGTATGCTCTAAACCCCTTCGATTGAGGGGAGGTCCATATCCCGGCACTGGGATGAATAAGATATATTTTAATGATCAATTAATTTTATTGTGTCAAAATTTTAACGGGCTTAAATAAAGCCAACTAAAATTGAAAATGCACCAAGACTGTATTATTTCGCGTTTTATGTTTTGCGAAAACTATAATAGGTACACCCGACACGTTACACTTTGTTATATAACTAAGATAGCAAACAAGCATACGGCTTGTCTAATAGTGATCCATCGGCGATAAGTTTATTCCATAACCCGAGAGTTCGCGGTAGAAAACGCCTGTCCATCCGCACATTTCGCGATCATTTTGGTTCAATTCTCTGCCAATGTCGAGGCAATGCGACTATAGGAGATTGTGAGCATCATATCAAACACAAACACACACCATTCATTCCGAACATAAATCATTATTTGGTTGGCTCATGAAATTTAGCAGTTGTACTCAGCTTGTTCGCCCAATCAGCTTATATGGCAGGTCAATTTTTTTTGTCAATTACGAGCATAATCTCTGCCAAATGTGTGAGCAATATCTTTGGCATAACAAGTCCGATTACAACCTGCGAAGTTTGTATTCGTGCACCAAAGATCATGAATGAAGGCTGATAAACCGGTCAAGTGCAAGTCGAACATCGCTCATTCTTGACTCTCTCACGCAATTTATTAACACTTCATAAAATTTATTAGCATTTATAACAATCTGTTACTCTACTACGCCTGGAATTGGACGCTGTTATGCAGAATAGATCCAACCGACAAACTATACCAAACTGAGAAGCCGGGTCCGCTGCGACGTGTTTTCGTGTTTGCAAACACGATAACATTGTTAGCTAACCGAATAGGGGCGTGGCCTAACAGTTGTGTTAGAAAAAATACAATAACATGTTTGCCGAGACGAATGGATAACATCCCCCGCAGGCGACCGCGGGGAGAAGAAATCGCATTTTGTGTTCGGGCGCACTAGAGGAAGACGTCATTTTCGTATGAAGATTGTATGTTGAATTGTGTGAAAGAAAAACAATAACGATAGGCGGAGCGGACGGGCGGTTTTGCTAACTTGTTTTGCTAATTTGTTTTGATAACATGTTTTGTTAGAAAATTGGCGCTGCGGACCCGCCTAGAGATAGGTATACACAGTGCGAAACTTTAAATCGAGGTTTATATATTCGCAACAGATTCTTGCGGTTTGATGACATATGTTTCCCAAAACTTATACTGCGTGATATTTTTATTCCTATTAAACTTTAAATAGCTTTAACTTAAAAGTGACAAAATGTCGGTTGGATCTATTCTGCATAACAGGGTCCATTTGTTATCATGTTTCAATAATATGGACGGTGGGTTAATTGATGTTATCTATTATTGTGACAGGAGAATTTGCAACGCACTGGCTGTTACTGATTAATTTTAATGATAGGTGGTAAAATCAGATCAGTGTTTATAATACACGAGCTGTGCTCGCGGCATTGCCCGCAGCATGTCGTCCTTTGTCGCGCCAAAATATAGACAATATTATTTCTCGGTATATAATCTAGGCTCATATCAAATTTCATTCAAATCAATTTAGTAGTCTAACCATGAAAAGGCATTGAGGAGGTCGATGGCGCCGTTGCGCGTGTCAGTCTAATCGATCACGCAAATAAGCAACGTACAGCGTAGCCTGTCCATGGATGGGTTTATTTATCTCGAGCTCTTCCGTGCTTCAGAGGGCACGTTAAGCCGTCGGCCCCGGCTGTTATCATAAGATGGCAGTCATTAAGCCAAGTCTTAGTGGCCTTAGGACGGCTTGAAAACACTAACCGCCGCTATAGAGTATGCTCTAAACTCCTTCGATTCAGGGGAGATCCGTATCCCAACGGTGGGATGATTAGGTATTGGTTGATGCCGACGTACATTCGTACATTCATCTGCTCGAAAAACATTACTTTCCTTCTTCAGTATTCGGAGCGTCTTTGTAGCGTCTAAAATGCAATAAGCATAATTTTTGTGTTGATAGTGATTATAACTAGTTAACCACTCTCTATTTATATTCCAGCCGATGTTTTTATGCAAATGTGACTGCGAATTTGAACTCTGTCTGTTAATTCTTAAGATAACAATTTGAAACAGTATCAATTAAGTTATTTAATTACGGACACGAACGCTCATAAGGGTTTTCATTGTATTTGCAGAGTTCTAATAAGATCGATCAGGCAATTACTATCAACAATGACAGATCATTGAAATAAATTACGAGGCAGACCGTGGGTCATAATGACAATCTCGTTATTTCTAGAACAAAATCTGTAGTGCGGCCAATGTAGAGGAAAATTTGCCAATATTGGCCTTCGTGACGTAATTACTACGCTTAAAAGGCAAAAGCAATATGTTTTTACAATTTTCGATGCTAAAGTTAGCAATTGGTTTTAAATATGTTTGCACTGCAGGGTTTGAATTACCGGTATTTTAGAGTATCGATATCTAGAAATATCTTTAAAAATAACGTTACTCGATGATACCGATATTTTTTAGGTTATTTTTCAGTATCGTTATTTGATGTGAAAAGGGTGGAAGAATAACGTTATCGTGGTCAATATTATTTCCTTCTACGTACGACTTTGCCAGATTGATTGATGACGATCAGTGACCGAACAGTGCCGGGTGGACGAAATGAGTACCAACGGATTGCATTATGTCCGATGCGAGGGTAGACGTGGACTTGGCAACAACGCTTTACTTTGATGATGCGTAACGTTACAAAATATCGGTAACAATAACGTTATTTCTGTATCGATACTAAATATGACGTCATTTTTATAAACGGTATTTCTTGAACAAGTATCGTTATTGAAGTTAAACTTCTTTTCACACGTTTGACTTAAAGAGTAAGCTGGTGAATACGTGACGAGAGCGTTACGGAAACGGCGAACGGAAGTATGAGAGGGAAATATAATTTATTAGAGCTAAAGAAGTTTTATGTGTGTGTAGTAACGACATCAGTCCTTGGAATGAAATGATTTATTATGTGATTGGGCCTTTGTAGGCACTTAGGCACGTCTTACACATTTTATAAATAATACTCGTATTTTTTTGTAATTTTTTTATCTACTAGCATTTCGATTGTTGACCATTGGCGACGAAGAAACTTGCCAATACGGGCGGGTCTTATCAATATCGGTTTGAAAATGTTTGATGAAGAATAACATTAGCGAGAATCTTGGTCTAAGAATCTCCATCACTAATTTAAAATAAATAAATAAATAAATATTCCTGGACTAATTACACACTGCCATCTAGTCCAATACTAAACAAAGCTATAGGTACTAGATAACTGATTTATATACTTAAATACATTTTTTTTGTAAATACATACAAATAATACATAGAAAACACCCAGATCAAGATAAACAGACATGTCCATGCACACAAATGTTTGTCTTGTGCGGGGAGCGAACCCGCGACCTCGGAGTCAAAGTGGCCATTGTTAACCATTCGACCACCGAGCTCGTCACCACTAATCACTAAATATCATACTATTTAGTGATTACTAGTGATTTAACGTCACTATCGGCTAATGTTAATCCATTTAAACTGTATGTAATGGATTAGATGCGGTTTTTACTATAACGTAGATTGTTTTAGATTGGTGTTTAGACATTTTCGGAATGTTTTTTTTTGGGTATTACTAGTTATTCCGACTTACCTACGACTTCATACATGTGATAAAACTTATTTTCGTTGAAATTTTGTATTAGTTTTCACGCAAGAATCTTAAATATATCCGAGATAAATCGTACCTTAGTGTAGCTTTATAAACTCGTTTATCTTTTAGCAAAAATTCAGTTAAAATCAAATTCGCCATTTTAATAGATCTTAATGAATTTTTATACATTGTATGTAAATTTATCCCGTAAGGGGATAAATGTCTCTAAATAGGTAATGAAAGTCCAGTCGACCACTATATTCATATTATAAGAAAATACCACCTCACTCCGACACCTAACCTAATTGAAACCTAATCTAATTTACTAAATTGACCTGCTATAGTTGGGTTCAACTTGAGAGGTGGTTTTATAAATTCTTTCTTTTAGGCTTTAGGGCTTCATAAACTGTGTGCAGCCTGTGTGCGGCTTATTCCAAGAATCCCCTGGCCCTGTCCCCTGCGAAGGGGATTTTTGAATATTTTGTCCATAAATCCCCTTCCACCGTTTAAAGCTACGTGAAGGGGATTTCAGGACAAAAATCATAGAATTAACTGACACTAAAGAATCTATAACAATATCAATAGATATTAAATTCGCATTATAGTGAATTTGATATACTATGTAATTGACTCGAAAATAACTTACGTGATTTTTTTGTGATGTTTTCATAAATGCAACATTTTTTCTGTTATGTAAGTAGGTATATTAGAGATATTATGACTTGTTAATATACATTTCACTGTTTGACTTTATTAAACATATCTTTAATTGTTACACTTATTTTTAAGAGCTCAATTCAAAATTTTCTATTTAAAAAAAAATTTATTAAAAAAAAAACAGTTTTTATATAACCAATTTTATACATTATGTATAATAGATATGACTGAGATTATCAAATTAGTTGTGTAAATTTTATTTCTAGAACTTTAGTCAAGAAATCCTTTCTATGATTTTTGTCCTGAAATCCCCTTCGCGTAGCTTTAAACGGTGGAAGGGGATTTATGGACAAAATATCCAAAAATCCCCTTCGCAGGGGACAGGGCCAGGGGATTCATGGAATAAGCCACAGTGTGCCTATGCGCCCTTGGCTCTGGTGCACCACGGGAAGCAGAGAGGGCCGCTGTGAGGCGCTCCTCTTTACCGTTCTCCAGAATTCGATTATTTCGACTACTACCCCGCAACAATATACTAAACCTTTAATTGCACCGTGGGCTGAACCCCCCCCCCCCCCCCTTTTTTTTTTTTGGGAACCCTTGTCCGAAGTGTTTAGGCCGTGAAAGTCTTTATAAAAGTTCACGTGCACGAAGTTGCGGACATCATTACAGTCTTCATACGCAAAATATTTATTAACTATGATTTATTTATTACTTTATGATTATATTTTTTCAGGATTTGGTGTTGGATTGGCTTCGGCATCCTCCTTCGTATCTCTCAACCACTATTTCTCAAGGAAGAGAGGGCAAGCGGTCGGGCTCTCGATGGCGGGCACTGGGTTCGGTTTGATGGTGATGCCTCAGCTAGTCAAGATACTCCTGGGCGAATATGGCTTCCGATGGACAGTGGTAATCTTGGGTGCTCTCGCGTTCCACGCTGTCCTCGGCTCCTGTTTGCTGCAGCCGGTGAAAAGACACCTTATTGATGTGCCGGTGGACTGTGAAATGCAATTTGTTAAGGTTGGTTCTACATAGCTATTTGTTGCTTCTTCTTTGCAAGCTTACACAACACAACTTACCTGATGTGTAGTAGTGTTTGCCACATAATTTTGATATGTAACACTCGCCTTATAAATTCACAACATTCTGAGAGTTCTCTTCTATTTGGTCGGTTTGTTTACATTGACATGATTGGACGCGAACAAAAACTCGTACTAAGCACTCTGTTTGCGCTACCAGCTAGTCGCGTAGTGTGCGGTGTTGCATATAACATCATGTAAATTGTTGGTCGCTGCGACCAATGGTCGCAATCGTAGTCAACTGGTTCTCACGTATAGACCGCCCTTAAATACTTATAGAAACATTATTATAATAATGTTCCACCAAGTGACAACAATCAACAGTAACAACTCTTTTTTCTGTTGATGGTACTCTTGTTTGTAGTAAAATATAAGGATTCATATTTTCAGTTATCGCCATTAGCAGTATTATCAGCGTTTTGTTCGTTAGAACAAAACATGTAGCTGAGCTATAGCCATTTGGAGTGTAAGTGGTTCATCAACACCTTCGAACAAAAAGCCTGTTTTTTTTTATACTACGTCGGATGGCAGAGAAGCATACGGCCCGCCTGATGTGAAGCGGTTTCCGTAGCCATATTAACGCTCGCAACATAAAACATCGCTTGCGCGCCGCCACCCCCGCTGCCAACGCAGCATCTCCTTCCTTTCTGGTGACCTCACTCACTCGCAGGAACACAACACAATCAAGGGAATTGTTATTTGGCTGCGGTGTTCTGTGAGGTGGAGGTACATTCCCCAGTCGGATAGCTTACAATTACGCTCCCTACCTCTCTTTAGTCAGCGGGGTGCACCGCGTGCAGGTGAAGTTGGCTTTGATTCGAAGATGTTGGATGAACCACATACACCCTATAATTTATGTCTGTTAGTCAATTTGTTTAATGGAAGTTGTATGATAGATAACAAAGAGCAACAATAACAACAAAACAATGAACTAAATGTTACTCATTACCATAGCGCAGTAGTGGCACAGTGCAATGACATCGGTTGTGACACGATTGTTAATCGAATTATTATTTATAGCGATTTAATCACGATTTCAGTTGCTGGCAGTTGATAAAGAATATGTAGTACTTATCATGCACTGTATGTAGTATTGAGCCTGAAAACATTGGGATATAAACGATGATGAATATTTTATTCCACATCTTTTTATATTTTGACGAACCCGGTGGTCGGCTACTTTGACTTCGAGGTTGCGGGTTCGATCCTCGCACAAGACAAAAACATTTGTTTGCATGAACATGTCTGTTTGTCTTGGTTTGGGTGTTTTCTATGTATTATGAGTATGTATTTAAAAAAAATGTATTTAATCACATTTATCAGTAATCTAGTAGCTACCCATAGTACAAGTTTTGTGCTTAATAAAATCCTTAAGAATTCCAAGGTCATAAATCTACGCATTTAATAATAAATGTACTTACTTATTTACAACGATATTATGCAATAATTTAACTTCACTATTTCAGGAAATGGAGTGCATTCACGAAAGTGACGAAGAAAATGAGGATAAATTTGAAATAAATCCTCTCGTCAGCAAGCCCATGCCGAAACTAACGACGCAGAGGTCCCACGGTAACATGAACCATCCTTCAGTACGCACCATAGGCCTGCCCAGAGCCAAAACCTGTGATAAACCGCTACAAGACTTCGAGAAGAACTACAAGCTACTTGGTTTGACCACAGCGGCATCGGTGGCCGCTATGCCGAGAGTGACATCTAGCGGTAGCATGAGTGAAGCAGCGAGGAAGAGGAAGGTGTCAGTGATATCCAATATATCTAACATGGACTTCACTGGCAGTTATTTGCAGCTGTACCTTGATGTGGTAATTGTTTTTTTTTATTGTTATTAAATAAACTTTATTATATCTCTTATTGTTCTTATAGTAAAATAAGTAAACTGAAGTATCATTGGGCTGGTCACATCTGCCAGCTGCGATGGTAAATTGGGAAAAGTTCTAGAACGGAGACTTCGTGTCTTTTTAGCGTTTATAGCTTCGGGGCGTTATAGCGTTGGGAGCCTCCTCTCTAGATGGATCGATGATCTAAAAAGCGGTTGGATGCGGAAAGATGAGGGTAGCATGGAGGCAAGCATTGGCTTACATCCACCAGTAGATAGATACTGGCTGATAGAGATGATGGTGATTCATTATATTACGAAGTTGAAGCGATTTTATTATGTGTTATGAAGATAGCGGGAACTTGGAGAAGGTTACTAAGAATGATCTAATTTGTTCTAAATGACGTAGGCATTTGTTTTGTCTTAGACTCAATGAATTGGCAAATTGCGGATAAAACATAAATGACTCCATTTATGACTATTTCAAGAAAAACGTGGATTTTAATCGGCGTCATGATGATTTATGTCTTTTGTCAATTGTACATGGAATGACCCTTAATTACGAAATTAAAGGTAGACAGTTTGTCCAGTGTGAGCACCCACTTCGTAATTTTTTCACGCTCTCTTTATTTTTACGAAGGCCAAACTTATAAAGCACTTCATTTACTTTTCAACAGAAAAATAATTTGATAATTAGACGCATGCGCAACGTATATGCTTACATAATATCCATACAGTACAATATTGTTTTTGTGTTTCAGACAGCAGATGACGACGCCATACAAATGAAAGCAATAAAAAAAGCCGAGCCCCATATCGAGGAAGAGAAAAAGGCTGGCTTCGTCAGAAAGTTTATAGCGCTTATGGATTTAGATCTACTAAAAGACTGGTCGTTTTTGAACCTTTTACTTGGGCTGTCTCTCTTTTGGAGTGGAGAATTGCAGTTTAGGATGTTAACACCGTTCTTTATAAGCAGTTTAGGGTACAATATGAATGACACGGCGTTCTGTTTGTCGATGACCGCCATCACTGACATTTTAGTGCGGTTGATTCTACCGCCAATATTCGATAGGACGACTATATCGAAGAAAATGATATTCTTCGTGTCGGCGTTCTTTTTGGCGGCTACCAGATCCGGTGAGTGATATGCGAATATTGCGAATTCATGTTTGTTTGTTTGTAATGTCTTTATTGTATACCAAATAACAGACAGACACTCAAAAGAAATAATAATTCTAAATAGCATATTTGACCAATATTTTTTTCGGTTTGATATGTAGGGACGTCTCAATAATATAACCATAGGTAAAAGAATTAGTTCGTTAACACAAAAAACTCTCGAGTTTACTCTATGTTAATTTGAAAATCAATATTTGGACTATCCCGAAAACGCCCCAAACAAAAGTCTACTGAGTTATGACGTCACATGTTTGTATTTTGTATGCATCAAATCAGAAATTTGTACGACAGCTATGTTAAATATTACGTTCATGTAATTAGTATCATACTAAAAGTTATAGTATTTTTTATTGCTTCTCCAATGGAAATATTATTTTTGAATAATTTCATACTTTTAAAATGGACTTTCCCGCCAAACTGATCGACCCTAAAATAAGTCGGACAAAAGCTTTTACAATGAAAGTTTGCAGATCTTTATAGTTTTGTGTATTTTACGATATTGTTAAATAATTTATACAGTTTTTGAGCATTGTCAAATAGCCTATAATTCTAAGAATGTACAAAGGCGGACTTATCTCTATAAGAGATCTCTAGCAGCCCACCTTCCAGTGTTGGATACTATAATTTCAAGTGGCGAGCGAGGGCATTGTCATAAAAATATATTAAAAAAAATAGAAAGCAAGAAGCTATGGAGTATCATACACACAAAATATTACTACTTATTACTCGTGTCTTATTGGCTTGATTATACTTTCATTGCGTCAATCTATGCATGTAATAGTAACATATAATAATATCATAGCAGTAGCGTGTCTGTATATTTGGTACTAGCTGTTGCCCGCGACTTCGTCCGCGTGAATATCAGTTATCGTGGTAAGACCATAGGAAATCAAGTACCCGTATAATTAAGAAAAAACTTATGGTGAATAATTTCAAATAATGTATTAATTGCAAACAAATTTGATTACCATAAAAAAAGGTTATAGTAAGTCAATCTTAAAAGATAGACATATGCTGTCGCAGACTTTTTTTTAGAACTTTTAAAGAGGAACAATTCCATTATATAGGATTTTTGCGTCTTCAATTCAATCTTCAACCGTTTACGCAGCGCACGCAACGTAAGCCCTCAAAAGGAATATTTTTTTCCCATTTTTCATTGGTGCTCCGCTCCTACTGGTGGTGGCGGGTGATGTTATATAGCCTATAGCCTTCCTTGAAATATAGGCTCTCTAACACTAAATTAATTTTTCAATTCGAACCAGTAGTTCCTGGGATTATCGCGTTCAAACAAACAAACAAACAAATTCTTCAGCTTTATAATATTAGTATAGATTTATAAATAATCTATTTTTATTTACAGTGTTAGCTGAACAGACTGAATGGGTGCCGCTCATGATATGGCTGTCAATATGCGGTTTCTTCAGAGGAATGTGCCTGAGTAATTTCACCCTGACTATATCGGAGTACTGTCCGCTGGAGAAACTGCCCGCCGCCTTCGGCCTCCATATGGTCAGCAAGGGGGTGTTTGTTGTGTGTATTGGACCGATTATTGGTAAGTAGTAAACATTAATATTACAAAAAAAAAAAACATTCTTCCTGTTTTGCACAGTCGCTTATAGTCTAGGGCACTCGATCCATAGGGTTGCGGATTTGAATCCCACTTAAGTATTTCATTTTTCTGATTCCGAACCAAAATAGTTTAAGAAAGATACGTGCTTTTACACGTATGTTTACAGTGCTTCGGCACACATCGCCAACCCGCGGTGTAACACCGTGGTGGAGTATGCTCTAAATCCTTTGGATTGAGGGGAGACCCGTACCCCAACAGTGGGATTATTATGGGTTGATGCCGACGTGTTAAAGTGCAACTTTTTATGTATACAATAGCTGCATATTTCAACAACTATTAATTAACGATATTGATTTACAAGAATTGATTGAAATACATAATTAAAAATATCATGTTGTATTTGGAAAATGCATAATTTATGTTGATAAAGTAATTAAAGCTCAAAAGAACACATATCCCATGAAAGTACACAATAATAGTTGATTGTAATACATACTTACTTTAGTTAATTTCATATTTTTCCCAAGCAAAATTGGCGCCATTTTTCGCTCAGTGAGGAAAAGAGATAGCAAGTTTATTAAATCGCTGTTATGATAAAGATAGTATATGCAACAGCACGGACCTTTTTTTGATGCAATTTGGTATACCCATACTAATGCCATATGCCATATGCTATACTCGTATCTATAGAAATATAACAACATCATTGGACAGTAAATAATATATACCTGGTGTTTTTCTTAACTATTATAATATTCTAAACTATTGTACTTTACCTTTATTTCCAGGTTACGTAAGAGATTACACCGGTAGCTTCGCAAAGTGCATCCACGTACAGAACGCTCTCATTATGTCCTGCGTGTTGGTGTGGGGGATAGAATATGCTCTGGCCTTCACCCGTCGGCGCAAAGTCGTACAGATTTAAAACAAGACTCCTCTCGCTTCTGCGGTGTGTAACTTATCTATCATAGATAGTTAATTCATTCAGGTGTTATTTTGCGGAAGTCAAATTTACGGGCAATTTGATCTACACTACTTTGCGTGCTTCCGCCACCAATTAGTTCATGCAAATTACCGCCGGCCGACGACCAACGCAGCCACGGTAGTCGTATGCATCTACTAACGATAGTAGGTGGGTGCCGGCAGTAATTTACATGAACTAATTGGTGCCGGAAGCACGCAAAGTAATGAAGATCAAATTGCCTTATCTATCTTATGCAATGTCCTATTTAAAGGCATGATTAATTTGTACTCTGATGTTGTATCAGTAAGTATGAAGATTTTATATAGCTATTTGGTCATCAAATAAATGAAGTATATTTTAGTAGGCAGTTTTAGTAGGTGCTACGATTGACTTAGGTAAGTCTGTAGTAGGGCTCAATGGTCGTTTATAGTGCGATACAGAGGAGCTTACAAAAACAGTAACGCCAATTTTTGGAAAAAATGATTTCATATGATTAACCATCTTTATATGAAAAAAGCCAGTGTTACTTTTAAAAATAATTTAATCTCTGACAACTTTTTTGTGTCCCGCTGTAACTTATACGGCGATATTACAAGGTTAAACCAATTTAATTCAAGTAGAAATTCACTGCAACGAAAAGTTGATATTATAAGCGTAAATTTACAAGTGGACTATTTAATTCGTTTTGTCATACTGACATAATATGAATGGACATTTTTAAACGCGTATATTTTAAAGCCTATGCATTTGACGATCATTATGATAATAATTGTATTACTAGCAAATTTTACGGCTTTTCTTGACTCAGAGGACTGATTTGACTTGACAGAAGAAAGCTGATTAAATTTTCCAATATTTATACCTAATTGTATCTTTCCATACTTGTTCCTCATACACGTTTATTTCTCTTTCAATTGAATGATGAACGACCAAAGAAAATATGGAGCGGGCTCAATATTTACTTTTACATATTTCCATTTGGTAATTTTGAAGAGCAGACGTGAATCATGTAATATCACCGTTTAACAATCTTCTCTCTTATCTATATCTCTCTATTTCTCAGTGTACTAGGAGAAACGACGTATTAGGTCAGTGGTTCCCAACGTTTTTTTGTTCGCGGACCGTTATGAGGTTTTTGTTGGGAGTAGGAGAAGAGTAGGAGAGTCCCCAAGTGTCATATAAATTTATTATTCTATAACTCGAGATGTTAGTATTTTATATAATAGTGCTCCATCTCTTTCATTATGTAATCAAGGTCAAAATATATTATATCAAGGACCATAATTTACCTCTCACGGACTACTGGTGGTCCGCGGATCACTGGTTGGGAACCCCTGTATTAGATGGTTTGACATAGTATAATCAAGGCCTAAACTGGTAATATTTTGTAGAAAGCAATTGTATCTATTTATTTTCACAGGGTTAAGAGCTTGCAATGTGATAGACACAATTTCACAAGTATGGTTAGTGAGATAACGCTGTGAATACAATGTAATGTTTAGAATGGTGTTAGAAAATTAAGTAAAGTAACAGAAAACGACAGGTTTTTGTCCTATTTAATGCCTATTTGACAATGGCGTGTATTCTAGAGAAATGATAGTGATTTAATTCGTTAGCTCTTAACCCATAAATACTCTTCTCCTATCCAGTGCCAGAATCTATCATGACATATTATGAATGGTACTAAATATAGGACACAATACACGACAGATTTATCACGAATATAGGTGATAATATAGAATTTGAAACTAGAGTTAGTATGTACATAGCAAATGTATAATGTAGGTACATTTCAAGTTTTCCAATGTCGTATCCGACCTAAGGAGTTTAGTCTAATGTATAGACACAGTATAAGTAATAGTACTAAGTACAGTACGGCCACTCCCTGCCGCCCTCTCGTATCGACTTCACCTCCCCGCTGAGACAAATCTGGAACAGTTTATATGGCGCCGTACGCTTATACGCAAGCTGCACAGACGTCTCCATCAATGTAGTAGTTAACGACGCGATATTAGTATGTAGTGACCGGGGTGTGGTATAGATCTAGACTTATATTGTTGCTGATAGATATATGTAAAATACATAAGATAAATGTTGTTCGGATCAACATATCATTAGTCGTTGCTGGCCTGTCGTGTGTAGTGGCCCTAAATCATTCGTCTGTTAGCTCGTGAAATCCTTTGTATACGTTTTACGAACGTGTCTAAACTTCTTATACGTTACATTTAAAACGTAACGTAATATGCCACTGGAAATGTTTGTAATCCGGAATTCTATAGAATTTCTATGTGATCTTTATAAATAAATAAATAAAGTGCTTTAAATCGTCAGGAAGTGTGTGAAATTGCTTTAAATAATTAATTCACAAATCAAAGAAAATAGGTACTAGGTTAAGCTAGATTTTCGGTTAGGTTAGGGTTGTCTTGTGATTCGTTTTTCTAACTTCCGCCAGACTTGGATCTTTTCAAAAATGTGTGAAATAAAAATTAAATTTACACTTTTTCTGGATCGAACATTTCTTAGAAATTGTATAAAATTTCTGGATTTAACACGTTTCTAGTGTCAGATACGTTAATTTTAATGACCATATTTTTAGATGGCTGTTTGTAGTTTTGAAAGTTTTTAAATAGTGTAACTATATGCGATAAAAATAGCGACTATTATCCGGAATCACTAACAGTACTGTACATTATATTATATTTATTTGTATCTTTTCGACAATTTCTTCGCAGGCCCGTTAGGTGAATGTTATTTTTTATCGTATATAATATTCGTAGCTAATATATACAGGTTTAGGTATTTACAGGCCTTAATTATGTAATTCACAGCGGATTAGAAATAATTGGACACTGTTATGCACAATAGATCCAACCGACATTTTGCTATTTTTTTAGTTAAAGCTTTTTAAAGTTTAATAAGAATAAAAATATCACGCAGTATAAATTTTGGGGAGCAAGCATGTGTCATCAAACTGCTAGAATCTATTGCGAATAAATAAAACTCGATTTGAAGTTTCTGTTGGATTTATTCTGCATAATGCTGTTAAACTATATGAACACATCAGAAGAAAAGCAAAAAACCTTTTGTATACAAGACAGTGGTTTTTTTTTAAATTATTATTGACTCTCTATTATATTATATTTATATATAAATTGCTCTCTAAATTTTTTTTACTTTGAAATTTTCAATCAGGGCACAATTTTTTTTAATAACGGTATATACTTTTTTTTTGTTATTTTAAAAAGTATACTAATTAAGGATTATTCTGTAATACTTACATGCAGAATCGAAATTGTACAATATGCTACAATATTTCTCTACCTCCTTCTGATGTGTTACTTCCTATTATTCTGTTATTTATCCCAGAAATAGATATATAGGATTTGCCTTTATCATGAATTTATAATTTTAAATTTAATTAATGACTTGCCTTTGCTATAAATAATGATATCTAAAATACGTCCTTTCAGTCAATTATGTTTGAAAGTGACAAAGCTTTGTATGAGTTTCCAACTTTGTTTTAGAGCTATTATGTATGATTGCATATATTATTATGTACCTATCCACTAAGTAGTTGACTGTATAACTTAAATATTTAACTTGTCTACTAATAGTTTTTTTTTAAATAATTATAAATTAATCGCTGTTGTGAAAATTAGCGCAACTAAAGTTAAATTTAAATATTCACTAAATTCACAATAAAAACTGTCTTACACGATAATCTATTAAGCACCATAACATATTGACTTACAAAATTGATAAAACATTGTATAAACTCTGTTGTTGAAGTAAAATGTCTCAAAGTCGTCCGTTTTCTTCAAACTTTACTTTGGCAACCACAGATATATACATGTTTCTATTATTTAAGTTAAATAAATTATGGTGCTTGGTAAACAATCGTGAATACAGTCTTATTTATTATTTGTGTATTTTTATTAATTATGTTTTTAGCGAATAATTAGGTTTTAACTAGTTAGGCCACAGTGTTACAGCAGGTACTCCCTTGGAAAATAAAGTTTTGGTATAATTTTCGTCAGCTTTATAAAAAATATCTTAGGAGCTGCCAAGAACCTTTGTATATTTCCGTCTTCCAAAGTAATTACGTAGATAGAAACCTATCTCAATGTAGCAATGTGCGCTTCTAAACGTGTGATTTTTATGACCAAATATATGAAGTTACTTAAACTTTTTATAGAAATTTATGTACATTAATTACTCTTTTAGACTTGTCGTATGCAACTTGTACTATCGAATGTTCTAATATCTCCCGTAGTGTATAGAGTGTCATTATAAAAATGTCTGTTGTATTTTTGTACTTATCACTTTATTCGTACTTAACATTTGTTAATCAATTTATGGAACTCGTATGTGCCAATTCTACGTAATGTATTGTAATAAACGGTTTATACATTCAAAGACTAAGGATAATATAATAACCATGGGTTATTAATAGAAATCAATGTAATTTGATGTGATGCTTGCAATTTCAATCACATAGATTTTTAAGTGTTAATCAATGCGACAGTTTTAATTTTAGAAATGCCTTCACGTTATTTTCACGCTAACGTGGGCGGCATTAAATATTTAAAATGTGTATTAATTTAGATCAGGGCTGTCCAAACCATATACAATACCGGGCCATTACAAATTACTAAATAGATTAGCGGGCCGTAGAATCAAATAACTACTTGACATTTTTAGTACCTACTTTAAAAGTTTAAGCTTAGTATAACCGGTTAGTTATTTAAAACTTTAACTTTTCTAAATATATATAATTTTCAGTCAGATTCGTTATATAAAAACTGTAGCGATAAATGAAAAACACGTCTTTGGCCGCACAAATATAAGCGGAGAGCGGCATGCGGCTCACGGGGCGAGCTTTGGACAGCCCTGATTAGATTATTATAACTACACGAAACAATAAATTAATAATATATTATTATTTTTAAAGGATTTAACACCAGTTTACATCTTATTATCTTGTGATATAAATCTACATTCATTCAACTCATTTTAATCAACTGTAATTAAAATACAAGTCCGTATTCGATACTTAAGTAGTTTATACAAAAAAATGTAATATATTTACGAAATCGATATTATTTTACGTAGTAATAAAAAAACTCAGTAATACAATTCATGACTTTCTAATGCTATGACGTGGGTTTCCTTTTTTTTAATTATTACGATTTTTTGTATTGAAAATTTTGTTCAACCATTCTGCCGAAAGTATTTCGATGTTTTTTTTCGTTAAAATTTTGTAGGATTTTCCATAGACCATTTGACTTGTTTAAAAAGTTTCCGCTGTAATAAATACCCAGAGTAGGTATGTCATGTCTGTTATTGTATATTTGTTGACTAGGTATGTACATGTTCAGCTGTAGTTGTAGATGGCTATTTTATCTTAGCGTCATATATTGTAAATTTATAATTAAAACACCCTGCGGCAGTGGCGGATTAAGGCTGAAGCGGGTCCTAAGCAACATTGTATTTCCGAACCTACTAAAGAAGTTTTCACTTCCAAAAATAAAAATTAAAAATCTAACTTTCGGGCCCCAAATATTACGGGCCCTAGCCTAGGTTGCCTAGGTCTTGTCCGTCCCTGCCCTGCGGTAACACTAGCGCCAGTCGAGTTTAACATCTATTATTTACTTCTATCTAAGTGTAATATGGACGAGCCCGGTGGTCGAATGGCTAACAATGGCTACTTAGTCTCCGAGGTCGCGGGTTCGATCCACGTACAAGACAAACATTTGTGTCCATGAACATGTCTGTTTGTCTTGTCTGGGTGTTTTCTATGTGTATTAAAAGTATGTAGGTATTTACAAAAAAAAATGTATTGTACTTAACATTTATCACTTGTCTAGTACCCATAGTACAAGTTTGCGTTTAATTTGGGACTAGATAGTGCTATGTAAATTGTCTAGAAATAATATTATTTACAAAACACACACCGACACTTTAAATTTATGAAAAATATTTTTTTTTTACTCGAGTGGTGCTTTTTTATCCGCAGGAAGTATCGATAGCTTAAATCATTGTACATTATAAGTTTACAGTATTTTCAAGAAATGCATTCTAAATGCAAGAGAAGTACACGTCTGCTTTGACAATTGTTATTTTGAAACATCCTGTATTTTTTATTTCGATTCCTTATCATTAAAACTGGTTCTTTTTCCTTTTAGGGCCTCGGCTCTTATGACATTATTTTGTGTAATAAATTTAGGAATAACATGGTAAATTTTAGATAGAAGCTAAGGGCCGTGTATCAGGCGAAGCGGAACGCAGCGCGGTATTCTCTGCTACAAATATGAATATTACGTAGTCTGAATGAAATAGGAAATATATTTCTATCTTGCTTATCAATCCCCTACCGCTAATCACTCTTGTAATGGTTACCATTGTAACTATTGAATACCTCGGATTGATAAGCAAGACAGAAATATACCTAATAATGGTTAGGCGAAACCAACCTGAAAACCAAGTCGCAGTTCGCTTGATATGCGCCTCGGCGGTAATCACAATTTTTATGAATAATCAAGATTGTAGGTACAATCATATTTATATTAGATGAATTAATTGATGCTTTATGAGCTGTGTGAACGAAACTACGAAACGTTTATGCCACTCGATGCGTATTGCAACATAAAGGCAGCATTACGACTCGACGTTTTGTTCGGTCTGCAACATGTCACATACGTACAACAACGTATCGTGTGGCATGCCTTGTAAGCGTTTGTTCGTTGCTTGATGAAATCAAACTGAGACTTTGCAGTATCTTTTTATATCGTGAAGATAACAATAACATATGGATCCGTAATAAAATCCATTGAAGAAACTGTAATATGTACATTTTCTTATTATAGCTAATACTAGGCGATATTAGTTTTCTCTGAAGTCTGTAATAAACAGAACTAAGTAATTTTTCATGAAGAATAACTGACAGGATTATTTTCATATATTTTTGGCTTGTTACGATAAGAAATGAGAAAAAAAATAAGCTATATACATATATATATATATATATAGCTTATTTTTTTTATATATAATAATAATCCTATATATATATAATAATAATAATCCCTATTTCCCTTGGTCACGGCATCACGCGTGAACGGCTGGACCGATTTTGCAAATTCTTTTTTTTGTTGTATTTGTTATTGTCAGGAAAAGGTTCAAAAGAAAAAAAAAATAAAGTTAGAAAATTTAAGACAACTGAATGACATATTAACTTTTCTAACGTCAAAACGTTTTGACAAATTGCGCGAATCCAATATTTTTTATTATTTTTTAATAATGGCTATACGTTGATTAACCAATAACAAATTCAAAATTCATTGCTAAGAAGACAGCACAACTGTGTGTCTGTCGGATCTGCTAGTTATTCAATAATTTTCATTGCCACAAATTTAGGTCGCAATTTTACTTGATATTTGGTCACAATTCTTGCCTTGTAAAATTCCAACTTATATGTAAGCGACATGCTGAAGTGTCGATGCTTGAAGTGAATTTATTAATCTATTGTTCATTGGAGAACGCGTTGTTTTCCATTTGAGTTTCATGTTATTTTCTGCGATGGGTGATGTGAAACAACTTTTATTTAATTAATTATGACAATAATTTGTTAATTTCTGTGTATGTTCTGTATCTCATTTATAAATATTGTTGTTGAATATCGTTTGGACAGTTGTGGTTTCGATTTGTACCGAATTACTTACGTTTTATTTCTTGAACACACGAAACGCGGTGGCGGAAGCGTGGGGACAGATATACTCGATCGGGCACGTCATGCAGGATTTGTACCCGGCACAAATATTAACAATCCTGTCCTTGGATTATATCTACCATTTTTATTGATTTGTGTCAACTTCCCAAACGGTTTCAATGTCCATTGACTGCAATATATCCACGTTTTTCCACGCTTCCATTACCGCTGCTCGCGCATAAGCGCGATTATATGTGCGAGCCCTCGTTCAGTTTGAATGTATGGTGCAAGATTTAATTGATTATGATTCAATTTTAGTTACATTAATATTCACCCAGTGGGTGTTTATTGTAAAGTATTTTCATGGACGACAAAGACAATGAATGAAATTAAATTCGGTTACCCAATGTGTGTTTTTTATTGTTTCACAAAAATACAGATTAAAACTACCTGAGTAAGATCTTCATTACTTGGTAGTTATCATTACATTCTTGAAATGAAATATTCACCCATTGGGCCCTCGTGGGCACTACACGTCTTACACTTTTTGTAAATAATAATCTTATTCTTTCGTCAGTTTTTATGTATTTATTTATTCTTCTATCGAAGGAATTCAGAACTCTAATCTTGGGACCCTTGCACTTCATCCTTTATAAGCAAAGGACAAACTTTACTGTAATAGTCGACAACCCTGCTGATTATAATTTAGGAGGAATTGGATCGCTTTGATTCATACTGATCGTTCTGATTCTGATTCCCCGCCAATGGGCAACACCGAAATGCTAGTAGGTAAAAAAATTACAAAAAATAATAATATTTATAAAATGTCTTGTGGTTTCCTGCAGACTAGAATAGAATCACTCCGTCTCTTCCCGTGGATGTCGTACAAGGGGACTAAGGGAAATACATTATCAAACATCGATCAAGCTTCTCCAACCAGTTTGACCAGCGTGGGGAGTGTAGGCCAAATCCTCCTTCCGTCTGGGACGGACGAGAGAAGGTCGTGCACCTGTAGTGGCGACTAAAAATGATCTGATGATGATTGATATGTCTGCAACACAACACGTGAACATTAGTGTATCATCACCATTCTCATCACCATCTTCAGGGTGTTTCCATAAAGTACCCGATTACTCGATGACGTCTTGAGAAGCTCGATGGCGACGTTGCGCGTATCAATCTAATCGAACACGTAAGTCAAGCAACGTCGACCGCAGCCTGTCCCGGTTTATTTATCTCGAGTTCCTCCGTGTTTCGGAGGGCACGTTAACCCGTCGGTCCCGGCTGTTGTCATTAGATGATAGTCGTTAAGTCAAGTCAGTGGCCTTTAGGCGGTTTGAAAACAGTGGCAACCCGCAGTTGACCAACGTGGTGGAGTAAGCCCTAAACCCCTTCAATTGAGGGGAGACCCATATCCCATCAGTGGGATGAATGAGGGTTGACGATGACGACCCGATTACTTATGTACTTACAGGTAGCGGGTACGTTTGAATTCAAAGGAAACTTTGCGAAACTGGCGATAGAGAGGCATCTAGCCTATAAAGGCTAGACTAATCGCTTTCATCAGGCGAGCGGTATGCTTATTTGGCACCCATGGTATGAGAAAATATGTAATAAAACATGTGGTAATGCCAACTACACCTGCCTAAGTATACTTGATGTAGACTGCTATCTAAAAATAGGAAACAATTTCGGTGTCGATTTTTAGGTCGGATTATTAGCTTTATTGGTTTCACTCGGTGCGGTTCGCTGGATCGCCTAATTTCTAGTAACTTGATTCTTTGAAGGTATTACCTATCACTTATTATGTGGTATCCTGTTGCTACCTACGTAAAATGAGAGCGAAATGATTTATTTAAGATTATGTATATACCTAATAATGCGGAAGGCGGAGGATCGTATCTGTTGGAAAGCACTGGGGAAGGTTTATATCCAGCAGTGGGTAGGTACAGGCCGATGATGATGATGATGTTGATGTCTATACATCATATACCTATGTATATTATACATACACATAGACATGTAGGTACCTATTTACATCATATATTATATATCTATATATGATGTATAGATTATATATACATACTTTTAGATAGATATATAAATATTGACGAGGCTAGTGATATGGACAATAGTCACTTTAACTCTGAGGTCGATTTCGTGGGTTCGATCCCCACACAAGACAATCATCTGTATGTATGATGTTTGACTTTTCTTGAACTGGATGTTTTATATGTGTGTATTAAATAATTAAATATATTTAGGGATATATCAGTTATCTAGTACCTATCCATAATATGCAAGCTTTGCTAAGTTTGGGACAAGATGGCGATGTGTATCGTGCGATAGAAAAAAATATATTGTGTACGCGAACACGTGTACATAATATTTGAAAACTTTCTGTTACAAATAAATTACAGTGTCGGCAATGCGCGATTGATGATCCTGGTGTTGCAAGTGACTACGGTAATAGTTTACCGATGGGGCAGACCCTATACTTGTTTGCTGCCTTAGTGATATAAACAAGTACGTAGGTATCTACCTACGGCCAAGAAATCAAAGTCAGTTATGAAGTTGCACACCCTGATGATAAGTGAAACTCTGAACAAAGAGAGATCGCTGCCAATAACAACCTCCAAGTGGCTCTAGGCAGAGGGTTCCTGTGAGTTATTGAGGTTACCAGGAAGGAAGGAGTTACTGCATGCGTTGGTAGCATGGTGGCGGCACATGAGCGATACTTTATGTTGCAAGCGTTTATAGACTACGGTAAGAGATTCACACGTCAGTATAGTCCGTACTGCCAATCGACGCGACTCTAAAACTACTCTGAATTATCAATAAGTAATCTTCAATTTTTTTGTAAACTGTCATGTTTTTCTGTTTACTTCGAAAAATATTTGAATGGCCAATCCGGAGCATCATTCATCATTTGGGGTGTAATATCAACATCTTTGAACCAAAGCCAACTTCACCTGCACGTGGTGCACCCTGCTGACTGACAAACGATGCTCTGGCGAAAAGAGAGGTAGGGAGCGTTATTGTAAGCTACCCGTCTGGGGAATGTACCTCCACCTCACAGAATACCGCAGCCAAATAACAATTCCTTTGAGGGTTGTTGAGTTGCTGCGAGTGAGTGAGGTCACCAGAAAAGAAGAAGATGCTGCGTTGGCAGCGAGGGTTGTGGCGCGCAAGTGATATATTATGTTGCGAGCGTTAATACGGTTACGGTAACCGCTTCACATCAGGCGGGCCGTATGCTTGTCTGCCACCAGACGTAGTATAAAAAAAAAAAAAGCACTCGGGGTTGGGAAGCTTTTAGAAAGCGTCGTCATATCTTTACTTAATACGTACCACATAGCCCAAAGCTCGAAGATTAAATTCTTTAACTAGTGCGTATTCCCCGTAATGACCTGCGGTTTAGAGTTTGACACTGACCGCCGGTACAGAATAATTCCCGTCGGGCTGGTCTGTATTGTCTATGCTCAGATTGATTTCAAAATGATGCCCTGTTAACTTTGAATTTGTGATCCTTTTAATAAGTTAAAGAGTTATATTCCTTGTAGTGAATTAAGTTTTTGGTAAAGGCGAGCACTAGCACAGGGTCCCTTTAATAAGACCACAGCTAAGGCTATTTTGCCAATGTTCAAAAATTTTATAAATTATTTGCTAATATCGTAAAATACACAAAACTATAAAGACCTGCAAACTTTCATTCCAATATCTTCTGTCGACTTATTTTAGGGTCGATTAAAGTTTAGCGGGAAAGTCCATTTTAAAAGTATTAAATTATTAAAAAATAATATTTCCATTGGAGAAGCAGTAAAAAATACTACAACTTTTATTATGATACTAATTACATAAACGTAATATTTAATGTGACGTCATAACTCAGTATTAACCTGTGACGTCATAACTCAGTAGCCTTTTGTATAGAGCGTTTTCGGGAAAGTCCAAAATTGTAATTTTCAAATTAACATAATTATCTCGAGAGAATTTTGTGCTATCGAAGTAATTCTTTCATCTATTATTGAGACGTTCCTACATATCAAACCGAAAAAAATGTTGGTCAAACCCTATTCTTCAAAGAATTATTGATAGGTGTACGGGCTCCTACTACCTCCTACCTCAGACTAGGGGGGCTAGCCAAATGGCAATTTGCGAAGTAGAAAAGCGTAGCGATCGCTAATTTGAACTGTGGAGCTCATACTAAAATGTTCGAATTGACAAATGTCACGTGATCTATCTAATGTTCGTTACGCTACGAATTACACTTGGCTGGGACCACCTGGGAGTCTACCGCCGAAGCTGAAGCCGATTACCATAGGATTTTTCGAATTCGAAAATGACACTACTGCGTAGATAGTTGGTAGAAACCCTAGAGCTATGCCGACTAAGCTGAATATGTTGGTCATTAAATGAAACGTAACTTCAATATTCACGATCAAAAAATCCGATGGTAATCGGCTTCGGCTTCGGCGGTAAGGCCCCAGGAGCCCTACCGCCGAATCTGTTTTTTTTTATACTACGTCGGGTGGCAGACAAGCATACGGCCCGCCTGATGTGAAGCGGTTACCGTAGCCATATTAACGCTCGCAACATGAGGTATCGCTCGCGCGCCGCCAGCCCCGCTGCCAACGCAGCATCTCCTTCCTTTCTGGTGACCTCACTCACTCGCAGGAACACAACAACCCTCATGGGAATTGTTATTTGGCTGCGGTATTCTGTGAGGTGGTGGTACATTCTCTAGTCGGGTAGCTTACAATTACGCTCCCTACCTCTCTTTTCGCCAGAGCTTCGTTTATCAGTCAGCAGGGTGCACCGCGTGCAGGTGAAGTTGGCTTTGTTTCAAAGATACAGGTGAAGTTGGCATTGATGAACCACTTACACCCCATGCCGATTACCTTCGACCTTTTTGATTCGAAAAATAGGTCTTACGTTTATTACATACTAGTTGGCCCGGCGAACTTCGTACCGCCTAATTGTCAATGAATGTCGTGGTATACATATTAGTTGAACAAAATTTATGATGTCTTGAAATTAATATAATGAATAATAACAATAAAATTTTGGGGTGTAAGTGGTTCATCAACATCTTTGAACCAAAGCCAACTTCACCTGCACGCGGTGCACTCTGCTGACTGAGCGTAATTGTAAGCTACCCGACTGGTGAATGTACCTCCACCTCACAGAATACCGCAGCCAAATAACGGTTCCCTTGAGGGCTGTTGTGTTCCTGCGAGTGAGTGAGGTCACCAGAAAGGAAGGAGATGCTGCGGTGGCAGCGGGGGTGGCGGCGCGCGAGCGATATTTTATGTTGCGAGCGTTAATATGGCTACGGTAACCGCTTCACATCAGGCGGGCCGTATGCTTGTCTCCCACCCGACGTAGTATAAAAAAAAAATAAAAAAAAAATAGAAAATAATAGAGAAGCACGATGGCGTCATTGCGCGTGTCAGTCTAATTGTACACGCAAGTTAAGCAACGTCAACCGTAGCCTGTCCATGGATGAGTTTATATTATCTCGAGCTCCTCCGTGCTTCGGAAGGTACGTTAATCCGTCGGTCCCGGTTGTAATCATTAGATTAACTCGAGGTCCTCCGTGCTTCGGAGGGCACGTTAATCCGTCGGTCCAGGTTGTTATCATTAGATTATCTCGAGCTCCTCCGTGCTTCGGAAGGCACGTAAGACGTCGGTCCCGGTTGTTATCATTAGATTATCTCAAGCTCCTCTGTGCTTCGGAAGGCACGTAAGCCGTCGGTCCCGGTTGTTATCATTAGATTATCTCGAGCTCCTCCGTGCTTCGGAAGGCACGTTAAGCCGTCGGTCCTGGTTGTTACCATTAGATGGCAGTCGTTAAGCCAAGTGGCCTTTAGGCGGCTTGAATTTACTGGCGTCCGCCAACTCGCAGTTGAGCAGCGTGGTGGAGTATGCTCGAAACATATTCAGTTGAAGGAAGACTCGTATTTAATATTACCCAGCAGTGGGTAAATATTAAGTTCAGTATTTTACTATGTCACAAAATAAAGTACCATGACACTTGACAACCAATTAATATTCATTTTCAAGCATTCATTCATAAACAATTTTCAAAACAACAACGGACAACTTTCGCGACGTAAAAGTTAGACCAATCGATTTGACATTTAATTGAAAATCAATAAATATCCCAATCCGTTTTCAAATTTAATTTTTCGACAATTTTGTCAATGTTTTAATACTTATTATCCTATACCCACATTTCTGAACGCACGCATACATTTGACGTACGCACGTTAACGTCACGTTTGACAGGTCCGACATCCACGAACATTTTGTATGGAAAAATGATTTTTCTTTTATTTTATTTTTTTCGTAAATTTTCCAATATTTTTAATAGTTATTCTGCTATTCTGGACGGAGACAAATCCAACAAATCAAAAACCATGGCAATCGGTCCAGCCGTTCTCGAGTTATAAGTGTTGTAACAAACACGACTTTCTTTTATATATATAGATGTATATACTATGTTTATTACATATATTACGTTTATTATATATATATTACGTATATTGACAAACATCTTTTGTTTAGTCGGTAGAGCTATAGTGTTTCTACCAGCTACGCTAAACACAATTAATACCAATCTAAACTGAAGTTTGAACTTCGCAATCAAAAAATCCGATGGTAATCGGCTTGAGCTTCGTCGGTAGGGCCCCTGATTTTTTCATTGCGAAAATCGAACTTTGGCATAAATTTGCGGTAATTGTATTTAGATAAGCCGATAGGTACGGCCTTAGTTTTTTCGTCGATGGTAATGAGTCAGGTGCTCTACCAAATAAGCTACAGATGTTAGTTATTAACTTTAACCTAAGTTCCGTTTTGGAAATTAAAAAATATATCCGAATTGGCTTCAGCTTAGGCGATAGGGTCCTTATTAATTAAGTATTTAAATAAATATTCTTGGACGAATTACACACTGCCATCTAGTCCCACAGTAACCAAAGCTTGTACTATGGGTACTAGAAAATTGATGTTATACTTAAATACATTTTTTTTGGTAAATACTTACATACATATAATACATAGAAAACATCTAGATTAAGACACAGACATGTTCATTCACTCAAATATTTGTCTTGTGCGGGGATCGAACCCGCGACCCCGGAGTCAAAGTGCACATGGTTAGCCATTCGACCACCGGGGACCCGTCATTACTTAATTACTCAAGTAGATAGATTTTTAGTTGACTAGATGAACACTTGTAAAATTTTTCAAGGATAAAAGTGTCAAATAGCGAAAAAACAAATTGTTCTCAGTTCAGTAACTATGCGCTTTTGTAAACAGTTCAGATACATATTTATTTTAAGGCGACTTGCCTTATGATTAAGGTTTGATTAAACATACGCAAAGCCTTACAATACAGATATACGAGGCAAGATAATGCATAACCATGTGTATCTTAATGTGAAGTGGACGCACGCACTATTCAGCCCAATAGGAGCGCGCTAAAATGCTTACGGCCAAAATAAAATAATCGCGTTTCATAACATTAAGAAGATTAAAAAAAAAAGTGAAACGCTATCATATTTTTTAAATAGTTATTTTGTGATATATAAATAACAAGACGTTATTATGGATGAAGCTTTCTCTCACGTTGAGAGCAGTGTGAAACATTACAAGAAGGAATTAGTTCCTCCTGATGGAGGTTGGGGGTACATTATCGGCGTTGGAGTAGGATTTACTTTTGTGAGTATATTTTACTACCTATTTTTTAATTTATAAATGGTCATGATAGGGTATTTTATATAGCGATTTATTTTTTTTATTTCTTGCGCCTTATGTTTGTCGTAATTCTGTTAGTATTATAAATGTGAAAGTTGGATGGATGTTTGATACTCTACAACACGCCTAAAAAATTTGGCCGCCAACCCTTATCGATTGCACTGCGGGGATATGGGTCTCAACCCTTCATCCTACTGCTGTTATATGCGTCTATCCTCAATTGAAGAGGTTTAGAGCCTACTCCACCACGCTGCTCAAGTGCGGGTTGGCGAAGGCCAATGTTTTCATGCCGCCTCAAGGCTTGACTTAACGACTGTCATCTATAATGACAACAGCCGGGAGCGACGGCTTTCGTGCCCTCCGAAGCACGGAGGTGCTCGAGATAAATAAACCCATCCATAGACAGGCTGCGATCGACGTTGCTTAACTTGCGTGTTCGATTAGATTGATACGCGGAACTCGTCATATTTCCTCCATCCTCCATAGAGCTAGCTCTTTTTATATTTTGATACGCCGATGAAAGATTTCTTTTCTAGATTTCGAACTAGTAAAAGTTGTTGCCTCGTAGTAAACGTTCCCTTCATATGTAGAATCTATCCTTTCTGTTCAATCCTGTCAGCCACACTGTATAGGGTAGTCTCAGATTAAAGAAATTTAATCTGAGAGGGTGGTTGGCTATTTGTAACCGATACCGAGGAAGTAGTACCACAGCATAGTAATACAAACTGCTGTGGTAGTACTATGCCGATTCAGAAAATTGTGTTTATAAAGTTTTCTTATTAAATATAAAAAAAGGTATGGATAGGGCTCTACCAGTAAAAAACGTATGTTTTTTACTGGTAGAGCCCTATCCATACCTTAGTAATTAACGTATAATATACATATTAGTAAAAAACGTATGTTTTTTACTGGTAGAGCCCTATGCATACCTTTTTTGTTACAATTTTTGATTTTTTTTCATGAAATCGGGATGCCAAAATAGAAACTCACCTAATTACAATACTAGGCCGGATTCTAGCCCACGGGAGCGAAATAGAGGTTGAGTGGAGCGAGTAGAGTAGAGTAGCTGAGTGAATCTTTTCCATTGATTTCGATGGAAAATGTTTTTGATGATCATTCCTCAAGGACATGATCGACCTCAATTTTTTTCGACACGAACCTCAAGCATGTGGAGGCCAATAATCACTCTATAATTGTTAGATGGTCTGTGATATTAGGTGGGGCTGCCCCCCCCCCCCCCCCCCCCACTCGAGATTCTATTTATTTATAAGTTTTATTTATTGCACAGTCAAGACCTCGTGAAGCCTTACACGGTGGACTCAGTACCGTTATTATTACAATCGCTGTAGATGTAAGGCTCGCACTAAAGAAAAAAGCTTCATGAGCTCTCGACTTTACCTACAATTCATACTTTTCTCATTCTCCATATCAACTTGCCCCCCCCTGGGCCATCGGCTGGCGACGACCTTGAACACACCTCGTCTTTGTGTGATATTTATTTAAGCCACAATTAGATAACTTAAGTAATGTTTTATATTTAGCAAATATTTTATTTTAGAAGTAAGGTTGTGATGCAATATAATTAAGATAACAACGTTTCTTTCTTTGCGATGGGATAATGTTACTTTAGTTTGTATAGTATGGCTTGTATTATTTACTATTTTGTGGTATGGCAATTAATGGGATACAGATGGCAGAATAGTCGGATAACATAAAATTTCTCGATAAATAGAAGTACAAGGCTAAGAAAGTACCAATTGAGTGAAGAATGACTTTCCGTACGTTATTTTTAGTACATTCAGGTACTAAGGCAAAAAAAAAAAATGTTGAGAGCATGAAACTCAATATTTTTTGAACCATCAAGTGACATAAAGTCAATTCCCAATTGTTTTTTTAGAAGATTAGAGCCGTTGGCGAGATCTCGTGGGATCTCGTGGCATATGCCGTAAATATTTATATTACAAGAGTTGATATTGTTTAATAGTATAGATTATGTACTAAGGGACCTTGCGATAGGACACTTTTGTGAATATTAAAGAAACAGAAGATGTAAATAACTTCTATGACTTTTTCGCAATTTATTATTTCATTATTAAAGAAATATTTGAAACATGAAATTTATTCAGTTACTAGTGTCTAGGTATTGTAGTATTATTTCAAACTATCACCATTCAAAAACCAAAAATATCAACAGGGGATGACCTTATCGCAGTAGAGTTAGTTTTTGTTCAAACAAATGAGCTAATTCATCTTTTTATTCAGAAATAGTACAAATGGAGTTTCTAGTGAATGCAAATACTTAAGTATACGTTATACTTAATGGTTTTATTGCACTTAATACACTAGAGATTATGCATTATCGGGCAATTATAGTAATTGTATTCATAATTTACTGTTAAAGGAATCATTATTATTATTTATATATTTATGTATGGTTTGTGTATATGTTATTGTCAATGTGATAAATTAGTTATTATTTATACTGACTAATACTTAGCCAAAGTGATAAATCATGTTTTGGTTAGATTTGAGTTGATTTTTGGTTAGGTTAGAGTTTTCTCGTGTCCTGTCACCGGAAATAAGAGCTCTGTCAACCTAGATAGATGATGAATGTGGTGCCATGTAAGCTTAATTATTAATAATTAACAATTTATTACTTTGGTCAGCCATTATAAATAATGATTTATTTATCACATTGGCTGTGACATATATATAATAATATTTATTTATACTTTAGAACCGGCACAAGTGAAAACTCCAGTTTTCACATCTGCCGGCACATTAACTTTGTGCATTTTTGAATATTTTGGAATGGTTAGGAAATAATTTCGCACGAATTGCTTTATTTATCAGTATAACAGTACTATCGTTTATGTAGTAAAATACAATATTCATTTAGTGCGCTATCGTACACAAACATAAACTATTCAAAGAAATCTCAATCGTATCGTCTTTGCTTAAATTTGAATTTTGTAGTTTCGCAGCTTTATCTTACGGATTTTCGATCAGAACACGTGATCCTGACTCTCAAATAAGTGCACAACGCCGCTAAAGAAGTAGTATCGCTAGTACACTTCAAAAAACTTGTCTATCGTCATCCTTGATGTTCAAAATAAATCGAACACCATAGGCGATTGCGAAATAGTATTTAAAATAAACACAGAAATCTTAACCGGTTAAAATAATACATGTGCTTACTTAATTAGTTAAATGTTGAATATCTAGCGGAAAGCTATTTGATGATAGTTTCGCGGTTTTGTAAGAGCTAGGGAAAGTTCTTAATTCGATAGTAAACGGGTCGGCAACGCGTAAGTGATACTTCTGGTGTTGCGAGCATCCATATTCTATCATAAGTGCTTGACATCAAGGAGGTTTATTTTTGTTTGCTACCGGTAAAACAACGTAATACCGTAAAGTAAGATTCCTATGTTCTTCTTGTGGCAGATAGCTCAAGTGATTTGAACTCGGCTAGGTAGGTATACAATCGAGGAGCTCGATGGCGTGGGTCCATATTGGCTCACCTAAAGTTTTTTTACCCGTAATTCTTCTTCATACCGATTTACATCTTAAAATACATATAATTTCGCCAAACTGTATGCCAGTTTGTTGGCGATTTGTTATGCACTCATTACATAAAGAACACACACATATCGTCACATATATTACTTACACATATTAGTGAGCGAACATTACAGCAACTAGTGATACCAGTACTGTCAGTCAATGTCTGGCAATACCCGTAGTACCAGCCACTCCCATGCACTCCCTCATCTTCCTCATTTACTCTATCCAGTAACCAATTAAATAATTTTCTTTTAATTGCAAATTGACTACGACATTCTGTTACACAAAAAATTTGATTAAATATTTTTGGCGTCATATACCTTCTGGTTCTCTCGCCAAAATAATTGCAAACATCAGGTATTATGTATCTGTTCCTCACGTTTTGCCTAAGAGTGTAATCAGCAGTATTTTTTTCAACTTTGTATTAATCTGATATTGTTCAATCGCTAATAACATTTTCACTTTTTCTTGTATTGGTAGAATTTTGCATTTTCTAAATAATAATTTATAATTTCCATCACATGCCTTTTTTGTCTCTATGTCCATAATATTAAAAAAAAATCTAGTTTGTAGGTATCAAAAGTGCATCCATATGCAGTCAAACCGTAGCTTATAACCGCGTCAACCAGTCGTACAGAACTGATCTGCTGATTACATTCCTAAGCTGTATAAACTTACACAACACGGCTCTTAATTTATTACACACTATGTCAATGTGGGATTTCCAGCTGAAGCTTCTATCTATCGTTAAATTATGTAGACATTCATACGAGTGTCCAATAATGTTTAAATGTCTTTCAGGACATTTCATATATGGGGAATTTATAAGCATATATTTTGTTTTGCTAACATTAATCAATAAACCATTATCGTGAGACCATTTTAATACATTATCGAAATCACTTTGTATATATTTCTCTATATTTACGATACTTCTGTCAGCGTACATCAGGCATGTATCGTCTGCGTACATACGAGTATATGTAGAACAATGTTTTATTACATTACTGATGCTGTTTACATGCATGATGTACCCCACAGGGCCATACACGGATCCAGTCGGCACGCCACTCGTTATTTTAGCTTCTTGGCCGGATTAGGAAACATTAGGGAAGGATTAGGAACAGAGTAGTTAGGAATTGTGATTTTTAGGATGAAAAATGTTAGGAAGAACATTTTCGGATGAAATTTTAGGTTAACTTTGATGCACTCCGATGGCGTCGTTTCGTGTGTCAGTATAATCGAACACGCAATTTAGCAACGTCGACCTTCGCTTCGCTGTGCTTCGGAGGGCACGTTAAGCCGTCGTCGGTTCCGGCTGTTGGCATTAGATGATAGTCGTTAAGTCAAGTCAGTGGCCTATACGCGGTTTGAAACTACGGGCTTCCGCCTACCCGCAGTCGAGCAGCAAAGTGGAGTATACTCTAAACACCTTCAATTGAGGGGAGACTCGTATCCCAGCAGTAGGATGAGTAAAGTATCATTAATTAATTTATTGTATGCATGTTTTCAGATGTTGGGTTTTGGTTCCTCTAACGCCTTCGGAATCTTCTTTAACAACTTTTTCTTAGAGCAAGATGGTGCCAGTGGTCTACCTCTAGTCATAGGAGTATATAATGGAGCCCTGTCTTTTGCAGGTAAGAAAACCTTTTATTTTGTTATAATATATTTATTTTGTTATAATATTTTTGGGGTGTAAGTGGTTCATCAACATCTGTAAACCAAAGCCAACTTCACCTGCACGCGGTGCACCCTGCTGACTGACAAACGAAGCTCTGGCGAAAAGAGAGGTAGGGAGCGTAATTGTAAGCTACCCGACTGGGGAATGTACTCCACCTCACAGAATACCGCAGCCAAATAACAATTCCCTTGAGGGTTGTTGTGTTCCTGCGAGTGAGTGAAAGGAAGGCGATGCTGCATTGGTAGCGGGGGTGGCGGCGCGCGAGCGATATTTTATGTTGCGAGCGTTAATATGGCGACGGTAACCGCTTCACATCAGGCGGGCCGTATGCTTGTCAGCCACCCGTCGTAGTATAAAAAAAAAATATTAAACATTTTATGTAAACGGAAAATAAACAATAATTTTATCGAATTTAAAACATAATTAAAATATATTGACTAAAGCGAGTGGAACGCATATACACGCCGAAAAGTCACTCTTGGAAACCACTCAACCAATTTTGATGAAACTTCTCACAATTTATGACTTCGACATGCTTGAGGTTTGTGTCGAAAAAAATTCGAGATCGATCACATCCTTGCGGAATAATCATCAAATACATGTTCCATTGAAATCAATAGAAAATATACACTCAGCGAATCTACTCACTCCATTCAACCTCGATTTCAGCTCCGTGGGCTAGAATCCGGCCTAGTTATATCCTTCCATCGATTACTTCATCATCATCATCATCAGCCTGTATCTACCCACTGCTGGATATAAGCCTTCCCTAATGCTTTCCACCAGATACGATCCTCCGCCTTCCGCATCCAGCCGCTCCCAGCCGCTTTCTTAAGGTCGTCGGACCATCTAGAAGGAGGGCGCCCAACACTTCGTCGTCCTATGCGCGGCCTCCACTCTAATACCTTCCTCCCCCATCTGCCATCACTTACTCGGCAGATGTGACCGGCCCATTGCCACTTCAGCTTACAAACTCTGATCGATTACTTACGTTATGAAAATAATGTTTACAATATTATAGCGTTTAGAAGTTCATTTACTATGTTTGAATGAACAATGATTTATTTGCAAAATTAACACTCCCAATGGTTGACTAGCAGATAATGCAATACCAACATGCAGTGGTTAAAAAAGTATTAAATAAATAAATTTACTTTTCTCAAACAATGAGAGGTAGGTTAAATATTTAAATAACTTTAAATTATCATCATACATTTACTATTTTTGAGTTAACAACAATAATTACCTGAAATCATTTATTTTAATAGGATAGCAAAATGTAATATTTTTAGTTATAGTTTTGTATTAATTAAATCCTCATGATTTAATTTGGCGATCATTTACTACTTCTGGAAGTATATAGTGCTGGGTTTTATTTTACAATATCTGGTGATAAGCCTACCTAAATTGTGGTTTATAGAACCGACATGGCCAAAAGATGCGCAGTCGCCCGCAGTCAAAGATCTTATATTTATATACATATGTCACAACCATACTAACTTCCATCAGAAATCCGTTCCTGATGATGCAATGCGACATGCATTAGCTAGTTATAAATTATAAATACATAGACTATCGTCATTCTTATCAAATCAGCTATTTACTAAACTTGCTATTTCTATTCCTCATTGAACGCGAAATGGCGCCAATTTTTCTGGCAAAAACAGTAAAATACTTAAAGTACGTGTTAAAATCAAATATTATTGTGTAGGTACTTTCGTATGATGTATGATCTTCAAGAGCTTTAATTATTTTATCAACATAAATTATGCGTTTTTTAAATACAGAAGACGTTATTTTTACCCGACTGCGACAGAAGGAGGGTTATGTTTTTCGAGAGTATGTATATATGTATGTATAATTGTTTGGCACGCTATGCAGCCTGAGCGGCTGGATGGATTTCAGCTTGAGAGGTGTCGTTAGAATCGTATTTGCTGTGAGAGTGACACTGGGTACGTCAAAATAAAAAAAAAATCCAAATGGCGGATTTTTGGCGCCAAGTTCAAATGCAAATGCGCGCCGCAGTCTGGACGGCTCGATGGATTTTAGCTTGAGGGGTGTCATTAGATATGTGATTTGTTATATGCAATGTCACTCTCACAGTAAATGAGAGTGACATTGCATATAACAAAATAAATAAAACTAAAAAACATAAAATAAAAACGGTAATTTAAAAAACTAAAAAACCCGACTGCTTTTCTTTGTAATTTGGAAATGAAAAACCCCTAAAACAAGTAGCGGTCGGGACCCTACATGTGCTCTAAATTTACTAAGCCTCCATTTCTAGAATGGGTCCCGACTGCTACATGTTTTCTTGTTTTAGGGGTTTTTCATTTCCAAATTACAAAGAAAAGCAGTCGGTTTTTTTTGTTTTTTTTAAATTACCGTTTTTATTATTATATCTATTTCAATCTTCGATTTCAATCAATAAAATTGTCACTCGGCATGCTTGTGCGAACTAATTGTGAGGTAAGACAGTTCACTTTAGGTATTCCTTTTTGACGGTTAGTGGCAATAACATCATTGCCCGCAGTGGTTTCCGTAAAAATATACACTAAATAAATAACCTTATAAAAAACCCAAAGATATGTAAATTTCAATACAATTGATACTGATTGTCAATAACATCCATTCGCAGCTAATTTATAGTCGGTACTTGTATTGTATCAATCAATTCAATGACGCGGCCTTTCAGTGCGGGAGTTCTACATGTCTCATTCAATTAATGCTCAATAGTCCATTGGTTTTTAGCTCAAATGTCTAAGCTCGGATTACTGCCCCCAATGGAGAAATTTTAGTTCGGACTTAGTGGGTCACAAAACTATTGACCTCGCGTCATAATCGAGCAGAGGGACCGCTGAACTTCATAGTCAAACAATATTTCAGTTGACATTTGACATTTCCAATTGAGGAGCTATGAATGAATGCAATACCCATAGCTTCTTTTGATGTTAATGGTTTTAAATTATCTACTGATCTAGTTTATTTTATAATTACGTATTCAGAAACGCAAATGTAGAAATTTTCTTATTAGGAAAAATAACTGTTTATTCATTCATCAAATTTCACTTCTTAAATCGAACTATTGTTTTTTTTTATCGAAACTTTGGAATAAAAAAAATATGTTTGATATATTCATACTATTATGTGTTATTCATATTGTTCAATAATATACTATCAATGTCGTTCATATGAGTCGTTCGGTTCCCGTGTGTACGACATAGTAATTTGAGCTTACTTTCTATTAAAATATCAAACATGTTAGAGCGCTGGTAACTTGACTCCTTACTAGAGGTGAGTGAGAGTAGAAACAATAGGGCTTATTATATCATTTCCGTATATTTTATAGTATGGTCGTATCATAACAACGGAGGTTTAATAATACCACAGTATAAATATTAGTACTTCCGTACCACGTTGCATGGGGGGTGGAGCTAGGGAGGGGGTAAGCTCGGTCGAAAAACATAAGCAGGAGAATGTTTCGCGCCACCCTCTTTTCGCATACATACCTTCTTCATAAAGACTGAAGAGCCGCAGCAGCTTTGTCGTCAGTGTAACCGCCATCACTACAAGCTAAGTTCAGCAATCACGCTTAACTCTTTTCGGCACAGATTTTAGGGACCGGTTCTATAAATGTTTTTTGAATAAAATTATGAGTTGGGCCTAAAACTGACCCAAAAAATATTTTTTTCCATTTCATTTACATGGGGGTCAGATACAAGGTGGTTATCTCTGGTAACCACTGTGAAATAAGTACTCATACATTTTTCTTAATCTTATTATGAGAATGTTACATAAAAAAGAAAACAAATGAGTTATCACAATCAATATATATGGTGATCACTAAAACAGGTTTTTCCATCACGGTAGCAGAATGGAACCTTACATATTTTACAGCTCCACACGGTCCGCACAGGGTCTTTTTTGGTGGTTTCCAACTGTAAAAACCAATATGTATTTTGGAAATAAATTTTATTATACAATCAAACCGTGGCGCTAGCAGTAAAGGTCTTACTTAACACCTCCGTCAAGACATGGTCAAAAATAGGTGGTTATCGCAAATGACCACCATGAAGAAACGCTGTGAGTAAGCAAATATGTACTTCCGGCGTGCGGCTTTCTATCTATTGGCTCACTGCGATATTTATCAGATAATCGGTACAACAACGAAATCTTCAGGTCTGTAGGATGAAAACACACAATGTATAACTATATAGCATTTTGTTTTCTCGCCAATAGCCTGGATGTAGTAATAAAAACAAATGCAATAATAACAACCAGAGGAGTTTTCTATTTCGAATGTTCAAGTTGTTAAATGAACGCCCTGCCAAGGTTTTCCGAGGAGACTACAGTATCGGGTTCTTCAAGAAAGGCGTAAAGGGGTTTTTACAGGGTCGGCAACGCGTAAGTGATGCCTCTGATGTCGCAAGCGTCCATTGGCTGCGATGACTGCTTACCATCAGGCGGGTCGTATTTGAATCTAGGAACGCTGGCAACGCAAGCGCTTCGGGTTTTGTGGCTAGTTTGCTATATAGCTTTGCACATGTATTTTATTTATTTGCAGATGGAATAATAATGATTGAAACAGAACTATGTCTCTACTCATCATCGTCAGGTCATTTTAGTCTCCACTACAAGAGCACGACCCTCTCTCGTCTATCCCCGACAGAGGAGGATTTGGCCTACACTCTCCACGCTGGCCAGACGGGTTACGGGACGGGTAGGGAGGGATGTCTCTACTATTTCAGTGCAAATTATTCACCAATGAGATGTATAATAATTTAGTGAATAAATGAGGAACTGGATGGCGTCGTTGTGCTTGTCAGTCTAATCGATTACACAAGTTTAGCAATGTCCACCGTATCCTGTCTATGGATGGACATCTTATTTATCTCGAGCTTCTTCGTGCTTCAGAGGCCATGTTAAGTCGACGGTCCTTGCTGTTGTCATTGGATGACAGTCGTTAAGCCAAGTCCGTGACCTTTGGGCGGCTTGAAAACTGCCCCCTTACCACCATCTCTTATTGCGATTCAATAATTGAATAGATTGCTTATTCATACCAATGAATAAGCGACTCTATTCCATTTGAAATAGAGAGATGGTGGTAAGGGGGCTGGTCGCCAACAACCTACAGTTGAGCAGCGTGAAGATTTCGTTCTAAACCCCCTTTCGATTCAGAGGAAACGAGGGATGTATGATGATAAAAATTTACCTACATATTAGTTACATGTTAGTATATTTTGTTTTAGGTTTCCTGAGCGGGATTGCTCTAAAGAGATATTCATTTCGACAAGTTGGCCTGTTGGGTGCCACGCTGTTCGTCCTGGGCGATATATTGACTATATTTGTCCAAAATACATACCAACTTGCAATAACTTTTGGAGTTATTAGAGGTAATATTTTTTAGTTAATTCATGAAATTTACTGGCAATTTAATCTACACAACTTTGCGTGCTTCCACCACCAGTTGGTTCATGCAAACTATACTCCCATGCATCTACTAACTGCATAAGTTTGCAAGGATTTGTTGATGCATGAGACTGCCGTGAGCTGCTTTGGTCGTCTCAGTTCTAAATTCTGCGTTCGTCTCTGCGACTCTCCAACATCTGAAACAGAAGAAACATACGACTGCCACCGCCCCAGCTGCCATGACCATCTATCTGCCATGACATGCGATCTCTACGACACGTGTTTCGCCTCTATGTGAAGCATCATCAAGCCATCTGTAGATGTTGATCGTTAGAACAACAACCTACAAGGGAATGACGGGTAGAGGGGATAATGGAAAATATATTTTTATATTATTATAGTAGGGAACTACTTTATAATACATTCTAAGAAGCATAAACAAAAAAAAAACAGAAATAGAATATGATACGTATTATTCTTTACGATTATTTGGATTACGTATATTTAAAAAAAATGTCCTCTGTCAAATCTGATGAAGATAATTATCTATTACAATGCAAGACTTGTGTCGCAAATTATTATATAGGTAAAAAGTATTAAATTCATTTTATGATGGGGATTATAACAATATCTTGTTGCAAATGTAGACATAAGACATAATATCACTATTCATAATATGTACTTAATCTAGATAATAATAATTGTAACAACCGACACTATCTCCGCCTCTATCGCCTAACACTATTTTTTTTATGTGAAGAGGGCAAACGAGCATGCAGCGTGCGTCACCTGATAGATAGCAATGAAAAGAAAAGAAAAGATCAGCAATACCAAGGGGTCACCGATACGTTGCCAGCCTATACTACTTCCTTTCTTTCTTTCTGTTGACCTCACTCACTCGCAGGAATACAACAATCTTCAAGGGCATTGTTGCTGCGGTATTCCATGAGGTGGAGGTACTTCCCTAGTCGGACCCTTTTTTTTTTATTTTTATACTACGTCGGGTGGCAGACAAGCATACAGTCCGCCTGATGTGAAGCGGTTACCGTAGCCATATTAACGCTCGCAACATAAAACATCGGTCGCGCGCCGCCACCCCCGCTGCCAACGCAGCATCTCCTTCCTTTCTGGTGACCTCACTCACTCGCAGAAACACAACAACCCTCAAGGGAATTGTTATTTGGCTGGGGTATTCTGTGAGGTGGAGGTACATTCCCCAGTCGGGTAGCTTACAATTACGCTCCCTACCTCTCTTTTCGCCAGAGCTTCGTTTGTCGGTCAGCAGGGTGCACCGCGTGCAGGTGAAGTTGGCTTTGGTTCAAAGATGTTGATTAACCACTGACACCCCAAAACTCGTCTCTTTATCTCTTCCAAACCGTTCGAGTATATTATTACAATAAAGAAATTTAATAGACTGTAATATATTATGTATATGTCGCAGCCAACTGGGTAAAATAGCGATTCAATTGAACGACTAGCTCTATTGAACAACGCCATGCAACCACACATAAGGAACTTGAGATAATAGATAAATAATTTACCTTTTTTATTTATTTGATAATAAATATCATCATCAGCCTGTATCTATCCACTGCTGGATATAAGCCTTCTCCAATGGTATCCACCAAATACGATCCTCCGCCTTCCGCATCCACCCGCTTTCCAGAAACTGCCTAGGCCAATCAAATGCGTCTATTGATCTCTTTGTTGAAATTACCCCGGCCAAGCTGTATGGTACGTTCGAGCTAGATATAGTATTTAACCACTTCAATAGTTGTATTCTCTACGATAACCGGGCTAGGGATGACAAAATCGTTGTAAATACATGAAAATTCATCCCCAGCCCCACGGATCGAGATGTAGCATTGAGATCTGTCAACATACGACCGAGATCCTAATAAATATATAAATAATTGACGAAAGTTGTTATTTTATATACCGTTATTTTGTTTTTTTTTTTAATTTTGCCTTTTTCCTTTAGCAATACCTCACAGAATACCGCAGCCAAATAACGGTTCCCTTAAGGGCTGTTGTGTTCTTGCGAGTGAGTGAGGTCACCAGAAAGGAAGGAGATGCTGTGATGGCAGCGGGGGTGGCGGCGCGCGAGCGATATTTTATGTTGCGAGCGTTAATATGGCTACGGTAACCGCTTCACATCAGGCGGGCCGTATGCTTGTCTGCCACCCGATGTAGTATAAAAAAAAAAAACAAATATCTATTTTTTTTCCAAAGGCTGATTATAATAAATCGTTTTCAGGGTCCGGATTTGGAGTTATGATTCCAGTCAGCTTCACAGCATTCAACTGTTATTTCACGAGCAAAAGGACTGCAATGATGAGTGCCAATCAAACTATGAGCAGTATGGCGTCCATAACTTTCCCAATATTGGTGACGTTTCTTCTATCTGAATATGGGTTCAGGTGGACTCTAGCTTTGATCATGGCAGTTGATCTGCATTTAGTTTTTGCCATGTTAGTCATGCATCCAGTTGAATGGCATATGGTGAAATCGAAGGAACCTGTGAATAATATGGGTAATTTTTAAGAAATATTTTCTATGTGTCCCTATTCGTGTCTATTTGAAATTATCATGCATATACACGTAAAACTTTATTCTCACAACATGAAAACGTGGTACACGGTCATTTTAAATCATGTCTATTGCGAATCGCGAATCTACTCCGGCAAGTCCGGCAGTATCAGTCATTGCAAATATGTTCATTCGTCACCATTCATGTGTGTTGCTTAATGTTCACGTCCGTCACGCATCATTTTCAGAATTACCATCAAATTGTGATGTCCTAAATGTAAAAAGATCACAACAAGAAAATGTTGACGATACTGTACTCAAAAATTTACCAGGTGATGACAACGATGTAACAGATGGTAGAAAAAAAGATAGACATGAATCGATCCAAAAAAGCATAATGTAAGTTAAACTTTACCATAAATCTAACTAATTTAATTTAAATTATGTAATAACTAATTGTTATTACTGTTACAGAAAAATAATTTGCGATAATGTAGAGCTGGATTTGTTGAAAGACCCCAGATTTGTAAGTACACTGGTCGGAATTGGATTTGCCTTTGTGTCTGATGTAACATATTTGGCAATGGAGCCTATGCTTTTATTCTCATATGGATTTAGCGAGGTATTTACCATTTAAATAATATTGTTTTATATTTGTTTGTTGCATTGTTGTTAAATACTAGCTGTTCCCGGCTTTGGATATAATGCAATGTTGACGGAAAGGATGGAACGGCTGCATAGAACACAAAGAAGTAGACTCTTCAAGAAAGATAATTGTCCACCAAAAATTTCATCGCAATAGGAATAGTAGAGTAACGCGTAGAGGACAAATATATAAACATTAATTGTGATACAAAAAGAACAATAAACAGCAAACTATTATAGGTTTACGAATGTTGAAGGCTGACTTTTATTCATATAACTAGTTATTTGAAGCTTATTCACCATAAACTATATGCATGCATGCCTGCATGGTTAAAACATCGGACGCGCAGCATGCGCCACCATAGCAATTTTTTTTTTCGAAATCCCGAATTGATAATAGAAAACCAAGGTCACTTTACTTTACATTACTACTTTTTGATGCTCTACACGAACCCGAAATCAGAATTTCGAAATTTTGAGTTTCATGGCAACGGACGGACAGACAGAACGTCTTTTTTCGGAAAACCAAGGTCACTTTACATTATTACTTTTTGATGCTCTACACGAATCCGAAGTCAGAATTTCAAAATTTTGAGTTTCATGGCAACGCACAGACAGAACGACCGGACGGTTTCATAAGCTCAATGAATTTCGCTGAAAATTGCAGACCGTTTCTTGTACTTTCCAAAAAGTATGTAAAATTAATTGTAAGATGAGAGCCCGGTTGTATTAGATCTGGTAGAAGTAAATACATAATCATTATGTACAAAGCAGAAAATAACAATTCTATATTGTGCATACTTCTAGCCTTTACCCATAAACCTTTTCCATGCTATAAATTATTGGAATTTGGAGAGCATGCAACTTTTGTCTATGACTTTAGGAAAAGTCTATATCTTAGAACGATGAGGTCTTATGTTCGACGTTTAATGTACCATAATATAATAGTATGTTAAAAGTTAGATCGAATAAAAACGGACCAAAAATATTATGCACAATTTTAAGCAGTGTTTCTCAAAATGGGCGAAAACGCCATGTCACATAGCAAGTTCTCATGCTATAAAATTTGGCTGTCAAATGTTCTTGTCATTGAAAATAATTGCAGATGGAAGTTGCAACGTGTGTAATGGTTGGAGCTATCACGGATCTTCTAGCGCGGTTTGCTTTTGCTGTCTTTACTTATTTTTTTATCGTGGATAGCCGCAAGTTATTCTTCATTGGAACTTGTATTACTGTCATTCTTCGTATAGGTAAGTTTTCTTTCTGATTAGTTGCTATTAGCTGCTTCAATACTTTCTAAATATGTGTATTTGTAACTAGCACCAATCAGTCTATGTTAACGTCGATTAATAACGCTGTCAATTCTTTCTTTTCCACTTATATGAATTGTACGTTTACAATACCCGAAGGCCCTCATTGTTCAGCCATCGTTGGCTAGACTATCTCCAAAGATTTTTTTTTCTCAATCTCTGAATGCGGCTGTTAATTCTTTTAAATCTGTGCCTGGCGATTGCGATTGGACCTCGAGCGTTAAAACTCATTGTCTGGACTATCTTTGGAGATAGTTTGATAAATTCAGAGTTTGAGAAAAAAAAATCAATATTAATTTGCTGTAATGTAAACAGACCTAATTGTCATGGCAAAATAGTGTTTATATATATAGCTAAGATATAGCAATGTAATCAGTTATATTCCTATTATTCATGAATTGTGTTTATATAAATAATAGAGAAGTACATTTTTCTTCTGTTTCAGCATTAGTGAGTTCTAGTGATATCTGGTACGTGTTCACGGTGACAGCTATATCAGGGTTGGTAAGATGTACCGTGCAAGTACTGTTCCCGTTGGTGTTGGTAGCAGTAGCGCCTGACAGATTTCCAGCAGCATTAGCGCTACATATCTTGTTTTCTGGTGTTTTGATGCTTATGGCGGATCCGCTAATAGGTAAGCAGAGTTTCAGAATGATTATCAATGTATTATAAATATAAAAAAATATTATTGAAACCAAGGTCGTCGCCAGCCGATGGCCCGGGGGGGGGGGGGGGGGGGGGGGGGGGAAGTTGATATGGAAAAGTATGAATTGTAGGTAAAGTCGAGAGCTCATGAAGCTTTTCACTTGTAGTACGAGCCTTACATCTACAGCGATTGTAATAATAACGGTTCAGAGTCCACCGTTCAAGGCTTCACGAGTTCTTGACTGTACACTAAATAAAACTTATAAATAAATAGAATCTCTTGGGGCTCTCTACCCCCCCTTGGCGACGCCCTTGATTGAAACAATAATGATTATCAATGTACTCGACCAAGTACGAATCGGTCAAATCGTATATACTATTAAATAAATATTAATTTTATTTTGCCGTACTACTACTATTCCTAATTGTCAAAAAAGTGTCTATCAGTTTTGTAAAAACAAACGCAAATTGATGTTGCTAGGGTTCATTAATTAATTTTTAGCGAAAATAGGTGCATACTTGATTGATGTACATCAAAAGATGGTAAACTTATTTAGCCCATTATACTGTATATTTTCGGGACGGGGTCCACCACACATTCCCACCACTGTGTCTCCTATGTAGCCTGGCCTAACAGCGGCGACCACCAAAAAGGCAATGAACAATGAAGTCTTCTGCAGTCTCAGGGGTAAAACTGGTTGCCTTGGAACTCACGACGAACTTAATCAGAAAAAAATAGGAGGAGTAGGAGGCTTTTGGAATTTGACTTCTTCTCTTGAGTACTGTCTATATCTATATAGACAGAAGAATATATAGACAGTACTCAAGAGAAGAAGTCAAATTCCAAAAGCCTCCTACTCCTCCTATTTTTTTCTGATTAAGTTCGTCGTGAGTATATATATATATATATATATATATATATATATATATATACAATAAATATATATATATATATATATATATTTTTTTATTGAATTGTCTGTTATAGGTTTAGTATTTTTTCAATGTGAGGAAAACACTACAAGCAACCCAGTCTGAACTCCGATTGCTGGATTCGTATCGTTGTTCGCCCTTCTATCATGTCATATATTAATAAAATTAATAAAAAAAAAAGAAGAAAAATCACTTCTCCCGCCTAGGTGGGACATGAACTGACGACCTCTCGATGACCGGTCGAGTGCGCTTCAAACTGAGCCACCAGGAAGGTTTGTGTTGGTGACGAATTTTTGCATTTTATAGTTTACTGTGTGAATCACAGTGTAGTGCCATCCTACTATTAAGTAATACAAATCCCACCTAGGCAAGGAAGGTGAATTTTTCCTTTTTTTTTTAATATTTATAATATTTTGGCAAGTTAACCGAAAACAATGATGGAATAAATAATAATTTTCAATTACCAAATAAATATGACACGGGGAGCCTTCAAGAACAGAGTCAATATTTCCCTTAAAAGGCTGGCAACGGATCGGTGGCCCCTTGGTCGCGCTGATTTCTATGGTGATTACTTTCCATCAGGTGACCCATATGCTCGCTTGCCCTCCTCTCATATAAAAAAATAGATATACCGTTTTCTACCATGTTTCAGGTGTGCTGTACGACTCAACCGGTAGTTACATGTACTGCTTTCTAGCGATGAGTATATGCTGTATGGTGTGCATCGTGCTATGGACAATCGAATATTTAGTATACCGCCAAAAAAGATCATGAATACTCATTAGAAGAATTTCTCATTATTATGCATTTAATATAACTAGTATTTATTTTTATAATACTGCCATAATGTTAACTTGTGTATTTTTTAAGGATTAGTTTTCATTATGTAAGTAGGTAATATTATTACAATATCTCTGTAATATACGTGTTAAGTCCGGTCGTTTGAAAAGTGTGCGCGGGTATATGGATCCAACACGTTGACCTCAACGTGTTGGATCCATATCCCCGAGCACGCTGGTAGGTCAACATTAAAACTGTCTAAGTAACCTTACTTAGACAGGTTTAATGTACGCCCACTGTGAGGTTAGAGCACCTCATTGTGGGCGTACATTAAACCTCAATGAACAATATACCCATTAATTAGTCTGAGCACGCATTGGAACTATTGCAAAATGTGTTAGAAAATTAATAGGTTATGAAGATGGTCTGGGTGGACTTAATACTGGGATATGGCAGAAGAGGGATGAATCGGCTTCCATACATCTTCTGCAATACTCCAATAATGAGCGGTAGTAATAGTAGGCGCCCTAACTACCGTTATTGCTCGTTATTTGTGGCAGGCGTTAGGCGTTGGCTAGTCCCTCACTATATGGGCCCCAGAAGTACTAGGAAAAATCTGCGAGTGGGAATACAATTATTAATTATTGTTACTGTATATTTTTAGGCACACTGTTTTCCGATAGCGGCAATGTTTATTTAACAAATATTACTATGTATCTATTAAATAGCAATATTATTACATAAACCATGGCGAAGTTAAAACAAATAAAGTTCTCTTTTATTTTACATCCTCACACTTTATAACAGTCTCAGTTTATAAAGAAGAACCCTTTCTTTCATTATGCCTTTTGTGTGTAATTATCTATAAACTCTTGAACCTACGGAACTACGTGACATTTTCAATTACTTTTTATAGCAATGCTGTCAATTTCTACTACTTTTTATAGCAACAACTAGCTTGCGCACGCGATGTCGTACGCGTGTATATCTGTATACAGTAGGAATTTTTAAAAATCCTTTCTTAGCGAATGCCTACGTTATATATTTTTTTTAGGGTTCCGTAGCCAAATGGAAAAAACGGAACCCCTATAGATTCGTCATGTCTGTCTGTCTGTCCGTCCGTATGTCACAGCTACTTTTTTCCGAAGCTATAAGACCTATACTGTTGAAACTTGGTATGATGTATTCTGTGAACAGCACAAAAAAAAATAACAATAAATTTTGGGGGTTCCCCAAACTGTAACTTCTAAAATAAGAGAATGATAAAACTTAAAAAATATATGATGTACATTACCATGCAAACTTCCACCGAAAATTGGTTTGAACGAGATCTAGTAAGTAGTTTTTTAAGTTTTTTTTAATACGTCATAAATCGTAACTTTTATATTATGTTCCTTGCTGCTACGGAACCCTTCATGGCCGACTCGCACTTGGCCGTTTTTTTATATAAGAGGGGGAGCAAACGACCATGTGGGTCCGATGGAAAGCAATCACAACCGCGCATGGAGATCTGCAACACTAAGGAATCGCCGATTCGTTGCCAGCCTTCAGCCAGCCTCCTTCCTTTATCCTTTATGACCTCACTCACTCGCAGGAACACACCCTCAAGGGAATTGTTATTTGGCTGAAGTATTCTGTAAAGTCGGGCAGCTTAAAAATATGCTATACCCTACCTCTCTGTTCGTCAAAGCCTCGTATATCGTATAATATTATGTCAGTCAGCAGGGTGCATCACATGCAGGTGAGTTTGGCTCTGGTACAAAGATGTTTATGAACCACTTACACCTCATAATAATGTAATAGCTACCCGTATGCTAAAGTGGCTTAAGTTGTGCGTTGATAGATCAGTCAGTAATGGTTGCCTTTTATATAGATAGTGTGGTAATTTTTTACCCGACTGCCGAAGGAGGATGGGTTATGTTTTTCGAGCGTATATATGTATGTATATATGTCTTATTATTTGGCACGCTCTACAGGCTAAACCGTTTGACAGATTTCAACCTAAGAGGTGTCGTTAGATTCGTCTTAATCACGCCAGTGACATAGACTATATCAAATAAAAGTTGACCGTTGAGAAACCGACTTCAGTTGGCGAGCGCAGCTTATTGGTGGAATACCCCGGCAGACGCTGCTGCCCGTCTTCCGGGAGAAAAGTTATCGCGTGACACAAGTTTCCTTAGTCGCCTAGTACGACATCCAGCGCAGAGCAATGGAGTGGCACAATTTTATTCTGCCGACTACCATAGGGCAAAGGTTTCCCTCGATTTTTCTGGGATCCCATCATTAGACCCTGACTTGGTGAATATGGAACCACCTCGCAATTACCCTTTCAAATAAAAAAAATGAATTTGACCATATGTGCTTATAATTTTTTTTTTTCTTTTTTTTAACTACGTCGGGTGGCAGACAAGCATACGGCCCGCCTGATGTAAAGCGGTTACCGTAGCCATATTAACGCTCGCAACATAAAATATCGCTCGCGCGCCGCCACCCCCGCTGCCACCGCAGCATCTCCTTCCTTTCTGGTGACCTCACTCACTCGCAGGAACACAACAGCCCTCAAGGGAACCGTTATTTGGCTGCGGTATTCTGTGAGGTGGAGGTACATTCACCAGTCGGGTAGCTTACAATTACGCTCCCTACCTCTCTTTTCGCCAGAGCTTCTTTTGTCAGTCAGCAGGGTGCACCGCGTGCAGGTGAAGTTGGCTTTGGTTCAAAGATGTTAATGAACCACTTACACCCCAAAATTTAAGGGTTTCCCTTGATTTCCCTGGCATCCCATCATCAGATCCTGACTTGGTGAATATGGGACCACCTTGCAATCATCCCCTTTCAAATAAAAAAAGAATTATGAAAATCGGTTCACAATTCTGTGAGGTGGAGTTTAAATTTAAATTAAGTATCGATGGTCATGTTACCAAGTCAGATTTAGAAGTTGCCAATGCTTTTGAAAGATTTTTTCTGCTTTCCCTGTCACTTTAACTAGTGCCTTGGGCTCTTCCACCTCCGTTGCAGAGTCATTAATTAAAGATAATGGGCCTGAATTTTATAATGATTTTCATTTCCGTCATGTTAATGGGTCTGATTTAAAAGTTGCATTTAAATCACTTAATATTCAGAAAACGGCTGATCTATGGGGCATTTCCGTACATATTATAAAATCTTTATTTGACATTGTTGCTCCCGCCTTAATTGTGATTTTTAATAGATGTATTGATTGTGGTGTGTTTCCTGACTTGATGAAATTAAGCAAAATTATTCCTTTGTTTAAATCAGGTAGTACATTAGACCCCACAAACTTCAGTCCAATATCAATACTACCTACATTTAGTAAGATTTTTGAAAAACTAATTCTCGCTCAGTTACTTAATTACTTTAATGAAAATAATCTGCTGCACACTAAACAATTCGGTTTCACTCATGGACGGTCAACATGTGATGCTGGGGTAAAATTACTAGAATGTATATATGAGGCTTGGGAGGAGTCACGGGACGCCTATGGGGTGTTTTGTGACTTATCTAAGGCTTTTGATTGTGTGCAGCATGAAACTCTAGTCAGAAAACTACACCACTATGGTATAAGAGGCATCGCTCTTGATCTTCTTACTTCTTATCTGAGTGATAGGGTTCAGAAAGTAGATGTTAATGGAAAGCGATCACATGGATCAACTGTAGCGATGGGGGTGCCACAAGGCTCTATTTTGGGCCCTTTCCTGTTTCTCGTGTACATTAATGATCTACCTCATCTTGTAAATAATAATCACGAAATAGTATTGTTTGCAGATGACACTTCTTTAATTTTTAAGGTAAATAGACAACAATCAGAAATTGACGATGTAAACAATGCTCTTTCAAAAATAGTAAACTGGTTTAGTGCTAATAACCTACTTTTAAATGGTAGTAAAACCAAATATGTTAGATTTTTTACAAAAAATGTGAAACAAGTAAAAACCAGTGTGGTGATGGACAATGAGAGATTGGAATTGGTCAATAAGGTTGTCTTCCTTGGGATAACTTTAGACTCTAAATTACAATGGGGCCCACATATAGAAACGTTATCAGGTAGACTCAGCTCAGCAGCTTACGCCGTAAGGAAAATACGTCAACTGACTGATGTTGACACTGCGCGTTTAGTTTATTTTAGCTATTTTCACAGCATTATGTCATATGGTTTATTGCTTTGGGGTAGTGCTGCGGATGTAGACTCAATTTTTGTGCTCCAGAAGCGAGCTATCCGTGCTATTTATATGATGAGTCCCAGGGAGACACTGAGAAATAAATTTAAAGAGATAAATATTATGACATTACATTCTCAATATATTTATGAAAATCTTATTTACGTTCATAAAAATCAAACTAAATTTAGGAAAAACAGTGATTTCCATCAATTAAATTTAAGAAATAAAAACAAACTCGCTATGCATATTACTAGGCTCCATAAAATCTCTAACTCGTTCCCAGGTCAATGTATACGCTTCTACAATAAACTTCCAAATGACGCGTTTAAATTATCCATGTGTAAATTTAAAAGATTTATCAAAACTAGACTATGTCAAAAGGCTTACTATTGTATCTCACATTACATAAATGATAAAAGTATTTGGAAATGAATTGCTCTTGTTATGTTATATTAATGATTGTATTTGTATTTAATGTAACGATATTGGCAATTAAAAGAGTCGGCCTTGAGTTTCTTGCCAGTTCTTCTCAAGAAGCCCCGTCGCCGGAACTGGCACTTAAATTCACTTTCACATTCAAGATAGTGTGATGAAAGTGAATCTAAGCTCTGCGGATTTAGAGTAGTAATGATTTACATATGTTTCTTATATTTAGTTTGTATGACGTTTCTAAGTGCTTTATAAAGTCCAAGGAATAAAGATATTTTGACTTTGACTTTGACTTTGAAATTCGCAAAGATATCGAATAACATACATACAAAAAAATATTCAGTCGAATTGAGAACCTCCTCCTTTTTTGAAGTCGGTTAATAAAAAAATGAATATGGAGGCTGTGAGACGCAAAATTGTCGTTGGAGTATTTTTTTTTTCTTTTAAATATATCGATATGGGTATCAAAATAAAGGTCTCAATGACCTGATTTCAAATATATATTTGATATATTAGTTTTTGCCTGCGGCTTTGCTGTTTTTGCCTGTGTGTGCCAGTTGGGCTTTTTGATTTTTTTAATTAACTTAATAAGAAACTAAATAAAAGCTTGCAAAAGACGTAACCCCCCCTTTCTTCGTCAGTCGGATAAAAACGTTTCATGTCGTGACTTCGTGAGCTAGGGTAACCGCTTAAGGCGCGCCGTATGCTTGTCTGCCACCCGATTGGTATAAAAAAGGTTTGCGTCAAATTTATTTTCTTTGTCCTACATTTACATATATGGCATTGTATCGCGCATAACAAACAATTAGTTAAATATAAATATTCAGTTGTGACAAAGGTTAATTAAGACGTCATTGGCATGATAATACCAAATAATCATAAATAATCATGCGTATATTTGATCCATTATTAATAAAGGAAATGTTTTAATTAATAAATGTGGTAATTTTAGGTAATTTATATCGGCATCAACCCATAATCATCCCACTATTGGGATACGGATCTTCCCTCAATCAAAGAGGTTTTGAGCGTACTACGCTGCTCAAGTGCACGTTGGCGGAGGCCAGTGTTTTTAAGCCGTCCAAAGACCACTGACTTGGCTTAACGACTGTCATCTAATGGCAACATTTGAGACCGACTGCTTATCGCGCCCTCCGAAGCACGGAGGAGCTCGAGATAAATAACCCATCCATAGACAGGCTACCCTCGACGTTACTTAAGTTGCGTGATCGATTAGACTGACACGCGCAACTACGCTATCAAGCTCCTTATAATTATATATTTTATTCAACCTTTAGTGACCACAAAATTATATAACTAAACAAAACGCAGATTTAACGCTAAAAGCTGCATTATTTACCTCTAGCAGTCAACCTTTTGTAATAACAGTAAATCGTGATGTGGTTCCAAAGCGGAGGAAAAAAATGGTCTAGGAAATAGATATAGAATAATTGGACATATGGAACCGTAACATTGTCTGTCACTGCGAATCATATGGGAAAACTTTGTGTCGTACTGCGAACATAAACTTCCCCATACTCATGCTACACTGAAACTAAGCTTGGTGATCACGATTCAACACATTATGTAAATTCCCAAATAGTGCCAAATTTTTAATTGAATATGATATATTGAATATGCCATCCAAATGCATTCCATATAGCGTAAGCGTATTTTAAGAAAAAAACTAATGCTTATTTAAGGCCAAATAACAACGTAAAAGCAAAAATATTTCGATAGCAGCTCTTTATTACTATCTCCTCTATAACCCGATTTATTAATGCTGTTAGGTTACACATAATAGGTGCCATTACTCAAAAATGTTATCAATGATTTTGGGTGTAACTTTCTCTCTAAAGAAATTTTTTATATGTGAAAAGGGGAAAAACGAGCATATGCGTCACCTGATGGAAAAGAATCTCCATCGCCCATAGAGATCAGCAACACCAAGGCGTCGCCTCCAGTGATCAGTTGCCATCCTATACTCCTTCCTTTCTTTCTTTCTGGTGATCTCACTCACTCGCAGGAACACAATAACCCTCAAGGGAATTGTATTTTGTTGCGGTATTCTGTAAGGTAGGGGTAATTACTAAATAGTGCCAAATTATTAATGAAATATCAATCCAAATGTATTCCATATAGTGTAAGTATTTTTTAAATTAAGTATTACATTTTTTTAAGGCTAGTTAACAGCATAACAGCAAATATATTCGGTAAGCAGCTCTATATTATTATCTCCTCCATGACATTTATTAATGCTAATAGATTGTAATAGATTATTGAAAAATGTTATCAATGATTTTGAGTGTACACTTTCTCTAAAGAAACAAGCGTGGAATGAAGATTCATAAAATCCTACTTTTTCGTTTTACATCGCTATTCCTACTGTTGCCACTGTATCGGTTTTCATGACACTTAACTAACTCTGACTAGAGCAAAGCCGACATGACGGAGTTGCGAGGACGTATCGTAAAGGCGACATTATATCGCAATGTATGCGATGTCGTCGTGACGTACTAATTCCGTCGCTTATGGCAAGAGTTGCGACAATACACTAATCGCTATTGTAGCAGCGCTTCGGAAATTTGTCGTAGATTTTTGTGCACCGCAGTGTCATAAAATGGGCAGTGTTGTGGCCGTGCCAAAATCACTAGAGGCCCCTTTTTGTCGAGACGCCGCGGTTCTCCATGCAAATAAATAGTTAAAATATGTACGATGCGATGTATTGTGTTTTGTATTGTATTATAGAAATTGCATTAATATGCGTTATACAATTTGCACGCAATTGGAAGCGAATGTTTTGTAATAATGAAATGAAATAATTAACAAAGTTTCTTTATTCATATAAATATCATAAAACTATTCTGAAGAATATGGAATTATTCTAGATTTTTACAACTATTACAAATTTTAAAACAATTCTATATAAAGAAGTACTTCTTCTGAGTAGGCTCTTTTCTTTACTTGAGTAAACACGGACGTTATATCGTGTGTGAGTATTTAGTTTAAACATTTTGTCACATAAATTAAGTACTTAATTGTTTTATAATTAATAAAACGGACTCATGTTCTCTGGGAGTGTAAACTCTGACAACGAAAGCGGGATGACAATTTAAATGTAAAGAGCATTTAAATTTCCCAGTTAAATTTTGCGCGACAGTTTGAACGACCTCTAACCACTTTTTATTTAATCTATCTCTTACTGATTGAAAGAAGACTATTATCACCACTGTAAAAAACGTGATAAAAGCACCTTTGATAAGCTTAAATATTTACCCAATTTATGTATAAGGATATTTATTCTTATTTCATTATGTAATTAAATATAATACTAATGAATTAGTAACAATAACAACAATGTTACATTCAAACTACCTAGTCTAAGCAGAAGACGGCACTCTCTTCCTAGGCTCGATCTTAACTCTAAATCCGTCAGTTCGCTTCAATATTATATCACTCTGTAACTTGAATTGATTTTCAGGAATCAACGATACAGTCTTGAAATTACGTAGTATTGTTGACAGTAATACCTTCAGTTTCAGCATAGCATATTTACGACCTGCAAGTAAAAATATCACCTACATTAGTTATATATCGTGTGATATTTTTTTAAGCCACGTCATACGCTAAACAACCTTACGTCCGCTTGATGCGAAGCGGTTAAAGTGGCCTAATACACTTGCAATGCAAACTTACGCTGTTATATCTTCATTGCTAACTCAACGTTTTCTCATGTATATGTGACCTCACTCGATTGCAGAAACACAATAATTCTCAAGAGTATTGTTATAATGAAGAACCTTCCTTAGTAGAGCTAAACATGCTCTGCGTCTTTCGTTAGGGCTGTGGTTAGGGTTTCGTTTTCGTAAGCACCACGTTTATTTCAGGTTGACTTTAGCTATAAAGATGACGACAAGCTATTTAGCCCCAAGTTACAATAAAAAGTAGTATTTATTTTCTGTGTCTAAAATACACATTGGTACGGTCAACTGCACGTAAAGCATCACTATTAGTATAATTATATAATATCGTCTTGCTATGAGCTAAGTAAGTGCTATGTGGCCCACTGGATTTGGAAGAAATTGAAAAGAAATTGGAAAAGCAACGTTTTGACGGTAGCTAATTAACTACCAACACCTACCAACACAGCTTCGGGGTCCAGCGCTGAAAGGTATGTAACTATAATAGTGCCTGTTTTGCGTATTTTCCGGCAAGAAATTGTCTGGATTGAACTCATTTGGATTTTTGTAGTGTTTCTCATTGCGATGCACCTTAAAAGTACCGACTACAACTGTTGCACCAGCAGGTAATACATGGTTGTTGGTCACTAGAAAAAAACATAAAACCTTTAAAATGTCGAAATTGACAGTGACTTGTACATTCTATTAAGAATAATGAAATGATATAAATTAGAAACAGAAGGCTTACATTGAATGGAGTTTAAAAGTCAGTATCAAGCTAAAGATATAATAATGCATTCAGGATGCTGTTGGGGCTGCCGAGGTTCTGTAGTGCATCTGGGATGTTTCGAATTCACGCACTGATGGCTTCCACGCAATTATAAGGAAAAAAACAGCCTCACTACTGAACCGTGTTCGCGGTAACAACAACAGCATCCTGAAAACAATAGCGGCTAGGTTCGATTGTCCCATACAGAAGCACTGCGTGGGAATTGTTATAGGCACGGAAAAATAACAAAAAAAATGTACCACTAATTTTAATATATAGATACTAACACTACTAATATAGTTATGAGTGAAAATTGTTACTAACACTATACCTATGAGCTATAATGCTTGAAATAAAGGATTTTAATTTTTATAAAGAAGTAATTATACTAATTTATATGAAAAACTTTACAAAGTATTATAATTTGGATGCCGTTTCCATAGTAAAGCAGGGATGACGATAAGGTAGGTCGTTGTTGAAAAAATTCAATAGAATTTGTTGGTCATAACTTATATGCTGTCGAGCTGGAAATCACCAAAAATGTAAATCCATTCTTTTAACTAACATCTTTCTAATAAATTAGTATCATTTTAAATTTAGAAGTTTCATTTACCGGACCCTCCGGACCCTTTGACCTCCATAACACTTTACGTAGTTAGATGGAAAATCTTTCGTTTCAACTTACCACCGGTGGTAAGTTGAAACGAAAGATTTTCCATCTAACTACTACTGGAGGTCAATTGGGAGCAATTTATTCCTGAATCATCACCCGTGATGAAGCGGATTTTTTTGTGTCAACTGACGACCTGGTCTTCTGGACCATCTGACTACTTATTTTAAACATTTTTTATTTATACGTATTACGGACTAAAGTATGGATTTGCCGCTTGTATTGAATAATTGAAACCAATTTTTTTAGGGTATAATATATTTATTATATCAAAGTTTACCCTCATAGTCGGCCGAGTGGTTTCCGGCAGACTAGAATAGAATCACTCCGTCTCTTCCCGTGGATGTCGTACAAGGCGACTAAGGGAAATACATTATCGAACATCGATCAGGCCTCCCCAACCCGTCTGGCCAGCGTGGGGAGTGTAGGCCAAAACCTCCTTCTGTCTTTTGGACGGACGAGAGAGGGTCGTGCTCCTGTAGTGGAGACTAAAATGACCTGATGATGACCCTCATAGTCTATCATTATCTTTATAAGCCTATATCTACCCATTGCTGGATATAGGCCTTCCCCAATGCTTTCCACCATGTGCGTTCCTCCACATTCCGCACCCAACCGCTACCAGCCACTTTTTTGGGGTCATCGGTCCATCTAGAGAGGCGACGCCCTACGCTTCATCGCTCCATAAGCTTCGCTTTAGAGCACTCCAGGTCAAACCCCGTAACAATGGCCTAAAGTGAAACTTATCCGTAGAAAAGTGATGGTAATTGTTTTTTGGTCTTATCAGGGTGCAAATCACTACAACTTTCTGAGATCTGGTCAATGTCTACAGAATTTCAAATAATGATGGCAAAACTTGCAGCCGGATAGCCCCGATTTATCAACCGACCGATTTCTTCGTAGGAAGCAATACAAAATGCCATCACAATGTTTGTTGAGTCCAGTTTCCCAGAGTTCTACCGCAATAGCATAATTGACCTCCACATCAGATGGCATAAACGTATGAATAATGAGCGTAAATACTTTGATTAAATAAATATATTTCACAGTAGAAAAAAAAAGATTGAATTTTTCAGTACAAAACGGCAATTACATCCTAGCATTACAGCACCGGATGTTTGTGTTGAAATTAAATTGTAAAAATAAATAAATAAATATATTTGCTTCATTGAAATACTAGTAGTAGGCCCCCAGTGCACCGTGTTTGTGTTGTGTTTTGGTTTTCTTTTGGTCGTTCAGTACCTACTTAAGATTACAATCTAACCATATTTTGCAATAAGTCCATTTGAGTTTATGCTCACTACTCCTTGTACGCTTTCACATGAGTTACACCATTGAGCAAGTATTAAAAAAGTTTTGAGTTCAACTTAATACTTACCAATTTTGACATCTTGATTCAACTTCCTAGCAATCATTGGCACTGGTGGGTATAATCTTAAAGTTTCGAGAATCACGCGTTCTAGATATTTCATGCGGACAGTATCGTTGAACGTCGCTGGTCTGTCAGAGTCTCCAAAGATTTCGTATAGTTCGTCATAAACTTTAGTTTGCACATCCTGGTAGATGCCGAGGAGACAAAGAACGAAGCTAGATCCAGCTGCTGTAGTATCATGACCCTAATGAACATAATACAACAAAATCTTATACAATTATCCAAAAAATCGTGGAGAGGACACATAGACAGCGATAATCACCTCAAACATAATTGTGTCTACTTCTTCTTTAATTTCAAGATCTGTTATTTCGTTGGTGCCGTTTTGTGCGGACTCAATCATTAAGTCCAAAAAGGCAAGACGTTTTTTCACACCTGGAATTAGATTATATTTTTTTTAGATTGTTTTTGATAGATAGAATATCCTCAGCTGTAGCCTAATGACAATTCCCTTGAGGGTTGTTGCATTCTTGCGATTGAGTGAGGTCACCAGAAAGGAAGGAAATTTCCGTATTGGCAGCATTGGGGTGGTGGCGCGCGAGCAATATTTCATGTTGCGAGCGTTAATATGACTACGATTACCGCTTCACATCAGGCAGACCGTATGATTGTTATTGTCTACCCAACGAAGTTAAAAATGCTTTTTTTGCACAATACAGAATACAGTGTATACAAATTAAAACTGAATTGTTAATAAATTTTGCATGTGCTACAATGCGGCATCGTCGCTGAAAGCAATCATTTCAAGGTAACCGCAAGGGCGAGGCCATAACATTGCGTTGCGGCGTCGCATCGAATAAACGACGTCGCACCGTTGTACGATGCGATGATCAAAAATTTCATTGTATACGGCGTCGTACGAAATAACACTAACGATTATTTCAGTTTGGTATATTTTTATCCCAAAGAACGGGACGGTCCTGAGCTAAGGATAGGTAGTCGGTCAAATATATGGACACTAACTGTACATCGCGCGTCGTCGCATCGCAGATTTGTACGTTGCAGCAGCGCATCGGAAACGATACTTTATTCAGCGTCATCGATTCCACGATACTTTATTCAGCGTCATCAATTTTTGCGTTGCGAAGCCGCAAGGCAGTGTTGTGGCCTCGCCCTAAGGTACCGAATCAATGCATGAATTTGCTAATGTAATAATTCTGTCATTTAGTTTCCTATGTTAAATATCTTACCAACATCGTTTTCATCTATGAAGTCTAGATCATCACGGTAGCCTTTGAAAACATTGTAAGCTAAAGATTTTGTTTCATCAACATCTTCTCTCGTTTTGACTAATTCTTCTATAGTAGTGGGTATTATTCCTTTTGCTTTATTTTCTAAATATGTCTGCTTTTTCTGTTTTATTACCTTCAAAGAAATATTTGTATTTCGACAAAAATGAAATGTTATCTGATATTTAAAAGGTGTATGAAGTCCATGGATGTCATATACCCAAAATCTGGGATTACGTCAGCAAGTTTTAAATTGGATTTAAATAATTAAGGGTAGACTTAATCTATGTTTATGTTATAACTTGTTGCGGGGTTGGAGGTGGTTGAAGCGTGAAGTTCCAAATATAGTCACATGATGTGTATTCAGTGCATCCATCAGAGAGAGCCTTTAATTACTAAATTACCAATTATATTTATATTAACTTATTGCTATGTCAACAACATTCGACAATGTCGTAGCGCGTAACGTGGAGACGCGGTGAAACTCTAAATATGGATATTTATTTAGCCGCATACTCATCACACCTATACTTCAATGCAGCTTGCCTATGTTCAGTGCCGGATTAGCCCTAAAGCAAATTAAGCAATTGCTTAGGGCTTCACGTCTTAGGGGCACAAAAAATATATTTGCTAAGACATGAAAGGTTGTTTGAAAATTCGAGCGTTTTGCATTAACTAGAGCGGAAACGTCAACACTCATTCCCCCGTCCTCTAATTTCGTAGATGCAGACATCACAATTTTTTTACGAGGGACTAGAGGGACTTCAAATAGTTTTAATCCGGCACTGTTAGTTGAAATAATGGTGACGATGATAAATAATATTATACATATAATATTACTGAAACTTACTTTATTTGTTAGTCCATGGATTATACCAAGCAGCTTGTTCTGATGTTTGTAAGTAGAAGTTAATTTGAAAATAGAATCAAAACGGAGCCATAATTTATAAGACCTCTTATGAACAATATCGCACATCCTGGAAAGTATAAATTAATGAACTCTCTGTTTTTTTATATTAATAGTTGTTATTATTTTGTATTTAATATTACAGCTTTAAGTAATACTTACTTCATTACAGCCATGGCGTAATCAAAACCTGATTCATCTTGAGTCTGTCTAGTTATGCCCATAGCAGTTTCTGAAAATTTTTATGGTAATGATACTTTTCGTAATTTGGTTATACGAGTATATATTTTAAATATAAGAGCTCAAGCAGACTTACCACTTTTAGCATTAGTGATCCATAATTACATAAGCCAGGTCCGCTGCGATGTGTTTTCGTGTTTAAAAACATGATAATATTGTTAGCTAACCGAATAGGGGTGTGGCCTAACAGTTATGTTAGAAAAAATACAATAACATGTGTGGCGAGACGAATGAATAACATCCCCGCGGTCGCCTGCGGGGAGGGGAAATATCGCATTTTGTGTTTGCGCACACTAAAGGAAGACGTCATTTTCGTAAATTTCGTACGAAGATTGTGTGTTGAATTGTGTGAAACAAAAGCAATAACGATAGGCGCAGCGGACGGGCGGTTTTGCTAACTTATTTTGATAACATGTTTTGTTAGAAATTTGGCGCTGCGGACCCGCCTTTAAACCGGGTTTTCTGCGCCATGTTATCGTGTTTGCAAACACGATAACACTGTTAGCTAACCGAATTGGGGCGTGGCCTAACTGTTAGATAAAATATAATAACATGTTTGCCGAGACAAATGGATAACATCCCCCACGGTCGCCTGCGGGGAGGGGAAATATTGCATTTTGTGTTCGCACGCACTAGAAGAAGACGTCATCTAGGAAGGCGCTGCGGACCCGCCTTTAATGCGGCAACTTAGTTACTAACACAGTGGCTGAACGCAACACCCTACACAAATTTGATTGTAGGTCGTAGCTACTTTTGGGTGCTGGATACGAGCATTATTGTAAATGTACCAAGTCGCCAAAACATGAATTTAGCACGAATACAGTCGCTCACGATTCACGATTTAGCATGAATACAGTCGCTAAAATATGCTTTTGTTTGTTTGTACTCGTAATATCTTTATTGTGCTAAATAAAATAATAATAATATAAAAACTTACATAGAATAAAAGACGAAAGGCGGATTTATCCCTCTAAGGGATCTCTTCCAGTAAACCTCTAATGAGAGGATTCTGTAAATATGTATATATATATATTTACAGAATATCCCGACGGTGGAATAATATTTAAAAACAATATCTAGTACCTACTAGTAGTTGAAGGTTTTATCATAGGATTTTTTTACGCTTTTCCGACACCGCGACCGAACGCAGTAAGTCGCCAAAAGGAGATCTACCTAGCATCGATGTAATCACAAAAACGCTAACCGCCGATCCTAAAAGCAGTACGTCTGCTATAGCCCTAATACATCAAGATTATTTCAACTTACCGAGTAAAATATCAACAGTGACTCCACTCATATAATCATGAACGTCGAAAACTTTACCCATTTCTGACTTCATTTTCTCGACGACATTTTTACTGTTGTTGTTAAATACTCCAACGAAAGACTTCAATATATTAATATGGAATGTTGGAGCTATCATTTTACGATGAGACCGCCATTTCTTACCTGTATAAAGCAAAAAAAAAAAAAAGTTTTTATTTCACTTTAAAGGAGCGTTGGATTTCCGTGATTATTTATTTACATACGAAACTGTAACTGTAAGCCGTGTGGTTTCCGGTAGATTAGATTAGAATCACTCCGTCTCTCCCCGTGGATGTCGTACAAGGCGACTGTCATACATTATAAAACATCGATCAGGCCTCCCCAACCCGTCTGGCCAGCGTGGGGAGTGTAGGCCAAATCCTCCTTCTGTCTGAGACGGACGAGAGAGGGTCGTGCTCCTGTAGTGGAGACTAAAATGACCTGATGATGATACGAAACTTTTGTTACATTCAGTGAACACCCTAATAGTAATGTGCAACTTGCAGTAAGACGTGCAATTCTCGTAATTAAAATGTAGTCAAAATTCAGTTCCGATCCATCATCTCACAAATGTCAAATTTGGTATTCTCGTAACAAAATATGAAACTTCAAAGTCTATTTTAAGTGGGATTATATCAAAATATGACCGAAAATTTAACAATGTAAGAATCTTATATTGCCAACAACGAGAATATATAATAATTAATATGTTTTACTGTTATAGTGCAATAAAGATTTACAAACAAATTAATTAATGAAATCAAGTATATAATTTTAATCAATTCACAATTCATCCTCGATTCGGTCTTTCGTTCAGAGATCGTAAAACAATTACAAGAATTGGCCTTTTGATTTCATTAAAATTTAATAAGCGAGTTAGAGGCCGAAAAGTTAAGCCCATGGATCGCATGCGATCTACCTGTCTATTAAATTATGAACATTACGAAAGAAGTTTTTAGGTCGAAATCTAAGTGAATCTGAAATAAAATCTGTGGAGCAAAGATATCTCAGACCGCTTTCATACCTTGGCTCAAAATGTGCCCTCGTAGAGCATGCCTACAAAAAAATTCGTTATGCAAATTACAAACTTTGACCACTGGCCGTGTGGTTTCCCGCAGACTAGAATATAATCACTCCGTCTCTTCCCGTGAATGTCGTACAAGGCGACTAAGGGAAATACGTTATCAAATATCGATCAGGTCTCCCCAACCTGTTTGGCCAGCGTGGGGAGAGTAGGCCAAATCCTCCTCCTGTCTGGGACGGATGAGAGAGGGTCGTGCTCCTGTAGTGGAGACTAAAATGACCTGATGATGATGAAAAATTACAAACTTTGCAAGGTTTGTAACAGTGTAAGTCCTCGAACAGAACAGTGCGAGTGACACGATGATAATTTTAAGCCACTTTCTCAGTTTCACCAACTACAAGATATACAAAATTGGAACCACTGCTAATTTATACTAAGCAATGCTAAGTTGGCTTTTTGAAATTGTGGTTTCACAAAGAATGGAATATGCATAAATCATCAATATCAACTTAACGAATATCTGCCCACTGCTGGCTATGCCTTTGAAAGTATTATGTGATCGCATTAATGCATGCAGCCACTCAACGTGACTCAACCACAGACGGCTGTCTGAGGTCTGAAGACTGTTTTTGAAGTAAAACTTCTTTACGCACGCTTGATTTGGGGAGTAAGCTGGTGAATGCGTGACGAGAGCGTTACGGAAAGTGTCGGGAGAGGCGAACGGTAGATGGGCGATGGGTCTTAAGAAAGGTCCCTACCGTAGCGTAATTGTAAGCTACCCGACCGGGGAATGTACCTCCACCTTACAGAATACCGCAGCCAAATAACAATTCCCTTGAGGGTTGTTGTGTTCCTGCGAGTGAGTGAGGTCACCAGAAGGGAAGGAGATGCTGCGGTGGCAGCGGAGGTGGCGGCGCGCGAGCAATGTTTTATGTTGCGAGCGTTAATATAGCTACGGTAACCGCTTTACATCAGGCGGGCCGTATGCTTGTTTGCCACCCGACTTAGTATAAAAAAAATAATAAAAAAAACGTAAGTTGAGAGGGAGAGATAATAAGAAGGTAGAGCTAAAGAAGTTTTACTTCAGTCGTGTGGTCTAAAGCAGTGTTACGCAAACTTTTTGTGTTTAAGGTAAACATACATCTAGGAAAACGAAAATTTTTGGAGGTACACCATAAAATAATAAATTAATAGTTTAAAAAAAAACCGGACAAGTGCGAGTCGGACTCGCCCACCGAGGGTTCCGTAGGTACGTAGTATCATTATTAAATTTGATATTTTTCATTATAAATAAGAAATAATGCGTCGAAAAAAATAATTAAAATATATTTTGCAATGTGTACATCAAGCCCTTTCATATGATACCCCATTTGAACTAGTAGTTTCAATTTGAAATTTCGTCACCCTATAAAAATATAGACCCCCTATTTTTTAAGATCTATTTACAAATGTATAGTTTTGAGATTTATTCCTGTACTTGTAGTCTATAACGATGTTACTTGCCAAATTTCATAGTTCTAGGTCAACGGGAAGTACCCTATAGGTTTTGATTCCCTTGAGTGTGTCGAAATATGCGTTTTTTGCTGAATAAACGGCCGTAACTTTTTTCTACGTAAACTTAGCAGTTTGATTTTTTTTTAACTTCATGGGACCGAAGACCTGAGTATACAGTTCAAATTTCAGCTTGATACCTCCACGCATTCTTGACATAGAAATTCTTGACAGACAGACAGACAGACAGACGGACAACAAAGTGATCTTATAAGGGTTCCGTTTTTCTTTTTGAGGTTCGGAACCCTAAAAACACTAGAAAAACACGCTTTTATATATGCACCTGATCGTGTGCAAAGTCCATTACGTGGCCTTTCTCACAAATGCAAACACGACTATGATACGATATTCCATCATGGAATGCCAGTGCTTATCTTCCGGCTTCATCGTCAGACCTTGAAACCTAATCGTGGTCAAAGTTCATTAGAAGACTTTTCTAAGAAATCCAAAAACAGCTATGATACGATGTTCCATCATGAAGTTCCAGTTCATATCTTTCGGCTCCATCATCAGATCAGTTTGATAGTACCATATTATTGTATTGTCATCAGAACTACATACAGCTGCCAATTGTCATTACGCTACGACCCTTGGAAGATGGTTTAATTAGTTACCTTAGATTCCATTACATAGTTACATACAGGTCGACCTAATAAAAGGGTGTTAAAAATCAGTTTTTATATGTGTAAGAATTTTTCTTCCGTCCGTCTATTTAGCTTTATGAGGTAACTTTATTTCTCCGAGGCACACCAACTAATGACCACGGTACACCACTTTGCGGAACACTGGTAGACCAGTGATGCTTTAGAAAGCACACTCGTTTATAGTAACTCTTTATAGTAATGTCACAAACAAACCAATCATACCAGAGCTGATAAGCAAGCCTTCTCCGAGCCAAGGCTTAAAGAATGCGTATTCGGAAGATTTGTCTATATGGACTTGGCTATTAAGAATGACTTCTATGTCTTCAGGCTCAGCTAAGAAAACTATCAATTTAGTTCCAATCCATACTCGTGCTATGGAAGTATATATTTTTGCAAGTTTTAGTGCATATTCCATTAATTCTGAAATAAAATAGAATACATTCATTAGACATTCAAGTTTATGCATAAAATAAATTACCTATTTAAGCCACATGTATTTTAAATATTTATATATATTATGTATATATAGAAGATATATATATGTTCAATATGTATTGAACATTTGAGGAGCTCGATAGCGTCGTTGCTCGTGGCAGTCTAATCGATCACGCAAGTCCATGGATGGGTTTATGTTATCTCGAGCTCCTCCATGCTTCGGAAAGCACGTTAAGTCGTCGGTCCCGGTTGTTGTCATTAGATTATCTCGAGCTCCTCCGTGCTTCGGAAGGCCCGTTAAGCCGTGGGTCCCGGTTGTTATCATTAGATGACAGTCGTTAAGCCAATTCCTCGCCAACCCGCAGTTGAGCAGCCTGGTGGAGTATGCTATGCTCCAAACCCCTTCGGTTGAGGGAAGACCCGTGTCCCAGCAGTGGGTAAATATTAAGTTCAGTACTTTGCTAAGACACAAAAAATATATAGAAATACAAATTGACAACCAATCCACAAAACAATTTTGAAAACAAATCACTGAAAACTTTGGCGACGCAAAATTGAGACCAATCGATTTGACATTTTTTTAGGTAAATCATTTCTTCATTTGTTCTATATTTAAGGAGACCGATATAAATGTCTGAACGCACGCATAAATAATTGACAACCAATAAATATCCCAATCCTAAATCAGCTGACACTATTTGTATGGGAAACTTGAAGTCTACTTATACGTGAAGACTTGTTATTGGCTTCCAATTGTTTAACCTTTTTAATGTAATAAGATTTAAAAGCTGTTAGTCTTCCAAATAATCTATATATATAAAAGAAAGTCGGGTTTGTTACAACACTTATAACTCGAGCACGGCTGGACCGATTGCCATGGTTTTTGATTTGTTGGATTTGTTTCCGTCCCGAATAGCAGAATAACTCTTAAAAACATTGGAAAATTCTCGAAAAAATAAAATAAAAGAAAAAACATTTTCCCATACAAATGAAAATGTCAGTTGAAAAAGGATTACGATATTTATAGATTGTCAAATATCAAAACGTCAAATCGATTGGTGTCACTTTTATGTCGCGAAAGTTGTCTGTGATTTGTTATGAAAATTTAAAAATGTCAAATCGATAGGGGTGAAAGCGCTTTTCCCATGGGGTTCGAGCGCAAGAATCAAATCAGAGTAAACATCAAAAGAAATGACAAATTTCAAAACTAAAAAAAATAAAACAAAACGTTTTTTTTTAAAAAAAATTAACAATAAGGAAATCTTTATTTTTATGAAATCTTCAGTTTTTATGGATACGGGTCTTCCCTCAACCGCAGGGGTTTAGAGCGTACTCCAACACACTGCTCAACTGCGAGTTGACTTAACTTAACGACTGTCATTAAATGATAACAACCGGGACCGACAGCTTAACGTGCCTTCCGAAGCACGGAGGAGCTCAAGATGAGCTAATGATAACAACCGGGACCGACGGCTTAACGTGCCTTCCGAAGCACGGAGGAGCTCAAGATGAGCTAATGATAACAACCGGGACCGACGGCTTAACGTGCCTTCCGAAGCACGGAGGAGCTCAAGATGAGCTAATGATAACAACCGGGACCGACGGCTTAACGTGCCTTCCGAAGCACGGAGGAGCTCAAGATGAGCTAATGATAACAACCGGGATCGACGGCTTAACGTGCTTTCCGAAGCACGGAGGAGCTCAAGATGAGCTAATGATAACAACCGGGACCGACGGCTTAACGTGCCTTCCGAAGCACGGAGGAGCTCAAGATGAGCTAATGATAACAACCGGGACCGATGGCTTAACGTGCCTTCCGAAGCACGGAGGAGCTCAAGATGAGCTAATGATAACATCCGGGACCGACGGCTTAACGTGACTTCCGAAGCACGGAGGAGCTCAAGATGAGCTAATGATAACAACCGGGACCGACGGCTTAACGTGTCTTTCGAATCACGGAGGAGCTCGAGGTAATATAAACCCATCCGTGTACAGGCTACGGTCGACGTTGCTTAACTTGCGTGTTCAATTAGACTGACACGCGCAATGACGCCATCGAGCTTCTCTATTATTTTCTACTATTCATTGTTTTAATTCCATAAAATCATAAATTTAGTTCAGCTAATATGTACCACGACATTTATTGATTGTTAGGCGGTACGAAGTTCGCCGGGACAGCTAGTAAATAATAAATAAAATGATTTTCTTTTATTTTATTTTTTCGTCAATTTTTCAATGTTTTTAATACTTATTATCCTATTCCCGACCAAGACAAATCGAAAACACAAAAATCATTAAAATCGGTCCGACCGTTCTTGAGTGTGTGTGAATGGTGTGACTAAAACTACTTTCTTTTATATATATAGATTAAGGAAGTAGGGATTATAGATTGTATTCCTTTATAGGCATCGAATTATTTACTTCTATGCATTCAAACTAGTTGTCACTACCAACTTCGCACACGTATTTATTACAGACACTGCGGTAAACTAAATTTTAATACACGAGTAAGTTTCTTGAAATAAATAAATTCCTAACAAATTTATTTCTCGGAACTGTGATTTAGGTTGTGCATTGGATGTGTCAATCGGGACTTCGTCTTTTAAAATAACAGACCTGCCTAGTCATTATATTTATTTTATAGCCATATTTACTTACCATTAGGATCTTTCCCAATAGCCAGCAATGCGTTACCCAGGAAAGGGACTGCAGCAGGGCCAGGTAACTTGTTCCCCAATCTGAAGATCCTGGATTGCCGTTGCCATCTGTACAGTAGCCATAACCCCGTAGCAACTAATATTAATAGATAGAAGCCTAGTTTTTCATAATTATAGTGATGTTCCTTGATATCCTCCACTGTTATCGACATTCTTCCAAAATATTCACTTATTACTGTACTTTTGGTTTAACCTTTAATATTAAAAATTGCAATTTTTATATTATTATCCACTCAATAAATGGAAAATAAAAATTATAATGGTACACTTGATTATATTATTGAATATTTAATTATATTATATTAATATTAAAATATACGAAAAATAGAGTTCTTCAGATTACCTGGTGCCAACAAACGTCTTGTCTTTGCAATGCCTTATTATATATGCTTTGTTGTTTTGCATAAATGGTATTTTTATAGTACTGACCTGTGACATCACGCAAAGTACGTCGTTGTGTAGAATTGACCAAAGTTGAAATTTGCAGTATATAAATTCGATGTGCAAGAATTGGCAGCGACGAAAAATAACTTAACTGCCTGTTACATGTTGTTATGTCATCATAATCATCTCATCAGCCTATATCTACTCACTGCTGGATATAAGCCTTCCCCAATGCTTTCCACCAAATACGATCCTCCGCCTTCCGCATCCAGTAGCTTCCAGCCGGACCATCTAGAAGGCGTCCAACGCTTCGTCGTCCTATGTTGTTATGTATGGATACTTTATTTTCTTGGGGGACGACGGAGAGCGTGATTGGCGAAGCGAGTGGTGCATATGCTCTCTTTAAAAAATATGTACACAGTCGTTTTGCTGTAATTCTTTGGGAGTTCCTCGGCACCTAATTCGAGGGATATGTCAGGTGATATGTTCAAGTGAGACTGCCTATGGCTTAGACTTAGAGCAATGATGCTAATAAACTTACATCTTATAACTCTTTTTTATATGATAGGGGGCAAACGGGCACGTGGGTCACCTGGTGGAAGGCAATCACCACCGCCCATGGAGATCAGCAATACCAAAGGGTCGCCGATCCGTTGCCAGCGTTATAACTACTATCGCAAGTATCGGCATCAAAATTGGCGTGTAAGTGGTTCCTCATCATCCTTGAGCCATAGTCAACGTGACCTCCACGTGGTACACTTTACTGGTCCGACAGGGGAGTACAGTCGGTTCCGTAAGATACCTGACCACACTGCCATATTGAACTGTATGGCAAAGTAGTCAGTTATCTTAGGGAACCGACTGTACCTTCATCTGATAGAATACCGCAGCCAAATAACAATTCACTTGAGGGTTGTTGCGTTCTGGTCAAAGAGGCAACGTTTTTGTAAGCTGCCCGACTGGGAAAGTACCTCCACCTGACAGAATATCACAGCCAAATAAAAGTTCCCTTGGGGGTTCTGTTCCTGCGAGTGAGTGAGGTCACCAAGAAGGAATGAGTTGCTGCGTCGGAAGCGGGAGTGGCGGCGCGCAAACGAAATTTAACGTTGTGTGCGTTTGTTTATATGGCTTCGGTTAAAAAACCCCTATATTCACGTTTCTATGACCATGGGAATCGCTTTACATATAAAAATAATAATCATCATTGGATCTGTACCTACTAACCAATTAGGACAATCTTTACTCAGTAATATAAGCAATAGTGCTTCTAACTCAGCTTAGGCAATGAGACGAAGTAAACTGCTATGCGGTAATTACTTTCTACTTACTGAAGTAATCACTCGCTTGCTTCACACGCTCATACATAAAAAAGAAGTACAAAAAAAAAGACGAACATTATCAATTCCATTGATTTCGGAACAGAGCCAATATGTTATTTGACCAAATGAAGTGGTAACGAAATAGTTCAGTTAATTCATTTAATAAGTTGCGTATTAAATTTAGTCTTAGCAAATTTTCTCCAAATATTACGATTTTAAATTTTTTAAGATTTTATAACCAAATATTCGGATTTTTGGGTCCATATTGGCTTACCTAAAGTTCTTTACCCTATTTAGACGAGCTCGGTGGTCGAATAGTTAGCAATGGCCACTTTGACTCCGAGGTCGAGGGTTCGAATCCCGCACAAGACAAATATTTGTGTGCATGAACATGTCTGTTTGTCTTGGTCTAGCTGCTTTCTATGTATTATAAGTATGTATTTACAAAAAAAAATGTATTTAAGTACATTTATCAGTTGTCTAGTACCCATAACACAAGCTTTGCGCTTAATTTGGGATTAGATGGCGCTATGTAAATTGTCCAGAAATATTTATTATTTACCCGACTTGCTACCGATTTGTTATCCGAATGATCACTCTTCTTAAAATTTTTCTTCCTAAAGTTTTCATTCATAAAATTTGTAGTAGGTACTACAGACGGTGTCCATAACAGTCATGTTTCCGAAAATTGCAATCAATAATATGACCTATGTGATATTAAGTTTATATATTTCAACACCTACAGTTGTATTACTTAACACTTTTATCCCTTAACATAATTTCAATAATTTTTTACTCGTATTCAGAAAGAAAGATTTTATAGGGTCGGCAACGCGCGTGTGATGCCCCTGGTGTTACAGGCGTTCATAGGCTACGGTAACTGCTGTTCATCAGGCTTGTCGTATGCTTGTTTGTCACTTTAGTGGTATAAAAAAAATAAAAGAATCATTTGTTGCGAAGATTTATAGACAAATGTAAAGTGATGTATAATTAATGTATAAATATATAATAATATGTATAATTATAATATATGATTGTGTATCTATTTCAAGCAACAAACAATGAAAGAAATGTCGATGACAGAGTGAGAGAGGCAGTGTCTTTCGAAGAATAAGAATTTCTATGGGGAGACATGTACAAATTGATTTGGACAAATGTTATTAGTGTCATATCATAACACAACATGACATTATATCCCATTGTTTCAAATCACTAAAAATCTAATTCTATTTACGTAATCTTAGGATTGACAAAAAAAAATCGTTGTGTAGCATCGAGATGTCCAGTTTTCTAAGTACACGTAAAATTTTACAAAGCTTTTTGAGTACACATGAACACAGTGTGTTTGTTTGTGTTTATGTAATAACATTTTTATTATTCGGACATGAAAAATAAATAAGTACAAAGGCGAACTTATCCTAGAGGCTTAGAGTAACTGCGTGGACTTTATAGATTGGCGACTACAACATCGAGTAATAAATCATCATCATCATCAGGTCATTTTAGTCTCCACTACAGGAGCACGACCCTCTCGTCCGTCCCAGACAGAAGGAGGATTTGGCCTACACTCCCCACGCTGGCCAGACGGGTTGGAGAGGCCTGATTGATGTTTTATAATGTCCCTTAGTCGCCTTGTACGACATCCACGGGAAGACACAGAGTGATTCTATTCTAGTCTGCCGGAAACCACACAACCACACCAGTAATAAATGAAATATGGCAATTTGCAGACGTGTAAGTGGTTCATTATCATTTTAGCTAAAGTACGTTGTACTATTACATATACCACAGTATAAGTAATAGTAGGTACTTACTTATACTGTGGCTAACTCTTGCATGTGGTGTACCCTGTCGACTGCCAAACGAGGCTCCGAACGAAGAGAGATATGTCAAGTCTAGCCTTATTAAACTACTTTCACCTCATAGAAGACAAAAGAAAAAATTATCAATATACTTCAGGATTGTGTTCTTGAATGTTAGTGAGTCACCAGTCTTAAGGAAATGCTGCGTTCGCAAGGTGCCAGTATGCGAACAATACTTCGTGTATTGCAAGCGTCTATAGGCCGTGGTGGTTTGCAAGCGTTTGGGGTGTAAGTGGTTCATCAAGATTTTTGAACCAAAGCCAACTTCACCTGCACGTGGTGCACCCTGCTGAGTGACAAACGAAGCTCTGGCGAAAAGAGAGGTAGGGAGCGTAATTGTAAGCTACCCGACTGGGGAATGTACTCCACAAATAACAATTCCCTTGAGAGTTGTTGTATTCCTGCAAGTGAGTGAGGTCACCAGAAAGAAAGGAAGGAGATGCTGCGTTGGCAGTGCGGGTGGCGGCGCGCGAGCAATATTTTATGTTGCAAGCGTTAATATGGCTACGGTAATCGCTTCACATCAGGCTTGTCTGCCACCCGACGTAGTATAAAAAAAAAGTGGTATTCGCTTTGTATAAGGCTGGTCGTGTACGTTTGTCACCCGACGTGATCTATAAAAATCTCATAGGTACTTGAAGAACGTAACGCAGTGGTATAGAATGAGCACCATGGCTGCTTTTAGGACGGCGGTGGGCATAGATTAGAACGCCATGATTATCGCCAACGTCTAGTAGCTAAAAACGCTCTCGTCTTTTAAATAGTTCTTTGCTCCCCTCCCTTAGTAAACAATCTACTATTCTAGTAATTTATTGATCTCGATGGAAAAAAGCGTTAAGCACCAAAACCGGCCGTTTTTGATACTTTTGCTATTATGTATAATTTTTGGGAATAATTATCTTCTATGCCAAGATACGATTTTTTGCTAAAGAGGCGCCACCTCCACTTTTTATGAGGCGGGCCATATGCACGTTTGGCTAGGTATAAAAAAATACAATAGTATATAAAAAAACTGTTTATTATATGTAAATTAATTACATATTTACATAAAAAATTGTATGTGATTGAAGCATTTATGAAGAATTTTCCCGATTTTCCGTGCCAGAAAATCCAAAAATATTAGACAAAACTAGGGGCGTAAAAACAATTTTCACATGGTTGTAGTGGCCTACGGGACATTACTTGAATACTGTCCATCAGGATAGTTCACAACCTAAAAGGTGCACAGCGAGATGAAGGGAGCTATGCTCAGAGCTTTTCTAATAGATCGAATCCAGAATGAGGAAATTCGATGGAGAACCAAAATTGTTAATATAGCTCTTAAAATCTGCAAATAAAAGTAGCAGAGTCGGTTACATGTAACCAGTCAGCAGTGCCAGATTAAGTATATTGATGCCCTAAACGAGGACCACGTCTATTTGCCCCTCTCCCCAGTCACAAGGATTTTAGTCCAACTTTCTTGACATAAACACATGTATACTCTACATAGGTATAATATTAATTAATACAAAGAATCGAGCCTTTCCTGCAGCGTCGTCGTTGTTCCTCATGGGATCACCCTGTTCGTCGGCCATTTTGCAAACCTTACTCCGTCTTACCCTCTCCCTTGCCTCTAATTTACTATATATGCATAGATTAAGTATATATGTAAATATTATTTTTGATGCTATTTCTGGTTCCCCCCAAGACGTACTGTTCTAAGCATTGGGAATTAAGAATATCCCGCAGAGGGTAGATACAGGCAGGATAATGATGAACCCTTAACTTTTCAATACTTTTGGATGGAAAAAAACAAACTTTGCATAGTATATTTTATATATAATATATTTTTATTTTGTTGATAAGTTTTCTTTTTATTCTGTTTAGTCGCACTGTATATTATATGATTATTTTCTATGTTCCATTTTGATTCTGAATCCGTCTGTTCTTTTCAGGATGATATCAGCCTGCAGAGCAAACTGTTCTTCAGGTATATCAGATGTGACTTTGTAGTTTCGTAAAATTGTCGATAGCAGAATTTTCAATTTCAGCATTGCGTATTTTCGACCTGGAAATAAAGAAATGTATTAGTTTTGATATATGAATAATTTAAGGATCGTTTAAAAATAAAACTCTGTCGCGTTTGCGTATACGAGGAAATTTAAAACATAGACAGAACACACGTTGAAGAGCTCGATGGCGTCAGTCTAAACGAACACGCAAGTTAAGCAACGTCGACCGTAGCTTGTCCATGGATGGGTTATCTCGAGTTCCTTAGGAGGGCACGTCGGTCCCGGCTGTTGTCATTAGATTATGCATTAAGCCAACTCAGTGGCCGCTGGGCGGCTTGAAAACACTGTCCTCCGCCAACCCGCAGTTGAGCAGCGTAGCAGAGTGGTGGCTCTAAACCTCTTAGAAATATTTATTTAATTTATTTTTATATTACATAAATATTTTTTTCCGTGTAAATAATTCTTAATATTTTTATACCACAAAGATGATATACGGCCTGTTTGTTTGAATTAGTTAGCAATAATAATTTTATTGATTTTTATTTATATCGGGCCGGGTACTAAACAAACATATTATGACCCGACTGTTGTAAAGCGGTTACCTAATACCTATAGACGCTTCCAATATTAGTGTTGTTCGCGCATTAGCACCTCCGTTTTTAACGTAATATCTTCTCCTGTCACACTCACAGAAAATATTATAAATTTGCAATAAATTAAGGACTTTGAGGTAGTGAGTGGTACTTCCCCAGTCGGGTTCTACAGTTCTGTGCCTCTTTCACCTGGGCCTCATTTGTTAGTTAGCACCACTTGCAATTGGGTTCGCTTTGCTTCCAAAGATGAGAAAATTATAAGAAGATCTCTAAGAGATCGGAATGGATCCATCAATAAAGCCATATAGGGGATTCAAACGGGCCAAAGGGAGTACTTCCTACTCCCTGAATCTGAAGAAAATGACTTACCGACACAGCTCCTCGGGCCAGCGCTGAATGGTATATAGCTGTAATAGTGTCGATTGTTCGTGTTTTCAGGTAAAAAGTTGTCCGGGTTGAATTTAGACGGATTTTCATAGTACTTTTCATGGCGGTGTATTTTGAATGTGCCGATCACGATAGTGGCTCCAGCTGGTATAACGTAGTTATTTGTGGCTACATTATGAACAAAAAAAATAGATTTAGTTAATTAATACAGGCAGTAGTTGCACCACTGTGCAGTACAGTGTAGTACATCATTGTATGTACAACATCTACTGTACAGAATGGTGGAGCGAAATAGCGTCCAATAAAATTTCGAATCATTTTGGATCTATGTGTGCTAAAAAAATATAATTTTCAAATTCATTTGTTTCTATTTCTATAAATTATTTTACGTATTGTTTTCCTACTTAATTATTCATTATTTGAACTTGAACCGGCAAAAAACGTTTCACGTGTCTAACTAATATCATTTAAATTTCTGTAAACAATTCCAATAACTATACCATTGTTTTTGGAAAATGTAGAACAAAAAAAAGAAGATAACGAAAAATACTTTACTACTTAACATATAATGGTTTTACGTAATATTTGATGATGGTGATCAAACATCTTCACCAACCAGTAGGTATAACTAAACTATCCTGTTCAATTCAGTACACTAGTGGGATTTATAAGCAATGGACACGGGGCCCTACTGCCGAAGCTGAATCCGATTACCATTGAATATTTTGATTCGAAAGATAGGTCTTACGTTTTAGTTATTGACAAATATTTTCAGGTCTGTCGGTAGAGCTCCAGTGTTTCTACTATATAAGCTAAACACAAGTATTGAAGTTTGATATTTGGGGTCAAAAAATCCGATGGTAATCGGCTTCAGCTTAGCCGGTAGGGGCTAGGGCCCAGGGGGCCTACCGCCGACGTTGAAACCTATTACGATATTTTGATTGCGAAAATCAAAGTTTAGCTTAGATTGGCGTTAATTGTGTTTAGCTTAGCTGGTAGAAACCATAGACTTCTACCCAGTAAGCTGAAGATTTTTATCATTAATTTAAAACTAAGATCTATGGTAATCGGCTTCAGCTTCGGCGGTAGGGCCCCTGGTCTGGGATGGGAGGAGTACGAGTGAGTAGCCGCGTCGGCTGCAGCAATCACAATCAGCGGTCTATTCAATCTTATGTCAATATGCAAATATACATCAAGATAGGTAAGTCCAAAGGAATGAGTGTTGATGTACTGTTGTTAATTTCACGTAAGTAATATTTTGTTAAAAACTTACAAATAACCACGTCTTGTTTCAATTTTCTTGCGATTGCCGGTACCGGTGGGTACAATCTCAGACTTTCAAGTATGACTCTCTCCAGATATTTCATATTAATAGTATCTTCAAACGTTGCTGGGCGGTCTGAATCACCGAAAATGTCATATAATTCGTCGTAGACCTTTGCTTGGACATCCTGGTGGACGCCCAAGAGGCATAGAACGAAGCTGGATCCTGCTGCCGTTGTGTCATGACCCTAAACAAATAACAAACCCTAGATAAATAAAGGGCAGTAGATAAAATGATGGACAATGAATGTTTAGACCACTGACTATTAAACTAAAGCATGGAAAAGCTGTGACCGTGTGAAGATTGACCGTGTGGTTTCCGGCAGACTAGAATAGAATCACTCCATCTCTTCCCGTGGATGTCGTACAAGGCGACTAAGGGAAATACATTATAAAACATCAATCAGGCCTCCCCAACCCGTCTGGCCAGCGTGGCGAGTGTAGGCCAAATCCTCTTTCTGTCTGGGACAGACGAGAGAGGGTCGTGCTCCTGTAGTGGAGACTAAATTGACCTGATGATGATGATGATGGAAAAGCTACGAGCAATGACCAGGATTGCAAGTCTCTCGCCGAGTAAACCAACTAGGCAAGACCTTTGCCCGCCCCGCCATCGCGCCCAGTAAACCAAACAGGTACTCAAGCGGATTGGTAGAAGGTCTTACTCTTCTTTGGTTTGCAAGCAGATAAAAGGAGCAGTAAAATATCTTCATTTAAGTGGTCTAAATGGGTTAAGTATTTATCGGCTTCAAATTCTTCGTCCACCTCTGGCTCCGACGTTACGCTATCTTTAGATAGCGCGAATAGGACGCTTATGCGTGTTGTTTACAAAATTAAATATGGTTACACGAATTACGATATCCAGTTTTTTGTGTAGTGTGTGGAAGTTTAAATACATCAGTATCGAAACCGGAATGTGGTAAAAATACTGGACTCTCCTTCAATTGAAGGTATTAACCCTTGCGTGCCGCGAAAAGTCTATTATGTACCAAGCGCTGCACCCGCGCTGTACCCATCATGGAACCGCGGTACGCAAAAGGTTAAAGATCTTCCAGCAAAAGAAGAAAATAAGTATGGGTTGATAAAATGTAAACTGTACGTACTTCGAACATTATAGTGTCTACTTGTTCTTTGATCTCATGGTCGGTGATGACATTGGTTCCACTCTGAATAGATTCTATCATCAGGTCCAAGAATGCGAGACGTTTTTTCTCTCCTGTTAATATCAAACACAAATTTGTTATAGAATAGACTAATTTGTTCTATTATTATAAATGCAAAAGTAACTTTGCTTTCTAATCTATTATGTTTTCTTGACTTATTAAATCACTGGAATAAAATTTTGGTAGAAATCCACAAAATGCTCATAAACCTGATATTATCCCATAATTACTTCGTGGTCGTGGCTTCGCTCCGCGTAAATGAAGGGATAAAAAGTATAGTCAACCCTTATTCATCCCACTGTTGGGATACGGACCTCCTGTTAATCGAAGGGGTTTAGAGCTAATCCCAGACACGCGGGCCAGTGACTAGCCCTGGAAACGCATTCAAATATGCCCACCAACAGCACTGATCGACTGGCCGTTTTAACGCGATTGGTCTTTTTGATGTGATTTTAAACTAGTATTCATTTAAGATGGCCCGACAGTTGACAAGAGTTCAAAATTATGGGCAATATTCAAAAACAATTAAGCAGCTTTGGTTTAGAACATACTCCACCACGCAGCTCAACTGCGGGTTGGTGGAGATAAAAAATATCCATATGTGTCAATTCAGATCATAATCTATATGTATACAAAGGGGGTTCTAGGTTTCACCCTTACTATGAAACACCATACCTACCCAAACTTCTCTTTAAAAATCCAATATCCGGGAAATATTATATTTTTTAATTTTTGAAAAAAAAAATGTTTTGTTTGTCTAGTATACTATTTATGTAAGCTTGTGCATTTAGCTTTATATTCTTTACGATTTTTATATATTAAATAAGTCGCTTTATCATTTTCAACACCAAAATTAAAATTACACGTAAGTGACCAAACTAGGTCGTACTAGAGGATTGTCAGTTAAAATAAGAAATAATTTAGTACAAAGTATATTTTTTTTTTGAAGAGTATTAAAAAGAAATCTATGGCAGTTAAAGTGTAGAATTACTTAAAAATACCTACATTTATGCAGCTATCCAAAAGTTAAGATATTAGCATAATTCTTAGGAAAAAAAATTGATGAAAGGATTATAGGGTAGATAAAATAAGCTTTTAGGTCTTTGTCACTTAGGAATAGAAGGAAAAAAAATATTGAAGTTTTTGGTGTTTCTTAGTTAAATCACTTAGTAACCTTAGGAGGAACCTGCAACCTCCTAATGTATCTAAAGTCGACTTAACATGTAACATGTGTGTTTACTTTTTACAAAATATACATTATTTGTCACAAATTTCCACGTTTATAATATTAAATTTTATAGACCTTGGTATATAAAATTTACTATTATAATATAAAATAAAAAAATAAAAAATGTTTTTATACTACTAAAGAAAGGAAGGAGTTGCTGCGTTGGCAACGATCGAGCTATATTTTATGACGACTGCGATAACCGTTTCACATCAGACGGTCCATGTGCTTGTTTTCCACCGGACATAGTATAAAAAAAAACATATTACATGCGCTTACCAACGTCATTCTCGTCGATGAAATCTAAATCATCACGTATTCCTTTGAACACGTTGTCTGATAACGTTTTGTTGGATGTTTCTAAATCGTCTCTTGACTGAGTTAATTGTTCGATAGTAGGCATCACTATACCTTTGGCTTTATTAGCAAGGTATGTTTCCTTTTTACTTTTTAACACCTGTAATTATAAAAAAAATATATGATTCTTCTCTCTCTCTCTCTTTCTTCTTTTATGAGGAGTGAAATACAGTAAACCAGATGTTCAAAATATGCTACGGCTTCGTATCAGGCGTTTCGTTTCTCTTCCATACGAGGTAGTATACTCGTAAATGTGAATTTACAGGCTTTATACTGCTTTGCGTGCTCCTGCCACTAGTTACCACCACCACTATAAGCGGCTTACCACGATGGGATGTAAGAGGCACATATGATCTTTAGAGTCAAAGCCCAGCCAAAGGTGAGGTTCACCTGGACATGGTGCACTCTGCCGGCTAGCGGAAGAGTTTCGGACAAAAGAGAAGTAGAGTACAGCGTATTTGTAAGCTGAACTGGGGAAGTACCTCCACCTCACATAATTCCTGCAGCCAAATTCACTTGAGGTTGTTGTTGTGCTTCTGCAAATGAGTGAGGTCACCAGAAAGGAAAGAGATGCTAGGTTGGCAGCGGGGGTGGCGGCACGCAAGCACGCAAAATAGTGTAGATCCAATTGCTTGTAAATTTGACTTCGCAATATAACACCTGAATCAATTAGTTAATTGAAAATATTGCGAAATTTATAGTTAATTAGTTAATTAACTATAAATTTCGCAATATTCATTATTTTAATATTTAATAAAAATCTGAACCGTTTTCTTTAAATGTAATTATACTTGATCAAAAACGAGTTTTTAAAATATTTTAGTTACCTTATTCGTTAATCCATGAATTATACTTAAAAGTTTATCTTGTTTCTTGAAATACGATGAAAATTTGAACATGAAATCTAAACGTAACCAAAATTTGTAGTGTCTTTCGTGAATTATGGAACACATTCTGAAAGTAACAATATCTATATTATAACAGTACGTGATAATAACAACGAGATGATAAGGATAGTAATTTGTAGAAAAGGCGAATCCTCAAAGGCAAAATTATTTATACTGAATTTGATTATTTCTGACATGGATCGTATATGATGACATGGACAGACATGGGCAGACATGGTGGCCTACCGCCGAAGCTGAACTCGATCCTCATCTCGTTTTTTGATTGCGAAAATCAAATTTCAGCCCAAATATATGATATTTGCGTTTAGCTTAGCTGCTAGACTTTACTCTCAAGCTCTACCGACTAAGCTGAAGATAACTAAAACATAAGATCTATTTTTTTCGAATCAAAATATTCTATGGTAATCGGCTTCAGTTACGGCGGTAGGGCCTCTGGTCTATAGGACACAATTTTTTTGCTTAAAAACTTACTTCATAACAGCCATGGCATAATCGAAACCAGATTCGTCTTGAGTTTTTCGTGTAATACCCATAGCAGTTTCTGAAAAGAGTGAAACAATGTTAATTAATTTAATGCATTCGGAGACATTTCTCGATAACTTAAATTCCTATTTAAGTTATCGATCAACTGAGCTTTGATTTAAAATTAAATCAAAACTCAGTTGATCGAACTCTAGAATTTCAACTGCCCAAGCTATACACGATTTTCGGAATAAAAAAAAACCGTTCTGAATCTTATATAATAAAATAAAAAACAAAACGTCCTGTTCTGGCAGAATAACTTATCAACATTATACATTAGGATGATAAATAACATAAATAAATAAATATTCCTGGACAAATTACACACGCCTATTTAGTCCCAAACTAAGCACAGCTTGTACTATGGGTATTAGATAACTGATAATATAATTAAGAACATTTTTTTTTGTAAATACATATAATATTTAGAAAACATCCAGATCAAGACAAACAGACATGTTCATGCACACAAATATGGGATCAAACCCGCAACCTCGGAGTCAAAGTACCATTGCTAACCATTCGCCCACCGAACTCGTCAAAATCAATATAGCCAGCGCCTGCCAGAAAAGGAACAGCAGAATGTTGTAGTTGAGACTACAACGCTGCTTTTCTGGTAGAAGGGATACATTGTCACACTTTGACAACTGTAAAGCATCTTAACCTGTTGGGCTCCACGCTATTCCCTTGGGCGGTAGGGCCTTCAGGTATGAGTATGTTTCATAATCGTAACCTAGTAAAATATTTTAAACTATACACTAAAGTGTAGCTATCTTTATAGATAAATAAAATTGGAGTGTCTGTTTATAATATTAAAAGAACCGTTTTTTACTAAATGCATATGGATGTATACACGGTTCATGTGCCAAAATAACATTTTTTACAATTTTTGTCTGTCTGTCTGTTTGTTCCGGCTAATCTCTGAAACTGATAGCAAATGGAATAAGGAGTAACTTAGGCAACCTTTATTTTAGAAATTTTATTTATTATAAATAAATAATAACAAATATAACTATTCCGCGGGGACGAAGTCGCGGGCACAGCTAGTCTACATATCTAAAGAGGCATCGCTGCGAGACTTGGCTTTACCTTTCTTTATTATTATTTATTTTACATTCGTGAGGCGGTGCCGGGCCGTGAATCACACTTTGGGAAAGTTTTAAAATATTTTACATGTTGTATATATTATAATTAATTACTTAATATAGACGGATATCAATCAGACAAGGGATCAAAAGGTGTCATTAACATACAATCGATGATAATTTTTATTGTTTCGAATATGATAATTGTAAATGATGAGCAAACATAATTGTTTACTAAAAACTGCATTTGCATAAAATTGGTATAGAGTTCAGTTTTAATGCCAATTCATGTATGACACGAATTATTTGCGACGAATGGACGTATGGATGATAGGGTTTGAGATGATGAAATTATTGAAGTATGGTTATTGAGAAGAGTAGTAAACTTTGGAATTTAATTTCCCCTTTTAGAAATGTGAAAGATTGCAGGCAGGCAACCAGCAGGATCCAACCGGAAGAACGAAACCGAAGAAAGAAAGAAGAAGGAACCAACAAAAAGGAGGAAAAATCGAAATTGTGTTTTTATTTTATTAAGGCATAGCGTTTATTATCATCAGCGTATCGATTTCGATAGACCGTGAAAGTGTGACGTTACGAGTATATTAGGGTTATGGGTATGCCCACCGTGCCCACAATGTGGGCAAAATGTGGTGGATGCGCCCTTAATTGCAGGTGCATATTTCGATGTTTTTAGCTCCGCATATCAGTCGCGTTATATGCCTTACCTCACTTTTTTTTATATATGAGAGGCGGACAAGCGAGCATGTGGGTCACCTGATGGAAAGTAATCACCAACGCCCATAGAAATCAGCAACACCAAGGGATCGCCGATCCGTTGCCAGCCTTCTAAGGGAAATATTGACTCTGTTCGTGAAGTCCCCCATGTCTTGTTTATTTGGGAATACTGCTAAAGGAAGTTGATTCTACAACTTCAAAGTTCGTTGTAGAAAATGTCTTAAAAAGCGTACTGTAGTAGATCGCCAAATATGAAGATGAAGTGGATGGAATTTTAATTTATGGTGACTTGCACGATAGTGGAACTCAGCGGCAGGTATCAAATCAAATAGTTCATCCGAGTACTCCCCGTGGTATAGTTTATATAGAACGCATAGAGATGCAACATCTCTGCGTGTAGAGAGAGACTCCAGCCGATCAGAAATCATTGGGTCACCGACGAAACCACCTGGTTTAAGTGTATATTAGTGTGTATTAAGTGTATATAAAAATGTGCCTTTTGCTTCTTACCAAGAAGTATGTCCACAGTAACGCCGCCCATGTAGTCGTGGACATCAAAAGTTTTGCCTACTTCAGGCTTCATTTTTTCGACAACACATCTACTGTTTTGATTGAATATGCCTACAAATGACTTTAGAATGTTTATGTGAAATGTTGGCGCAATCATTTTTCGATGCGTTCTCCATTTTGTGCCTGCAAAAAAATAATAGTGGGGTAATTTTGATATCATGTAAATTTTTGCGGGAATCCGTGCGCAATATCGGCTATGACTATGTCATCATCAACCCTTCTTGATTGAGAGGTCCCACTACTGGGATACAGTAGTGGGACCTCTCAATCAAAATGGTGTAAAGCATACTCCATCACGCTGCTTCACTGCGGCTTGACCCGTGTTTTAAGCCGGCGAGGCCCGTGTTTTCAAGCCGTCAAAAAAGTCCACTGACTTAAAGATGACTGACTGACTCCCGACGGTTTAACGTGCCCTTTGAAGTACGGAAGAGCTGCAGAGAAATAAACACATCCACGAACGACGATGGAGCTATTGTTGACGTTGCTTAACTTGTGTGTTCGATTAGCCTGACACGCGCAACGACTCCATCGAGCTTCACTTAATTTCAGATGTGTATACAAAAAACATATTCTTACCAAATATCAAAACGTCAGTTATATATGTAAATAGAGATTTCTTACCTGTGCTAATGAGTAGACCCTCACCAAGCCAGGGTTTGAATAGTTGGTAGTCATCAGACTTGTCAATGTGTATTTGGCTGTTGAGGATCACTTCAACATCTCGTGGGTCAGTGAGGAACACGACCAATTTAGGACCAAGCCAAGCGCGGACCACGTCACCGTACATTACGCTATATTCTAAGGCAATCTTCACAATATCTGAAGAAATTATAATTAGTTTAGAACTGCGTTACTCAAAGTGTGCTTCACGGAGTCCTTGGGATCCCCATTGCTTCTGGGAAGGCTCTTCTTACAGTCATAATAATCATCAAATATATAAAATTCTCGTGTCACAATGTTGGTTACCATACTCCTCCGAAATGGCTTGACCGATTTTTATGAAATTTTGTGTGCATATAGCTCTGAGAATAGGTTGTTAACCATTTTTATGGCAAAACAACGTTTGTCGGGTCAGCTAGTACTAAAATAAATGTACCAAATGTCTAAATTGACATCAATAAAGTTGCCTAGGATAAAAAAAACTATCAAAAAGAAAATATTTTTAAGAACAATACGGTAAGCAAGAAATCTTACAGAAATCACACAGTAAGAAATGAACATGTAAGTAGTTGTTGCTTATTTTTAACCGACTTCATAAAATTAGGTTACTGTTTCGCCTATATTTTATGTATGTATGAAAATCACGAACAAAAACAACAAGCGAAAAATCTGTTCTGATTTGAATGGTGTTTAAGAGAGGGTTAAGTGTATAAACCACTGTCTGTACCTGTTTGAGAGCTTTCAGACTAGAATTTTTCAAAAATGGTGTTTATCGAATTGATAGATGTTTACCTAAAACTATTTAAATAAATAAATATATCTGGACAATTTACACAGCGCTTTCTAGTCTCAAATTAAGCGCAAAGCTTGTACTATGGGTACTAGATAAATATACTTAAATACATTGTTTTTTTGGAAAATACATACTTACGACACATAGAAAACATCCAGACCAAGACTAACGTACAAGTTCATGCACACAAATGTTTGTCTTGTGTGGGGATCGAACCCGCAACCTCCGAGTCAAAGTGTCCATTGCTAGCTAATCGACCACCGGGCTCGTCCTTTTTAAAATTCTCCTTTATTCAGCTCGTCCATTTACAAAGTTTTTTTGAAGGAAAGGTAGTAGAATAGGCTGGTAACGGATCGGCAACCCCTTAGTGTTGCTGATCTGACCATAGGCGGTAGTGATTGCTTTCCATCAGGTGACCCACATGCTCGTTTCCCACCCTCTCATATATAAAAAAAGGTTTACCTTCTGTCCTTTTTCCTAATGCCTGTAAAGCGTTTCCGAAAAATGGTAGAGCTATAGGCCCGGGCAATTTGTTGCCCAATTTGTAGAGCTTCGTTTGTCTATGTCGCCTGTGAAGTAACCATAGTGCTGCCACCAAAAATATTAGGCTGTAGTTAAACAATCGCGCTGCAGTCAAACGATTGGGCACTTCTTCGGGTAATGTGGAACGGGTCATCTTGCTGTAAGAACATGAAATATTTTATAGTATCTTTATATCTCTTCTGGCAGGCAGAGGAACTAGACAAACTCGCGGATGTTGAAAACGGTTGAAGCGCATATATCGGCACGGAAACAGGGGCCCTACCGCCGAAGCTGAACCCGATTACCGTCGAATAGTTTAAGTTATTGACAAACATCTACAGCTTAGTTAGTAGATCAGCACAGCGAAACACAAGTAGGTACCATAAATGTAAGCTGAAGTTTGATTTTCGCAATCAAAAAAATCGATGGAATCGGCTTTGCTTCGGCGTTAGAACCCCAGGACGGCATTGCCTCAACTGGGGTCATTCATTATGGTTTGAATGAACTCCATAGTGCAATACACACTAAACAGCATCGTAACAGCATCGTATCGCTTCGAGATAAGCTATCGCACTGCGAGTGGTCAACTCATAGCCTCCGCGTTTAGGTCTCGCCGTTCACGATGAGACGGAAGTATATCAAAGTCGTTCCCCAGGTGACGGCCATTTCGGTTCCAAGTCAATATTTGCAACAACCTTAAGATTTTTAGATTACTAAAGTAACAGTTAGCGGTAAACGGCTTCACATTAGCCTATGAGATTCTTTTCTTTGAACATGATTAGCCTTTGAAAAATAATTGAAACTTTGTATTCAGGAGCCAATAATCCGCTTTAAATCACATTCAAATCACGGTTCCGTCTCGAGATGGTAAAGAAGCATCGGACCTGCCTAGTGGTAAGTAGTTACCATAGCCTGTAGATATTTTAAACTTCACTCGCGCAAATTACAAACTCTTTTTGAACACTTTTAACTTGTAATATCTCTATACAAATCTTTAATTAAACTGTAGATTAATATTGTACCCAAAGATTATTTTCGGATCGTAAACAATCGGTTTTCAATACAGAATTCTGACACAAAAATAACAACACTTAATTTGATCGTGCGCGAATAAAACAAACCCTTTTTGAACAATTCTATACAGTCTCTTGATATAACCACAGAATAAGTAATAGTACTAGTAGTACCTTTAATTAAACGCTGTTTATTCAGCGTTTAATTAAAGGTAAAACAACATTGCACAGAAACCCACGACTTCTTGTGGGATCACCAACAATAGCGGTTCTGAATACAGAATTCTGCTCATGCATAAAAGTAACTTCACTTGAATTAATCACACCAATAACAGGTACCTAGTCAAAAACTTCTAATAATAATTAGGGACTGGACTTCTAATAATGATCAAGGAGCTGTGCCCGAGACTTCGATCGCGCGGAATAGTTTTTTTTTAATTTATATTAATAAAAACAAATAAAGTTTCCAAAATAAAAGTAGTTTAAGTTACTCTTTAATACATCAGCATCCGCCGTTTCAGGGATTAGCCGGAACAAACAGACAGACAAAAATTGTAATAAATGTTATTTTGGTATATGTACCGTGTATTCATAATTATGCATTTAGCAAAAATCGGGTATTTTAATATTACAAACAGACACTCCAACTTTATTTATCTGTAGTATGTATATGTAGGGATGAAAATTAGTACACTATCATATTCAATGCCGCAGCCAGCCGCGTCTGCACTAGGCGCACCTTGACAATTCACCGCGGTACTGACATATCTCAAGTAGCCCTCAAAAGTAAAGATAGGCCATGAAACAACAATAAATAATACCAAAACTATATATAAAAACACTTACCGTTAATATCAAACTGGGTTCACGTATATAGTGTAATATATAAATCTTAAGAAAAAAATGCAGTCTTTTCTATTTACAAAACAGACACAGGCTAATAATAATAATTTTGAATGTTTCCTAAGAAAGGGAGATGTGCACACTGACTCATTTTCAACACAATTGATATGATGACTAAACTACACTAAGCTTCATTTAATATAAAATAATAAAATATGCAAACACATTGCAATGGTAATGAGAAAACCACATAAAGGTATGCATCCATGTAAGTAGAACAACTAGTGTATCATGTAAAGTATATATAAATATATATATATACGAGTATTGTCTGTCTGTCTCTCTGTTTGTTAATATATGTATAACAAACAGACGACAGACAGTCAAAAATTGTAAAAAATGTTATTTTGGTTTATACCTATATTGTTTTCTATTCTTTTTTTCATGAATTAAGATTTTTATTTTTCACTAAGGACTCTATGTTTGCACTCGTATATCTATTGAAATATTTAGCGAAAAACACTTTTATGACTAAAAGCACAGTTTAGGTAATAACAGTTACTTTTTTGCTGACTGTTTGGTATCGTATTCTCATTGTTTACTTTTTTAACTGACACGATTATTTTTATATTTCAACGAAATCGACCGATTACTTTGAAAGAAATCGATATTTCACACAGAGTCGACTTCGACTCCATCAAAAATTGGTATGTTCTGGAATTCTTACAGCGATGTCAAGTCGACCACCGCTATATCGAGGTGCTGAGGTGGCTGTATAGTGCTGCAACAATGACTGTCCGTATCCAGAACCAGCAGTCTAAGCCTATCCAGCTGCAGCAGGGAGTACGTCAAGGTGATGTCATTTCCCGAAATTATTTGTCGCTTCTATGGGAGACTATATATTTAAAACGATGGACTGGAAAAAAGGACATTTCACACCTTCGGTTTACCGACGACACGAAGACGAAAGTCATGTACAACGATTTTGTAATCCCTAGGCTGATTATCGCTGAAAATACAGCTATTGAAGTGTTTATAGACTATGCCTACCTCAGACATTCCATATAGCCTGGTCGGGGTACTTTCTAAAATGAGATCGATAGGCGCATTCGATTGGGCTGGGCAGCTTTTGGAAAGTTTCGGCACATCTTCGCCACACAGATACCTGAATGCTTGAAGATAAAGTCTTCAATCAATGCGTCCTCCCTGCAATGACATAGGTACATGATGATGTACATGATAGGTACATGATTATCTATGGACTTGGAAACTGACCATTGGACTGGTCGACAGGCTAAATGTTACGCTGGAGATTTCTTTGAGGGATCGAATTCGGAACGAAGAAATTCGATGTAGAACCAAAGTTGTCGACATAGCCTTCAGACTTTGCAAGCTGAAGTGGCAATGGGCCGATCACATCTGCCAAGTAAGTGATGGCAGATGGGGGAGGAAGAAATTAGAGTGGAGGGCGGTAGAGGCGTAGGGCGACGAAGCGTTAGACGCCTTCCTTCTAGATGGTCCGATGACCTTAAGAAAGTGGCTGGTTGCGGAAGGCGGAGGATCGTATCTGGTGGAAAGCATTGGGGAAAGCTTATATCCAACAGTGGGTAGATACAGGCTGATGATAATAATGATGATGAAATTCAATCCACCCTAATCCGAGACGTGTCCAAGGCACGTCTCAATCTCAGACACAAGTTTTGTTCGTGTGCCTTATTTCGGCACTGCGCAGGTCTCAGATCTTGAATTTAACTAGACAAAAAATTTGTCGTTAATTTGTCGAAATTTGTCGCCCAAAGCAAAAAATTTGTCGGTCTCCCGTTAAAGAGTTATAAGGTTTTATTTGTGGCAGTGCCGAAATAAGCTTATATCGGCACTGCCCACTCGGGATCTATTAAACTACAAAACATAGCGAAGATATGATTTTCTCCAGAATTAGTCGTCAATTTGTCGAATTCAGACACCAAGTATCAGAATTAGTCGACGTCCCGTTAAAAAGTTATAAGTACTTTTTTGTGGCAGTGCCGAAATAAGCCTTATTTCGGCACTGCCCAAAAAAACTACACCACCTAGCGAAAATCTGATTTCACCCAGATGTTGCCTTGAATTTGTCGAAATTTGTCGGATATAAAACACAACTGGTCGATGCGTAATTAAAAAGTTACACGCATTTTAATAATTCACGTTGTAGTCAGAGAGCCTAACGTAGGCAGACGAGTATCTTGAGTCCACTTAACTGTCATGCGCATAGCAATGAAATATGTAATGGCGTAAATTTTGGGGTGTAAGGGGTTCATCAACACCTTTGAACCAAAGTCAACTTCACCTGCACGCGGTGTACCCTGCTGACTGACAAACGAAGCTCTGGCGTAAAGAGAGGTAGGGAGCGTAATTGTAAGCTACCCGACTGGGGAATGTACCTCCACCTCACAGAATACCGCAGCCAAATAAAAATTCCCTTGAGGGTTGTTGTGTTCCTGCGAGTGAGTGAGGTTACCAAAAAGGAAGGAAGGAGATGCTGCGTTGGCAGCGGGGGTGGCGACACGCGAACGATATTTTATGTCGCGAGCGTTAATATGGCTACGGTAACCGCTTCACACCAGGCGGGCCGTATGCTTGTTTGCCACCCGAAGTAGTATTAAAAAAAATGGCAGTTTTTGTCTGTATATATCAAAATACCACTTTTTTCGATGTTATTGGGCATTTTTGCTTGCTACTAACCCCGAAAAGAGACCCACAATGGAAAAAAAAAAAAATTTTATATCTGTGATTTTATATATATTAAGATCAGATATTGCAATAAAAGAAGATGATTATTGAAAATATATTACATACAATCGGACCGTTTGTCTGCAATATTCAAATAACTGGATTGAAATAAGCACGTAGATTTATTTGCAAAATAAATAAGATAGCCTATTCTCATTTTAAGTTTTAAACGTGTGTTTGTTGGAGTTAATCGAAGAACACCGTGTTTTTTTTTAATTTAGCATATTAAAAGCATGAATCTGAATACTACGATACTGAATGACTTTTCCTCTTTGTATATTGTATTAAAAAAATATGAACCGTTTTTGATAAAATCTGATATGGAGATAGAGTCTCAGCTCTCATGTGGATTTTAATCTTCTATAAGGAGAAAAACAAAAAAAAAAGGAAGGAGAGCCGCGAGTAGACGCTAAGCAAATTAATTATTTACTACAGTCATAAGTGAAATTATTATTTCGATGTCCGAATGTAGAGCAAGCCTTAATAAACATTTTGCAAACTAAGTGAATATATTGATCGTACTGAATTTTCGGCCTTGAAATAGTAACATCGATTCTTTTGCATACCACACAATACAATTATCTGGGTAAACCGAGAAGAAATATATAAGTACGATCAAAGGTTTACCGTAATAATTATGTAAATTGAAGTTGGTCTTATTAAACTAATATTCAACGAGCAGTTAGGTAAAGTCAAGCTTTGTAATTCAGTACCACCTTTAATTTTGAAGAAAACACGCAGTTATATTGATAATAATATTAAAATTTCACAATATTGGTTAACAGAGAATAAATAAATAATAAATAAATATTTCTGGACAATTTGCACCATCTTAATGCAAAAAAAGCGCAAAGCATGTATCTATTATGGGTATTAGACAACCGATAAATGTGCTTAAATACATTTTTTTATGTAAATACATATATAAATAATACACATAAAACACCCAGAGCAAGACAAACTGACATGTTCATGCACACAAATGTTTGGCCTGTGCGGAGATCGAACCCGCAACCTGCCCCTTTACCACCAACTCTTATTGCGATTCAATAACTGAATAGAATGCATATTCAAACTAATGAATAAGCGACTCTATCCAATTTGAAATAGAGTCGCTTATTCTTTGGTATGAATAAGCATTCTATTCTAAGAGTTGGTGGTAGGGGGGCTGGGAGTCAAAGTAGCCATTCTGGCCATTCGACCACCGGGCTCGTCAATTAATCATCAATCAGCATGCCTAGCACCAGGGGCTTTTAGAAAACCTCATGGGTGCTCATGCTCATTTGATGACTCGAAAAAAACGAAGTGTGAGACCCACAAACACCCAGACCCAACACAAATATCTGTTTCATCAGCAAACATTTGTGATGGTGTGGGAATCGAACCTGCGACCCTTGCGTCTCAACCGGTGCTCTAAACCACTGCGCTAAACGGGTCGTCGGGTAATGAAAAAGCGCCCATCCCTAAACGGCCATTACTGATCTGTTTCTTGATGTCTATTCTCAGGGGGTGCTCAGCACCCATTGTTTATTTTTTATGGGTGCTCGAGCCCCCGAGCACAGACGCAACAAGAGACGCAGGTCACAGCGACAATAAGTCGCCCGATTGGGGAAGTACCTCCACCTCACAGAATACCGCAGCCAAATAACATTTCCCTGAAGGATTGTTCTGTTCCTGTGACTGATTGAGGGCACCAGGAAGGTAGGATTGTCGTGTAGGCAGCTGGTATGCGGTGCTATAGCGATATTTCATGTTGCGTGAGAGTAACCGCTTCATATCAGACGCTCTTTACGCAGAAAAAAATCTAGTCAAGCCTCAGATTTGTGCTACTACCTTTCGGATAACGTAAAAATAGGTTCCAATTTCTACCTTCGACTGTTATAATATAACACTAGATTACAAAAATTTTTAATAGATCAAAACTGCTACAACTATTTCCTTAGTGAGCTCACTCACTCGCAATAACACAACAACCCACAAGAATGATCATCTTTACTAATAATACCAGTGTAATCCATGAGTATTTTTTTTAAATATTCCTGGATAAATTACACATTGCCATCTTGTCCCAAACTAAGCAAAATCCGCTTGTTATATGTGTACTCTAGAACTAAGTATACATTTTTTTCAATACATACACATAATACATAGACACCACCCAGACCAAGACAAACACACATGTTCATGCACACAAATATTTGTCATGTAGAGGGATCGAACCCGCGACCTCGAAGTAAAAGTAGCCATTGCTGGCCATTGAACCACCGAGCTCGTCTCTCATATTAGCACAATATTAGGGTGAATTTATTATTTCTATTCAAATATAATTTATGGTGATGTTCCATTATGCGTCCACCAATGAGATTTCAACTGCTCAGTTGACAAACACGCAAATGACTGATGTGATACAAAGATATTACTGACCCTATACACTATAACCTACACATTTGAACTGGAAGTCACATGTCAACAAAATCAATTAAAAAATCTCTAGCTCTTGTTATGCATTATCGATTTTAATCAATGTAGATTCTATTGATGTTGCTAAAAGTACATATTATGGATGTGTATATCCTCATTTAACCTATGGCATAATATTTTGGGGCAATTCAGTTAATGTACAGACCACATTAATTTATACTCCAAAAAAAGTGTTTAAGAATAATATATAAAGTTGACGAACGTGCCTCCCTAAGAACTGTATTCAAGGAATGTTGTATATATATACTTACTCCTCATTTATTAAAATTCTTTGCCAGCTACCTGAAAGATAGGCGACAATATGTAGAATATGCTGGTCACAGATCAGCACCTTATTTCACAAGGTCAGGGGTGAGTCAAGGAAGCAACCTCGGTCCCCTGGAATTCATACTAATGATAAACGATCTACCGAGAGTGGTCCGGGATGCTAAATGCTTATTATTCGCCGACGACCTCAAGCTTTACCTCCCTGTACGAAATGAAGAGGACTGTATGAGACTACAGAAAGATATCGATAGGGTAGTGAGATGGAGTGAGGAAAATCTTCTGGAATTTAATACGTCAAAGTGCCTTGCAATTAGTTTCTCCCGCGCTCGAACTCCTTTGCAATACAGTTACAAGGTTAACAGTACCACATTAGAGCGAGTCACAGAAGTTAGAGATCTAGGAGTACAATTCAACACAGAGCTGACGTTTCGTGATCACATAGTGAACATATGTAAAAAAGCATTTCGAAATTTAGGCTTCGTTTTGCGTAGAGCAAGTAATTTTACAAATGTGAAAGCTATTGTTACACTTTATAATGCTTTAGTTCGGAGCCAACTTGAATGTAATGCTGTCATCTGGGCTCCACACGAAACTAAATATAGTGTCATGTTGGAGCGGGTACAGAACAAATTTTTAAGGTATTTATTTATGAAGCAGTATGGCGTGTATCCATTTTATCCGCTCATGTACCCGACTTTGTTTGTTATAGGTGTTAGAATTATGATACTGAGGGTACAACTTATTGATTTACCAGTTACAATTATGGCGGTATGATTTGAGCAGTACCTTAACAATCGTGGTATTACTAACAATCGCTAAACTACGTTGATAGATATTTTTATATTTCATAAATCACTACGTGATTTATGCACATGTTTCAACCATGATTCTTAATGTATTGTTTAAAATAGCTTAGTCGGATTCATTCCTTTTGAGTAACCATAGCAACCGTCTAACTTACTTCATACTAGTGGAAACAGTTTGTATGTTTTAAATATTAATATATTTTGCTAAAATCTTTATTAATTGTAATATGATTTATGCACATGTTTAGATAATGATTTTTCTAAAATAGCTTAAGTTAGATTGATTCGTTTTGAGTTGCCATGGTTACCACCCAACTTGTTTTATACTACTTCAATCAGTTTACAAATGTTTTATATGTTAATATACTTTGCTAAAATCTTTATTATTTATAACATTATTTATAACATAATTTATACACGTATTCCCACTTGGTTTTCTCTGAATTGTTTATCTAAAATAGTCACTCAAAAAACTTGGTAGTATTCAGTGGTGATGGAGGTAACCCTTTATAAGGCGAGGTTTTTCAAAAGATTAGGATTCTTTTGATTGGAGCGTTGGCCTGAACTACAAGTAAGCATTAGTGACTTATAATGTATATTATAGTACTTAACCATTATCGCCGTAATTTGTTGTATTGATTTGTGCTCATATTAGTGAATTTCAGTTTGCCATATTACTATATTAAATTAAAGCTGTGATTGTGTGTGTTTGTTATTGAAAATCAATAGAAGTTAATAAAAATTGTCAATATATCGATTATAATCTTTTCTTTTTTTGCCGTAAACCTGAGACAGATAATATCAGAAGTAAGGATAAAACACGCCACTCGATGATACTTTTAGCAAATTACTGTTAATTTTTTTTCTCTTGCTTTCCCTTTTTCTTTAACGGATATGTACGTACAGAAATTTCTTTTTTCTGTGTTTGTTTTTATTCGCATTTCAGTAAGTCATATGGACATTATGGACAAAAGCAGAGTGTTGAAGACCCCATCACGAAGCCTTTTAGAGGCGCGGTCTTCGAGGAATCTACGAAGATTTCGTAATAGACGAAGTCGAGCTGTACGAAGTCGGAGTCGTGAGTCGTTTGCAGTCGAGGCAGACTAATCATACCTTTTAGCCAATTAGTAGTCCAATTTTCCCTATGAGTTCTGTCAATGTAAACAAAAAAAAATCAAGGGTAGAACATCTACCTCGTCGCCGTGATTTGCGCAATACTCTCAATCAATTACTTTTACAGTTTATTGACTAAGGAAACTTAGTCGATAAAACTATCTAATCGCAGCCGTTCCAGATGAATTCACAGCCGTTACAGAGTCAATGGCAGCCGTTCCAGAGCCAGCGTCAGCCGTCCGGGACGCTGCGCAGCCATCCGGGATGCAGCGGCAGCCGTCCCGGGTGCAGTGGCAGCCGTCCCGGGTGCAGTGGCAGCCGTCCGGAACGCTGCGGCGGCCGTCCGGGGCGCTGCGGCTGCCGTCCGGGGCGCTGCGGCGGCCGTCCGGGTCGCAGCGGCAGCCGTCCGAGTCGCAGCGGCAGCCGTCCCGGGTGCTGTGGCAGCCGTCCGGGGTGTAATGGCAGCCGGGAGGTATGCAGTGGCAGCCGGGAGGGATGGTGTCGCAGCCGGACGCAGCGGCAGCCATCCCGGATGCAGTGGCAGCCGTCCAGGGTGCAGTGGCAGCCGGGAGGAATGCAGTGCCAGCCGGGAGGGATGGTGTGGCAGCCGGACGCAGCGGCAGCCATCCTGGATGCAGTGGCAGCCGTCCAGGGTGCAGTGGCAGCCGTCCGATATGCAGTGGCAGCCAGTGGAGTCCCGGTGGCAACCATTCCCGACACACTTGCAGCCGGTCCAAGGTTGAATCACATCCTAGTTGTACAGGTATTTAAAACTAAAAAATAAACTGAATAATAATAATTTTGAGGCTCTAAAAATCTCTAAAATTGAATTTCGATAAGTATAATATATGAATTCGGCCCATCAATCGATAATCCTGAAATAGAAACTTGGCTTAGTAAGTCAATGAGTGATCTCAGATTTATGGTTGAACTGAACAACAGACTGCTCACTTTGTTTTACCTTGTTCATTTGGTCATGCTAACAAGTGGTATGTCTGAATGACAAGAATATTTAACTTGCGTTTCCCTCGGAATTCAATTCTGGTACTCTGATTAATATTATGACAAAATGATCCTTTTAAAAGCCTGCGATATGACAGACACGAAAGCAGTTGATTTTATACATGGGCCTGACGACAAGACTATTACAGCACAAAACTTCCCAAATCTAGCAACGATATAACGTGGTCAGTTTATAAGCGTCGGTCGTAATTTTAAACATATGGTCACAAAATTTCTTCTTTCACTAACTAAATGGAAAAAGTTCAAGAAGTTTAGCACAAAACTCAAAATAATAAGTATGATAAAAATCCCTTGTTTATATATTTTGATAGTGACTGTATACTTATTAGTAGCAAGGTTCGTAATTATTTGAACCCGCAGGTGAATCTTTTATTGCTCCATTAGGTAAACCTGGCATTAAAAATAGGGTATAATTTCCGCAGACATTGTTTTTCCTGATTAGCTGCACGTTCCTATTATTCGGCAAAATTTTAATAAACTGCATCATATACTGGTTGTTAAATGTTTTAGATCGTGGTATATACCCACAGATAACTCACAATACAGCGTGAAGGTAATGAATAAATATATATATTGTATAGCTTAGCCTAGATGATGTTTCTATTAGTAAAAGTGAAGGACATTGATAATTATATTATCAATAAAAATGTGTAAGATGTGTTTAAATGCCCACAAGGGCCAAAGGTCAGAATAAATTTCATATCATTTAATTGTACCATTCTAAATACCCAATATTTGACTCAAGGAGGTATATATGAAATTATATATTAATAATGGTAAAACGAACATAATAAATTACACCTGAAATTGGACTAAAACCCTTCAAATTCTAAAAACAAATAAACTTATGTGCTTATCTAGGGCAGAACGGGTAACAATCCGCTAATGTAGAAGATGCAATAAAATCTCGCTATCCTGTATGAAAGTGTTACGTGTATTGATAAAACGAGATTCATTACAAATACCAATACAAATTAACCTGGACCTTCTTTCGTCCAAAGAGATAACATTCATATTGATCGATAACCATCGTAAAACTTTTGTTCAAAATCTCTCAGAATTAGGTTGTACCAATTTAACCGAAATAAACATACGATTGACAAAACACCAGTAGTACATACCTTACAGATTAAGTCTTAAGCAGCGCGACACCGTTCAAAATATGGTTAGATCTTATGCTTGTCCCATCTGGCGGACAGTGACTTTATATTGATTACAGTAAGACTGTTAGAGCACATTATCCACTACCTCGAATTAAGGACTAAATAGACAAATTAAGCGGACGCAAGTACTATCCAAGTCTTAAATTAATTAGTGGTGACATTCGTTTTGCGGAAATAAGACCTGACAAAGCAAAAATTGAGGCAGTAGATAAATTTACTGTACCTAGAAATGTAGATTATGACAATTCTAGCTATCTCTACCGTTCTGTTATCTGATTTGACAGGGAAAAATTATGCATGGAATTGGGATGATGTGGAACTAATGCATTCGATACCTCTTAAAGTTATTAGAGAAGAAAGTTGATAAAGCGCTCTTTGTTAGCCCTAAGCATATTACGAAGTTCCATACGGGGGCTAACAAAACAGGATTCACCGGTATACTCTTACAAAGAGAAAATGGAAAATTCTACGTTAAGATCCATAGCTTTCTTTACTCATGAAGCCACTATAGACGAGCAAAAATGTCATGCATACGATTTGGAAACATTAGCTGTACTAACTTGATTCCATAGATTTCTAATTTACTTATGGATGTAAATTTCTATGTAAATTTCTGTGTAATATCTTATGGAGATTTCTATTATATTCATAGGTAAAAATTATATTCGCCTTGTACAGCTACCATGTCTTATTCTTTGCATCACCCTAAGGTAGACTTATATAGCACTAAGTCAGCCTTTGTACATTATTATGCGCATGAAGATTAAATAAATAAATTTCACTTATGTTACGGGTTGTAATACGTGTGACTTTTCATAACCAAATCATTTTTGCAAGAATGACTGTGATAGAGTATATCGCTCTAACTGCAATATGACTGAAGTCTTTGAATTTAGTCTTAATCATAAAAAAAAAAAAAAATATAATGGAAATAACGATACCGAAACGTCACGAGTCATAAATATTGCCCAAGAAGATTGGCTAGTTTTCAATTAACAGAATATGCCATATTCGTGAAGTTTTAGAGGACACAAAGTATTCTGACATCATTGAAGAACACGGATTGCTTCAAAATCTATTTAATGAGGAATTAAGATAGGTTGTACTAAAAGGGGCTAAATGGCAGATATGTTGTCAACATGATGATGATATTGGCCATTCTTGAGTGAAAAAAAAACATTAAAAAAAAAGGGGGTCTTGCGTGAACGTATAATAAACCGTCGATAAGAAAAATAAAATATCAAATCAAATCAAAATTTCTTTATTCCTTGGACTTTATAAAGCACTTAGAAACGTCATAATATAAGAACATGTATAAATCATTACTAGAATGTGAAAGTGAATTTAAGTGCCAGTTCCGGCGTCGGGGCTTCTTGAGAAGAACTGGCAAGAAACTCAAGGCCGACTCCTTTAATTGCCAATATCGTTACATTAAATACAAATACAATCATTAACATAACATAACAAGAGCAATTCATTTCCAAATACTTTAATCATTTATGTAATCTGAGATACCTTTTGACATAGTCTAGTTTGATATATTTCTTAAATTTACCCATGGATAATTTAAACGCATCGTTTGGAAGTTTATTGTAGAAGCGTATACATTGACCTGGGAATAAGTTAGTATCATGAAGTTTAATAGAATAATTAATATTAGAAACAAATACGTAATTGAGTAATATATATTCTTGAGGTAATTTATTAGAAGGAGTTGTAGATGGCTTTAAATGGTTTTGTAAGTTAAAACCTGTGCAAAATAACAGTAGAGCGCTCACGGAAGTACTTTTAAATTTTGGATTTCCACTTAGAGTAATTTCCGACAGCTTTATATCTAAAGAAATCTTCTCATGTCAAACATATATTAAATGCAGTAGCATCCCCTAGAGCAAATGGGCAGCTGTAGCGATACAACCGTACAGTATTATACGCTTTATGACAAATTAGGAGAAACTAAATGGGACATATAATACTCTAAATAAGGCACCTATTGGGAAAACTCCAGCAGAAGCATTGTTTGGCCAGTCGTTGACGCATAGTAGTGAAAATATATTTCATGAGGTATTCGAAAACACCCGTAGTCAGTGCCAAGACTTAGATACAGTCGGAGCAGAAATAACTAATCACATAATTGAAGATCAAAATAAACAAAAGGTTCACTTTGATAGAATCCTTAAAACTCCAAAATCTTATTCGGAAGGAGATTTGGTAAAAATTAAAAAGCCTAATGATAGGTACGAGGTATCCAATATTGAAGGTTCTAATATGAAAAAAAAATATGTAAGAGTTTAAGCAGTTGATCAGATTCAGCCATGGATCTAGATATACATAAATTCAGATAAGCTCAGAAGGCCAATTCTCATATTTTTTCTATGAACGCAGATTGAAAGTTGACCGAATCGAGATTGAATTGTGAATTGACTAAAATGATATACTTTATTACATTAATTATTATCAGTTCTTGATGTTGGCAAAGTAACTTTCTTAGTTTGTTTTACTTTTACTCATATTTCGATATAATCCCGCTTAAATTTAATTTTGAAGTTACATAATGGGATACGAGAATACCAAATGTGATATTTGTGAGATCGAGACTGGATCGAAACTGAATTTTGACTATATTTTAATTAGAATTGATATAACGATAGTAACGATGTAACATAATATCTCTTCACGTGTGTGTGTATCTAATGAAAGTTCCAGGTATCACTTCAAATGGAAAATGCTGAATATATTGATGATAAAAATGCTGAATATATTGATGATAAAAATGCTGCATATATTGATGATAAAAATGCTGAATATATTGATGATAAAAATGCTGAATATATTGATGATAAAAATGCTGAATATATTGATGATAAAAATGCTGAATATATTGTTGATAAAAATGCTGAATATATTGTTGATAAAAATGCTGAATATATTGTTGATAAAAAATGCTGAATATATTGTTGATAAAAATGTTGAGTATATTGTTGATAAAAATGTTGAGTATATTGTTGATAAAAATGTTGAGTATATTGTTGATAAAAATGTTGAGTATATTGTTGATAAAAATGTTGAGTATATTGTTGATAAAAATGTTGAGTATATTGTTGATAAAAATGTTGAGTATATTGTTGATAAAAATGTTGAGTATATTGTTGATAAAAATGTTGAGTATATTGTTGATAAAAATGTTGAGTATATTGTTGATAAAAATGTTGAGTATATTGTTGATAAAAATGTTGAGTATATTGTTGATAAAAATGTTGAGTATATTGTTGATAAAAATGTTGAGTATATTGTTGATAAAAATGTTGAGTATATGAGTATATTGTTTAGTTCAAATAGTGATGATATTGTTTGAGGGCAAACTATATTGTCAGAAAGGCCGAATGTTAGAATTATGATACTGAGGGTACAACTTATTGATTTACCAGTTACAATTATGGCGGTATGATTTGAGCAGTACCTTAACAATCGTGGTATTACTAACAATCGCTAAACTACGTTGATAGATATTTTTATATTTCATAAATCACTACGTGATTTATGCACATGTTTCAACCATGATTCTTAATGTATTGTTTAAAATAGCTTAGTCGGATTCATTCCTTTTGAGTAACCATAGCAACCGTCTAACTTACTTCATACTAGTGGAAACAGTTTGTATGTTTTAAATATTAATATATTTTGCTAAAATCTTTATTAATTGTAATATGATTTATGCACATGTTTAGATAATGATTTTTCTAAAATAGCTTAAGTTAGATTGATTCGTTTTGAGTTGCCATGGTTACCACCCAACTTGTTTTATACTACTTCAATCAGTTTACAAATGTTTTATATGTTAATATACTTTGCTAAAATCTTTATTATTTATAACATTATTTATAACATAATTTATACACGTATTCCCACTTGGTTTTCTCTGAATTGTTTATCTAAAATAGTCACTCAAAAAACTTGGTAGTATTCAGTGGTGATGGAGGTAACCCTTTATAAGGCGAGGTTTTTCAAAAGATTAGGATTCTTTTGATTGGAGCGTTGGCCTGAACTACAAGTAAGCATTAGTGACTTATAATGTATATTATAGTACTTAACCATTATCGCCGTAATTTGTTGTATTGATTTGTGCTCATATTAGTGAATTTCAGTTTGCCATATTACTATATTAAATTAAAGCTGTGATTGTGTGTGTTTGTTATTGAAAATCAATAGAAGTTAATAAAAATTGTCAATATATCGATTATAATCTTTTCTTTTTTTGCCGTAAACCTGAGACAGATAATATAGGCATGGTCGGGTACAATGAACTTAAGGTTAGAAGGGAACTGTCGTTAGTAACATACATTTTTAAGTTAATAAGAGGCAAAATTTATAACGTAGATTTGTTGGGGTCGTTGGGACTATGTACTCCTGACAGGTATGTGTGGAGGCGGCGCCGGCCGCCGCTGCTGGCCGTACCGAATGCGAGGACTAACCTACTCAAGGACGCCCCAGTGGCCCGCGCCCTTCGTACTCTTAACAGTATACATGAACAGTCTGACATATTCATGTGTGCTCTGAGTGAATTCACTAGGGTGGCACTCGCAATTATTTGTTATCAGGGCATATACTTAATTTGATTAATTAACATAATTAAATTTAATTTTATTCTATTGTCTAATTTAATTGATATTAAAAAAAAAAATCTGCTCCTATAAAATTTCATACCTATTATTATTAATAATTAATGAATTATAAAATTGTAGTAATGTAATTGTAATGAATGAATGATAATAATAATGATATTGTAAAATGTGGGTGTCTGAATATTATGCTATAATTGTATTGTCACTTTGTTTACATGAATGTTTGTTATGTAATTTTTGCCTGCACTATCGCATTGGGTTGTTAACCTGTTAAGATAGATGTAAGTGGATAAATAAATAAATAAAATAAAATAAAATAAATACTTGTGTTTGTTTGTAACACAGTGAATATTTTAGTAAAAAAAGTAAATCTAAGACAAATAAACGATCACAATATAAATATGACATTCAAAATGATACATGCTCTGGTTATATATATAGGAAAAGCACTTACATATCAGGAATCAAAATATTTAACAATTTGCCAGAAAATATCAAAATGTTAGAAGGTCCTTTGTTTAAAAGAAGACTGAAGGATTGGTTGATATGTAGGTGCTTCTGTAATTTGGATTAATTTTTTAATAGAAATGTATAAATAGCTCTGATTATAATTAAAATATGTATAAAATAAATGACGAATTATGATGATATTGTACGTCCGAACTGGGCAAACTGTTGTGTCTAAAAACCTGATTTTTACAACCATTGTACACAGTTGACAATAAAGTATTATCTAGTATCTATCTAGTATCACATATACAAATAATAATGCATACATTTCCTCCAATTCACACAAGCGACGCCGTCGAGGAGCTTGTTGGCGTCCATAGTTGCGCGTGTCAGTCTCATTGCACACACAAGTTAATCAACGTCGTCTATGGATGGGTTTATTTATCGAGCTTCTCCGTCTGTTAGCACGTTGTGGGCACCGTAAGCCTTCGGTCTCGGCTGTCGTCATTAGATGACAGTCTTTTAGCGGCCTTTCGGCTGCTTGAAAACAGAGGCCTCCCGCAGATGAGCAGAATGGTGGAGTATGCTCTAAGCCTCTTCGATTGAAGAGACTGCAGTGGGATGAATAACGATTGACGACACAAGCGATGCAGCATTGCGAATGTACGAATTTTACATTATTTGTTAATTCAGGTTTATTTTTGTTTGCTCAGTTAGTAGGTATGTAGTTCAATATGTCACTGTATGTATTAAAGTCTGTTACTGTACGAATTAAATTGCTGACAACAGTGACAATACTAACGATTGGTACAGTCAACAAAAAAGATAAGTAACCCAGGTCGAAAATTATACAAAACTAATCAAGCAGTTTTGTGAAAAAAAATATTTAGTAATTCGCGGCCCGAGTTACCTATCGCTTAGTGACTGACATATCATCTATATACCTTCGTTCATCAACACATTACCAGAATAAAAAGTTTTATATGTATGTAATTAACTTTATGAATTACCTGTGTGCCAAATTCGATTTAAATTCAATACCAAATTAAGAGTATATAGGTTTCGATAAATTTTTAACCGAATGCCTGAGAATGAGGGTTATTTTTTCGAGTGTATGTATGTATGTATATATTTTTTTTCAACACACTTGCTCATAAAGTGGCTCTAATTTCACCGCAATTAGACACATAATGACACCTGTAGTCAAACTGTGACTTTTTCATTGCACATTACATTGCATATTTCATATTTACAAGTGAGTTAAAGAGTTTTTTTATGTTATTGGTTGAGTTGCTTTGTTCTTAAAAAAGTTTCTATACAAAAAAGATCGTGTTCAATAGTACAAATAAATTAATGTACGTATTGCTTGATCTATTCATTTAAATATACCTATTTAAATATGACGTTGCATGAAAATTTCAACTTGTTTATGTGTTTAATAAATAAAACATTCACTCAAATATAACATTTGTTTTCTCTGTAATAAAGAAAACTTTAAATTCACCATTTTGTACGTGGCTAAAACGCTATCCGCGAAAAGCAAAAAAAAAAAAGAAACCTTTAGTCTATGCCGATCGCCGCGCCGATTATTAGATACGCATACGCGCGCATAGGAAAATAAATTATTTTTTCCCACTTCCCATCACACACCATTGCGAAAAAAATTTCACAAGTCGTTTTATAGTTTTTTAGTATTACTTTCTTCACAAGTGTGTTGAAAAACGTCGTATGATGTATCATACCGTCCTCGGCTCTCTTAAGACCCTCACCTAACGGCTCGGGTCTCAATGGCGCCTCAGCGGTAATCACCAATATTACACACTTGTACCATAATTACAGTCCCAAACTAAGCAAAACTTGTACTATGGGTACTAGATAACTTATATTATACTTAGGTATTAACCGATAATAATCATTCCATTGTTGGGATACAGGTCTCCCCTTAATTGAAGGGGTTTAGAGCTTATTCCACCACATTGCTCAACTGCGGGTTGGCGGAGGCTATTGTTTTCAAGGCGGATGGTCTTTGATCCACTCCGATATCATTATACCATGCAGACTTGCATGGTGTGAAAGTAAACAAACCGTATAATACTCATGCAAAAATATAATTCACGTGCCCACATTAAATTAGTTTTTCCTATTAAATTAGTATTATAGTGATATATAGACTTACTATTCAAGAGATCCAAAATTTACTTCTTTACTCAACAAATGTTTCCCATAACTACACACACAAAGTTTGAATTTTACAAACTCTTTCAAATGAAATGTACAAACTGTCCGTAGATGTAGTAATACATAAATTCAACTGCACACACTGAATCTAATATGCCTGAAGACGATACAACATCCGGCAACCTTCGCATGATTAAATCAAGTCTTATTCGCTACCATTATTGCGTGCCAATTATGCAAGCAATTAATATCATATTAAAAATAAATACCTAGATAATAAGTGCAGTTCGTTTCAACTGAATATCAGCGCTGCATAATGTCGCGGAGTATCCAGAGTCTTTTAGTTACAATTAATTATAACCATCGTCAGAGGCGGTTTTGTAGTCTTGACTGCCCTGGCTGCCCTAGGTCGTATCGTGGCAACCTTAAGCCGTATGTTGGTGCTTTTTAGCTGACGCTTTATTCCTTATTGATAGTATCTTGGTTCTTATTTAGATAGATAAATTTATTATAAAGCACACTATTTATCAGCTTCATTATCATCATCATCAGGTCCATTTTAGACTCCACTACAGGAGCACGACCCTCTCTCGTCCGTCCTAGACGGAAGGAGGATTTGGCCTCCACTCCGGGGACGCTGGCCAGATGGGTTGGGGAGGCCTGATCGATATTTGATAATGTATTTCCCTCTGTCGCCTTGTACGACATCCACGGGAAGAAACGGAGTGATTCTATTCTAGTCTGCTGGAAACCACACGGCCAGCTTTATACCTATTTATATAATTCTTATCCGCAAAACCGCCATGGCAGTTTGTATATTTTAAGAATTATCTTTCGGTAATACCCTGGTCCGACCGCCCCTAACATTTGGCCGCCCTAAGCCCGGGCCTTGATGGACTTAAGGAAAATCCGCCATTGACCATCGTCATCATTAGCCTGTATTTACCCTTTGCTGGATACAGACCTTCCCCAATAAAAACCTTCCAGCTACTTTTTGTCTGTAGGAGGTTCATCCAGAGGAGGGGCGTCCAACGCTTCGTCGTCGCACATGAGGTCTCCAATCTAGAACCTTTCTCTCCCATCTACCATCGCTGACTCGGGAGATGTCAACCAATACAAAACATTTTTTATACATTTTTAACCCCCGACGCAAACAGAGGAGAGATATATAACTTGTATATCTTCATGGTGTACCCCAGGGGCCCTACCGCCTAAGCTGAAGCCTATTACGACCGATATCGAATATAATAATATTCCTGCGAGCTATTGAGTTCACAGAAATAAAACAAGAATCAGATGCTGCGTTATTCATGTCAGCTTGCGAGCATCACTCCTAGTATTGCGAGGGTCTATATGGCTATGGTAACCGCTCTATATCAAGCGAGCCGCACGCTCGCATATATATCTGAATGTATATACATTATAATATTAATAAATATAAAGAATAGAGCCTTTCCTGTAGCATTTTCGTCTTTTAAGGATATCGGTCCCTCATGGGATCACTGTCCGTTCATCATTGTTCAAACCTAAAGAAATTAACGTTCTAGTCAATTTAAAACGTGTCGACTTTCAAACAGCCTTGCCTTTCATATGGTTCTCGTGCCTCCTAAGACGTGATGCTCTAAGGCATCGTTTAATTTGCTTTAAAGCTAATCCCGGACTGCTGGTCCCCTACACATTCTCCCTACTGTGTCTTCTATGTAGTCAGTAGCGGAACAACATAAACCATCAAAAAGGCAATGAACAATGAAGTAAAAAATCCCGGAGGTGAAACTACGGTGGCATTGAAACTCATAACAAATTTAATAACAAGAAATTTGAGTTTATCATCATCACGCCTGTCTCCCGTTGGGGTAGGCAGAGACCACGGAACGCCAGGTGCACCGATCCAAACATACTTCCTTTGCGTCCTCCACATTCATTATCCTCCTCATGCAGACCCGTAGATTTCGGATACTTCTAGTTTGTCCCTTTATCAACACATCGCGTATTTGGTCATTGTACGTACGCCTAGGGCGACCCTTACCGACATTTCCACTCACTTTCGCTCGATAAATCTCTTTCGTGATTCTTTTTTCATCCATCCTTTCCACATGTCCAAACCACCTTAACATACCCTTTTCAATCTTCGTCATCACATCTTCTTTCAATTCACAACGTTTGAGTTTACTCCTGTAAACGCATGGCAATCACAAAGATTTCAAGCATTGCCAACATATACACTTTTAATCAGAATGGCAAATATCTCCTGAATAATGATGTATCATTTTATACTATTATGTATTATACTATTGTGTAGTATATTTTGGTCTAAATTTAATAATAAGAATAAATATTGTCAGTCAAATTACACAGCGCCATCTATAGAGCCCCAAAGTAAGCGAGGCTTGTGTTATGGGTACTAGACAACTGATAAACATACGCAAATACATTTTTTTTTGTAAATACATACTTATGATACATAGAAAACACCCAGACTAAGACAAACAGACATGTTCATGCACACAAATGTTTGTCCTATGTGGAAATCGAACCCACGAGCGTTGGTGTCGAAGCCGCGTCATTGACCGCTACGCCACCGAGCTTGTCAAATTTGTTATTACTGTCTCTTTTACATTGGTAATTAGTTTGCATCGAATATTTGAATATGGGGGGGGGGGGGGGGATTAAACGAACATGTGGGTCACGTGATGAAGAGCAATCACCAACGTACAAGGAGATCAGCAACACCAAGGGGTCGCCGATCCGTTGCCAGCCTTTTAAGGGAAATATAGACTCTGTTCTGGACGGCTCCCATGTAGTGATTGTTCCGCTGAGGGAAGTTATATTATAAAACTAGCTGTGCCCGCGACTTCGTCCGCTTGGTTGTGGGTGAGAATGTGGATGTGAATATCGATGTGGTCACGGATGTGGATATGTATAAAAATTACAGCAACGCTTCTCTGTACTGTCATTAGATATATTACCGTCGATGATCAAAGCCACATCACATAGTTGACCGTGCGAAAAACAGCTATTAAATCCACACTCGCAACTTTCTGCGTTTGTCCTTGAGCTTTGTTAATGGTCATGGCATAGCATAGGTTTACTGGAAATTGGACCCGTTTGAAAGTAAATGGGCAATTATTGGGTATTAAAGGAATTCGAGGTATGAAAACACTCTCTCCAGCTCCACATCCCATCCTGGGGCACTAAGGGATTCTAAAAATTCTACCGGATTGTTCGTATATTCTGCGTCTTCCATTACCCTTTTAATGGAAACACACTCTACACTATCCCCCGAATCACAATTTAAAATTTCAGCATTTATTGCTGCCACTTAATCGCGGAGTTAAAATAACTCTTTCGCATAACCAGAAGTTTTCGTTGATGGCTATTTGCATTGCGTTTCCATATAGTAGAGTATTATTATACTGCAACAGGAGCATTATACCATCCACGATGTTCTGTTGCAGGACGTCTATAAGCCTTAATGACAACTTTGTAGTCGTTATTTTGACCTCGTGGGATAGAGTTAAAACTTCTGATATACGGATTTACTTGATGTAACATAATTTTGAAGTTGATATATAAGGTTTGGAAAAAATCCTAAAGTACCTATCTACATATATTTATTTAATTAATGTCTCCTTAAGAAAATTTAACTGAAGAGTTATTGTATAAATTATATTATTTTTTTCCGTGTTTCTTTAAATCGATAAAACAAATTTTATTTATGGAATCGAATGAAATTAAACAATGTATACATATCAAAATTTAATTATTATTTGTTTAGTAGCTAAGGCGTGAAAGCGTAACAACCAGGTCGTGCTTGGCGATGATCAATTTCTGCACACAGATTTATTACTAAGCCACTTGATATATTTTTTGCGCCAATTGTGGGCACCCATCCTAGTTGGATCCACGACAGGGGTTGCTTAACTTGCGTTAGCGCTACGATCTCTAAGCATCTCTATCATTGTATTATTTACTTTAACGATGATAACATAATACCTTTATAAAGTTTCAGTCAATTCAACTGAAAAGTTTTCAGTCAATTCAACGAATTAGTTATTTTGTACCATTTTATATGTGATTTTTTAGATTGATATAACTTTTTTGTTTATGAACCGATTGAAATGAAACAAACACTAAATGTTAAGTTGAGCAAACCTTAACGCATTAGTGAAAACCGCATGCAAATAGGTTAAGCCGTTTCTGAGATTAGCGCGCACAAACGTACGGACAAACAGACAAACAGACAAACAGACAAAAATTCTAAAAATCATTGTTTTGGGTTCTATTGCGTTCATAAAGCACCCCTATATTAGTTTTTCTTAAATATCTTCAATGTACAGACAGCGGCCAGTTACGATTTTATTATATGTATTGATTGTGAGTGAGATTAGAGTATAAAATGTCTTAGGAAACGTACTGTAGTATATTGCCAATTATCAACATGACATGGATGGAATTTTAATTTATGAGTTGTACGATAGTGGAACTCAGCGGCAGGTCAGGAGACCTTAGATCATTGGGTCACCGACGATTCGAACTGCTCTGAACGGGGCTATGCGAATAGTATTCAGTAAACCTGGGCCTGAAGGCGATGTCGGGATGTAAAATACCGTCTGGCTTTATTGATGACACCAATCTTACTAGAAGTCAGTTTGGCCTTGCATTCCAAGTGACCGCGAAACTGAACATCACCCGATAAGTCGATACTTGTCTCTCGTGCAACTGTTTCTTTATCACCTTGTAGATTTACTCACCTTTGTACACTTCTGATGTAACTAAGTATATTCTGTGTAATGTATGTGCAATAAAGAATACTTAAAGTAAAACCTAGGTACACTACTATAATTTATTAGATGTTAGATTATTGCCGCGACTATGTATACGATACAGATACGAAATCTACATTATCATCTCTATCTCTACATAGTATAAAACGAAGTCGCTTCCCGATTCAACTGATTTTAATGCGTTTTTCATCAATAGACGGAGTGATTCTAGAGGAAGGTTAAATGCATATTATACATACATGCATATTATAGTGGAGAAGTATCTAAGAGTCGCAAGTGTGATCATAAACAGAGGTGAGAAACGTCCATTATGTATTATCAGCAACGCTATGTAAGTCAGTTGACAATAAGGAAAATATATTCCCATTAGAAAAACTATTTATGTAAGAGACAGAAAAGATGATCTCGATAACACGGAAGGCATGGCTTCACCTCTTCTAAGGAAGGCCCTGTTGTACTTGACAGCATGAAAACTGGTTAATTCTTGAGTATATGTGTATTTGCTATAAGATTACTGACAGGCGTTATAAGATAGATATTTGTAGTTTCAGCTAGTGTCGAGAGTTTGATGGTAAGTATAAGCCAAAGAGTATAGAAGTTAAAATATTTGAAATGATTTACAGAAGAAATTCAGAACCAACCGGAGCGTCATTTTAAGTTTGTTTTTCGGTTCCTGGCAGGTCCGTAGTCTGGTTACATTTTAAATCCAATGTAGCAGCCGCCACAAAATGGTGATTTAAAATTTCCACATTAAGCCCTATAATATTAGTATCAAATCAATGGGCAATCATAAGAAGCTATTAATTGTTTTTTTTACGCCTATCAAAGGCGTAACACAACAATATATATTGCTTTACTTTGCAATATATATTGCTTAAAATATACAACGTAAAATACTTGCTATATAATATATCAAACCGTCTAGCTCAAACAAAATTTTACTATACAAACTTTAAACCTCCAGTTAAGCTAGGTTAATATTTAAAAAAAAAAATGGAAAAATTCACCTGCCCCCCCTAGGTGGGACCCCTAGTTGGGGCAGGGAATTTTTCCATTTTAAAAAAAATATTTATATGGCAAATTGGCCAAGACAACTATTTAAATAATAATAATTAAGCTAGGTTAAGCTAGGATAATAAATTTTCAAAAATTCTTTCTTATGACAACCAAATTGGTTGTCATAAAAAAGCGGGCTTGGCATTGGGCATTATCCTAGAAGCCATGCCTTCCGTGTTATCGAGATCATCTTTTCTGTCTCTTACATAAATAGTTTTTCTAATGGGAATATATTTTCCTTATTGTCAACTGACTTACATAGCGTTGCTGATAATAGGTACATAATGGACGTTTCTCATCTCTGTTTATGATCACACTTGGGACCCTAGATACTTCTCCACTATAATAAACATGTATGTATTATATGCATTTAACCTTCCTCTAGAATCACTCCGTCTATTGATGAAAAACGCATTAAAATTAGTTGAGTCGGGAAGCGACTTCGTTTTATACTATGTAGAGATAAAGATGATAATGTAGATTTCTTTCTTTCTTACGTAATTTGAATTTTCAAAAATTCTTTCTTATGACAACCAAATTGGTTGTCATAAGAAAGAATTTTTGAAAATTTATTATCCTAGCTTAACCTAGCTTAACTGGGGGTTGAAAGTTTGTATAGAAAAATTTTGTTTGAGCTAGAACAATAAGCACCATTTATTGATTGGTTACCAATCAATAAATGGTGCTTATTGTTCAAATTTCAATATTCTAGGTTCAGAGGTTTCGTCTCCACATTGATGAGACGGAAATCAAAGAGAAGCGTGAGAGTCTTGTCTTTGAGCTACATCTGATTGATTGGATTTCATTAGTAGATGGGGTTCTAATAACAGGTTAGTTTAATGCCAAGAAAACTCAGGTGTACGCGTTTACAGCAAAAACGTCGCAATTCCTTTTCACCTCTAGTCTTAAGGGCGTCTCCCTCAGTATGCGAGATAGCTATAATATGCTAGACTTGGATATTAGTTGCAATCATAATCAATGGGATTACATCGAGAGGCCCATCTAAACAGCTTTAAAAATGTGGAGTCCTTTAGGACTATTATCCTATTTATAGGATGCATCGATTTTTCGCACCGGACCAGCTTTCTCTTCTTATCTCTATAAAACTCAAGTTATGTCCTGCGTATTGCTCGCATCTCCGGGACGGTTCCGTACAATATCTTGTTGTAGCGATGGGCTATCCGCATAATCAACGATGAAGAGGTCACCAAGACCATAGAACCTCTTAAACTTTATAGAGACTCGTTAAGTGTATTTCATCGCCTCTACCATGGTGAGTGCTCTGAAGAACTGCTTTGCCTTATCCCACCTTCTCCCTTTCGTTACAGAATCACGCATATAGGTTTCCGATGTCATTATTCCACTGTTGAGAACATCTCTTCGTGTACATAAATAGTCAGCAACTCCTACCTCTGTCGCAGCATCGAAAAGTGGAACGCCTTACCGGCACGTGTGTTTCCTTCTACCTACAACATTGGATCTTTAAAACGAAGCGAAAAGAAGCAACCTAGTGGGCCAACATGGTACTTTCAACTGACAGAACACAGTAGTCTTTGGTCAATTGCCGCCGCAATTTGGACATTTTTTTTGTTTACAATCAGACGAAGCGGTGCTACTATATTGAGCTAAAATATAAAATAGTCAGATTAGCTCTTTGTATATTATTAGTAAAAAAGTATAGATTGTTAGGAAGTATTAATATTATTAAATCAATGTACTGTCTCCGAGAGAATTTTTTTACTACGTTGGGTGGTAGTCAAGCATACAGCCCGTCTGATATGAAGCGGTTACCGTAGCCATATTAACTATAAATATAAAATATCGTTCGCGTGTCGCCACCCCCGCTGCCAACGCAGCATCTCCTTCCTTTCTGGTGACCTCACTTACTCGCAGGAACACAACAAGCCTCAAGGGAATTGTTATTTAACTGCGGTATTCTGTGAGGTGGAGTCGGGTAGCTTATAATTACGCTCCCTACCTCTTTCTCCGCCAGGCCTCGTTTGTCAGTCAGCAGGATGCACCGCGTGCAGGTGAAGTTGGCTTTGGTTCAAAGATGTTCATGAACACTTACACTCCTGCTAGGACAAATTATCATTTCACTGTAAATCAGATGTTCATTTATCAATGGCGATCACTTTTCATATCGTGACTGAAAAATAAAGTACTTATAGTGAACGAACAGTGATAAGATAGTACACAATCAACATTCGTTAATATAACCGACGGACCAGTTCTGTTTGGTGTAGTTTAATAGAGTTCTTTCGAGATGGATGACGCGGTAGCTCAGTTGGAGAAAATAAACAAAATCGGATCCCAAAATGGAGTATGTGAAACAAAAGAGGATTTTAATAAACGAGAGAGCCAAAAGGCATTGAAACGACAGGTGTGTGATTGTGATTATCATCAAGGAAATTGAAATCGTTTGCACTTGTGCTTTGTTTCTAGTGTGTTCTAGTGACTATACTCTATATATTCATCATCATCATCATCATCAGGTCAATTTAGTCTCCACTGCAGGAGCACGACTCTCTCTCGTCCGTCACAGACAGGAGGATTTGGCCTACACTCCCCACGCTGGCCAGACGGGTTGGGGAGGCCTGATCGATGTTTTATAATGTATTTCCCTTAATCGCCTTGTACGACATCCACGGGAAGAGGCGGAGTGATTCTATTCTGGTCTGCCGGAAACCACACGGCCAACTCTCTCTACTCTATACATTACCAGGTCGTAAATTTTGCCAGTGATTTTTGACAATTACAATGTCTAATTAAAATACAAAATGTTATCGTATAAAAATTTGCATTTTAATGAGGTGGTGGTTATCACTTACCACCACAAATGTCTATTGTAAATGTTCATAATTTGGGGACCAACGATTTTGGTGATGATGATGATGATACAGATAAAAACTTTAAAAAAATCGAAACTCAGTTTTTATTTATGTGCCGCAGTTTTCATAGTATTAGATCGTAAAAATAATTTTAAAGATAAAGTAAGTACCTATATTTAATAATACAAATAAAGTGAAAATGTAATTGAATGTTTCATAGACCACCAAAAAGAATCAAACCCGCGACTTCGGAGCCAAAGTGGCCATTGCATTCCACCACCGCTGTCGTCAAAAAAAACATTGAGAGTAAAAAGGAGAAAATAGCTAGAATAATTTAGTATTTTAAAATTAATCTATAGACTTTTAAAAACATACTTTAAATAAAATAACAAAATATCAGCAAAGCAAGCAAAGTAATATTTAGTAAAAAGTAAAAGTCCATTCCATAATATAATATCAGTAACGTAGGACAAGATTAACTTGCTTTAATGCGTAAACGGTGAAACAGGTTTCAAAGGAATTCGTAAGAAACCAATAAACAGATCAACTTTATCAAGGCAATGCGTACAATGCGTCACAATGGTACTCATCAAAAAATAATAAATAATAAAATAAATGAATATTCCTATTCAAACTATACACGGCCTTCTGGTCCCAAACTTAGCAAAGCTTATACTATGGGTACTAGATAACTGATATAATACTTTTTTTTTTTTTTTGTAAATACATACATATAATACATACAAAACACCCAAACCAAGACAAACAGACATTTGTCTTGTGCGGGGATCGAAACTGCGACCTCGGAGTTAAAGTGGCCGTTGCTAATCCTTCGACCACCGAGCTCTTTACTCGGAGAGAAAACTGTTTGTTGTTTGTGTTACACAGCTGTGTTGTTATACATAGTTGAACAAATGGACTTATTATTGAAGAAAAACAAAATATGGTAATAATAGTAGTGTACTCGTACATGTGGCGAAGTAGCGGGTAACAACTATGTAATTGCAAATGGGCTTCCTTTTATTTGTGAAATATTTAAGTATAATAAAAATAAGAAAAAACTATATAAACTAAAATTACATATACCTAGATAAATTAAAATTAAATTTCAAATAAAATATAAATAAATTAAAAATTCAAATTATAATAATAACAACATAATAATACACAGAAAAAAAAAACATTATATTAATTTTCAACAACAATATAGGTACACTAATAATGTACTAACATTTTTTTTTTCAATAACAAAAGGATCGATGTCCTCTACGGGATCTTAGGATGACATGGACAAAACGAAGGTTATTACAAATGTTCATGTTGTTCTACCTACTCTATCACAGTAGAAAACTCTTGACGACTCTGACTCTGACTGGACTGTTTGAGCCAAGTGGAACAAACAGTCCAGTCATCCAACTTTAAGAAAGAGGAATTTCATCGAATCCATCTCGGATAGGTAGCTATCGATAGATTGGAAAATATCTTCTGGTTAGATTATACCTCAATGTCTCAAGACGAAATTCTACGAGAGGAGTATTTTGCTAGTGACTTACGGCACAGCGATATGATCTCTTACTATTCAGTCACTTAGAGTACCCTTGCGCGATAGATTCAGAAAATAGCATTATTTTAGTAGAAGAGTTACCGACATACCGAAATTAGTAGCTTAGAGTTAGAAGACTTAAGTGGCAGTGGGCAACTGATGTCCTATATGGCAAAACGGTTCTAGAACGGCGACCAAACACCGGAAAGTTCAACGTTAGTCGAGCTTCCACTATACGGTGGACGGGTGATCTAGTAAAGATGGCAGGGTACCGATGAATGTGTAAGTCTTGGGTGGCCTAATTCAACAGTGGGATTCGATGATGAATAACAAAAAAAGAAACAGATTTTGTTGTCGACGGTTTTAGGGATAAGTAATTATATGTACATTAATTCTTTTATTACTTGAAATATTTTAAGTTACTAGTTTCAGTTTATAATAAAAGTTATACGGAACCATCGCGGGTGAACTCTTTACGAATATAGATCAAAACATAGAATCGTCAAAGTCCACTCGAAGGAAGACGGACTATATTAGCCACGGAAATGAAATCAAATATTCTGTGTTACTAGCGGAGGGATTAACGTGATGTTGTTGAAAAAGATTATGCATACGTCCATCTTATTTGTACAATCATTTCTTTTACATCAGCTATTTTTTTACTTTCAGAAAACAAAAATTAGTGCAAATGTGATATTATTCACTTGTATTTTCCTGTAGATATACCCGATGTATTTTTTCGGTCTATAATGACATGTGCTTGTGATAATCGCTACGGGGTTATGACCTCAGCATCAGATAAATATTCTGAAGACATCGCATTTTATGGTCAAAAATAACACTAAACAGAATAAAGCTAAGTCTTTATCGGTGTTTGTACACTTCATGTACTTTCTTTTGGGCTCCATAACGAATTTTGATGCAGTTTTCACTATCATTTGTGGAATTTCTTGAAAACAAAATTAATTTGATACAAATCGAAAAAAATCCAAATAACAATCTGAAATAAGCTTTATTAATTTTAAGACATGCATGAATAAGTGAGAAAAAAATTAGGTAACTTGTAAAATGAGAATGAGGCAGAATAAAAATCAACCAAATAACTATCAAATAACATGGACCAAATCTGTTCAGCAGCACAATGAACAATGCGATTATCATTACAAATTTTCATATTTATGATAGTAGGATAATACTTACGCCTTAATAGCTGATGCTGATGTTGAGTGAATAATTAAATATTCCTGGACAAATTACACATTGCCATCTAGTTTTAAACTAAGCAAAGCTTTTACTATGGGTACTAGATAACTGATACTATAATTAACATTTTTTTTTTTGTAATACATACGTATCATACATAGGAAACATCCTAACCAAGATAAACATGTGTTGAATATATGTATATTCATGCACACAAATGTTTCTTATGTGCGGGGAAAATTTATTGATACCTATATTAGCTCGCCTAAATGCAAAATCCCCCAATATTATAAAAACATTAACCAATTACTCAAAAAAATTTGATATATGTATAACAAGTGAATTTAGCCACCCAATTAAAATACAATGTGGTAGAAATAGGGTTACACAGAAGACGATTACGAACAAGTTCAAACAAAGGTCGCAACCGTGTGCCATTTATCAAACATTGTCTTAACATTCACACACGGAAATAATAATGAATACAATTCGTCAGCTTATATGGACCTTGAGATATGTAACTGCGTCAGATCTTTCTAAAAATAAATGTACTGCGTTCCTGTATTACTATGTTATTCATTAGGTCCTATAAAAACCGACTGCATAAATTCTTAGGTAGGATAAGGATTGGTGGAGTATGATAATTTATTTAGAATTCAGTTGCTTTAGATACATGAAGGAAGAAGCATCAGAAAGTAATAGGACAGGCACATGTTTAATAACCGAATTAACAATGTTTTAGGTCCCCAATAGTGTTAGGTAGATACTTAAAATCCGTGGTGCACGGCAGTTGAGGTTCACTTGACTAGCCATCTCTTTAGGCTTTTAATGCCTTATTTGCCATATTGCTGTCTCTCACATTGCTAAGAGGGGAAGTCAAATTCCAAAAGCTTCCTACTCCTACTAATTTCTTCTGATTAAATTCGTTGTGAGTTCCAAGGCAGCCGTAGTTGTACCCCCGGGACTGTAATGGACTTCACTGTTCATTGCCTTTTTTGGCGGTCGCCGCTGTTAATCCTGGCTACACAGGAGACACAGTGGTGGGAATGTGTGGTGGGCCTGTCCCGATAAAACCGAATTAACAAAAATTTGTTTAAACCGTCGGTTCCGGCTGTTGTCATTAGATGACAGTCATTAAGCCAAGTTAGTGGCCTTTAGACGTCTTGAAAACACTCGCCTCCGCCAACCCCCAGTTGAGCAACGTGGTGGAGTATGCTCTAAACCCTTTCGATTGAGGGGAGGTCCGTATTCCAGCTGTGGGATGAATAAGGGTTGACGATCGGGTCCACACTCGTGATATGGTTAGCGAAATTTATGATAATACTAGCAAAGTACCCGTGCTTCGCTACGGGAACACGCCTGATTTGCGTCTATTTTTGTTTCGTATTGACTATTATCACAAACATACACCATTTAGGTTAAGACGTCCCGGTAAACAATATTTTTGGCATTCGCACCAGGAGCCAAAATTGCAATGCTTCCAGGAGAACTTACTGCTGAGCAAACTACATACAACTGATCATGAGAGAAGCAGTCCTGTCTGAAGTCAACCCCAGCGACCTTTAGAGACTACCCCTGAGCTTTATTAATGGTCATAGCGAAACACCTTTATGGGAAATTGAAGTGAAGTCTCTTAAATTGAACTGGGTGGTCTTATGGAGTAATGGGAATGCGGGTTTTCAAGAGAGATTCCTCAACAGCGCATCCTTTACTGTCCTCAATCAACAACTCATCGTTCCAGTTGTTTAGTACGTGAACAATGGTGGCACGAACCTCCTGATGATACACCTCCGTTCCATGCAAGTGGTAGGAGATGGAGCGGAACAGGCCAGCTCCATCACCTTCCAAAGCTATAGTGGTACCTTCCACAAATATAAATTTAGTGAATCTTGACTTCATTATTTGAAAAAATACGGAAATTCTTATATTAAGTAGGTAAAAACCTATTCTAAGTACCGACTTTATGGGAAAGTCGGTACTTAGAATAGGTTTTTCAATTAGTTTTCGACACCAGAAGCTTCATTTGAAGGACGCAGTTTCTTTTACGCCCTACGCGCGCGATGGATTACCTCCGGGGGTAACTACTGGAATGAGGTGAGCGATAAACCGTCATGGATAACCCCATGGTGTGAACAGTGTTGCAAAAGTGAAAACTTTTAAATCGGTAAATTTGCCTGCTAAAAATCGGGAGAAATCGGGAGGATTTACTCGGAATAAAACAAGAGTTAAAAGGCAGATTTATTATGATATAGTACAGTAATTGATTATATTTATGATTTTCATCTTCATACCACTTCTTACTGGCTATTTTTGTGAACATATTTAATTAATATTTAAAGCAACTTTGGTTATTTTCTCCGATACATCTTTTTGTATGCAGAAGACCTATCATGGATTCCGTGGAATGTCTATTGCGTTGTTTGGTTTTCATTAAATTTATGGATGAAAATATTCTTTCCATGTTTGCAGATGAGTGTGGTGTGGCAAGCTCAAAACTTTGAAAACAAAGGAATAAACATTGTCAAACATTCTTGAGGAAGGGGTATCCCCGCAGCCCGTGCATTGATTTGGTATTAACAAGTTACTTATTGTTGCAGTAAAGGGGAATCCCCGTGCATCGATTTAGTTTTACCATGTTAACCTTGGTGTTGCCCTGTATAGAATAATATTTTTAATTGCCACTCTAGTGAAAAAATCAGAAATCGGGAGATGGGGTCACTAAATCGGGTTATCAGGAGAGAAGAAATCAGAAATCGGGAGATAGGGTCACTAAATCGGGTTATCGGGAGAGTATAGTCGAAATCGGTAGATCTCCCGATAAATCGGGAACTTTTGCAACACTGGGTGTGAAATAATCTCTCATATATACCCTTTCCTTAATAACGAAACCATAGCGCGCTGTACAAATGCTAGGTATAGCGCCATCTAGTGATAAGTTAATTCAAATACAAATATAACATTTTTAGACATTTCTTGGCTGGGCGCTGGTCAAAAGTTAATCAGTTACCCATAAACATCCCCTTTTTTTTATAAACAACTATTCTACCAAGTCTCAAAATCGTAGGTGAATCGGTTTCCAAGAGGGTTTTTTTTCAACCCCCTATTTTAACCTCTTAGGAGTGAAATTTTGGAAAATCCCGTCTTAGTGCGCGCTTACATTGTATAAGGAACACATATCCAAAGTTTCAGGTTTCTAGCTTCAGGGGTCTGGGCTGTGCGTTGATTAGTGAGTCAGTCAAGTCAGTGAGGACAAAGCCTTTTACTATCTAGCTTTTGCCTGCGGCTTCGCTCGCGTGAAGTTCGCGCTTTTTAGATTATCCAAGTCAAGTCTAACACGCAACGCAACCACCCTCATGTAGCACCTATAATTGTACTAAATACGGATGCAAGAACTTTCCAGATAACTACTACTACACCCGTCCCGTCCTCACCGCGCCGACCGCCCGCGATCGTATAAGCACTGATTTACGCCAAATACAAACTTAAAAACCTATTAGTATAACACTTCAGTCAACACACAAGTCTCATTCCATCAGCTTAAAAGGTTAAATCAATGTTTAAAAAAATTACATGATGATGGTCACGTTAGCCACGTTGAATTTTAAAATCGTTGTTGTTTTCGTAATCAGCGACCCGATAAAATATAAAAACAATATTTCAGACTTTTTGACCCCATTTTACTCCTTTTTTTGGGTTGAATTTCTAAAAATCCTGAAACACGTGTTCACTCATTTATCTATAGTCAAACTAATCTCGTTTCCCTACACAAACTTTGGACCTAAGTTTCACCCTTTTAGGGGAAAAATTTGAAAAATCCTTTTAAGTTATTTCGTGTCCACTGTGTTATATTTTCAAATCGATACGATTTTCGTAATTGACGTCCCAGAAAACCATAGAATCAACACCCATATTGATATTATGACATTTCAACCCCATCGCACCCCCATAGGGGGATGATGATGATGAGGGGGGGATTTTATGTCACGTCAGCTATGTTGGATTATAAAATAGTTGTTGTTTTCGTAATCAGCGACCCGATAAACCATAAAAACAATACCCATGACGATTTTCAGACTTTTTCACTCCATTTTACCCCTTTAGGGGTTGAATTTTGAAAAATCCTGGAACATGTGTTTTTTCATTTATCTATAGAAGTACTCGTGTAAAGTTTCGGATAAAATAGTCCAACTAATCTTGTTTCCCCATACAAACTTTGGACCCCCGTTTCACCCCCTTAGGGGATGAATTTTGAAAAATCCTTTCTTAGTGCACCCCTAGACGTCATAAGGAACCTACTTGCCAAATTTGGAATCTCTAGACCCAGCGGTTTGGGCTGTGCGTTGATTAGTCAGTCAGTCAGTCAGTCAGTCAGTCAGTGAGGACAAAGCCTTTTATTATTATAGATAGTTTATTACCACTTAAAATTATTTCGATAATTACATAAATTCTCACAGAGTAATTAAACTAAATATGGTTGGAGTTCGCAGCACTTATCAAATGTAAACAAAATTCGTTTATTTGTTAACATTCCGTTGTTTTCTGACCCCGATCATGTAATGATGAAATATAATCTTCAAATAGCAATATGCCGTAAAATGATTAAAAATATTGCGATGGTGTCGAGTAAGGTTAATAAATACCAAGTGACGATTTTCGATTACTTTTGCCATTGCCGTGTATCGTCGCTTCAAGACGTTAGCGCTAATCAGAAACAATGATTGAAAAGTTGTAGATTAGATCCCTCTTGTGTATTTTTAAACTTTTACAAATTTCCACAACATACCTACCTATAAATAAAATGTATACTTGTGTAAATTAACTCAACTAGTGCACGCCACTGATTACTGATCAAGGTTATCTATAAATGTATGTTTAAACGTAATGAATTCGTCATCATCATCACAAAATATCATATCTAGATAGCATGAAAACAATTAACCAAAAAGTAGGTACAATTAAAACAGTCACTTAAATCGCATTTTTATTTTACTGCAACAGTAGACGATGAAGTTTGTCCGGGTTTAGCTTGATTTTCATATCCTTGATTTTACATTTTTGGGGTGTAAGTGGTTCTTCAACATCTTTGAACCAAAGCCAACTTCACCTGCATGCGGTGCACCCTGCTGACTGACAAAAGAAGCTCTGGCGAAAAGATAGGTAGGGACTGGGGAATTACCTCCACCTCACTGAATACCGCAGCCAAATAAACAATTCCCTTGAGGGTTATTGTATTCCTGCGAGTGAGTGAGGTCACCAGAAAGGAAGGAGATGCTGCGTTAGCAGCGGGGGTGGCGGTGCGCGTGCTATATTTTATATTGCGCGCGTTAATATGGCTACGGTAACCGCTTCACATCAGGCAGGCCGTATGTTAGTCTGCCACCCGTCGTAGTATAAAAAAATCCTAGTTCTGCATATGTGTTATTTATTGCGTCATTTGTATGTTTATTTGACTTTATTTACTTAGAGATTCAACGAGGAATAATTTTGCGGACGTTCATTTATGTCAACTTGACAAGCACGTATCCTTGCTTGTCCGTCACCGCCGGTAACGCTTCACATCAGATGTGAAGCGGTTACCATATTAACGCTCGCAACATAAAATATCGCTCGCGCGCCGCCATCCCCGCTGCCAACGCAGCTTCTTCCTTTCTGGTGTCCTCACTCACTCGCAGGAACACAACAACCCTCAAGGGAATTGTTATTTCGCTGCGGTATTCTGTGAGGTGGAGGTATACATTCCCCAGTCGGATAGCTTACAATTACGCTCCCAACCTCTCTTTTCGCCAGAGCTTTGTTTGTCAGTCAGCAGGGTGCACCGCGTGCAGGTGAAGTTGGTTTTGGTTCAAAGATACCACTTACACCCCAAATATAAAAAAAAAGTAGTATCATCGTTTAGCCTAATCTAAAAACCTATACTGAACCTATACAGCACAGCCGGACGACGCTCAGCTAACTGATGCTAGATTGCAAATAGTAGCTAAGGCAGTGACTTATTTTGTAATTGTGATATATTTATTTCTAGTAAATATTTAGATTATAAGCAATACTATACGAATACAATTATAATATTGTTCTGTGAATAAATAAATGAAGATTAACCATCACGTATTTGAGCTGATTTTCGTTTAGGTTAGATTTTTTCTTGTGTTTTCAATCCGTCGACATATTTTATGAATAATTAAGTGCCATGTAAGGAAAATCTCTGATATTTATTACATTAATCATTTTACATATTTTCATAGTATTATTATTATTTTCATGGTAAAAGAAATTGTAAAACTAAAAAAAAACACTACTTGATGTCGCTATATTGTTCTCCTGTTAAAAATGCATACCATAAGTCACTGGAACAGTCAAAATTTCACGCCGCTAAATTGACACCAGCAAGTAGGTAAATAAATTGCATAGTTCATGTAGAGATCTTTGTCCTTTGTTGTTTTCACTAGTTTGAATAATCTAATACGAGTATGATAGATAACACGACTCAAGGTCACTATCATCTTAAGTCAAAACTAAACTTATGTGGAGAGTTGTACTGATTTACCAACGAGTTCAAAGAAAAAGCCTTACACAAATCGCAACAACGGAACATTTTCCTACAGGGTTGTTGTGTTTCTACGAGCGAGGGAAGTTGGCTATATTAAAACTCATCAAGCAATTTAGACTGCACATTACGTAAATAATTCGGACATAGATCTGAAAAACATTCCTTATTTATCACGTGCTTCCTTATCAGACCAAGCAGTATCCGCAATAGATTGAATCTTGTTTATGTATTAGCATTGATTATATCACATACGTTCCGTATAAAGCACTAAATAATTTAGTCATTTTTTTATCAACATTTGGAACAAGTTTTAATCTCTTCATTGTCTTCAGGAGAATTTCAAATAAAACAGTTTCATTTCACTTTAAGTAAAATTTTGATTAGTTTTCTAACATGCTCTTAAAAATATGCATAAAAATATTTTATCTTCGATTGCATTATCTACTTGCTACTAAGAGTACTATACGATATCGATATCGAAGTAAGAAACATGCAAATAATGGCATTCTATGCTTATATTTTCTCTTGTAAACATTTAAAACGTCATAAATATAAAGCCTTTCTTAATCATTTTAAGATGGCAATCTTAAAAGTAAGAGTTTATTTTCAGCTCGTACTCCATTTAGATTTCATGTAATGTTGTTAGCATTTGCCCTCCTATTTGTCTTTCGTTTTTATGTTACAGTAAACTCTCGAAGTTTAGCTGCTCTTAGGTTTGTTTAGTTCTCCTCGTCGAAATCTCTCTTCATTGAAATTTCTCCGCATTTAATCACGGGTTACATAGGATGCGCGGTCGAAATCGCAGACACATAATTACCTGTAAAGTCTCGTCTAATGCCGGCCGAAGTTAAGTCCAAATTATATGCATCCAATTATTACTAAACACTAAACAGGAGGTCTACTCTGAAATGAAAATCCAAATTAGGTATTGTTCACCTTTTTGATTGTGTCTTTAAGAAAATAAAAGTCAATGTTTCATATTTGTTGCGTTATTTGGACAATAAATCAGACTCAGCTGGATTTAAAGTCTACATACACCGGTCCATCCAAGGAAATTGTATCGTTTCTTAAAAATTTCGGACTTTCTGCCGAAGCTCCGATTTCCCACGAGTAGGTCCCCAGGGTACACAATAAAAAAGATTGATTAAGAGGGCATATCTTCATTACATTTTTTTTTTTGCAGATGTTTATATGTTTTGGTACATTTTTGATTACGCTGGGTGCCGGTGCTACTGCGGGATATTCAGCAATTCTCATACCTCAGCTGCAACATGGAAAAGGAAAACAAATTTCAATAGAAATGATATCATGGCTTGGTGAGCATATACTATTTTCAACTTTTACAATTTATCATAAATTCATTGAATCCACAATTTGAGAACTATGTAGGTTGTTATATTACAAACTTTTATTTAGTTCCAGTGGTGCCTGTAACCAAATCTTGTAAGTTAAATTTGACCCACTGTCTAGTGTTCGATTGAGGCGATTGAGCTGAGTTGGGTACATTAGGTTTTCATGACAATGTACGAATATCTAAACGCCAACATTTGTAATCCAATATGGCGGCCGCCGCAAAATTCTCTAGAATATGTAATCTCCACCTTAATCCATAAGGATAATTTTAATTCACATCATAAGATGTGGGTATCAAATGAATGACCTTGATGAGCGGCGAAATAGACTGTAATGTTAAGGACTCTTTTATTAACATATAATAAAAGCTTGTTTTTAAAAAAGTTTGTTTTACTAATTCCTGTTTTTATTTCAGCTTCGATATCATCATTTGCTTTAATATTCGGAAATATACTCTCAGGATATTTAATGGAAAGATTTGGAAGGAGGATGTCACAGCTCATGTGTTCCGCGTTTTTTGTCACTGGATGGATGATTATAGGATTATCACAAGATATGCTATTTTTAATTCTAGTTGGAAGATTTATCACTGGCATTTGTCAAGGATGGCTTGGTCCTCTTGGATCAGTGTTTGTTGGAGAAATTACATCACCAGTGTACAGAGGATTCTTTCTGGGAGGTCTTTCATTAGGTATAGCAACAGGAGTGTTTATGTCACATTTATTTGGAACAGTCCTGCATTGGAGTCATGCATCTATGCTCTGCGGATTATTTCCTCTAATTGGAGGTATTATTGTGTATCAAGCACCAGAATCACCGGCGTGGTTTGCATCGAAAAATCGCATTGATGATTGTATCACATCATTCCAGTGGTACAGAGGAACGAGTTCTGAAATGAAAATGGAATTAGATAAAATGATTGCAGAACAGACAAGGCAAGATAAAACGAAAGGTAAAATGGAGTCTTTGAAGATGAATATCAAGAAACCGGAGTTTTATAAGCCTTTGTTTTTGATGACAGTGTTCTTCATAGTTACACAACTGTGTGGTGTAAATGTTATTTGTGCGTACACTACAGACATGATGAATGTACTGATTGGACAAAACACTAATAAAATCAACGCAAATGTTGCTATGCTGAGTATAGATATTTTGAGATGTGCGTCATTATTTCTAGCTTGCTTTTTATTTAGAAAGCTTGGTCGACGACCTTTAGCTTTATTTAGTGGTATTTTCACTGCGTTATCGTTGTTATTACTTGCTTTGTATTTGTATTTAGTTGATATAGGTACATTAGAAAGTGTAACACCATTTGTATCTTTAGGATTAATGGCTATTTACATCATCGTGTCAAATTTAGGTATATCGCCGTTACCTTGGAATATGGTAGGTGAATTATTTTCGACAGAAACTAAAGGATTAGGATCTGGTATAAGTGTAATGATGACATCGATAGCATTCTTTGGAACAGTCAAAACAGCTCCTGCTATGTTTAATAGTATAGGACATCACGGTGCATACATGTTCTATGGAATATCAACGTTACTTGGCACAGTATTTTTGTTCTTCTACCTTCCAGAAACTAAGGGAAAAACTCTATTACAAGTGGCAGAATATTTTAGATATGGTAAGAAGGAAGTTCCAAAAGAGGAAGTGAAATTAAATAAATTAGATGTCTGATTTATAAATTTAATGATAAGATGTGACAAGATCTCTTAGTTGTAATAGTTTTGATTCGTGGAGAATCATAATTCAAGGTGAAATCTTTTGCCCAACCATCTTTTGTACAGCAGCATTAATGCGGAGACATGATAAAGTTTAAAAAATCATTGAATTCAAACAAAATGATTGTGACATAATTTTACTTATTATTTTTTTTTTATAGAAGACAGCCTAACGAGCATGTGACTCACTTGATGGCAAGCAATTACCACAGCATATGGACATCAGTAACACCTAAAGGTCACTAATCCGTTGCCAGCCTTTTTAGGTTCAGGGAAATTGATTCCACAATTTCACCGTACGTGGTAGAAAATGTCTTAAAAACCGTACTAGGTAGAGTCATCAAGGTGGCATGACTAGATTTTTTTTTATAGATAACATTGAATTAAGAGCACATAAAATAAGAAGACTTGATACTTGTGCTCTAGTTCGACTTAAATCACTGTTATACTATAATACACTATTCTACAGCGAACATGTTTAAGTGTATTACTAAATGAACTAATATTTTATATAGGTAAACATTTTGGAACTTCGCAAATGATCTAATTTACCCAATGACAATATGTTAACTTATTTATTAGTGAATTGTGAGAGGGTTATATTTTTCGCGCTATACCTACAGATGTTTAGTGAATATATCTTGTGATAACTTCTCCAGTGTGTTATTGAATAGGCTATTTGACTAATATTTTTTTCGGTTTGATATATAAGGACGTCTCCATAATATAACCATAGGTGAAAGAATTACTTCGATAGCATAAAAATCTCTCGAGATATGTTAATTTGAAAGTCACAATTTTTCGACTGCCCCAAAACGCTCCATACAAAAGACTACCGAATTATGACGTCACAGGTTTGTATTTTGTATGCATCAGATCAGAAATTTGTACGATAGCTATGTTAAATATTACGTTTATGTGATCAGTATCATAATAAAAGTTATAGCCTTTTTTATTGCTTCTCCAATGGAAATATTATTTTTTAATAATTTCATACTTTTAAAATGGACTTTCCCGCCAAACTTTGATCGACGCTAGAAAAAATCTGACTGAAGATATTAGAATGAAAGTTTGCAGATCCTTATAGTTTTGTGTATTTTACGATATTGTTAAATAATTTATACAATTTTTAAACATTGGAAAATAGCCTATTGTTATTGGCACAAGTAGAAGTTTAACCTGCTCATGTCAATATACATACTCTTCATTGTACAATGCACACAATTGCTTTTACAAAAATGTTTTTAGCTATGGCAATAATTTTTCACTTTAATATTAATATTCTGTTGTACTGTTTTTCTCAAGAGACTTTTCGGAAAGGTGACAGCGGAAAGATCTTCTTCAAAGTGGTTTAAAATATAATTTTGTTAAATAACCGTGTCGCAATAATATACTAAAATACTCATAGTTAGAACTCACATGCCAATATTAATATAATGTTTATCAAATTATGTCAATATTAGTGCCTAATTATGAAATAGAATTATAGTAACATGTAATACTGATTCAGATAATTTACTTGATTAATAGGTATTCTAAATAGTTTAATTAATAGGTCATAAGATGCGCTTTAGTAGATATTATTTAGCGAATTGATAAAATTAAAACAGATAAGAATAATTTATAGTAGAGGGAAATCAATCAGAGTAAAATAATGTAGGCTAATTGTACGATATTGCACGAAAAACAGAGTGAGTGAGAAGTTTCTTCGACGGTAGCTTTATGTTGCAAGTCAACGCTATGGTCACCACTTTATATCAGGAGGGCCATAGGTTTGTTTACCACCCGAGGACTATGATCCATACGTGCAGTGGCATTAGTGAGTTTTTATTATACAAGTTGCACCCAACAAGCATTTCAGTTCAAAATTTCAGGACAGGTGAACTTACACGGATTACAAACTTTGAACTGATATTTTTTGTTATGTATATAATACGATATTAAAAGTGTCTTTATTTTATCCTGTAACCCTAATTTTCTATTTATTTAATTTCTAATATTATAATTAATAAATATAAAATTATGTAATAATGAAATGATGCGTGGATTCTAATTATCTGAAAAAAGTATTTTTATTTTTATTAATTGTCCAGATTTTTTTTACTTTTATTTAGTGTGAATAATACAAACATTTATTAATGTGAGTATTATTTAAATTGAAATGTAAGGTAGGTGGCACTGCACTTATGTGACCCATGTCTGTACAATCACAAAACGATTGACAAATTAAATCCGTACTAAAACACTCTAAATTTCAACAACAGCAAACAAATATTAATGTAATATTGAGAATCGCAATTAATTGCAGAAATACGATAGTGGATCGATATACAATATATCCAAGAAGTGCAATATTTTATCGTTGCGAACATGTCATCAATGTTATATGAGATAGTTATTCGACAATGTACCTAATTACATTTTTTTTTGCCAATCTTGTTTCCGAGCTATGTGTATATTGTGTTGTTTGTAAGTATAACTACTTATATATATAATAATAAGGCAAAGGCCTGAAAGTACTCGTAGGTAATCCTACTTGTGTATTACGTTATTATTGGTAGATGGTCATCTTTACATTAAATTGTTTTATTGATCCAAAACTTTACTTAATAACAAATGTTTTAATTAAAAATTAGTTGAGAAAATTAAAAGATTTTTACTCATTATGTCAACTAATGTAAGTTTTATATGACAATAAGAAACAATTTGTACAGTATAAATATATCTGTTTTGTTTAAAAAATGTGTGTGTATAATTTTAATAATAACAAAAAAAAAAATAAAGAAAAATTCCGACAACACGCGGACAAGTTTTCAACGAAATACGCTGACACCAGCCTTATTTGCTAATCAGCAGGATGTATCACGTGCTAATAAATTTGATATGATGTCTTACACCCCAAATATAGCCAAAGTCAAAGGCGTTTCAATCCAAGTCATGGTGTTAAGGTAGGTTTGGTGTCAACTCGTTAGAAATCAATCAATTGGATTTACGTCAAATGGAGTGAGTATTCCCCTTATATTCTTCTGTATAAAATTGATACAAACTCATTCACTACGATATGTATACGTACTACCACCTCGCTATGTGCACGTATGACTATAATAATAATTCTTATAGTATGTACGAGTATAAGTGTAGCTTTGTTGTATTATGTAAAATAAAGCACCCTCCTTCAAAAATCATACATGTCTGACAGGTAAACTGGTGTAAACAATGATTTAGCATTAAGTTCGCATTTTGTATATAATCATTAAATCGATTTTATGCAATAAATAAATAAATAGATATGTTGTAAAAAAAAATCGTAGAACCTACTCAAGCTATATTATAATTATTGTAATTAAATAATCGTCGAGTAACTCACTTTTTATACCAATAAGGTGTCAAAAAAGCATACGGTCCGGCTGATGGTAAACTGTTGACGCAGCCTATGGACACCTGTAACTCCAGGGGCATCATACGCGCGTTGCCGACGCTATTATTAAAACAAGTTACCAATAAGTTCCATTACACGGGCCGTTGAATGAACATGTTAATACATGCTTGTTCAAGTTAAACGACGTAATTAATGAAGAATCATACCTTACCCCTGCACACCCTGAGTCCATTTCACACTCCGTTAAGTTGGCAAGTTAAGGATACCCTTAAGTATAGAAAATGAAGACATTAATTAACTAAAAAAAAATGGGTTGCACTCCGGGAGTGCCGGCAGTTAAGTGAAAACTTGAACCTTAACGTTGTGCATTTTTGAATATTTTGGAATCGTATGGGAATAATTTCGCACGAATTGCTTTATTTGTCAGTATAAAAGTACTATCATTCAAGTGGTAAAATACAATATTAATTTATTGCGCTATCGTACACTAACATGACAATTTATATTACATTAAAAATAAACAGCAGGAGCAGGCATACATTTTCGCCGCGCGGTAGAAAAAGAGGGGATATTACTTCCTCTCCTACGCCGCGCCGGTGGTCTACTCTCCCTCCGTCTAACGAATTTTCGATCAGGTCACGTGTCCTGATACGAGTTTAACATTTTCTACTCTTCTCAAAAAATACACAACGCCGCTAAAGAAGTTTTCACTTCGTCGTTATATATGACTGAATCGATCATGCAAGATGAGCAAAGTCGACCGTAGTCTGTAAGTATGGATGAGTTTATCTCTCTCGAACTCCTCCTAGATACGTCGAAGAGTACGTTAAGACTTCGGTCCCGGTTTATGTCTTTAGAAGGCAATCGTTAAACCGAATCTGTGGCCTTTAAGCGGTTTGGAAACTCTGGCGTTCGCCAAATTGCATTTGAGCTGCTTGCCGAAGTAAGTTTCAACTCCATCGAATGAGATTAATATGACAAATACATAATTTGAACTTCCTGTACGGAGATACGACGACTCGAATCGATGTCGAATGGCTAGCAATGGCCACTTTGACTCCTAGGTCGCGGGTTCGATCCCAGCACAAGGCAAACATTTATATGCATGAACATTTTTGTTTGTCTTTGTCTGGGTGTATTATATATTGTATGTATATATTTATAAAAGTAAAAGTATATTAGTTATCTAATACCGATAAGCTTTGCTTATTCTGGGATTTGATGGTAGTATAAGATAGTACTGTGTAGTTTGTCTAGGAATAATTATTTATAATTATATTGTTAACTTAACTTTGAATATATTCAACACATTTTTAACATCCTAAGAATTGTAAATACCGTAGAGATTTCAGAGTTTAGCAGCAAACGTTGTAAAAGAGTTAACTATAACTAAATACAGTAGTTTATGAAACTGTTGCATAATAAGGGTTCTTAAAATACAAGTGTCAGTTTACATGAGCCGAAGGCGAATGTGATAATAGTATCCATCACACGAGTATTTTAAGACCTAATTATGTGCAGTTTCATACACTACTTTATCTAATCTCATGAAATAGATGCTAATAATATTTTAAATAAAATCATGAAGTTAATTTAACATCTTTATTTCTTACTTATAAATCCATTTGCAGATCGACCATGCGTGGTGCGCATGAGCGACGCGCCCCGCGGCGCAGCGCTCACGTTTTGTAGAAAATTAATACATAATTAAGTAGAAATTTTTTGCAAAGTTGCAAAGCATTTGCATTGCAACCTGCTTCATATAGCTGAACCCAGGTCTGAAGCTGTATCGAAAGGGAAAAAAAGTTATTTTTCAATACAGTTATCCATAAAGATCTGTATGTATCGAAAACTTTTAAAATTTATTTTAATGGCTTGTGCGTAAAAGACTGTCATTAAGATTCTGTGTTTAGTTTTTTAATCTCTAAATTTCAGTATGAGAGTAGATAAATACAATTATAAGATCGAAAGGATCTTTTAAACATATTTCAGATAACCGATATCCGGTGTTTACATTTCCTCAGGTCTATTTCACAGTCCGTTAAGTTGCCAAGTGGCACGTGTCCACCTTACATGGCTTTTTGTCGAGACACGTGAGTTCGTCCTCGATTCGCTAGCATCTGCAGGTTTTTTTTCAAAATCCCTGGTTCCCACGACGGTATGCCACTGTTTTTATCGCTTGAAACGAGGAACACATCTGGTGAATGCAGTTGGTTATTTTTGGATATTTTTTGGACAAACTTATGTTTATGAAGTGAAGTGTGAGGAAGTTGATAATGAAATACGTATGGTGGAACTGAAAAGTGTCCTGAATTACCGACTCAATTTAATTCATTTAACTGTAAAAGTAACGTGAGATTTGGTACTTGTATGTATTGGTTTTTTTTAACGTTACTCGGTACGTTTGATCTCGCATGAGGAACTCGATCGCGTCGATGGCGTAATCGAACACGCAAGTTAAGCAATGTTGACTGGAGCCTGTCCATGGATGGGCATTTTTATCTCAAGTTTCTCCGTTCTTTGGAGGGCACGTTAAGCCGTCGGTCCCGGCTGATGTCAAACTAAAAAAGCCAAATAAGTGACCTTTACGACGACAAGTCGGTACCTTTGATCAATAGATACAAGTATGAAGCATGAGATACAATTGAATTGCATCCCATACAGTGCGCCTTAGTTCGTAGACAAAGAGCAACGAATTGATTTTGTGAGTAACGATTTGAAGAATAAAGTCAGGTTATACCTCACCTCAGTAACGAATAGTACGGTTTCTTACAGCTTTTAATTCATCATCACCATCAGCCAATATCTACCCACTGCTGGATGCCAATGCTTTCCTCAAAATGTGATGCATAGCCTTCTGCATTCAGCCACTTTCAGCCGCTTTTTGAGGTCATCGGTCCATCTAGAGGTTGAGCATCGTCGTCCCACTTGGACTCTGCTCTAGAAGTCAAAATAGTTCTTCCCCCATATGCCATATCTGTAATACGATTTTAATAAAATCATATTATAAAATCGTTTGTACAGTTTCACTTAATTAAATGTTAATCGATTTTACAACAAATTACAACAATTATTTCTCATAACGTTCTGTAAAACCATATTATAATATACTAGCGGCCCGGTACGTGCTTCGCTACGTATAAAGTGAAATGATAAACAAAAAATTGGAACATCAAATTCATTTATTCAAACAAAAAAATATTTTATTAATTGCTAGCTATTTTAAAACTTAATCCAACAATTAATTATTTTAAAAATGGGATAAATGAAGACCCGCTCTACCGATTTTGTGCAAACTTCACATAAACCATCTACTAAATAGTCCGAACAAAGTCTAAACATTTGGTTTGGATAGGTGAGCCCGTTCTTGAGTTATAGAATTACAACGAAAAGTGGCATTGATTTTTATATAAATAGACTAGCGGCCCGGTACGTGCTTCGCTACGTATATAGTTTTCACTTTAATAAAAAAAAAATTGAACATCAAATTCATTTATTCAAACAAAAAAATATTTTATTAATTGCTAGCTATTTTAAAACTTAATCCAAAACATTTAGATAAACAATTTTTTTTGTTTTTCCATTTTGAGCATGAATAAACAATCGGCTGGGGGTACCGACTCTGGAACAGGCAACATAAAGTCGAAGCACGTCCAAAATGAAATGACCGCATGAATACAACATGCCTGTACTGTCAACACTGAAAAAAGTTTCAATTTGACAGCACAATCCCCATCTGAAAAAAGTTTCAATTTGACTGCAAAATCCCCATTAACAAAAAAATGATCCGCCATTTATTGAATTCAATTGTTACAAAAAATGTGATAAATGAAGAACCGCTCTACCGATTTTGTGCAAACTTCACCTAAACCATCTACTAAATAGTCCGAATATACCCTAAACATTTGGTTTGGATAGGTGAGCCCGTTCTTGAGTTATAAAATTACAACGAAAAGTGGCATTGATTTTTATATATATAGATTATCATTCAGTATCACCTGAATAAAGTTACATCAAAATTAACAATGACATCATTTGCAAAGGACGTCCACTCTTGAACATAGGCCTCCACCTTAATCTAAAGTAATCCCTGGTTTACATGATGGGTAGTGACTGGATCCAATGATTTGTAATTTCGGACCCAGTTACTTACTACGTAGTACTATTACTTATACTGTGTTACTACCGAACTTGTCTACATGACTACTAGGGACTAGACTCCCCAAGTTTGTTTCTCTGAAGAGTGTCCACCAAGAGGATACTCTTCGAGGAAACAAAAATACTTGCATGTGGAACTTGGACCCTGAAAGAACAATCAGCACTGTTTAACCGCAGGTTACATGAACGTTTCTGTATTTGCCTTTTCGATGAGATTTTAATCCTTTTGCTGACTAAATAATTACTTGAACCAAAGCCAACTTCACCTGCACGCGGTGCATCCTGCTGACTGACAAACGAAGCTCTGGCGAAAAGAGAGGTAAGGAGCGTAATTGTAAGCTACCCGACTGGGGAATGTACACTCCACCTTACAGAACACCGCAGCCGAATTACAATTCTCTTGAGGGTTGTTGCGTTCCTGCGAGTGTGAGGTCACCAGAAAGGAAGGAGAAACTGCGTTAGTAGCGGGGGTGGCGGTGCGCGACCGATATTTTATATTGCGAGCGTTCATATTGCTACGGTAACCGCTGCACATCAGGCGGGCTGTATGCTTGTCTACCACCCGACGTAGTAAAAAAAGAAACGTTTTAATGTTAGATTAAATAAATAAATATTTCTGGACAATTTACACAGCGCCATCTAGTCTCAAATTAATTAAGCGCAAAGCTTGTGTTATGGGTACTAGACAACTGATAAATGTACTTAAATATTTTTTTTGTAAATAGGTACATGATTATAATACATAGAAAACACCCAGACAAAGATAAACAGACATGTTCATGCACACAAATGTTTGTCTTGTGCGGGAATCGAACCCGCGACCTCGGAGTCAAAGTGGCCATTGCTAACCATTCGACCACCGAGCTCATCAATTACTTTCAATTACTTAGGAATGAGACAAAAAATATTTTATGATTGTATAATAATATATCTCACGCAAGATTAACGGGCACATTTTTTTTCTTTCGTGGTTGCGGCGCACTCCGTCGTCAAACATCAATTCCGAAATACAATATGAGCGAGTTCCAATTGCCTTCATTTAACAGACAAGTAGTTCCTGCGCAATTGTTTAACTTGCATAGCCTATCGTATCATCGGTGGAGCGTAGAATATATTAATAATTTACTAGACACGTGTCGTAACGGAAATGGTACACGTGCTATCAATTAGAAATGGAACTGACAAAAAACTTTACTAGAATGTTATTGAAGCTCGCCCTCGAAGTGGGTGGGGCAGTCTGTATAAGGTAGAAAGTGAATATCATAAATTTCACCCCATTTCTGTTAAAGGGTTGTTCGTTGAAACCGGTATTTTATTTGTTATGACCAAAACGATAGAAACTTTAATAAAAGTAATTAAAAAAGATGGGAAAGTATTTCTGTGCGTAGATGCCGAAATTTTAATTACATAAACTAAATAGATACACATTTACAAGTCCCATAATTAATATATTATATTGAATCGACGATTGGACGAGCTCGGCGGTCGAATGATTAGCAATGGCCACTTTGACTCCGAGGTTGCGGGTTCGATTCCTACACAAGACAAATATATGTGTGCATGAACATGATTGTTTGTCTTGGTCTGGGTGTTTTCTATATATTATATGTATGTATTTACAAAAAAAAAATGTATTTAAGTATAATATCAGTTGCCTAGTACCCATAGTACAAACTTTGCTTAGTTTGGAACTAGATGGCGATGTGTAATTTGTCCAGGAATATATTATTATAATAATCCCATCAAAAACAGAAATGTGAAATGAGAGCCAAGTTCAATATTATGATATACCTATGTCTTGGTTGTTAATTGATCGACAAAAGAAGTAAGATTGGGACAAGAAAAGTAATTGGACTTGAGCCGAGTCGGCGATGAAAGATGGTGGAGGAAAGTCCTGAAGAGGAGTGGAGGCCGCGTAAGAGACGACAAAATGTTCGGCGCGGCTTCTGTAGATGGACCGATGACCTCCAAAAAGTGTCTGGAAGCGGTTGAATGAGAAAATCGGAGGATCTCATATTACGATGAAAAACATTGGGTAGGCATCATCATCAGGTCCATTTTAGTCTCCACTACAGGAGCACGACCCTCTCTCGTCCGTCCTAGACGGAAGGAGGCTACCCATTTACCAGTAACCCTATTTAATGCTGGATACACAGCTCCAGCAGTACAGACAGGCATCACGATCTTGGGGTCCTACAGCCTAAACTGAAGCTGAAGTCGATACCGATTGGATTTTTTTTGATTGCAAAAGTCAAACTTCAGCTTGGATAGAGGTCATTCGTGTAGTTTAGCCGGTAGAGACATTTCAGCAATGCCGGGTTTGATTTACGGTATAAGTGTTTCCCTCGGTTTTTTTTTATTCCAAAGATTGGTCTTGGATTAAAGTTATTGACAAACATCTTCAGATTAGACGGTAGAGCTCTGAGAGGGTATCTATCAGCTGAACTAAACATAATTAGCAACATTCTAAGGAGTACTTTCATTTCCGCAATTAAAAATTTCGATGGCAATCGGCTTCAGCTATGGCGGTAGAGTGGCCCTACCGCCATAGCTGAAGCAGTTCACATATTTTATATGTGAAATACAACTCATATTTGTTTACAACACCGAGTTCGATGGTCGAATGGTTAGCAATGGCTGCTTTGACTCCGAGATCGCGGGTTCGATCCCCGCACAAGGCAAACATTTGTGTGCATGAACATGTCTGTTTGTCTTGGTCTGCGCGTTTCTATGTATTTAAGTATGTATTTACAAAAAAAAAATGTATTTAAGTACATTTATCAGTTGTCTAGTACCCATAACACAAGCATTGCACTTAATTTGGGACTAGACGGCGCTGTGTAAATTGTCCAGAAATATTTATATTTATATAAGAATGAATCCGGTACGATCAGGGGATTATGCCGGATTCATTCTTATATGAGTTGTATGTGTATCTGGCTAGGTATTCATGGGATATAAATTTCCTAGACCGTTTACTAATCTAGGTAGAGTAGGTTAAAAATTCAGTAAACGCATTATGAAACAATGTTACAACATATCATGTCAGTATTTGTTGCTAATAATTTAACGGTTAATTTTCATTTATTACGTTACCAGTAAGTATATAAATCAAAGTATATAGTAGAAAGATAACGGTATCTTGCCTGTGAATCTTTGGTAAATTATTTTATGTCAAATACGATAAAGTTAATTTAATTAGATGAGTTGACACTCGCACACGCTAACGTCCGCCAAGACAGGTACTATTTATTGCAGATAAGTTATTTTTATTGTAAGAATTAACATAGTAACACAATGTAACTAATGAATTGTGTATTTTTTTTTTATAACTGTCCCTCGTGTACTTTTACAGAAGTAATAGGTAAGTAGTAAGCTTGAACTGTGGTGGTACGTTATGTAAGTAGGGTTATAAAAAAGTGACCGGTGTTACGGGCATCAGCCCCCTTACCACCATCTCTTATTGCGATTCAATAACTGAATAGATTGCTTATTCATACGAATAAATAAGCGACTCTATTCCGTTTGAAATAGAGTCGCTTATTCATTAGTATGAATAAGCTTTCTATTCAGTTATTTAATCGCAATAAGAGATGGTGGTAAGGGGGCAATAGACATGGACTGACAGAGCCGATATTATTGCTTGCTGTTATGCTTTCCTACTACTGCTCCATATACATTATATTATATGTGTAACACAAATTCACTAACAAACTGGCATATAGTTTGGCTAAATTATATGTGAAATACTGTGTATGAATATAATTATTATAATATTGCAGTGAAATGCTTTTTATTTCGAAATTTGGCTAGAATGTTTCTAACCAAATTTCGAAATAAAAATTCGGAATAAAGATTCGTCGACAACCCTTAACTGCTGGGATATGAGTCTCCTCTCAATCGAAGGGGTTTAGAGCACATTCCACCACGCTGCTCAACTGCGGGTTGGTGGAGGCCAGTGATTTCAAGCCGCCTAAAGGCCACTGACTTGGCTTAACGACTTAATTAAGTATTAAATTCGAACAGGATATTCTTTATTGATAATAGAGTATTAAATATGAGAATAAATACCTAGTAATATATTACATTCATGCATATTTATTGTTGCAGTTGTGCATTTAAAATGCTAAATTAAATAATTCAGTAAGCGTGATATATCAGTAAAGGAAACAGGGCTGCGTGCGTTTAAAACATGTGCTGAATGACTCCGTGATTCCGGTTTTGTATTTAGGGTAGTTTAAAATTTAAATTATGATTATTTCGACTATTCTTTAAGTGATTCTGAGGTACATTTGTGACATGGTAAATCCATACATATACTATACATATACATATACTGTATTCCTTTGCCAGCATTTCACTGAAACTAATAAGTTTCTCGTTGAATTCAATGAGTTAGTGTTAGGGAACTGTTTTTTTTTAATATGTCTTTTTTATTATACACCGGGTGCCAAACAAGCATATAGTCCGATTTAAGATGTAAAGCGTTTACCTAAGATAGCGTATACAAGGCTTGCGCGCTGGTATACCAGCTCTAACGCAGCGTCTTTTGACGTCTGGTAATTTCACTCTCTTGCAGGAACATAACAATAATCAAAGGTATTGTTACACCAGAAAATCTTCTTCTGCTACAGAGGACGCGGGCGAATATTCTACAACGTGATTTGGATGTACTCATATTGAGAAAATCGAATCGATGTGATTGTGTTAAAACAGTTAAAACCGACCACGCCAGTCGAGCCGGCAGCAGTCGCACGTTTGTTCTGTTCAGATGTTGGAGATTCGTCGAGACGACCGCAGCAGCCGGAGCAGAGACGACGAAAGCAGCCACGGCAGTCGCATGCGTCTACTAATGGTAGTGGGTGGGTGCCAGCCGGCAGTACTTTGCATGAACTAATTGGTGGCGGAAGCACGCAAAGTAATGTAGATCAAATTGCCTGTAAATTTTACTTTCGCAAAACAACACCTAAATCAATTAACTATTTATTTTCATCTTTTAATCCCACTTTATTATTAGTGATCAATATCCAAAGAAATTAGGAAATATCACAAAAAAGTCTTTATACATTAATAAATCATTTATGTAATATTTCCTAACTAGAGTGTACTTACTTTATCAGTATTGACATGAGTGAACATATGTTTATTCAATTTCAATAGAGTAATTAAACTATTTAACTATTTAAGTCAAAAATAAAGCCTGTGGTAGTTCTTGAACCTTAATATTAAGATCTTTAATCTTTTGTGTTTCATATAACAAATTGCTAAATAGTAGTAGTATATAATGTAAAAGAATATCTATTAATAAACGATTGTTTAGCATATATGTACGCCAATAATTGGCATACACTCGAACTATGTACCCTAGATTACATATATTATTACGTTATTGATGTGTAAATAAATAAATATATATTTTAAAAACTGTGCTATATCCCTAGGTACTTTTTTATATGTGTAGTTTATTCGTAAGTCAAAAACTTGAGCTTTGTCTTGGTGCACCCTCTTCCGCCAAAGTGGCACACATGACTTTCAGTTCTATTTTCGAGCACCATAATTAGGTGAATGCCTCAAGTTTCAACACACGATGCATGACGCGTAACCATTAGATCTCTGCAAGTTAAGGATGCAACTTGCAACAAAAGTAGTGATTACTTTAAAAGTACATATGAACGCTCATAACTACTTTTGTACTTTATTTACTACTAGCGACCCGCCCCGGACGGGTGCAATGCTGATACTAAATGTACTACAGAAGGTCTTTGCGCTTTGTCCTATCCAGTCCTTCCCCAGTTATAGGCACACGCCGCCGGCTCCGCGGCCGGTACCGCCACAGCCGTTATGTCCCTGCATTTTAAATGTGTAATATCTTCTAAACTATTCATTTAAATTACATGCTGTGAAGGGCCATATTGATCTATATTAAATGCGCAATGTATTTAAGGTACTTAATTGGATAAGGATTAATTCTGTATTGCTTAAAATCGCTTCGTAAATAAGGCATTATTTCTTGTAAAAAGCAAAGGATAAAATAACGGTTATTGTGTGTTACCACTAAGATATAGACATATACCATCTTTTTTGTAGACCATTTTAAGGTGAACAATACTGTACTACATTATTTTGATCTATCTCGTTGGGTTCAGCCAGCGTTTGCAATGAAAGAGCAAAAAAATGTGTTTATTTACGACATCACATTAGAAACCTCTAAATTATCAGTATTTTTTCTACTATGTTATGCATATATTATACATATAAACTTTCCAGTTGAATCACTCTATCTATTAAAAAAAACCGCATCATAATCCGTTGCGTAGTTTCAAAGATTTAAGCATACAAAGGGACATAGGGACAGAGAAAGCGACTTTGTTTTATACTATGTAGTGATAATAAATGAAAGAAGGGAGAAGAATGCAAAAAAATATGATGAAAATAACAGAAAACTTCAAGTCTCATCAGTAAAAAATATTTTTAATCCTGATTTGAAGGAAACGTAGGAACTATCCCAACGTCAACAGGCATTGCGGTCCACATTTTATAGTACATACTAGCGACCCGCCCCGGCTTCGCACGGGTGCAATGCTGATACTAAATGTACTACAGAAGGTCTTTGCGCTTTGTCCTATCCAGTCCTTCCCCAGTTATAGGCACACGCCGCCGGCTCCGCGGCCGGTACCGCCACAGCCGTTATGTCCCTGCATTTTAAATGTGTAATATCTTCTAAACTATTCATTTAAATTACATGCTGTGAAGGGCCATATTGATCTATATTAAATGCGCAATGTATTTAAGGTACTTAATTGGATAAGGATTAATTCTGTATTGCTTAAAATCGCTTCGTAAATAAGGCATTATTTCTTGTAAAAAGCAAAGGATAAAATAACGGTTATTGTGTGTTACCACTAAGAGATAGACATATACCATCTTTTTTGTAGACCATTTTAAGGTGAACAATACTGTACTACATTATTTTGATCTATCTCGTTGGGTTCAGCCAGCGTTTGCAATGAAAGAGCAAAAAAATGTGTTTATTTACGACATCACATTAGAAACCTCTAAATTATCAGTGTTTTTCTACTATGTTATGCATATATTATACATATAAACTTTCCAGTTGAATCACTCTATCTATTAAAAAAAACCGCATCATAATCCGTTGCGTAGTTTCAAAGATTTAAGCATACAAAGGGACATAGGGACAGAGAAAGCGACTTTGTTTTATACTATGTAGTGATAATCCTGATTTGAAGGAAACGTAGGAACTATCCCAACGTCAACAGGCATTGCGGTCCACATTTTATAGTACATATAAACACTCATAACTACTTTTATATGTTTTATATAGCGGGATTACTGAAAAAAACTTCTTAGAAAAGAATGTATATTATGCTGTTGTATAAAAATCGAAGTATTTTTGCGTTTCAGACGGTTTAATAGCGGTCATTTTCCTATATCATATAATTGTGTAGTTTGTCAAGTTTTTTTGTAATATCTTTATTGTTCAGAATTAATCATTAAAAGTAAGTAGGTACATGAAAAATAAAGCGGTATATAGCCGGACTTATCCCACATGGGGATCTCTCCCAGTCAACCTTAGAGTAACTGCGTGGAGTGGACATTACAATAATTATCAAGTAGAACATCGAGTAATAAATGAAAGAAGGGAATTTGCAAAATAAAATACACCAATAAATATATTATAAATCTAAAGTACACAGGCGTTGAAAGTAGCAGGAAACTTCCAGTCTCATCTGTAAAAAATCTTTTTAGTACAAACATCGGACAATTATAATATGTGTGTGGCAAGTATGGAAAACATTGGGAAAGGCCTATATCCAGCAGTGGGTAGATACAGGCTGATAATGATGAAGTATGACATAATAGCTCTGTTATTTTTGTGACAAACAGACTGACAAATTGCTATGATCTACATCGCATACACTTATCCCAGTTATTTATCTATGATGAAATCATTTTCCATTTGCTGTTTACAAAGTGAATGATAACTCGTGAACTTCTCGACTCAAATGAATCATTGGCAATGCAATTGCGTATTTTCTCATAATTATTATGTATGTAAATAACTATAATCTTCTTTGTTCTGCAAAATAGTAACGTATTGTGTCATAATTAATACTCTAGATCAGGGTTTCCCAACCTTTTATACATCAAGGCTCCCCGGATCACAAATAATATTTTCATGCCACCCCCCCCCCCCCCATTAAATTTTTCAGTAAGTAAGTACCTACAATAAAAATCGCATTATTTTAACAATATTTATTTTTATGTAATTTGTACAAAAAGAATCACAAAACGAATGAATTAAGGTGAAGTGAGTCCAGGAAACACGCTTATTGAAAGAATAGTTCTATTAAACTATTTCAATTTGGTTCCTAGAAATTTAACTATGAAATCTTAAGTCCTTTCTGCAGGGCACAAAGCTATTGAAAACACAATTAATATTTTTTGGCTCGATAGAAAAAAATCGCGAACTTACTCTCTAAATTTGCACTAAATAAAAATTATAACTATTTAATACAATTTTTTTATAAGGAAATTATACCAAAATTTTCATAATTTTAATTACGAGAGCACTATGCTATTACTTTTAAAAATAAAATTATTTAAATAAAATTATTAAAAGAATAACGATTTGCGGTCGCGCACCCTCCCCGATTCTCGATCGCTCTCAACGTCAGTGCTCTAGGAGCTGCGTTCGAGGTAGGACCTGTGCCGCGCGTCCGTTCAACGCGTTGTCAATAAACACGTTGAAATAAACACAGTGTAGGAATATCAGTGAGACAACAAAACAACGATGATGATGATACATTTATTTTTTACTGAGACCCGGTTTTCTTTTCTCATGCTAGATGTTTCTTTGGAAAACTTTATTATAAATCTTTCTTGGAATATCTGTAAACCCACATTGAAATTCGTTCAGTAGCGATTGAGTTTATCGCATACATGTAGGTACGCGATCATCGAAATCGGTTTGGCCGTTTAGGCGTCATAATTTTTATTTTTTATACTTCGTCGGGCCGTAAAAACATACGGCCCGCCTGATGTGAAATGGTTACCGTAGTTATAATAACGCTCGCAACTTAAAATATTGCTCGCGCACCGCCACTCCCGCTACCAACACAGCAACTCCTTCCTTTCTGGTGACCTCACTCACTCGCAGGAACACAACAACTCTCAAGGGAATTGTTATTTGGCTGCGGTATTCTGTGAGGTGGAGGTAAATTCCCCAGTCGGGTAGCTTACAATTACGCTCCCTACCTCCCTTTGCCAGCGCTTCGTTTGTCAGTCAGCAGGGTGCACGGCGTGCAGGTAAAATTGGCTTTGGTTCAAAGATGTTGATGAACCACTTACAGCCCAGATATAGTGCTAACCCCAAAGATAGTGGAACAAACAGACATCCATACTTTCGCATTTATAATATTAGTAGGTAGATAGTTAATTGATTCAGGTGTTATTTTGCGGAAGTCAAATTTACAGGCAATTTGATCTACACTACTTTGCGTGCTTCCGCTACCAACGTTTTTGGTGTAGGACACGACTTACGCTTAATATTTTTTTGGTGTAGGAGCTAGGACGTTGGATCATTAATATTTTAGGGTGTAAGTGGTTCATCAACATCTTTAAACAAAAGCCAACTTCACCTGCGCGCTGTGTACCCTGCTGACTGACAAACGAAGCTCTGGCGAAAAGAGAGGTAGGGAGCGTAATTGTAAGCTACCCGACTGGGGAATTACATCCACCTCACAGAATACCGCAGCCAAATAACAATTCTCTCAATCAATCATGAAATCAAATCAATATATTTTTTTGTAAATACATACATACTAACTGTTACCCGTGGCTTCGCCCGCGTGGTCCAGGGAAGCTGCCATTAATTTGTGTATATTTTTTTCTTGTTGTCATTTTTTTACTTGATGGGATAAAAAGTAGCTTATGACACTCTCCAGACCGTAAACTATCCCCGTTAACAAAAATCATGTCGGTACTTAGGTTACTTTCGATGTAAAAGAAGGACAAATGATTACAAAGTTTATTTTTCCCATTGGATTAAGATGTTTTTCCGTGATAAAAATCTCCAGATCGTAAACTATCCCCATTAAAAAAATCACGTCCGTACTTAGGTTCGTGTTTGACGTGAAAGAAGGACAAATGATTAACTTTATTTTTTCCCGTGGGAATAAAATGTTTTTCCGGATAAAGAGTAGCCTATGTCACTCTCCAGGCCTTAAACTATATAAAAAAAAAAACATATAAATCCGTTTGTTACTTTTGACGTGAAAGAAGGACAAACAACCTTTTACCTATATTATGCTATAGTGATTTAATCTTAAAAGATAGGCATATGCGCAAATTTACGCAGCGCACGCAACGTAAGCCCTCAAAAGGAATATTTTTTTTCCCGTTTTTTATCGGTGCTCCGCTCCTATTGGTGTTAGCGTGATGTTATATAGCCTCCTTGAAATATAGGCTAACACTAAAATATTTTTTCAATTCGAACAAAGAAACAAACAAACTCTTCAGCTTTATAATATTAGTATAGATAATACATAGAAAACACCCAGACCAAGATAAACAGACATGTTCATGCACACAAATATTTACTCGTATCTTGTGCGGGGATCGAACCCACGACCTCGGAATCAAACTGGACATGGTTAGCCATTGGACCACCGGGGTTGTCAAATATAAATACTGTTAATATCAATACCGCTGTATGCTCGGGCATAGTAGCTAGGGACAGACGCGTGCTGTACGGCACATATCGATTCCTAGAAGGATGAAGAATAGTGTATGCTGGCGCGTGATAGTTAGTTAGTCTAAGTATGTACCTATTTTAGTTTGACCAATAATAAATATAATTGAATATAAAAGAATATTTTTCTTTTTATAAATAGTTTTCTTTTTATTTTGAATTCTTTACTTTTTCATAATATACCAAAACATCACTTGTTTGCATGTTGAATATAATATACTTCATTAATAAAAAAAATGTATTTTTACATGTGGTTTTTTTATTTTCATATAATTATATTTCCAGTAAGTACTGTTACTATTGTATTGACGGGTGTAATACTACACGGGTGTAGATAGTCGCTTCGCTATACTGTGGCGTCTCGGCAGCGATCGCGCGCTTGTAAGCGAGTACCCCGCGCCGCCTCCTCTCAAGCCCCGCACCTCACCCCCTCGAAAACGGCCAAGCCCTGGACTCACGTCACGTTAATGTTATATTCTACCTACCGTGTTTACTTCATTAATGCATTGAAATAATTTTTCTATTGAAAACACAAACGTCTCAAGCCCCCCTTGACTTCCCTCTACGCCCCACTAGGGGGGCGCGCCCCCCTGGTTGGGAAACCCTGCTCTAGATTCTCCAGAGACCGCGGACTTCTGGGGGTATGCGAGTATTACGTATGGGGGTCCGCCGTCTTGTCTTGAACATTTCAATTAATAAAAAAGCAGCACCAACCTTCACCTCGTCGTCAACCCTTATTCATCCCACTGCTGGGATACGGGGCTCCCCTCAATAGAAGGAGTTTAGAGCGTACTCCACCACGCTGCTCAACTGCGCGTTAGTGGAACCTTCATTATTATAAAAATACAATCCGTTTTCAATACTAAAATAAATTGTCTTAAATTTTATTCCTGTGTTTTTTATTAAGATTAAGAATTTTGAAATTGTGCTTGATTTTCTAGGGTTCCGTGGATTGGAAAAGGTTAAGAAACGATGCTTTAGAATCTAGAGCAGTCAAGATATAAACATTCCATCAGTCTGTGATAAATACAATTTCGTACCCTTCGATTATTTATAAAGTTATTACCATACAAATATCTTATCATCGTTCGTCAATCCTTTTTCATCCCACTGCTGGGATGCGGGTCTCCCCTCAATCGAAGAGGTTTAGAGCATACTCCACTAGACTGCTCAACTGCGGGTTGGCGATCAGTGTTTTCAAGCCGCCTAAAGGCTGCTTAACGACTGTCATCTAACGACAACAGCCTATAACTTATAGTTCAGTCAATATCAACACAAAAAGATGGAAACATCGAGAAAAATACCTAAATGTTCACTTTTGAAAAAATGGTCATCTTTGACTATCTGAATCTCCGCAACCAATTAGAGTATTCAAGTTAAGATCTGAAAAAAGGGAAGGGAGGGAAGGGAAGGGAGGGAAAGGTGGGAAACAAGCATAGAGTCTGCCTGATGTGAAGCGGGCCCGCCTGCGATCCCCGCAGCCATATTAACGCTCACAATATGAATTATGTCTCGCGCCGACATCCCCGCTGCCAACGCAGCAACTCTTTCCTTTCTGGTTACCTCACTCACACATTCACTCAGGAAGTATAGGAATATAGCCGCTTAATTTTAAGCATCCAGTTATCAACACGATCACAACAGTTAATCCAATAGGTTACCATTTCTTTTAAAAACATACCAGATGTTTTCCTGTACAATTTGAATCAAATTAAAACAAATTACAGTCAAACAAAAGCATATGCCACCGTGACTCCCGAACTTTCGTACTGCGTTTAATTTCGAGATTTTTTTTATTCTGTATTCCATCGCCAGATGCCGGTACTCGCATGCCGTATGGCGTCACTATGCTTTGATGGGATTTCAGATCAATTTCGTTGTCTCAAGTAATCTGGCAATCTGTTTAGGAACGATACGTTTGTTTCTTACAGATGAAAAGTACGGATTTATATTTGACTACCTTCCGCCTGAGGCTCTACTCGTGTAGACTTGGAGAGTTTAGTCTAAAACCTTCTTCAGACTTCAAGCTATCTTTATACCAAATTTCAATAAAATCAGTTCAAGGGTTAGAATAGAAAATATTTATTTCATGAATACACCACATAGCTGCAATAGAAAAATAAAATTGATGGAGCGGAAGAGAGATAGACGCGTCAAAAGCTGAATGCTTAGGCCGATCGTGCCTATCTATCGCTTGTTCCGCACTCTCGCTTGCAAGCTCGGCCCAGGCGGAACGTGACAATGAGTCATGCTTTTTCGTGGGTACAGCAGGCGTCCATCGATTTATAAGACGTTATCGTGTCAAAAAATGGTATTAGGCTGGATGGATGGATGGATGAATGTTTTTTCTAAACATTTTGCACAAACGGTTTGATCTTGAAAGATGAACAATCTAACAAATATACTTTTGCAATAATAACATTAGTTAAGTTATTACATTTTTTTTGAGTAGTTTTTTTAGGGTAGCTGTGGTAGACAACAAATAAAAAAAATGTGCTCTATATCAAAAATAAAATTAACATTTACAGTACCTAGTTACTTTCAACGCTGCGTATAAAATTTTGTTGAAGTAAGCACAAATAATTTTGTTTAAATTCTTTAGTACAGGTAATTAGTATTCACATAAGATTCGTCAAAGTATGCAACTAAATCGTGTTTATAAAAATAAACAAAAAACATTTTTTGTACATTAGGGTGGCCAAAATGCATGCGACTCATATCATGCTAAGCATCATCAGCCATCCCGTATTTCAAATCCAATGTATATGTGTATATGTATATGTGTGCAATATTCACAACCCAAAAATTTTGGTTGTGTAATTTGTTTTTTTTTACTCAGAAAAACATTATATTATAATCTGCCATTTGATCTGTACTGAGGTGTTTAATTCAGACCTTACAGAGGTTAATATACAGTATCAATGTTTCATTTACGTTTTCTATACAGTGGAAATATGTGGCAAGTAAATAAATTTTAGGATTTACGAGTAGTTAGTCATTATAACAACACCCATACGTCTATTATATCTCTACAAACATCGTAAAGAATAATAAAGATAACTTTAGTAAATACAGTTTGAATTATGACTTCACTTTATTATGATGATCTTTTAGATATATTACTAGGATTTGATTATTTAGTGAATCAATGTACATACATATATGAATAACAAGGTAAGTACATATATAACGGTACCAACAAGAGTTCCCTGTTATGAGTGTGTAAGGAGCAATTAATGTATTGCTAATATCTATGAGTTATCAAAACCTCTTTACACCAGGCGGGTTGTATGTTCGGTGAGAAAGCAAAAAGTCATCAATACTTGAACCACTTTTACACAATTTGCTTATCTACTTGTAATTTTTTTTTTTTGATTAATTATGTAAGGACAAAATCTTGTCGAGATTATGATCACACTCAACTCTATATAACTATTTTTGCATTAAATCAGAAATTTCGTACAAATTTCTGATTCAATACAAAAAATCTAGTATACTACTACGTTAGTACTATTACTGTGATACTACTACGTTATACTAACGTCACACTCAACTATATTTTTTGAGTTAAATCAAAAAATTGTACGATAACTATGTTAAATATTGCGTTTACATAGCCTAGTGCCGTAAAAAAATATATGGTATTTGTTATTTTTTCACCGCAGCATCTCAATGCTTGAAGACTCAATGTCTTCAACCGTCCTCCCTGCAATTACCTATGGTGCAGAGACTTGGACACTGACTATCGGACTGGTCCACAGCCTGAAGATCGTGAAGCGAGCGATGGAGAGGGCTTTGCTCGGGGTTTTTTCAAGGGCTCAAATCCCGAACGAAGAAATTCGACGGATAACCAAAGTTGTCGACATAGCCTCCAGAGTTTGCAAGCTGAAGTGGCAATGGTTCGGTCACATCTGCCGACTAAGTGACAGCAGATGGGAGGAAGAAGGTATTAGAGTAGAGGCCGCGCGTAGGACGACAAAGTGTTGGACGCCCTCCTTCTAGATGGACCGATGACCTTAAGAAAGCGGCTGGATGCCGAAGGCGGAGGATCGTATATGGTGAAAAGTACTGGGGAAGGTTTATATCCAGCAGTGAGTACATGCAGGCTGATGATGATGATGATTTTTCATTTTCTTATAAATAATTTCATATTTTCAAAATGGAGTTTCCTACCTAACTTTGATCGACCATAAAACAAGTCGGACGTAAGATAGAATGAAGATTATTTTTGATTTAATCACCGTCTTAGATATTATCAAATATTTTTTTACTTAAAGATATAATTTATCTGGGCTCTATGCATTAAACCAACAGATTAAACATACGGTCTTCCAATGGAACACGTGGATCTTAGTTTGCACGGATTGTGCATTCAAAAAGTGCCTATTCAACTTGGTTCCTTGTTGGTACCCTAAAGTCCATTTTTTGCCGGTTCCCATGAACCCTGCGTGACAATGGACGACCTCGCTGAAAGATCCACGAGATCCATGCAAGAATAAATATTATACAACAATAGGGTAGCTTCTTTGACTTTGCCTTACACATTAGTACGATCGACATACATTGATACTTGTCGTTCAGTATTATATATAGTGGCCAACATATCATCGGCAAATTGATATTGTTATAATGATAAACTTGCCGGTGATATTGATTAGCGGCATGCACTATCACTTTTTTCTTCATTAATATACTATCCGAGTTAAAATAAGGTTAACTGTGTGTAAGAGAGTAATCGTTTTCTCTACTTTCTCTTAAGATAAAATATTTATATATCGCATATACAATAAAGTTGCTTACGAATACTTTTATTCCCGTTTCGAAGGATAATATAGAGCTACTTTTACTGTAGTTTACAATAAAGTCTTTATATATACTAGTAATTTGCCTCTCCAACCCGTCTGGCCAGCGTGGGTAGTGTAGGCCAAATCCTCCTTCTGTCAGGGACGGACGAGAGAGGATCGTGCTCCTGTAGTGGAGACTAAAATGACCTGATGATGATGATATACTAGTAATTTACTCTAATAATCTAGAGTCGATTATTAGAGTAATTTATTAGTGTTATGACTGTAACAATGGAATCGGATAATTCAAACAAACAAAATACTTTGTAACACGAAGTACGAAATATTATTAATGATAGCGCTAGTGTCGACTCAAATTCAGATGCATCAGCATATGTACGTAAAATTATTTTACTAATATATAATGTTTGTATTCTCCTATATACTTACGTATATGTCCTAACACAGTTCTGATCATATTGATACTCCTCCTATTATTTTTGCTGTGTCATTTAAAATTCTCAAAGGTTGGCTGGAAGAGATCCCTTTTTGGGATAAGTCCGCTTTTGTATGTTAACATTTTTGTACTGCAACTGTTTTTGTACAATAAAGATATTCACAACAACAATATTTTAATTTACATGACTTCAAGTATCAACAACACTTCGTCGCCGTATATTATCAACAACAAAAGTTATAGAGCGGTTGGTAACGGACTTTTTCGGGTTCGATCAGTCTTCGGTCTTCCTAGTTGAACCGTAAGGACCTCGGCATTCCCACGCATGTGTTGCATGATTTGAGGTTTTTATAATTATTATGATGCGTGCGCGGCCACGTGCATGCATATTCATGATTGCAAGGTTGTATTCTATAAAAAAGGATTATTCAAATTACAGAAATATTTGAGCGTGTCTTAATAATAAGATATCTGTATATTATTCTTGCAATAATGCATTTATTACTGCGGTTTTATTGAAATATGGAAGATATTCGAAACCTAATATGAACTTAATATAATTTCTATATTTGGATAATTAACTGTAAACGTAATTCAATTAGTACAAGGGTATTGATATTATTACAATAGTGTAGTAATATAATATTAATATAATAAAACAATAGTGTACAATATTAATTTTAAAATAATACTAAAGAACTAATTCACCTATAAACTATAAACAGAAATATAATAATAAAAATGAAACTTAATAAAACTAATAATTAACTTATTTTATATATAATTTTATATATAAAAAATCTTTTTTACTGCTAAATTATATTTTATATATAATTTAGCAGTAAAAAAGATATCGAGATACCTAGTGACCAATGTTCCAGAACATTGGCAGCATTCGCTCGCTACATAGAGCAATATATAGCTATTGTCTATGCATGGCGCAGGTAACTCATCCTCCACTCATAAGACGTCACGATCAATCTTTATGATATTTCTTCATAATATTTATGAGCTGGCGCGACCCACGGCCCACGGTCTCTACTAAACGATTTAAATATGTATATTTATAAAGTTAAAGTTTATTATGTACTGATTTTAACATATTTGCGCAGTTTGTGGCCTTCAGCAGAAGTTACCGCTTCACTGGTATTTGAGTCTGTAGACGCGAGGTGAGACGGCATCAAAGTCATTCAGTCCAGTATTTTGTCCTCTTTATCTTGTGGCAATTGTGACAAACCGATCGGTTCTAAGGAGGAGAAGCTCGATGGCGTCGTTGCACGTGTCAGTCTAATCGAACACGCAAGTTAAGCAACGTCGACCGGAGCCTGTCCATGGATGGGTTATATTAACTCGAGCTCCTCCGTGCTTCGGAGGGCACGTTGGTTCCGGCGGTTGTCATTAGATGATAGTCATTAAGCCAAGTCAGTGGCCTTTAGGCGGCTTGAAAATACTGGCCTCCGCCAATCCGCAGATGAGCAGCGTGGTAGAGTACGCTTTAAACCCCTTCAATTGAGGGTAGACCCGTATCCGAGCAGTGGGATGAGTAAGGGTTGACGACGAACCGGTTCTAAAATGTTGTGAGCGCATGCGCTGACAATAGCATGACGAATTATGTCGTTACTATTACTACGAGTACTACAGCATCAACCTATATTGGTTTCACTGCTGGGATATAGGTTTTCTCTGAATTCAAGCATATCATCATCATCATCATCTCAGCCATTAAAAGTCCACTGCTTGACATAGGCCTCCCCTCTAGATCTCCATTATGACCGGTTGGAAGCGGATCCAGCGCGATCCTACGATTCAAGTGTATAGAGTAACCTAACTCGCAGTGAAGTTACTACGCGGGTTAATGGAGACCATAATTTTATGTCTATGGCGTGACGACTGTCGTCTTATGACAACAGCCGGGGCCGATAGTTTAACGTGCCCTCTTTCGACAAGCAATGTTCGACGTTGCTTAACTACAGCATGGGGTTCTTCAAAAAGGGCGTAAAGAGGTTTTTACAGGGTCGGCAACACGCATGTGGTGCCTCTGGTCTTACAGGCGTCTAATAGGCTGCGGTAACTGCTTTCCATAAGGCGGACCGTATGTTTGTTTGTCACCTTAGTGGTAAAAAAAAACCCACTGCTGGATTTAGGTCTTGTTTTCCACCATATGCGATTCTCGGAAAGCGGAGCATTTAACCGTTACCAGCCACTTCTATGAGGTCGTCAGTCCATCTAGATAAAATCCCATTATTCTGAATGGTCTCTGAAAGGCGCCTGTAAGATTGCCGCCGTACTGTTCAAGGCTTTAAGCATGTTAAGTACTGTAATAATCTACACAGATAGTGGTAAATACAGACGAGTGAACGCTTGTGGTTACTTATAACTTTAAAGATAAGGGTAGTGTTCCGACAAGAGGACACTTGTTTAAAGTAATGAACACAAATACTGTTTGCGGCTTTATTGAACCATTTTTTAATAAAATTGATTGGTTTTTCATGATGGAGGTAGGATTAATGGATTTGCTCATTGAATTGGCAACAGGGGCCCGTATTATACTGGTTATTGATGAATATGACGAATATGTTCTATTTTGCAAAATAATAAATAAATAAATATTCCTGTACAAATTACACACGGTCATCTAGATCCAAACTAAGCAAAGTTTGTACTATGGATACTTGATAACTAATAACATAATTAAATACATTTTTTGTAAATACATACATATAATACATAGAAAACATCCAAGACAAACAAACATGTTCATGCACACAAATATTTGACATGGGATCGAATCCGCAACCTCGGAGTCAAAGTGGCCATTGCTAACCATTCGACCACAGAGCTCGTCTGACTATCTGAAAAATGATGATTACCTTTCAGCTAACTCAAATTTAATTTCAAAAAAATGTTTTTGTACGAAAATTTTATATAACATTAATATCGTTACCAGAGTTCCGGAGTAACGTAGAAAAATCAAAATACATTAAGTATTTTCGTCAAAATCTGATAAACGATTCATCGTTACCTTCCTACTTTTATTCCACATTCATATTAAATACTGCCTCAAAAACCGCTGAGCCGTTGTTTAGATTATATTACATACTTTATTATTATTATTGTCATTCAGTTCATCAATATTATGTAGATTAACGATACGCTAATATCTTAAGCCTACTTTTACTTAACAAAAAATTAGGAAAACTTACGTAGACTTTCAATTTAGGAGATTTATAATAATTACAGAGGGATCTCGTAATTAAAATAAAGTTAAAATTCAATCCCGATCTCACTAAGCAAACAAGTCACATTTGGTATGATCGAAACATAAAACGAAATTGCAAAGTTTGACTGCAGTATATTTGGGGTGTAAGTGGTTCATCAACATCTTTGAACCAAAGCCAACTTCACCTGCTCGCGGTGCACCCTGCTGACTGACAAACGAAGCTCTGGCGAAAAGAGAGGTAGGGAGCGTAATTTGTAAGCTACCTGACTGGGGAATGTACCTCCACCTCACAGAATACCGCAGCCAAATAACAATTCCCTTGAGGGTTGTTGTGTTCCTGCGAGTGAGTGAGGTCACCAGAAGGAAGATGTTGCGTTGGCAGCGGGGGTGGCGGCGCGCGAGCAAAATTTTATGTTGCGAGCGTTAATATGGCTACGGTAACCTCTTCACATCAGGCGGGCCGTATGCTTGTCTGCCACCCGACGTAGTATAAAAAAAAAAAAAAAAAAAAAGTATAATTAAAATGCACCTACTAAGCATAGTCCCCTACTTGGTTATATGTTGCAACGGAATAAAAAACACTGACATTGGCAAGAACATCAAGAACGCCACAAAGAAGAATTAAATTGAATTGATTAAAATGAATTATGACTGAAAGTTAACAAATTCATAAATTCTGCTCGCAATTGCCATTAATGAGTGAATGAAACCGAGTATACAATTTTCAGTCCAATCATAATTCTTTCATTCTGCGAAGTAAAAATAAAAACGAGAATTAAATAAATAAACAAATATAGTTATTTATTTATTGTTTATTTATTTAATTGTCGTATCCAGTGGATAAATTACACACTGCCATTTAGTCCCAAACTAAGCAAAGCTTGTAATAGGAACCTATACTAGACAATAGATACTATATTTGTTATAACATATAATACATAGAAATACACGCAGACCAAGACAAATACAAATGTTCATGCATACAAATATTTGACACATGCGGGGATCGAACCCGCGACCTCAGAGTCGAAGTGGCCATTACTAGCCATTCGACCCCACAGTTTCACGTGTGTCGAAAATTCTAATCGTTTGAAACAGCGCTTGACGAATGGAGCGGAAAATATATAAATGGAAGCCAAAATAGCGTGCAAGGCGCTTACCCCGTAAAATATGGCGATATTTTTGATATAGGTAGAAAAAAATATGAGGAGAAAATTAAAATTCTTTGCGGCCCGGAAACGTGGGAGCGTGCGGAACGAAGCAAGAAATAGGTTGTTATGTTTACTATAATATTCAAATCATTGGCATTCTTTAATGGCATCTGTGGTTTGGAGACACTTCCTGATTTATCTATAAAAATAAGTAAATATCGATGGACTCTCTCATTTCAAATTTAAATACCTAAACCGAAATATAATAAATAATACTGATCATATTAGACATTTACAATCCGTGGTGAGCTCTTCAGTTATTCTTATTATTTGTTTTTTAGTACGCCGGGTGGCAGATACGCATACGGGCCGCCTGATGTGTACCGGTTTCCGTAGCCAAATTAACGCTCGCAACATAAATATCGCTTGCGCGCTGTCACTCCCGCTGCTATCGCAACAACTCCTTCCTTCCTGGTGATCTCACTGACTCGCAGGAACGCAACAATGCCCAAGGGAATTGTTATTTACTGGCATTCTGTGTGGTGGAGGTACATCTCCAGTCGGGCAGCTTACAAAATACGCTATGCCCTACCTCTCTTTTTGCCAGAGCCTTGATTGTCAGTTAGCAATCGTGCAGGTGAGGTTGGCTTTGGTTCAAAGATGTCGATGAACTCCTTATACCCGAAACTAATATCCTAACTACCTAAAACTAGTCATCTCTTTGGACTTTATACGCCACATAACGAATTTCTTGTGATTAAATTCTTTGTGAGTTCCAAGTTACTTCTGCTTTTACAATCAGCATTGCGTTCACTGTTTTTTTTTCTTTTTCTTTTTCGTGGGCACTTCTGTTAATCCTGGCCCTGTGTGTCCTGTGTAAGGAGACACAGGGGCAGGAATGTCTGGTGGGCCTGTCTCGTTAAAAAAAATACTTATCATGTTACTGTGGATTAAACGAGGAGGTTTCGATTTACTCCGTTACGAGGTTCAGTAATGGCAAGATTATTTAAATTTACTTTTTTGTTTGTTTGATTCGAATAAAACAAACATTAAATATTGCGGAAAGCTGACGATACAGTCATTAGTGAAAAATCGATTAAATCGTTTCTGAGATTAGCATGCACAAACGCACAATCAAAGAAACTATCCGACAAACAAACAAAAATCTAGCAACTCTTTTTTTGGCTTCGTAAATTGAGTTATTGTGAAAATATTAAAAATTATAAAGTATACAGTAAGGACACGAAAAATAAATCATTTGGCGATTTTATTATATTATTATGTATAGATAATAATAGAGCGTATGATAAATGTAAAGTCTATGGAGTGAGTATATAGAATGTAAGTACTATGACTAAAAGAACTTCAAATAATTTTTAAATTAGCTGCGCTGACAATTTACCGCCTTGGAGCGCCATTGCTGCATCCATTATTCAATGTTATAGTTGAATAGAAAAAAAAAATGGAATGAAATCAGAGCAGAACTCAATCCCAAACACCCCGTTAGTTTGGACCCTTGGTTTTTTGGGGCAATGGCGGCACATTACAATTACAATAGCGATATCGCCTTACCGTTAACGGCTCGAACTTCGGACCGGTATTCTCGTCTTTGATTAAGTTTACCTTCGACTTAATACGAGTTTCCAATTTACAAGATGAAACGTAAGTTATGTATTACATTAAAATAAGGATGAAAGACAAAGTTTTGTTTGATACCTATATATTTTTTATACTATTTGGGTGACAAACAATCATACGACCTGTCTGATGGTAAGTACGTACTCATTTCAACCTATGGACTCTTGGAACATCAGAGGTAGCACTTACGCTTTGCCGATCCTATAAAAATCTTTTACACCTTTCTTGAAAAACCGCTTACAAGATAGTTAACTAATATTTTTTTATATTACACTGAAATGAATATTGCATGAATAAATATATGGCTTATACTGTGTACACCTAACTGAATAGCGGTATAATGCAATGGATTAGTAGAAGTACTACCAGCCATTAGCATTGTCATTACTTATCATGTTACTGTTACATATATATGATGTGTCATTACGGCAATTAAAAACTATTGCAAGATCAGCAACATCTATTTTACTTAAAACAATAATTATATATTATTTTAGTTTTAATTTATAAAATTGTGTAACATTTTAAGTATATAGATACTGAGTTGCTGACTCTGTTTAAATAATATTGCACAGTTTAAGACATTATAAAATAAACCGGTGGTTAAATAACTAAAACAATGTTTTGTTCTACCGGCCGCGCGGCTAACGTACGCCAGCAAAGCATTTTTAAGTAGGTCATTCACTGTTAAACAAATCGTCCCCATTACCATAAAGGGTTTTGTTTCTATGGGGCAAGCATTAAGGGAATTGGGTTTTAATGAGCTAACTGCAATTATTATTAGGTGTCACATTTTCTATTCATTTATTAGCTATCATTATTCTTGAGAAATAATTGCTACCAGCATCAACCACTCTTGCATATAGATCTTACGGAATAGGTATCGAGTAAATAATTAATAAAATATCATCATCATCATTATCAGCCTGTATCTGTCTACTGCTGGATATAGGTTTTCACAATGCTTTTCACCATCCACCATATCCAATCCTCCGCTTTCCGCAACCAAATAATAGAATTTATGTATAAGTTTGAATTGTTAGGCCGAGAAAATATCGGACGAAAATAAAAATATATTATTATATTAAAATTATACTTTTATTGTCATATACGAACTAAAAGCTAAGATCACAATATCGTAAAGGAAGGCACTATTATAAACAGCTATGTATTTTAATTTGTATAACATTAAGGTGCCCTTGTTAAAATATTTACATCAAAAATATTGGAAGTATATTTCATTATATTTTTACAATTCAATTATCTAATGTGCAGGACGTAGTAACAAGTACGAATATATAATTAACAGTTTTATTTTAATTATTAATATGTTATAAACTACAAGGATACGTTACTAAAATAGATAAGAGTTGGCATTTTCACTCGATAAATTAGTTTGAACTTTACAAGTAAACACGTCTAACCAATGTTACCCGTGTAACAGGCTTCATTATTCTGTTGACCGTTACTGAACACCTTGCGCACGCGCCAACAACCGACTTTGGCACATAACAGCTGTATGTTCTAACTATATATATACTATATACTAGACAATGACTTTAAGCTAAATTTTATCTAAGCGTTTATTAAAGATACATCACAATCATTAATTAGGATTCTTATTTTTTGTCAATGGCCGAGTTTGCCTCGTCTTCTCTTGCCACCATTTCAATGTTTCCTCAAATTGCTCTCTATCCTCTGGAGTCACTTGAATATCTGGTAGCTCTTTCTTCAGTTCCACGTCACTGAACTGTTGATTCTCAATGAACTCTGACTCTTCACCCTTAAATTTATATTGATTGTGAGATAAGATCAAGTCAGGGTTAATCACTTCCAGGGGCAATACCGACTCGTCGCTGAAATGTATTTGTTGATGTATCGACTCTGCATATTTAACTTCAAAATCATTGTCACCTACTGGTATATCAGGCTCGTTTAGATAACTTTGCTCAGGTATCACAGTAAACTGTTCAGCAGAATGAGGAAATGGAAAATGCCCTTCTAAGAGATGGGGGTTTACTTCTTCTTGGCCAAGCAGGTCAGACGAAGGAGTCAATGGCTGCCCCGTGACTTCTTCTTCATCATAAAGATGCGGCGTGGAAACTAGTTGAAATGATTCAGGAGCAGTCATTTCCACATATTGTTGGTGAGGCATTTGTTGTAGTGTCCCGTCTAATTCATCTTCATCAATATCTTCATCTTCTAGAGCTGGTGAATTTAATGAAAAGTAACTCCTCTCTTGGCTATTATCTCTAGGTGACGAAGACGCTGGCGAAGGGAATGATTCCATAGAAGGATGATTTGAATTTTCTTTATCAGTATGGCCAATATTGAGTAAAGTTTCTAAGTTTCGTATATACTCGACAGCCATACGCAGGGTTTCTACTTTGCTTAATTTCTTATTAGGACCTCTGTTCGAATTTGCGTTTTCAAAAGCAGCAGCCACTTCCTCTGGAATATGTCGGCGAAGAGCAGCAAAGCCATCGTTAACTTGACGTACTCTATTTCGTTCACGAGCATTTCGTCTCGCTACTGCTAGAGGTGTTGGTGCTCGAGCGGTTTCTTCAATAACATTTTCACGCAGTCGCGGTTTTTTTGACTGCACATTTATAGAAGTAGGATCTGCGGCGCGCACTAGGGAACTCACGGAAACTGTAGTTGGTGGAGATTGAAGCTTCGGTTTTTTCCTCACAATTATAATTTCACGTCTAACGTTTTGGTTCGGATCATTGTTTGTTATATTCACTGAATTATTCACGGATTCTTGAAGCACCTGCGCCTTACTGAGAGGCGAATTGCGGAAGACCACAACGCCGATCGAGCTCATTTTGGAGGGATGATTGGCGTTTTTACATGACTATTATGATTGTTTGTGTGGCATTAGTTGCGGACTGACTAGTTGATTAGCTCACGTAGGTTAGGTAACTGTACTTTGATGTATGATTAGTATTTGTGTGGCGTCAGGGCGCCGTCCGCGGCGGGAATGGCGCGTGCCGTGCGGACGCACCTGGGGTGGCTTGCGGGGGGATCAACAGGGGTAGTACTTACGTTTACTAGTTGCACACATGCTCTGTCGAAGGGGCGGACCCGGGTATCGTTGCTGTTCTGTAGATGCAATACGCAGCTTTGGAATTCACACTTTAATTATTTTAGAGCGATTCTTCTGACATACAAACTAAAATTCCATTATCATTATTAATTATTGTGATACAGTAGGTACAGTACCGTTATAATTAATACTACATATTATTTGTTTTAAGTTCATTACAACAACATCGATTGTGATTTATAAATCCTAGTTAAATACTTAATATGTGTTAATCTGTACAAGGTCAACATTCAGTGTAAAATCTGTTACGGATAATGGAGTTGTCCTGAGTTTTAATTTGGTTACAAGCAATCATTATTTAATATCAGTATGATAATAAAAAAAATACACAGACAGTTCACACAAACAGTTTTTACAAACATGAAGCAGTATCGAGGTATGATTATTATTTGAGATAGTTTTTTTCTAATTATCAGGTTTTTGGATTTGAGAGTGCCATGATTAATCGGTCAAGATATCAGTGATAATTAGTCAATTATGGCTCTCATCACACACCAGCCCCCTTACCACCAACTGTTATTGCGATTCAATAACTGAATAGAATGCTTATTCATACCCATGAATAAGCGACTCTATTCAATTTGGAATATTTAGAGTCGCTTATTTATTGGTATGAATAAGCAATCTATTCAACTATTGAATCGCAATAAGAGTTGGTGGTAAGGGGGCTGAAGTCAGTGATATTCATTAAAGCATAGTTAAGTGTAAACACGCCGACGAACCGCAACGATGTCCAGCGATTTAAAAGGACAACAATTTTCATGGGGTGTCGCACCCAACTATTGAGCTGTCTATGTGTTCGTATGAACATGCACACATAGAGGCTATCAAATGAAATGCATATACTTGCATTGACACACACATTCATAATAATAAAGTTAAAACCGTTCGCGTGCTTCAATGGAATTATGAAAACTCGTCAACACAGGGCGGCAAAGTTATGTTTGAATTTTTGAGTCCAAATTTATGTCTATATATTATTTCTATAACGAGATTAGTTAGAAGTATATTAATTATATGTAATTTTATTGTATTAAATAAAAAATCATCAATCATTAAAATATGATCAAAATCGAAAGTTTATCACGTTTAAAACTTTCAATAACAAAATTTAGATTATTTTGACCTCATAATAAATTGCGGAGTTTAGCAATTTATTATGAGGTCAAAACTTTTGATCATTATTTATATATACGAATTTTAAAAAAATACTTATATATATTTGAGACTACATTATTGCAATACACATAAAGACAATCTTTAAAAAGTACGTATATTTATAAATACTATATATAGTATTTTGTATAACAGTATTTGCCAATGTATTTGTCCATAAAAACATAATTAAATAAAAAAATGTATCGGAAATAAAATATATTATAGACAAATATATTTGTAAACATTTCAATAGAGACGAAGTATTTTTATATTTAAATCATAAATATATATTTTTTAATAATTTTGCTATAATTATATTTTCAGCAATAATAATTTAAAGTGATTTAACAGATCAATAATATATTATTTTGTAAAAAATCTTTAAAAATTAAATACCTAATGCTCATACAACCTACGTGTGCATGTGTTTGAAACGATGGCAGTTACGTGTGTGCGGCCGCCCACGCTATCGACAGCTGCTCACCCTTCAGCTTTTGTGATAGGGCACGTGCCATCACTGCTTTACGTACGACTACTACTAACGCATGGGTTTACTTCGGTTTTGATACTTATTTCGATTGTTTAATATTATTGCTATTATGGTTAAAGTATATGTATATAATGTTCTAGTATATATATTTTTTTTAGTTTTAGTTAAGTTTTAATCTAGTATTATTTAGTTCTAGGTAATTTAGTTTTATTTGTGTTTTATGTATTGTTATAGAATTTATATGGCATATGCCCTGCATATGCTTTCAAGGGTGGTAAATCAAGCAGCAGTGCTTACGTCTTATCATGTTTATGTTAATTCGACCCTAAAGTATGGCATAAACTTTTGGGGCGATAGTGTCTTCAAAGCTCAAAAGAAGTGTGTGAGATCAATATGCCGTCTAAGTCGACAAGATAGTTGCAAACCTTTCTTCTCTAAATTGAAAATACTTATCGTGTCTAGCCTATACATACTTAATTATATACTGTTCATTAAAGGTAATGCTCACAAGTTTCAAAACTTGAAAAGCACTCGCAACTGTCATAAAGTCTGTATCCTACCTTCGAAAACTGCGATGTACAACAATAGGGTTCTTGTTATGGCACCTCGACTGTATAACAAATTACCCAAACATGTACTTGAAATTGAAGACTTGAAATTGAAAATTTGACATATTATATTAAAATTGTATAAATGTAATTAAAGTTGATTATATAAATTTGACATATTATATTAAAATAGTAAAAATGCAAATAATATTGATTATATAAATTTGACAAATTATATTAAAATTGTAAAAATGCAATTAAAATTGATTATATAAATTTGCACACCTAATGGTAGGACACGGCATAGATCTTGTATATTTCTCCAACTGTATAAATTGTGTTCATGCAAATAAATTTATTATTATTATATACTTTGCATTTCTTCTTCGATATTGTTATCTATCTTAATATATATAATTATTATTGTATATAACAATTTCGTAGTGATTCTATTTTTTCATAAAATTAAATTTTAATATTTATTACATAATTGTTGGTATTGAAATAGTCTATTATTTGTCAACGTTACATAATATATCTGTATACTTTGAAAGTAAACTACGTAAATAAGGCACTACTGCATTTTCGAAGTTTTTTTTTATATGAGAAGGGGGCAAACGATCATGTGAGTCACCTGATGGAAAGCGACCACCACCACCCATTGACACCAGCAACACCAAGGGGTCGCCGATCCGTTGCCAGCCTATACTCCTTCATTTCTTTCATTCTGGTGACCTCACTCACTCAATACAACAACCCTCAAGGGAATTGCTATTTGGTTGCGGTAGAGGTAGGGAGAGGTAGAGGCACTTCCCAATCGGACAGCTTAAAAAATACCACGATCTTTAGAGCCAAAGCCAACCTCACATGAACGTAGTGCACCCTCCCGACTAGCGAATGGGACTCTGGCGGGAGAGAGGTAGAGTACGGCGTAGTCGTAAGCTGCCCGACTGGTGAAGTGAACTCCACCTCACAAAATACCGCAGCCAAATAACAATTCCCTTGATGGGAAGTTTTTCATGTGGCAACGAGTAAATCTACAGGCGTTACAAAGGTAAATAAATAGGTTGCGGTAGTTACCGCAACCTATTTAGATACCATCAGGCTCCATTTGGTTTTCTCGCTACCTTAATGGTAAAAAATAATTAGAGCCAATAATAAATGATTTATGTTTAAGTTAACTGTAGAATTCTTCTTACAAATTGGAGCCAAAATGGTTGCGCGCTAAATGGTTTCCAAAAGGTTTCCTTTCGAGAACTGTAAAGACTTGGTATAAACTCCCTTTTTTTCAGGAAATTACACTATGGTATTCTTTAAGACAGACGTGTAGGGTTTAACAGGATCGGCAATACGTGTTTGATGCTTCTAGAGCTACAAGCGTTCATAACTTCTGTTAGGACGTGAAACTGAAACAAAAACAAAGTCACTTTCCTATTTATAATATTAATAAGAACTACTTATTATCCGCACAATTTCCATTTCAAAAAAATTGGGTATACATTTTATTTCATTTTATCATAAATAGTTTTTGTGCTGAAAATGTTATACCGATTTATTTATAAGAACGTATAACCAAAAATCGTCGATATGGATGAGAAATATAACTCATAATTATACTAATAACTTGCTGCCCATGACTTCGCTTACGTTACGAACTAGCTCATTTTACTTTGCGTCTTCGTCGAATTATCTATTCAAATATTTCCGTAGACCAGTTGCTTCGGTTCATCGGGAAAAGAACAAACTAACATTATTAAACTTTTTACATTTTAGGTAGAATTACTACTAATACCACACTAATACTTCACTGCACTAGAAAAATATCTCTCTTTAGTAACGCCTGTACAATTATTAAGAGCAATGTTGGCCGAAGATTTTTTTCCAACTTATTAATATTAAGGCGCTATTTCTTGTTAAATAATAATCAGATTTGAAATAAAATACCACATACGGATTACTTCGTAATGCTCCTAATATTAAAATGCATCCTGTAATGCAAGATGTCGCGTTTTTTCCTTCAATCCGCTCAGTAAGTTGAAGCGCACCATCTTGAGGACATATGGGACCCGCGCTGGAATCACAGGTTATATGCACTGTCTATATTTAGCCAGACCATATGTTAATGGTTTCTAGAGGGGAAGGTGGAACAATCTGTGTGGAGGGTTTCGAGAAATGCGTTAAGTAAGGTGAGTACACTGTCTAAACATTGCAACCCTTTTTTGTTAAATTTTGTCAAACGTTTCTTTTCAACGGGATTAGCCCCTGAAATTAATAATAAGAACAATTTCTAAGTAGATGTCAAGTTATTATTTAGAAGAAATTTTATGACTTTCAAACGTAGAAGTAATTAGACCCGTACCGCCATTGTGAAGAGAAACCTTATGAAACAAATAATAAGAACGGTTGTGATAAAATGATAAATTATGGTTTAATAAATCATTGAGGTGCCTAAGCAAGGATTTATGAATAAGTATATCTCACTTATTTATGCAATATAAATGTAGAGTCAAGCGATACGGTATCAAATTTCTATGGCTGAATTCGGCCAGAACAGCATCAGTCTGTTATTCTAGTGATGTAATGTATCCATCTATCTACAGAGAAAGATAATAGAAATTTCTCAAAGGCATCCTAGAAAGGAGCTTCTATAATTAATCAATCAAAGGTCCAATATTAATTTTTCATTTAACTTTTTTAAAGTAGTTTTTATTTAATACCTACATGATAAAATCCGTTACGTGGATGTATTGTCACGTATTGAAATGAAAAAAATATGACTTAAATGTATACATTTCATAGAGTCTTTGTTTACAAACATAAGCACGAGACCGTAGGTCACCGTCTAGACGGCGACAAAACACTAACCTGCGCATTCATTGAACAGCTGTGCCGTCAATAGTTCCGGCCGCTTACCTTCAAACGCAAACCTATTGAGATAGGTTAGGCTTAGGGTTGTCTCTTTAAAAAAGTATATATATATAAGTCATAAAATATTCAGCGAAATCTATGGTAAGAAATATTGACCAGAAGAACATAATATGATTTGTGTAAGTACAAGCATTTAACAAGTCTTAGAAATTGTGGTAAGAACAAAACTTCTCAGTGGCTAGTAGACTTAAAAAATGCTGAAGTAGAAGTAAGTGGCTTGTAAAATCCTCTTATATGCATAGGCATATATAGATATGGGCTCAAAACCACTGTATTATTAGTGTACTAGTCACATATAACTAGTAATAATACTGAGTGGTTTTGAGTCTATACTTTATGGTGTGAGTGGGTCCCACACAAGGAAGTATGGACTTTTGTCATTTACTTACTGCTTCGATTAGAGCCATTATGAAAACAAACCGTTGAAAAAACAACAGCTTACACAGTGTGTGATGTACAGTGTAGTAAAGTTTTTGAGGCGTAAATTATACTTAACTGTGATGCTTGACATTAATATTTTATAAGCTTTTATTTAGTTTCACTGCGGTGTCTATAATCAAATATTGTACGAGTAAATTAAATTTCACGCAATGCCCAGTGTCCGATTGATCAGAAATTCGGCGCACTCGTTTGGTTCTCGTGACAATTCATGATTATCTACATGTCGTCATCTTTAATTGGAAATGGCGGATGCCATAAACTGGCCCTTTATAATTTCCCCTTTAACCCCATGATGTGGGTATCAAATTAAAGGGCCTGTGAGAGTATTGATGTAATGTAAACTTTTTAGTTTTAGTAAAGTTTATTTAAAAAATTAATATATAGTTATTATTGTTATATTATCAAAATCGACCGCGTGGTTCAAAAGTTACAACATGTTAATTACTAGCTTAAAAGTGTAACAGTTAAAACAAGAAAAAAAACCTATTTCTTGTTTTTTTTTGTAGATAATATTATTTCTTGTTTCACCTCATTTCATATGTGCATTTTTAATAGAGCCACACGATATTATTTTTGAGTGAAGGAAGTAGCAACCCTATTGTAGCCTGCATTCAGACATAGGCTACCTTGAAATAGCTAGGCTATTCAGGGCTTCCCCGACCCAGACGCATTATTTCTTGTTAGAAATGAAATAAAAGGGAACCTTCAACTTGAAATAAAATAAGCTAAGGTCGACTGAGGGAGGGTTGCATCTAGGCTAGGCATTCAATTGAATGCTAAGTTTTGAATTTAGTTTTTTCATAGTGAATAATATTAATGTTTACTGCTTTATATAGCTAATAATAATGACTTGATAGAAAAAACTGCTGCTAGCAGTATTTTTTTGGTTTTGATGTGTTTCTGGGAAAGGTCATTCCTAAAGAAGGTTCTGCTTTGTCAGTGCTGTTGGCAACGGGTGCCTGTACAGCTTAAGCTACGATTCAATGAGACAGAATAGTGATTTGGATGTCATATTACATTACTCTGGACATATTGTTTGTTATCATCTGTATAGATAAAAAATGTTTTATAGTGTGTTTTGCCTCTATACCTTTGCCATTTTTTCGGGACGGGGGCCCACCACACATTCCCACCACTGTGTCTCCTGTGTAGCCAGGATTAACAGCGGCGACCGCCAAAAAAGGCAATGAACAATATTGAACAATGAAGTCCATTGCAGTCCCGGGGGTACAACTACGGCTGCCTTGGAACTCACAACGAATTTAATCAGAAGAAATTAGTAGGAGTAGGAAGCTTTTGGAATTTGACTTACCCTCTTAGCAATGTGAGAGACAGCAATATGGCAAATAAGACATTAAAAGCCTAAAGAGATGGCTAGTCAAGTGAAGCTCAACTGCCGTGCACCTTTGCCATTTATCTAATTGTGATGAAATTTTGGTGGAGTTTTTTTTATATGACTGGGGGCAAATGAGCATATGGGTCACCTCATGGAAAGCAATCACCACCGCCCTTGGAGATCAGCAACACCAAGATACCTACTCCTTCCTTTCTTTCTTTCTGGTTGTTTCGCATATATTGGGAACAGCAAGTGAATTATAAAAATGTTTTAAAGCTGCACGATTCCATTATTGTCACAATAAACTCTTAAAACGTTAAATAACTACATAGGTAACGGGATTAAAGCGAGAAATATATTCTTTTAGATACCAACTACCAATTTATATAATCTGCTTTTGTCTTTCTATCACAGTATACAGAGTGAAGCCATGTAAAGGCGCCATATACAGGAATAAAAGTATAATATACTTTAATTTTGTTCATACCTATTTTATTATGTAAGTATTTCTTTCAAACTTGTCCAGCCATTTACTCGTAAAAAGTGACAATGTATTTAAAACCATCTATCTTGAAATATACCATTTGAAATATATGTAAGGATATTGCAATTATTTTTTACAATGTCATAAGGTTCCTTAGACTAATACACATCATAGACCTCGGGTGGCACAGCAAAATCAGACGAGAGGATATTTTTTGAGCAGAGCGAACGTTTATATATACGCCGAAAAGTCACTTTTGGTAATGAATAGGCTCAAAATACATTTTCCATTGAAATCAATGGAAAACATACACTCAACGAATCTACTAGCTCCACTCAACCTCGATTTCGGCCCCGTGGGCTAAGTTTATATGCTGAGAAGAGCCTTTTAATTTGTATGACGTTTCTAAGTGCTTTATAAAGTCCAAGGAATAAAGATATTTTGATTTGATTTGAGCGTGTCACGTCTCCACTCTCAGTTTAGATGTAGAGTTGTAGACGTAGGAACACATTACTAACCTGTTTTTTTTTATTAATTTTAATTATAAATATACCTATAACTTGTTCTTGTTCTCATTCAGCAAGAGTTCCAGATACAATATGCCTTACAAATCATTGTTTCGCTCCAGACGCGAGGCGTTCACAGACCTGCCCCTGCTTTTGAACCCGAAATGCATTCGTTTTCAATGAACTCCTTGCCAACTTCTTACATATTTGCAAACTTGTATTTGCGCATAAAAACGAGCGGTACACTAAATTGTGGACCTTGTTCTGAAGAAGTAAGATTGGTAATTATAAGATTTAATGAAATTTTAATGTGGCAACGGTGCAAGATCAAGTCCTTTTGGGCACTGTTCCGTTCAATTATGCAGACTCTCGTTTTCTATGGCGAAACCGTTACATGGCGTATTATGTGAAAATAAGAGTACTAAAAGTAACTTGTAAAGTTTTGTCCTATAATTTCCCTGGTGTGAGCTTGCACTATGCAAGCAATAATGATTGCAAGTCGAAAAAGTCCAAGAAGAAAATAATGAATAATTTGTTGAGTCTACATTTTAAAAAAGTAATAAAAAAAGGATAACTCTCCTTAACTTTTACATAGTGTACTTAATAGTTTTTTAAACTATGTTGAGTGGCAGGCAAGCGTACGGCTCGACTGATGTGAAGCGGTTACTGTACGAAGTTTTATACTCCTACGTCCGCGCAATTGTCGTAAAAAGCGGTACAAACTTTTTGCTTCACGTATAAATATATAGATAATCAAAATAACTATACACTACTTTTACTCGTATATACCAAAATCCAGCAAATGACCTTTTTAATTAACATTCAAAAAGTTCTTCCGTTTTACGTAAAAACCTTAATTAAGCAGAAGACTGTCCTACAACTAGATCGGCAACATTAATCAATCTTTGATCGTATTATTATTATTCCCTTAAACGTAACCGACCAAAAAATATCAGAGTCGGCAGATGTTTGAGCCCGCTCCGTTTTACTCACACCACCTTACATATTCCATCTCTTATTAACTTTGAAAAATTATATTAAATAGAACGAGAGAGATGATACAAACAGGGGTTGTGCTGAGGGTTTTGCCACGTGACCTCTATTGCGCTCACTCACACAAAGGTGAAAAGGGAACCCTCGATCATTTTATTGATCAGTGGAAAAAATCTCTACCATTTATGCCATTGTGAATCTGTTTTAATGTTGCTTTAAAACAGATAGTATCTATGTTTAATTTTTAAAATTACGCTGTAGTATGTGCACGATATGAAATATTAAAAACAATTACTTGTTTCAAAGGGTGACAGAATGGAGACCCAGGGAAGGGGGGCGCATATCTGGTCGACGGAAAGCACACTGTCCCAATGTCACAGCCAGCAAGAGAAGGGGACAACCGAGCATGTGGGTTACCAGATGGAAAGTAATCACCACCGCCAGCCTAGTCTTTCTTTTCTTTCTTCTGGTGACCTCGCTCATTCGCAGGAACACAACAACCCTCAAGGGAATTGTTACTTGGCTGCGGTATTCTGTGAAGTGGAGGTACTGCTCCAGTCAGCTTTAAAAATACGCTATGTTCTACCTCTCTTTTCGTCAGAGCCTCATTTGTCAGTCAGCAGGGTACACTCATGCAGGTGAGGTTGGCTTTGATTCAAAGATGTTGATGAACCACTTACAGCCCAAATAAAAATAGATCAACATCTCTTTCATCTTTAATACGATAATATTACTTATTATAATATACCTAATGATTTCTCGCTCTTTTTCATTCACGCCTCAAAAGTTGTTAGACCAAATAACAATGTCGTACAAACAACTACATATTCTACAGTATTGAAACACGTTATGTATCCCATGTTTTTTAACATGTAATGAAACCTACCTTTGTCATAGGAAAATTTATGATTGTTTAAAACTGTCACGATTTTAATTGTATATGATTATATCTATTTGCTACAGTGTTCTTTGTACAAACCTCAGCAACTGAGATTATGATCTAGGTATGTAGATGAGAACAAGCAGATAAGAGGTATATGAAACTGGTACCTGTGGGTGCTATCTATACCATGTAGCCAACTAAAATTCTTCAAGTTACTGCTGGACAATATCAGGAGGTGCCAATTAGCTGATAATAATACGGTACTATCATGCAGTTTGCAATGATACATGATCGTTTTCCCATTGTGTAGAGTTTATTAAACAAACACTGTAGATAAGTTCAAAAGTGTAAATTAACGTATAACGGAATAAACAGAGGTTGTAAGTATTTGGCGTCGATCATAGCTTTAGCAATGTTATTTATTAGTTACTAGCTGACCCGACACACGTTGTCCTGTCTTCTTAACGTCAAATGACTGACAGTTGTATCAAACGACATAAAGTTACATTAGAAAAGTTATTATGGTCTTTTCTTAAATTTTCTAATTTTCCACGCAACTTTCTAATTTTTTTCTTTCATAAGAACCTTTTCCTGACAATTATAAACACAACATTAAACAAAAACGTTCTATAAAAAAATTTCTAACGCATTTCATTAGAAAATGTATATTAGAAAAACTTTTTTAGTTATCACTTTTTTAGTGGTTGCCTTTAGTGGTTAACATTTAAGTAAACGCATCAAAACAGTGCAATTTGTTTATCTATCTATAATATGAAAAGGAATCGCTGAATTTGTTGCTAAGCGCAAATCTCGGGAACGGTTGAATAGATTTCGCTAATTCATTTTTAAATATTCCTTGAAGTACGAGGATGGTTCTTACGCAGAGAAATATCCACTTTTTACCCGTGCGAAGCCGCGGCGGGCAGCTAGTTAGTAATATACCTTTCTCATAACATTTCTAATTTTCTATAATAATAGGTAGATCGACAACATGCAGATTGAAGCAAATAAATAGATAGCTATAAAATGTCAATTTATATAGCAAATATGCATTCTTACATTGCTTGTTATAATAATAAGATCAAATAATCCCGTAGTTTACCGAAAATAAAATTTCCTCCAACACAAAAACTAACTTCAGATAAGTGGCTATAAGATATCGCTTCCGTAAACTTTTTAGGACGAAATGAGTACTCATAAAAGGTAACAGGGCCCCGGTGAAACATCATTATCTTTTGGCTTCCGACAAAATTTAAAGTGCGCAAGAAAAACTACTGGACTCGCATATCCAATTACACTATTTAAACTGTCGTCAACCATCGCCACCCACACGGACCTTTTTGTTTTTTACCAATCTTTTTACTTAATAAGTTTCCTGTTAGAAAAACAAACACACACGTTTATTGACTGGTTTATTTTAAAATGTCTTGTTGCGGATGAATGATGGATTTCGAATGACTCTCGACCCTTGACGGAATGACGCTTCCGACTTTATACCACAAGAAATTACATCTGTTTTTTTTAGATATCTTTTATGAAAATGACAAAAATGATAAGATATGTAATATAGTAAATCGTGAGGAAATGACTTAATGTTTGGTTCTGGGCGGTCTGTCTTTAGCAGTAGCCACAAAAATGCAAGCATTCTTAAACGATTTTTTACGTAACCGAAAGGATGGCATTTCTTTTATCTGTTCATCGATATGACCTTTTGTGGTAAATATATCAAGTTTTAGGAACTTTAGAAGCGAACAAATCTGGCTGACGATGCGTAGGCAGCGATCATAATCATCCACAAACTGTAGCATTTGCTTTCACGTTTCACTGGTGACGTTGCTATTAGAGAATGAAGTACTTTTTTGAGGCAGGTAAAAGTAAAAAGATGGTAAATAAGGGTCTTTACCTCTTACTACCTAAGTTACGTCGTTTATGGGATAAAAAAAACAGTGTAACAGGACTACCGTGGACACACGTTTGATTTACGAGAAATAAAATTTTGGGACCTTTTTAGCGGCGCAATTAAAATATTTAACGAGCCCGCCGCAGTGGGTGGTGGGCGACAGTTCTCACGAGACTATTAAATATAATTTTATTTGTTTTTGTATTTATGAACTAATATGAGATGTCTTTGTGTTTATAGTGCGGACATTGCATTTTTTTTTATTACTTTCAGTGTGCGGATATAATTTAAAATGTGCCTTCATGCAATTTTTTGTCAGGTTACCGTTTCGTTGCTTTTTTTTAGAAAAATGCAAATTTATTTATGGATTTTGTGTAATATTTATTATTACTGTTTTAATTTTTTTTTGTTACTTGGTCCTTTTTTACATACATACGTGTGGTAGAGTAAGTAGCAGCATTAAGAAGTTATCATGTCTATGAGTGCTTGCAACATTGCGCTAGTGATGCGCTTTGCTATCTATCTAATATCTAATCTACTAAGATCTCAGAGTTACAAGTATACCTAGCAAGAACCGTATAGGGTATATCTTCCGTGCTACTAATACTCTTTCTTGTTCTGCGATTATGCTGAGATTTACTGCAATAAGCGACCACTGCTGTTGCAATGTATGTGAAAAATCCTTTCCAACGGCAGGCGGTGTGATTGTAGAAACCAATAACATATTTGACTGAACACAACCCATTGTACCTATATAAAAATTCTCACAGCTTGTCTCTGAACCAAGACACAAGGCGCTCACACAGCCGGAATTTTATCCGGAATACCGAATTGATATAAAATTAAAAAATCTGAATCGGAATAAACAGAATTGTGTGTGGAGAATAGGCACTTGTAATTCGTATGCAATCGGCTATGTGTACACCTGTGAGAGGCCGGCCTCTAAGATATTAAGCTAGTATCCTGGCGTTCTTGACCAAACATGATTAGTTGGGTAATACGAAGTTAATCGTATATTAACTGGACTAATTAATTTTACTTGAAGTTCTTTTTTAACGCTTACAATAATTGCTGTCGCCCAAAATCTTACGTAAACATTTACGTGGAGTAACTTTTTAAAAGGTATATTAATACTTCATTTAGTAGCAAATCACATTTTTTATTATTTACTTGCTTTTAATTATAGGACATACTTCGTCGCTTCTTACGCGACCTCCACTCCGGGATTTTATTCCCCCCATCTGCCATCGCTGAATCGGTAGATGTGGCTGACCTGCTACTTTAGCTTGCTGATTTTAAGAGTCGAATCTCTGTCTTGATACAATTAAGTTAAGAAACAATTTTGATTTATCTATGCGTAATCTTTATGTGATTATTAGCGACGCAGTTATATTTTATTGATTATATATTTTAATATGTCACAATAATTTGTAAGTATGTATTTATATATACACGACATGAGAGTTATCTCTCATGTCGATTAATTGCTAGACTCAACAAACCTTTTCGGAGTTTTACTCGTCAACATTCATAACAGCGCGATACTATCAGCTATGCACATACACGACCCGACTGAAATAAATTCCATTATAAACGATTTGTAAAATGCGTTGTCAGCATGACGCGAACTGCGTTTAGTGAAATCAACTTTTTGTACAACAAAGGGTATAATCGTTTTGTCCTCCCAACAATAAAAATAGTGATGAAATCGTCTTAGTAACGTCACAGCATGTGGCTGGCTGTTCATCGTTTGGAAGTCACCACTGTTTAATGTCGGAATTAACATATTATGTTCATTTTTAATCCTTTTATGACAGTAGCTCTAGACATAGAGGTAATCAGACTAGTTTATGGACGTCATCGCTTCGATAAGTCGTTAATATTTACTGGTTGGTAGAATGCGTGTTCCTCTTAAATCAGTCGTGTTCGAACGCCGTATTATGTTATCTATTGGAATAATTTCCGAGGCGTTAAAATGAGCTCGGGTCGGTGTCGGTACGTAAGCGCACCAAGAACAATTTAATTGAATAAAATTAGCCAATAAACTGTGTTCGAGGGCTGCTACAATGGCATACCGCCTTCAGGGTAGCGGGATCGTAAAGAAGCATTATTTAGTGTAGGTGCCTTTGAGAATCCACATTAAGTGCCCTGGATATACTGTTGGGAACGCTCACATGTGCTCATACCTCCGCTGGTAATAGTTTGCTCAGTCTCATTGTGGGGTGATTTGTTTGCGGGGTTCAGCACATATCTCTACACGTGTCGATGAGTGCCCATTCAGGAGATGCATTGACTTGTCGTTCTCTATGTGTGATTTAGCTGTAGCTACCTTTGCTATATCAACTTTTTATTAAATTTCTATTAAAGATCTGCGTTACTGTGGTATTCCTATTGACACGAATACCTAGAAAAAGTTTTGTAATAAAATCCTTTATTTTAAATTGAGAGTTTGTTTATTTTGTAACTACTTGGTTCTCCATATCTTCAAGATATATTATTGGGATCTTTTCTGGCAAACTAGTCCTTAATGCTTGTACCATAATAAAGACTATCATCGCAGAAATTATATGTTCATTTTAAGTCAAATAAACCTGTAGTTGTTTTGAAGTTCTCCTTTGAACTCCTTTTTTATAGAAGAGGAAGGCAAACGAGCATGTGAGTCACCTGATGGTAGGCGATCACCACAGTACTGATCACACCAATCGTTTTAGAAGCCGATTTGGCCTTCCACTGCAAGTGACCATGAAGCTGAACATCGCTCGATATGTCGACATTCCAGAGGCAACACTAAGGGGGGTGCCCTCTAATCGAGGAGCTACTGTAAACTGGGACTTTTCTATGGTAAAAGCGCATAATTAGGTCTTTGAGGCATTTAATTGAACTAAATTTTTCTTTCCCCATTTCGAGACCTGTTCAAGTGATGTCTCAATTTCAGTCACAAGTTTGGTTCAGTACTTGTTGACGCTGTCTCAAGAAATGTTTACTTGAACAGTGTAGCGTGCATCAACGATACTAACATCTGCATAACAATAAACATTGTGCACATTCAACAAGTCATTGATATGCAGAAGGAACAAAGTAGCGGACAATACACAGCCTTGTGGGGACACCAGCATTCAAGGGAAATGAATCCGAGTATGCTCCATTGATTTTGATGACAAGTTTGATGCTACGCCCAGTGAGAAAACTTTTTTTTTTTTTTTTTTTTTTTTTTTTTATGTGAGAGGGGGGCAAACGAGCATGTGGGTCACCTGGTGGAAAGCAATCACCACCGCCCATGGAGACCAGCGACACCAAGGGGTCGCCGATCCGTTGCCAGCCTTTTAAGGAAAATGAAAACTCTGTTCTTGAAGGCACCCATGTCGTAGTTGTTCGGAAATACCGCTGAGGGAAGTTGATTCCACAGTTTCACTGTTCGTGGTATGAAATGTCTTAGGAAACGTACTGTAGTAGATCGCCAATTATCAAGATGATATGGATGGAATTTTAATTTATGGCGAGTTGTACGATAGTGGAATTCAGCGGCAGGTATCAAATCAAACAGCTCATCGGAGCACTCCCCGTGATATAATTTGTATAGAACGCAAAGAGACGCTACATCTCTGCGTGTAGAGAGAGAGTCCAATCGATCCGAGATCATTGGGTCACCGACGATTCGAGCTGCTCTTCGTTGTATGCGGTCAAATGGAGCAAGCAAGTACTGGGGCGCACCGGCCCAGAGATGCGAACAGTACTCCATGTGAGGTCGAACCTGGGCTTTGTATAGTTGAAGGCGGTGTCGGGGTGTAAAATACCGCCTGGCTTTACTAATCACACCAATCTTCCTGGAAGCCAGTTTGGCCTTGCATTCCAAGTGACCGCGAAACTGAACATCACTCGATATGTCGACACCCAAGATGGTAATGCTAGTTCTTACACTAAGGGGAGTACCTTCCAAACTAGGAGCTACGACGAATGGGGACTTTTTAGCGGTAAACGCACAAACCTGTGTCTTGGAGGGATTTAGCTGCACCAAATTCAATCTACCCCAATCCGAGACGTGTCCAAGGGACGTCTCAATCTCAGACACAAGTTTTGTTCGGTACTCATCGACGCAATCCCGAGAAACATTACATTGGCCAGTGTATCTTACGTCCACTGTACTGTCATCCGCATAGCAATGAACATTGTGTATAAGCAGCAAGTCATTGATATGCAGAAGAAACAGCGTGGGGGACAATACACAGCCTTGTGGTACGCCAGCATTCAAGCGTAGTGGGTCCGAGCGTGCTCCGTCAACTACAACTTTGATGCTACGCTCAGATAGAAAACTGGCAATCCATATGCAAAGCTTCTCAGGTAGCCCAAAAGAAGGAAGCTTGGAAAGTAATGCTTTATGCCACACCCGATCAAAAGCTTTTGCTACGTCCAGACTAGCAGCCAATGCCTCGCCCTTGCTTTCCACTGACTCCGCCCAACGGTGAGTCAAGTATACCAGAAGATCACCAGCTGAGCGACCATGGCGGAAACCATATTGGCGATCATTTATCAGCTGGTGATCCTCTAAGTAGGCTACCAGCTGTTTGTTAATGATAGCTTCCATGATTTTGGAAAATATGGAAGTTATCGCAATAGGCCTGTAATTGGACGGATCTGAGCAAGTGCCTTTTTTAGGGATCGGGTGGACTAAAGCCTCCTTCCATGAGCAGGGGACCACGCCAAGTGAGTAGGAGTACCGAAATAGGCGTGTTAAAATCGGAGCCAACTCTGGAGCACATGTTTTTAAAACAATAGGTGGAATGCCATCCGGCCCACTCGACTTATGGATGTCCAGGGAGAAGAGTGCTCTACGGACAGCTCTTTGCGAGAACTTAATGTCTGGCATAGAGCTCTCACACCGTGGGATGGTTGGCGGTGTTGCTCCCTGATCATCGAGAGTCGAGTTAGACGCAAAGAGAAGTCCAAGAAGATCGGCCTTTTCCCTTGCAGTATGGGCCAGTGAGTCATCCACTCGGTGCAATGGTGGAAACGACGACCGACAGAAGTTACCTTGAACAGCCTTGGCGAGCGACCAGAACGCACGAGACCCAGAGGGCAAGCGCACTAATCTCTCGCCAATTTTGCTAACGAATTTGGACTTTGCCCTGGCGATGCAGCCCTTAAAGGATCTTGACGCAGCGTTGTAATTCTTCTTAAGGACACCGGTATTTGCATCTCCAGCTGCCTGAGCCTCGGACCAGGCTCGGTAAGAATCCTGCTTATGACGCAACGCGGCTTTGCAAGACCCTCCGAACCATGGTCGAGATTTGCCACCAATGGGCACCGCAGAATTAGGAATAAAAAGTTCCATGCCCTGCAGAACCACATCAGCGACAGCATTAGCACAGGCGCTGGGATCTTCCAGCGAAAAGCAAATCCGCCCCCAAGGGTAGGAGGCCAGGAAACTACGCAGCCCATCCCAATCTGCTGACCTAAAATGCCACACACGACGTGTGCTGGCTGTGCGCGGTCGCCTTTGGCGTGTGAGTGGCACAATACTCTTTATGAGGCAATGATCCGAAGACCCAAGAGGGGCGCCAACAGACACACGATAATTTTCAGGGTGGGAGGTCAGCAGAAGATCCAAAAGGGACGCCATATGCTCCGACACATCCGGCACCCGCGTGGGCGAGGAAACCAGCTGTGTCAGACCATATGCCAAGGCAAAGTCATGGAAAGTTCTTCCAGCATGGTCAGTTGATCTAGACCCTAGCCATTCGACGTGGTGGGCATTAAAATCACCCAGTACCACAATCTCTGCAGAAGGCATCTGCTGGAGTATACTGTCGGTCGTCGTTTGTATGTGCTCCACAAGACGCTCCGTTTCGACATTTCCGCTGTGGGACCTGTAGAGGCACGCGTAAATGCGAGTGCGGTCCTCAAAATCTGCGCGCAGCCACATAATTGACAGGTCCCTCGCTTCAAGACTGCCAAGACGTCGACAACAGATATTCTCCCGAATGTACGCGCAAACACCGGCTCGTGGCACAAAGTGATGTTCCACTTTGTACCCTGGGTAACGCAGATATGAGATGTCAGCAGGGGGGAATATCTGAGTCTCCGTCAAAAAGAGTATGGCCGGCCTAGCCGTCTCTAGATGATGGTGGACAGCATTGATGTTGGAGTTAAGTCCCCTAACGTTACACAGCTCAACGCAGAGCTCAGGGGGAGGTGCCACCACACTCTTCTTGCGTTTGCTCCCGGCAGAAATATAGAGCGGCGTAATGCCCGCCCCAGAATACGTCGGGCGGCCTGAGCAGTGGTGCTCAGGGAGGGATTCTCCGTCACCAGCGGTGACGGTACCCTCCTGGGGTATTGTTCTTTTTACTACCGCTGCCATATTTAGAGTTGGGGTGTTTGGGTTGGGCTCCGGGTTTCAACACTCACCGTACGAAACGCAATAGCGCGAGCTATTACTTCACGCCGGTCTTCTGCGTGAGAGTGGTACTGCCCCGGACGAGCCGGCCCAATTACGAGCTGTATTCATTCAATGTCCAAAACTTGACCGCGATCATGTTCTAGACACTAAACGACTACAGCTTGGCTCTACCACTCAGGAAAAAGGCTACTCGTTTAGCACCACCCAGGGGTCACGTGCAGGGAAACTAGGGTAAAGCCTGCGGACGTGAGTAGCATCAACCCCCAAACTAAAAAACTGGCAATCCATTTACAAAACTTCTCGAATACTCCAAAGGAATGAAGCTTGACAAGATTTGCTTTGTCATACTCGATCAACGGCCTTTGCTATGCCCAAACTAGCAGCTAATGCCTCATCTTTACTCTCTACTGACTCGGCCTAACGATGTGAATAGAAGATCATCAGCCGAGCGACCACAGCGATAGCCATATTGACGAACATTTGTTAGCTGGTGATCCTCCATGTAGTTTAGCTGTTGGTTGATAATATTTTTCATAATTGTGGAAAAATGGATGTAATGGTACTGCAAAAAGGCCTGTTATTGGATTCTCCATACCCCGCAGCACCACATCCTTCGGGCGGAGTCTGTTAAAATAAACGCTAGATAATATACCTTATTCAGTTGTTAATTTTATTTGGATGCAACAGGTGTCAACTACTAGGTATTTATGTGCTTCTGCAATCTATAATATTGCAATTAATGTGTTAGGTGCCAACTTACAGTTACAGGTTCCCAGTTTTAAGATATTTAATAAATTGTGGGGGGTTTAACGAGCTCTCTAGCTTGTCATAATATTACCGTCTCGCATATTACTTTAACTAATAGTGGTCTCCACTGTTGATATTTTCTGGCAGAGACACAGCGATGGGAGTGGGTGGTAACATTGGGTAGGACTGGAATAAGCTGACCACAATTTTGTTGCTGCGAGCTGTGAGCAAAAGCTAGTCTAAATCTAGATAGGTATAAAGCTGCATGACTGGCTGATGTAGTAACGCATAGTTCAAACTACTATAAGGATTGTGACCGAGCACGTAGGTAAATTAATTCCAAATAAAGGATATTTGAAAATTCTAACGGGATATGCGCGTACGATCTCGTATAAGAAATTTATCTAAATAATTATCCTTCAAACTTTATTTAAATACACTATAAAAATATCTTAACGTTCAAAATAAATCTGCATTACTGCATACAATGTGATACGCTAATTAGCGATTAAAAATCACAGTTTTTTGTGTGATAAATTAAAATAAAGTTTCGCTATTTGCAACTGTTCCGTCGACAAATGTGGAACGGCGAGCCTCTTTTGTCGGCGACATAGTAATGAGACGCTGCGCAACTGGCGGACAAATTCGTCCCATAAATATCCGAGGATGCGTCGATCTGCGTTGTTAATTTACAAAACTGGATATCGACATCGTATTTCATCTACATATTTATTAATATATCATTTATGTAATAAATACTGACACGTCAATGTTAATTTGGATCATTGATAAGATTGAAAATAGTTATCAATTTGTTGTCCATTGACTTATTACGAAATCTCGGGAAATATAAAGCTTGAAAACTTAAAATCAAACTGTTATTTTACAGGACTTACCTACCAAACGTCGGTCAATTTCTCCAAAAAGATATTGATATGGCAATTTTCAGTAATTATTTATAAATAAAAATAATTAAGCGATTTTTAAAAAAAAAATACGTTGTTAGTCAGCAATGAAATTTTGTATGTATGACTGAAAATAAACTAATAAGACGTGCGAACAATGATGTTATAAATGCCATAGATATGTTACTAAGCCGCCGAATCGACACCCGTACCCGTAGGTCCCCCAAGTGTCTCACTTAGCAATTAGTTCGCGTCAACTGACGAAATTAAGCAAAATGTGTCTTATGTGTTTCGCAAGTGTATAAATTATGATGCTAAGGTAGCTAAAGTACAAGGGGTTACATATCACGCGTAAGTATAAATAAATACTTAATTTATATTTTATAAAAAGTAACGATATGTAAGAAAAAGTTACAAAAAAAATCTAAATTTAGAGATAGGACAATAATATTATTCCACCATGGTTAATTTTCATTTTGTCTCGACTTCAACTCATTGCGTAAGTACATGTACTAAGTACCTCGTATTTAATAAAAGTGATAAAATCAATCTTTTTGTTCATCTAAAACAATACATAATTATGTTATTTATGTTGACTACCTACATAGTTTCGAATGTCCATTCTGTTCTTAATTTTGTTAATCTATGACCCATATGACGAGCTCGGTGGTCGAATGGTTAGCAATGGCCACTTTGACTACGAGGTCGCTTCCCCGCACATGGCAAACTTTTGTGTGCATGAACATGTCTGTTTGTCTTGGTCTGGGTATTTTCTATGCATTATATGTATGTATTTACAAAAAAACATATTTAAGTACTTTATCAGTTGTCTAGTACCCATAGTACAAGCTTTGCGCTTAATTTGGGACTAGATGGCGCTGTGTAAATTGTCTAGAAACGTTTATTATGTTTATATCATCAGGAACCGTTTTCAGACTCATTTTAATACTAGTATGTTATATCTATAGTAACACAATTGCATGAGAAAAACGGTTTCAAAAAAAAAAAAAATATACATAAACCTAAAAGGAGCTTGCCTACTCAAAGAACTAAATGATTTTATTAACAAATAAAAAAAAAACTTGATTTTAGGGAAATCAAGAAACACAATATCAACATCTACATAACATGAAATTTCTGTAATTTTATAAAAAGCCTGTAACTTCACTCGTCACAAATCGTTTATGTTTTAACAACAGCAACAATATGATAAAGTACATGTCGTCAAAAAAGATAGACGGCTTTGAAAGTAACGCATCTGGAGGTGAATTTGCAGCCTTCAATTACATGCAGCAATGATGTCTTCTTTGCTGCAGGCATTTTAGAGATCCTCATTAATTAACTAAATGAAATCAGAAGACTAAAAACGTCTTACCTTATCGTATTGTTAAGCGGTATAATATTATACATTAAATAGTTCTGATAGTTAATTTTGTACGATATGAAAGGCTCAACTTTTAAGTTCATCCCTTGCTCATTCTATCGCAAAGAGCTATGGAATAGTGAGTAAAGCGCCTGCCTTGAATTACTTTGGCTAAAGCGTGAAGAACTCACGAAATAGTTAAAAGATTAATAATATGTTTTAATTTCTTTTCATATTGGTCTCCATCTACTATTTCGGAACAGTGTAGTGGAGTAAATTTTAAATATGTTTAAATAGTTTATTCAATCACGAAGCGTTTTTGGTAAGACTGCAGTAACCTCTAGAAATAAAAATAGAACCTTTTCTGAATTAAGATTAACCGACTTCAATAATCCAAATGCAACCAATATTTATCATACACATTAAAAACTATCAAATTTAATAAGAATCAAATATGATGTATATGTAAATTATAAGCAAACGTAAACTAAATATTTGGTACCAAATGGACTAATCGACCAAGTTAGTGAAGCGAACCCGATTAAATTTGTCAGAATTTGGTACAAATTAACAAAAGAAAATCATTACGATCAATTATTATAACGTTTTATTGAAATATTTTAAATAATAGGTATACAAATTAATTTGTAGTGTGAGCTCACACGAGTGGCCTATAAGTTTTTTTACGTTTTAACTAAATTTTATTTCTGATTCACATCATAATAATATTTATGATGAAACATTTATAATAGAAAAATGTGTAATTCTTTTTTTCATTGTTTGAAAAATGTTTGAATGACAATTTCTCGTTATTTGTACAAATAATATACGGAACAGTCATTTTAATAGTTAGTGTTGTTCTTGAATATTTTCAATCGAATGTTTTTGAGAACCCAATTTGCCTGAGTACTGACATAAGAGACAGAAGCGTGCCACACACGCCGATGTTCTTCCAGCAATTCTTTATGCAAATAACAACATTCGACCATCTTTGTAGACTGTTGGTAAGTCGTTGGCCGGTGTAAAAAATGGACAATTACATCGTACATGTTATTAAGTTTAGTTATGAGACATGTTTTTAAATTAAGATCTCTTGACTTTGCGTCGTTGTTAAATTATTACAAAGTCTGCAACAGCACATTTATAAATGGCATTCCTGGTAGGGTTATGCATGAGTCTCGAGTCGCATTTTAGCTTAGCTCTTACTTAACATGGATTAAGTAAAAATATTGACATTAATATAATGAAATCAAGACTTCAAATAAGTGCAATATTTATGTCCCATCTTTAAATACTATGTAGCTAATAGAAGTATATATTAGTCCACTATATATACAGAGTATATATTTGTCAGTTGTCTAGTACCCATAACACAAGCTTTGCGCTTACTTTGGGACTAGATAGCGCTGTGTAAATTGTCCAGAAATATTTATTATTATATATACCTAAACGTTGAAAAATTAAGCAGGGTTAGGTGAGGACTTTAAATTCGCTTTATGGAGAGTTAGAGGGCCTCATTGGGCGTGCCAGCATGATCATACTCGTAAGATTTGCTATGTTGGTCACTTATAGGCAATTATATACGCGGGTTTAATCAAGCTCCTCGGTTCTTCAAATGCTGAAAGTGACGCCTGTTGTTGTTGGATGATAATCGTTAAGTCAGCCCCATTACCACCAACTCTTATTGCGATTCAATAACTGAATAGAAAGCTTATTCATACCATTGAAAATTGCCATATGACTAAGCGACTCTATTTCAACTTGCATAGAGTCGCTTATTCATTGGTATGAATAAGCAATCTATTCAGTTATTGAATCGCAATAAGAGTTGGTGGTTAGGGGGCTGGTCACACATTTGGACGCCTTGAATACACTGGTTGCTGCCAACTCGTAGTTGACAGCATGGCGGATGATGATTGTGATGGTGTGTTCCTGATAATTGTATGTTGTTGAGAAAGTCATAATTTTTTTAGGATAACTTATCTGAATAATGGACATATTCAGCATCATCACCATTACAGCCAAAGGAGATCCACTGCTGAACTTCCCTTAAACTTCCACAAGGATCGGTTTTGTGCCGTTGCATCCATCGACTCACTGCGATCTTCATCAGATCGTCCATCCATCTAGTGGTGCGCCATCCTACGATGCATTTTTTGGTCCGCCGTCACCATTTCAGAATCCTTCTGTCCCAACATGCCGCCAGGGGCCCTACCGGCTAAGCTTAAGCCGATTCCCATCCCATTTTTTGATGTAAGAAAATCAAAATTCAGCTTAGATTTATGGTACTTGTGTTTAGCTTGGCCAATAGACACCCTAGAGCTCTACCCAATAAGCTGAAGATGTTTGTCAATAACTAAAACATATGACCTATTTTTCGAATCGAAATATTCGATGGTAATCGACTTCAGCTTCGGCGGTAGGGTCCCTGGTCTGCGTGCTGTATGTCCTGCCCACTGCTACTTCAGCTTTCTGATCTTAAAGGAGATGTCAGTAACTCTAGTTCTTTTATGTATATAAACTTAGTCCTGAGTTTATCACTTATAGATGTTACAGTCAAAACTCATTATCTGTCAAAAGCACTTTTGACTGCAAATATCATGCAATAATGATTTTCACCAACGACCTTAGTGAAAAATAGTTTTGACTGATTTTGATGGTTTTGACTAACGATTTAAGTTAAATGTGGTTTTGTATGTATGTATTTACAGTTCAGACTATGTCACAGGTAATACTCGAAGACTAGGAGCTCCCATGCTTGACTAGTCAAGCCTCAGTCAGTACCGTACCTCCCTCTCCAAAAGCAAGTGGGGCTTTGCTTTTGTTAATCACAAGCAAACTTAACCAACGTCATTGGTCAATAGTTTTGACTGCATAAGTCAGTTAATAGTGTTTTTGATCAACGTGATTAGTTAAAACCACTTTTGAACAATTTTCGCATTCAAAAGTGCTTTTCACTGGTTATGTTAGTTTTGACTGTAACATAGATTCTCCAAGCATTGTTCTCTCCACAACACTGCGCAACATTGAGTTTACGAATACAACCATTAATAATATTAATTTAAACTAGCAAAGTTCTATCTAAATCATTTTACGCGAGCTATAGAAAAACACGAGTTAGCAAGTTGTTAACAACATCGCGACTGCTCATTATTTACTAAACAAACTGCGATAACGCTAAACAAGCTCGAAGATGTGCGATTGTTTTTTGGGATTGGCAAGACGAAAAAATAGCAGTTTTTTGTTCCCCACCTGTTTTTATATGAGTATCGCACAGGATTCTACCACCCGTATTCTAATAAACACTTATCGCGACCTGATCTTAGGAAGCAGAGAATTATGGCATATTTAAACAATTTATTGCCGCCGCAAAACAAGGGAAATACTGATAAGCCTCTGGTTTAGCGATAATGCCCTTTAATATCATGCGATTTGCCGAAACGTAAAAAATGAGATCAGTAAAGAAATCTTACATAAATGGACACGACTGCATCTGTTTTTTGGGCGTTTAATTATCTTATGCGTAGATTTGATGAGATAAATATGTTTTTTTGCAATGTTGCGCATAGCAAAAATATGATTAGAAATCAGCAATGCAGACATTTTCAAAACAAAAGAGTTTTCAAGTCAAAGGTGATACTTAAGGAGTAATCTAGACGATTAAGACATTGTCATTAACAACATATTGCTGTTTTAAATATTTAACGAAGTTTAATGTATTATAATTTATCTCTAATTGCCGATATAATGACAACAACTTGCATACGAATAGTCGATTGGCGTTATTTTCGTTGGAAATAATCGATCTGTTTTGTTTCTGTTCATTTGTAAAGAGCAAAAATGGCTCAATTCATTCTATGACAGTTATGAATGGAATTTCCTCTATTGCAAAATTTTAGTACCGTCAGCAAAATTCTTCAATATATTTTTTTTCTAGTATTTAAGTGTAATAGTAACGACGAAAACCGTATTTTATTTAAGTATTTAAGTGGTTGGGCACATCTTTTATTTCTAATAAAATAATGGAATAATATACTTTTAGATGTAATTTAGTTATAATTTGTAGATCGTTTTTTTTCTTTTATATAAATAATAATAAATAAATTTCTTTCGTTTTTATGCAACATTAAATGACATATAATAAATTCCGCCAGGACGTGCAAGTTTAAAAATAAATATAACAATAAATTTTGTATTTTGTGACAATGATTGTTATAATAAAAAACTATGTATAATGTAAACATTACAATAAAAGATTGTCACATAACGCTTGTTTGAAAAAATCACCTAATATTCTTCGACTAAGTATAAGATGTATTTAACTACATTTGGGTTTATTTACGTAGCGTGCAAGTATAAACTAGGAAGAAATTCAACTGCAATCAAATCAAAAGAATCATGAAGAATATAACAAAATACTAGCCAGTAACCGCGGCTTTGCTCGCATTGTCATTGCGCCCGCGCGGCCGCGGTGTAATTTAACTCGATTAACATAACATAACCTATATTACTTGCATAGTCTACGTCACTCAGTGTAATGTAGCATTCTAGTAGTGAAAGATTTTTTAAAGTCAGCCCAATAGTTTTTGAGTTTATTAATTACAAACAAAAATACAATGATACAAATCTTCTCCCTTTATAATATTAGTGTAGATTAGAGGCCCGGCCTTCGTCTCGGTTCCCAAATGCACACTCGTTATTTTAAATAGTTCTCTTATTGAAGAAAGTACTATCTTACTACGGAATTAAGATTTTAAACACAATATGTAAACACTTATTCGACTTATGTAGTTTGAAGTCCAGTAAAATGATATGTTATAGTAACTATACTATTAATTAGGTACCTACTGAAGCGTTCGAATTCGAATCCAGTAGTATGAGCCTAATGAAACATAATACGATCTTTTTTGCTAACCGTAAAATTGTGGGCACGCTTTGACGTCTTAATCCAATCAAGCAAATTATTAGATTAGCCATTAACAAAATTACTTATTAGATTACTGACAGGCTCGTTGTGTTATAAATTTATTATATTCTCTATTACCTTTTTAATTAAATTTTTGAATGCAGGTAAATTCTGTATTAAATAACTTGAAAATATAGTTATATGTAGATAAATTTATGTAGTTTAATGGTGGGAATTATAATTTAAAGTCGAAGTAATAATATTATATGCACAAATCGGGCCATTCAAGAACTTTTATATAGACCCGTAAAACATTAATAAAAAGTCTGTGATTGATTGTACGCTTTAATAATATCGTTGCAAAGTTTAAAGGATATCTAATAGGGATTTTGATTTTACAAAATAAATTTTCGTACTAATTTTCGTAATTTATGTATTTACTATTTAATTAAATTAAACCAGAATCTGTAATATATTAATTACTACTTAGGATACTTTTCGTTGATAATAAATATTTAAAGTTCCTGTACCACAGTCTAATAATCAGTATTTATATATTTTTTCTGTACCATTAGGTGACAAACACTGGGCATGCAGCCTGATGGAAAGCAGTTATCGCAGCCTATGAATGCCTGTAATGCCAAGGGACACGCGCCCTGTCGACCCTGTAAAAACGATTTCGCATTTAAAAAAAACCCATGCTATAATATAGATAAATCGATTATATACAACATTTAAATAAGTCAATGTCCAAAAGCTTCCTCTTCCTACGAATTGTTTCGGATTAAATTCGTTGAGTCCCAAGACAGTTTTACTTCCGGGACTGCTGTGGACTTCACTGTTCATTGCCTTTTGGTGGTCGCCGCTGTTAATCCTGGTTACACAGGAGACACAGTGTGGTGGGAATATGTGGTGGACACCATTCCGATTTAAAAAATATTTACATCTAATAAATATCATCAGATTAAAAAAAAATTGGCCGTGTCTTCTCTCTGTCTCTTCCCGTGGATGTCGTACAAGGCGACTAAGGGAAATACATTATCAAACATCGATCAGGCCTCCCCAATCCGTCTGGCCAGAGTGGGGAGTGTAGGCCAAATCCTCCTTCTGTCTGGGATGGATGAGAGAGGGTCGTGGTCCTGTAGTAGAGACTAAAATGACCTGATGATGATGATGATGAAAAAAAAAATTAAGTTCACTAAAACTCACAGACAAAGTCGCGGGTAAAAGGTAGTTCCATATATAATGCTATTTTAGATTTTAGCAGCTAACGATATTTTTTTACTAACAACACTCGATTTTGCAATAACAACGAAGTAAAAATCAAGCCATTATAAATCAATATCTTATTAATAATGATTCTCAACGCGTCCGTGTCCATGCGATTAACATTCGACAAATTGAGATAGGTTAGTAATATTTTATGGCAATTAATAAATAAGAAATATATGCGTTTGATTCGACGAAGTCAATGTAATTTATTTTAATAACGTGAACCATTTGCATAGATGTTTGGGTTTAAATTATCTTTTAGTATAATAGCTATAAAAAATATGTAACTAAATTTAGGCTTTGATGAAATCGATAAAATAAAACAGCTGGTGTGGAATTTATTTTGACATATTTGTACTTTTACTGATAGGCATGGTAAAAAGTATATCTTCTATACTTTTTTCATGTATATATGTATACTCATACATACATATACATACAAATGAAGCTAGCGTCAAAAATAAACACCCGTAAAGTGAGCCAACTGTCTTACCTCGTAATTAGTTAGCACAAGCAAGCCGACAAGTCTGACGTTTGTGACAATTTAATTGATTGAAATAGTTAAAAATACCGCCTTCTGTATTTAAAAAATGTATAATATATATAAGGGGTACGCAAGTTTCAGGTCTTACTTGAAGTGGTACGTGGAAAAAACTAACTGGGAACCGATGCTCTATGAGATTAGTCCGCCTATGTACAAATTTAATGTTAATATTGTGTCTTGCCGTGTGTCGCAACTTTTTTGAGCAATAAAAATATTTACATTAACAACATGCCAGTAAGTCGTGTCTGAGAGCTCTGCCAAAAGAGAGGCAGTACATCGTAATGTTATGCTGAATATTGAAGCCAAAATCCAGTAAGAAATTCTAGTATAGTAAAGTACGATTGTATGGAGAAAACGCTGTCGTGTTTTCTCTTAAATCCAATTTATTCAACCCAATCTTTGAATACCGTCAAATTAAACAGATATCATGCATAAACATCTTATTTGATATGTCATTTTTATTGTCAATAACTTAACCGTAATTTCATGGCGCCATTTAATCTGATGTCTTACTAAATGTGGTGTCGAAACGACAGCCTCTTTGACGACACCATAGGGTTCATAATGACTCCGCCGATGACCAGCATATCATTCTGACGGTCACTATAATATAAAGGTATTATTAATACATATCTTTTTCTAACTCGTTATCTGCTCTTGGAATCCTTTCAATCCGTCCACTCTATTGTTTTTCGAGCACTTTTTTATGTTATCAATATTTTTTACGATGAGAATGAGGATAAAACAGTGATTTGTTCTTTACAGATATCAAACGAGATGCCTTTAGGGCTCTTATGATGCGTTTATCATTCGGCGGCAACCTTTCTTTTGTATGTAAATGTTTTATTGTTATATAAAAAAGTTACTCAATACGAGCGGGGATAGTGATATGTAACTACGACGTGTATAATATTTTGTAATGGTATGTGCCGTGAGTTTAAGTTTTATGTTTTATGTTTATGAAGATATTTGTATGTCTAAGTGTCATCACTTATGTATAGTGTAAGTTGCTACGTTGGCGAAGCACGAGCGATAATTTGTTGTATGCGTGTGGTGCCTTAACTGTTCCAGATTCACCTCAGGTGGGAGGTGAGGTCAATAGGAGAGAACGGCATGGGGTAACCAACACCAAGCTCTAGATCGTTGAGCATGTTAGTGTAATCGATCACTTAAGTTATGCAACGTTCTACGCAAGTAGCCTGTCTATGGATGTGTTTATCTCGAACTTTTCCGTTCTTCGAAGATGTTCAGCATTCGATTGCATCATCGGTCATTATCAAGTTAGTGACCTTTGGGCGGCTTGAAAACAATGGCCTCCGACGATCTGCAGCTAAACAGCGTAATTGAATACTCTTTAAACCCTTTCGAATCAGTTCACTTTAAATCTGTGAACTTACGAGCAATTAATTTGTCTTTTGACCGCGTTAATTATAAAAATATAAATAATAATCAGTCAGTGTGTGAATTTAACTCAATATAATAATATCCTTTTAAAGATCGGCACTAATAGAAAGCCGATTCATCAGACTTTATTCATTTGAGCTGACACTAAACTTATTTTAATGAAGTGATCGTTCGACTTAGCACTTATTTCTCTCATCCCCACTACAGATACCGACAGGAGTTCCAACAATAAGGGATTTTGCGATAAGTAGAACATAAAATATCATCGATATTATGTCGGCAGCTTTGAGTTCGCAAGTGGGAAATGTAATAATTTTCACTCCTAAAGAGGTGCCAGTAATGTACTTTAGGGATTTAATTCAGTCTTTGAGAGGATTGTGGTAGCCGTTTTTTATGTTTTTATATTAAGGCGTTTGTTAAGTTATTATGTTTTTTTTTTTAATTATTTTTTTGGTCAAATAGAGTCGGTATAAAATTCTCCGCCAACCCTCAGTTGAACATCGTGGTGGAGTTTTTAACCCCTTCGATTGAGGAGACCCGTGCCCCAACAATGGAATGATTATGGGTTGACGCCAATTTCAATGAAACGTAGGTACTTTTTTGTTAGAACCGACATTTTGTTAGAAATGCATTTAAATTTTGTTTCATGTAGGTGTTATTATAAACTACTCTCCGGCTACGACTTCGTCAGCTTAAGCACTCTATGGGAATAAAGTCTGTCAATCCAAGTGATAAACTTTAATATATACTCGTAAGTCAAATTTCTTCCATATAATAAGCATTTAAACATCTAACTGAACATACAATTGACGAGGCCGGTGATTGAATTGCTAGCAATGGTTACTTGGACTCCGAAGTCGCGGGTTCGATCACCGCACAATACAATAGTTGTGTCTATATATATTAGGTATGTATTTACAAAAAAAAGTATAATATCAGTTATTTTGTACCTATAAGCTTTGCTTAGTTTGGGACTAGATGGCAGTGTGTAGGTAATTTGTCCAGGAATATTTATTATACAAACTCTCACATTTATAATAATTATAGGGGTAGTATAATTTCTAAACATCGCTATCAGACTTTTAGATAATATACGTACAATCTCTAAGGGTATGAAATTATATAACTTACAGCAAATACAAATAACACACACGAGTAATTGGAGCTAGAATCATGTTTAGATGAGAATTGGGAGTATATAAAAGATATGGAAAGGAAAGCGTTGGAATTGAAGGGAAAATCGTTGAAGAACAATTAGGAGACAGAAAAAATATGTAAGGAAAGCTAAGAAATAGTGCAATATACTATTTACTAAAGTGATCAAATATTAAAATATATTGCTTTTAAAAACTTTGAACATTTTCATTCGATAGCGGGATGCTTATGAAAAAATTGACAGGCCAGTGATGTGAAAAATAAAATTACTCACGACTCGAATAGGACTCACAAAAGTTTGTATACGAGTAATATACTTATAACTCGTCAACCTTTTACCACCGCTGATCATTAATTTCAATAAACTCTTAATCGATACATACCGTGTTAGGTCTCGATTTGAATATCCGAATGGCTATCCGTATCGATAATCGGATTGAACTGGACAGGCGGGATGATTGATATTGGTCTTAGTGTAATTTCGTTTCGGAATCCCCAGGGTCGATGGAAATTGATAGAGATGTTTGTTTTAGTAGTGTGATTGGTCGGCCGCCGCGGGCACCTAACGTATTTCGATAATGAGGTGTTGGATTTAGTGTTTCATTTGTTGTAATGGGGATAGTACATTGGCTTCTAATCAAATTGACAAAGGATTGAAAATTAATTTATCTGTATCAGATAAGCCAAAATCTAGCATGTTAATATAAATAAATAAATATTCTTGGACATATTACATATCGCCATCCATTACCAAACCAAGTAAAGCTTGTACTATATATATGGGTATTAGATCACAGATATTATACTTAAATACATTTTTTTGTAAATGTATACATATAATACATAGAAAATACACAGACCAAGATAAAAACACATGTTCATGCACACAAATATTTGTCTTATGCGGGAATCGAACCCGCGACCCCCGAGTCAAAATGATCCATTACACCGCCGGGCTTGTCAAAATTAAAAAAAAAAATGTTCTAATTATAACGATAAACTAGGATTTTAAGTATTTTGTTATATTAGTAAATTATAAAAAAAAACTCCAGGGAACAATGATATTTCAATAAATATGCCACTACGCGTCAAAAACGAAACGTGAGCCAATTGTCTTACCTCACAATTGATTGAAATAAGTAAAAATGCAGTCTCCTGTATTTCGAAAATGCATAATTTATGTTGTAAAATAATTAAAGCCCAAGAGATTACATGTCACACGAAAGTACAAAATAATAATTGATTTTTACACGTGCTTAGTTAATTTCATATTTTTGCAATAAAGAGTGTAGTCGTTTTCGTTCGGCGAGAAAAAAAAATAGCAAGTAGATATATTTCATTGCTGAATTGATAAAGATGGCGATAGTCTATATTCCGATTTCAGCAGGAACTATTTTCTGACGCAATTTAATTTGGGTATACCATAACTTTAGAAATATAACATCATTGCCAACGAACCATACTTTACTATGTATATGTAATGTAAACAATATAAATCTATATGTATATGTAAATCCGGAATAACGTGATCCAGCTTTTATGTAAAAGAAAAGTGAAATGCAGCTGTCACAATTGATTTACTACTCCACCACCAAGTTACTAAGTTATGTAGGTTGTCGGTGGTAAGATATATGACAGGTTTCACTGGTTCTGAAAAGGAATAAGACATCTTGACGAGCTTGGTGGTCGAATGGCTAGCAATGGCCACTTGGACTGCGAGGTCTCGCGTTCAATCTCCGCACAAGACAAACATTTGTGTGCATGATCATATCTGTTCTTAATGTATTATAAGTAAGTATTTACAAAAAAAAAATGAATTCAAGAATATTTATCAGTTTATCTAGTACCCATAAAAAGCAGTTACCGTAGCCTATGAACGCCTATAACACGTGCGTTGCCGACCCTGTAAAAACTTCATCACGCCCTTTTTGAAGAACCCCGTGCTGTAGTCTCCTGAGAAAACCTCGACAGGCAGTTCATTCCGCAGCTTGACAGTACGCAAGAGAAATCTTCTCTGGAATCGCACAGTACGCGACCACTTAGGCTCCAATGTGTGAGGATGGATTCCCTGAGGCCTAATGTTATATGAACGAATGTACGAAATAAGGTCTCAGTTTGGGCAATTCTAAGAGCGACGACTTCAATTTTGGTTAGAGAATAAAGTTAAAGAGCCTAAGCTAATTTGTTTTTTTTTTTTAAATAAATTAGTTCCTCTGCTGTATTAAACAATGGGTCATCTTTGATAATATTGACTTGTATGCAATCTTCTTAACATTTCCCGCTTCTGAATTAAGTACCGGGTCGGTCATCGATAAATAAATATTTATATTGTGTTAATGATAAAGAGTGTATCCGACTGAGATTTTAATAGATAACGTATAGCGCCCCGTCGCCTCGAGCCAATGTATTTGTACCCATCTAATATGCCGTGTTTAAAAGTAATCCACTCAGAGAACCATTAATGAATTTGTTTGGCCACTCATGCTTAGACAGTTCAACTCATTTCTTTTAATAGAAGAATCGAATTTATAATTTTAATATTATCTATCTATTATTCAGGAGTTGTATGCAATTATTTTTTTGTTGAAATTCATTATGGGGTTTTATTTAGTTTCAGTGCGGTGTTAAATTTGGTCCATTTCCCAGTGTCCGATTATGCTGAATTTTTGCACACTAGTTTGGATCTCGTGACAATACATACATGAAAATATTGCTATTAGTAATTCGATATGGCGGCCGCCACGAAATGGCTATTTCTAATTTATACATTAACCCCTAGGATTTGGTAACAAATGAAAGGGCTTCATGAGCAAAACACAGTAAGTCAAGTTTTTAGTTCTATTTTAATTAACAACTATCTAACCCGACAGACCGTGTACTGTCTTCCTAATTATGAATATTGAATTCGAATTGGTTTTGAGCACGTTGTCAAATCACTGACAGTTCTGTCAAATGCCATATAGGTACATCATAAAAGTTAATATGGAGGTTTAGTTCTCTTAAATTTTGTAATATTCCGCGCATTTTTCTTTTATATAATAAGACCCTTCTTACAACAATAACAATCACAACAAAAAAATAATTACCGTAATTAATCCAGAGATTCACGCGTGATGCGATGACATAAGGAAATTGACATTCATTTTATTATTAGATTTAAAAAAAATGTTTGAAGAATATTATATATGATATCTCTATATAGTTTAGTTTCATTCAGTCGCACGACACACAGAAATGTATTTTATTTAAAAAATAATAATACTTTCGTTTTTTATTGGACATTTTTTATTGTAAGGACATTGGGGTGTAAGTGGTTCATCAACACCTTTGAACCAAAGCCAACTTCACCTGCACGCAGTGCAGGGTGTACTGCGTGCAGGTGAAGTTGGCTGACCAACGAAGCTCTGGCGAAGAGAGGTAGGGAGCGTAATTGTAAGCTACCCGACTGGGGAACGTACCTCCACCTTCACATCAGGCGGGCCGTATGCTTGTCTGCCACCCGACATAGTATAAAAAAAAAACATTATAATGGAAGTCGTGAGTTCCCAGAGGTCGATGTGTCAACCCTAGCTACTGCGGATACCAGCAGTTACCGGAGGCGTGTCTAGGATGCTAGATTAGCACTCGTCGCGTAGTATTTACGATACTCATTCATACAATGTATGAACGGTAAACGTAATGACTAACTACGTGCAGTTTGTGAACATTATCATACTAATTTATCATTGAAACAGTTGGCCGTGTGGTTTCCGGCAGACTAGAATAGAATCACTCCGTCTCTTCCCCTGGATATCGTACAAGGCGACTAAGGGAAATACATTATGAAACATCGATCAGGCCTCCCCAACCCGTCTGGCCGGCGTGGGGAGTGTAGGCCAAATCCTCCTTCTGTCTGGGACGGACGAGAGAGGGTCGTGCTCCTGTAGTGGAGACAAAAATGACCTGATGATGATGATGATGATGATGATTGAAACAGTTGCTTTCGGTCAATTTGCTAGAATAGTATAAACATTTAAAAAAATGGAAGATGTCACCTCCTAGGTGGGATTCGAACCCACAACAACTATTTTAATATGTAATAATTATTTAATAAGCTTGGTGTTATCAAAAAATAGCAACGATGGACTGCTAAGCTCTGTTTAGTAGTGTAATACTTAATAGGTAGATGGCGCCACACTGCGACTTCACAGCAGTAATTATAATTATGTTAAGACAGAGCACTCGACTGGTATTCGAGAGGTCATGGGTTCCATCAGTGCATCCAGCAGTGGTTCTCTCTCTCCTCAATCGTTCACTCTTGACAGAGTGGTCGTGGTTTCATGACGATGCGTCTCTGGATAAGGGTACGTTCATACAGACCGGCTCGGGGAGGAGAGCAGATTTCGATGGCGTTTAAAATAGAGTTTTGTGTCATTGGTATAAAGTATCATTTTTAAATTCACTTCTTTTATTATATGAGAATGGTCGAGACCCGATGTAGATTTGTAAAGTAAACCTTATGCCAATGATCCAGAAGTCTATTTTAAACCCATCCAATATCTGCTCTCCTATCCGAGCCGGTTTGTATGAACGGACCCTAACGCAGCCCTCGCGATGCACCTCCACTTGTTGCGGTCTTCAGCGTTACGGGAACATTGGACTATAGCGTTTTGTATGGTAGCCTATATACATTACTAGCGGCCCGGTACGTGCTTCGCTACGTATAAAGTGAAATAATAAAAAATAAAAAATTGGAACACCAAATTCAATTATTCAAACAAAAAAATATTTTATTTATTGCTAGCTATTTTAAAACTTAAACCAAAACATTTGGATAAACAATATTTTTTGTTTTTCCATTTTGAGCATGAATAAACAAACACTGGAATACCGACTCTGGAACAGGCAACATAAAGTCGAAGCACGTCCAAAATGAAATGACCGCATGAATGACATAACCACATGCTTGTACTATCAACACTGAAAAAAGTTTCAATTTGACAGCAAAATCCCCATTAACAAAATGATCCGCCATTTATTGAATTCAATTGTTACAAAAAATGTGATAAATGAAGAACCGCTCCACCGATTTTGTGCAAACTTCACCTAAACCATCTACTAAATAGTCCGAATAAATCCTAAACATTTGGTTTGGATAGGTGAGCCCGTTCTTGAGTTATAAAATTACAACGAAAAGTGGCATTGATTTTTATATATATAGATATAATGGTTAGATACATGCAAATAATTATGATGATGATATTATACAAATAGATAGAGTGCGATACCTAATTAACTCTAGATATACTAATGGGGCCACAATCTAGGGCAGGAACACATAAAACCTCTATGAAATTGTTAATTGATCGCAAAGATCTGAATGTAGATATCCAGCTGCATACATAAAAAGTAAAACAAGCACTCAATAGCAAAATATTTTTTACTACAATTATTTTCATTTTAATCCTGAATGTTCCAAATTGAGTGAAAAATGTTGTCTTTCCTCTTATACAGATTGTCTAATTAATCTTGTTCAATAATCAGCGGCTTGTACTGTCGGAGGGTATATTAAGTTGGCTGTGCAGCTTTTTAATCAAAACCACGTCTGATGAAAAATTTTGGTTCTAAAGCCTTAACTAAAATATATAAGACAATAAAATATTCGAGATACAAGTCTCGAATTCAGCGAGACCTATATAGGTAGGAAGTTTGAGAGAAACGTGGACTCTATCATAATAGCTGCTTTAACGCGATATAAAACGAGCCAAATTGCAGTAGGAGTTCGAATGTACAGCTTTTTAATCAAAACCACGACTTCGGAGTCAAAGTGGCCATCGCTAGTCATTTGACCACCGAGCTCATCAAAGAACAGCCCCCTTACCACCAACTCTTATTGCGATTCAATAACTGAATAGAATGCTTATTTATACCAATGAACTACTTTTATTATTATAGTCTAAATAAAAATAAATTCAACTAGTTATTCATACCAATGAATAAGCGACTCTATTTAATTTAAAATAGAATCGAGTATTCATTGGTATGAATAAGCATTCTATTCAGTTATTGAATCGCAATAAGAGTTAGTGGTAAGGGGGCAGGGGCCCTACCGCCGAATTTTTGATCGCGAATATAGATCTTATGTTTAAGTTAATGACAAACATCTTCAGCGTAGTCGGTAGAGCTCTATGGTTTCTACCAGCTAAGCTAAACACAATTGACGAGCTCGGTGGACGAATGGTTAGCAATGGCCACTTTGACTCCGAGTTCGCGGGTTCGATCCCCGCACAAGTCAAACATTTGTGTGCATGAACATGTCTGTTTGCCTTGGTCTGGGTGTTTTCTATGTATTATATTTATGTATTTACAAAAAAATGTATTTAAGTACATTTATCTGTTGTCTAGTACCCATAACACAAGCTTTGCGTCTAATTTGGGACTAGATGGCGCTGTGTAAATTGTACAGAAATATTTATTATTTATTAATTACCGCCAATCTAAGCTAAAGTTTGATTTTAGCAAAAAAAACTGGTGGTATCGGCTTCAGCTTCGGCGGTAGGGACTCAGATCGAAAATTTTCGTTCTAAAGCCTTAACTAAAAGAAATAAGACAATAAGATCTTCGAGATACAATGTCTCGAATTTAGCGAGACCTATATAGGTAGGTAGTAATGAGCGAAACGTGGACTCTATCATAATAGCCGCTATAACGCAATATACAACGAGCCTAATTGCAGCACGAGTTCGAATGTCCAGCTTTTTGACGATAAATACAGCTTCTTAAGATTCGCTACGTTCACCGTCACGGTTCTTACGAATTAATTATCGATAATTATGTAAATGAAGCATCGAGTACTCGACTTGGTGACCATAATCTACTACAAAATATGGATAAGCGACCGAAAGGGTCAACGAAACGTATTTATCGAAGATTTTAACTTTTTACATTTACTTGTAAAACTGCAGATGCGGAGTTTATAGATTTGTAGATTTTTTTTACAAAATTATTTATGTCTCAATCGTATAAAGTTATTTTAGAATTTATTTAATATTCCTTACCCCTACTAATTTCTTCTGATTAAGTTTGTTGTGAGTTCCAAGGCAGCCGTGCCCGGGACTGCAGTGGATTTCATTGTTCCTTGCCTTTTTGGTAAATTTTGTTGCCGCTATTAATCCTGGTTACACACAAGACACGTGGTGGGAAAATCTGGTGAGCTTTTTAATTTGTTAAATAAGACATTGGTTCTACCTATAAAACAATTATCAGCTGATATTAATTTACGTTATTTTCAGGTTAAATTAGTGAACGTATGTTTGTTTTTTGTTTGTTGTTTGTTTGTAGAAGTTTATTGTATATAAAACATAAGTTAATAATATAAAAAAATAATTACACTGTATTCATGGTGGACTTATCCCAATAGGGATCTTTTCCAGTCAACCATAGAATGCTTGTAAGAGACTTGTCAAATTTTTAGGCTTTGGAGCAATAGGCTTTGGGGAGTAAGTGGTTCATCAAGATCTTTGAACCAAAGCCAACTTCACCTGCACGCGGTGCACCCTGCTGAAAGACAAACGAAGCTCTGGCAAAAAGAGAGGTAGGGAGCGTAATTGTTACCTACCCGACTGGGGAATGTACCTCCACCTCACAGAATACCGCAGCCAAATAACAACTCCCTTGAGGGTTGTTGTGTTCCTGCGAGTGAGTGAGGTCACCAGAAAGAAAGGAAGGAGATCCTATATTGGCAGCGGGGGTGGCGGTGCGTAAGCAATATTTTATGTTGCGAGCGTTAATATGGCTACGGTAACCGCTTCACATCAGGCGGGCCGCATGCTTGTCTGCCACCCGCCGTAGTATAAAAAAAATACATGCATACCATCTAAAATCTACAAAAAAGTGTGTTTGTTTGTTCTTCTTTCTTGGCGAAAGGAATAAAGGGTTTGACATATTTTTAACGGGAATAATTATTTAAGGTCTGGAAATTATTTTTGTGTTGATAAACATCATATTCCCACAGGAAAAAGTTGTTTTATTAAAATAATGACCACGCGGGCAAAGCCGCGGGTAACAGTAACTTATAATAATGGATGATAGATTACAAAGAAAGTCATTCTACTAATATTACAAGTTAGAATGTTTGCGAGGATGTATGGATGTAATGTCTGTTTGTTTCTGATTCATGGGTAAACAGCTGAACAAATTTGGATGAGATTTGGCATACATATAAAATATGTTCTGGAATGATACATTGGCTACTTTTTGTCTAGGTATATTGTCCACACAGGGAGAGACTGCAGTTAGAAGCTAGAGTCAACGCAAAATAAAAGGCCCGTTTTGACATTTGTCTTCACGACGTAACTAGTGATGTAACCAAACGACTCGGTACTCTATACTTACGATAAATCGATTTAAGTTTGCATGAGTATTTGATCAATTTCAATATGAAATGACACAATGTTACGAAAGTAAATAAATAAATAAAACAATAGTAAAATAAATAAAAGTAAGTAAATAAATAAGACCGGCCAAGTGCGAGTCGGCCTTAAAAAAAATTATCTTGATCGATTTATTTTTTTCCTTAACCGATTATTAATAGTCTGTAGACAATATGAAAAATCGTTATGTGAGCGATATCCATCAATGAAAAATGTAATTACTTTCAGAACATTTCGATAGGTAAGAAATAGAGAACTTCATGGGCGTGAACTGTCAAAACGGGCCTTATTTTGCGTTGAGTTTAGTATTTAAATAAATGTGTATATTATATTATCTTTATTGGTTGACTGGTAGAGAATGCTTGTATAGCATTAAGTCCGTCTGTGTACAGTGTTGTGTGTGAGTTGAACAAACAATACTTAATTGTGACAACCCTAGCGATTTATTGACGTCGTTGTAAATTTTTATTAATCCCGCTTCTGGGACACGGGCCCCCCCTCAAATGTACTGCTTTTAGAGCGTACTTCACCACGCTGCTCATCTGCGGGTGGGTGGAGGCCAGTGTTTTTAAGCCGCCTAATAGCTACTGACTTTGTTTAATGACTGTCATCTACTGACAACATCCGGGATAGACGTCTTAACTTGCCCTCCGAAGCATGAACGAGCTCGAGATAAATAATCCCATCCATGGACAGGCTACGGTTGACGTTGCTTAACTTGTTCAATTAAACTACTACGCGCAACGACGCCATCGAGCTCCTCGTACATCATTTCATCATTAATTTTATACAAAGTTTACACAAGAGAGCAAAACAAATCATCTATCCAAGTTTGCCTCATACAGGAATCGAACTCCCGACCCATGACAACACTAGTCTAATAAAAATAAACGCATACCGAGACCATGATTGCTTTCTAGAGCGAAAGACCCTTAAAGGTGCTCATATTAAAATTTCCATAACATGTATTCTAACCATAAATTAATCTAAAAGCTCGCTCACTCTCCAAGCTATCTCGCGTGCATCACTATGATCTGCTAAAACTCTAGCTGCTACGAAAAAAAACTTTAATAATTCCAATTAACCCTAATAATAGGCTCTGAGCATAGTAGAGAAGCAGTGCGATTAAAAAGACAAATTCTTTAACCACTTGACTACAATAGCAGGTTGCAAGCATTCCGGCCGTTCAAAGACTGGCTTTTATTAATAGACTATCGACCGGTAGCCGCCGCGGTCGCCATAGTGAGCAAAAGATATGATTAACACAAAGACGATACATAATAAGTGATATTGGGACCAGTTCGGAGAGCTATGGACATTATATGTAAGCAGCAGGTTTTTGATCATATCCATTATGGGCTATCGCTCGTGGGACAAACGCGAGGGTTTGCGTTTCCAGTTCGTCTATTACGCCTAATATGCAGTTAGTTAACGTGGGCGTTGTAATAAAGATGAGGTGGACTTGTTAACGGGTAATGCTTAGTCGCGAAGTATGTGGCATGTGCAAGTAATTTCAAGTTAATTTTTGTTTTAGCCTCGGTTAAGAGGAACATTGCCGTAGAGGCACGTGACCAATATTCAGTTAATTAACACCATTTTTATGTTCATCATACTAATATGCTCTTCAGCCCCCTTACCACTAACTCTTATTGCGATTCAATAACTGAATAGAATGCTTATACATACCAATATAATAAGCGACTCTTTTTCATATTGAATAGAGTCGCTTATTTATTGGTATGAATAAGCATTCTATTCAGTTATTGAATCAGCGACTTTATTCAATTTGAAATAGAGTCGCTTATTCCTTGGTATGAATAAGCATTCTATTCAGTTATTGAATCGCAAAAAGAGTTGGTGTTAAGGGGGCAGGATATTTCTAAGGTTTATGTTTGTGGAATAGAATGGGATTCTCTTTGTGTATATTAGCACACCCCGGCCAGTCCATACAAATGTCGCGTAGTTGACTATTACATAAACAATGGTGTCTGTTCAGAGCGTCAATGAGCGTGTGTGCGTGCGGCGCCATACAAACTATTCCAGATTTATCTCTGAGGGAAAGTGAGGTCGACACGAGAGAGCGGCAGGGAGTGGCCATATTTTACATAGTACTATTATGTATTTATACTGTGGTATTAGTAAAATCACTTGTACTGTTCTGCCATCAACTTTAAATGAGTATCCCATCTTGATATCAAAGCTTCAACGTCTAAAACTTGTTAAATTAATGTTAAAGGATCACTACTTAACTGTAACAAACGGATAAACCGTTTACGGTTTGCGTCGGTTCGTACATATGTAATATCAATATCATATCATGAATAGATAATTTTTATTTTACCGATCGACCGATCATTATCAAGGTAAACAAATGCCGTAAGCGAAACCTTACTTCCGATCCGCTTTCGTCTTACGGCATTCCGTAAGACGAAACCGTTTTATTTCATTGGAACAGTACAAGTGATTTTACTAATACAAAATGTAAAAAGTTCCACCAAGTGCCAACAATCACCAGTATCAACAGGATAAACTCTTGTATAATGAGCCCTAATAGTTAATCATTACTCATATAATATTAGCTAGCTGACACGGTAAACGCTGTTCTGCCAAATATTTTTTTTATTTGTGGAAAAAAAAAAATATGAAAAGCGACACCCTAATCATTTAGCCGTATAAAATATACTTTAAAATCTATTCTCATCATCATCATCATCATCATCAGGTCGTTTTCGTCTCCACTACCGGAGCACGACCCTCTCTCGTCCGTCCCAGACAGAAGGAGGATATTGGCCTACACTCCCCACGCTGGCCTGACGGGTTGGGGAGGAATCTATTCTCATACCTACCAAATATACATTCAAAAAATCATAGATATCGGTCGAGCCGTTTTGGAGGAATGCGACCACAAACATCGTATTTTTCAGATACATGAATAATTTTAGTTAAATAGGTATTTCGAATTTACAGAATACCTACTCTAATGATTATAACACCTATAATATCCTGTATCAATGTATTGGTTATTGTGACATTGCTATAAAACAAGAGCATATAAACTCTCCAAGAGAAGCTCGATGGCGTCGATGCGCGTGTCAGTCTAATCGATCATGCAAGTTAAGCAACGTCGACCGGAGCCTGTCCACGGATGGGTTTATTTATCTCAAGCGGAGGACCGTGCTTCAGACGGAATCTATGAACTATGAACTATACGACTATATAAGAAATAACATTCTATTTTTTTTTTATTTCATTTGTTTGGAACAGTAGTACAATCCAGGAGCTCAAAAAAGTGAATATGCGCATTTTATGAAAATCTTTCTCTGCAATTTTGGGTTTAATTAAAAAGTTAAGCAAAATTTACAAAAAGCGATGCTCTAAGCTATGAACTAAGCCAATAGCTATTCTGTACTTTTCAATAAGTCAACATTGTTAATGTATTTTTGTTTCCGAGATCAAGAACGCCAAAATTGGCCATTTTACGCAAAAATCACAGTCGATATGTAATATGGCTCTTAAACATACAAGTAACCTCAAATTGTGACATATAAGAATTTCACTTATAATAGATATCTCATATCAAAATTACTTTACACTTGTAAAGTATTTTTATAGTATTTTTTAAGTACTAGACATAATCTTCTTACGGGAGAATTACTTAGAAACCCATAAACTACATAGCATGCATTTTCAGGCATATGCCTCTTGACAACTTCTTCAAACTCACAAATTATAAAGGCGTTTATGGAAATATAAAAAGTCAATCTAACCGCACACAGATGCATTGCACATACCTAATGGCGAGTATCCGCCAATTAAGCGGGCGAGTACGACGTGTCACAAAAACTGGCCATGATGCATGAGGCCAGCAGAAGGCGCTACCGAACTTAATTGGCCGTGGTTATTGACAGTACTTACTGTAGTGGCAATCGGTAAATAAACGAAGGTCGTGGCTATTTGGACCAAGCTAGAGTGGACACGAGTCGATCTTCTGTTGTTCGATAATAACAGAATTGGTTCGAATCACACTAAAATGAATGATGAATAATAACTATGTATGCATAAGTGACTCTGTGAACGTGGAGTGGGAAAGAGAATGTAATAGACTCATATGACATCTATATTATTGAAGTAAAACTTCTTCACGTTTGACTTGGGGAGTAAGCTGGTGAATGCGTGACGAGAGCGTTACGGAAGCGGTGAACGGACGTTGAGAGGGATATATAAGTTAGTAGAGCTAAAGAAGTTTTACTTCAGCCGTGTGGCCTAAAGCACACTAGTTTTTTTTTACTCGTCGTCACCATTATTATCCAATTAGGCATCAACCAATTTTCATCCCACTGTTTGGATACGGGTCTCCCCTCAATCGAAGGGGTTTAGAGCGTACTCTACCACACTGCTTAGCTGAACTAAATTTATGATTTTATGAAAGTAATATAATGAATATTAAATATCTTAATCCATAAAACAATTTTCACAACAAATCACAGACAACTTTGGTGACCTAAAAGTGAGACCAATCCATTTGACATTTTTCAACTGACACTATTTGTATGGGAAAATCTTTTTTCTTTTATTTTCTTTTTTCGTGAAATCCAATGCTTATAACACTTTATTATCCTATTCCCGACGAAGACAAATCCAAAAACACAAAAATCATAAAAATCGGGACAGCCGTTCTTGAGTTAGAAATGGTGTAACTAACACGACTTTGCTTTATACATATTGTAATGTAAGAATAAATGTCAAAACAAACCCGCGGTATTTCCGTAGTTAATAAGCAGCGCACGGCGTCTTTCGGGGAATTCAAAGGAACCGGCATTCGAGGCCGATTAGAAGAAGTCGTTCCGGGAACAAGCGACGAATTCTGAGAAAAGGAAAAACGTTGAAAGTCCGTTGAAATGGAAGCTACAACTGCAAGCCAATGGCGAAAGTGACGCTGAGTGACCGTGCGATGAAAACTACCAATACAAATAATGTCCACGTGGACTGATTGTCAGTCAGACGAATGACAACTCAGATCCTAGCTAACTGTTACCGTCGAAATGTTATGACCGCACAACGAACGGACCAATAGAAATTGGGCAAAAAGGGGCGTGACATGACGCCACGCGGAACAAGGAAGGGAGCGCGAGCGCGCTCGGAGAGAGTCCCGGTGTAGCTCTAAGGACGAACAGACGCAACCAGAAGTTGGCCGGTCGAGCCGCCATTATATCCGCGAGTGAAGTTCATCCCGGGCGGCGAGGGAGTTAGCAAAAAGGTCTGCAGCGGTCTGCGTGTGAGGGAACACGCGTGAAGTCTGCGGCGGGCGGCTACCACGAGCATCCCCCGGTCAGCAGGCACGGTCGGCGGCCAGCGACCAGCACGACACCGGCGACTCCGGCTACCACGAGCATCCCCCGGTCAGCAGGCACGGTCGGCGGCCAGCGACCAGCACGACACCGGCGACTCCGGTGTCAGGCGGCGTGTCTCGAGGACTCGAGTTCTGCACGTCATTGGCAGTCAGTGAACTGCGGTCCCAACGTGGCACCCATTGTAAATATTTTTGGTTAACAGCTTAAAGTCGGGCCACGAAACATTGGACTCCGCATCTTCAATTCCACCAACCTTTCTTCTTAAACTTTTAAATACTTGTCACTTCTTTCTTTCCACAAGTGTGTAAATAACAGTTAAACACTATCTTTGTATATTTGTAAATATGTAATAATAAAAAGAAGTAAACAAGTATGTTGAGACACATACAGTATTGTCATCAGACTAACATTTGTAAGCTTATAGGTCTAAGCCTGGTTTTGTAGGCAGATAGGGTAACATTTGTTTTTTTCCGGAGAATAGGAGAATGGTGACACTGCTGTAAGATTAGTAATTAACTAATAAATAAAGTAATAAGGAACAGTCTTCCTTGTAAGGATTGTGCTGAGGTTATAATTTCATTTTATCTCTCAAGGGCGCAAGTTGTAATGGTAAACTTAGGTTAAGGTTACTGTATTTTTTTTTCTCTTGAATTAAGGATTATGCGCCTGGTGGTATCACATCACCGAGTTGTTATGGTTGATTGCCATTTGTAATTTGTTTTGTTTTGTCTATTCTGTAATACTTGGGCATTTCGCATAAAAAAAAGAAAACAGCGTAGAATGTACCTTTTGTTTTGGTTTTTATGTTAAACTTAGTTCATATGGTAAGGTACATTCCCTTGTAGTAAAGGCAAGTTACTAGATTGTGTTATAATGCTTAAGATAATATTAAGCGACATATATAATGTTATGACATATGGAAGTTGTAATAGTATATGCCATGGTTAACAAGTAACGTTGTAATGGGAACAGAGTGATCTATTTTGTAATGTATAGCCACGTCTGGACACATAAAATTAAGGCTCCTCAAGCCATTGAGAGGCATTGTAACACTTGTAAAGTTTAATTTAATTTTCTTTTCGTTGACTCTTAGAGTCACGGCCCACATAGGGGCAGCCTGAGATTGTCAGATGGACCTTCAGTCTTTTTTTTCTTTTTCTCTTTTCTTTTTTTTGTTTTTAACAAAGGAGATAATGTAATGTAAGAATAAATGTCAAAACAAACCCGCGGTATTTCCGTAGTTAATAAGCAGCGCACGGCGTCTTTCGGGGAATTCAAAGGAACCGGCATTCGAGGCCGATTAGAAGAAGTCGTTCCGGGAACAAGCGACGAATTCTGAGAAAAGGAAAAACGTTGAAAGTCCGTTGAAATGGAAGCTACAACTGCAAGCCAATGGCGAAAGTGACGCTGAGTGACCGTGCGATGAAAACTACCAATACAAATAATGTCCACGTGGACTGATTGTCAGTCAGACGAATGACAACTCAGATCCTAGCTAACTGTTACCGTCGAAATGTTATGACCGCACAACGAACGGACCAATAGAAATTGGGCAAAAAGGGGCGTGACATGACGCCACGCGGAACAAGGAAGGGAGCGCGAGCGCGCTCGGAGAGAGTCCCGGTGTAGCTCTAAGGACGAACAGACGCAACCAGAAGTTGGCCGGTCGAGCCGCCATTATATCCGCGAGTGAAGTTCATCCCGGGCGGCGAGGGAGTTAGCAAAAAGGTCTGCAGCGGTCTGCGTGTGAGGGAACACGCGTGAAGTCTGCGGCGGGCGGCTACCACGAGCATCCCCCGGTCAGCAGGCACGGTCGGCGGCCAGCGACCAGCACGACACCGGCGACTCCGGTGTCAGGCGGCGTGTCTCGAGGACTCGAGTTCTGCACGTCATTGGCAGTCAGTGAACTGCGGTCCCAACGTGGATGAGAACGGTATGTTCGGTAAAGACTATTAAGTGCGCGTATGGTTCCCGGAATCCCCAAACCGAGTGTTGATATCATGTCGGGATATTATTGTATACTTCAATAGATTATACCTACCTCGATTTATATTTGACTTTCCGTTGTATTCCATAAATGAACCTACCCCTGGAGATAAGGTTTAGTACAGAGGTAACCGCTGCTCCCATCAGCGAGGATTCCTACTGGCAGGAGTAAGGAACCAGGATCGGTTACCCGGCTGCGAGTGAGTCGGTTTCCCAAGGTAATACTATTACTTATACCCTGTACTAAGTGGTGATAGTGGTAACACAGAATATCATTACAATATATAGCAGGAGCAGGAGCGTCTATGTTCTATATTGAATTAAATAAAATTATATAAAACCGAAAGTATTTTTCCCAACCCTACTTTGACGCAGCTTGCGGGATTGGGATCCATTTTGGTCTATTTCTGCACATCTTTGTCAGTAAAAAATTCCGTGAAATCGCAACTATAGTGCGAGTAAAAAGTACCATACCAAAATTGGAGGTAGAAATTTTAATTGTGTTCTTACTAAAACACAGCAATCTTATTTATTTATATGGGAATAGTAAATGATGAATCCTTAATATGAATGATATTATGGCGTGCGATTATAAGAAACAGCCAGCTATCTATATATACTTACTAAGACGTGAATGTCGTATTTAAATGTAGGCAGCAAAGGTGTTTTACAGAAAGACGTGAAGAGGTTTATAAAGGGTCGGCAATGTGTGAGTGACCTCTGGTATAGCGAGCGTCAGGTGTCAGCATCAGGCGGGTCGTTTGCTTGTTTCCCACTTTGGTAGTATAAAAAAAGGTTTAAAAATCTTGTTGGAATAGGTTTTACATGAACGTTTTAATTTTTGAGATAAAGGCCCATGAAATTTACAGGCAATTTAAATTTTAGGTTCTTCCGTCAAATTTGACTTCCACAAAATAACACCTGAATTAATTAACTATCCACTGATATATATAAGATGCGCGATTGGAGACGACCTACAACATTTCGCAAAAATACAATAGCCAAACAGTGTTATTATAATATTCAATTTTGAGATAAATGTAGCCAAATTCCGTCTAAAATTAAGATTTTGTATGTGTCATCTAAAAAGTTATGTACGTGACAGTTATTTAAATAAATATTCCTGGACAAATTACACATTGCTATCTAGTTCCAAACTAAGCAAAGCTAACAATATGGGTACTAGGCAACTGATATTATGTTTAATTTTTAAGGTTCCGTACCTCAAAAGAAAAAACGGAACCCTTATAAGATCACTTTGTTGTCCGTCTGTCTGTCTGTCAAGAATTTCTATGTCGAGAATGCGTGGAGGTATCAAGCTGAAATTTGAACTGTTTCAGGTCTACGGTCCCATGAAGTTGTAAAAAAAATCAAACCGCTAAGTTTACGTAGAAAAAAGTTATGGCCGTTTATTCAGCAAAAAACGCATATTTCGACACACTCAAGGGAATCAAAACCTATAGGGTATTTCCCGTTGACCTAGAACTATGAAATTTGGCAAGTAACATCGTTATAGACTACAAGTACAGAAATAAATCTCAAAACTATACATTTGTAAATAGATCTTAAAAAATAGGGGGTCTATATTTTTTATAAGGTGTCGAAATTTCAAATTGAAACTACTATTTCAAATGGGGTATCATATGAAAGGGCTTGATGTACACATTGCAAAATATATTTTATTTATTTTTTTCGACGCATTATTTCTTATTTATAATGAAAAATATCAAATTTAATAATGATACTACGTACCTACGGAACCCTCGGTGGGCGAGTCCGACTCGCACTTGTCCGGTTTTTCTTTGTAAATACATACGTATAACACATAGAAAACACCCAGACGAAGACAAATAACCATGTTCATGCACATAAATATTTGTCTTATGCGGGAATCGAACCCGTGACCTCGGAGTGATAGTGCCCATTGTTAACCATTCGACCATCGAACTCGTCTGGTTTCCAGGTACAGGTTACGTGAAGTGTTCGTGGGGGGGGGGGGGGGGGGTCTAGCTGGTGGTATCTACTTTGCATCTATCACAAAAGTCGCAGAGCATCGACGTGTGGCTCATCAAATAATACCTTAGCACCTCCACCTTCATCAGGGGAAGGACCTTCACCTCACAGAATATCCATCCAAATAACAATTCCCTTGAGTGTTATGTTCGGCGAGTGAGTGTGATCATCGGGAAGGAAGGAGCTTAGTAGTAGTCGTCGTTAGTAGCGTGGGTGATGTTTCATGTTGCGACCGTTTATATGGCTGCAGTAACCGCTTCACATCAGGCAGACCGTATGCTTAATTTCCTCATGACGTAGTATAATAATATTTATATAAATTGGTGCGACAGCCTAATGCGTGCGCCTGGATTGTTCTTGACCGATTTGTATTAAGTTAAGACTATTTGGAATTATTTGGAAAGTAAAATATCGTACTTATAAATATTTTTGTACTATTTTTTTCGGAAAATTACCCAATACTACATGCACACATGACCTATGGTGCAGAGACTTGGACACTGACCATCGGACTGGTCCACAGGCTAAACAGGTCGCGGAGCGAGCGATGGAAGGGGCTATGCTCTGGGTTTCTCAGAGGGATCGAATCTGGAACGAAGAAATTCGACGGAGAACCACGGTTGTCGACATAGCCTTCCGAGTTTTCACGCTGAAGTGGCAATGGGCCGGTCGTATCTGCCGAGTAAGTGTTGGCAGACGTGAGGGGAAGGTATTAGAGTGGAGGCCGCGCGTAGGTCGACGAAGCGTTGGGAATCTTTCTTCTAGATGATCCGATGACCTTAAGAAAGCGGCTGGAACCGGCTGCTTGCGGAAGGTGGAGGATCATATTTGGTGGAAAGCATTGGGGAAGGCTTATATCCAGCAGTGGGTAGATACAGGCTGATGATGATGACATGCACACAGTCGAATGAATATCGAGAAGGACTACCATTATTTTTTATTGCATAAGAAAAATGTTTATCACATGGTACGTTTGTTTCTAATAATAGTGGATGACTCGATTTGCATTATTTATATTTGCAGAAAAATACTTCACTCCCCATTAACATAATGAAGTTTTATTTCCACTAAATTGGTATTATTATATTGTAAAAGTGCTCTGAAAAACCTTACCTCGAAATATTCTATTAAAGTTTCAATTAACGCTCTTTGGCACGAGAGTACACTCGTGTACAAAATGAACGCTTAGGCCGGGACTCCACCAAAGCGGATACGAGCGGAGAGATTTGTCTTCACACATTTGACACCGCATGTTACGTCAAGTGATGTACAACGAGGTGAGTAATGTACGGAAACACTTCTCCCCTCCGTACATCTCTGCTTTAGTGGAGAACGGGCCTAACACTAGAGTTCCAGTGTAAAGTGATGTAACGCTACGTCACTGCCTTTCACTCATGCAACATGAAATATCGCTCGCGCGCCGCTACTCCTTTCTTTGTTCTTCCTTTCTGGTGACTACCCTCACTCGCAGGAACACAATAACCCTAAAGGGAATTGTTATTTGCCTGCGATATCCTGTGAGATGGAGGTACTTCCCCAGTTGGACCGCTTACATATACGCTATACCTCTCTTTGTACCTCTCTTCGTGCACAAAGTGCAGGTGGCGTTGGCTTTGGCTCTAAGGATCGTAGTGAACCTCTTACACCCTAAAATTTTTTTTCAAGATTGTGCTCAAAGTACGATGGGAAATCCTTTCACGGATACCATGCCATCGAGGAAGGGCAACAACAGCAATTTCCTACTTAACTAACGTTGGAAATTGCTGTTGTAGATCCTCCACGAGGTCCCTTCTGACTACACTCATACGAATAACTAGGCCTCAAGAATTGCGGCTTCATGACTCGTCGTTGCTTTACTGGGATGCGTATAACATAATGTGTACGATCTAGCAGATAGTTCCATTTCTCCCACAATTAAAAAAAATAAAAAAATAATGAATTTAGTTTAAGAAATACGGCTTATAATGTTTAGTGTCATTATATTCAATCTATAAGGTTTAATGCTATTTGCACCATTGTTCTATTGCAGAGTCAATCACGTGGCGACGTTGCGTCGTCTCTGCGCCATTGCTGACACAAGTAATGCAATTGAAGCCACGTCAAAGTCACTGTTGTTGACAGAGCAGTATCGCTACGATTGGAGCTCTACCTTTACCGCGATCCTTAATTATTTCAAAAGTTCTTACTTTTTATGGACTTTTAAACGGAACTCAACTGAAAATTACTGGTAATGGAATAAGTTGGCACAATTTGTTCGTTGCTCGTAATAATTAATATTCTTGCAATAAAGCTGTGTTTTGAACCATATTCAATTATCACAAAGTGGAGGTTTGTGTGCGCTTGTATAACAGGTTGATGAGTTTCATAAACTGAAAATCTACCGAGAAACTTATTATCAATTGCAAATCATAGAATAATGTTATTGAAAAAAACGTGTGGGTCGCGAGCTCATGGGGGTCTCCAAGCCTCTATAAGGGGGTCGCGGAAGGCCGCGAAGTTGTTGAAAAACAACGTTCAAAAATATATTTTCAGATACCTCAATATATTTGTTTTAATTATTGTATTTAATTAACGATTTTTAATTATGGAAATAAATAAAAATGTATGTGGATTTGATATTTATAATATAATAAAATACATACAGATTAGGAACTTTGGTGGGTAGGGGGTCGCAATAGTAGATTAGTAGCCAAGGGCTGTAAGGCATCAATTGCAGCCCGAGATATTTAGGCGCACGAGCGCAGCGAGGGCGCCTATAGTTCGAGGGTGCAATTGATGCTTACACCCGAGCTAACTACTCTGCTTTACATCTCGATTGTGAAGTAAGTAGAAAAAAACCGGGATTACAAGAATAAAACATTTACTTGTTTTTCTTTTCGCCACTTCATGAACTCGTCGTAAGTTTTCAAATATCTCTCTTTAGAACTTTCAGGCAAAATATTGTTAATTGCGGCTTCAGCTTCCATTTTCATTGAATCGGGAGTGCAGCTTATATCTTCATCACTTGCAGAACTCATGTTTTTTTCCTAATTAGCACGTAATTATAAAAAAATCCCGAAAACAAACAATATTAAAAGTAAAAGTTTCTATTCCCGCCTTTTTTCATCTCTTTTTTTTTATTTTTTATTTTTTTTCTAGAAGGAAATTGAGCTTCGCCGTTCGATATTTAAATTGATGACTATTATACTCATACGAAGACAAGGCTGAATAGCGAAGCGACCTCTTTTGTCATTGGGCTGAATGCATGATGTCTATTGCCAGTATGATGGTTAGACGTACGCGAACTTTTTGAAAGAGTGAAGTGTTTTTTTTTTTAATTACTTACCGCCCTAGAGCCTTTTATAGCTACATTATTACCCTAGAGCTCTAAATGGTCACCTACAAGCCCCATTTGGGGGTAATAAGGACCTACTTACCGAATATGAGAGATGTAAAATATTTTTACATACTAAGGGGGTCGCGCCATGAAAAAGTTTGAGAAATCCTTTGAGGTCTACTCATGGCCGTATGCTTTGTAAAATTATTAGAATAAGAACTGTCAATTAGTGTTACTGTTAATATGATTTTTTTTCTTAATTGTGTGTATATATTTGTTTTTGGGTTAATAAATGCTTCATTTTCTTCTTCACAATTTGGTGCATTATAAGCAGATATTACTATTAAAAAAAAAACTACACTAAAAGCGTGATATTCTCTTTATTTAGTGATGACTCTATAGTCTGAAAATAGTAAATAGTCTAGCTTATGGTACAAAAACACTGTTATGTTGTTAGGTATGTACTTCAGTGTCAGATTATAGTCACTAAAGAACATACCCCGTGTTAGTGATGTGAACTTGCCTACGTCATCAGCTGTTTTTTGTCTGTAAAATGACAGTTTTGAACAACCAAACCTGTGACTTAGTCTTGGTAGTATATCTATCTGACCAACGCTGTCTAGGAAAGCGTTTATCAAATTCATCATCATAGATAGATAGATACGTTTATTACAAACTACAGTCACACACATACAAAAATTAAATTAAAAAATAACAAGGAGAGATCTTATACATTATGTAGCAGAGCACAGAACAAAATATGTGTGTGTGTGCTGCAGCAAGCAAATAACGACTTTTTGCACATAGTACAAAAACACTGATTTTCAGCAGTTACCGATGGGCGCACGCGCGCGACCATCTAATAAGAATAAATATCATCTTCATCATCATTTTGAATCTGTATCTACCCACCGCTGGCTATTAGAGTTCCTCAATGCTTTCCATCAAATACGATCCTCCGCCTTTCGCATCCAGCTGCTTCCAGCCGATTTCTTAAGGTCATAGGACCATCTAGAAGTAGGGCGTCCAACGTCCTTCGTCGTCCTACGCGCGAATGTCGAATCGGGTCAACTGTTTTTAAAGAAGAATAAGGTGAAGGTATTTACACATTGCAATGTTTGTTGCGTCCGAGCAAGATTGTTAACAGAGTCATCTCAGTTAACATTTCACAGAGAGTTGCGATCGATTGCTACAAAAAAAAAAGACGTTAACCAGGGAGAGTTACTATCACAATCTATTTTTATGGCGATAAAATGATAGTCATAATATTTGCTAGGGAACGTTAAACGAAGTATGCTCAGTCTTATGTGTGTAATTATAGTTATAAACGTTTATTAATAGACTTGTATACCAATGTACATTGCTGGACCTTTGAACAATTTAATATGGGATTAAAAAATAGAGTGCAATAATTCGAGATGGAGCCAGCGGTTGGATTCCTCCGCTGTTACGCGCTATTATTGATAATTAAAACGATTATTTTGCGAGATAGTTGCACTGCGGTGTAATTAATATTGTTATTAGTTCGTCGGATGCACGCGTGTCGGCTTTTGCTATATACGTACAACGATGGATGTATATAGGCATATTTTTCATGTAGTGTGTCTGTAAAACTACATTTGGCCGGTTTATGTTTCCATAATAATATATACATACGAGTACAATATTCGAATACTACAACGGTGGGTCCCCTTTTCCATATATCTCTACTGACATATCCCAACTGGTAGGGATACTTGGAGTTTTGTTTCCAATTAACGCTACCGGTTCGGATATACGAAACCTTCTGCTATATGTCCCGACTGATCCGCACAGTTAGGAATAGTTGGATTTTTACTATTTATTTGTTGGATAGTTCCATTTATGGCTACCAGTAAGGAAAAGTTTAAAAACTTTAAAAGTTTTTAAACTTTTCCTTACTTAACCTTTAAAAGGGTTTCTTTATTTGACTAATTAGGTGTTCCTAATAGTAGATATTTTAATCCGGGTTTGTTGGTATTAAAATCGTTTTCGCAACTTTGTTTTGTGTTTTTTTTTATAATTATTTAACACAAGTAATTCAGGAACGTCTAATTATTCATAATAAGAAATCGTTAAAAACTTTCGAAGGAGCAGAAGATATCCCAAACGGCGGGGATAATTGGAAATAAAACTCCAAGTATCCCTACCAGTTAGGATATGTCAATAGAATGCACAGAGAATTAACGACAAAGAAGTGTGGATTAATCTTTTGAAAAACTTTTAAAAGTTCCAAGTTTTCTTTTTAATGTTATTGTGTTAACTTATGAATAAGTTAGGCGTTTTGTTCTTTTTAATAATTATTGATAATTTGTTGTACGAGTATAAAGAATGTTTGTATGCCCCCAAATATTGCATTGTATCGCATGCCAATAACAGTTAGTTATATTTTTTTTTTAATATTCCTGGACAAATTACACAAGGAGTGAGTACTAGATAACTGATATAATACTTAAATACTTTTTTTTTTGTAAATACATAGAAAGCACCCAGACCAAGACAAACAGACATGTTCATGCACACAAATATTTGTCTTGTGCGGGGATCGAACCCGCGACCTCGGAGTCAGAGTGGCCAATGCTAACCATCCGACCACCGAGCTCGACAAACGAAAGTTATACTGCACTGGCTAGATATTAACTAAAAATTCTTTCGAAACTACTCAGTCTCTCGTACTTAAATGCTTATTTGTATTAATTACAAATTGATTTTCAATAAGTGTATTGTTTAACGGCAGTAATTACGAGCAGTAACTCTACCTATTACCGTGTAACACGAACCGGCAATTAGGAAAGCGTTTGTCTTAAATCTGCCATTTCAACATAGCACGTAGCCAAGCCGACTATCCTCCTTCTTCGACATGGTTTGATTTGCCGATGATTTATTGCACCATGGGAACTTCACCATATTACCGTAAAGATAATTATTGGTTTTACAAACGCACGCGGCTGCTTTTAAAATTAATGGACACGTGAATTAAAGTTGCAGTGAGCTGGTAATGAAGATAACGCGAGGGGACGATCCACGATAACTTCTGACGGCTTTTCTGACTCAGATAAGGCTTTAATTACCGTGATAAAATTTATAAATTAGGCTTTAGATGTCCGGCAATTAGAGATGAGCATGACGCGGGGTACGTGCCTTTCCATATGTTTTCGGTGAAAATCTATGGAGATAAGAGCAATCTTAAGAGTAAGATAATTTTTAAATGAGATTTGTTTGTAAAAGTGAATACAATTATGCGCGAGTTACGTTATTGATAACGACTGATAATTTTGAAAGGTAAAATTTACATAATGATTGATATTCTAAGGCGATTTAGCGTCTGACAGTAGTTAATTGGTCGAGGGATTTATTTACTTTAGCGTTATGTTTTTTTTTGTAACACCTGTTGCATATGGCCTACCTAATGTAAAGCGGTTACTGTAGCCATAGATGATTAAAATATTAATGTTGCTTATGTGCTGATACGCTCACTGCTAATACAACATCTCCTAATATCTGGTGACCTTATTCTCTTTCAAGAAATAACAAACTTTAAGGGTATTGTCATTTATTACCGTTGTTGTCAACCCTTATTAGAAGGGGAATAGATAGAGCATACTCCACCACGGTGCTCAACTGCGGATTGACGGAGGCCAGTGTTTCCAAGCCACCTAATAGCCACTGATTTGGCTCAACAACTATCATCTAATGAAATATAATAGATTGACAATAGCCGCGACCGACGGCTTAACATGCCCACCGAGGCACTGCAGAGCTCGAGATAAATAGACCCATCCATGGACAGGTTAATGTCGATGCTGCTTAACTTGCGTGTTTGATTATACTTACACGCGCAACAACGCTATCGAGCTCCTCGTCTATTACCTTAAGGATATTTAATACATAACGCTATCTGATCTCTGAGACAAAGGTTATGAATACTGTTTTATATAATACGCTAGGTGCCACATAACACACAAATATTTGTCTTGACTGGGGATCGAACCCGCGACCCTGGAGTCAAAGTGGACATTACTAGCCATTCCACCACCGGGCTCGTCAAATTAAAAAAGTATGTAGTGTTATTTCGTTGCGTTTATTTTGGAATGCTGAAGTTATTTTCCCAGTCGAGTTCTATACTCCCTATGCCTCTTTCGTCATGTCATACCCTCGTTTGCTATTCAGCAGTACCCTGCTAATAGGTAAGCGATAGGTAAAACTGACTTTGACTTTAAAGATGATAGTGAGTCTCTTACACCCCAATTTTAGATATTCATCAATATCTCCTTCATTAGGGCTTCCGAGCACCTGACTGCTGCTTGAGAATTCTCTCGCCCATCCCTACACCGCCCACTTTTCGCACAAACGCGCGAAATGTGTTTATAACGACTCCTAAGCTACACCCACACGACACTCAACATTTTTTCCGATACTTTCCATTTGTTCATTTCCTAGTTAACGAATAGCAATGATTAATGATCGGAGATATTCACAAGTTGATCTACTTAACGTATCATTAAAAACGTATCAATCTCTGAGAAAAAAATATGATTTAATCGATTCCTTTTGTCGCTGATATTTTGAGCAATTTGGGAGGAAATGACAAATAAAACCAGTTGGATGTATTGTTTCCGCTATCAATCTTGTTGGAACAATAAGTGGTACTGAAGAGAACGGTGACTTCCCACGACCACTGTCCTCCAATAGGAAGCGTTATAAGCTTCGAGTATCGGCAGAAGGGAGACATTATTAAAAATAATATATGTGTGAATAATATTCCGATTGTATGCTATGTAATTTCGTTTTGTTCGTAATAACTCATTTTATTTATAAAACTTTATTGCATAAAAAACATACAATATACAAAGATGAGCATGTATATAACATGCGGACTTATCTCTTATAGGGATCTCTTCAAGTTAACCAATAAAAATAAATAAATAAATATTTCTGGACAATTTACACAGCGCCATCTAGTCCCAAATTAAACGCAAAGCTTGTACTATGGGTACTAGACATGCGATAAATATACTTGAATTCCTTTTTGTTTTGTAAATACATACTTATAATGCATACATAGAAAAGATCCAGACCAAGACAAACATAAATAATGAATATTGCACACAAATGTTTGTCTTGTGCGGGGACCGAACCCGCGACTTCGGACTCAAAGTAGCAATTGCGGGCCATTCGAACAATGCCTTGGAGTTGGCTGATAGTAATTGTAAAATATCGGTAGTAAGTTTATCAATATTTCTTAAATACGAGACTTTAATAATTATGAAGTCCACAAATAAAAATAATTTCCCAAATAATTACGTGTTCTAAAACGGATATAACTTATTTTAATAATTATTTCAAGAGTATGTTTATTTCTATCTGTACTGTATAAATACTACTGACGTATCTTTGTGAATATTAAAATTGTTATATACTAAAAAAAAACCGGACAAGTGCGAGTCGGACTCGCCCACCGAGGGTTCCGTAGGTACGTAGTATCATTATTAAATTTGATATTTTTCATTATAAATAAGAAATAATGCGTCGAAAAAAATAAATAAAATATATTTTGCAATGTGTACATCAAGCCCTTTCATATGATACCCCATTTGAACTAGTAGTTTCAATTTGAAATTTCGACACCCTATATAAAATATAGACCCCCTATTCTTTAAGATCTATTTACAAATGTATAGTTTTCAGATTTATTCCTGTACTTGTAGTCTATAACGATGTTACTTGCCAAATTTCATAGTTCTAGGTCAACGGGAAGTACCCTATAGGTTTTGATTCCCTTGAGTGTGTCGAAATATGCGTTTTTTGCTGAATAAACGGCCGTAACTTTTTTCTACGTAAACTTAGCAGTTTGATTTTTTTTTAACTTCATGGGACCGTAGACCTGAGTATACAGTTCAAATTTCAGCTTGATACCTCCACGCATTCTCGACATAGAAATTCTTGACAGACAGACAGACAGACAGACAGACAGACAGACAGACAGACAGACAGACAGACAAACAGACAGACAGACAGACAGACAGACGGACAACAAAGTGATCTTATAAGGGTTCCGTTTTTCCTTTTGAGGTTCGGAACCCTAAAAAAGTAAAAAATATTGATTGTAAATTTTGCATAGGTATCATTGGTTGAAAAAATCAAATATTTACAATACCTTTGCAATAAAAGTTTGCCGAATTATTGAAAACTATTCAGAGATAGATAACTATGCAGATATACTGCAATGCTTGAAGACCAAATGTTCAATCAGTGTATCCTCTCATAAGGGAGGAGCTAAGGGCTCGTATCCGGAACGAAGAAATTCGACGGAGAACCGAAGTCGACATAACTCTCAGAGTCAGCAAGTTGAAGTGGCAGAGGGCTGCCACATCTGTAGATGGGGTAGGAAAGTCGTTAACTGGAGGCCACGTATGGGCCGCTGAAGCGTAGGGCGCCCCCTCTCTAGATGGACCGACGACCTCAAAAAAGTGGTTGGTAGCGGTTGGATACCGGAAGCGGAGGAACGCCTAATGGTGGAAAGCATTAGGAAAGTCCTATATCCAGCAGTGGGTAGATACAGGCTGACAATGATTATGACGATTCAGAGATAGGGTTGTCACAAGTTGACTTATTATTGTTCTTTTCCAAATGATGCTTGATATAAATGAACTTGGTTACTATAGTATTGTATTATCTGTGACTTGGTGCAGATATTACAAAAATAATTGATAACAATTTTGAAAAGGTGCAAGCTAAACTATATTTATTTTTAATAACTTTCTTCTTAAGCGGTATATTTACTCCAGGCGCAAATTCCTGCTCGTCTCTTGACATTTATTGATCATATAAATCTTGCCTTGATAACTTAATCTTTCATGATGGCCGCAAGCCTACCAGATAGACATATAAATTGGCAGGTATTTTCATACGTGGAAAAGCAAAGCATTTTACTTAAAATTCTATTAAAAAAAACATTTACACTTAACTAATTTTAAGCAACTTAGTTAGGACTAGAACTGAAGAATGATATGGTTGAAAAATCGATGAAGGTAAATTTTTATAATAAAAAAAAATATATTTCCGGTAAATCATAATTACATAATTTTTAATATTAGAATTAAATTTAGTGCAAAGCTCAGTGCTATTTTGATATATAATTTAATTTAATAATCGAATTGATTGTCAAACTTAATTTATGCGATGTCAATAACGTAGGTATATAATAAGTTTAATTGCATTAATATCCTCTCGAGCAACTTTTGTTTGGAATAGAAAAGTAAACAGCTTTTGCAAACACAAACGCACATATCAAATTGCGCAACAATTCATTAATTTAAATTTAATGAATAAAATGTCGTCGTCATAACCCTTGTTCCCTGTTCACTCCCACTGTCCCACTGGTGAGATATGGGCCTCGCCTCAATTGAAGAAGAGGTTTAGAGCATAAATGTGATTTCAAAAATGACAAAATGTATGTGTAATGTATATTTGACGCTAATGTTAAATTACCGCTAATGTTAAATTTTTGGAATTGGAATTGAAAATTTGTCTTAAACAGGTTTTGAAACTGCTTAACAGATTTCGATAAAAAAGGAGATCAATTTATTTGTTTTTTTTTTAAAGCGCTCGCTGGTCAATAAAAAAGGCACATATCATTTGAACTATGTGGAACAATAGTTTGATAGTCGATACTTTAAGTAGCAAACGTCTTTAAGCTACGATCACCGCCTCACATCAGGCGATTGTATGCTTGTGTACCTATTTGGGTAAAAAAATAAATATGCTGTATGATTATGTTGTAAAAAGAAAGGTCTGCACATGAAGTAACCACGCCTGACATCTATCACAACTTTCGAAAACATTATAATCGCATCAACATTAATAAGAACTACTTGCAATATTTTCTCACAAACGCCTCTCCCTTTCGGCGAAATGCGTCCTGTATGGGATATAATTGCTTTCGCATTTCAATTAAAAACAATTATTAAAACAATAAATTGTCTGTTACTATATTACTAAGATTGAAAGCGATACAGAAGCTGGCAATTTGTATAATAATACTAGTTGTGAAGTGGAAGCACTGCGGGATGTAATACAAATGTTTATTAGGTAACTTGTCACTATTACAGCTATGCAGTTTGTAATTGTTTGTTAGTAAAATATTACAATTTATGGTTATTGTTGTCAGCTATTTGTTAAGTTTGCTGTCTTGTTGGAATAGGTAGTGATTTTGTGTAAATAAATTTTAGTTTAAAATAATATGAAATCCGTTTTTTAGGGTTCCGAACCTCAAAAGGAAAAACGGAACCCTTATAAGATCACTTTGTTGTCCGTCTGTCTGTCTGTCTGTCTGTCTGTCTGTCTGTCTGTCTGTCAAGAATTTCTATGTCGAGAATGCGTGGAGGTATCAAGCTGAAATTTGAACTGTATACTCAGGTCTACGGTCCCATGAAGTTAAAAAAAAATCAAACTGCTAAGTTTACGTAGAAAAAAGTTACGGCCGTTTATTCAGCAAAAAACGCATATTTCGACACACTCAAGGGAATCAAAACCTATAGGGTACTTCCCGTTGACCTAGAACTATGAAATTTGGCAAGTAACATCGTTATAGACTACAAGTACAGGAATAAATCTCAAAACTATACATTTGTAAATAGATCTTAAAAAATAGGGGATCTATATTTTTTATAGGGTGTCGAAATTTCAAATTGAAACTACTAGTTCAAATGGGGTATCATATGAAAGGGCTTGATGTACACATTGCAAAATATATTTTATTTATTTTTTTCGACGCATTATTTCTTATTTATAATGAAAAATATAAAATTTAATAATTATACTACCTACGGAACCCTCGGTGGGCGAGTCCGACTCGCACTTGTCCGGTTTTTTTTTTATGCAATAGTCGACTCCGGCTAGATAGATCAACAACCTCAAGAGTATTGTTGGGAGTTGATAGATGCAGGTCACTCAGTATCTGAGTTGAGCAATGGACATACACTTCCATACATGTGATGATGATGATGACAGTTTTTATAGGCATGTTATTGCTAGTATAAATGTTTCTAATGTAAGATCTCATCTAGCCTTTATCAAAATGATGTTTACCGGTTTGATTATTTATTTTCACTGATTAATTGAATAATACTAATTAATTCATTAATACTAATGGCACTGGCAAGTGTGTGGCCAGTTGTGCTACGTATATAATATTCTCGTTCAATTTAAAATATTCAATTTACTTTGTCTCACATCGCTGTAATTATACATGGAAAATGAATATATATATAATAGTTTTTTTTAAAATTCCAATAAGTATATTAATCTCTAATAGGATAATTAATTAAACGAATTGCATAAAACGGAAGTAAATAATAATAAATAAAATAAATATTTCTGGATACTTTACATAGCGCCATCTAGTCCCAAATTAAAGGCCTGTACTATGGGTATTAGACAACTGATAAATGTACTTAAATACTTTTTTTTTGTAAATACATATACATAGAAAATACCCAGACTATGCCTTCAAATGTTTGTCTTGTGCGGGGATCGAACCCGCGCCCTCGGAGACGAAGTAGCCATTAATAGCCATTCGACCACCTGCCTAATACTAATGGTGAATAGTTACAATTAGTCCCATTTTTATTTATTAAATAATATTTATTAATCATATAATCACTGCGTATATGTTATGAAAAAAAGATGAAATACAGTTGCGTTCATTTTGATATGAGATGTTTGGATTATTCAAAAACAATCGGTTTACTTACAACGTGGGCATTCCACCCACGTCGCGTCGCAGCCAAGAGAGTAGGGTTGCCAAAAGTTGTTTCTTATCTATATAGTAAGTGTCATTACTGTATAAATCTTTACTTTATATTCGTTACAGATGACCATACTTGTATATGTACGAGTATATACTGACTAGCTTCATAAAAACTGTTTGATGGTATGACCAATGTATGGGCAACTTAAGCTTAGAGGAAAACTAGAAAGCCTCCATGACAAACATTGCCGGTTTAATCAGTAGAGCTATCAGCTTCTACATAAAACAAACTACCACTAACGGCTAAACATAGTAAACATAGCTTCCATGAATCTAACCTGGATTATGAAATTCGTAATAAAAAATAAATATATGTAAATGGGATTTAGCTTCGTAGTCTATGCCACAGATCATGGTAGAAGGACATAAGACATTCTTTAGCGATAAATATCGCCACGTGATTTGAAATTGCCCACGTTATCAGCTATATTTTGTATGGAAAATGACAGATTTTGACACCCAAATTCATGACGTAGCTTATGTCTTTCTACCATTAGTGCAGGCGCCACAGGTAGTTGAGTGTGCAAAATATGAGGACCGCATTCTATAAACAGTTCTGGATTCAGAAAAGCTTGTAGATTATGATTCTGAATGTTGCCAGGAAGTTTCGTGGTCCAATTTTTTTTTATACCCCATTCCCTTGGATATCGAGTAAATGGACTGAACAAATGCTTTACAACAATTTTAATCATTGTTTTATTGAAAATATCCAATTGTTTCTTATGATTAAAGATACTTATAGCTACTAAGTGGAAATAAAAAAACAAAAAAAAAAACAACTATTGCTGAAAAAAAAACATAAAAGTAAATTTTTACATAGGTAATCAAAAATTTTAATTAATATTTGTGCAGTTTGTTTGTTTTTTTGTTTGTAAACTTAATACTACTAAAACACGCATGTAGATTATACAAAAGAAATGTCATATATGTATGTATGTCATGCAAGTAGATTATACAAAAGAAATGTCAATGGCGGACATGCAGGGATTTCTTCCAGTCAACTATGGAATGCTTGATCGGGAACATTAACATGGGTTTGGTAATCGGTACAGAGCATTTGTACAACATAGAGCTTTAAATAATAAAAATAAAAAAGTATTAAAAAGAAATAATAATAATACTAACAAAACATGCAAATCCTTATTATGCAAAATGTAGATACACATCCTACTAAAAATGGAAAGTGTATGCCTAGACTTTTGTTTGAAGATAAACCGCTGCAAAACTAAGATAATGATTGTAGACAGAGCCCAAAACATCTTGAAGAATATAAACCAATCGCGAACTACGATGTGGTACAATCCTTCATATATCTTGGCGCTTTTATCTCAAATCACGGGGGCTGTATAGTTGAAGTTAATCGACGTATGGCTATTACTAGGAGTGCGATGGAAAACCTCAGGAAAATATGGGCCAATAGAAACATCACAAAAGCCACAAAGATTCGGTTCGTCAAATCGTTGGTGTTTCCTATATTCTTATATGCCGCAGAAACATGGACTATACGGCGGACGGAGACAAAGAAAATTGACGCCTTGGAAATGTAGTGTTGGAGCTCGATGCTCCGAGTTTCGTGGACTGAATTCCACACAAATTCCTCAATCCTGAACTACGCATTACAGAACGTCTATCCACCTTGGTGCAGAGTCGTATTTTGCGGTTCTTTGGACATGTTAGTCGCCGCGGAAACGACTCCATAGAGAGACTTGTTGTGCAGGGAAAGGTTGAATGCATAAGACCACGGGGCCCCCATGCGTTGGACCGATCAGGTGAAGGCGGCGGCGGCGACGTCGTGAGGCGAGCTGCTGCCTTATCATGACAACCACGACCATTCTGGCAAGAGTGAAGCGACAAAGAAGAAAAAGGTAACATTCTACATACCTATTTTATACACAATCGAAATATATAGCTCAAACATCAAGAGTACAACCAAAATGCTCCCGAAGTTGTGATTTGAAGGAGTAAAGAGACTGTAACATTTTGATGTTCACTGGCAGTTTGTTCCAAAGGCGAGCAGCGAGGACAGCAAAAGATTTAGAATAGCACTGAGAGCTGTGATGAGGAATTACCAGGTATGGAATTTTGCTTGAATGAAGCCGGTCATCAGAGACTTGAAACTTGTACTTACATATATTAATACAGTGAGAATAATAAAGATTGATTGTCTTATTTTTTTTATTATTTAATATGTTTTGTTCTCACATTCATTATTAATACATTTGCATAACAAAATACAATTTCGTTGTGATTTTTGGCAAGGACAAGCCTTTGTTTGACATTTTGACTAAGGGGAAAGGACCGGCAGAACTACCGGCAACATGTGTTCTTTTGTCGTTGAGTATCTTAGTTAAAAGAATTTGAACATAGTTGCCGGTCCTCACATTTTGCGTACTCAACTTCCTTTTGCTTATGCGTTATTGTACGTTCAAGTGCATTTTATAAATTACACCTTTGTTTTCCTTATTATAGAAGTGATTGGCATTTACATTTGATCTTTGATTTATTTTCTACATCAGTGTTTCTGGGAAGTCGGCACTGATCCATGTGGAACTCCTACTATTATATTATGGAAGTCCGATAGTTCTCCTTCCTCTCTCACCTGAAATATTCGATTTGCGAGACAGGACTCTACCCACAAGTAGATAATAGCTATGGGGTAGAGATGTCCTTGTCTTGCACAGGAGGCCTTTGTGCTCACACCTTATCAAAGGCTGTTTGTATGTCTAGAAACACGGCAGAGCAGTATTGTTTTTTTTTTCTCAAAAGAGGATCGTATAGATCGATCGATAAGATTTTTGTAATCATTTCTTTTTATAAAAAAAATATTACATAAAATATCCTTTTATGTATTTTTTTTTTAAACAATTTTTTTTGTTTTTATTTCCACTAAATAGCTATAAGTATCTTTAATCATAAGAAACAATTGGATATTTTCAATAAAACAATGATTAAAATTGTTGTAAAGCATTTGTTCAGTTCATTTACTCGATATCCAAGGGAATGGGGTATAAAAAAAAATTGGACCAAGAAACTTCCTGGCAACATTCAGAATCATAATCTACAAGCTTTTCTGATATCAAAACTGTTTATAGAATGCGGTCCTCATTATTTTGCACACTCAACTCCATACAGCGCCCGCTCTACATGCCCCAGATCATAACTTGAGGTTGTTTTTAGAAGGTTGGGTTACCAATTGTTTCTCTATCAGAAATATAAACCGGCGATAGAGGTGACATGATATTGTGGTCATGTGATAATGCACTTGGTGCTAATTTAATACGTCCGATTTAAAAACGTGAGGGGCTCGAATGCGTCAGTCAGTCTAATCGAACACACAAGTTACGCAACGTTGGCCGTAGCCTCCACCATGCTTCGGCCACGCTCCTCCGTGCTTCGGAGGGCACGTTAAGCCGTCGGTCCCGGTTGTAGTCATTAGATGAGAGTCGTTAAGCCAAGTCAGTGGCCAGTGGCAACGCAGTTTGAAAACAGTGGCCTCTGTCAACCTGCAGTTGAGCAGCGTTGCGGAGTATGTTCTAAATCCCTTCGATTGAAGGAAGACCCGTATCCCAGCAGTGGGTTGAATGAGGGTTGACGAAGATTTAAAAACGTAGATATCCGATGGGCAAATATTGTCGATTAAATGATACCACTAGCTCTACATAAATTTTACAATCGGGTCACGATCACGGCAAATACTAAGTATTTTGTATAGGATTACAGGCATACCCAAGTAATGTTTCCAAGTTGGCACCCCTGAATGCACCTGGGCGGCGCGTCGTGCCCGGGGCGGCAGGCTAATTTTACAGTTAATATATCTGCCCTGATTGCTGGGACACACAAACTGGGATTTATTTGCTATCCCGGTACTTACTTGATATGAGGAGTTTATTTCATGTTAATGTGTAGGTGGAGTTATTAAGTTGCAAACGAATATTTTTTATTTAAATAAAAGGCAAGGCGCATATTTTGTCCAACTTTTGTTCGAATAACTTTTTAATTGTGTCTCCAAAGTTTATGAAAACGATTGAAGCATACAACCAACTTGCTCAACGATAAAACTAAAAATCCGCATCGATCGTCTCATGATTAAAAAGTAATAACTATCGATCAAATGCTCTATGTTTATTACTGATATGATATGAAGAAACATCAGGAAGAAACTCACTATCATCTGAGACAGTGTTCATTTGGTAAGTTTCTTTAAGCACTTCCTTTCTTATTTTATAAGCGTACCTGATAGAAAGCAGTTACCACAGTCTATAGACGCTTGCAACACCAGGGGCATCACACGCGCATTGTGTAAAAACCTTCTTCTTCCCAAACCAATAGGCATTTTCGGAATGCTGCTTAAAAAAAACAAAATGTAACGGACTACAAACAGACATATGAAAAAATATAAAATGTATCGTATCGTAAAGTTCAGTAAGGGGCCTACAATAAAGAAAACATTATTTTCAGCTCTAATATATATTTTTTTTATTTACACTACAACCTGAAATTTGTTATCTATATTATTTTTATTTAAGTATACGTATCATTTTGAATAATAATAGCTGGTTTAATTAGAAATATGTAGGATTGCGTAAGTCCAATTAAGTGTCTGCGAGTATCTAAATGAATCCGGAACGAAGAAATTCGACGGAGAACCAAAGTTGTCGACATAGCTATCAGAGCCAGCAGGTGGCAGTGGGCTGGCCACACCAGCCGAGTCAGTGATGGCAGATGGGGGAGGAAAGTCCTAGAGTGGAGACCTTGCATGGGCGAAGACGAAGCGTCAGGCTCTAGATGGACCTACGTCCTCAACGGAACGGCCGGAAGCGGCTGGATGCGGAAAGCGGAGGATCGCATATGGTGGAGCTACTATAAAGTATAGATCAAACACAATGTGAAAGACATAATATATACTTCTATGTTTATTAAATATTTGCACTGAAGCTTAAAGTTCTCTATATTTCATTTATATTGAAGAAACGTAATTCACGAGCACCAAAAAATATCATACACCATCAATTGTTGAATAATAGGCAAAGAAATTGTAGCTTATAAAAAAGATCCAATGACAAAATACTTAATCCATTCGGCTTCGTCTTAAAAGATCTCGGCGCCCGAGGTGTTCCGGTGGCGTACTGCAGCGGACGCGTATACAGCTTTTTGCATCTCCCTGTAGTACCCGCTGTACCGCCTTTTTGGCTAATGAGCGGATAGAAAGGCCTTATTGTTACAGCCTTGGGGTATCATTGCGACATTGTTGAAAATGTTGTCCTTTTTATAAGATAAGAATTAATCTGTAACTTTTTTGTCACAGAAAATAAACTTAAAGTACACATAAGAACTTACTATTAACGTGGTGCACCCTGCTGATTCACTGATGAGGCTCTGACACAAAGAAAGGTAGGGCAGCGTAATTATAAGCTGTCCGTCTGGGGAAGTACCTCCTCCTCATAGAATACCGTAGCCAAGTAACAATTCCCTTGAGGGTTGTTGTGTTCCTGCAAGTGAGTAAGGTCACCATGAAGGAAGGAGTTGCTGCATTGGCAGCGGGGGTAATATTTTATGTTGCGAGCGATATGGCTAACATAGCCATATCGACGCTTCACATCAAGCGGACCTTATGCTACCACCCTACGCACAAACTTATCTATTTATACATCATAATACCATAGTGTTAAAAAGGGAAAGGAGCGCCGAGTATTCTCTAGTCTATGGTAGTACTTAGTTTGTCAAAACATATATCTAAAAATATTCCAATAAGTAAATTTAATGCAGAGTTGATGAAGCAAATTTTTATATTCATTTCAAATACTCTACAATTTAGTTCGCAATTTTTACAACATAACGCAGTATAAGACGTCCTAACTAGATTAGATGAACGGATGATTTAGTAAAGATTGCAGGAAGCCTATTTTGGGTGTAAATAACAAAAAAAATCTAGGACAGAGGGAAGAGGCAGTGGACGTTCTTCAGCTGATCAGAAGATCAGAATAGTATACTAGACTAGGGTATGAAATTAAATATATTAATTTCATCATGCTTCCCATGATGCCAACAGATCGCATTTATACTCGTAGAGCATCCAAAGATTTGACTTCATTTGACGAGCTCGGTGGTCGAATAGGTAGTAATGGCACTTTGACTCCTAGCTCGCGGGTTCGATCCCCGCACAAGACAAATATTTGTGTGCATGACCATGTCTATTTGTCTTGGTCTGGGAGTTTTCTATGTATTATATGTATGTATTTAGAAAAAAAAATGTATTTAAGTATAATATCAGTTATCTATACCCATAGCACAAGCTTTGCTTAGTTTGGGACTGGATGGCAATGTGCCATTTGACCAGGAATTTTTGTTATTATTTATTTATTATCGGATATATTTCGTATATTTTGAGAAAAAAATAAAAACTGTGCACCATTAAAACAAAAAATATACCCTATTAAGTCGGATAAAGTTAACATAAAGAAATTTTAGTAATAATATATTTTTTTTAAACTTTTTCAAAAGCTCGTTTGTCATTCAGTATAATGGCGCATAATGACCTGCATTGTTATGTCAATGTCACTAACAAATTATACTTGCACGTGTTACCCCAAAATAGCGGTGCACAAAATGATAATAATACCGAAATCACGCAATAGTAATGCGGAGGGAATCGCAAGCTATGACGCGTGGCGTGCGCAAGCGCTGGACAGGTGTGACTCCGCCTTTACAGAGGGTGAGTTATGGAATGACAATGTGTATGAAATATTCACAAATTTTGTAGTCTATGTATATATTGATACATATATCTAAGCACTAAATCATCATCATCATCACTGTATTTATGTATTTCTATTGTATTTTATTTTCTGCAGTAATTATAAACACTATTTTTTGTTAGTCGTAGATTTAAGTATTAGAAATATATTTTATTACTTAAATCTGCTTTTGTTTTGCTTCTTCAGAATCACATTCGTGATTTCTGCTTGTCCCGAAGGTTGACTGGTAAAGAAAGCTTTTAGAGTTAAGTCCGCCTTTTGTATATATCTATATATATCATTTGTGTTTAATAAAGTTTTAAAATAAGTAAATAAATATTGTATGGACTTTTTCGATTGGATGAAAATTTTCAGGTAACCCTTCTTGGTAATGACATCATTCGTCATCATCATCGCCGAAGGGCATCCACTGTTAAACATAGGCGTCCCAGTTAAAGTTTCCATCGGTTTCATGCCGTTGTCTGCACCCTTCGATTCGTCCATTTAGTGGGGATCCTAAACTGCATTGTCCAGTTTATAGTTGCCATTCCAGAACTCTGCGTGTTCCACTTTAGCTTGGTAATCATTAGAGCCACATCAGTAACTCTGGCTCTACCACGAATATATTCACTCCTATGTAGAGATACTCCGAACATAGCTCTCTCTATCGCAACCTTAAGTTTTCGAATGAGCAGATAATAAGGGGCAATGTCTCTATATTGCACGTCATCACTGGCAATACGACTCACACCAGTCAAAAACTTTTGTCTTGAGATTAGAATGATTCCATCGAGGATACCTTTTGCAATGCTCCATCGCTTTGTCGAAGTTAAATCAAACTAATTAGACGGTTTATCCCTGATGGACCATATTCTTAAAAAAAAAAATCACGAATAGCTGTCTTAAACAACTTCGTGAACAGTTTCTTACTCTGTGAGCACATTCGACAAACAGGCTTCTTGGGGAAAATAGATGTTGTCAAACTACATACAAAAAATGCTTATAAAATGAAGAAAACGTTAAAAATTTACTAAACAACTTAAAAAAAAACACTCGTCATATCTCTTAGTTTGTTTTTATTAAAACTGATAAGAATAGGATGGAATCGTAAAAGAGGATTTTTATTCCGCGCTCAACAGGTATGGAATGAAAGTCCCCTCGGTTGTTAATACTATTTTCATTGAAGCAATTATTGAAACAAATAAAAATATTTATAAATTTCACTTTAAATAATTATTTTTATTATTTTCTCATGAGAGTACTTAAAAAAACATGGAAACTATTTATAAAATACAGCAAAATTTAAAAATGCAAATTTTCAAAGACCCCTGCATACTCTACATGTGATAATAATATTTTCAGTCACGCAAATAATAATGCGTGCCTGCAAATAGACATGGCGCGTGGCGTGCGCACTGTGCAAGCTCAGGACAGGTGTGGTATCGCCTTTATAGAGGGAGAGGGTGATGGAGTGTCAAGTATAGGAATTTCAATCACTTAAATCATTGTAAGTGTTCTGGTTATGCAAATAATAAAGTTATTATTTTGAAAGATATATTTTATTATTAAAAATTTAAATAAAATTTTGGAAGACTTTTGAATAATACACTATTACTTATACTGTAATAATACGGAATATTTTTACAAGCAAACAAAAGTTTGCATAGTAATGCCCAAGTTTGAAATGTGAGAGAGGCAATGCAAATAAGAGAGCATTCGTTGCGATAAAAGATCCGAACAGAAGTATGAAATAAGTTGCAATAACTTTTTTTAAAATACACTACTTGTGAATCTGTACGACTACAAAATTTATTAAACATCTTCCATGCTATTCCATTCAGCTCACCTCTTTCTGCTATCTTTTCTCTACATTCCCTTTTCCCCCCTCTATCTTTTATTTTCCATTTCATATTAAAAGAATATGGTAAATCACTACGAATACTGAACTAGCAAGCTTCAATAGTCATAAAAAATATCAATCCAGCCCCTATCACGTGGAAACTATTTCCTCCAAGAATTATATATCTGGGGGCACGGCAGTGCCTCCGCCAAATCGAGCAAAAAGCGGCACGGCCGTACCATCCTTTTCTCGAAGCAATTCATTTTATTAACAGAAGTAGATATTCATTTCTTGAAATGGTTTTCACATGTTAGGGACTGGAAATGATAAGTCATGAGCTCGATGGCGTCGTTGCGCGTATCAGTCCTATAGAACACGCAAGCTAAGCAACTTTGACCGTATCTGTCCGTAGATGGGTTTGTATATCACGACTTCCTCCGTGCTTCGGAGGGCACGTTAAGCCGTTAGTCTTGGGTGTTGTCAGTCGATGACAGTTGTTTAGCCAAGTCAGTGGGCTTTAGGCGGCTTGAAAGCACTGACCTCCTCCGCGCTTGAGCAGCGTGGTGGCGTGTGCTCAAACTCGCTTCGATTGAGAGGAGGCCCGTATCCCAGCAGTGAGATGAATAAGGATTGACGACGAGGACGACGACGAAATGCAATATAGTAAAACATTTTAAAGACCATTTAAAAACGTGCTGTTATTGAAATGTTTAAAATACATATATGTGTGTGGTTGACACTAAAAGGAACCTGGAGGGATTGGAAACCGTTATTTTTTATTTTTGAATCTGTGGTCTTTTAGCTTTGTTTTGGTCTAACCAGAATATATTTAGGTGCCGTAGTTTTTTTTTATATTTTTTTTTTGTGAGTCGAGGCAGTTTTGGAAAACTTACACCTTACACTTGTTTCTACACGAAACTTCAAACGCGATTTACTCGAAATCAATTATTTTCCCTTGAGGTCCCTTTTTGGTCAACCACTCACATATAGAGAAATAATAATTTGTGTGTAAGTGGCTTACGACTATCTTTGACCCGAAGCTTATCTGCACGTGGTGCACCCTGCTGACTAACAGCAGGCTTTGAGAATGCAAAAGAGAGGTAGGGCATAGCGTATTTATAAGCTGCCCGATTGGGGAAGTCCCTACATCAAATCAAATCAAAATATCTTTATTCCTTGGACTTTATAAAGCACTTAGAAACGTCATACAAATTAAATATAAGAACATGTATCTAAATTATTACTACTCTAAATCCGCAGAGCTTAGATTCACTTTCATCACACTATCTTGAATGTGAAAGTGAATTTAAGTGCCAGTTCCGGCGACGGGGCTTCTTGAGAAGAACTGACAAGAAACTCAAGGATACATCTCGCAGGATACCGCAGACAAATTACAATTCCGGTTTGTTGTGTTCCAGCGAGTGTGTGAGGTTACCAGGAAGGAAGGACTTGCTGCATTGGCAGCGGGAATAGCGTAGTGCTTATATGGCTGCGCTAACCTCTTCACATCGCCATCGAACGTAGTATGTAAAAAAAAAATGAAGTACGCACCTATTATAAATTGCTTACTTAATCTGTGGTATTGCTGAATATATTAAGACCTGTACCGATTAAACAACCCTAAAAATAATAATACACCCTGCCAACTCAATGGCATGCACCATATCCATAATAATGCACATTGCCATACATATTCAGAGATTTTAAGAGCGTGTTTATAGGGCACCCTAACTGTCAACCAACTACCATCTTATTTAGACCTTTCAAACTTGACGCATTTTGATTTTGTACGAAAGTTTGTTAATATAGTCAGAGGTCAAGTTAAATTGGTAAATGTGCTTGCGCAAGTTGTTCTAACGTCGCGTGTCAGCGAGGGGGAGGGACAGGTGTGGCGCACCCCTTATTTGAGGGAATTTAATGCCACAACGCATAACTATACTTGTTCGACATGTAGGATAACCAGGAGGTAAAAATAAATTTTGGGGTGTAAGTGGTTTATCAACATCTTTGAACGAAAGCCAACTTCACCTGCACGTGGTGCACCCTGCTGGCTGACAAACGAAGCTCTGGCGAAAAGAGAGGTAGGGAGCGTAATTGTAAGCTACCCGACTGGGGAATACATGATGTGCGGGCTTGAGGTGGGCTGCTCCGAATAAATAAAAATCGCTGGTTGCTTCAAAGAATGTATTGATCCAAGGGCACGTTACAGTGTACAAAGTGGCAAAGCGGTGAGCAAGATTAACAAAATCACAAATATAAAATTAATGTGCGTCTTAATTACGAGAGCGAGGATAAGACGCCATTCTATATAGATAAAAAGGAAGGAATGAATATAATGAACTATTTAATCGAAACACAAGAGTGAACTTAATAGTAACCACAGGTTATCAAACTTAGTGTTGCCAATGCAACATGCTGCGGCCTAGGCAAGAATGAATTCAAACAAAACTTGAATCCAAATTTCAAAATTTATAACTAATACAAAGGCTGAACTTTGTTTCACAATAATAAGATTGAATGCTAAGCACAAGGAAATGTGATATATTTTTTTTGTGCAACCTATGCCTTAGGACTAAAATTATTATTAACTTAAAGCTAAATTGTCTTTTACTAAAGTTAACATATGTAATATTGCTATCTGAAGGCAATTTCAAATAACAACGTATTTGAAGTATGTGCTTTCTTATACATCATAAACAAAATAAATGCACTTAGGTCAAATAACAACGTATTTGAAGTATGTACTTTCTTATACATCATAAACAAAATAAATGCATTTAGGTATCTTTGAGTTTAACAACATCATCAATAGGCAAGACACATATTTTATGTATAGAACGAATATGTGTTTTACCTTTTGAATTTACAACTTCTACGGCTCTAACGTAGCCATCCTGGCCGGGAAAAACTTTGTTGACCCTTGCCATTGGCCAGGACATGGTAGGAACATTGTCTTCTTTTAAAATTACTAAAGTACCAATCTTAACATTAGGAACAGTATTTAACCACTTAGGTCGATTTTGTAATAAATTAAGATACTGTTTATAAAACAATTTCCAAAATTTCTGCTTTACCTGAGTACATAATTGCCAGAACTTAAGTCTGTTTTCAGGAATGTAAGTACAATCATTTTCAGGATACATAGTAAGAGCACTTCCTATTAAGAAATGGCCTGGTGTTAGATAACTATAATCATTAACATCAGATGAAGATATAGGTATCAATGGTCTAGAGTTTAATACACATTCGATCTCTACTAAAATGGTGTTTAACTGTTCATAAGTCAACAAATGACCTTGCAAGGTTCTACGCAAGTGATATTTGGTACTTTTTACTCCAGCCTCCCAGAGGCCGCCAAAGGTTGGTGAATAGCTTGGAATAAAGTGAAAGTCAATTCCGCGCTGAGCTGCGAATTCAAAGACCTTGCTCTGGTGGCTCTGAGAAGACTGAAGCTTGTGAAGTTCAGCTAATTGGTTCTTTGCCCCTTTAAAGGTGCTAGCATTGTCTGAGTAGATTTCTTTGGGCAGCCCTCTACGTGAAATAAATCTTTTAAGGCACGCTAGATAAGCCTCTGTAGTGAGGTCCGAAGTAAGCTCTAAGTGTATGGCCTTAGTGGCGAAACAAACATACACACAAATATATCCTTTACCTACGACGGATCGTCTAACGCGCGAGAGCTTTGTATTTATTGGCCCAGCGAAATCCACTCCTACTTTTTCAAATGGACGACTCATAGCAGTCACCCTGCCAGCTGGCAGAGAACCCATCAGCTGCCTCGATACAGCGGCTTTTTGCCTGAAACATGTGATACATTTAAATGTTATTTTTCTAATATATTGGAGACCATTAGTAAGCCAGTACCTTTGGTTTAAATTAGACAGTAAAAGTTTAGGTCCTGCGTGCAGGAGCCTTTCATGTTCGCTTCTAACTAAACATTCAGTAACATGAGATTCTTTAGGTAATATGATTTGATGTTTTTGAGCAAATGGAATATCTGAATGGTGCAGTCGGCCACCGACGCGTAGGATACCTAGGTCATCGATAAATGGATGTAAACTTTGTAAAGGACCTTTTACACATGTATTCCTTTTCAGACATTCCATTTCCTGCTTGAAATAAATTTGTTGTTCATGTTTAATAAGTAACATTAATGCAGTATTTAATTCCTTACTGAGTAGGTAAGTATGTGAGATTTTGCTACCTTTTAAATTATTTATGAACCTTAAAATATAGGCTAACGTGCGTATCATCATATGAATACTAGAGTAGTTGTGCATTCTTTCAAAAATATCATTAGATTGTGAAACTGAGGTAACCTGGTTGCTGGAGAATGCCGTGTCCGGCTTGGTCTCTGGTAAGACAGTGGGCAATTCTACAGAGGGATCAAAATTGTAGTTGCAATCGTGCAAGAATGCAGGTCCGTGCCACCACATGCTGCATGCACTGAGCTCACGTGGACTAGCTCCCCTGCTTATTAAATCAGCGGGGTTGTCTTTAGTGTTGACGTAAAGCCAGTGACAGTCAGCGGTGTTTTTAGCAATTGCATTCACTCTGTTTGCAATGTATGCCTTCAGCTTCATTGGTGCAGTTCGTAGCCAAGCTAAGACAATTTTTGAGTCAGTGAAAAGGCAAATCCGAGATAAATTAAATTTAAGTATAAGCGTGTCGCGAACCTTAACGATTAGTATAGACAGGAGTAACGCAGCGTTGAGTTCTAAGCGCGGCACAGTCATGCATTTATTTTGAAGCGGATTTATGCGTGATTTCGAACAGAGTAGATGCACTGCGACCTCTTTAGCTGGACTTACCACACGTATGTACACACAGCAACCAAATCCAGTGGAACTCGCTGCATCAGAGAAGCCTATAAGCTCCACTGTGTCCGAGTCAGATACATGAATGTTTCTGTTAATTAAAATTGGTTCCATATTAGCTAGGCTGGAGGCAAATTGTAGCCACTCACTCCGAATATCATCTTCAGGGGTGGAATTCCAGTCAGTTTTAGTGGACCATAATTTTTGCATAATAGCTTTAGCTTGCACTATGGTAGGACTAATAAATCCCATGGGGTCATAGAATTTACCTATATAAGCCAGAATGTCCCTTTTTGTGCAATTATTTTTATTGAAGGGCTCTGGGCAAGTGATTTTAAACTTATCATCTTTCATGACTAACTGCAAGCCTAGTGTTTTTAAACTGCAATCATCATGCTGAAGTTCTACATCATCGAAATGCTGTTCAACTGAAGGAATATTTGTTAGTATTCTACTGTCATTTGATGCCCATTTATGAGTCTGAAAGCTACCTTTCTGTAAGAGCTGACAGAGTTGTGACTTGGCTTCTAGTACATTATTTAAGTTGTTATTGCAATAGAGAATGTCATCTACATAAGTGCAATTTTTAAGAATGAATGAGGCTAATGGCAGTTCGCTTTCATTTTGCACTGCGAGTTCATCTAGACAACGGGTAGCTAGATAACTTGAGCTTTTAAGACCATAGGTAACTGTGTCAAGCCTAATGCACTTAATATTCTCGTCAGGGCTGTCCCTCCACAGTATGTTTTGTAGGGACGTGTGCTCGGGTGCTAAACGCACGTTGCGAAACATCTGTTTAATATCAGTTGTGAATGTATAATCGCCAAAACGAAATAACAGTAAAATCTCGAAAAGCTCCCTTTGTACTATAGGGCCATTCATAAGCAAATCGTTAAGCGAGACTTTCTTGTTAGTCTTCATAGAGGCGTCAAAGACTGTGCGCAACTTAGTAGTTTTACTATCAGGTTTAATGACGGCGTGATGCGGTAAAAAGTAGACAGCATCTTTATTTAATTGATACAACGCAATATCTACGTAATGACCATGATTTAACTTTATATAGTCATGAATGAACTTTTGATATTCTGAGAAAAGATTGGGATTTTGGTGCAACTTTTTCTCTAAATTTAAAAACCGTTTCAAAGCTAAGTGGAAAGATTCACCTAAAGCATCATTGACTTCATTGAGAGGTAATTTCAAAGGTAAAGAGACTTCAAAACGATTATCCTTCAATTGAAAAGCATTTTTAAATATATATTCTGACAGTTCCTGCTCTGAAGATTTTTCATTATAGATTTCAGGTACACTTTCAGTTTTCCAAAATTTAGTTAAACTTTCATTAATATCTGACTCACATGTACATTTTAAAGCTACCTTGTTGCAGAGAGAGGTTGACTCAGGCTGTGGTAAGCTTCCCCCGATGACATGACCAAAGTAAGTATTTATGATACCGGGCTGTGATTGTGCAGTGGAGACCGAGGATAGTGAAGGCTGCTCTTTAAGCAGCGCGCGCGGTTGAACGCCCAGCGACTCCGAAGGTAGCAGTATCTGGAAAAATACATCAGCTCCCATTAGTAAATCAATCTCACTAGGGATGTTGAAGTCATCGTCTGCTAACGTGATGTGTTTAGGGATATTGAGCTTGGCCAGATTAAACCTTCTCTGTGGCAGGTCACATGTGATTTGCTTAACAACATGGCAAGTTGTTTTAATTTTAAAAGGCTTGTTTAATGAATAAATTTCTATAGGTAGGCATTGCTTTAAATTTGTTTTAGAGTTAGTGATACCTACTACGTTCATATTATTTTGTGTGGGCTTTAAATTGAGCAGCTGTACAGCCTTCTCCGATATGAAGGACAGTTGAGATCCAGAGTCAAGAAGAGCTTTAAATTGAAGCTCTGTGCCGTCTTGAGCTAGAAGTTTAACCTTTGCTGTGGGTAAAAGAACATCATTGTTACTATTACATGCTGCCAATGTGGCAGGAGATGCGGCGACAGACAAGGCACCACCTTCGCTTCTGATGTGCAGAAGAGTGTTGTGTGCTTCTCTGCACTCCCCGCAGCGAAAGTGGTATCTGCACTTGCCCTTGTGTGCAGCCAAACATATCTTGCATAGGTCATTTACCTTAACAAACTCTAGCCTCTTATTTATTGGCATTAGTTGAAACTTTTTACACAAATGTAATCTGTGGTTATACTTACACAAGATGCATGTTAACTCCTTCGTTGCAGTGTAGGCAACCCTACCGGGAGGGACTGGACGTTCCTTATGCTCCTTGAAAGGCTGACGATGCTGACCAAAACCAGGCTCGGCATTCTCAAGCGCCAGTGCTCTCTTTTCAATGTAGGAGAGAAATCCGTCCAGTGTTGGTTCTTCCTCGGTGTCACGCTCAAGCTGATATGCCCGAGACGTGTACAAATCTATTTTGCGAGAAAGGATGCACAACATTATAGCGTCCCAATACTGCACGTTAGGCTCTAAGTTATTTAATGCAGCAAGTTCCTGTCTAACATTAGATAAGAATTCTCTTAAATTGCTTGCTGTGGACTTTAACAATGGTTTTATATCTATTATTGCATTAATGTGCTCATTTATGATTTTATATTTGTTGTTAAACCTGTCATTTAATAATTGCAGCGCCTTTTTATAACTGTCGGCGGTTAATGGCAAATTTTTTATTAAATCTAGCGGTTCATTTCTTAAATAAGACCTTAAATAGTATAATTTCTGAACGTGATCTATGTTTTGGTTGTCATTTATTAGCGAGGTGAAGAGATTAATAAAAGGTACAAAATCAGTAGGCTTACCAGTAAAAATTGGTACGTCTATTGGAGGCAAGTTGACTTTAGAAGTTGGGGCCGTTCTGAGTATTGGACCGAGGTTGGAGTCCGAGTTACGGCATTTGAGCTCCTCATTTATGGAGGACAAAATGGCCACATATTTATCCTCAACCTCGTCATCTTCAGCGGCTTGATCAATTTCGGGGGGATCTAATGAAATGATTTTAACACTGTATGATTCGTACAACGCAAATGTATCTATAAGTCTTTGCTTTTTAACTAATAAAACCTCATTAGTGCAGTTTAACAATTGATCCCTATCTTGGATAAATTTATATAATTTCGTGATCGTACCTTTATAATGTCCACGTGCCGCAACCAATTCTGATCGCTCCATATTTGTAAACTTTAATTGAAATAACACTTAAACCGTATACAACGGTATACAGAAATACCAATGAGTATAAATAAACACTGCAATGATGCGCAATTACACTATTTTAAACAAAATTTATCACACACAGGAAAAAAAATGGCGTAATTATGCGTTTGGATCGGCTTCCTTGCGGTTGATTGAATATTCGGTAATGAAGAAAGACCGATTAGGAACGAACTATGTGCACGAAACCTGTCAAATCTGTCAAATCATGCACACGAGCAAATGCGAGATCTACCGAGTGTAGCCGAATGAATGTTGCACGGAACTTCCGATGCGCCTCGATGCAAGTGCGGTGGCGCCACCAAGTGATCGCTTGTGTGAAGTAACTCGATGCTCGAAGGAAGATATCGATCGATGATTATTCTTGTTTGATTTGATTGAAGCGGAATCTTCTCGAATGTTTGATGCAAATGCGACACGATTGTAAAAAACGAAATTATGCTTCTTCTAGCTTTACAGGAATGTAGAATGTTGACGATTTTCTTGCGTCTCCAATGTAGACACTCCAAAAAAAAATCGGGTAGGTAGGTAGTGGTAATGCCGACGTTGCTGTCCGAAAAATCAGGCTCAACAATTTTATGCGCCGACGACGTTTCAATAGATATGAAATGATGCTCGCTCAGCTTGAAGTAGGATGGTAGGTACTGCCGACGTTGTTGTCCGAAAATCAGGCTCAACAATTTTATGCGCCGAGGTTCCCAATAAAATGAAATGATGCTTGCTCAGCCTTGTAGGACTGCTGACGAATTTGTAGCGTTAGCAATCTGGGCCTCCTTAAGAAACACGTGAATACAGGTATGCCGACGTTGTTGTCCGAAAGTTCTGGCTCAACAATATTATGCGTCGATTTGTCCCTTCTTGGTACGCACCTGGATTTCTTCGTCGAACCGTTGCTCGTAGGACCATGTGCGGGCTTGAGGTGGGCTGCTCCGAATAAATAAAAATCGCTGGTTGCTTCAAAGAATGTATTGATCCAAGGGCACGTTACAGTGTACAAAGTGGCAAAGCGGTGAGCAAGATTAACAAAATCACAAATATAAAATTAATGTGCGTCTTAATTACGAGAGCGAGGATAAGACGCCATTCTATATAGATAAAAAGGAAGGAATGAATATAATGAACTATTTAATCGAAACACAAGAGTGAACTTAATAGTAACCACAGGTTATCAAACTTAGTGTTGCCAATGCAACACATGACTGCGGTAATCTGTGAGGTGGAAGTACTTCCACCTCACAGAATACCGCAGTCAAATAACAATGATAACAATGAGGGTTGTTGTGTTCCTGCGAGTGAGTGAGGACACCAGACAAGAAGGAGATGCTGGCAGCGGGGGTGGCGGCACGCAAGTGATATATTATGTTGCGAGCGTTAATACGGTTACGGTAACCGCTTCACATCAGGCGGGCCGTATGCTTGTCTGCCGCCTGACGTAGTATAAAAAAAAATAGTTTGGGACGAAAGGGGTAGTTTGGCACTTTTGTTTAGTTTGGGACTACATGCCACTTTATATTGGTTGGAACCTCACCATAAGGTGAATTTTAGCTCATTTGTAGGCCAAATCCACCATCCGTCTAGGACGGACGAGAGAGGGTCGTGCTCCTGTAGTGGAGACTAAGATGGACCTGATGATGAATGAAATGATGTAGTGAAAGTGCTACCCAACATCTTTCAACATTCTTGAAGGAAGATTTTTGGTTGGAGGGCATCGTATTTCGGAAGTTACGAGGTCTATCGCCGAATATAATGCGATACACGTGGCCGACTCAACGTGTAACCTAGTTTTAAGTAGAATAACATAATATAAAAATATATTTTTAGATTAATGTATCTATTTTGTAAATTTATTTGCATTGCAATGTTGTCGGAAATAAAGGATTATTATTATTATCTGTAGGTATTCTTTGCGCAATGATTTTCTAGTTGCAGTTGATCTTACACTTTTACCAAATAGATAAAACCACAAGTAAAAATAAAATATATATGCAAATTACTAGTTTTGTTTGTCGGCTCTTGGCAAAGTACATATACAAATACATACAAGTATTTTATTGAAACTAATTGCAATATTTATGTTTTATTGCTTGTCAGTATACAAATTGCCGAGTGACATGTATTTATCGAGCAGACGTCAGTTGAGACATCGGCTTTTATTCCATTTGCGAGTGAGATATTTTTTTTTTATTTTTTATTTTTCTTTGTAATTAATACATGATTAAGTGGATTTATGAAAAAAAAAGAGTTAAATTCATTAAAAAACGTAAGACGTGTTTAAGTGCCCACAAGGGTCCAGTGGCAGAATTTATGAAGCGTTTGGTTATATAAAAAAAATGTTGTGACTATAACCTTCACTTCCACATTCCCAATAATTGGGTATAAGTACTCTAACGGCCCCTATACTACAATACCTAGTAAAGCTAAAATCTTATGAACAGCAATATTTGGTCAACATTAATAAAAAATGAAATACCTTTGCACAACAAAAATACAAATGACTTCAGGTTTGTAAAATATTACATGTCATTGTGTATTGTTCCGTCATATTGTGATGTTAATTAAATATGTTTTAGAAAGAATTCTAAAATATATAATACCTTTGTATGGAGCAGCACATTTATTTGTTTCGATTTCCGGGTTGGTCTTGTATAGATGGTTAAAATTTAACATCTTTGGTATTCTAATGTAATTTCATTCAGAGTACACAATATAGAAGGTTTTAAAATAATATCAATTCTATAAACATATAGTAATAATCACCAAAGTACCTTTTTCATTTTAAATATCCATTATTTTATTAATAAATAAATGATGGTTACTCTGCAACCGGCTGATAGCCATCGAAGGTAAAAGTACGTTACACTCGCCGAATGCAAATAAACGTGTATGTATTAAAATGTATTTGAACAGGGCAACCCTTCGTTCAGTTAGTACCGACCTCAACTCTTTGGGAGTTTCGAACATTATTAATTAAACATAGGGATGTAAGTAGATGACCATATCTTTGAGCCAAAGCCAATTTCATACGCACGTAGTGCACCATGTTGTTTAGCAAACTCATTTCTATGTATATTCCCAACAACGGTACATACTATTTTTTTTAATTATTTGCTATTATGACTTTCAAACCGTTGCGTTTTTAGTATAAATCCGAAGTATAAATCACTTTTTTACACAATTAATTTTTTTAGACAACGAATGAGGTAGTACGAAAACACAAGCGTTTCTTATACCTTATAACGTCGAATTTTTTTTTATAATACGTCGTATGGCAAACAAGGATACGTCCCGCCTGATGTAAAGCGGATGCTGTAGCCATATAAACGTTCGTAAAATGAATTATATCTTTCGCATGCCATCACTCCCACAGTCGACGCAGCAACGCCTTCCTTCCTGCCGTAGCCAAGTGTAATTTGTAGCATAACAAACGTTAGATAGATCACGTGACATTTGTAAAAATCGAACTTTTTAGTATGAGAGACAATTGTCATGTAATCTATCTAACGTTCGTTGAATTACACTTGGCTAGGGGGGCAGGTGACCTCAGTCACTTGCAGAAACAAAACTCTCAAGAGAATTAGGTATTTGTTTTGTTTGCGGTATTCTGCGAGGAGAAGTTTCCAAGTAGAACAGCTTTTTTTTTTTTTTTTTTTAAATATTGTCAGACAAATTACACAGTGCCATCTAGCCCCAAAGTAAGCGAAGCTTGTGTTATGGGTACTAGACAACTGATAAACATACGTAAATATTTTTTTTTTTTTTTTGTAAATACATACTTATGATACATAGAAAACACCCAGACTAAGATAAACAGACATGTTCATGCACACAAATGTTTGTCCTATGTGGGAATCGAACCCACGAGCGTTGGTGTCGAAGCCGCGTCATTGACCGCTACGCCACCGAGCTCGTCATCTTATATATACGCTGCGCCGTACTTTTTCTTTGCCAGAATTTAAATAATCGCGAACAAGACGTTTGCGATATTTCAAATATCCGTTAATTTTCTAAATAATTGTTAAAGTAATAAGTGGAATTTGAAACGAAAATATTCTTCAATGCCGAACATAATTGTCACAACAACTCGAAAAACGTACCATTTTTAAAAAAGTCCATGCTTTTGGGAGGTCATAGACACCACGTACATAGTCTTACACATACAAAAATCTATTGTGCTTTCATGAATGCCCACATTTTACAACTTGAGTGTTATATTTTGACACCTTCGTTGGCAATTGCGATAGCTATCAATAAAAGCGATTAAAGTTATCTAAACATCAATGTTTGACAATCTTGACCACAGAATATTTCAGTGTCTTCTTAGTTTGGACTGATGATATCAGTTACTTTTGTTATAGTATTTAAAGGGATTATAAATAATAGTGATCCATTATGAAGAGAATCGATACGATTCATGTGTTTCATCGCTATTGTAGTTTCGGCTGCTTTGAAACTGTGAGTCTATTGATAAACTGTTTTTTTGGTTGGTGATGAGTCCCCCATAGCTCAGTTTGTCACTGACTCGCTGATAGCTTTTGTGTCGTGACAGGATCGTTTATAAGGTTGCAAAAAAGCATTGAGAATATAAACTCGGATTAGAAATTCATCATCATCATCATTTCTAACAAATCATCGGTCAAAGAACGGCTACTGCCTTTTTTTATGAGAGGGAGGCAAGCGAGCATGTGGGTCACCTGATAGCAATCACCACCGCCCACAGAAATCAGCAACAACACAACATGAGGTCGCCGATCCATTGCCAGCCTTTTAAGGGAAAAATTGACTCTATTCCTTAAGGCTCCTATATCTTATTTATTTAGGAATACTGCTGAGGGAAGTTGATTCCATAATTGCACAGCTCGTGATAGAAAAGATTCTCCCCTTAAACTTACACAAAGTTCGGTTTTGTACCGCTTGTATCGATCGGCTCCCTATGTTCTTTATCAGATTGTCCGTACATCTAGTGGATTATTAGAAATATATAAAGACATCAAAATTTACTGAAATATTAAACCAAGATATAATAAGTCTAAAACGCTCTTTATTAACACGTTTCTAGTTTACCATACAATATGCGAAATCTTTATCTCAGTTCACTACAATATCAATTTCTTAGAATCCAGTTCGTATAAGTATACTTTTAGATGCAGGGAGTCCTCGGTGATTCAGTTTTGGTATCCATCCAGAAAGGTACCCCTTTACATGGAAGGTGTCACGTTTGAGTTTTGCATTAATGGCGCTCACCGCGGTCATATTGGTGTCGCGTCGTTAACTGATAATATATATAAACAATAAAATTGCTGGTAAGTGAATATAATTATTACCTATTATGACTACGGAACCCTTGCCTCTGTGAGGCCGATTCGCACATCAATTTTTTAAAGTTAAATTAAGTCATTTCCAATGATGGATGGATTTTATAAGATGGATGCAAATGGCACAAAACCGACCATGAAAGAAGTATGAGAGAGGAACCTATGTTCAGCAGTGGACGTCCTTTAGTAGAAATGATGATGATGAAGACTATAAGTTTGGTGTTATCAAAAGATATTCGAATATCATCTGCAACGATGGATAGCAGATGCCTTATATAGTAGTGTAATACTTAACAGGTAGGTGGCGCCACACTGCGACTTCACAGCAGTAAATATAAATGCAAAAAATCGCCACCATCACAAACTTTTCTTGTGGCTCAGTTGGAAAGAGCACTCGACCGGTAATCTAAAGGTCATGGGTACCAATCCCAACTTATGCGTGTGAGGTGAATTTTTTTATTTTAAAAATATTTATATTACTCTGGCCGTAATCAACTATAATATTAAGATATATATATAAGATATAGATATATATATATATATATATATATATATATATATATATATATATATAATATGAAGATATTTTCACAATCGTCAGCAACCCCAAACTTAGTATTTACTTTTGGGAAGCAGCCCTTGAATTACTGGGTTGAGATTTTCGATTTTCACTATAATGTCTATCAATGCAGTAATAAATGCAAATTGTCTGACACTTCGACCACATTAGTTAACTAAATGAACTAGCTAGTCTTGTGCAATTACAATCTTGAAACCAAATACAATATTGATGATAACATCTTCCAGTAAGCCAAGTGTTTAACTGATTGCCTACCATTTCACCTTTTGACCCATGAATTCCTACGCCTGTCCACCTGGAGACAATGAATGAGGTTCGTAATATAAAGTTAGGTAATAAAGAAGATATTTAAAACTACGAAGAGTACAGTACCTTAAAATAAATAATGGGTATAGGCGTATTTCATATTTTCGAACTTGACTGACCTTTATATGTACATATATAAAGCTCAGTCAAGTTCTCTTTATTATAATAAAGAGTTGCGAGAAGAACTTCTTCCTTTCTGGTAACCTCACTCATTCTCATAAACACAACAACACTCACTGACCTACTTCCTTTATCAGACAGCTTACAAATACGCTGTATCCTACCTCGCTTTTGTCAGAGCCTATTTAGATAGTCAGCAGAGTACACCGCGTGCAGGTGAGGTTGCCTTTTGTTCTAAAGATCGCGGTGAGCCACTTACACCCCAAATTTTTCAAGTAATTTTCAACCCCAGTCGTCACTGACCCATTTGCTGCGTAGCTTGCACTACTAATTGCTATACTTAAAAATAACTTAAGGCTTCTATGTTTCTGATAAAGCTCAAATTTTGGAATTAATTACTTTTGTCTATCTTTTTGTAATCTATAATATAAGTATCGTAAAACGTGTATTGTACATGTTTGCCAATGCATATCATTTATTCTGAAGCACTGTACATTCCCACGCAAGCAATATGGTTTTCACTTAGCAATAGTATAGTTCGCGAAGCCTATGCACCGTGAGTAATAGAGAGTTGTATTTTTGCTTTGTAATTGACACAGCGCCTTCTCCGCTCGAATATAAACTTATGATATAGTTAAGGCGATTAATCTGTCGCGGTTGGTGGTAAAATTCTTAAGGGAATAATGAGACGAACTTCTACGCGATACTCGGCCTGCGAAGGCTTGCGTGCCAATTATTGACGTAATTATTTTGAAAATATGAGCCTCCTTTTGTGTTATTTAACACTCTAAAGTGCTCATATTTTTTTAACGGCAGCGTTGAACTGAATTCACTGTATGCAGTTCAGATTGTCAATTGGCTCTTTATAGTGAAGATGGAATGTGCATTCATAAAGGTGAATTTCGAATTCATTTCTCGTTCTTCAAAAGTTGCGCCTTTGCGAGATGACTTTGAAATATAAGTCTAGTTAAAATAAAATTGAGTTGCAGCGGACTGAGTAATAACGAGAGCGTGAATGAAAATTAAAATGTATTGCTATATTACCGTGGTATTAAATGCGTAGCGGGCGCAGTAATGAGATCGTAAGGTAATCTCTGGTTTCGTTAGTGAAACCACTTCTCGGCGGAGCCTCGCTGGAATTATCATCGGCGGGCGACAACTGAAAAGTAGCTGCTGATTATGCGGCGTTCACACGGCCGCACGACTATTACTTCCAGCGAAAGGAATTCATTTATTACGAGTATCAATTAGTCCTTAACACCTAGACGGCCGATAAGCCAAGTTAAAAGGACCTTAATTAACAGCATATTAAAATGAAAAAGTTCCTCGTTACTGTTTATAAAGCAGCTCTGATAATGTTTCTTGTTTGATTATATTTGCTGTTTTACTTATTATTTATTGTAGTTTTTTATTCATGTTATTATTACGGTATTTAATCTGCCGATATGCAATTTGAATTTAAAAATTGCAACTGTGTCCTAAGCCTAATGGAATGATAATCTCATGCTCCGTTGAGTAAATGAAATTAATTTACACATCAAAAAGATTAAGTGTAGTATCAAGTTCTATCAAGCTGTGGAATGAACTGCCTGTTGAGGTTTTCCCAGGAGATTGAGCATGGGGTTCTTCAAAAAGTGCGTGAAGAGGTTTTTACTGGGTCGGCAATACGCATGTGATGCCTCTGGTGTTATAGGCGTCTATAGTCTACGGTAATTGCTTTCCATCAGGCAGGCTGTATGCCACCATAGTGGTATAAAAAAGCTACCGCATGTAAAGAGTAAATAGTCTTATGGCGTTTATGCACTTGCGCGGAGAAATGATGACGTCACAATACCCTCGACTTCATTAGTTGCCATTTTGCACAAAGGTCATATATTTTTTTGTAAACCAGCTTGATCTCGCGGCGCCGTTTGTATGCATTTTAGAAAAGTACTACATATCTCTTTTCTTTGAAATTAAGCTATGCACATTCTATCGACTCCATCAAAAATCGGTGCCCCATCCCGGTTAGTGAATGATTCTGAACTTCTAAGTTACTTACAAAGTACTTAATCACAAAATTGACGTGTCCTTTTTATATCACGTCAGGTGGCAAACAAGTGTGGCTCTTTATCATGTGAAGTGGGTACCTTAGTTTAAAAACCACACAGAATCCGGAACCACATTGGTGGTAGTCGCATGTATCCTTGTTTCAGATTTTTTTATACCAATGAGTCACCTTAGTGGAATAAAAAAATCTGATCAATATATAAAAAAAATATGAATAAACATACCTCCCGCCTCATGAAAAGTGGTTACCACAACCTATGAAAGGTTTTCCACTTTTCATAACACGCTGCCGACACTGAAATTTAATTTAAAAGTTCCACTTTGCACTATCTATTGGATATGTTTTTTTTTTTTGGAATCTCATGATTCTCATGATGTATGTGTTCTATGCTTACAACAGTTGCAACACAAGTGTCACTTCTGCGTTGTCACCCCGTAATGTTGTCCAGTAGAGCACAAATTGAATTTAATTGTATAATATCCTTTAAGTCGATGTGAAATACGACAGTAAATTCATTTGCAATATTTATAGAGATGCTCGGTGACTTAACCGAGACCAGTGTGATGGTGATTTAATATGCGGTGATGCTATCTTAAAATCAATTTAAATTGATATTGCACTAGAAGGACTTAAGGAGATTTGCTTGTGAAATCCCATTGGAATGATTAATGCAATATAGGCTTTAAATAAAGATGAGTCTTTGAAGTTGAGTCGTATTTACACTTTCGTATTGATATTTTCTGGCATCCGTGTTACGTACTTTTTAGCTTATTAGATTTCATCACAATTATATAAGGTAACTTCACTGTGAGTACATCGTCATCAACCCATAATAATTCCACTGTTGCAATACGAGTCTCCCCTCAATCGAAGGGGTTTTAGAGCATACTCCACCACGCTGCTGAACTGCGGGTTGGCGGAGGCCAGTGTTTTCAAGCCACCCTAAGGCCACTGACGCTTTTCACAAGCGTGGATTTTAAAGGATTTTATGTTTTTATTTATGCTTGCGCTGTTAGTTGTCTAGAAATATAAGCAGCGTCTTTTGAGTCCTTAGAAAACAACTTAGATTTACATACAACATGTCGACGTAAGCTCAAATTTAATAGCAAATCTGTATAAAATTTCGAGGATAAAGCAAATTTCAAAGGATTTAAGTTATTATGCTTGTGGTCACTTTTTTCAAATAGCAGATTTTATGATTGACAGTGGATATTTAAGATGTTTGCAGACAAAACAAGAAGTAAGGCGAATATCGAACGGAAGCCACGTTAGATATTGACCCTTTGCTTCCTAAACACAATGAGAGCCAACAAAAATAGAGAGTAAGGAGCGCGCCGACACATCTGCCGACCACTATCAAATAAATCTACTAAAATAATATTTTTATTTTGATTACGCATGCACGGGTTAGGCAGATGTTAGAAGTAAGATACACAGACGTTTTGTTGGTCGAACTTAACTTAAGGATCATTATGACGTTTTCTATCATGATGTCGTCAATCACAAATAATCGCGAGACGACTGCCTAGAAACTCATAATGTAAATGTCCCTTTTACATTATTTATACAAAGAAATCGAGCAAAGTTAAACTAAAAATCTTATAGTGTGATTTTAATAATTATAATTGAATGAAAATGATTGAGAGATTTATTCAAATATGATTATATACAAATTACTTGCAGTCTAAATAAAGTAATTCTTGAACAAACTTTATTTTTGTTTATAGATTGAACATTATCTAGTACCTATCAGTATCTATTAGCCCAAATATCTACAAGCTTTGTTGCTTATAATCTTGTTGATGCATGAAGTGAGTAAGCAATATGGATAACAACAGACTTTGTCCATACTCATAGGTCCAACAAGAAGTAAGGCGAATATCGAAGGCGAAATCGTAAATGTTCGTAGTTGAACAGAGGTCTCGAATATTTTCCTTTCCGATTTGAAAGTACAACACAACACAAGAACGAGAAGGTAAATTGACAAACTTGATATTATATTATTTTTAAATGGAAAAAATCACCTCCCCCCCCCCCCCCCCCGTCCAGGTGGGATATTCCACAACAAAAATGGAAAAATTCACCCCCCCAGGGGGGTGAATTATTCCATTTAAAAAAAATATAATATTCTGGCAAGTTGGCCAAGACAACTATTAAAATAATAATAAGCTTGATATTTTTAATTTGTTTTAGCTGGTTTAGTTTCTTATTTCTTTTTATAAATAGTAATAATAAATAAAAACAAATTGCCTAATAAATTATACATCGCCCTCTAATCCCAAACTAAGCCAACCTCGTACTAGATATGGGTACTAGATAATTGATCATCATCATCAGCCTGTATCTATCCACTGCTGGACATAGGATAGACAATTGATAAATGTACCCAAATACATTTTTTTAAGTATACTGTAAATACATACAAATGATACATAGAAAACACGCAAACCAGGACAAACAGACATGTTCTTGCATAAAAATGTTTGTCTTGTGCGGGGATCGAACCCGCGGTCTCGGAGTCAAAGTGGCCATTGTTAAACATTACATTCGATGACTGGGCTCGTCAACAACACAAGTCCTCTTTATTTCGTCAGCTACCTATACTGGCCACTTATTTCACTATCAAGCAAATTGTTTGGTTGGATGAACTACGAGACCGTATGTCAGCATCTTTAAGGGCTGTTTCAAGTCACCAGTCACTGACCAATGCGATATGGATTTTAATAGGGTGCGTACATTATCATCAAGTTATTGACTAACTACAAGGTGTGAATAGTCGTCGGTTTGTGATACCAAGTCTGTGATATCATATTTTTTATTAATGTTTATCTGAAGTATCTGCCCGAATTTGAATTTAGGTTCATTGACTTATCTTTAAAAGTTACGTTAGCAATACTAATACTAAAATTTTGTTACTTTATTAGGGTTCCGTACCTTAACGAAAACCTCCGACGAAGTAATCCTTAAAGAAAACCTTTATAGGATTACTTCGTCGTCATTTGTCAAAACACCGTTAATCAGGAATGCATGGAGATATCGGGTTGAAATTAATCAAATACCTCTGCAATCCCTTGGAGCTGTGAAAAAATCAAATTTCTAAGTTATTATAGTCAATATACACACGCGTTTATGTCATATGTTTTGATACTAGCAAGGAAATCAAAACATAGGCACAGCATAAATTAGGATACTTACCGTTGACCTAGGATCGAATTGGCATGAAACAATCTCTCACATCGCAAGTAATGCAAAAATTAAAACAAATGCTATTTGAATCCATTGTTTCATACAATGGATGTAAAGATTGAACAAATGTGGACGAATTTTATAAAAATAATCAATTTAAAAGTCTAAGATACGGAATACTCAGTGAAAGAATCCGACTAGCCTTTGCCGGTGTTTTTTTTTAGATTTACATAGTTGTAAAAAACATTCTTGGTTATCGATATTTTGACGATTTTTGTTGTGTACAATCCTACCATGCAAACTTAATATTTACGACGAATCTGTGTACCATTCATAAAACTGTAGAAGTTTACCGGGATTTTTTTTTATTATTAAACCGAAAGATAACCTTTGTATTGTACCCAAGGATAATATTTGCAATTCTTATTATTTGTAATAAAAAAAATCGTCCTGGTTTCTCCTGGAGGTTAGACGAAACCGCATTCCAGAAGTATGAAAAAGATATAATTATATATATAATATGTTTCAGTCAATGTAATAAATTGTTAATTATTAATAATTAAGCTTACTGGCACCACATCATTCATCATCTATGTTGACGGAGCTCCTATTTCCGGTGACAGGACATAAGAAAACCCTAACCTAACCAAAAATCAACTCAAAACTAACCAAAACATGATTTAGCACATTGACCAAGTATAGTCAGTATGAATAATAACTAATTTATTACATTGACCATAACATATAGATATAGGTATATAAATTATCCAAAATTTTGTACTTGTGCTCACTCCACAAGTATTCATTAGCATGAAAATAATCAATTTAAACATTATCTCTTTCCTTAAACTCCTCACTCATTCTCTCAATTATTGAAACCTTTTAGAGTAATAAAATTTTATTGCTTGTGAAAATTATAATAATCACTTTTCCATTCGCATAAGTAATATGCCCTTATGTAGCATATAATATGCAAATTAAGAATAAGGCACGTATAAAGTTTGTGTATATTTGTATAATTGGCATGTAATAACATGTGTTTATTATATTACTGACGTGTTTTACAGCTTATGCTCTTCGTTAACTAATAAAATATGATATATACATTTTGTTTTATTATTTCCCTACTTGACATTAATTAAACAATTGTTAATGAAAGTAGTTTCAAATTCGTAATTAATCGCCGAATGAAAGAAGTCTCAGTTATATAATTATATATTGTGTTTTTTTAATCTTTATAACCATAAAAATGGAAATAATATATATTTTTGGATTTCTGTGTATATAACATACAAAACAATTCTAATGATTGGTTATTTAATATTATTTTACGAGATACGCCTGTCACTCATTCCAAACATTAAAAAATCTGTGTAACTGGTTACATCTCAATCCTGGGATTCAACAGCGGCAGCGACCAATTTTTTTTATATCATAAGGATGGCAAACAAGTATACTACCCGCCTGATTGAAAGGAGTGATTGCATATGGGCGCTTGTGACACCAGAAGCATCACTCACGCTGACTATGTTAAAACCCCTTTTTCTTGAAAAACCACATACTGTAGTCCCATGGGAAAACCATGACAATAGTAAAAAATATACTATAATATAGATAATAAATAATTGGTAGAAATAGGAAAGTTAATGGTAAAAAAAAAAATCTGTTCTTTTTTGTAAAAAATATTCTTATGTGAAATTATGCAACTCATATTGTGTCGTGTTTATCTACACTTCATCTTGGCATTTTTTAAAAAAGGTATTTTCATAAATTATTTTAACAATAGATATTTTAATACCGAGCTTCTCTCTTGCACAGTAATAGAAATTCATTCATTGGACAGCAGAATTTTTTATACTTTGTTTTAATTAAATTTAAAATTGTTTCTAAACAAGAGCGGTGAGGAGTTTTTATTACGCAATTAGATCAATATTGACTATAATAACCTACGACGAATAAGTAAGGACCTTCTAAGTTTGAAATCATTTTCACAGCTTGAAAAAGATTTTAGGGACGGTTCTTGTTCTTACTATGTTGTGTTCTTACTATGTTTGGTAAAATACAAGGTAATTTTAATTTCATCTCTAGATATTAGGTACCAGTAGTGACGTCAAAGGTGTATTAATATTTTTATCATCTATTTCTATATCATTTCAAAGTTTGAAACTTTATATTACCTCTGCATCATATTTCTTATTATTATAATCAGTAGACAGTGTCGAATTGTATGTCGAGATAAAAATAACAAAATTACATTACAAAGTGAACATTTTATTTGTTTTTCTTAATTGACGGCTTTCTCTAAATTTAGTAGAAAAGTAACAAAAACATTTCATTAGCACTTTGGGGACGTTTCCGCTTTGCATAAATAAATCGTAAAGATTACACTCATTGTTTATAATCAGGTTCAGTATACTGTATTGTATTTTTATACATTAACGTTTTATATCTGTTTTCGTATTGTGAAAAGTAAAATAATAATTCATTTAAATAAAATTCCAGTAAAAATCCCATTAAAATCGGATTGGTTAATCCGTAGATTATACTGGCTGGACTAACAAATTGACTATTAAATTTTATTTTATATGTACAGATAAATAACTATTGAGATATAACACACAGCTACAATGTATGTATGTACAATACAACTAGCTAAAATGAGGCAAAGCCTCTGCTATTTGTACTAGATAATTGATAATCGTACTTACATACATACTGACATTTTTTTATTGAACGGAACCTAGAACTAAATACTATCTTAGAAGTAAAAACTATTTTTAATAAGTATATCTAATAATGTATTCTCAATTTTTTCTTATACTGCGTGCAGTATATATCCCACCTAATGTGAAGCGGTTACCATAGCCATATTAATGCTCGCAACATGAAATATCTATTCGCGCGCCGTCTGCCCCGCTGTCAACAAAGCAACTCCTTCCATTCCGTTGTACGCACTCAGTCGCAGGAACACAACAATCCTCAAAGGAATTGTTATAATTAAGATAAATCATAATTATGCTGAAATCTATATTTCTTAATTTTTTAAATATTTCTTAATTATCCCTCTATTTTTCTTTTCGGAGACACTATAACGAAATAGTTCAAATAATATCGGCGAATCTATATATATAAAAGAGTAAATCACTGACTCACTCATCACGAAATTTCAGAAACTATAACACCTACAAACTTGAAATTTGGCAGGTAGGTTCCTTGTAAGGTGTAGACATCCACTAAGAACGGATTTTATGATACTCCACCCCTAAGGGGGTAGAATGGGGGTTGGAAGTTTGTATGAAAGTCCTATGTTTTTGAAGCAAGAGACTTGAAATTTAAAATGTATACTCTATATATAGTGTGGAGGTGTACGAATAATGTATCTTTGGAAATCAACCCCTTTTTGGGGTTGAAACGGGGGTTGGAAGTTTGTATGAAAGTTCTATGTTTTTTCAGTAAATGACTTGAAATTTAAAATGCATGCTCAATAGATGGTGTGGAGGTGTACTAATAATGTATCTTTGGAAATCAACCCCTTTTTGGGGTTAAAACGGGGGTTGGAAGTTTATATGAAAGTTCTATGTTTTTGAAGTAAGAGACTTGAAATTTAAAATGCATGCTCTATAGATGGTGTGGAGGTGTACTAATAATGTATCTTTAGAAATCAACCCCATTTTGGGGTTAAAACGGGGGTTGGAAGTTTGTATGAAAGTTCTATGTTTTTAAAGTAAGAAACTTGAAATTTAAAATGTATGCTCTATAGATGGTGTGGAGGTGTACTAATAATATATCTTTAGAAATCAACCCCTTTTTGGGGTTAAAACGGGGGTTGGAAATTTGTATCAAAGTTCTGTGTTTTTGAAGTAATAGGACTTGAATTTTAAAATGTATGCTCTATAGATGCTGTGGAGGTGTACTAATAATGTATCTTTAGAAATCAACCCCTTTTTGGGGTTAAAACGGGGGTTGGAAGTTTGTATGAAAGTTCTATGTTTTTAAAGTAAGAAACTTGAAATTTAAAATGTATGCTCTATAGATGCTGTGGAGGTGTACTAATAATGTATCTTTAGAAATCAACCCCTTTTTGGGGTTAAAACGGGGGTTGGAAGTTTGTATGAAAGTTCTATGTTTTTAAAGTAAGAAACTTGAAATTTAAAATGTATGCTCTATAGATGGTGTGGAGGTGTACTAATAATATATCTTTAGAAATCAACCCCTTTTTGGGGTTAAAACGGGGGTTGGAAATTTGTATCAAAGTTCTGTGTTTTTGAAGTAATAGGACTTGAATTTTAAAATGTATGCTCTATAGATGCTGTGGAGGTGTACTAATAATGTATCTTTAGAAATCAACCCCTTTTTGGGGTTAAAACGGGGGTTGGAAGTTTGTATGAAAGTTCTATGTTTTTAAAGTAAGAAACTTGAAATTTAAAATGTATGCTCTATAGATGCTGTGGAGGTGTACTAATAATGTATCTTTAGAAATCAACCCCTTTTTGGGGTTAAAACGGGGGTTGGAAGTTTGTATGAAAGTTCTATGTTTTTAAAGTAAGAAACTTGAAATTTAAAATGTATGCTGTATAGATGGTGTGGAGGTGTATTTATCTTTAGAAATCAACCCCTTTTTGGGGTTAAAACGAGAGTTGGAACTTTGTATGAAAATCCAATGTTATTGAAATTAAAGTAATTATGGCAGAAGGATTTTAAATGATATTTAAGTATAAAAAATATTGAAAACAACTACATACTTACTATTATAAGGAGGGATGTATTATTATAACAATAAAACGTAGTTTAGGTTTTACAAAAAGGTTTTAAAAAATAATATCCGTCGACTTCATTGATTCTAAAAATTCGTCTAGATATTGATTGTTTTTAACTTTTTTTATTTTTTCCTTTCATTAGGCATTTAGCTTTTTCGAATGTAATTAAAAATTATTTGCAAATAACTAACTCCACGCGTAGGAAGTCGCGGGCGGCCGCTAGTATTGATATAAAGCTTATATGAGGACATCTCATATGATGTAACCCGTTAAATGGTTTAGAGTGCATATCATGCCAAAGAAATAGACATACACACATCCCTCTCCCTCTCTCTCGAAAACCACTTTTCTTTAGCACTCTGGTAAAAAAAAGAGTCGGTCGCGTAATTTTACCAAACGGAATCCTAAAAATATCAATTCGTCACAACGTGCGGGACAAAAGCACCGCCCACCTACCTACAAGAATGTACTATTCCGCAATTTGACAAGTAATAAAAGGTACTAATAAATAAAATTAGTGCCATTGGTGACTAGTGAAAGACCGACGGGCAAGGGCGGGCTTTCGACTAATGTAAATTCATGTTATGGAATGTAAAAATGACTTTATATTTTATAAACGCGTTATCTGGGTCATTAAATGTATTATGGGAGTTATATGTAGCGGATGATGGGTTTATTGTCAGGTATATATAACCGGTTTTTATGGATGGTAAAGAAAACGCTACCGATATGGTTTTTTTTATATCAGATGCTAAACAAGTATACGGCCCGCTTGGTGTTATCACAACCAGCTAGTTACTACAATCTAGAATTTCCTGCGCGCTGCAGACCTCGCATCAAAAGATTTTCTCGCTTTTGGTATCTTCGTTCATCCATAGCATCGCTTAGGGGGCCTACCGCCTATGCTAAAGCCGATCACGATTGGATTTCTTGAAAGAAAAAATATGACTTCACCTTAAATTTGTGCTAATAGTAATCTTAGCTTAGCTGGTAGGCGTTCTACAGATTAAACTGAAGATGTTTATCACAAATATCAAAAAGAAATCAAATATTCGCAATTCAAAAACCATATTGGAATAGGCTTCAGCTTCAGCGAGAGGCTCCAAATCACCTGTAATATGCTGCCATAGACTGTTGCTAATGGAATATCGCTACATAATATTACTTACTAGTACAGTGATCAAGAATTTTAATGTTTACTATAAGTACGTTAACAATAAGTTTACGTAGGCGAAATTTACTGTCATGGAATTTCATAACGACGATATATATATATATAGTTAATCTGAATAATATCTTTAGATGTATCGATTAAACCCTCTTCCTAAGCTGCTACATAACTACCTCTTGTGAGACCTATCTACTTCATAACAATGACACCATTACTTCTAGCAATAAGGCCGCATATATGTTTTATAAGTAAATATTTTCTGTACCTATACTGAATGAATTGTCTCTGTAATTTGTATGTATTATAGCACATTTTATCTATCTAATTATGTTCCTAATAGGCTATTTGACTAACATTTTTTTCGGTTTGATATGTAAGGACGTCTCCATAATATAACCATAGGTGAAAGAATTACTTCGATAGCACAAAAATCTTTCGAGATATGGTAATTTGAAAATCACAATTTTTAGACTGCCCCAAAACGCTCCATACAAAAGACTACCGAATTATGACGTAACAGGTTTGTATTTTGTATGCATCAAATCTGAAATTTGTACGACAACTATGTTAAATATTACGTTTATGTGATTAGTATAATAATAAAAGTTATAGCATTTTTTTTGCTTCTCCAATGGAAATATTATTTTTTAATAATTTCATACTTTTAAAATGGACTTTCCCGCCAAACTTTGATCGACGCTAAAAAAAGTCTGACTGAAGATATTAGAATGAAAGTTTGCAGATCTTTATAGTTTTGTATATTTTACGATATTGTTAAATAATTTATACAATTTTTAAACATTGGAAAATAGCCTATTGTGGATATAGATTTTCTTTCTCATAAAAAGTTTTCTTTTTGGTTTAAATATTTTTTGTGTCTATGAAAAAATAACAGTAAAAATCTAACTTGTCAATAACATACATAATCGCCTTTGATATAAACACTGTAGGTTTTATATAACTTATGAACATCGTTTTCAAAACATGCACAATATATAATGGGAAAAAGTAAGAACAGAAAAAATGTCCCAATAGCCTAAAAGTTTGACCGTTGATATAAATCTTTAACGCTTCGACACATTTTGACCACACGTCAGGATATGATCAGTATAAAATACCTCGCATTGTACTCGGACCCTTTACGAAGCCGTTCAATGGACAGACGTCTAACTTATAAATTTTTGTGCGAACAAAGGCGCCATATTGACAATGTCTCGGAATATAATATCGATAAATGGATGGCCGGACTGTGATATTAAAATATATCGGCAGAGATATCGGTAAATCAATATCGATGATGATTTAAATCAACTTCGAGATGGCCAGTCAAAAGTACGATTCTCGATTCTGATCTCGAGTGGACCGCTACCGTGTCAGCTTAGTGCATGTATCCGAACGTAATCCAGGCTCCATTTATAAATGTACGTACGTACAAAAAGGCTTCCGCTCAATTTCACTCGAAACGTCAAATGTTTGCTTTACGAAAGGGATTTTAAAATGCAACAAGTTTTTGTGCGTAGTATGTTAAGAACAGGATTATCGTATGCAAAACGTCGGACCGGCCGAACGCCATGCAACTTAACGCAAACTTTAAAGTTAAAGTTACGATTCCTATATCAGTAGATTTTTTTAATACTTGCACTATCCGTACAGATTATTTGCAGATACATCACGATTAAAACTATGTAATGTAGTATTGAAAAATTTATAAAAAATCACTTATTATTATTTGGATGAATTATTTTAATAATATGTTTAATTTGTGGGGTGTAAGAGATTCATTCATTCATAACCATTTCCTTCAGAGCTGTTGTATAGGTGCGAGTGAGCGAGGTCATCAGGAGTTGCTGTTGAGATATTTCATGTTGCGTTCATAAGGCTACGGTAATGGCTTCATATCAGGCGGGCCGTAAGCTTGTTTACAATCCGACATAGTATAAAAAAATATTTGCAGTCAACTAAGCAACCTAGTGAGTAAACGTAAAAGTTTGCGTTCGATGTATCCTGATATCCGATGAGGTTACAATGGAGACTATTTGATTGCTTCATTATACGAAATCGGACTCTGTTGTATATCATTTCGCATGTTATATCTGTTTGTATCCTAATTTAATCATCTTGAAGATTGGACCACCGTGGAAAGCTCTGTAACGGGTGGCCTCAGCGATTTGTGATTGAACTTTGAGACAGTTCAGTTTAGGAGTGATTTATTTTTGTCGATTACGATAAACCGTCGTTAAACCAACAACAGGTAGATGGACGATTGATATTGCAATACCTGCATTAGTATTGCTGCATTTAGTTGATTATTTCCCATCGGCCAATAATAATGTAGATTAACCCGAATTCTTTTATGAGCATAAATAATATTTAACATTATTAATGTGTACTAGATAGTTAGATAATAAAAAAAAAAATGTATTTTTTTATAATAAAAATTGTACTTTATAATAAAAAAATGTGCTAATATATGTAAATGTAGGGTTTTCCTGGCATTTCGGCGGCCCATCAGTGAGTGGCAAGCCACCGCCTGCCGCAATTAACTAGCAATAAAAGCAGTTATGGCAGGCGTCCGTCCCTCTTCTGTAATAACATATGAGCATAAATAATATTTAACATTATTAATGTGTACTAGATACTTAGATAATGAAAAAATAAAATTAATGTATTTTTTTTTATACTAAAAAAATGTACCAAATTATTTTTCTGGATATATTCATCAATAACACGTTATTTTACTAATAGTCGTATTAAAGAAACTTTACGTACTATCTGACGAGATGTCATTTTAATTTTTTTTAGTTAATTAACGGATCACGTGTTTATGTTTAGCTGGCCAATTGTTTCCGAATCTAAAATATAATACCTATAGCGAAGTAATTTCGTATGATATTACCTTTATGTAGGGCGGCAAACAGGCATATATACAGCGGCGATGGTAACCTATAAAATTTCGCTTGTGCACCGCCATCTAGGCTGTCATCGCAGTGAACCCTTCCTCGTAATCTCACTCACTTGCAGAATACATCAACCCATTAGAAATTTGTTATTTAGCTGCGGTCTTCTGGACGTACTACTTCCCCAGTTAGGCAGCTTATCATTACGTTGCGCCCTACCTCTATTTTGATAAAATCTAAACAGTCAATCAGGAGGGTGTATTAAGTAGGTGAGAATGGCTTTGGTTCAAAGAAACATCTTTCTTTATGTGTAAGTAGTACTTACATACACATAAAAAAAAAGATGCTTCATACTTACTACTTGACGACTTGACTTGACGAGCTCGGTGGTCGAATGGCCATTTTGACTCCGAGGTCGCGGGTTCGATTCCCGCACAAGACAACATTTGTGTGCATGAACATGTCTGTTTGTCTTGGTCTGGGTGTTTTCTATGTATTATAAGTATGTATTTAGAAAAAAAAATGTATTTAAGTACATTTATCAGTTGTCTAGTACCCATAACACAAGCTTTGAGCTTAATTTGGGACTAGATGGCGCTGTGTAAGTTGTCCAGAAATATTTATTTACTAAGTACTCCTCATCACTCAGGTGATGAGATGGAGGCACTCCAGTCGGTAGCTTACAAATACAGAGGTAGGGTATACCCTACCTCTGCTTTGCCAGAGCCTCTTCCGCTAGTCAGCAGAGTGTACCACGTGCAGGTGAGGTTGGCTTTGTTTCTAATGATCGTAGTGAGCCACTCACACCCTATAAATACTACACGTAGCATGTCTGTTTAGACACTGTTTAAAAAAATATATGCATTAGTTTTCTAGAAACAAATAAACGCAACCTGTATAGCCAGATACTCTCCTCCCGATATTCGCTATTTCGAGAGAGTATTCCGTATCATTTGTTTGAAACGCGCACAAACGGCTATTCTAATGGCGCGCGAGCTTTCTTTCGATGCAATTTGCCTGATGTCTTATTTTCTCCGCGGTGGTCCGCTGCTGCTGGGATGAAATGACATGACTTGCTATGCCATGAAATATATTATTTTGCTAGGAGATGACAGTTTATTCTCGATGTTTGGATGTTTGGGGATCGGTGGTCGAATGGCAGTGACTACTTACTTTGACGAAGTGTTACGGGTTCGATCCCTATGCAAGAATCATTTGTGTAAATTAACCTGTCTTTTTCTCTTAATTTGGTTGTATTCTACTTAATGTAAGTTAAGATGTTTGGTTCGGTGGTTTGCTTAGTTGTCCAGGTATTACAATTGATTATATCTTTTTTTTAAAGTTGTCAAGAAATACTAGTAAATATCTTAACTTTTGACGAGCTCGGTGGTCGAATGGTTAGCAATGGCCACTTTGACTCCGAGGTCGCGGGTTCGATTCCCGCACAAGACAAACATTTGTCTGCATGAACATGTCTGTTTGTCTTGGTTTGGGTGTTTTCTATGTATTATAAGTATGTATTTAAAAAAAAATGTATTTAAGTACATTTATCACTTGTCTAGTGTCCATAACACAAGCTTTGCGCTTAATTTGGGACTAGATGGCGCTGTGTAAATTGTCCAGAAATATTTATTTATTTTGCAGTCTTTTGATTCTTAAATTCTTCGTAATTTATTTCCATCAATATAAAAAAAACTATGTTATTTTTCTATTGGGTTGCGGCATTCACACAAGCTTATGTCTTCATCTTCGCTCGCATGAACTCGATATCGAAACAAAAAGAATACGGAACGTATTTTAAGTAACACATTATATCCAAATCACAGCTTATCCGTGATTGACTCACAATCATACACATCATTATCAGGTTATTTTAGTCTCCACTGGAGGAGCACGACCCTCTCTCGCCGTCCCAGACAGAAAGAGGATTTGGCCTACACATCATACACATATTTTCACATTATTATTAAAATTATGATTATAATAATAATATATTTTTTGCCCGCAGGGCAGCTTGTGGTGAGCTGTTGTGTGAGTAGCGACATCACGGACCCGAGTCTTCATAGAGTCGGTCAGGGCCTTCGTCTCCGATGTGTCTTCATCGGTCGGAGTGTAAACACATGAAGGCCCGCAGGACTCTTAACTCTGGCCGCTGGCAGCTTGGCCGTCCAGAAAGGAGCCGCTAGAGCTATATGCTCCAGGGGGGAAGTGTTAAAGGGCATCACGCCGCGAGTCACTTACTAGCAATAAAAGGCAACTAGCAATAAAAGCAGTTATGGCAGGCGTCCGTCCCTCTTCTGTAATAGCCCGGTATTAAGTTCACCCAGATCTCATCTCCATAGCCCATTTATTTTCCATCACACTTCGCAATAGTCTCAACGCCTGCCGAGACCTGCTCATGGGTATATCGTTCCATGGACATATCCTGGAGCGGGTCACGGCGGGCGTACAACATTACATCAAACTTCTCAAAGGGGCCTCTACGCGTTGGATCCATATCTCCGCGCACGCCTATCAAATGACCGGGTTTAAGCCCGTGTGTGCAAGAGAGATACATAATATAATTTTATTAATAATGTTTAATAACAATGTAAACACAAAAATATCTACGGTACGGTAAATACTTACATAATACGTAACTGTTACAAACAAACAGAATATAAAAATTCTTAAAACTAATACAAAAGCAACAGTTTGTAGTTTTGCAAAGGCGATTATTTAGGGATTTAACAAAAATATATTTAAAGTATATTTAAAGAGATATAGATTTAGAGAGATTATAGATTTAAGAATAATAATTTAAGAATAACATAACTTTTTAAATTATATTTTTGCCTATTTTATAGGTAGGCGAGGCACGCGTAATGTGTACGTAAGACATCTAATTGCTTGATATTATCTTGGTAAGGTGTTTTAAAAAATAATATCTGGGTGTCCATTTTTGTTGCATCCAAGTGGTGCTTTCACAATAAGAAAAAAATACTTAATAACAACCTCCGTTGCACCTAGATCGGCTCTGAAGAATGTGGGACGGATTAAGTGCAAGTTAAAACTGCATAGAATTGCATAGTAGTTATGCGTTTAATCGCAGCCTACTATAAAGACAGCTGAATAATTGTTTTGAAACTACCACTTTCTAAGATGGAGGTCCCTTTGCAATGTGCCCTCGGGCAGTTAGAGCCACGAGGGTTTCAATGAATACTGATAAAATACATCGTTAAACAAATTGCCCCCATTAGATTATATTAAGAATAAATGAGACTTTTTCAACCAACTTTATTTTAGTTTCGCCGCGGTGTCTGTACTCGAATCTGCTGCATGTTAACTTTGACTCACTTTTAAGACTCCGATTGAGGTGAAATTTGGCCCGCTCGTATGGTTCTTGTGACAATCAATGATTAGCTAAATGCTGCCATTTTAATAAAATATGACAGCTGCCATAAAAAGACGATTTATAATTTTCATAATAATCCCTACGATATGGGTATCAAATGAATGTTTTTTTATTATTCAAAATTGATAAATTGGTAAAGATTTTTTATTTATTCATCATTTTTATAGGCTTTATAGGATGGTGGCTATCAAATTTACCAGCATCGGCTGCTGTGCTTTCTGCTAGATGGAAAGTTTACCACAGTATAAAGTCGCTTGCAATACCAACGATATCACTCGTGCTTTACCTTTCGTTTGCTTGATACAATAAGCCGAAAAACGCGTGTGATGCCCCTGGTATAAAAAAGCAGTAAGCCAGTAGACTCGATATTAAGTTTGACACGCTGCACTAGACGCCAACGAGCTTCATGCCATGTACTCACTACATAATTTTTGCATAACATACACAAAAGTTTAAACGTAAAATGCGCAAAAAAATATATAAAAGAAGCATTAGTAACGTGCCATAAGAGATGTAACAGTACACTCTTTAACAGGCATAACAATGGGGTATCGGTTCTTCGAAGTCGGACGCGCAAAGCCGCCGACACTTTCGTTTGCTTGTCCGCTGTTAAATTCAGCGTTAGTGATCCCATCTACATGTGTCCGATACCTTTTGTAACCTTTGAAAGTGAGAACTAAGTCTCAGGATGATAGCTACCGTAGTTTGCTGCATTGATATGGCGAAAACAAATTCTCATGCAAAGCGAATCGATGTCGAAACTCTTATATAGATGAAACTTATAGGTGTAGTTAAAAATAAAATATATTACTGTGTATTTTAAATACCATCACATTGCCTGATTGATAACATGGTAGCAAGATAATATATTCAAACGTAGGACGGCCCTCCACTGCTACACTACTACACTAGTGGAGGGCCGTATAGTTTTTTTTTTCATTGAGAGGGGGACAAACGAGCATGTGGGTCACATGATGGAAGGCAATCACCACCGCCCATGGAGATCAGCAACACCAACAGGTCGCCGATCCGTTGCCAGCCTATATTCCTTACTTTATTTCTGGCGATCTCACTTACTCAAAAGGACACAACAACCCTTAAGGAAAATTTTCTTTGGCTAGGGTTTTCTATGAGATGGAGGTATGTAGTACTTCCCAGTCGAGCAGCTTAAAAATACGCTATGCCCTACTTTTCTTTTCGCCAGAGCCTCGTTTTTCAATCAGCAGGGTGCACCACACGCAGGTGAGGTTAGTTTCGGTTCAAATATGTCGATGAACCACTTACACCGAAAAACATCACATTGCCTGATTGATAACGTAGCAGCAGCAGAGATTCAAACGTAGGACGGTCCTCCACTAAATGAATCGACGATCTAATTATATCTTAAACTTTAAAAAACCTACCAAAACACGCTTGTATTTTTAGATAATGAAAAAAAATATGGAACTAAGACCATTAGTGCCATTAGTATAAGTCTAAGCACGGCTAGGCTAGGAGGAGATTCTTCATGGCATCATTGCGCGTGTCAATCTAATCGATCACACAAGTTAAGCAACCTCGTCCGTAGCCTGTCCATGGATGGGATTATTTATCTGCGCTCCTCCGTGCTATATACCTGATGTTTTGTGCTTTATGTTTTAGATAAAAAAAATATTACTATTTAAAATATAAAAGGATTCTGATAAATAATTTACTATTCCTGCATCCACTAAGTTTTATATTCACCAAGAGTTATTTTAAAAACGCCAAAATTGTATCAGAGAAATTCAGAAATGGCTATTTATGTCTTAACATTGCCGATCGGAATTCAACAGTTCAATACGTAAGCGTTCCGTTACCAGTAGTAATAATTTGTCATTAAAAAAAGTCGTTGAATTAAAACGTTATATTCAGATTGCTCGAATTCTCTGGAGAAAAAAATTGTAACGCAATGTTATTCCTGATTGTTTCATGGTTTATAACAGTGATATAGCAACCATTTACATTTTATGATGGAGCGGTATTTAACGACAGACCCTGCGAGATGCCTTCGCCAGTCAACCAGGAACAAATTCTTATTGGACGTATAAAAAAAGTACAGTAGTCGAGATGCTGCACTTGGAAAATGTTTGAATGACATTGCACTGTGTTATGATTTTATCGTAGAGATGAAAAACGAATAGAGATGACATATATATTTTTGATTTTATTTTGGTGAACAAAGTCATTATTAGTCAGTTTATATTGACATATCTACTTTATTTTATAAATGTACTTATACATCTTCGTCAACCCTTATTCATCCCACTGCTGGGATACGGGTCTCCCCTCAATTGAAGGGGTTTAAAAAGGTCTAAAGGCCACTGAGTTAGGTCATTTAGCCAAGTCATCAAGTACATTGGCTTAAATAGTTAAACGTTGATTTGTATATAGGTATTATTAATTTAATAATATAATTATTTGCTATTGTTAGCAATGAAGCTATTATCACGGTCAATAGCTATTATCAAGTCACCAATATTGTATGTGTACCTGTCAATGTAATGGAAAATAACTTCATATTTTTCCCACAAAGACTCTATTTAAAAGTGCTTGAGAGACTGCGACTTTTAATAGACGAACAGTTTAAAAAAAGATAATCATTATATTTCTTTTAAATTACGTGAAATATAGATTTCTTAATGCGTGGTAATAAAAATTTTACGAGGTCATTTTACTGTTGTAGATATTGTGGCCTGAGTGACAGCTTAATTAATTGTACTAGCTCGTTTTATCAATTCATATAGTTTTATTAGTTACCTAATGGAGTCATTTTACTTCCTAAAAATATAAAATTAAATGGTATTTATTCATAGTTTTATCACTCACTGCTGTGGGGTCTGGTAGTAAAACTTTTTGTTGTTTTATTTGGGCAAGAAATATTTTCGTAACCTTTCGCAAAGTAAATATTAAATTGTCTGTTCTATCGCACACATTAGAAATGTTAATGTCGAATTCATTATGAGATTATGAATTATTTAGAAGATAATTTAGCGATGAATGTCTTTTATAATAAAAGATTACTGAAATGAACTGCATCGTGTGGTTATCTCAGAAGATTACACCAAGGGGTTCTTCAAAAAGGGCGTGAAGAGGTTATTATAGTGCGGGCAACGCGCATTGGTTTTACAGGCGTCCGTAGGCTGCGGTAAATACTTGTCACCTCATTGATATAAAAAGGCTGTTTTTAGACTATATTACACTTTATTGGCATCCAATCATCCAAAACAAAGAACACAACGCAGAAAAAATACAATTAAATTATTAGTAGCAGTTAGGCAGTAGTTCGCATGAACTAACTGGTGGCGAAAGTACGCAAATTAGTGTAGATCAAATTACGTGCAAATTTGACTTCCACAAAATAATATCTGAATCAATTCATCATCATCAGGTCATTTTAGTCTCCACTACAGGAGCACGACCCTCTCTCATCCGTCCCAGACAGAAGGAGGATTTGGCCTACACTCCCCACGCTGGCCAAATGGGTTAGGGAGGCCTGATCGATGTTTGATAATGTATTTCCCTTAGTCGCCTTGTACGACATCCACGGGAAGAGACGGAGTGATTCTATTCTAGTCTGCCGGAAACCACACGACCAATCAAAAAGACCATACCATTATGTGTATGATAAAAAGTCATGAAGATTAAATAATATCATTATTTTAATTTTTAGTCTAAAAATTACAGGTCTAAACACTGCTAAACCCCTACCTGAGATTTTGTTCTCAATGCAATCGTATTACGTCATAAAAATGACATACAGGCACGTAAGCTTACACGATACGTCGTTGTGTAGGGCACGTAAAAAGTAGTAAAACACCTAAGAGTCAGCATAGTCGAGAATGGTCCCGTGGTCGCATCAGATAATGCTCTCACGCAGGCACATTCATTTCATCTCGAGCGCACTTATGAATTAAATTCTCCACGCTAGGAAGAATAGTATTTTCCGCTTTTACATTGTCACTTAAAGTTTACCGTTTTATTTTTCTATTACTTATGTAACTTACACTTTTTGTAGTAATTAAATTTTCCTAGTGTGTTTCATCTTTGGTTAATTGTTGATGATTGCATCTTTGATGGATCTTACAAAGTCCAACGCCCCACAAGCGGCCCCCACTTTAGGACTTTCCTCCCCCATATCCCATTCCGAATCGGATATCACCCGACCATATCATTTCTTTATCTTGCTCGCTGTGATTATGCTACCAATATAATTAAAATTGCGTTAGAGTAATTTATTGTACTTCGAAAATAGTTTAGATTTTTTATACTACGTCGGGTGGCAGACAAGCATACGGCCCGCCTGATGTGAAGTGGTTACAGCTACGGTAACCGCTTCACATCAGGCGAGCCGTAAAATATTAACGCTCGCAACATAAAATATCGCTCGCGCGCCGCCACCCCCGCCGCCAACGCGGAATCTCCTTCCTTTCTAGTGACCTCACTCACTCGCAGGAACACAACAACCCTCAAGGGAAATGTTATTTGGCTGCGGTATTCTGTGAGGTGGAGGTAACATTCTCCAGTCGGGTAGCTTACAATTACGCTCCCGACCTCTCTTATCGCCAGAGCTTCGTTTGTCAGTCAGCAGGGTGCTCCGCGTGCAGGTGAAGTTGGGTTTGGTTCAAAGATGTTGGTGTAACCCCTAAATATAATGTAAATGTATATATTTGCATTGAGTATAAATATAGATATTTTTGCAATCAATTTCAAAATAGAGATCACATACGAGCATTGTTATAATTAACTTTGTATTATAAGTTAGACTTATAATACTCGTACACGCAAAACAAAGTGTTACATAAAATAATGAATTCAATTTTCATCTAAAAATTCAATGTATATACATACTATAAAAAGTTGGCACGTCATTAGCCTTTAGCGCTCAAAATAACTCGTTAAACTTCTAAACCCACACTTAAAGTTTATTATAACTAATTTCTTTTTATTTATACGTCTTAATTAGTGGCGGTTGTACGACACAACCAATAGACCGGCGGTCTAATCATCGCCATCTTGTCTCCAAGATACTTTATCTGTGTACAAGCTTTCTAAAAGATAAAAGTCAAATTTCAGATTATAAAGTAATAATGTATAAGTTATAAAAACGTGATTTTATTATGCCATCAATCTTGTAGTCGATGTGTTAGATGTGTCGGTATCAAACGAGTCGTGTGGGTTCCAGGCTTGTTTGACGATATCATTCAAAATATGTTATGGAACATACGCAAAAACATCGATAAAAAAATACTTGGTATTCTGTTTGATGTAATAAGTTGTCTATGTTATTTTCCTTATATTTTCCCAAGCTACAAAGGATATCCTAATTTTTAAAGGTAGTAAATTGAGTGAGAAAATTGGCGGGCGCACTCTAGACTTTCAGTCTGAAAGGTTTTAAGTACCTAAACTGGGGAAATAGCGCTACTGAAACATTGCATATCCTCCTCCTCCTTAAGTCGGTCCCTCACTGATGAGAATCGTGACCATGATGAAAGCGTTGCAACAATTTCCTCTAAATACTGCGGTCTTCTGCCTGATGAAGAGCGTGAGACATTGGCATTTGCAGCTCCTCCGACACCCATCTCTTAGGGCTTCGTCTTCTCGGTCGCTTGCCATCCACATTGCCAGTTATGATGAGCATATTATATCCCGCGCGCTATGTGTCCGAAGTACTGAAGTATCTTGTGGAGGCACACAGCCGAGAGGTGCTGCTTTTACATAGCATATACATAATTATAAACATAACATAGCATATAGGTACATAGTTATAATTATGGCATACTTAAAAGCTACCAACCCTCCGTCGCTGATTATCAAAGACAACATTCGCAAAACACAATATTCACAAAAACATGTATTATCGCATATTTTCCCAACTTGTTTTACTTCCAACTCGAAGTTTATTTAAGTCTTTCGTTTTATCAAAAACACAAGTCAGATAAGATGTAAAACATACATTTGATAAAATTACATACAATCTCAACGAAATCAATAAGATGAACCTTTCTCACGACCTTGGTTTGTATAGGTTTAATAAATTCGTTGATGTTATAAATATTTTTACATCATCGTTCTTGATATTATTGGTAGATTTGTCTATGCTCCGCCTTCAAGTGGTGGATCTTGTTCTTGGGACGTTGATCGCTCTATCTTATCTATGGCTCTACAGTTTTGTGTCAAATTACGAGGTTTATTTCGGGTCTGTTGTTCTTCCAGTTCAAGAGAAAGAGAGAGTATTATCTCTATGGTCGTTATCTAGAGGCCATTTTAGAATACACTGATAGTATTTTTTTAATACCATATTGGTAAATGCTGAGAAAGCGTTTTAAAAGTTCAATTTGTATTTTATCTTTCTTTTTTAATGTAATAAGAGTAATTAAATTTTTGAGACTAGTTTTAAACTAATAAATATTCCTGGGATTACTATGAATAATTAAAATCTTACGATAAACCCCAAAACTACTTAATCGATTTTAATAAAATTTTACACATTGTCTATTTTTGGTTGAACTTTGGAAATTATATATACCAACTAATATCACAAATGTGAACATGAGTTTGTTTGTTACACTTTCACTCCGGAACTACTCAACCGATCATCATGAAACTTTGTACACATGTTCTTAAAGGTATTAGGAAAGACATAGGATAAGACATTTTATTAAAAAAAAGTATAAGCAGGCGAAGCCGTGGGTGGAAGCTAGTCAATAATAATTATTAAATAATTCAAGGTGATGAAAGTTTGTATGAAAGTTCACGAGGGTAAAGTCGCAGGCGATCGATAGTATTATAATAACAGAGAAAGTGTTGACAGGTTACGAAATGAGAGTGAAACGCTGTCAAATGTCTTTTCAATATTGACATTTTTACATAAAGGGTTACATATCATCTCGTGTAACTTTAAACTCGTTTTCCTGGAGTCCCGAAGGGTCGAAAGTCGTATTTGTTGACATCCGTACTAATATTAACTTGTTTAGTTTCCAACGTTTTTCATAGCTTCTGGAATTTTGAAAGTGAGTGGATAAATCAAACTTCCTGTCATTGTAATTGAAATGTTACTTAAATGTATTATTTTATTATTAGAGAGCCTTATTATTATATGTGATCTTAACATATAATAATAAGGCATTTTTTAACAACTAAGGTGTTATTGGCATTATAAATATTTAATATTTATGATGCCAATAACACCTTAGTTGTTAAAAAAATATTTTAACAGGAAAAGGCATAATTAATTTTGATGAAGTTTGGTTACATATAGAATCAGGAGGCCTACCGACAAAGCAGAGACCGATTACGATCAAATATTTTGATTCGAAGGATAGGTCTTTACTTTTCTTGTCTTTACGTTTTAGTTATTGACAAACATCTCCAGCTCAGTCGGTACAGCTCCAAGGTTTCTACCAGCTAAGATAAACATAGGTACTATAAATCTAATCTGAAGTTTGATATTCGCAAACAAAAAATCCGATGGGAATCGGCTTCGGCTTAGCCGGTAGGACCCCTGGTATAATCTTTACCAAGGTATAATATAGTATACTTTTATACTAAGGTTCTCTATTCACGAGAGACAAAGCCACGGCCAGAAAGTTAGTAGGTATTAAATATGGCTTGAATATCGCGTGGAATACAACTGCATTTTTTTTATATTTGCTGAAAACGTATTGTTTATAATAACAAAACACCACTACAGTTATTATCAGATGATGTATGTTAATAATGCTTATTATGTATTTTATATAATTCAAATATAATAGAGATTTCACAATTAAATTTTAAATAAATAAATTTCTTTTTACGGGAACATATTACACGCTACCGTCTAGCCCCAAATTAAGCAAAGATTATACTATGGGTACTGTCGTCGTCAACCCTTATTCATCCCGCTGCTGGGATATATATGGGTCTCCCCTCAATCGAAGGGGTTTAGAGCATACTCCATCACGCTGCTCAACTATGGGCACTGGTTAACTGGTATATACTAAAACAGATTTTATGCCATAGGTATATATATATATGATGCCTATAAAAGCAGAATATGTGTGCACAACCTAAATGTAAGACCTTGCATCATAAGTATGTATCTATGTACCATAAGTATGTATTTATAAAAAAAATGTATTTACGTATGTTTATCACTTGTCTAGTACCCATAACACAAGCTTCGCTTACTTTGGGGCTAGATGGCGCTGTGTCATTTGTCTGACAATATTTATTTTATTTTGTATGCCATGTTCTTGGAATTATTTATTTATATAAATTATTAACTGAAAAACATTTCGAAGATTGCATATCTTGTACAGTTGTGTGGGAAAGAAACCTTCGCATTCGTAGATGCCACGCGACTAAAGCCCTTCTACAAAAACTGAAATGTCATTGCGCAAGCTTATAATAAGGCCCATTCACACGAAACCCTGAGATATTTTTTCAACGTCAACTCGCGACAAGCATACAATCTCGCACAAAAAACAGCAAAATCAATAATGGTCGTATGCACGTGTTGTCGATGGATTATAGATGATGTTTTTGAAGATTTTCTCAGCGCTTCGTGTAGAGGTTGGGTCAGGTACGCACGTCGTAGGACAAAAAGCTATTGAGATACTGTAATGTGACTTAAAATTTTATTGAAGGTTGATAATACACACATAGTATAAACTAAAAAATATATACCTACTAGAACTAAATAAAATAATAAACCTCATTGATTTAATAATAAAAAATAGGAAACTACTTGATTTAAATACATTGTTTCGAAATATGTATATAAATATATGTATAAATTTTAAAGTGTTAATTTGTATTGACCTGAATTTAGGTGATGGCGTCCCAATTTTGGTTTTTGTTAATGTGGCTATTAACTATAACAAACTTAAACTAATTATTAGAAACAAAAACCCGACTGCAGAAATCTAACATTTTTTTTTGTTATTGTTCTCCAACAATTTTTCGTGGATGTTATATTGAAATAATAATGCTCTATGTCACTCTCGCAACTAAGATGAATCTCATGTCTCATGATGTCGATGAAACCATTTAAATCCGTCAAGTGGTTTAAACTGTAGAGAAGAAACACACATAATATACATACACTCGAAGAACATAACCCTCTCTTCTTATTTAGTCGGGTAAAAAGGTAAGATTTTTCTACTACAAGTTAAATGAAGGATAAAAATAAAATTCATACATGCGATTGTTACTGTACAACAAGAACCCTGTTAAAATATAATGTAATAATGTAAAGAGAGTCTATAGATTTCTATGTTTTCTTTAATTCTTGTGCATCACAAAGAAATTCTATACAATTATAACGGCCAAAATTGTAACTGTCTACAGACAAAATGCAATTTTGCTTTTTTTAAAGAAAATTTTACAAAAGCAGGTAATTTTATAGGAGACTTCGGTATCCTTTTACAAAAAAATCAAACAGTTATTCTGTCGAGATATAAAGCTCGATAAGTATTAGCAATATGCTATAATAAATAGGTCAGCAGGGCAATACACTAAAATACTATCATTTAACTTTCAACAAAAATACATTAAAGGAAAGATTTATTGTTTTTTAATAAATAGTCATTGAGGAAGGATGTCACTTAAAAAATGGATGAAAATACTTATTTAGAACCGATAAAATCTTGCAACTTACTTGCAATTATGAACCTTGAAAATGGATTTTGAAAAAATGGATCTTCTGCTATTTCAAACTAATAAGAAAATTATATAATTTTACTTATTAATTTTGAGAAACAATTTTCTGAACTGTAAAAAGTACGTTGTTTTATTAAGCCCTTCGTACTTCACGGAAGCTTATTATGGTATCAAAATACGAGCTTTTAACAAGCTCTCGGTCTTCCTTTTCGAAATTCATTATAATCTTATAAAAATACAGATCCTATTAAGTTTTTGTAATATTTACTTATTGTTCAGTTTATGAAATTTTACAGATAGAAATAATTTCTTTAAAAATATGTTTTGAAAAAAAAATCAGTAGTTGCAATCATAAGACTTGTCCCTTGTTTTTGTTTGTCTTTGTTAGTTGTAGTGTTTATTTTATAAAATGTTTAGATACGTGTACCTAAAAAAATAATTTAAACATTAAGTAACTACATAAAAACATAAATAAACCTGTTAAACCTAGGTAATAATGAATTGGATTTCTAATGTAAGTAGAGAGACTCAAGTTTATCTTAGATTCCTTTATGATAATCGTGTAAATTTTATGTCTAAACTTAAAACAAGCTATTATATTCTGATATACTCCTAAATTTCTAGGCATTTTTTCAGTTCATACAAGGATTTTCCAATTGTATTAATAGTTTCATTTTCGATTATTAGTAGTAGTACTTAATGATAAAAGGGATTAATGAATAAAAACTATCATAGTTTAGCCATTTAAAATAGATTAACCCTAAACTAATTTCCCTATCAGGTCCTCTACTTACAAGCTAGAGCTAAGAAGATCAATCTGACCGGACTATTTATTGCAAAAATTGAACTTCAGTTTAGATTTGTAATTGTGTAGCTCGCTGATGGGATCCTTGGAAACTCTACTCTACTAAGCTAAAGCTGCGGAGGATGTATGTTATTAACTTAAATCTAAGATCTACTGTTGGAATTAAAATATTCGATCTAAATCTGCTTCAGCTTAAGCAGGCCACATAATAAGAAATAGTATGAGGTAGGGCGATAGATTAACCGTACCGAGATCACCCCGGTCAAATGGAACATTACAATTTTATGCACATAGATTAGATGCATAGAAACTTAAACCTACAAATCAGTATGATAACAGTAAATGTCATAATGTAGGTACGGTTAATAAATTAAAAGGCGTATTTACTGTTACAGTAATTACGGGAAATATCATAAACATCTCCGAGCGAGGATACAGTTTCGCGATCCAAGACCGAGCGTTTGCAATGCCACTGAATTACGCCTTCCTGTGACAGGTTTTTTAATCTCTATGCTGACCTACCGCGTATGTTAAAAATCTTAATTATTCGGTAATATTATAAATGTGTTATTAGTGCACTAGCTGCATCTTAAACTCGTCGGAGTCGAAAAACGTAGATACGATGTTTCATACGGAATTTGGTGTTTTATAACTATTTTAACAGTCATTTATACTATATTGCACCATTAATAATTTATTGACAATTGTAGTATAATGTAATTTTATTGTATAATAAAATTACATTATACTACAATTGTCAATATATTACATTATACTACAAATGTATAAATTATAAAATAGCAAAAGTATTTTTGCTATTACAATGTTTAAAAAAATGTGTAATTAGAAATAGACAGACCTATTTTTTTTTATTAATTACGACTCTTGTTCATAACAGGGGTGTGCTCCATTTCCGAAGTAAGCTAATATGCGCCCACTCATCGGTGTAAAGTGCTGCTGATATTGCAATTGGGTTTGCGGAAAAAAACCGTTTGACGGATCGGGCTGAAATGTGGCAATTTTTTTAAACGGCTTTAAAGCCCTTGAAAAATTGATGTAGCTAGGTTTCAAACCTGTGAAGAACTTATCTAACTCCAAATGGGTCCAAATGGTTTTACCTAAATACCTAAATGGTCTGAATCGTAGTAAAATGCTTTTAAAGAAAAAAACGTTCTTAACTTCATTAAATGCAATGTGACACCATCTCTAATGTTAGCGAATAGCTGTAAGTAATAGGTCAATTTTTGTTGAACGCTTAACAATAGATGGCACTACATGCCACTTCGCATGACTTAACCAAGCCTTGAAATCTGGCATAGATACAGATTTATATCCCGAGGATGGACATAGTACGCCACGACATATTTTGACGTGGCATGATATAACCGACATTCATGCCGGCGAAGCGGACATGATATATAGAGGGACTCCCTTCAATCAAATAAATTTTGAGCGCACTGCCCGATACTGCAATATTGATAAAGGCCAGTGTTTTAACGGTACCCAAAAGCTATAACTAGGTTTAATGACTCATTGGCAACAAAGCCCAGAAACGTAAACTTCTTCCATAGCACGAAGGAACTCGATACAGGTAAAATGTATGTGGGAAAAATTGTTGATCGGAGCTTGAATATAACAGTAATAGTTATATATCACCTTTAACTCGATATCACAACAGTTCTTGTCAAAAATATCATATTAAATGTTCAATGCCCACTATGATAAAAACTACCCAAACTACATTACAGTGCTCCTTAAAATTTTAGTGATAAGAAAAAAATATATCGATGTTTCTTGTCAGTTCGCGTGTGTCGTATCGATGTCAGTGGCAGCGCGGCGCGGGCGCAGCACGGAATAACAATAATCGTGAATGAATTGTAATGGCCGGTGCTTAATTGATGCGGAGAGACGTCGTCGGACCTGTCTTTCGGATAGTGATGGACCACAGCATCATTTTATCGACAGTTAAAACATTATTATTTTGTACTCAAATAAAATGCACTAGCTGTTAGTTAGTGAAGATTAAAATTGTCATTCCCAAACGTACATAATATATTATTTAAGTAACGAGGTAACACATTATCGAGAAGAGTTCGAAAGTAGTCGAGAAAGCTTACTGATTCGATCTCAAACGTAGATAAATTTATATATATCCGTTTGAGTGTCCATCCTAAATCTGAAACTTGCCATTGCTTGCGTATCTAGACTCTGTATTAAATTTATGCTACCAACTACAGTCAAACGAAGGTGTTTAGTTGTCATTTTTGAAGTATAAAAAAATATAATAAATCATATACATACACATAGTACACATATTATAAATATTAAAAAAATGGAAAATTTCACCTCCTCGCCTAAGTGCAGTTCAACTATTTAAATAATTGTTATTTAATAAATTTGGTGTTATCAAAAAATAGCCGAATTTCATCTGCAATGATGGATTGCTATGCTTTGTTTGGTAGTGTAATACTTAATAAGTAGATGGCGCCGCACTGTGACTCACAGCAGTAAAAATATAAAATGCTAAAATTTGTCACCAACACAAACCTTCCTGGAAGCTCAGTTGGAAGAGCACTCGACCGGTCATCGAGAGGCCGTGGGTTCAAATCCCACCTAGGCGGGTGAGATGAATTTTTCATTTTTTTTAATATTTATAATATTTTGGCAAGTTTACTGAAATCAACTATATAAATAATCTATTTAATACTCGTAATAACGAGATTTTCAGTTGCTTCCTCAAAGATTGAGTCAGTGTCGTTGTGAGAAACTGTAATGCCAAAACCTTAAAAGCTACAACATTTTGGTTTAGCCTGGGTTGAACAAAATACATACTTAATTACTAGTTTTATTTTAATATAATATTATATTCAGAATAAGTATTTATTAACTTCACTATATAAACAGAGAGATAAACAGCATGTGGGTCAAGAGTGTTCTTTCAAATAGGTGCATAGTTCCGAAGATTCCCCTCCATATACGAGTGCGTATATAAAGTCATAAAAACCGCATTGTCTCTTTATAATATAAGTTTAGCAATCGATGATTTTGGACAAACGACTAATATTTATTTATATATGTAATAACATGACCAGTTAGAAAATATAAATATTGTAACGTCGATAACAAACTATAAGCCCAACAAATAAGTCGCATCACTGCCTTGCGTGAGCTTTCATCGAATTTCAGATGTAGTGTCTTTTATCGTCATATCTCAAAGTATTTTGATTGAAACCATTAATAATAAGAGTCCCTGCTGTTTTAGTAGATCTACCTAGTAGGCGCGATGATGTCTCGATTGAATACATAATGAATAAAAAAATATTATTGCAGAGTTCATGAGGAGTCCATAAGTTTTGTATATGAGGTAAATCTTACCAAACAACTAAAAACATGACAAAAAAATTGGTAATACACAATAATTTCGTAAGTCGATTTTGCTTTTTAATAATATTTTTCAAATACTTAAAACCATCGAAAAAAAAAACTAAAATAGGTGTATTACAAATATCCCGACTAAATATTTGAATGATATGCAACTCAATTTGCACAAGTTCATTTCCATTGATCTTATCCTTGACATCCAATCGGAAGTTACTCTTATTGAAGGCGCGATTCTCTGCATAACAGTTTGAACCCAAGACAATTGCATCATCGGGTGCGTCGAGTCATCGGCCGGCCACTTACCCAGCGGATGTTGTTAACCGTGGCTTGATTAGCCGAGACGATGGTAAACGGCACTCCGACCAAGTTCAAACAATTAACTGTATAGAAGTGTCCGACTCTAATGAATGATACAGACTTGCTCCATTTCATTATACAAACACCGTGACAAGACGCGGCTTACAAATTGAGATTAATTCAAGACTAGGTACTCCTACAACTTGGCTTATTCAAAAATGACACATCAATTGTTACATTATCAGACGATTTTGATCTACATGTTGTTGAAAGAAAGTAGAAAGTGAGTTGTATTTTTATGAAAGAAAATAGTTAAGAAATTGCTTCTGTAATGGCATCTATCGAGCAACGAAACCGTTTAACCTTTAGCAATTTAGAGTCCTGCAGCTATTTATAAAAGTACTCTACGCTAAAGTACACCGTTTGGGATCTATTGTTAGTAGTTTTGTTCATTGTGATAGTTACGTATGACACTTTTGATTCAAAAAGCCTCTGTTACGTCTTTTGTAGCATCTAATTATTAGTTTTGTGAACAGCAAAGTAAGTAAACATTACATGATATTCTATCTCACGAGCATTCTTTGCCTTTTTCGGCATCATTTTGTTTCCTTCCATTCTCGTATTTTGTTGAATAAATAAGTCCTTTGATGCAGTTTGTTCTTGATTTTTTGTACGTTTTAGAGGAGATTTAGAATTCGTTACAATGTTAGTTTTAATTACAGTATATATTATTACATACCATTTTTAATTATGGTGACGGGAAAATTGTACCTTTTATCTTCCAAAGCCGTTATTTTATTTTAAATAATGAGCGTTGATTAAGCAATTTGAAGAAAGAAATACTAAACACCCTTAATAATAATGTAAGCGGGTTATAATTTACTCGAAAAATTCTCAGAAAAAGAAGAACGACCATTATTGAGACGAACCGAACCAAATCTATGGACCAATCAATATTTTAGAAGACAATACATTCACAGCAATGTGCTGTTATATATAGGTTATCCTTATCGTAGAATGGGTCCGGTGCTGCAGCATCGGTGACACGTCGACACTCCTAGATCTTCTGTGCATGGTACTAATAAATTGAAATGTGTATGTAGTCTTCTATCTATAGAAAATAATTTGGGGTCTAAGTGGTTCATCAACATCTTTGAACCAAAGCCAACTTCACCTGCACGCGGTACACCCTGCTGACTGACAAACGAAGCTCTGGCGAAAAGAGAGGTAGGGAGCGTCATTGTAAGCTACCCGACTGGGGAATGTTTGAGAATTGTTGTATTCCTGCGCGTGAGTGAAGTCACCAGAAAGGAAGGAGATGCTGCGTTGGCAGTAGGGGTGGCGGCGCGCGAGCGATATTTTATGTTGCGAGCGTTAATATGGCTACGGTAACCGCTTTACATCAGGCGGGCCGTATGCTTGTCTGCCACCCGACGTAGTATAAAAAAAAATACAAATTTTTTTCGAGGTGTAAGTGTCTCACTTTCATTTTACAGTCAAAGTCAACTGATGGGTCAGCTACCTTACTAATTAGAAAATTAAACGATAGCAAAATAGAGGTAAGACACATCCATACTGTCTCACTCAAGTTGGAACAGCGTGGGAAGTGCATTTTAATAAAAATTTTGCTTGATGGTTGTAAATCCATTATTAAGCAGTTGAAATACTGCTTAATAATGGATTGCACGACGCAACGCAAATATTTTTACAGTACAAGTTCCAACTCTCACTACACGTGATATCCACCTTTGGGTGGAAGCACCGTCTTGGTCCTTGTGACTCAGTTCAATGAGAAAAGCTCAGATAATTTTTAATGGCCCTAAGATTGTCTTAAAAGAAAGGTTCGGTTGCATTTGGAGGAGTTGCTTCATATATTACGTATGGTTTAATAGTCTCAGCATTTGCATCGGCAGGGAATTCATCCACGCACTTTGGAATAAAAATGAACGTATGTTTCAAACTCTTAAATTGTGGAATGAACTCCATGAGTAGGTGGAACCATGGAACTAAAACATAGGAAAGAAAGAAAAGAAAGAAAATACATTTATTTGCACATTACACAGCACTATACAAACAAATTATATACAGACTTAATTTTACATAATGTAAATTTATAGTACTGAGCAATGTCGCAAAATGGTCCCAACTCAGTATAAACCAAAATCTGTAGCAGACCCGGCACTGATTTTCAGTTGGGACCAGTTGCAACATCACGGACATACAAGCTTAAATACTAGAAGAAACAACAAACGATATACATACTATAAACAGAAAAAACATGAGAAACTTAAATTAAAATCGAGGTATTTCACTAAAATCTAGGTATTACATTATGGTGAAGTACATGAAAACATTTATTATTAATAATTTAAAAAAATAATAATAAAATTATACTGTCATTCGTCAACAATCAGAAGATCCATTCATTTACACTCATTCTATCCACCTATGTCCATCACTAATCCGTACTTACCGTTCTATCACTCATTCATTTCATTCAATCATTCCGTTCAATCATTTGGAGTTACAAACAAAACAACAACATTTACTTTCTATTATATATGTTTACAATGTAAACTATGTGTAATGTAATCTAAGCTAGATTGGCTTAATTATTCAATACTGTGCCGCGCGCAGCTCATGAATTTAAAGTTTCTAAAGCAAACCTAAATACAATATGGAATCTCAGACCCGCAAACCAGAAGCGCTGTAGAAATCAAAAGGATAAATGGCGGTTTCACGTTGATGGATAAATTACCAATTTAAGTGATGTGTGATGAACTTGGAGGAAAAAGTAGCAAGATATCTACTCTGCGGATCGTCAACCAGTCGGTGAGTATAGATTTCACAGAAAATTTTCAATATACTGGCATTACTTGTACTTGTGCTGTATATAGTGTGATTAAGTTTTTGTGGATGTTACCTCAACTTGTGCACAGAGTCACTGCCTTGTTGAAATTGAAACATGCATATGTAGATAAATGTCTATTTAAATAGGATTGAGACTTGAAATTGTATCTCATATGCACTTACGACAAAAAACGGATCACAAAATATGAATTAATAATAATAATAATTATTATTTATATAATTAATACTGTCAGACAACTTACACAGCGCCATCTAGCCCCACAGTAAGCAAAGCTTGTGTTATGGGTACTAGATAACAGATAAACATACGTAAATAAATACATTTTTTTTTTTTTGTAAATACATACTTAGGATACATAGAAAAAATACCCAGACAAACAGACATGTTCATGCACACAAATGTTTGTCCCATGTGGGAATCGAACCCACGAGCATTGGTGTCGAAGCCGTGTCATTGACCGCTACACCACCAAGCTCGTCAATCTATGTGTTGTTGGTGTGATGTGTAGAATCAGCTGATGCTCTATGATTTGCTATCCCAAAATTTTGTCAATGCTGTCAATTTTGCATGGCTCTTATTTCCTATTGGTAATTTATAAAGTTTTTTGAGTTTAGGAGTTGTTAAGACAGGCGTACCCTTGGCGTACCCAATGAAAAGGTTCTTTATAGGGCCGGTAACGCGTGAGAATTGCCTCTGGTTTTGTGAGCGACTGTAAGGTGCGTAAGGGCTACAATAAATGCGGCAAGTCTTCACGCAACTGGTATGTTTATTTGTTTCCTTTGTGGTATATAAAATACACAAAAAAATATATCAGAGGAAGATATTTTATATCATCAAGTAAATTGGATATTACCTTCAGATTAAAGTGAAATAACGGTATTTAACTTTAATCAAAGGTATTTTAAATTTTAATTTAAAGTGATAAAAAGCAGTCATATTAAATATAAAAAACGTTAAAATACGTACATAATATTTACAATATACGCTGCATATTTGCAAATATCGATAGGAATTGGTATCATACAAGCGAGGGTGTAGTCACATTGTACGATATACGAACACGATACGGGTCATGGCCACTTTCAGCCATCAGGGTCTTTCTAAGTATTCCAACTTAGATTAAATATTACCACCTACAAAATATTCAATACAAACATGTCCACACAAACCACAGTAGCTAAATCCAAAAAGTCGCCTCAAGTTTTTATCATAATATTTTACGAGCATATCGCAATAGGCTAGGCACAAATTGTATTATGTTCATCGCACGCGCACCGACCCTGTCGTCAAGCCGGTGCTTAGCCGATATTGATTGCATTTAAATCGACACTCCACCCACGCTCGGTCAATATTTACCCAAGATACGTCTTACGACTGAGGAAGTGTTACTTGGAAATTTGTACTGATAACACGTCGCGTCGGTTCCTCGATCGATGTAAGGATAAATGCGTCGTTGAATTGACTTGACGCTGTTGGAATTGAATCATACTTGTCACACGTGATAGGTACTTATACGGCGCAGGCTAAGAAAACATCGTCATCATGACCATCATCAATACTTTTGATGCTGGTAGTATTAGTGTATTTGTTGGATAAATTATTTTAAGTCATATAAATCCATAAGGCACTATTATCAAAATTATCAAAAACATAGCTAACAATTGCAAGAGTGACAAGTTTACTTTTTACATAATCTATCACCGCACTCATGCCATTCCTTGCTCTTACAAAACCTAAGTATATATGACGCATGAATAGTTTACTTAGAACAAAAATTTATGTAATATTACTACCTACGATAATATCCAGGAATCTAATAAGACCTCTCTTTGAAATCAATTCTTGGATTTATATCATGTTTTTATTACTATGTTTACTTCACAATTTCATAAGTTTCATTGTTATATTGACTTGCTACTACAGACCTCACTGACACTCTCTGTATCACCTTAATATTATGTTTTATTGATAAACGCTAACATAAGTTTTTACACAATGTCTAAGGCAAGCGATATGTCTATGTCACCTCACCACCGTACACTTCCTTGGAACTTGTTTGACACAATGTGCAGAATCTTATATTATAGACATACATTTTTTTCTAGTACGCTTTCGTTCTTCAGTCACGACTGTAAATCAACACAAAGTATTATACATTTATACAACAGAATTGATTGTTTTCAATGTGCCGTCGAATTGTAATAGAACCAACTAAAATACATTCCACGACTTTTCCACTAGCATTCGACATTTGTAATTTAAACTTATCAATTGTGATACCCATTTAAAATTGTAAATCCTGGACACAGCGGCATAGCCTATGATTAGTGGCGCTGATTTTAAAAATATAATTTTATCGTAACAGTTTCTTAACTAACTTTAGTTACGTACACATACAAAATCATATTACTGAAGGCCTATTTAAATCTAGTGGTATCATAATGGGCAGCGATAATACCCAAAAACAGATCTAGTATGTAGATATTTATATTCCCCAGATAAAAAAAAATGTTAAAACATAATCACCGTAATGTCTATGTTTTGGCTTTTCACTTGCATATTTGTTAAGATTGTACTTGAATTTCGTATGTAATAAAATAATACATCAGATTTGGTTTCATTAAAAATCGTTATCTGAAGAGCAGGAAAATAAGAAATTATTACCTAAATTACTTAACGTTAAATTTCTTTGCCTCAATAATTAAACTGGAGCACATTGCCCGGCAATTTGTGAAGACTGTAGAAGTTATCGTCTCAATCCAGCCAAAGTAATTGTTCCTCGCAAAAATGTTAAACTTCGGATAAATATTACATGTGAAATTTTCTTTTATACTTAAATTCGTTTCACCTTTACGAGCGACCAAATAAGCACGTGTACACGAGTAGTTCGTGTGTGAACAAATAATGAATGATTCTCTATAAGCAAGAAGTCGTTACATTGTGCTAATGTGCTTTAATAATAAATGTGCCACTTGTCACGCGACAAAACCTATTCGTTGACAATTTGCACCTGCAAAGAAAGCTAGTCATAAACGTCTTTAATTTTTACTTTGGAAAACTTTACTTTTGAATAAAAGAAGAAGGTTGAGAATTGGTTGCCAATCATTCACAATATTCCGATAACATAAAATTTTAGCGGTATCAAAGCAAACATAACGCCTCCGAATGCTACTCCCCCTGGTGAAGAAACAATAATGGATAATAAATGGCCAACTTCACCACAATGGTATGGAAGATAAAAGCAAGAATTACACGGAAATTTCGAGGCGTGATCCATTGTCAGGTCCTCCACTAGATAACAATTTGCGCGTCGAGTGTCTTGTATTGTGTTACAGACATTATAAATAAACATTACAAAGGGACTACCAGATGTGTGAAGAGGCATTGAGTAGACGCGGCGCAAGCCTTTGACACAGCAGTTTTGAATGGACGTTGGTTCAACTTGTTCTCTCCGGCAACAGCTGACTGGTCACTAAATGGAATTGAATAAACTGACCCACGTACCGAAATTTTAAAATTTTGTTTGGGAAAAATAAATTGCAAAAAAAAGCAACAAAACTATGTACAAATATGTATAATAAAATAAAATATATTATATTTTTTTTTATAATAGTAGGGACAAATGAGCGTGTGTCTAATGATGGTTAGCGATCAATCACCACAGCCCATGGACATCAGTAATAAGGTTAACTGTATTTTTTTACACTAATCAAAAAGCTATTTTACATAATGATGTTTTAGTAAAAACTGCAAAGTGCATACGTAACAATTTCCAGTGTAATTAAAAATGCTCCAATAATCGAAGGAAGTAACACTGCAATAATAGCAATAAAATCATTGATATACCGTAAAATATTTATGGTATTGTATACAAAAAAGGCATATTAAACTGTATAAATTGCCATAACGAAACCTTTTTATGACCATGATTTATACGTTCAGCTTCCTGATAGCAAACTCGGAAATATTTTTATTAAAAATAAGTATTTAAGTGCCAAAAAGGGGATGTTAATAAAACTATTGAACTGACATCGATTCTAAGATAACAGCAAGCAAATATGTAAATGTACTCATTCAGACGAATATGAATGGAATGAATTATCAAAGAGAAAAAAATAAAACAATAAAAGCTAAGGCTTATGAAAAACATATTGAGCAGAATGATGAAGATAGCTTCCTCATTAACCCGGCCCAATCATCGGAGGCTCTATAAGATTGTTATTATTAATTTATAGAAAGTCATCGTGGGCCCATTAGACGAGATAACCATATTGATCATAGAGATGATATTCGAGACTACGGTCGACTGCTTCCAGCTTTTGTATGTGATTGCCCTAATGATCACGTACTTCTTGTTAGTGATCATCCGTGGCCATTATTCAGATTGATTCTATATCACAGCCGCCGACGATATCGTTAGATTTATAGCTTTCACAGGTTATAATGGATCAATTATGACCACAATTGACATACGATTCTGAAGTGGGGTTGGATATAACACTAATCTCTAAGCAGGTTAGAAAAATATTAATATCAGTATTAATGATCAGCCGTTATTTTGGTACGTATTTAACAAAATGTAAATCTAACATAATATGTTTGTATTACTGTTCTTTAATATCTTTATTATAAACAAGTTTTTGCCGGATAGTATTTAAAGTTGGATTTAAATATTGTTTATTGAGTTTATATAAATCAGTATTGTTCTATGAACTAGCTAACTAAGATCTATGAATGGCACATTTTACTGCTACAAAGTTTAGATATGCCTTTTTACAGTCAGTATTACCAATAGCAATAGCTTTAGTGAAACTCAATATGCTTTTTATGAAGATTCAAAACCTAAGCTTCTTTTTTACATTAAATCGATGCAATTAATTACTAGCACCGTAACATCATACAACACTTAGTCTATTATGTCTCGCTACTTTACTATGAAAATTTAAATAGAAGCTTGATATAGGAAGTCACTTGTTAATGTCACATGAATGGCATCCGTGGTGTGTTATCATGGTTTTATCGTCAGAATCTTCATTATCTCTGAGAAGATCTCACGGATTAATTCTCTAACACCTCATTAGTGTCCAATAACGCTTCATTTACAAACTAAATGCAAATCCGTTTGAGTTGTGACCGCGCTTTCTGATACAAACTACGCGGCATCGACCAATCAACGGCTGTAATGGGCTCGTCCACGGTAACTCCAATAGGTTTTGAGCCAAATAAATTGTGGACTCAGCTATTAGTTCGGCCGCTTTGTGTTAGCAGCCGAAACGTCGTATATTTTGGTTGTATTTTTAACGGAATCACTTTTTATCCGGTCACTAACGTCTTAATTAGGGTTCAAACATTTTACTTTATAAAATATTGTATCATTTGACTTTTGGAATTTAGACGGTATTAATTATAAAGCTTAAACAAAAGTTGAGGTCTTAAATAACAATATTAATTATTTTAATAGATTCCGGCCGCTGCATATAAAATAAATTCATAGACCATTGAACAGCATAAAGTGAATTGGATAGTGGCTTATCGTCACTATGCAATTTATGTTTTACATCAGATTAAATTTTCACACACCAAAGTGATGCGATGCGAATAAAAATTAACGACGCCATTAACAAATCAATGAGGAGGTTCCAATTAAGTAGCTCTCAGTTATTATGTAGGAGGTTGGCGATTCTCGCCTGTCCAATGATTATCACAAAATGAAATCTTGGAAGTCGGTTTGCCGTTATATCAAGCACGTGTTATCAACTCGAGTACATTCATTAAAATGTTGATGCTCGCATATGCTACTTAAAGATTTTTAATTTAAGCCCTTAAGACTAGCTCGCAACCTCGCAAGCGAATCCAATTTATTCAAGATTGAGTAATGATTATGGCATGTATAAAGTTTATGAAAACATGCGGCTTGACGGATAATAAAACGACGTTTTGATCTCGATTGGCAGAGACATGCAGCGCATGTGCGACCTATGAAGCCTTAGGAATATGTAAAAAGGCAAAAAAAGACTGCCAGTTGTTCACAAGGCGAGCGTTAAATTGAACCATACAAATGACAGTGAAGATACTTTAGATTTATAATTAGATTAATAAGGTCACTGTTAAAGTCTACAGTTTTGTGTCAACCATATTTTGAAAGTTATTGTTATTTTACACAGTAAAATAAAATGTTTGTCTTTCAAATAATTCTGTCAAAAATATAAATGCGAAAGAAAATCAAGTTTGTAAAAAAAATGCATGTACTCGGATAACTAATACGTTAATGAAAATAAAAAGTCAACTCTATTGATTTGTATTTGGTTGGATGATTAGACAGAAAGAAAAGATTTTTCGCCTCTGCAGCGCCATACGGGCAGATTTAACGTTCAGAAATGAGCAGCAAAATCGGGGTTTATTGTGAGCGTGTATCTTTTTTTATTATAAGTTTTAAGCCTCTGCCTCTTAAGTTCTTCATTTTTATCATACTTTATTTATTTGTAATAATGTAACAGAAAAACCGATATAGTTAGTAATTTTTCTCATGTTATTAATACCTTTTTGGAACCAGACCAAAAGCGGTGATATACACATTTAAATCCAATTGTCACGCCAAGACCTGCCCCCTTACCACCATCTCTTATTGCGATTCAATAACTGGATAGAAACGTTATTCACACCAATGAATAAGCGACTCTATTGCAAATGGAATCTATCTATCTATAACAGCCCTTGTTGCGTTCGTCTTCGAACGTAGGCCTCCTCTCCCATCCTCCATGAGTCTCTGTCCTTTGCCACCTTCATCCAGTTTATGCCGGCCTGTTGGCGGATGTCATCCGTCCATCTCCTAGGAGGTCTTCCTCTACCGCGGGTGTTGGCGCGTGGTCTCCACTCCAATATTCTCCTCGCCCAGCGGCTGTGATCCATTCTAGCTATGTGTCCTGCCCATCTCCATTTCCGGCGCTCGACTTCTTCCACTACGTCTATCACTTTCGTCTTTTCTCTGATCCACTCGTTTCTTTTCCTGTGCAACAGAGTTATGCCAAGCATTATCCTCTCCATAGCCCTCTGTGCGACACGAAGCTTCTCAGCAGACTTTTCTGTTAAGGTCGTCGTCTCCATTCCATATGTGAAGACCGGCAGGACACACTGGTTGAACACTCTGGTTTTCAAGTGTTGGGAGATTTTTTTTCGAACGGAAAATGGATCTATTTGCTCTGAAGGCTGCCCATGCTTGTGTTATCCTTCTTTCGACCTCTGCCACCTGGTCCTCCAATCCAAGAGTAATTTTGTGACCCAAATAGATGTAGTGATCAACCGTATCTACGGGCAGCTGTAGATTTTTCGCCTCTAGAATGTTTGTCATGATCTTAGTTTTTGACTTGTTCATTTTCAATCCTATTTTGGCTGATTCCCGCTGTAGATCTTCTATCATTTGGACCATGTCTTCAACGCTATCCGCGATCAAAGCAATATCGTTCGCGAATCGCAAATTGTTTAGTCTCTCTCCGTCGATCATAATGCCTTTGGTGTTCCAGTCTAAATTTCTAAATATGTTCTCAAGAGCGGCATTGAACAGTTTTGGTGATATCGTGTCTCCTTGACGCACTCCTCGTTCCAGTTTGAGCGGCTTTGTTAGCTTATGAAGACTGACCGAGGACGTGCCATGTTGTTGTAGATGTTTAATGAGCTGGATGTACCTTTCGTCTACTCTACAGTCCACAAGTGCTTTCTCAACCGCCCAACTTTCTACGGAGTCAAAGGCCTTTTCATAATCGACGAAGGTAACGATGATCGGCTTTCGATACTCGTGACACTTTTCTATAGTTGTCTTCAACGCTTGCAGGTGATCGTTAGTGCTGAAACCAGGTCGGAAACCGGCCTGCTCCCTTGGCTGATATTCATCAAGTTTTTTATTCAATCTATTCATGATAACTCTGGTGAATAGCTTGTATACGTGTGACAAGAGACTTATGGGGCGATAGTTATCCAATTTTCGAATGTCTCCTTTCTTATGGAGCAGGACGATCACTGCATTATGCCAATCAGTAGGCACTGTTCCCTCTATTATACACTTCGTAAACAACAGTGCGAGCGATTCCCATAGTTCGTCTGACCCCAGTTTCAACATTTCGGGAATGATGTTATCTTGTCCTGGGGATCGCCTGTTCTTAACTTGGCTCAACGCCAGCTGGATCTCCTCTCTAGTAACATCGGGGATTTCCTCGGATCCAACATTAGCAACAGGGGGCCTAATCGTTATCACTTCAGCTTGCGAGACAGGTGATGGTACTCTACTCGTGTATAGATTTTCGTAGAATTTCCTCGCTACTTCTAACAGTTGCTCTCTATTAGTGATGATGTTGCCACTCTCATCAAACAATCGAAAGATCTCCTTCCTACCATTTGATAACGTAGCACTCAGTACTCTTTTACTGGTGTTCATTTCGATCGCTTTAGTGATACATTTTTCTTCGTATTGCATCAGGTCTTGTTTTATCTTCTGGCGGATTTTTCTATGTAGTGTCCGATATTCCGGAGTACTGATTTCGTTTTTCATTCTCAAATGATGACGTTGTTCCATGAGCTTGAGCGTATCGTCTGTTAGTTTTCTGGGCTTAGTATCAACGCCATTGGGTGCTATTCGCTCTAATGCTTTTGTCATAGCCGCAATCATATGCTTGTTTATGTCATTTACCGATAGTGATTTAAGGTCATCGAAGATCTTAAGTTGGTTCTCGACGTTTATATGGTATTGCTCAGCATTTGCTCGGATCACTTCTGCAATTATTTCTCGCGGAATATGCGTACGGATGAGTCTTTTCCTTTCCATTTTTACATCGAGTACGAGCACTGCGCGGACCATACGGTGATCACTACCGGTAGTGAAGCTGTTGAGCACTGATACATTCTGCACAATGTGTTTATGATTACTTATTATGTAATCATACTCTTTTCTATGTACACCATTTGGGTGTTTCCAGGTCCATTTATAGTGTGGTTTCTTATCAAAGAAAGTATTCATGATGTACATGTTGTTCATCAATGCATAATTCACCAGTGACTTCCCTCTATCGTTTCTAGCACCCAACCCAAAATTGCCAATGCAGTTTTCAAGTTGCGACTCCTTCCTGCCTACCTGAGCGTTGAAGTCTCCCATTACGATGGTATAGTGGGATTTACACATCCGCTTTGCGTTGGATACATCATCATAGACTTCATCAACTTCCTCATCAGGGTGACCTGCTGTTGGGGCATATACCTGTATGATTGTGAGTGTGTACCTGGTAGATAACTTTATTTTGGCATATGCCACTCTATTGGACACACATCCAATTTCTACTATGCGATCTTTAATATTTTTATTAACTAGAAAGCCGACTCCGCCTATGCCTTTGTGTACACCCTCCTTGTAGTACAGAAGATTCCCAGATGGCAGTGTCAAAAGCTCTTCTCCTTGTCTTCGTATCTCACACAATCCCACAACATGCCACTTAATGCGTTGTAGTTCGGTTTCCAGCTCCAAAAGACGGTCGTCTGTAGACAATGTTTGGATGTTATAGGTAGCGATGTAAAATGATTGCTTATATTTACGGCAGTTAGTCAACTCCCAGAGATTCTCTTCCGCACCCCTGCCCCGTGTCTCATGGCCACTGCTCGAACCAGAGATTGACAGGGCGCTGGGAACTCGGGGTCGATGTTTGATTTTTCCAGTCATGTTTTGTTTGGGGAGGGGGTTTAGCCATAATCACCACGCCAGCAACGACGGGTTGGTGATCGCAGTACTGTAACAGATCTTGATGGTTTCCATCGCCGCTTGCAGTTTCTCATTTCTCCAGCCGATTTCCTCCTTCTGAGGTCCGCCCGGTAGAACGCTGGCAGGCTGCTTCCCTCTGCCAGGGCTATGCACTTATTTACTGGCGGTGCAAATTCGCCATGTCATAAGGTATTTAATGGGTTGTGTGGTTTTTCTTGGAGGTATCCGTGCCACGGGACACCTCACCACCCCTGGTACCTTACCGCTTCGGTCCGGGACTGCTTATTTGGTAAACCTTATTCGCAGCTGTCCTGCATATCTACAGGACGTTCCACTATCCGCCACCTGTGGACCCGGTAGGTTGCTATAAGCTCGCCCCTACCCCTACTAAATGGAATAGAGTCGCTTATTCATTGGTATGAATAAGCATTCTATTCAGTTATTGAATAGCAATAAGAGATGGTGGTAAGGGGGCTGAAGTATGTACCGCTATGCTGAGTTATGAACATAGTTAAGGACACCTATTTTCTTCGAGACGCTTTCGCTAGACGACTCTCGAGAGATGTCGCCAAGAATTCTAATACTCTTGGTAACAGAAAAGAGTATGTCCTGAAATTGAGAAAGCATAACAAACGGGGTGTTTTAGTGTAAACCACGCAGACTTCTGGTGGTGTTAAATTAGAAATGGACCTGATGTTTAGTTTCAGTGCAGATTTTTTGAATTGGAATTCCGACCCATAGTGTGGGTGTTATAAGTTTAACATGTGCATTTGCGTACTTGTGTTTAACTTTGATTCTATAGTTGTTATTTTGCTGCCAAAAGGATGAACTTATTATAATTTAGTTTTTTTACTTTTATTTCAAATATGACTGTTAACTATGATTTTCTAAGACGGCAAAATTTTCAATTTATATTTTGTGACCAATGCATAATATTAGTATTAGTAAACCTGCCGCTTAGACCACATTACAACTCCATTTTTAATGTTTATCTGCAGTACCCTTTTTTGACAAGGTCTTTTATAATATGACCTCCTCTGTTAACAAATATGTTAGCTATTCAATAATAAATAACTACTTGTCGTTTGACTACATCATCATCATCATCATTATTATTAGCCTGTATCTACCCACTACTGATATAGACCTCTTCCTCAATGCTCACCATATGCTATCCTCTGCTTTCCGTATCCTTAATAGGTTTTTTTTGAGGTCATCGGTTTATCTAGACCCCTGTCTAGCGTCTGGCGTCCCTACGCCAGACGCTTTATCGCCCCATACACGGTTTCCACTCTAGGACTTTCCTCCTCCATCTGCCATCACTAACTCATCAGATACGGTCAGCACACTGCCACTTCAGCTTGCTGACTCTGAGAGCTTTATCGACATTTTGGTTCGTCGAATTTCTTCAGTCCGGATTCGATCCCTTAGACAAACCCCAAGTATAGCTCCCTCCATCACTCGTTGTGCTCACTTTTAGTCTATGAACCAGTCGGTCAGTCAGCGTCCAATCTCTGCACCGCAGGTTATAACAGGGAGGACGCAATGATTGACGACTTTAGTCTTCTTTATATGATACTGGGAAAATCCATTGCTCCTAAAGAACCATCGAGCAATAAATTGTTGCTTTTAAGTGCTTGCTACCTAACTGGGTATCGTTATTACTATTTGCTTTTTAAGATCAAGATAATGTTTTACATTTTCCAGTAGAATATTAAGCGCCGTTCTATCCAGGCACGCATTTTTAAATAAAATTAATTTGCTATTCCGCTAAAAAATACCATATTATATAAACCCTATTTTACTATACATAAAGTATAAGCACGTTACTTATCTTTAGCATCTTGTATAGCGATCATTACTATTCATGACATGGTCCTTCGAGTTTCTGGTATAATGTTAATAGACATAATGACCTTTAATAGGCCTAATGGTTTGATTGTCGTCATAAAATCGGAAGGGCTTTTCGAAACACTGTGGGGATTTAATTGAATTAGTTTAATAGGCGCCTAATAGTCGGTGTGAGAAGGTAGTCGATACAAATTACGTATCGATTTTTGACTAAAACTTTCTCTTATGATGTTTTATATTGGTACTTTTCGTTTAAACTTGTGTTAAAAACATCCCCTGATCTATGGCAAATTAATTTAATCAATAAGTACACCATGTTGTCTGGGAATGTGTCTTCGACTTCAGAAGCAGGATAATATGTTGTTGAATTTCTTGCATCCCGAGTGGTATATTATTCTAGTTTGATGCCAACCCACAGTTGAGGAGCATGGTGGTGTAAGCTAAACTTCGTTTGGGGATTTTAGGGGAAACCCGCATCTATGGGAAGAACATTGGTGTGGCAATATTCAAAAAAGCAAATATATCGGTCACTTAGACTATTCTTCAATTTTTATTCGACCAATACGAGAGATGAGCCTAAAATTATAACAAGTCTTCTGCATACTTTTAAAAATATACCCCAGCCCGTGATGCAGTTGAATTTAATTTGAATGACCCTTTTTGCTCTTTATGATTTACTTGTCATTTTGCTCTCTCTCGTATCTGATTGAGCGAAGTTAAATTTTGGAATTTGACTTCCTCTCAACAATATACCTATAAGAGATCTTCCTATTCCTATCAGTTTCTTCTAATTAAATTCATTGGGAGATCCCAGGCAACTGGAATTTTGTATTTGAGACTGCTATTCATTCCATTGTCAATTGTTATTTTTAAGGTTCGCTCATAATCATAGCTCCAAAGCTAGCTATAGCTAGCTTTTGGAGCTTTTGAGAATGTTTGGCGGATGTCGCCTTTTAAATACATTTCAATGGCATGTATTTCAATGCCATTTCCAAACCTATTTTCCTATACTGCTAAGTTGTGTTATCAAGAAAATTGCAGAATAATTTGATATAATATTTTATATTTATTTGATAAAAAATTTATTAATATGTTGTGAAATTACATATATAGATAGATAGATAGATATTAATATTAAGTTTTTCAACTTTACAGTGATTTCAATTTCTTATTTGTTTCATTATAATATAGAGCTTTAAATTTTTGCTATAAATAGATTTAGTCTTTAAATTGTTTTAGTTATAATGTGGTACATTTTTATTGTTGAGAGAAAATATGTTCAAGGCATATCTAAATTTTTAATGCCACAGTTTAGACAAAATTAAGTTTTCAAACTCAGTTTTATGGCTGCATGGCCATAAATTTAATGTGGATTTCGCGGTGTGCTTAACCTCGCCATATTTTCAACTTTATAGTTTTTGATACGGTTTTGATCGTTTCGGCAAAACTTCAAAGACGGCACCTGTACCCCCTTGCTGTTAAACAAATAAGATTGAAAAAAAAAACACAACGTTAAACTGTGACTATAAATATTAATAACGCGATTCTGAACCGTTAAACGCTTACTTAGGGTGACCATGGCTAAATATCCGCAAATATTTTTTGATCTCAAGGAATATTTCAGGTTCTTTGGCTATTGATTGTATATTAAATTAAATTTTAATTATAAACGGTAGTTCACTGCAAACTGTTTATTCAAATCCGTTTCAATAGCTTAATACTCTGTCCATATAGGCAGTCAACATAAAATCTTTTGAAGAATAATAAACTTATTTATTATGACCTGTAATCATTATACAATTATGTTATTGACAATCTGTGTAGTTAGTATTTGAAACATCAAACGTGAAAGGGAATAATTTATTTTATGCAACGCTTAGGCATTCTATAGATTATATAGGCAAAGTATATAATATTTTCAGAAACAAAGATTATTTAACATTGCTTAAATAAACCCGGTATTTACCTATTGAATTATTGGGCATTCTCTACACTAACTGAATCATAATTCAATTAGTATTAATGTAACTGCTTACAGGTATACATTATCACTACTTACTAAATAAAAATTGAAGGAACACTATTTGTGTCAGTTATGAACGTGTATGTATTTATAGTTGATATGTATCTAATATTTATTTGTGTTTGTTATTATTTGTTTAGCACATAGTTTTTCTTTTTTCGGTTATTGTTTTTTTTTATATTTAATGCTTTTTAATGAGTCAAATTATCGTTTCATTGTAATTTTTTTTTTTCTCTCTCTCTCTCTCTATTAATTTATTAATATTGTAACTATCCGTCAAGTTACTAGGCTGGAAGAGATATCTCGTAGAGATAAGTTCACCTTTGACAACTCTTTAATGAAACAATGTTATAATAATTTATGTGCTTTATAGAATATTATAAAATTGCTGTACGATCATTTTGCATTTAAAAATATATACTCGATTGTCTTCTTGCTTAGATAATAATTTGCTTTCAATAGTTTTTATATCTGTTTAGGGATGATTTTACTACTGGGCGCATAGTAGTATGGCGTAAACTTTCTTAATATGATTTTCATTCAATTTAACTATAATCAATATAACAATTTCGATGTTGTTTTAAATTATTTAAAATAAAATTGCAACAAGCCTACATACTAAATAAATCATGGTTACCCTACTGACCACGAGGTCTCGCGTCAATTTTGACGATGTGCATCGCCAAATTCGATTTCATATATTTCTAACAGGACCTGGCGTCTACGAAATTAATCAACACGCCTCTTTTTCGGACCTGTTTGTTTTTAATCGATTTGTTTGCCTTTCTGTCTTTTATCCTTGGCCGCTGATTAAGTTTTTATTCATAACTTATGTCGTTTTTTATTCGCAGAAACGCTTAACGTTATTCCTTTTTTGTCAGCCTAAAGTCCTGATTAGCTTTTTGATGATTTTTGAAATTCGGACAAATGCATGGCTACTGCTATTTACTAAAAATATTTGGAGGATATTCCTTTTATAACTTCACGGGGATTATTATTTTTTATTTGTCAGTAATATAACCATAGGCATATAGTTTAAAAACTTACTTAATTTTTGATGTTGATGGAAAACTTTTACCGAAGAGTAGTTAAAATGTGAGATATGTTATAGATTTAACTCTACCGACTGCAAGTGATAACGCTGTAGCTAAAAAATAAGTTTTGTATGTAAGATTATTGTATATATTATTTTATACAAAAATAATGAACATAGATGAAAAAATAAATCTGGGGTTCTACCGGGCGGTAGAACCAGATTTATTTTTTCATCTATGTCGGTATATGTTCATCAAAATCGGTCAAGCCGTTTCGGAGAAGTATGGTAACTAAAACTGTGACACCAGAATTTTATATACTCAATATTTTTTATACATTAGGTAAACGTGTTAACTACAATTATTTAAAATTTATATATACTAACTTGTATATATTGTAAATAATTGCAATTAATTTTAATGAAAATTCAGGATTTTTATTATTATTTCATATCTCATTAATTTAGTATTCGTCATAAGTATTTTCTTATATGAATATGGGGGAAAAAGACCATGTGGTTCACCAACGCCCATGGAGGTAATCACCACCGCCCATAAAGCATAAACGCAATATTTAACAGAGCTGTCTGGAACATGGGATGTCATAATGATCTAGCCTTTTGTATGGAACTTCTTCTGAAAAGTCTTGGCTGAAGCGTTGACAAATCTTTTGTTTTAACAAAAACCTTGTTTAGATTACTCTGCGACAACTGTGTCTATAGCGTAGATGAGATAAAAAAAATAAATATAATTAATGACATTTTATAATTTATTATTTTAAATTTATTGTAATATTATAAGACTATTGTGTATAATTTTTAATTAATGTTTGACAACTGATATTTTTGTATGTATTGTTTTTTTGCATGCAAATGTTTGGTGCAACACGCTTGCACTTGTATACATTTGTACCGTGTATACTCGCAAATAAAATGATTTGATTTGGAGAAGTTCGATGATTCCTGATGATGATGATGATTGATTCTGTAGCATAATTGATATCGAAGTAATTCTTTCACCTATAGTCATTTTATTGTGTATAAAGTTTATACACGTGTTAGAAGTTCGGTTATTTTAATAGGTAGTGCGCATTATTCACGTTTATAAAATGTTATAAAATAATTAAAAAAATATTTGTGACAAATCTACTGACAATTTCATTTTTAGTTTAAAAATTATATTTCGGTGATGATCCTGTTTAAAATAATTAAATGATTTACACATTGTTTCTAGTTTTTTAATGGGAAACCTTTACCTGGGTTTCAATAAATGATATTTATAAAATAAAATAAACGAGACTGAAGACAATGTTTGCGATTGTACATTCTGTTCAGAGTTTAACGATGAGTTGAGAGATGAGAACGAGAGATGAGGGACCTTTTCATATTAGCAACGATGAGTTGCAGCCATAAGGTATTACTGATCTAATTTTCAATGATTCGAGGGTACGGGACCAATGGACTTTAGCTCTTATATTCGCTCTTAGCTCAATAGACTTTAGTAATCATAAGTATATTGGGTATACGTGTGTGTATATATAAAGATACAAAAACAGATTTGGAAAAAAAAGTTAATGAGCCCTCATATCTGCGAAAACTGGTAGGTTGTCACATGATGGCGCTAGACTATAAACAATACCAAACACGGCACTTTATAGGACAGCTGTCGCTGACCACAAGGACAAAAAGCACCAGATACGATCAGGTCGAATTACATTCGGCCACGGGTCCCAGCGGTGAACGAAAAAATTTACGAAAAAAAAGGAGTGCCGCCGCCGCCGCTGTCGAGGAGTAAACAACTTACTGTTTATAAGGAACCAAAACATTGTTTTCATATTCGAAAATGTTTATGTTGAGTAAATGCGAAAAGAGTATGCATGTATGATGGAATATGTATGTTTTTTTTTTTTTTATACTACGACGGGTGGCAGACAAGCATACGGCCCGCCTGATGTGAAGCGGTTACCGTAGCCATATTATCGCTCGCAACATAAAATATTGCTCGCGCGCCGCTACCCCCGCTGCCAACGCAGCATCTCCTTCCTTTCTTTCTGGTGACCTCACTCACTCGCAGGAACACAACAACCCTCAAGGGAATTGTTATTTGGCTGCGGTATTCTGTGAGGTGGAGGTACTACATTCTCCAGTCGGGTAGCTTACAAATTACGCTCCCTACCTCTCTTTTCGCCAGAGCTTCGTTTGTCAGTCAGCAGGGTGCACCACGTGCAGGTGAAGTTGGCTTTGGTACAAAGATCTTGATGAACCACTTACACCCCAAAAATGTATGGAATATGTATGGAATTTAAAAGTGCAAGTTGCAACATGGGAACGGATATAATTATGCACCTTTTATCTTTCTGTGTTATTCATTAGCGCCAGTTTTACGATACATTTAGATATTTTGTAGACTTTTTTCTGCAAGACGTCAGAAAACCTTTCATGTAGAAAGTTTTGAATAGGAATCTTATTGATTTCTAGGAAAATTTCGCCTCCAAATTTGCTGCTCTAAAAATCTACCTCACTACACTACTCAAACAAACCTACTCAGTCTACTGACACAGAGTTGCGTGAGTAGTACTACTTAATTGTACTACTGCGCACGCAAGTCCCACCGTATTAGCTTTCTAATCTGCTTTTTCAAACCTGCATACTCTGTAAAAGCTCTTTCAGATGCTGTCACCTCTCGTCGTCTCTACATAAGAGCGAAAGACTCGCTTGAGAGCTTAGCTTCTCTTGCTTTATGCTGCTGTCCAGAGTGTATTTTGCCAACTCCGTATCTCCGTATATCCGACATGTTATTTGGTCTGCTGTCTCGTCCATGTGCGGAATAGACTATGACGACGTTTATAAGTATTAATACTAGAAGACATGTAACTCAGTTGAGCTCGATGGCGTCGTTGCGCGAGTCAGTCTAATCGAACACGCAAGTTAAGCAACGTCGACCGTAGTCTATCCATGGATGGGTTTATTTATCTTGAGCTCCTCCGGGCTTCGGAGGGCACGTTAAGTCGTCGGAATGAATAAGAGTTGCCGACGATTATGGCCCGCATAAATTAGATCAGCGGATGGGCCCGATCCGGATTGCGGTCTGCTATTTGGTGACTCTATACAAGGTACTAGAATAGGCTATTTGTTCAATAATAACAGATGCAGGTGTAGCAAGTTAATAAAACACTGTCATTTTCAATATTAGCGTGTCCATAACTTCTTAAGATTTCAACGGTTTTCGCCCGAAGCTTCGACAGACACGCATTTCGTCGCGCGAAATAATACGATGATAATTTCGCCACCGCATTCTGCACGCGAACAATGCGCGTTTCTCTACGGCTTTTAAACATCAATAGGAATGTATTTAGATGATTTTTTTTTTCATCTAGTATATAGGCACTGTTCTCTTATTTGCCTTTTGTGATAGTGGGCGCGACAAAGCCGCAAACATACCCTGCTGAGCGACCGACGGATTTTTTGCCGAAATTTCGTATTTTATTTCGTTTATTGAATCTCAATACGCAGAAAAAATGTCTTCAATGTGAAGGTTGAAAAAACGTAATAGAAGATGCATCATGATATATCGCCTTGAAGGTAGGTAGTGTCTATTATTCTGAGATATCTTTGTGGTCGACTCTACTGGTCAACTTAAAATCGCGTTGCGGCTCAGGTAGGCAACCATATAAATAGTCTAATTTTCATTTTATGTTATTTAAGATGACAATAGTTCAAATTTAATAAAAAATAAAAATATTTAATCATAATCTTTATGGCAAAAAATAATATAATAAATTTTATTTAATTTCTTTGGAATTATTAAGAAGTGTCGTGTTTATGGCAAAAAATAATATAATAAATTTTATTTAATTTCTTTGGCCTTGCTTGCGTTGAAAATAATAAACTGAAGGTCAAGTCTCGTATTTTTTCTACAAACGCAGATTGAAAGTTGACCGAATCGAGATTGAGTTGTGAATTGACTAAAATTATATATTTGACTTCATTAATTAATTATTATCAATTCTTGTTGTTGGCAAAGTAATTTTAATTCATAATTCGATATAATCCCGCTTAAATTTAATTTTGAAGTTACATATTGTGTTACGAGAAAACCAAATGTGACATTTGTGAGATCGAGACTGGATCGAAACTGAATTTTGACTATATTTTAATAACGTGAATTGCCCCTCAGGTAATAGTTTGCATAAGAAGAATAAATATCACGCACTTATTCATGATCTAGGGTAATTTATATGTAACTTATGTACATATTTAAATATATATTTTTTTATCTAAGTACGTACTTATATAAATATTATTAAGTATGTGTATTTTTACCGCACGTGTTTATAAGTGACTTTAATTATATTGTAATATAATTCAATAAAAATTTACTTGAGCATTTTACTCGATTAATTCTATAAAACATGAAATCGGTAATAAAATTTATGAGATGAATTTTCTGAGCTCATTGCACAATAAATTAAATTCTCAAATATCTAATTACAAAATATATTGATAATGTAGTTTTTATACTACTAGGGTGACGAAAAAGTGTACGACCTGCCTAATGGTAAATAGCCATCGCAGCCTATGTTCGGTTGAGACACTATAGACACCACTCACGCCTTACACAGTATTTTACGTGTTTATTTATGTATTTAAACAGATTATTGACCACAAAGGATACTTAATGCTAGAAGCATTCTCTACCAGTTAACATTTGGGAAGTGCATTCACGAATGCTGTTTAAAAATATGTTACATTAAAAAACACTTGCTAAATTTATACATACTTAAGTAAACATACACATAAAACTATAATTAAGTACCGTAACTTAAACTGTTTATAAGAATAGAACAAACAACAAACTTTGTTTTAAAAAATAAATTTATTTGAAATTCTTCTCAGAGAGCCGTGTGGACTATGGAAGTATTCTTACTAACTACCTATGACAACCAAGCACACATACGACATCATAAACGAGATAAAACTAACCCAACGTTCACAACTCTAACCCTAGTATATCGTGTACTACACTCGCTGTACTACGGTTAAGGTTGTCTTTGGCTCTTAGATTATCTTCAGCTACTTTCCTATGTGATGAACCAATATGAGTCAAAGATAAAGGTAAAGACCTAGATCATAACAAATAAGATTTTGGTTCACATTAATATTTCCCGTTATTCTCACTGCACTGTTACTAAGCAAAGTTCTGAAAATAGGCATAATTTCAAACGGCCAGGTTGAGCAGGCTTTTAGCGAGTGCAGCGTGGCAGGGGCGTGCACAAAATGTACCGGAACACGTGCGAGTTTCGCACAATGAGAGTTTGCATTTCCGCCCGCCATGCACTTCCTTTACTCCGATTTTACTTTTTATTTGGAACCTTTTATATGGTGGTCTGGACGCCTTTTGTGCGGTCGCATTGTGTGCAGGACATTCAGAACGCATCGTAGGTTTCGATTTCGTTAATGATATCGGAACTTTTTAATCGTGGTTGAAATCGAAAGCAAATAATGAGGAATCGAACAATCGTATTTCCCATCGAAAGACTTCCGTCAGTCAAGAACCAATCCGCTTTATTATTTGGTCTGGTAACAGCGAAAACATGTTTGGAGCGAATTAAACATTTTTAATCTCACTGACCAGCCTATGTCAAGATAAACCGTAAATCAGCCACAGAGTGGGCCCCTACTCGCCAATTTTATTTGCACTTCCATCTACCTATGTTGGGATTTAAAACAAAAAAGTCAAACACCATTATTCCCGACAAGAAACAATACAAAGAAAAAAGAGTAAGTAGATCAGATAGTACAAAAGCTTGTTTGGGGATCGAATGATAAATTGTTTTTGTTGCAAATAGAAATTCCGCAAAATTTTAAAGTCAAAAACAGTCTTTTCGCAATGGCCCAAGGATTAAAATTCTCTGCAGAATTTATGGCATAAAGAGTAACGTTAGATGTTGAACGTAGTCAAGTCCTGATTATTCTTATCGTCATTTTATCAGTAATGGTGTCAAAACTTATGTCCGATGCGCTGCGTGATACAGGAAGGTGATTCCAGGAGGTATCTGACCACACAGGGTGACGTCTTACTTACCTTAAGTAAACCATAAGGGTTGATATGTGACAAATTGTTGACTGCAGATCACAGGAGGTCCCAATTGTTAGTAATATAATTTTGCCAATTCAAAACATTGGCCTACTAATAATTTATGTGGGCTTTCGTGCTTGTCACAGCATGAAATGTGTCGTGATCGGAAGTAATCTATTGGAACTTGGGTGTCCTTTAAATTATTGTGGTAAAGTAAAAAGTGTCAATAATAAGCGGTGTACCCAATTTGTGTTATTATACCAGAATTCGATTTTGCAATTTAAAATTACGAAATCTATTTTACCATTATTATGTACTATTTGATAAAGAAAAAAAAATTGGTTGTCTGTAGAGTCGGTTTACGGACGATAATTTTACGTGATAACGTCGTGATAATTTTACGTGAAAAAAGAAATTATCGGCCGATGGAGTGGAAGAGAGATAGCTGATATGTCACAAGCCTTGCGCAGCCTTGCGCTTGCACGCAAGGCTCAGGCGGAACGTGACAATGAGTCATGCTTTTTCGTGCGTGCAGCCGGCGTTCATCGATATATAAGACGTTATCACATCAATAAATCTGGCTCGGTGGCTAATTGCAGTAGGTGCTAACTATATCACACACGTCTTGCCATCTATAAACTGTCTAATGTTAGTCTATCTACACAGACTTTTTAAAATAGTAAATTTGTTACTGTTGAAAATGACAACAGAAATTCCCACTACTATAAAAAAAAACAGCAACACAATATTCATCATAACTCTTATCTATTTCTGTGACAATGTAATGGCACATGATCACAACTGGATTCGGACAAGTATGAAAGAGTTTTCGATTGCAACTGATTACGAATCACCGGTTTAGTAAACGGCCGAAGGAATAATGGCGAGAGCGATTTCAGTGGATTTTGACTTGAATACGTCTTTGAAATTGCTTCCATTGGCAATGCGAAGACAATTCAAAAAATGGAATGATAAGAAAATCGGGGGTAATCTATCATCTCCATCTGAAGGATCAAAGAATTTATTACGCTAAGATAGAAGATCGCGCGCGGGGGAGGGAGAAGCGCTGCCATTTTGAGATAAATTTAGTGCATATACGTATTCACGTACAACACACGGCCGTGGCCATGACACAGCCACAACCCGTTTTTTTATTGTTAGAAAATTAGAACAGCTCATAACTAGAAAATTAGCTCAGCTTCACTAAGCTCTTATACGGGGGTGTAAGTGGTTCATCAACACCTTTGAACCAAAGCCAACTTCACCTGCACGCGGTGCACCCTGCTGACTGACAAACGAAGCTCTGGCGAAAAGAGAGGTAGGGAGCGTAATTTTTAGCTACCCGACTGGGGAATGTACCTCCACCTTACAGAATACCGCAGCCAAATAACAATTCCCTTGAGGGTTGTTGTGTTCCTGCGAGTGAGTGAGGTCACCAGAAAGGAAGGAGATGCTGCGTTGGCAGCGGGGGTGGCGGCGTGCGAGCGATATTTTATGTTACGAGCGTTAATATGGCTACGGCAACCGCTTCACATCAGGCGGGCCGTATGCTTGTCTGCCACCCGACGTAGCATAAAAAAAAAAAAAAAAAACTGATGAGTAGACAGGCGGGTATCCTAGCCTATATACATGGTCTGACGTCCAGGCGTCTTGAGGAACCTAATGTAGTAATTTTTTGGCAAAGAAATTAACTGCGGTATCGAAATTCTTACTTAGTTACTTAGAATTATCGTCAATCATATCATCTGTTTCTATATTCATTTCATCGAGGCAATATGAGCAACAAATGTTTATGAACATATACTACATTTGCCTGAAGAAACTCGCAAGAATTTGCCTAAGGGCAGAATTTAAAACGAGTAGCTGAGTGACACTGCGTGAAATTTACTATCGACTAAACCGATCTCAATCGTAGGATCTTGAATAGTGCATGACTTTAACATAGTCTTTATTTCAATATTTATAAGGATCATGAAAACAGCACGTATTAATTGGTAAGCACATAATGCGTGTAATCAGTCCCTGATTGGTTTGAATTAATCGCTGAGCATGCGTGACTGCTACCATTTGAGTTACTCCGAGGCAGTCCTTAAGAGATATCGGACTCCCGTCTAAAGAGGATTGGGAGTAATGGCATAATTAAACTTCATATAGCTTCGAATATGAAAGATGTTAGGATCATTTATGTCATGAAGATTATAATGAAGCAGTGGCGCCTCATGTTAATACTAAGTCTAGTAAGTATAGAGTACCTATGGTAGTCATCATTTTTAAGTATATTTTGTAGATGGGCCCTTGAAATGAAATAGCAATCATAAATAGCCGAGACCAGTATATTCTACACATGTAAATAAAATTAAGAAATGCCTATAGGTATCCAGGAGTGGGTAGATACAGGCTGATAATGATGATGATGATGAGTAATGATAATATTACATTATATCACACCCCGGAAGCACCCCGGCCACTCCATACAAATGTCGCGTCGTTTACTACTACCTGTGCTACTACATAAACAATGACGTCTGTGCAGAGCGGGAATGAGCGTGTGTGCGTGCGGCGCCATACAATCTGATTCCAGATTCGTCTCAGAGGGGAGGTGAGGTTGACACGAGAGACCGGCAGGGACTAGCCATACTGTACGTAGTACGAGTACTATTACTTATACTGTGATTATATGCCAAATTATTGCTTATACCTAATAGTACCAATAAGCCTATAGGAAGAAATGGGACATGAACATGTTATGTGTGCTTCGTAATACCAATGTACGTAAAGTGCCGCCCCTGTATAATTACTACTTTTAATTTAGTTATATTACGTAACTCTAAACGTATATTAATTTCTGAATACTACTCCTCTATTAATATTAAAATTATATTTGAAAATTAATTAATACTTACTTATATTGGTATGTAAGTAGCTCACCACGAAATTTAGAGCCAAAGCCAACCTCACCTGTACGTGGTGCACCCTGCCGACTAACGAAAGAGGCTCTGGCGAATAGAGGGGTAGGACATAGCGTATTTTTCAATCTGCCCGACTGGGTAAATAGCTCCATAATACTATCATACTACATATAATATACTCACAGAATACCGCAGCCAAATAACAATTCCATTGAGGATTGTTGTATTCCTGCGAGTGAGTGAGGTGAGACAGGAAGAAATTGCTGCGTTGGCAACGAAGATGGCGGCGCGCGAGCGATATTTCATGTTGCGAGCGTTATCAGTAATTATCAGGAAGGCCGTATGTTTGTCTGCCACCCGACGTAGTAGGTATATAAAACAGAACTTACTACCACAATCTATGTTTCGTATTTTCATATAAATTAACGAGTATCTAAAGAACATTGCGGCTAATCAAAAATCTATGGGAATTAATAGCTGCAGTAAACTCAAGTTTTTTCAAGCTACAAGCAATAAATCCATTAAAGTAATAACACCGGCGGTTATTTGATTCGTCATCGCCATTAGGCTGATCTGTGTATGGGCTACCGCATGAGACCACTGTAAGAAATTAAAAATTTCAATCTAATAAGCTATTAAATTTGTATCAGGCAGTTACTATGATTTACTTTCAATTATTTATACAAATATGGCTTACTTTATAGTCAGCTGTTACAACTCGAGATGTGTCTCGACTTTGTACTTTTTTTCGTGGCTCATATATTTATATATTATTATGTATAAGTAAGGAAAATATTAAATTGATCCACAAAAAAAATGATTTGCACATCAAATTAATCTGATCGCACATCAACGCATTTTATGTGCAATAAGTATTTTGTGCAATAAGTTATTTGATGTGTAAAATAGGATAGGTTAGGTTTACAATGTATTTATTTGATGTTACGTTAAACAGTATCCTATAAGTAATAGTACTATGTACTCAGGATGGCCACTCCTTGCCGCTCACTCGTGTCAACCTCACCTCCCCTCTGAGACAAATCTGGATCAGTTTGTATGATGATGCACACACATTAATTTAAGCCCTGCACAGACGTCATTGTTTTTTAGTAGTAAACGACGCGACATTTCTATGGAGTAGCCGGGATGTGGTCGAGATTCATATTTCCGTAAGGAGGTATTTTTTTTTTAATATGAGAGGTAAATGAGCGCGTGGGTCACCTGGTGGATAGTAATCACCACCGCCCATGGAGATCAGCAACTCCAAGGGGTCGCCGATCCATTGCTAGCCTTTAAAATTGAAAAATATTCTTATTGTTGAGAAATATTTGTGTTTTAATGCGGTTTTTTACCTGTAAAAAGGAGCAGGGTAGGCTCGTATACCTTGCAGATGGTTAATTTTCTGTGTGTGCAGTTACACTATTTACTGTGACTTACACTGTGCCTAAATTTATTTTTCCCAAAATAAGTGGTATAATTATTTAAACGCCTTTCTGGATAAATGTATTTTTAAACGATGTAAGTAATATTTTTACTTACTTTACTTTTTTTTTTGAGAAATTTCTTATTACGGATCCCGAATTTCCGATTTTAAATTATCGTCGTCATTCATCCAACTGCAGGGATACGGGCCTCCCCTCAATGGAATTGGTTTAGAGCATACTCCACTACGCTGCTCAACTGCGGTTTGGCACAGTGTTTGGTTTCAGTGTTTTCAAGCCGCCTAAACGCTTAACGACTGTTATCTAACAACACCAGCCAGGACCGACAGCTTACCGTGTCCTCCGAAGCACGGAGAAGCTCGAGATAAATAAACACATCCATGGACAGGCTACGGTAGACTTTGTTTGAGTTACGTAATCGCGAATTATCACAGACCTAAATTATTATGCATGTCGCAAATAGAAGATCTAAGAAACAGGTTTAGAGATTCCAGATCGAATTTTTTTAAATAGAGTCACTTATTATTATGAAATGACATAATTTCAGTATTATTGTCTGTAGAAAAATAATGTCCCACCACGAGCCAGTGGTATTACAAGGCTGGATAAGGTCCATCATTGATTGGTTCCATGACGTCCACACCACTATCTCTGATTGTCTCATTCGTTACGCAGCTACCAACCATTAAGCTACTGCTTCTGATTGCTCTCTATACCCAATTTGCTATGGTTTACCGTCTCGCTGACACTCTTACTTTAACGACAATTATAACCATAATCATTAGCTACACTCCATTTGGTAATTAAGATGTTCGAGACATCTGAGTCTGTGTCTTCGTTTTGTTTGGACTGTTGCTTTCAATTTTATAATTCATGAAATGATAGTAAATAGAATTACAATATTACTATATTAATAGTTTTTAAACCGCGTACTGTCATACTGTTAGAATGGACTGCCTATCGAGGTTTTCTCAGGAGACTACAGAATGGCGTTCTTCATTAAGAGCTTGAAGAGGTTTTTATAGGGTCGACAACGCGTGTGTAATTCCCCTAGTGGTACAGCCGTTCATAGGCCACGGTAACTGCTTTCCGTCAGGCGGGCCGTATGCTTGTTAGCCACTTTAGTGGTATAATAAAAAAATCTACCAAGTGCTAAGAATATCCTTCAGTCAAAATTATTTAGAATTACACATTTTATTTCTGCGGCTTCTAGCTTTAAAAGGCTGACTAGCTTTAAAAGGGCAAACAGAGTGAAAACAAATAAGGAGAACTTATTGTTGAAGCATTGTCTAGTATTTTTTTAGACACTGAAATTAACAAAATTATCATCATTTGTCATGTCACATTAAGAAAAGTAAGAAATTTGGGTAATTTTATTATTCCAATATTATGATATAATTATATTCAATGACACAACTAACTGAAAACAGTTAATTTAATAATGTTCATAATGTTATTATTTACGTACCAATCTGTCCTTAAGGAAATTACTTCAGACATTTGTAAATGGGACTAAAGTTACGTTATCCCTTTCTTAAGTTATGTTGTATTATTGTCAAAATAAACTGCATCATTACGAGAAAGATTTGAAAACGAATTAATAAAACATTTTATGAGTATTGCAACTTTCTTGCCAGCTGTCTGTTATCATATTTTGATTACCCTTAATCTGCGCTGTAAGATGCCTGGAATTAAACCCTTGTTACAGACAAATCATTTGATCTCTCACCGATACGTTTCATAAGAATGTATCATAAATTATGTTCAATTACCAAAAAAGGTATAGAATGGATCAATCTACACCGGAACTACGCAGCTACTCACTTTGTTCCAAACCTTTAATTTATTCGAGTTACGGAAGATGTATACCACCGCTAATGTTGGTGGTCTTTGTTCCATGAAGATCAATTTGGTTCAGTAATTTTCCGATAAATAGGAATACTGACCTCAATTGGAGCGTTCCTTAGAAATCTATTATTATTGCTAATATCTACTTCAAAGAAACTTGAAATTTATAAATAAACTTAGTCAAAGTAAGCCGGTTTTTGAAATAACTATCACTAAATAGTTTGAAGTAAGCATAATGTCTCACTTCGGTAGAGTCGACTCGTGCCATACCATTATTTGCCCATTGAATTAGAAAATTGGTGAGAAAATTGATGCGGTTGAAATAACCTTCTAGACAATGACCTTTCTGGAATAGTTGATTTTGAATGTCATTGACATTATCCACAGAAAACTCTGAATCATGACATTCTATTGTAATGATTGATTAATATTGTAGAAGAACCAATATACCTATTCAAAAATTGATCAGCAATTTAAGTCATTATTTTTTTTATGGAAACAATTGATTTGAAGTGGTAAATTGGACGCCATTGTAAAATGGCGATCTCTTCGTTGAAGATAACCTTATCTGTATTCGAGAAGACAAATATATTTAGTGGCTTTGGAATTAGTATATCCAGTAATCTTTACATTTTATTAAATGACTCTCTTCATCAAATTTAAAACCCAAAGAGACATTTTATAAATGAATATGGATAAACCAGATAACTATGAGGCGCTACCTTTTTAAAAATGACCACTAACAAATTACTTTAGGACAGATATTTTTGTAATGTTGCTAGTTTGTGAATGGGTTATCTTTAGTGATCAATTTATCGGCTCGTTAGTGTCTGATAAATGTGATTCGATTGCTCTCTGATTATAAAGCAATTTATCAAGATAATAGCGTTGATTAGTACTGTGAGAATGGTTCTACAAAATTTACTCACAAAATCCCTTTGTCGGGATTATTAGATTTTTATTAAATTTGTCAGACTTTATTGGGTAAATAATGCTGATTAGTAGGTAGATCCGATGAATTTTAAAATAATTCAAGTTACCTGCAGCTACTCTTATGCTTCTGATAGTTTAACACGCACTGCCTTAAGGCTACCTGTTGCCATTCAGATATTTCTTATGATTACACGATTGCGGAAAAACTTACACTACGATTACCTTGTATCTGATTCCGCTCTTTATAATCGGGCATTTCATCGCGAAGACCAAGCTTCTGGGCGGTGTTGCCTGTAATGAATGCTTACTCATACCAACACGTTAGCGTTTAATACGCTTTAAGTACTCATCCGCTATAGATCGCGTTTTATATTATTAACTTACAAATTGTACGGTGTTTTAACAACCGTGAACGGCTTAATTATCCACTAAACATTTCGTATGCGTATCAGTCGAAATTTCCGTGTACAAGAAATGTTTTCATTGAAACACAATTGTGAGTTTATCTAAAATTTGTACTTTTACTATTATATAAATGATTTATTTTCTTTTTTGAGTGATTTTCTGTTCATCTGTTATCTATATTATAATACGTGAAGCAAAAACTTTGTACCCCTTTTTACGAAAATTGCACGGACGTAGAAGCATGAAATTTCACACACTTGTAGTTTATATAGAGAAGGAGTGCAGAATGCTAATATTTTTTTTAAAATTATGCATAAAAAATACATTAAATCTATAAAAAAAACATTACAAACTTTACCATGTATTTGACACACATACACACACACGCATATACACTCTTTTATTTATTGTTAAAGTCGTAATTTAAATTAATTATGGTAGAATTTCGACCACTGGGAGATCAGTAGTAGATGGAGTCGCATTCAAAAAAAGACTGAAAGAATGGCTATTATGTAAATGTTATTATAATTTAAACGAATATTTTGACGAAATTAATGTATTAAATGTAGCAAATATTATTGTAATTTTATTAATGAACACGGTATTGAAATAACTGCCTAATAATTATAATTATTGTACGTCCGAAATGGGCAACTGTTGTAACCATTGAATTTCAGCATAACACTGTATCACACAGTTTTGGACAATAAAAATTATCTTATTTTATCTTATTTATTAAATACTAGCTGTCCCGGCGAACTTCGTACCGCCTAACAATCAATGAATGTTGTGGTACATATTAGCTGAACTAAATTTATGATTTTATGGAATTAAAACAATGAATAGTAGAAAATAATAGAGAAGCTCGATGGCGTCATTGCGCGTGTCTGTCTAATTGAACACGCAAGTTAAGCAACGTCGACCGTAGCCTGTACACGGATGGGTTTATATTACCTCGAGCTCCTCCGTGATTCGAAAGACACGTTAAGCCGTCGGTCCCGGTTGTTATCATTAGCTCATCTTGAGCTCCTCCGTGCTTCGGAAGGCACGTTAAGCCGTCGGTCCCGGTTGTTATCATTAGCTCATCTTGAGCTCCTCCGTGCTTCGGAAGGCACGTTAAGCCGTCGGTCCCGGTTGTTATCATTAGCTCATCTTGAGCTCCTCCGTGCTTCGGAAGGCACGTTAAGCCGTCGGTCCCGGTTGTTATCATTAGCTCATCTTGAGCTCCTCCGTGCTTCGGAAGGCACGTTAAGCCGTCGGTCCCGGTTGTTATCATTAGCTCATCTTGAGCTCCTCCGTGCTTCGGAAGGCACGTTAAGCTGTCGGTCCCGGTTGTTATCATTTAATGACAGTCGTTATGTTAAGTCAGTGGCCTTTAGGCGGTTCGAAAACACTGGCCTCCGCCAACCCGCAGTTGAGCAGCATGTTGGAGTACGCTCTAAACTCCTTCGGTTGAGGGAAGACCCGTATCCATAAAAACTGAAGATTTCATAAAAATAAAGATTTCCTTATTGTTAAATTTAAAAAAAAAAAAACGTTTTGTTTTATTTTTTTTAGTTTTGAAATAGGTTTTATCATTTTGGTGATTTGTAATTGTCATTTCTTTTGATGTTTACTCTGATTTGATTCTTGCGCTCGAACCCCATGGGAAAAGCGTTTTCACCCCTATCGATTTGACATTTTTAAATTTTCGTAACAAATCACAGACAACTTTCGCGACATAAAAGTGACACCAATCGATTTGACGTTTTGATATTTGACAACCAATAAATATCGTAATCCCTTTTTCAACTGACACTTTCATTTGTATGGGAAAATGTTTTTTCTTTTATTTTATTTTTTTGAGAATTTTCCAATGTATTTTAAGAGTTATTCTGCTATTCGGGACGGAAACAAATCCAACAAATCAAAAACCATGGCAATCGGTCCAGCCGTTCTCGAGTTATAAGTGTTGTAACAAACACGACTTTCTTTTATATATATAGATAAATACTATTATTGCATGTTTGAATTACATGTGAAAGGTTTTCCCACTGGCTAGTATTTCTCATAAGAAGTAATTCACATCGGTACCTTTAGGTTGCATAATGACGAGATCAGTCTCAGTTTCAAGACGCCGGTGACAGCCCAGACCACCGGCGGCGAACACTGTTTTTTGAATATGCCTTCATTAGAGCGCAAGTGGATGACATGCTGCTGAGAGTTTTCCTGCGTATGTCGAATCAATTTGCATTTGAAAATGTTTCTTTAATTACTGTCTGGGACCTTAGGCAATTAACTGTGTAGAGACAAATGTCTGAACTAAAAAATGGCCCACTTTTATTCGGTTTCTTTCTACGCAACAATGTATCAAATATAGTCGTCAACATTGTAGTCAGCTATCTTATTGATTCACCATTGAATTTAACGTCATTGTAGGGCTCTTTGTAGTAGTAAGCAATCTAGGGCGTATTATGAGAGGTCAGTTCAATATGATATTGACTGACATCATTAAAGGAATCTCTTCCGTTATTGATACAGTCATAATATTTGCTGTCACTCAGCACCTGGATGGGTCAACGAACTTTGTTGATCAAGTTTCCATTTTGATCGGCTGCTTTTCTACAGCCAAAGTTGTTGAGTGAAGACTTAATCGTGTTACCAAATATTGTCACAATTCACGCGGAACATCGTATAATCAGAATTGGCCATTATTTCCCGATTTCTTTAAGGCTTTATTGGAAACGAGTATGATTGTCGGGTCTTTTCAGAGGAAAGATATATCACTGGTGAGACGTTTTTGTGAGCAGTGCGTTCTCTCGACGATTTTTATGTGGTTTAATGCGATCCAGCCAGTGGCTGTATCGACCCTAATTATTTGAATAGCGCGACACGACGTTCCTTTGAACAAAGCCGATAACTGGAACGAAGGCACGAATAGTAAAATGGTTGGAACCGTTTATTATTCCTTTTATGCGTTGCAGTATCTTTGGATAATTACGATAATACTTTTATTACTAAGTATATGCCGTTATTTTATATGTGTAATAAAAATAACAACTTTTTATTTCACATAAAATATATGATAGCTTTTAGAATGTTAAATGTCAAATAATTTTACAATAATATTGTTTGTTAATAATAATATATTATTGTCTGATAACTAATTTTATCAGTGCATTAAATATATGGAAATATATATACAATAAAATCCAGCCAATCAATGCATTCACTTGTAGAAACACGACAACTTTTCAGCGATTAAAAGGTTATTGTGTTCATATGAATGAGTAACGTTATACATTATTCAGTTTAGATGCACGAAATATTCATTGTGATACTTACTACCAGTTACATATATCCGAAGCAAGGAGGAGCTCGATGGCGTCGTTACGCATGTCAGTCTAATCGAAAACGCAAGTTAAGCAACGTCAGCCGTGGCCATGGATGGGTTTATTTATCTCGAGCTCCTCCGTGCTTCGGAGGGCACGTCAAGCCGTCGGTTTCGGTTGTTGTCATTAGATGACAGTTGTTAAGCCAAGTCAGTGGCCTTCAGACTGTTTAAAAACACTGGCCAAAAAACTTGAAAAAACAATCCGTCGACCCGCAGTTGAGCAGCGTAGTGGAGTATGCTTTAAACCCCTTCGATTGAGGGGAGGCCCGTATCCCAGAAGTGGGATGAATAAGAGTTGACGACGACGACGACGACATATATTTTGCTGTTTAAAAATATTAGTTCTAAGTAATATTAGTAATACTTCCTAAATAATAAGATGATTTTAAAAAAAAACCACTTTTTCTGGGATCCCATCACTAGACTCTGACTTGGTGAATATGAGACACCACACAATCATACCCTTTCAAATAAAAAAATAGAATTTGACTATACGTGCTTATAAAATTTAAGGGTTTCCCTTGATTTCCCTGGGATCCCATCATCAGATCCTGACTTGATTAATATGGGACCACCTTGCAATCATACCCTTTCAAATATTTTTGAAAGGGTATGATTGCAAGGTATTTTACCGATTTTGCAAATCGGTTCAATTCGCCAAGATATCGAAGAACATACTCCTCCTTTTTTTGAAGTCGGTTAAATAACAAAACTTTCTTTTTTTATACAAATAAGGTGGAAAATAAGCATAGGTATCAGTCTTTTGACTCTCGCAACACTAGAAGTATCATTCACGCGATGTCTATCCTGTAAAAATCCTTTGACGCCTATCTTGAATCCACATTTTGGCTCCAAGCCAATGTGTGAGGGTGAATTTTCTTCCAACATTTAAACAATATTTTTTTAAATATGCAAAAAAAAAGGACCAGAAAGCGGCCGCCAAATGATAAAAAAAAGAATTTGAAATATCTAAATATTTGGGTCTCACAATTAAATGTGAACTTAAGGGTGGCTGTCTCAAAATTCACGAATTGACGAGTCGCACCCTCACGACATTATTGTTATTTTTATCGGAATTCTGTAGAGATATTCCAGATATCTCTGGGACTACCTGCTACTGAGTTCCAATTCATTAAAGGCCATTAATGAGTTTTATTGCGGCCTGACAATTTATTATATTACCTCGGAGGCAGATTAATTCAAGTCATTCTGTTGGACACTATCCATAGATAATGCTGTTGTATTCGATTGGTATTTAGTTTCGTTGTAGGTTTACTTTGTGTTCAATAGTCTATTTTTTTTTTATCTTGTCTTTGTCTCCTGTTTATACTCTACTGTAGATACTAATACTTTATGTTATACAATTGACATAAAGTTCATTATGTTATGTACAATGTCGTTGCAAAAAGTCGCTTGCATTCCATTCCGCGGCGGTATCAATTGAGCCTAAAAGTACAGTCAAATGCAATTTTTATATTGATGCTGTTAGAACTGTTATTTAATATCCTTTAACAATATGTTAATAATCTTATGATATTTAAATTTAAGAAAACGCTTTAATTCATGCTAAGAAAATCAAATGAATTAAATCATTTGATTTTCTCAGCTAGACAAACATCTCTATGTGTCTAACTGGGAGAAGTTTTTTTTTTTTTTGCGATGTAAGCATAAAGTGCTAGCAAATAGAATGGTACATCTCTAAATACCTTGTAAGTAATAACTGTTAGGTACTTTGGTCAATATTTCAGTCGGTCGCACAGTACCTACTCTAGCATCTCAAATATAGGCCGTCAACTTCACGTACAAAAATATTATTTAAGTAATGAATAAAAAAAAATGTTATCTTTTTGTCTGTGAGTTTAATAAATGAATTAACTGCATTTATACAACCTAGATCTTTTTGATAATAGCCATTCCTATTCCACTGTTATTTTTATTTATTAGAATATTTTCTTTTTAATTTCTCGAGGAAGTAGCTTGTTAAGAAATAGAACGGACGACGGTCACGAATTTTGAAGTGAACTAAAATACATAAAGTTTGTGGTAAAAACATACACTTAAAGATATTTTTTGCAGACCCTTCTCAGGAGCACTTGAACTTGATCGATATTCAAAAATAGCAGCGGGCATGCTTGCGTTCAGAGATTTGGGTCACACGCTCATTGGCGGCAAGTTCCATTGCCTGTAATATTACACTGGCGAGCAAAAACATGGGACCTTGAGACGGCAGTTGACGGCGCTCCTGCGTACGTGAAATCGATGCTTCAAGTTTCCAAGTGTAAAGCAACGAGTTATTTTTCTCTTATTATAAAAATTTTATTGCCTGCGGTACAGCTGTGTTTACTAGAAAATTGGTTCGTACTGCGAAATTTTAAACTGTAACTTTCAGCCCGGTTACATTATTTTTATGGTGATTTGAGCGTGCTTGATCTTGGTGTTCTGTTGCTACAAGCAAAGTAGATTATGAGTAGTTGTAGTTGCAAAAAAAATGTATGTATTTATTTCTCGTAGAAGAAGAAGCACCTGTAAAATCACTTTATTGTAAAACATTTAAGTATTTATCTTCAATAAGGTGCAGGTGAGCTTTTTAAACAACCTTTTGTATTTTAAAAATGTCTTCGCATTATACAGATACGTCAAATCGAAGTGTAACAAATGTAAACAAGTCGACAGGTACATTGCTGCGTACTACCAAAATGGTAAATCGATTAATTTTTACTTTTTCCCCATAAACGGTTCCGCACCGGTCACTGTTCAGGCAGCTGCAATGCGCCTGCGCGCGACCGTCGCGTGCCTCGTAAACGCACGAGCGGGCCCGATGGCGCACGAGTCCAGCAGCGTTGTGTGGTTCAGCCAGCCGCTTGCGCTTGCGCCGCCGCAATCGCTACATACGATTGTGCACAATAACAAGTGTCACTCTGTTATTTAAAGCAAAAGGTTTTGTCTAGTCTCACTGTGGCATCTATTCTATCTACTATAGAAAACAATGTCTCGATTGATACATCTAATCGAACTGGATACTTAAGGTTTTATAATAAAGCATACTTAGGGTTTTATAATAAAGCAAGCCAAAATATGTCACTGCTAAGGATATATTTGGAGAAGTTGTTGATTTTACATAAAGGATGACATTTATAAAGGTTTCATTTATTCTCTCCCCTGGTGGAACATGACATTTTTTTTTTAAGGAAGTAATATATGCATTAAAATATGTTTGTACCAGTTTATAGACCCTTCGATGATGGATTCTCTGACGCGTAATATTAAATTCATTTTGTTTAATTCAGCCTGATACACTCTGCTGTGTCATTTAGGGCTGCAATAACTGTCACATAAGAGAGAGAGAGAAAGAGAGACCGATGCTGAGTTACGGTACTTGAAGTTTCTGCTTGATCCCTCCCTTGCTAGATCATCAGCCCACTCATTGTCTCCAATATCTGTACATTCAGGAAACCCAGGCTAATTCCAGTCTGCCGGGTGATGGATCATCCTTAATAATAGAAATAAAAATGATATCATAAATCGTTATACGAATCTCTATTATATCTTGTATTGCAAAATTCAAATTAGAATTAATGACGAAGAAATAGGCTACTAATTAAGGTCGGTGTGTTCAAAAGATTCTAATTTCACTGCCCATCGACTTTTTACTATTTCCTAGAAATTTTGAACGTATTTTCCTTATAGTAATCAGCAGTTACCAAAGCTTATTTTTGGTCACCTGCGTATAATTATGTATTAAATTAGGGAGTCATAGTTTGGTAGACAGAGACTCATGGGGGATGGGAGGAGGCCTACGTTCGTAGACGGACGCAACGAGGGCTGTTATCGATAGATAGAGTTTGGTGGGTAATTACTAATTTAAAAGTGAGCATTGCTATTCAGCGAGGAAACGCAGCCAGTGAGTGTTCTTGCCTCCCTGCCGCATGGGACCGATATTTTTGAGGAATAGTTAAGTGTTTTTTTTTATTAGTTTTATTTTTAAGTAATTTTAAGATTAGTTTATTTTTAATTACTTTAGTTTAGTTTGTACTTTGTTAATATTCTTCTAATTATTATTTGAACTTGATTCAGATAGAAGACAGTTAATACTATTATATCGACGAGAAGAATATCGTGTTGATTTTGTCCATATATAGAAATAGTTGTGTTTTTTTTTTAATTAGTTTTTTTTTTAAGTTATTTTAAGATTAGTTTATTTTTATTTACTTTAGTTTAGTTTGTACTTTGTTAATATTAGCTTCTGATTATTATTTGAACTTGATACAGATAGAAGACAGTAAATACTATTATATCGACGAGTTGAATATCGTGTTGATTTTGTCCATATACGTGCTGAAAATAACTATGATTAAGTTTTTTCCATTGACGTTTGCACGAGGTGTAATGACAGTACAGGGTCCTGTTTACATTTCAAAATAAAATATGTAATGACAAGTGTAATTTTAAAATACACACATTTTAGTTTTAAATCTCTCTGGACATGTTATAAAGTTGGCAAAGTTGATAATTACATCGGCAAATTGAACGATGACATAGTAAGACGTAGAGCAACTAACATTGTTAATAGGACAGGCAATATAATGAGTAGCAATTTAGTCTCAAACGGATGCAGGGTTGCATACTAACCGACAATTAATATAAAGGGAGGCATTGACAAGACCGGCAAAGCGATTCGCGAATCTACAGGTGTGTACATTTCCGTAGCTACTAGATCTCGTTTTATAAAGAAACAAGTTTGAACTATTAATAAGAACGGAAATTATCCACCCCACCCATTATAAAGCTTCCCTTCCATTATCAAAAATTACTCTTGCAATTTGATTTCGATGGGCGGGAAAGAGACGTGATCCAGTTGCAACGTGATTGTCTTTTTCAAATTAAGTGTTGCCCAAAGTACGTTTTGGGGTTCTATATTATACATGTTTTATTTTGCAAAGTGAAATTTGAACTTAGGCACGTGTGGTAGCTTTTTGTTATTTTTTACTTTGCAATATACTTTTAACAGAATGTATGAAAACGCATTCATACCGTTATTTTGCACACGGTAATTATAGATACAGTCAGATAAAAGCAATCTGCTTATAAATTCAAACAAATATGATTTTTGTTTGAATGTTTCATTTCTTTCTTGCCATTAAAAGGCGTAGGCTTATTTGTCACATTTTTTTATTATTATGGAAATTGTCTACAGTAGCTTACAGGTTAGAAGCTTGTAACACATGCAGTATGATACTAACCTTAGGGCCTATTTACATTCCCGTGCGGCCTGCCATTGATATCGATTGGGTACGATACGATCATCAGATTTTATCGTAAATCAAAGTGATACCGATAATAATAAAAAATATAATAAAGAGAAGCCGTTGCATTGGACGCCAGACAACATTAAAATAATATTAAAATGATAATTAGCGTTTTGAAAACTTCTTTCATGAATAAAACAATCATCACTGCAGCACCCGAATAACTTGATCTTAGTCGTCGTCAATCTTTATTCATTCCACTGCTGGGATACGGGTCTCTCCTCAATCGAAGGTGCTTAGAGCATACTCCACCTGTCTGCGCAACTGCGGATTGGCAGAGGTTAGTCTTTTAAAAACTACGTTAAACCGCCTAAATGCCACTTGGATTAATGACTGTCATTTATCGACAACAGCCGGAATCGACGGCTTAACATGCCTGCCGAAGCACGGGGGAGATCGAGATAAATAAACCCATCCAAAGAAAGGCTACGGTCGACCTTGCTTGACTTGCGTCATCGATTAGACTGCCACGCGCAACGACACCATCGAACTTGATCTTAGTATTTGTCAACAAATTAACATTAAAAAATTCAGGTTACTTTAAAACTCGTGTGTGTAACCGACAAAATAATTATTTGATGGGAAATGATTCATAAAATCTAATCTTATATTTATATTGACCTCAATTTGCTTAGTATCTTCATTGCTATATAGAGTGGCCATGGTACCATAGCATATTGGGTACATATTGGGTACTCATGACTGCGTGTAGAAGACAGAAATTGATTGTACATTTTTTAACAGTTCTTGCAATTTATTACTTAGCAAATATGCACATTGATAAAATAGTTGTATACATAAATTATGTGATTAGTTGTATTGACTTAACATTAAATCACAGATAGTAGTTTATATCGACCACTAGCCCTCTTACCACCATCTCTTATTGCGATTCAATAATTCAATAGATTGCTTATTCATACCAATGAATAAGCGAATCTAATCCAATGAATAAGCGACTCTATTTCATTTGAAATATAGTCGCTTATTCATTGGTATGAATAAGCATTCTATTCAGTTATTGAATCGCAATAAGAGTTGGTGGTAAGAGGGCAGGTTTATAGACCTCTTGCAAGTCAATCCCGATGTTTATAAAATGTATATTTTGTTATTTCAAAGGGATCTACGAAAATCGAAAAATGTACAGGGCAAGGATTTTTGGGACAAAAATGTTTTACATTGCGTAAAATTTTATCAGCCAACCGGTAGTAGCAAAGAATATAAACAGAAGCTTGTAAAGGCACTGGAAGTTATGCCAAATGTCGCATTTTAAATATTTTAGGATTACATGTTAGAGACTAAGCAGAAAATTATTCGGATTATTTAGATTAGTATTATTTAGATTAGTGGAAATTATCCTCAGCTAGCTCTCTTCGTTCCTGGATTCCTGGATTAGATTTCGTGATGGAAACGTGCGTAAGGGTAGTATTAACTTCTTTCACGCTAATTTCGGGTTGTAACTCTAATGCTTCTTTTTTTATACTACGTCGAGTGGTAGACAAGCATAGGGCCCGCCTGATGTGAGGCGGTTACCGTAGCCATATTAACCGCTCGCAACATAAAATATCGCTCGCGCGCCGCCACCTCCGCTGCCAACGCATCATATCCTTCCTTTGTGGTGACCTCACTCACTCGCAGGAACACAACAACCCTCAAGGGAATTGTTATTTGGCTGCGGTAGTCTGTGAGGTGGAGGTTGTACATTCCCCAGTCGGATAGCTTACAATTACGCTCACTACCTCTCTTTTCGCCTGAGTTTCATTTGTCAGTCAGTAGGGTGCACCGCGTGCAGGTGAAGTTGGCTTTAGTTCAAAGATATTGATGAACCACTTATTCCCCAACCTCTCTTCTCTTCTCCAATTTCTCACTAAATTTACTCATGATATTCATGTATTATTTGTGTAGGCAGTTGTTAATGTTCTTAACATTTTCCGTATATGCTTCTTGATGGCTACTATGTGAAAAACCTCTGATAATTTTGTTGAAAGAATCATTACCCGTGTCTGCTCTGCACTATGCACATATTGCGACTGCAATCCTAGTAATTATTAGTACGAGAAAGAAAAAAAAATTAGATAATTCTTGGACAAATCCAAATTAAATATTCCCCGGGGCAAACCTTTCCAGTGACCACTTGCGCAACTATGTAATTGGCCATATTCCAGAAACTCATTCAGTTTTACTATTTTGTAGTATACGGGAAACCAATATTATAATAAGAAAAATTAAGTTCTGTTATTGTATTTCTAGTGAAAATATGATTTTTGATTACCCGCCTATTTTCGGGTTAGATTTTTTCAAGATGGCGGATTTTTCAAAATGGCTTATCGCAAAGTTAAAGTAAGGCTTGATGTTTATTTGTAAATCTTTATTGCAACTATAACAGTAATACATACACTTATACGTAATATTAACCATTAGTACAATGGCGGACTTACCCCATCAGGGATCTCTACCAGTCAATTACAGAATACCGATAGGAAACCGAAGTTTCCCGGGGCAGTTATATTTAGCACAATTTACATAAATAATGACAATATAATCATCACTAATCACATAAGGCTTGATGATTATAAATCTATATGGATCAAGTTAAGTTATATAACATATTTGGATCCTAAATAAATATTTAAGGTCCATATAGAAGCAGGGAGAAATTCTAACTCTAAATTCTTCTCCAATTTCTCACAAAATTTACTTCGTGTATTTTTTGGGTAGGTAGCTAAGTATTTATGTGACATCAATAATAAAGTACTCTATAATAAAATTTGTTCATTTTCCATAGATGCTTCTTGATGTATACTGGATGCTAGTACGAGTAAGTGAACAACCTCTGATAAACTTGTTGAAAGAATCATGCCTCGTGTCTGCTCCGCACTATGCACATATTGCGACTGTAATCCTAGTAATTATTAGTCCGAGAAAGAAAACTTTTTGAGAATTCTTGGGCAAATCCAAATTAAATATTCCCCGGGGCAAACCCTTCCAGTGACCACTTGCGCAACTATGTAATTGACCATTTTCCAGAAACACATTCAGTTTTACTATTTTGTAGTATACGGGAAAAAAAGATTATTAATAAGAAAAATTAAGTCATGTCAATATATTTCTAGTAAAAATATGTTTTTTCATTACATGTTTTTTTTTTATATTAAGATTGTGCTTTTTTTGCAAAGGGTATGTTTATATTCCTTTGACGACTGAAGTGGTCGAATGGATAACCATGTCTTTGACTCCGGGGTCGCGGGTTCGGTCCCCGCACAAGACAAATAATTGTGTGCATCAAGTCAACAAGACAAATCTGTTTATCTTGGTCTGGATGTTTTCTATGTATTATATGTATGTAGTCCCGTAGAACCCATAGTACAAGCTTTGCTTAGTTTGGGACCAGATGGCAGTGTGTAATTCGTCCAAGAATATTTATTTATTATTATTTATTACTGATTATATATAATATTGTTAACACAAAGAAATAGGTATATCCATTAAATTGCTAAATGGTTAACAAGTTTTAAAGTGGGGTATAACGAAAAAGAACATTGTTTTGTAAAATATTTATTTACAAAAACAACCAACTGGTTGCGCACTGGTACTTTTGCTAAAAAAAGTTTTTTCAATAAAAATCTTATAATATGTATTAGGAATCTGTCTTATGGTACTACACGTATATACACTAAAGTCTTTGTCTCAAGATCTCCAAAAGTTTAAAAATATGAGCTTTCGTAGCACAATGTCTTACCAAGATCTACGGTAACATCTATACTAAGCAAAGTCATAAACTAGATCAACTTGAGGGAAAATTTAATATACAAGATCAACTAAAAACTAATGACTAGATAACAGTAATAAACTATGTTAATACTACTTAACTGGAAGTCGTAGCAATTACGAAAGCTATACTAAGGCACAGCGATATCTGGAATCTTACGATATTACTAAATGCTTATGTGGAACAAATGATCAATTCAGTCTTTGTTTTGCTATTTCATCCATGTATGAAATGCAGTTAAGGGTATTCGTTCGGTGGTCGGTCGGCGGAATGCATCGATGAGGTCGTTATAGTCGACCATTATCCCCACTCATTAGGAATATACTGATTGCGCTTAATTAGAGGTTCTCTCAGGTCCCTCGCGCTCCGTCGCTCGGAGTCCTCTTCAGGAATACTTGTTTTTTCACAAGCCGCTCAATGGCCGTACTTTGATCACCGTAATGCACGGTTCCTGGGAACAAGAAAAATAAGGGTTATTTCAAATGCTTTATATCTGTGCTATTTATAAGTAGAACTAGTGACTCAACTTTGATAACAAAAAGTTTATATCTATTAAAATGTAAAACGAATTCATATTCTCATCAGATACCGTACGGTGAATTCCCATTAGAACTGAACTGGTATCAACAGATGTTTGCTTAAAGCTTAGCAAATATTGTAACACGTGTGCTTCGCTCACCGCCCTTCTATTTCCTCTTGAGATTTCGTCTTCCGGCACAATAAATTAATAGCCGACGGGAGAGCTCTACATATTTTTTTGCAATTTTAATTTAGTTTTTAGAATATGCTACATTAACTAATCCGTAAAATTGGGCCACATGGTAAGTTCTCATTAACCGGACGTGCCATCTTGATTTTAAGAAAATGACGCTGCCAAAACCTGTTTCCACTTGTCATGTGTTACATAGCTGTCTATTATTAGAAAATACCACTTTTTATATGCAATTTTGCTTACAACATGCGGGCCAAACCACAAGATTATTAGAAGTAATTGCTCTTTGCAATAGGCGCAAAATATAAGATGGAATGCGGGTCGCTTCTGTTCTACAAAACTTAGGCTAAGATAGTTCTCTATGACGATAAAAAACGTCTACCTAGCTTCGAACTTTTATGGAACGACATATTTCAATATTCGCTATTGTCGGAGACATGCTATTGTGTCGTCCTAATTTAACAATGAAAGATAAAGTCTATCCGATGGTTCAATGCGCAACCATAATAGTATTTATGTGTTTACTTTTTGCCTGCAGGAATGGAGGCCGTGAATCTCCATTCAAGTTGTGCAATATAAAGGCACTGAAGCAGGATCGACCCAGTAGGTAACCGTGACTAACGGATCCATTAAGAAAAAAACTCGTGTCCCTAAAGGTCCTTTGAAATCGCACGATACCTGACTTTTTGCCAACTTTTTACTATTTCAAGCTCATGAAATACAGGTATTCAAAATCATATCAAAGTTTAAAATTATAATTTAAAGAATCAACACACGTCGCGACAAATGTCAACATAAAAATATATTATCAAAGCTCTGAAGATTACTTCTATGTAAACACATTTTAAGGAGTCATTCATAAAACATGTGATATCTTATCATTTTTCGGAACGATTATGTCTGACATTGAAATTGTTATTTTTAGAAATAATCTAATATTCTTACCTTTATCATTGTTGCTGCCACCATGATATGACATCTAGAAGTTCTTCATCTTCAGGACTCATAGGTTCGTATGAATCGTATGCATCGTGACAGCTTGGCCCAGCGGAACTTTCAGATACAAGAGATGGAGCTGGCGAGTGCGATTCTTCAGATGATGGAGGAGTTTGTGGTCCAATTGCGTTTAAACTTAGACTCATTTGTGTCTCAGAACATCCTTCTTCGCTTTCTTCTAGTAACCGTTTCAGGCTTTTGATATATTCCACAGCTAGCCTTAATGTGTCCACTTTGCTTAATTTACGAGATGAACCCCTGCCTCCAGCTAATGCTGCCGATACGGCTGAAGGTATATGCTGCCGGAGAGCTGCAAATCCATTATTAACTTGCTTCACTCTGTTCCGCTCTCTGGCGTTTCTTCTGGCTACCGAAGCAGGCTGACTCGGATAAGGTTGATGAAGGTAAGATTTCTTCTTGCAACGAGATGCATCAATTGGAGCGGGCGCCAGTTTCCTCTGCGTAGGAGTCTGGAGGTGCATCAGCTTCTGATCGACACCGATATATTGATAGGTGTGAATAGCTGCCATCGGCATCGCGAACGAACGTAATCAGTGATGAGAGATCGAGTCGAGCGCACGAGTGCGTACCGCGCGGAGGTTGCCGGTGGATTGGCGGAGGTGGCGCGCACCCCCGACGCTAAGTAGCGCGAGTGCTGGCAGGCGGCGGGAGGCGGCGGCGGCGCGGCGCGGGCAGTACGCCGCGGCGCGGCGGTGGGGGTTGGGGCGCGTGCCGGGCGCGCGCGCACTCGCACGGGCCGCCTCTCCCCGCGCCGCCTGTGTTGCTACTTGCTGCGCGCTGATCAAAATACGCCGGCGCTTATTATGCCATAGAGCGGTAAGCTCGCGCCGCTATTGTTGCACGTCGTTGCGCGTAATTATCCCGTCCATTACCTTGTTCGGAAGACGGGATTCGTTCGCATCGTCTATTTAGAAGTCGTTAAGGAGAATAGGCGCTGTAAACGTATCAGCGACGATATTGTTTTATTAATGTTTCGAGCTTTTGTTGTCCTTAATAAGCTTCATAAAGTTTTTTGTAATATTGTTCATTGTTCTAAAGGACACTTACATTCACTTATGGATATTTTATTGTCCATTCCATTGTGCAAAGAAACGCGTGAACTCGTAGAGCAGTTGAGCGCTAAATTTGCATTTCCCAAGGCAGCTCTCTAAAATGCATGCTATAGCTATAACAAAATCTTCGGTATTTTATTTATTGGTATCTCAGGCATATTTACAGCGTTTTCGCTCGTAGTTTCTTGTAAGTTTAAAACCGCAACGCCTCAATAGGTTATAATCGCATCGCAGGCAGGTGTCTAGCAAAGCAACATCAATGCGTAAACATAGATTAAGTACACTATGTTTGCAAATTGCCGCGGGCAGTTTCTTTGATGGCTAATTTTTATGTCATTAGCACAATTTGATGCATGCTTTATGTTGAAATGGCATGAGCTTTTAAGTTGAATTAAAATAAAACTACAAGAACCAAAGGAATGTAATCACATCATATTTCGACTACCTATATGACCGTATCTGCATCATACGAGTATTTTGGAACTTTTGGAAATAATTTGTAAAATTCAAAAATGTATGGTTCAAAAAGGAAGGATATGCATGTTTACTCGTATAGTTGTATTATACTCGTAAAGTACCTATAGTAATACATAATATCTAGATGACCGGAAAGTTTGGCCTGGCGAATATATCATAAAATATAATATATAATAGAATATGTTAATAGTAAAGTAGTTGTAAATATTAAAGTAGTTTAAAATATAGATAACACTAGCGGCCCGCCCACGCTTCGCTGTGGCTCAATCTTCCCGTTCCCATTACTGCAGCGCCATCTGCCGGGTTGATTTGTGAATCTAAACTGTTCATGGCGCCACCCAAATATATAAATATATTTGCATACAAAAAAAAAACATTCAAATCAGTGCAGCCGTTTAGAAGGAGTTTAGTGACATACACACGTTCAGTAGAATTATATATATATATATAAAGATTACGTGTAATAAAAATATCTGTCTGTCCTTTTGGATTTCTGAGTCCCTGGTTGGTTTCCCGTGCTCGATGGCGGTGCGGGTTAAGGTCCATTTGCCTGGTTGATTTACTGGACGAAAGACTCGCAATCCTATGATATAACTGAAAGGTGGGCACAGGTGCACATTAGTTGAAGGCATAGCGTCCGTTGTCCTTTTGGAGAATAGAATGTTATTGACTTATTGACGAGCTCGGTGGCGTAGCGGTCAATGATGCGGCTTCGACACCAACGCTCGTGGGTTCGATTCCCACATAGGACAAACATTTGTGTGCATGAACATGTCTGTTTGTCTTAGTCCGGGTGTTTTCTATGTATCATAAGTATGTATTTACAAAAAAAAATGTACTTACGTATGTTTATCAGTAGTGTAGTACCCATAGCACAAGCTTCGCTTACTTTGGGGCTAGATGGCGCTGTGTAATTTGTCTGACAATATTTATTTATTTACTTATTTATTGACAAAAATATAACATTTAGTACAATGCTGTTCCGTATACTGATACACTGGAATAATGCTTGAAAAATAGTGTAAATGCATTATATGACAACACAAAACGTTTGATTAGGAAGAAAATAATATTATTTCATAATTACGTACCCTGATTTATTTATGCAATAAAGAAATCATAGATCATAACAATGAGAGCGTGTGACCAGGCTTGATGCACTACTTGATTCCATTCAAATATTTTGCATGGTAAATGGTATGTATCATTTTGCCTAAATATATATGAAAAACAATGTATCCTTTTGAGTGTGTTCGTCAAAAATAATAATTCACACATTTACGCTACGAACGGGCGGCAAGTCGTAGACTGGACAGGTGCCTCGGCGCGCGACATCTCCTCGTCTCCTCACCTGTTGTGAATTGTGCGCGTGATCTAGTTGAAATAAAAATTCCATTCAATGTTTACATACATTCATATTTTAAATTTGAGAAGAGCTCCATGGCATCGTTTCGCGTGTCATTCTAATCAAACACGCAAGTTAAGCAACGTCGACCGCAGCTTGTCTATGGATGTGTTTATTTATCTTGAGCTCCCCCGTGCTTCGGAGCGCACGTTAAGCCATGGTCCGAGTCCCAGTCCCAGGTCCCAGCTGTTGCCGTTAGATGACAGTTGTTAAGCCAAGTCGGTGGTCTTAGTACCACGCTACTCAATTGTAAGCCCGCTTACCGCCCAGGACTCGATAGTATCGAAAGCTTTTTCATACTCAATGAACATTAGGGTTACGCACTTAGGGCTTAGAACCTGTAAGAGTTTGATTATACGTGGCGAAACCATTTTTAAATTCAGCCTGCTCACGCAGTTGGGTTCACATTGAGTGTGTTTTTTAATTTATTTTCTAGCACTCGCATAAACAGTTTTGTATAAGTGTGATATAAGACTATAGACATAAGACAAATCGATAGTTGTCTAGTCGATTTATGTCAATTTTTTATTGAGTAAAATAATTACTGTATTATTACAATTTTGGGGCACTTGCGTCTCTACCAAACATTTGGTAAATAGCTTGGCTAATGGAGTCGGGATAGGAGATAGAAACTAGAGAGTAGGGAACAGTCGTTAAGCCAAGTCAATGAAACACTGGCCTCCGCTATCCTCCAGTTGCGCAACGTGGTGGAGTATGCTCTAAACCCCTTCGATTGAGTGGAGGCCCGAATACCAACAGTAGGATGAATAAGGGTTGACGGCTATACATAAGAGTATTACAGTACACGTTCTCTATCTCATCTAATGATCATCATCATCATCTAATGTCTCTATTTGGAGTCATATTAGTTGTTGTTGTTGTTGTAAATATCTTTATTGTACAAAAACAGTAGCAGTAGACAAAATGGTACAAATGTTGACATACAATTTGTACTAAAGCGGACTTATCCCATAAAGGGATCTCTTCCAGCCAACCTTTGAGTAATTTAAATGACACAGCAAAAATAGTAGGAGGAGTATCCATATGACCAGAACTGTGTAAGGACATATAGTAAGTAAGTATACATCCATGAAAAAGTAAACCTTCTATGTAGAAGTGCCAATATTACAAAATCAATACCACATATGCACACTCGTGCCACTAATTGTTTAAATGTTAATTGCAAAATTTGTTTTCCTCGTTAATACGTCTATGATTCCCATTGAAGTTGTTAACACTATACAACATGAAATATCGCACGCTTACGGCCACCTTTGCTTTCTCCGCAGAAACTCCTTCTTCCTGGTCACCTCACTCGAACAACCTTCAAGGGACTTATTATTTGGCTGCGGTCTTTTGTAAGGTGAAGGTGTTCCCCAGTCGGGCAGCTTACAGTTACACTGTATGCCCTACCTCATAAAAGTACTTCAGAATACATAGCTCTACCCAGAAAAATCTAGGTCGGGTTGTCTGGTTTCATTATTAATGTAAGTTGCTCAAATGTACCCATGGTTCGACGATGCTGTATTTAAGTTATCCAACACTGGAAGGTTAACTTGTTGAGAATCATATTTAGATAAGGCTTGCGTTTATATAAACTACATAGGTAGGTAATTTAACTTTTTAATTTTTAATGGTACTGATCTATTTATTCTACTTGTTCTAGTATCTTTGGTTTTATATTTACAACAACTTTCATATTGTAGACCATCCCAGTGGTCGAATGGCTAGTAATGTTCACTTTGACTCTGGGATCGCGAATTCGATCCCCGCACAAGACAAATATTTACATCCAGGAACATGTCTGATTGTCTTGGTCTGGGTGCTTTCTATGTATTATGTATATGCAGGTATTTACAAAAAAAACTATGTATTTAAGTATAATTATCAGTTATCTAGTACCCATAGCACAAGCTTTGCTTAGTTTGGGAGGAGATGGCGGTGCGTAATTTGTCCAGGAATATATTGTCTGGCCGGCACCTACCTACTACCGTTAGTAGATGCATTCGGCTGCTTTGGTCGTTTCTGCTCTAGCTACTGCCGTCGTCTCTGCGCCTCTTCTACATCTAAAACGGAACATAATGTCTAATTAGAAGACATTCCTTTCTAATTAGACCTTTGTATTCATTCATTCGGGACCTGCACATAGATACTATTGGAGATAAAACTCTCCACCTCTAACTATAGATCTCATCTCAAAGATCATCCAAATGAGCTGGCCAGCGCTCTGAAGCAAATAACTTACATCAAGCCGCTCAGTGATACCCAGGACTTGAAGTAGCGGTGGTGAAGACAAGAGGTGCTAATCACACAAATAATTTACTATTAGTCTAAAGGCTGATCATATATAAATAAAAAAAACGAAAAAACAGACGAAATATTAAGTATACAAAATCTGTCACATTCAACATCAACATGCTATACTCAACAACCCTTAAATCGACCTAATGCTGCCATCTAGCATGCACCCTTATACGCAGGTACTAAAATCGACTGCGTTCTTTTATTTGTTATACCGTTGGCTACATTTTCCCACAGATGGCGCACTGTGCGCCATTTTAAAGGGTAGAAAAATAAGGGTGTGAAAAATAAAAACTATAAAAGTTTTGATGTGGTCTAATAGGTGGCGTTCTATTGGTTACGGGAATATAACATACTAGTGTTTCCGATCAGCGTCGCCTGGGCACAACCTATTATGTAGTGAGAATTTTTGATAAACTTATAGGTAATTTTGGGTGCAAAGGGCGAGATTTTTATAAAATACTTTCAATATATATATATATCAAATTATATAATAATAGTTATGCAATAAAGAGTTTTGGCTTTGAGTTCGACTTTGACAAAGTATTTTATGAAGCCAATTACAAAATCCGTTCATAACCGACGTCGCCTACCTATAAGCTACCTAATTGCAAACTTTCAGCTTCATAGATGGAGTAGTTACCTAAAGTCCGTGTTTAATCAGTGAGTACCTAACCTTTCGTTTTCTTACATAGACATTATGAGTTACTTTGAGCTTATTGCTCTACTTATGAGCAAAATACTGCTTTTGCGTGGATAGGGATGATCTGCGATTAATTATTTAAACTAACATTTTTATAGTAAATTTGTTTCATTTTAATTAAATAGAAAGCGTGAAAGAAAATTTACGAATTTTTTCAATAGTATGTGAAAAATAACAATTTACTTAGGTGTCATTTTTATTTTAAAAACACATTCGGGAATGTGTTTTTAAATGTAGGAAACTTCCGCTCATATGTTGCTGAAACATTTTAAGTGAATTTATTTCATTACTAATGCGAATAGCATTAGTTCATCTTTTTAACCATAAGTATTTTTTTTTATCAAGATACGACTTATTTTAAAGTCATTTAGTACATGAGCACGCATTTATTTTAGGTGTAATGATTTTCTATAATAATAATCTGCTAATAATGAATCTCCACGAATTTATCGTATTTACTACCCAAGGACAAATGCATAAAAACTACGATGCATTCTAAGTACAATTTTTTCTCTGATCTCTGAAGCGGGTTTTTTTAGATTTCATTTGCAGTTGACTGGTAGACTATGATCTATTCCTTTGCCATTAATTTCCCATGGAGTACTTATGTAAGTTATAGATTGATTTTGATCTGAGTTTGTAGTTTAGAAAATTTTCAGGGAAAATCTTATATATTCTAGTATAGACGGAATAGCTAGTTTGTTTGAACGCGATTACCTCTGGAAGTGTCTGGAACTTCTAAACGTACTCGTATTTAAAAAATATTTTTGCCTTTGATAACTTATTTCATAAGAGAAGTTTATATGCTATATAACATTACGCTATGACCTTTAAAAACCTAAAAGACAAATGATACCGCGGGGTACAGCTAGTATTTGTATTGGAATAGATTGCACTCTAGCAACAGTTTTGATGAAGTTATAAGAATATTGGGACGGGGGCCCACCACACATTCCCACCACTGTATCTCCTGTGTAGCCAGGATTAACAGCGGCGACCGCCAAAAAAGGCAATGAACAATGAAGTCCATTGCAGTCCCAGGGGTAAAACTACGGCTGCCTTGGAACTCACAACGAATTTAATCAGAAGAAATTAGTAGGAGTAGGAAGCTTTTGGAATTTGATTATTGTTATAAGAATAATTGATCATTCCACAGACATCATTTAATAAACGATAATTTTATCGTCTAGTACAGTAGCAGACAACCAATTAGCGAGTAGGTAGAGCCATATGCCTAACTCAGGAAATTATGAAGCTATTAATTAAAAATATAATAAACTTCCAACTCAATTCTTGTGCCAAACCCAACTCAGTGCTTATTATTCCTCGTTTAATTGCGAACAGCTTGGAGATGAAGATATAATCTATATTCCGTTTCATGAACAGAAGCCATTGCAATTTTATGTTATTTATAACAGCTTACATAGCAGTCTGTTACAACTGGTTTATGACTAATAATCTAGAGCTCAATATAAATAAGAGTAATATTCTTCTTTTTAGGACAACATCACGTAATAAGGAAAAACTTGCAATAAAACTGCAAAAGAAAATTATTAATAGCGTGACAAATATCAAATTCTTAGGAGTACACATTGATGCAGACTTAAATTGGAAAACAGAAATTGGAGCTGTAGAAAAGTCAATAAGTTCTTCTTGCTATGCACTTCGTAGTCTCAGAGACGAGCTGACTATTCAACAGTTAAAGATAGTGTACTATGCATTAATTGAATCAAAACTACGCTATAGTATAGCATTCTGGGGCAATAGTTTTAAATGTAATGTGCAAAGAGCCTTTATAGCTCAAAAAAGGGCTATACGTATTATGGCAAGAATTCCGTCTTGGGAGTCCTGTGTACCTTATTTCAAAAGTTTTAAAATTTTAACAGTACCTAGTTTATTTATCCTGGTCCTTTTAAATAACTTTCATAAGGAAAGGCATCTATATGAGTCTGAAGAGGAAATGATAGAAAGAGAAAAGACCCGCAGAAAGAATATTAAGACAGGAATGCATCCTAATCTGAAGGTGATAAAGCAAGGTGTACGTTACCAAACAGTGGGTCTTTTTAACAGGCTGCCTAAAGAGTTAAAAAGTGTACGTAGTCGAAAAACTTTTAACACAAAATTAAGAGCTCTTCTTGTGGAGAAATGTTGTTATTCATTGGAAGAATTTTAATGTATTAGTTTAAGTAGTTTAAGTAGTATTAAGTTTTGTTTATAATATGCATTCGAACACAATATTTCTTGTTAACGAATAAATAAATACAAATACAAATATGAACCTATTGAAATACGGCACTTTATCCGGATAGATTCCCGTTATACTTGTATCATAAAAAACCGAGCTGTGCTAAGAGTGTTTTAGCGAGAAATTTAGGATATACATACAATAGTTTCTATAATATACTAGCGGCCCGGTACGTGCTTCGCTACGTATAAAAAGAAATTTAAAAAAAATGGAACATCAAATTTATTTATTCAAACAAAAAAATATTTTATTAATTGCTAGCTATTTTAAAACTTAATCCAAAACATTTGGATAAAAACAATATTTTTTGTTTTTCCATTTTGAGCATGAATAAACAAACGGCTGGAGGTACCGACTCTGCAACAGGCAACATAAAGTTGAAGCACGTCCAAAATGAAATGACCGCATGAATGACATAACAACATGCTTGTACTGTCAACACTGAAAACAGTTTCAATTTGACAGCACAATCCCCATCTGAAAAAAGTTTCAATTTGACAGCAAAATCCCCATTAACAAAATGATCCGCCATTTATTGAATTAATTTGTTACAAAAAATGTGATAAATTAAGAACCGCTCTACCGATTTTATGCAAACTTCACATAAACCATCTACTAAATAGTCCGAACAAAGCCTAAACATTTGGTTTGGATAGGTGAGCCCGTTCTTGAGTTATAAAATTACAACGAAAAGTGGCATTGATTTTTATATATATAGATTTTAAGGTGAGAAACAAATTCGGTTTATCTTGGAAAAAAGCTAATCTTTCTATAATTAATTTCGGAATGTCTCCATGGGCGTAAATGGTTTATCATCTTCTTGGAATTAAAGTTAATGTCACTTGCACGTACCGCATCAGACCAGTCCCTCATTACTAGTGTAACTAGTTCTTTACTACTAGTCGTCAACTAACTAACTGGTAAGTAGTCACCATCTACTAACTAATAACTAGTTTTTAAATATCTAACTAGTCCCCTACTAACTAGTCTTTAACTCTTATTCTAGTAGTTTTTAGTAGTAGTAGTAGCACTTTTTGTATTTGTGGTTCATCAACATCTTTAAACCAAAGTCAACCTCACCTGCACGTGGTGCACTCTGCTGACTGACAAACGAGGCTCTGGTGAAAAGAGAGGTAGGGAGCGTAATTGTAAGCTACCCGACCAAGGGGCACCGAAGACGCCCTCTATAACCTGCTGTATTATATTCCCCGACTGGGGAAGTACAGCAGGTACCTGCACCTTACAGAATACCGCAGCCAAATAATAATACCCTTGAGGGTTGTTATGTTCCTACGAATGAGTGAGGTCACCAGAAAGAAAGGAAGGAGGCTATAGGCTGGCAACGTATCGGTGACCCCTTGGTGCTGCTGATCTCCATGGGCGGTGGTGATTGCTTTCCATCAGGTGACCCACATACTTGTTTGCCTGTCAGTCATATAATAAAAATAGTGACTAGTCTGGGGCCCTGATACGCTCGCAGCTCCCAGTACCTGCAACCGACAAAACATCCTCTATTACAACTGTAATTAACATATCTACGTCCCACCTTGGGATGTGGTAAAATGAATCAATAGGGTATGAAAGGGTCCGTCCATTAATCACGTGAGGTTTTTTTTTGCAATTTTAACACCCCCCCTCCCCCTTGGTGATACTTGGTGAGGTTTTGGACTACCCCCCCTCCCCCCCCTAAAATCACGTGTATTTTTTGTAGCCACAAAGAATCTTAAAACTAAAGGATTTTTGTTATATCACTAAGGTGACAAACAAGCATACGGTCCGCCTGATGGAAAGCTGTTACTGTACCCTATGGACGCCTATTTTTTTTTTTTTTTTTTTATATGAGAGGGGGGCAAGCGAGCATGTGGGTCACCTGATGGAAAGCAATCACCACCGCCCATAGAAATCAGCAACACCAAAGGGTCACCGATCCGTTGCCAGCCTTTTAAGGGAAATATTGACTCTGTTCTTGAAGGCCCCCATGTCGTATTTATTTGGGAATGCCGCTGGAAGAAATTGATTCCACAATTTCACAGTTCGTGGTAGAAAATGTCTCAAAAAGCGTACTTTAGTAGATCGCCAAATATCGAGATGATGAGGATGGAATTTTAATTTATGGCGAGTTGTACGATAGTGGAACTCAGCGGCAGGTATCAAATCAAATAGCTCATCCGAGCACTCCCCGTTATATAATTTATATACAACGCAAAGAGATGCAACATCTCTGCGTGTAGAGAGAGACTCCAGCCGATCAGAAATCATTGGGTCACCGACGATTCGAACAGCTCTTCGTTGTATGCGGTCAAATGGAGCAAGTAAGTACTGGGGCGCACCAGCCCAGAGACAAACCCCGGTCACTCCATACAAAAATGGCGCTTTTGCATGTAGTAACCAAATGACGTATGTACACGTGCCTATGTTTGAGTGACGTTCTCTAGGGCTGACATTATTCAATTATTAGTCGGACATGTAAGGGGGTGTAAGTGGTTCATCAACATCTTTGAACCAAAGTCAACTTCACCTGCACGCGGTGTACCCTGCTGACTGACAGACGAGGCTCTGACGAAAAGAGAGGTAGGACATAGCGTATTTTTTAAGCAGCCCGACTGACGAAGTACCACCTCACAGAATACCCCAGTCAAATAACAATTTCCAGGAGGGTGGTTGTGTTCCTGCGAGTGAGTGAGGTCACCAGAGAGGATGGAGTTGCTGCGTTGACAGCGAGGATGGCAGCGCGCGAGCGATATTTAATGTTGCGACCGTTAATATGGGTACGGTAACCGCTTCACATCAAGTGGGCGTAGTGAAGAAAAAAAAACCGGATAAGTGCGAGTCGGACTCGCCCACCGAGGGTTCCGTAGGTACGTAGTATCATTATTAAATTTGATATTTTTCATTATAAATAAGAAATAATGCGTCGAAAAAAATAAATAAAATATATTTTGCAATGTGTACATCAAGCCCTTTCATATGATACCCCATTTGAACTAGTAGTTTCAATTTGAAATTTCGACACCCTATAAAAAATATAGACCCCCTATTTTTTAAGATCTATTTACAAATGTATAGTTTTGAGATTTATTCCTGTACTTGTAGTCTATAACGATGTTACTTGCCAAATTTCATAGTTCTAGGTCAACGGGAAGTACCCTATAGGTTTTGATTCCCTTGAGTGTGTCGAAATATGCGTTTTTTGCTGAATAAACGGCCGTAACTTTTTTCTACGTAAACTTAGCAGTTTGATTTTTTTTTTACTTCATGGGACCGTAGACCTGAGTATACAGTTAAAATTTCAGCTTGATACCTCCACGCATTCTCGACATAGAAATTCTTGACAGACAGACAGACAGACAGACAGACAGACAGACAGACAGACAGACAGACAGACAGACAGACGGACAACAAAGTGATCTTATAAGGGTTCCGTTTTTCCTTTTGAGGTTCGGAACCCTAAAAACATAGTAAATACACTACACTGACTTCAGCCAATATTTACAAAACTCCTTGTATAATTGCCATTGCTAACTTACCCAACATTTTATATTTTCTAATCACCACTAAATCAAACGTTCGCCTTCCGAAGACCGGTTCATTGTAATGGTCAAACCATTTCATTCTCACTAATTGTAGCTTTTTACTATTCATATAAATGCATGCGCAATGATTTGATTCATGATCACACATGATATCACGCACAACAAACATTGAAATGTAAATAAGAAAATTGTAAACATTAACAATAAACCACCATAACTCAAGTGACAGCAATGTCAATTCCGCGTCTCACTTGCTCTTTGAGACATATAAATCTGCTATCCTTTTCTCATCTCCTATTAATTGTATCTTGTATCCTACTTTGACAGACATGAATTAGCTATGATGAAACTATGGCTGCCGCATGCTTTTTAGGTAATTTATAAAAAAAATCTGTACTTTATTTCATCCAAAGGGATCGAATAAATTTCTTTTTTTTACTTTCCATGTGTTGAGACATCCATCCACTGCACAAATAACTCCCATCTTTTAAACTGAATGGAGAATAAAACACGAGCGACGTCAATTCGCACGTTGTGGCATTCCTTGCGAACGGTTCCAAATCGGTTCCATAGGGGAGGTGAGGTCGACTAGTGAGAGCGGCAGAGAGTGTCCATACTGTACGTTAGTACTATTACTTATACTGTGCCAGAGATGTGAACAGTATTCCATATGAGGCCTAACTTGGGCTTTATACAGTTGAAGGCGATGGTGTGGTGTAAAATACCGTCTGGCTTTACAGATGATGCCAATTTTCCTAGAGGCCAATTTGGCCTTGCACTCCAAGTGACCACGAAACTGAACATCGCTCGATATGTCAACACCCAAGATACCAATGCTGGAGCTAATAATAAGGGGAGTACCTTCCAATCTGGGAGATACAACAAAAGGGGACTTTTTTGCGGTAAACGCAAGAACTTGTGTCTTTGAGGGATTCAGTTGGACTAAGTTCAGTCTACACCAATCAGAGACGTGTCCAAGAGACGTCTCCATCTCAGACACAAGTTTTGTTCGGAACTCATCGACGCTATCCCGAGAAACATTGCATAGACCACTGTATCTTGCGTCCAAGGTACTGTCATCTGCATAGCAATGGATGCCGCATACATGCAGCAAGTCATTGATATGCAGAAGAAACAATGTGGGGGACAATACGCAGCCTTGTGGCACACCAGCGTTCAGGGATAATGGATCGGAACGTGCACCGTCAATCACAACTTTCATGATCCGCCCAGTAAGAAAGCTGGCAATCCATGTGCAGAGTCTCTCAGGTAACTCAAAAGAAGGAAGCTTGGATAGTAGTGCCGTATGCCACACCCGATCAAAGGCTTTTGCGATATCCAGACTAGCAGCCAAAGCCTCGCCCTTGCTTTCCACTGTCTCCGCCCAACGGTGAGTCAAATATACCAGAAGATCACCAGCCGAACGACCTTGGCGAAAGCCATATTGGCGATCATTAATCAGCTGGTGATCCTCTAAGTATGCCATCAACTGTTGGTTGATGATATTTTCCATTATTTTGGAAAACAAGGATGTTATAGCAATGGGCCTGTAGTTGGACGGATCTGAGCAAACACCTTTTTTAGGGATCGGGTGAACCAAAGCCTCCTTCCACGAGCTGGGGACCACGCCAAGCGAGTACGAGTACCGAAATAGGCGGATTAGAATTGAGGCTAACTCCGCGGCACACATTTTCAAAACAACGGATGGAATGCCATCCGGCCCACTCGACTAATGAATGTCCAGGGAGAAAAGCGCTCTACGCACGGCTCTTTGCCTGAACTTAACTTCTGGCATAGAGCTCTCACACCGAGGGATGGTAGGTGGTGTGGCTCCCCGATCATCCAGAGTCGAGTTAGATGCAAAAAGAAACCCTAGAAGATCGGCTTTTTCCTTTGCAGTATGGGCCAGCGAGTCATCCATCCGCTGCAATGGTGGAAACGACGACTGACAAAAGTTACCTTGAACGGCTTTGGCGAGCGACCAGAACGCACGAGACCCAGAGGGCAAACGCACTAGTCTCTCGCCAATTTCGCTAATAAATCTGGACTTTGCCTTCGCGATACAACCCTTCAACGATCTGGAATCAGAGTTGTGTTTTTTTTTAAGTACGCCGGTATTTGGATCTCCAGTTGCCCGAGCATTGGACCAGGTACGGTAGGAATCTTGCTTCTGACGCGACGCGGCTCTGCAAGACCCACCGAACCATGGTCGAGATTTGCCGCCAATGGGCACCGCAGAATTGGGAATAAATAGTTCCATACCCTGCAGAACCACATCAGCGACAGCATTTGCACAGACACTGGGATCATCCAGCGAGAAGCAAACTGGTCCCCAAGGATAGGAAGCTAGGAAGTCACGCAGCCCATCCCAATCTGCTGACCTAAAATGCCACACACGACGGATACCTGTTGTACGCGGTCGCTTTTGGTGTATGAGTGGCACCACACATCTTATCAGGCAATGATCTGAGGAACCAAGAGGGGCGCCAACAGACACGCGATAGTTATCCGGGTGGGAGGTCAGCAGAAGATCCAAAAGGGATGGCACATGGTTCTCCACATCCGGTACCCTTGTAGGTGAAGAGACCAGCTGCGTTAGACCATATGCCAAGGCAAAGTCATGAAAAGATCTTCCAGCATGGTCAGTAGAGCGTGACCCAAGCCATTCGACGTGGTGGGCATTGAAATCACTCATAACCACAATCTCGGCAGAAGGCATTTGCTGGAGTAGGCTGTCAGTCGTCGTTTGGATGTGCTCAATAAGGCGCTCCGTTTCGGCATTACCGCTGTGGGACCTGTAGAGGCACGCGTAGATACGAATATGGTCGTCAAAATCTGCGCGCAGCCACATAATTGACAGGCCCCTCTCTTCAAGACTGCCAAGACGTCGACAACAGATATCCTCCCTAACGTACGCGCACACACCGGCTCGTGGCACAAAATTGTGTTCCAGTATGTACCCTGGGTAGCGCAGATACGAGATGTCGGATGGTGGGGATATCTGTGTCTCAGTCAAAAAGAGCAAGGCTGGCTTAGCCGTCTCAAGGTGCTGGTGGACGGCATTCAGGTTGGAGTGAAGCCCCCTTATGTTACACAGCTCGATATGGAGCTCAGGGGAACATGCTGTCCTCTTCTTACACTTGCTCCTGGCAGAGATACAGAGCGGCATAGTGCCCGTCCCAGAATACGTCGGGCGGCCTGAGTAGTGAGAGTGGGACTCAGGGAGGGATTCTCCTTCAGCAACGGTGACGGTACCCTCCTGGGGTATTCTTCTTCCTAATGCCACTGCCATATCCAGAGTCGAGGTTTTTGGTTTGGGCTCCGGGTCTCAACACTCACCGCACGAAACGCAATAGCAAGCTACTACTTCACGCCGGTTTTCTGTGAGAGAGTGGTACTGCCCCGGACGAGCCGGCCCAATTACGAGCTGCAGTCACTCAATCTCCATAACTTGACCGCGACCATGTCATGGACACTAAATGACTCCAGCTTAGCTCTACCCCTTTAGAAAAAAATATGCCTATACCACCAGAAACATCACTTGCGCGTTGCCGACCCTACACGTATGAGCGTAAAAATGTTTTCAAGCCCTCCTTTTGAAGAACCCCACGTTGACGTTGTAGTCTCCTGAGAAAACTTCCACAGGCAGTTCATACCACAGCTTGATAGTACGGAACTTCTCTGGAACCGCACAGTACGTGACCTCTTCGGTTCTAATAAATGAGGATGAATTCCCTGTCGATGGCGAGCGGTGCAACAGAAGGAGGAGGCCGTGGGTATTATATCAAATGTGGTGACCCCTTATCGTTGCATAAAAGTTCTGCCCCCTTACCACCAACTCTTATTGCGATTTAATAACTGACTAGAATGCTTATTCATACCAATGAATAAACGACTCATTTCAAATTGAATAGTCGCTTATTTAATGGTATGAATAAGCATTCTATTCAGTTATTGAATCGCAATAAGAGTTGGTGGTAAGAGGCCTGTTCGCGCAAGCATGAACATGGCAGACGCGCTACAGAATCGTGGCAGCTCCATCAATACTCTGACACCATTATTATACTGTATGCGCAGTAGTGATGTAACGAATGTCAATTTCTAGACATTCGCGAATGCGAATGCGAATATCTGCCGTCGATATTCGCGAATGCGAAACGAATATTGACTTTTGTATTTGGCGCCATTGGTCTTTGGCTTTATTTTGACAGCCTAGTTGGCGCGCGAGTTACACGCACACATTTGTAATTATTTGCATCTACTTCAGAGCATTGTCGAGCCGATCCGAAGAAGGCCGATTGCTGTTTGATTTACGAGTGATGTTTATTGTTTATTTAACAAAAAATCCTAACAGAAGATAAGGTTTTAAAATAAATATATAAGAAGTTGATACTTATTTCTCTATTTAATTTACCTTTTTGTAATTGAAAATCTTAATTATTTTTAGGACGTTCATATTCGCAAAACATTCGCATAAAATTGCGAATGCGAATGCGAATACGAATATTCGTTTCATCACTAAATGCGCAGGGAGTTGTAGGCCGTCATCGTCTTCAACTTCGCTCATTGCATCTAGCTAGCATCGGCGAGTCAATGTCTTCAACACGCCGCTTTTCGGTTTAGAAATCGCGCGTTTGACAAAAAAATAAATACACGTGATATTTTACTACACCCCCCCTCCCCCCTTGTGATATTTCGTGATTTTTACCAAACCCCTCCCCCCCCTTTTGAACCTCACGTGATTAATGGACGGCCCCAAACTGGTTTGCCAATCGGTAGGTATCGGCTTTAAATTTTAACAATTCTCAAAATAACAGTTCATAATGTTATAATAAAACTCTTGTACTGTTCCACGTTTTTATATTTAATTTTACCGACCGGTTTCGCCGCTAAGGCATTATCAAGGTAAACAGATGGTATTTGTTTACCTTGATAATGCCTTAGCGACGAAACCGGCCGGTAAAATTAAATATAATTACGAGGAACAGTACAACTGTCTAATTATAACATTATGATAATAATGTTCCACCAACTGCCAACAATCAACAGTATCAACAATAACAGTTCTCACTGAAATCTAGGGCTCGCCTATGCCGCCAACAACCACACAAACAATGTTGAATAATTTTGGGGTAGTAGGTAGTTCATTAATCTCCTGCTACTCCGTTTCAAATTACCACCGTGTCCATAGCTTTTTAAACCTACTTTGTATCGAAGTTGTGTATTTTGAGTTTGCATCATTAGTGTATTGTGAAATAGACACACGCTCCACGTTTTTATATTGTTAGCATACGTAGTTCCATATGCGACACTAAGATAAATTAATATTAATAGTCCCATAAAAGGTGTCAATTAATTCAAAACGATACTGTCTTGACCAATCGATAAAAATCTACATTATTAACTTTTGTATTTATGGTACATCATTTTACTTGAAATTAATACACAAATGAAAATCCGAGAAGTGAATATCATTAAAAAAATAGAGTTTGTATAATTAAAGTACTTATTACGCGAACACAATGAGTTCTTCAATATTGGATTCATTAAATCAGTCAGTGCATTTTTTCTTGTCTTTAAATTGGCGACCTTATCTTTCATAAAATACTAGCAAACCGCTTTGGGTTCGCATGAATTTATTATTTTGGGAGCTTGGTTTACAGTTTGGTAATTTTTCGTATTCGTTATATTCTATATACAAACATTACTTATATGTACAGTGTGTTCCGGGGTAAAGTGTAATCCTAAAAGGGGGTGAAAATTGATAAAAAATATCGACAAAAAAATAAAAATCTTAATTCACGAAAAAAAAAAAATTGAAAACATATATTTTTATTTTTTAAATACATATTTTTTTATCGACAATTTTTTATCTACTCTCATCCCCTCTTAGAGAGTGAAAAAATCGTATCACAAATCGTCGCGTAGTTTGGAAGTTGGGAAATTTGTTTGGATTAATTTATGTTACACTAGCTGATGCCTGCGACTTCGTTCGCGTGGACTTAATGATTCCGGCGTATTAATAAAAATACGAACTAATGTAGATACATAAGAAAATACTTGTTATACGTTAAAATATTTTTTTATTATTTAACATTGTTATCATAGTTTAAAAAAAATAAAAATTAAGGGAATCTTTCCTTCGGGAGCTAATATAAAAAGACCTGAAGCGTTACAACTCTCGAGAAACCCACGGAAAGTTGGCCATGCGAAAAACAACCAGTCCTAAGCTTGACCAGCGATTAGTGATTTCTTTATTGTCATAGCAAAGCAAGTGGTCACAGAGAACTGTGTACGTTTAAAATTAAAATGGTTTTTTTTAGAAGAGTGGTATACGCGGAATTAATACAGTTTCACCGGCATCACTCCCAGTGAAAATCTCAGCTTCAATTATATTTCGCTGCCAAGCATTGACTTAACTTCAGGAAGGAGATCTTCCCCAAATTTATTAATATTCTTGAAAACTCTTGGGCACGTGAAATTCTATCTACAGCTTCTAGTGCCTTAACGTTGGCCATTTCGCATTCATCTCAAACGATTAGACAGCAATCCTGAAACACCTTCGCTTTGTCACAGTTTCTTGTCATAGAGCATGTCGGTTTTTCAATTCTGTTTAAATCGAGTAGGATATTGAACATTGTATTTGCGTCCTTCCGCCTAGTAGTAATGTAGCTACAATACCTGGCGATGCTGCGGCGAGATCTTATTTTGGCGATTGATACTCAGCGTGGATTGCTCTCGTCAGGTATGTTTTCCAGTCCCTCCTGGAGCATCTAAGAAAAACAGTTTCCCCTCGTTACTTAAAACACTTTCCACCACCAAATCAAATAAACTCTGATCTTGCTACATAGCGTCCCGCAAATGCAAATAGGTAGTCTTCTGGTTTGTGACAATACATACCAATCGTTCCATTTCAATTTTAGCGTACACACACGTCTATAATAAACTGACTAAATAGACCACGTTACCTTTGTAAATAAAATAAAACGATTGCGTCTAACTTGTAGCAGGTAAGTACAAAAGTAGCACCCCGCGGTTTTTTTTTATGATACATTCAATATTTTGTTAATCTATTTATTGTTATTTTAAGTAACTTTTTTAGTTCTATTTGCTATTATAGCGTGTTTTTTTTTTACATTTTTTGAATACTATAATTTATTGTAAACACGTGTTGTTTATGCAAATAAATTTAACTTTGTTCTGCATCAGGTGTTCCAAATCTTTGATTTTTATACCTCAACAAAAAATCCTCATCAGGCTGAACAACTTTTGCTAAGGAGTCATTTTTAAATTTCTTAGTTTACCTGAACCATTATGGTTCTGCATCAGGTATTCCAAATCTTGGATTTTTATACCTCGATAAAAAATGGTCATCAGATTGAACAACTTTTGCTAAAGCGTCATTTTTATATTTCTTATAGTTTACCTGAACCATTATTGTTCTGCATCAGGTGTTCCAAATCTTGGATTTTTATACCTCAACAAAAAATACTCATCAGGTTGAACAACTTTTGCTAAGGCGTCATTTTTATATTTCTTATAGTTTACCTGAACCATTAAGGTTCTGCATCAGGTGTTCCAAATCTTGGATTTTTATACCTCAACAGAAAATGCTCATCAGGCTGAACAACTTTTGCTAAGGCCTCATTTTTATATTTCTTATAGTTTACCTGAACCATTATGGTTCTGCATCAGGTGTTCCAAATCTTGGATTTTTATACCTCAACAAAAAATGCTCATCAGGTTGAACAACTTTTGCTAAGGCGTCATTTTTATATTTCTTATAGTTTACCTGAACCATTAAGGTTCTGCATCAGGTGTTCCAAATCTTGGATTTTTATACCTCAACAGAAAATGCTCATCAGGCTGAACAACTTTTGCTAAGGCGTCATTTTTATATCTCTTATAGTTTACCTGAACCATTATGGTGCTGCATCAGGTGTTCCACTTTCCAAAATCAATTATACCCTATATTTTGCCCAGGCTTAACAGCTATATAACAAAAAAAGTTTCATTCGAATCCGTCCAGTACTTCCAGAGATTAGCGTGTACAAACAGACAAACAGACATACAGACATACAGACATACAGACATACAGACAAACAGACAAACAGACAGACATTTTTTTTTAAATTCTTACTCTATTACTATATCTCCATCGCCTCCAATTGTTTTTTTGTAAATATATTCAATGTACAGACACATTATTTTTACTGTTTTATTATAAGTATAGATGATGTATACTCATACATCATCATAAACGTCAAATAGTTAGTTTATTTAGGTGTTATTATTATTTAAATAGTTGTCTTGGCCAACTTGCCAGATAAATATTTTTTGAAAAATGGAAAAATTCACCTGCCCCCCCCTAGGTGGGATTTTCAAAAAATATTTATCTGCCAAGTTGGCCAAGACAACTATTTAAATAATAATAATTTAATTAGTTTGGTGTTATCAAAAAATAGCTGAATTTCATCTGCAACGATGGACTGCTATGCCTAACTTTAGTAGTGTAATTACTTAATAGGTTGATGACGTCACACTGTGACTCACACAGTAACATATAAGATGCAAAAATTCGTCAGCAACACAAACCTTCCTGGTAGCTCGGTTGGAAGAGCAGTCGACCGGTTATTCAGGTGTTATTTTTCAGAAGACAATATGGATCTACATTGCTTAGCGTGCTTCCTCCACCAATTAGTTCATGCAATGCGGCTGGCACCCACCCACTACCATTAGTAGATAGATGGTCGTGACTGCCCTGGCTGCTGCGGTCGTCTCTGCGTCTTTCCAACATCTGAAACATGCAACTGCGACCGCCCCGGCTGCCGTGCCGCCTCTGCGACATTTCGCCTCTACGCGGGTCATCATCGTGCGATCTGTAGATGTTGATGGTTACAACTTAACCTTAAACCTTCAAATAGATCGTTAGATTAATTTTTGGCGGTTTGAAGACACTGATCTCTGCCTACGCGAAGTTGAGCAGCATGGGGTATGTTCAAAACCTTTTCGATTGTAGAGAAATTCAAATCCCAACAGTGGGTAGAATGTGGAATGATGCTATATATAAATAAAATTGAATGTTGCTAAGCGCATAACTTGAGAACGGCTTGACCAATTCTGCAAATTTTTGTTTTCACATTTTCGTTAAGATTTAAAAATTGTGATGAAAATAAAATAACACTTTCTACCCGTGCGAAGCCGCGGCGGGTAGCTAGTAAGATACAAAACAGTCACCATTTCTTGCATCTTCGTAAGTTTTATTTGCTTGTCGCTCAAAAGAGTTGCAATTTCAGTCCCTACAATATGCAATTTACATTGATTGATAATTATAATTGATCTGCATTACATACATGTGACTTAATGGATAAAGAAGGATTCTCTGCCTTTCGGTTCGCAAGCACTAAAGAAAATTTCAATAGAGCTATGCAATTAACCTGTCATGGGACGAATTTATCGCAATTTTTAATAACCGTATCGATTTCTTACAATCATAGCGCCGGATAATTAAGATTAAAGACACGTAAATTGTCAGTCCAACACTAGCTGTGCCCCTCGGTTTCACCAATCATTTCCTAATAGTTGTTGCGTGACGTTGAATAGCCAATCTTTGTTAGGAATATAGCTATTAAACGCAAAAAGAATTTATCATATCTGGGTGTTAGTTTTGGTTAGATTAGCGCGGTCAAACAAACAAATTCTTCACCAATAATATAGTACTTGCTAGTACTACTGTAACTAACTGTTGACCGCGACTTCATTCGCGTCTACTATCATAATAATATTCATTTGATAGGTGACTGTCCTATCTTTCATGTTAGATATACTATATAAGATTTTTTATATACCACGTCGGGTGGCAGTCAAGCATAAGTACCGCCTGATGTAAAGCGGTTACCGTAGCCATATTAACGCTCGCAACGTGAAACATCACTCGCGTGCCGCCACCCCCGCTATCAGCAACACTTTCTTTCCTGGTGACCTCACTCACTCGCAGGAACACAACAACTCTCAAGAGAATTGTTATTTGGCTTTGGTTTATTTGGCTAGAATATAATGTGAAAAATATGGGCTAACATGAGTTATATGGCTTGACTCGTGTTTTGTCGTGTCGTGAAAGGTTGTGTCAATTTCATACATTTTCATTCTATTTTATTCAGATTTTTTATGACAGAAGTTCACTCGAGACACACACAGAAGTTCACAGAGAATCGTCTCGGTGATTACTTTGCTCTATGCAATAAATATTTCTCTGACTACAGAACACTCGTATTCCTCGATCGCAAGTTTAAAGTTTCGAGGGTTAAGTCCATTCCTAGAACTAACAGATAATACGGTATTATATTCAATCTTGTTGTATTTTAGTTTAAAAAGTTACCTACAAACATTTACAGAAAGTATTATGTGTTCACAGATGCAGGCAAATTCAGATTGTAATCGAAGCAAACTTTATGCAACTCTTTCCCTTGATAAACAGCAACATGCAGCTAGCAATAACTTTCTAGATATCTACAAAATTTATTACACCTAAATATATTAACTAAACAGTGGGCCTTATATATATATATATATATATATATATATATATATTTGCCGTGTGATTTCCGGCAGACTAGAATAGAATCACTCCGTCTCTTCCCGTGGATGTCGTACAAAGCGACTAAGGGAAATACATTATAAAACATCGATCAGGCCTCCCCAACCCGTCTGGCCAGCGTGGGGAGTGTAGGCCAAATCCTCCTTCTGTCAGGGACGGACGAGAGGGTCGTGCTCCTGTAGTGGAGACCAAAATTGTGTGTCAAAGTGGAGACCTGATGATGATGATGATATATATATATATATATATATATATATATATATATATATATATATATATATATATATATAAACACACACAGACACATAATAATAATACACATACGTTCTTATACATATATAATAAACATGTTCTTATACTTCATCTCACACAGTGGTTAATTTCTAACCTAAGGTGAAATGCAATTATGCACTTTGTGTATAATTATTCACCGAAGAGCGGAGTCATATAACACAAGTATTTTACTTAAAGGTAACTCCAAAACCTACTGAAAATTCGATGTTATTGAAATAAACTATCTTATTTATTTTTATTTGAGCTAAGAAACTTTACAGTTTTGTATTTTTTTATATGAGAAAGGGACAAACGAGCATGTTGATCACCTGATGGAACTCAATCACCACCACCTATGGAAATCAGCAACACCAATGGGTCGCTGATCCGTTGCATTTATGTGTTAAGAAATTGATTAGAGAACAAATATATTCAAACATTGTATGGTTAACTGAAAGAGATCCATGTTAAGATAAGTCCGCCATTGTATGCTGTATAATTTTTCTTCTGTTTATACTTAACCTATGTTTTGTATATAACAAAATTTCATACATAAAACTTGCAAAAAATGATTTTTCGATGTGCTTTCACCTTAACTCGATTTGGGGATTTTGTTTGCCTCGCTTTTAGATCAGTAAGTCACACACAACATTCCTCTACTACGTTCGTTATATTGATCAAACACAACGACAACTCAGATGCTATACCCTAACTTGGAAAAATGTATGCATTTCTTTTTTTGAAAAATGGAAAAATTGCCCCCGCTAGGTGGGATCCCACCGATTAGATTTTTCAAAAAAAAAATATTTATCTGGCAAGTTGGCCAAGACCACTATTTAAAAATAATAATGTATGCAAATTGATTCATTTTTTTTTAATGAATCTGATCATCATGCGACCCTCGCTCACACTAGCTGGTTGAGAGATTGTAACCACTCAATCACTATGGCCATTTAAAATAAGCATATTAATTTCATTGCTTATTTATTACTTCATGCAACAATAAATATTATTTTTTAAGGATAAGAAGTAAGAATACAAAATCGTTGCGTTCACAATGACAACTTGGGTACATATTACATACATGTGTAATGTATTATACATGTACTTTATATCAGCAAACAACCCGGCGGTATGGTGTATAATTTCGCACCGCTGACATGCTGCCTCTTCTGTGCTCACAGTCTACAATATATCACGTGGCTGCGTAGCCACCATAGTGTATAATTCGTGTAATTTATAGGCTACCGTCGACTAGTAGCAAGGCGCCCGACACGGCTAATAGCGCGTAACCACGCGACCGGCGCATTCGTGTACACTCAGCCGATATTACGGAATGCCCTGGGCGTACTATCGTAGGGCATTTGGTTAAATGACTATACCTTACATGTTCTAAATGGCCTGTAACATTAGTTCAATATCATACATCAATATTTATGTACAGAAATAACTGTATGTGCTGGGTTTTTTTGATGAGAAACCAAATAAATAACAACACAATTCAAGGTTGATATACTCGTATGTAACAAACATTACATTTTACATATGTTTTGTTTGATAATAATATTTTTTTGAAGCAAACATTTGGTATTTGGTACACTTACAGAATATACTCCATATTATAATAATTCAATTACTGTTGGAAGTTGAGTTGAGCATTAATACGATAAGAAACGAGTGAATCTTATTATTATAATAATATTTCTATTTATAATAACGAATGTATTTATATTAATTGTGACCAATATATAAGACACTTTTATATTTTGGGGTGTAAGTGGTTCATCAACATCTTTGAACCAAAGCCAACTTCACCTCCACGCGGTGCACCCTGCTGACTGACAAACGAAGCTCTGGCGAAAAGAGAGGTAGGGAGCGTAATTGTAAGCTGGGTAGCTTACAATTACGCTGGGGAACTGGCGACTGGGGAATGTACCTCCACCTCACAGAATACCGCAGCCAAATAACGGTTCCCTTGAGGGCTGTTGTGTTCCTGCGAGTGAGTGAGGTCACCAGAAAGGAAGGAGATGCTGCGATGGCAGCGGGGGTGGCGGCGCGCGAGCGATAGTTTATGTTGCAAGCGTTAATATGGCTACGGTAACCGCTTCACATCAGGCGGGCCGTGTGCTTGTCTGCCACCCGACGTAGTATAAAAAAAAAAGACACATTTGTTTATAAGTATTTGGTTAATATAAAATGTATCAAGTAAAAAATGAACGAATTTAATATAAAGTTTGAAATTGATAACTAATTCACAGAAAAATATTAACATATCGGATTTGATTTTAATATTGTTCATAAAATTTTGAACATAAAATCAAGTTTGGTCGTATGAGGTCTGGTAATATTATTTCATCATCATCACTATGAAGACAGTCAATGGACGGCTTTATTGCTGACCATTTCATTATTATCATCTAGTTAATTTCAGTCAAAGGTTCAGTTCTATACTGCCTACAATAGCCTCCTCACTGAGTATGGAAGTCTAGGTATTAATAACATTCTGTAGATAACAGCCAATACCTAATCAGAAAGAATAATTATATACACATACCATTGGAATTTACTGTATTAACAGGTTAATAAATTTAGTCATAAATTACACAAGTCGACTGTACCTCGACTAGTATTGAATCCCGCAACTATGTATTTTTATTTGTGTACGCAGTGTAAAGTTCGCGCAACAACTTCAACTTTTATTTTTATTTGACTAACAACGCGATTATTCATTTATCAAACAAATGGAGAATCTTCATCAAATGAATATCTTTCAGATCTTAGCTCGTATCGTATTTAATATTAATTATTGGATTTATTTTGAGGTGCCGATTGAAGTAATGTTTATACAGTATTTATGTTACTAGATACGGGTGGTTATCACAATGTTTCGAACATAAATTATTTGCTTACTTTTTTTAACTATACATCTTGGGTATTACATGACATAGATGCATGATAATATTGTAAATGCAAATCGATATTCATCTTGAGACATGTGGTCAGACTACCCTTAATCTATGCAGTTATTGTCTTTTTTTTCATAACAACCGGCTATCGGTCCTTGTTTTCATAACATATAATTACTCCGCTTTCTATTTTTACTTCAACTATTAATGAAAACAATATCTAATTCGTGATGAAATAGACAGTTTATGAAAAAAATATTTTGTGTGTAAAATAAATTGATAGGAGAGATTGGAATAAGGATGCCGAAATTCTTTTTATTCGTATTGTACTACAATTTTTCTCCATTCGAATCATCAACTATTTAACATTTAACCATCGATTATGCGAATACGATTATTAAATATTTCCGATCAGGTTTGCTCGCCGCAAATATTTTACTGGTTTTAAAGTGGCTATAGGTTTTTACAAAGAAATTGCCAAGCCCTCGATCTTCGTTAGTCCATATGTCTATATCAACACGATAATTGCGTGAGTAACCAAGAGCAATTTTTAACTCAAAAATAAGCATCGATGCAAAAAAATTAAGTGGGTTGGGACATCGCTTACTTTGAGTGTCGAATTTATTTATTTTAAGGCGGCTTGTGGTCTTTTAACATTTTAAATTAGAGGGCGCAAACAATTACAGGAATTAATGTGTTTTTCTAATTATGTCTCGAGAGTGCCGAAGGCTTCTCATATCTTTCGTGTTAAATCCACGTGCAGCGCAACAATTTTATTCATTAGTATTTTTCTGAGTAACATTATTACGGGTTTTAAATTATACAGTGAGGAATGAGCGTCATTTGTTACGTCAAAATTTTGGTGATGATTTTAAATATCATATAAATATATTCTAAGAAGTAATAACATACATTTATTTTAACGCCTTAGTTAGTTTAAAAATCATAATCATCATTCCATTTACCAAAATACCAAATATCTTTACACTATTAATCCTAAGTGGCCGATATCTGTACATATTTAAGAAAAAAAAAATATCAGGAGTCTAGACGCCAAAAGAATTAGGTATGTTAGCTTTTTGTCTATTTATCTGTGCCTCTGTCTATCAGTCTGTAGGTTTGTGTGCGCATCACGCAAAAAATAGATACTGCAAGAAATTTCATTCATTTTACAGTTGCATTATTGGAAGTCTAAGTTAAATGCTAGTATTATATGTTATCTTGATAAGCCGAATAAAAGAAGAGTTTTAAACAATAATTATTTATTTTCTGAAGTTCATGAAGAGGAAGTCACGAGCGGTTTACTTTTTGCTTCCTAATGTATATGAATATATTTTTACAAATGAATGACCCTAATAAGAATCGATTGTAACTGGAATTAATTTGAGTCGATTCTTTTTACGCGTTATGTTCTCGGACATAGAAGGCTAAATCATATGAGCAAATATGCATTCCTTATAACGCCATACGTGTTTATACTAGAATTTATTTTGCAAATAACTTTTCGGTATTATGTTTGAAGTTGGTAGGTGCTAAGTAGGTATTAAAGCCTCTAAGCACATCTAAACGTAAGTACCGTTACGGGCGTAGCGAGCCAGCCTATTGTTTCTCTGCCTCCGTCCATTGGCAGTCGGCAGGCTTGCGGGGACCCTTCCCTCCAATCACGGCAAAGAGAGAGGCACTAACTAGTCGTAGATTTGTAGCTCTTTCGCTGCTCGGTATTCGAACATGCGCTGTATGTAGGCGTTTATATCGATTACGAAAGAGGTTATAATGTTTTTTTTATATAGTTAATGTTTTTTTTTTTTGAAAATATATTTTGAAGTTTAATTGTGGTTAAGAAATGATTTTACATTGATTATTTTCAGATGTTACATAAAACTAATATATCGACGCTTCCGGATTCAATGGTCGTAAAAGCCATTTGCCAAAAAGCCAAAATGGCTTTTACGACCTTTGTATCCGGAAGCGTCGATTATATTATTTTTGTCTTATTAGAATTTTTGTGCTCTTTAGTTCAGTTTCTTTTATGTTAGTAATAACTGTTATTACTGAATGTTATGTATGTTAATTTATTTTGTTTTTAGTTTGTAATTTATTAAATCTAATGATATTTATGCAATTCTTAGACGTACAGAGTAATATATAGGCGGATTTATCACTAAAAGAGATTTCTACCAGTCAAGTAATTGGCAAGAGCTTAAATAAAAATAAGAATTATATTATGAAAAACATACTGTTTGTTTTTTATATATAATATATTTATCATATATTATATATAATATATGATAAATATATTATATATAAAAAACAAATTCATCATCAGGTCCATTTTAGTCTCCACTACAGGAGCACAACCCTCTCTCGTCCGTCCCAGACGGAAGGAGGATTTGGCCTACACTCTCCACGCTGGCCAAACGGGTTGGGGAGGCCCGATCGTTATTTGATAATGTATTTCCCTTAGTCGCCTTGTACGACATCCACGGGAAGAAACGGAGTGATTCTATTCTAGTCTGCTGGAAACCACACAGCCAAAACAAATTAAAGTTACAATATGAATTATTAAACTAAAAACTAAGATATCTTTGTAATTATACCAAGTTATAAATACTAATTACTTGCAATGTACCTTTTTTTATTTATATACACCTTGGTTCTCAGAAAATATGCATAATCTAATTAGATTTTATACATAAAGATCTCATCCAATCTAGTTAGACTTTAAAGGAGTCTTGTTACATATCACATGTTTTAACAGTTCCATCATTGACATAATTAATACAAATCAAAGAGATCGAATAGAAGATAATTTTATCACGAAAATAACAAGCATAAATAAATGTCTGCGCTTAAAGCATCTTGAAATCTATCTGAATATTAATTACAATAAAATCAACTCATAAAAAGTCTGTAATTTTATGCGAAATGATAATTACGTAAATTATAACTTAAGAATTATTTTATGGACACAGGTATTTTCAACGTTCGTAATTTAATATAATTATTTAAAGACGTCAATTTGAAATGTTAATGTTTTTAATCATCGTATATAATAAAAATAATAAAAAGACTTGCTAAAACAGCTAACATTTGTTTCATTATATAATTGTCACGTAGGCACCTTTCTGAAGAGATCAACTTGAATACTCGGAAACAAGTTTCATTCATACATCGAATACAATTTAAATCCCGATTATTTATTCGAGTCACATTGACAATTTAACTTCCGAATACGCGCTACTATGGGATAGAGATCGGACTTTTACTTTCTCAAAAAAAAAAAAAACAAAAGAGTTTTGATACGTCACGTAGATACAATTTCCCCGTCATTAAGGCGGACGTGTTATAATCTGTGACGAAGTGGCGCCACATTTTTATTGTTTGGCGGTTGGTGGCATTCGAATTACAAATTGGGGACATGCGAACGTGGTTAGATTCGTAACAAAGGTATTATTTATGAGTTGTTTTTAAATAGAGGGGTATATTTTATAAAATATTATTATACTACTATGTCCTCGCGTGGCAACTGTCAACTGATTGAACACTGTTGGGTAATCTATACTCAGTACTCAGTTGCCGTTGCAATTTGGGCTCCACTTTTCGCTTACCAGCAAAGCGGAGCCACTATATTGAGCTCATATATATATGTATATATATATATATATATATATATATCGTGGCCAGATCTTAGAACTGATCACATCTCATGATGTGATCATTTCATGAAATGGTTAGGTATATTTAATGAAAAGAAAAATTACAGTTGCCCACATCGTGATATGGCCTGGCCAGACCAATGAATAAATTAGAGGTTGACGGTATGAGCAGTACGCAATTACTTCATGATATTTAGAGATCATATATTAAATAAATAGATATTTCTTGACAATTTACACAGCGCCATCTAGTCCCAAATTAAGCGTAAAGCTTGTACTATGGGTACGAGTTAACTGATAAATGTACTTAAATACATTTTTTTTTGTAAATACATACTTATAATACATAGAAGACACCCAGAACAAGACCAGAATATTTTTGGTTGTTCTTGTTTTAATTATTATTTTCCTATAGCTTGCTACTAAAATGCTCGCTCTTCCTAAAAAAGACTTCAACGGCTGCGTAGTACATTTTCTTGCTTAAACATTTTTATAGTTGATTTGTTACATACCTTTCATTTCAATGCTTTTGCATTAAGGTTGCTGTTTGTGGACCGCTTTGTATCTTTTTAGGGTTCCGTACCCAAATTGTAAAAAGGAACCCTATTACTAAGGTTCCGCTGTCCGTCCGTCCGTCCGTCCGTCCGTCACTCGCAGGTACACAACAACCCTCAAGGGAATTGATATTTGGTTGCGTTATTCTGTGAGGTCGAGGTACTTCAGCAGCCGGGCAGCTTAAAAAATACGCTATGCCCTATCTCTCTTTTCGCCAGAGCTTCGTTTGTCAGTCAGCATGGTGCACCGAGTGCAGGTGAAGTTGGCTTTGGTTCAAAGATGTTGTCATCTGTAAAAATTATTAGTTAAAACTACAGAAATTGCTTATTGTACTTCTTTCAATTACCTTGTATTTGGAAATCAGTTTTAAAATATGTACTTATATATACCAAATACAAAGTATTATTAACAATGCAACCGGATATTTCGACAAACGTTCTCGCAATAAACTTAAAGTGCAATTACCAAAATGTATATTACATAATAAGCCACAATTAGGGGCCAATAAATATCAGCAAGTAGCAATTTGACAATCGCAATGTAATCTGTCAATGATGAGAGCCCACGTAATACCATTGTCTGGACTTGCGCCCAAAAAAAACCTCCAAACATTAAGTCTTACTTAATATGAAATGATTACTGATCATTAATAAAATACTTTTTCCCGTACGAAGGAAGTGGACTGACTTGAGTGTTTATGAATGAAATATCAGTAGACTTTGTTATAAAGCCCATTATGAATTAATTCCCAATGCAACTTACAGAAATATTTTTTCTATAAAAAATGTCTGTAGTTGATGTTATAGAAGAGTAGCTAGACTTCTAGCGGGTCGATCTATAGATAAAATCTATATATTAATACGTGAAGCAAAAACTTCTTTTTACGAAAATTGTACGGACGGAGGAGTATGAACTTTCGCACACTTATAGTTTATATAGAGAAGGAGTGCAGAATGTTAACATTTTTTTTAAATATGTATTAAATCACTACCATGTATTTGATACACACATGCATATATATGTAATCTTTTGCTTATTATTAAAGTAATAATTTAAATTAATTATGATCGAATTGAGACCAATGGGCGACCACTATACGAGTATAATATTTCTGGACAACATTCTGGGATAAATGTGTATTTGGCTTAACATGGTTTCCGAATGGCAAATATTATCAAAATCTCCTATAATTAAAAAAAAACTTAATATGTACATTTTATTGCTGGATATTGCACAAATAATTAATATTTATAAGCGCTCTGAAGAAATGCTTATCGTCCGCATGATAGTTAAAACCATCGCAGTCTTGTCAAAGAAAAAAAAAACTATAAAACTAATTGCCATTCTAAGGTTTTACGAGGCTATAAATAAATAAAATGGATTCCAACAGCTTACATGAGCATTCGCTTTTTGTTTTGACCCTATTGATGAAGACGTCTCAGCTAATTAAAAATCTAAAACTCGGAATCTGTAACACATTAAAATGTATGATCCCAATTTTTATTTGAAAAGACTTTGTTCTGGATTAAGGCCTGCACAGACGAGAGACTTTGATGTGCGTACTTTTTTGTTCGTGAATATAGACCGCTTACAACTTCATTGAAAAAACGTACTGATTCGTGTTAAGCAATCTATTTTGGCGGACAAAAAGTCCGCGGACAAAACTCCCCCGTATGCCTATAAAGTTTAACTTTAGTTGGTATGAAAAATAATACTAGGCATCTTTTTATACGAGTAGATGAAATTTCCATAACTTTATTACTTTTTGACAATTAGTAGTCACGATTATTGTTAAATAGATAGAAAAAGAATCGATACATTTCGTAATGTTGCGCTATGAGCGAATGCTGCGAATGTGATGCCCACGGCCTCCTTCTATAGTCGCTCCTGTCGCTATCTCCAGGAATTCATCCCATCACATTGAAGCCTAGTGGACGGGTACTGTGCGGTTCCAGAGAAGTTTTCTTCCGCATACTATCAAGATATTGAATTGCCTGTCGAGGTTTTCCCACTACAGCTTTGGTTTCTTCAAAAAGGGCGTGAAAAGGTTTCTACAGGGTCAGCAGCGAAGATATGATGCTCCTGATATAACTGTCTGCGGTAACTGCTTTATATCAAGCAGGTCGTATATTTGTTTACCATCTTAGTGGTATAAAAAAAATCTGTGATGACGAAGAAACCAGGTAGAAAATTCTTACCTAGAATCTCATTAATACTCATTGACTTTACTAATACTAAAAATGAATAATTAATGAAAAATTGTTTCAAAAATATATTTCAAATAATCTAAATCATTGATATTGTTTCCTATGGTAAACAGAGGGTATTTTACGTTACTTAGTTAGTACACACTTACCTAAAATGTTATTGTTTAGAAATATTATTGCTAAAAGTGGCTATTTTTTTAACAATAACGCACTAAGCGTTTAAAATATTAAGTGCATGAATTTCCGATGGCAGTTGTACTGAAAAAAAAAAACAATCTTAAGTCTGTTTACAAGCTTTTTTTAATGGCGGCGCTTGTGGGCAATATAAAGGCCCTTAACATTGCATTAAAATGTTCGTGGGAATAAGAATTCCCTGATTACTTATTGCGATGAAAATATGAATACCACATTCATTAACTGACCAGTTTACTACGGGAGGTCTCAAAAAAACAGACCATCATAACAATATGATATTGATGAAATGCCGATTAATTAACATCAGTCCACGGTGGGGTGCCATCTAGAAGTGATGCATAAATATCACGATTCGGTTAATTTAAAATTGGTCGGGTTATGCGGTAAAAACCGATTTTCTGGGCTAAGAGAGCGCTACGTGAGGTCGCCAGCGGGGTGTTTCCAGTGTCAATTTACTGCTGTTAGAGTTGACTTTCGTACAAAGTACTAAATTGCTATGCTGTGTAGCAAATATTACAATAAGGATATTGTTTGACTAGTGCCGAAAAACTTGTTTATTTTATTCTCTTCTTTTAGCTTACAATATTAGTAAGGATTTATGTAGTAATTATTGGATATAATTCGTAGTCTATGACATTGGCCTTTTATGCTTTTGACGTCAAAGTCTCGTGTAACGTATCCTTAGCTCATTTCTTTTACTTGTACTTTTCTATTCAACCATTTAGTATTTTTGAAATGAATACTGCGGCGTTGTTGTGCACTTTTTGGGATGGGTAAAAAATGTTAAACTCGCGTCAGGACACGTGACCTGATCGAAAATTCGTAAGACAGAGGGAGAATAGATCGCCGGCGCGGCGTAGGAAGTAGGAAGTAATATCCCCCTCTTTTTCTACCGCATGGAAAATGTATGCCTGGCCCTGCCGTTTATTTTTAATGTAATATAAATTGTCATGTTTGTGTATAAATGAATATACCCAATAAATGAATATTGTATTTTACCACATAAATGATAGTTTATACTGATAAAGAAAGCAATTCGTGCGAAATTATTCCCTAACCATTCCAAAATATTCAAAAATGCACAACGTTAATGTTCAAGTTTTTACTTCTGCCGGCACTTCCGAAGTGCAACCCGTTTTTTTTAATCTATATGTATAGAATGCAACCATTACTGACTGATCTATCAACGCATAGCTTAAACAACTGCATGGATTGGGTTGAAATTTGTCATACATGGATGGTAGCTATGATGACGTAAACGTTCTCTGAGAAAGGATTTTTGAGAATTTCCACGGGGTACCGTGATACAAAAATAGAAGAAGAAAACAAGGTGCTATTGCCCTCTGTTGTATTATATATATAAACCAAAAATACAAATATAATCAACCGCAATGAAACTGAAAGCATTGCCGAAAGTAAAATTTCACGACATATTAATGGAACTATTAAAAATGCAAATCGAAATCCCTAATGAGCCAATGAACCATTAAAAATGCAATGGAATTCTAAATAAAATCATTTTACATTAAATACCTACAGCTTCATTTAATTTAACAGTGAAGATGCCCACTTATACAAGACCACTAATGTCTTTTTTTAATACAAGCTCCTGATCGGTTAATTTTGCAAACGGAATAAAAATGGCAATGAAATTACCGGATCGCTTTGCAAGTATGCTTACCATATCGCAGCATAAAAGTATCTTTACTTAATAAAGAAGTAGATTTTATATAAACCAGATATGCAAGTTCCAGTCCCGAAATAATCTCCTTAAGAATTTAAATACGATACCAATTAGAAGTGCGCCAATGGGCGCGTGTATTCCTTCAGCCGACTTTTAATGCTGGCCGAACATAAAATTCTTTGACATATTTTATCACTTAATAATAAAATCACGGTGGCACATTAAGTCTTTAATTCAATTAACCTTTCCGTGTATTTAAATCGCTTACTATAATTTTCAATAGCTAGAGCCCAAAAAGGATTAACGACAAACAAAAGACAAATTAACTTTATAAAAGGAGGCTCAACTTCAAACTCCAAAAACAAGCCTTACTCAATCCTCAGTGCAGCACCTGACTGGACTATTTTAATGGACACGTATGAAAAGCACTATAAAATCCCAGAAGATGTGGTTGTTTCGACATCCAGACCGGACATTTTCCTTTTCTCCAGAGCTACAAAACGTATAGTACTTGTAGAGCTTACCGTACCGTGGGAAACTAACATACCCAAAGACCACGCGATAAAACAAAACAAATATTATGACCTCCTAAACGAATTAACAAAAAGCGGCTATGTAGTTAATCTATACGCTGTAGAAGTAGGAGCGAGAGGTATACCAGCAAAATCTCTCTATAACCTGCTGAAAGACCTTGGCTTGTCCAGAAGTGCAGTAAGTTCTATACTAGAACGAGTATCTAAAGCTGCATTAGCAGGTTCATACCAGATTTGGCAGGGCAGGGAGAGAAACAAAAGTAGTGAAGGTGAGTGTTGATGTACGTCGGAAAGGGGCCCCTTAAACCTACACCCGTGTCACAAGTCTCGGGATCTGCTTGTGTTTCTCTCTCTGCCACACGATGGACCCGGCACCCGCACGGTGAATCCATGGAAGCTAAGAAGTTCGTCTCATACAAAAAATGACAGCCCGGAGAGACGGGATGACGCTGGAAAGACAGATGGCTGGTGGAAAAGACATCTGACGGATGGAAAGACATCTGACTGCTGGAAAGACAGTCGAGGGTGACGGCCTAGCGAGCCAAGCCCGGGAAACTTAAATTGCTAAAAGTCCGAAAAAGAAAAATACCCCTGGGACAGTCCGAGAGGGGGGGCGGAAGATCTGTCCACCGGTCGATAATAATGACGACCCTGGCGCGAATACGGATTTGAGATGCCCTACGTGCGGGAAAACATACAAGAGACGAGCCTGGTACAACAAGCACTTAAAGACACATGATGGTGTTGAAGCACGACAGCCGTCGGTAAGTACTTCGACAAACACTACGGATAGAGTTGACCCTCATAAATCCCAAGGTGAATCATCAAGTGAAAATTACCAGGAGTCCATTGACATCAGGACACGTCTTAGCATCCCCAGTCTAAAAAACTCCACCTGGAAAGTTCATGACCAAAACTTGGCGATCCTTTTAGAACATCCTGGATCAAAACAAGATCTAAACAGCCAAGTAGAAACTCTACAGGATACTATCTATACATACTTCTCTGAGCATTATCCACCACAAACTTATTGCGCTCAAAATAAAGAAAACACATTTAAAATGAAATTGCGGAGGAAGAAAAGAGAGTTAATAAGAAACTTCGTGTAGCTAAAACCATGGGCGATAACCATCTAAGTCACCAACTGTCCAGGGCTCTAAGATCAATCCTCAAATTAATACAAGGTATATCACTTCAAACCACAAAAAATCGCGATAATTTTAACAGAGCTAAACATGAAGTAGACTTCGATAAAAATCCTTTTCAATACTCGAAAAACATTTTCAGGGAACAAAAGGGAAAGCTTCTCTTGACCAACGCGCAAATTTACGATCACTGTAAAAACACATACGAAGTGCCTAAACGCGGGAACTCATACGTAGATCCAAAAATCCAAAGACCTAATGATCCTCTATTTAGTTTTCAAAGTGACCCACCCAATGAAGAGGAAATAAACTACCATATTAAAAAGAAAAGTTCTAAATCTGCGCCAGGCCCCGATGGCATTCCTTACATAGTGTATAAAAAGTGTCCATCAGTTCGTAAACACATTTTAAATATATTTAGTAAGATCTGGTCAAGAAAGCAAGTCCCAGTAGCATTTGGAAAGGCAGTTTTTGTCCTCATCCCTAAAAAGGATATAGTAACCCATCCAAAAGACACCAGACCGATAGCCCTAACCAATACAATCTCAAAAATCTTTTTTAGTGTATTACAATCAAAAATGACAAAATTCATGATCAGCAATAGGTATTTCAGGCCCAATCACCAGAAAGGCTTCTTGCCTGGAATTTCTGGATGCCTGGAACACAATACATTACTAGCAGAAAGTCTGAAAGATGCCAGAACACATGAGAGGCAAATATCAGTCTGCTGGATAGACCTAGAAAACGCATTTGGTTCGGTGCAGCATGAACTTATGATATTTGCACTAAAATGGTATAACTTTCCCGATTTAATTGTTAACATAATTAACTCTTATTACTCGCATTTAAAATTCGTCATAGCAGTAAACAAGGAATACACAAAGCCACTACAATACAGTGTGGGACTATTCCAAGGGTGCTGCTTATCACCGATAGTATTTAACATAGTTATTAATATTTTAATAGACAAATTGACATCATATGAAAGGAAATGGGGCTACCGTTTTAAAATCAACAACAAGTACACTGAGTCAATCTTAGCCTTTGCTGACGACCTTGCAATACTTACACGTAATCCCAAACAGTGTCAGGAGTTGTTAAATGAAGTCGATGAGTTCTGTACATGGACGGAGGGATTGAGGGCGAAACCAAGTAAATGTTATTGTTTATGTCTGGGTAGACGAAATACCAAATACACTTCTTACGACCCGGAACTCTCCATAAGCGGCCAAAAAGTTGCTACGATTGCAGAAACAGTGCCTTTCAAATTTCTTGGTAGAAAGATAGATTACAAAGGACGCACACCATCATTGGGGGAAGTTGTCGAAAATTTCATTAACGACCTCAATAAGGTAGACCAACAGCCTATCAGTTATATTAAAAAAGCATGGATATACGACAACTATCTCACATCACGTCTCACTTGGCCTTTCCTAGTATATGACTTCGGTAAAACCCTCTTGGCAAAGTTAGATGCTAATGTCATAAAGATATTAAAGTCATGGTTCGGACTGGCACATCCGGCTGATCCCTCGACTCTATTTAGGGATCACAATAGTTTTGGGCTGAAATTAAAGAAACCTTCTGAACTCTATAAACACCTGAGAGTTACAAAAACGCATGTTTTGCAAAAGTCGCAAGACGAATTAGTTAAATCTCTCCCAAAAGACAAAAATGCCACAGACCTAGAATCTAGACTTCAATTCCACAAACAATTTATGGTAGGTGCACAGGCAAATAGAGCTGGGTTGGGCGCGAGAAAGAAAAGGGAAGACCGAGACATAGTAAAAACCTTTCTACAACAAGACGAAAATGACAGTTACAAAGTGCACGCTATGAATTTAGAAATGCAAAGTGAGTGGTTAACCATAGGCGAGTTTTGCATCCCGTTAGCTCTGAAGTGGCGCACCTTGCTGTATGACTGGTCTCCTGCCTTATTAAAATTCTATCTTAATGCCTTTCAAATGACCCTCCCTGACCAGAGTAACTTAGTTAGGTGGGGAAAAGCCTCTGAAAAATGTTGCTATACCTGTGGAGAGGCGATATGTACAGCAAGGCACCTATTGGTGGGATGCAAGGTGCTCCTTGATAGGGGTCATTACTCACATCGCCATGACAGAGTACTTCAAATCATACGTGAAGCCATAAGCCTTTCAATAGCTAGAGCCCAAAAAGGATTAACGACAAACAAAAGACAAATTAACTTTATAAAAGGAGGCTCAACTTCAAACTCCAAAAACAAGCCTTACTCAATCCTCAGTGCAGCACCTGACTGGACTATTTTAATGGACACGTATGAAAAGCACTATAAAATCCCAGAAGATGTGGTTGTTTCGACATCCAGACCGGACATTTTCCTTTTCTCCAGAGCTACAAAACGTATAGTACTTGTAGAGCTTACCGTACCGTGGGAAACTAACATACCCAAAGACCACGCGATAAAACAAAACAAATATTATGACCTCCTAAACGAATTAACAAAAAGCGGCTATGTAGTTAATCTATACGCTGTAGAAGTAGGAGCGAGAGGTATACCAGCAAAATCTCTCTATAACCTGCTGAAAGACCTTGGCTTGTCCAGAAGTGCAGTAAGTTCTATACTAGAACGAGTATCTAAAGCTGCATTAGCAGGTTCATACCAGATTTGGCAGGGCAGGGAGAGAAACAAAAGTAGTGAAGGTGAGTGTTGATGTACGTCGGAAAGGGGCCCCTTAAACCTACACCCGTGTCACAAGTCTCGGGATCTGCTTGTGTTTCTCTCTCTGCCACACGATGGACCCGGCACCCGCACGGTGAATCCATGGAAGCTAAGAAGTTCGTCTCAGGGAATATATAGGTTACTAGCAGTCGACCGCGACTTCATCCGCTTAGAGTGCTTAGATTTTCATGCAAACTTCCTTCTTCTAGTTTAACCTCTTATGGGATCATCGTCAACCGTTTTGCTGGGATTCCACTGCTGGGATACGGGTCTCCCCTCAATTGGAGGGGCTTAGAGTATACTTCACCACGCTGCTCAACTGCGGATTGGCGGCGTTATTATACTATCGATACTCTATACAATACCTAACAAAAACATTTGTGCCAAATATTGGACCAACGTTTAACGCTGTACGTTGATATCGGCCAAGACTGCCTTTAAGACACATGTATAGACTAGCTTTCGCACACGACTTTGTTTACGCATATTTCAGTATCCCGTTAAAATTTTCAAAAACAATTTTATGTAGGTATGTGAAATTTCAATTGAATCGGCAAATCAGTCAGTAATGTCAGTCAGTCGGTCACTTCGATAAACGTAAAAACTGCAACACTGTAATTTATTAAATGAAATCTATTTTCATTACAATCATTCTTTACTAGACAACACCATATTTTTCAGATACGATTAAGTAAAGCGTATGATTTATTTTAAAATACGCACAGGGGATAATTTTAGGAATTCAATGCAATATTTAATATAATTATACGCATAAACGTTCGAAAGAAATATTTAATGCATAGCTAAATACCAAATTAATATTGCTTCTTAATCATTTTCTGCGAAGTAAAATAGCGACAGAGGCTGCAAAAGTTGCTTTTAAATCCGATAATTTAGTGCGTTTTACAATAATTTGCATATCCTTCGTCACAATAGCTGTGTGTGGCGCGAACAAAAACCCTTTTTTGAGACGTGAAACAATAAATCAAAGTACAAAAAACACGTGTTATCGAGCACTGTTATTTACACATACGAATGGACATTGTCGCACGGGTTAAAAACAACGAGACTTGCAGTTCGGACGTTTAAGGCGAAGTTATTCAATTATTATGAAAGTAACGAGCGTACACGGGTATCAGACCAATTTCTGTATCACGTTCAATATCAAGTTATCATGTTCATGAATAAAATATTGTTCTTTTATAACCGGTACAGAAGCGGCTCAGAGAAAATCACTTATCGGATTTTAAAAATACCTGAAATTGTCACAGAGAAAAACTTTTTAGGTATAATTACGTCGCTTATTTCGATCTTAAGTCAAATTATCACTATTTGTAATAAATGATCTCTACTATTCTTAAGTAGGTATGAGTGATATTTATGTTCGGTACTTTACATGAAAAATTTTAAGTGAAAAGGGAAGGATCCCATCACTAGATCTAGATACATCTCCGTGTAGCCTAAACACCAGAGAAAGTTTAAACGTTCTTGCACCATAGACATTTCGTTGTCGACATTCTACAGTACGTTTCCTAAGACATTTCATACTACGAACAGTGAAACTGTGGAATCAACTTCCCTCAGTGGTATTTCCGTACAACTTCGACATGGGTGCCTTCAAGAACAGAGTTTTCATTTTCCTTAAAAGGCTGGCAACGGATCGGCGACCCCTTGGTGGCGCTGGTTTCCATGGGCGGTGGTGATTGCTTTCCACCAGGTGACCCACATGCTCGTATGCCCCCTCTCACATAAAAAAAAAAATAATGTTTAAAAATCCATTAGTTGAAAATTTGTATGTCTCTTCTCTTTATCTTGCGAAAACTGCCTATGTTCATACATATATCCGTTACCTAAAGGTTGTCTTGAAAAGGCCGTCTTGTTGCATTTACGAGATGTTTGTAACAAATTAATAATTAAATTTGTTTCCTTTGTGATGTAAACTACAAATAAAGCATATTCTATCTATCTATTTATCTTATAAAAATAAAACGAAGAGGCTTGCTTAGCTACACCATGTTTATACCCACGTATGGTTGAACCAATTTTTCTGGTCTCTGATTTGGTGGATTTGTCTCCGACCTGAATAGGAGAATAACTACTAAAACATCGGCGAATCAAACAAAAAATAATAATACGAAGGATGATCACATTCTCATTGATTTTGTATGGACATGGCAAAAATGGAAAATATTTAAATATTAAATTTTATTTATTTAATAAGTATTTATTGATTCTGAGGTGGCATAAAGTTCAATCAGGTCACCTAGTATATACAATACAATACAATACAACATACTTTATTGCTCCAATAATAAAATACAAACAAAAGTACATACACAGAATTAGAGTACAAAGGGCGGCCTTATCGATGCGATGCGATTTCTTCTAGGCAGTATATACATTATACATGTATGTATTCAGGTATTCTCCATTGCAACTTCGCAGTCGGTTAACATGACTGCATCTTAAGTAACTCAGTTATAAATACTTCTGTTTCCTCATTACCCTACCGCCCAAACCGCAGCGCATACAAAAACGGCAAATGACATACTATAATATGCGAACGTATTCACTTAGCGAAATTGAGAAATAAAGAATCTTTTTGCGAATCAAAATGTGCTCTAATTGATATTTTATTCAACGCTTTTGCTCTTTGGGTGGCGGAATATAAAATATCAACGATGAATGTGACACCAAGAGAAACCGGATTTTTTGTATTGGCAAGTAAAATACGTTTGTAAGTTATGCAAGTTGAACGATTCGGAGAAATTATGTCTTCATTTTTGAAGTCTGCATCGTCAACGATGCAGACTAAGCAAAGCTTCGAAAAAAAGTCATGTAATAAATAGAAATAAAGTATATATTATACTAAGCTTTGGAGTGTAAGTGGCTCATCTCTTGATGAACCACTTACACCCCTTTAGAGCCAAAACCAACCTCACCTGCACTTATTCATTTATTTAAAACTTTCTTGACCAATTTACAACAATTAAATTTTAAAACAAAAAAAAAGGCGGATTTATGTTATTGCATTCTCTACCTTTCACTAGTCGACGGGGTGCACTTAGTGCACTCTGTTGCTGAGTATGATCTCTCCCCTCAATAGAAGGGTAAACCCCTTCTATAGGGTAAACCCCCTCAATAGAAGGGTAAACCCCCTTCTATAGGGTAAACCCCCTTAATAGAAGCATAAACCCCTTCTATAGGGTAAACCCCCTTAATAGAAGGGTAAACCCCTTCCATTGGGTAAATCCCCTCAATAGAAGGATATACCCCTTCTATTGAGGGGAGATCCCAATCCCAGCAGTGGGATGATTAAGGATTATTTATCGACGACGACGTATTAGTTAATATTACTGGTAGCAGATTATCAAGAAGGTAATTAACGAAAGCGTATTACTAATATACGGTTTGTTTGAAGGTAAGGTACGGTTCAGTAGTACGCTGTCAAATTATTTAATTAACATAATTATTTTATTTTCCAAGGCAAGTACCTGCTACTAAACATCAAAACAAGCAGATGTTACATCATGTGCCCAATTAAAAATAATAGCATGATTGACTCAGATAAAACAAACCCTTTTCACCACAACAATCGGTTTGATGTCTCATTCAAAATTTCAAATTACATGTTCCAAAGTAAAATTAATAAAAAAAAGTATAAAATACTATCTGCGTGTGGTATTATCACGGACAAAATAACGTATTGAAAGTAATAGGTTTCGTGACATTACATATTAATAATGTAGAAGTTATTTACAATCAAATGATAGAAATTAACAACTCTTCTTCCTACCGTATTTACTTTTTTATCGCATACTTATATTATAAAAGAAATTGGTATCAACCCTTTCGGATGTCGGTTATTTTTTATAGTAGGCCTCTGTAGACCAAGGAACTGATTGGATCAGTTTAACAGTGACAAAATACTCGGAGGTATACTCCTTTGTCACAAATACGAGTCGAAAATAATATAAAGATTAGAAACAGAAACGCAACTTGAAATTTTTTTTTATATATTTTTTTATACTACTTCGAGTGTCGGACAAGCATACGGCCCACCTGATCTGAAGTGGTTATCGTAGCCATATTGCCACTCGCAACTTGAAATACACAATACTACCACTCTTTTAGCCAGAGTATCGTTTGTCAGTCAGCAGGCTGCATCACGTGCAGGTAGAGTTGGCTTTTAGTTCAAAGATGTTGATAAATTTATTATTAGTTTTTCAGTTTTTGGGATGTAAGTGTATCACCATCATGTTTAAGCTAAAGCCAACCTCGATTGTACATGGTTGTACATACCCTGCTGATTAACTCACGAGGCTCTGGTAAAATAACACTGGTCTCCGCCAACTCGCAGTTAAGTAGCGTCGTGGAGTATACTCTAACCACCTTTGATTGAGAGGAGACCTGTATCCCAACAGTGGGGTGATTATGATTGTTGCTGAGGACTAGAGGTAGTTGTCTTTTTGCGAGTGAGTGAGGTAAGCAGGAAGGAGTCACCTTCGCTACCAACTCAGTAACTCCTCCCTTTCTGGTTTATTATACAAATGGTTCGGTCAGAATAATAAATAAATATTTCTGGACAATTTATACAGCGCCATCTAGTCCCAAATTAAGCGCAAAGCTTGTGTTATGGGCACTAGACAACTGATAAATGTACTTAAATACTTTTTTTTTGGAAATACATACTTATAATAGGTACGTAGAAAACACCCAGACCAAGACAAACAGACATGTTCATGCACACAAATGTTTGTCTTGTGCGGGAATCTAACCCGCGACCTCGGAGTTAAAGTGGCCATTACTAACCATTCGACCACCGAGCTCGTCGCACATGTTACAAATCGTTCGGTCAGAACTTATAATCATAAGTTTTTAAATTCTAGCATACTGCTTCTAAGTTTTAGACTGTGACCAAAGAAAGAGATGCGTCTCACGATATTAATCTAATGTCATTATTAAGACATCACTTACCCGGTGGCTGGGAAGATCCCCTTGCAGATAACATTTCGGTCGTATGCACTCTCCGTGGACAAATGTACACTATTTAAATTATTTGATCTGTTTCTATTATTATAGATATATATTTTATTTCGAACTATTTGAGTCCTTTCTTTTGAAAATTAAGAATTTCTTTCAACTACATTATTCTTCTTTGGAGAGTTCAGTGGCTTCGTTGCGTGTGTTAGTCTAATCGAATATACAAGTTAAGCAACGTCGACCATAGCCTGTCCATGAATGGGTTTATTAATCTCGAGCTGCTCCGTGCTTCGGAGGGCACGTTAAACCGTCGGTCTCGGCTGTTGTTATCATAGATGACAGTCGTTTAACCAAGTCAGTGGCCTTTAGGCGGCTTGAAAATACTGGCCTCCGCCAACCCGCACTTGAGCAGAGTGGTGGAGTATGGTGAATTTATTTTTATAATACCTTTTCAATTGAGGGGAGACACATATGTGTCCCCTCAATTCAACCCTTATTCTGGGATATCCCAGCAGTGGGATGAATAAGGGTTGACATTATTTTTCATTATTTATAAGCATTGTCATTGAGCGTGGCAATGCTGCCAGCCTTTTAGACACGATGCATTTCAACACCGATGCGGAGGAATTTTTTGACTTGGTTTAATTTTATATTTTTTCTTTATATATATATATATATATATATATATATATATATATATATATATAGTATATTTTAGGAGAATTTAGTTTCTAGTGTAAATTTATATCCTAATAATGTTATGTTATTCTGATAATAATTAAAAACGCAAAAAAAAAAATTACTATATTATTTCGTGTCTAGTTGGTTTTTTATGTGAAACATCTAACACTAATGTTGGTCAGATTCAAGTTAAAATTTATTCATAATTGCTTATTATTAGTTACCTACTTATATCTTATAATTTCCAGAGATAAATCCCACCTGTTAACTGTAACAGTTAAAGAATGCTTTTAGAGTTAAGTCCGCCTTTTGTATTCATTAAGCTATTTGTGGTCAACCCTACTATGTTATTAAAGTAAAAGTTTACATATTTAGTTATAAGGAGTCTCTTATTTAACACACATAAACGTCAAAAGTATAAGTACATATATATATTGAATGATAGGAGACGGATACGATTTCATACAATTCTCTGCCTGAGTATAATAACATTAAAGTGGTGTCATTAGACACATAGACGGTTACCTAATAATGTATATTCAGAATACTTATTATCCCAGTTCAAGAGCTCAAAGTGGCACCTGAATTAGGATAATTTCTCTCTTGTGTTTGTTGTCACAAGAGCAAAACATCGCGCAAAAAATTGATATTTATTTATTTATGCTTTAGTGGCTTCCCACTAAAGCATAAATAAATAAATATCAATTTTTTGGTCCAAATTTTTATGCTTTAATAAGCATCATGATGTCAATTTATTATTATTAAGTATTAGAGAAGTAATACTAACAAAACTGTTAAATCGAACGTGAACGACTGTCACAAGGGCCGTCAGAGGAAACATTAATTAGTAGAGTGATCTTAATTAAATTGTAACGTCTGAGCGAATTTCCCTGCGAGCGTGGTGGTCGCAGGTAGACATCGACGGTAGGACCTTACCGGGTTTATAGCGGTGGTAAATGGAACATTTTAATGATTTCTACAATTCTCTGTAATTAAAAGGAAAACGAGATTAGAAAGTTTCTTTGACGATTTTATTGACCTTTTTGTGTAGAGTAATGTATAGTTAGATCAATACATATTTTTGTATTACAATTGAAACAGAAGTCATATTCCAAAAGCTTGGTACTCCTGCTAATTTCTTCCGATATAATACCATTTAATCAGAAGATATTAGCAGGAGTACCAAGCTTTTGGAATATGACTTCCCCTCCACTTGTAGCATATACTTGTAAAATAAAAAGTAACATACACATTATACGTATTGTTTTATTGATAAGCCAGGCAGTCGAATGGCTAGCAATGTCAATTTTGACTTTGAGTTCACGGGGTCGATCCCCGCACAAGACAAATATTTGTGTGCATGAACATGTCCTATTGTCTTGCCTTGGGTTTTTATAGATGTGCATTTCCAAAAAAAATATATATCAGTTGTCTAGTATCTATAAGCTATGTTTAGTTTGGGACTAGATGGCATTTATCTAGGATTATTTATTATTATTACTATTTTATCACACTATCTAGAGCTGAAACAGGTAATCAGTAATTATATGTACGCATCCTGGAGCGATCTGTCCTATATAAATTAAACAAGTGAATGTGTAAATGGTCTGAACCATTAACGCGAGTAATAAGTTCGCGATACCGTCGATAGTTTGTATGGAAATCGTCGCAGTCTAAGAGAACGCTACAACGCTACGGAAACGAGAGCAAATTCTTGTAATTATAATTTTGTCAATATTCAGTTTCGATCCAGTGTCAATCTCACAAATGTCACATAATAAGAAATTTTAAACTTTTAAAGAAGTGTGTAATGACTAAATATGACAGAAAAAAAACTAAGAATGACATGCCGGTTGAAATAAGAAATAATATTACGCAATCATTTATGCAATTTTCAGGCAATTCAGAATCTCAATTCGATCTCAATTCTGTCAAATTTCATTCTGCGATGATAAATAATTAGGGGAATTGATATTTGCGACTTAGATATGTTGTATTAAATTCGTTACCCCATCAACAAGGCTGCCTTGTTCCATAATATGCAACGCATATATACATGTCTGTAATTTATTATATGCAAAGAAAGCATATTCTATATAGCTTTCTATCTGTATTAATTTTAATAATAATTATTATTATGTTTAATTCATACGGCCAAAACCGGATAGAAAACAGTGAAGCTCGCTCAGCTTATGTATCTGACATCTGTATCACCTTATTTTTGTGAAGAAAGGAATTATATCTATCTTCAGATTTTTGTACAAAAAACTTATTTTTGTAAAAAATGCTCAATAATAAATCGATGGGATGTAAGTGGCTCCCCACGAACTTTATAGTCGAAGCTAAGCTCAACTGCATGTGGTGCACCCTGGCGATTAGCGAAAGAGGCTCTGGCAAAAGAGAGGTGGGGAACAGCGAATTTGTAAGCTGCCCGATTGAGGAAGTACCTCTACCTCACAGAACACCGCAGCCAAATTACAATTCCCTTGGGAGTTGTTGTGTTCCGAGTAAGTGAAGTCACCAAAAAGGAAGGAGTTGCTTCTTAGATAACGGGGGTGGCGGCGCGCGAGGGATATTTCATGTTGCGAGCGTTAATATAGCTACGGTAACCGCTTCACATCAGGCGGGCCGTATGCTTGTCTACCACTCGACGTAGTATAAAAAAATCCTTGTTAAACTTCACACTGAAGGCTCTGTATTTTGCATGAAATCTATAATCCTCAATCAGTAACCGCTTTTTTATTTCGCATAAAACTTTCTAGATATACAGCCCGTTCATTAAGCTTAGCATTCAGGTATCATGTTTAGTTAGTTACTATGACAAGTTTTATCCTCGTGCTTCTTATTGCATATCTACTTTAATCCCACAAGCGACCACTTTACGAGTAATAAAAATAGATCAATAAAATATTAACTTAGTAATATTACTGTATGGAAATGATATTAAAGAATGATGAAGGAAAGTAAAAAACGCTAGTAAAAATCGGTAGCTTCGTTTAAAAATCTTGTCAAAATCCACTATCTTTCCTTTACCGGTAGCTAATATTCATCAGTCACAATTTTTACTTTTTTTTTTTCATTTATTTTAACAAATTTATTTTACATTGTCTTAATTAAAAAATGCATCATAAAAACCAATATTTCGGTTTGTACTGATAAATGAGTATCGCTACATTCCACCTCATTAGTACTACACTATGTTTATATAAATGTATATATGTATTTAAGTTTGTGTATATTTATTATTTATGTGCATATTTATTTATATAATTTATCATGTATGTAAATATATATAATTCATCACTCATAGTAATAATATCTGCGCGGCACCATCTATCTTAATTTTAGATTATTTATGCTCTACCGTAAGGTTGTCTGGAAGACATCGCTCGACGATAAGATCGCGTTTGTATTAGTACTTCATGTTTTTCACTTATGTATTTTTCTTTTCTTTTGATGATCCAGTATATTGTATTATATCGTATCGTATCGTGTAGTATCATATCGTGTCGTGTCGAGTCGAGTCGTATCGTATCGTATTGTAAAAATTGTAAGACTAATCGTTCGTAGAGAACTGATTGATACCTCGCAACTATTTCAAACGTTCGTTTAGAAAGTTTAGATTCACCGCAGTGTCTGTTATAAAATCTTACAAGTTAAATTTGACAAACTTCCAAGTGTTTGACTGGGCTCAAATGTGGAGCACTCATTGGAATCGCGTGACAATGCCCACCATTTTTATTCCAACAAGCGGCTATCAAAAAAGGCCATTACAATTTCCACATTAACAATAAATTAACTTATGATATGGGCAAATGCTTTCATTTGCCCTTTGGCTTAATGTATGAAATACAGTAAGTAAACTTCATAGTTTGTTTTTTAAGACTAAATAATAAAAGCTAGTTTAATCAGCGAAATTTATTGAGCTTATAAAATCGTCCGGTCGTTCTGTCTGTCCGTCCTGAAACTCAAAATTTCGAAATTCTGACGTCGGATTCGTGTAGAGCATCAAAAAGTAGTAATGTAAAGTGACCTTGGTTTTCCGATATCAATTCGGGGAAGTGGCCAAAATATATTTTTTTATATACCACTAAAGTGGCAAACTAAGACTAGATATAAATCTAGCGTTAATTTTAAAAATCAAATTGTGTGCTGATATAGTATATCGTATTTACAACTATTTTCTGTTGATTACATTATTTTTTTCCTAGTTTTTATTACTGGGTAGCCATTGGCATAGTAAACAACACCATTGTATTTTTTATACTTCACAATAAAAATGATAGAGCCCACGATTGTTGTAAAAAATAGATTATTATTTATTACACATCAAAAATAAGTTATTAAATTGATGAGCGGCAATATCCTTTAATAAAAAAGGCGTTAACCACGAAGAATAGATTCATATTTGTGTTTAATTAAAGAATTTTCATGCTATAAAAGGCACCATCTAACAATCGGGGCATTGAAAAAATGCAACCGTTGCTTTTGGGGCGGTACATAAAAAAAATCTTCGGAAGCTTAATAAATAGACAACGTTAATTTGAGTATACTATTGTATGAACATTTTTAAATACTGAAAGTATAAACAGTTATTCTACAATAGGATGATATTGGAAATTATTAAATCAATAATTTTGACATAACAACCCATTACAATCTTTTTGATCTTTTAGATTTCAAGCTGTGACTGATAACATTCTTTGTGACACTCTTCGTTTAACCATAGAGAAAGGATTAATATAAACGCATCCATTAAATTTTAAATTGTTAATATTTTTATACTAGCTTCCACCCGCAGCTTTGCCCGCGTTTACTTTTTTTAATAAAAAGTATCCTATGTCCTTCCTAATATCTTTGAGAATATGTTTACAAATTTTCATGATGATCAGTTGAGTAGTTTCAGCGTGAATGCGTAACAAACAAATTCACATTCACATTTATAATATTAGTATATGACTGTGTTTTTACACTATTAAATAATCATAAAATATCGAGATAGATTGTAACTATTTTTTAGGGTTCCGTACCTCAAAAGGAAAAACGGAACCCTTATAAGATCACTTTGTTGTCCGTCTGTCTGTCTGTCAAGACCCTCTATCTCGAGAATGCGTGGAGGTATCAAGCTAAACTTTGAATTGTATACTCAGGTCTACGGTCCCATGAAGTTGTAAAAAAATTAAACTGCTCAGTTTACGTAAAAAAAAGATACGGCCGTTTATTCTGCAAAAAACGCATATTTCGACACATTCTCAAGGGAATCAAAACCCATAGGGTACTTCCTGTTGACCTAGAAATATGAAATGTGGCAAGTAACATCGTTATAGACTACAAATACAAGAATAAATCTCAAAACTATACATTTGTCATTAAATCTTGAAAAATGGGGGGTCTATATTTTTTATAGGGGATGAAATTTAAAATTGAAGCTACTAGTTCAAATGGGGTATCATATGAAAGGGCTTGATGTGCACATTGCAAAATAAATTTGATTTATTTTTTCTGACGGATTATTGCTTATTTATAATGAAAAATATCAAATTTATAATGATACTACGTACGGAACCCTCGGTGGCAGACTCCGACTCGCACACGTCCGGTTTTTTTATACTACGTCGGGTGGTGACAAGCATACGTCCCGCCTATTGTATTACTACATTAAATGTAATCGGAGCCTGAGTAGTACAGGTGATTAATTAGTCAAACTTAAAAGTGGCTAGATTTTGGATATTGACTATAACATATTACACTAGTTTACAAAATTTAACTTTTTGTCTGTTGCCGCGAATTTTGTGGTTGATAATGTTCACTTATGACTTGTTTTCGTCAAATCTACCCTCAAAATTTTTTGAGCAGCTCGAGTTACTTTGTTTTTGATTTTTGTCATTTAAGCGTATATATTAAGCGATAACAGGCATATTTTACTGTGTTAAGATTAGTATCCAAAGTTTTTGCGTCATGAGTAGTTCAAGGAGACGTTGTTTAAACAATCCAGATCATTTTTGTTATTTATGCGGGGAAGTTATATCAGAGTTGGTGAAAAATACCTATTTTGAGTATTTTGGAATGCTCTTGGATAAAAATGAGAAGTCTTGGGCTCCCAATTGTGTTTGTAAATCGTGTGTGGAATATTTAAGATTGTGGAAAAATGGTAAAAGAAGTGCCTTTAAATTTGGAACACCGACTATTTGGCGAGAACCACGAAATCATCTCGAAGACTGTTATTTTTGTAGCGTAAACGTAAACGGTTTAAATACTAAAAATCGAGCTAAATGGCAGTACCCAAGTACTAGTTGTGTTCAGCGTCCAGTGCAGCGTTCAACTGACTCTTCAGTGCCTAAAAATATATCTGAACCCATGGAACAAGACATCGAAGGACCAAGCTCATCACAAAATGATGCTGATTTTGAAGGTATGTCAAATGAGCCAAAATGCTTTTCCCAAAATGAGTTAGATGATCTTGTAAGAGATTTAAATCTTTCTAAACAAGCTTCAGAATTTTACATTTTACCGGTATTTTTGACGGCCCCCAAATTAGACAACTTACGAAAGATACTCAATTTAGAAATTCTATGACTGAGTTACAACTAAAGGCTTGGACAGCTTTCGTCTCTGTGATGCAGAATTTTCTCGGAAATAAAAAATCTGAAAATTATATTGAACTTGTAGAAGACCTTCTGCTACAGTTAAAAAATATGGGGTGCAATATGAGCATAAAACTCCATTTCCTCCATAGTCACCTGGACAGGTTTCCGGAAAATTTAGGAGATATGAGCGAAGAGCAGGGAGAGCGTATGCATCAGGACTTACGTGTCATGGAAGAGCGCTATCAGGGTTTCTGGGATACAAATATGATGTCTGACTATTGTTGGTCGCTAATACGTCATTTTCCAAAGTCTACACATCAGAGAAGAGCTTTAAAACGAAGTTTTTTAGAACTCAATGATTAATTATTTTTTTTAATAAAGTTTTTCTTAGTAAATACATGTTTTTTTCTGTTTTATACCTACATAGCTGAAACTCAGAAATTAGAGCTGATAAAAATCTTTTACTTATATTTTTGAAAATAGCATATCATATGTAGTCAGCAACAGCTAAAATTTCTTTGGCAACAGATGTACTGTATACTAGTGTTATTATATACGACAATACGTGTGTCAAACAGGTACAGGTTTATTAACACATACTTATCTCGGAAATATGTACATGCAAAGGAATAAAGTGAGCGCATATTCAAAGTATGGTTTTAATGGATTTTAATGGGCAAAGGATAGGTACATACTTATGGCAACATAATAACAAAACAACCTTTTTGTTTAAAAAAAAAACCCTATAAGTACAGCGGCTATAGCAGACATGCATTTGTAGCATCGGCGATCAGCGTTTTTGCGATTGCTTTGATGTTGCATCGTGTTTTGGCAACTTACTGCGTCGTCGCAGTAGCAGAAATACGCGATTTATGGACAACATCGATGTTACATCGCGTTTTGGCGACGTGCTGCGTTCGTCGCAGTATCGGTCAAATATAGCTACGACCAGTTAGTCCGACCAGTAGTTAAAGGTGTGTGTGACTGCCGCCCAACTGACCTGCCTGTTATCATTTCTCCCACAACGTTTGCTGATTTTAATTGCTGATGTTAAGAGCAATATGTTTGGGGTGCAAGTGGCTCGCTACGATCTTTAGAGCCAAAGCCAATCTCACCTGCACGTGGTGCACCCTGCTGATTTACTAAGGAGGCTCTGGCGAAAGAGAGGTAGGACATAGCGTAATTTTAAGCTTTCCCGACTTGGGAAGTACCTCTACCTCACAGAATACCACAGCCAAGTAACAATTCCCTTGAGGGTTGATATGTTCCTGCAAGTGAGTAAGGTCGCCAGGATGGAAGGAGTTGCTGCGTTGGCGGCGTGGATGGTAGCGCAGGAGCGATATTTAATGTTGAGAGTGTTAATATGGCTATGGCAACCGCTTCACATCGGGCGGGCCGTATGCCACCAAACGTAGTATAAAAAATGTCTCCTTGGGCCCTAAGGGAAACAGAGGATATACCGTTTCCTTAAGCTACTTAATACATACAAACATAGTAAATAACCATTCGTAAATCATAGTCTGTACAGTACACTTGTTATTCATAGAATATTTTTTTTTAATATTTGAACTGTGTGTACTTTGAATTTGTAAGTAAAAATAAACTAAAAATATAGCGTTTTTTAAACAAGCTTTTGTTAGTTTTGTTATTAATATGAAAACAGTTAAAGGTTTACTTATTGCATTTTGCTCATCAAGTTACACTTCATTTAATATCCTTATCTCTATAAACACCACACGGGTTAATATGGAAAATATAAATCATCATTCTGTAGCGACTGCTATATTGGATAAAAATGACAGCAGTCAGGTAATAATGCATTGTCACGGAAATCAAAAGAGAGTGCCAAATTTCAGCTCACAAATTTATCTTGCAAGGATTGATTACAGATACCGCAGCGAAACTAAATGAAAGTTTGTAATAATTAAAACAGCTTAAATCAAACCTCTTTATGGCCTCAATGCAAACATTTCTCTAAATTCCCATGTCACGGATTGACGTACCGATGTCTTTTGTTAAATGACATATTGGTATCACCACGGTGCCCCTGTTCGAAGCACCCTGTCTAATTTCCCAGCGAGAGGTCCACCGTGCCGCGCTTTTGTCCATGTTGGATCCATTAATCAAGGTCATTTCATTTTTTTTAATGACGTTTAATGTGCTGCTGCCTTATACTGCTCTACCGAAGAGAATTTTATAGCAAATGTTAATTTGGACTTGCATGTTAGGGACGTATACGGTTAATTGTGTAGATTTTTTTTTACTAATGGGTGAAGCCAAAAAAAAAGTAAAAACTTTTTTTTATTATTATTATGTATCTCTCTTAATTCACGGGTCAAGCCCGGTCATTTGATAGGCATACGCGGGAATATAGATCCAACACGTAGATGCCCCTTTGAGAAGTTTGATGTAATGTTGTACGCCCGCCGTGACCCGCTCCAGGATATATCAATGCAACGATATACCCATTATCATTATCATTATTATCAGCCTGTATATTGTCATATGCGATTCTAGCGAGGCAATGATGATAATATGAAAACCAATTCGTTCGTCAATAATTTTATTACTTTTATTCTATTCTATATTCTACAACATTTAAATTGACATTATTTTAGAACCAACAACAATTCTTGACGACGCTCAGCAACCAAGTGAGTTCTCGGTTGTGAATTCGTTATTTTTCGTGTCGGGTATTCCCTCTCTTCGCTCTTTTTCGCTTAAGGCGCGACATTGGTGCGAATGCGTAAAATTAGTACTTGTTTTAATTAAATATAGAATATGAGTTATGTAAATGAGTTAATAATTAGTTTTATAATTAAATAAAATTATTTTAGCATATTTTGCTAGAAAACAGTTCCAATAACTGTTACCAAGATCATATTACGTACATAGTATTACAATCAAATAAACTTTTTCTCAACATTGAATTATGGCAACAATTACAGATAGAATTTAAGGAGTAAGTAGCTTACAATATAATTTACCCACTGCTGGATATAGAAGTTCATCAACGCTTTTTTTTTTGGTTTCTGTAAAAAGCAAAATTTATAACAGAAGTCATATCAAAACTGCAAGGTTCGTGAAAGAAAATAAATAGCCAAACAACAATTCTTTTGAGGGTTGTTGAGTTTCTGCGAATGAGTGTGGTCACCAGGAAGGAAAGAATTGCTGTGGTGGCAGCGTGCGAGCGACATTTCATTTTTCAGCGACGGAAATTTATATGACTACAGTAACTGCTTTCCACCAGGTGGGCCATATATTATAATATGTTCGTTTTCACTTCACATAATATAAAAATAAAAGAAATCATAAACATAAAGGTGTAAATTTTGAAAAGTACTTCTCCAAAGAAGGAAGCTTACTTCAAAATTCAACTCAATAAAAAATCGGAATCGGTAGATGACATAAAAAGATATGGTTAAGTTACAAAATGTCTACATGGGATGAATTGCGAACCTCTTCTTTCGTTGATATGTATAATTGTTTTATAGAGACTTGATTTAAATAATATAATGCAGCTTGGTGTAAAAATGTGTTGAATTCATTGTTTACTTTAACATAAAAATAGATGCATTATACTCCGTATTGTGTTTATTTTTTATCTATTCAAGAATTTGTAATCAATCTTCATATAGTAAGTACATTGTTATACCAAAATTCAATGCATTACAATCGTCGGCAAATAACTTCCAAAGGATTCGCATGCCACAAAAACTGTTACCATACATACTGCTCGTATATTATTAGTTTTTCTGACACACCCACGTCTATCCGCCGGCGATTGGCAAGTGACAGACTAGACAACATAAAATGACTATCTAGTGCCTCGAATGGTCGAGAACAAGTTCCCAAACATGTTGGAAGCTGCAGCATTATACATGGTCATAGGCTCTAGGGTGGGACAACGCGCGCGACGAATACTAATGAGTACTGCGAACTATTTTAGAACATATCATTAACAAACAGGTCACACAATGTAAAATGCAGTGGATCTGATCTTCGTTTAAGTGTACTTTGTTGGAATTGAAAGTACATACGTAGAAAGAGACGAAAGATTGTCCATAAAGAAGGCGTGAATGAGTATTCCGACACTAAGGGCAGGTGTCACGATACATCTGCGCGTGCGCACTGACCGGCACGTGCGTCTCCACCAAAGTCTTCAGTGGATTAACGTCCTTCGTCATAGATTTTCTAGCTTTTTCTATAATCTCCACTGTATTAATGTACTTTTTATGAACTGCTTAGTATTCGATGAAGACTTTAATATAGCTATGGTAACGAAAAAAACAATGTGAAGCTACTATAAGATAAATTGCCCTCTATATGTCAATCTCGGATAATAATTGAAAAGTAAAGCATGTTCAGTTTTTTGGTATCATTAACAACTTTGTGTGGTCGGCACGAGCGGTCGCCAATTTTGTAAGCAATTTCGCGAACAGGAAGCTTGCCTTGCGACAGGCTGATTTCAATAATAAATCGATACCTCCACAATTCACTGACGGGGAGCATTTGCTCGAGCTTCTAGTATGAAATTATCGGCATTGGCACGAAGCGTTGGGCGGGGACCAACGGTTTCTGAACGCATCACTGAATTTTTAAATCAGTAGCTGGAACCAATGATTAAGGAATTATTTTGCACTTGTTTTTCCAATTTCAAGTACATACCGATCATAAGTGAGAAAATTGCGTCCAGAATTATACATTTATCGTGTCCTACGTGCCGATCACTAATGTCATCAGTGAGAACGTCTCCGTGTTTTAACTTGTTGCACAGTCTGTGGAATGTTTGATTATTTCGTCATCAACCCTTATTCATCCCATTATTAAGGTACAGGTTTCCCTGCAATCGGATTTGGTTATTTAAAAAACAGTTAAGCCATTTTTAATATTTTTAACTTCGTATTGTTCTTATTATGTACGCAATACGAGTTAAAATCGGAGTGTCAACTGGATGTGCTGTATATTCGCTCTGTGCGGTGGCACTCATCAAAAATATTCAAAATAATTGACCTCGTTTTGTGTAAATTTAATGTTGTATTTTAATGTATGAATTAAGATTTAGCAGCCGATAATCTAAAGGAGCAGCTGCTTATTTCATATCACGTTAAGTGCTGATGCAACCCAAATTGATAGCAACGATTTCTTGGAGCTTTATTCGTTCACACCGTACGGAGTTGTCGCAAACCCGGCATTACTGTCTATCAAAACTGATAATTATCATATCCTTATATTGTCCATTTCGATTAACATTATATGTGAAAGCAGAATGTACCAACATTACGTTTTTACTGATAATGATGAGGTTTGGTCTTGATACTTACTTAACAACTTGAAAATGCATTATTAATATATTAAATTATAGTAACGGTTATTGAAAATCATGTATTCGGTTAATACATGATTTTCAATAACCGTTATCATAACCGTCTCCACCTGTACCATCTGTTTATTATTTTTATTCAAAATTTGTTAATTATTGACGAGCTCGGTGGTCGAATGGTTAGCAATGGCCACTTTGACTCCGAAGTTGCGGGGGACGCACAAGACAAATATTTGTGTGCATGAACATATCTGTTTGTCTTGATCTAGGTGTTTTCTATGTATTATATTTATAATATGTTTACAAAAATAAATGTATTTAAGTATAATATCGTTATCTAGTACCCAAAGTACCAGCTTTGCTTAGTTTGGAACTAGATGGCCGTGTGTAATTTGTCTAGGAATATTTATTTATTTATTTAACTAATCATACGGCGAATGTAAAACAGTATTACAGAATAAATAAAAGAAATTTGATGAAAAGTCACAATTAGGAACTGGACAAAATAGGGTGAAATGAGGAATATTTACTTATTATATAACGAATACTGTTGGCGATACACCTCTTCTTCTGGATATTTTACTTTTTTATTGTATTTTCTTTGTATATTTCAATATGATATATTTGGTACAATTTGTTTTTCTACTTGTCAGTGAGTATTATTGATATTACTGCTTAAAAATATATGGTAAGTTCTTTGTGCAATAATATTTTATTTAACTTAGCCTTAAGTTAACCTTCTAGCATTGATCCTCCTAGTCACAATTAATAAATACTTTTAATATGTATACTGCAAGTATTATCGGCATCAACTCTCCAACCTACTGCATTTTTAAATCAGGATATATCTTTACAGTCAAGAAGAACAACTCTACTTTTAAGCTATAATTTTATTAATAATTTTTTCTCATTGATATATTTTTTCACACATAGATATTACATTTACGATACATTAGTTTCGAATTTTGAGAAGGCGTATAACAACTGGCACCGATGTTTTTTAGCGACTGGAAAAAATATCGAAAAAACTTTAGGTTCACACCTAAAATCATCGGCATCGGCTTGTTAAAAAGCTATTAATTTTAGGCGTATTCCAATAAACGTTTTAACACCTTAACACCTTTTCCTGGGGCTATCATTAGGGTGATTATTGCATACTTGAGATTTTGAGATGTTGACCGCACGATCGCTATCAATTGGTTTGAAATTAGTCATTTTGGGAAAGGTCATTATCTCGTGACCAATTTTGTATTTAATGACATTTTCATATACGTTCAATTTTTATGTAAAACAGCACTGTTCGTTATTATTTATCAAATAGCTTTATGGCTCTGAAATCAATGCCCTTTAGAGAGCGTCTTTGTATTATTTCTTTATCTTATTCCCAGCTTCAGGGGTAATGCTGAAAAATATCGTCAGGAATCTTCTTGTTCCTCCATTACTTGTATTAAGTCAACAGTAAAACAGATAGTGCAATTTTTCTGCTGTTTTGCACGACTTCTTGCAATGTCACGAAAGCCCCACTCAGACATTTTTAATCAAAGATCCTACTCATTTTATGTACTCAAATGATTACATAAAATGAGTAGGACTACTTAGGATACTTGCACCATATCTAATACACTATCTCTATTATGAATCAATATCATATATACATTAAATTATAGCTAAAAGATCCAACCACAGTACTGTTACTTTTTCCATCCACCACAGATTATATGACAGTTGTCACAGATTAAAAAATGTGCATAAAAGATGAAATAAAATGTACATTACTGAGAAAATAATTTATTATTTTTTTATCATGACGTGGTTTCCATAAGATATAGAAATCTACAAGAAGTGACGTAAATAAATTAATATCGGGGGTGTAAGTGGTTCATCAGCATCTGTGAACCAAAGCCAACTTCACCTGTACGCGGTGCACCCTGATGACTGACAAACGAAGCTCTGGCGAAAAGAGAGGTAGGAAGCGTAATTGTAAGCTACCCGACTGGTGAATGTACCTCCACCTCACAGAATACCGCAGCCAAATAACAATTCCCTTGAGGGTTGTTGTGTTCCTGCGAGTGAGTGAGATGACCAGAAATGAAGGTGATGCTGTGTTGGCATCGCAGGTGGCGGCGCGCGAGCCATATTTCATGTTGCGAGCGTTAATATGGCTACGTAACCGCTTTACATCAGGCGGGCCATATGCTTTTCTCCCACAAAAAAGAAAGCTGCATGATACATGATACAGCGAGTAACATAGGCTATATTTTGACACATGCGAAGTCGAGGCAAGTCGCAACTCTTTTCTTAAATAGCAATCCTGAAGTTAATAAAACAATCAATGTTCATTAAAGAGCTTAAATTTTATCTGCGCAGTTTATGTGAACCACCGAAATACGTTCCATCCGAAATCGAACTAATTGGAATTGTGTACCAACTAATTAGAATAAATTGTGGTCTCCGCGAGGGAATTTATTTTAGTAAGATGGAAATGCTCAATTTTAAATGACCAGATACATTACCGCTGATACGTATTTGGAATGTCAGTTCGTACTGGATTGAGGACGACGCTTTACTTAACGTATTTATACTTATCTGGCATGACTCGATTATGAATTATTATCTTTTATAACATTATAAACAATTTTAAATTTAATAATTTGTAGAAGAAAATAAAACGAGTGTGCTTTAGACCACACGACTAAAGTAAGTCTTCTTTAGCTCTACTAACTTATATCTCCCTCTCAACTTCCGCTTGCCTCACCCGATCACACTTTTCGTAACGCTCTCGTCACGCATTCACCAGCCTACTCTCCAAGTCAAGTGTGCGTAAAGAAGTTTTACTTCAAAAATATTAATACCTATATATTTTGACGAGCTCGGTGGTCGAATGGTTAGCAATGGCCACTTTGACTCCGAGGTCGCGGGTTCGATTCCCGCACAAGACAAACATTTGTGTGCATGAACATGTCTGTTTATCCTGGTCTGGGTGTTTTCTATGTATTATATGTATGTATTTAAAGAAAAAATGTATTTAAGTACATTTATCAGTTGTCTAGTACCCATAACACAAGCTTTGCGCTTAATTTGGGACTAGATGACGCTGTGTAAAATTGACCAGAAATATTTATTTATTTATTTATGTATATAATCATATATCAAATATTTATTCTTTTACAAATTTAAAATTGTTTATAATATTATGAATTGTAATGTTAAGCATCTTCCCAATAATTTTATAATTTCAATTACAAATTGTTCCCAATAATAATTTATATATCTATAAAAATGAATAAATATATATCTATTTCCCTTGGTTACGGCATCACGCGTGAACGGCTGGACCAATTTCGCTATTTCTTTTTACGTTGTATTAGTTATTGACAGAAGGCTCGAATTAAAGAAAAAAAGATTCGCGGCAAATTAGAAAATTTAAGAAAACTGAACGACCACATTAACTTTTCTAATGTAACTTTATGTTGTTTGACATAACTGTCAGTCATTTGACAGATTGCGCGAAACAAATTCGAAGTCAATATTCAATGATAAAAAGACTGGACAACATCTGTCGTGTAAGCTATGAAATATTTAGAAAATAGGTAAGTTATTCATTAAAGTATTCAGGATTTCTGTATATAGATAGTGTTATAATTATTATTATACAAAAAAACTGGTTTTGTTGTACGTAATATTATATCTACAACTGATTGCAAATAATGGAGAGCTTAGTAATGATTCGTTCAAGTTCTGAAATTTATACATGGTTTACAGACAACAGACCCTATGCCTACAGCTAATGCGCCCCTGTGCACCAACCTTTCGATTTTTTTTATACCACTAAAGTGGCAAACAAGCATAAGGCCCGCCAGATGGAAAGCAGTTACCGTAGCATAGGAACGCCTGTAACACCAGGGGCAACACACGCGCGTTGCCGACCCTGTAAAAACCTCTTCACGCCCTTTTTGAAGAACCCCATACTGTAGTCTCCTGAGAAAACCTCGACAGGCAGTTCATTCCACAGTTTGACAGTACGCGGGAGAAAACTTCTCTGGAACCGCACTGTACGCGACCACTTAGGCTCCAATGTTGAATAGTTATATCACAGTCTCTCGCCCAGTAAACCAACCAGGCGAGAGGACCTTTACCCGCACTGCCATGCCATCGCATCTCTGTAAACCAAACGAGCACTCAAGCAGATTGAGGAGAGACCTACAATGGTAGCAGGTTGACCTACAGACTGAAGAGTGTTTAAGGTCTATGCTTCTGGCCTTAGTAATGCATGGGTCGACATAATGCGATACCTACTTATCATCAGGCAAGCCCCATGTTTGTTTGCGACCTTAGTGGTATATAAGGAAAGAGAAAATACTTATATCTGCAATGTCACTGCGTAAACCAAATGTGATTTCAGTATGGAATATATACACCATGTATGTATTCCGTACTGAAATCATATTTGGTTGTTGTTCGTGTCAATCTAATCGATAACGCAAGTTAAACAACGTCGGCCCTGACTGGATGAACCCATATTCATCCATTGCTGCAATTCGGATGTCTGTTCAATCGAAGAAGGTTTATGCATATTCTATCACGCTGTTCAAATGCGATTTGGCGGAGACCAGTGTTTTCAAGCCGCCAAAAGACCACCGACTCGGCTTAACGACTGTCATTTAATGACAACAATTCCTCCGAAGCATGGAGGAGCTCTTGATAATTCCCTTCGAATGAGGGGAGACCCATATCCCAACAGTGGGATGAACAAGGGTTGACCTCGATGACGCCCACGACTTAGCCTTCATTGTATTGTATTATCTGTATTGGTTACTTTGGCGCCAAAATATTTAATAAAAGCTAATACAATATTCTTGGCTGGTAAAAACAGTGGCGACAATAAACCCTTCGAGAGGGCAATATAAAAAGATTATGACGATTTACACGCGACCCGCGTACAGCGTTATTTATAACATATATTATATTAAACGCATCGTGGATTGAATAAAAACATTGGAATTTCATTTCCAGTAACACGATTCGAAGTCAGGAAATGAACAATAATTACTTATTGTAAGTTACAACTTATACAAAATACTATGAACAAAGTGATAACCTAAATTCTTGGAAAGAAATGTGTATTTATGTGATTGGGCGCTAATTGTAAAGGTAATTGGCCCAACTCATACAACATTTATGAGAGACGTAAACTGTCATTACTCGTAAACACGTGGCCGATTGGTCATTCAATTAATTTACTTTGTAAGACTGTGAAACATTTCTGCATTACCTTAACGATTCTGTTAGTCACTTTTTACAAATAAATTATTAAAGTAAAACTTCTTTACGCATGCTTGACTTGGGGAGTAGGCTGGTGAATGCGTGACGAGAGCGTTACGAAAAGTGTGATCGGGCGAGGCGAACGGAAGTTGAAAGGGAGATATAAATTGGTGAAGATAGAAAGAGAGAGAGTTACGTTTCGTATATTACTGTAGGGGCAAAGAGAGAGAGGTGCGAGCACACAATTTCTTTCTCTCTTTCTTTCATGGCCATTCATGTTAGATGAAGCTAAATAAGTTTTACGTCAGTTAGTGTGGTCTAAATAAAGCATACTCTTTTTTTATGAATTATCATTTAGTCCGTAGAAAAAATTATTACATCTATATTTTTTTTAAATATACACTACTTTACAATAAATATACCCACGCATGAAATCAGTATATATCTTTGGAGTAAGTTGTAATCAGTTCAATTGTTTATTTAAATGGATTTAAAATAATAGTATTAAAAATGTTTATTAAAAGTTTTTAAATAAATAAAATAATAAATAAATATTTCTGGACAATTTACACAGTAAAATCTAGTCCCAAATTAAGTGTACTATGGGTACTAGACAACTGATAAATTAACTTAAATACATTTTTTTTGTAAATATATACATACATACGTATAATACATAGAAAACCAAGATTCAGACAAACAGACATGTACATGCAATTCACATACAAATGTTCGTCTTTGAAATGAACCCGCGACCTTGGAGTCAAAGTAGCTATTGCTAGCCAATCGACCACCGGGCTTGTCTTTCATTTCAAAATGTAGCTATATGTCGTACGTATCCGCTAAGAAATTATTTTTTGAATATTCCCATGGGATACTGGGATACGCGCGTACGAAGTTCGCAGGTTAGAGCATTTTAAGCTATTTATGAGTACAATATAGGATTTTTTAAAGTATTGCTATTATTTTCTCTGTAATCGATTACTAAATAACTATAGTATATGTTCTCACGGTCAAAATGGTTGTCATTAAATCACAAACAAATTGTTTGTCAACCCCAAAGTTCAGAAGGTCCGCAACGGACATTGTGTTCCTGTGATTATTAGTCAGCTCACCAGACCCACACACAGTAATTATTACATTCGCACTCGAAGTCTATATATCGAATTTATTTGTTTAAATAAAAACGAATAATATAATAAAATTTAATAATATATACAAAATAATAATATAATAAAATTGTACTTTTTCTGATGTTTGCACACAGGATATAATTACATATTTAGTTAGAAACGTTTCTATTAAAGAAGATATTATATATATTCGCCGTAATATAAACAAATATCATAATCACTAGAGAAAACAAAATTGTAATTGCGTGTAATACGTAAATCTCAGAGAATCATTTTTTGCTCACAGAATTGGCGCATATGTTCACTGAAATGATGGAACTGATCATTAATTCAAAATTAATATAAAAATATGAGTTTAACAAGTGTAACTTAAAAGTTCTACAGGTATATACTAATCGTACCAAGACAAAATAAAACAAAAAATATTATTTTGAAACACAATTAAAAATTAAACATTCTTGTTCACTGAATTGACATGGAGCAGGTATGTCACTTCTGTGATATTAATCAAATATGTTGTGAGTCATGATCAGATTAACAAAATGTGTGATGTTTCTTACCAAAATATCTTTGTTGTTGAATATTTACCTTTTTTTGTCTCAGAGGGCTAATTTCGTTAGAACTTCAGATTAACTAAGACGAACGGATATATTTATTTCATTCGATACAGAAAATGAGCCGCCTATACCAGCATGAACTAAATTAAGCGTTGATAACTTCATCAACGCTTAATTTAGTTCATGATGGCATAGAATAAATATCCGTAATAGCTATTTCCCTAGCCCAAAATGGAGACAGGTGATGTTTGAAGGACATTCCAAGCAGCTAAGCCTATTCCCGCACAAACAACATTTGTGAGCATGAAGACGTCTTGATTCTGATGTTTGGTATGTAGGTAGGTAACTATATATATAGTTACCTACCTACATACCAAACATCTAGCTAGTATATATATACTAGCTTTATTAAGTGGGACCTTTTAAAGCTAGAAAACAGGGTTCTATGTAAAACTTAATTAAAAATATCTATATTATTCATGTTCATAAATAGCAACAGTAAATAGAGATTAAAATGCGTTACTTTAATGTGAAGAAGTAAAAAATAGACAATATTATTTTATAAATTCCCATGATAAATATCACATTGCATGATGATTTGCCAGGGTGATAAAGCGTTTAGTCATTATCACCCTCGCTTCCGGTTTTTGAAATGTCCCTAATCGTGGTTAGCGACCCTAAACCTACGTACAATCAAGGGTTAATAATCATATCCGTAAACACATTCCCACGCATAAAGGAAACTGTGATTTTATTGATGACCAACCACCTCCTCCATCTGTCTGTATTTTTTAAACACTCAGATGGAGTGTTTATAAAAATACAGACATTTTTATAAACACTCCATCTGAGTGTTTAAAAAATACAGTCAAAGTAACTTTGATTGCTCTAAATTGCAGTTGTACTACCTTTATGTATTACTTCGGGTGGCACATACGTATGCAATAAAAAATACTATAATTTTTGTTTCAGCACTTGCTACATAAACGCAATGTTTGACATGGCTGTCATACAAATTTCTGATGTATTCATAATAATCTGGAAGTTCTGACGTTATTATCATCTTAGACTTTTGTATGGAGCGTTTACAGAAATATCCAAAATCGAGATTTTCAAGTTATCATATCTCGAGTAGTTTTTATGCTATCGAAGTAATTCTTTCACCTGTATGTAGTTTTTTTATTGTCACGTCTTTACATAAATCGATAAAATAACAAGTATTCTATGAGTTTCTCAGTCCCGATTCCTCAGACCTCGCGCACGAAATGTAGGTTGAAGAAGATGATGAAGAAAAAAAAAACATTTATTCGCACATTACTACCTGTCATACATTCCTGTAATTTTATTGACAAGAGTACATAACATTACTATTCATTCGGTATGCTATTTAATGAAAGTATTTAGGTTAATTTCCAAATTAATGTCCCCACAACAGGTGACTCGAGATATATTGCCAATATTAATGACTACAAGCAATGTTTTAATCATTAAACTTTAATCGGATTTTTAATATTGTGCTTAATTAATGGTACATAAACAGGCGCGTAGTTTGGTAGCGTTTTATTTTATTTGGTGCATTTTAAGAGGACCACAGGAGCATCTTTGACAGTTCTGTCTTCAATTTGCCTTTGAAACAGCCGCGATTGGTATCTTATCAGGACATAGAAACGATAAAATCTCCGCTGTGGGCGATTATATCATTGTGGCGGCCATTATCGCCCATTAAAATTCCAATCAACACGCACTTATTCATACGTCGACGTCGGCGGACAGGGGCGATGTCGCACGACGCGACGCGACGTCACTCCCGCCTTGTCCCACGTCAGCCTCTGAGAAATTGCCTTTTAATTATCGGGATTGTCCTGACATTTCTCATGACTAATATGGACTCAGGTATGTTTACTAATACACTGTTGCGATTTAATTGCACTTACGGTTAATGTTATAATCGTAATCGATTTGAATGTAAATATTACAAAAATAAATTAAATTGAACTATTTCATTTTTAGGAATGAAAAATATAATTACCGCGAGCTGTATATGTATAAGAACCTTCGGTCTAGAAGTCGAAATGTCAGACTAGGCTACGAGTAAGTGTCACACTTTGAACTTTGAACTCTAACCCGTGATGTGAATATGTAATAAATAATAAAATGCCGTTAATAAGCTAGCATACATAGAGGTACTATCTCTTATGTGCCGTATTTTATAAACCTTAACTAAAATGTTTCATTTGCCAACTAAGCTAATATTAGGGTATTAGTAATCAATATCTCTACAACCAAATTCAACTTCTTCACATGATGCAGCCTGTTAGCTAACGATTGACAAGTTGACAATAGAAACAGGAGGATATCGTCGGCAGTTGCTTCCTAAATGAGGAACAGTGCAACTGAAAATGTATGCCCAAATAAAAATACTGAAGCTGAAATAAGCTGATAGAAGAGAATGGAGAAGAAAGATATACGGTGCCTATTCAAAGTATGTAATGGAAAAAAACAGCGAATGCTGATGATGATGTTTATGTACTGCCCAAATGCACATTTATGCAAGTGCGTATAACGAATGGTCAAACATTGGTCTCAAAGGACATTATCTCGGCTGTAGAGATCAACAAGAAGTAATCACGAAATTCGGAGTAGTTGCTAAGACTTGTACTGTCTTAAAGATTTCTCTAAAGTCAGACAAAAAGGCCTTATATTTTTTTTCCAACTGGTTATAAGAAAAATACTTTGGATCTGTTCCAATTTCCGTCAACAATACATTTTTTAACCCAATAAACCCAATTCCGTTTTATTTTAATTTGACTATAACTAATTTTGTTAGTTTTAACATTGTAACCGCGGCGGCGCCGGTGTAAAAAACAAATAGAGATTCCGTAGAACTAATGAGTGTGTAATTTCGTTAGGAAGGCTCTATGTAGGCGGTCCATAAGTAAGGATAAAGGAAATTAATAATCCACGCAGGCGCCATGCCCTCAATGAAAAGGTACAGTCGACTGCAGATAGAGCTTTACACTTTCTTACGACAGGGCAACACTGATTAGACCGCCTAGGCATGTGCACGCCTGTGATCACTTACATAAAATTTATTGTGTTTTTTTATTATTTTCCCTGTACGACAGGGGAACACCGCACTTGCCATATTCGGCGGCAGACCCCCTGATCGTCGGCTCTCAAGTAGTACAACATCATAAGCTGTGGTGGCGGGTCACAACAACAACACTAAAACAAAAGCCAACCTCACCTGCATGCGGTGCACCCTGCTGACTGACAAACGAAACTCTGGCGAAAAAGAGGTAGGGCATAGCGTATTATTTAAGCTGCCCGACTGGGGAAGTACCTCCACTTCACAGAATACCGCAGCCAAATAACGATTCCCTTGAGGGATGTTATGTTCCTGCTAGTGAGTGAGGTTACCAAAAAGAAAGAAAGAAAGGAAGGAGTATAGGCTGGCAACAGATCGGCGATCCCCTTGGCGTTTGCTGATCTTCATGGGCGGTGGTGATTGCTTTCCATCAGGTGATTAACATGCTCGTTTACGCCCTCTCACATAAAAAAAGCGAAAACAGCTTTGTAATACAAAATTATTTTCGTATTTGCATTTGCAATGTATGAGCTTATTAATTATTGGAACGCAAATAAAGTTTCTGATTTATTCTATCGTTATTTGGAATATTGAAGGATCTATGAATAAATACTATGATTAATTAACCATGAAGTGTAATCACTTTTTGTATTTACCTGTCTATAAAAATGAATATTCATCAATGAGTTCATTTGCAGTTAATCATAAAAATTTTTGAATTGCATGTTTACCGCATACCTTTATATTTCCTTAATATTCGTCGCATTCGTGAATGCTAGCATTTCCCGAAGATTAACTGGTAGAGAATGCCGTTTTTTTAATAATATTATATATTGTCATTAAAATAAGTAAACAAAAAAGGGATTTATTTGTAAAACAATATTTTTATTTTCTGTTGAAAAGTATTGTTTTAAAATAATTGGACATATACGATTTCTATTTTAAGCTAGGCCACAGCTAAATAAGGTTTCATAAAAGAATCTAGGTAGGTACGTGTAATATTTATTGAGCAATATTTTTACTTCATGAAAGTATCAATCGTTTGAACAAAAAGATGAATGAAACAAGAATACAAATCATATTATTGTCACTCACTCGCAGGAACACAACAACTCAAGGGAATTGTTATTTGGCTACAGTATTCTGTGAGGTGGACTAACATTCCCCAGTCGGGCAGCTAAAAAATACACTACGTCCTAACTCCTTTTTCGCCAGAGCCTCTTCTGTCAGTCAGCAGGGTGCACCACGTGCAGGTGAGCTGTCGTCTAGCTTAAAATAGAAATCGTATTATTGTCCAATTTCTTTAAATTATACCTTTCAGCAGAAAAATTAAATGATTTAAAAGCACACAGACCACTACCTACGCCAATAAAACCAATTTAGATTCCTTTAATGAAGTACCATCGCAAAACTGTCCCTTAAATGGCATACCATTTGAGAAAAGCGCGGTGGAGTGATCGTATCTTCATTTAATTTAGAGCACTATAAAGTTCCAGATTAAACGGGACCGTAAAATCTTACATTAACCTTTCACCACTATTTAACTGAAGTAATTGATTTCTTCCTGGCGAAATTAAACTCATTGTTACCGAGCCAGATTGAAATAACTCCACTATTTTTCTTCTTTGCTTTAGTACTACCTTTATGGGCGCCGTATTTTAATCTCGTTGCTGCACGAATTAAGTTGTAAATGAAGGAAAAATAAATGCCTAAGTAGATAATACTTTAACTCTTGTGAACTTTTAAAGTGATGATCAAAACAATTTATACTTTAGTAATACTAGCTGACTCGTCATACGTTGTCTTGTCTTCTTAACGATGAATTTTGATTATCTATGCTTCACAGTTACAATAATTTTCTTTATTTTTTTTTTAATATAAAAAAGTACGCCTCTGTTTTTCATTCTTCAACACGAACGTTATCGCAGAGCTTGTTAACATAGTTACTAAAGATATCGAAAATTGGACTCCGACAATTGATACAAGGGACATTCAAAATAACGGAATTTATTGAGAGATAATGAATCTTTAGTGGTTTAACACAATGTACAGACACGTATCGCGAGTCGAAGCAATTCTTTTTGATCTGAGAACGATCAGTAACGCAGACGCATGTCATTCAGACCCGCAATGCGTTAACGAGCGCATGCAAATACTGCGGTTGCCGCGCTAACAATATTCCTCAGACTGGACAGTGCAGGCTTGCTACAACGAATCCACCATATCTGGGCAACTTCGATTCGTTCGCCACATTTAATTTCATCAAATCTAATATGTCTCGAAATGATTTATCCAACAGATTTAAATTACCAAAAATCACATTCCCCCAATTTTTTTATAGTCGAAACTGAATATATTTCAAATTTATACCTTACATATTTACATAGTAACACAATATTATATTGAATGTCAATAATTTTAAATATATCATTAAACTTATAAGAAAAGCTTAGGTGCTCTTTTGATTAGTGAAGCCAGATCTAGTCAGGGTTAAAAAAAAGATATAATAATATGATACATGAACACTACTAAAGTGATAACTGGTAATTCACTACATCAAACAATCATGAAAAAAAGCATTACAATTTAAGGGATAATTTTGGTTTGACCACAGTATAAGTAATAGTACTACGTACAGCATGGTCACTCCCTGTCGCTCTCGCGTATCCCACTCCACTCTGAGACGAAATTGGGAGCAGTTTGTATGGCGTTAGAAGTACATACGTTCATTCGTTCGTTCTGCTCAGACGCCATTGTTTATGTAGTAGTAAACCATGCGACATTTGAATGATTGTGATAGGCCGGAGTGTGATTTGACCAATATTAAATATTGGTCAAATCACATTCCGGCCTATCACAATCATTTTGTTAAAAATAACTTTTAGTTAAAAATTGTAATCAAAACTGTGTAGTTTAGATTACAAGTTTTATTACGTCGAATCGTACACACGTACGATTCGACGTAATAAAACTTTGGGATGTAGCAATTTGCAGTAGTCCACTATATAGGATATTTAAATTCGTTATGTGTGTACGCAAATCCTTGCAAATTGTTCTCACACAAGACTGAGTGACAGAACGTCAGCATTTAACAAGGCATGCTGCTAGACATGAGCGCCCTGCGAACTATGTAATGGTCACAAGTTGCTAAGCATACAATGAGAATTTAATTTCGAGGTAGACATACACATTTCCAGCACATTTTTTTAACCTTATTATTATACAATATAAACATTTATTTTATACTATCACTAAGTATATTATACTAGCTGTTATGAACGTGGACAAAAACTTTTGGGGTGTAAGTGACTCACCACGATCCTTAGAGCCAAAGCCAACCTCACCTGCACGTGGTGCACTCTGCGAAATAGCGCAAGAGGCTCTGGCGAAAGAGAGGTATAGACTGTGGAAATACTGTTGTGGTATTCTTCAACTGCAGCGGGGGGTACGTCAGGATGATGTCATCTCCCCGAAACTATTTACCGCTGCAATAGAAGATGTATGATGTAAGACGATGGATTGGAAGACGCGGGGTATCAATGTGAACGGCGAGTACATCTCACACTTACGATTTGCCGATGACGTGGTCATAATGGCTGAATCGCTGGAGGATCTCAGTCGAATGCTAAACGATGCTGCTTCTCGATCTGTGCGGTTGGGGATGAATTTTGATAAAACGAAAGTTATTTACAACGATCTCATCATCCCTAGCCCGGTTGTAACAGAGAATGCAGTTATTGAAGTGGTTAAGGACTACGTCTACCTCGGCCAGGCCATACAGCTGGGCCGGGGTTATTTCAACAAAGAGATCGATAGACGCATTCGACTGGGCTGGGCAGCTTTTTCTAGAAGCTTCGGCACATCCTTACCGCAGATATACCCCAATGCTTGAAGATCAAAGTGTTAAATCAGTGCGTTCTCCCCGCTATGACCTACGGTACGGAGACTTGGACGCTGACAACGGTCAGCGTCCAAGTCTCCGCACCGTAGGTCTTTTAGTCTGTGAACTAGCCCAACGGGGCTAGTTCACAGACTAAAAGTCGCACAGCGAGCAATGGAGAGAGCAATGCTTGGAGTTTCTCTAAGGGATCGAATCCGGAACGAATAAATTCGACAGAGAACCAAAGTGGTCGACATAGCTCGAAGAGTCACCGGTTGAAGTAGCGCTTGGTCGACATAACTCTCAGAGTCAGCGAGTTGAAGTGGCACTGGGCTGGCCACATCTGACGAATCAGTGATGGCAGATGGAGGAGGAAAGTTCTAGAAAGGAGGCCACGTATGGGGTGACGAAGCGTAGGACGCTCCCTCTCCAGATGGACCGACGATCTCAAAAAGGTGGCTGGTAGCGGTTGGATGCGGAAAGCGGAGGATCGCATATGGTGGACAGCATTGGGAAAGGCCTATATCTAGCAGTGGGGAGATACAGGCTGATGATGATGATGATTCTGTGAGGTAGACTAGAGCAGAAGCTCCCCCTCACAGAATAGCACAGCCAAATAACAATTACCTTCAGGGTTGTTGTGGCCCTGCGAGTGAGTTAGGTCACCAGAAAAGAAGGCGTTGCTGCTTTGGCAGATGATGTGGCGTCGCGATAGCGATATTTCAAGTTGCGAGTGTTATGGCTACGGTAACCGCTTCACATCAGGCGGGCTGTATGCTTGTCTGCTACCCGACATAGAATAAAAAAGAACTTAAAACACACATTCTTAATTATGGAATAGATTCAGACAGAATATCTGGTAATTCGACGAGCTCGGTGGTCGAATGGTTGGCAATGGCCACTTTGACTCCGAGGTCGCGCGTTCGATCCCCGAACAAGACAAATATTTGTGTGCATGAACATGTCTGTTTGTCTTGGTCTGGGTGTTTTCTATATATTATAAGTATGTATTTACAAAAAAATGCATTTAAGTATTATCTCAGTATCTAGTACCCATAGTACAAGCTTTACTTAGTTTGAGTCTTGACCGTGTGTAATTTGTCCAGGAATATTTATTTATATTTAATTAGTTAGGTAGTTTTCATACCCCGTAAATAAGAAATCCGCTATGCCGAAAATGTATTCCAGCAGTATTATTACAATAGACAAGATATTTGACAAAAAAAAATCATAGTTACAGATGTCGTTACAAACTTACTTTCAATTTCTCGATCTCGTAAATAAAAACCACAGCGGGAATTTTGATCCTATTTGTTTTAAATCACAATAAATAATATTGAATGGATTCCAGACACGGCATGATTCCTACGAGTGCGCGCGAGAAGGACCCGATAAAAATGATTAACTGCCTTCTCGTCTTTGGGGAAAAAATGACCAACTCCATATGAGGTTATGAGCAAAGGAGACGCGTATAATCTGGTTACTGAATTTGTCACGGCTGTATACTACTTTCTTTTTCTGTCATAATATGTTATCTCTTTCGCTTTTTGATGACTTGCGGGTCCATTGAAGAATTTCACCATTGTTTACAAAAAATATACTATTCAACTTTTACACTGTACCTACACAACATATTCACCGTTCAACTTAATTTCGCTGGCATGAAAATTTGGTTCATGATCGAATTTGTCATAATTTTATTCCAAAACAATAATTATATTATCTCTTATTTATCTTGTACGTATAATATAGGTAATTTGATAACATCTTTGATTAAAAAAAAAACTTTAGGTATCTGGATGAACGAGTTTCATTTCGTTTTAGTTTTTTTTGTGCCATCATGTCAGTTGACTTGAACTGCCATCTATAGTTCAATGGCTAGCTAAAATAGCTAGTAGATATCGATATATGACACTAATAACTAAATACGAGGTTTTTTGGGAAAAACTAGTTTCCCTAGACCATATTGTATATTTTATCGTAATTTTGATTGTATTGTATTGATTATAATTTATTGTGTTGACATAGTATATTTTATCATAATTTTCAGAACGGAAAAACGCCGCGTAGGACGGCGTCTCACTTGATGGACTGACGGTCTGAGAAAGATTGTAAGGGTCCTTTACATGCAAACGGCACAAAACCAATCTCTGGGAAAGTCTAAAGAGGGTTTATGCTCAACAATGGACGTCCTTTGGCTGAAATAAAGATCATGAAAGGTACAGTTCAACTAACTTCATAAATTTTGTGAGAATAGATGAATATATTAAAATATTTTGATAAAATATACAATATAGTCTCAGGTTAGTGACTCTTGCAAAGTCGTCGTGGTATATTTTGTTAATTTAATTGTACTCGTATATAAGAGTTTCTCATTTAATAGTAGAGGATTGAGTTATATGTTTTTTACCATCTTAGCGGCTTAGCCGCAGTTCATCGCACATTTTTTTTAAACAAGAAGCCAGTATACTACCATCCATCCATTTCTACATCATTAGTTCGTTATAAGTTTTTTTTATATACAACTAAGGTGGTAAACAAACCATATGACCCGCCTGATGTAAGTAGTCATCGTAGCCTATGGACGGTCGCTATACCAGAGGTATCACACTCGCGTTGCCGACCCTGTAAAAACCTCTTCACGCCTTTCTTGAAGACCCCATGCTGTAGTCTCTTGAGAAAACTTCAGCCGCTAATTCATTCCACAACCTGAGAGTCCGTGGAAGAAAACCTCTTTGGAGCGCACAGTTCGCTACCGCCTTGGCTCCAATATGTGAGGTGTCTATCTGTTCAAGTAGAACAATTAAACGTTTTTTTTTTATACTACGTCGGGTGGCAGATAAGCATACGGCCCGCCTGATTTGAAGCGGTTACCGTAGCCATATTAACGCACCCAACATAAAATATCGCTCGCGCGCCGCCACCCCCGCTGCCAACGCAGCATCTCCTTCCTTTCGGGTGGCCTCACTCACTCGCAGGAACACAACAACCCTCAAGGGAATTGTTATTTGGCTGCGGTATTCTGCGAGGAGGAGGTACATTCCCCAGTCGGGTAGCTTACAATTACGCTCCCTACCTCTCTTTTCGCCAGAGCTTCGTTTGTCAATCAGTAGGGTGCACCGCGTGCAGGTGAAGTTGGCTTTGGTTCAAAGATCTTGATAAACCACTTACACCCCAAGATGAACCACTTACACCCCTAAAACTAAACGTCACACAGTATTAAAGTATCATCTGCTTCTTTTTATATAATATACTTCACTGTATAGTAGGTATCTGGGCAATTGAGATTTGCACTGTGTCTTAAAATCTTTTAATATGAAATCGCATTTTTTACTTAGCTAGAGGTAATAGTTAGACATGAGAATCAAAACGAAAAAATATTTATTTCTACCCAAACTATTAGAGCCATTTTCAAGACAGTAAATAAAAATGTACATAAATCATTAAGTATGATGTGCATGTATGTACGCAATAGGTACAATTTTATTAGAAACTTGATGAACAACAGATAAATTAAAACATAATTAATGAAATTACTTTATATGTGAATTGTATTAATTTATGATAGGGAACGTACGCTTTCATCTAAGCTAACGGGGCATCGCTTTAATCATTTCCGAAGTACGGTCTCATCAAAGACTTAGAAAACAAATATTCATGGTTTATGGTGTTTCAACACGATTGACCTACTACGGTTCATATTTATCGATCAACCATTTTATAATTTAGTAGCGTAAATGATACAGTTATTTAAATATAATACTTACAACTCAGTTAATAAAGGTGACGGAGGTAAATTCTTTCCGTAATGTTAACGTGTTTTGTGTATAATTCGATTTAGTTGGAGATGTCCACACCTCTGGGTGGGCGCTGGCCTCCCGCTAACAACAGATTAGAGTTCTAAATGCATGGCGTGGGCAATAAACATTTATTAATCGGCCTTAGATATTTGTTTCAACACTGTCTTCTCACTGATTAAATGAATTAATTCGACATAACATACGTACACGGAAAAATGACAGAACGAAATGATTTTAAGAAGTTTAAAGTAGTATTTACATTTGATGTATTGGGACTTTATTGAATACGTGATAACGTTTTTCGAAATAAAAACCGAATGATATATATAGTAATTATACAATATGGTTGGTAGCTATCATTTCGGAATGTCACGTTGCGAATTTATTACTGTACTGGAAGGTTGAGCGTGCGCGCACGCAGTTTGCAACAAGTATAATCGCCGCGTTTACCACGGTAGTGAGATGTGCTATTGTAATCACCGATATGGTAAAAACTTTCGCGATCGGCTATATAACTTTGCAGGGGCGAATATAGGGAACAATAAATATTTATAGAGCCTTTTCCTTCTTGGGCAAATTGCGGTGTAATCGAGTCAATGTTTATAACAATGTTTACATCAGCATCAACTCATGATCGGAATAACGCGAAATTATGCTACAAAGTACCGACAGTGGGCGCTTCGCAAGACAATGTCCGCGGCGGGCTAAACTCCAATTAACTTTCAATAAATTGTTTTATTATTGTAGTTTGTATGGTCGTAAAATTTAAAACGTAACAGAAGCTGTCATAACAAGCCTTTTGTAATATCCCTGTAGATATAAATTTCGATATAATTTTCTGGCTGGGCGTATAAGTTATTATATACGATGATGAATAATTAAAATATTGCGTGCAATAACTAGTTCTTTCAAATCTTCTGTTGTTACTTTACCAATTATAATAAGAATTGACCTTTTCTATTTAATTTCTCGACAAGTTCATAAAAAACATGATAGAATCTTCACATGAAGCAAACCGCTTCACACGCAGAATTGCAATATTTGCATGGACGCGTACCAACGAGAAATAAATTAAAAGTTATGATCATTAATGAACCAGTTTTAATTTACGATCAAAATGTAGATAAATAACGTAGTTCAGAGGAAGGTATGAAAAAATTAATCGGGCCGACATTGGCTACGACATTCCGTCGTTCGGTCCAGTTCAACTATCTTAATGCATTCATATTTTATGGTAACATTTAAATTGCATATGAAAATTGGCATTATTACAAATATAAATCAAGTGACAAATATCGTAGCATTTATTAAAATTGTAAGGATTTTTATTACATGTGTATTTTTAAATTAAGAAATATAGCTTAGAGTAGCGTGCCTGGTGGCACATGGTATGCTACTAGCTGGTCTGCCGTTGAACCAGTTTAAATATTCGCGTTTCAAAAATAGTTGAGTCTAGAAATTGACACTTAGAAATTGATACTGTGTCGGGTGTAGCATACGGCGCACTTGGTGTTAAGCGATTTGCATAGTCTGTTGACGCTCGCCACATAACCCATTGCTTGCGTTAGACCACCGACCGGGGGCCCTACCGCCGAAGCTGAAGAAATACGATCGAATATTTTTATTCCACAAATAGATCTTAGGTTAAAGATCTTTAGGTTAAAGAAGACGGTAGAGCTTTAGGGTCTCTACCAGCTAAGCTTTACACTATTACCACCAATCTACGCCGAAGGTTTATTTTTGCAATCAAAATATAACTTTCTGGGTCTCACTGAAGATTGTAGCCAAAATTTGCCAATGCTACGATTTATTTATCCGGCATGCTGTGAGGAGTACGTACGTACGTACGTTCCAAGTCTAAAAATCTTATTGTTTAGAAATAATTAAATGAGATCAAAGACAGTGTGCCTTTGATCTCATTTAATTCTTTCTAAATTAATTCTTTTTAATTTATTTTAGACCGAGTCTCGGTCTCATTCGAATATCTTTACGTGATAAACTGCGGAACGAGAGTGTATAACCACAGTTGAATTAGACTTACCTACATAGCTCTAAGAATTAGCAGGCTGGAGTGGCGTTCAGCAGGCCACACAGCACGAAGCACTGAAGGCAAGTGGTGCGGGAAAGTTCTGGATTGGCGATTGCTGACCGGGAAAATGTACAGAAGTACGGCCTCTCACTTGATGGACTGATGGTCTGATAAAGATTGTAGGGAGCCTTTGGATGCAAACGGCACAAAACCAGTCACTGGGGAAGTCTAACGGGGGAGGCTTATGCTCAACAATAGACGTCCTTTGGCTGCAATGATGAAAGGCACAGTTCCACTAACATCACAATTAAGTACAAAATTTTGTGAGAACACATGAATATATGAAAATATTTGTTACTCTTTCACGCGTAAATTGTTAAACGGATTTAACAGAAAATTTGCACACAGATATATATATATATATATATATATATGTATGTATGTATATATATATATATATATATATATATATATATATATATGTTAAGTGGTTTTTCAAGGGTCGCCAACGCGCGTGTGATGCCTCTGGTGTTACAGGCGTCCATAGGCTACAGTAATAACTTTCCATCAGGCGGACCGTATGCTTGTTTTTCACCTTAGTGGTATAAAAAAAATATATTTGGTATTGACATTTAAAATACTTTTTATTGTGGATATATGTTCACACCGACGAAGCCGCGAACTGAAATTAGTGTTAAAAATGCATACGGTCGCCTCCTTTTGTATGCTAATTAACTAAAGATTGAATTAACTTGCATAAATATATAAAGATCTACTTGATCTGATCTCGAGTGTTAATAAACTCATTGAATGTAGTGTTAATGACTGGTAATTTCAATATTCAGAACTGCATCACGACGATATCTTCAAGGAAAACAACTTTGTGTTGCCTTTTTGTCGCTATTAATGAGCTTAATATTACTTATATGTCGCTTTAAGCTGTACAAATCAATATAATAAGCATTGACTTATATAATATGTTTCTCTTAATTCACGGGTTAAGCCCGGTCATTTGATAGGCGTGCGCGGGGATATGGATCCAACGCGTAGAGGCCCCTTTGAGAAGTTTAATGTAATGTTGTAATTTTTAATGACATGAAATAATAATATGTTTATTATTATTTCATGTCACCTTTAATTAGTATTTATTTTATTCTGAAACTGCTTTCAAATTTAAATCATATCAAAAACATTGCAATATTTCAATTTTTCTATTTCTCATAATCTACTAATTTATAACGAGCTCGATGGTCGAATAGTTAAAGCAATGACTACTTTGACTCCGAGGTTGCGGGTTCGATCCCCGCACAAGACAAATATTTGTGTGCATGAACATGTCTGTTTGTCTTGATCTAAGTGTTTTCTATGTTCTATATGTATGTATTTACAAAAAAAAAATGTTTTGAAGTATAATATCAGTTAACTAGTACTCATAGTACAAGCTTTGCTTAGTTTGGGATAAGATGACCGTATTGTAAAAAACATAAAAAAATATATAAACGTGAAAGTTTTTTTTAATTGATTGGTTGTTTGTCACTTTTCTACAGATAAACATGCTTTTCAACTAATTTAAATGAAATTTGGTATACATATTATATCACCTGAGTTTTAACTATTTGTATCTCCCTCCATACACGCTGGACGTAGCCGCGGACAACTGAAACTTTCTATATTTTTTATGAATATTCCTTTTTTACGAAGATTCGTTTATTTACGAACTCAACTAATTTATCTAAAAACTTATATACGTAGATATGTAACAAAGATCTATACTAATACTCCTATACTGTTTTCTCTTAGACGAGACACTTGATTGGGTTTAGTTTAGCTGGTAGAAACGACGGAGCTCTACCGAGTAAGCTGAATATAGAGTTAAGACCTATTCGTATTTTTCGAATTAAGATATTCGGTGGTAATCGACTTCAGCTTTGGCGGTAGAATCCCTGACATAAATTAAAATCACTTAGTTCCAATTTAACCTCTCCTGTTGAAGAACGTCTATAAATAATTCAAAACGTGAAGTTGATTTAAATCGATAGTCATTTGTCAGCGAGCAACTGATAGAGGTCAGCGCCGAGATGGAGTATTTGGTAACAAAGCCGCGGCCGATTCGTCAAACGCGTATCGATACATCGTCGGCACTCCGTCATCCGAGATGTTGAGATGACGGCGATGAGTCGAGATATCATCGACGTCACAGCATTTCCCCACGGGGGGGCACATTTCATTACATATTCACTTATTTACATAATATTTAAAAAGTTTAGTACTGTATTATAAATGATTACGAATTTGGTGCGACGAGCTCGGTGGTCGAATGGTTAGCAATGGCCACTTTGACTCCGAGGTCGCGGGTTCGATTCCCGCACAAGACAAACGTTTTGTGTGCATGACCTTTGTCTGTTTGTCTTGGTCTGCGTATTTTCTATGTATTTAAAAAAAACTATTTAAGTACATTTATCAGTTGTCTAGTATCCATAACACAAGCTTTGCGCTTAATTTCGGACTAGATGGCGCTGTGTAAATTGTCCAGAAATATTTATAATTACAAGTATCGTTGAGTTGAATTTATTAGTAACTATATAAATAAATATTCCTGGACAAATTACACACGGCCATTTATTCCCAAACTAAGCAAATCTTGTACTATGGGTACTAGATAACTGATAATATACTTAAATACATTTTTTTTTTGTAAATACATACATATGTAATATCCATGCACACAAATATTTGTCTGGTGTGGGTATCGAACCCGCGACTTCGGAGTCAAAGTGGCCATTGATAGCCAATTGACCACCGAGATCGTCAATATGCTATTCATTCTTTAAACTCGTCGTCGCCGTCACCCCTAAATTCATCCCACTGCTGGGATACGGGTCTGCCCTCAATCAAAGGGGTTTAGAGCATATTCTACCATGCTGCTCAACTGAGGATTGGCGGAGGCCAGTGTTTTCAAGCCGCCCAAAGGCTAGAGACTTGGCTTAATGACTGTCATCGAATAACAACAATCAGGACCGACGGCTTAATGTGCCTCGAGATAAATAAAGCCATCCACGGACAGGTGACATTGAAGTTGTTTAACTTGCGTGTTCAATTAGATTGACACGCGCAACGAAGACATCGAGCGTCTCAAACTTCTTCAAAGTAATTAGTACTTTGAAGTTCGCTCGATTAGATAGTAATCAAAATTCAAAGTCCTGACTGACTGACTGATATAACAACGCACAGCCCAAACCGCTGGGTCTAGAGATTCCAAATTTGGCACGTAGGTTCCTTATGACGTCTAGGTGTACACTAAGAAAGGATTTTTAAAATTCATTCCCTAAGGGGGTGAAACGGGGGTCCAAAGTTTGTATGGGGAAACAAGATTAGTTGCACTATTTTATCCAAAACTTTACACGAGTATTTCTATAGATAAATGAGTAAACACGTGTTTCAGGATTTTTCAATATTCAACCCCTAAAGGGGTAAAAAGGGTGAAAAAGTCGGAAAATCGTCATGGGTATTATTTTTACAGTTTATCAGGTCGCTAATTACGAAAAAAACAACTATTTCATAATCATAGCCGACGTGACATAAAATCACCTCTGTACCATACCACCCATACTGATATTATGTATTACATTTCGCACCGAAAGGGTGCGATGGGGTTGAAATGTCATAAAATCAAATGGGTGTCGATTCTATGGTTTTCTGGGACGTCAATTACGAAAATAGCATGGATTCGAAAATATAACATAGTGGACACGAAATTACAGATAATATAAAGGATTTTTCAAATTTTACCCCTAAGAGGGTCAAAACGGAGGTCCAAAGTTTGTATGGAGAAACGAGATTAGTTGGACTATTTTATCGTAAACTTACACAAGTACTTCTATAGATAAATGAGTAAACACGCGTTTGCCTCAAATTTCACGCGAGCGAAGCCGCTGGCATAGTTAATAATAAGAGCGAGATGCCCTATAATGGGATTATGTCTGAAAATGCCTAGGAAGTTATTTGAGCAAAGAAAACAAGCCGATAATGCAAAGATCTGAAACTCAGTGTTTTGAAAGAAGAACTTTACCTATTATATCTGTTATTTATTTTATTATGGATTGCTTATTTATTCTTTAATTTTAAATCAAATTTATTTTTGTAATTGTGAATAGAAAGACTACAATTTAGATTTTTGCATAGGATTTGGATCATAGGAGACGTAGATTTTTTTGTGATAAATTTATTTTATGACATTATTCGCAAATAAAAGAACAGTTTCCTTTAAATTTTTTACCAAAATTATATTACATTACCACATTACCATAAGAAAAAATGCCAGTACATAACTTTGTAGTACCTACATGTTTGCCATTTAACAAAAAAATTTGATCGCATACATCTTCCCACCGAGATTCTGTCAGCAGTTTCCCACGAGGCGTAATGGATGGTCGACTTGTAGAGTTGATCAAAAGGCGAGGCGCCCTCTATCGCGCGAATCGCGTCTACGCAATCATCGTCTGCTCAGTGAAGCATACACGCTAAGGTGACAACTATGTCTGTTAATTTAAACGGACGTCATCCATAAACAATTATCACGTATCAGACGTTGAAATATTACAAGCGTTTAGTAAATTTTACCCATCCGCTCTTTCGTTGGGAAAATGATAATCGCAAAATAATTAAAATACTTAATTTAATTAATAAATCTTTGTACCGACAAGTGCATGCGGGAGGGTATGCAATACAAGCGATGTCAACTACAGCCGGACTATGGATTTATTCTAATGGAGCTCATTTATTCTATCGAGGAATAACAATAACCCGTATCGATAACTTATTGTTATGTTATTGATACCAGTTCTTGTCGTTAGATGACAGTCGTCAAGTCAAATCAGTGCATTTCAGGTATTATTGATTTTTTTGTTCGCAAGCGAGCATGTAGGTCACCTGATGGAAAGCAATCACCACCGCCCATAGAAAACAGCAACACCAAGGGGTCGCTGATCCGTTGCCAGCCTTTTAAGGGAAATATTGATTCTTATTATTATTATTTATGTATCTCTTTTTAATCACGGGTCAAGCCCGGTCATTTGATAGGCATACGCGGGGATATGGATCCAACGCGTAGAGGCCCCTTTGAGAAGTTTGATGTAATGTTGTACGCCCGCCGTGACCCGCTCCAGGATATGTCAATGGAACGACATACCCATGAGCAGGTCTCGGCAGGCGTTGAGACTATTGCGAAGTGTGATGGAAAATAAATGGGCTATGGAGATGAGATCTGGGTGAACCCAATACCGGGCTATTACAGAAGAGGGACGGACGCCTGCCATAACTGCTTTTATTGCTAGTTTATTATTTATTATTATTATTTCTTAATGAACCAGTTCATTCAACAGTTTGTCAGAAAAACCTATCTGGGATCACCAAGACGTGGTAAAGTAGATGTTATCTAAGTTTTTCGAACAGAGAGGGCGACGTATTTGAATAGCAAAATAAGTGTGTGTTTATGATGATAATGACCCTAATAAATCTCTCGGCGATAACAAAAACATGGCGGATTCATATAAATGCCATTTTAAATTTAGAATAACAGAAACCGAAAAAGTCAAATGTGGTACAACATTCATCAACTAATGCAAATTACATTTTCGGCCCAAAGGGGCACTTTCAAATCAAACACGTGATAAAAACGCACGTTGCTAACAACATCATCACTGCAACGAGCGTACCGAATGTTCTTTAGTCCGCCGTATTGCTTTGGGAGCATACTAAATTAATAATTGCACATACAATGAGGTGACTTAGCTGGCGTAACGATAAAGAAATTTTGACAGCTGCAAACATGATAATTTTGATATGTTTAGGTATGTACAGTGAGTCAAATGAGTTGTCTACCTCCTTTAGATGGACATAAGTTTGTACCTTTAAAATTAAGGCCTACAGTTTTAGGAAAATGCAGAAAGGAAGTTTCTTTAAAAACATAAAAGTTAGAATTTATTAGAAATGTCAAAATTGATAGATCACGTTCTTAGCCGGCTATACATACGTGACTGTACATGTAATATACTTTGTATGTCCTTTAAAGACTCGAATCGGCATCAACCCATAATCATTCCATTGTTGGGATACGGGTCTCCCCTTAATCGAAGTTGTTTAGAACATACTCCCCCACGCTGCTTAACTGCGGGTTGGCTGAAAATCAGCAAGCTAGTTTTGTGGCAGTGGGCCCGTCACATCTACGAATCAGTGACGGCAGCTAGGGGAGGAAAGTCCTGGAGTGGACACCCCGTATGGTGCAACGAAGCGTTGGGTCGTTGGAGCCCCAACCCGTTTGGCCAGCGTGGGGAGTGTAGGCCAAATCCTCCTTCCGTCTAGGACGAAAGAGAGAGGGTCGTGCTCCTGTAGTGGAGACTAAAATGACCTGATGATGATGATGATGATACAATAATCAGTCTAGGTATATAATCTAATCCATTTATACGTAAAACATAACCTCAACTCAATGGGATTAACGATGAGCCGGCAGCCAACTGATCACCTGAGCCAGGAGTGCGAGCGGGTGAGCATGAATTAGCCGCAAAGTTCGCCGAAGGACGCACGATAATTCGCAAACACTCAAGATTTAGTGCGGCCGAAAGTTACGGCCATTTTTTGGCCGAAACCGTTAGTAAGGCCGAAACCGACCAAAACCGAATTTTTGCTCGGTCACTAACTAAAAGTGTTTTCTTTGATTTATATTCAGTCGATTGCAATTGTTAACTTCAATGACTGCCGATAGTATTATTATTGGTGTAATTTGATGATATTATTTATGTATGTACTGCCAGCTATTCTTTATTGCACACACAAGTTCACAACATAGTGATATAGGACATATACAAAGGTGAGCTTATCTCTACAAGAGATCTCTTCCAGCTAACCTAGTGATAGTAATAGCAAAAGTTATTGGACGGGAGACTAAACAAACTAGTGCAATGAATATAGAATAGTTACTTAAAACAAAACATAGTACTTTGATAAAAAGATAGTAAAAGATACTCTCTAATGAACCTAATATATATATATATATATATATATATATATATATATATATATATATATATATATATATATATATATATATATATATATATATATATATATATATATATATATATATATATATATATATATATATATATAATAGGTAGGGGAAAAAGTCTTTTCGCATTATAGTATGTATGAACTTGTAATAAAATCTCTTTGGTTATACCATTTGTATCTGGCAGGTTTTGATATCTTTAAAAAGTTTAAATTTTAAAAAAGATAATTCCAAATTCTAATTAGGTAAATGTGTGATTTTCATTTGTTTTTTTTACTGTCAAGATGAGTGAATCTAATGAAGAAATTCGATTCATTTTAAAATTTTACTACAAAAAAGGAAAAATGCAACGCAAGCTGCGAAAAAAATTTGTGACGTTTATGGACCTAGTGCAGTGTCTGTGAGAGTAGCACAAATTTGGTTTAAGGGTTTTCAATCAGGAAATTTTGATGTGAAAGATGCACGTCGCCCTGGTCGCCCTGTTACGGATAAAATGGATGCCATTTTTGAAAAAGTGGAGCAAGATCGGCATATCAGTAGTTACGACGTAGCTGAAGAATTAGGAATTGACCACAAAACAGTTTTGGCGCATTTGATAAAAGCTGGGTACACTAAAAAGCTCGATATTTGGGTGCCTCACGATCTCACTGAAAGAAACCTAATGAACCGTGTACTCATTTGCGATTCTTTACTACGACGTAATGAAAGCGAACCGTTTTTGAAGAAGCTTATAACTGGTGATGAAAAGTGGATCACGTACGACAAGAACGTGCGAAAAAGGTCGTGGTCAAAGGCCGGTCAGGCTTCACAGACTCTGGCAAAACCCGGGTTAACCCGCAACAAGGTGATGCTGTGTGTATGGTGGGATTGGAAGGGAAGATATTCATTATGAGCTGTTATCGCCAGGCAGGACTATCGATTCTGAACTCTACTGTGAATAACTGATGAGATTAAAGCAAAAAGTTGAGAGAAAGCGGCCGGAATTAATTAACAGAAGGGGTGTGATTTTTCATTATGATAACGCTAGACCTCACACATCTTTAGCCACTCAGCAAAAATTAAGAGAGTTTGACTGGGAGGTGTTAATGCATCCGCCGTATAGTCCTGACCTTGCACCTTCTGATTTCCACCTGTTTCGGTCTCTTCAGAATTCTTTAGGCAATGTCAGGTTAACATCACGAGAAGACTGCCAAAACCACTTGTCGTGGTTTTTTGAACAGAAGTCCCAAATTTTCTATAGTAATGGGATCATGTCTCTACCTACAAGATGGCAAAAAGTTATCGAACAAAATGGCACCTACATACTTTAGTTAAATGTAAATAAACTTTATTAAAAAATGTTTTGAATTTTCATATAAAATACGAAAAGACTTTTTCCCCAACCTAATATACACATATACATACACATAACTATGCTAAACGTTATAAGATTTTAATGTCATAATAATCTTCTAATGTAATGGATTATATTTTAATAGGAAAACTGGAAAACCTATCACGTAATACTGTATGCAAGATGGCGATTTTCTAAATAAATAAATGTAAATGTTGGACGGTATGAATCATCCGCTTTATTAACCCGAGTTAACTATCGTATCTAACGCGCCAATCATTCGTTAAGCTTTCGTTTTACAGGCATTGCGTGAGACGTTAAATTAGCTAACCGGCATATCTGTACCCTGCCACCGTAGAGATGCTGCCGTCCACCCGAGTAGCGGTATATGACTGTACTGTCAGTTATTATTAAGATTATGCGAGTATTCAGCCAGTAGGCTTTGATAATCATAAGAATTAAATGTTGTGATGGCTTTTTAACGAAGCTTTTTAATCGAGATTAAGTATTTGTAACTCATAAGTAATTTTAATTATAATAATACTAATTTGTGTAAGCCGTTTCGTTTGTGATGGATTTTTTATACTACGCTGGATGCTTGACAAGCATACGACAAGGCTGAGCCTGCACCTCCGTTGCTACTCGCGTCAGTAGATGACTCACTCGCAGGAACAAAACAGTCTTCAAGAGCATTGTTATTTGTTCTGTGACTAATTATGTAATTTATTATTACAATTTGAGTGCAAGTTTTATTTCATATTTTTTTAATTTTATTCATATATAAATATATATATATATATATATATATATATTATTATAATATGTAAATTTACTATATATAGTAAATTCACATATTATAATGATATAATAGGTCGTAACCTGTGCAAAAATAAAGTAGTCACAAATATAAGTATTTAAATAATTAATAATTGGGGTGTAAGTCAGGATGCCTTTGGTTCAAACATGTTGATAAACCGACATCTTAGAACCAAAGCCTTTCCTGCACGTGCTGCACCCTGCTGACTGAGAAACATAGCCCTGGCGAAAAGAGAGTTAGGGTATAGCGTATTTTTAAGCTGAGGATTGATATGTTCATCCTCCTGCGAGTGAGTGAGATCACTAGAAAGAAAGAAAGGAAGTAGTACAGTAGTGTAGGCTGGCAACGGATAGCTATCCATCATGCGTGTTTGCCTCCTTGCAAAAAAAGACATGAAGAATTATAAATTCAATCTTTTTTGATATCAGGAAAAATAAAAGGATAAATATTACACCAATCGTCTGCATATTTACACCAGAATAAATTAAAACCTCAATTGAAAATATTAAAAACATCCTTACAATAGATAGTTAATTGATTCAGGTGTTATTTTGCGGAAGTCAAATTTACAGGCAATTTGATCTACACTATCTTCTCTTAATGTATCTTCTGTTTCAGATATTGGAGATTCGCCGAGACGACCACAGCAGCTGGAGCAGAGACGACCAAAGCAGCCACGGCAGTCGCATTCAACTACTAACGGTGGTGGGTGGGTGCCGGCCGGCAGGAGTTTGCATGAACTAATTGATGGCGGAAGCACGCAAAGTAGTATAGATCCTTACAATAATTGATTTAATGGAATTACGTAAGTGCAATAACCTTATTCGCACCCAATCAAGAAAGGCCTATAAACGCCTATAAACGTCACTAATAATTAAGACGTACATTTTTTTACCTACGTTTAATTTACTACCATTATTATATGGTGAATCGATACTTAAAGTAAAATTTACAGTTATAGAAGTGCACTTTAATGCTGATTTGTTTGGGTAATTAAAAGAATAATAAATTTAATTTATTAATCAGTTAAATACTAATTTACTACATTTCTTTATATAATTAATTAAATTTAAGTTTCTAATTGTCATTCATTTTGTTACATTCGTCTTTAGAAGAGTATAATGTATAAATATACTTAATATATCAATTTTTAATTATATAAGGCAAACTACTCTCTCAATCTCAATCACTGCCGGCGCATGTGTTTCATTGTGTTTATTTTTATTGTATACTTGACTACTTGAATGCTTTTGTATCACGACAGATTATATATATAAAAAACCTCTTTTTACCAATTTTTTTATACTGAATAATTATATGTAGTTTTATAAGAGCCTTGTCCACGACCACGGGCCACACGACGTGGGGTGTGCGACATTTCCGAAGTAAGCCGATCTGCGCATACTCAGAGGCACTGCTGCACATAACAGCTGCTTTCCATCAGGATGCATTACATCGTATGCTTGTTTGCGACCTTAGTAGTAGTATATGTAATATATATTATATAAACACGCGAAGTGGAGTCATTATGCTGAGCTATTATAAAACAATGTATGTTTTAACTATTTAAAATAATAAAAACTTAAAATTAAACATAAATATTTATGGCTAACATTGTCCTGCTTTATATCTATCCAATATTATATTCATATTTAACGATATATTTTAAAGTTAGGAGAATAATATATTTCTTGTATTTCTATATAATTCTATATAAAACTATTATATTAAAGAAGTTATCATACATAAATTATTATAAAAATGTCTGATAATAAATAACACAAAACTCACAAGACAACGTTGCTCACATATTTCGCATGTCATGACTTAATAACTTAATTACCACATCACTTTTAATCAACTTTGATATCTCCGACAGAATTTACAGGCTGGAGCAGTAGTTATGCAGCAATTTATATATATTAATCCGAAGTTATAATATGTATAAATAAATAGCACACCTTTTTTATATGGGAAGAGCCAAAGAAAAAGTAGTAGGTGAGGTGGAAGGTGAGGTGCCTCTCTCGCTAACCTCTTCCGCTAGTCGACAGGGTGCACCATGTGGAGAAGAGGTTGACTTTGGGTCTAAACTTCGTGGAAAGCCCCTTAAATTCCAGTCACATTCGTCGGCTTTCATAACGCGAATTCACTATGTGATATGACTATAACAATTGAGTCATTTCCTGAATGTCAAAATTAGGCGAATTTTTTATTTGAAAGGGGGGCAAATGAGCATGTTGGTCGCCTGATAGGAAGCAATCACCACCGCCCATGGAGATCAGCAACATCAAGCGGTCGCCGACCCGTTGCCGTTACTTCTTCCTTTCTTTCTGGTGACCTCACTCACTCGCAGGAACACAACAACCCTCAAGGGAATTGTTATTTGGCCTCCACGTCACAGAATACCGCAGTATTCTGTGAGGTTGATTGGTGGAGGTACTTCAACAGCCGGGCAGCTTAAAAAATACGCTATGTCCTACCTTTCTTTTCGTCAGAGCCTCGTTTGTCAGTTAGCAGGGTTCCACGTGCAGGTCAGGTTGACTTTGGTTCAAAGATGTTGATGAACCTGTTACATTCCTTCCTTCATCCTGATTATTCGTCATATCACACAGTCAGTTCGCATTAAGCTAGCCGACGGATGTGATTGGGATTTAAAGAGCTTTTAAAGAAATTTAGAGCCAAAGTCAATCTTTCTTGCAAATGGTGCACCCTGTCGAATAGCGAAAGAGGCTAGCGAGAGGGGCAGGGTACAGCGTATTTGCTAGCTGCCCGTCCGAGGAAGTACCTCCACCTCAACGAATATCGCAGCCACATAACAATTCCCTTAAGGGTTGTTGTGTTTCTGCGAGTGAGTAAGGTCATCGGGACGGAAGGAGTTGCTGCATTGGCAGCGGAGATAGAAGCGCGCGACCTATTATACCTCATGTTGCGAGCATTTATATGGCTATGATAACCACTTAAAATTAGGTGGGCTGTATGCTTGTCTGCCACCCGACATAGTATAAAAAAAAAGATAAATACGACGTCTGAATGTCTCCCAGTCGCGAAAAGACAGCTATTTTTTTTATTTGCATCCATTCCGTAGGTGGAACCCGTAAACATAATTAAGTGATATAGGTAGGTAGATGTAATTCATAACGAGATAACATAAGTTAAATAATATCATTGGGTTCAGTACAATTAAACGTTCCGAAAACCGAATTGGATTACGCATTAAGCTTTCTTATGAGCGACATAAAATCGCTTCGGCGTCGTTATGCCGACTGCTCAGATGAATAAAGACGAAATTAAAAATAACGCCCTTTTCCTTTTCTCTTTATAAAATACATAAATGTTTAACGCAACATCAATAGAGGAAACAATTATTTTCGTGTAACATGCCGCTTTTAGAGTGAACGCACACTTATCCGAGACGATCGCGAGAACTGAACGAATCGAATTTTAGAATTCTTTAAACCTATATAGGTATTATAGGTATATATTTTTGAGAGGGGGGCTAACGAGCACGATGGAAAGCAATCACCACCGTACAGGGGTCGCCGATTCGTTGCAAGTTTTAAGGGAAATATAGACTCTGTTCTTAAAGGCTGTCCTATGTCGTAATTGTTCGGAAATAATGCGGAGAGAACTTAATTCCACAATTTCACAGTTTGTGGTATAAAATGTCTTAGAAAACGTACTGTGATATTGTGTAATATGAAATATTATGAATCTTCGAACAACCCGGCCCTCCCGATTCGGACGATTCGGCTCGGATAGGTGTGCAAGTTTTCGTTCGGCGCCTTCGGATCGTATAGATGTGCATTCAGGTTTAACTACTCTATAGTTTATGACAAGTAGTATTAAATTTAACTCTGTGAAAATTAACCAACAAGTTTTGTTGATTATAATTTATATGAACTTTGAATCCATAAAGATAAATGAAAAGGAAATGTCAACACTGAAGTCAATAACAGTGGCATAAATTATTATTTAATTATCACATAATTTAAAAGGTTTTTAACTATGGTTAATTATAACCAAGGATGGGATATTAATAAATTCGTCGTGAGATTGAGGTGTAAGTGGTATACTTTTATGAGTAGTGCATCTTGCTTGATTAACTAATGAAGCTCTGGCAAAAGAGAGGAAGGGCATATTGTAATTATAAGCTGACTGACTGAGGAAGTACCTCCACGTCACAGAAGACCGAAGCCAAATAAAGTTACTTTATTTTCTGTGGCTTAATCATGGGTAAAAATCTGAATCGGTTTGATTAAAATATAGAAGACAGATAGAGTATTCTCAGGACTAACTTAAAGGATACTTTTAATTCCAATAATATGTTTATGTAAGGGAAGCAGTGAGCAAAAGCTCATGAGTGTGATCTATAATTTTGTTCTATTTAACTATGAGTGACGTTGTACATTTATGTGTAAATATTTCTTCTTTGTGCCTATATAAATCCATGCGGTTTGAAATTTGGCATACGGACATATTATGACGTAGGCATCCGCTGAGAAATTGAAGAAAGGTTTTTTGAAAATTCACATGGAATACCGAGATACTCGAGAGCTCGATGGCGTCAATACGCTTAACTTGCGTATAATCTAACACGCAAGTTAAACAACGTCAACCGTAGCCTGTCTACGGATGGGATTATTTATCCAGCTCCTCCGTCCTTCTGAGGGTACGTTAAGCCATCGGTTCTGGCTGTTGTCATTAGATGATAGTCGTTAAGCCAAGTTAGTGACCTTTAGGCGGCTTGAAAACAACCCAACCCGCAGTTAAGCAGCGTGGTGGAGTATACTCTAAACCCCTTCGAAAAGGTGAGACTCATATCCCAGCAGTAAGATGACTAAAGGTTGACGACGACGACCGAGATTCTCATGTACGAAGTCGCAGTCACAAGCTATATATCTATAACAACAATGTCACGTTTTCATTCATCAAGAAATAGTACGTTTGTTGAAAAGATTATCTTCTCCATTTGCTTCTTTCTTCCTTGTAGCACTCGGTACAATCACAACAGTTCTCACATTTCATTCATGTGTACATTAACTGTAAGATAAGTGTACACATAAGTTAAAGTTTCTTAATCGATGTTCTTATTTGAGGGTGCGAACGCGCCGCCTGGCCGCGTCGATCCCGCGCCTCCGCTCGCTTGCAATGTATGGAATTTGTATTCAATAAATTTAACCAGCTGCCCCTAATACATCAGAACTTACAATGTAATAATTTTACTCGTAAATAATAATAATATATTTTGTTTGCAGCGATGTTTTGGTCACCAACTTGACCAGTTGCTTCGTGTATGGTGAAATTTATCTTCATTTATTGCAAAAAGATCGAAAACGATAGGCTCAATTACCTTATTCTTTGTTGAAACTGATGTTATTTTGTCTTCGATCGTGAAATTGGTAGTAAAATGACTAGAATGTTTAAATGTAAAAACTTAATTGCAATGAAATAACAACAAATAGATACATGCAAGAAAAATATGTTGTACAATGGCAGACTTATACCATCTTCCAGTTTAACAATAGAATGCTCTCAGGAGTTTACAAATTTTGCAACTGTTATTTTTATATGTATATGAGTCCAAACGAGCCTGTACTTGATGGTAAGTGATTACAATAACTACTGTCCACAAATAAATAAGGATCACCGATACATTGCCAGTTTTTAAGAGAAACATAAACTATTTCTTTTCTTTATGGCTCCCATGCTATTTATTTATTCAGAAACACCATGTAAAGAAGCATACTTAGGTGTATTATCTTATGTAATAGAAAATTGTTTAAAAACGCAAGGTGGTCGATCGTTTCAAATGCAGATGTATGACGAGTGATATTACAGTAGAACTCAGCAGATATTAAATCAAAATTTTTTCAGAACATTTCAGGTGATATAATTTGTGTTACACATATACAAGCGACAACATTCCATCACTTTTTGAGTAGTTTCTTTTTTAGGTAGTACTCTTTTTCAGCAATGTTCTTCAATACTCCAACAAAAGTACGATTCACTTAAGAAAAAAAACGATCACACTACACCATACCGATTCTAAAGACGAAATGTAAAGTTAGGAAGGTCATAGACTCATGACCTTACTGTACTACATTTCGGATGCGACAATGCTTTTGCGACGGAAAGTGCGTAATTTGCGACTATCATTCGGTCGCTTAGAAATCGAATGAGGTGGTGTAAATGATCGTTATTTTTTTCTTACGTGATACATACTTTAGGTACTTGTTCACTATAATCAATATTCAGGACCTAGAGGTATGGTCATAGTAAGAGGTATAATAGCCAGTAACTGCAACAGCACAACGCTACGCTTGCACTTTGTAATTACACTACCGACCCTGTATTTACAAAGTATAAATTTTTAGTTGCCTTATTTATCATGTCAAGTCTACCGCTGCGGTAGCCTACATACCTCCTGCATATCTCCATGTGATATTATTTACTGCTTAAAAACATAAAGAATGGTCTTTTAGATAAGCATTTTGATTTATACTTACTAGTGTCAACAATTAAAAAAAGATATTGGGTAGATAGATTAATAATTGGTCTCGACGAAGTTCCGCAAAAAATCTAAGATGTTTTAGCTATAGATGCGTTTTACCTGCCAAGTTTTGTGACAAGAAGATAGCACGGTAATTGCCCGTAATTGACTCAACATCAACATTATCATCATCAGCCTGCGTCTATCCACTGCTGGATATAATTTTTCCCTAATGGCTTCAATCATATGGGATCCTCCGCTTTCCGCATTCAGCCACTTTCGGCCGTTCCCTTGAGGTCATCGGTCCACCTAGAAGGGAGGCGCCAAACACTTCAACCCTTCATCGCCTCATACGAGATCTCTACTCTAGAGCTTTCCTCCCCCATCTGCTATCAGTGACTCGGCAGATGTGTCTGCTACTTTAGCTTGCTGATTCTGAGAGCTCAGCTATCTCTGGGCGGTAACACTCAAATACCAGCTTGGTCCTTATGACTCGGTTCAGAGACGAGCTATTAGGATTGTGGATGATTCCTAGCTTATAGACGGTATTGACCCATTAAGTCTGAGGAGAGACTTTTCCTTTTTATTCTACCGTCTACGCGTCTGTACAATGGGTTATGGTCGGAAGAATTGTTTGACATGATGCCCACGGTCTCTTTCTACGTTCGTACCGCTCGCCATAGGCAGGGAATTCATCCTGAAACGTTGGAACCTAAATGTACACGTACTGTACGGTTCCAGTTTTGCTTACTTCAAGTTGTCAGGTTGTGGATTGAACGACCTGCCATGATTTTTCCAGGAGACTACAGTATAAGGTTTTTCAAGTAAGGCATTAAGTAGTGGTAGAAGTGCGAATAAAGCTTATCATTAGTATTTACAATATTGATACTGGTGATTGCTGGCACTTGGCGGAACTTTTTCAACATTTTGATGTAATAATATCACTTGTAATCTCCACTTCGACGAGCTCGGTGGTTGAATGGCTGGCAATGAGTACTTTGACTCCAAGGTCGCGGGTTCGATCCCTGCACAAGACAAATATTTGTCTGCATGAACATGTCTGTTTGTCTTAGTCTGGGTATTTTGTATATGTATGCATTTACAAAAAAAATGTATTTAAGGTATAATATCAGTTAAGTAGTACTCATTGTATAAGCTTTGCTTAATTTGGGACTAGAGGGCGCATTGTAAAGTGTCCGGAAATATTTTTTTTATTTTTTTTAGTTAATTAACGTTATTTTTACCGACTGGTTTAACATTTATAGGATTGTCAATTAGCATTAAATTATGAGTGTAAGTACTCATAATATGTATCTGTTTTTAATCACGGGTCAAGCCCGGTCATTTGATAGGCATGCGCCCGCCATGACCCGCTCCAGGATATGTCAATAGAACGACATACCCATGAGCAGGTCTCGGCAGGCGTTGAGACTATTGCGAAGTGTGATGGAAAATAAATGGGTTATGGAGATGAGATCTGGGTGAACTAAATACTGGATTATTACAGAAGTCGGACGCCTGCTATAACTGCTTTTATTGCTAGTTATTTGCGGCAGGCGGTGGCTTTCCACTCACTAGATGGGCCCCCGAAATGCCAGGAAAAAGGCCGGAGGCAACACCGGTGTGAGTGACTCAAGGATGTCGGGAGGTGTGCTGCGCTTTCTCCGAAGTTACTCGCGGCGTGATGCCCTTTAACACTTCCACCCCTGAAGCATATAGCTCTAGCGGCTCCTCTCTGGACGGCCAATGAAGGCAAGCCAGAGCTGAGAGTCCTGCGGCTTCTTGTGTTTACACTCCGCCCGATGAAGACACGTCGGAGTGAAGGCCCTGACCGACTCTCTGGAGACTCGGGTCCGTGGTGTCGCTACTCACACAACAGCTCGCCACAAGCTGCCCTGCGGACAATATGTTATTATTACTTAAATATGCATATATAGTGGCTGCTCCCGTTTACGCTCTCTTATATATACTGCGTATGCCTATCCAGACGGTTACCGTAGCCATATTAACGATCGCAACATATTGCCGCCACCCCCACTGCCAGTGCAGTAAGTCCTTCCTTTCTTTCTGGTAACCTCACTCACTCGCAGGAACACAACAACCCTCAAGGGAATTGTTATTTGGCTGCGGTATTTCCCCAGTCGGGCAGCTTATACGTATATAAATATGTATGTACCCTACTTCTTTTTAGGGTTCCGAACCTCAAAAGGAAAAACGGAACCCTTATAAGATCACTTTGTTGTCCGTCTGTCTGTCTGTCTGTCTGTCTGTCTGTCTGTCTGTCAAAAATTTCTATGTCGAGAATGCGTGGAGGTATCAAGCTGAAATTTGAACTGTATACTAAGGTCTACGGTCCCATGAGTTAAAAAAAAAATCAAACTGCTAAGTTTACGTAGAAAAAAGTTACGGCCGTTTATTCAACAAAAAACGCATATTTCGACACACTCAAGGGAATCAAAACCTATAGGGTACTTCCCGTTGACCTAGAACTATGAAATTTGGCAAGTAACATCGTTATAGACTACAAGTACAGGAATAAATCTCAAAACTATACATTTGTAAATAGATCTTAAAAAATAGGGGGTCTATATTTTTATAGGGTGTCGAAATTTCAAATTGAAATTACTAGTTCAAATGGGGTATCATATGAAAGGGCTTGATGTACACATTGCAAAATATATTTTATTTATTTTTTTCGACGCATTATTTCTTATTTATAATGAAAAATATCAAATTTAATAATGATACTACGTACCTACGGAACCCTCGGTGGGCGAGTCGGGCTCGCACTTGTCCGGTTTTTTTTTTTACCAAATCGGCAGGATGCATCACGTGCAGGTGAGGTTAGCTTTGAGTCTAAAGATCGCAGTGAGCTAATCACACCCGTATAATATTTTGTCTATGTGGTATGGTAAAGAATTAAAAGGCTTTAATAACATCATAAATATGCATGGATTAAAAATCCGGAGGTCAGCTGCTCGCAAGGGTTTTATAGTGTCTCAAGCAGACTCGCGGGAATGAATGATGGATGATGCAGCCTGATTCAACCCCGATGGACTTTTTTCACTGACTTCCTGTCCATGTTACGTGGGGAGAGGGTTCCCGCTGTATTGTTTCACTTGTGTCGTTTTACTTTAGTATTGAAGTAAGTCAATGATTAGGTTCACCATGTTAAGCAACGTCATTAGTATTTTTAGTATATGAATCTAGTTGCTTTAATTAGGCTTGCTTTGTTTGAGTTGATAATTTGTATATATTTTTTTTATTTATAAAACTTTATTACCTACAATGGTAACAAATAAATGGTAAAAAACAATGGTACAAAAGTGGTAGTCGTGTGTAAGGTAGTTTTTTTAGTTAGAAATTCAACATTTCGTTGGATTAATACAAACTGTAATATGATTGCATTCTTGTAGAAGAAGTAGAAACATTTATTGGAACATAACACAACACTATTACACAAATTACAAGATAGCTGCATAAGTAAGATAGAAAGAGGAACGAAATAGTGCTGCATGACGCCCCAAATTGGACCCAACTCAGCATTATGCCGTGGACTGACTGTGTCAGGCCCAGTTTGTGACACCACGGACGAACAAACAGTTGCAATACATATATTTAACTCTTTATACATACACATACACATTCATACACATACATACACTTATATATTATGTCACATAAAAACATTGTAAGCGTATAAATTGTAATATAATTTATACGCTAACAATGATACATTCTTTCGAACGAAAAAATAATATTAAGTGATCGAAGTATCACGAAAATAAAAAAAACCGGACAAGTGCGAGTCGGACTCGCCCACCGAGGGTTCCGTAGGTACGTAGTATCATTATTAAATTTGATATTTTTCATTATAAATAAGAAATAATGCGTCGAAAAAAATAAATAAAATATATTTTGCAATGTGTACATCAAGCCCTTTCATATGATACCCCATTTGAACTAGTAGTTTCAATTTGAAATTTCGACACCCTATATAAATTATAGACCCCCTATTTTTTAAGATCTATTTACAAATGTATAGTTTTCAGATTTATTCCTGTACTTGTAGTCTATAACGATGTTACTTGCCAAATTTCATAGTTCTAGGTCAACGGGAAGTACCCTATAGGTTTTGATTCCCTTGAGTGTGTCGAAATATGCGTTTTTTGCTGAATAAACGGCCGTAACTTTTTTCTACGTAAACTTAGCAGTTTGATTTTTTTTTAACTTCATGGGACCGTAGACCTGAGTATACAGTTCAAATTTCAGCTTGATACCTCCACGCATTCTCGACATAGAAATTCTTGACAGACAGACAGACAGACAGACAGACAGACAGACAGACAGACAGACAGACAGACGGACAACAAAGTGATCTTATAAGGGTTCCGTTTTTCCTTTTGAGGTTCGGAACCCTAAAAATAATATTAAGTGATCGAAGTATCACGAAAATAAAAAATATATTATGTAAATACCTATATTAAGAACAAAAGAGAAATTTCCTGTGAGAAATGGGTTTGCCAATATTTTTTTTATTTAATTCCTATGCATTAAAACGTCATGCATTCTGACTATCTTTAAATAATAATAAAATTCTTATAGATGTATCCATAAGAAGTAAATTTATGTCTGTACGGAATCCTAGTTTATATGTGTGTATATACTCGTATACACTAGGTTTCCGTATGTTGAATATGGAATGTTTTAATCACAAGAATATCCATCGTTGTCGAAGACAATTGGATACCCTAATAAGAGGCTTGTCAGCGGACGCAGGTGCCCCTCGAGGACACTAGTATCCAAATAGTGGACTGAAGCTGTTTTGATTTTAGGTCGAAATTTTGAAAAAATGAGTAAGTATTTAATTAGAATAATAGATTACACTTTCCTGATCACAGAAATCTAAATAAAGGCACTAGAAGTCGTGAGTAACAATCAAGCTATCGGGAATACATGTAGCCGGCACGCCCCCACTACTTACATACATAGACAATAACTACGCAATCACGCACATATACGTTAAAAATATTGAGCATTAAACCGTAAGTGTAGTGGCATACTTTCTAAATTTTGCATTTGTATGGTTGTGATGTCTTTTTAAGTAAACTCCACTAGTGCATGCCCTTGTGAACTACGCCAATAGTTCACTAGGGACTAAAAAAAAGAACTAGTGCAGAATTTATACTGATTAATGTCAAACAGACAAAACTCTAAAAATTTGTTTGCGTTTCTAATTTATTAATGACTGCTTACCATTAGGCAGGTATACTTGTTTGCATTCTATTGGAATAAAAATGTTGTAATTCATAGGGAAATCATAAAATTCTGCAAGATAGCTAATATTAAGTTTATTGAAACTCAAGTGTGAGAACATAGTAAATTAATGTCGAATAAGTAAATAGTACGTTTTCTTACTAAAAATGTATAATGACGTCACAAAGTGATATTGAAGTGTATTTTCAGTGATATGTCGTTTCCCTTGACCAAATTGACAAAACTATTGAAAAGCTCTAAATTAGTAAAATATTTATTCTGTGGTGTTAATATATTTCTATTAGCCATGTGGTTTCCGGCAGACTAGAATAGAATCACTCCGTTTCTTCCCGTGGATGTCGTACAAGGCGACTAAGGGAAATACATCAAATATTGATCAGGCCTCCCCAACCCGTCTGGCCAGAGTGGGGAGTGTAGGCTAAATCCTCCTTCCGTCTAGGACGGACGAGAGAGGGTCGTGCTCCTGTAGTGGAGACTAAAATGGACCTGATGATGATGATGATGAATATATTTCTTACTAGCTTGCGCCCGCGGCTTCGTATGTGCGTATAACGGCATCTCGTGGAAATTTTCATAAAAGCGGATGTCTACATCATCATAGCCACCTGTATGCTTCGATCATTATGCAATATTCAACCCGAATCATCCAGTGGTTTCAGCTGTGCCTTGACAGATCAACCCGTAACGGTTTTCTTTTATAGATACAAAAGTCGTTATTTGCACTTCACCTGAAAAGTTGCATCTCATCACTCTGTAACGCAAGAAAAACAACTTGCGAATTCTTGATGGTCTTTCGATTCCACAGTAATAAAACAAAACGAAAGGAGTTTTCTTTTAGTACAAAATAAGTAAGTATTTCGCTCTCCTGATGTGAATAGATTTTCGTAGCATACGTAGATCAGATGCATGCTGCATAAGATCTCAGTCATAGTAGTGTAGCGCTCCCGCCCCTGATCTCAATGTAATATTTCTTCAGATTCAGATTCAGAACCCATTCAGCCGTTTAAAAATCATCAACTTTTTGTCCTGTTGATGAAGGGATTTGAGCAACTTCCAGAGACATCTATAAATATAAAATTCAAAGTCCTGACTGACTGACTGACTGACTGATATATCAACGTACAGCCCAAACGGCTGGGTCTAGAGATTCCAAATTTGGCAAGTAGGTTCCTTATGACGTCTAGCGGTGCACTAAGAAAGGATTTTTCAAAATTCATACCCTAAGGGGGTGAAACGGGGGTCCAAAGTTTGTATGCGGAAACAAGATTAGTTGGACTATTTTATCCGAAACTTTACATGAGTACTTCTATAGAGAAATGAGTAAACGCGTGTTTCAGGATTTTTCAAAATTCAACCCCTAAAGGGGTAAAATGGGGCGATTAAGTCTGAAAATCGTCATGGGTATTGTTTTAATGGTTTATCGGGTCGCTGATTACGAAAACATTAACTATATTATGATCTAACATAGCCGACGTGACTTAAAATCACCCCTGTGGGGATGCGATGGGGTTGAAATATATAAAAGAAGAAACTGAGTGACTGACTGATATATATCAACGCACAGCCCAAACTGCTGGGTCTAGAGATTCCAAATTTGGTAGGTTCCTTATGATGTCTAGAGGTGCACTAAGAAAGGATTTTTCAAAATTCATCCCCTAAGGGGGGTGAAAGGGGGGTCTAAACTTTGTATGGTGAAATAAGATTAGTTGGACTATTTTATCTGAAACTTTACACGAGTACTTATATAGATAAATGAGTAAACATATTATGTTTAAGGATTTTTCAAAATTCAATCCCTAAAGCGGTAGAATGGGGTGAAAAAGTCTGAAAATCGTCATGGGTATTGTTTTTATGGTTTATCGAGTCTCTGATTACGAAAATAACAACTATTTTATAATTCAACATAGCCGACATGACATAAAATCACTTCTCTGGGGGTGCGGTGGGGTTAAAATGTCATAATATCAATATGAGTGTTGATTCTATGGTTTTCTGGGATGTCAGTTACAAAAATGGCATCGATTTGAAAATATCACCCCCTAAAAGGGTAAAATGGGGTCAAAAAGTCTGGAAATCGTCATGGGTATTGTTTTTATGGTTTATCAGGTTGCTGATTACGAAAACAACAACGATTTTAAAATTCAACGTGGCTCAATCATCCTCTATTGAGGTGCGATGAGGTTGAAATGTCTATATATCAATATATGTGTCGTTTTTACGGGTTTTCGGAACGCCAATCCATACTAATATTATAAATGCGACAGAATGTTTGTTACCTCTTCACGCTTACATCGCTGGACCGATTTAGATGACATTTTGTTGTGAGATATATTGAGTCCTAGGAAAGGACATACCTAAGATAGTTTTTATCCCAGAAATTACTTATTATTGATATTTATTGTACCCGTAGGGCGGTAACGTGACCATCATCCCCTATTGGGGTGCGATGGCATTGAAATGTCTAAAATGTGGTGAAAAAGTCTGAAAATCGTCAAAGGTATTGTTTTTATGGTATATCGGGTCGCTGATTACGAAAAAAAATAACTATTTAATAATCCAACATAGCCGACGTGACAACTCTGTAGGGGTGCAATGGGGTTGAAATGTCATAATATCAATATGCGTGTTGATTCTATGGTTTTCTGGGACGTTAATTACGACAATGGCATCGATTTCAAAATATAACGTAGTGGGCACGAATTAATTAAAAAGATTTTTCAAATTTTACCTCTAAGAGGGTGAAACGGAGGTCCAAAGTTTGTATGGGAAAACGAGATTTGTTGGACTATTTTATCCTAAGTTTTACACGAGTAATTCTATTGATTAATGAGTAAACACGTGTTTGTCCCGAATGTCACGCGAGCGAAGCCGCGGGCTAAAGCTAGTCGATTATAATTTTGGTGCAATGTTATTTCATTTCAAGAACATGGTAACATTATTTTTCAATATTATTTTTAAAGCTTATTTTGCACTACGTCAGATGGCAGATAAGCATACGGACCGCTTGATGTGAAGCGGTTACCGTAGCCGATGCTTACGACCATCGACGAAAGTGTTTCGTCGATATAACATAAAGTAACGTTCCCGCGCGCCGCCAGTTATGGTAGCAACGCATTCCTTCCTCGTAACCTCACTCACTCGCAGTGACTCTGAAACCCTTCAGTTCAAAGAATCTTTATTAATTTTGTCATTACAATATTAAATTTCTTAACATGAGAAAACTTTAAATCTATATCAGTATAATAATTTCTTAGCACAAGTTCTTCCTCCAAATATGAGAAGCTGGGAGAAAAAGAAATTGGTTACATAAAATGTGCATTTTACTCGTATGTATTATTGTGTATTATGTATATTGACTGTGGTCTTCTGTATGACACGACACGGGATGTATGCTTGGCGCGTGTGTCAACAGGAAGCGTCCGAACGCTTAACTTAGTATGGATACTATCAGTCGCATATGTAATAAATCCTGGTAAATTGATTTTATATGCTTTAATCTGTTTTGAGCTTTTATGACATAGTATTTATTATACCGGAGAGCCAAAGTTGTCGACATAGCCTTCAGAGTTTGTAAGCTGAAGTGGCAATGGGCCGGTCACATCTGCCGAGTAAGTGATGGCAGATGGGGGAGGAAGGTATTGGAGTGGAGGCCGCGCATAGGACGACGAAGTGTTGGGCGCCCTCCTTCTAGATGGTTTGACGACCTTAAGAAAGCGGCTGGGAGCGGCTGGATGCGGAAGGCGGAGGATCGTATCTGGTGGGAGGCATTGGGGAAGGCTTATATCCAGCAGTGGGTAGATACAGGCTGATGATGATGATGATGATGATTTATTATACAACCAAATTCAGCCAATTACAACACAAAGTTGTCAGGACTCATATTGCTTGCCTGTTGTTGTATGACTTTGGCTCGCTTGGTTCCCCATACAAATCTAATTGCATGCTATTTTGCATTTGATTTCATTTCCGTGATGAGAAATTTCCGAGAAGATTTTGACGATATTTGGTATATCTATAATGATTTGAATCTTGACGAATATCACAGGCATTGTCCACTCGTCAAGCGGAACCACGTATGATAACTAATATGCTTATTCTAAATAAATGTATTCTAAATGATTTTCAATATTGTATTAGATAAAGTAACTATCTTACCATAGACACGAAAACTTATTCTTGGAAATGAATAAGCTCCAAAACCACTGATGCGATTTTGATGAAAATTGTGACTTGATTGAGGTTTGTGTCGAAAAAAAATGAGATTATTTTATCTAATTCAATATATTCAATATTGAATTAGATAAAATAACTATCTTACCATATAACTACACGAACTTTTAATATTATTATACATTTTATAACTTAGTTAACGACAGCTCTTATAATCAGTAACTTGGTCGATAGAGGTATAATTTTATCTTGATGAAAATGTCGTCGTGTAATTAAGTGTGTGAAATCTAGAAAGTTGTTCCATGTTTTCTTTCTGCAGCTCTATATTTATTATCGACTTCTTAAATATAAATTAGTTTCTTTATATCTTCTTTGTACCGTGTAGTATTAACTGCCAGACAATTGTATATTTTTCTTTGTGAAAATGTACGACGAATCCATACTATTATTCAAATGTTCATCTTCCACATGATGATTAAGGATTCATTCCACTGCTGGGATACGGGTCTTCCCCTAATCTAAGAAGTTTATAGCATACTCTATCATGCTGGTCAATTGCTAGTTTTCGGGAAGCCAGTGTTTTCAAGCCGCCTAAAGAACAGTGACTCGGCTTAATGACTGTCATCTAATGAAAACAATCTTAAGAAGCACAAAAGAACTCGAGATAAATAGACCCATCCATAGACAGGCTACGGTCAACGTTGCTTAACTTGCGTGTTCGATTAGGATGACACGCGTATCGGCGCCATCGAGCTCTCAGCTATTAATTGCCACACATTGGATATTTATCTTTCAAACAACATCATTAGTATTTTAAGTATATGAATCTAGGTGCTTTAATTAGGCTTGCTTTGTTTGAGTTGATAAATTGTATTTTTTTTTTATATTTATATAATGGATATTTATCTTTCTCTGTAATGTACAACGAATCGATATTAATATTTTAATTATGAATGTGTGTTTATTCATTTGTACTTCATTCACGTTGAAAGGAACCTGTTGATTGATATGAGTTATTATAATTAAAATTAAAATTCAAGGTCTAGAAAGTTATTTGGAGTGGTAGAGCAATTATGAAATGGGCTTGCTCGACCGGGGAAGTACCACCCTCTCACAGAATATCGACGTGAAGCAGCAATGCGTTTCGTTCGGTGAGTGAGAGATCCGGAAGCCCAACTCCTTCCCTATCCCCTCCTTCCTTCCTTCCCTTCCTCCAACTCCTTAGTGGACAACGCATTGGTAGCGCCCCTTTTGTTACTAATGTCTACAGGCGGCGGTGACCACTTTCCATCAGGTGGCCCGCTTGCTTGTTTGTCTACTGTATGACATAAAAAAAAAAAAAAGTTACATAAGCTACTTTTTATCCCGGCGAAACATTACCGGGACACGCTGACGGGACATTGCTGATTTCCATGGGCGGTGGTGATTACTTTCCATCAGGTGACCCACATGCTCGCTTGCGTCCCTCGTTTTATTAAAATAAAGACTCACAGAAAGAAAAATATATTATTTGTATCCTCTAGTTTTTCAAACAAAAATGTTCATTGGTGAACAATATAGTGAATAGTATATTTGTATACAAAAGCAATATGGTAACATCATAATATACCGTTGCTTTTTGTTCTTGTTCACTATTTAACGTAACATTAATTAAATACATTTCTAAAAAATAATGGTGCTTTCAAGAATAGAGTTTTCATTTCCCTTAAAACGCTGGCAACGGATCGGCGACCCCATGGTGTCGCTGGTCTCTATGGGCGGTGGTGATTGCTTTCCACCAGGTGACCCACATGCTCGTTTGCTCACATAAAAAAAAACCTAACCTATTTTGCACATCAAAAAATACTTATTGCACATCAAATGCAGGATTTGATGTGCCATCAGATTAATTTGATGTGCATATCAGGTTATTATAGTGGATCATTTTAAGATTTTCCCCGGGTTTATATTTATATTTAGGTACATATAAATATAAACCCGGATACGATATATCAGTATGGATATACTAGAAGTTTATATTTACATTTTTCTGTGAAACGATGTCACCTTTTTATAATTATGAGGTAATGATTACAGCCGATATAATAATCAGAATGATATTAATTTAAGCCCGTGGTCAAAATAAGGCCGGACGCAGGTGTAAGTCAAACACGGATGTTATAGCCAGCCCACCGAAACTTACGGCCGAAAGAAAATAAACACTGAAAAAGGAAACAAAAGGTTTAAGAGCCAATTGAAAAGTGTATAATGTTCTGCAGACGGCAGATTGAGGCTTAATATATGGGACTTATGATTCAATGGGGTTGAGTGATTGAAATTGGACTTGTTTAGTGATTCATTTATATTGATCTACCTTCTAAATGGATATCGGGTCTAGTACAAATTTTAAGATATAAGTGTCCAGAGTCTAAGAAGTTCTACCGGCAATAAATAATATGTTACGGTCAGTGTCATGTTGTCGATTATTAATATTAGGGTTAGGGTTTTCTTGTGTCCTGTCTCTGAAAACGTCAACTTAGTCCACACAAGCCCTCATCTAACCAAAATCAATTCAAAACTAACCACACGTTTTATACATTGACCAAGACTTGGTGATTATTTCTTATTGTCAGTTAGGTAAGTTAATAATGACCAATGCATGACATCGCCCGTAACACATAAATAAATAAAATAAATATTTCTGGACAATTTACACAGCGCCATCTAGTCCCAAATTAAGCACAAAGCTTGTGTTATGGGTACTAGACAACTGATAAATGTACTTAAATACATTTTTTTTGTAAATACATACTTATAATACATAGAAAATACCCAGACCAAGACAAACAGACATGTTCATGCACACAAATGTTTGCCTTGTGCGGGGATCGAACCCGCGAGCTCGGAGTCAAAGTGACCATTGCTAACCTTTCTACCACCGAGCTCGTCATGAACAAATATATCTTATTTCAAGCGATGGTCATTCTAAAACTTCATTCTGGTGTGCCAGAATGAAGTTTTTAGAATGACCATTGATAAGTCGAAGGCATCTACAATTTGCCTTGGGCAAATCGCAAAACATCGAGTAATCAGACGAATTATAGGATATGCCGACGACATATACGTGCAATACGAAAAGGAAGGAAAAGAATTAATACACAGGAAGGCATTTTATCTATAACGTATCTATAAGTAAAAATATCTTAGATTGAAAACGTATTTTTACTGGACTATATGGTATAGGCGGTAGGTAAGTCATTAAGACTATAACAAGTGACGGTCTTCTTTTTCTTAAGGAATCTTGGGATTTTAATTGAAAATGAAGACATAAATTATTGACATAGTGAATATATTCATCAGTATCATCATCATTAATTTAATATCGCTCATGTCGGTAGAGTAATCACCGGTATTCTCATTTCTTGGGTATATTGACTTCGGCTACGAATACACTGCGAAGTATTATTTATTATCCACTTAAATACTGGATCTTATAAAAGTGACAACTCATTTGTATGTACGTGTTAAACAAAGTTGTAGTATTAATAACTGGTTAATTGCTAGTGGCAGTTGCCCTTAATGAAGAAGATAAAAGTAATAATATGGCTATATATAGAGAGTGTAACCTGTGTCTCTACCATATATATAAAATTATCTTCACATGTAATATTATATTTGTATTATATATGTAGTGTGTGACACCCCCCCCCCCCCCCTCCTTCATGAAATTCGTGGTTTCCTTAAAACATTTGCAGCATAATTTAACAAGTGTATATACATATACAGTTAATTGAAAGTATCGATCAATAATATGACTAATATCTATAGGGCTGGTATATTGGACTCGTATTAAAAAGTGACAGGCCGTCGAATCTGACTTTAGTAAAATATTTTTTTGTTGAGTACATTAGTAGAGAAACATGGTAAAGAATGCTCTAAATCCCTTCAATTGAGGGGAGACCTGCATCCGTTCAATGAGATGAACAAGGGTTGAAGATAACGTATGTTTATTATAATATAATCATTGTATAAACAATAGTAGTTCCTTAATTAGTTTTAGTTGATATTTTTATTGTTCTTTTCCCTTTATTGAATCGTCTTATGTTACATTAGTTTTTTTTTTAATAAATGGTACAATTGATACAGGACAAGATGATGGAGGCCTGTATCGCTTATATCAATTTTACTTCGACTAAGCGTATGTCAAATTTGTAAACATTATTTTATGAGGATCCAGTGAATACCATAGCAACACCAATAAAAAAAATCATTAACTGGCAGGAAATAACAGTCTATAGAAAAGAGTTGAAGAAATAATGAGGGAGGGTCATTATAGCGAATCAGATTATACGAAAGTGATTTTTTATTAAAAGAAATTGGGAGTAAAATTTTTTTGCTTAAAATGTCTCACGGGACAAAAAGTGGATGAGGCCCTATTTTGGCCTCCATGTAGGCCATAATCCGAATCTGTGGCATGTTCGATGGGTTTTTAATTTTGATGGATTTCAGAACCTTAAAGATTATTGTAGCGGCTATACTATAAACTACTTTTTTTATGAAATAGTTTTCGTCCGAGACATCGTATACGCATATCCCGATATCCAGTAGACTTAAAAAAAGAGCGAGTGTTGTCTCTGAGCAAATTTTCAGCTTTCTAGGTCCAGGAGTTTGGGTTGGGTCGAAGAATAAAATATTAATACAGTTTTATTTAATTCCAAATTTACATAATTATGTGGCTGTGAAATCAAATAATCTATAATATATATACAATACAGATTATTGTTCATAAAATGCCATAGCTACGGGCTGAAGAGTCAGTGAGTGAATATAAAATTTTATTTTTATATATTATGGAGAATAAGATTTTTTTACCAAACGCGTGATAAGATAGAGGTCTCTCTCTCCCTCTTTAGATTTACATATATCACCCGGAATCTAATCGTATTTTTACCGCCCCTAAAGTAAACAAAATCCTACTAATGATTAACAGCTGAGCTATTTACGAAATTTAATTTAGGCGCGTTGCATACTCGCGGCGGTATCTCCATCAATCAAGGATCGCAAACAAATGGTTATAATGTGCATCTCATTCTAAGCCGCGATAAAAGAAAGGGACGGCAAAGATGATTGAAAAGTATGTAGATAACATTCGTTCACTTTGATGCCTTAGGGTGGTTTCTATGAACGAGTATAATCAATTTGCTTGAGAGATAGAAAATTGCTTTCTTGAATCAAATAGCACAACATTTTTTAAAAGTGACTCCTTAAAATTATCACAAGCGTTTCAATTCGTATGATGAATTTTTAATAACCTTTTTTTACAAATTAATATATTTATAATATATTTGTACTATTGTTTTTAAGTAAAACTTTCTTCTTCTTCTTCTTTACGTACGCTTGCGTGCGTAACGAAGAACTTGGGGAGTAAGTTGGTGAATATGTGAAGAGAGCGTTACGAAAAGTGTGATCGGGCAAAGCGAACGGAGGTTGAGAGGGAGATATAAGTTAGTAAAGAAAGAGCTAAAGAAGTTTTACTTCATTCGTGTGGTCCAAAACACACACTTTTTTTTGTTATCTAAGCTAATATTAAAAAGTTATTTGTTTGTATTTTTTTCTTTTGTTACGGGGCGCTAATGTATAGAATTATCAGTGGCAGTTTTTTTTAGATATTTTTTTATTTTTTATTTTTTATCTGACATTTTATATTTTTTATTATATTTTTTTTTTATTTTTTTTTAGATATTTTTTGAAAGTCTATAGGTTATTTAATGTCACGTTACGGTAATTAGGTCAAAACGCTCAGTGAATCCGCGGGCTACAGCTAATATTGTCATAAAATTGTCTTTGTTGTTTTTACCCTTTAGAATTAATTTTCTAAAGTTTATCCAAAAATGTGAACAAAAAATATAGACTTACGGTAATCATAATGAGACATAAATCATTTGCCAAAGAGCTTATAGTGCAGTTAAGTCAGAAAACGCAATCGACGTTCCGTTACAGTGATTAATGTCTTGTAGATAGGATGAGAAGGCGTAAATTAAAACATAAAATTAGCGATCGACCGATAGTAGCTCCTGTTTCATTAAAAAGTAATGAAAACTTCCACAGAATATTAATTGATCGAGTTATAAAATGTAGCGAAACGAAACGCATTACTGTTGCAACTGGTTCCAGATGTCAATGTATGGGTAAGACGGCGGTGTAATATTTTAAGTCAAACTATTAATTTTGTCAGAGACATTATTACAGAAGGATTATACACAGCCTGAAGCATTCGTTTTCGTAAAAAGTATTCTTTGGTTCAATTATTTTACTCATTATAATATATAATGCCTATATATATAAGGCCTATATCCAACAGTGGGTAGATACAGGCTGACGATGATGATGATGATGATGTTGATAGGTATCAACATCATCATCATCAATCTTTCCCAATGCTTTCCACCACACGCGGTCCTCGGCTTTTCGCATCCAACCTCTAGCAGCCACTTTTTTGTGATCGTCGGTCCACCTAGAGAGGGGTCGCCCTACGCTTCGTCGCCCCATACGTGGCCTCCACTCTAGGACTTTCGTCCCCCATCTGCCATCAAACTGTTATAATTGATACAAAATCTTTGGAAATATTATTATTAAATTACATAATAATATGTTTCACGTAAGTAATATTTCAGGGTCACCAAAATGAAGAACAATAAAAAATAGAGTTTTTAAAATGAATTATTAAATTATTAAATATTAAAGTTTTGATATTTTCATGAATAATTAAATAGACACTCAATCAGCTTATAATATCTTTTCTTTTATTAAAAAAACACTTTTTTTTGCATAAACATGTATTAGGGAATAAATAATCGACAAAATCATAAACAATGAACACAACTATAAATCAAAAAACAATTGTCGTATCAGTTGTGCCAGACATCACGAAGAGAAAATCATAAACTTATCCTATCTGTTTGCCCACGTACATCCTTTTTTTAGGTTCATAAATATCATCTGACCAAACTACTAAAGTAATCATAACCGTAAAGCGATTTATAACCAACTAAAGAAATAAATACTAAAATATTTTTACTGGTTTTACCGTCGGTTTTATTACAGAACTATAATTTTAAAGTAAACATACGAGCCATGGTACAAATCATTCGCACGAGACCGAAGCATTGCATCGAATTCTTTGCTTCTACAACCAGTTATCAACGCGCACCTCTTTTTTATTTTACATAGTTAAACTAGCTACCCAGGACACATCCACAGAAATAATTGCTTACTAAGTAGATAGGATTATTAACATAATACCACACTATATTCTCAATGTAAACAAAGTCATTCAATTTTATAATTATATTCGCTGTACGTAATAACATAATTGACCGGTTTGGCGCGTGTTATTTTGAAATTTTGTGAGTGAGCTCATGAAAACGTACTTGTGAATTTTAAATATACTTACAACATAAATATTACAATTTGCTTGTCATAACTATTACTTTAGAGTGGACTGGTTTCCGTGAACTTAAGTGTTATGTTTTCTTCTCCTTTTTTGTAATTGGCACTGCACTAAAATTAAATTATTAACGTTGACGTCGCATCATGTACGCAGCCTAATCATATTATTATGTAAAGTAGCCAAAATATTGGGCACAGCTTTTGCTTCCGAGGGATTTTTTTTTCATTTTTTTAAAATTATTAACTGAGATCTTACTACATGTCATGTAAGCGCAGATAAATTTTGTTTGCGCAGTTGATGTCTTTGTTACTGAAAAATGAAGGGAGAATATTAACGATAAATTTATTATGCATCTTATGGATGTATCGTCACCATCATCATCATCATCTCAGCCATTGCAAGTCCACTGCTGGACATAGGCCTCCCCTCTATGGATGTATATATTATTATAAATATGCAACTAAGTAAGAAGAATCATAATATATTAAAATAAATCATAATAGTTTAATGTTTATGTATCTATATATGTGTATGTGTGTATGTTTTTAGGTTTTAATTATGTCTTTACTTTGTTTACAGCACCACCTACCTCTTATATGTATTTCTTTTTTCCTATACCCAAAGGTTGCCTGGAAGAGATTGCTTATAGCGATAAGGCCGCCCGTTGTACTTTATAATCATTGTTACAACTTTGTCATCCTGTATTTGGTGCAATAAAGAGTAATGTATTGTATCATATATCGACATAATAGGTACAAATTTTCAGAAGGTACTGGCTTTTTTCACTTCAGTTACGAATAAATATATAGCCCGTCTGATGTAAAGCTATGAACATATTCGAGTGCATCTTCCTAGTATTTTAATGTTAGTGAGTTCTGTTTTATACTAGGTACGTCTGGTGGCAGATAAGCTTACGGGCGCCTGATGTGAAGCGGTTACCGAAGACATATTAACGGACGCAACATGAAATATTGGTCGCGGGCGCCACCCTCGCTGCCAACATAGCAACTTTTTCCTTTCTGGTGACCTCACTCACTCGCATGAACACAAAAATCCCTAAGGGAACCATTATTTGGCTGCTGTATTCTGCGAGGTGGAGGTACTTCCCCAGTCAGTTAGCTTATAAACACGCTGTGTCCTACCTCTCTTTTTAGTTTCTTCGATTCTTGGCGCCATTGCAACCGCATGATATTCTAGCTATCCTATAAGAATAATATTGTCAGACAAATTACACAGCGCCATCTAGCCACAAACTAAGCGAAGCTTGTGTTATGGGTACTAGACAACTGATACGAAACTACATTTTTTTTTGTAAATACATACTTATGATACATAGAAAACACCCAGACTAAGACAAACAGACATGTTCATGCACACAAATGTTTCTCTTGTGGGAATCGAACCCACGAGCGTTGGTGTCGAAGCCGCGTTATTGAACGCTACGTTACCGTCAAAGCATGGATATCATAGCTATCCTATTACACCTTAAAGAACTTTCTAATAAGCTTAATCACTCGTAAAAATATAAAAGACTTAAAAGAGTTCCAAACTATTAAAAAAAGGAATCCCTTTTTTTAGGTATTATTTTGCGGCCCAAATGTGTCCCATCTGGGCTATTATTGATTGATTTAATAATTATTTATAGCCCAGATGGGACACATTTGGGCCGCAAATATTGATGCGATTATTTCAAATCAACGACGAAGACATACATCGTGTTAATTCCACACACAAATATTGTACCAAAACGATGCTTGCTTGAGAGTATATCCAACCGCACGCAGTTTGAGGTTGTATGTTTTTTTTTATAAAAAATGATTTATATGGACTCCCGCTATTCTTGTTTACGAAATGATCGCCGAACACAAAGCGAAAAGATCCGTATCGATCCACACAAATGCATTCGGCATGATGCGAGAATTTTGACACCAAACACTCTCGATAACATCTTAAAACATCTAATGTTTTAAACAAACTCTTTTATGTGGGTTAACTTAATTTTGAAAGAATAAAAGAGATATTTCCCGTCGTATTGTTTGATATATTGATAGCTAACACGAATTATTTTTTTCTTATTATCAGAAGCAGTAAATGTCCGTCATGCTGATTTAAATAAAACTCAGGCCCTACCAGCGAGCTGTTATTACTACGTGTAGTTCAATGGGCCTTACCGGCTAAGCTAAAGCTGATTCTCATCGTATTACTTGATTGCGAAAATCAAACTTCAGCTTAGATTTATGCTACTTGTGCTTAGCTCAATTGGTAGAATCCCTGGAACTCTTCCAACTAATGTTAAGATTTTTTTTTATAATTATGAATGGGGGCAAGCGAGCATGTGGGTCACCTGAGGGAAAGCAATCACCACCGTCCATAGAAATCAGCAACACCAAAGGGTCACCGATCCGTTGCCAGCCTTTTAAGGGAAATATTGACTCTGTTCTTGAAGGCCCCCATGTCGTATTTATTTGGGAATACCGCTGGAGGAAGTTGATTCCATTACTTCACAGTTCGTGGTAGAAAATGTCTAAACAAGCGTACTGTAGTAGATTGCCAAATATCTATGTTATTTACAAATAAAATGTTTGTAAATAACTACAATATAAGACATATTTTTCGGAAAAAAAAATCAATGGTAACCAATTACGTAGGGTGTCTGTAGGTGATTACGTATGGTATACATTATACTTGCTATTACATAGTAGAATTTATATTGCAAAAAGTGGGTGTAAATGTCTAATTTACCTGCACGAGATTTTTGTGTGAAAAAAGTTTGTTTTGTACAACTTTCTTATACAATATTATACAGTAGTTGATTTCGACCAATTTTCATTTATACATATAAATATTTTTAAAATGGATTCACTTTCGTAACCTAGGTCGGACTTGACCCGACCTCCGATCCGAATATCGGTTATTCGGATCGGAGGTCGAGTCCACTTTCTTATACGTACTCTACCCTATACATACACTTTATAATAGCTACATACATATTGGTGTTTGGCCGTGTGGTTTCCGGCAGATTAGAATAGGCACACTCCGTCTCTTCCCGTGGATGTCGTACAAGGCGACTAAGGGAAATTATAAAACATCGATCAGCCTCCCCAACCCGTCTGGCCAGCGTGGGGAGTGTAGGCCAAATCCTCCGTCTGTCTGGGACGGACGAGAGACGGTCGAGCTCCTGTAGTGGAGACTAAAATGACCTGATGATGAACTGATGATGATGATACATACTCGTATGTCAATTTTCTCACAGGAAAATGAATATTTGCGTTACTTTTTGTTCGTTTTGGTTGGGCTATCGGTTTAATATTACTGCTGTTCATAGTAGTGAAATATTTAGTATTTAAATGTCCGACTTTATATTTTTACACTAAAAATTAAAAAAAAAATATATTTGGCTTATATTCATTCCTACTCTTCTACTTAATATTCTCTAAATTATTTTTGAGTAAAATAAATAAATATATATATTTATCAAAAATAATTAAAAAAAAACATTCATCAACTATTTCTTAAATTAATTTTGGAGAAAAAATATAAGTTACACATGTAAAAAATATATATTTGACGTAATTTATTGTATTGTTGTTATTACTCAATTTTCGCAGCTGTGGATACCTATATCTGCATTTAATATATTTAGCAACATGTTAATTCTCACGGGTCTATTAGGTCTTTGTAGACACTCTATTTACAGGAAATTTGATCTACACTACTTTGCGTGCTTCCGCTACTAATTAGTTCATAACTACTGCCGTTAGTAGTTGCATGCGACTGCCGTGGCTGCTTTGGTCGTTTCTGCTCCAGCTGCTGTAATTTCCAACATCTGAAACAAAAGACCGCCGTGTGGTTTCCAACAGATTAGAATGGAATCACTCCGTGTCTTCCCGTGGATGTCGTACAAGGCGACTAAGGGAAATACATTATAAAACATCGATCAGGCCTCCCCAACCCGTCTGGCCAGCGTGGGGAGTGTAGGCCAAATCCTCCTGTCTGTGACGGACGAGAGAGGGTCGTGCTCCTGTAGTGAAGACTAGAATGACCTGATGATGATGATGAAACAAAAGAAACATGCGACTGCTGCCGCCCCGACTGCCGTGGTCTCTGCGACACTCTATCATATTACCTAACTGTCAAAGATTAATTACCATAATTCATAAAACAAGAGCAGCACAAAAACCCGTACCTATATGCAGTACCACTTACGTACAAAAAGTCTAGCTAGAATCGGAATTAGTCATGCATATTTTTCGTATGATCTAGGTGTTTTATCTGGCATGTGTATGCAAATATCTTCTATAAACAGTCTACCGAGTGACCGACGGACAGCGTAACAGGTGTTCATTTACCTTAGATGAGTAAGGAATTAATATTCAGGACCTATTTATATATATATCGATAGGGTATGTACATTGTTGCTATGTAACATCTTGTCTAATCAATTTTGTAAGCAGCTGATTTTCTATAAATACTTTTATCGAGCTTTTGAGAGACTCGATGGCTTGGTTGCGCGTGTCAGTCTAATCCCACGTAAGTTAAGCAACGTCGGTCGGAGCCTGTCTATGGACAGTTTTATTTATCTCGAGTTCCTCCGTGCTACGGAGGCCGTTAAGCGAAGTCAGTGCCCTTTAATAGACTTGAAAACACTGGCTTCCGCTAACCCGCAGTTGAGCAGTGTGGTGGAGTACGCTCTAAACCCCATCGATTGAGGGGAGACCCAGTGGGATGATTAAGTGTTGATGAATACGACGACTTTTAACGTAGCAATAAAAGATGAAGGTGTCTTTCATAGCTAATGATGTTAAGAACTACAAAAAGTGAGGCACAACCTTTTTAGAGGGACTGATGATGTCAAAAAAATGGCTGAATGCGGAAAGTGGAGGATCGCGTATAGATTAAAAATATAGAGGAAAACATTAAAGTGCTCAGTGGTCGAATGGATAGCAATGGCTACCTCGACGCGGTTTCGATCCCGCACAAGACAAATATTTGTGTGCATGAACATATCTATTTGTCTTGTCATGCACACAAATGTTTGTCTTGTGCGGGGATCGAACCCGCGATCTCAGAGTAAAAGTGCCTATTGCTAACCATTCGAACACCGAGGTCGTCAATAATATATGAGGTCGTAAATAAATAAATATATACAATATTCCAGGACATGGTAGACTTCAAGAACAGAGTCTATATATTTAAGAGCAATTCTACCCACTGCTGGATATAGCTAAGTCTGGAAATAGACCGTCCCCAATAAGTAAAATTTTCGTTTTTATATTATACTAGCGACCCGCCCCGGCTTCGCACGGGTGCAATGCTGATACTAAATGTACTACAGAAGGTATTTGCGCTTTGTCCTATCCAGTCCTTCCCCAGTTATAGGCACACGCCGCCGGCTCCGCGGCCGGTACCGCCACAGCCGTTATGTCCCTGCATTTTAAATGTGTAATATCTTCTAAACTATTCATTTTAATTACATGCTGTGAATGGCCATATTGATCTATATTAAATGCGCAATGTATTTAAGGTTTTTAATTGGATAAGGATTAATTCTGTATTGCTTAAAATCGCTTCGTAAATAAGGCATTATTTCTTGTAAAAAGCAAAGGATAAAATAACGGTTATTGTGTGTTACCACTAAGAGATAGACATATACCATCGCGAACTTTTTTGTAGACCATTTTAAGGTGAACAATACTGTACTACATCATTTTGATCTATCTCGTTGGGTTCAGCCAGCGTTTGCAATGAAAGAGCAAAAAAATGTGTTTATTTACGACATCACATTAGAAAACTCAAAATTATCAGTGTTTTTCTACTATGTTATGCATATATTATACATATAAACTTTCCAGTTGAATCACTCTATCTATTAAAAAAAACCGCATCATAATCCGTTGCGTAGTTTCAAAGATTTAAGCATACAAAGGGACATAGGGACAGAGAAAGCGACTTTGTTTTATACTATGTAGTGATGTATGTATTTACAAAAAAAATAAAAATGTATTTAAGTATTTATATCAGTTATCTAGTACACATAGTACAAGCTTTGCTTAGTTTGGAACTAGATGGCCGTATGTAATTTGTCCAGGAATATATTTATTTTATTTATTGGGGACAGCCTAATAATGGTAACGGTCATATGTACAAGTGCTCTACTGTGCATTGTATATTTACATATGGAACATCAAACTGCTCTTGAAGATTTATAAATGCATATAAAACACTGTGCCAGCACTACTAGCACACATTTCTTTCAATAAATCAACTGTAGTAGTCTCTAGTGTCATTATTCATGTAATTTCGCCCACAGGCACTATATGTTTTACTTTGATTAAGGGTATGGTAGCCAGGTAGTTAAATATAGCAATATATTCAAAAAAGTTGTCATACGACTTTGTAAAATGGTTATATGTGACACAGGTATATTGTGTGTGATATATTATATGTTATTTCTAGTGTCTATAATTATTTGTAATTAAAATTTTGTATGAAATTTATTAGACATTTTTTTTTGTTTTTGTGAAGAAGAAGACATAATTTTATGTTATATGAGATTTTAGATAGATTGACAGATCTAACAATAATATTATTCAAGTTTAATATAATTTCTGTTTTTTTCCTTTACATTACGCATATTTTCTTTATATTACGCGCGCTTTCCGCTACTTCTTCCCTTATTTCCTCATCTGTCTTAAAACATGGAGCACGAGCGATTAGTAATACCCACTTTACCAACAGTTTCTTCGATTCCAACACATAACAAATATTCACATGATACTTGCATGAATATATTTCTATCTATTTTAGTCTGGGTGGTACTTTGTTTATTACATACAAGTGACGGGACATCCTTTTAAATTTGATATGGTAATTTTTTTTTACAATAACCGTATTATTTTGAATGTATTCACAGGTATAGTATTTTAAGAACTTGTTAGCCTAAACCGACGTCTATATCATCTCCCGGACACCACTATATAGCTTCTAAAATATAGGCGAAATATATTTATATCGTTGCAAAACTGAACGTTTATCATTGTCACTTAAGTGCTGTATGAAAAGAAAAAATCATTAAATTTCTCCAACACTTACAGCATCAAATATGGTCAACGCCAAGCCACAATGTTAGGACTAACATCAATAATAGCTGCACGTCAAAATAACAACACGTTCTATCCAGCAAAACGATTATAAAACCACATTAAAAATGCGGGTCTTAAGCGAGTCCCTTTAAGGGCCCTACCTGCATGTATTAGGATTCCGAGTGCCACTTAGTAGCGCTCACCTACAGACCCGTTGCCCGTATTCCCATTTGATGCATAAAAAATAGATGCTGGATAATGTTAGGATCTAGTCTCGGCTTCAGAACTGCATAGAGACGACAGGTGAAATAAAAAATAAATTTACTATACACTTTTAAAATGCTGCAAGATAATTTGCATAATGTTAGAATATTCAAATAAGGCGTAACTAAACCGAAGACAAGTTGTTCAAGATATCTTTAAAGGAAAAATAAAGTGTTGGGAATGTGTGTAATGCTTGTTGAGGGTTTAGTGGAATTTGATTATAGTATGATCGTTAAATAAATGAAATATGTGGTCATCTGATACGTTTAATTAAAAATATTAATCGTATATCTCAGATTTAAATTTGAATAGTCTGATAAAAGTAGTTGCATAAAACAATGAACAGACCGAACGTTCACAAAAACAAAGTTAGTAAAATATCAGTTGCTAAATGCCACGTCGCTATCGACATTTCCTCTGCGGTCTGCAGTAGTTCTTTATTGTTATTTACCTGCATTTATTAAGGTTGTTAAAACTCATAATTTATTAAAATTACAAGGGCCCAATTGTTGAGCGACTCTTATTGAGAGAGACATCTCATTTTGATTCTCTTTTCCTGAAACATTTTTCACTAGCTAAGATATGTGTAGATAAGTATAAACTTAAAAATTTACGTTAAAAATATTTATAGAGTCATATACCTACTTTCTAAGTTAGGAACTAGCGAATTTCTGGAAATAGAGCAAAAATCGGGTATTTTTTTTCTATTTTTAATAAAGTATGTAGTATTTATAATAATGTATGTAGATTGAAAGTATGTTTTAAAGAACGACGTTAAAGAAAGTAGATGTATATTGAGATATTTCAAAAATCCGTATTTATCAGATGCCTACGTCACAATAAAACTGCATGCCAAATTTCAACGCATTGATGAATCAGTCAGCCAATCATTTACCTCTTTTATATTCAAAGATCACAGACAATGTGTGAAACAGTGTAGAGCAGCTCTCATATAGAATATAAAGTACCAATTTCGTAAGATTTGACATTGCCCTACTAGATTCTAGCTAGACAGTGGTGCTGCTCTACTTTAGAGAGGTGCTCGTACATTCACCTCCATGGTAGTTCCAGCTGAAAACCAGCACTGGGGCTACAGCTACGCCTCAATTTGAATTGGAACCATTTTTACGTCACACGTACTACTTCAATTATTGTATTTTTGTACATGGTTTTAAGATGTGAAATAAAATTAATTACTTTCTTCTTACATTGTTGCAGTTTTACCTTCAAGCCGCCATTGTTATTACTGTATGACGACTCTATTCTTTGTTTATGAAGATGTTATGGCATGTGGTAGTACGCAAACCAGACTTACAGCTGATAGTTAGGCGTGTATTAGACTAGGCGCCATCTACATGTAAATGTTTCTCCCGGTTCGTATTAAGGCATTAGGATTAAAAAGAGACTCCGAGATCATAAAACTGGATCTAGAGTTGTAATTTGTCCCCATGTTTATAAAGTTGAGGTAGTTTCAATTTAATGTTGAAGATTTTTTATACCATGCCAGATGCCAAATCAGGATGTAAGCGATTACCGTTGCCTATATACGCCTACAGTGCGCTGGCACTCCACTGCTAACCAAGCATCTCCTTACGTCTGGTTACCTCACTTGTATGAACACTAGTAATCTTCTGGGATATTGTTATTGGGGGGGGGGATCCTTTGGGAGGAGATATTTCCCCAATCGGGCTCGACATGCCTTACCTCTCTCTCGTCAGGGCTCCATTAGCTAGTCGGCGAGGTGTACGAGTACTCTTACCTACACGTGGTAAACATCTTTGGGATATTTAGGGCACACAACAACACCCAGAGCCTAAGCCCGGCTTAGGCACTATAGAAGGCCGTCGTCAATCCTTATACATCGCTGTGCTGGAATATGAGTCTCCCCTCAATCGAAGGGAATTAAAGCATACTCCACCACGCTGATCAACTGCGGGTAAACGACTTAGCTTAACGACTGTCATCGAATGATAACAGCCTGGACCGACGGCTTACCGTGCCCTCCGAAGCACGGAATAGCTCGATATAAATAAACCCATCCATGGACAGGCTACGACCGACGTTGCTTAACTTGCGTTGTCGATTAGACTAACACGCGTATCGTTATTATAATATATTTTTAACAACCGTATTAGTAATATTATTTTTAACAACCTTGTATCAGTTTGTTAATAAAAAAAAATACCTCAATAGTTTCTTACTGTACTCGTATTTCGTCCATCAAGCCCTCTCATGTGATATTAAACCCATATTATAGGGGTTAATGTGGGAAATGTAAATTGCCATTCTGTTTCGATCGCCATATTAGATTAAAAATGGCGGCATTTCGGTAAAAATACTTTGTCACGAGAAGTTAATGATTCAAATGATTGTACCAAATTTTAGTTTAATGGGACACTGGACAGTTTAACCCTATTAAACAATGATTTTTAGTGTAAATTTTAGTTTAATTGGACTTTTTATATGAAAGGGGGCCAAACGAGCTTGTGGGTCACCAGATGGAAAGCAACCACCACCGCCCATGGAGATCAGCAACACCAAGGGGTCTTCGATCCGTTGCCAGCCTATACTCCTTCCTTTCTTTCTTGTGACCTCACTCATTCGACGAAAAACAACCCTCAAAGGAATTGTTATTTGGCTGTGGTGTTCCGTGAGGTGGGTGGTAAGAATATGCACTACCTCTCATAAATAGCTCTTATCATACCTTGACATAACCAAAACTGTACTAGCAAAATACCCCATGCCCATTTTAAATATAAAAATAACACTTAGACATTTCAATAATGTGTAATTTAATTATTGCATCCGTTCGATGCGACTAAAGACTTTTTTGCTAGTACAACTTGAACTATCATCAAGTCCTTATAATAGAGCATGTTTTTTTCTGTGCCACAAATAATATGCAGGTATAATGTCGCTCGATGTGTACAAGGGTATGCACCTGCTAAACCCTAATAATTTGCTCTAATTGTTAAGATAACTAGTTCGATGGAAAGGAAACCTTATTAATTCTGCGGATACACAGAGAATTTGAAATCAATTTTTATCGGACGTGTTCAACAGACACTGGCAAAACAAATAAAGAAATTATGGACTTTTTTTTTATAGATTCTATACACAATACACTTTACTATACAAATTACACTTTAATACTTATTAAAGTGTAATTTGTAGTCTCAGCGTTAGCGTTATCTTTATAACTAAAGTCAAAATTATTTGCCTGCAAGAGGGTACCCACCAGTAAATGAACGAGGCTCTGGTAAAACAGAAGTAGCGCACGTGTGAACGCCCAATTCTCTACCTCACCGATGACCGCCATATAACAATTGAATTTTATGTTTCTGTAACTCAGTGTTTCCGAAATTCGTTCAGACTAATAAGAAACCCATAAGAATCTACTCTAAGGAGGTCATAAAACTAGTCCTGTACTTGTCGTAATGGTAACAACATTGAAAAGGTTAGGAAACACTGATGTAAACGAATGGAAGAATCAAGAGGTACTAGAGAAAGTGCTGAATTGATTTCTAGGTGTGCGAGTGATACTTATTCTTTAGCAGATGCTTCACATCAGGTAGCTGGCATGGTTATTTGCTATTCGATATGGTATAATAAAAAATATTCAGTTTACATGCAATGAAGATTGTAATGTGTTTGACAGTAAACTCATCAGCGAACATAATGTAAACCTGTCTACATCTTTGGGAAAAATAGCATCTTAAAGATCCGAATGGAAAGAGATAATACTCGTCCTTCGCGAAGGCCGCGTGTGGTGTGCCGCTGTGCGTGTGAGTGACCTGCGCTGTCAACCGGCCACGGGCTGCGCGTGCGACGCTCGCGTCGTGCGCCATGTTAATTACAACTACCAATAAGGCGCCGGGCTCCGTCAACATAATTTATATTCTTTTTTGACTTATGAATTCGCAAACCCACTTTATTAAAAGTAGATCTATCACAGAATAATTTTTTTAGGCGTGACCTTGTACGAAATGCCAAGATTAATTCCCGGCAAGGCATTTTATATCACAAGCACGAGTCGGACTCGCGAACGCCTTTTTCGGTATGATGCCTTGACGTTTTATTGAAATAAAAAGAGAAGATAGCACGGTAGACACTAAATTCCTCGACCTTATATTGCAAGGACAACATTAAATACGCAGTCGCAAAAAATTACGTTACCACAAACAACTTCTACAAACTTGTCTAAAGTTTTTGCTTTCGAAGTATCATTGTCTTACATTCTTTGAATACTAAGCATGCTATTGGCTTTACCTTTATTCTAATTCTTGCAATTTATATTATTTGTATTAAATAAAACAACAATATCGTTATCTACTAAAGAATGCAATCATTGAGTAGTACATACTTTACATAGTTTTATTATTCATTTGTATTTTTTTATTTTATTTTTATTAACTTTTATCTTTTTCACATATGACATGCCCATCCTACCATAATCTAAGAGTCGCGGTGATGAACGAGATGCGGTAACCAGCATGTAAAACATTGTTTGTTGCATTGATGTAGAAATTAGCTAATATACTTAGATTAGGTCCATCCGAATTTCAGCTCTAATTTTATCATTAATCAGTTTCTCTTTTGATTCTAAATATTCTTGAACATGGCATATCCATCAACTAATGTTGATCATCATCGACCTCACAATCCGTACAATTAGGCGAGTCCATTTTCATAAGGATTTAATAATACTTTAGCATAGTAAAATTTCATAATTGTCTGGAAATATTAATCAAATAACTCCAGACAAAACTGAACTGATTGTTTTTTCTACAACAATACTGAGTGGAAATTGTGGCCAAAAGGCTAGCCGCATTGGCTTTCAATAACAACAAATTCCACTTTAGTGTCTTGAGATAGTACACGATGAATCGGATGTGTCATGAATTTCCTTTCAATCAACGGTATGTTAAATAAAGTTCTTGTACGTTTTATAAACACGTCAGACAGATATGCTATAAAAAAGAATCAGTCTAATTAAATAGTTACATTGCAATTCCAAAAATAACTGCCTTTTAATTTGAATACCACACTACCATAATCATTAGAGAACATGTACTACAAATTGACGATGAACATTACATAAATACCTCAGCAATAACGTTGAAAAATTACAGTAAAATTCTCAAAATTTTTCCCACTGTTACAATACTTTGATTGGTCGTGCAACACGTCAATAACAGAGATCAAAGGCAGCCGCTAGCCGTCGCCTGCGCATATCTGCAGTCGAATCTTTGTCATTCGCGCTCGAGTCAACGCCGCACTCAGACGTCGTAGCAACACAAGCGCCGCCGCTGTTGGCAATTAATGTAAGCAAAGATCATCAATAAACATCTTTATCACTTCATCGCCTCTGACATCTTGGTACTTAAACAACTAGGGACCAGTATATTACAACTTTTGAATATTCAGTCACGCACGTCTTTCAACAGGAATCGAGCGCTCGTTTCATGTATAATTTTAGTTATTTATTCTACTTCTGTATATAACGTGTGTGAATAATCAAATCTAGTTGTTTGTTAGTATTTATTAGTAGTGTTTGTTTGTAAGTAGTAGACTTTGTTTGAATGATTTTTTCAATTGCTTTGAATTTTTTTATAAGAAAAAATCCTATGTTTTTACTTCTACATACCAAAATTCAGGTTTTTGCGATCAAGCAGGGTGTTAACAATGTTGTTCTGCGAGAGCAAAAAGCTTTTTTCTTCATATTTATGACACGCATTGTTATCCTAAATTTCATAGTACCTTTGTTGTATTCTTAGTAGGTTTTTTATGCTACTAAGGTATCAAGCAAGCATACAGCTTGCCTGATTATAAACATTTATTAAACCCCACGTATGCTAGAAACACTAGAGCCATCTCATTTTTTCGTTGCCGACCCTGTAAGTTTCAATATTTCATGTTGCGAGCGTTTATATGGCTACAGTAAACGCTTCTTATCAGGCGGGTCATGTGTTTATTTACGACCCAACGTAATATAAACTCATCCATATTTCCAACATTTTCAATACCCAAATTTATTAGACTATGCAACAGTTGATAGAGCATGGCTTCACAACAAAGTATAATAATGGTTTATTTACGTTGGATCCCAAAAACTGGGATCTAATACTGGAATCCAATGAATTTCTGGTATTCGACGAAAATAAACCTATACTCTCGTAAAAATACGAAAAACTAGACAAATTATTCGTTTATAATAAACTTACATAAAAATATCGAAATAAAAAAAGAGCGAATAAATCTTGAAAAAAAAAATTACCCAGTGATTTACGTAAAATTTCCTTTAATAACATAACTCATTTAACTCGTGCCGAGAAAAAATGTGCTCTATGCTGATGATAAACGGCAGGCACGATAAGCTCGACATGTTTTAATGATCAACTGTATTTTAAAGCTTGCTGGACCAATTATGACCATTTAAACGAATAGGCAAGGCGTATGACGAACTGCAGCCATACAAACAGAGCTAGCCGTCATACCATTTACGGTAATCCGATGTTTCGATCAATGTCGGCCTTTTGATGTTGTTTTTCTTGGAAATTTAGACGCAATTCGAAAGTACGCTAAAGCGCGCCCGCCAATTCAGAACGATAACGAACGCTATCGCCTCGATATCTGTTTTGTCTCCTACTAAATATTAATACGCCTGTTAACGAAGTCAAAGATTGTAGCTGACAAAACAGTTATAGCGCCCTGTAGCCTACAGGCTAATCTTTTATAGTTCAATACAAAACGAGCTTCCTGCATTTAGAAACTGGATATTAATCATAGTTCGTTTATCAGTTCTAAACGAGATCTCGAAGCAAAGCGATCGATCGCGTGGCGAGATTTCCATTTCGCATAAAACTCGCGCCAGCAACTCAACTGCAGATACAAAGAGATACCCGGCGTAGATCATGGGCATTGATAATTTGATCACATGCGTATCAGTTACTTAGTAGCCTGTATATCGTGGGAGTCTGTAAGAGATGGAAATGCTTGAAAAGGTCATGGTTGTAAAAGGCTATCACTTTAAAATCTGAGGGAATGTTGATAATCTTACATGTTTGTTTTTAGTTTTAATTACTTATGCTCATGTTGATAACATTTTTGTTTCTGATATCTTTTACATGCGTTTTTAAATGATATAAGTATTAAAAGTAGCTCTAGTAAATTTTACGATTTATAGTTTGTTTTTGTCTTCTTTTTTTATACCACTCAAGTGGCAAACAGGCATACGGGCCTGCATAAAGCCTTAGCTTAGCCTATGAACGCCTGTAACACCTGGGGCATCACGCGCGTTGCCGACCCGTAAAAACATCTTCACGCTCTTTTTAAAGAACCCCCATGCTGTAGTCTTCTGAGTAAACCTCGACAGACAGTTCATCCCACAACTTGATAGTACGCGGGACAAAACTTCTCTGGATCCGCACAGTACGCGACGACTTAGGCTTCAATGTGTAAGAATGAATTCTCTGTCGATGGCGAGCGGTGGTGACTGTAGAAAGTGGCCATGGGCATCTATCTTATGACTAAGTTGTTCATTATTATATCTAAAGCAAAAGTGAGTTCCCAGAAGTTAGATCCGTCTAGCGAATAGGAGATTGTATAGCGATTGTCACTTAGAAGCTGCATTGGAGATGCACTATAAGAAGAACCTAGAACGTTGTTAGTTGTAGTAACGTTCTAGGTCACCAGGATGATGATAATGTGTCTTGTTTAGCAACGGTGATGGTAACGTGCGAGCATACTTCGTTGCTTTCAAGAGCTTTAAAAAGTAAGTACATTGATGCATATGTCACGGACCGAGAATTTTTGTGCGGGAGAAAAAAAAACGGGGTGCACTCCTGGAGTGCCGGCAGAAGTGAAAACTTGAACAATAACGTTCTGCATTTTTTAATATTTTGGAATGGTTAGGGAATAATTTCGCACGAATTGCTTTATTTATCAGTATAAAAGCACTATCATTTATGTGGTAAAATACAATATTCATTTATTGCGACAATTTATATTACATTAAAAATAAATAGCAGGAGCAGGCATACATTTTTCGCCGCGCGGTAGAAAGAGAGGGGGATATTACTTCATCTCCTACGCTGCGCCGGCGGTCTACTGTCCCTCCGTCTTACGAATTTTCGGTCAGGTCACGTGTCCTGACGCAAGTTTGTCATTTTTTACCCATCCCGAAAAGTGCACAACGCCGTTAAAGAAGTTTTCACTTCAAAATTATGATTAGTAACTATGTATAGGTTTCACATTCACATCACAGTGTCCGTGCAAAGTCTGGGCGTGTCACTGGTATAAGTGTATGCCTAAGTGTACTTGGAACACATATGGGTGCTTAGCCACGAGGATGCCCCGAGCCAAGTCTCCTCCTACCATTGTGTCGGACAATACGCTGTAACTTCTCACTAACGAGATCGAATCGTATGTAAGCCATGAGCAAGTAGCGACAAATGCATGAAATGTCCGAACTGGTTATATATTTTAGTTCAACCTTTCCGCACAGACGGTTTTTTTAACTATAAGTTCACTATAAGTGCCCAACTCTGCATTGGCCGAGAATGGATTGCCATACAAATGCAAAGTCAAAAAATACTTAAATTTTAATTAATCTGTCACAGATTCGTCTCAGGGGGAGGTGAAGTCAGCCTGTATGCCATGAAAATACTATTAGGTAGGTACTTTACTGTAGTAACGTGGTAATTAGTATTATCAAATCAAATCACAAAAATCTTTATTCCTTGGACTTTATAAAGCACTTAGAAACGTCATACAAATTAAATATAAGAACATGTATCTAAATCATTACCACTCTAAATCCGCAGAGCTTAGATTCACTTTCATCACACTATCTTGAATGTGAAAGTGAATTTAAGTGCCAGTTCCGGCGACGGGGCTTCTTGAGAAGATTATAAACGTAGTATGTCGTCATCATAACTAGCTTATATCTTCCTACTGCTGGACATAGGTCTTCAGAAATGTCGTATAAATACGATCCTCCTCCTTCCGCATTCAGCTGCTTTGCATTCTCTTTCTTGAGAACATCGTCCCACGTGGGGCCTCCACTCTAATACCTTCCCCTCTCATTTACTATCAAGGACTCGGCATCTGTGGCCGGCCCATTGCTTCACTTCAGCTTGCAAACTCTTAAGGCTATGTCGACAACCTTGGTTTTCCGTCGAATTTCTTAGTTCGGGGTTCAAACCCTCAGAGAAACCCTGAGCATAGCTCTCTGCATCGTTCACTGCGCGACCCTTACCCTATGGACCCACCCAATGGGCAGTGCCCAAGTCTCTGCACCATAAAAGGTCCATTGCAGGGGAGACGTACTGGTTGAAGACTTAAGGCTACAAGCATTGGGGTATCTTTGCGGAGAAGATGTGCCGAAGCTTTCCAAAACCTGCCCAGCCCGAATACATCTATCGATCTCTTTGTTGAAATTATCTTGTCCAAGTTGTATGGACTGTCCAAGGTAGACATTTTTTGGGTAACATTCATTATTATGCTACTTAAAAAATAACGACAAAAGTTTTAATTAAATTTGACGCCACATACCTATATAATATGAGTTTAAATAGTAAACGATAAATAATCTTAAATTATGTAATTGCATCATTATTTTTGCAACCATCGCTACTGCTTTTCAATTGTGCCGTAAGTGTCCGCCTGCAGCGAACGCACATTTGTAAAAACCATAATAAGCGCGCTTTTGGCATATTGCATTGACATGCGATAAATATTTGCAAGATTACGCTGCACTGAGATTGTAGCTCCGATCACTTCAAGTAGCTCCAGGTTATCTAGGCTCGGAAGTTCACCGGGCAAGTTCTCATAAAACAGAATTTTGTATATGTCTCTGTTTTGTACTGTACTCGATCGTGTAAATTATACGATCGTTGGATATTATTAGTACAAGCGCTTAGCGACATTTTACGTAGTTAATCCATTTAGGCCTTAAAGTGTGTCGAAAATGTACTCGAAAAATATTACCCTCCCTCCTCCAGCAGTCGCTTAAAACTATTCAACAGAGTATTCTTTCATATATCTAGACTACATAACTTTGTAATATAATCCAAAAGAAGCAATCATAAAAACTATTAACACGTGTACGCCTTAACACCGATGAGTCTGTAAATTAATACTATCTTATTTCTTTTTTAACTCTGTTAATTCAACTTATAATATCGGAATGCGCGAGGGAGACCCTTAAAAAGCCTAATTTAATTTAACAGGTAGGCAGACTTGCTTTAATCATAGGCCTACTTTTAAATTATAGCGTTCGGTAATAGCTCCCATGCAATAGGCAATTTTTCATTTTTGCTACTGCTTTTTTGGATGTATAAAAAATAAATCTCGCATCCCAAAGGTTTGCTACTCCTTCCGTGTAATAAATCAGTAAGAAATTTCCGGTAGTCATGTTTCTAGATATATTTTAAATGCAGATTTTTTTTAAAACGCCAGTTCTTATCGTCGCCATCCTTCTAGATGGTCCGATGACCTTAAGAGGCGAGAGAGAGAAGGCGGAGGATCGTATTTGGTGGAAAGCATTGGGGAAGGCTTATATTCAGCAGTGGGTAGATACAGACTGATGATGATGATGAAGAAGTTATTACCAATATATATATAAAAATAGTGAAGCCAGAGTCTCTGTGTAGAATATATTTAGTTATACAAAAAACTAAGTAACGTTATGCACAGACCAAACGTATACAAGCGTGGTAATAATTTGTAGCATATATTAGGTTGGGGAAAAAGTCTTTTCGTATTTTATATGAAAATTCAAAACATTTTTTAATAAAGTTTATTTACATTTAACTAAAGTATGTAGGTGCCATTTTGTTCGATAACTTTTGGCCATCTTGTAGGTAGAGACATGATCCCATTACTATAGAAATTTTGGGACTTCTGTTCAAAAAACCACGACAAGTGGTTTTGGCAGTCTTCTCGTGATGATAACCTGACATTGCCTAAAGAATTCTGAAGAGACCGAAACAGGTGGAAATCAGAAGGTGCAAGGTCAGGACTATACGGCGGATGCATTAACACCTCCCAGTCAAACTCTCTTAATTTTTGCTGAGTGGCTAAAGATGTGTGAGGTCTAGCGTTATCATGATGAAAAATCACACCCCTTCTGTTAATTAATTCCGGCCGCTTTCTCTCAACTTTTTGCTTTAATCTCATCAGTTGTTCACAGTAGAGTTCAGAATCGATAGTCCTGCCTGGCGGTAACAGCTCATAATGAATAATACCCTTCCAATCCCACCATACACACAGCATCACCTTGTTGCGGGTTAAGCCGGGTTTTGCCAGAGTCTGTGAAGCCTGACCGGCCTTTGACCACGACCTTTTTCGCACGTTCTTGTCGTACGTGATCCACTTTTCATCACCAGTTATAAGCTTCTTCAAAAACTGTTCGCTTTCATTACGTCGTAGTAAAGAATCGCAAATGAGTACACGGTTCATTAGGTTTCTTTCAGTGAGATCGTGAGGCACCCAAATATCGAGCTTTTTAGTGTACCCAGCTTTTTTCAATTGCGCCAAAACTGTTTTGTGGTCAATTCCTAATTCTTCAGCTACGTCGTAACTACTGATATGCCGCTCTTGCTCCACTTTTTCAAAAATGGCATCCATTTTATCCGTAACAGGGCGACCAGAGCGACGTGCATCTTTCACATCAAAATTTCCTGATTGAAAACGCTTAAACCAAATTTGTGCTACTCTCACAGACACTGCACTAGGTCCATAAACGTCACAAATTTTATTCGCAGCTTGCGATGCATTTTTACCTTTTTTGTAGTAAAATTTTAAAATGAATCGAATTTCTTCATTAGATTCACTCATCTTGACAGTAAAAAAAACAAATGAAAATCACACATTTACCTAATTTGAATTTGGAATTATCTTTTTTAAAATATAAACTTTTTAAAGATATCAAAACCTGCCAGACACAAATGGTATAACCAAAGAGATTTTATTACAAGTTCATACATACTATAATGCGAAAAGACTTTTTCCCCTACCTATTACATAGGCTACAAATTTTTTTGAAGACCAGTATACCAGAGGTGGAAACTAAATTATTTCTTCATAGCAGGTGGACAATATACTTTTTGTATTATAAAAAAGAAATTCTCCAGACATAGCCATTATAACAAGCGACATTATTATTACGCTTAAGATTCGTCCGCGATTTTGTACCAACGAATCACGATATCTCATGAGAAATGAAAAAATAACATTTCTCATTTTCACATCCGACGTCGACAGTAACATACCCTACAAAATTTCAAATTTCTCAGTAGACATAGGACACTACGTTTTATTGACATCTGGTTGGTGTGGCAAATACTCGTATTTATAAGATAGAGAATGCCACATATGTAGCGGTGTATACAACTGTTTCTCACATTATTGTTATAAAACCGGCACGTGACGTTTAGTGTCACAAAAATCGTATTAATCTGTCTCTTCTTCTTCACCTTACAGTAGTACTTGTGTTTAGCTTGGCTGCTAGAAACTCTGGAGCTCTAAACCGACTAGGCTGAAGATTAGAGTTTAAATAGAGATAGAGCTGAAGATTAAGTTGTTAATAACTAAAATATATGACCTATTTTTCGAATTAAAAAAAAAAAGAATCAAAATATTGGATGGTAATCGGATTCAGTTCAGGCGGTAGGGCCTCAGATCGGATGTCCAACAAAAATCTATAAGGCATCCGACCAGTTAGCTCTGATGCCCATGTATTTAGAATAGTTATTATAGAAGTAACTCGTATTCATTACCGTTGAAACTCTACTTAATTCAACTTAAAACTAAATCAGTTCCAAGATTTAGTTACCTGAATAACTATAAAACTATCAGATTATCACCCATCTATTCCATAAAAATTACAGAGCGCTAGTCCTAATAACTTCCATGATTGGTTACATCATTAAAACTGAATGACGATGCACAACTTGAATATTATTAAAAAACATGAGAGTTGTGATCAGGGAGCGATTCTGGACCAACACGTATGGTTACATAACCGGGAGTCTTTCGCAAGCAAGGAGCCCACGTCGTCGAAAATTATAGGGAGGATGCAAGAAAACTTAGCACTTTATAGGTGTCAAAATTGCCATAATTTTCAAAGGCAATGTACACCCCGCCTCCTCCAAAGCACGCCGACTTTTTGCTCGATCCGAAATTCGATTTTTTTAATGATTTGTGGCCGCAACCGATATCCAGAAATTGGAAGATCGAAAAATAAAGGCTGGTCGATCGTGTGAATATGGTTTGAAAGTTTAGCTTATAGGGTCCCGTAGTCAAACAAGGAACTCTTAGAATTTTGCCATGTCTAATGGTTGGCCTTTAAACCAAACGGACAATTTCATTCCAGAGAATTTATTACACTTATTTATTAGCATTTTGTATTGAATATTAAAATGCACAAAATGCTTGTTAAGTTATTTGTTCTAAGAAGCATTTTAACGATTGTTATGTTTTTATATCATTATATATCATTCAAAGGAATAAGTAAGTATCTAGGTAGATATATACATACCATATATAATTATAAACTCGTAAGTATCTATTTTGAGTTTTATTACTATAAACAGTTTGCTTATTTCCAAAAATATTCCACTTGATGTAAATAGGTTACTTTAGCATTGAAGGCCTGCAATATAACACTTTCTTTCATCTGGTATCAACGCTGCAGTTATTCAGATATTTACTTGCGGTTACTGCTTTGAATCATGCTGTATGCATATCTATCATTAAAAAAACATTCATTTATTATCACTAGCATCTTGTGTACTTACCAATATCAATAGACAAATAAAACAATTGTTCGTCTTCCGCTCGAGATCCTCTCACTTTTGCTTTCTTTGCTTCCACGTAGCGTGACTCGCGCGTTTAACTTCTTATTTATAAACAATAACAGCATTGCTCCGCTTATCGTCTTTAACAAGATTTACTTTCAATTATGAAATGATGACGATGCTGATTCATTCATGAGTACAGTCATGTAGTTTATCAACGAATTTCTTTTAGGAGAAGTAGGTGCTAAAAAAGAGAATTACGTTGCATGCAATTGGTTAACACTTTAAGGACTTCTTATTATAGATCTTTCGATTATTTTTACGATAATTAGATTTTCGCCCTCATGAAATACAGTGCTGGGATAATCAAGAATACATTTTTTTTTTTCCGAAATATCATCCAAATACGTTCAGATGTTAGGCGAGATAGTATCGTATACATACAAATATTATCATTAGCTAAATTGAAAACAACTGAAGGATTTGGTTAATATATATATATATATATATATATATATATATATATATATATATATATATATATATAGATACATAGATAATTCATAATCTGGATTGATACTTTTTATGTCAGTAATGCGATCACGCAGGTGAGCTGCTGACGAAAGTTAGTTTATAATATTAGCGGTACAAAGATCGAATACATTAGGTATCGTATTATTAAATACCTCGGTTTAAAAAGTTTTCTTTACGAGAGGAGGGGAAACAACACAGAACTAATGGAAACAAGCATGTGGGTCACCTGATGGAAAGCAATCACCACCGCCCATGGAGATCAACAACACCAAGGGGTCGCCGATCCAATACCAGCCTTTACTCCTTCCTTTCTTTTTTTTGGTGACCTCACTCACGCGCAGGAACACATCAACCCACAAGGGTTTCGTAATTTAACTGCGGTATTCAGTGAGGTGGAGGTATTTCTCCCGTCGGGCAGCTTAAAAATACCCTATGCCCTACCTCTCTTTTCGCCAAAGCCTCGTTTGTCAGTCAGCATGGTGTCACATGCGGGCGAGGTTGGCTTTGGTTCCAAAATGTTGATTAACCCAAAAGTTTCATATATGTATTATGAAAGTTTTAAAGGACCAATAAGTTACCAAGTATAAGTATTCCAATTAGAAGATGTAGTTCAAAGAATTTGGACAGCATTTCATTCGATTAGTTACGCTCTCATATTGGATAGACAGTTTCGATTTCTGACAATCGGTCTATATTACAATCATTCAAATTTTCGATGGGTTCATTATAGTGAATAGACTGGAATATGTCAATAATAATAGTGACCCGTTTATAAGAATGTAATTTAAAAAAAGAAATGTTATTTTTTCGTTGTATTAAAAATTTTACATAAGTAAAGTGTTGTTAACTTATAGAAAACATATAAACGTAATTTGTATTTTTTTTTTATCAAATCTTTGATATGTTCAAATATAGTTAGAGCTAACTCGTTGAATAGACTTCATAAAAACAAACTCAATTCACGATTGTCTAATGTGCTTGTAATTCATTGAATAGTTAGGGATTTAGCTCAAGAAGTGACCTTCACTGATGGTATAGAAGATTCCTCGACAGCATTATCATCCAAAGGATTTATCAATCTAAGCGATGTAATGTGTTATAAATAAACAATTTTTTTTATACCACTAAAGTGGAAAACAAGCATAGGGCTCGGCTGATGGAAAACAATTATTACCGTAGCCCATGAACCCTGTGACACCAGGGGCATCACACGGGCGATGCCTACCCTGTAAAAACTCTTCACGCCCTTTTTGAAGAATCCCATGCTGTAGTCTCCTGAGAAAAGCTCGACAGGCAGTTCATTTCACAACTATTTTTCAGTTTCTTCATTGGCATCTACACATCCACGCCCGCTAAGACAAGAATGATCTGATGATGAATGAATGATACAAATTCTTCGTAGGTGAAAGTTTAATTTTATTAAATAGGGCGAAATACTAAAAATAAGAAATTTCTTGTAGACTAGATTAAGAAACACTTATTTCTGGTCATACTTATGTTACAAAATGGACAAAAAATTACACATCAAAGATATAGAGATTCTCATACGAAGTACTATTCAGTAATGTATACAGGGGGTTACTACCAATATTTTTTTTTCAAAATTGCGTTCATAGGCCCTTATTTGGAAGCCGGCTATTTCACGCAAATTTACAGATTTCATTAGGCTTTGAATGCAATATATCTTACGGTTTGATGTGTATTGATACACAAAATTAGACACATGTATTCATCGGTCAACCAGACGTGAAATTGGGTATGTTTGAGCGTCGTCCAGACAAGTGTGGCGACAACAGCTCGCGTTACCTTTGTTGTCTGATACGGCGAATTGTGCAAAAAGGGTTCTACCTGCAAGCCATACAGCCGCTGGAAAAAGTTTTCAAGTTAACCTTTTAACTATCGATACAAAATAGCAGCATAACTTGGACGCAAGAGGGTACGATGTCGTCTCGGTGCATTACACAATATTCACAATAGACCCCTTCGTTCAATCTCCTTAAGGACCATTGAATTTTTTTCGCGTTGCGTTTCGTTCTGCGTGGAAGTCAACAAGATGGACTTAAGGGTTTCGGTAAACTTCTAAACTCTAAACAATTGTTGCGTCATGGTCAATAGAACATGGTGCGTTTTTGTATGTTTTTTTCTTACTCTGCTTGAGTTAAAATGGAACCGTTAACTTGCAGATTTTACTAAATAACTTTAGAAAAGATTTAAGAGGATAAAGATTCTAATACATTTAGTTAATCGCTTTAGAATTCAAGGACAACTACAGCCTTAGGAGTTATTTAAATCCTAGAGATAAGATTCTTATTTTTAACAGACTTCAAAAAAGGAGGAGGTTATCAATTCGACAGATTTTTTTTTTCAATTTACAAGTATGACGTTAGGCTTGCTGTATTCTTTTTAACAATCAAATCTATTTATATCAATCGATTATATACTTTATATTATACTTTTATACTTATGGCCTTGATAATTGTTGTGCGCCTGTGAGTGAGTCACATCACCAGGAAGGAAGTAGGTAGTTGCTTGCTGTGTTGGCAGTGGGGGTGGCGGCGCTTAAGCGATATTTTATATTGACAGTATTTTATGTTTATGTGGCTACGATAACCGCTTGACATCAGGCGGGCTGTATCCTTATTTATTTACCCCCCGACGAAGTATAAAAAAAATGATGAGCGAACAAGAATCGGTTAGATATTACATTAATTATTTATATAATTTTTTTCATCTATTAAAATGCAAACCTCATAACCGACGAGAAAAATAATTTCTAGATTCATTCACGCATCTAACCAAAATCGTAAATTTAAATTTAGAAATCACTTAAAAAAAATTATTTCATTAGTGAAACACAAAGGTTGTGAAATTTGTAAAAAGATTTTTTGCGCGTGAGAATACTTAAACCGTTTTCACGCCTATTGTGTGAAATAGATTTTTACAAAAGATAATCATTGATAGGATATTGTGTGTTTTTTTCTCATGAGAAGTAAAAATATCAAGATCGTTGGTAAAGTTAAGATTACGTTCACATTCACTAAGTGTTTAATTTGTAATTTTAACAACTTAATATTATGCATTAGCTTTTGGTTTTGAATAGCTAGGGCGTATAAGTGTAATAATATATTTTTTTTCATTTCTCTGTTTACAATTACAATAATAATATATATATTACAATGATAGTATAACAATATTACAATCATTATAAATTGTTTCCACAATGTTGGCTTCCGTGTCTGAACTAGGCTAGAAACCTGTATCTCAGACATCAGTCACTTCCTAATAATCTTCATAATCATCATCATCATCAGATTGTATCTACCCACTGCTGGATATAAGCCTTCCCCAATGCTTTCCATCAAATACGATCCTCCGCCTTCCGCATTCAGCCGCTTTCTTAAAGTCATCAGACCATCAAGAAGGAGGGCGTCAAACGCTTCGTCATCCTACGCGCGGCCTTAATCTTCATAGACAATTCAAATTCAATTTCAATATTCATAATCTCAGTATCCTGTAAGAATTTTGAAAAATCCGACTTTTTTAATTGTTTGCATCCAGGTATTATGGTTATCATTGTATCTAACCTCCGTAAGCCACTTGTAGCCCTCTAAAATATTTTAAACTGTATATACCTATAATAAATACACTTACGATTATATGCTTATAATGTAATGGAAACAGACAATGCTGCCAGGTATCCACCCTTTGTGGCCTACATCGTAAAAGGAAACTGTGTAAAATGACAACTATCTAGATTTCAGGCTGCGTTGATGAGTCATTAAGTAAATCAGGACTTTTATTTTTGTTTAAGAATTCTGACTTTCCAACTTCATGTCAATCAAACAATGTATCGAGATGATATATATCAAGGACAGGGCAAAATGAAATATAAAGTAGCGCTAGCAAAGCTGCAACCTAGTTACAATTATTTTCAAAAGGTTACACAGAAAAAAAATCAAGTTGCGGTAGTCACGCCAACAATAAATTGTGCAATTGTAATAAATTTTAAAATTAAAGAATCGGTGACATACGTACTTGAGAAATACATAGTATTTTATACGTTCAATCACTCACGCCCCTATTTACAATGCAACGCTCGTGCCATTAACAAGATTTATATCTTAACACAATAGCAATCGTAAATTCGCATCCTACTTTAAAATTGTACTATTTCATACAAATTCCCGGAGAAGGAAATAAATGGCGTACCCAATTATTCATGGCAACCAACCGGAAGTATTGGAGAATTTTATCGACGTATCTTTTGAACGCATTTCTGATTTTAAACAAATATGAATCGTACGAACGGCCTTCTAAGCTGAGAAGAATGGAGGATTACATCGAAATCCTGTTTTTGTTTGTTTTCTTTGCTCTAATTCTGTTGTGTTCGCTGGGTTCCGTTTGATGGTTAACGCACGTATTCACTGAAATAAGAAAGAAGTGTTACAACACATTAAAATTTATGTGCAATTTAGTAGAACATGACAGAAATAGGACAATGCATTATTTAGAAATTCAAACATTTTGTGAGTAGGTACTTTTGCACACAAGATAATGCAAAAGAAAGAATTAAATAGATACAAAAAACACAAGATAGAATCTTTGTAATAGTTAAAAGTATAGTATTATTATTATATCAATATATGGAGTGTATCTTTATATCTACGAGTATAAAATAAGAAATCGACGGAATATTGACTGAGTAATGAGTACTGACTGACATATCAACACACAGCCCAAACCGCTGGGTCTAGAGATTCCAAATTCTATAGGTATAGGTACTAGTATAAGGGTGCCCTAAGAACGGATTTTTAAAAATTCACCATTTTTAAATATATCGGGATAAAGGAGTATGAAGTCGCGGGCGCAAGATAATGTCTAGTATTATCTTTAAAACTTAAGTCAAGCCTATATGTGAAGTTCTTCTCTCCTATTAGGAAATGAGGCTATGACAAACAAGAAAGCTACAGGAATATTTAATCAAAACCAAAAAAAAAGCAATTGGGTGAATGTGTTGTTTTGTTTTATCTAATGAATGAGTTTCAACCTAATATTTACAGTCAGCATATGGCTTTATTATAATATTATCAACTGAACTTTTTCAAAGGAATATATTCCTAATCATAAATACACATTAATGAGTACACAAAAAAGCTACACGGAATGTAACACATTGTCTAAAATTTTCGCGTCATATAATGGAGAAAAAAACAAATGACGTAACGGGAAGGGTCCCATTTTTTCTTGTTTACAAAATTGGACATCTAAATTAGTGTAAAGAACGAAATCTTTTCAAGCTGACCACAAAAGATCTTATCACATAATATATGATGGGTCCAAGTGAAACAACGGTGGAACCAAAAAGCTTCTAATCAAGTGACCCAAACTAACACCTTTTGCGATCAGAATTATCATGACCACGTTTCATTTTTCAATGTGTCTCACTTTGGATAAATAATTAAAAAGTAGATAGCAGTAAAAGCATCGGCTTCTGTATCTATCGTTAGGCGTCATACTTATCATTATTAATTCTATGAATGATCACTTCATGAGTTTCATATACGTGAGAAAAGATAAAGTTCCAATTATAGAAATAGATTCTCGGGGCATGCTATTTTTTATTCCATAGTTAATTATGGAAACACTTATTAATTAAAATGTAACAAATGCAACAATGTCATTTATTAACATAAAAAATCCCATCTAAAGTGTCGGTATTAGTTAACGATTTGTTGATAATGTTTTCGTTTTTTCTTGTCGGTTTTGGTTAACGAGAAGCGGTTGCAGTATCACCAACATTTATTTAACGAAGGAAATCATCTTTATCGGCGTCTTGTTAAGTAACGTAGCCTACACTTTAATCAAACAACTTCATTTAATTGGTCCCCTCTTCAGGAGAATCTCAAATTCGATAAATAACACGAAAGTAATTGGAGCACCATCCAAGAGGCTTCTGCTGATGGATGATATCAATTTTCGTACCGGCCCCTCGTGATCAGTTATCTCAATCAAGTTTTCTAAAACTACCCGTTGCACTGTGTCGTTTGCTATTAAAACAAGTTAATAACCACACACTGAATGAAACATCACTACTCTGTCAATACAAAATTATATACGGTGAAGGCATTTTTAGACATTATGACAGTTTAGGTGAACTAAGTTACAAAAAGCACAAAAAGCGCTCAGAAGTGTAGAATAAAAAATTGTAAGTACATATTTAATAATATACTGTACAAATACTCTTTATTGTACTACAGAAGAAGAAGAATATAAAAATAAATAAAGTTACTTACTGTATCTTTATTTTTATATTATTTTTCTTACAAAGTCTTATAGTCGTAGTAGTTATAGTAAAGGTCTTATAGTATGTCATATACATTCACCCTGAAAACATTGTACTTATTATTTGGGAAGTCGTGTCGTGCAATATCATAATAGCTCTACATAATCATAATATCTATATTATCTCTGATCAATATGGATTTACAAAGAGTTATGATTTGTATGTAGCAAATCACGTACCGTTAAGGTTGGTTGCGGTCAAACAAAATCTTTAAGCCACCGGATTTCCACCTGACTGAGGCTTTGCTAAATTATCCCTAAACTATTGTCCAAATGGACGTCTTTTGCAGCCACATCAAAGGAACAACCGACAATGAACCCGGATCTTGGTATTACTGAAGCGTGGACTCGTGCCCCTAATCTCTATTGATATAACGGGCCTAAAGAAATTTTGTATGAACACCTTACATCTTTTTATCCATACACTTCGAAGATCCTTATAAAACGATGCACCGATACTTTTTGTTTGCCCTTTGATATTAGAAAACGGTACTGCATGTGCCGTTATGACAACGAAAAAAAGTGTTACAGTTTTTTGACATAACTGTATCACATCCCTAAGCTTCCGAAACTCGATCGAAGCAATATTACTTCAAGGTGTAAGGAAGCAATATTTTTACTCAACGATCAACATTATGTTACTGAATTACTATTGGAATTGATTTGGTTTGCAGAAGGTTCGCATCTGCTAGGGGCAATGCATTATTTTTTTCGACTCTGTGTGAGTGTCTTGATGTGGGCGCTTAATTACGGGGCACATTCATAAAGATAATGTAATATAATCCTTATTGCAAACAATTGCGATAGAGCAAGGTGGTGCGGCGCCCTTAGAATCAACTGCCAAAATTAAATGTGCTCCAAATGGGACCTTCGTTTATCGATTCGATGAAGCGATTCCAGGTGTTTAAGTTTGGCACGCTTCTTCATATCTCGATGTTAGATGATATCGATTTGAGCTATACGATTTATTTTGCTCTATATCGCATGTATGGTATTGCTACCTACCATACATCGCTGATTCGTGACGCAGATGCAAAAGGGTTATTGTGTCCCTATGAAATATTATTGTTAAATATGAATAGACCTTTCGGCAAGGTGTACTTGTAGATTTTGGGTCGATGGCATTGATGGCTTGTGCCATGTCATATTTTTTTGGGGATTAACATTCAGTCTAATTTCAGATAGAAACAACTGCGGTAGCAGTTTACTAATGCTGTTATGTAACATTATATTATCTTTAATTTAAACCGAAGCTCCATTCTCGCAAACTTCAGAAAAATAAACTTGGATGCCTATATACGTATATAATGGAAAATATATTTTATTGATCGACGATGATTTTAATAATTCAAAAAGTAAACAAGTATGATTACAGAAATTGCACGATATGTTCTGTATTTGAGTATAATTAACCCTGTATTTGGGTTAATTCAATCCATATCGTGCAATTTCGGTTGTCGGCAAATACTCAAAGATCTGTGACAGATGATATCATTACACAATGCACCAGATGAAAGGGTGGAGTGCATTGCAATGCAATTCATAGGGGTACTTCACGGTCAAATGATGTAACCTAACACTTGGCAAACCCTTTTGGGGAGCAGCACGTGTGCAAATTCTACGTACTTTATTAGCTAAGTTCTATTGTGGTAGTGAAAATTGTTTATGCTATCGATTGCTGAAACTATTCCATGATTGAGGCATTATGCTTCTAAAGAACTCCACCAACCGCATTTAACATCACGCTGTTCAATGCGGTTGACGAAAAGAAGAAGGCGCTCTTAACAGTTGAAGTGAGACCCATATCGTAACAGTAGAATAAATATTTTGATGACGAAATAAAATTAAATCACCCTAATAGACGCTTCGATATCTTTTTTAATTAGTATTTTTTGAGCCATTAGAAGAGTATTTCTACATATATGTATATAAACTTCCTAGCTTATGCTAGCGGCTTTGTCTCGCATAAACAAAACACCTACCGATACAAATTTATCCTGATTACATTCTATATGTAAGTAAAGTTCATCCATATTTGTTCAGCCGTTTTCCTGTCAAAAAGTAACAAACATTAATTTGTACATAAATTCTCACTAACTTTCATATTTTATAATATTAATGGGATATTGCCATGACGTTCTCGCAAATGGACCTAACTCGATAAAATTTACGAAGTAAAAATTGACATGTGTAGTAGAGTATATACTATATTCTGCAGACATGCATATCTTTGCTCAGGAACGAGATATAGAAAAAATTAATACTTTATTACTTATCTATGTTGTAGTCGTGTGTTGTGACTGGGGTTGCCATTCGTCCGGGTTTTGGGTCCGGGGTCCGAATTTGCCTAGTTTGAAGGGCGTCCGGGAAGCGTCCGGGTAGGATTTAATTTCTAGTCCAGGGTAAAATATTTTATATCACTACCGCCAGCTCCATGCTGCATATAACCATGTAGCCACAGAAAAGAAATAACACTAGGTACTAAACAACACTGATGACATGTCCGGGTTTTAAGATACTAAATCCGGAGTTTTTACGCATCTTGTCTTGGTTGCTAGCGTTTAGAGATGACAACCCTAATCTACATCCGCTCTTTGTTTTGACCCAGTAGCACTTTAAACTTGAGACTATCTTGTAATCTTTGGAATAAGATGATTCAAGTATGGACTCATTGCAAGTTACTCGTTTCCCCGAGCATTAAAAAATTTAATTTTTAAAAACCTTCTTTTACTAACCAATGTTGTTACAATTTTTTTATTCAATATACGTACTTAACCAAAGGTAAACAGAAAAAAGTTTTGTCCATTTGTTATAAGTTCGCATGCGCGTGCGCCGCTGTTGCGTGTTTTACAAAAGGATGACCTAAACAAATATCGCAGTCTGCCCACTGGCGCCTGTAATTTGAGCCATCGATGCATTTATTAAATACACAGTTTAATTCGATCCATCCCTAGTATTTTTGCAATGGGTTTTATTCATCGAATGTTAGAAAATCTACACTGTCCATCATATTAGCACACTTTATATCACAACAAGAATATATTTGTGTTATAATTATATCTATGTACTGGAGACAGATTCTTGGTCCCGACTTTCATTAAGCCTTTCTAGTCATTTTTGCAACGGTCGAGGTACATTTTATATAACCTAAAACTAGAAAAACGACAATCTACCTTCAAAAGAGTCTAATATTTTTAAATTGCAATGTGTTAGAGCATAAATAACAAAAGTAACAGTTATTTTCTTACCCGGAATTAAGACAACACAAACAGTCACCTGGGGTGTCATACACCCCAAACACGCTCTCAAAGCCTAACTGCTCACGACTGAGTACCGTTCCCGAATTCACAGATCGAATCTTGAGAGAATTGACAGCGTCACACGTATTTACGAAGCTACCTAGAATATCAGCGTACTTAATTCAAATTTTAAAAAGTTATGAGCCGGAGAAGATGCCTTGGGGTGTGTGACACCCCACGCGCCCAATTAAGGGTTAAACATTCTTAGGTCAATTTGCATGCAACAAATCTCAATATTCTTTGAGCTACTTTATGCTAGGAATATCTGCATATAATAATACGCATGTATCATAAATTGAATGTCAGCTATATCTCTCATTCAATATATAGATCAACTTGAGGTCTCAATCAGACCGTTCATAAGAGAACATTAATCACGCACACAAAATGAATACCGCTTCCGGATGCAAACTAAAACAATCGACAGGTCTCTTAAAAACTATCAATCCTTCAAGAAGCCGAATAATTTGTATTCGACATACCGGACGATGCGGACACACGAGTGAAAAGAATGAACAATAAAACTAATGCATTTAAAAACGGAGCAAACAGAAATAGTAAAAAAATGCAGATACAATAAATCAATAGAACATACCTAACGATTCCTATATCGTACTAGTACACTATAAGATTTCATGTTATAGTTGAGTAGATTATATTATAAATAGAGGGAAAGAGATGCTCCGAAAGATGTAAAAAATCATGGCAGAGGAACATACGAAAATGGACAGGAATTGCTAGCGCCGAGCAACTATTCCGATTGGCAAAAGAGAGAGAGGCGAATTGGCAAAGTTGACGGCCAACCTCCAGTAGGGGAGAGCATTGTTTACTTGGCGAATGCGGCAGGCTTACTGCCTCTTTAAATTAATGCCTCAGAGAACTATATTGACAAATTTGGTTCCCCGATGAATCTTTTCGCCCAGATCAATGAAATACGATTGAAAACTTCGATTACATTTTTAATGAAGTACGGTCAGCTTACAAGTCTTTGTACGTAGGTCATTACCGGGAAGACCTTAGACTGTTCAACGCCAGAAAACTTTGCTTTTCAAGTAAAAACTACTTCAATTAGTATATTCTTGACTATAACTGATTTGGTGAAATTGTTGTAAGGAGGTAACTTTCGTCTTTTCAAAATTCATCTGCACTCCTAGTGATGGAGACTCAACATTTAGATCATTACCATCTATTGAAATCTTCTAGGCGTTCGACATCGTCAAATGAAATGGTATATAATAATAATGTTGGCGATTGCTATCTATAATAATCCATGATTTCTAATTTAGCTTTTTGATCATATCTAGCAGCTAACATTGCTCTGTCGCAGTCCTTGCTGTAGTTGGATTAGACTTAAACTGTCGTCCTGGACGAGGCGATGGCGAAGCGACGTGGCCTACTTGACATTGCTAAAAGGATTTCAAAACAGACAAAGTGATGATTCATGAAGCTCTACATATTATACTTTAGCTGAAAAATCTTTACCGTCCAACGAAGTGGGTATGCCACTTCGTTGGACGGTAAAGATTTTTACGAAAAGGTTGTTTCATTTTTCTTGTTAAAATATAGCTTATATATATAATATAAATATAGCTTTCTATTGGTAAAATAATTTTCAAAATCGATTCAGTAGATCCAGAGATTACCCCCTACAACCTCACAAACAAACTCACTTTACCACTTTATAATATTAATATATATATATATATATATATATATCTATTTTTATATATATTTTTTGTTCCTCACAAGTACGACGCTAGCGATCTTATTAGTCAATAAATATAGTTTGACTTTGAATTTATGTAACAGCTTAGTTGCGATATTTGCTTACCATCACGTATAATAAAATGTTTGTCATTCTTCCTTACCGTGTGTCACTTAACATCCATGACATATAAATGGCAGCTCTGTAGTCCTGATCAAATCTCACTGGAAATATAGGGCCAGGTACAAATTACTGGGCCGGGATTCGATCACCGAGATGGTGGTCGCTGATAACGTGGTATAAAGACATAATTTAGTCCGAGCGAACAAAGTGTGCAGCTGAGCTAGATGAACGAGTTAGCTGTAGCATTTTAATTAATGATAGTTTTGTTGTATAGCTCGCGAATGAACGTCCTGTACAGGAGAATGTTCGTTTTTGTTGCTTGCACTTTCAATGTCAATTTGATGTTAGTACAAGCCAGTAAGAAATATATGTAACACTAGCTGTTGCCCGCAACTTCGTCCGCGTGAATATCAGTTATCGCGGTAAGACCATAGGAAATCAAGTACTTACCGTTTAATTAAGAAAAACACTTATGGTGAATAATTTATGTAGGTACCTACTAATTTTATACCTGCTTTCAAATTTGTTTGCAATTAATTAATTGCAAACAAATTTGAAAGCAGGTAAAAAAGGTATTTGAAATTTCAAACAAATTTGATTAATCTATACTATCTGTATAGATTAATTTTATTTATATTAGATACATATTATAAGTATAGATTATGATATATCCTAAGATGTTGATTGAAATCGAGTGATGTCAAGGACAATTTTATTCATAATTAAATACTTGTGATTACTGATTAATAACATATTTATTGTGATTATTGATTACTCCTTCGCAAATAATGCTTTAATTACAAACAAATTTGATTACCATAAAAAAAGATTATAGTGAGTTGATCTTAAAAGATAGACATATGCTGTCGCGGACTTTTTTTAGAACTTTTAAAGAGGAACTATTCCATCATACATGATTTTTACGCAACTTCAACCGTTTACGCAGCGCACGCAACGTAAGCCCTCAAAAGGAATATTTTTTTCCCATTTTTCATTGGTATTCCGCTCCTATTGGTGGTAGCGTGATGTTATATAGCCTATAGCCTTCCTTGAAATATAGGCTATCTAACAAAAATATTTTTTCAATTCGAACCAGTAGTTCCTGAGATTAGCGCGTTCAAACAAACAAACAAACAAACTCATCAGCTATATAATATTAGTATAGATAGGTAGTTTTACCGCGCCACTAGTAGTGATTATTATTATTAAAATAGTTATGTATTTAAATCTGATATGTTTATTTCGACGAGTCTTCATAACTCTTCGAAATAAAAATATCAGATTTAAATAACCTGGATACACTGCGTAAACAATTTTTTAAGGAAAGCGTGAATTGGGGTGTAAGTGGTTCATCAAGATCTTTGAACCAAAGCCAACTTCACCTGCACGTGGTGCACCCTGCTGACTGACAAACGAAGCTCTGGCGAAAAGAGAGGTAGGGAGCGTAATTGTAAGCTACCCGACTGGGGAATGTACCTCCACCTCACAGAATACCGCAGCCAAATAACAATTCCCTTGAGGGTTGTTGTGTTCCTGCGAGTGAGTGAGGTCCAGAAAAGAAGATGCTGCGTTGGCAGCGGGGGTGGCGGCGCGCAAGTGATATATTATGTTGCGAGCGTTAATACGGTTACGGTAACTGCTTCACATCAGGCGGGCCGTATGCTTGTCTGCCACCCGACGTAGTATAAAAAAAAAAAAAAAAAAAACAAAAAAAGTGAAGAGGTTTTCACGTGATCGTCAATTGTAGACAAGAATAATTATTTTATAATTTTTTCATGAAATGTAATGCTAGTTTTTATATACGCGTTGAAGTCTAATCCTTCAGCGTCAATTTATCTTAACGTTACCTGCCAGCCCCCGATATCGTGAACTTTATTATTACCGTGGGATTTAAGATATTTTCCCAAAATAAAATGTAGTATGTGTACTATAATCTACCTCTGTGTCAAATTTCACCCAGATCTATTCAGTCATTTTGGTGTGATTGAGAACAAACATCCACCATATATCCAAACTTTCGCATGTACTCGTATAATATATAGTAGTACCGGGTAGGATATCCATATCAAATCGTTTTTAAAATTGAAGTAATCGTTCATAAAAGCGCGAATTGTGAAAGGGCGACTTATTGTCGGTCTTTCTAAAAGGTTTTATGCACTTTTAGATGCCAATAATATAAGGCTAATGAACCATCGCAACTTCCGGCGGGAACCGATTGAGACGTATTCGCAACCCGGAAACGCCTTTGTCAGATTGAATGCTAAAACGAAAGGGTGAATTGGGGGGCTATTTTATAAAATATTCGATAATTTTACGCTGATGCGAATAGGTATGACCGCGTCTTTTGAATAGTGAAGGCGGTGAAAAGATACGAGTTTGAAAGGGAAATATAGAAATATAGATATGCGAATTAAGTGCGCAAATTTTTTTTACAAGAACGCTGCATAGTTAAACTAAGCCAAAATGCTGAATATTAAATTGAAAAATAAAAAAAAAATAAAAAAATTGCATGCGTACTAGATATGAGTGAAAAGACATTTGATATTCTAGAGTACAGACCGATAAAAACTATCTGTATAATTGTGCTTTATTACACATGTTTACAATAAAATTGATATAAAAGGCGGTTTTAATGTGGAAATATTCTCTTCTTGTTTAATTTAGTAACTACACTGGGCCGCAATGAAAGCGGGTCGGAAACAAAAACATCCATTTTTGAAATCGTCTTTTATGTATTATATTATATTTATTTATGGTTTTAATACAATCACCAAAAAGAAATAAAAAGATTTTACTTCTGCCTATATTTGTAAGGAAATAAACTTTAATTCAGTATTTATTTCATAAAGCTAGCTAAAATATTTTGGAAGTTATTGATGTTTTTGTTACCGACCCGCTTTCATTGCGGCCCAGTTTATTATGCGCTATAGAATCCGAAATGCAGATATTCACAGTAGAACTCAAGTAACTAATATAGCTGAAAGAATAAGCAGGATGCTGGCCACATAGCTGGTAAAACCGATAACCGCTGGGGAAGAATGTTTCTCGAGGCAACGACGTCGTACTGGTGACCGTTATGTGGGATGACCAACCATTAGACAAGCGGTGACCTCGAGAAGGTTGTAGGGAGTTGGATGGAAGTGACTTGGGATAGGATTAATAATAATCCTTGGGATAGGAGGAGAGCGGTGCAAAGATTCAGACATAAACACGAATTAACAACAAAAAATAAAAATGCTTTTAATTTTTTTAATAAAACGAACTAAAATATTTACTTACTGTGTTTTGCTCATGAAGTGCTTTGAGTTTATTCCTATATTAATTAAAATGGAAATTAGTATGAGAATATTTCGTAAAGTGTATTTAGTTAATTTATATGGCAGAACTAAATTTACTGAATTAGATAGTTTAAAAAAAATTGTGCTGACTCCAGTGTCTACACTATCCCTATGTTGGTAAAATAATAGTAATGAATAATACATACTAGTATATGTATAAACCAAACAATGTGTATAATGGCTATGATCAAATATGTAAATTGCCTAATCTGTATATAATTATGTATAAAAATGAATCCATATTTCCCTTGGGTCGCTATTTCTTTTTATATTGTATTTGTTATTGTTAGGAGAAGGGTCATATGAAGGATAATAAAAAAAACTATTTTTTTAAATATTATTATTATTATTTATTTTTTAATATACATATTAACTTTTCTAAATTTATGGCGATGGACAGAATTCGTCAGTCATATGGCAGATTGCACGAAACCAATTCGAATTCAATATTCATTGTTAAGAAGACAGGACAACGTCTGGTCGGGTCAGCTAGTAACAAACAAAACTGGTATTATTGACTAATCGTAGTACCATACAAAATTGATCTAATTAATGTGGAAAGAAACGTTTCCGCCTTTCGAGCTCGTAAATCGTATCGACGAGGCTCATGACAGCTATTTGACCATAAAACTTTTTTGAACTCAGAGATGTCGGCCACCCATAGGTGTGGATCTTTGGCCAGAGTTCATCATTGACACTAAATCAACCTAACGTGTTATTTGTTTAACTTCCTTTTGATTTTGCCGCTTTGACAAAAGGTTTGCGTCTTACGGATGAGTTACTGCGTCATTTATCTATTACGAAACGTGAAAAAAATGCTAAAAAAAAAAGTATTAGTAGTGTTGGCTTGTAAGTGGCTGATTATCTTAGAGCTAAAGCCAACCTTGAATACGTATAGAGCATCCTATAGATAAACGAATACTAAAAAAATATTCCTGGATAAATTACATACTGCCTTCCCGTCTCAAACTAAGCATAGCTTGCCCGAAAAGGAACTACCAATAATACAGATCGGGTTTTATTCTACGGATGATTCGATTTATTTTTGACAATTTATCGTCTTAACTAACTCTATTTCCAGTGCCATAAAAGTATCAGGTGTTATGTTTTCGTATTTGTATCGGTTCAATACCCGGCTCAAGCAAGAGACGACCCTACTTAAGCAGCGCAGATTGTTTAATTAATGACTGAGCCAGCGAGCTCAACCTATGTTACTAACCCTTCTATGCATGTTTTTACGTCAGAAATAAATGTTTATTTATTTATTTTACTTTAAGTTAGTGATAGACATCTTGAGCTTAGTTGGTAGAAGCCCAGAATCATTATCAACTAAGCTATACCAGCATTTGATTTTCGCGATCATAAAATTCGTAGGGTATCTTATTCCTATCGGTTTAAATTTATACGGTACGGACCCAAGTCCTTTCTTTCCTTAGTTTTTACCATGAATGATCAGCTATACAAATAAAATACAAATAAATAAAACAAAATACAGAAATGAGTATCAAAATGTTCTTGGTAGCAGAGCATAAAATAAATTCGATACTATATTCATTCTCATCAATTGCATGAAACTTTAAATGATGTCATCCAGTAATTCCAGTGTCGATCGCAAAACCCTCAAGTTACCTTATTTATGTAGTATATTTGTAATGAGTAGTTTAGTATATAGCTGTTCATTGATAAGGAAAACCAGCCTTATGGTATTTGAAATAAATGAATAATTTGCTTGTATTGGCTGGAGCAATGAACGCTCTCCCAATAACGACAACTCTTGTAAATCTATCTGCGATAGCAATCTTGATATACGGACGGATGCAAAACGGGATACTCACAAGTCCCCGGTTTGATTTAAGGAAACGTAGGATGTCGACGAAAACAAGTAAGTAACAGAAACTTCGAATAATCTCCGGAGGTACAGCTTATCCAAATGCGATCTCAATTGTTTAGTGCAATCACTCGGGTACGTTTATCGAATTGCATCGATGTGTATGACAAAACGCACTTACATGATTTGAATACAAAGATCCGATGTAAACAAACAATACTTATTACAATTCTCTTTGATCATCTACCGTCAAATTACCATTGTTAATCTAATTTTGAGTTATGTAAACACCCGGGGTGAACAAATGGGGTCCAAATTTGATTCTTGCCTCCCATAAATCTAATTTCGTATTAAAATGTGTTATAATATTCGGCGTTTATAATGAATCATCGTCGTGAGATTTATTTATGAAACTTTATTGCATACAAAAGAAAATATGATATACAGAAAAGAGCATGTATACAAAGGCTTATATATATTAGGATTTATTCAAAACCATTGCCTATCTGGTGGTAATTGTGAAGTGTATGGTAGTAGGTCGCCATTTTGGGTTGTGAATAAAATAACATACAATTATAATAATTATATAAACAACAATGATAGGATACAAATGATAGACAATGAAGTAAAGAATTTCTTTGGGATAAATATAAATAAATAAATATTCCTGGACATGTTACACAGCACCATCTAGTCCCAAACTAAGCAAAGCTTGTACTATGGGTACTAGGTAACTGATATGACCTACATAAATACTTTTATTTTTGTAAATACATATGTACTTAAAAAACACCCAGATCTAGACGAACAGACATTTCATGCACACAAATGTTTGTCTTGTGTGGGGATCGAACCCGCTACCTCGGAGTCAAAGTGGCCATTGCTAGCCATTCAACCACCGAACTCGCCGGAATAATTTCAGAAGACCGGATCGGCGAAGACAAACTTACCTCAACGAGAAAATAAATTCTTTAAATAAATTAAATAAATTCTTTATTTTTCTATAAAGTACATATACAAGTATTTGTTTCTAGTACCTCCTTGTAAGTATAAAAATACCTGTATTAGGAGGTACTGCTCTTCATTACAATCAGTATTATAAAGAATTTAATAAGTATAAGTAATTAATTATGTACCGGTATCGGCGGCAAACAACGCACACCGAGCAGCGCAAGCCCCGCGGAGCGTCGTCCCTGTCCAGTGTATTGGGTAACAGGGACGAGGCCCCACAAAGCGGACACCAGCCGATGCGCACCATCTACCGACATACCGCATAGTTGAACATTACTTTAAAATAAATACAAGGTATGTAGTGTGTGAGTAAACTAAAAATTAATGTATGACAATTGTTTGTTATATCTTGACATGTTTCTTCAACGTAATTTGTGTGTGTGTGAGTGAGTGAGTGAGTGTGTGTGTGTGTGAGTGAGTGTGTGTGTGAGTGAGTGTGTGTGCGGGTGTGTGTGTGGGTGTGTATGAGTGTGTGTATGTGCGTGCGTGTGTGAGTATGTACGTGCGTGCGTGTGTGCGTATGTATGTGTGGTGTATTGATGAGTGTGATGAAGGGGGTAACTGCAGGAAGGGTGTGAATGTTTATGCGAGATTTAGTAAAGTGTGAGTAGGTACTTAATTGCCATAGCATTGTCATGTCAGTTTACGTGAGCTCGACATGAGTAACACAAGGAACGAGTTTACCCAGAAGGATGGATTCTGTCTCATCATAGCATTTAGTCTTCAGCCAAACGTTTAATATAAACTACGTTTTGTGTAACGTCGTTGGGTATATATTGGTGTGTTTATTGACTTCATTATACATGTAAGCAGATTGGCAAGGGAATTGCCTTCTTGCAAATGTTGTTTTAACAGTGCTTATAGGTGCTATCACATACTTTCGTCTTCCGTCCAGTATTTTGGAATCATATTTTAGAGATCTATGTAATTTTAGGACAGATTGTTGAATATATAATTTTCTAACGGAAAGCATATTACATACTTTGTATAGCTTTTCAGTGGGAAATCTGTAACCCTTAAAATACATGACCTTCAATAAAGATCGTTGTGCTCGTTCTAATTCTAAGAATTTTTATTGGAATTGGTAGCTAAGAGTAGTAGAAAAGAGTGCCTGTATACATATTTGTCTATATTTAATTTAAAAATTATACCACCCCGAAAGCGCAATAGCTCACTGGAGTTATTATATTAATATTTATTGAACTTGTCCGAATGTGGCACGTGTATGCTTGATATAGCCGGATTACTACCCGCCATATGAAATTTTGGCACGTTCGTTAACGACCACTCCTGTCGGCAGATGTTCTTTTTGGTCATTAGCTGAAAAAAATCAATTAATAACCGCCGTTTGTGTACAAAATTGATTACCAGGCTTCTGAAGTCAGCCGTCTGACCGCACCCAAGGCATTCGTGTGAACTCTGAAAAATTATAACTACATACTGTCTAATCAACTCCTCTGCGTCTCTTTCTGGCCTAGCGACATTACAATATGCTGAAAGAGGATAGAGCTTAGGAAGTAAATTCTGCTTCCATTTCTTCGTACCTACGTTTGATTGATGAACAGAGAAAACGCCTCAAGTGATTTAATCACGCCTAAATTTAATTTAGAATATAAGAAAACACGGACTTATTATGTTTTGTTTGTTTTTGAAGCATTTTTCAATTTAGCTCAGATTTAATAACATTTTTCACTTATACGGGCAGTGGTTAAAACAAAAACTAAGTTGCAAAAAGGTTCTATATAGTATCACTTAAAACAATATTAGTGTGTTTTAGTCCAGTGAACGAAATGAACACTCAACTTTTTCTATAAAAGGGGTTTAATGTTTTGTTTTTATTGGGGTATTAATTTAATACATATAGTTTTTTTTTGTCAACTTCAGTCAACTCTATGCCATTATAGAACCGCGTCAAACGTTTTGTGGAAGACTAAAATTAAGATAAACGTTTCCCATTAGATCAATTTAAAGCTGGAACAATTCTGAGCTATAAACATAATGCTTTTAATCATAGGAAGGTAATAATATTTGTAAGTTAAGAACAGTGAAATGAATAGATACGTTTCACAAAAATAAATTATTTGCAAAAAAAATATTAGAAATGGCTACTATTTTTCACATTTAATAGAAAATATTGGATTTATTAAGTTTTATCCAATGATTTTACACAAAGTTTAGTTACAAAAAATTGTTAACCCTTAATATATGTAATGCCAATAATACTAAGATATTCTTATCTTTAAAACTATTCCAGGACTTCTAAATATTACAGCCAATTATTTAAGCAGAAAACCAGATCGTACGCATAATTTCATTGCCATCCAAGATAGGCATTGTGTTTACGAGCAGTTTATTTGAATAATGAATATTGTAAAGCGACTTTATTGTTTACAACCGACAGCGAGGGAACAAGGGTGTAAAGAGCGCACAAGATGTATTAACCAGCATAATTATGTGGCTCTTATTTTTTATGCATACCTAATGTTAAAAGAGATGTTATGAATCAGTACGGAGTATTGGTTATGCTGATTACGAGATGAAACCAAAGTTTTCGTTAATAGTTTAAACGTGAAATTAATTATTATTATACTTAATCATTTATTTTTGATTTAGACTTAAATCTCAGTGTTTGGTTGGTTGCATCATTATGTTTGATTATCTGATAAAAGAGTAATATTGAATTATCTTTTCATATTTTTTGTTATTATTATTTCGAGTTATTTAAATGTAGTATAATTGATTTAGGTAACATACCTAATAGTTAGGATAAAAATACTCAAATTCCTGTCCATTGCTTTTCTGTGATTATTATAGAACATCGCTCATCATTAGAAGATTACGCATAAATAAATAGATAATAAAGTAAATTGAAATCCTCCTCAAATAATTTGTCGGCACGGTCGATGACTCTAATAGCCCTGCAGTCCGACGGTAATGACAAGAGAACCTTTCGGATTATATGCCACTTAAAAGATGCCTTAAACAAATAGATCGACATTTTCTGTGCTAAATGAGGTTTTATTGGCCTATGTTAGAACTTGCATTATACTATGATTACTTTTGAAGACTGTTTAAGTTTTATGCAGGGTCGTTAAACGGACGATCACGCAACGTTTTGCCTAACGCGTTGTGTGTTTACACCGTATAGCAGGGACAAATAAAAAAAAACGCAATAATAAATTCAAGATAATTTACGAGTATATTAACTTAATTAATTTGCCTGAAAAAGGCGGCTAATGTTGGTATTGAAGAAATTTGAGATAGACGATTCTCCTTCACGCGCTTTTTACGCGTAAACATGCAAGGCAGTAAAATTATTTTTTCTCCTTCATTTTCATCTCAATGAACAATATTATTTGATCTAGATATTCTTTAAATTGTTACTTACTGTACTTGTTATTTAATATTATATCAGTGAGCAGATGTGTTCACTTGCTATTTGCTTTGCGTGGGTGGACGCGTGTGGAGGTATTGCGAATGAACTTTTCTCAATGCTACTCATTGTTGGTAACCCCTTCATGATTATTAGTCACGTAGATAGTTGCTAAGCACTTCCCTGTTTACACACGGTTAGGTACAGTCTGCCGTTTAAGTTAACTAGTCATTCGCCGCAAAGTCTCGCGTCGTCTCAGATCTCGTGATGTTTTCCCAAAAATATTCAATACCTCGAAAACTGCTTAAGTAATTTTGATGCCTATGAAATATATTAATTTAGTATACATTATCTACGTATCCACTAAGTTTTATAAAAATCTGACAAACGGTTCGAAAGTAATAGCACAATATATGTTTTCACTTGAACTCCAGCATATCAAAATGTAGTAGAGTAATTTTTATGTTGAATTGACTAAAAAATTGTGTATATGTTTACTTTATAACTGCAAAATTTCATCAAAATCAGAGCAGCTGTTCAAGAGGTATTGTGATATAAAGGTACACACACGTATTGAAACTAGTTTTCGCCCTACAGTAAGAAGATCTTTTCCTTATCCTTCTAGATTCCCAGACTATACTTTAAAATAAGCGATAATGCTCTGCGATTTATGCCCCAAGAATTTTGTTGAAAAATTTCACGAGAGTCGTATCTAGTATGTTTTGGTACAAAAAAATGTTGGCTACAGAGAGCTGTATCTGTTTTGATGCTAACTATAATAAACAGCAAGAAGCGAACAAAAATAATAAGCAATACTATGTCGCCAGTCGTCTTTTCTTATTCCCATAGAATACCGAAGATCTTACTTCTATAATATATCAATCGTCAACTCTTGATAATCCCAACACTGGGCCTCGACTCATACGGGCCTCCCCTCAATCGAAGGGGTTTAGATCACACTCCACCACGCTGCTCAACTGCGGGGTGGTTGAGGTCAGTGTTTTCAAGCCGCCTAAAGGCCACTGACTTATCTTAACGACTGTCATCTAATGACAACGGCAGGGACTGACGGCCTAACATGCTTCCGAAGCACGGAAGAGAAGAAATTATCCCATCCATGGACAGGCTACGGTCGACGTTGCTTAACTTGCGTGATCGATTAGACTGACACGCGCAACGACGCCATCGAGCTCCTCAATATTACTATATTGCTATAATACATGTTACTATTGTATTTTTAATACATACCTATTGCTATTGTATTTCATAATTTTCACCCTAACTGCCAGATAACCCTAACCAATAAGTCAAATCACTACGTACAAAATCAAAACAATACCTTTCATACTCGAATTATCGATACAAAGCAATCTGCATCAATAGCTTGGGGTTAGTGATGAATCATACCTTCATCCCTAAATTTCCCTTTGTATTTACGTCGATGTAAACACATTATTTACAATTACTATCCATATCACCCTTCACGCAATATAATAATGGATTTCAGTATATAAAATTATATGCATAAACTTGACGGCTTATTAAAAATTGTCAATGTGACGCAAGTTATACCTTTAATACTCAGTTAAACCTTTAACGGTTTTGTGTTAAGATATTGAAGATTAATATGTTGCGTTATGTAATTTAATCAATAAAGTACCAAAAAAAAAAAAAAAAAAATTGGTAAACGAATGGAAATCCTAAAAAAAGTATATACCCGGACCTGGAGAAATACAGGCTCTTCCCATTAATCGGCGTATTTGGAACATTAACTGTCTCCAGACAGTCTGGGAAAAGTGAGTAAAAAAATAGGGAGTGTACAAAAGATCTAAGAAGGTCTACGTGACACCAGTGCTGTAGCATAAGACCTATTCTACGAAGCTTGCCAAATTATGATTTGAAAGCTGATGCGTCGAGGGATGAGCGCAGCCGTCCATTATATTGTTTTTTAGTTCTAAAATATCGTTAATAACTGAAAATTCTTGTTTAATAAGCATAGTTAATAAGCTCCAGAGGGTCAGCAATGAGCAAGTGATGTCTCTAGTGTCATACGGATTCAAAATGTAATTAATTGCCATTAGCGGTTTGCTTAAAAAATATAATTTTAAGTGCACGTGGGGGTTGGAAAACGCCATGTGCAAAATATCAATGTATAACGTATCACCTACGTAAAGCGAATACGACGTGATAAAAATAAGAAGCAAGATTCGTCATTACATATTAAATACTGTTTATCATTTTCCTAAATCTGTATATTAATGAGTGAAGCAAAACTTTAGACCCATTTTTACGAAAGTTGCGCGAATGGAGGAGTATGAAATTTCGCACACTTATAGTTTATATAGAGAAGTAGTGCACAATGCTAATATATATATATATATATTAATTAAATAAATAAATAAATATTTCTGGACAATTTACACAGCGCCATCTAGTCCCAAATTAAGCGCAAAGCTTGTGTTATGGGTACTAGACAACTGATAAATGTACTTAAATACATTTTTTTTTGTAAATACATGCTTATAATAAATAGAAAACACATATACGAAGACAAATAGACATGTTCATGCACACAAATGTTTGACTTGTGCGGGGACCGAACCTGCGAACTCGGAGTCAAAGTGGCCATTGCTAACCATTCGACCACCGAGCTCGTCAAATTGTGCAATTGTAAAATTGACAAATTGTGCATATAAAATACATTAATAATAAAAAGTTTTAATAAAATTAATAATAAAATACATTAAATTAATAATTATCTCTATTATACCATGTATTTAACACACACGCGCATATAGGCTCTTTAGTTTATTGTTAAATTCAATTAATGAATTATGAGCACTAGTAACAATAAAAAAATGAATTCTGTATTCTGTCTTTACTTTTGATTTTGTATTAATCCAATGTAATTAGTAATGCAACGCGACTACTTAATGACTACACGAGCTTTGATTAATGCTGAGGTAGTCTTCCATACTCTAATGATAGATCTACCCTTCCAGGTAAGGGTTGCCAGACCGCCGGCCGAGAGCCACCCTCCTCGACTAACAAAATTACACACTCATTAGTTCTAACCCATTTTTATTTGTTTTTTTATTGTTTTTTACTGCAATAACCACAGTGGCGCCGGTCATTGCATACTCTTAAAAAATTGGTCACACGATCATGTCACGTCATGAATCTAGCAGAACTTTCAACCTTATTGCGATTGTGACAAAGGTCGTAGTTTTGATGCTTAACCTTTTATTAGAGAATTAATTTGAAGCTGAAATGTTCTTAGGCATGTTAAATTATTTCCTGTCTCTACTACGGCGTGCTACAATTTTTAATTCTTTTTGTATTCGTTATTTTATGTCTATTTACACTAACGTAACAGAAGCGTGTCGGCATACCAAAAATATTAAAAAAGAGGTACAATGTGATAAAATTATAATCGCTTACTAATTGATTATTCTATTCCAGACTAATTTTGGTGGAACCTTCTGTAAATAAAAGATATTGATAACTATTAAAAACTGCAATAATCTACTTCATATATTGTGTATATGCAAAGTATGTGCATCAAACATTTCGTCAACATTTTTTTTAAAGTCAATAATTGTAAAGTAATTACTTATGTGTAGATTCTATGTTACACTAGTGGAACCTGAGACGTTTCTAGACTGATATATATTTTTATTCTTGTTTTTACAATCGGCATATTGCATGAACTTGTTCTTAGGTTTTCGTATCTCAATAATAAATAAAATACCACTTCGGGGTTTATGTGATCACTTTGTGATCCATCTGTCTATTTGGCAAAACCCTACTTCTCAGGAACACGTGGATATATCAAGTTGAAATTAATCATAATAGGGGAAACTGTACAATGATTGGCACTCTAAGAAAAATCTACCCTAAATTTGTTAATTATAATTTATGTAACATATTTAGACGTAATTTACGACATAAAAGGTATTCTTTAATGTATTGTTATTAAAATAAAAACACATTTAGTACGAAAAGGAAACATTTTTATTAAAAGAAAATAGAAAACATTTAAAAATATCCAAAAGTACAGTCATTGGCACTTACAGCACAATTATTGGCACTAACTTACTAGTAATTGGCACTCATCTTAGTATGTAATTATGGCACATTTTTATTAATTAAAACTGTAAAAATTATTTAAAATATAATACTGGTAGATACGTTCTAAACATACTCCTTTCCTGACTCGTCATTTAAAAATTTGAACAATTCTAGTTCACTTCGAAAAGTGTCCCACCTATCAGCTACTTTCGCTAAAGGCTTAGGGAGAATAAAATGTTTGGTTTGGTTTGGTTGGGTATGGCTTGAGTAAATTGAACATTTTGATTCAATAAATTTTCTTTATTATTCTTACATTCTTGTGAATATTGTGTGTATTGCCAGTATAGCATGACAATAATTATACTAGTTTCGATATTTTAGAAAATACGCCAGTGATTGGCATTGGAAATAATATAATAATTAGCACTGCTGCTAACCGTTGCAATGATTGGCATGCACGAAAATGTAGTGAATAGCACCACCTAAAGTACAATGATTGGCAGTGCTAACAATTGTGAAGAAGGAAACGAAAAACATTTTTGAACTGTGATATTAATATATTCTAAAATCTAATTTAATTGGCTATAAAAAACATACGAAAAAAAATAAAAAGTAAAATGTAGTGATTGGCACAGGTGCCAAATTATTGCACTTCTATATAAGCTACTTGACCAATAGTTGGCACACTAATAAATTGAGGTATGTTACCAAAAATAAAGAAAATATAAATGAAAACGGTAACATTACTTAGAATTAATATAATTCAAATACTTCCCATCTTTTACTAAGTCAAAATCGTAAAAAAACAATGGTTTTTACATACCTCTTCTTTGTGGAATCCGTTAAAATTTGCGGGAAAAAACAACATGCGTTACGAGCGTTCTTTTTTTTTAATGCTGTGTTGCCAAAATAATCTGTTAAAAAAGTCTATTATAAAATTGTTAAAGTGTTGCAATGCTAGATTTTAAAAATAACAGAGTACGTATTGTAGTGCCATGACAATTCTTAATATCTCCGTTTAAAGGTTAAAGTGCCAATGACTGTGGGGATGCCAAAGTTAGTACAAGTTACCCTATGTTTCGAAAATTGAAGCCCCTTGTTACGCACTATCTAATTGTGTCGATAAGTTCATAATACAAAAGACAATTAAAATAGGTGACATAAAGGTAGGACTAAAATTCTATCGACTTAGCTATCTTTTTGGAAATACAACTAATACCGTCTAGATATAACATTAATAACGTTAGGTACCGTATTTAAATTTCATACAACAAATGTGTGCTTTTCCTATCCAATTGTAGATGATATATTATACAAAACTACACACAGTCGCCAATTCGTAACCCGTTCTTGTATATTTACCCTCATTTACATTTGCCGATGATATATTCTACCCTACCATTAGACGTACTTAGATTATAAATGCAAGTATCATCATACACCAGGCGCCTTCTAAAGTGTTCCCCTACGTGGTTGCAACATACAAAGTCCGGAATCACTTATGCTGTAAATTTATGACATCCGAGCCTTAAGCATGTGTGTCGTGTATTTAATTTTGGTTTGATCTGAATCGAGACCTTTTGCCCTGTACAGTGTACAGTCGTATGAGTAGTCAAAACAGCTGTTTTTTTTTATTATTTCCGTACCATACTCTATTATTGCTAATACATTTTTATTGTTATAATCAATTTAACATCGGTTTTATGCATTATGGAATTAATGGATTCAATCAAGCGTATTAATGTATAACTAAATAAATAAAATATTTAGTAATATTAGGAATATGGTACGGTAAACCGCAGATAGACAGAATGCTTGTTTGCCACTTAAATTGTATGTGTATTAAAGAAAATAACCGTTTATTAATTATTATACTTTGTTATATTAATAAAAACATTGATAGAATAATTGCAGATATTAGTGATATTTTCTCTACACGAGTATTTTTCTATTTTTATATCATATTCCAATAACCATTAATAATATCATCATTAACCATTAAGCTTTACAGATGACAAAATCACATCACGCTTTTGTCATCTGTGATACGCATCGACTACGTATACCAACCAATCATATTTTATTTCTGTGTTTATTATATCCCGCGTGAATGTAGGTTATAATGCCAAACTGTTGGTTAAGCCTCGAACACAGTTAATTTTTTCGAGGTTAAAGGTTTCTCATTAATTATTTAGGACTTCTAATAATTCATAGTAATCAGTTTAGTATTTAAGGAAATAAGTACTGAAAGTGGAACAAACAAACAATCGGAATATGTACTTATTTAAAGAATCCTCTGAAATGATTAAAATTGCCTGTTAGAGATCCCTTAGATGGATAAGTCCTCCTTTATTTTATTTTTGTTTTATTTAGTACAATAAAAGTTATAAAGTAAACAAAGAAAACAAACTCACTTTCCCATGTATAAAATTAGTAAGCGTTAGCTGTACTTGCGACTTGGCTTACGTTGATTACGATAACATTATTTTTTATACTACGTCGACTGGCAAACAAGCATACGGCCCGCCTGATGTGAAGCCGGTGAAGCGGTTACCAATATCGCTCGCACGCTGTCAACGCAGCAGCTCCTTCCATCCAATATCATGATACTTTAAAAAAATATCTTTTGATTCTGTAAGTCAATTTTAATAAAAGAAATAATACTTGTTACTCTTATTAAAGGTTCATAATTTTCAGTAATAAAAAAGTAAAGTAGTAGATTTTAAAATCAGTTAGTGGGACTCGGAATTAAACAGATGCGGATATGAATAGTTACTTAAATCTTACCATAATAAAGCATTGGTTTACACTATGAATAAGGTTCAATACATCCTTTGACGCATGTAATGCGTTCGATAATAATTAATAAGCGATACGTTCGTGACCACCGAAGGGTGTCGTGACCGCGGCGTCTCTGACCCTCAGATTGAGATATCAAAATTCGCGATTCAATCCCACGTTTGTTTTAAATCGTTCACTTTGTACCTTTGGGGCTCCACTTAGTTGCTAGCAATGCGAGGGAATCGTTAATTAGTTAGAACGTTCAATAAAAGTTTGAACTTCAATTGTTTTGTTTTTAATTCGATAATGAATTTAAGTTACCAACGCCGTGATTTGAAATAATTATTTCTGAAAAACGAGAGTCAGTAAATTATACAGGAGAATAATTATAGTTATTAAGTTACGATCGCAGAATAAAAGTTGACCGAATCGAGATTGAATTGTGAATTGTCTAAAAATAATACTTGATTTTTATTCTTATTGTTAACAAAATAACATAATTAGTTTGTTTAATTTTTAGTCATAAGTTGATATAATCCCACTTAAATTAAACTTTCAAGTTTCATACTGTGATACGAGAATACCAAATTTGATATTTGTGAGATGGAGGCTGGATCGGATTTAATTTTGACTACATTTTAATTACGAGAATAGCCCCTCAGGTAAATAAACATTGATCTTTTTATTAGTAATTTACTAATTCACCATAAGCAAATAATCCTTCAGAAAATATTTTTTTTAATCTGCGACCCGGCTTTTTGGCTTTTTTAGGAATTTTTAACCTCAAAAGGACAAACGGAACTGCTAAGTTTACGTAGCAAAAAGTTACGGCCGTTTATTCAGCAGAAAACGCATATTTCGACACACTCAAGGGAATCAAAACCTATAGGGTACTTCCCGTTGACCTAGAACTATGAAATTTGGCAAGTAACATCGTTATAGACTACAAGTACAGGAATAAATCTCAAAACTATACATTTGTAAATAGATCTTAAAAAATAGGGGGTCTATATTTTTTATAGGGTGTCGAAATTTCAAATTGAAACTACTAGTTCAAATGGGGTATCATATGAAAGGGCTTGATGTACACATTGCAAAATATATTTTATTTATTTTTTTTGACGCATTATTTCTTATTTATAATGAAAAATATCAAATTTAATAATGATACTACGTACCTACGGAACCCTCGGTGGGCGAGTCCGACTCGCACTTGTCCGGTTTTTTTACTGGGTAAATACTTAATAAAATAAATTATATCATAGTCAATCATACAATATGGGATCCTTCAAGCGAAGCGTGAAGAAGCATCTTATAGGCCAGGATGGAAGCGTCAACTGACAAGACATCAAGGTCTCTTGTCCGTTGCCGTTGCGATTGGGGCTCTTCTTTTCGCTTACCATCAGGCGAAGTGGAGCCAATATGCTGAGCTAATATATATAAAAAAAATAATTAAATACTTAATAAAATTTAATAATACGACTTTTTCTGATTATTGTTAATGATATAGCTAAGGCACATAAAAATAATACTTTATTTTACACATGTTTCTCATCTCTATAACTCTATGAAAGAGTATTACAACTGCAAATGTAATAAAGATTAACATTATACTAAAAATTTTACGCCCTGGTAATCTCTATATTGTAAATATTGCCTTTATTTATTGAAATAGCAAAGCTAATAAGGCATAAGGTTTTTTTCTGAAATTATACTAGTTACTATACAGATAAAGTTCAAAATTGCTACTGCAAGATATCGCAAATCGAACTAGGTTAATTTCAACCCAATGTAAACATCAACATGTACCTATATTCTCTACATAATACCAACCTATTCGCATAAACTTGAGTACAATATCCGACGCGGCACTGTTCCTATCTTCGATCTACGTAATGGTAAGTGCAACTAAGCAGCTAATTGTTTTGTTGCAGCAAATTATCGTATCCGTTGCATGAAGCGCACGAGAGGCGGGACAGCCTGCCCTGATTTATATTTCATTGCGTGAACAGATATATCACGACCTAAAGCGTTTGTTTGCATGACCTATATGTTGCAGACATAAGATAACGTTCTTCAATAAATAAATATTATTTATGTAGTTGATTTTGGTGAAGTTGCCAGAATATAGTAAATGTTTGAAAAATTTTGGGGTGTAAATGGTTCATCAACATCTTTAAACGAAAGCCAACTTCACCTGCATGCGGTGTACCCTGCTGATTGACAAACGAAGTTCTGGCGAAAAGAGAGGTAGGGAGCGTAATTGTAAGCTGGGGAATGTACCTCCACCTCACAGAATACCACAGCCAAATAACAATTCCCTTAAGGGTTGTTGTGTTCCTGCGAGTGAGTGAGGTCACTAGAAAGAAAGGAGATGTTGCATTGCCAGCGGGGGTAGTGGCATGGTTAATATGGCTACGGTAACCGTTTCACATCAGGCGGGCCATATGCTTGTCTGCCACCCGACGTAGTAAAGTACACCTTGAGATTTGAACCTACGAAATTCACAAATTCGCCACCATCGCAGACCTTCCTGGTAGCTTAGTTGGAAAGAGCACTTGACCGGTAATCAAGAGGTCATGGGTTCGAATTCCACCTAGGCGGGCGAAGGCGGATTTTTCCATTTTTTAAATATTCTTAAATTTCTGTTCTGTTATATAATTAAAATAAAATAAAATATGTTAGTAATTAAAAATATGTCTGCTGTCCAACGAGTTTTCATCCGAAATAGCTTTAAACAGATAAGTTGTATATATTTTTGTGATCACCTTATAAAAGCCTGCAATATTTTGATATCCCAAACCAATTCATTCTATCCTCACACGATAGGGTTAAATTTGTCGTATTCAGACATAAGGAGAGGCTCTATAATATTATGTAGAAAGTATTATTTAATCTATTATTATTTTTAATACTTTTACATTATGTGAATGCTTGTATTTGTATTTTGACATGCAGTCGTTAGCTCCCTAAATACTGTAAAATTAAATACATAATAAAACAATAATTAAATAAATATTCCTGGATAAATTACACACTGCCATCTAGTCCCAAATTATGCAAGGCTTGTACTATGAGTACTAGATAACTGATTTTTTTATATATACTTAAATACATTTTTTTATAAATAAATAAATATAATACATAGAAAATGCGAGTTCCCAGACCAAGACAAACACACATGCACACAAAAGTTGGTCAAATAAAGTAAACAAGATAAAATATTACGACCAGTATACTACCATAATTTGTACATTTGTCATTTCTCCTACCGAACCTACTTTTGACCCTAGAAGCTTCTAGGGTCAAAGAGAAAAAATTGCTACACATATTTAATTAAAGATTCCACTAATATTACGCACTAAAATGATCACTATCAGAATTGTCACACAAAAAAAAAAACTAAAAGCAACATCTCACTCAACTAGTTCCAGTTATTTATTTGTTATGTGCTATCATTGCCATGTATGCTTTTAAGCCTTACGCCAATTCAAATAATACTATTTCAAACTAAATTATTATGACCGTTAACCAACTCCCATTGCTGCCCGATCTCATCGGTAGTTTGCGTTAGTACTACGATAACCCTATGTTCACTGCGCCCCGAGCTCGGATTGAGCCATTTAATTTTATAAGTTTCATCTAGATAAAGCCACTGACTAAGGCCGGTGCAATATGGGTTTGTTTGTTCGCGGTTAGTGTACGAAGTGCAGAATTACTGTTGAGAATGATATAAACTGAAAGCTTAGTATTTATAACTTAAAAAAATATATATATTTTCTGGATAATTTACAGAACGCCATCTAGTCCCAAATTAAGAGCAAAGCTTGTATTATGGGTACAAGGCAAATTTTTAATGTACTTGTTTAAGACAAATGTACTTAAATATTTTTTTTTTTGTAAATACATACTTACGGTACATAGAAAACTTCCATAACAAGACAAACGGATTATGTTCATGCACATAAATGTTTGTCTTGTGCGGAGATTGAATTCGCGACCTCGAAGTCAAAGTATTGCCCATTGCTAGCCATTCCCCCACCGAGCTCGTCAATACAAGGAGTATTACTTACGCTCTACCCCCGATGTTAACGCAGCATCACCTCCGATCTGGTAACCTCACTTGCTCGCAGGACTACAATAATCTTCATGGGTATTATTTATTGGCGCGGTCTTCTGTAAGATGGAGGTATGTTTGCCAGAGGCTCTTTCTTATGTGCAGCACGCTTACACCACACTAAACAGGTACTGCAGCAAAATTGACAAATACAATATTCAACATCATCATCTTATAATTGTTCTAGTGATTGTTGATTTCAACAAAGTCAACAATCCTAGTTATGATTTGAGTACGTTTGCCTCGGCTGAGTTATTGGAGAAGCTTTGGTATATCCTTACTGGAGAGATACACTAGGGTGCAAAGACTGCTAACCATCGGGTTGATTCACAATCTAAAAATGGCAAAGTATTATATGAGCGAAATTAAAACGAATATATTAGGCAGAAAACCAAAGTTACATACATATAGTGGTAGCGGACCGGCCACTTATGCCAAGTCAGGATGGCAGACCGGGGTATGTATGTGTGTATGTTCGTGTGTATATATATGGATAGGATGGTTCAGTTGTCGCGCGCCTCTTCGAGCGCTTTCTGTAATTGATAGTACCTAATTAAGAACTTAATTTAGTTAAGAGAGGTGAGAACCTGGTGACCTGTGACACAGGCTTCCTAAACAAAAACTCTAAAGTGTAGGCAGCATAATATGTAGAGGCGAAGGTTGTTGGGAGCCAGCTCTTAAACGGGGGATAAAAGCAAAATGTAGGGGGCTTTGTGTTGCAGGTTGGAAGCCACTTCTTTAGATAGACCGATGATCTCGTACACTGCATTAAGCAAGGCCTTTATATACAGGCTGATAATAATGATGATGATAACGATATTTAAATAAAACAAATACGTATACAAGAATGCAGAAAATTATGCGTCTGGAAGTGTTGGGTAGCGTATTTACTTAGTGAGCACGTACCGACTTTGTATATCATTTATTATGGATCAATCAATCAAATGGGCAAAGAGGGAACCTTGGGAACCAGCTGCCTCGGTTTGTATGTGGGTTACTAATACAATTTTAAAATTCACGAATTCAGTGGCGAGACGAATACGCGATTGGCGCATACGTGAACGATTGTATCCATATAATACAAGATTAATTGATAATGGCCTAACCTTCACACATGACAACAGCCCTATATAAACTAAGACTATATAAATGCTTTTTAAGACATTTTCTACCACAAACTGTGAAGTTTTGGAATCAACTTCTTTCAGCGGTATTCCTAAATAAATACAACATGGGAGCCTTCAAGAACAGAGACAATATTTCCCTTAAGAGCCTGGCAACGAGTCAGCGACCCTTTGTTGTTGCTGATTTCTATGAGTGGTGGTGATTGCTTTCCATCAGTTGACCCACATGCGCCCGCTTGCCCCCCTGTCATACAAAAATACTGAGAATAATATTGAATCTGTAAGTTTACAGTAATCAAACTAATAGTGCATATTTACTTTTACTTTACAAAGGCATGTATTGTTAAAGAACATTATTACAAAATGGCTAATTATTTTCGAGGTGACTAAAAACTAAAAGGGGACTGACTATTTGCTACTAAAAAAATAAGTTGGCAGCGATTAAATATTTTAGCAACAATTTAAATATTAGTTATTAGAAGAGCTTCAAAAATGTAAGAAATTAAAAATACATGCCTTACGAAATCATACTTTCATGTATCCATGCGGAGCTCTATGGCGTCGTTGCAAGTGTTAGTCTAATCAATCAGCCAAGTTAAGCAATGTCAACCGTAGCCTGTCTATGGATGGGTTCATTTATCTCGCGCTTCTCTGTGCTTTCTGAGTACACGTTAAGCCGTCTTTCTTGACTGATTTTATTAGATGATAGTCGTTTAACAAGTCAGTAGCTTTGGGCAGTTTGAAAAGTCTTAGCACTGCAAACCCATCTATTTAATAAAATGTACATTTTTGATATACCAATACAAAAATAATAATTTTGACATAACGCATCTGTTTGCGGCATACCACAAACGAGAATGTCGAGTAAATTTTTCTTCGTTAACGAAATGAATCTGTATATTTCACAGCGTATGAAAAATAAGTATTAAAAATTCAAGCCAGCGTACTCAGAACCGTTGTCCCCGCCCAAAGGACAGCTGTGTCCTACAGGACCTACTAAGCCTCTATTATGGACCTCGGTGTACATGCACCGTCCCCATAAAAGTACACCATTGCCGCGCGTCAATTTATTCGCAAAATTATGCTGTCGCCTGCACTTAACGCGTTGGCAGGAACGACTGTCTTACGCATGGTTTTAGGTCATATTTACACTGAGTACAAAAAGAGGCGGTATTATGCAGCGCTGCAAGTAATTAGTTTATGAATGTATTATATATAAATGTGACAGTTTGTGAAGATATATGTCTGTTTGTACACAATGATGCCGCATGCCGTGAACATCTTCACATAGTAATGCGAATATCTTTCTAAGTATTTGAATTTGGCACACAAACCAGATACAGAAGGCAGTTCTTTTGAATACGGCCTGTATTTTAACCACCGGTAGTTTTGGTCTACACTGTGCTACTAGAGGGATTTCTATTTTTGATATTTTAAGTATGAATTTTTTTTATATTGAACAAAAAATATCCGTTTAAGTGAATTTATCACGACTAGGACTATATAAATACTTTACGTGTAGGCATTGATGTACAAAAAATGTGTAGGTCGTGGTATAACTGACGAACTCGGTGGTCGAGCACTGGCCACTTTGACTCCGAGTTCGCGGGTTCGATTCCCGCACGAGACAAACATTTGTGTGCATGAACATGTCTGTTTGTCTTGGTGTTTTCTATGTATTATAAATTATAAGTATATATTTATAAATAAAAAAATATTTAAGTACATTTATTAGTTATCTAGTACCCATAACACAAGCTTTGTGCTTAATTTGGGACTAGAGGGCGTTGTGTAAATTGTCCAGAAATATTTAAATTTAAATATACTTTTTAAATAAAATGTACATCAAATTTGTGTCAGCTCTAAGGCCTCTTGTATCCTTGGGTATAGTAAATTCGGATGAGTATGCGTACATTGCGGAGCTACCAGCATGCTAAGAATAGTAACATTGAAATCAGTCGTCAAAGTAACGCATTTATATAATACCGATTATACTCTACCCGTGTCCAAGAGGATTAAGTGACAGCACCGCTATATAGCTACAGACTTCACATATGGTAACAATTTGAAAGCAGCCGCATTAATTACACATTTCGATTGTATTACACTAAATATTTCGCTCCTGCTAAATAACGAAGCATTTGAAGGCGTTTTTGATCTCAAGATAATAACCACTTTATATCTGTCTGATTAAATTTCGTAATAACTGTAAGCCAAATTTACTGGGCAATTAATGGAAGAAATTCTAATGGAAAGAGCCAAAATGTTACGATATGTAATTTGTATTTTGAAATTAATTTCTGTTTTAGCTGTTTCAAATAATATTATTATCTTCTTTTTCAGATTTAAGTATACATTAGTTCTACAGCTGCATCGTGGAATTGAAACATGTTCATTTTAAATATTGAATACTAGCTGTTACTCGCGGCTCCACCCGCGTTATCATTATTTTAATAAAACTTTTTTTCCGTGAGAAGTGAAGAGCGTGAAGCCTATGCCACTCTCCAGACCTTAAACTTTTACCGTGCAAAAACATCTATTGGTTCCTTTCAACGTCAAAGAAGGTCAAACAAACCCACTTTCGTATTTGTAATATTAGTACGAATTTATTTATGGGTAAGGTATCTCACTCTCACTATTTTAATGCCTAAACCTAAACTTAACTTGCGCGTGGTGCACCTCGCCAACTAGATAACGAGGCTCTAGCGAACGCAAGGTATGGTATCATCCTGACTGGGGCAGTACTCTCCACCTCAAAGAAAACCGCAGCCAAATAAAAATACCCTTGAGGATCATTTTGTTATTGAAAGAGAATACATCAACCGTAAGGAGATGTTGCATTCGCAGTGGGTGTGCCAGTTCACGTCTGTCAGTAAAGAACATGGTACTTTTCTACCATAGCATACATACACCATGTGTACGTAGCGAAAAAGAGCCGAACATGGTGGAACAGCGCTGAACACGGTTCCTCGGTGGTACAGTGCTGAACATTGGAATTAGTATACTTGTGATATACAGGTATTATATACTTAAAAGGAGACCCCGGCCACGATATAATGTAACTATAATGTAATTTACTGAATAAAGCATTTGTATTTGTACTTGTGATAAAAACTTAATTGTTGTCATTTGATACAGGTTTGACGCGAAAGCTGAATAGGCTCTGAAAGCCGGACGATTGCGTGCGTTTCTCTATATAAAATTGGTGATTTCCATGGACAAAATCTAAAACTAAATGAATGAGTATCTTAAAACATTCAAATTTACATAGCCTGAAACAACTGAATTAATATTTGCTGATGACCTCTAGATGGACCAATGAGAAGGGAATGGTTGGAAGCGGCTGGATGCGGAAAGCGAAGGATCACATCTGGTGGAAGGCATAAAGCAAGGCATAGGCCACATCTGTTATGCATATTCATGCTGGGCATAGGTCCAGCAGTGGATAGATACAGGTTGATGATGATGATGATAATGCTCACAATTGATAGAGCTGTTAATATTCTGATGTATAAACTTCGTATGATCATATTCTTGAATACAATTTGGCAACCAGATTCCAGTAAACGACATAGTATAATCATGCCATAAAAATTAAAGAGGGAAGTCTTTAATCAGCAGTAAGTATCCTTAAATCGAAATAATGATTGTAATAATGATATGTTCGTAATTATAATCGTCTCATTTACAAATCAGTAGAGCAATTGAGTGAGCTAACAACAGGCAACTGGTTCTCAACATTGCAAGACGATCCAGATGTTCATGCCACGTTTATGCAGTAAAAAAACCACGAGATAACATAAAAAGTACAAAGGACATTATATTATACTTAACGTTAATGATATTAAAACGTTTTATGTAATTTAGTAATCTACATCTTTAATAAAAATTCCGACATGTGTTTTCCATGCGTGTGGTATTTCGACAACCACATTACAGGAGTTACACATAGATGCGGAACTTTTGAAGTTTAATGAAACAATGTAGGATTAACTGTATTATAATTTCGGAGCACATATGAATAACGGTGTTTTTTTTTATACGAGAGGAGGCACATGAGCATGTGGGTCACCTGATGGAAGGCAATCACCACCGCCCATGAAGATCAGCAACACCAAGGCGTCGCTCCTTTGCCAGCCTATACTCCGTGCTTTCTTTCTTTCTGGTGACCTCACTTTCATATTACTTGTCGGCTCAGAGACTCTCAGAGCCGACAAGTAAAAAAAAAATCTTACAAGTATTATATAAACATACATAAATAACAACAAAATTAAATAGCACAAAACTTTTTTTATTACCTGTACCTGTTGTAAACAATTTTCTATTTTTATCTCACAATTTTCTAACAATTTATTAATTGTACGTCGCTATTATGCTAATAGCACTTGATTTACTTACAAAATTTTACTAGGAAGATATAATACTTTGCTTTTTATAATTCGATTTAATAATATGAAAAGTAAAAGACCGGCAAAATAAAAAATAAACTGCCATAACTTCATCAGGCTTAATCTAGCACTCAAGTTATTTCACTCCCGTCATTGATTTCACCGAGAAAACGTCAAAAATATGATTAATATCCCAACACCCTGGATCTCGTGATTATCAATTAAAATTATTATCTCTTCTGCTCTAATGACAACACTGTCATATTTAATACAAATTATTCTTGCTGGCAATCTATTCGGTTTTCTTTTTTTATTGCTAGAAGTGGAAGGAAGGGGGGAGGGCTGGTCAGCGCCCGCGCAGATGTGTCGTGACACCTGCCCTTGCATAATCTACACCCCCTACTATATCTAGCTTAGTGATTTCTAATCGGTTATATTGATTTAATGCGAGAAAAAATATTTTGCATTAAGATTAAAATAATATATGATATAACAAGTAAATACAAATAAAGCTATAACTAAGGAGAAACACCCGGGGCATTAGTCATTGGAATTACAGACTAGTTTTTAAACAATAAGGATAATAATAACTATAATATATGTAAATCCATGATCACTTCAAATAATATTGAACCCAAACACAATACACTTGAGTTGATATTACGTTGCTCACTTCACCGGTAACGGAAAACGAAGAATTTCAGACAAAACACGAGAAAGCATGTAGCAACCACGTGTAACTTATATAGTAGAGAAACCGACCTTGTATTGTTTTTAGAGACATAAGTAGCCACAGTCGTGCTTAATAAAATTATTGAGGACCCTTTTTTGCCACCGGCCAGTTTCTTTATCAGGGGCTACCGCCGAAGCTGAAGACGAAGACGATCGGATTTTTTGATTCCAAAAATTGGTCTTACATTAAAGTTATTTACAATCATTTCCAGCTTAGTCAGTAGAGCTCTAGAGTTTCTTCCAGCTGACCTAAACATAATTACCAACAATCTAAACAGTAGTGTTATTTTCGCATTCAAAAAATCCAATGGTAATCGGCTTCAGCTTCGGCGGTAGGGCCCCAGAAATGTATCCTTAAACAACATTATTATTACAAAATTTATTATCTGTCGGCACTGTGATTCGATCAGTGTGTTAATGTCATTGTGTCAATCAAGTTAGATAGCGATAAAAATGAGGCACCTGTACACTTGTACAGTGCCATTCACACTGGTCAATCCAGAATGCAACATTGTATAGATGTTTCGTTTAACATGTATGTTTGTCCATAATTGTACATTATTAGAGTAACTGTGTTTTGTCTCCAATTGGCACTGTTTAAAAAAACATTGTTTAAAGTAATTGCCCAATTACTCTACTTATTATAAATGGGTTGGTGAGAGCTGGTAGTATAGCTGACATATTTTTTAGTATTGTAAGTAGTGGTTTTCTTCATTGGACCAATAGTTGCTTGCGTCTTTATGAGTGAGTATTATTACACCTTACTTTTTAACATAATTGACAAGTATAATCTTATCTTGCTCTATGTTCCCAGTAGTGTAGATATTTAAAATCAGATGATACACAGCAGTTGAGCTTCACTTAATTAGCCACCTTTAGGATTTAAATTACTTATTTGCCATATATATCAATAGATATCTCTCACATTCACTTCCTAATTCTACTAAATTCGTTGTGAGTTCCAAGGCAGCTGTAGTTCTAACCTCGGCACTGCAGTGGACCTCATTGCCTTTTCAGCGGTCGCCTCTGTTAATCCTAGCTACACAGGAGACAGTGCTGCAGTGGTGAGAAAATGAGCCCGAATCTTTTCTTGTCTACATATTGACATCAATTTATGTAGCAAATACTTATATGTAACTTGGTGATAGAATAAGTATTCTTAAATATTTGTTTCCTTATTTCTCACTATTAATATTTTTTGGAATATTAGGCTGCAGTTGATAAACAATAACCCTGATACGGCGATAAGTCTTTGTAAATAGTTTATAGTTATTGCATTTTATTTAGTAATATTTCTTATATTGTGATTATATTGTACTCGTAGTAACTATAATACTTTATCATAATATGAAAATATTGTTTACATTAATTAACGTTCATTTTCATAGAAATTATGTTACTTGACATATTTTTATGAAAGCAAATACTACAGACTTCCTCCACCTTTATCGCATTCTTATTTCCTTATAATTATCGTAAATATTGGTAATTTATTTTACTACCACGTAATAGAATCATAAGAGTAAGATATTACGAATTTTATCTTTATCACGGCGGTATAATATGAAAGCTATTAAAATATTGAAATATGTGACCATATTAAACAGTATTTATGAGAAATAATAATCCAAAATGTACCGAAAAAGCAGGTGTCACTATTTTAATTACTTAGTTATGAAGCAACGATATAAATTCTGAAGATTTCGATGGGCAACCACAACTGCTACTTCATTGTGTATACATACTAAGATATAATGAATACTTACAAGAATATATGTGAATTCTTCCGTTTTTACTTCGTACATTTAATTCATGGAACTTAAGACTCTACTTTCAATTATATAAAGACTTCTTTTGAAAACGATTTCATATTTTTACTAATAAATTTATGCAAAAGCAATGGAGTAGTCGTTATGATAATATTGAAAAAAAAAAATCCAATAAAATCAAATATTAGAAAGTATTGAAAACAGTTCAATATATAGTATTCGATTGTAACAATATAGTATTCGATTTGTAAAGTATTTTTTATTATTATAAAATTCAACATTTTCTTACTTGTCTGTTTATGGTGTATCCTTTTTTTATTCTTACAATGTTCACTGGCAATGTACATATTTATAAGATGTGAATACTTCACATCGTGAATATTTGTATCGTTGCATATGTGATATGTATAAGGAAAGTCGCTTGGCAGAACATAATATAACAATATATCGTATGACAACAAAGGCAAACAAACGCCCGACAAACCAAAGACATATAATAATAAACAAAAATGTAATAAATAATACGCTTATTATTAAATTGGCATGAAATATTTTATATATAACTTCGTTATAATTAAGTTGTAACACGCAAATAAACCTCGTCAAACAATATAACTCCACGGTTTTCCCTGTTGCGTAGTTTTCAGTGAGTCGACGACTGGGCAGGTGCTGTTCGGGCGCACACTTCTTTCATTAAAATTAATACCAATGTCGCGTGTGCACATTCTTACTCGATAACGCCTCACCGTAATTAAGGTATGGTTAAAACGAGTAAACTCGTCCACCGTCCGCCGTCCGCCGCCGCCCGCGACCGTCGACGGATGCCCGGCGCGCGCCCGCCACGCGCCAACGGTACTCGACAAACATTTTATTAACGAGAATTTTTGCCTGATCGTATCGTATAAAATTATACAAAATAAGTTTACTGGTAATCCCAATTCGACAACGTATTTATGTCGGCAATTCATTCACCTGTCAACCCCATCACTCACTTATAAAGCTGTCAACAAAAAACACAATAGAAACAAACTAGGAAACAATACTAATTAACTATTTAAGCGTATCTTATCGCCGCAGCTAACGAGGTGTCGTAAAGCTATAAACGAAATTGTACTAGTGTTGTAGGCAAATGGTCCAAATTTCCCTTGGCCTTATTTATAGTCCTTGGGATAAACAATTTTGTAGATACGTGAAATATAACGCACTAAATGAGACACGAATTCTCATTAGAACTGTGTTCCCAAGCGAAGTGACATTTTTATAAAGTTGTTTTCAGATTTACAAGTCTATACAAAAAATATTTTGAAAAACAAAATAAATAAATTGAGTGCCTATAATAAATTATTAGAAACACTAGAATTTAAATTAACTAAGATATTCTTTGCCAGCATGACAATTAATAATTTTTTTGTGTATGATTATCATCGAGAACCCTCATTCATCGCACTGCTGGGATACAGGTCTCCCCTCCATCGAAGGGGTTTAGAGCATACTCCACCACTCTGTTCAACTGCGGGTTGGCGGAGGCCAGTGTTTTCAAGCCGCCTAATGGCTGACTTGGCTTAACGACTATCATCTAATGACAACAGCCAGCACCGACGTAACTTAACGTGCCCATCGAGCACGTTTTATAATTATACAGCTTTAAAATAAATTTAATATATATAAATATAATATAAATATTCTTGGACAAATCACACACGGCCATCTAGTCCCAAACTAAGCAAAGCTTGTGCTATGGGTACTAGATAACTGCTATAATACTTAAATACATTTTTTTTTTGTAAATATATACATATTATGCATAGAAAACGCCCAGACCAAGATAAAGAGACATGTTCATGCACACAAATATTTGTCTTGTGCGGGGATCGAACCCGCGACCTCGGAGTCAAAGTGGCCATTGCTAACCATTCGACCACCGAGCTCGTCGAAAGTACACAGATAGTATAAGTAGTAAATTACACTGAGTATATAAAATTCAAATGCATTGCAATTCAGCATCTATATAAAAAAAATTGAACGTTTTCGAATAACAGTTTGTTTATATACATAATTGAGTAATTCCAATTTACTAAACAGAAATGACAGGATAATAGAAAAATAAATCAGTTCAATTGAAAATTGATGTAATAATTCAATTCAATACTAACAACATGTCAAGCGGTGAGCTTTAACTTCACCTATTATTATAAAAAGAAAACTCAATAACGATTGTATTGTATCTAACCTAACTAAATTTATTATATATAATATGTGGGACTTATTTTTGTCGTATTGAATCTAAATTTACCATATGTGAGAGGTATACAATTTTTTTAAAAGATATCTCGTTTCGCTTACCGTCAGGCGAAGCGGAGTCACTATGCTGAGCCACTATGATGACATAGACGTTTCCTCTGATTTCACTTATTCACTCTCGGTAACTATCTATATTTATTTAAATATTTCGGGACAATTTACACACAGCCATCTAGTCCCAAAATAAGCACAAAGCTTGTACTATGGGTACCTACTAGACAACTGATAAATGTACTTAAATACACTTTCTTTGTAAATACCTACATACTTATAATACATAGAAAACACCCAGACCAAGACAAAAAAACAGGCATGTTCATGCACACAAATGTTTGTCTTGTGCGAGGATCGAACCCGCGACCTCGGAATCCAAGTAGCCATTGCTAGCCATTCGATCAACGGGGTCATCATTATTGACGCTTTCTTGACATTTAAGGAAAATAAAGAAAGACAATTTCAGTTATCGCGTGTCTAGAATGTTTAGTATGTTGTCAACGTAACGATTTGGGGTGTAGGTGGCTATCCAGCATCTTTGAGCTACATCCTCATCTGCACATAGTGCACCCTGCTGATTAGACTAATGAGGTTGTGGCAAAGAGATGTAAAGCAGAGCGTATTTATAACCCGTCCAGCTAGAGTAATTCACATCAAATAACAATTCCCTTGAAGGTGCTATCCTCTTGTGAATGAGTGAGGTCACCAGGAAGGAAGTAGTTACAATGTTAACAGCGGGGTGTGGTGTGGTGGCGCGCAAACGAAATGATATTTCATGTAGCGAGCGTTGATATGGCTACGATAACGCTCCATATCAGGTGCAGCATATGTTTGTATGTAGTCGTAAGAAGTATAAAAAAATGACTTTTTGTTCGTATGGCCTGTGAAATTGCCTGTTTAAAAAAAACGAGCAATGGATGTTAAAATAAAACATCAAGCCTGCCTGACACATATATTTCAGTTTTAACAGTAAAGCGTAAGAAAGTTGCAAAAGTCAAGATTTACTCCTATCCTATACTAATATGTACAAGGAATTCTTATTTAGGATTTTTTATTATATGAGGAATATTCATAGTTATAATTTAATTTAGATAAAATTAAATATAATACAAATAAACATAAATAACAAAATTAAATAATACCGCGTAAATGTTATTATCAAAAAAATTTGAATATCGATCAGCAGGCAAATCGATTACAATGCAAAATTGGATCACGCAAATCGTATCTCGAACACGATCGTGGACAGCGTGTCGTGTCAACAAGTCGGATGTCGACCGACGGACCGTTGCGTGTTGGCCGACGCGACGCGACGCGACGTTTGAAGTCCGATATTGACGGTAGCCGATACGGCATGGAGATAGCTCTGCGCTACTGTTTTGCATTACTTTTGATACCAACCAAATTTACATTTTAGACGTTTGAAGGACATGTGAACTTTGCTAGTGAGAAAAGCATTTTGTTCTAGCAGATATGGGTTTTAGTTTGTTACTAAAGCAATGACTTAAAATTATATATTTTATCGGTGTCATTGCTGTTAAAATTTTTATTATTTTACTCATGTCTATTTCTCCTGTAGACTTAACATGTATACTAGGAAAGATCCAGTATTAAAGATTTTACGTTCTTCCTATTTTAGCTTAATTCTAAAATATGGTGATTAATTCTAAACTCTTCAATAATAAAATAAGAAACCAAGAACAGAAAATTATATACAAATAAATTAATGATAAACATTGATAATTTTAGCAACAAAATATACAGATCTGAAAAGCCTTCCATATTAGAGATTTCTTCTAGCAAATCTTAACGTATTTGGTAGGATTACGAAAAGCAAAATAAAAACGTGAATTTTATTTGCTTTAAGTATTTTTTTTTAACCAATTTGCGTAATTTTATTATATTTACAAAGATTTTTGACGAGCTCGGTGCTCGAATTTAGCAGTTAGTAATAGCTACTTTGACTCCGCGGTAGCGGGTTCGATTCCCGCATAAGACAAATATTTGTGTGCATTAACCTGTCTCTTTGTCAATAAACTTTGCTTAGTTTGGGACTAGATGGCAGTGTGTAATTTATCCAGGAATATTTATTTATTTGTATAGGCATTGCGTACAATGCCTATACAAATATATATAGTGTTTTGCTTGAAATATTCAAATATTTTACTAATTTTATAGCACTCACCTATATACACAAATATTAAAGAAATCGGCAAATCATTGGTTTTATATATATCACGACCTCGTTGCCGGATTGCTTTGTGAATCCTCCCTTTATGTTGTCAAAACCGACCACGCTTGAGGTGAAATATAAAACATTCCCATATATTAATATGATCACCCTTTGACGCCTCGATGAATAGGAGTCACTCAACAAATCGTTAATCAAACGTTATTGGATAGGAATCAGGTAGTTTTATTGTGTCGGCGAGCTTTACCGGTATGATTTATAGGCTAGTGTAATTTTTAAGGAATTAATAGACCAACTTGGAGTCGTCAATGAATGTCGACAAACTGTAGACTGTGGGTAAATCGGCTACCCTATCGTAACACGGGTCGATTGATTCGCTTCGAAGCATGACTAAACGGAATACTGTTTTCTTTAGCTTCTGAACGTATTTGTATAATGCAGATGATATATTCTCACGTATTTTTTAGACCTACGACCTAAGCTAAAGGTTACGATCATACATTTTAATTGCCAAAATTTAACTTCAGCTTAATTTAGTGGTGTATAGCTTAGTCGATAAGGGCTGTGCAACTCTACCTACCTAGCTTATCATGCATCACACTGAAGCCCCATTTTTGGAAAGAATATTTTTTTTAACTCATTTTCAAATTAGCTATGAAATCCCTGAATGGAAATACTGAGCTCCACCCATTCACATTGCAGCAGCATGGGGAGTGAGCTTAAAAACCTCTTCGGAGCAATGGAATCTACGGATCAACGGATCTCAACAATGGAATAAACATTAAGAGTACAGTAGGGTTGACTATATCGCTTTTGTATTTTAATTTTATCCAGTTTATTCTTACCCGTATCATAATAATTCCAATCAAAGGCACATACTAAACGTCACTATGTACTGTCATCTGGAATAGTAGACCATTTACTGGCGATAATCTTAAGTCCTTATGCAATGAAGAGCATGTTAAGCTGTTTGTCACGGTCGTTGTCAATTGATAAAGGCATTAAAACAAGTATTTAAGTTGAAAACTAACGGATCTTGAAAAACTAGATTACTTATTGACAGACTGGTCAACTTTAAACAGGTACAACGTGGGAGAAGCAGCTTCGTAGTGTCACAACGCTTTCAATAATTTTCGGTGTCATGAAAGTACCGTCTGTCGTCTATTTCATTTTCAAGATCTTGGTTTTTTTTGTACGACGTCGGGTGGCAGACAAGCATACGGCCCGCCTGTTGTGAAGCGTTTACCGTAGCCGTGTTAACGCTAGCAACATAAAATATCGCTCGCACGCCGCCACCCCCGCTGTCACCACAGCATCTCCTTCCTATTTGGTTACCTCACTCACTCGCAGGAACACAACAACCCTCAAGGGAATTGTTATTTGGCTGCGGTATTCTGTGAAGTGGAAGTGTACATTCCCCAGTCTTTACCTCTTACCGCTTTCAATTATGCTCCCTACCACTCTTTTCGCCAGAGCTTCGTTGGTCAGTCAGAAGGGTGCACCGCGTGCAGGTGAAGTTGGCTTTGGTTCAAAGATTTTGATGAACGACTTACACCGCAAGGTTCATTGGTGATTTGTTTATAAAAGTTACTAATAGTTACACGCAAAGCTAATAGGTATGTAGTATGTCTGTAAGTTAGTATACAGTATCCGTGGAGCGTTTTGGTATCGACAATAGCGATGATGGCTCATTTTTTTTTTAAGTTTTATACTAGTATGATGGCACTGAAGTTCTTTCTTTATTATTTTCCTCTACATTTTCTTTTTTTCAAAATAACTCTAAGTAGGTAGTACAAGACCACTTTAGTTCAGTTCAGCATCAATAAGTTTTACTCATTTATGCAACACTACACTAGTCGTTCGATAAAAAATAAGATCTTTGATTATTTATCAAAACAATTTAGATATCTCCGAAATATCTAATTATTCAAATTAGTCACCAAAGTTTTATTAACGATTTTTGAGCAATAATGAATTTAAAAATAGGGTTTGCGTGTTTTACATTTTCATGAAAGTTGGAACTGACTCGAGATTTATCGCAAAACAACGCAAAAAGAGATTTATCATCCTCGACTTGGACATAATAAACACGAATATAACGGTAAATTTAGCAAAACAAATAGCCATGATGACCATCGATCCCAGGTAGCTGAAGCGTGACCTGTCAGCAGATGATGCCATTCCCATAATCATCGCCCCCAAATCCCACGCTGGCCATCTCATTTGTTTTACGTAATTGTTTTATTGCACGAGTAATCGCCCAACGTAAATGTCACTCAATTTCCGTTATAACTCTATAAAAATAATAACATCACTATCTGGATAAATGTAATTTCAATGTACAGTTAGGGTAATAGGTGCAGTAACATCTACCTTACCGCTATTTTTGATTAAAATGCATAATTATTATTATATTACAATTTTCTTAAATTGATTTGTGTAGAATGATTAACGCACAAAACAAATTAACGATTTTTTTTTTATATCCTAATGAACGTGTATTCAAAGTTAAATATAAGGTAATTAAAAATTATCGAGAAAAAAACATGTTTGTGGTGTTAATCATTCTACACAAATCAATTTAAGAAAATTGTAATATAATAATAATTGTGCATTTTAATAAAAAATAACGGTAAGGTAGATGCTACTTACCATGACTGTACACTGAAATTACATTTATATTAAGTACGTATAACTAGTTACAGAAACATCTATCAACGCACTACGTAAAGTACTGGACGGTTGGAGCTGAAGTTGGCATACAGAGGCATGGAGAACCAAACTCGTTGTAGTTTATTTTAAAACTTTGAAACAAACAAATCACACGACATTGTTTTAATGATTCAGGACAGCTTTTCCCAAATGAATCGATAAATTGCCTCAAAGCGTATTCTTTTAAAAGTAACATTAATAAAATGGTATATCTCTGACACTTCTGAAATGAAGTTGTCATGTTATAATTGTTTCATTTGGTGTGAAACCGTCCACTCTTTCAAAAGACCCCTCTGGAGAAGTAACATGGCTTAATTGGGCAACGGGAGGTGGAATTACCGACATTTTGTTGTGACAACTTGTTAAACAAAATTAACGTGTAAAAACTGCATGTCTGCGGTCCGCGGGGAGCATTAAATTGAGATGTATTCGAAATCGATTTTTTATTTGAAGTAGCAAATATTTAAATTAGACAAATGTAAAAAAAAAAATGAAATTTCGTGGTGCGAGCCGATAGATGTGCCTGGGAGTGTATTATAATTGCCATCATTCGGCACTGTTACAATGTATAAGAACTTTGACCTGAATGAAAAAGGTTTGGGTTCATATTAACTTCGATCTTGTTAAAACAACCTGGCAAATTAATATAATTGTTTGTTTAAAATTTATGATTATCGTATCGTATCGATCTTTGAGTCTAGTTATTCTCACTAACAAGGATCTGGCAACAGACAGGTAAGATACAACCTAATTATAAGCTGCTCACCTGGGGAGTACCTAAATCGCACAGAAGACCCAGATAAATAACAATTTGTTATAAACAGTTGTTGTATTCCTACGAGTGAGTGAGGTTTCCAGGAAGAAAGGAGTTGTTGCGAATGTTATGATGCAAGCGTCTTTAAGTTACTCTTTTGCTTCCTATCAGACGGACCGTATGCTTGCCTGCAACCCGATGCAGTATACAAAAAATATTTTACATTTCTATTATACCATGGCAAATCTTTTGTAAAGCGTTCACCGTAGCCTATATACGCTTGTTTGTTAGCCTTAGTCACTCGCAAAAACACAAGAATTTTCAAGAGTGTTATTGATTCTAGTTTTCTATACAGTAAACATTCTTCCTCAATTGGGATCGACATGTCCTGTCTTTTGTGCAAGGATCAACGCTACTGTGATGGTATGGTTCACTCTCACCCAACCTCCGGAGTATGGGGAGGGTTATAATGTGTCTGGAGGGTCTCTTTCACCAGAGCAGAGAACGAAACTCACTACAGACCTGATTTTTTTTTCTTTAACGGGACGAGGGCCTACCACACATACCCACCGCTGTTTTTTCTGTGTAGCCAGGATTAACAGCGGCGACCATCAAAAAAGGCAATTAACAATGAAGTCCATTGCAATCCCGGGGGTAAGACTACGGCTGCCTTGGAACTCACAACGAATTTAAAAGAAAAAAAAAGTATGGGTAAATAACTTTTGGAAATTTATGTCCCGTCTTAGCAATGTGAGTCCTCCTGATACACTATAACCCTGGCGTCCAATACTGTTAGATAGATCTGTGGTGCATGGCAGTTCAGCTTCACTTGACTAGCCATTTCTTTAGGCTTTTAATGCCTTATTTGCCATATAATCAGCTATATGGCAAATAAGGCATTAAAAGCTATATAGCTGATTATATGGCAAATAAGGCATTAAAAGCCTAAAGAAATGGCTAGTCAAGTGAAGCTGAACTGCCATGCACCACAGATCTATCTAACAGTATTGGACGCCAGGGTTATAGTGTATCAGGAGGATCTCTTTCACCGGAGCCTTATTTTGCAGGGTGTACTAAAGTAATTATTAATGATTTCATATGGAAAAAGACGACCAAGTTGGTCTAAACTACGAAGTATACTGTAGCTAGTTGCTAGATAATGGAAGTATAATTCCTGCACTAAATTCCATAAAAGAGTATAAATATACCCTATATTGTAAAGAAATCAAATTACCCATTAAAGGACAAGATTATGAAAGATGTGTGACATTTTTTTTCATTTTGAATTTATTACATCATCATTTGGCCGTGTGGTTTCCGGCAGACTAGAATAGAATCATTCCGTTTCTTCCCGTGGATGATGTACAAGGCGATTAAGGGAAATACATTATCAAATATCGATCAGGCCTCGCCAACCCGTTTGGCCAGCGTGGGGAGTGTAGGCCAAATCCTCCTTCCGTTTAGGACGGACGAGAGATGGTCGTGCTCCTGTAGTGGAGACTAAAATGGACCTGATGATGATGACGATGATGATGAGCGTGTACTAAGGATTTGGCTATAAAGATGCTTGTGAACAACTTACACCCCAAAACTTCCACAACAAAATCTTGTTCATAACAAATATTACAAAGAAACAACAACATCGGTTCGTGGGTGGCGCGCTGCTTTCAACCCTAACAATGACTTATCTTATTGGAATCGTTTACTAATTCTGTAAATTGACTTATAACAAGATACTTGTGGGTACAATTTAACCCTTTATTGTTATTTATGCTTGTATGTCATGAATCACTTCATTAAACATATTACTTTTTATGAATCGGTCGGACGGATAAGAGATGACGCGAGTTTTGGGTGAGACTGGCTTTGACTTCATGGATGGTAGGTACTTCGTTCCAACTACGTGCACCTAAATTATTAATAAATAAATTTGTATTGTTCATTAATAATTTGCAAAATTTATTACAAATATGAAAAAAACACCGAGGGGCTCGTCACTATAATCGAACACGCAAGTTAAGCAACGTCGACTGTAGTCTGTCCATGGATGGGTTTATTTATCTCGAGCTCCTCTGTGCTTCAGAGGGCACGTTAAGCGGTCGGTCCTGTCAATAGATGGCAGTCGTTAAGCTAAGTCAGTGGCCTTAGACGGTTTGAAAACACTGGCGGAGGGCCAACCCGCAGTTGAGCAGCGTGGTGGAGTATGCTTTAAAACCCTTTGGTTTGAGGGAAGAGCCATATCCCAGCAGTGGGATGATTAAGGGTTGACGACGATGATGTCGATAAAATGTAAATATAATTTTTTTTTGGTTCCATCCCTGCAAAGACAAACATTTGTCTGCACGAATATGTCTGTCTGTTTTGAGTTTATTATGTTTTATGTTAGGCCAGTTAGGCTTTGTTTGGCGCTATATGATTTGATGATCTTGGAGTAATTATTACTTTTGGTACAGATAACAAAAAAAAAAACATTTTTATATATATTTATAAACACTTTTCTATTGTTTAAGCATTGCATTTTTCTATAATTATTATTTTCAAAAAGGGTTCTTCAAAAGGTTGTAAAGAGGTTTTTAAAGGGTCAGCAACGCGCGTGTGATGGCCCTGGCGTTACAGCGTTCATAGGCTACGGTACCTGCTCCCATCAGGCGGGCCGTATGCTGGTTTGCCACTTTAGTGGCATAAAAAAATAGTTTATTTCGGCCAACTTGTCGGAATATTAGAAATATTTTCCCAGTAGTGGGTACATGGCGCCAGCAGTAGCTCAGTTGAGAGAGCTCTCCACCGCACCGGTAATCGAGAGGTCGTGGGTTCAGGTCCCATCTAGGAGGGTGAGGTGATTTTTATGAAATATTTATTACTTGACTCTTTATTGCACATAAAAATTACATAATATAGTAATATCAGATTTATATAAAGGTGATCTCTCTCTCACACAATTAAGTAGGTAGGTAGACTACAGATCTTTGCCAGCTATCCTAGAGATAGTATACTACTGTCACAGAATAATACTGTACTGTGATTTTGGTGAAACTTGCATTATTTCCTACGTTGTATTAACATACAACGTAGGAAATAGTGCAAGTTTCACTAACCCTAGTCGAACAAAAAATATTTTTTTAAGTCTGAGTTGTACTATTGAGTTATGCGCAGACAAATATACTTACACTAGTGAAATTTAGCACACAAATTTAGAAGCTGATATAGACTAACATATGCAAAAACTGTGCAATTCTGGCGATTCACAATTACATACATACTGGTCGAATTGATAACCTCCTTTTTTGAAGTCGGTTAAAAATGAATTCGCTGTACACCTATTCACAACCCCAATTCCATACCATTTAACCTACTCCCCTCAATAGTTCAACCCTAACGGAATATACCCCAATACATCGATTACGTGTAATAATCAAGAAAAAAAAACAGTTATTTACGGAACCCATTAGCACCTCCCCGCAGGTTATATCCGGTACAAAATCACGGGGTTTGGACCCCAAAGATGACTAGCCGAACTTTGCCTCGTTACAAAGCCAATTTAAATCTAATGCACGATAAGTGATTTTAACTAAATTGTAAAAAAATGTTACGATTCCCCTTCGGCTATACTAACAACAATTTTCATTTTCATATTATAAACTCGACTTAAGCTTTAATAAAACTTTTGGTGTCATAAGCTTTAATAAAAGCTTATGACCAAAAGTTGCTTGGCAATTTTTTCTAAGCAAATACGGGAGACTACGTTTAGTAACACCAGGAGCTCGCGCGTTACGTAAGACCGGTAACGCAAGTCACTGGTCACTCTCTCTTATATATTTGAAAACCTAGAGGTAGGTCGTACTTGAAGAACCCCATATAATTACGACGAACTTTACTTTTCACCGTATTTGGAATTGTTTATACTTTTAACTTCAACTTAAATAAATACACACTTAACACTACCTTATAGAGTTTCCTTTGTTTGCGCAGAGAAGTCTAAAGGAGAGGTTAATTATATTGATGAGTACTATAATTTAAATAACCATTGAGTTTTTATTGAAACCATAAAGCAACGTAATTGCCTATTACCGAGAGCCTGCTGTCAGGAGATCTTACACAAAGTGTGCACAATAGGATAGATTATTTGGGCGCAATTTCTGTCACAAGAAAAAGGAGGTGGAAATAGTTATTTTATCGAATTTCTATTTTATTAATAAAAGTATTATTTATTCATCCTCTTTTATCCCAGTAAAATCACTTTACAAACTGCTTAAAATTTCATAAACTATGTACTGAGAGAAATCCTTTATTTTCAAATGAAGAAGGATTTGGTCTGCGTCAATTTAATTAGTTATTAATTAACGTTTGAACACGTTATCGAGAAATAGACTGCTTGGTAACATGACAGAAATAATTCGTATATGTTTTAAGATTTCTATTAACATAATTTAAATAGCAGGCATTTAGTGATTCCCGTCGTTATGCCCAGCTGAACTACTTAACTTTCTTTTTGAAAATCCACGCTCATAATTGTTGAAAGCTATCTCATAAGTGTTAACTAATGAAAACAAATACCATTCGAAACACCATTTGGATTCAATTAGTGAAGTAAAATGAGTAGAATGATCGTTATTCGATACACCCAAGTATATTGACGGTCGTCTTTGATCAAAGGACCGACAAATAAAACGAAATATATATTATCAGTAAGAAGTGCAATTCGTAGCATGCTTGCTTTAGTTCTAATTGATGATGAGTTTGGTTAAGACGCCGACAACTGTCAGTATAGCGGCGATGCGTGCGCGCTTAGAACCACTCACATACCATTTGTAAGAAAATGCCATAATAATCATTGACATTAGAAAGTTTAATAAATTTGTAGTTGCCTTACGAATTTTTGTGTTTCGGTATGCTGTTAGATCGAGGAATTACAAAATTCCGAAAGTGGTTTACAGATTAGTAATTAAAAATAGATAATTAACTTACAAGCCTCAAAACAGTATGTAAATTGTATAAATTTGATGGTTAACAAAAAAACATGACATACTCGTAAGTCTAACGAATATTTTTTGATTTCGTAATTCTAATTAAGTTAGGGAGTCTTTGGTGATGCTACTCCTAAAGCAAATGCGAAGACCCGCCCGCACAAAGCGGTCTCGTCTTTTCAGTACTCACTCCCGCTGTTCATGGCAATATTTATAATGTGGGATTGAGGATATATATTAACATTTATTTTTCTGTAGTTATCAGATGAATAGTCATAACAATAAAACTACAATTTATGTGACATAAACATAATACTTTAGGAGTATGAAGCTTCCAAAATTTCATGATTTTCTTTCCACAATTTTTCCGGGAACAGCGACGAGAAAGCCTTCTTATTCTACTAAGTTAGTTAGCAAACAGCTTATGGTCCGTCTGATGTGAATGGGCGCTCGTTGGGACAGGCATTTTCCCATCGCTGTCTCTACACGTTTCTCAAGTTGGTGTCACAATACAAACGATATGCTGGTAATTAATAAGTACAATTTATAATCATGATTAGAAGTATAAAGTTCAGTTTTTTAATATTTTGTAGATTTTGAATTTCATAAATGTCAATGCTTTTTTACTGATAAAACTTCGATAAACATTGGTGCGACTTTTATCGGGTGGGTTTAACTGCCTTTATGAGAAATTCCTGGGTTGAACACTTAGTAAGATACTTCGGAAAAGATAACGTTGATGTGGATTCTTAATACGATTGATTTATTCAAAGTGTTCCGAAATCGATAGGATGATTATAACGCCGTATTATCGTTTATGCCCTTTAGGGAAACCCGTTTTGTGGTTTCAATGATCTCTCAGTCATTTAACCACTTCAATCTGATTTATTCAAAATATTTCGAGAGAGGCATCGCAGGCGACATTGTAACATATAGGGACAGCAATTATTTCGTTAAACAAACTGGTTCTGTCCCATCGCAAAATAATTCGATAACACAGCATCCATTAAATTATTACTAAAACTTAACGATGGTAAATATAACGTTCCCTAACGTTTACATAACATGCTGTTAAAGTTCATCAGCCTCTGAAATAAAGTTAAATACTTCTTCAACATATACCTATATAAATTTTGCGATAAGAAAATATTTGTATAGCTGATAAAAGCGAATTCCAAAATATTGAATTCATTTTTGTATGCAGTGGTCAGCATAAAAAACTGAGCACGCGTTAGCCAAGGCGTCCCCGCCCGTGCTGCACTCCCCTATAGCCGCTATACCTGGTACGGACCCGCACATACCCGGGGAAGGGATGATCGAAAATAATAGGGGAAGAGAATTTTAAAATTTATATTTTTTGCAGCCGGCGCAGGTGATATAACGTGTGCGCGTGCGGCAGCGGCTCACTTGTACGCGAAGCTCCACCGCTGTCGCTCGCGCTCGTTTCACATAAAGCTCCCACGAAGCCTCCGCGGCTACGCGCTATCGCACAGTGCTTTTTCGATCGCCGCGCGGACCGGTTGTGCGCTCTTATCTCTCGCGACTACGTAAACACGATGCTACAAGAAATACAACTCGTTCAAGGTCAGACGAATTACGTCGTCGTATCATCTGGGTATCCAACAGCAACGGTAACGAAGACGCCTATTGAAAAGAGGAACATACCTATCGCTCCTGCTCCCGAGAAAAACTATGTCACGCACGACACACCCCCGAATCTGCAGTATAGAAAGAAGGTGCACTTCAGAACTAACCCGTACACTGGACCTCAAGCTGTGTCTATCGCTCGTCGTAACGCAAGAGAGCGGAATCGCGTGAAACAAGTGAATGACGGATTTAATGCGCTACGTCGTCATCTGCCAGCTTCTGTAGTCGCCGCCTTATCCGGTGGCGCCAGGCGGGGTTCGGGAAAGAAGCTTAGTAAAGTTGACACCTTAAGGATGGTCGTCGAGTATATAAGGTATCTGCAACAAATATTAGAAGAAAGCGATGCCGCTCTAGGCATTTCACGCGACCAAGAAAATAGAGAAAATATTCCTAGTAGTAATGCACAAGTTTTGACCTCAATGGATATGGATGATGGTTTTTTCTATGGAAGCGGATCACCGTGTTCAGAAAAAGCTGGTTCACCAGCTCCCTCGGAGTGTTCATCTGGGGTTTCTTCGGCCTACTCGACGGTGGACCGGTATGAAGTTTCAACGCAGCAACACCTTGGTCATATGGACGAGGAAGAATTGCTCGATGTCATTTCGTGGTGGCAACAGAAATAGCGATTATGTAAGTAAAGTTAATCTCTAAAAATGGAACTCTTATCAGAACATTTCTATTTCATTTCATTTCCAAAACAAATTATCGGTAATTTTCTGACATCAAAATAATAACAATATATCGATTTGTTTTGAAATGAAAATAATAACAAATTAGCAATTGTATCTCTGAAATGAAAATAATCGATATTTTTTTTATAATTATTGATTATAAATTACCGATTATTTTAAATTCAGAATAATATTGCTAGTGTAAACAATATAAGCATTGAAGTTGTACTTTATTAATGAAATCTTTCTTTTGTTCACAGGTAAAAATAGCAATATTGGACGATTCCCTCCGAGAAAGTGCATTAATTTGTTTGCATTTATTGTGAATAACATACGAAAAGACTCTTGTATATCTAGTCAGAAAGTTAGTGACTTAATTTTTAATTAAGTTTTATTGATAACCATAGTGCCTTTGATAAGAAGCTAAATTGAGGTAAAGTTACGGACGAGTACATTGACACATCAAAAATTTTTATCGATTAAGTAAGGTTTAGGTATAAATTCCACATTGCGACAAGCAAACTTACTTAAGTTTAAGTTAAGTATTTGCAATGAATTTTTTTCCTATTTCTAGATGTGCCGATTTATTAAATTGCATTATAATTTTATTATAATAAGGTTGATAAAATTGATCTTAATTATATTGTTACCTGTCAGTGTATTATCGAGGCTTGTCAAAAACAATGTATAATAAACCGACTTCGAAGCCAGTTAATAAAGTTTGTAAATATTAGTATGTAAGTAGTTTTTAGCATAGAAATAAATTATTTATTATGATGGTTTACAAGTTGTTTTATTGTTTTAAATGATTCATAAAAAGTATAAGACGAGTCTAAGTGAACTCAGGAACCGAATGGCTAAATAACTAATTTCATTCTATTTCATAATATGTCATAATATTTCAGTTATAGATTATTAGATTCTGTTTGTCGAGTGGCAAATACTAGATAATTGCAAGTAATTATTAAAAAAATGGTAATTACTGCATTATTCTAGTAAATACCACTCCAATAGTTAACAAGCATAGTGCCTAACGCTTATGATATAAAAACTATCTCTCACATACTGTTTTTTTTATTCAAGGGCGAGTGCCAAACAAGTACACATACGGCCCACCTGATATAAAGTGATTACCGTAGTCATATAGACGCTTGTAATGCAAAGAGTATTACTCGCGCGCTGGCTCCGCAACCCGTTACCAGATGTGAGATAAGCAATGCAGTATCGCATATATGGTAACCTCATTTACATGCAGGAATACTAACAATATCCTCGAGAACTTTTGTTAGACCTTACAGAAGACCGCTGCCATAATCTGTAAGGTGGAGGTATTCCGCAGTCGGGCTCGACATACTTCGTACTCCCGCTGTAAACACAGTACTAAACCTCGGTACATCTAATACATCGCAGAAAATAACAGCTCTTTAAGGATTATTATTTGTTTGGAGTATTCTGTAAGGCTCCACCCTACAGTATACCAAATTTATCGCACTAACAGAAAAAGCTCGACTAAGAATCTCTATTTATATATCTAATAAGTGATAAATTTGGCTTACTTCTCTTTTGAAAGACTTTAATCTTCAGAGTGTACCATACGCAGGCTTTAATCCTAAAGTTGATAGCTTTCATCATGTAAAGAAAGGAAGGAGGAGTTGCTGTGTTGACAGCGGGGGTGGCAGTGCGCAAGCGATATTTCATGTTACGAGCGTCAATATGGTTACGGTAATCGCTCATATCAAGCGGGCCGTGTGCTTGTTTACCATCCGACGTAGTATAAAAAAATGTAAAAAAAATAATACTCTAATCTTTCTTTTTTGAACCGCCTGAAACTCAAACCAAGGCCCATCATTATTTTTGAGCCAAAGCCAATATCACCTACACTGCACTTGCTGCTGATTAAATATCGAGGTAAAAGAGAGTTAGGGCATAGTATGATACTAAATAAATAAATATTGACAAATTACACAGCGCATCTAGTCTCTTGTACTATGTACATTTGTATCTTGTACTATGTATAGGTATGTCCTTGTGCTTGTACTGTGGGTACTAGATAACTGCTAATGTATATGAATACATGATAATTGTACCCGTCTGTATTATTATATTTTTATATCGCGAGCGCTCATGTTATGAGACGAGCTCGGTGGCGTAGCGGTCAATGACGCGGCTTCGACACCAACGCTCGTGGGTTCGATTCCCACACAGGACAAACATTTGTGTGCATGAACATGTCTGTTTGTCTTGGTCTGGGTGTTTTTAGGGTTCCGAACCTCAAAAGGAAAAACGGAACCCTTATAAGATCACTTTGTTGTCCGTCTGTCTGTCTGTCTGTCTGTCTGTCTGTCTGTCTGTCTGTCTGTCTGTCTGTCTGTCTGTCTGTCTGTCTGTCTGTCAAACATTTCTATGTCGAGAATGCGTGGAGGTATCAAGCTGAAATTTGAACTGTATACACAGGTCTACGGTCCCATGAAGTTAAAAAAAAATCAAACTGCTAAGTTTACGTAGAAAAAAGTTACGGCCGTTTATTCAGCAAAAAACGCATATTTCGACACACTCAAAGGAATCAAAACCTATAGGGTACTTCCCGTTGACCTAGAACTATGAAATTTGGCAAGTAACATCGTTATAGACTACAAGTACAGGAATAAATCTCAAAACTATACATTTGTAAATAGATCTAAAAAAATAGGGGGTCTATATTTTTTATAGAGTGTCGAAATTTCAAATTGAAACTACTAGTTCAAATGGGGTATCATATGAAAGGGCTTGATGTACACATTGCAAAATATATTTTATTTATTTTTTTCGACGCATTATTTCTTATTTATAATGAAAAATATCAAATTTAATAATGATACTACGTACCTACGGAACCCTCGGTGGGCGAGTCCGACTCGCACTTGTCCGGTTTTTTTATGTATCATAAGTATGTATTTACAAAAAAAAAAAATATTTTATTTACGTATGTTTATCAGTTAGTCTAGTACCCATAACACAAGCTTCGCTTACTTTGGGGCTAGATGGCGCTGTGTAATTTGTCTGACAATATTTATTTATTTATTTATATGTGTCTGCGGTAACCATTTCACATCAGGTGGATAGCATACTTGTCTACCGTGCAACGTAGTATCAATTAATATATTTTTTTTAAAGAAATAAGCAACTCTTTCAAATCAAATGGCCGTGTGGTTTCCGGCAGACTAGAATAGAATCACTCCGTCTCTTCCCGTGGATGTCGTACAAGGCGACTAAGGGAAATAAGTACATTATAAAACATCGATCAGGCGTCCCCAACCCGTCTGACCAGCGTGGGGAGTGTAGGCCAAATCCTCCTGTCTGTGACGGACGAGAGAGGGTCGTGCTGCTGTAGTGGAGACTAAAATGACCTGATGATGATGAAGCAACTCTCATTGCTGCATTTTTTTATAATGAATATATGAGAGGGGGCAAACGAGCATGTGGGTTACTTAATGGAAAGCAATCACCACCGCCCATGGAGATCAGCAACACCTAGCGGTCGCCGATCCGCTACCACCCTCCTTTCTTTCTGGTGACCTCACTCACTAGCAGGGATACAACAAGCCGCATAGGAATCGTTATTAGTCTGCGGTAATCTGTGATATGGAAGTACTTCCCCAGTCGGGCAGCTAAAGAATAGGCTACGCTCTACCTCTCTTTTCGCCAGAGCCTAGTTTGTCAGTCGGCAGGGTGCACCCCGTGCAGGTGAGGTTGGCTCTGAAGATGTTGATGAACCACTTACACCCCAAATCTGCTTGCCGTCCAACATATCATTTTTTTTAAGGAATAATGCATATTTATTTAGCAGCTCTCATTTCTGCATATTAAATCTTCATCACATAGAAATATGAATAGGACTTTATCCTCGCCATAACAAGGCAGAACATACCCTTACCTAATATAATATTTTGCATATACACAGAATAGTACATCCATTCCAGTTGAAGACATATCTACCATGGATTTTATAGTATTTAATTAACTTAATTGGAACGTAAAGGTAAAATAATAATTTCACGATATGAGATCCAGTCTTTAATAACTACCCGATCGGTCTGCCGTTCATTAACCTCAGCCGCGTGCCCTTTTTGTCCCTTTCATTGACTGACTGCCGTTGTATGAAGTATTTATGAAAGTCTGCCGATAACAATGCGAAAACTTTTGTTTAGTAAAGGTCTATTTTATTAGGCAAAATTTTCTATACAGTACAGATAAATAAAATGAACCCGACCCGCCACCCGACGTAGTATAAAAAAAAATTATACTACGTCGGGTGGCAGAAAACATACGGCCCGCCTGATGTGAAGCGGTTACAGTAGCCATATTAACGTTCGCAATATAAAATGTCGCTCTCGCACCGCCACCTCCCGCTGCCAATTCAGCATCTCCTTCTTTTCTGGTGTTCATGTTATGTTATTTAGTCCTTTTCATTGACTGACTGCAGTTTGTATGAACTGACCTTTGTAAGAAAGTCTGCCGAAAACAATGAGTAAACTTTTGTCTGCTAGAGTCTTTTTTAGTAGGTAAAATTTTCTACCTCTTTGGCCGTTATGGATTTTGCATTAAGTTCACCTTTAGTTTTTTGTGTTTTTGCCCCTTTCATCGACTGACTGCCTTTGTATGAAGTACAAGTATATTATGAAAGTTTGCCGATAACATTTTTTTATAAAGCAATAAATTGTAAAATATTGCGATCTAGCTTACGGGCTAATAAGTAATTTAACTTTAACATAAACTTCTAACTATTATTGTCTAAGAATAATGTCCGTTGACTTTTCTAATTATTAAGGCGAAACACTTTCTTGTTGTGTTTAACAATGAGCCGATAACAATGAAAAACTTTTGTCTAGAAGTGGTCTACTTCATTTGGCATTAAACTAATAGTTTTTATAACAGTAGACCAAAAATAAATATCGTCGTCGTAGACCTTCATTCATCTCACTGTATCACGCTGCTCAACGGATGCGGCTTGGCGGAGGCCAGTATTTTTTTTTACTACATCGGGTGGCAGACAAGCATACGGCCCGCCTGATGTGAAGCGGTTACCGTAGCCATATTAACGCTCGCAGCAGAAAATATTGCTCGCGCGCCGCCACCCCCGCTGCCAACGCAGCATCTCCTTCCCTTCTGGTGACCTTACTCACACGCAGGAACACAACAACCCTCAAGGGAATTGTTATTTGGCTGCGGTATTCCGTGAGGTGGAGGTACATTCCCCAGTCGGGTAGCTTACAATTACGCTCCCTACCTCTCTTTTCGCCAGAGCTTCGTTTGTCAGTCAGCAGATTGCACCGCTTGCAGGTGAAGTTGACTTTGGTTCAAAGTTGTTCAAAATAAACCACTTACTTATATATAATATTTTGCCGCCTAAAGGCCACTGACTTGGCTTAGCGACTGTCATCAAATGACAACAGCCGCAACCGACAACTTAAGGTGTCCTCCGAAGACTAAATCGCTTTCGCGAAAATGTTTCTATAATGTTAAGGAATATTTAGACAGTAAGCTCAAAATTATTTTGACATGTTAATAATAATAACAATTAATTGGAACCAATGATATAATTAATCTGACCGATGATAGATTGAACATACATGCTGATAATGATGATGATGATTTAAACTATGATACTATCATCATAACAGGATTATCAGATTGACAGGAGCCAAATTATTTAATGATTAGGTATTTGCATACGTAATGTATGATTACGTAAAACCTAATGGTAGGCATCTCCTTTTTATGTCAGTAGGTAGTATACTGTAATGATACGCATATAGTAGTTTATGAAACTGTGGTATAACAAGGGTTCTTAAAATACGAGTGTGAGTTTATCACATGAGCCGAAGACGAATGTGACAATAGCTGCCACACGAGTATTTTAAGACCTAATTATGTGCAGTTTCATACACTACTTTATCTAATCTCATGAAATAGATGATAATAATAATTAAAATAAAACCATGAAGTTAATTTAACAGCCGCATTTCTTACATAAAAATCCATTTGCAAATCGAGCATGCGAGTGCGCATACGCGACGCAGAACATTTGTGCAAGGTTGCAATGCATTTGTATTGCAACCTGCTTGCTCCTGTATCGAAATGGAAAAAAAGTTAGTTTTCGATACAGTTGTCCATAAAGAGCTCTATCGAAAAGTAACTTTTTAAATTTATTTTGATAGCTTGTGCGTAAAAGACTGACATTAAAATTCTGTTTAGTTTTTTAATCTCTAAATTTTAGTATGAGAGTCGATAAAAATATTTAATAATACTAGTGGTCTCTCATTAATCGAAATTCGACCATAATTAATTTAAATTATGACTTAACAATAAACAAAAGAGTGTGTATGCGTGTGTGTGTGTCAAATACATGGTAGGGTGTGTAATGTTTTTTTTTTATTGATTTAATCTATTTTATATGCATAATTAAAAAAATATATATTAGCATTCTGCACTCCTTCTCTATATAAACTATAAGCGTGCGAAATTTCCATACTCCGCCGTCCGCGCAATTTACGTAAAAAGGTGTACAAAGTTTTATTTTTCACGTATTAATATAATTATTGTCTTGGAAAAAGATACGCCTTGCATATCTATTTCAACGTAACAATAACTTTAGCCTATCTTCAACAACCATCATCATCAATTTTATCACCAAACAAAAACGATGTCAATCCTGTTATTACCCTTTAACAATAAATCATCGTCGCCCAGATGTACAATGTACAAAATTAGGCGATACGATGCGATCGAGGAAATATTTCCTAAAAATAAAAAAAAATACCTCACACGCGCCCAATCAACCATTATTATATGACACAAGATGAGGGCAGATTCTATTAATTTATAACCAATGTGGGTGGATAAACCGACATTATTTTTTTATGTCGCAGAATATGGTTGAAGGAATAACTGTAATCAAAAACTTTTTATTGAGATGTTGGACGGGTAAATTATTGCAAGGGTTAGGCGTGTGACCGAACTTTAGGATATACTCGTGTGCGATGCGGAGGTTTCAGTGAAAACATCTTTATGCGAATATTACAATAATTCCGTTTTTCTTCGTTGTAATCTGGATAAAAAGTATGTAATTAAAACTTGGTAAATATTTTGACGAGCCCGGTGGTTGAATGGTTAGTAATGGCTACTTTGACTTCGAGGTCGCGGGTTCGATCCCCGCACACCACAAATATTTGTGTGCATGAACATGACTGTTTGTCTTGGTCTGGGTGTTTTCTATGTATGTATTATATGTATGTATATATATGGAGCTCTCCCAGTAAATTTACTTTCAAGAAGAAGGTGCGTGCCTATCTATTACAGGTTTTGTTAAAGCAGTAGTCATCTGACATTAATATCGTCATTTTATGTTGCATATGTCCTTATATATACATATATGTATATATTTGTAGGTATGTATATTTTTATATAACTATGTATGTTTAAGTATGTATATTATTTTTATATTATTTATCTTATAAGTTACATATTATTGTGTTTACAGTACATATTAAGGTATTTGTTTGGAATAGCCGCAATCGTGTTGCTCTGCACTCCCAAAGGTTGACTGGTAGAGAATGCAATAGCATTAAGTCCGCCTTTTGCACCTTTTTACACTCCGTCAATAAAGGTTTTTAAATAATATGTATTTACAAAAAGAAGTATTTATGTAGATTATATCAGTTATCTAGTACCCATAGTACAAGCTTTTCACTTAATTTCGGACTAGATGGCGCTGTGTAAATTGTCCTAAAATATGTATTTATTTATTTTCTTCTTCACTAGTCGTGAATATTGAAATGTTGGCAGGTTTAGGAGAATCTTAACAGCAACCTGGCACCGCCGTTTCGCATTTCAGATACCTCGACTGTTTATGTTTGGGGGTCAATGGTGATGTGATGTGATTTGCGAGGCGGAGTGTATAATATGCAATTATACACTTTAAAAACTAAATAAGTCAAAACATATGCGTGATAAATCATTATTTTATGTTATTCGCGGGTACTTTATACACAATTCTAAAAAAGTGTATAAAGTACCCGCGAAGGTCCAATGGCAAATTAATAGATATTTTTTTGTGGTTGTTGGGGTGAAGTGGCTCATCACAAACTATAGAGCCAAATCCAACTTCACCTGCATGTCGTGCACCCTGCCGACTAGCGAAAGAGGCTGAGCTGAAAGAGAGGAAGTGTAGAATGTATTTGTAAACTGCCCGAATGGGGAAGTACCCTACTTCACATCACAGAATATCGCAGTTATATAACAATACCCTTGAAGGTTCTTGTGTTCCTGCGAGTGAGTGAGGTCACCAGAAAAGAGGAAGTGGCTGCGTTGGTAGCGGGAGTTGAGTCATACTGCGAGCGTTAATATGGCTACGGTAACCACATCAGGCGCGCCGTATGCTTGTCTGCCACCCGACGTAGTATAAAAAGGTATATTTGAACAGCAATTGCAATTCAGATGAATGTATTTTGTGCCATTTTATTGAGCAAATCTTTATCGAGGAAAATCTGCGTTACAGCCAAATTTCTCGAGGATTTTTTCTATATTGGCTACGACTTAACGTGTCAATTTCAACTTGACTTTATCTATCGTCAACTATCAACGTTTTATAGTCAATAAATGATAATAAAATATTTTCCAATATAAAAGATTTCTTTTATACCACGCAGCAACTTAACCTTTATCCAATATTTCTGGGAAACGAACCACGTAAAATTTTCTAATTTATACGTCTACGTAAATTATACTTGATTCGTTTGTTTAGCTTTTGACAAATTCACTTGTTATTGAATCCTACGCGTGAGACCGGCCGTGTTACCCTACAGACTAAAAAATGTTATTGTTTTGATAAAAAATGACACGCAAGCATCTGATAATAGGCGTAGGCGGGGTTACAACAAAAGAGAATTGGTTAGCACCACAACAATACGGGTTGAAGTTTGATTCGGGTGTAAAATTAAGTTCTAACATCGGTCTCCCTTTGTTTGCTTCTTTTTTCATGTCACACTTCCCTGACAATAGATATACGACTGTTTGTCTTACAAACGATTGGATACAGAAAATTACTGTTTTCGAGAATATCTTCCCCACTAATTGTGTTATAACGATGTCATTATTAGATAATTTGGCAAAAATATCATACTTTTTTACAGAAACTAATAAGAAATAATGAAGAGCTCCAGTTTTTTACTAGAGAATATTAACGAATCACATATTGTTAGACATTAATCAAAAGAAGTACGTATCCCAGCACTTCCTGCGCTCGGTAACATAAAAGCTGCTTTTAGGCGTTTTATCTTGCTAATGATGTTTTACGATGTAGCTCCATTCCGCGTTATCTTCCACCGTCGCCTACGGTAGCTGATGCACAATTCTTTTGGCCACCGATGAAATTGAAAATAACCTTTATGCATACAGTAGTAAAGTTGTCGTTGGTAGGTAAAGAACGTGCATTGTCGGAGTGTAGTAGCATCTTCCCATCGGCTGAACCTTTGCCGCCTCTCATATCTGAAAGAGAATTAATTAATTGACGGATTGCAGTAGCCACACGATTAGTGCCCTTTTTGTGCGACACCCGAACTCTTTAGTCAATCAACTTATCTTATAGATTATACGTCTCGAAATGAGCCGTCAAAATGGAGATAGGTATGAACTATGAATTGATAAATAAATTGAAAAAATGATAACCTTAGGAAAGAGAGTAATGTTTAGAAATGAGAGATGGATAATATAGATTTTTAAAGGCAATCAATTACCAATCGAGGTTGTATCTTCGATGTCAATGATAGAGCTCGAAGGTTCGATGTCTACCTGTCATGAAAGGCTTCTAGGCGTTTTCATAGGAACATAAAACAGCGGGAAATTACAGTGTTACAATATTATTTTACTTGCTAATTTATACAAATATACAGTAAATAATGTATTGGATATTATTTCAAAAAACACTTTTGCTTGAAAGGGTAGAGTATACAAATAATATATCTTTTCCTCTGAGCGAGAAACAATAGTGGAATAATTAAAAAAAAAGTGTAAAAATAAATTAATCATCATAAAACCTTTCTACTTAAATTTCATATTCATAATCTTAACCTATTTTAGATCTCAAATATTGTAACTTTGATTTCTCAAAATTAAAGTGCTAACAACTTCTTTCTGTCTTCTTTGTCAGTCGATTTCTATTTGAAAATTAGAAAAAGTGAAGGTACACCTATGTTTAAAAATAATATGTCAATTATAGGGGACATGACACCGCTTATTTCCGAGTGGTGGGTCTGAGTCCCAATTACAAGGGAAAATTAACTAAAAAGTATAGTAAATGTATGCTACTGCTGTTAAGAGCCCATAGATCCTTACTCTAAATAAGCCAATTGAATATTTCGGGGATGAGAACAAAGGGCGGCTACACGGCTGTCGGTCGCATTAACGCCCTACCACAATAAATCGCGGAGGTCCGTCGCCAAAGGGCTAATTACTCTGAATATGGTTTGATATACTGTCTACTTAGTAAGCGTGATGTATGGGCGCCCTCAAAGGATCGGACGCCGCGAGCCGCGGGCCAACCGATACAACGATTATAAATAACCATGTTTAGGATAACCATTGTCTGTCTACGGTTAAAGAACCGATCTACCTTGATAATAGACACTGAAGTCAAATTGTTTATTGTAATGACGGTCAGTTCGGTGCATTAGGCAATGTAACTGCCTACTGCATCAGTGCTAGCTAACGATTCAGATCGAGTATTTGGATTCCAAACATAGGACTTGGGTTTACGTTAATAACTAACATCCTCAGCTTAGTCGAAAAGGCAATAGAGTTACACAATCAATACTAATCTAAGCTGGACTTTGATTTGCACATTCAAAAAATCCGATGGGAATCGTCATCAGTTTAGGCGGTAGGGCCCCTGGTTATTTTGATCGGGGTTTTTCTTTATACCATTTGACTATAATTCCTTAGGCACCCTTCATTTTAACGAAGTTTTGTTCCAATGTAGGTATGTCACCCTGAAAACGGCTCATAAAATGATATATGTTATGATTTATAATAGTATAATTAAATTATATTATGTGTATTCATATGTTTTATTATGGTACGCAAAACTAAACATCATTCAAGCAATTTCTAACTAACAAATATAAAATAATAACTAAGTAATAAACAGAAATTGCGAAGATAGTAAAAGAAAGAAAGGATTATTAGTAAAACACGTTTAAGACATAATTATAACATACCGGTAAGAATCTCTTACCATTAATTGACTTCAATACGTGAGATTTGAAGCCATTTACTGTTCATGTACTATGTGATGATAGTCGAGTTTTTAGATGAAGTTGTGCAGATGTTAGTAGACAATTACTCAACATTAGTAGGCTAAACTTAGAATAATTGTACAGATTGCATGTTTTCAATGGTACGCCGAAGAAATTAGAAGAAATAAAATTATAAAGTGTTTGGGATAGTGTTTGAGGATCAATAGGAACATTATTCTGTTTCAATCTGCTAATGCAATTTGACAAATATAATGTATACCATTTATTCAGGTCTATTATTTATTCAGGCGTTATTGTAAAAAAGTTATTACAGCGATAAATTTTGGCGTGCCAAAAGGCAGTATTTTAGGACATTCTTTCTTGTATACATAACATAAACGACATCTGTTCCACAAATCTTAGCAATACAAATAAATATCTTTACTTTCACAGTTGATACTCCTGGTATTTTATGGGGCCAACGATATGTCTCAGAAGGTGCTTGGTGCCGTAAGTTGCTAGCTAAAGAACAACCTACTCACAGTAAATATTGCTATGATAAAAATAATTGCATTTAGAAAATCTGAGCGTACAGCACCGAACGATTAGCTCTAAATAAAATTTTATACGTGCCACAAACCTAGTGACCAATATTCCACCAATGTTATAATATGATATTAGTACAAATGGAATGTACTAATCGCAAATAGTTGTGTAGGTTCTGATATTTTTTTCTCACGAATTTCAAAACATTCACACACACGAATACAAATTTCCATGACAAGCATATTCTATCAATAAATTTATTACCTGCGCCATCGATGTACAGTAATTTCGTTCAAATCGACATCGAGTGAGATATCCAGAAATGCGGCATTGTGCTCGTATGTGCACAATAGTGCACATGATCTAGATTAGTGATGTGCATTGTGTCGCCAAAGGGTTGTTCGCTTTGTGCACGAAAAACGGTGCGCCCGCGCATAATGTCCGCTGCCCGCAAACATCTCGATACGGAATTCACACGATTATATGAATTTGTAAAGAAAATAAATATAACTTTTGACAACGGTCTAAGCGATTTGTCCCTTTGGCGATCTGTTTAAAAATTAAAAATCCAACTTCTGTTCAGTTTAAAATATGGCAAAGTTTGTAAGTAAGTAAGGTTAAAAGTGATTTATATTTTACGAAAAAAAAAATATATATTATGAAAACAGGCAGAAAGAAAGATACCCTGTCCATCAAGGAAAATGAACTCATATCACTTGGTATTTAAAGAATCATTCCTAACCACCATTTATTTCTAGAATAATTCTAATATTCGATTCAATAATTTTAAATCTAGTCTTAAAGTATAATAATCATTAATTTATTTCTTATCAATATGGTTTATTAATCAGAAAAAAATGTATATGAGAAGTAAAATTTTCCATTTGATTTTATTTCAATATCGGTAATCATCTGTCTAATTCAAAATTAAACTCCTAAGAGGAGAAGATTTCTAAGCCTTTGGTTGGCAAAGTTTGTATGAATATTAAACAAAAGATTGACGTCAATAACATAAAATGTGTATTTAAGTCAAGAAAGGTATTGAAGAGGTGGAAAGAAGGGAAGAGGTAGCAGTGGGCAGCGGGAAATAAAGATATCGAAGGAATGCAGCAAAGGCGAGAAACAACAAAAAATTAGCAACGAGAAATATTAAATTTAGAGAATAATGATGAAAGGATAGAGAAGACGTTGACCTAAAGTTAATAAGCAAATAAGCTTATTACTACTGACGTTAGAAATTTTAAAATTGTACTTGCGGAGGGAAAAAGGAAAGGATGGAGGCTAAAAGAAGTAACAAAGGTAGGAGGTGGATACAGTACGGAATTTGGATGACACTCAATGGACAAAGACCAAAATGAAAAGAAAAAAAATACTATTGTTAGAGAACCAGGCGGTTTGGTCGTTTATTGAGCAATATTCACTTATTATTATCATCATTCATTCGAGAGGCCCAGAATGCATTTTTATCCCTGATCATGAATTTTGTCAATACAATTTTATTGAATATTTGATTTTACAGTCGTTACCGTTATTACTGAACCCCGACGGCGTATGGTCAAGTCTCACTCTTTACTTAGTTGCGACCCCATGCAGAGGAAAATAATGCGTCAATGTGGACACCACGGATCCGATGTTCCCACGACTTGTATGAGTTCATGGCAAAATAGTATCAGAAGTTCCCTGAATCTGAACTTGAATACAAAATAATACATAATTAAATTTATAATCGTAATCTTTTCCATTTATTATGATTGAATAATAACGGCATTAGTTTGTGTCCAGTATTTTAACAATCTGTATTTTTATGTCTATTGCAATAAATGAGAGTAAACCTTCTGACTATGTGTATGTCTAAGTCATGCAGTTTCGAAATAAACGGCCTATTTGAAATACAGTATTTTTTTATGAAAGGTGATTTAATGGGAATGTGTTCTTCTGTGGTTGATGAAAATGTGGCAGATAAAAAAGTTAGTTTAGAAGAAAATATTTTCATACAACAAATAAAAATGTATAACTTCTCGTTTCTGGAGCAAGCCCCCGCGCAGTTCCCGTATAGCATCAGATAAGGTAAAGCAAATAAACTTCTCCATCTCCTTCAAATCCTCCAATTTGTTGTATTTTTTATTAATACTCAATTTTCACATTTAACTTAAGTAGTTGTGCCTTGATAATATTTTAATACAATAAACATAATATGTGTACGTAATAATAAATCAAGTAGTCAAACAAAAAATCTTCCCTATTGTTTGCAATGTCTGCATTTCCAAAAATTCTTACTTTATGTTTGCCAAGGCTATAAATGGATTCTGCTATCCAAATTTCGGAATTATATATTCTGTTCTCAGCTGACAACATGATCTTATCGGAAGAGACTCGAAAGGAAGGATGTCCTGATTGATGAGAAATCATTAGAAATTCTCACTAGAGGACACACTCTAAACGTGACTACAGCATTTACCACATCTGCTTAAAGCACAAATTATTGCTGATTTCAGATACAATACAAAGATAAAAAAAAAAATCTGTTCTGTATTAAAAAGTCTGCCAGCGAAAAAGACTTTCATCTTCATAACAAACGCATTGGAAAATCAAAAAGAGAATGAAATTCCTCCCGTTATATAAACTTTATATTGTACTGAGGCGTAAACAAACGGAAATTTGAGAATTGCTTCTGAAAAGAAAGGTGTCGAGGCGATAGATATAATCTTCGCCAAACTTTACCACAATGCCGCGATAAGATCAAACTTCGAGCATGAACGGACAAATTGTTCCCATTCTGTATCAGTTAAATCTACAAATGTTTGCAAAACATTGTCAATCTTATACAATGCAAGTAATGCTTTGTAGCGTGAAATTGATTCTTGTAAATGGAAGTAAGTTAGATGCCCGGTGGTCTTAACTTTAAATCGAGGCCATAAAACACGCGATTGTGTTTGAGGAAGCGGCCAACTTTTTTATTTCAGTTAAGTTTAAAAGACAATTTGTACTAAAATTTGACGTTTATGCATACATGAATTTTACCAACGTCCTTAATATATGCAATTAGATTTCAAACCTGTACGAAATATTTCAGAATATTTGTAAGTTTTTATTTTTGCACTCCGGAGGCTACAACACATACAAAGGCTATTTCATCGTGCTTCGGAAGACACGTTAAGCCATCGGGCCCGGCTGTTGTCATTAGATGACAGTCGTTAAACTAAGTCAGTGGTCTTAGAGGAGCTTGAAAAGTCTGACCTCCGCCAATTCCAAGTTAAGCAACGTGGTGCTGTATGCTCTAAACCCCTTCGATTGAGAGGAGACCCGTATCCCAACAGTGAGATCCACATGCTCGTTTGGCCCCTCTACATTTCTAAGGACAACTGAAAGCTTCACAAGAAATACAATAATTACTATATTTTGTTTACGTAACTCCAAAATTTTAAGTCAGGTCATTAAGTAGATGATTCAGATAGTGAAGTTACTTTAGAATACAGATTTTATTTGAGATTGATATAACAATATTACTACTAACGGATATTTCATGGCCTCGTATTTAATCATGATTGAATCATATAGGTTTTGTTGTTAAACAAGTTTACTTAACTTGTTATTAGGCCCGCAACTATGTAGTTGATACGAGAGCTTTTGATGCAAATTTATTGCATAGCTACTATTGTAATTGCTTGAAAACTTAATTTAATGAACCCAATTAACTTATCATAGGTTCACATACAAGTATTTTTGTTGAATTTTACTAAATATAAATATTTATACAAAAATATATGTTGTCAACGGTAGTCAAATAATATGCGCATAAAGACAGTCGTTGAAGATTAAAATTATGTACACACACATGTGGGGGTTTTTGTGTTCCTGCGAGTGAGTGAGGTCATCTGAAAGAAAGTAAAGCAGGATTGTGTTGCTCATCTCCAGGAGTAGTGGTGAATGCTTTCCATCAGGTGACCCATATGCTCGTTTGGCCAACTCTCATATAAAAAAATGTCCCAGATATGACAATAGGCTTTCTTGAGTGACAATAGAATACTGCGACAAAGACATAAAATAGACGACACAGGGATATGGGGTGTAAGTAGCTCAACACGATCTTTAGAGCCAAAGCCAACCTGGCCCTGCCGGCTAGTTCGACGTTACTAAACTTGCGTGTTCGATTAGACTGACACGCGTACCGACGCCATCGAGCTCCTCCTTATGACTGCATTTTTTTTAATCTACGACGGATGGCAGACACGGCCGTCTGATGTGAAGCTGTTACCGTAGCCATATTAACGCTCGTAACATAAAATATCGCTCGCGCGCCGCCACCCCCGCTGCCAACGCAGCATCTCCTTCCTTTCTGGTGACCTCACTCACTCGCAGTAACACAACAACCCTCAAGGGAATTGTTATTTGGCTGCGGTATTCTGTAAGGTGGAGGTACATTCCCTAGTCGAGTAGCATACAATTACGCTTCCTACCTCTCTTTTCGCCAGAGCTTCGTTTGTCAGTCAGCAGGGTGCACCGCGTGCAGGTAAAGTTAGTTGGCTTTGGTTCAAAGATGTTGATGAACCACTTACACTCCTAGCATATTTAGAATTATCTACTTAAAATATGCGAACTTAACGGTAGTTTGGTGTGCGACTGTAATACATAGAATCATCTTCATTCCTGTCAAAGTTACTTTTAATGGCTCAACAATAGTAACTGTGTCCAGTTACTATAAATAACACGTAACATAAGATTATAATTCTCAACTTACAGTTAACAAATAATTATCTGGAGGCTACATCTTAATCAATTCATATGTTATGATGTCGCGGGAGCTGGATTCTTGCGGGCGGCATAAAGTCATCGAAGTTACATCGATGGGCAGATGTTTGGATTGCTGGCAAGGTGTCCCGCAGGTCTCAGGTGTCAACGTCGAGTGGCACAAGCCACAGAACTGTCAACGAGTACAGTCGAGTTCATAAGTTCATCTAAAATGAGAAATAATATTTTTAAGTACTCATTAATGATCATGACTGCATTAATGGTCGTCAACTATTATTCATCCAGTAGGATTAACCCATAGTGACTGGGACATAACCCAGTAGTGACTGGGTTAGGGGTCTCTCTTCAAAGGGATTCAGAGCATACTCCAACACGCTGCTCGACTGCGGGTTCACGGACTGCATCTATAAATTGCATAAATATAAATTTTATTTAATTACATTTTTGAGATATTAAGTCACTCAGGCTATTAGTGTCTAAACACACTATACCGAAGATACTTTTTCAATTAATATCGACACATATAACCAAAATTATGCTGCGTTTTTTACATACCAATCGTAATCACGCGGAATTTCGGCTTAGTGTGGTTTGACACTTAAATTATACAATTACGTGTAAACTTTTCGTTATTATTCCTTATTTATATTCTTTATTATTATTTAAAAATATAACAAAATCTTCGTAAGTAGTATGCAAAGGCAAGGCTCTTTATACTGGAAGATCTCTTCCAGCTAACGTTGAAATTGTGTAACGCTAAGTTAACTAACGTTTAGCAGTCTGTATATCGCTGGATGAAGAAAATTACATAATGAATGATATAGAACAAAATTTATACTTCGCATGTGACAATATTATTAAGTAAATTACAGTATTATTAAGGACGTTAACAAAATCTTATACATTTATATTTGTTATTGTTTCTTATGTAAGCGAGTGTCACTTACGTAAGTGTTTTGAATAAGAAATAAAGATATTTTAAACGGAAATTAAGTGTACTTAACTAGAGATAAAAAAATAATCAGCATAGATAATTCGATGAGATATGCGATATTTTTTATAGATTTAACAATAATTATCGTTGACATAATAATAAAAAGATAACTTGTCTATTTAAAGCTCAATAAAATGATAGCAGTGATGTACGCAATTGTACGACACGAGTTTACGAGAATTTTTTCAACATCCGCCCCGACATACGCGGGTAGTGCGAAAGTAGCACGAGACAATTAAGTTGAGAAATTATATTTCGGGTATATAAATCAGGTTATACATATAACATGACTTATAAAAATATGTCAAGATGAAAATTATTAGCTTCATAAAATTTGTAAAGTGCATAATTAGGAATATTGACTGTATGTAATGTTAAGGTCAAAACGTATTATTTGTTATTGGCGTGATTAATAAATGTCTTCATAATCTATTCTTGATTATGTCATAGTAGCTGTACGAGCGGACGTCCGCGATTTCAGAAAATATAAAAAATAAACTATAATAAAAATATGAGAAGCTCGATAGCGTAGTTGCGCCTAATCGAACAAACAGGTTAAGCAGTATATGTATATTTAATATTTACTATGTTCATCACCACCGCTAAGGTATAGGTAATGAAAATAATGACAATATATATTGACTTGTCTATAAGTATGTGTAGGTATTCTTAAAAACAAGTATATGTAGAGAAACCATTTAAAAAACACATATGTATCAGAAAAATAACACAGATATTTTATAAATCTCTTTAAATGACTCACATATTTTTTAAATATCACTTAAAATCAAAAATCAATTTTATTTTTAAATACAATCCATCGACTCAATAAAGATAATCAATAAATAATCCATCGACATAAAAGTTTAATATTAATTTTGAGTTCAAACTAAACTAGCCTCGTGCCATCTGTCACTTTACACATCCAAAATGGAAACTTCATATCGACGGGTGCAACACTCCAAATTACAACAAGGCTGTTTATCGGTCAAATAGGGTTGAATGTATTTGCACAAAAACTTTCTATTTAGTCTACACATTCCTTTGATGCAACCCGAAACATCACAATTTGCACAATTGGTCGGCATACGCCATTCCAGGTGCAAGCAAGGATTGATAGTTCAAATATAGTTGATTCCAAAGCTAACCTTCAATATTCTGCAAGCAATCATTCATATTTTATAATAAAAACTTCATTCAGGTAATTGGTATTATTATCGGTACTAAAATGAATATAAATAAAGGCTATGTTCGTAAAGCGAATTTAAAGATATGGTTTGTTTAAATTGGTTGGATTTAGTTGTATGGTTCCAAATAATAATAACCATTTTAAAAGTCATTGTGAAGCTGTTATCGTCAGCTGGGGTGTAAGTAGCTCGCTTCATCTTTAAAGCCAAAACCAACCTCACATGTATCCTGAAGGCCAATTCTCGTAATTAATTTACGAGAAAATTTAGAAAGTTAACCGAATCGACATTGAAATGTGAATTAACTAGAAATTACATACTTAATTTCATAAATTATTATCCATTCTTATTGTTGGCAAAATAACATTCTTAGTTTGTTTAATTTTCGGTCATATTCCGTTAAAATCCCGTTTAAATTAAACTTTGAAGTTTCATATTGTGATACGAGAATGGCAAATTTGACATTTGTGACATCGAGACTGGATCGAAACTGATTTTATCTACGAGAATCGCCTGTATGTTGACTAGTAAACGTGGCTTTAACAAAAGAGAGGTAGGAACGTCGAGCCCATTGGGGACATCCATCTACTGCGGAAAACTGTAACCAAATAACATATTCACTGGAGGATCGAGTGAGGTCAGCAGACGTTAGGAGATGCTGTGTTAGCAGTGGAGATGCCAAAATGCAAGCAATATTTATTATTGGAAGCTATAGGTTACGGGTCTACTGAATACTCCTAGAAATAGGATTTAATAAAATTTTACAATATTTAGGATCGTGTTGTTGAGTTCACCAAAAATGGCGTGAAGATGTTTTTAAAGGGTCGAAAACGCGCGTGTGATAAACCTAGTGTTACAGGCGATCATAGGCTACGGTAGCTGCTTTCCAACAGGCGGGCAGTAAGCTTTTTTCGACTTTAGTGGTATAAAAAAACGATTTTCTAAAATCCAATCAAAATGGAATGAAATATGAATCTTAGAAACTCTTACCGTTCAGAACTTAAATATTTGTTAGTAAAGATATCTTCGGTCAAAACTATTATGAGGGGCCTATTAATTCGTCAGAATTTGAATGACAATGAAGCAGGCGTAAAGCAAACAAGCCAGTCAGTCTAAAATATTTTATATTGCGACGTTTACATCGGCGTTAACGAGCCATCCCTCTATAAAAGTTTTGTGTTTGTACATAAATCTTTTCCGGTAGAGTCAGAAAGAGACATCTCAATGCGAACGTATAAATATTGTATATTAATGAAATATCTTTATTACACTGTAAAATGTAATAGGCATTGGGAACTCTCGCAGTGGTATGCTCTGTGAAGGGTTTTAATCTGTGATTTACCGTTTTACGATCAGGTATATAAATAAACGGGGCTGTTTCGAAAATGCAAACATGATGATTGGTGTTAGTTATTACATATGTATGTATGTATATGTAGATCATCATGATCTTACCTTCTAAACTCAACCCCACCTGCACGTGGTGCACCCTGCCGACTAACGAAATATGCTCTGGGGAAAGAGAGGTAAGCTACAGCGTATTTGTAAGCTGTCCAACTGGAGAAGTACCTCTACTGCACAGAATACCGCAGCCAAAAAAAGAAATTACTTGAGGATTGTTATGTTCCTGCAAGTGAGTGAGTTTACCAGAAAGTAAGGAGTTGCTGTGTCTTGGCAGCGGGGTGAAGCGTGCGATAACTCATGTTACGAGCGTTAATATGGCTACGGTAACCGCTTCACACCACAGGCTGTCTGCCACCCGATGTAATACAAAAAAAAAATACTAAATGAAACAGCTTTAATAGAAATGCTAATATTGTTTGTATTTCGTTATTAAAGCTAATTATATTTAATTTTTAACACAAACGCCAATATTTAGTTTACTCCATTTCTCCATTTCGCTGATATATGTATGTTTGTTATATACGCATCTTGTGATATCCTTGTTTAAGATAAATTATTTTAGATATAATAATGTTGTCGCGCTGGATGCAAGCCGCTTCCAACCGGTCTTATTGGAGATCTAGAGGGGAGGCCTATGTCCAGCAATGGACTTTCAATGGCTGAGATGATGATGATGATGATAATAATGTTAAAAAGTTCCTACGACACTTTTAAGAAATAAAAGTGTCGTAGGAACTTTTTGTCATAAAACCTGCGAAGCTATTTTGTTATCTTTCTCACTTTATCTTTTGCGGTCAATATTCTACTAATGAATTTATCATGTCTTTCTTTAGTGAGGCTGAAAGCAATTTAGATATACTGAGGTTTAAGCTACTACTAAATTAATATTAAATTAAACTAAAAAAATGATTTGGTCATATAAAAGTCTGTCACATCTCTGTCACAAAATCTCTAAAAAAACATCAAAAACAAAGTTACAATCAAAGCCCCTTTACCGCAATCAAATTTTGAAAAATAAGCATCATTACTCGATCGAATGGCCACTACCTAATACGATGTCTTAAAATATTACCACCAATCTTGATGTTTTAATTTTACGTTTCCAAAGTGTAAAAACTGTGATAAAATGTAGGTCGTTCACTTAAGTGGACGATAACACATATAAGGCTGAGAAGTTATTTTTTTTAATTAACACATTAGGGCAGATATCTTAATCTGTGTGGCGCCAAATCTAAAAAGAACTCTTGCCCTTTGATAAGAGTCCCGTCACTTTATCGAATGTAATATAAGGGAATATCTAATAATGTGCAAAAAATACTATCTCTTCTTTAATTAATGGTTTTTGAAGATATATTATTTTGGTCTCATGGACCACCCTGTGATGGTTATTGAGTTAGCTTACTTTTATTGCTAGCTGACCCGACTGACGTTGTTCTGTCTTCTTAATAATGCACATTGAATTCGAATTTGTTTCTCGCAATCTGTCAAATGACTGCCAGGTCTGTCAAAAGACATAAAGTTCAATTAGAATAAAATAATAAGTTTATGGGCGTTAAATTTTCTAATATTCCGCTCAACTTCCTTTATTTTTTCTTTCATAAAAACCTTCTTCTGACAGTAATAAACACAACAAAAAAAGAGTTAGCGAAATTGTTCGACCTGTTCACGCGTGATGCGATGACAAAGGCAAATAGAGATTCATTCTTATATACATATAGATAGTGAATTTTAAATGAAATGTAAAAGAAAATCAATGAATTACTTGTAGTTAAATTGTAGTGAACAATCAAAGAGCCATGCATCATTTTTAACAATATATGTTGTTAATTTATTACTTAGTGACATCAAAAATAGTAGTGATGTATTTAAATGAGACACGCGATAATAAAGAAAAGTTAAACAGGTTTTTAATTTTATTTCATCGTAAGTTTAAGTAAGTAATTTCAAATATTTTCTGATCATTTAATTGACAGATTCTATGTCAATCAGTACCTAGTTCTAATAACATGAATGGAATTCTGAAATTGTTTTTAGATGTTTATTTACCTTAAGTCATCTTTCGTATCAATTAAAGGCATCTGTCACTTAGTTAATTGATTCAGGTGATATTTTGTGGAAGTCAAATTTGCAGGCAATTTGATCTACACTACTTTGCATACTTCCGCCATCAGATTTGAAAGTGGTCGAAGTACGCAAAGCAGTGTAGATAAAATTGCCTGCATTCGTTACTAGCTGATCTATCAATGCACTACCCTAACCTGACTGCAGGGATCGAGTTCAAATTTGCTATACAGGTATGTTTTTGACGTAGGTATCTGCTAAGAAAGTATTTGTGAAATTTCCCACTTGATACCAGGTTATGCGAATGAAATTTATTGTTTAAAAATAATATGTATATTTGTTTTGTAATGATAAATCCTTTTATTTAAATCACTTATTATATTACTATTAATGAGAAATTGTAATTCTCACACGAGACAGTGTCTGAGAAGGCCTATTCGCTGAATACAAGTTTGAGTTTATCAACGCACAGCTCAAACCACTGTAGGAATCTGATTGAAATTTGGCATACAGTTAGTTATTTGACAGACGGTTAATCTTTAAGTCTGAGAAGAGATTTTGCGTCCCTTTGTGTGTTCTACCGAATGGAATATTTTTTTTATTATGCAAGTACTAAATATTATTAGATGTAAGCACATACAAAAGGCATCTAAAATTTAATTTAAGCAGATAAAAAAGGGGATTGTGTTCAGAGGAGTTGTTTGACATGATGCCCACGGCCTCCTTCTACAGTCGCACCGCTCGCCATCGACAGGGAATTCATCCACACACATTGGAGCCTAAGTGGTCCCGTACTGTGCGGTTCCAGTGAAGTTTTCTCGACTCTCTTTCGTAGTGAAGTTAGGCATCCCCTAAGAAAGGATTTTTGAAAATTCTTACGTGATACCGAGCTACACGTGTACGAAGTTGCGAGTGCAAGCTAGTCATCGATAAATAATATTGCTAATACAATACACTTGATGAAACTTTAGACTTACAGGCGGGTCAACGAAAGTCGTATAATAATTACTGATACCAACCGACGTGGGAAACGGTTTCCTACGGCAGCGTTCGCCATAAGGTATGGCGATAAATCACAGAAATAACAACCGGAGATTTATACGCCTTAAACGGATAATTATGTCTGAATTATGTAGTTACGTACGTTGCAGAGTAACAATGGGACCCGAAATAAAATGTTTATATATTACTGTATTTTGAAATTAAGTACAATTGTCTAAATTTAATGTTATTTTTAAGAATTGTTTTAAGTTACATTACGTAGGTGATGTATATATGTGATAAGTATATTCTGAATGCCAATTCTCATAATTATTTTACGATCGCTGAACCAAAGATGACCGAATCGAGAATGAATTGTGAATTGACTAAAAGTTATATATTTGATATAATTAATTAATTATTATCAATTCTCGTTGTTGGCAAAATAACATTCTTAGTTTGTTAAATTTTCAGTCATATTTCGATACAATCCCACTTAAATTAGACTTTGAAGTTTCATATTGTTATACAAGAATAACAAATTTGACATTTGTGAGATCAAGATCGAAACTGAAATTTGACTACATTTTAATTACAAGAATTGTCCCTCTGATTTTTAAAGACAACATGATTGTTTATCTACGTACGTGTATAGTTAAACGATTATAAAAACCAAATTTAAAGAAGAACGCCCGTTTACTCTTAAATTCTCACATTCTCACAGAGTTACATTTTAAATATTGTATACATGATGTCTTTCTTTTACTGTTAGAAAACTTTTGTTATACGACTTCAAAAAAAGAAGGAGGTTCTCAATTCGACTGTATTTTTAGGGTTCCGTATTTCAAAAGGAAAAACGGAACCCTTATAAGATCACTATGTTGTCCGTCTGTCTATCTGTCTGTCTGGCAATCTGTCTGTCAGTCTCTCTGTCTGTCTGTCTGTAAAGATCCTCTAATTCGAGAATGCGTGGAGGTTTCAAGCTGAAACTTGAACTGTATACTCAGGTCTGCGGTCCCATGAAGTTGTAAAAAAACAAACTGTTAAGTTTACGTAAAAAAAAGATACGGCCGTTTATTCAGAAAAAAAACGCATATTTCGACATTATTGGAATCAAAACTCATAGGGACTCCCGTTGACCTAGAACTATGAAATTTGGCAAGTAACATCATTATAGACTACAAGTACAAGAATAAATCTCAAAACTATATTTGTAATTAAATCTTAAAAAATAAGGGAATTGATTCCTGAACTATTTATAATAATCCTACATACGTAAACCTCGGTAGGCGAGTCCGACTCGCACTTGTCCGGTTTTTTAGACCACTTTGTTGTCCGTCTGTCTGTCTGTCTGTCTGTCTATCTGTCAAGACCCTCTATGTCGACAATGCGTGGAGGAATCAAGCTGAAATTTTAACTGTATACTAAGGTCTACAATACGATGGTATATCATATGAAAGGGCTTGATGTGCACATTGCTAAATATATTTTATTTATTTTTTCCGACGCATTTTTCTTAATTATAATGAAAAATATAGAATTTCTTGAAAAGCTCGGAAAAAACTGCGCGATTAGGTTCCTGAACTATTTATAATGATCCTACGTACGGAACCCTCGGTGGGCGAGTCAGACTCGAACTTGTCCAGTTTTTTTTTATGGTGCTTAATAGCTGGTGCCTTTCTATTTGGTCTCATCTCAATTTGATCAAGATCTAAACAGTAGTTTTTGAGTCATAATACTCAAATCAATGCTTCTAATATAATATATTGAACAATAACGATTTAGACATATATATTATCGGTATTGTTAAAAATATGGCCATATCTCACACACAGCAATAACTTATGAAATATTAAGGCAATTATAGAAAGGCAAAAGGAAAAAAAGAATATATCTAAAAATCGCTAGCCGGAGGCTACGTTGCGGAGGGCCACTGTTTAGTCCTACATTTAGAATATTTTTTATTCAATACTTAAGGCGTCATTCATATTGGGATTTGTTATTTTACATTGTTACTACAATTTACTACAAATTATTATACAAATACTATATTATAGCTCAGAAATACTATTTATCTATAAAAGATAAAGTATGTATGTATGTTCGTATAGACTCCGAAAAGACTGAACCGATTTCGTTGAAATTGGTCAATCTAAAGATTGTCTGAAACTTTTTTCAGACAATCTTTAGATTGACCCAGCGAATAATCCTGCACCCCTGGACTACGCGGGCGAAGCCGCGGGTAACAGCTAGTACTATATAATTCCAATTATTAAGTTTGTACTTATTGGTCCTCGATTGTTGAGAGATAGATAACTTTAAAGTAATAAATTTTTCTATTTCAAATACTTCAAATGAAATTATCTTCTAGTAAATAAGAAGTATGGATAGGTACATATAATAAAAAAATATATAATGAATAGGAATGTTATGTGTAATAAATGATAACAAACATTATGCGAACAAAAACAAATTACTTATGAGTAATGATTTAGTAATTACTTCTTGATGATTTTTAACAATAATGTTTTATGAGTTGAAAATTAGTTTTAACTCAATATCTGAACTAGAGCACAAAAGACACTATAGGTAGTTATCATAAGATGTTCATTGGGACTTCAATTTAGTAGCCCTAAAGTTAATTTCAAGTAAGTCGCCAAAGTAGTAGGTAGCCCTATTAGCTAGCAATGGCCTCTTTGACTCCGAGGATTTGGGCACAAATATTTTTGTGAATGAATATGTCTTATTATTTACAAAAAAAATGTATTTAAGGAATATTATTTATTTATTATTATTTTATTGACAATGTGAACATACCTTAATGAAGGATAGGCGCTATCAATCTGATCTAATTCCCTTGATTTATAGCTCGGAACCGTTTAGACATGACTGACCGGACCGCTGTTAGTATTCAGTTCACATTTGCATCTAATTAGGATGTTAGAACTTATCATTTAGCCCACCGTGCAATACTGATACGATATTTTTCCTCCCTATTCCCATTAACTACCATAAGAAAAGTATTCCTTCTTTTTATTTTCATTGTGAGGCATTTTTTTTAGTACCACGCCTCTCATGTCAATTTGGGACTGTCTATTTTATAATTTTAATAGGTACGTTATAGAAGTATTACATTATTGTTGGTTGTGTTAACTTTGAACTGAACCACTTACACCCGTATGTGGTTCAGAAACATCTTTGAACCAAAGCCAACTTCACCTGCACGCGGTGCACCCTGCTGACTGACAAACGAAGCTCTGGCGAAAAGAGAGGTAGGGAGCGTAATTGTAAGCTACCCGACTGGGGAATGTACCTCCACCTAACAGAATACTGCAGCCAAATAATAATTCCCTTGAGAGTTGTTGTGTTCCTGCAAGTGAGTGAGGTCACCAAAAAGGAGGGAGATGCTGCGTTGGCAGCGGGGGTGGCGGCACGCGAGCGATATTTTATGTTGTATATTTAGTATTTTTTCGAAGTGTTTCCTTAATTACATCTACGGCGATTGTTTGAACCCAGTTAATCAATTTCGAGAAATGTCTAATTGAGGTGGATTTATACAAATAAATATATAATTATATAAACAATATAATTAGTTTCTTTCGTCCGAATTCGTTCATATTATATATTCAAATACAGTGTATTATGTATACTTCAAGGAAAACGAAGGCAAAAAGTTGAGCAATTATTTACAAAATCGGCGCAATTTCAAATAAAGATTCTTAACAAAAAATATTAACTAAAACAAAAAAAAAACCGACTAAAAATCTAGATATCAAACTATAGCTAATTTTTAAAATATAATAATATACCTGTCACACTCACAGCTGAGACACAGACATCATCAGTCGAGTATGAAACAATGTTTATGCGTTATCACTAAGTCAATATAATTAAATAAATAAATAAATATTCCTGGACAAATTACACACGGCCATCTAGTCCCAAACTAAGCAAAGCTTGTACTATGGATACTAGATAACTGATACATAATACTTAAATACATTTTTTGTGACAAATGTTTGTCTTGTGCGGATTGTGTGTTTGGATCGAACCCGCGACCTCGGAGTCAAAGTGGCCATTGCTAACCATTCTACCACCGAGCTCGTCCTTGAACTGCTGCTCCGATTTTGATGACAGTAGACTATTTAAGAACTGTGTGAACTATACTGGCCTTAATCAACAGTAGTGGGATGAATATGAGTTGATGCAGAAGAAGCAAAATACTCTCGAAACGTTGAACTGATTAACTTGTTAACTGTACATAGTAATTTTTACAATAGTTTCTGAGATAACAAAAAATAAATAAAAGCGGCAGGTGTCGACTCATGTCAAATAACTAGATTTTCTTTAATTAAATCTCTTAGTCTTATTTATCTTTAATATATACTTTAAAAGTTAATTTAAGTCTCCAACATTGTATGAATATTATAAACCTTGTGTGTGTAATTTGTGTTAAATAAAATAGCTAGTTGTATAAATCAGTGTCTGAAATAAAAGAGAAAATGAAGGCTTTGTACGGCGAACGGATATTGCCAAGGCAAACATCAAAGCTCCCACGGTAAGGGTTCAATCTGACAATATTGATATATTTCATTGATTAAACTCGCCGTGAAATCAGTGTCATAGACTATACGTAAGGATTATTACAAATAAAGATTATTGAATGAAAAATCGTTCGTAGAAAATAAAATAACAAAATTTAATATGAGGAACATTTTATGGACTCCATGAAAAAAATATGATGACCCTACAAAGAGGAAGGTTTAATGGAATTAAATTATTGTTATGCAAGTTCTAAATATTGTTAGATATAAGCAGATACAAAAGGTAGTTTCCTAAATTATTAGCCATAACAATAGCAGTTTTGATGCTTTCACTGAAGACATTCACATTGTGATAACTATACCTTGATTGTTAACATTCGTTCGAAGGCACTGGATAATTAGACAAAATTGTATTTAAAAAGTATATTTTTTAAATAAAGTTGAAAAGGCAGATGTCAAACTCAAATAATAATATCTGTAAACAATACAACGTATAAGTTACATAAATCTCCACAGCTTATTGCGTGCATATGCATGTGTTACACGACTTACTGAAAACACCGCGAAATTCGCGGCAATCCGTGGATTAACGAATGCTTCTTACTGCCAACAATCATCTGACATACAGGCATTTTGAACGTCCAACAATCAAATTTATTTTATCTAAACTTTCACACATTCATTGCTACATATTTATACTACATTTAAACTAGCATCAACAGACGAGTCAATGCTCAATGCCCAAACTTTTCGTCTTGAGTAGAACTTAAATCGTGGTTAAAAGTAGCCATTGCAGCCAACCACCAGGCTCGTTAAAATTAGCTTTATTCTTGATGAAGTTTACTATCCTTGTCAGCAGTATGCTTCTCGCTACCGCCAGCGGCTACCGCCAACCGCCCAGGAAGAGCAACTCAACGCGCGAATAAGAAATAAATTCATGGCAAGCGTAACAAAGCTAAAGTAAAAAGGAAGCGTCCACCCCTAGGCCATGGAGGGCAACGCAGATTTATACACGTGCCTTATGCTGCGAAACGAGAAAAAATGGTGTTGCCGCTTTGCGGATGTGTATGCGTTCGTATACACATATTTCTTTTAGAATATTACCGAAACGTTGTAATGAAAAAAAAAAATAAAAATTTTCAGCATAATGTTTAACAGCGTAGATTAAAGATTTCTTTGTTTTGTTAAACAAGAGTGATACCCCAAATAATGGTAGATGTTACACAACTAATTCGAAAAGCTCAAAAACCATGAAGGAATCCACACTTGTAAACCCATCTTCCAATTTGTTGCTCATTATTACAGAACGGACACAGAAACAAAGCAAAAACCGACAGTGTTTGCGACTACCTATATCTATACTGGACGAATGCTATTGCGCATCGATTGAGTCGAATGACGTCATCGGTGTTCATGGGGTAAGTAGGCGCATGTATAAAATCAGGTCCAAATAAAATATTGAATAACTTCGCCATTTATGGACGGATTTAAAAAAATCCAAAAGTGTCGTACTCGGAATCACGTTGCATGCGATAAACCAAATTTGGATTCTTCCGTTATATGACTGGTCTTAACTACTACGCTAAAACATGTCTATTTGTCTTAGTCTGGATGTTTTCTGTGTATTTAAAAAGAAAAAAATATTATTATTTGAGTTCGGTGGTCGAATGGTTGCTAACCATTCGACCACCGAACTCCATGACTCCAAGGTCGCGGGTTCGATCCCCGCACAAGACAAATATTTGTGTGCATGAACATGTCTGTTTGTCTTAGTCTGGGTGTTTTCTATGTATTATATATATGTATTTACAAAAAAAAATGTATTAAGTATTATAATCAGTTATCTAGTACCCATAGTGCAAGCTTTGCTTAGTGTGGAATTAGATGGCCGTGTGTAATTTGTCCAGGACTATTTATTTATTTATTTATTAGCACCCATTTGCAAGCTTTGCTCAATATGGGACTAGATAGCGGTATATTATTAGTAATTTAAGCACGATATAATTTAATTGAATGAATGTGTACACGTATACTGCAATTTTTACGACAATATTTATTGACAGCGAATAAACAAAATTAAAAACATGAATAAAATTAACGTTGTTAATTTAACAGCTATAAAGATATAGCTGTAACCGCATGATATATTGATCGGCGAGCGTATTAAAAACGCATACATTTCGTTCGTTCTCCATGAACCCAATTAAGGGTGACATCCAAAAAATAAATCAGTAAAAAGCAAGCAACTTCGATGTTCGGCGACAGTGGGCAGGCTGGAAGCAATTTGTCTCGAAGCAATAGATAAACATCAAGACATTCTTTCACACCTCCACTCGTCTTAAACCTCATATATATGAATACTACTACAAAGTTATTTTTTTACTGTCATCTACCAACAATCATATGGCTTTCCTGATGTAAAGCGGTTAATTGTAGCCTCCCTGGGTCACTAGCATCCATCACTAGCAGCCACCACGATAAGTAACAATACAGCATCTTCTTAAGATTTGAAGTTCTAAGTAAATCACTTGCCACTGTCCTGTACTTCGATGTCTTCATCTCGCATGATAATGTAAACACCACACAATCCCATATTTACGAATGCTTCTAATATTAGTGTTGTTTGATAAAATATGGCAGAAGACACTGTTAAAGTTATAGTTCATTTAAATGTCATGGACAAAGATAATAATGATATAAATAAATTATTGGGGTGTAAGTATTTCATCAACATCTTTGAACCAAAGCCAACCTCACATGCACGCGGTGCACCCTGCTGACGGATAAACGAGGCTCAGGCGAAAAGAGAGGTACATAGCGTATTTTGTAAGCTGCCCGACTGGGAAAGTACCTCCACCTCATAGAATATCGCAGCCAAATAACAATTCGCTTGAGGGTTGTTGTGTTTCTGCAAGTGAGTAAAGGAAGGAGTTTCTGTATTGGCAGCGGGGGTGGCGGCGCGCGAGCGATATTTCATGTTGTGTACGATAGTATATGGTTACGGTAACTGCTTCAAATCAGGTGGGTCGTATGCTTGTCTGGCTCCTGACATAGTATTTAAAAAAAAGAAGGTCTAATGACACACTCCTAGCAATAAGAAAATTCTGAAAGGTTTAGTCATTTGGATGCACCAAAGATGCTGGTGAGCCTCATTATATACACTTACCAAACAAGTATTCGATCCGCCTGATGGCCACGGTAACCGCAAACGCTTGCTGTACAAAAAAAAGCATTGCTGACGCGCTGGAACCCTCGCTATTAATGCAGCCTCTCCTCACATCTGTTGACCTCACTCACTCGCAGGAACACAACATTCCTTAAGAGAATTGTTATTTGTCAAGAATGATAAAAACATTGATTCTAATAATGTGCATAGAATTCGGAACACTTTTTTTTATCTAAAATAATGTGAACAATAAATAAAACCTACTCGATTTTACAATCAGAGATAGGTATGACAATATTATTCAGTAACAATACTAACAAAACAGTTAATATGGAAGGCGTGAAGCCAAATGTTTGTACAAACAATTGTAGATGTGTGATAAGAAGCAATCTAAACACGATCTCGGATTGTATACAACCTGGAACGTGTGCGCCTCCATTCAACCCTTTATATGCCCGGCCTTAAGCCTTACTTTATACCTCTATGTTTATTACAATGCGATGGCATGGTAACTTTTTATTCTCGTAGCTTTAAAATATGTTTTTTTTTTGTATACTTTGTTTAAATTTCTAATATTAAATCTGACAAAGGTTAATGGCATTTATATAAGTTTTAAATTCTATAACAAAGCATATTTTCAGAGGTTCATTCCAATAAAATATCACAAAAAACCTTACAGCCCTGTAAATTGTAAAAAAAAGACTCGAATAAATAGCGAAACCGGTTGGCAAAAATGAACTTAATTAAGTGGAACTGTACAGCACTTCAACCTTGACATTGTAACCTTTGTACCGTTAATATGCCATACGTTATAAGAGTTACAATCGTACTGTGAATGTCAAGCATAATCTGCTCTTAGCTGAATTGGAATCCCTGCCAGCAAGACAGTTGTTTATAGATATGTGACTAAGTTCACGGCAGTAGTATATATAATGAATTTAAAAGGAAAACTATTACAGCTCTATGATGAGCTAGGTAGTCGAATGGTTAGCAATAGCTACTTTGACTCCGTTGTCGCGGGTTCGATCCCCGCACAAGACAAATATTTGTGTGCATGAACATGTCTAATTGTCTTGGTCTGGGTGTATTCTATGTATTATATGGATGTATTTACAAAAAAAATGTATTTAAGTATTATCTAGCACCTATAAGTACAAGCTTTGTTAAGTTTGGAACTAGATGGTAATTTGTCGAGGAATATTTTTTAATTTATTTAAATTCGAGGTATATTTAGCTAACTTTAATATTTATATAATTTAGCATTAATTTTATTTAATAACTTGCTTATATTTACTGGTCGCCGATAAACTGTTTGTAATTTTAAGTCATACTGTGTTGACGCCCACGATACAGGCCTAGCCTAGTGTGGGGTCATAGTTCTAGTTTCAATGTGTAATACTTTCGGTTAATAATAAACATTTCATTTCATAACTAAGGAGGTTTTACAAGTTAACGAGTAATAGTAAACCAACATAATAAATGTATTTGGAAAAGAAATAAATTATTATAAATTCCATTAAAAATTACTTAAATGAAGTGGTTAGTTGTGAAAAAAGTCAGTTAATGATTGATGTCAGTTGATGATTGAGTGTTAAGGCGAGCCACATTTTTGCGTTGTGGTTTATCGTGGCATGACGTCTGCGTATCCAACCAAATCATGCAATATGAGGCTAGAATCACAAAAATGAATCAAAAAAATAATATGATGACCTAGAGTCACGACTTGAATGACTGTTTGTTTGGCATGTAAACTTTATTTAATCCATACTCCATACTAATATTATAAACACGAAAGTGTATCCGACTCTGGCTTACATCTTCACTCTTAAACCGCTGAACCGATTTAGACACCAAATTTGTGACGGGAAACCCTAACATTGCGCGTAGCCTGACTGGCATTTGGCGGTTTTTTTTATAGGTATTTATTTTTCTTAATTAAAATACTATATTGTATTTACATGTTCAGTTTTTGTTATGTTCTATACATATTTCGACAGTAATTTAAAATTAAAAATTACAATATTAGAAACCAGATAATTTTGTGATTTGGTAAGAGTTGCAGCACTTACCTACAGGTACTGCATATGTTTCTAAACAAAGCACATTTGCATACATTTGTAAACATATAAATAATTACAACCAGCATGATCTCTTTGTTTATATATTGCTGCCTCATGCAATTGTGTGACCCGACCTTTATTTTTTTTACAGAAGACCATGTTTAGAGTTCAAAAAGTAGGATAGAGAATTTTTAATTCAGTATAGAAAATTAAAAAAAAAAAACAAATTTCGCATTTTGTCCCTTACGACAATTGCAATTAAAGTCAACAATATGAAATTTCACTTACTCCATCCATAGAAGGATGATAATTTTTTCATTATATTTAAAAAATCTCTTCATTTTTCATATAAGCTTATAAAATACTATCAAAACGAAATAAGGCGAGATTGCTTTTAGCATTTTTGCATATAACGCGTCACTTAAAACTTTTAACAACTCCCCCATGATGGAAACAAAACACGTAAACTAAAATACAGATTACATAAACCCCTCCATCATTTATTGCAATTTACTGTTATAAAATCCGGTAGTTACGAGTACGTTATAAAATTACTGTTGGCGATTAAGCGGCGGCAGCCAACAACCACCGAAGATGTCCTTTGGGCACACGCCGACAGTACAAATCGGAACATGCAATGTGAAGGTATCTTTGAAAAATAAAACGACACCAAAACTGCTTCAGCAATTATATTGTGCATTGTAAAATATTAATCGATTTCTTGTACTTTCCCAACGAGATGTTCCTAATAAATATGGATGATGACAAATTGCGGCATTTACATTTCGAAAATATTTATTAATTATTTTTATTAACGTATAAATATTTATTAAATTATGAAAGATATAATTATAAGAGACTAGTCATTGCCCACGGCACGGCACTTATGCAGAATTTCCATTCCATTCAACTCACAGTGCACTTTCCGGATCTGGGCGGCTACCGCCTAAACTGAAGCTGATTTCGATCGAATATTTGATTACCTAAAATTCGTCTTAGGTTAAAGTTATTGACAAACATCTTCAGCTCAGACAGTAGAGCTCTAGGATTTCTACCAGCTAAGCTAAACAAACCAACAACCTAAGTAGTAGGGCCCCGGGGGGCCTACCGCCGAAGCTGAAGCAGATTCCCATCGAATATTTTGAATGCAAAAATAAATTACTGCTTAGACTGTTGGTCCGGTTGGTCGAATTATATTTAGCTTAGTCAGTAGGACTCTAGGGTTTCTATCAGCTAAGCTAAACACAAGCACCATAAATTTAAGCCCAAGTTTGACGTTTGCAATCAAAAATTTCGATTGGAATTGACTTCAGCTTACCCGGAAATAATACATTACAAATTACCCGGAATTAATACATAAAATGAATCTGTTGTTCTTCAAATGCCGTCGACTTTAAATGAAAAATGCTTGGTTTTCATTTGAAGACGGAACCGATGGACAAACAAATTATGAACACTCTTCCCACCACGTCCGTCTGAATGCGACAAACTCAAAATCTACTAAACGATGTGTCATACGGTTTTACCAATATACAATATTTTTTTTTTTACCAGTATCACATACAGAATAAAAATAAAAATATGAAAGGCCAATCTGTGGACACTTTATACGTACGTAATACTCTAATTTATAACAATTTAAACAAGACCTAAACCAACGAAGTATATTATGACAAAAGACGAGTATATTATACGACTCAATTCTTCTGTCAAGTAAAGTTATCGCACCGTTAGTCCATGCCCGGGGATACTTGGTAATAAGCGGTTAAACATACAAGGAGCCGCTACCAATACTTGTACATAATTTTAAAAGAAATTATTGTGTTAATGATTGAGCGAGAGCGCTCTAACCACGGAACATTTTCCAAAAGCTCCATAATTCCATACAATGTCGTTAATAATCGGAGAAAGTAATCTGGAAAAAAATTCGGAAGCCGTTTTGACGAAACATTTCAATCTACATTGTAAATAATGCTATACACAAAGTTATTATAATAGGAAGCCAAGAAATAATATTTTTCATTTCCTGTTTGAAAAGTAAGTAAGAATTTTGGAGTGCATAGTTTTTGCATTGTGCTCGTATGCATCCGTGGGAGCAACTACCTGGCCCCCGCGGCGCTGTAATTTCTTATAAATCGACATCGAGTGAGATATCCAGATTTGCTGCTCTTTTCCCGAGGCAGGGAGAGAGGGGGGCGAGGAGGTCGGAATATAACAATGGTGCACAATAGCGCACCATGATCTAGATTAGTGACGCGCATTGTGTCGCCAAAGGGTTGCTCCCTTTGTGCGCACAAACGATGCGCCCGCGCATAATGCGCGCTGCCCGCAAACATCTCGATGCGGGATTCGCACAATTCTATGAATTTGAAAAGAAAATAAATACTACTTCTGACAGCCGTCCATGCATGAACGCTATCGTTATTTTGTCAAAAGGGAATATCGTTTGTCATCAAGTTTAAATGTTACATATTTCCATATGCACAAAATGACACGTTCTTGCGTTTGTAATTAAATAAAGATTTGATAAAATAAAAAGTGGAACTAGTAATTATCTTTTTAACTAAATTACTGGCTGCTACATATTGTAGACAAAAGGATGGGGCAGAATCTACAATTATAAAATATTCTAATAGTTTTTAATAACCCCATTTTAGACAACTGATAATTAAGCCAATTTAAGAAGGGGTAAGACTTTTCTTAAGTATTTCTTTTTGGGACCATATTGATAAGAAATGTTAATTGACAATTAAACAATAATTATACGTATTTAGAACTAGTTTTATTTAAAGAAATAAATCTAAATTTCTGACTAACTAATTGACAAAAATCAAATGACAGGATATAATAAGATACTTTTAGAGCTTATAATATGTGTTATAAATTGTCTTTTTTGTCTTACATGTGCTCTAGATTCTAGTTTGTGTTACAAAAAACATACAAAATTTATACAACGTATTATATAAGTATTTATATAACTAGATAAAAGTATTATTATACACAGGTTCATCTCAGTTGAAAAATTCTTTTTTTTTTTTCAATTTTGATAGAGGACACCAATATTAAAAGGGTATTCCTGCTAAAAGACATGTCAATTGCTTTTATAAGTGACCTTCTAAACGAAATATGTTATTATTAAAAAGCTTACAAAAAAGTCACCTGTCTGCTTGCGTCCACTAACAGAGAAGTCAAAATATTTTATGAGCATATACGTTAACACTTTTGTCAAACGAGATCACCCACACGAAATACAAAGGAAACCGATGTAAATCTTATCTTATAAAAGCCGCTATAAGAGTCCTCATAAAATATAGATATGAACAAAATACTAAACGCAATAAAACCCCGACCACATCCATTCATATCGGATTAAAAAAAATCGAGTTCTACATTTCGTAAAATTTCGGTTTCTTGTAACTTTTTTACTTGCAACTCGACCGCTGTCACTGTTAATTGTACGTCCCTGAGCTAAAAAATGGATGAATCGTTCAGAGCGCTGTCTTTTGAGCACCCAAGGGTTGACAAAGTTGAAACCGATTTGTCTTTCATGTTCAGATTTGATCTTAATATAGGTGATCATTTTTTCGCACCTCTTCTCAATTATGTACGAGTATCTCACGATCTATTTTTTGCTCCGTAAACATATCACTGGGCACTCTTTGTTCATTACAATCTATACTAATATTATAAAGCTGAAGAGTTTGTTTGTTTGTTTGTTTGTTTGAACGCGCTAATCTCAGGAACTACTGGTTCGAATTGCAAAATTCTTTTTGTGTTAGGTAGCCTATATTTCAAGGAAGGCTATAGGCTATATAGCATCACGCTACGACTCATAGGAGCGGAGCACCAGTGAAAAATAGGAAAAAAATATTCCTTTTGAGGGCTTACGTCGCGTGCGCTGCGTAAACGGTTGAAGTTACGCAAAAATCATGTATGACGGAATTGTTCCTCTTTAAAAGTTCTAAAAAAAAGTCCGCGACAGCATATGTCTATCCTTTAAGATTAACTCACTATAACCTTTTTTTACCTACTTTCTCCTATTGATTACCATGAAAAAACGTTATAGTGTCAATCTTAAAAGATAGACATATACTGTCGCGGACTTTTTTTTAGAACTTTTAAAGAGGAACAATTCCGTCATACATGATTTATGCGTAACTTCAACCGTTTACGCAGCGCACGCGACATAAGCCCTCAAAAGGAATATTTTTTTCCTATTTTTCACCGGTGCTCCGCTCCTATTGGTCGTAGCGTAATGTTATATAGCCTACAGCCTTCCTTGAAATATAGGCTAAGTATCTAACACTAAAATATTTTTTCAAGAGTAGTTCCTGAGATTAGCGCGTTCAACCAAACACACTCTTCAGCTTTATAATATTAGTATAGAATTAGATAGTATAGATTAATTTTATATATAAAACTAGCTGTTACTCGCGGCTTCACCCGCGTGGTCCAGGGAAGCCTGCTGCCATTGATTTGTGTATATTTTTCTTTTGTTGTATTTTTTTTTTACTTCGTGGGATAAAAAGTAGTACCAGTATGTACAAATTTTAATGATGATTGGCTGCATAGGGGCCGTCCATTAATCACGTGAGGTTTATTTTTGCATTTTTAACACCCCCCCACCCCCTTTGTGATACTTGGTGAGGTGTAAGGCTACCCCCCCCCCCCCTCAAATCACGTGTATTTTTGTATTTACAAAGAATCTTAAAATTTTCAGAATATGAATAAGGAATTTTGTTACACCACTACTAAGGTGACAAACAAGCATACGGTCCGCCTGATGGAAAATACTTAAAAAAATAAATACACGTGATATCTTACTACACCCCCCCTCCCCCCTTGTGATGTTTCGTGATTTTTGCCGAACCCCCTCCCCCCTCTTTCGAGCCTCACGTGATTAATGGACGGCCCCATAGTTAAGGCATGAAGAAATAACAAACAAACGAATTTACTTTAACACTTATAATATTTGTATGGATGGAACGCCCACACTCAAGAGAAAATAATTGTTCACCACATAAATGTTTGCCCTCTTTATTTTTCCTTCGAATAAAATATTTTTCCTGGATAAAAAGTAACCTATGTTACTCTCCAGACCGGAAACTATCCCCTGTTAAAACATCACATTAGTACTTACGTTCTTTTCGACGTGATAGAAGGACAAATGATTACAAAGTTTATTTTTTCCCATGGGATTAAATTGTTTTTCCGGGATAAAAAGTAACTTATGTCACTCTCTAGATTACTCTATTAAAAATTCATTTCGGTACTTAGGTTTCTTTTGACGTGAAAGAAGGACAAATGAACTTTATTTTTTAACTAGCTGTTACCCGCGGCTTCGCCCACGTGGTCCAGGGAAGCCTGATCGGCTACATAGAGCGTTAAGAAATAACAAACAAACGAATTTACTTACTTTAACACTTATAGTATTAGTATGGATCAAGACAAAAAAATTGTTCAACACGTAAATGATTGCCTTCTGCGGGGATCGAATTTCTTTTTCTGTGGGAATAAAATGTTTGTTTAGGGATAAAAAGTAGCCTATGTTACTATCCAGACCGGAAACTATCCCCTGTTAAAAAAATCATGTCGGTACTTACGTTCCTTTCGACATGATAGAATGCCAAATGATTACAAAGTTTATTTTTTCCCATGGGATTAAGATGTTTTTACGGGATAAAAGGTAGCCTATGTCACTTTCCAAACAGTAAACTATCCACATTTTAAAAAGTCATGTCCGTACTCTACTACGTAACTGTCCCGTTAAAAAAAAATCATGTCGGTACTTCGGTTCCTTTCGACTTAAAAGAAGGGCAAATGATTACCAGGTATGTATTTTCCCGTAGAAATAAGATGTTTTTCCTGGATAAAAAGTAGCCTATGCCACTCTCCATACCGTAAACGTATGTTATTAAAAAATAAAGTTCATTTGTCCTTCTTTCACGTCAAAAGAAACCTAAGTACAGACATGAATTTTTAATAGGGTAATCTAGAGAGTGACATAAGCTAATTTTTATACGGGAAAAACAATTTAATCCCATGGGAAAAAATAAACTTTGTAATCATTTGTCCTTCTATCACGTCGAAAGGAACGTAAGTACTGACGTGATGTTTTAACAGGGGATAGTTTCCGGTTTGGAGAGTGACATAGGTTACTTTTTATCCAGGAAAAATATTTTATTCGAAGGAAAAATAAAGAGGGTAAACATTTATGTGGTGAACAATTATTTTCTCTGGAGTGTGGGCGTTCCATCACATACAAATATTATAAGTGTTAAAGTAAATTCGTTTGTTTGTTATTTCTTCATGCCTTAACTATGCAGCCAATCATCATTAAAATTTGTACATACTGGTACTACTTTTTATCCCACGAAGTAAAAAAAAATACAACAAAAGAAAAATATACACAAATCAATGGCAGCAGGCTTCCCTGTACCACGCGGGCGAAGCCGCGGGTAACAGCTAGTTCAAGATAAGTGCGTGCTTTACTTTTATAGTTTTATTACATTTAACCCTAGTTCAGAGATATACAATATCAAAGCTTTTTCCATTCAAATCGTACCCTCTTAAATCAACGCCTGCCCATTCATCACCTATGCGACACTTCTTATATGGTTCAAATACAATGATTGTTATACAGTGCAAACAAATATCGACTTTATCACTAATTACATAAAAGTACGATTTGATTATTTAAATCTTAGGATTCACTATAATGGTATAAACGAAGGTGCAAGCATTGTGGTGTACGCTGTATCTAATTAGATAATATAATTAAATAAAATTCCATTCTCGCCTTTGGGTGGTAAAACATTCTGATACGCTTATCCGAATTCTGGGTCACACACAAACGTTGGAAATAAAACGCATAAAAATTAGATATGCTATGTAAATTATATCAATTCTGATTCACTTTGCATTTCTTCGTCTCGTTCTGGTTACATTGTAAATCTTTTATTATCACTTAACTTAAATGCTTTCTGAAAAACCCAATGAATACTTTTTATTTATTTTTAATTGCCTCCACATTTAAATAACTTTAAGTTTCAATACTTACATATTATATAAAAAGTATGTCTAAAAGTTCATTTAGCATTGAAACTATCAGCAAAATTACGAACAAATCAGTATAAAAAGTTTAAAAGCATTTCAAATAAAGTAACTTTTTTCTCTAAAATGCAATGGCAGGCAAAAAAACTGGCGGAAGAGGATGGGACCTTCCAATATTAGTTTTATATCTCGCAGAAAAAAGACTGACACTTGAGAGGGCGATTGTCAATCAGAATAATAATAATGGAACCCTTTTTGTGGAATTATTTATAAACCCTTTCGACTGACACCTGATGCGGAAGCTATTTGCGCGTTTCGTGGGAACACTGGGAATACAGAGTTGAGGATTATTTCAATTTAAAATTTGTTGCTCCTTTGCATATATTTTATGTTTTAATACATCATTGTTACACTCGCGAGTAATGAATCCATTAATAATGGAAAGTTTCAGTTGGAAAATTTAAGTATTTAATTTAATTCTAAACTAAACATCTTAGGTAAGTGGCAGAACCTAAAATCCGTCTAAACGTATATTTTGCACGATATCAATCGCTGCTATGGTATTGCATCTCATCCTGGGATGGTACCTGAAAGAGCCATTTAATAAAGATCGACAGGGCTCAGCGAGCAGTTCTTAAAGTATGTACTTTTAGGCCTTTTCGTTTTCCAACCATAGACATCTATGAACATAATCAAGCTCTTACAGTACGTGAGCTTTTTGTTCTCCAAATTATTTCACAATTCCATAACTCTTCCTATTCTTCTTCTTCCACCTCCCGAACTATACAAACATATAAAACTCTATGGCAAAATAAATGCAAAACTTCCTTTGCCATAGGTTTTTCTACTTTCTTTGACGATAAATTTATAACAAAACCAACAAAATATTGGCTATTAAGAAAAAAATACCTAATTGTAAAAAGATTACGACTGAATGACTGCTAAAATTCACATACGACGACACAGAAAGACTTTTACGTCCAATTCTATAAATTATTTAGATTAACACACATCTTTGTTTAGATTAAAACAACCGTATTTAGATTATGTTACAGAAAAAAAAAATGCAGTGCGTGATCTTGTATTAAGGAATGTAGTCTATCATAATACGAATGCCACTGGAAAACTGGAAGACTCAGGATTTTTCTTTTTTAACTAGCCGCAACTTCCATAACTTTTGTAAATTATTATTAACTAGCGACCCGCTCCGGCTTCGCACGGGTGCAATGCTGATACTAAATGTACTACAGAAGGTCTTTGCGCTTTGTCCTATCCAGTCCTTCCCCAGTTATAGGCACACGCCGCCGGCTCCGCGGCCGGTACCGCCACAGCCGTTATGTCCCTGCATTTTAAATGTGTAATATCTTCTAAACTATTCATTTAAATTACATGCTGTGAAGGGCCATATTGATCTATATTAAATGCGCAATGTATTTAAGGTACTTAATTGGATAAGGATTAATTCTGTATTGCTTAAAATCGCTTCGTAAATAAGGCATTATTTCTTGTAAAAAGCAAAGGATAAAATAACGGTTATTGTGTGTTACCACTAAGAGATAGACATATACCATCGCGAACTTTTTTGTAGACCATTTTAAGGTGAACAATACTGTACTACATTATTTTGATCTATCTCGTTGGGTTCAGCCAGCGTTTGCAATGAAAGAGCAAAAAAATGTGTTTATTTACGACATCACATTAGAAACCTCTAAATTATCAGTGTTTTTCTACTATGTTATGCATATATTATACATATAAACTTTCCAGTTGAATCACTCTATCTATTAAAAAAAACCGTATCATAATCCGTTGCGTAGTTTCAAAGATTTAAGCATACAAAGGGACATAGGGACAGAGAAAGTGACTTTGTTTTATACTATGTAGTGATATGCAAATTTGCACAATTATGTCACGGGTTGTGTGTTCTACTATAAAAACTGCAAATATTAATTACTTACTTATATTAAGTTTTAAATTAAACGTGTAGAATACTTGAAACAATTGCTCCTACCGCATACCATAACATTGTTCTAAAGAAGTTCAATAGTTTTGTTGGTCACGTTCTAAATACTGCCAACAATAAGCTTAGCATGCCTTGCATCACTGTAATATTTTTATTTAATCCATTTTAGACTCTAACCTCTCTTGGTAAAACTCAAAACGGGTTTGCAATACCGGCGCCCGCATACATAAATGCACAGAGACACGCGTCAGTGCGCTAAAGATAATGCTATCTCTAGCACTTGACTCTTAAGATATGCATTATTTACTGAGTAGCTTCAAGAGCATGGTAGTGAGATACTGCATTAAGTGATAATACAATTCAGCAATATTTTGATCAATAATGCCATACTCAATTAATTTAATACCCACAATTAAAGTCAACAGTAATGAAAACTTGTTTTTATCAATGTCAGTGTTCACTATATTGATTAACATAAATATATACGTTAATGAAAGGGTATAACATGACCACATGGTATATAACCCATGAGATGGATCAGATATTGTAGGAGGGCCATTACATGAGTGTATCAGAAGTGTCTCGAATCGGGCGAATCATCGTGAGGCGAGCGACGACAGCCCTATACCTTGACGACCACGACTGCTTTGTCTAGAGCGAAGCGAAAATGAAGAAGATACGTCAGTAGTTCAGTTATCATCTGCCGAACAGTATACGAGACTCTATGGAAGATATCATGTCCAGCCCGACTGAGAAAAAGCTCCATCTAATAGAAGACTGCACCCAAATAACTTTGAACATAATTGCGTCACAAGCAGATGGCATTACCAGATGTTAGTGGATGCTTCATTAGCAGGGAATAAACTTCTTGAATTGGAAGCATCTATGCACTACAGTACCATTAACAATACCAACAACAGACCATACCTGCCTACTGTTAGCATACAAGTTTCTTTTTATTGGAAAGGAAGGGTTTAGAGCAGTCATTTTTTCACTTCTAGAACGTTGACGTATTTTAAATCGATTGATTTGGTTATTAAAGTGATTGTAACTAAATTAATCAAGAGATGACCGTGTATATTGTGCAACTTCGAATGTTCCCCGGGGTATCATATGCATATCACATATCTAAGAAACACTGATTTAGAGTACACTCCGCTACGATGGGCTGTTCAGCTGCGAGTTGGTGAAAACCAGAGTTATCAATTAGCCCAAAGGGTACTGATTCGCCTGGATAACGAGAATACAAAGAAAAATATGATTATTTTTTATACTTCTCGTGAGTGCATTGTGTTCCAAAATTAAAAATAATATGTAAGTGGTTCATCAACATCTTTGAACCAAAGTCAACCTCACATGCACGTAGTGCACCCTGCTGACTGACAGACGAGGCTCTGGCGAAAAAAGAGGTAGGGCATAGCGTATTTTTTAAGCTGCCCGATTGGGGAAATACCTCTACCTCACAGAATACCGCAGCCCATTAACAATTCCCTTGAGGGTTTTTGTGTTTCTGCGAGTAAGTGAGGTCACCAGAAAGGAAGAAGTTGCTACGGTATCAGCGGGGGTGGCGGCGCGCAAGCGATATTTCATGTTGCGAGCTATGGTTACGGTAACCGCTTCACATCAGGTGGGCAGTATGCTTGCCTGCTACCCGACGTGGTATAGAAAAAAATGTGAATTAGATGGAAATCAACGCCAACGAATATTTAGTTGACAGTAATTTCCATCTTCATAACACTCAATCGTCCACCAATCATGACGGAAGCGAACCCCTTGATAATTTGACTGCTGTCACAACAGCGGATATTCCCCACTTAAGCTTATTTCGCCTAATTGAATCCTAGAGCATTAACTCCCTCAGCCTATAATCCCTTTTATGAGTTTCACGCCGACAGTTTTTAAGGATCACTGCTTAACTGCCTTGAGATATTAATTTTTTGTCGCATGGATAAGTAAATTTAGAGCAAGGTGCATTGTGATTTGAAATGTGACTCGTTCCAGTTAAGTAGCTACGAACTTCAGTTTTTAGTAAGTCTTAGGTATTAATACGATATTATACTCATACGAGGAAATATATATATTCATACGAGGAACAGATATGAAGCATTTTTGATAAACAATTTAAATTAATATATCAAAAATGCTTCATTCTCCCATTCTTTTAAATAATAGAATTTTAAAAATTAATCAAGACAATTATTTGTTGTTTTCTTTTCTCTTTCAAGAAATATAGTTCTTTTAAGTGTAATGATTGGAAAGCGCAACAAATCTTTTCAAAAGACCCAAAGGGAACAACTAAATCCCTTTTTCGCGCTGGATGCAAGCCGCTTCCAACCGGTCTTATTGGAGATCTAGAGCGGAGGCCTATGTCCAGCAGTGGACTATCAATGGCTGAAATGATGATGATGATGATGAAATCCTTTTTGGTCTTTTAGTATTGGGCGCTTAAAAACGGTGTTACTTCTTACAATTTTAGATATTCAATGAGATTATTCAAACTAATCAAACAATAAATACCGCACCAAAGGTACCTCATTTCACATAAATACTTATGTGTACATTATACAATAAACAACTAGTACTTTTTACTACTACCAGCACCGATTGCCCGTCAAACTACAATGTAATCAATGAATTTCTATTGTAAGTTATTGCTTAGGTCACGCTGGGCGCAGCGGTGTTCTAAGTAAATCACTTGCCACTGTCCTGTACTCCGATGTCTTCATCTCGCATGATAATATAAACACCACACAATCTCATATTTACGAATGCTTCTAATATTAGTGTTGTTTGATAAAATATGGCAGAAGATAGTATAAAAAAAAAAAAAAAAAAAGAAGACACTGTTAAAGTTCATTTAAATGTCATGGACAAAGATAATAATGATGTCATATCTTTTTACGTTGTAAGTGGTTTACCAACATTTTTGAACTACTGCCAACCTCACCTACACATGGTGCACCCTGCTGACTAACAAACGAGGCTCTGGCGAAAAGAGAGGTAGAGCACAGCGTATTTTTTAACCTCCCCAAATGGGGAAGTATGTAACCTCCACCTCACAAAATACCGCAGCCAAATAAAATTCCCCTTGAGCGTAATTATGTTCCTGCGAGTGAGTGACGTTACCAGAAAGAAAAAAAGAAGGAGTATAGGCTGGCAACGGATCGGCGACCCCTTGGTGTTGCTGATTTCCATGGGTGGTGGTGATTGCTTTCCATCAGGTGACCCACATGTAATACCTCTAATATAGACACAACTCTCATATAAAATATATCAACATAACGATAATATTTTATATATATAAGATAATAAATAAAATATATATAAAGATAATATTTTATACATATTTATACGAAAACATTCGGCAGCAGTCAAAGAAGAAATTTAAAAACCACTGAAGATGTGCTTAAAGCTATTACAAGTACTCAAAGAAAAAAACATTAAAAAGGTTGGCGAAAAAAGTTTCGGATACTCCAAAAACCATTTTGATACTCTAACCACAATAACGTAACGAAAGAAGCAAAGGAAATAAAATAAAAAAAGCTTCCAATGATTTTCGAGTGTTAACAGTTTGTTGCATTTCAAGCGGAAATCATTCTCAAATTGCACATCGCAGAAATATCTTGCGACTGCAAAAGTTGCATCATATTTTGAAGTGTGTAGTTATTACTTTTTTTGGTATCCATGAATTTGTATTTTTTTTTTCAACTTACTGATGATTTACAATTGATGTAATATCAAATATCGATAACTATTCAACGAACATCATGTAATATGAGATGTTCAAATTTTGTGGTCAAGTGACTTCGTTGAGATTTTCAAACAACTAATTATAACTTGTAATTGCTTTCTATTGCTATTGGTCGCCAGGTGTTTTTGAAAAAATCTGATCTATTTTCGAAGTGAATTTGTAATTTATATTATTTTTTTAGAATACCCATAAAATTACAATTTATCCCGGTAAACAGATATACGCAAATCTTTGTCGTCTTCGGTGCGTTTTGATTTATTTATTATTATTATTACGCCAATTTATTAGTAACGTTCATTTCATATTAATTTTTAGGAACTTCGTTCATCGTATTCATATTAATTTTTAGGAACATAAAAACCTTTTAAAAATTATAATTCAAATCTGAATTCCCAAAGGTTGACTTGTAGAGAATGCTTCTAGCATTAACTCTACCTTTTTTTCCCTTATTCTGTAGTCAATAAACTAAATAAAATACATACCGTATCGTAAAGAACAATATATTAATTAATATAGGTAACCAAAGATGTTTAAACAGTTAATGTTCTTCATTTTATTTTAGCACATGAACGAAAGTGTTAAAACTGTTCAATTTAATTATCATTTGTATTCAATCATTGTTTCCAATACCAAATAAAAAAGGAACGCTATTGAATTACCTAACTAACTACATCGTTTCGTTTTCATTCATTGAGAAACACCGATACATTGACCACTCGTATAAGTATTATTAATTAACATTGGTAAACAAAGATGTTTTAACAGTTACTGTTCTTCATTTTGTTTTAGCACATGAACGAAAGTGTTAAAACTGTTAAATTTAGTTATAATAATCATTATTTACCAAATAAAAAAGGAACTCTGTTCAATTACGTAACTAAATACATCGTTTTGTTTTCATTCATTGAGAAACACCGATACATTGACCACTCGTCTATGTAATGTATTTCACAGCGAGTTCCCGGCGGCGGAGAAGGAAGCCGATATCCGACAATTATTTATGTATCTGTCTGCCGCCAGCCTTACTTCTCGAACACTATTCTTTACATCCAGTACTTGAATGAACGAAGACGAATGTCGTGTGAACATTAAATACCGACAATTGTTGTTATATAACTACAAACACAGCTACTTTTTCATATTTTTTTAATTTTAAAAATTATATGGGGTGTGGTAAAATATGACAGGGGTGTGTAAAAATTATGTTAAATAAATATAATTTTTACATCGTCGTGCATCAATATTTGAAATAAAGTCTACCCCACCTGCACATGGTGTATCCTGTTTACTAACAAGCAAAGTTCTGGCAAAAAGAGAGTTTTAGGACATAGGGAATTTTATAAATTGCCCGACTGAGGCATACCACCAGCTCACTTAATACCGCAGTCAACTAACGGTTCCCATGAAAGTTATTGTGTTCCTGCGAGTGAGCGAGGTCACCAGGAAGGAAGGTTGCTGCGTTGGTAGCGGAGGTGGAAGCGCTGGAACGATTTCATATTGCGAGCATTTATATGGCTGCGGTAATCGGTTCACATCAGGCGGGCCGTATACATATTTGACACCCGACGTATTGCTAAGAAAAAATCTGAATATACCACTGACACAGAACAATAGACCACACAAAAGAACATGTTTGGTGAAGACTAGTTCCATTTTAAAGAGTAAAAACACTCATATGCAGCCAGCGAATTTTATGTACCAACAAACAGATTACCTACACACATGCCCAAAAATGACTTCCGCGTCAGCTTATCGAAAATGAAATCTTCAAAAAAATTTGGAGACATTCGGGTTCTTTAGAAATTTATTATACAATTATTATTTTAACCGTAAAATAATTGATTTCTTGCTTAAACGGCCCTGATCGAAAATTGAGAGATGCATCCAATAATGTAAGTTAAGTGCATGTATCATAATAAATCTTACGGTGGTTGGGACGGCACAGCGACAGTCGAGCGGAGGCCATAAAGCATTTTGCATAAGTGATAGCTCTTACCTTATATACTCTTAATTATATCTTTATTCTACTATCAACAAACTCGCCGAAGACGCTGAGAGAAGATAAATAATAAAATAAATCATCATCATCAGGTCATTTTTGTCTCCACTACAGGAGCACGACCCTCTCTCGTCCGTCACAGACAGGAGGATTTGGCCTACACTCCCCACGCTGGCCAGACGGGTTGGGGAGGAATAAATAAATAATCAATAATAATAAATAAGTATCACTGGACAAATTACACAGCGCCATTTAGTCCCAAAATAAGCAAAGCTTACTCCTAAACTATGGGAACTAAATAGCTGATATATGTACTTATATCCTTTTTTTTTGTAAATACATACATATAATAGAAAACATTCAGACAAACAGACGTGTTCATGTACACAAATGTTTGTCTTGTTTGCGGAATCGAACCCGCGATCACAGAGTCAAAGTGGCCATTGTTAGCCATTCGACCACCGAGCTCGTCGAAAGATGGAGAGCATTTGCAACTAACACTTAAACATTGTTAATTCTTTTCTCGCTTTAAAATATACGTAGGAAATTGTCAGTAAAAGACAGAAATATTTTATTATAATAGAATACATATATTTTTTAATATTTTAAACAATTCGACTCTGTTATGCAGAATAGATCCAAACGACAAACTACGCCAAATTGCCAAATATATATAGCGAGCAACTTCAAATCGAGTTTTATATATTCGTAATCGATTTTAGCAGTTTGATGACATGCTTCCCAAAACATATACTTTCATTCATATAAAACTTTGCATAGCTTTTACTTAAAAGGAACAAAATGTCCGTTGGATCTATTCTGCATAACAGAGTCCAATTGTCATTTAAAAAAAATGTGCTGTTATTTTTATTAATTACAAAAAATATTTAATAAATAATAATAAAATATTTCCAAAATCAATTTATTGTAGCCTGTAGAAATATAAATCACGATATGATTAATAACAGTAATATTTTTTTCTTACAATTATAATTTATGTTCTTCAAAAAGAAACATTAAATTAAGGAACAACAATGGTAGTGAAAGTAAAAGATTAATTAAAACTTAACGAATGAATACATCTATTGAAAGTAGTAAAAGAGATGATAGAGAATTAATATTAACAATCGCATTATACTCGTTTAGACAGCAAGTTGGGCGAAATCTCCAAACAATGGTGACCATTGAACAACGGATTATAGACACTGATACGATCTTCGTTAAACACGATGAAGATCTTCCGATAAATATCCAAATAAATGAAACTGTGGCTAATCTTGACGAGCGTGTAATTTTTAATCGTTAACATTGTTGTCATTTAAGTGAATGTAAAATAATAATACATTTCATTGTATTTCCGTGGATAATATTTAATATTCGTGGATAATATTATATTTGGTAGACATAACTATTTTTTTTTATATTTCTATTTATTTATTAATTACTGACGGGGTGACGGGGCTACGCATAGTTGTTATTATTATTATTGTATAAGCAAAGCCCCTTTGGTAAAAAAACTCTAAAAGTATTAAGTTTAAACCATAACATACCGACATAGTCACATAACATCCAGTATTTATAACATTACAATAAGGATGTCTGAGTTAAATTGTCATAATTTTCTACTTTCAATTTTATCCCCTCAAAACCGAATTTATTCTCCCAAGCTTATCGTTAACTTTTAGCAAAAATCACGAACACAACAAAGATCACGTGCCCCTTGTAATAAGATTACTGTAACAAAGAAGTATCAAATCATTCGATTCTCAGTTTCCGGAATCCGGCATAACGATTGTGTTTCGATACCTTAATGCGATTTTTTGCAGCATGTGAGGAAATGGAAGCAAACAATTCAAGTAAAGTTAAAAACGAATATCAAGCCTACACATACATACTCACAATGTCGTATAATCTTTATACACGTGAAGAAAACCACGCAGTGTTCACTTAATCGCCGTTTCTCACATGCTTATCGGAATACTTATTCAAGATAAAAATAATACAGTTATATCTAAAGCACGTAAATCGGTTTTCCGATTTGCCAACATTAGGTTAATTGCAATCAGTAAGGCTCCTTTTCTATCTGCATTTTCCATAATCGTAAAGTTTAATCTGCAATTCCGTATAAATCGTTGGGACACACTGCCGATACCAGCGCCAAATTTACTACAAAATGGAAAATAAACTGATTGAACTGTTAGAAACAATTAAATGAGAAAGGAAAGAAAGAAATATAAGTATTTTAAGAAATATTCATGACATGTTTGAAACAAATTTCAATTTACTAAAATACTATGTATTAAATAAACTACCAACGTATTATTAGAAGAAGAACCAATTCTAATTTATAGGCTTAGGATAGATATCTACTCTGGGAAATAAAAATACCTTATATTTTTCAAACAAAAGTACCGTTTAACGAACAATTTTCGTGAGCAATAACATAAAAAGCTATGTTATTGTAACCAAGTTTTCTACATCCTATACTAAAGTAGTTTAGAAATACTAAACATGTAAAGAATTCCAAAAATAATAATTACTTCGTGCATTGTGTCTGTAAATCAAGATTTTATTCAGTCAAGTATGAAACCATTTTAATTAGTCATTTCCCTATTATTTGGCTTAATTATCTTTTAGTGAAAAGATATTCAAAGAACGAAATAAAACTTCGTACGTATTTCATGAAAAACTATATTAATTAAAAAGAAAAAAAGTATAATAATTTGTTACACTTATTAGTTGGCACCTATCAAAACTTGCATGGAAACAATCATAAGCTAAATATTAGACATGTCGCCTATCCCCGATATATCTATCACATAATCAAGATCGTGCTCATTAATGGTTCAGACCGTGTGTACAGACATAAATGTTACCGTTTTTATTCGTCGCGATCTTCTTTGTCCCTTTATCAGTCTTTTTATTCGCACATGTATGTAAATGCATTTAGCTCCCACCTTCTTATCTGGGCGAACACCATTAATCTTGTATAACAATGTACCGGAGCGGTGTGTGCGCATCGACGGCTTAATCAAGCCTTGTGGACTCAATATCAGGGATATTCTTCTTATTGTAAAGATAATTTTAATCTGCAACGTAGGCGACTCTATGACATAATGCAGTATCATAGCAGTAAAGAATGTACGAATCATTTAATTTCTTATGATTAATTTGAATTCGTAATTTATGACATTAACCGTCCTTTTATGGGTCACTAATTACATTTATGTAATTTATTACAGGAGCACCCTTTTCATGCCCGTGTCTCGTGAGAATTTTCAAATCGTTACCTAGCGTATGCGGTACATCATCATACTGTGTATACTACTGTAAATTTGATCCACTGTGCACTGTCAGATTAATCAGTCAATCAGAATTTTATATATTCAGATCATAACTCGTGTGCTATGGCACCGCTTCACACCAGGCGGCCGACATGTTTTTCACCAATATATAAGAGGCATGTCAAAACTTATTATTGCGCAAAATGAAAATACCAATAACTGTTAATAAATATACATAAAAACAACAATAATTGTTAATAAATATCCAGGTAATATATTTAACAGTTATTGTTGGATAAAAAAATATGTATAATACTTACACAGTTTTATCTATTTTAAACCTCTCAAGACAAAGAGTTTCAAATTTCTGGAGAATATTCCAATAATCGACGACGAAATACATAAATATTACAGGCAATTTTATCTACACTACTTTACGTGTTTCGCCATCAATCGGTGGCGAAAGCACGCAAAGTAGTGTAGATCAAATTGCCTATAAATTTAACTTTCGCAAAGTCAATTAACTTCATAAATATTAATATTTTTTTATACTTTAAAACATATTAATAAATGGGTATGTAATTGTGATGCTACTAATGAAATTCAAGACACTTTTTAAATAATATTTTAATCATTTTCTTCCACATATCGATATATATATATTTACAAAAACGTTTAGTTCTACAAGCATATCTTACGACTTCTTTACAGCTATGAAACCAACCAATCCTACCTAAATCAAATATTTTACACTATATTTCAATCACAGTCGCAATTATATTATTATACTATACTACATTATATTTACAAACTGTACAAAATAATTATAAAATGACAACTTCACAATACATAAACTAAAATTGACTAGAATACCTACGTGTTAACACAAAATTAATGCTACTTTTGTTGCCACCACGAAAGTGCATCAAAAAGGTCTTCTTCAATCACAGAAGTCGTCTCATTAATCACCTGATAATTTTGCGCGTGATAATAGTTAGTTACTGGAGAATAATTTGATGACACACCTGAGGAGCACTCCGAGCTGACAGGCGACGGAACTGATTCCGAATACGGTGACCCAGCACTGATGCCTTCATCTTCATAAGAAAATTCCATAGCAGCTATTTGTGTATCTTCTTTTCTTATTCCCAGTGTTCTATCACTTTCGTCCAGTAACGTTTCCAAATGTCTTATGTACTCGACGACCATCCGAAGTGTGTCTACTTTGCTAAGTTTCTTCCCGGATCCTCGGCGGGCGCCTCCAGATAGAGCTGCAACCACAGCAGCCGGCAATCTCTTCCTTAAGGCGTTGAAACCGTCGTTCACTTGTTTCACACGATTTCTTTCCCGAGCATTTCTTCTTGCGATTGAAGCAGCCTGGGCACCGACGTATGGATTACTGTTACATGTATACCTCTTCTTTTCCATCTCAACATATTTTTTTGGCGCTGGAGCAATAGGCACCATTTTTGGCAAATCGCTCTTGATGTATGGCATGACTTGTCGTATACCCTGGAGCATGTTTGAATGCGTGTATGTCGTAATGTTGACTCGTCTATAAGTTTAGAAGCTTCTTTCCCGACAGCGAAGTAATGAATGAGCGCTCGGGGCACCTACGCCGCGTTATATGGACGCACCTTTCCCAAAAAAATTGGATAGGGAACCCTTACTCCCTTACTTTTTTTTTGTTTCTTACCTGGAGTACCCAGCTAAAACGACCAAGATATGTGGCCCTTTATACACGTGCCATTGAATTTATTGACCAGCACCAAGTTATTGTTTTTCTTTTCTTACTTACTTTGATTTATTTAGGCATCTAGTCTGGAAGGATTATACAGAATTAGATTGTATTAAATATATAATATTATATTAGAATTTGCTAAAACTATGATCAGACAACAGTTAAAAAAAACTGAAGAAAAATTAAAAAAATAAACGCTTCGGCGTCGGGAATGTTTTATTTGATATGAGAGTTTATTTTTTTCATTTTTCTTCAGTTTTTTTTTTCAGAGAATCATAATTCTCTCTTATTAGAGATTTATAGCATATCAGAGTCAGTCAAGGTAGAGTACAATACAAAAGTAAAACATAATCTATGCATTAAACTTTCTATCACGAACAAAATTTCGATGCCAACTTTGTTACAGGTTCCAAAAGTATCCAAAAGAATGTATAAAGGCATTGTCTGCATTGGTATCGTCTTATAATAATTCGGGTAGATTTATTTTAAATCTCCTAAGGTTTCAAATTTCTGGAGAATAGTTGACGATTAAATAAATAGCTTCTATAAAACTATTAGAATTTGTTACCGAACATACTTATATGTATTTTTTTATATTAGCTCAGCATATTGGCTAATAAGCTAATAAGCGAAAAGCATATTGGCTCCACCTCGCCTCTCCAGGCGAGGTGGAGCCAATATGCTTTTCGCTTACTATCAAGCGGAGGCCTTATAGTAAGCGAAAAGAGGAGCTCCAGTCGCATCGGCAACGGACAAGAGATCTTAATGTCGTCAGTTGACGCTGGCCTACAAGATGCTTCTTCACGCTTCATTTGACATATAATTTTATTAGGTGATCTTTTTATACGATAACAGATTCAAAACAATCTTAGGTACAGCCAGCTTTATGTAAAGCGGTATTATGTGCAACATATGACAAAATCCTTCTATTATCTGTTGGTTTCTCAAAATCTACCTAAAAAGTCATAGCAGTGGCGCCTTCGAGGATTATTTGTTAATGATAGATTGCACAACTTCCATTAAAGTCAAGTTAAGGCGGACAAGTTGAAACCCTACAGAGGCACATAATGCACTACAGAAAATTTATTACGGTTGCAAAGTGAAATTAAACAATGGACTTTCATTGTATTTACAGTAACAACGAATACCGTAGCCAATAGAAATACCTACAACAAAATAAAACGCACGATGCCATCGAAAATCAATTCAAAATAGAATCTGTGCAAACCGCAGAAGATTTAATTTTCAATAGCATGAGATCTAAGTCCCAATCATACTGGATAAGAAGTTAGCAAACGGCGCGCTGGGCGGCTGTGCCTTCGCTGAACACTGAAAAAATGTTACATTAATTTAGAACGGAGTGTGTATTTTACATGATTCTCAAAAGGCCATTGTTGTTCTATTGTGCTGTAAAAAGATTACACAAGGAATGTGGGCCATGCCATTGAGACAGTGGAGAGAATTGTTTAGGGGCTTTCAATCATCCATTGACGGGGGGCGCTAAACGTGATTTTAATAGACTCGGTGTCGCCTCTGAGAAGCAATTCAAATTTAATTTTATTCCATTGATTCTTTTTGGTTACCTGCTCTTGGTTAGTATTGTTCATGAAGTCTTGGGTATAAAAAAGAGGAATAATGCGACAAGTAAAGTTTGTCGTAAAAACGGTGTCATTAACCTTTACGCTTGAAATTAGTAAAATTTTAAAATGTAATAATTATATTAACTTTGTAATAAAAATACTTAAGTACTTGTGTTTGAATGGGAATAAAAACCTCATATTTTTTATCACTGCTGTTTATAAAGAAATTGTATGAAAAATATTATTAAATTCTTCTACTTACGTAAAATAATGTCGATATCATAATCGATATTGCAGCACTGTGTGGGGAGTCTAAGTGGAATAATGTCGACATTTTGTTATAAAATTACACATACCTAAATTGATTATAATTCTAGTTAATTAGATTTATTTTTACATACGGGTATCGCATTAAGGCATTATCAAGGTAAGCAAATGAGCTTTATGTTTCAACAAATTGTTTTTGTTGTACAGACCATGTTATTATTTTCGATAATTTTCGTAGTCATTGATTGACTGGGAAATGATCAAAATAGAGATAAAGAAGAAGATTGTCTAGTCAGGGGAAGGTTACTAAAGAATAGGGAGTGCACTAGATCCAAGAGGGTCGACGCACCACAGGTGCTGCAGCAATGGACCCATTTCAAGATTAGATAAGGAAACTGTAAAAAAATATATACAATTGATTTTATGAATATAATAAAATACTTATGAAAACGTTATTAATATACTTTCGTAACCGAGTCATCGAGTATGTATCGAATTAACCATTTCACATTTTACGTATTTACTACTTTCAATAGTACCCTTGGGTCGTATAACTCCTCGCATCTGAACAATCGGGTCCCAAGACGAATATTAGTCCCATCCATCATTTTAGCTCAAATCTCCTTCCTGCAAGTGAATTCGCAAAATATAATGAAATTGTGGGAGTGATACCTCGGAGCACAAAGTGAGGATACAATAGCACCGCAGGCGTGCTCACAATGTGATCGTCAAATAACATTTAGCCAGCCCACACCTTAGAAAATCGCAAAATGAAGACATCTACGAATACAAAGCCTCATGAAGGCGCACAAGGAACCATAACCGATAATTACAGTCTTTGTAACTTGTATATTTTGCGATTTTAAAACGAAACTAACAATAAACCGAATGGAGGCTATTGTCGAGATTGGAGTAGAAACACTTTTTGATTGAGCGTCTCTAAAAGCATTTATGTTTATAAAAACTAAACAACTTTTAAGATTTAAAATACTTTTTATGTTGGAATTTAATAACTACTGCCAAAAAAATATCGCTCATATTTTAAAGAAATAAAAGTGCAATTGATTTAAAGGTTCTGCTACTCTAGTCTAGATTTGGGATGTAAGTAGCTCACAATGATCTATTAGAGCCTTAAACCAACCTCGCCTGCACCTGGTGCATCCTGCTAACTAGCGAAAGCAGTTCTGGCAAAAAAGAAGACACAGCGTATTTGTAAGCTGCCCGACTGGAGAAATACAGAGGCAAAATAACAATTCCTTTGAGGGATGTTGTGTTCCTGCGAGTGAGTGAGGTTACCAGAATGGAAGAAATAACTGCGTTAGCAGTGGAGGTGGCGACGCGTGAGCGATATTTCATGTAGCGAGCGTTAATATGGCTACCGTAAACGCAACATATCAGGCGGACCGTATGCTTGTCTGCCAAACGTAGTATAAAAAAATAACATTCCGAAAAATGACGAATATTGATGATCATTAAATTTGCTGTGCATATGCATGAATCTATGCATAAGTTCATACAACTTCATCTTGGAAAGGAATGGACTTAAAAAGAGAATGAATGAAGGTTTTTTTATTGTTCCAAATGAGGTATAAAGATGAGTACATAATAGTGTACAATTTGTACAATCCTTTTACACATTCAGTCACGGTCAAGCAACAGAACATAAAAATCATTACATTTCATTTATTTCTATTAAAACTACATGACAGATTAAAGAATGACAAGTGCATTATATAATCAAGAGCGGAAAAAAATGTGTCTCCACTAGCAAAATTAATGGATATTTTATACGTATTTAGTCCATAGCGCAACCAATCGAATCTGCATATAAGTGGGCAGTGCACTCGTGATAAACTCATTCAGCGGATTATAGACAAGGAGCAATCCCGTGACAGTTCCATTACGCGACTGAAGACTAGTCCATATTTATTTATAAACCGTTCAATACCACCGTAACTGATAGAGCCCGGTGGTCCACCGCGTATAGGATAACTCTTTGATCGATAAAGTTGTAAGTTTAATTACTAAACTGGAAACGAGTCCATCTCAAAAGCACCGCGCCACGCGTTCCTACAAGTGTCCCATATAAACTTTAACATATATGCGAATGTCAATGGTGAAATTTATGGCGAATGGGCCATCCCATAATTTAAGTAAACTCTGATTAATCTATACTTTTTTGTTTGCAATATCTTTATTGTACATAAAATAAATTTACAACACAGTAATTTAGAGGAAAAGTACAAATGCGGACTTATCTCTCAGAGGGATCTCTTTCAGCCAACCTGAGAGGACTTCATGAATAGGCAAGTGGAGTACCAAACACTTGTGGGATATAACTACTAAGTTAATTATAAATACATACGTACATACATATAATAAATAATACAATATTATAGGAGAAGAATATAATAAACATTGTATAAAAAAATATATATCGATTATTAATATCGAATGAATATCGAATTATATAAATGTATAAAATTATATCGTCCTAGGATTCAAATCAGGATTCGGCAAAGAACTTTCTCAGCGCTAATTTAAAACAGTTTAAAGATGGAGCTCTTCTGATCTCAACAGGCAGTGAGTTCCATATTTTTTTTTATCATAAATTTTGTCATAAATTTATCATATTTTAATTTTAATCGCCTTTATCATAAATTAATTGGAAAGCGTGCACTAATTTTGGCTTGTATAACGAGTAGCAAAGTACCATAAGATACATATAAGTAAACTTAATCTACTCGTGCGTATAGAATAAAGTCCGATCTGTATTTTGTACACTTCGTGCATTTTTATGGGGCGCTAATGTCAAATTGAACGTTACTCGATTCTAAATATCGGAACATTCCAATGGCTTACTTATGTAACAAAAATATTGTAACATTAGCTTGCGACTTCGTATGCGTGTATTTCAGTATCCCGTGGGAGATTGCAAAAATCCTTTTTTAGCGAATGCCTGCGATATAATAGCTACGTGTATAGCAAATTTCAACGCAATCAGTGGAGTAGTTAGAGCAGTGCGACAATAGATCAGTCAGTAACAGTACCTTTATATAAATTTTAATAATATAGAAAACAGAAGATTTCATAAAACGAAGTCAAATGATAAGCCCGATGGTCGAATGTAATGGCTACTTTACTTTAATGGAATGACTCCGAGGTCACAAACATTTGTATACATGAACATGTCTGTTTGTCTAGGTCTGGTTGTTTTCTATGTATTCGAGCTCGGTGGCGTAGCGGTCAATGACGCAGCTTCGACACCAACGCTCGTGGGTTCGATTCCCACATATGACAAACATTTGTGTGCATGAACATGTCTGTTTGTCTTAGTCTGGGTGTTTCCTATGTATCATATGTAAGTATTTACAAAAAAAAAATGTATTTACGTATGTTTATCAGTTGTCTAGTACCCATAACACAAGATTCGCTTACTTTGGGGCTAGATAGCGCTGTGTAATTTGTCTGACAATATTTATTTATTTATTTATTGTTTATTATTGTAAGTATGTATTTACAAAAAAAAAATAGTACATTTATCAGTTGTCTAGTATCCATAGAGCCTTGAGCTTAATTTGGGACTAGATGCCGCAGTGTAAATTGCCAGAAATATTTATTTAATTTAAAAATAGAGAAGACAGAATATTTCATAAAACGTAGTAACATATTTTTACTATAAATTTAGTCATTATTGATAATGCAGTTTCGTATTTCTGCGAAAGATTGCAAAAAAATATTGATTCGGATACTTGAAAGGGATGTGAAAGGGGTCAGATAGAGTGAAAGAGATGCGTCACGACAGATGCATAACCTAGTGTTACTGGAGATGTTTGTAGAACTTCGGCACAAGCCAATACATTGTACGTAAGCGCACCTTGCCACCATGTGTGCAATCCTTTTGCATCTGCCGATCTTGCACTGATTTCTATTTATGAATAATATGACGAATTATGCCTGAGCTTTTATCTCCTGTAGCACCTTTCCGGATGTGATAGGACAGCGGATGTTTTCTATAATATAAAATTAAGTATTGCAAATTTAACTATGTATAGATGAAATCAGATGAGTCAGCAGTATATTCAATTTTGTTTTATTTTTCGTTTGTATCTAGTTAGATAAAATATCGATTTGCACACGCGTATAATAAAATGAGAATTTTTACTATGTTATCAACGAATAACTTAAAAAATAGTTACGATTTTGCTAGTTAATATGTAGAGATATATTTCGAGGAACTCTAAGGCGTCGTTGCGCGAGTCAGACTAATCGAACACGCAAGTGAATTAAGCAACGTCGATTATAGCCTGTCCATAGATGGGTTTATATGATGATGAGCTCGATGGTCGAATGGTTACTTTGACTCCGAGGTTACGGGTTCGATCCCCGCACAATACAAATAGGTATTTGTGCACATATATGAACATGTCTGTTTGTCTTGGTATGGGTGTTTTCTATGTATTATATGTATGTATTTAAAAAAATGTACCTATGGGGAAGCCTTGGGGGTAAAACTAAGGCTGCCTTGGAACTTCGTAACTTGGAAATTCGTTGTGAGTTTCACAACGAATTTAATCAGAAGAAATTAGTAGGAGTAGGAAGCTTTTGGAATTTGACTTTCCCTCTTAGCAATGTGAGAGATAGCAATATGGCAAATAAGGCATTAAAAGCCTAATATACCTATATATTATAAGTCTAATATATAAAGGATACGTTGGAATATTAATTACATTACAATTTTAACTTTATTGCGTAATGAAATCAGTTGAGAAGTAGATAAAAATTAAAATAAATATTACTCGCAAACGGCTGATTCGATTTTGTTTAAACTTAGAAGATAAGTAGGTTAGGGTAATGTATTTAAATTACGTTGACTTGGAGTGTGAAAAATAATCGCTATTTAGAGATACCAGTCAGTCCAATTCGATTATTTTTTCAATCACTACTCTTCTCAATCAATACTTCCAATGCCTTCCACTGCGTGCATGCATTTGGTATTGTGTTTTTCGCAACTTCGCAACGCAACAACGCCACCTACGGTCCGTCCCTTTCATGTCACCAATTCATCCAGACGAAAGTCTAGAGAGACTAAACTTGAGAAAGGTCTTACAATATTTTATTCAATGCGCTGCTACAACTTTTGATCTTTCCTACCCAACTGCCATCTCTGAGTTAGCAGATATGACTGACCTACGAGTAAACTGACCATTCAAATTGATGACTTGGAGAGAGATGTATAATTTATTCGTTCCAGATAACCGTAATAGTTATTTATTAATTAATAGGCCAACTTGCCAGAATATTTAATTTTTTTCATAATGAAAAATTCACCTTCCCCGCCTAGGTGGGATTTGAACCCACGACCTCTCGATTACCGGTCGAGTTCTCTTCCAACTAAGTTACCAGGAAGGTTTGCGATGGTGACGAATTTTTGCATTTTATATTTTTCTGCTGTGAAGTCGCAGTGTGGCGCCATCTGTAATAGGTTTTACAATCTATTTAAATAAAATTTGGTACATTGATAGTTGATGATCTGGTTACGTTTTTTTTTTAAACCACGAAGGTGACAAACAAGCATACGGTCCGCCTGATGGAAAGCAGTTACCGTAGCCTATGGACGCCTGTAACACCAGAAGCATCACATGCGCGTTGCCGACCCTGTAAAAACCTTTTTACGCCCTTTTTGAAGAACCCCATGCTGTAGTCTCCCGGGAAAACCTCAACAGGCAGTTCATTCCACAGCTTGATAGTACGTGGAAGAAAATTTCTCTGGAACCGCACAGTACGTGTCCACTTCGGTTCTAATGTGTGAGGATGAATTCTCTGTCGATGGCAAGGGCTGTCAAGGGTTCTACACCGTCGGTCAATTTGGATTCGTTAACAATCCTCACAGCGCGTCTCTGAATCGAGTCACAAGGTGCTAGCTGGTATTTAGGTGCTCCCGCCCATAGATGACAACAGTACTCCATATGCGGCCGTACTTGAGCTTTTTAAAGCAGAAGCCTTTGCCGCGGGTTGAAGTACTGTCTCACCCTGTTGAGCACACCTAGTTTCTTCGATGCCAGCTTGACCTTCCCTTCCAGATTTATTCCTCTAAAGTGTACGCAAAGGTGCGAACGGTTTTTAGTTTTAAATTAATTGTTAACTAAAGAACAATTAAACCTCATTTTATGCATAAAGTATAGTTTTCAGTCGCTATTCAAAGCTGAAAAAAAAATCCAAGATATTATTAAAAATCCATCTACCACTCAAGATTATTTTTTCTAAAGTGTCATCCTATAAATAGAGGCGTGCTGCCTATCAATCCTCCACAGGGGGATCTATTTAATAAATTTATACACGCATGACAGTACACACAGAATAGCACATTGTTGCGCAACCCAATGTCCCCTATTGGCATATTAACCTTTTTAGTTGCCTATACAATGTCCATAATGTTTACAAACCTCAAATGTACTTCAAATAAAAAGAAGAAAAAAAAATGCCCGTGTACATTTTTTTTCTCCTTCATTGTCACGTGTGTGGTTCGAAAATTGAATTAGAAAGTTTTTAATATCACTATAAATGATTTTAATGACTATTATCGGTGTTCGTGATCCGCGGCGCGTCCCGCAGAGAGACGCAAATTTAAATTTAATTAAGAACGTAACTAAGTACGTACGTAAACGTTAATTATCGTACTAAAACCTTTGAGGCCTAGTCGTTTTAGTAAACAGATATGAAACTTAATTAATAATTAGGCGTTCAACATCACTCATTGTGTAAGGACTGCCATTAAGGCAGTCAAACGGCCAAAACACATCGTTTCGGGCTATTAGGCAAGTCATTTAGTGAAGTTATTTCACTAAAATATTCGTTTTTACTTGGGTTACAGTCGAATGAAATATTGCCTTAATTCTGCCGCAAGGGTTAAATCTCGCTTCTGCAGAGCTTAAAAGGTTAAGACAATGATGTATTTTAATGAAACAAAGCCGTCTCTATTATCCAAGAAATAGTTTTTTTTTAAGTCCTGCAGTTTTATGTAAAAAAATAGACCCAAGAAATTAGTTATTATTAAAATTTGGAAACCTATATACATAGAAAACAGGCAAATGTTTTCCATTATTGGTATTAGAATATTTGGTTGTTTTGTTTATTTTTTTACTAATCACATTTTTACTCTGTAAGGTAGAGATACTTTTGCAGTTAAGCATATAATTACGATATAAGTATGACGAGCTCGGTGGTCGAATGCCTAGCAATGGCTACTTTGACTCCGAGATCGCGGGTTCGATTCCCGCTCAAGATATTTGTGTGCAAGAACAGGGGCCCTACCGCCGAAGCTGAAGCCGAATACCACCGAATTTTTTGATACCATAAATTGGTCTTAGCTTAAAGTTATTGATAAATATCTTCAGCTTAGGAGATGGAGCTCTATGGTTTCTACCAGCAAAGCTAAACACAATTACCGCCAATTTAAGCTAAAGTTTGATTTTCGCAATCAAAAAATCCAATGGTAATCGGCTTCAGCTTTCAGTCTGTTTGTCTTGGTCTGGGTGTTTTCTATGTAATATATGCAAGTATTTAAAAAAAAGAGTATTTAAGTAGGTATATTTATCAGTTATCTAGTACCCATAGTACAATCTTTGCTTAGTTTCGGACTAGATGGCAGTATGTAATGTTTCCAGGAATATTTATTAGTCTGAGATGCTAATGTGCGTTGTATACCTAGTGCGGGTGGAGTTGGTTTTAGTTCGAAGGTTTAGTAGTAAGCCACTTACACCCACTATAAATACGTAGTGCGATCAATACTTATAGAAAAAAAAACATAGTACCACGAAAAATATAAAATTATTCTAACGTGTCATATTTTATAAACGCCAATGCTCATTACCTAATTGATCGTAATGCGTTATTAATTCAAATATAGTGAATATGTCATTATGAATTTAAACTAGCTACAAGGTGGTCCCGGACATATCTGACTGTTAAAATATCTCGACTCTATGAGAAATGGACCGTCGAAAATTGCTATCGTTAAGGTCAGAACTTCTGGACTACAGTAGGAGCGTAGATAGGTGGCTCGTAAACATTGATTCGCCGTGACAATTTATTACTGTATGAAATAGTCCGGTTTTAAAGTTGAACATGGGAACGTTTTAATTTGTAACACAAAAAGTATTTTTTATAATAAAAAATTTAATTCGATTAACAGTAACAATTGTTGAGAATTTTTAGAAGGTTTTAAATTTGAATGATATGTTGACAAAAAGTACTTTTGTTACGTCATAAACTTCATTTTTAATTTTTAAAATTTCTGAATATTCTTATCTCTGCATCTTCCTAAGGTTGAATGGTAGAGAAAGTTTGGGGTGTAAGTGGTTCATCAACAACTTTGAACCAAAGCCAACTTCACCTGCACGCGGTGCACCCTGCTGACTGACAAACGAAGCTCTGGCGAAAAGAGAGGTAGGGAGCGTAATTGTAAGCTACCCGACTGGTGAATGTACCTCCACCTCACAGAATACCGCAGCCAAATAACGGTTCCCTTGAGGGCTGTTGTGTTCCTGCGAGTGAGTGAGGTCACCAGAAAGGAAGGAGATGCTGCGGTGGCAGCGGGGGTGGCGGCGTGCGAGCGATATTTTATGTTGCGAGCGTTAATATGGCCACGGTAACCGCTTTACATCAGGCGGGCCGTATGCTTGTCTGCCACCCGACGTAGTATAAAAAAAAAAAAAAAAAAGAAAGCTTGTATAGCATTAAATACGCTTGTGAACACTTATTTTGTGCATGAAGTTTGAATTAATAAATAAATAATCAACCCATCATTCGCTCCGACAACCAAATAGTACTTGCTAAATATTAGAAATTTGGCGTAAATGGTACTTGTTTACGTAATTCCATAGCTTAAATAATACTAAAAAAAATTATTTCGATTTGTCAGGTGATCGCTGCCTTGGCTCATCATCGTAAGTAGTCTTGGCACTTGGCAGTGAAGTAGTCTTGCTTTAAAATTTAAGTCCGCCTTGGTAACATTCTTTTTACACAGTAGGTACATAATTCATATTAACATCGTCAATCTATCGTTAAGGTCATATTGGAAAGGAAAGCATTGGAAAAGTCATTATATCTACCTACTGTTAGATATAATGACTTTCCCAATGCTTTCCAAAAAATCTCAAAAGTGATCGTCTGCTTTCCGCATCCAGCCGCCTAAAGTCGATTTGCTGGCATTATCAGACCATCTAGAAGGGGGACGTTCAACACACGCGTGGCCTTTACTCTTATATCAGTTAGTCATGCAAAATTATTGGCGTGCGACACCCTCCAGAAGCATGGAGGAACTCGATATAAATAAATCCATCTATGGAAAGGCTACGGTTAACGTTCCTGAACTTGCGTGTTCGATTAGAGTGACACACGCAATGACGCGATCTAGCTTCTCACTGAGTAAAGGGATGTGAATCAATTAACTGTCTGATGTAGAAGTAGAGCCGACACGTTGGAGGAGTGTTTATTGTGTTACGTCTTACATCCTATGGGTAAAAATTAAGACGTCAAAACTCACACGTCCGTATTTATTTTCACACCAATTTATCGTAATTGGTTATGGATATGTGTAATTTACAAAATCGGCAACATCCACAAATTACTTGCATCTATATTGTTTTTGGGCTCGAGTTATGAGGTTATAAATTGTATGAAACGAATATGCTCTGGCATTTGGGATTAAACAAATAGGCTGCTCTCAAAAGTAAATAAACAATTTGATCCAAGATAAATCGTCTTCATTTACAAAATTTACTTGATTGCAAAGTTAAAAAAGAGTGTTCTGTTTTAACCATAATAGTAATCAATCCATATGAAATAACATTTTATTATGCTTCTGAACAAGAATCCATGTAAAATAAAGAAAGTGAAAGGCTTTATCAGGACGAGTTCTTAATTGCCGCAGTATGGCAAGTATGGTGTGATACATTTTTTTAATCAAATAAACTGGCATAAAAAAATTTAAGCATACGGCCTGTCTGATGGTAAGCAGTCATCGTAGTCAATGTACACTTGCAACACTAGAAATATTAATCACGCGTTGCCGATCTTAATAAAACACACATAAAAAAGTCGGAAAATTTTGCTGTAGTAATGTGTTATGTTTTCTTTAGATCTCCAAATCAAAGGGAATATGCGGTTGGTGGGAGAAGCGACCCATGAAATATAATTGGCTTTTTTAAGGACTTTATAAAATGTTTTACAAAAGACATCGTGTCTCTATAAAAGACATCAACGCGCAACCACTTGGTTACTGCCACACTCACTGAACTAGGATTTTGCTAATACTTAGTTATATCTATTAACTTGAACAGTCCTTGTCTAATTATATGTTATACATTTATTTGCACGATATTTTAAGAGATTAGAAACGTACGGGAGATAACAGTAAACAAATAGCTGCGCGTTGATGTCGTTTACAGGGGCACGGTCTTTAATACATGTTACTTACTTACCTGTGAAAAGCGACATTATTTTTTACCATTTCTTGTACAACTTGAAAACTTGGTAAAAACTTGGTTCGAAAATTCTACTGATATTTCAGCCTTCCGGCGACCCAAGCTTGGACTACCTATTCAGCAACGTTGACTTTTGCCGTTGCTCTATACTCTTTACTCTATTTTCTCAAAGTATCACTTTCCAGAATACTTGAAATGCAACTTTCAGTATCTCTGTGACTCCCATGATCTTCAACTTTGTTCCAATAATCCCCTTGTTCCCTCAATTTCAATTATGCATTCGGTCTTCATGTCTATTTCTTTTGCTTTACAAGCATCAAGACAATGGAATGAGATACCGGAATCATTAGTTAATCCTCCAAGCAAATTTGTATTCAAAAAGAAAATGTGATCTTACCTTCTTGAAAAGTTATTAAAGTAATAAGTTAAGATTAACTGAATCTCTATTTTTGATCAGTACATAGTATATAAGTTATATGTGTAATTATATTTATTTGACTTTTACAAGTATTTGTCATTTTTATATCTATCAGTGCATTGTGTATACATTTTATGTCTATATGTATCTATGTATAATTTATGTATGGAATAATATATTTTGTATTGTATTTCACTACTAATTTATGTAATTTCTAATAGTTCATTTCTTGATACCGCGTACATGAATTAATTTTTAAGGCTTAAAGAATAACATAATTAATAAATAATTTTGAACATTATATCATAGGTAAGTTTAATTTGACTTAAAAAAAAAAAAATGAAAAAAATTGGTCTGAAAATTATCTGCACTTTCTGAAGTTGACTGGTAAAGAATGTGTTTATTGTTAAGTCCGCCTATTGTACCAAAATATAATGATTAACAAAGTTTCAATAAATAATAAAATAAATAAACTTGAATAAATTTCCTGCCACCTATCGTAGTATAATAAATATAACTTCTATAGTTAATAAAACACTCATGTTTCAAAGTAGGTTGTAACTATACATGTAGCTATAAATTAATGAATTTTAATTAAAACTAAATTAGCATTAAGGACGTAAACTGAATACTCAAAAACTTTTTCTGCACCGAAATTCTTCGTTCTCAAAAGAATTTTGCTTTAAATTTCAAAATATTCTGAACAAATCCAAAACACTAGTTAATTAGTGAAACCAGAGTAGGTATTTTTCGTTTGCTTATTCATGCTGTAAAATACATCGTTACATTTACTAATATGCTAAATGATTACAATAGATGTAAATGTAATTTATTTAAGTATTATTAGGTAGATACGTATGTTATTGTATCGCCTAACTGAGTACAGGCTAAATATAAAGTTTAAATGTCGTATCTTTATATGTATAATTATTAAAATGTACAGTCAAACTTGCAATTACTTGACTTGAACTTTTTAAACGACGAAAACGAAAGAACGTTTATTAAAATCTAAAAAAATCTTTAATTTCTTTTCTAGTGCTAATTCTCTGCAAATTTTGGAAAATTTTAATATCATAATAAATGGTTATTTTATTTCTAAATTAACGGTAAGGAAGGTGATACTGTAGTTATGAACCTTGACTATACATGAACTGTCTACAGAATAAATAATAGTACAATCGCGACTGGAACACTGAGCGATAAATAAAATAATTAATAATCTGTTTGTCCATGCATCATAATAAATGATACGTAGTACTGTTTGTAGTTAAGTAGCTAATATGAATATTTGCTAACAAATGGCGTTATGTGACATTATTAACAAAATAGTTTCTTTTGTGAAAACGAATTTTCTCAGAATGAAGGCCAGTTAGATAGATTTTTCGTCCCCGTAAGCACGTTGGAACCGCTTGCAAGATCGTCATAATATACTCATATTTATTTATGTAAAATATATGTGTTTTATTTTACATAAATAAATGTACACCAGATTAACACACATTTATTAAAGTAACTAATTCATCCAATCCAAACACATTCAAAGCACTTTAATTGTCATTTTCTTCATTTCAGTCGAATGACGTTCACTGCTGAACATAGGCTTAGGCTTCCACAACGATATTGTGCCGTCTGCATCCATCGGCTCCCTGCAATATTTACTAGATAGTCCATCCATCTAGTGGGGGCTGTCCGTACTTCAGAACTTTTCTGCCCCAACGGCCATCAGAGCTATGTCACTGCTAGCTAGCCAGCTAGTTGTACACTGTTACTTCAGCATGCTGATCTGGGGCCCTACAGTCGAAGCTGAAGCGGATTGCCATTGGATTTTTTCGTTGCGAATATCAAACTTCAGCTTAGATCTATGGTACCTGTGTTTAGCTGGTAGAAATCCTGGACTTCTACAGACTAAGCTGAAGATATTTGTCAATAACTAAAACATAGGACCTATATTTCGAATCAAAATATTCGATGGTAATCGGCTTTACGGTGGTAGGGCCCCAGATCAATAAAGGCAGGTAACTCTAGTTATATTACGGATACACCCATTTCTAAATCTATTATGAGTATATATATGAGAGATTATATAACTTTCGTAGTACTCACATAATTGTAATTCTTCATATATACTCGTATGTGAATGCAAAAAAGATTCGAAATCGTCCGAGTTTCATTTTACATCTTTCACACAAGTAAAAAAGATTGTGCATCCGTTCATCAATATCAGGATTTTATCTACAGTTGCCTTGGGTTATTTGAATAGCAAATGATGTATCCATTTCGGGTGGGATCATCCTGGAGATCTGCAAAATTGATACTCTTCGATAAATAAACAGATTTGCATAGCAGTCAAGTCGATTTCGCTTGTATAAGGAGGAGTAGTTTTGATCTAAGCGCTGGTTTTATATTTATTTATCTATATTGATCCATGTTAATGAAATAGACATTAATTATCTGTAAGTACGAGTATATCTTAATATCTTACAAGTCCCCACATAGGTATTCTATATCCAAACTTTATAGTATAAAGTTTGGATATAGAAATATGAATGTAGGAGTATAAAGTTTATACTCCTCATTCATCGAACTTAATCGAAGGGGTTTAGAGTATACTCCACCATGCTGCTCAACTGCGGGTTGTTTTTTTTTACTTAAACTTAAACTTTATACTTCACATACTTTTACTTTATTAATATTACAAATGTGAAAGTGTGTTTGTTCATCTTTCACGTTGAAAGGTATCAATGGAATGACATGATGTTGTTTTCACGGTGGAGAAAGCTTGTACTATGAGTACTAGATAATAGATATTATACTTAAAAATATTTTTGTAAATACATGCATAATACACAGAAAACACCCAAACTAAGACAAACAGACATATTTATGCATACAAATATTTTACTGAAAGTAAATGAATTCAAAGTAAGAAAACAAGAACAAGTTACTAAAAAATACTACTACTAAAAATTTTTTCTATATATATTAAGTGCCTAGAGAAAACAAGAAAAATAAACTCCTATTTCCCTTGGTCACGGTATAAAGCGTGAACGACTGATCCGAGTTTCATAATTCTTTATTGTTGTATTTGTTACTGTCAGAAGGATTTTTTTTGAAAGAAAAATATAAGAAAGTTGCTTGAAAAATTAGAAAAACTGAACAGGCATATTAATTTTTCTAATGTAACTTTATGTCATTTGACAGAACTGACAGACAGTACAACGTCTGTCGGGCGAGCTAGTTTTAATATAATTTTTAGTCATCATGAACAAAATTCTGTACAAGTATCAAAACGACTTAACAGTATAAACAAAGTTTATTTGTTTGGTGCAAACAACTAATTTGGCGGGATAAGTAATAGCTTAATACTACAGCGGGCCTGGAAGGTGCTTGGTTTCTCGGCTGAGCCGTGGCCCCAGACTCCGTTTAACAAATATATGTGATTAACAATTTCGAAACGCTAACAAATAACAAACAACAATAGCGTTTACTGAACCTTTGTTTGATATTCAAATTTATGCGTTAGGCCTTTATTTTGAAGTTTAAGCTCCAATTATGAATCACTTAACTAAGCTTTTATCACGGAATAAGAGAGGTACTCGAATACTAGTGGTATTATGGTGTAATTAACTAAAAGTATGATGTTTTTTATACCATGATGGATGGCAGACAAGCATAGAAATGCTCGCAACATGAACCAACGTGGTATAATATACGTTTCGTAAAATATTTATTTGTGAAATCTAAATAGTTGAAAGGAGAAAGCGAATGCCTGATTTATATATCAACGCATAATCTCAAACTATAGCTATTATGACGTATTTAAAAAAAATATTGGATATCAAATTATATAATATAATTTTATGATTAAATATATACAGACCAATATTATTTTTTTGAAAATTTCCTCAAGATACGTACGTACATACAAAAATAAACATACGGTATCACGGATAAATCTAGCAGGAAATATTTCTACATACGAATAAATTTGTAAAGGCGGCTCCATACACTATGTGTTGCGTTAGCTTTTTCTTTGTAAAGATTTTTACACTCATCTGGAACCAGCCTAAAGCAATCTGATAGATTTATAAAAAACCAGACTAATTATAACAATGTCTGAGGCCGCTAGTTAAGTAAAACATGTTTATGGACATGACCTACAACTTTATATATTTAAACATGACCACAAACACGATCAATAAAGGCAAAATAAAATAACAAACGATCCTATAAAATAAATTTGTAGAATTTATGTTTAGTTGCCTATAGCCAACCTTCTATATATGGTTAAGGTAACAATATATAGAAGGTTGGCTATAGGCAACTAAACTTTCCATTTATTATAAAAGATGTTTTAACCATATGGGATGTAAGTGGTTCATCAACATCTTTGAACCAAAGCCAACTTCACCTACACGCGGTTCACCCTGCTGACTGACAAACGAAGCTCTGGCGAAAAGAGAGGTAGGGAGCGTAATTGTAAGCTACCCGACTGGGGAATGTACCTCCACCTCACAGAATACCGCAGCCAAATATCGATTCCCTTGATGGTTGTTGTGTTCCTACGAGTGAGGTCACCAGAAAGGAAGGAAATGCTGCATTGGCAGCGGGAGTGGCGGTGCGCGAGAGATATTTTTAATGTTGCGAGCGTTAATATGGCTACGGTAAATGCTCCACATCAGGCGGGCCGTATGCTTGTCTGCCACCAGACGTAGTATAAAGAAAAAGACCAGTCTCGACCTCAAAATGATATTGAACTTCTTCTGAGTACTGAACGGAAACAAAAGTCGCATTTCAACACCTCGGACATTATATACTTACAATCTAACAACTTATAGAAAATGTAACTGCTGAACATTTAAGAAATGGGACTCTGTTGTCAATAGAAACAAAAGTCGAATTTAAAAAGTGTAGCTCGATAGCGTCGTTGCGCGAGTTTGTCTAATCGAACACGTCGACCGAAACCTGTCCATGAATGAACTTATTATCTCGAGCGCGTCCGTGCTTCGGAGAGCACATTAAGCCGTAGGTCTCGGCTATTGTTATTAGATGACAGTCGTTAAGTCCAGTGACCTTTTTAGGTAGCCTGAAAACATGGCTTCCACCAACCCGCAATTGAGCGTGGTGGAGCATGCTCTACATTCGATTGAGGGGAGACTCGTATTCTAGTACTGGAATGAATTAGGATTGATGAAGAAGTTAAGTTTTCAAGTTATATTACTACTCTCTGGGAGAAGCGATGTGATTAATTTTTTAACTTGTTTACTCGATTCAGGCGTTATTTGGCGGAAATCAAATTTACAGGCAATAGATCTTCATTACTTGACATGCTTCCGCCACCAACTTATGCAAACTGCTACTGCTTGGTACTCATTAGCATTAAGTAAGTAGTTGTTCTAATGATGAACATCTACGTAAACCACCTGCAGAATACTCGTAGAAAGGCAAAACATGTCTCTCAGAAACAACCTACGGCAGCTCGGCCGGCAGTAGTTACACGTATCTTCTAATTCAGATGTCGGAGATTACTACATTTGTCATTGACATGGCAGTTCATGCATCTAACTATTGATGCTTAGTTCTACGATTTAGTATCGAATGTCTATGACATGCTTCAATTTAAATGTTACGTAGATTTAAATTTAAAAATATAAATAAAAATCTATGTAACAAATAAAATATTGTCTCAATTTGATAATTTCAAATGTGAATCGAATATCACTACAAATGACGTCTTACGAAACGGTAAACATAATGCCTGAAAGGACACTAAAACTATCTATCAAAAAGATTAATTTCGACATGCAGAAGTCAACGTATGCATTATGAGCATTTATCTTGTATACCAGGGTATAGTGCCAAGAGCTTCCTTGGCCACCCATCTAGCCCCCACGCGAAGCTCGCCACTGTGACGGATTCCGCCACGCCCCTAATTTGTTATACAAATTTTATACTACCCTCCGAGGGAAACATCGGATTCTGTGGCGGAACCTTCAGGTTTTAAAGAACAATGAACGATTTTATCAAAAAAATTTGTGAAAAGTAAATAATTACTTCTAAAATCATCTTCGTAACATTTCACTGAATATTCAAATTCCATGGCTACTGCTAAATTATGTAGTAGGTACTATTAATCTAATCGCAACTAATGTCATCTTAATTTTTATGGTAACTAGCCGCCCGCTCACGCTTCGCTGTAGCTCAATCTTTCCATTCCCATCTCATTCCTGAGGATTTTCCATACAAAATTTGTCCTGACAATGTCGTCATAATTTTACGGTGTAGGTACGATGCAGAAAAGAAAAGAGAGGTAAAGCATGTCCAGCTGAACAAGGAATGTCCCTTCACCTCACAAAAGACCGCAGCCAAATAACAATGTCCTTTAACATTATTCTGTTTTTGCTAGTGATTGACGTCATCAGACAGAGGGGAGAGGCTGTGTTAGCAGTGGGTGCCTAAAGGCTACGGTGACTGCTTTACATCAGGTGGAACGTATGCTCGTTGGAAAATAATAATAATATGAAACCGATATCAAATAATTAAATAAATAAAATTTCATACCCGTATATCTCCGCCGTTGAGCAGCGTAGCGGAGTATGCTCTAAACCCCTTTCGATTGAGAGGAGGCCTATATTCCAACAGTGGGATGAGCAGTGGGAGTTGGCGATCACTCATATATCGTCGACCTTCGAGTATTATGTAATGGGTTTACAGACTCTTCAATTACACTATTTCTCCTGGAGGTTACTACTACCCGTATCATGGGTATTAGAAATAACTATCTACACTAATTGCAATTATTAACAATATTAAAATATCACACCACATCACCTAATTACGAATCTATTAATACCCATCCAACACTTCCCAGACAATTCACCCCTACTATAAAAAGAAATATAACTTAAAATTAAACGAACTGCAACAAAAGGATAAAATGGATAAACCTGCTGTGATTAAGCGCAAACAGTAAAACAACTACTGATTCGAACAATGTTATAATTTGACGATAGCCGTGAAGAAATTTCATTAAATTCTCTATCACCCGCGGACAATAAGCAATTGTGCAGCAGCGAGATTGAGACGGCAGGATTGCGTATTCAGGCCTCAGGCTCCGAGGGTATGGTACTGCTCCTTGATTAAATAAACCTTCAACATGATGTCACGCCGCCGGCTGACGATGTCCGTCTTCGGCATATCGCACCGCTTCCACACCGTGTCATTCAAATTCATCCACATAATACTGCACAGGAGGAAATTTTACGATCAGCAATATTACTGGCCATTCAAATTTAATTCTGGATATATAATATGTATATCCGTAACGTTTTTGTTTTCCTTTGCCCCTTTTCTTGCTTAAATTATCGCTGTTTCATTGCAATTTTTAGTGTTTCAGAGTCACCGTTTAAATAATTTCATAAGACTTTGCTGATGAATGGTATACCAATGAACTAATAAACTAATTGTTGTGATTCTGGTTAAAAATTAAATAATTAAAGCTGTCTTACAGCTAAAATAAAACAAATATTTATAAATTAATTAACACAAGAGGCAAAATATAAGTGTTACTTGTAGTATCAAATTAGCCCAATTCAAAGTTAGTCTGCGCAAACCACAGTGCGTATATGTAATAGAAACCGCTGCAGTTCTCGTAGTTTAAAAATAAAACCGAGTCAAATTTGAGCCTTATCGCGTAGACCATAGTGATATTTATATTAATATATAAATTATATTATAATATTACGTAATTAATATAATTATAATATTAATAACGTAAACAATGATTTGTAGTTTGTAAGCTGAGACCAAATTAAACTTTTTGAAGTAGAAACTTCTTTAGTGGCGTTATGCACTTTTTGGGATGAGTAACTCATGTCAGGACACGTAGCCTGATCGAAAATACGTAAGACGGAGGGAGCGTAGACCGCCGGCGCGGCGTAGGAGAGGAAGTGGTATCCCCCTCTCTTTCTACCGCGTGGCGAAAATGTATGTCTGCTCCTGCTGTTTATTTTTAATGTAATATAAATTGTCATATTTTTGAACGATATCACAATAAATGAATATTGTGCCACATAAATAATAGTACTTTTATACTGATAAATAAAGCAATTCATGCGAAATTATTCCTTAACCATTCCAAAATATTCAAAAATGCACAGCGTTAACGTTCAAGTTTTCACTTCTGCCGGGACTCCCGGAGTGACAAGTTTTTTTTAAATCAATGGATAATATTGAACGAGACCTGACTCACGCTTGGCCGGTTGTATTTTATAGGATGAAATAGGTATTCGCTTAGGATCTGCGCTGCGATTGTGAGTAATTTGTTAAAGAGTAAGGAGCTATTTGTCCATAAAAAGACAACATTTATCAGGCACAAGCGTAATAAACTCGAATGCCTTAGCTAGTTCTCTCGTTTCACTTTACGATTTGATTGTAAAAAACGTCCGATGTCACTATTTGTTAGTTTGATGTTTTTCTATAAAAATTACTTTCCAGTACGAAAGCCATAAAAATAATGGTTACTGATAACGTTGGAAACATGAGTGTGTATAGAAAAGTATCTCAAAAATCTAATAAAAATTCCGTCAGTAGCTACTACGTATTACGCTGTATCAACGATCAAAAAATTACTGATGTAATAATTTGATAATAATATCATACGTATAATTACTTAGATTAGTAGAGATTTTATAAGTTCTACTTGGTAACAACGAATAAATTCAAAATAAAATTAAGCAGCTTACGTTTCGTTCCGCTCAAAATTATGACTTAATAAAACGTAACGCCGATCGTAATTCATATGGTGATAAAGGAAGCAATGACAGCTGAGTACCATAGCATATTTAACTAATCTATTAAACTGGCGTTGAATATTTTATTATTTTAATAAATAAACTAAACACAGACCGTAATATTAACTGCAGTTGTTTTATCTTACCGGTTCGTTTTAGTTTTAGGGGACCCCTAAAACTAAAACGAACTGCTGCAAAACTTGTTTATTAAGCACTATAGTTACGAAATGGATGAAACAATGAATCATGTAGTTGTTACCAAGAAATTTGCATAAATGGTCGATTTTGGCACATTCGATTTAATAAGTTATGTATTAAAAAACAATGAGGGTTAATCATTAATGTTATATTTTTTTTATGTGAGAGGGGGGCAAACGAGCATGTGGGTCACCTGGTGGAAAGCAATCACCACCGCCCATGGAGATCAGCGACACCAAGGGGTCGCCGATCCATTGCCAGCATTTTAAGGGAAATGATAACTCTGTTCTTGAAGGCACCCATGTCGTAGTTGTTCGGAAATACCGCTGAGGGAAGTTGATTCCACAGTTTCACTGTACGTGGTATGAAATGTCTTAGGAAACGTACTGCAGTAGATCGCCAATTATCAAGATGATATGGAAGGAATTTTAATTTATGGCGAGTTGTACGATAGTAGAATTCAGCGAAATATTTCTATAGATATGCCACTTAAAACTTATAAATAAAATTTATCTTACCGCTACAAACACCCGAAAAGTGAGTCAATTGTCTCATCTTGCAATTGGTTCTCATAAGCAAGGTGTTCGTTTTTGACGCTTAGTGGCATATTTATACAAATATAACATCATTGGGGTTAACAATTGTAACACAATTTTTTTGTTACGTTGTGTATTTAGTGAATAGTTATATTTTCACTCGAGTCGCGCTAGTTTTGCTGCAGATCGGCCTTATTAAGGGATTTTAATCTTTAATATTTATTTCGTACTAGCTACTAGCCCCGAGTATTACTGGTATTACTGAGGAGCTCAATGGAGTCATTACGCGTGGCGCCTAATCGATCACGCAAGTTAAGCAACGTGGACCGTAGCCTATCCATGGATGTGTTTATTGTTGACGTGTTGTTGTTTATTTTGACGAGCTCGGTGGCGTAGCGGTCAATGACGCGGCTTCGACACCAACGCTCGTTGGTTCGATTCCCACATAGGACAAACATTTGTGTGCATGAACATGTCTGTTTGTCTTAGTCTGGGTATTTTCTATGTATTATAAGTATGTATTTAAAAAAAATGTATTTACGTATGTTTATCAGTTGTCATTTGTAGTACCCATAACACAAGCTTCGCTAACTTTGGGGCTAGATGGCGCAGTGTAATTGTCTGACAATATTTATATTTATCTCGAGCTACATGTTTCATTATATTATAATGAAACATATAGTATGTAGTGTCTCTTTATATTATTAGTATAGACAATGTACATGTTATGGTCAATATAATAAATTGGTCATTATTGATAATGCCCGGCCAATTTAATAAATTATCAATTATTAACAATTAAGCTTACTTAGCACCACATCATTCATCATCTAGGTTGACGGCGCTCCGCTTCTCGGAGCTCCTATTTTCGATGACAGGACACAAGAAAACCCTAACCTAACAAAAAATCAACTTAAATCTAACCAAAACATGTTTTATTACATTGACCAAGTATCGGTCATTATCAATAATGACCAATTTATTTTATTGACTATAACATACACATAATAAATATTTGGATTAAAAAATACACTCAAAACGTTTGCTTACGTCGTAACTGTTTGTTTAAGTATGTCCACTTCAATGGCTCATACAAGTGAAACAAAACAAGTAACAGCAATATACACATAAATCAGCAATCAAACAATAACCTCGGTACACTTTAAAGGCGACTCGCATATGTCAGTTGGATCTCCCGTATAAATTCAAAGAGCTGTCTCTGTGAGTAGTGAGAAATCGTCCATTTACAGAAGCCGCTACATTACAAGTGCATAAATCTAAACGGAGTGTCGTCGAACGCCCGCCGGATCATGAATGGATCCCAGCGATATGAAAGATGTCCGCGCAATAAGCAAAGCAAAGGACTATGGAGCGCATGTCAACCATATCCATAAACGGGACGTTGTTACAATTCCTGATATGAGCATTGAATTATGAAAACTATTGATAGGAACAGGTACTGGGAGGCTACCGCCTAAGCTGAAGCCGATCGCATCGGATTATTTGATAGCGAATGAAACTTCAACGTAAGTTTATGGTACATGTGTTTAGCTCCAGAGTTACTATCTGCTGATTAACTCTGGAGCTCTACCGACTAATCTTAAGACGTTTGTCAATAACTTAATCGTATCTATTACCTATTTTACGAATCAAAATATTCGATGGTAATCGGCTTCAGCTTCGTCGATAATGCTCGGTCCCTGAAAAATGCTCTGAATAAATTCAAATATATTAATCATATTATTGGAATCGATGTGTTGAGTAACAACTCAATGTTTTAGATCCACAATAGTGCTAGATACTTAAAATCCGTGGTGCACGGCAGTTTAGTTTTACTTCACTAACTTTAGGCTTTAAATGCCTTATTTGCCATATTGCTGTCTCTCACATTGCTAAGAGGGGAAGTCAAATTATTCCACCAAAGCTTCTTAATCCTACTGATTTCTTCTGAATAAATTCATTGTGAGTTCCAATGTAGCCCTACGGCTACATTGGAACTCACAATGAATTCGATTGCAGTCCCGGGGGTAAATCTACATTTACCCCCGGGACTGCAATCGACTTCACCGTTCATTGCCTTTTTTGGCGGTCGCCGCTGTTAATCCTGGCTACACGTGTGTGGTGTGGGCCCCCTGTCTCGTTAAAAAAAATTCAAATATTTCAATTGTGCAACTTCAAAAATGCGACGGCGTACATATCTACTCAAAAGATTGTAGTTCCGTGGAGATCAAACGCATACTAAACTTGTTTTAAATGAACCAGGGTTATTAGAAATAAATTCATCACTTTTTAACCGTCTCTTCCGACGGGTTGACGTCAATTTGGCGGCTCTGAGCTCCATTTCAAAGTTGAATAAAAAATACAATGGGATTATGCAGCCCTAATGGCCGAACGAACATGGGCATTAATCTCGTCATACAATATTGATGTTTCAAAATTTATAGCCTATGCTTGAAGGGAAATCTCAAAGTCAAGAGGCTTATTCGTGTGTGAAGAAGCTCACCTACTTTAGATATTGTTTTGAAGTGACATATTTTTATAAATCCCATCGAGCTCGTTAGTTGAATTTCTCGTATTCGTCTTCAGAATACAATTGAATGTGAGCATCAAAAACTGAAGTCATAATTATAATAATACAAAAATCTATTATTGTTTGCTGGTCTTTAGGGGTAAACAAAAAGGGATTATTCACATATACGCAGGCAGGAGTTTTGGGAAATATTTTAAATATAAATGAGGAGGTGGGTTTAAGAGGACACGTTGAACAGTGGTTCAGACAAGTTTGACTTTAATCTCCTTAGAATCGGGAGACATTCGCTTCCAAAGCACGTTCCATGATTGAATAAGATTTAATCTGTTTCCCCTTTGCAGCAGAAATCTCCGCTTCTCTCAATGAATTCGTTAATCGTTGAATAATTTACTATTGCATGTTTGTTTATTCTAAATTTTGTGTCGTTGTTTGAATTTCATGAATCATTTAAGTCGAAATACAAGAGCATTTATCATATATATATATGTACACATACAATAAAAAAGATGGCGAAAAGAGAGGTAGGGAGCGTAATTGTAAGCTACCCGACTGGGGATTGTACCTTCACCTCACAGAATACCGCAGCTAAATAACAATTCCCTTGAGAGTTGTTGTGTTCCTGCGAGTGAGTGCGGTCACCATAATGAAGGAGATGCTGCGTTGGCAGCGGGGGTGGCGGCGCGCGAGCGATATATTATGTTACGAGCGTTAATATGGCTACGGTAACCGCTTCACATCAGGCGGGCCGTGTGCTTGTCTACCACCCGGCGGCGTAGAAAATATATATATATATATATTACAATGGAAATCAGCAACACCAACGGGTCGCAATCCGTTGCCAGCCTATACTCCTTCTTTCTGGTGATCTCACTCACTCGCAGGAATACAATAATCAACAAAGGAATTGTTATTTGGCTGCGATATTCTATGGGATCAAGATACTTCCCCAGTCGGGCAGCTTAAAAGATACGCTATGCTCTATCTCACTTTTCGCCAGAGCCACGTTTGTCAGTCAGCAGGGTGCACCACGTGCATGTGAGATTGACTTTGGTTCAAAGATGTTGATGAACTACTTACACCCTAAATTATTTCTATACTACGATAACTCTGTAGACAAAAATTGTAACCTCTTCTTTAAATGTGTAACAAAAAATTACAAGGATTCTGCTGTCAATTCCACCTCACGACTTGACCTGCCACATGTCAGCAGAAAATAGAAACACTTTTAATTTTATTTGTTTGTGCAAATAGGTGTTGTTTATATCGCTCTTGAATTGTTTAATATTATCTCAGATCGGACTGTAGCTTCGATTCTTAGTCAGGAGCAGGTCCTGCGACATGGGCAGACAAGCGGACATGAAGTGTGACACTGGAATGAGATATATTATGCTGTTCCGTCGTCGATCACAGGAGTGCATTGAAATAATGTTTCTCTCTATTCCAATGACTTTTAACATGCGTTCGAGTATTTCATTTTGATTTAGATTTGCGAGGTGACTGTATAGTAGTTATGTGTTTATTTATTCGCTAGTGGTCGAAATTCGACCATAATTAATTTCAATTATAACTGTAATAATAAACAAAAGAGTATATATGCGTGTGTGTGTGTCAAATAGATGATAGTATGTGTAATGTTTTTTCGAAGTGAAAACTTCTTTAGCGGCGTTGTGCACTTTTTGGGATGGGTAAAATGTTAAATTCGCGTCAGGATCACGTGTCCTGATCGAAACTTAATAAGACAAAGCTGCGAAACTACAAAATTCAACTTTAAACTAAGACGATACGATTGAAAATTCTTTGTATATTTTAATGATTCCAAATGACAGTTCATAAGACAAAGCTGCGAGACTACAAAATCCAACTTTAAACAAAGACGATACGATTGAGATTGCTTTGATTAGTTTATGTTTGTGTACGATAGCGTAATAAATAAATATTGTATTTTAACACATAAATGATAGTATTGTTATACTGATAAATAAAGCAATTCGTGCAAAATTATTTCTTAACCATTCCAAATTATTCAAAAATGCACAACGTTAATGTTCAAGTTTTCGCTTCTACCGGCACTCCCGGAGTGCACCCGTTGTTTTTTTATTGTTTTTATATACTTTTTAAGCATAATGTTATTAAAATATTAGCATTCTGCAGTCCTTCTATATGTAAACTACAAATGTGCGGAAGTTTATAGGCTCTGTGCGCGCAATTTTCGTAAAAAAAAGGTGTACAAAGTTGCTGCTTTTTGCTTCACGTGACTTGTAGTCATATTTATTGCTGAGTAGTGCATCAAAATCAAAGCTATCTGCTAACAAATGGCGTTACATGGTTTTATTGAGTAATTGGAATCGATTATTCAACAGAACACTAATGTGTTCTGCTGTAGTTTTACCCCCGGGACTGCAGTGGACTTCATTGTTCGTCACCCTTTTGGTGGTTGCCGCTGTTAATCCTGGCTACACAGGAGACACAGTGGTGGAAATGTGTGGTGGGCCCTCGTCCTGTTAACGTTACAGACAGAACAATAGAACAATATTGTTGACATAGCTCTCAGAATCAGCAAGCTTAAGTGGCAGGGGGCCTGCCACATCTACCGTGTCTTTCAATGTCTTCTTTCAAAAATGAATTAATTATAAATTAAACGGGTTACTCACGTATATTTAGTTTTGATCTTAAATCTTCTCTTCGAGATCTTCATCAGGGCAAGTGTCCAGTCACGTACACCCTCTCTCGCAACGAACACTCCGAGGTGTCCGTTTGCCTATTTTGACTCTGATTCTTTCGTGGATGCGATCCCTGTACAAGGTAAACATTTGTGTTCATCAACATGTCTGTTTGTCTTGATCTAGGTGTTTTCTGTATATAAAGGTATTACGGTATTTATCGACTATCTAGTACCCAGAGAACAAACTTTGTTAAGTTTGGGACTAGATGGCAGTGTGTAAAAAAACGAGTATGGTTTAGACCACTTTTTTTTTATACTACGTCGGGTGGCAGCCAAGCATACGCCTGCCTGATGTGAAGCGATTACCGTAGCCATATTATCGCTCGCAACATAAATATCGCTCGCGCGCCGCCACCCCCGCTGCCAACGCAGCATCTCCTTCCTTTATTGTGACCTTACTCACTCGCAGGAACAAAACAGCCCTCAAGGGAGCCGCCATTTGGCTGCGGTATTCTGTGAGGTGGAGGTACATTCCCCAGTCGGGTACGCTATGCCCTACCTCTCTTTTCGCCAGAGCTTCGTTTGTCAATCAGCAGGGTGCACCGCGTGCAGGTGAAGTTGGCTTTGGTTCAAAGATGTTGATGAACCACTTACACCACACGACTGAAGTAAAACTTCTTTAGCTCCATCTATACGAAACGTAACTGGCTATGAGAGAAAGAAAAACTCTCTCTTGCCCCTACAGTAATTTACGAAACGTAACTTCTCTCTGGGCGAGGTGAACGGAAGTTGAGAGAGAAATATAAGTTAGTGAAGATAGAAATCTTCACTATCTTATATTTCTCCCTCAACTTCCGTTCGCTTTGCCCGATCACACTTTCCGTAACGCACTCGTCAGGCATTCATCAGTTTACTCCCCAAGTCTTGATTTTTTCAAGTAAAGTAGTTTTACTTGAAAAAATCATGTACACAACAAATAAAATAAATAAATATTACTGAACAAATTACACATTGTCCACCTAGTCCCAAACTAAGCAAAGCTTGTTCTATGGATACTAGGTAACTGATATTTTACTTTAGTATTTTTTTTATAAATACATACATATAATACATAGACAACACCCAGACGAAGACAAACAAAACATGTTCATGAACACAAATATTTGTCTTATGCAGGAATCGAACCCGTGACCTCTGAGTCAAAGTGTTCATCGCTAACTATTCGACCACTGAACTCCTCAAAAAGTAAAACATTCTTACGTACCTCTTCTCAACTAATCTTTGACTCAATTTGTCTTAAACAAAAATACTCATACATTTCATTTTAACACCTTCGGCGTATTGGGCGTAACATTGGTAACATAACATTGCAAATCAGTGTTTCCTCAATAATAAAAGTATTTAGATGGTACACGTGACGACAGCCGCTGCGGGCCACCGGCAAATTATGGCAATCCTGACACCTACGAGGCGCTAACTGAGCTGCACCCTGCAATTTGCTGGACGTGCACTGGTGTAGAGACTTATGCTGGCGGCGGCAATGCGGGCACTGATTTACTTTAATTTACACATATGAATGTAGATCATAAGTATTATTAAAGTCGGAACAATGCCCTGTTGTTCTTAGTCTACAAAGTTATTGTATGGAATGATTTTGAGAGGATATAGTGGGCTTGAGGATCTTGATGGCGTCGTCGCGCGTGTCACTCTAATCGAACATGCAAGTTAAGCAACGTCGGCCGTAGTAAGTCTACGGATGGGTTTATTTATCTCGAGCTCCTCCTCCGCTTCAGAAGACACGGTAAGCTGTCGGTCCCGGCTGTTGTCAGTAGATGACAGTCGTTAAGCCAAGTCAGTGGCCTTTAGTCGGCTTGAAAACACTGGCCTCCGCCAACCCGCAGTTGAGCAGCGTGGTTATGCTTCGCTATACGTTACAAGTTATAAACCGCTTCGATTAAGGGGTGACCCGTATATAGTATAGGCTTGTTAGATATGTTTCTTCAGAATTATTAGCCTGTGTCACAGTTTTAAAAGCATATGAAAAATAGTAGTAATAGTAGTAATATATATGAAAAATAGTAATACTGTGCCTATGTATACTCATTGCTGGAGACTTTCCCCTTGCAATGCTTTCCACCTCACATTTTCTTAATAAAAAAAAGTCTGGAATTGCCTGCAAAAAGCGAAGGATCAGAATATGATCATAAGATGCCTTCCCCTATGCTTAACTCTATATTATAATGGAAAGCATAGGGGAAGACCTATATCCAGCAGTGATATTGCTTTGTGATCGGAATGATAAGATTTTTACATCAGCAATTAATAAGAACCATTGCTATAATTATTTAAATGTCATACACTTAAACATAACTTGTTAACAAAGTTCCAAGACGCATAAAAAGATTCCAGTAATTAACTTTTTTAATTTCTGCAGTGCGTTATCTAAACCTGAATGTCGATAACATCTCAATGGCCCCAAAATCACCTGGTACACTGGGCTTCCGATCGCAACCGTGTGTAATACAGTCAAACGAATGCGGTTCCGTCGTGCCGTACGCCTACCGACCCAAGACAATAGCCAACACGCACCGCAACAAAACGACGCCGATCCGCTTCAAAATCAGACCAGTAATCTCACCCCGGTGTAATTTTACAAATATTTATTATATGTCAAAACAATATGCCAAAATGGAACGCTTATTGCTGTTTTTACAAATGTGTCTGGTTTGCTTGGAGGGCTCGTTAGCGTGAGGAACGACGCATTGTGGGGCACAATGGAGGGCGGGGCGCGGCCCGGGGCGCCTCCGCAGCGCGGGAAATCGCTCGCCTTCGCGTTCCACATTTAAATCAATGACAGTTCTCAGGAACTATATCGGTAAGGAAATAAAAACGTACATAGATCCAGTGATACTGTAGATTGTTGGCACTTGGTGGAACATTATTATCATAATGTTACAATAGAACACTTGTACTGTTCCAATAGAACACTTGTACCTACTGTTATTTTTCAAACACATTCAATGTAATTCATTGTAGTTGAAAGGTTTTTACGTACGTATAAGTACGTCTACGAAAAAAAAACGTTTCGCATTAGGAGTATTTACACATTCATATGTACTTTATGCAATAATTTGCCTGATGACATTAAAATCTTAAGAGAAATAGTTTCAAAACACAACTGACTGATTGGATTCTGGGACACTGCTTTTACAGTGTCTCACAATTCATGAAATTTAAATGGTAAAGAAATATCATATATGACGTATTTATGTATCATTGTAATAATTTCGATTAAGATATTAGTGATAATTGACATAAATATTTTGCACGCCTGCTTGCGGGTCGATTTTACTATACCTGACTTTGTATATCCGAGTAACAACTTATGTAACTGTATTCTGCAAATAAAAATGATTTGATTTGATTTTGCTCGTCCATTCTATTCTATTCGTTATTATTTGCGTATTTTTTACAGGCAATTTGGTCTACACTACTTAGCGTACTTCCGCCACCAATTAGTTCATGCAAACTATTGCAAACTATTGCCGGGTCAGCAAAGCCAGAGCAGAAACGACCAAAGCAGCCACGGCAGTCGCATGCATATACTAACAGTAGTGGATGCGTGCCGGCCGTCAGTAATTTGCATAAACTAATTGGTGACGGAGGTACCCTAAATAGTGAAGATCTAATTGCCTATAAAAAAAAATGGTGGCGTAAGAACGCAAAGTAGTGTAGATCAATTGCCTGTAAATTTGACTTTCGCAGAATAACACCTGACTCAATTAACTGTTTTTATTTTATTAGCTATTACATTATCCTTCACTTTATTTCCAAAATATTCTATGTCGTAGTCGATTCCGTTATACCAGGGTTCTACCCACTAGTTAGGCTGCATTGTAAATACAAGTGCAAACTAGCTAGATAATCAAATAATTATCCCGCGTCCAATGACTGTTCTTTACTACCCGTTAGCTGGAAGAGATCTCTTGCAGAGATTAATTCATCTTTGTATACTTCTGATATAACTACATTGTGTTCAATGTATGTGCATTAAAAAAAGAAAGAATATAACGTTACAGAACGATCATAATTAAAACAGCAAATATCTTAAAGCTCCTTAATTGCTTATTTTGTTTATAACAAAAAAAATACGCGTAAGCGCAGGAGGTAATGAGTCCTCCAAACTGGTTTCTTGATCGCAAACGAAAGTAATTTAAAAATTAAAATATTTTAATAAGATAAAGCTACATAGCTGTCATATCGCATACTTACGTGTTAAGAATACGTTTTGATGGGAAACCAGATATATGAAGTTTATTCCGCATATTCAAAGTTTGGCTTTTACATTTTTTTTTAAATTATTCGCCTTGTGAATTTATATTGTCACAGACCCTCCTTTTTTGTATATGAGAAAATCCGTTAAGGATACTGCGTCATCTGGAAGGAAGCGCGCTTGAATCAGGGTCATCTGCCAGAGGAGCAAACAACCCGACTAAAACCACAACAGCGTTTCATTAATGGGGTCATAATAATTACCCCAATTATAAGTGGTTCATCAACATCTTTGAACGTAAGCCAACTTCACCTGCACGCGGTGCACCCTGCTGACTGACAAACAAAGCTCTAGCGAAAAGAGAAATAGGGAGCGTAATTGTAAGCTTCCCGACTGAGGAATGTACCTTCACCTCACAGAATACCGCAGCCAAATAACAATTCCCTTGAGGGTTGTTGTGTTCCTGCGAATGAGTGAGGTCACCAGAAAGGAAAATGCTGCGTTGGCAGCGGGGGTGGCGGCGCGCGAGCGATATTTTATGTTGCGAGCGTTAATATGGCTACGGTAACCGCTTCACAGCAGGTGAGCCGTATGCTTGTCTGTCACCCGACGTAGTATAAAAAATAATGGCAACTCAATCAATCTTGTGCACAACTTCGACAGGAAGCTCCCCAAGCCACTGCTGCGATAGGTCTACTCCTTGTAATCGAGTCAACAAGGATCACCTAGAAGCGAAAGCGCCCAACCGTTTGCTTCTGAGCAGTCATCACGTCAAAGCATAACATGCAGCAGCAAAACCTCCACCTCCGAAGCGCTCCATGGAAAAAACAGGAGCATAAAACAATTCTCCTTGGTCTGGAGTCCTGAGGACTTACAACCGTCGTCTGGTCTGAATAACAGTAAGTAAGATCGACCAAAAGAAGTTATTATTATTAAAGAAGAATAAATCAACAGTATCAACTTTACAAAAGAAGTTACTTATTGTTGTTGCTCACAGTGCATCCGCCCCAATATGATGCTGACCCAGAGTGTCCAAAGAGACAAATGACGCCTCAACAAACCAGGCACTCAGGAGCTTTTCGACCTTAACACCCTATCCACAGACCACTTAAATAATAATCAGTTAATCTAACTGTGTTAGTGGATTTGTCATTTTTTTTTATACTACGTCGGGTGACAGACAAGCATACGATCCGCCTGATGTGAAAAGGTGACCATAGCCATATTAACGCTCGCAACATGAAAACATCGCTCTCGCGCTGCCACCCCCTCTTTCAACGCAGCATCTCCTTCCTTTCTGGTGACCTCACTCAGTCGCAGGGACACATCAACCCTCAAGAGAATTGTTATTTGGCTGCGGTATTCTGTGAGGTGCAGGCACATTCCCCAGTCGGGCAGCTTACAATTACGCTCCCTACCTCTCTTTACTTATCATTTTTATCTATGTATAACAATAAAATATTGATTCATGTTGATATGTATGCGAGAAAATAAATTAACACACTGGAATACATACCAGAATTATTTTTTTTTTCATTTTTTTCTAATAGAGTGCTACTTGATGACACGTTACCTATAAATACAGCGACCAAGGTCTTCGTTTTGAACATTCGATCCCACTACTTACCCTATCAAATAGCATTTTATTTTTCTATTTGCATATGGTAGGTACCCAAAGCAGCGAGAAACCCACTCTTCCGTCCAAAGTGACGCGATGGTGAATATGATTTCTAAAACACAATTTAGCTCTGCAACCACGATCACAATTTTCGCCATGGTTGTTCAACTGATGATAGAAGGTCATCGGTTCTTTTTTTCTTGATCAGGGGTAAAATGAGCCTCTGCAGGAATGCTGAATACAAATAATACCTACACAAAGATTGAAGACAAGAATCCTGGACTGGATGATCTATTAATAACAAAATATAGATAATAATCTATGCTGATATAGATATACAATACCAAATAATAGTATAATTTATATCTGCCTACGATACTCGTTTCTCAGCCGAACCACGGAAGTAAACTGATCAGTCGTCTCTTGTAACTACCAACTAGCTAGCAAGTACAAATGTTCACTTTCTAAAAGTCCAAGTTGTCTGATCTGATCAATAGATTGTTTTAACTTAGTATTTTCCGCAAGTCGAGAATTAACTCTCTTGTCGTTCTGCTTCATATTAAAGGCTCTGTTAATAAAGAAATAATCCGAAAAGTCCCGTTGGGTCCAATAGTGATTACGGCGCGTGGCCATACTCGCTCACTTTTACGACAAAATAATATTCTTTAATTATAATGGAGCGTCGCGATGTAAAAAGAGGCGCACGCGACATCTGTATTAAAATTTAATGGAATTAAACTGCACCTGCTTGGATCGAAGATCGGGTTTGCAGTACCGGCATGAGCGGATCACTTGCCAACTTCGCTACCTGGAATCAGAAGTGTATCTAATTAAAAATTAATTACTTCAAAGATCTCAAACACCGGCAGGAATTCTTGTTTGGATTACTTTAGATTACATTTACTGATACTCGACTAAGTTACAAGTGTAGCTAACTTTCACGGACTTGTTCCTGTGTGCGGTGACCTTTGTTTTTAAATGTCCCTTACAATTCAGAAGAGACACAGTGTTTTATCTATAACAATATCTTTTTGAAGTGGTACCGTCTTATAAATAAATGAATGCCGGCTGTACGCACGAAAAAGCATGACTCATTGTCACGTTCTGCCTGAGCCAAGTGTGCAAGCGAGAGGATAGACCAAGCGATAGAGGCACGATCAGCTTAAGCATTCGGCTTGTGTCGCATCTACTTCTCTTCCACTCCATCGGCCAATGTTTTCTTATGACGTTATCACGTCACACGACTTTACAGACAACCAATTTTTGTTTTAAATGGAAAGAGAATCTATTAAGTTCTAGTTTTTTTTTAACATACTAAGTCTGGTGGCGAACAAAAATATAGCCATCTAAAGCGGTATCCGTAATCTACATACGAAGGCAATATAAAATATCATCCGCGTACTGTCACTATAACAACTTCTATTTCTTGGTACCCTCATTCTCTTACAAGAACACAAAAGCGAATGGTCTATTTCTATAATTAGCAGTCAATATAGATACACTGACGATCTCGGTGGTCGAATGTTTAGCAATGGCCACTTTGACTCCAAGGTCGCGGATTCGATTCCCGCACAAGACAAACATTTGCATGAACATGTCTGTTTGTCTTGGTCTGGGTGTTTTCTATGTATTTACAAAAAAAATGTATTTAAGTTAAGCGAAAATTAAGCGAAAAGCTTGAGTTATGGGTACTAGACAACTGATAAACATTTATCTAGTACCCATAACTCAAGCTTTTCGCTTAATTTGGGACTAGATGGCGCTGTGTAAATTTTGCAGAAATATTTATTATTTATACAGTTAATTTATGCTTAACGTGCTCTAAGAAACACGAAGGAGCTCAAGGGAAAACAACCCATCAATGGACATGTGACGTTGCTCAACTTGCGTGATCAATTAGACTGACATGCGCAACGACCCCACAGAGCTCGTCTCCAGCAGTGGGCTGATATAGACCACTGATGATTATGATTCCGTACCAATACACTTTTTTATTATTTGAAGCCAACTGGCTGGCTGACAGGCTAATACAAATAATAGATAACAATCTAACTACTACAATCTATACCTTCTACCGGCATCGTAGTACTATAAGTGCCCCTAGCAAGATTTGATTTTTCTCCAATGCTTAATAGTAGAAGACATCCCGTCCTCGCCCACCCCCAAAGGTTTGCTCCAGGCAGCCTCTCGATGTTCAAGTTTTCACTTCTGCCGGCACTCCTGGATTGCAACCCGTTGTTTTTTATTTCTCTAATCTTGTTTAGAGCTCCGGAAACAAGAAGGAACCCTTACAAATCGTCTTGCTGTGAGTTTGTCCACATTTTAAGAGACTATGTTACTAGAATTAATTTGGCTTGATTTTTTTTTATTAACTCTAACTTGATTTGGAAACCTAGGTGTATTAACCCCGCCGACAAAGTGGCAAAATAACATTCTAAAAAATAGAGTAGGTACCTATAATGTTTTTAGTGTAAAAATGACAATGATTTTTTATTCTATAAATTACTTATTTAATGTGACATAAAAATAAAATTTGTAAACAAAAGGTACGGAAATGTAATAAAAATTAAAAAAAAATATGGGTGTGGTTAACATAACTAACTAGTGATAGGATAGACTAAGAAATGTCGCTAAAAACCGTTAGGCTTTGGTAAGAAAATACCTCCTTATTGAATCAATACTTATTTAATTAGGAATCGCGAAACGAAAGCGTCCCGCCATCGCGTGGCGTTCAGCCCCACCACTCCTCCTGACGGAAGCAGTAGACACCCATCGGAGTCAAATCAATGACTACATTTGAAACCGATGTTGCCAACACTAGACTGTTCAAAAATTATGTGTATGTGTTTTTTATATCTTTAAAATGGCAAACAAGCATACGGCGTGCGTGGTGGCAAACAATTACCAGAAACTTTAATAACCTCTTCACGCTCTTTGTGAAGAACACCTTCTGTATCTTTTCGAAAAACCTCAACAGGCAGTTAATCCCACAGTATGATAGTACGTGGGAGAAAACCTCTCTGAAATCGCACAATACATGACCATCATAATGTTTAATCATGAGTCATACTTCAGTATGACTTCGGCTCTGATGTCTTCTTCTTCTTCTTCTCAGCATTTTTGTGTCCACTGCAGGACATATGCCTCTTGCATGGCTCTCCAAAAAGATCATGACGCGGCATTTCTCGTCCAGGTCGGCCCTGCCGTCTTTTTTATGTCTTCCGACCATCTGGCAGCTGGTCTACCTACACTTCTACTTCCTGCACGAGGTCTCCACAGAAGAGTTCTGTACGACCACCTGCCATCGTCTCTTCGGCACACATGGCCGGCCCATTGCCACTTCAGTTGTGTTCAGTTGGGCTCTGATGTGTGCGGATAAATTCCCTGTCAATGGCGAGCGGTGCGACTGCTGAGAACGAGGCCGTGTCCATCAAGTCAAACAACTCCTCTGATCACACCCCATTGTACAATCGGTAGAACACACAAAGGGACGCAATATTTCTTCTCAGACTGAATGATTCTAAGCCTATCTGTCATTTTGAAATCGATAACAATTCTCACACCTCGCTTCTGGGGCCCTACCGCCTAAGCTGAAGCCGATTCCCATTGAATATTTAGATTTAAGTTATTTAAAAAAAAAATAGCTTAGACGGTAATGCTTCAGGGTTTCTACTAGTTGAACTAAACTCAATTAAAACCACTAATCAGAGCTGAAGTTTGATTTTCGCAATCGAAAAATCCAATGAGCATCGGCTGTAGCTTAGCCGGTAGGGTGCAAGCTGGTGAAATATATAAAAAACAAACACCAAGTCTATGTGATTCGTCAAGAATTTGCAGAAATAATTTCCAATATATCATAATTTTCCACGTACTTGAGGTTTTGACAAAAAAAATAAAATCGCGCCTCAAACAGCGATCGAAGCAATTAACAGCGGGAAAGGTACTGGACATTATAACCGCCGCGAGGTCCATTCTAGTTACCGTCACTTTGTATAAATTATATAAAAATAAGCACATCAAGAAAGAGATAGTAATATATGATATGTGTAAGTCAGAAAGTGATGGGTGTAGTGGCAAGGGCAGGTGTCACTGGACATCTGCTTGGCCTACAGACAGGCACGTGGCTCAACCCTCTAAACCGACCTCTACGACTTCCACTGCGTGAAAAAAAACCCTCTTGAATCCTGTAATAATTAATTTTCTGTCCTTGTCTCTAATAACATTAACCAAATCATCAACATACTGGGTGTTTACTTGTAAAATTAATAAATATGTAATAAAATGTATGTATAGAAAGAACTATCTAAGGTAAGGCATTAATTAGCAATTAGATACAATATTATTTATATTGATTAGACAGTAATAGATATATATTTTTATAAATATATATTATTTTTTATACTACGTTGTGTGGCAGACAAGCATACGGCCCGCCTCATGTGAAGCGGTTACCGTAGCCATATTAACGCTCGCAACATAAAATATTGCTCGCGCGCCGCCACCCCCGCTGCCAACGCAGCATCTCCTTCCTTTCTTTCTGGTGACCTCACTCACTCGCAGGAACACAACAATCCTCAAAGGAATTGTTATTTGGCTACGGTATTCTGTGAGGATGAGGTACATTCCCCAGTCGGGTAGCTTACAATTTTATTACGCTCCCTAACTCTCTTTTCGCCAGAGCTTCGTTTGTTAGTCAGCAGGGTGTACCGCGTGCAGGTGAAGTTGGCTTTGGTTCAAAGATGTTGATGAACCACTTCACCCCACACGCTAATAACATGCTATCAATTTCATGCAAAATATTTGACATGACAATAATAAACAGTCTATTTATTTTACTACATAGCCCTGGCAAATATATCGAAATAATGTTCTTTCCTAAAATATAAATGTTAATAAATAAACATAATAAATAAATCTCCGTGAACCCGCAGTTGAGCAACGTGGTGGAGTATGCTCTAAATCCCTTCGACTGAGGGGAGACCCGTATCCCACCAGTGGAATGATTATGGGTCGATGCCGATGCCGAAATGTTCGTAATAAAATCAAGCAAAATTCATACCACTGTTGCGATTTAGGTCTTCCCTCAATCGAAAGAGAAAGAGAGCGTGAGAACCCAACTGCGAGAAGGAGCTAAATAAATATAATTTTTATTACATTAAAATTAATATAATTAGCATTAAAGAGCACTTTAATTACATTTACCTACTAATAGAGAGAGAAAAACCAACGTAATATCGAACTTTTTCAATCCTGGAGTGTATTATATATTTTCATATATTAAAGAAAAAAATATTTTATAGACTTGATTTGAATTTGAGACTATACAACATACATGAATATAATTATGTACATAATATTAACCCCTATTAAATGATTTTGTTGGTGTTAATATTGACAATCATTCAGGCATTGAGGGCGTCACCGTTAACGCCCTTTCTTTCACCTAGAGAACTTTAAGGCAAGCAACTCGAAATAGTCTTTGAATCCATTACAGATATAATATTTGGAATAATTGCTATAATAGTTGGAATGTCTATGATTGCTATGGAACCATAGACGTATAATACATACCATCTTTAACTGACTTCAAAAAAGAATAGGTTCTCAATATGGCTGTATTTTTTTAATGTTTGTTACTTAAAATCTCCGTGATTTATAAACCGATTTGAAAATGAAATATTTTATTTGAAAGAGTAAACTTCCAGATTGGTCACATATTTTTTGCATCATCATTATCAGCCTGTATCGTTTGTTCCTGTAATGTCTGGAGTCGATTTTTTTTTGTTAAAATTATTTAAACACCTTTTAGACATGGCAAATATGAGATAGAGAAAAATGACAGATTTAATATAGCGCTGTCATATAACTGTTTAGCAAATTATTGTGCTTTCCATAGATACAACTAACACGTGACGCAAACAAAAAATCGTGTTAATCTGTCTCATTTCATATATTATGATTGTGTAAGTTACTCTTTTTCTAGTGTGAATGCAATGGGAACTATAAATTTGTCTATAGTTTTCTCTATTTACTTATGGAAGATGTAATACGAAAGAAAGGCATGCAAATTGCACATTGTCTTACAAGCTGTGTAAGCATTTATTAATACCAACGTACGTACTCTCGTCAAAGTCAATGGCTTGCATATTGCATAATTATGGTAAACTCGTTTTATGATAACTACCTCTACAGTAGGAAGACAGATAGGTACATGTTTTGGGCAACCACCGTGAAGCGATTACACGTAATGACACACATTTTGTCATTGACGACATATCCTGAATTTTGATTATGAACCTTTGATTTGGATGGCAATTACACCGCAGCTGAATTAATTCAACAAATAAAATTGCGTATGATTGTAACATTACACGAAAAATGTTACATCATTTTATTTCAATGCACTATTTTAATAACATTGAGTGATTAGAAATACTTATTGCATTGTTTTTTTTTAAATCGTTTATTATATGAAAAAACGATTTAAAAAAAAATCCCCCCAAACGAGGATGTGGGTCACCTGATGGAAAGCAATTACCACCGCCCATGAAGATCATCAACACCAAGGGGTCGCTGATACGTCGCCAGCCTATACTCCTTCCTTTCTTTCTTTCTGGTGACCTCACTCACTCGCAGGAACACAGCAACCCTCAGGGGAATTGTTATTTGGCTGCCGTAGTCTGTGAGGCGGACATTGGTCTAGTCCAAATCTAGTTTAGTAGTGTAGCATAAAGTGACTTGTCTGTACTCTCTTTTCTCGTTTTCTTATTCCGAAGATCTATTCCAAAAAAAAAAACATATTTTAGGATCCAAGAGAAAAAAACTCTTTCCTCAGGACTTTTCTTTTCATAGTTCAAATCTTTTCTTTCTAATTTCCTTCCCTGCTCATTTAATTTATTAATAATAAAATCTCACGTTAGATGAGCTTGGACGCAACACGATTTTCAATGTCTTAACGATTATGCAAACTTAATCTCAATTTGCTAAATTCTTAAATGACAAAAAGAATGAAATTAAAGCATTAATTATTTTGACGTCATTAATATTAACTACCTGTTAGGTTTCCACGAACAACTTGAATCAGTTGATTTATTGTCATGTCATTCTTACATTGTTGCTTGTAAATTACGTTCAAATAAAAAAGTAATTAATTTATACGTGTCTTGTTTTAATAAATCTAATAGTAATAGTCTTATTAACAGAGAAAAAAAATATTTAAATCGCCGTGTGGTTTCTGGCAGACGAGATTAGAATCACTCCGTTTCTTCTCGTTGATGTCGTACAAGGCGATTTAGGGAAATACATTATCAAATATCGATATGGCCTCTCCAATCCGTGTGGCCAGCGTGGGGAGTGTATACCAAATCCTCCTTCCGTCTAGGACGGACGAGAGAGGGTCGTGCTCCTGTAGTGGAGACTAAAATGGACCTGATGATGATGATGATGAATTATCTGTAATAAGGTTTAACAAAAAAAAACAAATTTAGACGTATTTCATTTCCGTCAGTTGACCGAATCATCTATTTTCAATTTCGAAATTTCAGTTTTTTCTACTTGTAATGTAATTAATTATAGCGATGCCAAAAATTATTGATAAGAGTAATGGAGTTTTTAAATGTGGAGATAAGCAGCGCGTTTAGTTTTTTTGATAATGGCCTAATTTTTAGACAACAAAAGCATGAAGACAATATATAGGTTTGGTAACATATGAGTAATGCTTCTGGTTTGCAGACGTCCACAGGATGCATGATAGCTTACCATAAGCAGGCGAGTTTACCAACGTACGCATAAGACAACATTGTAGCAGATTTTCTTAAATAAACTATAGAGTTAAATATTTACGAAAATATGTTACAGAAGGTGCTTACAATACCAAAATACTATTTAGTTTAAATTGACTGTTAGATCAACTCTTAAAAAAATATATAGTGTGGATAACCTAGGTACTTGACTAGTTAACTATATATACTTTTAACATGAAAAAAATATTCGTTTTGTACATACATATATTTAGTTTGTTTTAGGGTTGTTAATATAATAATTTATAATTTATCTCTTAAAAATATTGTGTTTAAATGTAATGATCATTTTCAGCACCGAAATTTACCCGTTTACCGTAGCGCCATTATTTTTATAAGCTTTTATTTTGTTTTAATTTATTTTTAATCCACAACACGCTACAAAATTGCGCTTTTTAATTTTTACTTTCACCCTTATGCTAAATGAAAGGGTTTCATGAGCAAAACACAGTAAGTAAACTTTTTAGTTTTTTTTCCTTTTATTAACAACTAATAACAGTTTCCTTCAAAAATTGATTCTTGTTTCTTCTTGTTTACACCTGTATTGTGAATAAATGTATATCTTAAGTTTATAATGAAGTTAATAAGAAAATAATACCATCCAAAAATATATGCGATCTGACGTCTAGAAATATGTATTACTAAATAAACATTAATCATATAGAAAAATTGCCTTACGATTTTATCATTCTAAAGTTTACACGAATGAAAAGAGCGTAACGAGAAGTAGCCATTACTTTTAATCAAATATAATGGCATGTCCATTTCGCATCGGTGTGAGTGTCAGCCTAACGGTACCCATGTTTATTTTGTCACAAAACTTATTATACATGTCCTTTACATGTCTGAAATCATACACTTATTGACTGTCCTGTCTTCTGAAAGTATTACTTTGATCACAAAAAGGAGTGTTTTTTATCCTGTTTTAGGGCCAAATTATATGTCGATGTATAATCACGCCGAAAACATACAGGGGTACCTACTTACGGTTTTCGTAAAATTATAATAAGCTACTCCTTATAATTTATTGAATGTCCGAAATGGGCTTATGTACAAACTTACATTACGAGGAGATCGATGGCGTCGTTGCACGTGTCTGTTTAATAGAACACTCAAGCAACTCAAGTTAAGCAACGTTGGTCATAGTCTGTCCATGGATGGGTTTATTTATTTCGAGCTACTCTATACTTCGGCGACGACTCTTAACGTACACTACGTTAGGCCGTCGGTCCCGGCTGTTGTCATTAGATGATAGTCGTTAAACCAAGTCCCTGGCCTTTAGGCGGCTTGAAAATACTGGCCTCCGTCCAACCACAGTTAAGCAGCGTGGTAAAGTATGCACTTAACCTCTTCAATTGAGGAGAGATTCTTATCTCAGCAATAGGATAGATAAAAGGGTACATAGAAAACACCCAGTCCAAAACAAACAGACATGTTCATGCACACAAATATTTGTCTTGTGCAGGGATCGAACCCCCGACCTCGGAGTCAAAGTGGCCCTCGCTAGCCATACGAAAATCTAATGTATTCGACTTAAATGTCTTGATAAATGTCTCAAATAAAATAGTTTCTACAATATCCATCTTATAAAATCAACTATTTTAAGTAGATCTTAAATTCATCGGGATTGAATAAAAATAAAAATCAAACGTGGGCGTCAGCCATTAACAAGAACTTGCCCTTTTACGTTGTAACGTCTGAAGTCATTTATTCCAACTATAATTATTACAACTACAATATAATGATGTTATTAAGTCAACAAATATGACTTCAATAAAATATCATAATAATGTTACGAGTAAATGAAACCAGTGCCTCCTAAATAAGAGCGAACGTGGCCTTTTAAAAAGCAATAATTCGACATAAACATGATAATCGGAATAATTTCACCACACAACGCGAATCGAACCCATTAAAATTCTCGTGCTGGGTGAAACCCGATCCTCATTGCTTTTCGTAACTGACTCGGTAGTTGCGCCTGTCCTCAACTCAGAAATTAGATGTTATCGACTTAAAATACCGTAGTATTCACTTGCGAACTACACTATAAGTTGAAACTTTAGTGAAACACTGTCACAATATATAACAGGGAATAATCATAAATGCGACACAAAATAAAATTATAGTTATCGTTGTGATAACTCAAACTCAGAGTCCGCTACCTGACCTCGAAAGTCATAACACCGTATACCCCCGAAAGTTTTTATTGAAAGATGTTGACTTTATTTTTCAATGATTCTTTTTTTTTGTTAATCTTCTTAAATATTTTTCTGTCAAATTATTAAAAAAATATTATTCGTAGTTTTAATTAGAATAGAATAATATACACTTTATTGCACCATTATGAAAACATACAAGAAACTTGCAAAATGAAAAGTACAAAAGGCGGTCTTATCGCTAAAAGCAATCTCTTCCAGACAACCTTCAAAAGAGAAACAATGATATAATTAGGTTAATTAGTTAAGTTATATTCGTAATTTGGTTACCACGTTTTTTCAATATACGTGGTGCGTTTTCTGGTAACATACAACTAGCGTTCATTGTTCCATGATTCGAGAGAGAGAATATATCCGTTGTATCAGGATTGGAAGGTCCGTGTTTTCATCTTTAAAAATTATATCGTAATAAAAAAAACGTTAGGGTCCATATAGAAATATCACAGAAATATAGTGCTTTGAGTGTCAAGGTCACGGACTTAAAATATAACGAGGATATTTTTTTATAGTATTCTTTGGAAAATAGTTTGTCTCCAGTAGAACTGTCTAGTAAACATTTTAGAATCAATAGATTCCATCAATTTAGTTACCATACTTGCCGTCCTCGACGTGACGTCATTTGCATTTAAGATTTATATAAAAGAAAGTCGTGTTTGTTACAACACTTATAACTCGAGAACGGCTGGACCGATTGCCATGGTTTTTGATTTGTTGGATTTGTTTCCGTCCCGAATAGCAGAATAACTCTTAAAAACATTGGAAAATTGTCGAAAAAATAAAATAGAAAAAACATTTTCCCATACAAATGAAAGTGTCAGTTGAAAAAGGGATTACGATATTTATTGGTTGTCAAATATCAAAACGTCAAATCGATTGGTGTCACTTTTATGTCGCGAAAGTTGTCTGTGATTTGTTATGAAAATTTAAAAATGTCAAATCGATCCCTTTTCCCATGGGGTTCGAGCGCAAGAATCAAATCAGAGTAAACATCAAAAGAAATGACAATTACAAATCACCAAAATGATAAAACCTATTTCAAAACTAAAAAAAATAAAACAAAACGTTTTAAAAAAAAAAAAATAACATTAAGGAAATCTTTATTTTTATGAAATCTTCAGTTTTTATGGATACGGGTCTTCCCTCAACCGAAGGGGTTTAGAGCGTACTCCAACACGCTGCTCAACTGCGGGTTGGCGGAGGCCAGTGTTTTCGAACCGCCTAAAGGCCACTGACTTAACTTAACGACTGTCATTAAATGATAACAACCGGGACCGACAGCTTAACGTGCCTTCCGAAGCACGGAGGAGCTCAAGATGAGCTAATGATAACAACCGGGACCGACGGCTTAACGTGCCTTCCGAAGCACGGAGGAGCTCAAGATGAGCTAATGAAAACAACCGGGACCGACGGCTTAACGTGCCTTCCGAAGCATGGAGGAGCTCAAGATGAGCTAATGATAACAACCGGGACCGACGGCTTAACGTGCCTTCCGAAGCACGGAGGAGCTCAAGATGAGCTAATGATAACAACCGGGACCGATGGCTTAACGTGCCTTCCGAAGCACGGAGGAGCTCAAGATGAGCTAATGATAACAACCGGGACCGACGGCTTAACGTGCCTTCCGAAGCACGGAGGAACTCGAGTTAATATAAACCCATCCGTGTACAGGCTACGGTCGACGTTGCTTAACTTGCGTGTTCAATTAGACTGACACGCGCAATGACGCCATCGAGCTTCTCTATTATTTTCTACTATTCATTGTTTTAATTCCATAAAATCATAAATTTAGTTCAGCTAATATGTACCACGACATTCATTGATTGTTAGGCGGTACGAAGTTCGCCGGGACAGCTAGTTTTGATATAAAATTATCTTTAATTTTCTTACTGTATGCATAGTCTATCTCTGTGACTAGAGTTAGTTCCATGGACTACTGTAAAGTTCAAAATCGCAACCTTATAAAAGACCATGAAAGTCTTTTTTGTGACTGGTACCGGTTTTCTGACCGTGTTTGCAAAGACATTGTCATTCACCTATGGCCTATGATAGGGGTGAAGGATGCTTGTCCAGTTTTAACTCTCGATACCGGAATTAGTACCTAGGTACTAGAACTATCAATAAGTTTATTATATGTTAAGAATAATGAGAAGAGCTTCTTCATGCCGCATGCATAGTATATTAAACGTGTCTACAAGAGATCAAGGATATTTATTACTTTATATGCGGGAATCTGGGACCGATTTGCAAGTAAAAAATAAGCCTATCTATGACGAAGATTACGCTTTATTACAAAATGGCCCGTTAAAATCCAATTTAAATGCAAACATTGCAAGGCACATAAACAACGTTCGGCTACGGATTGGCTATGAAAAATTCATGTGATTTATTGGAAATGAGGATATAGCAACGAAATGCAGCTCCGCGGGATGTAAGTAGTGATATGAGCCATGACTCAGTTTATGCAGCGGTAAATATCAGCGCCTGTACATGGTGATTACTTCTATCAAGTCTTAGCTATTGTGTAAATTGACTAAGAGCTGTATTAAATAACAAAAACAATTACTTATAGGAATAGAAGAGAATTATCCGACACCAGAAGATTGTAAACTGTACTAACTTATGTCTATTATAATAGTAAATTAATTTATTAACATTTTTTAATGTCTATTGCTAGAATGTACAAAAGAGAATTTATGTTTATTCTTTCAATCGGTGAGAGATAGAATTAAATAAAGAGTGGTTAGAAGATCTGTAACATAAATTCAACGTAACGCACTTCACGTAACGACTTCTATTCCATTTTCCAATTTATACCAGTCAAAACCAAGAAGTCTTTTTTTTTTCCGAAAAACCAGATTGATTGGAAGACTATATCTAAATAAATTATAAACATACAAGAGCCTATTTTAAGATCACACTACAAATTAAATTCAGTACGTGGATGACCAAACAAAGCTACGTGTTTTTTTTTTTTTTGGGAGAAACGCACTTTCTCAAAACCCTGTAAGAAAAGTGACATGTGTGGCCTATTTAAAGAATTGCGTTACGTTGAATTTATGTTACAGTCAATACTCGAATCTAAGCGCTCATCTGGGGGCACGGCAGTGCCCCCACCAAGTCGAGCAAAAAGCGGCACGGCCGTACCATCCTTTTCTCGAAGCACTTCGAGCCTTTTTCGATCCCCTATAACTTTGTTGTGGATAAAACTAGGAGCCTGAATTTTTAGTAACCAAGCAGGTATTGTATAAACACGGTATATTTAAAATTTCATTCAATTTGAACCAGTAGTTTTAGAATTATAACTAGTCAAAGTTCCTTAATTTTGTCACTCACTGACTCACCGATCATCAAAATTCTAAGGCACTTCTAGCAGACATAGAAGCTTCAAATTTAGAATACAATTCGTGTTTACTGTATAAATCAAGGAAAAATTAAAATATTTTGCAATTTCCGTCCAGTTTTCTAGATACGCTAACTGCATAAATAACTTTGTAATCCCATATAAATATATGGGATTACAAAGTTACATTTGCGGTAAAAGAATCAGTATACCTGTATTATCATTTTTTTAATGGGGATAGTTTACGGTCTGGAGAGTGACATAAGCTGCTTTTTATCCTGGAAAAACATCTTATTTCCATGGGATAAAAAATAAACTTTGTAATCATTTGTACTTCTATCACGTCGAAAGGAACCTAAGTACCGACATGATTTTTTTAACGGGGATAGTTTACGGTCTGGGGAGTGACATAAGCTACTGTTTATCCCGGAAAAATATCTTATTTCCATGGGATAAAAAATAAACTTTGTAATCATTTGTCCTTCTATAACGTCGAAAGGAACCTAAGTACCGACATGATTTTTTGTAACGGGGATAGTTTACGGTCTGGAGAGTGACATAAGCTACTTTTTATCCCGGAAAAACATCTTATTTCCATGGGATAAAAAATAAACTTTGTAATCATTTGTCCTTCAATCACGTCGAAAGGAACCTAAGTACCGACATGATTTTTTTAACGGGGATAGTTTACGGTCTGGAGAGTGACATAAGCTACTTTTTATCCCGGAAAAACATCTTATTTCCATGGGATAAAAAATAAACTTTGTAATCATTTGTCCTTCTATCACGTCGAAAGGAACCTAAGTACCGACATGATTTTTTTAACGGGGATAGTTTACGGTCTGGAGAGTGACATAAGCTACTTTTTATCTGGGAAAAACATCTTATTTCCATGGGATAAAAAATATATATTTTTATCCCATGTATATATATATATATATATATATATATATATATATATATATATATATATATATATATATATATATATATATATATATATATATATATATATAAATATATATATATTCATCCGCAGACGATGATGATTAAAATTTGTACATATTGTTACTACGTTTTATCTCACGAAGTAAAAAAATTGCAACAAGAAAAAAATATACACAATTGTATGGCAGCGCCCCTGGACCACGCGAGCGAAACCGCGGGTAACAGCTAGTAAAATAATATACCCATGAGCAGCTCTCGGCAGGCATTAGAACTATTGCTAAGTGTGTTAGAAAATAAATGGACTATGGACATGAAATCAGTCCATTACGTAATCCACCCAAATCTCATGTTTGGGTGGATTACGTAATGGACTGACTATCGATCGTTATGTGCAGCAGGCGGTGGCTCGCCACTTACTAGATGGGCCCCCGAATTGCCAGGAAATCAGCAGAGGGCAACACCGGTGTGAGTAACTCAGGGGTGTTCAATAGGTGTGCTGCACTTTCTCCGAAGTTACTCGCGACATTATGCCCTTTATCACTTCCACCCCTGGAGTATATAGCTCTAACGACTTCTCTCTGGACGGCCAATGAAGGCAAGCCAGAGCTGAGAGTCTTGCGGGGGCCTTCTTCTGTTTCCACTCCGACCAACGAAGACATGCCGGGGACGAAGGCCCTCTGGAGATTCGATACCGTAGTGTTGTTACTCCCCAACAACTCGCCATAAGCTGCCTTGCGGGCTTGTAATATTGTAATATTTACCATACACAAAAATATTATAATATATCTATAGATATACGAGCGATGGAGAGGGATATGCTCGGGATTTCTCCGAAGGATCGAATCCGGAATGAAGAAATTCGACGAAGAACCAAAGTTGTTGACATAGCTCTTAGAGTTTGCAAGCTGAAGTGGTAATGGGCCGGTCACATCTGCCGAGTAAGTGATGGCAGATGGCGGAGGAAGACATTAGGAGCCCGCGCGTAGGATAACGAAGCGTTGGCCCTCCTTCTAGATGGTCCGATATCCTTAAGAAAACGGCTGGAAGCTGCTGAATGCGGAAGGCGGAAGATCGTATTTGGTGGAGAGAATTGGGGAAGGCTTATATCCAGCATTGGGTAGATACAGGCTGATGATGATGATAGATATACAAATACTAGTTAATAGTTTTTATTAATTATACAATAGACTAGGAAGTATTTACTGTCCAAACTTGTCAAAAATTGTAACATCAATGCCTCCGAGAAAATTCCCTAGAGACAGGAAGTGGACTTTGAGAAAAACTATGGCTGAAGCTCAAGAACTAGTACCGGATAGGAAAAAGGAGGACTACTTATCTACAAAAAGCAATGAGATGCCATCAAAAACATAACTTGTAAAAAAAAACCAAGTCTCGCAACTCAGTTCTTCTACCGTAAAAAGTTGTGAGATCCATGTAATACCAAGTCGGTTAATTCATTCAGTCCCTACTTAAGGGACCTTCCCTCTTAACTTATTACGTAATTAGCTAACCAAACAACATCTTATACTGACCATATCAATATTAAAAATCTTTTATGTTTTAAATAAACAGATCGACTTGGCCATCGCATGAAAACACAATGTATCTCATAAGTGATACATATTATATTAAATTAGATTGTTTAGTGCGATGGCCAAGTCAATCTGTTTATTTAAAACATAAAACATTTTTAATATTGATATGGTCAGTATAAGATGTTGTTTGGTTAGCTAATTACGTAATAAGTTAAGAGGGAAGGCCCCTTAAGTAGGGACTGAATGAATTAACCGACTTGGTATTACATGGATCTCACAACTTTTTACGGTAGAAGAACTGAGTTGCGAGACTTGGTTTTTTTTACAAGTTATGTTTTTGATGGCATAAGTTTGACTAGTTAAATCTAAGATACCTTACCTCCCACTGCAAAAGCAAGTGGAGCCTCGCTCGCTGGGCTTTTATTGATCACAAGCTAACCCTAACCTAACCTCGACTTGCTTTTAGATTTAACTAGTCTATCCTATGAGCGCCTTGATTTTGGGTATTAACTATAACATATAGACTGAACTTTTTGCGGCCTTTCGTTTTGCAGCGTAAAACTATTTTTACGAGAACTGAAACCTAGCGATCGGTATCTTAGCGAGATTGTCATGGAATACAATAATTGCTTGTTTCATAATAAGACAATACTGTACCTACTAACAAACATCATTATCACCCTGTATCTACTGTTGGAATCCTTCACCAATACTTTCAACTGCTTTTTTAGGTCATCAGTCCATTTAGCTGGGGGGCGGCCCACGTTTCGTTGTTCCAAGTGCGGGCTCTCAAGGACTTTCCTCGCTCAACTTTTATAGAACAACCACTATGCACACTGAATTGGATTCCTTAGAGCAGTGATTTTCAAACACAGGTTACTTCCGGGATGTCGTGGGGAACAAAATACAAATGTTTGTAAGTAATACGCAACAAGAAAAAAATGTAAGCAGGGCTAAAGGTTTGAGTTGATGAATTATTGAACAATTCTTTTTCCAATTAAGCCTATTTCTCTTCTTAACTTATATGTTCACCGTTAAAGCCCTAATTTGTTCACCTAAGAATAAAATCGGCAGCAAATTGCACTAAAAAAATTTAATGCTTTCATAGCCAGGGGTAATTTTGAAGTTTCTTTATGGAGGGAGGTGGTGAGGGAGGAGGGAGTCGCCAGAATTTTTTAACTTGTGAAGTCGTCCCTTAGAAGTGGCCCCGTATTCAAAAAGATTGAAAACACTGCCTTAGAGAGAAACCCCAAGCTTAGCTCTCTCCATCGCTCGCTGTGCGGCTTTGCTAACAATAACAAAGGATAAATTAAGCTTTCAATTCTATTTTGATTTATTTGACAACCAGTTTAACTAATTCCATTACTGCTCAAGGGCACGTCTCTGTAATACAATGCCATAAGTTAATTCTAAATAGATTACACTATGGACATTAAAACCGAAGTGAATAAAATAAGCCCTGTAGCCTTTGTATTAATAGTCATAAATTGACTTACTGCAGTGTCTTTAGAGCCTACTGTATTTTATTTTACCGACTTGTTAATATGGTTCATGTAATAATAAATTATCACCACCATATCTTTTTTTATTATTATAACTCCCGGACCGCCTTCACCAGCTACTATTTTATTTTTAGAAAATTCATTTTATTCTCACAATTAACAAAAAATAGTCATGCAAAAATTAGTCACCCGCTCTCAAGTGAGGCTCCAACATACATTTGGGAAGTAACTTTATGAACTACCTGGTATATTAGTGAGAATGTCAACATCAAAATAAGAAATAAATTTCACTTACTATAAGATACATCACTACATGGTATAAAACAAAGTCGCTTTCTCTGTCCCTATGTCCCTTTGTATGCTTAAATCTTTGAAACTACGCAACGGATTATGATGCGGTTTTTTTAATAGATAGAGTGATTCAACTGGAAAGTTTATATGTATAATATATGCATAACATAGTAGAAAAACACTGATAATTTAGAGGTTTCTAATGTGATGTCGTAAATAAACACATTTTTTTGCTCTTTCATTGCAAACGCTGGCTGAACCCAACGAGATAGATCAAAATAATGTAGTACAGTATTGTTCACCTTAAAATGGTCTACAAAAAAGTTCGCGATGGTATATGTCTATCTCTTAGTGGTAACACACAATAACCGTTATTTTATCCTTTGCTTTTTACAAGAAATAATGCCTTATTTACGAAGCGATTTTAAGCAATACAGAATTAATCCTTATCCAATTAAGTACCTTAAATACATTGCGCATTTAATATAGATCAATATGGCCCTTCACAGCATGTAATTTAAATGAATAGTTTAGAAGATATTACACATTTAAAATGCAGGGACATAACGGCTGTGGCGGTACCGGCCCCGGAGCCGGCGGCGTGTGCCTATAACTGGGGAAGGACTGGATAGGACAAAGCGCAAAGACCTTCTGTAGTACATTTAGTATCAGCATTGCACCCGTGCGAAGCCGGGGCGGGTCGCTAGTACATTATATTTTGTTAACATACTCTAGTATGTTGCTTTTAGATTTGGTAAACGCCTGCAAAAAAATATTAGCAAAGTTTACTGTATAAGTAATTGCTATCTAACGGTCATTAATATATTTTATTGTCTACAGGTGTTTATGGTAAAAATCCCACTGTATAACGCAACTTGATACTATTAATATGTAAGTAAACGTCCAAAGAAACCTAAAAAAAAAAATTACGAACGAACGCACCTAAAAAAGACATTGCATAACTTACATGACCAATTAGACAGACACGCACGACGCCATCGAGCTTATGAAATGAATAATGAAATTAATAAAACTACCTACATAATCCCTTTATTTTACCAAAAAAAAAAGAGAATAAATGGCTCCATTATCATAATCACTATCAACGTGTATCCATTGCAAATAAACGTACCTTACCAAAACTTAATAAGTACCTACATAACCACCTGTACTTTAGCTAAAAAATCAAGGAGCAAGTTCTGGTGTTTGTGTGTGACCACAAACCCTGCGTCTATTTTAAGACAGGTGTCTATAATAATGGAACCCTGTTACAGGGTGACCAAATTATCATAATTTAAATGATAAAACTCGCAAGTATTTGTTGCCCTATAGATATTGCAGCCACGGTAACCACAGAGAATCATCGTCAACCCTATTCATCCCACTGCTAGAGATACAGGTCTCCAAATCCAAAACACATAGTAAATATCATCATCATTATCAGCTTATATCTACCCACTGCTGAATATAGGCCTTTCTCAATGCTTTCCAGTCGCTTTCTTGATTTTGTCCATCTAGAGAGGGGGCGTCCCACTCTTAGTCCCATAATCTACTAAGTGCTGACACGGCAAAGAACGCCGACCCACTGCCACTTAAGCTTGCTGACTCTGAGAGCTATCTTATCAACCATGGTTTTCTGTCAAATTACTTCCTTTAATAACTGCATACTCTACGATAACCGGGCTAGGGATGACAAAGTCGTTGAACATAACTTTCGTTTTGTCAAAATTCATCCCCAGCCACACAGATAGAGAAGCAGCATTGAGATCGTTTAGCATTCGACTGAGATCTTCCAGCGATTCAGTCATTTTCACCACGTCATTATCGCCAGCATTTCTTAGACACAAATCTAGACGATACAAAGATTCTCCGTGATGTTGACATTTCTGTGTAGATAAAAACGTTTAACATTGTCTAGTTGTATTAATTACATTGAGGTTTAGCAAAGAAAAATATCTCAACGTACGATATGGCCAATTACTATAAATTCTGTTAAGCGTCATTAATTAAAAAATAACTTACATTAACGACTAATTAACGTAGTCACGTAGTAAGCCAGCTGTTCTACTAATCTAAAGCTAAATGCGTACGAGAAAATTCCTGGTATTATTGCAAAAAGTGTGGTCACAATACTCTTAGGCACGCGACAGATCATCCGAGGCTGAACGAAGACTGGCTGCATTGACGGGTTTCCTAATCGGGACCGAAGCGAACCCAAGGAATGTAATAAGTGCTTATAGTAGTATAATAGCAATAAAAAGTCGAATTTCCATAATCCTGAAAAAATAATAAATATATAAATAGTAAATAAATATTCCTGGATGAATTACATAATGCAATCAAGTCTCAAACTAAGCAAACCATTACTATAAGTACTAGCTGATATTATACTTAATATATTTTTTTGTCAATAGGTATACATTATAATACATAGAAAACACCCAGTCCAAGACAAACAGACATATATATGCACACAAATATTTGACATGTGCGGGGGTCGAACCCGCGACCTCGGAATTAAAGTACCTAGCCATTGCTAGCCATTCGACCACCGGGCTCGTAAAATAAAATTTTACTTAGTTTATCCTTTGTTTATTTTACTTTAATTAATTTGATAGTGATTAATAATTTTAAATGTTCAATTTAATTTTAAAATGACATTATAAAGCAATCTGTAATTAAGTTTATTTCAATTTACATTTGCGCGGTATTTTATAATGGCAAAATAGGCTTCGATCTTCTATGTTACCATATTTATTGCATTTTTTTTTTTTTTTGAATTTATTATTAGGCGAGCAATCATTGTAATAAGTAGAAGTGACACTAAGAATTTCGACAAAATTTTCAATATGGGGGACGAGAATGAAAGAGAATGCATGTGCAATAAGTTTACCTTATGTATTAATTTTCTACACTTCACGCATCGATTAAAAATTGCTTTCAACAAGAATGTTAGCAATTGATGCTCATATAAATTTTGTAAACAATTCAGTTTTAATTGTATTCATTGTACTCTGTATCGTGCAAATAAAGTTTATCTATTTGTCTATAATTGTATTTTAAGATTGTGAGGAATTTAATTTAAGTATAATAGTAATGCCTCCCCAACCCGTCTGGCCAGCGTGGGGAGTGTAGGCCAAATCCTCCTTCCGTCTAGGACGGACGAGAGAGGGTCGTGCTCCTGTAGTGGAGACTAAAATGACCTGATGATGATGATGATAATAGTAATAATAGGGTTAACAATTGCCGGATTAAATGTCAATCTAGTTGAAACTTCTGGGAAAATTTACGTCCACGTATTGCATTTCTTGAGAGTTGTTGTATTCCTGCGACTGAGTGAGGTCACCAGGAAAAAGGAAGGAGTTGCTGAGTTAGCAGCGGTGGTGGTAGCGCGAGATCATATTTTATGTCAAGTCAAAGTAAATTTATAATTGGCATAACCGTACTAAGTAAGGCCGATGGTTTCCGGCAGACTAGAATAGAATCACTCCGTCTCTTCCCGTGGATTTCGTACAAGGCGACTAAGGAAAATACATTATAAAACATCGATCAGGCCTCCCCAACCCGTGTGGCCAGCGTGGGGAGTGTAGGCCAAATCCTCCTTCTGTTTAGGACGGACGAGAGAGGGTCGTGCTCCTGTAGTGGAGACTAAAATGACCTGATGATGATGATGATAACCATACTATCAGATGCAGTAGCTTTGTTAAACTGGAATGTATCAAACAAGCCATAGTGAAATTAAAATGACGCCTGAGTAACTTGATACTAAAACTTACAGATAGCATGAAGAACTTAATGAGCAATTTATGGCTCTGATAAATCGTATTCTTATTGAATTTAACCCTTTATTCGGTCAGTCATTTATGTACGGCAGAAGGTCGCCCGTGCCGTTAATCCTCTTTTTGTCAATGTCATTCAATACCATACAAGTAGTTTGCTCGAGTTTCGCCTTCCATTATGTATGTACATCTTTATGTACACCCGAGACAATGGTGCCTGCAAAATACATTTATATTGTCTCATTTGCACTAGCCTTTCGTAGACAGATGGACGGTAGGATATGGGCAAAAACAAACCGACTCGACTATAGTGAATATTGAGTAGCAATCATACTGGAAATACTTTTGAGATTTTTTGTTCGTTAAAAGTTGCCGTGGGAGGTCAGATAGTACTATTTAAGTGTTAATGTAAATGAACTTTTTGCAACTAAGTAAGGAATTTGCAATTTTTGGTGTGCGTTAACAAGGGGTATCATTTAAGCTATCGCCAATTTAATTAGTTTTGTGTTTCTTAACTAACAGGGTTTGCCCGCAAAATAATAGATTTGTCACCAAAATGTAGTCACCAAACAATATAAAATCGATTCCACAATAAATCACCTAAAATCATGGAGATATAGGGTCTAGTACCAAATATTTTTTTTTGTATATAATAGATTGTCAATTATTAATAATTAGGCTTACTTGGCACCACATCATTCATCATCTAGGTTGACGGAGCTCCTATTTCCAATGACAGTACACAAGAAAACCCTAACCTAACCAAAAATCAACTCAAATCTAACCAAAATATGATTTATTACATTGTATCGGTAAGACTCGTCAGTGAATATGACGCCAATTTGACTTCGCCCCTATTAGCCATTTTTTCATTAAATTACGTAGCTGATCTATTTATTTGGTGACAGATCTATTATTTTGATGATAAAACGAGTTAAATGATACTAATAGTTTGTTAAGCTGATGATTTATATTTAGAGACAGTTTTAATTTAAAATGATGACTAATATATTTCTTGGGGATAGATATTATTATTAGGGTACTGCAGATTAGTGACGCATCTAAACTAAACTTAGGTGACAGAGAATATTGTTCCCGTTAACAAGTAGGTACATAGGCCGGATACACTAGAACCGTTGGACCAGGAGAACTTTAGTATGGTGACCCATACACTCAGGGACGGTGCCTACCATCGAGTCGATGGGTGGATGACATCAGATGTCACAGATGTGATAACTGGATGAGGACGGTGTAAGATAGCCGAGAGTGGGGAAGTAGGTAAGAGACCTATATCAAAGATTGGATTATATGAAGGTTCACCATAATGATGATCATGAAGGGGCTTAGCAATATCTTTGAGCCAAAATTAACTTCACCTGTGCGTGGTACACACTGCTCACTGACAAATGAAGCTACGACAAAAGAGAAATAGGGCACAGCGTATTCATAAGCTGACCCAACTGGGGAAGTCCATCCACCCCACAAAATACCGCAGCCAAATAACAGTTTTCTTAACATTTGCTGTGTTCCTGCCAGTGAGAGAATCATCAGGAAGGATTCAGATGCTGACCATGTTGCGGGCATTAGATATGTAGATAGATAGAATATGCTTTATTTGCATAATACAACTTAAAAGTACAGTGAATCAATAAATTATTAGAGACTTATTTCTATGCAACAAAGGGGCCTTATTGCTGAGACCAATCTTTTCAAGGCAACCTAAGAGTAACGAATTTGGGCATGGAGTGGGCTGGATATATGGCTACGGTAACCAATTCGCATCAGGCCGGTCGTATACTCTGTCTCCACCAGGAGTAGTATAAAAAATAAACTTTAAAATAACAGAAGAAATTTCTTCAATATTTGAGTAGTTGAAGATTATTTCCTACTCGGCAGGCTGCAAACCTATGCTGTTATGATATTAATTGCTCAGTTTTATTGACCAGGGGCACGATAAACCTAAATGTTAGCAATTGCCGCCCAAAGCAATTAATGAAACACCAAAAGGGCGGTCACTTTTTATGATATCTGCAATTATTTTGCAAAATCAGACTGTAGTAAGAAGACTGTAGTTTTGAATTATCTCGCAGATAAATTTGGTAATTGATGTGTGTAATAGAAATACAATGAGTCACTGAATTAAGTACAAAGATATTTATTTAGTGTACGTTTTTAGGGTTCGTACTTCAAAAGGAAAAACGGAACCCTTATTAGATCACTTTGTTGTCCGTCTGTCTGTCTGTCTGTCGTCTGTCTGTCAAGACCCTCTATGTCGAGAATGCGTGGAGGTATCAAGCTGAAATTTGAACTGTATACTTAGGTCTACGATCCCATGAAGTTGTAAAAAAATCAAACTGCTAAGTGTACGTAAAAAAAAAGATACGGTCGTTTATTCAGCAAAAAACGCCTATTTCGACACATTCTCAATTGAATCAAAACTCAAGGTACTTCTCATTGACCTAGAACTATGAAATTAGGCAAATAACTGCGTTATAGACTACAAGTACAAGAATAAATCTCAAAACTATACATTTGTAATTAAATCTTAATTACAAATGTATTAATTTGTATTTAATTTATTAATTTGTAATTAAAAAATAAGGAATCGAAATTTCAAATTGAAAGTTCAAATGGGGTATCATATGAAAGGGCTTGATGTGCACATTGCAAAATATATTTTATGTATTTTTTCCGACGCATTATTTCATAGTTATAATGAAAAATATAGAATTTCAGAAAAAGCTCGGAAAAAAATATTTATAATGATCCTACGTACGGAACCCTGATGGGCGTATCCGAATCGCACTTGTCCGTTTTTTTTTTACAAATATTATTAATATTCGAGAGAAAGCCAGCCACCAGGACAATAGGCTAGACGACAATGATAAAAAATTATAAAAAGTACTTATCAGTGTCATAAAATATACAAAACTAGAACGATCTGTGATCTTGAAATTTTGATAACTTAAGTCCGACTTGTTCTATGATCGATCAAAGTGTAGTAGGAAAGTCCAATTTAAAAGAATGAAATTATAAAAAAAAAATATTAATTTTGGAAAAACAATCAAAAATACTATAACTTTTGTTATGGCACTAGCTACATAAACGCAGTATTTCAAATAGCTGTCGTACAAATTTCTGTTTTAACGTATACAAAATACATAAGTGTGACGTCATAATTATGTAGCCTTTTGTATGGAGCGTTTTCGGGAAAGTCCAAAATTGTGAATTTCAAGTTATCATATCTCGAGAAGTTTTTATGCTATCGAAGTAATTCTTTCACCTATAGTTATATTATTGTGACGTCCTTACTTAGCAAACCGAAAGAAAAAATTGTCGTCTAGCCTATAGTAATTGGAAGTCATTTTCGTAAAATAAAAATGCATATCCATTTAAAATGCAATTAATTTAAATTTACTGAAGTGTTACATTTTTTTTTATACTACGTCGGGCGGCAGACAAGCATACTGCCTTATGTGAAGCCATGATTATAGCCATATGAACAATGCAGCAAGTCCTTTCTTCCTGGTGACCTCATTCAGGAATACAACAGTCCTCAAAGGAATTGTTATTCGGATGCGGTATTCTGGGAGAGAGAGGTACTTCTACCCCGGTCGTGCAGCTTACAAAATACGCAATGCCCACTCACTCACTTTTCGCCAAAGCCTCGTTTGTCAATCAGCAGCGTGCACTACGTTCAGGTGAGGTTGGCTTTGATTCAAAGATGGTGATGAATCACACCCCTAAATTATTACACATGTGTTTTTTATGCTAATTAGTTTTATGTTTTCAGAACTTTTCATTATGTAGACTATTGTAAGCCATTTCCTTATCCTTTTTGCAAAATCACTCCTCTCAGCGTACTCTATGTATTTACATAGAGTACGCTGAGAGGAGTGATTTTGCTATTATATATATTAGTAACTGAATATTTATTCAGTTACTGAGAATAACGAGTTTCTTTTAGATACCTATTTATTATTAAATAAATAAATTTTATTTATACCTTTTAGTTATATATTTTATTCAGTTAAACATTTCAGTTATAAATTTTACACATACCTACACGTCGATTCGAAAATTACACAAAACTAGAATTAAGTACTTTAGGTCCAACTCTAGGTATGCTAATGCTTGTTCTGTGGTGATCAGTGTACACATAACAATAATTTAATTATCTGAACCACAATGTCACAACTTATATTTTTTTGAAAATAATCTCAATTTCAATGCGATTCTTTCATTAATTAATAGGCGCTGCTAACTTGATAAAAAAATATATTTATTTTCTCGGTTTCATTCAACTACTCAGAGGCTACGAAATAAATCAAAATCGATTTTTTGTTCCTGTAACTAAAGAAACTGGTTCATTCTATTTAATTTCTAGACTTAATTTATTTATACAAAATAATTAATAGGTATACTAAAAATACTCGGATGGCATAAAATTAAACGATGCCATACAAATTATACAGTTCGAATTCTACGTTAAGCGCCTGTGCTTAGTTTTATAATAATAATGTGATTGCAATATATAGCTAATGCTATTGTGTCAGGCGCTACTTCAAGAGCAGCAAAAAATAAAAAGAATTGTAAGAATACGTTATTATAATATGAAGTACTTTTGACGTGACAACGTCTTATAAATTGGTTAGCCGGGTGACACTTCAAGAAACTGGCTCACGTTATGCGCTTACAATGAGAGCGAGTGAAAGGCGCGTGCCTTTCACTCGCTCTCATTGTAAGAGCGTCCCTTCTAAGAGCGAGAGAGACAGACATAAAAAGTGAAAGGCATGCGTCCCTTCCACTCGAAAACATTTTACCACTCAAAGTCGTTGTCACGTAAAACTTTCGCCCGTATACCGACTTTACAGGCAACCAATTTTTTTTTTTATACAATAATGAATATATATGGAGTAATATAGGTACCAACTTTGATTTTTATTGGGCAAATTGATAGTAAAATATTATTGATGAGAAAATTGAGTAAATGTAGTTACGTTTGAATAGATTCTGCATAGTAACCAAGTTGACTTACATCAATACATACTCTATTTTTTCAGAATAACTTTTTTTTATTGTGTTGTATCATACGTTTAGGAATCCATCCAAGGCGGCACGACTGGAGAGCAGTTCTCAGCGGCCGGCCCATTTTATTCCTTAAATACTTATCTCCTTTCAAGACAGTTACAGATGGTATGTCATACTACTAATTTCTTATAAATTCACAGAATAGTAGAAATAATAATCCAACGAGTGAGGTACGTGTCTCCTCTCAATCAAAGGGTTTTAGAACATACTCCACCACGCTGCTCAACTGCTGATTGGCGGAGGCCAGTGTTTTCAAGTCGCCCAAATTCCACCGACTTGACTTTCGTCTAATGACAACAACCGGGACAGATGACTTAACGTGCCCTCCGAAGCACGGCGGACCTCGAGTTAAATAAAGACTCCTATAAGATAGAAGACTAGATAAAGGTAGATATAATTTAGTAGTATAATAATGGTAGTCCAATCAGGCAGGATGGCTCGTGTACGCTGTTAAATAATTTAGTACGATTTTTTACTCGTTAAATTTATTCAATATAAATATGATTTATGATTTTGTTAATTGGACATCCGATCTGTTGCCAAGCATATTAATAACAAATTAAAACATTTAACAATAGCCTGCGTTTACTAAGTTTTTATCTACTCATAATTTCAAATGAGCTATATCTTTGAAGTATCAGCACCATCGATCACTTTGTGACCTGAAGACAAAGCTTAATTAATATCTTTAAATACATCTTTAACGGCTTCGCAATGTCTTGTTTTTATTATACTTTTCATTCATAAAATGGATATTAGTAGAAGTCCAAGAGCCAAACGCACCCAAATGGTTTTGATATTAGACGGACGCAATTCTTGTAATTTAAACATGTAAATGACTGTAGTCGATATTCAGATTCTGTTCGATCCAGTCTAAATCTCATAAATGTCACATTTAGTATTCTCATATTGCAATATCAAGTTTCAAGTTTAAATAACACAATGTGATTATATCGACATTATAAAAACTGATATTAATGAATATATTAATAAATGAAATGAAGAATAGGGGCAAAGAATAGGGGATAGGACATCCCCTATTCTTCATTCATTAATAGATTTTGAGAAAAATGAAATTTGAAGTATATAATTTTTATTGAGATCAGCATAGGCATGCAGTAACATTTACTTTTTAAAAAAGTTTGTGATTACCTTAGAAAGATTTGCATCCAATAGAAAACATAGAAATTGTGACCTTCTCTGTAGAAATGAAATGAAATGGGATGAAATGAAATTACGTATTTTTCCACTAGACTCTTTGACAGGTGTTACATTTACTCGACTTGAGGCGACTCTTACAGACGGCAAGTAAAATGAAGTTAGAGTAATAGCACAGTATAAATAAAAGTACTGTAATAGCTAAAATTTGGCATGAGTTTGTGTATGTTTGTAAACAAAGTTATAAACTCAAGATGGAGATTGTTAATTTAATAGTGCCCATCGTGCGTTAAGAAAATTTTCAAAAAAATCTATTACTGTTTTCTATTGAGTGTAACTTGTACTTATAGATATTTCAAGTACTTTTTATAAATATATAGAAATGGAAAAGCAGCTCTGCATTCATCTCTGCATAAACCACTCGGTTAAATCGCAGAGACAAAAACTTCGGATACGGTCTAAATCGATGGATCGAGTCGCTAATCGGTTCGTCTGAAACAAAACAAGCTAAATAATCCCGATTAGAAGCAGATGGTCCTGCTAATGAGACGTCAATATCACAAATGCTTAGGTAACAGGTGTTATAGTTGATTAATTTAATTTGCCCACAAAGTTGTAAATTATAAGATATGACTGTAATATAATGTAAAAACTATTTGCAAATACTCATCATTGAGGCTCGGTGGTCGAATGGGTAGCAATGCCCACTTCGACTCCGAGGTCTCGGGTTCCATCCCCGCATAAGAGAAATATTTGTGTGCATGAACATGTCTGTTTGTTTTGGTCTGGGTGTTCTATGTATTTACTAAACTTTAGGTAAGTATTATATTAGTTACCTGGTAGGTACCCATAGTACAAATTTTGCTGTTTGCAGTGTGTAATCTGTACAGGTAAAAAATAGAGGAGCTCGATGATGTACGAGTAGTTACGAGTATCAGTTTAATTGATCGTCCAAGTTAGGCAAAGGTGACCGTAACTTGTGTATGGATGGGTTTATTAGTTTCTTTATCTCGAGCTTGTCTGTGATTTAAAGTGCAGTGGGGTTTGGGCGGCTTGAAGACACTGGCCTCTGCCATCCCGCAGGTCAGCAGCGTGATGGAATTAGCCCGTTCGAGTCCTGACTCAAAGGAGTCCCACTGTTGGGATATAAGTGTCTCCTGAGATAAATATATGATAAAACAACTCATGATTTGTTTACTTTTTTAAAACATTTGGGTTTGCAGTAATTATGTCTTTTTCTTCCATTAATTGTCACCTAGGCATTTACTTTTTTTTTCTTACTCATATCATCTTCCTCATTTTTATTTTATACCACTTGGCTGGCAAACAAGATCCGCCTGATCCTCAAATCACATTCCTGTTATTGCGAGCTTATAATATATCGGCAATCGGTCTACAACAGGCGGGCCATACGCTTGTTTCGCATCTATTGCCGTATACAAAACAAAACATAGTATTTGCCGTGTGTATGAATATTTTATTATTTATTGCACGATAGAGGAAATCCATCAGCACCAGAAACGAAGTAGAATGTAGCGAACTACATAAAAAACACTGTCTGTTAATAATCATAATAATCATCTCATAATAATTTGATCACTCAGGTTGAGAGAGCAGCGACTACGTCTTGACACTCGCCCTGATGAAGGTCTCGGCTCAAGATCGAAATTGGTTTTACCAAAATTCATGCATATATAAATTTTGTACTACAAGATCATAAATATGCAATTAAAATAAAAACTAAATATGACTAATTATAAGTAACTAGCTGGCCCGGCGAACTTCGTACCGCCTAATCTATACATCTATATCTATACATCTATACATATATATAAAAGAAAGTCGTGTTTGTTACAACACTTATAACTCGAGAACGGCTGGACCGATTGCCATGGTTTTTGATTTGTTGGATTTGTCTCCGTCCAGAATAGCAGAATAACTATTAAAAACATTGGAAAATTTACGAAAAAAATAAAATAAAAGAAAAATCATTTTTCCATACAAAATGTTCGTGGATGTCGGACCTGTCAAACGTGACGTTAACGTGCGTACGTCAAATGTATGCGTGCGTTCAAAAATGTGGGTATAGGATAATAAGTATTAAAACATTGACAAAATTGTCGAAAAATTAAATTTGAAAACGGATTGGGATATTTATTGATTTTCAATTAAATGTGAAATCGATTGGTCTAACTTTTACGTCGCGAAAGTTGTCCGTTGTTGTTTTGAAAATTGTTTATGAATGAAAGCTTGAAATTGAATATTAATTGGTTGTCAAGTGTCATGGTACTTTATTTTGTGACATAGTAAAATACTGAACTTAATATTTACCCACTGCTGGGTAATATTAAATACGGGTCTTCCTTCAACTGAATATGTTTCGAGCATACTCCACCACGCTGCTCAACTGCGAGTTGGCGGACGCCAGTAATTTCAAGCCGCCTAAAGGCCACTTGGCTTAACAACTGCCATCTAATGATAACAACCAGGACCGACGGCTTAACGTGCCTTCCGAAGCACGGAGGAGCTCGAGATAATCTAATGATAACAACCGGGACCGACGTCTTACGTGCCTTCCGAAGCACAGAGGAGCTCGAGATAATCTAATGATAACAACCGGGACCGACGGATTAAGGTGCCCTCCGAAGCACGGAGGACCTCGAGTTAATCTAATGATTACAACCGGGACCGATGGATTAACGTACCTTCCGAAGCACGGAGGAGCTCGAGATAATATAAACTCATCCATGGACAGGCTACGGTTGACGTTGCTTAACTTGCGTGTACAATTAGACTGACACGTGCAATGACGCCATCGTGCTTCTCTATTATTTTCTATTATTCATTATATTAATTTCAAGACATCATAAATTTTTTCAACTAATATGTATACCACGACATTCATTGACAATTAGGCGGTACGAAGTTCGCCGGGCCAGCTTTCTTTTACTTTCGCGACGTAAAAGTTAGACCAATCGATTTGACATTTAATTGAAAATCAATAAATATCCCAATCCGTTTTCAAATTTAATTTTTCGACAATTTTGTCAATGTTTTAATACTTATTATCCTATACCCACATTTCTGAACGCACGCATACATTTGACATACGCACGTTAACGTCACGTTTGACAGGTCCGACATCCACGAACATTTTGTATGGAAAAATGATTTTTCTTTTATTTTATTTTTTTCGTAAATTTTCCAATGTTTTTAATAGTTATTCTGCTATTCTGGACGGAGACAAATCCAACAAATCAAAAACCATGGCAATCGGTCCAGCCGTTCTCGAGTTATAAGTGTTGTAACAAACACGACTTTCTTTTATATATATAGATAAAATACATTTTTAATTATTAGTAAGTATTATATTGTATAGAATATTATGTATAATTTATATATTAAACCCAATTATAACATATTTTTTTTTATACCACATTAACATGAGTTAATAAATTTGGTATCTTGTCTCATGTGAATTGTTTAATAGTTATCAACAAATAAATGGGCGGAGAAAACCTTCTCCTCAAAATTTGGCTATAATCTTAAGGTCACCAGTACTATATTTTAACTCAATCGGTATGTTGAACAGTTATTATTTAGCACGTTAAATTTATCTTGTTCGATAAATGAACATGTAATAAAAGTTTCTCTGCTACTGGGACAACGTGGATAAATGTGTACAGTAGTTGACCATGAAATTGGGTCATTGTTTATCAAACTTTTACCTGAGAAATGCCTACTTGGCTAGGAATGAATATAAATAATATTGTTTGCATAACAAGGAGATAAAAAAGATCCAGTATATGACATAACCTTGTTTTAAAAATATGTAAGTACATTTTGTGTTGATTTGTTGAAATCAAACATTTTGCCTTATTTTTTAAACATTGCTTGTCAGATCTAATGGCGCCATCCCCTCTGTTAATTCTGCAACTCCTTCCTTCCAAGTAAACTCACTCACTCGCATGAATACCACTACCCGGAAAATATTTATTGGCTGCGCAAGGTTGTTATTTGGTGGCGGTATTCTGTAAGGTGACGGTACGTCCACGATGATGTATTTCTGTTATATGCTATAACAACAAATAGTAAAAACAGAATAAAATAAATATTTAAGGGGGGCTCCCATACAACAAACATGATTGTTTGTTTTTGGTACGGAACCCTTCGTGACCGAGTCCGACTCGCACTTGGTTTTTTTGTTACAGTACCCTAATACTTACCCTACTTAATTTTGTATTTTGTGCCTTACTTGTATATAGAGATTGACTAAGTATTTTTGACGGGTGAATAAACTATTAAGCGATAGCCCTACGTGTTTAGGCTACTATCACCCGCTCGGGGCTTGAATTGTCTTACTTCTCTATTTGTATTATGGTAGAACTCTATGGTTTCTACTAACTAAGCTAAACACAATTAGTGCCAAACTAAAGTTCGAATTTCGCAATCAAAAATTCCGATGGTATTCGGCTTCAGCTTCGGCGGTAGGGCCCCCGTTTGTAGTAGGTATAAAAAAATTCTTTCATAGTTGATGTTAAAATACACTTACTAGGTAAATATTTCCTTTCGGTGTGTCTGATTATTTGCCCAGTACTATATAAAGATCTTAGAGACAAGTTATGAATGACTATGTTGTACAAATTATTCAATGACAACAACCTGGCCATGACATTGGTATAACTATTCAACATAGTAATATATTATGTTTGTACGTTGCTTAAGACCGGATTTAGTAGCAACTAGGTCTCTCAACGCTTACCAAATAGACAATTATTATTTCCGTGGGAGATATAATGAGATTTTGGATTACATGACTAATTCAATTTCTTACAAAACCACCAAAATGCAACCAGGTAAATTAGATCTAGTAAGTTCTAATAGCCTTCTGAGTTCTAGACACATATTACGTAAAGCATACATAGTGACATAAACCATACTTTGCATAACCATTGGATTACATTTCTAAATGATTATAGTTAGACTACGAGTCTCATAATATCATAGTTCTTGGTATATATTTACTATAACTCTTCCTAGGGTTATAGTAAATAAATACCAAGAACTATGTATATATGCCAACATATACGTATCTATCTACTATCATCATCAGCTGTATCTACCCACTGCTGGATAAAGTAAGCATTCCCTTATGCTTTCCACGAAATCCAGTACTCCGCTTTTTTCACCCAGCCGCTTTTTTGAGGTCATCTGTCCATCGAAATAATATAATATAATAATAATCATCAAAGATCATCATAAAGGGGGGCATCCAACGCTTCTCCATTCCACATGCAGCTTTCATTCTAGAACTTTCCATCATCTAGACGGTATATTAAACGAGCTCGGTGGCGTAGCGGTCAATGACACGGCTTCGACACCAACGCTCGTGGGTTCGATTCCCACACAGGACAAACATTTGTGTGCATGAACATGTCTGTTTGTCTTGGTCTGGGTGTTATCTATGTATCTTAAGTATGTATTTACAAAAAAAAAATGTATTTACATATGTTTATCAGTTGTCTAGTACCCATAACACAAGCTTCGCTTACTTTGAGGCTAGATGGCGCTGTGAAATTTGTCTGACAATATTTATATGTCGCCGGCATACGACCACTTAAGCCTGCTTATTTTGAGAGCTATGTCGACAACTTTTGTTCTCCGTCAAATTTCTTCGTTTCGGAGAGATCATCAGAGTATGCCTCCCTCGTCGATCACTGTGGAACCTTTAGTCTTTGGACCAGCCCAACGGTGCAAATATCTGCACCGTAGGTCATGGCGGAGAAACGCACGCATATGTAATTTATAGACCAGCCTATTGGCAATGGCGAATGTAATAAAATAAAAACTAGCAGAGCAAAGTAAAATTTTCATCAAAATAACTAAAAACATGTAAAACATAAGCCACAAGAGCGTTGAATTGAATTTCCTTCTTTTAAGTCGGTTAAAACATACTTATCAATGTTACGTGATATGAATACAATCGGCCTACTCTCCTTTTATAGTACTCGATACAGTTGATATAACACGAGTTACCAGAGTAAGATGCAACCGCGCCTATGGAACCCGTTCCAATGTTAGAAAAAATACCTCGAAATACATTACCGAGTTTCTACTACGCCTATATGATTTATTCGTACACATTCATCAATGGATCCATAACTGCTTGGATAATGTGATGCTTGACTGAAGATTAATAAAATAGTGATAACAGTATTATGAAATTTCCTTTCATAATACTGTTATCACTATTATAGTACGCTCGCGCACCTAAACAATAATAAACCTTATTGCTTAGGTGATCTTATTTTTTTTTTATATTTCTACTAATTTGATGCATTTTCATTGCTCAATATGTAACGGATCTGATATTAGTCATGTTTTCAAGATTTGTAACGTCATTTTGTAATCTGAGGCTCACCAAAGACCGCAGCCACTTTTACAAGAACAGATATATGTTTGGCTTTTTTTATTGCCCGAAAACACAAGAACCATTAAAACCCGAACTAGACATCCTATTTGACCCAGTAGGCCTTCAGACATCTTTCAAACATCGAATAATGAGAAATAGGATGGATGGCAACCCTACCAAAATGAAGGAGGCTTTGCATTGGCATAATTATGCTGATTTATTTCCCGACTCGGGGCCCTACCGCCGAAGCTTAAGCCGATTTAAATCGGAATTTTCGATCGCGAAAACAGTCGTTATGTTTAAATTAATGACAAACATATGCAGCATAGATTAACAATTGGTCGCCGCTCCGCTTCGACTAGATGCCGCACTGTCTAATAACAACAGCTCCGTGAATGCGGCAACTCAATATAGTACTGTGCGTAAAACAATGTGCAGAGATGCTAGTGTGCGTGAAGAATTGTATCGCAACAGGCTCGGGTACGCCGAGTTCGGCGTAGTATTTGTTGCTGTATTTTACAAGTGCGCCGCGGCATCTAGTCGAAGTGGAGCGGAGACCAATTGGTAATCAAAGATATTCAGCTTAGTCGGTAGAACTCTATAGTTTCTACCAGCTATGCTAAACACAATTAGTGCCAATGATAAGATGAAGAAAGATAATGCGATGCTAGACTGAAAATTACAATAATAGTGATAACAGTATTATGAAAGGAAATGCTTTACAGATATAACTATGCCAGGTTTCTTTTTACATGGTCGTTTGCCACGCATATAGGTACCCGCCACACTTAATATTAAGTATGCCGTTTGAAGGATGCTTCGGCACATTCTCATCGCCGACATACCCTAATGCTTGAAGACCAAAAGGTTCGATCAGTGCATCCACCTCGCTATAACCTACTGTGCAGAGACTTGGACGCTGACTGTCGAGCTGGTGCACAGACTAAAAGTCGCAAAGCGAGCGATAGATAGAGCGATGCTTGCAGTTTCTCTAAGGGAACGAAGAAATTCGACGGAGAATCAAGGTGGTCGAGATAGCTCTCAGAGTCAGCGAGTTGAAGTAGCAGTGAGTTGGCAACATCTGCCAAGTTAGCGATGGCAGATGGGGGGAGGAGTCCTAGAGTGGAGGTCACGTATAGGGCGACGAAGCGTAGAGTGCCGTCTCTCTAGATGGACTGACGACCTCAAAAAAGTAGTAGGTAGCGGTTGGATTCGGTAAGCGGAGCATCGCGTATGGTGAAAATCATTGAGAAAGGCATATATCCAGCAGTGGGTAGATAACAAGGCTGATAACAAGGATGATGATGAAGGGTTTGAGGGGCTTTTCGTATCGTTTGTCTTTAGCGGAATACCGTTACAAACATTGGGTATTACTAAAGATAGTTTTCCTCCTTTTTAGGGTTCTGTACCTCAAAAGGAAAAACGGAACCCTTATAAGATCACTTTGTTGTCTGTCTGTCTGTCTGTCTGTCTGTCAAGAATTTCTATGTCGAGAATGCGTAGAGGTATCAAGCTGAAATTTGAACTGTATACTCAGATCTACGGTCCCATGAAGTTGTAAAAAAATCAAACTGCTAAGTTTACGTAGAAAAAGTTACGGCCGTTTATTCAGTAAAAAACGCATATTTCGACACACTCAAGGGAATCAAAACCTATAGGGTACTTCCCGTTGACCTAGAAACTATGAAATTTGGTAAGTAACATCGTTATAGACTACAAGTACAGGAATAAATCTCAAAACTATACATTTGTAAATAGATCTTAAAAAATAGGGGGTCTATATTTATTATAGGGTGTCGAAATTTCAAATTGAAACTACTAGTTCAAATGGGGTATCATATGAAAGGGCTTGATGTACACATTGCAAAATATATTTTATTTATTTTTTTCGACGCATTATTTCTTATTTATAATGAAAAATATCAAATTTAATAATGATACTACTTACGGAACCCTCGGTGGGCGAGTCCGACTCGCACTTGTCCGGTTTTTTTTTAATTAACCCTTGAAAATAGTTATGTTCTTGCCAGCGAGTGACGTCACCAGATGTGCGACGATGCTGCATTAGCTGTGGAAGTCCCAGTGCTCAAACAGTACTCTTGATGTTGCAATCGTCAATACGGTACAGTCAATACCAAAAGTACCTAGACGATCTTTATTAGATTTCAAAATTTGTTTTAGAAAGCAGTAATTTATTATATTGTTATTTATCCAGCCATAATCATCCCACTGATGGGAAACGGTCTTCCCTAGATCGAAGGAGTTTTAGAGCATGCTCCACCACGCTGCTTAACTACGGGTTGGCGGAGAGAGATCTTTCTATCTATCTAGTATGCTCAGTTGAAATAATTTGTAAATTTGTATATAAAAATAAATACACATGTGTGAAATTGCGAGACTTGGGTTTTTTACAGGTTATGTTTTGATGGCATACATTTTATCCCGAAAAAAGATTTCCATATATGACCAAAAGTTTGCGTGATAACCGAAATATACGCGGGCGAAGCCGCGGGCGAAAGCTAATATACTCATAAAAGACGGGTAGTATACTTGTTTGTCACCCAATATGGTATAATAAACCAAACTTTTACTGTAATATACTGTAATGTACATATATGGGTTATCTATTAACATCATGTTTCTTTAATAGCTTTAAATTATAAGCTATCTCTCGAGTGGGCGGTTGAGCAATTCGATTCACGTTCTGCATTTTTAATTCGTAGTCTAAAATCTATTAATGTTTACAACTTAACATACGGCGGGTCACCTTCGCCTAGTTTGGCATATCATTGAGACATTTAGACAAACAACAGGTATTATTTATTTAACATTTTTTTTATATGAAACAAACGGGCGTGTGGGTCAATTGATGAAAAGCTATCACCGCCGCCTATGGAGATCAGCAACACCAAGGGGTCACCGATCCGTTGCCAGCGTATTAACCTTCCTTTCTTTCTGGTGACCTTACTCACTCGCAGGAACACAACAAGCCTCGAGGGAATTGTTATTTGGCTGCGGTATTCTGTGAGGTGGAGGTTCATCCCAAGACGGGCAGCTTAAAAAATTCGCTATGCCCTACCTCTCCTAATAAATATATAAAAGGTTCGACATGAACCCATAACAATCCCACTGTTGGGATACCGGTCTTTCCTCAATCGAAGAGGTTTAAAGAACTTTGGGTTGACGGAGGATTTCTAGCCGCCCAAAAGCCACTGACTTGGCATAACGACTGTGTAAATAAATATTACACCGGCCCAAGTATATCTGTATCATCATCAGGTCATTTTAGTCTCCACTACAGGAGCACGACCCTCTCTCGTCCGTCCCAGACGGAAGGAGGACTTGGCCTACACTCCCCACGCTGGCAAGACGGCGGGATCTGATCGATGTTTTATAATGTACTAGCTGTCCCGGCGAACTTCGTACCGCCTAACAATCAATTAATCTAATGGTACATATTAGCTGAACAAAATTTAGGATTTCATGGAATTAATACATGAATAATAGAAAATAATAGAGATGGCGTCATTGTGCGTGTCAGTCTAATTGAACACGCAAGTTAAGCAACGTCGACCGTATCCTGTACACGGATGACTTTATACTAACCCCGAGCTCCTCCGTCATTAGATTATCTTGAGCTCCTCCGTGCTTCGCAAGGCACGTTAAGCCATCGAGCCCCGTTGTTATCATTAGATGACAGTCCATAAGCCAAGTTAGTGATCTTTAGGCGGCTCGAAAACACTGGCAGTTGGGCAGCGTGTTGGAGTATGCTCTAAACCCCTTCGGTTGAGGGAAGACCCGTGTACATAAAAACTGAAGATTTCATAAAAATAAAGATTTCCTTATTGTTTAATCGAAAAATTAAAAAAAAAAGTTTTGTTTTGAAATCGGTTTTATTGTTTTGGTGATTTGTAATTGTCATTTCTTTTGATGTTTACTCTGGTTTGATTCTTGCGACCCCATGGATCAAGTGTTTTCACCCCAATAATCGTTTTAACAGTTTTCAATTTTCAAAACAAATCACAGACAACTTTCGTGACATAAAAGTGACACCAATCGATTTGACATTTTGATATTTGACAATCAATAAATATCGCAATCCTTTTTCAACTGACACGTTCATTTGTATGGGAAAATATTTTTTCGTTTATTTTATTTTTTCGTCAATTTTCAAAAGTATTTAGTAGTTATTCTGCTATTCCGGATGTAGACAAATCCAACAAATCAAAAACCCAGAAAATCGGTCGTGCGGTTCTCGAGTTATACGTGTTCGAACAAACCCGACTTTGTTTTATATATATAGATTTTCCTTAGTCGCCTTGTACGGCATCCACTGGAAGAGACGGAGTGATTCTATTCTAGTCTGCCGGAAACCACACGGCTAAGACAAACATATACACCATAAATCTAAGATGAAGTTTGAATTTCGCAATCAAAAACTCCGGTAGGAATCGACTTCTGCTTAGCCGGCAGGGTCCCCGTCCAGAGGTTTGAGCAGGGCATTGATAGATCAGTCAATCATCATCAGCCTGTATCTACCCACTGCTGGATATAAGCCTTCCCCAATGCTTTCCACCAGATACGATCCTCCGCCTTCCGCATCCAGCCGCTCCCAGCCGCTTTCTTAAGGTCATCGGACCATCTAGTAGGAGGGCGTCCAACACTTCGTCGTCCTATGCGCGGCCTCCACTCTAATACCTTCCTCCCACATCAGTCAATAATTGTTTTATATATACAGATATACTTGGGACGGTGTTTGGTATTATGTAAAACTTTAGTCAAGGAAACAGAAGATCATAATAATAGACACAGTTAAGTCGCTTATAAAATGTGGTCAGGTCATCGACACCATATATATATACATATATATATCTATACATACATTCATAGTTTGAAAGTCATTTATTTTATGAAACTTGTTTTTACCACCGCGAATATTATTATGATCAGGGGATGCGGCCTGTCGCGTATTTTCGCAAAGTTTTAGTATTTTAATCTAACCTAGTGCTGGTGGGTCGAGAAAGACCTGCCACGCAGTGGTGCATTTTGACCCGCCGCCGCACCAGATGTAGATTTATGATTTTACTTGCCGTAGCCTAGGTGTTAAATAGGGGTCTCCCCTCAATCAAGAACTTTCGACCGTACTCCATCACGATCGTCATCTGCACACACACTTGAACACACTTAAATTTACAGTACAAACAAGAATAAACAAAAAAAAATTTAAACTTTAAAAACTTACTTACTAACTTATGAACTAAAATTTGCTTACTATATTTCATTTGCTTACTATAATGCCATATTGGATTAAAAATCACAGAATTCAGATAATCAGGAATTGTTACCAGAACCAAACATGTGTGTCAAATTTCAGGTTCATTGGACACTGAGAAGTAGGCCAAATTTTACTAACAAAATTTTATTTTTTTATGCCACTAGAGTGGCAAACAAGCATACGACCCGCCCGGTGGTAAGCAGTTATCGCAGCCTATGGAAGCTTGCGACACCAGAGGTATCACTCACGCGTTGCCGACCCGGTAAAAATTCCTTTTACGCCTTTCTATAACAATCCGATTACATACACCACGGGTGAAACGCAGAGACACGAGAGGCACAGACGTCATAAAGCGCTAACACCACGCTTTCCGCCTCTGCCAGGACCTGCCCAATGGCAGGTCCTGGCATCTTGCTGACTGTTGGTCAATACCAACAGTCAGCAAGATCCCCGCGATTAGAAGTTACTAGTTGGGGTGTAAATGGTTCATCAACATCTTTGAACCAAAGCCAACCTCACCTGCACGTGGTGCACCCTGCTGTCAGACAAACGAGGCTCTGGCGAAAAGAGAGGCTTGAGGGTAGTTGTGTTACTGCGAGTGAGTGGGGTCACCAGAAAGAAGGAAAGGAAGGAGAATAGGCTGGCAACGGATCGATAACCCCTTGGTGTTGCTAATCTCCATGGGCGATGGTGTTTGCTTTCAATCAGATGACCCGCATGCTCGTTTTCCACCCTCTCATATTAAGAAAAAAAACTGATCGTTGTTGCCCGGGTGTAGAATTTTTAACTAGGCATGACAATTTTAAGACGAAACTCTTTTTGTTTAAACTTAAGCCGTCGCTTTTGTTCGAATATTCTACTGAAAATATTGGATGCCAAACAAACAGCGCACTCTGTTCTCTGGAAGTGTAATCTTTGGCAACGGGAGTAGGACGAAATGTTGAATTCCTTGCTTGTCGCACCGAAGATATTATATTATTCTGATTCGGTAGCAACAAGGAAGCGTTCACACGATTTTGCAATTCATATTATTAGAATCGATGTGTTAGGTAACAACTCACTGTTTTAGGTCCCCAATAGTGTTAGACATTTAAAATTTTTGGTGCAAGACCGTTGAGATTCATTTGACTAGCCACATCTTATAATTCAAATGCCTTATTATTTGCCACATTGCTAAGATGGAAAGTCAAATTCCAAAAGCTTTCTACTCCTACGAATTTCGTCTCATTAAATTCTTTGGAGTTCCAAGGCAGTCGTAGTTTTACACACAGCACTGCAGTAGGTAGACTTTATTGTTAATGGCTTTAATGATCAATTTGATCGCCGCTTTTAATCCTGGCTAAATCCACACATTCCCATGGAGTAGGATACATATATATTGGCTGCAAAAATCAATGTCTCTGGCGCTAAGAGGGCGAATCTTGTAACGTATCGTTTATAAAAATCGTTTCAGCAATCCAGTTGTTACAAGGTAACAAAGAACGGGAACCATATACCTACTTACACCTACAGGTCAAATTCATAACCCTCCTTTTGGGCTTCGCCACAATCTAGTAAAAAACACAATAATCATAAAACGGGTACCGGGTTCATCATATTTGATGTCACGATTGTGAAGGACAGACATAATGTAAAAATATCTACAAGTCACCATAAAACTTTACAATTTAATTATATCATTCACCATTTCTGCCAAAGGACGTGAACTGCTGAAAATACTCTGTATGTTTTATGACTTAAGCCTTCTTCTTAGGCTACGTTTCCACTAGAGATATGCAAGGATGCGTTTTTTAATAGAATCACTTAATTTACCTAGTCTCGCTCAGCACAACTCTGTTGGAAATGACTTAGCAGAGCAAGGTTTTTTACATACAATACTGGCGAAGGGATGTATTGCAAGAGATGCGAGCGAGAAACTATTCAATAGATCGCACCATTCGCACCCCGTTCGCATATCTGAAAAGAGCTTGCTGCGCATCATTGCACTGCTCATCTGCACACCGTTCCGCGGCGTCGTCGCTACGCATTATTCGCACATCACTGGTGGAAATGCAGTGTTCGACTTCCACAATGATCAGTTTTGTGCGGCCATCGGCTCCCTGAGGTGCTTAGATCGCTGGTACATCTAATAGAGCAATAGATTACTTAATCGTTACTTCGTAAGTAGTTGACCATCCTACACCACATTTAGATCTATATCGGTCTAGCAATCACTTAAAGGTTGGCTAGAAGATATCTTTTTCAGAGATGCGAGTAAGTCTAGCTTTGTACACGCCATTCTTTTAATGTTTTCTAAGAATTTTGTATATTACAATAAAGAGAAAACAACAACAACAATAACAATTAAATATTAATTCGTATTAATATTGCTACATATATATTCATACACACATTAAAGACCATGAAAAATCTTGAAATTACGAGTGAATTTAATAATAAAAAAAATCCGGGAAGCGAGACATTTTTTATTTTGTGTCTCACATTCCGAGAGAATCCTGGAAATCCATGAGAGGTAGCAATCGTAATTCTACAGCCCACAGATAACGTAGAAAAAATCTGAATAACGTAATGATAATTAAGTACTAATTACAAATACGTGGGTAGTATTGAACCGTGTAGGTTCTATTTCTTTTTTCAACTCTCAATAACCTAGATTAAGTGTCATTAGATTTTAGATTGGTGGTCGTATGCCTAATTTTATTAGAATCAGAATGGCTTCATTGAAATCCACTAATTAAAACACTCTCTTCGAAACAAGGCGAGGTTATCAAGTGTAGTAATTTTGAATTTTAACTTCTAAATTTACTGACATGCTTCAACCTCAAAAATATATTGCTTAATTTATTGTGTAGAATTAAAAATTCATTTTATACATCAGCAACGTATTTTAACAGCATCATCAAAGTTTAACAATCGGTTTATGAAGTGTCCTCTGTTACATAAACATATCCACTAGAATGTAAATGTACAGTCTGTTCCTTAAGATTGCCACGTTGTCATACTGAACTGTATGACAAAGTGGTCAGTTATCTTAGGAATCGACTGTACATTCAAGTGGACATGTTTATGTAACAAAAGAGAAAAGTGAAAACGATAAGGTACGAGGGCGAGTTTTCTTAAACCTGCATTAACTGATTTAAATGCGACTTTTAGGATTTTGTCAACAAGGACGGGAAGATGGCGCCTCAGCAGCGGGGATACCAGCAGCGACCAATACTCGGTTATTCCCAGCGTCAGGTAACTGCATAGAAATTATTTTTTTTTAGTTAAAAAGCTAAAATAAATTTAAATGACGAGAAGAATCTATAGAATTCTATAGAATTTAATTGATTATTCAATTAAAAAATATTTAAAAGCAAAACAAAAGTTAAAATTAATTTATTTCTCTAAAAAAATTACAATTGTATAATATTATTTGTTCAGGAATATTTAATTATTTAAGTATAAGGTACCCTTACACTTCCTCGTGGTCAAACTAGTGAGTGCGATAAAATTAACTTTCAATGTCTACTGACTGTTCTCGTAATACTTCAATACGCGAGAAAGGTGTTGATAGCGTCTATAAGCCTTTTCTTTGCCTCCTTAAGAAAAAAAAATAGGTTCACAGTGGGTTCCTTGTCAATACAGGTAATAAAATACCATGTTTCTTGATGTCTTCATGCCTCATGAATACAATATAGTATGAAACATCTCTTTGAACTTTTATATATTTACGCATAAAATTGAATGTTGTCAATACCCATTCTTTATTTTTTAATATTTTTCTTTTAATCAGGAAATTTGACAAGAAGCGAGGCGAAGGAGACATTACTTCTTGCAAAATTTGACGATTTTAGTTCAATAGGGAGTACATGCTGAATATCATTCAACATAATATATAGTACCAAATATATGGTGTCTATTGTATTATTGTATTTACGAAAAGTGTTGACAAAAACAAAGAAAAGATAATAATCAGTAAAATAAATTATAATGTAATACTAGGAAACAGTTACATAGCAACAGTTACTTTATTTTTGATAGAAACAATGATTGATAAGACGTTGTTATAGTTTGTACAGTCGACTTATTTCGTTAATGGTTCAACTCAAATATTCGACCACCGAGCTCGTCAAATACAATTATATTTGACGAGCTCGGTGGTCGAATGGTTAGCAATGGCCACTTTGACTCCAAGTAGTAGTTGTAGTACAGTAATACAAGCTTTACGCTTAATTTGGGACTAGATGGCGCTGTGTAAATTGTCTAGGAATATTTATTTGTTATATCATTATAATTATATTGTAGTCAAACGTCCAGCGACAGCCCATATTTTCTTAAAAACAAACATCCACCCATTTTCACTAACTTGACAAGCCCACTTGACAGGCCACTGGTCGAATATATATACATATATATATATTAGGGTGTCCCTTATATATTTTTTTTTTTGTGTATCGAAACGCATACCCCCTAATTCTTTTTAAACTGCCCAGACTTACTTTAATAAAAAATTTTAACTTCCTACGTCAACATTAACCCGTGCCGACAGAACCTTGAAGATTTCGAAAATTGCAGTTTTTAACCCTGACTGTTATGTGGTTAAAGAAACTAATATATTTATATTTTATACAATATTTATTATTAAAGATAAAATTACAGATCAGGCAGGATATTTTGTTTTAAGGGTCTCTTTTACAGCCTGAATACAGATTTCTGTGTTCTTGGATAAAGCGTCGCAAAAATTGCTTTTATTCTTTCTTTACAGTGATCAAGCAATACAATGTTTTGGCGGCAAGCAAAGAGTAGTAATACCCGGTCTATTTTTTATTTCAAAAATACACAAGCTCCTTTCAATCGCCCTGTATTAAACGCAGTTGTGTCACACACAGCACATTATGTGTAAAGTACACATAATGTGCTGTGTGTGACACAACTGCGTCGTCGAGGTTCCAGTCATAAAGTGCGTTTAACACAGCTTTAGCTTGAACCTGGCCGGTAGAGCTCTCCAGTTTGGGTACAGCCAGAAGTTGTTCATTTTCTCCAAATGAAATTAAAATTGATAGACGTTCTTCTTTAGAACTTCTGACATCCAGTCCAGGTAATCATTTCCTATCACAGTGAACGGTCACCATTTCATATATGGCATATATTCTGAAAATCTGATTTTATAGATTGCACTTTAACTTTTCTACTCTGTGCGAATGCGTTGAAAGGACTATTTGTTTGTCGGAAATTCATCACAGCTTAGATATAGTGCTTCTACTACAGCCTGAAGTATATAGACAGAATCCGTTATGCTTAATAGACATCTATCTAATGTTCCAACCAACTTAGGCGCGATATAGTCTTTCCTTCCTCTTTTTGTAGTATTTCCAGAACTTACCTTTTGTCAGGTGGATGGCAAGGATTCCTTAAGGCTTTCAACAAAACTGGTTGGTTGATTATCAGGTCCTTGCGTTTGCGTTTGCGTAAAATCTTGTGTAGTAAAAATCCTTCCTTTTCGGCTTACTTTTTGTCTAAACTCGCCAAACATCCTGGACGCCCCTGGTTCTCTTTGTTTTAATAAAAAAAAAATATCGTCTTCTATTTTCATTCTTTCCAAAGCATCAGCATGTGCTATATCGAATAAATTGGAAATCCTCCTCACGGCGCTTGTAAAAATCTTGTATTTTTTTTGGAACTCCCTCCAAGTATGGTGAAGATCCACAAGTTGTTTTACACAGTTAGGTATAGCTCTGGTAAGGATTCTAACCTATTTCCCAAAATATAATATATAATAGACTCTCGAATGACGAGATTTGCGCTTTCACTAACAGTCAATTTAACTTCACGAATGTTAAAAGAGAGTACTGCAGGAACTTGATGGTTGGACAGTAGATTTGCGCCTGTTATTTGATAATTTATGACATCAACTAAGAAATACTATTATTATTGCTTCTTAATTAAATTGCCATATTTTAAATGTAAAATAATACGCGATAATCTCGATAATCACTGAGAACAAATGACAAATCCCGCAAGTACGCTCCGCTACTTTCGCGCAACTTGTATGAACATCATTCGATGTAAGTCGGCACGGGTTTTCAAATAGGTTAAAATTTTTTTTCCGAGTGTTTTAAAAGCAAATGAACAAAACTAAGACCTATGCGTTAAAAAATAAAAACTTTGAATAATAAGGGACACCGTAATATATATATATATTATATACCTATATATATATACCTATATATATATATATATATATATATATATATATATATATATATATATATATATATATATATATATATATATATATATAGTTAACCCTATTTCCCTCGGTCACGTCTTCAGGTGTTAACGGCTGGACCGATTTCAGTAATTTCTTATGAAAAAAAAAATTGCACGGAAAATTTAACCAATTCAATATTCATAGTTAAGACAGGATCACGTCTGTCGGTTCAGGTAGTCTACCAATAAATAATCGGAACGGGCTCGTATACTATGTTTGACTTCAATGACATTTACAACACAAATTTTATGTATGCAACTATACATACATAGATTGCCGAAACTTTTGCGGAAGTCCGCTATTACATTTAATGTATGGCTTTTCGTTTGACACATATAATATGTTCAAATTTCGATAATAAATTATCAGTGACATTGAAATATATGAACAAATTATCATACATCTATAAATTAAAGACTAAAGACAATTTTGCTTACATGTACCCGTAGTAAATGTGACCGGAAGTGGCTCGATGTGGATCTCGGAAAATGACAAAAATGGTGGAAAGCAATTGGGAAGTGTTTAGCGCACGCGGTGGTACAGCGGCAGCTTCTTTTAGGCACTCGCCCTGAAGAAGATCTCTATTTGAGATAGGAATGAGTCGCCTTTCTATTTTGTTACGGGTGCCAAACCAGAGAAAAATTTACTTGATGTAAAGCAGTTTCGTAGCCATAAAAACAGTCACAATAGAACACTACTAAAACAGCGTCTCCTTACGTCTCATGACCTCTTTCGCAGGAAAGCAACAATCTTCACGGGCACTGTCTTCTAACTGTGGTATTCTGTGAGGTTGAAGTACTTCCCTAATCTCTCATGCTCATAAGCTCGACATGTCCTAGAGCGACTATTGCTCAACAGCAAGGTGCACTGCATGCAATTGTTGACGATTGATAAGAAACTATAAATTATTCGAGAAATAATAATGTATGCAAGTATTAGTATTAAGCTGTATAAACTGATTTTTTGTTTTTTTATACTACGTTGAGTGGCAGACAAGCACGGCCCGCCTGATGTGAAGCGGTTACCGTAGCCATATTAACGCTCGCAACATAAAATATCGCTTGCATTATACATTACAATACATTCCCCAGTCGGGTAGTTTACAATTACGCTCCCTGCCTCTCTTTCCGCCAGAGCTTCGTTTGTCAGTCAGCAGGGTGCACCGCGTGCAGGTGAAGTTGGCTTTGGTTCAAAGATCATGATGGACCACTTACACCCCAAAACTGAATTACTTCGTATCCCTTTATTTAATTTTTGCAACTCTAGGTATAGAATAAACTAGAATATTTATTTACCAAAAAGACCTCGATAAGCCTGCCTGATATTTGATGATTGATAGGAACTGCCTGGCGAGGTTTTCCCTGGAGCTTACAGCATGCAGTTCTTAAAAAGGTCACGATGAAGTTTTTTACACGGCCGGCAATGCGCATGTATTGTATGTACACGGGACCGTATGCATGTTTATATAAATAAAACTGATTACAAAATATCGTCGTAAATATGTCAAGTTTAGTCCACAATTTTCGAAGTACGTAGGTAGATTGAGGGTGCTCGTGCGTGCGTCGTTGGGCGTGACCGGGCATTCAGTGTCTTGCACAGAACATTAATTATTCATGAAATTAACTGTTCATTATTAACAAATTTTCGATAAACTGACTTGATAGTTTAGGATCAAAAGGCTAGTTATTATCTCATAGATAAAATATTTTAAAAACACAATATGCAATGAACTATGAAGTACACTGCAGTCCCGGGGGTAAAACTACGGCTGCCTTGGAACGAATTTAATCAGAAGAAATCAGTAGGAGTTAGCTTTTGGAATATGATTTCCCCTCTTAGCAATGTGAGAGACAGCAGTAAGGCATTAAATGAGTAAAGAGATGGTTAGTCAAGTGAAGCTCAACTGCCTTGCACCAGGGATTATAAGTACCTATCTAACATTAGTGGGCACCTAAAACATCGAGTTGTTATCTAAGACATCGATTCCAATAATATGAATTGCAAAATCGTCTTAACGTTTGGCTCCCTTGTTGCTACCAAACAAGCTGTTGAGACTGAAATAGATATGAAATTTTATTTGTTTGAGATGAAAGAGATTGAAACGATTAAAAATAGTTATTTGCTATACAAGAGTGCAAAGTTGCTTTTTAAGAGTGTGCTCAATTTTGATGACCGAGCAAGCGAAGGATTCTAAAATTGAATCACGAGCGCAGCGAGTGATTCCAAAATTAGAATCCCTAGCGTTAGCGAGGGAATCAAAAGAGGACGAGGTGAAAAATCTGTGCACTCGAGTGCAACATGTACCTTTTCATATCACCTCAGTGAGGAAATGACTAAATGCAAAAAAATCATTTACAATCACAAGATACTTTTATTTCTGTTTAGGTATTAACTACTAAATTATGAAACCGCTCATTTTAAGTTTTTCACTTGTTTTCAAGTTTATTGTTTTTAAAAACTAAGGTTTAAAACCAATATAACGTGAAAAAAAAAATGGCGCGCGCAAAGCAAATTAAAATTTCGATTCCCGCACAAGACAAACATTTGTGTGCATGAACATGTCTGTGTATTTATTTTTCTGGGTGTTTTCTATATATTGTATGTATTTACAAAAAATGTATATAAGTACTCAGTTATCTAGTTCCCATAGTACAAGCTTTGCTTAGTTTGGGAATAGATGGCGTTGTATAATTTGTCCAGGGTTATTTATTATTTATTTTTTTAATTTCTGTCTTGTACAAAGTTTACATTAAATTTTAATTTAATATAACATTAATATTTGCATGAAATTATATAAAAAACTAATACATATTCGAATTGATATTTGAATATTGATAGTTGTAAACTTCAGAAATGGAAGGTGATGAAATGAAACCATAAATATGATTAATATACATCTATAATACAAAAATGAATCGCTGAACGTGTTGCTAAGCGCAAATCTCGAGTACAGCTGAACCGAAGTCCTTGAAGTACGAGGATGGTTCTTACGCAGAGAAAAAATTAAAAAAATGTTTGAAAAAGTCTAATAACAACAGTTAATTGATTCAGTTGTTATTTTGCGGAAGTCAAATTTACAGGCAATTTGATCTACACTACTTTGCGTGCTTCCACCAATTAGTTTATGAAAACTACTGCCGGCCGGCACCCACCCACTACCGTTAGTAGTTGCATGCGACTGCCGTGGCTGCTTTGGTGGTGTCGTCTCTGCTCCAGCTGCTGTGGTCGTCTCGGCGAATCTGCAACATCTGAAATAGAAGATGGCAGTTGAAAGCTGCCCTACACGAAATTAGTCATGTAAAGAAACCCGACCTCTCTCAAATTTAGCAAACCATCGCCTCACGGTGCTTAAACAAGGTGAGAAGCACCTTCCAAAAGCATTTTGAAGACGAGCGGCACAGTCTTGCGGAGAGAGAGAACTTTTAAAATCATAAAAAAATCATCGCTCTAAAATCTTTTCGACTTAATTCCATTTTCGTTGCGTACGTATAACTTTGATGTGTGATAAAAAACAATTGACAAATGATTTCCCGCCAATTTTTTTTTTGGAACTAAGAAGGTTGCAAGTTGTTTAAAAAAATATAACATTCGAAATTAAGGGCCCAGATTGCCTAGGCGCGACATCGTTTTTGAGCGACCGCAGCGCTACTGTTTACTGAAACAACCGACGGGGCGGGTGAATGACCCAAAGACAGCGCGATTTTCAAAATGTTTTGCGACAAACGTTCCACGTTGAGTTATATTGTTAATTGAAGTTGAATATTTACAGCATAACAAAAATGGAAATAATAATTGGAAATAAACGACGAGTGTAAAATATTCTAAGACTAGTTTTTCGTTATAAAATGATCCTAATTACTAGATTAATAAGAGTAGTTGAGACACAATGTTTATGTTTTTCTATTTATAATAAACAATCAAGAGCAGGTCCGGACTGACCTTTTTGTATTCTACTTACCAAAAATTCCAACTATGTATTTCTTTGTATGTATTACTACCAAAGTTAGTTTATTCTTATTTCGTAAAATATTCATTCAACAAAATAATTGCAAATTCAGTAGGAAGTACGGTCGAAATAACATCGAGCTTTCCTCGCTAGTGTATATCTCTACGCAAGGAAATGTGCCTATTGCGTAAACTCAAATAGGGTGGTGGCACCAATTATCGGCCATGTCAACTTTTTTTCAACTTTGTTTGCACTTTTGCTACGCTAGTATACGAAAGTATAAAAATGATTCATATAATTAAAAGTAAGTAAACAATAACAAATATGAGTCGCCATCTAAAAAGCGTGCTAGGGTTGTACAAAAATAAATAAAACACAAGTTTATAAATTATTAATATACTAATTAAAAGTAAGTAAACAATAACAAAATATGAGTTCAAAATTCTACGATTACTGATCAAATTCTGATTTCTGCTAATTTGATGATAAAATCAATTGCTATTGCAAAACCTATCAGAATGAAAATGTTACCAGCTGCCCGATTCACGTAATAAAAACCGTAGCGTAGGGACTTAAAAATGTCACTTCGTTTTTTGCAAATTAAGCCCTTTTAACCGACTTAAAAAAAGAAGAAGCTTCTCAATTCGCTGTATTTTTGAAACGATTTTGATGATTCTTTACACCAGGTAACTCTTCAAAATCATATAGGAATTGTATGGTAATTGAGCTATTGAAAGATTTATGACAATCCAAGACTAGATAAGTAAATGCGTTTAAAACAGAAAACCAAAAGGCGATTTCTAAGTTTCTAAGTTAAAACGACTTTTGGACTGGCGTGTTTACGTGAATCGACCGGCTGGATAGTTAAGTTACCTCAGTCTCTTTCAAAACCATTAGGCGTTCTTCTCTTTCAAAACACGTAAAGCTCTTTCTTTCCTCTCTTTCATAGCCTCTATGATACTGGGCGCGTCACGAATGGGCATGCTTCGTGACTGCCGAGGATCAACTAATTCTGGAAGTAGGCAATCGTAATAAAACCTAACTAATTTCATCTCCATTTTCTCCTTCCAAAATTTGTCGTCCTTTTCTAAAATATAAACTTTCATAGGTACAGTAGCACCAAACCAGATGCCAAGCATGCAAACGTTTCTTTTAGTAATATGTACCTGTCCCTGAATTTGGAAATACCAGTTATGATTTTTATTTATGACATAACTCTTGGAAGCCTTGCCCAAAAGGTATGTTTGGCCATTGCTTCATCAAGAGTCATGCCAGCTAAAGAATGTGGGCACTTAATTTCAATTAAACCGTTTGCATAAATGCCATCTGGTGTATTACCAAGAAATTCATATTGATCGTCGACGAACAAACCGCAACCTTGTATACTAATATTCTTTTGAATTTCTAACTGTCTAATTTCGGTTTCTTCGTTTTCGATACCGTACCGTACAGCAAGCAAACTGGAGATATTACTACCATAAACGATTTTACCAACAAAAGCAGCACAACTTGTGCTCTCTCGTTTTTTACAAACTTCCCCGAATGATGATGAGGTTAGTAATTTTCTCCTTGTACTCATCCACTCAGCACTACTTCTTTGCAAATGGGTCGACCTTTCAAGCTCCTCTCTTTCAGCACAAGACAACTTTAAATCGGCTAAAAAAGATGGCTTGGCTTTCTCATATAATTCTGGACTCAGATCAGGTTTTTCGCAGTTTGGTCCATAGTGAGCGTCTTTCGATACAGTGTTGTGGCTTTTTTTCAATCTTAATTTAGGTTTAGCAATTAAACGGTTTCTACGATTACAATTTTCCACTTTCGCGATCAAAGGAATCGGACTACATTTAAATATGACTTCATGAGTTTTACTATGAATCGATCCCGTATTAAAAGACACAACAGCAGCTGCGCATCGGCCCGCATAAGAACTACGGGAAGAATAATTTACACGCTTACCCCCAACTAATTTGGCAATTACTCCGTTAAAACTTTCAACTATATTACTTGTGCAATTATGAATTAAACTTCTAGAATGATATGACAGTCTTTTACTTAAAATTTCTACCGCGTCCATTAATCCGCATCCAACAATTGTTGGAAGTAATCCAACAGGTTCTATTCGACGAGTATCAGGTCTACAGAAATACTCCTTGCAATGTTGGTGATTACCAAATACGTGTTGTGGACCATTTAGGATATCTTCACTAAGATTTTTTATTTTTTCTTCGAGTGACTGATTTTGATCCGCCCAATATTTAATCGCGCATTTTACACCCGTTCTTAAACGCAAATACCTTTCTTTTAGGAATTTCCGCAATTCGCAAGGATACTTAGTGTCTTTTGACAGTATCTCCAAGCTATTGCAGTAGTTTCGTAAAAGATGATTTTTGCATTCAATTTTCTCTACTATTAAATTATCGTACGGACGCGAATCTAATATTTTTTTATAAGTACTAGAATCGCCGTCTGCTACAAATTTATTATAAATTACACCGTGATCAACAATGGAACGTTTAAACCCCTCAACTATTATGGTCGATTCCATCCCGGTAGATGATCCTGAATAATTCTTGAAACAATGGTGTTCCGGGGGCTGACTGTTGTTCTTTGCGGCTCGTGCACAGACTACGCAGTATTTATTTTTAACTCCAAAAAACAATACTTTATTAGTTTTAATGCCAATTATCGCAGCTGCGCCGGATAAGGCGGAAAAATTCTTACCATAAGATCTCTTCCTCCAACAACCGTCAACAGCAACAGATATTAATGGTGTACCATTTTTATCAACACTACCTATAGACTGCGTACTCTGCTTCTTCCTTGACAGCTTCTGCCATGGAATGTGTTGCTGTCTTTTCCCACCAATCGCAAACCGTATTATTAATGTCATTGTATAATGAAGGTGACATGATTGGTAACGGTTACTGCGGCAGTTAATGTTTTTAACTGAGAGTAGCTCCCACCAGATGATATGATACCAGATACAATTTGATGATTCACTTCCATGCTATCTTCTTTCTTTTCAACCAAACACACAGTAAACTTCATACTACACATACTACATTTCATGATGAGTTTTGAGTCCAGACCAACTTTTACTTCACCTATTATACTGAGGTAACTTAACTTACAATCCATTGGACCGTGGTCCCCTATGGCCCGAAGAGCTTTATAAAAAAAAGAAATATCTATTACTCTACGCCCAACTTCCACTTCATCCACCTTTCCCTCTTGACTGTTTTCAATAACTAGTTCCTGTAAAGAAAGATAATGGCTTTTTTTTTTTATAAAAAATAATTAAAAAAGAATGGGCCAAATTTCTTCAAACATAGCTAAGAACTCCCTTAGAATACATCTTTGAAACACATAACACTAGATCAAAATCTTGAACGTTTTATATAAATAAACGTAATAAAAACTGGTTGTTTGTAAAGTCGGTTCAGGACAATAATTTTAATAAAAAAAGCGGTTGTTTCATTTTTAACCTTATTAATATTCCTGTTAACATAAAAAATAGCTAAACATGTTGTTTAGCGTTTTCATGCATTTTCCTAATGTCGGCCGGGTGGCCGATATTGGGATTTATCAATAAATAAAGATCCCTAACCTCGACCCTGCGATTATTTCATAAAAAAGACAAGTAAATGTAAAAACCTTGGTTTTTCTTCAATAAAAAACAATATAAAATACCATAGGTATGTTTAATTCCATTTAAATACTAACTAACTCAATGCGCTCGCAACCGGGATTTGACTCGCCACTGCCACTAAACGACACAAGTCGGTACCGGCGCGTGCTCTATTGCCAACTGAACGTTCAAATATTGAAGCACCCGCACCAAAATATGGATTATTCGCATATAGAGTCGCTTTTTGAATAAAAACTATTATAATTTTAGGGTTATTTTAATAGTTAGGGTAAGTGCTCCAGTGAATTAACACCCACCAGTGAATGAACAAAACACACATTTTTCAATATAATAAGAAATCTAAGCTTTTCTACTCAAGCCAGTATTTTTTTCTCAATCAAAACATTATATTACGTCAACTGAACACACAGGTATTTGCCTGTGACCTATAGTTTCAAAATCGCGACCGCCTAAAATTAAAGTATTCTGTCGTATTTTTGATTGTATGGAGCAGAATTTAGGGCATTGCTGAGACTTCGTGTTTTGATATTCACTTTGTAGACACTATAAGTATGATAGTGTTAACAAAATTTGATAGTAGGATGTAAAAAGAACTGTTTTATCTTACAAAAAGCAGATTGCATAAATTTTAATTATCATAAATAAATTATAGGGGTGTTCGATAATTGGATCACGAAATTGAAGAAAATCTAGTCAATGAACACACAGTTTTAAGCATTTGGCATCTTAGCCTTAATGCAGTTGGCAAATTTTTTGTACACAACTTTTATAAACGGTTGTCAATTTTTTGACCAATATTCGAACGAGGTGTTCTTTTATTATTACCAGTTTATCCTCCATACCTAGCCTGATATCTTCAGTAACTTTTAGAAGTGCAGTAATAGTACTGTGCCCAGGACGAAAACCAGACGGAGTGAACTGATTAAATAAAATAAATAAAGATCTCCACATAGAAGTGCCTTTCAGCTAAAACGACCATGGAAAGACAGCAAAATGCAAGCTAAAAAGAAATTAATAAATAATGATGACATATAGAACCAATCTTCTATTATAGAAATATAATAGTTTAGAAGAGAAAGGAGAATCTAACATAGAAGTGATGAATAATAATATTAAATATTTTATAATAATAATCCAGTATTAATATTATGTTTTAAGCATTTGGCATCTTAGCCTTACGGTCTGCCCGAGGGGCTATGCGAATGGGTTGCTAGCTTCTTGTCCAGCAGAAGCATTAGAGCCGTTGTAGATGGCAGTTGCTCCGATAGCATGGACATCAATGCTGGCGTCCCGCAGGGTTCTGTATTGTCCCCGACGCTGTTTCTGCTGCATGTTAATGATATGTTGTATAATGACAGCATTCATTGTTATGCGGACGACAGCACCGGGGACACTTATTACACGGGCCGCGCAAATATCCCTCGTTCTTTGGTGGAGGAGAGCCGCGAACAACTTGTGTCGCAAATTGAGAGCACACTAAGTAGAGTGTCCGACTGGGGGCGACAGAACTTAGTGCGATTTAACCCCTCTAAGACACAAGTCTGCGCGTTCACCGCTAAGAAAACCCCATTTGCTGTGGCTCCACACTTCGAAAACACACCCCTCACCATCGCCAATAGTATTGGTATTCTAGGAGTTGACATCTCCAGCGACGTCCAGTTTCGATGTCATCTGGAGGGGAAGGTCAAGCTGGCATCGAAGAAACTAGGTGTGCTCAACAGGGCGAAACATTACTTCAACCCGCGGCAAAGACTTATACAAAGCTCAAGTTCGGCCGCATATGGAGTACTGTTGCCATCTATGGGCGGGAGCGCCTAGATACCAGCTTGCACCCTGTGACTCGATTCAAAGGCGTGCTGTGAGGATTGTTGACGATCCCAAACTGACAGACGGTTTAGAACCTTTAAGTCTGAGAAGAGATTTTGCGTCCCTTTGTGTGTTCTACCGTTTGTACAATGGGGTGTGTTCAGAGGAGTTGTTTGACATGATGCCCACGGCTTCCTTCTACAGTCGCACCGCTCGCCATCGACAGGGAATTCATCCTCACACTTTAGAACCGAAATGGTCACGTACTGTGCGGTTCCAGAGAAGTTTTCTTCCACGTACTATCAAGCTGTGGAATGAATTGCCTGTTGAGGTTTTCCCAGGAGACTACAGCATGGGGTTCTTCAAAAAGGGCTTGAAGAGGTTTTTACAGGGTCGGCAACGCGCATGTGATGTCTCCGGTGTTACAGGCGTCCATAGGCTGCGGTAACTGCTTTCCATCAGGCGGACCGTATGCTTGTTTGCCACCTTAGTGGTATAAAAAAAAAATGTTAGATAGTTCTCTTTAGGTTATAAAATATCAAGTAACACGCAATTATAATAGTAATCATATCGTCTATAAAAAAATATATATATTTACAATAACAATTACCCGAAATAAACTCTTACATAATAATTTATATATAGAACTGATATATAAAAGTGGTAGTTCATTCAATGGGTTTCAAAAGGTTTATTCACTGGATTTTTTTGTTCATTCTCTGGTGATTTGTGTGTTCAATGCTGATAGTTATTGAGATAACCTGCATTTTATACAAATATACCCCATATTTGTATAAAATGCAGATTATCTCAATAACTATCAGCATTTTTGCTAAAATATGTATACTGTATCAATCATGAATAAATTGTGAACATAATAAAATAAAATATTTTTTGGTTAGGATCTCATAAGTAGCTGGCTGTAATTTTCAAAGTTTGGAATGCCCTTAAGGGTTCATTCAATGGAGCACTTACCCTATATTCCATTTTCTCGCAAAGGCCGATATTAGGAGGAGGCCGATACTAGAAGACTTCACCCTACTGAGATTTTGTCTTCGTCCATCACTAACTAGGTATTTTTTTTTTATACTACGTCGGGTAGCAGACAAGCATACGGCCCGCCTGATGTGAAGCGGTTACCGTAGCCATAAACGCTCGCAACATAAAATATCGCTCGCGCGCCGCCACCCCCGCCACCCCCGCTGCCATCGCAGCATCTCCTTCCTTTCTGGTGACCTCACTCACTCGCAGGAAGACAACAGCCCTCAAGGAAACCGTTATTTGGCTGCGGTATTCTGTGAGGTGGAGGTACATTCCCCAGTCGGGTAGCTTACAATTACGCTCCCTACCTCTCTTTTCGCCAGAGCTTCGTTTGTCAGTCAGCAGGGTGTACCGCATGCAGGTGAATTTGGCTTTGGTTTAAAGATCTTGATGAACCACTTACACCCCAAGGTAGTTTGTTTATTTATGTAATAAGTCTACAAGAATTACGTATAACAACTTACGTCTATAGTGTGTAGTCTAAGCATAGCAGTGTTGCTTGGAGTCTCGGCCTGAAGGTTTTCTTTATTTTCAATACTGGAAATATTATTCATCATTATTATCCACTTTATAATTATTTTGTAATTTTTGTACAACACCAGACCCTAGGCGCGTCGCGTCTCTTTGGCGGTAAGTATGTCGACAAAGCCGCGTGCCCGTGCTATTTCTGTTATAAAACATACCTACTTCCACAATCTGATATTTAGACAATAATGATGAACATGAAAACGAATACTAGGTAGAAATTGACTTTATTACTTATAATACAAACCAATATTTACATGCTATTGTATATGTCTGAATCAAGCGATCTAAATCATATGACATAGGTATTGTATTAGCTTTGTAATGTACCCTGTTCAAATGAAAATAAATTATATTATTATTACTACTTAGACAGGATAAGCACACAAATAAAACTAGGATTTTTACATGACACTTTCACAGAAATCTCGTAATTTTTTTCTAGGTAGGTATTTAGGACAAGACGTAGTAAAGTAGGCAGATAAATAAATAAGTAGGAAGGAACTTACATTTTTTCCGAGATCTTTTGGCTTTCATATTTTTATAATGCGTACTAAACTTTCTTTTCCCTGGCAAATTCAAATTCAATCAGTCCTGCGAAAAAAAACCCTCGATTACCGACTAGATACGTTTATGATATTGGCTATAGCATGTTGAAATCATGTTTCAAGCCTGAATTGATACATATTTTACAAGGTTCATAAAATAACCTACTCAACAAAGTATCTAATTCATTCTTTGTATTTTTTACGATTTATATACATTCATTATATTGGTAAATTAGTTATACTTAGTTTTTCACAAAAAACACAAATTCACAACACGTAATTTTGCTGGAGCATCCGACGCGCGTGGTGTCACCTTGACATATAAAAACACACTGGCGAAGTGGCGATTAGTGGTGGCGACGCTGAGTACTAATTCGTAATATCGGAATGTGCGTCATTTTTCATACATTTTTCTATGGAGAATTTACGTAAAACATATCTAGATTTTAGGGCTTTAAGGTGACGTGAGTCCAGGGCTTGGCCGTTTTCGAGGGGGTGAGGTGCGGGGCTTGAGAGGAGCCGGCGTGGGGTTGCCCCCTTACAAGCGCGCGCTCGCTGCCGAGATACCACAATATAGCTACTGTACAGTACAACAACCGTCAATACAATACAATAGTTAAAAATACTTACTTTGAAATTAAAATGATTGGATATCGGAAATTTGATATTGAAATAAACTAAGTACCTACTTATTGTTTTTCTTATCCTTATTATAAGTGTGAAATTAAGTTTATTTATGAATGTACGTCTGATAATCTACTGAAAACGATGTACGAGTATGTAAATATTATTTATGCGAAGTATATATAAGATTTATGCCAAGATTGTTTCATGCTTGAGTATATTTTATTTTAATCCATCTGGAAATATAATTATAATGAAAACAAATAAACTACATATAGAAAGATATTTTTTTAAAATAATGTAGTTTTTTTTTTTATATCACTAATGTGGCAAACAAGCATACGGCCCGCCTGATGGAAAGCAGTTACCGTAGCCTATGAACGCCTGTAACACCAGGGGCATACAAGTGCGTTGCCGACCCTATAAAAACCTCTTCACGCCCTTCTTGAAGAACTTCATGCTGTAGTCTCCTGAGAAAACCTCGTTCATTCAGCTTGACAGTACGCGGGAGAATAAAAACGTGTGGCACTCGGGGACTGCCGCAGTAAAGCTATTGCATAGCATTTTTTATCAATTTATGCAATTATAATTATTTATTTATTTCATTGCTCGACATATATATACATATTGAGAATTTAAACTATATGTGTGTGTGTGTGTGTGTGTGTGTCGTACCATATACATACCTACATACACGTTAAGCAAACGCTCGGCACAGCTATATGGTAGGCGGAGTGGGGGGTGTTAAGTTTTATTTTCGTTACGGAATTTCTTGATTCAGTCGCCGCGCTCGAAGCCCGCGATAAAAGCTATGCAATAGCTTAAAAAATCTCTGGAACCGCACTGTACGCGACCACTTAGGCTCCCATGTTAGGATGAATTCACTGTCGATGGCGAGCGATGCGACTGTAGAAGGAGACCGTGGGCATCATGTAAAATAACTCCTCTGAACACATCCCATGATTAATATTTAACATGCGAGCAAGTGATGCAACACTGTCAAGTCGATGTTTGGGTATATTATGAAGAAGTAAAGAAGAAAGAAAATAAAAAGAAAACTATATTTATTATTTGTCAAATTAAAATAGGTACTTAGACTAACTAACTACCACGCGCCGACATACACTATGATTTATGGCGCCGCGGCCAGCGAGTCTTAAGAAAACAAAGTATATATATATATATATATATATATATATATTTTATTAATAATAGTTACAATCTACAGACCCCTGGGTCCGTACCTTTTGTTAACAATCATCTTTTTTTTGTCACAATTTTCTTACAATTTATTAATTGCTCGTCGCTGTTGTGCTAATAATTATACGATTGCCTAATACTACTTATCTAAATCCTCCTATTGTTTGCCTTGTAACCATGACAACCACGGTAGACCAGTCCCCTCGGCAGCACCCATTCACGAGTTGATACATGGGGCAGCCATTGCCGCGTTTAACCACTTTATTGGGAACGCGTCGACCCGCCACACGACACTACCACCAGTTTGGATACTTTAGTGAGCATGACTCAACCACGGTAGACCAGTCCCCTCGGCAGCACCCATTCACGAGTTGATACATGGGGCAGCCATTGCCGCGTTTAACCACTTTATTGGGAACGCGTCGACCCGCCACACGACACTACCACCAGTTTGGATACTTTAGTGAGCAGGACTGCCATGGCTGCACAGCAAAACCTCAGTTTATTTCCCTATTGTCCCCCCCCCCCCCTCCTACCCCACCTACCAGATACTTATATTGTTTGACCCAGCATATTCCGTCCATCACTGTCACTGCCTGATATTGCACTGGCGACATTCCTGTTTCAATGTTATCAGTTCTTTATATCAGTTCCATAGTCGCGTTCCTATTGCTTTCCCATAAATAAGCTCGCTACAGTGTGTGTAATATACAGCTACAGGTGTGTCCCGAAACTGTTACCACTGCATGGGGGGCGCTACTATACAGTTGAAGGTTTATCATCGATGTTCTGATGATTACCACTGACTCGTAAGTCAGTTTGCTTCAAGAATGGTCAAAGTATATTGCCGTAACCTTGATCAGTAGCTCTTTCTTGGCCTGAGTGTACCATCAACAGCCAACACCGTGTACCAGGTACAAGGTGTTGGCTTTTGATGTGTCGATTATTATTATCTAGATTCATTTCTGCACAAGCAGTTACGGCATACATTTCAGGTTGAAATACAGTAGCATATTGATCCATACTTTGACTATGTTGTATGTCCTTAAAGAAAATGCCCGCTCCAGTACCTTCAAATGTTTTGGTTCCATATACTCCATATGCGTATGTCTGGTCTGAGTGTAATGTCGATTCCATGTTTCGATCCTGTATAAGGCTTTCAAAGCCTCCGCCTCAATGAATATATGTAATGGTAACAGGTCTAGGACCATTTCCATCGCTGCTGTAGGTGTGTGAAATGATCCCGTGGCTGCACAGCAGACTATTCGTTGCAGTTTCGTCAGTGACGTCTTACTTGTCACTTGTCGTACTTTCGACGCATCAACGACGGCGACCTGATTTTTTCTGTGTGTCTGAAATAAAATTTAAAACATTCATATTTCTCCAATAGACTACAAAACGTGGCCAGTTTCACTACTATTATAAAATAAAGTCCCCCTCCGCGTCTGTCTGTCGGGACGCGATAATTCAAGGAAGATTTATAATAAAGTTTTCACACGAAACATCTAGCATGAGAAAAATCCAAGAATCCGGGTCTCAGTAAAAAAAAAATGTATCACGTTGTTTTATTGTCCTACTGATATTTCTACACTGTGTTCATTTCGCGGCGTCCAGGCCGGCACAAGTACACAAGAATATTCGCTTCTGTATTTACTCATATTATTGTTACGGAATAATCCAATCAATTATATTGTTTCTTTTAAAATTACATAAAATATAATATCAATAATATTATAAATACTTACTCATCTGATGTATTTGAAGAAATAGACATGGCTTCGTTATTTTCTTTATTGTGACTCGACCAACTAAAACAACGAAACAAAATATTACAATTAGAATAATCTTCATTGAAAACACAAAAAAAAAAAATACAGTACAAGCATTTGCCTGTACTGTATTTTTACTGTACTGTATATTTTTTTTTTGTGTTTTCAATACAAACAAATATGATAACTAATAATAGATATTTATCTATTATTAGACTATATATATATATATATATATATATATTAGACTATAAATAATAATAGATATTTGTTTAGGTGTCTAATAGAAATTAACTTTGTAACCTTACTTGAATACGGAACACTTACTTACCGTAGTGCAGCAGTTTTCCTTCCATTGGCCCTCACTGTCGCGAGACGACGGCGTCTCGCACGTTTAATTTTATTTTTTTTGTTACCCATTATTTTAATTTAATGACGACTTCGACAACGCGTTGAGCGGACGCGCGGCACAGGTCCCACCTCGAACACAGCTCCTAGAGCACTGACGTGACGTTATTGTGAGCGATCGAGACACGGGGAGGGTGCGCGAACGCAAAACGTTATTTGTTTTTATAATTATATTTTTATTTAATAAAGTAATAGCATAACACTCTCCTAATTAAAATTATGAAAATTTTGGTATAATTTCCATGTAAAAAGGTGAGTGTATTAAATAGATATATCTTTTAATTAGTGCAATTTAGAGACAAGTTCGAGATTTTTTTCTATCGAGCCAAAAATGATTGATTGTGTTTTCAATAGCTTTTAACCCTGCAGAAAGGACTCAAGATTTCATATTTAAATTTCTAGAAACCAATTTGAAATAGTTTAAATAAAAAAGTTATTTGAATAAGCGCGTTCTCTGGACTCACTTCACCTTAAAAGAGGAAGTCTTTGTTTGTAAAGGTACAAAAAAAAAGTATATGTTATATTTATTGGTTTCTTCAGTGTTCAAAAAGTGTTTCTTTTTATCAATTTGTGTTGATTTATTGGGTTAAATCTGAAAAATACGAAGGCATGTTTTTGCATTTTTTCTCAATTTTGTGCGTTTGTTGACCTTTATTATAAAACAACTATTAGATTTTAAGAGTTTAATATAATCATACAATAATTTTTGGTCTTTGATTGTAATATATACAAATTATCATTGATATCAATCATATCTAAATAGGTTAAATATGAAAAATCGTAACACTCTTTTCACAGTTTTCACGATCTGGCCCCTTAAGAGCTGACATTTGGAAGAAAAAGACTGCCTTCAAAGGTACCCCGCACACAGTCTTTGAGTTCCTTACACGGCAGAGGCAGTCTGTTTTTGCACAAGCACGTAAGAGGTTTGGCATGCGGAGGTGCTGGACAATGGAGGGAAACGTCTTGGTGAAGCTTAAAGATGGTACCAAGCAACGATTATTCTCTGTTAGTGACCTCTCTGCACTTGCGGCATCAGAAGATGAGCCCCAGCCAGCTGGACCGAGTTCTCCGGCATCAGAAGCTGCGCCAGAGTCAAGTCCTCGTCGCGTCAAGGCGAAACGGGCCAGGGCAAGGAAATAATTGTATATAATTTATTAGGTACGCAGTTTCGTAAGCTTTACTCTGTTATTTTGCTTCTTTCTAAATATTTCTCGATAAACTTGCATTTATTACTATGTACCTTCAATCTGTGATAACTTTAACATTTATTTTTCTGTGTCAATTTGTAAATTACTTCCACTTTCACTTTGTGTGTCATACAACTAAATCTAAAATCATAATTATGTCATTGTACTGTCACTGTCAGCTGCTAGACATTTGGTATGCTCTATTTACAATACTTTTTTTTTTATTTATTAGTCTGTCTCTTTGCCCTGGAATCTTGCGTATTTGTGCAAAGCATTTTTTTTTGTCATTGTAAAATGTGTTTCGTCAACCGGCAGGACACGCAGGTTATGCTTAGGTTATTGTAAGTTATACATAAATATATATACATTTATTTATTTATTTGTATTTAATATATTATTATTGAAAAATATTATAATTATATATGTCAGATAATGATTCCTTCCATTCTGCTCTTAATTTCAGCGTTTCTTCGACGGGTAGCATTGACACTTTCGACGAACCATTGTCACTACGCAATTTACTTGAACAAACTATCACTGGCGCACCTCATTCTCTCAATGTATGCCATCTAAATGCTCAAAGCATACCCTCTCATTACACTGACCTTCTTGACACCTTCTCTTCGAATTCTTTCCATTCTATCCTAATCTCTGAGAGCTGGCTGAAGCCATGCCTCTCATCTTTATCTTATGCTCTTCCAGGGTATGTCTTAATTCGAAATGACCGTACTGGCAAAGGCGGTGGGGGTGTAGCAATATACCTGCGTAGTGATATACCTTATAAAATTCTGTCCTCTTCTCCGTCAGTGTATTCTGCTTCTGCAGAATATATTTTTCTTGAAGTGTCCATCAAGGGCACTAAGTGTGTTCTTGGAGTCGTTTATTGTCCGCCCACTATAGATTATTTCTCTCATCTTGAATCTATCTTAGAGCCCCTTTGTTCGGACTACAGACATCACATAATCATGGGTGATTTTAATACCGATCTCCTGAATAATTCTACACAGTCTCTAAAACTTCTAAATATTGTCAAGTCAGTCAATCTCACTATTCTACCTTCTGAGCCTACTCATCATAATCCTACTTCACCTGACACATGGCTTGACTTAATTTTAACCTCTGTCCCTGACCATGTAATTAATCATGGCCAATTAGACGCCCCTGCTTTCTCAAAACATGACCTTATCTTTCTCCAATACAAACTCCGACCACCTAAACCTAAACCGACTTTAATCTGGATGCGTAATTATGCGCGATTAGACCGCACTAAATTAAAGGTAGACGCTGGTAATACTGATTTCTCTGTAGTTTACACAGCTTCAACGGTTAATGAGAAAGTTTCTCAACTTAATAACATTATTATTAAACTTTTCGATTCTCATGCACCGCTTAAAGCTGTTAAAGTAAACCGGCCGCCAGCCTCTTGGATTGGCGCATCTGTCCGCATGGCTATGTCTAGGCGTGATCGGGCTTTTCGTAATTATAAACGCGACAGGTCTGATGCGAATTGGAACTTGTATAAACTGGCACGTAATCGATGTAATCAGATGGTAAGGTCAGCAAAACGGCAATATTTCCATGAAAATATCCTTAATTCTAGTTCAGCCAACATATGGAAGTTTCTTCATTCACTTGGTGTAGGCAAATGTGCCGCCCAAACTCATGTTCCCTCTTTCACTCCTGATGATTTCAATAATCACTTTTCTGTTACTCCATCTCTTGACCCTTCCACTAAATCCACAACTATGTCATATATATCTTCCATGGCTTCCCCTCATCTTACGTCATTTTCTTTTTCTCCAGTATCAATTGATGAGATACGTAAAATCATTCTCTCCATTAAATCAAAAGCAGTTGGCTCTGATGATGTGAGCAGAGAAATGATTATCTGTATTATTGAACAAATTCTCCCTGTAATTGCTCATATCATTAACTACTCCTTCTTGACCGGTAGTACCCCAATTTTCTGGCAAAAAGCTTGTATTATTCCTGTTCCCAAAATCTCTGTGCCTCTGCAAGTGAACAACTATAGGCCTATTTCAATCTTGCCATTCCTTTCTAAAGTCTTAGAGGCTGCTGCACACAAACAAATGTCTTCCTTCATCTTTTCTCATGACTTGCTTACCCCATTTCAGTCTGGTTTCCGACCTGGACACAGTACCACTACAGCACTTCTCAAGGTCACTGAAGATATCAGAGCAGGCATGGAAAGTAAATTGGTCACCATTCTTGTTCTCATTGACTTCTCTAATGCCTTTAACATGGTAGATCATGATATCCTGCTTGCCATTTTAGAACATCTAAATTTCTCACCAAATGTGTTAGATTGGTTTACGTCATATCTTCATGGTCGTCAGCAAGCAGTACGTGTAGGTCACGAATTGTCTGACTGGAAGGATTTAACCTCTGGTGTTCCGCAGGGGGGAATTTTATCTCCTTTACTGTTTTCCATCTTTATTAACTACCTATCTTTTTCGCTCTGCTGTCCTTATCATTTTTATGCGGATGATCTACAAATATATGTTCAAAGTACCGCGGAAAATTTGAACAATGCAATAGCCGAATTGAATAAAGATCTCTGCAGTATTAGCTCATGGTCCGCAAATTTCGGTATACATGTTAACCCCGCTAAATGTCAGGCTATTGTCGTGGGTAGTTCTCGACAGATTACTAAAATAGACTTAAATTATGTATCTCCCGTCATGTTTGAAAACTCCATTATACCTTTTAGACACTCTGTTAAAAACCTTGGCCTGCATATCGATTCTACTTTCAGTTGGACAACCCAAGTTGTAGAGGTCAGCCGTGCAGTCATGTCTACCTTACGATCTCTTAATCGGTTTAGGAATTTTCTCCCTATTGCTACTAAGGTCACTCTTGTCAAATCCCTTATTTTTCCAATCATTGATTATGCCGATGTCTGTTATCCTGATCTAAATGAAGATCTTCTTAACAAACTGGACCGACTTATTAATAACGCTATTCGTTTCATTTTCTGCCTTCGTAAATTTGATCATGTCTCCTCATATCGGTCTCAGCTTAAATGGCTTCCCATTCGTCAACGCAGACAACAACGGTTGCTCTGTACTCTTCATTCTATCCTTACTAGTCCCCTTTCTCCAGAATACTTGAAAAGTAAGTTTCAGTATCTTTGTGATTCTCATGACCGTCAACTTCGATCTGATAATTCTCTTTCACTCACTACTCCACTTTTTCGCTCAGGTTATATGTCTGATTCTTTCACATTACAGGCGTCACGACTCTGGAACGCACTACCCATCCCATTGAGAAAAATATCGAATAAATTTAACTTCAAAAAGAAAGTATATGCTCACCTTTTAAACAGCTTAATACAGTACTGAGTAATCTTATTTGGCATATTTATGTGTATGGATATGTATATACTATAGAATGTATATGTATATGTATATGTATGGATATGTATGTATTATAGAATATATGTGTATAAATGTAATATGTATATGTTTAAATATAGTTTATGTATAGTATATTAGTCACTTTTTATTGTTCAAATTCAAAAGTTTCTTTTTAAAATATTTTTAAACCGCATTCGTGGATGTCTGCACTTCCCGAAGGTTGACTGGTAGAGAATGCTTTTAGCATTAAGTTCGCCTTTTGTACCATTGGTCTTACTGTGGTCAATAAAGAATTTAAATAAAATAAAATAAAATATCCATTTAAAATGCAATTAATTTAAATTTACTGAAGTGTTACATTTTTTTTTATACTACGTCGGGTGGCAGACAAGCATACTGCCTTATGTGAAGCCATGATTATAGCCATATGAACAATGCAGCAAGTCCTTTCTTCCTGGTGACCTCATTCACTCGCAGGAATACAACAGTCCTCAAAGGAATTGTTATTCGGATGCGGTATTCTGGGAGAGACAGGTACTTCTACCCCGGTCGTGCAGCTTACAAAATACGCAATGCCCTACCTCACTTTTCGCCAAAGCCTCGTTTGTCAATCAGCAGCGTGCACTACGTTCAGGTGAGGTTGGCTTTGATTCAAAGATGGTGATGAATCACACCCCAAAATTATTACACATGTGTTTTTTATGCTAATTAGTTTTATGTTTTCAGAACTTTTCAGTATGTAGACTATTGTAAGCCATTTCCTTATGTCCTTTTTGCAAAATCACTCCTCTCAGCGTACTCTATGTATTTACATAGAGTACGCTGAGGGGAGTGATTTTGCTATTATATATATTAGTAACTGAATATTTATTCAGTTACTGAGAATAACGAGTTTCTTTTAGATACCTATTTATTATTAAATAAATAAATTTTATTTATACCTTTTAGTTATATATTTTATTCAGTTAAACATTTCAGTTATAAATTTTACACATACCTACACGTCGATTCGAAAATTACACAAAACTAGAATTAAGTACTTTAGGTCCAACTCTAGGTATGCTAATGCTTGTTCTGTGGTGATCTGTGTACACATAACAATAATTTAATTATCTGAACCACAATGTCTCAACATATTTTTTTGAAAATAATCTCAATTTCAATGCGATTATTTCATTAATTAATAGGCGCTGCTAACTTGATAAAAAATTCTATTTATTTTCTCGGTTTCATTCAACTACTCAGAGGCATAAACGAAATAAATTAAAATCGATTTTTTGTTCCTGTAACTAAAGAAACTGGTTCATTCTATTTAATTTCTAGACTTAATTTATTTATACAAAATAATTAATAGGTATACTAAAAATACTGGGATGGCATAAAATTAAACGATGCCATACAAATTATACAGTTCGAATTCTACGTTAAGCGCCTGTGCTTAGTTTTATAATAATAATGTGATTGCAATATATAGCTAATGCTATTGTGTCAGGCGCTACTTCAAGAGCAGCAAAAAATAAAAAGAATTGTAAGAATACGTTATTATAATATGAAGTACTTTTTTTATACAATAATGAATAGTAATATAGGTACCAACTTTGATTTTTATTGGGCAAATTGATAGTAAAATATTATTGATGAGAAAATTGAGTAAATGTAGTTACGTTTGAATAGATTCTGCATAGTAACCAAGTTGACTTACATCAATACATACTCTATTTTTTCAGAATAACTTTTTTTTATTGTATTGTATCATACGTTTAGGAATCCATCCAAGGCGGCACGACTGGAGAGCAGTTCTCAGCGGCCGGCCCATTTTATTCCTTAAATACTTATCTCCTTTCAAGACAGTTACAGCTGGTATGTCATACTACTAATTTCTTATAAAATCACAGAATAGTAGAAATAATAATCCAACGAGTGAGGTACGGGGTGGTACGGGTCTCCTCTCAATCAAAGGGTTTTAGAGCATACTCCACCACGCTGCTCAACTGCTGATTGGCGGAGGCCAGTGTTTTCAAGTCGCCCAAAGGCCACTGACTTGACTTTCGTCTAATGACAACAACCGGGACAGATGACTTAACGTGCCCTCCGAAGCACGGCGGACCTCGAGTTAAATAAAGACTCCTATAAGATAGAAGACTAGATAAAGGTAGATATAATTTAGTAGTATAATAATGGTAGTCCAATCAGGCAGGATGGCTCGTGTACGCTGTTAAATAATTTAGTACGATTTTTTACTCGTTAAATTTATTCAATATAAATATGATTTATGATTTTGTTAATTGGACATCCGATCTGTTGCCAAGCATATTAATAACAAATTAAAACATTTAACAATAGCCTGCGTTTACTAAGTTTTTATCTACTCATAATTTCAAATGAGCTATATCTTTGAAGTATCAGCACCATCGATCACTTTGTGACCTGAAGACAAAGCTTAATTAATATCTTTAAATACATCTTTAACGGCTTCGCAATGTCTTGTTTTTATTATACTTTTCATTCATAAAATGGATATTAGTAGAAGTCCAAGAGCCAAACGCACCCAAATGGTTTTGATATTAGACGGACGCAATTCTTGTAATTTAAACATGTAAATGACTGTAGTTGATATTCAGATTCGGTTCGATCCAGTCTAAATCTCATAAATGTCACATTTAGTATTCTCATATTGCAATATCAAGTTTCAAGTTTAAATAACACAATGTGATTATATCGACATTATAAAAACTGATATTAATGAAGATATTAATAAATGAAATGAAGAATAGGGGCAAAGAATAGGGGATAGGACATCCCCTATTCTTTGCCTCTATTCTTCATTCATTAATAGATTTTGAGAAAAATGCAATTTGAAGTATATAATTTTTATTGAGATCAGCATAGGCATGCAGTAACATTTACTTTTTTTAAAAGTTTGTGGTTCCGATTACCTTAGAAAGATTTGCATCCAATGGAAAACAGAAATTGTGACCTTCTCTGTAGAAATGAAATGAAATGGGATGAAATGAAATTACATATTTTTCCACTAGACTCTTTGAAAGGACACTTTGACAGGTGTTACATTTACTCGACTTGAGGCGACTCTTACACCCGTATTTATAAACAAGTAATAGTAATTGCTTGAGTAAAAGTAATTACTTAAGTAACGATTTGTATTCTATAGTTAAGAAACTGCTCGAAGTTAGAACTGTCAAAAGTTAGAATTCTCAACCAAGTAATAGTCACCATTTCCTTTACTCAAGCATTACTTTGAGGTACCCAGTATACTGCAGTTCTTTGCTTTGAGGTTATTTTACTTAAAAATGGAAACTTTAGATAGGATTGAAGCGGTTTTTACAAGCTTTTATTTACTTTCACCTGTCCCGTTGTCTGTAATCAAATCTTGCAACTTAAATTTGATCCACTTCCCGGTTTCCGATTGAGCTGAAATTTAGAATGCATGTATAAATCGGATGACAATGCAATGTTATTGTGACATAGAGCTGATCTGATGATGGAGCTGGAAGGTGGCCATAGGAACTCCGTAATTAAATGATGCAACCCTATCGAGTTTGAGCTCATTAGATTCGTCTTGACAAGTACTTTGATACTATATGGTAACCAGGGTCTGATGATGGAGCCGGAAGGTGGCCATAGGAACTCCGTAATTAAACGATGCAACCCTATCGAGTTTGAGCTCATTGGATTAGTCTTGACGAGTACTTTGATACTATATGGTAACCAGGGTCTGATGATGGAGCCGGAAGGTGGCCATAGGAACTCCGTAATTAAACGATGCAACCCTATCGAGTTTGAGCTCATTGGATTAGTCTTGACGAGTACTTTGATACTATATGGTAACCAGGGTCTGATGATGGAGCCGGAAGGTGGCCATAGGAACTCCGTAATTAAACGATGCCACCCTATCGAGTTTGAGCTCATTGGATTAGTCTTGACGAGTACTTTGATACTATATGGTAACCAGGGTCTGATGTTGGAGTTGGAAGGTGGCCATAGGAACTCCGTAATTAAACGACGCAACCCCATCGAGTTTGGGCTCATTGGATTAGTCTTGACGAGTACTTTGATACTATATGGTAACCAGGGTCTGATGTTGGAGTTGGAAGGTGGCCATAGGAACTCCGTAATTAAACGACGCAACCCCATCGAGTTTGGGCTCATTGGATTAGTCTTGACGAGTACTTTGATACTATATGGTAACCAGGGTCTGATGTTGGAGCCGGAAGGTGGCCATAGGAACTCCGTAATTAAAGGGAACTACTGTAGATCATGCTGTTATTTATCTAGGCTCCAAATTGTTCGCTGCTGGTCAAGCTTATGTAGCTTTAAGCCGAGTTAGGTCTTTAGCAGGTCTTCAAATCGAAGAACTTGACTGCTCCAAGTTGACGTCGAAGAAACCTTGTAATGTTGATGCATTAAAAGAAATGGATAGAATGAGAAACGTTACAAATAACTAACAAGTGATTACATAATTTCAACATTATTGATATTTAAATCAGTACATATTACATATCATGTGAACGAACTACGGACTTCATAACGGAATAACGCTGCTACGCGCTGCGAACTACGTCGTAGTAAATCTCGAATTAAAAATAGAGGTACTAAAAAGTTAAAAATAAAATTAAAGAAAAAAAAACCTTTTTAAAAACAAGCTTTTATTATTTGTTTATAAAATGAACTAAAAAGTTAAAAATAAATTAACTCTAAAAAGAAATATAACACTTTGTAACTTGATTGTAACCTTTAACGACAAATAAGCGTCTTCGTCTAGGACAAAATAATTCCATATTGTACAAATTTATTTAATTTTAACACTAAAACTTTTCACCATACATAATTATTCAATCTCGTCCCCCCTCTTTATCATAGTCCCCATTTATAAATGAAAGCGTGTTACATTTAATACAACACAACATTTTCCTCAAGCTATCACAATGTAACACGCTTTCATTTATAAATGGGGACTATGATAAAGAGGGGGGACGAGATTGAATAATTATGTATGGTGAAAAGTTTTAGTGTTAAAATTAAATAAATTTGTACAATATGGAATTATTTTGTCCTAGACGAAGACGCTTATTTGTCGTTAAAGGTTACAATCAAGTTACAAAGTGTTATATTTCTTTTTAGAGTTAATTTATTTTTAACTTTTTAGTTCATTTTATAAACAAATAATAAAAGCTTGTTTTTAAAAAGGTTTTTTTTTCTTTAATTTTTGCTGTTGTAGACAATTTATATGATAATATATTAGTAGAGATTGAAGTTGCTGAACCTAGAAATCCCAAGGTTTACTTTCGTGATGTAGATCTATTTCATGACTATTCGGAAGATTGTTTTAAAAAGATTATTATATTATATTTAAGTTATAATTATTATAATATATTATATTATATTATATTTAAGAATAAATCCTTTTCCAAACTCGAGAACGGTTTCTTCCTGTCTACTTCTTGAGTCATGTTTCAAATTCACGGAAGGATATTCAAAGAAAAATAACAACACGCACGCCGACCCAAACTGTTTCGATTTCAAAAGTTTCGTTTACGTACTACGGTACCGGGATTATTTGACAGAAATTAATGTATAAACTTTCTAAGTAAAAAATCACGAGTCGGCATTTAATCCATATGTAAAAGTAAACGTTTAAATTTAGTAGGGTTATATCATGTCAAACGTTTTGTTTCTCCAAGGATACATTCTTGTATGACGAAAAACATCAGTAAAAATAATGTACTTTTTACAATTTAAACTACTTTAAATAACGTTATTGTTATTATAAATACAAAATAAAGTAATATCAAAGATATTAATGCAAGATTTCATAAAATTAATCTAGACATTACATTTGCTTTTTAAGAAACGAAACGCAGTGACAAAGTGTTGCCACACGGGAACACCCGCTTAGCGGCGACTGTTACTTGGGCAATTGCTCAAGTAAGTAACGTACACTACTCAACTATAGAATAAGATTTTTTAAATAAGAATTCTAACCTTAAGTAATGACTTAATTAAGAAATTACTTAGCAACAAGTAATTACTTCTCTATAAATACGGGTGTAACAAGTAATTACTTCTCTATAAATACGGGTGTAACACCCGTATTTATAGAGAAGTAATTACTTGTTGCTAAGTAATTTCTTAATTAAGTCATTACTTAAGGTTAGAATTTATTCTATAGTTGAGTAATGTACGTTACTTACTTGAGCAATTGCCCAAGTAACAGTCGCCGCTAAGCGGTTGTTCCCGTGTGGCAACACTTTGTCACTGCGTTTCGTTTCTTAAAAAGCAAATGTAATGTCTAGATTAATTTTATGAAATCTTGCATTAATATCTTTGATATTACTTTATTTTGTATTTATAATAACAATAACGTTATTTAAAGTAGTTTAAATTGTAAAAAGTACATTATTTTTACTGATGTTTTTCGTCATACAAGAATGTATCCTTGGAGAAACAAAACGTTTGACATGATATAACCCTACTAAATTTAAACGTTTACTTTTACATATGGATTAAATGCCGACTCGTGATTTTTTACTTAGAAAGTTTATACATTAATTTCTGTCAAATAATCCCGGTACCGTAGTACGTAAACGAAACTTTTGAAATCAAAACAGTTTGGGTCGGCGTGCGTGTTGTTATTTTTCTTTGAATATCCTTCCGTGAATTTGAAACATGACTCAAGAAGTAGACAGGAAGAAACCGTTCTCGAGTTTGGAAAAGGATTTATTCTTAAATATAATATACATAATATAATATATTATAATATAATATATTATAATATAATAATTATAACTTAAATATAATATAATAATCTTTTTAAAACAATCTTCCGAATAGTCATGAAATAGATCTACATCATGAAAGTAAACCTTGGGATTTCTAGGTTCAGCAACTTCAATCTCTACTAATATATTATCATCTATATTGTCTACAACAGCAAAAACCGCTTCAATGCTATCTAAAGTTTCCATTTTTAAGTAAAATAACCTCAAAGCAAAGAACTGCAGTATACTGGGTACCTCAAAGTAATGCTTGAGTAAAGGAAATGGTGACTATTACTTGGTTGAGAATTCTAACTTTTGACAGTTCTAACTTCGAGCAGTTTCTTAACTTTATAATACAAATCGTTACATAAGTAATTACTTTTACTCAAGTAATTACTTTTACTTGTTTATAAATACGGGTGTTACAGACGGCAAGTAAAATGAAGTTAGAGTAATAGCACAGTATAAGTAATAGTACTGTAATAGCTAAAATTTGGCATGAGTTTGTGTATGTTTGTAAACAAAGTTATAAACTCAAGATGGAGATTGTTAATTTAAAAATTTAAAAAATCTATAACTGTTTTTTATTGAGTGTAACTTGTACTTATAGATATTTCAAGTACTTTTTATAAATATATAGAAATGGAAAAACAGTTCTGCATTCATCTCTGCATAAACCACTCGGTTAAATCGCAGAGACAAAAACTTCGGATACGGTCTAAATCGATGGATCGAGACGCTAATCGGTTCGTCTGAAACAAAACAAGCTAAATAATCCCGATTAGAAAGCAGATGGTCCTGCTAATGAGACGTCAATATCACAAATGCTTAGCTAACAGGTGTTATAGTTGATTAATTTAATTTGCCCACAAAGTTGTAAATTATTAGATATGACTGTAATATAATGTAAAAACTATTTGCAAATACTCATCATTGAGGCTCGGTGGTCGAATGGGTAGCAATGCCCACTTCGACTCCGAGGTCTCGGGTTCCATCCCCGCATAAGAGAAATATTTGTGTGCATGAACATGTCTGTTTGTTTTGGTTTGGGTGTTCTATGTATTTACTAAACTGTATTTAAGTATTATATTAGTTACCTGGTAGGTACCCATAGTACAAATTTTGCTGTTTGCAGTGTGTAATCTGTACAGGTAAAAAATAGAGGAGCTCGATGATGTACGAGTAGTTGCGAGTATCAGTTTAATCGATCGTCCAAGTTAGGCAAAGGTGACCGTAACTTGTGTATGGATGGGTTTATTAGTTTCTTTATCTCGACCTTGTCTGTGATTTAAAGTGCAGTGGGGTTTGGGCGGCTTGAAGTCAGCAGCAGCAGCCGATTACCATCGGAATTTTTGATTGCGAAATTCGAACTTTAGATTGGCACTAATTGTGTTTCACTTAGCTGGTAGAAACCATAGAGTTCTACCGACTAAGCTGAATATGTTTGTCATTAACTTAAACATAACGACTATTTTCGCGATCAAAAATTCCGATGGTAGTCGGCTTCAGCTTCGGCGGTAGGGCCCCGAATCGGGAAATAAATCAGCATATGCCAATGCAGAAACTCCTTCATTTTGGTAGGGTTGCCATCCATCCTATTTCTCATTATTCGATGTTTGAAAGATGTCTGGAGGCCTACTGGGTCAAATAGGATGTCTAGTTCGGGTTTTAATGGCTCTTGTGTTTTCGGGCAATAAAAAAAGCGAAACATGTATCTGTTCTTGTAAAAGTGGCTGCGGTCTTTTGTGAGCCTCAGATTACAAAATGTTACAAACGTTACAAATCTTGGAAACATGACTAATATCAGTTCCATTACATATTGAGCTATGACAATGCATCACATTAGTAGAAATATATTAAAAAAAGGTCACCTAAACAATAAGGTTATTATTGTATAGGTGCACGGGCAGTAAAGAAGAAACGTTAAAAAAATGAACTGAATCGAAAGCATCTTGGTAAGATTGATATAAATTGGAAAAACTTTAACTGTATTTACTAAAAAGTGTAACTGGGGTGTAAAGAATTCACAGTCATCTTTGAGCCAAAGCCAATCTCATCTACATGTGATGCACCCTGTTAAGTGACACGCAAAACTCAGGTAAAAGAGAGGTAAAGTACAGCGTACTTACAAACTGCTAGACTGGTGGACGTACCGTCATCTTACAGAATACCGCCACCAAATAACAACCTTGCGCAGCCAATAAATATCTTCCGGGTCACTACCCGGAAGATATTTATTGGCCATCCCCTCTGTTAATTCTGTGAATACCACTGTATTCATGCGAGTGAGTGAGGTTACTTGGAAGGAAGGAGTAAGTTGCAGAATTAACAGAGGGGATGACGCCATTAGATCTGACAAGCAATGTTTAAAAAATAAGGCAAAATATTTAATTTCAACAAATCAACACAAAATGTACTTACATATTTTTAAAACAAGGCGATGTCATTTATTGGACTTTTTTTATTTCCTTGTAATGCAAACAATATTATTTCTATTCATTCCTAGCCAAGTACGTATTTCTCAAGTAAAAGTTTGATAAACAATGACCCATTTTCATGGTCAACTACTGTACACATTTATCCACGTCACGTTGTCCCAGTAGCAAAACTTAATGGGTTAAAAAAATATATCTGAGAAACTTTATTATATGTTCATTTATCGATCAAGATAAATTTAACGTGCTAAATAATAACTGTTCAACATACCGATTAAGTTAAAATATAGTACTTGTGACCTTAAGATTATGGCCAAATTTTGAGGAGAAGGTTTTCTCCGCCCATTTATTTGTTTCACATGAGACAAGATAACAAAATTTATTATCTGACGATGTTATAATTGGGTTTAATTAATAAATTATACATAATATTCCATACAATATACTACTTACTAATTAAAAATGTATTTAATTACTTTTAATGAGTCATATTTAGTTTTTATTTCAATTGCATATTGATGCAAAATGAAGGAGTTTCTGCATTGGCATATGCTGATTTATTTCCCGACTCGGGGCCCTACCGCCGAAGCTGAAGCCGACTACCATCGGAATTTTTGATCGCGAAAATAGTCGCTATGTTTAAGTTAATGACAAACATATTCAGCTTAGTCGGAAGAACTCTATGGTTTCTACCAGCTAAGTGAAACACATTTAATGCCAATCTAAAGTTCGATTTTCGCAATCAAAAATTATGATGATAATCGGCTTCAGCTTCGGCGGTAGGGCCTCCATTTGTAGTAGGTATAAAAAAACAGTTTCAAAGTTGATGTTAAAAATACACTTAACGTAAATATTTCCTTTCGGTGCGTCAGATTATTTGCCCAGTACTAGATAAAGATCAAAGACAAGTTATGAATGACTATGTTGTACAAATTATTCAATGACAACCTGGCCATGACATTGGTATAACTAATTTAACATAGTAATATATTATGTTTGTACGTTGCTTAAGACCGGATTTAATAGCAACTAGGTCTCTCAACGCTTACCAAATAGACAATTTCCGTGGGAGATATAATGAGATTTTGGATTACATGACTAATTCAATTTCTTACAAAACCACCAAAATGCAACCAGGTAAATTAGATCTAATAGCCTTCTAAGTTCTAGACACATATTACGTAAAGCATACATAGTAACGTAAACCATACTTTGCATAACCATTGGATTACATTTCTAAATGATTATAGTTAGACTACGGAGTCTCTTAGTATCATAGTTCTTGGTATATATTTATTATAACTCTTCCTAGGGTTATAGTAAATAAATACCAAGAACTATGTATATATGCCAACATATACGTATCTATCTACTATCATCATCAGCCTGTATCTACCCACTGCTGGATAAAATAAGCCTTCCCTTATGCTTTCCACGAAATCCAGTACTCCACTTTTTTCACCCAGCCGCTTTATTGAGGTCAACTGTCCATCTAAATAATATAATATAATAATAATCATCAAAGATCATCATAAAGGGGGGCATCCAACGCTTCTCCATCCCACATGCAGCTTTCACTCTAGAACCTGCCATCATCTAGACGGTATATTAAACGAGCTCGGTGGCGTAGCGGTCAATGACGCGAATTCGACACCAACGCTCTTGGGTTCGATTCCCACACAGGACAAACATTTGTGTGCATGAACATGTCTGTTTGTCTTGGTCTGGGTGTTTTCTATGTATCATAAGTATGTATTTACAAAAAAAATGTATTTACGTATGTTTATCAGTTGTCTAGTACCCATAACACAAGCTTCGCTTACTTTGGGGCTAGATAGCGCTGTGTAATTTGTCTGACAATATTTATATTTATATGTGGCCGGCATACGACCACCTAAGCCTGTTTATTTTGAGAGCTATGTCGACAACTTTTGTTCTCCGTCGAAATTCTTCGTTTCGGAGAGATCTCCAGAGTATGCCTCTCTCATCGATCACTGTGCAACCTTTAGTCTATGGACCAGCCCAACGGTGCAAATATCTGCACCGTAGCTCATGGCGGAGAAACGCACTCATATGTAATTTATAGACCAGCCTATTGGCAATGGCGAATGTAATAAAAAAAAACTTGTAGAGCAAAGTAAAATTTTCATCAAAACAACTAAAAACATGTAAAACATAAGCCACAAGAGCGTTGAACTGAATTTCCTTCTTTTAAGTCGGTTAAAACATACTTATCAATGTTACGTGATATGAATACAATCAGCCTACTCTCCTTTTATAGTACTCGATACAGTTGATATAACACGAGTTACCAGAGTAAGATGCAACCGCGCCTATGGAACCCGTTCCAATGTTAGAAAAAATACCTCGAAATACATTACCGAGTTTCTACTACGCCTATATTATTTATTCGTACACATTCATCAATGGATCCATAACTGCTTGGATAATGTGATGCTTGACTGAAGATTAATAAAATAGTGATAACAGTATTATGAAATTTCCTTTCATAATACTGTTATCACTATTATAGTACGCTCGCGCACCTAAACAATAATAAACCTTATTGCTTAGGTGATCTTATTTTTTTTTTTATATTTCTACTAATTTGATGCATTTTCATTGCTCAATATGTAACGGAACTGTATTAGTCATGTTTTCAAGATTTGAAACGTCATTTTGTAATCTGAGGCTCACAAAAGACCGCAGCCACTTTTACAAGAACAGATACATGTTTGGCTTTTTTCATGGCCCGACAAAACACGAACCAATAAAACCCGAACTAGACATCCTATTTGACCCAGTAGGCCTCCAGACATCTTTCAAACATCGAATAATGAGAAATAGGAGGGATGGCAACCCTACCAAAATGAAGGAGTTTCTTCATTGGCATAATGTAGTGCAATGTGCACATAAATAAATAATAAATAAATAAATATTGTCAGACAAGTTACACAGCGCTATCTAGTCCCAAAGTAAGCGAAGCTTGTGTTATGGGTACTAGACAACTGATAAAGATACGTAAATACATTTTTTTTTTGTAAATACATACTTATGATACATAGAAAACACCTATATATGCTGATTTATTTCCCGATTCGGGGCCCTACCGCCGAAGCTGAAGCCGACTACCATAGGAATTGTTGATCGCGAAAATAGTCGTTATGTTTAAGTTAATGACAAACATATTCAGCTTAGTCGGTAGAACTCTACCAGCTAAGTTAGACACAATTAGTGCCAATGATAATATGAAGAAAGATAATGCGATGCTTGACTGAAGATTACTATAATAGTGATAACAGTTTTATGAAAGGAAATGCTTTAAAGATATAATTACTATGGCAGGTTTCTTTTTACATGGTCGTCTAACACGCATATAGGGACCCGCAACAGGGACCCGCAACACCTAACAATAATTATGCCGTTTGAAGGAAGCTTCGGCACATCGTCACCGCCGATATACCCTAATGCTTGAAGACCAAAATGGTCGATCAGTGCGTCCACCCCGCTATAATCTACGGTGCAGAGACTTGGACGCTGACTGTCGGGCTGGTGCACAGACTAAAAGTCGCAAAGCGAGCGATAGATACAGCGATGCTTGCAGTTTCTCTAAGAGAATGAAGAAATTCGACGGAGAACCGAAGTGGTCGAGATAGCTCTCAGAGTCAGCGAGTTGAAGTAGCAGTGGGCTGGCAACATCTGCCAAGTCAGCGATGGCAGATGGGGGGAGGAGTCCTAGAGTGGAGGTCACGTATAGGGCGACGAAGTGTAGGGTACCGTCTCTCTAGATGGACTGACGACCTTAAAAAAGTAGTAGGTAGTGGTTGGATTCGGTAAGCGGAGCATCGCATAGGGTGAAAATCATTGAGAAAGGCATTTATCCAGCAGTGGGTAGATACAGGCTGATAACAAGGATGATGATGAAGGGTTTGAGGGGTTTTTCGTATCGTTTGTCTTTAGCGGAATACCGTTCCAAACATTGGATTTTACTAAAGATAGTTTTCCTCCTTTTTAGGGTTCCGTACCTCAAAAGGAAAAACGGAACCCTTATAAGATCACTTTGTCCGTCTGTCTGTCCGTCTGTCTGTCCGTCCGTCCGTCCGTCCGTCCGTCCGACTGTCCGTCTGTCTGTCTGTCTGTCTGTCAAGAATTTCTATGTCGAGAATGCGTGGAGGTATCAAGCTGAAATTTGAACTGTATACTCAGGTCTACGGTCCCATGAAGTTGTAAAAAAATAAAACTGCTAAATTTACGTAGAAAAAAGTTACGGCCGTTTATTCAGCAAAAAACGCATATTTCGACACACTCAAGGGAATCAAAACCTATAGGGTACTTCCCGTTGACCTAGAACTATGAAATTTGGCAAGTAACATCGTTATAGACTACAAGTACAGGAATAAATCTCAAAACTATACATTTGTAAATATATCTTAAAAAATAGGGGGTCTATATTTTTTATAGGGTGTCGAAATTTCAAATTGAAACTACTAGTTTAACTGGGGTATCATATGAAAGGGCTTGATGTACACATTGCAAAATATATTTTATTTATTTTTTTCGACGCATTATTTCTTATTTATAATGAAAAATATCAAATTTAATAATGATACTACGTACGGAACCCTCGGTGGGCGAGTCCGACTTGCACTTGTCCGGTTTTTTAAATAACATTACCCTTGAAAATTGTTATGTTCTTCTTGCCAGCGAGTGACGTCACCAGATGTGCGGCGATGCTGCATTAGCTGTGGAAGTCCCAGTGCTCAAACAGTACTCTTGATGTTGCAATCGTCAATACGCTACAGTCAACACCAAAACTAGATGATCTTTATTAGATTTCAAAATTCGTTTTAGAAAGCAGTAATTTATTATATTGCTATTTATCCAGCCATAATCATCCCACTGATGGGAAACGGTCTTCCCTCGATCAAAGGAGTTTTAGAGCATGCTCCACCACGCTGCTTAACTACGGGTTGGCGGAGAGAGAACTATCTATCTATCTAGTGTGCTCAGTTGAAATAATTTGTAAATTTGTAGATAAAAATAAATATACATGTGTGAAATTGCGAGACTTGGGTTTTTTACAGGTTATGTTTTTGACGGCATACATTTTATCCCGAAAAAAGATTTCCATATATGACCAAAAGTTTGCGTGATAACCGAAATACACGCGGGCGAAGCCGCGGGCGAAAGCTAATATACTCATAAAAGACGGGTAGTATACTTGTTTGTCACCCAATATGGTATAATAAAACATACTTTAACTTTTAACATAAATGGGTTATCTATTAACATCATGTTTCTTTAATAGCTTTAAATTATAAGCTATCTCTCGAGTGGGCGGTTGAGCAATTCGATTCACGTTCTGCATTTTTAATTCGTAGTCTAAAATCTATTAATGTTTACAACTTAACATACGGCGGGTCACCTTCGCCTAGTTTGGCATATCATTGAGACATTTAGACAAACAACAGGTATTATTTATTTAACATTTTTTGTTTAAGAGACATACGGGCGTGTGGGTCAATTGATGAAAAGCTATCACCACCGCCCATGGAGATCAGCACCACCAAGGGGTCACCGATCCGTTGCCAGCGTTTTAACCTTCCTTTCTTTCTGGTGACCTCACTCACTCGCAGGAACACAACAAGCCTCAAGGGAATTGTTATTTGGCTGCGGTATTTGGGGTGTAAGTGGTTCATCAAGATCTTTGAACCAAAGCCAACTTCACCTGCACGTGGTGCACCCTGCTGACTGATAAACGAAGCTCTGGCGAAAAGAGAGGTAGGGAGCGTAATTGGCTTGAGCTACCCGACTGGCGAATGTACCTCCACCTCACAGAATACCGCAGCCAAATAACTATTCCCTTGAGGGTTGTTGTGTTCCTGCGAGTCAGTGAGGTCACCAGAAAGAAAGAAAGGAGATGTTGCGTTGGCAGCGGGTGTGGCGGCGCGCGAGCGATATTTTATGTTGCAAGCGTTAATATGGCTACGGTAACCGCTTCACATCAGGCGAGCCGTATGCTTGTTTGCCACCCGACGTAGTATAAAAAAAAAAAAAAATAGTATTCTGTTAGGTGGAGGTACATCCCAATACGTACGTAAAAAAATTCGCTATGCCCTACCTCTCTTAATAAATATATGTATAAAAGGTTCGACATGAACCCATAACAATCTCACTGTTGGGATACCGGTCTTTCCTCAATCGAAGAGGTTTAAAGAACTTTGGGTTGACGGAAGATTTCTAGCCGCCCAAAAGCCACTGACTTGGCATGACGACTGTGTAAATAAATATTACACCGGCCCAAGTATATCTGTATCATCATTAGGTCATTTTAGTCTCCACTACTGGAGCACGACCCTCTCTCGTCCGTCCCAGAGGGAAGGAGGACTTGGCCTACACTCCCCACGCTGGCAAGACGGCGGGACGGGCCTGATCGATGTTTTATAATGCATTTTCCTTAGTCGCCTTGTACGATATCCACGGGAAGAGACGGAGTGATTCTATTCTAGTCTGCCGGAAACCACACGGCTAAGACAAGCATATACACCATAAATCTAAGATGAAGTTTTAATTTTGCAATCAAAAACTCCGGTGGGAATCGGCTGCTGCTTAGCTCCGGCAGGGTCCCCGTCCAGAGGTTTGAGCAGGGCATTGATAGATCAGTCAATAATTGATTTATTTAGACAGATATACTTGGGACGGTGTTTGGTAATGATAATTAAGTACTAATTACAAATACGTGGGTAGTATTGAACCGTGTAGGTTCTATTTCTTTTTTCAACTCTCAATAACCTAGATTAAGTGTCATTAGATTTTAGATTGGTGGTCGTATGCTCAATTTTATTAGAATCAGAATGGCTTCATTGAAATCCACTAATTAAAACACTCTCTTCGAAACAAGGCGAGGTTATCAAGTGTAGTAATTTTGAATTTTGACTTCTGAATTTGCGGACATGCTGCAACCTCAAAAATATATTGCTTAATTTATTGTAGAATTAAAAATTCATTTTATACATCAGCAACGTATTTTAGCAGCATCATCAAAGTTTAACAATGGGTTTATGAAGTATCCTCTGTTACGTATACATATCCACTAGAATGTAAATGTACAGTCTGTTCCCTAAGATTACCACGTTGTCATACTGCATTGTATGGCAAAGTGGTCAGTTATCTTAGGAATCGACTGTACATTCAAGTGGATATGTTTATATAACAAAAGAGAAAATTACATATATAAAAGTTCAAAGAGATGTTTAAAACTAAATCATGAGGCATGAAGACATCAAGAAACATGGTATTTTATTACCTATATTGACAAGGAACCCACTGTGAACCTATTTTATTTTCATAAGGAGGCAAAGAAAAGGCTTATAGATGCTATCAACACCTTTCTCGTGTATTGAAGTATTACGAGAACAGTCAGTAGACATTGAAAGTTAATTTTATCGCACTCACTAGTTTGACTAAATAGTTTGACCACGAGGAAGTATAAGGGACCCTCCCTTATACTTAAATAATTAAATATTCCTGAACAAATAATATACTATAGTATTTTTTTTAGAAAAATAAATAAATCTTAACTTAATTTTTGTTTTTAAATAATTTTTAATTAATTAAACTATAGATTCTTCGCGTCTTTTAAATTTATTTTAGCTTTTTAACTAAAAATAATAATTTCTAAGCAGTTACCGTACGCTGGGAATAACCGAGTATTGGTCGCTGCTGGTATCCCCGCTGCTGAGGCACCATCTCCCCGTCCTTGTTGACAAAATCCTAAAAGACGCATTTGAATCAGTTAATGCAGGTTTAAGAAAACTCGTCCTCGTATCTTATCGTTATTACTTTTCTCTTTTGTTATATAAACATATCCACTTGCTGCACGTATGCGGCATCCATTGCTATGCAGATGACAGTACCGTAGACGCAAGATACAGTGGTCTATGTAATGTTTCTCGGGATTGCGTCGATGAGTACCGGGAAAAACTTGTGTCTGAGATTGAGACGTCTCTTGGACACGTCTCTGATTGGTGTAGACTGAACTTAGTCCAACTGAATCCATCAAAGACACAAGTATGTGCGTTTACCGCAAAAAAGTCCTCATTTGTCGTGGCTCCTAGATTGGAAGGTACTCCCCTTACTATTAGCTCCAGCATTGGTATCTTGGGTGTTGACATATCCAGAGATGTACAGTTCCGTGGTCACTTGGAGTGCAAGGCCAAATTGGCTTCTAGGAAAATTGGCATCATCTGTAAAGCCAGAAGGTATTTTACACCACAGCATCGCCTTCAACTGTATAAAGCCCAAGTTGGCCTCATATGGAATACTGTTCACATCTCTGGGCTGGTGCGCCCCAGTACTTACTCGCTCCATTCGACCGCATACAACGAAGAGCTGTTCGAATTGTCGGTGACCCAATGATTTCTGATCGGCTGGATTCTCTCTCTACACGCAGAGATGTTGCATCTCTTTGCGTTCTATATAAATTGTACCACGGGGAGTGCTCGGATGAGCTATTTGATTTGATACCTGCCGCTGAGTTCCACTATCGTACAACTCGCCAAAAATTAAAATTCCATCCACATCACCTTGATATTTGGCGATCTACTACAGTACGCTTTTTAAGGCATTTTCTACCACGTACTGTAAAGTTGTGGAATCAACTTCCCTCAGCGGTATTCCCAAACAAGTACGACATGGGGGCCTTCAAGAACAGAGTCAATATTTCCCTTAAAAGGCTGGCAACGGATCGGCGACCCCTTGGTGTTGCTGATTTCTATGGGCGGTGGTGATTGCTTTCCATCAGGTGACCCACATGCTCGCTTGCCACCCTCTGTTATAAAAAAAAAAAAAAAAAAAAAATTACGAATAAAATTGAATGTTGTCAATTCCCATTCTTTTATCTTTTATGTTTTTCTTTGAATCAAGAAATTGGACAAGAGGCGAGTTATTTTTTTGCGAAGGAGACATTACTTCTTGCAAAATTTGACGATTTTAGTTCAATAGGGAGTACCTACACTACTTCAATAGGGATTTCATTCAACATAAAGTACCCAACTAAACATACGGTGTCTATTGTATTATTATATTGTAGTATTTACGAAAAGTGTTGACAAAAGCAAAGAAAAGATAATAATCAGGATAATAAATTATAATGTAATACTAGGAAACAGTTACATAGCAACAGTTACTTTATTTTTGATAGAAACAATGATTGATAAGACGTTGTTATAGTTTGTACAGTCGACTTAATTCGTTAATGGTTCAACTCAAATATGTATATAATTATATTTGACGAGCTCGGTGGTCGAATGGTTAGCAATGGCCACTTTGACTCCAAGGTCACGGGTTCGATTCCCGCACAAAACAAACATTTGTGTGCGTGAACATGTCTGTTTGTCTTGGTCGGGGTATTATAAGTTTGTATTTACAAAAAAAAATGTATTTAAGTACATTTATCAGTTGTCTAGTAATAGTAGTAGTAGTAGTACAGTAATACAAGCTTTGCGCTTAATTTGGGACTAGATGGCGCTGTGTAAATTGTCCAGGAATATTTATTTGTTATATCATTATATTATACCATTGGCCGTGTAGTTTCTGGCAGACTAGCATAGTATCACTCCGTCTCTTCCCGTGGATGTCGTACAAGGCGACTAAGGGAAATACATTATCAAACATCCATCAGGCATCCCCAACCCGTTTGGCCAGCGTGGGGAGTGTAGGCCAAATCCTCCTTACATCTAGGACGGACGAGAGAGGGTAGTGCTCCTGTAGGGGAGACTAAAATGACCTGATGATGATATCATTATAATTATATTATAGTAAAGCGTCCAGCGACAGCCCATATTTTCTTACAAACAAACATACACCCATTTTCACAAGCTTGACAAGCCCACTGGCCACTGGTCGAATGAGTAACAATGGCTATTTTTACTCTGAGGTCGCGGGTTCGAACGCCGCGCAAGTCAAACCTTTGTGTGCATAAACATATCTGTTTGTCTTGGCCTGGCTGTTTTTTTATGTATTATATGTATGTTGTTAGTGATAGGAGAGCGTATATTAAAAATGGACTGTATTTAATAAAATAAAAACAAGGCCAGAAGAACTAAGGAAATATATTTACTTTCACACCGTTCGGCACTTGACATTAGAATATTTTACAAAAAAAAGCAATATAAAAATGACATAAGTTCAAAAATATTATTTTAAAAAATCTACAAAAGAGACACATAACAGCTGGCGAGACTGCCAGCAACATATGTATTTACAAAAAAAAAAGTGAAATTTGTTGAGGGATATTTATTATTTATTGGTAGATTTCCTCGTAAATCTATACATATACATATATATATATATATATATATATATATATATATATATATATATAAACATGATTTATCACATTGACCGATATATATATATATATGTGATAAATCATGTTTTGGTCATATTTGAGTTGATTTTAGGTTAGGTTAGGGTTTTCTTGTGTCCTGTCACTGGAAATAGGAGCTCAACCTAGATGATGAATGATGTGGTGCCAAGTAAGTTTAATTATTAATAATTGACAATTTATTACATTGACTGTAATATATATAAATAATATAATAAATAATAAATATTGTCAGACAAATTACACAGCGCCATCTAGCCGCAAAGTAAGCGAAGCTTGTGTTATGGGTACTAGACAACTGATAAACATACGTAAATACATTTTTTTTGTAAATACATACTTATGATACACAGAAAACACCCAGACTAAGACAAACAGACATGTTCATGCACACAAATGTTTGTCCTATGTGGGAATCGAACCCACGAGCGTTGGTGTCGAAGCCGTGTCATTGACCGCTACGCCACCAAGCTCGTCATATAGAATATATATATAGAATATCATATATATATAGAAATGAATCCCTATTTCCCTTGGTCACGTCTTCACGCGTTAACGGCTGGACCGATTTCACTAATTCTTTTTTCATTGTGTTTGTTATTGCCACGAGAAGGTTCTTAAGAAAAAAACAACGTGTGGCACTCGGGGACTGCCGCGGTAAAGCTATTGCTATATATATTGCATTTTTTATCAACCTATGCAATTGTAATTATTTATTTATTTAATTATTTATTTGTTTATTTATTTAGCTTGTTTGCTCGTTTGCTCGTTTGGCCGTTTGCCCATTTGGCCGTTTGCCCGTTTGGCCGTTTGGCCTTTTGCCCGTTTGGCCGTTTGACCGTTTGGCCGTTTGCCCGTTTGGCGATTTGCCCGTTTGGGCCATTTGCCCGTTTGGCCGTTTGCTCGTTTGCTCGTTTGCTCGTTTACTCGTTCGCTCGTTCGCTCGTTCGCTCGTTCGCTCGTTCGCTCGTTCGCTCGTTCGCTCGTTCGCTCGTTCGCTCGTTCGCTCGTTCGCTCGTTCGCTCGTTCGCTCGTTCGCTCGTTCGCTCGTTCGCTCGTTCGCTCGTTCGCTCGTTTGCTCGTTTGCCGTCCGTCCGTCCATCCATCCATTCATTCATAACGGTCACTTCTGAGAAAGTCATATTTGACATTGGTTGTCAAATCGTGTTAGGTTTTATTTTCGTTACGGAATTTCTTGATTCGGTCGCCGCGCTCAAAGCCCGCGATAAAAGCTATGCAATAGCTTAAAAAAAAAATAAGAAAGTTGCGCGGAAAATTTAACCAATTCAATATTCATAGTTAAGACAGCATCACGTCACGTCTGTCGGTTCAGCTAGTCTACCAATAAATAATCGGAACGGGCTCGTATACTACGCATGACTTCAATGACATTTACAACACAAATTTTATGTATGCAAGTATACCTACATAGATTGCCGAAACTTTTGCGGAAGTCCGCTATTACATTTAATGTATGGCTTTTCGTTTGACACATATAATAGTTAAAATTTCGATAATAAATTATCAGTGACATTGAAATATATGAACAAATTAATACACAATAGAAATTAATGACTAAGGACTATATATATCGAATATTGCTTACATTTACGCATAGTAAAAGTGACCGGAAGTGGCACGATGTGGATCACGGGAAATGATAAAAATGGTGGACAGCAATTGGGAAGTGTTTAGCGCACGCGGTGGTACAGCAGCGGCTTCTTCTAGGCACTCGCTCTGATAAAGATCTTCATTTGAGATCGAAACTAGTGGCCTTTCCGGGTTGTTAGGGTGCCAAACCAGCGTACGGCTTACTTGATATAGACCTTACCTCACCTCTGAAAGAAATCTGGTATGGCGCCGCACGTACACTCGTTCATTCGCGCTCTGCATATACGTCATTGTTTATGTAGTTGTAAACGACGTGACATTTGTATAGAGTAACTGTGGTGACACCGCTTATCATAAATCCAGGACAAATTGCACACTGCCATCTAGTCCCACACTAAGTAAAGCTTGTAGGTACTATAGGTACTAAATAATTGATATTATATTTTATTTTATTTTTGTAAATACATACATATAATATGTAGAAAACACTCAGACCAAGACAAACAGACATGTTCATGCACTCAAATATTTGTCTTGTGCGGGATCGAACCCGCGATCCCGGCGTCAAAGGATCCATTGCTAGCCATTCGACGATCGGGCTCTTCAATAAAATAACCATCTAATGTCAAACATATGTTAATATGTATGAAAAAAATAGTTGCAAATATGACCACTTCAAAGACTTGTTTGTACCCTGAACATTGTATTATATAATTGCGCTCAATGTCATCTCCGTGTCTTCGTAATTTTGCGACAAAAAAATCCTATAATTTTAAATATTTACCTCTGGTAGTCGATAAAGCTTTTTATTGGTCATTTCATTATAGATGTGTGGATATAGAAATGAACTGAAACGCTGGCCAAAAGATGTTTTTGCTTCAATATCTGAAAGTTCCCTTCTTCATCATATTGTGATAACTTGGAAGGTCATACATATCTGTGCAAAAATATAGTGACACGGGTTAAATGCAATTTACGAACACTCAGTACATCAGCCTCTTCATATAAGTTAGCCGTATCATACCTTCGAGGTTTCCGAATATATACCTTTAAAACAGCCCTTTAAGCCCTCTGCAACACAAAATAAAAATAAATATTCCTAGACAAATTAGACACTGTCATCTAGTCCCAAATATAACTGATATAATATTTAAATACATTTTGTAAAGACATACATAACATAGTAAATAGAAAACACCCAGACCAAGATAGACATGTTCATGTACACAAATATTAGTTTTGCTAATGCCACCACAAGCTAAATTACAATCGTATATCATAGATTGACATAAAGGTCTGAAATAAACTAACCTTATAAAAATACCATCATTGGTGACCTCCTGGAGTGCCTTCATATTATGCATCAGATTTCTCATAATACTAGCTATAACACTTACACGATACTTAAAAATTCACATCCACTCCAATGCCCAAGTATCTCAAAGAAGAGACTCGTTTAACAGGTAGTATGTAAATCTATTCTATATCTTCTCGTGGATAGTATATAACTTGGGCTATTGCAGTTAATTATCGATGTTGACTATATGAAAAGAAAATTATGATATATATATTATTACTAGCTGTCCCGGCGAACTTCGTACCGCCTAACAATCAATGAATGTAGTGGTACATATTAGCTGAACTAAATTTATGATTTTATGGAATTAAAACAATGAATAGTAGAAAATAATAGAGAAGCTCGATGGCGTCATTGCGCGTGTCAGTCTAATTGAACACGCAAGTTAAGCAACGTCGACCGTAGCCTGTACACGGATGGGGTTTATATTACCTCGAGCTCCTCCGTGATTCGAAAGACACGTTAAGCCGTCGGTCCCGGTTGTTATCATTAGCTCATCTTGAGCTCCTCCGTCCTTCGGAAGGCACGTTAAGCCGTCGGTCCCGGTTGTTATCATTAGCTCATCTTGAGCTCCTCCGTGTTTCGGAAGGCACGTTAAGCCATCGGTCCCGGTTGTTATCATTAGCTCATCTTGAGCTCCTCCGTGCTTCGGAAGGCACGTTAAGCCGTCGGTCCCGGTTGTTATCATTAGCTCAACTTGAGCTCCTCCGTGCTTCGGAAGGCACGTTAAGCCGTCGGTCCCGGTTGTTATCATTAGCTCATCTTGAGCTCCTCCGTGCTTCGGAAGGCACGTTAAGCCGTCGGTCCCGGTTGTTATCATTAGCTCATCTTGAGCTCCTCCGTGCTTCGGAAGGCACGTTAAGCTGTCGGTCCCGGTTGTTATCATTTAATGACAGTCGTTAAGTGAAGTCAGTGGCCTTTAGGCGGTTCGAAAACACTGGCCTCCGCCAACCCGCAGTTGAGCAGCGTGTTGGAGTACGCTCTAAACCCCTTCGGTTGAGGGAAGACCCATATCCATAAAAACTGAAGATTTCATAAAAATAAAGATTTCCTTATTGTAATTTTTTTTAAAAAAAAACGTTTTGTATTATTTTTTTTAGTTTTGAAATAGGTTTTATCATTTTGGTGCTTTGTAATTGTCATTTCTTTTAATGTTTACTCTGATTTGATTCTTGCGCTCGAACCCCATGGGAAAAGCGTTTTCACCCCTATCGATTTGACATTTTTAAATTTTCATAACAAATCACAGACAACTTTCGCGACATAAAAGTGACACCAATCGATTTGACGTTTTGATATTTGACAACCAATAAATATCGTAATCCCTTTTTCAACTGACACTTTCATTTGTATGGGAAAATGTTTTTTCTTTTATTTTATTTTTTTTCAATGAGAATTTTCCAATGTTTTTAAGAGTTATTGTGCTATTCGGGACGGAAACAAATCCAACAAATCAAAAACCATGGCAATCGGTCCAGCCGTTCTCGAGTTATAAGTGTTGTAACAAACACGACTTTCTTTTATATATATAGATGTTTAAACCAAGTAGGTACCACAAAATATTTTAAAAATAATATATTTTTTTTTAATTGTTACTATAACGCATAACCTGAGACCTGTTCACGGGTATATCATTCCATTGATATATCCTGGAGCGTTGGATCTATATCCAACGCTCCAGGGGATATAGGAGCGTTGGATCTATATCCAACGCTCCTATATCCCCGCCTATCAAATGAACGAGCTTGACCCGTGATTAAAAAGAAATACATAATATTGATAAGTAACACATAAAAATTGAGAACACACTTTTTTTTTATTTATCAAGGTTTTAAGTTAAATCAAACTAATGATGTTCAAAATTATTCTTTAAGCCGTAATAATTAATTTTATTATTCCTTAAAATTTGCAATTTTATATCATTCAATGACTATAAAGCTATTTTAGTAAAAGAGATTTTTCTCACAAATAAATTTACAATTTATCGCTTATTTATTTCGACCATTTGTAACGTAAAAACTACGGCTGCCTTGCAACTAATTTAATAAGAAGAAATCAGTAGGAGTATGAAGCTTCTCTACTCTACCATCAATCATAAGTATCAAGCTGTTTCCATGAGACGCAAAAATATTTTATCTATGAGATGGTAACTGGTCTTTTGATCCTAAACTAGGCAGTTTATCGAAAATTTGTTAACAATGAACAGCTAATTTCATGAATAATTAATGTTCTGTGCAAGACACTGAATGCCCGTTCACGCCCAACGATGCACGCACGAGCACCCTCAATCTACTTAGGTACTTCGAAAATCGTGGACTAAACTTGACATATTTACGACAATGTTTTGTAATCAGTTTTTTTTTTATAGACAGGCATACGGTCCCGTCTGATGGATCAGTTACCGCAGCATATGGACGCCTGTAACACTAGAGACATCACAGGGGCGTTGCCGACCCTAATGTTGTAGAGAATGAGCAACATTTGTTGATACAGTCTATAAGGTATAAACAGAAGGAGAAGGAAACAAATATGAGGAAATTTTAATAGAGCATGTAAGTGGCTCATCATGATCTTTAGAGACAAAGTCGACGTCACCTGCAAGTGGTGCACCCTAACGACTAGCGACTGGCTCTGGCAAAAGAGGGATAGGGAAGGAGAGAACCCTGTCGTAAGCTGCCCGACTCGGGAAGTACCTCCTCCATCTCACAGAATACCATAGCCAAATAACGACGATCTCGAAATTTGACGAGCTCGGTGGTCGAATGGTTAGCAATAGCCACTTTGAGTCTGGGATAGCGGGTTCGATCCCCACACAATATAACATTTGTGTGCATGAACATGTCTGTTTGCCTTGGTCTTTGCGTTTTCTATGTATTATATCTAGTATGTATTTACAAAAAAAATGTATTTAAGTATTATATCAGTTATCTAATACCCAAAGTACAAGCTTTGCCTAGTTTGGGACTAGATGGCCGTGTGTAATTTGTCCAGGAATATTTATTATTATTATTTATAACAATTCCGTTTAGGTCTGTTGTGTTCCTGCGAGTGAGAGAGATCACCAGAAAGGAAGGAGTTACTACGTTGACAGCAGGGGTGGCGCCGCGCGATCGATATTAATTTCATGTTGCCGACGCTAATATGGCTACGGTAACCGCTTCACATCAGGCGGGCCGAATGCTTGTCTGCAACTCGATGTATTATAAAAAAAGAGCATGAACGGTGTCTAATTAGCCTAATCTTGATTAATCCAGTGTATGCAAGGACTTCTATATTCAGATGACCATTTCTCGTAATTATTTAACGCTCGCAGAATGAAAGTTGACCGAATCGACATAGAATTGTGAATTGACTAAAAATTATATACTTGAATTAATTAATTAATTATTGTCAATTCTAATTGTTAGCAAAATAACATTCTTAGTTTGTGTAATTTTCGAATATAATTCTACTTAAATTAGACTTTGAAGTTATTAGACATATTGTGATACGAGAATAACAAATTTGACACGGTTGGATCGATTGGATCGGAACGGCTTTTTGACTACATTTAAATTACGAAAATTAGCCCTCTGATAACGGTATCTCATCACTACGGAATCTCTTACATTCGTGTACGATATGATAAAAAAAAAAGGTTTTTGCGTACCAAAAAATCTATTGGTATTCCCCAACAAATTATCTTTATTTCATGATATTTCTTATCTTAGTATCCGAGATGATGATTACTGACATGGGTTTCCATTACGCCTTATACCTACCTACCATAGACTTTACCTCTAAGTTTTCCTGTAGTAGAAAGGTCGAACATGAATAAAAAAAATAAGTTAATAGGATTAAAGATATCTGGGAAATACACATTGTTATGCTTCGATCATTTCCTCCTTAGTTAACCACTTACCGTAACAAATAGCGAAAACTACGACTTTAGAGAAATTTTAATAAATTAATATAAAAAAAAACGCTACGTACTGAGCGATGGAGCGAGAGGAGTTGTCTACCTCCAGCTCTCAAGTTGTGGAATGAACTCCCTGCCAAGGTTTTCTCAAGAGACTACAGTATGGGGATCTTTAAGAATGGCGTAAAGCGGTTTTTACAGAGCGACAACGCGTGAATTATTTTTTTATATATGAGATGGGGCAAACGAGCCAGTGGGTGCAATCACCACCGTCCATGGAGATTAGCAATGTCAAGGGGTCACCGATGCACTGCCAGCCTATACTCCTCCTTTCTTTCTTTCTGCTGATCTCACAAGAGAGTTGTTATTTAGGTGCGGTATTCTGTGAGGTGGAGGTACTTCCCCAGTCGGAGAGCTTAAAACACTATGTCCTACCTCTCTTTTCGCCAGAGTTTCGTTTGACAGTCAGCAGGGTGCACCCCGTGCAGGTGAGGTTGGCTTTGATTCAAAGATGTTGATGAAATACTTACACCCCAAAACCTCGCAACCGTCCATAGGCTGCGTTGAAGCTTACGATCACGCAGATCGTATGCTTGTTTGCCGCTATTGAGGTATAAAAAAATAATATTTGTATAAAATATAAAATGTAAATAATATATGTATAAGTGAAATATGTATATGTGGTTTAAAAAGATTTTTTTTTGTGGTCACCCTTCAACTTGCCCCACTAATGAGTTATGTAGAAAAAAAATAGGAGACGCTCATTTAGGCGCCAGGAAGTCATTTTTTCAGCTTGTAGGTAGGGATGATACGCGTTTTATTAAGACGAATCTAACGGTGCCGCGGTGAGGCAAAATTTCTCAAATTAGATTCAGCCATGATATAGTAAAAAGTCACTGATAGGGTCAGATACTGACTGTGACAAGAGATCTGTAGGGTCAGACAAATACATAACTCTCCATTTGCTTAACCGCAGTCGGATAAAAAGGTCTTAGGGGAAAATGGATAATTGATAAGTTTCCTTTCTTTTACCAATACTGATACACTATGATTTCAATGTGTGTGAAAACATTTTATTAGATTTTTGTAACTTTTGAATATTGTGTAACTAAATTAATATAAATCAGGGTCGCTAGCGACTAAGCTGAAGCCTATTTCCATAGATTTTTTGATTGCGAAAATCAAACTTCGGCTTACATTACTGCATATTGTTTTTAGCTTGCGGTAGGAACCCTGGAGCTCAATATTTGATCATTGTAAACCTCAGAAAATGAAGGTGATGAAATGAACCATAAATGCTATTAAAATGCATATAGATAATATAATATAAACAAGTATGACATGGGAGCCTTCCGTAACAGAATCTATATTTCTCTGAACTTTTTTTGGTGATTTGTATCTACATAAATAACTAAATAAATATTTCTGGACAATTTACACTGCACCATCTAGTCCCAGATTAAGCACAAAGCTTGTGTTATGTGTACTAGACAACTGATAAATGTACTTAAATACTTTTTTTTTTGTGTCTTTTTGTTACATTTGTGTTCATGAACATGTCTGTTTGTCTTGGTCTGGGTGTTTTCTATGTATTATAAGTATGTATTTACATACATGTTCATGCACACAAATGTTTGTCATGTGCGGGAATCGAACCCGCGACCTCGGAGTCAAAGTGGCCATTGCTAACCATTCGACCACCGAGCTCGTCATTCTCCTTTAGGTATATACAACAAAAATTAAAAATGTATAAAATTTTAATTGTGTTTGTTTGTGCTCTCTTTATGTATATTATGTACACTGAACAAAATAGTAGTTAGACATCGTACAGATAATAAGGTACAAAGGTGGGCTCATCTCTTTTAGAGGCTGTTTGACTTTTTGATACGTTTATCCGACTGTATGATGACTTATGAAATTTTCACTGAAAGACAATCTATAGTGTTACACGTAGAATATATTATCCTAGAAAAGTAGACATTTGTTTTTTAAACGTTTGTTATGGGGTGTCAATGGTTCATCAACATCTTTGAACCAAAGCCAACTTCACCTGCACGCGGTGCACCCTGCTGACTGACAAACGAAGCTCTGGCGAAAAGAGAGGTAGGGAGCGTAATTGTAAGCTACCCGACTGGGGAATGTACCTCCACCTCACAGAATACCGCAGCCAAATAACAATTCCCTTGAGGGTTGTTGTGTTCCTGCGAGTGAGTGAGGTCACCAGAAAGGAGGTGATGCTGCGTTGGCAGCGGGGGTGGCGGCGCGCGAGCGATATTTTATGTTACGAGCGTTAATATGGCTTCGGTAACCGCTTCACATCAGGCGGACCGTATGCTTGTCTGCCACCCGATGTAGTAAAAAAAAAAATTATATAAGAAAACCACCCTGTTGAAGACAGACAGAACGGGTTGAAATTTGGAAAAAGGCCTGGTGGCTAGTACGACGTTAGCATCCTTTAAGATTTTTGTAAATTCTCATATGGTTCCGTAGGAAATCGTAGACGAATACTAATTTAAGCAAAATTATTTTATTCACGGAATATTTTATTATGAAGGTCGAAATTTTTAATGCTACCAAACATAATTTGATTATGAGGGGTCTTAAATATTATGCACGCATATAATATCGTAATATATTTTGGAAATGCAAAAATTTGCCATGCAAATTTCATTGCTAAATAAAGTAAAAGATATTCTGTGACAATTGAATTCATTCAGTAACCGGTCCACCTTATTATTAGGGCTATCAAATCTGTATAAATATTCAAATTAAATATATTAATATTGCTAAAGTAACTGAGAATTCACATGTGTATGTCATACATAATCTGATATAATTTTTGGAACCCCGTTAATTTGTCATGTGACACTGTTTTTAAGTGCCGGAAACTACTGTTTAGAGTAATTAGTAAAAGGCATATTCTTACAAGGATATCTAAAACAATGATCAATCACCATAGTGGAATATAAATATGTCTTTTTCCGTTGATAGGTTTTGAAAGTGACAACCCTATGCTGTTGTGGTTGGTTTGGTAGGAGTCATTGGTTGGACACAAAGTATTAAATAGTAAAGTCCATGCGTTTCTTTTAGTACAGTTCGAACCGCGCACTCAGCGTCCAGGCTGCTCCTTGAAAACGTACGTTTGTGTATACATAAATAAACATTTTTTACGGCTTTATATCAATAATTGTGAAGTTAAATATGTGTCATATTCGCGTATATTAAATTATTACTAAATTTATTAAGTTTTTTTTTACTCGTGATAATTGTTTCTGGATTTTGTTGTAATAATAATAAATCGTTTAACTGAATTATTGTGTAAAAGTGCGTCAATTAATATGGATTTCGTGAAAGCTGAGGGTCTACTTCGGAACAAAAATCTGAAAAAAAAAAGCGATTTTCGGCCGAAAGTTCGGATTTTTTTAAATACATTTTGGAATATCTAGAAAACAAATATCAACCTTTATTTTATTTATTGCAATAAATATACATAATAAATTATGCTCTGCTGGATGAAAAATCTACATCCACCAACCCGATTGAAGGATATTCGTGCCTGAAAAATTCCGGTATCAAAACTTCGGAATTTCACTACTTCTTAGTAGGCCACCTGAAGTTTCAGTAAATGAAATCATGATGGTTATATTACTGAAGAACCTTAATTATGATAAATTCATATATATTTTTTTTTACAATTACATATTTTTTAAATAAATTACATATTGACTTTTGCAGTGAGAAATTAAAATAAATTAAAATTACTTTTTGATTTAATTCGTAATGCTTTTTATATGCAATGCTATATTATATATTAGCATTTTCTTTACCAATTTGCAGATTCAAAAATGGCAGCACGAATATTGATGCTCTGCTGCTTAGTGGCTTTTTCTTCGGCGTCTGTCCGACTTCAGGAGTTATTCTCTTGGAATGTCATGGATTGGAACTATCCTGACCCATACTCCAGGCAACAGGCGCTGGCGTCAGGTGCTCTGATGCCGGAAAATGCTCTGCCCGTCGGTATTGAGAAGTGGGAAAATAAGTTGTTTGTCAGTGTACCCAGATGGCGTGAAGGTTGGTACATATATATTATTATAAAACTTGGGTAATTTGTCACCGCGAATTAATAGTTTAGTAAATCTAAAGCGGATCATATTGCGAAGAATATCATTTACACTTTGTCTGAGAAGATTTAAGTCAATCTCAACTAAATTGACAAAATATACATTATTTGATTATGTGAATTACTTAATGTTACTTTTGGTAAAAGTTTCATATTTTTCAGCAAGTTTTCAATAAGTAACTTTTGCGTGCTGCTCCTACAGACAGACAAACGGTCAAAGACCTGAAGAAATATTATTTTACGCTCTTTACATATACACCTCTTATTACATATACACCTCTCGTTGTTTTTTTTTCGTAAAAATAGTTTAAGTACGTCTCCGGAACGATGATTATTATATTATATTGATATTTATTAAAAAAAAGACTAACTGACTGATTAACTGACTGACTAAGGATCAAATAAATTATTACGCTAAGTAATGACTATGGAACATCGCGTGCGGGGAAGGGGGAAGCGCCGCCATTTTGAGATAATTTTAGTGCGCATAACGTATTCACGTACAACACACGGCCGTGTCCATGACACAGCCACAGCCTATTTTTTCATTGTTAGTAATTACAATTTACGGTCCCCGGGATCCATACATTTTGTGTATATAAATAGATAAATAAATATTCCAGGACAAATTACACACGGCCATCTAGTCTCAAACTAAGCAAAGCTTGTACTATGGGTACTAGATAACTGATGATATAATACTTAAATACATATATTTTTTGTAAATACATACATATAATACATAGAAAATACCCAGACCAAGACAAACAGACAAGTTCATGCACACAAATATTTGTCTTGTGCGGGGATCGAACCCGCGACCTCGGAGTCAAAGTGGCCATTGCTAACCATTCGACCGGGCTCGTCGAATCAAAAGTCAAAAATTATGATATAAAAATATATTTTTTATATCATAATTTTTGTTACAATTTATTAATTACACACTACTATTATGCTGATAAATGTATTGTCGCTCTATTGTCTAACAGTACTTAATCTAAATCCTCTTGTTTACCTTGCAATCATGACAGTCACGGCAGACCAGTCCCCTCTGGCACCATTCGTTCGCGCGTTCACATATTTTTTGATATACAACTAAGGTGACAAACAAACATACGACCCGTTTGATGGTAAGCAGTCATCTCAGCTTAGGGACGCTCTCTATACCACAGGTATTCTCACGCACACCCTGTAAAAACCTCTTGATATTGACTTACTAAAAATGTGAAAAAAATAAAACTAAATTACTAATTTAGTTTTTTTTTTTACCACTAATGTGACAAACAAGCATACGGTCCGCCTGATGGAAAGCAGTCACCGTAGCGTATGAACGCCTGTAACACCGGGGGCATCACACGCGCGTTGCCGACCCTGTAAAATTTATTACACAGTTTTTACTTATATCCAGCAGTGGGTAGATACAGGCTGATGATGATGATGATTAATTTAGTAGTATTAGTATTCTCGAGTAGAGTAGTACAATTAGTATTCTCTTCAAAAGTGTCATAACTTTATATTTTGAAAACGTAAACACTTATCACGCTCTATTCTGAGATGCCAAATTACCCATTGTCTTTCATATTACTTACTAGAAAAAAAATACTACACAATAATAAATAAATACATTGTTATTTTTAATTAATAATAAAATGCTAATATTCGTCGGATCTCAAGCAATACATATTGTTCCTTAATTCCCATACCGTTCCTTAACGCTGCCATACATTAGTCAACATCATGTCAACATGTTACCCGTGTCGGTCACGTTGCCTAACAATATATCTGTGTATGGATGTGTTGTCAATCATGTTGGCAGATTTATTTTTTATTTTTTATTATACTACGTCGGGTGACAGACAAGCATACGGCCCGCCTGATGTGAAGCGGTTACCGTAACCGTATTAACGCTCGCAACATAATATATCACTTGCGCGCCGCCACCCCCGCTGCTAACGCAGCATCTCCTTCTTTTCTGGTGACCTCACTCACTCGCAGGAACACAACAACCCTCAAGGGAATTGTTATTTGGCTGCGGTATTCTGTGAGGTGGAGGTACATTCCCCAGTCGGGTAGCTTACAATTACGCTCCCTACCTCTCTTTTCGCCAGGGCTTCGTTTGTCAGTCAGCAGGGTGCACCACATGCAGGTGAAGTTGGCTTTGGTTCAAATATGTTGATAAACCACTTACACCCCCCAGATAGATATTTTATTTGACAACACGTCCATATCAGCTAAATTGTTAAACATTTACATTACTACTGCGCCTGCGTTTTTCTCGATATTTCTTCAACGGCGCGGAACATTTTGGGTTAACTCAATTTTCACACAAAAAAATATTATTGTAAAACTAACTGAACTATTCAATAGAATAAACTGCGATACAGTGATACAGTAGTAACAATGTGTGTCAAAATATCAGCTGATGCATAGTTTAGTAAATATTGGGTTACATATTCAATGCTTTTTTTCAATCGTTATTGTTTTTTTTTTAATATACACGTTAAATTGTTCATCCCACAGTCAACTTAGTGAAAATAAATAAATAATTATTTGGAATTTACTTTGGAAACTTGCCTTTGGATACCGTCTGCAATCTTCGAAGTATGTACCTATTCAGTACTTTTATTTTAAGTTTAACCACAGTATAAAATAATCTCTCACTCTCGTGTCGACCGCACCTCCTCGCTGAGGCGGATCTGGAACAGTTTGTTTTGTGCCGCACGCACACACGCATATTCATGCTCTGTACGGACATAGTACGGACGTCATTATTTACGTAGTTTACTGACGCCACATTTGTATGGAGTGGCCGGGGTACGGTTTAGCTAAGGACCTGAAACATTAAAAAACGAAATGATTATGAAATAATTTAGATTAATGTCGTGCGAGAGAAATGATTAGCACAAAATTGTGGTTTTATTAACCTTATAAGGTGATGCATAGCCACAAATGGATACGATTTGGTAGAACATTATGCATATTGCGGTTATGATTATCTTAAAATCTCTTGACTGCTTTTGACAGTTTGTCTTTTAATTATTAATTGTAATTTTAATTCCATTGCTTGTGTCATATATTCAAGGCCGTTTCTTTTTTCTTTTTTAGGGTTCCGAACCTCAAAAGGAAAAACGGAACCCTTATAAGATCACTTTGTTGTCCGTCTGTCTGTCTGTCTGTCTGTCTGTCTGTCTGTCTGTCTGTCTGTCTGTCTGTCTGTCTGTCTGTCTGTCTGTCTGTCAAGAATTTCTATGTCGAGAATGCGTGGAGGTATCAAGCTGAAATTTGAACTGTATACTCAGGTCTACGGTCCCATGAAGTAAAAAAAAATCAAACTGCTAAGTTTACGTAGCAAAAAGTTACGGCCGTTTATTCAGCAAAAAACGCATATTTCGACACACTCAAGGGAATCAAAACCTATAGGGTACTTCCCGTTGACCTAGAACTATGAAATTTGGCAAGTAACATCGTTATAGACTACAAGTACAGGAATAAATCTCAAAACTATACATTTGTAAATAGATCTTAAAAAATAGGGGGTCTATATTTTTTATAGGGTGTCGAAATTTCAAATTGAAACTACTAGTTCAAATGGGGTATCATATGAAAGGGCTTGATGTACACATTGCAAAATATATTTTATTTGTTTTTTTCGACGCATTATTTCTTATTTATAATGAAAAATATCAAATTTAATAATGATACTACCTACCTACGGAACCCTCGGTGGGCGAGTCCGACTCGCACTTGTCCGGTTTTTTTTCTTGTCATAAGACGCCTTTCCTTTCCTACAAATTACACACGGGCATCTACATAGTCCCAAACTAATCAAAAGTTTGGTACTATGGGTACCTACCTACTACATATCTGATGATAATAATAATATACTTAAATACAGTTTTTCTTAAATACATAGAAAACACCCAGGCCAAGACAAACAGAGATGTTCATGCACACAAATGTTTGTCTCGTGCGGGAATCGAACCCGCGACCCCGGAGTCAAAGTGGATATCACTAACCATTCGACCACCGGATTCGTCTCGAATGTGTTGTAGGCCCGTCCCGATGGCCCTTAATTAAAGGAATATGGAAATCGAATGTATCCGAACTGTCGACCGATACGTAGGATTTATTTCGTAGGATATTTTAAATTACTATTTAATTATATATACAATTATCAATCCCTAATTTGCCTTTTCATTAATCGTAGCACTGGAAACGTGTTATAGTAGAAAAAGGTGCATTATGAGAAAGGTGCATTTTGAGAAAGGTACATTTTGAGACAGCTGCATTTTGAAAAAAGGTGTATTTTGAGAATGGTACGTTTTGCGTATGGGGTGCATTTTGCGAAAGGTACATTCTGTGACTGAACGCCCCCAAGATGAAGTATTTCCATCAGCTATTTTTACTGCCCATATCTACATAAATCGCATGCGATACGCAACTCGGCGAATTATAGAAATTAGTAGACATTAGTATTGCAGCCAGATGTGATTACCCTGTCAGTATATTCGTTTCGGTCAATTTAGAAGCTGTTATTATTACTTACTGATATTTCCTAGTGTGCTAAAATTACTACTAACTTATGCTCGCGGCTTCGCTCGTTAAACCGTTTTTGATGAGAAGTTTATTCCGTCCATTTTCTATAAATCTAGGGAGGTGCACTGCACTTCCTTATTGTTTATTAGCTTTAATTTTTTCAGACTCATTTCTTTATGAATAAATAAATATTTCTGGACAATTTACAAGGCGCCATTTAGTACCAAATTAAGCGCAAAGATTTTACTATGGGTACTAGACAACTGATAAATGTACTTAAATTCTTTTTTTTTTTTTTGTAAATACATAATTATAATAGGTACATAGAAAACACCCAGATCAAGACAAACAGACATGTTGGGTTGGATTTATTTATCTTGAGCTCCACCATGCTTCGGTAGGCACGTTAAGCTGTGGGTCCCGGTTGTTGTCATTCGATGACAGTCGTTAAGTCAAGTCAGTGGCATTTAGGCGGCTTGAAAACTCTGGCCTCCGCACAACCCGCTCTAAACCCGTTCAATTGAGGGGAGAACCATATCCCAGTAATAAGGGTTGACGACGACGACGACATACTACTACTAAGTGAAAGGAAGCGGTATTTAGGTAATCATTTTGGGGTGTAAGAGGTTCATCAACACCTTGGAACCAAAGCCAACTTCACCTGTAATGGGGGGTAAATAAATCATACATGGTCACGAGAACCTAACGAGTGTGCCAAATTTCAGCAGGTTATATGCTTGTCACTGTAGTTGTACATAAAAAAAACATTCAAAAACTCAACCTTGCTACAATTTTATTATAATTATGTATCATAGATTAACATAAAACAGCCATAATTTATGGTAAGAATTGTCCCCAGGCGCTCGATCTTGACCCTGTATCCCTGTAGACCACATACGGTCAAATTAATTTATTAGGGTTCCGTGTCCCATCTCTGTAACTGAAGATGAGCAAAATACCGGGCATTTACCATAAAATTTATTATAAACTACCAAGCCCCCCCCCCCCCCCCCCGGTTTGCACCGGCAGAAGACCAAAACATACAAAAGTAACAAAAATATGAAAACAAAAATTAGCCTAATTGGTTGAGCCGTTCTCGAGTTTTACGCTTAGCAACATTCATTTTTATTTATTTAGATGCCCAATAAACGCTAAGTTTTTGATCACAAATAGGGTTATATGTACTACTTATTGACATTTTATCGTAAATGTCCGGCATTTTGCCCATCTCTATCCGTAACTAATACTGGTACAACTCCTCTGTTTGACTACTCGTTTTTCTATCACAGGGCTAAATCTTTTAAATAACAGATGGGCATTGGAATTTTCACAAAGAGAATATTAATAAGGTATAAAAACAAATATCGTAATTCCTATCCTACTAATATTATAAATAGGAAAGTTAGGAAAGATGTATGGATGTATGCGTTTAAAAGAAATTAGAACACAATGCTTAACACAATAAAGTAAATTTTAGTGCGGCGCAGGACGCTTGCGCGAGTGTGTGTGTGTTTGTACTACGTCTGCTACGCACGGCACGGATGGTGACTGCTGATGGCTTGAACGTCTATATACTTGTAAAATTCATGTATATAACATAAAGTATTTAAAATATGGGAAATTGAACAAAGTGCGTCTATTAATGAAAAAAGCAATTCACGCGAAATTATTTCCTAACCATTCAAAAATACACAACGTTAATGTTCCAGTTGTTACTTCTGCCGGCACTCCCGGAGCGCAACCTGTTGTTTTTTTTAACATGATTACCTACGTCTTTGAAATTGCGAATGTATTGCAGCTACAAATTTATCATCTCCATCGAAAATTCAATCACACCACTGGATAGATGAAGGATCAAAGAATTTATTACGTATAATAATTCCTAAGTAAGGAATACGGAACATCGCATGCAGGGGAAACGCTTCCATTTTGATATAATTTTAGTAACGTATTCACGTACAACATACGCCCGTGTCCATAATACAACTGCACCCCATTTTTTAGGGTTCCGTACCCAAAGGGTACAACGGGACCCTATTACTGAGGCTCCGCTGTCCGTCCCTCCGTCCGTCCGTCCGTCTGTCACCAGGCTGTATCTCATGAACCGTGATAGTTAGGCAGTTGAAATTTTCACAGATGATGTATTTCTGTTGCCGCTATAACAACAAATACTAAAAAATAGAATAAAATTAATATTTAATGGGGCTCCCATACAACAAACGTGATTTTTTCGCTTGTTTTTGCTCGTTATCAATATCGAGCAAAAACACTTGAAATATTCACAGAATATTTAGTTATATGTTGACTTTAAAAATAAATAATGAAATTAAAATAAAACAAATTATTAAGGGGGGCTCCCATACAACAAACGTGGTTTTTTTTTGCCGTTTTTATAGATAATGGTACGGAACCCTTCGTGCGCGAGTCCGACTCGCACTTGGCCGGTTTTTTTTTTAGTTAATGAACCTTATTTAATCACACATTTTGACAATTACAATTGAATAAAATATTTTTTATTAATAATAAATACAAATTGGATGTAATATGTCGTAGGGTTTACCTTTTATAATGCGAAGAATGGTTTTTTAACATACTTATAACACAACGGGTTGTAATAAATTATTAAAGCATATTCCACTCATTCTATCCATCCACAAAAAAAGCTCGCAAGATGCTCTTTCATACGACGTTTTTAACTCTCATCGAAATCCGTGCAGCCGTTACATGTTTCACATTCATGTTATCAATGCGATATTGGTACATACATTTTAATCTTTTTTTTTTTAAATGTTATACCTGCGAGATTTTGTTTTTTTTATATGCTGTAATTAATAGTTAGGGAAGAATAACTCTTAAGTTCTATACTAATGTATGCATTAGTATAGAACTTAGAGTTAATCTTCCTTACTCATTACGATGGTGATGATACGGTTAGTCCAAACTAATGGAACCTTTTTTTTGTTTTAGGTATTCCAGCGACATTAAACTACATTGCTCTGGATGAGCCCTACGATCCATCGCCTAAACTGAACCCCTATCCAAGTTGGGAAGGCAACAAGTTAGGGGACTGTGAAAACGGTCTCAATACAGTTTACAGGATCAAAGCTGACAGCTGTAATAGACTTTGGGTATTGGACACTGGTACTTACGGCTATGGTGAGTATTAAAATAACTTAAAACGTCACGTAAAATGTTATGCTTCTAGTGTAAGAGGATCCGTGTAGTATAGTGGATGCTACCTTTGTTTCTTGGTTACGCGGGATCATCTTATACTGGAAGTGTAACGCTTTTCGAACTGTACAAGACCTCAACAAATACTATACCTCACTATTGTATGTAAAGGAAATACCGCGATCGATTTTTGAATTTTCCCGATATTCATACCTCTTCTTCGAGCTTCCTACCTCGCCTCGTTAGAGAAGAGATTGAAATAAAAAAGCACCCTGACTTCCCAACCAGACACTGTATGTGTAGTGTATAAAGTGCCTAACAATCAATTATCATCTTCTCGTTGTCTTCAGTCGATAAATCCCGTACATACAATAGTGATGTAAACAACCGCGAAAGTTAAAAGTTATAAAATTAATATACCTATGTGAAAAAAAGTTTATATTTTAAAGGGAGTCTGCTTTTTGTCTTGTTTAGATAATCATAAAAATTATGAATCTAATCTACTATCGAACTAAGTCTAATATGGAACTCCTATAGATATCAAATAGCAAAAAATTAAGTAAGTGTAAGCGCATCTTCAGTGTCAAGATACGTAGTTAGCTATTACTTATACTGTGGTTAATATGAAATATGTTTATTTAACCCTTTCACCTGTGACTTTCACATGTTATACCTACTATATCATTTTTATAACATCATAAATATCTTAAATTTTTAAATTCATGCGACCAGAGCGCTAGCCTACCTTGCTCAGAGGATAAGCATCTCTATTCAAAGATTATTATTCTTTAATGCAGCCAGCATACTTGGTGCGCTACCGACGGACAACGATTTGGGGGAAATTATTTAGTTATAATTTTTGTTTTGTTTCTTTTCTTATTTTTTTATATTTCTATGTAAATATTTTATTTTGTAAGCTAAAATATATGGCTCCCTGAGGTGTTTCCACCTTGTTAACTGCGTCTAAAATACAACTCCTATAGATTTGAAACAGCAACAAGTCTGACACATGAGTAATTGCAAAGTCAATGACAATACCAAAAACTTAAGATTAAATAAATCGTGATAGTGTAATTTGATAACTCATAATTTTATTTTCACATAATGTGCATTCATGTTTATTGTACGTATAATAGAATATTATTATGTTACGTGTGTCACCAAATAATTACGAAATGTTGCAATATTAAAAATGCGAATTTGTGTGACCATTGACCTAGGTATATATCATAAAATCTTGTGGCAATATTGTAATCATAAATGTATTTTATTAACCGACTCCAAAAAAGGAGGAGGTTCTCAATTCGGCTGTATTTGTTTTTTTTTTTTATGTTTGTTACTTAATTACTCCTAGTGATTTATAAACCGATTTGAAAAAATCTTTTTTTATTTGAAAGAGTATACTTCCAGATTGTTCCCATATTTTTCATCATCTTCATCATCATCAGCCTGTATCTACATACATAAATATAAAGTAATGTTTGGGGTCTGTTCTTTTTGTTAAAATTATGATAATCTCGTGTTTTATTAAAAAAATCTATTTTATTTCAGATCCTAATGTCACCAACGTCTGTCCTTATTCTCTCAACATTTATGATTTGAATACCGACCAGCGAATTCGCAGATATGTGTTCCGCCCTGAGGACATTGTATCTACAACATTCATTGCAAACATCGCTCTCGACATGGGAGACAGCTGCGATGACACTTTTGCCTACTTCTCGGATGAACTTGGTTACGGGCTAATAGCTTACTCTTGGGAACAAAACAAATCCTGGAGATTCAGCCACAGCTATTTTATGCCCGATCCTCTACTTGGAGACTTTAATAGTGCAGGACTTAATTTCCAATGGGGTGCTGAAGGTATCTTCGGGATCTCTGCATCTGCTGTTGGACCTGATGGATTCAGAACACTCTATTTCAGCCCACTTGCAAGTCATACTGAGTTTGCTGTATCTACTAGAATCTTGCGTGATGAAACGAAAGTGAAAGGATCGTACAAAGACTTCAGAGTAGTAGGTGTACGTGGCGCAGATAGTCATACCACCTCTAAAGTAATGGACGACACTACTGGTGTTCAACTATTTAACTTAATCGATCAAAATGCAGTTGGTTGTTGGAACTCAGCTCTGCCGTATAAGCCACAAAACATCGCGGTAGTTGAAAAAGATGATGTTGGTTTAGTCTTCCCAGCTGATATTAAAATTGATGATAATAAAAATGTTTGGGTGATTTCTGACCGTATGCAAGTATTCCTTGAAGCTGAATTGGATTACAGTGATATAAATTTCCGTATTTACATGGGTTCTTTGCAAAGTTTGATAGACAGCACTGTCTGTGAACCACAGCCACAATTTGTTACTTCTATTTCAACGCCAAAACCAGTACTTCAGAACACAGATCCACAAGTTTTTACTTACAATCCAACTGTAGGTTTTCCTGTCAAATCAACATATAGACCAAGTTCATGGAATACTCCACAATTTTTATCATCTTTCCACCACGTCTCTGATAACATTGTTTCCAAAACTCCAAGTTATGTTAACTTAGAATTTTCGAAACAAACTGCGGTCCCTTATATTGTCCAAACTTCCAAGCCCAAGGCTATCAGCAAAAGACCTTGGTGGTTGAAAACTGACTATGATGTCTACGAGCCCAGTTCCTAAACACATGTATCAGATTATCCACAGATCTTCGTGACAACATTGTCTAAAAATAAAATTCATTTATTTTAGTTGAAATTTATTACGAGATCATTTAGAGGCTACAATGGGTAACTTCAACTATTATGTTATTTAAAGAATATTGTATGCAATTGTCTGTCTATTTCTTTAATTTTACCTACTCGTAAGTTGATCTTCTAAATTATTTATTACTCTTTAGTTGGGCAAACGTAAGTATGAATTTTGTTGAATAGTACTATATAATATTATTATCATAAATAGTATTATTATTATGTTCGTGAGACATATGTGTGTAATAAAGTTATTATGTATAGAAATAAATTTCAAAATGTAGAGTGAATGTAATGTCTTTGAAAATTCTTTTATACTCGACATATTTTTAAGATTAATTATATTTTTAGAGCCATGTATATAAAGTATATTGTATGATATACGAATATATTGATGGTATGAAAACAAATGATGTAGTTACATATGCTATTAGTTACTGATAGCGTTATGTAATTGATTTCATAACTATGTGACAATGATTTTGTCATTTTAATTCATGAATTTGTGATATTTATGTTATTTAAAAAAAATAAAAAAATGTTATTTGTTATAGCTAATTACTGACTAGCTCTACGTATGATTCGTTTCATCCTTTTTTTTTTGTTATAATGCATAGGTACCAGTGACATCCTGTGTTATTTTTGTAATAAAAATTACATGCCTTTTTATGCAGAAATGTTTAATAAATATAAACTATGATCAATTTGTTTTATTATAAAGAGCACTCAGCAAACTAATAGGTTCCTATTCTTTCGGCACGTTAACATATGACATTTGTCTGCTCATGAAGTTTCGTAAAAATTAACAACTACACTTGAAGGCATAACATGCTGTTCCTCATGGTCAATAGTGATGTGCGACATAAAAATAATTTATCGAAAGTATAATTTTAGGATTCAAATATATTCAGACTCCGAATGGCTCAAAAAAGGGCTGTACAGTGCATGAAAGATTCCTTCAAATACTTGTTTAGAAAGTGAACTTAGAAATCCTGATATATAGGAGTAGTGTAGAGTAATGAAAATTGGATACTATTTAACGTAACTAACACTCCCTTGTAGAGTGCGTGACCAATTCCTTCAAAAACTTGTTTACTTAAACAAAAACTTGTTTATGAAGTGAGCATACAAATCCTGATATCGAGGAGTAGAGAGTAATGAAAATTGGATACTATGTAACGTAACATCAAATAAATACATCGCTAACCTAACCTAATCTATTTTGCACATCAAAAAATACTTATCGCACATCAAAAGCTGGATTTGACGTGCGATCAGATTAATTTGATGTGCAAATCAGATTATTTTAGTGGAACAATTTAATATTTTCCATGATTTATTTTTTATATTTTATTAAACATTCAGTATATTTTGAGACAGAAAAAGTTTATATCAGAACATTGGGGATACAACTGCAAGGAATACGGATGTTAATCTTAAATCGTACTCGTGCCTGAGATATCGTGCGTTATAACACTGATATTCGATTCAAAATATTGAGCTATATTTATTATCTTTGGTGCAAAAAATATATTTATTTTCATTTCAATATTCAATAAAAATGTTTTTAGTTAAAGTCATGTATTCAACTTTCACTTGATAATATTTTTAGATATTAAATCGACCTTAGTCACGTCACTATTTTAATGTGTCATAGACGCCATCTCAAAATGTCCTTTCTGTAATGTCAAAGGACATGTAACCTACTAACTAACAATAGACAACTTGTTGATCGAAGCCTACAGCTAAAATAATTATAATGGCGGCGCTTTACGTGTTTTGGTCATTTATTTAATGTTAAGTATGTACTTTCTTTGGCACAGACCAAGTATATAGTAGACATGAAATGTTCATAAGAAGAAATGGTCTAACAAACGTTGAATCTAGGAATACGACCGACGAATAGGTCCATTTTGTCCGATTTTACTAGCACGAAGCCGCAGGTAAAACCTAGCTAAAAATAAGAGCACTTCAACCTTGATACTTCGACATCTGTATCGTTCTTAATAAGAACGATACAGATGTCGAAGTATCAAGGTCTTATTACGCACGACATAATATGTCGTGCGTAATAAGACTTACAATCGCATTGTAAATGTTAGGCGTGTTCTGCTCAACATACCTGTACATTAATTATCTTTAGTTTCATTCTTTAGATAAGCACGAGCATGTCTAATTTTCCCAACAAAATGTAAAATATTTACATAACTTATACTTGTTTATTTTGGCTAAAATAATGTGGCGACATATCACTCACCTCTATAATGATAATGTTTGAAGTAGCTTAAAACTAAATTTTTATCCTTATTTTATCTAACAGAATGTGCCCAGCTTATGGAATGAATCGGATTTATCAAAAAAATATGTCATGTATGCCTTAAGTAAAGCATGACTTTTTACAGTCTCTCTGTAAAAAGTCATGCTTTATTTAAGGCATACACGACATATTTTTTGGAGGAATGAGAAAGAAGCATTGCATTTTGTAATGCAAGTAGTAAGTTTCGTAAGTAACTCATTCATCATCATCACCCTGTATCTACCTACCCACTGCTGGATATAAGCCTTTCCCAATACTTTCCACAGATACGATCCTCCGCCTTTCGCATCCAGCCTCTCCCAGCTGCTTTGTTAAGGTCATCGGACCATCTATTAGGAGGGCGCCCAAAACTTCGTCGTCTTACGCGCGGCCTCCACTCTAATACCTTCCTTATGGGGGAGGACCTCCATCTGCCATCACTTACTTGGTACCTAGATGTTAAGTAGCTCATTATCAGTCTGAATCTATCTATTGCTAGATGACAGTACCCCAGCTAATTTCAGTCACTTTCTTGATGTCAACGGTACATCTAGTGTCACTATCTCTAAATGGCCGCGTCCACAGATCTGCGTAGCGAAATCCTAGGCCTATGATTGCGTCCAACGTTTCGTCACTCAGATACGCGGCGTCTCGTTGAACCTTCTTTTCCATGTGCTTTAGCTGCCTCATCATTACACAACCCATTTACTGCGACTTCTCAATTTTTCCTTGCAGTCCTTATCATCAGAATGGGATCCGACGTAGAGAAGAACAACCTGGGACCTTACCACCGAAGCTAAAGCCGATTACTATCGAATATTTTGATTTGAAAAATAGGTCTTACGTTTTAGTTTTTTACAAACATCTTAGTCGGTAGAGCTCTAGAGTTTCTACCAGCTAAGCTAACCACAGTTACCGTCAATCTAAGCTATACTTCAATTTTCGCAATCAAAAAAAAATCGATGCTAATCGACTTTAGCTTCAGCGTTAGGCCCCCGGGTCCGGTTTACTTCACCGATCTCATTTCCTGGGCGGCGAACTTCGCAACTGACCGCGAGGTCGGTGGAGACATGGGTGGTGGAGTACTTACCGTCGAGAGATTTAGGATTCGTGATTGGGATTCAGAACTGTACCATTTACAGTGGTACAGTGCGATTTCAAGGGTATTTTCTTCACACTGTTCAACTGAGGAATGATTGCTTGTCGATTTTTTTCAGGAGACATGAAGTTCTTTAGAGTGTTGATAGACTACGGTAAACGTTTACTATCAGACGACCGTATGCTGGTTTGCAAAATATTGCAGATTAATAACTCCTTATAATAAAACTATATAATATATAATAAAACTATATTAATAAACGAGCAGTTTCCATTTCGCAAGCCGTTTCAAATTTTGATTAAATTAATAAATTTCTATTGTAGGAAATTTACGAATGCGAAAAATCGAATTAGCTAGGTCTCTTGAAAAAAAAAGATTTTTCTCATAAACGCCTAGCACAAATAACTATACCACGGATTACTTTGACGATACGTTAGGTATACAAAAATAAATTTATGTCTGTATGAATGAATGAATGAGTAAAGTTTGTGAAGAATGAAGAAGTGATTGACGAAACGATCCAATTTAGCAACATTAACCATGACAAATACATAAAATTGACCTGATATGGATCTACTCGTACATTAGAAAAGTGCCTAATAAATTTAATTATAACAAATTCCGACATAAATAAATTATTATTATGACTTTAGGAGTTAATCTAGCAATAAAATTATCCGTGAGAAATTGGTTTAACTAATAAACGAAATGTAGATCAAGGCTTTATAAAACACGTTAGCGCTAATTTATAATTACTTTATTATCCTAATATTTGTTGTATAAAAATATACAGCAAACGTAGGTAATAAAACAATTGGAACCATCTAAATTTGTGCTAATGGTCGGAACAAATTGACGAGCCCGGCAGTTGAATGATTATCAATGGTCAATGGGCTCCGAGGTCGTGGGTTTTATCCCCGTATATGACAAAAATATGTGTGTATGAACATGTCTGTCTTGGTGTGGGTGTTTTCTATGTAATTATTATAATGTATTTACCAAAAAAAAAATTGTTTGTCAGTTAATTAGTCACTGTATCTTAGTAAGTACCATAGACTGGGGGTGGATATGTATGAATTTGCCCTTCGATCGTGATCTCAGTCATTACCGGTTTACGTATTGAGAATTTTACCCTCATGCCGCCATAAATACTACTTAACTTAGACATTGAATATAAAACCTAGACGCAGATGGCCGTCTTTGGCATGTGATTAAAGAGTTTTGGGACGCCGATGGGCTTGAAATGAGTAAAGTGATTTTTGGTTTGCAATATTTTTTTACTTTGGGCAGCATTACATTTGAGACTACAGATGATATAAAACATACCAAATGTAACTTAACCCAGATTCCAGGCGCTCATATTTTTCGTTTTTCAATTATTTTCCATTCACTTAAAGGTTGGCAACGAACCGGCGATCCCTTGGTGTTGCTGATCTCCATTGGTGGTGGTGCTTTCAACCAGGGGCCACCGCCTAAGCTGAAGTCGTTTACGATCGGATTTTTTGATTGCGAAAATCTGACTTCGCCTTAAATTAGTGCTAATAGTAATAAGCTTAACGGTAAACGTCATGTAGGCAGACCACCAGCCAGATGGTCGGATGATATAAAAAAGACGGCAGGGCCGACCTGGACAAGAATCGCCGCACAAAGTGAGGAATGGAGATCCCATCAAGAGACATATGTCCAGCAGTGGACCTAAAATAGATGCTGAAAAGAAAGAAAAGTAATAAGCTTAGCAGGTAGGGACGGAGGCGCTATACCGATTTAACTGAAAATTCTTATCACAAATATAAACAGATGTCCCATTTTCGCAATCAAGAACCCAGATGGGAATCGGCTTCAGCTCCGGCGGTAGGGCCCCAGGTGACCCATATGCTCGTTTGCTCTCTCTAAATTTTACTACGATATACATACAATAAAAAGATAAACATTATCCCTAAATACAAATAAGTGCACAAGAATTCACGAATGTGTCAATGTGCCAAACTAACTAAACATTAACTTCACGGCAAATATTATGTACTTCATGGACTGTAACCAAATATTTTAACAAGCATAATTAGATGGTCACGATCTCGTATGTTGCACACGACTATAAAATATGTACCGAAATAAAACTTTATTAGTACGTCGGTTAGGAATTACACGAGCTGTCTCTTTTTATTATCACAATATAACATCAAACTAATAGAATAATTAAAATTGTAGAAAGAAAATTGTACGTAGAGTGCTTTCCGTAAAAAGGCGTCACAATTTATCTATCCAGAAACTATACAGACACAGCCAGTGCATATATTCAATACCCGAAATGTAGACGCTCGCTATCGCTAGTAAACGCTAGTAGAGGTTTCATTAGTTAAACCTAAGGAGCCTCATCTCCTCTCCAAGCAAGCAAATATAGCAAGTGAAAGTTCGTTGATTACAAGCTTACCCTAACCTAACCTCGAGTTGCTTTTGGAGAGGGAGGTGAGGTACCTTAGGTTTAACTAGTCTAACCTAGGAGCGTCTACATTTCGGGAAAATATTTCTGCGTACGATTGCGTTTGTTGTTTTGTGAATGAGAAAGTTTTAACGATGATACAGGCGAACCAAGATTTTAGGTCAAGCTAGTTAATCATAAACTTAGCTTGTCCTATCAGAAACTAGTTTATTCAAGTTTTTACGAAGTCAAAGTAAACATACAAAAAATATCCTATCCCTTAACATTTTGTTCATTATCTCAGCAGCTTGCTTGACTTCTTTAATCCTTCTCTTCATTAATTTAGTCGGGCCTCTCCGGCGAGTCAGTCGGACTCATGCAGTACAAGTTAAATAAATAAATATACCAGGACAAATTACACAGCGCCATCTAGTCACAAACTAAGAAGACCTTGTACTATTGGTACTACATTTTTAATACACAAATATAACATATAGAAAGCACTCAGACCAAATCAACCATACATGTTCATGCATACAGATGTTTGTCTTACTTCTGTGCGAGGATCGATCAAAGTAATCATTGCAAGCCATTTGATCAACAGGCTCCTGCTTAGTTACTTAATACTTTTCATATCTTTTTAAATTACTGTGGAGAAATAATTGTAGATTTGACGTATGATGATTCCATACCAATCGCGGTACAAAATGAAGTTTTCACCAATGTAAAAATATAAAAAACTTTTAAATAAATAAAATAAATATATATATAAATATTCCTGGACAAATTACACACTGTCGTCTAGTCCCAAACTCAGCAAAGCACTAAGTATATAAGTACTATGGGTCCTAGATAACTGATATTATATATATTTTTTTGTAAATACATACATATAATACATAGGAAACGCCCAGACGAAGACAAACAGACATGTTAATGACACACATATTTGTCTTATACGGGAATCGAACCGACCTCGGAGTCAAAGTGGCCATTGCTAACCATTCGACCACCGAGCTCGTCAACCGCGATTTAGTACCACATTCACAAGAAATTGTGCCTTATTATTTGAGTAAAATAATTACACTTCATACAATACTTTAAAACCGTGCAATAAGTGGTCGGGCGGACAACGATGATTTGTCGCTTATCTATATGTACATCTTTATATATTTTCATTATTTGAATGCAGAAATTTCTAAAATAGTCATTCACTCCTTTGATTTTCTTGTCTCAATTCATTGAATGTTTACTTCGGCAATACTTCTGTTGTGTACATACATAATGAGTGTAATAACCCAAACAATGATTTACCTTGCTTGTCACCGTCATTGATGTAAGTTTTTGTTCATATAAAACTTTTTCAACGTTCTGAGTACTCAAAAGTGTGTAAAAAAAAATCAATCAAATATCGCGCCAAAAGGTAGTCTATGTAAATTTCATTCAAATCGGTTCAGCCGTTTTTTTTAATTAATAAGAATTTTTTAATGAAAATGATAACAAACAGACAGACAGCTTTTTTTAGATCAAAGCAGGATTTTAAACTTTTGAAATTAAAAAATGCACACGTTTGAAAAAAGCGGGATTTTATTAAAAATCATATTCAATTAGATATAGTTTTTTATTGAAGTATTTTGGCATGAGTGTAATAATCAAAAGATCATCAAAAATATTTCAATGCTATAAAATATGTATAACATAAAAATATGAAACTTTTTTAATTGTTTATATTTTTTCAAAGATTGAAATTCTGGCATTCCATTTATTAATTTCAGTTGCCGAAATCGTAATTTTTGGCGCCCACCGCCAAAAGCAGAACACGTGGTGTACCGCGTGGACTAGACATTCTTTTCTTCGTATACTACGTCACGTGGCAGACAAGCATACGGCCCGCCTGATGTGAAGCGGTTACAGTAGCCATATTAACGCTCGCAACATAAAATATCGCTCTCGCGCCGCCACCCCCGCTGTCAACGCAGCATCTCGTTCCTTTCTGGTGACCTCATTCACACGCAGGAACACAACAACCCTTAAGGGAATTGTTATTGGGCTGCGGTATTCTGAGAGGTGAAGGTACATTCCCCAGTCAGGTAGCTTACAATTACGCTCCCTACCTCTCTTTTTGCCAGAGCTTCGTTTGTTAGATAGCAGGGTGCACCGCGTGCAGGTGAAGTTGGCTTTGGTTCAAAGATGTTGATGAACCAGTTACACCTCAAAATTAGCTAAAAAAAAGCGGGACGTATGGCAACGCTGAGACAGACACACTTTTGCATGTATAGTGTCTAGTGTATACGGATGTATGATCCCACTTACAATCAAATACCAAAATTTATTTTTTTGTAGTTATTAATAGTTAATATGTAAGTGTTGATGTACTCATCATCTGTACACTGAAGACATGCTACTAGTAAATAGAATTGTACTTAGAAATATATCAGCAAACAATATGCATGTCTTTGTATAGGTACCATGTTTTTGTTAAAATAAAATATTAAAATAAAATATATGATCATGTCCAAAGCCTTTTTTCTACGATTGCCCTAAAATACTCTTTTTATAAACTTTCGTTCGTGAATTTAATACTATTTTTTAACGAACACTTCCTCGCCTGATACATACGAGGTCTCCACTCTAGGACTTTCCTACCCCATCAGCCAACACTGACTCGGCAGACGGAATGTCTTCCTCTTCTTCGTCAACACTTACTCATCCCATTGGTGGGATACGAGTATCCCGATTTAGAGCATACTCCACGCTGCTCAACTGCGGGTTGGCGGAGGCCAGTGTTTTCAAATCGCCTAAAGGTCACTTGACTTGGCTTAACGACTGACTTCTAACGACACCAGCCTGGACCGACGGCTTAACATGCCCTCCGAAGCACGGAGGAGCTCGAGATAAATGAACCCATCCATGGACAGACTGCGGTCGACCTTGCTTAACTTGCGATTCAACTGACGATAGGAAACATTAATTAACGGCTACTATTTAACGTAACATCAAGTAACATTGCTAACCTAACCTATTTTGCACATCAAAAAATACTTATTGCATCAAATGCAGGATTTGATGTGCTATCAGATTAATTTGATGTTAAAATCATGTTATTTTATTAATGTTTTTCTTAATTACATTACTTACAATCATTTTTGCGAAATGTAGCTTAGGAAAGTTATTGCAATTAATTATTGATATTTGGAAATAATTTCATTTGTTTAATTAAAAGGAAAGGATTTCTTCCAAATATGTTCAAAATATATTTATCTACTCTCATACTGAAATTTAGAGATAAAAAACTAAACACAGAATCTTAATGTCAGTCTTGTACGCAGAAGCCATCAAAGTAAATTTAAAAAGTTACTTTTCGATACAGCTCTTTATAGACAAATGTATCGAAAAATAACTTTTTTTCCATTCTGATACAGCTTCAGCTCTGGGTTCAGCTATATTAAGCAGGTTGCAAAGCAAATGCCTTGCAAATTTGCAAAAAAAATCTACATAATCTGTGAACGCGGCGCCGCGCGGCGCGTCGCACATACGCACCACGCATGCAACAAATGGATTTATAAGTAAGAAATAAAGCTGTTAAATTAACTTCATGGTTTTATGTAAAATATTATTATCATCTATTTCATGATATTAGATAAAGTAGTGTATGAAACTGCACTTAATTAGGTCTTAAAATACTCGTGTGATGCAATTATCACATTCGCCTTCGGCTCATGTGATAAACCCACACTCATATTTTAAGAACCCTTATTATGCAACAGTTTCTTAAAGTACTAAGTATTTTATACTTTGTTACATATGAAATATATAATATAACAAAGGTACATTTTGCATGATTAAAATATAAGAAAGGAGAGATCTACTGTGCATTTGGATTTATCTACACATGTTTTTGTGGGTGTAAGAGGCTCACCTCGATCTTTAGGGCCAAAGCAAACCTCACCTTCATACGGTGCACCATGGCGTCTAGCGAAAGAGAGGTACCATAACGTATTTGTTAGTTACCCGACTGGGGAAGTTCCTCCACCTCACAGAATACCGCAGCCAAATTCCCTTGAGGGATGTTGTATTCCTGAGGGAGAGTGAGTGAGATCTCCAGAAAGATAGGAGTTCCTACGTTGCTGGGTTGTGGGAGTGGCGGCGCGGCGCGTGAGCGATATTTCATGTTGCGAGCGTTAATATGGCTACGGTAACCGCCTCACATCTTTCCATGTTTGTCTGCCACCCTACCAAAAAAATGTACCCCAAAAAAGATGGCAAAAGTAGATGAATTGAGCCATTTACATAATATTTATTTACATAATAGAGTTTTCTGAAAATCTGATTAGCAAAAAAGGGGTAGGGCAGCGTATTTGTAAGCTATCCGACTGGGGAAGTACCTCCACCTCACAGAATACCACACACGAATAACAATTCTGTTCAGGTAGTGTTATTTTGTGGTTCAGGGTTGTTGTGTGCCTGTGAGTGAATGAAGTCACTAGAAAAGAGTTGCTGCATTGGCAGAGAGGGTAGCACGCGATATTTCATGTTGCGAGTGTTAATATGCCTGCTAATCAAGGAAACGTGCGCACGGAAATTGTAGCTAAACGAAAAAGACAGACAACCGACAGCTCCGTTGTACTACACAAAATAGATACGTCTAGTGTCTCCGTTTAATTGTTTGATAACCATATATTATATGTTCAGAGCATTGAAAATCAGACGAGAGTATACGCTATTTACTTCACAGTAAGTTAACAGCTCCCGCAGTGGGTATTCGCTTTATATGTTCAAGTACGTTGTACCCTCGAAGTTTTGACAACTTGCGCGTGTAGTGATTATTTAATAGTCTTCACACGTTAACACAAAGGTACTGAGTGATATACCACGGTAGATCGTGTACATTGTTTTAGAAGTCGCATCTGGGTGAACAATGACAACAGAGAAAAAAATCCCTGTTAAAGGCGATGATTACAATCCGTTTGATCACCGGGAGGTTGAAAAACCCAATTCGTAAGTACCCATTTTTTTTTTCCTAGAAAATTACTTCCCGATTTCAACGCTGTGACAAAGATATTGTTGAAAATAAAACTTTAATTTGCATTAATTTAAATAAACACAAAAATAATTAAGGCTAGCTATGACAAATCTTTAAGATCCCAAACTTACTACAAAGATATACTAATTAATTTATCCAAGCAATAATTTTGTATATAATGCATATGTGTATATAATATAGTATATGTATATAGAACACGTATCAGTATGGAATTTTATATCTCCATATAGGTATGTATTTATTGCGTGGACGTTCATTATCCTTATTTTGTGAACCGCATTCGAGTTTCATCTGTGTTTCCCAAAGATTGGCTGACAGAGAATGCTGTTAGTATTAAGTCCGCCTTTTGTATCCTTATTTCGTGATCAATAATGTTTAAAAGTAAGTAAGTACATATTATAAACATACATTATAAAACAACGAATCGGCGACGCCATGGTGTTGCTGATTTCTATGGGCGGTGGTGATTACTCTCCATAAGCACACGCTTGGGGCAAGCGTGTGCTTATGGAAAGTATCTCTAGCCAGCTCTAGCTCTCATATATAAAAACAAAATTATAAAATAAGCTCTTAAAGGTTAAAATGATAGTACCATTCGCAGTAAAATAGTGAATGATAATGATCAAGCAACCTTTGATGCAGTGAGGGGTGAGATAATACTAAATAACGTTTTTAAAATTATATCCACTTCGAGTCTAATATTTTTTTATGTAAATAGGCTTTCCAAGCGCTTTTAAATCGTCATTTAATTATTATTCACACAATATTGTCTCTTACAGAATATTACATATCAATAGGCCAGTTTCTAATCTTACAATATCAGTTCCAGGTGTTCCGTCAAACTTTTTACATTTATTTTAATTGTATGGTTAGTTTTATTCTGTGACTTATATATGCCGAAAAGTCTTCAAAATCACTGAACCGATTTTGATGAAACTTGTCACAATTAAAGACCTCGACATGTTTGAGGTTTGTGTAGAAAAAAAAAATTGAGATCGATCATATCTTTGAGGAATGATCATCAAATACATTTTCCGTTGAAATCAATGAGTAAATTCGCTGAGTGTATGTTACACTCATCGAATCTACTCGCTCCACTCTAACTTGATTTCAGCCCCGTGGGCTAGAACCCGGCCTAGTTTTACTTTTATTTAGTTTTAGGTACTTTAGTTCTATAGTTGTTATATTCTGTTGCATATTTATGTAATATTTTGTAAATAAAGTTGTTTTCCCATCAAATAGCATTTTTATACTATAATACCATTTTTAATTAATGTTCTGTTAATTGTTTTTAAATCTATAAAGAGATATTAAGGACATTTGAAAACGATTGTCAAATTAGTGATAGTATTCGATCATATTAATGATCGAAGATGACAGTCGTTAAAATATACGTCAGTAAATGCCATAACGGTAAATATTATTTTGGTTATTATGTCACACATAATAACCAAAATAATATTTACTCACATCGTGTAGGTATGTACATAACAATAAATTATCTCAGTACGCATCAGTCCAATTTGCTTCATGTTTACATTTTTTTTTTGCCTGTATGTTTATTTGTTCCGTACAATTTTTTTTACAAATTTACTTTATTTATTTAATTATTACATAATATCTTTTAACAATCTTTACAGCCAGCTACCCAATACGCTTGTCAAAGACTAATTCATCATATTACATTATTTTAAAATTATATATACCTATATTTATATACTTTTTCTATATATTCTGTTGCCACCCTGCGAAATTCTGCAGGTGAACAACTAAACAAATCGAGCTCATGGTGTTGAGTTGTAATGTCGTTGTCTCGTTTAGCAAGCGCAGTGTAAGAGGAAGTGGTACATGGCTACTCATTTGTGTTCTACAAATAGTAAACAATCTATGTAAACGGGACCGATAGTATAGTCATTATTCGGAACATTAAAAGTAATTTGCTCTAAAACGGTACTTTACAACCTCTAAGTAGGTCAAAGACTACCTCAAAAAGACGGACATTGCATCTAACCTCAAGACTGCCGTATACAACCATACCAAGTAAAAAAAGCACTGGGATAAATATTCGGTTAAACTAGGCTATATCCATACTGTTTACAATAAAGCCACCGTATAAATTTTCTCTGTAACTTCTCTAGCATGAATTCATTTAGCCTCATACGGATCCCATATGATTGCCTCACTCTCTAGTTGACTACAGGGTTTTGAAGGCTTCTACGATGTCAAAATGCTGAAAAAATTATTTCAAACTTCCCGATGACATAAAGACTACAAATTTTAAACGTCACAGACAGAACCAAATGATTAAATTTTTTTAATTACATCTACATAGTTAGGCACAAAAAATATTTATTTTTAAATCTATTTTGCCAGTATGCGATGTTTTCATATAAATTGATTTATTAATGAAAATAACTCGGTGAGTTGTGAGTCACGGTTTCTATCCCCGCACAAAACAAATATTTGTTTGCATGAACATGTCTGTTAGTCTTGGCAGGTTTGGATATTTTCTATATAATATATGGATGTATTTACAAAAAAAATGTATTTAAGTAGAATATCAGTGATTTACATATCACAAAGTACAAGCTTTGCTTAGTTTGGGACTAGATGGCAGTGTGTAATTAATTCAGTAATATTTATTTATAATCTATTTTATTTCAGAGATGTGCGAGCTACAGCAAATATAATAAAAGCATCGCTAGGATCTGGACTGCTGGCAGGACCCTTAGCATTTTCTAACGCAGGATGGGGTGTCGGTATCGTTGGCACAATCATCATCGGATTTATTTGTGGACATTGCATCCATATACTAGTCAGTACAACATTTTTGTTGCATATAAATATACCAGCTGTAGTCAAATTCCAAAAACTTCCTACTCCAACTAATTTCTTCTGATTAAATTCGCTGTGAGTTCCAAGGCAGCTGTAGTTTTACCCCCGGGACTGCAATGGACTTCACTGTTCATTGCATTCACTTGTGTAAGCTATAATCTATAACCTAGTCAGAGAACATCGCTCGCGCACCGCCACCCCCGCTGCCAACGCAGCAACTCCTTCCTTTCCGGTGACCTCACTCACTCCCAGGAAATTTAAAAACCATACAGTCTTATTATTAGAAATTGGTTTAAGAGGATTTTTTAACCGTACCCAGTGCCAAATTACCGTAGTAAAATCAGCATAACACCCCGCTTGATGGAAAGCGGTTATCGTGGCTATAATAACGCTTGCAATCTTGCAATAGAACCCCCGCTACTAACGCAGCATCTACCCTCGTCAGGTGACTTCACTAACTCACAGAAACACAGAACACAACAAAACCTAGACAGGTACAAGTATAATATAGTACAAGTATGTACCAAAAAAAAATGGCTCTGTTTGACGTCCTTGCTAATGACAGAGTCAAATAATTATGTAGATATACATAAATACATGCTATTTTTTACTGGCGCATTCACTGCCAATTGGTATAAATTCACGTAATTTTATCATAACCCATAATGACTTTTTGATTATACTAATTCTATCTAGTTACTTCTAGTCTACCAGTAACCAATAAATTAACTGTTGAAATCAACAGCAGTTTTGTAGATTTCGTTCAACCAAACAAACAAACTCTTCAGCTTTATAATATTAGTATAGATATGTACATATGTACTTTTATTTTAAGAAATAAATAGCTGACCGTACATACACTGTCTAAACCTTACCCAGCATAACTTTGGTGGGTAAGGTAAATAATAATAATATCCGATTGCAACGAAACTTTGGTGGGTTGTTCTACAATGAGCAGTAAACGAATGGCAATGGTAAATACAGGACAAATATACAAACATTCATTTTTATTTATGAAAAGATATGACACATATAGTTTGAAAATAATGTCTCAATTATACAGACCTTAAATTGTACTAAAACACCCAAATATATATTATAATCTTTAAAAAAATATCCCGTAATACAAAGGTTCATTACAAGTAGTTAATATTAATTAATTAATTAATTAAAAGGTAATAAAGGTAATAAATTCAGTATCAGAGACAATTAAAATTGAAATTTAAAGATTTCAATGCAAATCTGTAAGCATCTCATTGTAATTTATCAATAGTGGAGTTTTGTCATGTATCCAGGCCCTGCTATACTATTTTAGATAATTCAACTAATATGTTGTTGTATTCCTGCGAGTGAGTGAAGTTACCAGGAGGCAAAGAAATGCTGCGTTGCCAGTGGGGATGGCAGCGCGCGAGCAATATAACATGTTGCGATCGTATAATATTGGCTATGATAACCGCTTCATATAGGCTTGTCTGTCACCAGGCATATAATAAAATAAAAACATACCTATTATACTTTTTTATGAACATAATAAAATTTGTATGGATGAATCTATGCTTAATATTATAAAGCTGAAGAGTTTGTTTGTTCGGTTAACTCACTAATCTCAGGAACTACTCGTTCGAATTGAAAAAATATTTTATTGTTAGATAGCCAATTTTTCGAGGAGGGCTAGGCTATATAACATCATGCTACCACCAATAGGAGCACCAATGAAAAATGTAACAAAAATGGGAAAAAAATATTCCTTTTGAGAGCTTCCGTTGCGTGCGCTGCGTAAACAATTCAAGTTACGCAACAATTATATACGATGGAATTATTCATCTTAAAAAGTTCTAAAAAAAAATCCGTGTTAGCATATGTCTGTCTTTTAAGATTCATTATCATCATCATCATCATCAGCCTGTATCTATCCACTGCTGGATATAAGCCTTCCCCAATGCTTTCCACCAAATACGATCCTCCGCCTTCCGCATCCAGCCGCTTCCAGCCGTTTTCTTAAGGTCATCGGACCATCTAGAAGGAGGGCGTCCAACGCTTCGTCGTCCTACGCGCGGCCTCCACTCTAATACCTTCCTCCCCCATCTGCCATCACTTACTCGGCAGATGTGACCCGCCCATTGCCACTTCAGCTTGCAAACTCGAAAGGCTATGTCGACAACTTTAGTTCTCCGTCGAATTTCTTCGTTCCGGATTCGATCCCTCAGAGAAACCCCGAGCATAGCCCTCTCCATCGCTCGCTGCGCGACCTTTAGCCTGTGGACCAGTCCGACGGTCAGTGTCCAAGTCTCTGCAACATAGGTCATTGCAGGGAGGACGCACTGGTTGAAGACTTTAGTCTTCAAACATTGGGGTATCTTTGCGGTGAAGATGTGCCGAAGTTTTCCAAAAGCTGCCCAGCCCAATCGAATGCGTCTATCGATCTCTTTGTTGAAGTTACCCCGGCCAAGCTGTATGGAATGTCCGAGGTAGACATAGTCTTTAACCACTTCAATCTGTGTATTCTCTACCATAACCGGGGTAGGGATGACAACATCATTGTACATGACTTTCGTCTTGTCGAAATTCATCCCCAGCCCCACGGATCGAGATGCAACATTGAGATCGGTCAACATTCGACTGAGATCCTCCAGCGATTCAGCCATTATGACCACGTCGTCGGCAAACCGAAGGTGTGAGATGTAATCGCCATTTACACTGATGCCCCGTTTTTTCCAGTCCAGCGTTTTAAATACGTCTTCCAGAGCAGCGGTGAATAGTTTCGGGGAAATGACATCCCCTTGACGTACTCCCCGCTGCAGCTGGATAGGCTTAGACTGCTGGTCCTGGACGCGGACAGTCATTGTCGCAGAGCTGTATAGCCATCTCAGCACCTCGATATAGCGGTGGTCGACTTGGCATCGCTGTAAGGATTCCAGAACAGACCAAGTTTCGATGGAGTCAAAGGCTTTCTCGTAATCCACAAAAGCCACACAGAGCGGCAAATTGTACTCTGTGGTTTTCTGCACAATCTGCCGCAATGTATGTATGTGGTCCACGGTACTGTAGCCTTTACGAAACCCAGCCTGTTCCGGTGGCTGGTACTCATCAAGCCTTCGAGCGAGACGATTCGTGATAACCCTTGAAAACAGCTTATACACGTGAGTCAGGAGCGAGATCGGTCTATAATTCTTCAATAAGGTTTTGTCACCTTTTTTGAAGAACAAGACGACCAAGCTCCTGGTCCACGCGACCGGAGCGGTCCCATTGTGAATGACGGAATCAAACAGACGTTGTAGTTCCTTCAGAACCGGAGTTCCTCCAGCTTTCAACAGTTCTGTTGTAATTCCGTCCTCACCGGGAGCCTTACCATTTTTCAGCTGTTCAAGGGCTATCCTAATCTCACCCATGCTGATGTCCGGAATATCTTCGGTTTCGTGTCGGGTTAGTGGGGCTCGGCGATCACTTACACGAACATCTAATGTAGGGACAGGTGCATGTGCAGCATAAAGTTTGCCATAGAACCTCTCTACCTCTGCGAAGATCTCTGGCTTAGAGGACACGATTCGACCATCCTCTAGTTTGAGCTTCGACAGATAAGCCCTTTCAGAAGGCCGAGAAAAGACTTTTAGCCCTTTGTTGCGTGCTATCACGTCCTCAATTCGTTTAGCATTGAAGAGCCTTCCGATCCGCTTATTTAAAGCTGCATATTCTGTCGAAGCCCTAACAGATGCAGTCGCCTCTCGTCGCTTCTGCATAAGAGCCAGAGTTTCGCTAGAGAGCTTGGCTTCTCGAGCTTTATGCTGCCGCCCAAAGTGTTTGATGCCGATTTCGTGCAGTGTTTTCCCTATTCTGTTTGATGCCTCGTCCATGTCCGCAGTGGTTTCCAACGAACTGAATCGGTTTGAAATTCCAGTTGGAACTTTTCCGAAGTTTGAATGGTTTGAGGAAGAGTTGGACGTAGATTCGCCTTCATCATACGGGCTCTTTCGAGTTTATAGCTGATATTCAGGGTGCCTCGTACAAGTCGGTGGTCGCTACCGGTGCTAAACCTGTTAACCACCGAGACATCCCTAAATATCCGCCTTTTATCCGTTATGATGAAGTCGATCTCATTCCTAGTCACTTTGTCGGGGCTTTGCCAGGTCCATTTCCTCTGGGGCTTCTTTTTAAAGAACGAATTCATCAAAAAGAGCCCCTCCATTTGGAGGAAATTTACCAGCATTTGCCCCCTGTAGTTCCTCGACCCCAAACCAAACCCTCCGATGACCGATTCATCACATTCTCGTACTCCCACTTTGGCGTTGAAGTCCCCGACAACAACTGTGAAGTGGGTCTTGGTGGTATTACGTATGGCCTTTGTAATGTCTTCATACATGGCCTCGACCTCTTCATCCTGGTGTGTCGTCGTTGGAGCATATACCTGTACTACTTTCAAAGAATATCTCTTCGTCAGTTTTAGCACAAGATATGCTACCCTCGACGAAACACTGGATACCTCCACTACGTTGTTGACGAGAGCTTTATGAACGAGGAACCCGACACCGCCCTGGGAGAGCTGATCTCCTTCACGGTAGTAGAAGAGGTTGCCAGATTTGAGTATCACGGTACCCTCTCCCTCTCGTCGGATTTCCGACAGACCCAGAATCTGACATTTCACCGACTTCAATTCTACTTCCAGCTCTCCCACATCCTCATCACGCCTCAGTGTCCGTGTGTTATACGTGCCAATAGTCAATTGTTGGTGGTGGCCTGCCAACCGGAGATTATTCGCACCCCCGCCCTGCCGGAACCGATACCGCCACCTTGGCACGGGATAGCAGGGCTGCCGGGTACTGGGGGCCATATATTTTGGTTTCCATCCATTGGTGAGTTATGCCCTTAAGTCGCCACGCTGGGCAGGCGGGTTGGCGACTGTCGCCAGAGCCTCGTCCGTTTATCGGCAGGGTGCACCACGTGCAAGTGAGGTTGGCTTTAGCTCCGAGATGGTAGGGAGCCACTTACAACCCGCTTTTAAGATTGGCTCACTATAACCTTTCAACTTGTTACTTCGCTTACGCTTCACTCTCAACGCTCTGTGACACGCAGACGAAGTTGCGCGAGTCAGCTAATGTATAATATATGTATACGTAAATATATGGATGTTTTTTCTTCTTTTACTTGTCCTTACCAAAATTTGACCCTTAAATTATGTCTCAACATTAAGTTCACCTTATTTCATACTCCCAATTTCGGGGTCAATAAAGCTTAAATAAATAAATACTTATTTACAGGTTAAAACCTCAAGAGGTTGTTGCAAATTAGAAAAGAAACCATCTCTTGGATATGCGGAGACATGTAAATCTGCGTTCATGAATGGGCCTAAATGTCTCAGGCCCTTCGCCAACGCTGCCAGGTAATCCATCTGACATGTATAATATAAGCCTTTTGTACTCTTATTTTACGGTCAAAAAATTGGTTATATATAAAGTCGGTTTACGGACGATAATTTTACGTGATAACGGTATATGAAACGTAGGCCGATCGTGCCTTTCTATCGCTTATTCCGCGCTCTCGCTTGCATGCTCGACTCAGGTGGAACGTGACAATGAGTCATGCTTTATCGTGCGTGCAGCCGGCGTTTATAAAAAGTTATCACATCAAAAAGTTTATATAAATAAATAAGAAATAGTCTATTGTGCTCGTGGTCTCTGAAACGAATACCGCGAACGCACACGATAGCAATTATTTATTCGGTGACGATAATACAGCGCGTTGAATACCTTTATGCGGAAAAAAATCATCTTGTGAACAATTGTAACAACACGAAAGTATTTTTTTTTGTATTTGCACGTGCTCTATAGAATGATTCACGAACGTGCGAGATAGTAAATTTAGTATTCCATGGTGAAATACCCAAATAGTATATTATAACAAAAATTTCATTTCTTTTTTTTGCCAAAAACGATTTATTTCAAATTATTTTACTTTTGAGACCGATTATGAATAATAGATTTTACGTTCCTAACTTCATTAAGTAGGTACAATTACGTAGTACTATTACTTATACTGTGGTACAATATTACTTTTAGCATAAAACATTAACAGCAAAAAACTTCAATATGTGTACTTTTACTTTTATATAATAACTAGCTTTTGCCCGCGGCTTCATTCGTGCCAAATTCTTTTTCGTAAAATTTTTTTTTTTTTTTTTAAAGTATCAAAAGTTACTTCTGATACCTACCTCCAAGAATGTGTACAAAGTTTCATGATGATCGGTTGAGTAGTTTTCGCGTGAAAGCGTTTATAACATTAACACATTTATAATATTAATAATAAGTAGGGATATGTTGTCAAATGATTTTCTACGCAAAATGTTCAAACGAAGGTTGTCAATCAAAATTATTGCAAAAAAAAATGTATATTTTATGTGTAAAATTATTTTTAAGAAATAATTAATATAATTACGCTCATACGAAAAGGAAATAATTACGGTCATACGAAAAGATAAAGATAACACATTTTACACTTCGCAAAATGTTCAAACAAAGGTTGTCGATCAAAAATGAAAATTCAATAGAAAATATAATTTATGCACAAAATACAATGTCCTTTATATTTTCATGTAAGCCTGTCATTTTCGTATATTCGTTATGCCTTACACGCATGCATGGCATTACACGCTTGAATTTCGATTTGATGGACCGCTTTTGCAATAATTTTCTACGTCCATCAAAAACAACTTTAAAAAAATACATTAACGTGCTCAAACAGATACATCAGTAAAAGAAGAATAATAAAATAATTTTGCCATTTAGCTCTTTGTTCTCCACTATTGCATATTCAATATATTATATATCATTTGACGATGCGATAGACGTGTCGTATCAGCTTTTGTTTTTTAATTTAGAGTCGCATACACCACTGTTGTTATTTTCTGTAGCAGTCTCTCTTTGTGTTTCTTTGACAGAGACAGGATCTTACTAGAGAGCATAGCTACTCGATTTTTTTATTGAAGATGCGATAGTCGTGTCATACCTGCCTCCGGATTACTTTGTCTAAATTTCGTAGTATACCAGAGTCGTTTCTAATGCTGTTTAAATTGATCCATGATCTCACCAGAGAGCTTAGGTTTTCGAGTTTTATGCTGATGACCAACATGCATTCTACTCATTATCTACGCATCATCATGCAATACGGTTATACTTTCTAACGCTTTGCCCACGTTCGCAGGATTTTCAGCTAGCCAAATCAGTTTAAAAGTTCGACTTGTAATTTTATAGAATCTTGATTAATTGGCCTCTTCCAAATTTTGATCTCATATTTGGAGTAAGTCGATGGTTGCTTCCAGTGTTAATTTAGTTGACCACTGCGGAATCCCTAAATACAATTCTCTTGTTCTAACAGCAGACGCGCCAAAAACACGGGCAAGATCGGCCTCCGACCTTAGCCGAAATCGTGGAGAGTCGCCCCCTTGATGCTGACGAGCGAATATTCTACCTATATATTATTATATACTTCTATATATATTTATATAGACATATAAATATATTTATATATATTTATATCCTATAGTCTTCGCGAGCTCGAGCTGTCCGAGAATGAGGCTAGACTAGGCTAGCTAGTTGAATAAATATTCAACTTCATCATTTAAGCATTTATATGTTTATGAAATTTATATGTAACTATTTCCGAAACCTTAAAGTTACAATTCACATTCACACATATTGTTGGTGTTGATTCACAACATAGACAACATATTGTTTCCGATGTTGTACCTATCTGCCGGCTGACATTAGTAGTTTGAAGGCAAAACATAATTATGTACATAGGCATTAAGATATCAAAGTCTTAGAGCGCATAATATTCTCAATTACTACTATATATAAAACAATATATAATATGCTCAATTTTCCACTCAGTATACCCTCATTGGCACAATTGTTCTCCCAGATCCCGTTGGAATGGGAAGACAAAACTTGGAGGGTGTATAGAGATTTTTTATTCAACCGTGGAAAAGTATTTTTTTTTTTCTCAATTTTTTTAAATGGTCACCTTACAACGTTATTTTACATTTAAACCCAAACGCTAGCAAAATTTATATAATTTAGCAGAATTTAATTTATAAGTATTTTATTGTAATCAAATTAGGTCACTTCACTATTCTGTTATAAATTTAACAAAACGTCCCACAGTATTTCATATTGCAAGCGGTAATATGGCTATGTTTGGAGGTGGAGGCTCTGGTCATATCAGGCGGGTCGTATGTTTATCTGTCACTGAAAGTATTTTATATATAATTTTGTAATCTATTGCAAGCGATGTTTGCAAGCAATGTATTTAAAATGATAGCAAATGAAATCATATGAAGTGAATATTATTACAACATATTATGTTTTATAAAATATATTACACACTCCTTAAAGAGAGATGAGCTCGCCTTTGCAAAACTGGAACAAAAATAATGCATGTTTTGTTTAATGTTTGGAATGTACTTTTTTTATATGAGAGGGGGGCATACTAGCATGTGGGTTATCTGGTGGACAGTAATCACCACCGCCCATAGAGATCAGCAACACCAAGGGGTCACCGATCCGTTGCCAGCCTTTTAAGGGAAATATGTACTACAATGAAAAATATAAATTCCAAATATCATTAGCAAAAATAAGTAGCTTCTATAAAAATATTTAAAGATAATTTAGTAGCACACACAAGCACTGAAATCAGGAACGAAATATAAAGCATAAATCAATTTAGTACTGATTAAAAATAAATTATTTCTTATTTTTCAGCATATTTGCAGAGTTCTCATTATTTGCAACATACGTCGGCGTTTGCTGTATTTACACTGTACTTATTTCGGATTCAGTTAAACAGGTATGTATTTAAAAATATTCAGAACCTGTCATGGGACTCATCTCAATTCTACTTCCAACTCTCCTACATCCTCGTCACTCCTCAGTGTCCTTGTGTTGTATGTGCCAACAGTCAACCTTGGCCACCTTGACACCTTGACACCTTGGCCTAGGATATCAGAGCTGCCGGCTACTGGGGGCCATATATGTTTTGTAAACATTGGAGAGTAATGTCCATAAGTCGCCACGTTGAGCAGGCGGATTGGCGACTGTCGCCAGAGCCTCGTCCGATGATCGGCAGGGTGCATCACGTGCAGGTTAGATTAGCTTTGGCTCCGGCTATGGTAGTGAGCCACTTATAACACACACCCGAAAACACTTACAAGCCAAATATAATGAAAACAAAACACAATGACGTCTTTTAAGTTACGGATTATGTTTACAGTATTAAGTTATTTGGAATAGCCGCATTCGTGTTACTCTCCACTCCCAATGGTTGACTGGTAGAGAATGCAATATCATTAAGTCCGCCTTTTGTACCCTTTTACTGTGGTCAATAAAGTTTTAATTAATTATATAAATGTAGCTAAATAATAATCTCTGAATGTGATAACAATCTCAATCTGAATCTTTTTTAGTCTTAGTGATTTATTATTATATGTACTCATATATGTTATTTGACAATGTGAGTGTTATCTGTAAAAAAAATATGATAACATGCAAATTTCAAGTTATGTAATTCTTATCGCAAATACTAATTACAAAGTCGGCACCGCTTGAATAATGTCTCTAGTGTCACAAACGTTTATTTCTCCGATGACTGCTTCCTATTAGGCAAGTAGTGTGGTTGTTTGTGATATAAAAATAATGAATCTCATATTAAAATTAATTCATAAATATTGACAAAACCTAGATGAGAACATCGGAAAAAGATAGCCCCCCTCCTCCTACACTGGCAGAATAGACCCTACCTTTGAGTACTTTAGTAAGTTCATCTGAACACCTCAAGGTGTAACTGAACCAATTAACAAAACTACAAGAATTATTCCTAGTAAAGAATCTGGCGAAAAGAGAGGTAGGGAGCGTAATTGTAAGCTACCCGACTGGAGAATGTACCTCCACCTTACAGAATACCGCAGCCAAATAACAATTCCCTTGAGGGTTGTTGTGTTCCTGCGAGTGAGTGAGGTCACCAGAAAGAAAGGAAGGAGATGCTGCGTTGGCAGCGGGGGTGGCGGCGCGCGAGCGATATTTTATGTTGCGAGCGTTAATATGGCTACGTCAACCGCTTCACATCAGGCGGGCCGTATGCTTGTCTGCCACCCGACGTGGTATAAAAAAAAAAAAAAAAAAAAAAAAAAAAAAAATAGTAAATATTAAAATGAGACTTCGAGAGGAGCTTGACGGCGTTGCACGTGTGAGTCTAGTCGAACACGCAAGTTAAGTAACTTCGACTGCAGCCTGTACATGGATGGGTTTATTAATTTTGAGCACGTTAAGCTGTCGGTCCCGGCTGTTGTCATTAGATGTCAGTCGTTGATCCAAATCAGTGGCCTTGAGGCGGCTTGAAAACATATGCCTCCGCCAACCCGCAGTTGATCACCGTGGTGGAGTATGCTCTTAATCCCTTCGATTGAGGGGAAGCCCGTATCCCAGCAGTGAGACGATTAAGGATTGATGAGGAAATGTTAAAATACAAATCTATTTCAGCCCATATTCATCCCTCTGCTGGAATATGAGTCTTCCTTCAATGGCTAGGGTTTAGAGCGTACTCTAACTACGCTGTTGCAATTGCGGGTTGGCCGAGTTCAGTGAATTCAATACAAATTCTTCATATTTCTCTTCACAATCTACTTAACACACAAATACAATTTTCGAATACAGACTCTTCATCCCACTTGGCGTGAGTCTGAATGACTGTTATATATAGACAGCCGGGACCGACAGCGTAACGTGCCCTCCGAAGCACAGAGGTCTTCAATATAAATATCCACAGGCTACGGTCAACTTTGCTTAATTTGCGTGATCGATTACACGGACTGACACGCGCAATGACGCTATCGAGCCCTCCAAAATACAAATCACGAAAAAAATATTTTCATGAATGCCATAGACAATTTCTCAACAAGACTAGATTGTAAAGATAACTTCAACTATTGGACTTATAGGATTATCTTATTTTATATTAGTCACGTTGTCTACCTAATTAACGCTATCGTTATCAATGTACTGTCAACCTGTTTTTCACTACAGGGACACAGATGTTAATACCCACTTAAACGAAGGTACTTAAATAATAAGTCTACAGATACTGTGTTACATGTTATATAAGGCTATTACTATCTTCCGGTAGGGATGCAATGTTGAAAAATATCCCATGCAAAACTACTGCGTCAATCAAGATACTTCTTATAACGAAAACAAGAATATTATTATTAAGAAAGTGTAAGGACCTTTACACATAATGCCACAGCGGCAGCGTTCTTCGCTGCCGTGGATCTATCGCGGTATGTACGGTAGTCGGGTTGAAAAATCGCCGTCGCTGATGAGGCGCCGTATGTAAGAGTTCATATAAATCCAAGGGAATTTACGGGATAATGTGTAAACAGCCTAAGACATGTCTAAGTTCCCGCAGCAGCCCAATGACAGAATAAATAATTTCATTTCATAATAAATAGGTCAACGATAAGAGCGCGTTCTGTTGGGCAAAGCCATGTTTACGTTTTGTAATTAATGCATTCAAAAAACCTCTACATTAAAGTAATTAGTTCGTTGTTGTAAACCAAAGCCTTGGAGAAGTAGCATGAGAGAGAAGTACATGTTAAACTTGGTGGCAATATTCTGCAGTACCTTGTTGATGACTGCTGTTGATCAATGGCAAAAGAGCGGCGGTTGCTAGTCCTTAATAACTCAATTTAAAATTTAGAAATTACTTAAGTTAAGCGTGTAACTTTGTCAAAAGGTAAAACAAAAGAGGTAGGAAGAGTTGAAGGAGAGGCAGAAGTATATAAAATAGAATGTAGTAAAAGAAGAGACGAATAGAAAAAATATATTTCGATAAATTGTTTCAGCTGGTCGACCGATATGCGCCATCTGTGATCTTACCTGTGGAATATTATTGTTTAATTTTCTTATTACCACTGTGTGTGCTATGTCAGATAAAATATTTAAAATTTCTGGCAATATTTTCCCTACTCGCAAACGTTCTCCTGGTGGCCACATATCTGATATGCCTGTACTATATATTTGGAAATGATATAAATTTTTCTGATAAGAAAGTTGCCGGCAATCCTGCAAGATATCCAGCATTTATTTCGTAAGTATACTAAAATAAGTTGTAGTTATTACTGTATTTTTCATGCAATAAGCGTATTAATGTTTAGTGGTTAAGGGATGTAAGGAGGTCCTGGAGAAAGAGCGGTATCACAAAAGACCACAGCCAAATAACAATATCTTTGAGGATTTTTGTGTACAAACGAGTGTATGAGGTCAACGGGCGCCATGTTGCCAGCATCTATAAACTACTGTAGCCGCTTTACATCGTACCACAGACTACATAATATAAGCTTATTAATTTATCACCCGATGTGGTGTAAAAAAACAACAAGCACTTATTTGGATTGTTGTACCTAAGTAGCTCATTATCATGTTTAGTGCCAAAGCCAAGCTCGACTACACATGAGTACCCAATCGATTAGCAAACCAAAGCACAGACCATATAAGGCAAAGATTTATAATATTCTATACTTATATTCTATAACGTACCATAAGTTCTGTAGGCGAAAGAGAGAGTAATATAAAGCCGTCTGGGGAATTACACTTCCACCTCATAGAAGACTTCAGCCAAATAGGCCTTAGAGGAATGTTATATCCTTGACCGATTTATCAGATGAGCTAGGCAGTTTAAAAACATGTAATATTTTATTCCAGCACAGTAATATTTGCCATGGAAGGCATAGGCGTCGTGATGCCAGTTGAGAACGCAATGAAGAAACCGAAGCACTTCCTCGGTTTCCCCAGTGTTCTTTTTGTGTCCATGACGGTCATAGTGTTCCTGTACAGCACGCTGGGAATGTTCGGATATTTTCAATATGGTGACGTTTTGAGAGGATCCATCACATTGAACCTTCCTATAGATGATTGGTAAGTTTAATCTTTTGCGACAACGATTTGATCTAAATATACAGTGTGATTGTTAGCTTCATGAAATATTTATGATGCAGAAAAAATATTATAAAACAATTTTGACATGAAAAGATCACCAAGTTATCAACATCTTTAGATTCAAAGTTAACCTCACCTGTACGTATAAAACCCTGCTGATTAACAAACGTCGCTCTAGCGAAAGTGAGGTAGGGACATTGGTAGTACCTCCACCTGACGAGCTCGGTGGCGTAGCGGTCAATGACGCGGCTTCGACACCAACGCTCGTGGGTTCGATTCCCACATAGGACAAACATTTGTGTGCATGAACATGTCTGTTTGTCTTAGTCTGGGTGTTTTCTATGTATCATAAGTATGTATGTACAAAAAAAATGTATTTACGTATGTTTATCAGTTGTCTAGTACCACACAAGCTTCGCTTACATTGGGGCTAGATGGCGCTGTGTAATTTGTCTGACAATATTTTATTTATTTATTTAGCTCACAGTAAACCATAGCCAAATAACAATCTTCTTGAGAATTATTGTGTTCATATGCAGCACCAGGCATAATATAAAAATATATATTAATTTCTTCTTTTAGGCCTGCGATATGCGCCAAAGTGTGTATAGCTTCCTCCATTTTCTTCACATATCCTCTACAATTCTTCGTGGTTATTGACATCTTCACTAAGTACACAGAACCACATATCAAGGAGAAGTACAAGTCTGTCATTCAAGTAATAGCAAGGACTGTAGGCGTTTGCTGTTGTGGTAAGTTGACATAATTAACTCCCACTAGGTGTACCTTTAAATCCCTATCTCCAGTACTCAGTCTGGGTCACCCATAGTGCAGCTATAGACATATCATAAGCCATAGTCATAAACTCAATACGCATGTAATGAGCTTATGAATAAACCAACCACTTCGTTTGGATTGTGAGAGATGACATCGATAAGAAAGGGGTAACTGTAGATATAGAGGTTGATAAGGTTGAATAGAATATACTTTAACCCCGAATAATGGGAAAAGAACCCAATTGAACCAATAACAAACCATGACAAAATTAAAGACTGTTAATCCATTGCACAAGACGTAAGAGGAAGTGCCCCATTTTGATGGCATTGCGCTGCGATACATAATCTGTGACATCCACAACACGTAAACCAGACGGGTTGTCCATGACGCATTTAAACTCATTTTTAATCTGACAAAAAAATAAAATAAAACAAACCACTAAAAGTAATAATTATTACAGTCTGTTTATTTTCAATTAAATCAAAAAATAATAACGATGAATAGGTATTGATAAACTTGTAGGAGAGCCTACACGTGATCTAGCACAGGGGACTAAAAAAGTGGACCACGGAAAATGACTTTGCCTCTCCTAACGTGGTCACATCTTAAGATGCAGCTGATAGATAATTTAGCGAACTTTTTAGGGTTCCGTACGCAAAGGGTAAAACGGACCCTATTACTAAGGCTCCGCTGTCCGTCCGTCCGCGAACCGTGATAGTTAGACAGTTGAAATTTTCACAGATGATGTATTTCTATTGCCGCTATAACAACAAATACTAAAAAATAGCATAAAATAAATATTTAAGGGGGGCTCCCATACAACAAACGTGATATTTTTGCTCGTTTTTGCTCGATATAGATAATGGCAACAGGTAGACGCTTGAAATATTCACAGAATATTTAGTTATATATTCACTTTAAAAATAAATAATTAAATTAAAATAAAACAAATATTTAAAGGGGGCTCTCATACAACAAATGTGATTTTTTGCCGTTTTTTTTTGCGTGATAATGGTATGGAACCCTTCGTGCGCGAGTCCGACTCGCACTTGGCCGGTTTTATTTAAAGGACATTAGCAATTTACCAGGAGTTTTGGAAGATCACGAACCCTGCCAGTTCTAAGCTGAAGTCGATTGCGATCGGGTATTTTGATTGTACATAAGAATAAAAGTTTAGCTTATATTAGTGATAATTGTGTTTAGATTAGTCAGTATAGACAATGGAGCTCGATAGGCTGAGCTGAAAACATGAAAGCAAACTGAAGACCGATTTTCGGAACCAAAAATTTATAACTGAATTAGCTTAGGTGGTACGTCCACTGAACTAAATAAAACTGCTTACAATAAAACATTTCATAATTATTTGATTATGAAATTATGCAGTGATAAAATATGTCCATATTATATACTCAAGCTTGTGTTGAAGTTAAAGAGAGGTTTATCATTGAGAGGGATTATCATGACAGTAAAGAACAAGGACCGTTACATATATTATATTAATTCCACTAAGTATCGACAAGTGAAAATATAAACCAAAGGATTATCATTACAAAACAGAAAACACTTATTGAGGGATTAGTGATAAAGTATCTTCTTGCTTTGAGGATGACAGCTAGTATACACGTGTTTTCATAGCAAATCTCAAATTGCTCCGTATTGCTCAATCTTCCACATCCCGCTTATGGGGCAACTAACGAAAACGGTTCCCGCATGCGAATGTTATGGTATGCGTAAATAGAAAACCTCGTGCATCCCGCATGCGGGATCGATTACTGAAATTAAAAGATGAGCACAATGAATAAAAAACTAAATGAATTAAGAACACAATCGTGCTGCTCACAATCAGTAAGGGAACGTATTGGAACCGAAATGATCACATTCTATTCAGTCTATGTTCAGTTCCACATGAAGTTTTCTTCCGCGAACATTTGGTTTATGGAATAAACACATGGCAATATTTTCCCAGAAGAATACACAGGGTTATTTTAAAAAAGGAAACTGGAGAGGAGCTTCCTACAGCGCCAATAACGCTAGCCAAATACGCCAATGCCGACTCAAGTATTTTCAACACTAGAGTGTTGTAGCATCTCTAGATAACGTCGATGCCATTCCATTGATTCGATTGAGGGTTTTGTTGGTTTATAGTGGGTGAAAGACATGCAACCCTATATGTGATTTGACCGGAAGTGTAACAGGAGCTGTAGTTATAGGCATAAGGGTCCGGTACTAATAACCTACGTTTGTCATTGACAGAGTAAATTGCCTTCAAAACAACAAAAATCTATTTTTCTTTTTTGCAGTGGGAATTGGCATGGCTCTTCCAATGCTGGAGCAAATCATCAACTTGGTCGGGGCTGTGTTCTACTCTACCCTTGGACTCATCATTCCTGCAGTTATCGAGACTGTGTTCAGATCAGAGAACCTCGGCAAATTCAAATGGGTTTTATGGAAGAACCTTGTTATTATTCTTTTCGGTCTCATCAGCTTAATTTCTGGATGCACAGTAACTATCAGCGATATCATAAATATACTTCATCGGAAAACAGAATGATTGGTTGGAGAAACTGTTAACAAATTCATGATAAAAATTGTCAGTCTTGAATATTTGGTGTTGCCAGTTACAGATAAGGCCAATGATTCAAACATAGGTCGTGGCACTCCTTATGTTTAAATTAATGTACTTAATGAATTTAACCTAAACCCATTATATATAACTGTGATAAACGGTGATAAAACATAGTAAAATCTTGTTTATAATAAAACAGTGCTATAAATTAAGGCTGGCAACACACATCCGGAAAACGTTACGGAATTCAGTAACTGAATTAATGACCTTAATTCCGGACGCACACAATTCTATACAAAACTCCTATTGACCACACACGCTTGAAGACTTTATCAGATTCTGATTTTATCAAATCGATCTTACAAAAATACACTGACGAGTATGAAGAATTTAAGAATCTAAATTCCGGGCTCACTTTCCATACTTTTCTAAGAGTGAACTCACACAGACCGGAAGTCATATTCTTAAATTCAGTTTCTGTTTTCCGTGACGGGTTCCAACTGTGTAAAGCCGGTGTAATAGTTATTAATCTTATAAATGCGTACAGTCCATATAAAAGGCTTTGTTATTATGTTCAACATATTTTTTGCGTCTTAATTGTTTATTTTATTAATTGTCACTATGAAGGTTTATAGTAAGATTATGTTTTATGATGCATTGTACATACATACAGTCCTTGCAATAGGTTATTATTTTAAGTAAAATATGTTACACATACTATTTGACGAGCTTGGTGGTGGAATGGTTAGCAATGGCCACTTTGACTCCGAGGTCGCGGGTTCGATTCCCTCACAAGACAAACATTTGTGTACATGAACATGTCTGTTTGTCTTGGTCTGAGTGTTTTCTATGTATTATAAGTATGTATTTACAAAAAAAAATGTATTTAAGTACATTTATCAGTTGTCTAGTACCCATAACACAAGCTTTGCGCCTAATTTGGGACTAGTTGGCGCTGTGTAAATTGTCCAGAAATATTTATTTATTATTTATTATAGGGTAGTAGAAGTAGTAGACATATTAGTCAACTTTTTAAAAGCAGTAAAAAGAGCAACAAGGTATGAAAAAAACACTAAATTAAGCTATGACGTCATTCTTTAAGCACAGTCAAGCAAAGTTATTTTTCTAAGATTCATTTATTTAAAATTCGTTATACCCTAAAGGAAGGCGTTACTGCGTTGGCAGGAAGGGCGCGTAAGCGATATCATGTTGCGCCTGTTAACATTGCGCTTCACATCAGGCGGGCCCTATGCTTGTCTGCCACTCGACGTAGTATAAAAAAATATTATAATGTATGGAAAGAATATAATTAATGAATTAACATAAAATTCCTCATTGCGCATTTATAATAATTATTGAAATAAGAAACGAATGCTGCTAGAAAATGAGTAAACCAAAATGAAATCTTTATTTTATATCAGTTTATTGAAATATCAATCATATATGAATTCTTAGAGCTGCTAAGAACAAATTGAAATATAATATATGAATGTTATTATGTAGGTATGTATGTAATTTTAATGTAATAAGTTTTAATGTACTGAAGATACTGGAGAAGTAAAAAAAAATTTGGATTAGGCTATGCTAGCAGAATGACTGGGCCATTCTACTAGCTTCTTCTGACTGTCACTCCTGAACATCTCTTCTCCATATGGCTCAAGGATTATGCTAGACTTAAGATTATTATTTATTGTTGCGGTCGAATGCTCTTCCAACTGAGCTAGCAGGAAGGTTTTATAATATACGAATGTAATTATGTATGTATATAATTTTAGTGTAATAAATTTTAATGTACTAAAGAATACGGAAGATACTGGAGAAGGAAATAAAATTTATTTGGATCAGACCAAGCTAGCAGAATAGGCTAGATGACAATTATCTAAAATTATAAAAAAAAATTTTTCAGTATCGTAAAATATACAAAACTAGTACGAACTACGTTCTTGAATTTTTTATAACTTATGTCCGACTTGTTTTATGATCGTTCAATGTTTGGTGGGAAAGTCCAATTTAAAAGGATGAAATTATTTAAAAAAAAATATATTAACTTTGGAAAAACAATAAAAAATACTATAACTTTTGTTACGGCACTAGCTACATAAACACAATATTTAACACAGTTGTCGTACAAATTTCTATTGTAATGTATACAAAATACCTAGGTCTTATCTAAGTAGACTTTTGCATGGAGCGTTTTCGGGAAAGTCCAAAATAGTGATTTTCAAGTTATCATATCTCGAGAAGTTTTTATGCTATCGAAGTAATTCTTTCACCTATAGCTATGTTATAATGACATCCATACATACCACATCGAAAATAAATGTCATCTAGCCTATGACGGGGTCATTCTACTATCTTGGTTCAACTAACACTCCCCAACATCCATCTCATGGATAATGTTAGATTTTAGATTAATATGAATGTTATATTTATTGTTATTGAATAATAAAATATTGTACTAACTTAGACAGAAATGCCGATAATGCGTATCGACTCGCCGTAAACTCTCGTATCTTCCAGTATATTTATTTTAGTTTTCGAAATAAAATGATTTTAGAAAATATGTATTATTTTTATTGTTTAAAGTATGACGTACTTTAATGTAGTGAAAACGTTAAGGTTCTCCACACAGAAAGAAACATTTTTCAATTAAGATATCTATCAGTGACGGTGATAAGCCTACCAGTTATTCCCACCGAGATGTGTAGCCAGCTACACTAAAAATGTATATACTTAGTCGGTTCAGGAATTTTCTACCTATCTGTACTGAGGTCACAATGATCACATCTCTTATTTTTCCGCTCAATGATTTTGCTGATGTCTGCTATCCCAATTTGAATGAAGATCTTCTCAATAACTAGAACCGGCTTATCTATAACGCTATCCGCTTCATCTTTTGACTTCGAAAATTTGATCATATAGCGCAGTATCGGTCCCAACTTAGATGGTTTCCTCCCCGCCAGCGTAGATAACAGACATTACTCGGCACTCTTATCTCTATTATTTTTAAACCTCTTTCTCGTGATTACTTGAAATGTAAGTTTCAGTATCTTCATGACACCCATGATCGCACATTCCGTTCTAACAACTCTCTTGTACTCTTTATTCCACCTTTTCGTTCGGGATTCTGTCGGCCCATCTTAATAAATGATTAGATTAGGATGGGCCGACAGTTTTATAGGAACGATAAATGTGTTGGATACATTGAATAATATGTATTTCAATAGCACGATCCATAGCAGAACGACTTCCGATAAAACTGTCGACAAAACTCGACATATTACAGGGCGTTCAGCCACGACCCAAAGCATCAAATGACCACGTTGACTTTGATCTCCGTGATTTGAAGACAGACAGCAATGTCTCCCCTCAATTGAAGGGATTCAGCAGACGGATATTTTTGGCATTACAGTTGTACAATCTACTAGCAACGACAAGTCATATAAACTGGTCCGGCACTTCTTGACTCATAATGGATTCATTCATTCACCTTAAAAAAAAGAATCAAAATTATTTATTCAGTACCTTTTCGCTAATTATAAATTGTTAGTCTCCTTTTGAATATAAAAATACCTCTAGTAGGCATTTCCGTTCTTCATTAATTTAAACATGTCTAAAGATACTTGCTATAAGTACATGTATATACATTCGACTATCATACATGTATATACATGTACTTATATATATTAGCTGTGACACGCAGCTTCGCCCGCGTGGTCCAGGGGAACTGCCATTGATTTGTGTATATTTTTTCTTTTTTTTACTTCGTGGGATAAAACCTGTTAAAAATGATTAAAAACATCTTAATCCCACGGGAAAAAATAAAGTATTTATACTTTATTTTTTCCCGTGGGATTAAGATGTTTTTAATCATTTTTAAAAAATAAAGTATTTATACTTTATTTTTTCCCGTGGGATTAAGATGTTTTTAATCATTTTTAACATTTTTAACAATTTTTAAATTTAAATTGAAAAAATAAAGTATAAATACTTTATTTTTTCCCGTGGGAAATTAAGATGTTTTTCCGGGATTAAAATAGCTTATGTCACTCTCCAGACTGTAAACTATCCCCGATAAAAAAATCAAGTCGGTACTTAGGTTCCTTTCGAAGTAAAATAAGGACAAATGATTACAAAGTTTATTTTTTTCCATGGGATCAAAATGTTTTTCCGGGATAAAAAGTAGCATAAGTCACTCTACAGACCGTAAACTATCCCCGTTAAAAAAAATGTTTAGGTTTCTTTTGACGTGGTAGAAGGACAATTGATTACAAAGTTTATTTTTTCGATGTTTGAAGATGTTTTTCCGGGTAAAAAAGTAGCATATATTATGTCACTCTTCAGACAGTAAACTATCCCCATTAAAAAAAGAATGCTACTTGGCTACCAATTTATAAGCTCGTTTTGCTGAATCACATGACATTTCGTTGGAAAACGTCAATTCCATACATTAATCATTAGATTCTATTAACGTCCACGTTACTAGAAAGCGATTTGTCTAGGCCTGCAGGATATCACAAAATCACAAATTGCCATATAGGTGGATTGAATCACAGGGTACGATAAACAGGATAAATGTACATATTTCTTGGACTTTTTTGTTGACTAATAATATTGGTATTCCTGGTTACTTTGGCATACTTAACTCAAAATTTACTTATGTGAATTGGATCATTTTTGCAGAAAGGGATCCAATCGTAATATCAGTGTATTCAGTAACAGTACTGCATTCAGAGATCAGCAATCAGATGTATGGTGTGGTTCAGGTGTGGCTATAAGGAGTGGAGGAGGCCAATTGGTCAATTGTTGTGGATTAGTCCATATTCAGAAGGCGATTACAATTCAGATAATCAAATATTATACATACGAAAGATCTTACGTATGATGAGTTTAGTATAAGTGTATTTATAATGACGTTGAAATTAACTCAGATAATCGCGCAATACTATGTTTTCATGTATTTAGTGACAGGAGGACGCCTGTATACTGTATGCCAGTGTTTCTCAAAGTGTGGGTCGTGACCTCATAGGGGGTCTCCTAGCCTTTCCAAAGTAGATGCGGAAGGTTGGGAAGCTGTAAAAAGGAGCGTGCAAAAAGATATTTCTATTAAGAAAATGTTCATTTCGGAACGTAATCGATGGCTATGTTCTTATTTATTATAGGTATAAACCGTATAAACTTTATATGAAAATAAATAAAAATCTATGGATTTTATATTTGTAATTGAATATACGAGTATACAGGTTAGAGTTTTGGAGGATGAAGGGTCGCAAAAGATTTCTACATAGTACTAAGGGGATCGCTTAGTCATGAAAAAGTTTGAAAACCACTGCTCTATACAATCGAGAGCGCCTATCAACAACGCCATACCTACTTATTCTTATTCTTGCTACTCTGCTTATACGAGTATGTACCAGTCAGGTACTTTATGTTTGTCAGTTTAGTCCTTAATTTTCAATTTTAGTGGGATGTAAGTAATGGCCGTGTGGTTTCCGGCAGACTAGAATAGAATCACTCCGTCTCTTCCCACGTCGTACAAGACGAATATGGGAAATACATTATCAAACATCGATCAGGCTCCCCCAACCCGTCTTTCCAGCGTAGGGAGTGTATGCCAAATCCTCCTGTTTGTGACGGACGAGAGAGGATCGTGCTCCTGTAGTGGAGACTAAAATGATTATGATGTAAGTAATTTGGGGTGTAAGTGTCTCACCATGACCTTTAGAGTCAAAGCAAACCTCAGCAGCACGTGGTGCACCCTGCCGACTAACGAAAGAGGCTCTGGCCAAAGAGGTAGGTTACAGCGTATTTGCAAGCAGGGGCAGGGGCAGGGGTAGCCTCTACCTCACAGAATACGCAGTCAAATAACAATTCCCTTGCCGGTAGCTGTAAACCTGCGTGTGAGTGAGGTCACCAGAAAGGAAGGAATTGCTGCATGGGCAGCAGGGGTGGCGGCCCGCGAGTGATATTTCAGGTTGCGAGCGTTAATATGGCTACAAAAACCGCTTCACATCAGGTGCGCCGTATGCTTGTCTGTCGCTCGACGTTATTTTATATAAAAAATGTCCTTAGAGGTAAAACCAACCTCACCAGTATGTCGTGCATCAGGAAAAAGAGAGAACGAGTAAGACTGAAGTCGGTAAATTCATGCGGCATGAAACATACGAATTGCTATTTTATGAGAGAGTGGCCATTGCTAGCTATTCGACCACCGGGCTCGTCATAAATAGGAGAGTACGATCAACAAAAACATTGAATATTCGTCGTCAACTCTTACTGCTGGGATACGAGTCTCCCCCAAATTGAAGGGATTTAGAGCATACTTCACCACGTTGCTCAACTACGGGGTGGCGGAGTCCAGTGTTTTCAAGCCGCTGACTTGACTTAACGACTGTCATCTAATGACAACAGCCGGGATATACGGCTTAACCCCTCCGAAACACGCATTCAATATTCATCATCAGGTCATATTAGTCTCCACTACAGGAGCACGACCTTCCCTCGTCCGTCCGAGACGGAAGGAGGATTTGGCCTACACTCCCCACGCTGGCCACGGATTGGGGAGGTCTGATCGATGTTTGATAATGTATTTCCCTAAGTCGCCTTGTACGACATCCACGGGAAGAGACAGAGTGTTTCTATTCTAGTCTGCCGGAAACCACACGGCATTCAATATTACTAGCAATTAAATCTATTTAATAGACTTGCACTAGATTTTATTCCAAAAACATCATTATTTACTAAAAGTTGTTATGTATGTATGTGCATTAGAATTTACAATAAAATACCAGAAATGTATAAGACAGGCCATTCGAGACTCATGTGTAAGAAGCTAAAACAGTGGCTTATAACTTCCTGTTTTTATAGTGTGCATGAATTCTTAAATTCTTAAACCTAAAACTTTTGCATGTTAATGTATGTTAGCAGAATAGAGTACTCACATAATATTATTTTAAGATCTGTTAACCTATTCTATGCAAATAAAATGATTTGATTTGATTTGATTTGATAACGATCGATCACTAGACGCCAATACAGTGCTCCTAAAATATCTCTAACAGTTATATTTCGGGCTACAAGTCAGTGTCAGACGTGGTCGTGGCGACGCGAAAAGGAGGTTGATTGACCTAATCAATCGGGAGACAGCAATGGAAGGTCGTTATGACTCTCAAATGTCTTTAAAAATCTCTTTGATTTAAGATGTGTATAAATTTTGAAATGTCATTAAAATGTGAATTGAATGAAGCTCATTTGTAAATGACAACTGTCTGACTGATCTATCAACGCACAACTGAAACCTGGCCACTAGACGGCAAAGAGTAAAGTAATTATAAGGGAAAAGAGTGGCAACATTGCGAATTTACTTGCGTGTATGGAAAGTACTGCTTAGAGACGGATATTTGGGTACTAAAGCTATGCCTACTACATCGTATATATAAAAATGCGATGTAGAACCCGCGTGACCTACATCGTGCGGGTTCTCACGTCTACATCGTATATATATATATATATATATATATAGTATGTATATATATATATATATATATATATATATATATATAGATATATATATATATACTATATTACAGACTAGACATGCCCTACTCAAACTCCAAAATCCGTTTTAACCGATACTTCACTTTGTTGGACTATTTGTACACTTGTGTTCGAGAGAGAGCAAGGATATATATATATACGTCATTAACAATAACAAACAAAATAACAAAAACGAATAACAATATTCAACAAATGTATCAAAAAACAAGAGATAACAATATAATCAAGAATTGCATCAACATCCGAACCACGTGCCCAGTACGCGCTCAAATACGTTCGAAAGAGGCCGTGGGCAACTATCAAAGAACTCCTATGAACACACGAGCGTGTGGCTCGCAACAGAATATATTCTGTTGCGAGCCATACGCTCGTTAATATGGCTACGGTAACCGCTTTATATCAGGCGGGCTGTATGCTTGTATGCCACCCGACGTAGTATAAAAAAAAATTCTCTGCCGAACTATAATATTATGGACTTCACTGCCGGCACACGTATGTCCCTCTTCCCACCCCAGTACAAGTAACCCAGGGTTGTTTAGACGAAGCGTGAAGAAATTCTTACAAAGCCTTAAGTCCTAGCCTTTTATGATAAGAGAGATATGGCACATGGAGCTCGCTTCGAGAACTACTTCCACCATGCAGAAGCGCAGCCGAATAATAATTCCCTTGAGGGTTGTTGTGGTCCTGCGAGTGAGTGAGGTCATCAGGAAGGAAGGAGTTGCTACATTGTTAGCGGGGGTGGCGGCCCGCGAGCGATGTTGCAAGCGTAGTTGATATGGCTATGGTAACCGCTTAATATCAGGCGGGCCGTATGCTTGACTGCCACCCGACGTAGTATGAAAAAAAATATCTACCTGTATTCCAAACAAACCGACCCGTCTAGCAGGGCCGATTATCTTCGAAGCACGTCGATTATCATTTAAAGCATCTATCTGTAATACATCTGGGTACTAAAGCCGCATTTTTAATTAGGGGACATTTGTCGTGCGACTCTGTCACTCGACACGAAATATACGTGTCCCGCGCGACGTCGCCCGACGCGACGTCGCTTGGGACATTTACGGGTCGCGCAACTTGTCGCTAGTCTATGCTCTGCGAGCGTCGACTCGCGCGACTTTCGTGTCCATCGACAGTCGCCGGACAGGCTTTGAGTGGTGAAAACGTGTGTCGCTTTGTGTTTTAAAAATGAATGCTGCACAGAACAACACTACTTCCTCGGGCGACATAGTGATCACGACTATCCAATGTAAACGAGTCATATGTTGCGGGACATTGTCCCAGAACTTTTGCAGAGACAACTACGTGAATGTCGAAGTGATAAGTATCTGCGACATGTCGTCTAGTGAAAATGCGGCTTAATTCGGCAGCCATCTTGCCCCTCGGGCCTACCTAACTTCAATAATCAATTCATTCATTGTCAACTCTGGCACGTGGTTTGGATGTTGATGCAGATATATATATATATATATATATATATATATATATATATATATATATACATACTATATATATATATATATATATACTATATTACAGACTAGACATGCCCTACTCAAACTCCAAAATCCGTTTTAACCGATACTTCACTTTGTTGGACTATTTGTACACTTGTGTCCGAGAGAGAGCAAGGATATATATATATACGTCATTAACAATAACAAACAAAATAACAAAAACGAATAACAATATTCAACAAATGTATCAAAAAACAAGAGATAACAATATAATCAAGAATTGCATCAACATCCGAACCACGTGCCAGAGTTGACAATGAATGAATTGATTATTGAAGTTAGGTAGGTCCGAGGGGCAAGATGGCTGCCGAATTAAGCCGCATTTTCACTAGACGACATGTCGCAGATACTTATCACTTCGACATTCACGTAGTTGTCTCTGCAAAAGTTCTGGGACAATGTCCCGCAACATATGACTCGTTTACATTGGATAGTCGTGATCAGTATGTCGCCCGAGGAAGTAGTGTTGTTCTGTGCAGCATTCATTTTTAAAACACAAAGCGACACACGTTTTCACCACTCAAAGCCTGTCCGGCGACTGTCGATGGACACGAAAGTCGCGCGAGTCGACGCTCGCAGAGCATAGACTAGCGACAAGTTGCGCGACCCGTAAATGTCCCAAGCGACGTCGCGTCGGGCGACGTCGCGCGGGACACGTATATTTCGTGTCGAGCGACAGAGTCGCACGACAAATGTCCCCTAATTAAAAATGCGGCTTTAGTACCCAGATGTATTACAGATAGATGCTTTAAATGATAATCGACGTGCTTCGAAGATAATCGGCCCTGCTAGACGGGTCGGTTTGTTTGGAATACAGGTAGATATTTTTTTTCATACTACGTCGGGTGGCAGTCAAGCATACGGCCCGCCTGATATTAAGCGGTTACCATAGCCATATCAACTACGCTTGCAACATCGCTCGCGGGCCGCCACCCCCGCTAACAATGTAGCAACTCCTTCCTTCCTGATGACCTCACTCACTCGCAGGACCACAACAACCCTCAAGGGAATTATTATTCGGCTGCGCTTCTGCATGGTGGAAGTAGTTCTCGAAGCGAGCTCCATGTGCCATATCTCTCTTATCATAAAAGGCTAGGACTTAAGGCTTTGTAAGAATTTCTTCACGCTTCGTCTAAACAACCCTGGGTTACTTGTACTGGGGTGGGAAGAGGGACATACGTGTGCCGGCAGTGAAGTCCATAATATTATAGTTCGGCAGAGAATTTTTTTTTATACTACGTCGGGTGGCATACAAGCATACAGCCCGCCTGATGTAAAGCGGTTACCGTAGCCATATTAACGAGCGTATGGCTCGCAACAGAATATATTCTGTTGCGAGCCACACGCTCGTGTGTTCATAGGAGTTCTTTGATAGTTGCCCACGGCCTCTTTCGAACGTATTTGAGCGCGTACTGGGCGATTCCAGAAGAGTTTTCTACCTCCAACTCTCAAGTTGTTGAATGAACTCCCTGTCAAGGTTTTCTCTGGATATTACAGTATACAGGATCGGCAACGCGTGAGTGATGACTCTGGAGTCGCAAGCGTTCATAGGCTGCGATCACTGCTCACCATCAAGCGGGTCGTACGCTTGTATGCGTCCTAGTCGTATAAAAAAAAGAGTAGGATAACGTGGAATTTAGGAGATACCGTCAAAAAAAAACTAAAATTTGTACAAGTTGCTGAAAAAATAGGAACCTTATGTGACTTTCCTCTAAGACACAAGTCTGCGCGTTCACCGCTAAGAAAACCCCATTTGCTGTGGCTCCACATTTCGAAAACACACCCCTCACCATCGCCAATAGTATTGGTATTCTAGGAGTTGACATCTCCAGCGACGTCCAGTTTCGATGTCATCTGGAGGGGAAGGTCAAGCTGGCATCGAAGAAACTAGGTGTGCTCAACAGGGCGAAACATTACTTCAACCCGCGGCAAAGACTTATGCTTTACAAAGCTCAAGTTCGGCCGCATATGGAGTACTGTTGCCATCTATGGGCGGGAGCGCCTAGATACCAGCTTGCACCCTGTGACTCGATTCAAAGGCGTGCTGTGAGGATTGTTGACGATCCCAAACTGACAGACGGTTTAGAACCTTTAAGTCTGAGAAGAGATTTTGCGTCCCTTTGTGTGTTCTACCGTTTGTACAATGGGGTGTGTTCAGAGGAGTTGTTTGACATGATGCCCACGGCTTCCTTCTACAGTCGCACCGCTCGCCATCGACAGGGAATTCATCCTCACACTTTAGAACCGAAATGGTCACGTACTGTGCGGTTCCAGAGAAGTTTTCTTCCACGTACTATCAAGCTGTGGAATGAATTGCCTGTTGAGGTTTTCCCAGGAGACTACAGCATGGGGTTCTTCAAAAAGGGCGTGAAGAGGTTTTTACAGGGTTGGCAACGCGCATGTGATGCCTCCGGTGTTACAGGCGTCCATAGGCTGCGGTAACTGCTTTCCATCAGGCGGACCGCATGCTTGTTTGCCACCTTAGTGGTATAAAAAAAAAAAAAAAACTTTCATTTCCTTAAAGAAACGAAAAACTGTATTGTACCTACGTATTGCCAGTCGTGACTCCAATGACATACCAATAGTAATAAATAAATAAATATTCCTGGAAAAACACAATACACACTGCCCTCTAGCCCCAAATTAAACTTGTGCTATGGGTTCTAGATGACTGATATAATACTTAAATAGGTAGGTATATATATTTTTTTGTAAATACTCGTACATTCAAATAATACTTAGAAACCACACAGACCAAGACAAACAGACTTGTTCATGCACACAAACATTTGTCTTGTGCGGGGATCGAGCCCGCGACCTCGGAGTCAAAGTGGCTAGTGAGTGAGAGACTACAAACCTAGGATTTTTCGCCAGATCTGTGCGTGGCACATATATGTATTTATAAATATAATAAATAATATAAGTTGGTAGTATATTAATCATAAAATGGATATACCTAACTCGATAAATTATCTTTATGAGTTTTTTTTTGACGAGGCATCGACACCAACACTCGTGGGTTCGATTCCCACACAGGACAATCATTTGTGTGGATGAACATGTCTGTTTGTCTTGGTCTGGGTGTTTTCTATGTATCATAAGTATGTATTTACAAAAAAAAATGTATTTACGTATGTTTATCAGTTGTCTAGTACCGATAACACAAGCTTCGCTTACTTTGGGGCTAGATGGCGCTGTGTAATTTGTCTGACAATATTTATTATTTATTTATTATTTTTTATACCACGCCGGATGGCAGCGGCTACCACAGCCATATTAACGTACCTACACAACATGAGATATCGTCCGCGCGCCACCAACTCCGCTGATAAGGCAGCAACTCCATTCATTCCGGTGACCTCACTCATTCACAGCAACACAACAACCCTCAAGGGAACTAAGATCATATGTGAAAATTTCAACTGTCTATCACGGTTCATGAGATACAGCCTGTTGACAGACGGACGGACGGACGGACAGTGGAGTCTCAGTAATAGGGTCCGTTTTACCCTTTGGTTACGGAACCCTAAAAATAATATGTGCTGAGTGAATAAGTTTTCACTCCGGTCGTGTACTCACGACAGAAGTGAAAACTTCATCTATCGCTCCCTCTCTGCCGACTTTACAAGAACGAGTGTTACAGAACCGTGCGTGACGCCTCACTCACAATCAAGTATTCACTTCAAATATTGCATGATTTTTTTTATACTATGTTGGGTGGCAGACAAGCATACGGCCCGCCTGATGTGAAGCGGTTGCCGTAGCCATATTAACGCTGGCAACATAAAATATTGCTCGTGTGCCGCCACCCCCGCTGCCAACGCAGCATCTCCTTCCTTTCTGGTGACTTCACTCACTCGCAGGAACACAACAACCATCAAGGGAATTGTTATTTAGCTGCGGTATTCTGTGAGGTGAAGGTCCATACCCCAGTCGGGTAGCTTACAATTAAGCTCCCTACCTCTCTTTTCGCCAGAGCTTCGTTTGTCAATCAGCAGGGTGCACCTCGTGCAAGTGAAGTTGGCTTTGGTTCAAAGATGTTGATGAATCACTTACACCCCAAAATAATAAAGTATAGTATAATTATGTTATTTATCTTAATTAAAAAAAACTAATATTACGTTAATTCATTCCCGCATAGTAGAGTTTATTTGAGCCAAATGCGCAGTAGTCATTCATGTATCATTTTAACTACAGTGTAGTTGGGTTCGATGATACATGTTACGAGTGTAACAACAATTTATTATCCACAACTATGGCATGATATTTATACTGTGATATATCGTTATCGTGCTTGCCAATTTCTTAGTGTATTTTTACATCGTTGCAGTTGTGAACTTTTCCATAGCTCTGACGATATCCAAAGGATTGCGGATAAGATATTAGGGTGTAAGTGGCTCACCACGATCTTTAGAGCCAAAGTCAACATCACCTGCACGAGGTGCACCCTGCCGACTAGTTACAGAGGCTCTGGCAGAAGAGATTTAAGGTATGTACATACAGCGTATTTGTAAGCTGCCAGTTAAATACCAATTCCCTTAACGGTTGTCGTATCCCTGCGAGTTAGCGATGTCATTAGAAAGGAGGGAGTTGCGTTGGCAACGGAGGTGGCGGCTCGCGAGCGATATTTCATTTTGAGAGCGGTAATATGGCTACGGTAACTGCTTCACATCAGGCGGGCCGTATGCTTGTCTGCTACCCGACGTAGTGTAAAAAATAACAATGCAGTAACATAATTCTTCATTATAGTACGTCGGGTGGCGGACAGCGGTTACTGTAGCCTTGGTTGCTTGCAACTCATAGCTCATACGTCACCACAATCGCTGCCATCTCAGCAACACCTTCCTTCCTGGTTACCTTACTCACTTATGCTTGGGCCGCACTCATCGCGATAACATTCGGGCGATAAACTTCGTATTCGGTCTACGGCGAATCTGCGCGGCCACATAATGCGCGTTTTAAAGTTTATCGCGATGTACGAACGCAAAAAACAACATGGACGCCGCGGTTACTCTGTACCTATTTTATGGCAGCAAATAATTATTTTTACATTTATGTCATCTAAAAAACAAATTAAAAGAAAAAAATTATCGTTACTACAATCCATGTTACATTTCAGCTCTATTTATAGACTGTAATTACATTTAACACGTCCGCTAGGAACGATGGGTGCGGGCCGACTGAAGTGTGGCCGCGCAAGCGAAGGTCATCGCGATAAAACCCTTTAATGTGCGAGAGTTTACCGACAGCGGAGCGATGTGTCCGAAGCTTCGCCCGAAGTGTCGAAGTATTCGCGAATATTTGGCTACATACATCGCGATAACCCGAATATTCGCGTTATCGCGATGAGTGCGGTCTAAGCATTACAGCAACAGCAACCTTCTAGGCTTTTAGAAACTGTTATTTGTCTGTGGTCCTCTATGTGATATTCCCCAATCGGGTAGCTAGTTATACAGGGTGACTGCACATACAGAGGAGGTAATTTGCTAATTATTGGACCTTACTTTCCCTAACTAAAGTTTGGGAGATAATCAATTTTTATACTTTATTGAGATTTTTCCAAAATATTACCTTTAAGCATAATGATTATTATGTAACTTGTAAAAAGTTTCATATTGTGAATTTACGAGACGCGTGTTACGAGTACATATCCAAATTATCTGGATTGTTCACTTCAAAATGTGAGCAAGTGAGCTACATAATTTTGATATATAATACGCGTCTTGTGAGAGTTTTTCTCTATTTGGTCGGGTTGCTTACGTTGACATGATCGATAGAACAAAAAACTCTCATTAAGCAATCCGGTCGGGTGCAGATATAGCGTAACAAAGAATTAATACCTATGTTAGAAAAGCATTGCCCTGCTACAGCTATCGGATGCAATAATAAAACGAAACATATTTACGTAAACGTATCTATACATATAATAAAACAGTAAAAATAATGTGTCTGTACATTGAAGATATTTACAAAAAAACAATTGGAGGCGATGGAGATATAGTAATAGAGTAAGAATTTTAAAAAAAATGTCTGTCTGTTTGTCTGTTTGTCTGTATGTCTGTATGTCTGTATGTCTGTATGTCTGTTTGTCTGTTTGTACACGCTAATCTCTGGAAGTACTGGACGGATTCGAATGAAACTTTTTTTGTTATATAGCTGTTAAGCCTGGGCAAAATATAGGGTATAATTGATTCTGGAAATTGGAACACCTGATGCAGCACCATAATGGTTCAGGTAAACTATAACAGATATAAAAATGACGCCTTAGCAAAAGTTGTTCAGCCTGATGAGTATTTTCTGTTGAGGTATAAAAATCAAAGATTTGGAACACCTGATGCAGAACCTTAATGGTTCAGGTAAACTATACGAAATATAAAAATGACGCCTTAGCAAAAGTTGTTCAGCCTGATGAGCATTTCCTGTTGAGGTATAAAAATCCAAGATTTGGAACAAATGATGCAGAACCTTAATGGTTCAGGTAAACTATAAGAAATATAAAAATGACGCCTTAGCAAAAGTTGTTCAATCTGATGACCATTTTTTATTGAGGTATAAAAATCCAAGATTTGCAACACATGATGCAGAACAAAGTTAAATTTATTTGCATAAACAACACGTGTTTACAATAAATTATAGTTTAAAAAAAAAGTAAAAAAAAACACGCTATAATAGCAAATAGAACTAAAAAAGTTACTTAAAATAACAATAAATAGATTAACAAAATATTGAATGTATCGTAAAAAAAAACCGCGAGCTGCTACTTTTATTCTTACCTGCTACAAGTTAGACGCAATCATTTTATTTTATTTACTAAGGTAGCGTGGTCTATTTAGTCAGTTTATTATAGACGTGTACGCTAAAATTGAAATGGAACGATTGGTATATATTCGCACAAACCAGAAGAATATGTGCATTTGCGGGACGCTATGTAGCAAGATCAGAGTTTATTTGATTTGGTGGTGGAAAGTGTTTTAAGTAATGAGGGGAAACTGTTTTTCTTAGATGCTCCAGGAGGGACTGGAAAACATACCTGACGAGAGCAATCCACGCTGAAATCAGGCGCCAAAATAAGATCTCGCAGCAGCATCGCCAGGCATTGCAGCCACATTATTACTAGGCGGAAGGACGCAAATACAATGTTCAATATCATACTCGATTTAAACAGAATTGAAACACGGACATGCTCTGTGAAACGAAACTGTGACAAAGCGAAGGTGTTTCAGGATTTCTGTCTAATCGTTTGAGATGAATGCGAAATGGCCAACAGTAAGGCACTAGAAGCTGTAGATATAATTTTACGTGCCCAAGAGTTTCCAAGAATATTAAAAAATTTGGGGAAGATCTCCTTCCTGAAGTAAAGTCAATGCTTGGCAGCGAAATATAATTGAAGTTGAGATTCTCACTGGGAGTGGTGCCGGTGAAACTGTATTAATTCCGCGTATACCACTCTTCTAAAAAAAAAATCCATTTTAATTTTAAACGTACACAGTTCTCTGTGACCACTTGCTTTGCTATGACAATAAAGAAATCACTAAAATTCGCTGGTCAAGCTTAGGACTGGTCGTTTTTCGCATGGCCAACTTTACGTGGCTTTCTCGAGAGTTGTACGGCTTCAGATCTTTTTATATTAGCTCTCGAAGGAAAGACTCCCTTAATTTATTTTATATATATTTTTAAACTATGGTTACAATGTTAAATAAAAAAAATATTTTCTTATGTATCTAGATTAGTTCGTATTTTTATTAATACGCCGGAATCATTAAGTCCACGCGAACGAAGTCGCAGGCATCAGCTAGTATAAGATAAAACTTAATAATAAACCATGAAGTTAAAAAAAGATAAAACTTAATAATCAATTTTTATTCTAGCGTGTAAAACGTGGTTTTAATGGTTAACATTTTTAACGTCATAATACAGATTTCAGAACTCGCAGTTCCATAAAAAACCAGACACGATTAGATAAATATAATAGTGACGTGACACACAAAAATAAAAATAGTAGAAACTTACTGACGCCATGTTATTTTTACTCAAAAATTTCAGTAAAAATGTTTATTTTAAAAAAAGATACATCGTTTGGCTTGGGTGTTATGTGTAGAAAAAAAATGAGTAGGTAGTGAATATTGAAAACAAGACGGTAATTACCGAAACTTTAAAGTTCACGTGAACCATCGAACGTGACATGATGTCATAAAAAAACATAGAAATGTTGCAGATCTAAAACTAGTCTATGCTATGGCTTGGACCGCGATAAAAAGTGCTGGTTTTTTTGGACTTAAGAGGTCATGCTGTCCACGTCCACAGACAATTGAAGGATATTCGTATCTGAAAATATCCGTACTTTCGTCAGAAACTGCGGACTTTCACTTAGGAGTAGGCTCCCAGATTTTAATATTTTGTGCTTCATACCCCATTTTTGTAGGTGGATACCCAGACTGACTCCTATGAGAAATCGTAGGGTCTTCAAGGCAGTGAGTTGCTTAGCTTCCCGTGGGGATAAAAGATCTAAGACATGGCTACGTTTTGCATTAGCGGCCAGCTCCGTTTCAGAACCTGCAGGTCGCTGAGGTTCACTACCCCAGTTTTGAGACAGCAATGTCTCTTTAGGGTTCACACTACGATGTGGAGGTTGATCACTTAATGTACAGTTGAATTAATTAATGAAAATTTTATTTTACATACAGACACTGCGATGAAACTAAATAAAAGCTTGTAAGAAGAAACAATGAAGCTCTTATTGCTATGCGATCTCCTCTAGACAACCTTGGGATAGAAGAAAATATAAAAATAACATATAACAGGTATGTGGTGCACAGTAAACTGTAGGTTGTAAACATAATAAACAATAGGAAAACAAATTTAAGGGTGTAAGTGGCTCATCAACATCTTTAAACCATAGCTAACCTGACCGCCACGTGGTGCATCATACTGACTGCAAATGATGTTTTGGCGAAAAGCGAAGTAGGGCATAGCATATTTTGTAATCAGCCCGACTGGGGACCAGGATGTACCCCGTTGCAGTGGCTGCTTTGGTCGTCTCTGCTTCAGTCGCTGCTGTCGTCTCTGCGGTTCTCCAACATCGAAAAAGAAAAAGAATACAAGTGCAAATTTGTAGATTGTTGTTCTAATGATCAACATCTACAGATCGCCTGATGAAGTCTCGGGTAGAGGCGAAACAGGAGTTGCAGAGACGACCACGGCAGCCAGGACCGCGGCAGTGGCATGTTCGTTTCTTCTGTTTCAGTTGTTGAAGAGTCGCAGAGATGATTGTAGCAGTTAGAGCAGAGACGACCAAAGCAGCTACGGAAGTCGCATGCATCTACTAACTGTAGTGGGTGGTGGCGAAAGCGTTATTCTGTTAGGTGGACCCAGTCGGGCAACTTACAAATACGCTGTATCCTACCTCTCTTTCGCCAGAGCCTCTTTCTCTAATCGGCAGAGTACACCACGTGCAGGCGAAGCTGGTTTGTGCTCTAAAGATCGTGGTGAGCTACTTACACCCCAAACCGATATAATTCGAAATTTAAATATTTTAACTTTATATACATGCAGTCCATGCGTTCGACATAAACCCTTCAAAGTACTCAGGGTTTATAATCCTGATGATGCTGAGCCATTTTTACTCCAAAATCGTTCCCCACTGTTTTATTTATTTATTTTTCTAATATACGTCCGAAACTCATTATTATAATAAACTGAAACATATTTGCGTTCTAAATATAGTTGCCAAATGTAAGTACATACTCCGGCCCAGCTTACTGGCAGACAGCTTCGATGATAGATTAATGGAAGCAAGCATAACGTCGCCAACCTTCACCACAGTGCCACCTCAACTGAAATTCACTGTAAAAATCATAAATTATCACATAAAATTATTGTGTTAGAAATTTTAGTAACGTAATAAATTATTATTTAAGTAATAAAAAAAGAATGGATTATGACTACAGATGATCAAAAAGTATTTATCAAAATTATAGGGTTTTAAAAAATATATTGCATTCGAGTTATTGTGGAATCAAGTGTTTTGAAAATGGATCCGGAACAGGAAAGTAAATTCATGAATTCTTGGACATACGAATGGACGGACGACGATGAATCTCGTATAAGGTAGGTAATTTTAAATTTAATGGATTTTACTGTTTCTTATATATTCCACAATTAGTCATAACAATTTTTAAATGTGATCATTTCATAACAACATTGACTGAACGTCATAGCATAATTTGGTGCATTATATTCGTATAACCTCGTATGCTCGATGGTCAAATGTTAGCATTGGCCACTTTGACTCTGAGGTGGCGGGTTCGATCTCCGCACAAGACAAATATTTGTGTGCATGAACATATCTGTTTGTCTTGGTCTGTGTGTTTTCTATGTATTATACGTATGTATTTACAAAAAAATGTATTTAAGTATTACGAGTATGTCAGTTTTGTACAAGCTTTACTTAGTTTGGGACTAGATGGTCGTGTGTGATTTGTCCAGGAATATGACCGGGAATATAGCCATCTACATTGCTTGGTCTATTAAATTTACTTATAATTTTCGTGTTTTATTGTAGGTAGTATTTGCTTTAAGCATAAGTCTTAATATGACATGAAACCTATTGGGTCTCTACATACAATAGATTTATATACATTTATTTAATGTTATGATTTCTATTTCAAACAATAATATAACTCCTTATAATAAAATAAAAGACGGTATTGTTCATATACATATGCACATGCACTCACATAAAGTCAAACTAATTGATTCGTTGCATTCTAATAACAGCACATACTTCGAATGGTAATACATTAGAAATGCACCATCTCACACGTGCGCTCACATGCTTGCTTGAACTGTGGCGGAATCTCCGGAGAAACTGTCGGTCTATTCGTTTTCTATCTTTAGTCAGATATTTTTCCTATTTTTGGGTTCCGTACTTAACCAAAATCCGGACCCTGAACTATAATTTAAACTAATCTGTGTTATTAAAATTTTATGTTTTAGACAACTTCTGCATTGCCTAATAATTATAGCACAGTATAAGTAATAGTATACTAAGTGCAAGTGGTGCTAGCCTGTAAGTAATTGTTACAGTTATTGTAAAAAAAGAAGATGAATTAGCTTAAGTAATAGTGTAAATAATTGTTGACAAGCCAAGTAAATAAATAAATAATACTGCACATATTTATGTTAATTAATGTTTGCAGCTACGTTTGGGAAGTCTATGAGGGAGGTACAAATATATTATTTCTATACAAATTATAACACGGAGAGAACTCGGATTAGCTGTTTGATTTGACCTGCCGTTGAGTTCCACTATCGTACAACTCGACATAAATTCAAATTCCACCCATAATATCATCTTGATAATTGGCGATCTATTACAGTACGTTTCCTAAGACATTCTATACCACGAACGGTGAAACTGTGGAATCAACTTCTCTCAGCGGTATTTCCGAACAATTATGACATGTGAGCCTTCAAGAACAGAGTCTATATTTCCCTTAGCAGACAACGGATCGGCGAACCCTTGGTGTTGCTGATCTCCATAGGCGGTGGTATTGCTTACCACCATGACACACATGCTCGCTTATATAAAAAAAGTCTTTTTGGAAGTCTATGGGGGAGGTCTAATTTCAGCAGTGGACGTTCTTTGGCTGAAACGATGATGATGATGCATATCAAAACATGTTTGACTTATAAACTTAAAATTCTGCATATTTACAAATTTAGAGCAGTCAAGTTGACATTAAACTAGCGGCCAGTTCCGACTTCGCCCGGGTTAAAATAAATATATATTTTATACTATGTCGGATGACGAACAAGCATACGGCTCACCTGATATGAAGCGGTTACCACATCCATATAAACGCTCGCGACATGAAATATCGCTCGCGTGCTTTCACTCCCGCTATATAAGTACTCTATCCTTCCTGGTGACCTCCCTCACGTGCAGAAACATAACAACTCTCAATGGAATTTTAATTTGGTTGTAGTGTTCTATTAGGTCGAGGTACTTTCCCCAGCTTTTAAACAATCTACGTCCTACCTCTCTTTCGTTCTTCATCAGAGTTTCGTTATATCACTCGAGCAAATATATTGTCCTCCGACACTGGATGGAAACGCATGTCATACCATCCAATAGGACAGCAAAATAACTTGCCGCCATCCAAACATTATTTAATTTAATTTGTTATTTTTAATTTGTATATTTTGTAATGACATAGGTATTTAATTATTGTAAACAAACAAACAATAAACAAAAACAAACAAACAACAGTTTGTTTGTTTGTTTTTGTTTGTTGTTACTGTTATATTTTGGTATATCTTGAAATGACATTGAATCTAATGTGATTATTATAATGATTGAATCAATACTAACCATTTGATATATAAAAATCTGTATTACTAACATAGCTATGAACATGTACCGAAATAAAAAGATTATTATTATTATTTTTATCACTCTTAAGTCACGGCTCAAGCCCGGTCATTTGATAGGCGTGCGCGGGGATATAGATCCAACGCGTAGAGGCCCCTTTGAGAAATTTGTTGTAATGTTGTACGCCCACCGTGACCCGCTCCACGATATTTCAATGGAACGATATACGCATGAGCAGGTCTCGGCAGGCGTTGAGATTATTTCAAAGTGTGATGAAAAATAAAAGGGGCTATGGAGATGAGATCTGGGTGAACTATTTTATTATTATTATTATATTGAAAAGACTATTACATACGTCAGTATTCTTAAATCGCACGGATGCAGTTCAGTCAATTCACGTGTTTCATTACGTCACTATCTGATATTGCCAAGCCGAAGCACATTTATCACTGACATACAATTTCTACTAAAATTATATGTCTGCATAGCTTTGCGTCTATATTATATAAATTAATTTATTATACACAAATGCACATTACTAAAATATATTTAGAACTAGCTGCCCGCCCCGGCATCGCACGGGTGGAAAGTGGTATTACGTTTTCCGCGCAATTTTGAAATCTTTTCACTCCAAAAGAACCTTCCTTATACCTTAACCTAAATATAAAAACAAAAATTAGCAGATTTGGTCCCGCGGTTCTAGAATTTTGCGCTTAGCAACATTCATTTTCATTTATATACAATATCTTTACCCTTGCTTGTGTAAAGAGTAATGGTATATATATATACCTTTATATATAGATACCTTTACCCTTTTCACTAGCATTTATTTAGTTTATATTTTGGGGTGTAAGTGGTTCATCAACATCTTTGAACCACAGCCAACTTCACCTGCACGCGGTGCACCCTGCTGACTGACAAACGAAGCTCTGGCGAAAAGAGAGGTAGGGAGCGTAATTTTAAGCTTCCCGACTGGGGAATGTACCTCCACCTCACAGAATACCGCAGCCAAATAACGGTTCCCTTGAGGGCTGTTGTGTTCCTGCGAGTGAGTGAGGTCACCAGAAAGGAAGGAGATGCTGCGATAGCGGCGGGGGTGGCGGCGCGCGAGCGATATTTTATGTTGCGAGCGTTAATATGGCTACGGTAACCGCTTCACATCAGGCGGGCCGTATGCTTGTCTGCTACCCGACGTAGTAAAAAAAAAAAAAGTTTAAAGATCCATTTTCCAGCGTCGGATTGAGCTGAAATTTGGCACACTCGTTTGGTTCTCGTAACAATGTCTACTTCCAGAAATACCGCTATTTTTAATCCAATATAGCGGCCGCCACAAAATGGCGGTTTACCTACAATTTCCACATCTTCAAATGCAAGGGCTTGATGACAGATACATAGTACGTAAACTTTTTAGTTTTTTTTTTATGAGAGGGAGCAAACGAGTATATGGGTCACCTGATGGAAAGCAATCACCACCGCCTATGGAGATCAGTAACACTAGAGGTCGCTGATACGTTGCCAGCCTGTACTGCTTCCTTACTTTCTGGTGACCCCCTTACTCGCAGGAGTACTTCCCCAGTCGGCAGCTTAAAAATACGTTATGCCCTACCTCCCTTTTCGCCAGAGCCTCGTTTGTCAGTCAGCAGGGTGCACCAAAATTTATTAACGACTTGCATCTAATGACACCAACCGATACAACAGCTCATCATGCCCTTCGAAGCACGATATAAATAAACCCATCCGCAGACAGGCTACGGTAGACGTTGCTTATCTTGCGTTGGGTGGATTAGACTGACACGCGTAACGACGCCATTAAGGGCCCGTTCGCACAGACCGGCTCGGAGAGGAGAGCAGATTTTGGTGGCGTTTAAAACAGAGTTTTAGGTCATTGGTATAAGGTTTATTTTTTAATTCACTTCTTTTGTTATATGAGAATGGTCGAGAGCCGATGTGGATTTTTAAAGTAAACCTTATGCCAATGATGCAAAACTCTATTTTAAACGGAGCCAAAATCTGCTCTCCTCTCCGAGCCGGTTTGTTTGAACGGACCCTAAGAGCCGTTTTATATTTCTATTTAATCTCTATGTCGCAACATTGTGTGCAAGTCCATGCGATGCCAATCTCTACGTAGAGCTCTAGCACGTAAAAACTATTTATAAACTCATTCTCGCGTGTGCCAGATTTATGCTTAGACGTTGATAACAACGACACGTCTACAGATTAACGTGATGTTTTTTTTTTATACTACGTCGGGTGGCATACAAGCATACGGCCCGCCTGATGTGAAGCAGTTACCTTAGCCATATTAACGTTAGCAACATAACATATTGCTCGTGCGCCGCCACCCTCGCTGCCACCGTAGCAACTCCTTCCTTTCTGGTGACCTCACTCACTCGCAGGCACACAACAACCCTCAAGGAAATTGTTATTTGGCTGCGGTATTCTGTGAGGTGGAGGTACATATCCCAGTCCGGTAGCTTACAATTACGCTCCCTACCTCTCTTTTCGCCAGAGCTTCGTTTGTCAGTCAGCAGGGTGCACCACGTGCAGGTGAAGTTGGCTTTGGTTCAAAGATGTTGATGAACCACTGGCACCCCAAAGTTGGAAGTGATGGTAAATTATTATCATCAGTAATTAACGGAATAAAGTTGTTATTTGGTCAATATATGTTCCATATTATTGTACCATTTTTCAATGCGACGTGGAAATATTAAAATCATACTATTACGCTATTACCATTACTTAGTATGAAATGTATGGTCGTCGTCAATACTTACTCGACTCCGTGGGTGCTCGGGGGCTCGAGCACCCATGAGAAATAAACAGTGGGTGCCAAGCACCCCTGAGAATAGACATTAAGAAACAGATCAGTAATTTAGTGATGATAGGTGTTTTTTATAACCCGACGACCCGTGGTTTAGAGTACGCAGTATATAAGTAGGACATTCATTTATTTGTCGGTCGATCAGTGTGCATTTCTCTTCTCACATTTAGCCATTTTTAGTCATCAAATGAGCATGTGCATCCATGAGGTTTTCTAAAAGCAGGCGCCCCTGCTCATGCCACTGCTGGGATACGGGCCTCCCCACAATTTAAAGGAGTTTAGAGCACATTAAACCAGGCTGCTCAACTACGTTTTCAAACCATCCATAGACAGGCTGCGGTCAGCATTGCTTAACTTGCGTGTTCGATTAGATTAACCCCGTGATTGCCAAGGACTGCAAACTACAGACACAGCAGTGACGAAATTGACACTTCAGTCAAATTAGTTACTTTTTATCATCAGCTGTCAACGTCGACAACGACGAATAATGCATTAGAAAACTCAAGAAAAAAAGTTATTTAACTACGGTCTTCTGTTAGGGATTTCTTAGGGTATAAGTGGCTCACCAAGATCTATAAAGCCAAAGCCAGCGTCATCTGCACGTGGTGCACCCTGTCGATTACCGAAAGAGGCTCTGGCAAAATAGGGTACAGCGTATTTGTAAGCTGCCCGACTAAGAAAGTACGTAGTACACCTCACAGAATACCGCAGCCAAATAACAAACACAATTACCACTAATATAACGCTCAGTTTGATTTCTGCTATTAAAATAATCGATGGGAATAGGCTTCATCTTTAGGCACCAGTTCATTATTTAATAATATGATAGTGTTATAGTGAAATCAGTTAAGAATAGGCGATTTGTTTTACGATAGTGTCGAGACTCGAGGAGTATTCAACAACAAGCCGCCGTTCTTTAAAAATAGATAACGTAAATGTAGGTTAAGGTTTGCACTTTATAATTAAAAAGATAACAATTACGAACTCTACCTCCACTTTCGTTTTTTTATCGTTATTCTTTAATTAATCATCTGTTCGCCCGTGTACGAAGAATACAACTTTTAATCAATTCACAATTCAATCCAGATTCAGTCAAGTTCCTCGTAATTTTTTTACCCCACAGAATGAAAGTAGACCGACTCGAGATTGAATGATGAATTGACTGAAAATTGTATATTTGATTTCATTCACTCTTATTCCGAGCAGAATACTATTATTAATTTGTTTAATTTTCAGTCATAAATGTCATAATTCATTATAATCACACTACAATTAGTAAGGAGGACAGCCCCCTTACCACCATCTCTTATTGCGATTCAATAACTGAGTAGAATGCTTATTCATACCAATGAATAAGCGACTCTATTTCAAATGGAATAGAGTCGCTTATTCATTGGTATGAATAAGCAATCTATTCAATTATTGAATCGCAATAAGAGATGGTGGTAAGGGGGCAGGAGGCGTCGTTGCGCGTGTCAGACTAATCGATCACGCGAGGTATGCAACGTCAACCATAGCCTGTCTAAAGATGTGTTTATTTAACTTGAGCCAAAACGTTAACCATCGGTTCCGACTGTTGTCATTAGATGACAGTCGTTAAGCCTAGTCAGTGGCCTTACGGCGGCTTACAACACTGGCCACTGTCAATTGAGTAACGTGGTGGAGTATGCTCCAAACCCCTTCGATTGAGAGGAGACCCGTATGCCAACTGTGGGATGATTATGAGTTGATGCCGACATTACAGAAAACTTTAAAGTTTAATTTTGTGTTGAGAAAATACCAAATGTTACATTTATGCGATCAATATTAGTCCGAAACTGAATTTTGACTGATTCGTTTATTGTAAATGATTATTGTAGATGACAAAGTTACACAAAGTGTAACTAATATATCATAATAAAATCATATCAAAGTATAAATAATAATCATTTAGATTAAAATAGATAATAACAATAATCATTTAGATTAATTAATTAAATTAATTTAGATAAATTAACATATGAAAGTGTGGTACAAACTCGAATTAATTCTTAATTTTTATATCGTTTGAATAGCGAGTTATTAATCACGCTACCCGTTTACTGTAAACGATTAACATTCTGTTAATAATAAATCACTTGTACTGTTCCACGAAATTTAATATTATATGTATCGACTAGGGGCCCTACCGCCGAAGCTGAAGCCGAATGCCACCGAATATCTTGATTCGAAAAATAGGTCTTACGTTTAAGTTATTGCCCAACACCTTGAGCTTAGTCAGTAGAGCTCCATCGTTTCTACCAGCTAAGCTAAGCACAAGTAGTGTAAATCTAAGTTGAAGTTAGATTTTCGCAATCAAAAATTGCGATAGTAATCGGTTTCAGCTTCGGCGCCTTCCGCCTAAAGTAGATCACGATCGGATTTTCGGATCTTTTGATTCCGAAAATCTAACTTCACCTTAAATTAGTCCTAATGTAATAATCTTAGCCGGAAGGGACAGAGGCAGTCCACCGATTAAACTAAAGATGTTTATCACAAACTTAAACAGTGTTATTAGTAGTAAAGTGCGATTTTCGCAATCAAACCCGCCCAGGGACCTACCGCCGAAGCTCAAGACGATTACTTTTTGAATGAGAAAATGAAACTACTGTTTATATTGTTGCTAATTATCTTTAGGTTAGCTGATAGAAACTCTAGAGCTCTACCGACTAAGCTAAGATGTTTGTCAATCACTATAACCTAAGAGCAATTGTTGGAATCACTATAATCGATGATCTTATTTATCTTATCTTAGAGTGGGTCCAGTGCTGCAGCACCGGTGACACGTCGACCCTCATGGACCTTTTGTGTTCTCCCTAATCCTTTAGCCACTCTCCCCTGCCTGTCTGGAGACATGTTCCATGTACTTCAGTATGACGCTTATAGGGAAGAGCCTGTATTCCTCCAGGTCCGGGTATGCCTTTCCTAGGATTTCCATTAGTTTGCCCGCTAGGGCGTCACATTAACACAATAAGTGTTCCATGGTCTCGTTAGACTCCTTGCATGTTCTGCACTCTGGGCATAATCGATGATAATCAGCTTCGGCGGTAGAGCCTCTGACCCGATGAGAAATCTGATTCAGCTTAGGCGATAGACCCCCAGTTTCGTCTTAAGGCATTAAGGTGGGGTTTCTACCAACGCTTCTACATAGAAACCATCTGTTTACCTTGACAATGCCTTAAGGCGAACCCGGTCGGTAAAATATATTAAATTACGTGGAACAGTACAAATGCTTTATTAATATCAGAATCATCAATATATTCGATTGTTGTAAATATATATACTTACGACAATCGATTACATGGGTTGATGCTATAACATCAACTCTTGTATATCTCACTTGTAGGACATATGTTTCCCGTTAATTAAATGTGTTTAGATCGTCCATCTCGTTGCTCAATTGTAGGTTGGCGGAGGCCAGTCATCCCTCACACAGATCCATTATTACAACCCTCAGGGGAATTGTTGTTTTACTGCGGTATCCTGTTACGTGGAGGTACTGCTTCAGACAGTCCTTCAGTCGGGCGGCAGCTTGCAAAATACACTATGCCCTAACTCTCTTTTCACCAGAGCAGCACGGTGCATGACTTACAGGTGAGGTTGGCTTTGATTCAAACATGTAAATGAATCACTTGCAATCCCTAATAATATATATATATCTTAAATACATCTATCCGCAATATCAGATATTAAAAAGTATAGCTATTTACAAACCGCGTGAATACAACTAGATTTTTCGGAATAATTAGACCTAACTTTGGATTGTGAAATAATCTTCATAATCTGAAGATGCTGAAGCATCTACCATTTGCCGTAGAATAAAAAATGGTTACGACTAAACCCTTCACCTAAACATTGACGTCAGTGCACAAAAGATCCAAGAACGTCGACGTGCCACCGGTGCAGCAGCACTGGACCCGCTTCAAGATTAACATTGACGTCTGACGCCACTTAATAATAGTGAAAAAATCGGACACATGCCTACAAAAATAAACACAATATCTTTGTCTACAGACGCATAAACGAGAAACAGCAATTGCTCGCGAATTTGGACTCCACCGACGCGAAAGTGACAAGGTTGTAGTTGTATATGATCGACTTTGCCCGCGTTGACGTCAGAAAAAATAATTATCATAAAACTTCGTTTCTACTCGACGCGACGTATCGATATAAAAGAAACTGAATTTAATTTAAACCTCCAACAAAACAACTATGATAACCACACTCATATTAGTGCAGTAGTTACGTATGAGTAAGTACAATTCATTCACAGAGACAGGCAGGCAGTCAAACAAAAAAATTAACACCGGTACTGAACAAGCAAAAAAAAATTGGTGTTAAATTTTTATAGGTGATGCATTATTTGGGGTAAAACTTGATACCCGCTTGATTAACGCGCCAGATATAAAGCAGTTATTGTAGCTTATCATCATCAGGTTATTTTAGTCTCCACTACAGGAGCACGACCCTCTCTCGTCCGTCCCAGACAGAAGGAGGATTTGGCCGATACTCCCCACGCTGGGCAGACGGGTTGGGGAGGCCTGATCGATGTTTTATAATGTGCTTTCGCCCGCGGCTTCGCTCGCGTGTATTTCGGGGCAAACACGTGTTTACTGATTTATCTATAGAAGTACTCGTGTAAAGTTTAGGATAAAATAGTACAACTAATCTCATTTCCCCATACAATTTTGGACCTTCATTTCACCTTGTTAGGGGTAAAATTCGAAAAATCCTTTTAAGTATTTTCATGTCCACTATGTTATATTTTCAAATCGATGCCATTTTCGTAATTGACGTTCCAAAAAACCATAGAATCAACATATTGTTATTATGACATTTTAACCCCATCGCACCCCCACAGGGGTGATTTTATGTCACGTCGGCTATGTTGGATTACAAAATAGTTGTTGTTTTCGTAATCAGCGACCCGATAAACTATAAAAACAATACCCATGACGATTTTCAGACCTTTTCACCCCATTTTAAACATTTCAATCCCATCGCACCACAATAGTGTATGATGGTCACGTTGAATTTCAAAATCGTTATTGTTTTCGTAATCAGCGGCATCACATCTTTCTTGAAAAACTCCATACTGTATTCTTTTTGGAAATCTCAAGGAGTTTATTCCACAACTGGACAGTTCACGGAAGAAAACCTCTCTGGAACCGCGTGCTGGTGCAATTGTTACGTTTAGGCATAAATTTATTTCATACAGGTGAAGTGGCATGAGTTTTTTTTTATACAACTAAGTTGCCAACTGCTTATATTTCTTGAAATATTATCTCTTCTTTAGGTTCCTATATTTCCTTATACTAGTTGCCTTACGGAAAGCAGTCATCGTATCCTATGGACGCTCGTAAGAGAGTGACTGCGGGTGTTACCACCATGGGCATTACTCACGCGTTGCCGACCCGAAAGAACCGTTAAACTCCATACTGTAGGCGCTTGGGAAATCTAGGCAACGAGTTTATTCTACAAATTCAGAGTCACGGAAGCAAATCTCTCAGAAACCGCAGTACTCGGAGAACATGAGTTTGCAAGAAACTGCAACGTTGCACTACGCCACGCTGGAATTTCACAGTCTTCATCTCACGTTCTAAGTCGGCGCCTTGCAATAAATGCTGTTGCCAAAACATTCTTCATGACAGAGGCGCATAGTTATTTTATATTTATAAACATCACCATTGCGAGCTAACTATATGATCATTGAGTGTTCTGCGCATCACGAAAGATGTCGTGCGTGCGTAAATATATAAAATCAAAAAAACAAACATAAACAAGTTAATAAATTATATTTTGTGATAGTGCAAATATTGTAATCTTAAAGTTAACTTAACTGTGATCATGTCGAATAGTTATAACATGAAGGAGTTTAGTTCAACGTAAGTTATATCGTATATTTTATTAACTACTAGCTGGCCCGACAGACGTTGTTCTGTCTTCTTAACAATGGATATTGAATTCGAATTAGTTTTGCACAATCTGTCAAATAACTGACAGTTTTGTCAAACGCTCTAGGGATACTCTAATCTAATCTAATAATCACACAAAAAAGAATTAACAAAATCGATTCAGCTATTCACACGAGATGCGTTGACCGAAGGAAATAGAGATTAATTTATATATATAAAGATTTTATTAACTACCTATTATATAAACATATGTTCCAAGATATTATTCAAATGATAATGTATTATACTCTAACAAAATCATCTTGTATAATGATATTTACAAACGAAGTATGAATGGAAAATTATACAATTATTATCTATTTCACACTCACCGGTTTTTTCCTGTCTCAGGTTACAAGCTAAAATTAAATATTAAAGATTGTATGGGCTCGTGTAAAAGAAATATGTCTACGCGTCCTTGCAAAAATTATGCGACACCGGTGTGACCGAGAATTTTTTTTAAATAGATAAGAGAGTAAACTTATTTTTAGAATTTTCAAAAGCATAAAAGGCTAACTTCAAAAGTATTTTAACGTAACTAATATAATATATTTTTATTAGTAACGCTAACGAAGTTCAGTGTACTTCAACTCGCCAGTTCACTCACATCTTGCCAATGTTTTTTATATGCACATTACTACAACTATTCTTAAAATATCGTTTTATTAATAGATAAACTAATCGTTTAAACTCTACTTAGAGTTAGATAGATTTATAGATTCGGATTGCTTATTTTCGTAGGTTTATTCTTAGACAGTTTTCCGCAAGAGTTAGCCAATATAGACCACTGTGCTAGCTAAAGGTAGCATTGTGCTATTTTCAGATAGGATCTCATTTAACCCTTTGGCCTTTAGCTAATCGTAACTAGTCAACACAACACAATGTAAAAAGTCAACAAACACACGTGTTTATAGCTCGATTACAATAATTCAATATTTCTAATATTGGAGTTTACCTAGCTATGATTTTATAAAACTTCAATTTCCTTGAGGTTTTTTGTGTTCCTGCGAGGGAATGAGGTCACCAGAAGGGAAGGAGTTGTTGCGTTGGCAGCGGGGGTGTTGGCGCGCGAGTTTATATGGTGTGCCGTATTCTTGTCAAAAAAAGAAAAATGTTAACCTCTATTTATTAATTGCAGGCTAAAGGGGATTAAGACCTACTGCCAAACTGCTTGAATGTCTGGTTGGTTTACGGGACGCAATAACGGGGTGGCTAAAGCCTGCTTGGTTTACTGGGCGCGAGACTCGTATACTATGTCGAGTGTATTTTTTTATACAACGTCGGATGACAGACAAGCATATGCCCTGCCTGACGTGAAGCGGTTACCGCAGCCATATTAACGCTCGTAACATGAATATCGCTCGCGCGCTGCGCCACCCCCGGTGCACTAGAGCAAATTAGCTGTATGCATAGAGTCCGTGTACCTAATGAATTTTGAAAATACACACACACACACACATTGCTTCATTTTGTTTATGAATTACACGTGTAGTACTTTAGACACGGAAGTGTTTTGCGCAATGCTGTAAACTTGCCAAGCCAATGGTTACATTTATAAAGCGAGAAAACTATATTTTCGTACATTTGCTGGAAAATAATAGATTTTGTAGACTGTCAAGGTTCTCACTGGGATGCTGTGGCGACGTTGCCGGCCGTTTATTCTGAGTGCTCAGTGCGAGATATTTGTCTAGTCGATCATGCAAGTTAAGCAACAGAGGCTACGCCTTTGTTGCATAACTTGCATGATCGACTCTACTCAAAGACACTAGTCGACTCTAAGAGCTAGCTCCTCCAAAAAGATGGTGAATGAATATTATTATTTTAAATAGTTGTTACCATCAATTTGCCAGAATATTATAAACCCAAGGGTGGGATTTGAACCCATCATTTAATAGGTAAATGGTGTGTACACTGTACACTGTGACTCACGCAGTAAAATATAAAATGCAAAAATTCGTCAACAACACAAACCTTCCGTGGTGAATGATTGTTATATATATTACAAAACTCATTAACTTGACCGACATTTATGCCACGACACTCATGACCGTTTTTTAGATATTTACGTTCAATCTTTGTATGCCTAGCGAAATAAAAAATAATAGGTCTATGATATTTGACGAGCTCGGTGGTCGAATGGTTAGCAATGGCCACTTTGACTCCGAGCTCGCGGGTTCGATCCCCGCACAAGACAAATATTTGTGTGCATGAACATTTCTGTGGTCTGGGTGTTTTCTATAATATTATATGTATGTATTTGTTACAACATGTATATTTACAAAATGTAAAGTACAATCTATGTAAGGTTAAAGGAAAACTTAAAAATTACTACATAAATAATTATCATTGATCATAGAAATGAACGACTCGCTGTACACAGATAAACCCTGTGGGTTTTCGTGGTACAGCTATTGTAATAATTAAGTATATATTGTTATGTCATGAATAAAATACTTAAAAAAAAAAAAAAAAAACAAAAGAAAATGTATTTAAGTATAATATCAGTTATCTACTACGCATAGTACAAGCTTTGCGCTTGATTTGGGACTAGATGGCGCTGTGTAAATTGTCCAGAAATATTTATTTATTATTTTATATATTTATTTGACGAGCCCGGTGGTCGAATGGCTAGCAATGGCTAGTTTGACTCCGAGGTCGCGGGTTCGACGCCACACCTGACAAATATTTGAGTGCATGAACATGTCTGTTTATCTTGGTCTGGTTTTATTCTATATATTATACTAGCGGCCCGGTACGTGCTTCGCTACGTATAAAGTGTAACACTAAAAAAAAAATTGGAACATCAAATTCATTTATTCAAACAAAAAAATATTTTATTAATTGCTAGCTATTTTAAAACTTAATCCAAAACATTTGGATAAACAGTATTTTTTGTTTTTCCATTTTGAGCATTAATAAACAAACGGCTGGCGACTCTGGAACAGGTAACATAAAGTCGAAGCACGTCCAAAATGAAATAACCGCATGAATGACATAACAACATGCTTGTACTGTCAACACTGAAAAAAGTTTCAATTTGACAGCATAATCCCCATCTGAAAAAAGTTTCAATTTGACAGCAAAATCTCCATTAACAAAATGATCCGCCATTTATTGACTTCATTTGTTACAAAAAATGTGTTATGAAGAACCGCTCTACCGATTTTGTGCAAACTTCACATAAACCATCTACTAAATAGTCCGAACAAAGCCTAAACATTTGGTTTGGATAGGTGAGCCCGTTCTTGAGTTATAAAATTACAACGAAAAGTGGCATTGATTTTTATATATATAGATGTATGTATAAAAATAAAAAGTATATTCTATTAGTTATCTAATAACCATAGTCTACGGAATAGGTATATCTAGAGGAAAATGGGTTAGGTCGGATAAACTATTCACTCTCATTATGCGAATAATTATCAAATAAATTCTAATACACAGTAGGTATCTCTCATACAATAGCGTAAGTGCGCATTAATAGATACGTGAGAAAATGGTGTAAAATTTAACTAAGTACAACGTGACGTTATGCCTACAAATAATGAGATAATAACTTATCGTTATCATTTAATAAATGATCAACGGTGAAATTGTGTGTTATAAATAACGATATATACATAATAAAAAAAAATATGACTATGGTCCTCACCATCCTGATACTACATAGTATTATTTCTTATTCTGCATTAGGGATAAAGTTCTTTTTTAGGGTTCCGTACCCCAAAAGGAAAAACGGAACCCTTATAAGATCACTTTGTTGTCCGTCTGTCTGTCTGTCAAGAATTTCTATGTCGAGAATGCGTGGAGGTATCAAGCTGAAATTTGAACTGTATACTCAGGTCTACGGTTCCATGAAGTTGTAAAAAAATCAAACTGCTAAGTTTACGTAAAAAAAAGTTACGGCCGTTTATTCAGCAAAAAACGCATATTTCGACACACTCAAGGGAATCAAAGCCTATAGGGTACTTCCCATTGACCTAGAACTATGAAATTTGGCAAGTAACATCGTTATAGACTACAAGTACAGGAATAAATCTCAAAACTATACATTTGTAAATAGATCTTAAAAAATAGGGGGTCTATATTTTTATAGGGTGTCGAAATTTCAAATTGAAACTACTAGTTCAAATGGGGTATCATATGAAGGCATATGAAAGGCATTGTAAAATATATTTTATTTATTTTTTTCGACGTATTATTTCTTATTTATAATGAAAAATATCAAATTTAATAATGATACTACGTACCTACGGAACCCTCGGTAGGCGAGTCCGACTCGCACTTGTCCGGTTTTTTTTTATCACTACATAGTATAAAACAAAGTCGCTTTCTCTGTCCCTATGTCCCTTTGTATGCTTAAATCTTTGAAACTACGCAACGGATTATGATGCGGTTTTTTTTAATAGATAGAGTGAATCAACTGGAAAGTTTATATGTATAATATATGCATAACATAGTAGAAAAACACTGATAATTTAGAGGTTTCTAATGTGATGTCGTAAATAAACACATTTTTTTGCTCTTTCATTGCAAACGCTGGCTGAACCCAACGAGATAGATCAAAATAATGTAGTACAGTATTGTTCACCTTAAAATGGTCTACAAAAAAGTTCGCGATGGTATATGTCTATCTCTTAGTGGTAACACACAATAACCGTTATTTTATCCTTTGCTTTTTACAAGAAATAATGCCTTATTTACGAAGCGATTTTAAGCAATACAGAATTAATCCTTATCCAATTAAGTACCTTAAATACATTGCGCATTTAATATAGATCAATATGGCCCTTCACAGTATGTAATTTAAATGAATAGTTTAGAAGATATTACACATTTAAAATGCAGGGACATAACGGCGGTACCGGCCGCGGAGCCGGCGGCGTGTGCCTATAACTGGGGAAGGACTGGATAGGCCAAAGCGCAAAGACCTTCTGTAGTACATTTAGTATCAGCATTGCACCCGTGCGAAGCCGGGGCGGGTCGCTAGTATTATATATAACTAAGTCGGGTCATAAACAAGTATACGGTCTGCCTGATATGAAGCGGTTCCCATAGCCTAGTATAGGGGTGTAAGTGGTTCATCAACATCTTTGAACCAAAGCCAACTTCACCTGCACGCGGTGCACCCTGCTGACTGACAAACGAAGCTCCGGCGAAAAAAGAGGTAGGGAGCGTAATTGTAAGCTACTCGGCTGGGGAATGTACCTCCGCCTCACAGAATACCGCAGCCAAAAATAGCGGTTCCCTTAAGGGCTGTTGTGTTCCTTGATGAGTGAGTGAGGTCACCAGAAAGGAAGGAGATGCTGCGTGGCAGCGGGGGTGGAGGCGCGCGGAGCGATATTTTATGTTGCGAGCGTTAATATGTCTACGGTAACCGCTTCACATCAAGCGGACCGTATGCTTGTCTGCCACCCGACGTAGTATATAAAAAAAAGCCTTATTAACGCTCGAAACATGAAATATCGCTCGCGCTCTGCCACATCCGCTGCCAAAGCAGCAACTCCGTCCTTTCTGGTAATGTCACTCAAAGAAACACAAGAAGCCTCAAGGGAATTGTTATTTGGCTACGGTATTCCGTGAAGTGGAGGTACATTCCCTAGTGCTGTGCCTTACCTCTCTTTTCGCCAGAGCCTCTTCCGCTAGCCCGCAGGATGCACCACGTGCAGGTGAGTTGGCTTTGGCTCTAAGCAGCTCTTTGGAGCCACCCCTAAAATATACACCGAGATGAATATTCTATGAGGAATTTTGGGAATATTGCCAATTTATTGGAATGTTCCTTCCAGGGGCCTATCGCCGAAGCTGAAGCCCATTACCGCCGGATTTTTTAAATGCGAAAATGAAACAGTTGCTTACATTGTTGCTTACATTACTTTGAAGAGCTCGGTGGCGTAGCGGTCAATGACGCGGCTTCGACACCAACGCTCGTGGGTTCGATTCCCACATAGGACAAACATTTGTGTGCATGAACATGTCTGTTTGTCTTGGTCTGGGTATTTTCTATGTATCATAAGTATGTATTTACAAAAAAAAATGTATTTACGTATGGTTATCAGTTGTCTAGTACCCATACCACAAGCTTCGCTTACTTTGGGGCTAGATGGCGCTGTGTAATTTGTCTGACAATATTTATTTATTTATTGTTGGTAATTAAACCTAGACCTCTACCAACTAAGCTGAAGATGTTAGTAAATAACTTTAATCTAGACCAATTTTTGAAATAAAAAAAACCGGTGGTAATCGGCTTCAGCTTCAGCGGTGGGGCCCCTGTTCAAAGGAAGCATCACTGAAATTATACGTAGTATTTACTTAATCTCTTGTTAATGCTTTGACTGAATATTATCTAGTCCTTCATACATGTACATATTTTTCCTTTCTATTACACCTAAAAATTACTTTTATTAGTTCATCTTATATTTTCTTTGAAAATATATATTAAAATTAGTAAAGCCAGCGGTTTGGCATTCTGCCACTAAATCGGTACTTTATGGCTAATTAGACGTCACGAGTGATCTAAATACGCGCACGAGTTTACCTAAAAATATTTTCTTCTGTTTGGGTCACTTACCGGCCTTGAACGATCTCGACGTTTTAGAATTACTAACGAGGGATGAGGTAATCTCATTGTTATCATCACTATCAACAATCATCACCAGGTCCATTTTAGTCTCCACTACAGGAGCACGACCCTCTCTCGTCCGTCCTAGACGGAAGGAGGATTTGGCCTACACTCCCCACGCTGGCCAAACGGGTTGGGGAGGCCTGATCGATATTTGATAATGTATTTCCCTTAGTCGCCTTGTAGACTAGAATAGAATCACTCCGTTTCTTCCCGTGGATGTCGATCCACGGGAAGAAACGGAGTGATTCTATTCTAGTCTGCCGGAAACCACGCGGCCGATCTACTATCTAATATACTATCAACAATAATTTATTATAATAATCATCTTTAAGAGTATAAAGAACAGTAAATAAGAAAGTCGATATCCGTACGCTTGCTTACTCCTACTAATTTCTTCTGATTAAATTCGTTGTGAGTTCCAAGGCAGGCGTAGTTTTACTCCCGGGACTGCAATGGACTTCACTGTTCGCCCCCTTACCACCAACTCTTATTGCGATTCAATAACTGAATAGAATATTCATACTCTATTCATGTTGAAATAGAGTCGCTTATTCATTGGTATGAATAAGCATTCTATTCAGTTATTGAATCGCAATAAGCGTTGGTGGTAAGGGGCTGTATAGCCTTTTTTGGCGGTCGGCGCTGTTAATCCTGGCTACACAGGAGACACAGCAGTGGAAATGTGTGGTGGGCCCCCGTCCCGTGTCCGTACCTACCCTTGCAATAAAACAACGTTAGTCGGGACAGCTAGTAAACTTATAAACACTAATCGACCTACATCCATTAGGTTGTCGATACTCTTTCTGATACTTCTGATAGAACTCTGTGTTTGATATCCGGCACTGAAGTTTTGCCAAATATTTGTATCATTCATAAAAAAATCGTATTAGTACTTAACCCACGTGAAAGTAAAATCTCCTGTCAGCGTTATATAATAATAAATAAAATGTCTTTATTGCAGGCAAAATACGAATATAGCCACATAACCATAGCATACAGTAAACCGTCATTCATTTATTTAGTAGACATGTAAAGGTGCCTACTTTGTGTCAAATTGTAACTTAACTAGTGTTACCAAGTCATTTACTATTTTCGTTGAGGTGAACAGAAGTCCAATACTTAAATATGGAATCATACTCATAGAACTACTATAACAGCTAGGCATAACATTGATTTCGTATTATGTACTAGCACACTTGACTAATCATTGCATTGCTATCTCTAATCCTTTTAATCATTATTATTATATTATCACAGCTTTATATTGTTGAGATAAGATTTTAATTGTGACGAGTTGTAGACGTTTCTGTAATTAATTATTTGAACTATTCTTTTGATAATTATCTTAAAAGATTACACGTGGTTTTATAGTTTTATTATCTTAATTGAGCATGCATCATTAGATACGTATGTAGACGTACCTTGACTGGTATCAAGGAATTTAAAATAATTATATTCACCGTTACACATACACTAAATGACAGCCTAGCCTTAACTGTAGAGCTCACAGAAATAAAAAAGGACAGAGCTTGTGAAGAATCAAATGAGAGCATGAGACATATCGCTCATTTGCTGCAATATGGCCATAGAGTACATTTATATCGTTATTGCACGTAGATCACTTTTATGATTGTCCAATTAAATAACTACAACTAATTGCAACAATACTATGATAAAAAAATTGGTTGCCTGTAAAGTCGGTATACGGGCGAAAGTTTTACGTGACAACGACTTTGAGTGGTAAAATGTTTTCGAGTGGAAGGGACGCATGCCTTTCACTTTTTATGTCTGTCTCTCTCGCTCTTAGAAGGGACACGCGTCCACGACACGCTTACAATGAGAGCGAGTGAAAGGCACGCGCCTTTCACTCGCTCTCATTGTAAATAATATTTTGATTCCCAAAAATAGGTTTGTTTGTTTGTAAAACTTTATTGTAAGGAGTGATTAAAATTATCTATGCAAATACAGACTTAATGTTCATAAAATCGTTTTGTTCATTTACAACGACGTGGAGAAATTGGTTTTTCTAACTGTATATTAATGAGGTATCAGGTACAAACCAGATTCTCAAGATGTTAGAATGATATTAAGAATGCATACAATATATGTATATAAGGAAATTGTACTCGGAAAACTACTGAGATATGTTAAGGATTTTGGGGTGTAAGTGGTTCATCAACATCTTTGAACCAAGGCCATCTTCACCTGCACGCGGTGCACCCTGCTGACTGACAAACGAAGCTCTGGCTAAAAGAGAGGTAGGGAGCGTAATTTGTAAGCTACCCGACTAAGGAATTTACCTCCACCTCACAGACACACCGCAGCCAAATAACAATTCCCTTGAGGGTTGTTGCGTTCCTGCGAGTGAGTGAGGTCACCAGAAAGGAAGGAGATGCGATGGCAGCGGGGGTGGCGGCGCGCTAGCGATATTTTATGTTGCGAGCGTTAATATGGCTTCGGTAAACGCTTCACATCAGGCGGGCCGTATGCTTGTCCGCCACCCGACGTATCATAAAAAAAAAACACCTACTACTTTAGGGCTCAATTTACACCGCCACGGAATGGAACGAAAGCGACTTTTTGCAACAAAATTGTACACAGCATAATGAACTTTATGTCAATTGTATAACATATAAACTTAAATACAATCCGTAGCTAGGGTAATTCTCGAGAATGCACGAGGATTCCCCGTAAGACGCGCGACTTTTTTGGCTCGTCTCGTATTTAAGTTTATAAGTTATGTAATTGATATAAAGTTCATTATGCTATGGACAATTTTGTTGGAAAAAGTCGCTTGCATTCAATGGAATGCCACGCGGAATGAAGGGGCGGAGAATAATGTAATATTTTTTTTAGTAATGTCTACAATTTTGTTTCAGAGCTGTGATTACTGAGAATGGCCTGTATCCTTCGACGATTTCCATTAACACAATCAACACAAAATGTAAAGACAATAACTTGGAAGAAGATAGATACGACCCATTTCGGCACAGAAAATTAGAACATCCTAATTCGTAAGAGAATACATATTATTTTATTCAAAATATTAAAAAAATGGAAAAATTCACCTCCCCGCTTAGGTGGGATTCGAACCCACGACCTTTTGATTACCGGTCGTGTGCTCTTTCCAACTGAGTTACCTTCCTGGTAGCTTAGTTATTATTCAGGTATTTTTCCATTTTTTAACTAATTGTGTTATTCTGGCAAGTTGGCCGAATCCAACTATTTAAATAATTATTATATTATTTAATAATAAATAATAACAAAAAACAAGTGGGTTAATACTTAATTGTTATTTTGCGACATTAATTCATCTACATTCCTACATAATATCATAATTAATATGAAAATAAGTTTATATGTTACGGTTTCACGGTGAAATTACTCAACCGTTCATCATGAAATTTGTACACATATTCTCAAAGGTATTAGGAAGGACATAGGATACTTTTTAATTGAAAAAAGTAAACCGCAAGTGGAATCTAGTAAGAAATAATTTCATTTGCATCTAATCCTAAAATGTTAGTTTAATAAAAGATCCTTCCTAACATAATTGAGGCCGCTGGTAAAGATAGTAAAATCAATACAAATTATTAATGTTGATTTTTTGTCTCCAATGTGTTTAATTTCGTTTTTGTTGCAGAGATGTGAGATCTTTCGCAAATCTGCTCAAATCTTCCTTGGGATCTGGTATTTTAGCCATGCCTGCCGCCTTCAAGAACGCCGGTTCCGTTGTCGGCATATTTGGCACCATCATACTGGGTTATATTTGTACACATTGCGTCTTTTTACTGGTAAGTTAAAGTTTGGAACCAACCTTCATCTTCAACCTTCAAGCTTTTAAACTAAGTACTGATTTTGACTTGATATCGTTCTTATAAATCGTTGAACGACATCTGCACGCACGAAAAAGCCTGACTCATTGTCATGTTCCGCCTGAACCGAGCGTGCAAGAGAGAGCGCGGAACAAGCGATAGAGAGATAAAATTATCGTTCGTAAACCGACTTTACAAACAATCAATTTTATTTTTACCAAAAAAATGCTGTTGTAGACTTGTAGGTGTTCAAAGAAAACATTTTGCTTTCCATATTTTGACAAGACTTCAAAAAAGCAAATTATCTGTTTGACTTCTGTATACATATCCGTGTATGTATGTATATACATACATACAATCCGCAAGGGTTAACTTGAGACTTCACTCGGATGGCATGGCTGTCTGGGTGTCTGTCTTTTTGTTACCTTTTCACAACTGAACGGCTGAACTAATTTCTATAAAACTTGGCGTGAATATAAGTTAAATCCCTAGAAAGGACATAGGCGAAGCTTTATACTTATTAAATACCACACACTACCCGACCGCGACCAGAGGCCCTACCGCCGAAGCTGAAGCCGATTACCATCGGTTTTTTTGATCGCGAAATGAGGGGCAATTCTCGTAATTAAAATGTAGTCAAAATTCAGTTTCGATCCAGTCTCGATCTCACAAATGTCACATTTGGTATTCTCGTAACACAATATGTAACTTCAAAATTAATATGAGAAAATTAATACAAAATTAAATATGAGTGAAAATTAAACAAACTAAGAATGTTATTTTGCCAACAATCTAAGATTGATAATAATTAATTACTGAAATCAAGTATATAATTTTAGTCAATTCACAATTCAATCTCGATTCGGTCAAGTTTCAATCTGCGATCGTAGAAAAATTACGAGAATTGGCCTTAAGAACTTAGGTTTATGTTAATGACAGACATCGTCAGCTTAGTCAGTACAGCTCTAGGGTTTCTACCAGTTAAGCTAAACGCAATTATCACCAATCTAAGTTAAAGTTTGATTTTCGCAATCAAAAAAACGGGTTGCACTCCGGGAGTGCCGGCTGAAGTGAAAACTTTAACATTAACGCTGTGCATTTTTGAATATTTTGGAACAGTTAGGGAATAATTTCGCACGAATTGCTTTATTTATCAGTACAAAAGTACTATCATTTACGTGGTAAAATACAATATTCATTTATTGCGCTATCGTACACAAAGATAAAAGATGATCTATATTACATTAAAAATAAACAGCAGGAGCAGGCAAACATTTTGGCCGCGCGGTAGAAAGAGAGGGGATATCACTACCTCTCCTACGCCGCCGCGCCGACAGTCTACGCTCCCTGCGTCTTACGAATTTTCGATCAGGCCACGTATCCTGACGCGAGTTTAACATTTTTACCCATCCCCAAAAGTGCACAACGCTGCTAAAGAAGTTTTCACTTAAAAAATCCGATGGTAACCGGCTTCAACTTCAGCGGTAGGGCCCCAGGAATATAAATGGTTGGTTGCCGTGTCCAATGCGCTTGGAGGATGCACATTCCGCTTTGCTGCAACCACGTTGCGGATAATTAGATCTTCATTTTGGGGCTGTCCAATCATAATTTGACGAGCTCGGTGGTCGAATGGTTAGCAATGGCCACTCCGAGTTCGCGGGTTCGATCCCCGTGTTCATGCACACAAGTCAAACATTTGTGTGCATGAACATGTCTGTTTGTCTTGGTCTGGGTGTTTTCTATGTATATTTAGTATGTATTTACAAAAAAAAAATGTATTTATATTTGTACATTAATCAGTTGCCTAGTACCCATAACACAAGCTTTGCGCTTAATTTGGGACTAGATGGCGCTGTGTAAATTGTCCAGAAATATTCATTATTTATTTATTTATTATAATATCATTGATTACAAATTCAACCACTTAATAATTACATTGATGTGACTAACTCTCTGCAAATCATTTATTTTCAGGTGAAAACGTCTCAAGAAGTTTCTAGAGTATCGAAAGTACCTTCGTTAGGATATGCGGAAACCGTTGAGGCTGTGTTCGCCACAGGACCACAGCCACTACGAAAATTGTCAAAGGCATCTAGGTAAGCATTTTTACGTCTATCTTCTATCTATATTAGTAAAAATTAATCGCCAAATGTGTTGCTAAGCGCAAAACTCGAAATAACTCAACCAATTCGACTAATTTTTGTTTTCATGTTTTCGTTAAGGCATAAGTAAGGTTCCTAAGGAGAGAAAAAACGTAAATACTGCAAGTAAAGCGACCTATATGTCTTTTGTACCTTTACCCCTCTACTTTTAAGCCAGGGCGGGCCGCTAGTTTATTATATTACTAGAAAGCTGGGTATGATGTATCTATGTGCTTACAAGGGCCCAATGGCAAATCGTCATCATCATCATCATCATCATACCGGCCTGTATTTGTCCGCTGCTGAAGATAGGCCTCCCCCTCTAGAAAGCCACATGTCCCGATGCTGAGCTACCTGCATGCACCGTTTCCACACAACCTTCTTGAGGTCGTCGCTCCATCTAGAGGGGGGGTCGTCCCATACTGCATCCGCCAGCACGGGGTCGCCACTCGAGAACCTTCTTTCCCAAGTAATAGTCGGTTCTACGAGCTTTGTGGCCAGCCCACTGCCACTTCAGCTTGCTTATCCGTGAGCTATGTCGGTTATTTTAGTTCTCCTGCGGACATCCCCATTTGCGTCCTATCACGCAGAGCCACCGAGCATCTTATCTTGAAACGGGTCCAGTGCTGCAGCACCGGTAGCACGTCGAGCCTCTTGAATCTTTTGTGTCCTCCCTATTATTTAGTAACTCTCCCCTGAGTGTGCCATGTTCCATGTACTTTAGTACATTTTAACTGATTGAGCCGCCGAGCATAACATCGCTCGCTGAGCATCCTTGAGCTTCCCCGTACGCCCACTGTGAAAGAGCACAGAGCCCACGCCTAAGTTAAAGCTATGCCCATCGGGTGTTATCATTGCGAAAATTGGACTTCTGTTTAAATTTATGTTAAATATCTTCAGTTTAATTTGTAGAGCACTTCCGTGCTTAGCGGCTAAGCTTATTACTAATCACCGTATCAGCACAAATTTAAGGTGACGTTAGATTTTCATAATCAAAAACTCCGGTCGTGATCAACTTCAACTTAGGCGGTATCCCAGGTCTTAGTTCCGTATGTCAAGCACTATATCTTCACTACCTAATAAATAAAATAAACTAATAAAAAGTGAGTAACTTATGTACCTCCATCTCACAGCATACCGCAGCCAAATAACAATTCCCTTGAGGGTTGTTGTGTTTTAGGCGAGTCGTATGCTTGCCTGCCGCCCCACGTAGCATAAAAAAAAAAGTAAATAAATAAATGACGAGTTCGGTGGTCGAATGCTTAGAATAGGAAAGGCCACTTTGACTACGAGGTCGGGGATTCGATCGCTGTACAAGACAAATATTTGTGTAAGTGACTCACAACCAACTTTAGAGCCAAAGCAAACCTCACGTGCACGTTGTGCACCCTGTCGTTAAGCAAACGAGGCTCTAACGATTGAGATCTAGGGCACATCGACGCAGACAGAGAAAAAAACTCCATCTCACAGAATACCGTAGCTAAATAACATTCAAATGACAATTACCTTGAGGACTATTGTGTACTTGCAAATGAGTGTTACCAGAAGTGAGGCGATGCTGCGTCATGTCTATTTGTCTTGGTGTGGTTGTTTTCTGTGTATCTTAAGTATGTATTTACTAAAAAAAAATATTTAATTAAAATATCAGTTATCTAATACCCATACCACAAGCTCTGCTTAGTTTAGACCTAGATGGCCGTGTATAAATTGTCCAGGAATATTTATTTATAAAAAAAAATAAAGATAAAGAAATCATCTAGTGAAATAACGTGTGACACAGTAATACAACACATTACTATCCTTAATAATATCCCCTTGAACTAGAATATTTAATGACCTCGATTAAACAAGTATCAAATGGTCGATCTCAATCGTTAACTGGTCAATATACACATAATAGGAACGTGGCGCTACGTAGAGTTAAGTCGTAGATAAAATAAATTATTTTAACCTATCTATCAACTACAAACGTCTGGCGTATTCATGAGTCACATTGTTATTCACGATTTATTTTTAAAATAAAGACAGCAAGGTACGAATCACACTCGTACAGAAAAATGTTCCGTACTTGTATAAAATGTGATTTGCTCGTCAAGCGTGTGATGATTTCCCGAACGGCACGGCAGAAAACGATGTTTTCATTATTGCACTAATTATTTTAATTGTGCCTAATTGTGTCACCAATCCCAAAAATTGTGCCTTATTAGTTTTCGAATAATTCCACTTTAGTTGTGGTCGGGCCGACGCACGCTTCCTAGTCCGACCATCTTTTAAAGTATGATACGAAGTTGTCTAGTATACCAAAATCTGTGCCTGAATTTGTGCTTGCGGCACAGGATTGAAAAGCTCGTCACCCACTCATGTTTCAAGAAATATTGCGAATTTAAAATCTGACGATTCGAAGTAGTAAATATTATATTGGGTATGGTATTTTGAAATGACTATTAAAACTTCATCACACTAGTATAACGAATATTATTTTTTCTTTCATTTATATTTCGAGTTTGTGCTGAAGACACAAATTAAATACAATGTAATGCGCCGAAAATATTAACATGGCGATAGTCATGTGCCATATAGATACTCGTAAATAGTCATATACCATATAGATTTCCCAGGCGAAGGGAGGCGGAAATCGTTTTCTGACGCAATTTAGTATCGGTGCATATGCCATATCTATAGTATTTATAACATTGTTGCAAAACAACTAAAGTCTACACGCCGAATGATGAAATTTGGCAAGAAAATGATACAGATTACAAAAAACATCACAGGTTTTTCCGAACACTATCCACGTGAAACTATGATAAATAACAAATAAATTCACGTGACTTCTGCATGTTTCAGGATATTTATAGACTGGGCGATGGCTTTCACCATTCTTGGCGCTTGTGCGGTATATGTCATACTACTCGTAGACTCGGTGAAGCAGGTATGTTGGATAGGTGACAAGTCTTCAAATTTGTCTAATGCGTGGAAGTTTTTACTTCCACGCATTAGACAAATACTTTATAGTATCTCTTATATTGTATTGTATCTCCATGGTAGAAAACATAAAGTTAATGTAGGTATATTTACTCTATGGTAGAAAAACATATGGTATGATGTTCTTTAACGACAACTGTATGATTTGAGAAGTCTACGATTTGTAAAAAATTAAACTGCTAAGTTTACGTAAAAAAAGTTTATTCAGCAAAACACGCATATTTCGACACATTCTCAAGGGAATCAAAACTCATAGAGTGCTTCCCGTTGACCTGGAACTATGAAATTTGTCAAGTAACATCATTATAGACTACAAGTACAAGAATAGATCTCAAAACTATACATTTGTAATTAAATCTTAAAAAATAGGGGGTCGAAATTTCAAATTGATGCTACTAGTTTAAATGGGATATCATATGAAAGGGCTTGTGCACATTGCAAAATATATTTTATTTATTTTTTACGACGCATTATTTCTTATTTATAATGAAAAATATCACATTTATTATGATCCTACGTACGGAACCCTCGTTGGGACTCGCACTTGTCTGGTTTTTTTTTTATGAAAGGAGGACAAACGAGCATGCATGTCACCTGATGGAAAGCAATGACCACTGTTCATGGAGATCAGCAACATCAAGGGGTCGCGACCCGTTGCTAGCCTATACTCCTTCCTTTCTTTCTTTATGGTGACCTCACTCACTCGCAGGAACACAACAAAAAAGTTTATTCAGCAAAACACGCTATTTCGACACATTCTCAAGGGAATCAAAACTCAAACTAAAGTGCTTCCCGTTGATCTGGAACTATGAAATTTGGCAAGTAACATCATTATAGACTACAAGTACAAGAATAGATCTCAAAACTCTACATTTGTAATTAAATCTTAAAAAATAGGGGGTCGAAATTTCAAATTGATGCTACTAGTTCAAATGGGATATCATATGAAAGGGCTTGATGTGCACATTGCAAAATATATTTTATTTATTTTTTACGACGCATTATTTCTTATTTATAATGAAAAATATCAAATTTATAATGATCCTACGTACGGAACCCTCGGTGGGACTCGCACTTGTCCGGTTTTTTTTTATATGAGAGGAGGACAAACGAGCATGTGTGTCACCTGATGGAAAGCAATGACCACTGTTCATGGAGATCAGCAACATCAAGGGGTCGCGACCCGTTGCCGGCTTATACTCCTTCCTTTCTTTCTTTTTGGTGACCTCACTCACTCGCAGGAACACAACAACCCTCAAGGGAATTGTTATTTGGCGGCGGTGTTCTGTGAGGTGGAGTTACTTCCCAGTCGGGGCCTTACCACATCATGCCATATCACATGCTCGTCCCCCCCCCCCCCCCCCACCATATAAAAAAGATCACATTTGATTGAAACATTTTATGCAAGACACATAATTGACTTTCGGGATTGCAAACGACAGAGTTCAATTTATTTAATAGTTTCGAAGGTTGAAAATTTAAGAATCCATCAATTGATTGGACCTTTCAATCAATCAAATCAATTCAAAATTGTAATTGTGGTTGGCTTATGCTCAAAATATAGCAGTGTACTCCTTACACCAAAAAACATAGCGTGTATAAAAAGAAACCAAAACGAACTTTTAACACTCCAATTCTCAGAATTCTGAGCTGTTGCAAATGAGTTTCAAGGTGTTGTTGATGACAACAATGATATTTCACTAATATTTAAACAACCACAGACTCTACTTCAGCATTCGAATTAAACTATATTTCCTTTAATGGCTGGCAACGGATCGGCGACCCCATGGTGTTGCTGATCTCCATGGGTGGTGGTGATTAATTTCCACCAGATGACCTACATGCTCATTGTTCCACATGTTCGTATATGTTTATTTTACATTCCAGATTATCGACCATTTCTACGCAAACAATGGAATCAACGAGGTTATGTATTGCCTAATATTCTTGGTACCGCTTCTAATATTCACGCAGATCAAGAACCTGAAGTACTTGGCGCCGTTCTCGGGTTTTGCCAATATTCTATTGGTCCTTACATTCCTTATCTGCCTCTATTACATTTGCTCGGACTTCCCGGAGCTCAGCAGCAGACCTGCTTCTGTGGACATCGGGAAACTACCTTTGTTTATCGGGTAAGTTTATATTATCTTGCAATTTCAGTCGAACAAAATATGGGTGGTATGCTAGTCATAAAATATCTGTCTCCAAGATGTCTTTGCATATTATTCATATTTCTAACTCGTAAGGTATTTCCTTTTAATCGCCCAGTCCCGATTAAAAAAAATACCACTGTGTCTCCTATGTAGCGAGGATTAACAGCGGCGACCACCAAAAAAGGCACTGAACAATGAAGTCCATTGCAGTGCCGGGGCTAAGACAACGACTGACTTGGAACTCACAACGAATTTATTCAGAAGAAATTAGTAGGAGTAAGAAGCTTTTTGGAATTTGACTTCCCCTCTTAGCAATATGAGAGACAGCAATATGGCAAATAAGGCAAAGTCGTAAGGTTTCCAATAAATAAGTTCTTTTTCTTCTTCTTCAGAAGGAACGCCCTATATACATAATCTATGATCAAATAACAGGGTTGATCAGCCAATTTCTTTGATCAAACTTACATTGAATAAGGACTCTATTCCTACAGCTAATACTCCCCTGTGCACCGTACTTCTCGTTATATCACAGGATTGCGAGTCTCTCTGTCAGTAGACCAACCAAGCTAGAGCACCTTTACCCGCCCCGCTATCGCGCTCAGTAAACCAACCAGGCACTCGAGTGACTTGGTAGCAGGTTTACCCCCTTTCGCCTACAGGCAAACTTCTTGGGCACTCTTAAGTCGAGTAGCTCGTGGTGACCGATGCTCAGTTTCCCAAACATCGGAGCCCTACCACCACTCCCCAATTTCCATGATGGGTGCTGTAAGTCGCGCTCCCCTAAAAAGGGTCACACGCTCACTTTCGGCGCGCTCTGCATATCTAGTGTAATTGTACCCACACTTGGGTGTCAGATGCTCGCCACCTGATTGATGTCCATAACAGGTACTGGAGCTGTAAGGTATGCTCAGGTGTGCGTCTACCCTGGCCGTAAGGAAGGGTAATCGGACCGACGGCAGTGATCTCCCGACATCCTCTTAATAAGCTAAGTGAGCTGCGTGGTCAGCCTCCAGAAAAGCCGGCCGCGCTGAAGGCTGCTCCGTGTCCCGTGGGCGGCCACCATGGCGGCCCTTTTGCCTTAGGCCAGCTATCAACACGCTATACGCGAGATCAAACGTCACATTAGATGCAAATGCACTAGAAAATGCTTTAGCTAGTGAATGTACCTATGAATACCCTTGAATATAATGAACTTCAAACATTTTAACATTTTAAAACATATGAAACTTCATCAGAATGTCCTTCATTTCAGTACAGTTATCTTTGCGATGGAAGGCATCGGTGTCGTTCTGCCGGTTGAAAATACAATGGCAAAGCCTGAGCACTTCCTAGGATGTCCTGGAGTTCTCAACATCACTATGTTGGTCGTGGTTCTTCTCTACATGGTCATGGGTTTTTTGGGCTACATACGCTATGGTGATGATGCCGAAGGGAGCATCACACTGAACTTACCCACTGGTAAAGATGAAATGTAAGTATTGCGAAAATATCTAACTATCTAATCTAATACTAATTTGGGGTGTGAGTGGCTCACCACGATCTTTAGAGACCAGAGCGTGGGTATTGGCACTCGAGAGATATTTCATATTGCGAGCGTTAATATATAGCCGCTTTACATCGGGCGGGCCGTATGCTTGTCTGCCACCCGGCGTAGTATAAAAAAAAATACATACTTTCATTGTGACACCTACAGAAGAAATGATACTTATAATATGTATTTTTTTATGGTTATTTCAAATACCGCGAAATTTATTATCATATTATTATATTACCAATTTTATTATTATTATAATATAAACGAATAGAAAAAGAAAATATGTACAAATTATAAATAAATCGCATCAAAAAATACCTCGGCATCACTGTCAACAGGTATCTTGTCAGAAGGCTGGCAGCATTGCCACGCTGAATGGCAATTGTTAAACGTTGTACTAAATAAAAACCACGCTTGGGTCATGGGAAGTATTGACCAAGCGTTTTGCTACTTCTCTAAATAGAAGCCGTGCACTCGGACCCCATGAGCCAAGGGTTACGACCCCAAAAGGCGCAAATATATAATTACATGTAAGATTTGAATATATGCGCCGCTTAAGGGTCTCCGCTGATACAGCAGTAGCTCCCGCAGATCCTGAGATGTGTAAGGGAGATGAGAAGGCGCCAGGGTCTCGACTCAGGGTGAAGCTGAAGTCGATTACCATTGTATTTTTTAATTGCGAAAATCAAACCTTGGCTTAGATTTATGATATTTGTGTTTAGTTTAGCTGCTAGAAACCCTGGAGCTCTACCATCTAAGCTATTCAGCTTAGATTAGAAGACATATTCATGTCTGTCATTAACGAAAACGTAGACCTATTTTTCGAATCAAAATAGTCGATTGTAATCGGTTTCAGCTTCGGCGGTATGGCTCTGGTTGCATCCCACACCAAAGCAAAGGCCTATGTTATTTTGTACTACATATTAATGTATTTATTTACAGACCTGCATTAATGGCTAAGTGTTTCATCGTGTTCGCTATCTTCTTCACGTACACTCTACAATTCTACGTGCCTATGGAAATAGTGTGGAGAAATACCAAGCAATATGTAGCGCAAAAGTATCATAACACTGCCCAAGCTATTATGAGAGCGTTCTTTTCGGCTCTCACTGGTAAGAGATTTGTGCTATTTTAGTATGAAGTATTTTATGCTATTAGAGTGGCAAACACAAATATGAATGATGCATTTGAAGTTGCCTTTGCTATTTATGTAGTATGCATAACCTTCTCTATCACCCTCACCCTCTGTCATCCTCTAGAGCTTTTGGGTCATCTCCTCTTAAAAACACACTAACTTTTTAGAACATTGTTAGCAGTCTACAGCCTCCTTTAGATAATATAAACGTTACTCAGTCGGGCTTCTCATAATCATATATTAAAGGGCTTATAAAAAAACATCTCTGTCCTTACTTTATTCGCCTGATTCATGTTAGTTAGATTCACCACGTGCATGTGAGATAGTAGTGCCGAATAAGTGATGGCTGATGGGGGAGGAAGATATTGTATTGGCCGCGTATATGATGACGAAACGTTGGACTCCCTCCTACTAAATGGTCCGATGACCTTAAGAAAGCTGCTGGAAGCGGCGGAGGATCGTGTTTGGTAGAAAGCATTGGAGAAAGCTTATATATATAAAAAGCTATCCAGCAGTGGGTAGATGCAGGCTGATGATGATGATGTGAGATAGGCTTTGGTTCTATGATTATAGCAGGCCACGTACACCTCGAAAATTATTAGTGACAACTTTCAGGTACACTGCTAACTTAATTTAAGGTGACGTGAGTCCAGGGCTTGGCCGTTTTCGAGGGGGTGAGGTGCGGGGCTTGAGAGGAGCCGGCGCGGGGTACTCGCTTACAAGCGCGCGATCGCTGCCGAGACGCCACAGTATAGCTAAGCGACTATCTACACCCGTGTAGTATTACACCTATACCCGTCAATACAATATATAAAGAAAATAAATAAACCACATGTAAAAATACATTTTTTTTATTAATGAAGTATATTATATTCAACATGCAAACAAATGATGTTTTGGTATATTATGAAAAAGTAAAGAATTCAAAATAAAAAGAAAACTATTCAATAATTCTTTTATATTCAATTATATTTATTATTGGTCAAACTAAAATAGGTACATACTTAGACTAACTAACTATCACGCACCAGCATACACTATTCTTCATCCTTCTAGGAATCGATATGTGCCGTACAGCACGCGTCTGTCCCTAGCTACTATGCCCGAGCATACATTGTATTGATATTAACAGTATTTATATTTGACAACCCCGGTGGTCCAATGGCTAACCATGTCCAGTTTGATTCCGAGGTCGTGGGTTCGATCCCCGCACAAGATACGAGTAATATTTGTGTGCATGAACATGTCTGTTTATCTTGGTCTGGGTGTTTTCTATGTATTATCTATACTAATATTATAAAGCTGAAGAGTTTGTTTATTTCTTTGTTCGAATTGAAAAAATATTTTAGTGTTAGCCTATATTTCAAGGAAGCTATATATAGGCTATATAACATCACGCTAACACCAATAGGAGCGGAGCACCGATAAAAAACGGGAAAAAAATATTCCTTTTGAGGGCTTACGTTGAGGGCTGCGTAAATTTGCGCATATGCCTATCTTTTAAGATTAAATCACTATAGCATAATATAGGTAAAAGGTTGTTTGTCCTTCTTTCACGTCAAAAGTAACAAACGGATTTACATGTTTTTTTTTTTGATATAGTTTAAGGCCTGGAGAGTGACATAGGCTACTCTTTATCCCGGAAAAACATTTTATTCCCACGGGAAAAAATAAAGTTAATCATTTGTCCTTCTTTCACGTCAAACACGAACCTAAGTACGGACGTGATTTTTTTTATGGGGATAGTTTACGATCTGGAGAGTGACATAAGCTACTTTTTATCACGGAAAAACATCTTAATCCAATGGGAAAAATAAACTTTGTAATCATTTGTCCTTCTTTTACATCGAAAGTAACCTAAGTACCGACATGATTTTTGTTAACGGGGATAGTTTACGGTCTGGAGAGTGTCATAAGCTACTTTTTATCCCATCAAGTAAAAAAATGACAACAAGAAAAAAATATACACAAATTAATGGCAGCTTCCCTGGACCACGCGGACGAAGCCACGGGTAACAGTTAGTATGTATGTATTTACAAAAAAAAATATTGATTTGATTTCATGATTGATTGAGAGAATTGTTATATGGCTGCGGTATTCTGTGAGGTGGATGTAATTCCCCAGTCGGGTAGCTTACAATTACGCTCCCTACCTCTATTTTCGCCAGAGCTTCCTTTGTCAGTCAGCAGGGTACACAGCGCGCAGGTGAAGTTGGCTTTTGTTTAAAGATGTTGATGAACCACTTACACCCTAAAATATTAATGATCCAACGTCCTAGCTCCTACACCAAAAAATATTAAGCGTAAGTCATGTCCTACACCAAAAACGTTGGTGGCGGAAGCACGCAAAGTAGTGTAGATCAAATTGCCTGTAAATTTGACTTCCGCAAAATAACACCTGAATCAATTAACTATCTACCTACTAATATTATAAATGCGAAAGTATGGATGTCTGTTTGTTCCACTATCTTTGGGGTTATCACTATATCTGGGCTGTAAGTGGTTCATCAACATCTTTGAACCAAAGCCAATTTTACCTGCACGCCGTGCACCCTGCTGACTGACAAACGAAGCGCTGGCAAAGGGAGGTAGGGAGCGTAATTGTAAGCTACCCGACTGGGGAATTTACCACCTCACAGAATACCGCAGCCAAATAACAATTCCCTTGAGAGTTGTTGTGTTCCTGCGAGTGAGTGAGGTCACCAGAAAGGAAGGAGTTGCTGTGTTGGTAGCGGGAGTGGCGGTGCGCGAGCAATATTTTAAGTTGCGAGCGTTATTATAACTACGGTAACCATTTCACATCAGGCGGGCCGTATGTTTTTACGGCCCGACGAAGTATAAAATATAAAAATTATGACGCCTAAACGGCCAAACCGATTTCGATGATCGCATACCTACATGTATGCGATAAACTCAATCGCTACTGAACGAATTTCAATGTGGGTTTACAGATATTCCAAGAAAGATTTATAATAAAGTTTTCCAAAGAAACATCTAGCATGAGAAAAGAAAACCGGGTCTCAGTAAAAAAATAAATGTATCATCATCATCGTTGTTTTGTTGTCTTACTGATATTCCTACACTGTGTTTATTTCAACGTGTTTATTGACAACGCGTTGAACGGACGCGCGGCACAGGTCCTACCTCGAACGCAGCTCCTAGAGCACTGACGTTGAGAGCGATCGAGAATCTGGGAGGGTGCGCGACCGCAAATCGTTATTCTTTTAATAATTTTATTTAAATTATTTTATTTTTAAAAGTAATAGCATAGTGCTCTCGTAATTAAAATTATGAAAATTTTGGTATAATTTCCTTATAAAAAAATTGTATTAAATAGTTATAATTTTTACTTAGTGCAAATTTAGAGAGTATAAGTTCGCGATTTTTTTCTATCGAGCCAAAAATTATTAATTGTGTTTTCAATAGCTTTGTGCCCTGCAGAAAGGACTTAAGATTTCATAGTTAAATTTCTAGGAACCAAATTGAAATAGTTTAATAGAACTATTCTTTCAATAAGCGTGTTTCCTGGACTCACTTCACCTTAAAGCATAGTTATCTGTTGGTTGTTGCCATCCCAATCGGGGGGAGATTGACTTTAATGTAAGATAAGATAACATAGATGTTTTAACATGTAATACGTACTTACTCATATCTATGCCAGATTCTGGATATGACACCCTTGCTAATGTGTACTAACTGAACGCTTTACGTATTTTGACTAAGGAGACATCTTTGGAATGATAAATAAAATCTCCTTTTACAATTTAACTAGCTGCCCGCCGGGCGCACGGGTAAAACGTAGTGTATTATTTTCCTCGCAATTTTAACGACTTTTCTCTCCATTAGAACCTTCCTTATGCCTTAACGAAATGCCTTAAAAAACAATAATTAGCAGAATTGGTTGAGCCGTTCTCGAGTTTTGCGCTTACCAATATTCATTTTCATTTATATAGATTTATAGTTGTTCGCACATCGCACAACACCACAATCAAGTTTTATTTCATATATAACTAGCTGTCCCGGCGAACTTCGTACCGCCTAACAATCAATGAATGTCGTGGTACATATTAGCTGAACTAAATTTATGATTTTATGGAATTAAAACAATGAATAGTAGAAAATAATAGAGAAGCTCGATGGCGTCATTGCGCGTGCCAGTCTAATTGAACACGCAAGTTAAGCAACGTCGACCGTAGCCTGTACACGGATGGGTTTATTACTTTACTTACTTACCTCGAGCTCCTCCGTGATTCGAAAGACACGTTAAGCCGTCGGTCCCGGTTGTTATCATTAGTTCATCTTGAGCTCCTCCGTGCTTCGGAAGGCACGTTAAGCCGTCGGTCCCGGTTGTTATCATTAGCTCATCTTGAGCTCCTCCGTGCTTCGGAAGGCACGTTAAGCCGTCGGTCCCGGTTGTTATCATTAGCTCATCTTGAGCTCCTCCGTGCTTCGGAAGGCACGTTAAGCCGTCGGTCCCGGTTGTTATCATTAGCTCATCTTGAGCTCCTCCGTGCTTCGGAAGGCACGTTAAGCCGTCGGTCCCGGTTGTTATCATTAGCTCATCTTGAGCTCCTCCGTGCTTCGGAAGGCACGTTAAGCTGTCGGTCCCGGTTGTTATCATTTAATGACAGTCGTTAAGTTAAGTCAGTGGCCTTTAGGCGGTTCGAAAACACTGGCCTCCGCCAACCCGCAGTTGAGCAGCGTGTTGGAATACGCTCTAAACCCCTTCGGTTGAGGGAAGACCCGTATCCATAAAAACTGAAGATTTCATAAAAATAAAGATTTCCTTATTGTTAATTTAAAAAAAAAAAAACGTTTTGTTTTATTTTTTTTAGTTTTGAAATAGGTTTTATCATTTTGGTGATTTGTAATTGTCATTTCTTTTGATGTTTACTCTGATTTGATTCTTGCGCTCGAACCCCATGGGAAAAGCGTTTTCACCCCTATCGATTTGACATTTTTAAATTTTCATAACAAATCACAGACAACTTTCGCGACATAAAAGTGACACCAATCGATTTGACGTTTTGATATTTGACAACCAATAAATATCGTAATCCCTTTTTCAACTGACACTTTCATTTGTATGGGAAAATGTTTTTTCTTCTATTTTATTTTTTCGAGAATTTTCCAATGTTTTTAAGAGTTATTCTGCTATTCGGGACGGAAACAAATCCAACAAATCAAAAACCATGGCAATCGGTCCAGCCGTTCTCGAGTTATAAGTGTTGTAACAAACACGACTTTCTTTTATATATATAGATATATGTTACAGTCAATGTAATAAATTGGTCATTATTTATAATGGCTGGCCAATGTAAATTGTCAATTATTAATAATTAAGCTTACATGTCACCATATCATTCATCATCTAGGTTGACGGAGCTCCGCTTCGCGGAGCTCCTATATCCGGTGACAGGACACAAGAAAACCCTTAACCTACCCAAAAATCAACTCAAATCTAACCAAAACTTGATTTATAACATAGACCAAGTAGTCAGTATGAATAATAACTAATTTATTACATTGGCCATAACATTATATACTTAGTATGTCTTAGTTCTTTTTTTGTAACCGTAAATCTAGTAAAAAATGTGACATGTGTAAATTCTGTCTAAAATTGTATTATTAATTTGAGATTGATATATTTTCAGTTCTTGCCGCTGCCACTCTTCCAAGTTTGGAAAAAGTCATCGGCCTGGAAGGTGCATTCTTCTATGCCTTCCTTGGACTTATAGCGCCGTCAATCATTCATCTCATATTTTGCTGGGAGAGAGACTTGGGAAAGTACAAATGGATTCTGATAAAAGATATGTTTCTAATATTTTTCGGAACATTCGTGCTGGTTACTGGAGTGACGCAAAGCATCAGAGAGATTATGAGACCCAATAGTAAGAGTTAGTTTGGTCACGCTGCAAGATTGAGATGACGTCAAATGCGTACAGGACTTACAGAATTAAACATGAGTATACAGGAAATAATGCTACCGACGTTTTGACCTTCGATCTGCAGTTTTGTAATGAAAATAATGGAATATGACCAAATAGGCACCGCTCGTAGCAAAAAGTGCTTTTTAACTTCATAGGCAGTCTTTGACATTTTGTGGTGTAGTGAATGTGGTTCGATTTGTAAAGTAACAGTATTACCTTACATTGTGTGAAAGTTCAATAGTGTATGTATTAGATTTTTTATTTTATTTTAATATAGTTATGTTATATCACATGATGATGAGAAAAAGAATTTATATAGTGCTAAATTAACTGCAGCAAATTATACTTAAAATCTAAGGACATATCCTCGAGATACCTGCGTGGTATCTTGAGTTTGGGTTGACTTAGATTGGCTATAAGTTATGTTAGATAATATAATTTTACACAAAATTTAACAAAAGAGTTACACCGAAATGAATGAAGAACAATGAAGTACAACATGTGCTTTATATAAATTTTAATAATTGCATCCATCAGCGCCACGGGCAATATTTATGGGACTTCATGTAGATAATTCTTTCGGTATTTAAATTCAATAATTTGAAAAGGCAACAGCGTAGGTCCGCCATACTTCTTCTATAGCCAATTATTATACTGTGGTTAAAATTACAATCGTAGCTCCTATCACTGAGTGTCTTTATTCTTTTGTGTCTTTAATCCACACCACAGAGGATAAACCAATCTTTTGGGTTCTTTTTTCGTGTAATTCGTCTCCCGACAACAAATAATAGTGTTGTTACTACGAATCTAGAACTTAGGTTTAAGTTAATGACAAATATCGTCAGCTTAGGTACAGCTCTAGGGTTTCTACCAGTTAAGCTAAACACAATTATCATCAATCTAAGTTAAAGTTTGATTTTCGCAATCAAAAAACCAGATGGTAATCAGATTTTCAGATTATACGATACTTTGCATATTAATGGACTGGCACGTTTTAATATTTGTTTGCTCCATTTTACCATTAACGCAGGGCAGTTCGAAATTGTTGCTGACGCAATAACCTCCGATCTTCTGGACTCATTGTCTTATGATAGAGATATTGCCTTCGTATGATATGTGCAATAGAAAATATATGTCAGTGTCCGATAGAGCTATTCAACTTACTGTAAATTCCAAGCATTTTCTACAATACAGTTTGGAATAACTGTTTAGCGAATAAACAAACACAAAATGGACGCCTTCAGAGAAACAATCTACGAAACTGACCAACCGTTTGATATTAATATTCTGTGGCCTGTGATAATTACATACTTACAATTAGGTAATCCATAAGAGCATATGGGTCACCTAATAATTTGCCCCTTTATAAAAAAAATATCCAATCGAAAATACGATCCGTAGTGATGTTAAAAAAACTTTGTAAATAACAATGCTGTGATTTTCTGCAATCGTGATATGAGTATAATTAGTAAGTACTTAATCTGTTCGCACTTTTTTACTCTCGCATTTTGCCCACCCATTTTGTTATTGTAAGAGCGCTTTCAGGCTACTTAGCGTTTCTTTCTGCGCGTATATCTCCGTTTACTTTACTCAAAAAGACAAACGCGCTTACACACGGGCTTTTTTCCGCTAAAACTCTTGAACCGTTCCTCAAGGCTTGCGCTTATACCATAAGCGCGTCAACACTCGCGCGTGAGGCAAAAGGAGCCTACCTACACCCACATTGAAAAACGAGAGAAAGATACGAAGGTAGATAAAACGCTAATCTGAAAGCACTTCAAATCCTTGTTATATTTTTGTACAAGTATTAGTAGTGAACAAGACAGATAATTTTATATATGTATATTTTTGCACTTAATTAGCTTATAACATAATATGCGGCTCTAATTAAGATTTACCAAACAGCAGTAAAAGTAACCTACTTAGATATATTTTTGAGTACGCAAGAAATGTAAGTAAAATTTTTCGTGTATTATTTAAAATGTGTTCAGGATTTTGCTTCAGTTGCAGTGTTTGGTTTAATTTATTATAAGCGAAAAAAAAAGAATATATTTAGAGAAAATATATAACTTATTATTCCATGGTGGTTTTTATTTAAACACTAAGAATTAGATATAATACCTATATGCTTAGTCTGGAGTCATAGAAAAATATAAACATGTTACAGTAAATCAACTCGTTTCTCAAATTCCTATAGAGCTGCATTTTCACTTAGTGTTCATTTCCATTCCCTCTGCGTTTAAGTGGACTTGACTGGTGTACTCAGCAGATTAAACAACAAAAAGACTCGGAACATTTGCTCTGAATTTGCTCGGAAGATTCTCATGTGAATGAGTGTTGGTTAAACGGGAAAACAGTCTAAGAAAAATTCGACTCTAATCAATGATGTTGCTAAACTAGAAACAGCAAACACGTGCCAAACAAACACCACAAACACTGCTCCACACGCTTCGTTTTTGCCACAAGTACCTACGCCCAATTAGTACGCCTCGTAAAACAAATACACAAACAGCAAATAAAAACGCACATCCACACGCTGGTGTTTGTTGTTTGCTGTTTGTTCGTTGTTTGGCAAGCGTGTGAACGCGGCTTAAATACTATAGCTATGATAGTTGTAAAAAACCCGTTAACTACCGTTAATTAACCAAATTTAAGGTTAGCTACCGATAAAATGCGGTTATTAAAGGTTAATTATACGACTGCGACACCTTTATAGGGTAAAGTTTTTTTTTCTTTTCTTTTATAGTCAACTCCTCGGTCAAGCTTTGAGCATTAAGCCAGTGGCTTAATACTCAAAGCGGTCAAGTGATAAATCGATATCTGAAAGTTATAGATTTAGTTTTAGATGTTATAAATTATATTTAAAGCGACATACATAAATATAGTACAGTCATTTGGTAGTTTAACCTGGAAAGATTTCCGGGAGTTTTGAAAATTGGCAATTTTATAGATTTTGATGTGCTCTTTCCGAATTTCAACTTTGCCACCTCGTATTTTTGCGGATCGCGCCGCCATAATGAAAAAATGTCGCCTTAAAGCAGTTTTTTGGCAATATCTCCTTTCAGACTCATTTTACGATATATAAGTACATCGATATACGTGTAGTACGCACTAGATTTAAGTTTGTTTGTTTTCTATATTCGTTTGTTAAACAATTATGGAATGATAACTCAAAAGGAAAAATACTTACCAGTGGACATCAGGATGGTCAAGTTCTACACTATTTACTTAAATATTCAACGAAGCCGACGCGACGTGCGTCGGATGCCTTACTCGCTCCGTCTCGCTATGTCGCTATACTGGCATTACTGGCCGCGATATCGCCCACAGTGTGTCGGCTGGGCACGAGCTACTTCGTCCCCCTCCACCGCCCCGGCCGCCCCTTCCCGCAAGTTGAAGCTGGCATCATCGCGCAACTCGCAATACACTTTTTAAGGAGCTAGCGTCATCTAGCCGTGGTAATTAACCGTAATAACCCTAGAATGCGGTTAATTAACCGTTAATAACGAAAAATGCATATTTAACCGCACGGTTAAAATCGTTACTAACCTGCTTCGCATCTATAAATTTACGTCAAGCAAGTAGTTCGCACAAGCAAGCCGAAGTAAGTAATTGACGTTTGTGACAAATGATTGAAACAAGTGAAAATGTCATTTTCTGTACTAAGCTAATGCACAATTTATGTTGATAAAGTAAATAAAGCCGACTTTCACACTAAAGTACACAATATTTGATGATAGCGCGTAATTTAGGTTAATTTCATAATATTGCAAGAAAAAAAGACGTCAATACGCCCATTAAATATTCAGCGAGGGAAAGAGATAGCAAGTATATTACAGCACCGAGATGCTAGGGATAGCTATAGGTAGTCTCTCTCACAAGGGACAGGAACTTTTTTCTGACACAATTTAGTTTGGGTATGCCATATCTTTATTAGATAAAAAATCATTGAGTCTACTTAGATGTGGTGTGATGAGAATGCAGCGAAATAACTTCAACAACTAAGTCGCTGCGACAACGTAATGATTGTACATTAAGAGAATCGAGACCCCGAATATGAAAAGATGCGAATCCCAGTCGACGGGACAAAGTAGTTGGTTGCCACTTGCTCACGCCTACTTTTATTTTACTCTTTGGCTCACGCGCTCTGCGTAAAAGCGCACAGTATGTGTCGTCGTTCGTTTGAAAAATTAGAATTTCATCTAAAGTTATTGAAATTGGTAGGTACAAAATCTGACAAATAATAAAGTTAAATTATAAAGCTATATATTTATCTATTTTTTTATCAAATTTGTTATCTCAAATTATTTTAAACATCTAAATAAAAATTTAAATTATTTATGTAGGTACATTAAACTTCAAATGAATGAATCATCTCATTGGTTTCGACGCGGACGACGCAGCCCTACATAATACGCTAATACCCTACATAGTACCCCTGTCACACACTCGTCGAGGGGCGACAAAAGTAGGCAGGTGTGGCAACGTTACTCGTCATGCCGCTCGTCCTGCTCGTCGTCTTGCCCATCGTTCCCTGTTTTGTCGGTCTTTTGGGCGCGAGTCAAAGGACCGGCAACATGAGCGCGAGTGGCCAGCCACACAATCGCGGCGGACGCATTCCGCATCGACCGCTCAGGCACGGAACAAGCGTCATTTTTAGGGTTCCGAACCTCAAAAGGAAAAACGGAACCCTTATAAGATCACTTTGTTGTCCGTCTGTCTGTCTGTCTGTCTGTCTGTCTGTCTGTCTGTCTGTCAAACATTTCTATGTCGAGAATGCGTGGAGGTATCAAGCTGAAATTTGAACTGTATACACAGGTCTACGGTCCCATGAAGTTAAAAAAAAATCAAACTGCTAAGTTTACGTAGAAAAAAGTTACGGCCGTTTATTCAGCAAAAAACGCATATTTCGACACACTCAAAGGAATCAAAACCTATAGGGTACTTCCCGTTGACCTAGAACTATGAAATTTGGCAAGTAACATCGTTATAGACTACAAGTACAGGAATAAATCTCAAAACTATACATTTGTAAATAGATCTAAAAAAATAAGGGGTCTATATTTTTTATAGGGTGTCGAAATTTCAAATTGAAACTACTAGTTCAAATGGGGTATCATATGAAAGGGCTTGATGTACACATTGCAAAATATATTTTATTTATTTTTTTCGACGCATTATTTCTTATTTATAATGAAAAATATCAAATTTAATAATGATACTACGTACCTACGGAACCCTCGGTGGGCGAGTCCGACTCGCACTTGTCCGGTTTTTTTTTAATCATGTCAGTGATGAACATGTCCTTATGAGCTGAAAGCAAAAAAGAAATGTTTGATGGCATTTTTTAGGACGTTAGTTCATAAAAAAAAGCTTCGCTTATATATACTAAAAATGCATATCGCCCACGCTGCCAGAGTTTCATCGTCCATTGTAAAGCAAAGGCAAATGTCCAAGTGCGGAGCGTCGCGATTAATTGCACGAGTAGAGCAGTGTGTAGGCAGAGAGGGCAACATCGCGGCAGTGCGAGGAGCACAGCGATGAGCAGCGCGAGGAGCATAGTGTGGCGGGGGCGTAACAGTCTAATTTAAATTTTAGGCAGTTTGTGTATTTGTTTTTCTATTACGCATATAGCTCACCATAACCCTATTATCTATGAACTAAATATGTATTGTGCGCACGCCATCTTCGTTGGCCTAGGAATGTTCGAGTAAAAGATTAGAGATGGGATTCGAATCACGTAAGATTCTCGTCATTCGAATCATTCCGTACCGATGTTGTCGATTGTTTTAAATTAGCGTTAGACTGCCAACATAATTATGTACAATAGTATCGGGTATGTTTGACCAGTACATTGTATTTAAACGAGGACCTTGAGCCGCGCCATACACTTTTTATATGTTGCTATGCTATTTGAAATTATTTATTCCGATCCATATCCTTATTCTTTTGTCTACTGACTATTATAACTGAAAATTGCGAACAATACTATTAACAATTGGCAGACTATCGATAGTCTAAAACAAGCGATAGTATCGATACAACCGTTCATAAAGTTCTAAATTAATTAGATAAACTAAACGGGTCACTCACGTCTTTTTGTCGGGAAAGCCGACTAGTTTCGATCTCAAAAGGAGACCTTCTTCAGGGCGAATGTCCAGACACGTCCACCCTTTGTCTCTCGCGCCGGACACTGCGCGCGATATGGACAATATTATTATTGTTAATAAAGTTTATTAGAAAGCAGATGCTTAACTGACTATGTTGGTAATATTGTATTAATCTGTTACATAAGTAGTAATGTTGTGTTAATATCACGTGGTGAACACACCAGTAAAAGACGAGTATTCTTTTGTAACCACCCTCTGAATCCAACGAAATTTTGTTGGTATTAAAATCCAAAAAAATTCTTGGGTTGTGAATTAAAATTGGAAAAATCTCAGTTCCAATTTAGTCAATTTCTACTCTATTCGGTTGCTATCTGCCTACTTTACACATCTTTATCTATGTATATAACATTATGTATGTCAAATAAATTTACGTGTCTTAGTTGCAGAACATAAAAAACAGTAGAAATCGTATGATGACCTAATAATATGAAAACCTTTGTCGCCAAACTCACACATGTAAAGCAAAATATTAACGTGTTACTACATGCATGTTTGTGCTGTGATTGGTCTAAAAATACTGTAAAAAATGACATATATACAAAAAAAAAAGTCAGTTCAAATTCAACCTTATGCAGTTATAACACGGTTCATAAACAATTGAATCCCGAACAAGCATCTAGTGAGCAATAGCTGTACTTCTTATTATGTCAGATTCTAAACAGTATAGCTACTCGACGCAAGGTGGCGCTACTCATATTGATTTTAATATTATGACTTCTATCCTTGACTTAAGGCCGATATTTGAATGACTGTACTACACGAATGTCGATGCCACTACTTTTCGATAGTGACGTAGTAACGAGGAACACCAAGTAACACCGAATACTACTACCGGAGTAATGAATATCTACCTATTACAATTTTTGGTACCATAAAATTGTATATTTTTACAATCTTTTCTTCAACTTACAATGTATGTATGTATGTCTATATGTATATCAGTGTGTAACAATGTTTGTTCGGGTGGAATCTTGCAACTCAATTTTGAGACAGATCTTCACGGATTGAGCTGAAATTTTGTAGTACACGTTTAGTTTGGATGACAATGCATGATAAACGTAAAAGCTGTCGTAGAAGCTTGTCCCAAAAATGTTTTTTTAAACAAACTTATTGATTATGATGATTAAGGGTAATACTTCACACTAATAATTATAAAAGCTAAAGTTTGTGAGGATGTTTAAATCTTTGTGGCTCGATCAGACGTAAACGGCTGAACGTATTTAGATTAAATTTTGCACACATATAAATAATCTGGATTAATATATAGGGTACTTTATATGTGCCAACGAAGTGCTACGCGAGCGGAGCCTCGCGCTACAGCTAGTTTCTAATAAGGGGCGGTAAGTTTTACGTAAGCAGATTTATTACAATTATTTACCCCCAACGCTCTTATATAAGCAGAATAGCAAGTAATCAAAGCTCTTATGGATATTATCGGAAGTAGACAAGTTAATAGTGTGGAGTAATTCGAATCGTCAAATTCTAAGTTATATTTTATTTATACGAGGGGAGGTCAATAAGTTCGCGGAATGAGAGAGAAGGAGGTTGAAATTAAACACCAAATTATTTTTCCTTTTCAATATATTCTCCTTTAACCCTAATACATTTTTCGGATCTCTCAAATAGCTTGTTTATACCATCGAAAAAAAATGATTTGTCTTTGGTGTCAAAATAGGCCGAAATTGCCGACTTGACTTCATCATCGTCGTCAAATTTCTTTCCACGCAGCTCTTTCTTCATTTTTGGAAATAAATAATAGTCACTGGGGGCCAAGTCTGGACTGTATGGTGGGTGGTTTAATTGTTCAAAGCCGCATCGGTGAATGGCAGCCGTCGCAACATGGCACGTGTGGACGGGTGCATTGTCGTGCAAAAGGAGCACACCTTTTGACAGTTTTCCTCTTCTTTTTTTCTTAATGGCTTCTTTCAATCTTTCCAGTAAAGAAGCGTAGTACTGTCCCGTTATAGTCGCACCACGTTCTTTATAATCGATCAGTAAAATACCTTCTGTATCCCAAAAGATAGTCGCCATGATCTTTCCGGCCGATTGTGACACTTTGAACTTCTTTGGAGGAGGTGTGCCTTTTTTATGCCACTGCATCGACTCTTGCTTCGACTCAGGTTCATAGTGGTGAACCCAGGTTTCATCTCCAGTAACAATCCGGGCCATAACTTCTTCCTTTCTCTCTCCACAGAGCTCCAGAAACTGGTGAGAGCACTCGACACGCTCGCGTTTTTGAAGTGGCGTGAGCATTCTCGGAACCCATCTTGCACTGACTTTAGTCATCCCAAGATGATGATGTAGGATATTTAAAATACTTGATTCGGATACTCCAACCATTGCTGCAAGTTGCTTCTTCTTCAGTCGGGCATCTTCCAATACAAGTTTTTCTACTTTTTCGACGATTTCCGGTGTGGTGGCCTCAATTGGCCGTCCGGAGCGGGGGTCGTCTTCAATGGACTCCCTTCCTTGTTTGAAAAGACCATGCCACTTGTAAACCATGGTTTTACCAGGGGCAGAGTCCGCGTAAACCGCTAACAGCTCTTGAAAAATCGTCTGAGCGGATTTTCCTTGCTTGGTAAGAAACTTAATAACGGCACGGTGTTCAATTTTCTCCATACTGGCTGACTTCTTCCCGATTTAGTTGTTTGCAGGTCGATAACTCAAAAGTTAATGACACGATTAGGTTCAAACTTGGTATATATACTCTTAATGAGGTGCTTAACTAGTGCCTACCTGGACGGGTAAATTTATCCCCATCAACCCCTCCATTCCGCGAACTTATTGGCCTCCCCTCGTATTATATCAAAGCTACAAACTACTAGCGTTTCGGAACAACTACTGATGAGATGAGAAGAAACGCCGAAAGAAACTCAGTTAGTTCAATATCGGTCCCTACCATGCCTGCCTATATTTAACATTTCTTACAATTATATTATGTTCTTAAGATTAATATTTTTTTCACAATTATAAAATTATTCTGTTTCAATATCGTGAGAGAGTAAATAATCAAGTAAATAAATACTGACGATACATGAGTCACATCACTAATCGATTAACGCTAGAATGTTCTATTCTTACTATTTCTACTGTTTTTTAAGTTCGGTCTTAGTGTATATAATATGTACGCATATATTACACAAACACATAATAGTACGCATGCTACACAATAGTACACGTAATGTAATTATAATCACAAATCGTCGCTATCTTTCATCTTTAGTATTTTTTTTATCAAGATTATGCCAAATCTAGTTTTGTGAGGAGTGATTGCCAACAATTAAAATAGAAGACGAATCTGAAAAAAAAAATGGAAAATAAAGAGCGGGAACATTGAAATAGGCGTAGTTTAATAAACTTCTGTTTTAAAATCACATAGCTATGTATTTTAAATAATTTTCGAAGCAAAAAAAGAAGTATAAAGCTTCCGGATGGCAAATAAAATATAAATTAAGTTTTATAGTTCCAGTATTACTTTGGTTGACCAGTATTATTAGTAACGTCTCGGGCATATTTTTATTACGCGATCTATTTCTGTAGCAATTGTCATCACCCAAAACAGTGAAAAGTAAAACCGTAACATACCTACTACAGAACAGAAATTTAAAATAAATTCCTCTCGTTTCGATCGTCTTGTCAGGTCAGTTGGTTACGCAAGCTACCTAGCTACCTAGTTGGTTCGATTTTGGATGTGATTTTCCTCAGGTTTCTCTATCGGCCTTGTGTAAAATAATACTTGAACATTGTGAAAGTGCTAAGGTGCCAATACTTTACGGAGATTTTATATGTGAATTCTTAGTGCACTAATTGTTATAATGACTCTTAATCTCAACCTCAACTCCAAAATCGTAAGTCTAACCTAATCAATAGAGGTTATTTTTATTTTTAAGTAATCTTTCTGATTTATATATTATGATAACTTATCTATTGTCTCCTGATTAAACTGATAATCAATTTGATTATTCGAAGAAGCTTATTGAAGTAATAACCATTGGTGAGGAAACATGAGCACAGAAACTCCGGTTAGTACTTAGCTGCAGTTCAAAATTTACAGCGATATATTACATAAAACTACACTTCATTTATTTTTCTGACTTGTCTGTTTACTTATCTAATCGGGGTTTTTGAATTTCTTTAATTGAAGTATAGTCAAATTAGCTTGACTTGTTGAAACTCTTTGATATATAAGTCCATAGATCTCCTTAGATAACATGTCCGACCGAGTCTCGTGTGTAGCATGTAAGTACTTAATGTCAATATCACGCTAATGTCATTGGAGCTCAGTACTTGTGTCGCTTATAAATTCTCAATTAAAAGTTCGAAATAAGTACTTACTAAAAAATATTTCTACTGTGAAGAGTGATACAATGAGTGCCTTAAACGCTGCGGTAAATGACCTTTTTGAAGGAAAACTGCCTGTATGTATTTAACTATATACTTTCCATAAACTGCATGTTAATGTTTAACCTCAATTTGGTAATAGTAATGTTATTAATTAAGCTGTCAATTGTTAAAAAAATATTTGATTTATACTTACTAAGCCTTACTTCTATAAAATTTTAGGCAGTACATATCTGTTATGGGTATGAAGTGTCATATAATTTTTGACCTTTTATAATTATCTTCATTTCTTCCGGTTTCATTCAGGCTTACCTAGTTTATCATAAATACTGTGAATTCATGCCTGGTCACGTTTTCAGCAGGTCAAGGGTCAAGGTCATTCTTAATCATGCAACTTGAATACAACATACATGTTCAACCTACATTACTAGATGTATCGCTGCTTACTATATGATTTTAGTCATTTAATTAGTTTGTTTCTGTACTTAGGTTGTATTTTATTTAACAGAACCTTGAAAGTTCTATTTTTATTACAACTAACTTGACGACTCACTGTAAGTCACAATAGTCCTTAGTTATAATTTACTCGTCGTACATTAACAAAAAAGAAGTGAATGTAACAAATATTATGACCTATCTTATGCCATTCCCATAGCTGAGACGAATCTAATGATTCCTCATTGTGTTGAAATTCAACAAACGGATTATACTATAAAATAGGCTAAAGAATCAGACATGAACTTAATCACAAAAAAAATTCCCTCCCTTCTTTGGCAGTTAGGTAAAAATTTATACATACATAATTATGCCACTGTTGGGATATGGGTCTCCCCTCAATTGGGTTTGACGCTGCTGTTGTGCAGTGTGGTGGAGTATACCAGTGTTGGCTGGTTGGTGGAGATTTGGAGTTGGTAGGTTGGTGGAGGATTACTTGCACATAATTATTGAAACTCGCACAGGGGTTCCCAACCGAGGGACAGAAGCTGTAAGGGCTATGATTATTATGAATACATAAGCTAGACAGTAACAAATTATATTAGACTATTTAAATATAAATAGTCTAAAATAATTTGTTACTGTCTAGCCTTAGAGATTATTTATTTTTATATTTGTGAGCTTTTTAGATAGATCCAATGCTCTCATTATTGTCCAAATACAATGTTACCAACTGTATACACATTACATACAATTATATTAAAATACAATAATAGACATGACTCATCCATAGAACAGAGTCCGATGTGACCATGAAACAAAATCGAGTTAATCTATGTTAACTAAGCTACTAGACTATGATTTTTAGAATGTTCTTTTCTCATTTTTCTTCCAATATTTAGAACCAAGTAACATTCAACTGACATTGACGAGCTCGGTGGTCGAATGGTTAGCAATGACCACTTTGACTCCGATGTCGCGGGTTCGATCCCCGCACAAGAGAAATATTTGTGTGCATGAACATGACTGTTTGTCTTGATCTGGGTATTTTCTATTTATTATATGTATGTATTTACAAAAAAAAAAAATGTATTTTAGTATTATATCAGTTATCTAGTACCCATAGTACAAGCTTTGCTTAGTTTGGGACTAGATGGCCGTGTGTAATTAATTTGTCCTGGAATATTTATATTTATTATTTATTAGCTCGCCATAAAAATGCACAACAATGAACTACCATCAGTACGGATTGGACTTTATTCTCTGGACGAATCAACTTAAATTACAACTATCTTATAGTCTCATATTCTACAACCCCCTCTGTGGAACTGTATGTAGCACAGCATATGTTGCTGCAGTCGTTCTGCAATAAAATTATGTAATAAAATTATTTACACTTTTTTCTTTTTTCTAGGTTCTCCCCATTGTGGTAGGAGTAGGGACTGTGGTTGTATTAGTCACTGTAGCCGCCAATTGTGTATGGGGCAAAAAGTCAACGCCATCAACAAGCAGGAGCAAGAAAAAGGTTGCACTAGCTGACCCTAACACTAAGTATCCGCTTCCGCTTATAGAACGCGAGGAAATCAACCATGATACAAGGAGGTTCCGGTTTGGATTACCTTCTAAGGATCATGTGCTTGGTATGTTGTATAAAAATCTAATATTTTATATTAGTTAAATTACTCTAGACAGCTATTAACACTAACACTCACAATGCTAAAATAAAACACATAAATAACTGCAGGTTGTACAGTCTCTGGCAATTTATGCCTGAAACTATGTAAGATGTTGCTATTTTGCTATATGCAAGTAGTTTGTGCCGACTATGAAAATGTTTTATTGGTTAGGTTAAGGATTTTTAACTTTAAACCAAACACTATAGTCATCTATGATTTTCATTTGTAATTTAAGATGTAAGGCACTCCCCGTCATCTTTAGAGTGTAGGCTAACCTCACCTACACATGGTGCATTCTGCTGAATAACTAAGGTAAAACATTTCGACAAAATAAATATATTTTTATACTACTTTGTGTGACAGACAAGCATACGGCCTGCCTGATGTGAAGTGGTGACTGTAATCTGTAGACACATGCAACATGCCAGGCAGCCAGGCCCACTGCCATCGTAGCAACTCCTTCATACCTGGTAACCTCGCTCACTCTCTATTTTGATTACACGTTTGAGGTTGATATTACTCGATAAGTATAAATTAATTAATCTTTTTTTATTATGCTTCTAGGGTTGCCTATAGGACAACATATCCATTTGTCGGCTAAAATTGGCGATGACCTTGTTATCAGAGCGTACACTCCAGTTTCCAGTGATGATGACATGGGATATGTTGATTTGGTTATTAAGGTAAGGGCTCAAACACACGGGCCACACTTATAACGGCAGAAGCCGTTTTGAATTCACCTGGGTGAATTGTGTTAAGTTTTTTTTTACAACGGATTCGCAGATAAAACATTCAACTCCCCAACTTTATATTGGTTCATCTTAGAAAGATGCTGGTCATAATTGCTTTGATAATGAGGTAGACAATGGAAATTTAATATTGCCTATGGAACACCCTGACATAGGTGAGCCCAAAAAAAGAGGACTTACCACAGGTCCACACGGTCCACACAGGTGTAGTCTAAAAAAATAATTTTGAAAATCGGTTCATAATTGACGGAAACATCGTGAAAAATACCTACATAAAAAAAAAGATACTTACAGTCGAACATAGAGCCTCCTCCTTTTTTGAAGTCGAATATTGAGGCAGCATTAGGAGGAGTTATGGCTTTAGTTATATCTGTTTAAATTTTAAGTACCTATTATGTTCCTTGTTTATTTCTGTATGTAAAGTAAAAAAAAAAATTTCTTATGTAATGAAAATTATGATTTTATAATAATATGACTATGAAAGGAAAAGCTTTCGGTTAAATATATTATTGCTTGTTGCGGGAGTCAAATAAAACAAGTCTACAACAAAAGTCCCTTCAGCTTATGTCCCTCTCTTTTTGCGGCAGATTGCCTCTCATTTCAATCAAAGTAATGATCGGCGTATTACAGCTCACCGTAAACTGCCGAACTATTTATCTAACTGCCCATTCCATCATTTTGCTGCCTATTTATTTATTACACTCTTTGAATAATTTTTGAACTTGAATTGTGGGATTACATAACTGAATTTTTTTCTTTTACTCACTGTCCATGCTTGTTTTACTGCTGTAGTAATTTACCAATAACTGCCCATTAATTTAAAGGTGATACTGTTAATTGTTGGCACTTAATGGAACATTATTATCATAATGTTATAATACTAAAGTACTTGTACTGTTCCACGTAATTAAATTTATTTTTATTTTACCGACCGATTTCGCCGCTAAGGCATTATCAAAGTAAGGTTTACCTTGGACCAAGGACGAGTCTCTCTCTTAAACTTAAATCTAAGGCCATCATGTACTGCGGCCTTAGATTTAAGATAAAGATAAATAGTAGGAAAACTTTATTTAAACATGTAATTGATATTATTAATTCTTTATATTAGTACTTCATGTACACTTTCCTATACAAAGAAAAAAAGTACGTAAGTAGGTGGTTTTTTCAGTACATGTTAGAAATAAATCGTTGTCCATCACTAATCTCTTATCGACCTCAACTCTCCTCTCAGGCAAATCTTCTTTGTTCGACACCTCATTATTACCTATTCAAGCCTTGCACAAATAATATTTGTTTATGTAGAAGATATGAGCCGTGTGGTTCCCGGCATACTAGAATAGAATCACTACGTCCGTCTCTTCCCGTGGATGTCGTACAAGGCGACTAAGGGAAATACATTATAAAACATCGATCAGGCTTCTCCAACCCGTCTGGCCAGCGTGGGGAGTGTAGGCCAAATCCTCCTGTCTGGGACAGACGAGAGAGGGTCGTACTCCTGTAGTGGAGACTAAAATGACCTGATGATGATGTAGACGATACAGCGTTTATTATGGAATGGCCGAGGTGTGCCCATGGTGTAGTCTTCTAGGAAAATCTACGTTGCCTACGGTCGACCAAACCACCTTAGTAGCATCACAGTATAAGTAATAGTACTAACGTACAGTATGGACACTCTCTGCCGCTCTCACTAGTCGACCTCACCTCCCCTATGAGACCGATTTGGAACCGTTCGCAAGGAATGCCACAACGTGCGAATTGACGTCGCTTGTATTTTATTCTCCATTCAGTTTAAAATATGGGAGTATGTAAAAGATGAGAGTTATTTGTGCAGTGGATGGATCTCTCAACACATGGAAAGTAAAAAAAATTTTTTTTTTTAGTGGATGGATGGATAGATGGATGGATGGGTGGGTGGATGGATGGATCGATGGATGGATAGATGGATGGATGTGTGGGTGGATGGATGGATGGATGGATGGATAGATGGAAGGATGGATGGATGGATGGATGGATGGATGGATGGATGGATAGATGGATGGATGGGTGGGTGGATGGATAAATGGATGGATGGATGGATGGATAGATGGATGGATGGGTGGGTGGATGGATAAATGGATGGATGGATGGATGGATGGATAGATGGATGGATGGGTGGGTGGATGGATAAATGGATGGATGGATGGATGGATGGATGGATAGATGGATGGATAGATGGATGGATGGGTGGGTGGATGGATAAATGGATGGATGGATGGATGGATGGAAGGATGGATAGATGGATGGATGGATGGATGGGTGGATGGATGGATGGATGGATGGATGGATGGATGGATGGATGGATGGATGGATGGAGGATCAAAAAATGATATGCAATAGCTTTACCGCGGCAGTCCCCGAGTGCCACACGTTTTTTTTTCTTCACTACGCCCACCTGATGTGAAGCGGTTACCGTAACCATATTAACGATCGCAACATTAAATATCGCTCGCGCGCTGCCATCCCCGCTGCCAACGCAGCAACTCTATCCTCTCTGGTGACCTCACTCACTCGGAGGAACACAACAAGAACCATCAAGGAAATTGTTATTTGACTGCGGTATTCTGTGAGGTGGTGGTACTTCGTCAGTCGGGCTGCTTAAAAAATACGCTATGTCCTACCACTCTTTTCGGCAGAGCCTCGTCTGTCAGTCAGCAGGGTGTACCCCGTGCAGGTGAGATTGACTTTGGTTCAAAGATGTTGATGTACCACTTACACCCCCTTACATGTCCGACTAATAATTGAATAATGTCAGCCCTAGAGAACGTCACTCAAACATAGGCACGTGTACAGACGTCATTTGGTTACTACATGCAAAAGCGCCATTTTTGTATGGAGTGGCCGGGGTTTGGTAGCATATAAAAACATCTATCAAATTGCAGGTGTACTTCAAAAATGTCCACCCTAAATTCCCCGACGGCGGAAAATTGTCTCAGTACATGAATGACATGAAGCTTGGTGACACTATCGATGTTCGAGGCCCCTCAGGAAGGCTCCAGTATACTGGAAAAGGCACATTCCTTATTAAGAAACTGCGGAAAGACCCGCCCGTCAAAGTTATAGCTAAGAAACTGAATATGATTGCAGGTAAGTTTTATTTTGGAAACTACGACTAGACAATAAAACAGACCCCTTACCACCATCTCTTATTGCGATTCAATAATTGAATAGATTGCTTATTCATACCAATGAATAAGCGACTCTATTCATTTGAAATAGAGTCGCTTAGTCATTGGTATGAATAAGCATTCTACTCAGTTATTGAATCGCAATAAGAGATGGTGGTAAGGGCGCAGAACAATAACGTCTTTAACCCATTCAGTGCCGATGCCGCCCACCGGCGTCTAAGTTTTGTATTCAATGTCTAGGCTAAATAGCATGTTTGTGGTAAAGTTTTTAATACGTAATCCGGCAGTGAATGGGTTAAAGACCTCTTACTAGCCTATAGATGTTTCAAATATTGATCATCTTCGATGTTAACGCCACATCTCCCTTGCGTGATGTCCACACTCACATGTAAGAACAACTATCCTTTTACGAGGGGGCCCATAAAAACCATATTCAGGAAGATTTATTATCTTCTTGAATAGATCATACTTACTGCTTAATAAAAAAATTAATAAAATATATAAAAAAATCGTGTCACGTTTGTCCTCGATGGAATACGAAACGACTGAACTGATTTAAATAAAATTTTGCACATGTGTGCAGTTTGATCCAACTTGAGATATGGGATAGTTTTTAACTCAATTATAAAACAAAAGCACTTATAATGTTCTTCAACATAAAGTTATTTTGGATTGAGTGTGGCTCAGTAGTATCTTTAGAGCCGGAACCGACCTCACTTGCACATGGTGCATCCCACCGGATAGCAAAAAGGGCTTTGATGAAAGAGAAATAGAACATGTCGAGCCTATACTGGTGTAATCATAAAGATTTCATAATAATAATTGGTCTTTGATTTGTTGAATTTGTTTGCGCCCCGAATAGCAGAATAACTATTAAAAATCTGAAAATTTAACGTAAAAATATTTAAAAGCGTACGTAACATTATATAATAGTGACTATATTTTCACACATTAGGGGCTAAAATGTAGAATGAACTCCCTGAGGTGACTACAGTATGAGGATTTTACACGGCGAGTGATGCCTCTAGAGTCACAAGCGTTCATAGGCTTTACGTTGCGTGTATAGTATAATCGATCACGCGAGTTAAGCATTGTGCTTCGGCGCACATATCAAGCCGCCAGTTTCGGCTGTTGTCAGGATGTGACAGTTGTTAAACCAAGTTAGGCCAAACCTTTGGGCGGCTTCAGAATTCGAACAGAGTTGTAGAACGCTAAACCTCTACGGTTGAGAGAAGACCGTTATCCCAGCAGTGGGACGAATATGGGTTGGTGCAGATTACAAAAAACACATGTATCATACAAGTATGTACATAATAATAATACATACTTCTGTCTTATCACCACTTTGTTACTCCCCGATAGCGGGCAAACAGGACATGTTCCATATCGTCTATTCTGTATAATCAAATCATTCCGATTATCATTGAAAAAACCCTACAGTCATCTTATTCGATCAATAGAATATAAACCATAAAATCGTTTTATCAGGGTTTAATCTCGTTCAACGTAGAAAGTGTTATCAATCACGTATGCTTGATATCATGCGAATGACGCTAGACAATGATTAGACTATCACTACGTCATGAATAGGATGATTTAGAACGTTGAAATATAATTTACGTACTTTTGATGTGTAACGTCGTAACGTTGTGTTAACGTTTTAACGTTTACAAGCCGGTCAAATTGAGAAACAGTTTCATAATGTGAATTTACGAGACACATACAGTTGTTACATATCCAAATTAGCCAGGTTGCTCACTTCAAAATATGAGCAAGTAAGCCACATATTTTTGATATGTAACACGCATCTTATAAATTCACAACATGCGACTTCTACTCTATTTGTTTACGTTGACATGGTCGAACGCGAATAAAATACTCGCACTAAGCACTCAGAAATGCGTCTGTGTCCTGTGTTCGCCTTAACTATCGTTGCAATACCTGTATGTGACGATGAAGACATAGTATAGTAAGTAAAAAAACCACTAAGCAGCCCACATTACGACGACTGTTTTGTGTTCAAAATATAATCAGCATGAACAGCCTTAAGATTGTTAGTGCTGATGGCTACATGTTTATCAGACTTTATAATTTTAGACTCAATGACACGTGCGCGTAATTACCTGATAATAAAGCCAAGGAAAAAAAGTTGTTTTATTAACCACCTGTTTTGCGGTTATAAAAGGACCATGTATGCTCAATTGGCTATTCTATTGCAAAGTCAAAGTCAAAGTCAAAATATCTTTATTCCTTGGACTTTATAAAGCACTTAGAAACGTCATACAAACTAAATATAAGAAACATGTGTAAATCATTACTACTCTATCTTGAATGTGAAAGTGAATTTAAGTGCCAGTTCCGGCGACGGGGCTTCTTGAGAAGAACTGGCAAGAAACTCAAGGCCGACTCTTTTAATTGCCAATATCGTTACATTAAATACAAATACAATCATTAATATAACATAACAAGAGCAATTCATTTCCAAATACTTTTATCATTTATGTAATCTGAGATACAATAGTAAGCCTTTTGACATAGTCTAGTTTTGATAAATCTTTTAAATTTACCCATGGATAATTTAAACGCGTCATTTGGAAGTTTATTGTAGAAGCGTATACATTGACCTGGGAACGAGTTAGAGATTTTATGGAGCCTAGTAATATGCATAGCGAGTTTGTTTTTATTTCTTAAATTTAATTGATGGAGATCACTGTTTTTCCTAAATTTAGTTTGATTTTTATGAACGTAAATAAGATTTTCATAAATATATTGAGAATGTAATGTCATAATATTTATCTCTTTAAATTTATTTCTCAGTGTCTCCCTGGGACTCATCATATAAATAGCACGGATAGCTCGCTTCTGGAGCACAAAAATTGAGTCTACATCCGCAGCACTACCCCAAAGCAATAAACCATATGACATAATGCTGTGAAAATAGCTAAAATAAACTAAACGCGCAGTGTCAACATCAGTCAGTTGACATATATTCCTTACGGCGTAAGCTGCTGAGCTGAGTCTACCTGATAACGTTTCTATATGTGGGCCCCATTGTAATTTAGAGTCTAATGTTATCCCAAGGAAGACAACCTTATTGACCAATTCCAATCTCTCATTGTCCATCACCACACTGGTTTTTACTTGTTTCACATTTTTTGTAAAAAATCTAACATATTTGGTTTTACTACCATTTAAAAGTAGGTTATTAGCACTAAACCAGTTTACTATTTTTGAAAGAGCATTGTTTACATCGTCAATTTCTGATTGTTGTCTATTTACCTTAAAAATTAAAGAAGTGTCATCTGCAAACAATACTATTTCGTGATTATTCTTTACAAGATGAGGTAGATCATTAATGTACACGAGAAACAGGAAAGGGCCCAAAATAGAGCCTTGTGGCACCCCCATCGCTACAGTTGATCCATGTGATCGCTTTCCATTAACATCTACTTTCTGAACCCTATCACTCAGATAAGAAGTAAGAAGATCAAGAGCGATGCCTCTTATACCATAGTGGTGTAGTTTTCTGACTAGAGTTTCATGCTGCACACAATCAAAAGCCTTAGATTAGTCACAAAACACCCCATAGGCGTCCCGTGACTCCTCCCAAGCCTCATATATACATTCTAGTAATTTTACCCCAGCATCACATGTTGACCGTCCATGAGTGAAACCGAATTGTTTAGTGTGCAGCAGATTATTTTCATTAAAGTAATTAAGTAACTGAGCGAGAATTAGTTTTTCAAAAATCTTACTAAATGTAGGTAGTATTGATATTGGTCTGAAGTTTGTGGGGTCTTATGTACTACCTGATTTAAACAAAGGAATAATTTTGCTTAATTTCATCAAGTCAGGAAACACACCACAATCAATACATCTATTAAATATCACAATTAAGGCGGGAGCAACAATGTCAAATAAAGATTTTATAATATGTACGGAAATGCCCCATACATCAGCCGTTTTCTTAATATTAAGTGATTTAAATGCAACTTTTAAATCAGACCCATTAACATGACGGAAATGAAAATTGCCAATTGAACATACATGGTCCTTTTATAACCGCAAAATAGGTGGTTAATAAAACAACTTTTTTTTTTCAGTTATGTAATAACGTCATAATGACAGCTAGAGGTGTAAGAATTACTTCGATAACATGAAAACTTCTCGAGATATGATAACTTGAAAATTACAATTTGGGATTTTCCCAACAACGCTCCGTACATAAAGTCTACTATGACTATCAAACGCAAGTATTTTGTACTGTACCATCGCGGATCCAGGATTAGGACAATCTGAACCCACGTATTTACGTAGTACCTATTATTACTTATACTGCGCCGAAGGAGTGCTCCGAAGTAGTATATCGTGATTCGCTGAATAAGAGTTATTAACAATAAGTAAAGACTTTCTTCTTTTTTGTATCTATAAATGGCGATGGTTACTGATTTATCTATCAACGCACAGCTTAAACCACTTGACGGATTGGGTTAATTTGGCATACACGTAGCTGTTAAGACGTAGCCATCTGCTAAGAAAAGAATATGAAATCCCACGGGATTCCGGGACACGCGCGGACGAAGTCGCCAGCGGCCGCTAGTCACACATAATTGTGATGCAATTGTATTAAAACCGTAATAAACAAACATACTGATTTAAGTACCTACCTAAAGTGATCAAATGATACCACAAGGAGATCCTTCGGCAAGATACAGATACCACATTCTTTAATATTAATTACCTGTAAATAACAAAAGACAATGACAATGTTTGCATTCTTTCCAATTAATTATAAGATAAAGAAGTTGCAATTTTTACGAAGCGAAATATCTTATCTTGTACCTTATTTCATATACAGTGTGTATGTATAAATAGATCAAATATTATCGCAAAAAAAAAATATATATATGAAAAAAAAAAAGTATGTTTTCCTTTTTTTTTTCCTGAATTAAGATTTTTATTTTTCATTAAGGATTCTATGTATTTTGAAATATTCAGTGACAAAAAACATTTGTATTACTAAAATCGATCGTTTTATCATTGCTTACTAACTGACACTACTTTTTTTTTTATTTATCCGAAATCGACCGATTATTTTAAAAGAAATCGATATGTGAACACATAACACATATAACACACAAAACACACAAAAATAAAAATAACACCTGAATCAATTAACTATCTAAAAATAAAAATCTTAATTCTGGAAAATAAAAATAGAAAACATATGTTTTTATTTTTGTAAATATTTTTTTGTCGATAATTTTTGATCTATTTCCACCCCTTTTCAGGGTTACACTTTATCCCAGCACACACTGTATATAAATAATATCAGATTGTCTGCAATATTGAGATAACTGCCGTCATGGGCTCATTTCATGATGATGAATGTTCAAGATTATCGACTGAACAATTATTATTTATCCAAACAATAAGCGTGATTGCCCTATTTGTTTTTGTTTTATCTATTTGTACTCATTATGTATACAGTGTATGTTTGCTAATATGTGTATAAGGGTCTGTTTCGTAACTTACATTTAATTACATTCTGTAAATATAATATCTGCCATATTGATCTATATTAAATGCACAATGTATTTCAGGTACTTAATTGGATAAGGATTAATGCTGTATTGCTTTAATTCGCATCGTAAATAAGCCATTATTTCTCGTAAAAGGTAAAGGATAAAAAACGGTTATTGTGGGTTATCCCTAAGAGATACAAAAATTTCCATCGCGGACTTTTTTGTAGACCATTTTAAGGTGAACAGTACTGTACTACATTATTTTGATCTATCTCGTAGGGTTTAGCCAGCGTTTGCAATATAAGCTGGACCCGACGCCTACCTAACGACATCTGGTGTCTGAAAAAAAAAAATCAAGCATCCCCATTCGGGTCTCCCCCAATCGAAGGAGCTTAGAGCATACTTCAACACGTTGCTCACGTGAGGCGGTTTAACCGGTAATCGAAAGGTCGTGGGTTCAAATCTCACATTGACGGGGGAATTGGGTAGAATTTTTCAATTTTTTAGGGTTCCGTACCTCAAAAGGAAAAACGGAACCCTATAAGATCACTTTGTTGTCCGTCTGTCTGTCTGTCAAGAATTTCTATGTCGAGAATGCGTGGAGGTATCAAGCTGAAATTTGAACTGTATACTCAGGTATACGGTCCCATGAAGGTGTAAAAAAATCAAACTGCTCAGTTTACGTAAAAAAAAGTTACGGCCGTTTATTCAGCAAAAAACGCATATTTCGACATTCTCAAAGGAATCAAAACCTATAGGGTACTTCCCGTTGACCTAGAACTATGAAATTTGGCAAGTAACATCGTTATAGACTACAAGTACAGGAATAAATCTCAAAACTATACATTTGTAATTAAATCTTAAAAAATAGGGGGTCTATATTTTTATAGGGTGTCGAAATTTCAAATTGAAGCTACTAGTTCAAATGGGGTATCATATGAAAGGGCTTGATGTGCACATTGCAAAATATATATATTTTTTTTTTCGACGCATTATTTCTTATTCATAATGAAAAATATCAAATTTAATAATGATACTACGTACGGAACCCTCGGTGGGCGAGTCCGACTCACACCTGTCCGGTTTTTTTTAATATTTACAATAATATTGTTGTTGGTGCTGCGGACATTTTGTCCCGATAAACACGTTTCTGAAGGAATTACTTAGTTGCCAATTCGCGCACTCTACACCTCTTATGAGCCATACGTTAATTGGTCTACAGAGGCATCACTCACGCGTTGTTGAACTCTGTAAAAACCCAATCTCACCTTTCTTCAAGAACCACATACTGTAGTCTCTTAGGGAATTGTACACTCTGTTCCCTACAGAACTGCCCCCTTACCACCATCTCTTATTGCGATTCAATAACTGGATAGAATGCTTATTCATACCAATGAATAAGCGACTCTATTCCATTTGAAAGAGAGTCGCTTATTCATTGGTATGAACACAGGGTATGAATAAGCATTCTATTCAGTTACTCAATCGCAATAAGAGATGGTGGTAAGGGGGCTGTATGGCAAAGTGGTCAGTTATCTTAGGGAGCTGATCGTACTCATACGTGAAAATAACGTAAAGTGAACTCAAAATACTTTCTGTGTTGATTGTTTTGGTGTTCTACGAAAGTCCAATTACTTAGGAAAAAAATTAATTGTCAGTATAGTCGGTCTGCGGATAATTTTACGTGATAACGTCATAAGAAAACATCGGCCGATGGAGTGGAAGAGATAGATGCGTCACAAGCCGAACGCTTAGCCCGATCGTGCCTCTTTATCGCTTGTTTCGCGCTCTCGCGGAGCGTACAACGCTCGGCTCAGGCGGTACGTGACAATGAGTCATGCTTTTTCGTGCGTGCAGTCGTTAACACGTCATCACGGCATGATTTAGAAGACGTTATCACGTTAGAAACACTTTCCTATTAATAAACATTGTTAGAACTAATATTCTAGCTGGTAACTAATCACACCTCTGACGACATAACGCACAGGTGTTCTAATCTACAGCAAACTGCTTTCACCCATGAATCATCGTTTAAATATGATAATTAACGATGTATTATTAATTTTACAGGTGGGACTGGCGTCACGCCAATGCTACAGTTGGTGAGGCATATATGCCAAGATGCCAACGACCGCACGGAGTTATGTCTACTATTCGCGAACCAATCTGAGCAAGACATACTCCTTAGAGAAGAGCTGGAGAAGTACCAGAAAGAATTCCCGGACCAGTTCAAATTGTGGTACACTGTTGATAGACCTACTGAAGGTTAGTTTGATGATAGTAAATGCGTTTTCACAAGTTTTTTAGTTTCACCGCAGTGTCTGTAACCAAATCCAAAGTTAAATTTGTTTCACTTCCTCTCCGTCTGACTGAGATGAAAGGCACACTAATTGGAATTTCGTGACGCCACTTTACTCCAATATGGCGGCCACCACAAAATGGCATTTTAAAAGTCCCTCATTAACCCCTATGCTATCTATGTAAGGGCTTGATGAGGGAAACACAGTAAATGACGTGTTTTTTTTTTTACTTATATGGTCAAACATTAGTGATATATTATCTCGTTATCTCGTATTTTTTTTTTATATGAGAGGCCCATGGAGATCAGCAACACCTAGGAGTTGCCGATACGTTGCCGGCAGTCCTTGCTAATTGTAGCTCGTGTAATGGTACATAATAATCACACCCATGACAATATTCCTGGACAAATTACACACTGCCATCTACTCCCAAACTAAGCAAAGTTTGTACTAGATACAGTTATCTAGTACAAACTTTGCTTAGTTTGGGAGGAATATCAGTATATTACACTTAATATTTTTTTTTTAATAAATAGTTTCTAGTACCCATAGTATAACGTTTGCTTAGTTTGGGCAGTATATAATTTGTCTAGGAATATTTATTTATTATTGAAATACGTTTTATAACATTAAATTTTATTACATAATATTTTATTACATTTTCTACCACGAACTGTGAAGTTGTGGAATCAACTTCCTTCAGCTATATTCCCAAATAAATACGACATGGGGACCTTCAAGATCAGAGTCAATATTTCCCTTAAAAGGCTGGCAACGGATCAGCGACCCCTTGGTGTTGCTGATTTCTATGGTCGGTGGTGATTGCTTTCCATCAGGTGACTTACATGCTCGCTTGCCCCTTTCTCGTATAAAAAATAAAATAAAATAAAAGCATAGAAGGATTGAAAAAGTCGACGCTCTTTAGCTAGTATACGTGTTTTCCAATCATCATCATCATCATCATCAGGTCCATTTTAGTCTCCACTACAGGAGCACGACCCTCTCTCGTCCGTCCTAGACGGAAGGAGGATTTGGCCTACACTCCCCACGCTGGCCAAACGGGTTAAGGAGGCCTGATCGACATTTGATAATGTATTTCCCTTAGTCGCATTGTACGACATCCACTTGAAGAAACGGAGTGATTCTATTCTAGTCTGCCGGAAACCACACGGCCAATACAGGGGTTTTTCAATACAGCTGTTTCATTTAATTATTTCGACCTATATCCATCAGTAGGATAATAATAATAATGGTGATGATGAATAATTTCGTGTTGTCATGTCATAAACTAGATAGGTACAGAAAAATGTCATCAGCTGTCTAGAGTTACTGAGATTGTGTCAACATTCCAAAATTAGTTGCACGTACAGATTTATCTTATCACATATGTTTTATTATCTTACAGGATGGAAGTACAGCTCTGGCTTCATCAACGATGAGATGATTAGAGACCACATGTACCCTCCAGGCGATGATGTCCTAGTACTAATGTGTGGACCACCCCCAATGATTAACTTCGCCTGCAACCCTGCTTTGGAAAAGCTGGGCTTCAAAGAAGAATTGCGCTTTGCATACTAAAATGGCGAAACTTTTTTCGTGTGTAGATACTGACAGCCGCATTTTTTATGATATTATGTATGACCTTAACTTGTATGTGCGTAGATATTCTGTGCTCAAAAAGAATGTTTGTGACATATTATGATCGTGCGAAGCTATAGAGCAGTGGTGCCCAACTTGTATTGCTTCAAGGGCTATTTTAAAAATCCCGATACGCCACGCGGGCACCGCCGAGTTAATAAAAAAAACTTATGTGATTTTTATTTATTATGTTAATATGATACTACACTTCAAAACAGAATAGTCCGGAACAGCAAAAAGCTAATGCGATACTTGGCTGTTCACATTTTTAGAAAGCTTCTTAAAGTCTGGTTTGTTTATCGGATTTTGTTCGCGGGCGCCCAGAAAACAAGTTGCGGGCTCCCAGGTGCCCGCGAGCTGCCGGTTGGGCACCAGGGCTATAGAGTCACGGGACTACAATTTTTTATTATACTATCTGACTCGGCAAACGTTTTGATATTTTAAATTAAATTTTTAATAGCTATTAATTTAATAGCTATTAAAAAATAGGGGTTGACGGTAGAAGGTTGAAAGGGTTGTATGTATTTTTCAATGCTAAATCATATTAAAATAAAAAAATGACAATAAAATAAAATAAAATATTTAGGGGTGGGTCACCCTTATCATTTAGGGGTATGAATAATAGATGTTGGCCGATTTTCATACCTACCCGATATGCCCACAAAATTTGATGAAATCTGTCCAGCCGTTTCGGAGGAACCTCGATTTCGGCTCCGTGGGCTAGTATCAGACTACTTTTTTTTGTACAAAATAGGTAGTTTAGATGTCACAAGTCCCAGATGTCCCATGACGCTCAATTTTTTTTAACCGCTATCTCAATTGGAGAAAAACAGCTCCATTTTCATGTCCCAATGGTTAAGAGTAAATATTTAATATTTTTTTACACATACATTATAGCTAACGTAAGGGGTGTATAAATGAAGTTGACTTTAGAAACATTTTGTAAGCTTTGTTATTATTTATTACTGTTATGTACATAGATGAACAAAGGTATAATATTTATATAAAAGCTTTTTATTTTACTTCACTTCATATAACTTTTGTTTTAACAGATCTGACTGGTTGAGCTCGATGGTATCGTTGCGCGTAGCAGTCTAATCGATCACGGAAGTCAAGCAATGTCGACCGCAGCCTGTCCATGGATGGGTTTAGTTATCTCGTCCGTGCTTCGGAGGGAACGTTATGCCGTCGGTCTCGGCTCTTGTTGTTAGATGACAGTCGTTTAGCCAAGTCACTGGCATTAAGGCGGCTTGAAAACACTAAACTCCACCAACCACAGTTGAGCAGCGTGGTGGAGTATGCTCTAAACCCCTTCGATTAAAGGGAGACCCGTATCCCAGCAGTGGAATGAATAAGGGACGTCGTCATGTGTGTGCATGAACGTGTCTGTTTGTCTTGTTCTGGATGTTTTCTATGTATTATAAAAAAGGTAATGTGTCTACTTGCAAAAAAGTATAATATGTATGTTTATCAGTTATTTAGTAACCATAGTATTTTATATATATAAAAGAGATTAAGAAGTACTTTAATCTCTTTTAAAGGCTGATGTGACTGATAGCCTATCTCTGATCTCTGGTGGCAGGTTAATCCAACCCCCCAAGCCAAGTGTAATTCGTAGCGTAACGAACGTTAGATAGATCACGTGACATGACGTGGAGCTCATACTAAAATGTTCGAATTGAGAAATGTCACGTGATCTATCTAACGTTCGTTACGCTACGAATTACACTTGGCTAGGGGGGCAGGATTGTGCTGCACGAACATTGGAAACAGTTTGCCACCGAAAAGAGCGTCAAAAATACGTTAAAAATCTATTTTAAACCCAAACTTTTTTTGTCATTTATCGGGTTTGAACACATAACTCGAAATGCGTATTTTATTCAAAATTAAAGGTAAGATGTTGCACTTATGAACCTTGACTATACCTAAATATGATACCTACTGGTAGACTTTGTACGTCATTAAGTAATCGAGTAATCTTGTGATAATGTCCTATGAAGTATATTATGACATTTTAATTGCTATAAACTAAATTTGAAAATGATTACTTACTTTCAGAAGCAAAAGACAATCGGTCCTTTTCATTATTTCGGTTCCCATGAAAAGTATACACGTGTAACGATTTCAACTAGAATTATGGCAAGTCAAGTGAACAAAGAAAATCTTTTTAAAGACATATTAGAAGATGACTTCATTAAAGCTTTTCAACCTATCCATTTTGTACAACATATATTGGGTTATGGTAGAGTAACCATAAAATACAATTTCATTACTGGACCCACTACTCTATCCCAGCTCTATGCAAGCATTATTATGTTTTTATCAATCATTAGTACCGCGAACATCGTTATAGATTCAAAAATGATTTCCGAAATTCCATATATAAATCAGACTGTGAATCTGGGAGAGGCAATCACCGTTATTATTACCATTATCGTTATTTGGCGAACTAACTTTCAGAATGGTAATTTAAACGGCGAACTCTATGTCAAACTACAGAAAATAGACCGACATCTTAACATGAAAAATAAAATAAATTTAAATAAGAAGTTTTATGTAAGCGCTTTGGTAATGATCGTTCTGTTAATGCTGTTAAATTTATCATGGATTACTCTGACAAATATTACAATTATGGATAAATTTTATGTCTTGCTATATACTCTGTTCACTCCGACTTTAGGGGTCCTTAACGAGGTAGTTTTAGCATTTCATTTGATGCTTTTCATTGTATTAAGACTTAATTACGTCAATAAATGTTTGCATAATGAGGTGTCTCAAAGAAAAACAAAAAAATATTTCGAAAGAGATAATATACTGAAGGGGGTGACTAATGATACAATAGCAGATCAAGGAACATGTAATGGATTAGTCCTAGGTATCTATAATATTCTAGAAGCGCTGGATATCTTCAAACGTCTTTTTCAATTCGAGGTGAGTGACCTAGTTAATGCTTAATTGCGTAAACAGTCATATAATAATGGTAGGTATAGGTAGTAATAAAAATTTAGTATTTCCTAATTCGTACTACGTATCACTAATTACAATTACCCATAATAATGGGTACGTACTCAGGCGGTATGTGAAGTTATATCAGGGGTTGTTAAAAATACAGTATCGGCTCTTTCGTGGAGTGGCAGGTACTCAGGAAACATAATTGCGACTACCAATTTAGCTCGTTACTTAAATCTCAGTGAATATTAGTTTGCACCTTTGAACTCAAAGCAGAGGCAGCACGTTTCTCCGATTTGACATTTGAAAATTGGCGACGATTCCAAACTGACAGACTGTTTAGATCATTTAAATCTGTGAAAAGATTTTGCGTCCCTTCGTCTACCGATTGTACAACGCGTGCAGATATCACTAGAGCTTGCGTGTGACAATTCAGATCCTGAGTATGAATACCGTAATTGATACCTATTCAGTTATAAGTTATCGCCACCAATTCTTCATGGCAAATCGACGCAATTATTTTGAGTGGTTCGAGACAAATTGCCAAAATTGACGTGGGTAACTTGTCTCCTTCTCTACTAAGCCTTCGATCAAGTATAATATATACTTGAACGAAGGCTTAGTTTATATTATTATTGTTACTAGGTATAATCTGTATAATGTCGTTTATTTAGGAACTGTTTATTTGTAAGATATATCTAAGATATTTTAAATAAATTATTTGACGAAATTTTATATTAAATTGAACTTGTGCGAATTTATTAAATTATAATATCGGTGCATAGACAAGCACTGATGCTATAGTTGCAAAGTATTTTAATTTTAGTTTTCAATGTTAAGAATATATAACTATCTAGACAATACCTCCTAATTATCTATATATCGCAGACAACTGGTTAAAATAGCCGTTCAATCAAACAGCTAGCCCTTTGACTGAACAACGCCATTCAAACACACGGCTATACGTCGTTTAGCCGACTTGTTGACTGCAACGTTCAACACTACAGCTAAACGACGCTTAGCCAACTGGTTAAATGGCAAATTAACTAAGGTGACCATTAGTTTAGTATGTAATTTGAGAGAATAATAATACCTACCTAATAAGCAAGCGGAGTTCTGGGACGTCTCCGGCGCTGAGGAAAGCCCCTTCGCCTTTGCGTAACGAAGGGCAGGCACTCATGCTCGCCTCCGCATCTCCGGCTGGCATATTGGCTGCCCCTCGTTACGGCAGGCGGGGGCTGCACTCCCTCAGCGCCTCCGGGCTTACAAAAAACACTCTACTATCGATCCGGCAAGTCTACGTGAAGTCGAGGTTGGCAATATTTATCTTATATGGCCCCCCGGAAAGGCTAGCTGCTGATTGCATATTTTCAGTTCCATATTCTACTACTAAAGTTCGTAATTTTCAGCAGTTTACAATTTACAAGTTACATTTATGTTCATCGCGTCACCGCATCGTGGTTGCAACTATTAGCTCAGAATGCGTCATTGCTTGTCTTTATTATCTACCAAATGCATTGTGGTCGAGCACCATGTAAACCACGTTGAGAATTACGCAATGTAGTACTTCTTTGTTTAATACAACGCGTCATGGGCATTTTCATAAGCGCCATAACACGAATTTCATGATGTGTATATTTTCAAGAAACCACAAATATGATAGATAGATACGGACTGATAATCATTATGATGATGATGACAAACATACCTAACGAATATTACCTATAAAACGTATTTCATCATTTATCATTATCAGCCTGTATCTACCAACTGCTGGATAATAGGCCTTTCCACCATATGCGATCCTCCGCTTTCCGCATCAAGCCGCTTGCCACTGTTTTATGGTCATCGGTCCACCTTGATAGGACTTAAATGCCCTATCCTACCAGCCATCACTGACACAAATCATTTATACATAGAATAATGATGCAATTTTGATCAACAGATTCTCGCTTTCTTTGGTTTAGCCATGACGTCGAATTTCGTAACGCTGCAGAGTGTAGCAAGTTCACTTAAAGTGAAGGTAAATATAATACTTTATTTTTGATTAAAATAAATTTTACCCAAAGAGAGATAGGTATAGAGCCCGTCGAATTGGGGAAGTATTTCCACCGCACAAAAGACCGCTGCGAAAGAATATTGATGAGAAATATCATTGTAAAAAGTAGGAATTTAATTTCACTAATGTATTTAAAAAAAAAAAACATTTGGTTGAATAAAAAAGCTCTGAGCTTCTGATGCTATCGCTAGAGCGCTGAATCAAGATCAAGTAAGTATCTGTCTTAGCAGATGTCTAATCAAGTAAGCAGTTATCGCAGCCTGTGAACCCTAGCAACACTAAGGGCATATCTCATGTGTTTCCGATATTGCAAGGGCCTTCACGCCATAGGTACTGCAGTAAAACCAGGAATCACCTCGGTAGGATAATCATTCCTTTGCTTGACAATTGACTTGAGAGTTTGTATTAAATTAGATACGTATTTTATTTGCACCTCACCAAAGGAGTGATAGGGTCTACTCACATATCTAGGATGTAAGAAAAATACTAGGTCTGTTTGTATGGTAGTAAGTTATTTTGATTCTGTCCTCAGAATTTGGCCGACATCAGTATACTTATAGGCAATGGTCCACTTCTTGCTGTGATGGTGGTGATCATCGTTCTGATATCTTTCGTGGGTAATGCGTTGACTGAAGAATTGAAAAAGACAAAAAAATTGTGTATCGCCATGTCATCGCAATGTGATGGTAATCAATTATCATTATATTAATTATACATATAACTAATCTCTCTAGTTTTAAGCGTAGTTCATTACATTCGATCTAATAAACCGAATAATTACTTATCCGAGTTTTTGCATTTTGCGCATTACGAACTCGATATATTTAAGTACTTGCTTAACAAATAAAGTAAGTAGTGCAAACTACTTTGACATTTTATTTATAGACGGGCCATAGGCACTCATCACGGCAGTAAAAAAATATACAAAGCGCTTACTCAATACCTGCGCATTTATATATGCAATTACTTACTTAGTGTGTAAGGAAAAGAAAATGGCACCACACAGGAAGGCATTTTATTTACGACTTCAATAGTTTTTTTTGATAAGCAGTATCGCCTTCCCGCGAGGGCAGGCTAAATGCAAATAAAACAGATCTACAAAAACATCTTACTTTTACGTACTCGCTAATTCGATATGCGATTTGAGTAGAATAGTGGCGGATTTCATTTGCAGTGCAGATCATTTAGATTACTACCTCTTACTCAAAATTGGGAATCTGTATAGTGCGCGACCAATTCAGTTCCAATGTGTGAGGATCCATTTCTTACCAACGGTAGCTGGTGCGATTATAGAGAATGTCCATAGGTATCAACAACAACTTCCACGAACTCGGCATAATGCCTAACACAAAGGTGAAAACTGTAAAGGCTCAATGCCGTGGTTTTAAACGGTTTTATTTAGCTTGACCTGTTTGTTTATTTATTTGTTTGTTTATATTTTTGGGTCAAATCTAGTAATTGAAATTTGACCCCCTTCTTGTTGACAGCTTGATATGAAATTTGGTACACGCATTTAGTTCTGGTGACAATACAATTAAATAAATTCTGTTTATTGTAAATCCAAGATGGCCGCCGCTACAAAATGGCGGTTTACAAATTTTGTCACGACTACCACTATATGGTTATCAAATGAAAGAGCTTGACTAGTAGAACACAGCTCAATATGAATATTATAATAAAATTCAAGATGGCCGTTAAAAAAATGGCCGGTTGGCGGTTAGGTACATATTTTCTCAATTTACAATATAGGTATCAAATTAATACAAGACAAATTTAAAAGTTAAAGAATAATGACAAGTCAAATCTAAACTTAATTGAATGAGAAGTACTATGTAATGAAATTATAAACTAAAAACTTGACAATAAAAATTATGACAAAAAAAATTTTCATTTAAACGGTTTTATTGAAAGTAATGTACTAAAAGCTAAAAAATAATTCGGTAGGTCCGAGGTTTCAGTCATCACACCCCTCTCCCAATCCAATCTAAGGCATTGATCAGACAAATAAATAAAATCGTTGGGCGTAGCGTAAACTGAGTTGATCGGATAGAAACACGGGCACAACGATTTAATTTTTTTGATCAATGCCTTAGATTGATGAGGGAAAAGAAAAAAAAATGCATAATTTTTATTTATATATTCTATGTCATGCGTATGGTCCTCCTCATGTAAAGCAGTAACCGTCGCCGCTCGCCGCTTGCGACACAGAAAATCGCTCGCTTGTTGCCACATCCACTGCTAAGAGAGCAAATTCTTTCATCCTAGTGATCCTCGACTAACACATAAGTACAGTAGGTACAGTGTCGCCGCTGTGCCTCTGCCTGTTTCGAATCTGGAACAATTTATTCGACGTCGCAAGCCCACACACGACACAATTTTTGTCTGCTGGTGGAAGGACTGTTATTGAAACGCGCTTTGAACTCTCGGTTTTGTAACATTAATTTATTAATTATACTAGCGACCCGCCCCGGATTCGCACGGGTGCAATGCTGATACTAAATGTACTACAGAAGGTCTTTGCGCATTGTCTTAACCAGTTCTTCCACAGTCATAGGGACGCGCGCCGCGCCAGCGGCTCCCCAGCCTGTACCTACTTACTTAATTGGATAAGGATTAATACGGTATTGCTTAAAATCGCTTCGTAAATAAGCCATTACCTCTTGTAAAAAGTAAATGATTAAAAACGGTTATTGTGGGTTATCTCTAAGAGATAGACATATACTATCGCGGACTTTTTTGTATACCAATTTAAGGTAAACAATACTGTACTACATTATTTTGATCTATCTCGTAGGGTTCAGCCAGCCTTTGCATGTAAGCTCAAAAAAAGTGTTTATTTACGACATCACATTAGAAACCTCTAAAATTATCAGTGTTTCTCTACTATATTATGCGTGTATTATACATATAAACATTCCTGTTGAATCACTCGTATCTATTAAAAAACCGCATCAAGTTTTAAAGAACTAAGCATAGGGATATACAGACAGGGAAGCGACTTTGTTTTATATTAGTATGTAGTGATGATAAGCACCATAAGTTAAAGAGCTTAAATAAAAGCAATATAATTTGGTATGGTCCATAGCAAAGAAAATAAAAATAAAAATAAACTTTTTTTACGTATATTCTTTTACAGAAAACGCTCGTGTAATAGCGAAACAAATATTATTGATAATGGAAGGTGACACCTGCGACGTGAGCATTTACGACATATTTACTTTAAACACGAAGCTGCCTTTAAAGATATTGGTAATTACAGCGAATTACGCTATGGTGTTTCTACAGTTTGCTATGTTGTAAAATAATAATAGCTTACCTACATTAAACTGTAATTTTAAACATATCTTGCGTGTTGTTATTAAGCTATATAAATTTCATCATCATCATCAGCCCTTATCTACCCACTGCTGGATATAGGCCTTCCCCAATGCTTCCCACCAGATACGATCCTCCTCCTTCCGCATCCAGCCGTTCCCAGCCGCTTTCCTAAGGTCATCGGACCATCTAGAAGGAGGGCGCCCAACACTTCGTCGCCCTACGCGCGGCCTCCAATCTAAACCTTCCTCCCCCATCTGCCATCACTTACTCGGCAGATATGACCGGCCCATTGCCACTTCAGCTTGAAAACTCTGAAGGCGATGTCAACTACTTTGGTTCTCCGTCGAATTTCTTCGTTCCAGATTCGATCCCGCAGAGAACCCCGAGCATAGCCCTCTCCGTCGTTCGCTGCGCAACCTTTAGCCTATGGACCAGTCCGTTGGTTAGTGTCCAAGTCTCTGCACCATATGTCATTGCAGGGAGGACGCACTGGTTGAAGACTTTAATCTTCAAGCATTGGGGTATCTGTGCGGGGAAGATGTGCCGAAGCTTTCCAAAAGCTGCCCAGCCCGGTCGAATGCGTCTATCGATCTCTTTGTTGAAATTACCCCGGCCAAGCTGTATGGGATGTATAATATATAAATTTTATGTAGGTATAATTACGATCGTTGGTATACTATGGAGCCTTCAAGAAGAGAATAGGTAGGTATTTATTTCCCTTAAAAGGTTGGCAACGGATCGGCAACCCCTTGGTATTGCTGATCTCCATGGGCGGTGGTGATTGCTTTCCACCGGGTGACCCACATACTCGTTTGCCCCATCTCATTAAAAAAACTACTTAGGTACTTAGATTAAATAAGGTACCTACTTGAAACATTGGTGTCTGAATGGCAGGAAAGGTGGGAAACTTCTAAGTAGGTACCAAAGGATTTTATCTTTTTATTACGCGCCGGGTGGCAGACAAGCATACAACCCGCCTGATGTAAAGCGGTTACCGTAGCTATATTAACGCCCGCAACATAAAATATCGCTCGCGCGCCGCCACCCCCGCTGCCGACGCAGCATCTCCTTTTCTTGTGACCTCACTCACTCGCAGGAACACAATAACCCTCAAGGGAATTAATATTTGGCTGCGATATTCTGTGAGGTGGAGGTACATTCCCCAGTCGGGTAGTTTAGACAATTTCGCTCCCTACCTATATCTGAAACAGAATACAGAGACCTGTAACTGCCTGCTGGGGAGCCGAGTGAACTCTTGGCTCGCCCTTTCAATACCTATATCTGAAACAGAATACAGAGACCTGTAACTGCCTGCTGGGGAGCCGAGTGAACTCTCGGCTCGCCCTTTCAATACCTATATCTGAAACAGAATACAGAGACCTGTAACTGCCTGCTGGGGAGCCGAGTGAACTCTCGGCTCGCCCTTTCAATACCTATATCTGAAACAGAATACAGAGACCTGTAACTGCCTGCTGGGGAGCCGAGTGAACTCTCGGCTCGCCCTTTCAATACCTATATCTGAAACAGAATACAGAGACCTGTAACTGCCTGCTGGGGAGCCGAGTGAACTCTCGGCTCGCCCTTTCAATACCTATATCTGAAACAGAATACAGAGACCTGTAACTGCCTGCTGGGGAGCCGAGTGAACTCTCGGCTCGCCCTTTCAATACCAGTATTCTTTTTTTTCTAATGTGTACCAGTCACTATAGTCTTAGAACTCATCATCATCATCATCAGCCTGTATCTACCCACTGCTGGATATAAGCCTTCCCCAATGCTTTCCACCAGATACGATCCTCCGCCTTCCGCATCCAGCCGCTCCCGGCCGCTTTCTTAGGATCATCGGTCCATCTAGAAGGAGGACGCCCAACACTTCGTCGTCCTACGCGCGGCCTCCACTCTAATACCTTCCTCCCCCATCTGCCATCACTTACTCGGCAGATGTAACCTTAGAACTTATAGCGAAGTTAATAATAAGGAAATTATACCTATATGAAATAAAAAAAAGTAGAAAGCTTTGCTTATCCTATGCCTAAAGGGATGTAATTGGATCTTTAGAACCAAAGTCAACCTCATCTGCACGTGGTGCACCCTGCTGACTAGTGAAAGAGGCTCTGACAAAAGAGGTAGAGTACAGCGTATTTGTAAGATGCCAACTTCAACTGCACATGCCATGTTTTGGGGGTATAAGAGGTTCACCAACATCTTTGAAACAAAGCCAACTTCACCTGCACGTGGTGCACCCTGCTGACTGACAAACGAAGCTCTGACGAAAAGAGAGGTAGGGAGCGTAATTGTAAGCTACCCGACTGGGGAATGTACCTCCACCTCACAGAATACCGCAGCCAAATAACAATTCCCTTGAGGGTTGTTGTGTTCCTGCGAGTGAGTGAGGTCACCAGAAAGAAAGGAAGGAGATGCTGCGTTGGCAGCGGGGGTGGCGGCGCGCGAGCAATATTTTATGTCGCAAGCGTTAATATGGCTACGGTAACCGCTCCACATCAGGCGGGCCGTATGCTTGTCTGCCACCCGACGTAGTATATAAAAAAAAAAAAAACCCTCCTGCCAACCTACGTAAGGAGTATAAAAAAATATTTTTTTTATACTACCATAAAGTGGCACTAATTTCACCGCAATTAGGCACATAATGACACCTTAGGTGTCATTATGTGTATTAGTTTGATTATAGTATAATCAAACTGTGACTTTTTCATTGATATTACCTATTCACAAGTGAGATATAAAGTTTTTATTTTATTTTATTGGTTGAGTTGCTTTGTTCTTAAAAAGTTTCGATACAAAAAAGCGCGTTCAATAGTAGGTACAAATAAATGAATGTTCCAATCGCTTGGTCATTTCATGCAACTTAACTAACTATTTAAATACGAAGTTTTATTATTGAAATTAAAAGTTATGTTTGAGCAATTATTAAACGTAAGGTTAAGAGTTTTGTTGGGCAAATTTATATTCTATAACACTGTCGGCTTCATTTAGAATGTTTTCCGGAGTTAATGTGTCGCTAGATGATTCCATTTTAATTCGAAGCCGCAGCACTCAAAATCAGATAGTATCACACTTTTATCGTTTCCAAAAATAGTGTCAAGCAAAATTAACAAAGTTCCCGCCAAATCACTTTTTTAAATTTCTTTCATTTTTAACTCAGAGTTAGCAGCAATCATTTTTTAAATTTGGAACAAGTAGGATAGAAACGAATAATATGTACGAAAAAAAAAGTATTGATATCGGCTGGCTGAATAGAGCTAATCCATTGAGATTGGCACCTTTTGGTGCGATTAAAAAAAACTGTGCAATAATGAAATTTCATACATTTTTATTGATCTAGAGCATTAAAGACTCGTTTTGTACTGAGTTTTTAGTGTGATTGTGATGAAATTGAAGCATAGTTGGAAGAAATAGTTATTTGTTATGCAAGGCTGCAAAGTTAATTTTTGGCGCGAGTACCTTGTATTGAAACCTGAGCAAGTGAAGGATTCTAGGATTGAGCCACGAGCGAAGCGAGTGGTTCAAATATAGAATCCTGAGCGTAGCGAGGGTTTCAAAGGTACGAGACGCTAAATAACTTTGCTGCCGAGCGCAACACACAACTTTTCACCTCACTAAAGCGAGGAAAATGTTAGGTGCAAGAAAAACAGTTTTAATAAATAATCATCAATGGACTGGCTGCAGAGAATATAAACTATTACGAAACCAATGAGGTTCTATATATATGTAATTTATTGTACGAAACCTTTATTGAATAAAAATATTCGAATTTTAAAAACACTTTCCACGCTAGCGGATAAAGTGCGATTTTCCACGCAGATTTCGAATGATAAACAGAGCTTTTACGAGCTAGTGAGGTGAAAAATAAATTAATATACCAATTGCTTAATTTCATACAACTTCGTATTTAAATATATCTATTTAAATACGAAGTTGCCTGAAAATTTCAACTTGTTTGTGTTTAATAAATAAAACTTTCACTCAAATATTACTTTTGTTTTATCTGTAACTAGCTGTTACCCGCGGCTTCGCCCGCGTGATCCAGTGGAGCTGCCATTGTTTTGTGTATATTTAAATACCTATACACAAATATTTATATATTATTACACACAACCAAAGCGCGAGTTAGAAATGAGACAGCGCCATCTAGTGATCTAGTGAGAGAAGGACAAATTATTATCGACGGTTGAAAGGTTATAGGGTATAAGCGACCAAAACCAAATTGTTCAGGAAAGTAGTTCAAAGTTTGAAATTGCAGAAAAATGGATATAACTTTTTTATTTATTATCTTTTATTGATAAAACCAAAACAGCTGTAGAATAAAAATATAAAGGCATAAATGGGCACTTTTATTAATATAATTATACGTTGTTTTATGTGGTTTTATGTCGCTTAGATCAATTGATTTTATTTTCCTCGTGAGGTAATTCAGCATAAGTTACTTAAACATGTAAAAATACCAAGAGTATAGAAGACTTAACTACATTTGATATCCTCGTACCAATAAGTAATAGGGCATAAACAACATGACTATATCATAACTTAATTGGGTAGAGGAGGACAAGTTAATATTCACATAATTGCGCCAAAAGTTAATAAAGCATAAGATACAGAGCTTAGCAATAATATTGTGAGGTTATTAGACATTAACGACACTGGTAGATGAATTAAAAAAAGGTAATGTAGTACTTCCACATTATCAAGATTTATGTACCCTATGGAAATCGGGAATATCCAACAATATAAGCAGACGTATCTCTATAATATGAGCTCATTTGAAGCGATCATTAGCTAAAATGTTTTTCCTCTGATTTTAGAATCATTTTGTAATGTTTATTTAAGTACTTTTTTTTTTTTACTTTTACCGTTGATTTTTTTTTTCGAGTGCTATATGTGAAACCTTTTAATTGGCCATCAATACAATACCACTATAATGTTAAAATACACTTAAGCTAGCTGTAAGTTTACTGAAACTCCTTAATAATATTAATGTGAAAGTGTGTTTGTTTGTTTGCTTGTTGTTTGTCTTTCTTTCACGTCGAAAGTAACAAACGGATTGACATGATTTTTTTGCAGATAGTTTAAGGTCTGGAGAGTGACATAGGCTACTCTTTATCCCGGAAAAACATCTTATTCCCACGGGATGAAATACAGTTTATAATCATTTGTCCTTCTTTCACGTCAAAAGGAACCTAAGTACGGACATGATTTTTTTAATGGAGATAGTTTACGGTCTGGAGAGTGACAGGCTACTTTTTATCCCGGAAAAGCATCTTAATCCCATGGGAAAAAATCAACTTGTAATCATTTGTCCTTTTACGTCAAAAGAAACCTAAGTACCGACATGATTTTTTGAACGGGGATAGTTTACGGTCTGGAGAGTGATATAGGTGAATTTTTATTCCGGAAAAACATCTTAATCCCATGGTAAAAAACAAACTTTGTAATCATTTGTCCTTCTCTTACGTCGAAATGAACCTAGATACCAACATGATTTTTTAACAGTGGATAGTTTTCTGTCTGGAGAGATTACTTTTTATCCATGTTATTCCTATAGGAAAAAAGTTTCATTAAAATAATGGCCACGCGGGCGAAGGTGTTAACAGCTAGTAAAGAAATAGTAACGTGGATTAAATGTCAGGTCTTAAAAATAATAGAACAACAACTAACACGATTCTGTTTTAAAACAAGAGTTAAGTAACTGGGTACATTTAAAGGGTTACCCATCACTATACTGTATTATATAAACTCATTATCTATCGAAATACAAAATTCTTTATTGCATATTAAAAATTGAGTTACAGTAACTTATTTCAAACTTAATCTAACGAACAATGGGCGGCCTTATTGCTAAAAAGCAATCTCTTCTAGACAACTTTAGGATAAATGATAGGAGAATATTACTGAAGTTTACCGACCGAAAGATTTAAGCCGACTGATTTTATTTTTATTTAAAATTTCATCGTCATCAGGTCATTTTCGTCTCCACTACATGAGCACGACCCTCTCACGTCCGTCATAGACAGGAGGATTTGGCCTACACTCCACACGCTGGTCAGACGGGTTGGGGAGGCCTGATCGATGTTTTATAATGCATTTTATGTATAATGTATTTAAAATTTATTGACCACAAAATTACATAAGGGTACAATAGGCGGACTTAATGCTAAAAGCATTCTCTACCAGTCAACCTTTTGGAATAGGAGAAATACACGAATGCGGGTCTAAAGCAGATAACAAAAATAATAAAATAGAACAGTGTCTACGAAATAGATATAATGTAATGACTATTCAACTTAGAGAAATAAATAGAATAAACGATATTACTCATTCAAATACAATAAACATACATAAGAATATATCACTATTATAAATATACATACAGATACATAGATAGATAATATAGGAAGATGATGATTCTGTTCTTTGTTAAACCGTGCAAAAGATAAGCGTGGATTTTCTTTTTAAAATTGAATTTATTTGAGATCCTTCTAAGTCATTCAGGCAGCTCGTTCCATAGACGTGAAGCTTGCAGTGTGAAGGAATCAGTCTTGAAGCCAGAATGGTAAAGGGGAATGTAAAGCTGACGAGTATTGTCAGAACGAAGTGGAAGGCTGTGAGAGTCACAAATTGAAATTTACATTTCAAGTATTCCGGAGAGAGAGGACTAGTTAGAATAGTGAGAAGTATGCAGAGTAATCTCTGTTGCCTCCGTTGATGAACAGGAAGCCATTTAAGTTAAGACCGATATGAAGAGATATGATCAAATTTGCGAAGACAGTAGATAAAACGAATAGCGTTGTTGATAAGTCGGTCCAATTTATTGAGATCTACATTTAGATCTGGAAATACATTACACTACATTTAGACCTAGGTTTTACTGTAATGAAGGTAAAGGAAGAAAATTCCTAAACCGATTAAGGAAACTCAATGCCGATATGACCGCACGACTCATCTCAGCTATTTGCGAGGTCCAGCTAAGAGTGGAATCTATATAAAGACCTAGGTTTTTGGCAGTATTATTGAACGAAATGACAGTATATTCAAACATAACAGGCGACACAGAGCTGAAATCAATCATGGCACACATTTAGCTGGTTTTACAGGTATACCAAAATCTCTAGACCAAGAGCTGACATTACATTTAATTTTTCAATTGCAGTGTTGTTCACATTCTCTGTCGTTGTCTGCACATATACTCGTATTTGGAAATCATCAGCATATAAGTGGTAAGAACAACTGAGCGAAAGAGACAGGAGGATTTAAGGTATAAGCGACTTGCTGAATAGCCGCTTGAGTACAACCAAGTAATACAAAATATCGCAAGCGACGGAGTTGTATGAAAATAGCAAATGGAAGTGGAATAATAAGCGACAATAGTATTGAAATATTGTAATTGGTAGTAAGGTATAATCGACAGTTCAATATGAACTTAGACTTTAGTAATTACGTATAAGCGACAACCATATTGTTAATTTGTAAATAGTAGTAAGGCATAACCGACAGTTCAATAACAAATGAATTTTAGTAATTGCGAATAAGCGACAACTGTATTGTAAACAAAAAAAAAGTAGTAAGGTATAACCGACGCCTATTAATTTTAATGAGAAAGGTAAAGGAGCATTAGTTCCAGGTTTCAAAACAGGGGCTAATAGTAAAGATCCGTAAGCGCCCGGAATGTCTACTCAAGTTAAAAGTAAAAACGCGTTAGCGACCATCAACCAAAACTGAAACCATTTTTGCAGGGGTACAAGCACCTTAAGGGCAAAAAAGGCCTAGAATTTCGTCGGTTACTCCGAGGCATACTTCGAAAACGCTGTTTTTTGCTTTGGCATAAACGACAAAAAAGTCATCGTAGAGCCATGGGAGTAAGCGCATTAGAAAGAACGGAAAATTTTAAGTAGAATGGCATTCATAACTCATTTTCGATCAAAATGTCGCTTATGCCCTAGTACCTTTTAACCGTCGTTATAAACTTTATTTTTCCCTGTGGGAATAAGATGTTTTTCCCGGATAAAGAGTAGTGTAGGTCACTCCCCAGGCCTTAAACTATATATATAAAAAAAAAACATGTCAATCTGTTTGTTACTTTCGACGTGAAAGAAACAAACATATAAAAACACTTTCATATTTATAATATTAGTATGAATGATTATGGGTCAGTAGTAAGTAGTAAGTCGGTAGTTTAAGTTATTCATGTATTTTCGTCTAGAATGCATGGTGCATTTCTAGACGAAAATGCATGAATAACTTAATAAAATAACTTAAGCAAATTAACAAAACTCAACACTATCGCCTAACTCCTAACCGTTCCAAATGCAACTTATGTACTTAACTTAATAACATCAGAAAACTCATGAATTACTGTATCCATGTCCAACGCTATAAATTTCAATCCTTTCTCTCGATTTCCCATAGAGCCCATCATCATTGGCTGATTTGATTAATATGGGACCACCTGAAGAGTGTACCCTCTCAAACAAATAAGAATTATTAAAATTGCAGTACAATTGACAGAGAAATCATTGAGACTATATTAAGAAATACATTCAGTCGAACATAGAACCGCCCTACAAAAAATTACAATAACAGATAATTTCTAGGACAAAACTTCTTACGTCCTTTCCTAGGACTCAGGGCATCTCTGAACCAAATTTCATCTAAATCGGTCCAGCGATTTAAGCGTGATGAGGTCACAGACAGACACTCTGTCGGATTTATAACATTACTATGGATTGGCATTACGAAAACCCGTAAAAAGGGGTGGAGTCACGTTAACCACGTTAAATTATAAAATCGTTGTTGTTTTCGTAACCAGCGACCAGCTAAACCATAAAAACAATATCCATGACAATTTTGACACTTTTTACCTTTTTAGGGGTTGTTGAAAAATCTCGAAACACGTTATCTATAGAAGTATCTATACAAACTTTGGGCTTCCATTACATTTTGTTAGGGGTAAAATTTTAAAAATCCTTGTAAGTAATTTCGTGTCCACTATGTTATACTTTCAATATAATTGGCGTCCCAGGAAACCATAGAATCATCACCCATATTGATATTATGACATTTCAAACACATCGCACCCCCACAGGGGTGATTTTATGTCACGTCGTTACACGTACACTGTGTTAGATTATAAAATAGTTGTTGTTTCATAATCAGCGATCCGCTAAACCATTAAAACAATATACGCATGACGATTTTTAGACTTTTTCATCCCATTTTACGCCTTTAGGGGTAGAATTTTGAAAAATCCTGAAACACGTGTTAACTCATTTACCTATAGAAGTACTCGTGTAAAGTTTCGAATAAAACAGTCCAACTAATCTTGTTTCCCCATACAAACTTTACTGTGATTTCCCATGGGAATAATACATTTTCCCGCAATAAAATGTAGCCTTTGTGTTAATCCAGGATGTCAGCTAACTCCATACCAAATTTTATTAAAATCTCTCCAGCCGTTTAGACGTGAAGAAGTAACAAACATACACACACACTCACAAACTTTCGCCTTTATAATATTAGTGTGATAAAGAAAACTTTAAATTCCCTACTTTGTACGTGGCTGAAACGCTATCCGCAAAAAGCCAAAAAAGAAACCTCATTCTTTTAGTCTATGGCCGATCGACATGTTAGATGCGCGCGCAGAAAACCTGATTATTTTTTCCCGCTATTGCGAAAAATTTTTCACAGCTCGTTCTATAGTTTTTTAGTATTATTTTCTTCACAAGTGTGATGAAAATTATTTTATCTAATCTCATACTGAAATTTACACATTAAAAAACTGAACACAGTATCATAATGACAGTCTTTACGCACAAGCTATCAAAATAAATTTAAAAAGTTATTTATCGATACAGCTCTTTTAAGGACAACTGTATCGTAAAAAAACTTTTTTACCATTTCGATACAGCTCGAGCCCTGGATACAGGTATTTTAAACAGGTTTCAATGCAAATACATTGCAACTATGCAAAATTTTTATACATAATCTGTGAACGCGGCGCCGCGCGGCGCGTCGCGCATGCGCACTACGCATGCTCGATCTGCAAATGGATTTATAGGTAAGAATTATAGCTGTTAAATTAACTTCATGGTTGTATTTAAAATATTATTATCATATATTTCATGAGATTAGATAAAGTAGTGTATGAAACTGCACATAATTAGGTATTAAAATACTCGTGTGGTCTATTAAAACACTCGCCTTCGGCTCATGTTTTAAACTCACACTCGTATTTTAATAACCCTTATTATGCAACAGTTTCATAAACTACTATTATTGTATAAATTTCTGCTAGGTATTTTTTAATGCTATTTGATTACCTTCCATTATTGGTTACATAATTATAAATCGTTGATAGTTCGATCGAATAAGCCGCGGTTTTAAAATAAGGTGACTTCCTATTAATCAATTTAGGTACCTAACATCGTTAGTATAATCTATAATAAGGAAGGTTCTTATGGAGAAAAAAGACGTAACAATTGCGAGGATAATAAAACACCACTTTCCTTCCGTTCGAAGCCGGGGCGGGCAGCTAATATATATTTAAATAAAAATGAATATTGCTAAGCGAAAAACTTGAGAACGCCTAGACCAAATCGGGGTAATTTTTATTTCGTATTTTCCTTAAGGCACACGGAAAGTTTTAATAAAGACTAAATATAAAAATTGCATGGACAATAGTAAAAAAATCTTAACTTTTGACGTTCTTTATTAGTGATCGAAGCTGTTGACAGAACGAAGTCTGTCCGCGCGTCCGGGCAGCTAGTTATTAATAATTTTGTCTCTGTGAGGTGTTTCAGTTTTAATTATTCAATATTTTTTGGGCACAATATGACTTTCTTATTGTAAGCAAATGTGCATATCGTCGGCATATTTTATAATTCGTCTGATCACAAACGGCGTCGTCAGTTAGTCGCTCGCTATTTTGCTATATGTTAAAGAAAAATAGTATGAAAAAAAGTATTGTGGCAACGCAAACGGCCAGAATTGTGACGAAAATTTCGTATAAACCCAAAGACAAACTGTAATTGTCATGTTCATTTAAAAAAAATATAATATTCATGAAATCTAGATTATTTCTAAGCAATCATGTCATTATACCTTTCCTAAATATATGGTCAATAGAGCAGTATACCTGACTATTTAAAAATTATTATCGATTAGTAATTAGCGGAGAAATCGATTAACATACATAAAAAAGAGATACAGTCCGAACCAGAACCTCCTTTTTCGAAGATGATGAGTATAATATAATATATAAGTTGGCCAAGACAAAATGATTAGGGCTACTTTCTAGTACCAATTTTAAGTACTGTTTATAAAAGAGATGAACCTGCGCTCATCAGCTCATCTGAAAACAGCTAGCTAACAAAAACTAATTCCTAACCGTTAACGAGTTGTACCTTCCATCATCAGATCAGGAATATGAAAATAAAAATTTCTTTATTTTCATTTAAAAAGAAAAATATTGTGTTTCTAAAATTTGAAGATTGCCCTCGATTACCCTAGGATTTCATCATCAGATTCTGTCTTGGAGACACCATTGTCGCCAACTGATTATCTCGGGAGTATACCCTTTTGAATAATAAACGAATTTTGAAAATCGGTTCACGATTGGCGGAGAAATTGCTGAACATACATAAAAAAGATACAGTCGGACATAGAACCGCCGCCTTCTTGTTTGAAGTCGGTTAAAAACAGCGAGCGTTTCCAAACTGGCAACGCCGTTTGTAATGAGACGGATTATACAATTCGCCTACCTACCACTGTAGACTACCACAATATTCACGATTAGATAATGAGGATGGCTAGCACGACATACATACATTATGTTGTTCCCCAAATTTAATTAAATAAAATTGTTCAAATTTACTTAGCTACTGAAAAAAAAAGAAATGGTTCGAATATAATATATAATCGAACCATTTAATATTTTACATGCTTTCAAAAATTATTATCTCTAAATTGTTCTGTGTGTAATGTGTAATGTCAGTACATGAAAGGTCATAATGTTATCGTAGCTTTTATCAGACGCCATAGAAAGAAAAAATACACATTTAATTTATTAAAAACGTTACGAACGTATGTACGATGTTAATCTTTCATAACGCTATTAATCGTATTTGAATTTTTCTGAGTAGAATTTACACTAGTGGGGACTTGTACCTATTAATATAATGTACTAAATAATTTTTAGTACCTACACGATTACACATTTTGTATCTCTAATCAATTATTTAGTTCCTCTTCTTTACGTAAAATGATAACTGTCTAACCAAGACTTTTGCATTTTTTAAGGAAATTGCTCAAATTTTTGCCTTCGTTTACCACAAAGTATCCTACACTGTATTTGAGTATATATTATGAAGAACCATTCCAATTCGGACGAAATAAAAACGAATTATTTTGTTTATTTAATACATTGATTGGGATAAATCGACCTCGATTTGACAACAGTTTAATCGAATTTAAAACGAAATGAAAAATAAGAGAAACTTCAGCAGCGTTTTTACAAAATCGCCGCATTTTCATACACCGACTCTTAACTTCATTAAGAGTCAGTGTATGAAAAAGCGCCGATTTTGACGTCTAATAAAATCAACGATATTTCATGGCATTTCATATACGAATCGATTCACTGGTTCTTCGCCAACATTTTTGGTACATGTTGACCAGCAATAGAAAAATGATAAAGACAATATACTTATTAAAAATAGCCGATTTACATAATATTGCTATTAAGGTGTTTAATCCCAGTTGCTTGCTCATACATTATGTTTGGATGGAACGTTCATTAAACAAACATATTTGGCTGAGATGCAAATGTACATATTTCTTATGTCGATTTTATTTTTTATTTTTTATACTACGTTGGATGGCAGACAAGCACACGGCCCGCCTGATGTGAAGCGGTTACTTTCTGGTGACCTCACTCACTCACAGGAACACAACAACCCTCAAGGGAATTATTATTTAGCTGCGGTATTTTGTGAGGTGGAGGTACATTCCCCAGTCGGGTAGCTTACAATTACGCTCCCTACCTCTCTTTTCGCCAGAGCTTCGTTTGTCAGTCAGCAGGGTGTACCGCGTGCAGGTGAAGTTGGCTTAGGTTCAAACACACCCCGGCCATTCTATACAAATGTCGAGTTGTTTATTAGTACATAAACAATGTCGTCTGTGCAGAGCGTGAACTGTCCGCGTCTAGAACCAGCAGTCTGGTCAAAATTGTCGATGAATTGTTGTTGTTATAGCTGCGAACCCTGTACCCTGCGACTTCTTTTTGTTTCCAAAAATTAAAGACAAACTTAAAGGCACGCGCACGCGAGCCCTGAATCAGCGGTGAATGCGTTTAATGAAACCATTGAAGAGGTCCTTAAGAATGTCTGGTCCAACTGCCTAGTGATACAATAGTTTAAATGCAAGAATTTGAAACTTAACTCCGAAAACATTTCTCCACCGAATGAGCCCCCGACAGAATGTTTCGTTTATCAGTTGTTCAACGACATAACCTTTTAACTACGAACGTTTTGCCGACAAAACGATTCATTCATGGGCGAGTCGACGACAGAACCTTTCCACTACGAACTTTTGGCCGACAAAACGTTTCATTCATGGGCGAATCGACGACAGAATCTTTCACCAAAGTAGGATTCGTCGACTATGCTTATTTAGGCATGATTTGACAATACAGTAACTAAATCTCAAGTGTATGTACGTTTTGAAAGGTTAAATGAAAAATATATGCAAATTAAAATATTTTTTATTATGAATGAATCGTTTTGTCGGCGAAACGTTCGTAGTTAAAAGGTTATGTCGTTGAACAACTCATAAACGAAACATTCTATCGGCGGCTCATTCGGTGGAGAAATGTTTGTCGGAGTTAAGTTTCAAATTCTAATGCAAAAATGCATTAATTGAAATGCTTTGCAAAACAATATATGTATCGTAATTCTTATATCTAGGTCTTATTTATCAGAATCTAGAAACTTTCAGTATTTTCTTTAATACCACTAAGGTGGCAAACAAGCATGCGGCCCGCCTGATTAAAAGCAGTTACCACAGCCTATAACCGCCTGTAATGCCAGTGGTATCACACGCACGTTTGTCGACTCTGTAAAAACCTCTTCACGTCCTTTTTTAAGAATCCCAGCTGTAATCTTTAGTTAAAACTAAAGCTGTAGAATGGACTGCCTGTCGAGACAGGCAGTCCATTCTACAGCTTTATATTAAGTGGGAGAAAATCTCTTTAGAACCGCGCAGTACGCGATCACTTCGGCTCTAATGTGTGAGGGTGAATTCCCAGTCAATGGCGAGCGGTGCGACAGTAGAAGGAGGCCGTGTACATCATGTCAAACAACTCCTCTAAACACTTCCTATTGTACATAAATCGGTTGAACACACAAAGGGACGCAACGAGCTTGACCTTCTCCTCCAGTTGACAATGAAACTGAACATCGCTGGACTTCAACTCCAGGGATCTCAATACTCTTGGCGATGGTAAGGGATTTTGGAATGGGAAAGGCATTTTGTCGCCTCCATTGCTGCACCAGAGTACATGTTATAAGTGACATGGACACTTATAACACCCCGTTCTCTGGTGGAGAAGAGTCGTGAAAAATTTGTGTCTAAAATCGAGAGCACAGTCAATAGTGTCCAAATGGGGACGACAGAACTTAGTCCTATTCAATCGCACTAAAACAAATCTCCGCGTTCACCGCTAAGAAAACTCAATTCTCCATAGAACATGTCTTGTCACTTATAACATGGACTCTCATAACATCCCTCGTTCTCTGGTGGATGAAAGTCGTATCGTCCCTGGTGTTATCCTCCGCATAGCAATGAATGCTGTCAATAGACAACATATTAATATTCAGCAAAAACAGCGTCGGGGACACAGCACCTAGCAGGACGCCAGTGTTAATGTCCAACGCCAATCTACAACTGCCATCTACAACGGCACTAATGCAATATGCTCTGAGTACAACCATAGTAATATGTATTGCAGATATAATCTTATAGTACCTAACGTTGCCTTGCGTTAAATTTTCCGTTATCGGTTATCTGTTGTAAGTTACGGATTCATTAAATGCTAATCTATTAATCTTCTAATATATTTCATGAGGCATGTTATTACATTATAATCGTAAATATAGGTACTAAATTGAAAATGATCACCTCGGTCCTGTATAATTCTTTCCGTCGCCACAAAAAGTATACACGTATAACGTTGGCATGGCAAATTTTGTGAATAGAGAAAATCTATTTAAAGATATCTTAGAAGATGACTTCATTAAAGCTTTTCGACCTATCCACTTGATACAACAAATATTGGGTTATGGTAGAGTAACCATAAAATACAACTTCGTTACTGGACCCACCACTCTATCTCAGTTATATGCAAGCATTATTATTTTTGTAAATGTCATTAGTAACATTAACATCATTCTAAATGCCCATACGACTTCTATATCTCCATCTACTGATCCCACTCTAAAACTGGGCTTGGGAATCAACATGTTTCTTACTTATGTCGTTATCTGGAGAACTAATTTTCTAAATGGTAATTTAAATGCTGAACTCTACGTAAAACTGCAGAAAATTGACCGAGATCTGAACATGAAGAATAAAGTAAATTTAAATACGAAGCTCTTCGTAATCAGTTTTGTAATAATATCTATAGGAATGATAGGTGTTGTGGTGTGGATTACTGTAATAAATTTCGCTATTATGGATAAATTTTATTTATCGCTATTCTCTGCGTTGTTTGCCACTGTTGGTGTCTACTTAGACGCGTATTTGGTATTTCATTTGTTGCTTTTCATTACTATAAGAATTAATTACGTCAATACATGTTTACATAATGAAATAAAACAAAGGAAATCAAAAAAATATTTTGAAAAAGACAATCAACCGAAAAAGCTGTCGAATGTCACAATAGTAGATGAAGCGGCTTGCAGTGGGTTAGTCCAGGTTGTACATAATATTCTAGATGCGCTGGCTCTCTTTAAACGCCTTTTTCAATTCGAGGTGAGTAGTTATTTATTAATTTCATAAATAATAAAAATATTGACTTCATTGAATTAATAGTTTTGAAAATATTATGGCAAAGTAGGTATATAGGATAGCGTAGCGAAATAATCCTAGCGTAAGAATGAACCTTTTTTTTGACATTTGCGTGCACGATTGTGTGTTTATTTGTTGGCTGGATGTTTTATATGTCTTACAAGTGCATGTATTTACAAAAACAAGGTAAGTACATTTATCAGTTATCTAGTATAGTACCCATAGTACAAGCTTTGTTTAGTTTGGGACTAAATGCGCTGTAGAATTTGTCTAATAATTATATTAAGAAAATATATTGAGAGCCTCAAAAAAACTCGGGATCCTGAACAGGGTGCAGCGGTTCTTCGCGCCGGACCAGCTTTGTCTTATATAACAGACTCAAGTTCGGGCCTGCGTGGAGTACTGCTCGCATCTCTGGGATGGTTCCGCCCAGTATCTCCTCGAGGCTCTCGACAGGTTGCAGCGACTAGCGGTCCGCATAACTGATGACGAAGAGGTCACCAAGAATCTTGAACCTCTTCATCTCCGCAGGGGTATTGGCTAACTAAGCGTATTTTACCGCCTATACCAGGGTGAGTGCTCTGAAGAACTGTTTTCCCTTATCCCGTCCTACCCTTTCCATCACAGAACGTCACGTGCAGGCTCGCGATATCACGAGTTCACCGTTGGGATCATTCCTTCGCATACTAAAAAGTTTGGCAACTCCTATCTATGTCGCACCATTAAAAAGAAATTTGTTACCGGCATATATATTTCCTCGTTCATACAATATGGGTAAGATGCAATATGGGTAAGCGTAGCGTGAAGAAGCATCTTGTAGGCCAGCATGTCAGCGTCAACTGACAAGACATCAAGGTCTCTTGTCCGTTGCCGATGCGATTGGGGGTCCTCTTTTCGTTTAATAACAGGCAAAGCGGAGCCAATATGTTGATCTAGTATAAAAAAATATTAATGATAAAATATGCAATTTTGGTCAACAGATTTTTGTTCAAATTTGTGAATTCGTTACATGGAATTTCGTTACGATGCAGACTTTGGCGACTTCACTTAAGGAGCAGGTAAATAGAACATTTATTTTTTTTACTTTTAACTATATTATTTAACCAATTATTTAACCAATATTCCTTTGGTTATCGCGCCAAAACGTAGCCTATTTCAAATAAATATCAATTAAATCGGTTCAACCGTTTAGTCGCGAAATAAAATGGTTACAAAAAGACAGGTACACTTTTAAATTCATAATAATTACTACAGCTTGAGCAAGTGAGCGAAACGAGCGAGGCCTATAAATCGATTTGTAGCGAAAAATATTTTTTTGTATATTTGTATGTAGGCATGTTTTTGTCACTGTAACTCTCGAACGCGTGCTCCGACTATAAGGCTAGTTAACAAAAATTTCACGGGTAGGTACTATAAAAGTTCACGTGCTTAATCAGTTTAAGTTTTAATGCACAACCTGTAACAGTAAGCACGAAGAAATCCGAGATCACAAACATTTCTGCCGCCCAATCACTGAAAGGCCGTTATGTGACATTTTGTCGATTTTAGTTATATAGACAGTGCGAAAGAGCATTTTTTTTTCGATTGGTGTAACCAAGGATTTTCTATACTTTATTGTTTTAGAGACATGGAGACTTCCTATACGGCTGAGTGCAGGTAGTTTTCGATCTTATAAACAGTTAAGTAACCCACGTCACAACATTATAATAGGTTTAAAGGCAAATAACCGTGTAGGTCAGGGGTTCCTAATCTTTTTCAGCCCGCGGCGCAGTTACAAATTTAGTATTTTGTCACGGCGGCATCCTACCCTAGCTAGCTATTTCAAAAAGATACAGTCGAAAAAATTGGTACCTACTTTAATAGTAGTTAGGTTAGGTACGAGTATATAGGAACAAACGTCTACAATATGAAATTGAGTTTTTTATTATAAAATAATTGAAACAGGAAACAACAAGAAGGTACCTATGTTCTTTATCGATACGAGAGCTCAAAAAAACCCACGAATATTTGTGGTTTCGGAGATAGGATCGACTCACGGCGCGGCGCCCCTCTTTACTTTCTACGGCGCACCAGGTTGCCGCGGCGCACACTTTGGGAACCCCTGGTGTAGGGTGTTCTTTGCAAATTTAAAACATGGTTAAATCAATCAACTTCACTTTTGTGCAGTTATCGAACATGTAAATTTCGTTCTAGTATGTAAATTTCGTCCAGGCTACTTGTTTGAGATTCTCGCACCCCCACTCATTCGCGAGTGAAGGCGTTTGATTGGAATTGAATGAGTGAGTTGACGCGCGGGTTTCGTTCGCTCTGGCCGGAATTTCCGGCCGGAAAAGACGCCATCCATATAGATCTGTCCCGTTATAACGTCGCGCCGGGATTCGCGCGCCGGGTCATTTGTTTGTTGACGGCGGCTTGGCCGCATGGAGGCTAGAATTGTTTGCCACCGCCGTCGTACAGTCTATATTAGTTGGCGCCGTGTTGAGGCCGCGCCTGGGACGCGCGCCGGCTCATGTGTTTTGTTGTCGACGGCGTGGCCGCGTGTGGGCCGGGATTGTTTGCCACCGCCGTCGTAGAAACGTTTGATTGTGTCGTTAAATGTGCGTCAATTGAGAGTTGGTTGACTTAATTAATCTAATTGTGCGGAATTATAATCGGTTAATCCGTGGTTGTATTATGTTAAACTGTTAAAGACAGCGGTTGTGTTCGTTTGAGTATTATTGTTGGTGGTGAGATTAAAAGCTCTGAAGAAAGAAAACGGGGGCCCCCGTTTTCCTTCCAATCTCACTATCGACGGGATACCAGGGAGATCAGGACCACCACGGCCAACGCTGTAAGTGTTTTCATGTAATAACAACGGCGCGAAACGCGTCTAATGTTGCGAACGTATTTCGTAAACACTACTTTATCTAAAAACAGTTTTGCTAGTGTGAACTCTTTAAAAATCGGTAGGAAAAAAAATACGTTAATTAGATACTAAAGAACAACGTTATTGTAACCATTGACAAAAAAGCGTGTGCAGACTACAATCGACCCACAGAATCAAAAGATATACAATTTTTAATTTTCAAACACAGTTAAAACGTGTATTTATATATAGTTTAACTTTGTTATCGCGTAGAGAAATAAATAATAAATTCCACTTTGTCCACAGAAATTGACCGATAAAAATATACTTATATGCAACATTCCACTTCTTGCTGGAATAGTGATCACCATCGCTTTTATGTCTTTCATGGGAAATGCGTTGACTGCAGAATTGAAGAAGACAAGGAAACTGTGCATCAACATGTCATCGTATTGTGATGGTAATCAATTACTTAGTTTTATCTAAATTAATGGGATCTGTCTCTCTCTCCCGTTTTAAGTCGGCGAAGCCCATAAGTTTCGGGATCATAATTATATACTTACATTAGCTGATCCATCAGACATTCTCCTGTACACGCCGGTTATGTCATAGATTAAGTAAATTCCGGGAGACATGTCTGACGTGAAATGAATTCTAGCCTCACTAAAACGTTTGAAATTTAAACATGGTCGCGATCTATTTAATGTTTACCCAACCTTACCCAAACTTACTACTAGAAACTTCTGGAACTTTGTCCTACCACTGTCGTCTACTGATAACAGCCGAGACAGACGGTTTAACGTGCCTTACTTGGCAGTGAGGGTGTTCGAAATAAATAAACCCATACATGGACAGGCTAAGGTGGACGTTGTTAAACTTACGTGTTCATTTAGACAGACACGTACAACGTTGCCATCGAGCTCCTCAATTTCATACAAATCAAATGAATTTAAGTTACGTTGCTTTAGTAAAACGCCATATCTAACACAACATAGAAATAAATATTATTTTTTTAATATTTTTTTACAGAAAAGGCTCGTCTAAAGGCGACACAAATTTTATTAATGATGGGAGATGACCCATGCACCATGTCCATTTATGACATATTCAATTTGAACGCACAGCTGCCCTTGAACTTACTCGTACTTACAGCTAATTATGCAATGGTATTCCTACAGTTTGCTATGTTGTAAAATAATGATGGTTTTCATTAAAATGTACTTTAAACATATCTCGTTTTTTATTGAATAGTAAATGTACATTTTTTTATTCTTTATTTTTATATGAGAGGCTCAAGCGAGCATGTGGGTCACCTGATGAAAAGCAATCACCACCGCCCATAGAAATCAGCAACACCAAGGGGTTGCCGATCCGTTGCCAGCCTTTTAAGGGAAATATTGACTCTGTTCTTGAAGTGTCGTAAATATTTGGGAATACTGCTGAGGGAAGTTGATTCCACAACTTCACAGTTCGTATTAGAAAATGCCTTATAAAGCGTCGTAGTGGATCGCCAATTATCAAGATGATATGGATTTTAATTTAAGGAGAGTTGTACGACAGTGCAACTCAGCGGCAGGTATCAAATCAAAGAGCTCGTCCGAACACTCTCCGTGGTATAATTCGTATAGTATGCAAAGAGATGCAACATCCCTACGTATAGATAGCGAGTCGAGCCTTGATAAGGTGATGTGGATGGAATTTTAATTTATGGCGAGTTGTACAATAGTGGAACACAGCGGCAGGTACCTATCTATTTATTGATTTTATAGCACACAAGACAGGATACAATCGACTTAAACACCATTGTGATAGCATATAATTAATAGAGAGCTAGGTTATAATCCAAAATTATGTATACCTAGTACCTTTATAAATATTGGAATTAATAGCGTACGGTAGAGATCGCTGCTCATATGGATCAGCAATAAAAAAGTAATAAACATTTCAAGTTATAATAAAAATAAAAGTAAGAAAAAGATGAATTTACGAACGAGAACTCTCTCGTCCGGTTGTAGCTGCATCCTCAATTGTGTCCGGAACTAAGACAGTGTTGAGTGGAAAATTTCGATGTCTCTGTTAGAGACAAGAATTTCGTTCGTTCAAGGTATCGAATCAAATAGCTCATCAGAGCACTCCCCGTGGTATAATTTATATGTATAGAACGCAAAGAGATGCAACATCTCTGTATGTAGATAGAGAGTCCAGCCGATCAGAAATCATTGGGTCACCGACGATTCAGCTCTTTGTTGTATGCGGTCAAATGGACAAAGTAAGTACTGGGGCGCACCGGCCCAGAGATGTGAACAGTATTCCAATTGAGGCAACTTGGGTTTCTCTAATAATGAATTGCATGTATTTAACGCTTCGAATTAATCATAATTTGGGATTAAAAAATAATTGAAGTGGGTAGTAAAATATATATGTTGGCAGCTACAGCGATGAAAGTTTTTAAGTAGAAAGTTGCAGGCTAATAATCAGACCTAAGCTTTATTACAATCTAAACCGGCATCGAGTTTTTGTTTTGATACCTGAATTAATTGTTAAGCGAACACTTGACGGCGAATAAAAAGTAGAATATATTTTGATATAGAGATGATGAGACGTATTTATGAAAAGAACAAGGCATAAAAACATACATTGCCGAGTAAGCGAAACGAACGAGGCTCTACATGCGATTGCCTTTGCAAAGGGCGTTAGGTATTTTCAAATTAGGCCTTTGATCCATAGGTATAACCTTATAGCACTGAACTTCAGAGATTGTGGTACGTATCCCTTAAGTATAGTGAATACTAAAAGTATTAAATTATTACAATAAAAACAGTAGAATTAAGCACAAATTGCCACCGTTTTGCATTGAGAAGTGTGATTAGCATAAAATTTTATGATAAATTGTATGCTAATTGTATTAAAAATAAAGGAGCAATGTAGCGTGAAAGAAGATGTATTGACCAAAATTTGAAGACTAAGGAAGACTAAGGTGGCTTAGTCACGTGGAAAAAATGGATGAAAAGATGATGACTAAGCAAGTTTATAAAGTAAAAATTTATGATAAGGGGAAAACAAAGGCGAACAATGCCCGAACAAATTGGGGATGTGTTGAAAAAATGCGAGTTCAGATGTCTGAACCGAATCCTAAACCGAAGAGCATACATTGAGAGAGTAATGAATGTGGATGAACCACTTCAGTGTTTTACATATATAAATGATTTGCTCTACTTAATGCAGAAACTCGTGGATATTGTTCTGTTTGCTGATGATACATCGGTTGCTAGACTAACTGTCAATATGGACTGGACGAGGTTAACAGTGCACTTTCCGCTGTTTTGAATTGGTTCACAATTAACAATCTTTTATTAAATGCAAATAAAACTAAATGTATTAAATTCAGTCTTCCCTACGTAAGGCAATTGTTGATTCGATTACAGTTATAGATAATAAAAACTTAGGCTTTGATAATGACACAGTATTTCTTGGTATTACAATTGATCAAAAACTGACTATTGAAGAACTGGCGGATATATAACTGATAAAACTGTTTGGCAAAACTTCAGCACCCTGCGCTGAAGTTTTGTCAAGCACAGAGTTCTGTATCAACCTAATCGACGTACTGTTTAATGTGCGTCGATTGGTGTATGTATGACGTGTAATTAATAATGTCTTATAGAGAGGTAGGGAGCGTAATTGTAAGCTACCCGACTGGGGAATGTACCTCCACCTCACAGAATACCGCGGCCAAATAACAATTCCCTTGAGGGTTGTTGTGTTCCTGCGAGTGAGTGAGGTCACCAGAAAGGAAGGAGATGCTGCGTTGGCAGATGGGGGCCGGCGAGCGATATTTCATGTTGCGAGCGTTAATATTGCTACGGTAACCGTTTTACATCAGGCAGTCCGTATGCTTGTCTGTATGGATGTCAAAGGTCCAATTTCATTTATTTATTTATTTAAAACTTTATTGACCACAGTAAAAAGGTACAAAAGGCGGTCTTAATGCTATTGCTTTCCCTACTAGTCAACCATTGAGAGTGCAGAGCAACACGATTGCGGCTATTCCAAACAAATAACTTAATACTGTAAACACAATATGTAACTTAAAAAATAAATAAAATAAAAATAACATACTTACACATACCCAATGACAGAATAAAATAATTTGAATTTCATTTCATGTAATAATGTTATTTTATTTATAATAATTTGTTTTATTTTCTCTTCATAGGTTAAGTACATAATATAATTGTTTTATTCTACTGTAAGTACATACATAGAATCACCTAGTGCATGGAGAGAACTGGTGCTTGAGCTAGGTAGGGGTGAGCCTACCTTCCAAGTCACCAGGCCCATCCCGCATAATCTATATATCAGATAGTTTTACAAATACGCTGTACCCTATACCTATCTTCATCTTCTCTTAGACAGCAAGGTGCACCACGTGCACGCGAGGTTGGCTTTGACTTCAAAGATCTTAAAATGAGCCACATAAACGCTAAACCTATATCTTCAGTTATCTGTCGTCGGTATACATATATATATACAACGATAATTAAATATACATATATATTTACATAAGTAAATGTTGATAAACCACTTACTCTCATGCCAACGATAACGTTGGCATGGGCAACGAGTAAGTGGTTTACCAACATTTTTGAACCAAAGCAAACCTCACCTGCGCGTGGTGTACACTGCTGACTTACAAACGAGGCTCTGGCGAAAAGAGAAATAGAGTATATTTTAAGCTGCGTCTGGAGAAGTACCTCCACCTCACAGAATACCACAGCAAAATAACAATTTCCTTGAGAGTTGTTGTGTTCGAGCGAGTGAGTCATCATCACCAGAAACAAAGGAAGGAGTTCGATTCGCGCAGTCATCCCCGCTGCCACTGCAGCGGGGATGACTGCGCGCGAGCGATATTTTATTTTGCTAGCGTTAATATGGCTGCAGTAACCGCTTCACATCAGGTGGGCCGTATGCTTGTATACCACCCGAAGTAGTATAATAAAAAAGATTGTCGTAACATATAATAATAATAATCATTTATTTCGGAGCATAAATCCATATTTTTGTTAGTAACCATTCTAGATACATGAACTAATGTTAATGTAAGAAATAGTGACAAAAACCACGCTTATTTTGCGGCCCGGTTTGAAGGTAGGTACCACATGAATATTGATCCAGTGTTTGAGGATTGGCCCATCAAACTTTTCTGATACAGTTCTTATGATTCTATTGGGACTGACACGTACCCGCTTCCACAGGCATGCAATTCTTTTACGCATTATGCAGTAGAAGTCATCTGTGCGTTGTTCCGCAAACATCCATGAGGCGCTGCAGTATCAGTACATATATACATATAAAACCGGACAAGTGCGAGTCGGACTCGCCCATCGAGGGTTCCGTAGGTACGTAGTATCATTATTAAATTAGATATTTTTCATTATAAATAAGAAAAAATGCGTCGAAAAAAAAATATATATATTTTGCAATGTGTACATCAAGCCCTTTCATATGATACCCCATTTGAACTAGTAGTTTCAATTTGAAATTTCGACACCCTATAAAAAAATATAGACCCCCTATTTTTTAAGATCTATTTACAAATTTATAGTTTTGAGATTTATTCCTGTACTTGTAGTCTATAACGATGTTACTTGCCAAATTTCATAGTTCTAGGTCAACGGGAAGTACCCTATAGGTTTTGATTCCCTTGAGTGTGTCGAAATATGCGTTTTTTGCTGAATAAACGGCCGTAACTTTTTTCTACGTAAACTTAGCAGTTTTATTTTTTTTTTACTTCATGGGACCGTAGAGCTGAGTATACAGTTCAAATTTCAGCTTGATACCTCCACGCATTCTCGACATAGAAATTCTTGACAGACAGACAGACAGGCAGACAGACAGACAGACAGACAGACAGACAGACAGACAGACAGACAGACAGACAGACGGACAACAAAGTGATCTTATAAGGGTTCCGTTTTTCCTTTTGAGGTTCGGAACCCTAAAAATGGCTAGGAAGAGCACTGATGTGAATAGAAGCTTTAGCTAATCTTACATCATCATGTTAAGTAAATACTTTAGTAACGTTCATAATAAATTAAATGTATATTTGATGTCTGATAACAGCTATGATAAAATGATCGACCTTTGATGTACCTATTAAATGGAACATTAACATCACAAAATAAAAAGAAAATGGGATTATCGATTTTAATTGTACTAATTTGGGGGCTTTTTGTAATGATGTTATTCGAAGTTTTGTAATAGACTTTTTAAAGAAAAAAAAATGAGGTGAAACGGATAGTTGTTTGGCCGGATACGGCATAACGGATAACCGGCCACCCATTATATCACATTGCATTATGTTTTCCGTTATCGCTCATTTAAATACTAGTGATATATATCTTAATTAAATCTAATAAAACTGTAAAGAGGCATGTTATTGCATTATAATAGTGGGTTAACTAAATTGAAAATGTTCATATCAGATCCTATATCACTCATTCGGTTTCCACAAAAGTATACACATGTACCGCTGCTATGGCAAGTCAAGTGTACAAAGAAGATCTATTTAAAGACATTTTAGAAGATGACTTTATTAAAGTTTTTCGACCTATCCACTTGGCGCAACAAATACTCGGTTTTAGTAGAATAACTATAAAATACAATTTCGTTACTGGACCCAGTATTATATCTCAGCTCTATGGAAGTTTTATTATTTTTGCGAATTTCATTAGCACCATTAACATCATTGTAGATGGTCATACGACTTCCAAATCTGCAGCTACAGATTACACTCTTAAACTTGGCTTGGGATTCACCATTATTCTTATCTATATTATTATCTGGCGAAATAACTTTCAAGATGGTAATTTAAATGCTGAACTCTATGTAAAACTTCAGAAAATTGAACGAGTTCTGAATATGAAAAATAAAATAAATTTAAATAAGAAGCTCTTTGTATTCGCTTTTGTAATGATTGCCCAAGGATTACTATATGGTTTGATATGGGTTACTATGTATAATTTCTATGTTATGGATACATTTTATGTCACGCTATTCCCTACATTGTTTCCGTGCATAGGGGTACTTTTTGAGGGAATTTTAGCATGTCATTTGATGTTATTTCTTGCCATAAGAATTAATTACGTCAATAAATGTTTACATGATGAGATTATACAAAGGAAATCAAAAAAAATTGTCGAGAAAGATAACAAAATAGAAGATCAAGAGACTTGTAGCGGCTTAGTCCTAGGCATGCACAGTATTCTAGATGCGCTGGCTATATTCAAACGCCTTTTTCAATTCACGGTGAGTTACCTTTAAATTTTATAAACAGTCTTAATAGTAGTATCGATGGAGCTTATTAGATCACTTTCAGTTCAGTGTAGCAAAATAATCCTAGCGTAGGATTAAACCTAATGTAAAAAAAAAAAAAAAAACGGTACGAAAACGTTTTACTCTTTACTGTTGACTAAAATATCTCTATCCAGGGGTGTAGACTATTTTTTGGAAATGTTTTTTTTTACAGATGTACATTTATTACACCTAAAAAAATATATAAAAAATGAATACACTCTTAGTTAAATAAATAAAAACACTTATTAAATTTGGTTTTAAAATTTCCCGGTAAAACGCTAAAGTTCTGTCGAATGGCGTCGCTATGACGTCACGATCCTCTAAACAACAACATTGTTTCATAGTAAGCGGATGCAGTTCATTGTATATTTTATGCGTATTCTAATAAAATCTGTATAGAAATGGATTCCAAGTTCTACAAGTATTGTGCAGTGCCTTTGTGTCAAAATACTACAATCAAAACGCCACAAAAACTGTTTGTAAACGTGCCAAAACAAAAAGCAATACGACAAAAGTGGTTTCAACTTGTTAGGAGAGATAAACCACTAACAGCGCAAAATGTTTAGTTAATGCGGAGATCATTTTGATGTAAGTAATATTTTGTTACAATTCTATTACATAATGTCTTGAAGTTCCGTACAAAAATACTGATAACTTGGTGAAGAAGACACAGTCATAGGTTATTTTCCGTTATAGGTCTAAAAATCTGGTTATGAACAATGTACTTTGTTATTTCCGATGCCAAATGACATGGAAAACTTTACAAATGTGACAAATGTTCACTTCATCATCATCATCATCATCAACCTGTATCTACCCACTGCTGGATATAAGCCTTCCCCATTGCCTTCCACCAGATACGATCCTCCGCCTTCCGCATCCAGCCGCTCCCAGCCGCTTTCTTAAGGTCATCGGACCATCTAGAAGGAGGGCGCCCAACACTTCCTACGCGCGGCCTCCACTCTAATACCTTCCTCCCCCATCTGCTATCACTTACTCGGCAGATGTGACCGGCCCATTGCCACTTCAGCTTGCAAACTCTGAAGGCTATGTCGACAACTTTGGTTCTCCGTCGAATTTCTTCGCTCCGGATTCGATCCCGCAGAGAAACCCCGAGCATAGCCTGTGGACCAGTCCGATGGTCAGTGTCCAAGTCTCTGCACCATAAGTCATCGCAGGGAGAACGCACTGGTTGAAGACTTTAATCTTCAAGCACTGGGGTATCTGCGCGGCGAAGATGTGACGAAGCTTTCCAAAAGCTGCCCAGCCCAGTCGAATGCGTCTATCGATCTCTTTGTTGAAATTACCCCGGCCAAGCTGTATGGAATGACCGAGGTAGACATAGTCTTTAACTACTTCTATTCTTCTTTAAATGTTCACTTAATTTCTTCTTTTTATCAAATCAAAAGTAAAATATTCACTAATCTTTATGTTTACATCAAAATGTCACTGTCACACACAATGTTTAGAAGATCGTGACGTCACACGCTGTGATCGGTGTTTGTGATCACGTGGTATTACGGATTAAATATTTACTTTTTATTAATTAAAATAAAAAAGATAATAAACTTAATGAGTAAAAATATGTCATTTTCGGTAATTCTATAATATAAACTCTCAGAAAAACAATAATTTGTATTATATTTCGTTTACTGTCTACACCCCTATTGTTTTCATGATAATAATAGAATGATTATTAGCATAAGAAAACATATTACAAACTAAAGTAAATAAAAAGAAACTAATCTTAAAATTACTTAAACATAACTCTAATTCCTGCCTGCCTTCATTGGCCGTCCAGAGAGGAGACGTTAGAGCTATTATGCTCCAGGAGTGGAAAGTGTTAAAGGTGATAATGCCGTGAGTAACTTTCGAGAAAGCGCAGCACATCTCTCAACATCCCTGAGTCACTCACACCGGTGATGGCCCCGGTCGATTTTCTGGCATTTCGAGGGCTCATCCAGTGAGTGGTGAGACACCGCCTGACGTAAGTAACGATCGATAGCGGTAGTTATGGCAAGCGTCCGTCCCTTTATTGTAATAGACCATTACCTAGTCCACCCAGAACTCATTTCCATAGCCGTTAAGAGTTCTTTCGCCACAAAAGCGGGCACGTCATCGGGATCAGTCCCCTTTAAAAGTGAGATAAAATCTTGGAGACTTTTCTAACCTTTTTCGTCCCTTCTGCGGGACGGCGTCCGATAGGCCATACCGAGCATCTTGCATCTTGAGCAGTACCATGGCACTACAAATTTCTTCTACTTCGAAGTTAGTATTGCAGAGCTGCAGAATACTAACTTTATTCATAGTCTCGATGGCGTGCTGGATAAAACACGACACGCTCAAAGACGCCATTAAGCTCCTCAGAGAGATTTCGACATACAAAACTTAATTAAAATTATGTACAAGTAAACGAAATACATACGAAAAAACACAATAGCAATTCACCTTGCTTGTAACCCGATGACACATAAATAGAATTTGACTATGGGCTATTGAAATGATTGAAAATAATCAAAGCTTGTCCTTTGTCCATACAAGAAAATTTTCGATTAGGCGTTCCGAGTCCAAGCTAGCTTTGTTTGTTGCCATTATTTTGCTAGGTAGAATCTATACTCGTGAAACCAGCAAATCGTGTCAGCGCCGCTGAGCACCAGCCAAGACTATTATTTAGACATGGGTAATACTTCGCTGCGCCGTGCTATTGCGCTAACACAGTTTACTGCGCTTATGAACTAACACACTTTCTCAAAATGCGTGAGCTCACAGTGCAATTTCAGCGCAAGTGTCAATACCCCCATATCTCTCGCTTTCATTCATTATCACACACAATCAAATATTACACTGAAACTAACGAACGACAATATACGTATGTTTTCTCGACTTGGTTTCATTCGACATTGTTCTGAAAAAAGCTAGAAGCAGAAAATTTACCATCAGAATTTTAAATATTCTTAAGTACTAGTATGCAAATCAAATTAATTATTGTCTAGGGCGGGCATTACCATAGGACCGTTATGTTTCGGAGTATTGACTGAGACAACTCGTCTCTCATTTTCTTTAACCTATATGTCAATAAGTGTATCGGGGCGCTCAGTAGCATGCATGTTGTCATATTAATGATTTTTGCGTCAACAACATCAGCTACGTCAGCGACATAGTGCTACTGAGTGCTTAAGTCTGTAGGCTTTAAAAATTAACATGATTCAACTTGGAAGCAGTATATCAACACACATGGGCTGGTGTATAATGTAAAGAAGAGTATGGTCATGGTCTTTGAGGCCAGTTGTCTACACTGGCCTCAAAGACCATGAATAATCTCCTGAAACAATGCCCTTGGTTAAGTTATTGACATCATATATGATGTGCCCGTAACACGGGTACAGGATTTCAAGTATCTTGTGAATATGTTAACTGCTGGCCTTAGAGACGATGAAAAAGTAGAAAGGGAGCTGTCTGTGAGACCAAATATACTTGCCCTCAGATTTGCTCATGTCTCTGAGAAAGTTGAATTTACCTTATACATAACATAGTTTAATTTGTTCTACACTTGCGGCCTGTGGACTCGGTTTATGTAAAGAGTATTAAGCCCTCTTTCTGTCCAGTATAATGAAGCCTTCAGAGTGCTGATGGGATTGGGTCATGAAGTGCAGAAACGTCTGCAGTGCATCAGAAATGTTCGTAGAAAGGCTAGTAGATTGTTTTTATGATACAGATATGCGAAAAAGATGTACATCTCTGAGGCGCAGAGTTCGGAGCATCACCAACAGCATACAGACTGGACTGTACTTACGAGTATGTGAAATACTGCTGCAAAATATCAGTGAGAATATTTCCCAAATGGTAGTGATTCATTTAAATATAATAATAATTTTATTACATTGGGTACAATATTCACTAAGTGCCATTGTTACTAATTTTTATGAGTCTTCGTTACTCGAAATAAATGAATTATTATTTATAATGATTTATGATTTTATGACCCAATACTGTAGAACCGAATCCAATCAATTACAATATGAAGTTGTTAATAGCAGAGACAACACACACACACGATACCGACCCTGTAAAATCCTCTTCACGCCCCTTTTGAAGATCTCCATGCTGTATACTTCTGGGAAAACCTCAACAGACAGTTCATTCCATAGCTTGATATTGGAGGAAACCTCATTAATCGCACAGTATGGGATCACTTCGGTTCTAATGTGTGAAGATGAATTCGCTATTGATAGGTTAATTGTATTTTTTTAGTTTAATTGCAGAGAAATAGATAGACGACCCTTACATACAAACCTACCATAAAAAGCTAGGGTCTTATTGAATCACTTCTGGCCATATTTGCCTTCTTCTTGTTGTTGTTGCTCTCCACTACTGGATGGATGGCCATCAGCTTAGCGAATTCGTTATAGTAATATTTGCTAGCGTATATGGAATTACTTACACAAATATTATTCAGTTAGCTAAGGTATATACTAGCTAGTTTTTTTCTGTTTAATTCACCTACAAGATATAATTTTTATCAACAGATTTTCGCCGCAATCACTCATTTCATAGCATGGAATTTCACAACGATGCAGCATTTGGCGACGGCTCTAAAAAATCAGGTAAATATAATAATTTATTTTACGATTAAGCATTTTTTTTTTGTTTTTATACGAATATGGTGACAAACTGCTGGATGGTAAGCAGTCATCGGAGTCTATAAACGCTTACGACACCACAGGCATCACTTAGGTATTGCCAACCCTGTAAAAACAAGGGATATTCCGGTATGGGTTAACGTTATTTGATTCGGTTATTACCGTTATTTAATCATCAATAGAATCAAATAACGGTTACCGAAATCAATCTGTTACCGAATTATTAAACAAAATCAAAATAATTCTGTTAATTTTGGTTATTTATGAGCATTTCTTTTTAAATGTAAAGGAAAGTCTACCGACTGTGGGCCGACGTAACACGATTTGGTTTGCTGTCTTGATCATCGTTCGTAGATTAGACAATTATTGTTATTTTTTATACTATCAAACCACATTGCGTTGTTGTTTGTTGAATTAAATAAAGTAAAAAAAAATGTATATTATGTAAATTGTGAACATTTAATCTGAGTAATATTTACTGTATATTTCTTTAACATTGATCTACAGTATCAAAAGATATCCAATTTAAAAATTTACTTGTGATATCTAATTCCACACAAACGAAGACGCATGTACGTACTAGCTAGAATGTGGATGATGAATGTATAGGTGTACACGTTGCGTCTATTAGATAGATAGAATATGCTTTATTTGCATAAATTTAAAGTACAGTGAATGAATAAATTTATTACAGACTTGCATATATGCAACAAGGCGGCCTTATTGCTAAAAGTAATCTTTTCAAGCAATTTTAGGGTAACGAAATTGTGCATGGAGTGGGTAGGATTCGCAAATCAAAAGAAATTAATGAAAATTAGAAGTAATATTACAAGAACCATTATTATGTATAGACGAATATAAGATATGTAACCTATTAGGTACTGATACTTAAATTATTGAATAATAAACAATAATACATACACTACATATTATAAAATAATATTAAATATATAATAAATCTATAATAATAAAAGGCTTTGTCTTCACTGACTGACTGACTCACTAATCAACATACAGCCCAAACCGCTGGGTCTAGAGATTCCAAATTTGGCAGGTAGATTCCTTATGACGTCTAAGGGTACACTAAGAAAGGATTTTTCAAAATTCATCCTCTAAGAGGGTGAAACGGGGGTCCAAAGTTTGTAAGGGGAAACAAGATTAGTTGGACTATTTTATCCGAAACTTTACATGAGTACTTCTATAGATAAATGAGAAAACACGTGTTTCAGGATTTTTCAAAATTGAACCCCTAAAGGGGTAAAATGGGTTGAAAAAGGGCTGAAAATCGTCATGGGTATTGTTTTTATGGTTTATCGGATTACGAAAACCACAACAATTTTATAATCCAACATAGTCGACGTGACATAAAATTACTCCTGTGGTGTGCGATGGGGTTGAAATGTCATAACATCAATATGGGTGTTGATTCTATGGTTTTCTGGGACGTCGGTTACGAAAATGGCATCGATTTGAAAATATGAAATGTCCTATGGTGTTGAGTGTGTGTTTAATCTCCTGTGGTGTTGAAATGTCCTAATATCAATATGGGTGTTGATTCTATGGTTTTCTGGACGTCATTTACGAAAATGGCATCGTTTGAAAATATAACATAGTGAACACGAAATTACTTAAAAGGATTTTTGAAATTTTACACCTAAGAGGGTGAAACGGAGGTCAAAGTTTGTGTAGGGAAACGAAATTAGTTAAACTATTTTATCCTCAACGTTACACGAGTACTTCTATAGATAAATGAGTAAACACGTGTTTCAGGATTTTTCAAAATTCAACCCCCAAAGGAGTAAAATGGGGTCAAAAAGTTTGAAAATCGTCAAGGGTTTTTATATTTTATCGGGTCGCTGATTATGAAAATAACAACGTTTTTAAAATTAACTAATTAACGTGGCAAACGTGACCATCATCGTGTAACTTTTTGATTTATTCTTTTTAAGCTGATAGAATAAGACTGAAGTGTATGTTGACTGAAGTGTTATCCTTAATAGGTTTTTAAATTTGTTTTTGGCGTCAATCAGTGCTTATACGATCGCGGCCGGCGCGGCGAGAGCGGGACGGGTGTAGTAGTTATCTGGAAAGTTGTTGCATCCATATTTATTACAATTAAAGGTCCTATATGAAGGTGGTTGCGTTGCGTGTTAGACTTGACTTGGATAATCTAAAATGCCCGAATTTCACGCTAGCGAAGCCGCGGGCAAAAGCTAGCTCACTAATCAACGCACAGCCCAGACCACTGAAGCTAGAAACCTGAAACTTTGGATATGTGTTCCTTACGCAATGTAAGAGGTTGAAAATAGGTGTTGAAAAAAAAACTCCCTTTTTCCCTTTTTGGAAACCGATTGATATACGATTTTGAGACTTGGTGGAATGGTTGTTCAGAAAAAAGGTAATGTTTAGGGCTAACTGATTACCTTTTGATCAGCGCCCAGACAAAAAATATTTATAAATGTTATATTATTTATATTTTACTTAAGTCATTACTAGATGGCGCTATTAAAATAACTATTAGTAGTTGTACATCGCGCTGTAGTTTCATTGTTAAAGAAATATACGAGAGCTATATACGAGAAATTATTTCAAGCTACGCGGGTGTACATGAGAATTCCCGTACTCCCGTACTCCTGCCCACCTTCCTATATTAATGGTATATGTGTATATTAATGGCTATATTAATGGTATTGTAATAATGATCAATGCGAAACAGGGGGAAAAATTAAATATCTGGAATCTTAACAAAGATAAACGCAAATCAGGAATGTTCCCGTAACGAAGCACGGGTACTTTGATAGTTAATCATCAATAATAATAAAAGGCTTTATCCTCACTGACTGACTGACTCACTAATCAACGCACAGCCCAAACCGCTGGGTCTAGAGATTCCAAATTTGGCAATTAGGTTCCTTATGATGTCTAGAGGTACACTAAGAAAGGATTTTTCAAATTCATCCCCTAAGGGGGTGAAACGGGGTCCAATGTTTGTATGGGGAAACAAGATTAGTTGGACTATTTTATCCGAAACTTTACACGAGTAATACTATAGATAAATGAGTAAACACGTATTTTGGGATCGTTCAAAATTCAACCCCAAAAATGGGGTAAAATGGAGTGAAAAAGTCTGAAAATCGTCATGGGCATTGTTTTTATGGTTTATCGGGTCGTATATTTCGAAAACAACAACTATTTTATAATCCAACATAGCCGACGTGACATAAAATCACCCCTATGGGGTTGAAATGTCATAATATCAATATGGGTGTTGATTCTATGGTTTTCTGGGACGTCAATTACGAAAATGGCATCGATTTGAAAATATAACACAGTGGACACGAAATTATTTAAAAGGATTTTGAGGCTTGGTGGAATGGTTGTTCATAAAAAAGGGGATGTTTATGGGTAACTGATTAACTTTTGACCAACGCGCAGCCAAGAAATGTCTGAAAATGTTATTTTTATATTTTAATTAACTCATCACTAGATGGCGCTATACCTAGCATTTGTACAGCGCGCTATGGTTTCGTTATTAAGAAACATATACGAGAGATTTCCGTGTGGTTTCCGGCACACTAGAATAGAATCACTCCGTCTCTTCCCGTGGAAATCGTACAAGGCGACTAAGGGAAATACATTATAAAACATCTATCAGGCCTCCCCGACCCGTCTGGCCAGCTTGGGGAGTGTAGGCCAAATCCTCCTTCTGTCTGGGACGGACGTGAGAGGGTCGTGCTCCTGTAGTGGAGACTAAAATGACCTGATGATGATGATGATATACGAGAGATTATTTCAAACCATGGAGTTATCCATGACGGTTCATCGCTCACCTCGTCCCCGTAGTTACCCCCGGAGATAAAACACTGCGTCCTTGAAATGAAGCGATATCTTGTGCCGAAAACTAATTGAAAATCATATTCTAAGTACCAACATTATGGGGTATACCTACTTAATATCAGAATTTCAGTATTATTCAAACAATGACGTAAAAATTGACTAAATTTATACTTGTGGAAGGTGTGATGATGCCCCATACCATTATAGCTGTGGAAAGTGATGGAGCTGGTCTGTTCCGCTCCATCTCCTACCACTTGCATGGAACGGAGGTGTATCATGGAGGTTCGTGCCACCATTGTTCACGTATTCAACAACTGGAACAATGAGTCACAGTTGTTGAGTGAGGACAGTAAGGGATCCGCTCTTGGGGAATCTCTCTAAATACCCCGCATTCTCATTATTCCATCAGACCACCCCGTTCAATTTAAGAGACTTCAATGTCCCATAAAGGTATGTTTCGCTATGACGATTAATAAAGCTCAGGGGCAGTCTCTAAAGGTCGCTGGGGTTGATTTGAGACAGGACTCCTTCTCTCATGATCAGTTGTATATAGCTTACTCACGAGTAAGTTCTCTCTTATGCCTTGCAATTTTGGCGCCTGGTGCGAATGCCAAAATCATGTTTACGTCGTTGGACGTCTTAACCTAATGGTGTTTACTTGGAATAATGGTCAATGCGAAACAGTCCTTTCTGGGGAAAATCTGTAAAAAATGAAATATCTGGAACGTTAACAAAAATAGACGCAAATCAGAAGTGTTCCCGTAGCGAAGCACTTTACTTTACTAGTAAATACTATAAAATGTCAGTATACAAAAGTTGAAATGAAAGAGCAAGGAAATGATATTTACTTGTTTTTTTGAAAATATCTATAGACTTTGCAGTTCTGATAGCTTCAGGTGTTCCGATTGCTTCAGGTAAGGTGTTCCAAAATCTGATAGCTTGAACGTTAAAGGATTGATTGTAAAATTTGGAAGAATGAGGAGGTACCAAAAGAAGTGAAAGATGTGTATAAAGAAAGTAAGGTTTTCAGTGGAACGTAGAGATAGACCATGTGAAGAAGAGGAAAATACGAAGCAATCTTTAAGATATGAAGGAGCTTTAGGATTGAAGAGAATAGTAAATAGAAAAGATAAAATGTGCATATTTCTACGTAGACGTATAGAAAGCCATTTAAGTTGTTGCCGATAGATGGAATACTTACGTAAACCCTAAATAAATCTGATGCACAAATTTTGAAGACGTTTTAGTTTATTCATTAAATCTACATTAAGATCCGGATAAGACACACCAGAATAGACGAGGATATGTAGGAATTGGATTGCAGAAGAGTAACTGCCACTAAGGCAGTGGGTAGAAAATTTATTTATTTATTAACAGAGTACATAAATAAATATTAAATCTCTCTTTGTCCTCAGGCATTCGAGGATATGAATATATTTTTATGCAATGTTTCACTCCTCGCTGTGGTGATGGTGGCCATTGTTATAATATCATTCGTGGGAAATGCTTTGACTAATGAATTGAAGAATACAAAAACAATGTGTATCAACATGTCGTCGTATTGTGATGGTAATCAATTATTCATCATCATTATCAGCTTGTATCTACACACTGCTGGATATAGGCCTTTCCCAATGTTTTTCACCATATGCGATCCTCCGCTTTCCGCATCCAATCACTACCAGCCACTTTTATGAAATCGTCAATCCAGCTAGCTCTCTAGCTTACTCGATGATTATTATTATGTCATAGTAAATAACATTAAACTACAGCTAGAAGTAACTATATTAACACCTGCGCCATAGACTAATAAACAACTACGCCTTATAGACGTCTGTCAGGCGTAGCAAACATGAGATACAAAATACCCATCTCAAACATACGTCTAAAGTGAATTATAACTATAACTATATTTTAAAACCACTGCTCTAACTTTAATTTTGAAATGCGTTAGAGGCAGTTGCCTCTAACGCATTTCAAAATTAAACATAACTTTCCCAGTACTATAACGTAGCCCAAAACCTAAGAATATGTGCACAAAGTTTCATGATGATCGGTTGACTAGTTTTCGAGTGAAAGCTAACAAACATACTCACATTCATATTTGTAATATTAATAGAGTAGGGATATCTATACATTCCCGTAGCGAGGTAACCGTAGAGGTAATGTATCATCATCGCGGTATATCGCTACGTATTCGTAACATACCGAAATAGTCCTTAATAAACCCTCTATTGTGCTAATACCATTCCTACAAGATCTGGGGCCCTACCGCCGAAGCTGAAGTCACCGGGTTTTTTGATTCAAAAAATTAGTCTTAAGTTTAAGTTATTGACAAACATCTTCAGCTTAGTCTGTAGAGCTCTAGGCTTTCTATCAGCTGAGCTAAACATAATTACCGACAATGTAATCAGTTGTTTCATATTCGCATGGTAATCGGCTTCAGCTCCGGAGGTAGGGCCCCTGAAAATAATACCTTATACATCTTTTACAGAAAAAGCTCGTGTAAAGGCGAACCAAATATTATTATTGATGGGAGATGACACTTGCGACGTGTCCATTTACGATATATTTACTTTAAACACGCAACTACCCTTGAATTTATTTGTAATTACAGCTAATTATGCAATGGTGTTCTTACAGTTTGCTATGTTGTAAAATACCCAATAACAGCTTACAATGTAACGCAATTTCGAAACGTATCTCAAATTGTCACGAATGTAATATGAATAAGTAGTATATGTACATTTATTCTGTAGTAAAAGTTAAGTTAAATAAAAATACTGTGAAATACTGCTGTGATCTTATTATTTTGTGGTTATCATCAAATTCTAATAGAGTTTCAATTTGAAGTAGTAATAGGGACGGGGGCCCACCACACATTCCCACCACTGTGTCCCATGTGTAGCCAGGATTAACAGCGGCGACCGCCAAAAAAGCCAATGAACAGTGAAGTCCATTGCAGACCCGGGGGTAAAAGTACGGATGCCTTGGAATACACAACGAATTTAATCAGAAGAAATTAGTATGAGTAGGTAGCTTTTGGAATTTGACTTCTGAATCTCTTAGCAATGTGGAGACAGCAATATGGCAAATAAGGCATTAAAAGCCTAAAGAGATGGCTAGTCAAGTGAAGCTCAACTGCCGTGCACCACGGATTTTAAGTTTCTAACACTATTGGGGACCTAAAATATTGTGTTGTTATCTAACACATCGATTCCAATAATATGAATTGCAAAATCGTCTGAACGCTTGGTAATTCTCCCTTGTTGCTACTAAATCTGAATAGTATACTACCCCGGATGCAACTTGCAATGAATTCAACATGTGATCTCGCTCCCGCCGCACAGTGGCCGGAAAATCCCGTTTATACACATAGAAACCAAATTCCGTTTTCAGCTAAATAAAAAATGTAAGTCAACTGCAATTTACTTTCTAGATATATAGGTAATAAAATCTTCAACACAGGCGTGGTGGTAGTTCATGAAATAAAAAATATTAATTATTTTTTTGTATGGAACGAATTACGTTATGTCGTTCTATTCACGACTATTTCAAACTGGTTAGCTGTTATTTATACCAAGTATAATGTCTGCCACGGTGCATCCAATAAGCTATAGCACACATGCCGCGACTTGCCGCTTTAGCCTCTACACGGCCCTAAACTTTCAAAAATTAGTTTTTATTGTTTCAATAGATTCTCGTCAATAAATCATTAGTACAAATAATTGTAACACTTACCTACATTTTATTTATAATACGCATTAAGTTCCTACCCATTAATGGTGTCTAATTTGTCATTAGCTAATAAGGAATAATTAAAGACACTAAAAAAACGATGTTTTTAATTTTTAGGTTTCCGTACCTCAAAAGGAAAAACGGAACCCTTATATTAGAGAAAAATGAAATATATGTTTTCTCTTGTACAAGATTTTTTATTAATCAAAACGTCAAAATAGCAACATTCAAAAATAACAAAACTATTCTAAATATAAACGGTTAATATGGCCAGGATCGTCGACATCCTTGCCCCTGGTGTGGCAACACGATGATTAGCCGACGACAATCAGCCCATTTGAGCTCGTGTTAAGAATTATCGGAAGACCCAGCCGTAGTGTTCAGTAGAATCAGCTTTTTTACGGGACGACGAAGAACTCCGTGGGTAGTTGCCACGTCAGCTATTCGTACGATTCCATCAACACCCGGTATGACCCGAACTATGCGACCCCGCGGCCACACTCCTCGTGGGAGGTTGCTGTCAGCTATTAACACGAGCTCTCCAACTTTAAGGTTAGGTCTCGATGGGATGGAGGCTTTAGGAATTAATCATGGCAAATATTCCTTTAGCCCAAAAATGGTCGGCTAACCGTAGGCCTTTACGCCAATGCACACGTCTTATTAAATCGGAATCTTCTAATTGCACAAGGGGGGAATATGTCGATGGTGTGCCTAAAATGAAGTGATAGCACCATCGGCGTCTGGATCTGTGTCAACGTGCGTTAATGGTCTAGAATTTAAAATAGACTCAACTTCTAGTAAAAACGTAGCAAACACTTCTTCAGTAGGGGCTCGTTCTTTTAGGGTCACTGATAACGCCGTCTTTACACTTCTCACAAGACGCTCACAACATCCGCCCATGAAAGGTGAAGCAGGTGGTATAAACTTCCAACGAATTAGGTGGTTTACTGCAAAATCATGAACCGGTTGAGCATATAATTTACGAAGTTCACGATTAGCTCCAACAAACGCCGTGCCATTGTCAGAATATATAGTTTGAGGGCTACCACGTCTGGAAACAAATCTTCTTATGGCCATAATAGCGGCATCTGTACTGAGGCTACCAACAATTTCAAGGTGTATGGCTCGAACTGACAGACAGGTAAAACGAGCAACTTAACGCTTTTCCGATCTTCTTCCAACAGTAATCGTAACCGGGCCAAAGTAATCCAGGCCGACATGAGTAAATACTCGAACGTGATGTGCTAGACGTTCTGGTGGAAGGTCACCGATTGGCGGAGAGATTGGAGCATCCTTCTTCATTCTGCATTGCAAGCATGACCTGAGCACAGACCTTACGGCCACTCGTATTCCAATAATATAGAAGCGCTGCCGCAACTCGTTTATGACCATATTGGGACCAGAAGGGGCTGTTCTTTTATGATGAAAGAAAATCAATAGCCTTACGATAAAACTTTTTCCATGTAGTACGATGGGATTCTTTCAGTGTCCACTTCTATTGCGGCGGATATTCTACCTTTCAGTCTCAATAGGCGAGTGTCGTCTATGTAGATGGTAAGATTTCGCAGTCTACTTTGTTTGGGAAGCGAATTGTTTCTAGATATGGCGATGTACTCTTCTTCGAATGACTCCAATTGTGAATACAAGAGCAGTTGTTGTTCAGCCCAAATTAAGTCTTCTACATTTAGTAACGGTAAATTAGAAGTGACACAGATCCAGTCCGATTAATAGAGCTATTTTTTTTGCTAATAAGTGCGCGAAATTGACGAACACATTGCAGCACACGAGCGGTAGCTCGCAATAGGCGCATCCACTCACTGAAACGAGTGGGAACCGCAACTACCGGTGAAGGTAATTTTTGCGTGTTCGTGAAGGACACTACTTGCGAGTCGGATGCAGCAGGAGGCTGCTTCATTTCAATAAAATCCTGCAAAAAAACTAGAGGATGGTTCTATTGGCCACTGAGATTTACATTGAGCCAAGAAATTTGGGCCAGAGAACCATCTAGAAGAAATATTAAATTCGCGATTAATACGCGTAGCGTCGTCCGCAACATTTAGCGCTGAAGGCACATAACGCCAATTTGAAATATTACTTAATCTAAAATTTCGCCAACGCGGTGAGCGACAAAAGCTTTAAATGACCGGACGTCGCTACGCAGCCACTTTAAGACCGTTATGCTATCGGTCCAAAGGAACAGCTTGGATGGTTTCCGTTTGTGTGCCTCTATAATATAGGAGGCGAAACGCGTTGCCATAAGGGCTGCTTGTAATTCTAACCTAGGAACAGATATTAGTTTAAGAGGAGCCAATCTAGCTTTGCCACCTATTAGACTCAACACAGCATCGTCATCGGCGTAACTGAATCGCCAATAGGCAACGCAGGCGTAGGCAACCAAATAACGATAATATCGAGGGATAGACCCGGATGCAATCTTTGTTAAATCTACGAACCAAGAGTTCCATTTTGCCATGATAGAAGGCGGTAACTCTTGATCCCACTCAACATTTAATTTCCAGGTTTCCTGAAAGATTAATCTACCTTTTATAATAATTGGCGTTAAAAAGCCTAGCGGGTCATATACGCGCATTAAATAAGCTAGAACGGAGCGTTTGGTCATTTTACTCGGTAGGTCGACAACGCTACGTGAAAAACAGAGTCTGTCATCGATAGCATTCCACATTATTCCCAAAACGCGAATAACTCCGTGAGTAGCGTCTGGCGCGCACAACTCTTTGGGTAAAGATTAGAGAATTTCTGGGCAGTTTGATACCCAGGACCTCATTTTGAGACATGCTTTAGAGTGAACGTTAACGATGTCAGATACTAGTTGCGTTGCTTCCTTTACGGTGTCAACACTGCCTAAGTAATCATCCATATAGTGATCATTAATAATGGCATCTACGGCGGCTGGATAGGCTGACCTATGTTCTTCGGCGTTAAGATTTTTTAAATAAATTGCGGTAAATGGACTAGAGGAAGCCCCAAAGATCATTGTACGCATACGAAATTCTCTAATAGTTTGTGATGGGTCATCACGCCACAAAAATCTTTGAGCATCGCGATCTTGCAGCCTAATTCCTGTCTGAGGAAACATTTCCCGGATATCACCATTTAGAGCTACCGCTCCTTCTCTAAACCGCATTAAAATAGCGAGTAGCGGCTGGAGTAAATCTGGACCCGAAAGAAGCATCGCATTTAGACTGACTCCCGATGACTTCGCAGCCGCATCTAACACAACTCTGAGCTTTTGCTTTTGGGGATGAAAGACACCAAAGTGTGGAAGGTACCAAGTTATGCCAGATTTCGGGTGATCATCGCAAGGCTCAGCATATCCCTTTTGAATAGTTGACCTAATGTTATTGCGGTAGACATCGGCGTAAATTTTATCGGTTTTCATTTTCCTCTCAAGACTAAGAAAACGCGAGTATGCCAAATTGTAACTATCTGGTACATTTTTAATGTCGTTACGCCATAGAAGACCAGTCTCAAATCTACCTGAAGTCAATCGACGGGTCGTTTTGGTTAATATATCTAAAGCCCGTGTATCATCTTTAGAGAAATACTCTTTCTTGGATATACCGATAGAATCGATGCGAAAGTATTCTTGAAGCTGTTGGTCTAATGCATTCTCACTTGTAGTATTACAGTGATTAACAAACTCCACAGGCGAAGAATTAGATTTCGTAAACCCGAAGAGAACCCAAACAAGCGAGGTCAACGCGGCTACGGGTTGCGATTGACAACCACGTCTAATAGTATGCGGTACAATTAAATGCCAATTGTCAATTCCGATCAATAACATTGGTTTAGCATCACCATAAGCCAGCGTTCCGGCCAAATCTGCTAAATAATCATAGGAGCGCAAGTCACTAGACCTAATAGCTTGACCAGATAAACCAATATTTGGTATGGAGCGAACATTCTTTAATTTATGTTTTTGTGAACTATTACAACCTTGGATCTCTAGAGTTACGAAGGTTACCGTCGATTCTTTGGACATCCCTCCTACACCATTTACTCGAAGTAAAGTTTGTTTGCCAGTTGCACCAACCGCGGTGGCAATGGAAGAGTCGACTAGAGTAGCAGTGGAACCGTCATCGAGTAATGCGAACGATCTGACAGCACCTTTGGGGCCAGACACTTTTACGGGCACTACCTTCAACAAAGGGCGTTGTGACGAACCTGGCGTGAAATTGTGAGTAACAATAACAGTGCCTGGGTCATCACTTACACCCGCATCGTCAATAATGCCATCATCAAGATGGGCGACTGTAGCATGCGAAGAATCTCTATGAAGTAAAGAATGATGGCTCGATTTGTTTTGACAACCCTCTTTTTCACATGAAAACTTATTGCATGTTCGGTAAAAGTGGTTTCCTTTAACGAAACACTTACGGCATACCTTTTTCGTAGCAACCCATTCCCATCTATCATCTATAGTTATCTCATTAAAATCTCCACAGTCTATAACAGTGTGACCTATTTTCTGACAGAATAAACAAACCTTTTTAGTTTTGTCAGTTGATTCCGAGGTGGCGTGACACCTAACAGGTTTGACATCTCTTGTGTCACGTTTGACTTGGTCATTCATAAAATCGTATTTCGATTTCAGATTGGCCTGCTGTGCAAGGAACTCCGATAAGAGTTCAAGTCTATGTAACTTTAGAGTTTCCTTTTCGCATGCAAAGTACATCCACTGAGATCGCATAGAAGTAGTTAGCTTCCCGATGATCTCATTACATAGTTCAGGAGAAGCTAGATACTCCGGCATATTAAGCAAACGTATGATCCCGGTGCAATGCCGAACTCTACATGCAAAAATGTTTATTTCTCTCGCAGCCTCAAGACATCGAGTCATTTTAGGTAATGCGCGAATCTCAGCCAGTTCAGCTAATATAATGTGTTCTGGCCTTGCAAATTCATCTTCGAGAGCTTGTAACACCTCTAGCGGATTGCAAGCGGCTGCTAACAATACCGCCACAGAACTATGGGCGATTCCTCGCAAAGCAGCGCCAATCCTAGCTAAATTATCTGCTGGAGAATGAGAGGAACAGGTGTACTCGTATGCTCTTTTGAAGAGGAGCCAATCTGTAGGCTTACCGTCAAAAATAGGGAGAGCTAAACTTACCTTCTGCGTACGGGCCGTAGAAGCAGCGATGTGGGCAATCGCTTCAGCAATTTGTAATGTGTCATTGTTATTTAAACTATTTTTATTAATGGTACTTATTTCACAATGATCAGTATCGAGGTGTGTACCTAGTTTAGGCGCATGTAAGTGTGTATTGGCTTGTACAGCTGGAGCAGGCAACCAGCCATCGCTGGACACCCCCACACGTGGTATAGGCGCGGTGCTAATATGTGTAGCACCTTGAAGCGCCGTAGGAATGGGTGCACTGCAACAAGACATACAACTATTAATAACCGTAGGTAATTTATTAACACCCGCTGATAATGCTGATATGTGAGTGAAAGTAGTGCTTACCATTGGTTGTGATGATATGTAAGGTGTAATTAATACCTCGGATGTTGATATTGTAGGCGGGGCACAGGTGTTGTTTAAAGGCGTAACCGTCTGGTCCTGGCGCGGCATAGGACATGTTCCAGGTACATCTGACGTTATCTCAGGCACCTGCGATACAAAAGAAGTATTAGTCGGATCACGTTGGCACTCTAACCACTCTTGGATATCCTGTGAGCTTGTCTGTGAGCGATGGCGAGCACTGCGGCATGATTGCCGGCTTCCACATTTTTGTGCCTCAATTATAGCAAATTTCTGCTCGATGTTCGGCTTCCGCCACTGCCCGCTCTGCGGCTAGACCGCGCTCCCGCTCGGCTCGCTCTGCGGCTAGAAAGCGCTCACGCTCGGTTCGCCCTACGGCGTCTAGGTCAGCGAGGCGTCGTAAATGTTGGGCTTCGGCTGCAAGCACACGTGCTCGCGCAGAAGCCGATGACTTTGACGATGTTACACTTTCACCACTTTTTGCACTTTTTTCACTTTTATTACTTGTACATATCTGTTTTAACCCTTTGCTACGGGTAATCATTTTGATTATATGATTTAAACGACTTCTGACACCACTAATATTAGAGAAAAAACCGGACAAGTGCGAGTCGGACTCGCCCACCGAGGGTTCCGTAGGTACTTAGTATCATTATTAAATTTGATATTTTTCATTATAAATAAGAAATATTGCGTCAAAAAAAATAAATAAAATATATTTTGCAATGTGTACATCAAGCCCTTTCATATGATACCCAATTTGAACTAGTAGTTTCAATTTGAAATTTCGACACCCTATAAAAATATAGACCCCTATTTTTTAAGATCTATTTACAAATGTATAGTTTTGAGATTTATTCCTGTACTTGCAGTCTATAACGATGTTACTTGCCAAATTTCATAGTTCTAGGTCAACGGGAAGTACCCTATAGGTTTTGATTCCCTTGAGTGTGTCGAAATATGCGTTTTTTGCTGAATAAACGGCCGTAACTTTTTTCTACGTAAACTTAGCAGTTTGATTTTTTTTTAACTTCATGGGACCGTAGACCTGAGTATACAGTTCAAATTTCAGCTTGATACCTCCACGCATTCTCGACATAGAAATTCTTGACAGACAGACAGACAGACAGACAGACAGACAGACAGACAGACAGACAGACAGACAGACGGACAACAAAGTGATCTTATAAGGGTTCCGTTTTTCCTTTTGAGGTTCGGAACCCTAAAAATGAAATATATGTTTTCTCTTGTACAAGATTTTTTATTAATCAAAATGTCAAAATAGCAACAATCAAAAATAACAAAACTATTCTAAATATAAACGGTTAATATGGCCAGTATCGTCGACACCTTATAAGATCACTTTGTTGTCCATCTGTCTGTCTGTCAAGAATTTCTATGCCGAGAATGCGTGGAGGTATCAAGCTGAAATTTTAATTGTATACTCAGGTCTATGGTCCCATAAAGTTGTAAAAAAATCAAACTGCTAAGTTTACGTAAAAAAAAGTTACGGCCGTTTATTCAGCAAAAAACGCATATTTCGACACATTCTCAAGGGAATCAAAACCTATAGGGTACTTCCCGTTGATCTAGAACTATGAAATTTTGCAAGTAACATCTTTATAGACTACAAGTACAGGAATAAATCTCAAAAGTTTACATTTGTAAATAGATCTTATAAAATAGGGGGTCTATATTTTTTACAGGGTGTTGAAATTTCAAATGGGGTATCATATGAAAGGGCTTGATGTACACATTGCAAAATATATTTTATTTATTTTTTTCGACGCATTATTTCTTATTTATAATGAAAAATATCAAATTTAATAATGATACTACGTACGGAACCCTCGGTGGGCGAGTCCGACTCGCACTTGGCCGGTTTTTTACAATAAACTCTCTTTGTATTTATTTATTTGAGTAGTTCTTACAAACTTTGTCGCAATTAAAGTATATAATCAGACATTCCTATTTAATAATAATTACATGAAATTGGTATAATGCGTATTACACTCAGTTAATAAAAAATACAATAAAAACAAGAAATATTTTATGTACAAATATAAACCTCTATTATTTTATATTCAAAATTAATAAATATCTGAAAGTCTGAGTTTAAATAAACAAATGAAACGTTAAAAACGAAACTGCTAATTTATGTTAAATTACTAAAAAACTAAAAATGACAAAATCAAAAATTAATTAAATTTTTCCGCTAAAAACTGTATTAGTAATTGAAATACATATCAAATCAACAAACAAAAATATACTTTATTTTTGTTATTTCAATAATATCGCAAGTTATAAATATCAAACAATCTGATTATTTTCTGCAATATAAATTTTGTACACAAAAATAACAAATGTATATATTGTCTTTATTTGATAAATAATAACAATGAGTTGACTTACAAAAAATATATACTACGAAATTATCAATACAGTAAAAATTTAAACGATAATTAATCTGAAATCTGACCTAGATCTTCAACATTGACGAATTCAACATTTTCATCTTCTACATCGTTTTGAGGATCAATAAGAAGAAATGTTTCATCTTCTCCGTGTAAATATTGTCCTTTTTTTGATGTAACTTTGGCCTACTAAATGATAAATAGGGATCGGATGAAATTATTAAATTTTCACTTTATAATGTTTATTTTAAAAATATAGTTTGTCTATTATTTCATAAATAATAGACAAACTATATTTTTAAAATAAACATCTCTTTAAAAAAGGATTAAAATAATGTTTACATAATACTAAAATAAAACTAACCTAAAACTCTGAAGAATACATAATAATAATAATAAAAACAAACTTACAATAAAAAAATATCGGTTAACCCTCTTCCCTGGGGCATAGTGCCCATTACGCTGGCGGCGTTACCTCGCTGGATCGCAAGGCTTAGCCGCTGAGCGAAATAGGCACCAGCTTTAAAGTCGCCAGAGGCGTGGACCAGTCTGGTGGAGATGTCCTTTACAAAAGCTTTCATGTCGGACGACCATGGACCGAGCGTTTCCACTGCAAGCGCCGCAAAATCGTGATGCTGAGCTAAACATGCGTATTTGCGGCGCTTGAGGAACTGGGCTTGCTCGGCAGCTGCTCCTGCTCTTACTGCAGAAATCTGAACGTTGGACGGGGCCAGTGTCTCAGTACACGTGACGTCCCACACTAGGGTGCGCCCGAGATGCCAGGGCACCAGTGTTGCGCCGTCAGGTCTTTTCCCGTCGTCTCTGCACATCCCCACGGGCTCTAGAGTAACAGGAATTGAGGCGGTGGTAAGGGAACGTCGGACAAGGTCGTTCAGTGACCCGTGTCGGAAGGCTCGCCCAGCACTCCTAGAGCATGAAAGTCCATGGTGACCAGACGTGTCCACGTCTTTGCCACAAGGGCAGCGATGAGGCTCGCATATCTTTATGCCTAGACGCAGGCTGGCTGCAATGCGCAGCGAGCCTGGATCCAGAACTGTACCTAAATTGATGGAGGGAAGCGCGTGTAGCCAGTGACCTGATTCTTTTTCCGAAACCGCTTTTAGGCGGGCACGGTCGATGATATTTGTTGAAGTATTTAGAAGGTCGTCTACTATTGATTTTATGGCAGGAAGGTCCCAGTGGTACTGAATATTTATTATTAAATAGTTGAATATAATAATTTATAATATTATTATATAATATTATTATATCTATTTAATAATAATTTATTATTAAATAGTTGAAAATGTCTTCGTTTGTGTCTACCCTGTTAAAGTTTTTGGTATTAAACAGTCGATACCTTTTGAAATCTTTATTTCGGGCTTCTGAAACATCTTCCGAAAGCTTTCCTATGGGTATCAAATTCAAGTGTCTAATAATTGATGCGCCATGGATTAAGAATTTGTGAACACTGGCTGGAATGTTATACCAGCCATGTATATAGTGTCACAAAGAGCTCAGCAGTTTCTTCTATATAATGAACAAAATTTTATTTTTTATTTATTTATTTATTTATTTGCAACATTTACAGCTATTTTTACAGGAATCAAACCTAATGCAATAGTGTAACAACCTTTGTTTTTTTATATGTAACTTAATTGTAACTTATTACAAACAGCGCTACGTTTGTGAATTCATTCAGAGAACACGAAAACAGATCAATTCTTTCCGCTATTTCGTTCAGAGTGCGCAGTGCACGCGTAAGCGGGGTGCTTTGCCGAGAAGGTCGGTGCGGCCGCGGGGCACTACCAGCAGCTGCGGCCGGCGGCGACGCCACACGTATCTGTCTGGGACACATAGACAACTAATACCGGTAACACTCAACAATAGAGTATTGCTCGTTTTACACCTAATTAATTTAAACATGTAAGATGCTAAATACAACTCCCTGCGTACAGCTCGTTGCGCAGCTCGTTATACCCCACCATACCCAGTACAAATAAATTAGGGTACATGAGGGGATAAAAAGGATATACCCCATACTTCCTTAAATATATATATCTAATGAATTTATTTTGAATACGCTCCAACATAAGGCTATATTTAGCTTCATGCGGAGCCCAAATGACTGAGTGACTGCGTTGCATTCCAGTTTGCTTCTAACCAGCGCATTGTACAAAGCGACGATCGCTCCAATATTTGCAAAACCATGCGCCCAACGAAGTATAAAGCCCAGATTTTTATAAGCTGTTTTACAAATACTGGTAACGTGATCTCGAAACTTCAGATCGGATGTGAATTTAACCCCCAAGTCTTTTACCTCTGTCACTCTTTTTAGTTTCGTTGAATTAACTTCATAATCATGATGAACAGGACTACGAGCTCGAGAAAAAGTAATTGTCATACATTTCGAAACATTAAAGTAAAGCTTGTTAATATTACACCAAGAAACCACTCGATCTATATCGCCCTGAAATCGATCGCAGTCTTCGGTGTTTCTGATTGGCCGAAATATCTTCAAGTCATCTGCAAATAGCAAGCAACTTGAATCCCTAATAACTTCTGGTAAGTCGTTGACCATAATGAGGAATTCGAGAGGACCAAGGTTACTCCCCTGACTTACTCCCGACCTGACGAAATATGAGTCTGATTTGTAGCCTGCGTACTCAACAAACTGACGTCTATCGCTCATGTAACTTGCCAAGAACTTCAATAAATGAGGGGTACAGCCGACGCCGGCTAGTTTTCTCAACAGAATATCGTTATCTACGACATCAAACGCCCTCCGAAAGTCGAAGTAAGCAGCGTCTACCTGCTCCCCTCCATCCACCGTAGGCACCAGCTAAACCATATAATTTAGTAAATTTGTAGTTGTACTGCAACCCGGCCGAAAACCGTTATACCCATCGACAGCCTCACTCATGCCTCCTTTCGGTACTGGAACTACCCGGGTTGTCCTCCACATCTTCGGAAAATCTTCTTCTTCCAGGGACAGGTGTATATGTGCAACAGTGGCCGTGCCAGCACAAACCTACAATCCCTGAAGATAAAAGCCGGGATACCGTCAGGTCCTGCAGACCTTTTCGGCTTCAGCTTCGCGAGAGCCCGGCGCACGTCAGCCAAGTCTAGTCTGCCCAGGTGTATACGCGCTGAGCCATTCGCACCGCCCGCCTCCGCTACCGCCGCGCGTACGTTTAGCTCAGCCGGCACGGTGCCGTAGGCCGACTGAAAAAAGTCCGCAAACTCGTTCACACACTGTTGCCCATCTAGAACCACCCCATTCTTATATATTTTCCGAGTATTGCCATTTTGTCTTCTAGATCTTACATACCTCCAAAAAGCCTTCGGATCCTCCATCAAGTGTTTTTGGACCCGATCCATATACTGTGCATGAGCTTTCCGAATCATGCCTTTTACCCGTGCCCTATACCTAGCGAATTCCTCATAATCATCACGCGACCTACTTCTCTTGTACTGCTTGTGAAGAACAGCATTTCTTCACAAGCAGTACAAGAGAAGTAGGTATAGTGATGGCTTATACTTTATGTCGCGAATTATTTCAGCGTTGTACCATTCGGGGTAATTGTACCTCGACGTTACATGCTTTTGCTTTTTATTTGGCACACAGTCACTGATTACATTATTAATAATATCATAAAAACATATTAAACTAGATTCCGCATTATTAACATCGAGTCCGTGTTTTTAAAATCATAAAAATGCACAAAGGTTAAATTTTACCGATTATACTTTATAAGATAATTAAATAAGGTGTGAGGAATTGTCTGTGAAGTTATCGACGGAGTGAATGGAAATTTAGTGACAAAAATTATCAAAAACGTAATATCTTGAAAGTGACATCAAAAAACAGTGAACACAATTTAATTAATAATCGACTGAACTTACCAGGACATATTATGATACTCGACATACAACAGTGCATCCATGGAAAAACTGCGTGAGTGGAATTTCATTTGAAGTTATTTTGCACTTTGTTTTTATTTCGTCAGTTAATAATTTGAACATTTTGTGCAACGTCTGTCAAAATATGTAAACAGAACTGCTGATATATCGACGCAACTAATCGAATGCACGACTTTACCGACCTTACCGACATAAGCATAGACTATTTGATAGGCACGTCTTCGTTGGTAGAAGTGCTTTATACGTGCGCCTGCTTTGCTTCGCCTATGGATCACACTAGATGTCGCTACTTTCTTACTTGCTTGAAAGCATTTAGCAGGGTGGATTTGGTGCCTTTTGTTTGGCTGGTCGTCTTTGCAACTGCATGCTATACGCCCTATGCGGCATAGTTACATATACAATAATGACAGATGTCGCTAGCAGTACCAAAACAATGGCGCAAAGGAATCAAACTTGTGCAAAATGCAAAAAGATAATAACAAATAGAGAATACCTACGATGTATTACGTGCCAACAGGTGTATGACATAGGCTGTTTGCGCATTTCTACAAAAATTTTTTACCTGATGAAAAAAGAAACTAAAGCTAACTGGAACTGTAAAGCAAATACATGTAAAAAAAATAAAAAGATGCCTGCAATACAAACAAACTATAACATTCTTTCCTCAACACCAAGAATAGTACGAGGCAACATTGCTACCCCGACTGCTACTCCGGAACACCATCAGCAGCAAAATATTATTGACACTGCTCCATCTGCGTCGTCCCCCGCTCTTTCTGCTCCTTTAGATCCAATTAACTCCACCATGTTAGAGGCTGTAGACCAAAACCAATTTGAACAGAAGGAACTGGAAAAATCTAACAGTTTCAAATATGTTACAAATCGAAGAATAGCACCGAAGGAAACTAAGCATTTGTCCCTGATTGATGATTCCGACTCATCCCTGTCGTCTTCACAATCTAGCATGCACCGTAGGAGTCTACCGGACCTGTCGACGTTACACAACGAGGAAGTGGAGTCGCTGCTAACTGAAATAAACGATTTGAAACTTAAATTAAAGGCTGCGGAAAATGAAATTGACAAGATAGTATTAGAAAAGATGTTTTTCTTTCTTTCATAAGTGCCTCTTTAGTTGCTTCGGATGTTGTTAATTCCGCGGATCGTTCTTCAGTTGGATAGGCTACGATGCAAGGCACTGACTCGCGAGTTTGAACCGGCTTAATTTGCTTCGGCAAACGAAGTTTCAATTTATCGGCGTAAGACTCGCTAGCCTTAGTTACAGGCGCAACGGGGTTATTTTTTTAATCTAATTTTAAGGCTAATAAATCTCGTTCGACAATCGCGAGCTTTTTTTTCGAAATAGCGAGATGTTTTTCCTCCGTGGCTGACTTTATGGCTAGCATAGATATCAGTGAGGTAACTCGTTGGGTCATGCCCATTATCATTGATTTATTTGCAACGCCAATTCGCGAGGTTTGCCCGATAATTATTTCATTAATTTTTGCCAGACATTCAGAGGATTCGCGAACGTATTCTACGTAATCAATATTTGGATCAACAATTTCAGCCGAGGTGCTAAGACTTAAGTTGTATATATTCTCTATGCTTGCTGACCGCTGCAATCGCTTTTCATCGGGTGATAAATGGCTTGGTGATATATCACCTAATGTTCGCTTAGCATTAGTTGCCGGCGGTGATCGCGGCGTCAAATTACTACGGCCAAAAATTGATGTCGTGCCACCAGGATCATCGGTATTACTTGACATTTTATTTATATATGATATATGACAGTTAACAGGAATAAAAATAATAATTACCTATCAAAATATTTTTTTCCCCTATTCAGGGGTAAATTTATAAAGTAAAAGTTCTCAGTATAAACACTGAGAGATTAACGTATTCCCTTTGTTGTACTAATAATTAATATTAACACCAATAAAAACACTAATAGAATAACAAAATATGAAATTATTACGTACATTTTACGAGCCAAACCTGTTTTACAACCATTGATGTCGTACGTAGTCAAGAAGTTCCCACCGGCAAGGTACCTTACCTTGACAGTGGATACTTACGATCTGTGTTGTGTCTCATTTTCCTTCATATAAACAGAATTTTTAAACCGTAAATTCGCCATTACTATCGTCATAATATGATGCATCAGCATTTCGTCAACCATAACTCTATTAGGTCTGCCTATTACTGAGAGCCCATTTACCAGTACTCGGATCATAGAACTTGAATTGTTGTTGAGTTAATTAAGTCCCGGTTGCAATTTTTTTGCCTGAATTGTAGTTCTGAGCAAACCATTTGGAGTTTTCGCATTCGAGTAATACATAAACCCAAGTCATTTGTTGTTCTGTATGCGAGAGCTTTTTCAGTGATAATGACAATAGACCTTTAAAGATTCTAGCTTTTCTATATGATGAGGCCGATATAACAGATACCTAGGTATCTATTATATCGACCTCATCTTTACACGACAGAATATAACGCAGCTTTAAATCAGGCCATCGTGCTGATTCACCATGCGTGTTTGCGTTTGCGATTATGGTATTGTTATATAGCTGCACTACGTTGCCCTGGTGACTTTAATGCGTTGGCAACATGGATCTGAGATTGTTGCACTAGTTTGAATTTAATGATCGTTTGACTTATGCTTGCTTAAAGAAGAAACTAGCTCAGTTTGGTGGGTCTTGTGAGTTGCTCTTGCAATTGCTATAAGAAGTTTTTTAGCTTGTGCTAATTATAAGACAGCAAGTTGCTTGTTGAACAAGAGCTGTCTCTTGAATTGATTTCGAGGTGACCCAACTATCCACGTGGAGAAATGTGTGTATACGTTTAACATTGACTGGCTTCCAGAAATGGACCTTTGCTTCATTCTCTCGTGTTGCATGACATGTGAAACTAGCAAGTACCAAATATGAACTCTTATCGTTAATCTAGAAATGCAATGTTTTTTTAATGGAGACGGAACACTCACTAACTAACACTCACTCACTAATAGCAACACAGATCAGTATCATTCAATACACTATGAAAATTACCTACATAAAAAAATTATATTCAATTACTAAGTATATCAATTATAATCGTTGTATATAAAATGTATATCGTTATTTTTACCATGGACAAACGTGCACGATCTCATCAACATGAGTGACGCAGAGTTAATATTGTTAAGAGAAGAATACATAAATATGTACGGGAAGATATCACGATGGCTATACTGGACAGGGTACATTCGATTTGCAACTATCAACAATCGTTTTGTTGGAAAATCAGTGGGCTCATTTGTGTTCGCTTTTGTTTTTTTTGTTATAAATATATCCACCTCATACGCATTGTACATGTTTCACAAAGAACAAATACTAGGCATGGCAGAATCATTAGCGTGGTTATCGATGACTTTATTTATTAATTGTTACATGATTAGTGCTACATCTCACTGCACAGAACTTAAACTATTAAATCATTGCATAGAAATAGATATATTATTAGGTCCTCAAGAGACAAAATTTATGAGAAAAAGACTTCAAAAGGTGTACTGTATCATAAATATTTGCGCATTCGTTTTTCAAATAATTTATATGATTGGCTTCAATATAGCATTGTATAAAATCGTACAGGTGCATTTACTCTTAATTAGTAACATCTACTTCATGTTTGCATTTTCCTTGCTTCATGATATCTACTGGATATTACTGCATTGGATTTTTATGATCATGAGATTAAAATATTTGAAAATTGCTATTATGAAGATCGCTTACGTAAAACTGGAATACGTACCCGAAATGTTTCTTTTTGACGGAATTTTTTGGAAGAAATCCTTCGACAAGCAAGTCGATTTTCATACAAGAGCAGAACCCACAGCGTTTATCCAGATGTTTAAAATGATTTTTGACCATGTTCATCATTTAGAAAAATGCCATAGATTTAACGTAAGATTTTTTTTATATTTACTGAGTTTAACTAACTTTTAACCTTTCGCGTTGCATGATTTATGAGATATAATATCAGGAAATAACGCTATTGGAAGGGATTTTATCTTTACTATTGCAAAGTGATTTGAGGGAATTATTTGTTTTGAGGGCAATATGATAAATCAGTTTGTCGATGGTATTTTTGGTGTAACCGTTTGATATCGCGATCTGATATATTATATTCAGCTCTTTATTAAAACTATCCATACTTACGATACTACTACGTACGCTCATCAAACGGTGAACCATAGACTTGTACGTGTACGCCGCGAGTTTCTGTTGCCAAGAATGACTGGAAGACGCAGGGCGCAGGGATCGTTGATCTCTTTAAAGTTGAAGGAATTATTTTGTTCAATTTCTATTGTGAATTTATTTTTGGGGTGAATTTTGAAACAAAGTGATCTAGTTGACGAATGGTACTTGTCCAACAAATGAGAATGTCATCGACGTATCTGTAATAATAAAATATATGTTGTTTACCGATAATAACAAACGATATTAGACAATAAGCGTAATAGTTATGACGTTAACAATAGGGACAGCTTTCATTGTAACCAAAGTAAAAGCTATAAACGAAATCATCTGGATACGACGAAGTCTCGTTCAGCTGATTTCTATCTTGGGAAGGAGAGGTAAAGTATTCTCACCCCAATGAAATGCGATTCGTCGGCAATAATTAATGCAAACATTTCATTCAAAACGATTAATGCCGAAATCGAATAAAATTAGTATATAAGTAGCCAGTAAGCCTAGTCATATGAATATTCTTGTACAAGTTTTCCTGGAATAAAACTCTGCCTGTTTTAATTAAAGTTTGCTTTTTTTTTAAAACAAACCCCTCGGCCACCACGTGACTCGCACGACCTTTAGGCGCAGGGGGTCGGGGTCGAATGCCCAAGTTCATTGGCGTCTACAAGGGCTTTAAGGATCTTTACGTTGTATGTTGAAAAAAAAGCATGTTAGAATATATTGGTATGTATAAAGATGCCAAGAGGCATTTTGAAACACATAGTTTAATTTAATAATTATTGATTACATCTCCACAGATTTTCACGGCGTTTGGTATGGTCTTCTGGAATTCACTTATTGCCGTAGAAGGAGTCATCGCATACGTAGAAGACAAGGTATGTTTACAAATCTAAGGTTAAATACAATAGCGTTTCCTTCGTGAGTCGCTACTGTAATCTCTTACAGCAGCATTATTTTAACCTTACATATTATTTATATTTTTAGTTTAAGGTATTTATTATATGGACTTGTTATGATTACATTGCAATGGTCTGAAATAAATTATTATTATTATTTTATTAATTCCATATCATGACATCCATAATATAAAAGTTAACATTTAAAATTTAAGTTACAATTTAAGTTAAGCCGCTAACTAGTGAATATTATTTTATTTTTTTGGTATTGCTTTTCCAGCCGAGACGGACTTAAGTTTTTTTGATTTTATGATATTTTGGGTGTTATATCTGGTAACATAAAAGCGTTATGACAAACGAATACTTACCTGACTATATTTTTACAGGACATAAGGCCAATTGGAATAATAAGCATATATGGGCTTTGTATAACATGCTGGTTGTGTCTAATGGTTGCGACCCAAGTAGTTGGCTTTCTTATACGGCAGACAGAACAAATTAAACTGATTTGTGTATATGCTTTACTAAAACCCACCCATAATGGTAAGTAACATATTTTTTTTACATCAAGCCAGAGGCAAATCGAGCGTACGATGCATCTACAATAACGAGTGTCGCCGTATGCGTATTCCGAGGCGCACGTATCACAGTAATTTATTATTGATTTTTCGCTAAATCGCTGAGCGCGGCGCAAGCCGTTGCACGTGCCTAGCCATGACCATGAATGATACACTTGTGGCCAACGAACTCCTTGCGTTCCTGCAACAAAAACTGGACGTAATGGACGAAGTGAGCGCCATGCAGATATGCGTGTCTACCTTCACTCAGGATGACATAGCAGAAGCCAAGGTACTCCTATACGATTCTCTTAACAAGAGAGACAAGATGGTGTCCCATAGGCGTGATGGGACGAAGACAAGTTTGCAGGAAATAATTACACTGCTGAAGGAGACTGATCCGGATTACGTACCGACGTTTGTGGTGAAAGACATACAGAAACTTCCCGCCGTGACCCTGGACCATGTCGATGTGTCAAGCCTGTTGAAGGACCTGGTATCTTTGAAGATTCGAAGCATCCGAAAGTACTGTAGATGAACTGCGCAAGGAAGTGTATAGTCTGCGTTGTTCACTAGGTCATCAATTGCGAACGTAAACACTAAGCGTGGAGCGTGCCTAAACGCCTCACCGTCAAGTGTTGAGTTAGCGATTGTAACGTTGACACCGAAGACAACCGAAATCGAGTCGGAAACGCACATCGGCGGCGGCTTAGCATCGCTGCGTCACGCACGATGCCCCGGCTCCCTCCCCCCGCATTCCGCGGGTGTCGTATGCCACCGTTACCGGAGCCGTCTCACCACCTCAGCGGCTCGTGAATAAGGCGAAGAGAACTCGCGAGGCTGGGCCACCACGTCTATGGCACGAAGAACAGCTGTGCGACAAAGAGGGCTTCATCAAAGTAGTAAAGAAAAAGAAGTCCTCGAACCGCAACCATCGCGGCACCGCCCCGTTCGAACCGGACATGTTGCTGCGTCAGGAAGTACCATCAACGCAGTTGTACGTGTCACAACTACGCTGGTCCACAAAGACTGAAAACGTTGTGGATTATGTGAAGAAGAAGAGCGCCTTCATTCTGAGGGTCGAGCGGTTGATACTTCGCCACAGAGTCAATTTTAGCTCATTTGTGGTTAGGGTACCGACCCACCATCGACAGACGTTCATGACGGAAGACTTCTGGCCGCAGGGCGTCGTGTTCCGGAGATTCCGAGGACGGCTACCTACCGATTCGCCATACACGTCGCCGACACTGCGTGTATAATATAATAATACTAGAGTTAAGATTTTTTTATATAAATATGTATGTTAGTTTATAAGGTATTTATAATATAATAGTATTGTTTTTGTAAACATTGCCTGAAATAAAATGATTATTATTATGACTATAAAGGATAGGACTTGATTGGCATTGGGATGGAGTATTACATCCCTTACTCCGATGTCGCCATCAAGAGCCGGAGACGCCCGTGGTTTAATCGCGAGTGCGCCGATGCCGTTAGTAACAAGCAGGCGGCGTACCGTGCTTGGACCAGGGGCCGCGCCCACAATGATCCCAACATCAACTCGCTGAAATCAGCCTACAACGCTGCCACCAAGGTATGCAAGAGGGCATACATCAGAGCGGACGCACAGCGCGTTGCACGAGTGGGACAGGAGTTGGTGTCGCATCCCACTGGGTCACGCAGCTACTGGCGACTAGCTAAAACTGTGCAGGCCAACTTTTGTGAACCGTCGCTGCCACCGCTGAGATGCCCCGATGGCTCACTGGCACATCGGCCGCAGGAGAAAGCCGACCTCATGGTTAGCCTCTTTGCGGCTAACTCCCGGATCGATGATTGTGGCACACAACCACCAACTATACCCTCCTGTGGTTCTAACATGCCTGATATTCGTATCAGGCAGTGTGACGTGCGATCAGAACTACAATCACTCGATGTCCGAAAAGCCAGTGGTCCAGACGGTATTCCGGCGATAGTACTAAAAAAAATGTGCAGCAGAGTTGTCTCCGGTGTTAACGCGCCTCTATCGTCTCTCGTACTCAACCGGTTGTGTTCCGGAAGCTTGGAGAGAAGCTAATGTGCAACCGGTCCCAAAAAAGGGAGACCGTTCGGATCCATCAAATTACCGCCCCATAGCCGTAACCTCAGTACTGTGCAAGATCATGGAGAGGATCCTCAATAACCAACTGATCCGCTACCTAGAAGATCGTTCCCTAATTAATGACCGACAATATGGATTTAGGCCGAAACGATCAACGGGTGATTTTCTAGCGTATGTGACGCACCTCTGGGGTGAGGCAATCGATAAACATGGTGAATCTATGGCAATCAGCCTAGATATTGCCAAGGCGTTTGATCGGGTCTGGCACAAAGCACTTCTCTCCAAACTTCCGGCATACGGTCTGCCTGTCCAGCTTTGTGACTGGATTGCTAGCTTCCTGCATGAGCGTAGAATCCGCGTCCTTGCAGATGGTTGCGCTTCGCGGTTCATGCCAGTGAATGCTGGCGTCCCCCAGGGTTCCGTTCTGTCGCCCACCCTCTTTCTGCTTCATATCAATGACATGCTACCTCTAGGAAACATTCATTGCTATGCTGACGACAGTACGGTTCATGGGCGATATTTCGGTCGACCTGGTGCTGGTAGTACAGAGATTGGTGAGAAACGGGAGACTCTTGTCGTTGAACTGGATCGGGTGTTGGATCTCATTAGTAAATGGGGTTCCAGCAATCTGGTCGAGTTCAATGCTAAGAAAACCCAAGTGTGCGCGTTTACCACAAAAACATCTCCATTCCATCCTACCCCCAGCCTTCAGAGCACTTCGCTTAATTTACGAGAGAGCTTGAACATGCTAGGCATGGATATTCGCTGCAACCTTAACCAAAGGGAATATATTGAGAGCCTCATTTCAACAGCCTCAAAGAAACTCGGGATCCTGAACAGGGTGCGGCGGTTCTTCGCGCCGGACCAGCTTTGTCTTTTGTACAAGACTCAAGTTCGGGCCTGCGTGGAGTACTGCTCGCATCTCTGGGATGGTTCCGCCCAGTACCTCCTCGAGGCTCTCGACAGGTTGCAGCGACGAGCGGTCCGTATAATTGGTGACGAATAGGTCACCAAGAATCTTGAACCTCTTCAGCTCCGGAGAGATATTGGCTCACTTAGCGTATTTTATCGCCTATACCACGGAGAGTGCTCTGAAGAACTGTTTTCCCTTATCCCTTCCTCCCCTTTCCGTCACCGAACAACACGTACAGGCTTGCGATGCCACAATTTCACCGTTGGTATCATTCCGTCGCGTACTAAAAAGTTTGGCAACTCCTATCTATGTCGCACTATTAAAAAGTGGAACGCGTTGCCGGCATATGTATTTCCTCAATCATACAATATGGGATCCTTCAAGCTAAGCGTGAAGAAGCATCTTGTGGGCCAGCATGGCAGCGTCAACTGACAGGACATCAAGGTCTCTTGTCCGTTGCCGTTGCGATTGGGGCTCTTCTTTTCGCTTACCATCAGGCGAAGTGGAGCCAATATGCTGTGCTAATATAAAAAAAAAAAAAAAAAAGGACTGTATTAGGACTGAATGAGAAGACACGTTGTAATTCGGTGGGTTTTAGGTTTATATTTTATGGATCACACAATACAGCAACTTTGCCGATATTACATGGAGAACAAAAAAAACTAATAATCTTCTATGTCAAATAAAAAAATAAAACTAATATAAAACCAAAGAGTATAAAAAAAGTATACATATAAATAAGTAAAAAAAAGGTTGCCGTCGGTAACAATGACATTTTTTTAATTTTAAATCTTATTTGATACATTTTTTAATATATAATAAAAAAAAATACATTAAAAAATATAAAAAACAGAATCCCCCGATAGCGGGAACAAGGTCCAAACTACCGGTGGTCAAGGTCACAGAGACAGAAACTTCCTCACAATACGTGCTGTGCTAAGGAGGACAGCCTTATGTATCTGACCCTTGATCCAGCTTCCCAACGCGAGCTTCTTGAGATGTTGATCGAAGCTCTTGGCGATTAAACCATTAACCGTTACAACTATCGGGACAATCATTGTAGAATCGACATCCCACATGTCGGTAATCTCGTGAGCCAAATCAAGATACTTAGTTAGTTTATCTTTTTCAGCTTTCACAAGATTAACGTCATGTGGGACAGCGATATTTACAATGGTTGCTCGGCGCGTTGACCGATCTATTAGCACAATGTCAGGTTTATTGGCTACAATAGTCCTGTCAGTGATAATAGATCGATCCCAGTACAAAGTGGCATGGTCATTTTCAAGAACCGCTTCTGGCATATACCTGTAGTACGGCATTTCGGTGGTCACAAGACCATATTTCAAGGCAAGCTGCTGATGGATGATTTTGGCTACTTGATTATGTCTGTGCAAGTACTCGTCGTTAGCAAGATGAGAACAACCGGAAATTACATGTCTGAGGGATTCCCAAGGTAGATGACACGCCCGACAGATGTCAAGCGTGCCATCCTTCATGATATATTTCCGGTAGTTATTCGTCTTGATAACTTCGTCCATAATTCCACAGACAAAACCTTCGGTTTCCCCAAAGATGTCCCCGAAACGTAGCCAAGTTACGGACCTAACAGGATCTACATCAGGTCCATGTAGAGCCTGGTAAAACCGTCCATGCAGTTCTTTGCCTTGCCATACGGTTCTGCGATCATCAATACTTAATACTACAGGTTTGTGCCAGTTCTCTTTAGCCAGAGACAAAGGGGTTAATCCACGATCAATACTGATCACATCTCTATGCATTTCCACGTCAGTTTGTAAGAAATATTCCCTGAGGTTACATATCTCTCGATTATGTAGGTTATGCATTTAGAAAGCCTCGACCGCCATATTTTAGAGGGATAGGGACGGGGGCCCACCACACATTCCCACCACTGTGTCTCCTGTGTAGCCAGTATTAACAGCGGCGACCGCCAAAAAAGGCAATGAACAATGAAGTCCATTGCAGTCCCGGGGGTAAAACTACGGCTATCTTGGAACTCACAACGAATTCAATCAGAAGAAATTAGTAGGAGTAGGAAGCTTTTGGAATTTGACTTCCCCTCTTAGCAATGTGAGAGAGCAATATGGCAAATAAGGCATTAAAAGCCTAAAGAGATGGCTAGTCAAGTGAAGCTCAACTGCCGTGCACCACGGATTTTAAATTTCTAACACTATTGGGGACCTAAAACATTGAGTTGTTACCAAACACATCGATTCCAATAATATGAATTGCAAAATCGTCTGAACGCTTGGTAATTCTCCCTTGTTGCTACCAAATCTGAATAGTATACTACCCCGGATGCAACTTGCAATGAATTCAACATGTCATCCCGCTCCCGCCGCCAAAGATCACACTCCCAGAGAATATGGTGTGCTGTTTGATCGAATTCAGAATCAGCAGTAGAACATTCGCATAAGGGCGACGGCACTAATTTAAACGAAAAGAGTTTTACCTTAAAATTGCCATGTCCAGTAAAAAATTGCGCAACGGGGTGGTCGACTTCTAACCACTTATTCTTTAATCTATCTCTTACCGATTGAAAGAACAGATACAAGTGGCGTCCTTTGGTAGAAGTTTCCCACCTTTCCTGCCATTCAGACAGTAATGTTTCAAATACTTCATTAATAGGTTTAAACAGTCTAACTACTTTTTCACGATCACGAGTTTTCAAGAAATCAGGGACCATATTTTTAGATGTATAGTACATTGAAGCGCGGCGTTGTACTTCTAAGTCTACTGGTAACACACCTGCTAGCACGGGTAGTGCCTCGGTGCTTACAGTTCCATACGACTTACATAAAAATATCAGAGCAAGGCGCTGGCTTTGAAGCAATTTACGACGTGCTGCACCTATAGTAGCCCTATCTGCCCACGTAGGTGAACCGTACGTAACACATCCTAAGTATGTGGCGGTATAAATATTTTTTAACGTTTTGAAAGTTAATCCCCACGTAGAGGTAGAAATTCGTGTTAAGGCATAGAAATTATTTTTTGCTTTTTCACTACTTGCTTCATGTGCTCGATATAATTAAAATTTCTATCCAAAAGCAAACCCAAGTAACAAACCGAACTTCTATTAGCAACTGATACTCCATTAAAATGAAATCGCGGTGAAACCTGTAAATTTCCCTTAAGCAAGAGTTGATATGTTCTATGTGGCACAAAATCGAGACGATTACGATAACCCCAATCTGAAATTAAGCCTAGGCTAGTGTTGGCTAGTTTCTCTATGCTAGATCTTGAATTAGCATTGATTAATAAGAGACCATCATCAGCGTAACCAGTTAACGAGCACCCTTCCGGTAAGGGTAGGCTAAAAAAATCATCAAAACCGATATTCCAGAGATACGGTCCCAACACTGAACCCTGGGGGCAGCCCTGCGTGAGCACCTTTGAAGCAACATAATGGCCAAGTTTTAATTTAGTTGTACCATTCAAAAAGTACGATCGAATGAGAGAGTAGATATTGCTAGGGCAACCTCTCACCTTATGTTTCAGCAACAACATTGGCCACCAAGCATTATCAAAGGCACCTGAGATATCTAAGAAAATAGCTACAACATACTTGCTCTCCGAGAGCTCAACAACTTTGCGCACTGCGAGTGCAGCATCCGACGGTAGCAGAGTAATAGGACGGTAGGACTTCGGATCGTCCGGTGGTTTATACACACGCGTTGTTTTATTCACCGCCTTACTGCATACACCGCCGTGCGCGGTGGTTTATTTTTATAACGCCTTTTGGTATTATTTTTATAACGCCACTTCGCAAAATGCCAGGGAAATGACCTTCTACAATACACCGAGTAAGTATTGTTAGGATAGGTTCAGCGGCTACTTTACAAGCTTCTTTAATCATTCTATTCGTAATCTTATCATCACCGGAGGCTTTATTTGTAGGCAAAGCTTTAACAATAGACATAAACTCATCCATCGACGGTACAGTTGATATTGGAGTGGAAGGGCACAAATCCGCCGCGATCCTAACCTCACGATGGTAGTCACTGTCACTATCGGCGCAATCATCAGGAATTAACGCATGCAGAATGGTCTCAGCAGTCTCTTCTACACCAAGGGTATGTGAAATATTAAATTTTATATTGGATACGTACGCCTGATCAATCCGCCTATTTGCTTTAAATTCTTGATATAGGAGAGACCACGGGCCCTCACTATTTAATCTTTCTACAATACGTTTTAGTAAATTACCTTTCGATTTTTCAACAACAGCGCGATAGTGAGATCTAGCAATACGCAAGTCACTTATAGCGGTTTGATAAATTTCGCCTTCGACGTTACGTTTCTTTAACTTTGAGATTTTACCTCTAGCGGCACGGAAATGCCTACGCAACCTAACAAGGGTATCATTCCACCAGTCGCATCGTCTGTTATTAACTATAGGTTTTCGACCTAATGCAACGTCAGCGCAATATACGAATGTGTCAGACATAATTTCAACACTTTCCGTGACTGTAAAGTTCACTACGAGTAAAATCTTTGGAGCGGGAAGCGAAAAGTGAAGCAAAGCTTGCCCAGTCAGCGTTCCTAGTTTTATATTGAAAACCTATTAACTGTTGCGGATGTAAGTTATCAACAACTGGGGAGAACTCACACACAATCAGGCGGTGATCACTACAAGAAGCTTCAGGAAGAACGCGCCAATTTGTATTCGGACGTCTGCACTAGAAAGTGTGACGTCAATAAAAGACTCGCCCATTGATCTACTAAAAGTAGGTGGTGCTTCAGGGGTATTGTGAATATGAAGATGCATTTCAGCAATGAACTCTTCAACAGCAGAGCGTCTGTCGGCATCAGTCGCTCTCAACTTGCCGTGCCATAATGGTGATGATGCATTTACGTCTGCTCCTATAATAACCTTATGACCAGTAAGAGCATGCAATACTCTTCGTAGATGATACAAATGCGAACCCACAGGGTCAGAAAATTGAAAATAACAACTGACTACAAATACTCTTAAATATGGAGATGTTACTTCAGCTACCGCACAGTGAGTGGACATTAGGTGATTGATTGATGTTATAGTAAATCTGATATTGTTATAAAATAATAAGCCACTTTGATACTCACATAATATATTATTCAGTCATATCAAAACCCTCTTAATACATTTTAGTTAACACATCTTCACATGCCTTTCTTTACAAAACCAACACAATATAAAACCAAGAGAAAATAGCTTCATTATCTTAGAAAAACTTCCACACTTTACTTTTTATTCCATGTCATTTCGAATTCGAAACTTTTCCTTCAAACAGAAAGGAACCATAGACACAGATTTGCATAAAGGTTGTATACTTATCAATAAAATTTACCACCAACATCCCCTCTCAATCCTATGACTATTGTTCCCTTTCTGTTAACACACAATCAAATCAATCATTAATTAATAGTATTAAATACCCACATGAATAATAATCCCTACCTAACTTATCAATCTAAATACATATAAACCATAAACCCTCCCATAATAAAAATTTCAAATTGCATATACCTAAACTAATATAAACTAAGAAATATTAAAGCTAAATTTAGAAATCAATTCCAAAACACCTATCTCTATTTGAAATAATTAAAATTATTCTAATCATTAACCATGTCCATAGAAATCACTAATAATCACTAACTATACACTTCCTTAAATGTAAGAACTTTGTTCTATTCAAACCCTTTGTGAGTATATCTGCTATATTCGAATTCGTGGGACAATAAAAAATTTCAATTAAATTTTGTTCAATCTTTTCCTTAATAAAATGATATTTAACATCTATGTGTTTACTTCTTCTATTTAAAATTCCATTCTTAATTAAAACAATTGCTGATTGGTTATCAACATATAACTCTGTTTTTGGTGTCTTTCCTGTAATTTCTGAAAACAAACTCTGTACATAAAGTAAATCCTTGATACATTCAGCTGCTGATATGTACTCAGCTTCAGTACTGGATAGAGCAGTGACGGACTGCTTACGTGAGCACCAGTGTATTGGTCCTCCACTATACAAGATTACAAAGCCAGTTGTGCTTTTCCTGGTATCAGGATCACCTGCAAAGTCTGCATCGCAATAAGCCCTAAGCGTAAAATCATTACTTTGCAAATATTGAATACCCGAAGTACCTGTATGTCTAAGATATCTCAAAATGTTTTTAATATTCCCAAAATCATTTAAATTAGGACTTTCTTGATGCCTACTGCAATAGCCCACATGAAACGAAATGTCTAATCTTGTTTTATTAACAAGTCTTTTATAGACTTCCAACTAATTGTCTATATTGATGCACATCATTAACACTAGCTTTCCCCTCTTGATGCACATCAATTAGTATATCCGGATATTCACTACCTTTGATATTAATATAATTGAGCTTCTCTAACATTTGATCGATATATGATTTCTGAAAATTTTTAACACAATTTTCTTTAACTGTGATATCGATTCCTATAAATTTTTCAATTTTGTCAAATTTTCTAATTTCAAACTCTTTTTCTAATTTCATAATAATACTATTTAATTCCAACTCATTATTTCCTATCAATATTTCGTCATCAACATAAATCGCTAAATAAATTTCGAGATCCGTGTTTGTTTATTTGCAAAGAAAAATGACTTTTCTTTTTATTCCATGTCATTTTGAATTCGAAACTTTTCCTTCAAACAGAAAGGAACCATAGACACAGAATTGCATAAAGGTTGTATAATTATCAATAAAATTTACCACCAACAAAGTCCAGCCGCTTTTATGCTTTCAATTGACTGCAGCTTTTTAATTTGAACGTCATTAGAAACGCGTACACCGGATTTCGCAGTTTTCTTGACCCCAATTTGAAATCCATCATCGGATGGCTTAATTGCTTTCATAAGTGCCTCTTTGGTTGTTTCGGATGTTGTTAATTCCGCGGATCGTTCTTCAGTTGGATAGGCTACGATGCAAGGCACTGGCTCGCGAGTTTGAACCGGCTTAATTTGCTTCGGCAAACGAAGTTTCAATTTATCAGCGTACGACTCGCTAGCCTTAGTTACAGGCGCAATGGGATTATTTTTTGAATCTAATTTTAAGGCTAATAAATCTCGTTCGACAATCGCGAGCTTTCTTTCCGAGATAGCGAGATATTTTTCCGCCGTGGCTGACTTTATGGCTAGCATAGATATCAGTGAGGTAACTCGTTGGGTCATGCCCATTATCGTTGATTTATTTGGAACGCCAATTTGCGAGGTCTGCCCAATTATTATTTCATTATTTTTTTCCAAACATTCAGAGGATTGTTCGCGAGAACAAATTCTATATAATCAATATTTGGATCAACAATTTCAGCTGAGGTGCTAAGACTTAAGTTTTGTAAATTGTCTATATTCTCTGTGCTTGCTGACCGCTGCAATCGCTTTTCATCGGGTGATAAATGGCTTGGTGATATATCACCAAATGTTCGCTTAGCATTAGTTGCCGGCGGTGATCGCGGCGTCAAATTACTACGGCCAAAAATTGGTGTCGTGCCACCAGGATCATCGGTATTACTTGACATTTTGTTTATGTAACCAGTTAACAGGAATAAAAATAAAATTACCTATCAAAATAATTTTTTTCCCCGATTCAGGGGTAAATTTATAAAGGGACAAGACTGAGAGATTAACGTATTTGTTGTACTAATATTTATTAACACCAATAAAACACTAATAGAATAACAAAATATGAAATTATTACGTACCTTTTACGGGCCAAACCTGTTTTACAACGATTGATGCAGCTGTATTCAAGAAGCACAATTTTTTTTTGTATACCTACTAGTTTGCGAACAATAATCACTGTATCTACTTATTTACAAATAAAACCCTAATAAGATCGAAATTTACAGCGAAAGTGATAAATTCAGATCAAATGAACAAAATTCACCGAAATGCCCACACACTTTACGACACAAATTATGATAATTATTTAATTTACAATATTAAATCGCGCAGACAGATTAGTTCGACCGTCTCGCACAGGCGCGGGAGGGGGAAGAAGAGGATTTTCGAGGGATATATAACCTCATTACTGATGACCTTAGATGATGCATACGGTGTGTGGTCAATAACGTTCGGACTTTACGATCAATGGCCACAAGTTCAGTATGAGTCCACTTGAGTATGCAAAAGGAATAGATCAAGACCGGCATGACCCAATCATTATAAGCACGCACCTTATTGCCACCTGATAAAAGACTATTAAGTACTTTTTTCAGGCGGCTGAGGAAACGTTCTCGCAATGATTGCTCATGTCGGTCTCGGCAACTTCTAAATTTTCTGACATACCCAAGTACTTGTAGGTTTCAGTTTACGAAAGGGATTTCAGGTGTATAGTATCTGAGACTTCGAGTCTCTCAGACACTAATTTTGCATTTGTCTGTACCGAATTCCATTTTAATAGAATTACTAAAGTTTTCAGTGATCATTAGTAACGCCATTAATTGAACTTTGCTACATGCAAACAGTTTCAAATGATCCATGTATAGAAGATGAGATATAGCCTGACCTCTCCTTCGCAACCTGTAGCCTAGCTTTGAATCCTCTAACAACATGCTCAAAGGATTCAAAGCTAAACAAAACCACAAGGGACTCAGACTGTCACCTTGGAAAATACCTCTTTTAATCTCAATCGGTTCGTCATCACCACAGATCGATCGGGATCCTGAATAGAGAAGGACTGTTCTCCATTGCCCCATACATGGCTTCAGGAAAGTGCATAGAGTTGTATCTATTTTATACAACTCTAAGACCTTCATAAGCCACGTATGAGGAACAGAATCAAAGGCCTTCTTGTAATCTATCCAATATGCCGATAGACCTTTACGGTTTCTACGAACATGTTGGCTAATGGCCATGTCAATGAGGAGCAATTCCTTGGTACCACATTCCTTGGTTCAGGTCGTTCCCAAATTCCATATACCTTCCTCTGATTACTCTGGAACATGCGATTTTGTAAATATCGGTCCACCCGCCTCTTATACCTACGTACATGGTTTGCCCATGCATAAACTTTTTGTTTTACTAGGTCTATACGTTCTGTGGCCCGAGACAAATATTCTTCTGGTGGTACATTAGTACCAATAAATGCTCGGTTCACAAAACGCATAACCCTAGGGCGCGTGTTCCCCGCTCTAAAACAAATAAGTTTAGCAATGAGAACCCTGGTATCGGTTATACGCTTCTCAATTCTACATTGCCAGGTAGGTTTTTGGTGAGTTGGTCGTATAGCCCTGTCACAATTTGGAAATTTGACATGAGCTACACTGCATGCCGTAACCGCTGCGCAATATAAAATTGAGTGCGTATCTACCAAACTCTCACTGCTATCAAAATAATTTGATAACAGTGAATCCAAGGCTCCCATTAGCTGACTATTTTGTCTATGCATGGGCAAACGTGGTACATCTGGTCTAAGGTGCGCGGGTACATACCGATATTTATCAATCACATCTTTCAAAGTTCTCCTCAATTCATCATACCTGTTTCCCATGTTAGTCGTGTCATTTTCTTCATCATATTGAACAGTGGGCACAGAATTTTATCACGCGATGGCCACGTCGTGCCAACTCGCCACCCCACGCCACGTGAGTGTGACTGTAATAACCTAGTACCTACGCGATAAAACCAATTGTACGCTTTGTGGGTAGTGTGTAATTTTATTGTGTAACTGTGTCCGTATATTTGTTTTGTCTCTTAGTTATTAAGTTGTACTTTGGACTTTGTCATAATTAATCTATGTACGCGATCGTATCATATACTTAAAAAAAATACTGTAAAATTTTATGTACACGAGTGCCCAAGGGTTATTAAAAACTTATACTGCAGTGCGTTGCCGTACGTTTGCGCTGCTTGGGCTTACGTCCTAAGCAAGCATAGGGTACTGGGGTAGGTATATTAAGGGAATATGAGCTTCAGCGACAACGAAGTGTTGGAGCGTGAGCGGGGTGAGCGCGCGGAGCGGGACGGGAGAGATTGGAGCGGGAAAAAGAACGACGGGCCATATTTGGTCGCACATCGAGGGTTACACGATCTCCCACCCTCACGCCGACCGCGGTGGTGGTCGGCGGAACTCGAATGCCTGCAATTAAAAATTATAAAAACATAATTGGCTTAGACATGCGTGGCAAAGACGGAGGAATAGTGGAATAGGGGGTAAGCTTGAAGCAGTTGCTAGGGAGAACTTCCACAGTGTTAGAGCTGCGTATAGGAGAGCCATGGAGAGAACGCAGCTCGATCATTTTCGTAGAATTGCTGACTCAGGGAACATTGATAACTGGGGCCAGGCCTACCGATTGGCAAATGAGAGGGCAAGACCTCCCACCAACATAATAAACGGGTCCAGGTTTGTGATAAGTTTCCCGGGGAGCCTTGAAGAGGCCATGACTGCCATGAGCAACCTGCTGTATGGTCTGTGTCCGGATGATGATCCATCTAAGGACACAGAACATCATGGGCAGGTGCGATTATTGGCCGCTTTTATGCCCTCGGGCCGGGCTGCCTCCTCTCCGACTCGTGGGGATCTGAAATCGATAAGGCCACGGCCCCGGGAATCGACGGATTCAGCGCGAGGCTCTTAAAGCATGTCTGGGCAGCAGCCCCTCACAAGTTTACCATAGTATTAGCGGCTTGCATAGGTGAGGGCATTTTTCCTAACCCCCTCAAAGATTTTAGGTAGATTGCTCGTCCTTCCTAAGGGGAACGACAGGCCGCTTAGTGACCTAAAGGCGTATCGTCCGATAACGCTCCTCCCGATTCTTGGTAAAGTTTTAGAGCGCTTGATGCTTAAGTGCGCCCCGCAGATCTCTAAGAGGATCTCGGACAGCCAGCACGGGTTTTCACCGGGTACTACAGTTACAGCGCTGGAGAGCATATTGAGCATTGTCACGTCGGCTATGTTGGATTATAAAATAGTTGTTGTTTTCGTAATCATAATATATTTACAACAACAACTACGGTTCACTGCTCAACGGGAAAAACAATTGCAAAACTCATGTTAGGCCGCGATCTGCGATCCAGGTTAGATTACATACTGCCTGTTAAAACGGCCGAACGCCGCCCTAGAAAGAATTGGATAAATGTAGAAGATAAGGTGATGTTGTTTGGTTAAAATAGTTCACAGGAAAGAAAGATGTATGGACAATGGGATCAATTGTTAGCAAAATAGGTAGCAGAATGTTTAAAATATTTGTTAATACATAATGCCAAATGAAATTGTAAGATGCATCTCTGTACATACATTACCAAACACTGGTTGTGTTTGGTAATGTATGTACTACTGTGGCCATAAATTTTAAGTGTTTTAATTATTTGTAATTAAGTATTATATCTAAGTTTTGATAATATTTTAACGGAACTTTATTTATTAAAAAAAAGCATTTTCACAGCGCCGTGTATGGCCGTGTACTTGGCCTAAGGAGATATGAGCGGCCAAACACACGACGCCGTGTTTTTTTTTTTTACATTATTTGATGTTTTAGTTGTGTTTTTTGTATTAAAATATTTATATTTAAAGGATGTTACAAATTAATGAGTTGCGAGGTTGCCATGTGCCGATCTGGAGACATTGGATGGTTAAAGTGCTCTCAACACTCTTATTTCTCCTATACATAAATGATCTGCCAAATATTACGACTGAACAATGCGTCCTCTTCGCAGATGATATTTCTGTAATTATACCTGACAATAACAAACACACTGACTATGAATTAAGAATTAATACTACTTTGAACAAAATAATAACATGGCTAGAATCAAATAAATTATGCGTAAACATACAAAAAACTAAATACATTCAATTTTCAAATTATAACATGCGTAACAAAAATATGACGATAAAATATCACAATCAAACAATTAGCAAAGACGACAATATTAAATTTTTAGGTCTTACCTTGGACGAACACTGCAACTGGAAATTGCATATAAACAATGTCTGCACAAGAATAAATAAATTTGTGTACGCATTAAAACGATTACGTACTACGGTTGGCGAAAACGCAGCTCTGACCGCATATCATGGTTACGTAGGTTCAATCCTCAGATATGGAATATTATTATGGGGCAACTCGACACAAATTGACAAAGCACTCCTTGCACAAAAAAAATGTATACGAGCAATCTGTGGGATAGGACCTCTAGAATCATGCAGGCCATTCTTCAAAAATCTTAATATATTGACAGTCCCGGCCCTATATATATTAGAAGTAGGTATATTCGTAAAAAAACACCCTGAACTATTTAAAAAAAACTGTATTAATAGTAAATATACCCAACGGGACCCCTTGAGATTACGAATGCCAGTGTGTCATAGCAGTCTCTTACAACGAAACTGCTTATTTAGTACAATTAGGACGTATAATAAGATACCTCAGGGGATTAGAGAGATGCCATTCAACAGATTTAAGATCGAACTTCGGAAGTGGCTTATAGTCAATTGCTTCTATTCAATGAGAGAGTTTGGATGATAACTGTTATTACATATTTATAAATTCAAACACTGACAATAATATGCATATTTTTATTATTTTGACATAGTAACCATTTCTTCATTTATTGTAAAGACTTGACTGAATTTAATTGTTATTATTGTTTGTAATTTTATAATTTTATAAATTTAAACATGGACAATTATATTATTATTTGACATATTTACTTGAACTTAATTGTATTTGTAAAACATAAATTAATGAATCAATCATCATTATTTACGTAATTGTTAAAATGAAAATTTGCATGCCTCTGTATAAGGTGAACATACTGTAACCTGATTGTAAAATGACATCTAACCAAATAGTTGTATGTTCTGGCAAATAAATGATATTCTATTCTATTCTATATTCTATTCTATTCTATAATGTCTCCTCGGGTTTTGAAATCTTGTGATGACTTTGATGACTCAAACTCCCTCTATACATACGTGTTTGTACCTCTATACATACGACGCCTAGAATTAAAAATGCTATCGCAACTATCGTCGCTAACCTCCTCTTCATCGTCATTCATTCATTTTTCAAACGACTGTATTTTACAAAATAATAGTGCGAACCCTAATCAAACAGTTGATTTTAAAAGATCGTTTCTTTACGCGTATGGCCAAGAGCGTCACGTACAATTTTTGCAAAGGCCAGAGCGGTACTGATGCATGGAAAAAAACAGTCGCAAACCACGGCGCCGTGTACTCGGCCATATATATCTCCACGGCGCGCCGTGTAGTTGGCATTGAAAGTGTTAACGATTATGGAGTGGTCTGTAAACGTCAGTGGTGGTAAACGTCATGTACAGACTCCATAATCGTTAACAATCGGCGCTTGCCGACCCTGATTCACGCCCGTTAGTGGTAAAGGAGCCGCCGCTGAATTTAGAGTCAGACATTCAAGAAAAATTTTCAGCGGCGCCATGTTATTGTTTGCGGCCTAGGCCTCGACCTAGAAATCAAGATTAGTTTATAAGACTTGTAATTTTTATTATTATGTATCTCTTTTTAATCACGGGTCAAGCCCGGTCATTTGATAGGCGTGCGCGGGGATATGGATCCAACGCGTAGAGGCCCCTTTGAGAAGTTTGATGTAATGTTGTACGCCCGCCGTGACCCACTCCAGGATATGTCAATGGAACGACATACCCATGAGCAGGTCTCGGCCGGCGTTGAGATTATTGCGATGTGTGATGGAAAATAAATGGGCTATGGAGATGAGATCTGGGTGAACTTAATACCGGGCTATTACAGAAGAGGGACGGACGCCTGCCATAACTGCTTTTATTGCTAGTTATTTGCGGCAAGCGGTGGCTTGCCACTCACTAGATGGGCCCCCGAAATGCCAGGAAAACGGCCGGGGGCAACACCGGTGTGAGTGACTCAGGGATGTCGAGAGGTGTGCTGCGCTTTCTCCGAAGTTACTCGCGGCGTGATGCCCTTTAACACTTCCACCCCTGGAGCATATAGCTCTAGCGGCTCCTCTCTGGACGGCCAATGAAGGCAAGCCAGAGCTGAGAGTCCTGCGGGCCTTCTTGTGTTTACACTCCGACCGATGAAGACACGTCGGATATGAAGGCACTGACCGACTCTCTGGAGACTCAGGTCCGTGGTGTCGCTACTCACACAACAGCTCGCCACACAAGCTGCCCTGCGGACTTATTATTATTATGTATCTCTTTTTAATCACGGGTCAAGCCCGGTCATTTGATAGGCATGCGCGGGAATATGGATCCAACGTGTAGAGGCCCCTTTGAGAAGTTTGATGTAATGTTGTACGCCCGCCGTGACCCGCTCCAGGATATGTCAATGGAACGACATACCCATGAGCAGGTCTCGGCAGGCGTTGAGACTATTGCGAAGTGTGGTGGAAAATAAATGGGCTATGGAGATGAGGTCTGGGTGAACTTAATACCGGGCTATTACAGAAGAGGGACGGACGCCTGCCATAACTGCTTTTATTGCTAGTTATTTGCGGCAGGCGGTGGCTTGCCACTCACTAGATGGGCCCCCGAAATGCCAGGAAAACGGCCGGGGGCAACACCGGTGTGAGTGACTCAGGGATGTCGAGAGGTGTGCTGCGCTTTCTCCGAAGTTACTCGCGGCGTGATGCCCTTTAACACATCCACCCCTGGAGCTATATAGCTCTAGCGGCTCCTCTCTGGACGGCCAATGAAGGCAAGCCAGAGCTGAGAGTTCTGCGGGCCTTCTTGTGTTTACACTCCGACCGATGAAGACACGTCGGATACGAAGGCCCTGACCGACTCTCTGGAGACTCGGGTCCGTGGTGTCGCTACTCACACAACAGCTCGCCACACAAGCTGCCCTGCGGACTTTATTATTATTAGGCTCCATAATTAAGGGAAGATAAGTGGTGTGCATGAATGTGCGCGCGGCTTGCACTACTCTATTATATTGAACCAGTAATAAATCAGCTTTCGTTCATAACAGTTGTTTGTGTTAGTTTATTGTCTCATATACAACACAATCACAGTGATTGTTTGTTCAAAATATGATGCAAATTGCACTCGGAAAGAGCCTGAGAATTGAGAATCCCGGGAAGTTAGAAACGTAATATGTTCGACAATACTTGCATTTCTTGTCTTATATAGTTTTTGCAAAGTGTTCTATAAAGTAGTATAGATCACTCGGCGGTAAAAAAAACTTTAACTACATATTATGTAACTAATAAAATATTTATTTTTATTTTATATGCATAACTTCTTAATGTACCTGATAATTTCAATATTTATTTCCTTCATGCGCAGGTATTTAAATAATTCATAGTATACTTTCAGAAGCAGTCTTCAAATTAACACAGAGAATACTCAGCGTACTGGATACCCAAGAAGTGCGCCCCTCTATTTATGGAATTTTTTATTTCGACTATAAAGTAGTACTGCGTTTTGCCGCCGCTACATTTGTCTACGTTTCTGCTATCTTGCAATTGAGAATAAAAACAGATATCAAGATATTTGATAATACAACTCTCTAGTAAACTCTCAATATCGATTTAAATTGCATTAGATGCACAGTTGCTACAGCAGTGTCCGCTTAAATCTGAATGTCATAAATGAAAATCACGTTGCACAATTTTTGACATAATACTGCACAGAATTTTATATAACATTTTTGATCACATGCGTGTTATTGAGAAAACGAGTGATTTTTCATATACACCAACACATCTTTTATATTATTTGTACGAATTACATGAGAATTGCAGCGTAGTTAATATAAAACGGAACAGGGGCCCATCACACTTTCCCACCATCCCGCCACTGCGTATCCTCTGCAGCCAGGATTAACAGCGGCAACCAAATTGACCAAATAGGCAAAATGAAGTCCGCTGCAAGCCCGGGAGTAAAACTATGGAAAATAAAGTATTAGAAATGTTAAGAGATGCCTAGTCAAGTGAAACTGGTTAGTCATGTAAAATCCGTGGTAAATGACAAGTGTGCCGTACCGTGCTCCACGAATTTTAAATATCGAACACTACTAGCGGCCTAAAACAATGAGATGCCGTGCACCACAGATTTTAAATATTTAACACTATTAGAGGCCTAAAACAGTGATTGAGAGAATGAGAGAGAACACATTGATTCCAATACTTTGAATTCCAAAATCTTCTCGTCTCGCGTTTCGGAACGAGATGCTCGTGCACGAGTGTGGACGCGAGCTACTGTTTACACGCTCGCAGAACATACAGTCTGTGTTGGACTTGGCAAAATGGATATCGTTACTGAATCACCATTATTTTTGCCATTTAACCATTAAGTCGATAAAGTTACTTAATGATTTATTGAGAAGAAAAATAAAACAGAAACGTAAAATGAAGATGGTGGATGATAGCTATTAATCGCAACAGAACCTTGTAAGTACCATAATTACATGTTATACTTTGTAATAAAATTAAATTAGGTACTTTTTACTAACTGTCAAGTAGGTATGAACGAAAAAGACCTAAAAAAAAAAATCCAATCACGCGCTTTTGACACCTGATGCCTCATTTACACATGCTCGTGCGAGCGGACGTGACCAGACAGCACGAATACCCGCTTGTAAACGATAAGTTCGCGTACTCTTGCTTCTCGTAGTCGCTCACTCACGGTGTTATTTTTTTGAACGCAATTCAAAGGGATTTGTGGCGAACGTGAGCGTACTGTTTGATTTTTTTTATTGATAATAATTACAATCTACAGCCCCCGGGGTCCGTACCTTTTTTAAAATATTCTTACAATTTATTAATTGCACGTCGCTATTATGCTAATAATTATATTATTGTCTATTACTACTGTAGCAATATATTATATTATCTAGTATTCATCATGAATCGCTATAATTAAGGTTACACTATTTACAAAACCGTACGTGTTTAGGTGCGCTAGTGTGGCGCAAGTGTTACTACATTTTTAACTACGAATGTCATTGTTAACAAGTAATTATATTGTAGACTAGCTTTCGCCCTCGGCTTCGCTCGCGTGAAATTCGGGGCAAACACGTGTTTACTCATTTATCTATAGAAGTACTCGTGTAAAGTTTAGGATAAAACAGTCCAACTAATCTTCTTGCCCCATAAAATCTTTGGACTCCGTTTCACCCTCTTAGAGGTAAAATTTGGAAAATCCTTTGTTATAGTAATTTCGTGTCCACTACGTTATATTTTCAAATTGATGCCATTTACGTAATTGACGTCCCAGAAAACCATACAATCAATACCAATATTGGTATTATGACATTTCAACCCCATCGTACCCCCACAGGAGTGATTTTATGCAGGGATCGAAAAGGTTCGTAAAATACCGGTAAAGTACCGGTACTTAGAGGTTCTGATACTAGAACCCGTACCGGAACCGGAACCTAAATCTGGAACCTGGACCGAAACCTATATTTTACAGGTTCTTCTTTAAATCCTGTCCGAACTTGAATTAAACTTAGAGTGCGTCCACGCGGCGCGTTATGCCATCGTAACGTAATAATTTTGGCGCATTGCCGGCCACTCAGGCGCTACATACACTTTTTTATTAATTTTTTTAATAATAAATGCCGTACGTATTAAATTTAAGTAGGTATAGTTAATTAGTTACAAATTCTAAAATTCACAATCAAGTGATCGTGAATAATGATTTATGAGCAATTAATCAAAACTGAAAGGAAATTCCCATACTTAGGATTATGGGAAATTCCCATACTTGGAAGTATGGGAATTATTATTGTTAATGTTATTAATACAATCAGTAGTAGAAAATTAAAGTTGCGTTCCATTATTCCAAGCTGCGTACTAACTGTCAGCTTCAAGAAATAAGAAATATGCCAGACACGGTCGAACATATCACTTCTTTTTAAGGAACCTTTAATTTGGAACCGGTATATTGGAACCTTTATTCAGAACCGGTTCTTCGGAACCGGAACCGAACCGGAACCTGAACCGGAACCGTACCGAAAAGATGAACCTTTTTAGGAACCGAAATGACGAACCGGAACCCAAATTTGTACCGGTTTTCAATCCCTGATTTTATGTCACGTCGGCTATGTTTGATTATAAAATAGTTGTTTTTTTTTCGTAATCAGCGACCCGAATAAGAATAAGAATAAGAATATTTTTATTGTTGAACTGGTAATAAGTCAGATGTTATACAATAAAATTATGTCACAGCAGTTCATACCTGTGTTCAGGCATACAATATTACACTCATGCATAATATATATTTAGATATATAGATTCTTTTAATTTACATTTCATACATTCATGGTTATATGCAGTAACAACTTGTCTTATATATAATATTGTTAATTTATGTCAGAAAAGTAAACGTACATTATAAATGAAGAAGTCAAATTGAGATTAAATTATTAAGTATAGTCATATTGTAAACGTTTATATCTTATTTTTGTCATAAAACTCATCAAGGCTGTAGAATACACTTTCAATTAACCATTTTTTTAAGGTAGTTTTAAATCTTGTACCAGTCAGATTTTTGATATCTTTCGGAATTCTATTGTAGATACGGATTGCAGTTACATATGTACTTTTTTCGTAGATTGTGCATCGTATTAGGGGCCCGATAAACTATAAAAACAATATCCATGATGATTTTCAGACTTTTTCACCCCATTTTAGACATTTCAACCCCATCGCACCCTAATAGGGGATGATGGTTACGTTAGCCACATTTAATTTCAAAATGGTTATTGTTTTCATTCTAATCTTGTTTCCCCGTACAAACACACGTTGGAGGTCGGAGGTGTCGCGAACTGCTCCGACGACGACGTGGAGCTAGACGAGGCGGGCGGTGGTGGTGGGCGTGCGTTGGACAGTGACGCTTGCTTATACCTTGCTCTTGTTATCATCTTATATCTGCTCATAATTCATATTTTTATCATTTTTCTTCGTGTATTATGTACTTACTTGACGTATTTGACAATGTCATCGCTCTTTGGTTTTATTTCTTTGTAAATATTCCTTTAAAATCATTTATGGCTTCTTAAATTTTTATTTGTATATGATTTCGGTTGATTATTATGAATATAAATGTAAACTTTAAGAGAGAATATGAAAAATAACAATTCATATAAAATTTTAACAAAAAAGTTGATATGGTTTATACAACGTCATTTTTTTTATTATTATGACCAATTATTTATTTATTATTATTTTTTATCAACATTTGTATTCACAATATAAATATAAAAATACAACATTACAAATACAAATATTTATAAAAAGTTACCGCCGGCGCAGGACATATGCCAGTGGCGCCGGTGGTCAGGGCGACAGACTATTATTATTATTATGTATCTCTTTTTAATCACGGGTCAAGCCCGGTCATTTGATAGGCATGCGCGGGGATATGGATCCAACGCGTAGAGGCCCCTTTGAGAAGTTTGATGTAATGTTGTACGCCCGCCGTGACCCGCTCCAGGATATGTCAATGGCACGACATACCCATGAGCAGGTCTCGGCAGGCGTTGAGACTATTGCGAAGTGTGATGGAAAATAAATGGGCTATGGAGATGAGATCTGGGTGAACTTAATACCGGGCTATTACAGAAGAGGGACGGACGCCTGCCATAACTGCTTTTATTGCTAGTTATTTGCGGCAGGCGGTGGCTTGCCACTCACTAGATGGGCCCCCGAAATGCCAGGAAATCGGCCGGGGGCAACACCGGTGTGAGTGACTCAGGGATGTCGAGAGGTGTGCTGCGCTTTCTCCTAAGTTACTCGCGGCGTGATGCCCTTTAACACTTCCACCCCTGGAGCATGTAGCTCTAGCGGCTCCTCTCTGGACGGCCAATGAAGGCAAGCCAGAGCTGAGAGTCCTGCGGGCCTTCTTGTGTTTACACTCCGACCGATGAAGACACGTCGGAGACGAAGGCCCTGACCGACTCTCTGGAGACTCGGGTCCGTGGTGTCGCTACTCACACAACAGCTCGCCACACAAGCTGCCCTGCGGACTTATTATTATTATTATTATCCTCGTCACGCCTCAGTGTCCGTGTATTAAACGTGCCAATGGTCAGTTGTTTGTGGTGGCCTGCCAACCGGAGATTGTTCGCACCCCCCGCCCTGCCGGAACCGAGACCGCCAGCTTGGCCCGGGATAGCAGGGCTGCCGGGTACTGGGGGCCATATATTAAATTGTGTATGCATTGGAGAGAAATGCCCTTTAGTTGCCACGCTGGGCAGGCGGGTTGGCGACTTTCGCCAGAGCCTCGTCCGCTTATCTGCAGGGTGCCACGTGCAGGTGAGGTTGGCTTAGGCTCCGAAAATGGTAGTGAGCTACTTACACCCCAGTTGGAACTTATAAACAATATATTTTGAATGCATGCGTAACATACCGAAATAGACCTTAATAAACCCTCTATTGTGCTACACCATTCCTACAAGATCTGGGACCCTACCGCCGAAGCTGAAGTCACCTGGTTTTTTTGATTAAAAAAAATAGTCTTAGGTTTAAGTTATTGACAAACATCTTCAGCTTAGTCTGTAGAGCTCTAGGGTTTCTATCAGCTGAGCTAAACATAACTACCAACGATGTAATCAGTTGTTTCATTTTCGCATGGTAATCGGCTTCAGCTCCGGCGGTAGCCGGCCCCTGAAAATAATACCTTATACATCTTTTACAGAAAAAGCTCGTGTAAAGGCGAACCAAATATTATTATTGATGGGAGATGCCAATTGCGACGTGTCCATTTACGACATATTTACTCTAAACACGCAAATGCCCTTGAATTTATTTGTAATTACAGCTAATTATGCAATGGTGTTCTTACAGTTAGCTATGTTGTAAAATACCCAATAATAGCTTACAATGTAACGCAATTTCGAAACGTATCTCAAATTGTCACGAATGTAATATGAAGAAGTAGTATATGTACGTTAGTATGTTTATTCTGTAGTAAAAGTGAAGTTAAATAAAAATACTGTGAAATACTGCTGTGATCTTATTATTTTGTAGTTATCATCAAATTCTAATTAGAATTTCAATTTGAAGTAGTAATAGGGACGGGGGCCCACCACACATCCCCACCACTGTGTCCCATGTGTAGCCAGGATTAACAGCGGCGACCGCCAAAAAAGGCAATGAACAGTGAAGTCCATTGCAGACCACCACGGCCAACGCTGTAAGTTTTTTCATGTAATAACAATGGCGCGAAACGCGTCTAATGTTGCGAACGTATTTCGTAAACACACTTTATCAACAACACTTTAACAACTTTATCTAAAAACAGTTTTGCTAGTGTTAACTCTTTAAAAATCGGTAGGAAAAAAAATACGCTAATTAGGTACTAAAGAACAACGTTATTGTAACCATTGACAAAAAAGCGTGTGCAGACTACAATCGACCCACAGAATCAAAAGATATACAATTTTTAATTTTCAAACACAGTTAAAACGTGTCTTTATATATAGTTTAACTTTGTTATCGCGTAGAGAAATAAATAATAAATTCCACTTTGTCCGCAGAAATTGACCGATAAAAATATACTTATATGCAACATTCCACTTCTTGCTGGAATAGTGATCACCATCGCTTTTATGTCTTTCATGGGAAATGCGTTGACTGCAGAATTGAAGAAGACAAGGAAACTGTGCATCAACATGTCATCGTATTGTGATGGTAATCAATTACTTAGTTTTATCTAAATTAATGGGATCTGTCTCTCTCTCCCGTTTTAAGTCGGCGAAGCCCATAAGTTTCGGGATCATAATTATATACTTACATTAGCTGATCCAACAGACATTCTCCTGTACACGCCGTTCATGTCATAGATTAAGTAAGTTCCGGGAGACATGTCTGACGTGAAATGAATTCTAGCCTCAGTAAAACGTTTGAAATTTAAACATGGCGCGATCTATTTAATGTTTACTCAACCTTACCCAAACTTACTAATAAAAACTTCTGGAACTTATAACCCTTTGTTCTACCACTATCGTCTATTGATAACAGCCGAGACAGACGAATTAACGTGCCTTTCTTGACAGTGAGGGTGTTCGAGATAAATAAACCCATTCATGGACAGGCTAAGGTGGACGTTGTTAAACTTACGTGTTCATTTAGACAGACACGTACAACGTTGCCATCGAGCTCCTCAATTTCATACAAATTAAATGAATTTAAGTTACGTTGCTTTAGTAAACGCCATATCTAACACAACATAAAAATAAATATTAACTTTTTAATATTTTTTACAGAAAAGGCTCGTCTAAAGGCGACACAAATTTTATTAATGATGGGACATTGACCCATGCACCATGTCCATTTATGACATATTCAATTTGAACGCACAGCTGCCCTTGAACTTACTCGTACTTTCAGCTAATTATGCAATGGTATTTCTACAGTTTGCTATGTTGTAAAATAATGATGGTTTTCATTAAAATGCACTTTAAACATATCTCGTTTTTTATTGAATAGTAAATGTACATTTTTTTTATTCTTTATTTTTATATGAGAGGCTCAAGCGAACATGTGGGTCACCTGATGGAAAGCAATCACCACCGCCCATAGAAATCAGCAACACCAAGGGGTTGGCGATCCGTTGCCAGCCTTTTAAGGGAAATATTGACTCTGTTCTTGAAGGCCCCCATGTCGTAAATATTTGGGAATACTGCTGAGGGAAGTTGATTCCACAACTTCACAGTTCGTATTAGAAAATGTCTTAAAAAGCGTCGTAGTAGATCGCCAATTATCAAGATGATATGGATTTAAATTTAAGGAGAGTTGTACGACAGTGCAACTCAGCGGCAGGTATCAAATCAAAGAGCTCGTCCGAACACTCTCCGTGGTATAATTCGTATAGTATGCAAAGAGATGCAACATCCCTACGTATAGAGAGCGAGTCGAGCCTTGATAAGGTGATGTGGATGGAATTTTAATTTATGGCGAGTTGTACAATAGTGGAACACAGCGGCAGGCACCCATCTATTTATTGATTTTATAGCACACAAGACAGATTACAATCGACAAACACCATTGTGATAGCTTATAATAAGTATAGAGCTAGATTATAATCCAAAATTATGTATACCTAGCACCTTTATAAATATTGGAATTAATAGCGTACCTTAGAGATCGCTGCTCATATGGATCAGTAATAAAAACATTTCAAGTTATAATAAAAATAAAAGTAAGAAAAAGATGAATTTACGAACGAGAACTCTCTCGTCCGGTTGTAGCTGGATCCTCAATTGTGTCCGGAACTAAGACAGTATTGAGTGGAAGATTCCGATGTCTCTGTTAGAGACAAGAATTTCGTTCGTTCAAGGTATCGAATCAAATAGCTCATCAGAGCACTCCCCGTGGTATAATTTATATGCATAGAACGCAAGGAGATGCAACATCTCTGTGTGTAGATAGTGACTCCAGCCGATCAGAAATCATTGGGTCACCGACGATTCAGCCCTTTGTTGTATGCGGTCAAATGGACCAAGTAAGTACTGGGGCGCACCGGCCCAGAGATGTGAACAGTATTCCAATTGAGGCAACTTGGGTTTCTCTAATAATGAATTGCATGTATTTAACGCTTCGAATTAATCATAATTTGGGATTAAAAAATAATTGAAGTGGGTAGTAAAATATATATGTTGGCAGCTACAGCGAAGAAAGTTTTTAAGTAGAAAGTTGCAGGTTAATAATCAGACCTAAATATAAATAAATAAATATAAATATTTTTGAACAATTTTTACACAGCGCCATCTAGTCCCAAATTAAGCGCAAAGCTTGTGTTATGGGTACTAGACAACTGATAAATGTACTTAAATACATTTTTTTTTGTAAATACATACTTATAATACATAGAAAACACCCAGACCAAGACAAACAGACATGTTCATGCACACAAATGTTTGTCTTGTGCGGGAATCGAACCTGCGAACTCGGAGTCAAAGTGGCCATTGCTAACCATTCGACCACCGAGCTCGTCGTAATCGTTTAGATTGTAATAAGCTTTATTACAATCTAAACCGGCATCGAGTTTTTGTTTTGATACCTGAATTTATTGTTAAGCGAACACTTGACGGCGAATAAAAAGTAGAATATATTTTGATATCTATATATCAAACTATATTATAATATAGTTTGATATATAGAGATGATGAGACGTATTTATGAAAAGAACAAGGCATAAAAACATACATTGCCGTGTAAGCGAAACGAACGAGGCTCTACATGCGATTGCCTTTGCAAAGGGCGTTAGGTATTTTCAAATTAGGCCTTTGATCCATAGGTACTCGTATAACCTTATAGCACTGAACTTCAGAGATTGTGGTACGTATCCCGTAAGTATAGTGAATACTAAAAGTATTAAATTATTACAATAAAAACTGAATTAAGCACAAATTGCCGCCGTTTTGCATTGAGAAGTGTGATTAGCATAAAATTTTATGATAAATTGTATGCTAATTGTATTAAAAATAAAGGAGCAATGTAGCGTGAAAGAAGATGTATTGACCAAAATTTGAAGACTAAGGAAGACTAAGGTGGCTTAGTCACGTGGAAAAAATGGATGAAAAGATGATGACTAAGCAAGTTTATAAAGTAAAAATTTATGATAAGGGGAAAACAAAGACGAACAATGCCCGAACAAATTGGGGATGTGTTGAAAAAATGCGAGTTCAGATGTCTGAACCGAAGAGCATACATTGAGAGAGTAATGAATGTGGATGAACCACTTCAGTGCTTTACATATTTAAATGATTTGCTCTACTTAATGCAGAAACTCGTGGATATTGTTCTGTTTGCTGATGATACATCGACTGCTAGACTAACTGTCAATATGGACTGGACGAGGTTAACAGTGCACTTTCCGCTGTTTTGAATTGGTCCACAATTAACAATCTTTTATTAAATGCAAATAAAACTAAATGTATTAAATTCACTCTTCCCTACGTAAGGCAATTGTTGATTCGATTACAGTTATAGATAATAAAAACTTAGGCTTTGATAATGACACAGTATTTCTTGGTATTACAATTGATCAAAAACTGACTATTAAAGAACTGGCGAATATATAACTGATAAAACTGTTTGGCAAAACTTCAGCACCCTGCGCTGAAGTTTTGTCAAGCACAGAGTTCTGTATCAACCTAATCGACGTACTGTTTAATGTGCGTCGATTGGTGTCTGTATGACATGTAATTAATAATGTCTTATAGAGAGGTAGGGAGCGTAATTGTAAGCTACCCGACTGGGGAATGTACCTCCACCTCACAGAATACCGCAGCCAAATAACAATTCCCTTGAGGATTGTTGTGTTCCTGCGAGTAAGTGAGGTCACCAGAAAGGAAGGAGATGCTGCGTTGGCAGCGGATGGGGGCCGGCGAGCGATATTTCATGTTGCGAGCGTTAATATTGCTACGGTAACCGTTTCACATCAGGCGGTCCGTATGCTTGTCTGCATGGATGTCAAAGGTCCAATTTCATTTATTTATTTATTTAAAACTTTATTGACCACAGTAAAAAGGTACAAAAGGCGGTCTTAATGCTATTGCTTTCCCTACCTATCAACCATTGGGAGTGCAGAGCAATACGATTGCGGCTATTCCAAACAAATAACTTAATACTGTAAACACAATATGTAACTTAAAAAATAAATAAAATAAAAATAACTTTAATATACATACTTACACATACCCAATGACAGAATAAAATAATTTGAATTTCATTTCATGTAATAATGTTATTTTATTTTTAATAATTTGTTTTATTTTCTCTACATAGGTTATGTACATAATATAATTATTTTATTCTACTGTAAGTACATACATAAAATCACCTAGTGCATGGAGAGAACTGGTGCTTGAGCTTGGTAGGGGTGAGCCTACCTTCCAAGTCACCATGCCCATCCCGCATAATCTATATATCTGGCAGCTTAACAGGTTGACTACTTGGAAGGAGGGACGCTGCACCCTATACCTATCTTCATCTTCTCTTCGTCAGCAAGGTGCACCACGTACACGCGAGGTTGGCTTTGACTTCAAAGATCTTAATGAGCCACTTAAGCGCTAAACCTATATCTTTAGTTATCTGTCATCGGTTATATACATACTCGTATATATATTTACATAAGTAAAATATATATGTATATTTGCCAACGATAACGTTGGCATAGGAGTAAGTGGTTTATCAACATTTTTGGACCAAAGCAAACCTCACCTGCGCGTGGTGTACACTGCTGACTTAGAAACGAGGCTCTGGCGAAAAGAGAAATAGGGTATTTTTTAAGCTGCGTCTGGAAAAGTACCTCCACCTCACAGAATACCACAGCCAAATAACAATTTCCTTGAGAGTTGTTGTGTTCGGGCGAGTGAGTAAGATCACCAGAAACAAAGGAAGGAGTTCGATCTATCTATCGATGTTGCTAGCGTTAATATGGCTGCAGTAACCGCTTCACATCAGGTGGGCCATATGATTGTATACCACCCGACGTAGTATAATTAAAAAAAATGTCGTAACATATAATAATAATAATAATCATTTATTTCGAAGCATAAATCAATATATTAGTAACAACTCTAGATGCTTAAGAAATAGTGACAAAAACCACGCTTATTTTGCGGCCCGTTTTGAAGGTAGGTACCACATGAATATTGATCCAGTGTTTGAGGATTGGCCCATCAAACTTTTCTGATACAGTTTTTATAATTCTGTTGAGACTGACGCGTACCCGCTTTCACAGGGATGCAATTCTTTTACGCATTATGCAGTAGAAGTCATCTGTGCGTTGTTCTGCAAACATCCCTGAGGCGCTGCAGTATCAGTACATTATATACATATAAAATGGCTAGGAAGTGCACTGATGTGAATAGAAACTATAGCTAATCCTACATCATCATGTTAAGTAAATACTTTTGTAACGTTCCTAATAAATTAAATGTATATTTGATGTCTGATAACAGCTATGATAAAATGAACGACCTTTGATGTATTAAATGGAAGATTAACATCACAAAATAAAAAATAAAAATGGGATTATCGACTTTAATTGTACTAATTTGGGAGCTTTTTGTAATGATGATAATCGAAGTTTTGTAATAGACTTTTTAAAGAAAAAAAATGAGGTGAAACGGATATTTGTTTGGCCGGATACGGCATAACGGATAACCGGCCAACCATTATATCACATTGCATTATGTTTTCCGTTATCGCTCATTTAAATACTAGTGAGATATATCCTTAAATCTAATAAAACTGTAATCTGTCCCAAGAGGCATGTTATTGCATTATAATAGCGGGTTAACTAAATTGAAAATGTTCATATCAGATCCCATATCACTCATTCGGTTTCCACAAAAGTATATACATGTACCGCTGCTATGGCAAGTCAAGTGAACAAAGAAGATCTATTTAAAGACATTTTAGAAGATGACTTTATTAAAGTATTTCGACCTATCCACTTGGTGCAACAAATACTCGGTTTTAGTAGAGTAACTATAAAATACAATTTCGTTACTGGACCCAGTATTATATCTCAGCTCTATGGAAGTTTTATTATTTTTGCGAATTTCATTAGCACCATTAACATCATTGTAGATGGTCATACGACTTCCAAAACTGCAGCTACAGATTACACTCTTAAACTTGGCTTGGGGTTCACCATTATTATTATCTATATTGTTATCTGGCGAAATAACTTTCAAGATGGAAATTTAAACGCTGAACTCTATGTAAAACTTCAGAAAATTGACCGAGTTCTGAATATGAAAAATAAAATAAATTTAAATAGGAAGCTCTTTGTAATCGCTTTTGTATTGATTGCCCAAGGATTACTATATGGTTTGGTATGGGTTACTATGTTTAATTTCTATGTTATGGATACATTTTATTTCACGCTATTCCCTGCATTGTATCCGTGCATAGGGGTACTTTTTGAGGGAATTTTAGCATGTCAATTGATGTGTTTTCTTGCCACAAGAATTAATTACGTCAATAAATGTTTACATAATGAAATTATACAAAGGAAATCAAAAAAAATTGTCGAGAAAGATAACAAAATAGAAGATCAAGAGATATGCAGCGGCTTAGTCCTAGGCATGCACAGTATTCTAGATGCGCTGGCTATCTTCAAACGCCTTTTTCAATTCACGGTGAGTTACCCTCAAATTTTATAAACAGTCATAAACAATAGTAGTATCGATGGAGCTTATTAGATCACTTTCAGTTCAGTGTAGCAAAATAATCCTAACGTAGGATTAAACCTAATGTAAAAAAAAAATATGAAATAAAAACGGTATGAAAACGTTTCACTCTATACTGTTGACTAAAATATTACTATCCATTGATAATTGTTTTCATGATGATAATCATTCTATATTAGCATAAGAAAACATATTACAAACTAAAGTAACTAAAAATAAACTAATTTTAAAATTACTTAAAAATAACTCTTATTCCTGCCTGCCTTCATGGGCCGTCCAGAGAGGAGTCGTTAGAGCTATTATGCTCCAGGAGTGAAAGTGTTAAAGGTCATAATGCTGCGAGTAACTTTCGAGAAAGCGTAACACATCTCTCAACATCCCTGAGTCACTCACACCGCTGTTGGCCCCGGTCGATTTTCTCGCATTTCGAGGGCTCATCCAGTGAGTGGTGAGACACCGCCTGACGTAAGTAACGATCGATAGCGGTAGTTATGGTAGGCGTCCGTCCCTTTATTGTAATAGACCAGTACCTAGTCCACCCAGAACTCATTTAAATAGCCGTTACGAGTTCTTTCGCCACAAAAGCGGGCACGTCATCGCGATCAGTCCCCTTTAAGAGTGAAATAAAATCTTGGAGACTTTGCTCACCCTTTTCGTCCCTTCTGCGGGACGGCGTCCGATCGGCCATACCGAACATCTTGCATCTTGAGCAGCACCATGGCACTACAAATTTCTTCTACTTCGAAGTTAGTATTGCAGAGCTGCAGAATACTAACTTTATTCATAGTCTCGATGGCGTGCTGGATAAAAGCCAATACTTCGTTGGCTATGAGCTGTTCGGAGCTCATAGTGGCAGTCGTGCAGCGGTTATAGCTACGCCGGTCGTGAATAAAAAAAAATGTATAGAGTGTATCGCGTCTGTCATCGAGCGCGCACTGCACGGCACTCTGCATTTTTGAAATAAACTTTTTCACAGATAAACCCCATGGACCAAATGTCTCGTCTCTAAACGGCATAAACGTGTATTCTACTGAGAGGCATTCTCATTTATGCCGTTTGTCTTGTTCCGCCGTTTCAGCTACCACCGCAGCTCTCAACACAGATGCACTATGGTGAGAAGGCGCAAGTGTATCAACATTGGTTGGAAGTCACACTAACGCCCTCCCGCGTTCCCAGGGACCTAGCGACGCGCCACCAGTCCTATTAACATCATTACGGTTTATGCCTCTAGATTACTAGGGTACTAGGAATGTTAATAAAGGCAAGAGCCCTTCTAATAACGTCGTTAAGAGAGCTGTCTCGGAAAACCTTCTGTCACTTCGGAGACAGTGTCATCGCTGCTGTATTATATGGGGTATTATATAGTATGTATGGGGTATTATACATATTGATGTACCCAAACGGATTCCTTGGATGAGATATTTAAAAGACGAGCGAGGTCTATTATTTATTTGCGCGATTAAAACAATTTTCAGCCAAAAATTTAGTAGTTCTTTGCACCAAATGAATATCCCTGAGTTTTTGTTGAATGTTTTTCCACTGGGGTATCCTCATTGTTGCAAAGAAATGCCCATGCATTTCTTGCCTCCACTTACTAGTTAGTCAATAATTATGTCATTCTCTTCGATAAATCATGATCTTTGTAAATGGAGGAAAGAAAAACTGGGAATTTTTCTGAACACGCAAATTTTTCTGATAATTTTTCCACCAGATTTAATTGGCAATGATGCTTCGGTCCAGGAAACATCATCACGATGTAAATTTAAAATTTTCTTTAATCTAAGGCAGGTATCTATCTAGATATAGATCTAGTTGGTTACATATTAGACTTGCGCACAATAAGTATGACCCGATGACATATAAATAGAATTTGACTATGGGCTATAGAAATGATTGAAAATAATCAAAGCTTGTCCTTTGTCTATACAAGAAAATTTTCGTTTAGGCGTCCCGAGTCCCTTGCCATACGAAGCTAGCTTTGTTTGATGCCATTATTTTGCTTGGTAGAAACCATACTCGTGAAACGCTGCGCCGTGTTATTGAGCTAAAACAGTTTACTGCGCTTAGAACTAACACACTTTCTCAAAATGCGTGAGCGCACAGCGCAATTTCAGCGCAAGTGTCAATACCCCCATATCTCTCGCTTTCATTCATTATAACACGCAATCAAATATTACACTGAAACTAAAACGACAATTTACGTATGTTTTCTCGAATTATCAAGTTATCAAGAGCATTTGACTTGGTTTCATTCGATATTGTTCTGAAAAAAGCTAGAAGCTGAAAATTTACCATCAGAATTTTAAATATTCTTAAGTACTAGTATGCAAATCAAATTAATTATTATCTAGGGCATTACCATAGGACTGTTATGTTTCGGAGTGTTGACTGAGACAAGTCGTCTCTCATTTTCTTTAACCTATAATAATATGTCAATAAGTGTATCGGGGCGCTCAGTAGCATGCATGTTGGGTGTCATATTGATGTTTGCGTCAACAACATCAGCTACGTCGGCGACATAGTGCTACTGAGTGCTTCAGTCTGTAGGCTTAAAAAATTGACACCAACTTGTAAGCAGTAATAATGTAGTGTACAACGTAAAGAAGAGTGTGGTCATGGTCTTTGAGGCCAGTTGTTTACACTAGCCTCAAAGACCATGAACAATCTCCAGAAACAATGCCCTTGGTTAAGTTATTGTTACGGGCACATCATATATGATGTGCCCGTAACACGGGTACAGGTATTCAAGTATCTTGTGAATATGTTAACTGCTGGCCTTAGAGACAATGAAAAAGGAGAAAGGGAGCTGTCTGTGAGACCAAATATGCTTGCCCTCAGATTTGCTCATGTCTCTGAGAAAGTTAAATTTACCTTATAAAGAACATAGTTTAATTTGTTCTACATAGCGCCTTTGCCGCGGATTGAAGTACTGCTTCGCCCTGTTGAGCACACCTAGTTTCTTCGATGCCAGCTTGACCTTCCCCTCCAGGTGACAACGAAACTGGACGTCGCTGGAGATTTCAACTTCTAGAATCCCAAAACTTTTGGCGATGGTAAGGGGTGTATTCAGGAAGTGTGGAGCCACAGCAAATGGGGTTTTCTTAACGGTGAACGCGCAGACTTGTGACTTAGAGGGGTTAAATCGCACTAAGTTCTGTCGCCCCCAGTCGGACACTCTACTTAGTGTGCCCTCGATTTCCGACACAAGTTGTTCGCGGCTCTCCTCCACCAGAGAGCGGGGAATATTAGCGCGGCCCGTGTAATAAGTGTCCCCGGTGCTGTCGTCGGCATAGCAACGAATGCTGTCAATAGATAACATATCATTGATATACAGCAAAAACAGCGTGGGGATAATACAGAGCCGTGCGGGAGACCAGCATTAATGTCCATGCTATCGGAGCAACTACCATCAACAACGGCTCTAATGCTTCTGCTGGACAAAAAACTAGCGACCCATTCGCATAAACCCTCTGGTAGACCGTATGCAGGCAACTTCGAAAGAAGACTACGGTGCCAGACCCGATCGAACGCCTTCGCCATATCCAGACTGACAGCCAATGCCTTACCTGGACTCTCCACAACTGAAGTCCAGCGATGTGTAAGATACACTAGAAGATCACCAGTCGAGCGACCATGACGAAAGCCATATTGATGGTCGCTGATTAAATCGTGCTCTTCTAGGTATTTTAGGAGCCGGTTGTTAATGACTCGCTCCATGACCCTCGAGAGAAGGGAGGTAATGTCGATAGACCTGTAATTCGATGGGTCAGATCTGTCACCCTTTTTGGGCACAGGGTACACGTTCGCAGTCTTCCACGATGAAGGAACTTGCCTGGTGGAATAAGAGAGCGCGAAAAGGCGCGTAAGTACAGGACACAACTCAGGAGCACACAGCTTTAGCACCACTGCCGGAATGCCACCTGGCCCACTCGACTTATGAACGTCGAGGGATAGTAATGCCCGCCGAACATCTCGTTGAGAAAACGAGATTTCCGGCATGAAATCACTACACCGCGGGATGGAAGGCGGTGCGGCGTCCCCGTCGTTCAAAGTCGAATTTGAGGCAAAGAGATTTCTTTCTCCTTAGCACTATGGGCCAGACTACCATCCGGTTTTCGGAGTGATGGAAAGGACGACTGACAAAAGTTTCCCTCGGCAGCCTTAGCGAGCGACCAAAAAGCACGGCTCCCAGATGGGTGCTTAGCTAGACGCTCACCAATCCTGCCGATGAACTCAAACTTTGCCCTGGCAATTACTCTCTTACTGAACCTGGAGGCAGCATTGAACTCCCGTTTCCAAGCCTTGTATGCAGCTTGCTTGCAGAGTTTAGCTTCTCTGCAAGACCAATTAAACCACGGCCGGTTCTTAGCACCTGAAGTAGCCACCCGACGGTTTGGAATAAATAATTCCATCCCAGCCAGAATAGTCTCGGCTACAGCAGCTGCACAGGTGTCTATATGTTCCGACTCGAAACAGAGCCGCCTGCTGAATGGCTGTGTGAATTTTACGCATCCATTCAAATTAAAATTCACGCAGCCCATATATAAGTGCCATTGTTACTAATTTTTATCTTCGTCTTCGTTACTCGAAATAAATGAATTATTATTTATAATTATTTATGCTTTTATGACCCAATACTGTAGAACCGAATCCAATCAATTACAATATGAAGTTGTTAATAACAGAGACATCACACACACAATACCGACCCTGTAAAATCCTCTTCACGCCCCTTTTGAAGATCTCCATGCTGTATACTTCTGGGAAAACCTCAACAGACAGTTAATTCCATAGCTTGATATTGGAGGTAACCTCTTTAATCGCACAGTATGGGATCACTTCGGTTCTAATGTGTGAAGATGAATTCGCTATTGATAGGTTAATTGTATTTTTTTAGTTTAATTGCGGAGAAATACATAGACGACCCTTACATACAAACCTACCATAAAAAGCTAGGGTCTTATTGAATCACTTCTGGCCATATTTGCCTTCTTCTTGTTGTTGTGCGAATTCGTCATAGTAATATTTGCTAGCGTATATGGAATTACTTACACAAATATTATTCAGTTAGCTAAGGTATATACTAGCTAGTTTTTTTCTGTTTAATTCACCTACAAGATATAATTTTTATCAACAGATTTTCGCCGCAATCACTCATTTCATAGCATGGAATTTCACAACGATGCAGCATTTGGCGACGGCTCTAAAAAATCAGGTAAATATAACAATTTATTTTACGATTAAGCATTTTTTTTTTGTTTTTATACGAATATGGTGACAAACTACTGGATGGTAAGCAGTCATCGTAGCCTATAAACACTTACGACACCACAGGCATCACTTTATGCCTTGCCAGGCATGCCTTGATGATTCCCATACCGGAATATCCCTTGTTTTTACAGGGTTGGCAATACGTAAGAACGTATTGCCAACCTTGTAACGTTATTTGATTCGGTTATTACCGTTATTTAATCATCAAATAACGGTTACCTAAATCAATCTGTTACCGAATTATTAAACAAAATCAAAATAATTCTGTTAATTTTGGTTATTTATGAGCATTCCTTTTTAAATGTAAAGGAAAGTCTACCGACTGGCCGACGTAACACGATTTGGTTTGCTGTCTAGTTCGATCATCGTTCGTAGATTAGACAATTATTGTTATTTTTTATACTATCAAACCACATTGCGTTGTTGTTTGTTGAATGAACTAAAGTAAAAAAAAAATGTATATTATGTAAATTGTGAACATTTACTCTGGTAATATTTACTGTATATTTCTTTAACATTGATCTACAGTATCAAAAGATATCTAATTTTAACATTTACTTGTGATATCTAATTCCACACAAACGAAGACGCATGTACGTACTAGCTAGAATGTGGATGATGAATGTATAGGTGTACACGTTGCGTCTATTAGATAGATAGAATATGCTTTATTTGCATAAATTTAAAGTACAGTGAATGAATAAATTTATTACAGACTTGTATATATGCAACAAGGCGGCCTTATTGCTAAAAGTAATCTTTTCAAGCAACCTTAGGGTAACGAATTTGTGCATGGAGTGGGTAGGATTCGCAAATCAAAAGAAATTAATGAAAATTAGAAGTAATATTATAAGAAGCATTATTATGTATAGACGATATATAAGATATGTAACCTATTAGGTACTGATACTTAAATTATTGAATAATAAACAAAAATACATACACTACATACATATTATAAAATAATATTAAATATATAATAAATAAATAAATACTATAAAATGTCAGTATACAAAAGTTGAAATGAAAGAGGAAGGAAATGATAATTTACTTGTTTTTTTGAAAATATCTTTGCAAATACTTTGCAGTTCTGATAGCTTCAGGTAAGGTGTTCCAAAATCGGAACGTTAAAGGATTGGTTGAAAAATTTGGAAGAATGAGGAGGTACCAAAAGAAGTGAGAGATGTGTATGAAGAAAGTAAGGTTTTCAGTGGAACGTAGAGTTAGACCATGTGAAGAAGAGGAAAATACGAAGCAATCTTTAAGATATGAAGGAGCTTTATGATTGAAGAGTATAGTATATAGAAAAGATAAAATGTGCATATTTCTACGTTTGCGTATAGAAAGCCTAAATGGCTTTCTATAGTTGTTGCCGATAGATGGTCATACTTACGTAAGCCCTAAATAAATCTGATGCACAAATTTTGAAGACGTTCTAGTTTATTCATTAAATCTACATTAAGATCCGGATAAGACACATCAGCATAGTCGAGGATAGGCTTAGGGATTGTAGAAGAGTAACTTTAGCGGCAGTGGGTTGAAAATTTATTTATTTATTAACAGAGTAGATAAATAAATATTAAATCTCTCTTTGTCCTCAGGCATTCGAGGATATGAATATATTTTTATGCAATGTTTCACTCCTCGCTGTGGTGATGGTGGGCATTGTTATAATATCATTCATGGGAAATGCCTTGACTAAGGAATTGAAGAATACAAAAACAATGTGTATCAACATGTCGTCGTATTGTGATGGTAATCAATTATTCATCATCATTATCAGCTTGTATCTACACACTGCTGGATATAGGCCTTACCCAATGCTTTGCACCTCCTCCGCTTTCCGCATCCAACCACTTCTAGCCACTTTTTTGAGGTCGTCAGTCCATCTAGAGACGCTTACTCGATGATTATAATTAGGTCATAGTAAATAACATTAAAACATTAAATTACAGCTAGAAGTAACTGTATTAACACCTGCGCCATAGACGTTTAAACAACTACGCTTTATCGTCAGGCATCTGTCAGGCCTAGCAAACATGAATACAAAAACATGTATACAAAATACCCATCTCAAACATACGTCTAAAATGAATTATGACTATAACTATATTTTAAAACCAAAACTGCCTCTAACACATTTCAAAATTAAACATAACTTTCCTAGTACCATAACGTAGCCCAAAACCATTTCTATCACTTCCCAAATTCATACCCAACACGCCCCTTAACTATCCTTAACTCTTTTTATAACGATTTATTATATACTAGCTTCCACGCGTAGCTTCACTCACGTTTGCTTTTTTTTTAATAAAAAGTATCCTATGTCCTTTGATAATATGTGCACAAAGAGTTTTGGCGTGAAAGCTAAAAAACATACTCACATTCATATTTGTAATATTATTAGAGTAGGGATATCTATACATTCCCGCAGCGAGGTAACCATAGCTAATAGTAATGTCATCATCATCGAGGTAATATCTCTCGAGAGTCGCCACCCCCGTTGCCAAAGCAACTTTTTCTTTTCTTGTTATCTCACTCACACGCAGAAACACAAACAACCCTCAAGGAAATTGTTATTTAACTACGGTGCCTATTCTTTGAGTTGGAATTTATAAACAATATATTTTAAATGCATGTGTAATATACCGAAATAGTCCTTAATAAACCCTCTATTGTGCTAATACCATTCCTACAAGATCTGGGGCCCTACCGCCGAAGCTGAAGTCACCGGGTTTTTTGATTCAAAAAATTAGTCTTAAGTTTAAGTTATTGACAAACATCTTCAGCTTAGTCTGTAGAGCTCTAGGCTTTCTATCAGCTGAGCTAAACATAATTACCAACGATGTAATCAGTTGTTTCATTTTCGCATGGTAATCGGCTTCAGCTCCGGCGGTAGGACCCCTGAAAATAATACCTTATACATCTTTTACAGAAAAAGCTCGTGTAAAGGCGAACCAAATATTATTATTGATGGGAGATGACACTTGCGACGTGTCCATTTACGATATATTTACTTTAAACACGCAACTGCCCTTGAATTTATTTGTAATTACAGCTAATTATGCAATGGTGTTCTTACAGTTTGCTATGTTGTAAAATACCCAATAATAGCTTACAATGTTACGCAATTTCGAAACGTATCTCAAATTGTCACGAATGTAATATGAATAAGTAGTATATGTACGTTAGTACGTTTATTCTGTAGTATTTTTTTTTTTTTTTTTTTTTTTTTTTTTTTTTTTTTTTTTTTTATACCACTAGAGTGGCAAACAAGCTTACGGCCCGCCTGATGGAAAGCAGCTACCGCAGCCTATGAACGCCTGTAACACCGGGGGCATCACACGCGCGTTGCCGACCCTGTAAAAACCTCTTCACGCCCTTTTTGAAGAACCCCATGCTGTAGTCTCCTGGGAAAATCTCGACAGGCAGTTCATTCCACAGCTTGACAGTACGCGGGAGAAAACTTCTCTGGAACCGCACAGTACGTGACCACTTAGGCTCCAATGTGTGAGGATGAATTCCCTGTCGATGGCGAGCGGTGCGACTGTAGAAGGAGGCCGTGGGCATCATGTCAAACAACTCCTCTGAACACACCCCATTGTACAATCGGTAGAACACACAAAGGGACGCAAAATCTCGTCTCAGACTTAACGGTTCTAAACCATCTGTAAGTTTGGGATCCTCAACAATCCTCACAGCACGCCTTTGGATCGAGTCACAAGGTGCAAGCTGGTATCTAGGCGCTCCCGCCCATAGATGGCAACAGTACTCCATATGCGGCCGAACTTGAGCTTTGTAAAGCATAAGTCTTTGCCGCGGGTTGAAGTACTGCTTTGCCCTGTTGAGCACACCTAGTTTCTTCGACGCCAGCTTGACCTTTCCCTCCAGGTGACAACGAAACTGAACGTCGCTGGAGATTTCAACTCCGAGAATCCCAATGTTTTTAGCGACGGTAAGGGGTGTGTTCTGGAATTGAGGAGCCACAGCAAAAGGGGTTTTCTTAGCGGTGAACGCGCAGACTTGTGTCTTTGTGGGATTGAACTGAACTAGGTTCTTTCGCCCCCAGTCGGACACACTATTCAGTGTGCTCTCCATTTCCGACACAAGTTGTTCGCGGCTCTCCTCCACCAGAGAGCGGGGGATATTGGCGCGGCCCGTGTAATAAGTGTCCCCGGTGCTGTCGTCGGCATAGCAATGAATGCTGTCAATAGACAACATATCATTGATATGCAGCAAAAACAGCGTCGGGGACAATACCGAGCCTTGCGGGACGCCAGCATTAATGTCCATGCTATCGGAGCAACTACCATCCACAACGGTTCTAATACTTCTGCAGGACAAGAAGCTAGCGACCCATTCGCACAAACCCTCAGGTAAACCGTATGCAGGTAACTTCGAAAGAAGACTGCGGTGCCAGACCCGATCGAACGCCTTCGCCATATCTAGACTAACAGCTAGTGCCTCACCTTGACTCTCCACGGCTGAAGCCCAGCGATGTGTAAGATACACTAGAAGATCACCAGTCGAGCGACCATGACGAAAGCCGTATTGATGGTCGCTGATCAAGTCGTGCTCTTCTAGGTATTTCAGGAGCCGGTTGTTGATCACGCGCTCCATTACCTTGGAGAGAAGGGAGGTAACGGCGATAGGCCTGTAATTCGATGGGTCTGATCTGTCACCCTTTTTGGGCACAGGGTGCACGTTCGCAGTCTTCCACGATGACGGAACCTGCCTGGTGGAATAAGAGAGCGCGAAAAGGCGCGTGAGAACTGGACACAACTCAGGAGCACACAGCTTTAACACCACTGCCGGAATGCCATCTGGCCCACTCGACTTATGAACGTCGAGGGATAGCAATACCCGCCGGACATCTCGCTGAGTAAATGAGATTTCCGGCATGGAATCACCACACCGTGGGATGGAAGGCGGTGCGGCGTCCCCGTCGTTCAAAGTCGAGTTTGAGGCAAAGAGATTCCCCAATAGATCGGCTTTCTCCTTTGCACTGTGGGCCAGACTACCATCCGGTTTTCGGAGTGGTGGAAAGGACGACTGACAAAAGTTTCCCTCGGCAGCCTTAGCAAGCGACCAAAAAGCACGGCTCCCAGATGGGTGCTTAGCTAGGCGCTCACCAATCCTGCCGATGAATTCAAACTTTGCCCTGGCAATTACTCTCTTACTGAACCTCGAGGCAGCATTGAATACGCGTTTCAAGTCAGAAACACCAGGATCTCCATTGATACGAGCCGTGGTCCAAGCCTCGTATGCAGCTTGCTTGCGGAGTTTAGCTTCTCTACAAGGCCCATTAAACCACGGCCGCTTCTTAGCACCTGAAGTAGCCACCCGCCGGTTTGGAATAAATAATTCCATCCCAGCTAAAATCCCCTCAGCTACAGCAGATGCACAGGTGTCAGTATGTTCTGAATCGAAACAGAGCCGCCTCCACGGGTACGATGCGTAAAATTCACGCAGTCCATCCCAGTCTGCTGACTTATAGTGCCACATGCGACGCCATCCGATAGACCGGGGTGCGTCTGGGCTAGCACATGGCACTTGGGTCCGGATAAGGCAGTGGTCCGATGAGCCTAGTGGCGCATCCACAGAGATTGTATACCCATCCGGATGTGTGGTCAGCAGAAGGTCCAGTAGAGAGTTTGTATGGTCCTCTATATCTGGTATTCTCGTTGGAGAATGAACCAGCTGTGAGAAACCATAGGCCAGAGCAAAATCATGGAAAGACCTCCCCGCGAAGTCAGTGGACCGAGAGCTGAGCCACTCGGCATGGTGGGCATTGAAGTCTCCCAATATCACTAACTCCGCGGAGGGGTACCTCTCGATGACTCTGTCAGTCGCCAATTGCAGGTGCTCGATCAATCGAGTTGTGTCTGTATCACCGCTATGAGACCTGTATAGGCACGCGTAGATACGGGTGTGGCCGCCCTGCTCCACGCGTACCCACAACACTGACAGGTCCCTGTCTTCAAGGCCGTGAAGACGTCGACAGCAAATATCATCCCGGACGTACATACATACCCCGGCTCGACGTACAAAAGAATGTTCAAGTTTGTACCCGGGGTATAACAAGTAAGAAGTATCGCCCGGACAAGATATCTGCGTCTCCGTTAAAAAAAGCAGGGTCGGCTTTGCAGTCTCTAGGTGATGGTGAACTGCATTTAAGTTTGTGTGAAGTCCCCTAATGTTACAAAAGTCCACGTCGAATGTGGATGAGGACGCCGCTGCAGAAACCTTTCTTTTTTTCTTCCTAGCCATAAAAGGGATAGAGGTTTAAAAAATAAGAGAAGTTGTTCCGTCTGACGGCACAAGAGACAAAAGCGCAGAGTCTACCCCCGCAGTACAGTGCAGGTTGTGCGGTTTGCTAGCGCGGCGGGCGGAAGGGCCCCCGGTCCCCCCCTGCTGCAGCAGCCGGGTCCACTCCGGTCTCCTCCTCCGGCACGACTACTACAACAAGGACTTTGCACAGGTTGGCGGTTCAGCCTCCCGGGGCGGAGATTACGTGATCCCCGGGTTCGGGAACCCTACTGACCTGCGGGCGGCCAGCGGACAGCCGTTTCACCGGGTCTCCCTGACCGCCGCGCCAACACGCCGCGCCTACACCGCTAGCGGCGGTTCGACAGCCGCTGGTCTCCCCGCCGTCAGCACAACAACTCCTCTAAAAAGCCCTGGTGACCTAGCTCACTCGCAGGAACACAGCATAGCCATTATGGCTGCGGTTTTTTGCCAGGTGGAGGCACTTCCCCAGTCGGATGCTGGCCAAGCCTGGAGCGAACGACCACACTGTGCCCCTCTCCCAATTGACCAGTGAAAGGGGAGCACAGTATGATGTTTCGCTGCGTCCTACCTCTCTTTCGCCATAGCCTCGTTAGCTGGTCGGCAGGGTGCACCACGTGCAGGTGAGGTTGGCTTTAGCTCGGAGGATGTCGATGAGCTACTTACACCCCGAATATAGTAAAAGTTAAGTTAAATAAAAATACTGTGAAATTTTGCTGTGATCTTATTATTTTGTGGTTATCATCAAATTCTAATTAGAATTTCAATTTGAAGTAGTAATAGGGACGGGGGCCCACCACACAGTCCCACCACTGTGACACATGTGTAGCTAGGATTAACAGCGGCGACCGCCAAAAAAGGCAATGAACAGTGAAGTCCATTGCAGACCCGGAGGTAAAACTACGTATGCCTTGGAACACAACGAATTTAATAAGAAGAAATTAGTAGGAGTAGAAAGCTTTTGGAATTTGACTTCTCTTCTTAGATCAATGTGAGAGACAGCAATATGGCAAATAAAGCATTGAAAGCCTAAAGAGATGGCGAGTCAAGTGAAGCACAACTGCCGTGCACCACATAGGTATTGGCACGGTGGCTCAATTTGAATGATATTTGTAATATGTTCACGTAACGAACGAGTCGTCGCTATTTTCTAAAAAAGACGCTATTGCGGCCACTTTCAGATGTCGAGAGGACTCCATCTTGTATTATTATACAAGCCCACGCAGATAAGCTTAATAGTTTAACCTATGTCTGTGACGTGATATTCAAAGGGCATGCTTAATAGTAGAACCTCTGCGGGCAAACAGTCTCTTATATAGTATTTTCAGATGACTCAGAAAATGACTCCTTGGAAGCTGGCCAAGCTGGTCCTCTAACAACGCCAGACTTAGAGAATGTGAATCCGGTCAGAGACCTTTTTTTATACTACGTCGGGTGGCAGACAAGCATACGGCCCGCCTGTTGTGAAGCGGTTACCGTAACCATATTAACGCTCGCAACATAAAATATCGCTCGCGTGCCTCTAACCCCGCTGCTAACGCTGCATTTGCTTCCTTTCTGGTGTGCTCACTTACTCGCAGTAACAGAACAACCCTCAAGAAAATTGTTATTTGGCTGCGGTATTCTGTGAGGTGGAGGTACATTCCCCAGTCGGGTAGCTTACAATTACGCTCCATACCTCTCTTTTCGTCAGAGCTTCGTTTGTCAGTCAGCAGGGTGCAGGTGAAGTTGGCTTTGCTTCAAAGATATTGATGAACCGCTTATACCCATTGATGAACCACTTACACCTATTGTTCAGACTGATCCAGCTTCCGGGCCTGACGGTCCTCGTCATCTAAAAATTCTATAAGAGACTGTTTGCCCGCGTCATTGTCGTTTGTCAAGGTATCAGGAGAAGCCATGTCGTGTTGGAGATAACCGAAGTTGACGTACACGCCTGACGACGACTGCCGCACCATGCTCGTCGGCTATAAAAATGATCGCCGAAGACCGATTCGCTGACTGCCACTTTAGGCGTCATGTTGGAGGGACGTACTGCCTGCTCGTTGGATTGAGTTATTTTTGTTAATTTAGCTAAACAGTTATCAAATTGTGTCTGGTTAATATACGTTTTTTTTATAACCGTCCCCGATACCTAATAATATAAATAATATTCACTTCCACAATACTCAATTATCTTATATTCTCTACTATAGATACGATTATATACGTACGTCGACATTTCCTGTAATACATAGACCAAAGGACACTTTTCTCAGTATTCGGTCAACATTGGTATCCCACACGTTCAGATAACTGAAAACGAGGAAGTAGATTTACTGGCGAGACAGGCCTTGGTTGACGGCGTCCCTCTATCGGTTACACCTAACTACAGTGATTATGTCAAAGTACAACGCCAATTTGGTTTCTAACAACATCAGTAAAGTCATATTGAATTTTATTCGCCGCCATTCTATTCAACATTCAAAGCAAAAAAAAATTCATTCAAGCCCAGATACAATCTCCGTCAAATGGAATAGTGTTTGCATCCTGGGCTTACGTGTTCCAGTATCTGCTTGGTCCGCTTAATTTTATTCGCCGACATTGTATTCAATTATATAAGGCCAAGTATAATCTCAGTCACATGGAATACTGTTTGCATCTCAGGGCTGATGTGTTCCAGTTTCCAGTATCCGCTTGATTCATTTGACAGTATAATTACAACAATGAACAGTCAACAACAACGGCGTTGGCCGTTCGAATAATCACTAATTTAATTGTCTCTGATAAGCTCGATCCACTCTCAATACGAAGACATATCGCTCTCTTTCCTTGTTACGAATTAGATTACTAGCTGAGTTCGGTTTTCAAAAACGTTTGCCAAAAAGTTTAATTCCATTCAATGATAGAGTCTAAAGTCTAAAGGCTGAAGTTGGCTCAGCAATCTTTCGATGCATGTCATGTCTATGGATGACGGATGGTAATAATCCCTTAGGTTCCGGTAACTCACATGCTATTTGAAAATTGTACTTTTGAATTTCTATCTTTGATAACAGTTTCTGCATAATTTATGAGGCTGGTAAAGCGACCTTTTTAATGCAACTGTACCTTAAAAAGGTGTATGGATCTTTGTAATATTGGTCCACAACTACGTGTCTGTAGCAAAATGAATTCATTATTTTTGCCTGAATTGTAGTACTGCGCAATACATTTGGAGTTTCCACATTCGAGTAATTCATAAACCTAAGTTATTTCTGATTCTGTATGCGGGAGCTTTTCTAGTGATAATGATAATAAATCTTTAAAGATTGTACCTTTTCTAATAAGGTATCTGTTCTATCATCTTATCTATATTCTTATTGTTATATAATTGTTGCTCTCCACTATTGGAGGTTGACCGCCAGCTTAGCGAATTCGTCATCTATATATTAATACGTAAAGCAAAAACTTTGTACCCCTTTTTACTAAAATTGCGCAGACGAAGGAGTATGAAATTTCGTTTATATAGAGGAAGGAGTGCAGAATGCTAATATTTTTTTGTTATGCATAAAAATAAATTGTATCAATAAAATATAAACAATACACACATGACCATGTATATATATATTTTTTTATACTACGACGGGTGGAAGACAAGCATACGGTCCGCCTGATGTGAAGCGGTTACCGTAACCATATTAACGCTCGCAACATAAAATATCGCTTGCGCGCCGCCACCCCCGCTGCCAAAGCAGCATCTCCTTCCTTTCTGGTGACCTCACTTACTCGCAGGAATACAACAACTCACAAGGGAATTGTTATTTGGCTGCGTTGGCCTGGCGTATGCGTAGATCTGGCCCACTCGACTTATGAACGTCGAGAGTTAGCAATGCCCGCCGAACATCTCGTTGAGTTTTTTTTTTTTTTTTTTTTTTTTTATACTACGTAAATGAGATTTCCGACATGGAATCACCACAGCGCGGGATGGAAGATGGAAGGAAGGTGGTGCGGTGTCCCCGTCGTTCAAAATCAAGGTAAAGAAATTGCCCAACAGATCGGCTTTCTCCTTAGCACTGTGGGCAGACTACCATTTGGTTTTCGGAGTAGTGGAGAGGACCAAAGTTTTCCTCGGCAGCCTTAGCAAGCGACCGAAAAACACGGCTCCCAGATGGGTACTTAGCTAGATGCTCACCAATCCTGCGGATGAACTCAAACTTTGCCCCGGCAATTACTCTCTTATTGAACCTCGAGGCAGCATTGAACTCGCGTTTCAAGTCATAAATACCAGGGTCTCCATTAATACCAGCCGTAGTCCAAGCCTTGAAAGCAGCTTGTTTGCGGAGTTTAGCTTCTCTGCGATTAAACCACGGCCGCTTCTTAGCACCTGATGTAGCCACCCGCCGTTTTGGAGTAAATAATTTCATTCCAGCCAAAATCGCCTCAGCTACAGCAGATGCACAGGTGTCCATATGTTCTGATTCGTAACAGAGCCGTCTCCACGGGTATGCGTAAAATTCACACAATCCATCGCAGTCTGCTGACTTACAGTGCCACATGGGACGCCATCCGGTAGACCGGGGTGCGTCAGGGCTAACGTATGGCACTTGGATCCGGGTGAAGGAGTGGTCCGATGAGCCTAGTGGCGCATCCACCGAGACTGTATCTGTATCCATCCGGATGTGTGGTCAGCAGAAGGTCCAGTAGAGAGCTAGTATGGTCCTCTATATCTGGTATTCTCGTTGGAGAATGAACGAGCTGTGAGAAACCACAGACCAGAGCAAAATCATGAACATCCTCGCGAAGTCAGTAGACCGAGAGCTGAGCCACTCGGCATCGTGGGCATTGAAGTTTCCCAAAGTCACTAAATCCGCGTAGGGGTACCTTTCAATGACTTTGTCAGACGCCAATTGCAGTGTTCGATCAATCGAGTTATAGCTGCATCACTGCTAATACCTGTAAAGGCACGGGTAGATACGGGTGCAGCCGCCCTGATCCACGCGTACCCACAACACTGACAGGTCCCTATCTTCTAGGCCTTGAAGACATTTACGTGTCAATCTTTTTCTAGAATGAAGTCGTGATTTAATTTATTATCGAGTTACTTGTACTTAGAGTTAATTGTATTTAGTAAACATAATACTCTAGTGTGTTAGAAATTATATAGGGCATGGAAATAAGCTATGTATTTTTGAACAAATTTTTATTTTTATAACTATCAGTAGGTATATAATGTTACTAAGACACAAAAACTTTCAATGAAAAATGTAATTTGTTTAATACATTAATGTCGCAACTAGGGTTGTTCGGCCCGGGATTCTCGAATCTCAAAATCCCGGGAGTCTCGACACTTTTATGATCGAGACCGATACGTCGCTGAGCATAACAGGGAAATTCGAGAAGAAATGTTTCAGTGAGAAATATTAAATATTCTTGATTACTGTAATTTACTTGAAGGTTTTGTATATAAGAGGTTGACTCTTTGCGCTTTATCATTATTAATAGTTACCTATAATAAATAAGCGAAAAATTTTAAATATTTCTAATATATTATAAAGAATATTCACTGCCACAAGACTCCATTATCTCATATTCTGTACTATAGATAAGACTGTATACTTACGTCATTTGCTGTAATACCTAGGTATTACAGCAAATGGGGACGTAAGTATCTAGATCAAAGGATACTTTCATCAGTGTTTGCTTAACATCAGTATCCTGACAACATCAACATATTGAATAGTATATAGATCATTTGGAATGCAACGCCAATTTGGTTTCTAACAAAATTAGTACCATTAGTAGAGTCATGATGAATTTTATTCGCCGCCATTGTACTGAACAATATCACAAAACCCAGATAAAATCTCCGTCAAATGGAATACTGTTTGCATCTCAGAGCTGACGTGTTCCAGTATCCGCTTGGTTTATTTGACAGTATACGACGTTGAACAATCAACAACGCTGTTCGAATAATCATCAATTCAATGATCTCAACGCAATGAGATATCGCTTTCTTTCTATGTTACGAATTAGATAACCAGCTGAGTTCTATTATCATACCATTTGCCAAAAAGTGCGATTCTATTGATTAAATACGACATGAGATCTAAAGGCTGAAGACGGCTCAGCAATCTTTTGGTGTAATCCATGTCTATCGGTGATGGATGGTACTTTCGTAGCTTCCGGTATTCGAGACTCACTCCAATTGCTTCTATCTATGATAACGATTACCTACATAAAATTTATGAGGCTGGTAAAGCGATCTTTTAAATGCAACTGTACCCTTAAAATGTTCTCTCGACCTTTGTAATAACACTATTTATTATATAATATTTGTAATTGCACAACTACAGGTTTGTAGCAAAATGGCTATCACAGCACTAAAACTCAATTGCATTCAGCTGACTTTTGTCACTTGTCATTCACTCCGATTTCAACTACGACAAGATCAAGATATAAATCCCCTCAACACTACCAAAACATAGATTGATAGACAGATCCTTTCGATACCAAGTCCCCACCGGCAAGGTACCTTACCTTGACAGTGGCTACTTACGATCTGTATTGTGTCTCATTTTCCTTCATATGACCAGCATTTTTAAACCGTAAATTCGCATTGCCATTACTATAGTCATAATATGATGCATCAGCGTTTCGTCAACCATAAATCCATAAAGTCTTCATTTCTGCCTATTACTGAGTATATATATATGAGATAACAATAACATAATGGTAAATGGGCTCTCGCCCATTTACCATTATGTTATTGTTGTGCATAGCTGCACTACGTCACCCTGGTGACTTTAATGCGTTGGCAACATGGCTCTGAGATTGTTGCACTTCTTGAATTTAGAGATCCTTTTATTTATGTAAGCTTGCTTAAAGAAGAAATTAGCGCTAAGAAATTAGTTTGGTAAGTCTTGTAAGTTGCTCTTACTATTGCTATAAGAAGTTTTGTAGTTTGTGCTAATTTATAAGACAGCATGTTGCTTGTTGAATTGGTTGAATTGATTTCGAGGTGACACAACTATCCACGGGGAGACGGCTTGACGTCTAACATTGAGTGGTTTTCAGAAATGAGACCTTTGCACAATCCGACTTCATTCATTTTCTCGTTTTGCACGATCCGACTTCGTGTTTTCATCTCGTAAACTTCATTGTAACTAGCAAGTACCAAATATGAACTCTTATGTATCGTTCTTCTAGAAATGCAATGTTTTTTTTTTTAATAATTGAAATATCTGAATCTTAACAAAAGTTTAGTTTCGTGCGTAACTTTGTTAAAGTTATTGATGTTTATAATCCTTTTGTCCGTTCAATAACCATAGCAATAAAAAAAAATGTGAGTTTCGAATTTCTCAGGAGTCCCGGGACCATATTCAATAGTTCGAAACTGGTACCGGGACTGAAAAGCCTCCGAGACGGAGCACCCTAATAACAACACAGATCAGTATCATTCTATACACTACGAAAATTACATAAAAAATGTAATTTCAATTACAAAGGTATATCGTTATTTTTACCATGGACAAACGTGCTCGACCTCGTCAACATGAGTGACGCAGAGCTAAAATTATTAAGGGAAGAATACATAAATATGTACGGCAAGATATCACGATGGTTATACTGGACAGGGTACATTCGATTTGCAACTATCAACAATCGTTTTGTTGGAAAATCAGTGGGCTCATTTGTGTTCGCTTTTATTTTATTTTTTATAAATATATCCACCTCATACATATTTTACATATGTCACAAAGAACAAATACTAGGCATGGCAGAATCATTAGCGTGGCTATCGCTGACTTTATTTATTAATTGTTACATGATTAGTGCTACATTTCACTGCACAGAACTTAAACTATTGAATCATTGCATAGAGATAGATATACTATTAGGTCCACAAGAGACAAAATTTATGAGAATAATACTTCATAAAGTGTACTGTATAATAAATATTTGTGTATTCCTTTTTCAAATAATTTATTTGATTGGCTTCAATATAGAAGTAGCATTTTATAAAACCGTACAGGTACATTCACTCTTAATTTGTAACATCTACTTCTTGTTTGCATTTTCCTTACTTCATGATATCTATTGGATGTTACTGCATTGGATTTTTCTGTCCATGAGATTAAAATATTTGAAGATTGCTGTTATGAAGACCGCTAACGTAACACTGGAATACGTACCAGAAATGTTTCTTTTTGACGGAATTTTTTGGAAGAAATCCTTCGACAAGCGAGTCGATTTTCATACAAGAGCAGAACCCGCAACGTTTATCCAGGCGTTTAAAATGATTTTTGACCACGTTCATCATTTAGAAAAATGCCATAGATTTAACGTAAGATTTTTTTTATATTTACTGAGTTTAACTAACTTTTAAACTTTCGCGTTGCATGATTTATGAAATATAACAACGGAAAATAACGCTATCATGCATAATGGTATTTACATAGCTTTATTATTATTGCCTGACGTTTCGACCAGGTTGCACCAGCCGTGGTCACAATTCCCATTGTTATATTTCATATACCGAGTGTTACGTTTGTATTAATGCCATTGAGCAAACTATTCTATTTGTCATGTGAGCGTCTTTATGGCAGAAAACCTTCTACCGGCGCGTCGTACGCTTGTTTGGAGCCCGCCACCGTGTAAAAGAGTCCACAGTATTAAACAAACATACGTTTTGATAAAAAAAATCTTACTACTACAGCTTTCCACTGAGAGAGTTATGCTCGGTGTTGTTCAAGGGGATCGAACGCGTGACGAAAAACTCGAATGAAGCTAAAATTGTTATAGCTCCCAGAGTCTCTGCTGTCGCACCTTAACAATACCTTGGTTGGTTTTGGGAAAAATATTATAAAACTTCTATCATCTAGTTTCTCCTCATATAAACAGGATATCTATTAGTCAGATTGATATAACTATTAAGGAACTGGTTAGTGATGAAAGTGTTAACATAGTCATTTCATTCTTGAATTCGATGATTAATACTTTCAGTGCAAATATAAGACAAGTCAAGTTATACTGATATTTGTTACACTGGACTTCACTGAATATCGTTTAAGCAAATTAGAATGTCTCAAAAATTAAGTATATATAAGATTCATATTTTGTTTCATAATAAGTATAATGCCCCACCGGTGGTGTGTACCGCTTAATAATGTGTGTGGTATCTCTTAATAAGAGGTGAGTCGGGTGTCTGACTTCCAGTATGTTGGGCATATTGTGACTAGGACTTTGGCTGTCCGATATAATACGTGTGTTGGCTCGCAAGTTTGCATAGCTCCCTGTGGGTCCGATAACAGAGGGCATACAACGCTCTCAGAGTTCAGTACAATAATGCCTTCAATGATAAAGTTACTTCAGTAATAATGGAATATTCACCCACACGCACATTGGCTGGCTTTTATGCCTTTGTTTTTTTTTTGTTTGCTTGGCTTTGTTGTAAATATATACCATGCCTCAAATAATTAATTATTATATATTATTTACCATGCCTCAAATTAGCGCGCGGTAAAAATGTACCATCAAAAACCGAACATCAACAAAAATACCATAAATTTACAATCCCGTATTATTTTGTTCATACTCAGTGAGAGGGAATCACTGTTGCTTTACTCAAACCTTTTGAATAAAAATCAAAACATGCCAAGAAAGGTACCTTTGCATATTATATTTTTTGAGACAAATCAAATCAAGCAGTCATTCTTCAAAATCCTACACCAAAATATAGCTATCATACTTTAAAACAAGATGTACTGGATGTACCATTACAAAAACTAGTGGAAAATAATAATGAACCGAGTAAAATATGTTTGTTAGAAAAGATTTTACGATTTGATGAGACTAGATTATTAAAACTCTGTAACTTCGAATTAGCTATTTGCATTTTGTACAGAGAAACAGAGAGAATGCATCCTAGTAAAGAATGAAATACTTTGCAAACAATTATTTACACTAAAATAATACGCTCCAAAAAAAAAAAAAACATTTGAAATATGTGGTATAGAATTCCAGCACAAGAATTTATAATACTTTGCATATACAGAAAATAAATATAATAGGTTAAATTTACTACTACCCACTGGAGATTTCAATATAAATACCCTAAAGCCAAGGAACGTTACAAATAATAATAATAATAAATCTTCCAGGACAATTTACACAGCGCCATCTAGTCCCAAATTAAGCGAAAATAAGATAACTATAAGTTAATAAGTATAATACTTAAATATAAGAAAATAAGATAACTATAAGTTAATAAGTATAATACTTAAATACATTTTTTTTTGTTAATATATACATATTATACATAGAAAACGCCCAGACCAAGACAAACAGACATGTTCATGACACAAATGTTTGTCTTGTGCGGGGATTGAACCCGCGACCTCGGGGTCAAAGTGGCCATTGCTAACCATACGACCACCGAGCTCGTCCAAATATTCCAGGTTACAAAACCACCACCATGATTAGAAACAGCAATAGCTTTTAGTAAGCTTTGTCGTATATAAATTTAAGATGGGTTTAAGGATGCCCAGGCCGACCCTGCGGTGTCGGATGGCAGTCCCGACCTGGACACACAGTGGAATATTTATATACTACAAGATATTCATAAATAAAGAAAAGAGTGCTTACGGATAGGCTCTCGTAGAAGACATCAGACCTTTAGTTCAAGAACCGTGCCATGGAGCCCAAGGTTGCTGGAGTCACTGTAGGGTTATGAAATGAGTACCATTTTTATAAGCAAATTAAAAATTACAAGTTTATTAACATAAGTACATAGGTACATAGGTACGCGCACAATCTACTACTCTTACGTAGGATGGCATAGGAACGTCATAGTCTTTAACACGATTGTTCATGGTCACTGAACGCGCACATTGAAGTTACACGTTTGGCCAATAAATCATATAAATAGTAAAACTGCCTTACAAGCATGATCGCGTTAATTCCTGTGGTTATTATAATTTCAAAACAAAAATTGTCTCGATATTGGCAGCTTTACTCCACAGCTTATACTATATATACCATATGACATACTGCTATGAAAATAACTAAAGTAAACTAGTCGTGCGGTAGTTACCTAATTAAATATTTGTCTAATTCATCGCATGATATCTGTATAGACGATTAAACAGAAAGTCTAGTAATATCCTTGTGTTCCTTGACTTTCAATGTATCTTTGACTATATTAATGAGCCACCTCTAATTGATTTCCTGTTAAATGATTTATTGCTATCTAACAATTGTTAAGTTTAAAATCATTTGACTCTCATTAAGCTAATGGTCTGTTATTAATTGTTATTAATTAGTTAATTGACTTCAAGCACAGAATTTCTATAACATATTGTTCTAAAAACAATTGTACAAATAATTCGCTGGCAAGAAAGGTTTGTATGTTCTGATGTACAATTTTTAACTGAAAAAGTTTTTACTCTGTCTGGTTCAGCAGTTTAAATCTGTAGTCAAATTTCTAACTCTATAGATTTCTTGTTTATTATGTAAACTGGTCATAAAATTAATATTATATGCTAACAAATTAGCAATTTTCATTTTTGATTTTTTTTTTAGAGATATAAGTAATCCTCGAGTCACACTAAAAGTCTTTAGTAAAACTATTAGTGTCAAAGAACATAAACTTGTCGCTATGACGACATGCCGGTGTATGCATTATTGTATTTAATTTGTGTATTTTAGTTATTTTACAGATGAGAGCTGTTCAAATGCCTGAAACCCAAGAAGACATCAAGAAATTAGACAACCAAGTCGACCTGTGTGTGCAACATAGATTTAAGTGATCTAAAAAGTTTATTGGCTAGTGCAAAATACAACAGTGATAGTGATAATATATTAATAACAAAAGATATTAGTATAATTATGGACAATAAGCATAATAGTCATAACGTTAACAATAGGGACTGTTTTCATTGTAACTAAAGTAAAAGCTATAAACGAAATCATCTGGATACCATGAAGTCTCCTCCAGCTGATTTCTCTCTTGAGGATGGAGAGGTTAAGTATTCTCACCCCAATGAAATACGATTCGACGGTTTGCCAATAAATAATTCAAACCTTTCACAGAAAACGATTATTGCCGACTTCGAATAAAATTAGTACATAAGTAGCCAGTAAGCCTAGTCATATGAATATTCTTGTACAAGTTTTACTGGAATAAAACTTTGCCTGTTTTAATTAAAGTTTGCTTTTTTTTTTAAACAAACGCCTCGGCCTTTGACTCGCCTGATCTTTAGGCGCAGGGGGTCGGGGTTGAGCCGTGGCCGAATGCCCAAGTTCATTGGCGTCTACAAGGGCTTTAAGGGTATTTAGGTTGTATGTTGAAAAAAAAAGCATGTTACAATATATTGATGCGTAAAGATGCCAAGAGGCATTTTGAAACACATAGTTTAATTTAATAATTATTGATTACATCTCGACAGATTTTCACGGCGTTTGTTATGGTCTTCTGGAATTCACTTAGTGCCGTAGAAGAACTCGTCGCATACGTAGAAGACAAGGTTTGTTTATACATCTAAGGTAAAAATACAATAGTTAGTACTTTTCCTTCGCTCTTATATTTTTCTTCTCGTGAGTCGCTACTGGGATCTCTTACAGCAGCATTATTTTAACCGTACATATTAATTCCACATAATGACATCCATAATATAAAATAACCACATCATTACTTTTTTGAATAACATATATATACATCAGATTACCATCGGATATTTTGATTGTGAAAATGAAACTTTAGCTGAAATTGGCGGTAATTGTGTTTAGCTTAGGTGGTAGGAACCATAGAGTTGTACCAACTAAGTTGAAGGTGTTTATCATTAATTTAAACCTAAAATCTATTTCCGCGATAAAAAAATCTGATGGTAATCGACTTCAGCTTCGGCGGTAGGCCCCCTGGGTACAGTACCGCCGAAGCTGAAGTCGATTTTTGATCCCAAAAATTGGACTTAGGTTCAAGTTATTGACAAATATCTTCAGCTTAGGGGCCGTCCATTAATCACGTGAGGCTCAAAACAGGGGGGAGGGGTTCGGTAAAAATCACGAAATATCACAAGGGGGGAGGGGTGTAGTAAAATATCACGTGTATTTATTTTTTGCCAGGCAATGAGCGAAGTTGAAGACGATGACGGCCTACAACTCCCTGCGCATACAGTATAATAATGGTTTCAGAGTATTGATGGAGCTGCCATGATTCTGTAGCGCGTCTGCCATGTTCATGCTTGCGCGAACAGCCCCCTTACCACCAACTCTTTTTGCGATTCAATAACTGAATAGAATGCTTATTCATACCATTGAATAAGCGACTATTCAATTTGAAATGAGTCGTTTATTCATTGATATGAATAAGCATTCTATTCAGTTATTGAATCGCAATAAAAGTTGGTGGTAAGGGGGCAGAACTTTTAAGCAACGATAAGGGGTCATCCATAAATTACGTCACACGTTAAGGGGGAAGGAGGGAGTCGACGAAGTGTGATACTGTGTGACAAGGGGGTGGGAGGGCTCCTAAATTTCGTGACGTGACATTTCAAAATCTAAGTGTTAAAACACGAACTTTGAACTATTAACGAAAAACTCAAATACATTTGCAACTCTAGATGTAAAATTGCAAAATATGTGACATCACACTAGGGAGGGGGGGATCTCACAAATGTGACCAGCTGTGACAAGGACGGGGTGAGGGGTCAAAAAATTATGAAATTCGTGTGACGTAATTTATGGAAGGCCCCTAAGGAAAAACACAGCATCCATTTCTTCATGACTGTTGACGAACGGATGGTTTAGAACCTTTGAGTCCGAGAAGAGATTTTCCGTCCCTTTGTGTGTTCTGCCGATTGTACAATGGGGTGTGTTCAGAGGAGTTATTTGACATAATACCCACGGCCTCCTCCTACTGTTGCACTGCTCGCCATCACAGGGAATTCATTCAGAGGTCACGTACTGTGCGGTTCCAGAGAAGTTCCGTACTATCAAGCTGTGGAAGTTTTCTCAGGAGACTACAACGTCAACGTGGGGTTCTTCAAAAGGACGTGAAAACATTTTTACGCTCGTACGTGTAGGGTCAGCAACGCGCATGTGATGTTTCTGGTGTTACAGACGTCCATAGGGTACAGTAACAGCTTTCCATCAGGCGGACCGTATGCTTGTTTGTCACGTTAGTGATATAACAAAAATCCTAATTAATATTCCAAAAGTTATAAGATTCTTTGTAGCTACAAAAAATACACGTGATTTGAGGGGGGGGAGGGGGTAGATTTCCAAAACCTCACCAAGTATCACCAAGGCGGAGGGGGGGTGGTAAAATTGCAAAAAAAAACCTCACGTGATTAATGGACTGCCCCTTAGTTGGTAGAGCTCGAGGGTTTCTACCCGCTGATTTAAACATAATCACCATCAATCAAAGCAATAGTTTCAATAAAACTTAACGGTACACCCTTGAAAAAGGTTGAGCAATTTAAATATCTCGGACATCTGGTGACCTCTGACCTGAAAGATGATGCAGACATGGAACGGGAACGCAGGGCACTGTCTGTGAGAGTTAACATGATTGCTCGTAGGTTTGCTCGCTGTTCGAGGAGCGTGAAAATCACTCTATTTAGAGCGTTTTGCACATCCTTCTACGCGTGCAGCCTATGGATAAATTACACTAAGAGACAGTACAGTGCCTTGCGTATTCAGTTCAACAATGCTTTTAGGGTGCTGCTGGGGCTACCTCGGTTCTGCAGCGCATCAGGGATGTTTGCTGAACATCGCGTAGATTGTTTCTATACAATAATGCGCAAGCGGTGCACATCTCTGGTGCGCAGGGTCCGGGCTAGCGGTAGCAGCATTCTGAAGCTGTTTTCTGACCGGTTTGACTGTCAGTACATGAACCACTGTTGTAGGGTGCATGTACTGCCGAATGTGAAATGACTACTAAATATATTATTACTAGCGACCCGCCCCGGCTTCGCACGGGTGCAATGCTGATACTAAATGTGTACTACAGAAGGTCTTTGCGCTTTGTCCTATCCAGTCCTTCCCCAGTTATAGGCACACGCCGCCGGCTCCGCGGCCGGTACCGCCACAGCCGTTATGTCCTTGTATTTTAAATGTGTAATATCTTCTAAACTATTCATTTAAATTACATGCTGTGAAGGGCCATATTGATCTATATTAAATGCGCAATGTATTTAAGGTACTTAATTGGATAAGGATTAATTCTGTATTGCTTAAAATCGCTTCGTAAATAAGGCATTATTTCTTGTAAAAAGCAAAGGATAAAATAACGGTTATTGTGTGTTACCACTAAGAGATAGACATATACCGTCGCGAACTTTTTTGTAGACCATTTTAAGGTGAACAATACTGTACTACATTATTTTGATCTATCTCGTTGGGTTCAGCCAGCGTTTGCAATGAAAGAGCAAAAAAATGTGTTTATTTACGACATCACATTAGAAACCTCTAAATTATCAGTGTTTTTCTACTATGTTATGCATATATTATACATATAAACTTTCCAGTTGAATCACTCTATCTATTAAAAAAAACCGCATCATAATCCGTTGCGTAGTTTCAAAGATTTAAGCATACAAAGGGACATAGGGACAGAGAAAGCGACTTTGTTTTATACTATGTAGTGATTATTATTTTATTTTTATTTTCTATTTTTGACATTTTGAGATTGACAAAGTTATTAATTTTATTTATCTTAAATTTATTAGTTATTTCATTATTATTTTATATTTTTTATTAATTTGACATCATCATTATACATTTTCTAAGTATTTCGGTAAAATTTATTTTTGTATCAGTTTATGTCCATGATAATTTATGTAATGTAATGCAATGATCCCTTGTTGATCGAAATAAATGACATTTATTATTATGTATCTCTCTTAATTCACGGGTCAAGCCCGGTCATTTGATAGGCATACGCGGGGATATAGATCCAACACGTAGAGGCCCCTTTGAGAAGTTTGATGTAATGTTGCACGCTCGCCGTGACCCGCTCCAGGATATATCAATGGAACGATATACCCATGAGCAGGTCTCGGCAGGCGTTGAGACTATTGCGAAGTGTGATGGAAAATAAATGGGCTATGGAGATGAGATCTGGGTGAACTTAATACCGGGCTATTACAGAAGAGGGACGGACGCCTGCCATAACTGCTTTTATTGCTAGTTATTTGCGGCAGGCGGTGGCTTGCCACTCACTAGAAGGGCCTCCGAAATGCCAGGAAATCGGCCGGAGGCAACACCGGTGTGAGTGACTCAGGGGTGTCGAGAGGTGTGCTGCGCTTTCTCAGAAGTTACTCGCGGCGTGATGCCCTTTAACACTTCCACCCGTGGAGCATATAGCTCTAGCGGCTCCTCTCTGGACGGCCAATGAAGGCAAGCCAGAGCTGAGAGTCCTGCGGGCCTTCTTGTGTTTACACTCCGACCGATGAAGACACGTCGGATACGAAGGCCCTGACCGACTCTCTGGAGACTCGGTTATTATTATTATTATTATTTTCGTAATCAAAAATTCCGATGGTAATCGACTTCAGTTTCGGTGGTAGGGCACAATTTCACAAAAATCTTGTTGTACGTATAGATTAGGAACCTTGAGCTTACGATAATTAAGGTTTCTGGAATAAAAGCGAAACAAAAAGTCATTGCTGATACAGACTTGCGACCACACGGTCGCAAATTATTCGTTTTCAACCTAAATTGACAACGTATTTATTATTACAAAAATTCGAGATTTTGAATAGTTTCGAGGTTTGCATATCAAAATATCATAATTTAACTACAAGCATATCTAAGAAATTTTCCAATATACAGAAAAAAGCGTAATTTTCAAACTAGATTTAACGAACATATCTGCTTATAAAAACAACCGTCCAGAAAAGTCACACTTCGCTGAAAATCTTTTAGATGAAGGACACAAGTTATCTCCCAATACTTCATACAAAATACTACACATGACAGACAAAGGACTTAGAAACAATAAAACACAAGAATTCAAAAATTCCTTTAATGAATAAACAACTTGACGTTAGTAATTCTCCTATCCTTAATATATTTTCCATTACCCCCACTACCCCCTCCACTTCCAACACAATATAAAGGCCGGCAATGCGATGGACTTGTCATTTGTAGGTTGTTATTCTAATCATCAACATCTACAGATCGCCTCGCGTAGAGGCGAAACACGTGTCGCAGAGACGACCACGGCAGTCGGGGCAGTGGCGGTCGCATGTATCTTCTGTTTCAGATGTTGGAGATTCGCCGAGACGACCACAGCAGCTGGAGTAGAGACTACCAGAGCAGCCACGGCAGTCGCATGCAACTTCTAACGGTAGTGGGTGGGTGCCGGCCGGCAGTAATTTGCATGAACCATTTGGTGGCGGAAGCATGCAAAGTAGTGTAGATCAAATTGCCTGTAAAATTGACTTCCGCAAAATAACACCTGTATCAATTAACTATGAAAAAAGCTGTCAAAAACTGACCTTACAAAAAGTTATACAGAATATATTTTTGTTAGGTTTGACATGGTTCCTGGAAAGCAAATTAGCAAATGACTCCTGACATCGCATTCTTCATATATTATGGTTAACATGTTGTATAAATAATTCACAAAGTTTCACCGGATCAAAATAGCGAATTTGTTTTATTAATATTTATGTTGTGTTTCTTATTATCCAAAGAAATCTGTTAACTGACCGCTGACTAGTCAATATTATTTTAGTTTTTTATTGTCGCTTTTCCAGCAGAGACAGACTTAAGTTTTTGTGAGTTTATGAGATTGTGTCTGTTAAATCTGGTAACATAAAAACGTTATGACAATCGAATACTTACTTGACTATATTTTTATAGAACATAAAGTCACTTGGATTAATAAGCTTAAATGGGCTTTGTCTAACAAGCTGGCTGTGTCTAATGGTTGGGACCCAAGTAGTGGGCTTTCTTATACGGCAGACAGAACAAATTAAACTGATTTGTGTATTTGCATTACTAAAACCCACGATTAATGGTAAGAAACATATGTATTTTTTTATTTACATCAAGCCAGAGGCAAATCGAGCATACGATCCACCTACAGTAGACCATACATGCAGTTACCGTAGCAACGCAAAAGTACATACGCTCATCTAATATAAAAAAAGAAACTGACCGATTGACTGATATATACCTATATGAACGCACAGCCCAAACCGCTGGGTTTAGAGATTCCAAATTTGACGTCAATTACAAAAATGGCATCGATTTCAAAATATAACATGATCATCATCAGCCTGTATCTATCCACTGCTGGATATTCATCCCCTAGGGGGGTGAAACGGGGGTCACCCATAATAAACTTACCCCTAATAAATAAATAAAAAACAATAATCACTAAAAAGGAAATAAACTTAAAAAAAATAAACCAACTGAAAAATCATGACACGAAAAAGCCAAAAATAACTACTATGATTTTTGAAGACTGTGTATTTTTTTTAAAGTTTGATTTATACTTTATAAGCTGGTGGAATAAAATTGATTTGAATATATATACCATAAAAACAGTACCTATGACGATTTTCAGACTTTTTGACCCCATTTTACCCTTTTAGGGGTTGCAATGGGGTTGAAATGTCATAACATCAATATGGGTGTTGATTCTATAGTTTTCTGGGAGGTTAATTACGACAATGGCATCGATTTAAAAATATAACGTAGTGGACACGAGTTACTTAAATTCATTTTTCAAATTTTACCTCTAAGAGGGTGACACGGAGGTTTTTTTTTTTTATACTACGTTGGGTGGCAGACAAACATACGGCCCGCCTGATGTGAAGCGGTTACCGTAGCCATATTACCGCTCGCAACATAAAATGTCGCTCGCGCGCCACCACATCACCACGCCACCACACCGCTGCCACCGCAGCATCTCCTTACTTTCTGGTGACCTCACTCACTCGCAGGAACACAACAACCCTCAAGGGAATTGTTATTTGGCTGCGGTATTCTGTGAGGTGGAGGTACATTCCCCAGTCGGGTAGCTTACAATTACGCCCCCTACCTGTCTTTTCGCCAGAGCTTCGTTTGTCAGTCAGCAGGGTGCACCACGTGCAGGTGAAGTTGGCTTTGGTTCAAAGATGTTGATGAACCTCTTACACCCCAAAAGGGTCCAAAGTTTGTATGGGAAAACGAGATTAGTTGGACTATTTTATTCTAAATTTTACACAAGTACTTCTTGATTAATGAGTAAACACGTATTTGCCACGTATGTCACGCGAGCGAAGCCGCGTGCGAAAGCTTTTTAAATTTGTATTTGGAGTCAATCAGTGTTTATGCGAACGCGGGCGCCGCGGCGGGATCGGGACGGGTGTAGTAGTTATCGGGAAAGTTCTTGCATCTGTATTTAGTACAATTAAAGGTGCTACATGAAGGCGTGTTAGACTTGTTTCCATGATTTCGAATTTTTGAAGGCAAACTTCAAAAATTCGAAATCATGGAAAATACCGGGTACCCGGTTTTGTCACTACATCAAACCCGAAAAACCATTTCTGAAAAGTACCTTCGGTTTTAGGAGCCTAACTGTATATATACATTTGTAGTACGTAGTATAGTATCCACATATTAGGCTATGAAAATACTTTTTGTCCTTTGTTGTGCGCTACCGCATCTTCAATGCATTTGGTATTAAAGATGCGATAGTCACGCCGCCGTATCAACCTTCTGATTTCCTTATTCAAAGCTACATACTTTGTTGAAGTTCATACAGATTTTTTTTTATATGAGAGGGGGGCGGCAAACGAGCAAGTGGGTCACCTTGTGGAAAGCAACCATCACCGCCAATGAAGACGAGCAACACCAAGGGGTCATCGATCCGTTGCCAGCCTTTTAAGGGAATTAAAGAAGAGCCTTTAATTCCCTTAAAACGCTGGCAACGGATCGACGTAGTCTTGAAGGATCCCATGTCGTAATTGCTCGGAAATACCGCTGACGGAAGTTGATTCCACAATTTCACCGTTCGTGGTATAAAATGTCTTAAGAAACGTACTGTAGTTGATCGCCAATTATCAAGATGATATGGATGAATTTTAATTTTTGGCGAGTTGTACGATAGTGAAATTCAGCGGAAGGTATCAAGACAAACAGCTCATCCGAGCACTAATTTGTATAGAACTCAAAGAGACGCTACATCTCTGCGTGTAGAGAGAGTAAAGTTGATCTGAGATCATTGGGTCACCGACGATTCGAACTGCTCTTCGTTGTATGCGATCAAATGGAGCAAGCAAGTACTGGGGGGCACCGGCCCAGAGATGCGAACAGTATTCCATGAGGTCGAATAGTGTCGGGGTGTAAAATACCAAAAATAATAAGAAGAGTGGTGTCTTCAATAAAGCCAAGCGGCTTTATTGATGACACAATGCTGTTTGTGGCGAAACGCAATGCTGAGACTAACAATAAGAGGAGTATCTTACAATCAGGAGCTATGACAAACGGGGACTATTTAGCGGTAAACGCACAAATCTGTGTCTTTGAGGGATTTAGCTGTACCAAATTTAATCGACTCCAATCCAATGTCTATGATATGTCCAAGGGACGACTCAATCTCAGATACAAGTTTTGTTCGGTACTCATCGACGCAATCCCGAGAAACATTACCTTAGCCAGTGTATCGTCCACTGTACTGTCGTCCGCATAGCAATGAACATTGTGTATAAGTTGATATTTAGGTGGAAATAAATAAACGATTAATAAGAAAATGCAATGGACGTATATTGTTCACACTTAACACAGTTACAAGCCTCTTACACGTAGACATATTTAAAAAAAAAAACAATGTTGCCAACTTATGACAAATATTAGTTGCGTTCTTATTTGCCTACACTCCCCACAGAACGCAGACCCATTTTACTGGTACAGAACAACTGTTTTTCATAAGTAGTAGCTTTAGTCATGTTATCACTACGAGTACCATGTTGCAAATTTAAATTTAACTTTATTATTAACAATGTTCTCTCTAACTAAAATGTAAACGAATATCTATATGTTTAGTTTTTGATTTATAACAGTTTGTTGATGCCAGTTGCACTTTGGTTGTCACAGTGGATGAGTAGCGCGCTGTCCTCGCCTTGACCGAGCTCAGCCTGCAGTTGCCGCAGCCACAGGGCCTCCTGGGTCGCCGTCGCCATCGCCATGTATTCGGCCTCCGCCGTAGAGAGTGCCACGGTTTGCTGTTTACACGAATTCCAAGATAAACAAGCATTCTGAAATAGAATAGTATAACCCTTGCATGATCGTCTATCCACTGGGTCGCTCGCCCAGTCAGCATCACAATATCCAGTTATTTCCTTCGAATCATCTTTGACATATTATATCTTTAGGTTCCTGGTTCCTTGAAGATACCTCATAATCCTTTTTATTTCAAGCCAGTGTTGATTTCCTGGACTATTACAGTACTCACTCAACTTGATAACTGCATAGGTAATATCAGGTCTCGTGACATATGCCAGATGTACCGGGGTACAAACTGATTAGCATTCAGACATTAATATGTCTGAACCTAGTATTGGACCGCTTTAATAAGCGGTCCATCGGGTCCTTTGTAGGCTTTTGCTAAATCATGTTGGTTTCTTTGAATGAACTTTTTCCTTGTGAAGAATACTGAAATATCAGAGCATTGAACTTCCTGTAGGAGTTTAGATTTAATAGAATCAGCACTTATCTTGATGCCAGAGATCTCCAGTCCCATAATCATGGGCTTATAAGCTTCAGGGAGGCCGGCTAACATCAGTGTACCGAGCCATTCATCATCAATGTCAAACTTAATATTCCTGAGCTTGTGGGCGTTCGACATTATTTTATACACATAATCATCTACGCTTTGAGACGATTCCAATGTAGTTGTTATCAGGTCTCTCAACAAGGCTACCCTCTTGTACAACCCGCTGTCATCAAAAGCCTGTTCCAAACTCACCCAAACTTCTTTAAAAGTAGTTGCATTCTGAACATGTACGTAAATGATAGGGTCCAGTAATAAAATCAACTTAGATTTCGCCTTGGTTTCTTTATTTTGGTCTTTATTGGTACCGGTGACACAACTCCATAAATCGTCGAGTTCGAAATATGCTTGGACTGCAAACTTCCAACTGGCATAGTTATCTCTTCCAACTAGTCTGTCGATATGAAATAGATTGTGTTACAATCTCGATTTTCTACCTATGGTTGGAGGCTATATGAAAATCGAGACTGCAAAGGGGGTAGTATTAAAACGTTTGATTTGATTAAAATATCCTATATGCACAGGGTCGTTTTCGATCTCGTTTTTTTTAATACGTCATATATCGTAAACCGCAATTTATCTTTCATTCAATCAACTCAAATATAAAACTAAAATTATATATAATCATCATCATCATCATCATCTCAGCCATTGAAAGTCGACTGCTGGACATAGGCCTCCCCTCTAGAAATATAAGGTCCTAACTTATTAATTGACAATACTGAATTGAGGATGCGTATTGCTTAAATACATCACATTACTAATGGAATTTCACGGCTAGCAATTATTATTTTTTTATTTTAAGAAAAAATAAATTATCATTTTAATCAAATAAATACCATATACTGAACGCTTTAGTGAAGAAAAGTGTTTGTATAACAAAATTTATTTATCATTAAAACATGTTTAAAATGTTCTTTTTTATCTTTACATAAAACCGTCCTTGTTCACGAGTTCATACCAGTGCAAATGTTGGTAGTAGTATCATGTGCGCATGTGCAGTCTACCTACCATTCATGCTTGCGCGCTGCGCGAACGGCGAAAGACAATCAGTCGCCGCTAAACTGAGTTTGTGAGCGCACGCGTGTTTTCTGCATTACCGGCCGGCGCCGCTACCGCCCGACAACGTAGTGCTCTTGCTCGTACGTTTTAGTTTTAGTGTGATTTGTTCAAATTTGCCATGCCAAACCGACGTTACACCAACCAGGAATACCTGGCAATGGTAATTGCGTACCGTGATAGTGAAGTGATAGTGGGGAGATTGTTCTGCAAGCGTAGAATCTACTAGAGCGAAGGCTCGGAACACGTGTCAGCAGGAACACGATTCTCACAGCTGTTTACCCTTCCGAGAACATGGACGGTTCGACCAACCTGCGGTGGACGCTGGTAGGACTCGATATCCTGCTGTCTTGAGGAGGAAATATTGGACTTTTTTAGTCAGCATCCGATGGCAAGTACCTCTGACGTATCTACATATCAGCTGCGATTGCGAGTTCTCGACATTTCAATCTACGCTATTGAATTGAGACCTCATTAGATCGAAAGAAAAAATAAATACTGTACCGTTGGTCTCGATATACCCTACATCTTGCCAAAACCGCGTCTGTTTATCAGCTGGCTGCACCACGTGCACTAAAGATCAGCTTTAACCCTAGTAGGTAATTGGTAGTGCATTGATAATAATGATACTAATGGCCGTTCGCTTATGAAAGACAGCTGTGAGGGCGATGACCTTGTGCTTCCGAGAAATCAACAGACATCGACTTCCGAGAAATCAACAGATTTGACGAGCTCGGTGGCGTAGTGGTCAATAACGCGGCTTCGACACCAACGCTCGCGGGTTCGATTCCCACATAGGACAAACATTTGTGTGCATGAACATGTCTGTTTGTCTTAGTCAGGGTGTTTTCTATGTATCATATGTATTTACAAAAAAAAATGTATTTACGTATGTTTATCAGTTGTCTAGTACCCATAACACAAGCTTCGCTTACTTTGGGGCTAGATGGCGCTGTGTAGTTTGTCTGACAATATTTATTTATTTATTATTTATTTATTTATTTATTTATCGGCCGTTACGGCTGGCCCTCTACTTTACTTATTGGGGTATGTACGGAAGTTAGAAAGCTAGCTACATACCTATGCCGTCAACTCGTATATGGGCGATGACTTCTTTTATTTAAATACGGCGCGATTGAGTTTAGATGAAATTTTAGGTACCTAACTAATTTTTTGACAAAGTTGTTATTATGATTTTAATGTTATTGAATGTTTCTTTTGAATCTTTTGCAACAATGAGTCTTGCGGCCCTATAAAAAAGTAAAGGGGTATGTTTGGCTTACCGCGATCTTTAGATCCAAAGCCTGCACGTGGTGCATCCTGCCGACTAGCGAAAGAGACTCTGGCGAAAGAGAGGTAGGGTAAAACGTATTTGTAAGTTGCCTGAGTGGGGAATACCTCTACATCACAGAACATCGCAGCTAATTTACAATTCCATTGAGGGTCTTGTGTTCCAGCGAGTGAGTGAGGTCACAAAAATGAAAGGAGTTGCTGCGTTGGTAGCGGGGTTGGCGGGGGCGCGCGAGCGTTGTTACCGTCGCGACCGTTAATACGACTACGGTAACTACTTCACATGGAACATGTCTCCAGACAAGCAGGGGAGAGTGACTAAAGGATTAGGGAGAACACAAAAGATCCATGAGGGTCGACGTGTCACCGGTGCTGCAGCACTGGACCCACTCTAAGATAACTACTTCACATCAGGCGGACTGTATACTTGTCTGCCACGCGACGTGGTATAAAAAAGTTAAAAAGAGAGGGATAAACAGAGTTCAACGCTCGCACGCGTCACCGTAGCTGTCATATGTGGCAGTACTTGGTCGTATACGTATCGTCGTACCTAACTAGTCATTATTACAATTTCATTCTTACGCGTGATGGTAAATGCGTAAGGGAGCAAGTTAGAATATTTTTTCTTGGTATACAGAAAAATAATATCATTTTAAAAACATTTTTATTTATGCAAAATTTCATTCACAATACGATGTATACAAGCTATAGATGCCAACCATATAGTATTGTCAATTAAAAGGTTAGGACCTTATATATAATAAAAATTAATATTAATAATTGATACTTAATTAAAAAAATACACTATTATTAAAGTATCGATCAAAGTTACAACGAACTACAAAAACTTTTATATTATGTTACTTGCTGCTACGGAACCCTTCATGGGGGAGTCCGACTCGCACTTGGCCGCTTTTTTCATACTACGTCGGGTGGAAAATAAGCATACGGCCCGCTCGATGTGAAGCAGTTACCGCAGCCATATTAACTGCTACTGCAGCATCTCCTTCCTATCCGGTGACAACACTCACTCGCAGGAACACAACAACACTCAAGGGAATTGTTATTTGGCTGCAATATTCTGTGAGGTGGAGGCACATTCCCCAGTCGGGTAGCTTACAATTACTACCTCTCTTTTCTCTCCTTTGGTCTCCTTCGCGGTAGTATAAAAGGTTGCCAGATTCAAGAGTCACGGTCCTCTCCCTGTCGCCGGATTTCCGACAATTCCAAAATCTGGCATTTAATGGATCTCAATTATACTTCCAGTTCCCTCACAAACTCATCGTGCCTCAATGTCCTGGTATTTAGAGTGCCTATAGTAATTTGCCCCTGCCCTGCTGTAACCGACACCGGATGAAAATCCATTAAATAGGTACTACAAATAAGGAGGTAAAAATGTATTAAAATCCATTATTTCCCTGAAACGATATCTATCAATCACAAAATGAACCATTTTCTGCATATTATAATAAATAGATGGCCATAATACGTTTACTAAACTTTTTGGCGCGCCGAATAGAAAATAATAATAGTAGGTACCTAGTTTTAACAAAGCGCGCGATTTGCATTTAAATAAATTTAAGTTCAGACAGTGAAGTAGGTTTAATATTGACTCTTCTCTTTCTTCTAGCAGAAAAAATATCTTTTACCAGAAAAGTCGAAAATTTTTGTTAGGATTCCAGATATTTCATTTTTTTCCCATAAATGGCTGTTTCGCATTGACCATTATTACAAATATTTAGGTTAAGACGTCCCGGTAAACAATATTTTTGGCATTCGCACCAGGAGCCAAAATTGCAAGGCTTCCAGTAGAACTTACTCGTGAGCAAGCTACATAAAACTGATCACGAGAGAAGCAGTCCTGTCTCAAGTGAACCCCAGCGACATTTAGAGACTGCCCCTGAGCTTGGTTAATGGTCATAGCGAAACACCTTTATGGGAAATTGAAGTCTCTTATATTGAACGGGATAGTCTGATGGAATAATGGAAATGCGGGGTATAAAGAGAGATTCCTCAAGAGCGCACCTTACTGTCCTCACTCAACAATACTGTAACTCATCGGTTGTTTAATACGTGAACAATGGTGGCACGGACCTCCTGATGATACACCTCCGTTCCATGCAAGTGGTAGGAGATGAAGCGGAACAGGCCAGCTCCATCACCTTCCACAGCTATAATTTAATTCAGTCAGGCGCCGACAGCGCTACGGGTTAGTCATAGTACACGTAGTGACTCACGCATTATAATGACCTCGAAAGTTAAGTTCAATAATTGTAATATCGGAAGTGCTAGCATTTATTCAAAATAAATGCGATGTAATGGACGAAGAGGGTCTTGTGCGTCGACACGCACGGTCGTGCCTTCTCGCCGGAAGAAATTGAAGAGGCAACAGGAAATGAATTTGAGAAGATTCTGCTCTGATTCTGAGTCCACAACGAAGCGGAATGTAGTAAGAAAGCGCGATGGAAAATCTCAAAGAAACTTATATGACGTGATAGCCTGTTTAAAGAAACGGATCCGGAGCTGGTACCAATTTTTGTGGCGCGTGAGTTGCAAAAACTACCTCCCGTTACCTTTAATTATTTAGACCCTACAACGTTGCTCAAAGATATAATTATTTTAAAAGACGAAATATGGATGGTGAAGGAAAACTTGGTAACAAATCAGCAATTACAATAATTGAAGAATGATATTATTATTATTGTAATGCACAATTATAAATTTAGTCAATCTTGACGTTATTGTTGGAAAGATACCGAAATTCTGATATTAAGTAGGCATATCCGATAAAGTCGGTACTTAGCTTCATTTGAGGGACGCAGTTTTTTTTTACGCCCTACACGCGCGATTGCAAACCTCCGGGGGTAACTACAGGGACGAGGTGAGCGATGAACCGTCATGCATAACCCCATGGTTTAAAATAATCTCTCGTATATACCCTTTCCTTAATAACGAAACCATAGCACGCTGCACAAATGCTAGGTATAGCGCCATCTAGTGATGAGTTAATAACATTTTTAGACATTTCTTGGCTGGGCGCTGGTCAAAAGTTAATCAGTTACCCATAAACATCCCCTTTTTTATGAACAACCATTCCACCAAGTCTCAAAATCGTAGCTGAATCGATTTCCAAAAAGAGGGGTTTTTTTGCAACCCCTATTATCAACTTCATTAGGGTGGAATTTCGAAAAATCCCGTCTTAGTGCGCGCCAACACTGTATATGGAACACATATCCAAAGTTTCATGTTTCTAGCTTCAGTGGTCTGGGCTGTTGATTCGTCGTGTCGTTGATTAGTGAGTCACTCAGTCAGTCAGTCAGTGAGGACAAAGCCTTTTATTATCTAGCTGTTGCCCACGGCTTCGCTCGGGTGAAATTCGGGCATTTTAGATTATCCAAGTCAAGTCTAACACGCAACGCAACCACCTTCATGTAGTACCTTTAATTGCACTAAATACGGATGCAAGAACTTTCCAGATAACTACTACACCCGCCCGCCCTCGCCGCGCCGCCCGCGATTGTATATGCACTGATTGACGCCAAATACAAATTTATAAACCTATTAGGATAACACTTCAGTCAACACACAAATCTCATTTCATCAGCTTAAAAAGGATAAACCAAAGTTTAAAAAAATTACATGATGATGTTCACGTTAGCCACGTTGAACTTTAAAATCGTTGTTGTTTTCGTAATCAGCGAACAGATAAAATATAAAAACAATAATACCCTCGACGATTTTCATACTTTTTGACCCCATTTTCCTCCTTTTTTTGCGATGAATTTTGAAAAATCCTTTCTTAGTGCACCCCTAGACGTCATAAGGAACTTACTTGCCAAATTTGGAATCTCCAGGCCCAGCGGTTTGGGCTGTACGTTGATTAGTGAGTCAGTCAGTGAGTCAGCGAGGACAAAACCTTTTATTATTATAGATGTGGTAGAATATAGATGTTACAGTATATATAAAAGCAACACCTACATCTAGCCATTACTGGCATGCAAATTTTTTGTCAAAATTATTGTCAATCACAGTGGATGTTTGTTCAAAATATGATGCAAATTGCTCTCGGAATTTTTTAGAATCTTTGTTGTAAAATTATTGAGAATCCTGAAAATTTAAGAAATATAATATGCGCGACAGTACATGCAATTCTTGTCTTTTATATTTTTTGCAAGTGTAAAGTAGCATACATCACTCGGGGCTAAAAAAAACTTTAATGTTATATTAACGAATGAAAATAAAAATATTTTTAATTTAATTTTTTAGACATAACTTCTAATGTACTTGTTAATTTTAATATCTAATTTCTTCATGTGCAAGTATTTAAATAATTCATAGTGTATATTTTCAGAACCAGTCTTCAAATTAACTGCGAAAATACTCAGCATACTGGATACCCGAGAAGTGCGCCTTTCTATTTATGGGATTTTTTATTTCGACTACAAAATAGTGCTGCGTTTTACCGCCGCTACATTTGCCTACGTTACTGCTACATTGCAATTGAGAATAAAAACAGACATCAAGATATTTGATAATACAACGACGACTCTCTAGTAAACTCTCAATTATCGATTTAAATTGCAATAGATGCAAAATAGCTACAACCTCCGCTTAGAGCTGAGTGTGTTCATAGAAGAAAACCGCGTTGCACAATTTTTGACTTAATACTGCACTGAATTTTATATAATATTGTTGATCACATGCGTGTTATTGAGAAAGCGAGTGATTTTTCAAATACACCAACATATCTTTTAAATTATAAAAAAATGAGATTATTTGTACGAATTACACGAGAATTGCAGCGTAGTTAATATAAAACGGAACAGGGGCCCATCGCACTTTCCCACCATCCCGCCACTGCGTCTCCTGTGCAGCCAGGATTAACAGAGGCAACAAAATTGCCCAAAAAGGCAATGAACAATGAAGTCCACTGCAGGCCCGAGTGTGAAACTACGGAAAATAAAGTATTAAAAGCGTTAAGAGATGGCTAGTCAAGTGAAACTGGTTAGTCATGTAAAATCCGTGGTAAATAGCAAGTGTGCCGTGCACCACGGATTTTAGATATTTAACACTATTAGAGGCCTAAACAGTGAGTGAGAGAATGAGAGAGAACACATTGATACCAATAATTTGAATTGCAAAATCTTCTCGTCCCGCGTTTCGGAACGAGATTCTCGTGCACAAGTGTGGACGCGAGCTACTGTTTACACAATGGTAGAACATACAGTCCGTGTTGGACTAGGCAAAATGGATATCGTTACTGAATCATCAATATTTTTGCCATTTAACCATTATGTCGACGAAGTTACCTAACGATTTATTGAGAAGAAAAATAAAATAGAAACGTAAAATGAAGATGATGGATGATAGCTATTAATCGCAACAGAACCTTGTAAGTACCGTAATTACATCTTATACTTTGTGATAGAATTAAATTAGGTACCTTTATCTAAGTTTATTTTATTATTATTAATATACGAAATGCTTAACGTACGGATGTAAGTAGTTAGTCGTGCGCGCAGTCCCTACAGTCTTTTGCGATACCTGACAAAGGTGACTAAGTTGTAAGTGCGTAAACAAATCTAAGATCATAATGTACACTTAGTTATGCAATAAAGAGTTTTGACTTTGACTTAATTGCCAAGTGGTTATGAACGAAAACAAAACCTCAAAAAAAAATCTAATCACTTGTGAGACCTGATGGCTCATTTACACATGCTCGTGCGAGCAGACGTCACCAGACTGCACGATTACCAGCAAGTAAACGATATGTTCGCGTAGCTTCTCGTAGTCGCTCACTCACTAGTGTGCTAATGATAGATAGTGATAGTTTTTTTTAACGCTAATCAAAGGGAATTGTGGCGAACGCGAGCGTACTGTTTGATTTAGAAAGTGGCCGAAGGGAATTCAGTATCCCCTATAATTTATGGTTAAATGAACTTAGCTTAAGTGAAATTCAACGAAAATTATACGCAATGTTACATACGAAGATATTCAATACAGTTGCGTAAGTACATAGGTACAAAAGGTACTTACACTGTTTTTTTTTTATTATTTCTTTATTATCATGGTGTGGCCTGACTGGTAGTCATCATATCATATACCTCTTATCTTATGGCAGAAGGTACAACTTCTTAACGGTTAGGAGTTAGGGAATAATTATTTAAATATATAATTAATACGCAGGTACTATTGTATATGTGCGAAGTACATGGTGGGGGACAGTCTATCGATCTCAGAGCACGCCGTGGCAAAAATATGTACTAAGCTCGGAAAGACTGAATAGTAAATGAGCCACAGAGACTACTTAAGTTTAAACTTGTATTGTAGGGTGTTAATGTCACAGATGTTTGACGAATTATGTTTGCTCGTATTAAGTAACTCTGGACGTTACTTCCCAGTTCTTCTACATTTCGTACATTTTGTGCTAATACAAATTTTTTGCCCTTTATCATTGTTTGAGGTTGAAAACTTATAATTTTTATTTTTATTTAGAATGTTAAATCTGTGTGCTGTTTGATTATGGTCGTAAGAATGAAAAGTTGTCGTACCGTCAAAACCCCACATTCCTCATATAATAATTTAGTCGGATACAGAAATTGACGAAAGGTTGATACTTTTAGTACGGCTCTTTGAGCAACTTCGAGGCTTTTTAATGTGGTTTTATGGGAACCTCCCCAAACTATAATACAATAAGAACAGACAGATTTTTGAAAATTACTATAAGTTTCCGTATTTTATTGGCCATGAATATGATATGTGGTTTAAATGTTAGGTTATTGTCTAGTATAACACCTAAGTACTTCAATGAAGTAGAATACTCTAACAAGGAGCAGCCACAATTAGCAGTATCATTTGTACAGTTGTGTACTTTCAACGTGAAATTTAGATTGCGCTCTGTATTTCTAATAGAGAAACGGATATACTTTGTTTTTGTAACATTGAGTGATAAAAAATTATGTTTAAAGTTGTTATCTTATTTAATCCTTTTTGCGCAGTGTCATATACTTCATTCCAAGTATCAGCTGCAAAAAGTAAAGTTGTGTCATCTGCGTAAGAAATTATCTTGCCATTCGTTAATGTTGTGTCACATATAAGATTTATGTATATCAGAAACAAGGTTGGACCCAAAATACTTCCCTGGGGCACTCCAAAAGTAATAGGCAAGTCATTACTTGTATCCGAACTCACACGCACACACTGGAGGCGACCAGAGAGGTAGCTTTTAAATAACTGCAATTGTACATCCCTTATTCCCATACATTCCAACTTATTTAATAAGATTGGGACAGAGACCGTATCGAAAGCCTTGGTCAAATCAAGAAATATTCCTAAACATTTTTTCCCTTCATCAATATTTTGAGTAACGAAATTAGTGAGCTCCTTAGTATTGCATCTGAAGTTGACTTGCCACGCCGAAAGCCAATTTGGTTTTTTGATATTATATTATTTTTTTCCAGATAGTTTATTAGACGATTATTTATTATCTTTTCGAGAATTTTGGAAAAGGCTGGTAAAAGTGAAATTGGCCGATAGTTTCCGACACAGTCTCTATCTCCACCTTTATGTATAGGTACTACTACTGATCTTTTAAGTGCAGACGGGAAAACACCTTTCTTTAGACATGCATTAAAAATATAATTCAGTGGTGGAATCAGAAACGACTTAACTTCTTTTATAATTTTGTTCGATATATTGTCCCAACCTGAAGAACATTCAGTTTTTAACCCGGTTATAAGTTTTCTATTTCTTCTTCATTTGTCTCTAACAGAACAAATGAATTAAGTGTTGTGTGGTTCGTGTTTGTGGGTGTGTTTATATTATTTAAATTATTTTGTATTTTATCAGCCAAAGTTTCACCAATGCTTGTAAAATAATCATTAACCAAATTTAGGGAATCTTTAGGATCTGCAATAAGCGTTGTTAGTTATTTAGGTTTATTGTTACTTTTATTTTTGAAGTTACAGATTCTTTTAATTGCTTCCCAAATTTGTTTGTTACTTTTGCCTGCTTTTTCGATCTGTTCCTTGTCATAAGCTCTTTTTGCGATTTTCAAAATACGATTACAAAAGTTTCCATATCGTTTGTATGTCAGAGCAAGTGTCTCATTTAGTGGTTCGCGTTTGGATTTGTGGTGTAATTTGTCTCGATTTTGTATGCAACGTAGTAAGCCCTGTGTAATCCACGGTTTCATATTTTTTTACGTCCTGTTCTTTTATATGTTTTGGTGTTTTGGTCTATTGCAGTTGATATTTTACTTATTAAGTATCACTAGAATTATATATTGGATTTAGATCGATTTTCTCAATTGCTGCTATTACCCCCTCATTATCATTTTTTTGGCAGATAGCTTGCTCTTGCTTTATCTTATTATGTAAAAAAGTTATGACGGTCTTATGATCAGTGATCGTAGAATTTGCGACTATTGTGAAAGCTGGCATTTTAGATTTAATTAATACATGGTCAATACAGCTGGAACTCTCATCCCTTGTTACCAGTGTGTGTGCAGGTAAGAGCCAATGATAGGCTGTCATGTTCAAATATTTTTCCGAATTTAGATTATTTTTTTCAGGATTTATAGATATATTAATGTCTCCGATGAGTATTATATTTTGAAAGCCAGCGATATTAGACAGATTATCATTGAGTGTTGTTAGAAATGGTGTGATATTTGAAATTGAAGGTGATCGGTAAATAGCTATTAAGGCCGTTTGATTATTAATTTTCAATATTAGACTGTTTGCATCTACAAAAATAGGTTCCTCCGATTGTACATTTAAAGTATTTTTCACATAGACAACTACTCCATCGTTTTGTTTAAAATTGTTTTTTGTTACATAAGAGCGATAGTTTTCAAGGTTAGGTACCGTTTGGCTTCTGAAGATCCAGGCCTCGGTGAGAACCAGGATGTCTATGTTAGTTTTAATGCGTTCCAATATAACCTCAAGGTCGTCAAAATTATTACTAATGCTTCTTATATTTTGTGTCATTAAAGTGAGTGTAGATTTAGAACGAGGAGTATATCTATGTACATTTTCAACGTCGCAGGAAATTGATGTATAATTTGTGGTGTGCTCAATATCGTCACAAATATTTACTAAATCTAAATTATTTATTTTTTATATATAAAGTTACTACGTGGTAGTCCCAGTATGATGCAATTGCAATATATGTATATCTATGTATGCACATGTATCTTTGTATATTTTTAAATATGTGCAGAAGTTTGTGTGACAATAGCTGACGAACTGTTGTTTCAAGAATGCACATATGCCTATTTGTATAAATATGTGGTAGTTTGTTTGACGATAACTGGATAACCTTAACTCCTCGCGATTGTGTGTATGTTTGGATGTATGCATGTGTATATGTATGAGTATATGTATGAGTGTGTGATTGTTTGTCCGTTGATTTTTGCTGAAAGAAAGGGAGAACAGAATTTGTGTAGAATTTATATTTTAATAAAAAATGTAAGCATCTATATGTATGTAAATGTGTTTGTTTGTCTGATACCTGCTGAAACAAAAATTGAAATGAAATTGTATAGAATTGTACTATGTATTCTACCAAGAAAAGTAAATATCTAAAAGATAATAACTTCTTAAATAACTGGTTTGTGAGTTTAGAAGTGATCTTACATTTAATTATCTGTAGTTTTAACAGCAGCCGTACCAAATATGTATAAATACTTATTTCCACTTGCATATTTTCAAGTGTAACTGACTGTAACTGACGACAGTGTGTGCAGTATTTTGTGTGACAGTAATTGAAAAGCTGTAGATTCAAGCAACTTAGTGTAAGTATTGATGCTGCTATGCTTATTTGTAAGTATGTGTGATTGTTTGTTAGACGATAACTGGGAAACTGTAGATTCCAGCGATTGTGTATATGTTTGGGTGTATGCATGGATATATGTATGAAAGTGTATTTGTTTTTTCAATGGTAACTGCTGAATGCTGCTAACTGTTCGACATGTATTTGTGTAGAAAATGTATAATAATGAAAAGAAAACTTTTATAAGATAATAACTTATTGTATATTTAGGTATACACCGGTGGCAAATGATACTACTTTTTGGATATTGTGTAAATCGATGTTTATTCGACGACACTCTGTGGTGATGTGAGTATTGTATGGAAGGCGGCGGAACGCCCGCACGCATCAGCATCCAGCAGCTACGCGACAAGTTGTTGCTATTTAGAAGGCTGCAGGCGTTGCGCCGCGACATATTCCCCGCCGTTGAAAGCTTGCTTTCAACACTTCAATCCTTCAGGAGTTGGCAGAGGATAAATTCGAACAAGGGGCCGCCTCACACATCCCTTGGGAGTCTTGATGTCCGCCACTCTTGAGACGCCATCCGGGCCAGGAAAAATGCGTTTAATGGAGGAGAGAAGTCCTCTTGCAGAAGCACCATATCGCCTACGTTCAATTGAGACTTGTTGCTTCGCCATTTTGTCCTCTATTTAGCGTAATAAGGTCTATGATCCTTCATCTATCCAGCGGTGTGATTGATTGAAATTTGGATATAGAGCCGATGTAGATTCCAAGTATATTGACGTATTCTTTTTGCCAACGCTTCCAAAAATGTTGTCGTATCCTTTGTCAGTTGTTCATATCGATGCAGTTGACTTTCATTGCGGTCTTCTAGATTTTGCGAAGTTATTGAAGTCAGCGATCTCCCAATAAGAAAGTGCCCGGGGGAAAGGGACTGGAGGTCATTAGGACAGGATGAAAGAGGACACAAGGGGCAATAGCTATTAAGGATTGCATCCACTTGTGCAAACAAAGTGAGAAGTTCCTCAAATGTAACATGACTGTTTCCTATGACACGTTTTAAGTGGTGTTTTGCTGACTTAACACCGGCCTCCCAGATACCGCCGAAATGTGGAGCGTAAGTAGGTATGAACATAAATTTAATGCCTTGTTGGCTTGCAAAATCAGATAGCGGCGCGTTATTATTATATTTAGAAAATGGCCAATTTAGAAATTTCCCTTGCTGCAGCTACGAAATTGCGCCTATTCTCACAACATCTCTAGAAGCTTCCTCGCGCGAAATGAAGCGTCGAAGCTACATAACAAATGTACATTTGGTGAGATCGCTTACGACCTCCAAATGAGTGTACTTGAACCGCATACAAACAAAAGACACATGTAAATTTTGATTACGCGATTTCCATGTCATTTTCGATTTATTATATTATATAAGCCAGGAAATCCGATTTCGTTTGGAACCAACTGATGCCAATAAAAATTTTTTGTCGTCAAAGCCTTTTGTAGCGTAATTTTATATAAAACAACTATTTATAAGATAAATTTAGCTTATTCCACTTTAGTGTTGAAATTCGTTTGAATCTTATTTCTAAAATTATAAAGACATTTTTTAACTAATTTGAAAGTGTATCCTAGCAGTCAGGATTATCTATTAATGACAATTTAGTACAGAATCTACCACATACATCCTTGGTAGTGTGAATAAGGAAGTGTTTTTGGATGCACTTGTCCTTCTCACTTATAATATATTTGCACGAGCCTTCTCAAGCTACAAAATTTTTGTAAACATAGTTTCAAAATTATTTTCTTCGAATTTAACAACCACTGTATGATTACAGTGTGTTGCAGTATTTAAGTTTGTAGGGCATATAGGACCAGACAATAACCAACCCAATGCTGAGTTTGCTAACTTTGGTTTATTTATGCCGAGGTTACGTCTTTCGGTACCTAAAATGTCCCAAAATAAATCGGCTCCGATTAGCACATCAATTGGAGCTGGCTGATAAAACTTGGGATCAGCCAATTGAATGTCTGGAGGTAACCTTAAAGATTTAATGTTAACTGGGGTCTTTGGCAAGTAACCCGTTAATTCTTTCATAACAAGACATGATAGACTTGGCAACGTTGTCGGCACGGCCGGACGCAGCAGGTGTCTGGGTCCTGTCGGTGCGATGCCGCACTTGTTGCGGCTGGTGGGCTTCTTCCTTCTCTCACTTTGATGAAACCCTCGGGGTCGCACTGGTCCTTTCGTGAGCCCTGGAGCACATTTACACAGGGCTTGTGAAGACTTCGTTTCTCCATTTGTGTTGTGAGCCGCTTAGCGGCGGTGGCGGCGTAAGCACGATCGGGAGTGGTCGTGCCAATTGGTGACGTTTCCGGCGGCGGGGCCGAAGTGCGAGGTGCGGGACGTGGTGTCACCGGCGAAGTGACGGCCGACGCAAAACTGCTGACGGCCGCAGGTTGCGCCTCGTGTCGCACATCCACACCAGAGACCTCGCGTGACCTACTTTCTGAGACAGCGCCGCGCAACGAAAATAATTCGGTACGTAGCTCACTAATAGTAGATTCGGAGGCCTCTAATCTACTTTTCACTTCGTCGAGGCTCGTCTTCAGGGCCCTAATGTCCTTCAGCAGCCTAGTGACGTCGACGTGTTTGAAGTCCACAACTGGAAGTTTATTCAGCTGCTTCGCCACGAAGGTGGGCAAGTCGTCCGGATCTGTCTCCTTGAGAAGAGTGATGATGTCCTGGACACTCCTCTCTGTACCATCTCTCCTTCGAGAGGGCATGTGCGCGGTCTTACCGAGCTCTTCAAACAGCAGCTTCTTGCCACTGCTAATTTCCTCTTCGCTGAAGTTGCTCTTGCAGATCTGCATGATGCTGACCTCATCGAATGTGTCTATGGCATACTGGATGTACGCCAATAACTCGTTAGCTATGAGTTTTTCGGAACTCATAGCCATTTCTTTAACGCGTCACGGCAATGCCGCGCGAGTCGCGAATTATTATAATTCGTTCTGTGCAGGCAGGCATTATGCGCTCTAAGGGCGCGTCCGGTTTAGAGCGCATACTGCGCTACACTGAATACTACCCGCGAAGAAATAACATAGAAAACAATAGAATATCATACGTCCCCCATAATTATAATATTTGTGTATATATTCTCATGTGTATTTATAATGATTATTTCATACTAATCTCAATCCAAGTACCTTTACTTTATTTTTCATTTCATGAAAAACAAAATTGACACATAAAGTAAAATATCCTTATATAAAGTAGAAAGGACTTGTGAAGTTGTTAAAAGTGACGTCCGTGTTGAGTAATACCTATATTGACAGATCACAGTTTCTAGATAACCTATTTTTGTCATTTGCGGAATTTAATAAAAATCGTTGCACGATTTACCGTATTTCTGTGCTGTATAACCTCTCAGTGCAAAATTATCTTTGACAATTACCCCTACGAAAAAAATCATGGATTTTTTTAAATATATCAAGTTTTATTTTTAAAAGTTATTAATTTAATATTTCTAACAAGGTGAAATATTTTCAATACGAATTTAAAGTATCACAATATATTTTATATTCACGAAATAATCGAATGCACTTAACGATTACATCCTGTGTAATATCACACGAGTTAGTGTAATGGGCAATAAGCTATTTCATTTTAATTGCCACAGTGAATGTAAGAATACAGTCGCGTTTTCCTGTTAATCAACCAAATTGTCCTGAAAATGAGCTACAGAGGCTTTTCTACAGAATATCTCTCAAAAGATATTTTGAATGAAGATTTACTAAAAATATTTACACCTTTTCACCGTATACAAAGAATACTAGGAGTTTGCCGCGTAGACGCTCGTGATAACTTTGTAACGGTAGTAACAAATTGGCAAAAAATATACACAATGTTTTTGTTGACCCTAGCAACCTTTGGTGAATACACCATGATTCACGTGTATGGAAGCCGATATGCCCTAAATGATTTATTCATAGGATGTCTGTGCTTGCACTGGATAATTTTCATTATTAACATAATTCACTTGAGATTTTTAAACGGAGATTCAAATGCGCACTTCTATTTGAAACTACAGCAAATTGACCGTGTTATGAACATGGAGAAAATCCAAGCAATTAATTCCATGATGTATCGAATCAGTGTTGTCGCAGTGTGGGTAGTAACAGTTATATATTGTACGTTTGGGATTATTGCTATATGCAATGATATGGATGTTGCGTTAACGTTAATTTCACCTTCTTATACTTTATTTATATATATACTAGAGTTTACTAACAGAATATTCCTTATAATTTATTTTGGTTTTCGTATACGATTCATTAATAGTATTTTAAAGAATCATTTACGTCCAGAAATACTTAGTATCGACTCTAAGTTCCCCGTACCGACTGAAAAATACATGAGGTGGTTAGCTCACAAAACTCACGATTTTGCAACCAGTGATACAGTACTATATTTAAAAGAAATAGTTGATGGATTTACGAATTTCCAAAACATGTACAAATTTCAGGTAATTGTATCGTAGCGATAGCATAAATGTTAATAATTAGTTTTTTGAAGTGAAAACTTCTTTAGCGGCGTTGTGCACTTTTTGGGACGGGTAAAAAATGTTAAACTCGCTCCAGGATCACGTGGCCTGATAGTAAGACAAAGCTGTGATACTAAAAGTTTAAAAGAAGTAGAAAAAAAAAAAGAACGTATTATGTTCTATTTTTTTTTAACACAATTAACACATGAAATAAATTTTAGTGCGGCGCAGGACGCTTGCGCGAGTGTGCATGTGTTTGTACTACAGTCTGCTACGTGCATCCACGAATAATGACTGCTGATGGCTTGAGCGTCTGTATACTTGTAAAATTCGTGTATTATAGTGTTTAAAATATGGAAATTCAGCAAAGTGCATCTATTAATGAAAAAAGCAATTCATGCGAAATTATTTTCTAACCATTCTAAAATATTCAAAACTGCACAACGTTAATGTTCAAGTTTTCACTTCTCCGGCACTCCCGGAGTGTAACCTTTTTTTTTAACATAATCGGTCAAAGCTCGATGGCGTCTGTTGCGCGTGGCAATTTAATCGATCACACAAGTCAAGCATCGTCAACCGTAGCCTGTGCATGGATGAGTTTATGTATCTCGAGCTCTTACTCTTACGGCTTAACGTGCCCTCCGAAGCACGGAGGACCGTGCTTCGGAAGGCACGTTAAACCGTCGGTCCCGGCTGTTGTTGTTAGATGACACTCGTTAAGCCCAGTCAGTGGCCTTTAGGCAGCTTGAAAACACTTACCTCCACCAACCCGCAGTTGAGCAGCGTGGTGGAGCATGCTCTAAACCCCTTCGAATGAGGGGAGACCCGTATCCCCACAGTGTGATGAATAAGAGTTGACGATGACGAGTAGGTCAAATGCAGTTTGGTTTCATTGCACTGGGTAGCGCTGCAAATCAAACCAATTTCAATTGAACTGGTAAAATTTAGATAAATTGCATTGATCTTAATTATATAAGATTGCATTGGCTCATTTCAGAATAAAGGCATACTCGAAGTTTCGAGTATGCCAATCAGTAATTTATCAAATTTACTTAATAATTTACCACGTAAATTGTTAAAATATTTACTAATGCATTTCTATAGAACTACAAAAATAGGAATCTACTGGGATACCCATTTACCCAGTCAAGAGTGGCACGATTTTGATCATTATTCTTCAAAATATTTTTTAAAGTATGGTATTTCAGATTTTTGTTCTTAATTGTAAATCGGTTTTCGAAGTTATTACCTATGTCCAGTTTATGATTACCTCACTAAATAACAACGTAAGTATTTATAAAATATGTTTAGTTTATAAAACAATGACTGTAAATTAATTATACCACTAAAATTAGAATTAGACTTCAGTTTACTTACAAGGAGCACGTACCCTAACTACTAATGTTAATGTATATGTGTATAACTATATATATGTGTATAATTAGCATAGGTCTATGTATCATATATAATTTTATGTTTTCATCGGTATTTATTCTGTGTATGTTCATTAGTCATTACTGTTATTTTGTGTACTGCATTCGAGTTTTACTCTATTTTTCCAAAGGTAGAGGTGACTGGTAGAGAAAGCTCTTAGCATTAAGTCCACCTTTTGTACCCTTATTCTAGGGTCAATAAAGTTTAAATAAAATAAAATAAAATAATGCGCTCCTGTGTGCCAACCTTCCGGTTATATAAATAAATAAATAAATATTCAAGGACAAATTACACACATCTAGTCCCAAACTAAGCAAAGCTTGTACTTTGGGTACTAAATAACTGATATAATACTTAAATACTTATTTTTTATAAATACATACATATAATACATAGAAAATACCCAGACCAACACAAACAGACATGTTCATGCACACAAATGTTTGTCTTGTGCGGGGATCGAACCCGCGACCTCGGAGTCAAAGTGGCCATTGCTAACCATTCGACCATCGGGCTCGTCAATATCACAGGATTTCGAGTCTCTCGTCCAGTACACCAACCAGACGAGAGAACCTACCCGCACCGCTCTTGCGCTCAGTAAACCAACCGAGCACGCAAGCGGATTGGTATTTACAAAGAGCAGTCAACTCATGATAATATAAAATGATAAATAACCTTCACTCTTATATTTTGGTCTATATTTGACCGGACTATTTTGAAACGTTCGCTATTTTAAATTTTGATATTTTGAGTATCGATATTTTTTTCTGTATATATCTTAATTTTTGACAATAGTATCATAATTATCAGCCTGTATCTGCCCACATCTGGATCCTCCCCCAATGCTATTCAACCAATTGATCGGCCCATCTAGGCAACTAAAAAGGGGCACTCAACGCTTTAACGCCCCAATACGCAGCCTCCATTTTAGAACTTTCCTTTCCCATCTGAAGGTGACTGAAGGTGTGGCCAGCCCACTGCTACCTCAACTTTTAGTAAGTTGAGGAACTTTCGTTTTTCATCGAATTTCTTTCTCTAGGTTTTTCCTCACTGACTTGGTTAATGTGTCCTACCTACGGTCATTTAAACTTGCTGACTTTAATAGCTATATCGACACCTTGGTATGTAACAGGCTCACATATTATGTTAGTTTAAATTGTTATTCTAGTCAGTTTCGAAGAACTTGTAGCCAGAGCTCTTAGAAAACAATTAACGAGCAGCAATAGCGATATAAAAACTAGATTTTTGCGAATTGCACTGCTGATGGATGCACTTAAAATTTTTAGAGGTTTCTGCGCTATCGCAGAAATTAGCTTATGGAACTCACAAGTGAATTCTCCGACAAACTACACTAATCAGGGGCCCTGCCGCCGAAGCTGTAGCCGATTCCCATCCGTTATTTGAATGCGGAAATGACACTACTGCTTAGATTGTTGGTAATTATACTTAGCTTAGCTGGAAGAAACTCTAGAGTACTACCGACTAAGCTGAAGATGTTTGTCAGTAACTAAAGTTTTTATACGAATTTTTGGAATCAAAAAATCCGACGGTAATCGGCTTCAAATTCTGTTATTAGCCCCTGGCCTTATAAAGTTAATACGAGTATAACTTTAATGTCCATCATTAAACATGCTCTTTGCTCATCCTACTTTTAACATAAATTCTGCCTCCTACTACTAACGTAAATAATTTTTGTGAGTATGTACGTATAGATGTTAGTTACTGAACAAAGTAGGTGAACAGGATGGATGTAGATCAGATGAAGATCTAGATTTATATATAGGATATTTTTTATCCCGGCACTGTGTTCACTTGATGAGAAATCGCAGGAAGACGCTAGTATAAAAATAAATCATCGTAATATATTAAAATAATTATTTTTATATGTTTTTTCAGTTCTTATTTGTAACAGATATTCTAACTATTGTACTTCTCATTCTCATTGATTGGTCTACAATCGTGTTTACTTATGCGGGATGTGAATTATTTCTGCGAGAAGTAAAGGAAACAAGGCTTCTATGTGTATCCATCATGAATATATATTATAATGATGGTTTGTACAGATTTGATAGATATTTGCTTTTACATGTACGGTGAAATTTTAGCCACCTGGAGCCGCAAGGGCGGATCCAGCTTTCATGTCGCAGGACATGTAGCAGACAAATCCAAATTATTAGAGGTTTTCCTAGGCCCATCGGCAGCCCAGAGAGGAGTCATGACAACCATGACCCTCGCCCCACCCCCTCTTGGATCCGCCCTTGCCTGAAGCTAAAGTACCTATTCTGAATAATGAAGTTAAAAAATTTCACACAATCAAGACGGTCCCATCACAAATTCCCACCAGTGTGCCTGTAACCTATGTAACAACGGCGACCAGCCCCCTTACCACCATCTCTTATTGCGATTCAATAACTGAATAGAATGCTTGTTCATACCAATGAATAAGCGACTCTATTTCATTTGTAATATTGTTATTGAATCGCAATAAGAGATTGTGGTAAGGGGGCAGATTGTCCAAAAAGGCAATGAACAATCAAACCCACTTCAGTCCCAGTCCCAGTAAATTTAATCACAAAAAAAATGTAGAAGTAGGAAGCTTTTGGAATTTGTCTTCCCCTCTTGGCAACTTCAAATTTTAAAAGAAACATAAAAATATTTTTTAAGATACACTTCTCTCACCTATGAATCGCACTGACTATAGTTCGAAAAAACAATATCCTGTACCTTTTTGGCATCAATCGATAGAGTCAATCCACAGAGCACGAAATCGCCGCGCCGCCCGCTCGGCGCGGCGAGCCGGGCGCGGCGATTTCGTGCTCTGTGAGTCAATCAATAAAATTAAATGAAAGGAAAACTATGAAACCTAAACTTATTTTAATGGAAGGGGGTGTATGTGGTTCATCAACATCTTTGAACTAAAGCCAACCTCACCTGCACGCGGTGCACCCTGCTGGCTGACAAATGAAGCTCTGGTCAAAACAGAGGTAGGGAGCGTAATTATAAGCTACCCGACTTGTGGGGAATGTACCTCCACCTCAAAGAATACCGCAGCCAAATAACTATTCCCATTCCCGGGGGTTGTTGTGTTCCTGCGAGTGAGTGAGATCACCAGAAAGGAAGGAGATGCTGCGTTGGTAGCGGGGGTGGCGGCGCGTGAGCTTTATTTTATGTTGCGAGCGTTAATATTGCTACGGTAATCGCTTCACACGCGCCGCCACCCCCACTGGGTGGCGGCGCGTGAGCTTTATTTTATGTTGCGAGCGTTAATATGGCTACGGTAACCGCTTCACATCAGGCGGGCCGTATGCTTGTCTGCCACCCGACGTAGTATGAAAAAAATAATCAGTACGTAATTTTTTACAAATGCTTAGGTTACCTTTAGTTATTCTTAATGTTGATGTAATTTTCAGATCCGGTGCGGATAAAAGCAAAAAGAATGCTACATTTGCTGGAAAATAATCCACCAAAATTCTCGGTGTACAATATGTGGAAGTTAGACGGGAAAACATTGGTGAAAATCTTTTGCACCTTCAGTGCTTTGATTTTTACTATGCTGCAATTTAATTATCTTTAAAATAATAACAACAATATGAATAAAGTTAATGCTGATGATTGATGGCATTTAGTGGAATCTTGTTGACATTCTGATAGCAATAAAGCACTTGTTCTGTATCACGTTTTTTTTTACTGACCAGTTTCACCCCTATCAAATTACCGGGCTTGACCCGTGATTTAAGAGTGATTCATAATAATAATAATAATAAGCCTGTCAAAAACCAACCCAAGGACCAGGCTAAACATTTAAGCACAGTGCTATTTAGTACCGATCTTATTGACTTAAACGTGTATTTCTCAACCTCGACATTGGCAAAATCATCGTGGATTGACTGGTTGTTGTGTTCCTGCGAGTGAGTGAGGTTACCAGAAAGGAGAGAATTGCTGCGTTGGCGATGGATATGCGATATTTCATGTTTCGAGCGTTAATATGGCTACGGTAACAGCTTCACATCAGGCGGGTCGTATGCTTGAATGCCACCTGACATGGTATAAAAAAAAGCTGCCCAGTTAAATCTAATGTTCAATCTATGTCTTCGCTGAAATTACTACAGTCCACCTGTATGGCTTTGTCTGAGGTAGACATAATCTTACCTACCTCATTAGTCTGTACCCTCTATTACTGGGCTAAAGATGAGAAAGTTGTAATACAAATCTTTTGTTTGGTCAAAATTCTCTAAAGTCAAGAATTTTGACCAAACATTAGAATCACACAACAGGAGAATCTAGAAGTAGTAGTGAGAGTTTGACCAAACAGGAGAATCTAGAAGTAGTAGTGAGATTGTTTAGCATTCGACTGAGATCCTCCAGCTATTTACCCATTCATTACACATTACCGGCAAATCGAAGGTGAGATGTACTCGCCATTCTCATTGATGCCCCGTGTCTTCCAATCCAGGGTCTTAAATGCATCTTCTAGTGCAACGGTAAATAGTTTCAGGGAGAAGATATCCTCCCGCAGTACCTGAATATGCCTCGACTGCTGGCTTCAAACACAGACAACCATTGTTGCAGCGTTATACATGCATCTCAGAAGAAGTTCTGCAAGAACAGTAGTGGTGTACATGTTATTGTTATAAAAATCGAACCGACCAAGTCTCGATGGAATCGAAGACTTTTTCGTAATCCACAAAAGTCACATAGAATGTTGTATTGTACTCTGAAGTTTTCTGTTCAATCTGCTGTATTGCATCTATGGAGTCCACGGTACTGTACACATTGTGAAACCCAGTCTGTTCAGGTGACTGATATTTATCAAGTCTTTGAAAATACATATTGTGATAATTCTTGAGAACAGCTTATACGTACACGTGAAGATCCATCTATAATTCTTCAATGAGATTTTGTTACCTTTATTGACGTCATAACGTCTTATAAATCGTTGAACGCCGGCTGAACGCACGAAAATAATGACTTATCGTCACGTTCCGGCTGAGCCGAGTATGCGAGCGTGAGCGCGGCTTATTGCGCGCTCTCGCTTGCACGTGTGATCTCTCTTCTACCACATTGTCCGATGTTTTCTTATGACGTTATCACGTAAAATTATCGTTCGTAAACCGACTTCCCAGACAACTAATTTTTTGAAGAGCAAAAGTACCAAATTGGTGATCTACGAGGCTGGTGCAGTCCCAATATACCTATTATCGCAATCTCTACTAGGTAATAATATATTATAAATGTGAATGTGAGTTTGTTTGTTACGCTTTCACGCCGAAACTACTCCACTGATCATCATGAAACTTTATATACATATTTTTAAAGGTTTTGGAAGGACTATTAATTAAATAAAAGTTAACGCGGGCGTAGCCGCGGGTGAAAGCTAGTATCGTATAGAAGTAAAATAAAAGTTTAGCACCTTCTCAAAAAGTGTATTCTTTAGATTTCTGCCCGCAACTTCACTTGCATCGCTTGCTCTTGTCTACACCCGCAATATCGGTTATCACACCACAAGGTAGCCTATGACGTTTCGCGGGAAATAATCTAAGCCCATATCAAATTTCATTCAAATCAGTTCAGCCGTATAATCGTAAAATTTAACAAGCAGACAGGCCACACTTTCATGTTTATGTAAGTATGGCCTAGGTATTTTACTTCAGGAAAACGTAGATTATTAATGGCAAAAGAATTATTAAAATCGGTTTAGTAGGTTTTGAGTTTTATCCAATTTACGAACAACAATTTTTTCCTGAGTAAAATAATAAAACGTTCAAATAATTACATGTTTTAAAAGTTTCAAAATAAAATTGTTTCTGTAATATTATCACAAGGAAGTGGAATTTTTATAAAAGGGACATCAATTTATCAAATTAATTATCAATAATTGCTGGACAGGGCATTGATAATTGTTATTTGTAATATCTGCTTCGACCCAACACACGTTTCCTACGTTCTAATTTTCGTAATGGAAGTGAATATCAAAAACCCAAGCACTCCAGAATATCTATCGAAAGATATTTTAGAAGAAGATTTTTTGAAAACGTTCGCACCATATCGTATCGTACAAATGATATTTGGAACTTGTCGCGTCGATATCAAAGATCGTTTTGTAATGCCACCAACAATAATGCAAAAGATTTACACCGTAGTTCTATCAATTTTCACTTTTATCAGTAATTATATCATAGTTCAAAATACATATGACTTGAAATTACACGAGTACTTTAATGTATACCTTTTATATTTACTCATGACTACCTGTCATTTGTTGTGTTACTTAGCATTCATTATAAATATTAGATTTTTACACGGTAAAGACAATGTTAAGTTTTATGTAAAAATGCAGAAAATAGATCGCATTATGAAATTGGACCACAATAAATACATCAACGCTTTTTTGTTTAACATAAATGCCATAACAGTATCAGTACTCATGTGTATATTTTTTACTATTATCGCAGCTTTATGCTTTACTAGAAGCATTTTTGAGGTTTTTATTATTTTTGTCGCGATGAGCAATCAAGGTATGATTCTGCTTGACGTGAGTCACGGCTCCAATCTCTTATTATTTTTCGGAACGCGTCTTCGTCTGATTAATTCGACAATCGTAGATCATTTGAATAGTGACAAAAAGGTCCTCCATGCGCTGAAAGATTCATGGTTACATCCCGGGATTGAAAACAAAATATTGGGATCAAATAAATATGATTTTAAGACGTGTGAAGTAGATGTATATTTAAAAAACTTAATCGATTGTTTTACATGCTACCGGGAACTTTATAAATTTATTGTAAGCATCTAAAGAATACTATGAATTGCTTCTACTACAGTACATAAGCAAATCTGTGTGTATTTGTTGCAGATATTGTTATTCTGCAATAGAATCGTTATATATATAGTAATCTCATGTCAGCTAGCGCTTCTTGTTCTACAATACAATGTAAGTTGTGTTTATTGTGTATCTAAATTCAAAGTTAATACCAATCATTTTTGAAATATGAGCGGAGTTGTACATTATAAAAATAATGTAACTATTCTTACTTTTCAGATTACACGAGAATTACTGAATATACTCCTTTTGGGAGCCTTGGCAGCAACTGACATGTTGATATTAGCAATGGTGTGTTTTCGATTCCAATATTTTAATTCTGAAATAAAAAAAACTAAATTATTATCAATTTCTGTAATGGCTGCTTATACTACTGGTATGTATCTACGAGCAAAAAATATACCCATAGTGAATTGTGAAGTCAAGTTAGACTAGTTACTCTTAGTTTAATCTAGTTTAATCTTAGAAATTCGCTAAGTATTCGAATGAATTTATATCTTTACGAAAATACTCTTACTCCGTTCATTCATTATGCGTAATTCAAATGAATATAAAATTCTTTTAGTAGTCTTTACTCGATGAATCGAAATGGCGTTCAATTTAGGGCTTGATAGTACTCGTCAGTCAAACAAGATTTACCACCTATGTAGTCAAGCTGCAGCGAAAGCGAAAGCATTTGCGCTCAGATGACGATAGTTTCAGTACATAATAAACGATAAGAACAGCCCCCTTACCACCAACTCTTATTGCGATTCAATAACTGAATAGATTGCTTATTCATACCAATGAATAAGTGACTTTATTTCAAATCGAATAAAGTTTTTTTTGAATCGCAATAAGAGTTGGTGGTAAGGGGGCAGTACACAAACGACTACAAGAGAACATTACAGTTTTGGTTTAAGCGAAGCGGAAATTATTAGTAACAGAAAAATTCCGACGCTCAACAGAGCTCCCATCCACCAACTCCCGCACACTAACAACAATTTCTATCCGCGATCTTCCATTTTACTCATTGTCTTATGAAACGTAAGGTACAACAAATTTCTGACGTCTGGTTAGCACCGCAATCAGGTGCGCATCCAAAGGAGATAATTTCTCCATAAAATTTCTAACAATATGCGGGCTTCAGTACAAAATGTATGTACAAAGTATCTTTTCGCGAGAACCAGACGTTAGAATTTTTTTAACTGAAATTTCTGATGCTATGGAGCCGTCTTCATACTTCTTTCGTCTTTATATTTCGTATTTATACCTTGACATTTATGTATCGTAAACTGAGTGTTAAATATCATTAAATATTTATAAAATTCAAGCAAAGATAGCTATTATTAGTAAAGAATAAACATACGGAAGCATTTTCCGCAAGATAACTTTTGCCAAAAAGACTTGTAGTTAGATGTAAGTAGCTTGGCATCTAATTATTAAGTAAATTAGTATAATAAAATAAATGTACATATTTCAGGGCCCCTAAGAGCTAAGGCTAAAAGGATATATAAAATATTAGAAGAGACACCGCCACGTTTCATAGTGTACGACATGTTTGATCTGGACGCGACAGTTTTTCTCAAAATCTGCAACGTCATCACCGGGCTCGTCGTTACGCTGCTTCAATTTGCCTATTTATAAGTAAACTGTATAGGAGATCTATTAATATGGATATCATGATGTATTAATGCAGATGACTTTCTTTTCTTTCAATTCTTTATTACTATATACACACACACACATATATATATATATATATATATATATATATATATATATATATATATATATATATATATATATATATATATATATATATATATTGATTGGCACAATTGTTCTCTCAGTTTCCATGTAGGTAGGAAAACTAGACGTATTTCAAGTTAACCGCCATAGTTTTACATTGTATACATCTTTTATTCTCTCCCTTCTTGTGTGAGTGAAAAGATTAAACTTATGCAACGGAAGCTGTAATGTATCATAATATATTTATCGACTTTTTTTATTATCTCGTAAGCCGCATTCGAGTAATCGAATACGAATGCAGCTTACAAGACTGCTTTTCCCAAAGGTTAAGAACGCTCTAATAGAATTAAGTTTGCCTTTAGTATTCTTAATTTGTGGTTTCCGGCAGATTAGAATATAATCACTCCGTCTCTTCCCGTGGATGTCGATGTACAAGGCGACTAAGTCGTGCTCCTGTAGTGGAGACTAAAATAACCTGATGATGATGTGGCGTTATTCTGTAAGATGGAAGTAATTCCCCAGTCGAACAGCTTATAAATAAGCTGCGCTCTACCTTTCTTTCGCCGGAGTTAGTTTTTACACAGTATTATTAGTTATAAAATAAATAAATATTTCTGGACAATTTTACACAGCGCCATCTAGTCCCAAATTAAGCGCAAAGCTTGTGTTATGGGTACACAACAACAACTGATAAATGTTCTTAAATACATTTTTTTGAAAATACATACTTACAATACATAGAAAACACCCAGACCAAGACAAACAGACATGTTCATACACACAAATGTATGTCTTGTGCGGGAATCGAACCCACGACCTCGGAGTCAAAGTGGCCATTGCTAACCATTCGACCACCGAGCTCGTCTAAGTCGATTAGTTGCTTTTGATTTAGCAATTACACAGTATACGATGGTCGTTAATATTAGAAAGAATTATTCGTTATTAATTTTGATAAAAGGGTCAACCAATTTCATTAGGATCAATAATTACTCAAGTGAACGTGGTACTAGAACTAATAATTGTTATTTGATGTACCTATACCTACTCTGGCTAACGTCTTCGCCGTTTTCATTTTCGTAATGGATATTAACATCGAAAAACCAAACACCTCAGAATATCTATCGAAGGAAATTCTAGAAGAAGAGTTTTTGAAAACGTTTGCACCTTATCGTGTTTTAGAAATAATTTGTGGAATTTCTCGCGTCGATGTAAGACATCGATTTGTGATGCCACCAACAACATTGCAAAAGATTTATGCCGTATTTATGTCAATTGTAACTGTTACTAGTTATTTTGTCATTATTAAAGATGTATCATATCTGAAGGACCATGATTACCTAAACGTATATCTTATATATTTGTTCTTGATTACCTGTCATGTGTCGTGTTACTTGACATCCATTATATATATCCGATTTTTCCACTGCAAAGATAATGTTAAGTTTTATATAAAAATGCAAAATATAGATCGCATTATGAAACTGGACTGTATTAACCAAATGAATGCCTTTTTGTTTAAAATAAATGTCATAACAGTAGCTTGCCTTGTGTGTTTATATTTTGTTCTCGCTGCAGTTATTTGCTTTACTAGAAGCCTTTTAGAGGTTTTAGTTCTTTGTATTGTAATGGGTAGTCAAAATATAATTATAGTTGATGTAAGTCATGGTTCTAATCTCCTAATATATTTTGGAACACGCCTAGGTTTGATCAATACTATTATAAGAAATCATTTGAAAGCCGAGAAAAAGGTTCTTCCAATGCAGGATGAATCGTGGCATCCCAACGGGGTGGAAATCAAAAAGTTGGGATCAAATAAATATGATTTCAAGACGTGCGAAGTAGATGTATATTTAAAAGATTTAATCGATGGTTTTATATGCTACAGAGAACTTTATAAATTTATTGTAAGGATTCAAAATAATCACTTTTTTTTAAAATAATCACTACTATTAAGTTTTTCTATCATAATACAAATTGGTAAATCAGTGTATATTTGTTGCAGATAATGATATTCTGCATCAGAATCATCATATACATAGTGATTTCATTTCAGCTAACGCTTCTTATTCTACAACACAATGTAAGTATGTGTACCTGTTAAGTGTAATGAAATGTAGTCGAAAATAATTGTATTATACTTAGTCATTTTGAAGCATAAAATGTAATTCAAATTTTTAAATTTCAGCTTACACGAGAATTACTGAACGTACTTCTTTTGGGATCGTTGGCTGCATCTGACTTGTTAACATTGTCAATGCTATGTTTCCGATTCCAATATTTCAATTGTCAAGTGAAACAAAGTAAATTACTATCCATTTCCTTAATGGCCGTATACACTGCTGGTATGTAACTTCTCTTACGGATCATATTATCTACAATTAAAACTTCATCATTAACAAAAGTAGGTAAGAACGCCGTAATTAGGTAGGTTAATTTAAATTTAGAAATATTCTAAATCGAAATTCTTATAAAGCGGTATATTGACACGTGACAAGGGATAATACCTATTATGGTACTATCTAAAAATAACATTAAGTACAAGGTATAAGTGGAACAGTACAAGTGCTTTAGGGTCCGTTCAAACCAAACTGGCTCGGAGAGGAGAGCAGATTTTGGACGCGTTTAAAATAGTTTTGTGTCATTGGCATAAGGTTTACTTTAAAAATCCGCATCGGCTCTCGACCATTCTCATATAACAAAAGAAGTGAATTTAAAAAATAAACCTTACACCAATGAGCTAAAACTCTGTTTTAAACGCCACCAAAATCTGCTCTCCTCTCCGAGCCGGTCTGTGCGAACGGACCCTTATTGTTACTATCTATGTACCAATAAAGTTTTTGGGCATAATAATATTCAACATAATGAACAGCTTTTACTAAACGCAATCTACCCACATACAACATATTGGACAGAATATACCTATATGGATTCAGCAAGAAGGTAATTATGGTGGCTCCATCATTATCAGTCTGTATCCACTCAATGCTGGATGTTGGCCTTCCTTAATGCTTTCCATCATAGCGATCCTCCGGTATCCGCATTCAGCCGCTACCGGCCACTTTTTTCATCGAGAGATCGGAGCGTAAGCTGATGCAGTCGCGCGAGTGCTCTGAAGCGCGAATAGTTTATAATATCACGCTCGATTGTAATACGACACGAACCGGCACGAACAACGATAGCAATTCCAATACCGACGGATCATGTATATATCCCTAAGCAGACTGAATACATACTCCATTATCGAAACTGTACGTCTCGATTCCAGCGTATTATATCCGGTCACACCGAATAAAAATTCACTGGGGTATATGTTTCGATAACCTACGTGACAGCCGTACTGTTTATTGTATACCTGTTAAATTTTCTTTGTAATTTTTCTGTCATAAGTGTACGTGCAGCAACATTACAACACTATTAAAAAGAACTTACCTTGAACTCAGAAAACCAATTATGTACTAGAGTTGCAATTATATACAATTATATAAAACCAATTAAATACTAAAGTCGCCACGAATAATGATTTGGCCGAATACCAAATATTCTGTAACGCTGTCGGCCGAAGCGCCGAATATTCGGCAGCGGCACAAAATACATGCTTGCCGAGCGCGTAAACAAGTCGCGACCTGTCTACCTGAGTTGGTTTTTATTTGAAAACAATTCTCCTAGTTACAAGTGGTGGTCAGCAAACGAAACACAAAACTTAAAACTCTCGATATTTGCTAAAGTTTATCTTTCGTCTCCTGGGAGTAGCGTGTATTGTGAGAAGTTATTTTAGGTTACTCGGCCGAATACCGAATACTAAAAAAAGTGGCCGAATAGACCGAATAATAGCCGAATATTCGTGGCATAGAAGTAGTCCTAAAGCTTCTAACCCTCTCTAATGGGTATACCTAATATTCTCCAGTACATACTTGCTCTATTTGACCGCATACAACGAAGAGCACTTCGAGTCGGTGACCCAATGATCTCTGATTGGCTCGACTCGCTCTCTATACGTAGGGATGTTGCATCTCTTTGCGTACTATACAAATTATACCACGGAGAGTGTTCGGATGAGCACTTTGATTTGATACCTGCCTCTGAGTTGCACTGTCGTACAACTCTCCTTAAATTAAAATTCCATCCATATCATCTTGATAATTGGTGATCTACCAACGTACGCTTTTTAAGACATTTTGTACCAAACTGTGAAATTGTGGAATCAACTTCCTTGTAGCAATATTTCCAAATAAATACGACATTCAACTCTTCAAGGACAGAGTAAATTTTTCGGTAATCGGCGACCCCTTGGTATTTACTTTCCATCAGGCGATCCATATGCTCGATTGACCCCCTGTCATATTATATATATATATTTTCCGTTTCAGGACCGTTAAGAGCTAAAGCCAAGAGGATATACAAATTAATAGAAGATACACCACCGCGTTTCTTGGTGTACGACATGTTTGATCTAGACGCGACGCTTTTTCTCAAAATATGTAATATTATCACCGGGCTCATCGTCACACTACTCCAATTTGCATTTCTATAAAGAATCTGTGTCGTAGATATACTCGTACGAGTTACCAACTCCTACGAGCTAAAATAAAACAATGATACGAGTCTAAGTAGCATGCGTTTTATTAGACAAATACCTTATAGTTAACAATAGTTCAGGCAAACATGAAGCCATTAAAACTGAAGGTGTTTATTATTCGTTAGTGTCAAGTGTCCAAATTTTGTTCAGCACAATAGGCTATTTGACAATGTTCAAAAATTGTATAAATTATTTATCAATATCGTAAAATACACAAAACTATCAAAATCTGAAAACTTTAATTCTAATATCTTCCGTCCGCATTATTTTAGGGTCGATCAAAGTTTGGCGGGAAAGTCCATTTTAAAAGTATAAAATTATTAAAAAAATATATTTCCATTAGAGAAGCAATAAGAAACAATAATAACTTTTTATTATGATACTAATTACGTAACTGTAATATTTAACATGGCTGTCGTACAAATTTCTGATTTGATGCATACAAAATACAAACCTGTGACGTCATAACGCAGTAGCCTTTTGTATGAAGCGTTTTTGGGAAAGCCCTAAATTGTGATTTTCAAATCAACATAGGTAATATTATCTTGAGAGATTTTTGTGATACCGAAGTAATTCTTTCGCCTATGGTTATATTATTGTGACGTACAACATATCAAAGCGAAAAAATTTTGGTCAAACAGCCTATTAGAGGGGGAATATTGAAGCTGTTTTAATAATTAATTGAAAAACGTTTATCTATTCACAGATAAAATTGTAATATTACACGTTGGCTGTGATAAATCCGAACAATTTAAGTCCTAACGATCCATCGAGGACAAATATTCCATAGACACTAAATGCCGGCTTTTCGAAGTCAATTGTTTGAATCACTCCCTTTACTGCTCTCCTAACCGCCACTGAAATCAGGAAATATATCTCAACAAACTTTTATGTTATTGCAGTATCAGGCATTGATAATGTGGCTGTTCCTTGCAGAGAAGCCACACTATCAATGTAAAAGATGTTTAAGCGGATCCACATTGCGGGCCAGGAATCGTGCATCACAGAATGCACTACCATCTGATGGCACAAATTAGAATATTTAACGATGTTTTTTACTATATCTGCTCGCAACATGCATGCGAATGCATTTTGTACCCTCATGATATGTGCCTGTTCTTTTCTATTCTCCGGTTGTAGTAAATGATGTCCAAGTAACAAAAGAGAATTTAGGCTTACACCTTGAAATTTCTTTGCCGCGTCATGTACAATGCTTAATTTACCCAGTTTGTTTGGGTGAGTCACTGTGTTGAGGATGGCAAAGGAAACCACTCGTTCCGTGTTTCATGTATATTTTTTGACTGATAAAATACAACAATTGTTTTCGAATATAAAAAGAAAATGATACTGAGAATTTGAAAATATTGGCCAAAAAGGATGTATGCGCTGTAGGTCGCCAACATGGCCCCCGACGGTGAGAAGCACCCATTACTATTGGCCGGCGACCAGCAGCGCCACCTTACGAGTAGGTCTGCGCAGCACTCCCCCTTTCGTAGCGACATCTACTACTCGCACTATGCCGTCCTTGCCTGGATATACTGCCACAATTCGTCCGCGAGGCCAACAAAATCTGGGAAGTGTTCCATCTGCTATGAAAACCAAGTCACCAATTTTGAGCTTGACCTGTTGAGCTAGCCTTTTGCGTGGAACTAAAGTTGGCAGGTACTCTTTTACGAAACGCTGCCAAAAATGGTCAGCAAGCCTCTGCGCTTTTCTCCAATCTACTCGCCTGTGAAGGTCATGGTCGTCAAATATCCTGACATCTGGCTCGTTACTGGTACTCCCAATTAAAAAGGTAAATGGTGTAATCGCTTGCTCGCAGTCTACGTCGACGGAAACGTGGGTGAGGGGTCTAGAGTTGATCACACATTCGGCTTCGAGGAGCAGTGTATGTAGTACCTCCTCTTTTGGTGTACGTTCCTTCAAGGTTGTGGAAAGTGCAGATTTTACGGACCGGACTAGTCGCTCCCAGCAACCTCCAAAAAATGGTGCGGAAGGTGGTATGAACCGCCACTCGATCTTCTTGTTTGAGCAGAAGTTAAAAAGTTCCGGTAACATTTTCGCTGCACCGATGAAGGAAGTCCCATTGTCGGAGTATATATGTGTTGGGCATCCTCTTCTGGAAATAAAGCGCCTTAAAGCCATCAGGGCAGAATCTGAAGAAAGGTTCTCAACGATTTCTAAATGCACTGCTCTCACAGTCATGCATGTGAATAGGGCTACCCATCTTTTAGCGGCGCGTCTGCAAATGGAAACGTTTAGTGGGCCGAAGTAATCTAGCCCCACGTGACTGAAGGGACGTTGATGATGCGCCAGTCTTGCGTCAGGAAGATCTCCTAATGGTGGTATCATGGGAATAACCTTGCGATTGCGGCAAAATTGGCATCTCTGTGATGTTCCTCTCACAGCAGGTCTCAAGCTGAGGATATAAAACTTCTGTCGTAGTTCATTGACTACCAGCTCGTTATTGCCATGAGCGAATCTGATGTGGTAGGAGTTTATTAATATTTTTGTAATCCGATGTTTTCCATCAAGAACGATCGGATAAGATTCTATGCCTTCAGCAGCGGCAGTGCGTCCAGAGAGTCGAAGTAGTTTGTCTTCACCGAATAAAAGAGAAAGATTTCTTAACCTGCTGTCTTTTGAAACAGGACGTGCTGCTTGAATGCAAGTCAAATCTTTAGAGAATGAATCTAGTTGTACCTTTTGAAATAAATGGATCTCTGCAACGTTGAGATCTTGAACAGTAAGCAAAGGTAAGTTATTACTATCACGAAGAGAATCTAAAGGTAATTTGGAATTTGGATGTAAAATCGTCCGAAATGCTCTGGAACACTGATGTATTCGAGCTGTGGCGCGAAGTAAACGTAACCAACTACTAAAGCGTTGGTGGTCCGCAACTACCGGTGAAGGAAGTTGTTGCGGTGTGATAACTATTTGTCCCACCGATTCCGAATCACGTTTTAGTTCTTCAGTCACCGGCGGGACGATGCGCGATGGTTCACATGGCCACTCTGATTGAGGATCTAAAAGAAACGATGGTCCCGTGAACCATCGTGATGACGTGGAAAACTTGTGGACATCTCGCGTAGCGTCATCTGCAATATTTAAAGCTGTGGGAACATATCGCCAATTTTGAATGTTGGTTGTTTCGGCTATCTCTCCAACCCGAAACGAGACAAAAGCTTTAAATGTGCAAGCATCGCTACGGAGCCACTTTAAGACGGTTAGAGAATCCGTCCAGTAAAAAGTTTGATTAGGTTTTCGTCTGTGCGCATCGATTACATATGTGCAGAAACGAGAGGCGATAAGGGCGGCTTGCAGTTCTAGCCTAGGGATAGAAACTGGTTTTAAGGGTGCAAGCCGACCTTTTCCCCCAATCAAAGACAGTGTAACGCTATCGTCGTCGTATGTGAAACGCCAGTAGGCTACGCAAGCATATGCTCGTTCACTTGCATCGGCGAAGATATGGATCTGAACATCTTTTATATGCCCAGTGCTGTTTATGTAGCACCGAGGAATAGCACTATTACACAAATTCTCTAATTCAAGGAACCAGTTCTTCCAATTATCAATGAGAATGCTTGTCAAGTCATGGTCCCAGTCAATACCTAATTTCCAGGTTCTTTGAAATAATACACGACCCTTCATTATAATAGGGGTCAATAGTCCTAACGGATCGTAAATAGACATTAACAAAGATAGTACGGAACGTTTAGTAAATTTAACTGGTGCCTTAGGGAGAGACTTCATAAAATAAAGCTTATCCTCACTGACGTTCCAGGTTAGACCCAGAACACGAATTTGTGAAGGTGACGTGGAACCTAAACTTACTTCAGTTATATCACTCGTATGTAAGTTAGAAGGGATTAGAGACAACGCTTCTTTATGATTCGAAACCCAAGACCGCATTTCGAAGCCGGCTTCTTTATGAATAAAAACTATTTCAGAAGCGCGCTGAGCAGCCTCTTTGACACTATCAAAACTACCTAAGAAGTCATCCATATAATGGTCTTCGATGATAGATTTTACAGCATCCGGATACTGCAATTGAAACTTACTAGCGTTTTTGTTTTTGATCCATAAGGCGGTGCAGGGACTAGATGCCGCGCCAAATATCATCGAGGACATTCGAAATTCTTGTAATGGTAAGTCAGGGCTATCTCTCCATAAGAAACGTTGAGAGTCTCTGTCCTCCGGGCTAATCTTAATTTGTGGAAACATCTCCCTGATATCCCCAGTCAAGGCAACGGAGCCTTCCCTAAAGCGCATTACTATACCTAGCAGTGGCTGTAGGAGATCAGGACCAGTCAGAAGCAGCGAATTGAGACTAACTCCCGCACACTTGGCTGCTGCATCATGGACCACGCGTAACTTTTTCTTATGAGGATGAGTAATGCCGAAGTGAGGAAGATACCATGGAATCTGCCCTATCGGAGGCCCTGTACATAGTTCAGCGTACCCCTTACTAATCATACCTCGAATATTGTCTTTGTAGGCATCAGCATACGATTTATCCTTGGCCATCTTGCGCTCGAGGCTAGAAAATCTGGCCAAAGCTAACTCCCGGCTATCCGGGACAAAAGAGATATTATCGCGCCATAATAAACCCGTTTCATATCTTCCCGAGTCTAGTCGTTTGGTATTTTCCTCAAGAATTTTCAAGGCGCGTTCTTCACTAACACTACGATGACAAACCTTTACTATACCTATAGAGTCTAATTTAAAATATTCTTTCATGAGGGCGTCCAAAGGTAAATCGTTATGATCATCAGCGGCAGAGATATGGTTAAACGAATCAAAAACTGACCTATTTGACATATACCCGAATAGAACCCAGCCTAATGCCGTAAGAGAGGCGGCAGGTTGGTTACGAGTGCCATGACGAACTACTTTAGGAAGCATCATTTGCCAATTATCGGCTCCTATCAGTAGCATGGGCTTTGCGTCGTCATAGCAGAGAATGTCTACTAGGTCTGACAAGTATTTAAATTGAATGACATCATTTAAACGAGCAGACTGATTATTTATACCTAAATTTGAAATAGACCGCGCCCTAAGTTCAAAAGTGTCGTCACTATGACGACCCCTTACTTTTATATCTACATAAGTTACTTCAGTCTGTTTTCGTAAGCCACCAATGCAGTCAATATTCAATCTACATTTAGGGCCCTTGGCTCCCACTAAGTCTGCTATCGATTGGTCTAAAAGCGTTACGGAACTGCCGTCATCAAGAAGGGCGTAAGTGTCTACGCTTCCTAGTGGCCCACTTATAGTAACCGCTATCACCTTTAAAAGAGGCTTGAGCCTAGACAGATTCACGGGAGAAGAGTTGTGAGCAACCGTGGCAGACCGTTGCTTGTCTTTAGTAGATGTAGTCGATTTCGGGTTAATACTAATTTCCGTTGCCGACTGTACTTCGGTTTCGGAAGAAATCGATGACGCCGACTGTACTTCGACGTGAGCCGTGGTTACAGACCGAGGTCTGTGTAAGAGCTTATGATGTCGCCTATCCGCAGTACAGCCTTCTATACCACACCTTTTCTTGCAGGTTTTGTACTGGTGAAAACCTTTTTTTAGACATTTACGGCAAACTTTGTTCTCTAACACCCACTGCCAACGATCATCTAAAGAGAGACATTCAAAATTTTTGCAATCGCTAACTTCGTGTTCGTTCGACCGACAATACTTACATAATACGTCAATACTTTTTTGTTTGGAAGACGAATCGGAAGAGGTTGCAATTGAATAAATTTTATCTTTAGTAGGTTTGACAGATTGACTTTGCTGATTTTTACTGACAACTGTAGAATCTGACAAAATAAAACCGAATTTTATATGCAAATTTGCTTCATACTCGAGAAACTCGGATATAATTTCTAATTTGAACTTGCCAGAGCCAACCCTTGTTACAGCAAAGTCAGCCCATCTAGACCTGAGGAGTGGAGTTAATTTACCAATTATTGTATTAACTAGTTCAGGAGCTGCAAGATACTCCGGTTGGTTGAGAAGGCGAATAACTTCTACGCAATTGCGTATACGGCAAGCAAAAACGTTGAGTTCCCGTGGAGACTCATATGCAGGGAGTCTAGGGAGACTACGCACTAAAGCCAACTGTTGAAGCACGATATACTCGGGCTGCGCGAACCTGGTTTCCAGAGCGCGGATGACTTGCTCCGGATCCGCTGCAGATACGAGCAGCATCGCGACTGCTTCCCGAGCCGCGCCTTGAAGAGCCGCCGCAATCCTTGTCAAGTTGTCACTCGATGTGAAATTTGTTTTCGAGTGATCGAAGGCTTTTTTAAATGGAAGCCAGCTCAGCGCACTACCGTCAAAATAAGGAAGATCACTCACCCAAGACTTCTTCTTGCTTAGGTCTGCGATGGCGTTGGCTAATAAAATAAAGTTATCTTGTGTACCTACAGTTTGGTTATGACTTTTATTTTTGTAGCAATTACAATTCTCATTATAGTTATGTGTACCTAACTCTGGTGCATGTATAGTAGTCGTCGGTAGGTTTCTGCCACCGCCGCCACAGGGTTCCCGCACTCGAGGCATGGAGACATCTGGCATGGCGGGCGTAGCACCCAACACAGACGTGGTGACCTGGCAAGTTACGCCAGGGTTCCCATCATATCTTGTTGTCCATTCATTAACACGATCCACTTTAGAGGTGCGTGACGAGCTGCTGCCGATAGCCGCTAGCTCAGCTTGTAGTTCTAGATCTGCTAAAGCCTTTTCTCGTTCCAAGGCTAGTTTCTCTATTTTAGCCAACCTTCGTGCGTGATCAACTTTGGCAGCCAATTGTCGAGCCTTTACTGTATTGGTTGAACGTCGACTATGTGATTTCGTCGATGAATTCAAACTTACTAAGCTGCTTTGAGTCGTAAGCGGCATTGGAACTCTTGGTTCAGAATCAGTTGCAACACGTAACACATTTGTAGCGAGAGACAAATTAGTTGCTTTAGTGTGAGGTATGCTAGACGGAGCTGGTGCAGGGGCACCGGAAATAGAGGCACTGTCTTTATGTAGAGCACTATCACAAGGCACTATATTTGTTGATAACTCGCGTATACTTTGGTTCCTTTTATTATCTAGAGAGCGAGCCCTAGTTATCACGGGCATTTTATTTGTACGTAATTTCTTCTGACACCAAAAATGTTGAGGATGGCAAAGGAAACCACTCGTTCCGTGTTTCATGTATATTTTTTGACTGATAAAATACAACAATTGTTTTCGAATATAAAAAGAAAATGATACTGAGAATTTGAAAATATTGGCCAAAAAGGATGTATGCGCTGTAGGTCGCCAACACACTGCGAAATGTGGGAGATACAAAGAATAAGTGTTGTGGTTTAAGTAAAATTACGTGGTCTTGATTTAAGTAAAATTACGTTAGTAATAATTAACTATTAATAATTAACTACACACACACAGAATACTGCAGCCAAATAACGATTCCCTTGAAGGTTGTTGTGTTCCTGCGTATGAGTGAGGTTACCACAAAGAAAGAAAGGGACAATTTTTGTTTTTTTTTTCACACTTTTGTTGGCGTTATAAACAACTTATAGCCACTGTTACAACCTCGTTTTTCCACCTATGGATGGATGTTATATGAAAATCGAGGCTGCAAAGGCACGGGCGCCGACTCCGTGGGTGCTCGGGGGCTCGAGCACCCATGAGAAATAAACAGTGGGTGCCGAGCACCCCTGAGAATAGACATTAAGAAACAGATCAGTAATCGCCTTTATCCTCCCCAACCCGTCTGGCCAGCGTGGGGACTGTAGGCCAAATCCTCCTGTCTGTGATGGACGAGAGAGGGTCGTGCTCCTGTAGTGGAGACTAAAATGACCTGATGATGATGAATTGCCTTTTAGGGATGATAGGTGTTTTTTATTACCCGACGACCCGTGGATTAGAGTACGCACTTACGCAGTATATAAGTAGGACATTAATTTATTTGTCGGTCGATCAGTGTGCATTTCTCTTCTCACACTTCGTCACTTTTTAGAGTCATCAAATGAGCATGAGCACCCATGAGGTTTTCTAAAAGCCGGCGCCCCTGTGCAAAGGGGTAGTATTAAAACGTGGGATTTGATTAAAAAATCCTATATGCGCAGGCTAGCTCTTTTTTATTCGATACAGGTAAGCGGGTAAATACAGTTAACCTTAAATTTATCTATTTTAGAATTTTACAGCCACGTAACACCCTGTACTCAAATGGGTACGGACCCCCAATTATGAAGAGGAATGGCGTCCAGGGATTTTGAAACTATCGGGCGTTGTCTAAAATTAAATTACTTAAAATTATTTTTTAAATTTTACCCCTAAGAGGGTTAAACGGAGGTCAAAGTTTGTATGGGTATCGAGATTAGGTTTACTATTTTATCCTAAACGTTACACGAGTAGGTACCTACTTCTATAAATGAGTAAACACGCGTTTCAGGATTTTTCAAAATTCAACACCTAAAAGTGTAAAATGGGGTTAAAGAGTCTGAAAATCATCATGGGTATTGTTTTTATGGTTTATAGGGTGATTACGAAAACAACAACGATTTTAAAGGTCAACGTGACTAACGTCACCATCACCTCCTATTGGGGTGCGATGGGGTTGAAATGTCTATTATGCCAATATATGTGTCGTTTTTTCGGTTTTTCGGAACGCCAATTCATACTAATATCATAAATGCGACAGAGTGTCTGGCTGTTACTCTTCACGCTAAAATCGCTGAACCGATTTAGATTTGATTCAGAGATACCTCGAGTCCTGGGAAAGGACATAAGATAGTTTTTGTCCCAGAAATGACAGGTGTCATTGATGTTTATTGTACCTGTAGGGCGGTTCTATGTTCGACTGTATGTATTTTTTTAATATAGTTTCAATGATTTCGTCATCAATTGTACAGCAATTTTAATCATTCTTATTTGTTTGAGAGCGTACACTCTACAGGTGGTCCCCATATTAAAATGAATGAAATGAATGAATGAATGCGGGCAGTTAGTTGTCAATAATTCTCTAGATATTTTTTGTAGTGCTGAATCACGCATAAACTTATCATTATAAGATGGAATGGTGACGTTCCACAGACATTCCTCCTCACGGTACAATTGTACAAACTTTAAGTTAATATCGGTACTTAGTTTGGGCATTTTATCCCTTTCAAAATACGCAGTTTCGGGCAGAAAGAGCGTGGTGACTGTTCACTAGCCAATCGAAGACTGGCTTTGCCGCTAGTACCCAAGCCAAAATAGTACAGGTCGCGCGGCGAGTTAAGATCGCTCGGTAAAACTAGTGGGGGCAATTGGCGCATGTGTACAATCGCGCACAAAATTACTAAGAAAAAAATTTTTTTTTCCTTATTTTCTTTTTTTAACCCTTAGTAACTTAACATAATTATAATAACACTAGTTTTTGATTGTGATTTATTGCTAGTATATTAAGAAAAATAAAAACAAAAGTAAGTTTTAGTTAATAATATAGGTAGGTCACACTAAAAGTTTTGCGTAACTTAAAAAAACAACATGTTATAACCAAAATATTATGTTTATTGCTTTTTAAAATACTCTCCTTTACATTTTAAACATTTTTTCATGCGATCGAACCATTTTTTAAAACAGGAGGAACACAGATCTGAAGGCATATTTTCATTCATTCATAACTTAACATAATTCATTTCATTCCATTTTCGTTGCGTACGTAGAACTTTGATGTGTGATGTACTACTAATACGAAAAACAATTTGTACGCAACAGTACCCAGGAGACACGAGACGCGCGGACGCGAGGCGGGAGGTAAAGTGCGACTGATCCACCAATTACGCGTCGGTATTGTCGCGCCCGCCCTCCTTACTCCTCTGCCCCGCCAAATAAACCTAGAAAGTGAATACTGCGCATGCCCCTTCTACTTTTGCCGAGCGATCTTAACTCGCCGCGCGACCTGTAAAATCAGTGGTGGGGCCGAAAAATAGAACGCCAACCTATTGAAACTATCCTAGCCTAGAAAAGAAGATAGTTTTGTATACACAAAGCCAGAGTCGCTTGCTAGCTTATTCACACTACCTTGCTATCCTAGCTTGAAAAACTAGCCTCGTGTATCTCGGGCATAAAGACCAGTGACTTAGCTTTACGACTGTCCTCCAAAGCACGGAGGAGCTCGCGATAAATAAACCCAGCCATAGAGAGGCTGCGGTCGACGTTGCTTAACTTGCGTATTCGATTAGACTGGCACGCGCAACGACGCAATCAAGAAAATTTTGTAAGTAATAGTAATCGGGGAGGAAGTATTAAAGCACTTTTGAATGTTATTTGTCAATCATTTACTCACAAATTAAATTGTAATATTACAAACACGTTTGCTGCGAGGAATGTCACCATTTTAAATCCAAGAGATCTGTCGAGGACAAACACTCCATAGACATTAAATACTGGTTTTTCGAAGTTTATTATCCGAATCAATCCCTTGACTGCTTTCCTGACTGCCACTGAAATAAAAAAAAATATATATTACTAACTTTTATATAATTTGCAATATCGGCAACAACCCATACGAGTATTAGTCCGTGACGCCCTTTCAACCAACATAGAGGCAGCTGACGCTTTTATATAATCAAAGCTGCATGTAAGCTATCATCTGTCAAATTTTCAAGTAAGAGGAAATCACTGAACGAAAAAATTTTTTTTGTATGTTCGTGTGACAAGCTGACGTATAATCCACCACAGTACGGCCAGCTGACTTTTTTTATCTTCGAATAATTGCGTTAACTATTTATTTATCAAATTTTCAGTGGAGAGGAAATGTGTGAAAACAGTTTTTTTTACGTGATTAAGAGGCTGCCGCTAACCAACCCGCCCACAGAGTGGCAGCTGACGTTTATCATATGGCATAATACAACTCTTTTAATCACGTAAGAAAAATAATTGTTTTCAGTAATTTCCTCCCTTATATATTTATATAATTGTTCATTTTCTTGACAAATTCTATAATTAGACGAGTGTGTAGTGCGACTTAGTCGGCACTGTCGGCAGCGTATTCCGCGCGGTTTCCTTTAACCGGCCACGGGAGCATCGGAACAAAACACCTGCAGGCCAGAATTCCTCCTTTGTGAAGTTCGAAAGATGTTCTGTTGGAACCATCACCACGAAGGAATTGAAGTTCACTCGGTGGCGCGATTCCAACCTTTCGACTCTCAAATTGAAGTTGGTCTTCACTCGGCTGTACTCTACAATCTGCTCGACCTTTGTAGAGTAATACAGGCGGGACACATGCAGCAAAGTCGTCGTCACGGCCAGACGCAGCAGGTGTCTGGGTCCTGTCGGTGCGGTGCCGCACTTGTTTCGGCTGGTGGGCTTCTTCCGTCTCTCCACTTTGATGAAGCCCTCGAGGTCGCACTGGTCCTTTTGTGAGCCCTGGAGCGCATTTACACAGGGCTTGTGAGGATTTCGTTTCTCCCTTTGTGTCGTAAGCCGCTTTGGTGGCTTAGCAGCGGCGGCGGCGTAAGCACGATCGGGAGTTGTCGTGCCTATTCGTGACGTTTTCGGCGGCGGGGCCGAGGTGCGTGCTGCGGGACGCGGTGTCACTGGCGAAGTGATGGCCGACGAAAAACTGCTGACGGCCGCAGGTTGCGCCCCGTGTCGTGCATTCACACCAGAGACCTCATGTGATCTAGTTTCCGAGCCAGTGCCGCGCAACGACGCTACCTCGGCATGCAGCTCACATATGGTCTCGGAAACCTCCAATCTGGACTGCACTGCGGCTAGGCTGTTAGACTTCTAATATCCTTAAGCAGCACTAGTACATCGACATGGTCGTAGCTGTAAGGCGGAAGCTTATGAAGTTCCTTCGCCACAAAAGCGGGCACGTCATCGGGATCAGTCCCCTTTAAGAGTGAGATAATATCTTACTTTTCTCACCCTTTTCGTCCCTTCTGCGGGACAGCATCCGGTCGGTCATCCCGAGCGTCTCGTACAGCAGAACCTTGGCACTGCAAATTTCTTCTACTTTGAAGTTAGTTACTTCTACCTTGCAGTGCTGCAGAATACTAACTTTATCCATGGCGTCGATGGCGTGCTGGATAAACGCCAGTACTTCGTTTCTTATAAGTTTGATAAGTTACTGTATTCCGCTCATCAAGTCCTTTCATTTGAAACTAAGAGTAAATATTTGGTAATTTTATATGACGATATTTCGGTAATCATATATTGTTTCCAATATTAGCAACGAAGGCTCCTTGGAGATTGAAATCCGCAGACGTATTGGAGTGGCCAAAAATGCTATGACACAATTACAGCGAATTTGGAAGCACAGAAACGTCTCACGCAAAACAAAGATTAATCTCGTTCGCACCCTTGTGTACTCAGTCTTCCTGTATGCCTCTGAAACCTGGACAGTGAAATCGGCCGATCGTAACCGTATAGACGCTTTTGAAATGTAGTGTTGGCGGAAGATGATCGCCATACCGTGGACTGCACATCGGACTAACGAGTCAATTATGAAAAAGTTAAAAGTACGCTACCAGACTTTCCACCCTCTGCCTGCTTGCGCAGGTGGTGGAAAGTCTGGTAGCGTGCTTTGGTCACATTGCCTCAATTTATTCTCGCATTTCATTGCATTCTCGAGTACTTTGGTCACATTGCCAGGAAACCTGCGGACAATCTCGAGAGACTCATAGTCACTGGCAAGGTGGAGGGTAAGAGAAAACGAGGCCGCAGCCCTACTCGTTGGTCCGATCAAATTCGAGGTTCCTTCACCATGTCAGTCCACGATGCTTTAAAGACTGCCGGTGATCGACATAAATGGCGCAATATCATAAGAGAAAAGGTGCTACCTGGTGGAGGTCACGACCCTCAAATCTGAGGATAACGAAACTTGGAGGAGGAGGATATTGTTACGAGAACTAAATGAGTTTAACAAATTTCAGCTCAATCAGACATAAGGAAATGGGTACTTGTAACATTTGATTACATACACCGCGGTGAAAACAAATTAAAGCTTATATCTTATCTCAGAGTGGGTCCAGTGCTGCAGCACCGGTGACACGCCGACCCTCATAGATCTTTAGTGGTCTCCCTAATTCTTTAGTCACTCTTTAAGATAGGTAGGGCATAGCGTATTTTTTAAGCTGCCCGACTGAGGAAGTACCTCCGGCTCACAGAATACCGCAGCCAAATAACAATTCCCTTGAAGGTTGTTGTGTTCCTGCGAGTGAGTGAGGTCACCAGAAAGGATTTGGGGTGTAAGTGGTTCATCAACATCTTTGAACCAAAGCCAACTTCACCTGCACGCGGTGCACCCTGCTGACTGAGAAATGAAGCTCTGGCGAAAAGAGAGGTAGGGAGCGTAATTGTAAGCTACCCGACTGGGGAATGTACCTCCACCTCACAGAATACCGCAGCCAAATAACGGTTTCCTAGAGGGCGGTTGTGTTCCTGCGGGTGAGTGTGGTCACCAAAAAGGAAGGAGATGCTGCGATGGCAGCGGGGGTGGCAGCGTGCGAGCGATATTTTATGTTGCGAGCGTTAATATGGCTAAGGTAACCGCTTCATATCAGGTGGGCCGTATGCTTGTCTGCCACCCGTCGTAGTACAAAAAAAAACTCTCCCCTGATTGTCTGGAGACATGTTTCATATACTTCAGTATGCCGTTTATTGGGAAGAGCCTGTAGTCCTCCAGGTCCAAGTATGCCTTTCCTAGGGTTTCTATTCGTTTTTCGGTTAAGGCGTCACTTTGACACATCAAGTGTTTCATGGTCTCGTAGAAATTAAAACTTATAACACATACCTTCTAGTGGCATGTGGAATGTAATAATGGATACGTCATACTTACTGTTTCGATGTACACTGAAGGATAAGACACGTATACTCCACGTTTTGATATCCTTAACTTGCTTTACGAACCAATCACAAAGTATCCCCAGCAGTACTATTTGGACTATGTAAAACTGTATCCAACTTATAAATACCCCTACTAGATAACCTGAAATTAGCTGTAAGAAAATGAAAATACTTCTGTGTATTATTATTTCTAGGACAGGCTTATACAGGCGCGTTATTATCGGTCGATATTGGGTTCAACTGCTGCATTGCCAATATGTAAAATGGTCAAAAACTTTAAATATGATATTTTGTTATAATAAACAAATGACAAATCATGAGAAGCTCGATGGCGTCGTTGAGCGAGTCAGTCTAATCGAACACGCAAGTTAAGCAACGTCGACTGTAGCCTGTCCATGGATGGGTTTATTTATCTCGAGCCCCTAGTGCTTCGGAGTCAGTGCTCAGTCCCGGTTGTTCTCATTAGATAACAGTCGTTAAACCAAACCTCGAGGCGGCATTAAAACACTGCCCTCCGCCATCCCGCAGCTTAGCAACATGGTGGGGTATGCTCCAAACCCCTTCAATTGTAGGGAAGATCCGTATCCGAGCAGTGGGGTGACAAAGGGTTGACAACGACAAATCATCCACATGCCAAAAACCACTACTGTGAAAACGTGACTTTGTCAAAATGTCTGATATAATAAGACAAAATCCATAATTATCCATCTATCCATACATCCGTACATCCGTACATCCGTACTTATATAATTTATAATATTGTAAATATGAAAATGTGTTTGTTTGTCCTTCTTTCAGTCGAATTAACAGATTGCCATGATTTTTTTTTACGGGAATAGATTAAAGTCTGTAGATCACTCTACAGACCTTAATCAGCCTGCAACTTCACCCGTGGAGGTTCTTCCGGGCTGCAATTAATAGGTATAGATTAATGGAACAGTAGGTAAATGTTAAATTCCTGCGTGTACACGAGATTACAATAGAAAGCTCCTCGAAACCGAATACTATATGTCAAACAAATCTGGCAAGAGAGTCAGCAACGCGCGAGTGATACCGCTGGAGTTAGTTATTCCTACATGCGTACTGATACAAAATATACATATATAAGTACTATAATAGATAATATAATGCCCTGTTTGATAGAGCCAGAAAAATAGAGAAATTCAATAGCAGTACTAAATTTCAATAGCAGAACTCACCTCTTGTTTTAAACCAACGACTAAACACTCCACAATTAACAAAGTCCACACGAACACTAAGCTTGCAATGTTGATTATCTGGAAATACATTCATGTTAAGTTGGGATATAACTTGAAATGTGACAAGAAGTATATTATTTTATTTACTGTCACTGTGATCTCTGTAAGAAATTTTGCAAGTTAAACTACTCAGTTCGATTCTCAACAGTCCGACTGAGCTGAAAGTCGGATTAAAAAAGCATTTTAATCCAATACGGCCGACCGTGTAAATAAAATGTCGATTTGTAATTTCTACTCATAGCCCTGTACAATATGATGTATCAAGCAATGACATTCTATATATAAAATGAAAGGGCTTGATGAGCGAAATACAGTAGGCTTTTTAGTATTTTTTTATTGTTAGCTAATAAAGGATTAACCCACAAAAAATTCTACACATTATTTAAACTACGATTCTGACCTAATGGATGAAATGTCACGCAAAATCCTATGCAAACACAAAAATATTTATAGTTGTAACGTTTCGGGCTTTCCGCGATAGTGAATTATTTAGTTATGAATTATTTTATAGTTTTAATTTAATGTTGGTAACTATGATTTGAAAACGTGTTTGATACTATTTCGAAATAGTACCTACTCTGTTTTTGATCAAGGTATGGTAGATTTTTTTGTATTATTACAAAATGGATTAACATTCCATAAGTTCTGGATTCCATTTGGATTAACATTATACAAAGTAGTATAGAAAATGATGTCGAAAATACAAGAATTGTAGTATCATCAAATGAGACGTCAGCGTTGGCAGCATCAACCGATGAAGCATTAAGTTAGAATAGTCATCATCAATCTTTTCATTTCGTTGGGTCACATCATAGTCACTATTACTACGCCTAGCAAGCCGCAATAACCTAGCGGCTAGATTTCAGTTGAACACTATTCACTGTATATCCTGTCAAATATTCAGGCTGGAAGAGATTCTCTTTAGGGGTAAGCACCACCTTACTATAAATATAAAAAGTTGCTGCACTGGCAGACGGGTGTTTTAAGACGAACTCTTCTCGCTTATACCCTGATAGCATCTGATAGTATTACCACAGTATTACTATTTTTCATAGTATTACGTACGCAGGCTCGCTAGCTGCGTTCGGTTCATGTTGCGAACGTTTATGTGGCTTCAGTAACCGCTTCACATCAAGGACCTTGCTTGTCTGCCGCTCGACCTAGTAAATAAATAAAAAATAAAGACCTAGTATAAATATATAAATAAATAGTAGAAATAATACACTCCACTGTATTCACATGCAATGTTCAGAACATTCGCGATTACCTTGACATAACACGAGATAAAGGTTAGTCGACGATGCTGGAAAGTGAACTATTTTGACTTAGTTCAGTGTTATTCTGGGCAACATAATACAGGGTGGAAACAATAAGTGATCTCACTAGATGATTCTCTAAATTATGCAAGATATTGAAAAACTATTTACTGTTCCTTAACGCACACACAAGAGCTCTGTTAAATGGTGTTAATAATCACAATACATTATAGATTCAGATACATTTATTCCTCAGAATATGGTATTAACATGATGGTACAAAGCTGTTGTGGTACAAATATTCTGCCTTTGCTGGCGTAGGCGTAATAAATAAATATTCTGGGACAAATTACACACGGCCTACATCTACTCCCAAACTAAGCTTTGCTTCACATCATGGCGAGCGGTATGTTTGTCTGGCACCTGATATGGTAAAAAAAAAAATAACATTTCCATCCTGTAGCTGCCACGACGAGTTCGCAGGCTCAGGATTGTCTTGTGGTTTACAACCAGAAATACGTGAAGCGAAGCTCCGTTGATTTAGGTGATGAACAAAGGTCATCTTAGGTCGACGGAGTCTTTTTGCTGCTTGCAAAACACGAGACAGCCCTAACCTAGCCAAAAATCAATCTACACCACAAAATACTAGTTTAGATCATTTTTATACATGACCAATTTTGTAAGGAGACCAAATTGAATAAAAGTTTAATATTGTGAATTTACCAGTCGCGTGTTACATATCCAAATTAGCCGAGTTGCTCACTTCAAAATGTGAGCAAGTAATCCACATAATTTTGATATCTAACACGCGTTGTATAAATTCACAACATAAGAGTTCTTCTCTATTTGGTCGGTTTGTTTACGTTGACATGACCGAACGCGAACAAAAAAACTCGCACTCAGCACACTTATATTATTCTACTCAGCGAAAACGTAAAATATATGCTAAAATACTCACTGGGAAGCGATACAACTCTGAAACCAACTTAAAGGCCCTTAGGATATCCCTGATACAATTCTGAAACTGCTTTGCATTTATCGCAGTAAATCCAATTGATGTTTTGATGTTAATAACTTTTTCCGCTCCCACCATATCATTTTTATAGACGTCGTATTCGGAATCAAAATGAAAGTTTAGAGCTTTGTTGAAAAAAGATAATCGTGCGCCCAAGTAATAGATAACACTTGCTGTCAGAATTAGCTCTGTAAAAACGCTCAATGCTCCCAACCCCAGGAATACAACCATTGCTGGATGTTCCGATACGACCTCAATTACATAAACATAAAACCCAATAATAACGCTTAAAAAACTGTATACAATCAATCCCCAATTCAAGTAAAACTGCATACGAGTGAGCGATGTGAACTCTTTTAATTGGAACATACGGTCTATCTTTTGAAGCGTTATATACAATTCAATATTTTTGTCTTCATTGCTGAATCTGACGTGCAACATGTTTAGAACATAGGATAAGTATTGATAGAGTGCACCTGTAGTATAAATGGCATACATGACGAAAGTATTCTTATAAAAAGTTTTATAAAAATATTGACATAAATAAACCGTGGAAAAAGTCACGCCTATTGTGCATAATAATGTATGAATCTTTTGATAAAAGGATGCAGAATACAAGAAATTAGATTTAATTGTCACACGTGTCACACCCAGTAAAGACTGGACAATATGATATGGACTAAAACATTTTACAAAAAGATCGTCTAGCATATTAGTAATATGCTCTTCATTACGAATCATTTTACACCTCAGAGGATCCATCCTCGGTCGAAAACAAACAAATAATAATTTTTTTTAGTACTCGTAAGAAGCTAGCGATCGCGTGAAATTTAATCTAGTACTTCCATATACGTAATTGCCATTTTAAATTATGATGACACTTCTTTATGATTGCTCCACTAAATTTCCTTTATTTTCCTAAATGAGAATGGGTCAATTATGATTATTTATCTTTATAGTGCTTCATAAAACCTAAAACATTACATAAGTACCTACCAAGAAATGGAAAGTTTTAAGGTCGTAAATTAAAAAAAATAATTAAATGAGCTATTTAATTATTTTTTTAAATATTAGATTAAAAGCTATTATATATGTAAACTAGCTGCCCGCCGCGGCTTCGCACGTTTAGAAAGTGGTGTTTTATTTTCCTCGCAATTTTTACGTCTTTTTTCTCCTTAAGAATCTTCCTTATACATTAACGAAAATATTAAAACCATAATTAACATAATTAGTCGAGCCGTTCTCGAGTTTTTGCGCTTAGCAACATTGATTTTAATATGAGACCACCTGAAGAGTATTTCGTTATTGACGTCCCAGAAAACCATAGAATCAACACCAATATTGATATTATGACATTTGAACCCCATCGCACCCCCACAGGGGAGATTTTATGTCACGTCGGCTATGTTGGATTATAAAATAGTCCTTGTTTTTGTAATCAGCGACCCGATAAACCATAAAAACATTACCCATGACAATTTTCAGACGTTAACCCCCAAAGGGGTAAAATGACATGAAAAATCATGTCATTTTACCCCTTTGGGGGTTGACGTTTGAAAGATCCTGTAACACGTGTTTACTCATTTATCTATAGAAGTACTCGTGTAAAGTTTGGGTTAAAATAGTCCAACTAATCTTGTTTCCCCATAAAAACTTCGAACCCCCGTTTCAACCCCTTAGGGGATGAATTTTGAAAAATCCTATCTTACTGCACCCCTAGACATTATAAGGAACCTACGGTTTGGGCTGTGCGTTGATATATATAGTCGTTTAGTGTCTAAAACATGAATGCGGTCAAGTTTTGGACACTGAATGATTACAGCTCGAAATTGGGCCGGCTCGTCCGGGGCAGTACCACTCACTCACAGAATAATAGCTCGCGCTATTGCGTTTCGTACGATGAGTGTTGAGAAACGGAGCCAAATCCAGACACCCCAACTCTAAATATGGCAGCGATAGTAAAAATAATAATACCCCAGGAGGGTACCGTCACTGTTGGTGACGGAGAATTCCTCGCTGAGCACGATTGCTCAGGCCGCCCGAGTATTCTGGTGTGGGTATTACGCCGCTCTATATTTCTGCCAGGAGCAAACGCAAGAAGAGTGTGGTGGCACCTCTCCCTGAGCTCTGTAACGTTAGGGGACTTAATTCCAACATCAATGTTGTCCACCATCACCTGGAGATGGCTGGGCCGGCCATGCTCTTTTTGACGGAGACTCAGATATCCCCCCTGCTGACATCTCGTATCTGCGCTACCCGGGGTACAAACTGGAACATCACTTTGTGCTTCGAGCTGGTGTTTGCGCGTACATTCAGGAGGATATCTGTTGTCGACATCAGATATCCTCCTGAATGTGTTGACAGGTCTTGAAGCGAGAGACCTATCAATTATGTAGCTGCGCGCAGATTTCGAGGACCGCACTCGTATTTACGCGTGCCTCTACAGGTCCCACAGCGGAAATGTTGAAACGGAGCGTCTTGTGGAGCACATACAAACGACGACCGACAATATACTCCAGCAGATGCCTTCTGCAGGGACTGTGGTACTGGGTGATTTTAATGCCCACCACGTCGAATGGCTAGGGTCAAGATCAACTGACCATGCTGGAAGAACTTCCCATTACTTTGCCTTGGCAAATGGGCTGACACAGCTAGTTTCCTCGCCCGCGCGGGTGCCGGATATGTCGGAGCATATGGCGTCCCTTTTGGATCTTCTGCTGACCTCCCACCCTGAAAATTATCGTTATCCCTCAAAGATATAGGTTTATACGTTTACCGGTAAGTCCCCATTCGTCGTAGCTCCTAGATTGGAAGGTACTTCCCCCGCAATTTTCAGTGGGTATGGATTGTTGATGGTCCTTGGGCTTTGTTAATAGTCAATGCATAGGATAGGCGTACTGGAAATTGGACCCGTTTGAAAGTAAATGGGAAATTATTGGGTAGCAAAAGAAGTCGAGGTATGAAAACACTCTCATCTGCTCCACACCCCGTCAAAACCTCTGCTTCTATAACATTTTGCTGCTAATTTTAACCTGGTACCATTGCAAAGTTTTGGGGAAGTTAGAGTTCTAAGCAGCATTATAGGTACACCGATTTTAAATTTATCTTGTGAGCCGGTAATCCAGGGGCATTAAGGGATTCTAAAAATTCTACCGAATAGTGTGAAGATTCTGCGTCTTCTATTACCCTGTTAATGGAGACTACTCTACACTATCCCCAAAACACCATTTAAAATTTCAGCATCTATTGCTGCCACTTGATCATTACCCGGAGTTAAAATAGTTCTTTCGCATAACCAGGAGTTTTCGTTGCTGACTTTTGCGTTGCGTTTCCATATACAGATGATATGAGGTCTCGCATCGAGGTAACTGTGCAACATAAGTTTTCATGTATAATAACTTATACAAACCGTTACCAATCTCAAGGAGCACACCAGAAAACACCTGTGCATTTTCGTTGTCTCCGATTCGCGCTACAAGCTCTAACTTCATCGGCCCTTGTTCCACGTGGTATTACAGGCAAAACCTGATAAAAATTACCGCAAAGAAAGTACACCACTTATAGGTAACCACCGTCTACAGGTCACGCTTAGCGATGATCAATTCTGCACACAGAGTTATAACTAAGCCACTTGATATATTTTTTGTGCCAATTGTGGTCACCCATCCTAGTTGGAACCACGACTGGGGTTGCGTAACTTGCGTTAGCGCTACGACCTCTAAGCATCTCACCCATGGTATTATTTACTTTAACGATGATAACAAGATACCTTCGTAAAGTTTCAGTTAATTCAACTGAAAAGTTTCATTCAATTCAACTGATCGGTTATTTTTTAGTATTTTATATTTGATTCTTTAGATTGATAGAACTATTTTATTTATGAACCGATTGAATTGAAACAAACACTAAATGTTATGTGGAGGAAACCTTAACGTATTAATGAAAACCGCATTCAAATAGGTTAAGCGGTTTCTGAGATTAGCGTGCACAAAGGTACAGACAAACATGCATACAGACAAACAAACAAAAATTCTAAAAGTCATTGTTTCGGGTTCTATTGCGTTCATAAAGCCATCCTATAATAGATTTTCTTATATATCTTCCATGTACAGACAGCGGCCAGTTACTAGACTACTCTTAGATTTTATTACATGTATTGATTATTATTATTCCATAAAATAAAAATATATCGACCATATATTTGATTACAACTATCGCCACCTGTTAACGGGTAGCTGAAATAGATAATCCATACAATAAATAGACCACTACTCGCGACTAGATGTCGTTAAGTTTCGCATACACACACCATGATAATTAATTGAAATGCAAAAAATGTATGTACGTGAGTTTGATTCGGTCGCGCACTTTGCGACAAGTCTAGAATTAAAGATAAGAGCAGAAAAATTCAAACTGTTTTGGTCCTTGGAACATACTGAAAACATCATTATGGCCCTAAATCATATCACCTTGTTTCTGGAATAGTATTGTATAAAATTATCCACAATTTCACCTTAGATGCACAAGGTTAATATAGGTTCAATTTTGATCGAGCCGATAAGTGCAGACAAGCTGTCTAACGCTTCCTAAAAACAGTTAGGTATATTTAGGTTGCACTACGTATCTCTTTCTACCATACAGTGAGACTGCTGGTGATATCTCTCTCGCTCAGACGTTTGTTGCTCTATTCCGTTAGGTATATTAACTTTATGGGTAAAACAGGCCAATTCAATACCTCTAGTAAGAGTAGGTACTCTCGATTTCTGATACATACAAGTCGTTCGCAACTTTTCACCACAAGAGAGGAGTAAAAAAAATACATAGTTAATTGATTCAGGTCTTATTTTGCGGAAGTCAAATTTACAGGCAATTTGATCTACACTTTGCGTGCTTCCGCCACCAATTAGTTGTTGACGGAAATACGCAAAGTAGTGTGGATCAAATTGCCAAAAAAATAGACATTCTTAGTTATCATGTTATCTTTTTTAATTCTTCATAATTATTAATGTCCAATCATGACATATTTCTCTATTCTAGGCTCTCATAACAGAATTCAGAAGTGATGTTAGTGAATCTAGATTTCAGGCACGCATTCAAAAGTACAAGTATGAATTAATATACCTATGATGTAGTATAAAATAGTTTTTCGTTTATAATTTTAATGAAATACAGTTTTACAATAAAGCAAACTGAATCATCACTACAGTGTAGGTGAAAAGCATCGTTAGAAACTTAAAAGGTAGGGTGCCATCCAACTTAATCAGCCCAAAAAACCGGACATCTGGTGGCGTTTCTTCGATTAACCACTTAATTTTGTTTGCTGTCTTGTTTATGTTACCTAGAAAAAAGAAAAGAGGTGTCTATATCAAGCTACAATTATATCATTTAATGTTAAAAAAAAGTATAAAACAATAACTCAGATTTTTTTAATAAAATATATATGTGTTTGATAAAGCTAAACTACTTGTTACCTGAATGCAAACAACAGAGTAATTTGAGGAAAAAGCAAGACCTAGTCATCTAAGATCAATTAAGTCAAACTTATATGTTATGCCCAAATGTACTAATGTGTATGTACACGACACTCAAATATCCTCATGCCGAGATGCTCAATTCAAAACAGGTACGCCACATACACATACACATTTAGGTAATAAAACAACAAAACAAGATATATACCTATCTTGAATTTGTGTTGTTGTTTCATTCAAAGTATTTTTTTAATGTAAAAGATATTTGAAAGCTGTCTATGTTAACAACCAACCGGCACTAAGATAAGCAGAGTGAGGCTTGTAAGGTGCGGTGCAGAAACGTTAAATAAATTAATAAAATAAATAAAAACTAGCCATTTTTGATACTTTCGCCGCAGAAAATAATAAAATAAATAAATATTTCTGGACAATTTCCACGGCGCCATCTAGTCCCAAATGAATTTTATGAGCAATAGGTGGTAAGCACTTTAGCACACGATATCTGAAGGGCACTAGTAAGTGTTTACTTGTCTATTACTATTTTAAAAATTCTATTACAGTTGTAACAACCGACTTTTAAGCTTTTATGTCTATTTATACTGTGTTCGTACTTAGAAAATGGCACCAAGACAGTGTAAAAAGGATGTTGATTCATTCTGTTTTATTTGCGGTGAATTTATTAAAGTAAGAAGCAAAAAATTTGCTTTGGCAACGAATTTGAAGCGTTGCGAAGCCTATGGGGCTTAATAAAACCTCAAAATATGGAATCAAGATAAGAAATGGGTACCTACCTCACTTTGCTTGTGTTAATTGCAAAAATACTTTAGAAGGTAAGAAACACAATCCTAAATTTGTAAAAATGTCGAACATGTAAATATTTTATTTGAGTATATTTCTTATTCTTTACACAAGGACAAGTGCGAGTCGGACTCGCCCACCGAGGGTTCCGTAGGTACGTAGTATCATTATTAAATTTGATATTTTTCATTATAAATAAGAAATAATGCGTCGAAAAAAATAAATAAAATATATTTTGCAATGTGTACATCAAGCCCTTTCTTGAATATGATACCCCATTTGAACTACTAGTTTCAATTTCATGGGACCGTAGACCTGAGTATACAGTTCAAATTTCAGCTTGATACCTCCACGCATTCTCGACATAGAAATTCTTGACAGACAGACTGACAGACAGACAGACAGACAGACGGACAACAAAGTGATCTTATAAGGGTTCCGTTTTTCCTTTTGAGGTTCGGAACCCTAAAAATAATGTATTTAAGTACATTTATCAGTTGTCTAGTACCCATAACACAAGCTTTGCGCTTAATTTGGGACTAGATGGCGATGTGTAAATTGTCCAGAAATATTTATTTATTGTTTAGTGACATTCTTTTTTAAATTCGTTTGAGCCGATATGATCTTTTTCCAATGGTCATTTCCGGACACCCATACTAGGTTGTGGTTTATTGTCTTAAAATGAAAAACATGAAGCGAGCAAATAGTAGTCTTGTGATTTAACTAAGTTAATCGTAGATTTTTGAATACGTACTCCCTTCTTTATATAAATCCAAAAGTTCAATACATAATTTCCTTGTATTATATAATTCTTTGCAGTACATCTCTGAGTAAATGCTCAATGCGATTATAACCAATAAATCCTTCACACTTGTCATTGCAATCATTTCCACTCTAAATATGAAGCGGTGCTAAAAAGTAATAAGTATTTTGAATTTTTTATACCACACAGGTGACAAAAATATGGTTGATAGAAAGTTAACTATTAATCGATAAACAAGAAATTAATAAATGAAACGAGAAACCCGACAGAAAACTCAAACAATTTTGTATATAAATAATGTACAGGCAATTTAATGCACTTTGCGAAGTTCCGCCAGCAATTATTCATGCAAACTACTGCTGACCGGCACCCACCCACTACCATTAGTAGATACATGCGACTACTGTAGCATTGTTGCGAAGAAAGCTGCCACAGCAGTCGCATTCATCTGATAACGGTAGTGGGTGGGTGTCAGCCGACAGTAGCTTGCATGAACTAATTGGTGGCGGAAGCACGCAAAGTAGTGTAGATCAAATTGCCTGTAAATTTGACTTCCGCAAAATAACACCTGAATCAATTAACTATGAAATAATGTACCCTATATTACTATTACAACTGAGACACCTCGTATGATAAAATCCATCAAGCGGTTTAGGCTATAGAACATGCCAAAGAAATATACATACACTCGAAAAATATAACCCTCGTTTCTTCGTCAGTCAGGTAAAAAAGTATAAAACTCATCCTAATACACATGGTGAATGCAAACACGTGGCACTTATACTTTACCGATACTCACCTGCGATTTTGTGTCTATGTCTATGATATAAGCCTTGACACGGTACAAAATCCATAGAAATACCCTCACGTAACAGAAGATTATCTGTAATTCAAGTAACGTTTAATTTGTAGGTTTGTTCGTTAGTTACAGTAATTCGTATTCAAATACCGCTGTCTGAAGTAAAAATTGAGAAAAGTAAAGTAATGATTAGTAGAAATGGAGATACCATTATCATGAATGCATACAACGCAGAGCAGTTCTAATCGTCGGTGACCCAATGATCTCGGATCAACAGGACTCTCTCTCTCTCTGGATGTAGAAATGTAGCGTTTCTTTGCGTTCTATACAAATTATATCACAGGAGTGCTAAGCTAAGATGAGGTGTTTGATTTGATACCTGCTGAGTTCCACTATCGTACAACTCGCCATAAAATGAAATTCCATCCATATCATCTTGATAATAATTGACGATCTACTATAGTACGTTTCCTAAGACATTTTATACTACGAACGAAACTGTGGAATCAACTTCCCTCTGCGGTATTTCCAAACAATTACGACATGGGAGCCTTCAAGAACCGAGTCTTTATTTCTCTTAAAAGGTTGGCAACGGATCGGAGACCCCTTGGTGTTGCTAATCTCCATGGGCGGTATTGATTAGTTTCCATCAGGTGACCCATCCGTTTGCCCCCCCTCTCATATAAAAATAAAAAATAAAAAATGCTTTCTTAGGGTGCTTATGTCATACCAGCTATGTGTATGCCAAATTTCAAACCAATCCGTCCAATGGCTTGAGCTGTGCGTTGATAGGATCAGTAAGTAACGGTTGCTTTTTATAGATATATGTCTAATCAGAATAGTATATACTACGATATTGCTAATCTAATATAGTAGTATATACTATTCTGATTTGATAGTATCAAGGGAGAATTACGAAGCGTTCAGACAATTTTGCAATTCATATTATTGAAATCGATTATTGCCTTATTTGCCATATTGCTGTGTCTCCCAATGCTAAGAGAAAAATTTCAAGTGACCTTGCTCACTCGCAGGAACACAACAACCCTCAAGAGAATTGTTATTTGGCTACGGTATTCTGTGAAGTGGAGGTACTTCCGCAATCGGGCATCTCTTTTTTGCCAGAACCTCTTCCGCTAGTCGACAGGGTGTAGCCACGTGCAGGTAAGGTTGGCTTTGGCGCTAAAGATCGTGGTGTGCCACCAACACTGTAATAATTACAAACAAAGTGACCACTTACACACTTATTGAAAACAAAGTGAAATAAAATTAAATACTCACTGAAATTTTGTGAATAGGTTTTAATAAATTAAAGGAATAAATATTTCTCTCATAGGCCACAACATAGTTACGTAGAATTTCTTTGTCATCTTTTGAAGTATTTTCTTTAACTATTATTATTTTCGTAGATACACTGACTCGCTTCTTGCAATACGTATTTCTCAGCATTTCGTTAATTGCCCGCAAACTTAATTTCAGATAGTTGCAAAAGGTCATCCAAAGATACAAATCTAATTCCCATATTGTCGGATATAAAAAATTGTTACTAAACACATTGAATGCATCCAACCACGGTAGACGGGTTGTAAAATACCAAAAGATGTAATAGCCAAATTGCGAACCATACAAAATGATAGTCCATGCAAGGATACCCAGTTCTAAATAAATATTCTTCTTTATAGAAAACTCGCATACGGATTCCATTTGTTGGCATGCCTCGTACAACTCTACGGCTATTTTGTGTGTGAAGAATATATGAATCCATTGGCTATTATAAGTCATTGTGCCTATAAATATCAAGTGATGTTGAAGGTGTGCTTTACTATGAATATTTATATACAATCCCAGAAGTGTAATAAACACCCAAAGGATAAGCCAAAATTTGGATCTTGGGGATACTTTGTCGCGATTTATTGTTACGCGGGATAGTCCCAAAGATGTTTGGAAATAGTATAGCCACTTTATAGATTTTAATACTGTGTTTGAACGGAAACTAATATCTGATTTAGAACAATCCGACATGGTAGCAGTACACAGATACTAGTCTGGGTAAACTACAAGAAATAAAATGAAATATATAAACTTTATCAACCACTTTAGTAAATGATTTTAATCCATAATTGCCTTTCTACAAACTTATTGTCTTCTGAATATTTTACCATCGGAAGATTTATGAGCAATATTTATGTCTATTCATACCTATACTTGATTAATCTATACAGCGACAGAGTCGTTTTTATCCATATACATGCAATGTTGCCTTTTTTTTTTTTTTTTTTCGCTAGATGGCGTCACCTAGCACGTACAAGTATTGAGAAGCTCCTATATTTTATATCGTAAATAAATAGTAAAAGAATACGAAGTGCATTAAAAACTGTATAAAGGTGTTAATAAGTGCTGTTTTTGTGGACAATTTCTTGTTTTACTCAAAAATAAACTAATAATAATAAACTCTGAATCCATTTCAGTATTATTCAAACTGTGAGTGACTGTGCATTAATAATTAGATGGTTCTGTGTTAATTATTGACTCTTTGGATTGGATTATGATCATATTCATAGTTCTGCTATAGTAATATCATTGCTGTAGCGTATTGCTTGGTGTTATTATTTACATAAATTTAGTTCGAATTCTGCTTAGTCATTTTCATATAAATGTGTGACTTTTAACGCCATCTATTGGCGCGTCTTGCAGCTATTTCAAAACTCGCAAGCAGTTTTTATATTGAATATTGTAGCAGATCATTTGCTTTTTTCGTGCTTTTACATCGCTTATATGCCTCTTGCTATTGCCGAATACGTATATTGGTAACCAGAGGGCGCCATATTGTTAAAAACTTTTTATTTGTGCTTAACATTTCAAAACAATACTGAAGTGATGGCTATCTGCAGTGGCTGTTTGAGCGAAATTATTAATGATAAGATTCTGTGTTGTAAGGACTGTGGCGGGAATTTTCATTACAAATGCCTTAACATAAATAATGATCAATATGCAGCTTTGTCTACTTCATTTAAAAAGTCATGGACATGTCCATCCTGCAGCAATGTATCTGCTCGACGAATGAATAACATCAACACTCCGGTGAAGACACATCAACTACCTATTGAGGACAATTCAATGAATATGTCATATGATGTTCAGGACAGCAGCACGGCATCTACAGAAAGTGTCGACCCGGCAACGCGCGGCTCGAGCTCAGGAGGCGTGGTAACGATGGAGAAAATCAGTGCATTATTTGATGAAAAGCTGAACGCTAGTCTGGCATTATTTATGGATAAATTTAGAGCAGTTCTCAAAGAAGATGTCAGGACTATGGTAAAAGCCGAAGTGGGCAGCGCTCTCCAGGAAATCAAGAACGATTTCAATGCGACCACTGATTTCCTCAGCTCAGAACAGGAAACCCTTAAATCGCGTCTGGCTGAAAGGGATGCTACCATCAAAATCCTAGAGGCTGACTGCGAACGTATGCACTCCGATCTCCGTCACCTGACCACTCGTTTATCGGCGATGGATAAGACAGCCCGCAGCTACAACGTTGAAATCCAGGCAGTCCCAGAAAGTCGCAATGAGAACATCGTGATATTATTCAAGAAGCTCTGTGAAGTCGTCAGTTTTCCCATACAAGATGATAACATTCAAGCATGCCGCAGAGTGGCTAAAATGGATACCACTTCCACGCGCCCCAGAAATATACTGATAACCCTGTCCTCTCCTATATTGAAAGACTCTCTGTTGTCGTGTGCACGAAGATTTAACAAAGCTAATCCAAATGATACTCTCAGTTCCCGGCATCTTGGATTGACAGCTGAGAGCCAAAAGATATATGTTGTTGAACATTTATCCCCAGAATGCAAACAGCTCCATGCCGCGGCAAGGCGTTTTGCTAAAGCAAACAAATATACATATGTCTGGACAAAATACGGAAGGGTATACTTGCGTAAGGATGAAAATAGTAGCACCATTCACATTAAAAATCTGGAGGCTCTGAAGAACTTAGAATAGTTTTTATTTTTGCGTTAATATATTAATCTTTTCGTTTTGTCATTAATTATTTTCACTATGTTAATTTTTTATCAAAATGTCAATAGAGTACGCTCCAAAACTAATGATATTTTCCTTAATGTATTATCCAGTAACTATGATATTATTTGTCTTGTAGAAACTAATTTCAACAGTAGTGTACTTGATTCTGAATTATTTGATACCCGTTATAATGTTTACCGACGTGATCGTTCGAGCACTTCCTTGAGTAAAAGTGAAGGTGGGGGTATTGCCATTGCGATAAAGAAAAGTATTAATGTAGTTCGTCAGACATTGTGGGAAAGTAATGTTGAGGACCTGTGGTTGTCTATTTTGCCTTGTAATCAAAATAGTGACATAATAAATATTTGTCTATGCTATTTGCCTCCTGACTTGCCGCGACGGTTGCTGGAATCTTTTTATGACAATGTGTGCAAAGTGGTCCTAAATTCAGACGATCGTAATGAGTTCATTTGTATTGGCGATTTCAACATACCTGAGTTATCCTGGTCGAGAGCGGTTGACTCTTCTCATTTGATTTGTAGCCATTCCCTAAATTGGAAACCGGTATTACTAGTCGATGCTATGGCTGCATGTCAACTCAAGCAATTTAATAATATACCAAATGCTAATAATCGCTTCCTAGATCTTGTCTTATCAACATTGGATGTTCGGGTTTATGGTGCTGATCCTCTAAGCCGTATGGATAGACATCATCCTGCCATAGTTTTAGATGTAGACTGTGACACAGGTATTGCTACTAGATTTTTGAAACCGCATTCTCCTAAACGTTTCAATTTTTACAAATGTAATTATGATAAAATCAGGTCTGAACTTTCATTAGTGGATTGGACGTCAATACTGTCGTCTTCAGATATCGATATAGATTTGAGTAATTTTTATGGTACTATCAATGGGATAATAGGTAAATATACACCTCTATCAAAAAGTAAGGACACTAGACACCCAGAGTGGTTCAGCCCTGCATTAAAACGCTGCCTTCAACTAAAAACCAAATATCATAAACTCTACAAAAAATACGGTAATCCTCGAGATTATGACGATTTCGCTCATTTCAGGAAACTAAGCAAACAATTAATAAAATCATGCTATCAAAAATACCTCGCATCAGTGGAGGATTCTCTGCAGCACGATATTAAGTCATTCTGGAAGTTTGTAAATGCCAAGAGGGGTGATAACTCGGTTCCCGTAACTATGAAGTATCGTAATGACTCTACATCTGATCCATCAAAGATATGTAAATTGTTTTCTGATTATTTCAGTTCTGTCTTTGAAAGTGATGCGCAGGATATAGACAACTCCAATGTTACAGAGAGCACACAATACATTAACACACTCGGCTCTTTGGATATCTCAGTGGAGATGATCTTGAGTAAAATAAAAATGTTAGATACCAGCAAGGGACCGGGACCTGATAATATACCTGCTATTTTCATTAAAACATGTGCAGAGGAACTGAGTGTGCCATTACACATTTTGTTCCGTAAGTCTATCCAATGTGGAAGGTTTCCAACACTGTGGAAAATTGCTCATGTGGTTCCCATCTTTAAGTCTGGTGACAGGTCTTTATGTGAAAACTATAGGCCAATCAGCATACTGTCCTGCTTTGCTAAAATCTTTGAGATCGTTGTACATGATATTCTTTACAGTCATATAAAGCCCCATCTCCACCCACAACAACATGGTTTTGTCGCTCATAAGTCAACTTCTTCAAACTTGCTTGAGTACAAGAATTATCTGTGTAATGCTTTTGCCAGGAAACTTCAAGTACTATCTACACAGACTTCTCTAAGGCTTTTGACAAAGTGAACCATAGAGTACTCTGCAATAAATTGGCTGGATATGGCATTCACGGTGACTTGTTGCGATGGATCCAGTCATACTTAAATTGTAGGAGCCAACTTGTCGCAGTTAAAGGTTACCTTTCAGCACCCGTCACAGTTACATCCGGAGTCCCACAGGGAAGTCACTTGGGGCCTCTACTTTTCATAGTTTTTATAAATGATTTGATCGAGAAGCTGTCATGTCCATGTCTTCTTTACGCTGACGATCTTAAAATTTTTACCACCATAGAAGACACTTCTGATACGTTTAAGCTGCAGACTGATTTAAATGTGCTATCCGACTGGTGTCATCAAAATTACATGCAGCTTAACATAGACAAATGCTTTGTCATAACTTTCACAAGAAAGTTTAACAAAAGCATTTTCGACTATCACCTAGATGGTACCAAGCTTGATCGAAGGCATGTTGCAAAGGACCTCGATATTTTATTTGACGATAAGCTCTCTTTTCATGATCACTATGATTATATTGTCGATCGCAGTTCACGTTTGCTTGGTTTTATATGCAGAATAACTAAAGGCTTTAAAGGGACCAAAAGTTTCATGCATCTTTATTACTCTCTGGTACGCAGTATACTGGAGTATAACTCTGTGATATGGTCTCCTTTCTACTTTGTTCACAGTGACAGAATTGAGGGAATCCAGAGACGTTGCTTAAGGATTCTTAGTTATAGACGTGGAATGGGACGAAAACCCGCTTCGTACGAGGAACGTTTGAGGTACTTCCAAGTGACTTCTCTCAGTTTACGTAGGGATTATATCAGCCTCACACTCCTTTATAAAATCATTCATGGACTTCTTGATTCGCCCACTCTTCTTTCCGCGCTTAATTTTAACACTCGATTTAGGTCTCGCAATCGTAATTATAATGCATTTGTTCTACATGTTTACTCCAACAACACCTCATATTATAATCCTATGGTCAGAATGTGTCGCCAGTACAATGAAATCCTAGTGTCTAATAAGGATATAGATATATATCACTACTCGTTATATAAGTTTGGGAGGCAAATAATGACTCACCTTAAAAAATAGCATCTTTGTGGTAGATATGTATTGCTTTTGTTTCATTATTACTATTGATATAAAACTCATTGTAAATTATTATTTCTCTAAAATGCATATTAATTAGATAATTCTAGCGAATTAAATTTTCATTACAATTTACTAATTATGTAACCTTTCTAGGCATACGTTCATTTGGATTATAATCTAGATCAATACTGTAAAAATCTTTGGTTATAAATGATATCATGATTGTAATCTGTTATGTATGCTAATAAATAAATAAATAAATAAATGTACTATGTTATAAAGACGCCTGTCAGGCGTGGCAAACATCAGAAGGGCATTTCTCGTAATTAAAATGTAGACAAAATCCGATCCAGTCTCGATCTCACAAAATATCACATTTGGTATTCTCGTATCACAATATGAAACTTCAAAGTTTAATTCATCGATCATAATAAATCGAAATATGACCGAAAATTTAAACTAGGAATTGGATTCTGAATCAGAATCCAATTCCTAGTTTGTAAAGTCTCGATTAAGTCATCCTTCAGATAGAGATTACGTCAGATTTTCTACAGCTCAGTCATAAAACTGTTTCGCAGATTATTGTACTTTCCATAACCTGATTGTTCAGATCACCATCGAATATTTTGATTTGAAAAATAATTCTTACTTTAAGATATTGACTAACATCTTCAGCTTAGTCGATAGAGCTCCATGGTTTTTCTCTGCTAAGCTAAACATATAGGTACCATAAATCTAACTTAAGTTTGAATTTGGCAATTAAAAAATCCGACTGGAGTCGGCTTTAGCATAGCCGGTAGGGCCCCAGATTACTTAATGCGAGTTTTTTTTACAATGATTGAATGTTTGAATAATGGAACACGAGAAACATCAGAGAGAGAACTCCAGCGTTTTCTGATGAAATCAAAATCGAAATATCTTTATTCCTTGGGCTTTATTGCTTTATGCACTTAGAAACGTCATACAAATTAAATATAAGAACATGTATAAATCATTACTACTCTAAATCCGCAGAGCTTAGATTCACTTTCATCACACTATCTTGAATGTGAAAGCGAATTTAAGTGCCAGTTCCGGCGACGGGACTTCTTGAGAAGAACTGGCAAGAAACTCAAAGCCGACTCTTTTAATTGTCAATATCGTTACATTAAATACAAATGCAATCAATAACATAACACGAGATGAGCTGTTGTATATAAATTTAATGTATATACATTGTAGTATATAAATTTAAGATGAGAGGTTTAAAGGTGCCCAGGCCGACCCTGCGGAGTCAGATCCCGTCCTAGTCCGTCCCGACCTAGCCGCAAAGTGGAATATTTATATACTAAAAGATATTTAGAAATAAAGAAACAATGCTTACGTGCACTAATGGATAGGCTCTCATAGACGACATCAGACCATTAGTTCAAGGACCGTGGCATACCGTATATAGCCTAAGGTTGCTGGGGTCATTTTACGGTTATGAAATGAGTATGTTTATTTCATTAACTATACATAAGCACCTACGGCACAATACACTTAGAACAGTAGTTTGACTCCGACGTATTTTTGAAATGTATACCTACTGCTACCTAGAGCGTTAGGGTTGGCATCTACAAAAACTAAAGCAGACGTGTCTAGATTTTTATTGTATATATTGTGTAGTTTTAGGTTTAGGAATAAAATATGTTAATTTAATTATTATTTATTAATTTATCAGTAACAGAAAAAAAATTGCGTCTATTGCGGCAGGTTCGAAATTACTTGTTGTTGAATTTTATTATGTAAAAAATTCTCATTCGTATGAAGAATTTTTTTTTTTTAAATTGGGAAACAAGGACATGGTAATGGCAACAGGTTTATGTTTTTAATTTCTTTGAAAATTGACACAAATATTTTAGAATTTATGTGTTTTCTTGTGAACATTGAATTGAGTTTTCCTCCATTTTTTCTATGATATAAGACTTATAAAATATGACAGTCCTTTTGAATTTTACCGCAACATAAACAAAATATTTTGTCTCGGGCATGTTCATTTCTTTATAGTCAGTACACGAAATTTGTATGTTGTTGACTTTTTCAGCGCCTGTTACTGGAACTAGATTAATATCATTATGTTCGTTAGATGATTGTTCACATACATGGTACATTCCCCAGTCGGGTAGCTTACGGTCCCTGCCTCGCTTATCGCCAGAGCATAGTTTGTCAGTCAGCAGAGTGTACCGCGTGCAGGTGAAGTTGTCTTTGGTTCAAAGATCTTGATGAACTACTTACACCCCGATGAACTACTTACACCCCATTTGCTTGCGTGGAGCAGTTTTTCATCTTTTACGCAGGAACCGTAAATCAATCTGCGATAAAAAAAAACCGGACAAGTGCGAGTCGGACTCGCCCACCGAGGGTTCCGTAGGTACGTAGTATCATTATTAAATTTGATATTTTTCATTATAACTAAGAAATAATGCGTCGAAAAAAATAAATAAAATATTCATTCATTTCATTTCATATGATACCCCATTTGGACTTGTAGTTTCAATTTGAAATTTCGACACCCTATAAAAAACATAGACCCCCTATTTTTTAACATCTATTTACAAATGTATAGTTTTGAGATTTATTCCTGTACTTGTAGTCTATAACGATGTTACTTGCCAAATTTCATAGTTCTAGGTCAACGGGAAGTACCCTATAGGTTTTGATACCCTTGAGTGTGTCGAAAAATGCGTTTTTTGCTGAATAAACGGCCGTAACTTTTTTCTACGTAAACTTAGCAGTTTGATTTTTTTTTAACTTCATGGGACCGTAGACCTGAGTATACAGTTCAAATTTCAGCTTGATACCTCCACGCATTCTCGACATAGAAATTCTTGACAGACAGACAGACAGACAGACAGACAGACAGACGGACAACAAAGTGATCTTATAAGGGTTCCGTTTTTCCTTTTGAGGTTCGGAACCCTAAAAAAAGTAGCTTATATGCTCTGAGTAGTCCTCTACTTACAAAATAGGTTCACTCGTCTCGGACATAAGCCCGAACGGTTACAACTGCGTGCTTAACCGGAGTGGGATTAAATCGCATCCATTACGAAGTACATTAATATCGTTGGATGTAGCCATTGTTGCTATTTAATTATATTTGTATCATTCTGGGGTGTAAGTGGTTCATCAACATCTTTGAACCAAAGTCAACTTCACCTACACGCGGTGCACCCTGCTGACTGAAAAACAAAGCTCTGGCGAAAAGAGAGGTAGGGAGCGAAATTGTAAGTTACCCGACTGGGGAATGTACCTCCACCTCACAGAATACCGCAGCCAAATAACAATTCCCTTGAGGGTTGTTGTGTTCCTGCGAGTGAGTGAGGTCACCAGAAAGGAAGGAGATGCTGCGTTGGTAGCAGGAGTGGCGGCGCGCGAGCTATATTTTATTTTGCGAGCGTTAATATAGCTACGGTAACCGCTTCACATCAGGCGGGGCGTATGCTTGTTTAACACCCGAAGTACCTAGTATAAAAATATCCGTCTATAATAAAATACGCGTATAAAAGCTACCATATGTCATTTTTTTATATCACTAAAGTGACAAACAAGCATACGTCCCGCCGGATGGAAAGCAGTTACCGCAGCCCATGAACGCTTGTAACACCAGGGGCATCACACGCGCGTTGCCAATGCGCGTTGTCATTTGTACCGAAGAGACAAACAAGAATACGAGTTAGTTATAAAGACTAATAAAAGTATTAATTTTACCTTTCAGCATCAATAAGAAGTTAAAAAAAATGCCAATGTTGGTTTTATCAGCGTTGAATTTAGGCAACCATAAACATCTACGTTGTCGTGTCGCTACTATTATTAGTTTCCGTTCGTTCCGAGCGCTAACGTGAATAATTCACGTTACGGAATCGAAACGGGGCACGGGGCACAGAATAATATACTCTAACAGAAGATCTACTTCCGACACAATTGGAATAAAAATTAATAAAATATCAATCTTCGTTACGCGGTAATACGGTCCAAAACAATTCTGCAGCTGTACTCGTACCTAAGTCTTTCAGCGGCAGGGACAATCGAAAGTAACCCCTATATCTAGCGCGTTACGAGCGTCCGCCGCTGCTTTTACAAAATGGTTTATCACGGCCTTGACGAAACGCGGCGCGCTCATAGGGTTGAACCACGTTGAACATGAAGCGCTCGCGGTCGAGCCGCGTAGATAGGTATAAATACATACGCTTGTTTATTAATGATCAATAAAATACATAATACTTAAACTACCAAAAATTGTAGTAGGTTTACGTATGTGTACGTTTATTACTCTGCTGTACTTACTTATGTTACTATATCATACCTACTCTGTGATTATTAAGTACATAGGTAGGTACTTAGTAACAATAATGTTACGTAATGTTGACACTGATAGAATGTATAATTTTAGTGTAAGTTTTAACAGGAATCGTGACTGTACGTACTTATAGATCAGGTTTACTATTCACGTTGTCCCAATAATAGCTCGGATGTGTCTTTAACACGGAAAGTATTTGTAACATAGGTGTAGGTATGTATTTTAAGCGCTAGACAAAATAACCAACCATAAATACCTAGATATTTAGTAGGCATGGTGGTCAGCAGAACGCACGCGAACAGTAACGCTTTTGTTTAACCATCTTGGTCGCGTCGCATACCGCGTACGTAAGAGAGCGCGCGTAACACTCGACTAATTATTGCTCTCGGGAGTGTCGGCCGTGTAGGTAAATAACTCGGCCGAATGGCAGAGTGACACAGACCTGCCCGGGGCGAATAACATAGCGGGCGACGCCACCGGCTTGACGCTTGGCTGTGTGTGTGCGCCGATTTGGGCGCTAGTAAGAAGTCAAAGTACTGGTTATAAGTCTATTGTGCCTACGATTTTGTAAATAGTATAACTTTAATTATAGCTATTCATGATTAAAAGTATCGCTACAGAACTCAGCTATCTTCATGCAATAGAAGCAATGATTTTCTTCAAACTAGTTATCGAATTATGAAGTGTTAAAGTTGAAATATACATTAAAATATAATGAAATAAAACAAATTTAACGGTATAGCCACTTTTCTTGCTCTTAATCCCTACGTGGACGAGGATTAATGTCTCTAATTACTAAGTAATACATTTAAATATAGTAAAACAATTTATTAGACAGCAATTCATAGTACTGATGCAATTTCCAATTAACTTGTAGGTATAATGTTGTAATGGGTAATAAAACATTTATATTTAATGACACGGTGAACCTTACCATTACATAGAGTGAGAGACTAGTTGTGTTTGACCTTTCAAAAAATATTCGGATTTTCCCGCGTAGACGCTCGCGATAATTTCGTAACAGCAACGACAAGTTGGCAAAAAATATACACACTACTTTTGCTAACACTGGCAACTTTTGGATTTTCTGCTTCAGTTTATTTATATGGCAAGAGATATACCCAAACCAAGTTTACTAACATTTTAATCAGCGTAACTATGAGCGTGGACTGGTTATTTTTTCGTAATTATCTAGTTACATTTGGTATTTTTTAATGGAAACGCAAGTTCGAGTTTGTATTTGACACTTCAACGATTAGACCGCATTATGGAAATAGACAAGAACCGGCTGGTTCAGTCGATGACGTACAGAATAAGTGTTGCAGCGGTGTGCATGTAATAATTGTGTCCATGTTACTCTTCGCCATAATCGTTCCCGATGGCATTGATGTCACTTTAGCAGTAATTCCATACTTTTACTCAGTAACTGTCTACTTAATCGAGTTTGCTAATAAAATATTCCTTTTAATTTATTTCGATTTTCGCGTGCGATTCATTAATATTATTTTAATTAATTATTTATACCAAAATCAAGTACCTCATTCAGAGTTCAAGTTTTCACCTTGTAACTAACCCATACAAGTAATAGCGTTAGTTAACTTGAGAACTTTGAAATTTAGATAGAATATCTAAATACAGTTTGTGATTGACCTAATTCATCAAATAAAAGTCTGCGGGACAACCTTATGTTGTAAATACGTTTGGACATTTTTGGACTTTTTCCAGGTCTCTCATTGGTTAGGAGCATAGCGACGGTTGGTAGGGAGAGGACACGTAAAAATTATGTTGCTATGCGAATTAGCGGGAAAATTCTGATAAATAGATGGGGAATCGATTATACTAATATCGATTAATTTGATAATATATTAATATAAGATATTGTATGTAATATTTAAGGGAATTTAAATATAATAAACGTTGTTTAATATTAATGGCGTTGATAATTAATTTGGTGGCTTGATTCAAGGAGTGAATTGTAAGAAACTATGGAGAAAGTTTAAGATTGAAAATCTTATGTTTCCTATATAACTATTAATTTAATTAACGGAAGTTGTAGCGGGAATGTATATTAGGTACAAAATTAGATTAATTTGAGGTTTGAAGATATAAATTATGTGTAATAAAGGTGAAAATGTGAAATTAAAACGATTTAATTATCATTTTAGAAAGATTCAAATGATTTTAGGATGAATCAAGTATTTTCGATGTGTTTGAGATTAAGTGTGAAAAATTTAAGAAGGTAAAAATTAGATAGATAAATAGTTAAATATAGATTATTCGATTAGACTAGGAGAATTAGATTTTATGTTTAAAAATTAAGAATGTCACATCACTAAACGCATTGAGGTAGGTCGTGTAATGGGTATAAAAGAGAAAGCGCGAATTTTTTGCGGATTAGCTCGTGCGATTTTCGTCGGTATAGTACGTACAATTGGCATCCGTTTATTTGTTAAAATATATGCCAATATTTCAAGTTACAATTTTAGAGTTTTATATTATTGTTTGGAAATTAGATTTAAAATTATCTTATCAGATTTATAGTGGAATTTTAGTTGTTTTTGGATTGTGACTTGAAATTTTAAGAATCGAAGTGATTCGGAGAAACTCGCAACCTAGTTTACGGATGTAGACGAAGGGAGAGGTTCTTTTCAACCAGCTCACGCTGGGAAGTGATTGATTGTAGCTCATATCACTAACGTTATTTATTACAACGTTAAATGCTACCTTTCTCAAAGATGAGTAACCAGCCTGCCTTGTCACTGCCGGCGAAAGCTTTGGGAATGTCTCCACACACACCTTGTCCTGGGCTGAGTCATCCACCCTTTCCAAGTCCAATTTGGGCAGCCCTACCTTACACACGACGTAGGCTAGGTATACAGGATCTGTCGGTCCATCCCGTTTAGCAGTTTAGGAAACAATCCTTATCAGGGAGGAGAGTGTTTCACTTTACACACCAACACATTTAAATGTGAAAGCTCGGGTCTCCAGTCAAAGGTAGTACACATTAGGGAAACTGTAGGAATCTGATTTAGGCATAAATTAGGTAGGTCGAGTCATCTTCAAAATTAGGCCGCGTTAAAACTATAGCGTTAGCATTAGATTTCAAGTTACGAAGGTAGGATTTAAACATAGCAATTAGGTAAAGCCAATATTAATAGTTAGAAGGTTTTAATTAGTGGGGAGTGTACGAAGGGTTCAATATGAGTTGAAAAGGTGTATCTTTATGTATATCTTCCTTGAATATTAGGAGTAATATTGGAGTTCATCTGTGATTTTACTGACATATACATAATGGAATAATATTTCTTGGATGTTTTGGGGAAGTTCTAACGAATTTAGTGACATGTAAGAGTTGTTGTGAAAGTGATTTACCTAAGTGTAATTGTGGTGAATTATGAAAATAAGTGAATCAAAACCTGTAAGTTGACAAAGTATCTCTAACTGAGTGAATAACTTTATTTTACATTTTCTGAAGAACAATAAATGTTACATTTACGTGGAATATCCTCGTAACCAATTAGTTGATTTAATACTATTAAAAGTAAAGCTTAATTAAAACTCTGGATCAATATTCCTAAACTTAGGATGATCTGAACTTAATGAGGAAAGGGAACTTTAATCCCACGGAAGTGTGGGGGTCGAGGCTTCCTTAATGCCAAAAACCTACACAACCGTGAGGTGTGTAATCTCAGGGATTATTTCCGTCATGTTGAGAGTGGGATGCATCGAGACGTTGTAGCAGTTGACAAAGGACTGACGCCACTCTCCTTGGCAAAAGAGAACTGGCGCAGACCACTTGTATTAAGCACTGAAGATCGCTTGAATATATGGAAGGGTAAAGAGCTACACGGACGATTCCATCGGGCACTTCATGGACCCGATGTTGATCTTTTAGCGTCCGTAACCTGGCTACGATTCGGTGACCTTTTCGGGGAAACCGAAGGTTCTGTCTGTGCAATTGCTGACGAAGTTGTCAAGACTAATAACTACCGGAAATACATCATGAAAGACGGGACGGTGGACATTTGTCGGGCATGTCACCGTCCTGGTGAATCTATCAGGCATGTTATTTCCGGTTGTTCTTATCTTGCCAATGGTGAGTATTTGTACAGACACAACCAGGTAGCTAGGATAATTCATCAGCAACTTGCTCTTCGATATGGTCTTGTGAGTTCTGAAGTGCCATATTACAAGTATGTACCTGTGCCTGTTCTCGAAAACAGTCGTGCCAAGCTCTACTGGGACCGGTCTATTATCACGGACAGGACTATTATGGCTAATAAGCCTGATATCGTGTTGGTAGACCGGTTAGAGCGAAGGGCATTTCTTGTTGATATCACCGTGCCATGCGACGAGAACCTCGTGAAAGCTGAGAATGACAAGTTGTCGAAATACTTGGACTTAGCTCACGAGGTTACCGCCATGTGGGACGTTGATTCAACAATAACTGTCCCGATAGTCGTGTCGGTAAACGGTCTCATAGCGAAAAGTCTCAACTCACACCTCAGGAGACTTTCGCTAGGCTACTGGGTCAAGGGCCGGATACAGAAGGCAGCAATTTTGGGAACTGCACGTATTGTGCGGAGGTTCTTCAGTCTGTCGCCCTGACCACCGGCGCCGCTGGTATATATCCCGCGCCGGCGGTAACTCTTTTTATATTCATTTGTATTTATAATGTTACTTTTTTTTATATTAATGTTGTAAATACAAATTTTTATAAAAAAGAAAACTAAATAAATAAATGATAATAATAATAAATTTATTTCAAAGCAACATGTACACGAAGTTTCACAATCAAAAGTAACACAATAGAAATTTACTAGATAACTATAGAAATTGTGCCATCTGAACTAGTATTTTGAAAATACTGATTGTCATCGTGCGCTGATGTGTGGCTAATTAAATTGTATGATTACTTATGATAATAATATTGTTTGGTCTATAACCATCGCTTAAGGTATGATGCATTATTTTTTGTGACTGGCAACTTTGGGAGAGAACTTTGATGTAGACCAGGAGATCATTTTGATTGAAGAAAAGAAAAGGTTATTTTTTCAAGAGAGAAAGGAATTTCCCATCGAAGATCATCCCGGCCCCGATCAGGGAACGGGACCTGTTCCTGGACTTATGGAGATGTAATTGGGACCTACGATTCGATTGTGGAAATATTTCTACGTCGATAATGGCCAGCGCAATTGCGTTGGCGCCGTGTCGCGGGAACCTCGGCATTTCCCCGTAAGACTGCGGCTACAGGGGACCCCGTGTCGGTCTGTAGTTTGTTCCTCGGATAGTGGTTGACTGTGTGCCTTCATGCATTTTCAGGTCTTGAAGCGGTAGCAGGCGACCCGGCTTAGTTTTGGATTAGTTTTGGACTAGTGTGGACGGATTGGACTAGAACGAGAAGGATTAGTTTCGGACTAGTTATTGCGGACCAGCGCTGCATAATTGGTGGAGCGACCGCGGAGCGATGACAGAGTGACCGACTTGTCCAGTCGCATTCATCATTGTTCAGGGAAGTACCTCCACTTGTCCCTTAATTTAATTGCTCGCTGAGTAGCGAGCTGGCGCCCATTTTTTGTCTCTTTTATATGAGACAAATGCAACCCCTAAGGTCACATTTACTCGCAGATTGAAATCCACATACACAAAAAACTCAGTTTGCAAAGGGTTACAACGAGCCCGAGCCTTATATTTTGAAGTAACCATGTATTACCTTAACTAACCCGCGGTACAGTATTAGGCCGTTCTATTGTTTATAATTTTTGCCTCGGAATTACCTTCGTTTATACGGACACCCACTCATCCCCTCAGGTTGAGTCTCATACTAGATTTTTTTTGTTTTCAAGTTTTAAACCTTGCCGAGATTGTCACAGTGGCTTGAGGGAAATCCATTTTTTTTTGAATAGGCTAGCGTTTGAAGCGATAACTGGCGTACTAATATATGTAGTGTGTATAACCTAGCTAAGCGGTTAATTTGTTTTCTTTATTTTTATTTGAACAGAGGTCGCCCCTGACCCCTGAATGTGTTTGTAAACTGGTGTACTATTTTGCGGTTTGTTAAACACCATTAAGCGATCTTGTATTTTTTTTTTGTAAGGGTCCCCCGGGACCACCTGAAATTTTTGTAAATTATTTTTTTTCCATGAAGGGAATCGCACCTGAGTGATCGACAGCGGTCGGACATTGACCCGGACCCATCCGGTTAGTTTCTGAATTTTTTTTTGGCTTTGCGTATTTCATACCCGAATTCCGATTTTTTTTTAACCGCTAGAATTTAATTTTAGACAACGCCCGACAGCTGGCGATCCCTAGGCGCCTCCCCCCCCCCCCCCCCCGCCATATTTAGAACTGTACCCATTTCGGAACATTGTGTCATATAGCTGTAAGATTGTAAAATTAATAAATTCCAAGTTTACTGTATAAACACGCTCACTTAAATTGAATTAAAAGAGCTAGCCGTTGCAAATAGAATATTTTAATGAAATCCCACGATTTAATACTACCACTTTGCGGTCTCGATTTTCATAAAACCTCTTACCATAGGTAGAAAATCGAGGTTGTAACAACGTGTTTCAGGATTTTTCAAAATTCAACCCTAAAACCGACTGACTGACTCATTAACCAGCAGCACAGCACAGCCCATACCACTGAAGCTAGAAACCTGAAACTTTGGATATGTGTTCTCTATACAATGCAGGCGCGCACTAAGACGGGATTTTTGAAATTCCACCCCTAAGAGGTTGAAAATACGGGTTGAAAAAAACCCTCTTTTTGGAAATCGATTCACCTACGATTTTGAGACTTGGTGGAATGGTTGTTCATAAAAAAAAGGGATGTTTATGTGTAACTAATTAACTTTTGACCAGGGCCCAGCCATGAAATGTCTAAAAATGTTATATTTATATTTTAATTAACTCATTACTAGATGGCGTTACACCTAGCATTTGTACAGCGCGCTAAGGTTTCGTTATTATGTAAAGGGTATATACGAGAGATTATTTCAAACCATGGGTTCAACCATGACGGTTCATCGCTCACCTCATCCCCGTATTACCCCCGGAGGTCGTACATCGTGCGCGTAGGGCGTAAAAAAACAAAAGGTTCGTGCTACCATTGTTCAAATAACTGGAACGATGAGTTACAGTTGTTGAGTGAGGACAGTAAGGGATGCGCTCTTGAGGAATCTCTCTTTATACCCCGCATTCCCATTATTCCATCAGAACACCCCGTTCAATTTATGAGACTTCAGTTTCCCATAAAGGTATTTCGCTATGACCATTAACAAAGCTCAGGGACAGTCTCTCAAAGTCGCTGGGGTTGACTTGAGACAGGACTGCTTCTGTCATGATCAGTTGTATGTAGCTTGCTCACGAGTAAGTTCTCCTGGAAGCCTTGCAATTTTGGCTCCTGGTGCGAATGCCAGAAATATTGTTTACCGAGACGTGTTAACCTAAATGGTGTATGTTTGTAATAATGGTTGCAATGCGAAAAATCTTAACAAAAATAGACGCAAATCAGGAGTGTTCCCGTAGCGAATAACGGTTACTTTGCTAGTATGTTAATAAACTTGTGATTTTCAATTTGCTTTTAAAAATTGTACTCATTTCATAACCCTAAAGCGACCCGAGCAACCTTAGGCTATCTGCATGGCGCGATCCTTGAACTAAAGGTCTAATGTTACCAAGGTTTAATGTTAGACGAGCTCGGTGGTCGAATGGTTAGCAATGGCCACTTTGACTCCGAGGTCGCGGGTTCGATTCCCGCACAAGACAAACATTTGTGTGCATGAACATGTCTGTTTGTCTTGGTCTGGGTGTTTTCTAGGTATTATTTATAAGTATGTATTTAAAAAAAATGTATTTAAGTACATTTATCAGTTGTCTAGTACCCTTAACACAAGCTTTGTGCTTGATTTGGGACTAGATGGCGCTGTGTAAAATTGTCCAGAAATATTTATTTATTATTTATTTATTTAATGTCTTCTACGAGAGCCTATCCGTAAGCATTCTATCTTTATTTCTAAATATCTTGTAGTATGTAAAAAAATCACTTTGTGTCTAGGCCGGGACTGTCTTGCCCAGACCATTTAAACCTCCCATCTTAAATTTATATACGACAACAGGACGAGAGACTCACATAGGCGTATTCCCAGTTCTGAGGAAAAACCTTATATTGTGCAAAAGTTTAATGCGATAAAGGCAATTACGAACTGCTTCAGAAACATGCTTTTCAAATGTCAGATGAGAGTCCATAATTAGTCCAAGATTACGTGCTTCCCTCACCGGTTGTATAAGCTGACCACAAACAAGTATACCTGGCATTTGAGAAGAAATGTCGGACACCAGCCCCCTAACCACCAACTATTATTGCGATTCAATAACTGAATAGATTGCTTATTCATTGGTATTAATAAGCATTCTATTCATTTATTGAATCGCAATAAGAGTTGGTGGTAAGGGGGCCGTTTCCTAGATACCAGAACCATATATTTGGACTTGTTTGGATTGAGAGTAAGACACTTTCTCAAGGACCAATTCCCAATTTTCTCCAAGTCCTCATTCAGTTTTGCAACCACACCATGCAGACTCTTAGGCTGACACTTAATGTACAGTTGCAGATCACCTGCATAAAATTAAATGTGGTACTGACAATGGCGATTGTGACCGATGACGTGTGTCTGTGGTGTTTATAAATTATAATACCGATGATTATAAAACCATTATGATTGTTATCAAGAAAATCAAAGGCTCTTGAAAATTGATTTCAAATCGATTACGAAATTTAGTTTATTATATGGAAATGACAATTTGCCTGTAATGGACATTGTTGTGTCAATTTACTTAAACGTGCACACGGGTTTTTCAGTATGGTTAATATAGAAAGAGATTCATTGGCTATAGAATATGCAAATATGTACAGTAAAGTATGGTACTGGTTACACTTCAACGGATTCAGTCGATTTACATTTGACAAAACACGTATTGTGAAGAAAACAATTGGTTCAATTGTACATGCCATCAGTATGAATGTATTCATGAATTTGTGCGCGGCCTATTCTTATTACATGTTTATAATGTACAACTATTCTATCTTCCCAGAAGAAATATTGATATTTAGTGAAGCTGTTGTCATATTTAATGGTTATTTTATAGTAACTGCTGTCACAAAAGGAGGTCCTATATGTGAGATAATAGATCGTTGTATAGACATTGATATATTACTGGGATCACACGAAACTAAAGTTTTGAGAGATAGAAACACAAAAATTTACAATTCTATAAACCTTTTTGTGTTAAGTTTTAAAGTTTTGAATCTTGTATGTCTGTATTTGATGTTTCCTCTTCCAGTACTTGTATATTTAACTGCTAGTGCAGTCATTTCACATACGTTTTCTGGTACATATGATGTAATTTTTATGATCATACAGTATACTTTCATTAGCATGAGAATAAGGTACTTGAATGTTGCTTTAATGAAAACGTGCAACATGAAATTAGAATATCTACCGGACATATTTCTTTTTAATGGATTTTTTTGGAATGAGACCTTTGATAACCAAGTCACGTTTCAAGACAGGGCAGGAAACAAAGAATTTGTTCATATGTTCCATATAATTATCGACCAATTGAACTGCGCAGAAATATGTAGCAAACATCATGTAAGTTTTATTTAAGTGTATAGCATCTCTGAATTATGTTTTATTTAAAGAAACTAAATCTATTCTATAACATATAAATATATAGCTGAAGGTAGGCTAGAACTGATATTAATTAAGAGATAAACATGCAACAATATACATACCACTTACGTAGATCGTGGACCCTTTTCATCATCATCATCAGCCTGTATCTACTCACTGCTGGATAAAAGCCTCCCTCAATGCTTTCCACGAAACACGATCCTCCGACTTACGCAACCAGCCGCTTTTTTAAGGTCATCGGACCATCTAGAAGGAAAGCGTCCAACGCTTCGTCGTTCTCATTCATTAAAAAAGTCTTGAGTATTTGAGAAATATCTAAACATTTTCTTAATGTATTTTAGTGAGATGTTAACTATTTTTAATAACATAAAATAAGTGAAATAGTGTGACAATCTATCTCTATTTTTTGTTTAATTGCAACACTGTTCCATGTTGGCACTGCGTGTGATTGATTTTGATATTATTATTTTTTTAAATTAAAGTTAATTAAGGATTACATAAAATTATATGTGTGTGCGTGTCAAAATAGGTGTGAACATAAACTTAAGTTTAGCCGTCTAAATTTCTAAAAGAGAGAAAGGTACCCCTTTCCAAAATATATTGTATTCTAGAATTAGATATATTATGCATTTTTCTGCATGTCATTGTTTAATTTTGAAATGTTTATAATATTTATATTCTTTTTCAGCTTTTTATGGCAATTTGCCTTGTCTTTTGTGGTTCACTGATGGTTGCATATATACTAGTGGAACATGTTATCACACGGGTATGTACAGACTAGCTTTAAGTGTCATACAGCACATAGCATCAACCCATAATTATCCCACTGTTGAAATACGGGTCTCCCCTCTATCGAAGGGGTTTAGAGCATACTCTTTATTTGATGGATTTTTTTAGAAATAACTTATGCTTCTTACCTTCCGAATGCACAACCAATTGACGAGTTCGGTGGTCGAATGGTTAACAATAGCCACTTTGACTCCGAGGTCGCGGGTTCGATCCCCGCCCAAGATCAATATTTGTGTGCATGAACATGTCTGTTTGTCTTGGTCTGGGTGTTCTATGTATTATATGAATATATTTACAAAAAAAATGTATTTGAGTATAATATCAGTTATCTAGTACCCATAGTACAAGCTTTGCTTAGTTTGGGACTAGATGATCGTGTGTTTTTCGCCCAAGAATATTCATTTATTAATCAGCTCTTTTACCTTCGTATTTCACTGAAAAATCGATTTAGCACAATTTAAATTCAGCGGTGTAATCATCAGTAGGTTATTTATTGGGGATTCTGGCTCACATTTCGCTTGACTCGCTTCGCTCGTATCGCTCGCTCCGCTCGCTCGTCGCGAAATGTAAGCCAGAATCCCCAATAAATAACCTGTCGCGAAATGTAAGCTAGAAACCCCAATAAATATTGTAGAACGCTGCGAATCTACAGCCACAGCTTAAATGTTATAACTTACCGAATTGTGTTGCCAGTTCATTCGCATTTGACATGTTCATATTTTTCATAACAACTCAATGAAATCAATCGATAAATATAGATGCGAATTGCACACGTAACAACCAGTTTTGCATTGGACATAAAGAGATAGGTTAACATGAAATTTATTAAACAACCTCAATCACTTCGTTTCGAAAACGTGTGTTTGGAACCAAAAAATAAAATACGTCGTCATGGAAAACTACTACCTAACAGTGACACAGAAATAGAAAATAACAATGTTCTGGAGATAGTATTTAAGCCGGTCACTGGCCCTCTTACCGAAATGATTAATACAAAAAAGAAAAAATACAAGGAAGAAACAGATATTAATAAAGGCGACTACGATTCACCGATTAATAAAACTCTAACAAAACGTATATCAGATATAAGTGATGATTCTGAATTTTTGCAAAAACCTGAGATTGAAGACCATAATAATGAAGGTTTTGAAGCAAATGATTATGCTACTCAAGAGGATGATGATGATGAGAATGATAGTGATGATGATAGTAATGACGAAAGTTTTCATTCTATAAATACAAATGATGTTAGTAAGATTTCAGATCCAGATACCTCGTCTTGGTCGTTAAGCAGCGAAATGCACAAAAATGTTCCATTCGGAATTAGACGTGAACGGGGTAAATTGATGTTAGGCTCAGCTCGCGTTACATTTAATGATGATTTCATCACAGTAGGTGTACAGAAACATGTTACTACACCTGGACTAAAAGAATTATTGTGTCGCAAAACTCCCAACTTAACAAAAGTCACTGAAAATGATCTTCATAATTATAAATCTTTGTTGATATACACTAACGCTCATAGACGAGATTATGATAAAAAAAAGCAGATCAAAAGCAATAAAGGTCAAAAATATTTACACGTTATAAAGTCAATGTTTAAAAACTGTCGTACTGACTCCGAGTTGATAGATGGTAGTGTTTCAAAAGGTAAAGGCCTTCCGGTGATGAAGAAATGGCGAAAAAATTGTGACTTTGTATATTGGGATGATCCAAATGAATTGGTCGAAAGATTAAAATTGTTAATTGCATCGAAGGAAGCAGGTAACACTGGATTAGATAATGAGATCATTTCAATTATAGAAGAGTTGCATGAAAGTGAGCTTATAAGTAAATAAATACAATATTTTAAGTTGAAATGTTTCATTTAAATCCCAGCTTGACAATATACCACACCTTCAAAATGAATGTAGATAAATTTGGACACCATATTCATAAAAGGATGCGTTTTTCAAATATATTCGACTTTTCTGAAAATGTTTTAGTAAAGTCAGAATACGGTGATTTCAATTTGAAGATGAGCACATTACGTGGTGTGAAGTATCCTATAGAGGCAGATGAAGTTGTAAATAAAGAATACGTTGATAAAATCGCAGAGAATGTATATACCAAGAAAGATTTAGATGAAATAATCAAAAAGCATATGCGTAGAATTAAAACAGACGTTGACGCCGTGATAAAAGATTTAAAACTAGAAATTAAAACAGGCGTTGACGTCATAATAAACGATTTAAAAGTAGAAGTAAGGAGTATTGTGCATCAGTATCTGAAGAACCGCAACTCGGACGAAATCAAACAAAAGTAATGAGTACTGTTAAGGAAGAACTCGTTAATGAATTGCATAAAGCAGCTAGAAGAAATTTTTCACGGCGTTCAGTTATTTTAAGAAAAATTGATGATTTGTGGCAAGCTGACCTCATTGATTTTAGAAATCTAAAATCACACAATAATGGTCATCAATTTATCTTAGTAGTGATTGATTGCTTCTCAAAATTCGCATGGGCCATACCATTGAAAACCAAATCAAAGGTTGAAGTAACGAATGCCTTTAAATTTATATTGGAAAAGAGTAAACGTTATCCTAACAATTTACAGACTGACTTGGGAAAAGAATTTTACAATGACATTTTTAAAAAGTTGATGGGTGTTTTCAAAATAAATCATTATTCTACATTTTCAACTAAAAAAGCTTCAATAGTAGAAAGACTGATAAAAACTTTGAAAAATAAGTTGTTTAAAATATTCAGTTTCAATGGTAGTTATAAATGGATAGGGAAATCATTAGATAACGTTGTGAATCAGTGTCAGGCCTTCAGATGTAAATATTTCGAATGAATCAATTGTTATGAAAAACATTTTAAACTCTCATATTAGGACTATTAAAACTATTAAGGCAAAATTTGAATTGGGTGACTTTGTTCGTATAAGTAAATATAAAAGTCCCTTCGAAAAGGGTTACACGCCTAATTGGACTAGTGAAGTTTTTAAAATAATAAAAGTAAGTAAAACTTACCCAGAAACATATTATATTGAGGACCAACGAAAACAACAGGTTTTAGGTGCCTTTTACAAGGAAGAGCTTCAAAAAACTCACCATCCTTATGTGTACTTAATTGAAAAAGTGATAAAGAAAAAAGGAAATAAATTGTACGTGAAATGGTTAGGTCTCAGTGAAAATGAAAATAGTTGGATTAATACAAATGCTCTTGTAAAATAAAATATTACAGTATAATATTATTTTTTATCATTTCATTATTAGTAATGTGGGGAGGAGGACTGGTTAACTCTATAATAAATAACCTACCATTCGAAGCCCATTTACCAGGGTATCAGTATTGTGGTCCCGGAACAAGGCTCCGCGAACGACTTTTACACGGTGATAGAGGAATAAACAAATTAGACGAAGCTTGTATGCATCACGATATCGCTTACACTAATCACACAGATTTAGCGAATCGACATAAAGCTGATACAATACTACTTGACATGGCAAAACGACGTGCTCGATCTAAAGATGCCGGCAAGGGTGAAAAACTAGCCTCATGGTTAGTAAGCAAAGTTATGAAAGCGAAATTAAAAACAGGATCAGGTGTAAACACATTCAGAACTTTAGTATCAGGAATTCGTTCCCGAATTAAAAAACTGAAACGAAATATGGACAGCAAAGCGATTATTAAGCATGCTTACTTAGTAGCAAAGAAAATGTTCCCCAAAAATTGTAAGATTCGTCTACCACGTGTTATACCACTACCAAAATGTGGAGGATTTTTGCCATTGATACCAATATTTGCTGGACTGTCTGCATTAGGCGCACTGGCTGGAGGTGCAGCAGGTATTGCCAAAACAGTGAATGAGTACAAAACAGCTCAAAAAAATTTACAAGAGTTGAAGCGTCATAATCAAACAATGGAATCTATTGCCTTAGGTAAAGGCTTGTATATTAAACCATATAAAAAAGGCAATGGGTTGTTTGTAAACAATTCAAAAAAGTAGCCGCTGAATTGCCCGTGTCGACCTACGGTCGACATGTGACGTCACGACCTTGAAACGCTTGAAATGCCCGTGTCGACCTACGGTCGACATTTGCAGTTTGGCGTTCAGTTTTGGGCAGATTGAACAATACTCATCTGTCATACATTCAGGCCCATTTGTTTATGTTTTTTTCGTTTCTCCGCCATATTAGCTATCGGATTAAGGCCAAAGAATCATAAACTCAATGGAAAAAAAAATAAAAAAAGGGGTTTAAGAGACTCGCCTTAACGGCGCCAGATGTTCGGGCCGGTGTCAAGTGCTATAAAAACTTATTTTGTTTAGGTAAGTGTAGGTTTTTGTTTATTAACATCGGGTTTTATCTCCCTAGCGTATTTTTAAATAAAAAACTATACGTTATCGCCTTAGTTCATAAGGTATTTTTTTGAATACAAGTAGGGCTATGAAACACCACTTGAGAATGTTTAGACCATCGTAATTCTACACTATAGTCGAGTGTTGAACAACAAAAGACGGCATTGTATAGTGCTGTTCTTAGTAAACGTAAAAAACACCACTTGTAGGCACTCAATAACAAAGTTGCGTCTCAATGACCGTTTTTATGGGGCCCCGACCACCTGCGGCGCCGGGCAGGTAGGAACAAAAAACAAATGGGCATCGTTCCGCCGCGTTTTTGAGCGGGGGGGGGGGGGCGCGGGGGGCTCAACATGGGGGGCAAAAGAGCGGCTAGAGACAAAGCTACCCGATCGACCGCTTACTAATATAGACATCATGAAATTCTCTGAAAATATACCATATTTTCGTGGAGTTTTTATGAAAGATCAGTTACCAAAAAAACCTAAACGTATTGAATGTGGTATCGTTAATTTAGACAATTCTAGGAATGAAGGTACACATTGGGTAGCTTACGTGAAAATCAAAAACCGTTGTGAATATTTTGACAGCTTCGGCGACTTAAAACCTCCAAAGGAGTTAGTGAAATATTTTAAAAATTATAATATTTTATACAATTACACAAGATTTCAAAATTTTAACAGCGTTAATTGTGGTCACTTATGTTTATCTTACTTATTAGATTTTTGGAATAAAAACGTATAAAATGTCTACTTTTGTTTAATTTACGTCATTTACACAATGTCATTCACACTGTCTATTACTGGCAATTCATCAAATTTATCTACAACACATTCACCACCATTACAACTTGATGGTGAATATGAGTGTGCATTGTTATATTTATCTACTTTCAACTCGGTGCCCATAATCGACAACAATAATAATAGATTTTATTATAGTGACAATGAAGTTATTGAAATACCAGAAGGTGCTTATGAACTCGAAGACATTAATGATTATTTAGTGAGCAAAATTAAAAATGCAACTTTAAAACTCCATTGCAACAATACGTCAAGGGGATGTCATCTCCCCGAAACTATTCACCGCTGCACTAGAAGATGTATTTAAGACGCTTGATTGGAAGACGCGGGGTATCAATGTGAACGGCGAGTACATCTCACACTTACGATTTGCCGATGACGTGGTCATAATGGCTGAATCGCTGGAGGATCTCAGTCGAATGTTAAACGATTTCAATGCTGCTTCTCGATCCGTGGGGTTGGGGATGAATTTTGACAAAACGAAAGTTATGTACAACGATCTCATCATCCCTAGCCCGGTTGTCGTAGAGAATGCAGTAATTGAAGTGGTTAAAGACTACGTCTACCTCGGACAGGCCATACAGCTGGGCCGGGGTAATTTCAACAAAGAGATCGATAGACGCATTCGACTGGGCTGGGCAGCTTTTGGGAAGCTTCGGCACATCCTCACCGCAGATATACCCCAATGTTTGAAGACCAAAGTGTTCAATCAGTGCGTCCTCCCCGCTATGACCTACGGTGCAGAAACTTGGACGCTAACCGTTGGGCTGGTTCACAGACTAAAAGTCGCACAGCGAGCGATGGAGAGAGCAATGCTTGGAGTTTCTCTAAGGGATCGAATCCGGAACGAAGAAATTCGACGGAGAACCAAAGTGGTCGACATAGCTCTCAGAGTCAGCGAGTTGAAGTGGCGGTGGGCTGGCCACATCTGCCGAGTCAGCGATGGCATATGGGGGAGGAAAGTCCTAAAGTGGAGGCCACGTATGGGACGACGAAGCATAGGGCGCCCCCTCTCTAGATGGACCGACGATCTCAAAAAAGTGGCTGGTAGCGGTTGGATGCGGAAAGCGGAGGATCGCATATGGTGGAAAGCATTGGGAAAGGCCTATATCCAACAGTGGGTAGATACAGGCTGATAATGATGATGATGATGCAACAATAATACGCTGAAAACATCTTTAATCTGTTCGAAAAATGTAGATTTCGAAAAAACTAATTCTTTGGGGAAACTATTAGGTTTTAGTGGGCAGATTTTACAAGCAAATATATTATACGAGTCGCAGTATCCAATCAACATTTTATCGACGTCCGTGGTGCGGGTTGAATGTGACATAGTCACAGGCTCGTATATTAACGGAAAGCCCAGTCATATTATTTACGAATTTGCACCATCGGTTCCTCCTGGTTACAGGATCATAGAAATCCCTAAGAACGTTATTTACTTTCCAGTAAGTCAAACAAGTATTAACTGTATACAAATACGATTATTAGATATAAACAATAACTTAATAAATTTACGTGGTGAAGAAGTACAGTTGTACTTACATTTGAGGAAAAAATGTTTGACTACAATAAATACTGCATCACACGCTGCCAAATCAACAGTCCTGAACGAGCAGTCCATAAAGCGGCAGCCACCAAAAAATCATTCAAAAAAGAAGAAATTAACGCAGGAAAATAAGTTATTCCTAAAAACAATAGGATTATTAAAATGAGTATCTTGGATATATTATCGACTCCTAGTTACGACAATACCATCGACAGCATCGAATATCATTCATACAAACCGTACGTTACGAGTTTTGGCAGAAATGACGAAATTCGCATACCCATCAATCAGCAAGATTTGTATGTGCTACCATCAGCAAGTACATTATATTTGGAAGGAGCTGTTAACGTGTATAAAGGGCCATCAGGAGACAAACCGAGAGAAAAAGTAAAAATTGTACATTTTACCAATAATCCACTGTTATATCTTTTCCAAGATATTCGATACGAGTTAAATGGAGTTGAAATTGACCGAATAAAAAATGCTGGTATTACAACAACAAAAAAAAATTAATGACTTCATCATTAATTTCTATGAGCAAAAGTGAATCGCGAATATCTAAAGCTTGGGGATGGGATATTGATGGAACGCCAAACAAACAAGGTGGATATTTTTCAGCTTCTATTCCACTCAGTAAAATTCTCGGTTTTGCTGAAGATTATAAAAAAGTTATTATTAATTGCAAACATGAACTCGTACTTTTGAGAAGCAATACCAATTTGAATGCTCTGCTATTGAATGAGGGTGAATTCGTTGAAATTATAGATATACATAAATTAATATGGCGGGTGCCTCATGTCAAAGTATCTGATAGAGAAAAAATACAACTACTTAGACTTTTGGAGAAAGATCGCGCTCTTCAACTAACATTTAGGAACTGGGACCTTTATGAGTATCCCTTGTTACCTCAAACCTCGAAACATACTTGGGCTATTAAAACATCTTCTCAAATTGAGAAACCCCGATACGTAATCATAGGGTTACAGACCCATCGAAAGACAATAAAACGTCTGATATGTCATATTTTGATCACTGCAATATACGCAACGTTAAAGTATACTTAAATTCAACTTATTATCCATGTGAAAATTTTGACGCAAGCTTTTCTAAGAATGCGTATGCTTTAATATATGAACAATAATTATGCAAAATTCAAACAGTCGTTTTACGGATGTCACTCAGAACAACCGTTGCTTTCCGTAGAAGAGTTCAAAAATAAAGCGCCACTGTTTATCATAGACTGTTCTAGACAAGACGATAATTTGAAAACGGGAGGTGTAGTAGACGTAAAAGTGGAAATTGAAAGCGAAGCAACTTTACCGGATCAAACAGCTGCTTATTGTCTTATTCTTAACGACTGCATTGTTGAGTATAGACCATTAGGTAACGTAGTAAAGAAAAGATGAACTCGAGCACTATAATAGTCGACGTCCAAGGCTTTAAAGATGCTAACAATGAATTTTTGATAAAAGAAATGGCGATTTCTACCAGAGAATACACTTTAATGTTTCTTATAAAGCCGCCCTGCGCTTTCAATACACTGTCAAAAGAAGAAAGAAAACAAGTAAAATGGTTAGAATCTAATCGGGGTATCTATTGGAGTGAGGGACACATTGCCTACCGTGAATTCAAATAAATTATTTTTCCATACTTGAACAATATGAAATTTTTTACTAAAGGAAGGGAAGAAACTAAATGGATACAAGAACTATGCTCCACTTGTGTAGTGATTGATTTAGAAGTTAGGGGATGTCCTAGTATTTCAGAACTGTCTAATATATATTGTAAAGGACAAGAATTAAACTGTATAAATCATAAAAAGATGTGTGCGTTAAAAAACGTGAATTGTATAAAGAAATGGCTCTATGACAAAAGTTGTATTGGTTATTTAAGTAAAAATAAAAGTTAATTTGTGACGTAATTCGTAATTTTATTCAAACTCCAAAACCCTAATATACAGTATATTTTAACTATTCAACTTTTTATTTTTTATTAATCAATTAAAATATTGTTATTATATTTCTTATATATTTAACATCCACTGTACATAGTGAAACAATAAAGAATTATCTTATCTTACAACTGTTTTCATCATTAAAATTAAATCGAGTTACAGTTTTCCTATTATTTACTTTCAATGTAAATTAACAATCTTAAACTAAGTAAATATTCTTAATTACTACGTCATACAACACCATAAAGAATAAAAATAATCCTTCTACTTATGTGCCTAATTATTATTATTTTTTTTATTTCATATTTTTTACATATTTTATTATTATTATTTTCTTTATTTTTTGACATATCTTAACTTTACTAACTACATTTACTTCCTACTGTCATTATTAAAAGTTATCACATACAATTTTTTTTGAAATTTTGCCAACTATCATTTCTGTGAGGTCCAATATTTCGTCAAAAGGGTCTTTTACCACATATTGTGTTCTCATCACCACATTATTACTAGTTGTGCACTCTGCATCAATTAAATCTCCATTCAATTCGCCGACAGCAGGATCATTCTCTACGTCCAAAACACAAATTTGAATCACTTTTTTCGGTTTTCGTTGCTCCTTACTAATAATGTATGATTTCGACAGCAGCTCCCTCAGTTTCTTTGCAGCGTCTCTTCTCTGTTTCGCTTTTTTTTCTTCAGCTGCAGTCGCTCTGCCTTTCGCCCTTAGCTCTTGAATAAACTCGTCAAGTCCTTCTTCAGGATCTTTACCGTACTGAGAAAATATTATTTCTTGAGACTCGTTCATTTTCTGTAACCAAATATAATATTTTATTAGTCAATATATAAAAATAATAGTAAAATCAATAAATATGTACTTATAGTTATTAACTAGGTACTTACGATTTTTAAAAAATAGTCAACTCCAATGTGCGACTGCTGCAAAATACTCTGTCGAAATGATCGTTTTTAATAGCAGAGATTCAATTACATAATGACAAATAAATAATATAGTTCAACAAGTATGGACTTGTTTGCACGTGGACAGTACATGTGCGGAAACTTTTGTAATTTGAATTCATAAATAAGTATGTTCAGCATAATTAAAAAGAAAATTATTTGTTTGGCATCGTATTACATGTGGAACATGACTTACAAAAATTTTAATGAAAGTAGGTATGTTGGTAAAAAACAAACGAAGTATCTAATTTTCAACTTGATATATTTATTTCTTTATAAGTAGGTAGGTACCGTGTCTATACATATAAATCAAGTGTAGGTAATTTCAATGCACTTCTAGAGACAATAAGTTTAATTATATATAATTATGTTTAAACCTATTATAACATACAATACAACTGCTGTACTAAGCGCAAAAGTGGTATCTCAGTTACAGCAAGTTTCAAAATTTAACTTGCTTAATAATAAAGTACTTATAAAATCATTACCACTTTTATGCCTGCATAAAGGCATATTATTAGTATACCTTTGTAGGTATTCACATATCTTGTTGTATGCATAATTATAGTAATCTCTTCAACCAGTGTATATTTTACAAACAGTTTTAAAATAAACTAGACTTATGACCCCAAGCTATAGTTGATATTTTATCCTTGAGTATGATCCGTTTGTCGTCATTTGATGATAACGCGACTTTATTAACCGCCTGAGTAAAAATTTCGTGTTTTAACGATTTAAATACTATGTTCTTTTTTTTAATTAATTTATTGCGCACTAACACTTCATTGTAATCATTAAAACTCAATTTTTTTACTACAGGTTTTCTAATGCCTTTCGCTTTTATGAATTCCATTTCCTCAGTTTTTACACAATATAGTTTTGCTCTAAGACCGACAAATTCTGTAATAAGTTTTCCTGCCATCTCATCTTTAAATAAGCCCGGTATTTTATTATTTTGTGGAATAATATTAAATTTATTATTTTCCTTGTAATTGCTTGTATCAAAATATGTTTGAAAATTATGTTTTATATCTTTGTATATATCAAGAGTCTCTACTGAATACAAAAGTGAATCTGTATCGGTATAACACAGTTTCAAACTAGTATCATAGAAAGGTTTCATAATGGAATAATGAAAATCGTACATATGATTTTTAGATATTTGTAAAACAGTAAAGCCAATATAAATAGGTTTATCTAGAACAACTTCTTCTGGCTTCATTTGAATAGCTACAAAATTTTCTGTAAAAATTGTAGAACTTTTGTAATTAGGTCTCGATATTAATTGTTCCGCTGTTTTAATTTTTTTTGTTTGGTTTCTAGTATCATTCCACCGATTAACTAGATGAACGTTAAGCCTTTTTTCGTTATCTTCTAGAGTCTTCCCAAAAATGCTGTTATTTAATAATTTAAAGAAATCTTGTTCAAATCTTGATTTAGCCTTCTGACGCAATTCTGTGTTCAAATCTATATACTGCTTCAAAAATGGACGTTGTTTGAACTTTATGACCCTATGAACATTTTTTAACCTTAGTCCGTGCCGCATGCATGTTTTTAAGTGTATATAATGAATGACATAATTAAATTTGTCGTATAAATTAGGAATTAATTTAGAACACTTAGATGCGGGTGGTGTAAATTGTTGAGGACAGAATGGCAAGTCATTATGCAAATCATGCATGTACTCTGGGTATTCCAAGTCGACTTCTAGAATATAACCATATTCGGAATCATCCGGTACGTGGAGAATATCTAGTTTGTCAATTTCTGTTCTATCGATCATCTCGAAATCAGAATAGGGCAAATGAGAACACCTCGCATAACCATACAAATTATTGCAATCAATATAAAGTAAGAAATTATCAGCCTCTGACGGGTTATAATCTGCTAGATATTTGTTATTCGCCTTGGAATACCTTGTAGAGCATAAGCATACTCCACCGCGGATTCCTTTTTGAATCATTCGTAAGATTTCATGATTATCTATAAGCTGCAATTTTACTTTTGTTTTAAGTAACATTGCATCAAAACTTAGTCCAGGGGCTGTCATGTAGAATGCAGGGTCTAGTCTATAATTTTTTTTGCAAGTTTGACGAAATTTTTCAAAAACATCTGCCAGTAAAATAACGTCTGTTTTGAGATATAAATCGGTATATTCACCTAAATTTTTGATATTAAAAGTTTTCCATACTAAGTTGGCGTAGATATAATCGGATTCAGAAATCGTTTCATCGTTTAAAGTATTATAGAAACACTCTCTCGGTGGTAAACTGTGTTCATCGTAGGAATTCCAAGTGGATATGTATTCATAGGGATAAACACCCTTGCGTGTTAAAAGGTCAAAGTGGATTTTATTCGGAAAAAAATTTAACAAATGTACAAAGTTCTTGTTATTTAAGGTATCTACCAATTTTTCTAAGCTTGTGCCTAAAAATTTAAATGAATCTACAAATCGAACGGGTATAAAATTTCTGTTTCCGATGCTATAAAATTTGGTGAATGATATATAGTTTTCTTTATTTTTAGCTATTACTCTTATTCCGCCAGGTGTTTCTCCTAATTGTCGTATGAACAAATGACTGTCATATCCAGCTAGGTTGTGAAAAAATACCGGAATAAATTTTGGTAAACAAAATTTAAGGTTGCAAAAAGAATGACATTTTCCTCGTATTTTTCCTGTCAAGTGACAGTGGTCAGTTACTCGGTCGTCTAATAGCAGTTGATCGCAGAGAAAACAATATTTTGCGCTCTCTAAATTTTTATACTCCTCGTCTGTTAACGGTAACATTGGAACAGTTTTTTTTTAAATTGCATTTATTTTAGTCGCGTCTTTAGTGAGGTGCTCAATAAATTTTTCAACACAATCGAACCCGCGATAAGTTACGTATTTATTCAGAGAGCTGTTAAATGAACAAACAATGTAATAAGCAAATGCAGCTGGTACATGTCATTGTAATTTTTCTGTATTTTGCGAATGCTGCTTCTTGAGGCACCGGCCCCGCGCGCTTCGCATGGCTCAAAGGCACCGGCCCCGCACGCTTCGCATGCCTTAAAAACACAAGTGCCGTATGCATGCACGTAGGGCTGGCTGGCCTCAACAGAAGGGCAGAACCACGTGCAGCGTCTTGTTGTTGCAGGCAGTTTCTAGGGCTATCGATACCCACGGACGGCCTCTCGTACTTTTGGGAAACTTGAATTGCAAATGCTTAAGCTACCTTTTGCACCGGCTTAAATAAGTTTCTTTGCAAATTTCCAGGTCTTCTCAACTCAAATAAAATACGGAAATTAAATTTCCATACCACAATTAACCGATAATCCAGTTCAAATTAAATTAAATATGATACTTCTAAAAGGCCGACAGTTGACTACCGCAGAAATTTTTGACGCGTTAGCAATAACTTCATAATTCGACAAACAATTTCAAAATATTAATTCTCATTATAATTATGATAACTTGATACTCAAAGAACCCGACAATGTACAGGTAAAGGAGAATATACATTGTACACTTTATTTTGATGGGGTGTAAGTGGTTCATCAACAGGGGTGTAAGTGGTTCATCAACATCTTTGAACCAAAGCCAACTTCACCTGCACCCGGTGCACTCTGCTGACAAACGAAGCTCTGGCGAAAAGAGAGGTAGGGAGCGTAATTGTAAGCCATCCGACTGGGGAATGTATCTCCACCTCACAGAATACCGCAACCAAATAACAATTCCCTTGAGAGTTGTTGTGCTCCTGCGAGTGAGTGAGGTCACCAGAAAGGAACTAGATGCTGCATTGTATTATGTATCTCGTATAACTTTTTTCATTGCGAAAAATAGGAGAGATGTAATGTCATTATGGAGTTGTACCGTTTGTCTCATTCTTTAAATAATAGGTAAAACTATTTTGGTGCGGAAATAGATAAGACAGACAAATTACAAAATGTTTTATTTCCTGAATCAATTTAGATACCATCACAAATTAGGTTGTTTGATATCTACTCAAGCAAAACATTAGCTAGTTGATAAATATTATGTACAGTATGTACACCTCTTTATAATGTAAGTAAAACAGATATAGATACAGATAGATTTGTCTAGAACCAATGACGATTTGTATTGAGACCAAGCGTTTTTTTAACACTTTTTAACAGGTAAGTAGGAAATAATGTCCATAACTTTGGGGCTCGAAATTTTTGGGGTAGGTACTGTAGTTATATCACGCAACCAAATTTTTTTTGATTTGGCGCAAACTGTGTAGGCTGTCAACCTTATGGTGGGTGTTCGGAGACGGGAAATACTTGAATTTGGGTTGAAAGTGGTCCTCAACATCTTTGAACTAAAGCCAACCTCGCCTGCACTTGGTGCAGCCTGCTGACTGATAAACGAGGCTCTGGCGAAAAGGGAGGTAGGACGCAGCGTATTTTTTAAGCTGCCAAATATCAATTCCATTGAGGGTTGTTGTATTTCTGCGAGTGAGCGAGGTCACCAGAAAGAAGGAAAAGAATGAGTATAGGGTGACAACGGATCGGCACCCCTAGGTGTTTCTGATCTCCATGGGCAGTGGTGATTACATCAGGTGACCCACATGATCGTTTGTCACCCTCTCATATAAAAAAATAATAATGCCATATCTAGCGAATCTATGTCTGTGGTATGTAATACGATGATTCACCTAAAGTACTTTATTCGCAGAATCCGCCTCGGTAAATTTGCCTACGAGTAGTTTGAAGCACGTAGTAGAATAATATTATACAATGTAATAAGTGCTTCTATTCCGGTCAGTTCCAATTTAGTTCTTATGACATAGTATATAATATCTTTTTTAAGTTATACATACGTAAACAGGTTTATATTGCATTCCCATATTACGTCATCGCAGTATTGCATTAGAGTGGTTAATACCAGAATTTTATAGGGTTTAATTTTGACGAGCTCGGTGGTCGAATGGTTAGCAATGACCACTTTGACTCCGAGGTCGCGGGTTCGATTCCCGCACAAGACAAACATTTTTGTGCATGAACATGTCTGTTTGGCTTGGTCTGGGTGTTTTCTATATATTATAAGTATGTATTTACAAAATGTATTTAAGTACATATATCAGTCTAGTACCCATAACACAAGCTTTGCGCTTAATTTGTGACTAGATGGCGCTGTGTAAATTGACCAGAAATATTTAATTATTTATAATTTATTTCATTAAATACATGGTTTCTCTGTGTGATATATAAATTCCAGACGTCAATTATGTATTACCGATTACAGACAGCATTTCTTAATTTTTTTAAAGTTATATGAGGCAGCGACCTTGTTTTTAAACATTAGGTCAGTATTTAATGTAAAGTGACATTTTCAAACCATTTTTTAAAACTAGAATACTTAATATCACGAGCGAGTGGTATTAGCCGCTCTATGAAAATATGCTTCATTATGTTGAACAATATAAACATATTCCAGTTGACGATTATGACTCATTACTGTGTCTTCCTTCATTACGTTAAGAGGTAGTAAAGTTTGAGCCAACAACCAAGGCTAGTTACTGCTGGATTTTTGAGAAGTTTTTAGCATTGTACGCTTCAGGGGAACCCATAAGTACCTATGTTACAGAAGGATCATAAAGGTTAGACGTCAATACCCATCTTAGTGACCGACGTGAGCAAACGGCCTGGGAGGTCCCAAAATCCAGATGTCAACAGCTGACATGAGCAATCGGCCTGGATTGACGGTTGACCACAAATCCCAGACGTCAACAGCTATTTGGGCAAACGACGTGAGCAAACGTTCTAACTTTTGAGAAATTTTCTTTTGATAGTGAACATGCCAGAGACCGATCAGAATACCAGCAGAAGTAAACTTGGTGAAAGGCAACCGAATAGTGAGTGAAGTGAAAACCGTGTAGTTAAAATGTGATTGAACCGGCAACACAATTCGGTAAGTTTTAACATTTAAACCGTGGCTGTAGATTCGCAGCGTTCTACAATATTTATTGGGGTTTCTAGCTTACATTTCGCGACAGGTTATTTATTGGGGATTCTGGCTTACATTTCGCGACGAGCGAGCGGAACGAGCGATACGAGCAAAGCGAGTCAAGCGAAATGTGAGCCAGAATCCCCAATAAATAACCTATTATCATCTCGTTTCTTAAGCCACGTACTGAACAGGGTGTCATTCAATCAGTTTTCATCAAAGCTTGTATGGTGATATTTGAGTTTTCTCTTTTCGGCGGTGTCTGCTGCGTTGATATTTCCGAATCCGACATTATGATTTATTTAAAACAACAATACTCGCATTAGATCTACACAATATTTACAAACACAAAACGCATCCGGAGTCTTAACTTACTCGATCGGCTCGGCCCGTCGTCGTCGCGTCCGCGTCGCCCTCACATGTGGCGGACTGAAGCGATCAAAGTATCTAAAATTTATACTGACATCACTTATTATTGTAATATTTTTAAAAGTTTTAAGGTATCATCGATACCGTTCATAAAATTAATTGTATTTTTGAAGGACGGGGATTTATACTCGTATGCCCTATACGAGTATAAATCCCCGTCCTTCAAAAATACAATTAATTTTATCAACAATAGTTTCATTGGCAAAGTTCAGAATAAAACAGTTAGCTTCTGAAAAAATTTGTTTGGAAATGGAACAAGGCATATTTTTTTGATGTAGACTACAATCTCATCATGTTGATTTGTGTATTCAGTTTTAAACGATATGTAACCAATTAAAATAGGCAAAAATGGAAACTTGCAATGCAATCACTCCGAAAGGACTATAACGTCAAAAGCAACACTAGTACGTTTCAGGAATATTAACAGCTCATCAAAGTTAGCCCCTATGCTTCTTATATTTTCATAAAAAAAAAATTGAGTGTCGTTATTATCCGAGAGGTATCCAGCTTTCGGGAGAGCAAAAAAAAGAATTTAGATATAGCCAATTCCTCAATTTCTTCAGCTACAAGGCTTGTATTATACATAAAAAAAAATTGTTGTCACCTGGAGGGGAAGGTCAAGCTGGCGTCGAAGAAACTAGGTGTGCTCAACAGCGCGAAGCAGTACTTCAGTTCGCGGTTTGCCGCTTCTGCCTTACAAAGCTCAAGTACGGCCGCATATGGAGTACTGTTGCCATCTATGGGCGGGAGCGCCTAGATACCAACTTGTACCTTATGACAGAGGCGTGCTGTGAGGATTGTCGATGATCCCAAACTGACACACGGTTTAGAACCTTTAAGTCTGAGGAGAGACTTTGCGTCCCTTTGTGTGTTCTACCGATTGTACAATGGGGTGTGTTCAGAGGCGTTGTTTGAGATGATTCACACGGCCTCCTTCTACAGTCGCACCGCTCGCCATCGACAGGAAATTCATCCTCACACATGGGATCCAGTGGTCGCGTACCGTGCGGTTCCAGAGAAGTTTTCTCCCGCGTACGGTCAAGCTGTGGAATGAACTGCCTGTCTATGTTTTCTCAGGAGTCTACAGCATGGGGTTCTTCAAAAAAGGCGTGAAGAGGTTTTTACAGGGTCGGCAACGCGCGTGTGATGCCCCTGGTATTACAGGCGTTCATAGGCTACGGTAACTGCTTTCCATCACGCGGGCCGTATGCTTGTTTGCCACTTTAGTAGTATAAAAAATAAAAACTTTGACAATAGACATTACCATATTGAAGATGAACAGACTTTCGTCGATGACGGGCCGTGCAGATAAATTTATGTGTACTTGAAACATGTGTGATGCCTATGTTTCAAGTACAGTAAAGTTGCCTACAGATAGACATTTTAGTTATTTTATATGAAGAAGCGTATAATATATACCATATTGTGTGTGTGTGTGAAGTATTTTGGTATTAAGTATTTGTGTTAGTTAGTACTGAGGAGATAGTCTTTATAGGTATATTTAAATGAGTAAACTCTCACTGCTCGCGACTAGTTTATGATGTTTGCTCTCTTTTATCCTGGCCCGTTCCCATTTTATTTAGGGTCGGCCCTCCGTATCATGCGTCTCCAGGCAGCTCGGACCTGGGTCGTCTCTTTGTTGATTTGGGTTTCTTTGAGGTCCTTATCTACTACGGACATCCATGTATATCGGGGTCTTCCTCGTCCTCGGGGTTTAGTCTCTATATCCAGTACTTTTCTGATCATGTGGTCGGGTGGCCGCCTCATAACGTGTCCGTACCATCGCCGACGGCTCTCCTGTTATTTGTCTAGGATAGATCTCACTTTGAAGGTGCCTCTTATGTGTGTGTTTCTAACATGATCCAGCCTAGTTACACCACCTGCCCACCTGAGCATCTCCATCTCTGCACAGTGTAATTGATTTTCGTGCTGCTTTTTAAGTGGCCAGCATTCGGATCCGTATGTCATGGCTGGTCGGATGGCTGCTCTGTATACTCGTCCCTTTATGCGTACGGGCATTTGTCTGCCACATAACACGCCAGACAGTTCTCTCCATTTCATCCATCCGGTATTTATGCGTTGGGTGACATCAGTATCTATTGACCAATCTTTACTGATGACTGACCCTAGGTACTTGAAATGATCCACTTCTTTTAGCTGGGTGTTCTGCAGACAGATGGTGTGTTTGTTGTTGACGCCAGTAAAGTTACAAGGCATATACTCGGTCTTCTCTCTGCTTATTCGCAGACCTGATTTTCAAGAGCTTCCGTCTACTTTTCTAAAATCTGTTGTAGGTTGTTCACATCTTCACTAATGATGACCACATCGTCCGCATATAGGATATCCCATGGCGGCGTTCGTTTCAGATTTGAGGTCAGATGGTTCCTATCAATATTAAATAACAGAGGGCTGAGTGCCGAACCCTGGTGCACACCGACCTTTACATCAAATTCATCGCTCGTTCAGGCCGGACTTCGCACTTTGGTTGATACTTGGTGGTACATATCTTTGACAATCATTATGTAATGCTCCGGGATACCCTGAGCCCTTAGAGCGTGCCAAAGTAATTCTCTCGGTACCCGGTCGAAAGCTTTTTCTAGGTCGATGAAATATCATGTGCAAGTCTTTTTTGTTATCTCTATACTTTTCCATCAATGTTCTGATCGAATGTATGGCATCGATTGTGGATCTACCGGCGACAAATCCGCATTGATTTTCAGTGACGCTAGTTATTTCAAGTAGTCTTTTGTTAATGATTCTTTCCCGTATTCTGAAGGAGATTAGATTTATAGCTCTGTAGTTGCCGCATTATTTTTATATCGCCTTTATTTTTGTAGAAAGGAATGAGAAAGCTCCTTCGCTATTCGTCGGGAATTCCATGAGCCACGAATTTGTTGAAAAGTTTCGTCAGGAACAGTACGCCTGTATCTCCCATTTGCTTCCAGAATTCAGCAGGGATATCGTCGGGGCCAGAGGCTTTGTTATTTGCCATTTGTTTGATTGCCAGAGCTATCTCTTCGGGTTTATACATGGGATAGGGCTTTCTGGAGCAGGGATATCTTGTAGTGCCTCACTAGGGATACCTCATTTAACAGTTCGGTGTAGTATTCTTTCCAGCGGTCTCTGATGTCTTCGTTTGATGTTAGTAGTTTTCCATGTTTATCTTTGATAAATTTGTTTGTAATAGTATCCCTACTACTTTGGTGTTTGCGTTTTGCCAACTTAAAGATTTCTTTATTTTGACGCAGTTTCAAGTTTAGCATAGAAATCATCTCTGGCGGATGCCTTGGCCTGTGCGACGGCTCGTTTTGCGATTTTCTTTGCAGTTTTATAAGCCTGGTGGTCAACATCGTTTTTTGTCTGTTGCCATAGTTTAAAAAGTGTTTTCTTAGTTTCCAATTTTTCTCTCACTTCTTCATTCCACCAGCTAGTCTCCTTGTTATTATGGATGGCACCTTTAGATAGTCCTAAATATTGTTTTGCTTTTTCATTGCAGTATAGTTGAAAATCACTCCATATTACCTCGGCTGTATCATCCTGCTGCCTCTGAAAATGTTGTGCAATGTCTTCACATAGTTTGAGACCTTCCTCACCCTCCAATTTATGCCACCTCGTTCTTATGATTTTCTCCTGCTTTTTGGCATTTTGAACTCTGCCACCAGTATTCTATGCTATGAAGTTCCCGACTTTGCAGTCTTAGCATATCTTTAGTTGTTTTCTATTAGTTAGAATGTAGTCTATCTGAGTGCATGCCTCGCCGCTTTTATAGGTTACTAGATGTTCTACAGGTTTTGTGAAGAAAGTATTAGCGATTGCAAGGTCGTGTTCCAGTGCCATTCGAAGGGTGCTCTCTCCCGCCGGGTTGATTTTACCAAATCCTAAGTTGCCGTGTATTCTATGGTAAGTGGTAGTTTTCTCACCAACGTGACCGTTCAAGTCGCCGCCGAAGGACTTCGACTCACAATTTGGTATAGACTGCAGTAGATCGCTAGTTTCTTCCCAGAATGATTCCTTTTCCGAGCTTGGTGTTCCAGATTGGGGGCATATGCGCATATGATGTTCATGCACGGTTGATCGTCCAGGGCAAACTTGATTGACATTAGTCTTTTGCTTACTCTGGTTACTTCTACTACGCGGTTTTGAAAGTGTTTGTCTACTACAATGCCAACGCCATTCTGCGCCCTTGTTCCGTATTAAACCCTCCTGATTCTACTTACGCAGAGCCAGGCGAGCACTCCCCTATCCGCCACCTTGGGGACGCATTCCCATAGGGGTTAAAGGCGCCTCCGGGAATAGATTATGATGTTTGCTGATGCCCATTATTTAATCTGAAGTACTGTACAAAGTATGCTTTACCGTCACTACATATTTCAACTCTATTCTTGGTGTATAATAATGATCGATTATAATTTATATGTATACTGTATATATTGTCAGCTGTCACAGTTATATAGTTCAAAATAATCATCAAGAAAATATTATCATGTAACATATAACATAATATTTTATTTTATTTCAGGACTTACACGCCGAATACCAGCTTTTATTGATCATTTTCTTTTAATTTATTTGGCTGTTCCTCGTAGTGGCTGCTCAAGTAGTTGAGGGGTCTTTACGACTTCTGGAGCAGACTAAGACCATTTGTGTATATGCACTACTGAAACCTAACAATACTTGTAAGTTTGAAGTATAAGCTTCTATTTATTTTATTTATTTATTTGTACATAGGAAAACATACAGCTTATACTTTCTAAGTATGTAAAACTTAAATATATCTAAAAGCCATTTTACACGTTTTCACAAGTAAGCTTCTACTTAAATCTTCGCTCGGTCAACAACAAAAATCAACAGACATTTGTAGACGAAAAAACAACGAACAGCATCCCAGAATCGTCCTAGAAATTAAAGAAAAGGTTGGCCATCAATCGCCTGAGCGTGGCCGGTGTCACTGCAAATGCGTCAACTGGTGGGTCACTACGAACTAATGCATTAAATCGTAAGCTATCTCTACAGATTAATAATTTTTTTCTATAATTAGTATTACAAAAAGGGATATGAAAAGGAAGGTATCGTCGAGGTTGCCTGGTCGGAATACGAAATTTAACTTCATTCAAAAGTTCAGGACAGTCAATATAACTGTGTATGATTTTACTAAGAAAAATAACATCAGCGGTATCTCTTCGAATTTTAAGGGGAAGAAAATGAAACTTTCTACATCTGGCATCGTAATCGGGTAGAAAACTGTTTGATTTAAATTGTAGGTATTTTAAAAATCGCTTCTGGATGGACTCAATTCTATCAATGTACACGTCGTACCCGGGGTTCTACACTTCAGAAGCATATTCAACTATACTTCGAACAAAAGAGCAATATAAAATTTTGATAGATTTAAGGTTCTTGAATTTTGCACTAGATCTAATAACAAAACCAAGTACTCTAGATGCTCTGTTTACAATATTATCCACATGTTCATCAAACATTAATTTTGAGTCTATTATTACTCCTAGGTCTCTCATTTTCTTGGTTCTAACTAGTGGCTGATTATCTAGAACGTAGTCAAAATGTATTATGTTGATTTTGCGAGTGACAGTCATGGCATAACACTTTCACACATTCAAGTCTAATTTGTTACTAAGACAGTATAGAAATCTAATAAGGTCATCCTGTAGACGAAGACAGTCATCAATAGATCGAACTTGCTTAAATATTTTTGTATCGTCAGCATACAGTAGAAACGATGAACATAGAAAACAAGATGCTATATCATTGAGAAATACAGCAAATAATAGGGGACCGAGCAAAGAACCTTGAGGTACCCCAGAAGGCACATAAAGCCACGCCGAGGTGTAATCATTGATAGCCACGGCTTGTGAGCGGTTATCTATATATGAGGAAAATCATCGATATAGATTTCCATGAATTCCTGCAAGGTACAGCTTATGGAATAGGATAGAATGATCTATGCGATCGAAGGCCTTACTAAAATCAGTGAAGATCATATCTAACTGATCGCCAGAATCGATAACAGAGGTGACAAAGTTATTAGAAAGCACTAAATTTGAGACTGTTGAGCGCGCTTTTAAAAATCCATGCTGTTCCGGAGTGAACCACGGTGATAAAGCAGCATATACCTGCCTGTGGAATATCCTTTCAAAGATTTTGGCAAATATACATAGCTTTGTTTGATATTGGCCTGTAGTTTATAACGTCTCCTTTATAACGACTTCTATAGCATCTATATCCCTGAGAATAATGCCGGCTCTACGTTTGTGCCGCGAAGTTCCGCGAATAGGCGTGAACGTGAATGTAGATGGTTTCCGCTAGGTTCACGGGCGTTCACGCCTGTTTCCCGATCGGAGCCGGTATTTTGTCCCGCGACAAAGGCGTTTCGTTCGCGCTGTGTTCATGCGTACACATCCACATTCACTAATTACCGATGCGTACAGATGGGCGTGTGCATTAGCAAATGTACTATGGAATTCAAAAAATCGCCATTCATTACAATTTCAGTTATCCACCATCTTCTTCTTCTCCAACGATTTCTAATTATTTTATTATATCGTAGGTACAAATAGTTATATGTTGCTACAGCAAACAAAGTTATTGCAGTCGCAGCTTCCACATCCATTTCGCGGCAGGTTTCACTCACGAATGTGTGACCCTTGAATGTAGAAGGGCACAAGTTCTGCCGTGAAATCACGGCGCAAATTCACGGCATAATTTCGCGGCACTAATGTAGGGCCGCCATAATATCATTATCACAACTGAGCTCGTCTTCTCAGCCCCTCTCCTCAGCGCGCTCTACAAAATACGTAGAAGCTTAACCATTTCGACCAGTTGGTATTACATCTATTAAACCCAGCTTATAATATTAATTATATTTCAGCCAATACGACCTAAGTTACTGTAATCTTTAGAACCAAATACAACTGACCATCAGAAGTACACGGTCTACGGCTGATTTTCCTGTCACGCTGACCACACGCTGACGGTCGGCGCTGATGGGTCATTATGTATGTGTTTATATTAGGGATGTAACGGATGTGGTTATATCGGAACCGGAACCGGAATCGGAATTTTTGAATTTGGTTTATCGGAGTCGAAACCGGAATCGGAACCGGAATCGGAATAAAATATGAAGTCAGTCAGAGATATGTGTAGATATCATTTTCAATGAAATAATTACACATCATTATTCGTTAGTGACACTAACTTAGTGTTATCTTTATTATCAATACTTTAACAGTGTAACAATGAAACAATTGCTAAAATATGAGACAAATTAAATAATACTGCAATAAACTGTAGCTTTGGTAGTTGAAAAAAAAAGAAAAGAATTTATAGTCTTAAAAATAATTAATAGTTATTTTTAAATCAAATGAAGTGAATGCTACGACCGCCGCGAGCCGCGACTCCGCCGCGGCTTCGCGCTGCCCGGCCCGTCTACCCACCCTCGCCCGCCGCGCCGGCCGCCGACCTCCGATATGACTTCTGACTTCGGTTTAAAATTTATCGGAACCGAAGTCGGAACCGAGGATGCAAAAGCAATCGGAAGTTCCGACGTATCGGAATCGAAACCGAAGCTCCGTTACATCCCTGGTTTATATGTAGCGTTTTCGAGTCGCGCAGATCGTTCGCGTAGCGCCGCGCGTCGGCGCCGCTGACCGACAGGCGCCGACGCGCCTCCATACTCAGTGAGCGTTTTCGTGTCGCGCTGAACGCACGTACCGATGAATACAATCATGGACAATCGTGATATAGACACCGGTCGAGTAATTTACGAAGTGCGATCAAGAAAATGTTTATGGGACGCTTCGGACCCATTATATCGAAACGTTCAATCGGCTGTATAGGAACACGACGTAAGCTGCAATGGACCAATCTATTTTGGAGCTTTGCTATTAATTCGTCAAAACTACTAGTTGACATACGGAAATAGTTGAAAAACTTGTCTTCGTCCTCTCTCAACTGGCCGTATAATATAACAAATTCACCTGCGAATATTCTCTGCTCGATTAATGGATGAACGTGTAGTTTTTTTCTTTATCAGACGTTTTTTCTTTGCTAGATAGTACGCGCCAACAATTTTCACTAACATCGACATTATTTGCGTCTGTACTTCACGGTGATCAGCGCGATTCTAAAACGATCCGAGCTGATTGATCAGCGCTGACAAGCTACGCGCCGACCGTCAGCGCCGACGATCAGCGTGAGTGGAAAATCAGCCTAAATCTACGCTAATGTTTTAATCAGATGACCAATTCTCTTAATTATTTTACGAACGCTGAACAAAAAGTTGACCGAATCGAGATTGAATTGTGAATTGACTAAAAATGATATACCTACTTGATTTCATACATTAATTATTGTCAATTCTAATTGTTAGCAAAATAACATTCTTAGTTTGTGTAATTTTTGGTTATATTTCGATATAATCCCACTTAAATTAGACTTTGAAATTTCATATTGTGATACGAAAATACGAAACTTGACATTTGTGAGATCGAGACTTGATCGGAACTGAATATTTACTACATTTTAATTACGAGAATTGACCCTCAGAAAAGACTTGTATATTGGTTTGTTGTATATAAACTCAAAACGTATGAACGGATTTTAACAATTCTTCCGAATTAGGTCGACCTTACATAAACGAAAAAGTAGTGCATAACAGCAGAAAAATTGCACAATCGGTTTTGCTGCAGAGTTTATATACTAGTGAATTTCTGACTATATTTTTCTGTATATATGGATATAGAACAGAGCGGTGCTCCGTACAGTATGCTACGTATTCATTGATATAGAGATTAACACTCCTCCGTGTGAAGATTTGTATTTTTGTGTGTTATATTAACCTCAAAAACTTATTTATTTATTTATATAAACACTTTATTGACCACAATAATAAGATGAATGGTACAAAAGGCGGGCTTAATGCTAAAAGCATTCTCTACCAGTCAACCTTCGGGAAGTGCAGACATCCACGAATGCGGTTTAAAACTATATAAATATGAAACATAAAAAGTGACTAATATACTATACATAAACTATACCTAAGCATACACATATTACATTCATAAATAAGTACATACATATTCTATCATACATATACATTCATAAATACATATAAAAAAAGGGGACGGGGGCCCACCACACATTCCCACCCCTGTGTCTCCTGTGTAGCCAGGATTAACAGCGGCGACCGCCAAAAAAGGCAATGAACAATGAAGTCTATTGCAGTCCCGGGGGTAAAACTACGGCTGCCCTGGAACTCACAACGAATTAAATCAGAAGAAATTTCTTCTGATTTAATTCGTTGTGAGTAGGAGTAGTAAGCTTTTGGGATTTGACTTCCCCTCTTAGCAATGTGAGAGACAGCAATATGTCAAATAAGGCATTAAATGCCTAAAGAGATGGCTAATCAAGTGAAGCTCAACTGCCGTGCACCACGGATTTTCAGTTTCTAACACTATTGGGGACCTAAAACATTGAGCTGTTTCCTAACACATCGATTCCAATAATATGAATTGCAAAATCGTCTGAACGCTTGGTAATTCTCCCTTGTTGCTACCAAATCTGAATAGTATACTACCCCGGATGCAACTTGCAATGAATTCAACATGTCATCCCATTTCCGCCGCCAAAGATCACACTCCCAGAGAACATGGTGTGCTGTTTGATCGAATGCAGTAGAACATTCGCATAAGGGCGACGGCACTAATTTAAACGAAAAGTTTAGCCTTAAAATTGCCATGTCTAGTTAAAAATTGCGCAACGGGGTGGTCGACTTCTAACCACTTTTTCTTTAATCTAGATAGATTAAAGAAAAAGCGGTAAGAGATCTTACCGATTGAAAGAACAGATACAAGTGGCGTCTTTTGGTAGAAGTTTCCCACCTTTCCTGCCATTCAGACGGCAATGTTTCAAATACTTCATTAATAGGTTTGAACAGTCTAACAATTTTTTCACGATCACGTGTTTTCAAGAAATCAGTGACCATATTTTTAGATGTATAGTACATTGAAGCGCGACGTTGTACTACTAAGTCTACAGGTAACACACCTGCTAGCACGGGTAGTGCCTCGGTGCTTACAGTTCTATACGACTTACATAAAAATATCAGAGCAAGGCGCTGGTTTTGAAGCAATTTACGACGTGCTACACCTATAGTACCCTATCTGCCCACGCAGGTGAACCGTACGTAACACAACCTAAGTATGTGGCCGTATAAATAATTTTTAACGTTTTGAAACTTAATCCCCACGTAAAGTTAGAAATTCGTGTTAAGGCATAGAAATTATTTTTTGCTTTTTCACCTACTTGCTTCATGTGCTCGATATAATTAAAATTACTCATACATACATATATAAATATAAATATATATATATATATATATATATATATACATACATATGCCAATATGATGACTCAGTGCTGAATTAAGCTATTTAAAAGGTTAGCATAAACTTTCTTTTTAAAGTTAAATTTATTCGATATTTTTCTCAGTGGGATAGGTAGTGCGTTCCAGAGTCGTGATGTCTGTAATGTGAAGGAATCAGACATAAAACCTGCGCGAAAAAGTGGAGTAACGAGCGAAAGAGAATTATCAGATCGAAGTTGACGATCATGAGAATCACATAGATACTAAAACTTAATTTTCAAGTATTCTGGAGAAACTGAACTAGTAAGGATAGAGTGAATAGTACAGAGCAACCGTTGTTGTCTGCGTTAACGAATGGGAAGCCATTTAAGCTGGGACCGATATGAGGAGGCATGATCAAGTTTACGAAGACAAAAAATGAAACGGATAGCGTTATTAATAAGTCGGTCCAGTTTGTTAAGAAGATCTTCATTTAGTTAAATCGGAACACCAGTAGTTAAATCCTTCCAGTCAGACAACTCGTGACCTACACGTACTGCTTGCTGCTGACCATGAAGATATGACGAAAACCAATCTAAACCAATTGCTGAGAAATTAAGATGTTCTAAAATGGCAAGCAAAATATCATGATCTACCAATCAAAATATTGTCAAAAATTCACTTATGAACCGATTCTAAAAATTCTTACCAATTAAGTCGGCCTTACACAACCAGAATCCGTACTAGAATTCAGAAACTGAATTAAGGATTCTTCATCCGGACGCACGGAATGTCATACAAAACCCCTATTCACCACACGCATGCAGATTTTTTCAGATTCTGATTTTTCTAGATCCATCTAACAAAAAATACTGACGAGCATGAAGAATTTAAGAATTTAAATCCCGGACGCACAAATTTCTAATAATATATATAATACATAATATTTATATTTCTCATAATACCTATCTGAATTCATACCTTTTATTTGTACTACGTCGGGTGGCAGATAAACATACGGCCCATATGATGTGATGCGGTTACCCTAGCCATTTAACGCTCGCAACATGAAATACCGCTCGCGCACTGCTACCCCCGTTGCCAACTTAGCAACTCCTTCCTTTCTGGTATCCTCACTCGCTCGCAGGAACACAACAGTTCAAGGGAATGGTTACTTGACTGCGGTATTCTGTGAGGTGAAGGTGCCTTCTTCCACACTCGGACAGCTTAGAAAATAAGTCATGCCCTACCTCTCTTACTGCTAGAACCTCTCCGGCTGTGTGTGTATATATATATATATATATATATTAATATTCCTTTTTTGTGCTTGTTGTTCCAATATTTAGCTAGAATCTTCAAGTTAAGCTACAGTATCCTTAGAGTGCTGGAAACTCGGAATCCTCGTCTCTCTATCTACGGGTTAGCCTACTTTGACTTCGGATTAGTGATTCGTTTGGCTGCCTCGATGTTTGTCTACATCACTGCATTACTACAACTTGACGACGAAGAAACACCAGCATAATGTACAATAGCACTATAACTTATAATATTTCCACGCAAAATAGATGTGTTTTCCGACGCTTATAGAAAATGATAAGATACTATATGTACCAATTGTGTATTATATATGGAAGAATAATTAAAAACAACCTATTTCATGCTTTTCTTGTAGTAAAGAACAAAGTACCTTATATCTGATAGATTTTAGCAGTTGTTACATGAAATGATATTGTCGTCAACCCTTATTCATCCCGCTGCTGGGATACCACAATTGACGAAGTTCAGAGCAAACTCCATCACGCCGCTCAACTGTGGGTTGGCAGAGGCCAGTGTTTTCAAGCCGCTTATAGGCCTGAATTAGCTTAACAACTATCATATAATGACAACAGCCGAGACCGGCAGCTTAACGTGCCCACGCAGTTTATAATCACAACGGCACTGAAAAAGTTCCGTCAAAAAGTCAACGTTCATATTAGTGAAAGTAGTTATCACTTGGCATTGCCAGTTGAGAGGTTTTCAAATAAAACATGACATTGTACTTTTTGTCGGGAACTTATTGAGCACGGTTGTGCGTCTGAACTAATTTTCATTATTTAAAGTATATTGATTCATAATAAATATAGTGTATTTTGGTGTGTTTATTGCTGTGCTGTTTATTGCTCCACTAAATCAATTTGTATAGTTTCCCATTTATAATGTAAACATCAGCAATTTTCGGAGACCGAACCCATTATTGAGTGACACAATTTGACGAGCCCGGTGGTCGAATGGCTATCAATGGCTACTTTGACTCTGGTCGTGGGTTCGATCCCCGCACAAGATAAACATTTGTATGCATGAACATGTCTGGTTGGCTTGGTTTTATAAAAAAAATGTATTTAAGTATATTTAACCCCTCCGGCCGTTGTCGCAACTGCGATTTGTAACCAGTTGCGAATTAAGAATTATCATTCTTTGTTCGCAACCAGTTGCGAATCAAGAGAACATTTTCCTTAATCGCAACTTGGTTGCGAATAAAGAGTAAACACTTCCCAAACTCAGTTGTCTAGTTCCCATAGTATAAGCTTTGTGCTTAATTTGGGACAGGATGGCGTTGTGTAAATTGTCCATAAATATTTATTTATTATTCATTTATTTAATTATAACTACTGTTGCTATTAAATTATAACTAATGGTTCACTGTGAAGTCACCAATGGGGCCACCACAGTCCACTAGTGAGGACAGGTCACATGGCCAGGAGATACATACCCGGTTTACGGCGAAGGATGTTAAAAAAGTTGTCATATCTATGTCGCGAGGGAGGTCTCCTGGTCATGATTTTCTTATTATTGAACATCTAAAGCATGCTGGAAATCACCTACCAAGAGTACTTGCCATGTTTTATTCTCTGTGTATAACGCACTCTCACTTACCAGTTGATGTGATGAAAACGGTGGTGGTGCCAGTGGTGAAAAATAAAACTGGAGACTTAAATGATAAGCATAACTACAGACCAATATCACTGACTACTGTAATGGCTAAGGTGCTTGACAGTTTGCTGAACACTCAACTAGATAAGTACCAAAATATTCATAATAACCAAATTGGGTTTAAATCTGGATTATCTACAGAGTCAGCTATTCTGTGTTTAAAGCAAACTGTCAGGTACTACACGAATAGAAGCACATCTATTTATGATTGTTTTCTCGACCTCTCGAAGGCGTTTGATCTAGTCTGTTATGATATTCTATGGCAAAAACTAAATGACATTTCCATGCCTGGAGAACTGGTACAAATCATCAAGTACTGGTATTTGAATCAGATCAACGTTGTTCGGTGGTCGAGTGCTCTGTCGGATCCGTACAGATTGGAGTGCGGGGTGAGGTAAGGGGGGTTGACCTCTCCAAGGCTCTTTAACCTGTACGTAAATGCCCTGATAGAGAAGCTTAGCAGCACACGTGTCGGCTGCCACATTGACGGTGCCTATGTTTATAATATCAGCTAGCGCAGATGACATGGTGCTGCTGAACGTCTCTGTTTGCGGCCTATCTAGATTATTAGGCATATGTGAGCGATACTCTCTAAGTCACGGTTTGCTCTACAATGTAAACAAAAGTGAATGTATGGTGTCGTGTAAACCTACTGTTAGTATGTCATAGTATAATATATAATGTCTCATTGTCTGTAATTGAGTTAGTGTTAATAAATCACTCTTGTTGGACACACATATTGTCTGGTTATTTCACCCTTCTGCCCCACACACTTCATGGCGACCTTGCCTTGCGCAGGCGCCGCGTCGTCGTTCCGGTGTCGGCTAGCGGGCGAATAGTGCAAGTCGGCGGATTCCTGTGTCCCTCGGTGCTACTAAATTGAACAAAGTTATGAACATTGTAATTAAATATGAATTCATTCCGTCAACATCGAACCTTGTGTGCACTGTTTTTGCTTGCTGATTCCTCTTGTGGACTACGCAGCTACGTTGTTGGAACGATATTAACTATCTACGTGCTTCAAGATGGGCAAATCCTATTCGAAGGTCGAACTGCGTCGGGAGGCAACAATAGAGCTACGGATTCTGAGATTGAATCACATATCTCGACGAATAACATATTGCTAACTACGGCCTTGGTGATTCTACTAATTATTATGATTGTCATATTGTACTTAAAGATCGACAGAAAAGGTGGATTCATAAGAAAATTGACGCGGAGTTTATTAGAAGACTTCGTTATCGGTTGTCTGGGAGGCGAGAACGTGAAGAAGATTCAGGTGGTATGTGAGATTAGACATTTCCTGTGTCCGTGAATCAGTGCGTCCAACAACGAGATAAATACTTTTCACCAACGTAAACTTTTTGTGCTCAGTAAGTGTAGTGCGGAAACGTGAAATCGTAAGTGTGAAACATTTATTTTCTTTTCTTTAGAAATTATTTTTAATAATTTTAACATGAAGATGAACTCTATATATATATCGGATATCTATAAATTACTAAGTTTAACATTTTATTTTAACATTAAATTCACGACATTTTAAGGTTCTTGGTCTTAAATACCTATAAGTAATACATTTTAGTTCTTTATATTTTTAGTTCTTTATGGAAGAAGATTTAGAATTAATTTTAAAAGATTTAGACGATATCAGAATAAGTTTAAGAAAATTGGGTAAAAATAGAAGATTACGTTATAAAGATGAGGTAAATGAGAAAATACAGAAAGCTAAAAATTTATATGCAACGTATAAGAATATTATTAGTGTTTTTTCGCACCAGAAATGTACTTTACAATTAGCTGAATGAATCACGAAATTTTACAAGATAAGATAGAATCAAGTTATAAAACAGTACTGACTTATAATATTTCTAACGAGTTAGAGGAAACATTTTCAGTAATGGATACATTTGATATAAAAACTGCGGCGTCCCTGATTCCAAATATGGACAATTCAGAGGAGACTACTGAAAAAATTGCGGGTTTAGAATTGTATAACGATTGTCTTAGTGTAAAATCAAAAGTGTAAAATCAAAGAAATTATTAATTTCCTTCGTTTTGAAAACAAGGTTAACGAATGTTGCCAAATTAAAATTGAAATCTGATTATAATTACGTAAAAAATCTTATCAGTGACATAAAAACCTATTTGCTTACAAAAAAATCCGCCAATTCTATACTCTCACAGTTAAATAACATAAGTTAGGATAGTATGTCTGTAAGTGAATACAGAAATAAATTCACAGAATTATTTATAAATCTCACTGTTGCCCAAGCCAACGGTAATCCGAAGGCCCGTGAAATATTAACACCTATTAACGAAAAACTTGCTATAAAAAGATTTTCTGATGGCCTTAGGAATAGGAGATTAAGCACCATAATTTCAGCTCGAGATTATACGGAACTTAAAGATACGGTGCGTGCGGCAGAAGATGAAGAGCTAGCCCAGCCTTCAACACCAAACACGATCAGAGGAGTAAGTCAAATATAAATAATCGATTTTGTAATCAGCCAAACAGGAGAGGCCGAAGTAATTATTATAGTCGACATCCTGGCGGTTTTAACCACTTTCTTCAAAATCGTGAAAATTTTTATAACAATCACCAACAATGGAGTTATAACAACCCATCTAGAGGTTCTATGCGTGGAAATACACGTGGTTATCCGCGCGCAAATTATAATAGATTTCCCAACCAATATCGTGGACAAGGAAATACTCGTGGTAGAGGTTTTCAGCTCAATAATATGTTTTCAGCACAACCGGGTGATAATTGCGAGGAAGTACATGACAACTCAAACTTAGAGGAGAAGCAGTTTTTTCGGACCTAAAATTTATAACATTTTGACTTGCGATAAAAATGTTAGATACGTTCATTTTATTGTAAATAATATTAGATATTCATGGTTATTAGACACAGGCGCATCTCATTCGGCTATCACTAGGAAATCGTTATCAGAACAAATTTCGGTATGTAAAGACAACATTGTAATCAATGGTATTGGTGGTAAAATTTATTCCGAAGGTTATGTTTACCTTGAACTACAATCTCACGACGGTAGTACATGTACGGACAAACAAACAAACAACTATCTGAAATCAGAATTATTAACTTTGAATTTTAATAATATAATACAAAATTTAATCATATATGTTATAATTTAATGATAATTTTAAATATTATTTTATTTTTATTTGAACTTTATTTTTTTTATTAGAAATCCTAAAAACTATAATTTATATGACTACTATGGTATAGCCATAGTAGTCATATAAATTATACAGTATACTGCTGAAATAAATGAATTTGAATTTGAATGGAACTGGAAAGTTTGTGAGAAGTGATTAATTAAATTATTATTTTCGCATTTATTTATTTATTTTCATATTTAATACATTTTTATTAAACGGTTTTATTTAGCTTCCCCTGTTTGTTTAAAATATGTTTGGGTCAAATCTAGTAATTGAAATTTGACACCCTTCCTGTTGACAGACTGATCTGAAATTTGGTACACACCTTTAGTTCTGGTGACAATACAATTAAATAAATTCTGTTTCATTGTAAATCCAAGATGGCCGTCGCCGCTACAAAACGGCGGTTAACAAATAATTTTGTCACGACTACCTTAATATGGGTATCAAATGAAAGGACTTGACTAGTTGAACACGGTTTTATTATTATAAAATAAATTAAAATCCAAGATGGCCGCCGCTACAAAATTGGTGGTTTACACATTTTGTCACGACTACCACTGTATGGGTATCAAATAAAAGGGCTTGACTAGTAGAACACAGTTCACTATGAAAAATATTAAAATCCAAGTTGGCCGTCCACAAAACGGCCGATTACATATTTTCAGACAACCCAGTCAACCCAGTCAAAAGGGCTGGATGTTGCCCTTAATTTTGTCATAGGTTTCCACTGTCCACAAGATACAAGGCAGTACTGTAGAAATCACAGTTGTTTATGTAGGATCAAAATTGTTTGATGAAGGGCAAGCATACATTGCTCCGAGTCGAGTAAAGTCTTTGGAAGGATTATGTATTGAGGAATTAGTTTGCAGGAACTTGTTAGGAAAGAAACCGTGTAATAATTAGGCACTAAATCATCACACCCGTATCCCTCATCAATCTAAGGCATTGATCAGACAAAAAAATAAAATCGTTGGTGCCGTGTTTCCATACAGTCAACTCAGTTTACGCTACGCCCAACGAATATATAATATAATGTAATTTTATTTTATATTAATATATTTAAAATATAAAAACAGAATCCCTCTATAGCGTGAACAAGGTTCAAACTATCGATGGTCAAGGTCACAGAGACAGAAACCTCCTCACAATACGTGCCGTGCTAAGGAGGACAGCTTTCTGTATCTGACCCTTGATCCAGCTCCCCAACGTAAGCTTCTTTAGATGGTCGTCGAAGCTCTTGGCGATTAAGCCATTTACCATCCATTGACCAACTATCGGGACAATCATTGCTGAATAGAGGACCCACATGTCGATAATGTCATGAGGCCAATCAAGATACATAAATAGATTAGTACATTATTTTCAATTAACTCGTTGAACGTCCTAGGCGGTTACCCGTGTGCGTAAGAATTGTCTCCCGTCCCGCGCCCAGCTCCCTCTAGGCATTTTACCGTTGACTGCCCAGGGCCATTCGGACGTTTTTTTTTCGCGCCCGACCTAACTATTTTTGTTTATATTTCGTAAAATGCATTATGTAATCACTTGACACGCTAACTACGTGAACTTTATGAAATGTACCATAGTCTTATTAAAAAATTTGCACCTAAATTACTAACCTTTCGATGAAATCAGGAAATTTAACACAGCTCACGGCATTTTTTACATATTTACTTCACATTGCGCACATACCACCACTTTTTTTTACTTTATACAAATTCCTCTAACACTTGGCACACACTTACACAATAACTCATTAGTTTTCACAATAAACTACTGACTTATCATAAACTACACTACTGAAATACGATAATTACTTCACAATTACATTTTCAATCAGCTTAAACAAATGACGCAATAACACAAAAATGGCGAACTGGAACTGAGCATTTCGCTTTTTTTTTTTCGTTCGTCTAATTTCGTTCGGGAACCATATACAAGAACTAGGGAAAATGATAGGCTATGAACGAACTTATCGTATTAAAATTTCATTTCGTACACTCCACATTTCCGAACGGCCCTATGAAACGTTCATTCTGCGCAATTTCTTAGGCACACCGGTAACCGCCTTGGAAGCTACCCGCATCAAATTCTTACGCACACCGTTAACCGCCTTGGACGTTCGACGGGGGTAATGCCTAAAGGGCGCCGGGCGTGCGACAGGTTAAACCGTTTAAATTATTATTTTTTTACATATTTTTTTATATATATGTAACTTTTAATTTAATATGAAAACAAAATTACATTAAAAATATAAAAACAGAATCCAAAGTCCAAATTAACCCTACAAGGGTAAACAAGGTCCAAACTATCAATCAATCAATCAATCAATTTATTTATTTGCAAGAATACTTATATAGTCACATAGTATTACAGTACAGTTGTCAAAATATACATTATCTTACGTGTGCGAGAATAACCGTAGTATTCAACCTGCATGCAGGTGTGCAAATATTTACATAAGTTAAAATTATTTATAGGATGTCCTTTGTCAGATTATAATATACAAATTACAATAATGTCCATTTCTTTAAATAAAATAATAAAAAAATTTGAAAATGCATTAAATGATTAAATTAGATACCATAAATTACATGTCAATACAAATTACAAGTTCATGATTATAAATCTCCTACTTTTTATTTAAGTATTCGTGCACAGTATAAAAGCAGTTATGTATAAGCCATTTATTCAAAGTACATTTAAACTTTTTCATCTATAATAATAAAAGGCTTTGTCCTCACTGACTGACAGACTGACTGACTGACTAACTGACTCACTAATCAACGTACAGCCCAAACCGCTGGGTCTAGAGAGTCCAAATTTGGCAAGTAGGTTCCTTATGACGTCTAGGGGTGCACTAAGAAAGGATTTTTCAAAATTCAACCCATAAGGGGGTGAAACGGGGGTCCAAAGTTTGTATGGGGAAACAAGATTAGTTGGACTATTTTATTCGAAACTTTACAAAGGTACTTCTATAGATAAATGAGTAAACACGTGTTTCAGGATTTAAAAAAATTCAATCCCTAAAGGGGTAAAATGGAGTAAAAAAGTCTGAAAATAGTCATGGGTATTGTTTTTAGGGTCGCTGATTACGAAAACAACAACTATTTTATAATCCAACATAGCCGACGTGACATAAAATCACCCCTATGGGGGTGCGATGGGGTTGAAATGTCATAATATCAATATGGGTGTTGAGTCTATGGTTTTCTGGGACGTCAATTACGAAAATGGCATCGATTTGAAAATATAACTTAGTGGACACCAAATTACTTAAAATATTTTTTCAAATTTTACCCCTAAGAGTGTGAAACAGTTTGTGTAGGGAAATGAGATTAGTTAGACTATTTTATCCTAAACTTTACACGAGACTATACTTCTATAGATAAATGAGTGAACACGTGTTTCAGGATTTTTCGAAATTCAACCCAAAAAAAAAAGAATAATGGGTTCAAAAAGTCTGAAAATCATCAAGGATATGTTATTGTTTTTATATTGAGGTTAGGTGATGGAGTTGGCCTGTTCCGCTCCATCTCCCACCACATGCATGGAACGGAGGTGTATCATCAGGAGGTTCGTGCCACTATTGTTCACGTATACGTAAACAACTGGAACGATGAGTTATTGAGTGAGGACAGTAAGGGATGCGCTGTTGAGGAATCTCTCTTTATACCCCGCATTCCCATGATTCCATCAGACCACCCCGTTCAATTTAAGAGACTTCAATTTCCCATATAGGTGTTTTGCTATGACTATTAACAAAGCTCAGGGGGCAGTCTCTAAAGGTCGCTGGGGTTGACTTGAGACAGGACTGCTTCTCTCATGATCAGTTGTATGTAGCTTGCTCAGGAGTAAGTTCTCCTGGAAGCCTTGCAATTTTGGCTCCTGGTGCGAATGCCAAAAATATTGTTTACCGGGACGTTTTAACCTAAATGGTGTATGTTTGTAATAATGGTCAATACGAAACAGTCCTTTATGGGGAAAAAATGAAATATCTGGAATCTTAACAAAAATAGACGCAAATCCCGTTTCGAAGCACGGGTACTTTGCTAGTATCTAATAATTTAATTTCGTCCGGCAATTTATTAAAAATTAAAGTGCACATGTTAAACACATTTCGTTGATATATGTCAGTAGCACAAGAGGGTCTCTGTAATAGGTTTATGTGCTTGGTCCTAGTTGGTCTCAAGTTACCTTCACCGCGTTTTTTAAAAAACTGAGGGTGAGTTTTAACAAATAAGCAAACTTCCATAATGTACATGCATGGTAGCGGTAGTATTTTAAATTTTTTGAATAATGGTACACAACTGTCACGAAACCATGCCTTGTCTATTGCCTGTATACATTTTTTTTGCAATTTAAAAGCTCTTTCTATATCTACCGAATTACCCCTCAATAAAAGACCATAGCTCAATACAGAGCTGACGTAACCGTGATAAGCGGTTAATTAGTCGATACTGATTGTCTTAATTTCTTTAAGGCATATACAAAACGGCTGAGCTTTTTACAAGTTATGTCAATATGTTGTTTCCAATTTAGATGTTTGTCAATATTTATATATACGTAGTCAACTTGTTCTATACGTGCATTATCATGAGCAATATTTAATGGGGTCAATCTTGAGTTATAGGACTGGAAATGTATTAATTTGGTTTTGCTTATATTAACGTTTAAATTAATCATCCATTCAATGACATCATTAAGAAATTTATTGATAGCGTTCTCTAGTAAATTCATGTTATCGCGTTTAACTATAAGTGTGGTATCATCTGCAAACAAAATACAATCTTCTGTGATGGCGTGAGGTAAATCATTTATATATAACTAGCTGTTGCCCGCGACTTCGTCCGCGTGAATATCAGTTATCGTGTTAAGACCATAGGAAATCAAGTACTTAACATAACCGTATCATTAAGAAAAAAAACTTATGGTGAATAATTTATGTAGGTACCTACTAATTTTATTTTCCATTTCATTACCATAAAAAGGTTATAGTGAGTCAATCTTATAAGATAGACGTATGCTGTCGCGGACTTTTTTTAGAACTTTTAAAGAGGAACAATTCCACCATACATGATTTTTGCGTAACTTCAACCGTTTACGCAGCGCACGCAACGTAAGCCCTCAAAAGGAATATTTTTCCCCATTTTTCATTGGTGCTCCGCTCCTATTGGTCGTAGCGTGATGTTATATAGCCTATAGCCTTCCTTGAAATATAGGCTATCTAACACTAAAAGAATTTTTCAATTCGAACCAGCAGTTCTTGAGATTAGCGCGTTCAAACAAACAAACAAACTCTTTAGCTGTATAATATTAGTATAGATAAAAATAGTAATGGACCAAGTACGCTTCCCTGCGGAACACCGGTTTTATTTGTCAAAAATCGTGACCGAAAAAGTTTTTTTGTGTGAATCTGGTTTTTATTACAGATTTTCGACACTTCTGTACACTGCTGTCTATTTTGTAAAAAGCTGCTAATCCATTCATTTGCTTTACCCCTTATACCATATTGTTCTAACTTAATTAGTAGTTTTCTATGATCAACAAAGTCAAAAGCTTTGCTCATGTCCAAGAAAACAGCTGTAATTGGAGTTTTTTGATTAATACTTTCAGTAACAGTTCGTACTAAATTGAAACAAGCTAGTGCTGTGGAACTGCCCTTACGAAAACCAAATTGACTTGAACTGAACACCTCATATTTGGTCAAAAAATCGTTTAATCTTTTAAATAGTGCCTTTTCAAGTATTTTAGAAAGTATGGGGACGATAGCAATAAGTCTGTAATTATTGGGATCTGTTTTGTCTCCTTTTTTAAATAAAGGCTTTTTTAAATCAATAGTTTCAATTCCTCAGGAAAATTACCCTCAAGAAAAGACAGATTTATTATGTGCGCAAGAGGACGGCAAATGTGAATAGCACAAGCTTACAAGACCTTTGTCATTATGTCATCATATCCACATGTTCTGCTATTTTTTAGAGACATTATTGTCCGATAAATCTCATTTTCGTCAATTGGCGTCAAATAAATAGTATGTGGATTTCTAAATGAATTGTTTACATTTTTAGCTGAAGATTGTATAGGATTTTCGTCAGAACTTTCAGGTGCTTTGTTGGTAAGATTTATAAAAAAAATATTGAATTCATTACAAATGTCAATAGGATCATTAAATTTTATTTTACATTATTAAAATTTGTCAAATTAATGTCATTTTTATGTGAATTATTGGTAATATTATGTGAAATTAAATCCCAGGTGGCCTTATACTTATCTTTGTTATTAAGAATATATTTATTGCCATGTATAACTTGCGATTTAAATATGCAACTTTTAAAAAGTTTATTATATTGAGTAAATATATTTTTATTTGCAGCTTTGTTAGAGTTTGTCGATCGATATTTCAAAAAGAGATTCCATTTAGTTTTGCTAGATATTTCCAGGCCCTTCGTCAGCCAGCTTAATCTCGAGGGCTTGTTGTTTATTTTAACTTTAATTAATGGAAAGCAAAGGTTGTAGAATAGCCGTAAATCGTCATAAAAAAGTTTGAAAGCCCATTGTAGTGTTTCCGAATTTAGTACGCCCGTGAAAGAAAGTGATGACATACAATTACAAAATTTATTTATGTTTTCCATACTATAATCACGTCTATTCTCATACCAGGCAGAGTAGGATTTATATTTCTGAGTTTTAACAGTAATAAGACAAATACTCAATTTACAAATTTTGAAAATCTGCCCAGTGTTCTTTAAAAAGAACAAAATCAATTGACTTTACAACTGCGTAAACTACTTAAATGAAGTCTCTTCATATCCTAAAAAATAATTTAAAAAATATATCTCACGTTTAAGACACGAATTTCGTAGTATTTGTTCTGGGCAGTAAGCACTTAAAATATTTTGTACTTCGTAAATGACAATGGGCACAAACAAGCAACTACGAATTTTACACTTGGGCAGGACGAGGATATGGTATTCTCGTAACACAATATGTAACTTCAAAATTAAATTTAAGCGGGATACTAAGAATGTTACTTTGCCAACAACAAGAATTGATAATAATTAATTAATAAAATCAAGTATATAATTTTAGTCAATTCACAATTCAATCTCGTTTCGGTCAACTTTCAATCTGCGTTCGTAGAAAAATTACGAGAATTGGCCTTCTGATTTCGATTTGATCCTAATTCGATTGCGTCAAACGTCACCCTGGATCAGGGATGTCCAAAGCACGGCAATAAAGGAATTAGATAAACGTAGATATTACTTATTTTATTACACACAGGTGCGCACGATCGTCACCATGGATGTTGCTGAGCAAAAGGACGCCTTAATGACACAAATATGTACAATAAGATGCTACGATGGTTATACCTTACTGGATACATACGCTTTAAAATTGACAACAATCAAATCGTCATTAAATCAATAGGCTCAATGATATACAGTGCTCAATCATATCACATCATCATACTTCATATACATAGGACACACAGAACGATTATTATATATGGGAGAAAAATTATCACTGATGTTTCTAACTTGCATGGAAACATGTTTTATGATAAGCTCAACATTTGTAAACATATACACAGGATCTAGACAGATAAATTATTGAATTGAAATGCGTAATTATTATTGGGGATAACCGACACTACGTTTTTGAGAGAAAGACTTCAAAAAGTGTACTGGGCTGCAAATATTGTTGTTCAAATATTTTTTTCGATTGGCGTAAATATAACACTCAGAAATATATACCCAAAATATTTCCTTTTGATGTGTTATTATGGAATAAGTCATTTGAAACACGAGTTAACTTTCATTCAAGAGCAGAACCAAAAAAATTTATCCAAGCATTTAATTTGCTTTCGATCACGTTCGTTATATGAAAAAAGCTCACACAGTGATGGTAAGTTACACTTAAAATTTACATAAAAAATATTGGAGCAGACAAAATCATAGCATACAATAATAATTGTGAATATTATGGTCAAAGTATTTCTCAAAATTAACTTTGTGAGGTTATTGTTTTTATTTTGTGAGGTATTAAAGAGAGGTAGGGAGCGTAATTGTAAGCTACCCGACTGGGGAATGTACCTCCACCTCACAGAATACCGCAGCCAAATAACAATTCCCTTGAGGATTGTTGTGTTCCTGCGAGTGAGTGAGGTCACCAGAAAGAAAGGAAGGAGATGCTGCGTTGGCAGCGGGGGTGGCGGCGCGCGAGCAATATTTTATGTTGCAAGCGTTAATATGGCTACGGTAACCGCTTCACATCAGGCGGGCCGTATGCTTGTCTGCCACCCGAAGTAGTATAAAAAAAAAAAAAATTGTTCATCGTTGAAAGCAATTACTAGTTAAACCCAAATATACATTAGCATTTTTTTTATCATTACAGATTTTTATGACGTTTGTTTTCGTCTTCAGTAACGCTCTAATATCTGTGAAGGCAATCCTACGATCCGAAGAAGTTTGTTTGTTTTTGTTCATATGATATAAATTTATTACAACATATATACAACATTAAGTTATTATATAAGTACTATTTCTACTTCATCACCAGGCCATTTTAGTCTCCACTACAGGAGCACGACCCTCTCGTCCGACCCAGACAGATGGAGGATTTGGCCTACACTCCCCACGCTGGCCAAACGGGTTGGGGAGGCCTGATCGATGTTTGATAATGTATTTCCCTTAGTCGCCTTTACGAAGATGGGAAGAATTTGTCAAATGTGCTCCGCACTGTTGTAAAATTGACCAAAGTTTTCCTTCTTCTGCACGACACGATACCTTTGTTCACAAGAGCCGTGTTGCGATGGCTGCCCTGCAGAAGATGGACTTCAAACTTTTGCAACACCCATCCTACAGTACTGAACTGACTCACAGTGATTATTTCCTATTTCGAAACTGGAAAAAAAACTTCGTTGAAAAAAGTGTACTAAGTGATGTAGAAGTAAAGTTACGGCGTATTTTTGAGACAAAGACTAATGATTATTTTTGAGGGTATGGGATGGGGGCCCACCACACATTCCCACCACTGTATCTCCTGTGTAGCCAGGATTAACAGCGGCGACCGCCAAAAAAGGCAATGAACAATGAAGTCCATTGCAGTCCCAGGGGTAAAACTACGGCTGCCTTGGAACTCACAACGAATTTAATCAGAAGAAATTAGTAGGAGTAGGAAGCTTTTGGAATTTGACTTCCCCTCTTAGCAATGTGAGAGACAGCAATATGGCAAATAAGGCATTAAAAGCCTAAAGAGATGGCTAGTCAAGTGAAGCTCAACTGCCGTGCACCACGGATTTTAAGTTTCTAACACTATTAGGGACCTAAAACATTGAGTTGTTACCTAACACATCGATTCCAATAATATGAATTGCAAAATCGTCTGAACGCTTGGTAATTCTCCCTTGTTGCTACCAAATCTGAATAGTATACTACCCCGGATGCAACTTGCAATGAATTCAACATGTCATCCCGCTCCCGCTGCCAAAGATCACACTCCCAGAGAACATGGTGTGCTGTTTGATCGAATTCAGAATTAGCAGTAGAACATTCGCATAAGGGCGACGGCACTAATTTAAACGAAAAGAGTTTAGCTTTAAAATTGCCATGTCCAGTTAAAAATTGCGCAACAGGGTGGTCGACTTCTAACCACTTTTTCTTTAATCTATCTCTTACCGATTGAAAGAACAGATACAAGTGGCGTCCTTTGATAGAAGTTTCCCACCTTTCCTGCCATTCAGACAGCAATGTTTCAAATACTTCATTAAAAGGTTTGAACAGTCTAACTATTTTTTCACGATCACGCGTTTTCAAGAAATCAGGGACCATATTTTTAGATGTATAGTACATTGAAGCGCGGCGTTGTACTTCTAAGTCTACCGGTAACACACCTGCTAGCACGGGTAGTGCCTCGGTGCTTACAGTTCTATACGACTTACATAAAAATATCAGAGCAAGGCGCTGGCTTTGAAGCAATTTACGACGTGCTGCACCTATAGTAGCCCTATCTGCCCACGCAGGTGAACCGTACGTAACACAACCTAAGTATGTGGCGGTATAAATAGTTTTTAACGTTTTGAAAGTTAATCCCCACGTAGAGGTAGAAATTCGTGTTAAGGCATAGAAATTCTTTTTTGCTTTTTCACCTACTTGCTTCATGTGCTCAATATAATTAAAATTTCTATCCAAAAGCAAACCTAAGTAACAAACTGAAACCCTATTAGCAACAGATACTCCATTAAAATGAAATCGCGGTGAAACCTGTAAATTTCCCTTAAGCAAGAGTTGATATGTTTTATGTGGCGCAAAATCGAAATTAAGCCTAGGCTAGTGTTGGGTAGTTTCTCTATGCTAGATCTTGAATTAGCATTGATTAATAAGAGACCATCGTCAGCGTAACCAGTTAACGATCACCCTTCCGGTAAGGGTAGGCTAAAAAAATCATCAAAACCGATATTCCAGAGATACGGTCCCAACACTGAACCCTGGGGGCAGCCCTGCGTGAGCACCTTTGAAGCAACATAATGGCCAAGTTTTAATTTAGTTGTACCATTCAAAAAGTACGATCGAATGAGAGAGTAGATGTTGCTAGGGCAACCTCTCACCTTAAGTTTCAGCAACAACATTGGCCACCAAGCATTATCAAAGGCACCTGAGATATCTAAGAAAATAGCTACAACATACTTGCTCTCCGAGAGCTCAACAACTTTGCGCACTGCGAGCGCAGCATCAACAGTGGACTTGCCAATGGTGAAGCCGTACTGATTTTTATGAAATTGTGGGCCTCCGGGCAGCAGCCGTGGCACAACCAAGCGCTCAAGCAGCTTACCCAACGACGGTAGCAGAGTAATAGGACGGTAGGACTTCGGATCGTCTGGTGGTTTATCACCGCCTTTTGGTATTATTTTTATAACACCACTTCGCAAAATGCCAGGGAAATGACCTTCTACAATACACCGAGTAAGTATTGTTAAGATAGGTTCAGCGGCTACTTTACAAGCTTCTTTAATCATTCTATTCGAAATCTTATCATCACCGGAGGCTTTATTTGTAGGCAAAGCTTTAACAATAGACATAAACTCATCCATCGACGGTACATTTGATATTGGAGTGGAAGGGCACATATCCGCCGCGCTCCTAACCTCACGATGGTAGTCACTGTCACTATCGGCGCAATCGTCAGGAATTAACGCATGCAGAATTGTCTCAGCGGTCTCTTCTACACCAAGGGTATGTGAATTATTAAATTTTATATTGGATACGTAAGCCTGATCAATCCGCCTATTTGCTTTAAATTCGTTATATAGAGGAGACCACGGGCCCTCACTATTTAATCATTCTACAATACGTTTTAGTAAATTACCTTTGGATTTTTCAACAGCAGCGCGATAGTGAGATCTAGCAATACGCAAGTCACTTAGAGCAGTTTGATAAATTTCTCCTTCGATGTTACGTTTCTTTAACTTTGAGATTTTACGTCTAGCGGCACGAAAATGCCTACGCAACCTAATAAGGGTATCATTCCACCAGTCGCATCGTCTGTTATTAACTATAGGTTTTCGACCTAATGCAACGTCAGCGCAATATACGAATGTGTCAGACATAATTTTAACACTTTCCGTGACTGTAAGTTCACTACGAGTAAAATCTTTGGCGCGGGAAGCGAAAAGTGAAGCAAAGCTTGCCCAGTCGGCGTTCCTAGTTTTATATTGAAAACCTATTAACTGTGGCGGATTTAAGTTATCAACAACTGGGGAGAACTCACACACAATCAGACGGTGATCACTACAAGAAGCTTCAGGAAGAACGCGCCAGTTTTGTATTCGGACGTCTGCCCCCTTACCACCATCTCTTATTGCGATTCAATAACTGAATAGAATGCTTATTCATACCAATGCATAAGCGACTCTATTTCAAATGGAATAGAGTCGCTTATTCATTGGTATATATAAGCATTCTATTCAATTGTTGAATCGCAATAAGAGATGGTGGTAAGGGGGCTGCACTAGAAAGTGTGACGTCAATAAAAGACTCGCCCATTGGGCTACTAAAAGTAGGTGGTGCTTCAGGGGTATTGTGAATATGAAGATGCATTTCAGCAATGAACTCTTCAACAGCAGAGCGTCTGTCGGCATCGGTCGCTCTCAACTTGCCGTGCCATAATGGTGATGATGCATTTACGTCTGCTCCTATAATAACCTTATGACCAGTAAGAGCATGCAATACTCTTCGTAGATGATACAAATGCAAACCCACAGGGTCAGAAAATTGAAAATAACAACTGACTACAAATACTCTTAAATATGGAGGTGATTGATTGATGTTATAGTAAATCCGCCCCTTGGCGCATATATACCCGCGCGCGACATGTTATTAAGTTGTATAAATTTACTGTTTAATTGAGATCTTTGGTACTGCTCCTGAACTAAAACAAGATCGAGCTTATAGTCCGCAACGAGCTTATCCAACTCAGACGTAGCAATTTTATCGTTGTGTAGATTTAGTTGTCCAATTACGACGTTATCCATAGGTGGTGTTTAAAATATTGAATTCTAACCGTGCTGCGTATGTGGGGCAAGACTCTGACCCGATCTTGTGGTCAGCAGTCTTTTTTTGACGCCTACATGCTGCGCATGTAGGTTTGAAGTCTACTTCAGACTTCTTCAGACATTCCCGGGAGTCGTGTGCTTCGGCACAGTGGGCACAGGTGGAGTTATTTGCCGAGCAGTATTTGCTGACATGCCCATACTGCTGACATTTCAAGCAACGCACGACTTCTATATCGTCCACGAATCTACATGTGGCATATTTTTGAGGGTATACATAAATTAATTGAAAGATCCGCAAAATGTATTAAGGTAGCAGAAGAATATATAAAAAAGGAAAAATAAATATGGATTAGTATTTCCACTCCTTACCCCGATTCCGCAAACTTAAAAACGCACCCCTCGTACATGGGAAGAAGTAGTTAATTATCTACGGACTAACACTAATAGCAAATAGGGTTATTTAATGCAAATAAAAATGAATCGATTCTATTTATTTTATAGTTATAATATAATTCGATTAAGGAATGTGCAATTCTAAATATAAATTTAAATTTAGAAACAAAATAAAGTATAAATATAAAACAAACAAAAAATAAGCAATAGCATAACTTTTATGGCGACAACATGAGCTGTTCCCAACAGATGACCAAAAGTTTGGCGCAATAAGTCGCGCGGATCAAGCCTCGGGCGTAAGCTAGTTTTGATTATACTTTTATATATTTTGTAATATTTATTTATTTTATTCTTTCTCTTTCATTTATAGATATAATATACATCGTGTAACTCCAAGTACGCAAAACCTCAAACACCCCAACTGAGTTTTTTATTATTATAAATTGATGATATATCTAAGTAATAATTTCGAAAAAAAAAATCCCGGAGATATGAACACTTTTTTCCTAATAACTCTAATAGTTTCTGAGCTCTGTGGCGCTTTCTTATCTAAGTCTCTAGACGCGCCAATGGCTACGATAGGCAAATATTAATATTAAAGAGCGACATCGCGTCAATGACGCGTAAGCGCCGCTCTCTGTACGGCGCTTAAGACTTTTTGGACGCGGCAGTATTACGTTTGTTTACCTACCTCACAATTTCTCGCTTGATTGTCGAGCGCAATCTAATAATAGACACGGCAATTAAAAATAATAATTTTTATTTTTCAAAACCAGTTACTTTAAAAATGGATGAAAATTATGGAATTGATTCTACTCATGATTCTGAACAAACTATTTTTAGTTAAGTTTAAGTTACACGTTGTATATGTTTTTAGATTAGTTTTAGTTCAATTTAGTTATTTCGATAATTTAAGTTTGTAAGTAAATTCTGACCAGGTTTGTAAAAGAATGAAAAGGTTTGTAAAGAAATTTTGATGGGATGACATGCACACAATATTTTAGAAGTGCCTATTTTATTGTATCTAAGCCTAACAACAGACAAATATATACGGTTGGTATACCGTATAGATGCGAAGCAGGTTATTAATGATTTTAACCATGCGTTATTAACGGTTAATTAACCGCATTTTATGCTTATTACGGTTAAATACCACCGCTAGATGACGCTAGCTCCTTAAAAAGTGTATTGCGAGTTGCGCGATGATGCCAGCTTCAACTTGCAGGACAGGGGCGGCCGGGGCGGCGGAGGGGGACGAAGTAGTAGGGCGTGCCCAGCCGACACACGGTGGGCGATATCGCGGCCAGTATAGCAAGACGGAGCGAGTAAGGCAGCCGACGCGACGTACTTCGTTGAATTATTTAAGTAAATAGTGTAGAACTTGACCATCGTGATGTCCACTGGTAAGTATTTGCCCTTTTGAGCTGTCATTCCATAATTGTATAGCAAACGAATATTTAACTTAAATCTAGTGCGTACTACATATATATCGATGTGTACGTCATTTATTTACGTTTACATTAAATTACCCACACGTTACATAATTAAAGAATTGGGTTATGTATGTATGTTGCTTTAAATATAATTTATAACATCTAAAACGAAGTATTTATCTTACAGATATCGATTTTTCACTTGACCGAGGAGTTGACTATAAAAGAAAAGAAAAAAAACTTTATCCTTTTTAGGTGTCGCAGTCGGATAATTAACCGTTAATAACTGTATTTTATCGGTAGCTAACCATAAATTTGGTTAATTAACGGTAGTTAACGGGTTTTTTACAACTGTAGTATTACCGCTACTTACTCAAAAGGCGAAACAACAGTGCTCAGCAATAATTGAACTGTACTACTATTGCTTACAGTTCTATATTGCCAACAATGAAAAACGTTGTATCTGGCACTTTTTATGATACTCATCGGCTAGTTCAGCCTAGCACGGTCTTACTTGATTCTCACTATGAATTTATCATCTTGTAGTGCACTAGTGGTGTTTAAGTGTACACAGCTAGAATGAACAAAATATATCCTACTAGCTGACCAGACAAACGTTGTCCTGTCTAAGAAATAGTAGTAAAAAAATTAAAGCCACTTGGACGGTTATCAATGAAGAGACTGGGAAGGGCAGGACAAAGGATTCAGAGTTTAAATTAAGTGTCAATGGTCATGTTACCAAGTCAGATTTAGAAGTTGCCAATGCTTTTGAAAGATTTTTTTCTGCTTTCCCTGTTACTTTTACTAGTTCTTTGGGCTCTTCCACCTCCGTTGCAGAGTCATTAATTAAAGATAATGTGCCTGAATTTTATAACGATTTTCATTTCCATCATGATAATGGGTCTGATGTTAAAGTCGCATTTAAATCACTTAATATTAAGAAAACGGCTGATCTATGGGGCATTTCTGTACATATTATAAAATCTTTATTTGACATTGTTGCTCCCGCTTTAATTGTGATATTTAATAGATGTATTGATTGTGGTGTGTTTCCTGACTTGATGAAATTGAGCAAAATTATTCCTTTGTTTAAATCAGGTAGTACATTAGACCCCACAAACTTCAGACCAATATCAATACTACCTACATTTAGTAAAATTTTTGAAAAACTAATTCTCGCACAGTTACTTAAATACTTTAACGAAAATAATCTGCTGCACACTAAACAATTCGGTTTCACTCGTGGACGGTCAACATGTGATGCTGGGGTAAAATTACTAGAATGTATATATGAGGCTTGGGAGGAGTCACGGGACGCCTATGGGGTGTTTTGTGACTTATCTAAGGCTTTTGATTGTGTGCAGCATGAAACTCTAGTCAGAAAATTACACCACTATGGTATAAGAGGCATCGCTCTTGATCTTCTTACTTCTTATCTGGGTGATAGGGTTCAGAAAGTAGATGTTAATGGAAAACGATCACATGGATCAGCTGTAGCGATGGGGGTGCCACAAGGCTCTATTTTGGGCCCTTTCCTGTTTCTCGTGTATATTAATGATCTACCTCATCTTGTAAAGAATAATCATGAAATAGTATTGTTTGCAGATGACACTTCTTTAGTTTTTAAGGTAAATAGACAACAATCAGAAATTGACGATGTAAACAATGCTCTTTCAAAAATAGTAAACTGGTTTAGTGCTAATAACCTACTTTTAAATGGTAGTAAAACCAAATATGTTAGATTTTTTACAAAAAATGTGAAACAAGTGAAAACCAGTGTGGTGATGGACAATGAGAGATTGGAATTGGTCAATAAGGTTGTTTTCCTTGGTATAACATTAGACTCTAAATTACAATGGGGCCCACATATAGAAACGTTATCGGCTAGACTCAGCTCAGCAGCTTACGCCGTAAGGAAAATACGTCAACTAACTGATGTTGACACTGCGCGTTTAGTTTATTTTAGCTATTTTCACAGCATTATGTCATATGGTTTATTGCTTTGGGGTAGTGCCGCGGATGTAGACTCAATTTTTGTGCTCCAGAAGCGAGCTATCCGTGCTATTTATGTGATGAGTCCCAGGGAGACACTGAGAAATAAATTTAAAGAGATAAATATTATGACATTACATTCTCAATATATTTATGAAAATCTTATTTACGTTCATAAAAATCAAACCAAATTTAGGAAAAACAGTGATCTCCATCAATTAAATTTAAGAAATAAAAACAAACTCGCTATGCATATTACTAGGCTCCATAAAATCTCTAACTCGTTCCCAGGTCAATGTATACGCTTCTACAATAAACTTCCAAACGACGCGTTTAAATTATCCATGGGTAAATTTAAGAAATATATCAAAACTAGACTATGTCAAAAGGCTTACTATTGTATCTCGGATTACATAAATTATAAAAGTATTTGGAAATGAATTGCTCTTGTTATGTTATGTTAATGATTGTATTTGTATTTAATGTAACGTTATTGGCAATTAAAAGAGTCGGCCTTGAGTTTCTTGCCAGTTCTTCTCAAGAAGCCCCGTCGCCGGAACTGGCACTTAAATTCACTTTCACATTCAAGATAGTGTGATGAAAGTGAATCTAAGCTCTGCGGATTTAGAGTAGTAATGATTTATACATATTCTTATATTTAATTTGTATGACGTTTCTAAGTGCTTTATAAAGTCCAAGGAATAAAGATAAAAAAAAAAAAAAAAAAAAAAAAAAAACCTTACCCAGTATACCCAGAATATCCCACCAAAGTTTCATTGCAATCGGATGAATGGTAAACGAATGCATAAAGGACATACAGACAAATATTCATTTATATATATATAAACAACGTGTTACTTCAAAACCTAAAAATAGTTTGTTCAAAATCATGAGTAGAATCAATTCCATAATTTTCATCAATTTTTAAAGTAACTGGTTTTGAAAAAATATTATTATTATTTTTAATTGCCCTGTCTATTATTAAATTGCGCCCGACAATCAAGCGAGAATATGTGAAGTAGATAAACAAACGTATTACCGCCGCGTCCAAAAAGTCCTAAGCGCCGTGCAGAGAGCGGCGCTTACGCGTCATTGTAGCGATGCTCGCTCTTTAATAGTAATATTTGCCTATCGTAGCCATTGGCGCTTCTTTTTGATAAGAAAGCACCACAGAGTTCAGAAACTATTAGAATTATTAGTAAAACAAAAAAGTGATCATGTCTCCGAGAATTTTATTTTTCGAAATAATTACTTAGATATATTAATTTATAATAATAAAACTCAGTTAGGGTGTTTGAGGTTTTGCGTACTTGGAGTTACACGTTGTATAGATGATAATTTCATAGCTTATGACTAGTCAGATTACATTGTCGGACATGTAAAGCAACAAAAAATCATATATGAATATTTTTGCAAAATGCTATTAAAATGTACAAAATGTACACTTAACTTAATAAAGTATTCATCATCATCATCAGGTCATTTTAGTCTCCACTACAGGAGCACGACGTTCTCGTCCGTCCCAGACAGAAGGAGGATTTGGCCTACATTCCCCACGCTGGCCAGACGGGTTGGGGAGGCCTGTTCGATGTTTTATAATGTCCCTTAGTCGCCTTGTACGACATCCATGTGAAGACACGGATTGATTCTATTCTAATCTGCCGGAAACCACACGGGAATAAAGTATTACGAAGACGTAAATAATTTATTTATGTTTATCTTTACTTCAATCAAATATGTACACTACCTGTGGACATTGCATAGCAATGGTATCTATGGCGCACTTTCAAACTTCGCTAAAACCACAGTATAATAGTACTACGTACTAAAACAAACCGTGTGTTATACGTGAATACGTTATATTAAAATTATCTCAAAATGGCAGCGCTTTTCCCCTCCCCGCACACGATATTTCATAGTTTTTACTTATCGTAATAAATTATTTGAACCTTCATCTATCCGGTATTCCTGTGTTCGATCTGGCGACGGCCGCGTGGAGCGAGCTGCCCGTCTCGAACAGAGGAACGGATAGCCGCAACCGCAATCGTCGTAGACTGACAGCCATCATAACCACAGCCCGACTACCTAATATACGTATATATATATATATATGTCGGAGCGGTGGGCTCTAGGACGGCATCAGGAGGGTTCATTGTCTACTTGGGCGTGAATTAAACACGAGCGAATACAATCTAATACCCGTATAATTAATAAGAAATATCACTAGGAAAACAGTTCACACTTTTGCTCTAGTATAATTGTTCGTACAAACTAATTATTACTAGCGTCCACACTAAACTTAAATAAAATCTAATTACACGAAGTAAAAATACAAGTGGGAGCGAATGACGAATTCGTGAGCCGCGCTCGGTCACCACCGCGTCCGGAATTCAAGTGCCGAGATCTCGGTTCCTCTAAATATTGTAACAAAAACAATCTCTCACTGAGCGGGCCCACGACACCGTCCGGCGACATGTGTTGATGTCACCGTCGTTCCCATGATACGCGTTTCATTAAACAATGAGAGCTTTGTAGCGTCTCAACTTTCCATAGCGATAAGCTCGCTAACATAAACAAACTGTACGGAGAACTATGATAATTAAATACAAGGCAAGGTAACTCGGCCGCTGGCTGCGCGCCGACACGGCGATCCTGACTCTCACACGCCCTCGTGTGGACCAGGATTCAGTTGTCATCTGCAAGAACGACAACCTCACTTATAACTACCGTTCGGCTATCCTAACAAAACTATTACAAATACGTATACCAAATGTCAGGTCTCCACAGATTAAAGCTAAACCTACAACATTATTGAATAAACTCAACAAAGAACAGACCGAGTTCCGGCTTAAAATCTTTAAAAAGAAAAACAACAAACAAAAATAATATCTCAACCGTCTCAAACTTTTACGTCCACTGTTGAAACTTCTCGTTAACATGACCAACACCTGGGACGCACTGTCCCGCATATCGGCACTCCGCCGATCACCTTAGCACGGACCAACACCTGGGACGCACTGTCCCGCACATCGGCACTCACCTTAGCCGATCACGTTAGCACGCTGCCAACCAACATCTGAATACATCAGACTATTGGAACTATCCAATATCACCATCGGTATTTGACCGATCAGCAGCAATTGAAACGCATTCGATCAGCTGCCAGGCCCACCCACCTATTACTTATTATCGTCGCGCAGTCTCCGACCAGCTAAACTGGGTTAGGAATATGACCTACGATCGACAACAAGAACAGGCCGTGGCCAAACCTAGTCATGTTAACTAGAGATAATTTTGGTATAAACCGCACTAAATATCAACAGATACTACATCCGACTCATGAGTATCGACAGTTATTCGCTTTCATTAGCGCCGACAATGGCTGAACCTGACTGTTCTTCGTTGCTTTCTACATCTGAATCATGTTCAAACTCTGTGGGAACGTAACATTCTGGCATAGCTCTCAAGCGTTCGTGAGCATACTTATAGGTTCTATTATTGTCTAGAGACTTTAAAAGATATCTGTCACTATCTAGCAATTCAATGACCTTAAACGGTCCACGATACTTGGGATCTAACTTAGTTTGATTTCGTTCATGATTTTCTATTAATACAAAATCATTAACATTAAATTTGGAAATGTTTGCTTTAGTTTTATCAAATCTATGTTTATCTTTAACTGCATTGTCATTGATAGATGAGATTGCACGTTCTCTGATTTCATCAATATTAATTACAGTTTCGTCTTGGTCACCCAGGGCTAACAAAGTAAGTGGTCTAGCAACTTTACCAATGAGTAATTCTAGAGGACTTGCTTTAATCACGCGATTGACAGTTGAGTTGAGAGCAAGTTGAATATCAGATATCGCATCTTGCCACGTTCTATCTTTCTTCACTTCAACTGCTGTGAGCATATTTTTCAGCGTACTCATTACACGCTCAACTTGGCCATTCGCTCGACATGTTCCTGTTGCAATTAAATGAAGCTGTATATTGTTTGTATTACAAAAGTCGCGAAAGTTTTTATTTGCAAAACATCTTCCTTGATCTGCAATTACTCTAGTGGGAGCACCAAATAACCCAACTCCAAATTGTAGAGCTTTGATAGCGTTAAGCGTATCAATTTTTGTAGAATGTTGAAGTAATGTAAATTTAGTGAATGCATCAATCAAAACGATAATGTATTCTTTGGTTTGATTTGCTCCACTGAGTTTGCCGGTTACATCTATGTGTATTGTGTGCCAAGGTATCGAAACTTTAGGTATGGGATAAAGTTTAGCTTGAATTTTTCCAGATTTTGATTTTGAAAGTTTACAGGTTACACAGTTCTCTACAAATTTTCGAACATATTTTCTCATGTTTGGGAACCAATAAAAATCGTATACTTTCTCTAAGGTTTTTTCCCAACCCAAATGTACAATCGATTCGTGGACATGGTTTATTACGGACCACCTAAAAGCTCTAGGCACCATTGGTAGACACAGTGTTTTGGAATTGCCTTGAATTTTTCGATGTAAAACACCGGAAACTATTTGGTATGTGTTTGTCAGATCACTGTCCATTTCGTCACTACTTAATTTTGAAATGATATCTGTTATTTCAGTATCACGTTGTTGTTCAGCCATTAACCACGTTTTAGAGATCTCTAACAAGTTCACTCGCTTTTCCTCAACTTTTTCTGAAAGATTTGTTGAAGGTACAGGGTTTCTAGACAGAAAATCTACGTGAGACATTTTTTTACCGTCCCTATATATGATTTCGAAATCAAAAGCCTGTAAGAAAGCCCACCATCTGTGAACTCGGTGTGTGAGATCTATTTTGTTACGAGAAGCTTGAAGAGAGTTGCAATCGGTTACTACTGTAAAAGCTCTCCCTTGCAAAAAATGACGGAAATGTTTAATGGATTTGACTACGGCCATAGTTTCCAATTCATAAGAATGATATCGCGACTCTGCTTTGGTTGTCTTTTTGCTAAAATACGCTACGACATGGGCCTTACCATTTTTCTTTTGTAAAAGCATTGCGCCATAACCGTCGGAACTTGCATCAGTGTGAAGTTCAATAGGACAGTTAGGATCAAAGAGCATAAGTATCGGTTCTGTAATTAAATGTGAAATTATTTTCTGTCTAACTTCTTCATATTTGGGTTTCCATTCTATTTTACCTTTACCTGACGTCAATCTATATAGTTGAGATGCTATCTCTGAAAATTTGGGAATAAATTGACGAAAATATGACGCAAGGCCCAAAAATTGACGCAACTGTGTGACAGTTTGCGGTGGGGGTAATTTAGTTAACGCTGTAATTTTTCGCGCATTGGGCCGGATTTGTCCAGACGAGACTTCAAACCCCAAGTACTCCACTTTAGATTTCAAAAATGAACACTTTTTGAGATTTAGGGAAATCCCTGCCTTTGTTAAAGCTTCAAGAACTACACGAAGTCTTTCTAACCCTTGTTCAATGGACTCAGAGACAATCATGATGTCATCTAGATAACATATCACGAATGTATTTACCAGCTCTCCCAGAGCTTTGTACATTGCCCTTTGAAACACAGAAGGTGCATTTCGCAAACCGAACGGCATAGCCAAGTATTCGTACTGGCCGTCTGGTGTCACAAACGCAGTACGTTCGATAGAATTTTCTTTTACTGGAATTTGGTGAAAACCCGACGCGGCATCCAGTATTGTAAAATAATTAGCCCCTTGAAGGCGTTGAATTTGATCACTTATTAATGGCAAAGGAAATCTATCGGGTACTGTATTGCGATTTAACTCGCGATAGTCAACGCACAGCCTGTCCGAACCATCTTTTTTCTTTACTAATAGTATGGGACTGGCAAACGGCGAACAACTAGGCCGAATAATTTTGGCCTTTAATAGTTCATCAATTTTATCCCGACATACTTGTCTCTCCTCAGGGCTCAATCGGTATGGCCTACGTTGTACGGTTCGATTTGGATCGATGAGACGTATATCCATTTCACCTACTTTAGCACGTCCAGATGGTGTCCCTTCAACGAATGATTTTGAATATTCGTTTAATACTTCAACAAGTTTATCACGATCAGTGCCATTAACATCAGTGCTAATGTTCCGAAAGTTTGTAGCCATTTTACCTATTTCACACAAATTAATGATTCGCTCTTTTTTTATTGTTAACTTCTTACAAGACATCTCAACAGAAAATCCCTGATCAATCAAATCATGCCCTATTACCACGTCATAGTTAATAGTATGCTCGGGAACTACATGAAAAAGTAACTCGATTACGTAATTATCAATACAGACTTCTGACAATATCTGATATGTACTGACTACATTGCCATCGCCTATGCCCAATAGGGTAACCACAGACGTTACGCGCTTTCCAGAAAACTTATTAGCAACACTTTCTTTAATAAGAGAGCATTCAGACCCGGAATCAAAATAAAAATGAAACGACTGACCGTTTTGTGAAAGACTAGACGCAGCGATCGAGCAGAAATTAACACGGCGCTGCTGCTCAACTCCAGACGGCCCTCCGGTCCCACTAGCAGCCGTCGTTGCTGAACACTGGGGAGAAATGTGCCCTGTTTGCCCACACTTGTAGCAAATTGGTTTCTTTCTTTGATCTTCTTTCTTCATATCCTTTTTGGGGTTTTGCTTATGTGATTTGAACTTTTCTCGACAGTTTTGAACTTTATGTCCCACGTTTCCACATCCATAGCACTTGATTTCAGTGATTTTTGAACGTTTAATCTCTGGTCCAGACTTCGCTTCCTCATGTTTACGTTTCAATAGGCTATACGCCTGTAACTCTTTCTGCATTTGGTGACGTGTCTCGATGTCAGTTGTGCATGCCAAACGACGTAATCTCGCATCATGCTGAGCTAAAACAGCCAGCACGGTAGAAACTGCGATCTGCTCAATGCTTGTAGACTGCCAACGACTCAGTAAGTATGTTACTTGTCGACTGGCGTAGGCTCCATAGTTTTCATTATCTTTGGGTTTTTCACTGAATAAATGTAAAAGAGTACCTGCTTGTGTTTCAACAGTTGAAAATCTGTCTATAAACAGGACCTTAAACTGGGCCCAGGTTATATCAGCATAGGTTGCTTGGGACAGCCAGGACAATGCAGACCCCTTCATTGCTTTAGTTAGAGCAACAATTAGTTTGCTTCCTCGAGGAGGGTCATCACCCAAGCACAGCTCTGTAGTTGTACACCATGCCCGTGCATCCACATCCGGTTTGTGAGGATCAAACGTCGGTAACAGTAAGCTGTTGTTAGTAGACGGCGACTGCTGTATAGCACTAATAAGCGCCCTCAATTGCTCGTTCTGCGTCTCAAACAGTCTCTGCCAATGCAGGTCATTTCCATTGTCTCTCTGCACCTGCGGTGGATATTGATCACCTTGCACTCGCGTCGCGGATCCCACTTCTGATGTCGGAGCGGTGGGCTCTAGGACGGCATCAGGAGGGTTCATTGTCTACTTGGGCGTGAATTAAACACGAGCGAATACAATCTAATACCCGTATAATTAATAAGAAATATCACTAGGAAAACAGTTCACACTTTTGCTCTAGTATAATTGTTCGTACAAACTAATTATTACTAGCGTCCACACTAAACTTAAATAAAATCTAATTACACGAAGTAAAAATACAAGTGGGAGCGAATGACGAATTCGTGAGCCGCGCTCGGTCACCACCGCGTCCGGAATTCAAGTGCCGAGATCTCGGTTCCTCTAAATATTGTAACAAAAACAATCTCTCACTGAGCGGGCCCACGACACCGTCCGGCGACATGTGTTGATGTCACCGTCGTTCCCATGATACGCGTTTCATTAAACAATGAGAGCTTTGTAGCGTCTCAACTTTCCATAGCGATAAGCTCGCTAACATAAACAAACTGTACGGAGAACTATGATAATTAAATACAAGGCAAGGTAACTCGGCCGCTGGCTGCGCGCCGACATATATATATATTACCCGTGCAAAGCCGGGTCGTTTAGTTTCTTATGTGTTTATAGACCTTTGTTTTTTTTTAACTTGAACAAACATTTAGTGAAAATGTAATACAGTGTGAAACTTGTCATTTTAAACAGTATTTTCCAGGTCGAGTCTCTTTGAATATAGAATTAAAGTCATACTAATATCAGGCCTGTGTCACGCCATTCGGGCCGACTAAGGCTGGCCGCACATATTCTGTTTCCTGATTAGGTTTCCTGCTCAGGAATTCAGATTCGAAAACCTGAACGCTCTGCTTAAGAGTACATATAAATATTCAACAAAGCGCATACCATCTTATTTTTTTCGAACGGAAAAAAACCTGAGTTTCGTTTCGAAATTTGCATTCGGGTCGTTAAAACATAGTTAAAACATAGCTGGAATTTCAAATAAAACGGGAAACATGTCGAAGAGCGTCGTAAAAAATTGAAAAACTAACTAACTAAACATAGGCGTATTCTCAGTTCTGAGGAAAAGCCTTATGTTGTACAAAGGTTTAATGCGATAAAGGCAATTACGAACTGCTTCAGAAACATGCTTTTCAAATGTGAGATGAGAGTCCATAATTATGCCAAGATTACGTGCTTCCCTCACCGGTTATATAAGACCCCAAACAAGGCATTTGAGAAGAAATGTCGGACACCTGTTTCCTAGATCACAGAACCATATATTTGGACTTGTTTGAATTGAGAGTAAGACAATTTTCTCAAGGACCAATTCCCAATTCTCTTCAAGTCCTCATTCAGTTTTACAACCACACCATGCAGATTCTTAGGCTGACACTTAATGTACAGTTGCAGGTCACCTGCATAAAATGTGGTACTGATAATGGTGATTGGGACCGATGACGTCTGCGTTGTTTACAAATTATAATACCGATGATTATAAAAACATTATGATTGTTATCAGGATAATCAGGCTCTTGAAAATTGATTTCAAATCGATTACGAAATTTGGAACGGACATTGTGTCAATTTACGTAAACGTGCACACGGGTTTTTCAGTATGGTTAATATAGAAAGAGATTCATTGGCTATAGAATATGCAAATATGTACAGTAAAATATGTTACTGGTTGCACTTCAACGGATTCAGTCGATTTACATTTGACAAAACACGTATTGTGAAGAAAACAATTGGTTCAATTGTACATGCCATCAGTGTGAATGTATTCATGAATTTGTGCGCGGCCTATTCTTGTTACATATTGATAATGTACAACTATTCTGTCTTCCCAGAACAAATATTGATATTTAGTGAAGCTGTTGTCATATTTAATGGTTATTTTATAGTAACTACTGTCACAAACGGAGGTCCTATATGTGAGTTAATAGATCGTTGTATAGACATTGATATATTACTGGGATCACGCGAAACGAAAGTTTTGAGAGATAGAAACACAAAAATTTACAATACTATAAACCTTTTTGTGTTAAGTTTTAAAGTTTTGACTCTTGTATTCCTGTATTTGATGTTTCCTCTTCCAGTACTTGTACATTTAACTGCTAGTGCAGTCATTTCATATACGTTTTCTGGTACATATGATATATTTTTTATGATCATACAGTATACTTTCATTAGCATGAGAATAAGGTACTTGAATGTTGCTTTAATGAAAACGTGCAACATGAAATTAGAATATCTACCGGATATATTTCTTTTTAATGGATTTTTTTGGAATGAGACCTTTGATAACCAAGTCACGTTTCAAGACAGGGCAGGAAACAAAGAATTTGTTCATATGTTCCATATAATTATCGACCAATTGAACTGCGCAGAAATATGTAGCAAACATCATGTAAGTTTTATTTAAGTGTATAGCATCTCTGAATTATGTTTTATTTAAAGAACCTAAATCTATATATATATATATATATATATACATATATATATATATATATATATATATATATATATATATATATATATAGAGAGAGAGAAACGAAATCTATTCTATAACATATAAATATATAGCTGAAGGTTGGCTAGAACTGATATTAATTAAGAGATAAACATGCAACAATATACATACCACTTACGTAGATAGTGGACCCTTTTCATCATCATCATCAGCCTGTATCTACTCACTGCTGGATAAAAGCCTCCCTCAATGCTTTCCACGAAACACGATCCTCCGACTTCTGCAACCAGCCGCTTTTTTAAGGTCATCGGACCATCTAGAAGGAAAGCGTCCAACGCTTCGTCGTTCTCATTCATTAAAAAAGTCTTGAGTATTTGAGAAATATCTAAACATTTTCTTAATGTATTTTGGTGAGATGTTAACTATTTACACAAGCTTCTGTTTTAATAACAAAAGTAAGTGAAATAGTGTGACAATCTATTTCTATTTTTTGTTTAATTGCAACACTGTTCCATGTTGGCACTGCGTGTGATTGATTTTGATATTATTATTTTTTTAAAATTACAGTTAATTCAGGATTACATAAAATTATATATGTGTGTGTGTCAAGATAGGTGTGAACATAAACTTAAGTTTAGCCGTCTAAATTTCTAAAAGAGAGAAAGGTACCCCTTTCCAAAATATATTGTATTCTAGAATTAGATATATTATGCATTTTCTGCAAGTCATTGTTTAATTTTGATATGTTTCTAATATTTTTATTCTTTTTCAGCTTTTTATGGCAATTTGCCTTGTCTTTTGTGGTTCACTGATAGTTGCATATACACTAGTGGAACATGTTATAACACGGGTATGTACAGACTAGCTATATGTGTCATACAGCACACAGCATCAACCCATAATTATCCCACTGTTGAAATACGAGTCTCCCCTCTATCGAAGGGGTTTAGAGCATACTCTTTATTTGATGAAGTTTTTTAGAAATAACTTATGCTTCTTACCTTCCGAATGCACAACCAATTGACGAGGTCGGTAGTCGAACGGTTAACAATAGCCACTTTGACTCCGAGGTCGCGGGTTCGATCCCCGCTCAAGACCAATATTTGTGTGCATGAACATTTTGAACATGTCTGTTTGTCTTGGTCTGGGTATTTTCTATGTATTATATGTATATATTTACAAAAAAATCTATTTGAGTATAATATCAGTTATCTAGTACCCATAGTATAAGCTTTGCTTAGTTTGGGACTAGATGACCGTGTGTTTTTCGCCCAGGAATATTTATTTATTAATCAAGTCTTTTACCTTCGTATTTCACTGAAAAATCGATTTTGCACAATTTACATTCAGCGGTGTAATCATCTCGTTTCTTAAGCCAAGTACTGAACAGGGTGTCTTTCAATCAGTTTCATGTCATTGACTTGTCATCAAAGTTACCACCTATGCTTCTTATATTTTCATTAAAAAAAATTGAGTGTCATTATTATCCGAGAGATATCCAAGACAGCTTTCTGGAGAATAAAAAAAAAGAATTTAGATATAGACAATTTGTTGAAATAATATTGAAACGACATTGTACGCTTGTAAAATGTATAATCGTAACATATGGAAGCAACACAGAGAACAAAAGTGAACCTTAGAAAAAGTGACATGGAATGTATCAAAAAGTAAATATAGAATTTCAATTATAAAATATTAATTAATATAGGCCAGTACTTAATAATATAAAGGAGCCTATATTTACAACACCAGTCCTTAATTGAAATCTCCTAATTTACTTACTAGCTGAAAGCATCCCTAAGCCTAAGGTACATTTACAATGTGAGACTCTGCCTAATGGCTTAGTAAGCATATCAGCATACATATCACAAGTAGGTACATACTTTATTGTAATAGTACCGTCAGTAACTTTTTCTCGAATGAAGTGGTACCGCGTATCAATGTCCTTAGTCCTACTATGGTGCACAGGATTCATAACAATTGCGTGTGCACTCTGACTATCGTTACACAAGTTAACAGGAGTTACGGTGATACCACTGACCTCGTGTATTAGCCTCTGCAAGAAAGTAGCTTCCTTAGAGGCAGCTGTCAACGCCATATATTCGGCTTCGGTAGAAGAAAGGGCAACTGTAGATTGCTTCTTGGATTCCCAGCTGATCGGTCCATTAGAAAAGCTAAAATAAAAACCCGTATAAGACCTACGATCACAAGGATCATTTGCCCAATCACTATCGGCAAAACCAATCAGACCTACATTAGTCTTGGTGTATGTGATACAGTAATCCAATGTACCTTTTAGATATTGTAACACTCTTTTTGCAGCTAACCAATGAGACTTATCAAAGTTAGTGAGAAATTGACTCAAATAGCTCGTTGCATAGGCGATATCTGGACGAGTATTCACAGCTATGAACATCAAACTTCCTATCAGGGACTGATAAGGATATGAGCTTACCTCACCACTCAGATTTGGTTTCAGCTTCACTTTTTGTAAAGGTGTAGATATACCTTTACACTCTGTCATGTTAAATTTGCGAAGTACATCCATGATAAACGTCCTTTGGTTTATCTTAACAGAATTATCGCTTTGATTTACGTTTATTCCTAAATAATAAGTTAATAAACCTAAATCTTTAATTCCAAAATACTTTTGCAAATCAAACTTGACATAGTCTGCCAACTTGTCATATTTATGAAAGACGATTATGTCATCGACATAGATGGCCAGTATAGCAAGTTCTACACCAAATAGTTTGGTATAAACACATGGCTCTGAAGGAGATCGTTTGAAACCTAGTAAAGAAAGAGTTTCATTGAGCTTATTGTTCCAAGCACGTGGAGCTTGTTTAAGCCCGTACAACGATTTCTTCAACATGCAAACCTTGCCACATTGGCTTGGTTTTACAAAACCTTGCGGTTGATTCATATATACCTCCTCCTCTAATTCTCCATTGAGGAACGCTGTGTCCACATCCAAATGTCTCATTTTTAGACCTAAATTGGATGCGAGCGCAAACAGCGTACGCAAGGAAGAATTACGAATAACTGGGGCAAAGGTTTCGTAATAATCAACTCCAGCTGTCTGGCTATAGCCCTTGGCTACCAGTCTAGCTTTATATTTGACTACGTCACCTTGAGCATTTTTCTTGAGTTTATACATCCACTTGCAGGGTATTACCTTCTTATCGACACGTTTATCCACAAGCACCCAAGTTTTCTTGTCCATCAAAGACTTATACTCATCTTCCATAGCAGAAATCCAATTATCTTTGTTTTCTGACTTCACCAAAAAATTTAGGTTCATCACTGATAAGCCCTGTCATAATTTTTTTATCCTTAGCTAAGCGATTCCTCAGAGGATACCTTTCTTCAGATAAGATAGGTTCTTTAATTGAAAATTGCTCTTCAGTAGAAACATCCTCTTCATTTTCAGGAATTTCTTCATCAGCCGTAGCATACTCAGGTTCATCAGCTTGTTCAATTTGTATGTTCACATTACAAGAACCACGAGAACTACCAGCAACTGGATCTTGAGCTTCAGCTTCATTTCTAGTATTTGAAAATATCATTACAGTAGGTAAATCCTCAGGAGTTTGACGCACACTGCAAATATTACTATTTTTCAAATCAGAAAAAACTTCTTCAAAGAACACAACATCCCTTGCTTTAATCAATTTTCTTGGATAATATGGATCACGGAAGTAGTAATTTCCTGGATCTTCTGTGTATCCAATAAAAGTATACTGCTGAGCCTTCATATCAAACTTCTTTCTTTGGCAAGTCGGGATATGCACTAAGGCTCTGCAACCAAATACTCGTAAGTGGCACAAATTAGGTTTGAAACCGTACCATTTTTCATAAGGAGTAAGACGATTTATAGCTCTATGCGGAGACCTATTCTTTAGGTACGTAGCTATTTCAACAGCATCCTGCCAATAGGCTTTGCTAAGTGAACTACCTGCCAGCAAACAACGCGCCTTTTCTATAATAGTCCTATTAGAACGCTCCGAGACGCCATTCTGCTGAGGACTGTATGGCACAGTAGTTTGATGTATGATACCATTGGAACGCAAATAACTAGAGAATTCGTCATTAAGATACTCTGTTCCGCAATCAGTTCGTAATGTCTTAATTTTACCTCCTATCTGGCGTTCAACTAAAGACTGGAAAGCAACAAATTTGCTTTTCACCTCAGTCTTAGAAGCCAAAAAATAAACAAATGTTAGTCGTGAAAAATCATCTATTAAAAATAAAGCATATCTTTTACCTTGAAATGATTTTTCAGACATGGGTCCACAAATATCACTGTGGATCAATTCTAATAACGACGTCGAACTCTTAGGTTTATCTACAGCCATTGTGAAAGGTTTTCTAGCTTGTTTACCCTCAACACATTGTAATGTTTAAAAATTTTAAGTAGGTTTAGAAAGGAAAAGTAAGTAGATAAATTGAAGAGTAGAATGAAAATAGAGGTAGAGAGAGAATAAGCAAAGTAATAGTACTGAAACCTGAAATTGGAAGTATAAGTAACAGTAAGGTAAGAGACCCGCTTATGGTAAGCGCTCTCTCAGTATAAGTTTAGTACACAATTCTGAGGGTGGGAGGTAAATGAAAGTTACAAATCGCCAGACAGAGTTTATTCCTGTGGTTCAAAGCCTCTCCATTGTCTCCCACATACAAATTCACATTTCATATATATTAAAAGCTAATTTTACAATTTTCAGTTAACAAAATATCTAATGGGCGCCAGACCTGTTTATGCCAGGTCAAAAATACAGTAATTAAAAGCAGCGGCAGAGCAAGTTACAATTTAGTTTCTCAGGGCGATGAGTCGGAAAGCCTACATTCCTATTGCGATCATAATATAAATGGTTTGGTACAGAAATTCACTATTACGGCAAAAGTCCACATAAATTGCTCGATCGGTAACACCACTTAGCTGTATGCAAGCGATACGGTCTTGAAGCCGCGGTATCAAGCTGACCCGAGTGTCGGAGTGGCTCGGACTGCGTGCCACGTCACCACTGCGCAGTCAGTCTCACGACCGGAGTGAAGAGGAAGAGGGTATATTAAAAAACCTCCCTGTGGACAACATGCCCGCCATTAGCACAGGGAATCACTTGTGCGCCTAATCTAACACTGCCCTAAGCAATTAACAGAATTTACATACCGACTGGAGGTTCGATCCACGGCCTGGGGAATAGCGCGGCCGAATGGCGCCGCAGAAAGCGCGTTGATGCCCGCGCTGCAGGTTGCGCGAGGAGCACCGTCAAGGGGAACGCGACAGGATATGCACGTCGAACCCGGAGTGACGTAGTCCACGGTTCTATCGAACGAGTTTATGTGGACCGTCCCGGGCGGGCTGATTCGTCAGGCGCTTCGGGCTGACGTCCAATTCGGGTGCCCGGAATCACAGTCTTCGACGTGTCCTGCCGACGTTCAGCGGGTCTGGTGACTACTACTAGGGTGCTCTCAACGGCAGAAAAAGGCCGCCCCGAGCGCGCGGACCCGTTTTGTCATTGCCACCAATCCCCACTCCACAATGTATATGGAATCTTCCAGAACATTAAAGATACCTCCTTTTAACAATAACAAAATTATTTTTTTTAGAATTTCAATAAATCTATTGCACGCTTCCGCCACCGACAATACGTTAGTCTAGTGTCAACGCCAACGCGTCTTTTCGTAAACTTGGCAACCACCTTCAACAAATCACATATTACTGAAACTAACAGAAGCGACCATCACAACTTGAATTCGGAAGCCGAATCACGCACTCCATTCACGAATGGAACTCTCCAGGCTTCTTGCCTTCCGTCACAAAGCACGACAGCTAACAAACACGAGTAGAAAAATCAAAACTACTTTAAAATTAAGATTAGAACAATAGGCTAGATTATTCCATTCGTAAACGAAAATCTCCCAAATGGTTTCCTTTCAAGGGAAAATGCAACTCGCGCGTCAATTCCTCTCAGCAACTCCAATATCCCTTTAAAAAAAATGATTAACGAATATCTAAATCTACGAATGAGAAACAAAACCTTCGGGCCGACTATCAACAAGTGCGGGCCTCCAGGGTCCTCAATCCTGCAAAAGCCAAAATTAGATCAGCTGTCGGAACAGCAGACTGTCAAACGAAAAGTCAACATCTCTCTTCGTAAACAAGAAATGTTTACACATTCCCAAAACAATGTAATATGTATTTAAGCCTGAAATTAGTGCCACAATAAAAAATTCACGCGTTACAACATGGTATACATGGTTGTTTATCCACCGCCTTATAATCTATTCCGACTGCACGTCCACTCTTCAGTAGATTCATGTCAAACCTGCAAAGATGACCCAATCGCTTGTGCCATAGCTGAAACATAGACGTATTTTGTACATCATTAGTCTGAACATTAGGATCTTGAACACGACAATGAGAGTCAGAATGCACATCATAAGCAGTGTTTTGATTGGCGTTTAGATCTAATGTATAAAGACCGCCACGTTCTGAACCATGTAAAAGAGAATTACCTTCATAAGAGAAATAATCGCTATTATAAAAATTACAACCAGATTTATCAAACACAATGGTAAAGCCTTTAGCAACGGCTTTCCTGACCGAAATAAGGTTTGTATTCAAATTAGGTACATACACAACATCATTAATCTTATTAATTACATTTTTTGTGGTACTAATTGAAACTGTTCCTATACCTACGGAATCTATTACTTCTCCGTTAGCAACGGTCACCTTACCAGAGTCCAGCGGTTTAAGATCTGTCAACCAATCAGACCTTGAAGTCATATGAGAAGTAGCGCCCGAGTCGATATACCAGTTATCCAATTTACCATCCATTGCCAAAGCAGTCATCGATGTGGAGTCTTTCCTATTCTGGATCTTGGTCTTCTTAGGGCATTGGTATTTAGTATGTCCTCGTTCATGACAATCAAAACAAATCACCTCTTTCTTCTCTTTCTTTTTATTCGTATTTCGTCTGGGTTGAGTTTTCTTTTCTGATCGCAAAGCAGACTCATTTTCATTAGACTCGGTCTTTGAAAACTCATTCAAAAGTTTAGTCTTTACCATGTCCGTGGTAACTTCAATGTTACAATTTTCTAATCCCATAATCAGAGGGTCGAAGTTTGGCGTTAGACCTCCCAAAAGTATTGCAGCTAAAGAAGAATCATCAATCTTCTTATCAATATCTGCGAGATCTTGAGCGGTACTTATAACGGCATTAATATATTCTTCGATATTATTAAACTGATCGAGACAAAAACGGTACAGCTTTCTCTCTAAAGCTAATTTTCTACCCATACCTTTATCTTCATAGGCATTCTGCAATGACATCCAAGCGGCTTTAGCACTATCTGCACTCCTCACATGAGTCTGCGCTCATCTGCGCTCCTCCATCTAAAGTCAAACAGATTTTGGCTAGTGCTAACTCATCTTTACGCTTCTTCATTGCTTCCGGGGTCTTATCATCCAATGGATAACCCACAACAGCTTCCCACAACTGTTCATGTACTAGATAAAAACGCATCTTGAATTTCCAGGTACTATATCCATCACGTCCAGTAAGGATACGTATCGCACCCATGGATACTGCGCTGCTGCTCGTACTTGGGGATACTCCATCCCCGTTGCTATGCATTTCTAATAAATACGTACAACTTACTTTTTCGAGATTCAACGACCACTTATCGTGAAAATCATGCAGCTAAACTAGCACTTCACAATATACTATAACACCGCGTACATTAGAGCTCTCGTGCTGATAACGTGTTGAAATAATATTGAAACGACATTGTACGCTTGTAAAATGTATAATCGTAACATATGGAAGCAACACAGAGAACAAAAGTGAACCTTAGAAAAAGTGACATGGAATGTATCAAAAAGTAAATATAGAATTTCAATTATAAAATATTAATTAATATAGGCCAGTACTTAATAATATAAAGGAGCCTATATTTACAACACAATTCCTCAATTTCTTCAGCTACAAGGCTTTATATACGTAAAAAAATATTATACGTAAAAAAAAAATTGTTGTCACCTGGAGGGGAAGGTCAAGCTGGCGTCGAAGAAACTAGGTGTGCTCAACAGGGCGAAGCAGTACTTCAATCCGCGGTTTGCCGTTTCTGCTTTACAAAGCTCAAGTACGGCCGCATATGGAGTACTGTTGCCATCTATGGGCGGGAGCGCCTAGATACCAGCTTGCACCTTGTGACTCGATTCAGAGGCGTGCTGTGAGGATTGTCGACGATCCCAAACTGTCACACGGTTTAGAACCTTTAAGTATGAGGAGAGACTTTGCGTCCCTTTGTGTGTTCTACCGATTGTATAATGGGGTGTGTTCAGAGGCGTTGTTTGACATGATGCCCACGGCCTCCTTCTACAGTCGCATCGCTCGACATCGACAGGGAATTCATTCTCACACATTGGAGCCTAAGTGGTCGCGTACCGTGCGGTTCCAGAGAAGTTTTCTCCCGCGTACGGTCAAGCTGTGTAATGAACTGCCTGTCGATGTTTTCTCAGGAGTCTACAGCATGGGGTTCTTCAAAAAAGGCGTGAAGAGGTTATTACAGGGTCGGCAACGCGCGTGTGATGCCCTTGGTGTTACAGGCGTTCATAGGCTACGGTAACTGCTTTCCATCACTCGGGCCGTATGATGATTGCCACTTTAGTAGTATAAAAAATATAAACTTTGACAATAGACATTACTACTTTGAAGATGAACACAGGCTTTCGTCGATGACGGGCCATGCAGATAAATTTATGTGTACTTGTGTGGTGCCTATGTTTCAAGTACAGTAAAGTTGCCTACAGATAGACATTTTAGTTATTTTATATGAAGAAGCGTATAATACATATTGTGTGTGTAGTGTTATTGTATTAAGTATTTGTGTTAGTTAGTACTGAGGAGATAGTGTTTATATACTTCAATGAGTAAATTCTCACTGCTTGTGACTAGTTTATGATGTTTGCTCTCTCTTTTTCTGGCCCATTCCCATTTTATTTGGGGTCGGCCCTCCGTATCATGCACCTCCAGGTAGCTCGGACCTGGTTCGTCTCTTTGTTGATTTAGGCTTCTTTGAGGTCCTTATCTACTACGGACATCCATGTGTATCGGGGTCTTCCTCGTCCTCGGGGTTTAGTCTCTATATCCAGTACTTTTCTGGTCATGTGGTCGGGTGGCCGCCTCATAACGTGTCCGTACCACCGCGGACGGCTCTCCTGTAATTTGTCTAGGATAGATCTCACTTTGAAGGTGCCTCTTATGTGTGTGTTTCTGACATGATCCAGCCAAATTACACCACCTGCCCACCTGAGCATCTTCATTTCTGCACAGTATAATTGATTTTCGTGCTGCTTTTTGAGTGGCCAGCATTCGGATCCGTATGTCATGGCTGGTCGGACGGCTGCTCTGTATACTCGTCCCTTATGCGTACGGACATTCGTCTGTCGCATAACACGCCAGACAGTACTCTCCATTTCATCCATCCGGTATTTATGCGTTGGGTGACATCAGTGTCTATTGACCCATCTTTACTGATGACTGACCCTAGGTACTTGAAATGGTCCACTTCTTTTAGCTGGGTGTTCTGCAGACAGATGGTGTGTTTATTAACTATTCTAAAACCTGCTGTAGGTTATTCACATCTTCACTAGTGATAACCACATCGTCCGCATATAGGATATCCCATGACGCCGCTCGTTGCAGATTTGAGGTCAGATTGTTCATTAAAATATTAAATAGCAGAGGGCTGAGTGCAGAACCCTGGTGCACACCGACCTTTACATCAAATTCATCGCTCGTTCCGGCCGGACTTCGCACTTTGGTTGATACTTGGTGGTACATATCTTTGACAATCATTATGTAATGTTCCGGGATACTCTGAGCCCTTAGAGCGTGCCAAAGTAATTCTCCCAGTACCCGGTCGAAAGCTTTTTCTAGGTCGATGAATATCATGTGCAAGTCTGTTTTGTTGTCTCTGTACTTTTCCATCAGTGTTCTGACCGAGTGTATGGCATCGGTTGTGGATCTACGCTAGTTATATATATGTAGTCTTTTGTTGATGATTCTTTCCCATATTTTGAAGGAATGTGAGATTAGCTTTATAGCTTTTGTCTCTTGCGCCGTCAGTGAAACAACTCCTCTTATTTATAAACCTCTAACCGCGTCTAATGGCCAGAAAGAAAAAAAGGAGATTTTTCCAGCGGCGTCCTCATCCACGTTCAACGTGGACTCCTGTAACATCAAGGGACGTCACTCAAACATAAATGCAGTTCACTATCACCTCGAAACTGCAAAGCTGACCCTACTTTTTTTAAAGGAGACGCAAATATCTTGTCCGGCCGATACATCTTATTTATTAGACCCCGAGTACAAACTTGAACATACTTTTGTACGTAGAGCCGGGGTATGTATGTACGTCCGGGATGATATTTACTGTCGACGTCTTCACGGCCTAGAAGACAGGAATCTGTCAGTGTTGTGGGTACGCGTGGATCAGGGCGGCCGCACCCGGATGTACGCGTGCCTTTACAGGTCTCATAGCGGTGATACTGACACAACTCGATTGATCGAGCACCTGCAATTGGCGACTGACAAAGTCATCGAGAGGTGCCCCTCCGCGGAGTTAGTGATTTTGGGAGACTTCAATGCCCACCATGCCGAGTGGCTCAGCTCTCGTCCACTGACTTCGCGGGGAGGTCTGTACATGATTTTGCTCTGGCCTATGGTTTCTCACAGCTGGTTCATTCTCCAACGAGAATACCAGATATTGAGGACCATACCAGCTCTCTACTGGACCTTCTGCTGACCACACATCCGGATGGGTATACAGTCTCGGTGGATGCGCCACTAGGCTCATCGGACCACTGTCTCATCCGGACCAAAGTGCCATGCGCTAGCCCTGACGCTCCCCGGTCTACCGGATGGCGTCGCATGTGGCACTATAAGTCAGCAGACTGGAATGGACTGCGTGAATTTTACGCATCGTATCCGTGGTTGCGGCTCTGTTTCGGGTCGGAACATATAGACACCTGTGCATCTCCTGTAGCTGAGGCGATTTTAACTGGGATGGAATTGTTTATTCCAAACCGGTGGCTACTTCAGGTGCTAAGAAGCGGCCGTGGTTTAATCGGTCTTGCAGAGAAGCTAAACTTCGCAAGCAAGCTGCATATGAGGCTTGGACCACGGCTCGTATCAATGGAGATCCTGGTGTTTCCGACTTGAAACGGGAGTTCAAAAGTTCTGCCTCGAGGTTCAGTAAGAGAGTAATTGCCAGGGCAAAGTTTGAGTTCATCGGCAGGATTGGTGAGTGCCTAGCTAAGCACCCATCTGGGAGCCGTGCTTTTTGGTCGCTTGCTAAGGCTGCCGAGGGCAACTTTTGTCAATCGTCCTTTCCACCACTCCGAAAACCGGATGGTAGTCTGACCCACAGTGCAAAGGAGAAAGCCGATCTGTTGAGGAATCTCTTTGCCTCAAACTTGACTTTGAACGGCGGGGACGCCGCACCGCCTTCCATCCCGCGCTAATGTAATTCCATGCCGGAAATCTCATTTACTCAACATTTAATATTTTATGAACACCTTCCATGTACACATGTTAACAAATAAATATATCTTTATCTCTTTATCTTTATCTCTTTATCAACGAGATGTTCGGCGGGCATTGCTGTCCCTCGATGTTCATAAGTCGAGTGGGCCAGATGTCATTCCGGCAGTGGTGTTAAAGCTGTGCTCATGAGTTGTGTCCTGTTCTTACGCGCCTTTTCGCGCTCTCTTATTCCACTGGGCAGGTACCGTAGTCGTGGAAGACTGCGAACGTGCACCCTGTGCCCAAAAAGGGTGACAGATCAGACCCATCGAATTACAAGCCTATCGCTGTTACCTCCCTTCTCTCCAAGGTAATGGAGCGCGTGATAAACAACCGGCTCCTGAAATACCTAGAAGAGCACGACTTAATCAGTGACCATCAATACGGCTTTCGCCATGGTCGCTCGACTGATGATCTTCTGTGTATCTTACACATCGCTGGGCTTCAGCCGTGGAGAGTCAAGGTGAGACATTAGTTGTCAGTCTTGATATGGCGAAAGTGTTCGATCAGGTCTGGCACCGTGGTCTTCTTTCGAAGTTGCCTGCATGCGGTCTACCAGATGGTTTATGCGAATGGGTCGCTAGCCTGCAGAAACATTGGAGCCGTTGTGGATGGCAGTTGCTCCGATAGCATGGACATTAATGCTGGCGTCCCGCAAGGCTCGGTATTGTCCCCGGCGCTGTTTTTGCTGCATATCAATGATATGTTATCCATTGACAGCATTCATTGCTATGCCGACGACGGTACCGGGGAAGCTTATTACACGGGCCGCGCTTATATTCCCCGCTCTCTGGTGGAGGAGAGCCGCGAACAGCTTGTGTCGTAGATCGAGAGCACACTGAATAGTGTGTCCGATTGGGGGCGAAAGAACCTGGTTCATTTCAATCCCACTAAGACACAAGTCTGCGCGTTCAACGCTAAGAAAACCCCTTTTGCTGTGTCTCCTCAATTCCAAAACACACCCCGTACCATCGCCAAGAACATTGGGATTCTTGGAGTTGAAATCTCCAGTGACGTCCAGTTTCGTTGTCACCTGGAGGGGAAGGTCAAGCTGGCGTCGAAGAAACTAGGTTTGCTCAACAGGGCCAAGCAGTACTTCAACCCGCGGCAAAGACTTATGCTTTACAAAGCTCAAGTACGGCCGCATATGGAGTACTGTTGCCATCTATAGGCGGGAGCGCCTAGATACCAGCTTGCACCTTGTGACTCGATTCAAAGGCACGCTGTGAGGATTGTCGACGATCCCAAACTAACAGACGGTTTAGAACCTTTAAGTCTGAGAAGAGATTTTGCGTCCCTTTGTGTGTTCTACCGTCTGCACAATGGGGTGTATTCAGATGAGTTGTTTGACATCATGCCAATGGTCTCCTTCTACAGTCGTACCGCTCGCCATCGACAGGGAATTCATCCTCACTCATTGGAGCCTAATTGGTCACGTACTGTGCGGTTCCAGAGAAGTTTTCTCCCGGGTACTGTCAAGCTGTGGAATGAATTGCCTGTCGAGATTTTCTCAGGGGACTAAAGCATGGGGTTCTTCAAATGGGGCGTGAAGAGGTTTTTACAGGGTCGGCAACGCGCGTGTGATGCTCCTGGTGTTACAGGCGTTCATAGGTAACTGCTTTCCATCAAGCGGGCCGTATGCTTGTTTAGTGGTATAAAAAAAAGCTCTGTAGTTTCCGCATTATTCATATATCGCCTTTATTTTTGTAGAAAGGGATGAGAAAGCTCCTTCGCCATTCGTCGAGAATTCCATGAGCCACGAACTTATTGAAAAGTTTCGTCAGGAACAGTACGCCGGTATCTCCCATTCGCTTCCAGAATTCAGCAGTGATGTCATCGGGGCCAGAGGATTAGTTATTTGTCTTATACATGGGATAGGGCCTTCTGTAGCAGGGATATCTTGTAGTGCCTCACTAGGGAATACCTCATTTAACAGTTCTGTGTAGTATTCTTTCCAGCGGTCTCTGATGTCTTCGTTTGATGTTAGTAATTTTCCATGTTTATCTTTGATAAATTTGTTTGTAATAGTATGCCTACTACTTTGGTGTTTGCGTTTTGCCAACTTAAAGATTTCTTTATCATTTGACGCAGTTTCAAGTTTAGCATAGAAATCAAGGCAACCGCCTTGGCCTGTGCGACGGCTCGTTTTGCGATTTTCTTTGCAGTTTTATAAGCCTGGTGGTCAGCATCGTCTTTTGCCTGTTGCCATAGTTTGAAAAGTGTTTTCTAAGTTTCCATTTTTTCTCTCACTTCTTCATTCCACCAGCTAGTCTCCTTGTTATTATTGATGGCACCTTTAGATACTTCTAAATATAATTTTGCTTTTTCATTGCAGTATAGTTGAAAATCACTCCACATTGCCTCGGCTGTATCATCCTGCTGCCTCTGAAAATGTTGTGAGATGTTGTGAGATCACATGGTCTGAAACCCTCCTCACCCTCCAATTTATGCCACCTTGTTCTTATGATTTTCTCCTTCTTGACTTTGTACGTTTTTGGCATTTTGAACTCTGCCACCAGTATTCTATGCTGTGAGGTAAGAGGTTCCCCTGGTATGACTTTGCAGTCTTTGCATATCTTTAGTTGTTTTCTATTAGATAGATTGTAGTCTATCTGAGTGTATGCCCCGCCGCTTTTATGGGTTACTAGATGTTCTACAGGTTTTGTGAATAAAGTATTAACAATTGCAAGGTCGTGTTCCAGTGCCATTCGAAGGATGCTCTCTCCCTCCGGGTTGATTTTACCAAATCATAAGCTGCCGTGTATTCTCTGATAAGTGGTAGTTTTCTCACCAACGTGACCGTTCAAGTCGCCGCCGAGGAACTTTGACTCACAATTTGGTATAGACTGCAGTAAATCGCTAGTTTCTTCCCAAAATGATTCCTTTTCCGAGCTTGGTGTTCCGGATTGGAGGCATTTGCGCATATGATGTTCATACACGGTTGATCGTCCAGGGCAAGCTTGATTGACATTAGTCTTTCGCTTACTCTGGTTACTTCTACTACGCGATTTTGAAAGTGTTTGTCTACAACAATGCCAACGCCATTCTGCACCCTTGTTCCGTAATAAATCAGCTTGTAGTTATACCCGATATTTCGACATTTGGACCCCTTCCACTTCGTCTCCTGCATGCAACAAATGTTGATGCGTCTTCGATGTAATACTTCGCTAAGTTCTGAGCTGCGTCTAGCTCGCTATGCGCATCATGGTTGATATCCCGGATGCTGTGATGACATTTGCGTCGCTTTGGGAGTACGCCCTAGCATTTGCTGCATTTCCATCACTGTTGTCGTAGCTTAAGGGGCCTAGCATTTTTTGCCCATTTCTTATGTGTTCTTTTCTTGACTTAGAGTTATGATGATTGGCCTTGTTTTTACGGCCGGTTGCCACCTGATGCCAAGGCTATCACCCCCTGCGGAGTGTGAGCGCCGCCGTTGGCCTCGAAGGGTTCTTCCACCGCCATCTTTCTGTAAGCCCCAGCCCAGACTTACAGCACTGCGGCGACCTCTGCTCCGAATATGTCGAAGAAGCCCGTAGCAGGGGTTTTATATCGCAGTGTCCTTCTGCGACCTTTTGGTCCGCGGGAGCTATTTTATTTCGCTCCTACCCTCCTGATTCTACTTACGCAGAGCCAGGCGAGAACCCCATAGGGGTTAAAGGCGCCTCCGGGAATAGTTTATGATGTTTGCTGATGCCCATTATTTAATCTGAAGTACTGTACAAAGTATGCTTTACCATAAATAGTCACTACATATTTCAACTCTATTCTTGGTGTATAATAATGATCGATTATAATATATATGTATACTGTATATATTGTCAGCTGTCACAGTTATATAGTTCAAAATAATCATCAAGAAAATATTATCATGTAAGATATAACATAATATTTTATTTTATTTCAGGACTTACACGCCGAATACCAGCTTTTATTGATCATTTTCTTTTTATTTATTTGGCTGGTCCTCGTAGTGGCTGCTCAAGTAGTTGAGGGGTCTTCACGACTTCTGGAGCAGACTAAGACCATTTGTGTATATGCACTACTAAAACCTAACAATACTTGTAAGTTTGAAGTATAAGCTTCTATAACATCTATACCCCTGAGAATAATGCCGGCTCTACATTTGTGCCGCGAAGTTCCGCGAACAGGCGTGAACGTGAATGTAGATGTAGATGGTTTCCGCTAGGTTCACGGGCGGTCACGCCTGTTCCCCGATCGGAACCGCGACAAAGGGTTCGCGTTTCGTTCGCGCGGTGTTCATGCGTACACATCCACATTCACGGATTACCGATGCGTACAGATTGGCGTGTGCATTAGCAAAATGTACTATGGAATTTCAAAAATCGCCATTAGATACAAGTCATTACAATTTTAGTTATCCACCATCTTCTTCTTCCCCAACGATTTCTAATTATTTTATTATTTCGTAGGTACAAATATGTTCCTACAGCAAACAACGTTATTGCAGTCGCAGCTTCCACATCCATTTCGCGGCAGGTTTCACTCACGAATGTGTGACCCTTAGAAGGGCATAAATTCTGCCGTGAAATCATGGCGCAAATTCACAGCACAATTTCGCGGCACTAATGTAGAGCCGCCACAATATCATTATCACAACTGAGCTCGTCTTCTCAGCCCCTCTCCTCAGTGCGCTCTACAAAATATGTTGAAGTGTTACCATTTCGACCAGTCGATATTACATCTAAGTATTAAACCCAGCTTATAATATTAATTCTATTTCAGCACGACCTAAGTAACTGTAATCTTTAGAACCAAATACAACTGACCGTCAGAAGTACACGGTCTACATCTACGCTAATGTTTTAATCAGATGACCAATTCTCTTAATTATTTTACGAACGCTGAACAAAAGTTGAACGAATCGAGATTGAATTGTAAATTGACTAAAAATGATATACCTAGGTACTTGATTTCATTCATTAATTATTGTCAATTCGAATTGTTAGCAAAATAGCATTCTAAGTTTGCGTAATTTTCGGTTATATTTCGATATAATGCCACTTAAATTAGACTTTGAAATTTCATATTGTGATACGAGAATACGAAACTTGACGTTTGTGAGATCGAGACTTGATCGGAACTGAATTTTGATTACATTTTAATTACGAGAATTGACCCTCAGAAAAGACTTGTATATTTGTTTGTTGTATATAAACTCAAAACGTATGAACGTATTTTACCATTTCTTACGAATTAGTTCGACCTTACATAAACCAAAAAGTAAAATTGCACAATCGATTTTACTGCTCAGTTTATATACTAGTGAATTTCTGACTATATTTTTCTGTATATAGGGATATAGAACAGATCGATGTTCCGTACAGTACACTACGTATTCGTTGATATAGAGTTTAACACTCCTCCGTGTGAAGATTTGTATTTTTGTTTGTTATATTAGCATCAAAAATTTATGAACTGATTGTAAAAATTCTTACGAATTAAGTCGGCCTTACACAACCAGAATCAGTACTAGAATTCAGAAACTGAATTAATGATCTTAATTCCGGACGCGCGGAATGCCATACAAAACCCCTATTCACCACACGCATGCAGATTTTTTCAGATTCTGATTTTTCTAGATCCATCTATCAAAAAATACTGACGAGTATGAAGAATTGAAGAATTTGAATTCCGGACGCACATTTCTATACCTACATACCTATCTGAAATCATACTTTTTATTTGTACTACGTCGGGTGGCGGATAAACATATGGCCATCTGATGTGAAGCGGTTACCCTAGCCATATTAACGCTCGCAACATGAAATACCGCTCGCGCACCCCCGCTGCCAACTTAGCAACTCCTTCCTTTCTGGTATTCTCATTCGCTCGCAGGAACACAACAGTTATTATTTATTATTATTTATTATCTTACTGCTAGAGCCTCTCCGGCTGTGTATATATATAGGTAAATATATTTTAATATTCCTCTTTTGTGCTTGTTGTTCCAATATTTAGCTAGAATCTTCAAGTTAAGCTACAGTATCCTTAGTGTGCTGGAAACTCGGGATCCTCGTCTCTCTATCTACGGGTTAGCCTACTTTGACGTCGGAATAGTGATTCGTTTGGCTGCCTCGATGTTTGTTTACATCACTGCATTACTACAACTTGACAACGAATAAACACCAGCATAATATACAATAGCACTATAACCTACAATGTTTCCACGCAAAATAGATGTGCAAAATTGAGCACGGTTGTGCGTCTGAACTAATTTTCATTATTTAAAGTATATTGATTCATAATAAATATAGTGTATTTTGGTGCAAGTGATTATAAAAGTGCATAACATTAGTGGTCTACATACCCTTTTATTTAAATTGTTTGAACTGCCACTGTAGAGTGTGTTACAATTCACGTTATTGAGGAACTACTGGATTTCCGACGATAGTTCTCGGCATATGCCTGATTTCTGTATAGTGTCTACATATTAATAGTTATAGTTTTTTAAGTGCATATTTTTGTAGCGTTTAACACTCATCCATGTAAGTTGACGCAAATAAACCATACTATGAACTTAATCAGACGTTTGAACATTCTGCCGAGCTTACTACATTACATGGAGACCCTGCCATTTGGGCAATCTGACAATGTCCTGTTGAGGGTGTGTATTTTGACTGTGAATAACTTAAAATTCGAACAGTTATTTAAAAATTACTTATAAAAAAGTACCGTTCAAAAACAGCGAGGTTATATGTAAACCATTTATAATGTAAACATTAGCAATCGTATAGCAAAATTTAATGGGATCTTTTCGGAGACCGAACCCATTATTGAGTGACACAATTTGACGAGCCCGGTGGTCGAATGGCTATCAATGGCTACTTTGACGCTGGTCGTGGGTTCGATCCCCGCACAAGATAAACATTTGTGTGCATGAACATTAATCTCCTCCGGCCGTTGTCGCAACTGCGATTCGCAACCAGTTGCGAATCAAGAGAACATTTTCCTTAATCACAACTTGGTTGCGAGTAAAGAATAAAAACTTCCCAAACTCAGTTGTCTAGTCCCCATAGTATAAGCTTTGTGCTTAATTTGGAATAGGATGGCGTTGTGTAAATTGGGCTTAAATATTTATTTACTATTCATTTATTTAACAGGTCATATGGCCAGGAGATACATACCCGGTTTACGGCGAAGGATGTTAAAAAAGTTGTCATATCTATGTAGCGAGGGAGGTCTCCTGGTCATGATTTTCTTAGTATTGAACAACTAAAGCATGCTGGAAATCACCTACCAAGAGTACTTGCCATGTTTTATTCTCTGTGTATAACACACTCTCACTTACCAGTTGATATGATGAGAACTGTGGTGGTGCCAGTGATGAAAAATAAAACTGGAGACTTAAATGATAAACATAACTACAGACCAATATCACTGGCTACTGTAATGGCTAAGATGCTTAATAGTTTGCTGAACACTCAACTAGATAAGTACCTAAATATTCATGATAACCAATTTGGATTTAAATCTGGATTATCTACAGAGTCATCTATTCTGTGTTTAAAGCAAACTGTCAGGTACTACACGAATAGAAGTACATCTATTTATGCCTGTTTTCTCGAAGGCGTTTGATCTAGTCTGTTATAATATTCTATGGCAAAAACTAAATGACATTTCCATGCCTGGAGAACTGGTACAAATCATCAAGTACTGGTATTTGAATCAGATTAACGTTGTTCGGTGGTAGTGTGCTCTGTCGGATCCGTACAGATTGGAGTGCGGGGTGAGGCAAGGGGGATTGACCTCTCCAAGGCTCTTTAACCTGTACGTAAATGCACTGATAGAGGAGCTTAGCAGCACACGTGTCGGCTGCCACATTGACGGTGTCTGTGTTAATAATATTAGCTACTCAGATGACATGGTGCTGCTGAGCGCCTCTGTTTGCGGCCTATCAAGATTATTAGGCATATGTGAGCGATGCGCTCTAAGTCATTGTTTGCTCTACAATGTAAACAAAAATAAATGTATGGTCTTTCGGGCCAGGGGTCGCAAATGTCCACATAGTGTCCCACCTATTAGCCTAAACGGGACAGAACTTAAAAGAGTTGAAGAGTTTAAATACCTTGGACACGTGGTGACCACTGACTTGAAAGACGATGCTGACATTCAGAGGGAACGAAGGGCGTTGTCTGTAAGAGCAAATATGATTAAACGCAGGTTTGCACGGTGTTCGAAGGACATCAAAATTACTTTATTTAGAGCATTTTGTACGTCCTTCTACACTGGCGGCCTGTGGGTGTCATATACAACGCCCTTCAAATTCAGTACAGTTGGAAGTGACAACCAGAAAAGTATAAAAACCGGCGCGAACACGTGCCGACTCTCATTCCTTGGCTCGTCGTCGAACATCAGGGCATATTTTCATTTCGAGTACTTTTGTAGAAACTCTTGCCGTTTGTTTATTTTCGTTCTCGACTGACTGACTCACTAATCAACGCACAGCCCAAACCGCTGGGTCTAGAGATTCCAAATTTGGCACGTAGGTTCCTTATGACGTCTAGGGGTACACTAAGAAAGGATTTTTCAAAATTCATCCCTAAAGGGGGTGAAACGGAGGTCCAAAGTTTGTGTAGGAAACGAGAAACGAGATTAGTACTTCTATAGATAAATGAGAAAACACGTGTTTCAGGATTTTTCAAAATTTGACGATTTCCAGTCTAAAATACTAGAAATCGTCAAGGGTTTTGTTTTTATATTTAATCGGGTCGCTGATTACGAAAACAACAACGTTTTTAAAATTCAACGTGGCTAACGTAACCATCATCGTGTATTTTTTTAAACATTGATTTATCCTTTTTAAGCTGATAAAATAAGACTTATGTGTTGACTGAAGTGTTATCCTTAATAGGTTTTTAAATTTGTATTTGGCGTCAACCAGTGCTTATACGATCGCGGGCGGCGCGGCGAGAGCGGGACGGGTGTAGTAGTTATCTGGAAAGTTGTTGCATCAGTATTTAGTACAATTAAAGGTGCTACATGAAGGTGGTTGCGTTGCGTGTTAGATTTGACTTGGATAATCTAAAATGCCCGAATTTCACGCGAGCGAAGCCGCGGGCAAAAGCTAGCCCACTAATCAACGCACAGCCCAGACCACTGAAGCTAGAAACCTGAAACTTTGGATATGTGTTCCTTATGCAATATAAGAGGTTGAAAATAGGTGTTGATAAAAACTTCTTGTTTCTCTTTTTGGAAACCGATTGATCTACGATTTTGAGACTTGGTGGAATGATTGTTCAGAAAAAAGGTAATGTTTAGGGCTAACTGATTAACTTTTGATCAGCACCCAGCCAAGAAATATTTATAAATGTTATCTTCTAAATATATAAAAGAAGAAACTGACTGACTGACTGACTGATATATATATCAACGCACAACCCAAACTTTTTGGGGTGTATGTGGCTCACCACTACCTTAGAGCCAAAGCCAACCTCACCTGCACGTGGTCACCCTGCTGATGAACGAACGAGGCTCTGGCGAAAGAGAGGTAGGGCTCAGTGCCCGGCTTAGGAAGTACCTCCGCCTCACAGAAGACCGCAGCCAAATAGCATTCCCTGGGGGCATCGACCACTAACATATATTAGTGATCGATGTCTGCAGCGGTTGTTGTGTTCCTGCGAGTGAGTGAGGTCTACAGACAGCATAGAAATGCTTGGGGGATTGCTGTGGCGACATTGTGGGAGCGGCGGAGGATCCCGTCTGTTCATTGCCAGGAGGACTGAGCTGACCCGGCGGCCAGGGAGACCCGTTGAAACGGTTGTTCCGCTGGCCGCCCGCAGTATAGTACAGGGGCCCAATCGTGGCTAACCACCTCGAGAGGCTGCCCTATCATACCGCGCATAATCTCGGGGTAGATCGTCGTGCCGGTTGGTGACCGGAAGGTGGGGACCCGGCGACTACCTCCGAGGGGGTGCGGGGGCCCTTCCGTCCGTCGGGTCAGTGCAGCTCCTCTAACGGCAAGTTTATGGAGGGACGGGGGCACCGCCCCCTTCCCCTCTGTCGTGACAGCAATTTCCTATCTTCACGTTTCTCTTCCTACACACAGAAAACCGGCGTGAAGTAGTAGCTCGCTATTGCGTTTCGTGCGGTGAGTGTTGAGACCCGGAGCCCAATCCAAAAACCTCAACTCTGGATATGGCAGTGGCATTAGGAAGAAGAATACCCCAGGAGGGTACCGTCACCGTTGGTGAAGGAGAATCCCTTCCTGAGTTTCACTACTCAGGCCGCCCGACGTATTCTGGGGCGGGCACTATGCCACTCTGTATCTCTGCCAGGAGCAGACGTAGGAAAAGGACGGTGGCACGTTCCCCTGAGCTCTATATCGAGCTATGTAACATAAGGGGACTTCACTCCAACCTGAATGCCGTCCACCAGCATCTTGAGACGGCTAAGCCAGCCTTGCTTTTTTTAACTGAGACACAGATATCCCCACCATCTGACATCTCGTATCTGCGCTACCCAGGGTACAAACTGGAAAACAATTTTGTGCCACGAGCCGGTGTGTGCGCGTACGTTAGGGAGGATATCTGTTGTCGACGTCTTGGCAGTCTTGAAGAGCGGGGCCTGTCAATTATGTGGCTGCGCGCAGACTTCGACGACCACATTCGTATCTACGCGTGCCTCTACAGGTCCCACAGCGGTAACGCCGAAACGGAGTGCCTTGTTGAGCACATCCAAACGACGACTGACAGTCTACTCCAGCAAATGCCTTCTGCCGAGATTGTGGTTATGGGTGACTTTAATGCCCACCACATCCAATGGCTTGGGTCACGCTCAACTGACCATGCTGGAAGATCTTTTCATGACTTTGCCTTGGCATATGGTCTAACGCAGCTGGTCTCTTCACCTACACGGGTACCAGATGTGGAGAACCATGTGCCATCCCTTTTGGATCTTCTGCTGACCTCCCACCCGGACAACTATCGCGTATCTGTTGGCGCCCCTCTTGGATCCTCAGATCATTGCCTGATAGAATGTGTGGTTCCACTCATACACTAAAAGCGACCGCGTACCGCAGGTATCCGTCGTGTGTGGCATTTCAGGTCAGCAGATTGGGATGGGCTGCGTGACTTCCTGGCTTCCTACCCCTGGGGGCCAGTTTGCTTCTCGCTGGATGATCCCAGTGCCTGTGCAAATGCTGTCGCTGATGTGGTTCTGCAGGGTATGGAACTATTTGTTCCTAATTCTGCGGTGCCCATTGGCGGCAAATCTCGACCATGGTTCGGTGGGTCTTGCAGAGCCGCGTCGCGTCAGAAGCAAGGTTCCTACCGTGCCTGGCCCAATGCTCGGGCCACTGGAGATCCAAATACCGGCGTACTCAAAAAAAAATACAACGCTGATTCCAGATCGTTGAAGGGTTGTATCGCGAAGGCAAAGTCCAGATTTATAAGCGAAATTGGCGAGAGACTAATGCGCTTGCCATCTGGGTCTCGTGCGTTCTGGTCGCTCGCCAAAGCCGTACAGGGTAACTTCTGTCAGTCGTCGTTTCCACCACTGCAACGGATGGATGACTCGCTGGCCCATACTGCAAAAGAAAAAGCCGATCTCCTAGGGTTTCTTTTTGCATCTAACTCGACTCTCGATGACCAGGGAGCCACACCACCTACCATCCCTCGGTGTGAGAGCTCTATGCCAGAAGTTAAGTTCACGCAAAGAGCCGTGCGTAGAGCGCTTTGCTCCCTGGACATCCATAAGTCGAGTGGGCCGGATGGCATTCCGTCCGTTGTTTTGAAAATATGTGCCGCGGAGTTAGCCCCAATTCTAGTCCGCCTTTTTCGGTACTCGTACTCGCTTGGCGTGGTCCCCAGCTCGTGGAAGGAGGCTTTGGTTCACCCGATCCCTAAAAAAGGTGTTTGCTCAGATCCGTCCAACTACAGGCCCATTGCTATAACTTCCTTGTTTTCCAAGATAATGGAAAATATTATCAACCAACAGCTGATAACATACCTAGAGGATCACCAGCTGATTAATGATCGCCAATATGGCTTTCGCCATGGTCGTTCGGCTGGTGATCTTCTGGTATATTTGACTCATTGTTGGGCAGAGTCAGTGGAAAGCAAGGGCGAGGCTTTGGCTGTTAGTCTGGACATAGCAAAAGCCTTTGATCGGGTGTGGCATAAAGCGCTACTATCCAAGCTTCCCTCTTTTGGGTTACCCGAGAAACTCTGCACATGGATTGCCAGCTTTCTCACTGGGCGGATCATTAAAGTTGTGATTGACGGTGCACGCTCGGATCCATTACCCCTGAACGCTGGTGTGCCACAAGGCTGCGTATTGTCTCCTACATTGTTTCTTCTGCATATCAATGACTTGCTGCACGTATGCGGCATCCATTGCTATGCAGATGACAGTACCGTAGACGCAAGATACAGTGGTCTATGTAATGTTTCTCGGGATTGCGTCGATGAGTACCGGGAAAAACTTGTGTCTGAGATTGAGACGTCTCTTGGACACGTCTCTGATTGGTGTAGACTGAACTTAGTCCAACTGAATCCATCAAAGACACAAGTATGTGCGTTTACCGCAAAAAAGTCCCCATTTGTCGTGGCTCCTAGATTGGAAGGTACTCCCCTTACTATTAGCTCCAGCATTGGTATCTTGGGTGTTGACATATCCAGAGATGTACAGTTCCGTGGTCACTTGGAGTGCAAGGCCAAATTGGCTTCTAGGAAAATTGGCATCATCTGTAAAGCCAGAAGGTATTTTACACTACAGCATCGCCTTCAACTGTATAAAGCCCAAGTTAGGCCTCATATGGAATACTGTTCACATCAATGGGCTGGTGCGCCCCAGTACTTACTCACTCCATTCGACCGCATACAACGAAGAGCTGTTCGAATTGTCGGTGACCCAATGATTTCTGATCGGCTGGATTCTCTCTCTACACGCAGAGATGTTGCATCTCTTTGCGTTCTATATAAATTGTACCACGGGGAGTGCTCGGATGAGCTATTTGATTTGATACCTGCCGCTGAGTTCCACTATCGTACAACTCGAAAAAAATTAAAATTCCATCCACATCACCTTGATATTTGGCGATCTACTACAGTACGCTTTTTAAGGCATTTTCTACCACGTACTGTAAAGTTGTGGAATCAACTTCCCTCAGCGGTATTCCCAAATAAGTACGACATGGGGGCCTTCAAGAACAGAGTCAATATTTCCCTTAAAAGGCTGGCAACGGATCGGCGACCCCTTGGTGTTGCTGATTTCTATGGGCGGTGGTGATTGCTTTCCATCAGGTGACCCACATGCTCGCTTGCCACCCTCTATTATAAAAAAAAAAAAAAAAAAAAAAACACTTATGACAGCGCAACAAAAGAGAACTGGTCATACAGCGGTGCACTCCCCCACCACCCTGTTAAAGGTGGAGTTTGCTAACATCCGCGGACTCCACGCAAACCTCAACGCCGTCCATCAGCACCTCGAGACGACCCGGCCTGCCTTGCTGTTTCTGACGGAGACACAAATCCAGCGTCCAGCGGACAATTCTTACCTGCAGTACCCCGGCTATGTACTTGAGGAGAACTTCCACGCGAAAGCCGGGGTTTGTTTGTTTGTCCGTTCGGATGTTTGTTGTCGCCGTCTGCGCTGTTATGAGGATCCCTCCTTTCCCGTCCTTTGGGTGCATGTGACTGTGGGCCTCCGGAGCCGGCTGTACATGTGCCTGTACCGATCACACAATGGGGATATGGAGACAACTCGACTCTTCGAGTACCTTAGTCGGACGGCAGATGAAGCGCAGGAGCGGTACCCTTCTGCGGAGATGGTGTGTTTGGGGGACTTTAACTGCCACCACGACTCTTGGTTGGGTTCCTCCACAACCAACCATGCAGGAAGGACCGCTCATGCGTTCGCTCTGTCCCACAGCCTGACGCAATTGGTAGATCAACCTACCAGAATACCTGACATTGCTGATCAGGCGCCCTCTTTGCTCGACCTACTGCTGAACACCCACCCTGAGGGATACCGGGTTTCTGTTGAGGCACCCCTGGGCACCTCTGATCACTGCCTGGTGTCCACAATAGTGCCAAGCGTAGTCCTGCCGCAACCCGCGGCAGTCAAGCGCCGTGTATGGCACTACTTGTCAGCAGATTGGGACGGTATGCGCGACTACTTTGCTTCCGTCCCATGGGGGCAGTGCTGTTTCAGTGAGAAGGATGCTACGGCGAGTGCTGCGGCTATTGTTGGCGAGATTGGCATTGGGATGGAGTATTACATCCCTTACTCCGATGTCGCCATCAAGAGCCGGAGACGCCCGTGGTTTAATCGCGAGTGCGCCGATGCCGTTAGTAACAAGCAGGCGGCGTACCGTGCTTGGACCAGGGGCCGCGCCCACAATGATCCCAACATCAACTCGCTGAAATCAGCCTACAACGCTGCCACCAAGGTATGCAAGAGGGCATACATCAGAGCGGACGCACAGCGCGTTGCACGAGTGGGACAGGAGTTGGTGTCGCATCCCACTGGGTCACGCAGCTACTGGCGACTAGCTAAAACTGTGCAGGCCAACTTTTGTGAACCGTCGCTGCCACCGCTGAGATGCCCCGATGGCTCACTGGCACATCGGCCGCAGGAGAAAGCCGTTCTAATGGCTAGCCTCTTTGCGGCTAACTCCCGGATCGATGATTGTGGCACACAACCAACAACTATACCCTCTTGTGGTTCTAACATGCCTGATATTCGTATCAGGCAGTGTGACGTGCGATCAGAACTACAATCACTCGATGTCCGAAAAGCCAGTGGTCCAGACGGTATTCCGGCGATAGTACTAAAAAAATGTGCAGCAGAGTTGTCTCCGGTGTTAACGCGCCTCTATCGTCTCTCGTACTCAACCGGTTGTGTTCCGGAAGCTTGGAGAGAAGCTAATGTGCAACCGGTCCCAAAAAAGGGAGACCGTTCGGATCCATCAAATTACCGCCCCATAGCCGTAACCTCAGTACTGTGCAAGATCATGGAGAGGATCCTCAATAACCAACTGATCCGCTACCTAGAAGATCGTTCCCTAATTAATGACCGACAATATGGATTTAGGCCGAAACGATCAACGGGTGATCTTCTAGCGTATGTGACGCACCTCTGGGGTGAGGCAATCGATAAACATGGTGAATCTATGGCAATCAGCCTAGATATTGCCAAGGCGTTTGATCGGGTCTGGCACAAAGCACTTCTCTCCAAACTTCCGGCATACGGTCTGCCTGTCCAGCTTTGTGACTTTATTGCTAGCTTCCTGCATGAGCGTAGAATCCGCGTCCTTGCAGATGGTTGCGCTTCGCGGTTCATGCCAGTGAATGCTGGCGTCCCCCAGGGTTCCGTTCTATCGCTCACCCTCTTTCTGCTTCATATCAATGATATGCTACCTCTAGGAAACATTCATTGCTATGCTGACGACAGTACGGTTCATGGGCGATATTTCGGTCGACCTGGTGCTGGTAGAACAGAGATTGGTGAGAAACGGGAGACTCTTGTCGTTGAACTGGATCGGGTGTTGGATCTCATTAGTAAATGGGGTTCCAGCAATCTGGTCGAGTTCAATGCTAAGAAAACCCAAGTGTGCGCGTTTTCCACAAAAACATCTCCATTCCATCCTACCCCCAGCCTTCAGAGCACTTCGCTTAATTTACGAGAGAGCTTGAACATGCTAGGCATGGTTATTCGCTGCAACCTTAACCAAAGGGAATATATTGAGAGCCTCATTTCAACAGCCTCAAAGAAACTCGGGATCCTGAACAGGGTGCGGCGGTTCTTCGCGCCGGACCAGCTTTGTCTTTTGTAAAAGACTAAAGTTCGGGCCTGCGTGGAGTACTGCTCGCATCTCTGGGATGGTTCCGCCCAGTACCTCCTCGAGGCTCTCGACAGGTTGCAGCGACGAGCGGTCCGTATAATTGGTGACGAAGAGGTCACCAAGAATCTTGAACCTCTTCAGCTCCGGAGAGATATTGGCTCACTTAGCGTATTTTATCGCCTATACCACGGAGAGTGCTCTGAAGAACTGTTTTCCCTTATCCCTTCCTCCCCTTTCCGTCACCGAACAACACGTACAGGTATGCGATGCCACAATTTCACCGTTGGTATCATTCCGTCGCGTACTAAACAGTTTGGCAACTCCTATCTATGTCGCACTATTAAAAAGTGGAACGCGTTGCCGGCATATGTATTTCCTCAATCATACAATATGGGATCCTTCAAGCGAAGCGTGAAGAAGCATCTTGTGGGCCAGCATGGCAGCGGCAACTGACAGGACATCAAGGTCTCTTGTCCGTTGCCGTTGCGATTGGGGCTCTTCTTTTCGCTTACCATCAGGCGAAGTGGAGCCAATATGCTAAGCTAATATAAAAAAAAAAAAAAAAAAAACTGCTGGGTCTAGATATTCCAAATTTGGCACGTAGGTTCCTTATGACATCATAAGGAACCTACGTGCCAAATTTGAACCCCTAGACATCTAGGGGTGCACTAAGAAAGGATTTTTCAAAGTTCAGCCCAGAAGGGGGTGAAACGGGGGTCCAATGTTTGTATGGGGAAACAAGATTAGTTGGACTATTTTATCCGAAACTTTACACGAGTACTTCTATAGATAAATGAGTAAACATAATATGTTTCAGAATTTATCAAAATTCAACCCCTAAAGCGGTAAAACGGGGTAAAAAAGTCTGAAAATCGTCATGGGTATTGTTTTTATGGTTTTTCGGGTCGCTGATTACGAAAACAACAACTATTTTATAATCCAACATAGCCGACGTGTCATAAAATCACCCCTGTGGAAATGCGATGGCGTTGAAATATATAAAAGAGGAAACTGAATGACTGACTGATATATATATTAACGCACAGCCCAAAACTGCTGGGTCTAGAGATTCCAAATTTGGCACGTAGGTTCCTTATGATGTCTAGGGGTGCACTAAAAAAGGTTTTTTTTAAATTCATCCCCGAAGGGGATGAAACGGGGGTCCAAATTTTGTATGGGGAAACAAGATTAGTTGGACTATTTTATCCGAAACTTTACACGAGTACTTCTATAGATAAATGAGTAAACATATGTTTCAGAATTTTTCAAAATTCAACCCCTAAAGCGGTAAAACGGGGTGAAAAAGTCTGAATATCGTCATGGGTATTGTTTTTATGGTTTATCGGGTCGCTGCTTACGAAAACAACAACTATTTTATAATCCAACATAGCCGACATAAAATCACCCCTGTGGGGGTGCGGTGGGGTTAAAATGTCATAATATCAATATGGGTGTTGAATCTATGGTTTTCTGGGACGTCAATTACAAAAATGGCATCAATTTGAAAATATCAACCCCTAAAAGGGTACAATGGGGTCAAAAAGTCTGAAAATCATCATGAGAATTGCTTTTATGGTTTATCGAGTCGCTGATTACGAAAACAACAAAGATTTTAAAATTCAACGTGGCTAACGTGACCATCATCCTCTTTTAGGGTGCGATAGGGTTAAAAGGTCTATATATTCATATATGTGTCGTTTTTAGGGGTTTTCGGAACGCCAATCCATACTAATATTATAAATGCGACAGTTTGTCTGTTACCTCTTCACGCTTAAATCGCTGGACCGATTTAGATGACATTTGGTTGAGAGATACCTTGAGTCCTGGGAAAGGACATACCTCTGATAGTTTTTATCCCAGAAATTACCTGTTATTGTTATTTATTGTACCTGTAGGGTGGTTCTATGTTCGTCGGTATGTATTTTTTAAATATAGTTTCAATGATGTCTCCGTTAATTGAACAGCAATTTTAATCATTCTTATTTGTTTGAAAGGGCACACTATTCAAGTGGTCCCATATTAATCAAATCAGGGTGTGATGATGGACTCCCTGGGAATTCGTGAGAAAGGGTTGAAATTGACAGTTACAGACATTAACAGTAATTGAAGAGTTTTCTGATGACATTAGGTTACATAATTTGCATTTGGAAGTCATCGTGTGACACTGCTGAGCTGATGAGGAACGGTTAGGCAATAGTGTTGAGTGCTTCTTAATTAAATAAATTAATGTATTTTCATCTAGAAGGCACCATGTTACTACTACTTACCTATTATTATAATAAATAGTTAAAAATATATATACACTAAAAATAAATAAACTTAAAAAAAAAATGAAACTAACTACAAAATCTTGACAAGAAAAAGCCAAAAATAACTACGGGAACCATATTTTCTGTCACCTAAGTTTAGATGTGTCACTAATCTGCAGTACCCTAATAATAATATCTATCCCCAAGAAATATATTAGTCATCATTTTAATCAAAACTGTCTCTAAATATAAATCATCAGCTTAACAAACTATTAGTATCATTTAATTCGTTTGATCATCAAAATAATAGATCTGTCACCAAATAAATAGCTCCTTAATTTATTGAAAAATGGCTAATAGGGGCGAAGTCAAATTGGCGTCATATTCACTGACGAGTCTTACCAATACTTGGTCTATGTAATAAATCATGTTTTGGTTAGATTTGAATTAATTTTTGGTTAGGTTAGGGTTTTCTTGTGTCCTGGCATCGGAAATAGGAGCTCCGCGAAGCGGAGCTCCGTCAACCTAGATGATGAATGATGTGATGCCAAGTCAGCTTAATTATTAATAATTGACAATATAATACATACAAAAACATTTATTTGGTACTAGACCCTACATCTCCATGATTTTAGATGATTTATTGTGAAATCGATTTTATATTGTTTGGTGACTACATTTTGGTGACAAATCTATTATTTTGCGGGCAAACCCTATTAGTTAAGAAACACAAAACTAATTAAATAACTACTACCTACCTTCTGAGATTTTTGACGTCGGTGTTATTTTTTTAAAGTTTGATTTATCCTTTTTAAGCTGATGGATTAAGAGTTGTGTTATACTAATAGGATTTTAAATTTGTATTTGGCGTCAATCAGTGGTTATTCGATCGCGGGGGGCGCGGCGGGAGCGAGGTGTAGTAGTTATCGTTAAAGTTCTTGCATCCGTATTTAGTACAATTAAAAGTACTACATGAAGAATATGTGTACAAAGTTTCATGATGATGAATACACCCAGTATTCATCATCATGAAACTTTGTACACATATTCTTTAAGGTATTAGGAAGAACATAGGATACTAAAAGAAGTAAACGCGGGCGAAGCCGCGGGTGAAAGCTAGTCTAAATATTTAAAAGAAGAAACTGACTGACTGACTGACTTATATATCAACGCACAGCCCAAACCGCTGGGTCTAGAGATTCCAAATTTGGCAAGTAGGTTCCTTATGACGTCTAGGGGTGCACTAAGAAAGGATTTTTCAAAATTCATCCCCTAAGGGGGTCAAACGGGGTCCAAAGTTTGTATGGGGAAACAAGATTAGTTGGACTATTTTATTCGAAACTTTACATGAGTACTTCTATAGAGAAATGACTAAACACGTGTTTCAGGATTTTTCAAAATTCATCCCCTAAAAGGGTAAAATGGAGAGAAAAAGTCTGAAAATCGTCATGGGTATTGTTTTTATGGTTTATCGGGTCGCTAATTACGAAAACAACCACTATTTTATAATCCAACATAACCGACGTGTCATAAAATAGTGTCAGTCTGGTTTGGCCATAGCACAGTCACAGCTCTTATCAATATTACTGATGACATCCGCAAAAATATCGATAATAAACTTCTTACTGTCCTTGTGCTATTAGACTTTACTAATGCATTTAATATGGTCGATCATGACATATTGATGGCGCTACTCCATCAACTGAATCTATCTACCATCTCTCAGTCCTGGTTCCAATCATATCTCTTTGATCGACAACAAATGGTAAAGATAGACGAACGGAGGTCTAGTTGGTGCACAGTTAATACTGGCGTCCCACAGGGCGGAGTGCTTTCTCCTATCCTTTTTTCTATTTTCATCAACGGCATTACGTCTTGTTTAAACTCTTCCTTTCACTTGTACGCCGATGATTTACAAATATACGCTGCGGCCCCCCTTCAAGACCTCACACAAGCTATAGGTGTCATTAATGCGGACCTTCGGGCAATAGGAGAATGGGCTGATAACTTTGGCTTGAAAATTAATGCGACTAAATCACAAACCATAGTTATTGGCAGTCCCCATTTTATTTCAAAGTTCCGAACCATGACTTTTCCTAGTGTTAGTTATAACGGTACAACTATACCATACTCCACTAAAGTAAATAACTTAGGAATTGTTATGGATCAGACACTTTCATGGGGGCCTCATATCGATGAAATAAGTCGCAAACTATACACTTCATTTCATTCTCTTAGACGCCTGCAAAATTTTCTTCCTGTACACACTAAAATAATGCTGGCTCGTTCCCTACTCTTACCTCTCATTGATTATGCCGACGTGGCCTTTCTGGATCCTTCAGAAGAATTGTTAGATAAATTAGATAGACTGCAAAATCAGTGCATTCGTTATGTCTTTGGCCTCCGGAAGTATGACCACATTTCTCAATCCAGGCAATAACTGAACTGGCTTCCCATAAGGTTACGTCGCAAAGTCCATATCCTGACCATGCTATTTAATGTGCTTTTTAATCCCTCAATTCCTAAATATCTTAAGGATCGATTTCACTATCGAGATGTATATCCACGTCTGCGTCGTAGTGATGACCCAATTTTGAAACTCCCTGTTTTCCAAACGAATTCTTTCTATAATTCATTTAGTGTGCAAGCGGTACGGCTGTGGAACGCGCTCCCTCTTGACCTGAGAAAGTTACAAATTCTTGGGTCATTTAAAAAAGGATTACTCAAATATGTATTATCCTCTGAGTGATGTCAGATTGTATTACCACAGGTATTTACTATCAGTCTCAGTCTGTTCATTCTCACGCGTCAGACTAAGTGATATGTACTTATATTACGTAGTACTATTGCTTTTAATGTGCTAATATAATATTATGTTTTTGAGCATAATGTGTTATATGTATATGTGTATGTATATATGTTGTGTGTAAAATTCAAGTATGAGTATTAAGGTATGATTTCATTGTCATTATTTAATTTTAAATTGTGCGAAATTTACTCCTCCTGTATTCCGTGGTTGACTGGAAGAGATCCCTGTTGGGATAAGTCCGCCATTGTACTAGTGGTTAAGATTACGTATAAGTGTATGTATTACTGTTATAGTGCAATAAAGATTTACAAACAAACAAACAAAATCACCCCTGAGGGGGTCCGATGGGGTTGAAATATATAAAAGAAGAAACTGACTGACTGACTGATATATATATCAACGCACAGCCCAAACCGCTGGGTCTAGAGATTCCAAATTTGGCAAGTAAGTTCTATATGATGTCTAGGGGTGCACTAAGAAAGATTTTTTCAAAATTCAAACCCTAAGGGGGTGAAATGGGGGTACAAAGTTTGTATGGGGAAAAAAGATTAGTTGGACTATTTTATCCGAAACTTTACATGAGTACTTCTATGGATAAATGAGTAAACACTTGTTTCAGGATTTTTCAAAATCCATTCCCTAAAGTGGTAAAATGGGGCGAAAAAGTCTGAAAATCGTCATGGGTACTAATTTTATTGTTTATCGGGTTGCTGATTACGAAAACAACAACTATTTTATGATCTAACATAGCCGACGTGACATAAAACCACCCCTGTGGAGATGCCATGCGGTTGAAATATATAAAAGAGGAAACTGAATGGCTGACTGATATATATCAACGCACAGCCCAAACTGCTGGGTCTAGATATTCCAAATTTGGCACGTAGGTTCCTTATAATGTCTAGGGACTAAGAAAGGACATGTCAAAATTCATCCCCGAAGGGGACGAAACGGGGGTCCAAAGTTTGTATGGGGAAAGAAGATTAGTTGGACTATTTTATCCGAAACTTTACATGAGTACTTCTATAGAAATGAGAAAACACATGTTTCAGGATTATTCAAAATTCAACCCTTAAAGCGGTAAAATAGATCATGGGCTGAGAAAGCGGGCGCGTTGTATTGGCCGTGATCATCGATAAGTTCGGGAGAGGAAGTAATAATTAAATCAAGAAGTGAAGGCGCACCGCTATGTGGAAAGTGGGTTGGACTAGAAGGGAGAATGCTTAAGTTTAGCGAATGAAGAAGGGACAGAAGATTTTTTGAACGATGATCATTTTTTAACAGGCAAGTGTTGAAATCGCCCATAATAATGACGTGATCAAATTGACAACGCAAATCTGTTAGGATGGTTTCAAGAGACTGGAAATAATTAATGTGAAGTGAAGGGCTATAGTAAACTCCCAATAAAACTTTGAAATGGTGCAAGGTAATTTCTAAAAATAAGTGCTCAGGAGCTTGAAAAACTGGCGATGATTGTGAAACAATTTGGCAAGAAATATCGCAGCGCAGGTAAATAGCGACACCACCGTAACCCATCATTCGGCTGAAATTACTTTGCGAAGTCATACAAAGACGATCATTTCTGATTAGGCGATAACCAGGCAAAGTGCTGAAGAAAGTGAAGGCTTCAAAAAAGCTTGAAAAATCCTGAAACACGTTTACTCATTTAACTATAGAAGTATTCGTGTAAAGTTTAGGATACAATAGTCCAACTAACTAGGACTTTTTAAGGAGAAGGCCGACATATTGGGTAATCTCTTTGCTTCCAACTCGACATTAAACGAGGGAGACGCCGTACTACTTACTATCTCATGGTGCGGTAACTCCATGTCGGAGATTTCGATTACACAGCGAGATGTCCGGCGGGCGTAGCTCTCCCTCGACATTCACAAGTCGAGTGGGCCAGATGGCATACCTGCAGTGGTGTTAAAAGTGTGTGCTCTTGAGTTGTGTTCTACACTTACGCGCTTGTTCGCGCTCTCATACTCCACTAGGCAAGTTCCGGCTATGTGGAAGACTGCGAACGTGCACCATGTGCCTAAAAAGGGCGACAGATCAGACCCATCAAATTACAGGCCCATTGCTATTACCTCCCTTCTCTCCAAGGTGATGGAGCGCGTAATTAATAACCGGCTCCTTAGATACCTAGAGGATCACGACTTGATCAGCGGCAAACAATATGGCTTTCGCCATGGTCGCTCAACTGGTGATCTTCTAGTGTATCTTACGCACCGATGGGCTTTGGCGGTGGAAAGTCAAGGAGAGGCATTGGCGGTTAGCCTGGAAATGGCAAAGGCGTTCGATCGGGTCTGGCACAGTGGTCTTCTTTCGAAGTTGCCTGCATACGTTCTAGCAGAGGTTTTATGCGAATGGGTCGCTAGCTTCTAGTCCTGCAGAAGCATTAGAGCCGTTGTGGATGGCAGTTGCTCCGATAGCACGGACATTAATGCTGGTGTACCGCAAGGCTCAGTATTGTACCCGACGCTGTTTTTGCTGCATATCAATGATATGCAGCAAATTGACAGCATTCATTGCTATGCCGACGACAGCACCGAGGATGCTTATTACACGGGCCGCGCTAATATTCCCCGCTCTCTGGTGGAGGAGAGCCGCGAATAGTTTGTGTTGGAACTGGCTAATCATAAAACACCTGTATTCTATTTATATGTTTTTTACCATTTTTTAAATTTGACACATTGTACTTTCAAATACACTATCTTCTACTGAAGACGTATTTTTCTTAGATTCAACCATAAAATATCTATTAATACCACAAAAATTACAACACGTTATCAGCACGAAGCTCTATTAATAGGTATTCAGCGGTTTTCTAAAAGAAACGTTTGTGTTTGTGACCAAAAAGTTGTATCAATTGGAAAACGATTTTTCTTTCCGTCAACATGGCACACGGAACTGGAGATGGTACAAGTAAGTCGAATTCCTCGTCAATTCCTACATTCAGCCTTCGAAATAGAGATGGGTATCCTACGTGGAAATTTAAAATGAGAAATTATTTAATCCACGAGGATTTATGGCAAGCAGTAGCTGGTTATCCAGATGATGACCAGATGTCGGCATCTGTAAAGAAAAAGAACGATTGCAAGGCACTTGCAAAGATATGCTTGTCAGTGGACGGTGAGGCCATCATCCATGTAAGATGCGCAAAAACTGCTGCTGATGCATGGAAATCTTTGCACAACGCGTTTGAGGACAAGGGGATGGGATGCAGACTAGCGTTGGAGCGAAAGCTTTATAGAATGTGTTTATCTGACTACGAAAACTTAGAGTTATATATAAACGCCGTTCTGTCTACCGCACAAGACTTGGCGGATATTGATAGGGTGATAGACGACTCGTCAATTGCAGCTATACTTTTAGGAGGTCTTCCACCAAGGTTTGATCCTCTTATTATGACGCTAGAGAACTGCAACGTTAATGTCACGTCAACAGTATGGGACGGGGGCCCACCACACATTCCCACCACTGTGTCTCCTGTGTAGCCAGGATTAACAGCGGCGACCGCCAAAAAAGGCAATGAACAATGAAGTCCATTGCAGTCCCGGGGGTAAAACTACGGCTGTCTTGGAACTCACAACGAATTTAATCAGAAGAAATTAGTAGGAGTAGGAAGCTTTTGGAATTTGACTTCCCCTCTTAGCAATGTGAGAGACAGCAATATGGCAAATAAGGCATTAAAAGCCTAAAGAGATGGCTAGTCAAGTGAAGCTCAACTGCCGTGCACCACGGATTTTAAGTTTCTAACACTATTGGGGACCTAAAACATTGAGTTGTTACCTAACACATCGATTCCAATAATAAGAATTGCAAAATCGTCTGAACGCTTGGTAATTCTCCCTTGTTGCTACCAAATCTGAATAGTATACTACCCCGGATGCAACTTGCAATGAATTCAACATGTCATCCCGCTCCCGCCGCCAAAGATCACACTCCCAGAGAACATGGTGTGCTGTTTGATCGAATTCAGAATTAGCAGTAGAACACTCGCATAAGGGCGACGGCACTAATTTAAACGAAAAGAGTTTTGCCTTAAAATTGCCATGTCCAGTTAAAAATTGCGCAGCGGGGTGGTCAACTTCTAACCACTTTTTCTTTAATCTATCTCTTACCGATTGAAAGAACAGATACAAGTGGCGTCCTTTGGTAGAAGTTTCCCACCTTTCCTGCCATTCAGACAGCAATGTTTCAAATACTTCATTAATAGGTTTAAACAGTCTAACTATTTTTTCACGATCACGAGTTTTCAAGAAATCAGGGACCATATTTTTAGATGTATAGTACATTGAAGCGCGGCGTTGTACTTCTAAGTCTACTGGTAACACACCTGCTAGCACGGGTAGTGCCTCGGTGCTTACAGTTCTATACGACTTACATAAAAATATCAGAGCAAGGCGCTGGCTTTGAAGCAATTTACGACGTGCTGCACCTATAGTAGCCCTATCTGCCCACGCAGGTGAACCGTACGTAACACATCCTAAGTATGTGGCGGTATAAATAATTTTTAACGTTTTGAAAGTTAATCCCCACGTAGAGGTAGAAATTCGTGTTAAGGCATAGAAATTCTTTTTCGCTTTTTCACCTACTTGCTTCATGTGCTCGATATAATTAAAATTTCTATCATACGTATACTATATACGTATATATATCATATGTTACGTCAACAGTAGTCAAGTCAAAACTTTTAAATGAAATATCCAAGGAGACGTCATCAAATAATACTGTTTTACAAACCAAAGCGATAAAATGTGGACCGAAGAATAAAAAGGCAATTATTTGTTATGATTGCAAAGCCCCAGGACACAAACGGCCTGACTGTCCCCTACGGCAGAAAAAGACCGCGGAAGGCAAGATGAAGGACAGTGCTGCCTCCTTCACTGCACTTAATACGTCTGGCGATTCCAGCAATGTTTGGTACGTAGATTCTGGTGCTACTAAGCATATGACGTCACAATGGGATTGGTTTACAAACATTTCTCTGTTTGACAATGGAAAAGTTACCGTCGCTAACGGAGAACAAATTAAGTGTTGCGGGATTGGAACCATTTCGATTACGACACCTAAAGACGTAGTAAAATCCATAAATAATGTTGCTTTTGTACCTAATTTAAATGTTAATTTATTGTCTGTTCAAAAAATAGTTGAAAAGGGTTTTATAGTTGTTTTTGATAAAAGCGGTTGTAATTTTTATAAAAATGATAATTTTTGTTTTACAGGTGATTCTGTACTTCATGCTTCGCCCTGTGGAGGACTGTACACGCTTGACTGTACTGTCAATATCCCTCACAACGTGGACAATATTTGTATTGCGAACTCTATGCATTCTGACTGTCTAGACAGGTATCAACTCTGGCATAAGCGGTTAGGGCATTTGTGTCGCATAGGCATGAATCAACTTAAGAATCACGGGATAGGTGTAGACTATACCAAGGTAAACAAAAGTAGTTGCATCGCTTGTGTTCAAAGAAAACAGGCTAGAAAACCGTTTAAAAAATTAGCATCGTACAGTAAGGCAACATCTCCTTTAGAATTGATTCATAGCGATCTCTGTGGAGCGATGTCTACGACATCATTTCAGGGTAACAAGTATGTTTTAACTTTTATAGATGATTTTACACGCTTGATATTTGTTTATTTTATATCTTCGAAGACTGAAGTTATGAATAAGTTTCGTATTTTTCAAGCTTTAGTGGAAAATCAATTTGATACCCGTATAAAGTCCATTAGAACTGATGGTGGAAAAGAGTATGTAAACAAAGAGTTTGCTGATTATCTTTCTTCAAAAGGTATCGAGCATCAGACTACAACACCGTATAGTCCTCAACAAAATGGCGTTGCGGAACGCACTAATCGAACGATAGTTGAGAAGGCAAGATCGATGTTGGCCGAAAGCTCCTTACCTCAAGCATATTGGGAAGACGCATTTCAGGTAGCTGTTTATTTGAAGTATAGGTCACCTCATCGAAATTTAAACGGTCAAATTCCTCTCGATAAGTGGTGTGGACGAAAAAATGATCTCCGTCATCTAAGAGTCTTCGGGTGTAGAGCTTTGGTTCGTGTACCTTCATGTCAAAAGAAAAAGCTCGACGTGAAAGGGTATCAGCACCGAAGATGCTATAATAGATATAACAAATGATATCACTACATTGTTGGATGATAAAAAGAAAGCCTTATGCATTTTTCTGGACCTCAAAAAGGCTTTTGATACCGTTTTCATTCCCACGCTCCTATTTAAACTTGATGCAATTGGCATTCGTGGCTCGTTCCATGATCTACTCAAAGACTACCTACGTAATAGAACTCAACGGGTAAAGATCAATAACGGCATATTCAGTGCTGATACAATTAATTCTAACTTTGGCGTTCCGCAGGGAAGTGTCCTTGGGCCAACATTATTCCTGGTATATATTAATGACCTAACTAATCTAAATTTATCAAAAGGAAAAGTCTTCTCATTTGCCGACGATACTGCCTTATTATTCCATGGCAATAATTGGCAGGAAGTATTTAAAACAGCGGAGGTAGGTTTACACGAGGTTATCAAATGGTTGAACTTTAATTTACTCACCCTAAATACAACAAAAACTAATTTTATCCCTTTTTTCATCCGAAATTCCCAACAACCTGATCCTAGCTTACGTATATCTGCTCACTATTGCAATTATTCTGATAATATATCCTATCCCATAGGCTGTGATTGTCTTTCCTTGGACAGGGTGAATGCTACCAAATATCTTGGTATCATCCTGGATAGAAATCTTTCTTGGTATCCACATCTTGAACAAGTGGGGAACAGAGCTAGGAAACTCATTTGGATTTTTAGATACTTACGAGATATCACAGACACACAACTCATTACCTACATCTATAAATCTCTAGTACAATCTATTTTACTTTATTGTATACCGATTTGGGGAAACTCACATAAAACTAAATTTATAACTATAGAGCGAGCACAAAGATTCATCCTTAAAGTTATGTTGAAGAAAAAGAAACTATACAGAACTGAAAAATTATATGCTGAAGCAAAAGTCTTAACTGTAAGAAAATTATATATTTTACAAACCATACTCAAAACACACAAAAAAGTAAAGATAGACCCAGACAAACTAAAAAAACGTAACCAATACTCAGTGATAAACTATAAACGCAGCCACACAGTATTCGCCGACAAACAATTTTGTCACCAATCCATTAAACTATACAATAAAATTAACCGAGAACTAAGGATTTATACCCAGACCCTTAAACAATGTAAAAGCACAATTTCTACATATTTAATCCCATTAACATACGAACAAACTGAAAACCTGTTAAAGTCCACATTCCGTCAATCTGCCGTAACGACCTAGCGAAATTTATTTACTTATTTATCTTCTTTTATTACATATTATAACACTCACACTACACATACATATTGTATCTCACTGAACATACAACTACACAATTTATATAGGTATAAATGTTAAGGAGATACGTTTTTAGAATTATATTAGAATAAGACAGTATAACCATAAAGTTTGTGAAATATTTTTACCTTCAATTAGTTTTGTATTACAAGATTAAAATTGCCACGGAGAAGAAGGGGACTCCTCTAATACAGGTTATTTTAACTTAACAGAGGAGATCCCAAATCATTGTAAACCAAACTTGTAATTACCAATAAACTGAATTTGAATTTGAATTTGAAAGCCGAAGAAGCTATTTTTGTTGGTTACTCGGAAAATCCCAACACGTATATTTTTCGAGACTGTAATAATCCTAAACACATTTTAAAGTCAAGAGATGCATCATTTTTTGAGAATTATTTTACACCTTTAAAAGAAACGGAGTCATCATCGAATCATCAGAATGAAACGTCACCGATGCTGATATTTGATGATAATTTTGTTGACGAAAAGGATGAATTTTATGACTGTACCGATTGTCCAAGTTCTAATATCGAACCATCTACTTCTGTAAGTCCAGGGTGCGTGAATGCAGATTGTCCGTCTACTTCGGTGAGCCCCGAAGAAGTTGAACGTGATTTAGACGTAGGCTTGGATCAACAGCCAACTGAGGAACCAAGGTATCCCTCTAGGTGTAGGAAACCTCCAGATTTCCTGAACTATCAAGCTTTCATATGTTCAAATGAACCATCGAGTTACTATGAAGCTGTTCATACTGAAGATGCTCATAAGTGGATGTCAGCAATGACCGATGAGCATAACTCTCTAATGAAACTTCATACCTGGGAGCTTGTGAATAGACCAAATAATAAGAAGGTCATACCATGCAAATGGGTATACAGATTAAAAAAGGATGCTTACGGAAGCAGTACTAAGTACAAGGCAAGACTTGTGGTGAAAGGCTTTAAGCAGATGAAAGGCGTGGACTACCATGAAACCTTTGCACCGGTCATCCGTCATTCTTCCCTACGCACTTTATTTGCATTGGCTGCCGAAATGGGTTTAAAAATGTGGCACTTAGATGTCGATACCGCATTTTTAAATGGAGATTTACACGAGGAAGTTTTCATGGAACAGCCTCCTGGCTTTGCAATGAAAGGACATGAAAACAAGGTATGTCTATTGCGTAAATCCCTTTACGGGCTTAAACAGGCATCTCGAGAGTGGAACAAGAAGTTAGATGAAACTCTTTTAAAAATAGGTTTTATAGGAACTCCTTCCGAACCTTGTGTATATACAAAACTTTTTGGTAGTGAACTTGCCATTCTAGGAATTTATGTCGATGACATAATTATTTACTGTAAATCTGACTTTACTTTTGACATTGTCAAAAACGATTTGCAAAAATATTTTACTTTGAAAGATCTCGGTATATTAAAATCATATTTGGGATTAGAAATCAAATGTAGTGAAGATATTATCAAAGTAAGTCAGTCGAACTATATTTTGTCAGTATTAGATAAATTTAATATGCGCGACTGTAAGTCGGCGAGTACTCCTTTAGCTCAGAAAAAACTAGAAAAGATAACCGATGGTGAGTCACTTGAATTACCTTACCAAAATCTGATAGGATGTCTCATGTATCTAGCAGTAAACTCACGTCCCGATATTGCATACGCAGTGAGCTACTTAAGCCAATTCAATACATGTTTTACACGTGAACATTGGCAAGCAGCAAAAAGGATACTACAATATCTTAAAGGAACAGTAGATTATTGCATAACGTATAGTAAAACTGATGAATCCTTAGTAGGATATTCTGATGCCGACTGGGCAAATTGTCCAATTGACAGGAAGTCATACACGGGCTACGTGTTTAAGTTAGCTGGTGGACCAGTGGCATGGGAGGCGAAAAAACAACCTACGGTAGCGCTCTCGTCCACGGAAGCTGAATACATGGCACTGACGGCTGCTACAAAGGAAGCAAGTTATTTGCGGCGTTTTATATCTGAAATTACAGGTAAATTACACTCTGTAAAGATATGGTCAGACAGTCAGAGTGCTCTAAATTTAGTACATAACCCCGTCCACCACAACAGGACGAAGCACATAGATACTCGTTTTCATTTTATTAGAGAGAAAGTGTCAAATAAGATAATTTTGTTAGAATACTTGAAAACCTGTGACATGCCTGCTGATGTTTTAACCAAACCGCACACACACTTCACACACATAATAGGTGTATAGCTGGGATAGGGTTAACAAAATAATTATTTTAATTTGTTATTATTTTGTTATCCTTATTTTTTCGACCTATTTTTTTTTATTCCATAAGGGGTTTTTAGATTAAGGGGGAGTGTTGGAACTGGCTAATCATAAAACACCTGTATTCTATTTATATGTTTTTTACCATTTTTTTAAATTTGACACATTGTACTTTCAAATACACTATCTTCAACTGAAGACGTATTTTTCTTAGATTCAACCATAAAATATCTATTAATACCACAAAAATTACAACAGTTTGTGTCGAAGATCGAGAGCACACTGAATAGTGTGTCCGATTGGGGGCGAAAGAACCTGGTTCATTTCAATCCCACTAAGACACAAGTCTGCGCGTTCACCGCTAAGAAAACCCCTTTTGCTGTGGCTCCACACTTCGAAAACACACCCCTCACCATCGCAAAATCTATTGGGATTCTAGGAGTTGAAATCTCCAGCGACGTTCAGTTTCGATGTCATCTGGAGGGGAAGGTCAAGCTGGCATCGCAGAAGCTAGGTGTGCTCAACAGAGCGAAGCAGTACTTCAAGTCGCGGCAAAGGCTTCAGCTTTACAAAGCTCAAGTAAGGCCGCATATGGAGTACTGTTGTCATATATGGGCGGGAGCGCCTGGATACCAGCTTGCACCTTGTGACTCAATCCAAAGACGCGCTGTGAGGATTGTTAACGAATTCAAATTGACGGACGGTTTAGAACCTTTGAGTCTGAGAAGAGATTTTGCTTCCCTTTGTGTGTTCTACCGATTGTACAATGGGGTTGTGTTCAGAGGAGTTGTTTGACATGATGCCCACGGCCTCCTTCTAAAGTCGCACCGCTCGCCATCGACAGAGAATTCATCCTCACACATTGGAACCGAAGTGGACACGTACTGTGCGATTCCAGCGGAGTTTTCTTCCACGTACTACTAACCTGTGGAATGAACTGCCTGTTGAGGTTTTCCCAGGAGACTACAGCATGGGGTTCTTCAAAAAGGGTGTAAAGAGGTTTTTACAGGGTCGCAACGCGCACGTGATGCCTCTGGTGTTACAGGCGTCCATAGGCTACGGTAACTGCTTTCGATCAGGCGGACCGTATGCTTGTATGTCAACTTAGGGACCTCTGTTTCACCCTCTTAGGGGTAAAATTTGAAAAATCCTTTAAAGTAATTTCGTATCCAATAAGTTATATTTTCAAATCGATGCCATTTTCGTAATTGACGTCCCAGAAAACCATAGAATCAACACCCAAAATAGTCCAACTAATCTTATTTTCCCTTACAAACTTTGGACCCCCGTTTCACCCCCATAGGGGACGAATTTTGAAAAATCCTTTCTTACTGTACCCCTACACGTCATAAGGAACCTACTTGTCAAATTTGGAATCTCTAGACCAACCGGTTTGGGCTGTGCGTTGATTAGTCAGTCAGTCAGTGAGGACAAAGCCTTTTATTATTATAGATAATGCCGATGATTATAAAACCATTATGATTATTATCAGGATAATCAGGCTCTTGAAAATTGATTTCAAATCGATTACGAAATTTAGTTTATTAAATGGAAATGACAATTTGCCTATAATGGACATTGTTGTGTTAATTTACATAAACGTGCACACGGGTTTTTCAGTATGGTTAATATAGAAAGAGATTCATTGGCTATAGAATATGCAAATATGTACCTTAAAGTATGGTACTGGTTGCACTTCAACGGATTCAGTCGATTTACATTTGACAAAACACGTATTGTGAAGAAAACAATTGGTTCAATTGTACATGCCATCAGTATGAATGTATTCATGAATTTGTGCGCGGCCTATACTTGTTACATGTTGATAACGTACAACTATTCTAGCTTCCCATAAGAAATATTGTTATTTAGTGAAGTTGTTTTCATAGTTAATGGTTTTTTTATAATAATTACTGTCACAAACGGAGGTCCTATATGTGAGATAATAGATCGTTGTATAGACATTGATATATTACTGGGATCACACGAAACGAAAGTTTTGAGAGATAGAAACACAAAAATTTACAATACTATAAACCTTTTTGTGTTGATTTTAAAAGTTTTGTCTCTTGTATTCGTGTATTTGATGTTTCCTCTTCCAGTACTTGTACATTTAACTGGTAGTGTAGTCATTTCATATACGTTTTCTGGTACATATGATACATTTTTTATATGCATACAGTATACTTTCATTAGCATGAGAATAAGGTACTTGAATGTTGCTTTAATGAAAACATGCAACATGAAATTAGAATATCTACCGGACATATTTCTTTTTAATGGATTTTTTTTGGAATAAGACCTTTGATAACCAAGTCACGTTTCAAGACAGGGCAGGAAACCAAGAATTTGTTCATATGTTTCATATAATTATCGACCAATTGAACTGCGCAGAAATATGTAGCAAACATCATGTAAGTTTTATTTAAGTGTATAGCATCTCTGAATTATGTTTTATTTAAAGAAACGAAATCTATTCTATAACATATAAATATATAGCTGAAGGTTGGCTAGAACTGATTTTAATTAAGAGTTAAAAATGCAACAATACATACCACTTACATAGATCGTGGACCCTTTTCATCGTCATCATCAGCCTCTATCTACTCACTGCTGCATAAAAGCCTCCCTCAATGCTTTCCACAAAACACGATCCTCCGCCTTCCGCAACCGGCCGCTTTTTTAAGGTCATCGGACCATCTAGAAGGAAAGCGCCTAACGCTTCGTCGTTCTCATTCATTAAAAAAGTCTTGAGTATTTGATTTACACTAGCTTCTGTTTTAATTACAAAAGTAAGTGAAATAATGTGACAATCTATTTCTATTATTTTTTTATACCACCAGTGTGGAAAAGAAGCATACGGCCCGCCTGATGGTAAGCAGTTACCGTAGCCTATGAACACCTGTAACACCAGAGGCATCACACGCGCGTTGCCGACCCTGTAAAAACCTCTTCACGCCCTTTTTGAAGAACCCCATGCTGTAGTCCCCTGAGAAAACCTCGACAGGCAGTTTATTCCACAGCTTGACAGTACGCGGGAGAAAACTTCTCTGGAACCGCATAGTACGTGACCACTTAGGCTCCAATGTGTGAGGATGAATTCCCTGTCGATGGCGAGCGGTGCGACTGTAGAAGGAGGCCGTTGGCATCATCTCAAACAACTCCTCTGAACACACCCCATTGTACTGACGGTAGAACACACAAAGGGACGCAAAATCAAACATCTTCTCAGACTTAAAGGTTCTAAACCGTTTGTTAATTTGGGATCGTTGACAATCCTGACAGCGCGCCTTTGAATCGAGTCACAAGGTGCAAGCTGGTATCTAGGCGCTCCCGCCCATAGATGGCAACAGTACTCCATATGCGGCCGTACATGAGCTTTGTAAAGCATAAGTCTTTGCCGCGGATTGAAGTACTGCTTCGCCCTGTTGAGCACACCTAGTTTCTTCGACGCTAGCTTGACCTTCCCCTCCAGGTGACAACGAAACTGGACGTCGCTGGAGATTTCAACTCCAAGAATCACAATGTTCTTGGCGATGGTAAGGAGTGTGTTTTGGGATTGAGGAGCCACAGCAAAGTCTTAGTGGGATTGAAATGAACCATGTTCTTTCGCCCCCCAATCGGACACACTATTCAGTGTGCTCTCGATCTTCGACACAAACTGTTCGCGGCTCTCCTCTACCAGAGAGCGGGGAATATTATCGCGGCCCGTGTAATAAGCATCCCCGGTGCTGCCGTCGGCATAGCAATGAATGCTGTCTATTTGCTGCATATCATTGATATGCAGCAAAAACAGCGTCGGGTACAATACCGAGCCTTGCGGGACGCAAGCATTAATGTCCATGCTATCGGAGCAACTGCCATCCACAACGGCTCTAATGCTTCTGCAGGACAAGAAGCTAGCGACCCATTCGCATAAACCCTCTGCTAGAACGTATGCAGGCAACTTCGAAAGAAGACCACTGTGCCAGACCCGATCGAACGCCTTCGCCATATCAAGGCTAATGCCTCACCTTGACTATCCACGGCTGAAGCCCAGCGATGTGTAAGATACACTAGAAGATCATCAGTCGAGCGATCATGGCTAAAGCCGTATTGATGGTCGCTGATTAAGTCGTGCTCTTCTAGGTATTTCAGGAGCCGGTTGTTAATCCCGCGCTCCATTACCTTGGAGAGAAGGGAGGTAACAGCGATAGGTCTGTAATTCGATGGGTCTGATCTGTCACCCTTTTTGGGTACAGGGTGCACGTTCGCAGTCTTCCACGACGACGGTACCTGCCCGGTGGAATAAGAGAGCGCGAAAAGGCGCATAAGAACAGAACACAACTCAGGAGCACACAGCTTTAACACCACTGCCGGAATGCCATCTGGCCCACTCGACTTATGAACGTCGAGGGATAGCAATGCCCGTCAAACATCTCGTTGAGTAAATGAGATTTCCGGCATGGAATTACCACACCGCGGGATGGAAGGCGGTGCGGCGTCCCCGTCGTTCAAAGTTGAGTTTGAGGCAAAGAGATTCACCAATAGATCGGCTTTCTCCTTTGCACTATGGGCCAGACTACCATCCGGTTTTCGGAGTGGTGGAAAGGACGACTGACAAAAGTTGCCCTCGGCAGCCTTAGCAAGCGACCAAAAAACACGGCTCCCAGATGGGTGCTTAGCTAAGCGCTCACCAATCCTGCCGATGAACTCAAACTTTGCCCTGGCAATTACTCTCTTACTGAACCTCGAGGCAGCAGTGAACTCCCGTTTCAAGTCGGAAACACCAGGTTCTCCATTAATACGAGCCGTGGTCCAAGCCTCATATGCAGTTTGCTTGCGAAGTTTAGCTTCTCTGCAAGACCGATTAAACCACGGCCGCTTCTTAGCACCTGAAGTATCCCAGCCAAAATCGTCTCAGCTACAGCGGATGCACAGGTGTCTATATGTTCCGACCTGAAACAGAGCCGCCTCCACGGGTACGATGCGTAAAATTCACGCAGTCCATCCCAGTCTGCTGACTTATAATGCCACATACGACGCCATCCGGTATACCGGGGTGCGTCAGCGCTTGCGCATGGCACTTGGTTCCGGATGACGCAGTGGTCCGACGAGCCAAGAGGCGCATCCACCGAGAACCGAGAAAAAAAAAAGTTATTATTATAAAAAAAAGTTATTATTATTATCTTTTTAGAAAACACTCTAGTTCTATCCGGTTCAGTTGAGGTTCATTGAGAGAATTGTTTTAATTCGTACCACCAGCATATTTCAACTGAGAAGCAAATGGCTCTATTGAATGAATGAAAATTGCCGCTGGGACGCTTGGAGGGAAAGAGATGGCGCTATATAAAATTACTATAATTGTGTCTCTCTCTAAAGTCATATAAGAAATATGTTCGAAAACTACGTTTTGTGTAATTTCGGTAATTACCGGTTATTTAAACTTGTTTTATTCTACGTAATATATTTTAAAATAAATTTACCTCAAGTAAAAGTATATTAATAATGAGTTTAAAGTGGAAAAATGTTATATTTATAGTGCATTACACTTGATTTTATTCAAACACAATTTGCAGTGTATTCCGCCAACATTAATTTCAAAACGTAGCCTTGTGTTGTGACACACGGACTATACACCGTGAAATTTAATATATCGGATAAACTTTCAGGACTGATTTAAACATTCTCTTACAACATTTTTACGCAATAAAAAACAATAAATGTAGTATTCGAAATTTTTGGAAAAAATATCCTCAATAATCATAACACTTGGTCAACAACAACAACAACATCGCGCGCCTAGCTCTCTTCTCTTGGCGACAAACATCCCTAAAACTTACTCGCACCCCCACCCGCGCGCCCGTGCCGACTGTTCCCCCCGCTCAGATCTCAGTTCAGTTTGTTATTCACTGCTAACAAGAAACAATAGTGAAAGTGATTTTTTTTCGCGCGCGTATTGTGTTCGTAGTTCATACCTACTTCGAAATGGCGTTAGGGGCGATTGCCCAATTTCGAGCTCCTGCTCACTCCCAAGGAAGCAGAAGCCCAAGGTCTTCCTTGTAGAAAGCCGTACCCACAAGACTATCTACAACTACGACTCTACGGTCGGTCCACCACACTACCATCATGTAGTTCATGAATATTTAAATAGCCAGATCGGACGAGGTTGGCCAGTACTGTGGCCAGCACGTTCCTAGGACCTCACACCGGTGGACTCTTTTCTGAGGAGTGAAATTAATAAAACGAGTATTTGTGACTGAACCAGTCAGTGTGCAAGATTTGAATGATCGCATAGTTAGTGCAACCCTCGACGCCGTTATAGCGGAAAGACGTATTTTAATATCTCTAAAAACAATCATATTAAGCGAATAGAACTTTGTATTGCTCAGAAAGGTGGTCACTTTGAAAAAAAATTACAATACGTGTAGTGCAAGTGAAGTGATACTGTGTTTTAAAAGTATTTGCCTGAACAACATTTTGGACTTTGTAGGACTGCAGGGTGAGTTAATTATTTAACAATGTAAATAAAGACAAGTAACTAAATTATGATTAAACATTAACCAATAAATGATTGTAAATAACTGATATCAATCTTTTAAATACGTCAAAATTGCTTAGCTAAATTAACTAGGTAATTGATTCTGTCTATCGCAATTGATAAAATTGAAGTAATTTTGTCGGTCCTACTCCTACCTAAGCCCGAAAGCGCAGAGGTCATTTACCGTTTCTCTGTGTGAGAAAAAAATTGATTGATAATAATTCATAGAATGGTCGTTATTACAATACCAATAACATTTTGGGGTGTAAGAGGTTCATCAACATCTTTGAACCAAAGCTAACTTCACCTGCACGCGTTGCACCCTGCTGACTGACAAACGAAGCTCTGGCGAAAAGAGAGGTAGGGAGCGTAATTGTAAGCTACCCGACTGGGGAATGTACCTCCACCTCACAGAATACCGTAGCCAAATAACACTTTTCTTGAGGGTTGTTGTGTTCCTGCGAGTGTGTGAGGTCACCAGAAAGGAAGGAGATGCTGCGTTGGCAGCGGGGATGGTGACCCCAGCTGCCAACGCAGCGGGGTCTCCTTCTTTTCCTTCCTTCCTTTCTTCTAAAATATCGGAGAGGGACCCCTCGTCATATGTACAGCAATAACGGCACAAATTTTATCGGAGCTAAGCGAATACTGGACAAGGAGTATCGAGCGATTATACAGACTATCAATCAAGACTTATTTAAAAAGGTCAGCGAGTTCGATATCGAATGGTCATTTAACACTCCAGCATGGCCAAGCGCGGGTGGTATATGGGAAGCAGCCGTCAAAAGCTTCAAGCGGTATCTAAAACGAGTCTTAGGTGAGCAAAAACTTACCTACGAGGAGTTTTCTACTTTACTTCAGCAAATAGAAGCCTGTTTGAACTCGCGTCCCTTATATCCTCTGACAGAGAATCCTGAGGACTCTTACTTGACTCCTGGTCATTTCTTGATAGGTGACTCCTTACTATCTCGACCTCAATCAGATCCAGATCATATCAATTTACCTGCTCGCTGGCAGCTTGTACAAAGCATGAACAAGCAATTTTGGAAACTGTGGTCTACAGACTATCTTCAGCAGCTTCAAGAACGTTCAAAGTGGAGAGTACCCACTAAAAACTTAACGATCGACGACATCGTAGTTATCAAGGAAGATAACTTACCTCCAGGCAAGTGGTCACTCGGTAGAGTTCAAGAGTTACATCCTGGGAAGGATGGGTACGTCAGAGTTGTTTCTATAAAAACTGAAAGCACCGTCCTCAAACGTCCTATAAATAAACTTATACTATTACCTGTGAAACCAGCATCCGATGATGACTCTCCAAAGGAACGTGTCGTTGAACAACCAGCAGCATCTCAACCAGCTAGCTCGACCACGCGCGTCCGTAGAAGTAACAGAAAAATTAAAAGCTTCTTCACTATGACACTTTTACTACTTACCATGATTATTTCACCTTCCCGTGCAAAGGATATTCCCAGTATAAATTTCACATCATTAAACGACAATAGAGCTTTATACTTCGACAAGATTTCGAACTTACAATACATTCGAGACGAGTGGAGGCTGATAGTCTACTATAACCTTTCTAGCTATTGGCAAGCAATTGATGACATGGAAATATACGTGCGACATCTAAAAGGCATGACGATGAAATCTAACTCACAGTCCAAGGGAGTTTCTGAACAACTAGCGCACGAGTTAACAGAAATTGATCACTACAACCGTTTACTACAGGCGCCTAAAAGCATGCGACAGAAGAGAGGCTTAGTGAATGGCGTCGGAAGCATAGCTAATTATTTATTTGGTGTATTAGATGATAATTTTGCTCAACGATACGCCAAGGACATCGAAAAGATTAATTACGATTCTAAGCATATTTAAGATCTTATAAAAAACCAGACAATCGCAACATTAGCGTTAATATGGCTACGGTAATCGCTTTACATCAGGCGGGCCGTATGTTTGTCTGCTACCCGACGTAGTATAAAAAAAAACAAATCACGTAATGCATAGTTTTGCTGCGAATAACACATTATTGAACACTCAACGATGCTGTTACCATTATAAACTGCTGTTGGTTGTTATTGACAACGCGCAAAAGGTAGACAGACAAGACACGCAGGCGCTGTTGCCGCTGTTGTCTGTTGTAGTAGTTGTATGTGAGAAGCGAAGTGAATACGCAATAGGAATATGCAAAAGATAGTGCTACGCGGACGTTCATGACATTGCGGCCTACTGTTAACTTTCTCATCTTTTGGACGTTATGAATAAAGTTCATATTGGTTTAATTCAGCACCTGTTTCATAAATAACATGTTGCTATATCGAATTCATTCATTTGAATGGATTATTTCTTATTCATTCACACATACACAATGAATTTACTACAATTAGAGTGTTTGCAAATTCGGTATAAATTCAGGATATTTTCAAACTATTACAAATAAAAAAAAAATGTATGGAAGTGTCATTTTTTTTTGCTTGATTATTGTTCTAGTAATATTAACGAACACGCCATTTCATTTAGTAAGGTAATTAAAATTTCACGGTGTATATGACATTGACACCTGTCAATCACAGGTGTCAATGTTAAGGTCTCTAGAGCTAAGTTTTGTTAAAAAACAAAATAATAAATAAATAAAATAACAATATTACACCAAACAATCCGTACTTTAGGGATGTGTCGTCGACGGGTTTGCCGTCAACGAAACGAGACCGTTTATCCACAACGATAAACTGGTTTAAAAAACAGTCTAATTTTCGACCGGTTTACGTCGTCGACTAGTAGTGGATGGGTCGTCGACGATTAGACAGTCGACGCAACGAGACCGTTTACCGTTGACGATGAACCAGTTTAAAAATAAACAGTCTAATTTTCGACCAGTTTACGTCGTCGACTAGTGGTGGGTGTCGTCGACGATTTTACAGTCGACGCAACGAGACCGTTTACCGTCGACGATGAACTAGTTAAAAAAAAAACAGTCTAATTTCGACTAGTTTACGTCGTCGACGTAGTGGGTGGGTCGTCGACGATTTTTTTGTTTGTTTGTTTGTTTGGTTTTGGTTTTGGTTTTGGTTTTGGTTTTGGTTTTGGTTTTGGTTTTGGTTTTGGTTTTGGTTTTGGTTTTGGTTTTGGTTTTGGTTTTGGTTTTGGTTTTGGTTTTGGTTTTGGTTTTGGTTTTGGTTTTGGTTTTGGTTTTGGTTTTGGTTTTGGTTTTGGTTTTGGTTTTGGTTTTGGTTTTGGTTTTGGTTTTGGTTTTGGTTTTGGTTTTGGTTTTGGTTTTGGTTTTGGTTTTGGTTTTGGTTTTGGTTTTGGTTTTGGTTTTGGTTTTGGTTTTGGTTTTGGTTTTGGTTTTGGTTTTGGTTTTGTTTTTGGTTTTGGTTTTGGTTTTGGTTTTGGTTTTGGTTGTGGTTTTGGTTTTGGTTTTGGTTTCGTTATGGAATTTCTTCATTCGGTCGCCGCGCTCAAAGCCCGCGATAAAAGCTATGCAATAAAAACAGTCTAATTTTCGACTAGTTTACGTCGTCATCGATAAAGACTATTTCTTGACATAAACGATTGGTAAACGTAAACGAACGAAAATCTCATTTGTCAAGTCACTAAACGAGACGAGACGATCGCGACGCGACGCAACGGACTCATCAACCAGTCGACGAATAAACTAGTTTATCTGTGAACTGTAAACTAGTTTAAACGTTCACGCACAAAAAACAGTCTAAAAAAACGGTTCGTTCATTCAACGCCCATCCCTACCGTACTTACAACAACCTAATAATTTGTATAGATATGTGGTTTACTAGATTTTGTCCACATTGCACAACTTTGCTTGATGTAAATTTACGTACGAAGCGATAGTTTTAGTTCTGGAGTTATATTGTTTAGTTCCGGATCTCGTCGCAGAGTTAATTATAGCCAGTTTGAGGGACTTTGGGAGATTTTGAATCGGAATCGGGCAAAATAAAGCTTCCTAAGCACGACAATTATCACGACGAATATGGGAGACAGTGGTAGAATCGTTAAATTCTTTTGCCACTAAAGATTGCAAGGTAAGTGGTCAATATCACTATACTATTATACTATGTGTATTAATACGCATAATATAAAGCAAAATGGGTTAGTTAAGCTATATTGCAGTCTATTGTTTAAAGTTGTTGTTCAATTTTGTCCCCATTTACATCAACAGATAGATAGAAGAACTTTCTGCGGAACCTAACATATTTAAAATATTATTGTATAGTATTTTAAATATGTTGCTTGAAATTAGAATAAAAGTGAAGTGGGTCACTAGTTGAATATATAATTTGTTTCAAGTTACAATCTAAAAGATTTTTATACTTAAAGTAAAGAAGCAATCTATCCATCGATCAATTCTTTGACGATTATTATTTTGTACATTTTGTTGGAGCCTAATTATAAATGCAAAAGTGAGTTTATTCACTTAATTGAATGATATGCATAGAAAATACTTCTATTACAGACCAATCTTCCATCGCAGCCCTCGTAGCAGACTCCTAGGCGGAATTCAATGACAAAACCTGCACGTCAGAAGCAGAGTAAAGGCAAGCTACCAGTGTCGCAACAGGCCACAAGAAGGGCATTGGTGGCAGACTCCCAGGAGCGAACCAGTCTCAGGAGAAATTAATTCTTCTGAGAAGCAGATTGAGAATTGAAGGATTTAAAAAACATAATAAATTCTTGGTAAGTTATAAGTTTATTGTTCTTATTTCCTATATGACAGATTAGAATTATTATTTAATATCTATTTCTATTAGAAATGCTATACATTGTATACATATGTTTTACATACAATCATATTCAACAACAACAGTACTTAAAAATAAAATTACTTAAACACAAAATCTCCTTTGTTATTTATAAATACATACATATAATAATTTTGTTGTTATAAACAATTGAAGGAAGACAGTTATCATAAATAAACTTTGGAGTGTAAGTGGTTCATCAACATCTTTGAATCAAAGCCAAGTTCACCTGCACGCGGTGCACCCTGCTGACTGCCAAACAAAGCTCTGGCAAAAAGGTAGGGAGCGTATACCGCAGCCAAATAACAATTCCTTGAGATTTGTTGTGTTCTGCGAGTGAATGAGGTCACCAGAAAGGAGATGCTGCGTTGGCAGCAGAGGTGGCGGCGCGTGAGCGATATTTTTATGTTGTGAACGTTAATATGGTTACGTTCACATCGGGCGGACCGTATGTTTGTCTACAAAAAAATACCATGTTTCATTCACCATGTTCGTCCAACTGTCTGTTTTGTGTGTATAATACTCAAGGGTTGTGGGTTCGATTCCTACAAAAGACAAACATTGTGTGCACCTTGCCGACTAGTGAAATAGGGTCTGTCAAAAGAGAGCTAGGGTACAGAATATTTGTAAGCTGACTGACTGGGGAAGTACGTCCAACTCACAGAATAGGCATATGCACCATATGCATGTAAGGTTGGCTTTGGCTCTAAAAGTGTAAAGATTGTGGTGAGCCACTTACACCCTAAAATATATGTCTAATTATTCTTCTTTTTCATTTTAGTTTGCCCTTGGCTGTCACAGTCCCCTGCTGTTCAGGATTATGCTGCCCGAGCTGCAATTCAGGATTATGATCACATCTGTTCCTGCCTGCATCAAAGCTTCTTGTTGAAATTCATTATCACCTAGTTCTGGACCTTCTATGTTTGCAAATATTATGCAGGATCACATAAGCTTTCACAATTGAGGTAGTCACTTTCGGAGTACAAAGGACCTCTCGAGTGTCCGATAAAGCATTGACATTAGATTAGTTATCATGTATTTCCTTAGTATCACCTGAAACATTTTGATAATAATTATAACTACGGAATATTATTATAACGTAAGGATATTATGTAATAGAATAATGTTTAGTACATGCTGGATTTAATAATCTTTCCGTAATATATACTAGACTAGCTGCCAGTGATTGCTACTTAGAATGTGGTGGCTCGATCTAAACTATAATGATGATTTTCTGGGATACTGAGGCCAATAATGGGGATACAATTTTTTCTATCTTTTAAGCCAAACACACACACACAATGAGCCAAATTTCATCATTTGGTTTGATTGGTTCAAAAGTTTTTATCTCAAACGAACATTGTGAAACAAGATTATTATATAAGGATATACTCGTAGATTGTATAGATTAATTTTGATGCAACGAGATGTATTATTTATTGTATAGTTAAGGGTTATATTATATTGGTTAAAAATTATCATTCAGGGAATGACAGTGTTCTACAGTAATACTACAGTGTTCTACAGTAATACTATTTATCTTGTTGCGTAGGTCGGATTATGGCTACATGAGTAACATCTATATCCAATCACTCCGGTCATGTTCAATTTCTTGTAGAACCTTTTAAATGTTACATATATTAATTTAAACATATTATGTTGTAAATATTAAATAATATGATCTCATACATACGAGTATTTTTTAAACCCTAACCTCTACTTGACTTCTTATTCTACTTATTAACTTCATATTCTATTTGGTATCTGTCTTCAAATTATTACATAGGATGAATAAGTGTAATAATTTGGGATGTAAGTGGTTCCATCAAAATCTTTGAACCAAAGCCAACTTCACCTGCATGCGGTGCACCCTGCTGACTGACAAACGATGCACTGGCGAAAAGAGAGGTACGGAGCGTAATTGTAAGCTACCCGACTGGGGTATGTACCTCCACCTTACAGAATACCGCAGCCAAATAACAATTTCCTCGAGTGAGTGAGGTCACCAGCAAGGAGGGAGATGATGCGTTGGCAGCGGGGGTGGCGGCGCGCGACCGATATTTTATGTTGCGAGCGTTAATATGGCTACGGTAACTGCTTCACATGAGGCAGGCCGTATGCTTGTCTGCCACCCGACGTAGTATTAAAAAAAAAAAAATAAGTAGCCAAGTATTTATCATAATATGATAAATACTTGGCTACTTATTTTTTTTTAATTAAATATATTATATTTAAAGCTAGATGAATATGTGTTTGTTTGCCAAATTCTATATAACAATATCCAACCATGAAATATGACTGAATGACATCCAACATCCTCACTTTCATATTAGTAATATTAGTAGTACAATGAAACTATTGACTGTATTTTAATTGTTACATGCAACATGCATGATACAAGTCAAACTTTGGACAAGGAACCTCCTCTTGGACCCCCTCTTGTGGCAACTAGAAAGAGCGGGGGTGTACTGTCAGGCCTTCGCTGACGACGTCGTGTTGGTGTTTGACGGAGCCACTGCACTGGATATAGAGAGATGTGCCAATGCCACTCTCGAGCACGTGAGGGCGTGGGGGGTCAGAAACCGGTTAAAGTTTGCGCCGCAAAAGACCAGCGCCATGCTGGTCACGCGCAAACTCAGGTATGACACTCCGCGCCTCAGCATGGGCGGGATGGGCATTGGCATGTCTCGGCAGATCAAACTCCTCGGGTTGACCATCGACGCGGGTCTTACGTTCAATGCGCATGTGTCCACCGTCTGTAAACGGGCGGTGGATATATATAAGCGTCTTGCACGTACGGCCCGCGTCGGTTGGGGTCTTCATCCTGAGGTAGTGAAGATCATATATACAGCTGTAGTGGAGCCGACGATACTGTACGCCGCGGCCGTATGGGCACCAGCGGTGAATAAGCTAGGCATCCAAAAGCAGCTCAACAGCGTACAGCGGGGCTTCGCAATAAAGATCTGCAGGGCCTACCGAACGGTCTCCTTGAACTCTGCACTGCTGCTGGCTGGGGTGCTCCCCCTTGACCTTAGGGTGCGAGAAATCGCATCTCTTTACGAGGCCAAGAGGGGGCTGCCCCATCCGGCGCTGGGGGACAGGGAGATCGAGCGGATGGCCTCTAAGATCGAGGCCCCGCACCCAGCGGAGCTGGAGAGGGTCGAGTTCGATCACCTGGTGGACGAGGAACAATACAGGGCAGCCAACACCTTTGCCCTGCGAATGTTCACGGACGGCAGTAAGATTGAGGGTCGGGTGGGTGCCGCTGTTTCAATTTGGAACAGCGATGCCGAAACCAGGGCCGTCAAGCTTACTTTGTCGTCCTACTGCACCGTCTACCAGGCCGAACTTCTCGCTCTCTGCACCGCGGCAAAATACACGTTGAGCTGTAATGGATCCAGCGTGGGCATCTTCAGCGACTCCATGGCAGCTCTCCAGGCGATAGGTAACGTTGATTCCCCTCACCCCCTTGCGGTACAGACGCGGGACGCTCTTAAACTGTGCAAAGCGCAGGGTAAGAGCGTCTCGATGTTCTGGATCAAGGCGCATGTGAGTCTTGAGGGGAATGAACGAGCCGATGAACTCGCTAAGAGTGCGGCCCTGAAGTCGAAGAAGAGGCCCGACTACGACCGCTGCCCTGTCTCATTCGTCAAGGGTATGATCCGCAAGGCGACCATTGACGAGTAGGATAGAAGATACCGCTTGGGAACTACAGCTTCAACGACGAAGCTGTTTTTCCCGAGTGCGACCGCCGCGTACAGTATCGTGGGCAAAATGGTTCCGTCTGGCATCATCACGCAAGTTTTATCGGGACATGGTGGGTTTGCCGCGTACCTGTACAGGTTCAAGTGCGCGGACGATCCATCGTGTTTCTGTGAAGCTGGCGAGGGTCAGACAGTGCAGCACATTTTGTTTCAGTGTCCCGCATTCTCCAAACAAAGATGGGAGCTGGAGCAGCGTTTGGGAATGCGGGTCACTGAAGCGAACGTGTCCGAGGTGATGGCTGGAAAAAATAGAATTAAGTTCATTGACTACTGTGTCAATCTAGCCTCGGCTGTCATCAGGCGGAACAAGCAAAATGGCCCCACCTAGGACCAATGTTGGACTTGGGCGCCTATATTTTCCGATAGGCGCCTCAATCGCGGTGGCTGGGTGGGGTTATTGAGTTTAAGTGTCTGCCGAGGACAGCTGTGGATGGATTGACAATAATTAGATATTTAGAGTAAACCAAGCCATCACCTCAAGTTCGTCGGCGTCCAAAGTGTGGATACAATGTTTTTTGTGATTATAGATATAGTGACAATTTTAAACAATTATTGTAAGCTATTGCTACATTATGTTAAGTATATAGTTAGTTTAATTCGCTATTGCGCCATTGATTTATATTGTTTTAAGTGTATATAGTATAAGAACGTTGTAAAATATATAGATTTTAATTATTTAGTAAATAAGAGCCTTGTCCATGACAGGGGTGTGCGCTATTTACGAAGTAAGCCGATCTGCGCACACTCAACACTTTACACCGTCGAGTGTGCGCATATTGCGATTGGCTTCGTAAAAAATTAAAAAAAAAAAAAAAAAAAAAGTCAAACTTTGGGAGTATTTGGGTACGTGGAATTGATGTCGGATATGAAGTCACCTAAAAAGTTCTTGCATGATTAAAAAATAAGTCTTATCTAATCATAATTTACTCTGTTCTAATGACGGATTTTTCTTGTAGAGATTTAGGAAACACCACAGACTTCCTTCTCCTTATAAAAGAATGACCGTCAGGTATGTTTGAAATTTTGAGCTATAGCCGATGATACAGTTTGATGAGCCATAGAATGCCCACTTATACCACCAATTGGTCTGTGATAAGATCCAGTGGCATAAAATGACAAAGCCAGTCAGAACCTGAAATATTTTTTTTCTTATAATGTAGGTATAAATACATTGCAATTTATTACTATAACCTAATTTATTACTTGAAAATTTGTTAATGCTCTACCTACCGTTGTCTACACAGACAGATCAGTAGATCGCCTTGTCTGACGCTTCATCGGTCTTTTCCTCGTCACAAAGTCACTGCATCACTTGTTTGGACAGCTATCTTCTCAGATCGGCTTCACTCACAGACTGGCGCTGGCGCTTTCGCCTTAGATTAGTTAATATTTGACTGGCTGTAGTTCTCTAAAAACTTAAATTTGTTCCATTCGTCCGACATTATCATGTGTTAATTTAATTTGGTTAGTATTTTTTTAACATCATAACCATTTAGTAATAAAATTTCATCAACCACGTTTCAGCACATCACAAGTAACTCACGTTAAAAATTAGTTTATAATAACAACAAAACTTCTATTCAGTTTAAGCTAAAATAATGGAACTTTTTTTGAATCGCTCAATATGACAGGAATGGGTGGCAGTTCAGCTTGTTATTTGAGATGGTGGTACGAAATCTCATTACATTCAAATCGAATGACTGATATCGAGATTGCGGTCCACCTATCAGCTGATTCGCTGTCAAAAAAAGAGTCTGAAATTAGAGTCGTTTTTATCATGTGGTGGTATGAATAAGCGATTCTGTTCAGAAAAGGTCTTCAAATGAGTCGCAATAAGAGAAGAGTGGTAAGTCCCCTGACCTCCCCGCGAAGTCAGTGGACCGGGAGCTGAGCCACTCGGCATGGTGGGCATTGAAGTCTCCCAAAATCACTAACTTCGCGGAGGGGTACTTCTCAATGACTTTGTCAGTCGCCAATTGCAGGTGCTCGATCAATCGAGTTGTGTCTGCATCACCGCTATGAGACCTGTAAAGGCACGCGTAGATCCGGGTGCGGCCGCCCTAATCCACGCGTACCCACAACACTGACAGGTCCCTGTTGTTACAACCTCGATTTTCTACCTTTGGTAAGAGGTTTTATGAAAATCGATATTGCAAACGGGGTACTAAGTAGAACGTGGATATAAAGAAAGATCCGATTTGCACAGGGTAGCTCTTTAATTCAGAATAAATTAAGCGTTATTGAAACTTGGATCCAGTAATTTATAAAGTTTTTATAATTACAACTATGGCATATAATATTAGGAAATTGTTACAGTTGCTTAGAAGTAGGGGAATGGCTCCCAGGGATCGCCAGCTGTCGGACTAGATGTAAACTTAAATCTTCGCCAAAGTAAAAAAATCTTCAACAGTGACCAGACGGGTCCGAGGTCAATGTCCGATCGCTGTAGAACACTGAGGAGCGATTCCCTTTAAGGTTTGTTTAATTCACAAAAAATAAAAATAATCCCTGAGGACTATTTAAAAAATACAGAGTCGCTTAGTTAAGTTTCACAATCAGTTTTAAATTATTCTACAATTCCTAAATACAATCAGGGGTCAGTGGTGACCATGATTCAAACAAAATTCACTTACTATAAGAGTACGCCAGGTATTGCCTTACATGTACGCCACTGCTAAACACAAGGTGGTGTCTAAACACCTTATATAATAATATACTAAGGGAGCTCCGCTCCACACTAAGAAATATAAAGCCCGTTAATGCTTCAATAGTAAAGTAAAGAAAATTAGAAATTAGAGCATGAGTTCTATCTCTATTTAAGGTGATGAGTGGGGTCTGACATAAACGTAGGTAATTCCAGTTCAACCGTTATAATTGATGCGACGGCTAAATACCAAACCGTTGGTTAAAGTTCGCTCTCGTTAAAGAAAATTGGTAACCCGGGGGACTTGATACAGCGCGTATACTCGACCGTATTGGTCATAAACGTTTCATAAGAATAATAGGGAGGGCGCCAGCTCGATATCCGAGCAAATTAAACTAGTTGGGTCTTACTTGAGTGCGGTAGGGTCGTCATGCCTGTCTGCGATACTTTCCGAAAGTTCCTTGTAGATCGCTAGCACTAGTCACTACGAGTCGCTTAACCAGTCTCCACCAGTGCTCAATAGTTACTACTAGTCCTTACTAATCCTTACTAGTCCTTACTAGTCCGGTTGCCTGCTAATTCTTCTAAGCCTGGAACTGCATAAAGGCACACAATTAACGACGCATACTAAGTACAAAAGACTACCAGCGGAGACGGAGAACTTTGCACTCACTCGCACCGACTACACAACCAATATATTCACGAACAAGACACTTTCCCTCACTTGCATGTAGCCTATTAGCTCAGGATTCAACAACCCTTTGATAATCACACATATTTATTAATCGGGTTGAAGTTAGAACTATCATTCAATATTGAATATATTATACATGTCTATTCTCGTATAATACGGCTTGAAATTCGTACAATAAGCACTTTAAATTCCGTTCAAAGCGTTCCATACTACCATCTGCAATTAGGAACGCGTCGCTTTTATAAAATATGCAACACCAACACCATCGACTTGAAACCGATGATACGTTCACAGTAACACGGGCCCAGTTTATTCAAAACCATTGACAATAACTGAAATGAATCTTACATACCTTATAAGCGATGATTAAGGTCATCGCACTCACGAAGGCTCGGCGTGGATTTCGATACGACATCGACGCATGTCATTTGAAGAAAATTAATTCAACATCTCCTTTGTTCGTTGCTAAAACAATTAAAAACACTCATCATGAGCTGTAATACTCAGCGAATGGAGATTACACACGTGAAAAGTCACGCTCCTCTTACCTGGAACATCGGTCACCATTATTTAATTTCTTTCTTCAAAAAGCGGGAATCAAACCCGAACTATGGAGGTCTACGCCTACCATATATATATTAGAATCCGTTAGCCATTATTTGGTATAACTTCCATGCAAGATTGCTTGATCCTCGCTGGAATTAAAATTTATAAAAACTCGACCGGCCTGTACAAGAGAACGGCCCTTCAAAAAATGAAAAATGACAAGTCACTGCTTCCGAACGCCTGACAGATGCCCGCGCTACGTCTTTTGACTGACAATCTACCATTCTAAGGGCCCGGGATGCTATATCCTTTCGAGCAAAAAAAAATGTTGTAACACTGTCTTCAAGGCCTTGAAGACGTCGACAGCAAATATCATCCCGGACGAACATACATACCCCGGCTCGACGTACAAAAGAATGTTCAAGTTTGTACCCGGGGTATAATAGGTAAAAAGTATCGGCCGGGCAAGATATTTGAGTCTCCGTTAAAAAAAGGAGGGTCGGCTTTGCAGTTTCAAGGTGATGGTGAACTGCATTTATGTTTGTGTGAAGTCCTCTGACGTTACAAAAGTCCACGTCGAATGTGGATGAGGACGCCGCTGAAAAAACCTTCTTTTTTTTGTTCCTGGCCATTAAAAGGGGGTAAGAGGATTGTGGGAGAAGTTGTTTCACTGACGGCGTGAGGGACAAGAAAAGCGCGGTGTCTACCCCCGCAGCACAGTGCAGGTTGTGTGGTTTGCTAGCACGGCGGGCGGAAGGACCCCCGGTCCCCCCCTGCTACAGCAGCCGGATCCACTCCGGTTTCCTCCTCCGGCACGACTACTACAACAGGGACTTTTCACAAGTTGGCGGTTCAGCCTCCCGGGACGGAGATTAGGTGATCCCCGGGTTCGGGAACCCTACTAACCTGCGGGCGGCCAGCGAACAGCCGTTTCACCGGGTCTCCCTGACCGCCGCGCCAACACGCCGCGCCTACACCGCTAGCGGCGGTTCGACAGCCACTGGTCCCTCCGCCGTCAGCATAACAACTCCTCTAAAACAGCCCTGGTGACCTAGCTAACTCACAGGAACACAGCATAGCCATTATGGCTGCGGTTTTTTTGCCAGGTGGAGGTACTTCACCAGTCGGATGCCGGCCAAGCCTGGAGCGAAAGACCTCACTATGCCCCTCTCCCATCAGACAAGTAAAAGAGAAGCACAATGTGATCTTACACTGCGTCCTACCTCTCTTTCGCCATCGCCTCGTTAGCTAGTCGACAGGGTGCACCACGTGCAAGTGAGGTTGGCTTTAGCTCGAAAGATGTTGATGACTTACACCCCATTTTTTTTTTGTGTAATTGCAACACTGTTCCATGTTGGCAGTGCGTGTGATTGATTTTGACATATTTTTTTACTGTTAATTAAGGATTACATAAAATGATATGTGTGTGTGTGTGTCAAGATAGGTGTGAACATAAACTTAAGTTTAGCCGTCTAAATTTCTAAAAGAGAGAAAGGTACCCCTTTCCAAAATATATTGTATTCTAGAATTAGATAAGTAAGCATTTTTTTTATTTTTTTTTTTCGCTACCTACCCTCCGCGCGAAGTGGATGTGATTTTGAATCGTGCGCGCACTTTTATTTATTTAAAAAATAGCTTTCGTTATTCAGTGTACATGGCTACGAAATGTGACGGCTGTGATGCCGGGATCTATGATATTTCATATATGGAATGTTCTAAAGAAGCATGCAAGAAGTTATACCACCTCAAGTGTCTTGCTATGTCAACGGAGAAGTTTGAGAGCTTCACACAGGAATACAGAAATAGCTGGGTATGTCCGGAATGTACTCGTACTATTCCCAAAGGAGATAACTCCAATACACCGGTTCGAGGAATATTATTGAACAAAACATTTACACCAAGCTCATACGTGAACACTGGGCGCGGAGGTGGTTGTACGAACATTAATGAGACGTCAATTATGGAAACTGAAGGCAAAATACTTAAAGAACTGCGCGAGTTTCGTATGGAGATGAAATCCCGGCTAGATTTTCAAGTAAGGGCATATGAACAGTTACAGGAAAGATATACTAACACAGAAATTGAACTTAGAAACTTGCGAGAAACAATGAAGGTAGTACAAGAAAGTGCAAATAAAGTTAACGTCTTAGAAACGGAGATAAAGATTTTGAAAGAAAAAAATAAACAACTGGAGGCGTGTCTCAAAAATACCACACAAGTGAAAGAAAATGTGCAGTCTCAATCAATTCAAATATTTGATGAAGTCCTTTCATATACTAATGCGGTGAAACAAAATAAAAAGATACCACCAAAACAATGTATGGCCACGAAACCGGCGACTTTGTTGGTAAACGATGGACCTACGAAAGACCAGAATCATAGCTCCGGAAAAATAGTTACTCCAAAACACGGATACGAAGACAAGAAAAATAGTGAAAATGAAGAAAATTGGATTCTCGTAAATAAGAAAAGAAATAAATTTCCTAATAAGGAAGTAAGGAAAGGAGGAAGCACCAGTTCACAAATACAGGGTACTGAGCGGAAGAAATTTTTACACGTGTGGCGACTACAGAAAGACACAACAATAGAAAATTTAGAAAAATATGTGAAAGATATCTGTGGAGACGATGTTAAAGTCGAGAAAATAAGACATAAGACGGAAAGAGACTACTCATCATTCATTATAGGAGTTCCAGAAAGCAAATATAATACTTTGTGCAGGCCAGAGAACTGGGCCTTAAATATTGAATATTGTGAATGGGTGTGGTTTCGTAGACCAACAAACAAGCCAACCTATAACACCAAGTAAGTCTTCCATCAACATATATTACCAAAATGTAAGAGGACTTCGCACTAAGTTAGAAGATTTCTGTGTAGGGGTGTCCACGTCGAGTGCTGACTTATTTGCGATTGCAGAAACGGGTTGTAATGAATCTATCCATGACGCGGAAATGATTCCGCCTGGACATACAATCCTTAGATGTGACCGAGCGGATGGGCGAAAGCAAGGCGGCGCGTGTCTCGTGGCCACACCGCGCTTCGAGCTGCGTCGAGTGTCGACCCCGGGTGACGTCATCATCGATAATCATGCATTCGAACTGGTTTGTGCAACAGTTTACCGACAACATAGATTTTTATTTTTACTCTGTGTCGTATATATACCCCCGAACAGTAGTGAAAATGAGTACATGATATTATTTAATATTATTGAGCAATTTAGTATGAAATATAGTGAATTAATAGTGATAGGAGATTTTAATTTGTATTCTTGTTCTTCGAATATTAGTAATTATTTTGATTATTTCCAAACTTTTTGTGGATTCACTCAGACTAATAATATAGGGAATTGTATCGGTCGACAACTGGATTTAGTGTTGAGTAAATTTGACGAGTGTGAGAGAGTGAAGGTGTGCGCGGCAGATATGCCGCTCGTACCGGTGGACTTGTACCACCCGCCGCTCGACATCACCGTGCGGGTCGGGTCCCCGCAGCCTATACACAGCGCGCGGGAGGCACAGAGTGCGACGAATAGAGAGGCAAGTTATAATATTAAGCAATGGAATTTTTATAAAGCTGATTTTTATTTATTATATTCATCTATAGCAAAAATAGACTGGACTCCTATTTATGATTTAAATTTAAATGATAGTTTGACATTTTTTTATGACATTTTAGATTCAATTATAGACGCGTGTGTCCCACGGAAAAAGCGAAAGGGGGTATGCCCGAAGTTTGTATATCCGCAATGGTATACAAATGAAATAATAAATTCTATTAAGTTGAAATCGATTCTACATAAAAAGTACAAAAAGAGTAGGGCTTTATCTGATTACCAGGCATTTAGTGAGTGTAGAAGAAAAGTTAAAATCTTGTTAGAATCGACAAACAAGCAATATAGACACCGGATTCAAAATCAGGTATTGGAGGACCCGAAATCGTTTTGGAATTATACGAACTCCAAAAGAGGTAGTAGAAACTCCAAAAAAATTATTAAGGATGGCCAAGTATTATCTATCGAACAAAGCGTGGAAGAGTTAGCAGAGTACTTCCATTCGGTTTATAGCCAGGAACGAGCCAAATTGGACGTAGACGCAGCTGTGTCAGGGGCGGGCGACGCCAACTGTGCGGCGCGCATTCACTTCGACCAATTGACGTTGAAAGATGTCCAACGTGCGCTTCGGCAATTTAAGCCTAAGAAGTCGGCGGAACCGGATGGTATTCCATCCTATATTTTTAAGGACTGTGACCGGGTACTAGCCAAACCTTTGCTTCACATATATAACCTCTGTTTAGGGAAGCCCGAATTTCCAAACTATTGGAGGCTCACTCGGGTGGTTCCGGTACCGAAGGGAGGTTCTGGAACATATGTAGATGGATACAGGCCGGTGGCTGTACTGTCGACTCCAGCAAAGGTGCTGGAGTCGGCTATACACCACAGCGTTTATTCACAGGTGAGCGCACAATTATCAGACGCTCAACACGGATTCAGGCCAGCTAAAAGTACTACCAGTAACCTTTTAACGTACGTGAACGATATTCAGATGACAGTGGACAGTGGAGGACAAATTGACGCCGCCTACTTTGACTTTAAGAAAGCCTTTGACTTAGTCAATAATGACGTATTACTTAAGAAATTCGCAGGCGTCGGTTTCACCCCGCATCTGTTGAATTTTTTTGCGTGTTATATGCGGGACCGGCAGCAATACGTAGAATATCAGGGTTGTATTTCGGAATCTTACAATACTAGGTCAAGTATAAGTCAGGGAAGTAACCTCGGGCCCCTCGAGTTCATTATAATGATAAATGACCTTCCTCAAGTTGTTCAGAACGCGAAATGTTTATTATTCGCTGATGACCTGAAACTGTATCTCCATGTAAACGACGAGGAGGATTGTGTGAGGCTACAAGAGGACATTAATAGAGTGGTCGCTTGGAGCCAGGATAACCTTCTGCAGTTCAACATCTCAAAGTGTGTAACTATATCTTTTTCTAGAGCACACACCCCCGTACGGTATTCCTATGAGATAGATGGGGCACCATTGACTAGGGTAAATGAAGTTAGGGATCTAGGCGTCCAAATAAACACAAGTCTGACTTTTCGAGACCACATAACCAAATGCTGCAAAAAAGCTTTCAGAAATTTAGGTTTCGTGTTAAGAAGAGCCCACGATTTTACAAACATCAAAGCAGTAACAGCTTTATATAACGCACTGGTGAGAAGTCAGCTGGAATGCAATTCAGTCATATGGGCGCCTCACGAAACTAAATACAATCTTATGTTAGAACGGGTGCAGAATAAGTTTGTCAGATACTTGTATTTAAAACAGTATGGGGTGTATCCCTTCTACCTACTTATGTATCCGACATTGTTTATTTTAGGCATGGTGGGATATAATGAACTCAGGGTTCGGAGGGAACATTCAATGGCCTTGTATATATTTAAAATAATTAGAGGGAGGATAAATAACGCGGACATACTGGGTCTGTTAAATTTTTATGTTCCGAATGAGTACATAGGGCGCCGGCGTCGGCCGTGTCTGCTAGTAGTGCCGCGCGGTAGGACTAACCTATTGAATGAAGCGCCGCTGACGCGCGCACTTCGCTCTCTTAACATGATACATGTGAACATCGATCTGTTTGCTTGTACTCTGAGTGAATTCACAAAGGTAGCATTGTGGATAATATGTTATAAGATGACATAGTATGTAACTTGTTCTTATAATTGTTATGTTGACGTGATTTAAATATGGTATAATTTTGATTTTATGGCAAATATTATGGATTTTATGAATTTGACTATTGTTACGGAATGACATTTCAGGTTATATTATTACTATTTAATTTTTTTTATTTTTATTTGACTTATTTTTATGACATTGTAGTGATTGTTTAAATTATTATTTTATGACAAAGGTGGCTTGTTAAAAAATCACAGTAAAATGTATTATATTATTAATATTATGATTATAATTTTATGATTAATTTAATGATATTATCATAATAATTATGTGATTATGTTTTTGCTACACTGTCGCATTGGGCTGAAAGGCCTGTAAAGATAATTGTGTATGTGGATAAATAAATAAATAAATAAAAAAAATTCCGCATGTCATTCTTTAATTTTGATATGTTTCTAATATTTATATTCTTTTTCAGCTTTTTATGGCAATTTGCCTTCTCTTTTCTGGTTCACTGATAGTTGCATATACACTAGTGGAACATGTTATGACACGGGTATGTACAGACTAGCTATATGTGTCATACAGCACACAGCATCAACCCATAATTATCCCACTATTGGCATATGGGTCGCCCAGAGGGGAGACCCGTATTCCCTTTATTCTATAGAGATAGAAGGAGCATACTCTTTAATTGATGGAGTTTTTTAGAAATAACTTATGCTTCTTACCCTCCGAATGCACAACCAATTGACGAGTTCGGTGGTCGAATGGTTAACAATAGCCACTTTGACTCCGAGGTCGCGGGTTCGATCCCCGTCCAAGACCAATATTTGTGTGCATGAACATGTCTGTTTGTCTTGGTCTGGGTGTTTTCCATGTATTATAATAATATGTATATATTTACAAAAAAATGTATTTGAGTATAATATCAGTTATCTAGTACAAGCTTTGCTTAGTTTGGGACTAGATGACCGTGTGTTTTTCGCCCAGGAATATTTATTTATTAATCAAGTCTTTTACCTTCGTATTTCACTGAAAAATCGGTTTTACACAATTTACATTCAGCGGTGTAATCATCTCGTTTCTTAAGCCAAGTACTGAACAGGATGTCGTTCAATCAGTTTTCATCAAAGCTTGCATGATATTTGATTTTTCTCTTTTCGGCGGTGTCTGCTGCGTTGTTATTTCCGTATCCGATTTATTTAAAACAATAATACTCGCCTTCCATTTACACAATGTGAATCCGGAGTCTTGGACGCTAATAACGCAACTTTATTCGTGCGCTCGGCTCGGCCCGCCGCCCGCGTCGCCCTCACATGTGGCGGACTGAAGCGATCAAAATATCTAAAATTTATATTGACATCAGCTATTATTGTAATATTTTTAAAAGTTTTAAGTGCAGTTAAGGCATCATCGATACCGTTGATAAAATTAATCGTATTTTTGAAGGACGGGGATCTATATAGGGCTACAATAGTTTCATTGGCAAAGTTCAGAATAAAACAGTTAGCTTCTGAAAAAATCTGCCCACTTACCACCATCTCTTATTGCGATTCAATAACTGAACAGAATGCTTATTCATACCAATGAATAAGCGACTATATTTCAAATGGAATAGAGTGGCTTATTCATTAGTATGAATAAGCAATCTATTCAATTATTGAATCGCAATAAGAGATGGTGATAAGGGGGCTGTTTGGAAATGGAACAAGGCATATTTTTTTGATGTAGACTACATCAGAATCTCATAATGTTGATTTGTGTATTCAGTTTTAAACGATATGTAACCATTTAAAATAGGCAAAAATAGACACTTGCAATGCAAGCACTCCGAAAGGACTATAACGTCAAAAGCAACACTAGTAAGTTTCAGCAATATTAACAGCTCATCAAAGTTATCACCTATGCTTCTTATATTTTCATTAAAAAAAATGGAGAGTCATTATTATCCGAGAGGTATCCAAGACAGCTTTCGGGAGAGCAAACAAAGGATTTAGACATAGCCAATTCCTCAATTTCTTCAGCTACAAGGCTTGTATTAACCATCAAAAAAAAATTGTTGTCACTTGAAGGGGAAGGTCAAACTGGCGTCGAAGAAACTAGGTGTGCTCTCCAGGGCGAAGCAGTACTTCAATCCGCGGTTTGCCGCTTCTGCTTTACAAAGCTCAAGTACGGCCGCATATGGAGTACTGTTGCCATTTATGGGCGGCAGCGCCTAGATACCAGCGTGCACCTTGTGACTCGATTCAGAGGCGTGCTGTGAGGATTGTCGACGATCCCAAATTGACACACGGTTTAGAACCTTTAAGTCTGAGGAGAGACTTTCCGTCCCGTTGTGTGTTCTACCGATTGTACAATGGGGAGTGTTCAGAGGAGTTGTTTGACATGATGCCCACGGCCTCCTTCAACAGTCGCACCGCTCGCCATCGACAGGGAATTCATCCACACATATTGGAGCCTAAGTGGTCGTATACCGTGCGGTTCCAGATAAGTTTTCTCCCGCGTACGGTCAAGCTGTGGAATCAACTGCCTGTCGATGTTTTCTCAGGAGTCTACAGCATGGGGTTCTTCAAAAAGGGCGTGAAGAGGTTTTTACAGGGTCGGTACACATTATATCGTTCGGATTGAATACAGTAAAGTTGCCTACAGATAGACATTTTAGTTATTTTATATGAAGAAGCGTATAATATATACCATATTGTATGTGTGTAGTGTTGTTGTATTAAGTATTTGTGATAGTTAGTACTGAGGAGTTATTGTTTATATACTTAAATGAGTAAACTTTCACTGCTCGCGACTAGTTTATGATGTTTGCTCTCTCTTTTCCTGGCCCATTCCCAATTTATTTGGGGTCGGTCCTCCGTATCATACGTCTCCAGGCAGCTCGGACGTGGGTCGTCTCTTTGTTGATTTGGGCTTCTTTGAGGTCCTTATCTACTACGGACATCCATGCCTATCGGGGTCTTCCTTGTCCTCGGGGTTTAGTCTCTATATTCAGTACTTTTCTGGTCATGTGGTCGGGTGGCCGCCTCATAACGTGTCCGTACCACCGCAGACGGCTTTCCTGTAATTTGTCCGGGATAGATCTCACTTTGAAGGTGCCTCTTAAGGTGTGTTTCTGACATGATCCAGCCTAGTTCCACCACCTGCCCACCTGAGCATCTTCATCTCTGCACAATGTAATTGATTTTCGTGCTGCTTTTTCAGTGGCCAACATTCGGCTCCGTATATCATGGCTGCTCGGACGGCTGCTCTGTATACTCGTCCCTTTATGCGTACGGGCATTCGTCTGTCGCATAACACGCCAGACAGTTCTCTTCATTTCATCCATCCGGTATTTATGCGTTGGGTGACTTCAGTGTCTATTGACCCATCTTTACCGATGACTGACCCTAGGTACTTGAAATGGTCCACTTCTTTTAGCTGGGTGTTCTACAGACACATTTGTCTATTTGTTGTTGACGCCACTAAAGTTACAATGCATAAACCTGAAAACGGCTGCGTTAACGACAGGGCGAGATCGTCGGGATGAGTAAAGGTTGGGGTCAAATGGAGTAGCACGATGTTGTTTAAGGGTACTATGTAAGATGAAAAGCTGACGCACTGTAAGCACTTGTGAAAGTTGGTAAAGATCGTAGGTGGCGAACAGTATGGGTCTGAAGTGACAGTCTTTGGTATACCATTTTCACAATATTCGAATCAGCCACAAGACGAAGTTTTTTAAACACGAACATAAGTTTTCGCAGCCTACCTGTCATAATGCTTATGTGGGGTTGAAAGTTTAAGCGATTATCAATTGTAACACCTTATTAAATCTGATACTATTGTATCAGATCGTGTTAAGGGTGGACAGGAACATTGAGTTTGGGTGTGAGTGGGATGGGAGTGAGCTATTATAGAATGGTCTAATATGCTGGGGCGGGATGTGTTATTCATGGAGAAAGATAAATATTGGGTTTTCTGTAAGTTAAGGGTAAGAAGATTGGAACGAAGCCATGATGCAACAATGTTAAAGCCGTTTTGTGCATACGAATATGTGGCTTCCCAAGTATCTGCAGTGAAAACTAAGGCAGTGTCGTCGGCATAAGATATTATTTTACAGTTGGGAATTTTGAGACAGCTGAGGTCATAAATATAAAGCAGGAAGAGGGTAGGACCTAAAATACTTCGCTGTGGGGTACCATATTCAATAGAAAGTTCCCTACTAATATTACCATCGATAGCCACATACTGGGTGCGACCAGTGAGATAGCTGATAAAAAAGGAGAGAGGAACACCTCTGATGCCTAGTGATTCCATCTTCCTCAAAAGGAGTGGAACCGAGATCGTGTCAAATGCTTTTGCGACGTCCAGGAAAATCGACAAGCATTTTCGTCCCTGATCGAGGTTCCTGGCTATATGGTCTGTTAATTCATGAACAGCATCAGCCGTAGATCTGTCAGTTCTGAAAACAAATTGGTTAGGAGATAGTAAGTCAAATTTTTCAAATTCAAATTCAAATTCAAAATATCTTTATTCCTTGGACTTTATAAAGCACTTAGAAACGTCATACAAATTAAATATAAGAATATGTATAAATCATTACTACTCTAAATCCGCAGAGCTTAGATTCACTTTCATCACACTATCTTGAATGTGAAAGTGAATTTAAGTGCCAGTTCCGGCGACGGGACTTCTTGAGAAGAACTGGCAAGAAACTCAAGGCCGACTCTTTTAATTGCCAATAACGTTACATTAAATACAAATACAATCATTAACATAACATAACAAGAGCAATTCATTTCCAAATACTTTTATCATTTATGTAATCCGAGATACAATAGTAAGCCTTTTGACATAGTCTAGTTTTGATATATTTCTTAAATTTACCCATGGATAATTTAAACGCGTCGTTTGGAAGTTTATTGTAGAAGCGTATACATTGACCTGGGAACGAGTTAGAGATTTTATGGAGCCTAGTAATATGCATAGCGAGTTTGTTTTTATTTCTTAAATTTAATTGATGGAGATCACTGTTTTTCCTAAATTTGGTTTGATTTTTATGAACGTAAATAAGATTTTCATAAATATATTGAGAATGTAATGTCATAATATTTATCTCTTTAAATTTATTTCTCAGTGTCTCCCTGGGACTCATCATATAAATAGCACGGATAGCTCGCTTCTGGAGCACAAAAATTGAGTCTACATCCGCGGCACTACCCCAAAGCAATAAACCATATGACATAATGCTGTGAAAATAGCTAAAATAAACTAAACGCGCAGTGTCAACATCAGTTAGTTGACGTATTTTCCTTACGGCGTAAGCTGCTGAGCTGAGTCTAGCCGATAACGTTTCTATATGTGGGCCCCATTGTAATTTAGAGTCTAATGTTATACCAAGGAAAACAACCTTATTGACCAATTCCAATCTCTCATTGTCCATCACCACACTGGTTTTCACTTGTTTCACATTTTTTGTAAAAAATCTAACATATTTGGTTTTACTACCATTTAAAAGTAGGTTATTAGCACTAAACCAGTTTACTATTTTTGAAAGAGCATTGTTTACATCGTCAATTTCTGATTGTTGTCTATTTACCTTAAAAACTAAAGAAGTGTCGTCTGCAAACAATACTATTTCATGATTATTCTTTACAAGATGAGGTAGATCATTAATATACACGAGAAACAGGAAAGGGCCCAAAATAGAGCCTTGTGGCACCCCCATCGCTACAGCTGATCCATGTGATCGTTTTCCATTAACATCTACTTTCTGAACCCTATCACCCAGATAAGAAGTAAGAAGATCAAGAGCGATGCCTCTTATACCATAGTGGTGTAATTTTCTGACTAGAGTTTCATGCTGCACACAATCAAAAGCCTTAGATAAGTCACAAAACACCCCATAGGCGTCCCGTGACTCCTCCCAAGCCTCATATATACATTCTAGTAATTTTACCCCAGCATCACATGTTGACCGTCCACGAGTGAAACCGAATTGTTTAGTGTGCAGCAGATTATTTTCGTTAAAGTATTTAAGTAACTGTGCGAGAATTAGTTTTTCAAAAATTTTACTAAATGTAGGTAGTATTGATATTGGTCTGAAGTTTGTGGGGTCTAATGTACTACCTGATTTAAACAAAGGAATAATTTTGCTCAATTTCATCAAGTCAGGAAACACACCACAATCAATACATCTATTAAATATCACAATTAAAGCGGGAGCAACAATGTCAAATAAAGATTTTATAATATGTACAGAAATGCCCCATAGATCAGCCGTTTTCTTAATATTAAGTGATTTAAATGCGACTTTAAGATCAGACCCATTAACATGACGGAAATGAAAATCGTTATAAAATTCAGGCACATTATCTTTAATTAATGACTCTGCAACGGAGGTGGAAGAGCCCAAAGCACTAGTTAAAGTAACAGGGAAAGCAGAAAAAAATCTTTCAAAAGCATTGGCAACTTCTAAATCTGACTTGGTAACATGACCATTGACACTTAATTTAAACTCTGAATCCTTTGTCCTGCCCTTCCCAGTCTCTTCATTGATAACCGTCCAAGTGGCTTTAATTTTATTACTACTATTTCTAATTTTTGATTTAATAAACATAGATTTTGCTACTTGACAAACGCGTTTGAAAGTTTTTGAGTATGATTTTACACGTTCTTTAAATTCCTCACTATTATTGAATTGTCTTTCATAGTATAACATGTACAAAGTTTGCCTACTCTTATAAATACCTACGGTTGCCCAGTCACCAAAGACGAGGCTATTAGTAAAAGTAATTTCCTTGGAAGTAAATATTGAATTAAATTCGTGAAGAAATGCATTAAAAAATGAATTATACATCAAGTTAGGTTCCAAGTCATTATCTAAAAAAGGTAAGTTACTAGTTAGGTTTACTCTCATTCGTTCTAAGCGACTAACTGTTACTGGCACAAAAGTATTTTTTGTCTTGACTACATTTTTATTATTTATTTGAATACTTATCATTTGCCCAGAATGATCAGAATCCAATTTATTAATAATACTTTTTTGGGTTGGACTAATATCTGTATATATATTATCTAAGCAGGTAGCCGTGGTGGCACTTATTCTAGTAGGCTCCATAAATAAGTTAACTAAATTATGGGATTTAAAATGACTTAAAATTTTACATGATGCAGTTGTATTAGTAAGTATATTAATATTAAAATCTCCACAGACCAAAATAGTTTTACCTGAGTTGCTAACTTTGCATAGGGCTTCATCCATGATTTCTAAAAATAAATTAAGATCCGCGGAGGGAGGTTTATATACGCATATAACAATGGACTGCTCTAATTGTACACAAGATAGTTCTATGGAACATTCTACAGAGAGGGACACAATATCTTTCCGTTCTTTAAATTTAAGTTTTTTATTGAGCAAAATTAGCGACCCCCCATGTATTGTGTTGACCCTGCAGAATGAACTACCGACCTGGTGGTTGCTGAAATTGAACATGAGCTGATGCTCCTTTAACCAATGCTCTGTAATACACATAATACTAATATTATCAGAGTTCATGAATAATTCCAGTTCTAGTTGCTTGCCCTCAGTCATACAATATATATTTTGATGTACCAGGTTAATATTATTATTTGTATTGCAATTATTACATTTTTGTGGGCATAGTGACATGTTATAGTTACTGTTTGATTGTATTGCTAAATCAATTAATTGTGAATGTAATAAATTAGTGCTAGAGGTAGTTACCTCTGTTGTCTCATGAGTCAATTTAAATGATTATAAATGTCATTAATAGAAAATTCCATGTCAACAGTCCGCTCAATAGAAGCGGATTTTGTAGCCAAGTTTTTGGCTAAAATATCAAAAAAATTGGATAACGAAAGTGCTATCTGTCGCTTAAAACTAGCAGAAAGGTAATACCTACCTTTAGTCACATAATATAATTTGTCGCTAACAAAACTGTTAGTATCTATCAAATGAATACGGTCATTATATGTACTTATAGTGTGTAGTACACTGTTCAACTTATATCTAAGATTATTTTCTGCATCTGGCAAGTTCTTAGAGTAGGGGAATGTAAACAAAATTATACTACTTAAGTCTAAAGATAATAAATAATCACAATAATCAATTAAATCCTTTTTGTTTACATTACCCCTATTTTCTACTAAAATAATGAGATTTTCATAATTATTAAATTTGTAATTTAAAATTCTTTTCATAATTACTTCATAAGTTGCAGATGGTAAACAATGGTTTACAACTGACTGTCCCTTAATGAGTGAATTTAATTTTGAGCCCATATGTTTTCCAATATCATCACTAAACATAATAGTACTTTGTGCATCACCTGGTGTACAACATGTTACATCAATTGATGCACCTAATGACTGCTCTGTCCTAACACCAGTATGTGAGCTATCACACAAAGGCTCAGTATTATTATTGTCAACCGCAGTATCACACACTGGCCGTGGAGAACTAAAGCAGGCGCACTTACACGGATGGTTGTTGATGAGTGAATCAAAGCGCTCAGCGTTGTCATTACTCAATTTCAAGAGATCATCCACAGCCTCTGAGTACTCTTTAATCTCTTTTTGTGACAGATCATATTTATTTTGAATTGAGTTTAATGATTCGGTCAAGTAATTAATCCTCGATTGTAAGGCCTGTGTGTCAGCTTCATACTTAATTCTGCTATTTTCCAACTTTAATGTACTTATTTCTAAATCATCATATAATTGTAACTTTTCTTTAGTAGATTTGGCATACTTAGATACAAAGTTTAGTTTTTTAATTAATTTTTGAGTTCTTTTAATATATCTATTGATTTTGACATATTTTTTCAGTTTGTTTGTACTACAATTTAACATACACACTGACTGTTGTTGCTTAATTTGACTATCATTAGTTAGATCTACTACTGGATATTGGAAAGTGTCAGTGCATTTGCTTACTGCAGGAGAAACCAACTGCGGGGCACTCTCTACTAGTTCACTAAACAGACTTATATTTTGCTGTACAGTGATGTTGTGTGCGTCCTCTTGCAGTTGTGAGATCTGTAAGTGGGCCTCCCGAAGCTCCTGTTCCAGCGTGGAGATCCTAGCAAGGGCCTGTTCATACTCATCACTGCAGCGATCAAACTGATCAACTAAGTTTCTGAGAGTGTCCCGTTCCTGAACAATTGTACTATGTTCTAGATGTAGGGCAGTCATTTCACTTTTTAATTTGGAGTTAGTGTTCAAGATTTCAATGAGTTCTTTCTCATTGTCTTCTCTTTCACTATGTAACTGTGCACACAAGTCCTTAGTAACTTTTAATTCCTGCAATGTCAATTGGAGTTTGGTTTCCTCCTGACGAGATAATGCTCTGCGAGTCATCATATTGCAAAAGTGAAGAAATCAATTAAATAATTTACAGTTATGACCAAGGACTTGTATTTAAATATTACTTTTCCAAAGTAAAGGGTAGGTTGTTCCAATGTTAAGTATGGCGATATTTAAATGGTAAAGATGCTAACTATACAACTTTTTATGATTAAAAAAAAACAAATAATTATCAAAGCTAATGCTTTAGTTTGAAATACTTAGTATTAAAGTGTATTGTCATCAAAATATAGTTTAATTAAAACTTACGATACCGGTAACCAACCCAACTGTCACTTTATACTGGAACACTCACAAACACTCAATAAAACGTTACAAAACATATAAAATATTATTAATAATTGTTATTCATACGATTACAAGTAAATTATATTGGAAAAGGGCTATTAAAACTTTAAAAATTAAATTAATTTCAATAAAACGAAACGGGATAAACGAAATCAGCTGTTAGCCCTGGTGTTGCCAGTTACAGAGCAACGTCTTGAGTAAGTCTTGCAGTTCTAGGAATCTCATCAGCCGCTTGTTTATTACTCGCTCAAGAATTTTAGACAGAGCTGGAAGAATCGCGATGGGGCGGTAGTTGCTTGGTCGGTCTCGGTCCCCAGCCTTGAAGATAGGGTGAATGATGGCTTTTTAAAATGCAGATGGAAACAAGCCGGTAGATATGAAGAAGAAGAAGAAGAAGAAACATTTATTTGTAACATAACACAACACTATTACATATTTTAAAAGATATTTTATAAAACATAGATACAAGAAAGGACATAGTGCTGCGAAATGCCACAAATTGGACCCAACTCAGCATTATGCCGTGGTCTGACTATGTCAGACCCCAGCGCTGATTTTCAGTTGGGACCATTTTTTGTGACACCACGGACGGACAAACAGACGCAGTACATATCGAGTTTAAATCTATTTATATATATACATGTATGTATATATATATACATATATACCCATTTAATACATACTTAAACATGTGCACATATACACATGTCGTACACATGCATACACACACAACACACATACTTATCAATAGCCAATATTATGGCACATAAAACAGAAAAAACTTATTTTAAAAACGTATATTGCCACTATTGGGTTGCTCCAAGAAAGTTCTGGAGAACGGCAGCAAATGTAAATAAGGAAAAGAACAGAAAAACAATACAGAAAGTTGGGCTCCAAGAGACTCGTATCCAGGACCCTAAACCATTGACAACCTGTTCTAAAAATTAAAAAACAAGCATAAGAATATGAATGCTGGCTGAAGTTTGCAGTCATTCGTTCGCTCGCTCATTGGAAGGAACATATTTGTTTGTTTGTTGTTGTGTTGTTACTCAATCGTCGCTGTTGTAAGAAAAAAAGTATAAATCACTATTAACAACGTGCCAAATATCTAGAAATGAAGAAAGAATCAAATCAATAAATCTCTCATGTGTGTCTATACAAGAATAAAACGTTAGCTTACATCTATTACATCTAGATATAAAGTGAAGTACAAATCAGATTAGACATTAAATCTAACAGCAAAACGGTATAGTGAGACATTAATATCTCATATACACAACAAATGCTGAGGCTTGTAAACATTGCGGATAAGTACTTTCGGTAACGACTCTACAGGCATAGTGCTCCATGTCACTGCAATTTTATATTCCTGGAATCTCCACGTCCAAATTGAAGTGGTAAGTACCAGAAAAGTCAGACATAACCTCCAAAAATAATTAAAATTAGGACATATACTCTAGAAAACCGTTGTCGCTTGCATATATTGCTATACAATTATAATGCCCAACCTGTATATCAGCTTTATAGAACGTGATAACATGATGATATTGACATCGCCTTAAGAGTACCAAGCAAATTATTTTCTTTTTAAGTTTTATTTTATATTTTTTATTGCTTTGTTAAATGTACCTATTTTACAAAGCAGAAATCGTCTGACTCACACAAACGCACAACCGAAACTGCAGGGTCAAATGCAAATGGTCAAATGCCAGGGGCGCACTAAGTTTTTTTTCTTTATTGTTTTTTTTTTTATTTATTTTTTTATTTTTTTTTTTTAATATTTCCACGGCTCACCGTGATGTGTAAGCAAATAGTATAATAATTTTAATTATAGTGTTGTAATATCGCTATGTGTACCCATCTTTAATTCAAATTCTTTTGTGTATTAATTAGATGTGCCTTAAGGGCTGCATTAAATGTACTTATCTTTTTTAGGGCCTGTATCGGCGGAGGAATGATATTCCAGCATTTTGTTGCCGCGAATTTAAAACTACCACGAAAGGCAGCTGACCTGTGGCAGGGCACAGATAAACGAGTTAATAAGGATCGAGTGGAATAGCCAAAGTCATTCTGCATCCAGGCCAGCTTAAGATAGATTTATTCTGGTTGCTTGTAATTAATCACACCGAACATGAGACTTGCAAGATGAAGATAGCGGCGCGATGCCATTTTTAAGATATTTGATCTATTTAGATATGGTGTCACATGATTACGAGGTGGAATGTTAAAACAAAACCGAGCACAGGCGTTTTGGACACGCTGTATGTAGCTTTTCAGTTTTTGCCAGTAGGCATGAGCCATAAGCTACATCAGCATAGTTTAGTTTTGAGAGGATGAGTGTATCGCAAAGCCTAATTCTCAGGTCTACGCTAAGATACGGACGGACCCTATATAGCAGTTTCAACCTGTAAAAACAGTTCTGAACCCCTTTTTCAACATGGTTTTCAAAATGTAGATGAGCATCCATGATAAGACCAAGATTCCGCGCCTCTGCTACTTGTTCAATCGAATGACCAGATAGCATCACGTTAGGGTCCCGTCTCTTTATTTCCGCTACTTGTGTCTTAGTGCCAATTATAACGCACTTAATTTTTGTAGGATTTAGTAGCAAACTATTTTTTTGTGACCATGTATTAATATGACTAAGATCTTCATTTAATTTTTTTACAGAAGCATCAGTATCACAAGGGCGAGTATGAATAAAAATCTGAAGATCATCAGCATAGAGGTGGAATTTACAGTTCTGAATAACATTTACAACATCTGCACTGTACAGAATATAAAGCAACGGACCGAGAACGGAACCCTGCGGGACACCCCGGTGTACCGGACTACGCCCTGATCTTTTAGATGTACCGTCATTTTTTTTTATCTCCACTATCTGCGCCCTACATCTCAGATAGCTACGGAACCATTGAATAGAAGCTGCATCCAAACCATAGTATGCTAACTTTGCCAGAAGAAGGGAGTGATTAATTGAGTCAAAAGCCCGCAAATAATCAAGCAGCACAAGCAGAGTTCCCATACCATTATCCTGAGCAGTCAAGAATTCATCAGTAACGTCCAGGAGGGCAGTTGCAGTACTGCGGCCCCTACGAAAACCAGACTGAGTACTTGGCAAGAGACCGTTGTACTCAAGGTACTTAGATAATTGGGCATAGATCACCTTCTCCAACACCTTAGAAACCACAGGCAAGATGCTAATTGGTCTAAGGTCTCCAACATCTGTCGGATTGGGTTTTTTCGGAGAGGGCCACACCAAACCAGTTCCCCATGTGTCCGGGAAACTAGAAGTGACAATTGATGTGTTGACGATATCTGTGATTACATCAAGTGTATGTTCCTGTGTTAACTTTATCATTTTTAAAGATATTCCATCTATGCCCTCTGCATTTGATCGCAATGATTTTATTATTTGAGCCACCATTTCCCTGCCCACCGGCTGCAATGTGAAAACAGTTGAACCATGCCTTTGCGACTCGTAGTGTGAAAGATAAGATGGCTCAATCCGATCATCACCAGAAACATCAAGAAAATGTGCGTTTATTCTGTCAGGTTCATTCAGAAATTGGGGCAGTTCTTTATTAGTTTTAGGGAGTACAGTGGACTTAAGGTTTTGCCATAACCTTTTAGTATCACTCAAGTTCTTATTTATATGTTGTTCAAAATAAGCTTTCTTTTCCTGATGTATAGCCTCAACCACCACAGCCCTCATGTCCTTATAAAATTTTTTGTGAGTATCCAGTCCTGAATTTTTGTATCTTTTGTAGCTCCTATCTCTAATTCGCATCATGTCTTTCACAGTGTCAGTTAGCCAGGGAAGTCCACGGTCTCGTATACATACGTTTTTTAGTGGTGCATGTAATTCAAATAGAGTGGTCAGATACCTGCTAAAGGTGTCAACCATGTCATTCACATTATTTAACGTAGATATATGATTCCAATCGATGTTGTCAAGGTCTGCATTAAAAATGTCAATTAAAATGTCCTTGTAAGGTCTGTATATAATTACTCTAGGCGTTGGACGCTGCTTTTTTAGATCAAGTACCACTGATACCACAGCATGGCTGCCCAGATCAGGGATATTTGATACTCCATGTTCACGGACCCGTGCATCTGTGCAAATCAAGTCAATCAAGGTTTCGCTATGCTCAGTGAAATGTGTAGGTTTGTCTACCCATTGTCTGAGATTAGTGTACTGCAGAAATGTGTTTAGTGATTTAGTTTTATTGTCTTCAGGACATAACAGGTTAATATTGAAATCACCAACTAATATCACCTGATTATAGTAAGAGAACGCAGCACAGGATTCCGTTAGGGCATCTAGAAACAAGTTCACATCCTGCCACGGTGGCCTATAAGCAGTACCAATAACTAGATTTACCGAGTTGATTCGCAAACTCAACCACATCTGCTCCACAGACGACACAGGGTGAGGACAGACTCGTATATTCAACCCGCGTTTAATGTAAAAGCCTACACCTCCCCCTCGACCCCCGCGTACATCAGCAGGACGCGGACAATGCCTCAACCTATAACCAGGAAGTAAGGGCGCACGCCCCTCTTCTCCCTCCCGTAACCATGTTTCATTTATAGCTACAATATCCAACCCCAAACCAGTTATAGCAACCGTAAGTTCCTCATGTTTCGTACCGAGTGAGCCAGCATTGAATAATCCAACTTTTAAATATTTATTAAGGATCATTGATGGATATTGTAAATAAGTTAAATATAATAATCACTATGTTAGTATAAATTTGTATGTAAATTTGATATTTTGTAATTATTATTGAATGTATAATTAAAAGTGTATATATTTATATTTTGATTGTGTATAGATATTATTTAAATTATTACATATTACGATATAAGTCTTCATGTATGTATAAAAAAAATATGAGTATGAATAACTTTGTATTTATTTTTAGGATGCAGTTATTGTGTATGAGACTAGAGTACCCCTGCCATGTAGGAGTAAGGCTGAGTGTCATATAGCGATGTGTTGGGCAACAACATACCAACAATATACCTGTCGAGCCACTACAATACTTAATATTTTCATAATGTATAGTGTATAAGTAAAGGTACACCATAAAAACATACATAAAATAATATGCACATAATTGAGTTCCCATATACGGAGACTGTGCTAACCTACCATCAGAACTAGCGTGTTTAATCGCTGCTAACGACATCAGGGCCAAAAACACGCTCCAAATCATCCTCCGAGTATATCCGATGAGCCACACCACCATCCATTTGGCGCGCGTAAATTTTTCCCTGCTTTGTCCAGACATAAGACCACGCCAACCGCTGACAGATCTGTTTCGTCTTGTACAGCAGCGACTTATTTGTCCTCGTGAGTCGCTCATTCAGGTAGAATCGCTGCGCAGTCTCCGTCATGCCCAGGTCGGCGGTAGTGGTGGTCCGGCGCACGCGCGACGCGCGCAGCAAGTCGTCGCGCCGGCCGCGGTGCACCAGGCGCACCACGACGCGGCGGCAGCGCACGCGGCCCGCGGCGTCGCCCGGCGCAGGCGGCACTGGCGCGCCGACCCGCTCCGCGAACACGACGTCCCTTTCGTCCAAGGGCGAACCTATTTTGGCCGCTATGAGCGAGACCGTATGTAGGAGATTTTCACCTTTGACCTCCGGAAGATTGGAAATTTCTAGGTCAGAGGACAGCAGTTCTTGGTCCCTTTCATTAAGTCCACGTTTCAGTTGGACGATGGTACGTTCGAGTTCGACGTGCCCGTTACAAACTGCAGCGTCGGAGGGACGATTCTCCAGCTCCAGGAGTCGCGACTCTAAACAGTCCATTCGCTTGGTCGTATTTTCGACCGCAACTTTTAATTGAATGAAGTCCTCCCTGAGCGATGTGAAATGGGCATTGAGGGCACGTAGTTCGTCCCTGATCTCCTTACCCAAATCGGGCTGGAGCATCTGCGAATCATCCTCATGCACATTCCCGCCGTCTTCCTCACCATCCGACGCTCGAGCCAGATCCTCGGACCCGGCTGCAGCCGTCCTATCCACATAATCCCCGCTTATCCCTTTCACCGGGGTGGCTAATTTGTCGCCTTTGGGAATTTTCATTTTACAGGCTGGGCACAGCCAATCGGGCACTATATCAGCAGAGCCAGGAATGTTGACGCATGCCCTATGATACGACATAGAGCATCGCGAGCATTTAGCTGCCGATGCTGAAGACACAAATTTCCCGCATCCATTACAATTTTTTGTGTTCTTTTCTTGTCCTGACATGTCGAGAGATGTCGCTATTGTTGTAACGAAAGGGTTTGTATCAATGTAGTAATGTTATTTACTGGCGCTTATTTATACATAAAAGGAAGGTATGTCAATATATTATAAATATTTATGTGACCTCAATTAAAATTAATTGTAACAATCCAATAGTTGTTTCACTGATATACCACATAACAGGTACCACAATATTAGGTTCACCACACTCACAGACCGAGATTTAGCTATTAATTTCACGATAAACCTTTAAGGGTTATGTTTTAAGAGACCATTAATTTTTAATTAAGAAAAAAATGAGACACCTTATGCGCGTGAGGGCACGTCCGTGACGTCACTCAATATGCATATGTTGCATATGTGAGTGATTGAGGGGAGTAGAAGGAACTTGTACCGTTTAATAAAGGAGGTCGAAATATTGTCCCAGCCTACAGCACAATGTTCTTTTAGCGAATTAATCACATCTATGACTTCCTCCTCTGAAGCAGGTAGAAGTACAAAAGATTGGGTAGGTGACGGATTGACTGTTGTCAGAGAAGGGTCTAAGTTTGAGTGTGGGAGGGAGTGCGAGTTTTGCGCAAGAATGTCTTGAGCAAGCGATTTCCCGATACCAGCGACAAAGGAGTTGACATATTCAATGGATACCCTTAGTGTGAGTTTACATTGAAGAAGATCATGAGAAGGGGATGAGGATTTAGTTATGTTTGTAACTTCCTTTATGGCATTCCAAAGGTGCTTCGGATTGTTAGTAGCTTGTTCTATAAATTCATAATTGCGCCTAGCCTCTTTGAGAATTGAGTTACAGTAGTTACGGTACCTCGTGTAAGTTGTGCGAAGGATGTCGTTATTCGGGTCTTTTTTTAACTTTTTGTGCATATTATTTCTGTTCCTTATGCATTTAAGGAGTCCAGGAGATATCCATGGCTTAATTATTCTGCGTCTTCTGGGAAGAGTAATTGAGGTGGAGTGTGATGCAATAGCTATTTGAATAATATTAATCAAATGATTTGTGGCAATTTCCGGGTCAGTGGAGTTTAGAACAGGTGAGAAGTCAGTGTTTTTAAGTGTGCTGTGCAAGTCATTATGGTTTATTTTTTTGATCTGTTTAGGCGGGTTACTTTTTTTAGTAGCATCAATGGCTAGCAATACAGCGTTGTGATCTGTAACACAGGACTGAAGCACTAAAGCGTGCACTGGGGATGAGATTCTAACATTGACGTGGTCGAGACAGGAATTATTACGGGTCGGAAGAGTGTGCGCTGGGAGTAGACCATGATGTGCAATCGTGTTCAAATAATCCTCAGCATAGGAGTTAAGGGGTATTGAGGAAATATCGATGTTTATGTCAACCATAATAATTACATTTTTAAAATTTTTGAGAGAATCTAAGAGTTGATGAAGCGATTGTATAAAATTGTTAGGACAGCGAAAGGCACAGGGTCGATAGCTATTATTATGGTATAACTATTTATTTTGATTAACAGGCAAGAAGCATCGACAATATTAGAATGAGTTACTGAAACACCGGGGATTAACTTATTGACAACAATGCCATCGTTTTGATTCGATGGAATGCTGGATGCGTAATGAGAAAAGCCATTTATATTAGGTATGTTAGGATTAAGTTGCAGCCAGCATTCAGAGATTATTATTATGTCCAGTTCAGTGTCTATATCAGATAATAGTACTGTAAATCCTGTCATATTCTTTGACATGCTGCGGATGTTTTGTGTCAATATGTTTAACGAGTTTTTATAGGAAGAAAGGTAAGTACTAACTTCATGATGGTCACAGCACTGAGAAGACGCGACAGAAACACTGTCAATATTATTAATTATATCGTTCGGATTGAATGTTACAATTGATAGAAAATAGTCGCAGCGTTAAGGATTACTTTAGTACACAGTGAGGAATTTGTAACCATGGCTTCTATCTCGTCGGGATATTCAATAAATAGATATTGGCTTTGTGGTCGGAATTTAGAATAAATACTTATTAAAATATGCGAGTGATCACTGAGTAACGTAAGGTGAGGTGTAGTTATGTAGCAGACGAGCAAAGAATGCACGATATATTCGGAGAGTTGGTAAATATTATCGTATAAATTTATAGGTGTAAAGGAACTCCACATCACTAAAAACAATACCATGTAACAAAAAATAATGTAGAAATAAATTAATATTATACGAGTATCTTTAAAGAATTATGCCGCAAATAACTACAGGCAACCCCGCCAATACATACCACAATTCGTAGCCTATCACTCCATTGATGTACAAATACATAATAAAGTAGGAAAGATAATTTGGGCACAGCGTACCCAACATTTCCCAGCAATAGTATGAAGTTGATTGCGTTTTCGACATGAAAACGTTTTTACATATACATAATAATATAAGTTGCGCGGTGTTGAGAAAGTGTCAATATCGCGGAAATGTTTTATTTGAAACAAAGTTTGTATTGTGACCATTGAGTTGCACATTCCAGTCACATAGTTAGACACACAATATAAAGTGCAACATACCTTGTTCAATATGCTGACCATGGAACACACTGTAGTTATTAGCGCCAGCCACAGACACTGAGAACCAGGCCTAACTCGTTTATACAAGTGGTTTTTACTCAATTTAACAACAAAAGAATGGCTATTTTACAAGCTTTTATTTACTTTCACCTGTCCCGTTGTCTGTAATCAAATCTTGCAACTTAAATTTGATCCACTTCCCGGTTTCCGATTGAGCTGAAATTTAGAATGCATGTATAAATCGGATGACAATGCAATGTTATTGTGACATAGAGCTGATCTGATGATGGAGCTGGAAGGTGGCCATAGGAACTCCGTAATTAAATGATGCAACCCTATCGAGTTTGAGCTCATTAGATTCGTCTTGACAAGTACTTTGATACTATATGGTAACCAGGGTCTGATGATGGAGCCGGAAGGTGGCCATAGGAACTCCGTAATTAAACGATGCAACCCTATCGAGTTTGAGCTCATTGGATTAGTCTTGACGAGTACTTTGATACTATATGGTAACCAGGGTCTGATGATGGAGCCGGAAGGTGGCCATAGGAACTCCGTAATTAAACGATGCAACCCTATCGAGTTTGAGCTCATTGGATTAGTCTTGACGAGTACTTTGATACTATATGGTAACCAGGGTCTGATGATGGAGCCGGAAGGTGGCCATAGGAACTCCGTAATTAAACGATGCCACCCTATCGAGTTTGAGCTCATTGGATTAGTCTTGACGAGTACTTTGATACTATATGGTAACCAGGGTCTGATGTTGGAGTTGGAAGGTGGCCATAGGAACTCCGTAATTAAACGACGCAACCCCATCGAGTTTGGGCTCATTGGATTTGTCTTGACGAGTACTTTGATACTATATGGTAACCAGGGTCTGATGTTGGAGTTGGAAGGTGGCCATAGGAACTCCGTAATTAAACGACGCAACCCCATCGAGTTTGGGCTCATTGGATTAGTCTTGACGAGTACTTTGATACTATATGGTAACCAGGGTCTGATGTTGGAGCCGGAAGGTGGCCATAGGAACTCCGTAATTAAAGGGAACTACTGTAGATCATGCTGTTATTTATCTAGGCTCCAAATTGTTCGCTGCTGGTCAAGCTTATGTAGCTTTAAGCCGAGTTAGGTCTTTAGCAGGTCTTCAAATCGAAGAACTTGACTGCTCCAAGTTGACGTCGAAGAAACCTTGTAATGTTGATGCATTAAAGGAAATGGATAGAATGAGAAACGTTACAAATAACTAACAAGTGATTACATAATTTCAACATTATTGATATTTAAATCAGTACATATTACATATCATGTGAACGAACTACGGACTTCATAACGGAATAACGCTGCTACGCGCTGCGAACTACGTCGTAGTAAATCTCGAATTAAAAATAGAGGTACTAAAAAGTTAAAAATAAAATTAAAGAAAAAAAAACCTTTTAAAAAACAAGCTTTTATTATTTGTTTATAAAATGAACTAAAAAGTTAAAAATAAATTAACTCTAAAAAGAAATATAACACTTTGTAACTTGATTGTAACCTTTAACGACAAATAAGCGTCTTCGTCTAGGACAAAATAATTCCATATTGTACAAATTTATTTAATTTTAACACTAAAACTTTTCACCATACATAATTATTCAATCTCGTCCCCCCTCTTTATCATAGTCCCCATTTATAAATGAAAGCGTGTTACATTTAATACAACACAACATTTTCCTCAAGCTATCACAATAAATTTGTACAATATGGAATTATTTTGTCCTAGACGAAGACGCTTATTTGTCGTTAAAGGTTACAATCAAGTTACAAAGTGTTATATTTCTTTTTAGAGTTAATTTATTTTTAACTTTTTAGTTCATTTTATAAACAAATAATAAAAGCTTGTTTTTAAAAAGGTTTTTTTTTCTTTAATTTTATTTAAAACATAAAACAAATATTTTAATTTCACTGTACAATACGATACAATATCTTTATTTTGCTAAAAATGTGGTACATAATATCGGTATTAAAAATGTCAAGAATAACAACTAGTTTCACACATTTTACCAGACACAGGCATGCAAAATTTATAAGTGCTGCATAATAACAAATAAAATTATTATATGAATGTCTTGTGGTTATTAAATTTAAAATATTCGTCAATTGTATAAAAATATTGTTTTATTAGCCAGTTTTTTCGATATATTTTAAAAATACGTAAAGACAGAGACTTGATATCGTCGTTTAGTATATTAAATATTCTAACAGCTATTTGGTAACTGTTGATCCTAAATGTCGCTGTAGTCTTTGGGAGCATATTGAGTCGGTTAGGGTGCCTGAGATTATATTTGTTAATTTCGTGCCGCTTTGTAAATAAAGTTTGATTGTTTTTTAACGAAAACACAAATTTGAAAATGTACATGCAGACTGTCAAAATGTTTAATTCCTTAAATAAAGGTCTGCATGATGTTAGTTGATCAAAATTACAGATGGCCCTGATGCATTGCTTCTGCGCTTTGAGCGCTCGATCCATATGACAAGAGTTTCCCCAAATAAGTATGCCATATCGAAGTATACTACCTATATACCCGTGATATGCTTGAATGGCAACCTTCTTACTGCTGATCTTAGTTAACCGCCAAAGCGCATATGAGAAGGCATAATTTTTTTTACAGATCATCCCATGTACATTTGTCGTCCAATATAAATATCGTGTTTGTATTGATTCTTGAATTTTTTTATTGTCATGCATTACATTTAAATTACGTTTTTTAGCATTTTTATTCATAAATTGTGTATATGTTGTTTTGGATAAGTTTACCTTTAGATTATTGTCAGTTAGCCAGTTTATTATATTAACAATAGTATTATTAATTTCATTGTTGTAGGTTTCAGCGTTATTGCATGGTATAATTTACAGATACATCGTCAGCAAAAAGTGTGCAGTCGTAGTTTGTAACATCTGGTAAATCATTAATATAGATCAAAAACAATAATGGCCCCAAAATGCTTCCTTGTGGGACCCCAAATCTGTTTGGTTCCATCGATGATCTGAATAGATTGAGTTCATTTTTTAAATTTAATTTTGCTTTTTCTACATATTGTGTTTTAGTACACATATAGCTTTCAATCCATTTATTGGCTGTTGGAAGTGATATACGTAGACGTACAATATTTTAGACGGCTTAATAAAATTAGTACGTTGCCTACAAACAGTTCACTATATGTCGCGCTAAGTAGGTATCTCACAATTTGCAGATTGACTGCGGGCAAAGTATGTAACGGTATTTCGTAATTAGCACGTAGTTCAAAACTCACTATGAAAAAGTTCAATATAGCAGTAAACGTGTAAATACACGATAAATATGACGTAATGTACTATAAATGTAAAACTAGTCAGTTCGAATCTTCTTGTAGTTTTTTTCATTTGTTCTTCCTCTTGAATGTAAATCGGCTTCATTCCTTCGGCTTTTCGTAGTAAAACCTTAGAATTCACGATCCAGCAGTACTTGTATCTCCCGGTCTTTACAAGCTCACGCGCCATAAAGAATAAGCGACAAGTTTTAGAGGTGGTGTGCTCCGAGATGTATATTTGTTGATGAGGGCAGTTCATTCCTAGAACCGTAGTACTGAGCCTGCACTGCCTATTATCTTCGTTATAGCTTTTAGCAGCTTTCAAGATACTTGTCCTCAGTATAGCTGTAAAAACTGTCACCAAAACTGCTTTTTGCTCAGATTTTGTAGGACGACGTCGAATATCGTATATATCGGTGGGAGATAATTTTACACCGATAGTTGTGAAGAGCTTTTCGGCTAAACTTAATAAGTCTGATTGAGTTTCCTGCTTGTTTAGCGGTATATTTCTAATCTCAAGAACGTTTCGGCATGTATTACGTAAAAATTCTTCATTTTTATCTTCGAGTTGTTTGACAGCGTATCAAAGTAGTCGCTGCACTTGTTTTCCAAAGTCACAGTCAAGGATTTGATATTGCTCTGATAAAAAATTGATTGCTCGTTCGATATCGGAATTAGTTTTTTGAACAGAGTTAAGCTGTGTCTTTACATCACCAATTGATGACTGAATCCAGTTTAGTTTGGTGTCTTGCTTTGCCTTCCATCCACTCAACATATTAGTAAATCGATTTTCAAACTCAAGCAATAGACCATAGTGATCATAATTTGTGTGAGCACGTAGAATACGAAGCCTGCTATGTGTGTCCTTGTTCATGTTAAGATCAGAATCCGAGCCATACGATAACATTTCAGATTTGGTAGGTGTAAGTTTCATAATCATATTGTTTGTAATAGTCTAGGCATATATTTTTTTCTTGCGGGTGAAAAGTTGTCTATAAAGCGACAAATGACTCACAGAAACAGATGATCCGGGCCCCGCCCTTTGAACAGCTGATTGCTTCCGCGCCGGTGTGCTGTGCGGGGTTAGCCAGTAGCACTCAGCGGCGACGTGTGTGCGGCAATCGCTTCGGGTGATATTGTTTATCTCGTTCCGATGCACTACTCACTGCTTTAATTTTAAAGGAGACGGTGAAGAAATTTTGTATGGAGACGGTGCTAACGTCCGAACGGCACGGAATCCGAGAGGCGAATAGTTGCCGCAGAGTCTTATATCGCCTTTATTTTTGTAGAAAGGGATGAGAAAGCTCCTTTGCCATTCGTCGGGAATTCCTTGAGCCACGAACTTGTTGAAAAGTTTCGTCAGGAACAGTACGCCAGTATCTCCAATTCGCTTCCAGAATTCAGCAGGGATATCGTCGGCGCCAGAGGATTTGTTATTTGCCATTTGTTTGATTGCCAGAGCTATCTCTTCAGGTCTTATACATGGGATAGGGCCTTCTGTAGCAGGGATATCTTGTAGTGCCTCACTAGGGAATACCTCATTTAACAGTTCTGTGTAGTATTCTTTCCAGCGGTCTTTGATGTCTTCGTTTGATGTTATTAGTTTTCCATGTTTATCTTTCATAAATTTGTTTGTAACAGTATCCCTACTACTTTGGTGTTTGCCTTTCGCCAACTTAAAGATTTATTTATCATTTGACGCAGTTTCAAGTTTAGTATAGAAATCATCCCTGACGGTTGCCTTGGCCTGCGCGACGGCTCGTTTTGCGTTTTTTCTTAGCAGTATTATAAGCCTGGTCGGCATCGTCTTTTGTCTATTGCCATAGTTTGAAGAGTGTTTTCATAGTTTTCAATTTTTCTCTCACTTATTCATTCCACCAGCTAGTATCCTTGTTTTTATTGATGGCACCTTTAGATACTCATAAATATTGTTTTGCTTTTTCATTGCAGTATAGTTAAAAATCACTCCACGTTGCCTCCGCTGTATCCTGCAGCCTCTGAAGGACGGCAGAGAAGGCGTAAGCATGATCGTCGCCGCCCCAGAAGGGGGAGAAGGCACAAATGGGACAAAGGACAGAGTTACGGACAGAGATTAAACAATTTGTAGAGAGTCAAGAATTGCCTGTGGCACAAAAGAGCCTTAGAGCAACGGTGCTGCGCGCATTTCTCGCGATTCGGCTCATATGACCGCGAGGTCGGTGGAGCCATGGGAGGTGGTAGGTTTGCTGCCTCTGAAGATGTTGTGTGATGTCTTCACATAGTCTGAGACCTTCCTTAATAAGTCTGATTGAGTTTCCTGCTTGTTTAGCGGTATATTTCTAATCTCAAGAACGTTTTGGCATGTATTACGTAAAAATTCTTCATTTTTATCTTCGAGTTGTTTGACAGCGTATCAAAGTAGTCGCTGCACTTGTTTTCCAAAGTCACAGTCAAGGATTTGATATTGCTCTGATAAAAAATTGATTGCTCGTTCGATATCGGAATTAGTTTTTTGAACAGAGTTAAGCTGTGTCTTTACATCACCAATTGATGACTGAATCCAGTTTAGTTTGGTGTCTTGCTTTGCCTTCCATCCACTCAACATATTAGTAAATCGATTTTCAAACTCAAGCAATAGACCATAGTGATCATAATTTGTGTGAGCACGTAGAATACGAAGCCTGCTATGTGTGTCCTTGTTCATGTTAAGATCAGAATCCGAGCCATACGATAACATTTCAGATTTGGTAGGTGTAAGTTTCATAATCATATTGTTTGTAATAGTCTAGGCATATATTTTTTTCTTGCGGGTGAAAAGTTGTCTATAAAGCGACAAATGACTCACAGAAACAGATGATCCGGGCCCCGCCCTTTGAACAGCTGATTGCTTCCGCGCCGGTGTGCTGTGCGGGGTTAGCCAGTAGCACTCAGCGGCGACGTGTGTGCGGCAATCGCTTCGGGTGATATTGTTTATCTCGTTCCGATGCACTACTCACTGCTTTAATTTTAAAGGAGACGGTGAAGAAATTTTGTATGGAGACGGTGCTAACGTCCGAACGGCACGGAATCCGAGAGGCGAATAGTTGCCGCAGAGTCTTATATCGCCTTTATTTTTGTAGAAAGGGATGAGAAAGCTCCTTTGCCATTCGTCGGGAATTCCTTGAGCCACGAACTTGTTGAAAAGTTTCGTCAGGAACAGTACGCCAGTATCTCCAATTCGCTTCCAGAATTCAGCAGGGATATCGTCGGCGCCAGAGGATTTGTTATTTGCCATTTGTTTGATTGCCAGAGCTATCTCTTCAGGTCTTATACATGGGATAGGGCCTTCTGTAGCAGGGATATCTTGTAGTGCCTCACTAGGGAATACCTCATTTAACAGTTCTGTGTAGTATTCTTTCCAGCGGTCTTTGATGTCTTCGTTTGATGTTATTAGTTTTCCATGTTTATCTTTCATAAATTTGTTTGTAACAGTATCCCTACTACTTTGGTGTTTGCCTTTCGCCAACTTAAAGATTTATTTATCATTTGACGCAGTTTCAAGTTTAGTATAGAAATCATCCCTGACGGTTGCCTTGGCCTGCGCGACGGCTCGTTTTGCGTTTTTTCTTAGCAGTATTATAAGCCTGGTCGGCATCGTCTTTTGTCTATTGCCATAGTTTGAAGAGTGTTTTCATAGTTTTCAATTTTTCTCTCACTTATTCATTCCACCAGCTAGTATCCTTGTTTTTATTGATGGCACCTTTAGATACTCATAAATATTGTTTTGCTTTTTCATTGCAGTATAGTTAAAAATCACTCCACGTTGCCTCCGCTGTATCCTGCAGCCTCTGAAGGACGGCAGAGAAGGCGTAAGCATGATCGTCGCCGCCCCAGAAGGGGGAGAAGGCACAAATGGGACAAAGGACAGAGTTACGGACAGAGATTAAACAATTTGTAGAGAGTCAAGAATTGCCTGTGGCACAAAAGAGCCTTAGAGCAACGGTGCTGCGCGCATTTCTCGCGATTCGGCTCATATGACCGCGAGGTCGGTGGAGCCATGGGAGGTGGTAGGTTTGCTGCCTCTGAAGATGTTGTGTGATGTCTTCACATAGTCTGAGACCTTCCTCACCCTCCAATTTATGCTACCTCGTTCTTATGATTTTCTCTTTCTTGACTTTGTACGTTTTTGGCATTTTGAACTCTGCCACCAATATTCTATGCTGTGAGGTAAGAGGTTCCCTGGGAATGCCTTTGCAGTCTTTGCATGCCTTTAGATGATTTCTATTAGTTAGAAAGACAACATTCTAACTAATAGAAAACAACTAAAGGCATCTATGCGTATGCCCCGCCGCTTTTATAGGTTCTACAGGTTTTGTGAAGAAAGTATTAACGATTGCAAAGTCGTGTTCCAGTGCCATTCGAAGGATTGTCTCTCCCTTCAGGCTGATTTTCCCAAAACCTAAGTTGCCGAATATTCTCTGGTAAGTGGTAGTTTTCTCACCAACGTGACCGTTCAAGTCGCCGCCGAGGAACTTCGACTCACAATTTGGTATAGACTGCAGTAGATCGTTAGTTTCTTCCCAGAATGATTCGTTTTCCGAGCTTGGTGTTACGCATTGGGGGCATAATATATGATGTTCATGCACGGTTGATCGTCCAGAGCAAACTTGATTGACATTAGTCTTTCGCGTACTTTGGTTACTTCTACTACGCGATTTTGAAAGTGTTTGTCTACTACAATACCAACGCCATTCTGCGCCCTTGTTCCGTAATAAATCAGCTTGTAGTTATACCCGATATTACGAGATTTGGACCCCTTCTACTTCGTCTCCTGGATGCAACAAATGTTGATGCGTCTTCGATGTAATACTTCGCTAAGTTCTCAGCTGCGTCCTGTCATCGAGCCCACGTTCCAGCTCACTATGCGCATCATGGGTGATATCCCGGGTGCTGTGATGACATTTGCGTCGCTTTGGAGGTACGCCCTAGCATTTGCTGCATTTCCATCACTGTTGTCGTCGCTTGAGTGGGACGCCCTAGCATTATTTGCCCTTTTCTTATGTGTCCTTTTCATGATTTGGTCTTAGTTATGATGATTGGCCTTGTTTTTACGGCCGGTTGCCACCTGACGCCAAGGCTATCACCCGCTGCGGAGTGTGAGCGCCGCCGTTGGCCCCGAAGAGTTCTTCCGCCGCCATCTCTTCTGTAAGCCCCAGCCCAGACTTACAGCACTGCGGAGACCTCTGCTCCGAATATGTCGAAGAAGCCCGTAACAGGGGTTTTATATCGCAATGTCCTTCTGCGGCCTTTTGGTCCACGGGAGCTATTTTATTTCGCTCCTACCCTCCTGATTCTACTTACGCAGAGCCAGGCGAGCGCTCCCTTATCCGTCACCTTTGGGACGCGTTCCCATAGGGATTAAAGGCTCCCCCGGGAATAGTTTATGATATTTGCTGATGCCCATTATTTAATCTGAAGTACTGTACAAAGTATGCTTTACCATAAACAGTCTCTACATATTTCAACTCTGTTCTTGGTGTATATTAATGATCGATTATAATATATATCTATACTGCATAAATTGTCAGCTGTCATAGTTATATAGTTCAAAATAACTCATCAAGAAAATATTATCATGTAAGATATAACATAATATATTATTTTATTTCAGGACCTACACGCCGAATACCAGCTTTTATTGATCATGTTCTTTTTATCTATTTGGCTGGTCCTCGTAGTGGCTGCTCAAGTAGTTGAGGTGTCTTTACGACTTCTGGAGCAGACTAAGACCATTTGTGTGTATGCACTACTAAAACCTAACAATACTTGTAAGTTTGAAGTATAAGCTTTTATAGCATTTATATCCCTGAGAATAATGCCGGCTCTACATTTGTGCCGCGAAGTTCCACGAACAGGCGTGAACGTGAATGTAGATGGTTTTCGCTAGATTCACGGGCGTTCATGCCTGTTCCCCGATCGTAGCCAGTATTTTGTCCCGCGACATAGGGTTCGCGTTTCGTTCGCGCGGTGTTCATGCGTACACATCCACATTCACGGATTACCGACGCGTGCAGATGGGCGCGTGCATTAGCAAATGTACTATGGAATTCAAAAAATCGCTATTACAAGTCATTACAATTTCAGTTATCCACCATCCTCTTCTTCTCCAACGATTTCTAATTATTTTATTATTTCATAGGTACAAATATTTGTATGTTGCTACAGCAAACAAAGTTATTACAGTCGTTTTCCACATCCATTTCGCGGCAGGTTTCACTCACGAATGTGTGACCTTTGAATGCAGAAGGGCACAAGTTCTGCCGTGAAATCACGGCATAATTTCGGGGCACTAATGCAGAGCCGCCATAATATCATTATCACAACTGAGCTCGTCTTCTCAGCCCCTCTCCTCAGCGCGCTCTACAAAATACGTTGAAGTGTTACCATTTCGACCAGTCGTTATTACATCTATTAAACACAGCTTATATATATATTGATTCCAATTCAGCAAATACGACTGAAGTCACTGTAATCTTTAGAACCAAATACAACTGACCATCAGAAGTATACGGTATACATCTACACTAATATTTTAATCAGAAAAGACGTTTGTATAATAGGCTTGTGAACCATTTTTTTTTCGATTTGTTATTTAAAGATCAGAATAATAAACATATAGGTGAAAGAATTACTTCGATAGCATAAAAACTTCTCGAGATATGATAACTTGAAGATCACAATTGACTATCCCGAAAATGCTCCATACAAAAGGCTACAGTATTATGACGTCACGATACGCTATTTTATATGCATTAAATCAGAAATTTGTACGACAGCTATGTTAAATATTGCGTTTATGTAACTAGTGCCGTAACAAAAGTTTCATACTTTTAAAATGGACTTTCCCAGCAAACTTTGGTCGACCATAAAACACGTCGGACATAAGTTATTAAAATTTTGAGATCGCAGGTCGTTCTCGTTTTATGTATTTTACGTTATTGATATGGGGCCATTCATTTATTACGTAAGACGATTTAGGGGGGGAGGGGGGTCGGCCATGTCTTATTTTTTTCTTACAAGGGGGTGGGAGGGAGTCTTGATAGTTCTTACGTAAGATTACGTAAGATCATCGGGGCTGATGTGGAATGGATGGACGTCGACGATATAACCAACTAGAAGCAGCACCTATTATTAGTGATGTTCCAGTGGCAGATCCACTTTCCGAGTGGGTTTTCAGCCCCTGGACTGAAAATCTTACGTAGGTAAAGATTTTCAGATGTATGATTTTAAGATGAATGATTAAAACCAAAGTTTATTACTACCAAAAAATAAAAATTATTAGCACCTTTGTAAGTACAAATAAACATTTCTAAAAATGTTACTTAGAAAAATTGTTTTTTTTTTTCCTTTAGATTCTTACGTAATAGATATTTAACAGGGGGAGGGGGACGGCGTATTCTTATTTTTTCTTATAATAGGGGGGGGGGGGGGGGGGAGGGGTCAAAAACTAGCGAAAATAGTCTTACGTAATAAATGAATGGCCCCTATAGAGTTTTTATAATTTCAGAATTTTGTTCACATGCCTATTGTTTGTTGTATATAAACTCAAAACGTATGAACGGATTTTAAAAATTCTTACGAATTAGGTCGACCTTAAATAAACAAAAACCGGCCAAGTGCGAGTCGGACTTGCGCACGAAGCGTTCCGTACCATTATCTATAAAAACGGCAAAAAAAAAATCACGTTTGTTGTATGTGAGCCCCCCTTAAATATTTGTTTTATTTTTGTTTAATTATTTATTTTTAAAGTGAATACATATCTAAATATTATGTGAGTATTTCAAGTGTCTACCTATTGCCGTTATCAATTGCGAGCAAAAACGAGCAAAAAAAATCACGTTTGTTGTATGGGAGCCCCGTTAAATATTTATTTTATTCTATTTTTTAGTATTTGTTATTATAGCGGCAACAGAAATACATCATCTGTGAAAATTTTAACTCTCTAACTATAACGGTTCATGATATACAGCCTGGTGACAGACGGACGGACGGACCGACAGCGGAGCCTTAGTAATAGGGTTCCTTTTTACCCTTTTGGGTACGGAACCCTAAAAATGTAGTGCAAAACAGCAGTAAAATTGCACTATCGGTTTTGCTGATGAGTTAATTACTAGCGAATTTCTGACTATATTTTTCGATATATAGATCAGAGGGGTGTTCTGTATAGTACACTACGTATTCATTGATATAGTGTTTAATACTCCTCCATGTGAAGATTTGTATTTTTGTTTGTAATATTAACCTCAAAAACTTATGAACCGATTCTAAAAATTCTTACGAATTAAGTCGGCCTTACAGGAGAATTCAGAAACTGAATTAAGGATCTTAATTCCGGACGCACGGAATGCCATACAAAACCCCTATTCACCACACGCATGCAGATATTTTCAAATTCTGATTTTTCTAGATCCATCCAACAAAAAATACTGACGAGTATGAAAAATTTAAGAATTTGAATTCCGGACGCACATTTCTATACCTACATACCTATCTAAATTCATACTTTTTATTTGTACTACGTCGGGTGGCAGACCCTCCACCTCCCATGGCTCCACCGACCTCGCGGTCATATGAGCCGAATCGCGGGAGATGCGCACGGCACTTTGCTCTAAGGCTCTTTCGTGCCGCGGGCAATTCTTGACTCCCTACAAATTATTTATTCTACGTCCTTTGCCCTAATTGGCACTCTCCCCCTTCTGGGGCGGCCACATTCACAGCAACGTCTTCACTGCCGTCCGGTGATGTCCATCGTCTCTTCTTCATCTCCCTCTCTTCGGCGCTTTTGCACGCGTGCCATGTGTGGGCGAACCTGCGCAAAGCAGCGAAGTTCGCCGCCGACGATACAAGGTCAGTGTAATACACCGGCCCCGGTTGGTCTTCATCGCGCTGGATCCTGTCTAACATCTCTTGCCTAGCGTCATCGTACCTACTACAGGACCACAAAATGTGGTCACTGTCGTCATCTCCCTCTCCGCACAAACACGCGCCCACCTCACACAGCCCCAGATCGCGGAGGCGTTTGCCAAATATGCCGTGACCCGTAAGGATTTGCGAGGTCTGATAATCCGGCTCGACCCAAGTTGCCCTGAGTCGGCCGGCCACTTCTGGGAAAAATCGATACAAATCCCTCCCCTTTGTGTCACCAGCCCAACGATCCTGCCACTCCTGCAGCGTGGCGTCCCAAATACCGCGTTTTCGCCTGCTCAACTCCCCACCGGCCGCGGATCTATGCGCGCCTTCCATACGTCCAGCACGAGTCACCTCCAGGTCTCCCGGGAGAACTCCCGCCAGTACTGGCAGGGCAGCAGTACTGGTGGACCTATACGCTTTAGTCAGCAGCACTAGTGCCTGCCGCTGACTTCTCAGCACGGCACTACGACAAACATACTTACATAACCGATGGCACCAGATGGCAGCTGCGTACGTCAGCGTTGCCACGTATGTCCCCTTGTAGAGCACCCAAAGCGCCGGAAACCTGACCCCCCATGATGAGGCTGTGACCCTCGACATTTTGCCGAAGCATGCGGCAGCCCGCTCCCCAATGTAGACAGCATGTTGGACAAACAAAAGACCCGAATCTATTTGCACGCCGAGGACCATCGCCGATGCGACGCTCCTCACAGAGTCCTGGCCGAACTTAATAACTGGGGGCCGCTGAAATTTCCCCTTTACCGTCATAGTTAGCGACTTTGTGGGTGAGAAGCTCAGCCTATTACGGGCAACCCAGTCGCCTACTTGGCTTAAGACCGCGCGAGCAGTCGTCTCTATGGCCGCACGAGAATTCGACTCTATGATGAGCGTCACATCGTCGGCATAAGCCACCATCTTAACCCCCCCAGGAAGGGGCAGACGCAGCAGGTCGTCCATAAGGACGTTCCAGAGTGTCGGCCCCAGCACGGAGCCCTGCGGACACCCCATGGTGGACTCCTTCCACAGCACACGGCCACCCACGAAAAGGCCCACTCGCCGCCCGGTGAAGTAGTCCTTTAACATCTTGTAGATGTTTGGCGGACAACCCCCCCGCTTGGCCTTGAGCAAGATCATGGGCCACCATGCGTTGTCAAAGGCACCAGAGATGTCAAGGAAGATTAACTGTACATACTTACATACAGAGTTCTCAACCGTGCTTAATATTTCTTGTAGTGCCGTGACTGTAGACTTCCCTGGAGAAAACCCGTGCTGGAACTCGAAAATCCCAGATGCAATCTGCGGAGCACACCTCAAAATAACGCGTTCTAATATTTTGCCGAAGATAGGGAGGAGCGTGATCGGGCGGTACGCCTTTGGGTCGCTGAGTGGTTTTCCGTTGCCCTTCGGTATGATTATGACGCGGCCATCTTTACAAATGTTCGGGAATACTCCCTCCAAAACGCACTGAGTTACGACCCACAAAAACTCACTAGGCGCCGCGTCCCAAACGTGTTTCAGGATCGTTGCGCTGATACCATCGAGTCCCGTCGCAGTGTTAGGCAGTGCCTTAATTATCTCTCCCAAATCCTTACGAGTCGGAGCGGAGGAAGCTCGACCGGAAGGCATGAAGGAGGCCATTAAGCGCACCCTCCTCTGATACTCCGTGTCCTGGGTCATGTCATCGTCAGGACACAGACCATACAGAAGATTACGCATGGACTCCTCCAGTCCCCCCGTGTGTCCTTCCGTAAGCTTAGCCCCGTTAATAACATTAGGGGGAGGTCTGACCCTCCCACTAACCAGTCTATATGCCTGACCCCACGGGTCTGTGTTACCCGTTTCTGCGATTCCCCGGAAGTAGTCGAGCTGCGTCCGCTCCATTGCCTTTCGGTAACTTAGGCGTGCCTCATGATACCTCGCGCGCGCAGCTTCTTCCTCTGATCCACCTTTCCTACGTCGGCGTTGCCACGAGTGGCGACATGTTATACCGCTCGCGCACCGCTACCCCCGCTGCCAACGTAGCAACTCCTTCCTTTCTGGTATCCTCACTCGCTCGCAGGAACACAACAGTCTTCAAGGAAATATTTGACTGCGCTATTCTGTGAGGTGAAGGTACCTACTTCCCCACTCGGGCAGCTTACAAAATAAGCAATGCCCTACCTCTTTTACTGCCAGAGACTCTCCGGCTGTGTATATATATTTTAATATTCCTTTTTGTGCTTGTTGTTTCAATATTTAGCTAGAATCTTCAAGTTAAGCTACAGTATCCTTAGCGTGCTGGAAACTCGGGATCCTCGTCTCTCTATCTACGGGTTAGCCTACTTTGACTTCGGACTAGTGATTCGTTTGGCTGCCTCGATGTTTGTCTACATCACTGCATTACTACAACTTGACGACGAAGAAACACCAGCATAATATACGATAGTACTTTATCCTACAATATTCCCACGCAAAATAGATGTGTTTTCCGACGCTTATAGAAAATGATAAGATACTATATGTACCAATTGTGTATTATACATGTAAGAATAATTAAATATTTCATGTTTTTCTTGTAGTAAAGAACAAAGTACCTTATATCTGATAGATTTTAGCAGTTGTTACATGAAATCATATTGTCGTCAACCCTTATTCATCCCACTGCTGGGATACCACAATTGACGAAGTTCAGAGCAAACTCCATCACGCCGCTCAACTGTGGGTTGGCACAGGCCAGTGTTTTCAAGCCGCTTATAGGCCTGAATTGGCTTAACAACTATCATATAATGACAACAGCCATAACCGGCAGCTTAGCGTGCCCACGCAGTTTATAATCACAACGGCACTGAAAAAGTTCCTTCAAAAATCAACATTCATATTAGTCAAAGTAGTTATCACTTGGCATTGCCAGTTGAGAGGTTGTCAAATAAAACATGACATTGTACTTTTTGTCGGGAACTTATTGAGCACGGTTGTGCGTCTGAACTAATTTTCATTATTTAAAGTATATTGATTCATAATAAATATAGTGTATTTTGGTGCAAATGATAATAAAAGTGCATAATATTAGTGGTCTACCTACCCCTTTATTTAAATTGTTTGAACTACCACTGTAGAGTGTGATATTACGATATATGTAGGAGCAGCTAAGTTATTGAGGAACTAGTGGATATCCGACGATATTTTTCGGCATATTTTCGGCATTATTTTTCGGCCTGACTTCTGTATAGTATTCTACGTATTTATAGATATAGTGTTTTAAGTGCACATTTTTTAGCGTATAACACTCCTCCATGTAAGTTGAGGCATAAATAAACCATACTATAAACTTAATCAGACGTTTGCATCATCTACCGAGCTTACTACCTTACATAGCGACCCTGCCATTTGGGCAATCTGACAATGTCCTGTTGAGGGTGTGTATTTTGACTGTGAATAACTTAAAATTCGAACAGTTATTTAAAAATTACTTATAAAAAAAAGTACCGTTCAAAAACAGCGAGGTTATATGTAAACCATTTATAATGTAAACATCAGCAATCGTATAGCAAAATTTAATGGGATCTTTTCGGAGACCGAACCCATTATTGAGTGACACAATTTGACGAGCCCGGTGGTCGAATGGCTAGCAATGGCTACTTTGACTCTGGTCGTGGGTTCGATCCCCGCACAAGATAAACATTTGTGTGCATGAACATGTCTGTTTGGCTTGGTTTTATAAAAAAAAAAAAAATATATCTAAGTACATTAATCTCCTCCGGCCGTTGTCACAACTGCGATTCGCAACCAGTTGCGAATTAAGAATTTTCATTCTTTGTTCGCAACCAGTTGCGAATGAAGAGAACATTTTCCTTAATCAACTTGGTTGCGAATAAAGAATAAAAACTTCCCAAACTTAGTTGTCTAGTTCCCATAGTATAAGCTTTGTGCTTAATTTGGGACAGGATGGCGTTGTGTAAATTGTCCATAAATATTTATTTATTATTCATTTATTTAACAGGTCACATGGCCAGGAGATACATACCCGGTTTACAGCAAAGGATGTTAAAAAAGTTGTCATATCTATGTCGCGAGGGAGGTCTCCTGGTCATGATTTTCTTAGTATTGAACATCTAAAGCAATCTGGAAATCACCTACCAAGAGTACTTGCCATGTTTTATTCTCTGTGTGTAACGCACTCTCACTTACCAGTTGATATGATGAGAACTGTGGTGGTGCCAGTGATGAAAAATAAAACTTAACACGTTGACTGTCCGTGCATTACGTGTAATGCATTTTTGATCCAGCTGTGACTCCGTGTATTATATGTAATGCATTAGTCAATGTTGACATAATAAAGGATTCTGGCAAGGACGTGTGAGTTAAGACTTTGAGCTTTTAAGAACGTATGAACAAGGAATTAAGGAAACTAAAACACCAACGTCCGATATTTTTTTTTTATTTGAAGTTGTATTAGGTAAAGTAAAAAATGTCTAATGAGCTTCATTAAAACGGAGTTTTATAAACAGCTGACGGAAAAAAAACAGTGTTTCCAGTTTTCACACAGGGATGCCAAATTATAAAATCAAGTTTACCCACAAATTTTTCCCACAAATATTATAGTGCATTACATTTATTGCACTCAAATCTAGCTCTGGCGTCCGTGCATTATATATAATGCACAATGTATTCAGGTGACTTTCAGGTTTTTAACCATAAATATGAGTTATATAGGTGTCGTTTCATTCATTCGAAGGTAGGTATTTTATGGCAGTTTAATAAAAAAAATCGCTGGACGTCACTGGTTGGTGTCACAAATAACCTGGGACAGTCAACGTGTTAAATGATAAACATAACTACAGACCAATATCACTGGCTACTGTAATGGCTAAGATGCTTGATAGTTTGCTGAACACTCAACTAGATAAGTACTTAAATATTCATGATAACCAATTTGGGTTTAAATCTGGATTATCTACAGAGTCAGCTATTCTGTGTTTAAAACAAACTGTCAGGTACTACACGAATAGAAGCACATCTATTTATGCCTGTTTTCTCGACCTCTCGAAGGCGTTTGATCTAGTCTGTTATGATATTCTATGGCAAAAACTAAATGACATTTCCATGCCTGGAGAACTGGTACAAATCATCAAGTAGGTACTGGTATTTGAATCAGATCAACGTTGTTCGGTGGTAGAGTGCTCTGTCGGATCCGTACAGATTGGAGTGCGGAGTGAGGCAAGGGGGGTTGACCTCTCCAAGGCTCTTTAACCTGTACGTAAATGCCCTAATAGAGGAGCTTAGCAGCACACGTATCGGCTGCCACATTGACGGTGCCTGTGTTAATAATATCAGCTACTCAGATGACATGGTGCTGCTGAGCGCCTCTGTTTGTGGCCTATTTAGATTATTATATATATATATATGTGAGCATATGTGAGCGATACGCTCTAAGTCATGGTTTGCTCTACAATGTAAACAAAAGTAAATGTATGGTCTTTTGGGCCAAGGGTCGCAAATGTCCACATAGTGTCCCACCTATTAGACTAAACGGGACAGAACTTAAAAGAGTTGAAGAGTTTAAATACCTTGGACACGTGGTGACCACTGACTTGAAGGACGATGCTGACATTGAGAGGGAACGAAGGGCGTTGTCTGTAAGAGCAAATAATATGATTGCACGCAGGTTTGCACGGAGGGACGTCAAAATTACTTTATTTAGAGCATTTTGTACGTCCTTATACACTGGCGGCCGGTGGGTGTCATATACTCAAAAACAGTACAACGCCCTTCGAATTCAGTACAATAATGCGTCTAGGGTGCTGATGGGGTTGCCTCTGCACTGCAGTGCGTCTGGGATGTTTGCTGAGTGGAGGGTTGATTGTTTCGACACAACCATCAAAAAACGGTGCACATCCCTGATGCGCAGGCTCACGGCTAGCCCCAACACCATCCTAAATGCATTTGCAAACAGGTTTGATTGTCAGTACATGAACCATTGTTGTATGGTACATGTACGGACAAACAAACAAACAACTATCTGCAATCAAAATTTTAATAATTTATTACAAAATTTAATCATATGTTAAAATTTAATGATAATTTTGAAATTTTAAATTTTAATTTATTTTTTTTGAACTTTACTTTTTTTATTAGAAATCCTAAAAACTGTATAATTTATATGACTACTATGGCTATATCTGCTGAAATAAAAGAAATTGAATTTGGATGGAACTGGAAATTTTGTGAGAAGTGAATAAATAAATTATTATTGTCGCATTTATTTATTATAAATAAATCATCATCATATTTAATATATTTGTATTAAACGGTTTTATTTAGCTTCCCCTGTTTGTTTAAAATACGTTTGGGTCAAATCTGGTAATTGAAATTTGACATTTGAAATTTGACCCTTCCTGTTGACAGACTGATCTGAAATTTGGTACACACCTTTAGTTCTGGTGGCAATACAATTAAATAAATTCTGTTTGTAAATCCAAGATAGCCGTCGCCGCTACAAAACGACGGTTAACAAATTTTGTCACGACTACCTTAATATGGGTATCAAATGAAAGGGCTTGACTCGTTGAACACGGTTTTACTATGGAAATAAATTAAAACCAAGATGGCCGCCGCTACAAAATGGTGGTATACACATTTTGTCACGACTACCACTGTATGGGTATCAAATAAAAGGGCTTGACTAGTAGAACACAGTTCACTATGAAAAATATTAATATCCAAGATGGCCGTCCACAAAACGGCCGATTACATATTTTCACACAACCCAGTCAATATGGGTATCAAATGAAAGGGCTGGATGTTGCCCTTAATTTTGTCATGGGCTTCCACTGTCCACAAGATGCAAGGCAGTACTGTAAAAATCGCAGTTGTTTATTTAGGCTCAAAATTGTTTGATGAAGGGCAAGCATACATGGCTCCGAATCGAGTAAAGTCTTTGGAAGGATTATGTATCGAGGAAGGAGTTTGCAGGAAATTGTCAGGAAAGAAACCGTGTAATAATTAGGCACTAAATCATGACACCCGTCTCCCTCATCAATCTAAGGCATTGATCAGACAAAAAAAATAAAATCGTTGGTGCCGTGTTTCCATACAGTCAACTCAGTTTACGCTACGCCAAACGAATATATAATATAATGTAATTTTGTTTTATATTAATATATTTAAAATATAAAAAAACCGGACAAGTGCGAGTCGGACTCGCCCACCACCCTCGGTGGGCGAGTCCGACGGAACCCTTTCCGTAGGTACGTAGTATCATTATTAAATTTGATATTTTTCATTATAAATAAGAAATAATGCGTTGAAAAAAATAAATAAAATATATTTTGCAATGTGTACATCAAGCCCTTTCATATGATACCCCATTTGAACTAGTAGTTTCAATTTGAAATTTCGACACCCTATAAAAAATATAGACCCCCCATTTTTTTAAGATCTATTTACAAATGTATAGTTTTGAGATTTATTCCTGTGTAGTCTATAACGATGTTACTTGCCAAATTTCATGGTTCTAGGTCAACGGGAAGTACCCTATAGGTTTTGATTCCCTTGAGTGTGTCGAAATATGCGTTTTTTGCTGAATAAACGGCCGTAAGTTTTTTCTACGTAAACTTAGCAGTTTGATTTTTTTACAACTTCATGGGACCGTAGACCCGAGTATACAGTTCAAATTTCAGCTTGATACCTCCACGCATTCTCGATATAGAAATTCTTGACAGACAGACAGACAGACAGACGGACAACAAAGTGATCTTATAAGGGTTCCGTTTTTCCTTTTGAGGTACGGAACCCTAAAAACAGAATTCCTCGTTAGCGGGAACAAGGTTCAAACTATCGATTGTCAAGTCAAGGTCACAGAGACAGAAACCTCCTCGCAATACGTGCCGTGCTAAGGAAGATAGCTTTTTGTATCTGACCCTTGATCCAGCTCCCCAACGCAAGCTTCTTTAGATGGTCGTCGAAGCTCTTGGCGATTAAGCCATTTACCATCCATTGACCAACTATCGGGACAATCATTGCTGAATAGAGGTCCCACATGTCGATAATGTCATGAGCCAAATCAAGATACTAAAATAGATCAATAAAACCGGTTAAATTATTTTTTTTATATTTTTTTTTAATATATAACTTTTAATTTAATATAAAAACAAAATTACAAATTAACCCTACAAGGGTAAACAAGGTCCAAACTACTACTACAATACTAGCAAATCTTGCCATCTCATTCTCGATTTTGGCGCGATCTTAAACGTCAAAAGTACCAACATTTGAGTTTAATCGATCCTAAAATTACATTTCGATTTGATACTGATTTCAATGTCAAGAGTACCATTTGACATCTATTCGATCTGATTTCGATTTGATCCTAATTCGATTGCGTAAAAAGTCACCCTGGATCAGGGATGTCCAAAGCACGGCTCGCGACATGTTGTTTTTTACCTACCGCTCTTTGGACAGTTTTTGTACAAAGAACTGAAAACTATATATTTTTTGAAACAATGATGACTGTTTTATAACTAACTAAAATACCCGAACTGCGTATTATTTGTTATCTATTTATCTATACATATAAAATTCAAAGTCCTGACTGACTGACTGACTGACTGATATATCAACGCACAGCCCAAACCGCTGGGTCTAGAGATTCCAAATTTGGCACGTACGTTCCTTATACCGTCTTCTTTTTCTTCACTCGGTCCCTCATTGCTGAGGATCGTGGTCACAAGAACCTCGCGAACGGACAATCTGTCTCCATCGATTCCTGTCCGAAGTGGCCCTCACTGCCTGATAGAATCTAGAAAAGGAGGCGACCCCCTTGTCAGACCATCTTGTTGGTGAACGGCCACGTGCTCTCTTGCCTTCGGTGTTGCCAACAATAACAAGCCTCTCCAGGCTGCCATCTCCTCTCCTCATCACATGTCCGAAATAAGAAAAAATGCGTTACATACACGTGGTGGACAATCTGGTCTCAATGCCGAGTTGAGAAAGAACAGATACATTTGTGCGTTTGGCCGTCCATGGTATTCGGAGCATCCGCCTCCAGCACCATATCTCTAGTGCATCTATTCTCTGTCTCTCTCTCTTGCTCGGATAGTCCACGTCTCCACTCCATAGAGAAAAATCGGGAATACTAAGGCTCGGACCAACCGGGGTGTTTGTCCGAGCCTAACTTATTCCTCGGTTTTTCCAGATTCCCTGCAGGCGTGTCATTGCGTCTTTAGCCATGGCTATTCTTCTTTTTATCTCTGTGTCCCAGAGATAAAAAGAGCTTCCTTCATTGTTTATATTTGATCCCAAATAGATAAGGTTGTCCACAGTGTCGATGCCCCTGATGTTTTGGACATCAGACAGTTTTCTGGCACGATCCACCACCTTTAGTTGGGTTTTCTGTCTGTTTACCACCAGTTCCAATTTTTCCACTCTCTACCTCCAACCTGTGTAGTATCTCCCTCATATCAGAAAATGATGTAGCGAGGAGAACTGTATCATCCGCGCATCGCAGATTGCAGATGCGCCTTCCGCCCACCGCAAAACCCTTATCCCAGTCCTCGAGGGCTTTGCGAATTATATATTCGCCATATATATTGAAAAGCAGTGGGGAGAGAACGCATCCTTGTCTTACGCCTTTTTTAATGCAGAACACATTAGAACAGTCGGTGTCTATTTTAACAAAGGGCCGGTTAGAGACGTATAGATTACGGATCAGATCCACAAGATGTTGAGGTGTACCCATCTCATTCAGCACCATCCACAATTTATCCCATTGTACACAATCGAACGCTTTGGTATTAGTCAATAAAACAAAGTAACACAGGGCTGTTGAATTCTCGGCTCTTCTCGATTATCTGTCGTACATTCAACAATTGTTTCCTTGTGCCCTTGCCCCTAACAAAACCAGCTTGCTCTTCAGGAATTTGTCGCTCTAAAAAGTATTTGAGTCTGTTGTTTATTATGTACAGGAGTATTTTACTGACATGTGGGATGAGTGCTAGTGTCCTGTAGTTGCCACAATCATTTTTTGAACCTTTTTACACTGCATACAGTGGAATAAAAACTGATTCAGTCCACTCTACGGGCCATCTCTTAGTTTTCCAGATAGAATTCAAGATCTTCAGTAGCTGCTTTATGCCATTGGCCGCTAGATTTTTTAACAGTTCGGAATTCCATCTTTACCAGGAGATTTTCCGTCCTTAAATTCACTTTCACATTCAAGATAGTGTGATGAAAGTGAATCTAAGCTCTGCGGATTTAGAGTAGTAATGATTTATACATATTCTTATATTTAATTTGTATGACGTTTCTAAGTGCTTTATAAAGTCCAAGGAATAAAGATATTTTGAATTTGAATTTGAATTTAAGACTAGCGATCGCGTGCTCTACTTCCGATTGCAGTATGTCTGGTTCAAACTGAGTCGATTCTGGTTGGATGACATCAACTACAGGCTGGCCAGTGTCGTACAAGGCTGTGCAATACCGCTTCCATCGCTCCAGTACCTGATCCCTTTTTTAAGGCCATTTCGATTAAATCGGTGCATCCTAATTCGTTTGTTGTGAAAGCGAAAGAGTAAGCGAATTTATTAAGCAAATCTAACAATCGACTCTGATTTGAAGAATCAAGTTGTCCAACATCCAGGTCATTTATTGTGATTTTATTTTTCTTGGTCTTTGCAATCTGATTTACGGCTTGAACTTTATGCATTTCGATGGTATCACTTTCAGTCATTAATTCTGCTCTGGCCAATAATTTGTTCGCTTTCCACTCAATAGTTTCTTCACCCACATTTATTACTTTTAAATACATTTGCTTTGAACTTATAACACCTGGGGGTATATAGTATGATGACCCTCCTATTTGAAAATATACTGCTTTAGTAAAAAGCGTAACATTTTCTGTATAGTCAGGGAACTCCACTTTCACATCTACATAACCATAGCTCATTGTAGGGAGGACAGTATCATATTTAAGATAAATTGGGTACTAGGTCTTACAATCAATTGCGCTTAACTGCATATTTGAAAATATGTTCTCCAAACCACAAGTCGATACAATAGTTACAGAGTCTGCTGTAGTAACCATAATAAATTTTTTTTGATTAATCATTGTTTGACCGATAATCAAATCTATTTCATTTAGATCATAATCGGTTATTTCGACTACACCTCGCAATACAATATTATCAACATATACTTCAATTAACGATGCACCCAATGAATGAATGTGAGCACCACCAAATCCTTACTTAATCACTGTAGACGCATTAACTTCTAACTGTAATAGTTTAGCTTGTAGTGCAGTGAGAATATTTAATTTACTGCCAGTGTCTATATAGGCCATTAGTTCACACCCGTTTACTCGTACTATCTTTTTATACAAATCCTGGTATAATTACAAGTGACAAACATAACTCTACTAAACTTATTTAGTTGTTTCTGGGATGAACCCGCAGCAAACCAGCAACTGGAGGTAGAATGCCCGTAGCGTTGGCACAACTCGCAGCGTTGTAGCGGCGTACACCTGCAATCCTTGGCTTCGTGACCAGGTTTTCGGCACGCGTAGCATATCTTCGGTAATAACGATCTCGATGAACCCGATGGGAAACTCGTACCAGTAGTAGCAGTTGTAGAATTGATGTTATCACTACCATTTGTGCCCCTTCTCCATGTGTACCTCTGCGTCGTAGTAGTAGATTCAACTTTCTTGTAATTTTCCAATGACGACAAATAGCCATAGTACAACTTTTCTGGCTGATCGCACTGGTAAGCCTTAGCATTAGCCCTCAATTCTGTCGGTAAGCCTCAAATAATACAGGAAATAGCTGCTTCTCCATCTATGTTGCATTTCTTGAGTAAGGATAATTTTGCGTGATAATATTTTGTCATCGTTTCGGAATCTGTCTTCGTTCTTGCTAACATCTCTTCGAGTCTGTTTACATAATCGGTAGATCGGGGAAACGCAGTTTGCAAAGCTTCCTTCCATTCTTCCCAGGTCAAATCATAATCCTCCAAATCATCGTACCACTCACGCGCAGAACCTCGTAATCGAATTTGCATTACAAATTGTCGGTCTTTATTGTCCCATCCATAAACATCTCCTAGTTGATCAATTTTGTGTAACCAATCCGTTACGTTGCATGTCTTGTCTTCCGGGCGAAACTTCGGTATCACTTCCGCTTCTGTCGGTGTAACACGCAGTCTCTTGGTTGACCTCATGGTAGCATTTTGTTCTTTCAAAGAAAAAAAATCATTTTCTTCCCCGTCTATCGATGACGATGACGTAGAATGTGTGCGGCGGCGTTTGCCCAAACCGTCCATATATGGGCCGGACATCGTCCCAATCCCACTCCCGAAGTGAAACAGAAGATGGGTCAGGGTGGCGCAATAAGAAATTTCACTAAGTTACAATAATATTATTTTTATTCACAAAGTATAAGCGCGACGAGCGTACTGTTCGGTTGAGCGTTACACACAGTCTGAATAACTAATTCTTATTTTACATCTCAGTACCAGGTATTATTCACTACAGTAATTAAAATAATAGTTATTACTACGCAGAGGTGCACAATCAAAGCTCTATGTCGCACGAGGTCGCACAGTCCAACACGTAAACAAACTTATTTATGCGGCACGTATCTGATTCGGAAAACCATTTTAATGCGAAGAACAAAGACACTGTAGATAGATAGGTATTACAGAGGACCGGTGTAGGGCGACGTGAAGGGATTTTGTAACACAATGTTGGTATCACTTCCCTTACCGTTATTCGCTTGTTCAAGTTGTACGTGTAACTCAGATGAGATAAGAAATAAACTAGTAATTAATTATAAAAGGCCTTTTCTTTATTTCAAATAACATGAGACGAACTTCTTAGCTTCCATGGATTCACCGTGCGGGTGCCGGGTCCATCGTGTGGCAGAGAGAGAAACCCAAGCAGATCCCGAGACTTGTGACACGGGTGTAGGTTTAAGGGGGCCCTTTCCGACGTACATCAACACTCACCTTCACTGCTTGTGTTTCTCTCCCTGCCCTGCCAAATCTGGTATGAACCTGCCAATGCAGCTTTAGATACTCGTTCTAGTATAGAACTTACTGCACTTCTGGACAAGCCAAGATCTTTCAGCAGGTTATAGAGAGATGGAGAGATTCAGCTGGTATACCTCTCACTCCTACTTCTACAGCGTTTAGATTAACTACATAGCCGCTTTTTGTTAATTCGTTTAGGAGGTCATAATATTTGTTTTGTTTTATCGCGTGGTCTTTGGGTATGTTAGTTTCCCACGGTACGGTAAGCTCTACAAGTACTATACGTTTTGTAGCTCTGGAGAAAAGGAAAATGTCTGGTCTGGATGTCGAAACACACACATCTTCTGGGATTTTATAGTGCTTTTCATACGTGTCCATTAAAATAGTCCAGTCAGGTGCTGCACTGAGGATTGAGTAAGGCTTGTTCTTGGAGTTTGAAGTTGAGCCTCCTTTTATAAAGTTAATTTGTCTTTTGTTTGTCGTTAATCCTTTTTGGGCTCTAGCTATTCAAAGGCTTATGGCTTCACGTATGATTTGAAGTACTCTGTCATGGCGATGTGAGTAATGACCCCTATCAAGGAGCACCTTGCATCCCACCAATAGGTGCCTTGCTGTACATATCGCCTCTCCACAAGTATAGCAACATTTTTCAGAGGCTTTTCCCCACCTAACTAAGTTACTCTGGTCAGGGAGGGTCATTTGAAAGGCATTAAGATAGAATTTTAATAAGGCAGGAGACCAGTCATACAGCGCCACTTCAGAACTAACGGGATGCAAAACTCGCCTACGGTTAACAACTCACTTTGCATTTCTAAATTCATAGCGTGCACTTTGTAACTGTCATTTTCGTCTTGTTGTAGAAAGGTCTCGGTCTTCCCTTTTCTTTCTCGCGCCCAACCCAGCTCTATTTGCCTGTGCACCTACCATAAATTGTTTGTGGAATTGAAGTCTAGATTCAAGGTCTGTGGCATTTTTGTCTTTTGGGAGAGATTTAACTAATTCGTCTTGCGACTTTTGCAAAACATGCGTTTTTGTAACTCTCAGGTGTTTATAGAGTTCAGAAGGTTTCTTTAATTTCAGCCCAAAACTATTGTGATTCCTAAATAGAGTCGAGGGATCAGCCGGATGTGCCAGTCCGAACCATGACTTTAATATCTTTATGACATTAGCATCTAACTTTGCCAAGAGGGTTTTACCGAAGTCATATACTAGGAAAGGCCAAGTGAGTCGTGATGTGAGATAGTTGTCGTATATCCATGCTTTTTTAATATTACTGATAGGCTGTTGGTCTACCTTATTGAGGTCGTTAATGAAATTTTCGACAACTTCCCCCAATGATGGTGTGCGTCCTTTGTAATCTATCTTTCTACCAAGAAATTTGAAAGGCACTGTTTCTGCAATCGTAGCAACTTTTTGGCCGCTTATGGAGAGTTCCGGGTCGTAAGAAGTGTAATAAGTTTAGTAAATGAGCTATTTTTTCCCGTAAAATGTAAAGGATAAAAAATGGTTATTGTGGGTTATCCTTAAGTAATAGACATATACCATCGCGGACTTTTTTGTTGATCTTTTTAAGGTGTACAATAATGTAGTACATTATTTTCATTTATCTCGTGGGGTTTAGCCAGCGTTTGCAATGTAAGCGCAAAAAAATATCCTCTCTTTCTAAACCTCTAAATTTATCAGTGTTTCTCTACAATATTATGCATGTCATAAACATATAAACCTTCCTCTGTAATCACTCTATCTATTAAAAAAACCTCTTCAAAATCCGTTGCGTAGTTTTAAAGATTTAAGCATATATAGGGACGGACAGACAGGGACAGCGACTTTGTTTTATAATAAGTAGTGATGCCGATGATTATAAAACCATTATGATTGTTATCAGGATAATCAGGCTCTTGAAAATTGATTTCAAATCGATCACGAAATTTAGTTTATTAATGGAAATGACAATTTGCCTATAACCGACATTGTTGTGTCAATTTACATAAACGTGCACACGGGTTTTTCAGTATGGTTGATATAGAAAGAGATTCATTGGCTATAGAATATGCAAATATGTACAGTAAAGTATGGTACTGGTTGCACTTCAGCGGATTCAGTCGATTTACATTTGACAAAACACGTATTGTGAAGAAAACAATTGGTTCAATTGTACATGCCATCAGTATGAATGTATTCATGAATTTGTGCTCGGCCTATTTTTGTTACATGTTGATAACAAACAACTATTCTAGCTTCCCAGAAGAAATATTGTTATTTAGTGAAGTTGTTTTCATAGTTAATGGATTTTCTATAATAACTACTGTCACAAACGGAGGTCCTATATGTGAGATAATAGATCGTTGTATAGACATTGATATATTACTGGGATCACACGAAACGAAAGTTTTGAGAGATAGAAACACAAAAATTTACAATACTGTAAACCTTTTTGTGTTAAGTTGTAAAGTTTTCTCTCTTGTATTCCTGTATTTGATGTTTCCTCTTCCAGTACTTGTACATTTAACTGGTAGTGCAGTCATTTCATGTATGTTTTCTGGTGCATATGATATATTTTTTATGTTCATACAGTATACTTTCATTAGCATGAGAATAAGGTACTTGAATGTTGCTTTAATGAAAACATGCAACATGAAATTAGAATATCTACCGGACATATTTCTTTTTAATGGAATTTTTTGGAATAAGACCTTTGATAACAAAGTCACGTTTCAAGACAGGGCAGGAAACAAAGAATTTGTTCATATGTTCCATGTAATTATCGACCAATTGAACTGCGCAGAAATATGTAGCAAACATCATGTAAGTTTTATTTAAGTGTATAGCATCTCTGAATTATGTTTTATTTAAAGAAACTAAATCTATTCTATAACATATAAATATATAGCTGAAGGTTGGCTATAACTGATATTAATTAAGAGATAAACATGCAACAATATACATACCACTTACGTAGATCGTGGATCCTTTTCATCATCATCATCAGCCTGTATCTACTCACTGCTGCATAAAAGCCTCCCGCAATGCTTTCCACAAAACACGATCCTCCGCCTTCCGCAACCAGCCGCTTTTTTAAGGTCATCGGACCATCTAAAAGGAAAGCGTCGAACGCTTCGTCGTTCTCATTCATTAAAAAAGTCTTGAAATTACAGTTAATTAAGGATTACATAAAATTATATGTGTGTGTGTGTGTCAAGATAGGTGTGAACACAAACTTAAATTTAGCCGTCTAAATTTCTAAAAGAGAGAAAGGTACCCCTTTCTAAAATATATTGTATTCTAGAATTAGATTAGATATATTAAGTAAGCATTTTTCTGCATGTAATTCTTTAATTTTGATATGTTTCTAATATTTATCTTCTTTTTCAGCTTTTTATGGGAATTTGCCTTCTCTTTTCTGGTTCACTGATAGTTGCATATACACTAGTGGAACATGTTATGACACGGGTATGTACAGACTATCTATATGTGTCATACAGCACACAGCATCAACCCATAATAATCCCACTGTTGGCATATGGGTCTCCCAGAGGGGAGACCCGTATTCCCCTTCTATATAGATAGAAGGAGTTTAGAGCATACTCTTTAATTGATGGAGTTTTTTAGAAATAACTTATGATTCTTAACTTCCGAATGCACAACCAATTGACGAGCTCGGTGGTCGAATGGTTAACAATAGCCACTTTGGCTCCGAGGTTACGGGTTCTATCCCCTCCCAAGACCAATATTTGTGTGCATAAACATGTCTGTTTGTCTTGGTCTGGGTGTTTTCTATGTATTATATGTATATATTTACAAAAAAATGTATTTGAGTATAATATCAGTTATCTAGTACCCATAGTACAAGCTTTGCTTAGTTTGGGACTAGATGGCCGTGTGTAATTTGTCCAGGAATATTTATTTATTAATCAAGTCTTTTACCTTCGTAATTCACTGAAAAATCGGTTTTGCACAATTTACATTCAGCGGTGTAATCATCTTTCTTAAGCCAAGTACTGAACAGGGTGTCGTTCAATCAGTTTTCATCAAAGCTTGTATGATATTTGAGTTTTCTCTTTTCGGCGGTGTCTGCTGGGTTGATATTTCCGAATCCGACATTATGATTTATTTAAAACAACAATACTCGCATTCGATTTACACAATGTTTACAACCGGATACCGATAAATGCATCCGGACTCTTGGACGCTAATAACGCAACTTAATTCGTGCGCTCGATCGGCTCGGCCCGTCGCCCGCGTCATCCTCACATGTGGCGGACTGAAGCGATCAAAATATCTAAAATTTATATTGCCATCACCTATTATTGTAATATTTTTAAAAGTTTTAAGTGCAGTTAAGGTATCATCGATACCGTTGATAAAATTAATCGTATTTTTGAAGGACGGGGATCTATTAGGGCTACAATAGTTTCATTGGCAAAGAATAAAACAGTTAGCGTCTGAAAAAATCTGCCCACTTACCACCATCTCTTATTGCGATTCAATAACTGAATAGAATGCTTATTTGTACCAATGAATAAACGATTCTATTTCATATGGTATAATGCTTATTCATACTAATGAATAAGCGACTCTATTTCAAATGGAATAGAGTCGATTATTCATTGGTATGAATAAACAATCTATTCAATTATTGAATCGCAATAAAAGATGGTGGTAAGGGGGCTATTTGGAAATGGAACAATGCATATTTTTTTGATGTAGACAACAACTCATAATGTTGATTTGTGTATTCCGTTTTAAACGATATGTAACCATTTAAAATAGGCAAAAATGGATACATGCAATGCAAGCACTCCGAAAGGACTATAACGTCAAAAGCAACACTAGTACGTTTCAGCAATATTAACAGCTCATCAAAGTTAGCACCTATGCTTCTTATATTTTCATAAAAAAAATGGAGAGTCATTATTATCCGAGAGGTATCCAAGACAGCTTTAGGGAGAGCAAACAAAGGATTTAGAAATAGCCACTTCCTCAATTTCTTCAGCTACAAGGCTTGTATTAACTATAAAAAAAAAAATTGTTGTCACCTGAAGGGAAAGGTCAAACTGGCGTCGAAGAAACTAGGTGTGCTCAACAGGGCGAAGCAGTACTTCAATCCGCGGTTTGCCGCTTCTGCTTTACAAAGCTCAAGTACGGCCGCATATGGAGCACTGTTGCCATTTATGGGCGGCAGCGCCTAGATACCAGCGTGCACCTTGTGACTCGATTCAGAGGCGTGCTGTGAGGATTGTCGACGATCCCAAAATGACACAAGGTTTAGAACTTTTAAGTCTGAGGACAGACTTTGCGTCACTTTGTGTGTTCTACCGATTGTACAATGGGGAGTGTTCAGAGGAGTTGTTTGACATGATGCCCACGGCCTTCTTCTACAGTCGCACCGCTCGCCATCGACAGAAAATTCATCCTCACATATTGGAGCCTAAGTGGTCGTAGTATTATACCATGCGGTTCCAGAGAAGTTTTCTCCCGCGTAAGGTCAAGCTGTGGAATGAACTGCCTGTCGATGTTTTCTCAGGAGTCTACAGCATGGGGTTCTTCAAAAAGGGCGTGAAGAGGTTTTTACAGGGTCGGCAACGCGCGTGTTATGCCCCTGGTGTTACAGGTGTTCATAGGCTACGGTAACTGCTTTCCATCATAATATATATATATATAATAATTCCAGTATAAGAAAAAATACTTTGACAATAGACCATTTTGAAGATGAACTTTCGTCAATGACGGGCCATGCTGATAAATTTCTGTGTACTTGAAACATGTGTGATGCCTATGTTTCAATACAGTAAAGTTGCCTACAGATAGATAATTTAGTTATTTTATATGAAGAAGCGTATAATATATACCATATTGTGTGTGTGTAGTGTTGTTGTATTAAGTATTTGTGTTATTTAATACTGAGGAGGTAGTGTTTATATACTTAAATGAGTAAACTCTCACTGCTCGCGACTAGTATATGATGTTTGCTCTCTCTTTTCCTGGCCCATTCCCATTTTATTTGCGGTCGGTCCTCCGTATCATACGTCTCCAGACAGCTCGGACCTGGGTCTTTTTTTTTTTTTTTTTTTTTTTTTTCCAATCGCAATATGCGCACACTCAGGGGTGTAAATAGCCGCTGAGTATGCGCAGATCGGCTTACTTAGAAATGGCGTGCGCACACCCCTGTCGTGGACAAGGTTCTTTTTTTGATCAAAATAATTTAAATAGTAAATAGTTTAAAATATTTCATAAATATAACCTATATATAATTTTACTACATTAATATCCATGACGCAATAGCGATAAAATTAAAACTATAATAATAACACAAATGGAGCAATAGCTTAAAACACAATTAAAACAAGTATGTCACACAAAACAAATTTAAATAATACAAAATATTGTGTCCACTTATGAGACGCCGACAAATTGGAGGCGATGGCTTGGTCAAACTTACGATCTGATTATTGTCAATCCATCCACAGCTGTCCTCGGCAGACACTTAACTCAATAGCCCCACCTAGCCACCGCGATCGAGACGCCTATCGGAAAATATAGGCGCCCAAGTCAACATTGGTCCTAAGTGGAGCCATCCTGCTTGTTCCGCCTGATGACAGCCGTGGCTAGATTGACACAGTAGTCAATAAACTTAAATCTATTTTTTCCAGCCATCACCTCGGATACGTTCGTTTCAGTGACCCGCATTCCCAAACGCTGCTCCAACTCCCATCTTTGTTTGGAGAATGCGGGACACTGAAACAAAATGTGCTGCACTGTCTGACCCTCGCCAGCTTCACAGAAACACGATGGATCGTCCGCGCACTTGAACCTGTACAAGTACGCGGCAAACCCACCATGTCCCGATAAGATTTGCGTGGTGATGCCAGACGGAGCCATTTTGCCCACGATACTGTACGCGGCGGTCGCACTCGGGAAAAACAGCTTCGTTGTTGAAGCTGTAGTTCCCGAGCGATATCTCCTGTCCCATTCGTCAATAGTCGCCTTACGGATCATACCCTTGACGAATGAGACAGGGCAGCGGTCGTAGTCGGGCCTCTTCTTCGACCTCAGGGCCGCACTCTTGGCGAGTTCATCGGCTCGTTCATTCCCCTCAAGACCCACATGCGCCTTAATCCAGAACATCGAGACGCTCTTACCTTGCGCTTTGCACAGTTTAAGAGCGTCCCGCGTCTGTACCGCAAGGGGGTGAGGAGAATCAACGTTACCTATCGCCTGGAGCGCCGCCATGGAGTCGCTGAAGATGCCCACGCTGGATCCATTACAGCTCAACGCGTATTTTGCCGCGGTGCAGAGAGCGAGGAGTTCGGCCTGGTAGACGGTGCAGTAGGACGACAAAGTAAGCTTGACGGCCTTGGTTTCGGCATCGCTGTTCCAAATTGAAACAGCGGCACCTACCCGACCCTCAATCTTACTGCCGTCCGTGAACATTCGCAGGGCAAAGATGTTGGCTGCCCTGTATTGTTCCTCGTCCACCAGGTGATCGAACTCGACCCTCTCCAGCTCCGCTGGGTGCGGGGCCTCGATCTTAGAGGCCATCCGCTCGATCTCCCTGTCTCCCAGCACCGGATGGGGCAGTCCCCTCCTGGCCTCGTAAAGAGATGCGATTTCTCGCACCCTAAGGTCAAGGGGGAGCACCCCAGCCAGCAGCAATGCGGAGTTCAAGGAAACCGTTCGGTAGGCCTTGCAGATCTTCAGCGCGAAGCCCCGCTGTACGCTGTTGAGCTGCTTTTGGATGCCTAGCTTGTTCACCGCTGGTGCCCATACGGCCGCGGCGTAAAGCATCGTTGGCTCCACTACAGCTGTATATATGATCTTCACTACCTCAGGATGAAGACCCCAACCGACGCGGGCCGTACGCGCAAGGCGCTTATATATGTCCACCGCCCGTTTACAGACGGTGGCCACATGCGCATTGAACGTAAGACCCGCGTCGATGGTCAACCCGAGGAGTTTGATCTGCCGAGACATGCCAATGCCCATCCCGCCCATGCTGAGGCGCGGAGTGTCATACCTGAGTTTGCGCGTGACCAGCATGGCGCTGGTCTTTTGCGGCGCAAACTTTAACCGGTTTCTGACCCCCCACGCCCTCACGTGCTCGAGAGTGGCATTGGCACATCTCTCTATATCCAGTGCAGTGGCTCCGTCAAACACCAACACGACGTCGTCAGCGAAGGCCTGACAGTACACCCCCGCTCTTTCTAATTGCCACAAGAGGGGGTCCAAGAGGAGGTTCCACAATATCGGACCTCCTATGGACCCTTGTACGCAACCTCTTGTGGCAGCGCGTACGCATTCCTCCCCCCCGAAGCGCACCCTCACCGTCCTATTGCTGAGGTAACTGTCTATCGTTCGTCTCAAGCTCAGAGGGCAATTTTCCTCCGCCAGTCTGAGTTTGATAGCAGGCTACCAGGCGCCGTCGAAGGCACCCTCTATATCCAGCGAGACGAGAGTAAGAATCTTACGCTCGTCAAGCTTGCTGCGAATATGGTGCAGCAGGTTATAGAGGGCGTCCTCGGTGCCCCTCTGTGGCATGAACCCGTACTGGCGAGTACTGATCCTCGGCAGAAGATGATGCTTGAGGCGAGCGATCAACATTTTTTCGTATATCTTGCCCAAAACAGACAGAAGCCCGATCGGCCTGTATGATTTGGGCAGGCGATACGATTCCTTTCCCGGTTTCCGAAGGGCAATTACGATGGCCTCCTTCCACATGACACAGGACCTGGGTCTTCTCTTTGTTGATTTGGGCTTCTTTGAGGTCCTTATCTACTACGGACATCCATGTGTATCTGGGTCTTCCTCGTCCTCGAGGCTTAGTCTCTATATCCAGTACTTTTCTGGTCATGTGGTCGGGTGGCCGCCTCATAACGTGTCCGTACCACCGCAGACGGCTCTCCTGTAATTTGTCCGGGATAGATCTCACTTTGAAGGTGCCTCTTATGTGTGTATTCTGACATGATCCAGCCTAGTTACACCACCTGCCCACCTGAGTATCTTCATCTCTGCACAATGTAATTGATTTTCGTGCTGCTTTTTGAGTGGCCAGCATTCGCCTCCGTATGTCGTGGCTGATCGGACGGCTGCTCTGTATACTCGTCCCTTTATGCGTACGGGCATTCGTCTGTCGCATAACACGTCAGACAGTTCTCTCCATTTCATCCATCCGGTATGTATGCGTTGGGTGACATCAGTGTCTATTGACTCATCTTTACTGATGACTAACCCTAGGTACTTGAAATGGTCCAATTCTTCTAGCTGGGTGTTCTGCAGACAGATGGTATGTTTGTTGTTGACGCCACTAAAGTTACAATTACAATGAATATACTCGGTCTTCTCTCTGCTTATTCGCAGACCTGTGGTTTCAAGAGCTTCCCTCCACTTTTCTAAAATTTGCTGTAGGTTGTTCACATCTTCACTTATGATGACCACATCGTCCGCATATAGGATATCCAATGGCAGCGCTCGTTGCAGATTTGAGATCAGATAGTTCATAACAATATTAAATAGCAGAGGGCTGAGTGCCGAACCCTGGTGCACACCGATCTTTACATCAAATTCATCGCTCGTTCCGGCCGGACTTCACACTTTGGTTGATACATAATTATCTTTGACAATCATTATGTAATGCTCGGGGACACTCTGAGCCCTGTCAAATTAATTTTGTCGGTACCCGGTCGAAAAATTCTTTCTAGGTCGATGAATATCGTGTGCAAGTCTGTTTTGTAGTCTCTGTACTTTTCCATCAGTGTTCTGACCGAGTGTATGGCATCGGTTGTGGATCTACCGGCGACGAATTCGCATTGATTATCAATGACGTTAGTTATTTCAAGTAGTCTTTTGCTGATGATTCTTTCCCATATTTTGAAGGAATGTGAGATTAGCTTCATAGCTCTGGAGTTGCCGCAGAGTCTTATATCGCCTATATTTTTGTTGAAAGGGATGAGAAAGCTCCTTCGCCATTCGTCGGGAATTCCATGAGCCACGAACTTGTTGAAAAGTTTCGTCAGGAACAGTACGCCGGTATATCCCATTCGCTTCCAGAATTAAGCAGGGATATCGTCGGGGCCAGAGGCTTTGTTATTTGCCATTTGTTTGATTGCCAGAGCTATCTCTTCAGGTCTTATACATGGGATAGGGCCTTCTGTAGCAGGGATATCTTGTAGTGCCTCATTGGGAATACCTCATATAACAGTTCTGTGTAGTATTCTTTCTAGCGGTCATTGATGTCTTCGTTTGATGTTAGTAGTTTTCCATGTTTATCTTTCATAAATTTGTTTGTACCAGTAACCCTACTACTTTGGTGTATGCGCTTTGCCATCTTAAAGATTTCTTTATCATTTGACGCAGTTTCAAGTTTAGTATAGAAATCATCCCTGACGGTTGCCTTGGCCTGTGCGACGGCTCGGTTTGCGTTTTTTTCTTGGCAGTTTCATAAGCCTGGTCAGCATCGTCTTTTGTCTATTGCCATAGTTTGAAGAGTGTTTTCTTAGTTTTCAATTTTTCTCTCACTTCTTCAATCCACCAGCTAGTATCCGTGTTATTATTGATGGCACCTTTAGATACTCCTAAATATTGTTTTGCTTTTTCATTGCAGTGTAGTTGAAAATCACTCCACATTGCCTCGGCTGTTTCATCCTGCAGCCTCTGAAGGACGGCAGCGAAGGCGTAAGCGTGGTCGTCGCCGCCCCAGAAGGGGGAGAAGGCACAAATGGGACAAAGGACAGAGATTAAACAATTTGTAGAGAGTCAAGAATTGCCCGCGGCACAAATGAGCCTTAGAGCAACGGTGCTGCGCGCATCTCTCGCGATTCGGCTCATATGACCGCGAGGTCGGTGAGCCATGGGAGGTGGTGGGTTTGCTGTCTCTGAAGATGTTGTGTGATGTCTTCACATAGTCTGATACCTTCCTCACCCTCCAATTTATGCCACCTCGTTCTTATGATTTTCTCTTTCTTGACTTTGTACGTTTTTGGCATTTTGAACTCTGCCACCAGTTTCTATGCTGTGAGGTAAGAGGTTCCCTGGGTATGCCTTTGCAGTATTTGCATGCCTTTAGTTGTTTTCTATTAGTTAGAATGTAGTCTATCTAAGTGCATGCCCCGCCGCTTTTATAGGTTACTACGTGTTCTACATGTTTTGTGAAGAAAGTATTAACGATTGCAAGGTCGTGTTCCAGTGCCATTCGAAGGATTGTCTCTCCAAAATCAACCCGGACTGATTTTACCAAATCCTAAGTTGCCGTATATTCTCTGGTAAGTGGTAGTTTTCTCACCAACGTGACCGTTCAAGTCGCCGCCGAGGAACTTCGACTCACAATTTAGTATAGACTGCAGTAGATCGCTAGTTTCTTCCCAGAATGATTCCTTTTCCGAGCTTGGTATTATGGATTGGGGGGCATATGCGCATATGATGTTCATGCACGGTTGATCGTCCAGATTAAGCTTGATTGACATTAGTCTTTCGCTTACTCTGGTTACTTCTACTACGCGATTTTGAAAGTGTATGTCTACTACAATACCAACGCCATTCTGCGCCCTTGTTCCGTAATAAATCAGCTTGTAGTTATACCCGATATTACGAGATTTGGACCCCTTCTACTTCGCCTCCTGGATGCAACAAATGTTGATGCGTCTTCGATGTAATACTTCGCTAAGTTCTGAGCTGCGTCCTGTCATCGAGCCCACGTTCCTTACTATGCGCATCATGGGTGATATCCCGGGTGCTGTGATGACATTTGCGTCGCTTTGGGTGTACGCCCTAGCATTTTCTGCATTTCCATCACTGTTGTCGTCGCTTGAGGGGGACGCCCTAGCATATAACCCTTTTCTTATGTGTCCATTTCATGATTTGGTCTTAGTTATGATGATTCGCCTTGTTTTTACGGCCGGTTGCTACCTGACGCCAAGGCTATCACCCGCTGCGGAGTGTGAGCGCCGACGTTGGCGCCGAAGGGTTCTTCCGCCGCCATCTCTTCTGTAAGCCCCAGCCCTGACTTACAGCACTGCGGAGACATCTGCTCCGAATATGTCGAAGAAGCCCGTAACAGGGGTTTTATATCGCAATGTCCTTCTGCGGCCTTTTGGTCCACGGGAGCTATTTTATTTCGCTCCTACCCTCCTGATTCTACTCACGCAGAGCCAGGCGAGCGCTCCCTTATCCGTCACCTTTGGGACGCGTTCCCATAGGGGTTAAAGGTTCCCCCGGGAATAGTTTATGATATTTGCTGATGCCCATTATTTAATCTGAAGTACTGTACAAAGTATGCTTTACCATAAACAGTCACTACATATTTCAACTCTGTTCTTGGTGTATATTAATGATCGATTATAATATATACGTATATATATTGTCAGCTGTCATAGTTATATAGTTCAAAATAACTCATCAAGAAAATATTATCATGTAAGATATAACATAATATATTATTTTATTTCAGGACTTACACGCCGAATACCAGCTTTTATTGATCATGTTCTTTTTATCTATTTGGGTGCTCCTCGTAGTGGCTGCTCAAGTAGGTGAGGTGTCTTTACGACTTCTGGAGCAGACTAAGACCATTTGTGTGTATGCACTACTAAAACCTAACAATAATTGTAAGTTTGAAGTATAAGCGTTTATAGCATCTATATCCCTGAGAATAATGCCGGCTCTACATTTGTGCCGCGAAGTTCCGCGAACAGGCGTGAACGTGAATGTAAATGGATTTCGCTAGATTCACGGGCGTTCACGCCTGTTCCCCGATCGTAGCCAGTATTTTGTCCCGCGACATAGGGTTCGCGTTTCGTTCGCGCGGTGTTCATGCGTACACATCCACATTCACTGATTACCGATGCGTACAGATGGGCGTGTGCATTAGCAAATGTACTATGGAATTCAAAAAATCGCCATTAGATACAAGTCATTACAATTTCAGTTATCCACCATCTTCTTCTTCTCCAACGATTTCTAATTATTTTATTATTTCGTAGGTACAAATAGTTATATGTTGCTACAGCAAACAAAGTTATTGCAGTCGCAGCTTCCACATCCATTTCGCGGCAGGTTTCACTCACGAATGTGTGACCCTTGAATGTAGAAGGGCACAAGTTCTGCCGTGAAATCACGGCGCAAATTCACGGCATAATTTCGCGGCACTAATGTAGAGCCGCCATAATATCATTATCACAACTGAGCTCGTCTTCTCAGCCCCTCTCCTCAGCGCGCTCTACAAAATACGTTGAAGTGTTACCATTTCTGTTCGGTGTAAGTATGAATTTTTGATTTTCCAAATTGCTCATAGATGGCGCTGTTACCTTTGTAAAACTCGCAAGCATTTCGTTTTGTCTTTTGTATAGATATATTGTGAAAGTTTATTCAATAGAGGTTTAAGAACAGGATACATTGGTTTCTTTTGATACCCTTAGTATCCCACACTCCCAACTTAGGCCATCTACATTTTTGGTCCATCGGAGCCGAATATACTAGCTGAGGTAGTAGGTCTTGCTAGTGGAGGTGAGACTGCATTCGTCATCGCACCTGAACGAGTAGTGGATCGCTACTCAAGGGGCGTTACTGCAGGCGGTGTGCCTTGCTGTACTGCGTTGAGCTGAGCTGTGCTGTGCTGGCTGGCTAGCTGGCATTGGCAGCCGACGGGAGAAGTTGGTTGCGGAGTTGTGAAGTGAGTGCAAAGTGGATAAACTGTGAGTACAATTTTGCCATGCTAATTTGATCCTAAAGTGCAAGTACAAATAATCTTTGAAGAATTAAAATTTGCCAAGTAAAATTGAACTTTATGTGTTCTAAGTAGAAATCTTGAAAAAATTTAATGCTATTTTGGACTTAGTTAAATTTGCTAGTGTTGAGACTTAGAATAATTTGAAGAAAAACGACGGAACGAGGAATCTGTGCCCAATTTTTCTAAGTGGTTAAAAACATCAAACACTTGTAAAATTTTTGCATTTTTTTCTATATACTTGTAATTTTTTTTTGTCTCTAGTTTTAAACTTGTTTCATTTTGTATGAACTTTTGACATTTTTAGTGTTGAAATATGTATGTTTAATGGAACATAAGCATTCCATTCACTTTAAATTTGACTATAAGTAATTGTATTTGTGTCAACGAGCTAGATTTCCCCGATTGGTTTAAGTTTAAAATTTACTTTTAATCGGTTATATCTTGTGTTTATTCACTATGGAGTCCCTATTAAAGATACAAAAGAATCTTAAAGGTGGTATAGAAAAATCATTTGTCAACTTTAAAAAATCTCCAAAGGAGCGTTTGTCAAAAGAGTACATAGAAACTAGATTAGAAAATTTGGAACAAGATTGGTCCGAATTTAGATCAAATCACATTAAATTAATTGAAATAACCAAACCAGACCAATTAGATACATCAGAATATACGAAAACTGATATGTATGACTTAACCGAAGATAAATATATTGAATATAAAACATATGCAAAGGTGTTATTGAATAAGTTCGTATCTCAATCAGGTTCTACAATGGTGGCTGGTTCTAGCAATAGTAAAGACAAATCTAACAACTGGGCCCCATCAGTGAAATTACCTAAAATAACGTTACCTACTTTTTCTGGGAAATACTCAGAATGGCCGACTTTTCGCGACTTATTTATATCTCTTATACATAAAAATGAGTCCTTAGACAATGTACAACGCATGCATTATTTAAAGGGTCATGTCACTGGTGAGGCCGAGCAATTGATTCGACATATACCTATTACTGAATCAAATTATACACAATGTTGGTCTTTATTAGAAGATCGGTATGATAATAAGAAGTATCTGTGTAACTGTATTTTGAAAAGATTATTTGGGCAACGCCGATTAAACTCAGAATCAGCTAATGGATTAAAAGATCTATTAGACACAACTACTGAATGTCTAAGCGCTTTACGGAATTTGGATGTTGATGTCAATACTTGGGACGTGATAATAATTTATATTGTTACTGATAAATTAGATATGGAAACGCGTAAGCAATGGGAGCTCACAGTGTCTAGTGATAGTTCAAAAGACTTGCCTACATTTAAACAATTCAAAGAGTTCATGGAAAATCGGTTTAGAGCACTCGAGTGTTTAGGCCCTAAGAGTTCAGGTCATCAAGGCTTCGGTTCACACACTCAGCAAATAAGGGCAAGCACAACCAGCAATCGCGCTAACGTGTTATTTGCTTCGACGGGTCGGACACCTTGCGAATATTGTGAAGAAGATCACAAACTTTGTTTTTGCAAAGACTTTGCAAAATTAGATTACGATAAGCGATATGAATTTGTATCCAAAAATCGTCTTTGTTACAACTGTTTGGGTGCAAATCATAGCATCAAGTTTTGTAATAGTCCATCTAATTGTAGAATATGCAACAGACGGCACCATTCTCTTCTACATGCGCAAGAGAATAAAGTTGTAACACATACTTCACAAACGCTTGAATCCTCAGTACATGATATACCTGTTCAAGACACCAGCAGTCCATCAGACGGGGTCACTAGTATGATGACGTGTTTGACTTCTGGTGCAACTGCACTACCTAGAAGAGTTCTACTCGCCACTGCATTGGTTGGAGTTCAGTCAGGACATGGACAATTTGAAACCATTCGTGCTTTACTGGATCAGGGGTCACAAGCGTCTTTCATGACAAAAGCGACTGTTCAATATTTACGTCTGACGAAACGTCCAATCAGAAGTATAGTTTCAGGAATAGGCGAGAATAAATCTACGGTAGCAAAGTCAACTGTAACATTTAACCTGCAGTCAATGATAGATCCTGGTTTCGAGATTGAGGTGACTGCATACGTTTTGAATAATATCACCTCACATCTCCCTGAAAGAAAAACGGTAGTGAATTGGGCGGAGTTAGAAAACGTAAAACTTGCAGATCCGCAGTACCACTCGCCAAATAAAATTAATATTTTATTAGGTGCTGAAGTATATGGGCGTATCATAAGGAAAGGGTTGATAAAATCTCCATCTGGTAGCTTAATAGCGCAGTGCACCGCATTTGGATGGATTTTATCCGGTGTCGCCAATTCAGACGATACGAATGTTGCAAATGGTCCTGTAGAGAGGATAACTGTCATGCATACCCAAATTAGTGATGATACGATTTTGAAAAAATTTTGGGAACTAGAAGAACCATTTGAAGAGGTATCTAAAATTTTAAGTGTTGAAGAGCAAACTTGTGAAGAAGTATTTTCAGCTACTACTAAACGAACACAAGAAGGTCGCTATGTAGTTAAATTGCCATTTAAAAAGGACAAAGGGTTATGCAAAGGAGGTAATTCCCGTGAAATAGCAATTAAAAGATTTAAAGGTTTAGAAAGGAAATTTATAAAGGACTCGAATTTTAAAGAAAGGTACACTCAAGCATTAATGGAATATTTGCATTTAGATCACATGAGACTAGTCGAAAAAACTGACAAGCAACACGAGGAAGCTGTGTACTTACCACATCATGCCGTAATCCGTGAAGATAAAGTAACTACCAAAATTCGGCCTGTTTTTGATGCATCAGCTAAAAACAATAAAGGTTATTCTTTGGATGATTGTTTATGCGTGGGACCCAGTTTACAGCCAGAATTACGTCATCTCTTATTGAAATGGAGAACGTTTCGAATTGGTTTGGTGGCTGACGTAGTAAAAATGTATCGGCAAGTGAGGATCGCCGATGAAGACACCACATGTCAAAGAATTGTTTGGCGTGACAATCCTTATACAGAATTTAAGGACTACGAACTGCTGACTGTGACATTCGGAACTGCTTCCGCTCCATATCTCGCAGTCAAAGCTATGCAGCAAATAGTGGATGACGAAGGAGCAAACTACCCATTAGCAAGGAAGATAATTTTAAATTCATTTTATATGGATGATTTAATGACGGGATGCGAAGAGATCAATGAAGGAATAGCAATATTTAAGGAGTTAACAGAATTATTAGACAAGGGAAGATTCCAACTACAGAAATGGAATAGCAACAGCAAAGATCTATTAAAAGAAATAAGTAAAATTCAGAGAGAACGACATGATAGTGGAAATAAAGAGCGAATTCAACCAAAAGAGGACATAAACAACAGATTTCAACAAATGAAGGAGAACAGCGGTGTACAAGGCAGAAATGAAGAAAGGGGTAAAAAGTATCAGGATATAGAAATAAAACTAGATGAGGTAATAAAAGTACTTGGACTTACCTGGAAACGTGACAATGATTTCTTCAAGTACTATGTAGATCTTCCGAAGAGAACTGGACCTGAAACAAAAAGAACCATATTATCAGATATTGCGCGCCTGTTCGATCCACTCGGTTGGGCAGCACCTAGCATTATCATGGCAAAAATGTTCATTCAAAGATTATGGCTAGCAGGAATTGGTTGGGACGAGGAGGTACCAGCCGAGTTAGTAAAAGATTGGAATACTTACCGTGCAGAGATGCCAGTACTTACGGAGATTAACGTTCCGAGATGGCTGGGCACGAGACATAATGATGTCATCAGGGAATTGCATGGTTTCTCTGATGCGTCGAAATTGGCATATTCAGCGGTAGTCTATATACGTACTATTGACGCAGGAGGCACAGTCAAGGTTACTTTATTAACGTCCAAGACTAAGGTAGCTCCTATTAAGCAGCGAAGTATACCACGTTTGGAGTTGTGTGGTGCTGGATTATTGGCGAACTTACTCGTCGAAGTGGCTCAAGTTCTAGAAATTCCGATTGGACATGTTAGAGCTTGGACGGACTCGACGATTGTTTTGTCGTGGCTCAACAAACACCCTAGTCACTGGAAAACGTTTGTAGCTAATCGGGTGTCTGATATCTTAACCAAACTAGATGCTAATCAATGGGCCCACGTTACTTCCAAGAGTAATCCAGCAGACTGCGCATCTCGGGGTATTCTGCCTTCAGAGCTAATTGACGCTAAAATGTGGTTTGCAGGGCCCGACTTCTTACTTGACAATCCAATTATTTATGTCAAACCAAAAGACCTTAATATTTCATTAGAACAAGCTGTTAGGGTTCACGTTTCTGTTATTGAACAAATTCCTTGGGATAAATATTCATCACTCAACAAACTGCTAAGAGTAATGGCCTATTGCAGACGTTTTAAAGATTACAAGAGAGGTGTGGGTTACACAAGCTATTTAAAGAAAAGGGAAATAGACGACGCTTTAGAGTGCGCAATTAAGATCTGTCAACGAGAAGGATTCAATAGAGAGATTTGTGAGATCAAAGAAGCAGGATACGTAAAATTTAAAGACAGTAAAATAAGATCCTTGACTCCTTACATTGATGAAATGAATATTATGAGAGTTGGAGGTAGATTGCAAAGATCGCAATTAGAAGAATGCATAAAACATCCGATTGTATTGCCTCATAATGCATATCTGACGCAACTGTTGATAGCTAACGCACACGAAAAGACGTTGCATGGCGGACCTCAATTAATGAAGCAATTTTTACGCACTGCTTACTGGATTGTGGGTGTAAAGTCTTTGGTTAAACAATGTATTCGAAGATGCGTTCCTTGTGCAAGATATCGACCCAGCCTTCGCAACCAATTGATGGGCTCACTTCCATCAGTAAGAGTCACTCCTGCAAGGCCATTCTTACATTCCGGGGTTGATTACGCTGGGCCAGTTCAGCTAAGAACAACAAAGGGGAGAGGACACCGTTCTTATAAGGGGTATATATGTTTATTTATATGTATGGTTACACGTGCTATACATTTAGAGGCAGTCAGTGATATGACAACCCAAGCCTTTATTGCTGCATTTAGACGATTCGTCTCAAGACGCGGTCACTGTGCGCAGTTATGGAGCGACAATGGCAGTAATTTTATTGGTGCTGCTAAAGAACTGCAGGAATTGTTTCAAAGACAGCAAGGTATAGTAGAACAAGTTGAGGTTAATGGTACAGAGTGGCACTTCATTCCGCCACATGCTCCCAACTTTGGTGGTCTTTGGGAATCTGGCATAAAGTCTACGAAACACCACTTGAAAAGGGTGATTGGAGAGACCACTCTGACTTACGAAGAAATGAGTACACTCCTAAGCCAGATCGAAGCATGTTTAAACTCCAGACCTATTACTTCATTGAACGACAGTGATCCTGCAGAGCCGACAGCTTTGACGCCAGGACACTTCTTAGTGGGGAAACCATTGATTTGTGTGCCTGATTCCCACTATAATCTTTCCCCAGTAAGCTCATTAAACAGATGGCAATTGATCCAATGTATGACACAACACTTTTGGCGGAGATGGTCGCAGGAATATTTAGTTACGCTTTTACATAGATATAAATGGGACAAACAAATTCAAGAACCTCAAGTAGGTGATGTAGTTCTTGTTAAGGAAGACGACTTACCGCCTGGTCGTTGGTTAATAGCACGGGTAGTCGAAAAACATCCTGGGCCTGATCAGTTAACCCGAGTAGTTACATTGCGCACAAAAACATCCTTGATTAAGAGACCAACATCCAAATTGTGCATATTGCCAGTTACAGATAGGAGATTGTAATACGATTATGTCAAGTGAATGTTGTATATGAGTGGTTAGTAGTTAGGTGTAATGGATTAATGTGTGTATAAAGACATCCGTGTCAAAGATTGCGAAAATCTGTTTTTCTGTTATCATTTTATAGTCTTTTAGTTAATCTCATATTATTGTAGCAGAAGACAATTCATTATTGTTATCATTAATTAGTTTATATCAGAAACCTTTATTTCTTAGACATTAAGTTTTTTATTTCATCTAATTATTTTTGGTTGAAGAGCAATAATTGTCAATATTGCTCTTGCCGGGCGGTATGTTCGGTGTAAGTATGAATTTTTGATTTTCCAAATTGCTCATAGATGGCGCTGTTACCTTTGTAAAACTCGCAAGCATTTCGTTTTGTCTTTTGTATAGATATATTGTGAAAGTTTATTCAATAGAGGTTTAAGAACAGGATACATTGGTTTCTTTTGATACCCTTAGTATCCCACACTCCCAACTTAGGCCATCTACAATTTCGACCAGTCGATATTACATCTATTAAACCCAGCTTATAATATTAATTCTATTTCAGTCAATACGACCTAAGTAACTGTAATCTTTAGAACCAAATACAACTGACCATCAGAAGTACACGGTCTACATCTACGCTAATGTTTTAATCAGATGACCAATTCTCTTAATTATTTTACAAACGCTGAACAAAAGTTGACCGAATCGAGATTGAATTGTGAATTGACTAAAAACCTTAGGTACTCATTCAATTATTGTCAATTCTAATTGTTAGCAAAATAACATTCTTAGTTTGTTTGTTTTTCGGTTATATTTCGATATAATCCCACTTAAATTAGACTTTGAAATTTCATATTGTGATACGAGAATACGAAACTTGACATTTGTGAGATCGACTTGATCGGAACTGAATTTTGACTACATTTTAATTACGAGAATTGATCCTCAGAAATGACTTGTATAATTGTTTGTTGTATATAAACTCAAAACGTATGAACGGATTTTAACAATTCTTACGAATTAGGTTGACCTTACATAAACCAAAAAGTAGTGCATAATAGCAGTAAAATTGCACAATCGGTTTTGCTGCTTATATACAAGTGCATGTCTGACTATATTTTTTTTTATACTTATAGGGATATAGAACAGATGGGTGTTCCATACAGTACACTACGTATTCGTTGATATAGAGTTTAACACTCCTCCGTGTGAAGATTTGTATTTTTGTTTGTTCTTATGAACCGATTCTAAAAATTTTTACGAATTAAGACGGCCTTACACAACCAGAATCCGTACTAGAATTCAGAAACTGAATTAAGGATCCTAATTCCGGACGCGCGGAATGCCATACAAAACCCCTATTCACCACACGCATGCAGATTTATTGTGTGATGTGAATCAGTTACCCCAGCCATATTAACGCTCGCAACATGAAATACCGCTCGCGCACTGCTACCTCCGCTGCCAACTTAGCAACTCCTTCCTTTCTGGTATCCTCACTCACTCGCAGGAACACAACAGTTCAAGGGAATGGTTATTTGACTGCGGTATTCTGTGAGGTGAATGTACCTACTTCCCCACTCGGGCAGCTTACAAAATAAGCAATGCCCTACCTCTCTTACTGCCAGAGCTTCTCCGGCTGTGTATATATATATTTTAATATTCTTTTTTTGTGCTTGTTGTTCCAATATTTAGCTAGAATCTTCAAGTTAAGCTACAGTATCCTTAGCGTGCTGGAAACTCGAGATCCTCGTCTCTCTATCTACGGGTTAGCCTACTTTGACTTCGGACTAGCGATTCGTTTGGCTGCCTCGATGTTTGTCTACATCACTGCATTACTACAACTTGACGACGAAGAAACACCAGCATAATATACGATAGTACTATAACCTACAATATTTCCACGCAAAATATATGTGTTTTCCAACGCTTATAGAAAATGATAAGACACTATATGTACCAATTGTGTATTATACATGTAAGAATAATTAAAAACAACCTATTTCATGCTTTTCTTGTAGTAAAGAACAAAGTACCTTATATCTGATAGATTTTAGCAGTTGTTACATGAAATCATATTGTCGTCAACCCTTATTCATCCCACTGCTGGGATACCACAATTGACGAAGTTCAGAGCAAACTCCATCACGCCGCTCAACTGTGGGTTGGCAGAGGCCAGTGTTTTCAAGCCGCTTATAGGCCTGAATTAGCTTAACAACTACCATATAATGACAACAGCCATAACCGGCAGCTTAACGTGCCCACGCAGTTTATAATCACAACGGCACTGAAAAGGTTCCTTCAAAAATCAACGTTCATATTAGTCAAAGTAGTTATCACTTGGCATTGCCAGTTGAGAGGTTGTCAAATAAAACATGACATTGTACTTTTTGTCGGGAACTTATTGAGCACGGTTGTGCGTCTGAACTAATTTTCATTATTTAAAGTATATTGATTCATAATAAATATAGTGTATTTTGGTGAAAGTGATAATAAAAGTGCATAATATTAGTGGTCTACCTACCCCTTTATTTAAATTGTTTGAACTGCCACTGTAGAGTGTGTTACGATATATGTAGGAGCAGCTAAGTTATTGAGGAACTAGTGGATATCCGACGATATTTTTCGGCATATGCCTGACTTCTGTATAGTATTCTACGTATTCATAGATATAGTGTTTTAAGTGCACATTTTTTAGCGTATAACACTCCTCCATGTAAGTTGATGCATAAATAAACCATACTATAAACTTAATCAGACGTTTGCATCATCTACCGAGCTTACTACCTTACATGGCGACCCTGCCATTTGGGCAATCTGACAATGTCCTGTTGAGGGTGTGTATTTTGACTGTGAATAACTTAAAATTCGAACAGTTATTTAAAACTTACTTATAAAAAAGTACCATTCAAAAACAGCGAGGTTATATGTAAACCATTTATAATGTAAACATCAGCAATCGTATAGCAAAATTTAATGGGATCTTTTCGGAGACCGAACCCATTATTGAGTGACACAGTTTGACGAGCCCGATGGTCGAATGGCTATCAATGGCTACTTTGACTCTGGTCGTGGGTTCGATCCCCGCACAAGATAAACATTTGTGTGCATGAACATGTCTGTTTGGCTTGGTTTTATAAAAAAAAAATGTATTTAAGTACATTAATCTCCTCCGGCCGTTGTCACAACTGCGATTCGCAACCAGTTGCGAATTAAGAATTTTCATTCTTTTTTTTGAACATTTTCCTTAATCACAACTTGGTTGCGAATAAAGAATATAAACTTCCCAAACTCAGTTGTCTAGTTCCCATAGTATAAGCTTTGTGCTTAATTTGGGACAGGATGGCGTTGTCCATAAATATTTATTTATTATTCATTTATTTAACAGATCACATGGCCAGGAGATACATACCCGGTTTACGGCGAAGGATGTTAAAAAAGTGGTCATATCTATGTCGCGAGGGAGGTCTCCTGGTCATGATTTTCTTAGTATTGAACATAATAAAGCAATCTGGAAATCGCCTACCAAGAGTACTTGCCATGTTTTATTCTCTGTGTGTAACGCACTCTCACTTACCAGTTGATATGATGAGAACTGTGGTGGTGCCAGTGATGAAAAATAAAACTGGAGACTTAACACGTTGACTGTCCGTGCATTACATGTAATGCATTTTTGATCCAGCTGTGACGTCCGCGTTATATGTAATGCATTAGTCAATGTTGACATAATAAAGGATTCTGGCAAGGACGTGTGAGTTAAGACTTTGAGCTTTTAAGAACGTATGAACAAGGAATTAAGGAAACTAAAACACCAACGTCCGATATTTATTTTTTTTTATTTCAAGTAGTATTAGGAAAGTAAAAAATTATTAAATAAAGATATAATAAGAATTAAATAAAGATCTCTGCAGTATTAGTTCATGGTCCGCAAACTTCGGTATACATGTAAACCCCGCTAAATGTCAGGCGATTGTCGTGGGTAGTTCTCGACAGATTGCCAAAATGGATTTAAATTCTGTATCTTCCATCGTTTTTGAAAACTCCATTATACCTTTTGGACACACTGTTAAAAACCTTGGCCTGCATATAGACGCTACCTTGAGTTGGACAACCCAAGTTGTAGAGGTAAGCCGTGCAGTCATGTCTACCTTACGATCCCTTAATCGGTTTAGGAATTTTCTCCCCATTACTACTAAGGTCACTCTTGTCAAATCCCTTATTTTTCCTATCATTGATTATGCCGATGTCTGTTATCCAGATCTAAATGTTGATCTTCTTAACAAACTGGACCGACTTGTTAATAACGCTATCCGTTTCATCTTCTGTCTTCGTAAATTTGATCATGTCTCTACATATCGGTCTCAGCTTAAATGGCTCCCCATTCGTCAACGCAGACAACAACGGTTGCTCTGTACTCTTCACTCTATCCTTACTAGCCCCCTTTCTCCTGAATACTTGAAAAGTAAGTTTCAGTATCTATGTGATTCTCATGACCGTCAACTTCGATCTGATAATTCTCTTTCGCTCTCTATTCCGCTTTTCGCTCAGGTTTTATGTCTGATTCCTTTACATTGCAGGCATCACGACTTTGGAACGCACTACCTATCCCATTAAGAAAAATACCTAATAAATTTAATTTCAAAAAGAAAGTTTATGCTAACCTCTTAAACAGCTTAATTCGGCCGTGAGTTATCTGACATGTTTATGTATGTTTTTATTATGTATATATATATGTATATGTGTGTTTGTATGTATATATTTATATGGATATGTATGTATGGATGTAGTGTATGTATGTATATATAAGTATAAATATAGTTTATGTATAGTTTATACTCACTATTTATGATTTTGTTATATATTTGTAAACCGCATTCGTGGATGTCTGCACTTCCCGAAGGTTGACTGGTAGAGAATGCTTTTAGCATTAAGTCCGCCTTTTGTACCATTGGTCTTATTGTGGTCAATAAAGAGTTTAAATAAATAAATAAATAAAAAATGTCTAATGAGCTTCATTAAAAAAGAGTTTTATAAACAGCTGACGGAAAAAAAAACAGTGTTTCCAGTTTTCACACAGGGATACCAAATTATAAAATCAAGTTTACCCACAAATTTTTCCCACAAATATTATAGTGCATTACATTTATTGCACTCAAATCTAGCTCTAGCGTCCGTGCATTACATATATAGCACTAAAATCTAGCTCTAGCGTCCGTGCATTACATATAATGCACTAAAATCTAGCTCTAGCGTCCGTGCATTACATATAATGCACTAAAATCTAGCTCTAGCGTCCGTGCATTACATATAATGCACTAAAATCTAGCTCTAGCGTCCGTGCATTACATATAATGCACTAAAATCTAGCTCTAGCGTCCGTGCATTACATATAATGCACTAAAATCTAGCTCTAGCGTCCGTGCATTACATATAATGAACGATGTATTCAGGTGACTTTCAGGTTTTTAATCATAACTATGAGTTATATAGGTATCGTTTCATTCATTCAAAGGTATTTTATGGCAGTTTAATAAAAAAAATCGCTGGACGTCACTGGTTGGTGTCACAAATAACCTGGGACAGTCAACGTGTTAAATGATAAACATAACTACAGACCAATATCACTGGCTACTGTAATGGCTAAGATGCGTGATAGTTTGCTGAACACTCAACTAGATAAGTACCTAAATATTCATGATAACCAATTTGGGTTTAAATCTGGATTATCTACAGAGTCAGCTATTCTGTGTTTAAAGCAAACTGTCAGGTACTACACGAATAGAAGCACATCTATATGTGCCCGTTTTCTCGACCTCTCGAAGGCGTTTGATCTAGTCTGTTATGATATTCTATGGCAAAAACTAAATGACATTTCCATGCCTGGAGAACTGGTACAAATCATCAAGTACTGGTATTTGAATCAGATCAACGTTGTTCGGTGGTAGAGTGCTCTGTCGAATCCGTACAGATTGGAGTGCGGAGTGAGGCAAGGGGGGTTGACCTCTCCAAGGCTCTTTAACCTGTACGTAAATGCCCTGATAGAGGAGCTTAGCAGCACACGTGTCGGCTGCCACATTGACGGTGCCTGTGTTAATAATATCAGCTACTCAGATGACATGGTGCTGCTGAGCGCCTCTGTTTGCGGCCTATCTAGATTATTAGGCATATGTGAGCGATACGCTCTAAGTCATGGTTTGCTCTACAATGTAAACAAAACTAAATGTATGGTCTTTTGGGCCAAGGGTCGCAAATGTCCACATAGTGTCCCACCTATTAGACTAAACGGGATAGAACTTAAAAGAGTTGAAGAGTTTAAATACCTTGGACACGTGGTGACCACTGACTTGAAGGACGATGCTGACATTGAGAGGGAACGAAGGGCGTTGTCTGTAAGAGCAAATATGATTGCACGCAGGTTTGCACGGAGGGACGGACAGGGATAACTGCTGAAATAAATGAATTTGAATTTGAATGGAACTGGAAATTTTGTGAGAAGTGAATAAATAAATTATTATTGTCGCATTTATTTATTTATAATCATATTTAATACATTTGTATTAAACGGTTTTATTTAGCTTCCCCTGTTTGTTTAAAATACGTTTGGGTCAAATCTGGTATTTGAAATTTGACCCCCTTCCTGTTGACAGAGTGATCTGAAATTTGGTACACACCTTTAGTTCTGGTGGCAATACAATTAAATAAATTCTGTTTGTAAATCCAAGATGGCCGTCGCCGCTACAAAACGACGGTTAACAAATTTTGTCACGACTACCTTAATATGGGTATCAAATGAAAGGGTTTGACTCGTTGAACACGGTTTTACTATGGAAATAAATTAAAACCAAGATGGCCGCCGCTACAAAATGGTGGTATACACATTTTGTCACGACTACCACTGTATGGGTATCAAATAAAAGGGCTTGACTAGTAGAACACAGTTCACTATGAAAAATATTAATATAAAATGATGGCCGTCCACAAAACGGCCGATTACATATTTTCACACAACCCAGTCAATATGGGTATCAAATGAAAGGGCTGGATGTTGCCCTTAATTTTCTCATGGGCTTCCACTGTCCACAAGATGCAAGGCAATACTGTAGAAATCGCAGTTGTTTATTTAGGCTCAAAATTGTTTGATGAAGGGCAAGCATACATGGCTCCGAATCGAGTAAAGTCTTTGGAAGGATTATGTATCGAGGAAGGAGTTTGCAGGAAATTATCAGGAAAGAAACCGTGTAATAATTAGGCACTAAAGGGAGACGGGTGTCATGCCGTCTCCCTCATCAATCTAAGGCATTGATCAGACAAAAAAAAAAAAAAAAAGTGCCGTGTTTCCATACAGTCAACTCAGTTTACGCTACGCCAAACGAATATATAATATAATGTAATTTTGTTTTATATTAATATATTTAAAATATAAAAAACAGAATCCCTCGTTAGCGGGAACAAGGTTCAAACTATCGATTGTCAAGGTCAAGTCAAGGTCACAGAGACAGAAACCTCCTCGCAATACGTGCCGTGCTAAGGAAGATAGCTTTTTGTATCTGACCCTTGATCCAGCTCCCCAACGCAAGCTTCTTTAGATGGTCGTCGAAGCTCATGGCGATTAAGCCATTTACCATCCATTGACCAACTATCGGGACAATCATTGCTGAATAGAGGTCCCACATGTCGATAATGTCATGAGCCAAATCAAGATACTAAAATAGATCAATAAAACCGGTTAAATTATTTTTTTTATATTTTTTTTTAATATATAACTTTTAATTTAATATAAAAACAAAATTACAAATTAACCCTACAAGGGTAAACAAGGTCCAAACTACTACTACAATACTAGCAAATCTTGCCATCTCATTCTCGATTTTGGCGCGATCTTAAACGTCAAAAGTACCAACATTTGAGTTTAATCGATCCTAAAATTACATTTCGATTTGATACTGATTTCAATGTCAAGAGTACCATTTGACATCTATTCGATCTGATTTCGATTTGATCCTAATTCGATTGCGTAAAAAGTCACCCTGGATCAGGGATGTCCAAAGCACGGCTCGCGACATGTTGTTTTTTACCTACCGCTCTTTGGACAGTTTTTGTACAAAGAACTGAAAACTATATATTTTTTGAAACAATGATGACTGTTTTATAACTAACTAAAATACCCGAACTGCGTATTATTTGTTATCTATTTATCTATACATATAAGAAGAATGACTTCAAGCCCAAAGAGGAAAATAGCCTCATATGGTACACTGATGGCTCTAAAACATTGGAAGGTACAGGAGCCGGCATTTTCTCTAAGGACATACAACACGGTCAGAGTATGGGACAATATGCTACTGTATTTCAAGCTGAATTGTATGCCATAACTGCTTGTGCAAAAATGAATATAGACAAAAAGGTCGCTAATCGACACATCTACATTCTCAGTGACAGTCAGGCAGCCCTCATGGCCCTGAACTCTGACAGGGTGGAATCTAGACTTGCTCTTGCGGGTATTGATGCCCTTAATAAACTGGGCAGAAATAATACCCTGGAATTGGTCTGGGTTCCGGGACATACAGGCGTTGAAGGCAATGAGAAGGCTGATGAACTGGCAAGGGAGGGATCAAGCACGAATTTCATGGGACCTGAACCCTTTGTAGGTCTCTCATATGGAACAGTCATTACGGCCATAAATGACACGGCCATGTCTAGGCATCTGGCTGAATGGAGGGAGATGAGTGGATTACTTCACTCTAAGGAAACCATCGGCGAAGGCACAGTTAATTGGTACAAACATGTACAGAGATACGACAGAAAACGGATACGTCTCATCCTTGGGGCACTGACTGGGCATTACGCCTGCCGTGGGCACCTACACAAGATGAGACTTATTAATAGCCCAGAATGCAGAACATGCAAGGCACCTTACGAGACCATGAAGCACTTGATGTGTCAATGTGATACCCTAGCTGGTAAACGAATGGTAATCTTTGGAAAGGCGTACCCAGACCTGGAGGACTTCAGGCTCTTCCCAATTAAAGGCGTACTGAAGTACATGGAACATGTCTTCAGACAGTCAGGGGAGAGTTACTAAAGAATAGGGAGTGCACAAAAGATCCAAGAGGGTCGACGTGCCACCGGTGCTGCGGCGCTGGACCCATTTCAAGATAAGATAAGATCTATACATATAAAATTCAAAGTCCTGACTGACTGACTGACTGACTGATATATCAACGCACAGCCCAAACCGCTGGGTCTAGAGTAGGGTTTGGGAATTCCCGACAAGTTCAAAGTCCCGGGACACGAGACAGCCTAGAGTCAAAGTCCCGGGAATTCCCGGGACTTCGAGACTTTTTGTTTTTTTAGTGAGGCTTTCGTAAAATTGTAATTAATTTAGTTTTTTGTTTAAAATTGTAACTATCAATTAAAAAAAAACAATTCTTTGCAAAAAATCAACATTTATTATACAGAAAATTAAATGATTACCTAGAGTTATTAAACGAATTCCGTTAAAAGTGAGCTGTTTGAGTAGTTGGGCATCAACAGTTGTTTACTAGCTTAAAACTTATAAACGAAATAAATATTTACAATTTTATTCTTATTAATAATGTTAATTTATTTGTAAGAATTGAAAATATATTTTGTGTATTATTTATGGGAGTAAATAATTTATAAAATAAGTAATTAATATTTTGGGGCTATACTCTATATTTCAGGTTATTCATTAGACAAATGTAAATTCTGAATTGAATATGTTTAGTAGTTTTTATCATAAAGGAAATGTTTAATATGAGATAATATATAAAAGATTTATGATATTTACAGAGTCACAAATACAATTAAGAATAATGTGCCAGTGGACCAAACAGTTGACAAGGGGAAATCGCTAAATATCTTAAACACACCCAATGAAAGTTCAAATGTGTTGCACAGTCAAAAAGTCAATTATCCTAACATTCCTTTTTTTTTTCACTTTTTCCAAAAAATAAATCGGTTTTAATTAATATTTTAATTTTAGATACGGGTAGCGGGTACTTTACTATGGTTGTTTACAAAAAACAGTACGAAAAAGATGGCTGATAACGATATAAAGACGGCTAACGCATGCGCATAAAAAAAAATTGTGATGAAAAGGCCTATTAGTTCACCAGTAGTTACTTAGCAGACCACGTAGTTATTCAATAAACTTACAGATGGCGCTATGCTCCTTCAATTATTTGAGAATAAAAATGAATTTCGAATATCTTGTCTCGTCTCGAGTCTCAAGTCTCCAGTCCCGGGACTCGAGACAACTAAAATTACGAAAAGTCCCGGGACTTCGAGACTCGAGACGTCCCGGGACCCAAACCCTAGTCTAGAGATTCCAAATTTGGCACGTACGTTCCTTATACCGTCTTCTTCTTCTTCACTCGGTCCCTCATTGCTGAGGATCGTGGTCACAGGAACCTCGCGAACGGACAATCTGTCTCCATCGATTCCTGTCCGAAGTGGCCCTCACTGCCTGATAGAATCTAGAAAAGGAGGCGACCCCCTTCACCTGGTCAGACCATCTTGTTGGTGAACGGCCACGTGCTCTCTTGCCTTCGGTGTTGCCAACAATAACAAGCCTCTCCAGGCTGCCATCTCCTCTCCTCATCACATGGCCGAAATAAGAAAGTATGCGTTGCATACACGTGGTGGACAATCTGGTCTCAATGCCGAGTTGAGAAAGAACAGATACATTTGTGCGTTTGGCCGTCCATGGTATTCGGAGCATCCGCCTCCAGCACCACATCTCTAGTGCATCTATTATCTGTCTCTCTCTCTTGCACGTCTCCACTCCATAGAGAAAGATCGGGAATACTAAGGCTCGGACCAACCTGGGTGTTTGTTTTATAACTTATTCCTCGGTTTTTCCAGATTCCCTGCAGGCGTGTCATTGCGTCTTTAGCCATGGCTATTCTTCTTTTTATCTCTGGGACACAGCTTCCATCATTGTTTATATTTGATCCCAAATAGATAAGGTTGTCCACAGTGTCGATGCCCCTGATGTTTTGGACATCAGACAGTTTTCCGGCACGATCCACCACCATTAGTTGGGTTATCTGTCTGTTTACCTCCAGTCCCAATTTTTCCACTCTCTACCTCCAACCTGTGCAGTATCTCCCTCATATCAGAAAATGATGTAGCGAGGAGAACTGTATCATCTGCGCATCGCAAATTGCAGATGCGCCTTCCGCCCACCGCAAAACCCTTATCCCAGTCCTCGAGGGCTTTGCGAATTATATATTCGCCATATATATTGAAAAGCAGTGGGGAGAGAACGCATCCTTGTCTTACGCCTTTTTTAATGCAGAACACATTAGAATTGTCGGTGTCTATTTTAACAAAGGACCGGTTAGAGACGTAGAGATTACGGACCAGATCCACAAGATGTTGAGGTGTACCCATCTCATTCAGCACCATCCACAATTTATCCCATTGTACACAATCGAACGCTTTGGTATAGTCAATAAAACAAAGTAACACAGGGCTGTTGAATTATCGGCTCTTCTCGATTATCTGTCGTACATTCAACAATTGTTCCCTTGTGCCCTTGCCCCTAACAAAACCAGCTTGCTCTTCAGGAATTTGTCGCTGTAAAAAGTGTTTGAGTCTGTTGTTTATTATGTACAGGAGTATTTTACTGACATGTGGGATGAGTGCTAGTGTCCTGTAGTTGCCACAATCATTTTTTGAACCTTTTTTATGCAGTGGAATAAAAACTGATTCAGTCCACTCTACGGGCCATCTCTTAGTTTTCCAGATAGAATTCAAGATCTTCAGTAGCTGCTTTATGCCATTGGCCGCTAGATTTTTTAACAGTTCGGAATTCCATCTTTACCAGGAGATTTTCCGTCCTTAAGACTAGCGATCGCGTGCTCTACTTCCGATTGCAGTATGTCTGGTTCAAACTGAGTCGATTCTGGTTGGATGACATCATCTACAGGCTGGCCAGTGTCGTACAAGGCTGTGAAATACCGCTTCCATCGCTCCAGTACCTGATCCCTTACCGTGAGTATATTCCCCGATTCATCTGCAATAGTACAGGTTTTCGCACTACGGTCTTTGGTAAGTTCTTTTACTTTACGGAATAGATCTCTTGTTTGGTTCTTTTCCGAATTCTCCTCAAGATCCGCACAGATGTTATTAATGTACTCATCGTAATCCTTACGACATCCCTTTTGAACCTGTGTGCTTAGTTGTTCATACAATTTCCTATCTTCCTGCAGTGTTAAATCTTTTTCTTTCAGTTCTCGTCTACGAGTACTAGGGTCTGCTGTCTTAACGGAAATAAATGGTTTCATGGTAGATTTTGGCAGAATATGATCTCTAGCAGTCCGCACAATTATTTTCCTCAAAGTTTGCCAAGCGGTATCCTGATCTATGTTGTCATTTGTCGTACATTCAGGTATCTTCTGTTCTATGGCACTTTTGAAACCCTGTATGTCGACATGGCGCAAGTTTAGATTGTGTACCCTAGTATGGACTTTCCTCAGCCGAAGCTGGAAGGTAGCAACCAAAAGCTGGTGATCGGTGCCACAGTCCGCCCCAGGGTATGTGGTGGTGCTCATAAAGGATGATCTCCAGCGATTCTGGATTAGAATGTAGTCTATTTGGTTTCTGAAACAGTCGCCAGGAGAGATCCAGTACAAATGCTTGTTGCTTGAAGACAGTGTTAGTGACAGTGAGATTCTCTTCACTACAGAACTGAAGCATTCGTTCACCCCTATCGTTTCTTATGCACTAGAGGACACTAGAGGACTATTATTGCTAATAGACCTGATATCGTGTAAATAGACCGGGTGACGAGTCGTGCAATTCTCATTGACGCCACCATTCCCCATGACGAGAACCTCGTGAAGGCGCGGTTCGCGATCTCCTCACAATGCGGGCCGTGTCCACAAGAACGCGGTTCTTCTGGACACGGCCCGCATTGTGAGGAGATTCCTCACTCTGGAGCCCTGACCACTGGTAGCTTGGGTCTTTGCTCCGCTACCGGAGCTCCCCTTTTTTATATATTTTTAAATGTATTTTTCCTTTATAACTATATATTTAAAAATGTTAAAAATTGTGAGAAAATATGAATAAATGGAATAATAATATATCTTTGTTATAATGTTATAATAATAATATCAACTTTATAATATATCTTTATTTTCAGGTATATACACCCATAAAAATATCATTTTACGATAAAACTCGTACAAAAAATAAATTCAATTACATTAAAATTTAAATTTTAAATTCAAAATTTAAATTAAAATTACATTTTTAAATTACATTAAAATCTCAATTTCAATATATAGAAAAAAAAATATAAATAAGTCATATTATAAAATAAAATAAAATTGAAATTAAAATGTAAAAGTCAAATAAGCAAATATACAATGTCATTAAATCACAAATATATAATGGACATACAATAACAATTTTTTTATTTCATTTTTTGTTCTCGCCCTGGTGAACTGAAAGCCAGTGTCTGTTTATAGGGCTATCCAAATCCCAATACACGGCACTCAGTATCGCATTCCGAGAACAACGATTTTTTTCCCAGAAAGAAGCAATTCGCGTCCTCACAATGGCGAAAATGTCAGGCACTCTCGCCTCGGCAAACATGCCTGAGGCACTGCAGTATCGAGGCAGGCGCATGAGGGCACGAAAGGCGTTATTATACTGTACTCGCAAAGCATTCCATGACTTACGTTTAAAATTTACCCAGAATTGGCAGGTGTAGAAGCATAGGCAGTACGCATTAAACAATGTCTTTTTTACCCTACTCTCACACCTACCGAATCTGCGCGCGATCATGTTACACCGAACCGAGAGTGCCCGACGCTCCCTTTCGATGTCCCTGTCGTCACTTAAGTCTCATGTTAGGATATGTCCAAGATATTTAAAGTCTGGCACAACCTCAATCACCGAACCATACAATTTTAACTCGGGTACGTTCTCCGGACCCTTCCCAAATCTAAAAATCATTGCTTTGGTCTTTGCTACATTATATTTCAGGCCGTGAGAACTAGCATAATGCTCACATACCGAAAGCAGCTTCCTTAGGCCTTTGATGGAAGGGCTGAGGAGCACCATGTCATCGGCATAGCTCATGCTATTCACGCAGATGCCACCCAGGTGACAACCAATGCCAGTGCTCCTGAGCTCCTCGATCAAGTTATTAATATAGAGGTTGAAAAGATCCGGAGACGTTAGCCCACCCTGACGAACACCGCATTCTATAACTTATATTGGTTAGATGTCGCGTCGCCCGATTTCACATAATTAGTTTGGTTACCGTACCAGTGCCTCAGTATATCTATCACACTATTCGGTACTCCTGAGCCATGTAGTTTGCCCCAGAGAATATCATAATTTACCAGGTCAAAGGCACGACTCAGGTCCAAAAAACATGCATACACAGATGTTCTACGCGATCGGTAATAGTTGACAGTGTGTTTTAGGCTTAGTATAGCGGAGTCCGTAGAGACACTAGGACGGAAACCAAACTGTGCGTTATCGATTTTCAAACTTTTCAGTAACTGAGGCTGTACCAAACGTTCAAGAACCTTTCCAGCTATTGTACCGAGAGAAATTGGGCGATAGTTATCGGCAGATGCCAAATTACCTGTCTTATTTTTTGCTATAGGTACGACTAGAGTTTTCATCAATTTCGGCGGCAGATACGAGTATCGCATGTATAGGTTGTACAGACTGCTTAACTTTTTACATAAAATATTACCAGCGTACATAAAATGTTCAATGCTTAGGTGGTCGTGGCCAGGTGATTTACTACGCTTAATATTACGAATCGCTGTTGTAACGTCTTCTATTGAAAATTGAACAATATTATTTTTATGGGCACTGGGTTTGAATTCGACAGCGAATGGGTCAATTTTAAATTTCTGACTAAATAAATCCGCAATTTGTGACGGGTCCTCCAAGCCGTTGATGGCCGTAGGTACTCTTTGTCGCTTATTATGTTTTTTGACATTATTTTACAAAGTTCTTTTCTTTTGCACTGACAGCTAAAATATATAATTTAATATTATCTTCATTTTTTTGACACCACTTTAACTTATTTTTGAATACTCTACGCCGCGAACACATTTCGGCGTATATCGGCCCCTCACGGGGTTTTCCTGCCGTAATCCAGTGTACAGGATTACGGCACAATTGTGTGTATGTACAATCCATGGGCCTCTTTATCATGGTAGTTCCAGCCGGGAACCGGTTTAACCCTATCTTTGTTACCAGGGCGAGAACAAGTTTTTAGACTTGCACCCTGTTGCAATACTGATATAATTTGACAATATAAATTACTTATAAAATTACAGTGGTCATTAATTCTTATACAACTAGAGTTATCACAGTCAACGCAATGTAAATAATCATTTATATTTAATAAGTTCGCCCTACAATATTCACTGTACGCACATATTTCACTCTCACTCCTGACACTCCAATAGGCGCCGGCACGCGTTTGTTTACATTCGATAGTTCGATTCTGTATTATTCCCTCTAAACTACACACGATCCGCAGAGGCAGGTGATCTGACCATGACACATCACTAATCACGTCGACAGACAAAACCGAAGCACGCGCCGACTTAGTGACCATGCCATGATCGAGCCACCGATGCGAGCCGTGCGCTTCACTTATATACGTAAAAGTGTCAGAATTCCGTCCCAGTAGTTCTATGTCAACACAATACAAATTATGCTCGTTACAAAAGTTCAAAAGTTCCTTGCCGAAATTAGCTTGAGGGTGCGCGTTAAAGTCTCCCAACACGTAGACCGCTTGCACGTCACTTTCGTCGATAATAGTACTCACCCGTGCCAAACAGTTGGTAAACTCGACAAGATTGTCGAGATCGTCAGTTGGCATATATACGTTCATTACCATTATGTCACAACACTGCAGTTTTATTCGTATTGCTGTAAGTCTATCACAAGCACAGTCAATCACAGTCACATTATAAAAACACGCTTTTTTCCACATAATTGCCAAACCACCGTACGGTCGCCCACGCAAAACGCCCGCAGTAGTGTACAGATGATGTAGCCGTACAAGTAAACCTCGAGTCGATGCTGTGTACGAAGTCCAGGTCGTGAGGCAAGAGCCATGTCTCCTGCAGAGCTACTATAAATAAATAAATAAATAAATATTGTCACACAAATTACACAGCGCCATCTAGCCCCAAAGTAAGCGAAGCTTGTGTTATGGGTACTAGTCAACTGATAAACATACGTAAATACATTTTTTTTTTTGTAAATACATACTTGTGATACATAGAAAACACCCAGACCAAGACAAACAGACATGTTCATGCACACAAATGTTTGTCCTGTGTGGGAATCGAACCCACGAGCGTTGGTGTCGAAGCCGCGTCTTTGACCGCTACGCCACCGAGCTCGTCAAACGACAGACAGTACATAATAATTTTAATAAAAAATCTGTCAAACTATATCTGCTTTGTCGCATAACTCTCTAATATATGCAGCCGATCGTTTTATTGATTTACAATTTTAGGACATCAGTGTTACATTGTTTGTTTGTGTACTATCCATAATTATTTATTATTATATTCGTTTCTGTACTTCGGACGTTCTCGATACATTCTATATTTGACCCCCTCAGGCCAAAAATCATTTTTCAGAAATGTGGTCAACTTCTGTTTCGAGATGGTTATTTTGAAGGAGTTAAAATCTGTTTCGTGTTTTTGCTCAAGTAATTGGATGTCTATCGCTTCTTCGCCCATATCCTTGATATATTCACATATCTGTTCCACACTGGTAGATTTTGATAGTCGTGACACATGAACAATCATCGGAGGGTCCAACACCGATATTTTCGTCGACCGTACCACACATATTATTTTTAGAAAATTTTCTTTGTTTTTTACGTTCAACAACTGGGAAGCCATCAGCTGTTCTATCTATTGGCTCGTTGATTTGCACAATGCCACTATATGATGGTACATGTATAGGGTCAGGTACTGGGGGACGGGCGCACGGTTGCAATGTATGTACCCGCTTCACGAGCATGGTGCGTGTTTGTTACATTACGTATCTTCTTAGGCGTCGTTTGCCTGCGTTCAGATTTTTTATTACAATTATTATGAACTGTCAAGGTGTCGTTTTGCTTATCTGTAGTCAACTGCAGGGTGTTCTTATTTTGAACGTCATGTAACAGTTTCGCTTAATTCCGATTTCAATTCAGTGAAATCAGTTACAGAAGTTGATGCCAATGTTAGTTGATTTACAGTAGCCTGCAGCCCACATAATTCTCGCTTCAGCGATGCCATTTCTTCAAGGAATCCATTTATATCGACATGGTCAAAGGTCACGGGAGGTAGTTTCGACAACGTTTTTGCTACGAATGTAGGCAGGTTATCGGGTTCAAACTCCTTAATTAATTTAATGATTTCCTGTATACTTTTCTGCTCAGAGCCTTCCTTTCTCCTTGTCAGCTTCTTGGTTGGAGCTAGCAGTGACATAGCAATATGTCGTTTATTTTCTATTTCTTCAACTGTAAATGCACTTAAACAAATTTGTATGATTGCGAGCTCTGGTAGGGTGTCCACTTTGTCCACTATGTACGTTAGCATCTCGTTAATAACCACATGACAGTTGGCACTGTGACGGCAGACTATCAGTGTGAAGTATTGTATTGGATCCATGTATGCAGCGATTCCAGGATCTTAGCAGGGTTCAGACATGTGGCGATTTAATGTCCTGCTTGCAAGCGATAATTTGAATTTGAGAATTGATGTATTTGAGACAAAGGACCTCAGCTCTTTTGTCGAACGGCCGGAGCCTTGGATTCGTACAAAAAAGGATATTTATGGAGTTGGTTTCAAATATCTATGCTTTAAATGGCGGGTTCGGGAAAGATTGTCGCGTTAAAATAACATGTCGAACATTTAAAACAATAGTTTCTTGGGACAAATGCGCAAGGACCGATCCCTTTGGTTTTTTGTGGACTTGTGTCCTGTGTATTCATGTGTCCAGAGGACGCTAAAATTCGGGTTAGAAAACGGGAATAAGTTTAGTCGGATTCTTGCCACAAACGCGCGCGGTACTATCCAGATCCACCGAAAGGGGTCTAGCCTTTTAGCCTGGCATTGTGACTAAGTGTGTTCCAGTGAAAAGCAGCTCGAACAGATTCTCTTCGGCCACCCTGCGAGTGCATCCTACCAGCCAGCGTCGAGATTGCAGCTAAGATTTTAATTGCTAGCTTGTAAAGTAATTATTTAACGACCCCAAAGCACTTTGTTTTGAGGGGTACAAAGTCAATTAGGTTGGGCTTATCCCCGGAATTCACGAGTAAGCTAGGAGTTCGCTCTTAGCCGGCTAAAAGCGTATTCTTGCCCAGGGAGTGAGTTGAGAAGCCTATGAGTGCCGTTTCCGATCTAATTACGCAAAATTAGACCGGTTACTTCTCTCTGGCGTGGAGCGGGTGAATTCCGCAGAAAAGTCACATTTTTGAAACGCTTTGCTTATTAATTTACTGTCATTTACAATGTATTAAACTGTGTAACTTTTCAGCGGCGTGATTAATAATACGTGTATATAATTAACTTAACTGTGTGTCTTATCTTCCAGAGTTTATTGTATATTAATATAGTGTACTAATCGTGTATCATTTCAGCCGCGTAATCATATTCGGTTTATTTGACATATGTGTATATTTCAGCAAATGTGATCATAATTGTGTGTATTTAACCGTGTACTTTTCCAGCAGAATTAAGTCATTTTAAATAGGAGTTAGGGCGAAAAATCTAGATCACTGAAAGGGGAAAATCCTAACTACACATTAGGCTACGGACGGTCACTACACAGGGGGGGGTTACCGTTACATCTGGTATCGTGGAAACCAGGATCCAGGCTCGTTGCATATAATTGCAACAACTGGAGTACATTTTGGGTAGTGCGTAAATAAAATTAATTACATGTTTAATTATTAAATTCACTGTATTATTATTAAACGGGGAATATAAAAAAAAAAAAAACAAAGGAAACACAACGTAGGAAATTATAGATAAACGTAGGAAATTGTTTTATAGACGATCTAGTTACTCTATTATTGAGTTATATAGGTATAATAAAATACAAATAACCGTATATAACTTAATATTGCTTGCATGGCAGGAAGTGGTAATCAGTCACATAGATGGACATGGTCAATACGATAATTCAAGTTGGATGACTAGCAATAATTTTGTCGTTTGGGGGGAGTTAGAATAATAAATAATTGGGTACATAAAGAGTGAAAGGAAGTAAGCATTGAAATATTGTATAAGAACTTCTAATAAGGTAAAGACAGGGTTAATTATAAGTTAGTGATTTAGGAGTGAAGTTAAAATAACGTTAATTATAATTTAGTGGTTAGGAGTGAATTTAATGTAATTGTATGGGCACGCTCCGATTAGGTTCAATTTTATTTAAAGTCTAGACTTGGCCATATGGCATATATAATTATTAAAGTTTAAATAGTAGCGATAAACTAGTGAAATTAATAGTAAGAACGCTGACTGTATTCAAAATATCTATAAACAGGTTGGAGCTATACAGATTGATATATATGAGTCCTTACCATTAATTAAGATTGCCAACGAGCACAATCACTCTTGCTCACGAAGTCTGACTTGACACTTGTGTGCGTCCGTCTTGAATAAGAGTAAATATTTAATTTCATAACGAACGTCATATCATAACGAAGTGGGTGCTGATTAAATCAGTTCGGATTGATGAGAGTGTGGAAAGAAAAAAAAAAGAAATAATAAATACTCGGATATAAATACACAAAGTGCTTAAACAAAGAAAAAAAAACAAAAAAAAATATATATACGTATATATATTTAAAAATATGTATATCTATATATAAATAAGATGCCCAAAACAAAAAACAAAAATAAAATAAAATAAAATAAAATATATCCGAAATAAAATCATTTTGCGCTGGGACGCCAGTTGCATTGATAATATTCCTTACACCTCTCAATGGCTAATTCGATATGCCCTTGCGGTCACCTTCCGCGTAGGATCGATTGGCGATGCGCTTGATTAGAGTCGTAACCACGGGGACTAACCGCGCCCTTGCGGGGATTCTAACACGTATTCATAATTAATCCGAATTGAATTAGATCTGTACACATACGTGTCGATTTGATCAAAAGATTATTGTTATAAAAGGAGGCGATAAGTGTCATTACTAGATTATTGAATAGATTCATTAATTAAACCCGAAATAACTGGACGCATAGTAAATTGATATTTGAATACATCATTTATTCGTATAACAATGGCCGATCGCAATACAACGCGACGTGGTAAAAAAGGGCCGCAGGTAGCAGGCGGTTCGCGTCGTAAAACTTTAGAAAGTCCGACGGACAATGAAAATTTATCTGAGACGATAGCGCGTGTTATCTATATATATAAAAGAAAGTGTTTGTTACAACACTTATAACTCGAGAAAGGCTGGACCGATTGCCATGGTTTTTGATTTGTTGGATTTGTTTCCGTCCCGAATAGCAGAATAACTCTTAAAAACATTGGAAAATTCTCGAAAAAATAAAATAAATGAAAAAACATTTTCCCATACAAATGAAAGTGTCAGTTGAAAAAGGGATTACGATATTTATTGGTTGTCAAATATCAAAACGTCAAATCAATTGGTGTCACTTTTATGTCGCGAAAGTTGTCTGTGATTTGTTATGAAAATTTAAAAATGTCAAATCGATAGGGGTGAAAACGCTTTTCCCATGGGGTTCGAGCGCAAGAATCAAATCAGAGTAAACATCAAAAGAAATGACAATTACAAATCACCAAAATGATAAAACCTATTTCAAACCTAAAAAAAATAAAACAAAACGTTTTTTTAATAAAAATTTAACATTATGGAAATCTTTATTTTTATGAAATCTTCAGTTTTTATGGATACGGGTCTTCCCTCAACCGAAGGGGTTTAGAGCGTACTCCAACACGCTGCTCAACTGCGGGTTGGCGGAGGCCAGTGTTTTCGAACCGCCTAAAGGCCACTGACTTAACTTAACGACTGTCATTAAATGATAACAACCGGGACCGACAGCTTAACGTGCCTTCCGAAGCACGGAGGAGCTCAAGATGAGCTAATGATAACAACCGGGACCGACGGCTTAACGTGCCTTCCGAAGCACGGAGGAGCTCAAGATGAGCTAATGATAACAACCGGGACCGACGGCTTAACGTGCCTTCCGAAACACGGAGGAGCTCAAGATGAGCTAATGATAACAACCGGGACCGATGGCTTAACGTGCCTTCCGAAGCACGGAGGAGCTCAAGATGAGCTAATGATAACAACCGGGACCGACGGCTTAACGTGCCTTCCGAAGCACGGAGGAGCTCAAGATGAGCTAATGATAACAACCGGGACCGACGGCTTAACGTGTCTTTCGAATCACGGAGGAGCTCGAGGTAATATAAACCCATCCGTGTACAGGCTACGGTCGACGTTGCTTAACTTGCGTGTTCAATTAGACTGACACGCGCAATGACGCCATCGAGCTTCTTTATTATTTTCTACTATTCATTGTTTTAATTCCATAAAATCATAAATTTAGTTCAGCTAATATGTACCACGACATTCATTGATTGTTAGGCGGTACGAAGTTCGCCGGGACAGCTAGTAAGTGATAAAATGGACACAATAATAAAACGATTAGAAGTTTTAGAGCGACGGGAAACGCGAATTATTGACATACCTACGCCAAGCACTTCCGATAATTTAAGTTTGGAGACTAACACGAATATGAATGTCGATCTAGCGTCACAAAGTGTAAGGTCCAGCACCCAAGCACAGAATGTTTATGTGATGCGATCTGCAATGGATAAACCGTGCTTTAAGGGGAGTGACGATGAAAATCCGATGAAATTTCTTAGGAAAGTTAGGAAATATATTAGTGCGATAGGTTCAGAACACAGAGCAGTAGATATAGCGTTTGAATGCTTGACTGGTCCAGCAACGACCCGAATGAGTTTGTACAACGGTTGGGAAAATCTTGCGGCGTTTGAAAGGGATTTTCTTAAAGAATATTGGGGCGAAATTCAACAGAGTAAGGTCCGCTATGGTTTAGTGTATTCAAAGTGGAATGAGAATAGCGGAATATCAATGGCGGACTATTTTGCCGAACATCTAGAACTATCACGTATGCTGTCAACTCCGTTGACGGAAAGCGATGTAGTAGACGGAGTTATGAGGCATTTTCCGGGTGACGTGTTGCGACAGTGGTCGTTCACTGATCGGGGAAATAGAACCGTGTTAGCCGCGTTAGATAGAATTTTGCCGAGACAGATGGTAACACGTGGCAACTTTAATAATAGGCGTGCGTATACATGGCGGAGGGGTAGTACTAGCAGACATGAGCCACCTATTACGGCAGTGATACAACGAACAACTCCAAGAGGTAATGCACGGAGTAGCGGAATCAGACGACGTGTTATGCGAGCGTCTTATCGCGGGGTCTATAATAGGACTGCGACGTCTTTGCCTGCTATTAAATGGCAAAGAGCTACATCGACTAGCGTATCAAATACTGAAGCGGGAAACGATAATAATCACACGGGAAACGGTGTCACGTCGGATTCTTAGGCCTCGATAATTCGACTAAAATGCTTAACAAATAGGTTCATTCGGGTAGCGGTATTAGGAATGCATATAACTATATGTTAAAGACAGGCTGGCAGCCAGGTAAAGGGTTAGGACGTGAGGAGAGCGGCATTACACGACCTATTAATGACGACCATAAGGAGAATGAATGGGAATTAGCAAATCAAGTCAGTATAATACTGAACAGTAGAAGCCGGGATGTGGTTTTATGCACTGAACGAGGTAAGCCATGTCTTTGGTGCGATTCGCGACAAAAACGTATGTTATGTACTATATTTAGCGACGATGATTTTTACGAGGATCAGTCGGAGAAGTTGTTAGGTTTACCGTGCTTACCGGAGATTAATGTGAAAGTTTATGGACGCGAATTGAAGGAATTAATTGATACGGGAAGTCAAGTAACATGCATTTCACACGAGTTGTATGATAGCATCAGGTTAGCTGTGGGCGAGTTAGCTGAAATATCTATACCAGCGTTACAAATACAGGGCGCATTCGGTTCAAAGAGTGAGAAGGTGACTAAGCTAATTTTGATAGTTATAGAGTTAGGCGAGCTTGAAGTTGAGACACCGGTATTAGTATTAAAGAGGTTACCTCGATCGTTAATATTAGGTTTTGATTGGTTGCAACGTATGAAGGCGAGTATAACATGTGGGCCAAACAAAAGTCTTACCGTAGAACATTTAGGAATTCATTCAAAAATAAAGTTGGGCGCAGTTTCTGTAAACAATAGCGCGTGCCAAACAATTACTTATTTGTTGAACGGAATTATGGCAGGCCATAAAGTTGGGACAGCCGCGGCGTGTGCCACAGAACAAGAGAATGAATTTTATGTAGACTCAATGGCGTTGAATACTGAACAAAAAACGTTGTTATTGTCAGTATTACAATGTAATAGGGAAGTATTTTCAATTCACCCGGGGCGTACGACAAAGTACACACATACAATTCAAATGAAAGACCCCATACCATTTTTAAAAATGAGTTATCCAGTCGCATATGCACATCGCGAAAAGGTGAAGGAGCGATTATATGAATTGGAAAACTTAGGTATAATTAAGCGTGAAAGTACGCCATATAGTAGTCCGCTTACATATACATTAAAACGAGATGGGAGCGTTAGAATTTTATTAGACGCGCGCGAGTTAAATTCACGTATGGTCGGTGATATCGAAACGCCACCATTAACATCGGAGATATTACAATCGTTCCACGGGGTTAAATATATAAGTATACTTGATTTGAATAATGCGTACTATCAAATAAATCTTAGTAAAGATTCTACTAAATTTACGGGTTTTACTTTCATGGGAAAATCATATACTTATGCGGTTTTACCACAGGGTTTAAAGACGTCAGTAGCGAGTTTTACGCGAGCAATGGATATCATACTAGGGCCCGAAATAAGGTCATTTTGTCTTAATTACTTAGATGACTTATGCGTATTTACAACCGGGACTATGGAAGATCACATTGGTCACATAGATGCAGTACTAAAGCGATTAAAGGAGGCTAACTTGACGTGTAGTCTTGTTAAATGCAGATTTTTGCAAAAAGAGGTCAAGTTGTTAGGTCATATAGTTACAATCGATAGTATAAAAATGGATCCGGATAAAACGGAAGCCATAAGGGAATATCCAACGCCTAAGTCGGTTAAGCAAGTTAGGGCATTTTTAGGTTTTTGAAGAACCCCATGCTGTAGTCTCCTGGGAAAACCTCAACAGGCAATTCATTCCACAGCTTGATAGTACGTGGAAGAAAACTTCTCTGGAACCGCACAGTACGTGACCATTTCGGTTCTAAAGTGTGAGGATGAATTCCCTGTCGATGGCGAGCGGTGCGACTGTAGAAGGAAGCCGTGGGCATCATGTCAAACAACTCCTCTGAACACACCCCATTGTACAAACGGTAGAACACACAAAGGGACGCAAAATCTCTTCTCAGACTTAAAGGTTCTAAACCGTCTGTCAGTTTGGGATCGTCAACAATCCTCACAGCACGCCTTTGAATCGAGTCACAGGGTGCAAGCTGGTATCTAGGCGCTCCCGCCCATAGATGGCAACAGTACTCCATATGCGGCCAAACTTGAGCTTTGTATAAGTCTTTGCCGCGGGTTGAAGTAATGTTTCGCCCTGTTGAGCACACCTAGTTTCTTCGATGCCAGCTTGACCTTCCCCTCCAGATGACATCGAAACTGGACGTCGCTGGAGATGTCAACTCCTAGAATACCAATACTATTGGCGATGGTGAGGGGTGTGTTTTCGAAGTGTGGAGCCACAGCAAATGGGGTTTTCTTAGCGGTGAACGTGCAGACTTGTTAGAGGGGTTAAATCGCACTAAGTTCTGTCGCCCCCAGTCGGACACTCTACTTAGTGTGCTCTCAATTTGCGACACAAGTTGTTCGCGGCTCTCCTCCACCAAAGAACGAGGGATATTTGCGCGGCCCGTGTAATAAGTGTCCCCGGTGCTGTCGTCCGCATAACAATGAATGCTGTCATTATACAACATATCATTAACATGCAGCAGAAACAGCGTCGGGGACAATACAGAACCCTGCGGGACGCCAGCATTGATGTCCATGCTATCGGAGCAACTGCCATCTACAACGGCTCTAATGCTTCTGCTGGACAAGAAGCTAGCAACCCATTCGCATAGCCCCTCGGGCAGACCGTAAGGCTAAGATGCCAAATGCTTAAAACATAATATTAATACTGGATTATTATTATAAAATATTTAATATTATTATTCATCACTTCTATGTTAGATTCTCCTTTCTCTTCTAAACTATTATATTTCTATAATAAAAGATTGATTCTATATGTCATCATTATTTATTAATTTCTTTTTAGCTTGCATTTTGCTGTCTTTCCACGGTCGTTTTAGCTGAAAGACACTTCTATGTGGAGATCTTTATTTATTTTATTTAATCAGTTCACTCCGTCTGGTTTTCGTCCTGGGCACAGTACTATTACTGCACTTCTAAAAGTTACTGAAGATATCAGGCTAGGTATGGAGGATAAACTGGTAATAATAAAAGAACACCTCGTTCGAATATTGGTCAAAAAATTGACAACCGTTTATAAAAGTTGTGTACAAAAAATTTGCCAACTGCATTAAGGCTAAGATGCCAAATGCTTAAAACTGTGTGTTCATTGACTAGATTTTCTTCAATTTCGTGATCCAATTATCGAACACCCCTATAATTTATTTATGATAATTAAAATTTATGCAATCTGCTTTTTGTAAGATAAAACAGTTCTTTTTACATCCTACTATCAAATTTTGTTAACACTATCACACTTATAGTGTCTACAAAGTGAATATCAAAACACGAAGTCTCAGCAATGCCCTAAATTCTGCTCCATACAATCAAAAATACGACAGAATACTTTCATTTTAGGCGGTCGCGATTTTGAAACTATAGGTCACAGGCAAATACCTGTGTGTTCAGTTGACGTAATATAATGTTTCGATTGAGAAAAAAATACTGGCTTGAGTAGAAAAGCTTAGATTTCTTATTATATTGAAAAATGTGTGTTTTGTTCATTCACTGGTGGGTGTTAATTCACTGGAGCACTTACCCTAACTATTAAAATAACCCTAAAATTATAATAGTTTTTATTCAAAAAGTAATAAATAATAATAATAAAATACGTTTATTAACATCACAACATGAAACAATAAATTCACACAATACACAATAACAATAAACATTTCAAACAAACATGTACATAATTATGATGTTAATTGGCCATCGCTCGGCATTACTGCTGTGTAATACACACAGCGCCGGTATTCTGCGACAGCCAACAGGTGCCGACACGAACCTCATCGGCCGAGGTATACCTTTTTTTATATAAAAGAAAAACAAAAAATCAATCCTGGCATCCCTAACCGTCAGACTATCCAGCACGTATAATGGGGACAGTTCTCCACAACACACACCGAACAGACAGACGGCACCGGGAGGCCCAGTATTTAGCACAAACACGACAGACATTGTGCAATTAACAGCTTGACACATCCCCACCCCCATTACTTCACTGCTTCCCTTTAAAACTTACGCTATTTATGAACACTATTTTTATGTTAAAATAAATTGATAAAAGCGAATTAATTTCAAAGTGGAAAGTGATCGCCAACAAACAGAGACAGAGAAAGAAGCCGAGTAGTGTCCGTTGCACTGACACTGTCGTCTGACAGCCCGGCAAATGTGGTAATGGAAGGAAGTGATGCGTCAAGTAAATCTTTCCTTGTTAAACTATAAAATGTGGCGTGAACACACAAGATCGCCTTGAGGAAAAGTTGAACTAAACATAAATGTGATAATCGCTAACCTCTTTCACCAGATTAATACATGCAGGCTATTTCTCAACTGTATACAAAAAAACAACCGAACATAATGTATACCAGTTCCGCACCGCACCGCGTAAATTGTGACGGAACATGCACGACAAGGAATCACAATGAACTCCAATTGTAAGAGGAGATTGCATTTCAGAATCAAATCCACGCCGCATATGCTCGTAAAAGTAAGTGTGTTTCAGACTAAAGAAGAACACTATATTTTCTACCGCATGGCTCAACAGGATACACGCCATAACATTATCTCAGCAAATCATCACATAATAATGGCGTACATTTTCTCAGCTCATTACATAAATAGTACAATAAGAAACAAAATCCCACTCCAACCTGTCTACCTATTTATCTATAAAACCTATTTAATATTACCTATTAAACATTCTGTGCCAATGAGATTATTGAAATTTTATGCTTAGTTTGTAATTTATTTAGGTATTTATTATAAAGCATTGTAGATGTAAAGGGAATTGTATTACCATTTAGTACTAAAATTATTTTTTTTTCTAATATATTTATTCTTTTATTCATGTATGTGATTGTTATCATTATTTTTATTCACTGTTGGTCAGGAAAATATTTAAGGTTGGCTATGGGTAATACGGATAATCCATGTATACAAATGATGAGGACGACAAATGACAACAGAGAAAATAACGGAGGCCAGAAGTCCACGCTGACAACTGGCACCCAAACTACAACCATATTTTAGGTAGCAATTGCCGCCCCGAACCTCCAGCCCCTACGATTCTCTCTGTTATACTACACTCAACAAGATAAATCCCTAGTACATATCATTGGTTTTGAATAGATAGGAGGTGTCTTTTAAGGTTTATACTGAAAGATTTTTTTGTGATTTTAGCACGCAGAGGAGGTGGAAGATTGTTCCAGCAGGCCGATGAGCTGTATCTAAATGAACCTCTAAATGAAGCTGTCCTATGGTGTTGGGTACTCAAGAGATAGGAAGAGGCTCTAGTACTATAATTATGTTTATCCCGTGCCCATGACAGCTTTTCAAAAAGATACTCTGGGGTTTTTGATTTAATAACACCAAACAGAAGAGTTGCGAAATGGAGCTGTCTTCTAAAATTCATCTTCAGCAAACTTCCCTTATTTAAATAAAAAATATCATACATAAAAGCGACTCTATATGCGAATAATCCATATTTTGGTGCGGGTGCTTCAATATTTGAACGTTCAGTTGGCAATAGAGCACGCGCCGGTACCGACTTGTGTCGTTTAGTGGCAGTGGCGAGTCAAATCCCGGTTGCGAGCGCATTGAGTTAGTTAGTATTTAAATGGAATTAAACATACCTATGGTATTTTATATTGTTTTTTATTGAAGAAAAACCAAGGTTTTTACATTTACTTGTCTTTTTTATGAAATAATCGCAGGGTCGAGGTTAGGGATCTTTATTTATTGATAAATCCCAATATCGGCCACCCGGCCGACATTAGGAAAATGCATGAAAACGCTGAACAACATGTTTAGCTATTTTTTATGTAACAGGAATATTAATAAGGTTAAAAATGAAACAACAGCTTTTTTTATTAAAATTATTGTCCTGAACCGACTTTACAAACAACCAGTTTTTATTACGTTTATTTATATAAAACGTTCAAGATTTTGATCTAGTGTTATGTGTTTCAAAGATGTATTCTAAGGGAGTTCTTAGCTATGTTTGAAGAAATTTGGCCCATTCTTTTTTAATTATTTTTTATAAGAAAAAATAAAGCCATTATCTTTCTTTACAGGAACTAGTTATTGAAAACACTCAAGAGGGAAAGGTGGATGAAGTGGAAGTTGGGCGTAGAGTAATAGATATTTCTTTTTTTTATAAAGCTCTTCAGGCCATAGGGGACCACGGTCCAATGGATTGTAAGTTAAGTTACCTCAGTATAATAGGTGAAGTAAAAGTTGGTCTGGACTCAAAACTCATCATGAAATGTAGTATGTGTAGTATGAAGTTTACTGTGTGTTTGTTTGAAAAGAAAGAAGATAGCATGGAAGTGAATCATCAAATTGTATCTGGTATCATATCATCTGGTGGGAGCTACTCTCTGTTAAAAACATTAACTGCCGCAGTAACCGTTACCAATCATGTCACCTTCATTATACAATGAAATTAATAATACGGTTTGCGATTGGTGGGAAAAGACAGCAACACATTCCATGGCAGAAGCTGTCAAGGAAGAAGCAGAGTACGCAGTCTATAGGTAGTGTTGATAAAAATGGTACACCATTAATATCTGTTGCTGTTGACGCTTGTTGGAGGAAGAGATCTTATGGTAAGAATTTTTCCGCCTTATCCGGCGCAGCTGCGATAATTGGCATTAAAACTAATAAAATTGTTTTTTGGAGTTAAAAATAAATACTGCGTAGTCTGTGCACGAGCCGCAAAGAACAACAGTCAGCCCCCGGAACACCATTGTTTCAAGAATTATTCAGGATCATCTACCGGGATGGAATCGACCATAATAGTTGAGGGGTTTAAACGTTCCATTGTTGATCACGGTGTAATTTATAATAAATTTGTAGCAGACGGCGATTCTAGTACTTATAAAAAAATATTAGATTCGCGTCCGTACGATAATTTAATAGTAGAGAAAATTGAATGCAAAAATCATCTTTTACGAAACTACTGCAATAGCTTGGAGAAACTGTCAAAAGACACTAAGTATCCTTGCGAATTGCGGAAATTCCTAAAAGAAAGGTATTTGCGTTTAAGAACGGGTGTAAAATGCGCGATTAAATATTGGGCGGATCAAAATCAGTCACTCGAAGAAAAAATAAAAAATCTTAGTGAAGATATCCTAAATGGTCCACAACACGTATTTGGTAATCACCAACATTGCAAGGAGTATTTCTGTAGACCTGATACTCGTCGAATAGAACCTGTTGGATTACTTCCAACAATTGTTGGATGCGGATTAATGGACGCGGTAGAAATTTTAAGTAAAAGACTGTCATATTATTCTAGAAGTTTAATTCATAATTGCACAAGTAATATAGTTGAAAGTTTTAACGGAGTAATTGCCAAATTAGTTGGGGGTAAGCGTGTAAATTATTCTTCCCGTGGTTCTTATGCGGGCCGATGCGCAGCTGCTGTTGTGTCTTTTAATACGGGATCGATTCATAGTAAAACTCATGAAGTCATATTTAAATGTAGTCCGATTCCTTTGATCGCGAAAGTGGAAAATTGTAATCGTAGAAACCGTTTAATTGCTAAACCTAAATTAAGATTGAAAAAAAGCCACAACACTGTATCGAAAGACGCTCACTATGGACCAAACTGCGAAAAACCTGATCTGAGTCCAGAATTATATGACAAAGCCAAGCCATCTTTTTTAGCCGATTTAAAGTTGTCTTGTGCTGAAAGAGAGGAGCTTGAAAGGTCGACCCATTTGCAAAGAAGTAGTGCTGAGTGGATGAGTACAAGGAGAAAATTACTAACCTCATCATCATTCGTGGAAGTTTGTAAAAAACGAGAGAGCACAAGTTGTGCTGCTTTTGTTGGTAAAATCGTTTATGGTAGTAATATCTCCAGTTTGCTTGCTGTACGGTACGGTATCGAAAACGAAGAAACCGAAATTAGACAGTTAGAAATTCAAAAGAATATTAGTATACAAGGTTGCGGTTTGTTCGTCGACGATCAATATGAATTTCTTGGTAATACACCAGATGGCATTTATGCAAACGGTTTAATTGAAATTAAGTGCCCACATTCTTTAGCTGGCATGACTCTTGATGAAGCAATGGCCAAACATACCTTTTGGGCAAGGCTTCCAAGAGTTATGTCTGTAATGTTTTAATGTTAAAGTTGGTTTAAAAGGGAAAGTAAAGTAAGTGGAGTGGAAGAGTAGAATGAGAATAAAAATGAAGATAGAGTGAGTGTGAGTGTAAAGTAATAGTACTGAAACCTGAAATTTGAAGTATAAGTAACAGTAAGGTAAGAGACCCGCTTATGGTAAGCGCTCTCTCAGTATAAGTTTAGTACACAATTCTGAGGGTGGGAAGTAAATGAAAGTTACAAATCGCCAGACAGAGTTTATTCCTATGGTTCAAAACATCTCTATTGTCTCCCACATACAAATTCACATTTCATATATATTAAAAGCTAATTTTACAATATTCAGTTAACAAAATATCTAATGGGCGCCAGACCTGTTTATGCCAGGTCAAAAATACAGTAATTATAATCAGCGGCAGAGCAAGTTACAGTTTAGTTTCTCAGGGCGATGAGTCAGAAAGCCTACATTCTTATTGCGATCATAATATAGATGGTTTGGTACAGAAATTCACTATTACGGCAAAAGTCCACATAAATTGCTCGATCGGTAACACCACTTAGCTGTATGCGAGCGATACGGTCTTGAAGCCGCTGTATCAAGCTGACCCGAGTGTCGGAGTGGCTCGGACTGCGTGCCACGTCACCACTGCGCAGTCAGTCTCACGACCGGAGTGAAGAAGAGGGTATATAAAAAAACCTCCCGACTGGAGGTTCGATCCACGGCCTGGGGAATAGCGCGGCCGAATGGCGCCGCAGAAAGCGCGTTGATACGCCGCGCTGCAGGATGCGCCGTCAAGGGGAACGCGACAGGATATGCATGTCGAACCCGGAGTGACGTAGTCCACGGTTCTGTCGAATGAGGTTATGTGGACCGTCCCGGGCGGGCTGATTGGTCAGGCGCTTCGGGCTGACGTCGAATTCGGGTGCCTGGAATCACAGTCTTCGACGTGTCCTGTCGACGCTCGGCGAGTCTGGTGTCTTCTACTAGGGGGCTCCCAACGACAGAAAAAGGCCGCCCCGAGCGCGCGGACCCGTTTTGTCATTGCCACCAATCCCCACTCCAAAATGTATATGGAATCTTCCAGAACATTAAAGATACCTCCTTTTAACAATAACAAAATTATTTTTTAGAATTTCGATAAGAACTATTATAACGCTTCCGCCATCGACAATACGTAACTCTAGAGTCAACGACAACGCTTCCTTTCATAAAATTGTTGGCAACCACCTTCAACAAATCACATATTACTAAAACTAACAGAAGCGACCATCCCTCAACCTGAATTCGGAAGCCGAATCACGCACTCCATTCACGAATGGAACTCTCCAGGCTTCTTGCCTTCCATCACAAAACACGACAGCTAACAAACACGATTAGAAAAATCAAAACTACTTTAAAATTAAGATTAGAACAATTGTACAAGACCATTCCATTCGTAAACGAAAGTCTCTCAAATGGTTTATCTTCAAGAGAAAATCCAACTCGCCCGTCAATTCCTCTCAGCAACTCCAATATCCCTTTAAAAAAAATGATTAACGAATATCTAAATCTACGAACGAGAAACAAAACTTTCGAGCCGACTATCGACAATTCCAGGGTCCGCAATTCTGCAAAAGCAAAAATTAGATCAGCGGTCGGAACAGCAGACTGTCAAACGAAACGTCAATATCTCTCTTCGTAAACAAGAAATGTTTACACATTCCCAAAACAATGTAATATGTATTTAAGCCTGAAATTAGTGCCATAATTAAAAATTCACGCGTTACAATATCCCCCAAGCCAGGAAAAATTTGCTCCTGCAAATTTCCTGCTGTCCCCAGCAGTATACTCCTGAAACAATACTGCCATCCATGAAACGAAAAAACCAATGAACAATACTCTGCCTTTACGAATATTATAAAAAAAACTAAAACTATGCGACGATTTGGTAGAAAGATAGGTAGGTCGGATATGATATATGACATGGGATGAATGTAAATAGACTAATTAACTAGGCTATTGTTGTCTGAAATAAATACTTTATAATACTATAATATAATCTCGAACCAAATTCATACTCCTATCATACATGGTCTGTGTCATGGTTAGAGAAATCAGGAAAATAAAATTAAAGTGTTTAAAGTGAGCTGTAAGATAAAGTAGAAATAAGGAGAAAATATAGGAAATATAGGAACACGGATGAAAATAATTAGAACCCCCCAAGACTATCCATATAGACCCCTGAAGAAAAAAATAGTATACACTGACTCGCTACCCAATCCACAACAACTACAAACTTCCTTTTCATACTTTCTCTTAATCAAATCAATCAATCACACTGTCTCTCTATCATTCTTACCTCTAATCACAAGCATACCTGCATCCATAAATATTAAAATGACATAAATAAGTTTGTATATATGGGAATAAATTATAAAATATGTTAACTCCTTATTAGATAATTTACCCACTTAAGATGTATTGAGTTACTCTATTCAATTTTAGAGATAACTCGTGGTCTAAAAGCTTCCCCTTATTAACCAATAAGTTATGAGTGAAAACCCCAAAAAAAGTTGTAAATGTAGTTAATGTTCATCTAGTATCCTAAATATTAATGAGTTATGACACCGCTCTGATATAGATGCACATTAAGTATGAAGGAATAACCTGAGTCATTGTTTACAAAATACAAGGACTCACTCGCTTGAGTTAAAGTTATTCATGAAAAAGGTTAAAGTCCGTATACTAAGGCTTATGGCTTTATTTTATAAGTAGCCTGCACCGCTTGTACTATTGCAATCATGACAATTAAAATAAATAAAATATTTTTCCATGTAAATAAATAAATATTGGTATTTTAATATATACTGAACATATAAATAATAAATATACATGTCTTTTAACTTTCCTCGCTCAGTCTACCAAATCCACCTGATGGTAAGCTTCCCTCCACCTAAAATAAATTAAACTCAAAATATAAAAAATCAAGTCAGTGCAAGTCCGTTGTACTGACTTGTTTGCCTAATTCTTCCAGTGATCATTCCTAAAATATTCCAACAACCAGGACCAATCTTTTCCTAACCATCATTAATCTCTACACGTCCGGGTAATTGGTTTGCTTAATCCATACAGTAATACATTCCTAACAATTCCGACGACCAGGACAAATCTTCTCCATATCAAAATTATTCCCTACACGTCCGGGTAATTGGTTTGTTGAATATAAACCACCCGCACAAAGTGATGAAAGAGGCACCACTATACCCCTATGGATCAATGAGTCCTAGGAGTTGCCGATAGACAGGTAAAAACATAAAAAAAAGAATTGTCTTTAAAACAAAGTAGACAACCCTATAAACATCAGCCTACCCAATGACAACTCAAGCTAGGTTAGTCTCTCAAGGAACCAAAAAGAAAAATAAGAAACGTTTTCCTAACGTCCCCTAAAAATAATTGCTTCATCTCTAAGATGACTCAATTAAAAGAAAAAAAATATATAAAACCCCGTCGAAGAAAATCCTGTTGAAAACCTGGTCGCTGAAAAAATGGAAAGAATACAATCGCCTATATGACGATAATAAAATGGAAGGTACTGAATGGACACATGGAATAAAATGTACATTTTAGTTATGCACCATTAAAAAATAGCAAGCTACCAAATACCCAATAACATCATCTCAAAAAAAAAAAAACAAATCTATCCGTCCCGGTAAACTTGGTTGACTAGATTAATCAAACTAATTCTGCCTGGTTGTTCAAACCCTGTCCTAGCAAAGAAAATATTATAAGCTGAAGCACCCACTACACCTACATACTCAACTAAGGAAGTCCATTTAAAATTCTCAAATATTTAATAATTAAGCACATCCAAAATTATAATATATTTTCTCAAGGAATGTCAAAATAAAAAATATTACTGGTCATTAAGAAAATTAATTGTATTGTAAATAACCCTTCATTAAAAAATATATTTTTCCTGTAATAAACACTAACATATATTTTACATACCCTTCACTTATGTCAAAATAGTGACAACAAAGATCACCTATAAATCAACATAAATGGGTGTATGCAAGTCAAAAGCCTTCCCCAGCAGCAAGCCAAAAGCATCTCCCAGCCAAAAATCTAAAGGGTGTCCTAACCGCATGCCTACTAATATTGTTGTCATAGTTATAACCAAAGAAAAAAAAATTTTTTTTGTTTAACTTCAGTACCACAAAAAATTTTAAAACAATATAAGAACCAAACTCCATGATTAGAAAAAGGAATATGGGACCAATCTGGAAGTACACTATTCAAAAAATAAAAATCTTCAAATCCGTTCACAAATGCCGGAACTGATGAAGTAATAAATATAAAAAAATTACAACCAAATTTAGAACCATTATTTCTGAGTCGGTTAAAAATATCATTTTGTACTAATGATGCTTTGTAAAAAAAATCCCTACGAAACTCATCAACTAATCAAGATAAAATCCAACTGTGAACCTTCTTAAGTGAATTTATCATGTAAATTTCAAGATAAATAACAAAAAAATCACAATTGTTTCATAATTTCAGAAAAAAAAATCCACCCTATCAATATTCATATACTTCTATACCAATACTATAGGTTGTGCAATAATATTGGCATGCGGCACTCACTGCCAACACTGTTTAAAAAATTACCCCCGAGGACAACCACTTCCTGCACTATGGAAACTAAATTCTGCCATATAAAATAAATTCACCCGACCGCACCAGAACCGACTTTGTAATAATAGTATGGAATATAAGGAGTGTATCGCGAGCCATTCTTCAAATATTAAAATTTAAGTTTAACTTTTATGTAATTAATAAAAAAATTATGATCGCAACAAGTTACACTTGAGTCTCACAATAAATATGCCGTTGATAAACAGGTATTCAAGTATTTCAGAAAAAATATTTGATCACTACAAATACACACAAATTTCAAGACAGATATGCCCTCAATAAATTAAATTCACTTGAATTTCTACAGAAGTATGCCCTGATGAAGAGTTAAAATTTAAAAGTTAAAAAAACTTAAGCGTTAAACAAAAATATTTGTTCCCCCTGAGTACACTTGAATTTAAAAAAAAATATACCCTCTCACTATAAAAAATTAAATTTCAGTTAAAATAGTATTTGCCGCAATAAGTTACACCTGAATTTCAAAATAAGTATGCTAAAATAGTGGTACACTGTTACACTGCTACAATAAGTTACACTGTTATACTAAAACGCAGGTAGTTATACAGTATGAAAAAAAAAAATTCCTAAAAAAAAATGCACAGTAAATGTTAATCACGGGTTAAACACAATAAATATTAGGTTAAATCAATACAAAACCAATACACAATTGCATAAAATAAGGTATGATCGCAATAAGATTTACCAGTTAAGCGCCACTGTAATGTTTTAATGTTAAAGTTGGTTTAAAAGGGAAAGTAAAGTAAGTGGAGTGGAAGAGTAGAATGAGAATAAAAATGAAGATAGAGTGAGTGTGAGTGTAAAGTAATAGTACTGAAACCTGAAATTTGAAGTATAAGTAACAGTAAGGTAAGAGACCCGCTTATGGTAAGCGCTCTCTCAGTATAAGTTTAGTACACAATTCTGAGGGTGGGAAGTAAATGAAAGTTACAAATCGCCAGACAGAGTTTATTCCTATGGTTCAAAACATCTCTATTGTCTCCCACATACAAATTCACATTTCATATATATTAAAAGCTAATTTTACAATATTCAGTTAACAAAATATCTAATGGGCGCCAGACCTGTTTATGCCAGGTCAAAAATACAGTAATTATAATCAGCGGCAGAGCAAGTTACAGTTTAGTTTCTCAGGGCGATGAGTCAGAAAGCCTACATTCTTATTGCGATCATAATATAGATGGTTTGGTACAGAAAGTCACTATTACGGCAAAAGTCCACATAAATTGCTCGATCGGTAACACCACTTAGCTGTATGCGAGCGATACGGTCTTAAAGCCGCTGTATCAAGCTGACCCGAGTGTCGGAGTGGCTCGGACTGCGTGCCACGTCACCACTGCGCAGTCAGTCTCACGACCGGAGTGAAGAAGAGGGTATATAAAAAAACCTCCCGACTGGAGGTTCGATCCACGGCCTGGGGAATAGCGCGGCCGAATGGCGCCGCAGAAAGCGCGTTGATACGCCGCGCTGCAGGATGCGCCGTCAAGGGGAACGCGACAGGATATGCATGTCGAACCCGGAGTGACGTAGTCCACGGTTCTGTCGAATGAGGTTATGTGGACCGTCCCGGGCGGGCTGATTCGTCAGGCGCTTCGGGCTGACGTCGAATTCGGGTGCCTGGAATCACAGTCTTCGACGTGTCCTGTCGACGCTCGGCGAGTCTGGTGTCTTCTACTAGGGGGCTCCCAACGACAGAAAAAGGCCGCCCCGAGCGCGCGGACCCGTTTTGTCATTGCCACCAATCCCCACTCCAAAATGTATATGGAATCTTCCAGAACATTAAAGATACCTCCTTTTAACAATAACAAAATTATTTTTTAGAATTTCGATAAGAACTATTATAACGCTTCCGCCATCGACAATACGTAACTCTAGAGTCAACGACAACGCTTCCTTTCATAAAATTGTTGGCAACCACCTTCAACAAATCACATATTACTAAAACTAACAGAAGCGACCATCCCTCAACCTGAATTCGGAAGCCGAATCACGCACTCCATTCACGAATGGAACTCTCCAGGCTTCTTGCCTTCCATCACAAAACACGACAGCTAACAAACACGATTAGAAAAATCAAAACTACTTTAAAATTAAGATTAGAACAATTGTACAAGACCATTCCATTCGTAAACGAAAGTCTCTCAAATGGTTTATCTTCAAGAGAAAATCCAACTCGCCCGTCAATTCCTCTCAGCAACTCCAATATCCCTTTAAAAAAAATGATTAACGAATATCTAAATCTACGAACGAGAAACAAAACTTTCGAGCCGACTATCGACAAGTGCGGGCCTTCCAGGGTCCGCAATTCTGCAAAAGCAAAAATTAGATCAGCGGTCGGAACAGCAGACTGTCAAACGAAACGTCAATATCTCTCTTCGTAAACAAGAAATGTTTACACATTCCCAAAACAATGTAATATGAATTTAAGCCTGAAATTAGTGCCATAATTAAAAATTCACGCGTTACATGTCATAAATAAAAATCATAACTGGTATTTCCAAATTCAGGGACAGGTACATATTACTAAAAGAAACGTTTGCATGCTTGGCATCTGGTTTGGTGCTACTGTACTTATGAAAGTTTATATTTTAGAAAAGAACGACAAATTTTGGAAGGAGAAAATGGAGATGAAATTAGTTAGGTTTTATTACGATTGCCTACTTCCAGAATTAGTTGATCCTCGGCAGTCACGAAGCATGCCCATTCGTGACGCGCCCAGTATCATAGAGGCTATGAAAGAGAGGAAAGAAAGAGCTTTACGTGTTTTGAAAGAGAAGAACGCCTAATGGTTTTGAAAGAGACTGAGGTAACTTAACTATCCAGCCGGTCGATTCACGTAAACACGCCAGTCCAAAAGTCGTTTTAACTTAGAAACTTAGAAATCGCCTTTTGGTTTTCTGTTTTTAACGCACTTACTTATCTAGTCTTGGATTGTCATTAATCTTTCAATAGCTCAATTACTATACAATTCCTATACGATTTTGAAGAGTTACCTGGTGTAAAGAATCATCAAAATTGTTTCAAAAATACAGCGAATTGAGAATCTTCTTCTTTTTTTAAGTCGGTTAAAAGGGCTTAATTTGCAAAAAACGAAGTGACATTTTTAAGTCCCTACGCTACGGTTTTTATTACGTGAATCGGGCAGCTGGTACTCATTCTGATAAGTTTTGCAATAGCAATTGATTTTATCATCAAATTAGCAGAAATCAAAATTTGATCAGTAATCGTTAAAATGAAAAAACATTAGAATTTTGAACTCATATTTTGTTATTGTTTACTTACTTTTAATTAGTATATTAATAATTTATAAACTTGTGTTTCATTTATTTTTGTACAACCCTAGCACGCTTTTTAGATGGCGACTCATATTTGTTATTGTTTACTTACTTTTAATTATATGAATCATTTTTATACTTTCGTATACTAGCGTAGCAAAAGTTATTAACTCAAAAATTACAAGCAAACAAAGTTGAAAAAAAAGTTGACATGGCCGATAATTGGTGCCACCACCCTATTTGAGTTTACGCAATAGGCACATTTCCTTGCGTAGAGATATACACTAGCGAGGAAAGCTCGATGTTATTTCGACCGTACTTCCTACTGAATTTGCAATTATTTTGTTGAATGAATATTTTACGAAATAAGAATAAACTTTGGTAGGAAAATTACAAATAAATACATAGTTGGAATTTTTGGTAAGTAGAATACAAAAAGGTCAGTCCGGACCTGCTCTTGATTGTATAAATAGAAAAACATAAAAATTGTTCTAGTAATTAATATTTATTATCATTGTAATATATTGTTATATAGGGTAGATTTATTATTTTATGTATTAGTAGGTAATCTTAGTTAAACCAGTCGAAAATACACATGAACTGTGAGCAGACGTGTCGCGTATCATTTTCCACTCCCGACTCCTATTATATATTACAGTGGCGACGAGATTCGAACGGATTACGCGTGTATCATCTATAGAAGTAGCGGTAATCATGTCTATCGGAAAAATTGCGGAATTCAATGTGCACAATGACGATTGGAAGTTGTACGTGGAGCGGCTCGAACAATATTTTATCGTGAACAAAATACCCGCCGAATTAAAAGTGCCGACATTAATAACGGTTATGGGAGCAGAAAGCTATGCGTTATTAGTGAATTTATGTACACCTCAAAAGCCGCAAACTCAATCATGGGCGCAATTAACGGCTATTATGGAAAAACATCTACAACCCAAACCGAGTGAGTTAGCAGAAAGGTACAAATTTCGTCATAGAAAACAAAAGAATGGGGAAACGATTGCGGAGTACGTGGCGGTATTAAAAAAATTATCGATGACATGCGAGTTTGGGAATTGGCTTGAAATAAGCTTACGAGACCAACTGGTGTGTGGAATATCAAGTGAACTTATTCGCCAACGGTTGTTTGCCGAAAGTAAACTGGATTTCGGTAAAGCATATGAACTATCGGTGAGCATGGAAGCAGCGGAAAAAGACGCGGCGGTTGTCGAAGGGCGCAGCATTGGCGGTAGATCCACGAATGAGGTGGGTGCCGCGGCGGCAGTGGAGTGCCAAGCGGTGAACATTAGACGCGGCCCACGCATCACCCCAGGCGAGTGGTCGGCAGCGGGCACGCGAGCGGCAGCCGATACACGAGGCACACAGCAGAGGTTCCGCGGCGTTCATAGGCTACCGGAAACGACGGAGCGTGGCCAGCGGCGGCAGTGTCGGGCGTGCGGTTCGAACCATGGGATGACTTCGTGCAAGTTCGCTCGTTATGTCTGCCGCGTGTGCAATCGGCAAGGACATTTACAGCGTGTGTGCCCAAACCTGGCATCACAGCACCACCAGGTTCGAGTGATGGAACAGCAGGAAGAGTGTTCAGACAGTACAGATAGCTCCGAGGTAATTTTTATAGATATGAATCGAGTGTCACTAGCTAAATGCGAGCCTATCATGATGTTAATAAATATTAATGGCAGAAATGTAAGCATGGAATGTGACACGGGTAGTGCCGTGTCACTAATAAGTTATGAATTTTATAAAAAAATATTTAAAGATCTAAAATTAGAATCGTGCAATTTAACTTTGCGGTACTATACAGGAGAATCGACCCAGGTATTAGGTCGAATACGACCTTTGGTTCGACACAATAATTATAGTACCTACTTAGATTTATATGTTGTAGACAAAGGAAAATCGTGTTTGTTAGGAAGACAGTGGATGGCGGAATTAAAAATAAAATTACCAACATTAAATTACGATGTAAATATCTTGAAAAGCGAAACATTATTTAATATTTGTGATTTCAGTTCTAAATATGGTAACGTGTTCGCGGAGGGTCTCGGCCGATTCACCGGCGGCCGCGTAAGCATCGTGCTGCGGCCGGACGCGCAGCCCGTGTTCCTGCGCGCCCGCCCGCTCGCGTATGCTCTGCGCGAGCCTGTGGAGCGCGCGCTGGCTCAGCTAGTGCAGGATGGCATTCTCTCTCCCGTGGAGCGCTCCGAGTGGGCGACACCTATCGTGCCGGTATTGAAAAAAGACGGTAACATTAGAATTTGTGCAGATTACAAGTTAACGTTAAATAAAATGATAGAAATTGACCATTATCCTTTGCCTAGGGTAGAAGACTTGTTGTTACGGATGCGAGGAGGAGAACACTTTAGTAAAATTGATTTATCCCAAGCATATGCGCAGTTCGAACTAGATGATACAAAGAAATATACCGTAATAAGTACACATAAAGGGCTTTTTTGCTTCAACCGTTTAATTTATGGGTTGGCGTCCAGCCCAAGTATTTTTCAGCGGCATTTAGAACAATTGTTTATAGATTTACCACAGGTAGGCGTCTTTTTAGACGATATCATTATTACCGGTCGAACGCAACAAGAACACATAACCAACCTGCATAGGGTTTTTGAACGCTTGGAAAAATACGGGCTTAAAATAAATAAACAAAAATGCGTTTTTTTCGCTAAATCGGTAAACTACTTAGGCCACACCATAAGTAAAGACGGTGTTCACACTTGCCCTGATAAAGTGAAAGCTATTACAAATACGCCCGCACCCGAAAATGTGTCTCAGTTACGTGCATTTATCGGTATGGTCATGTACTATGGAAAATTTATAAGAAGCGTAAGCACCTTACTAGCACCCTTATACAATCTTCTCAAATCTGGTGTCAAGTTTAATTGGAATAATGAGTGCCAGGCCGCTTTTCTCAAGGTAAAACGTTTATTAGTTAGCAGCGAGGTGTTGACTCATTACTCTCCGCATCTACCCCTAGTATTGACAACAGACGCCAGCAGCGTCGGCGTCGGGGCAGTCATATCGCACATCACGGACGACGGCGAGCGACCGGTGGCGTACGCATCGCGCACGCTCACGCCCGCAGAGCGGGGCTATTCGCAAATTGATAGGGAAGCTCTCGCTATTGTTTATGGAGTACGTAAATTTCACCAATATCTGTACGGTCGGAAATTTACACTAAGAACGGATCACAAACCGCTAACATATATATTGGGTAATAAAGTAGGCATACCTGCAATGGCTACGTCAAGATTGCAACGATGGGCGGTTTTGCTGTCTGGCTATGACTACAAAATAGAGTACATATCATCCTATAAAAATTGTGCGGATGCCTTATCGCGTCTTCCACATAAAGAAGGTAAGGTGAAAGACTTAAATGAAAGTACTTACTGTAATTTTATTGAAAATTTTTTACCTGTCACTAACAGCGAAGTCAGAAAAGAAACAGCAAAAGATAATATATTAAGTAGGCTCATAGGGTACATTCAATCGGGGTGGCCTTCTGTTTGTGCAACTGAAGACATAAAATCTTATTTTACAAGACGAAATGAACTTTATGTAGAAAACGGTTGTTTGATGTGGGGTTACAGAATGATTATTCCAAGGACGTTACAGAAACTTCTACTGCAACAGCTACACAGTAGTCACATGGGAGTGGTTAAAACTAAATGTTTAGCACGAAGTTATATTTGGTGGCCCAACATTGATGCTGATATCGAATTATTGTGTAAACAATGCGAAACATGTGAACTCGAAAGGGACGCGCCACCGAGGTCACAGATACAACCGTGGCAGTATCTTGACAGAATCTGGTCTCGTTTACACGCCGATTTCTTGACTTATAATGGTTTGACATTTTTAGTCTTGATAGATTCGTCCTCAAAATGGTTAGAAGTTTTTAGAATGAAACATACAAATGCAACTAGTGTCATTAGAGTATTGAGAGAAACTTTTGCGCGGTTCGGGTTGCCGGAAGAATTCGTTACGGACCAAGGCCCGCCCTTCGCGAGTTACGAGTTTAAGGATTTCTTAAAACGTAATGGTATACGACAATGCTTCTCTCCTGCTTATCACCCAGCATCGAATGGTGCAGCGGAGAACGCTGTTAAGTTATGCAAACGGTCTATGAAAAAGGCATTTAGAGATAACATAGACATAGATACGGCGCTCCAGACGTTTTTGCTTATATATCGTAATACGACTCATTCGACGACGGGTGAAACACCAGCAATGTTATTGCAAAAGCGGTCGTTACGCAATAGGCTAGATCTCATACGTCCTGGGAATGCAGTGCAACAGCGGGTGAAGGAAAAACAACAAAAGCAGGTTGAATACGCAGCTGGTGTGTCACGGGCTTTTAAGGAGGGGGACACAGTGTGGGCGCGTAACTATGGCTTAGGGAACAAGTGGGTGAAGGGAACGGTGTTAGCAAAAGAGGGATCGCGTAGGTATTCGGTGGCTAGGGATAATGGTCAGTTAGTGTCTAAACATGTAGATCAAATGCGTAGGCGGTCGCTATTACTTGATGTTACTCGCCCGGAAACCAAAGAGGACGGTGTTGATAACACACCTTGTGACGAGTCACGCGCGGCTAGTTCGGAGAGTGTCGAGAGAGAGAATAGCCACGATAGTAACAACCGGCCTCTCAATTGTCCGACGCAGCCAGAGCTGCCGGTAATCGAGAATGCTGAGTATCCAAAACGAATACGCAAACCAGTGGACAAATTTGTATGTAGTTGAATATTTGTAAATTTATTATTGTGTATAATTAAATATAGAAATAAGGGTGGAGGTGTAATATATTGTTATATAGGGTAGATTTATTATTTTATGTATTAGTAGGTAATCTTAGTTAAACCAGTCGAAAATACACATGAACTGTGAGCAGACGTGTCGCGTATCATTTTCCACTCCCGACTCCTATTATATATTACAATCATTTTATAACGAAAAACTAGTCTTAGAATATTTTACACTCGTCGTTTATTTCCAATAATTCAACATTTTTGTTATGCTGTAAATATTCAACTTCAATAACAATTGGAACGTTTGTCGCAAAACATTTTGAAAATCGCGCTGTCTTTGGGTCATTCACCCGCCCCGTCGGTTGTTTCAGTAAACAGTAGCGCTGCGGTCGCTCGAAACCGATGTCGCGCCTAGACAATCTGGGCCCTTAACGATATATTGTATTACGAGTCGCCGAAAACACAGAAACCTGTAATGGTCATACCTGATAGTTTGAGAGACGGGTTAATCAAGAATGTTCATGAAGAATTAGGTCATAACGGTCGATCGAAGGTAGGTTATGCGATGAAACCTCGATATTATTTTCCACAAATGTCACGAGAGATAAACAGAGTAATAAAATGTTGTGACTTGTGTCAGAGAGCTAAACGCGATTTAGCGACTTATGTAGGACCGAGTAAAGCAGTAATTGCACAGGTCATAGGCGAGTTAGTGTTCGCAGACTTATATGGGCCACTTCCGGCGGGGAAATACGGCATGAAATATATATTAGTTATGCAAGATGCGTTTAGTAAACTCATAAAGTTGTATCCACTTAGGAAGGCGACCGGTGGAGGTGTTCTTAAGGGTATAAAGTGCTTTCATCAGGAAATCACTATAAGCAAGGTTGTCACAGATTCGGGAACACAATTTACGTCAAACAAATGGGAACGTGGTTTAGATGAATTATGAATTAAATAATCACATACCTCAATACGTAATCCGCGTCCAAATTCAACAGAACGCGTGAACAGAGAGCTAGGAAGACTATTTAAGAGTTATTGTCATAAATCTCACCGAAGTTGGGTGGATATCGTACCGCGAATAGAGAAATGTTACAATAATCTTGTTCATAGTAGTACAGGCTTCACGCCAATGGAACTTGTCAAGGGTCAGTCAATTGTGTTATCTACAGATAAATGGATAATAGGTAGATCGACTGATGGTCGAAACACAGGTCAGATCGACGAGCTTCAGAAACAAGCTCGGATAAATATTGGAAAATCCGCGACATTACGAGAACAATCGTATAATCGTTGCCACAAAATTATACAATTTCACATAGGTGATTGGGTCAAATTGAGGTCATTATCGAAATCAGATGCGGAAAAGAAGTTGACTAAAAAATTCGCTCTAATTTACGAAGGGCCATATAAAATTGGTGCAGTTCCTTATCATAATGTATATACTTTAGTAAGGCCAGATACGGGTTCGATTAAGGGGAATTATAATGCCATTCATCTAACAAGATACTATTATGGCAAGCAGAATAGAATAGGATAGTTCATGTAGGTTATACCTAGAAAGTATAGATTGTACGTAGTATTGTAGATATAGATTGTAATTGTAGGCTAGTGCTTAGGAGTTAAGGAAAAAAAAAAGTTGCTATAAAACATGAAAAAAAAAACCATAAAGAGTAGAATAAGGCGGTGTAAATTTCATTCTTGTTCGGGAGATAGTTAGGTAGTTCTGAATAGTGAAATTGCGTCATGCGAACAATCACATAGACACATTTTCAGAGGGGAGGGTGTGACGGCAGACTATCAGTGTGAAGTATTGTATTGGATCCATGTATGCAGCGATTCCAGGATCTTAGCAGGGTTCAGACATGTGGCGATTTAATGTCCTGCTTGCAAGCGATAATTTGAATTTGAGAATTGATGTATTTGAGACAAAGGACCTCAGCTCTTTTGTCGAACGGCCGGAGCCTTGGATTCGTACAAAAAAGGATATTTATGGAGTTGGTTTCAAATATCTATGCTTTAAATGGCGGGTTCGGGAAAGATTGTCGCGTTAAAATAACATGTCGAACATTTAAAACAATAGTTTCTTGGGACAAATGCGCAAGGACCGATCCCTTTGGTTTTTTGTGGACTTGTGTCCTGTGTATTCATGTGTCCAGAGGACGCTAAAATTCGGGTTAGAAAACGGGAATAAGTTTAGTCGGATTCTTGCCACAAACGCGCGCGGTACTATCCAGATCCACCGAAAGGGGTCTAGCCTTTTAGCCTGGCATTGTGACTAAGTGTGTTCCAGTGAAAAGCAGCTCGAACAGATTCTCTTCGGCCACCCTGCGAGTGCATCCTACCAGCCAGCGTCGAGATTGCAGCTAAGATTTTAATTGCTACGAGTAGCTTGTAAAGTAATTATTTAACGACCCCAAAGCACTTTGTTTTGAGGGGTACAAAGTCAATTAGGTTGGGCTTATCCCCGGAATTCACGAGTAAGCTAGGAGTTCGCTCTTAGCCGGCTAAAAGCGTATTCTTGCCCAGGGAGTGAGTTGAGAAGCCTATGAGTGCCGTTTCCGATCTAATTACGCAAAATTAGACCGGTTACTTCTCTCTGGCGTGGAGCGGGTGAATTCCGCAGAAAAGTCACATTTTTGAAACGCTTTGCTTATTAATTTACTGTCATTTACAATGTATTAAACTGTGTAACTTTTCAGCGGCGTGATTAATAATACGTGTATATAATTAACTTAACTGTGTGTCTTATCTTCCAGAGTTTATTGTATATTAATATAGTGTACTAATCGTGTATCATTTCAGCCGCGTAATCATATTCGGTTTATTTGACATATGTGTATATTTCAGCAAATGTGATCATAATTGTGTGTATTTAACCGTGTACTTTTCCAGCAGAATTAAGTCATTTTAAATAGGAGTTAGGGCGAAAAATCTAGATCACTGAAAGGGGAAAATCCTAACTACACATTAGGCTACGGACGGTCACTACACAGGGGGGGGGGGGGGGGTTACCGTTACAGCACATTTAACGGAATTATTGTTTGTCGAAGTATGGTTACTCGCAGTGGCCGCTCGGAGCGGTGAGCGGATCATTTTTGCACGTGCGCGTGCGCGGCTGCCGTGCGTTGATTATAAAATAGTTGTTGTTTTCGTAATCAGCGATCCGATAAACCATAAAAACAATACTCATGACGACCTTCAGACTTTTTCACTGTCTTTACTCATCACTACTTATTATAAAACAAAGTCGCTGTCGCTGTCTGTCCGTATCTATATATGCTTAAATCTTTAAAACTATGCAACGCATTTTGAAGCGGTTTTTTTAATAGATAGAGTGATTCAAGAGGAAGGTTTATATGTATAATACATGCATAATAGTGCAGAGAAACACTGATAAATTTAGAGGTTTAGAAAGAGAGGACATTTTTTGCGCTTACATTGCAAACGCTGGCTAAACCCCACGAGATAAATGAAAAGAATGTACTACATTATTGTACACCTTAAAAAGATCAACAAAAAAGTCCGTTATGGTATATGTCTATCACTTAAGGATAACCCACAATAATCATTTTTTATCCTTTACATTTTACGGAAAAAAACTAGCTCATTTACGAACTGATTTTAAGCAATACAGCGTTAATCCTTATCCAATTAAGTACCTTAAATCTTTGAGTATTAAGCCACTGGAGATGCCATAACGAAACTCGAACAAATTTTTTTGAAAAAATTTGTATGGGGAAACAAGATTAGTAACGAGGTAAACACGTACAGCACACCACCAAAAATGATATTAACTCAACAGACACAAATTTTGCTGTTGCGATAAACGCACACTACAAAAATAATTAACACATCAAAAATTACATGCGCACAGACACAGTTTTCACGTAAATCTATGCAGCATACATACGAACAAGATAGTGATGGGGCACATCTGAAGAATGAGTCAAATCAGTTTGATGAATGAACTGAATTATCTTATACTATCTACTATATAAAAATAAGTCGGGTTTTCCTTCCTGACGCTATAACTCCAGAACGCACGAACCGATTTCCACGGTTTTGCATTCGTTGGAAAGGTCTCGGGCTCCGTGAGGTTTATAGCAAAGAAAATTCTGGAAATTTTTTAAAAGAAAAGCGGGAAAATCTTTTTTCACATACAGCGCCATCTCTAAGGAAATGGATGGAAACGAAAAGATTTAGCCACAGCGAAGGTGAAGGCGTGGTCGGGCCGCTAGTTTATTATAAAATTGTAAAAGTGAAAATATATCATAAATCTATAATACAAGTACGCTGGACTACGTACGTACTTGTAGTATAGAGGTCAGTGGAAACAACCTTCAAGAAAAGAGCGTACGACCATCTAAAAACCCAGCTACGCACTTGTAACCCTTCTTGCAGTTGCTTAAATAATTACTTATCCTTTATTTGATTTTATCGGACAAAACCCTGTTTGAGAACATGAAATATTGTCAATTGATTTTTTAACAGATATCCTACTAATATTTTAAACATTTATTACAAAATTTTCTCCATTTCTCTTTTATATAGGGATCTTTTGGAAATCTAAAAGGACATACAATTATATATATTAAATAAAGTCTATAAATAATAGTATCTGTATAACGTATACACTCATAGTCCCACACTAAATGTATTGCTTTTACCTACTTTTTTTTAGCCAACAATTCTTTTCATTTTCAGACAAAATTTCAACATCGTATGTCCAGAGAAAGGTAATTTTTTTAATTCACCTTACAAGATTTAGATGTAACATACTCTATACTTATTATTTAATTCAATGTCTAATAAAAAAACTGATTATTATACGAACTGCAGTAATTGAATGAGTGAATGATTCATTCAAATATTGAATCGCTTTTTTGACTTTGTCCATCCCTAAAGACCTGTACCACGGTATTCATGTTTACATTTCTCTGTCGTTTACGTATCGCAACGGTTTTTTCTTTATATGGAGATTGTACTTTAATATACATTTAATAGTCAGTAAAATACTTACCTAAGATACGAAACGCGATCTTGTTGCGAATTTGAGCTATCAGATCGCCTTTTGCACGATAATACTACACAATTCACCATTTTTCGAGAGAAACGTCACGCGACACGGAGCGATGAAAAATGGCGGTGAAGCGACTTTTAAGTAGTTTTATATAACGTGTTTGACCAGTTGACCAATGTACTTTGCTGGAGGGGGTCGCCGCGTATGGCATCTCCAAGATCAATATGGCCCTTTACAGTATATAATTTAAATTAATATTTCCGAAGATATTACAGATTTAAAATGCAGGGACATAGCGGTGCGGCGGTACTGGTCCGGCCGGCGGCGTATGCCTATAAATGGCACGTCGAAGGCCGCGCTTCGCCCTATCTATCTATTTTCTAAATATATAAAAGAGAAAACCGCTGTCTCGCTCACTCACTCACTCACTCATCACGAAATCTCAAAAACTATAAGTGCTAGGAGTCTCAAATTTTGCATGGGGGTTCCTTTTAGGACGTAGGTGCTCACTAAGACGGGAATTTGGAAAATTCAACTCCTAAGGGAGTCAAACGGGCGTCCAAAGTTTGTATGGGGAAACAAGATAAGTTGGACTAATTTATCCGAAACTTTACACGAGAACTTCTATAGATAAATGAGTAAACACGTGTTTCAGAATTTTTCAAAATTCAGCCCCTAAATGGGGTAAAATGGGGTGAAAAAGTCTGCAAATCATCATGGGCATTGTTTTCATGGTTTACCTGGTCGCTGATTACGAAAACAACAACGATTTTAAAATTCAACGTGGCTATCGTGACCATAGTCCCCTATTGGGGTGCGATGTGATTGAAATGTCTATATATCAATATATGTGTCGTTTTTTCGGTTTTTCGGAACGCCAATCCATACTAATATTATAAAACGACGGAGTGGCTGTCTGTTACCTCTTCACGCTCAAATCTGGAAAAGGTCATAAGATAGTTTTTGTCCCTGAAATTACATGTTATTGTTATGTATTGTACCTGTAGGGTGGTTCTATGTTCGACTGTATGTATTTTTTTTAATATAGTTTCAATGATTTCCCCGTCAATTGTACAGCAATTTTAATAATCTTATTTGTTTGATATAGGTGAGAGATACTCTTCAGATGGTTCCATATTAATCAAATTAGAATTAGAGAAAGGGTTGTAATTTATAGGCCTGAACATGGATACAGTAATTGAAGAGTTCTCTGATGTTATTGAGTTACATAATTTGCATTTGGAAGTTATCATGTGACACTGGTGAGCCGACGAGGAACGGTTAGGAGTTTGGCAATAGTGTTGAGTTTTCTTAATAAAGTTACTAATGTATTTTCGTCTAGAAGGCACTATGTCACATTATTATCATAAATAATTTAAAAAAATATTCACTAAATTTTTTAAGTCGGTGTAATTGTTTTAAAGTTTGAATTATCCTTTTTAAGCTAATGTGATAAGATTTGTTTTATCATAATAGATTTTTAAATTTGTATTTGGCTTCTATTAGTGCTTATGCTATCGCGGCGGCGCGGCGGGAACGGGACGAGTGTAATAGTTATCGGGAAAGTTCTTGCATCCATATTTAGTACAATTAATGGTGCTATATGAAGGTGGTTGCGTTGCGTGTAAGACTTGGCTTGGGTAATCTAAAGTGCCCGAATTTTACGCGAGAGAAGCCGCGGGCAACAGCTATATACAGATAATTGAATGTTGCTAAGCTCAAAACTCGAAAACGGCTCGACCAATTCTGCAAATTTTTATTTTAATATTTTCGTTAAGGTATAATAAAGGTTCATAGGAGAGAAAACACGTAAAATTTGCGAGGAAAATAAAACACCACTTTCTACCCGTGCGAAGCTGGGGCGGGCAGCTAGTTTATCTATAATATAGGCTATGTTCTCAATGACTGACTGACTGACTCACTAATCAACGCATAGCCCAAACCGGTTGGTCTAGATATTCCATGAAAATAATGCCCATGACGATTTGCAGACTTTTTCAAGCCATTTTACCCCATTTAGGGGCTGAATTTTGAAAAATTCTGAAACACGTGTTTACTCATTTATATATAGAAGTTCTCGTGTAAAGTTTCGGATAAAATAGTCCAACTAATCTTGTTTCCCCATACAAACTTTAGACGCCCGTTTCACCCCCTTAGGGGTTGAATTTTTCAAATTCCCGTCTTAGTGAGCACTTACGTCCTAAATGGAACCCCCATGCAAAATTTGTGACTCCCAGCACTTGTACTTTTTGAGATTTCATGATGAGTGAGTGAGTGAGTGAGCGAGACAGCGGTTTTCTCTTTTATATATTTAGAAAATAGATGGATAGGGCGAAGCGCGGCCTTCGACGCGCAATTTATAGGCATGCGCCGCCGGCCGGGCCAGTACCGCCGCACCGCTATGTCCCTGCAATTTAAATCTGTAATATCTTCGAAAATATTAATTTAAATTATATGCTGTAAATGGTCATATTGATCTATATTAAATGGACAATGTATTTAAGGTATTTAATTGGACAAGCATTAATGCTGTATTGCTTAAAATCAGTTCGTAAATGAGCTATTTTTTCCCGTAAAATGTAAACGATAAAAAATGGTTATTGTAAGTTACCCTTAAGTGATAGACATATACCATCGCGGACTTTTTTGTTGATCTTTTTAAGGTGTACAATAATGTAGTACATTATTTTCATTTGTCTCATGGGGTTTAGCCAGCGTTTGCAATGTAACCGCAAAAAAATGTCCTCTGTTTCTAAACCTCTAAATTTATCAATGTTTCTCTACAATGCATGTATTATACATATAAACCTTCCTCTTGAATCACTCTATCTATTAAAAAAACCGCTTCAAAATCCGTTGCGTAGTTTTAAAGAATTAAGCATATATAGGGACGGACAGACAGTGACAGCGACTTAGTTTTATATTAAGTAGTGATAGTGAAGTGAAGTGATGCCGATGATTATAAAACCATTATGATTGTTATCAGGATAATCAGGCTCTTGAAAATTGATTTCAAATCGATTACGAAATTTAGTTTATTATATGGAAATGACAATTTGCCTATAATCGACAATGTTGTGTGAATTTACATAAACGTGCACACGTGTTTTTCAGTATGTTTAATATAGAAAGAGATTCATTGGCTATAGAATATGCAAATATGTACAGTAAAGTATGGTACTGGTTGCACTTCAACGGATTCAGTCGATTTACTTTTGACAAAACACGTATTGTGAAGAAAACAATTGGTTCAATTGTACATGCCATCAGTATGAATGTATTCATGAATTTGTGCGCGGCCTATTTTTGTTACATGTTGATAACGTACAACTATTCTAGCTTCCCAGAAGAAATATTGATATTTAGTGAAGCTATTGTCATATATAATGGTTATTTTATGATAACTGCTGTCACAAACGGAGGTCCTATATGTGAGATAATAGATCGTTGTATAGACATTGATATATTACTAGGATCACACGAAACGAAAGTTTTGAGAGATAGAAACACAAAAATTTACAATACTATAAACCTTTTTATGTTAATTTCTAAAGTTTTGTCTCTTGTATTCCTGTATTTGATGTTTCCTGTTCCAGTACTTTTACATTTAACTGGTAGTGCAGTCATTTCATATACGTTTTCTTGTGTATATGATATATTTTTTTTGATCATACAGTATACTTTCATTAGCATGAGAATAAGGTACTTGAATGTTGCTTTAATGAAAACATGCAACATGAAATTAGAATATCTACCGGACATATTTCTTTTTAATGGATTTTTTTGGAATAAGACCTTTGATAACCAAGTCACGTTTCAAGACAGGGCAGCAAACAAAGAATTTGTTCATATGTTCCATATAATTATCGACCAATTGAACTGCGCAGAAATATGTAGCAAACATCATGTAAGTTTTATTTAAGTTTATAGCATCTCTGAATTATGTTTTATTTAAAGAAACTAAATCTATTCTATAACATATAAATATATAGCTGAAGGTTGGCTAGAACTGATATTAATTAAGAGATAAACATGCAACAATATACATACCACTTACGTAGATAGTGGACCCTTTTCATCATCATCATCAGCCTGTATCTACTCACTGCTGGATAAAAGCCTCCCTCAATGCTTTCCATGAAACACGATCCTCCGACTTCCGCAACCAGCCGCTTTTTTAAGGTCATCGGACCATCTAGAAGGAAAGCGTCCAACGCTTCGTCGTTCTCATTCATTAAAAAAGTCTTGAGTATTTGAGAAATATCTAAACATTTTCTTAATGTATTATTATGAGATGTTAACTGTTTACACTAGCTTCTGTTTTAATAACAAAAGTAAGTGAAATAGTGTGACAATCTATTTCTATTTTTTGTATAATTGCAACACTGTTCCATGTTGGCACTGCGTGTGATTAATATTTTTTTTTAAATTACAGTTAATTCAGGATTACATAAAATTATATTTGTGTGTGTGTCAAGATAGGTGTGAACATAAACTTAAGTTTAGCCGTCTAAATTTCTAAAAAAGAGAAAGGTACCCCTTTCCACAATATATTGTATTCTAGAATTAGATATATTATGCATTTTTCTGCATGTCATTGTTTAATTTGGATATGTTTCTAATATTTATATTCTTTTTCAGCTTTTTATGGCAATTTGCATTGTCTTTTGTGGTTCACTGATAGTTGCATATACACTAGTGGAACATGTTATGACACGGGTATGTACAGACTAGCTATATGTGTCATACATGTGCTGTATGACATCAACCCATAATTATACCACTGTTGAAATACGAGTCTCCCCTCTATCGAAGGGGTTTAGAGCATACTCTTTATTTCATGAAGTTTTTTAGAAATAACTTATGCTTCTTACCTTCCGAATGCACAACCAATTGATGAGGTCGGTAGTCGAACGGTTAACAATAGCCACTTTGACTTCGAGGTCGCGGGTTCGATCCCCGCCCAAGACCAATATTTGTGTGCATGAACATTTTGAACATGTCTGTTTGTCTTGGTCTGGGTATATACTATGTATTATATGTATATATTTACAAAAAAATACATACATATACATAGGTACATAAAAAATAATTTTGTTGTCACCTGGAGGGGAAGGTTAAGCTGGCGTCGAAGAAACTAGGTGTGCTCAACAAGGCGAAGCAGTACTTCAATCCGCGGTTTGCCGCTTCTGCTTTTCAAAGCTCAAGTACGGCCGCATATGGAGTACTGTTGCCATCTATGGACGGGAGCGCCTAGATAGCAGCTTGCACCTTGTGACTCGATTCAGAGGCGTGCTGTGAGGATTGTCGACGATCCCAAACTGACACACGGTTTAGAACCTTTAAGTCTGAGGAGAGACTTTGCGTCCCTTTGTGTGTTCTACCGATTGTACAATGGGGTGTGTTCAGAGGCGTTGTTTGACATGATGCCCACGGCCTCCTTCTACAGTCGCACCGCTCGACATCGACAGGGAATTCATCCTAAGTGGTCGCGTACCGTGCGGTTCCAGAGAAGTTTTCTCCCGCGTACGGTCAAGCTGTGAAATGAACTGCCTGTCGGTATTTTCTCAGGAGTCTACAGCATGGGGTTCTTCAAAAAGGGCGTGAAGAGGTTTTTACAGGGTCGGCAACGCGCGTGTGATGCCCCTGGTGTTACAGGCATTCATAGGCTACGGTAACTGCTTTTTTTTTATCACTCAGGCCGTATGATGATTGCCACTTTAGTAGCATAAAAAATAAAAACTTTGACAATAGACATTACCATTTTGAAGATGAACAGACTTTCGTCGATGACGGGCCATGCAGATAAATTTATGTGTACTTGAAACATGTGTGGTGCCTATGTTTCAAGTACAGTAAAGTTGCCTACAGATAGACATTTTAGTTATTTTATATGAAGAAGCGTATAATATATACCATATTGTGTGTGTAGTGTTATTGTATTAAGTATTTGTGTTGGTTAGTACTGAGGAGATAGTGTTTATATACTTCAATGAGTAAACTCTCACTGCTCGCGACTAGTTTATGATGTTTGCTCTCTCTTTTCCTGGCCCATTCTCATTTTATTTGGGGTCGGCCCTCCGTATCATACATCTCCAGGCAGCTCGGACCTGGGTCGTCTCTTTGTTGATTTAGGCTTCTTTGAGGTCCTTATCTACTCCGGACATCCATGTGTATCGGGGTCTTCCTGGGACGTCTGAGTGCTGTGTGTGAGTCGATTGTTGATTGAATGCGAATGTCTGAATTTCGATTGAGGACGAAAGAATATCATAATTATTATTATTTACTTTTCTTTTTATATTATTTAACTCACCTATTTTACTTAAAATATCGTTAATGTATTTGTTATATGAAATGTCTAGAATAGTTGTTAATGTTATTGAGTTTTTGTTTTTTTATTTTTTATTTTGTGTGTAATTTTTATGTTGTTTCTTTTTTGTTGTTTTATTCTTATTGTGCTTGTATGTCCGTGATGTTGCAATTGGTCCTAACTGAAAATCAGTGCCGAGTCTGTTGCAGATTTCGGTTTTATGCTGAGTTGGGACCATTTTGCGACATTGCACAGTACTTTAATTTTCTTTTTTTTAATATATTATCTGTTTGTTGATTTGTAACTGTGCTGTGTAATGAGCAAATAAATGTTTTTCTTTCTTTTCTTTCTTTCTTTCTTTCTTCCTCGTCCTCGGGGTTTAGTCTCTATATCCAGTACTTTTCTGGTCATGTGCCGCCTCATAACGTGTCCGTACCACCGCGGACGGCTCTCCTGTAATTTGTCTGGGATAAATCTCACTTTGAAGGTGCCTCTTATGTGTGTGTTTCTGACATGATCCAGCCTAGTTACACCACCTGCCCACCTGAGCATCTTCATTTCTACACAGTGTAATTGATTTTCGTGCTGCTTTTTGAGTGGCCCGCATTCGGATCCGTATGTCATGGCTGGTCGGACGGCTGCTCTGTATACTCGTCCCTATATGCGTACGGGCGTTCGTCTGTCGCATAACACGCCAGACAGTTCTCTCCATTTCATCCATCCGGTATGTATGCGTTGGGTGACATCAGTGTCTATTGACCCATCTTTACTGATGACTGACCGTAGGTACTTGAAATGGTCCACTTCTTTTAGCTGGGTGTTCTGCAGACAGATGGTGTGTTTGTTGTTGACGCCAGTAAAGTTACAATGCATATTCTCGGTCTTCTCTCTGCTTATTCGCAGACCTGATGTTTCAAGAGCTTCCGTCCACTATTCTAAAACCTGCAGAAGGTTGTTCACATCTTCACTAATGATGACCACATCGTCCGCATATAGGATATCCCATGGCGGCGCTCGTTGCAGATTTGAGGTCAGATTGTTCATAACAATATTAAATAGCAGAGGGCTGAGTGCCGAACCCTGGTGCACACCGACCTTTACATCAAATTCATCGCTCGTTCCGGCCGGACTTCGCACTTTGGTTGATACTTGGTGGTACATATCTTTGACAATCATTATGTAATGTTCCGGGACGCTCTAAGGAGCGTGCCAAAGTAATTCTCCCAGTACCCGGTCGAAAGCTTTTGCTAGGGTGATGAATATCATGTGCAAGTCTGTTTTGTTGTCTCTGTACTTTTCCATCAGTATTCTGACCGAGTGTATGGTATCGGATGTGGATCAGCCGGCGACGAATCCGCATTGATTTTCAGTGACGCTAGTTATTTCAAGTAGTATTTTGTTGATGATTCTTTCCCATATTTTGAAGGAATGTGGGATTAGCTTTATAGCTTTTGTCTCTTGCGCCGTCAGTGAAACAACTCCTCTTATTTATAAACCTCTAACCGCGTCTAATGGCCAGAAAGAAAAAAAAGGAGATTTTTCCAGCGGCGTCCTCATCCACGTTCAACGTGGACTTCTGTAACGTCAGGGGACTTCACTCAAACATAAATGCAGTTCACCATCACCTCGAAACTGCAAAGCCGACCCTACTTTTTTTAAAGGAGACGCAAATATCTTATCCGGCCGATACATCTTATTTATTATACCCCGAGTACAAACTTGAACATTGGTACCCCGCTTTCGGTCCACTGACTTCGCGGGGAGGTCTGTACACGATTTTGCTCGACACGCGACGGCTCGTTTTGCGATTTTCTTTGCAGTTTTATAAGCCTGGTGGTCAGCATCGTCTTTTGTCTGTTGCCATAGTTTGAAAAGTGTTTTCTTAATTTCCATTTTTTCTCTCAATTCTTCATTCCACCAGCTAGTCTCCTTGTTATTATTGATGGCACCTTTAGATACTCCTAAATATTGTTTTGCTTTTTCATTGCAGTATAGTTGAAAATCAGTCCACCTTGCCTCGGCCGTATCATCCTGCTGCCTCTGAAAATGTTGTGTGATGTCTTCACATAGTCTGAGACCTTCCTCACCCTCCAATTTATGCCACCTCGTTCTTATAATTTTCTCCTTCTTGACTTTGTACGTTTTTGGCATTTTGAACTCTGCCACCAGTATTCTATGCTGTGAGGTAAGAGGTTCCCCTGGTATGACTTTGCAGTCTTTGCATATCTTTAGTTGTTTTCTATTAGTTAGAATGTAGTCTTCTTCTCTGTCATTTCGCTCTTGGCAGAGCGGTCGTGGTCACGTAGAGGCATCCACATCGGTGGTGGAGGCGGACACAGCTCTCCGCACGATCTCCCGCCATCTCTCCCTGTTGGCAGACTGTCTGGCGCAGTCAGATACACGGGTTCCCATTGCCGATTTAACCTGGTCAACCCAACGCATAGGTGATCTTCCGCGTGGTCTTGTCCCTTCCACCTTTCCCTGAACGACCAGGCGCTCTATGGAATCGTTATCCCGCCTAGAGATATGTCCGAAGTACTGCAAAATGCGCGACTGTACTACGGCAGACAAACGCTGTGCGATGCCCAATTCTTGGAGTATGGACACGTTGGTGCGGAACTCCGTCCATGATATCCCGAGCATCTTTCTCCAGCACCACATTTCCAGAGCGTCTATCCTCTTCTTTTCCAACTCACGCACTGTCCACGTCTCCGCAGCGTAAAGAAAAATGGGGAATACAAGTGTTCCTTCGAGCTTGATTTTAGTGGCTTTGGTGATGTTACGATTCCTCCACACTTTTCTCAACTTCTCCATCGCAGTTCTGGTCATGGCCATACGTCGTTTCACTTCATCTACACATCCGCCGTTGTTTGAGATTAAAGCCCCAAGATATACGTAGGCTTTCACCACGTCACAGTTCGCAATCTGTGTCACCTCGGGCGAATTGGCGTTGACGCGATCCACGATCATAATCTTGGTCTTAGATCGGTTTATTTTCAACCCACACGTAAGGCTTATGTGCTCCATTATGAGAAGCAATTCTTCCATACGGTCAGCGTTACTCGCAAATAAGGTGGTGTCATCTGCGTACCGCAAGTTCGAAATTTTGTATCCACCAATCACCACGCCATCGTTCCAGTTCTCAAGAGTGATTCGCATTACAAGCTCGGTGTAGATGTTAAATAATAAAGGTGAAATTATGCATCCCTGTCGAACGCCTGCACTTGGATGGAAACTATCTGAGAGGAGGTCATCGGTCCGCACTGAAGCTGTACCCCCTTCGTAGAGCTCCCTGAGCAGGTGTACGAGGTGTTGTGGTGTGCCCATATCCAGTAGTGTTTTCCACAACATTGGCCATTTCACCGAGTCAAATGCTTTGGAGAAATCAACAAAGCATATGTATGTCGGCTTGTTGAATTCTCGAGCCTTTTCGATGATTTGACGAACGATGAGAATTTGTTCACGGGTTCCTTTTCCCTTCACAAATCCGGCTTGTTCTGGCGCAATTTCTCTGGATAAATATGCTTTCAGTCACTCGTTTATGATGTGTAGCATTATTTTGCTCGCGTGTGTTACCAGTGCAATAAGTCAAAAGTTGCTACACTTCTTCGTGGAACCCTTTTTATGAAGAGGAGTGAATATCGTGTGAGCCCATTCAGAGGGCCATTTGCCTGTGTGCCATATTTTGTTGCAAATTATATGGAAGATATGAATGCCATGCTCTCCCAATGCTCGTATAGTTTCAATTGGGATCTCATCTCTACCTGTGGCTTTTCCATTCTTCAGATGTCGAATAGCGGCTCTCACCTCTGATTTATGTATATCCGGCTCGAGCATATCACTCGTAGGCTCCGTTGGTGGAAAATTTCGCGACTGAGGATCTTCAAACAGCGACTGACAATAATCTCTCCAAACTTTCGAAATTTTATCCAGTTCAGTAACTACTTGGCCATTATGATCTTCGATGGCCCAGGTTTTGGATGGCAACGTTTTCGTAATGAGACGGATCTTGTGGTACAAGTCTATTGACTCATATCTGTCTGCATGAGCCTCAATTTCTTTACACATATTGCGCAAGTAGGTATTGTGATCTTGTCTACATTTACATTGTATTTGTGCCGACATGTTATTAAGATCCTTGATGTCCGCTCCTGTTGCTTTCATCTTCCGGCGTTTTTCGACGAGTTCGACGGTACTGTCAGTCATCCAGTGCTGTCTTTTGTAAGTTGTAATCGGTGGTGCGGTTTCGTTGACAGTTGTGGTGATGAGAGTCTTAGTTCGGTCCCATAGTGCATCGGGTGTTTCGTCAGCCAGATCTGCCTCTGACCACTTCGTCCACTTCTGTTTGATAAGCGAACGAAATCCAACACCATCCCTCACCTCCAACTTTCTCGGATTTTTAATGATTCTAGCTGCTGTCAACTTGAGCTTTAACTTAGAAATCAATAGTTGGTGGTCAGATCCGCAATCAGCCCCAGGTAAAGTATGGGCATTTGTTACAGATGATCTGAGAGATGAGAATGTAGTCTATCTGAGTGTATGCCCCGCCGCTTTTATGGGTTACTAGATGTTCTACAGGTTTTGTGAATAAAGTATTAACGTTTGCAAGGTCGTGTTCCTGTGCCATTCGAAGGATGCTCTCTCCCTCCGGGTTGATTTTATCAAATCCTAAGTTGCCGTGTGTTCTCTGATAAGTGGTAGTTTTCTCACTAACGTGACCGTTCAAGTCGCCGCCGAGGAACTTCGACTCACAATTTGGTATAGACTGCAGTAAATCGCTAGTTTCTTCCCAGAATGATTCCATTCCCGAGCTTGGTGTTCCGGATTGGGGGGCATTTGCGCATATGATGTTCATACACGGTTGATCGTCCAGGGCAAGCTTGATTGACATTACTCTTTCGCTTACTCTGGTTACTTCTACTACGCGATTTTGAAAGTGTTTGTCTACTACAATGCCAACGCCATTTTGCACCCTTGTTCCGTAATAAATCAGCTTGTAGTTATACCCGATATTACGACATTTGGACCCCTTCCACTTCGTCTCCTGCATGCAACAAATGTTGATGCGTCTTCGATATAATACTTCGCTAAGTTCTGAGCTGCGTCTAGCTCGCTATGCGCATCATGGTTGATATCCCGGATGCTGTGATGACATTTGCGTCGCTTTGGGAGTACGCCCTAGCATTTGCTGCATTTCCATCACTGTTGTCGTAGCTTAAGGGGGACGCCCTAGCATTAGTTGCTCTTTTCTTATGTGTTCTTTTCATGACTTGGAGTTATGATGATTGGCCTGGTTTTTACGGCCGGTTGCCACCTGACGCCAAGGCAATCACCCGCTGCGGAGTGTGAGCGCCGCCGTTGGCCCCGAAGGGTTCTTCCGCCGCCATCTCTTCTGTAAGCCCTAGCCCAGACTTACAGCACTGCGGCGACCTCTGCTCCAAATATGTCGAAGAAGCCCGTAGCAGGGGTTTTATATCGCAGTGTCCTTCTGCGGCCTTTTGGTCCGCGGGAGCTATTTTATTTCGCTCCTACCCTCCTGATTCTACTTACGCAGAGCCAGGCGAGCACTCCCCTATCCGCCACCTTGGGGACGCGTTCCCATAGGGGTTAAAGGCTCCCCCCGGGAATAGTTTATGATGTTTGCTGATGCCCATTATTTAATCTGAAGTACTGTACAAAGTATGCTTTACCATAAACTATTCTTGGTGTATAATAATGATCGATTATAATATATATGTATACTGTATATATTGTCAGCTGTCACAGTTATATAGTTCAAAATAGTCATCAAGAAAATATTATCATGTAAGATATAACATAATATTTTATTTCATTTCAGGACTTACACGCCGAATACCAGCTTTTATTGATCATTTTCTTTTTATTTATTTGGCTGTTCCTCGTAGTGGCTGCTCAAGTAGTTGAGGGGCCTTTAAGACTTCTGGAGCAGACTAAGACCATTTGTGTATATGCACTACTAAAACCTAACAATACTTGTAAGTTTGAAGAAAGATTCTATAGCATCTATATCCCTGAGAATAATGCCGACTCTCCATTTGTGCCGCGAAGTTCCGCGAACAGGCGTGAACGTGAATGTAGATGTAGATGGTTTCCGCTAGGTTCACGGGCGTTCACGCCTGTTCCCCGATCGGAACCGGTATTTTGTCCCGCGACAAAGGGTTCGCGTTTCGTTCGCGCGGTGTTCATGCGTACACATCCACATTCACGGATTACCGATGCGTACAGATTGGCGTGTGCATTAGCAAAATGTACTATGGAATTTAAAAAATCGATATTAGATACAAGTCATTACAATTTTAGTTATCCACCATCTTCTTCTTCTCCAACGATTCCCAATTATTTTATTATTTCGTAGGTACAAATAGTTATATGTTCCTACAGCAAACAAAGTTATTGCAGTCGCAGCTTCCACATCCATTTCGCGGCAGGTTTCACTCACGAATGTGTGACCCTTAGAAGGGCATAAATGTTGCCGTGAAATCATGGCGCAAATTCACAGCATAATTTCGCGGCACTAATGGAGAGCCGCCACAATATCATTATCACAACTGAGCTCGTCTTTTCAGCCCCTCTCCTCAGCGCGCTCTACAAAATACGTTGAAGTGTTACCATTTCGACCAGTCGATATTACATCTAAGTATTAAACCCAGCTTATAATATTAATTCTATTTCAGTCAATACGACCTAAGTAACTGTAATCTTTAGAACCAAATACAACTGACCGTCAGAAGTACAAGGTCTACATCTACGCTAACATTAGCGTATTAATCAGATGACCAATTCTCTTAATTATTTTACGAACGCTGAACAAAAGTTGAACGAATCGAGATTGAATTGTAAATTGACTAAAAATAATATACCTAGGTACCTACTTGATTTCATTCATTAATTATTGTCAATTCTAATTGTTAGCAAAATAACATTCTAAGTTTGCGTAATTTTCGGTTATATTTCGATATAATCCCACTTAAATTAGACTTTGAAATTTCATATTGTGATACGAGAATACGAAACTTGACATTTGTGAAATCGAGACTTGATTGGAACTGAATTTTGATTACATTTTAATTACGAGAATTGACCCTCAGAAAAGACTTGTATATTGGTTTTTTGTATATAAACTCAAAACGTATGAACGGATTTTAACATTTCTTACGAATTAGGTCGACCTTACATAAACCAAAAAGTAAAATTGCACAATCGATTTTACTGCTCAGTTTATATACTAGTGAATTTCTGACTATATTTTTCTGTATATAGGGATATAGAATAGATCGGTGTTCCGTACAGTACACTACGTATTCGTTGATATAGAGTTTAACACTCCTCCGTGTGAAGATTCTAAAAATTGTTACGAATTAAGTCGGCCTTACACAACCAGAATCCGTACTAGAATTCAGAAACTGAATTAAAGATCTTAATTCCGGACGCGCAGAATGCCATACAAAACCCCTATTCACCACACACATGCAGATTTTTTCAGATTCTGATTTTTCTAGATCCAAATCAAAAAATACTGACGAGTATGAAGAATTTAAGAATTTGAATTCCGGACGCACATTTCTATACCTACATACCTATCTAAATTCATACTTTAAATTTGTACTACGTCGGGTGGCAGATAAACATATGGCCATCTGATGTGAAGCGGTTACCCTAGCCATATTAACGCTCGCAACATGAAATACCGCTCGCGCACTGCTACCCCCGCTACCAACTTAGCAACTCCTTCCTTTCTGGTATTCTCACTCGCTCGCAGGAACACAACAGTTCAAGGGAATGGTTATTTGGCTGCGGTATTCTGTGAGGTGAAGGTACCTACTTCCCCACTCGGGCAGCTTACAAAATAAGCAATGCCCTACCTCTCTTACTGTCAGAGCCTCTCCGGCTGTGTATATATAAATATATATATTAATATTCCTTTTTTGTGCTTGTTGTTCCAATATTTAGCTAGAATCTTCAAGTTAAGCTACAGTATCCTTAGCGTGCTGGAAACTCGGGATCCTCGTCTCTCTATCTACGGGTTAGCCTACTTTGACGTCGGAATAGTGATTCGTTTGGCTGCCTCGATGTTTGTCTACATCACTGCATTACTACAACTTTACAACAAAAAAACACCAGCATAATATACAAGCACTATAACCTACAATGTATCCACGAAAAATAGATGTGCAAAATTGAGCACGGTTGTGCGTCTGAACTAATTTTCATTATTTAAAGTATATTGATTCATAATTTCCTTAATCACAACTTGGTTGCGAGTAAAGAATAAAAACTTCCCAAACTCAGTTGTCTAGTTCCCATAGTATGTGGTGTTAATTTGGAATAGGATGGCGTTGTGTAAATTGTACATAAATATTTATTTATTATTCATTTATTTAACAGGTCATATGGCCAGGAGATACATACCCGGTTTACGGCGAAGGATATTAAAAAAGTTGTCATATCTATGTCGCGAGGGAGGTCTCCTGGTCATGATTTTCTTAGTATGAACATCTAAAACATGCTGGAAATCACCTATCAAGAGTACTTGCCATGTTTTATTCTCGGTTTATAACGCACTCTCCCTTACCAGTTGATATGATGAGAACTGTGGTGGTGCCAGTGATGAAAAATAAAACTGGAGACTTAAATGATAAACATAACTACAGACCAATATCACTGGCTACTGTAATGGCTAAGATGCTTGATAGTTTGCTGAACACTCAACTAGATAAGTACTTAAATATTCATGATAACCAATTTGGGTTTAAATCTGGATTATCTACAGAGTCAGCTATTCTGTGTTTAAAACAAACTGTCAGGTACTACACGAATAGAAGCACATCTATTTATGCCTGTTTTCTCGACCTCTCGAAGGCGTTTGATCTAGTCTGTTATGATATTCTATGGCAAAAACTAAATGACATTTCCATGCCTGGAGAACTGGTACAAATCATCAAGTACTGGTATTTGAATCAGATCAACGTTGTTCGGTGGTAGAGTGCTCTGTCGGATCCGTACAGATTGGAGTGCGGGGTGAGGTAAGGGGGGTTGACCTCTCCAAGGCTCTTTAACCTGTACGTAAATGCCCTGATAGAGGAGCTTAGCAGCACACGTGTCGGCTGCCACATTGACGGTGCCTGTGTTAATAATATCAGCTACTTAGATGACATGGTGCTGCTGAGCGCCTCTGTTTGCGGCCTATCTAGATTATTAGGCATATGTGAGCGATACGCTCTAAGTCATGGTTTGCTCTACAATGTAAACAAAAGTAAATGTATGGTCTTTTGGGCCAGGGGTCGCAAATGTCCACATAGTGTCCCACCTATTAGACTAAACGGGACAGAACTTAAAAGAGTTGAAGAGTTTAAATACCTTGGACACGTGGTGACCACTGACTTGAAGGACGATGCTGACATTGAGAGGGAACGAAGGGCGTTGTCTGTAAGAGAAAATATGATTGCACGCAGGTTTGCACGGTATTCGAGGGACGTCAAAATTACTTTATTTAGAGCATTTCCTTCTACACTGGCGGCCAGTGGGTGTCATATACTCAAAAACAGTACAACGCCCTTCGAATTCAGTACAATAATGCGTTTAGGATGCTGATGGGGTTGCCTCTGCACTGCAGTGCGTCTGGGATGTTTGCTGAGTGGAGGGTTGATTGTTTCTACACAACCATCAGGAAACGGTGCACGTCCCTGATGCGCATGCTCAGGGCTAGCCCCAACACCATCCGAAATGCATTTGCAAACAGGTTTGATTGTCAGTACTTGAACCATTGTTGTATGGTACATGTACATATACCATACAACAATGGTACGGACAAACAAACAAAGAACTATCTGCACAATAATTTTGAAATTTTAAATTTAATTTTATTTTTATTTGAACTTTACTTTTTTTTATTAGAAATCCTAAAAACTGTATAATTTATGATTACTATGGCTATAACTGCTGAAATAAATTAATTTGAATGGAACTGAAAATTTTGTGAGAAGTGAATAAATAAATTATTATTGTCGCATTTATTTATTTATTATCATATTTAATACATTTTTATTAAACTGTTTTATTTAGCTTCTGTTTGTTAAAAAGATGTTTGGGTCAAATATGGTAATTGAAATGTGACCCCCTTCCTGTTGACAGACTACAAATAAATGTTTACTGCAGCGCCCTCTGGTGAGTTGTCACTGTAACACCTATCTAAGAACATGCTCCAATCAAACTCGAACCCATCACTGAAATCCGCATCAAAATCGGACTAGTAGTTTTGGAGATAAATGGCAACATTGGTTGCACAAACAAATGTATACTGCAGCGCCCCCTGGTGAGTTGTCACCGTAAAACCTATCTAAGAACATGCACCGATCAAACCCGAACCCATCACTTAAAACCGCATTTAAATCGGACTAGTAGTTTTGGAGATAATTGGCAACATTGATTTGCACAAACATCCTAGCACCCCAAACGCATATAGCATGTATACCGTCTCCGTTCCGTCGCGAGTAAAAATATGTTTGGGTCAAATCTGGTAATTGAAATTTGACCCCCTTCCTGTTGACAGACTGATCTGAAATTTGGTACACACCTTTAGTTCTGGTGGCAATACAATTAAACAAATTCTGTTTCATTGTAAATCCAAGATGGCCGTCGCCGCTACAAAACGACGGTTAACAAATTTTGTCACGACTACCTTATATGGGTATCAAATGAAAGGGCTTGACTAGTTGAACACGGTTTTACTACGTTAGTACTATTACTTATACTGTGGTTTTACTATGGAAATAAATTAAAACCAAGATGGCCGCCGCTACAAAATGGTGGTTTACACATTTTATCACGACTACCACTGTATGGGTATCAAATAAAAGGGCTTGACTAGTAGAACACAGTTCACTATGAAAAATATTAAAATCCAAGATGGCCGTCCACAAAACGGCCGATTACATATTTTCACACAACCCAGTCAATATGGGTATCAAATGAAAGGGCTGGATGTTGCCCTTAATTTTGTAATGGGCTTCCACTGTCCACAAGATGCAAGGCAGTACTGTACAAATCGCAGTTGTTTATTTAGGCTCAAAATTGTTTGATGAAGGGCAAGCATACATGGCTCCGAATCGAGTAAAGTCTTTGGAAGGATTATGTATCGAGGAAGGAGTTTGCAAGAAATTGACAGGAAAGAAACCGTGTAATAATTAGGCACTAAATCATCACACCCGTCTCTCTCATCAATCTAAGGCATTGATCAGACAAAAAAAAAATCGTTGGTGCCGTGTTTCCATACAGTCAACTCAGTTTACGCTACGCCAAACGAATAAATAATATAATGTAATTTTGTTTTATATTAATATTTTTAAAATATAAAAAACAGAATCCCTCGATAGCGGGAACAGGGTTCAAACTATCGATGGTCAAGTCAAGGTCACAGAGACAGAAACCTCCTCGCGATACGTGCCGTGCTAAGGAAGACAGCTTTCTGTATCTGACCCTTGATCCAGCTCCCCAACGCAAGCTTCTTTAGATGGTCGTCGAAGCTCTTGGCGATTAACTTTTTACGTGCCGCGGTCCCATGGTGGGTTCAGCTTTGGTACAGTGCTTAGTACAGAATTAACAGGTCGCGGCACGAGAGGGGTTAAGCCATTTACCATCCATTGACCAACTATCGGGACAATCATTGCTGAATAGAGGTCCCACATGTTGATAATGTCATGAGCCAAATCAAGATACTTAAATAGATTAGTACATTATTTTCAATAGAACCGATTAAATTATTTTTTTTTAAATATAATTTAAGTTATAAATTAAAAAAATATGTAAAAAAAAAAAATTTAATCGGTTCTATTGAAAATAATGTATGTCTTGAAAATAAGAAATGTCTAAAAATGTTATATTTATATTTTAATTAACTCATCACTAGATGGCGCTATACCTAGCATTTGTACAGCGCGATATGCTTTCGTTATTAAGGAAAGGGTATATACGAGAGATTATTTAAAACGATGGGGTTATCCATGACAGTTTATCGCTCACCTCATCGCGTTCGTAGGGCGTAAAAAAACTGCGTCCTTCAAATCAACCTACATTTGGTGCAGAAAACTAATTGAAAAACCTATTCTAAGTACCGACTTTATGAGGTATACCTACTTAATTTAAGAATTTCGCTATTTTTAAATAATGACGTCAAGATGTACTTAAGTTATACTTGTGGAAGGTGTTATGATGCCCCATACCATTATAGCTGTGGAAGGTGATGGAACTGGCCTGTTCTGCTCCATCTCCTACCACTTGCATGGAACGGAGGTGTATCATCAGGAGGTTCGTGCCACCATTGTTCACGTATTAAACAACTGGAACGATGAGTTGTTGAGTGAGGACAGTAAGGGATGCGCTGTTGAAGAATCTCTCTTTATACCCCGCCTTCCCATTATTCCATCAGACCACCCCGTTCAATTTAAAAGACTTAAATTTCCGATAAAGGTGTTTTGCTATGACCATTAACAAAGCTCAGGGGTCTCTAAAGGTCGCTGGGGTTAACTTGAGACAGGACTGTTTCTCTCATGATCAGTTGTCATGTAGCTTGCTCAGGAGTAAGTTCACTTGGAAGCCTTGCAATTTTGGCTCCTGGTGCGAATGCCAAAAATATTGTGGCAACGAGATTAGTTGGACTATTTTATCCTAAACTTTACACGAGTACTGCTATAGATAAATGAGTAAACACGTGTTTGCCCCGAATTTCACGCGAGCGAAGCCGCGGCCGAAAGCTAGTATATATATACTAGCTTTCGCTATATATATATATATATATATATATATATATTATATATGTTATATATAACTACATTAAACTTTAGACATAAGAGGGCTCTTATAGATCAGTATCGTAATAATTACGACACTGAATTGAAATTTCTAATATCTAAATGGCTATTACTTAGTGAATATGATTTCAATAAAGGAAATAGATAAACGTAGATATTACTTTTTTTATTATACACAGGTGCGCACGATCGTCGCCATGGATGTTGCTGAGCAAAAGGACGCCTTAATGAAAGAGTACACAAATATGTACAGCAAGATGCTACGATGGCTATACCTTACTGGATACATACGATTTAAAATTGACAACAATCAAATCATCATTAAATCAATAAGCTTAATGATATACAGTGCTTTTATTGTTTTTGTCATAAATATCACATCATCATACTTCATATACATAGGACACACAGAACGATTATTATATATGGCAGAAAAATTAACATGTTTTCATACAAGTTAGAAACATCTTCAAACTTGTATGAAAACATGTTTTATGATAAACTCAACATTTGTAAACATATACACAGGATCTAGACAGTTAAATTATTGCATTGAAATGAATGTATTATTGGTGATAACCGACACTACGTTTTTGAGAGAAAGACTTCAAAAAGTGTACTGGGCCGCAAATATTGTTGTAATCATTTTTCAAATATTTCTTTCGATCGGCGTAAATATAACACTCAGAAATATATACCCTAAATATTTCCTTTTGATGTGTTATTATGGAATAAGTCCTTTGAAACACGAGTTAACTTTCATACAAAAGCAGAACCAAAAAAGTTTATCCAAGCATTTAATTTGCTTTTCGATCACGTTCGTTATATGAAAAAAGCTCACACAGTGATATGTAAGTTACACTTATGATAGGTAAAGAAAAAAATATATATGATTGGTAAGTTACACTTAAAATTTACATAAAAAATATTGGAGCAGACAAAATCATAGCATACAATTATAATTGTGAACATTATGGTCAAAGTATTTCTCCAAATTAACTTTGTGGAGGTTATTGTTCATCGTTGAAAGCAATAACTAGTTAAACCCAAATAAACATTAGCATTTTTTTTTTATCATTACAGATTTTTATGTCGTTTGTTTTCGTCTTCAGTAACGCTCTAATATCTGTGAAGGCAATCCTACCATCCGAAGAAGTTTGTTTGTTTGTTCATATGATATAAATTTATTACAACATATACAACATTAAGTTATTATATAATGTCATGAAAATAAAGATTTCTATTAAATAACTTCTCTTCATTTGTACACGTATAATTTATTTAATTAAAATTTGTCGAAAAAGATACACTAATACACTTAAAGAAAGTAAAATTAATAACACAAAACGTTGGAAATAATAAAAAAATATTTAAGGGGAATAATTATTTGAATTAACTTTAAAAGAAATTAAAATTAAAATTTGAAATTAAAGAGGTAGATTGCATAAATATATAAGACGGCGTGATCGAGTGGTGTTGATGGATATGGGTGAGATGGGATGAGAGCCGACAGTTTGTAAAAATGCAACTAAAACTTGGTAGCCCGACTGTGGGGTTATTGGAATTAGGAAAAAAAAGATTTCACTGGTGATTCAATCGATCACCAGTGGGATCGGAATTAAATGGGAGGAAGAGACTTCTTTAAAAAAAACAAAGGAAAAACATTAACTAAATAAAAAAAAACACTAATATCGGAACTATAAAAATAAAACGGGACAATGGCCGCAGTGTAGCCCCGTGTACCTTCCTCTTCTGATTATCGGTCCGGCCACAAGCACGGACAACCTGGCCACCGACGGCCCGTCTGGAACCGCTACACGCACAAATTGACGTGCAGGAGCACCGGCGAGACGACCGTCCGTATAACGGTCAGAAAGGTTGCCAGGCGGAGTCCACCACGTGAACGACGGGAGACAGCGGGCAACGAGGTCTACAGTTACCCCGTACGGTTTAGCTAAAAAAAACAAACACATCCTATCAATACTACATCCACACGAAAGTAACTAGCAAACTCAAAACCCACCCCTAATGCATCGGAAATGCCCTCGACTTACCCAGTAAACCTGGCTTCCAAATTAAGTTAAACGATTATAGCGGCTGGATTTCACAGCCACCTTAAAAAATAGGACAGCAATGGCTTATTGGCCAATTCTTTCACAAAGAACACCACAACTTCGACAAAAATAACACGCCACGACGAATTCAAGAAAATATCTCTCGGAAAATTCCAAACAGATCGCCTTGACAACGCAAACAGAAAAAAACTCATTTTCAAAAAATCTAAACTGACACTAAAAGCTGCCAGCAAGTAAACATGGAGATTTCACATTTTTAGAGGTCGGATCACACACAATTGAAAGATAATTATAGGCGGCGCCGAAAGTCGACAACTAGTAGCGTTTATTTAACGCTACAATAAGTACTATTTCTACTTACTGTAAGCTAACTCATAAAATTAAGTCTGCCATGGCACCAATGCTGAATTTAAAATATATGGGAGATTATTTATTTATTTATATATATTGGGGAACCTTATAGCTCAATAGTAGTATGCATGATTACAATAAATATCAATATGCCAAAAACAAGTTTTCACCTATGTATAGATATATAAGAAAGGTTACACAATACAAAACATTCTACGTAAAAGATGGCAATTCTGTTAACGTAAGTATATAGACAAAACAAGAAGTAAACAGTGAGTGCATCGACTATACTGCTGTAAAGAAGCTGTTGGATGTATTGCTCTTATATTTGTTATTCTGTAAATCCGCTTATAACACAAATAATTTTTTTCTACTCCTTCTAGGACATTAATTCTGGTATTTTTATCTCTTTCGTTAACGAGGACCATCAGTGTATAAAGTCAGATCTGGAAACTTTTTGAAATATTATAAAGCATATCGCCCCTTTAGAGGTAAAACCGACTAACGTATACTTTTTTACACAATGAGTTAAATATACCAATCGACTCGTCTTTCAATGCTGCGTATTCAGGTAAAACCGATTTTCGTCTACGACGCTTGGTTTAAAAGATAGCTTCGGTGAAAATACATTATTTGCAAGAATTTGCGTTACTTGTTCATTGAAAAACAACTACAGTATTTTATTTTGCATTTTTTTCTAAAATTATCTTCCAAAACCGTCTTCCGTGGCTTAATTTATTCTACTTGTAGCAACGGTGTTTTAAGATATTCAACAATATTTCAAACAAAAGAAATCAACTTACTATAACCTATTATAATTTTAACACAATATTATGAAATCGGGTTTTTGCTAAGATATATTACAAGTTAAATGCCCTTGCTTGCTTTTAGTAGAAAACTTAATACATATTTTGTTTTGTTCCAATACAGGTAAAAAAAGTTATACTATTATAATCTCTTTTACTTCTATCTTCGGAGCGACGCACGCCAAAATCTTTTCAGCTAATACAGATTATCGATACGTAATCTCTTCTCTCACTCGCACAACAGGCGTCAGCGCCGACCATTGAATCGGTCATTTGAGTTTTCGAATCTACACGCGGAAGTGTTTGGCGGACGTGTTTGTCTATTGTTTTTGTATCTTTCTCCAGGTAGATGTTCTTTAAGTGTATATTTTTGTGAAGAAGACCTAAGATGAGTTCCAAAGAAGATGAGGAAGCATTAAATCCTTACTATGTGCAAGAGTTTAAATATAACGAATTTAAAGATTTGAAGAAATTGGCAGATTGTATCATCATTAACAGAAAAAAAACACAGAAAATGAGCAGGTTCAATGGCTTAAAATAAAGCGTATGAAATATGTTAAAGGGGACATGCATAATATTTACTACAATTATGACATGTCTAATAACTTTATGACATTGAATGTAACCGGTGCTCAGACTCATACCAACACTAACGAAAGCATGATAATTCCTGTACCACTCAATACTCATGGCTACTCAACAAGGCACAAAACAATGAGGCAACAGGCGCCTGAAGTGTTAGCAATACAGTCCACAAGTACAGAGCACACCTTACCCCGATTGCAACTGCTCTATGATAAATCTTTGCCTTTAACGGTGGCGAAGAAAAGCGACCTGCTACTTCTCTGCCAAAAGCAAGTGATACCGGATGAGTACCACGGCTGGTTTGAGTCTTTATCTACTGATACCTGTTGTATCGATTGTCTACCAGATGTGAATGTGTCCGAGTCAGATGAAGAAAATGCAGTTGATTAATCGAGAATTTAAGAAATTTTGGAATTATGTTTTGTCTTACATTTAATTTACCTCCAATATATATTTTTTTTTATATTAGCTCAGCATATTGGCTCCACTTCGTCTGATGGTAAGCGAAAAGAGGAGCCCCAATCGCATCGGCAATGGACAAGAGACCTTGATGTCTTGTCAGTTGACGCTGCCATGCTGGCCTGCAAGATGCTTCTTCACGCTTCGCTTGAAGGATCCCATATTGTATGAATGAGGAAATACGTATGCCGGCAACGCGTTCCACTTTTTAATGGTGCGACATAGATAGGAATTGCCAAACTTTTTAGTACGCGAAGGGATGATCAAAACGGTAAACTTGTGATATCGTGAGCCTGCACGTGAAGTTCTGTGACGGAAAGGGGAGGAAAGGATAAGGGAAAACAGTTCTTCAGACCACTCACCATGGTATAGGCGGTAAAATACGCTTATCGAGCCAATATGGTTCCTGCGGAGCTGAAGAGGTTCATGATTCTTGGTGACCTCTTCATCACCGATTATGCGGACCGCTCGTCGCTGCAACCTATCGAGAGCCTCGAGGAGATACTGGGCGGAACCATCCCAGAGATGCGAGCAGTACTCCACGCAGGCCCGAACTTGAGTCTTATACAAGAGACAAAGTTGGTCCGGCGCGAAGAACCGCCGCACCCTGTTCAGGATCCCGAGTTTTTTGGAGGCTGTTGAGATGAGGCTCTCAATATATTCCCTTTGGTTAAGGTTGCAGCGAATATCCATGCCCAGCATATTTAAGCTCTCTCGCAAATTGAGCGAAGTGCTCTGAAGACAGGGGATAGGAAGGAAAGGAGATGTTTTTCGCGGAAACGCGCACACTTTGGTTTTCTTAGCATTGAACTCGACCAGATTGCTGGAACCCCATTTACTAATGAGATCCAACACCCGATCCAGTTCAACGACAAGAGTCTCCCGTTTCTCACCGATTTCTGACTTACCAGCACCAGGCCGACCGAAATATCGCCCATGGTTCATGTACTGTCGTCAGCATAGCAATGAATGTTTCCAAGTGGTAGCATGTCATTGATATGAAACAGAAAGAGGGTGGGCGATAGAACGGAGCCCTGGGGGACGCTCGCATTCACTGGCATGAACCGCGAAGCGCAACCATCTGCAAGGACGCGGATTCTACGCTCATGCAGGAAGCTAGCAATCCAGTTACAAAGCTGGACAGGCAGACCGTATGCCGGAAGCTTGGACAGAAGTGCTTTGTGCCAAACCCGATCAAACGCCTTGGCAATATCTAAGCTAATTGCCATACATTCACCATGGTTGTCGATTGCCTCACCCCAGAGGTGCGTCACATACGCTAGAAGATCACCCGTTGATCGTTTCGGTCTAAAACCATATTGACGGTCACTAATTAGGGAACGATCTTCTAGGTATCGGATCAGTTGGTTATTGAGGATCCTCTCCATGACCTTGCACAGTACTGAGGTTACGGCTATGGAGCGGTAGTTTGATGGATCCGAACGGTCTCCTTTTTTTGGGACCGGTTGCACATTAGCCTCTCTCCAAGTCTCCGGAACACAACCGGTTGAGTACGAGAGACGATAGAGGCGCGTTAACACCGGAGACAACTCTGCTGCACATTTTTTAAGTACAATCGCCGGAATACCGTCTGGACCACTGGCTTTTCGGACATCGAGTGATTGCAGTTCTGATCGTACGTCACACTGTCTGATACGAATATCAGGCATGTTAGAACCACTGGAGGGTATAGTTGGTTGTAGTTGGAGGGTATAGTTTTTTCTCATAATGTTTTTATAGGAATCCTTAATAGTTGTATAATATGCCATCTGCAACTGGAACTACTTGGATTTACAACCGGAACTATTTCGGCTTTACGGAGATGAGAGTTTGCGCATATTTTTTCTGCTTTTGAAAAAAATTTAATTAGTTATGAAACGTTTTGTACCTGTTTTCTTAGGGATTGTCAAGACAGAAAGTGTTCGGTCGGCTCTCGTGGTCGAATGCCTGCTATGTATGAGCATGTAACGCATGAGTATGAGCATGTACATAATCTCATACGCAGCAGACATTCGAAAGCCGAGCGCTTGAACGCGAGACAGCTTACTGTCTAGCTAGACTTATTATTATGGCTATGAGTAGGTATGGTATGTGTTAAAATTAATAGCTACAGTAAAATACTTATCTAAAGTATGTTATATGTAATTTAAATGTAACCTTATCAGTTTAACTGCAAATTACTTTTATTGGCAAAAGAGGCTCTAATTTTATAAATAGAAGAGGTTTTATTAATAATTATACTGTTACTGGTCAAATAAAGTAACATTGAACAATTTTGATGTTTTATTAATGAGTTGTAGGCAGAAAAAAACGACAGAACAAACACTGGAATTGGGAAAAAATATGTCTACACAAGACATGCGCTTAACCGTATTTTTTCTAAGATTTTGTTCAGGTAAAACCGACTAACGGTTATAGCTTGTCGTATAAGTCCACTTATTTGTGAGCTGTCTTGACTTTGATCTTTAAAAATGTATAATAAATTAGGAAAAGAAAAAGTTAAAAATACAAACAATACTATATACGCTTTATTTCACGAATTGTAGCCATTATTGGTTATTCAAGTAAAACCGACTAACTGTCGTACTTTGCGACAATCAACCTCATTTTCTTTTATTTGCTAGTGTATTTTTGGTAATATTGTTACATTATGCAATAATTGAATAGTTTATTGTTTATCGGGAACTATTGACACCAAGGAAAACCTGAGCCTATACACTATTTTTTGTCATCAAACTTTCAAAACAAGATTACTCAAATTAAGGATTTAGTCAGTTAGTCGGTTTTACTTCTAAAGGGGCGATATAGTTTATTTTATGTATAGCATATAGTTTTATGTATAGTATAGTATAGTTATATGTATGTGTAAATTACAAAATATCTTTATAGAACTGATTTAAATTAAGACATTACTGTATTTAAACTGTTCGATTTCTAGCAAAATGGTTTTGTCAAGATAAATACTTTATTATTTTTCAAAATTCATCCCCTAAGGGGGTGAAACGGGGGTACAAATTTGTATGGGGAAACAAGGTTAGTTGGACTATTTTATCCGAATCTTTACACGAGTACTTCTATAGATAAATGAGTAAAGACGTGTTTGAGAATTTTTCAAAATTTAGCTCCTAAAGGGGTAAGATGGAGTGAAAAAGTCTGAAAATCGTCATGGGTATTGTTTTTATTGTTTATCGGGTCTCTGATTACGAAAACAACAACTATTTTATAATTAAACATCGTCCACGTGACATAAAATCACCCCTATGGGAGTGCGATGGGGTTGAAATGTCATAATATCAATATGGGTGTTGATTCTATGGTTTTCTGGGACATCAATTACGAAAATGGCATTGATTTTAAAATATAACATAAACGAACTCGAAATTACTTAAATGGATTATTAAAATTTTACACATAAGAGGGTGAAACGGAGGTCCAAAGTTTGTGTAGGGAAAAAGTACCCGTGCTTCGCTACGGGAACACTCCTGATTTGCGTCTATTTTTGTTAAGATTCCAGATATTTCATTTTTTCCCTATAAAGGAGTTTTTAACCATTATTACACACATACACCTGAGGCTGTGGCTTATTCTGTGATCATCTTTACAAAATACACACGAGACTGAATACGATAGATGTAAAGTCTGAATTGTATTTGCTTTCGGGTAAGTATTATTATTGTAATATTTTCCTTTGCAGGTTGATTGTTTTGGATCTAAAAATTCTAATGAATGATATCGTGTTTCAAGAAATTCCTGAAATTGTTTGAATGTAGGCAAGTTATCAGAATTTGTTACTGACTCACTAACTTTACCTTCCCATTGTTTTCTAGTTTCTTGATCTAACTTTAAACTCAAAATAAAACTAATAATAATATCCCATGACGTTACTTCTATCCCTAACCCTTTCAATGCATTCAGTGTATCAGTAGTAGTATCCAATAATTCTTTAATTACAGTGGCGGATTCTGTCGGTACGTATCGTTGTGCAAAAAATCTCTTTAATATGCAATTAGCTAAATATTGTTTATTATTGTAACGATGTACCAACAAATTCCAACACTGCATGTAATTATCATTAGTTACAGGTATATGACGTAAAAGTTGTTCAGGTTCTCCGGCGATATGAGATTTAAGATAATGCAACTTTTGTACATCTTCGATCTGTGGATTGTTATGGATGAGTGATATAAATAAATCCCTTAAACTCATCCATTCTGTGTAGTCTCCCCGGAACATTGGAATAGTTCTTTTTGGTAGCTTGATTGATGAACTATGTTGTTTTACGCCTTCTGAATTTTCGGATGACAGTGTTATTGATACTGAACATTTCTCTAATATCATTTTTAAATCAGTGACAAAATCCAAATACAGCTCTTCAACTGGCATGTGTAAATCATTTTTAAAATAATCCTCCTTGCTTATAGTCTTGGGATTTCGATAAAATTAAATAATGATTTTTGGTGAATTCTTTCCATTTACTTTCTACTAATTGCAATCTGGATTCGATATGGGGTTTGGTTAGCCTATCTTTAGGGCTTTTCTAAAAATTAATCCTTGCCTTATTTAGTTGTGCGTGAATTTCGTCTTGTATTTTAAAAAGTTCCATTTTATAGGTATATTAATTTTTGTTCCAAATTTTCAAAGTCTTTTTTCACCAAAAATATTCTAAGTGTTTTTCGAACAAAATTTTTCTAAGTGTTTTAAAACCTCTTAGAAATTGGGCGTGGATTCCCCGTCTCTTCACTTTTCTTAAAATTATTCTAAGTCCCCAAATTGAAATGCAAAATTTTTCTAAGTCCCAAGATTCTATATTGAAATTTTTCTAAGTCCCAAATTCACTATTTTTTGACTAAGTTAAAACTTGAACTGTAAGTACATTACTTACAGTTCAAGTTCCACTGACACACCACTGCACTTACACCGTACACGACCACTATTCGGCAAACCGTCGCGTCGAAATCGTATCGGAGTAGTGTCGTTCCCTGGCCGGTCTTGAACAGCGATCCACTGCTACTATAGGTCTCGTACTCGAAGACCAAAATGTAGGAATCACTAGATCATAGAGATGTGTAAGTACTGCGAGTAATGCATGACGCGTAATATAACTCGACCGCGTACTGTAACAGTACGCATTACCTGGCAACATATAGCATGTCTCTAAACAGTACCCAGTACACGTACGTATGGCGCGGCGGCATGGCATGACAGCGGCGGCCGGCGCGCGTGCGCGGTGGGGGGGACCTACGTACGAGTACTGTGTACTGTTCTGTTTGTCACAGTACTGGTACTGATGTACGTTCGGTGTCCGTCGGTCAGCATCGTAAAAGTTCGAGTAATCGTGCGAGCGAGGAGGAATGCCGGCCGAGCGATTTCTGTCTCTGTCACGCCTCGTACGTTTTGTAGTGGAATTTTGATATGGAACTGTAATCATCCTTGTATAAGGTTTATATTTCTTTACTTTGGCGCTGCCCCTTACGTCGTAAAAAAACTTGCGCGCATTCTTTTCTTTATTCTGTTATTGCTTTAAATAATTTGAAACTCGAAAAAGAAAAAATCGTTATACATAGTTGATTTTTAAATACGCCAGTAATCATCGTCGTTTTATCAATCATATAGATATAATGATTAGAAGACAGTGCAGCTCACTCATTGTTGACATGTTTTCGTGGTGCGTCTAAAATTATTTAGATTTTGAATTAAATCACTGCTGTTTATAGATTATATTTTGTTAATTAATTAGAAAGTATGAACGGAAATCAACTTTGTCAAATACTAAACTTGCGTACATTACAGGGCAGGGCAGTACGTAACGTTCTTCGGCATGTTTAAAATAACCAAAGGTCTATTTATTACATTCAGTACAATACGACATAGGTAATAGAGAGCGTTCGCAACAGTACGCATAGCGCGCCATGTCATGGGTCATGTTCGGAGTATCTATTACATTCAGTACAAAACGACATAAGTAATACAGAAGGTTCGCAACAGTACGCATAGCGCGCCATGTCATGAGTTATGTTCGGAGTATCTATTACATTCAGTACAAAACGACATAGGTAATACAGAACGTTCGTAACAGTACGCATATCGCGCTATGTCATGTGTAATATTTGGCGTACTGCTATAATGCCATATGACGCGGTACGATATGTCATGCCATATGGCAGTACGTTTCAAAGTACTGTTTTGCGCATGTCTACTAGATCAACTGGAGCGCCCTCTAGGGTTGATAAATGATACTACTCAACTGGGTTGGTAATGGTTTGGTATGGTATGGTATATTGACACAATAAACATTTTTCCATATTTTATGTTCACAAGCAAAGAACGTAACCACAGCGAGATACACAATTCTAACAGCGCCATCTAGCGACAAGAAGGCGAATTAAATTATTGGCTTATATAAACAAAGGCAAAGATAAATGTTACTTATACATACTCCCCACCAAAAGACTGTCTTTAAAATGAATATAAAAATAAAGTTGTATGTGGGTATAATAGCCTCAAATAAATATCACGCTTTAAATCAACAATCATAAAACTTGATACATAAACATTTACTAAACTTACATTTGCTTGAAATTGAAAAACTATATGACACGTTTTACGTTTATGATCATAACACAATGATATTAAAAATGGTTACAAAAAATATCCAAAACATGCATTTTAATATTTTAATCTGAAATTGGCAAAACACAAATTTTTGATACAGGTCGTTTTATTAAATTGTAGTGTGTAGAATAGGTTTTTTAATTATTTTTCGGCACCAGATGTAGCTTCATATGAAGGACGCAGTTTTTTTTACGCCCTACACTCGCGATGGGCAACCTCCAGGGGTAACTACGGGGATGAGGTGGGCGATAAACCGTCATGGTGGAAACCATGGTTTGAAATAATCTCTCGTATATACCCTTTACATAATAAAGAAACCTTAGCGCGCTGTACAAATGCTAGATATAACGCCATCTAGTGATGAGTTAATTAAAATATAAATATAACATTTTTAGACATTTCATGGCTAGACCTTGGTCAAAAGTCGGTTTTTGGGTCGAATTTTGAAAAATCCTGAAACACGTTTACTCATTTATCTATAGAAGTATTCGTGTAAAGTTTGGGATAAAATAGTCCAACTAACTAGGACTTTGGCTCACTCAAACAGCCGCGATGGCGGTGGCGGTGGCGGTGGTGATCTGATCGCGCGATCACTTGCACACAGACTGCCGCGGTGGCGATCAGGGCGTGACCAGCGATCACAGCCATACCGCGCGATCAAGCACGCGCATTGTTACGGTGTTGTTACAACAAAACAACCATAGCGCGACTTGTGGCGCCATCTGTTGGCCGATAGCCCATCATACAGCGTCTCTATAGTAGAAAAAACATGCCGAGTGGCTCAGCTCTCGGTCCACTGACTTCGCGGGGAGGTCTGTTCATGATTTTGCTCTGGCCTATGGTCTCTCACAGCTGGTGCATTCTCCAACGAGAATACCAGATATAGAGGACCATACTAGCTCTCTACTGGACCTTCTGCTGACCACACATCCGGATGGGTATACAGTCTCGGTGGATGCGCCTCTGGGCTCGTCGGACCACTGCCTCATCCGGACCCAAGTGCCATGTGCAAGCCCTGACCCACCCCGGTATATCGGATGGCGTCGTATGTGGCACTATAAGTCAGCAGACTGGGATGGACTGCGTGAATTTTACGCATCACACCCGTGGAGGCAGCTTTGTTTCGGGTCGGAAAATATACACACCTATGCATCTGCTGTAGCGGAGACGATTTTGGCTGGGATGGAATTATTTATTCCAAACCGGCGGGTGGCTACTTCAGGTGCTAAGAAGCGGCCGTGGTTTAATCGGTCTTGCAAAGAAGCTAAATTTCGCAAGCAAGCTGCATATGAGGCTTGGACCACGGCTCGTATTAATGGAGATCCTGGTGTTTCCGACTTGAAACGGGAGTTCAATGCTGCCTCGAGGTTCAGTAAGAGGGTAATTGCCAGGGCAAATTTAAGTTCATCGGCAGGATTGGTGAGCGCCTAGCTAAGCACCCATCTGGGAGCCGTGCTTTTTGGTCGCTTGCTAAGGCTGCCGAGGGCAACTTTTGTCAGTCGTCCTTTCCACCACTCCGAAAACCGGATGGTAGTCTGGCCCACAGTGCAAAGGAGAAAGCCGATCTATTGGGGAATCTCTTTGCCTCAAACTCGACTTTGAACGACGGGGACGCCGCACCGCCTTCCATCCCGCGGTGTGGTAATTCCATGCCGGAAATCTCATTTACTCAACGAGATGTTCGGCGGGCATTGCTATCCCTTGACGTTCATAAGTCGAGTGGGCCAGATGGCATTCCGGCAGTGGTGTTAAAGCTGTGTGCTCCTGAGTTGTGTCCTGTTCTTACGCGCCTTTTCGCGCTCTCTTATTCCACCGGGCAGGTACCGTCGTCGTGGAAGACTGCGAACGTGCACCCTGTGCCCAAAAAGGGTGACAGATCAGACCCATCGAATTACAGGCCTATCGCTGTTACCTCCCTTCTCTCCAAGGTAATGGAGCGCGTCATTAACAACCGGCTCCTGAAATACCTAGAAGAGCACGACTTAATCAGCGACCATCAATACGGCTTTCGCCATGGTCGCTCGACTGGTGATCTTCTAGTGTATCTTACACATCGCTGGGCTTCAGCCGTGGAGAGTCAAGGTGAGGCATTAGCTGTCAGTCTTGATATGGCGAAGGCGTTCGATCGGGTCTGGCACCGTGGTCTTCTTTCGAAGTTGCATACGGTCTACCAGAGGGTTTATGCGAATGGGTCGCTAGCTTCTTGTCCTGCAGAAGCATTAGAGCCGTTGTGGATGGCAGTTGCTCCGATAGCATGGACATTAATGCTGGCGTCCCGCAAGGCTCGGTATTGTCCCCGACGCTGTTTTTGCTGCATATCAATGATATGTTGTCCATTGACAGTATTCATTGCTATGCTGACGACAGCACCGGGGATGCTTTTTATACGGGCCGCGCTAATATTCCCCGCTCTCTGGTGGAGGAGAGCCGCGAACAGCTTGTGTCGAAGATCGAGAGCACACTGAATGGTGTGTCCGATTGGGGGCGAAAGAACCTGGTTCATTTCAATCCCACTAAGACACAAGTCTGCGCGTTCACCGCTAAGAAAACCCCTTTTGCTGTGGCTCCTCAATTCCTAAACATACCCCTTACCATCGCCAAAAACATTGGGATTCTTGGAGTTGAAATCTCCAGCGACGTCCAGTTTCGTTGTCACCTGGAGGAGAAGGTCAAGCTGGCGTCGAAGAAACTAGGTGTGCTCAACAGGGCGAAGCAGTACTTCAATCCGCGGCAGAGACTTATGCTTTACAAAGCTCAAGTACGGCCGCATATGGAGTACTGTTGCCATCTATGGGCGGGAGCGCCTAGATACCAGCTTGCACCTTGTGACTCGATTCAAAGGCGCGCTGTGAGGATTGTCGACGATCCCAAACTAACAGACGGTTTAGAACCGTTAAGTCTGAGAAGAGATTTTGCGTCCCTTTGTGTGTTCTACCGTCTGTACAATGGGGTGTGTTCAGAGGAGTTGTTTGATATGATGCCAAAGGCCTCCTTCTACAGTCGCACCGCTCGCCATCGACAGGGAATTCATCCTCACACATTGGAGCCTAAGTGGTCACGTACTGTGCGGTTCCAGAGAAGTTTTCTCCCGCGTACTGTCAAGCTGTGGAATGAACTGCCTGTCGAGGTTTTCTCAGGGGACTACAGCATGGGGTTCTTCAAAAAAGGCGTGAAGAGGTTTTTACAGGGTCGGCAACGCGCGTGTGATGCCTCTGGTGTTACAGGCGTTCATAGGCTACGGTAACTGCTTTCCATCAGGCGGGCCGTATGCTTGTTTGCCACACTGGTGGTATAAAAAAAAAATCATCGGTCAAAGGAATTGGTGAATCTACTCAAAAAGTGTTCGGGCACACTAATGTGACATTATACTCGAGATATGAAGAAGAATTTTCTTTGAATATTAAACCACTCGTTATTAATAAAATCGCTGGTGATTTACCTGAATCACGATTAAATATTAAATCGTTAAATTATTTAAATGGCTTAAAATTAGCTGACGAAGAGTTCTATATACCGGCCAAAATAGACATTATTTTAGGTGCCGAAGTCTTCGTTCAACTTTTACGCGCGAATAAATTAACGGGTCCGCCTGGACAACCTGACGCTTTAGAAACCGCATTCGGGTATCTTATCCTTGGCTCTAGTACTCCGCTCGCGACACGTTCGCCACGCGACACACGGTCTTTTCTGGTAACGAACCAGGAACCGCTAAATAATTTAATTTCTAAATTTTGGTCGATTGAAGAGACACCCGCTACTAAGCCTGCATTATCGCTACAAGATATGCAATGCGAAAAAATTTATACTGATTATATCGCTCGTGATGGTGAAGGTCGATATATAACAGCTCTACCCTTTAAAAGGAATCCATCTTTGTTAGGGTCTTCTATGCCCATGGCGTTGAAAAGACACAACGCATTAGAACTTAAATTACATAAGAACGCATCTATTCGTGCCCAGTATGATTGCATAATTATAGAATACCTTCAGAAGGGTTATTTGGAAGAGGTACCATCTGTCAATACAGATGACCTATCTTATGTTATACCACATCATGGCGTCACACGCAACGATAAATTAACAACTAAGTTGAGGATAGTGACAGATGCGAGCGCTTCCACCTCTAGTGGGCTCTCACTCAATGATTGCCTACATTCCGGACCTAACCTGCAACGCGACTTATGTGAAATAATTCTAAGTTTTCGCTTATTTCCTATTGCCATCACTGCTGATATTAACCAAATGTTCTTGCAAGTTATTGTACGTCCCGAAGATCGTCGTTTTCTACGAATATTGTATCGCTTTGAGAACGATCAAGATACAAAATTGTATCAGTTTGCTCGCGTTCCCTTCGGTTTGACCTGCAGCCCTTATTTGGCTTTAAAAAGTATTACTCAATTAGCCGAAGACGAACGTATTAATTCTCCACGCGCCTCAGAGATTACTTCTAGGGATATCTACATGGACGATCTAGGAACTTCGGTTGTGACTAACGAAGAAGGCTTAACCTTGTCACTGGAATTAATACAGATGTTTCAGTCAGGAGGTTTTGAATTAACAAAATTCGTTAGCAACTCACCTGAATTGCTCGCTGCTCTTCCGAGTTCCTGTCGCTTAGAAGCTAATGTCGAATTTGATAAAAATGAAACTCTAAAATTATTCCACTCAACTGTCCAGGCGCGCGACCCAAGGAGGCCCCAAACGTCCGTGGGATATTTAGTGCCCAAAATACGGACGAGCAGCCGCGGACGCATACGAAAATCGTTATAACTGGCGTAATACTACAGCTATATTGAAATAAAAAATACCTATGGATAGCTTATAATATACAGAATGAGACTACATTGTCACAAATTGCTATAATTGAAGCTAAAGTAAAAAATAAACAAAGTAAAAGTCAAGTATCAACATTTTGCTCGAAAAATTTTTTTCGAACAAGTTTTTATCAATAAACTTTTCATTTCGAAGCAATCAGACTTATATTGAAATAAACTACACTATTTCAGCTTTAAAATGACATATTAATATCTTTCGTAGGTTTACACAGCGTGGAGAAATAAAATAAATAGTATCAGTACTACTCACCAGTCACGGATTCGTCTCCATACAAAAATCACGACGAAACCCGGCGGCCGCGCTGACATAAAATGTCATTATTTACACATCCCACTATATTTCTGTTAAAAACTATTTTTTGTATGTTCACAATGCACTATTATTCACTTATCTTGCTTTTAAAACACTAAAATAGCATATTAATTATTGTAAACAAACAAACACAACACCGCCATTGTTCCGCGCCAGTACCGCGCCCACTTTTCGTGTTCATAAATAAACATGAATGTTTCGAAACTCATTTATCTAAACACACACACGAAGTACACATCACAACGATTCTTTTGATATATAATAACCGTAGAAATAAACACTTTAATCACAATAAATAATTAAAATACCCGAGCCGACCGCCAACAAAAATGGCGGCGCGCAAAAAACTTGACAATAATAAACAAAACTTTTGATTTTATAAAAATTTTGTACTGTCAGTGTCACTTTTTAAATTTTTGACGTGTAGTAGACTATATCCATCTTATTTTTAATAAAAGTTTCAAGGCTCTGGATAATGAGAAGTTGGAAAAATAAATTTTTGAAATAGGGTCGGCGCGCTGGGATAGTAGACTATCCCAGGACGTTTGAGAGCGCTTTTTTTTGGGATAGTAGACTATCCCAGGACGTTTGAGTGGAGGTTGATTTGGTTGACGGATGGTTGGAGTTTGATTTTTCATAAAACTCAAACCTTTCTCGCGCGTTTGTACTAAACGCAGTATACTTTCTACCATTGCAAAATTATGGGATATTAATGGCTACTGTGCCCCCGTTATTCTTCACGCTAAATTATTAATGAGATTATTGTGGATTGATAAGGTAGATTGGGATGATCAACCGCCCCAAAAAATCATTAATGCATGGGAGAAATTTCAAAAGGAACTTCCCTTATTAGAAACGCTACGTATTCCTCGATTTCTCGGTATACAATCTAAGGAGTCAAAAATAATTATTTTGGGTTTTTCCGACGCGAGTGAGCAGGGTTCTGCTATATACGTATGCGTAATTCATCCGAATTCAAATACTCCTAACTCGGTGAATTTAATATTTGCCAAGAGCAAAGTTGCTCCGCTTAAAGTAGTGACATTAGCCCGACTTGAACTATGTGGTGTAGTTTTGATGTCAAAGCTCTTAAAATTCGTTATTAATAGTATTTCCTCACGAATTGATATTCACGCAGTTTACGCATTTACTGATTCCTCAATTGCTCTTCATTGGGTACATTCCGAATCCTTCCGCTTTGGAACATTTATTTCACATAGGATTACTGAAATCCAACAGAACGCTCCTACCGCTCGATTTTGTCATATCAGCGGAAAGGAAAATCCCGCTGACTGCTTGTCACGTAGTCTTACGCCCTCGGAATTAATAAACCATCCCTTGTGGTTACAGGGTCCTCCTTGGACACTCTCGGACCCATCCGCCGGCCGCTCACACGTTTTGTTTTCAATGAAACGTCATCAATCTGTAGTGATTTAGAATATAAAAGGGAAGCCATTAGTTGTCTTACTACGACCAATGACGAATTACCTTATTTTTATACGCTCGCTAAACGATATTCCTCTTGGTTAAAATTGCTATATGTCATAGTATATATTTTACGCTTTATTAAGAAATTACCTCGCTCCAATCGCGTTGATGTATCACAATTACAGGTCGCAGAACGCTTGCTTATTATAGACTTACAAAAGGTAAATTTCGCCAGTGAATTAAACTCTGTCGCAACCGGAAAAGTATCTCGGTCCTTGCAACCGCTTTGTCCGTTCATACACGAGCAAGTGTTACGCGTGGGAGGTCGATTGGAAAAATCAAGTTTGTCATACGACGCTAAGCATCCGATTTTGTTGCCTAAAAACGATCATGTGGTAGAATTGTTAGTAAGACATTATCATAACAAATACCTCCACGCCGGCCCGCAATTGCTGCTGTCTATGTTGAGACAACGCTACTGGATCATCTCCGGTCGCAACATAGGACGTAAAGTTTTTCGTTCATGTAACAAATGCTTTAAAGCTAATCCACAGTCACTTGCGCCATTGATGGCAGATATGCCGTCATGTCGGGTAAACTCGGCTAAACCGTTTTTGATGACTGGAGTAGATTTAGCAGGCCCAACAATACCTATCCTAATTAGCAGATATCGTGGTGCTCGTCAAGAAAAGGCATACATTTGTCTATTCACATGTTTAGTTACGCGAGCCGCTCACATAGAGTTGGTTGTCGATCTCAGCACTGAAAGCTTTCTTAAGGCTTTCAGACGTTTTTTAGCGCGACGCGGTAATTGCAAATATTTGTATTCCGACAACGGAACCAATTTTATTTGAGGTAAAACTTATCTAAATGAGCTCCAAGACTTGCTCAAATCTAAGGCATTTATAAATACTTTAACTGACGAAGTCGATGCTAATAGTATTAAATGGTTTATGAATCCTCCCTCGGGCCCACATTTTGGTGGAGCTTGGGAAAGCAACATTAAAAGTATCAAAACTCATCTAAAACGTACAATGGGAGATACATTGCTCACGTACGAGGAATTATTAACTGTACTCACTCAGATTGAGTGTATACTTAATTCGCGTCCACTGACGGCTCTTAGCACCGATCCAGCGGAACCAGAGGCGTTGACTCCTGCTCATTTTCTTACATATGGACCCTTAACGTCCACTGCATTTAATATTGAGGATGTTTCACTGCATCCACCTAATTATCGTCGCATTAATATTTTGAAACGCATAGTCGATGGATATTGGAAACGTTGGCGTTTAGAACATGTTACCTCATTAAACAATAGACAACGTTGGAACACACACACCAATCCTATTACTAAGGGTACATTGGTCATTTAAAAAAATGAAAACGCACCGCTTTTGAAATGGCCTCTTGGAATTGTCAAAGAGGTTCATCCCGGTTCGGACGGTATCATGCGAGTAGTTACAGTTCGTACTAGTTCCGGTACATTTGTTAGACCGGTAGTAAAGATTTGTCCTCTTCCGTCTCAATAAACTTTTTTATTATTTTATCGCTTTATTATATTTTCGCTTCATACTTATTTATTTATATTAGTTATTCATTGCCTAGAATAGGTTTTTTTTTCTCTCTCTTACTAGTTTTTTGCCTCTTAATAGGCTTAACGCTTATCGCATACTCTCCTTTTTTCTATTATTGGGAAGAAATCGCATTTTTCTCCCCAAGGCCGGGGGTATGGACGCGCCGTGGCTTGCAATCCGCGGGCAGTATTTTTATTGCGAGTGGATTTCGAGGGTACTCTCAACGGCAGCGCATATCAGCTGTCGATTTGAAGAAATCAGTCGTTACAAAATCACGCGAGAGCACACACGTATCGCTTAACGCGCGACACGCACATACCTTCTCTATATAATATTACGCTGGTGTTAAGGGAGAGATAAATTTTGGAAGAACTGCTGTCACATCCTCGAGGATCCTGTTACATTACTTCTGGAAACCCAAGTAAGTCCATATCGTAATTCTTTTACTGTCTACGGTTGGGAGTTGCTGCGCGCCATACTTGCGGTTTTGGGGAATTAGGATTCCATATTTTTCGCTTGCACGCACACAAGAAAATCTTTCTTTTTACCAAAATACAGTCCACTTGCCATATTATTTTCAACAATGTCGTTCAATCAGTTTTCATCAAAGATTGCATGATATTAGATTTTTCTCTTTTCGGCGGTGTCTGCTGCGTTGTTATTTCCGTATCCGACATTATGATTTATTTAAAACAATAATACTCGCATTCGATTTACACAATGTTTACAACACAAAATGCATACGGAGTCTTGGACGCTAATAACGCAACTTAATTCGTGCGCTAGGCTCGGCCCGCCGCCCGCGTCGCCCTCACATGTGGCGGACTGAAGCGATCAAAATATCTAAAATTTATATTGACATCACCTATTATTGTAATATTTTTAAAAGTTTTAAGTGCAGTTAAGGCATCATCGATACCGTTGATAAAATTAATCGTATTTTTGAAGGACGGGGATCTATATAGGGCTACAATAGTTTCATTGGCAAAGTTCAGAATAAAACAGTTAGCTTCTGAAAAAATCTGCCCACTTACCACCATCTCTTATTGCGATTCAATAACTGAACAGAATGCTTATTCATACCAATGAATAAGCGACTATATTTCAAATGGAATAGAGTGGCTTATTCATTGGTATGAATAAGCAATCTATTCAATTATTGAATCGCAATAAGAGATGGTGATAAGGAGGCTGTTTGGAAATGGAACAAGGCATATTTTTTTGATGTAGACTACATCAGAATCTCATAATGTTGATTTGTGTATTCAGTTTTAAACGATATGTAACCATTTAAAATAGGCAAAAATGGACACTTGCAATGCAAGCACTCCGAAAGGACTATAACGTCAAAAGCAACACTAGTAAGTTTCAGCAATATTAACAGCTCATCAAAGTTATCACCTATGCTTCTTATATTTTATTAAAAAAACTGGAGAGTCATTATTATCCGAGAGGTATCCAAGACAGCTTTCGGGAGAGCAAACAAAGGATTTAGAAATAGCCAATTCCTCAATTTCTTCAGCTACAAGGCTTGTATTAACCATAAAAAAAAAATTGTTGTCACTTGAAGGGGAAGGTCAAACTGGCGTCAAAGAAACTAGGTGTGCTCTCCAGGGCGAAGCAGTACTTCAATCCGCGGTTTGCCGCTTCTGCTTTACAAAGCTCAAGTACGGCCGCATATGGAGTACTGTTGCCATTTATGGGCGGCAGCGCCTAGATACCAACGTGCACCTTGTGACTCGATTCAGAGGCGTGCTGTGAGGATTGTCGACGATCCCAAACTGACACACGGTTTAGAACCTTTAAGTCTGAGGAGAGACTTTGCGTCCCGTTGTGTGTTCTACCGATTGTACAATGGGGAGTGTTCAGAGGAGTTGTTTGACATGATGCCCACGGCCTCCTTCTACAGTCGCACCGCTCGCCATCGACAGGGAATTCATCCACACATATTGGAGCCTAAGTGGTCGTATACCGTGCGGTTCCAGATAAGTTTTCTCCCGCGTACGGTCAAGCTGTGGAATCAACTGCCTGTCGATGTTTTCTCAGGAGTCTACAGCATGGGGTTCTTCAAAAAGGGCGTGAAGAGGTTTTTACAGGGTCGGCAACGCGCGTGTGATGCCCCTGGTGTTACAGGTGTTCATAGGCTGCGGTAACTGCTTTCCATCAGGCGGGCCGTATCAAGCATACGTCATCATTTGCCAGTTTAGTAGTATAAAAAAAATACTTTGACAATAGACATTACCATTTTGAAGATGAACAGACTTTCGTCGATGACGGGCCATGCTGATAAATTTCTGTGTACTTGAAACATGTGTGATGCCTATGTTTCACCGAGTGTATGGCATCGTTTGTGGATCTACCGGCGACGAATCCGCATTGATTTTCAGTGACGTTAGTTATTTCAAGTAATCTTTTGCTGATGATACTTTCCCATATTTTGAAGGAATGTGAGATTAGCTTTATAGCTCTGTAATAATACAATAATAAAATAATTTACTTTCTCAAACCAATTTTACACTGATGCCTTGGGTGAAACTGGAGCCATTGAACTAGGCAGAAAGCCTGTATCTCAAGGCACCAGGACTGGTGAGTCCTGGTGCTCGAGATGAAAAGTACATGAATTTTATAATGTTGAAGTACATAAGGCAAGGAGAAATGCAGCGATTAATATAGTAATATGTATATAGTCTTATAATGTATATATAAATAAGGAAGTTATAAATGAAACTGAAGGTGTTTAACAGGTGTGAGGGAAGGTTTACGTAAAAGGTGTGTATTGTAGGGTGCTATTTTATGAATCTGAATGAAGGAGTTTTTCAGTGTCCGAATATATTTTTTTTTTTTTATACTACTAAAGTGGCAAACGAGCATACGGCCCGCCTGATGGAAAGCAGCTACCGTAGCCTATGAACGCCTGTAACACCAGGGGCATCACACGCGCGTTGCCGACCCTGTAAAAACCTCTTCACGCCCTTTTTGAAGAACCCCATGCTGTAGTCTCCTGAGAAAACCTCGACAGGCAATTCATTCCACAGCTTAACCGTACGCGGGAGAAAACTTCTCTGGAACCGCACGGTACGCGACCACTTAGGCTCCAATGTGTGAGGATGAATTCCCTGTCGATGGCGAGCGGTGCGACTGTAAAAGGAGGCCGTGGGCATCATGTCAAACAACTCCTCTGAACACACCCCATTGTACAAACGGTAGAACACACAAAGGGACGCAAAATCCCTCCTCAGACTTAAAGGTTCTAAACCGTCTGTCAGTTTGGGATCGTCAACAATCCTCACAGCACGCCTCTGAATCGAGTCAAAAGGTACAAGCTGGTATCTAGGCGCTCCCGCCCACAGATGGCAACAGTACTCCATATGCGGCCGTACTTGAGCTTTATAAAGCAGAAGCCTTTGCCGCGGATTGAAGTACTGCTTGGCCCTGTTGAGCACACCTAGTTTCTTCGACGCCAGCTTGACCTTCCCCTCCAGGTGACAACGAAACTGGACGTCGCTGGAGATTTCAACTCCTAGAATCCCAATACTTTTGTATTGGGATTCTAGGCGACAGTAAGGGGTGTATTCTGGAAGTGAGGAGCCACAGCAAATGTTGTAGAACCACAACGTGTTGAGGGGGTTTTCCTGCAGGGTTGATTAACTATCACCTGTTATCGACCTTTTGGGAACACACTACTAAAATGTTATAAAAACTTCATCTTCTCATATTATAATATAATTCACTCTCACAACTATTTTATTATTACATATTAAAACTTCATTATATCAAAATAAAACTCAAAACGATAAAACCCTAATCTAACACATCTTTTTCCTAATACTTCTTGACAACTTCTTTTCAACAAAATTTTCTCGAAACCCCAAACAAAATACATTCTCATATTTGAATTCAAATTCCTACAATCTGTCACTATGTTTTTCAGCCATCAATAAAACCATAAACAATAAAACTAATTCCCCAACAGCAAAAGGGGTTTTCTTAGCGGTGAACGCGCAGACTTGTGTCTTAGAGGGGTTGAATCGCACTAAGTTCTGTTGCCCCCAATCGGACACTTTACTTAGTGTGCTCTCGATTTCCGACACAAGTCGTTCGCGGCTCTCCTCCACCAGAGAGCGGGGAATATTAGCGCGGCCCGTATAAAATGTGTCCCCGGTGCTGTCATCCGCATAGCAATGAATGCTGTCAATAGATAACATATCATTGATATGCAGCAAAAACAGCGTCGGGGACAATACAGAGCCTTGCGGGACGCCAGCATTAATGTCCATGCTATCGGAGCAACTGCCATCAACAACGGCTCTAATGCTTCTGCTGGACAAGAAGCTAGCGACCCATTCGCATAAACCCTCTGGTAGACCGTATGCAGGCAACTTCGAAAGAAGACTACGGTGCCAGACCCGATCGAACGCCTTCGCCATATCCAGACTGACAGCCAATGCCTCACCTTGACTCTCCACGGCTGAAGCCCAGCGATGTGTAAGATACACTAGAAGATCACCAGTCGAGCGACCATGACGGAAGCCGTATTGATGGTCGCTGATTAAATCGTGCTCTTCTAGGTATTTCAGGAGCCGGATGTTAATGACGCGCTCCATTACCTTGGAGAGAAGGGAGGTAACAGCGATAGGCCTGTAATTCGATGGGTCTGATCTGTCACCCTTTTTGAGCACAGGGTGCACGTTCGCAGTCTTCCACGATGATGGAACTTGCCTGGTGGAATAAGAGAGCGCGAAAAGGCGCGTAAGTACAGGACACAACTCAGGAGCACACAGCTTTAGCACCACTGCCGGAATGCCATCTGGCCCACTCGACTTATGAACGTCGAGGGATAATAATGCCCGCCGAACATCTCGTTGAGAAAATGAGATTTCCGGCATGAAATCACCACACCGCGGGATGGAGGGCGGTGCGGCACCCCCGTCGTTCAAAGTCGAGTTTGAGGCAAAGAGATTCCCCAACAGATCGGCTTTCTCTTTAGCACTGTGGGCCAGACTACCATCCGGTTTTCGAAGTGGTGGAAAGGACGACTGACAAAAATTTCCCTCGGCAGCCTTAGCAAGCGACCAAAACGCACGGCTCCCAGATGGGTGCTTAGCTAGGCGCTCACCAATCCTGCCGATGAACTCGAATTTTGCCCTGGCAATTACTCTCTTACAGAACCTCGAGGCAGCATTAAACTCGCGTTTCAAGTCAGAAACATTATGAGCTCCGTTAAGACGTGCCGTGGTCCAAGCCTCATAAGCAGCTTGCTTAGCTTCCCTACAAGACCGATTAAACCACGGCCGCTTCTTAGCACCTGAAGTAGCTACCCGCCGGTTTGGAATAAATAATTCCATTCCAGCTAAAATGGCTTCAGCTACAGCAGATGCACAGATGTCTATATGTTCCGACTCGAAACAGAGCTGCCTCCACGGGTACGATGCGTAAAATTCACGCAATCCATCCCAGTCTGCTGACTTATAGTGCCACATGCGACGCCAACCGGTAGACCGGGGTGTGACAGGGCTAGCGCATGGCACTTGTGTCCGGATGAGACAGTGAACCGATGAGCCAAGTGGCGCATCCACCGAGACTGTATACCCATCCGGGTGTGTGGTCAGCAGAAGGTCCAGTAGAGAGCTGGTTTGGTCCTCTATATCTGGTATTCTCGTTGGAGAATGAACCAGCTGTGAGAAACCATAGGCCAGAGCAAAATCATGAACAGACCTCCCCGCGAAGTCAGTGGACCGAGAGCTGAGCCACTCGGCATGGTGGGCATTAAAGTCTCCCAAAATCACTAACTCCGCGGAGGGGTACTTTTCAATGACTTTGTCAGACGTCATTTGCAGGTGCTCGATCAGTCGAGTTGTGTCTGCATCACCGCTATGAGACCTGTAAAGGCACGCGTAGATACGGGTGCGGCCGCCCTGATCCACGCGTACCGACATTACTGACAGGTCCCTGTCTTCAAGGCCGTGAAGACGTCGACAGCAAATATCATTCCGGACGAACATACATACCCCGGCTCGACGTACAAAAGAATGTTCAAGTTTGTACCCGAGGTATAATAAGTAAGAAGTATCGGCCGGATATCTGCGTCTCCGTTAAAAAAAGTAGGGTCGGCTTTGCAGTTTCAAGATGGTGGTGAACTGCGTTTATATTTGAGTGAAGTCCCCTAATATTACAGAAATCCACGTTAAGTGTGGAAGGGGATGCCGCTGGATAAAACTTCTTTCTTTTTTTCTTCATGGCCATAAAAAAGGAGTCAGAGGATTATGAGAAGCTGTTTCACTGACGACGCGAGGGACAAAAAAGCGCGGTGTCTACCCCCGCAGTACAGTGTAGGTTGTGCGGTTTGCTAGCGCGGCGGGCGGAAGGGCCCCCGGTCCACCCCTGCTGCAGCAGCCGGGTCCACTCCGGTCTCCTCCTCCGGCACGACTACTGCAACAGGAACTTTACACAGGCTGGCGGTTCAGCCTCCCGGGGCGGAGATTAAGTGATCCCCGGGTTCGGGAACCCTACTGACCTGCGGGCGGCCAGCGGACAGCCGTTTCACCGGGTCTCCCTGACCGCCGCGCCAACACACCGCGCCTACACCGCTAACGGCGGTTCGACAGCCGCTGGTCTCACTGCCGTCAGCATAACAACTCATCTGTAAAAAAGCCCTGGTGACCTAGCTCACTCGCAGGAACACAGCATAGCCATTATGGCAGCGGTTTTTTGCCAGGTGGAGGCACTTCCCCAGTCGGATGCTGGCCAAGCCTGGAGCGAACGACCGCACTGTGCCCCCCTCCCAATTTGACCAGTGAAAGGGGAGCACAGAATGATATTTCGCTGCGTCCTACCTCTCTTAAAAAGAATAGTTTAGGGTTTGCAAAAAAGTATTGAGTTTTCTTTTACATTGGAATTTCGATAATGGTAGGATGTCTAGCTGACGATGGAGCTTGTTATAAAGAGACGGGCCTAGGAAACAGAAAAATCGATGGCAGAAGGTTGACCTGAAAACGGCTGCGTTAACGACGGGGCGAGATCGTCGGGATGAGTAAAGGTTGGGGTCAAATGGAGTAGCACGATGTTGTTTAAGGGTACTATGTAAGATGAAAAGCTGACGCACTGTAAGCACTTGTGAAAGTTGGTAAAGATCGTAGGTGGAGAACAGTATGGGACTGAAGTGTCAGACTTTCAGAACAGCTCTCTGGGCTCTTTCAAGTTTTAAGAGGGATGTTTTAGCCGCACCCCCCCATGAGGTGATACAGTAGCATAATACGGACTGGCAAAGAGCCAGACGAAGTTTTTTAAACACGAACATGAGTTTTCGCAGCCTACCTGTCATAATGCTTATGTGGGGTTGAAAGTTTAAGCGATGATTATCAATTGTAACACCTAGGTATTTTATTAAATCTGATACTATTGTATCAGATCGTGTTAAGGGTGGACAGGAACATTGAGTTTGGGTGTGAGTGGGATGGGAGTGAGCTATTATAGAATGGTCTAATATGCTGGGGCGGGATGTGTTATTCATGGAGAAAGATAAATATTGGGTTTTCTGTAAGTTAAGGGTAAGAAGATTGGAACGAAGCCATGATGCAACAATGTTAAAGCCGTTTTGTGCTTATGAATATGTGGCTTCCCAAGTATCTGCAGTGAAAACTAGGGCAGTGTCGTCGGCATAAGATATTATTTTACAGTTGGGAATTTTGAGACAGCTGAGGTCATTAATATAAAGCAGGAAGAGAGTAGGGCCTAAAATACTTCGCTGTGGGGTACCATATTCAATAGAAAGTTCCCTAATATTACCATCGATTGCCACATACTGGGTGCGACCAGTGAGATAGCTGATAAAAAAGGAGAGAGGAACACCTCTGATGCCTAGTGATTCCATCTTCCTCAAAAGGAGTGGGACCGAGATCGTGTCAAATGCTTTTGCGACGTCCAGGAAAATCGACAAGCATTTTCGTCCCTGATCGAGGTTCCTGGCTATATGGTCTGTTAATTCATGAACAGCATCAGCCGTAGATCTGTCAGTTCTAAAAACAAATTGGTTAGGAGATAGTAAGTCTTGCAGTTCTAGGAATCTCATCAGCCGCTTGTTTATTACTCGCTCAAGAATTTTAGACAGAGCTGGAAGAATCGCGATGGGGCGGTAGTTGCTTGGTCGGTCTCGGTCCCCAGCCTTGAAGATAGGGTGAATGATGGCTTTTTAAAATGCAGATGGAAACAAGCCGGTAGATATGCATATGTTGCATATGTGAATGATTGAGGGGAGTAGAAGGAACTTGTACCGTTTAATAAAGGAGGTCGAAATATTGTCCAGCCTACAGCACAATGTTCTTTTAGCGAATTAATCACATCTATGACTTCCTCCTCTGAAGCAGGTAGAAGTACAAAAGATTGGGTAGGTGACGGATTGACTGTTGTCAGAGAAGGGTCTAAGTATGAGTGTGGGAGGGAGTGCGAGTTTTGTGCAAGAATGTCTTGAGTAAGCGATTTCCCGATACCAGCGACAAAGGAGTTGACATATTCAATGGATACCCTTAGTGTGAGTTTACACTGAAGAAGATCATGAGAAGGGGATGAGGATTTAGTTATGTTTGTAACTTTCTTTATGGCATTCCAAAGGTGCTTCGGATTATTAGTAGCTTGTTCTATAAATTCTCTGTCATAATTGCGCCTAGCCTCTTTGAGAATTGAGTTACAGTAGTTACGGTACCTCGTGTAAGTTGTGCAAAGGATGTCGTTATTCGGGTCTTTTTTTAACTTTTTGTGCATATTATTTCTGTTCCTTATGCATTTAAGGAGTACAGGAGATATCCATGGCTTAATTATTCTGCGTCTTCTGGGAAGAGTAATTGAGGTGGAGTGTGAGGCAATAGCTATTTGAATAATATTAATCAAATGATTTGTGGCAATTTCCGGGTCAGTGGAGTTTAGAACAGGTGAGAAGTCAGTGTTTTTAAGTGTGTTGTGCAAGTCATTATGGTTTATTTTTTTGATCTGTTTAGGCGGGTTACTTTTTTTAGTAGCATCAATCAGAATTAGAATCAGAATCAGAATCATTTATTTTGCTTAAAATGTAGGTACATTAAAAAAAGATCTTAAGTAATTAGGTTTACATGTTCCGTATACATTTTACCTTAGGGCATGCAAAAATTTAAATTGGATTATGATACTATACTAATACCATTTGTTATAATCATAAATGTCATGTCAAATATTACATACCTAGTTATCATTGAAATATAAAAATGTCACAAGTAGTACGTCAAAGTCTGAAATTATTATAAATACATGTCACTCTATAGAAATTTCATTGAATATTAAAACTTATCATTTAGGAATTCGGCAATACTATAATAGCATTTATTTATCAAAATTTCGGTTAGAGTTCTTTTAAAAAGATGTAACGGCAAATTTTTAACGTGTGCAGGTATCTTATTGAATATAACAGGTGCCATGCCAAAAACACTTTTCCTCAAAAGTGCTGTATGAAATCCTTCAACTGTAAGAAGATCCCAATACTGAGTACGCACCGCGTTTGGATTTCTCCTAGTGTGTGTTACTTTGATAAACAAGTGTGGATTTGATTTTACAAAAACGCATACCTCCAGTATGTATAGTGATGGTAGAGTTAATAATTTAAGCGACTTAAATATAGGTACGCAGCTGTCAGTGACTTTAAGGCCACACATTGACCTCAAACATCTTTTTTGGGCTTTGAAAATTGTCTCTTTTTCACTCGAGTTGCCCCTGAAGATCAGGCCGTAACGCAGCACTGACACAACCATTGCATGATAAGCCATTAGAACAGTTTTTATTTGGACTTTTTTTGAAAGGGCATGCAGTACAAATGCTGATTTACTTAATCTTTTGCAGATCTGGTCTGCTTGCGGTTTCCATGTTAACTGACCATCGACTATCAAACCAAGAAATTTTGTACTTTGTACTACATTAAATTTTTCCCCATTGTAATTGATATCAAGGTATTGTGTTTGCACTCTTTGATAAAAATTCATTACGGTCGTTTTAGATAAATTAATAATTAAATTGTTATTGTCAAGCCACTTAATTATATTTTCTAATGTATTATTTATGTCAGATTCATAATTATTATTGTCATTGTTGGGTTTTATGATAGCAGTGCTATCGTCAGCAAATAGTACCATGTCATGTTTTATATATCGCGGAAGTTCATTAATATATATAAGGAATAATAATGGTCTCAGGACACTGCCCTGCGGAACTCCATGTTTAGTGTGCATAGGACTAGATAAGAATTTATGTTCTATGCCAGTTTTTGTACATATTCTGGATATTTGGACGAATTGTTTTCTATCATTTAAATATGTTTTCAAAAGATTAAGAACATTTCCTCTTATACCATACGCATTTAGTTTCTCTATCAATCTTTCTTTGTCAACGTAGTCAAATGCTTTCGTCATATCCGTGAATATAGCACACACTGGAAGCCTTTTATCTACTTGCTTCATTATCACGTTCATTAAATCAAAAATTGCCATGCTGATTGTTTTATTTTTTCGAAATCCCTTTTGTTCTTCACATAAGATTTTGTATTTTGTTAAGTAATTATAAATAGCGTCATATATATGTTTTTCTAAAACTTTGGAAAAGAATGAAGTTAAAGCTATTGGCCTATAATTAGCAATATTTAGCTTGTCATCTCTTTTATGTATCGGTATAACGATTAGAAGTTTGATTTTGTGTGGATATGTACCGCAACTAATACTTAGGTTCAGTATGTGGCTTAAATGTACAGACACAATATCGACTACATGCTTTATAACCTTTGTAGCGACCCCATCAAATCCTACACTTTTTGAGTTTTTGAGCGATTTTATAGCTTTAGTTATATCAATGGCTAGCAATACAGCGTTGTGATCTGTAACACAGCACTGAAGAACTAAAGCGTGCGCTGGGGATGAGATTCTAACATTGACGTGGTCGAGACAGGAATTATTACGGGTCGGAAGAGTGTGCGCTGGGAGTAGACCATGATGTGCAATTGTGTTCAAATAATCCTCAGCATAGGAGTTAAGGGGTATTGAGGAGTAGTAGAATCGCACCAAAAATATTTTTGTTGTGGTTTTATTCTATGTTCGCGTACTACAGTGTCAGCTAAACGGGCAGCTATCACAGCGGCTTGCAACTCTAAACGAGGCACTGTCGTAGCCTTAACCGGCGCCACGCGGCATTTACTAGCTATGAACGCTACACACACTTTGTTATTCGTATCAATCCACCGCCAATAACATACAGCGCTCATTGCTTTAGTCGAGCTATCACAGAATGTATGCAGTTGTAGATGCATGTAAACAGCTGACGGCCGCGGCGGCGGCAGCGCGACACAGCTTGGGCCCGCTTCCATAGGGCTCGGACAGCGAGTCGATGCTCGTTCTATCTCGCTCACGCCTTCGCAGGCGGCCATATAGTGTCTCGGTATGCTGGTATTCCGTAACGCATTAAGTAAACAAATCCATTTGTGCCATTTATTTTGCAATTCTGTAGGTATAAATTCATCCCAACTTATATTTGTTTGCCAACATTCCTGCAATATGATTTTACCGGCTATGGTAATAGGTGCGAGTATCCCGTAGACATCAAATATAGACATTATAATTTTTAATATCTGCCTCTTTGTGGGAGTTTGTGTTCCATTCATTAAACCCTCGGGGATGCGTTTTAATGATATATCTAATTTTAATAAATCCAATTGTGGGTCCCATATTAATCCAAGCGTTCGTTCACCTTCATACTCTTTCGATTGCCCGAATTTGAACTTTACCGCCACTTCACCTAAGGTTTCTTTTGGAATGCTGTTTAGTACAATTGCATTATTTGTAGTCCAGTTTCTTATATGAAAATTTCCTTGACTACATTGGATATGAGTGACGTCACGTAGGAGCTGTGTAGCGGTCTCTTCGTCGGGTAAGCTGTCGATGTAATCATCCATATAATGCGAATTAATTATGGCATCACAGGCGCGCGGCATTGTTTCTCTAAAACGTTCAGTATTTTTGTTCTTCACATACTGAGCGATGAATGGTGAACAATTAGCTCCAAATATCAACGATGACATAACATATGTTTTTATATCTCCATTGTCATCACGAAAAAGAAAACGGAAAGCATGTTGGTCTTCAGGGTTAATTTTCACTCGCAGAAACATGTCCTGAATATCAGCAGTCAGCGCCACTCTGTTTTCTCTGAATTTCAGCATGATACCAAACAATGACTGAAGAAGGTCGGGTCCCTTCAATAGATAGTCGTTGAGTGACACACCATCAGTCTCAGCGGCCGCATCGAAGACTAGGCGGAGTTTCTTTTTATTGATGTTGTCTACGCCGAAGTGGGGTAAGTACCATATCTTTTTATTTTCAGGTATACTAGTGGATCCCTCTTTCAGCTGTTCGGCGTAACCATTGTTTAATAAATGTTGTATGCGTTCCTTGTAACGTTCAGTGTATTCTTGATTACGCTTCATTTTTTGTTCAACTCCTTTCAATCGTGAAATTGCAGTAGAGAAGGAGTCGAGCATTTCACAGTTTTCATTCTTCCAAGGTAAGCCAACGTGCCATTTACCGTCATTCAATGTAGACGTTCGTTCCAGGATACCTAGGGCTTTTATATCATCAGAGTTCTGCCGAGGTGAAGCAGAGATTCCCATGGATTCCAAAGAAAAAAAATAACTTCATTGTGAAGTTCGCATAGGTCACGTTCGCTATTGCTATTTGTTAAAAATAATGAAGAATGAACTTGCGGTTTGCGAGTGATACTCGCACAGCCATGCACACACCAACCTAAGGGAGTACGAGTAGCGTACGGTTCTTTATGAGAACCGGTTATGGATTCTAAAGGTAAGAGCAAGTGATTGTTATCCTGACCAATAAGTAAATTAAATTCCCAATACAAAGTTGAGATTTAATAGATTTTAAATGATTATATTTATTACAATTGATTACAGTTAAATCTTGTTTTGGTACATTCAAATTATTAACGCTACGAGCTGCAATATTAAAAGACATACCTTGTTTGTTTTCAATAGGCACACTAACCAGCTGACTGTCGCACACGAGCTCGGTGTTGTCCCAAGCGCCACGCACACGCAGGCATTCCCGTCGGCCGCGCAGCCCAGCTCGAGCGGCGAGCTGCGAGCTTATCAGTGACACTGTGGAGCCGTCGTCCAGCAGAGCGGTCGTACTGATTATACCGTTAACACCACGAATGTATATAGGCACGACTTTTAAAATAACCGCACAACTATCCGTGTTTATGTAGTTCACAATTTCGCTATGATTTTCAGGTTTCAGTTCCGGCACTACACTTTCGATATTCTGACGTGGTACATAATGTAATAAACGGTGATGATTTTTACTACAGCCTTCTGCGTTGCACACGGGCGCGGGACACGTTAACCTATCGCGATGGGGTAACAAACACTTAAAACATAAACCGTTACGCTTTACATGTTCCCAACGTTCCTTACGCAGCGCCTTTTTGAATTTCGTACAATCCGTCAGTTCGTGAAACGATTTTTTACAAAACCGGCACATATGTTCACTTTGTTTACTTTGCACTAAAACAGTATCGCTATAGTTCGACTGTCTTTCATCCGTTCGTAGGTACAATAATTTCGCACCAGATTGAAACAATTTCACTGCTTCTTCATGTAGAAAATCCGATAACAGAGATAACTTGCATTTATTTTCTTTCTTCATTCGCTCGTCACTGTAATCCGTCCATTTTGATATTAATATGGTAGGCAGCTTACTAAGTAGAATTGTGGCTACATTCACACCTTGTAAATAATCGTCTCGTCCCATCGAGCGAACTGCAGTTACGTAATTCGTTATTTTAATCGAAAATCTGGTAATCTCCTTGTGATAGTCTGGCGGTAGCGGCGTTAGCTTCTTGATATCACTCAATATCTTGCATAAAATAATATCTGGATTTCCAAACTGTAATTTCAATGTTTCCATAATTTTATCCGGTGTACTAGGTGTAATTAGCAGCGAAGCGACGGCCTCTCGGGCCGGACCGCGCAGACATTTTCGTAATCGCCACAGATTTTCTTTATCGTTGAATTTACACAATTCTGTAGTTTCTTCGTAGGCTTGTTGGAATTGTAGCCATTCCATTGAGTCCCCGAAGTATAACGGGAGGTCTCTCGACGTGCTTATACGGCTAAGCAAGTTGTTGTTTTGGTTGTTCGTGACGGTGCAGGTAACCAATTGTTCAATCGCAACCGCCAATTGCTGAACTTAGCCATCGGGGCCGGAGCGTTCTTTCTCCGGCGGATACAGCGCATCCTGCTTGATTCCAGGTTCGTGGATACGCTGATCTCTCAGGTCTATTTGGCTGCGATCGATCCACTTCTCGATGTCACTCCTGCTAGGGCACTGTTTCGAGTGAACAGACTTCGATTGTGAACTGTATTTATCCTCATCCTCAAGTGCAGCTACATCTGCTGCTAATTTCTTGTCTATAAGTTCCATTTGTATGCGAGCCTTTTCTTGTGCTGCTTCCAATTCTAGCTGTTTTCTCCGCGCCTTGGTTGATGAAGAACAGGATATGCTTTTAGATGTCGGTTTCGACTTGATTGTTCCAGGAATGCTTGATGATGGTCTACTTTCCGCAGGTTCTTCGGAAGTAGATGGCTGCAGTGATACTCCTGGAGGCAGGTGGGATCCGACGGTTTCATCAACGGGCTTTCGCTTGGTTAGTATCTCCTTCCGAAGACTTCCTCGAGTCTTGACCATTTTTGAAGGTGGCAGAGTGTGTGTTGTCATCTGGTTACGAAGATCCGGATCGATGGACCACTTTGTTGATGGTCCAATGAGCCAATGAGGTTCCGCCAAATAAAATGGTGAAAATTCCGAATATTTAATTTTATTTCGAAACGCGCGGGTAACAGTACAGAACAATAGCGGAGAGCAGCGTGCGGTGTCCGCGGCTCACAAAGTTAGACTGTTCAAGAATTCAAGAACGGTTAATAATTTTGATAATTCATCTACCCTCCAAATGTTCACCCGGCGCACCGCGCGCTACCTTACATTTTATAAATAATAAAAATATACAATGTACACGTATCGGTAACAGCCCTGATGCATTGCTTCTGCGCTTTGAGCGCTCGATCCATATGACAAGAGTTTCCCCAAAGAAGTATGCCATATCGAAGTATACTACCTATATACCCGTGATATGCTTGAATGGCAACCTTCTTACTGCTGATCTTAGTTAACCGCCAAAGCGCATATGAAAAGGCATAATTTTTTTTACAGATCATCCCATGTACATTTGTCGTCCAATATAAATATCGTGTTTGTATTGATTCTTGAATTTTTTTATTGTCATACGTTACATTTAAATTACGTTTTTTAGAATTTTTATTCATAAATTGTATATATGTTGTTTTGGATAAGTTTACCTTTAGATTATTGTCAGTTAGCCAGTTTATTATATTAACAATAGTATTATTAATTTCATTGTTGTAGGTTTCAGCGTTATTGCATGGTATAATTACAGATACATCGTCGGCAAAAAGTGTGCAGTCGTAGTTTGTAACATCTGGTAAATCATTAATATAGATCAAAAACAATAATGGCCCCAAAATGCTTCCTTGTGGGACCCCAAATCTGTTTGGTTCCATCGATGATCTGAATAGATTGAGTTCATTTATTGAATTTAATTTTGCTTTTTCTACATATTGTATTTTAGTACACATATAGCTTTCAATCCATTTATTGGCTGTTGGAAGTGATATACGTAGACGTACAATATTTTAGACGGCATAATAAAATTAGTACGTTGCCTACAAACAGTTCACTATATGTCGCGCTAAGTAGGTATCTCACAATTTGCAGATTGACTGCGGGCAAAGTATGTAACGGTATTTCGTAATTAGCACGTAGTTCAAAACTCACTATGAAAAAGTTCAATACAGCAGTAAACGTGTAAATACACGATAAATATGACGTAATGTACTGTAAATGTAAAACTAGTCAGTTCGAATCTTCTTGTAGTTTTTTCATTTGTTCTTCCTCTTGAATGTAAATCGGCTTCATTCCTTCGGCTTTTCGTAGTAAAACCTTAGAATTCACGATCCAGCAGTACTTGTATCTCCCGGTCTTTACAAGCTCACGCGCCAAAAAGAATAAGCGACAAATTTTAGAGGTGGTGTGCTCCGAGATGTATATTTGTTGATGAGGGCAGTTCATTCCTAGAACCGTAGTACTGAGCCTGCAGTGCCTATTATCTTCGTTATAGCTTTTAGCAGCTTTCAAGATACTTGTCCTCAGTATAGCTGTAGAAACTGTCACCAAAACTGCTTTTTGCTCAGATTTTGTAGGACGACGTCGAATATCGTATATATCGGTGGGAGATAATTTTACACCGATAGTTGTGAAGAGCTTTTCGGCTAAACTTAATAAGTCTGATTGGGTTTCCTGCTTGTTTAGCGGTATATTTCTAATCTCAAGAACGTTTTGGCATGTATTACGTAAAAATTCTTCATTTTTATCTTCGAGTTGTTTGACAGCGTATCAAAGTAGTCGCTGCACTTGTTTTCCAAAGTCACAGTCAAGGATTTGATATTGCTCTGATAAAAAATTGATTGCTCGTTCGATATCGGAATTAGTTTTTTGAACAGAGTTAAGCTGTGTCTTTACATCACCAATTGATGACTGAATTCAGTTTAGTTTGGTGTCTTGCTTTGCCTTCCATCCACTCAACATATCAGTAAATCGATTCTCAAACTCAAGCAATAGACCAGAGTGATCACAATTTGTGTGAGCACGTAGAATACGAAGCCTGCTACGTGTGTCCTTGTTCATGTTAAGATCAGAATCCGAGCCATACGATAACATTTCAGATTTGGTAGGTGTAAGTTTCATAGCCATATTGTTTGTAATAGTGTAGGCCTATATTTTTTTCTTGCGGGTGAAAAGTTGTCTATAAAGCGACAAATGACTCACAGAAACAGATGATCCGGGTCCCGCCCTTTGAACAGCTGATTGCTTCCGCGCCGGTGTGCTGTGCGGGGTTAGCCAGTAGCACTCAGCGGCGACGTGTGTGCGGCAATCGCTTCGGGTGATATTGTTTATCTCGTTCCGATGCACTACTCACTGCTTTAATTTTAAAGGAGACGGTGAAGAAATTTTGTATGGAGACGGTGCTAACGTCCGAACGGTACGGAATCCGAGAGGCGAATCCAAATCCGAGAGGCGAATAGTTGCCGCAGAGTCTTATATCGCCTTTATTTTTGTAGAAAGGGATGAGAAAGCTCCTTCGCCATTCGTCGGGAATTCCTTGAGCCACGAACTTGTTGAAAAGTTTCGTCAGGAACAGTACGCCAGTATCTCCCATTCGCTTCCAGAATTCAGCAGGGATATATATCGTCGGGGCCAGAGGATTTGTTATTTGCCATTTGTCTGATTGCCAGAGCTATCTCTTCAGGTCTTATACATGGGATAGGGCCTTCTGTAGCAGGGATATCTTGTAGTGCCTCACTAGGGAATACCTCATTTAACAGTTCTGTGTAGTATTCTTTCCAGCGGTCTTTGATGTCTTCGTTTGATGTTAGTAGTTTTCCATGTTTATCTTTCATAAATTTGTTTGTAACAGCATCCCTACTACTTTGGTGTTTGCCTTTCGCCAACTTAAAGATTTCTTTATCATTTGACGCAGTTTCAAGTTTAGTATAGAAATCATCCCTGACGATTGCCTTGGCCTGCGCGACGGCTCGTTTTGCATTTTTTCTTAGCAGTTTTATAAGCCTGGTCAGCATCGTCTTTTGTCTATTGCCATAGTTTGAAGAGTGTTTTCATAGTTTTCAATTTTTCTCTCACTTATTCATTCCACCAGCTAGTATCCTTGTTTTTATTGATGGCACCTTTAGATACTCATAAATATTGTTTTGCTTTTTCATTGCAGTATAGTTGAAAATCACTCCACGTTGCCTCGGCTGTATCCTGCAGCCTCTGAAGGACGGCAGAGAAGGCGTAAGCATGATCGTCGCCGCCCCAGAAGGGGGAAAAGGCACAAATGGGACAAAGGACAGAGTTACGGACAGAGATTAAACAATTTGTAGAGGGTCAAGAATTGCCTGCGGCACAAAAGAGCCTTAGAGCAACGGTGCTGCGCGCATCTCTCGCGATTCGGCTCATATGATCGCGAGGTCGGTGGAGCCATGGGAGGTGGTAGGTTTGCTGCCTCTGAAGATGTTGTGTGATGTCTTCACATAGTCTGAGACCTTCCTCACCCTCCAATTTATGCCACCTCGTTCTTATGATTTTCTCTTTCTAGACTTTGTATGTTTTTGGCATTTTGAACTCTGCCACCAGTATTCTATGCTGTGAGGTAAGAGGTTCCCTGGGAATGCCTTTGCAGTCTTTGCATGCCTTTAGTTGATTTCTATTAGTTAGAAAGACTACATTCTAACTAATAGAAAACAACTAAAGGCATCTAAGCGTATGCCCCGCCGCTTTTATAGGTTCTACAGGTTTTGTGAAGAAAGTATTAACGATTGCAAGGTCGTGTTCCAGTGCCATTCGAAGGATTGTCTCTCCCTCCGGGTTGATTTTCCCAAATCCTAAGTTGCCGAATATTCTCTGGTAAGTGGTAGTTTTCTCACCAACGTGACCGTTCAAGTCGCCGCCGAGGAACTTCGACTCACAATTTGATATAGACTGCAGTAGATCGTTAGTTTCTTCCCAGAATGATTCGTTTTCCGAGCTTGGTGTTACGGATTGGGGGGCACATGATGTTCATGCACGGTTGATCGTCCAGAGCAAACTTGATTGACATTAGTCTTTCGCGTACTCTGGTTACTTCTACTACAATACCAACGCCATTCTGCACCCTTGTTCCGTAATAAATCAGCTGGTAGTTATACCCGATATTACGAGATTTGGACCCCTTCTACTTCGTCTCCTGGATGCAACAAATGTTGATGCGTCTTCGATGTAATACTTCGCTAAGTTCTCAGCTGCGTCCTGTCATCGAGCCCACGTTCCAGCTCACTATGCGCATCATGGGTTGCTCATCCCGGGTGCTGTGATGACATTTGCGTCGCTTTGGAGGTACGCCCTAGCATTTTCTGCATTTCCATAACTGTTGTCGTCGCTTGAGGGGGACGCCCTAGCATTATTTGCCCTTTTCTTATGTGTCCTTTTCATGATTTGGTCTTAGTTATGATGATTGGCCTTGTTTTTACGGCCGGTTGCCACCTGACGCCAAGGCTATCACCCGCTGCGGAGTGTGAGCGCCGCCGTTGGCCCCGAAGAGTTCTTCCGCCGCCATCTCTTCTGTAAGCCCCAGCCCAGACTTACAGCACTGCGGAGACCTCTGCTCCGAATATGTCGAAGAAGCCCGTAACAGGGGTTTTATATCGCAGTGTCCTTCTGCGGCCTTTTGGTCCACGGGAGCTATTTTATTTCGCTCCTACCCTCCTGATTCTACTTACGCAGAGCCAGGCGAGCGCTCTCTTATCCGTCACCTTTGGGACGCGTTCCCATAGGGGTTAAAGGCTCCCCCGGGAATAGTTTATGATATTTGCTGATGCCCATTATTTAATCTGAAGTACTGTACAAAGTATGATTTACCATAAACAGTCTCTACATATTTCAACTCTGTTCTTGGTGTATATTAATGATCGATTATAATATATATGTATACTGCATATATTGTCAGCTGTCATAGTTATATAGTTCAAAATAACTCATCATGAAAATATTATCATGTAAGATATAACATAATATATTATTTTATTTCAGGACTTATACGCCGAATACCAGCTTTTATTGATCATGTTCTTTTTATCTATTTGGCTGGTCCTCATAGTGGCTGCTCAAGTAGTTGAGGTGTCTTTACGACTTCTGGAGCAGACTAAGACCATTTGTGTGTATGCACTACTAAAACCTAACAATACTTGTAAGTTTGAAGTATAAGCTTTTATAGCATTTATATCCCTGAAAATAATGCCGGCTCTACATTTGTGCCGCGAAGTTCCGCGAACAGGCGTGAACGTGAATGTAGATGGTTTTCGCTAGATTCACGGGCGTTCATGCCTGTTCCCCGATCGTAGCCAGTATTTTGTCCCGCGACATAGGGTTCGCGATTCGTTCGCGCGGTGTTCATGCGTACACATCCACATTCACGGATTACCGACGCGTGCAGATGGGCGCGTGCATTAGCAAACGTACTATGGAATTCAAAAAATCGCTATTACAAGTCATTACAATTTCAGTTATCCACCATCCTCTTCTTCTCCAACGATTTCTAATTATTTTATTATTTCGTAGATACAAATAGTTGTATGTTGCTACAGCAAACAAAGTTATTGCAGTAGGAGCTTCCACATCCATTTCGCGGCAGGTTTCACTCACGAATGTGTGTCCTTTGAATGTAGAAGGGCACAAGTTCTGCCGTGAAATCACGGCATAATTTCGGGGCACTAATGCAGAGCCGCCATAATATCATTATCACAACTGAGCTCGTCTTCTCAGCCCCTCTCCTCAGCGCGCTCTACAAAATACGTTGAAGTGTTACCATTTCGACCAGGCGTTATTACATCTATTAAACACAGCTTATAATATTGATTCCAATTCAGCAAATACGACTGAAGTCACTGTAATCTTTAGAACCAAATACAACTGACCATCAGAAGTATACGGTACTAGCTTTCGCCCGCGGCTTCGCTCGTGTGAAATTCGGGATAGGGTTCGCGTTTCGTTCGCGCGGTGTTCATGCGTACACATCCACATTCACGGATTACCGACGCGTGCAGATGGGCGCGTGCATTAGCAAATGTACTATGGAATTCAAAAAATCGCTATTACAAGTCATTACAATTTCAGTTATCCACCATCCTCTTCTTCTCCGACGATTTCTAATTATTTTATTATTTCGTATATACAAATAGTTGTATGTTGCTACAGCAAACAAAGTTATTGCAGTCGGAGCTTCCACATCCATTTCGCGGCAGGTTTCACTCACGAATGTGTGTCCTTTGAATGTAGAAGGGCACAAGTTCTGCCGTGAAATCACGGCATAATTTCGGGGCACTAATGCAAAGCCGCCATAATATCATTATCACAACTGAGCTCGTCTTCTCAGCCCCTCTCCTCAGCGCGCTCTACAAAATACGTTGAAGTGTTACCATTTCGACCAGTCGTTATTACATCTATTAAACACAGCTTATAATATTGATTCCAATTCAGCAAATACGACTGAAGTCACTGTAATCTTTAGAACCAAATACAACTGACCATCAGAAGTATACGGTACTAGCTTTCGCCCGCGGCTTCGCTCGCGTGAAATTCGGGGCAAACACGTGTTTACTCATTTATCTATAGAAGTAGTCGTGTAAAGTTTAAGATAAGATAGTCAACCAATCTCGTTTCCCCATAAATTTTTTGGACCTCCCTCACCCTCTTAGGGGTAAATTTTGAAAAGTCCTTTTAACTAATTTTATGTCTACTATGTTATATTTACAAATCGATGCCATTTTCGTAGTTAACGTTCCAGAAAACCATAGAATCAACACCCATATTGGTATTATGGCATTTCAACTCGATCGCACTCCCACATGGGGTGATTTTATGTCACGTCGGCTATGTTGGATTATAAAATAGTTGTTTTTTCCGTAATCAGCGACCCGATAGACTATACAATAAACAATACCATTATTGTACCAATAAATTTGTTATAACCAAGTTATAACAATAAATTATTGTACCCGTAGGGCGGTAACGTGACCATCATTCACGTTACCTACGGGTACAATAAATAACAATAATAGGTAATTTCTGGGATAAAAACTATCTTAGGTATGTCCTTTCCTAGGACTCAAGATATCTCACAACAAAATGTCATCTAAATCGGTCCAGCGATGTAAGCGTGAAGAGGTAACAGACATTCTGTCGCATTTATAATATTAGTATGGATTGGCGTTCCGAAAACCCGTAAAAACGACACATATATTGATATATAGACATTTCAACCTCATCGCACCTCAATAGAGGATGATTGAGCCACATTGAATTTTAAAATCGTTGTTGTTTTCGTAATCAGCGACCCGATAAACCATGAAAACAATACCCATGTCGATTTCCAGACTTTTTGACCCCATTTTACCCTTTTAAGGAGTGATATTTTCAAATCGATGCCATTTTTGTAACTGACGTCCCAGAAAACCATAGAATCAACACTCATATTGATATTATGACATTTTAACCCCACCGCACCCCCACAGGAGTGATTTTATGTCATGTCGGCTATGTTGAATTATAAAATAGTTGTTGTTTTCGTAATCAGAGACCCGATAAACCATAAAAACAATACCCATGACGATTTTCAGACTTTTTCACCCCATTTTACCGCTTTAGGGATTGAATTTTGAAAAATGCAGAAACATATGTTTACTCATTTATCTATAGAAGTACTCGTGTAAAGTTTCGGATAAAATAGTCCAACTAATCTTGTTTCACCATACAAAGTTTGGACCCCCGTTTCACCCCCTTAGGGGATGAATTTTGAAAAATCCTTTCTTAGTGCACCTCTAGACATCATAAGGAACCTACGTGCCAAATTTGGAATCTCTAGACCCAGCAGTTTGGGCTGTGCGTTGATATATATTAGTCAGTCACTCAGTTTCTTCTTTTATATATTTCAACCCCATCGCATTCCCAAAGGGGTGATTTTAAGTCACGTCGGCTATGTTAGATCATAAAATAGTTGTTGTTTTCGTAATCAGCGACCCGATAAACCATAAAAACAATACCCATGTCGATTTTCAGACTTAATCGCCCCATTTTACCCCTTTAGGGGTTGAATTTTGAAAAATCCTGAAACACGCGTTTACTCATTTCTCTGTAGAAGTACCCATGTAAAGTTTCGGATAAAATAGTCCAACTAATCTTGTTTCCCCATACAAATTTTGGACCCCCGTTTCACCCCCTTAAGGGATGAATTTTGAAAAATCCTTTCTTAGTGTACCCCTAGACATCATAAGGTATCTACGTGCCAAATTTGGAATCTCTAGACCCAACCGTTTGGGCTGTACGTTGATATATCAGTCAGTCAGTCAGTCAGGACTTTGAATTTTATATTTATAGATAGAAGATAAATAGATAACAAATAATACGCAGTTCGGGTATTTTAGTTAGTTATAAAACAGTCATCATTGTTTCAAAAAATATATAGTTTTCAGTTCTTTGTACAAAAACTGTCCAAAGAGCGGTAGGTAAAAAACAACATGTCGCGAGCCGTGCTTTGGACATCCCTGATCCAGGGTGACTTTTGACGCAATCGAATTAGGATCAAATCGAAATCAGATCGAATAGATGTCAAATGGTACTCTTGACATTGAAATCAGTATCAAATCGAAATGTAATTTTAGGATCGATTTAAACTCAAATGTACTTTTAGTAGGTACTTTTGACGTTTAAGATCGCGCCAAAATCGAGAATGAGATCGAATTCATCTGTGAAAGTTTTCGATTGCGGCGTTGGAGTCGTGTTTTCTCATAGTTTTCTTAAAGTTTGTTCAGTTTTCGTTTGTTTATTGAGTAAAGTGTATTTATATTACGTTAAAAATGAAAATGGCAAGATTTGCTAGTATTGTAGTAGTAGTTTGGATCTTGTTTACCCTTGTAGGGTTAATTTGGACTTTGGATTCTGTTTTTATATTTTTTAATGTAATTTTGTTTTTATATTAAGTTAAAAGTTATATATTAAAAAAAATGTAAAAAAAAAAAATTTGAACGGTTTTATTGATCTATTTAAGTATCTTGATTTGGCTCATGACATTATCGACATGTGGGACCTCTATTCAGCAATGATTGTCCCGATAGTTGGCCAATGGATGGTAAATGGCTTAATCGCCAAGAGCTTCGACGACCATCTAAAGAAGCTTGCGTTGGGGAGCTGGATCAAGGGTCAGATACAAAAAGCTATCTTCCTTAGCACGGCACGTATTTCTGTCTTTGTGACCTTGACTTGACCATCGATAGTTTGAACCTTGTTCCCGCTAACGAGGGATTCTGTTTTTTATATTTTAAATATATTAATATAAAACAAAATTACATTATATTATATATTCGTTTGGCGTAGCGTAAACTGAGTTGACTGTATGGAAACACTGCACCAACGATTTTATTTTTTTTGTCTGATCAATGCCTTAGATTGATGAGGGAGACGGGTGTCATGATTTAGTGCCTAATTATTACACGGTTTCTTTCCTGACAATTTCCTGCAAACTCCTTCCTCGATACATAATCCTTCCAAAGACTTTACTCGATTCGGAGCCATGTATGCTTGCCCTTCATCAAACAATTTTGAGCCTAAATACACAACTGCGATTTCTACAGTACTGCCTTGCATCTTGTGGACAGTGGAAGCCCATGACAAAATTAAGGGCAACATCCAGCCCTTTCATTTGATACCCATATTGACTGGGTTGTGTGAAAATATGTAATCGGCCGTTTTGTGGACGGCCATCTTGGATATTAATATTTTTCATAGTGAACTGTGTTCTACTAGTCAAGCCCTTTTATTTGATACCCATACAGTGGTAGTCGTGACAAAATGTGTATACCACCATTTTGTAGCGGCGGCCATCTTGGTTTTAATTTATTTCCATAGTAAAACCGTGTTCAACGAGTCAAGCCCTTTCATTTGATACCCATATTAAGGTAGTAGTGACAAAATTTGTTAACCGTCGTTTTGTAGCGGCGACGGCTATCTTGGATTTACAAACAGAATTTATTTAATTGTATTGCCACCAGAACTAAAGGTGTGTACCAAATTTCAGATCAGTCTGTCAACAGGAAGGGGGTCAAATTGAAATTACCAGATTTGACCCAAACGTATTTTAAACAAACAGGAGAAGCTAAATAAAACCGTTTAATAAAAATGTATTAAATATGATTATAAATAAATAAATGCGACAATAATAATTTATTTATTCACTTCTCACAAAATTTCCAATTCCATTCAAATTCAAATTCATTTATTTCAGCAGTTATAGCCCTAGTAGTCATATAAATTATACAGTTTTTAGAATTTCTAATAAAAAAAGTAAAGTTCAAATAAAAATAAATTAAAATTTCAAATTTCAAAATTATCATTAAATTTTAACATATGATTAAATTTTGTAATAAATTATTAAAATTTTGACTGCAGATAGTTGTTTGTTTGATTGTCCGTACATGTACCATACAACAATGGTTCATGTACTGACAATCAAACCTGTTTGCAAATGCATTTAGGATGGTGTTGGGGCTAGCCCTGAGCCTGCGCATCAGGGATGTGCACCGTTTTCTGATGGTTGTGTAGAAACAATCAACCCTCCACTCAGCAAACATCCCAGACGCACTGCAGTGCAGAGGCAACCTCATCAGCACCCTAGACGCATTATTGTACTGAATTCGAAGGGCGTTGTACTGTTTTTGAGTATATGACACCCACCGGCCGCCAGTGTAGAAGGACGTACAAAATGCTCTAAATAAAGTAATTTTGACGTCCCTCCGCGCAAACCTGCGTGCAATCATATTTGCTCTTACAGACAACGCCCTTCGTTCCCTCTCAATGTCAGCATCGTCCTTCAAGTCAGTGGTCACCACGTGTCCAAGGTATTTAAACTCTTCAACTCTTTTAAGTTCTGTCCCGTTTAGTCTAATAGGTGGGACACTATGTGGACATTTGCGACCCCTGGCCCAAAAGACCATACATTTACTTTTGTTTACATTGTAGAGCAAACCATGACTTAAGAGTGTATTGCTCACATATGCCTAATAATCTAAATAGGCCACAAACAGAGGCGCTCAGCAGCACCATGTCATCTGAGTAGCTGATATTATTAACACAGGCACCGTCAATGTGGCAGCCGACACGTGTGCTGCTAAGCTCCTCTATCAGGGCATTTACGTACAGGTTAAAGAGCCTTGGAGAGGTCAACCCCCCTTGCCTCACTCCGCACTCCAATCTGTACGTATCCGACAGAGCATTCTACCACCGAACAACGTTGATCTGATTCAAATACCAGTACTTGATGATTTGTACCAGTTCTCCAGGCATGGAAATGTCATTTAGTTTTTGCCATAGAATAGTCAAAGTCAAAGTCAAAATATCTTTATTCCTTGGACTTTATAAAGCACTTAGAAACGTCATACAAATTAAATATAAGACATGTATCTAAATCATTACTATCTACTTAAATCCGCAGAGCTTAGATGCACTTTCATCACACTATCTGTGAAAGTGAATTTAAGTGCCAGTTCCGGCGACGGGGCTTCTTGAGAAGAACTGGCAAGAAACTCAAGGCCGACTCTTTTAATTGCCAATATCGTTACATTAAACACAAATACAATCATTAACATAACAAGAGCAATTCATTTCCAAATACTTTTATCATTTATGTAATCTGAGATACAATAGTAAGCCTTTTGACATAGACTAGTTTTGATAAATCTTTTAAATTTACCCATGGATAATTTAAACGCGTCATTTGGAAGTTTATTGTAGAAGCGTATACAAGCATATACGGAAAGTATTCCTGTAGAATGACGCACGACGGCCTCGTCTCGGAGGACATACCGATCCATGCAGGTGTACGTCAGGGTTGTCTCCTCTCCCCTCTCCTCTTCCTTGTCGTCCTGGATGGCATCATGTACAAGACTACCAACAGCAAGCGCCGCGGCATAGAGTGGGGACTGTCCAACGTCTTAGAAGATTTGGACTACGCCGATGACCTATGCCTACTGAGCCACACACGCGCTGACATGCAAGCTAAACTGGACGACCTACGGAGAGAGGCTTTGGAGACGGGACTAAAAATTAACATCCGGAAGACCCAGGAAATGAGGTGCGGAGCAACAAGCTCGTTGCCGTTGCTCATCGGCACAGAGGGGGTGGACAGAGTCGACAAATTTACCTACCTCGGTAGTGTCGTGTCGGAATCAGGAGGGACCGAAGAAGACATCGTTTCGAGGATCGCCAAAGGGAGAGCAACCTTCGCGCGACTCCGTCCTGTATGGCAATCGCGTAAACTGACTAGGAGAGTAAAGCTCAAGATATTCCGGTCCAACGTGAAGACCGTGTTGCTGTACGGATGCGAGACGTGGAAGGTTACCAAAGACATCTCGCGTCGAATCCAGGTCTTTATAAACCGCTGTCTTCGCCGTATTCTCGGTATATACTGGCCCGAGAAAATCTCTAACGTAGAGCTGTGGGAGCGCTGCGGTGAAACGCCGATCGACCAGCAGATCAAATGCCGGAAATGGAACTGGATCGGTCACACACTCCGAAGGGATCCTGATCACATACCGAGGCAAGCCTTAGATTGGAATCCTCAAGGAAAGCGGAAACGTGGCCGTCCGAAGCAAACCTGGCGGCGGACAATCACTGCAGAAGCGAAGGCGATAGGGATGACCTGGAGCGAAATAAAGCGCGAAGCTCAAGACCGCTCGGGATGGCGACGTACTGTGGAGGCCCTCTGCCCCATCCAGGGGACATAGGACATTAAGTCAAGTAAGTCAAAGTATACATTGACCTGGGAACGAGTTAGAGATTCTATGGAGCCTAGTAATATGCACAGTTTCACTGTTTTTCCTAAATTTAGTATGATTTTTATGAACGTAAATAAGATTTTCATAAATATATTGAGAATGTAATGTCATAATATTTATCTCTTTAAATTTATTTCTCAGTGTCTCCCTGGGACTCATCATATAAATAGCACGGATAGCTCGCTTCTGGAGCACAAAAATTGAGTCTACATCCGCAGCACTACCCCAAAGCAATAAACCATATGACATAATGCTGTGAAAATAGCTAAAATAAACTAAACGCGCAGTGTCAACATCAGTCAGTTGACGTATTTTCCTTACGGCGTAAGCTGCTGAGCTGAGTCTACCTGATAACGTTTCTATATGTGGGCCCCATTGTAATTTAGAGTCTAATGTTATCCCAAGGAAGACAACCTTATTGACCAATTCCAATCTCTCATTGTCCATCACCACACTGGTTTTTACTTGTTTCACATTTTTTGTAAAAAATCAAACATATTTGGTTTTACTACCATTTAAAAGTAGGTTATTAGCACTAAACCAGTTTACTATTTTTGAAAGAGCATTATTTACATCGTCAATTTCTGATTGTTGTCTATTTACCTTAAAAATTAAAGAAGTGTCATCTGCAAACAATACTATTTCGTGATTATTCTTTACAAGATGAGGTAGATCATTAATGTACACGAGAAACAGGAAAGGGCCCAAAATAGAGCCTTGTGGCACCCCCATCGCTACAGTTGATCCATGTGATCGCTTTCCATTAACATCTACTTTCTGAACCCTATCACTCAGATAAGAAGTAAGAAGATCAAGAGCGATGCCTCTTATACCATAGTGGTGTAGTTTTCTGACTAGAGTTTCATGCTGCACACAATCAAAAGCCTTAGATAAGTCACAAAACACCCCATAGACGTCCCGTGACTCCTCCCAAGCCTCATATATACATTCTAGTAATTTTACCCCAGCATCACATGTTGACCGTCTATGAGTGAAACCGAATTGTTTAGTGTGCAGCAGATTATTTTCATTAAAGTAATTAAGTAACTGAGCGAGAATTAGTTTTTCAAAAATCTTACTAAATGTAGGTAGTATTGATATTGGTCTGAAGTTTGTGGGGTCTAATGTACTACCTGATTTAAACAAAGGAATAATTTTGCTTAATTTCATCAAGTCAGGAAACACACCACAATCAATACATCTATTAAATATCACAATTAAGGCGGGAGCAACAATGTCAAATAAAGATTTTATAATATGTACGGAAATGCCCCATAGATCAGCCGTTTTCTTAATATTAAGTGATTTAAATGCAACTTTTAAATCAGACCCATTAAAATGACGGAAATGAAAATCGTTATAAAATTCAGGCACATTATCTTTAATTAATGACTCTGCAACGGAGGTGGAAGAGCCCAAGGTACTAGTTAAAGTGACAGGGAAAGCAGAAAAAAATCTTTCAAAAGTATTGGCAACTTCTAAATCTGACTTGGTAACATGACCATCAATACTTAATTTAAACTCTGAATCCTTTGTCCTACCCTCTATAGAATATCATAACAAACTAGATCAAACGCCTTCGAGAGGTCGAGAAAACAGGCACAAATAGATGTGCTTCTATTCGTGTACCTGACAGTTTGCTTTACACACAGAATAGCTGACTCTGTAGATAATCCAGATTTAAACCCAAATTGGTTATCATGAATATTTAGGTACTTATCTAGTTGAGTGTTCAGCAAACTATCAAGCATGTTAGCCATTACAGTAGCCAGTGATATTGGTCTGTAGTTATGTTTATCATTTAACACGTTGACTGTCCCAGGTTATTTGTGACACCAACCAGTGACGTCCAGCGATTTTTTTTATTAAACTGCCATGAAATACCTTTGAATGAATGAAACGATACCTATATAACTCATAGTTATGGTTAAAAACCTGAAAGTCACCTGAATACATTGTGCATTATAATAATGCACGGACGCCAGAGCTAGATTTTAGTGCATTATATGTAATGCACGGACGCTAGAGCTAGATTTGAGTGCAATAAATGTACTATGATATTTGTGGGAAAAATTTGTGGGTAAACTTGATTTTATAATTTGGTATCCCTGTGTGAAAACTGGATACACTGTCTTTTTTCCGTCAGCTATTTATAAAACTCCGTTTTAATGAAGCTCATTAGACATTTTTTACTTTCCCTAATACTACTTGAAATAAAATAAAAAATATCGGACGTTGGTGTTTTAGTTTCCTTAATTCCTTGTTCATACGTTCTTAAAAGCTCAAAGTCTTAACTCACACGTCCTTGCCAGAATCCTTTATTATGTCAACATTGACTAATGCATTACATATAATACACGGAGTCACAGGTGGATCAAAAATGCATTACATGTAATGCACGGACAGTGAACGTGTTAAGTTTTATTTTTCATCACTGGCACCACCACAGTTCTCATCATATCAACTGGTAAGTGAGAGTGCGTTACACACAGAGAATAAAACATGGCAAGTACTCTTGGTAGGTGATTTCCAGATTGCTTTAGATGTTCAATACTAAGAAAATCATGACCAGGAGACCTCCCTCGCGACATAGATATGACAACTTTTCTAACATCCTTCGCCGTAAACCGGGTATGTATCTCCTGGCCATGTGACCTGTTAAATAAATGAATAATAAATAAATATTTATGGACAATTTACACAACGCCATCCTGTCCCAAATTAAGCACAAAGCTTATACTATGGGAACTAGACAACTGAGTTTGGGAAGTTTTTATTCTTTATTCGCAACCAAGTTGTGATTAAGGAAAATGTCCTCTTGATTCGCAACTGGTTGCGAACAAAGAATGAAAATTCTTAATTCGCAACTGGTTGCGAATCGCAATTGTGACAACGGCCGGAGGAGATTAATGTACTTAGATACATTTTTTTTTATAAAACCAAGCCAAACAGACATGTTCATGCACACAAATGTTTATCTTGTGCGGGGATCGAACCCACGACCAGAGTCAAAGTAGCCATTGATAGCCATTCGACCACCGGGCTCGTCAAATTGTGTCACTCAATAATGGGTTCGGTCTCCGATAAGATCCCATAAAATTTTGCTATACGATTGCTGATGTTTACATTAGAAATGGTTTACATATAACCTCGCTGTTTTTGAACGGTACTTTTTTTATAAGTAATTTTTAAATAACTGTTCGAATTTTAAGTTATTCACAGTCAAAATACACACCCTCAACAGGACATTGTCAGATTGCCCAAATAGCAGGGTCGCCATGTAAGGTAGTAAGCTCGGTAGATGATGCAAACGTCTGATTAAGTTTATAGTATGGTTTATTTATGCCTCAACTTACATGGAGGAGTGTTAAACGCTAAAAAAATGTGCGCTTAAAACACTATATCTATGAATACGTAGAATACTATACAGAAGTCAGGCATATGCCGAAAAATATCGTCGGATATCCACTAGTTCCTCAATAACTTAGCTGCTCCTACATATATCGTAATATCACACTCTACAGTGGTAGTTCAAACAATTTAAATAAAGGGGTAGGTAGACCACTAATATTATGCACTTTTATTATCACTTGCACCAAAATACACTATATTTATTATGAATCAATATACTTTAAATAATGAAAATTAGTTCAGACGCACAACCGTGCTCAATAAGTTTCCGACAAAAAGTACAATGTCATGTTTTATTTGACAACCTCTCAACTGGCAATGCCAAGTGATAACTACTTTGACTAATATGAACGTTGATTTTTGAAGGAACTTTTTCAGTGCCGTTGTGATTATAAACTGCGTGGGCACGCTAAGCTGCCGGTTATGGCTGTTGTCATTATATGATAGTTGTTAAGCTAATTCAGGCCTATAAGCGGCTTGAATACACTGGCCTCTGCCAACCCACAGTTGAGCGGCGTGATGGAGTTTGCTCTGAACTTCGTCAATTGTGGTATCCCAGCAGTGGGATGAATAAGGGTTGACGACAATATGATTTCATGTAACAACTGCTAAAATCTATCAGATATAAGGTACTTTGTTCTTTACTACAAGAAAAGCATGAAATAGGTTGTATTTAATTATTCTTACATGTATAATACACAATTGGTACAAATAGTATCTTATCATTTTCTATAAGCGTCGGAAAACACATCTATTTTGCGTGGGAATATTGTAGGTTATAGTACTATCGTATATTATGCTGGTGTTTCTTCGTCGTCAAGTTGTAGTAATGCAGTGATGTAGACAAACATCGAGGCAGCCAAACGAATCACTAGTCCGAAGTCAAAGTAGGCTAACCCGTAGATAGAGAGACGAGGATCCCGAGTTTCCAGCACGCTTAGGATACTGTAGCTTAACTTGAAGATTCTAGCTAAATATTGAAACAACAAGCACAGAAAAGGAATATTAAAATAACATAAATAAAACAAATATTTAAGGGGGGCTCACATGGGTCATTACACAGAACAACATTTTTTAAATTACAAAAATAAAAATGAGGATTTTATAGGTTTTAATGATTCATGTCTTACAAAATATATACCAATATTATAATCACTGTAGAAAACAAAATTTTAATTGCATTTAATACGTAAATCTCAGAAAAAACATTTTTTTGTGCTCACAGAAGTGGCGCATGTGTTCACTAAAATGATGGAACTGATCATTAATTAATAATTAATATAAAAGATATGAGTTTAACATATTTAACTTAAAAGTTTTACCAGTAATAATCATACCAGGACAAAATAAAACAAAAATTATTATTTTATAACAGAAATAAAAAATAAAACATTCTTGTTCACAGAAATGACATTGAATAGCTACGTCATTTTTGTGACATTAATCAAATATATTGTCTGGATCACTGGAGTTATGATCAGATGACCATTTTCATTAAATAGCTATTTTCCTTAGTCCAAAATGAAGACAGGTGATGTTTAAAGGACATTCCAAGCAACTAAGCCTCCTGGCTTGAGGAACATTCTGGTGTTCTTTTACCCATGTAATTTGGTGCACTTTCATTGTGCCTTTATAGGGTTTTATATCACTATTCTTTAAAATATTCTCTATTGACCCCATACATTGATCACTTACTGGTATTACCTTAACCGAAGGACAGTTTTTTTTGTAAACAAGTAATCAAAGTTGGATAGTCTGGTATGTCATCCCCCAAAACCACTCGTCGATCGGCAGTTCTTTTTAACTAGCCACCTTCACGGTCTCAGTCTCCTTTTTCAGCGCCACACTCCGGATATTGCCACAGAACAGCGTCAGCACTAAACATTGAACTCAAATATTTGACAATTACAATTAATTGTTTTATTTATTCTCGTATATTGGGTAGTTAGCCCATCACTAAAAAATGCATTTTTGTTAAATAAGGAACTATACTTTTTATACCATGTAAATAGTATTTTCGTATTTTTATTTGTTGCCGAGGTGTATAAACTTTTATAGTCTTAAGTAATCCCTTTTCTTTCTTCTTGTGATATCTCTCTCCGTCTCTCCTTTTCACTTCTTCCTGCAAAACTTGTTTGTGTTTTTGTCGACGCATACTAAGCTTTATTTGCACTCTTCTGCTAGCCTTTTTTTCTTCATCTGACATCTTCTTTCTTGTTTTTGCCATTTTTGTCTGTACCTAATACGAAAAAAATAACATGCCCGTAGCCACAGCAAAACTACACAACCAGTGTATTAGTTTTATTTTGCTATCAGACACAAATAAACAAACTAAACGTCATTTCTGTGAAACCCATCACTTCCGTAAACATGAAGGATTTTTTTAGAAAATATTAAGTTGTAAGTACAGATTACAAAAGCCAACAATTAATTTAACTGGAAGTAGTCGTTGCACGAGCGTTTTTAAGTCCTAATTCTATTTACTTTAAAAGTGCTATCATTTCCGTGAAACCTGTCATTTCTGTGAACAACGAGTTCACGGAAGTGATGAACACGAGATTGACGAATCGTTTTTAAAATCATGCCACATCTTGGTTTTAGAAGTAGCCTAGCAATTTATAACCTCAACCAATATTAGTCCTCATGGCATTAGTTATGAGCTATGGTGGCAATTAAAATTCGTAATTACTTATCAAAAATTTTCCTTAACCGAATTGATGGAACAAACTTGACAAAAACTGTATATTGCTTATATTTTTTTTATAAAACTTCACAGAAATTATCCTTTTCGTTTGTGAACACACATAACTGAACTAACAGTAAAGAGTAATGTCGCCAGGAAAATAGAGTAATAATTTAGTAGATTTAATTTTTTTAAGGGTGAAAATAGCGGTTCACAGAATTGATGTTAATTTTGATAACACTCGTATAACAGCTACAAATATGAATTTATTAAAAGGAAAAAATATATCGATGTGTTTTGATATTCATTGGGATGTCTAGAAACAGATACTATAATTTCATTTTAATAAAGTCTATTACGTTATTTTTTTTGTTAGCTTTTTTGACGAAACATGTCTTCCGAACAGTTCACGGAGTATGACAAGAACTTCTATTTTTAATTTTTTTACAAGTTTATAAATACGTTGTGGTTGAATTTGTTATGTTTTCGATAAATAGGCACATATATAAACTAAATAGATTAATTACACTGTTGACATAACTTATAATTAATGAAATATGACACAAGAACAGTTTTTCTTGTGTCATATTTCATTAATTATAAGTTATGTTACTTCTTATAATGACCCACATACAACAAACGTGATTTTTTTTTTGCCGTTTTTATAGATAATGGTACGGAACGCTTCGTGCGCGAGTCCGACTCGCACTTGGCCGGTTTTTGTTTATTTAAGGTCGACCTAATTCGTAAGAATTTTTAAAATCCGTTCATACGTTTTGAGTTTATATACAACAAACAATAGGCATGTGAACAAAGTTCTAAAATTATAAAAACTCTATAGGGGCCATTCATTTATTACGTAAGACTATTTTCGCGCTAGTTTTTGACCCCCCCCCCCCCCCCCCCTATTATAGGAAAAAATAAGAATAGGCCGTCCCCCTCCCCCTGTTAAATATCTATTACGTAAGAATCTAATAGATTTATAGAAATGTTTATTTGTACTTACAAAGGTGCTAATAATTTTTATTTTTTGGTAGTAATAAACTTTGGTTTTAATCATTCATCTTAAAATCATACATCTGAAAATCTTTACCTACGTAAGATTTTCAGTCCAGGGGCTGAAAACCCACTCGGAAAGTGGATCTGCCTCTGGAACATCACTAATAATAGGTGCTGCTTCTAGTTGGTTATATCGTCGACGTCCATCCATTCCACATCAGCCCCGATGATCTTACGTAATCTTACGTAAGAACTATCAAGACTCGCTCCCACCCCCTTGTAAGAAAAAAATAAGACATGGCCGACCCCCCTCCCCCCCTAAATCGTCTTACGTAATAAATGAATGGCCCCATATCAATGACGTAAAATTTATAAAACTAGAACGACCTGCGATCTCAAAATTTTAATAACTTATGTCCGACGTGTTTTATGGTCGACCAAAGTTTGGTGGGAAAGTCCATTTTAAAAGTATGAAACTTTTGTTACGGCACTAGTTACATAAACGCAATATTTAACATAGCTGTCGTACAAATTTCTGATTTAATGCATATAAAATGGCGTATCGTAGCCTTTTGTATGGAGTATTTTCGGGATAGTCCAAAATTGTGATCTTCAAGTTATCATATCTCGAGAAGTTGTTATGCTATCGAAGTAATTCTTTCACCTATAGGTATATTATTCTGACGTCTTTAAATAACAAATCGAAAAAAAAAATGGTTCACAAGCCTATTATACAAACGTCTTTTCTGATTAAAATATTAGTGTAGATGTATACCGTATACTTCTGATGGTCAGTTGTATTTGGTTCTAAAGATTACAGTGACTTCAGTCATATTTGCTGAATTGGAATCAATATATATATAAGCTGTGTTTAATAGATGTAATAACGACTGGTCGAAATGGTAACACTTCAACGTATTTTGTAGAGCGCGCTGAGGAGAGGGGCTGAGAAGACGAGCTCAGTTGTGATAATGATATTATGGCGGCTCTGCATTAGTGCCCCGAAATTATGCCGGGCACAAGTTCTGCCGTGATTTCACGGCAGAACTTGTGCCCTTCTACATTCAAAGGACACACATTCGTGAGTGAAACCTGCCGCGAAATAGATGTGGAAGCTCCGACTGCAATAACTTTGTTTGCTGTAGCAACATACAACTATTTGTATCTACGAAATAATAAAAAAAATAGAAATCGTTGGAGAAGAAGAGGATGGTGGATAACTGAAATTGTAATGACTTGTAATAGCGATTTTTTGAATTCCATAGTACATTTGCTAATGCACGCGCCCATCTGCACGCGTCGGTAATCCGTGAATGTGGATGTGTACGCATGAACACCGCGCGAACGAAACGCGAACCCTATGTCGCGGAACAAAATACTGGCTACGATCGGGGAACAGGCATGAACGCCCGTGAATCTAGCGAAAACCATCTACATTCACGTTCACGCCTGTTCGCGGAACTTCGCGGCACAAATGTAGAGCCGGCATTATTTTCAGGGATATAAATGCTATAAAAGCTTATACTTCAAACTTACAAGTATTGTTAGGTTTTAGTAGTGCATACACACAAATGGTCTTAGTCTGCTCCAGAAGTCGTAAAGACACCTCAACTACTTGAGCAGCCACTACGAGGACCAGCCAAATAGATAAAAAGAACATGATCAATAAAAGCTGGTATTCGGCGTGTAAGTCCTGAAATAAAATAATATATTATGTTATATCTTACATGATAATATTTTCTTGATGAGTTATTTTGAACTATATAACTATGACAGCTGACAATATATGCAGTATACATATATATTATAATCGATCATTAATATACACCAAGAACAGAGTTGAAATATGTAGAGACTGTTTATGGTAAAGCATACTTTGTACAGTACTTCAGATTAAATAATGGGCATCAGCAAATATCATAAACTATTCCCGGGGGAGCCTTTAACCCCTATGGGAACGCGTCCCAAAGGTGACGGATAAGAGAGCGCTCGCCTGGCTCTGCGTAAGTAGAATCAGGAGGGTAGGAGCGAAATAAAATAGCTCCCGTGGACCAAAAGGCCGCAGAAGGACACTGCGATATAAAACCCCTGTTACGGGCTTCTTCGACATATTCGGAGCAGAGGTCTCCGCAGTGCTGTAAGTCTGGGCTGGGGCTTACAGAAGAGATGGCGGCGGAAGAACTCGTCGGGGCCAACGGCGGCGCTCACACTCCGCAGCGGGTGATAGCCTTGGCGTCAGGTGGCAACCGGCCGTAAAAACAAGGCGTTGGTATTGTAGTAGACTACCCAGAGCCGCAAGGATATATGGAAGAGCAAGGAGGTTCTACATGGACGGTTCTACCGGGCTCTGAATGGGCCTGATGTAGACTCGTCCGCATCGGTGGCCTGGCTACGTTTCGGTGATCTCTTTGGAGAAACTGTAGGTTTTGTCTGTGCAATTATGGACGAAGTTATCAAGACGAATAACTACCGGAAATATATCCTGAAGGACGGTACGGTCGCCATCTGTCGAGCATGCCACCGTCCCGGAGAATCCCTCAAGCATATAGTTTCCGGTTGTTCTCATCTTGCTAACGGCGAGTACTTGCACAGGCACAATCAAGTAGCTAGGATTATACACCAGCAACTTGCTCTTAAATCTCGCCTTGTGGGCTCTGAGGTACCATACTACAGATATGTACCTGCGCCAGTTTATTTATTTAAACTTTATTTACCACAATTTAAGGGTACATAGGCGGTCTTAATGCTAATAGCATTCTCTACCAGACAACCTTCGGGAAGAGCAGATATACACGAATGCGGCATACAAAAATAAATTAACAACGATATTATATAGTACAACAGAAAATATACATACATACACATTACATAAATAACAAAATATATTATATATATAAAATTATATACATACATAAATAAGAATATGAGGATAATTCATAGTTTTGGCAAATTGTCCAAGAGGTACGCATGAACTTTTTTTTTTAATTAAATTTATTCACGATTCTTCTGAGGCTATCAGGTAGTGCATTCCAGAGTCGTGAAGCTTGTAAGGTGAAGGAGTTTGGCATAAAGCCAGTACGAAAAAGTGGGGTAGAGAGAGCAAGAGAGTTGGCAGATCGAAGCTGTCTTTCATGAGAGTCACAGAGATATTGAAACTTGCATTTTAAATATTCAGGGGAGAGAGGATTATTAAGAATAGTGTGAAGTGAACATAGCAACCCCTTTTGTCTGCGCTGACGAATGGGATGCCATTTGAGCTGTGACCTGTGGTGGCTGTGGTAGGAAGAGACATGATCAAATTTACGAAAACAGAAGACAAAACGAATAGCATTGTTGATAAGCCGGTCCAGCTTATTAAGAAGATCTTCATTTAGATCAGGATAGCAGACATCAGCATAATCAATGATTGGGAATATGAGAGATGTGACAAGAGTGACCTTAATATTAATGGGGAGAAAATTCCGAAACCGATTAAGATATCGCAAAGAAGATATGACCGCACGACTTACCTCTGCGATTTGTGTAGTCCAACTCAATGTGGAATCAACGTGTAGCCCAAGGTTCTTCACACTATGACTAAAAGGAATCACACAGTTTTCAAACATGACAGGTAAGACGGAACTGGTATCCACTTTTGCGACTTGCTTAGAACTGCCCACAACAATAGCTCGGAATTTAGCAGGATTCACAGAAATGCCAAAGTCTTTAGACCAATTGCTAATTCTGTACAAATCACAATTTAGCTGAGTAATTGCCATGTTTACATCGTCTGCAGTAAGTAGTTTGTACATAAATCTGCAGGTCATCCGCATAGAAATGGTAAGAACAGCACAACGACAAGGAAAGGAAATTAATAAATAAAGAGAACATTAAAGGCGACAGGATCCCGCCCTGGGACACGCCCGAAGACAGATCTTTCCAAGCAGAAAATTCTCGACCCAAACGCACTGCTTGCTGGCGACCACGCAGATATGAGGAAAACCAATCCAACGCGATAGATGATAAGTTCAGATTTTTAAGGATGGCAAGTAGAATGTCATGGTCAACCATATTAAATGCGTTTGAAAAATCAATAAGAACGACTATAGTGACCATTTTCTTCTCCATACCCAACCTAATATCTTCTGTAACTTTGAGAAGAGCAGTAGTAGTGCTTGTTGGGGAATTAGTTTTATTGTTTATGGTTTTATTGATGGCTGAAAAACATAGTGACAGATTGTAGGAATTTGAATTCAAATATGAGAATGTATTTTGTTTGGTTTTGAGAAAATTTAATTGTAAAGAAGTTGTCAAGATGTATTAGGAAAAAGATGTGGTATATTGGGGTTTTATCGTTTTGAGTTTTATTTTGATATAATGAAGTTTTAATATGTAGGTAATAATAAAATAGTTGTGAGAGTGTAATATATTATAGTATGAGAAGATGAAGTTTTTATAACATTTTAGATAGTGTGTTCCCAAAAGGTCGATAATAGGTGATAGTGAATCAACCCTGCAGGAAAAAACCCCTCAACACGTTGTGGTTCCGCAAAAGGTTATGGGCCCAGCAAAAAAAAAAAAATTTTTTTTGATTAAAAGTTTATATTAATAAATTAACATGGATTCCGAAAATATGGGTGAGAAATTTAAAACTGATTTTTATCCTAAACTAAACAGTGACTGTGGTTATACCATATGGAAGAAAAAGATGCTTATTCTTTTACACGCTAAAGATTTGCATGATGTTTTGACTGCCGAATCAAAAGAAAAGGTATGTACAAAGAAAGACAATAAAGCAAAATACCTAATTATCAATAGTTTGCACGACAAATATATTAATCATATTATAGAATGTAATACCGCTAAGGATATGATTACAAAATTGGATAATTTATTTTTGGGAAATAAAGAAACACAGATTTGCACTTTATTGGAAGAATTTTATAATTTCAAAATTACAGAAAACATCACGTACACATTAGTAAACTGCAAGATAAAGTAACAAAAATTAGGAGCCTTGATTTTCAAATGGAAGACCAGCAAGTCATATCAAAAATATTAAGCTGTTTACCTACAAAATTTGACTACTTTCGAACGGCGTGGCAATCAACTGGAAAACAAGATAGGAATTTAGATAATTTGATTTCAAGAATATTAGTGGAGGTGAATCATCAAGACAGAAAGGAGAATGATGAAAGTGAAACAACTGCCAACACCTTTTATATTAAAGACTGTTACAACTGTGGCAAGAAAGGACATGTTGCTAAATTTTGTAGAAATAGAAATACACATAACAGGATGGAAAACAAGGGAAATGCACTACAATGTTTTAAATGTTTAAAAATTGGACATAAACATACAGCTTGCAGACAGGTGTGTTAATTTCATAGGCTTTTTCTATGAGCTGCCGGACGTTGAGTATTTGCTCGCACGTGCCCTTGCCCTTCACAAAGCCCACCTGCTCCTGCGGGATTTGCCAGTCCAGGAAGTCTCTGATCCGACTGTTGATGATGTGAAGCAAAATTTTGCTGCCATGTGAAAATAGAGCAAGGGTACGGTAATTGTCACATTTCCTGGTCGAACCTTTCTTATGAAGAGGCAGAATGACTCAGCCCAGTCTCCTGGCCACTCGCCGTGATGCCAAATGTGATTGCATATGTTGTGCAGCGTATCAATGCCCGTATCGCCTAAGGCCTTGAGTATTTCAGACGAAATCTGGTCCGACCCCGGCGCTTTCTTATCCTTAAGCTTGTTAATTGCAGCTGTTACTTCTGAACACAGTATGGATGGTTCTCGGTCTATCTCCTTCGAGTCAAACAGGACAGCACCAGCGCTACGCGGATCTTTGTAGAGATCTTCGCAGTAGCAACGCCATCTTTCGGCAATGTCTTCCAGTTCATGTATGGGATTACCGTTTGCGTCTTCAATGACCCATGTTTTACGTTTGAATTGATTGGAGAGTTGTCGGACTTTCTTGAAGAGATCTGCGGTTTGTAGTTTGAGTGAATCATTCTCTATTTCGCTGCAAATATTCGCTAAGAATTTGTTTTTGTCTTGGCGGCATCTTTTCTTTATAGTACCAGCTAATTCGCGCAGAATACACAAGCATGTGCGCACATGCTTGTGTATTCTGCGCGAATTAGCTGGTCTTGTAGACCCTTTATCTTCAAGTCCTTTCTCTAGCGGATAAGCTCCCATGTACGGTCAGTAATCCATACTTTGGACTTCTTTTCACAGGTGGCAGTTCTCTCCTTTGTGACCTTATCCAGAGTGTCCCATATGACAGATCTGAGGTGTTCCCATTGCGAGTTGGCTGTGTATTCCAGCGCCGAGTAGTCCCGTAATTTGGATTCCAACTCAGACTGGAAAAATGACCGCTCTGCTGATTGTAGATATCTGGGCTTAGGAGGTGGATTTTTCCGAGGTGCTTTTAAGCGAAGTGAGAAATTTATGACCAGTAAATTGTAATCCGATCCACATTCAGCTCCAGGGAAGGTCTTCACATTTTTCACGGAAGATCTCCAGCGCGTGTTTATTAATATATAATCGATTTGATTTCTATATCGATCGCTAGGGGATCTCCAGGTGTAAAGGCGTCTCGGATGGTGTTGGAAGTATGTGTTCATTATGCTTAGCTTTCGCTCGATGCAAAACTCTATGAGCCTTTCACCGCGTTCGCTCCTAGTCCCAAGACCGTATTTACCAACGGTGGAACGAAAGTGGTCATCGTTGACAGTGATTCCCACTTTAGCATTCCAGTCGCCAAGAATTATGGTAGTGTTGCGGCCGGGTATGGAGTTTAATGTGGACTCAAGTGACTCATAGAAGGCATCGATGTCTTCGGGTGGGGCCTTTTCTGTCGGAGCATACACTTGTACTATGTTCAATGTGGTGGGTTTGGTGTTGAATTTCATAGTAATGATTCTGTCTGAGACAGGATTGTACCCCAGGACATATTTGGTCATGCCTGCCGGAAGTAGTAAAGCAACGCCGTTCCTGCTACAGTCCTCACTACCTGAAAAGTAAAAAGTGCTTTCTGATGTTGTCTTGAAATGTCCCTGTCCCCGCATATGAGTCTCGCTAATACCGAGTATTGTGATATGATGAGCCTGTGCTTCGTTGTCCACTATGGTAAGTTTGCCCGCCTGTAATAGACCACGGACGTTATAATTTTTCGTTACGTCAGTAACAGGACTTCCTCCCAACACTGACGTAACACCTTGTTGGAAGCTTCGGTCGCCAATTTCACACCAACCAGCCCGGTAACTGGATGGCGCCGAGTGTTAGTCGGATCGTCCAACGAGCCATTATCTGTCTGTAACTTTGAGTTCATGAGGTTTTCTTGGAAGAAAATACTCGTGGTGGGTACCCATGTCCTTCCACGGCAGTCTTTAGGAGGCGATTTAATTCCTCCGGGCCACTGTATGCCACTTCAACTCTGTGTGGAGGTGATCGGGTTAATTAACCGCCGCCCGATACTCGGCGTTCACTGTTTTACGGTCAGGCTAGTGTTCTCCCTTCCAAGTTGGAAGTTCCATTGCCGGTTCCAAGCCCGGATGAGAAAGAAGGAGGGTTGGAAGTTCCAACCCTCCTTCTTTCTCATCCGGGCTTGGAACCGGCAATGGCGAAGTTTAATGGAGAATCAGTTGATATGTAACAAACTTAGATATTAACAACTAATGTATAGTGTTGCCACCTTCTGATTTTTATTTTTTTCTGAAAATTTTTCCTATATTAATCAAATCAAAAAATGAAATTTAATCTGTTTAGTGTAGACAATTACTCAATTGCTAATTCCAATTCTATATACTAGAAGATATCATTAATCATTCGATAAATCAGAATCTTGCATGGATATTTTTTTTAAATTAATACATATAATTCGTCAAAGTCATTCAAAATGCAGCTGATAATCAAAATACGGACCTTATAATCTTTTTTTTTTATACTACGTCGGGCGGCAGACAAGCATACGGCCCGCCTGATGTGAAGCGGTTACCGTAGCCATATTAGCCATTTTAACGCTCGCAACATAAAATATGGCTCGGACGACGCCGCCGCCACTTCCGCTGCCAACGCAGCATCTCCTTCCTTTCTGGTGACCTCACTTACTCGCAGGAACACAACAACCCTCAAGGGAATTGTTCTTTGGCTGCGGTAATCTGTGAAGGCGGAGGTACATTCCCCAGTCTGGTAGCTAACAATTACGCTCCCTACCTCTCTTTTCGCCAGAGCTTTGTTTGTCAGCCAGCAGGGAGCACCGTGTGCATATTGATGAACCACTTACACCCCAAAAATATCTTATAAAACGTCCTAAATAATTTCATACCTTAAAAGTTCCCTTAAACGTGAAAAATGTACTAAATTTGGAGGGAATATCTTACGAGTAGTGCTGACTATAATTATTGTTTTTATCGAAGGTTCAAATCGACTAAGCGCTTGCGAAGTTTATGTACACTTGGCTACCAATTTATTGTCGTTATCGATACGGCATTAACGCTCGTCGATATGGATACGTTTCGGAGCGTATGCCACATGTCTAGGCCTGCTGGAAGCCTTGCAATTTTGGCTCCTGGTGCGAAAGCCAATTGCATATTGTTTACCGAGACGTGTTAACCTAAATAGTGTATGTTTGTAATAATGGTTGCAATGCGAAACAGTCCTTTCTGGGGAAAAAATGAAATATCTGGAATCTTAACAAAAATAGACGCAAATTAGGAGTGTTCCCGTAGCGAAGCACGGGTACTTTGCTAGTATTTTAATAAACTTGTGATTTTTAATTTTCTTATTCAAATTGTACTCATTTCATAACCCTAAAGCGATCCCAGCAACCTTAGGCTATCTGCATAGCACGGTCCTTGAACTAATGGTCTAATGTCTTCTACGAGAGCCTATCCGTAAGCATTCTTTCTTTATTTCTAAATATCTTGTAGTATGTAAAAAATTCACTTTGTGTCTAGGTCGGTACTGCCGTCTGACCCCGCAGGGTCGGTCTGGATACATTTAAACCCCCCATCTTAAATTTATATACGACAACAGGACGAGAGACTCACATAGGCGTATTCTCAGTTCTGAGGAAAAGCCTTATATTGTGCAAAAGTTTAATGCGATAAAGGCAATTACGAACTGCTTCAGAAACATGTTTTTCAAATGTGAGATGAGTGTCCATTAGTCCAAGATTACGTGCTTCCCTCACCGGTTGTATAAGCTGACCACAAACAAGTATACCTGGCATTTGAGAAGAAATGTCGGACACCTGTTTCCTAGATCCCAGAACCATATATTTGGACTTGTTTGGATTGAGAGTTTCTCAAGGACCAATTCCCAATTTTCTCCAAGTCCTCATTCAGTTTTGCAACCACACCATGCAGACTCTTAGGCTGACACTTAATGTACAGTTGCAGGTTACCTGCATAAATGTGGTACTGACAATGGTGATTGTGAGCGATGACGTCTGCGGTGTTTATAAATTATAATACTGATGATTATAAAACCATTATGATTGTTATCAGGATAATCAGGCTATTGAAAATTGATTTCAAATCGATTACGAAATTTAATTTATTATATGGAAATAACAATTTGTCTATAATGCACATTGTTGTGTCAATCTACATAAACGTGCACACGGGTTTTTCAGTATGGTTAATATAGAAAGAGAATCATTGGCTATAGAATATGCAAATATGTACAGTAAAGTATGGTACTGGTTGCACTTGAACGGATACAGTCGATTTACATTTGACAAAACACGTATTGTGAAGAAAACAATTGGTTCAATTGTACATGCCATCAGTGTGAATGTATTCATGAATTTGTGCGCGGCCTATACTTGTTACATGTTGATAATGCACAACTATTCTAGCTTCCCAGAAGAAATATTGATGTTTAGTGAAGTTATTGTCATATTTAATAGTTTTTTTATAATAACTACTGTCACAAACGGAGGTCCTATATGTGAGATAATAAATCGTTGTATAGACATTGATATATTACTGGGATCACACGAAACTAAAGTTTTGAGAGATAGAAACACAAAAATTTACAATACTATAAACCTTTCTGTGTTAAGTTTTAAAGTTTTGTCTCTTGTATTCCTGTATTTGATGTTTCCTCTTCCAGTACTTGTACATTTAACTGGTAGTGCAGTCATTTCATATTCGATTTCTAGTACATATGATATATTTTTTATGATCATACAGTATACTTTCATTAGCATGAGAATAAGGTACTTGAATGTTGCTTTAATGAAAACATGCAACATGAAATTAGAATATCTACCGGACATATTTCTTTTTAATGGATTTTTTTGGAATGAGACCTTTGATAACCAAGTCACGTTTCAAGACAGGGCAGGAAACAAAGAATTTGTTCATATGTTCCATATAATTATCGACCAATTGAACTGCGCAGAAATATGTACCAAACATCATGTAAGTTTTATTTAAGTGTATAGCATCTCCGAATTATGTTTTATTTAAAGAAACTAAATCTATTCTATAACATATAAATATATAGCTGAAGGTTGGCTAGAACTGATATTAATTAAGAGATAAACATGCAACAATATACATACCACTTACGTAGATCGTGGACCCTTTTCATCATCATCATCAGCCTGTATCTACTCACTGCGGGATAAAAGCCTCTCTCAATGCTTTCCGCGAAACACGATCCTGCTAACCAGCCGCTTTTTTAAGGTTATCGGACCATATAGAAGGAAAGCGTCCAACGCTTCGTCGTTCTCATTCATTAAAAAAGTCTTGAGTAATTGAGAAATATCTAAACATTTTCTTAATGTATTATATGAGATGTTAACTGTTTACACTAGCTTTTGTTTTAATAACAAAAGCAAGTGAAATAGTGTGACAATCTATTTCTATTTTTTGTTTAATTGCAACACTGTTCCATGTTGCCACTGCGTGTGATTGATTTTGACATATTTTTTTAAGATTATTATTAAGGAGTAGAGGACTGTATAATGAAAGAATGGAAACACGTAGATATATATACAGTAAGAGAACGAGTTTAATAAGTTAATGTTACTTGTTAGAACAAATAGAGCAGACACAATGATAACATGGAAACCGTAACTAAGTAAAACAATTTAAAAAATATGTCAAATACAAAATAATATTATTTATAAAAAGATTCTATCCAGCCAGTCGCCAACATCCTGGACCCCTGTGTGTCACACTAGCTATTGGTGGCGACTGGCGGGGGCTCAGAATCAGCCTCAATTAAAATAAGCTTCCGGAGTGGTCGGCGCAGCGTGCCGCTTTTAGTGCGGACGTCCACTACGCGGACCGCTCCGTCAGGACCTCTGTAGGTCTTAACTACTCTCCCTAACGGCCATAAACGGCGAGGCAGAGTAGGGTCAGCAGTAAGCACCACATCACCCTCGCTTAATGTCGACACGTTTCGTGAATAGCCTCTTGGTCGGAGCGTTGGTAGGTATTCGTGTAGCCATCGTGCCCAAAAATGATCGGCGAGGCGTAATACTCTCCTCCAGTTACATCTACGTGTTAAATCTGCATCTGTTAGCGAGCATGTCCACGGTGCTACTGATGAAGTCCCTAGAATGAAGTGAAATGGCGTCAATGCTTCAGGTACATCTGCTGAAGATGGTATGTACGTGAGTGGTCGTGAATTGACTATTGCTTCGGCCTCTATCAAAAACGTCATTAGTACATCTTTTTTTAATTTTTCATGAAGACATGATCTTAAGGCTTTTTTCACACATCCCACTAGTCTCTCCCAGGCTCCTCCCATGAAAGGGGATGCTGGTGGAATGAAGTGCCATTCAATTTTGTGATTTGTTGCGAATTCTTCGACTGACTCGTCATGTAAAGATCAAAGTTCACGCGATGCGCCGACGAAATTAGTGCCATTGTCTGAGAATATGGTAGATGGAGAACCTCGGCGTGCAATGAAACGTCTTAAAGACATTATAGCGGCGTCAGATGACAGAGATGTGACTATTTCTAGATGAAGGGCTCTCGTGACCAAACACGTATAAAGAGCAACGTAGCGTTTCTCGTGGCGTCTAAGCACGGAGATTATTATTGGGCCAAAGTATTCAAGGCCTACGTGTCTTTTGTGGTGGTCTAATCTTTCTAGAGGTAAATCGCCGATCTGTGACGTAATTGTTTGGCCTTTCCATCTTCGGCACCTAGTGCAAGCCCTCGCTACGCTGCGGATAGCGCTTCTTGCTTTTATTATCCAAAATTTTTGTCGCAATTCGTTTAGGACAAGCTCGTTGAAACAGTGGGCTGCTTGAACATGGTGATGAAGGATCAACAAACGTGTTATATGGTGGTGTCCATCCAAAATTATAGATGATTTAGCGTTTTCAGTGACTCCTGGAGCAGATTTAATTCGTGTATCTAGGCGAAGAAACAAATTGTTTTTGTCGAGTACTGGTGCAAGTGCTGCTATACGACTTTTATTGGGCACGGGCTGCGTAGCTCGAAGGGCTTTCCGTTCTTCAGGAAAGCTGTCCATCTGAACTTGTTGTAGAAGCATCGTTTCGGCTTGTATCATGTCTGACGCACGAAGCTGCGAGGAGGATGTGGCGCCATCTGTATACAATTTAGAATTTTGTGTTATAGGCCGAGATAGTTTAAATCGAAAGATCCGCGCACCCCGGAGAATCTGGGCGGTTGTGCGTAGCAAACGCAACCATGAACTAAATCGCGTCGGATTTGGTCGGAACGGAACGGACGGAAGATCTGGAAATGGGACGTGAATGAGCAGTCCCACAAGTTCCGTCTTTATTTCGGAATCGGGTGAGGTCTCATTCATGTCAATTATTTGCTCGGTCGGCCAACTACATAGTGGCTCTAACAGAAACTGTGGTCCACAAAACCATCTATGAGACGGAGTCAAATGCAGTTTTTTAGGTTTTGTTGCATCATCAGCAACGTTGAGAGAGGTAAGGAGCCACCTCCAATTGGACCGGTTAGTGGTCTCCAATATCTCTCCCAACCTATGAGCTACAAAAGGTTTAAATTTCCGCGCATCACTTCGTATCCACTTTAGTACGGTGGTTGAGTCCGTCCAAAAAGTGGTTGCGGAGGGCTTAAGACGATGAGCAAGTAAAATAGTTTGTGCGAACCGCGAAGCAATAAGTGCCGCTTGTAGCTCCAAGCGGGGAATAGATAGGGGCTTCAGTGGAGCAACTCGTGCTTTACTTCCTATAGGAGATGTGGATACAAAACCATTATCGTAGCTAAAACGCCAATATGCTACACAGGCATACGCTTGCTCACCGCCGTCATCTAATAAATGTAGTTGAATATCCGCGGGATCGGACTTGCTTAAATACCAACGCGGAATTTTAATATTGGCGGCATTCTGTAATTGAGTAAACCATTCATTACATTCTATAAGATAGTTATGTGGTATTAGTGTATCCCTGTCTGTCTCTCGGTCTCTCGGTGCTACTTTCACTTGAGGAAACATTTCCCTGATGTCTGCATTCAGAGCTACGACACCTCTGAAACGAAAGAGGATACTTAAAAGAGAACACAGTAGGTCAGGACCTTGCAAAAGCAAGCTATTAAGGCTAGTGCCTTTGGTAGCTGCGGCTGCATCATGTACAACTCTTAGTTTCCTTTTTTGAGGGTGGAAGACGCCAAATGTGGGTAAGTACCATCGAATAGTGCCGTCTGGGTTAACGCAAGAGACATTTGGTTCCGTTTATAATAAGTCTGTGGATTACACTCTTCTGCGTAACCTTTCTTGACAATATCGTTAATAAAGTTTTGGTACGCTGTAGCGAATGATGGGTCTTTTGACATTTGTCGCTCAAGGGATTTGAAACGTGACAATGTTTGTGGGTAACTGTCCGGTATGATAGGCAAATCTCTTTTCCAAGGTAGACAAACCTCGAACCGACCGTCATTGAGTTGACGTGCCGAGGTATCAACAATGTCTACAGCCCGCTTATCATCTTCGTTGGGTCGGGGTGTGCTCTTTCTAATGCCTAACGAATCAATTTCGTATTGACTTTTTATTAGAGCATCTAGGTTTTCACATACGTTATTTATAAATTTGAGCGGTTTGGAAGAAACTGATAGAGCGCCGTGAAGCACCCAACCTAATAAAGTTTTCGAGGCGACAGGTTCGTTCCTATTGCCACAACGTACTTCGCGGCTCAACGATAAATGCCAATCGGGGGCGCCGATAAGGACAGTAGGAGTTATGTTAGTATACGATAGTACGTCAGCTAGATCAGACAAGGTGTGTAAAATCCATAAAATTGACTATATATGGATTTTGAACACGTAGACCCAGAGGTTGAATAGCACGCGCATGCTCTACCAAATATCGGTCGGGTAAATTACGCCCACGAATGAAAAATTTTACGTAACTTACGTCAACGTCTTTTGTCATACCACCTACGCCTTCAATACGAAGCCGTTCTTGAGAAGTGGTAGTAGCTCCAATACGCGCTGCTACCTCGCCGTCGATCAGCGTCGCCGTACTGCCCTCGTCAAGCAACGCCGTCGTTTCAAAATATTGTGAGGCCCTTGCTTACAATATGAACACTGAGGCGTTTTGTCACTTGAGGTAGTAGCATGAACATTAATCTCTTTCTTACTAAACGATTTTAAGAAGTGTGTCGGGTGTTGCGGTTTAGACGTACAATCGGATATGAAGTTATACCTTAATTGCTTGTCGGCTTCGATCAGTAGAAACCGCGATAACAGCTCTAATTTTGCAACATTCTGTTGCACAGGTATGTAAGTAGCTGCAAAGTCTGTAAAACGAGCTCTAGTGTGTTCGCTTAACTTAATTAAAATAGTGCGAAAGAGCTCTGGTGAGTAAAGAAATTCACTTTGATTTAATAATTTTAATGTACTTACAAAATTCCGTAATTTATTGGCCAGGAAGTTTAAATCTTCAGGAGAACTTAACTTTGTTATGGCGCGCAGAGCAGCAACCTCGCGCGTTACAAGTACTTCTGATCGCGCGTAGGTTTGTTCCAAGGCGTGCATCACGTCTTGGGGATCGCAGGAAGTCCAGAATAGCGAAGCCACAGACTCGTACGCCAAACCACGAACAGCATTGTTAAGGCGTGATAAGTTTTCTGCTGCAGAAGAATAAGTTTTAGTTTTGTCATAGCTAGTTTTAAATGCCATCCGTTGATTTAGGTCGCCTGAAAAAGATAAAAGTTCTGGTTTCTTTGGGCGGTCAGATAGGGTATTAATGGCTTGGGCCAACTGAGTTATTGGGTCTAAAGAGGGAAGGTTAGCCTGTTGTCGCTCATGTTTATTTAAGCCGACATTTACGTTTGCGGGTTTCGACTGGTTTCCATGGTTGACATTTCGTGCATTGTAAAATGGTACCGCGTTGGCGGGGACAGGCTGCTGTGAACATACTTCTTGTGTGTTTTTCAAGATATCAGCCGGTGTCTCGCCAGGTATGTTTTTTGCATGTGTCGCCATGGCTACATTTTGTTTGGAAACCAAGGTCGTGACGCGTTGCCGCTTGGAATGGTAAGAACTAGACCGAGATGACTTATCTGATGCTTCCAATGCAGCAAGCTTGGCTTCCAGATCCCTTTGCTCTGCCTCAGACTCCAAACGAGCGAGTTCGCGCTCACGCTCCGGCTTCTGGTGAACGAGTTCGCGCTCACGCTCCGCCTGCTGGTGAGCGAGTTCGCGTTTCCGCTGCAAACGATGTCGCAGAGCCTCCGCCTCGATAGATAGCTTCTTGGCACGAATAGTCGCGGAAGAATGTGAAGCTTGTGAATGCTCGCTTGCGGATTGCATACTACAAATACTACGTTCACTCCGAGATGGTGTTTGGACATTGCAATCGTGATGTTGACTAGTACTGCCACTTGGACGTTTGCCGGAGCGAGGATGTGCCCCGGAGGAGAGGGTAACGTCCACAGGTTGTGTGACAGAACTAGTAGGCAACACTAAAACACCATCCGTTACTGCGGTTGCAGCCGACCGGACACCACGCGGTGATCTTTCGTATAGATCGCGCTATATCTGCTCGACTTGCATAGCTGTCGCCAGGTTAGCAACCGATTTGCTCTTACTACGTGTCTCCATTATGGACGAAAATATGAATGCGTGAAATGAAATGAAAATGTATGACGTGAAAAATTCTGAAAATTTTTCGAAAAGGAAATGGTTTTTTGTTATTTACGGCAAGAATGGACCAAATATTAAGGAGTAGAGGACTGTATAATGAAAGAATGGAAACACGTAGATATATGTACAGTAAGAGAACGAGTTTAATAAGTTAATGTTACTTGTTAGAACAAATAGAGCAGACAAAATGATAACATGGAAACCGTAACTAAATAAAACAATTTAAAAAATATGTCAAATACAAAATAATATTATTTATAAAAAGATTCTATCCAGCCAGTCGCCAACAATTACAGTTAATTAAGGATTACATAAAATTATATGTGTGTTTGTGTCAAGATAGGTGTGAACATAAACTTAAGTTTAGCCGTCTAAATTTCTGAAAGAGAGAAAGTGTATTCTAGAATTAGATATACGTGGGACACTCAGAAAGTTTTGCGAAAAAGAAAAAAAATGTTCTATGGGCAAATATATTTTTATTAAATCTTTTCAAAGTACTCTCCACTAGCATGTATAAAAAGTTTCATGCGTCTGAACCAATTTTCGAAACACTTTTTCCAGTCCGCCGCAGACACCTCGTTTACGGCCTGCTCGAACGCTGACAGCGCATCTTCCGGCGACGAAAATTGTATCCTTTTGAGCTGATTTTTTATTTTAAGGAATAAAAAGATGGACACGGTGCTAGGTCCGGGCTGTAAGGAGGGTGACCCAGAAGTTTGACCGGCGTGCTGTTCAGGAAGTCCCTCGTTTTGAGCGCGGTGTGCGCGGGCGCGTTGTCATGGTGGAGCAGTAGCCCACGGAGCCCTGTGTTTGGTCGCTTGTTGCTCACAACAGAGAAAACTTCTGGCAAGCATTTATTCCTATACCATTTGGCGTTGATGCTTCTTTGGTTTTGTAAAGGAATTGACACCAAGTAGCCAGTTAAATTGAAAATGCTCGCGATCAAAATTTTCCCCCCGCTTCTAGATCGCTTCACTTTGATATGCGTTGCTTCGTTTTGAAACACCCAAACTGTAGACTGGCGCTTCGTTTCTGGGTCGTATGATATATCCAGGACTCGACACCTGTAATGATGTCATAAACACGCCGAGACGAACCTGCTTCAAATTTGTTAAGCATATCACGGCACCATTTCACCCGGGCCTGTTTCTGAGCATCGGTGAGGTTGAGCGGCACCCAGCGTGAAACTATCCTCCTCACGCGAAGATGCACGTGCAGAATCTGGTGAAGGCTTCCCGATCCAATCTTCACAATGTGCTGAATCTCTTGGTATGTAACTCGCCTATTGTCTTGGATTAAATTTTTCACTGCTAGCACGTTTTCTTCTGTAACAGCCGTCGAAGGGCGACCACTTCTTTCTTCATCCCCCAAAGTTAGTCGACCGCGCCTAAATTCATTATACCAACGATACACAGTTGCCTTAGAAGGGCCTTCATCCATGAAAGCCATTTGAAGTCTTTCGTACGATTCTTCCGGTTTTAGGCAGCACTTGAAATCGTATAAAATCATAGCGCGATAATGTTCCCGGTGCAGATCGATTTTTCACTGAGACACGATAATTTAAATTAGCTTGCAAAAAATGTGGAGGAAAAATTTGAAATTATCATATTTTTAAAATAGATTTTAACTGGCCAGTCTCTCATTCATAAAAACTTTTTTTCGCAACATTTTCTGAGTGGCCTATGTATTAAGCATTTAGCTGCATGTCATTCTTTAATTTTGATATGTTTCTAATATTTTTATTCTTTTTCAGCTTTTTATGGCAATTTGCCTTATCTTTTGTGGTTCACTGATAGTTTCATATACACTAGTGGAACATGTTATGACACGGGTATGTACAGACTAGCTATATGTGTCCTAAAGCACACAGCATCAACCCATAATAGGCTTGTTGCCCATGTTACAAAATTATAAAAACTCTCTATCAGTAACGTAAAATACATAAAACTAGAACGATCTGCGATCTTAAAATTTTAATAACTTATGTCCGACGTGTTTTATGTGCGGTAAAATATGCCACATATTTTAGGGAGCGTTTTCGGGATAGTCCAAAATTGTGATCTTCAAGTTATCATATCTCGAGAAGTTTTTATGCAATCAAAGTAATTATTTCACCTATATTTATATTATTGTGACGTCTTTAAATAACAAATCGAAAAAAAACAATGGGATACAAGCCTATTATCCCACTGTTACTATGAATGAATGAAATGAATACGAGTCTCCCCTCTATCGAATGGGTTTAATTTTTGGCTTTGGTTGATGGAGTTTTTTAGAAATAACATATGCTTCTTACCTTCCGAATGCACAACCAATTGACGAGCTCGGTGGTCGAATGGTTAACAATAGCAACTTTAACTCCGAGGTCGCGGGTTCGATCCCCGCCCAAGACCAATATTTGTGTATATGAACATGTCTGTTTGTCTTGGTCTGGGTGTTTTCTATGTATTATATTGTAGTATATATTTACAAAAAAATGTATTTGAGTATAATATCAGTTATCTAGTACCCATAGTACAAGCTTTGCTTAGTTTGGAACTAGATAGATGACTGTGTGTTTTTCGCCCAGGAATATTTATTTATTTAAATACGAAGAAACCGATTTTTCAGTTAAATACGAAGGTAAAAGAGCTGATTAAGCTCTTTTACCTTCGTATTTAACTGAAAAATCGGTTTTGCACAATTTACATTCAGCGGTGTAATCATCTCGTTTCTTAAGCCAAGTACTGAACAGGGTGTCGTTCAATCAGTTTTCATCAAAGTTTGTATGATATTTGAGTTTTCTCTTTTCGGCGGTGCTGCGTTGACATTTCCGAATCCGACATTATAATTTATTTAAAACAACAATACTCCCAATCGATTTACACAACGTTTACAAACACAAAACGCATCCGGAGTCTTGGATGCTAATAACGCAACTTAATTCGTGCGCTCGATCGGCTCGGCCCGTCAAAATATTGAGTGTCATTATTATCCAAGAGGTATCCAAGACAGCTTTCGGGAGAGCAAACAAAGGATTTAGAAATAGCCAATTACTCACATTTCACTTGTGTTTACTTATTACACCACAAAGGAGAAGCTGCACAGAATTTAATCAACTACATAAATAGCATGAAGACTGAAAAAGAAATAAGAATTAAAGCCATACAATGTGACAATGGAGGAGAATATTCGTCTAATTATTTTACAAACTTCTGTACAAATAACGGAATAAGAATTCAGTATACACAGCCTTATAGTCCACACCAAAACGGGATAGCTGAACGAATTAACCGATCCCTGTATGAGAAAGCCCGAACAATATTAAATGAAGCTGAATTACCACAACATTTTTGGGGCCATGCTGTATTGACAGCTGCTTATTTATTAAATAGGTCACCAACATCGGCCACAAAGTATAAAATACCAGCAATGTTATTTGGTAAAAATCTTGAACTAAACAAATTAAAAATATTTGGCTGCAAAGGTTGGGCAGTGATTCTACCAAGAGAGCAAAGGTTTAAAAACAGAGGTCCGTAGATGTTATAATTATTTTATTTGTTATAAATAAAACATTTGCACTGCTACACCATTTCTTTATTAAGGAACCATTGACAACATATATCAAATCCTATATAGACAAAATACTTGAGTGTCCATAGAGTAAATATCTCAACAAGTCTTTCGCTTACTCTGGTTACTTCTACTAGGTACGTGATTTTGAAAGTGTTTGTCTACTACAATGCCAACGCCATTCTGCGCCCTTGTTCCGTAATAAATCAGCTTGTAGTTATACCCGATATTACGAGATTTGGACCCCTTCCACTTCGTCTCCTGGATGTAACAAATGTTGATGCGTCTTCGATGTAATACTTCGCTAAGTTCTGAGCTGCGTCCTGTCATCGAGCCCACGTTCTAGCTCGCTATGCGCATCATGGGTGATATCCCGGGTGCTGTGATAACATTTGCGTCGCTTTGGGGGTACGCCCTAGCATTTGCTGTATTTCCATCACTGTTGTCGTCGCTTGAGGGGGACGCCCTAGCATTATTTGCCCTTTTCTTATGTGTCCTTTTCATGATTTGGAGTTATGATGATTGGCCTTGTTTTTACGGCCGGTTGCCACCTGACGCCAAGGCTGCGGAGTGTGAGTGCCGCCGTTGGCCCCGAAGGATTCTTCCGCCGCCATCTCTTCTGTAAGCCCCAGCCCAGATTTACAGCACTGCGGCGACCTCTGCTCCGAATATGTCGAAGAAGCCCGTAACAGGGGTTTTATATCGCAGTGTCCTTCTGCGGCCTTTTGGTCCGCGGGAGCTATTTTATTTCGCTCCTACCCTCCTGATTCTACTTACGCAGAGCCAGGCGAGCACTCCCCTATCCGCCACCTTGGGGACGCGTTCCCATAGGGGTTAAAGACTCCCCCCGGGAATAGTTTATGATGTTTGCTGAAGCCCATTATTTAATCTTAAGTACTGTACAAAGTATGCTTTACCATAAACAGTCACTACATATTTCAACTCTATTCTTGGTGTATATTAATGATCGATTATAATATATATGTATCTATAATAATAAAAGGCTTTGTCCTCACTGACTGACTGACTCACTAATCAACGCACGGCCCAAACCGCTGGGCTTAGAGATTCCAAATTTGGCAAGTAGGTTCCTTATGACGTCTAGGGGTACACGAAGAAAGGATTTTTCAAAATTCATCCTCTAAGGGGGTGAAACGGGGGTCGAAAGTTTGTATGGGGAAACAAGATTAGTTGGACTATTTTATCCGAAACTTTACACGAGTAATTCTATAGATACAAGAGTAAAGACATGTTTCAGGATTTTTCAAAATACAACCCCTAAAGGGGTAATATTTTTTTTTTATACCACTGTGGTGGCAAACAAGCATACGGCCCGCCTGATGGAAAGCAGTTACCGTAGCCTATGGACGCCCGTAACACCTGAGGCATCACGTGCGCGTTGCCGACCCTGTAAAAACCTCTTTACGCCCTTTTTGAAGAACCCCATGCTGTAGTCTCCTGGGAAAACCTCAACAGGCAGTTCATTCCACAGCTTAGTAGTACGTGGAAGAAAACTCCGCTGGAATCGCACAGTACGTGACCACTTCGGTTCCAATGTGTGAGGATGAATTCCCTGTCGATGGCGAGCGGTGCGACTGTAGAAGGAGGCCGTGGGCATCATGTCAAACAACTCCTCTGAACACACCCCATTGTACAATCGGTAGAACACGCAAAGGGAAGGAAAATCTCTTCTCAGACTCAAAAGTTCTAAACCGTCCGTCAATTTGGATTCGTTAACAATCCTCACAGCGCGTCTTTGGATTGAGTCACAAGGTGCAAGCTGGTATCCAGGCGCTCCCGCCCATAGATGACAACAGTACTCCATATGCGGCCGTACTTGAGCTTTGTAAAGCTGAAGCCTTTGCCGCGAGTTGAAGTACTGCTTCGCTCTGTTGAGCACACCTAGCTTCTTCGATGCCAGCTTGACCTTCTCCTCCAGATGACATCGAAACTGAACGTCGCTGGAGATTTCAACTCCTAGAATCCCAATAGATTTTGTGATGGTGAGGGGTGTGTTTTCGAAGTGTGGAGCCACAGCAAATGGGGTTTTCTTAGCGGTAAACGCGCAGACTTGTGTCTTAGAGGGGTTAAAACGCACTAAGTTTTGTCGCCCCCAGTCCGACACTCTACTTAGTGTGTCCCCGATTTCCGACACAAGTTGTTCGCGGCTCTCCTCCACCAAAGAACGGGGGATATTTGCGCGGCCCGTGTAATAAGTGTCCCCGGTGCTATCGTCCGCATAACAATGAATGCTGTCAATTGACAACATATCATTAATATGCAGCAGAAACAGCGTCGGGGACAAAACAGAACCCTGCGGGACACCAGCATTAATGTCCATGCTGTCAGAGTAACTGCCATCTACAACGGCTCTAATGCTTCTGCTGGACAAGAAGCTAGCAACCCATTCGCATAATCCCTCAGGCAAACCGTATGCAGGTAACTTTGAAAGAAGACTACGGTGCCAGACCCGATCGAACGCCTTTGCCATATCCAGGCTAACCGCCAATGCCTCTCCTTGACTCTCCACCGCCAAAGCCCATCGGTGCGTATGATACACCAGAAGATCACCAGTTGAGCGACCATGGCGAAAGCCATATTGTTTGTCGCTGATCAAGTCGTGATCCTCTAGGTATCTAAGGAGCCGGTTATTGATTACGCGCTCCATCACCTTGGAGAGAAGGGAGGTAAAATGGAGTGGAAAAGTCAGAAAATCATCATGGGTATTGTTTTTATGGTTTATCGGGTCGCATAATCCAACATAGCCGACGTGACATAAAATCACCCCTATAGGGGTGCGATGGGGTTGAAATGTCATAATATCAATATGGGTGTTGATCCTTGGGTTTTCTGGGACGTCAATTACGAAAATGGCATCGATTTGAAAATATAACATAGTGGACACGAAATTATCAACGATATATATTTTGAAAAATTCTTTTAAGGATTTTTCCCCTAAGAGGGAGGTCCAAAGTTTATGTAGGGAAACGAGATTAGTTGGACTATTTTATTCTAAACTTTACACGAGTACTTCTATAGTTAGATAAGTAAACACGTGTTTCATGATTTTTCAAAATTAAACCCAAAAAAATGGAGTAAAATGGGGTCAAAGGGTCTGAAAATCGACAAGGGTATCATTGTTTATATATTTTATCGGGTCGCTGATTACGAAAACAACAACAATTTTAAAATTCAACGTGGCTAACGTGACCATCATCATGTAATTTTTTAAACCTTTGATTTATCATATGAATAATTAAATATCAGAATGTTAACAAAAATAGAAGCAAATCAGGAGTGTTCCCGTAGCGAAGCACGGGTACTTTGCTAGTACTGTTTATATTGTCAGCTGTCACAGTTATATAGTTCAAAATAATCATCAAGAAAATATTATCATGTAAGATATAACATAATATTTTATTTTATTTCAGGACTTACACGTCGAATACCAGCTTTTATTGATCATTTTCTTTTTATTTATTTGGCTGCTCCTCGTCGTGGCTGCTCAAGTAGTTGAGGGGTCTTTACGACTTCTGGAACAGACTAAGACCATTTGTGTATATACACTACTAAAACCTAACAATACTTGTAAGTTTGAAGTATAAGCTTCTATAGCACCTATAGCCCTGAGAATAATGCCGGCGCTACATTTGTGCCGCGAAGTTCCACGAACAGGCGTGAACGGGAATAGGAGCCGGTATTTTGTTCCGCGACAAAGGGTTCGCGTTTCGTTCGCGCGGTGTTCATGTGTACACATCATGATGCGTACAGATGGGCGTGAGCATTAGCAAAATGTACTATAGAATTCAAAAAATCGCCATTAGATACAAGTCGTTACAATTTCAGTTATCACATTCACATTTCAGTTATAATAACAGTTAGAATAGTGGGGTGTTCTGTATACCTAGTACACTACTATTCTACTCACTATTCATTGATATAGTGTTTAATACTCCTCCATGTGTTGATTGTATTTTTTACTTTTGTTTGTAATATTAACCTCAAAAACTTATGAATCGATTCTAAAAATTCTTACGAATTAAGTCGGCCTTACACGAGAATTCAGAAAATGAATTAAGGATCCTAATTCCGGACGCACGGAATGCCATACAAAACCCCTATTCACCACACGCATGCAGATTTTTTCAGATGCTGATTTTTCTAGATCCATCTAACAAATAATAAGTAGGTACTGACGAATTTATGAATTTGAATTCCGGACGCACATTTCTATACCTACATACCTATCTGAATTCATACTTTTTATTTGTACTACGTCGGGTGGCAGATAAACATACGGCCTATCTGATGTGAAGCGTTAATATGGCTAGGGTAACCCCTAGCCATATTAACGCTCGCAACATGTTATACCGCTCGCGCACCGCTACCCCCGCTGCCAACGTAGCAACTCCTTCCTTTCTGGTATCCTCACTCGCTCGCAGGAACACAACAGTCTTCAAGGAAATAGTTATTTGGCTGCGGTATTCTGTGAGGTGAAGGTACCTACTTCCCCACTCGGGCAGCTTACAAAATAAGCAATGCCCTACCTCTCTTACTGCCAGAGACTCTCCGGCTGTGTTTAAATATATATTTTAATATTCCTTTTTTGTGCTTGTTGTTTCAATATTTAGCTAGAATCTTCAAGTTAAGCTACAGTATCCTTAGCGTGCTGGAAACTCGGGATCCTCGTCTCTCTATCTACGGGTTAGCCTACTTTGACTTCGGACTAGTGATTCGTTTGGCTGCCTCGATGTTTGTCTACATCACTGCATTACTACAACTTGACGACGAAGAAACACCAGCATAATATACGATAGTACTTTATCCTACAATATTCCCACGCAAAATAGATGTGTTTTCCGACGCTTATAGAAAATGATAAGATACTATATATACCAATTGTGTATAATACATGTAAGAATAATTAAATACAACCTATTTCATGCTTTTCTTGTAGTAAAGAACAAAGTACCTTATATCTAGCAGTTGTTACATGAAATCATATTGTCGTCAACCCTTATTCATCCCACTGCTGGGATACCACAATTGACGAAGTTCAGAGCAAACTCCATCACGCCGCTCAACTGTGGGTTGGCAGAGGCCAGTGTATTCAAGCCGCTTATAGGCCTGAATTAGCTTAACAACTATCATATAATGACAACAGCCATAACCGGCAGCTTAGCGTGCCCACGCAGTTTATAATCACAACGGCACTGAAAAAGTTCCTTCAAAAATCAACGTTCATATTAGTCAAAGTAGTTATCACTTGGCATTGCCAGTTGAGAGGTTGTCAAATAAAACATGACATTGTACTTTTTGTCGGAAACTTATTGAGCACGGTTGTGCGTCTGAACTAATTTTCATTATTTAAAGTATATTGATTCATAATAAATATAGTGTATTTTGGTGCAAGTGATAATAAAAGTGCATAATATTAGTGGTCTACCTACCCCTTTATTTAAATTGTTTGAACTACCACTGTAGAGTGTGGTTCGATATATGTAGGAGCAGCTAAGTTATTGAGGAACTAGTGGATATCCGACGATATTTTTCGGCATATGCCTGACTTCTGTATAGTATTCTAAGTATTCATAGATATAGTGTTTTAAGTGCACATTTTTTAGCGTATAACACTCCTCCATGTAAGTTGAGGTATAAATAAACCATCCTATAAACTTAATCAGACGTTTGCATCATCTACCGAGCTTACTACCTTACATGGCGACCCTGCCATTTGGGCAATCTGACAATGTCCTGTTGAGGGTGTGTATTTTGACTGTGAATAACTTAAAATTCGAACAGTTATTTAAAAATTACTTATAAAAAAGTACCGTTCAAAAACGCCGAGGTAACTTCGTATTCCAAAACATACCTAACTCTTGTTAGGTATGTTGTGATAAAGATATCATAATGCTGTTTATTGCTCCACTAATTCAATGTGTATAGTCTCCCATTTGTAATAGTAAACATCAGCAATCGTACTTATAGCAAAATTTAATGGGATCATTTCGGAGACCGAACCCATTATTGAGTGACACAATTTGACGAGCCCGGTGGTCGAATGGCTATCAATCGCTACTTTGACTTAGGTCGTGGGTTCGATCCCCGCACAAGAGAAACATTTGTGTGCATGAACATGTCTGTTTGGCTTGGTTTTATAAAAAAAAGTACATTTATCAGTTATCTAGTTCCCATAGTACAAGCTTTGTGCTTAATTTGGGACTAAATGGCGTTGTGTAAGTTGTCCAGAAATATTATTTGGCATGAGGAGCCTCACCACCATGAGCCAAGCGAAGGATGCTTTTGAAAAGAAGACACCAGTAAATCAAAGAGTGTGTAAATCAGTGTTACGAGGTAGGTGCAATAGGTATGATAAAAAAAAATATTATTTAATATTTTTATTATATAATATTACAGACATGTTTTGATTCCCATCAAACCATGCACACAATATTTTAGAAGTGCCTATTTTATTGTACCTATCTAAGCCTAACAACAGACAAATGTATACGGTTGGTATACCGCTACTCAAAAGGCGAAACAACAGTGCTCAGCAATAATTGAACTGTAGATACTACTATTGCTTACAGTTCTATATTGCCAACAATGAAAAGCGTTGCATCTGGCACTTTTTATGATACTCATCGGCTAGTTCAGCCTAGCACGGTCTTACTTGATTCTCACTATGAATTTATCATATTGTAGTGCACTAGTGGTGTTTAAGTGTACACAGCTAGGATGAACAAAATATATCTACTAGCTGACCTGACAGACGTTGTCCTTACCCAGTATACCCAGAATATCCCACCACAGTTTCATTGCAATCGGATGAACGGTAAACGAATGCATAAAGGACATACAGACAAACATTCATTTTTATATACAGGGAGCTTTCGAGTTATCTGCCAGGATCGAAGGAATGGGTAGTATTACGTATGCCGATTTCGATGGTAAATGAAATTTATGCACCAAGTGTTATTTTTTTTCTCTTAAGAAATAAAATCGCAACATGAACTTACTTTGTATGAACCATCCCTGTGATAAAAGCACTATGTCGCAGTCTAGACGGCGCGGTCAATGCGCTCGGAAATGACCCGTGCCGAAAGACTGGCGTGGCGGCGCGCGTAGCCTCAGAATAATTCGCCGCCAACAGCTCAAAATGCTTTCCGAACCCCGCGCGGTAAAGTCAAAGTTTACTCAATCGCCGGCACTGCCCTTTGTAAACGCCGCGCCGCTTCGCACCGATATCTGTCGTCCGCCCCCTTCCCCGCGGCGCGGCGCTCGCGTCGCGAGAAAGAAGGAAGAAAGGATTCGATTCAAGGAAACAAACAAACAGTGCTATCCCTGATTCGTGTGTGTCTTGACGTTAATCATGTCTAGACGCCGCGCCGCAGTTTTACGAAAAGTTGTACGTTGTCGCGAGTGTACCGCGTACATTAAGTAAAGTTTGGGGTGCGAGTGAGCCATCACACAATCCTCGGATGCTGTGTATAGGTTCCGGGAACGTGGACAGTTTGACCCGACTCCGGTGGACGAGAGTAGACCTCGATCAGTTCCAGAATACTTACTTAATGTACTTGTGCATGTCCTTGGCGTTCTACGCCAAGCAACAACTTTGTAAATTAGTGGCTAATTGCGGTTTTGTGTAAATAAGTTGAATGACATTTTAAACACGCCAAGTTATTGTAGAATATATTATGTGATTGCATTATTTTTAATAACTAACATCGTATCGTATTTTTATGATATTTCCATAAACAAACACAGACATTATTACATTAATTTGATAGTCCTAAATCCGTGATAATAAGTTCAATGACCTTGTTAAGAACGATCATCTGCTCTCATGTAAGTCTATGTTATTTATTACCTACTTATGTTCAGTTTTACATTAAATTACATTTTTTTAGCTATCCTATTTTGATTTATGACGTACAGTAGTTGTTGTTATTATCGACACATCATCTGATAGCGCGGAATGTGTTATGCTCTATGAAACCAGTTCATTGACTTCGTTATTTATTTTTTCAAACTTTATTAATGATATTGGGACACCATATTTCTTCACTAACGTAACAAGTAGGCTTAATACTATCTCCAATTAAAATCCTGGCTAATAAGAAAAAAGCACCTTATATATAAACAACGTGTAACTTCAAATACGCAAAACCTAAAAATATTTTGTTCAGAATCATGAGTAGAATAAATTCCATAATTTTCATCCATTTTTAAAGTAACTAGTTTTGAAAAATAATAATAATTATTTTTAATTGCAGTGTCTATTATTAAATTGCGCTCGACAATCAAGCGAGAATATGTGAAGTAGGTAAACAAACGTAATACCGCCGCCACAGTATTACTATTTTTCATACAGTAGGGAATCGCCTTTGACGTGGTACGATGCCGCCGCCCGCGTAGGTATCCATGCGGTCGTTCGCCGATAAGGGTTGTCACAAAATTCGAAATCAAATAATCTTTAATATTTTTATAATCATTTATCAACAAGAATATAATATACATATTTACAAATGTTGCACTGCTAAATATTTACGTGAAGGTTTATTTTTAGATTTCAATTTTCTATCATTAAATTTAACAATATAATGAATTCGCATTCGGATAAACAATTTGATCATGAAAATATGGGGGAAACATAAGCATGGCTGTGATATAAACTGTACTTGTTTTAATAATACCTACCTATAATTTATCTAAAAATATTGTTTCCTACAGCACCTGGTTGGTGTTGGTATGTTAACTTATTATGGCGAAGACAAAAGTCCCTATGTTCATTCGTAACTAATAAACGGCTGAACCAATTTTGATTAGTTGTAAAATTTTTCTTTATTGCGCCAGTGTCACGGAGTATATCAAAATTTAAAAAAAAAATAGCGGATTTCTGGTGCCAGCCAAGTTGATGTAGGTACCAAACAATTAACGATTTAAATTTGATTACGACTTTACACACTTCATTTTCGCAAGATACTTAATAATAGAAACTAGGAATATCAATACCCAAAATGCAATAACTGGATAGCAAAATTTACTGTAACTATATATAACTAAAATGTGTAAAATAAAAAAGTAAATAAAAATTATCAAAAAACGTGATTGCTTAAAAAAATTTAAAAAAGAAACTAGCCCTGAAACAAAGATCTTAACTACTAGGTATGGATAGGCCATTCTAAGGAGATAATTTGTCACCAACCGATGAGTCATTTGGCTTTTCGACAGCGAAAATAATAAATATGAGAGTGTAAGTTAAAAATTGGTGTCCCATTTGTTTATAAAGTTTATAGTGTACATTTACGTAACATAAACATACACATAGGTTCGTCCCACACACAGCACGTGCATATAGTCGCAGAGACAAATGATATGTTAGAAATGGCACAGCCATACGTAGTAATTAATATCTTTGCCCAGAAATCTTGAATATAGGTGAATATAGAACCTTGTCTTTTTCTGTCGGTTTAAATAAAATCATAACAGTTGGATATTAGACAAATACCTACTCCTTCTGTGTCCGACTTCCCAACTATTAAGAAGGTGTAAACATAATAATTACACTTTGGGCAAGAGCATGCGCCGTAAAGAATATATATACCTACATATTTACACTTGAAAACCCAGCTAGGTTGGAGTTCGAGTTACGAAGTACTTACCCTTTAGTCATCTGTCGTTGGAGCACAAGAATTCGGTTATTTGTTGTATACTTATAGTTGGAGTACCTTGCACTTCACCAACAATATAGCTACATACATTTCAACAAAGACAAAGTAGGTAGGTTTTTACGAAATTATAGAAAAAACTTACCTTGCGTCACGGGGAAATCTATAAAATTTTAAATTCTTGATGTGTTCCGACATCGAGTTACAACCGTATACAGAACAATTTGTATTCACCATCATAATAAATAGGAATCACTGAACGTAAATTAAAAAAAACGTTTAAAACACTCAGTACGCGCACGTGACTGCCTTTCACGGTGGCTCCCACAAACTACGCTTGTTTGTGGGACGCTGACCGCACCGCCCGCTTCTCCGCGGGTTCCCCTCCCTTGCTCTACGCAAGTACCTTCGCTTCCCAACTGTATGCTTTTAAAACTGTGCCGCCGCGTCCAAAAAGTCTTAGGCGCCTTGCAGAGAGCGGCGCTTACGCGTCATTGACGCGATGCTCTATTTGCCTATCGTAGTCTTTTTGATAAGAAAGCGCCACAGAGCTCAGAAACTATTAGAATTATTAGGAAAACAAAAAAGGGGTTTCATATCTACTAGATTTTTTTTTTCGAAATTATTACTAAGATATTTCAATTTATAATAATAAAACTCAGTTGGGGTGTTTGAGGTTTTGCGTACTTGGAGTTACACGTTGTATAGATGATAATTTCATAGCTTGTGACTAGTCACAAGCTTTACATTACATTGTCACAATGACATGTGAAGCAACAAAAAAATCAGATATGAATATTTTTGCAAAATGCCATAATGCTGTTCATTAAACTATATAAAATTTACACTTAACTTAATAAAGTATTCATCATCATCAGGTCATTTTAGTCTCCACTAATGTCCCTTAGTCGCCTTGTACGACATCAACGGGAAGACACGGAGTGATTCTATTTATGTACACACCTGTGGACATTGCATACTCAGACCAAATAAATATTTGGTCTGAGCATTGCATAGTAATAGTATCTATGGCGCACTTTCAAACTTCGCTAAAACCACAGAATAAGTAATAGTACTACGTACTAAAACAAACCGTGTGTTATACGTGAATACGTTATATTAAAATTATCTCAAAATGGCAGCGCTTTACCCCTCCCCGCACGCGATGTTTCATAGTTTTTACTTATCGTAATAAATTCTTTGAACCTTCTTCATCTATCGGGTGTTCGATCTGGCGACGGCCGCGTGGAACGAGCTGTCCGTGTCGGACAGAGGAACGGAGGAACAGATAGCCGCAACCGCAATCGTCGTAGACTGGCAGCCGTCATAACCACAGCCCGACTACCTAATATACGATACGTATGTATATATGTTACCGACCAAGCCCGATTTCAGGACAAACTAGTTTGGCCTAGGCTAAACTAGTTCTTCCTACGCGCAATAGGATTAACTGATATAGCCTAGACCAAACTAGTTTGTCCTAAGCCCGATAGGATAAACCAGTTTAGGCTAGAGCAAACTAGTAGATCCTGATATAGATTTTTAGAATATAACAATAGAAGCAATGATACTTTGCAATTCTAAGTTCCATCAAAGCACACCATGTAAAACTAAGGACTTTTTCTCTTAAGAACATTATTTTTGTATCTTTTACACTAAATTAATACAATTTTAACTATTTACGACTATAATTTTATTTAAATTACCATTTCGTACATCTTGTGTTAAATCATCAATACATATAATAAAACAGTAGGAACCGCGTGTCTGTACATTTAATAAAATTAACAAAAAATAAGTGTAGGCGATAAAAAAAGAGTAACAGAACACAAAAAAGATTTTTTTGATTTTTTTGTCTGTCTGTATGTACTCGTTAATCTTTAAAACTACTGAACAGATTTTTACGCGGTTTTCACTAAAAGATTAAGCTCATCCCCGAGTCGTTTAAAGTTTAAAGAAAATTTTTCTATGGGCGATTTTATAGTTACATAATATTTTATGTAACTATAAAATCGCCCATAGAAAAATTATTGTTGTTATTGTAACTATAAAATCGCCCATCTGTTGCTATTGCAACAGATGGCGCCTCAAGAAATTTTTAAACGCGCTATGGTTGTTTTTGTGAAAAGTATAAATACAAGCTGCTTATATTGCTTATACTTAGGACCTTTTGATTCTTTTGTGATTTGGTAGTTACTGTTGTTAAATTTGTTGATTTTATACTGATATATACTTGGCTTGGTTATGAAAATACGGACTTTCTGATTTCTGATCTTGGTTTGTGGATTGGTTGGTTAGATATATACCTTACCTACATAAATTATTCACATTTCACCATAAGTTTTTTTTCTTAATTATACGATTATGTTAAGTACTTATGATTTCCTATGGTTTTACCACGATAACTGATATTCAGGCGGACGAAGTCGCGGTCAACAGCTAGTTTAATAATATAATTTAAAAATTTAATAATATACAATTTTAAAGCTATTATTTGGGTAGAATATATTATAATCTCCTTAAAACGAGAAAAAGTCCGCTTACTGGAGGTTTCTTTGCTGCTTGATTGTGGCTGAAGTAAGGACGTTAAAGAAATGTTTTTTGTTATGGTGAACAAAACAATTATGGTGGGGCCACACTAACGGCTAACGTCAATGCCCATTAGCGCGATAATTATTGCGATAATTTTTAACGCGTTAAAATGTATGGTGGGGCCACACTAGCGGCTAACGTCAATGCCCATTAACGCGATAATTATTGCGATAATTTGGGGCCACACTAGCGGCTAACGTCAATGCCCATTAGTGCGATACTTATTGCGATAATTTGGGGCCACACTAGCGGCTAACGTCAATGCCCATTAGTGCGATAATTATCGCGATAATTTTTAACTCGTTAAAATGGGTGGTTACACTTGAACGTGAATGCCCATTGGCGATAAAGCGGCGTTAATTTTATTTGAATTCAAGCAAAATGGACGTTGACAGAGCTCTGTATTTCATTAGTTTCCTACTTCTTTTTCATTTCTTCAATAGTTCATTATTCGTCGCCCACGGATTCGGTATCCATCAAACGTAGTTTCGGATCCCACAAACATGGTTCTGTTTGCAGAATCTCAAGAAAAGCAAATAATTATTTTCTCGTTATTCCACTCCATAGCCATAGGACGTATTTCAAAACAAAAACATGCGATTTAAAAGCAATCACGTCGTACGAACATGTGCGATCTCGTCGCGCTTTCGACGCACACTGACAATAAGTAGTGTGGCCGCTTCATCGCATTAATTCTCGCGTTAATCTCTTTGATGTACCGCCACTTGAGCTATCGCCTAACGCCAAACGGCAATGTTAATGCCGTTGTCAAATTATCGCGTTAAGTTGTGGCTACACCTACGGTTAACGTCCATTATGGCGATAATTAATGGCATTTCTCGTTAGTGTGGCCCCAACATTACAGATCTGAAAGGTAAGACCAATTGGGTCTTAACTTTTAGATCACACACACGATATACGCTGGGTGTAGATACATCCCACAGATTGCTCGTATACATTTTTTTTTGTGCAAGAAGTGCTTTGTTGATTTGTGTCGAGTTGCCCCATAACAATATCCCATATCTGAGGATTGAACCTACGTAACCTTAAAAGTTCCCCTAAACGTAATTGTAGGGCGGCATCGGTATTACACGCCGGGCGATGAAACATCCAGCGGCGGGCCTGTCAGTACCATATAGGTACCCATTATTGATTCTATTACGAGTGCTATAATATGCGGCATAACGTCCGTATTTACCGGACCTTTTGACCGCTTTGACATAGATTTTTTTTTCAAAACTCAACGATACCAGACCTGAATGTGGAAATTAACTTGATACCTCTACGTTTTCCTGAGCAAAAAGTATCTTGACTTGACAGACGGACAAGAAGTTATTCTATAAGGGATCCTTTTTTCCTTTTAATGTACGGGCCCCTAGCCCCTAAAAACATAGAAAAGGAGGTTATTTAAAAATTGTTTGGATGATATTTTTATTACAAAAAATCAATAAGATTATGTACTTACTATTCATGAAGACTGGACGGTTTAATACAATATGTAACTAGTTACTAAGCTAATTATTGTAAATAAATCTAAATTATTAATGTTTTGTCTTTTAGATCATATCACAAACCTAAGATTTAACGTTCCTTGTAAGGCACACAAATTTAAATACATGTGACAATAAAAAAGTTTTAAGATCGATCATTAAATCACGCAAATATTTTAATAGAATTATAAAATTATTGCAAATACAAAATTGCTTTGGATCCTTATTATAAAATGATTCCTTAAATATAGACTACTTTACACCATGTTTTAACTATTAATGGAATGCATTTATACCTTGTTCTGTATAAAATATAATGCATATAAAAATTCTCTTACTTACTGTATACTACTAACAGTTATCAGGAGAGCTTTAATGTAAAATTGTCAGGCAAACACCCGTTATTACGAGACATTTTATGAAATAACTATACATTTTTCAACATACATATGCACTGCGAAACTTGTGCGATCAACTACTTGAATACCGTCACACTTCCTCCTTAGTACTGTGAAAGGTCATAAACCCTTTACAGTACCTATATAGGATCAACTTACATGCGAGGTGTTATACAACAAGCGGTTGACAGTACAACTAAGACCACAGTTTAACACTTTATTCTTTGCATCGATATATATGTACTACGCACATTCTTTGTAACGATGTTATACACTGCCACAGCATAAGTAATAGTACTTCTGTTTTATTGAACACAGATAGAGTAGGTACTAAACAGTTAGTCTCAAACCACACTAAGCCGAAATTCCGCGGCCGATATTCCGCGTGATTAAGATTGGTAAGTAAAAAACGCAACGTAATTTTGGTCAAATGTGTCGATAGTCATTGAACAAGTTAAGTTAATTAAAAAAATCAAAAACCCGACTGCACTCTTAACTTAACTTATTAATCACGCGTAACAATAATATAATTCCATACAAGCAAAGCCGCAGGCAAAAACTAATATATCAAATATATATATTTGAAATTAGGTCATCGAGACCTTTATTTTGATACCCATATTTAGAATGATATTATTTTTATATTTAGAAGAAATATAATTAAAGAATATTATTATTATATTTAGAAGAAAAAAAATACTGCAACGACAATTTTGCGGCTCACAGGCGCCATATTGATTTTTTTATATTTGATAAAATGTCACTCTCACAGCAAATACGAATCTAACGACGCCTCTCAAGCTAAAATCCATCCAGCCGTTCAGGCTGCAGAGCGTGCCAAACAATTATACATACATACATACTCTCGAAAAACATAACCGTATACAAAAAGTATTGCAGGCGTAATGACGCCGAACTTCGGTCGCGTATCTTCGGTATAGTGTGTTTAGACACTTACACGATTATGGTCGTGCGTAAAGTAGTTCTAATTGGAATAATTGTCAAAAGTGATAGTTGTAAGGATTAATGTATGTATATACAAAAATATTACTGTATCTGAAGGGTACTGGCAAAGAATGAGAAATGTCACATTTTTTATTGCGTCTTCAAAATCGCACCTTGCCGTTTGTTCTTTTTATAATTATAAAAAAATAAGGGGAAAGCGATAAAAGATATTTGTATTTTGATGAATGTTGAATTGCTCATTCATTTCTTGAAATTAGTTCATTTGGAATATCCTCATTCTTTCTCTGTACCTTTCATTTAAAATAATAATAGAGAAGCAACATGTAACAGTAAACTGCCTATATACATAAAACAGCTGCTTCTGTGATTACAAATTATTTAAGAAATAAAAATATAGGCGACATAGTAACTACCTACTGTCTTGTCAGACATTTTAAATGTATAAAAAATAAAATAATAATTGAGATTACTTCAGATCTTTTGTCATTACATTACTACCAACCAACTGGCACACAAATGCAAAATTATTTGTTAATATTATATTATTAACTAGCGACCCGCCCCGGCTTCGCACGGGTGCAATGCTGATACTAAATGTACTACAGAAGGTCTTTGCGCTTTGTCCTATCCAGTCCTTCCCCAGTTATAAGCACACGCCGCCGGCTCCGCGGCCGGTACCGCCACAGCCGTTATGTCCCTGCATTTTAAATGTGTAATATCTTCTAAACTATTCATTTAAATTACATGCTGTGAAAGGCCATATTGATCTATATTAAATGCGCAATGTATTTAAGGTACTTAATTGGATAAGGATTAATTCTGTATTGCTTAAAATCGCTTCGTAAATAAGGCATTATTTCTTGTAAAAAGCAAAGGATAAAATAACGGTTATTGTGTGTTACCACTAAGAGATAGACATATACCATCGCGAACTTTTTTGTAGACCATTTTAAGGTGAACAATACTGTACTACATTATTTTGATCTATCTCGTTGGGTTCAGCCAGCGTTTGCAATGAAAGAGCAAAAAAATGTGTTTATTTACGACATCACATTAGAAACCTCTAAATTATCAGTGTTTTTCTACTATGTTATGCATATATTATACATATAAACTTTCCAGTTGAATCACTCTATCTATTAAAAAAAACCGCATCATAATCCGTTGCGTAGTTTCAAAGATTTAAGCATACATGGGGACATAGGGACAGAGAAAGCGACTTTGTTTTATACTATGTAGTGATAATATAACTATCTACTGGAGATCCCCGCAATATATAAACAGAAATTTTGCGGGGTAACAAAATTCATACAAGATAAAATCAATAATAGAATATAACTAGCCCGCGTGTTTTATATCTATCCAGCTACATTTCTAAACAGTTCAACCAATATAAAAAAATCACTCGTAAATTTCCATCAACAGTTATTTAAGGAACGGGGGGTGGGGGGGCACCACACATTCCCAGCACTGTCTCTTGTGTAGCCAGGATTAACAGCGGCGACCACCAAAAAAGGCTATGAACAGTGAAGTCGATTGCAGTCCCGGGGGTGAAACTACGGCTGCCTTGGAACTCGTAACGAATTTCAGAAAAAAATTGTAGGAGTAAGAAGCTTTTGGAATTTGACTTCCCCTATTAGCAACATGAAAGACAGCAATATGGCAAATAAGGCATTAAAAGCCTAAAGAGATGGCTAGTCAAGTGAAGCTCAACTGCCGTGCACCACGGATTTTAAGTATCTAGCACTATTTTAAAAATTGGCGCCAGTTTGCGTTCGATGAGGAAAAAAGATAGAAAGTTTATTAGCATCAAGATAAATAGCTGATTCGATAAAGATGACGATAGTCTATGCTACTATTTATAGCTAGCTATCCGTCCAACAGCAGAAACCGTTTTCAGATACAATTTAGTATGGGTATGCCATACCTATAGAACTATAATATTGTATGCTTCAGTACATAAGCTTATCGAAAAAATCTGATTTGAAAATCCGAAATTATGGACCTTGCCTTAAAATCATCTCGCAAAGAAAAATTTGGAGCGAGATGTTTAGCAATACTTCAGCCAAACTTTGTGTAAAAAAATAATAAATAAAAATGGCTAAAAGCCCCGCTACAGTCTTCAGAGACCGTGATCCAACCGATTTAATCTACTGGTAGCACCACAGTATACCACTAATACTCATGGTCCTACTGGACTAGGGCGATTACAAAATTAAAGATAAATAATAAAAAAATTGGTTGCCTGTAAAGTCGGTATACGGGCGAAAGTTTTACGTGACAACGACTTTGAGTGGTAAAATGTTTTCGAGTGGAAGGGACGCATGCCTTTCACTTTTTATGTCTGTCTCTCTCGCTCTTAGAAGGGACGCGTGCCTCTCACTCGCTCTCATTGTGAGCGCATAACGTGAGCGCGTTTCTTGAAGTGTCACCCGGCTAACCAATTTATAAGACGTTGTCACGTCAAAAGTATAATAATTTTAACTTAATATCTATGTTTAAGAATAGTACCTAAACACTGAATTTGTCAAATACTCGTAAAATGCTTTCAGAAAAATAATGAAATTATTTACTTAATAAACCAATACTTTAATTAAGACCTAATTTACGACATACATGGATATTAGTCCTACTCCAGTAGGACCACGACTATGTAGTGGTAGAGTGGACCTACCTGATTAAATCAATTGGACAATAGTCCCTGAAGAGTTTGTTTAATGTCTTTGTCTATACCAGATCATATTGGCTAAGTATAATGCTAATGACACTTTGTATAATTCAGTCATACAGCGAACATGACGTGAGCTGACATCAGAACAATGTGATTTTTGCTAAAAATAGCACGGACCATGACGCGATTAGTAATGCCATTGACGATAGCACATTGGACGCGCCGTTACACCTGTGGTCGAGGAAGCAGAAACACCAAATCGTCTCATCGTACCAATCCCTGAAACAATAATAATAATCATCATCATCAGGTCATTTTAGTCTCCACTACAGGAGCACGACCCTCTCTCGTCCGTCTCTGACAGAAGGAGGATTTGGCCTACACTCCCCACGCTGGCCAGACAGGTTAAGGAGGCCTGATCGATGTTTTATAATGTATTTCCCTTAGTCGCCTTGTACGACATCCACGGGAAGAGACGGAGTGATTCTATTCTAGTCTGCCAGAGACAATAATGCTATATATAAACACATTTATTTTTTTATATAAGAGAGGGGAGCAAACGAGCAGTGGGCTACCTCGTGGAGGGCAATCATCACCACCCATGGAGATCAGCAACACCAAGGGGTTGCCGATCCGTTGCCAGCTTTTTAAGGGAAATAAAGAATTCTTGAAGGATTCCATGTCGTAATTGGTCGGAAATACCGCCAAGGGAAGTTGATTCCACAGTTTCACCAAATGTCTTAGGAAACATACTGATTGCTATTATCAAGATTATATGGATGGAATAATATAGACATAACACCCAGGCTAAGGCAAACAGACATGTTCATGCACACTTATATATTTGACTAGTACGGGGATCGAATCCACAACCCTCAGAGTTAAACAGCCATTGCTAGACATTTGACTACTGGGCTTGTCATATGATTCATCATTCATATCAAATGAATGGAATGATACATAAATAAATTAATGAAATTAAACCCACCTCTTTATATCCAGTTCTTTGATGGAATTATTGACATAATGTGCCAGGTTGAGATCTTTAGCAGCCGTCCTGCAGCCCTCGTACGTGTCAGCTGGTATGTCAGTGCGGAATGCTCTGAAGTTGCTCAAGCAATCTCTTGTTATTACTTCTTGCGCTGAAATAATAACACGAACAAGATGATTGATACGTTGGATATACAGATAGACTGCATTGGTTGTTTGCAAACATTGACTACACCCAATTTGTGTGTAATGTGCTTTTAAACTACCCCCACTAGATAAAGCGACGAACTCAAGAAAGATATAGGAATTCGATAGAAACGGGTGCGCCAAAGTTCACCTAAATTTTCAACTCCGATAATAGGCTATTTGACTAACATTTTTTTCTGTTTGATATGTAGGGACGTCTCAATAATATAACCATAGGTAAAAGAATTACTTCGATAGCACAAAAATATCTCGAGATATGGTAATTTGAAAATCTCAATTTTTAGACTGCCCCAAAACGCTCCATACAAAAGACTACCGAATTATGACGTCACAGGTTTGTATTTTGTATGCATCAAATCAGAAATTTGTACGACAGCTATGTTAAATATTACGTTTATGTGATTAGTATCATAATAAAAGTTATAGCATTTTTTATTGCTTCTCCAATGGAAATATAATTTTTTAATAATTCCATACTTTTAAAATGGACTTTTCCGCCAAACTTTGATCGACGGTAAAAAAAGTCTGACTGAAGATATTAGAATGAAAGTTTGCAGATGTTTATAGTTTTGTGTATTTTGCAATATTGTTAAATAATTTATACAATTTTTAAACATTGGAAAATAGCCTATTGGAACTCCGAAAATGGTCTTCCTAACATTTTTCATTCTAGCAATCACAATTCCTAACTACTCTGTTAGAAACAGAATAGTTATGTTCATAATTCTGAATTGTTCAACTTCTATTATTATATTATTTGTTTTCTTATATTTTCTCAACAAAACCGTCTTTTACACATTATTCAAAGTCATATCCTTTTTATTTAGATTTGTTTATATTATCATCAGCGTCGCTTATAAATTCGCTTAGGTTAGCGATGAGCGGATTTGGTTGAAATAAAGCGAGCGTGCCGCAGCAGCGGCCGGCGAGTGCCAGAAGCGACTTTAGGGCATTTCTCACTTTAATATGACTTTACATTTGTCGACAAATCTTCAAAACACATGTCTACCAAACAAATGATTCTTTTTTTCTGAATATGAGTAAAAATATTAATGAAATTATGTTTAGGGATAAAAGCGTTATGTAACTGAAACTGAAGGAGTTTATATATATTTACATCTCTCATATTCGGTAAGTAGGTCCTTATTACCCCCAAATGGGGCTTGTAGGTGACCAATTAGAGCTCTAGGGTAATAATGTAGCTATAAAAGGCTCTAGGGCGGTAAGTAATTAAAAAAAAATCACTTCACTCTTTCAAAAAGTTCGCGTACGTCTAACCATCATACTGGCAATAGACATCATGCATTCAGCCCAATGACAAAAGAGGTCGCTTCGCTATTCAGCCTTGTCTTCGTATGAGTATAATAGTCATCAATTTAAATATCGAACGGCGAAGCTCAATTTCCTTCTAGAAAAAAAAATAAAATAAAAAAAAAGAGATGAAAAAAGGCGGGAATAGAAACTTTTACTTTTAATATTGTTTGTTTTCGGGATTTTTTAATAATTACGTGCTAATTAGGAAAAAAACATGAGTTCTGCAAGTGATGAAGATATAAGCTGCACTCCCGATTCAATAAAAATGGAAGCTGAAGCAGCAATTAACAATATTTTGCCTGAAAGTTCTAAAGAGAGATATTTGAAAACTTACGACGAGTTCATGAAGTGGCGAAAAGAAAAACAAGTAAAGTCTTTTATTCTTGTAATCCCGGTTTTTTTCTACTTACCTCACAATCGAGATGTAAAGCAGAGTAGTTAGCTCGGGTGTAAGCATCAATTGCACCCTCGAACTATAGGCGCCCTCGCTGCGCTTGTGCGCCTAAATATCTCGGGCTGCAATTGATGCCTTACAGCCCTTGGCTACTAATCTACTATTACATAAGTCATACTATTAATTAATATTTTCGGAAACATGTTATGGACACGGTAGTACTACCTACAAATTTTATGAATGAAAACTTTAGAAAGAAAAATTTTAGGAAGAGTGATCATTCCGATGTAGGAAAAACAATTTCAGGTAAAGAATTTTAGGTGAGCCAATATGGACCCGATAGAAAAAACAAGTTACTCAGGATCGGGGTATGTGCTCTCTAGGGGGGAGGCCCATGTTCAGCAGTGAATAAATATGGATTGTTGCGGGGAGGTCCATGTTCAGCAGTGAATAAATATGGATTGTTGCGGGGAGGTCCATGTTCAGCAGTGAATAAATATGGATTGTTGCTCATGTTTGTTAAGTTATTTAAGTACTCTTTCAGGGGTAAATGACTGAGCAGATTTGGATGAATTTTTGCGTAAATATAGAACATGTTCTGGATTGAAGCTAATTTGATAGTATTATGATAACCATGAACTTTCTATACATTCTATTCAGAAAAAATAAACAAACCTCCTTTTCTTTCTATCAACTTAATACAAATATCGTCATTATCAGGGCATGGGCTGCCTAGGTAACCGACTCCTCTCCAGTTGAACGGCGTTGTGCAGCCAGGAGTAGCTGAGGTGCACTGGTAACACCATATTGCCAAACCTGAAAATAGATAACAACAATATCAGAAGTTTTCCAAAAGCTGCCCAGCCCAGTTGAATGCGTCTATTGATCTCCTTGTTAAAATTACCCTGGACCAGCTGGGACCGGAACTACTACTGCCCATACCCCAAGCCCAGATAAAAACATGGTTTCGCAGTAAAACTGGCGAAAGTTACCTAACTGAACGGAGAAACAGTGAAGGATGCAGACAAACAAAGAATGCAGTTCCAGTGGCATCAAAAAGGCTTGTCCTCCTAGGCTAAAATGGGCCAAAATCCATATTATAACAGGTCACTGTACCCTAAACAAGAACCTGTTTACTATAGGTGTGACAGACAGCACTCTATCAGAGGATGCATGGAGGCAGACGAAACGCCACAGCACATGCTTACAGAATGCAGGAACGTGGCAGGTCAACGGGCACAACTTCACCAATCTCTGGCATTGTTCCCAGAAGCCTGCAGCGATCTGAAAAGACTGCTAACCTTTTGGGATGTTGTAGGCTGGTTCGAATGAGTTCACAGAGTTCATATAGAGGTACGCACAATGGCCCAATGAAGTGGCAGAGTGCGGAAACAGCCCAGTCAAACTAAACTTCCCCGGCCCAGCTGTTCGAAGTAGACATAGTCTTTAACTACTTCAATAGTTGTAATCACTACAATAACTAGGCTTTGTCAAAATTCATCCTCAACCCAAAGGATCAAAAACCATCATTGAGATTGTTTAGCATTCGACCCCCAGCAATTCAGCTATTAGGTTTGCCAAATCCTATATCCAGCAAAGGGAAGATACTGACTGATGTCAGTTTTGGAAATATATTTTTTTTAAGCCACTAGGGTGGAAAACAATTATACAACCCGATTGATGACAAGCAGTCATCATAGCCCATGGACGCTTGCGACACCCATATCATACATGTATTCCAATGTGAATGTCTGATTCTTCTAAATTAATTTCGAACCCTTAATTCACTATTCAATAGAAGATTGTTTCCTATAAATTTAGGACAGAGTCACGACACGACAAACCATTTATTTAGTTACGGATGTAGTCATAGTTGGATCTAATTATTACTTTATTAAAAAAAGTGCAAGTTTCTGATTCTAATGTGAACATTACAATCAGTTCATATACAAAGCACTTAAACCACAAACCACACCCTCTTTTTGAATTTGGTTATAACAGCGACAAAATATAACTTACTTGCACCAAAACTGGATACTATTAATGTGATAGTGAGCATGAGATTCATTCTAATGCAATTTAGCCCGCCAATAACAAAATAAATTATCCAAATATATAGAAAATGCGGCGTTGTAATGTAAACACGTAAAACCGGCAACTTATGTCGCTTGCTTCAATACCGTATATACAATTACAAAACTGTGTGTGTGATGTTCGTTGTTGTTTTCATTCCTTCTTCTTCTGTCAGTTTTTTTATTTTCTTTGCTAGGGATGGAATAGTAATCGATTTTTATTTAAATCGATTATGTAATAAACAATTAGGATTAATATTGATATTTGAAATAAAAAGAATTGATTATTTATTACATAAGTAAAATACACATTTTAATCCTTTTATGTGAAAATGCTATTAAAATGCCGTGAATGCTTTTAAAATTTTAAACATTTGGCCTCCAAGGTTGGGAACTAAACGTACGTTGGGAACTAGGCTACGGCGCCACATGGGTCTAAAATAAATGCAATCTTCATACAACCGCGCTTTGGTAGGTACATTTAGGTACACATTTTTTTTTATCCCACTAAGTGGGGTGTAAGTTGTTTATCAACATCTTTGAACAAAAGCCAACTTCACATGCAAGCGGTGCACCCTGGTGACTGACAAATGAAGCTCTGGCAAAAAGAAAGATAGGAAACGTAATTGTATGCTACCCGACTGGGGAATGTACCTTCTCCTCACAGAATATCGCAGCTAAATAACAATTCCATTGCGAGTTGTTGTGTTCCTGCGAGTGAGTGAGATCACCAGAAGGGAAGGAGATGCTGCGATGGCAGCGGGGGTGGCGGCGCGCGAGCGACATTTTATGTTGCGAGCGTTAATATGGCTATGGTAACCGCTTCACATCAGGCGGGCCGTATGCTTGTCTGCCACCCGACGTAGTATAAAAGAAACACTACTACACCCTTGAAGCGTTAGTGTGCGTGAGCACTGACGGCTAGTCACGTACAAAGAAAAACTGTTTTTTGCCAGATCAGCCAATGCTCAAGCTAGTACGTAGATGCGCACTCGCACGTCGTATTTGTTTTCATTTCACTTTATATTGCATAACCCTGTGAATTAAAATAAAGATAATTTTAACAAAAAAATTGGTTGCCTGTAAAGTCGGTATACGGGCGAAAGTTTTACGTGACAACGACTTTGAGTGGTAAAATGTTTTCGAGTGGAAGGGACGCATGCCTTTCACTTTTTATGTCTGTCTCTCTCGCTCTTAGAAGGGACGCGTGCCTCTCACTCGCTCTCATTGTGAGCGCATAACGTGAGCGCGTTTCTTGAAGTGTCACCCGGCTAACCAATTTATAAGACGTTGTCACGTCAAAAACCGACTCCAAACATTACTCTACATTTATGTACATACATACTACATCTACATACAGGCTGATAATGATGATGAAAAATTAGTGGACCAATCTGGAAGTATACTCTTTCAAATAATAAGTTTTTTTTTAATCTGTCTAAAAATCACGAAGTAATTAAGTAACAAACATTTAAAAAAATACAGCCGAATTGAGAATCTCCTCCTTTTTTGGAGTCGGTTAAGTATATACATATTGTATCGTTGAAATCGTTGATTCGATATTTCATTTTTTGGAAGTTGAATGTTGATATTTAATCTACATTTTGAATAGACAATATTACATCTGTTTAAGTAGAAGTTTTTTGTATGGAGTCGCAGGGGTGTCCTGAATACTCGTCTGGGTGTATTTCGTTATGCTAGTAAAAAGTTATATTACCCAAGACAACTAAAAATGCGCACGCACTGTCGTTAAGTTGCACCCAGGATGACCTGTTAGCATGGTTATTATTATATTATATATTCTAGAAGAAAATGTTAAAAAGAAATATAACACTGTCTGTCTACAAAAATTAAACAGAAACAAGTGTTAATTGCTATCATCGTCTTCCGAAATAATATTAGTCGTTGGATAGATAAATATCCGACAGTTTCACTCACACACACACACACAGTTTCTTAAGAAGTGCTAATAATCGATTAATGTACTGATATTATTTTTCATTCAATGTCACATCTCTAAATTCAAGATACATACCTTACCTACATAAAAAAGTGACAGTGACAATGACACCTGTCGGGTCCTGTCGATATTTTTTTCTAATGGGCTGTACATAGAGTCAATTTCATATTTTATTTCGAAAAATAATTCATTCTCGTGATGATTTTCAACAGATTATATGTTTTTATTCAGACGTAATGTAATTACACATTTTTTTCTAATAGGTACCAATAAATCCTAACTTACATAATAAATGTGCTAATAACTAGGAAACTATTTAAAACTCCTATTTCTCTCAACGAGCGTCCGTGAGAAAGAGCTGATGGCTAACATTATTCAAAAACCGGCCAAGTGCGAGTCGGACTCGCGCAGGAAGGGTTCCGTACCATTATTTATAAAAACAGCAAAAAAAAAATCACGTTTGTTGTATGGGAGCCACCCTTAAATATTTGTTTTATTTATTTATTGTTTTTGAAAGTGAATATACAACTAAATATTATGTGAGTATTTCAGGCGTCTGCCTATTGCCGTTATCAATGGCGAGCAAAAACGAGCTAAATAAATCACGTTTGTTGTATGGGAGCCCCCTTAAATATTTATTTTTATTTATTTTTTAGTATTTGTTTTTATAGCGGCAACAGAAATACATCATCTGTGAAAATTTCAACTGTCTAACTATCACGGTTCATGAAATACAGCCTGGTGACAGACGGACGGACGGACGGACAGCAAGCAAGCAAGAGCCTTAGCATACTATGGCCTTAGTAATAAGGTTTCTTTTTACCCGTTAGTAATAAGGTTGTCGGAACCCTAAAAAGCACTAAGTACCTACAGTAATGTATTCCCGAAGTTAGATGAAGCCAAGAGAGAGAATCACTTTGAATTGCTTCGTGCTTTCGATCGTCGGTATTTTTTTACGCCCGAGTACACGTAGTACCACAGAATAATATTATAAAATATTAAGGTTTCTTTTTACCCGTTAGTAATAAGGTTGTCGGAACCCTAAAAAGTAATAAGTACCTACAGTAATGTATTCCCGAAGTTAGATGAAGCCAAGAGAGAGAATCACTTTGAATTGCTTCGTGCTTTCGATCGTCGGTATTTTTTTACGCCCGAGTACACGTAGTACCACAGAATAATATTATAAAATATTAGTACTATTACTTGTACTGTGTCCGAGTCCATGTACGCCAGCAGAATTTATTTTGAATAGAGCGTTGGTACCGAGATTGGCAATAATTATTTATTTTTATACACAATCATTAATCAAACATATTAGTTTTTCTCATTCGTATGGATCAAGCCTATGGACACTTGTCTGTTGATGTAAAACCCCTCTAATGCATTTCTTGAAGAACCCCATGCAGTGACATAAAAATAGATTTTGTCTTGGTAACAAACTGAGCGTTGCGGTAAAGCGAAAAGTCGAAAATTACCAAATTGAGATACATAATGAAGTAAATTAAGAAAAGGAAACAAAAAAAAAATACAACTTTAATTTGACTGTATTTAAATTGATGATGATGAATGATTCCCGTAATGTTCAATCGTTACATTCGTTGCGACTTACCATTTGACTGCTGCGTTCACTGCGTTCACTTATCGCCTATGTACTAGATTCGATTTTTTCCCGTATACCTATTATTTTCCCGTATATTCAACACTCAATCAGGGATCATTCAATACTTGTGTATTCAATACGTGTGTATTGAATGATCCTCATGATTGAGAGAATAGCATGGTCCTTGTGTGAATGAGTATCGAATATGCGGGAAAGTAGTAAACGTGAAAAAACGTGCCGATATTTCCATACTCATATAAATGTATCGTACTGGCTATGAGAGTAAGAGAGAAAGAAAATGTGTCCTCTTCTCTCTCTTTCCCCTAACAGAAGATTCACTTCCGACACAATTGGAATAATCACAATTAAAATATCAACCTTCGAAACGCGCTAATACGGTCCAAAATAATTCTGCAGCTGTACTCGTACCTGAGTCTTTCAGCGGCAGGGACAATCGAAAGTAACCCCTATATCTAACGCGTTACGAGCGACAGCCGCTGCTTTTACAAAATGGTTTGTCTCGGGCTTGACGTAACTTGGCAGCGTGTCGCTCATAGGGTTGAACCAAAATGCTCGCGACCGAGCCGCGTAGATATATATACGTAGTAAATACATACGCTTGTTTATTAATGTTCATTATAATACATATACTTATACTACCAAAAATTGTAGTAGATTTACGTATGTGTACGTTTATTACTCTGTTGTACTTATTTATGTTACTATATCATACTCTGTGATTATTAAACATAGTACTTAGTAACAATAATAGTAATGTTGACACTGATAGAATGTATAATTTTAGTGTAAGTTTTAACAGGAATCATGACTGTACGTACTTACAGATCAGGTTTACTATTCACGTTGTCGGAATAGCTCGGATGTATCTTTAACACGGAAAGTATTTATAACATTGGTGTAGGTATGTATTTTATGTCTCTAATCTACTAAAGTCATAATGTCAGCAGAACTCACGCGCCGATAGATCAATTAGCGTACATTTTTTAACAGGTGCGAGTGATCGCCCGTGGCACTCACACACTGCTTAGGTATAACCCAGCGTCAAAATTATCGGATTTCACACTGGCTTCATGCTGATCGTCAACTTGTCTCGTTCAACCTGCTTTTGTTCTTCGTTCGCGGTGGGACAACTGTCATAGTCCAGGAGCCTTGAAGCCAATTTACAATTTTGAAGTACATACTAAAATTGAATGTGTTAGAGCAGAATATTATTATTGTTTTTCTTGTAATGAGGTTCAAGTAAACATGTACTTAGGTATAAAGTTATTTTAAAGATATACCTAGATATTAATTACAGGTGTAGTTAAGCATCCGAACGAAACAGGTTTTCTAGCTGTAAGAAAACGAATCTTGGCCCGGCCTTCAGTTACGACCAAAACCTCTAAACGAGTAAAAATGTGTACTTACTAAGTCCTATTTCGTCCCTTTATTGGTAAAACCGATTATCTGCACTTTTCTTCAAAAACGAGTTATTTACACCAAGCTACTCAACTTTTTGAGCTCTATCTACAGGTAAAACCGATTTTCCGATACAATGCATAGTTTCCGAGATAGATACACAAAAAAACAATTATATTACAAGCTTTTAAGTAACATCTGCACTCAATAACAGCTAAAGTCTTATACCTGTACGATTTTTTGGAAGCCTTGCAATCAAAAACACATTCCGTTTCATATCTTATTTTAGTTGCAATTTGCTTACACTCTGAACATACTGTGGCATTGTAATAATACAAATTAAAATACTTTAAATGGTTCTGGTTTTGCTGATATATTGGAAAGTACTTAGAATCTTACACATTAAAAAGAAAGTAAGTAGTTCTACTTGCTTTTAACAGAACACAATCCTTCGCACTTGTGCAGATTTTAATTCAATTAAAAGAGATTAAGCAGCTTTATTTGTTTTTTCACAACATCAGAGATCGTATCGTTAGGATTTAAATACAAGTAATAGCATCAAGCAAGACGTCATGAGCCTCCGAATAAAACTGCACCTTATAACATATTTTTGTCTTAAGCTTCTATTTTTCACACATGTAAAAGAAGAAGCGTCAAGAAATCTGTGATTGAAATTTGATTTTGTACCCGAAACTGACAACTGATCTGTCGGTCAGGCACAAGTTAAATATATAATTATTTGTGCAATAATGTTCTCTGCGGGTAGTGGATAAATATAGACAGGTTTTTGCTCGACAATAGGGTAACAGATATCAAACAAAATGAAAATATAAAACCAGGTTAACATTTATCAGGAGACAATAAAAAATGTTATTAATTACATTATCTATATATATAAAAGAGTAAATCACTCACTCACTCATCACGAAATCTCAGAAACTATAACACCTACAAACTTGAAATTTGGCAGGTAGGTTCCTTGTAGGGTGTAGACATCCACTAAGAACGGATTTTACGATACTCCACCCCTAAGGGGGTAGAATGGGGGTTGGAAGTTTGTATGAAAGTCCTATGTTTTTGAAGCAAGAGACTTGAAATTTAAAATGTATGCTCTATAGATGGTGTGGAGGTGTACTAATAATGTATCTTTGGAAATCAACCCCTTTTTGGGGTTGAAACGGAGGTTGGAAGTTTGTATGAAAGTTCTATGTTTTTGAAGTAAATGACTTGAAATTTAAAATGCATGCTCAATAGATGGTGTGGAGGTGTACTAATAATGTATCTTTGGAAATCAACCCCTTTTTGGGGTTAAAACGGGGGTTGGAAGTTTGTATGAAAGTTCTATGTTTTTAAAGTAAGAAACTTGAAATTTAAAATGTATGCTCTATAGATGGTGTGGAGGTGTACTAATAATGTATCTTTGGAAATCAACCCCTTTTTGGGGTTAAAACGGGGGTTGGAAGTTTGTATGAAAGTTCTATGTTTTTGAAGTAAGAGACTTGAAATTTAAAATGCATGCTCTATAGATGGTGTGGAGGTGTACTAATAATGTATGTTTAGAAATCAACCCCTTTTTGGGGTTAAAACGGGGATTGGAAGTTTGTATGAAAGTTCTATGTTTTTAAAGTAAGAAACTTGAAATTTAAAATGTATGCTCTATAGATGGTGTGGAGGTGTACTAATAATTTATCTTTAGAAATCAACCCCTTTTTGGGGTTAAAACGGGGGTTGGAAAATTTTATGAAAATCCAATGTCATTGAAGTTAAAGTAATTATGGCAGAAGGATTTTAAATGATTGATATTTAAGTATAAAAAATATTGAAAACAACTACATACTATTATAAGGAGGGATGTGTTAATATAACAATAATACGTACTTTAGGTTTTAAAAAATAATATCCGTCGACTTCATTGATTCTAAAAATTCGTCTAGATATTGATTGTTTTTAACTTTTTTATTTTTTTCCTTTCATTATGTAATTAGCTTTTTCGAATGTAATTAAAAATTATTTGCAAATAACTGACTCCACGCGTACGAAGTCGCGGGCGGCCGCTAGTAGAATATAAATGGTTTACAGTGTATTTTCAAGAGCATATGTAATGCAGAACAGTAACGCTTTTGTTTAACCATCTTGGTCGCGTCGCATAGCGCGTGCGAGAGCGCGTGAGTGACACTCGACTAAATTGTGCTGCCGGCAGCGTCGGGCTTGTAGGTAAATAACTCGGCCGAATGGCGGAGTGACACAGGCCTGCCTAAGTACAGTAATTTATGAAACGTAATTCTCTTCTATCTCCCTCCAACTTACGTTCGCCGTTTAATACACGATTCGATTTTTAGAGAAGTTTTACTCGAATCGTGTAGTCGTCGTGTGATCGTACTTATCGTATACAAAGTACTCGTATAATTAAACATTTATACCTTAAAAAAAAAATACAGGGACGCACGAAATATTTTTTTAAACCAGGGGCATCACACACGCATTTCCAGCCATGCGTCTCTGTATTAAGTTTTTTTTAAATGTATTAATTATTTATTAAAATACAAGTAAATGGTAATTAAGAAATTTATTAGGACTTTTTATCAAATAATTAAAAACATGGCATCAGTCTTCCTCGGCAGGTGGGGGTTGTTCATCGGGTGGATATATCGAAGCGATTAGAAGCTGCAGATCTTCTTTATTCAAGTCAATACACATTGTTCCAACTATATCTTCAATTCCTAAGGTTCCATCGTTACTCATATCAACTTCTTTTATGAGATTATCTAGATGTCTCTGAGGCATTTTATAACCTTGTTTAGCTAGCACTTCCTTTAGATTTTCTCTGTCTACCGAACCAGTTTTATCAGGGTCAAACACTTGCAAAGCAGTTCGCAATTCATCCTCTATAGGAAAATCTCTCTGTCGAATAGTTACCATCTTAACAAATTGGTCGAAATTAATGTGCCCTTTTGGATGCGGCGGTCTTACGCAATACGCTATCAATTCATAAAATTGTTCTTCAGTAACGGTCATTAGAAACAATGCCTTTAACATATAAACTAATTCTTTCTCTGTAATATAATTATCTAGATCTGTATATGCAGGTGTATAATTTTGATAATACTCCCAAAGCTGTTCTACTTCTGCTAACTGCTCAGGCCTCAATTGAAAGGGTTCTTTCAATGCTTCTGTTGAATCACTAAAATTAAAGGGTGCCGTAGGATCCGGGGGAGGTTCTTCTACGTATGTTTCTTCTTCCTCTACAACTTCTTCTACCTTAGTTTCGTCTTTCTTTTCTTCTCCTTCTATTTCTTCTCCCTCTAAAGACTCAGTTACAAGTTCTTCTCCTAGTATTTCTTCATCTTCTACTGCTTTCTCTTTATGTTCTCCTTTAAGCTCCTCATCTTCAACATGTTCTCCTTCCACACGCTCTCCTCCTAAATGTTCTCCTTCTATTTGTTCTCCTTCCACATGTTCTCCAGCTACATGCTCTTCTTCAACTTCATCAACAACAGCCGCTCCTTTCTCCCCTACTTTTTCTTGATCATCATCTAATTTTGTTTCATTACCATCACCTCCTTCTGGGTTCGCTGTTTCAATAGTTTCAGCGCCCTCCGTCGGTTTATCTTCCATATGCAGATTTATACCCCACTGGTAATTTTATAAGACTTCTATAATATGTGTTTAATACTTGATCATACCAAAAAATTGTCGCCGCATCGGTGTTTGTAGAATTGTGTTCGAAGTATTGTTATTAAATTATCTGTGATTTTGTCATATAAATAGAGGCTTCTTAGTGATATAGAATCAAGAATACATACAAATTCTTCTAATAGTTCATTGCGTACAGTATCTAAAAAATCAAACATTGATAAAAAAATTAAAATAAAATTTACTAAATTGACACTTTATTTTAGTAGACTCTAGCTATCTGTCAAATTATGTTTTCGTCAAGGTTTTATTTTATGGACGTGAAAAAGAAACTTTTTATTACTCTTTGCTTGCTTTTACCTTGTATTACCCATGGAAGTAATAAGAACTACGTGTACTTATTACTTCCATGGTATTACCCAACAAAACTGGTTTGGCAATTTACAATGTGTCCCGGGATAAAGTGTAGGTAACCCTGAAATGAGGTGAAAATCTGTGAAAATAGATAAAAAAATATCGATAGAAAAATATTAAAAGAATAAAAATATGTTTTCTATTTTTATGAAAACATAATGATGATTGAGATCGAAACTAGTCGGCTTTCCCGACAAAAAGACGTGAGTGACCCGTTTAATTTATTTAATTAATTTAGTTTGAAGATTTTTTTTTTTCACTAAGGACTTTATGTACATTGAAAAATTAAGTAAAAAAAAAAAAAACATTTTTATGACAAAAAGCACGTTATTGACAGTCACTTTTTTGCTTACTAACTGACACGACATATTTTTATTTCAACGAAATCGACCGTTTACTTTGATAGAAATCGAGATTTCACATATTATTATAGTCTTTAGTGAAAAACAAAAAACACTTAATACATGAAAAAAAAAATAGAAAACTAAACACTAAAATATTTTTGTTTAAATTGATATCGATGCTATCGGTTGATCCTCGATCGATATCAATCTCAATCGACGATTAGACTAGATTTATCAACCGGATTCTTCAAGCAGCCAAAGCTACCACATCAATCGCTCGTGTCTTGACAGTGTGTCTTTTGCACTGTCCCCAAGTTTTAGAAAATTGTGATACGGTTGCGGTAACATTGCACGTGCATTTCGATTTATGATTATTTCGACTTACCATATTCGAGACAAAACGAACCTCACTTACAGGTGGTGGTGCACCTTGCGAGAAGTATCTATCTACGGCAGAACAACACTGTATTAAGACTAGCCTGCCTGACTGAGGACGATTTTTACAAACAGAGTGCTATCAAATAAGTTACAGTGTTATTGCATTTCTACTAGTGAGTAAGGTCGTCATACAGTTACGGAGGTCCTACAGTACTAGTTGGCAACGTGCGAGAACAAAACTATGAAACCAAATTAGATGAAGATAGAATTATAGAAAAAAATACGCGAATCTAAAATAAAACTTTATAGAAAGCTGGGATGGTAAGTATTTAGAAGTATCTGTTCGACATGATGGATAAATTATGGTTGTTTTAGATTTTATTTTCAAGTTATGCACATTTAACTTATACTTTTTCTACTCAAATTATTATTATTATCTCTTTTAAGTTCACAGGATTAAACGCGGTCGTTTGATAAGGCGTGCGCGGATACGCGTAGAAGCCCCTTGGAGAAATTGTACACCCACGTGACCTGCTCCACGATATGTCAATGCAACAATATACCCCATGAGCAGGTCTCGGCCTGGCTTTGGAACTATTGCATTACCACCCTTAATGCTCGTTATCAGCGGCAGGCGGTGGCTCACCACTCTCTAGATGGATCCCCAAAATGCCAGAAAAAATTTGACTGGAAAGATTAGGGGTAACCGGAATGAGTCTATATTTTATTTTATTTTTATTTATTGAGTAGTGTCGGTGTGAAATCGTAACAAACTCACATTCACATTTATAATATTAGTAGGGTAAGTCCGCTCGATGTGAAGCCGTTACTGTAGCCATATAAATAATTAAATATTGTCAGACATTACATTACACAGCGCTATCTAGCCCCAAAGTAAGCCAAGCTTGTGTTATGGGTACTAGACAACTGATAATATAGCTACATTTTGTTGCCCGATGTGGAATAAAAAATGATAGGATAACCATCACATTTATTATGTGACGGAGGACTCGAAACCTGTACAGACAAACCCTTTCCCCGCAATGCATAGAAAACTGCATAAACAACGTGGGGTCATAAAAACGCATAAGCAAAAGTTACGTCTCACGGCCAGTGCTTTCATAAGCGGCATCACGTGCGTTGATTCTTAGGAGAAAGAACCCGTCGCCGGCGGGATGGTGAGCGGATGGCTCGGCCCGCACGCTGCGAATATGCACGGCAGAAGCCGAATCGTTCCACAACCTCGCACATGCGTGCGAATCGGCAGCAGTTTTCGGCGGGAAAAAAGACGCGCGCGAAAATTTAATAAAAAAAAATATAACAAAAAATACCTATGTAAATATAGTATTTAATTATAAACGTTATTATATGGTAGCCAGTGATCAAGTGCTAATCTGTTTGGAAGCAATTCGTTTCAGAAATTGTATAAAATGGTAAGTACCATAAGCTTTAGTCCTTTGTCTAATAAACACTTTTCTTGTTTAGGCCCATGGAACATATTATTTTTTTAAGATTTCTGTGCTAATTAATACTTGGAATTTCATAGAGCATAGAGTCCATAAAGATTTATTCGCGAATTGCCATAAGTCATTGATTGCCAAAGTGTTCTATAACGATCCCTTGGGGGTCGATTTCGATATGCATGGGGTCTTTGAAACTCTTATACTCATGTACTACTTAGTAGGACAGGAGGTCTACGGACGTACGGAAAGAAAATATATATAAGCGATATAAGTGACAAAAAGGATTGGTGAAGTGAAGTGAAGACTACTGATTTAGAATTTAAGCGAATGCTAGTATACACACAAGGGAACAATATATATAAGTAAGGGGACATTATCTAATAACCACTGAGTAAATAAAAACGGGTTGCACTCCGGGAGTGCCGGCAGAAGTGAAAACTTGAACATTAACATTGTGCATTTTTGAATATTTCGGAATGTTAGGGAATAATTTCGCAAGAATTGCTTTATCAGAATAAAAGTACTATCATTTATGTGGTAAAATACAATTCCTTTATTGCGCTGTCGTAAACTAACAATTTATATTACATTAAAAATAATCTTTTCGCCGCGTGGTAGAAAGAGAGGGGGATCCTCTCCTACGCCGCGCAGGCGGTCTACTCTCCCTCCGTCTTACGAATTTTCGATCAGGTCACGTGATCCTGACGCGAGTTTAACATTTTTTACCCATTCCAAAAAGTGCACAACGCCGCTATAGATGTTTTCACTTCAAAATTGGGAATATTAAAAGTTACAAGCATCTAAAATTGTAAAACTGGGGTACTATTACAATAACTTCGCGACTGCAGATGATATAAAACTCTCCAAACAGATCCTAATCTAGTAATCCAGTCGACGTCAACCCTTACTGGACTGCTGGTCCCCCCTACTACGAATCTCCCTCGAACGAATGCGTTTAGAGTATACTCCACGGGGACGATAAGAGCTCGAGATAATATAAACCCGTCCATGGACAGGCTACGGTCGACGTTGCTTAACTTGCTTGTTCGATTACATCTCGACGCCATCGAGCTCCTCAATCCCTTTTTTCTATTCTTTATTTACTTAATTAGGTATCTACTAAAGTAGTAAACCAGTCGTCCAGCTACTGATTGGATGATTTATTTATTTGGGGATATCCATAAATTACGTCACACGTTAAGGTGGAGGGAGGGGGTCGATGAAGTGTGACATTGTGTGACAAGGGGGTGGGAGGGTTCCTAAATTTTGTGACGTGACATTTCAAAATCTATTATAATCACGAAACACGAACTTTGAACTATTAACGAAAAACAAAAACAATTGCAACTCTAGATGTAAATTTGCAAAATATGTGACGTCACACTAGGGAGTCTCACAAATGTGACCAGCTGTGACAAGGACGGGGGGAGGGGTCAAAAAAACATGAAATTCGTGTGACGTAATTTATGGATGGCCCCTTTGTAATTTTTTATTTAATACCATCAGGGGCGGACTAAGAATTAGGCAACCTAAGCACGTATTTAGGGCCCGTAGTTTTTGGGACCCGAAAATTAGGTTTTTAATTTTGTAGTGAAAACTTCTTTTGTAGGCCTGGAAATACAATGTTTCTTACGGTCCGCTTTAGTCCGCCACTGAACACCATACACTCAAGTCTATGGTATTAAATAAAAGTACTTTAGTTTTTCAATAACCTAATGTAAACCAAGGATCCTTGATAGAAATTGCTACAGCCTCCGTGCTGGCATCCGGCATTGGCAGTTTTAACCGCTCAAATTATTATTTTCCTATTAAAAAATATAACAATTATTAAAAATATATATGTTTAGGACAACTTTATTTGTTATTCCTTAACTGATCTGTTATCAGTCTATCATGAGTAAATGTGGTATTTCATTCATTCATTTCAGCGTGTTCAAACTTTGAAATCACACATTTTATCATCAAATTTTAATTTGCTAAAGTGTGTAAGTAGCTTCACCTAATCTTAGATCAAGAACCCGCGTCACCTGCACATGGTACACCCTAGAAGTAGGCTTTACGAAAAAAATGTATTTATGTACGTTTATCAGTTATCTATACCCATTGAACAAGTTTTAGCAAGCACTTAGTTTGGGACTAGATGGCGCTGTGTAAATTGTCCAGAAATATTTATTTCATTTGATATTCATATCATAGGATAAGGTAAATGTGGAATATAAATTACAAATCGGTATTTCGTGGCGACTGCGATATTGAATTTAAAATGTTGGCCTTTAGGTAATCGTGCATTATCACGAGAATCAAACGAGTGTACTAAATTTAAGTTATTTAGACACTGGGGTTATATTTAAGTTGCAAGATTTGATTACACACACGGCGGTGAAACTAAATGAAAGCTTGTGAAATGTCGTAGACTTAAATAAACCAAACCGTAGAAATTTGGTTATTTTTTATTTTAAGTGTATTGTAAGAAAACATAATCAAAGCTAAAATGACAACAATTCAAAAGCCATTATCTTCATCATTATGTTGCAAACAATTTTCTGAGAATATGAGAGTTCATCGGAAATATCGTGCAGATTTAAAAAGCTGGTCAAGTGCGAGTCGGACTAGTACATAAAGGATGCTGTACCACCATACAATGTTTTAAGCCATAGTAAATTAGTAATATATGATCGGCGAAAATTTCAAGTGTCTAGTTATTACGGTTCAAAATATATAGTGTGACAGACAGATGGACAGACAGAGGAGTCTCAGGATTATTATTATTCCTATAAAATTCACACGATAAATTACACACGACCGTCTAGCCCCAAACTAAGCAAGGCTTGTACTATGAGTATTTGTAAATAATTGATATTATACATTTTTTTGTAAATAAATAGACCACCAAACACCAAGACCTACAGACATGTTCATGCACACAAATATTTGTCTTGTACGGGGGTCGAACCCGCAACCTCGGAGTCAAAGCGGGCACTGCTAGCCATTCGACCACCGGATTCGTTAATAACATTATCTTTACCCACTTCAATAGCTGCATCTTTCAACTACAACTTTCGTTTTGTCAAATTTCATCTAGTTTAGCATTAAGTTTACAAATATTGTTATCATTTGTTAGCAAATATATTGGCTACTCGATAACACATGTCCCTAGACACTACATGGCAGTTTAAAGCTGCCATGCAATAGCTAACATGTTAGCCGTGTTGTCATGTTGCCCAACAATTTAACTGTGTATTGGTGTTCTCAATTAAAATATCTGCCAACATGATTGACAACACATCCATATATGACGAGCTCGGTGGCGTAGCGATCAATGCTGCGGCTTCGACAGCGACGCCCATGGGTTCGATTCCCACATAGGACAAACATGTGTGCATGAACATGTCTGTTTGTCTTGGTCTAGGTGTTTTCTATGTATCATACATTTTTTTTTGTAAATACATACTTACGTATTTACAAAAAAAAATGTATTTACGTATGTTTATCAGTTGTCTAGTACCCATAACAAAAGCTTCGCTTACTTTGGGGCTAGATGGCGCTGTGTAATTTGTCTGACAATATTTATTTATTATTTATACAGTTAAATTGTTGGGCAATATGACCAACACGGCTAACATGTTAGCTAATGTATGGCGGCTTTAAACTGACATTAGTGCCTCGTGACATCTGTTGTCCAGTCAACATGACCAACACGGCTAACATGTTGGTTAATGTATGGCAGCTGTTACATTCATGTTTCTGGGAAAATCCGGTCATCTAGGTACTTGTACAAGTTCATTAAGTCATCGCATTTCACCACAAAACTACGGCACTGCAAATATCCATGGAATCTTAGTTATTATTAAAATTATCTCCCGCCCACCCACGCCGCCCGCTAAAAAGTCATTTTGTTTTATAATTTACTTGTAAAATAACAAAGTTACATTGTTGTTTTTTTTTACGTTGGTCCATCATAAAGTTAATATTAACTTTACGGTACAATATATCGAGCTCGGTGGTCGAATGGTTTGCAATGACCGCTTTGACTATGAGGTCGCGGGTTCGACTCCCGCATGAGACAAATATGTATGTGCATGAACATGTCTGTTTGTCTTCGTCTAGGTGTTTTCTAATACGTATGTATTTACAAAAAAAATATTAAGTATAATATCAGTTACCTAGTACCCATAGTGTACAAGCAGTATGTAATTTATCCAGGAATATTTATTTATTTATTTACTTATATGTTTTTTGTGTAGATATATTTGTATCGTTGTGTTCGACTTTATAATATAATGTTTGTAATTGTGCCCATTTAATTACACCATTGGCCGTGTGGTTTCCTGCAGACTAGAATATAATTACTCCATCTCTTCCCGTGGATGTCGTACAAGGCGACTAAGGGAAATACATTATAAAACATCGACCTGGGGCCTTACCACAAGCTCTAAACGCAGGAATAAAACTATGATGGTTGCGTATTAATCAATGAATTTCATTCATAAATTCGCAACCATGATGGTTCCATTCCTGCGATTAAAGCTTGTGGTAAGGCCCCAGGCCTCCCCACCCGTCTGGCCAGCGTGGGGAGTGTAGGCCAAATCCTCCTGTCTGTGACGGACGAGAGAGGGTCGTGCTCCTGTAGTGGAGACTAAAATGACCTGATGATGAATTACACCATCGCCTGACCAAGTCGTCATTTCGGTATTCTATGTTTGGCCGGAAGAGATCCCTTATGGGATAAGTCAGCCATTGTATTATACTTATACACTTGTTCCTATTGTTTTGTATTGTGAATTTGTGCGCAATAAAGTATTACAAACAAGTAAATAAAAGTGTTTGTTTATAAATTTTGTAAAGTCAGGATAAAAATCTTTCTAAGTTTCATTTCTATGTCGGGCCGCAGTTTTAAAAACCCCCGCAGTTAAATTTACTTATATTACGTTGATTCTGTCCAATTGAACCAGAAATAACGGAGTTGCTGCGTAGCGCAGGTGGCGGCCTGCGATCAAAGTTTGGTATGAACGAATTTATATAATTTCATTTTAAAAATATGAAATTATATAAAAAGATATTACTATTAGAATAAATATTATTATAACTTTTGTTACGTGACTAACTACATAAATGCAATACTTAACATAGCTGTCGTTAAAATTTCTGATTTAATGCAAATAAAATAGGAAAGTGCAACGTCATCACGTAGTGATCTTTTGTGCAGCGTTTTGAGGATAGTCCAAAATTGTAATTTTAAGTTCTCATATCTCGTGAAGTTGTTATGCTATCTAAATAATTCTTTCACCTATAGTTATATTATAGTGACGTCCTTACATAACAAATCGAAAAAATGACAAGTAGCCTATTCTTATGCTGCACATAATAAGAGCTAAAATCCAATAACAGTTTACACTTACCTGCAACCTGACTTCACCTAGCGGCTCTTGACGATTAACTAGTTAAAACAGGTCAAGACTATCATATAGAATGAGTATGAGTATAAAGATGCATTTTCATTATGTAATAATTATTATTTATGTACACTTATTTATGTATTCAACTACTTACTTACATACATTACATTCTTCGACAAGTGTAAATTACTTATAAAGTTGTGTGTCGAGATTCACTGAACTCGTTTTGTTAATTATGATGATTATTTAGACGTTTGCAGTATACAGCAGTATTTCTGAACAATTACGACATGGGAGCCTTCAATAACAGAGTCTTTATTTCCCTTAAAATGCTGGCAACGGATCGGCGACCCCTTGGTGTTGCTGATCTCCATGGGCGGTGGTGATTGCTTTCCACCAGGTGACCCACATGCACGTTTGCCCTCCTCTCATATAAAAAAAACATCGTCTCCCCTTATCCGTATCCCACTGCTAAGATACGTACCACTCCTAAATTGAAGGGGTTTGAAGCATACTCTATCACGCTACTCAATTACAGGTTGGCGGTTGAAAACACTGGCCTCCAGGGTTTTCAAGACGCCTAAAAACTAAACGACTGTCATCTAATGACAGCAGCCAGTGCCCGAGATCGACATGTGCTGATAACTTAACGTGCCTTCCGAAACACGGACGAGCCCGAGATAAATATTTGATTAGACTAATCATTAGACTAATCCACTTAACAACGCCGTCGAGATCTTCAATTATAAATAAATAAATAATAAACATTCCTGGACAAATGACACACGGCCATCTAGTCCCAAACTAAGCAAAACTTGTACTATGGGTACTAGGCAACTTATATATAATAATACTTAAATACATTTTTTTGTAAATACATACATATAATACATATAAAAACACCCAGACCAAGACAAACAGACATGTTCATGCACACAAATATTTGTCTTGTGCGAGGATCGAACTCGCGACCTCGGCCTCGGAGCCAAAGTGGCCATTGCTAACCATTCGACCACCGAGCTCGTCATCATTAACAGTACATCTTTTACAAAAATACTATGAATATGTATGAGGAGTGACGGGTGCCTGCCCTAGTTAAGACTAACAAGTATGTAGTAACAAAAACCCAATAGTCATAAATAGCATAAAGCCCTGAGCCTAATTGGCGATTTGGATCTAAAGGGATAAGGTGGCTAGTTGTATTCTAGAAAGAAAGAACACTTCAATATACATCTAAAACGAAAAATAAGTCTTACGTTTAAGTTATTGACAAATCTTCGCAGCTAATCTTCAGATGGTAATCGGCTTCAGCTTCGGCGGTAGGGCCCCAGATCAGTCACTGATTTTTTTTACATCGGTCAGAAAATTTCGAAAATATGGGAAAATATAGCTTAAACATATAAGATACAAGCTGAAAGCATTTGTTGAAATAGCCCTCTTAGAACAACACCAGAAATATATAATTTTTCCTCAAATTGGTCACCGTACAAAATCAGTGGTTGAAAATCGGAAAAACACGATCCTGGGCCTAAACGTATAAAATGGCTGAAAGCTGTTAATATATTAAATTAGCTAAATGAATAACAATAAAACAATGTAAATTCTCCGAATGTTTTCAGTATAATATTTTCTATCTCAGTAGGAATTTTACAATTTTTTAAGTGATTGTTCCCACCATGACAACGTAATAATATAAAAATAAAATCAAATGTTTACGCTAGCCAGTTGTCATTAGATCACAGTCGTTATTAAGCCAAGTCAGTGGCCTCAAGGCGGCTTGAAAACACTGGCCTCCGCCAACCCACAGTTGAGCAGCGTGGTGGAGTATGCTCTAAAATTCGATTGAGGGGAGACCCATATCCCAACAGTGGGATGATTATGCGTTGATGCCGAATACGCCAGCCAGTAAGAAAACTTTCAAGTATGAAGATTTTAACAAAAGCAATGTGCATATAATATATAGCGAGGAGTATGAAATTTCGCACACTTATAGCACAGTTTATGTAATAGTACTACGTACTTATAGTTTACATATAGAAGGAGTGCAGAATGCTATTTTTTTTAAATTATGCATAAAAAAGACATTAAATCAATAAAAAAACTTTACACACACTACCATGTATTTGACACACATATACGGCCCGCCTGATGTGAAGTAGCCATATTAACGCTCATCATTATCATCATCAGGTGATTTTAGTCTCCACTACAGGAGCACGAAGAGTCTATAAATGTCTGGCACGGAAGAGAGAGGCTCTTCCGTGCCAGACAGAAGGAGGATTTGGCCTACACTCCCCACGCTGGCCAGACGGGTTAGGGAGGCCTGATCGATGATTTATAATGTATTTCCCCTAGTCGCCTTGTACGACATCCACGGGAAGAGACAGAGTGATTCTATTCTAGTCTGCCGGAAACCACACGGCGCATACATAAAATATTAGCGCTCGCAACATAAAATATCGCTCTCGCGCCGCCACCTCGCTGCCAACGCAGCATCTCCCTCCTTTCTGGTGACCTCACTCACTCTCAGGAACATAACAATACTTAAGAGAATTGTTATTTGGCTGCGGTATTCGGTGGGGTGGAGGTACGTTCCCTAGTCGGGTAGCTTACAATTACGCTCCCTACCTCTCTTTTCACAAGAGCTTCGTTTGTCAGTCAGCGGGGTGCACCGCGTGCAGGTGAAGTTGGGATTGGTTCTAAGATGTTGATGAACCACTTATCCCCCAATAATATAGAGACACTCTGTTTCCTATAGTCCCGCTGGGTACGAAACTGTAAAATTACATTAAAATTATATAACCTACCCATTCAGACGGTCTAAGATCATAGACATACATACAGACGGACTTCAGACTCTAACACCTCTTTTATAATCAGGAGTTAAAAATTATGTAAAATTTGTTAAATTGTGCTTACATCATTGAAACAGTCGGTATGTGTCTAAAATCATAGTTCTAATTAATAAAGTACATGATAACAACGACGTTGCAGCAATAGTGAATGTTGACAGTAACTGGGTAAACATTCAAAAGTAACACGTGGTTACGAATTAAGACTTTAGTATGCACGTCTCTTAAGTTACCCTTCACTTAATTCGTTACAAAGAAGCCTTACGATAACGGGGATTCAGGTGACACGACACGCCGCGTCACAGCATCACTTCAAATTTTATAAGGAAGAAGAAGAAAAACATTTATTTACACAGCACTTTTTTTTATACTACGTCAAGTGGCAGACAAGCATACGGCCCGCCTGATGTAAAGCGGTTATAGTAGTCATATTAACACTCGCGACATGAAATATCTCTCGCGTGCCGCCACCGCTGCTACCAATGCAGCGACTCTTTCGTTTCTGGTGACCTCACTCACTCGCAGAAACACAACAACCCTCAAATGAATTGTTATTTGGCTGCGGTCTTCTGTGAGGTGGAGGTACTTCCCCAGTCGGGCAGCTTACAATTACGCAATTGCCCTACCTCTCCTCCGCAAGAGCCTCGTTTGTCAATTAGCAGGGTGCACCACGTGCAGGTGAGGTTGGATTTGGTTCAAAGATATGTTTTGGTAAACCACTTACACCCCAAAGCAATATACAAACAGGTCAAACAGACACAATTATTATATAAGAAAATTGAAAGTACCGTGCAATATCGCAAAAAGGACGCTTCCACTTTTGTACATCAGTGGTCATAAGTGCAGTTCCACCCACCTTACCGTTGTTACTCGCCTTAGAGTTGTCAGAAGTGAAGATGGGGTGTAAGTGGTTTATCAACATCTTTGAACCAAAGCCAACTTAACCTGCAAGCAGTGCGGCGTGTGGTCCGCAGACGCTTGGAGGTCCGCTAATATGGAGGGGGGGGGGGGGGGGGATAAGGGGGGTCTGCCGTCTTATCTATGCAAGACTTGCTAAAAAGCAGCACCAACCTTCACATTAATACAATATTTAATATTTTTAATTTTTATAAAAAAATAATTTATTTTTCGTACTAAAATAAATTGTACAAAATTTATTCATGTGTTATTATTAAGGGGTTCCTTGATATTGTGCTTGATTTTCTAGGGGCCTGCGGATCAGAAAAGATTAAGAAACGCTGGTTTAGACTACCCATCGAGCTCCTCCTCGAAGGAATTCTATAGCTACCTAATATAAATATCAATATATACATTATACATATACATATTTAATATAATACTATACATATTTTGCGGTGTAAGTGGTTCATCAACATCTTTGAACCAAAGCCAACTTCACCTGCACGCGGTGTACCCACCCTGCTGACTGACAAACGAAGCTCTGGCGAACAGAGAGGTAGGGAGCGTAAGGAAGGAGAAACCAGAAAGGAACTCACGGATGGCAGCGGAGGAGGCGGCGCGCGAGCGATATTTTATGTTGCGAGCGTTAATATGGCTACGGTAACCGCTTCACATCTGGCGGGGATTATGCTTGTCTGCCACCCGACGTAGTATAAAAAAAAACCACCCTGCGGACTACACATGGAAAGATAGAGAAATCTACCTACAAATTTTAATTCAAACATTGAGCAAGTCTTAACATAGTACAGGGCCCTAATTAAGTGCTTGTGTACTTTTCTGATTGATTCGTAAACACTACATCGATATGCCATTAGCAGAGAAACGTGTCATGTCACGGTTGATTAATTCCTGAATTAATTAAACAAAAACATATAAAGGTACTTTTATGTCATTAACGTTATATCATTCAGTTACCTAATTGTGTTTCGACTTCATATCCTTATTTTTTGTAAGAAACGAGTTAAAACAATTCGATTAGCAAATGTTACGAAAGGTTTTTTTTCTTCTAAATATTCCGGCAGATACCGGTTTGTTATACGTACCTAATCAACACTACAGATATAAGTACTTACCTGATTTAAATTTACTAAAAAAGACGTATGCAGGATGTTTTTTTATACTACGTCCGGTGGCAGACAAACATACGGCCCGCCTGATATGGAGCGATTACCGTAGCCATATGAACGCTCGCAACATAAGATATCGCTCGCGCGCCGCTACCCCCGCTGCCATCGCAGCATCTCCTTCCTTTCTGGTGACCTCACTCACTCGCAGGAACACAACAACCCTCAAAGGAATTGTCATTTAGCTGCGTTATTCATTGAGGTGGAGGTACATTCCCCAGTCGGGTAGCTTACAATTACGCTCCCTACCTCTCTTTTCGCCAGTTCGTTTGTCAGTCAGCAGAGTGTACCGCGTGCAGGTGAAGTTGGCTTTGGTTCAAAGATGTTGATGAACCACTTACACCCCAAAATATTATTTATTTACTGTGCATGGATTTAAATATTATTTACTTATTGAGCGACTAAAACAGAACCCTTATTACATTTTTTGACGTGACAACGTCTTATAAATTGGTTAGCCGGGTGACACTTCAAGAAACTGGGTCACGTTATGCGCTTACAATGAGAGCGAGTGAAAGGCGCGTGCCTTTCACTCGCTCTCATTGTAAGCGTGTCGTGGACGCGTGTCCCTTCTAAGAGCGAGAGAGACAGACATAAAAAGTGAAAGGCATGCGTCCCTTCCACTCGAAAACATTTTACCACTCAAAGTCGTTGTCACGTAAAACTTTCGCCCGTATACCGACTTTACAGGCAACCAATTTTTTTTAATTAGTATCATTGACTGTAGGTTTTGGTATTCTGTGAGGTGGAGGTACTTTCCCCAGTCCGGCAGCTTACAAATACGCTGTACTACTACCTCTCTTTTGCCAAAGCTTCTTTCGCTAGTAGGTAGGGTGCACCACGTACAGGTGAGGTTGGCTTTGACTCTTCGGTACAGGTGAGGTAAAAGTGTTTAAATTCATTAAATATTTATTTTTGTTATTTAAAAGTACATAAACTACTAGCGGTTGCCCGCGACTTCGTTTGCGTAAACTTATATAAATTTTCATCTTCATTTTTATCCCTTAGGGGATGAATTATTTACAAAATGAGCTTTCAAGTTGTACTAAATTACAAACAGTGTGAAAACATGAATATCGGTTAAGCAGTTTCAAAGTTAACTGCGTACATACATCGTGACACGTGAAGTTTATATATTTATAACTAGCGCCCCTGAACATGTTCCGTTTACAGACTGTTATAGACACTCAAATCTTAATTTATTTTTATTTTTTTCTAGCGAATGCCTTTATGAGTCTACACACTAAACTACAAATTAACATTTTATAGTTTATAAGATTTTGTGATTTATAAATTTTTGACATTGATTCCAGAGTCGTAAAGGCGTTTGATAAAATTTATAGATACACTGACATAAATGTATCTATCTTATAATTATAGTCAGTAGTATAATCACAGTATAATTTAAGTAGTTTTTGGGCTATCTATCATATCGACAACTCTGTTAATAAGATTGTTATTCATTTTTATTTTTTGTTACCATCTCGAACAAATAAAGATTTTTGTTTTTTACCGTTGTCTGTAATCGCGTTCATCTCACAATGAATCGTTTTGTAATCGTTGCCGCGGGGCACAGAAAAACATTAAAACTCAGTTAAGAGTCGCGAATATTATTGTAAGTTTGATTCAAATAATGACGGCTTCAACAAAAAAGTAACATTTATAATATTTATGATTTACTATCGACTACCGGCGACTTTGTGCGCGTTGACTTCATAACAAAAATAATTACTTAAGGCCATTTTTTTCATCATTGCTTAGGGCCACATAAACGCTCGCAACATGAAACATAGCTCGCCATATGCCACTTATCCAATTTCTTTGTTAAACATTTCTTTGCTTATTCGTCCATATTGTTAACATGTTGGTAACCTTGTGTGCTATCCATCTCTTATCAAATATGTAAGTTAGAGAGAGAATGTTAAATAACAGGTTCATCAATCCAACATCCATTTTTTTTATACTACATCCGGTGGCAGAACCAAGCATACAGCACGCCTGATGTGAAGCGGTTATCATAGCGGTAAGTACCAGGGCGGTAGTCATGTTATCGCTCGCAATATGAAATATCGCGCAATATTTATTTTTTATTTTTATTACTACGCAAATGATACACGTTGATGTCTTTTACATCAAATATCTTGAAAATGCTCTAAATTGAGACGCGCATGTTTCTCTGTTTTATATCACTAAGGGCGTCTTTAGAGTCATGCGTTTATTGTCTCGTGTTTTTTAGAGTCATGCGTTTTTCCCGTGGCACGTCTGGATTTGTCATAGTAAAAAACACGCATGCGGGTAATTTAATATTACAGATCCAAATCCTCAAAATGAGAATGCAAAGAAGAAAAACTGATGACTACAAATGCCCTAAGGTAGCATATGACCTGCGTGTTGGAAAGCTATTATCGCAATTAGTGTAATAGTCAAAGTTAGTATAATAATCGCCCAGTTTTATAATTTTAAATGCTCGGTTTAATTCCACCCTTTTACTGTACAAAGGTATTCAAATACATATTCCAGAATAAGTTACACACCACCATCTAGTCTCAAAATAAGCAAAGCTTGTATGGGTACTAGATAACTTATAAATATAAGTTTATTAATTATATCAAACGGGTCGCTCATGTATTTGTCGGGAAAGCCGGCTAATTTCGATTTCACGCGGAATCGTTCATCAGGGCGAGTGTCCAATCGCCCGAATTATAATATATATTTAAATACATAACCTAATACATACCTAACTTATAAATAAATAATTATTTTAATATTTTTTCTAAATACATTCATGTAATTAATACACAATGGCTACATCTGCCATTACTAACTATTCGACCACCGCAACCGCACCAGCCTCGTCAGATATTAAATAAATACTTGCATATAAGTAGAACAGTGTATGTACCGAACAGAAAAAGTTCACACGACCATTTACGCATTTTGCATAGCGGTCGTAGGTACTGCAATTCTGCACGTCTGCGGTCGACCACGAGTAAAAGTACTTTTGGTCTACATAGATTAGCTTCCTAATGACATTACGCTCCTATTGTGCCTTGATCAAAACAGTTTATGTAATATTTATACCAGAGGGATGGAGAGATGTTAGAAGCCAAGTAATAGTGCCAGAAAACAGAGAATAGCATAGCACTACAAGAATTGGCATTAAATAAATATCGATAGCAAGTACATAATTTTCAATCAATCCATAATTCGGTCTTCTTTCATATTCTAGCACCTCACCTATACATTATGTTAGAAACGATCACTCAACTAAACCATTTAAGCTTAGATGCAAATTAATTTATCATAAAATAACAATTTCGCAACATAACAATTGAATATGACAATTTATAGGCCCTAATTAAACGGGTTGAGGACAAACCATAAATTCACTACTGTGTCTCCTGTGTAGCCAGGATTTACAGCGGCGACCACCAAAAACGGCAATGAACATTGAAGTTCATTGCAGTAAGAATAAGACTGCCTTGGAACTCACAACGGCTTTAATCAGAAGTAATTAGCAGGAGTAAGAAGCTTTTAGAATTTGACTTCCCCTCTTAGCAATGTGAGAGACAGCAATATAGCAAATAAGGCATTGAGAGCCTAGAAATAATAACCTAGGATTTATCTAATAACTAAAATGATTTTAAGAACAGATAAACCTTTGTATGTCTGTATAAAAGTTTAGCCCAGTCCAAGTACACCATCTGCAACTTTTACCATAAAGTATTTAACAAACATTAGGTTGTTTTAATTTACCTACCTACACCATATCGTAAATAACCCCACAATTATTCAATTTATAACATTGTTCGTAACAATTATATTTACGAAATATACAAATTAAGTACTATCAAGCCAGGTAATTATCGAGCTTTTAGTAAGTATGATTACTATGCAGTAGTATGGATTACACATGCCCAAAAGGTATGTAAATAACAGACGTTTTTGTATCGATTTTTTTAATACTACGTCAGGTGGCAGACAAGCACAAGGCCCGCCTGATGCGAAGCGGTTACCGTAGCCATATTAACGCTCGCAACATAAAATATCGCTTGCGCGCCGCCACCCCCGCCGCCGTCACAGCATCTCCTTCCTTTCTGGTAACCTCACTCACACGCAGGAGTACAACAAGCCTCAAGGGAATTGTTATTTGGCTGCGGTATTCTATGAGGTGGAGGTACATTCCCCGGTCGGGTAGCTTACAATTACGCTCCCTACCTCTCTTTTCGCCAGTGCTTCGTTCATCAGTCAGCAGGGTGTACTGCGTGCAGATGCTGTTGGCTTTGGTTCAAAAATTTAGATGAACCACTTATCCCCATGATATCGATACTTAAAATATCACCTTGTAATTGATTGATTCACAAAGGACCAACCGTAGACTTATAACATCTATGCACCTTCCTTGAATAAATCGATTAAATTAAATCAAAATACATTTTAGCATCGAACAGATCAGATAACCCTTGATCTGACCGTGAGCTTGGCTTCGAGCAATAGCTGCTGTTAATGACTGCCCAATTTCTATAGCACGCATAACGTGATCGTCCTTGGTAATGATAAATACTTATCTACCATCGCAATTAACTTGTAACCTTGCTAATTCTATTATTTTTATTGATGAACCATTCATTGATATGATCTATACAAGAATTCTGACAAATCGATATACATTAGAGATGGAATCATCCATCAATCATTTCCGAATGATATGATTTCATATCGGTCGGGAACGAACGAGCCATCCATCCGGGTCATCATCATCATCATCATCAGGTCATTTTAGTCGCCACTACAGGAGCACGACCCTCTCTCGTCCGTCCCAGACAGAAGGAGGATTTGGCCTACACTGGGCACGTTGGCCAGACGGGTTGGGGAGGCCTGATCGATGTTTTATAATTTATTTCCCTTAGTCGTCGCCTTGTATGACATCCACGGAAAGAGACGGAGTGATTCTATTCTAGTCTGCCGGAAACCGCACGGCCAAGATCCATCAGGGTCTTCTCGGATAATTTTAGTTTTAAAACGTGTAATCAATTTCATCATCAACCTGTATCTACCCACTGCTGGATATAAGCCTTCCCCAATGCTTTCCACCAAATACGATCCTCTGCCTACCGCATCCAGCCACTTCACGCCGCTTCAAGCGTCGTTCTACGCGCAGCCTCCGCTTTAATACCTTCCTCCCCCCATCTGCCATTAGTTGCTCGACAGATGTAACCGGCCCATTGTCACTTCAACTTCAACTCTGAAGGATATGCCGACCCTGTAAAAACCTATTCACGCCTTTTTCGATAGTAAATAATATGAAATATAACCAATATTTTCAGCGAAATTCATTGAGCTTATGAAATCGTCCGGTCGTTCTGTCTGTCCGTTGCCATGAAACTCAAAATTTAGAAATTCTGACTTCGGATTCGTGTAGAGCATCAAAAAGTAGTAATGTAAAGTGACCTTGGTTTTCCGAAATCAATTCGGGATTTCGAAAAAAAAAAATTCGCTATGGTGGCGCATGCTGCGCGTCCGATGTTTTTATATATGTTAAATTATTATATTTATGGTGTCGATAATTTACTTTATGTTTTTACTAGGCGCGTGATGTGATGGTAACCCCTTAATTGGCAATTTTAACAATATCCGCCAGCTACGCGCAGTGTAGGCAGCATCCGCAGTGACATCACGTTGTTAGTAGGTCATACACTACAATAATTATTTTACTGATTTATTGAACTCTATAGAATTACTGCGGCAAGATTAAAGAAATCCGGTATTGGTAGGAATTCACATAAAAACTTATATATTTCCTTTAGTTTTTAGTAGTTATTAAGAATTATGATTCCTTTTAATAAGAATTTATATTTTTTACTTACTACATGAGTTTCGAAATATTATTTATTGTTAATCTATATTCGTATTTGACTCGTAAATATGGATAATTGGAGATACTACTTTGACAAGCCCGGATGGCCCGGTGGTCGAATGGCTAGGAATGTTCTATGAATTATAAGTATATATGTTATACGTATAATTCATTCGCATAATTGAATGATTCGTGAACGATATAGTCTCTGTGAAGAATATACTCGTATATCTGTATGTCATCATCATAATGATGATGATCATGATGAGTACATAGGTGTCGCATAATTTAATGATTTGTGAATGATATAGTCTGTGTGAAGAATACATATCTGTATAAGCAGGATCATAGTCTGTGTTAAGCACAGTGTGAAGGCACAGAATAACTGACAGTACTGTGAAGGTCGGGGAGATTGCGCAATTTGATCGAAACACATTTAGTTTACTCGCATTGTGGAACCGCTCTGTCGATCACGAGCTGTAATTGTATCCATATATCAATCACGGCTCTGAACCATATATCAAAGACAAAATTACAATGTTGTTTGTGCAAAACGGAATTAATTACATACAAGTACCTAAGTAAGTAAGTAATGCTAACCTACCTAAGTAAGTAAGTAATACTAACCTACCTAAGTAAGTATTTGACGAGCTCGTTGGCGGAATGGCTAACAATGGCACTTTGACTCCGAGGTCGCGGGTTCGATCCCCGCGCAAGACAAATATTTGTGTGCATGAACATGCCTGTTTCTCTTGGTCTGAGTGTTTTCTATGTATGTATTTACAAAAAAAAAATGTATTTAAGTATAATATCAGTTATCTAGTACCCATAGTACAAGCTTTGCTTAGTTTGAGACTAGATGGCAGTGTGTAATTCGTCTGAGAATATTTATTTATGTTTTTGAGCAAGTTGTCGTCATCAACCCTTACTCCACGGCTGGGATACGGGTCTCCCCTCAACTGTAGGGGTTTTTAGAGCATACTCCACCACGTAAGTCATCAATGCTGTGAGACCCTTCCTTTGGGAAGCACTCGTAAAGAATTTTATTCTAGCATTGCGTCTCTAAAATAGATAGAAGAAATAACCAACGCCTTTCCTGTTAACTATTCTTCGTTTTAAAGTACTTATTTAACTCTAGACTTATGTTTGTAATTGCTTTTTTTTGGGGTGTAAGTGATTCATTAACATCTTTGAACCAAAGCCATCTTTACCTGCACGCGGTTCACCCTGCTAACTGACAAACGAAGCTCTGGCGAAAAGAGAGGTAGGGAGTGTAAGGAGTGTAATTGTAAGCTACCCGACTGGGGAATGTACCTCCACCTCACAGAATACCGCAGTCAAATAACGATTCCCTTGAGGGTTGTTGTGTTCCTGCGAGTGAGTGAGGTCACTAAAAAGGAAGGGGGTAGAGGCGCGCGAGCGATATTTTATGTTGCGAGCGAGATAAAAAAAAAACGGGGTCCCACTACACATTCCCACCACTGTATCTCCTGTGTAACCAGGACTAACAGCAGCGACCACCAAAAAAGGCAATAAACAATGAAGTCAACTGTAGTCCCGGAGGAAAAACTACAGCTGCCTTGGAACTCACAACGAATTTAATCAGAAGATATTAGTAGAAGTAGGAAGCTTTTGGAATTTGGCTTCCCCTCTTAGTAATGTGAGAGAGAGTCATAATTTGTAATTAAATAAATATTTCTGGACAATTTACACAGCGCCATCTAGTCCCAAATTAAGCGCAAAGCTTGTGTTATGGGTACTAGACAACTGATAAATGTACATAAATACATTTTTTGTAAATGCATACTTATATTACATATAAAACACCCAGACCAAGACAAACTTACATGTTCATGCACACAAATGTTTGTCTTGTGCGGGAATCGAACCCGCGACCTCGGCGTCAAAGTGGCCATTGCTAACCATTGGACCACCGAGCTCGTCAAATTGTTTGTAAACATGTTGGTGTGAAATAAAATTATTCATTATTTATTTATTACTAACTAACCCGACAGACCCACAAAACCCATGCAATAAGTCACTAAAGTTGCACTGCAATCGGATGAGCGGTAAACGAATGCATAGAGGACAAACATACAAACGTTAATTTTAATTTCTATTTATTTAAAATAAGTTAATAAATAAATAATAAATATTTCTGGACAATTTACACAACGGCATCTAGTCCCAAATTAAGAGCAAAGCTTGTACTATGGGCACAACTGATAAATGTACTTAAATATTTTTTTTTGTAAATACATACTTATAAAACAAAGAAAACACCTACACCAAGACGAACAAACATGTTCATTCACACAAATATTTACCTTGTGCGGGGATCGAATCCGCGACCTCGGACTGAAAGTAGCCATTGCTAGCCTTTCGACCACCGAGCTCGTCAATTTCGAATCCAGATTTAGGAAAAGTTAAGTAAGACTCTAACGGTCCAATCTTAAAGCGCAGCAGACGTTATTTGGCAACGCAATGCAGTTATCGGCCATGCAGTTCCATAAAAAAAACATTGTAACATATTTTTGTAATATATTTATTAATTAAATTTTGTCAAGGCAACAATTGTTATTAGTCCCAAAACAACTCTACACATGTTGACACTGCAAATTGCGACAAAATTTGAATTACAAAATTATAATATTCGTATATGAAAACTGAACTGTTTATATGACAATAATTCACTATACGTACCAAATAAAGGTGAAGTTACAAAGTAGTTTAATTAATTGAGTCGGAATTTATTACTCTGGAATGTCCCTACTGTGAATGAGAAATTAAATGTTTTATGCTTGGTGAAAGGTCGGCAGGTATGCACTTATTTTGATGCAATTAGCCTCATTTTCAATTTTATAACAACAATTCACTTTCGGTTGTGCTTCTTCGTATAGAAGCATTAATGAATCACGGACTTCCATTATGAAGCTGGTGAAGGAAGATGATTATAGTAATTTATAAAGAAGTAGCGCATTATATCAAGTGACGTAAAAATAAATTTAATACTTAAATTTAATAAAAATAAATTAAACTTAAATTTACTTTTACGTTACTTGATAAAGTATTGTTGTTGACTATGTTAGTTATATCGTGCGTTATTAACAATATTATTTAAGTCACATTTAAACGCATTATTAGTTAAAACACGTTTTCTCCAGTCAAAACTCATTTTTACTAACATTCTTATTTAAACCAAAATTTCCTAATTATAACCAGAATTTACAACGTTATACGCTTCACTACATAGTATAAAACAAAGTCGCTTTCTCTGTCCCTATGTCCCTTTGTATGCTTAAATCTTTGAAACTACGCAACGGATTATGATGCGGTTTTTTTTAATAGATAGAGTGATTCAACTGGAAAGTTTATATGTATAATATATGCATAACATAGTAGAAAAACACTGATAATTTAGAGGTTTCTAATGTGATGTCGTAAATAAACACATTTTTTTGCTCTTTTATTGCAAACGCTGGCTGAACCCAACGAGATAGATCAAAATAATGTAGTACAGTATTGTTCACCTTAAAATGGTCTACAAAAAAGTTCGCGATGGTATATGTCTATCTCTTAGTGGTAACACACAATAACCGTTATTTTATCCTTTGCTTTTTACAAGAAATAATGCCTTATTTACGAAGCGATTTTAAGCAATACAGAATTAATCCTTATCCAATTAAGTACCTTAAATACATTGCGCATTTAATATAGATCAATATGGCCCTTTACAGCATGTAATTTAAATGAATAGTTTAGAAGATATTACACATTTAAAATGCAGGGACATAACGGCTGTGGCGGTACCGGCCGCGGAGCCGGCGGCGTGTGCCTATAACTGGGGAAGGACTGGATAGGACAAAGCGCAAAGACCTTCTGTAGTACATTTAGTATCAGCATTGCACCCGTGCGAAGCCGGGGCGGGTCGCTAGTAATTATATAAAACTAAACACTAGTTAAACTAGTGTAAGAGAAAATAGGAAGCGTATTCGTAAATAGCCTATGCTTTAGCCGCTCGAAGTTGCTTCGCAAATAGCAGACGTATCGGTCTGTCGCATCAGCTATTTACAACTGTTCTAAATTCCATTGGGTTAGGTTAAGTTATTGTGATCACCAAAAGTCGAACGAACGAAGCGAATGTCACTCGATTTGCTTTTGGATAGAGATGATGTCTAAGTCGTAATTACAGTTCGCCATAAACGATGAACTTTGACCTTGGTTGAATCACTTTTAATCATTTCAACAAAACGCGTTTTTCTTCATCATGTGTAATAAAAAGTGCTCATGACATTGAAACTTGTTGGCACTTTAAATTACGGAGTTCCAGAAGTAACCCTCCGGCTCTATCTTCAGACCGTCGCGTCGTCATCATGTATATGGGGGGGCTATGGGCCCACCACATTTTTGAAAATCAGGTAATTCTAATTATAGAAAAGGCAGTCAGTAAAATCTAGGTTTAACTAGAGAGAACGCGTTATAACAAACAACGTAAAAAAAGTACGATTATAATTGTAACATATAAAATATGTCTCTAATACTAAAAGCCTTTGAGCTAAGCCGCGTGCAGGCAAACTGACAGATATATATATGGCGAAACTAGAAATGCATTGGGCGGTTGCGACCATGATCACGGTCGCAATGACGATCCATTTAACTGGTATGTTACTGGTCGCGATCTCTGCCGGTGTATTGCGTGTGTGGTATTGAATAAATATAGAAAATCATTGGTCGCTACGACCATGGTCGCGGTCATGGTCGTGGTAGCGGTCTCGGTCGCGTATTGTATTTGAACACTAAGAGTAGTGAATATAACCGACAATATGCACTCGTAGAATTACCCAGAAATGATCTAAGTACAGCCACGTGCAAAAATTTATATAGAATTTGCAAAAGAAATGGTTTGCATTGCACGTGTCAAGTAATAATGAAAATTGTTTTAAAAAGATGTTGTATTAATGTATGACTACTAACGGCCCGCCCACGCTTCGCTGTGGTTCAATCTTTACGTTCCCGTCTCATTGAAGTGAATTTCCCGTACATTCGCCCTGTCAATAATATTTCATTTGCGCGGTGTTCGAACTCACGACCCTCTGAGTAATTGCTAACCATTCAACTACTAGTCTACTAGCACTACAAGTGTCACTACACGTGTATGGTATCAACTTGATGGTGTAAAAGTATTCTTACTATTAGCACAATAAGATTTAGCGATAATTACGTAACAAGTTTCTACTTGACAAACACTTCTGTGAGCAACTTGCCGACCATCGCTACACTACATACTCGTATTTCAACTTTTTACTGCTAGTCCCGTGACGACCAGTTACATCACTACGTCTAGGTAAATAATAAATAATAGACACTATCATGTATATGTATAACATATAAGCATATAACAGAATGCATACTTGAAAAAAAATTGGTTGTCTGTTTACGGACGATAATAGGCTATTTGACAATGTTCAAAAATTGTATAAATTATTTAAAAATATACAAAACTATAATACTATAGCAGTGTGGTTTTCGGCAGACTAGAATAGAACCACTCATTTCTTCCCGTGGATGTCATACAAGGCGACTAAGGGAAATACATTATAAAACATCGATCATGCCTCCCCAACCTGTCTGGCCAGAGTGGGGAGTGTAGGCCAAATCCTCCTGTCTGGGACGGACGAGAGAGGGTCGTGCTTCTATAGTGGAGACTAAAATGACCTGATGATGTAATAAATATTAAAATATTATAATTATTATAATAAAGGTCAGGCAGGTTGGACCTTAATAATACCTTAGCGGCGAAACCGGTAAAAATTAAAATAAAAGTTTAAGTAGAACTGTACAAGTGCTTTATTATGACATTACGAGCATATAGCAATGTGAGAGACAGGCATAGATATGACAAATAAGGCATTAAAAAACCTAAAAGATGGCTAGTCAAGTAAAGCTCAACTGCCGTGCACCACAGACTTTAAGGAGGTACCTATCTAACACTATTACGGACCTAAAACATTAAGGTATTACCTAACACATCGATTCCAATAATATGAATAGCAAAATCGTCTGAACAAGCGTTCACTGTTTGAATTATCAAGCGGTAATTCTCTCTTGTTGCTACCAAATCAGAATAGTATACTACGCCGAATGCGTCATGCAGTCATCATTTGGAGTCAGCTAGGTGACTATCATCATCATCATCAGGTCATTTTAGTCTCTACTACAGGAACACGACCCTCTCTCGTCCGTCCCAGACAGGAGGATTTGGCCTACTCTCCCCACGCTGGCCAGACGGGTTGGGGAGGCCTGGGGCCTTACCACAAGCTCTAAACGCAGGAATGGAACTATGATGGTTGCGTATTTATCAATGAATTTCATTCATAAATTCGCAACCATGATGGTTCCATTCCTACGTTTAGAGCTTGTGGTAAGGCCCCTGATCGATGTTTTATAATGTATTTCCCTTAGTCGCCTTGTACAACATCCACGGGAAGAGACGGAGTGATTCTATTCTAGTCTGCCGGAAACCACACGGCATGTTATGTCATATGATAGCATAATATTACTTGTATTGTCACGAGGGTAAACTACTACGTTAGACTAGAGGTTTAATTGTTCATATGTGTTGTCATAAAGTGACTAAGTAGTAAAGAGTCTAAAATTAGCTAAGTAACACTAGATTTTTATTATAAGGACCTAAATTAGGCGAGACCACAGTTACCTTGGAACTTAGCTTGCAGTAAGGTTTCCGGGTGAAAGTAAGGAGCGACCGAGTACGGAAAACGATGCGACCATCTCTGATTCTAGTTCAATAATCACAACGTAACTCGATATAATACACAATCAAATTCGAACTTTATTTGAAAGTACTAACTTGTAGAATTCATACAAGAAATTGTATGAGCATAAAATCAAAGGAATAATGGATTTTAAAGTATAATAACCTTGTTTGTTTTATGTCGTCACCCGATCGTATCAGGTTCTCGTAATGTGCCATGAGATACCATAGAACCGTGGCATGTAATCTGTCTTAAATTTTATAGGTTCTATTTTGGCGAAGTACAGTTGAGTTCATAATATTAACAATAAACATATAACAGTATACATAGCAGTCATAGCACTGTAGCATGGGCGACAGAGCATCGCTCGGCGTCTTTATTGCATTCCATTTCATTTCGTTTATATCTTTCAGTCATTGGTCAATCAACTGTGTGTCAATTAGTCAGCCATATTTTTCGGTAATAAAGGTTTATATTGGGGAACAGAAAATTCTGCACATGATACCATCGAAAAAACTTTAAAAATCCCAAATTCCATTTTTTACTTTTTCTGAACCAGTGTGCGCCGGCATTATACGTATAGGTTAAAGACGATCCGCGACCTTGGAGTCAAAGTGGTCATCGCTAGACATTCCGGTGGTCGAATGTCGATCCCCGCACAAGACAAACATTTGTGTGCATGAACATGTCTGTCTGTCTTAGTTTGGGTATTTTCTATTGTTATAAGTATGTATTTACAAAAAAATGTGTATAAGTACATTTATCAGTTGTCTAGTATCTATAGTACAAACTTTACACTTAATTTGGGAGTAAATGGCGCTGTGTAAATTGTCCAAAAATATTTATTTACTTATTATTTTATTATAGTAGGGTCCACCGTTCTATAATTTATGAAGCTGTTAATAGAGACTTATAGAACGTTCAATCATTATTATTTTCATTCATTATTTGATTTATGGGGCCTTCCTTTTAGCAGCTTATTAAACTTTCTATAACTTTTTATGAATAAGACCGTTAAACTTTTTCGAAATACAAACAAGAATAATGTAATAATAGTCCGGTGTTGAGTAGCTAAATTAAAATTTACTGACAAACTAATTATTATGAGATTAGATAATATTCAATCCAACATCACCAGCACATAGTGCATCCATAACCAGTAACATCGAGCGAGACTCTGGTAAAAGAGAAATGGGGCATGTTGGTAACGCAGGCCATATGGTATTTTGTGAGGTGGAGGCACTTGCGCAAGTCCCCCCACTTCATTTAAGGATGTTCCTAAATAACAATAACGAGAGGCTGCGTTATGACCGGCAGTGTCAGCGCACGAGTAATTTGCAAAAGGTTACTTTTTACTACCTTTTGCCGACAATCTAAAATTATAAAACATGGCGATAATTAAACTAACTTGGCCACAAACTGGGCAACTATTAAACTAACTTGGCCACTAAAGTTAGAAAAAACATACCAAACAAAAGATGACGAGCTTGGTGGCGTAGCGGTCAATGACGCGGCTTCGACACCAACGCTCGTGGGTTCGATTCCCACACAGGACAAACATTTGTGTGCATGAACATGTCTGTTTGTCTTGGTCTGGGTGTTTTCTATGTATCATAAGTATGTATTTACAAAAAAAAATGTATTTACGTATGTTTATCAGTTATCTAGTACCCATAACACAAGCTTCGCTTACTTTGGGGCTAGATGGCGCTGTGTAATTTGTCTGACAATATTTATTTATTTATTTATTTTAAACCTAACTTAACCTAGTATTTCAGTAGCCTATACTATACAGTATTTTTGTGGCTTACTTTATTATTTTCCATTGAATAACGTCCCTAGACTATGATAACAGCTTTACAATGGTCCTTATACCTGATTTGCACCCGATTTGGTGTAAAAAAAATCTAAATTGCTACAGATGTTTCTGAGGCACCAATGTATAAATACAAGAATTGCTCACTCAGATATAAGATTTATGATTAGTGGGTCCGACGGTAATCTTAATTTGTTATCTTCATAATGCACAATCAATGCCGTGTTTATATAATAGTTACGTATGGCCACGCGATTTCATTCATTAATATATACATTTACGGCGTTAGCTATTTCATTGAGTAGTTAATATGGGGTGATAATAAAACGAGCTACTAAATTGCGGACTGTTATACTAAACACTTTACCTCAGAGCTGCTGTGAATGTTATACATATATTATACTATTTCTTATTCTACGGAAAACTACGGAATAAAAATAATTTGATAGTAATTTGTTTACCTATACCATACCCTGGCCACTCCATACAAATATCTCGCCCTTAACTACTACATAAACAAAGACGTCTGTGCAGAACGTGAATGAGCGTGTGTGCGTGCGGCGCCTATATATATAGTTTTTTAAAAAATCTACGGGATAAGGGACACGCACGTACGAAGTCGCTGACGCAATTACGCTTAAGTTATAATAAACAAAATTTTAACATATAAATAAAGTATATTAAACTAAAACTAGTCTAAAAACCTATCTAATTAATTTAGAACTTATCCGTTTGGGGTAGAGACCTTAGGGCCGTGGGGCCCGTCAACCCACAAATTATTTAGAGATATTTCTCAAAAATTGGTCGACACGTCCTATAACCAGAAGGCTGACCATTACCTTGCTCAGAGAATAAGTATAGCTGCCCAGCGAGGTAATGCTGCCAGTGTTCTGGGGACACTGCCGAAAGACAACGATCTTTTTTTATTTGTAAGTAAATTTGTATTTATTTATTTTTTTATCCCATAAGTTTTAGAATAATAGACTAGCTCAATTAAGTATAAAGTCTAATTGCTGATGTCAAATCATTACACTAAACACTGTCTGTTATGTAGGCAGAGTAAGTAGGAATGCGTAAACTGCAATATTAATCGATTACAGACAAGATCATCGCTTGCGGCAACTCACTGGGACTAATCTCTTTACAAACGGGTTACGAAAATGATGAAAGACGTAGAAAGTGTGAAGATCAAAGGAATCTGGAGACCAGATCAGGTTTAGATGAATCCATGCGATTCGATTCGATTTTGTAAGAGTTCCGTTAGTTTGCTGTTTTGTTTAGTCGGTTATATAACGACGTGTATAGTTATCGTCGTTCGGTGTATTTAAACAGTAATGTAACGTATAATAATGATAAATAAATAGTTGTTGACATGAATACGTGAATAATTCCATAGGAAGGCAATAAAAAAAAACAATGATAACAAAATCGGGGCACACAGTTTGGTGTTGCAGCTACAAATCTATCATCTCCTTCCAAAATTCAATCACACCACTGCACTGGATAGATTAAGGATCAAAGAAGTTATTACGCTAAGTAAGGACTATGGAACATCGCGTGCGGGGAGGGGGCAGCGCTGCTATTTTGAGATAATTTTAGTGCATATAACGTATTCACGTACAACACAAGGCCGTGTCCATGACCCAGCCACATCTCATTTTTTTGTTTGATACTTTTATCTATTCATTTCATACAGAGTCACAAACTGAAATGAGTTAGCAAGTGTAACTGCTACCTTTATTCTGTATTCTACAGAACCTACCCTAACCGTTATATTTAAATATTTTTTTCTGGACAATTTACACAGCGCCATCTAGTCCCAAATTAAGCACAAAGCTTGTGTTATGGGTACTAGACAACTGATAATTGTACTTAAATACATTTTTTTTTGTAAATACTAACTTATAATACCTACATAGAAACGCCCAGACCAAGACAAACAGTTCATGCACACAAATGTTTGCCTTATGCGGGGATCGAACCCGCGAACTCGGAGTCAAAGTGGCCATTGCTAACCATTCGACCACCGAGCTCGTCATATTTACATTACATTGCATTACGTTATATTAAAGGGATTTACAAAAAACACCAGCAGAAATTGGCATTTCCCTCAAATTTTTCGAGGGTCCTTTTATACTACGTCGGGTGGTAAACAAGCATACGATCGCCAGGTTTATTCTGCCAACTGTACATTTTTCCCGATATCTGTAAATTGAAGTAGATTTTTTTTAAATTATTAACGGACTCTTAAACAATTTTATTCAGATTTACTTAAATTTTATTGGCCACCACAATTTGGAACCTACAATTGGCGTAAAGATTATTAAAACTTATGTGAGCCATGTAAAAAGTAAAATAAATTATATATAATTAAAATAAACTAAATAGTAAGCTTTGGCAACTATAACTCAAAAATCTTCGGAAATGTATAGCAAAAGGTTTTCGGGATTTCCTTTACCTCAACAACGATGGAAGGAAGGAGTTGTGCCAGTTGGAAGCTAGTTTGAGCTAGAAGTACCACTATTTGCGGTATTGTTTAAGCACAATATAAGTATTACGTACATTATGGCCGCTCCCTGGCGCTCTTTTTTTTTTTATACTACGACGGGTGGCAGACAAGCATACGGCCTGATGTGAAGCGGTTACCGTAGCCACAGTCTTAAGAAGGACACCTCTTAATACTGTGCCGTAGCGATATTAACGCTCGCAACATAAAATATCGCTCGCGCGCCGCCACCCCCGCTGCCAATGCAGCATCTCCTTCCTTTCTGGTGACCTCACTCACTCGCAGGAACACAACAACCCTCAAGGGAATTGTTATTTGGCTGTGGTATTCTGTGAGGTGGAGGTACATTCCCCAGTTGGGTAGCTTACAATTACGCTCCCTACCTCTCTTTTCGCCAGAGCTTCGTTTGTCAGTCAGCAGGGTGCACCGCGTGCAGGCGAAGTTGGCCTTGGTTCAAAGATGTTGATGAACCACTTACACCCCTAGTTACTTACGCTCTCCCTTACCGACCTCACCTCCCCTGTGAGAGAAGTCTGGAACAATTTGTATGGCGTCGCATCACTCGCACACATGCTCATTCGCGCTTTGCACAGATGTCATTGTTAAGTAGTAGGTTAACGACGCGACTTTTGTATGGAGTTGCCAGGCTTATACTTAATATATTTTTCTCTATTCATTCACACGTAAAATATATATTTTTATAGGTTCACAAAATGGGTTTAGGTACACGTCAGTTCTTCAAAGGTTCCAATGAACCGTCTGTTTTTAGAACTCGAGGTATTAAAAAGTTCGTACACCCCGAAACTGGTACAATTTTATTATGACACATTGTGACATTATAGTAGCTATTATTCACACGCCCTAATAAAAACGGTAATTTAAAAAACTAAAAAACCCGACTGCCAATAATTTGAACAGTGACACACAGCTCAAAACATTGGACGGACGAAAATGACTGTAGTAACTGCATTTGAAACCGGTTTGCTTTGAAAAGTCTAATAGTCATGTGGTCGATGTTTTCGGGTTTTGGTGGGAAGATGGCAGGTCAAGACACCAGTATGTTTTGCAGCTTGGTTTTTTTTTATGTCGGGTGGCAGACAAGCATACGGCCCGCCTGATGTGAAGCGGTTACCGTAGCCATATTAACAATCGCTACATAAAATATCGCTCGCGCCCCGCCTCCCCCGCTGCCAATGCAGCATCTCCCCTCTTTCTGGTGACCTCACTCACTCGCAGGAACATAAAAACCCTCAAGGGATTTGTTATTTGGCTGTGAGGTGGAGGTACATTCCCCAGTCGGGTAGCTTACAATTACGCTCCCTACCTCTCTTATCGCCAGAGCTTCGTTTGTCAGTCAGCAGGGTGCACCGCATGTAGGTGAAGTTGGCATTAGTTCAAAGATGTTGATGAACCACTTACATCCCCAAATTTGGTTAATAATATCCTTTACTATTTAACGAGTAATTCATGTATCATCATCATCATCATCAGGTCCATTTCAGGTTCTCATTGTTAACTAATAGTAGGGATTCACGGAAGCGGAAAATTCAATACTTAATCGTCAAAAATATAGAATCTATGGACAAAGTACATGTCACTTACCTTACATGATTCATGTCTTGATTCTGGGAAAGTTCGTTTCTAATTCAAGCTCGGTCTTTCAGATATTCATATTTTATCAATCTATTTATACATAATATTTATATATAATTATAAAGAGGGGGAACATTTGTATTTGTGTTTGTAATGGATCAGGTCAAAAACTACTGAACCGATTTAAAAAAATATTTCGTCTATAGAATCGTCAGATATACTAAACATGATCAGCTAGTAACCACAGGCTATTTTATTGAAAACGTGTGAAGCCGGGGCCGCTAGTCAATATGAATAAAAATTAATATTGCTAAGCGCAAAACTCGAAAACGGCTCGACTAATTCTGCTAAGTAATTTTTATTTTAATATCGTTAAGGTTCTTATAGAAAAAAAGACGTAAAAATTGTGAAGAAAATAAAACACTAGTTTCTACCCGTGCGAAGCCGGGGCGGGCAGCTAGTTATTAATAAAATTATGTTGTGACGTGTCAGTTGTCTCGACGTATCTCGCATAAACCTCAAGAGGTCGCTAAATATAAGTAAATTATCTCGAATAAATAAATGAAAATAAAAATAATAATAAACAAATATTTCTGGACAATTTATACAGCGCCATCTTGTCCCACATTAAGTGCAAAGCTTGTACTATGGGTACTAGACAACTGATAAATGTACTTAAATAGGTACATTTTTTCTGTAAATACATTCATCTAATACATAGAAAACACCCAAGATAAACGGACATGTTCATGCACTCAAATGTTTAACTTGTGCGGGGGGCACCGGGGTCGTCAATGAGTGTGATGTGTCTGTGGCCTGAAGGTCAAGAATACTCACATCTTCATTAATTTCGATGAATAATCTTAGGATTATATCATATAACTACATAATCTCTATTTGGTCTGAGGAATTATTGAAAGGAGCGGTGAGACAGTTGCAAAAAAAGGCCTATAAGAAATAGTTGAAATTGCCTGAATAGAAAGCGTTACTTTCATATTCCAATACCGGATTCGATTACAGCGCTTGGACCCTGACAAACATGTGATGTGCTGCACCTGTGACATTTTATATAAAGATTGTTAGACGAATATCACGCCAATAAAAATTGTCTACAAAGCGCTTTCTCAATACCTACACATTTATACATTTTTTTTAACGTGAATGATTACGTCTTTAAATTTGCTACCATACGGGGACAATCCAAAAAAATCTAATGATTTTAAAATCGAGGGATACAGTTTGGCGTTGTAGTTTCGAATGTATGCTCTACTGTATATCCAAAATTCAATCATATAAGTATCAAAGAATTTATTACGCTAAGTAAGGACTATTGAAGATCGCGTGCGGTGGAGGGGGAAGCGCTGCCATTTTGAGACAATTTTAGTGCATATAACGTATTCACGTCTATAATACCTACATGTCCGTCTTCATGACACAGCCACACCCCATGTTTTATTATATGAGAGAGGGGCAAACGAGCATGTGGGTCACCTGATGGAAAGCAATCATCACCGCCCATGAAGATCAGCAACACCAAAGGATGCAGTATGCACAGAAAGGAAAAGAAAGTGAATACACAGGAAGGGATCTACCTTTTTTCTATACTACGTCGGGTGGTAGGCTAACACACGGCCCGCCTATTGTACAGCGGTTGCCGTAGCGATATTAACGCTCGCAACACGAAATATTGCTCGCGCGCCGCCATCCCCGCTCCCAGCTCAGCAACTCCTTCCTTTCTTTCTGGTAACCTCACTCACTCGCAGGAACAAACACAACAACTCTCAAGGGAATTGTTATTTGGCTGCGGTATTCTGTACGTTATCTACAACTTTTCAATAATTGTTTTTGATTCTTGCCGCGACTGGTAAATGGCTCGGGAGTCTGCAATATTAATCGATTACAGACAAGATCATCGCTTGCGGCAACTCACTGGGACTAATCTCTTTACAAACGGGTTACGAAAATGATGAAAGACGTAGAAAGTGTGAAGATCAAAGGAATCTGGAGACCTGATCAGGTTTAGATGAATCCATGCGATTCGATTCGATTTTGTAAGAGTTCCGTTAGTTTGCTGTTTTGTTTAGTCGGTTATATAACGACGTGTATAGTTATCGTCGTTCGGTGTATATAAACAGTAATGTAACGTATAATAATGATAAATAAATAGTTGTTGACATGAATACGTGAATAATTCCATAGGAAGGCAATAAAAAAAACAATGATAACAAAATCGGGGCACACAGTTTGGTGTTGCAGCTACAAATCTATCATCTCCTGCCAAAATTCAATCACACCACTGCACTGGATAGATGAAGGATCAAAGAAGTTATTACGCTAAGTAAGGACTATGGAACATCGCGTGCGGGGAGGGGGCAGCGCTGCTATTTTGAGATAATTTTAGTGCATATAACGTATTCACGTAGAACACACGGCCGTGTCCATGACACTGCCACATCTCATTTTTTTGTTTGATACATTTATCTATTCATTTCATACAGAGTCACAAACTGAAATGAGTTAGCAAGTGTAACTGCTACCTTTATTCTGTATTCTACAGAACCTACCCTAACCGTTATATTTAAATATTTTTTTCTGGACAATTTACACAGCGCCATCTAGTCCCAAATTAAGCACAAAGCTTGTGTTATGGGTACTAGACAACTGATAATTGTACTTAAATACATTTTTTTTTTGTAAATACTAACTTATAATACCTACATAGAAACGCCCAGACCAAGACAAACAGTTCATGCACACAAATGTTTGCCTTATGCGGGGATCGAACCCGCGAACTCGGAGTCAAAGTGGCCATTGCTAACCATTCGACCACCGAGCTCGTCATATTTACATTACATTGCATTACGTTATATTAAAGGGATTTACAAAAAACACCAGCAGAAATTGGCATTTCCCTCAAATTTTTCGAGGGTCCTTTTATACTACGTCGGGTGGTAAATAAGCATACGCTCGCCAGGTTTATTCTGCCAACTGACATTTTTCCCGATATCTGTAAATTGAAGTAGATTTTTTTAAAATTATTAACGGACTCTTATACAATTTTGTTCAGATTTACCTAAATTTTATTGGCGACCACAATTTAGAACCTAACAATTGGCGTAAAGATTATTAAAACTTATGTGAGCCATATAAAAAGTAAAATAAATTATATAATTAAAATAAACTAAATGGTCGGCTTTGGCAACATAACTCAAAAATAAAATAGCAAAAGGTTTTCGGGATTTCCTTTACCTCAACAACAATGGAAGTAAGGAGTTGTGCTTGCTTCAGAAACTACATCGAGCTAGAAATACAGCTATTTGCGGTATTGTTTAAGCACAGTATAAGTATTACGTACATTATGGCTGCTCCCTGGCGCTCTCCCTTATCGACCTCACCTCCCCTGTGAGAGAAGTCTGGAGCAATTTGTATGGCAAGTAGTAGCAGTAGTAGGTTAACGACGCGACTTTTGTATGGAGTTGCCAGGCTTATAATATATTTTTCTCTATTCATTCACACGTAAAAGATATTTTTATAGGTTCACAAAATGGGTTTAGTACACGTCGCGTCGGTTCTTCAAAGGTTCCAATGAACCGTCAGTTTTTAGAACTCGAGGTATTAAAAAGTTCGTACACCCCGAAACTGGTACAATTTTATTATGACACATTGTGACATTATAGTAGCTATTATTCACACGCCCTAATAAAAACGGTAATTTAAAAAACTAAAAAACCCGACTGCCAATAATTTGAACAGTGACACACAGCTCAAAACATTGGACGGACGAAAATGACTGTAGTAACTGCATTTGAAACCGGTTTGCTTTGAAAAGTCTAATAGTCATGTGGTCGATGTTTTCGGGTATTGGTGGGAAGATGGCCCGCCTGATGTGAAGCGGTTACCGTAGCCATATTAACAATCGCTACATAAAATATCGCTCGTGCCCCGCCACCCCCGCTGCCAATGCAGCATCTCCCCTCTTTCTGGTGACCTCACTCACTCGCAGGAACATAAAAACCCTCATAAGAATTGTTATTTGGCTGTGACCTCCACCTCACGGCCGGCCTCATTCCCCAGTCGGGTAGCTTACAATTTTATTACGACTAAACATGAGCTAGTAGCACAGGCTATTTTATTGAAAACGTGTGAAGCCGGGGCCGCTAGTCTATATAAATAAAAATTAATGTTGCTAAGCGCAAAACTCGAAAACGGCTCGACTAATTCTGCTAAGCAATTTTTGTTTTAATATCGTTAAGGTTCTTATAGAAAAAAAAGACGTAAAAATTGTGAAGAAAATAAAACACTAGTTTCTACCCGTGCGAAGCCGGGGCGGGCAGTTAGTTATTAATAAAATTATGTTGTGCCGTGTCAGTTGTCTCGACGTACCACGCATAAACCTCAAGAGGTCGCTAAATACAAGTAAATTATCTCGAATAAATAAATGAAAATAAAAATAATAATAAACAAATATTTCTGAACAATTTATACAGCGCCATCTTGTCCCACATTAAGTGCAAAGCTTGTACTATGGGTACTAGACAACTGATAAATGTACTTAAATAGGTAAATTTTTTCTGTAAATACATTCATATAATACATAGAAAACACCCAAGATAAACGGACATGTTCATGCACCCAAATGTTTAACTTGTGCGGGGGGCACCGGGGTCGTCAATGAGTGTGATGTGTCTGTGGCCTGAAGGTCAAGAATACTCACATCTTCATTAATTTCGATGAATAATCTTCGGATTATATCATATAACTACATAATCTCTATTTGGTCTGAGGAATTATTTAAAGGAGCGGTGAGACAGTTGCAAAAAAAGGCCTATAAGAAATAGTTGAAATTGCCTGAATAGAAAGCGTTACTTTCATATTCCAATACCGGATTCGATTACAGCGCTTGGACCCTGACAAACATGTGATGTGCTGCACCTGTGACATTTTATATATAGATTGTTAGACGAATATCACGCCAATAAAAATTGTCTACAAAGCGCTTTCTCAATACCTACACATTTATAATTTTTATTTAACGTGAATGATTACGTCTTTAAATTTGCTACCATACGGGGACAATCCAAAAAAATCTAATGATTTTAAAATCGAGGGATACAGTTTGGCGTCGTAGTTTCGAATATATGCTCTACTGTATATCCAAAATTCAATCATATAAGTATCAAAGAATTTATTACGCTAAGTAAGGACTATTGAAGATCGCGTGCGGTGGAGGGGGAAGCGCTGCCATTTTGAGACAATTTTAGTGCATATAACGTATTCACGTATATAATACATGTCCGTCTTCCTGACACAGCCACACCCCATGTTTTATTATATGAGAGAGGGGCAAACGAGCATGTGGGTCACCTGATGGAAAGCAATCATCACCGCCCATGAAGATCAGCAACACCAAAGGATGCAGTATGCACAGAAAGGAAAAGAAAGTGAATACACAGGAAGGGATCTACCTTTTTTCTATACTACGTCGGGTGGTAGACTAACACACGGCCCGCCTATTGTACAGCGGTTGCCGTAGCGATATTAACGCTCGCAACACGAAATATTGCTCGCGCGCCGCCATCCCCGCTCCCAGCTCAGCAACTAAGGAGTTGCTTTTGCCTGCCTTTCTTTCTGGTAACCTCACTCACTCGCAAGAACAAACACAACAACTCTCAAGGGAATTGTTATTTGGCTGCGGTATTCTGTACGTTATCTACAACTTTTCAATAATTGTTTTTGATTCTTGCCGCGACTGGTAAATGGCTCGGGAGTCCCGAGTGAACTTTTCTCTACTTACGAATCCCATGTGAATCGTAAGTAGAGAAAAGAGCCCTCCGTCGCTTACAAAAGACCACATTCGCAAAACACAATATTCTCAACATATCCTTAGTAGTTTCATGGCGTGTCAAAGATTAAAGTAACTTTGACCTTATTAAAAATTCTAAGAATCTGTAACTACTTCGTTTGAATAAGTACAGTAAGCTAGATAAGTGGTTGTCGACCTTTAGGATGACTTTTTGTTGACTTTAGGTTGAATTTCTTTGTACTTTTAACCGTCTTCAAAAATGGAGAAGGTTGTATGTTCGACTGTATGTATTTTTTTTATGTATGATTAGCGATTTCTCCGTCTGATAATAAATGCTAGGGGAAATCGAGAGCAACCTTCAAATTTTTCAAAGAACTTATGTTTTTTTTTTCATTTCTTTATTTTTATGGTATGCCTTGATTGGTAGTCATCGTATCATATTTCTGATGATGGAAGGTACAACTTCTTAACGGTTCATCATCATCAGGTCCAATTTTAGTCTCCGCTACAGGAGCACGACCCTCTCTCGTCCGTCCTAGACGCAAGGAGGATTTAATTTGGCCTACACTCCCCACGCTGGCAAGGACGGGTTAGGGAGGCCTGATCGATATTTGATAATGTATTTCCCTTAGTCGCCTTGTACGACATCCACGGAAAGAAACGGAGTAATTCTATTCTAGTCTGCTGGAAACCACACGGCGAACTAATGCTATATAAACTTAACGGTTAATAATGATAAATTATCACTGAGTGACATAGGCTAGATGGATAGGATCTAGATGGTCTGATGACCTTAAGAAAGTGGCTTGATGCGGAAAGCGGAGGATCATATCTGGTGGAAAGCAATGGGGAAGGCTTTTATCCAGCAGTGGGTACATACAGGCTGATGATGATAATGATGATGGTGACATAGGCCATATTTTATTCATATATGGTTTTTTGATATCAATTAGATTTATCTTTGGATTAACAACTCTGTTTACCGCATTTCCGGCAAATAAACATTTATTCGTTTTATTCGACTTTGACGTCTACCAACCGTCCCCTTAAATACGCAACATTTGATGTGCACTTACCAAAAGTGTAACTGTGTTTGTGTTTTTTGACATAAAAAATATGATATCGTTCACGAACGATTGCACAGCAAACTGTTCTAACAGAAATACAACACAATAATAAAGTTCCATAAAGAAACTAAAAAAAGGAAACCGTTTATGACTGCCAATAAACTCTTTATCGTAGTCAATTAAATTTGACTACATAATTAGTGACCTACTGGCAAAAAGTAAACTCATTAATGTATGTTTTAATTTCTGAGGTCAATAAATATGATTGATGATTGACGAGGCCGGTGGACGATTGGTAAGGAATGGCTACTTTGACTCCGAGGTCGAGGGTTTGATCTCCGCAAAAGACAAACATTTGCGTGCATGAACACATTTGTTTGTCTTGGCCTGGGTGTTTTCTTTGTATTACCTACAAGCATAGATTAACAATTGGTCGCCGCTCCGCCGGACGCCGCGACCGGAGCGGAGACCAATTGATAATCTAAGCCTACAAGTACTCGTAAGTATTTTAAAAAAAAAATGTGTTTCCTAAGTACATTTTATCAGTTGTTTAGTAGCCCTAGTACCTACATGCATTGCGCTTAATTTAGGACTAGATGGCGCTGTGTAAATTGTCCAGAAATATTTATTTAATTAATTTATATATTTTAATAAAGCTAATTTCTGATAAGACGATAGTCTTTATTTGAATGAAATTTGTATATTAGTTGCGGCAACGAAAAATCGATCTAGTTAGCTCTCAATTTTGGGAAAATTAGTTTTCAAAAACGCCGCGGATGTTTTCGGCATTTTTAAGTTTGCCAATATTCAATAAAACGCCATCTGTTAGCAAATATATTAGGTGCACGTAGAGCAAATATATTAGTCACATTTATTTATTTACATGATTCTGGAAAAAAGTTTCTCTTAAAAAAATACTGGGCATTGTTCGGTCATGGAGGTACTAAGTTCTTAAATTATAGACTGATATGTGTAAGGTGATTTCCCAATTTAAATGCATCAAATGTCTTCTCGTGACTAACCGTGGTCGAGGTGATAGACATTATTTATTTATTACGTTTCACGATGATTCATACAATCAGCCCTAGTTATGGCGAGAGATTTATAATTTGATTCTTTCTTAATTATGTGACGGTATTAACGATCCAATACTATTAACTAAGCAAATCCTGCATTCTATACTATTAAATGAGATATTCTTGGGTATATATAAATAAATATATGTTACAACGATCACGCAAAAACCTATAACAATTTCAATGAAATTTTAAATATAGGAGTTTACGGTTGCGAAAAATAGATTTAGTCTCAATTCGCGAAAAATTATTTTTCTTCTAAATGCGATGTGGGAAAATCTCGGCTTATTTGTTATTTGTTATCTAATAAGTTCATTAGAGAAAAGAAAAATAGATGGCACCATATGTCACTTATGATTCTAGAAAAAACCGATTCTCCGATACATCCCATTTTGTTTAAAATTTTTCTCCATGAAAATGAATAGAAATCTACCTGAAGTACTGATGGGGTATATAAATTGATTATGTTTTCAGTCTATGTATTTTGTAATCACTGTTTAAATGCTGTCTAATAAAAGTCTTGATATGTGTGTGTGTGTTGGGGGGGGGGGGGTTATTTTGTGTGTGTGTGTATGTGTGTTAGTATATATGTGTATATAGATGTACCTTTAATATGGTGTGACCTAAAAAAGTAGAAACGGAGCTTTTTATACACTACAAATGACAAACCAATTTTTATTTTATTTCTGTCGTCAACTGTACTTAGGCGCCGCTCGCGCCGTGTGCCTTATTTCGGCACTGCCCAGGTCTCAGATCTTGATTTTAACTAGACAAAAAATTAGTCGTTAATTTGTCGAAATTTGTCGCGCAAAGCAAAAAATTTGTCGGTCTCCCGGTAAAGAGTTATAAGGTTTTTTTTTGTGGCAGTGCCGAAATAAGCTTATTTCGGCACTGCCCACTCGGGATCTATTAAACTACAAAACATAGCGAAGATATGATTTTCCCCAGAATTAGTCGTCAATTTGTCGAATTCAGACACCAAGTATCAGAATTAGTCGACGTCCCGTTAAAAAGTTATAAGTACTTCTTTGTGGCAGTGCCGAAATAAGCCTTATTTCGGCACTGCCCAAAAAAACTACACCACCTAGCGAAAATCTGATTTCACCCAGATGTTGCCTTGAATTTGTCGAAATTTGTCGGATATAAAACACAACTGGTCGACGCGTAATTAAAAAGTTACACGCATTTTAATAATTCTCATAATAAGTATAGTCCGAGATCTTGCATCAAAATTATATCATGCACAAAATGTAACAGTAAACGTTTTATTTCCTTCCTTTTTCAGAGTCTGGCAAAGCTTGTCAATGCATGCAACTTTTCTGATCTACGAATGCTTTAGGTGTTCTTTAGCACTACATTAGTTGCTTTTTACGATAGTCATATGTGAATGGGGTGGTGTTATTCTACTCTGCCTACGTTAGGCTCTCTGACTACAACGTGAATTATTAAAATGCGTGTAACTTTTTAATTACGCATCGACCAGTTGTGTTTTATTTCCGACAAATTTCGACAAATTCAAGGCAACATCTGGGTGAAATCAGATTTTCGCTAGGTGGTGTAGTTTTTTTGGGCAGTGCTGAAATAAGGCTTATTTCGGCACTGCCACAAAGAAGTACTTATAACTTTTTAACGGGACGTCGACTAATTCTGATACTTGGTGTCTGAATTCGACAAATTGACGACTAATTCTGGGGAAAATCATATCTTCGCTATGTTTTGTAGTTTAATAGATCCCGAGTGGGCAGTGCCGAAATAAGCTTATTTCGGCACTGCCACAAAAAAAACCTTATAACTCTTTAAAGGGAGACCGACAAATTTTTTGCTTTGGGCGACAAATTTCGACAAATTAACGACTAATTTTTTGTCTAGTTAAAATCAAGATCTGACACCTGGGCAGTGCCGAAATAAGGCACACGCTCGCGCCCTATGCGGCGGCGGCGTGCCTGTCTCTACTGATCATAACAATAATCGTGCAACTGTACTATCACATTGCAGGATTTGCTCTAGTTACCTTGTGAAACAAAATATACAACTATTAAGTATCTACGTTTTATGACGTTGTTAAGAAGTCTAGGAAAACAGTATTATATCCTTGGATACTAAGTAGACAAGTAACAGACAAAATAGATTCTTAGCAAATATATAAATATTTGCAATCTGTAGGCCTACAGATTCGTGGTAATATTATACGACAGATTGTAGTACCTTATACCAAACCCCGGCCACTCCATACAAAAATGGCACTTTTGCATGTAGTAACCAAATGACGTCTGTACACGTGCCTATGTTTGAGTGACGTTCTCTAGGGCTGACATTATTCAATTATTAGTCGGACATGTAAGGGGGTGTAAGTGGTTCATCAACATCTGTGAACCAAAGTCAATCTTACCTGCACGGGGTACACCCTGCTGACTGACAGACGAGGCTCTGACGAAAAGAGAGGTAGGACATAGCGTATTTTTTAAACAACCCGACTGACGAAGTACCACCATCTCACAGAATACCGCAGTCAAATAACAATTTCCTTGAGGGTTGTTGTGTTCCTGCGAGTGAGTGAGGTCACCAGAGACGATGGAGTTGCTGCATTGGCAGCGAGGATGGCAGCGCGCGAGCGATATTTAATGTTGCGACCGTTAATATAGTTACGGTAACCGCTTCACATCAGGTGGGCGTAGTAAAACATAGTAAATACACTACACTGACTTCAGCCAATATTTATAAAACGCCTTGTATAATTGCCATTGCTAACTTACTCAAAATTTTATATTTTCTAATCACCACTAAATCAAACGTTCGCCTTCCGAACACCGGTTCATTGTAATGGTCAAACCATTTCATTCTTACTAATTGTAGCTTTTTACTATTCATATAATGCGCAATGATTTCATTTTCATATTCACATGGAACAAACGTAATTTAAAACTAATACCACACATGAGATCACGCACAATAAACATTGAAATGTACTCGTAAATAAGAAAATTGTAAACAATAAACCACCATAACTCAAGTGACAGCAATGTCACTTTCGCGTCTGCGCACTCACTTGCTCTTTGAGACGTATAATGCTATCCTTTTCTCATCTCGTATTAATTGTATCTTGTATCCTACTTTGACAGACATGAATTAGTTATGATGAAACTATGGCTGCCGCATGCTTTTTAGGTAATTTATAAAAAAATCTGTACTTTATTTCATCCAAAGGGATCGAATAAATTTATTTTTTTGATTTTCCATGTGTTGAGATATCCATCCACTGCACAAGTAACTTCCATCTTTTAAACCGAATGGAGAATAAAATACGAGCGACGTCAATTTGTAGGACGTTGCATCCATTGCGAACGGTTCCAAATCGGTTCCATAGGGGAGGTGAGGTCGACTAGTGAGAGCGGCAGAGAGTGTCCATACTGTACGTTAGTACTATTACTTATACTGTGCTTATACGAAAATAAATTAATTGGAAACGAATATATAACCTAACCTAGGCCAAGTTATGGTCTAGAAATTCTAGATCAAATATTTTGAATTAATTAAATTGCGTACCACTTCAAGAAATAGCTGAAATCAGCAGTTTGTGTTGGCAACAAATAAATGCACAAAAATGCTCTCATAAGGCATGATATGCTATTAGGGTTGCCACCTGTACTTTATTTGTACGTTATTTCAAGTAATTGTACTCTATACTTTATGAGAATAATAAAGTACACGAAAATACTTTATTTCGCATGATTTGATTTCATTGAGATTTTGGAAAGTTTAATAAATAATAATAATGAATTACCTACTTATTTGCTTTAATTTAAATATAGACTGTAAAGATATTGTGAAATTGTTTAGTAGAAATACAAATTTGATACAAACTGCAAAAAGCAATAAAAAATATGTTTTCAAAATTTTATAATGAAATATAAATTGTACTTTATTTTGATACTATGTACTTTTTTATCTTACCTATAATAACCAATTGTTGGTTAGGAAATAAATAAACGAAATAAGGAATATGAATTCTTCAGACATACGTTTTTAGAATTTTTTTTATCTCATTTATCTTATTTAGAATCAAATAAAATTTATGCTGACATTAGCTGCTTCTAAAAACTTACGAAAGTGGACAATACAGATCCGACTATAGGCTACGGATGAGGCGTTATACGTATATTAGCTTTTTTGACGTGATAACGTCTTATCGTTCTTATAAGGTTGCACGCACGATAAAGCGTGACTCATTGTCACGTTCCGCCTGATCCGAGCGTGCTAGCTAGAGCGTGAAACAAATGATAGAGAGGCACGAGCGGCCTAAGCGTTCGGCTTGTGACGCATTTATCTCTCTTCCACTCCATCGGCCGATGTTTTCTTATGACGTTACCTATCGCGTAAAATTATCGTCCGTAAACCGACTTTACAAACAACAATTTTTTTGTGTATTTATTTTTGGCATACTAACTTATCTTAGAAGAATGCCTTCCATATCCCTTATTACAACTAGGGTATCCGTATCATAAATTGAAGAACACCACTTTAACATAAAATCTTCCATAAAGTTGTTGACATTCGTTGCGTTTAGATATATGTAACATTTAAACGTACTATGTTATATCTAGGCACAATTGGCCGCTCTCTCCTGCATCTCTCCACACGCCTCTTGCCCTTCTACAACAAGATTTTCCTTTCCACAACAGGTTATTACATATTTTAAGGTTCTTGGGTGAATGGAGAGGGTCAAATTTTCACTATCACTTTGTACACTTCGTATAATATGTCAAAACGATAAATTTTGTATGAACAATGTCCTAAACAATTATTATTTAAATAGTTCGTTTCAGCCAACTTGCCAGAATATTATAAATATTTAAAAAATGGAATAATTCACCAACCCTGCCTAGGTGGTAGGGTAGGTGAACTATTCCATTTTTTTTTAATATTTATAATGTTTAGTACATTAAAAATATTTATATATAAATATATTTAAAAATAAAATAATTATAGCGAGTAAGTGAGGTCACCAGAAAGGAAGGAGTTGCTGCGTTGGCAGCGGAATTGGCGGCACGCGAGCAATATTATGTTGCGAACGTTAATATGTGTTGTTATGCGTTAATATGGGTCACAATCAAGTTCAAAGAAGTCGGTTACAAACTGACAAACCGACAAACAATCATACAGGTGAAGCTAATAAAAGCATGATAAAAACCGGCCAAGTGCGAATCGGACTCGCACACGAAGGGTCCCGTACCACGTTGCGGTATCTAAAAAATCACGTTTGTTGTATGGGAGCCCCTTTAAATATTTATTTTATTTTTTAGTATTTGTTGATAAAGCGTCAATAGAAATTCATCATCTGTGAAAAATTTTCGACTGTCTAACTATCGGACGGACGGACAGCAGAGTCTCAGTAATAGGGTCCGTTTTACCCTTTGGGTACGGAACCCTAAAAATATACAAATATGTTACCAAATAGTTACATAACACAGTTGATGTTGCCAGTAGCGAAAGTGGTAAATACCTGTAACACTATAAAAAACACGTCTGACCTCTTAAAAGAGATATGAAGTCACTTTATAGTTGATCCTGTTGCTAAATGGATACAAATTGCACACGTCACCGGTGGGCGTAAGTAGGTAGTAGGCAACTTAAATTGTCACCTTCACTTAGTGTTAACAGTGTTAACACTACAAAACTAAAACTCATTTGGAGTCAAATAAAAACAGGCCAAGTTCGAAGCAATGCTAATAGATGATGCACAATTCCAAGTTATAGATCAGTTTGATTTACACCCACCCACCGCAATTTGTTTCACCCACCGCAATTTGTTCCACCCACCATAAATTCCTGAACAAATTACACACTGTCATCTATTCCAAACTACAGTGTAACTACTAGTACTACGTCCAGTATTGCCAATCTCCGCCGCTCTCTCGTATCGATCTCACCTGCCCTCTAACTCCTCTAAGACAAATCAGCCCCCTTACCACCAACTCTTATTGCGATTCAATAACTGAATAGAATGCTTATTCATACCAATGACTAAGCGACTCTATTTGAAATAAGCGACTCTATTTCCTTACCACCAACTCTTATTATTCGCAATAAGAGTTGGTGATAAGGGGGCTGGAACAGTTTGCATGGCACCGCACGCAACACGCTTGTTCACGCCCTGCACAGACGGCATTGTTTGTGTAGTAGTGCCTAAACCTTTGAAGGCCTAAACTAAGAAAAGCTTGTCATATGAGTATGTAATTTTTTTTTAAAATACATGCATACAATACTACTAAGTATTATGAAAATGAATCTGGTAATCGATATTTTTAAAACATAGTTTTCTTTTCCTTTTTTAAGGATACCCTCATCAAAAGTTCACCTATCCTGTTAAAATCGACCCGCTATCCGGTGGCCGATTGAGTAGAAATTTGGCACACTCATTTATTCTCGTGACCATGAGCAATTGTTCATGGTCACGAGAACCGTAATGCTCTCATTTTTAGGGTTCCGTACCTCAAAAGGAAAAACGGAACCGTTATAAGATCACTTTGTTGTCCGTCTGTCTGTCTGTCTGTCTGTGTGTCTGTCTGTCTGTCTGTCTGTCTGTCTGTCTGTCTGTCTGTCTATCTGTCAAGAATTTCTACGTCGAGAATGCGTGGAGGTATCAAGCTGAAATTTGAACTGTATACTCAGGTCTACGGTCCCATGAAGTTGTAAAATAATCAAACTGCTAAGTTTACGTAAAAAAAAGTTACGGCCGTTTATTCAGCAAAAAACGCATATTTCGACACATTCTCAAGGGAATCAAAACCTATAGGGTACTTCCCGTTGACCTAGAACTATGAAATTTGGCAAGTAACATCGTTATAGACTACAAGTACAGGAATAAATCTCAAAACTATACATTTGTAAATAGATTAACATCTATTTACAAATGTACAGTTTTGAGATTTATTATATAGACCAAATAGATAAATATAGACCCCCTATTTTTTAACAAAAATAGGGGGTCTATATTTTTTATAGGGTGTCGAAATTTCAAATTGAAACTACTAGTTCAAATGGGGTATCATATGAAAGGGCTTGATGTACACATTGCAAAATATATTTTATTTATATTTTTCGACGCATTATTTCTTATTTATAATGAAAAATATCAAATTTAATATTGATACTACGTACGGAACCCTCGGTGGGCGAGTCCGACTCGCACTTGTCCGGTTTTTTAATCCATTACATTAATCACAGCCAAATAGTGATTTGTAATTTCCATATTAACTGTTATGATATGAGTATCAAATGAAAGGGCTTGATGAATGAAACACATTAAATAAACTTTTTAATTCTTTTTTTTTTTAACAATTAATAAAAGCATGTTGAAAAAATATAGTTTATTTTTGTTAATTACAAATAATAGTTAATTGATTCAGGTGTTATTTTGCGGAAGTCAAATTTACAGGCAATTTGATCTACACTACTTTGCGTGCTTCCGCCACCAATTAGTTCATGCAAACTACTACCGGCCGGCACCCACCCACTACCGTTAGTAGTTGCATGCGACTGCCGTGGCTGCTTTGGTCGTCTCTGCTCCAGCTGCTGTGGTCGTTACAAATAATTTTAAAATTAATTTCCTTTAGTTTTATTTTCTCAAAAGAATTCATACATTCACATAAGCAATAAAACTAATAAAAAAAATACTTTATTTATAGTAGGTAAGTAGGTAGTATAGTAGGTAGTATTTGCTCGTGCTAATGATGCTTTAATTTATAGTATGCGATTTTTTTTTACAAGTAAATATTTAATTGCGACTTAATTTCTATATTTCACAATAAATTATATCCCATTTTCAAATTCATCGAGGGCCAAAACATTAAAAAATTTTAAGAATATAAAATGTTATTAAAAATATAACATGTAATAAGGATGTAACAAACTTATACCAAGTTCTAATTTGAAACGAGGTAGCAAGGTTAACTACCTTAACCCACGGACCTTAACCATTGTAGTTACACGATAACTGTTTTAGGAGACCACTGTTGAACTTTTAAATTATTTCTAGTGGCATTTGCAGATTTTTAACAAACCATACTCCTCCTTAAGTCGATCCCTCAATGATGAGGATCATGACCACGATAAAAGCCTTGCAGCAATTTCCGCCAATTACTACGGTCTTCTGCCTGATGGAGAACGTGAGACATTGGCATTTGCAGCTCCTCGGACACCTGATCGGACCATCTCTTAGGGCATCGCCCTCTCGGTCGCTTGCTATCCACATTGCCAGTTATTATCAACTTCTCTAGGTTATCTGTACCCCGGCGCGCTGTGAAGTACTGAAGTATCTTGTGGAGGCACACAGCCGAGAGGCCGAGAGGAACAAACCCTACAGACAGCATAAAAAGTACTTTTTTAACTAAATAAATATGATTAATTTAGGAGCTCGATGGCGTCGCTGCGTGTCAGTCTAATCGATCACTCAAGTTAAGCAACGTCGGCCGCAGCCTGTCCATGGATGGATTTATTTATCCATAGCTCCTCTGTGCTTCGGAGGGCACGTTAAGCCGTCGGTCGTCGGTTTTATTGAAATGCGAAATATATCCTGAATTGATTACTGAGTAACAGAGACAAATGTAGTTTGTTCACATCATTGCTGGTTTTTATTGAAAGATACTTTAAGCACCAATTCTAAGATCCTTGATAATTCCCGTGACTCAAATCGTGACTATTTTAGTCACATGACATCAACAGCTCGTGACAATACACTGTAGGTACATACAAAACGACTAATCCGAAGATGATTCCGATTACACGAATGGGTCACAAAATTTTGTAATCGCTGAGGGAGAAAAGAGACCGCTGAATTGATAATTACAAGCAAATCGACGTGATTAAACTAGTCACGATCTGTAGTTCGCCGAAGCTCCTTTTGACAAGTGACGGATTGATTGTAGGTCGGTAAAACAAAGGAAACAGTTATAACTTAAACGTAAAATCTGTACTTATACCTAATCACTTAATAGTGCCAGGCGATTTGCATAAGCACGCTTTGGATAATAGACATTCGGTATAATTTTCGAAACGTACTCCTTGTACAGTAGGCTACATATAAGTGGTTTACCTTTAGACTGCGTTTCCACTAGAGATGAGCGAGAAAGTTGTGCTGCAATAGGCTATTTGACTAACATTTTTTTCGGTTTGATATTCAGGGACGTCTCAATAATATAACCATAGGTGGAAGAATTACTTCGATAGCACAAAAATCTCTCGAGACATGTTAATTTGAAAATCTCAATTTTCCCGAAAACGCTCCATACAAAAGGCTAGTGAATTATGACGTCACATGTTTGTATTTTGCATCAAATCAGAAATTTGTACGACAGCTATGTTAAATATTACGTTTATGTAATTAGTATCATAATAAAATATATATATAATTTTTTAAATTATATATATTATAGTTTTTTTAGCTTCTCCAATGGAAATATTATTTTTTAATAATTTCATACTTTTAAAATGGAAAATGGACTTTCTATTTTAAAAGTCGCTCCGTCCATCCCGCTAAACTTTGATCGACCCTAAAATAAATCGGACGGAAGATAGAATTAAAGTTTGCAGATCTCATTCTCATTTTGTGTATTTTACGATATTATTAAATAATTTAGACAATTTTTTAAAATTGTCAAATAGCCTATTCTCCTAAATGTTCAATCGGTACGATATCGTAGCGAGACTACGAGTATTCTCGCACTACTCATTACTCAATGTCGTTTAGTATGCATCCTTGCTTCGCTTCCCTGGCTCCTATTCGTTCAACGATATCAACGTTCAACCGATATCGTAAGCGACTTAGTCGTTCAATGTTCAGTGGAAAAAAATTGCATTGGTTCAGTGGTGATTTCACTTTGTTTGACAAGTTTGATCTATGAAGTGCGGCGCACCAAGTAGTTCAAACTTCAAGTATTAATTAATTGCTTGCGCTTGCGACTTCAGAGTCAAAGTGGCCATTGCTAACCATTCGACCACCGAGCTCGTCAAAAAAACATGAAACGTTCTCCCGTAAAAAAAACGGAAACGTTAAGTAAGTTAAGATAACAATACGTATAGATCCATTTCAAATTTAAATAGTAATAGCTGTCAATTAATTAAAATTCAACGCAAATTGACGTCGTCAATCGTGATTACATTCATTTTAATGCATTTTTTTAAGTATCAAATGTTTGAATTGAAGCACCATTGAAGCACATCCGTGAATCCTCTTTGTCTTCTGGGTTCGGCATTGTGATGACGGAGGTCTCACCTTGGTGTAACGATCAGCTCATATGACTCCATTAGCTGACTCGAGCAACTTCGTCTGCGTGTGACAGAGCATTGAGAGTGAAGGAAGCGTAAGGTTACCATTTGAAAGGTATCTTTTAAGATTGTGAGCCAATCTTAAAAGATAGATACATGCTATCACGGACTTTTTTTTAGAACTTTTTAGGATGAATAATTCCGTCGTATATAATTGTTGCGTAACTTGAACCGTTTACGCAGCGTACGCAACGGAAATTCTCAAAAGGAATATTTTTTTCCAATTTTTGCAACATTTTTAATTGGTGCTCCGCTCCTATTGGTGGTAGCGTGATGTTATATAACCTATAGCCTTCCTTGGAAAATAGGCTATGTAACACTAAAATATTTTTTCAATTCCAATAAGTAGTTCCTGAGATTAACGCGTTCAACCAAAACAAACTCTTCAGCTTTATAATATTAGTATAGATTAGTGTAACTACGAACTTAACGCATCTATTTGTTACGTCTCTAAGGTCACGGTCGTCAAACCTACGTACCTCAATATTTCGCAATTTCTCTCACGCCGCCATTGAGATGCCTTCATGTCAAAAATTGGAACACGCAAGTGTAAACAATGGATGAGTATGGTAAGGTCATTTCAAAATTATAGGCTTTTGTATATATTTCGAATTGTTATTTATCTAGATCATTATGTGCAATGACTTTAATGGCTTCATTAGAGACGGACTGTAATATTGGGTTATTATAATTTCAACTGAATAAAGTACTTAGTGTTAGCCGACAAGTTAACACGACACAAAGACATAATTATCTACAGTATTTTTTGGAAGTGAATTCGTCTTTTTGATTGCTTCCTTAGGGAGACAATTAAAAAAAATGAATGATAACAAAATCGGGGGATACAGTTTGGTGTTGAAGCTACAAATGTATCACCAAAATTCTATCACACCATTGGATAAATGACGGATCAATTAATAAATTGTTCCGTCATTTATCCATAACGTAATAAGTTATTAACGTTATGGAACATCGGTGCGGGGGAGGCGGAAGCGCTGCCATTTAGAGATAGGTAATTGTAGTGCATATAACGCATTCACGTACAACGCACGGCCGTGTCCATGACACAGCCATTCCCCATTTTTTCATGCTACCTCGGGTGGCATACAAACATACGATCCGCCTAATGTGAAGCGGTTACCATATTGCCGTTACATATTAAGGTTCGCAACATGAAATATCGCTCGCGCGCCACCACCCCCACTGCCAACGCAACAACTCCTTGCTTCCTAGTGCCCTTCTGGTGGTTAATATTATAAAAAGGTAAAGTTTGTTTGTAAGTTTGAAACGTCGTTAACCGTAATTCATCCCACTACTGGGAAACGGGTATCCCCTCAATCGAAGGAGCATACTCCAGTGAGTAAGTCTGAACGTATGAGGTACCCTCCGAAGGCACTTGTCGTAATCCAAAATTTTGTTTCGCCAGGGGTGTAAGAGGCTCTTCGTCATTATTGATCCAAAGCCAACCTGCACGTTACAATTCGTAAACGCATATACAAGGATATGCGCGTACGAAATCCCAAGCGTATAAGTTAAATAACAGTGTAACTAATTTACAAAAGTTAAACCTAAGTGTTAGGTACACTTATACTGTTAAATGAATTACATAAACGTGGTTATCACATAGGATGTGGTATTAAACCATGAAATTTTACAAATTGATATTTCAACTAGGTACATTGTATTTGACCAAAAAGTATATGTTGACCAACATAATACTTGTCGCTTAGGTAAGTCCACTTTCACTGTCTACGTTATTAATTGATGTCATTTCGGTATTATCTTTTAATTATTTAAAAAGTAAATGGTAGCAATTTAGAATATGACCACTAACTGTCAAGATAATCATAAGTATCTAGAAAACCACGAATCTTGATATAGATGGTTATGCACGCAGGTATCTATAAATGTATCTAAGTACTTTCCATAAACGATAAACAAATACCTTTATAATTTGTGGTCACCGAAAGTTTCAGATGATATTGAGATATCTAATATCAGATATGTTTTATCTTTATTAAGTTTTAATTGTGAATTGTTGATGATATTCTTATTTATCAAATGATAAGTTAATTCGACGAGCTCGTTGGTCAAATAGCTAGCAACGGCCACTTTTACTCCGAGCAGAGGTCGGGGGTTCGATCCCCGCATAAGTCAAATATTTGTGTGCATGAAAATGTCTTGTCTTGGTCTGGGTATTTTCTATGTATTGTTATGTACGTATTTACAAAAAAAATGTATTTAAGTATAATATCAGTTATTTAGTACCAATAGTACAAGCTTTGCTTTGTTTGAGACTAGATGACCGTGTGTAATTTGTCCAGGAATATTTATTTAATCTTTATAATTTGTGGTCACCGAAAGTTTTTGATGATATTGAGATATCTAATATCAGATATGTTTTTATCTTTATTAAGTTTTAATTGTGAAATGTTGATGATATTCTTATTTATCAAATGATAACTTAATTACCTTCATCAGGTTTGAGATACTGATATAAATCATTTGTTAGATAATAAATCCTACAAATGTGAAAGTTTTCACATAATATCTTACTTATCAGGGTTGATAAATGGTCACCTGATTCCGATTATCTACCTAATAAACTAGACATCCGATCAAACAGTTTTTAGGTACTTTATAGTAAACAAGGAAAGGATTATTTTTTACATCTAGAGCTACCACTAAATCAAAAATATCGTACGTGGGATACGCCTATTTATAAATATATAGACACCGTCCGATAATGAACACTACTGAACCGATAATGAAATCAAGAAATTTTGCATACATCAATAGAAGTTCTCGAGAGATGGCCAAAAGTTTGCGGAATAACCGACATTCACGCAGGCGAAGTCGCGGGCAGAAGCTAGTACTTACTTACATATTTTAAAAGCCTCCGGTAAAAATGATACTGTCAGCCGTTTGTGGTACTTTTGTTAAAGGCCCTTTACCTGCATTATAGTAATCAGGCGGGCCGTACGCTGGTTCCACCTCTGTGGAAAATTAACTACCTTATTTTTTTTATGTAAATAAAAAAAAAATTGTGGTGTAACTACTTATACACTCGAAAATGTTTTTAGTAGTAACAGAATAAGCCTTACATTAGTAGTATAAAAAATTTCACTATCATTGTGCAAAATTAAATGTTTTCTTCTTCATCTTTTATAATTTAAATTTTAATTAGTGGTCAGTGACACGAGTTACAATGTGTTACCCCTTAATTAATAAGTAACGGGATGTGATAGTAATATTACTCTTACTTAAGCAAATGAATTCATCACGCATTATGCCAGCCACGACAAGCCATAGTAATTTATCTAATAATGCGATAATCTAAGGTCTCCCCAATGGATCTCTCACGTAGTTCGTTATACATATTGGTCAGGGTCGTAACAAAACAATATTAAACTTCCATTTATACTTTATTATTCTGTCCAACAAAACCAATGTCGTCCTCACAAATTCGTAGTCATTCAAATGATTATTATAACTTTTATTCCCCTTAAATGTATTACACTTAATTTGACGCATTGTGGTCGAACATATAGCAATGCAGAACATGTCTGTTTATCACGATTTGTGTATTTAGGTACCATAGTCTTCTTTCGAAGATACCAGTATACAATCCAACACTATTGGTAATGGTAAGGGGTGTGTTCTGGAATTGTGGAACCATCGCAAATGGTGTTTATTAGCGTTGAACGCGCAGTCACGTAACTTTATGGGGTTCAATTGAACTAGATTCAGTCGCCCTCAATCGTACTTAGTCGCGCGCGCACCTAAAGTCTTTTACGATAGGTACCTGAAAAAGGTGACTAAGTTATAAGTGCTTATACAAGTCTAAGATCCTCTATACACTTAGTTATGCATTAAAGAGTTCTGACTTTGACTTTACTTTCGTCAGCGTACCTACTCTTAATTTCAGACACAAGTTGTGCGCGGCTTTCCTTCACCTGTGACCGAGAGATATTAGTACGGCCCGTCTAATAGATATCCCCGGTGCAGTTCTCCGCATATTAATGAATCCCGTCTATAGATAACATTATCATTGATATGCAACAGAAACAGCGTTAGGGACAACGGCCAACCCTGAGGCACGCTAGTATTAAAGTCCATACTATTGCAACAACCGCTATCCAAAACGTCGTACCTAATGCATCTGTTGAACAAGAAGATCGTGACCCATTTGCCCAAACCCTCGTTACCAGCTGTACAATTGATATTCAGAGGAGTTGTTTGACATGATGCCCATGGCCTTCTTATACAATTCACTGCTTGCTATCATCATTTATTCTGAAATCGAAGTGTACGAAATAGTCGCGTACGCTTCGATTTCAGAGCGGTTATTGTCCTGGAACTATCAAGTTGTGGAATGAAGGTTTTTCCAGGACACTACTGCATAGAGTTTTTCAAACAAGGTGTGAAGAAGTATTTATAGTGTCGGCAATGCGTGAATGAGTATAATTATTAGTTCTATGTATGTAGGTTTGTAAGCGGCTCTAAGATGACGGTGAGCAGCTTATACCCCTACATACATATAACTTTATATACATATATGACAGGGGGCCAAACGAGCATTTGGGTCACCTGATAGAAAGCAATCACCACCGCCCATGGAGATCAGCAACACCAAGGGGTCGCCGATCCGTTGCCAGCCTATACTCCTTCCTTTCTTTCTGGTGACTTCATTCACACGCAGGAACACAACAACTTATGTATATGTCAGTAAACAATCATCAAGAACACTATTATCTATTACCTACATAATCTAGTAAATTATGGCATGGAAATACTTATGTATGGCATGTTGATGGCACGTTACACGTCAGTTAATTACACGGCATGCTTTGAATGCCTCCGTTCCAGCGGCAGGTCCCACGTGCCGCGATGTTCCCGCATCTATGTTTCGCCACCGCACAGGTCCAATTGAGACGAGACATTGTGTCGCAACTTCCAGCCTGCGTGAGAGCTCGCCGGTTAAATGGACCACAGTAATACACCCAGTAATATAGCATTTAGTTCACTTGCATGCTACGTACAATCATTGACAAAATAATGAGTTCAAATGTATATATTTCGTTGCCGGTAGAGCTTTCAAATTATATCAATTATTAACTTTGCCCGCATCTTCACCTGAGTGTTCGTTATCGTGTCAAATAATAGTCTACATATGTCCTTACCACCCCTGCTTACAATGCAGCCACTACTTCCTTTCTTGTGACCTCACTCACTCCCAGGAACACTACAACCCTCAAGGGAATTGTTATTTGGCTACGATATCCTGTGAGGTGGAGGTACTACCCCAGTCGGGTAGCTTATAAATACGCTGAACCGTACCTCTCTTTCGTCAGAGCCTCTTTCGCTAGTCGGCACCTCCACACAGGGCACTGTGGAGGTGAGGTTGGCTTTGACTCTAAAGATCGTGGTGAACTACCTTACACCCCACTACTACTAATACTACTTCTTAACTGATACTACTATAATATACTTAAATATTTTTGGGAACTTTGCATACGGGCCCGTTTTATTAGAATAGTTTTACTTTTAGTTTACTTATGATGTAAGTGTTATTTAGTTTTAATTTAGATGTATTTCCTATATTTTATTATTAAACAAATATAAATAGACATGTTTATACACAAAAAATGCTTGTCTTGTGCGGGTATCGAACCTGTGACCTCGAAATCAAACTAGCCATTGCTAGCCATTCGGCCACCGTGCTTGACTAACAGTTGTACGCCGAGTTACATATATACGTGTACTAATTTAATTTACTCTGTGCCCGAGTCACAGTATAAGTATAGTGCCCAAGTGCCATTGTTGCTCCTCGTAGCAACTGGCGGCAGTGCGGCAGGCTCGACTCGACACGCCCACCATTGCAAAAAAATGTTTAACGTGTTTGATAGTGGGGGGCCCACCACACATTCCCACCACTGTATCTCCTGTGTAGTCAGGATTAACAGCAGCGACCACCAAAAAAGGCAATGAACTGTGAAATCCATTGCAGTCCCAGGGGTAAATCTAGAGCTGCCTTGGAACTCACAACGAATTTAATTATAAGAAATTAGTAGGAGTAAGAAGCTTTTGGAATTTGACTTCCCCTCTTAGCATTGTGAGAGACAGCAATATTATTAATAGAATTAAAGAATAGCAATATTGATATTACACAGTAACATCGGGCGATTCTACTACTGATTATTTTTATAAGGTGCCAAACAAGCATAGGTCCTGCCAGATGGAGAGCAATTCCCGCAGCCTAAGGACGGCTGCAACACCAAGGGCATCACATGCGCGCTGCTTGATAGTAGGTGAGACGAAACCTCTCTGGAAACGCACAGTACGTGACCACTTCCGTTGTAATGTGTGAGGATGAATTGCCGATAGCGAGCGGTGCTACTGTAGAAGGAGGCCGAAGGGTTAATGTCAAACAACTCCTCTGAACACACCCCATTGTACAATAGGCAAAACACACAAAGGGTTCTCAGACATAATGAACCGTCTTCTAAACGGTCTTTCACGTTTCTAAACCTCCGTTCTGTCCGTTTGAAATCGTCAACAATCCTCACACTGATTCAGTCAATACGTTAATTTAATATTATTTTCTATTCTTTACCTGATGAAATCTGGGGCAGACAGGGCTTTTATGATTATGTGACAGCTGCCCCACGATTACACGATTGCCCTAGAAGTAGTTTTATTAAAAAGTAGAGTAAATATTTTATTGGACAAAATCCACTTACAAAAATCGTCTGATTCCGCAAGTGCCTCCTGTAAGTTGTCTGAAATTTAGTCTACTAAATGGAGGAGAAGCTATCAATAATGTTACTACGAAGTGTTCTAAATAAGAATTTCTCAAAAGTAAGATAGGTAATTTTTTGAGACCTAGATTGTGCCTAGATGTAGCTTTTCAATGTGGTTTAACTCCCAGACACTTCCTGTTTCACGCGGCAGATAGTGCAGATAGATATAGGGACACCAATCAAGTACATACTTGATTGGTGTCCCTATATCTGTCTGCCGTATCTGCCGAATAAAAATACATATTTTGATATAACAGTCGCCAAAGAATGTATGATACGTATGAACACCGAGTCTCGGACAGCAGACTATATAGTAATAGTCGCCTCGGGCATATCGTTTTAGTCGCCTTAAACTCGAAACTGATTTGGAACTGCGGAAGATGGTCAAAATCAAGAAAAATATACAATTCCTGAATAATTCCGAAACGATCTGATGGAAAGTAATGAACACCATCCATGGAAATCATCAACGCCAAGGGGCCGGCGTTCCGTTGCCAGCATTTTTAGGGAAAAATTGATTCTGTTCTTGAACACTCCCATGTCATATTTATTTGGGAATACTGCTAAGGGAAGTTGATTCCACAATTTCACAGTTCTATTTTCTAGTTTTATTTTCTAAGTATCAGAACAGAAAATAATAGCAATCGATTTGCCCATACCTGTTACTTTAACAATTTTCATAATTTAACATATTTTATTTTTGATGCTATTACTATAAGCGAGACATGATATTATTGCAATTTTACTGTGACCACATTAGAACCTACAGGCAGTAAAAATCTAAATCATTATGTTAATTTGCACGCCCGGTAAGGGTAGAATAAGAGAAACTTTATTATGACTTATTGAACAACCCCCAGTATGTACCTTATTTAAGCAAATAAATAAATAAATTATTATTATCCAACATTAAAATGTCAATAGACACTGCCCATTGAATGTAGTCATGGGTACAAACGTAGTACCTACTTACTTGTGTTGTGCCACGGGCTACTGAATTAGACACGACTAAGTACTTGCAATGTAAATTTTACAAAAGCTACCTATCTCTGTAACACGCGTCGTAACACACGTAGTAGAAACGGAATTGGATGTATTTGTTTTAAACAAACTTGTTTTCACAGATCTTTAACAAAAAAATCCTAGGTTGTTCTTGATGCCACTCCTTATTCGCATAGAATTAAAAAAAAAATCGATTTATTATTTAGATTACTTTTTGACAGGAGTTTGAGATACCCACTTTTAATTACCTAAATAACACTAATTCGCAAACAAACGACCTACCATGGTTTATTATTATAGTTTAAATAATAACACCTAGTTTATTTATCTATTGCTAGATACCAATAGACAAATAAACTTGGTGTCATTATACTATAAAAAACCATTGTAGATAAAATTTCCCCAAAAAAATTTGTGTGCGAGGATGACAGGAACAAACATTCATCCTTGCACACTTTTATTTGTCTGAATACACTACAACTACGCCATACAATATAAGGCTACCATGTGCTGGCTCATCTGGTATGAAGCGTTCGCAACGCGTGAGTACCACTCGACATGCTGCCAAAACAGTACCATTTTTGGGGGTAGTAGCTCACGACGATCTTTATAGGCCAAGCCACAAGAGAGGTAGGGTAAAGCGTATTTGTAAGCTACCAGACTGGGAAAATAAAATAGAATACACTTTATTGCATCAATATAGCAAAGATACTCGTACACACAAGAAACTTGCCAAAAATAAAAGTACAAAAGGCGGTCTTAGCGCTAATAGCAATCTTTTCCAGACAAACCTTAGAAGAGACACAATGATAAAATTAAGTATAAATTTTATCATTGTTTCTCTTTAATTCAAAAATACTTTTTTAAAATAAATTATATTTATATAGGTTAATTATAAAATACCACCTCACAGAATACCGCAGCCAAATAATAATTCCCTTGAGGTTTGTTATGTTCCTGCGATTGAGTGAGGTCACCAAAAAGGAAGGAGTTGCTGCGTTGGCAGCGGGGGTGGCGGCGCGCGAGTGATATTTCATGTTTCCAGAGTAGTATTAATATAACCTAGAGGCTACTGTAACCGCTTTACATCAGACGGGCCGCATGATTGTCTGCCACACGACGTAGTATAAAAAAAACATTCTCACGTATATTAGTGTCCTTACTTGCAGAAATACAAAACACTAGTAGATTTTGTCATTCGGTAGCAAATTGGTGACCGTCTCGGTGAAAGTGCTTCGCCTGTCGGGCCCTATTATACCTCCATCAAGCAAGAATCTCGCTGAGTGAGTGTATCCCATTTCGGCAGAAAGTCGTTCGCTAACCGGTAGGGTTTTATGAAAACCACTTAAGCCCCTCACTTCTTTCGATTAGAGCTATGTCATATAATATATGAGGAGCTCGATGGTATCGTTGCGGATGTCAGTCTAATCGAACAGATAAGTTAAGCAACATCGACCGCAGCCTGTCTATGGATGGGTTTATTTTGGGGTGTAAGGGGTTCATCAACATCTTTGAACCTAAGCCATTTTCAACTGCACGTAGTACTCCCTGCTGACTGACAAATGAAGCTCTGGCGAAAAGAGAGTAAAGGATCGTAATTGTAAGCTACCCGACTGGGGAATGTACCTCCACCTCACAGAACACCGCAGCCAAATAACAATTCCCTTGAGGGTTATTTTGTTTCGCGAGTGAGTGAGGTCACCAGAAGGAAGGAGATGCTGCGTTGGCAGCAGTTGGGTTGGCAGCGGCGCGCGAGCTGTATTTTATGTTGCGAGTAGTAATATGGCTACGGTAACCGCTTCACATCAGGCAGGCCGTATGCTTCTCTGCCAACCGACGTAAGTACCACGGGCGCGAGGTCGTCGCCAGCCGATGACCCAGGTGGGGGCAAGTTGATATGGAGAATGAGAAAAGTATGAATTGTAGGTAAAGTCGAGAGCTCATGAAGCTTTTCACTCACATCTACAGCGATTGTAATAATAACGGTACGGAGCCCAACGTATAAAGCTTCACGAGACACTTTACGATAAATAAAACTCATAAATAAAAAGAATCTCTCGGGGGGGGGGGGGGGGGGGGGGTGTACCGCCGAAGCTGAGATTATCATCGGATTTTAAATGCGAAAATAAAACTACTGCTTAGATTGCTGCTACCTTATCTTTAGCTCAGCACAGCAGATAGAAACCCTAGAGCTCTACTCACTAAGGTGAAGATTTTTGTCAATATATAGCTAACAGCTTAATTAGTTTTGGGGTGTAAATGGTACATCAAGATTTTTGAAACAACGCCTACTTCACCTGCACGTGGTGCACCCTGCTGACTGACCCTGTCAGCGGGGTGTCTTTCTTTCTCGTGACCTCACTCACTCGCAGGAACACAATAACCCCCAAAGGAATTGTTATTTGGCTGCGGTGTTCTGTGAGGTGGAGGTGCATTTCCCAGTCGGGGAGCTTACAATTACGCTCCCTACCTCTCTTTTCGCCAGAGCTTCGTTTGTCAGTCAGCAGGGTGCACCACGTGCAGGTGAAGTTGGCTTTGGTTCAAAGATGTTGATGAACCACTTACACCCCGAACCGGTACCTAAGGCTCATAGTAAAAACACCTATGTAAATGTATATCAATGTTACATAACAAACTTTTAATAATTTGTTTATTCGCAACAATCTATACGCTGTCAAGTTATGAGCTGTTTGAAATTCAAGTATAGCAAATTATAATAACGATATAGCTACCTGCAATACACATAGGTGAAAGTACGTGATCATATATCCGAGAATAATATATCGACTTCTTTCACTACGGGCCGCGTCCAAGAATAGATTATTTCTCGAGATTGCTGTTAAGTACAGCGTTAATAATCAGATGTCGTAATATCAGGCCATCACAGAGCTAAGTTGCAAAGAGTAAAATATTTAAATTATATGTAGATCGAGTTTTAATAATATACCTACACAACAAATCATTCATAATTTTCATTGTTATTTATTCGACCTGCTTCCAAAACAACACCTTTTTTGGGATGTAAGTGGCTCACCACGATCTTTAGAGCCAAACCCAACCTCACTTGCACATGGTGCACCCTGCCGAACAGCGAAAGAGGCTGTGGCAAAAGAGAGGTAGGGTATTTGTAAGCTGCCCGACTGAGGAGATACATCCACCTCACAGATATCTCACATAATATATGTGAGATATCTGTATAAGTATATATATATACACACACACATATATATATATATATATATATATATATATATATATATATATATATATATATATATATATAGGTATATACAGATATAGATGTATATGAGGGGGGGGGGGAGCAATCGAACAACATAATACCATGGGGTCGCCGATGCGTTGCCAGCCTTATAAGGGAAAAAATTGACTCAGTTCTTGAAGGTTCCCATGTGTCGCCTTATTTATTTGCGAATATGCTAAGGGAAGTTGATTCGACATTTTCATAGTTCGTGGTCGAAAATGTATTTAAAATCGTACTATGGTAAATCGTATTATACATAATACTTTTTTTTTTATATTACGTCGGGTGGCAGAAAAGCATACGGCCCGCCTGATGTGAAGCGGTTACCGTAGCCATATTAACGCTCGCAACATAAAGTATCGCTCGCGCGCCGCCACCCCCGCTGCCATTGCAGCATCTCCTTCCTTTCTGGTGACCTCACTCATTCGCAGAAACACAACAACCCACCCTCAAGGGAATTATTATTTGGCTGCGGTATTCTGTGAGGTGGAGGTACATTGACCAGTTTGTTAGCTTACAATTACGCTCCGCAGGGTGCACCGCGTGCAGGTGAAGTTGGCTTTGGTTCAAAGATGTTGATGAACCTCTTACACCCCTAAATTTTGTATAAAAACATAATAGTTTGTTTCTCAACATAAACGTTTTGTTAATAATTTTAGTTTTAATCTTTGTACTTATATTGTACAAGTACAGCATATTCTATCTATCTATCTATAAATAACCCTATCCATGGGCAGTAAGGTAGACATTGCTTAACTTGCGTGTTCGTATACACTGTCTCGCGCAATGCCGGCGCTATCGAGCTCCTCTATGTTTTATATGGTATTAACAAATGTATACTTATATCTATTATATTTTTTTGACGTGATAACGTCTTATAAATCGATGAACGCCGGCTGCATGAAAAAGCATGACTCATTGTCACGTTCCGCCTGAGCCGAGCGTGCAAGCGAGAGCGCACGTTCAACGAACAAGATCGGCCTAGGCGTTCTGCTTGGGACGAATCTATCTCTTTTCCACTCCATCGGCCGATGTTTTCTTATGACGTTATCACGTAAAATTATCGTCCGTAAACTGACTTTACAGACAACCAATTTTTTTTTTTCAGAAAACGACATATCGTACATACAGCCTTTGCAATTTACTATTGTACATTGTACAAATGGCGCCGCAAGTTGTAGCTGGCACCCAGTTCGCGTCCCACGTCACCGTCAACACACCAGCCAGAAGCTACTCGCACGGTGTCGGCGACCCCGTCCATCTGCTGGCGAGACGAGCGTACCAACGACAGTCGCAGAGACCTGTGCCTAGGAGTTTACAAAGTAAGTAGAACTATGCTCGACGAGCTCGGTGGTTAAATGTTTAGCAATTGCCACTTTGTCTCCGAGGTCGCGGGTTCGATCCTCGCACAAAACAAATATTTGTGTGCATGAACAAGTCTGTTTGTCTTGGTCTGGGTGTTATTTATGTATTTACAAAAATAAATGTATTTAAATATTATATAAGTATCTAGTACCCATAGTAGTATTTTTGCTTAGTTTGGTACTAACTGGCAGTGTGCAATTTGTCCAGGAATATTTATTTATAACTATTTTATACTACTGGCAGACAAGCATGCGACCCGACTGATGTAAATCGGTTTCCGTTAGCCTATAGAGGCTTGCAACATAAGTGTCGCTCGTGCGTCGCCATCGTTGCTTCCATCACAGCAACTCCTTCCTTCCTAACGACCCCACTCACTCGCAGGAACACTACAAAAAAATAGTTATTTAGCCCTGGCAAGAGTTACCTCTCCATGCCGACTCACTACACTACAGTCGGTACTATACTACCACAGTAACCATGTATAGTACGGCCACTCTCTGCCGCTCTTTCCTGTCGAACTCACCTCCCCTCTGAGACATATCTGTCACAGTTTGTATGGCGTCGCACGCACACATATTCATTTTCGCTTTGCACAGACGTCATTCTTTATGTAGTAGTGAACGACGCGACATTTGTATGGAGTGGCCGGGGTTTGACCCTATTATAGGCCTCTAGAAATTGTTGTTTGACTAGAAGACTGTAGTCAAAAGTAAGCAGGGTTGGCATGATTAAAACAAGTTGTATTAAAATATGACTTTCAAACAGTGTTTAAAATAGTTTGAATTAAAACCATGTTTTCCATTACATAATGGAAAACATTTACCTACTGGGTCCCTAACGTCGAAACTGAAGCCGATTAGGTACCATCCAATATTTTGATTCGAAGGATACGTTTTAGTTGACAAACATCTTTAGCTCAGTCGATAGAGCTCCAAGGTTTCTAAGCTAAAAACAGGTACCATACATCTAAGCTGAAGTTTGATATTCGCAACCAAAAAATCTGATGGGAATCGGCTTCAATTTAGCCGGTAAGGCCCCTGGTTGCGCAATGTACTCACCCGATTTTACTGTATAAGTACATGTACCCCAGGCTTATATGTATGTTATTTCATAATTTTTCAGGACCTATTCCACAGTCACGCGGCTATCCGAGAGTTAGGCCGATAGTCCCCTTCAATGTTGAGGAGGCGCCACTCAATCACCCAGAGACAGTCCTACCGTGGCAGTATAACAGCTTTCAGGGTAAGATTTCATACGACTTCGCTTAGCATAAGAGGGGAAGTCAAATTCCAAAAGCTTTTTACTACTAATTTCTTCTGATTAAATTCGTTGTAAGTTCCAAGGTAGCCGTAATTTTACCCCCGGGACTGCAATGGCAAAAAAAAGGCAATGAACACATTGCCTTTTTTGGCGGTCGCCGCTGTTAATCCTGGCTACATAGGAGACACAGTGGTGGGAATGTGTGGTGGGCCCCCGTCCCATATGGAAAGCCCGTCTATAGCGCGAAGATCGAACGGAAATATTTAGAATAATGAGGCGGTTCCATAGCTCCAAGATCGGACACTTCTGTAGTCTTGCAGATTCAAGTCAGTACGAAGTAGATCTTGGGTTTAATCGACTTGGGTAGCCCGTTGAAACCATAGATAGGCACTCTTACACACCATGACTTTACGCAATGAATAAGTAGCTATTATGTTCACATTTTTCGTATGCGCATATTATTATCTGATGATCTGCAAGGTTCATTATAAACGTATACAGAACAATACAGACAATCTTAGTTTTATCGTAATGTCATCATCATTGTCGTAGAGAGTAGTAGGCTTAATTGTTGCGTTTCCAGCTACAAGTGTGTTCACTTGTCTGTGTAAGTGCTCGACAATCTTATTAAGGGCCAAAGACGTTACACAAAATCAGCTAACGAACGGGATTCTGAAAAGAGGGGTAGAAACAAACAGCCGAAGGGGGCCATCCATAAATTACGTCACACGAATTTCATGATTTTTTGACCCCTCCCCCGTCCTTGTCACAGACGGTCACATTTGTGAGACTGCCCCCTCCCTAGTGTGACGTCACATATTTTGCAAATTTACATCAAGAGTTGCAAATGTTTTTGAGTTTTTCGTTAATAATCGAATCAAAGTTCGTGTTTTAACACTTAGATTATAAGATTTTGAAATGTCACGTCACGAAATTTAGGACCCCTCCCACCCCCTTGTCACACAATGTCACACTTCATCGACCCCCTCCCTCCCACTTAACGTGTGACGTAATTTATGGATGGCCCCAAGCTCTACCGCCGAAGCTGAAGCCGATTAGGTACCATCGGATTTTTTTATTGCGAAATTAAAACTTTAACTTAGATTGGCGGTAATTGTGTTTAGCTTAGCTGGTAGAAACCATAGAGCTCTGCCGACTAAGCTGAAGATGTTTGTCATTGACTTAAACCTAAGATCTATTTTCGCCACATCGATTCCAATAATATGAATTGCAAAATAATGACATATCAGACTAAGATTGCTACTTAATGACGAGCTCGGTGGCGAAGCGGTCAATGACGCAGCTTCGACACCAACACTCGTGGGTTCGATTCCCACATAGGACAAACATTTGTGTGCATGAACATGTCTGTTTGTCTTGGTCTGAGTGTTTTCTATGTATCATAAGTATGTATGTATTTACAAAAAAAAGATGTATTTACGTATGTTTATCAGTTGTCTAGTACCCATAACACAAGCTTCGCTTACTTTGGCGCTGTGTAATTTTGTCTGACAATATTTATTTATTTATTTAATGTGTACCTACTGTTCACAGATATATCCATCCCAGTGTTACCGCCGTCACCTTACAAAGTAGACTCAGCGGACCCCGAGTCTCTGTGGCCCGAGGGGTTATACCTGTCCCCGCTGCCAGCGCCGCGCTTCCCACCGACGTACAGCCGGCGAGCCGACACCGGAGAGGTAACATCAGGTAAAATATGCGTTGTGAGCAAGCAACACATGGATCAACTGGGCATTAATTTGTTTAAATAATCCTCTGAGGAGACTTTAATTAAACTAGAAGTCTATTATTTCCGCTGAGGACTTATACCTACCTACTAGGGACCTATTTAACTAATACTTTAACCCATATTCATCCCACTTCTGAGATACGGGCCTCCCTTTCATTCGAAGGGGTTTAGAGCGTGGTGGAGACCACGATGCTCAACTGCGGGTTAGCGGAGGCCAGTGTTTTCAAGCAGCTCAAAGGCCACTGACTTGGCTCGTAACTCGAGATAAATAAACCCATCCATAAACAGGCTACGGCCGACGTTGCTTAACTTGCATGTTCGATTATCACTCTCTCATCTCATGGCACTCCGTCACCGGTTTAAATATTAGGTATTATTTTTCTATGCCCCAAGCGGAGTTTGTGAGAATGTATGGTCGTTTGTTTGTTACCTACTCTCTCACGGCTAAACGGATTTGGTTGAAATTTGGCATACATATTACTAAAAGAATATGTTCTCTATTAAGACATAAGATACTTTTTATCCAGTTACTGTGTTTATGTGAGGTGAAGTCGAGAGTAGAAGCTAGTCTTATAGTTGGTGCCGTAGTAAAACTTCGTACTGATTCATCCTTAGGCCTTTAGCTTTCTTTTTACATGCTGTTTTATTTATAATTACAGAGCCAGACCCAATGGATCCATATCTACTAGAAGGCTCAGAAGCAATTGCGGCAGTGGAACGCGCCAGCCTTCACGGTCTCTATTACTTCCACGACATCCCTCACATAAGTTCCCTACACGCTAACCGCGACACGAGAGTCGCGAACGAGTTGGAACCCCACCGGTTAGGTAGCATACGCCATACTTGGCCTTATAACCGACCGTAGCCGAAAAATAAAACATTGTATTCAGTAAAATTTATTTATATAAAATTATGTAAAATACTCATATACAAGTCATAATTAATTTGCCTTTCGATAATAAAAACATACCTCAACAAATTGCTTTTTATTTATAAAAAAGTAGATATACTTATTAAGGCCAAATACATCACAGATTTATTAAGTACATATTATTCTTTATAACAATAGGACATTATCGGGTCAAAAAAAGAAAATGAAAGATTCATTTTCTTTGTGTTGTCTAGTCAAGTTAAGCCGAACCTGGGGCCCTACAGCCGAAGCTGAAGCCGATTACTATTGGATTTATTGATTGCGAAAATAGATCTTATGTTTAAGTTAATAACACACATCTTCAACTTAGTCGATGGAGCTCTATGGTTTCTACCAGCTAACCTAAACACAATTATTATACTGGAGCCGATTAATATCGAATATTTTGATTCGAAAAATAGGTCTTATGTTTTATTTATTGGCAAACATCTTCAGCTTAGTCGGTAGAGTTAAAGAATTTCTACCCGCAAAGCTAAACACAAGGACTTCAGGGGCCTTACCGCAAGCTCTAAACGCAGGAATGGAACCATCATGGTTGCGAATTTATGAATGAAATTCATTGATAAATACGCAACCATCATAGTTCCATTCCTGCGTTTAGAGCTTGTGGTAAGGCCCCAGATCTGTCATTCACATATATTTATATAAAAAAAGTATTAAGTACAATTCTACCGATTTTTCTTATACCTAAACGTTGAAGGCAGTGATATAGCTATAAAATAATTGTATAAATAATATAAATTCTCATTGTTTTGAGATTTAAGTTCGTATATCATTCAAAGATTCTTTTTGTGATGATGCGTCAGATTTCATGGATACTACATGCATCCTTGTATATGATATGTCAAATGACCTGCTTACGCATTATATGGTTATGATAACGTATACAAATACGTATAATATATTATTTTTACACATATGTTAAACAGTAAGATTATAAGCAGTTATATAAGTATACAAAGATCTCTTCAAATCAAGCCTACATTATAGAAGTCATTGGGCGGAAGACAATCGAATAAAAGTGCACGCTAGTACATAATAATAACAAATAACTTTTAAATAACATATGTATAGATTTTAAGAAACAATTCGAGCTAAATCTTCTTCTTTTCAGCATCTATATTAGGTCCACTGCTGGACATATGCCTCTTAATGGGATCTCCATTCCTCTCTTTGTGAGGCAATTCTTGTCCAGGTCGGCCCTGTCGTCTTTTTTATATCACCCGACCATCGGGCTGGTGGTCTGAATGCGTTTACCTGTTCTGGGTCTCCAGTAAAGGACCTTTTGGCTCCACCTCTCGTCGTCTCTACGACACAAGTGTCCAGCCCATTGCCACTTGGATCTCGCTACCCTTTTACCAACGTCAGTAACCTTGGTGCGCTGGCGGATAACCGAGTTGTGGATCCTGTCTCGCAGCGAGATACCGAGCATTCTGCGTTCCATTGCCCTCTGGGTTACTCTACGGCGATCTAGCAACCCCTCGGTAAACGTCCATGTTTCACAAGCGTATGTCATGACGGGAAGTACACTGTGGTTGTATAACCTTGTTTTGAGACATTGTGGGACCCTCAATCGGAGACGTGTTTGAGTTTCCCGAGCTAAATACTCAATATGTATCTCGAAGTATAATATAAGTTACCTTCAAATTTGTATCAAAAACGAACCACATTACCAGGTTCAATAGTTTCTAAAGTTAATGTCAAAGGCAGTGGTACAAAACTGTATAAAAAAAGCTAAAAGAAAATGAAGCTCAGAATATATTTAAAGCGATAACTTATTTATTATAGTGTGACTTTTAATTATATGACTCATACAATGTGATAAATAAATGCAAACAACTGTAAAAAAAAGTAAAGAAAAATTTTTAAGGCTTAGATTTTTTACGCGATTAATGCAAAAAATAATAATGTAGTTAGTATCTTACAAAAACCATTTTTTAGGGAAACTTTTTTTATTTATTCTAATAAAGGTATTTTAATAAATAAAAAAGTCTCCTTAAGAAAGTTGTCATAATTAATCGCGTAATTAAGCGTTCGTACCTAATTACAGGTCATTCAATTAATTATAGCTATTATTTTAATGGGTTTAGAATTAAGAGTAAATAACAGGCATTAATGGAATCGATTTGTCAATCACTGTTATCAAAAGAAACAATAAAATCTATCTTGACCATCGACTACCGTTAAGAGATAAGTGATGGACAGTAATGATTAAATTATCAGCATGTTCTTAATATCACACCCATTAAATTGGAATGTAGATTTTGATAGGACTATATTATTTATTTTTATAAACACTTATGGGGCCCTACCGCCGAAGGTGAGGCCTATTACCATCGGATTTTTTTGATTGCGAAAATAGATCTTAGGTTTAAATGAATGGCAATCATCTTTAGCTTAGTCGGTAGAGCTCTATGGTTTCTACCAATGAGGGTATTTTGGCAACACTGTCGCGTAGGGTCCAATCATTTGTCAATTCATAGCATCTTGTCAAATGTCTTGTGTTGTCTTGTCCTCATAAGGTTTCACTGTCAAAAAATTCAGTACACTTTGACAATCTAGACCCGACGCCCACCTAGCGACATCTAATGTCAGAAAAAATATCAAACATCCCCATTAAGCTAAACACAATTACACGAATCTCATCTCAAGTTGGTTTTACGTAATCAAAAAAACCGACGGTAATCGACTTCAGCTTCGGCGGCAGGGCCCCATGTTGTTCCACTATACAGATATAGATACTACTTTAAAATAAAAATAATACATATAATTTTCACATTTATTTTTTGAATGACAGTTTTTTTTTATGTTTCAATTGTCTGAGTAATTCGAGTTGTGGGTCATTTGACGAATAATGTTTCTACCACTGCAGTGTTTTTTTTAATATGCTGCTGTGTATGGGCTCAAATAGTATATATTTCTATATACCTAATAATTAAAATTGAGTTCGAACATTTTCGCGTGTTACCCAATAATGAAAACTGAGTTCGATAATTTTCGACGGGATAACGAATCGTACGTTGAGAGGCCGGTTATGTATTCCATAAATTAGCTCTAACTAGACCAGAGGTTCCCAACCGCTGGTCCTCGGATTACCAGTGGTCCGTGAGAAGCAAATTATAGTCCGTGATACAAACTTATAATGAAAGAGATTCGAGCACTATTGTAGAAAATACTTAAATCTCGAATTATAATACGCAACAAAAACCTCGTAATGGTCCGCGAACAAAAAAAAGTTGGGAACCATTGAACTAGACACATTTGTCGTATAACATTATTAAAAAAAAAGTCTTTAAATGAATAAATGGAATTCTTCACTTACGTTACTATCAAAATCTGGACGGAATTACGTAGGAACCTAAATAGTATTTGTACCTATAAGCACAACAATTACTTTAAATTTTATATAATTATCAGAAAATATATATTGCAACATTGCAACTAATTAATTTTGATACTAGATATTTTCATAGCACCAATGTAAAAGTTTTTAAAGATATCTTCAGATCATATTACACAATGAGTATTGTCGTATTTACATATAAAGCATAATAAATCTATTATGTTATGTATGAGTAATATGTATGTGAAATATTAAATCTGCTACAAAATAAAGAGTAATAATGCAGTCTCCTATTTTCTATTCAGAACTAATAAAAGTAGTTCTGGAGATTATAAATTTTACATGATTTTTTTATACTACATCGGGTGGCAGACAAGCATACGGCCCGCCTGATGTAAAGCGGTTACCGTAACCATATTAACTCGCAACATGAAATACCGCTCGCGCGCCGCCAACCACGCTGCCAACGCAACAACTCCTTTCTTTCGTTCTGGTTACCTCTCTTACTCGCAGGAACACATTCTATCTATTTTGTGAGGTGGAGGTACTTCCCCTGTCGGGCAGCTTACAAATACACTGCACCCTACCTCTCTTTCGCCAGAGCCTTTTTCGCTAGTCGGCAGGGTGCACCACGTGCAGGTGAGGTTGGCGTTGGTTCTGAAGATCGTGGTGAGCTACTTACACCCTTAACCCCACGCCTGCATGCCTGCATGCCTGCATGCCACGTTCTGTCAATTCCGTGCTAAGCGCTACAACGTACCAACATCGTACCTACTATAGGATCGCAGCATGCGAAAGGTTAAATATTTTTTTTTCTAATATACCTACTTATAGTTAATGAATTCGGCTCTTACACACTATGCCTGCAAACAACACGATCATGGCTAAACCCCATGCTTGGTCATGGGGCATGCCGAAGAAATGTGGATACCATCCTCCAACAGAAGAAACATCCGGCCGTAAAGGCAGCATAGTGTGTAAGAACTAAGAAGCGATACTTTACATAGAAAATAATTACAGTATAATACAATATTATATAACATACTTTTCTCCTATAATATCATGTAAATAGTTACTAAAATAGACAATAAAATTGTTGAAGAGAATGTAGTGATTTTTACAGCTGAATTACACAAATCGCCATTGCACATACACATATAAACTTTTTTGTGTTTCAGCATAGTGTAGGCGCACCTTTCTTCTTCATCGCTCGGAGGTCTTTGTAGACACATCCTCTCAGTAGCAGCTCCATAATCTGAAAAAATGCAGATAATTGTCTTCATTATAAATATTTTTGAAAAATGGAAAAATTCACCTGCCCCCCCCTAGGTGGGATTTGTTTAGTAGTGTAATTACTTGATAGGTTGATGACACCACACTGTGACTCACACAGTTGATTATAAGATGCAAAAATTGGTCAGCAACACAAACCTTCCTGGTAGCTCAATTGGAAGAGCTCGTGGGTTCATATCCTACCTAGAAGGGCAGGAGAATTTTTCCATTTTTCAAAAATATTTATAATATTCTGGCAAGTTGGCCAAGACAACTATTTAAATAATAATAATTGTCTTCATGTATATGTGTGGAAGCATATATGTCATTGCCTATTGGGTTGTAAGTTTACTTCTCAGATTTGCATATTATGTTGCATGTTGTATTGCAAATAGTCTGTATTTAGGTACCAATAAATTGCGTTTGCAAAACCAATCCTGAAAATATCTTACTAACATCAAAAATGTAAATGACACCTATCCAGGTGTTTGTTACTCTTTCATGAATAAAAGGCTGAATGGGGTGCCTTTCAGAGATGAAATTTGACATGCATATAGAATTATACATGCTGTAATAAAATAATTTTAATTTAATTCATTAATAAATAATAAATATTCTCAGACAAATTACACAGCGCCATCTAGCCCCAAAGTAAGCGAAGCTTGTGTTATGGGTACTAGACAACTGATAAACATACTTAAATACATTTTTTTTTTGTAAATACATACTTATGATACATAGAAAACACCCAGACTAAGACAAACAGACATGTTCATGCACACAAATGTTTGTCCTATGTGGGAATCGAACCCACAAGCGTTGGTGTCGAAGCCGCGTCATTGACCGCTACGCCACCGAGCTCGTCAAAATTCGTCAAAATAAATTAATGTTAATAAAGTTCATTATTTTGCTAAAACTGTTTTGTCCCATGAGTACAAAATTTTCCCAGGATAAGAAACATAGGCGACATCTATGTTACTTACTCAACAGACCTTAAAATATCATGGTAAAAAAAAATAATGACTATCCATTGGACTCTTGTTACGTGAAAGGACAAACAAACAAACTAACTTTCACATTTATATTAGTATATGGATTCTGAATTGACGCAGGATATTTAATCCAAGTACAATCAGGCGGGGCAAAGCCGCGGGTAGAAGCTGGTAAGTAAGAAACAGAACATTATTGTACCATCAGTCCGGAAAGCGCCTGTCGTTCCTTCAATCACCTTGGCACACCATCCTGAGGGGCACGCCATAATATCAATTCCATACTCCTTCTCTGTTTCAGTTACATTCATGGGAAATGGGTCTCCACATGATCCCAATTCTCCCCGAGACCTACATTTTACACATCTCTTGTTCACACCTGTAAAAAGTTGAAATTATTTAATGAAGATGTGCATATTAATTTTGCAATATACATATAGTTAACAACAGTATGACAAACCCTGTTGTTGGACAACAATAATTGCTAACTTTGTGTTAAAGAGCAAGAAGTTCAGAACAGAAAAGTGTTAGGTACCTAGTATATGTTATAGTTAGTATGGGACCAAAATTCCGGAGTTTCCCGGAACTCCCAGCCATCTGCCAACCCAAATTATGATATTTTAATACAAAGAAATATTAAAGGTATAGGTCCCTGTCAAATTTTGATCGAATACAGAACAGTTTAAAAAGGCAGAATGTAATTTATAAAAAAAAATACATTTTCTGCCCATGCACAGACATTATAACTATAAAAACTAGAAAGCAATATAGTATTCATTGATAATTATCAAACAAGTTGAATTAACGAAACGTAAATAATTGGATGCTAAAATTGCAAAAGTGCAATTTAGGGCTCAAGAATATAGTTTGTTACCCAGTAACTCTCACTTTGCCTTGAAAACGTATCCGTGTCATGTAATAGTGATAACTTACAATTTGTTTCCGATATTAATAGGAACAATAGAGCAGCACACGCAAAGAAACTGTTGCACTTCATCTTGTTTTTTTACAAATGAAATTGAAATCACACTATCATAAACTTTTAAAAGTATTCATTGTACTTTGTTGACCAAGCAACTTCACTTCAACTTCAAGCAACATTCGAAACTAATCGTGCGCCTGTGTGTGTTGTATAATTGACTATTTGTCAGTGTTGCCAGATATAGCTATGCGCAACTCGCCAAATATTTGGCTTCGAGTAGCCAAAATTTATAAATAATTCAAAGGTACCCAAAAATCGTTTGATTTTAGGTAATCTATCACTACTTGGCACTTCATACTTCATTCGTATCTAAATCATATTTAATTCGTGCTTATCCTAATTCAGCATTATTGTGACTTATTATCTTTCGCTAACGCCACGTTTTCTAATCTGCAGCGTACACCACGTATGAGTTATGCCTTTGACCCTAAATATTTAGTGAGCCACTACACTAAAATACATCCTTACGATTGGCTATACAAACGGGATCCTGAAATTTTATAAATTGTTGCGGCCAAAAACATGTCACTATTGCACATAAACCGCTCATCCAATGTTGATGAAATTTGATAGATAAATATGTCACGGATTTATTATGAAAGAAAATATATTTTTGTTTTTAAGAAATTATATTATATGTCTTGAAATTTAAATACACCCATGGGGCCGTGAACTAGACTAAGGCACAGCATAGCATATCGGGTTTCGCGTAAATTACTACAGTAATTCAATAAGTACTTATTATTATTTTATTTATTTGGAAATACTTTACTGGTGTGTAAGCAACGCTGCTATATGTTAATGTTGCTCTGTTCTGCTGTGTTTATAATAATCTAATATTGTTTAAAGCTTATTTTTAATAAAAAATAGGCTATAAACAACATTAGATTATTCTCTCGAAATTTTCTGAGATAGCCTAAATGGTGATAAGCCGCTTAATCTGACAACACTGATTAAATGTCATGAAAGTATGTTGTAAACTTAATAACGTTACCGTTCTGAAATTCAGAAATATACTAAATAAAAAAAGTATTACAAACATCTACAACCACCAAAATAAATGAAACATTACAAGGCAAAAGACTTACCATGAAAAATACTAAGAAATTCGACAATGATCATTGAAGTTTTTGTTAAATAAAACAATACAAAATATTCAAAAATTGAATGCATTTTTGACCGAGCGAGCAATGCGAGCGTGTTTAAATATCGTAACAATTGAGTTGCGAAATTTATAATTAATTTTAGTTGGATTTATGTTGGTGGATAACTGGTACATAACTCCCGAATCGCAACTCCGATTTTTATATTTTATTTAATAGCTATGTAGGTAACATAAATACCTAAGTTTGATGGACAACGAAATCAGTTAAGCAGTAATTAAGACTTTTGTGTTAAAATTAAAATAAATACACGCGCTACTTGTAAAAAAAAAGCTGATCCAATTTGATGAAAGTCACCAGAAAAGTTTGGTATATATATATATATATATATATATATATATATATATATATATATATATATATATATATATATATCATAGGCATTATATTTAATTGATTTTAAACACAGACACTCAATTATAGTAAGCAGACTAAACATTAGAAGTTTGAATGCACGCCAAAACAAACACACCACGAAAAACATATTCACAAAAAAACGAAATCTAAAACAAATATTGCCTTGTATCAACTCGCACATCGATCATTATAGGCATATCCTAATGCAATAGTGTAGTATTCCTATTATCACAACTTGTAATCTATTGCAAATAATACATAGAACTATATAATTGTTGTGAATCCACACAGAATAAAGGAGATACAGTCTAGCTCTTTCACTATAAGGTTTATTAAGCTAATTTATAAGGCTATAGCGCAGATTAATATTGAATCTGTCTACAGTTATAATAATTATTAACTATTAATAGCCTTATTTTATAGTTATTATCAATGACTATTAGTGTATTTTTTTATTATTCAGCCAAGATTAAAAAAATTACTTAGTACTTATTTAACTGTTGAATCACTGTTTTCCACACACATTTTATTGTTAGCATTTAATTTAATCTTGCACAATGAATATAAATAATGTACAAGTTCCTAAATACGTCCCTATAACAATGACAAGTAGCACATGGGCTGAAAAGTCCCGGGCCTAACACATATATGGCGCAATTTTTATTGCATTCGCCGCTTTTTCAGTTAGTACTAACCTTCAAATGAGAGCTGTTAAAACTTCATGGTAGTCTACTCAGAAGTTTGTGAGTTATTGTGCTAAGGGTGACACTACTTTTGTAATTTTCAAAACAATGGATGAAAAACAATTTCATGCTTTAATTTTACACTGCTTCTGGATGGGAGAAAATACCGTTTAATCGAAGAAATGGCTTGAAAAGTATCTTAAGGATTCTGCTCCATGAGAAACAACCATAAAACGTTGGTTTGCTGCCTACAAACGTGGTCGTAGAGACACCGAAAAGTCCAAAAAATCACTTTGAATGATCGAAAAGTGAAGTTGCGTGAGTGAGCTGACATCGTAAAGATATCAAAAGAACGTGTTAGCTTTAAATTGCATGGGCATTTGATTATAAGAAAGCTATGTTCAAAGTGGGTGCCGCGGTTGCTCTCTGTTGACCAAAAACAAGAACGTGCTGATGATTCTGAGCAGTGTTTGGCCATGTTTAAACGTAACAAATCGGAATTTTTCCTCGATATGTGACAATGGATGAAACATGGATCCATCACTTCACTCTGGAATCAAAACGAACGTCTTCTGAGTAGAGAGCAACTGGCGAACCTCCTCCAAAGGCCCCAAAAGCACAACTGTCAGCTGGAACGGTTATGGCCTCGATATATTGGCATGTGTGTGGTGTAATATTCATCGACTATAATGAGAAGGGAAATACCATCAACAGAAAATACTATATAGCATTATTGGAGCGTTTGAAGTCCAAAATTGTAAAGAAACGACCGCACATGGCAAAGAAAAAAAATTCGTTTCGGTGCGTTGTCTTAATGGCAACACACCTTGTCACAAGTCAATCAAAAAATTGCGAATTGAACTTCGAATTCCTCTCACATCCATCGTATTCGACAGATTTGACTCACTACTAGCTACTACTAGCTGTTCGCAGACCTAAAAAAATACTCACCGGTAAGAAATTTCGCTCCTTTCTGAGCTGAAGCTGAGGCCTATTTTGAGGCAAAATAATGTTCTACAAAAGTCATATTGAAATGATAGAGCGGCGCTGGAATGATTGTGTGGCTCTTGATGGAGATTACGTTGATGAATAAAGTCAATTTTGAACAAAAAAACCGCGTTTTCTTTGTTAGGCCCGGGACTTTTCAGCCCATGTCTTACTTATCGATATCATATGAAAATAGCGACCTTTCAAAACATAGCGTGTGTCATTTTTTTTTTTAATTATTCATGTACAGTGTTGGTATTTGTGTAAAAACGGGATAGCAACATTCACTAACCCCCAAGAGCGTGCGAGACGGAAAGATCAACTAACACTAATATATTTTAAGTTACGTCTGCTTACTATAATTGAATGTCTGTGGTTTTAAAAGATCTAAGATATCAAAATAATTGATTCCAAAAAAGTAATTGCTAGGTTCGCTGCGAAAGTTGTATAAAAACTCAGGTTACGACGTCAGTTATTGTCTACTCGGCTGAATGGATTACTTTTTTAAGCTATAATAATTTAAATTCCGTTCCTAATTTTAACAACTATACATAGGTAGGTACAAAACAACCTGTAAGCTTCGTCTAAATCTACTTAATGAATAGTAACAAACTACTAAAAACAGTAACACTGAACTTCACTGTTCCAGTTGATTTGACTGCTAGGGCTCTGGAAACAAACTCCTTTAGAGCGTCTGAGTATTATTGTATTTACTTATTCGTGGCTACAAGGACACCGAAAAATATCGTCCGGAATCTTCTTGTTACTCTTACAAGCTTATTTATGTACTTCATTTTCTGTACCTAGGCTTGCCTTGAGCACTAGGTCGATTATATCGACTATTACCTGTGTTTGTTGCAGAAAAATAACAAAATTAAATTAAAATAATACCTCCCCTCTCAGACAGATTTGGAATCAGTTTTTAGAGCGCCGCACACACACACGCTCATTCACGCTCTGCACAGAAGTCATAGATTATGTAAAGTTATTGATGCGACATTTGTATGGAGTGACCGGGATATAAATAAGGGTTGATGCCAAGTATATTTTATGCTTTTAAGAACTTTGTTATAGGCTTCAAAGATAATTAAGTTTAGCCTTGTTTGCTTTGTTGTCGAATATGAAAAAGCATTTGACAGACACCATTGAACACTGGACAGTATTCATCTCCCTCCTGCGATGTTTAATAAACGCCAGATATATGGAATAGAAATATACAGGGGTACTACTCTTCAGATTCAACTCCACAAGGTCACTCAACTTGCCTGCTGTTGTGCTGAAGACATAATTCTCCTTGCGAGATCATTTTCATACCTGGAAGATCTATGCACTGAGTCTCTCAACTACGGACTGAAAATGAACGCAAATAAGACGAAGGTGATGTGCAGTTTCTTAGCATATTCAAGTACTTACATGGACAAAATAAAAAATTGGCAAAATAAAAATTGGACTTTCTACTTGAGCCAGATCATCACACTCGAAGAAGACGGGCAAACGTGGGTGATAAAAAGAAGGATATAGTTCGGCTGAACAGTTTTCAGTTAGCTTATTTATTTTTACATCAGCCAGCCTATACGCCTTCCTTTCTTTCTTTCTGGAGACCTCACTCACTCGCAGGAACACAACAACCCTCAAGGGAACAAAACGATCCGGAAGCGCACTAGAGTACAGACACAGTCATCGCCTTAGTAGTATCCAGGCTGAAGTGGAGGTGAAAGAAGACCACATGAATGGGAGGGATGATTGCTGCTGGACTAAAATATTTAGATTTTCCCGAAAATTACTTAAGTAGCTGGCTACTTTGCCTCGTTACTAATTAATATACTTACTCAATTTTGTATACATACTTGTTAAATACTTGAAAATAAGAAATTGAGCAAAAAATCGGCAACGGCGCTGGCGGCACATCATTAATTGCATGTACTTTACGTGAAATCGTGAAAATGAGTATGTGTACGCTACTGTCACGGACCACTGACATTGCTCATATTGTTTTGTTTGGAGGACCAACAAATTCCAAGATTTCTGAAATTTCCGAGCTTAGTTCGAGGAATTCGTTCGATATTCACGTCGTTTTTGATAAACTTTCTGAGACATCGTCAGTGGGATACTTTAAATTATTGTTGCTTGCTCTCGCCGTTTGTCCATCAAGTCAAGTGTCAAGTTGTCAACAATTCAAGTTGATATCCGAACACGCAAAATCTTTGGCGCTCTCATCTTCAAATTGAATCAAAATTTTCTACATCAACATGGCGGATAAATCAGAAAGTAAGTTTTGTTTATTTTTGTCGAAATATTCAAATGACTTTTTGTAAGATTTTATTATATTATAAACAATTTTATATGCTCACATAAGCCTTCAAAGTGTTTTTATGTAGTTGTACCTGCCCCATAGTTTCGAATGTCTAATGCTTCGCTACATTCAAAATTTGAAAAAATTCAAATTTGTTGAGGAAATGTCATTTCATTTTATCGAATTTTGAAATGTTTCCACTTCTTTCAAGTTTAGTTTACATGTGATGTTTAACAGATGCTAATAACAGTTCCTATAAGCGATGCTATTTTGAAGTTTATCACTAAAATTGACTAAAATGTATCTACTTTCTTTTGCACTTCAGGAGAGCAAGATGCAGACAATAACACGCACCGATCTCATTTTCGTGTTAAAGATGAGCCAATGGACGTGGATTTTCCAGAAGAAGAAGAAGAGCCACCGGCTTTTGGGCCAGCTGCCCTTGGCCTTCACAGAGTTGGCACCAAATTGCCGCCAAAACCAGCGCCTAGTGAGCCAGTCCAAAAACTCAATGCGAGAGGCATGCCAGCCCGCATCAGAAAGAAAAACAGGTTTATCTTTGTTGATGACTTTGTGAATACATCACCACCGAGACAGTCACCAAAGCGAACTCCAAAGATACTGTCGAAATCTCCAGTTAAACAATCAAGTGCTAAGAAACAGAAGTCTCCATCGAAAGTTCAGAGAAGTATTGACAAATATGATGATAAAATGGAAAGCACAGGAAATCAGTCACCCGATCGCAAGTCTGGGCAACGTATTGGAATGAGACTAAGGAACCTGTTAAAATTGCCAAAAGCACACAAATGGGTGTGTTTTGAATATTTCTATAGCAATATTGATAAAGCACTATTTGATGGTGAAAATGATTTTATGATTTGTCTTAAAGAGTCCTTCCCCCAGTTAACAAACCGTAAGTTAACTCAAGTACAGTGGGCCAAGATTAGGCGAATGATGGGCAAACCTCGCCGATGTTCTCAAGCTTTCTTTGCAGAAGAACGTAAAGAGCTTGAAAGAAAAAGAAAATTGATAAGGTACATACAACAGAGAAAAAGCATTGATATTTCTATCAAGGATTTGCCAAATGAAATTCCAATGCAGTTAGTCGTAGGAACCAAAGTGACAGCTAGGTTGAGAAAACCTCAAGACGGTTTGTTCACTGGTTGTATTGATGCTGTTGATACTTCAAATAATACTTATAGGATATCATTTGAAAGACCTAAACTGGGAACTCATTCTGTACCAGACTATGAAGTGTTGTCTAATGAGCCACCTGACACAATTAACTTGGCATGCATCACAAATAAGTTCAGGCCTCGCTATGTTATGCAAGGTATTTATAACTTGTACCAAACTTCGGCTCCCACAAATAACAATGTGCAGAGCGATCCATTAATCGGCTGCACAGATATAACAAAACAATTAGATTCTACCCTCGGTAGCTACCCTGTTCCGCTTTTGGAGTTAATTGTAAAATTAACAAAAATATTGCATGCAAAAAGAGTTAAAATAAATAGGCTAAGGGAATACAACTGTGAAGCAGAAAAGAGAAAATGTTTTGGACAAAAAATGCCTGAAGATTTTGAACGCAAATATGCCGCTGTGGTAATAGACCTTGAAAGGATGAATATGGATCTGCAGGAATATATTAATGAAGTCCAACAGTATTGCCAGCAAATAGCTCCTGGACCGAGCCTGGCGGCCATGCTGGCCCCTTCGCACCTCCGGGAAAAGTGCAGAGATGAAGCATCCCTGCTTGTGGAGAAAAACAATAAAGGATCAGTAAACGATGAAACACTCATTGATTTAATCACTGATCTGACGGCTCTAATGTTACAAGTCAAAAGCTTGTCTGATTCCGACCAAAATGCATATGAACTGAGTGTCTTGCAGGGTACCATGGACCAAATAAAAATGAAATTAAAACCACACCATCAAAAGTTATTCCAGAACAATGTTGAAGTTCATATGCATAGAATACAAATGGGTTTAGGACAAATGTCATCTAATACATATATTGCTGGTACATAAAAAAGTGCAATAATATTAATTTATAATAAAAAATTGTATAAATGCCTATTCATGTGAAATGTTTATAATAGCCAAAATTATGTCATGAAATTTGCATAACTGATTAGCAGAAGGGAGAGATATTAAGAGATCGAATTTGTTATGACTTGGGACAATGAAATTTAACTTTATGTTTTTAAATTGGTGATTCTCTTTTTCTTTCTGTTAATAAAATCATTCATCGCTAGAGATGAGCAAAATGCCGGGCATTTACGATAAATGCCCAAAAAGTACTTAGCCCAAAACTAGGCATTTATTGGGCATTTACAGGTACTGAGCACTTAATGTAAATATGGCCTGGTATTATGCCCATCTCTATTCATCGCTAACATTTCCTGACAAGCAAAATCCTGACTTTCTATCCATTTATGTAGATATTTTAAATCCTAAGACGGTAATAACAAAAATTAGAATATATAATAAAAAAATTATAACGAAAATTGCATTTTTAAAATTATTTTAACACACAGATAATCATTGGACAAAGGGTTGGTAATGCAATAAGTTTTATCACCACACCCCTTTACATCAACTCATATCCCACTGGTTAGATATGGGTTCTCTCTATCGGAAAGGTTTAGAGAGTACTCCACCAGAGTCCACCAAGCTGCTCAACATTGGGTTGGCAGAGATCTGTGTTTTCAAACCGCCTAAAAGCCACTGTTTTTACTTCACACGTTTTATTTAATAATAACAGCCTGGACCGATGGCTAAACGTGTGCCCTCCGAAACGCGGAGGAGCTAGAGATAAATAAACTCATCCATAGACAAGCTACGCTTGTTTGCCACGCTAATGACGCCATCGAGCTCATCGCTTCACACCACAGATTACCACCTTTGATTATTTCAATAAGTTTAGTAAAGAGATTGGTACTATGTTTTTCAACCGACTCCAAAAAAGGAGATTCTCAATTCGGCTGTATTTTTTTTTATGTTTGTTACTTATTTGCTCCGTGATTCATAAACGAATTTGAAAAAAACTTTTTTTAATTGAAAGAGTATACTTCCAGATTGGTCCCATATTTTCTTCATCATCATCATCAGCCTGTATCTGTATACATAAATGTAGAGTAATGTTTGGAGTCGGTTTTTTTTTGTTAAAATTATAGAATATAATGTACTTAGACGTCCTCGTCGTCCGTGCCACACCAAAACGCTGCTATGAACCGTGATAGTTTAGTTATACAGTTGAAATTTTCACAGATTAGGTATTTATGTTGCCGCTATAACAACTAATACAGAATAAAATAAATATTTAAGGGGGCTCCCATACAACAAACGTGATTTTTTTGCTCGATATGATAACGACAACAGACAGACGCTTGAAATATTCACTGAATATTTAGTTATATAACTATTCACTTTAAAAATAAATAATTAAATTTAAATAAAACAAATATTTAAGGGGGGCTCCCATACCACAGACATGATTTTTCAACCTACCTCTCTTTCGCTAGTCGTCAGGGTGCACCACATGTAGGTGGGGTTGGCTTTAGCTGTACGGTTCATGGTGAGCCACTTACACGCCAAACTCAGTTCTCAGTTAAAGAATAAATTGCCATTGTAAAATACGCAACAGCCCACCCGTGTTTTGTTTTAAGAAAAAATGTGAAGATCACTGCCGAGAACTGAGTTTGGGGTGTAAGTGGCTTACCATAGATATTTTTAGGGTTCCGAACCTCAAAAGGAAAAACGGAACCCTTATAAGATCACTTTGTTGTCCGTCTGTCTGTCTGTCTGTCTGTCTGTCTGTCTGTCTGTCTGTCTGTCTGTCAAGAATTTCTATGTCGAGAATGCGTGGAGGTATCAAGCTGAAATTTAAACTATATACTCAGGTCTACGGTCCCATGAAGTTAAAAAAAAATCAAACTGCTAAGTTTACGTAGCAAAAAGTTACGGCCGTTTATTCAGCAAAAAACGCATATTTCGACACACTCAAGGGAATCAAAACCTATAGGGTACTTCCCGTTGACCTAGAACTATGAAATTTGGCAAGTAACATCGTTATAGACTACAAGTACAGGAATAAATCTCAAAACTATACATTTGTAAATAGATCTTAAAAAATAGGGGGTCTATATTTTTTATAGGGTGTCGAAATTTCAAATTGAAATTCAAATTGAAGTTCAAATGGGGTATCATATGAAAGGGCTTGATGTACACATTGCAAAATATATTTTATTTATTTTTTTCGACGCATTATTTCTTATATATAATGAAAAATATCAAATTTAATAATGATACTACGTACCTACGGAACCCTCGGTGGGCGAGTCCGACTCGCACTTGTCCGGTTTTTTTTTATCTAATATGTCTAGGTAGGATCTATGTATGTATTTATATAAGTATGTATAGTTTATACTATATCTGAATATGTATAGCTTTTTTTATATCATCCATGAGACGAATTTGGAACAGTTTGTATGGCGCCGCACTAGGGTTGCAATTCGTCCGGGTTTCCCCGAATTTGTCCTAGTTTGGAGGAAATCAGGGAATCGCCCGGGCGGGGTTTCATTTGTAGTCCTAGGTTAAAAGTTATAAGCCCGCTCCATGCTGTGAATAACCATCTTATCACAGAATAAAAATTAGTACTAAGTAGTACTGTAGAACACTGACGACATGTCCGTGCTTTAAGAGCGTGCAAAATCCGGAGTTTTCCCGCTTCTTGTCCTGTTTGCTAGAGTTTAGAGATGGCAACCCTGCAGCGTACCGCACGCACGCATTCTTTCTTATTCGTGCTCTGCACGCACGCTATTTTTTATGTAGTGTAATAAACGCGACACGACATTGCTTGGAGTGGCCGAGGTTTGGTTTTACCGGACAATGGTTGTATTTTTCTTTACTGGCAGATTAGATGTAATAATAATAAAGAAGAATGAATGTAAGTTTGTAGGCACAAAATTGAGAGAAAAATATATCTGTAACTATAACATCTTAAAGTTTTTCAAAATTTTATGTTTAGTAGTTTCAGAGATAAGATACGAAGGATATGGTAATTTTTTACCGATTTTTTTAAATAATTATAAAAATGGAGACAATTACACGTGTCTTGTATTAGCCGCAGGCAGATGATCGTATACCTACAGTTTCGGGTAGCAAGCATACGACCCGCCTGATGTGATGTTATAGAGATTATCGTAGCCATAGCCGTGAAGACGTTAAACTAGCTGTTACCCGCGGCTTCGCCCGCGTGGTCTAGGGGAGCTGCCATTGATTTGTGTATATTTTTTTTTTGTTGTACCTATTTTTTTTACTTCGTGGATTAAAAAGTAGTACCAATATGTACAAATTTTAATGATGATCGGCTGCATAGTTAAGGCGTGAAGAAATAACAAACAAACGAATTTACTTACTTTAACACTTACAATATTAGTATGAATGGAACGCCCACACTCAAGACAAAAAAATAGTTCACCACATAAATGTTACGTACGTTACATGGAATAGAGTCGCTTATTCATTGGTATGAATAAGCAATCCATTCAATTATTGAATCGCAATGAGATGGTGATAAGGGGGCTGTTAAACTAGCTGAGCCGCACGTTTGCGTTGCGTGCACGTTTGAGTATGGTTGCCATCCGTCCGGTTTTCCCCGGATTTGTCCTAATTTGGAGGGCGTCCGCGGAGTGTCCAGGCGGGGTTTTATTTGTAGTCCAGTGTTAAAAGTTTTAAATCACCGCCCTCTCCATGCTGCTAATAACCGTCTTGTTACAGAATAAAAAATAGTACTAAAAACACTGATTACATGTACGGGTTTTAAGAGCCATATTACATTTTGACTGTGATTTTTGCCTAAAATGGCCAATTCTGGCGTTTTTGATCTCGGAGACAAAAATACATTAACAATGTTGACTTATTGAATAGTATAGAATAGATAAAAAATAAACTTTGTAATCATTTGTCCTTCTATCACGTCGAAAAGAACCTAAGTACCGACATGTTTTTTTTAACGGGGATAGTTTATGGTCTGGAGAGTGACTTATGCTACTTTTTATCCCGGAAAAACATCTTATTTCCATGGAATAAAAAATAAACTTTGTAATCATTTGTCCTTCTATCACGTCGAAAGGAACCTAAGTACCGACATGTTTTTTTTCAACGGGGATAGTTTACGGTCTGGAGAGTGACATAAGCTACTTTTTATCCTGGAAAAACATATTATTTCCATGAGATAAAAAGTAAACTTTGTAATAATTTGTCCTTCTATCACGTTGAAAGGAACCTAAGTATCGACATGATTTATTTAACGGGGATAGTTTACGGTCTGGAGAGTGACATAAGCTACTTTTTATCCCGGAAAAACATCTTATTTCCATGGGATAAAAAAATAACTTTGTAATCATTTGTCCTTCTATCACGTCGATAGGAACCTAAGTACCGACATGATTTTTTTAACGGGGATAGTTTACGGTCTGGAGAGTGACATACAACATTGTTTACAATAGTGTAATATAATTTGTGTATAATACGCTATAGTGTGTTGTATTTATATATTAGGGTGGAGCGAAAAAACTTTTTTCATTAAACGGTAATGTAATAGTCAAAATTCGGTGCCTTTTAGGCTTAAATTAAGTCATGCAAAATATTATTTCATTTGGTTTAGAGTAACTACCTCCGCAACGGCATTGAAGTTATGAAAATAGTTGGTTTTAGATTCTACCAAGACGCCATGTTAATTTAAGGTATTTTAATAAACAGACCATTTTTTAAATGAAAATACGATCACTGATATAGTATATTTTCGATAACAAGAAGTTTGACTTGAGTTTGAATTAAAATAAGGGGAGTGAGACGGCGCGGGAAGGGACATTTTGGTACACTTGTCGCGTCGCGCGCGCGTCACCTCATGTTTTTTTTTAGATCGTTATAATTTAAATAATACACACGATTTTACGTAATCGTGGTTGTTAGATATATTCATATGGATATCATAATAAGATCCCAGATAATTAAGGCTCAATTTATACCGCCGCGGAATGGAATAGAAGCGTCAATTATGCCGCGAGAAGGCGCGCGAATTCGCTGGATACTCGAGTATTCTCGCGTATTCCATTGCTGTGACCAACCCGATCAATTTTCCATTCGCACCACTTCCCGCGGATTCCACAGGGAATTCTCGAGAATGTGCGAGGAAGACGCGCGACCTTATTTGGCTTGTATTCAAAATTTATATGTGCAATTGACATAACGTTCATCATGCCAATTTATGCATATATGTTTATGTTTATAATATATGTTATGCAATTTCGTTGCAAAAAGTAGCTTCCATTCCATTCCGCGGCGGTGTAAATAGTCTTAGCTAGCTTATGATGTGTATAATGAGTATAGTTGAGTTAGGTAGGTTAGGTTAGGCTTGCGATCACAAAAAGATCACAAATAGCAGAACGAGGCTCGACTTCCTATTGCTTATGGAAAGGCTTATGGATACCTCACCTTTCTTCCTCCAAAAACAAATCAAGTTTGATGATCACAAGCATAAACTAAATTAATCCAACTTAGTCGATAAACCGTCCATTATATATTTATACTATTCTATCTTAGATTATCAATTGGTCTCCGCTCGGCTTCGACTAGATGCCGCGACGCACTTGTAAAATACGGCAACAAATACTACGCCGAACTCGGCGTACCCGAGCCTGTTGCGATACAATTCTTCACGCACACTAGCATGTTTATTTATGTTTTAGCACATTGTTTTACGCACACTACAATATTGAGTTGCCGCATTCACGGAGCTGTTGTTTTTAGATAGTGCGGTATCTAGTCGAAGCGGAGCGGCGACCAATTGTTAATCTATGTATTCTATATTAAACATATTTAGACACTGCGATTCGGTTAATGTACACATTAGTCGGCTAAACTTAGGTTGATGTTCACACCTAACTTTACCCGTAACACATACATTAAAATAGACCTGCCTATTCCGATCCCCAATTCGATATTTTTCAAATTATATTTTGTGCTCAGCGATGCAGAATTTTGAACACTAATGACAATATGCAAATTGCTATTATAAAATTAGACTGGTATGATTTCAAGTTATTCTATCAACTGAATTGATTTTAAAATAACTATGTATTAATTATTCAAGATAAAAAAAAATACAAATTTACACATTTTTGACATAATTTTTAATCTTATCCTACTGAAATGTAACAATCAATTTTATTCAGAGTCTAGGTATGAATCAGTACATATACTTGCTACCATGATATTATTTTACGTTTTATATTTATTTAATGTTTCTAATAATTCGTCTGCTTCTTCCGGAGTCTTGACTCTAATAAGCATGGGCACAGGTGGAGGCGTGGAATCTGGTGTTGGAATGCAAACCATCATTACATTATTTTTTCCCATGCGTTGTATCGGTATTGCTGACGACAGAATAAGATTAATCAACACATTACCCAAGCTAGTGTTAGCACGTACCAACAATTGGTGTTTGCCATTGTCTTCAATCTTCTTCACATACAATGTACCGACTCCCTTGTCTGTGTAGTTACCATCTTTCTTTACAAATACCTTGCACTTCTTCTCATACACGCTATTATCTTCTACAATCGGTTTGTATTCTACTTTAGGAGGTGCATCTGCCTCTTCATTTTCATTGTTAGTTTCTGAAGATGTTTGTAGTTTCTGTACATTATTAAAGCCAAATGGTTTACCCATACCAAATGAAAAAGGTGTTGATCCACTAGTATTCGCAGAAAATGGTGACGATGCACTTGTTGTTTGTGGTGATGTAGCTATTCCAAAACCAACTGTTTTGGTTTCTTCTGCTCCAGTCGGACTCGTTGTACCTTTTCCATAGCCAAATGAAAAAGGTGACGCCCCATTCGTACTTGTGTTATTTGAAAATAGAGACGAACCAGGTGTGCTGGTGGATTGTGGCAAAGAAGAAACTGTTCCAAATCCGACTTGTTTGGTTTGTTCTAACCCACTTTGACCTATTGGCAGCTTCGTATTACTTTCCAATACGAACCCAGTTGATTGTGAAGTTGGCGACTGGGTATTAGTTCCTAATGCAAAACCTGTCGATTGTGAATTTGGCGACTGGGTATTAGTTCCTAATGCAAAACCTGTCGATTGTGAATTTAGCGATTGGGTACTTGTTCCTAATGCGAAACCTTTTGATTGTGAAGATGGCGACAGGGTATTAGATCCTAATGCAAACCCTGTGGATTGTGAAGTTGGTAACTGAGCATTACTGCCTAATGAAAAACCCGTTGGTTGTGGAGTTGATAATTTTGTATTACTTCCCAGTGAGAAACCTGACGATTTTGGTACTGTAGTGTTATTTTGCATACTGAATGCCGAATTATTTGTTGAAGGCTTGTCTTCAGATTTTTTGGAGTCACCATTATATTCATCCTGAATTTCTTTCAAGTACTTTTCATAATCTTTGAATATTGGTGATAATATACATAGAGGTGTTTCTTCAACATGTTTCTGGATCCAATCAGAAACTGACAGATTTAGACCTTTTAATTTAGTATAATAGGTTGATTTCTTTTCATCTTGTGTCTCTGTTGTTTTTGCAGTTTTATCAGCACTAGGGCTAGAGGTGAATAAGGATCCAGAATTTGCCTGAACATTTTTTGGAGTTGTAATGGAATTATTTCCAAATATTGGTTTAGAAGAGTCTGTAAACAATTTGCTGGAATTACTGGCAGAAGGAACACCAAACATAGATGATGACACTTGGGGACCGCTCCCAGTAGTGGGTTTGACATCTGGTGCTTTACTGGCATCACTGGAAGTCGATGTTACAGGTATGTTAAATGGCGAAGCTTGAACTGTAGAATCAGTTTTAGAAGCTGTGAAAATAGATGAAGGTGTGCTAGTAGCAGCTATTCCAAACACAGATGATTGTGATGAAGGAATTCCAAAAGTCGATTTTGGTGTAGACTCTGCTGATGCTTGTACGCCAAATATTCCATTACTGGGATTGGTAGATGATGGTTTATTGCTGAATAATGTTGACGGCGTCGTGTCATTTTTACTGTCTGATGATGACGAGTTTTTATTGCCATTTGTCAAATTTGCAAGAAAGTCAAACGAAGATGGTTGTGTTTTGTTAAAACCTCCAAATCCACTGAAGACTGGTTTCTTCGGCTGAAAAATTTAAAACAAATCATTAAACAATCTGTACTAATACTAGCTGGCCCGGCGAACTTCGTATCGCGTTTAAATATTTTTACGTTAATTTAACTATCCTATCTCTCAAGTTGGATCAAACAGTACACACTGTGCAAATTTTTATTAAAATCGGTTCAGCAGCTTAGGATTCCATCGCGGACAAACAAAGTGACACAAAATTTTATTAGGATTATGATTGTCTGTCTGTTACTTGTTGCATCTAAACAGCTGGATCAATTTCTATGAATCCCGAGGAATGATATAGGCTACCTTTGATGGAATATAACCGACATTCATGAAAGCAAAAGTTAGTAGCAAATTAAACTAAATATCCATATATTTTGAGGTGAACCAATTAGGTTCACCAATGTCTTTGAAGTCAAAAGTCTAGAATTCCTTATAAGTCAGGCACCCCCCAGATTAGCAAATGAGGGTCTAGCAAAAAAAAAATAACTGACAGGAAATTGGCGGCACATAATAATTTCCCAAATAGCTGTGTTCCTTCAAGTTAATAAGGTCACAAAGAAGTTCCATAGGGGCATTGTATTTACAGCAAGCATGGCAACACAAGATTTTTGTTGGGGAGCATCTATACAATACGGTAACTGCTTTTTCACATCAGGCGGCTCACCTTAGAAAAGAACACAAAATTTGAATTGCTTTTTTGTATTACTTTCAGTGTAAAATTATTATGCTATAGACACTACACTAAAAATTTGCAAATAGACAAATTCATGTATTGACAATTCTTCTTTATGGAGATTGTGATGTTCTCGCCAATGACAATGCTTTTTATACTTTAGCATAGATATCTAAGTATAAAAATAAGTACGGAGTGTAAGTGGTTCATCAACATCTTTGAATCAAAGCCAACTTCACCTGCACGCGGTGCACCCTGCTGACTGACAGATGAAGCTCTGGTGAAAAGAGAGGTAGGGAGCGTAATTGTAAGCTACCCGACTGGAGAATGTACCTCCACCTCACAGAATACCGCAGCCAAATAACAATTCCCTTGAGGGTTGTTGTGTTCCTGCAAGTGAGTTGACCTCACTCACACACACCAGATGGAAGTAAGTGACTATGGTAGGAGGTAACTCTGCGATGAACTGGTCATGTATGACTGCCAGGTAGAAAGAATCTCCTGTCAAAATGTAGGAAGGCAAGAGCACAAAGAACTTTTGAGATCATGCTTGAATAAATTTGTTTTCTTGTATTTTTTGTATCTGTACAAATAGATTACCAATTTTTTTGCAAATGTAGGTACTTACAATATTCAGTTACAAATATGTAAAATACAGATATTTATTTGAAGTTAAATGGCAATATTAAAAAGAGGAAACTACCATTAGATTTTTTAATTAATACCACTATGGAAGCAATAAAGCGTACAACCGGCCTGATGGCATGTAGTCATCACAGCCTATGAACACATGCAACACCAAAGGTATCACAGATTGCTGAACCTGTAAAAACCCCTCTACAACTTTTAAAATTAAGCAATAAAAAAATCTATTCAAAAACAGGTGCAAAACATTCGCTAAAAACCCTTGTAGTATCTCTCAATGATGAAAATTTTAAACTAGGCTTGCTAAATAGTTACCTCGTCAGTTGACCCCTGAGACCCCAACAGGGGCGAGTTTGTTATATGCGATCGACGTTTGGCGGTTCTGATCACACGCTTTTCAATTATTTCCTTGGGTGCACTTTTAAAACTGCCCATTTCTTCGTGTTCGCTCGGATCATCTTGGTCCCAGTTACCATGGTTTAGATCAGTAGTTGCTGGACGTTTTGCAGACATAATTGGGGTATAAAAAGTATTAAATTTATAATTGTTCTTGTAAAGCGTTCGTGCTTTGCTTCGTGCAGTGTTAACGTTATCACTCAGTACGTCAGCAAAATTTCTCCGTATTTTTCTGTTTCTATTACAATATAGTGCTTATCAGAAGCAGCAGCAGCAACAAAAATGATTATAGTCTTTAGTAATAGACATAAATGATCAAATCCCACAACTCAACTCAAAACCAATGCAACGCGATCAAATAATCAAACGTAATTTCTTTCTTTCATCGGATTGAGCGGATCAGATTTGACTGACAGGAAGTTAAGTAACACTGACACTGAGTAGCATGTCGTGTCCTAATTTGATTGGCGACGACTCTTCACTTGGAGATTATTTACGCCATTATGAAGTTATTTTATATAATTTTCACCCTCCCGGCTTCAGTGCTTCAATTCTCGTGAATGTTTAACTAACTGCCACATTTTCGCTGCGACTCGTTGTTGAAACACTTTGGATACGTTGACATGACAACAACCTGATTGGATTTCTTTACTATTTCTTCGTACTTTATTTTACTACATTACTCGCTATTCATTCACAAAAGGTCCAACAAATTCAATTGGAACGCTCCGTTATAACTTATGGAATGGTCCTCAAGTGAATTGGTTTCATTATTGAAGTGAAAATTTATATAAACGAGCTGAGCACTAAAATTTTATAGCTAGGGAATAAGACTAAGCCGTCGCGCTCGGGTAAAGTTGGTCGGGTAAAGGTCGACAGTGAGAGAGCGAGAGATAAAATTTTCATTTCTGTCGTCGTGATTCGAGTGGTGTTAGACAAACACCTTTTTTGTCCTCTGATAACATACAACTTAATTACAATAGAGTCAGAGTAGTTTCAAGTCTAAATGTCAGCCATTAAATAATGTGTGTAAAAATAACAACGTTCCTAATAAATAACGACCTTATTATTTGTTTTAAGTTGACAGGAAAACGCATCCGTTACTGAATTTAAAACTGTTGTAGGTAGTTCTAACTCCAATAGACTCCAGCCAGATAGGTCAAAATGAGATATTTAATTATTAATAAAACCGGCCAAGTGCGAGTCGGACTCGCGCACGAAGGGTTCTGTACCATTATCTATAAAAACGTTAAAAAAATCTCGTCTATTGTATGGGAGCCCCCCTTAAATATTTGTTTTATTTTTATTTAATTATTTATTTTCAAAGTGAATATATAATTAAATATTATGTGAGTACTTCAAGCGCCTACCTATTGCCGTTATGAATTGCGAGCAAAAACGAGCAAAAAAATCACGTTTGTTGTATGGGAGCCCCCTTAAATATTTACTTTATTCTGTTTTTTTAGTATTTGTTGTTATATTATCGCCATGAAGAAGAATTTAATTAGCTTAGTAAATTTATACAGCTACTTACATCTTTTTTGTAAATACATACAAAACACCCAGTACAAGACAAACAGACATGTTCGTACACGCAAATGTTTATCCTGTGCGGGAATCGAACCCACGACCTCGGAGTCAAAGTGGCCATTGTTTGCCATTCGACCACCGAGCTCGTCAGACTAATTATTAAAAGAATAATTTAATGATATTCCGAAAATTAAATATATGGACATAGTGTTAAACAGAGAGGACGAGATATGTCGCAAAAAAGAAAACGTAACTGAAAAACCACATGTTGCTATTATTGCTTTTTACTTATACTTTCCATTATTTAGGTATAATTACCGCATATGTACCAATCTACACTACTATTTTATAGAGGAAAGATTTGTATTGTTGTGTGTGTGTGTGTGTGTGTGTGTGTGTGTGTGTGTGTGTGTATGTTTGTAATGAATAAACTCAAAAATTCTTTCACAATTGAAAAGCTACATTCACCCTGAGTAACATAGGCTATATTTATTGCTAGAAAAGATTAGGGATCCTTACTAAAACTCCAATAAAGTAAAAAAAATATCAAAAAAATTCCTTACACCGCGTGCGCTGCGAAAACTATTGATCACAGAACAAAATAATGTACTACGACTTTGCCGAACACATCATTATCTACAAAAAGTCTCGCGAAGGCATACATCTAACTATTTTAGTTATGTCACAATAAGTGATCTTTTATTTTATAAATTTAATTGAAAAGCCGCCGCTAAAAAAAGTCTATTTATTTGTATCTTGGTATTAATCCATATCAAAATAAATTACTTCATATTCACGATTGCTGCAATACCTATAAATAACTTTTTGAATTATTCAATTCGGGCATTCCATTTGAAAGATATCACGTGTTTTAAAAATGTAGGTTTAAAAAAAAACCCCGCTCGGTTAGCTATGCGATGTAGAGAGATTGGGGTGTAAGTGGCTCATCAACATCTTCGAACCAAAGCCAACTTCACCTGCACGCGGTGCTCCCTGCTGACTGACAAACGAAGCTCTGGCGAAAAGAGAGGTAGGGAGCGTAATTGTAAGCTACCAGACTGGGAAATGTACCTCCACCTCACAGAATACCGCAGCCAAATAACAATTCCCTTGAGGGTTGTTGTGTTCCTGCGAGTGAGTGAGGTAACTAAACAGAAACTAAATATCGTCTTGCAAGTCAGAGAGATTTTATGAAAGCTTTGTTAGATACCCGTGCGAAGCCGGGGCGGGCCGCTAGTTACGTAAATTTATATAAAAATAAAACATATTAATAGCTTCTGCCTGCGGCTACGCTCCGCGTGAACACACACAGCATCTGGATAAAAAACTATCTTAGGTCTATAAAATCCAGAATGCTTTTTTTATTTATTTATTCAATTTTATTGCTTGCTGTACTTACAGTTTGACCCAAAACGTGCAGCAAGCAAGCCACAGTACAATTACACCCATGCACAATAATAATAATAAACCCCGCAGGGCAGTTTGTGGCGAGCTGTTGTTGAGTAATGAATGACACCACGAACCGCATCTCCAGAGAGACGGTCAGGGCCTCAGGGCCTTCGTCTCCGGCGTGTTTTCATCGGTCGGAGTGTAAACACAAGAAGGCCGCAGGACTCTCGGCTCTGGCTTGCCTTCATTAGCCATCCGAAGAGGAGTCGTTAGAGCTTTAAGCTCCAGGGGTGGAAGTGTTAAAAGGGCCTATTACCGCTAGTAACTCCGGAGAAAGCGCAGAACACTTCTCGACACGGGAAGTTCACAGAAAAAATTACACAAGTTTTATGCTTAAGTTTAACTTATCCAGCCAAGTATTATACCGCAGTAGCAATACAGCATCTGTAGCGGAACTATGTTTAAAATCTGTATTTCAGCATACGGCACGACTCCCCGTAGTGATTACTATTATTAGCTAGCATACAAATTACACTTTTAACTAATATAAAAGTTATATTGATTGATTTAAATATAAAAGTTATATTGCTTTGGAGTGTGCGATGAAGTCCAAGGACATGCATGCCGCACGGGAAGAGTAATAAAGTACAGAGACAGGGCAACGGCAATGGCAACATTGCAGTCCAGTTTGTTACAGGGTTACCAGATTGGGCTATAGGTCGCCAATTGGGCAACAAAAATTTTCAAATGGTGACTTGTCGCCGCGTAAGCTACTTTTTGGGGGTTGATGTTACTCACGTCCGCAGGCTTTACCCTAGTTTCCCTGCACGTGACCCCTGGGTGGTGCTAAACGAGTAGCCTTTTTCCTGAGTGGTAGAGCCAAGCTGTAGTCGTTTAGTGTCTAGAACATGATCGCGGTCAAGTTTTGGACATTGAATGAATACAGCTCGTAATTGGGCCGGCTCGTCCGGGGCAGTACCACTCTCACGCAGAAGACCGGCGTGAAGTAATAGCTCGCGCTATTGGGTTTCGTACGGTGAGTGTTGAGACCCGGAGCCCAACCCAAACACCCCAACTCTAAATATGGCAGCGGTAGTAAAAAGAACAATACCCCAGGAGGGTACCGTCACCGCTGGTGACGGAGAATCCCTCCCTGAGCACCACTGCTCAGGCCGCCCGACGTATTCTGGGGCGGGCATTACGCCGCTCTATATTTCTGCCGGGAGCAAACGCAAGAAGAGTGTGGTGGCACCTCCCCCTGAGCTCTGCGTTGAGCTGTGTAACGTTAGGGGACTTAACTCCAACATCAATGCTTTCCACCATCATCTAGAGACGGCTAGGCCGGCCATACTCTTTTTGACGGAGACTCAGATATTCCCCCCTGCTGACATCTCATATCTGCGTTACCCAGGGTACAAAGTGGAACATCACTTCGTGCCACGAGCCGGTGTTTGCGCGTACATTCGGGAGAATATCTGTTGTCGACGTCTTGGCAGTCTTGAAGCGAGGGACCTGTCAATTATGTGGCTGCGCGCAGATTTTGAGGACCGCACTCGCATTTACGCGTGCCTCTACAGGTCCCACAGCGGAAATGTCGAAACGGAGCGTCTTGTGGAGCATATACAGACGACGACCGACAGTATACTCCAGCAGATGCCTTCTGCAGAGATTGTGGTACTGGGTGATTTTAATGCCCACCACGTCGAATGGCTAGGGTCTAGATCAACTGACCATGCTGGAAGAACTTTCCATGACTTTGCCTTGGCATATGGTCTGACACAGCTGGTGTCCTCGCCCACGCGGGTGCCGGATGTGTCGGAGCATATGGCGTCCCTTTTGGATCTTCTGCTGACCTCCCACCCTGAAAATTATCGTGTGTCTGTTGGCGCCCCTCTTGGGTCTTCGGATCATTGCCTCATAAAGAGTATTGTGCCACTCACACGCCAAAGGCGACCGCGCACAGCCAGCACACGTCGTGTGTGGCATTTTAGGTCAGCAGATTGGGATGGGCTGCGTAGTTTCCTGGCCTCCTACCCTTGGAGGCGGATTTGCTTTTCGCTGGAAGATCCCAGCGCCTGTGCTAATGCTGTCGCTGATGTGGTTCTGCAGGGCATGGAACTTTTTATTCCTAATTCTGCGGTGCCCATTGGTGGCAAATCTCGACCATGGTTCGGAGGGTCTTGCAAAGCCGCGTTGCGTCATAAGCAGGATTCTTACCGAGCCTGGTCCGAGGCTCAGGCAGCTGGAGATGCAAATACCGGTGTCCTTAAGAAGAATTACAACGCTGCGTCAAGATCCTTTAAGGGCTGCATCGCCAGGGCAAAGTCCAAATTCGTTAGCAAAATTGGCGAGAGATTAGTGCGCTTGCCCTCTGGGTCTCGTGCGTTCTGGTCGCTCGCCAAGGCTGTTCAAGGTAACTTCTGTCGGTCGTCGTTTCCACCATTGCACCGAGTGGATGACTCACTGGCCCATACTGCAAGGGAAAAGGCCGATCTTCTTGGACTTCTCTTTGCGTCTAACTCGACTCTCGATGATCAGGGAGCAACACCGCCAACCATCCCACGGTGTGAGAGCTCTATGCCAGACATTAAGTTCTCGCAAAGAGCTGTCCATAGAGCACTCTTCTCCCTGGACATCCATAAGTCGAGTGGGCCGGATGGCATTCCACCTATTGTTTTAAAAACATGTGCTCCAGAGTTGGCTCCGATTTTAACACGCCTATTTCGGTACTCCTACTCACTTGGCGTGGTCCCCTGCTCATGGAAGGAGGCTTTAGTCCACCCGATCCCTAAAAAAGGCACTTGCTCAGATCCGTCCAATTATAGGCCTATTGCGATAACTTCCATATTTTCCAAAATCATGGAAACTATCATTAACAAACAGCTGGTAGCCTACTTAGAGGATCACCAGTTGATAAATGATCGCCAATATGGTTTCCGCCATGGTCGCTCAGCTGGTGATCTTCTGGTATACTTGACTCACCGTTGGGCGGAGTCAGTGGAAAGCAAGGGCGAGGCATTGGCTGCTAGTCTGGACGTAGCAAAAGCTTTTGATCGGGTGTGGCATAAAGCATTACTTCCCAAGCTTCCTTCTTTTGGGCTACCTGAGAAGCTTTGCATATGGATTGCCAGTTTTCTATCTGAGCGTAGCATCAAAGTTGTAGTTGACGGAGCACGCTCGGACCCACTACGCTTGAATGCTGGCGTACCACAAGGCTGTGTATTGTCCCCCACGCTGTTTCTTCTGCATATCAATGACTTGCTGCTTATACACAATGTTCATTGCTATGCACTGACCTGGCCAATGTAATGTTTCTCGGGATTGCGTCGATGAGTACCGAACAAAACTTGTGTCTTAGATTGAGACGTCCCTTGGACACGTCTTGGATTGGGGTAGATTGAATTTGGTGCAGCTAAATCCCTCCAAGACACAGGTTTGTGCGTTTACCGCTAAAAAGTCCCCATTCGTCGTAGCTCCTAGTTTGGAAGGTACTCCCCTTAGTGTAAGAACTAGCATTACCATCTTGGGTGTCGACATATCGAGTGATGTTCAGTTTCGCGGTCACTTGGAATGCAAGGCCAAACTGGCTTCCAGGAAGATTGGTGTGATTAGTAAAGCCAGGCGGTATTTTACACCTCGACACCGCCTTCAACTATACAAAGCCCAGGTTCGACCTCACATGGAGTACTGTTCGCATCTCTGGGCCGGTGCGCCCCAGTACTTGCTTGCTCCATTTGACCGCATACAACGAAGAGCAGCTCGAATCGTCGGTGACCCAATGATCTCGGATCGATTGGACTCTCTCTCCACACGCAGAGATGTAGCGTCTCTTTGCGTTCTATACAAATTATATCACGGGGAGTGCTCCGATGAGCTGTTTGATTTGATACCTGCCGCTGAATTCCACCATCGTACAACTCGCCATAAATTAAAATTCCATCCATATCACCTTGATAATTGGCGATCTACTACAGTACGTTTCCTAAGACATTTCATACCACGAACAGTGAAACTGTGGAATCAACTTCCCTCAGCGGTATTTCCGAACAACTACGACATGGGTGCCTTCAAGAACAGAGTTTTAATTTTCCTTAAAAGGCTGGCAACGGATCGGCGACCCCTTGGTGTCGCTGGTCTCCATGGGCGGTGGTGATTGCTTTCCACCAGGTGACCCACATGCTCGTTTGCCCACCTCTCACATAAAAAAAAAAAAAAAAAAATACTTCATTCATATTCGCATTGGGCGACAAGGCCAACCATCAAGTAATATCGTATAAACTTTAGGCCCAATTTATACCGCCGCAGAATGGAATGGAAGCGACTTTTTGCAATGAAATTGTTCATAGCATAATAAACTTTAAGTCAATTGTATAACATATAAATATAAATATGAGCCAAAAATAGTCGCGAGTTTTCCAGAGAATTCTCGCGCATTCTTGAGAATTCCCCTAGCTACGGATCGTATATAAGTTAATCATATTTATGTTTAAAGGATACGATTATAGACGAGAAAGTCGAGAAAAGGGTCATCAAAATTTCACGCAGCTATCAATTGTTTGCAGATTTTAAATCAAACGACGACGATGACCTTTTTTAGACAGCGACTTATAAACACCATAGGGGCAATTCTCGTAATTAAAATATAGTCAAAATTCAGTTTCGATCCAGTCTCGATCTCACAAATGTCATATTTGGTATTCTCGTAACACAATACGTACCTTCAAAATTAAATTTAAGCGGGATTATATCGAAATATGAGTGAAAATTAAACAGACTAAGAAAGATACTTTGCCAACAACAAGAACTGATAATAATTAATTAATTATATCAAGTATATAATTTTAGTCAATTCACAATTCAATCTCGATTCGGTCAACTTTCAATCTGCGTTCGTAGAAAAATTACGAGAATTGGCCTTCAGAATTGTGCGATTTGAACTACTTCAAATTCCAAATCTAGCGACTTAGGTTTGCGAGCATCTGGCAACCCTGGTGGTTAGTAAATTTTCATTTCATTAACATTTTGTTTCATGGTGATTTCATGTAACAAGTTTTTGAAGATTTTGTTGAAAAATAGTGTCAAATTTACTGAAACTGTAAAACACATTCAAAATAGAAGTGTTTTTTGTGTTGTGAATTTTCTAATTAATAATCTTTACGGACTTATGTGCTATAGACTTATTATTAAGTTTTAAAGTCTGAACTAACGCTCCCTTTTCACTGTGTTCGTGAAAGAGTTTCTTTGGACATGCAGGTCTTTGTTGCTATACTTGTTGAAGTATTTGTTTGTGCCTAAACTTTTCAAGTAAAAAATAGTCAAGCGATTAGTGTTTTAATAATGGAAGTATCTAATGAAATTAAAGAAGATATTCGCAAAACACAATATAATTTAAAAAATGCCATACGAACCCATCAGGTAAGTGATATGCATTTATATTTTAACTTTACCAATTCTGGCATATTAAAGTACCTAATAAAATTATTTATTCTTTGTATTATCTTCTTTTTTAAGGTTTGGCTTGCGCGTCTACAGGATGACGAAAATGTAAGGAAATAATTATTTTTATTAATGATTTATGAAAGTGTTAAAATGATTCTGTAAGTTATTAATTTTTATTACTATTTCAGAATCTACACTTAAAATCAAAAGTAAAAGAGGCAGAGAGAGAAATTATTGCTGTTGGACAATCTCAAGTAAGTTTTTAATCTTTGTTTGTTATATTACCTAATAAGGGTTCAAGATAATTTACAGAGCAACTGTTTTGTCTTGCCTTTGTTACTGATAAACTTTGTATACTAATACAATGTTGAACTTAATATAAAATATAAAAAAATATATTTAGTAAATAGGACATTTTATATGATGATTGAACAAAAGAAAAATTTAAATTATTAATACTACTGATTGTGGAAATATAGAAATTGTTTTGTTTTAAGTAAATTTTACAATGTCATTTTATGTTTAAAGCTTAGAATACATACATAAATTAACTTTATGTAACATAAGATTCGGTAAGACTGAATACTATAAGCTTTGTTACCAAATGTGATTAAAAAGTTAATTCTAAGTCATAATATTCTAACTCATAATAATTTATTAGAGCATATATAAATAGGTATATGCTCTAATAAATTATTTCATAATAAACTTTAATTTTTATTCATTATTCATTTTCTTTCTTTAAAAGCAGTTACTATTTTGACGATGTAAAAGTTCATTAAAGAAATAATAATAATAAAGCCCTTTTATTCCGAATTTGCTGCAACTTTGACAATACATATTTTGCATTTTATTTATTTTAATAAGTCTCGCAATTCGGCGTGCCTCCTGGCATAGGCCTCCTTCAGCTCTCTCCACTGAGCTCTATCCTCCACTACTTTGGTCCAGTGAGGCCCCAAGGTTATCTGCGGTAGGCTGATATCGTCTTTCCATCTTGTTTTTGGGCGCCCCAATTTTTTCTAATATCCTCTCTTGGGTACCATAAGGTTACTTGTTTCCTCCATTTGTTCATTTGGCAACGTAGCATATGTCCTGGCATCATTAAATTGCTGTCCATTAACTATAGAATATTTTTTACTTTTTTTACAGGTAGGTTTTTTTCACGTTATTGTTATTATATCGTTTTTATGAATATATGATAAAAAGATATATACAAAACTAGTAAAGTAACAAGAATTTTAGCAGAAAAGTTTGCAAATGTGCTTTACATGCTGCTTAACTGTCCAATGACTGAAAGTTTACCCTTTTTTTTTATACTTACAGAAACTTGTAGTGGATAGGCTACGGCGAGAGCTAGAGCTGTACCAACAACGTTTAAAGGCTAGAAACAAACAAATTAACATTGAGAATGACAATCGTTATGTGGCTCAACAATTGAGAGACCATCAAATTCAATACCAACGCCGAAATAGAACAAATTCAATTTCATTACTGAAACCATCAGTACTAAATGAAATACACATTACTGGTGAAAATCACCATGAAGACAAGGAATGTAATATATCAGACTCTGAAAATGAACAAAAGTTTTCTAATGAAAAAGAAAATTCTAGTCATAGTGATGGTGACGATAAGGACAAATATAGAAACTTTTCACAGTTGCCGAATACAGTGAATGATAGTAGAAACAATTTTGCTAATGCCCTCAATAAGGTTAAGCAGTCTTTCATGTAAGTTTCATGTATTATTGTTGGAAATTTTATAATATTTAATTTTATTAATATGGCTACAGTTCTATGGCAACGTTGCTTGTGTCACTCTTAATCGAACAAGTTAAGCGACGTCGACCGTAGCCTTTTAATGGATGAGATTATTTATCTCAAGCTCCTTCAATCTTTGGAGGGTATGTTAAGCCATCAGCCCCAGCTGTTGTCATTAGATAACAGTCGTTAAGCTGAGTCAGTGGCCTTTAGGCTTTTTGAAAACACTGGTCTATATGAACCTGCATTTGTTGAGTATGCTCTAAAGGCCTTTGTTTGAGGGGATACCACAGACGACTACAGTTACAAATAAACTACAATACAAATACGTACCCATTAAAAAATTTGCACAACTCATTACTAAGTAATATTGAGTTACTATTATTACATCTCTAGCATCATCAGCATCACATTAGTGGATGAAGATGTTATGTTCCATTTAATTAAATTTCGAGTTTTGGTACAAAGAACTATGTCAAGTGATAAACACAACTCCTAATACATACAGATCTTATAGTTTAACAATCTGAAACCTATGAAAGTGAATGACGAATGAGGTATGTGCACTGAGAAGTTGTTTTCGTCGTGAATCTATTTGCTTATGATGACACATAGTTTACAAAATTACCAATAGGGTATTTGACAATGTTCAAAAATTGTATAAATTGTTTAACAATATCGTAAAATACACAAAACTATAAAGATCTGCAAACTGTCATTCTAATATCTTCCGTCAGACTTATTTTAGGGTCGATCCAAGTTTGGCGGGAAAGTCCATTTTAAAAGTATGAAATTATTAAAAAAATATATTTCCATTGGAGAAGCAATAAAAAATACTATAACTTTTATTATGATATTAATTAGATAAACGTAATATTTAACATAGCTGTCGTACAAATTTCTGATTTGATGCATACAAAATACAAACCTGTGATGTCATAACTCAGTAACCTTTTGTATGGAGCGTTTTCGGGAAAGTCCAATATTTTCAAATTAACATATCTTGAGAGATTTTTGTGCTATCGAAGTAATTCTTTCCCCTATGGTTATATTATTGATATATCCCATACATATCAAACCGAAAAAAATGTTGGTCAATTAGCCTATTGCTATAAGTTTATTGGAAGAAAGTGTACAAGCATTTTCCTGTAATTTAACTCGAGAACTCTTTGCACCATTTGACATATTATACTTATGAGTATTGTTCAAAACTTTTATCAACAACTGAATTGGGCGACTCACAACACACAAAATGTGCTTTCTTGGTCGACTATACAAACTTAACTATATAATTAAAAATATTATTATGTTCCAGAGGAGTAAAAATTCCAGAGAATGATTGGCAAGAACAAAGATCAGATTCTGACTCTTCCCCGGGGGGCGAACTCTCGCCGACCCCATCACCACCACCATTACCAGAACCTGGAGAGCCTGTGTCACAAGAAACATTCTTGAGGTATTAATATAAAATTTTGTTTTTGTTAGTTGGTAGTACATACATGAAAGTGCATTAAAATAAGTAGCAGTGTGACGAGCCCGGTGGTCGAATGGTTAGCAATGGCTACTTTGACTCCGAGGTCGCGGGTTCGATCCCCATACAAGACAAACATTTGTGTGCCTGAACATGTCTGTTTGTCTTGGGCAGGGTGTTTTCTATGTATTATGAGTATGTATTTTGAAAAACATATATTTAAGTACATTTATCAGTTGTCTAGTACACATAATATAGTACAAGCTTTGCGCTTAATTTGGGACTATGTGTTGTGAAATAAATATTTATTTATTATCCTTAAATTTTTTTCTTACTAAAGTTCCTTTGTTTAGGAATTAAATTTCCCCTCTTGGCAATTTTCATTGATCAGTAAATTTCCGAATCAACTGTCGCTAAGTTCACGGGACAGGTAGCAAGTTTCAAAGGAAACGCTTTAATTTTCTTCTATAATATAAAAATGAATCTGTTGCTAAGCGCAAATCTTGAGAACGGCTGAACCGATTTCTCTAATTCTTATTTCTAAAATAAGAATTAGAGAAATCGGTTCAGCTGTTCCAGATTTGAGATTTATTCCTTGATGTACAAGGATGGTTTTTACGCAGATAAAAATTACAAAAATTGCCTGAAAATAATACTTAAAAGTAAATTCAAAAATGAATTCAAATTTACTTTTAAGTATTATTATGAATCTATTAACCATACCATAAAGTTCGAGTGTTAGTGGAGATATTCCGGAAAGGCAAAAACCGTGTGTTGTACGTGAATATGTTATATGCACTAAAATTATCTCAAATAGAATTATGTATATGCAACATCAAACTGTATCTCCCGATTTGGTTATCATTCGTCCTTTTGAAGACAATTCAAAAGGACGAATGATAACCAAATCGGGAAGCAATTTTAAAGACTATTAATATTCACATCAAAAAGTGTCTTATTTTTATTCTGGACTTCTAATATTCACGCGAAATTTCATATCATTCAGTCCACTGTCCAGTAGTTAAAGTGGAAAAGTGAGCAAACAACACACTTTCCTATCTATTAGCATTAATAAGTCTTAGTGAGTATAACGTAGGAGATCGATGGCGTCGTTACGCGTGTCAGTCTAATCGACCACGCAAGCATCGACTGTACCCTGTCCATGGATGGGATTATTTATCTCGAGCTCCTCCATTCTTTGAAGGGAATGCTATGCCGTCGATCACGGCTGTAGTCATTAGATGACAGTCGTTAAGCCAAGTCAGTAGCCCTTAGGAGGCTTGAAAACACTGGCTTCCGCGAACACGCAGTTGAGCAACGTGGTAGAGCATGCTCGTTCTCTAATATTAAATAAATAAATAAATATTGTCAGACAAATTACACAGCGCCATCTAGCCCCAAAGTAAGTGAAGCTTGTGTTATGGGTACTAGACAACTGATAAACATATGCAAATACATTTTTTTTTGTAAATACATACTTATAATACATAGAAAACACCCAGACCAAGACAAACAGACATGTTCATGCACACAAATGTTTGTCCTATGTGGGAATCGAACCCACGAGCGTTGGTGTCGAAGCCGTATCATTGACCGCTACGCCACCGAGCTCGTCTAAATTATATATTATAATATTGTTTGTTTTGGTTTCAGACTAATTGGATTGGTAAAATCTTCTCAAAAGGAAATTTTGTTAAAGAAAAGAAATGAGCGACGCAAACGAGCTACCACCAGCACTAACCGAAATGACTTCTTGTATGGAAACTTTTATATGATGCCGGTAAGTGCAGTTGTTATATTCATCATAGCTCTTTAGCGACAGTAACCAAATTTAGTAGTGGAATGTGGGCTGTATCTAGAGACGTACATATGTCTTGTTCCATTAAAAGTAATAAGTGTAAACTCACAATCTTTAGCACTCTAAACTAAACAATAGACGTTGGGTTTGGTAACCCAACGTCGCCTACACAACACCCCGACCAGGGGTCCTACCGCCGAGGTAGAAACCTATTACCATCGAATATTGGGATTCTGAAAATATGTCTTATGTTTAAGTTATTGACAAACATCTTCTGCTCAGTCAGTAGAGTACTAGGTTTTCTACCAGCTAAGCTGGAACCGGAAACCACACGGCCAACGGTGTTTCCGTTGGCCGTGTGGTTTCCGGCAGACTAGAATAGAATCCCTCCGTCTCTTCCCGTGGATGTCGTACAAGGCGACTAAGGGAAATACATTATAAAACATCAATCAGGCCTCCTCAACCCGTCTGGCCAGCGTGGGGAGTGTAGGCCAAATCCTCCTGTCTGGGACGGAAGAGAGAGGGTCGTGCTCCTGTAGTGGAGACTAAAATAACCTGATGATGATGAAGCTAAACACATGTACCATACTATAAACCTAAGCTGAAGTTTCATAAAAATCCGATGCGAATCGGCTCCAACTTAGCTGGTAGGGCTATAACTTTAGAAATGTGAAAATAAAAATTTGTTTATGTGTTGTGTACAAATCTGAATGAGACAGCCGTCATGCTCGGTCGGATAAAGTCGTCAGGGAGGGAGTGAAACGTGAAGTTTTCACTTCTGTCTCGTGGTCAAGCACACATCATTCTTTTCTATATATTTCTGTTTGTGCATTCTCGGCCATGCTCGCCAGTCGGTCCGAGTCCGTTATGAAATTATTTGTAGTCTTAGGTCTTAGGTGAATAACTCAATAAATAGAGTCGAGCACCAAGGACTTTAATTGCCTCTCTAAATAATTACCATCTAATCACATATATACTTCTAAATAATGTTTATCATATGTTTTAGAAACGTAAGAAGTACAATCAGTTCCCATATCTGCAAACGCACGGTGATCCGCCTCAGACTCGCTCAGCTAAATTACGCAAGCAGCAGGTCAACAACGATGTAAGTTTATGGAAAAATGTTATATTTTCTTAAATAATAATTCATAGGAACCTATTTGGAAATACTTTAGAAAACCTAAATTCTCTGTGACTTTGTCAGTTTTGTACTGTTCTTTTGTTAGTGCGTAAGAGTGTTTCCCTATATTGCCTTTTACTATTAAAATTCCAATTTTCTCTCGAATATACCAGTTTTTCACTTACACATTCAATCGGTAACATTAATTATTATATTCAACAAGTTAGTAAATATATACGACCTGTCTGATGGTAAGCAGTCATTGTAGCCTACGGACTAGAACAATGAAGATATCTTCTCCTCGTAATATAATATGTTATTATTGCAATGTTTGGTTCAGCCGTATAGTGCGGAGTATTTATACCGGGAGGTTATCAGGAAAGAAGGCGTTACTGCAATGGCAGTGGGGGTGGAGACGCACGAGCGATGTTTTATGTTACAAGTGTCAATAGGCAATAACCACTTTTACCAGAGAGGTTGTATGCTTGTGTATCACCAAACGTAGTTATATTGCTAATGACCTTAGTATATAAATAAAAAGTTAACAGCGGAATACTGAAAACGAAATTAAGAAAAAAAAAACGCACATATTATTCAAAATTGTATACACGGTGAAATTAACGTGGTTGTTTTCCCGCGGCAGAATGATTTGCCTTTAGTAATACTATACATACGTAATATTTTTTTTTATTCCAAACAAATAGTAACAAATTAACAAATGTAAAAAACGGAACTCGAAAGTAAGCGCGAAACAATAGTAGGACCGCTCGCACAGACACAGACACGCGAGCGCGGGGGCAACGGCTGGCGCGCCACCGAGCGCGTTCATTAACCTCTCGCACCCAGCTGATTGAAGTACAAAATACAAAAATAATCCAATTTTTCCTTCATACTTTACGGGCTTAGGACCGTCATAAATACGTTTACCTCCTTTATTAACCGTATTATGTTATTTACTATAAACATAAAACTTAATACCAGTTTTAGAAAAAAAAATCTGTGTTGAAGCATCGAAATGCCATCATCATAGACGAGTAATTAGGGCGTATTTAAAAAATTGGAATCAAATTATTTACAATGATTTTAGTCAACTTACCTGCTCTACTGATAAACGGCAGGATTCGTACGCATTAATACTTCGCGGTATCGAAGTAATTGTTCAAAGTGTAAACCACTGCGTTCAATACACAGTCGTGCACGTTTTATTTCATTGTATTTTATTTTTAATAAGGTGTCTCTATCACGTCTAATGGTATCAAAATAGTGGCATTATCATTTTGAATTAGCCACTCATAAAAAGCAATTCTGGCCGTTGCGTCATTTTCGTGGAGGGTATGAACTTTACGAAAGTGGTATGGATGCAATTTTTCACTATGTAGAAGTTTCCACACGTAATATTGGCTTACGCCAAAGGTCGTCGCAGCCTTGCGCGTACTTCGACGAGGGTCCCGTTCGAAATACTCGATGATGTCCTCGTCGATCTCTGGGGCGTAATGGGGTTGACCTCTACCCTGTGCATGCGCCGGCGGTCGGAACTGCCCGTGATCGAGGAGGCGCTGCGTGGCCGCTACGATCGTCCGAGCCTGTGATACTTGGGGGTCCAAAATTCCACGAAGACGGAGCGACTCTAAATGTCGCGGATCAGCATAAAGTCGTACGGCGGCATGAGAGTCATAATAAGCCCTAGCGTATAATTGCACCATAGAAAGGAATTCCAAATTGGAATAAACGTAGTGGCGGTCCATCGTCTCGCCCGCGCGCGACGCGTGTTTCACGTGTAACTCGCACGGAACCGGCGGGTCGACTAACTAAGAGACGATTCCGCTTCGCCGCCGCGGCGGGTGCGACTGCGACGCTCGGCACTATCCGGCCGGCGTATACAAAGCAGGTGGCGCGCGCATTACAGAATATGCGCGCGCAGGCAAACGGAGACCTTTCGGCATCGCGCTGCGACGGCTCGTACTATTGTTTCTCATGCTTTCTAGTTCGGAATATTTTTTTATTTATTTGAAAATAAAGAAATATTTGTATTTTTAAAATTTGACTCTATGAATTGATAGTACTGCTGAAGGCAAATCATCCTTATCCGGGAAAACAACCACGTAAATTTCACCGTGTATATTTTTATCATATCAGCAGTAACTTGTGATAATTAAATCATCAGTAGAGTTTTATATAGACTAATATATATATATATATATTTCAGACTCATAAATCTTCACGCGAAGGTTCGCCGTCAGGGTCATCTACCGAAAATAAAGGTAAATATATCTTTTTTTTTCTTTATTTTGACATTTTACATAGCGCTGTCTAGTCCCAAATTAAACGCAAAGCTTGTGTTATGGGTACTAGACAACTGATAAATCTACTTATATACATTTTTTTGCAAATACATACTTATAATACATAGAAAACACCCAGACCAAGACAAACATATATGTTCATGCACACAAATGTTTGTCTTGTGCGGGAATCACCCGCGACCTTGGAGTCAAAGTGGCCATTGCTAACCATTCGACCACCGAGCTCGTCGATTTTGTATAAGTACAACAGCATAATAATACATTATATGTATATGTTATGGTTAATGTAATAAATTAGTTATTATTCATACTGACCGATACTTGGTCAATGTAATAAAACATGTTTTGGTTAGATTTGAGTTGATTTTTGGTTAGGTTAGGGTTTTCTTGTGTTCTGTCATCGAAAATAGGAGCTCCGCGGCTCCGTCAACCTAGATGATGAATGATGTGGTGCTAAGTAAGCTTGATTATTAATAATGACCAATTTATTGCACTGACTGTAACATATATACAAAACAAAATTGAATAATGTATTTTGTTTATAAGTAAATTTCTAATTTTTATTTGTCATAACTCGACTCATCCAATGGCTGTTTGAATCCGAGTGTCGTGGGTTCGACCCCCGCACAAGACAGATATTTGTGTGTGAATATATCTTGCACTAGGTTTGGGTATTACATGTTTTTTTTAAGCTATTGCATAGCTTCTATCGCGGGCCTCGAGCGCGGGGACCGAATCCAGAAATTCCGTAACGAAAAAACCTCATGCTCCCCACTCCGACGGGCAAGGAGGTGTGGCTTGAAGGCCGTGCATCGTCTAACGTCGTTTCAGTTCGGCAGTCTTCGACACGGCGTTGTGTGCGTGCGATTAGACGTATTGTACGACTCTACGAAACTCGTTTTATTTATTTAATAATAGAAAAAAATGTTTTCTTATCGGTCACCACGCTCAAAAAGTGTAACTTGAATTAATATCAAAGAAAAAGCAATACTGCATGAATAAAATAAATAAATAAAATTATAATTGCATAAGTTGATACAAATGCTATGCAATAGCTTTACCGCGGCAGTCCCCGAGTGCCACACGTCTTTTTTTTTTTTTTTTGAGAGGAGGGCAAACGAGCATGTGGGTCACCTGGTGAAAAGCAATCACCACCGCCCATGGAGACCAGCGACACCAAGGGGTCGCCGATCCGTTGCCAGCCTTTTAAGGAAAATGGAAACTCTGCTCTTGAAGGCACCCATGTCGTAGTTGTTCGGAAATACCGCTGAGGGAAGTTGATTCCACAGTTTCACTGTTCGTGGTATGAAATGTCTTAGGATACGTACTGTAGTAGATCGCCAATTATCAAGATGATATGGATGGAACTTTAATTTATGGCGAGTTGTACGATAGTGGAATTCAGCGGCAGGTATCAAATCAAACAGCTCATCGGAGCACTCCCTGTGATATAATTTGTATAGAACGCAAAGAGACGCTACATCTCTGCGTGTAGAGAGAGAGTCCAATCGATTCGAGATCATTGGGTCACCGACGATTCGAGCTGCTCTTCGTTGTATGCGGTCAAATGGAGCAAGCAAGTACTGGGGCGCACCGGCCCAGAGATGCGAACAGTACTCCATGTGAGGTCGAACCTGGGCTTTGTATAGTTGAAGGCGGTGTCGGGGTGTAAAATACCGCCTGGCTTTACTAATCACACCAATCTTCCTGGAAGCCAGTTTGGCCTTGCATTCCAAGTGACCGCGAAACTGAACATTACTCGATATGTCGACACCCAAGATGGTAATGTATGTATGCATTTGAAAACAAGTGTATTTAAATATATTTATCAGTTATCTAGTACCCATACTACAAGCTTTCCTTAGTTAGGGAATAGATGGCGCTGTGTAATTTGTCCATTATCATTATTGTTTATACCAGTAGGGTGAGAAACAAGCGTACGAACTTGCTGATGGTTAGCAGTCATCGCAGCCTATGGACGCTGGCGACAGCAGAGGCATCATTAACGCGTTGTGGACGTTGTCCATTGATATTATTATAATTAATATTTTTTTAATTCTTATTATTATTCTATATTCTTTATTGTATGTATATAACATGTTTACATAAAAAAACAGTGTAAACAAGGTGTACAAGGGCGAGCTTATCTCTTTAAGAGATTTCTTCCAGCCAACCTAACATTAGTGAAGAAATATTATTTCGCTTGTAGGCGAAATATACTAACATTTATAATTATGTTGACATGTTATGAATTTATACAATATTATAACCAACTAATTTGAGTAAAGAAGTCTGTCTGACTGTCTCGTATTTCCACTAGTAATTTATTCCAGAGCAGTGCTGCACGAACAGTAAATGAGTTAAAGAAAAGAGTTGTGTTGGAAGGGGGATAATTGAATGTTTTCGTAAGTTCTGTTCTCAACAAGTTCAGGATGTTTATGTGGGTGGTTAACACTTGATTATTTTATGTTTTGCAGCAGGTTGGAGTAACAACAAGCCGGCGTGGGTTGCGTCACTGCCGGCCGGGTTGTCAGTGGAGCCTGTGTATCCATCCAATAAAAAAGTTTGTCAAGGCTGCGGGAGAAATGGTGAGTATACTTTATATTCGGGACGGGGGCCCACCATACATTCCCACTACTGTGTACCTGTGTAGCCAGGATTAACAGTGGCGACCTATGAACATTGAAGTCCATTGCAGTCCCGGGGGTAAAACTACGGCTGCCTTGGAACTCAGAACTCATTTAATCAGTAGAAATTAGTAGGAGTAAGAAGCTTTTGTAATTGGACTTCCCCTCTCGGCAATGTGAGAGACAGCAATATGGCAAATAAGTATACTTTATAATATGTGTTTTGAAAACAAAATAACAGGGCAAGTTAAATAAAAACTTTTTCTTCCAACTATGCTTTAATTTCATCACAATCACACTAAAAACTCAGTACAAAACGAGTCTTTAATGCTCTAGAGCAATAAAAATGTATGAAATTTCATTATTGCACAGTTTTTTTTAATCGCACCAAAAGGTGCCAATCTCAATGGATTAGCTCTATTCAGCCAGCCGATACCAATACTTTTTTTTTCGTACGTATTATTCGTTTCTATCCTACTTGTTCCAAATTTAAAAAATGATTGCTGCTAACTCTGAGTTAAAAATGAAAGAAATTTAAAAAAGTGATTTGGCGGGAACTTTGTTAAGTTGCTTGACAATATTTTTGGAAACGATAAAAGTGTGATACTATCTGATTTTGAGTGCTTCGGCTTCGAATTAAAATGGAATCATCTAGCGACACATTAACTCCGAAAAACATTCTAAATGAAGCCGACAGTGTTATAGAAACTTCTATTTTAACTGTTGATATGAGTTTCTTTTATCTACTATTCCTATAGGTATTAGTTGAAAGAAAAGCAGATTATGCACCTCGCCTTGAGTAATTTATATTGCCCTCGTGCCTGTTAGATTAGAGCCCTCGCTTACGCTCGGGCTCTAAATCAGGCACTCGGTGCAATAATAAATTACTTTGTGCTCGATGCAATAATCTACTATTATCTACACTCAAATGGAAAAATTCGAATTACTAATTCAAAGACGGTTCTATACAGACGCAGTTTATAAACGCATATACATAAAATTAAAAATAAAACTCATTATAGTACGGTCGCCAACTGTATCATAAAACTCATTATAGTATCGCTATCTTTATTTTTTATTAATTCATTAAACTAGTCTATGGTTTTAGGCTGAATATGAAAAAAAAAGGCGCACGCATGCGCAGTTCGAACTGTGAAAAAAATGGCGCACGCATGAGTCCACGTCCACGCGGGAAATTAAGTTTGAACTTAATTTCCCGCGCTTCCCATACATTTTTTTGCCGATCGTGTTTTTGTATTCGGGATTCCAAAAAAGTTTACTAAAATCCTGTAAGTGATTAAAATATGATTGGAGAAAAAAGTAGTGACGGCGAGATTTTCACTCCGCCAGATATTCTAGACGCGGCATCGGCGTTAACTGAAAGTCTCCTGCCAGAAAAGAACCTACCTACTTTGTTTAATTTAAATTTTTCCTATGAGTGAAGATAAAGTAGTGTATGAAACTGCATATAACATTAAAACACTCGAGTCAACCTATTATCGCATTCGGCTTCGCCTCATGCTATAAACAGACTCTCGTGTTTAATACCCCTTCTTATATGACAGTTGCATAAACTACTATTAAAAACGCGCGGCTGATTTGAAGTAGTTGCTGAAGCTCATAGATTTATTTAATCGGGGACGGAGGCCCACATTACCACCACTGTGTCTTCAGGATTAGCCAAAAAGGCAATAAACAATGAAGTTCACTACAGTCCGGACGGTAAAAATACTGCTGGCTTAATCGATTTTAATATAATTAGTGGGAAACTTCTGGAATTTGACTTCCCCTCTTGGCAATGTGAGAGACTGAAATAATGCAAATTGGGCATTAAAAGCTTAAAGAGATGGTTTGTCAAGTGAAGCTCAACTGCCGTACACCACGGATCTTAAATATCTAACACTATTAGGGACCTAAAACAGTGAGTTATTACTTAATACCTTGATTTTATGAATTACAAAATCGTCCGAATTCTTGGTAATTCTCCCTTGTTGCTACCAAATCAGAATAGTATACTATCCCGAATGCTACATGCAAGGATTTCAACATCGCCAAACATCACACACACACACTCACACACGCCGAAGCTCTTAGATCCTATTTAGTTCATGGTGTTCTGTAAGCTAAAAGTAGTTACCCAGTTAGGTTGTTTCTAACTGAATACCGCCGTGCTTTACCTAGAGCTTCGTTTTTTAATTTGTGAGGTGTGCCACGCGTAGCTGAGATTTGCTTTGGCTCTAAAAAGGATGGCGAGGCACACCATAGTTTAATATATAACACTTTATTTTCTACGCTATATAGATAGTTTCAGAGATGTATATAAGGAAAGAAGGAGTCGCTGCGTTGGCAGCGTGTAGTGCGGCGCCGGCGATATTTCATAATGCGAGCGTTTACATGGCTGCGGCAACCCTTAACCTAAACATCAGGCTTGTCGTATGATTGTTTTCCATCCGACGTAGTATAAAAAATATATTTTTGTGATTGTGTCTATTTTATTGCTCTTCCAGTGTAGAATTCATAACATCCTATTGTGTTATTTCCAGATGTGCCATCCCTGCTAGTTTGGTGTAAGGTGTGTTCAGTGTGGCAACATACAGGGTGCGGGACTGAAGGCCGGTGTATAAGTTGTCAGACTGAGCTGCCCGAACCTCCCATCTTCACCTCGACACAAGACCACTCCGCTGAACGTGACCTACAGATATATCGAAGTAAGGATACAATACTTTTATTATACCTTACGTTATTGTCCCCCCATATGTATGACACACAAGTATATAGTAAGTACACGTAGGACGTATGCGTGGCGCGCGTGTCAACAGTAACCCTCCGAACGCTTAACTTAGTATGGATTTTTATCCGTCGCACACGTAAAAAACAAACAAATAACAACAAATAAATATTGCTGGACAATTTGCACAGCGCCATTTAGTACCAAATTAAACGCAAAGCTTGTACTATGGTTCCACAAGACAACTTAGAAATGCACTTTTTTCCTATTTTTTTGCAAATACTTACAAAACCCAGACCAAGAAAAACATGTCTATGTTCATGCACACAAATATTTGTCTTGTGTGGGATCGAATCCGCGACCCCGGAGTCGAAGTGGACATGGTCAGCATTTCGACCATGCTTTTCGGGCTTGTCATATACGTGGTATACGTATTTGAATAAAATTACGTATATGTGGTAAATTTATTGTATATGCTTTAATCTGCAGTATGCTTGTATGACAATATTACACAATACTATATAACCAAATTCAACCAATTACAACTTGAAGTTATTAATAGTATACTCATATTGCTTGTTTGTATTTGTGTGTTGTCTGTTGTGACGGGGGTCCACCACTCATTTCCTTCGTCATTAACCTTCTCTGTATTAAAGTTTGATAAGCTAACTCGAAAAAAAATTATAATAATAGCATAGTCTCTTTGGGAAAAATGTTCTTTGAGGTATGCACAGCCCAATTTATATGTATATACTCGTATATGTTATGGTCAATGTAATAAATTAGTTATTATTCATACTGACTAATACTTGGTCAATGTGGATAAATCATGTTTTGGTTAGATTTGAGTTGATTTTTGGTTCGGTTACGGTTTTCTTGTGTCCTGTCACCGGAAATAGGAGCTCCGCTTCGCGGAGCTCCGTCAACCTAGATGATGAATGATGTTGTGCCAAGTAAACTTAATTATTAATAATTGACAATTTATTGCTTTTATTAATTAATTTATCTAAGTGCTTTATAAAGTCCAAGGAATAAAGAATTTTTTGATTTTGATTTTTGATTTTATTAATTTGGCCAGCCATTATAAATTATGACCAATTTATTACCTTGACTGTAGCATATACACACACAATATATGTGTATTAGAAAATAGTAGTTTTGCTGAACATTTTCTTTGTTATCTTTACAATGGTCGAATATAACTAAATTGTTTCAGAAAAACTAGCGGAGCGTAGGCACCTACAAGAGAAAAATATAGAATTATGCGTAGAATTGCGGAAATTAGAAGCAAGAGCTGCATCACTAAAGGAAAATTTGAACGAGCACAACGCTGAGAAGCGGCAGTTGTTGGCCAATCAGATCAAAACACAGAGAAACCTCCAGAAACTTCTCGATTTCATTAGCCATTTCAAGGATACATCTGTCAGCATACGGTCGTCTGTCAGCGAGTCCAGCAGCGGGGCCAGTAAGAGCAATGAAGAATGAAATTGTAAGTCATTGTATGCTTTTATTTAGTGGCAATTTGATCTACACTACTTTTCGTGCTTCCGCAAACCAATTAGTTCATGTAAACTATTGACGGCCGGCACCCACACACTACACACACGGCAGTATACATACGGCAGTAGTTAGTTTGCATGAACTAATTGGTGGCGGAAGCATGCAAAGTAGTGTAGATCAAATTGCCTGTAAATTTGACGTCCGCAAAATAACACCTGAATCAATAAATTATCTTTTATTTAGTTTCACTGCGGTGTCTGTAATTAAATCTTGCAAGTTAATTTGACCCACTTCACATTAGCTCTCCATAAAAATGTACAAATTGAACTATGAACCTTACAGATCGGACTTTATTCTATGGATGAGAGGATATATTTTTTGGCTATGTCGGATCATCTTACTGGAAGTTTAAAGGTTTAAAGGTTTTACTGGAACCTTGTTCAACCATTTATTTTACTTTTGACACAAGTCACGCCTTTGAAGTTCCCTAATCATTGACAGGCAACCATAGACAACAAAATGTCATACTACTTCACGAGCTCGGTGGTCGAATGGTTAGCAATGGCCACTTGGACTCCGAGGTCGCGGGTTCGATTCCCGCACAAGACAAACATTTGTGTGCATGAACATGTCTGTTTGTCTTGGTCTGGGCGTGTTCTATGTATTAAAGGTATGTATTTACAAAAAATAAAAATGTATTTAAGTACATTTATCAGTTGTCTAGTACCCATAACACAAGCTTTTCGCTTAATTTGAGACTAGATGGCGCTGTGTAAATTGTCTAGAAATATTTATTTATTTATTTATACTGCAGGTAAGTATTCAGCGTCAATACAGTATTGCACTTTTTTGTCTATGGTTGCCTCTTAATAATTGTGCACTTCGTGGTATATGTCAAAAATAAATTAATGCTTCGACAAAATATATAAGCTGTACAAAATGGATCAAAACTATGTTTTATTTAAATGTATTATTTAATTTGTTTCAGATGAATGGATTCTTTAAGTGTTATGGTAACTCAGTGTGTTAGTTTTGGTAACTCATGAATGTTAATGTCTCGTAGATTCGACGGTGTAGTCCCGATTAGTCAAGTGTTGTTACTCGGTTTGTGCCACTAGTTGATATTATATTAGCCTGTGGTCTCATTACGCGAATAGATTGCATAAGACTGTTTGATTTTTCATATATTTTAAATGGAGCATTCAAAAAACATTTACTGTGTTTGATTGTCATTGGACGCTGTTATGCAGTATAAATCGAACCGACCTTTTTGTTACATTTAAGTTAAAGTTATATAAAGTAGAACAGGAATAAAAACATCGGACGCGCAGCATGCGCCACCATAGCGGAATTTTTTTTTTCGAAATCCCTAATTATCGGAAATATATAAGATATTGGAAAACCAAGGTCACTTTACATTACTACTTTTTGATGCTCTACACGAATCCGAAGTCAGAATTTCTAAATTTTGAGTTTCATGGCAACGGACAGATAGAACGACCGGACGATATTATAAGCTCAATAAATTTTGCTGAATATCACGCAGTATAAGCTTTGGGAAGCATATGTCATCACTGCTAGAATCTGTAGCGAATATATCATATCTAATTATATATATCTCTCAATTTGGCATAGTTTGTCGGTTGGATCTATTCTGCATAACAGGGTCCCATTCATTCAGGCAGCCGCCGATTTGCTACAATTGGCCGCTCATTTGACGTCGCTGAATTTAGGTTTGCATGTAATTTGCAGCTCAAAACCAGCAAATAGTCAACCGCAGATTATTTGCGTGATGGGGCCGCGTCTAATGAATTATTTTTACAATACGTTACTGTAGATTAAGTTTTTAATTTTGCTTTATTTTTTATCAAATCACACACTTACTTATTCTTTTTAAGTATAACGGTCTGCCTTCTTTTTTTACGCTGCACTATATATTCCCTATACTGGAAGATACAGTGAGATTTCATGAAAGATTTTCGTTTTAAGGGATAACATGTTTTGATCGAATTACTTTTTCACATACAATGTTCTATGAACATTTTTGTTTATGAATTTTTTTACTTATCTAAATATCTTGGGTTTAATTAATTTCACTGTATTGTAGTTAAGTTTCAATCCAAAATGTTTAGGCAATGGATTTTAGTCGGGAACGGTGGTTGGTGTTCTGAACTGGAGATTGTCTTCAGCTTCACCGCATCATTCCGAGCACTTTTCGTGCGAACAATTTCACAAAGACACACTGTTTGGGGTGTAAGTGGCTCATCAACATCTTTGAACCAAAGCCAACTTCACCTGCACGCGGTGCGCCCTGCTGACTGACAAACGAAGCTCTGGCGAAAAGAGAGGTAGGGAGCGTAATTGTAAGCTACCCGACTGGGGAATGTACCTCCACCTCACAGAATACCGCAGCCAAATAACAATTCCCTTGAGGGTTGTTGTGTTCCTGCGAGTGAGTGAGGTCACCAGAAAGGAAGGAAGGAGATGCTGCGTTGGCAGCGGGGGTGGCGACGCGCGAGTAATATTTTATGTTGCGAACGTTAATATGGCTACGGTAACCGCTTCACATCAGGCGGGCCGTATGCTTGTGCGCCACCCTACGTAGTATAAAAAAAAAAAAAAAAAAAAAAAAAAAAAAAAAACACTGCCTATATATTTACCACTGATATTACATTACTATTTACATATTTTGGTCGAGAAAGCCGATTGATTTCTGTCTTCCACGGAGGCCATCTTGAGGGGAAGTGTCTGTGCATTGCCGGCGTTTTCCGTTGAGAACTTTGAAATTAACTACCATGGACAGGAGAATGACATGCAGTACTAAGAACATATGACATGTGTCAGTTGTTAATGTCTGACACTGGTCAAAAATGTCCGTGGTCTTTTCTTGACCTTTTAAACCTTTCGCTGCTTCAAGCAAACCCGTAACGGTGAAGCGCTGAGGATAGTAAAGACGATCGCGAATACCCTTGTTATATGCGGCAAACTAGTATGCGACAACTCGTCTCGGACTAAATGACAATTAAATCTCTGCAAATGTGCAACATAATAAAAACTTTCGTGTTATCTAAAGTATTTGATTTTTTTAAGAGGACATCCGAGATTATGCTCCAGCTCGCACCAAAGCATCATCGAAAACCTCTCACTTATGGTAGCGCAAACCGGACGTGAAGTCTCGACATAACGTACAATCGTCAAAATCGACAGTAATTTGACGAAAAATGTAGCCACTTAATTACCCGAATTATAGGGTAAATAGAATGAACTCATTTTATTCATATTAAAAACGAGGGAAATAAGTGGATTACACGCGTTGACTAACGAAACTAATTAATAAAACATAGTCATTTAAAAGATTAAATCCGATCATTTGAAAGGCGTGCGCGGGTATATAGATCCGACACGTAGAGACCCTTTAGAAAAGCCGGATAATATGACAATAGGGTATATTAATGTATCAATATACCCATGAGCAGGTCTCTGCAGGCATTGTAACTATTGCCAAGTGTGTTAAAGAAGAAATGGGCTATGAGGAGGGTTTGTGCGGCCTTAATACTGGGCTATTGCAGAAGAGGAATGGACGCCTGCCATAACTGATTATTATTATTAAAAAAAGTCAAAATCAGTTACAAACTATAATTTTTTATTCAATGGTGGCGCTAGTTAGCATGTATATAATTCTTTTTAATATGCACAGCTGAACTTCAGCATGATTTTAATATCTGTTTATTGTGCTATACAAGCAAAAACAATGTAAAATGTACAAATAAAGTATAATATAATATAAATAAAAAGCACAAAACTATAAAGATCTGTTAACTTTCATTCTAATATCTTCCGTCCGACTTATTTTAGGGTCGATCAAAGTTTGGCGGGAAAGTCCATTTTAAAAGTATGAAATTATTAAAAAATAATATTTCCATTGGAGAAGCAACGTAATTTTTAACATAGCTGTCGTACAATTTTCTGAATTGATGCATACAAAATACAAACATGTGACGTCATAAAGCAGTAGCCTTTTGTATGGAGTGTGTTCGGGAATGTCCAAAATTGTGATTTTCAAATTAACATATCTCAAGAGATTTTTGTGCTATCGAAGTAATTCTTTCACCTATGGTTATATTATTGAGACGTCTCTACATATCAAACCGAAAAAAAAAAATGGTCAAATAGCCTATTATAGAAAAATTAAGTACATGAATTCTGGCTGGTGATTAGACCGACACGCACCGTAGGAAGAGTCTCAGTGTCTGCAGTTATCGGTCGTGCGTGGTAACGTCCGTAAAATCACGCAACGTTGTCAGTCATAACAGATGCCGTTGAAAAAATAAAGGTCCGTCAATTAGGCCTTTGTTTTATATAACGGACTTGGAAACGCACTCGTGCGAATGAGATTATAAATTAGCAGTCGTCACGGGCTTTCGCTTGATGCAACGAGAGACCAATAACTTTTTTAGTTTAATGGATAATACCATTTAAGGGTTAAGGGGCCATCCATAAATTACGTCACACGTTAAGGGGGAGGGAGGGAGTCGCCGAAGTGTGATATTGTGTGACAAGGGGGCGGGAGGTGTACTAAATTTCGTGACGGGACATTTCAAAATCTATTATAATTAAAATAAAAGTGTTAAAACACGAACTTTGAACTATTAACGAAAAATTCAGCTCTATATGTAAAATTACAAAATATGTGACGTCACACTAGGGAGCGGTAGAGTCTCACAAATGTGAGAAGCTGTGACAAGGACGGTGGGGAGGGGTCAAAAAATCATTAAATTCGTGTGACGTAATGGCCCTTTAAGAGATTATTATTATTGTATAAAATTTAATCAATTGAAAATAAGTTAGCTTGAAAATGATTTCAGATAAGTTAATTCAGCGTGCAATCATTAAAGTCTGTGGTTCATTCAAATTATTATATGTACATATTGGATCAAATAATTACATGAGAAAAACCATAGTTTCGAATATGTATTGAAAGTGACTTATGATATTTTGAGATGTACAAATCTTTTGTACACGCGGTATTTATATGAAGTGTTCATTTGGATGGAATGTAATTAGAATGTTTGAATGTCCTACGCTCCTATTATCTAGATCAGTGATTTTCAAACTGTGGGTCGCGACCCCCGGGGGGTCGCCAAGTTACATTCTGAAGGTCGCCGGTGAAAAATGCAAATGTTTGTAGGTTATAGAAATAAATATACCAATGTTTATAGATTATTGTTCAAGTAATTCATCAACTAAAATCTTTAAGTAAATCTTTTTACTATTGTAGCCTATGATCGCTTCTTAATTTTTATGTTCACCATTAAAGACGTAATTAGCTTTCCTAAGAACAAAGCCGGTAGGTAGCAACTGGCACTAACAATTTTAAAGCTTTCATAACCAGCTGAATTGTTAAAGTTTCATGGAGGGAGAGGGGGAGAGGGGAGGGATGGAGCCGCCATACATTTTTGACCTTTAGAGGGGCCCCGTATTCAAAAAGATTGAAAAACACTGATCTAGATATTGACTCGAAAAAGCGAAAATTAATTTTCTGTACGATTTACAAGGTGTACGATTTACTTGTGGTTTCGATATATTTTATCGATAATAGTAATCATTGACTAGAGTCCACAAAAACGTGACCTACATGAAATGTCGATTTTTGATACGCGAAACTATTAATATTTTTTTATGGAATAACATAGAAGAAAATGGATCACGAATAGAAACTCATATCATTGGTTGTTTTGTATATATTATTTACTGATAATAGTTAATTCTTAATTGTTTATTTTGCTTTGTCAATCAATTTATTTGATCAAATGGCTAGGCTAGCTAAGAGATGTGTTCAGTCAGTCAGTATTGTTTCATATATGTAGACATAAGTACCTGTAGGAGATATTTCTTTGTCTAGTTGTAATTTTTAGTTTGATAAATATAATGAATTAATTGTTCTCTGTGATAATGAATAAGTTTCCCTCGGTTGTTGATGCGAAAACGTTAAGTATTTTGTAATATTGTTGTCCGATTTTAAAATTGGTCATGCTATTATGTCTTCATCAGTTTGTGGAGTAGTAGATTTTCAAGAAAAAAATCGTACTATATTATTTGTTATATTGTAACTAATATCGATGAACTCGGTGGTCGAATGGCTAACAATGGCCATTTTGACTCCGAGTACGCGGGTTTCTTTTGGCACAAGGCAAACATCTGTGTGCATGAACATATTATTTAGTACCCCTATGGATTGTACGGACGGATGACCGATGGGGTCAAAAGGTTCTCGAGTGGAGACCACGTACCGGCAAGCGCAGCGTAGGACGTCCACCCACGAGGTGGACAGACGACGTCATTGCGACGGCGCTGGATGCAAGCCGCTTCCAACCGGTCTTATTGGAGATCTAGAGGGGATTCCTATGTCCAGCAGTGGACTTTCAATGGCTGAGATGATGATGATGATGATGATGGATTGTACTATTACAATCCGTTGACACTATGTCAACGGATCTCATGGCGACTGCAATCGATGTTTTTTCTTTAGATTGTAATGATTTCGCCTTAGGATCAGTAGTACCATTGCCTCAGAGTATTCATTTCACAATATTTTATTGCATGGTCTACTTCATTTGACATGTTAATATCGTCAAATATACCTGTTACAAGACGCCGATTAGCTATTACATTCGTTTAGAAGCAAATAAAAGTTTGTGTTTCTACAAACGTTATTCATTAGTCGATATAATAGGCAGTTAATCACTATTTCACAAAATGTTTGAATGCATGACGTGACCAATTCTGCGATTGGAGAACGACAAAACCAGGATTGTGTAAATAAATAGATTCGTAAATTGATGATACGTTGTTTTTATTTTATAACACACTTGATATTTCTTCCATCTATCGATCTAGGTTTCGAGCGAAAGAGCATGTGTTGAAATTGGTCTACATTGTGGTATTATGCGTCGATAGGCTGTTATTCCATATCGTACCTTATGTATGGTAGAGTCTTGGATTTTGGTATCGCCGCCGAAGCTGTACTAGCGGGTCCTTGTCAATATAGTTGCGGGTACTTCTCTGAGTGCTTAGTAGGAGTTTTTTGTTCGCGACCTATCATGTCAACGTAAACAAACCGACCAAATCGAGAAGAACTCATGTTGTGAGTACGCGTGTAAGACGCGTGTTACATACTAAAATCATGTGGCTTACTTGCTCACATTTTGAAGTTAGCAACTCGGCTAATTTTAATATGTAACACGCGTCTGGTAAATTCACAATATGAATCTTTTGCTCAATTTGGTCGGCTTGTAAATGTTCATGCACCACGTTCGCATGTGATCAAAAATCTCTCACTTAGCACTGCTAAAAAAAATATGATGCGCTCCGAGAATACTGACCAGTATTCTCGGAGCGCATCATATTTTTTTAGTGTATCAGAACACTGAATTGGTCGTTATTCACGAAGAAACAAAGCCTTATCTTCTTATTTGCTATATAGCTGTCTCTCAAAGAGGGAAGTCAAATTCCAAAAGCTTCTTGTTCCTGTTAATTTCTTTTGATGTGACTAACGTGGTCCGATGACCTTAAGAAATGAGCGGAGGATCGTATCTGGTGGAAAGCATTGGGGAAGGCTTATATCCAGCTGTCGTCAGATACAGGCTCATGATGAAATTCGTTGTGAGTTCAAGACAGCCGTCGTTTTACCCTCGGGGAGACTGCAGTAGACTTATTCATTGTCTTTTTGGTGGTCTCCGCTGTTAATGCTGATTACTCAGGAGACACAGTGTTGGAAATGTGTGGTGGGCTGTTATAGTGTACTTTGGCCATAGCTTTGGCACAGAAGATCGCAGTCATTAATTGTGTGTGTTCCTGCGAGTAAATGAGGTCATCCACGACTTAAGATGCCGCGTTGGCAGCGGGAGTGTCAGTTCGCTAGTAATATTTCTTGTATGGCAAGCGTCTATCGGCTAAAGCACAGTATAAGTACTACGTACTACGTAGCTACAGCGGCGACCGCTAAAAAAGGCAATGAACAGTGAAGACCATTGCAGTCCCGGGGGTGAAACTATGGCTGCCTTGAAACTCACATGGTATAATTTTTTACACCAGTACGTTTCATCAGTTTTTCAGTCACGGCGAGCTTTTGGCTGGCCACTATTGTTGTATAAAAAAAGACTGCCAGAAGCAGCGCGATGCAAACTGCATATAATCGATCGATCGATGGAAGACTAATCTTCGGGGTGTAAGTGGTTCATCAGCATCTTTGAACCAAAGCCAACTTCACCTGCACGCGGTGCACCCTGCTGACTGACAACTGAAGCTCTGGCGGAGAGAGGTAGGGAGCGTAATTGTAAGCTACCCGACTGGGGAATGTACATCCACCTCACAGAATACCGCAGCCAAATAACGGTTCCCTTGAGGGCTGTTGTGTTCCTGCGAGTGAGTGAGGTCCCCAGAAAGGAAGGAGATGCTGCGATGGCAGGAGGAGTGGCGGCGCGCGAGCGATATTTTATGTTGCGACCGGTAATATGGCTACGGTAACCGCTTCACATCAGGCGGGCCGTATGCTTGTCTGCCACCCGACGAAGACTAAAGGAGGTAGCTATATTGATCATTTGGACCCTGTTATGCACAATAGTGAAAAACTTCAAGTTTTACATTATTATATTTGCAACAGATTCTAGTAGTCTGATGACATATGCTTCACAAAACTTATATGCGTATTCATGCGTATGAGTGATATTTTTAGTTTTAATTTTGGCCGTGTGGTTTCCGGCAGACTAGAATAGAATCACTCAATCTCTTCCCGTGAATGTAGTACAAGGCGACTAAGGGAAACACGTTATCAAACATCGATAAGGCCTCCCCAACCCGTATGGCCAGCGTGGGAAGTGTAGGCCAAATACTCCTCCTGTCTGGGACGGACGAGAGAGGGTCGTGCTCAGGAGTAGTGGAGACTAAAATGACCTGATGATGATGAAAGCTTTAACTTAAAAGTAACAAAATGTCGGTTGGATCTATTCAGAATAACAGGGTCCATTTTGTACTTAGCCGGGTGCCAAACAAGCTTATGGCCGGCCTGATGTAAAGTAGTTACCGCAATAGCCTATTAGATGATGGCTATACAAGGAGTTACCGAATGCTGGCACCCTCCCGTTACAAACAGCATCTATAGCATTATTTTACATTAAACTTTATGTTAAGTATTTATTTTGTCATGTCTTATCCGTATTTTTATTAAACTAAGTCAGTAAATAGTTTCTTCTTCATCATTCTACTTCAGGGCTGTCAAAACAATATACAATACCGGGCCAAATAATACAAATTACTAAACAGATTAGCGGGCCGCAGAAACAAATACGTACTTGATATTTTTACTACCTACTTTGATAGTTTAAGCTTAGTTATAACTAGTTAGTTATAAAATTTTTACTTTTCTAAAAATATATAATTTTCAGTCAGATTTGTTGTAAAAAACCTGTAGCGGTAAAAAACTGTATATAAACCGGTAAATGAAAAACACGTCACGTCCCGCACAAATTAAGCCGAGGGCCGCATGCGGCCCGCGGGCCGTGCCTTGGACAGCCCTGTTCTACATGATTCTGAATGCGAAAAGCGCGGAGGATCGCATATGGTGGAAGGCATTAGGGAACGCGTATATCCAGCAGTGGATAGATGAGGATGATGATGACCATTCCTCAAGGGTATTATTGTTATTTGGCTGCAGTTTTCTTTGAGAAGGAGGTACTTCCACTAATAGTGCTTGACATGCTCTCTCGCCAGAGCCTCCTTACCTAGTCGCAGGGTGTTTGTGCAGTTGAAGTGGGCTTAGGCTCTAAAGTTAAAGATGATAAACTGTGTCCATGATAATGATATGATGCGACCAGTTGCGAGATATTTTGAACCATAATTACAGGTTGTGAGAATTTAGTATGTACCCAAATAAGTCATAAGTGTGGATTCGGTATAATATATAAATATTCTTGGACGAATTACACACTGCCATCTAGTGCCAAACTAAGCAAAGCTTGTGATTAAACTATGGGTAATAGATAACTGATATTATACTACATTTTTTTGTAAATGCATAATTGCATACATATAATACATAGACAATACCCAGACCAAGACAAACAGACATGTTCATGCACACAAACATTTGCCTTGTGCGGGGATCGAACCCGCGTATATGTACAAAACTCGAATAGAAGCCGCGGTATGTACAAAATGATTCTTGCCAAATGATAGATTCTAATCGAATTTGCCGTTCGAGTTGTAATGGTTTCTTCAATATGGAATGAGCGTCGCGGTGGCACTGAGCGACCATCCGAGCGAACATTTCATCCGGACGGCGGCGCATCTCCGCGTTACTGCTGTCTGGGAGACACTACGGTCATTAGGGTAGAAATTGAACTTGTAGAGTTGTATACACACTGGCGTATTTCTCAAAATTATATTACTCATTGTTTTACTAAAAATACAATAGATATGTCGCAGCCAATTGGTAGAACCGCCACATTACAAAACGGCTAACTTTAGGCAGATTGCATTTAAATTATCTTTTGGCATTGCTTAGGTTTGTGTTATTATAACCGTAATTAGAAATAGCCAAGCTATTTAAATATATTATTATAGTATTCTTGGTGATACACCATCAGGTAACAATTCGGTCGTGTAATCATTATGATAAAAGGCGGGTTGAAATAATGGCTTCGCCATTTTTTAAAACAGCTAGACGTTATGTAATGGGGCGGATTTTACGAATTGGCTGCGACACATATAATCCCTACTTATATTATAGATGTGAATGTGAGTTTGTTTACGCTTTCACGCCCAAACTATTCAACCGATCATCATGATACTTACTTATACACACATTCTCAAAGGAATTAGGATACTTAAAAAAAAAAGTAAACGCGTGCGAAGCCGCGTGTGGAAGCTAGTATTATATATCGGACCGCGACGCATCACTGCTGTCTGGGAGACAGTGTAATTAGGGTAGAAATTGAACTTATTTCTCAAAATTATACCTATTATGACTAAAAATATGATGGGTATAACATACCCAAGTACAACAAAAAGCATTATATGATATGATAGGTATGCTACCTGTCACGTAGTTCGCTCGAGAATTCGTACAGGCCTTAGAGTGCAGGCAATCCGGTATCCTGTAGAAATTTAGATAAAAAAATGGAATTGAAACTAATAGATTTTTATTTACCCAAATTTCAAATTTCTCGGAGTAGAGGTTTTTTTTTTTATACTACGTCGGATGGCAGACAAGCATACGGCCCGCCTGATGTGAAGCGGTTACCGTAGCCATATTAACGCTCGCAACATAAAATATCGCTCGCGCGCTACCACCCCCGCTGCCAACGCAGCATCTCCTTCTTTTCTGGTGACCTCACTCACGCGCAGGAACACAACAACCATCAAGGGAATTGTTATTTGGCTGCGGTATTCTGTGAGGTGGAGGTACATTCTCCAGTCGGATAGCTTACAAATTACGCTCCCTACCTCTCTTTTTGCCAGAGCTTCGTTTGTCAGTCAGCGGTACATCCTGTACCGCGTGCAGGTGAAGTTGGCTTTGGTTCAAGGATGTTGATGAACCACTTACACCCCAAAGGTTGCATGCCGAAAATCAGAATGTGGCAGTTCAATATTATTAGTACTTATATCCAACTGTCGATCAACTATATACGCGAAATAAATGATTTGATTGAGGTTCATTGTCCATTTTAACCCTTTATGGGATACTTTGATAAAAACTGTTCTGTCTCTCAAGTTGGACCAAATCACAGACAATGTACAAAATGTAATTTAGATCGGTTAAGAATTTTCGGAGTTTATCGCGAATTTAATTATTAAGAAATCAGAATGGCTGCTGCTAACAATTTTCCTTTTTATTTAATAAAATATTTTGATTTGGATTTAGATTTTATAGGTATGTTTAGATTTTATACTTATGACAAGTTAATATAATGAACAAGAACAATTGAATATGTATGCATTTCGAAATCTGTCTACAAAATAATATCGTCCATGCGATGGCTGCTTACCATCAAGCAGGTCGTACGCTTATTTGTCACTCTAGTGGTAAAAAAGGCCTTATAAAAAAAAAGTTTTTTTAAGATAAGTCTTATACTTGTTGCTTATTGCTTTGATTGGTACCCGGGGGCATTAAAAAACTGAAAAGTTAACAATAACTGAAAAGATAACACGTACTTTTTTGTAACCATTGACCAAAAGTCACTCAAAACTCATATAAGTTTGACTTAACTATCTATCTATGTAGTACCACAGTATGCAGCCACAAATAAGTATCGTAAACGACAGGGTTAACTTGAAGATAATCGCAGAGCGGCCGTTTCGCCGCGTTCTATCGAGCTTAATGTCCCGGGCCTTCACGACCACCGCCTGACGACTGTTAACAGAGGGTTAAGGGTCGGAGGACTACTGATTACATTAGTGGGACTATTTATTACAGGGTAAAATGTTTGTGATTGCGTGTTTCTTAATTTGTTGGTTGGTTCAAACATCTATATGTTTCTAATTTTGACGGGTCTATTCTTTCTATTTCTTTGACCATCAACTCATTATACATGGGTACATAGTACTATTCTTTATACTGTGACATGGGCGCACCGCTGGCTTGGGGCGCAGGGCGTAAGAATATTAGTGGTTTTATCGTTTTTGAGATAGTAAAATTAGGTGATGGACTGAGACTTACAAACCAAGCAAACCCCAGGACCCAGTAGCTCTGCTATCCCGGGCCAAGGTAGCGATGTCAGTTCTGGCTTGGCGGGGGGCGCTAACGATCTTCGGTTACGAAACGTTGGACGCCCGCATTTCTTGGAAAGCATTGGGGAAGGCATTTATCCACCATTCGACGGATACAGGCTGATGACGATAAATAAATAAAATAAATAAATAAATATTGTCAGACAAATTACACAGCGCCACCTAGCCCCAAAGTAAGCGAAGCTTGTGTTATGGGTACTAGACAACTGATAAACATACGTAAATACATTTTTCTTAGTAAATACATACTTATGATACATAGAAAACACCCAGACTAAGACAAACAGACATGTTAATGCACACAAATGTTTGTCCTATGTGGGAATCGAACCCACGAGCGTTGGTGTCGAAGCCGTTTCATTGACCGCTACGCCACCGAGCTCGTCATGATTCGATCGTCGACGATGATTACTTATTTCTTTTATTGACTGCGTTGCTCAATTTAGAATTAAGGGAGGCAATCGAGAATGTGGGTCACTTAATGGAAAGCAATCACCACCGCCCATAGAAATCAGTAACACCAAAGGGTCGCCGTTGCGTTGCCAGCTTTTTATGGGAAATATTGACTCTGTTCTTGAAGGCTCCCATGTCGTATTTATTTTGTTTGCAGTAAGTAGTAAGCGATTTAAGATTTTCTTACATTAGAGAATAGAATGTATGCTAAACAAGTCTGAATGTAAACAGGCTATCGAAATTAGGTTCGGTTGAAGCCACAACGACCATAAAGGGATCGGATATGCGGGCAGAGGCTCATTCTCATTCGGTTAACGCTTCCAGCCTTGAATGTATATTGAGCAGGTAAATAACGCTGGACTCCAGTTTACCATCGAATGTTGCGTACTTACGAGTTTGTGCATGTAAACGTGCATACTGCTAGGAAAAATAGAAACAAATGACGTTTGTTCGAGGTGAACGGATTTGCAAAAGTGGAATTTGCAAAAGTATATTTTACAAAAGCCACACAACACAATAATCGTCTCAGAAAAGGAGAGAAGGGTGAGGTAAAGAGTTTTTGTGGTGTAAGGAGCTCTTTGAGCCAAAGCCAACCTTACCTGCTCGTGGTGCACCCTGCTGATAGACCAACCAACATTGCTTTGGCGAAAGAGAGTTAGGGTATGGATTGTATATGGCTTATGGCTTACCACTATCTTAAGCCAAACTCATCTGTAATGCAGGTAATGCACTCTGCTGTCAATCACCTTTAGGGTTTTTCCGTTTGGCCAGGTCCATAAACTGTAACTCGCATAGCGAGTGATGGAAAGAGCTATGCTGAGGATTTCTCTAATATAAGGGACAGAATCTGGAGTCAGAACTCCGCCAACCCGCGGTTGAACAGCGTGGTGGAGTATGCATTAAAACCCTTCGATTGAGGGGTGACCCGTATCCAAGCAGTGGGTTGAATGAGGGTTGTCGACGACGACGACAGAATCCGGAACAAATAAATTTGACAAAGCACTAAAGTTGACATGGCTCGCAGAATCAGAATCAACTCTATTTCAAATGGAATGGAGTCGCTTATTCATTGGTATGAATAAGCAATCTATTCAATTATTGAATCGCAATAAGAAATGGTGGTAAAGGGGCAGCAAGGTGAAGTGGCAGTGGGCCGGCCATATCTAAACGATTCAGTGATAACAGAGTGGGTACGGAAGTCCTACAGGTTAGCAGGGCGACGAAGTGTGAGTTGAAACTATGACCTTAAGGGAATGGGCAGAAAGGGCTAGATGCTGAACGCGCAGGATCGTATATGGTGCAAAGCAAGGCCTATATCCAGCAGTGGCCAGATACAGATTGATAATGATGATGTGTATGTTACTGTTATATGATGTAACCTGGCTATGTTACTAATATTAATGGCAACTAGTGGTCGGTTTACGAATGTACCCAGGAAGCTGCAGTCCGCGACGAATGGCGCCGTATTACCAAGCTATTCACTCATCGTGATTCACAATGATGACCACGATCACTCTGGCAAGAGTGTTCCGGCTTCCAAAGTAGGAAGCTTCCTACTCCTACTATTTTTTTCTGATTAAATTCGTTGTGAGTTCCAAGGCAGCCGTATTTTTACCCCCGGGACTGCAATGAACATCACTGTTCATTGCCTTTTTTAGCGGTCGCCGCTGTTAATCCTGGCTACACAGGAGATACAATGGTGGGAATGTGTGGTGGGCCCCCGTCCCGTAAGAGTGTTCCGGCTATGAAAACACATTGAATGTTTTTAATATTTTTGAAATTGTTTGTTCTTGAAACCAATTTGCTCAATAGTATTCAAGACAAAAAAAACAATTATTTTCAGCGAACTTTATCCATCAAATCCATTGGCCTGTTTACCCGTGAAAGAGTAATAAACATCCATCAATACATTCAGAGGGGGGCAAACGAGCATGTGGTTCACCTGATGGAAACCAATCACCACCGCCCATAGAGATCAGCAACACCAAGGGTTCCGATCAGTTGCCAGCCTATACTCTTTCCTTCCTTTCTTTCTGGTGACCTCACTCGCAGGAATACAACTACACTCAAGGGAATTTTTATTTTTGGACTGTAAGTGGTTCACCAACATCTTCGAACCAAAGCCAACTTCACCTGCACGCGGTGCACCCTGTTCACTGACAAACGAAACTCTGGCGAAAAGAGAGGTAGGGAGCGCAATTGTAAGCTGCCCGACTGGGGAATGTACCTCCATCTCTCAGAATACCGCAGCCAAATAACAATTCCCTTGAGGGTTGTTGTGTTCCTGTGAGTGAGACTAAGATCACTAGAAAGAAAGGAAGGAAGAAGAGAGAGGAATAAGGTAGAGTGGTATTAGGGATAAGTCCGCCTATGTATTACTCTATACTTTTAAGAATTGTTATTCCGTAAAAGAACTTAAAAACAATACAAGTCACCAGAAAGGAATGAGATGTTGCGTTGGCAGCGGGGGTAGCGGCGTGCAAGCGATATTTTATGTTGCCAGCGTCAAAATGGCTACGGCAACCGCTTCATATCAGGTGGGCCGTATGATTGTCTGCCACCCGACGTAGAATAAAAAAAAGAATTGTTATTTGGCTGCGGTATTTTGTGAAGTGGAGGTACTTCCCCAGTCGGGCAACTTACAATTAACAGAGCTTCGTTTGTCAGTCAGCGGGGTGCACCATGTGCAGGTGAGGTTGGCTTTGGTTCAAAGATGTTGATAAACCACACCCCAAATAGTAGCATAGGAAGTAGGTTAAATATAGAAGTAAAAAATCTCATCATCAGCCTGTATCTACCCACTGTTGGATAGCCATTCTAACGCTCTACGATACTACGCTCTAGATGCTATCCTCGGCATTTCGCGTAATCCACATCCAGACACTTTCGATAAAAAAAATGGTTGTTTGGAAAGGTGTACGGACGATAATTTTATGTGATACCGTCTTATGACGAATATATAAGAAAACATTGACCGATGGAGTGGAAGAGAGATACATGCGTCACTTGTTTCGCACTATCGCTTGCACGCTCGGCTCAGGCGGAACGTGACAATGAGTCATGCTTTTTCGTGTATGCAACGGGCCTTCATCGACTTATAAGACGTTAATATCGACTTATGTCACGTCAAAAATATAAAGACACCTATGTGTGAAGGATTCAATCTCCATATTCAATAAGATTACCATGCAAAGAAGCTGTAGATATCGTCACTTTTATTTATTTAACTCCTAAAGTTTCCTAAATCTTTCTATAAATCACGAAAGACACCAGCAATGATCTTTTGCTGGAACAAAGTTTTTGACAGATTTGAAAGAGGCTAAACTCATTTGTGAGGGACGCCACGTTGGCGCTGCTCGATGTCCCAGGGGTGTCATCTGTCGAAGCCTTAAGGTAGCGTTGGGTTTCGTTCGAATAGTCGCAATTGACATTTCTGGTTATATCGGGTATACAAGAAGCTTAAACTAAAATGATTTAAAGATATATATGTCAACCTAGTATTCCGGTTGATAATAAAATTAGCAGCATAGGGATGTCGTGACTTCGTGAGTGTAGTATGTCGCGGTACATGGATATCGAACAACTCGGGGGTAGATGAATATTCCTCGACCTCGACAACGGAGACAGAGTGACACCACTGAGACAGTCAGCCTGTAACCACTGCCAGTGTGCAACCTGGAGCCCTACCGCCGAAGTTGAATTACTAGTGGATTTTTTGATTGCGAAAATAGATCATGTTTAAGTTATTGACAAACTTTTTTAGCTTAGTCGGTAGGGATTTCTGGTTTCTTTAAGCTAAGCTAAAACACAATTACCGTCAATATAAGCTAAAGCACAGTATAAATAATAGTACTGTACATACAGTATGGCCACAGGCCAGTCCTCTCTCGTGTCGACCTCACCTCCCCTCTGAGGCGAATCTGGAACATTTTGTATGGCACCGCAAGCACACACGCTCATTCAAGCTCTATACAGATTCCATTGTTTATGTAGTAGAAAACCACGCGAAATTTGTATGGAGTGGCCGGGGTGTAGCTAAAGTGTGATTTTCGCACTCAAAAAATCCGATGGTAATCCGCTTGAGTGTCGGCGGTAGGGCCCCAGGCGCCCTACTAAAAAAAACTACCGGATTTTTTTGAAAACGAAAACGACACCACTGCTTAGATTGTTGATAATTATATTTAGCTTAGCTGGAAGAAACCCTAGAGCTCTATCGACTAAGCTGAAGATGTTTGTCAATAACTTTAACGTAAGACCAATTTTTGGAATCAAATAATCCGACGGTAATCGGCTTCAGCTTCGGCGGTAGGGCCCCTGGTCGAAACGCCAGACAATAATAAAGGTATGCAAATACCCTTATGCATGATCTCGGTAATCACCGTTCTTATTTTTGATAAATTAATGAATTAATTATATTTATTTATTTTGGTACATACAGCCATGACACCAGCAAAGTTTAAATAGATCTTAACATTAATAGGCAAAGACTACCACAATGCAGCCACAATATAAAAATTGAATACATGTCTGATAAATGTTAATAATATGATTACAATTTTATATTATACTCATAATTATAACTGTTCATTGAATGAAACTACATATATTAATTTATTGAGAATAATTTCACAAAGTTACTGGTTAAACACACCAACTTAACCGGGGGACATTTCTACGTTATTAGAAAGGAATTTATGAACCTCAAGTTTGAATTTATTTAAAGTTTTGTTGAAACGATCAATTCGGTTCGGTTGTTGTGATCCTGCGAGTGAGTGAGGTCACCCAGAAAGGGGGATGCTGCGTTGACAACGCATCATCTCTTGACCTCGTAGGCGTGGGTGGCGGCGCGCGAGCGATATTTTATGTTGCGAGCGTTAATATGGTTTAGGTAACCACTTCATATCAGGCGGGCCGTATGCTTGTATGCCACCCGACGTAGTATAAAAAAAACATAAATTAACATATTACTGTTACATCAATAGTGTACAAAGGTGAGCTTATCTCTACAAGAGATCTCTTCCAGCCGACCCTAATTACACTCTGTGCGTACGTCTTAATAAAGAAATACGAAGAAAAAACAAATGATATATGTATTAAAAGCATAGGTATGTGGTATTTAATTTCCAATTACCATAGATTTGTATATGGTAATTTGAAATTAAACTCAAAACAAGGGAGCAACACAAAGAATGCGTGTAAGTATCCGAACGGGGCGCCCGCCCACAAGTCGTTATCTCGCAACTTGTTTGCTAACTCGCCGCACCAAGAATTGCAAATGGCGATAATTCTAACTACGCCGATAAATCAGCAACACCCGTTCAAGTTTTTTCCCCCTGGGTGCCGCTAGCTCTACCATTGTTGGTGATTGATCGCCCTTACCATACTCCAAGTATTCTCAACGCTCGAACATGTGTTCACAGGTTCAGCCTTCGACACTTTGGCACATTCAAATTGTATATCGATAACTTATGGATGTTTAATATGACAAAAAGAAACGGTTAATGCAACTTTTAAGTTGTTCAGATTTATGCTTTTTCTCTCTTTACGTTCATTTATTTATGAATAAGTATTTACATTATACGACGGACGAGCTCAGTGTTCGAATGGTTAGCAATGGTCACTTTGACTCTTAGGTCGCGGGTTCGATTCCCGCATAAGACAAATATTTGTGTGCATTAACATGTGTGCTTATTTTCGTCTGGGTGTTTTCTATGTATTATATGTATGTACATATATCTACGTAACATATGCATGTAAAAAAAATAAGTACGTATAATATCAGTTACCTAGTACCCATAGTAAAAGCTTTGCTTAGTTTGGGACTAGATAGGGCAGCGTGTAATTTGTCCACGAATATTTATTTATTAAAAATACTTTACGCTTACGCTACGCTTCTACAATAAACTTCCAAACGACGCGTTTAAATTATCCATGGGTAAATTTAAGAAATATATCAAAACTAGACTATGTCAAAAGGCTTACTATTGTATCTCAGATTACATAAATGATAAAAGTATTTGGAAATGAATTGCTGTTGTTATGTTATGTTAATGATTGTATTTGTTTTTAATGTAACGATATTGGCAATTAAAAGAGTCGGCTTTGAGTTTCTTGCCAGTTCTTCTCAATAAGCCCCGTCGCCGGAACTGGCACTTAAATTCACTTTCACATTCAAGATAGTGTGATGAAAGTGAATCTAAGCTCTGCGGATTTAGAGTAGTAATGATTTAGATACACGTTCTTATATTTAATTTGTATGACGTTTCTAAGTACTTAATAAAGTCCAAGGAATAAAGATATTTTGATTTGATTTAAACACTGAGGAATTTGCAAGTTTAAATAATAAGTATGTATTTACATGTTACTAAAGTAGGCGCTTAGTTGTGACATTAAGAGAATTAACACTTACAGTGTATAATTTGCTAAGCACGAAATAAAATTGTTTACTTTGCCACACTTTGACACTTTTACATTTTTATGAATCAAAGACTTTTCTTTTTATGTAGTGTTAAGAATAAGTCATTCCTAAGGTGAGATGAAGTGTTATCGATTGGATTTAGCTAGCAATGGCTAAAATAAGCCGTCTTTGCTTACCACTAAGGATCGATCCCAGCACAAGAAAACACGGCAGTTGCTATGCTTCTTTGGTATATTGTACCAAACAACTACATAGCCTAGGGTTTCCACCTCTCCCAGAATTCCGGGAGTATAATGAAAATCTTCCGGCACAGGTAAATAAATTAAAATTAACGAATTTCTCCCGGAATTTCGAATTGTTTGAAGAGGATGCGCACGGGTGAAATGTGTGAGAGCATTTTCGCAATTTGATTGTTGCTCAAGACAACATTGTTCAATCAAATAAAAGAGTGGAGGTAACGTGTAAAATGGTATTAAAGATATGTTAAAATAGTTTATTCTGTATTAAAGATATGTTAAAATATATTATTATTTAATTTGTCGTATGTATTTATTTGTACCTGTATCAAACGCCACGTGCGAACGCGATTTGACAAATGCACAAAAAAAAATTCTGTAACAAGCGCTGCTGTACTAACGCTGTACCCACCATGGGATCGTGGCACGCGAAAGGTTAATGAGTACTTTAAAGCATAGCGAAGGATCCTAAGTCTATGCTCAAAGCTGACATCCACATATTATTAAATTTTCAAGTAGACTGCAAAAAAGTTTTTTAAATTTGTTAATTCGCGATCAAATATTTTAAAATCTATGCGTTCAAATAAAAGAAAGTAAAGTAAGAAATCTGTTTTTTTTTCTCTTGGATTTACAGAGTCAAGAGATGGCAACCCGAAATGTAAAGTAAATGTAGCCTAGTCTGTTGACGTTTGCAATACAAGAAATAAAGCTTGCGTTCTTCTGGTACTCCCGCTTCTAAGGCAGCAAATTTCATAAACGTCTGGTGATGTTACTAAAGAAATCAAAATAAATAGGGGTAAAAGAAATAGTAAGTTTAGGGGTGTAAGTGGTTCATAAACACCTTTGAATCAAAGCCAACTTCACCTGCACGCGGTGCACCCTGCTGACTGACAAACGAAGCTCTGGCGAAAAGAGAGGTAGGGAGCGTAATTGTAAGCTACCCGACTGGGGAATGTACCTCCACCTTACAGAATACCGCAGCCAAATAACAATTCCCTTGAGGGTTGTTGTGTTCCTGCGAGTGAGTGAGGTCACCAGAAAGGAAGGAGATGCTGCGTTGGCGGCGCGCGAGCGATATTTTATGTTGCGAGCGTTAATATGGCTACGGCAACCGCTTCACATCAGGCGGGCCGTATGCTTGTCTGCCACCCGACGTAGTATAAAAAAAAAAAAAAAATCAGGACAATTTACACAGCACCATCTAGTCCCAAATTAAGCGCAAAGCTTGTACTATGGGTACAACTGATAAATGTACTTAAACATTTTTTACTCACTAGGAGAAACACATTAATCCTCAATGGCAATCAGCTGCGGTCTTCTTCTATAAGGTGAAGGTACTAAGTACCTACGCCAGTCGGGTGTGATGTGCCCTTCTTTTCTTTTGGCCGAGTCTTATTCGAGCAGCAGGGTGCACCACGTGCCGGTGAAGTAGGTTTTGGCTTACGCCCTTGCAACTTGTGTTGCAAGTGTAATATCCAGGTCAGTTTTACGAAATGAAACGAAGATTAAAGCGATATTCACTGATTTATTCGTGCACGTCCGCACGCTTCGACAAGAGCAGTTGTTCTAGCCGTTGTACATACATTGTCACCATAAATCCAAGTGACGTTTGGGAACAGAAACGTCAAACGTCAAACGTCAATCAGTTGACATTCTCATGTTGAAAGTGAGACAAATATTGCCAACGATAAAATAACTAAACATTAATTAACAATGGATGTAAATCATGTAAACATACTGTAATATAATAACTCATCGTTAAGTAATGTGTGTGGCTATATGGTTGATTCTTACACAAGATATGTTTGTTTGGTTGTTGTTGATGTTTATTTCTCTTTCACCGGTTAACGGATTGGAATGAAATTGGCCATACAAAAGAGAATATGATCTGGAGATTTATCGCCGAAGCTGAAGCCGAATCCGATCGAATATTTTGATTCCAAAAATAGGTATTTGGTTTAAGTTAATGACAAACATCTTCGGCTTCTATGGTCTCTACCAGCTAAACTTAACACAAACTAAGCTGAAATTCTATATTCACATTCAAAAAATCCAATGATAAACGGCTTCAGCTACGGCGGTAGGGCCCTTGGACTAGGGTTGCCATCTCTAAACGCTAGCAATCAGGAGAAGATGCATGAAAACTCCGGATTTTGAATCTTAAAACCCAAACATCGGTGTTTTTAGCACTAGTACTATTTTTTAATATGGGACAAAATTCGCAGCATGGAGCGGGCGGTAGTGATTTAAAACTTTTTAGCCTGGACTACAGTAAATGAAACCCCGCCCGGACACTTCCCGGACACCGTCCAAACTAGGACAAACCCGGACGGATAGGAACCCTACCTACCTTGGACTAACACTTAAATACTTTTCATCTCGAGAATTATTCTGTTCAGGTAGGGTGAAGTCGCAGGTAGAAACTACTACTATAAAAATTAAATAGTGATTGTGAACCATGCCGCCCCGTAAGCTTAGGGCCATGGAAAATAGTAACTAAAAGAGGTGTAAGTGGTCCATCAACATCTTTGAACCAAAGCCAACCTGCACGTGGCACCCTGCTGACTGACAAATGGCACTGGCGCTTTTAAGCTGCCCGACTAGAGAAGTACCTCCACCTCAATGAATAACGCAGCCAAATAACAATCCCCTTGAAAGTTATTGTGTTTCTGCGAGTGAGTGAGGTCACCATAAGCAAAGAAAGGAAGGAGCATAGACCGGCAATGGATCGCGACCCCTTGATGTTACTGAGCTCCATGGGCGGAGGTGATTGCTTTTCATCTCATCAGGTGACCCACATGCTCGTTTGCCACCCTCTTACATAAAAAAAAAACTTGGAGCTATAAAATACTTATATGTTATATATGGTGTTGGTGATGTCTTAAATTACCGGCGTGCGTAAGAAAGGCAATAAATTAGGCATTGATGACGCCCCTGGGAGCCGGCCATAAGACCAATGCGGCAATTTATAGCCGCTACTAATTGCCCTTAATTCGTATCTGCACAATATATGTTTGTACGGTTATACGAACAGACAGACATGCGTGCTTATCGATAACTCTCACGGTTCCAACATACTTAACCAACTTCGTAGGCATTGCTGGGACACATACGGTTAATATAAAATTGAAATCAGATATTCGATGACTGCTTACTGACAGGTAGATCTTATGTTAATTTGAGAAAATTTGCGTCAATTTTCGTAAATAAAATATAGTTAAATTTCAGCAAATATCAAGAAAGTACCTAGCTTTAATACTTACTACTAAATTTATTTAACAATTATGCTAGTTGTCACTCAACCGATTATCAGGAAACTTTGTACATCTTCTCAAAAAGTATTTTAATTATTTTCAAAGGTCTTTAAATTAGGAAAGCCATAGGATACTTTTTATTTTTTTAAATAAACGAAAACGCGGGCGAAGCTGCGTGTGGAAGCTAGTATTACATAACTGTAGTCATTCGAAGGATAAATAAAGGGTACAGGCAAAGATCCGGGAATGTGATAATTAATAGATTTTGAGAACAGTTAAAAGTTCAGAAGTATTACAATTTTCATTGAAATCAGCGTATGTAGTAACTTTTACTTTGCCTTTTTGGCGCTATCTTTTTATTTGTTTTAACATTAGGGATTGGAAATGAAATTAAATTATAAATATTTACTTCCAATAAAAAAATAAAAAGTTGTGACATTCCCTGTTCTTTGCCTGCCTGTACCCCTCAAATGTCAGAGTCAGACTAGTATCACTTTAAGTTATTTAACGATATCTTGAAGTTCAGAGGAGGATGCCGGTATATAATTATGTTATACTGGATATCTAAATTCTTTATATATACAATACTGTATGTAACGAAGTGTGAAGAATTGGCCGTGTGGTTTCCGGCAGACTAGAATAGAATCACTCCGTCTCTTCCCGTGGATGTCGTACAAGGCGACTAAGGGAAATGCATTATAAAACATCGATCAGGCCTCCCCAACCCGTGGCCAGCGTGGGGAGTGTAGGCCAAATCCTCCTTCTGTCTGGGACGGACGAGAGAGGGTCGTGCTCCTGTAGTGGAGAGTAAAAAGACCTGATGATGATGATGTAACGAAGAGCAGCACCTCCTAATACAGGTATATACTTAAAAATAGATACTAATAACAAACACTTGTATACTTTATGGAAGTAAAGAATTTATTATTATTGAGGTTTAGTTTTTACTGTACCGCATTGGCTAACGCACCAAAACTCTAAGACAAGAATAAACAAAAATTATATTTTTTAAACAATCTTTCATTAGTTACTAATATATGTATAATTTATTTAATTACATGTACCATAATAACCACGTAGGTACAAACGATAATAGTATTTTGTATTATGTATTCTTGCGTTTTAGATATATGTTCTGTCTTATTTATGTTATGTACTTATAGTATATAATTGTGTTTTCTTCGCCGCCAATTCACAGTTTCCTTTCAGGAACTCAAAGGTTGACTGGAAGAGATCCCTTATAGGGATAAGTCCGCCCTTGTACACTATGTTTTATCACTACAATCTATGTTGTGTAATATTTAATGCAATAAGGATTTTACAAACAAACAAACAAAAAAAGAACTTAAAAGATTATTTACTTATTTGATATATACGTTTAAGTTTTCTCACTCATCAAGCCCCTTCGTTTGATATCCATGTAAAAGGGGTTAATGTGGAAATTATTAATCGCTATTTTTGTAGGCTGCCACATTGAATTAAAAATAGTGGCATTTAGGTTAGGTATCATGTAAGTGGATCATGTATTGTCATGAGTATTCAACAAGTCTGCCAAATTTCAGCTGAATTGAACAATGCAGTGTGGATCAAATTTAACTTAATAGATTTGATTACAGGAACTAAAAAAAATTATAATTATAGAGACTGTAAAAAACTATGAATTTTTTCCATCATCATCATAGTGCAGCGTAATTATAAGTTGCCCGGTTGATAAAGTACCTCCATCTTACAGAATACCGCAGCCAAATAACAATTCCCTTGAGGATGGTTGTGTTCTTGCGAGTGAGGTCACCAGGAAGGAAGGAGTTGCTGTGTTGGCAGCGGGGGCGGCAACGCGCGAGCGTTATTAGATGTCGCGAGCGCTGATATGGCTACGGTAACCGCTACACATCATGCGGACCGTATGCTTGCTTGCCACCCTATGTAGTATAAAAAATAAAATAAAATTTTCAAACACTTGCGTAAATATAAACTGAAGGGAACCATACTCAGGACGCATGGTACGATAGTGAACAAAATTCACTTTTTGCTTTTACGTAGGTACGGTCTCCGTGAACGTAACTTATTTACCAGCGTTAATAAGGCACCGAAATGCAAAAAGCAACTAACCAAGTTGCGGCAACTTCGTTAGCTGCCAATGTATTCTCAAACTGACATATTTACTAGCAACCCTTTTATTATGGCATAGTTTGAGAACATTATTACAAAATACATTAGCTAAGTTATTAACAACTAATATAAGTGTTTTTTCCGTGTTTTGGCCGTGTGGTTTCTGGCAGACTAGAATAGAATCACTCCGTTTCTTCCCGTGGATGTCGTACAAGGCGACTAAGGGAAATACATTATCAAATATCGATCAGGCCTCCCCAACCCGTTTGGCCAGCGTGGGGAGTGAAGGCCAAATCCTTCTTCCGTCTAGGACGGACGAGAGAGGGTCGTGCTCCTGTACTGGAGACTAAAGTGACCTGATGATGAACATAAGTGTATATTCTTTGTAGTATTAAAGCTATGCAGGTAGTTGATATTTGGAACACTGATTCAACTGTGTCGAGACACAGTAACTACTTTGTCATGTGTATATCATCATCATCATCAGCCTGTATCTACCCACTGCTGGATAATAAGACTTCCCCAATGCTTTCACCAGATACGATCCTCCGCCTTCCGCATCCAGCCGCTCCCAGTCGCTTTCTTAAGGTCATCGGACCATCTAGAAGGAGGGCGGCCAACACTTCGTCGTCCTACGCGCGGCATCCACTCTAATACCTTCCTCCCCCATCTGCCATCACTTACTCGGCAGATTTGACCGGCCTATTGCCACTTCAGCTTGCAAACTCTGAAGGCTATTTCGACAACTTTAGTTCTCCGTCAAATTTCTTCGTTCCGGATTCGATCCCGCAGAGCAACCCCGAGCATAGCCCTCTCCATCCCTCGCTATGTGTGTATGTGTTATAAAATACTAGCTGTTACCCGCGGCTTCGCCCGCGTGGTCCAGGGGCGCCGCCATTCATTTGTGTATATTTTTTTTCTTGTTACAATATTTTTTGTTCGTGGAATTTACTTACTTTAACACTTATAATATTAGCACCACATAAATGTTTGCCCTCTGCGGGGATCGAACCCGCTAACCTCTGACGCTGAAGGATCGAAAAACAACACAAAACATATATATATAAATATATATATTATATACATACATAATATATATAATATATATATAAATATATATATTATATATATGTATATAAATCATGTCGGTACTTAGGTTCCTTTCGACGTGATAGAAGGACAAATGATTACAAAGTTTATTTTTTATCCCATGGATATAAGATGTTTTTCCGGGATAAAAAGTAGCTTATATCACTCTCCAGACCGTAAACTATCCCAGTTAAAAAAATCATGTCGGTACTTAGGTTCCTTTCGACGTGATAGAAGGACAAATGATTACAAAGTTTATTTTTTATCCCATGGATATAAGATGTTTTTCCGGGATAAAAAGTAGCTTATATCACTCTCCAGACCGTAAACTATCCCAGTTAAAAAAATCATGTCGGTACTTAGGTTCCTTTCGACGTGATAGAAGGACAAATGAATACAAAGTTTATTTTTTATCCCATGGAAATAAGATGTTTTTCCGGGATAAAAAGTAGCTTATGTCACTGTCCAGACCGTAAACTATCCCCGTTAAAAAAATCACCTTTCGACGTGATAGTAGGACGAATGATTACAAAGTTTATTTTTTATCCCATGGATATAAGATGTTTTTCCGGGATAAAATGTAGCTTATGTCACTGTTAAGACCGTAAACTATCCCCGTTAAAAAAAACATGTCCGTACGTAGATTCCTTTCGACGTAAAAGAAGGACAAATGATTAAAACTTTATTTTTTCCCGTGGGAATAATATGTTTTTCCGGGATAAAAAGTAGCCTAAGTCACTCTCCAGGCCATAAACTATCTCCAAAAAAAAAATCATGTCAATCCGTTCGTTACTTTCGACGTGAAAGAAGGACAAACAAACAAACAAACACACTTTCACATTTATAATATTAGTAAGTAAGTAAAGTATGGATATGGATATGGATGTATAGTAAATAAATATTTCTCGACCATTTACACAGCGCCATCTAGTCCCAAATTAAGCATAGCTTGTACTATGTGTACTAGATAGATGTTATAATACTTAAATACATTTTTTTCGTGAAACATACATATTTTTTTTTATACTACGTCGTGCGGGAGACAAGTATACGGCCCGCCTGGTGTGAAGTGGTTACCGTAGCCATATTAACGCTCGCAACATTAAATATCGCTCGCGCGCCACCACCCCCGCTGCCATCGCAGCATCTCCTTCCTTTCTGGTGACCTCACTCACTCGCAGGAACACAACAACCCTCAATGGAATTGTTATTTGGCTGCGGTGTTCTGTGAGGTGGAGGTACATTCCCCAGTCGGGTAGCTTACAATTACGCTCCCTACCTCTCTTTTCGCCAGAGCTTCGTTTGTCAGTCAGCAGGGTGCACCGCGTGCAGGTGAAGTTGGTTTTGGTTCAAAGATGTTGATGTACCACTACACCCCAGAATACATATAAAGCACCCAGACCAAGACAAATAGACATGTTCATACACACAAATATTTGTCTTGTGCGGGGATCGAACCCGCGACCTCAGAGTCAAAGTGGCCATTGATAGCCATTCGACCACCGAGCTCGTCAAACATAGATTTGGAAGAAGCCGCGAGCAGCAACTAGTGCATTATGAATTCAAAAAGCCTGCATTTTGCAAGCAAACAGGAACGTTGAAATGTAAATATTGTACCTATATTCCATCCAGGTAATGTAATTAATGTAATGTGAACTTAAATACCAATTTGTAATTAAATACGGCGGTCGATCTTTAACATGCCTCATTCCAGACACAACCATTATGTTTTAATTGATATTTATCCCTGAGTATATAATAATAATTCCGGCCATGTTACTATTTTCGGCACATCTTTTATATAATATAGCCTACAAAACTATTTTTTCTATATATGTATGTATTTAAGTATTATATCAGTTATCTAGTACCCATAGGAGCTCAGTGGCGTTGTTGGGGGCCGTTCATTAATCACGTTAGGTTTTTTTTTTGCAATTTTAACACCCCCCACCCCCTTGGTGATACTTGGTGAGGTCTTGAAAATCTACTAATATAATCTAATAATAAATCTAATTATTTCCTTTATCTCTGACTGACTATTTTTCCGTAATAAGTACATTTATGTAGTTTATGTATGTATATTTATTCAGGCATATATGTATGTTTAAGTATATTTATATTTATATAGTTGATTATGTACCTATATATGTAGTATATGCTGCGCCATCTACCTTTATTTCAGGTCTCCTCTACCCAAAGGTTGCCTGGAAGAGATTGCTAAGCGATAAGGCCGCCTTTTGTACTTATTATTTTAAGTGATTACTGTCATATTTTTTTACTTTTTAAGGTGCAATAAAGAGTATTGTATTGTATTTTTCACTGCTACATTTTTGAGAGCTCCTATGTATAGAAAGTGAACGTAAATTCTTTTCCAATTTTCCTTTCCCCTACTTTTGGTTTTTCTATCACTCCGGACTATTTCATCTATCCCATCTGGCTATCCTAATCAGTAGATGCCTACTGATTAGGATAGCTATCCTAATCAGTAGATGCCTACTGATTAGGATAGCCAGATGGGATAGATGAAATAGTAGATGTAGATGAAACATGGATTTTCTTAGTCTTCCTAAACATACAAACATTTTTTATTTTATTTTTTTAACAATCAATACGTCAATCTTATCTAAAGATATGTCTTGAACAAAAAGAAAAACTAAATATTTATTTGCATTTTCATTATTAAAAGAAATTTCAAGTTTGTTAGATAGAAACTGAATAGAATGCTTATTCATACCAATGAATAAGCGACTCTATTCCATTTCAAATAGAGTCGCTAACAGTAACTTGAAAAACCGTTGCGTTACGGTTTTTCAAGTTACTGTTAGGTCATAAGACAGCATGTGTTGGATTTGTCAAGGAGTCACGCCTTAGGCCAGCTCCCTTAGCACCATCTCTTATTGCGATTCAATAATTGAATAGAATGCTTATTCATACCAATGAATAAGCGACTCTATTTCAAATGGAATAGAGTCGCTTATTCATTGGTATGAATAAGCAATCTATTCAATTATTGAATCGCAATAAGAGATGGTTGTAAGGAGGCTGGATTCAGGACAGGACAGGAACGAGGTAACGGCAGATGAGACGTAGAACACGGCGATGTTTGTCGCCAAATTTTTGAGCAGACCAACTGTAGAAGTTAAGTAGGTACCTACTTGTAACTATTTTTCACCACGTCAGGTGCTACCCAAAGACTATTTCTTATTCTGTTCTGTGGTTCCCAAAAGTACTTTCCCCAAAATGTTACATTTTCATATGATAATGTGGAAAACTTTTCGTCATAGGAAGTTTCAAACGCCAAACAGCAGAGGACTTCTTCAAATAGAAAGAAGATTATGCTTGAACAAATTTCAAAAACTGCATTTAAATTAGTTACCTCAATACGAGTATGTACAGTCGTTTCCCTAATACAATTGACTACTTTGCCATACTAAATTGTATGGCGGAGCATATAGGGAACCGACTGTACGTACATACATATGCTACTCTTTTTTTTGGCGAAGACTTCTATAATTGAATACGTAGGTATTCAATGATAGAAGTCAATAATGGTATAAACGTAGGTGTAGAAAGCCAACTTAGCCGAGTTATCGAGTATATGTACAAACCGGGAGAGAGCTTGGAGATCTGTAATACAGGCTTAAAGCCTAGCATGGACTCCAGACTCTCATACTCTCTCAACTCATTAATATTATCTCTCTTAGACTCACGGGCTTAAATCCGGTCATTTGATAGGCGTGCGCGGGGATATGGATCCAACGCGTAGAGGCCCCTATGAGAAGTTTGATGTAATGTTCGCCCGCCGTGACCCGCTCCAGGATATGTCAATGGAACGACATACCCATGAGCAGGTCTCGGCAGGCGTTGAGTCTATTGTGGAGTGTGATGGAAAATAAATGGACTATGGAGATGAGATCTGGGTGAACTAAATACCGGGCTATTACAGAAGAAGGACGGACGCCTGCGATAACTGCTTCTATTGCTAGTTATTTGCGACAGATGGACCCCCGAAATGCCAGGAAATCGGCCGGGGGCAACACCGGTGTGAGTGACTCAGGAGTGTCGAGAGGTGTGCTGCGCTTTCTCCGAACTTACTCGCGGCGTGATGCCCTTTAACACTTCCACCCCTGGAGCATATAGCTCTAGCGGCTCCTCTCTGGACGGCCAATGAAGGCAAGCCAGAGCTGAGAGCCCGGCGGGCCTTCTTGATAGATAGAATATGCTTTATTTGCATATTACAATATAAAAGTACAGTGAATCAATAAATTATTTACAGATTTGTATATATGCAACAAGGCGGTCTTGTCTTAACACGCCGAAAAAAAAAAAATTTTATTATTATTAATGAGAAACAGCAATATGGCAAATAAGACATTATGTTATGACTTTAACATCGAATTTTAAAAAGTCAGAACGACAATTTGTGAGCTCAATATGTAAAGGCAATGGCAACACTGAGCCGTATGGAGAGACGAGCGATGGAGACTCCACAGACTTTTAATAATCGATTTAATTGAGCCAATGAACAATTTAATTAAAATTCTGAAGACACGGCGGCGGCCGTGGGATGCGCGGGGTGATGTAGGTACGTCGCGATTACAATTTGCAAATAGGCTATTTGTGAAATGACTTCATATAATTATGTGGACATTTTATACTTCCTGCGATACCTAATGCATTAAGTAATTATTAAATACATGATGACAGATATCTTACAATGTTTTGAACTACATGCAAATATATATTTGATTACAAACTGTTACTTATTTAAGGAGAACTAAAGTCGTCGACATAGCACTCAGAGTCAGCGAGTTGACGTGGCGGTGGGCCATATCTGCCGAGTCAGCGATGGCAGATGGGTGCGGAAAGTCCTAGAGTGGCGGTCACGTATGGGGCGACGACGAAGCGTAGGGCGCCCCCTCTCTTGATGGACCGAAGATCTCTCGATCTTGGATGCGGAAAGCGGAGGATCGCATATGGTGGAAAGCATTGGGAAAGGCCTATATCCAGCAGTGGGAAGATACAGGCTGATGATGCTGATGACTTAATAAAAGTCAAAATAATTTTTTCATTGATCAGTAAGTACGTAACGCCAAATGAACATATAACCCGCCAGATGTAAAGCGGTTACCGTAGTCATATAGATGCTTGCAATACAAGATGTTTTGCTTGCGCGATGTGAAAATTTTGCCGTTGCGTTTTTTTTTACCATTATGGTGGCTAACAAGCATAGGACCTGCCTTATAGTAAGCAGTAAGGTGTATAAAGAAAAGTATAGATAGAAAAAGTGTCGTGTCGGTCCAAATCTTATACTATTTGGCTTAGCTCTCATTCGCCTCTTGCATTGAGAGTATATAAGGTATTCTCAACCAGATGTAGAGTACACTTTCATCATAAGAGGATCTCACGTATTGGTACGTCTCGTGGTTATGTGGGATAATCTTATATTGGTGTGTAGCGCGCTATTTGTAGTTGCCTTAAACCAATTTCTCTTTTTTCAGTATCAATTTGGCATCAATCTGTTTACATCCGCTGTGATACGGGCCTTCCTGCAATCGTAGAGGCTTAAAGCGTACTCCATCATACTGCTCAACTGTAGATTGGCGGAGGCAATGTTTTCAAGCCACAGACTCAGCTTACCGACCATTATCTAATGCCAACAGCTAAGACCGACGGCTTAACATGCAATCCGAAGCATGAGATAAATAAACCCAACTATAGACAGGCTGCAGTCGACGTTGCTTAACTTGCGTGATCTTATTATATTTTGAAAAATGGAAAAATTCACCTCCCCCCCCCCAGGTGAATTTTTCCATTTTTCAAAATATAATATTCTGGCAAGTTGGCCAAGACAACTATTTAAATAATAATAATGGTCGTTTAGAGTTACACGCTCAGGGACGCCATCGAGCTCTTCGTTGATAGCAAATAAAAATTGTACCACATTATTACCAGTCATTTCAAAATTATTCTGATTTAAACAAATGACAGCGACTCGTATAAAAATATGCGATTATTAAAATGTCGGCAGTACAAATGAGCGTTGTAGATCGCTTGCTATGCAGGTATTTACGGTACGGGTTATTGGAGACTCCGGGGGTTGACGTTTCTCTAGCCCTCCAGCTTCCATTATTAGCATTGTGTTTAACATTACATACCTTATCCAGATGATAATAAGAAACAGGATTAGTCAGTCAGGAAATTGCTTATCTGTTTTTTACGCTCGTTTACTCCTTAATTGCATTCTTGGAACTTGTGATGGTTATATGTATCTACTTAGAACATGCCAGCATAATAACTCTTTCTTAGAGAAATGAAGATAAAGATTTGTAGAAAAGAAATAAATTGTTGGTATATAGGTACATGTATAAAAACTATGTGCGGACTATAATTTTTATATCGTTCTGCATGAAAACATCTGTGTCACGTACTTATAACAAAAGGTTGTGATAGACCTTATTCACTCTACCTTTGAAATGGTATTTATTTGCCATGTTTAGCATCAACCTATAATTATCCCACTGTTGGATTTTTTTTTAATTTTTTTTATACTACATTGGGTAGCAAACAAGCATACGGCCAGCCTGATGTGAAGCGGCTACCGAAGCCATATTAACGCTCGCAACATAAAATATCGCTCGCGCGCCGCCACCCCCGCTGCCAACGCAGCATCTCCTTCCTTTCTGGTGACCTCACTTACTCGCAGGAACACAACAACCCTCAAGGGAATTGTTATTTGGCTGCGGTATTCTGTGAGGTGGAGGTACACACATTCCCCAGTCGGGTAGCTTACAATTACGCTCCCTACCTCTATTTTCGCCAGAGCTTCGTTTGTCAGTAAGCAGGGTGCACCGCGTGCAGGTGAAGTTGGCTTTGGTTCAAAGATGTTGATGAACCACTTACACCCCTAAATGGTTCTCGGGGATACGGTTCTCCCCTCAATCGAAGGAGGTCTAGACTTTAGAGTATACCCTCAACTGTGGGTTGATGGAGACCAGTGTTTTTAAGCTGCCCAAAGGTTACTAGCATAACGACAGTCATCTAATGACAACAACCGGGACCGACGGCTTAAAGTGCCCTCCGAAACACAGAGGACTTTGAGATAAATAAACCCATCCATAAACAGGCTAAGGTCGACGTTGCTTAACTTGCGTAATCGATTCGACTGTCACGGGCAACGACGCCATCGAACTCCTCATTTAATCTTCCATATCATTGCTTAATAAGAACGATATTTTTTGAAAAAGCAGTGCTAGTGAAAGAAGGTAGAAAAAGAAGAATATCTTGACGATTAACTCTCATAATCCCTGCTAACCTAGGTAGCGGGTTGAATCGTTGTGAGCATCAATAAGTAAAAATGCAATGAAAAGTTTACCAAAATAATCCATTATAGTGTTACGCACTGTGATTGTCAGTCAATGGGGCTTGAACGATAAATTGCATGTTCGGTGAGTGGTCATTATGACCCCAGTGCTCTGACGGCCGCGTCGGGTGCAAGTGTCATACGCACGCGCGTGAAGTTGGTAAGATAAAACTGTGGATAGACCGCGATCGCTGCGCCGCGCGTGCCCGACGCGTGCGACATTTCACTGCCGAGTGAAACCATAGAACATTGTTAGAACTGATTTTATTATATCACTCGTATAGCAAGCATCTATTTAATATGACGAGCCCGTTTGTCGAATGGCTAGTAAATACCACTTTGACTCCACCTTTTGACCACACACTTTGACTCCAAGGTCGCGTGTTCGATTCCCGCACATGACAAACATTTAGGTGCATAGAACCAAGACAAACTTGGTCTGGGACCAACAAAAAGACAACAGACATGTTTTATATATATTATAAGTATGTATTTATTACTATTTATTTACAAAAAAATTGGTTGCCTGTAAAGTCGGTATACGGGCGAAAGTTTTACGTGACAACGACTTTGAGTGGTAAAATGTTTTCGAGTGGAAGGGACGCATGCCTTTCACTTTTTATGTCTGTCTCTCTCGCTCTTAGAAGGGACACGCGTCCACGACACGCTTACAATGAGAGCGAGTGAAAGGCACGCGCCTTTCACTCGCTCTCATTGTAAGCGCATAATAATAATAATAATAATAATAATATTTTTATTTCAGACCGTAGTCCATGATGTTAGTAACAATATTTCTTAAAAACTATGTTAGTTATAATAAAAAAACAAATGGTGATAATATTATTATGGGGATCCGGGAAAACCATCAGCAAGCGCACTGTAACCGCTCTAACAATGTAAATTGTTCCAATGCACCAGCAGCGGACTGTCCCAGCTCTCCGAGATCTTTTTCAGGATGCTGTTGGGGCTGGCACGTAGGCGAGTGAGCATGGAGGCACATCTCTTTCGAATAATTGCATGGAAACCATCAGTTCGTGCCTCCACGAACATGCCAGAAGCACTGCAGCGCCGTGACAAACCCAAGAGCGCCCTGAAGGCATTATTATATTGAACTCTCAGGGCATTGTATGTCCGACGCGTATAGTCCACCCACAGACTACACGTGTAGAAGGATTGGCAATAGGCCTTAAATAACGTGATCTTCACTTCCCTCGTACAACGTGCAAATACGTGCATAACGTGACCCAGTTTCTTGAAGTGTCACCCGGCTAACCAATTTATAAGACATTGTCACGTCAAAAAAAATGTATTTATGTACATATATCAGTTATCTAGTACGCATAGTACAAGCATTACTTAATTTGAGACTAGATGGCGCTGTGTAATATGTAAAGGAATATTTATTTATTTATAATTTGACGAGTTCGGTGGCGTAACGGTCAATGACGCGGCTTCGACACCAACGCTCGTGGGTTCGATGCCCACACAGGACAAACATTTGTGTGCATGAACATATCTGTTTGTCTTGGTCTGGGTGTTTTCTATGTATCATGTAAAGTAAGTAAAGTATTTACAAAAAAAAAAAAGTTTTTACGTATTACGTTTATCAGTTGTCTAGTACCCATAATACAAGCTTCGCTTACTTTGGGGCTAGATGGCGCTGTGTAATTTGTCTGACAATATTTATTTATAATATAATCACGTCTATTACAGCCTATAACCACTTGTAAGACGAGAAACTTTATTTGCGCATCCTTTTAAAACATATTTGTGGTGTAAGTGGTTCATCAATATCTTTGAACCTTTTTTTTTTTTTTACGTGGGGAAATCCGTTACGGATACCACGCTGCCCAAGCGTGGTTATGTCGGACTCTGCTGCCATGACCAGTGGCAGCCATACCGACTAAAACCCCACGATCTCCTTCCCTCCTCCGGTTGGCGGGGACACGGGAACTGCGAAAGCATTACCTCCGCGACCCCACCGGCGGTTGTCCGTGAGGACCCTCCTCCTGGGGAACCCGAGTTTCTCCCCCTCCTCGATCAGTGGCGCACCGGGAGACATACGGCACGCCGACACCAAGGGTTATTTTTTAACGAGGTTTTCTTCCTCGTCTGTTTGGGTATGATGAAACCGGCTCTCCGGGCGTCATAAGACATTCCCGGCCTCGGTTTCACCTCCCCCCGCCTCTGTAATTTTTAACGAGGTTTTCTTCCTCGACAAATCGCAGCCCAGTGTACCCCTCGCTACCTACACTGGGGAGCGCTCCTCCACTGTGCGCCTCACCGTGACCTCTGCTAGCTCAGAGGGACAGGAGGCGCAGACGCCCAAAAGCGCAGTACGAGTACTGCGCTTTCCTCCACTGCCAGAACATTGGCCAACGGTCAGCAAGATCTCCGCGAAGAGAAGTTACTGACCGTTGTTGCCCAGGGTGCACCAGGCTCAGGCTGTTGCTAACACGTCGTTCTCACCGGACGTATCCAGCAACAAAGACGGGTCAACAACAGTTCCGAGCACACGAGGAGGTTTTCCGGCCTTAGCACCCCAATATCTTTGAACCTAAGCCAACTTCATGCACGCTGTACACCGTGCTGACTGACAAACGAAGCTCTGGCGAAAAGAGAGGTACGGAGCGTAATTGTAAGCTACTCGACTGAGGAATGTAGCTCCATCTCACAGAATACCGCAGCCAAATAACAATTCCCAGACAGAAAGAAAGGAAAGAGGCTGGCAACGGATCAGTGACCCCTTGGTGTTGCTGATCACCATGGGTGGTGGTGATTGCTTTCCATAAGGTGACCCACATGCTCGTTTGCCCCCCTCTCGTATTATAAAAAAATCTAGTGATACAAAAATCTTTTCTTCTTCAATAGTTTAAGGCCTGGAGCCTTAAACTATTTCCAAAAAAAAACATGTTAATCCGTTTGTTACTTTCGACGTGACAAACAAACAAACACACTTTCTCATTCATAATATTAGTATGGATATACGAATAAAAATTATGGCAGATCAACTAGTTTCCTAACTCTGTGACTGAGGGTTGATTATGAATGTGCCTGTGAATGTATGAATGCGATCATTTAGCCGCGCACCGCTATCGGATCTGTGTGGGCGCAAACAGCATAACCCGTAATGTGCTCAAAATCCAGCTTGAATTAGATCCAAGTGCATGTAATATGCTGGTAAGAGAATACGGGGAAAACCAATCGAGCTCATTTTATGGAGCAACTGAAATAGGATGCAATTTGGTTCTATATAGACGAGCTCGGTGGTCGAATGGCTAGCAATGGCTACTTTGACTCCGAGGTCGCGGGTTCAATTCCCGCACAAGACAAACATTTGTGTGCAAACATGAACATGTCTGTTTGTCTTGGTTTGGGTGTTTTCTATGTATTATACGTATGTATTTACAAAAAAAAAATAGTATTTAAGTACATCTATCAGTTGTCTAGTACCCATAGCACAAACTTTGCGCTTAATTTGGGACTAGATGGCGCTGTGTAAATTGTCCTGAAATATTTATTTATTTATTTATTTTATTATACGTGCTTGAGGTTTGAGTTCGAATCCTTGAAATCCACACAGTTCTACAAAATTTAAGTAATTGAAATTTTAAAGAATTTTCGGGTGTAAGTGGTTCATCGACATTTTTGAACCAAAGCCAATGTTACCTGCACATGGTGTAAATGTGTTCAAACACCTCACGGCAGCTGACTGACCAACTAGGCTAAATAATAGCATATTGTTTATGTTGCCCGACTGGGGAAGTACCTCCGCTTCACAGAATACCGCTGCCAAATAACAATTCCCTTGAGGGTTGTTGTGTTCCTACGAGTGAGTGAAGTCACCAGAAAGGAAGAAGTGTAATATAGGCTGGCAACAGATCGGCGACCTCTTGATGTTGCTGATCTCCATGGGCGGTGGTGATTGCTTTCTATCAGGTGACCTACATGATCGCTTGCCTACATTCGTAAATAAATAAAAAAATTGGTACTATAATTTCTGTGAAAAACGAAATATTTGCTGTGCATATGTCGCAGCCAATAGGTAATACAAAACGGCTAACTTTAGGCAGATTGCATCTTTCAGGTTTCTGTTATTATAACCGTAATTAGAAATAGCCAAGCTATTTGATTCTATTATTATAGTATTCTTGGTGATACACCATCAGGTGACAATTGGGTCGTGTAATCATTATGATAAAAACGCGGGTTGAAATAATGGCTCCGCCATTTTTTAAAACAGCTAGACGTTATTTAGTGCGGCGGATTTTACGAATTGGCTGCGACACATATATATTATGTACTCATCAGTACACATAATGCGGTATTTGTGCAATTATATATAATATTATTATAATACGAATATTTTTAAATCCTGAATAATCGTAATACTAATATGGCGTTACGCAGCACATTGTCCCCTATCTTAACAGTGCGTTAATACGAACTTTGGATTACACGCCATTAAGTTCGCGCTGGCTGCCGGCCGCAAAATAAATAAAGATTATTTTAACTGACGGTTAAGTGTCGTGAGAAACGTGCCGCTAATCTCGGGTTTGTACGAGTACAGTTGCCGCTAGTGTTTACGGAATGCTCTTTAACCGACGCCAAATAAAGAGGAGGTTCTCAATTCGGCTTTTTTAATATATTTGTTACATATTAACTCCGTGATTTATAAACCGATTTGAAAAAATCTTTTTTTTATTTGAAAGAATATACTTCCAGATTGGTTCCATATTTTTTTCATCATCATCATCAGCCTGTATCTACATACATAAAATTTGAAACTTGGTAAGTAGATGTATTCTGTGAAACGCATTAAGATTTTCACACAAAAATAGAAAAAAAAACAATAAATTTTGGGGGTTCCTCATACTTAGAACTTTTTTTTTCATCAAACCCATACGTATGTTGTATCTATGGATAGGTCTTCAAAAATGATATTGAGGTTTTTAATATCACTTTTTTTCTAAACTGAATAGTTTGCATGAGAGACATTTCCAAAGTGGTAAAATGTGTCCCCCCCCCCCCTGTAACTACTAAAATAAGAGAATGATAAAACTGAAAAATATATATGATGTACATTAACCATGCAAACTTCCATCGAAAATTGGTTTGAACGAGATCGAGTAAGTAGTGTTTTTAATACGTCATAAATCGTAAACCGCAATTTACCCTTCATTCAATCAAATATTTTTATTTTTGAGTTGATTGCTTGCTACGGAACCACATACGGAACCCTTCATGGGCGAGTCCGACTCGCACTTGGCCGCTTTTTCATCATTAGCTACTATTGTACTTCGTAATTATTAGCTTTCGATTTTATTCCTTTTGATTCTCTTAGGTTGACTGGAAGATACCTATGTTAGGATAAGTCCGCCTTCGTACTACTCTTTTTGTACTATTATATTTTACATATTTATAATTATTAGTACAATGAAGCTCTAACAAATGCAAACTAAAATAAACAAAATTAAAAAAAAAATTGAAATAAGATTTCATTCGTAGTTAACCCTTATTCATCCCACTGCTCAGATACCCCCCCCCCCCCCCCCCAATCGACGGGGAAGAATACTCTAAAGAGCATACTGCGCCCGCTGGTCAACTGCAGGTCAGCCGGAGGCTAGTGTTTTCAAGACGAAAAAGGCCACTGACTTGGCTTAACGACTGACTGCCCCTCCGAATCACGGAGGAGCTCGAGATAAATGAATCCATCCATAGACAGGCTACACGCGTAACGACGCCATCGAGTTCCTCTTTCAAGATTTCATTCCTTAATAAAAAAAAGAGCTAAAAAATTTACTTGCTCACTGTGTTTCGCTCATAAAACCCTTTAATTTGTCACCCTAACTATATCACAGGGAATATATCCATATCATGTAGAAGCCATAAATCGCCACAAATCGCCATTTCGCGACTACTGCCCTATTGAATCCAAGCATTTAGGTAATCATCCATTGTCGCGACAACTTAGCTAGTGGGTCAAATTTAACTTGTAAGATTTGATTATAGACGCCGTGGTGAAACTAAATAAAAGCATATAAAAACACTAATTTGTTCATAATAATAGTTGTTATGAGTAGTAGGGATGTTATGGATTTAAATTTTGGATTCGGATACGGTAACGGATGTGTAAAAAATATCATATCGGTTTCGGTTACGGTTAGGGATATGAAATTATTTCGGATTATCCGATAGTAGCGGACAGTTTTAGATATGGATGTTAAATTTTTTAAATATTGTACAAGAAAATTTTAAATTTGAAGTAAACTTTTAAATCTAATATGTTTCATTTGGTACTACAATCGCAGAAAACAACACACAATTAGTTTTAAAAGTGATTATTACAGCTACGTACTTGTCAGGTTTAATTTTTGGCAATTTTTATCAACTCACTATGAACGGCAAGACGATTTCTCTTACTTTTTATTTGAACTTATTGGTTCAGCATTCTGAGAAACCTGTTCAAATAAATCGACCAAAATTAGCAAATCATGAGAAGTAAGCTTCGGATTAAGGAAAAATCATAATTATATCTAAAACTCCTCCAATATCAAGTGGTGGAAATCATCTTTCATAATGGAAAGGCCGATTCCTTCAGTTCTTTAGGTAATTAGGATCCTATCGTAGAACGGATGACAGAAATGGAGAACTATAAACTATGTAAACATTGTAATCAAAGAGCGATTAATCTGTACCGCATTGCGCAATTAGCGTGTCATCTGTACCGGCGAAAATCTATTACAAGTTATTTAATTTAGATTCCGCCCCTACCCGAAATTATTGGTAACTTTTATATCGGTTACGGTTACGATTTCGGATAGATTTATATTTCGTATACCGGATAGTTTCGGTTACGGAGCTCAATAACATCCCTAGTATGTTGCAATACAGCCATAGTTTTACTCACTGGATTATAGTGAGCTTCACTGTTCATTGCTTTTTAGTGGTCGCCACTGTTAATCCTGTCTTACACAGGAGACAGTGATGTGGAATGCGTGGTGATGGGCCAGTCTCGTAGACATTCATCATCGACTGAGATCACGCTACATTTGTTCTTTATAGGAATAGGTACTATAATGTACCAACTCGGCAAGATATAATTATGTATAGGTAAGTGTTCATTTAGGTTTTCACTTAGTAAATAGGTAAAATTTTATGTAAACGAAATTACCCATTACAATAAGCTGTGCCTGGGCAATTCATTATTTTTAATGAGCCGGCCATTATCTTCGGACCTAGATGTGAATGCGAAATATTAAGTGGTGTAGTCTCTGATCTCTTTAGTGGAGGACATTAATCTTAGATCACACTTATCATTTAATTAGATCCGTGTCGAGCGCCCTTGCGGCTTCAATTTTATTTTATAACGTCATACACACGGTCCTCCCTTGCTAACTATACCGCATTTTTGTTATCACTAAATGTGTCTCATTTATGAAGTTCTTTATGTCCTTAGGATTATGGCACATAATAGGATGGCTTTTAATATGCGGAGAGAAAATAGGGTGGTGTTTCGATAGCTGGCATGCGTCCCTATGGTGCGCGTATTCTATTCGGTACTGGCCAGTTGATGTGGCAAATTAATAGGGTTGAACCAACTAACTTTATTCTCTTTATTACTTTTTTTTAATTAGAGAATTATACTCTTTAAAATATTAATATTCTGTTCGTTAAAAAAAACTTGTATTTCTTGTCAATTAGAATGATATCAAAATATACCTAAGTAAATATTATATTATTTTTGTTATCCATACGTTGTTGTGAGTTTTCAAATTTTCTAAATCATTCATCTATGGTGAGACCTATGTTCAGCATACGTCTTTCGGTAGATTTAATTGAACTGAAGACTGTATGTATGTAATATATAACGAATGTATATAGAATGAATAATAAAGAATAAATAAGTTTAGAGAAGAAATTAAATAAGTATTATGAACATCTATGCATATAATTTATATCTTTCCTTTCATCATCATCATCATCATCAGCCTGTATCTACCCACTGCCGGATATAAGCCTTCCCCAATGTTCTTTTCTTAAGATGTTTGAAAGACATTACAATATTCGAATCTCAAATTCTTACGTAAGTATCATTTATTTGCTTCAGTTATATTTTTCTATATAATTGAAAAATTATATTAAGTTTGAGACGAAGACAATAAAGAATAATCTAATTAATGCATTGAAATGTTAATTCTGTAGCAACCCTAACGGTATGTGTCAAAAATGCATTATGTCTTGCGCATCCCCGCCGGATATTAAGCCCCAAACTTAATCACGTCCCTCTTACAATATTAAACAGTAGAAAAAAATTACGTACAACTCATTACACACCGTTGAATTCCCACGAAACTTTTTTTAAACGTTCTTTATTATTTTCACAATTAGTTTCGTAAGTAATGCGTTCACGCTGCATAATTTCTTCGCCATTCAGTATATTCGTGGAGAATTTGAATTCAGAATTGAATGAATAGCCCCGCACTATAGTTTGATTCAATGCGTGTTGCATAAAGGTTGTAATACGCATTTAATTTATCTATTGAGTAATGATTTAAATACTGGTTAGGACGTGACGCATTTTTAAATAGAGAATATAAAAAAATACTAAATTGTAGTACAAAATAATTTATCTTAAACCATCACCCCGGTGAAATACAGACACCCTCTACTTCGTGCTGATGATTATCGACTCATTCGCTAATGATGAAAGAGAGCGATATTATGTACAATATGGACCCACTTCCTGGCGCTCTTTTGTATTGGCGTCCTCTTTGAGTTCAATCTGGAACTGTTTCTTTAACATGTGTATTCCAGCTTTGCATAGATGTCTTCGTTTATGTAATAGATAACGACGCGGTTGTATGGAGTGGCCGGAGTGTGGTCCAGAAAGTTGCGATGGTCAAGGAGAAATATAGTGTCATTCAAATTGAAATTGGCTGCTTCTAATTGAATCTCCAACATACTGGGACACAGCCAAATAACAGTTTCATAGAGGGTTGTGTTTCTGCGAGTGAGTGAGGCCACCAAAATACCATTAGTCCATTAGCAATCAAATAGCTTGCGAAAGATTGTGATTATATTGTGATTCTACAATAGTCTATATAATAGTATACCTACGCTTGTTTGCCACTTGAATATTAAATATATAAGGCGAAAAATAATTTACTGCATTTTCATTGACAAGCAAGTTAAGTACACGAAAGCAAACAATATTTACATTGTCTATTCGCAATAAAATCACCTATTTCATAAGTTTTAGTCCAGTCGCTACGAGCATTTTGTGTGGATCAGCATTTTTTTTTGGGATTCGATAACTTTTTTTTTGTGGCATGTGGTCGGTCACATTTGCCGAGTAAGTGATGCCAGATGGGGGAGGAAGGTATTAAGGTTAGAGTGGAAGCCACGCGTAGGACGACGAAGCGTTGGACGTCCCTCCTTCTAGATGGTACCTAAAGAAAGCGGCTGGACGCGGCTGGATGCGGAAGGCGGAGGATCGTATCTGGTGGAAAGCATTGGGGGAAGGCTTATATCCAGCTGTGGGTAGATGCAGGCTGATGATAATAATGTTTCCCAAGTGGTTTTCATGTACAAAACGTGCTCCTAAATGGAATGCGGTAAATTATTTTCACCCTGTACAGAATCTATTTAAATATCTTACGTACTTTTTACTGATGGCCAACTGACGCTCAAAATGAAAAATGCGATACGCAAAAAGGAGAGACTCTACTATGTTTAAATTTGCATCAGTGGTGGTTGTGATGCAGATGACTGACGTCACGTGTAACGGTGCTCACGTACCGTCCCCCTGTTCCGTGCCTAATTGACACCCCCTCGTGTGGGGGTGTAAACTTTTTAACTTTTTTAAAAAAGAAAGCGGTAGGGCTATTTATGGCTGTCATTATAAGTTTACTATGTTGTGGCATCTAACTTTGATCATATAAAAGTAACTTAACTATTTTTGACGTCTTATAAATCGATGAACGCCGGCTGCACGCACAAAAAAGCATGACTCATTGTAACGTTCCGCCTGAGCCGAGCGTGCAAGAGAGACCGCGGTACAAGCGGTAGAGAGGCACGATTGGCCTAAGCGTCGGTCTTGTGACGCATCTATCTCTCTCCCACTCCATTGGTCGATGTTTTCTTATGACGTTATTACGTAAATTTATAGTCCGTAAACCCACTTTACTGACAACCAATTGTTTTTAGGCAATTTGATCTACAGTATTTTGCGTGTTTTCACCAATAATTAGCTTTTATGAATATATATCGGCCTGTATATCCCTATTTATTACTTACTAGCCACCCACCCGCATACCCACGGCTTCTCCCGCGTTTACTTTTATTTCATAACACCTGAGAATATGTGTACAAAGTTTCATGATGATCGGTTGAGGAGTTTCGGAATTAAAGAATAACATAACAAACTCACATTCACATTTCATTAGTAGAGAAGCTGGTTACTATTTTTTAATTCTTCAGGCACTATAAATACAGACATACAGTCCGCTTTTCAATAAAATGTATTTGCAATACAAGAAATTCTGCTTAAATCTTAAAAGAATATGTGTGCAGAACCACATGCCTAAACATGTTTTAATCAATAATTTATAGAAAGACTACAATCATTTGGAATTATGTGACTATTTTTTTTTTATGTCAGAGGGGTGCAAACGAGAATGTGAGTCGCCTGATGGAAAGCAATCACCACCGCCCATGGAGATCAAGGGGTCGCTGATCTGTTGCCAGCCTATATTATACTTCTTCCTTTCTGGTGACCTCGCTCGCTCGCAGGAACACAACAAGGGAATTGTTATTTGGCTGCGGTATTCTCTGAGGTGGAGGTACTTCGCCAGCCGGACAGCTTAAAAAATAGGCTATGCCCTACCTCTCTTTTCGCCAGAGCCTCGTTTGTCAGTTAGCAGGGCGCACCACGTGCCCCACTAAAGACCAACTCTGGTAATTATTTTACGATCGCAGAATGAAAGTTGACCGAATCGAGATTGAATTGTGAATTGACTAAAAATGATATACTTTATTTCATTCATTAATTATTATCAATTCTTATTGTTGGCAAAATTCTTAGTTTGTTTAATTTTAATTCATATTTCGATATCGGCATTAACCCATAATCATCCCACTGTTAGGATACGGGTCTCCCCTCAATAGAAAGAGTTTAGAGCATACTCACCACGCTGCTCAACTGTGGGTCGGCGGAGCATATTTCGATATTACCAATTTTAAATTACACTTTAAAGTTTCGTATACGAGAACCGGCCGTGTGGTTTCCGGCAGACTAGAATAGAATCACTCCGTCTCTTCCCGTGGATGTCGTACAAAGCGACTAAGGGAAATTCATTATAAAACATCGATCAGGCCTCCCCAACCCGTCTGGCCAGCGTGGGGAGTGTAGGCCAAATCCTTCTTCTGTCAGGGACGGACGAGAGAGGGTCGTGCTTCTGTAGTGGAGACAAAAATGACCTGATGATGATGATACGAGAATACCAATTGTGACATGTGAGATCCCAACTGAATTTTGTCTACATTTTAATTACGAGAATTGCCCCACTGGTAGTGTATGGTAGGTTAGTAAGGTTGTAGCTAACACTACAAAAGTTTATAAGACTAATTAAAACTACTAAAATCTATTTCAATTTTTTAATTTGAATTTTAGTCTGTAATAAAAATACAATTGGGAAGTACATTGCGCCAAACTCTATTTGTTGAAACTTATTATAGCAAACAAACAGAATGTAACACATAACGCGGCGGAGTTAATGCGTGGGACGAAGGGCTAAGGCTGTATTATTTGTCAACTCGCCGATGTCGGGGCTACGCAATCTTAAAATCAATTTTCATTTATTTGCGGCTTAGCTATACTAGTGCGTGCCTGATGACTTTTGTAGACCTCAAGAAATACTAGAAGTATTTTTCATAATAAAAAAATGCTTTTTTTATACCTCTTCATATAAATGTAGAGCTTGAGAAGATGTATTAAGATTTAAAATTTTAGTGAACCCTTGTCGGTAAGTTTCGGGGTGTAAGTGGTTCATCAACACCTTTGAACCAAAGCCAACTTTACCGGCACGCGGTACACCCTGCTGACTGACAAACGAAGCTCTGGCGAAAAGAGAGGTAGGGAGCGTAATTGTAAGCTACACGACTGGGGAATGTACCACCACCTTACAGAATACCGAAGCCAAATAAAAATTCCCTTGAGGGTTGTTGTGTTCCTGCGAGTGAGTAAGGTCACCAGAAAGGAAGGAGATGCTGCTTTGGCAGCGGGGGTGGCAGCGCGCGAGCGATATTTTATGTTGCGTGTGTTAATATGGCTAAGGCAACCGCGTCACATCAGGCGGGCCGTATGCTTGTCTGCCACCCGACGTAGTATAAAAAAAAAACCCTTATTCATGCCACTGCTGGGATATGGGGTCTCCACTCAATCGAAGCGGTTTTGAACATAGCATTCAGCATCAACTCATATTCTTGGGGTACGAGTCTCCCCTTAATCGAAGGGGTTTAGAGCATTTTCCACCTCGCTGCTCAACTGCGGGTTGGCGGTCAGTGTTTTCAAGCCGCCTAAAGGCCACTGTCTTGACTTAACGTCTGTCATCTAACGACATCAGCCGGTACCGATGCATTAACGTGCTCTCCGAATAACGGAGGTGCTCGAGACAAATAAACCCATCCATAGACAGGCTACGGTCGACATTGCTTAACTTGCGTGATCGATTAGACTGACACGCGCAACGACGCCATCGAACTTTTCAAATTGAAAATTTTAGAGAACACTAAATATCATAAATTATTTTTTTGTTTTTGTTCGGGCAATCTCAGTAATTGCTTTACGATTTCCATATAGTTTTCACCGGTATAGGTACAGAGAGATCGAGTAAGGTTACAGGCTATCATTGATACATATTTTGGGAGTATAAACTACGAGACACTCACTTTATATTTGGGATGAAATATTACATAATAATATTTATAATTTTAAACTTTTATATCACTATTGTATGTGCGAGATCTATCGCGATCGATTTTTGTAATTCTTCCCGATATTTCAGTGACGTCACGGGACGACTCACTCACGGGACCCGTGACCATGGCATCTGAAAAATTAAAATCTATTGCGGTAAGTCCCGTACATATAATGGTGGCAAATATATATATTTTTTTATGTGAGAGGGGGGCAAACGAGCATGTGGGTCACCTGGTGGAAAGCAATCACCACCGCCCATGGAGACCAGCGACACCAAGGGTTCGCCGATCCGTTGCCAGCCTTTTAAGTAAAATGAAAACTCTGTTCTTGAAGGCACCCATGTCGTAGTTGTTCGGAAATACCGCTGTGGGAAGTTGATTCCACAGTTTCACTGTTCGTGGTATAAAAATAATATATATTTATAAACTCGCAGGGAATAAATCATCTATAGTCCTCTTTATGCAACAATTGCCTATAAAACACATATTTAATGGTTGGCGCCATTCCGTGGCGCAATTATAGTATTATGTAATACGAGTACAACCTTTGTTTTATAAGCGAATACTTAGAAAGGTTGATTTAAATTAACTGATATAAATAGTGCACGGAAGGAATGGCTTCAAGCAGTGAAAATGTCAAACGTAATTAAAATTTTATACACTTCCATTCAATTTCTTTATGGACTACTTATTAGAATTGATAATATTACAGTAAAATAAAAACTATTTATGCTTGTTTTAAACAATTATTAAGTTGAAGAACGGTTCTATAATTTTCTTCAATGTCAGTTTTTAGGGTTCCGTACCCAAAGGGTAAAACGGATCCTATTACTGAGACTTCGCTATCCGTCCGTCCGTCTGTCATAAGGCTATATCTCATGAATCGTGATAGTTAGACAGTTGAAATTTGCACAGATGATGTATTTTTGTTGCCGCTATAACAACAAAAACTAAAAAAACAGAATAAATTAAACATTTAAGGGGGCTCCCATACAACAAACCTGATTTTTTTTGCTCGATATTGATAACGGCAACAGGTAGACGCTTGAAATATTCACAAAATATTTAGTTTTATATTCACTTTAAAAATAAATTATTAAATTAAAATAAAATAAATATTTAAGAGGGCTCCCATACAACAAACGTGATTTTTTTTGGCGTTTTTATAGATAATGTATATATAGTACGGAACCCTTCGTGCTCGAGCCCGACACGCACTTGGTCGGTTTTTTTTATCGTAAAGTAAATATTCTACCATAGATATGCACTATAGCAGTTCTATCCATAAGATGGTCTATGTAAACGTATGGCCACTACTTCGTCGAATAGTCTCGGGCGGCATGAACCGGCAAAATCTTTACAAATGTGCGCCGTTATCGTGCCGGCCGATTGACCGGAGAGCGGCGCGGCGGCCGCACATTTCTCAGCTTGAAAAATAACGGATTTATTTAATTTTATGGCCACGCCGCGTGCTGAATGGACGATTGGGCAGCAGTGGAGGGTTAACTTCATTTGTTCTTTTTTGTTTTCATTGTTTTTAGTCGGGTTTAGATCAAACTGAGGGTTATTTATTGTTTCTTTTTACATTAAAACCATATATGTACTTACCAGGGGCCCTACCGCCGAAGCTGAAGCCGATTATTATCGGATTTTTTGAATGCGAAAATAACACTTTTGGGGTGTACGTGGTTCATCAACATCTTTAAACCAAAGCCAACTTCACCTGCACGTGGTGCACCCTGCTGACTGACAAACGAAGCTCTGGCGAAAAGAGAGGTAGGGAGCATAATTGTAAGCTATCCGACTGGGGAATGTACTTCCACCTCACAGAATACCGCAGCCAAATAACAATTCCCTTGAGGGTTGTTGTGTTCCTGCGAGTGAGTGAGGTCACCAGAAAGGAAGGAGATGCTGCGATGGCAGCTGGGGTGGCGGCGCGCGAGTGATATTTTATGTTGCGAGCGTTAATATGGCTACGGTAACCGCTTCACATGAAGCGGGCCGTATGCTTGTCTGCCACCCGACGTAGTATAGAAAAAAAAACACTACTGTTTAGATTGTTGATAATTAATGATGTTTAACTCATCTGGAAGAAACCCTAGAGCTCTACCGACTAAGCTGATGATGTTTATCAATAACTTGAACCTAAAGACCAATTTTTGGAATCAAAAATCTGATAGTACTCGGGTTTAGCTTTGGCGGTAGCGCCCCAGATTTAGGCATTCTGGTAGCTTCTTCAAACCCTACCCAATTGGCAACGATTTGGGCCATAACCCAGCAATTGATTAACTGCTACGCGCTTTTTGCTATTATTATGTACATTTATAGCAGTACATATCAGATAATTACGGAGTGTACAAATATGGAAGTAATAAGTACGTCTACAGTGTAATTACAGAGTTAAATACTTAGTTGATTTCTAGAAACTATTTTAATTTACATTCAAAAGCAGAAGTTAACATTTACTAGCGAGTGACATTTCGTTTAACTGGTGAACATTTAAAGTAATTAAACCAATATCAAGAATTGTGGAGACATATTTTAGTAAAAAAAGTTGATTCGAAAATACATTAATTTTAATTAAAATAAGCGATGTCTGTGTGACACGCTGAGTTAATTATGTCGATATTTGTATTTTTTAATACGACTAGGGTGGCAACTAAGCGTACGACCTGCCTGATGATGAACAGTCATTCAGTAAGTCAGTCAGTCTATGGGAGTTCGTGCGGTATCACTCACGTGTTTCCGACCCAGGAAAAACGCCTTTACGAGTTTCTTGAAAGTCCCCATATTATAAGTCTTTTGGGAAAATCTTCTGTGCATTCTATAAACTGACTGTTCAGTCCCCTTACCACCATCTCTTATTGCGATTCTATAACTGAATAGAATGCTTATTCATATCATACCAATGAATAAGCGACTCTATTTAAAATGGAGTAGAGTCACTTATTCATTGGTATGAATAAGCATTCTATTCAGTTATTGAACCGCAATATGAGATGGTGGTAAGGGGGCTGTTATGCAAGCATAACAGAATTATACCTGAACATAGTAAAATAATCTCTAAGTAAATTTGTTTTCAATGGGCCGTCACATCTGCCGAGTAACTGGTGGCAGATGAGGGAGGAAGGTATTAGAGTGGAGGCCGCGCATAGGACGGCGAACTGTTGGACGCCCTCCTACTAGATGGTCCGATGACCTTAAGAAAGCGGCTGGGAGCGGCTGGATGCGGAAGGCGGAGGATCGTATCTAAAGCATTGGGGAAGGCTTATATCCAGCAGCCGGTAGATACAGGCTGATGATGAAGATGAAATTTGTTTTCAAAAAGAACTTGCGTGCCTATCTTTTTGAAACTTTATCAGAGCAGTAATCATCATCAGTATATAATTATGTAGTGTATTGTATTATCGATAGTTTATTTATTTTTGACGAGCTCGGTGGTCGAATGGTTAGTAATGGCCACTTTGACTCTGAGGTCGCGGGTTCGATTCCGGCACAAGACAAACATTTGTGTGCATTAACATGTCTGTTTGTCTTGGTCTGGGTATTTTCTATGTATTATAAGTATGTAATTACAAAAAAAATGTATTTAAGTACATTTATCAGATGTCTAGTACCCATAACACAAGCTTAGCGCGTAATTTCGGACTAGATGGCGCTGTGTTAATTGTCCAGAAATATTTATTTATTTATGTGTGTATATTGGATTAGTGTATGTATGTGTATTTATATTGCACACTTACACATAAAAAAAAACCGGCCAAGTGTGAGTTCGACTTGCGCACGAAGGATTCCGTACCATTATTTATAAAAACGGCAAAAATATCACGTTTGTTGTATGTGAGTGAGCCCCCTTAAATATTTATGTTATTCTGTTTTTTAGTATTTGTTGTTATAGCGGCAACAGAAATAAATACATCATCACAGATGGATGGACGGACGGACAGCGGAGTCTCAGTAATAGGGTTCGTTTAACCCTTTGGGTACGGAACCCTAAAAAGTAATATATTATAATTTATTTATATATTTAAATATACAAGAATAGTTCTAAAAATATATGAAAGACTAAAATCGCGTGATCATAATTATAAGCTATTGCAATAGAAACTTTAATGCAACAATGTAAGGTATAAAACAATTTTCATTACTACTTGACAAGTGCAAGCAATTTCTTTCGCAAATTCTATATTTAGGTACAAAAGTAAGAGTAACTAAAAGAAGCTTTATTTTCAAAAGTAGTATATTTTAAGAAAGTGAACTGTTAATGGACAGATTATTATTAGCATAGATAGAGTGATAGTAATCCGCCGATAAGGCCGTCTTAATTCGGAAAAAAAATCGTATATTTACACCTCTATACACATATCAGTCTATACATAGGTATGTCTATGCATATACAGTCCATTCTTAGTAGTTAGTCCATAGTTTTAAAACTTGTTTGAAGGGGTCCATTTTAGGGTTGAGTAGTGTTTATCGACAAATTATGGATTAGCATAGGTATAATGGGTGTCTTCCCTAATGTTTACATTTCCCATGGCGGCTGCAGACTCAATGGCGGGCAACATTGATCTCGTTATAATAATCCCCACAGATAATTTAACAATTCGTCATGTCGCTTGCATCGATTTGATTTGCACGAATTATAAGAAAGCTGAAATATCCGTAGTAAAAACCCGATGAATGACGTTGCGGTGAACCAAAAACGGTATGCTACAATAAAAACCAGGTAACCTTCTACAATAGTGTTTTGTGACTGTTGAACTTGCCGACTCGCGTTTTCAATGCGATTATTTCGATCTTGAATGACATTTTTTCTTATTTATTGGAAAGTCGATGACATTGTGAATTTTTGAAGCTAAGATATTTTTTTTATACCTGGGGGCCCAACCGCCGAAGTTGAAGCCGATTACCATCGGATTTCTTGATCGCGAAAATTGAGCTTAGTTGAAAATTATTGACAAACGTATTGAGCTTAGTCGGCAGAGCTCTATGGTTTCTACCAGCTAAGCTAAACACAATTACCGCCAATCTAAGCTAAAGTGTGATTTTATGACAAGCTCGGTGGTTGAATGGTTAGCAATGGCCACTTTGACTCCGAGTTCGCGGCTTCGATCATCGCACAAGTCAAACATTTGTGTGCATGAACATGTCAGTTTGTCTTGGTCTGGGTGTTTTCTATGTATTATAAGTAGGTATTTACAAAAAAAAAATGTATTTAAGTACATTTATCAGTTGTCTAGTACCCATAACACAAGTTTTGCGCTTAATTTAGGATTAGATGGCGCTGTGTCAATTGTACAGAAATATTTATTATTTTCGCAATAAAAAAATCCAATGGTAATCGTCTTTATCTTCGGCGGTAGGGCCCCTAGCTATCCAAGATATATATAGAATTCAGGCGTCCTATCCTACCGCTGAAGCTAAAACCGATCGCCATAGATTTTTTGATTCCAAATATTGAGCTTAAAAAAAATGGGACGGGGGCCCACCACACATTCCCACCACTGTATCTCCTGTGTAGCCAGGATTAACAGCGGCGACCGCCAAAAAAGGCAATGAACAATGAAGTCCATTGCAGTCCCAGGGGTAAAACTACGGCTGCCTTGGAACTCACAACGAATTTAATCAGAAGAAATTAGAAGGAGTAGGAAGCTTTTGGAATTTGACTTCCCCTCTTAGCAATGTGAGAGACAGCAATATGGCAAATAAGGCATTAAAAGCCTAAAGAGATGGCTAGTCAAGTGAAGCTCAACTGCCGTGCACCACGGATTTTAAGTTTCTAACAATATTGAGCTTAGTTGAAAGTTATTGACAAACATATTGAGCTTAGTCGGTATAGCTCTAGGGTTTCTACCAGCTGAGCTAAACATAATTACCAACAATCCAAGTAGTAGTTCATTTTCGCATTCAAAAACCCCGAGGTCGCGGGTTCGATTCCCGCACAAGACAAACATTTGTGTGCGTGAACATATCTGTTTGTCTTGGTCTGGGTGTTTTCTATGTATTATAAGTTTACAAAAAATATATATATTTAAGTACATTTATTAGTTGTCTAGTACCCATAACACAAGCTTTGTGCTTAATTTGGGATTAGATGGCGCTGTGTAAATTGTCCAGAAATATTTATTTATTTATTATTTATCCCAAGCGGGCTCGTACTTCCCCTATTGTTGGCTACTGGCTGGTTGTGCGCAAACTTTTTGTATATATTTCTATTTCTTTGATTTATTTGACTATTTGATAATTTGATATATATTCCAAAATTTTTGTTGTCGTTTAAGCTCCATTACATGAAGTGTTGTAAAACTAATATATTATTTTATTATAGTATTTTTCTAGTAAATTTTGGCTCAGTGGCGTAGCGGTCAATGACGCGGCTTCGACCCCAACGCTCGTGGGTTCGATTCCCACATAGTACAAACGTTTGTGTGCATGAACATGTCTGTTTGTCTTGGTTTGGGTGTTTTCTATGAATCATAAGTATGTATTTACAAAAAAAAAATGTATTTACGTATGTTTATCAGTTGTCTAGTAGATACCAATAACACAAGCTTCGCTTACTTTGGGGCTAGATGGCGCTGTGTTATTTATCTGACAATATTTATTTATTTATTTATATTTATCTATCGTCAAAGCTTCGTTTGCAGGCAGGGTACGTACAAGAGAGTCTAGCTTTGGTTCTGAAGATGATATTGAACAACTTATACCCCAATATAAAGTTGAATTTTCGAGTGAAGTGCGCTGAGTGGCAAAAACACATTTTTTATCATCGCATATAAATCATTTAAGTAATGTGTGAACATGAGCTCATGTTTACGACCGACTGTATACTCTGTGGAAATAATGCAACGATCTACTTACTTTGTATTTCATGAAGTCATATAGGCATTGAGAATTCACTACAACACACATCTAATTAACGAAATAATGAAAGCATTTTATTTTTTCTGTTATCTTATTAGGAGATTTATAGCTGAATAGGTATATAGATATTAGAATACAGATATATTTGTATACTGCTATTTTGTTTTTTTTGGACCCACCACACATTCCCACCACTGTGTCTCTTGTGGAGCCAGGATTAACAGCGGCGACCGGCAAAAAAGGCTGCATAAGTTCCCATCGCATATTGTTTAGTAATGTTTGGTAACATCCAACTTCATAATTATTTATTAAAGGTCGGTCATGTTCGGAAATACAAAGTAAAACTATGAACATTCCTAAGTACCGTATATAAAGGAGCTCGATGGCGCCATTGCGTGTGTCAGGTTAATTAAACTAAGTCGTTCTTTGTCCATGGATGGTTTATTTATCTCGAGCACCTCCGTGCTTAAGAGGGCACATTCCTGGCTATTGTTATTAGAAAACAGTCGCTATGCCAAGTCAGTGGCTTTAAGACGACTTGAAAACACTATCTTCCGTGACCCGAAGTTCCCACTCTAATCCCCTTCGGTTGACGGGAGACCAATATCCCAACAGTGGGATGAATATGGACTGTATATAGTGTTGGAATAAGTATACAAAAATAAATCTATCTCGCTCTGTTTAATAGACATCTGTCTTAGTCACACAATATTGTTTATAATATCTTTAAACAAAGGGCTACATTGTTAAATGCTCTGTATGCCTTAGTCAGCTAACCAAGCTATGTGGTTCAGTTGAATTCATATTCCAGTCCAGTATCGTCCGACTTCTATGTAGTAGAACACACCTTTCTAAGAGTGCATAAAATAAATTTAATTATTATAATTTGCACTGAACGAATCTTTTATTTTTGGCTTCCTAACCTAACAGGTTATGGGCCCAGTGTACAGTACAAAGTGGACTTTTAAGTGATTGAAAGAAACAGACTTTTTTAAATACGATAAAAAACGCTTTAAGTGGTAACGTTTAAGACTTGTGATTTTTGTAATTTTGATAGAGAAACTATTTACGTATTCTAAGTGACTTTTTGTGTTATTTTCTAACTGTAACGATGGACGGTTCAAAAGTAAAAAGAAATATTAGACTGTTTGACGGCGAAAAGTATTCTTTATGGAAACTTAGAATACGCAGTTTATTAAACGAACTTGAAGTGCTGCAAGTAATTGACGAAGAGCCTCCTGTACGCATCAACAGTGATTGGACGAAGAAAGAAAAGATAGCGAAAAATACCATCATCGAATATTTATCAGATTCTTTGCTGGGGTTTGCTAATGAAGAAACAGCAAAACAGATTTTCATAAAACTCGACGCAGTGTATGAAAGAAGAAGTATCGCATCCCAATTGGCATTGAGAAAAAGGTTATTGAATTTGAAATTAGAAGGTGATACTCCATTGATAAAACATTTTCAAAATTTTGAAAATTTGATTATCGAGTTAGTGGGTGCCGGTGCAAAGTTAGAAGAAGTAGATAAAGTCACACATCTATTTATGACTTTACCGAATTCTTATGATGGTGTCATCACAGCAATTGAGACATTAGCTGAAGATAACTTGACCTTATCTTTCGTAAAAACAAGGCTTCTTGATCATGAAATTAAATTATTAAACGAAAGGCGCGACAATAGTTTAAAAGTCCTGCAAGCAGAAACCAGTGGTTTCAAAAACCAGCAATGGAATTTCTCTTTAAAACGCAAGCCAAATCAACTTACTCATAATTATAAACAAAGAAACAATAAAGTTAAAAAATAGAACATGTCACTACTGTGGAAGGAAAGGGCATATCAAAATTAATTGCTTCTTCTATAAGAGGGCGAAACCAAATTATGAAAACCGCAAAGCGCTACAGCAAACTGAAAACCAAAGAACGCTTCAATCTATAAATATTGCAGACAGAGAAAAATCTAATATCTCAGGGTTTGCTTTCATGGTTGGAAACGAATGCTATTCCGAAGAAGGCAAAAGTACCAATAAAATTACATTCATATTAGACTCTGGTGCCTCAGATCATTTAATTAACAGAGAAGATCTAACACGTGGGTTCATAGAACTTCAGTCTCCAGTAAATATTTCTGTAGCTAAAAACGGAACATTCATTAGTGCGACAAAAAGAGGCACTCTATCTATTACCACTGATACGGGTATGAGTGGATTGCTACAGGATGTTCTTTTCTGCTCAGAAATTCCATATAATTTGTTATCGGTCAAAAGAATGCAACAGGCTGGAATGACCATAATTTTTGGTCAAAATGGTGTACAAATACTCAACAAAGAGGGTAAGATGGTAACAAAGGGTGAGTCTTTGAATAATTTAATTGGTATTAATTTCATGCTTAATAAATGTGCTTTGAATTGCTCATCAAATAGGGTCATGAATGGTAACTATGATTTGTGGCATCAAAGATTGGGTCACATAGGCAAATCTAAGTTCTTGCAAATTAAAACCAAACAAATGTTTTCTGATATTGATCGATTACATAATATTACACCCAGTGAAAGTTTATGTGAAGCTTGCATATATGGAAAACAAGCAAGTCTGTCATTTCATAAAAGTAAATCTAAAATTATTAAACGACCTCTATTTAATGTGCATTCCGACGTGTGTGGTATGATCACTCCTTCGACACTTGACGGCAAAAACTATTTTGTGATATTTGTAGACGAATACACTCACTACTGTGCGACATACTTAATAGCTCATAAATCAGACGTTTTTGCTGCTTTTCGAGATTATGTTGCTAAGTGCGAAGCTCATTTTAGTTTGAGACTTGTCAATTTATATTGTGACAATGGTGGCGAATATTTATCGAGTGAAATGAAAGAATACTGTATGCAAAAAGGTATAACCTACCATTTAACAGTGCCGCATACCCCTGCTTTGAATGGTATTGCCGAACGTATGATAAGAACGTTAACAGAACGAAGTCGAACTTTAATAGCAGGTGCTAAGTTAGACAAGTCGTTCTGGGGTGAGGCTGTGTTAACTGCTACTTATCTTATCAATGTCAGCCCCACAAAAGCACTGAAAGTAGATAACACACCGTTTGAATTGTGGCATAATAAGAAGCCGCAACTTAAGTATTTAAAGGTTTTCGGTTCAACTGTGTATTTTCTTAACAAAAGTAGAAAAGCAAAATTCGATGAGAAATCCTTGAAAGGGATATTGGTTGGTTATGAACCGAATGGTTATAAGGTGTGGAATGTGGTAGAAGAAAAGTTTGTAAGAGTCAGAGATGTAATTGTTGATGAGATTAATTTCTTGTCAAGTAGGCCAGTGAAGCCTGAAGGTATTGTATCTGAAAATACCAATAACTCTGACGAGCACATGTGTAGCAGGTTGTGCGCATCTGATAATATAAGATCAGATGATGTGAAACAAACGGGCAGTGTACCCTGCGCATTAGGTCCACCACCTAATAAATCTGTACGCAGTGCAGATGGGCATACATGCTATGATTCATTTCAAGATAAATTGACTGGATCTCGGAATGAAGTAGCTTCTAGTAGTTCGAGTGTTATTAGAAGAAGTGATCGAATTAAAAATTTGCCTACAGTGTCTTATGATGAAAACAGTAATGATATTTCTGTGAACTATTTATTATACGCAAAGTCTTTAATATGTACAATTCCTACATCGTATACCGAAATTCAAACCAGGCATGATAGGCTTTTGTGGCAAAAAGCTGTTGATGAGGAAATTAAATCACTTATTGAAAATGACACTTGGACGCTTGTTCCGAAACCTGAAAACAGAAATATTGTTGACTGTAAATGGATATTTAATATTAAAAATGATGAGTTTGGCAAACCTTTGAAATATAAAGCGCGTTTGGTCGCTCGTGGTTTTAGTCAAGAATATTTAATTGACTATGACGAAACTTTTGCGCCAGTTGCAAGAATTTCAAGTTTTAGATTTATATTAGCATTTGCAAATCAATTCAATTTGCTCGTTCACCATATGGACGTCAAAACGGCATTTTTGAACGGCAAACTAAAAGAGGAAATTTACATGAAAATTCCTGAAGGAATTCCAAACGCAAACAACTTAGTTTGTAGATTGAATAAAGCTTTATATGGTTTAAAACAATCTGCACGTTGTTGGTTTCAAATGTTCGAACAAACTTTGATTGAAAAGGGTTTTCAATACTCGTCAGCTGATCGTTGTATTTATTTCCTAGATGCCGGTGACATTTCAAAAAATATTTATGTTGTACTTTATGTCGATGATCTTGTTATTTCGACTGCTGATATAAATACCATGAATAGTTTCAAAACTTATTTAATGAAAAAGTTTAAAATGTTAGACTTGATGGAGATCAAATGTTTCCTAGGAATTAAAGTGGAAAGATCACATGATACAGTTACATTAGACCAAGCAATGTACATAAAAACGGTCTTAGAAAAGTTTAACATGAATGACTGTAATTCTGTCAGTACACCTTTGGAAAACAAAGTAGACTTTGACGCTTTGAGTGCAATTGAAACAACAAAAGCTCCATGTAAAAATCTTATCGGGTGTTTGATGTATGTTATGTTATGTACTCGTCCCGATTTAAGCTTTGCTGTAAACATTCTAAGTAGATTTGGTAACAGAAATAATAACTCACTTTGGTTATATTTAAAACGAGTGTTACGTTATTTAAAGGGAACTACTGACTTGAAACTAACTTATAAGCGGAATCCAAATGTTTATAATAACATTCTCAGTGGCTTTGTTGATTCCGATTGGGGAAGTGATGAAGTTGATCGTAAAAGTACAACAGGATACTTGTTCAAATTGTTTGAACAATGCACAATTTGTTGGCAAACAAAGCGCCAGTCAACAGTGGCAGCGTCATCTACTGAAGCAGAGTATATGGCTTTGTTTGAAGCCGTGAGAGAAGCTCTGTGGTTAAAGTCATTAGTGACTAGTATTCATGTAGAAATTTCAAATCCGATTCCTATTTTTGAGGATAATAACGGATGCATAAGCATTGCAAGTAATCCGACAAGTCATAAACGGTCAAAACATATTGACATAAAATATCATTTTTCTAGGGAACAAGTTGAGAAAAATGTAATTAAAATGATTTATGTGTCCACAGGTAATCAACTGGCAGATATGTTTACAAAGGCATTACCAGCCGCTCGTTTTTCGGCACTGAGAGAAAAACTCGGTGTATTATAATTTAATGTTAAAGTTCTGTCTAATGAAAAGTGTGTAGTGTAAATATATACTGCAAATGAGATTACATAAGAACATAATTAAGTTGACTTGGTCTGATTAGGTTTTACTGGGGTTTCCCTAATCCTGCGCAACGAATGTTGGACCAAGATATTGATGATTGTTTCCCCAGACAAAGAATGGTGTGTTCATAAGTTTGATATTGTAAATAGCTTGTGATAGATATTTTATTATTATTATTTATTTTTGAGGGGGCGTGTTGGAATAAGTATACAAAAATAAATCTATCTCGCTCTGTTTAATAGACATCTGTCTTAGTCACACAATATTGTTTATAATATCTTTAAACAAAGGGCTACATTGTTAAATGCTCTGTATGCCTTAGTCAGCTAACCAAGCTATGTGGTTCAGTTGAATTCATATTCCAGTCCAGTATCGTCCGACTTCTATGTAGTAGAACACACCTTTCTAAGAGTGCATAAAATAAATTTAATTATTATAATTTGCACTGAACGAATCTTTTATTTTTGGCTTCCTAACCTAACATATAGTACGTATACATGCGCGCACTGATATGTTTAAAGACCATGGAAAAAATGCGCTAATTAATAATAGTAATTTATATCTTGAAATAAATGTTTTTTTTATTTACCTGTGCCTCCACTGTCTGTCCGTCCGTTGTCATAGGACAGTATCTTAGAACTGTAATAAATTTTCACTTTAAATTTTCAGAGTGTGTATTGTGACCACTATAATAGCAAATAATAGAAATAAAGTTAAAGAGGGTTCTCATCTACGAAACGTGAATTTTCGGCGTTTTTTATGCGATGTAGTGTTATTAATTAAGTATTGTAAGGTCGTGCTCTTCCTATGTTAATTCGCCCCCCTCCTACATTTCTCCCCCTTTCTGGGGTTTATTTGACAAAATGTAGATAATAGTTTGACGAAGTTTAATATTTTTGTTAAGTATAATACTCACAAATAGTCAACTGCGAACAACCCTAAATAAGTGCGTGATTTAATACTTTATAACACTTACTTAATGTTACACCCCCTTTCCACCCCACCAGTAAGTCTAAGTAAAGAAAACAAAATGGGAATTTGCATAAATTAAACGAAGCACCTTTCGCCAGTTCCGAAGTGTGCTAATGCCGGCTTAAGGCTCTCACGCGACTGATTCGGTGTCACGTGACGTCGTACAGTTCGTTCTAATTGCTCATTATAATTTTGTTTTCATTAAACACGCATAGTTGCACAAACAAAATAAGATTATGATTATGCCGATATTGTTTTTGATGTGATAACGTCTTATAAATAGATGAACGCCGGCTGCACGCACGAAAAACCATGACTCATTGTCACGTTCCGCCTGAGCCGAGCGTGCAAGTGAGAGCGCGAAACAAGCGAGGCATGATCGGCTTAATCGTCGTTTCGTATCTATCTCCCTTCCACTCCATCGACCGATGTTTACTTATGACGTTATCACGTAAAGTTATCGTCCGTAAACCGACTTTACACCAATTTTTTCACACATTTGCTTGTAGGTACTCATAAATGCTGAAATGTAATAAATTAAAGAGGATTGACACGCTGGGTGTTAAGGCGGGGTGTAAGTGGTTCATCAACATCTTTGAACCAAAACCAACCTCACCTGCACGTGCTGCACCCTGCTGACTGATAAATGAGGCTCTGACGAAAAGAGAGGAGAGCAGGCAATAGGATTTTGGTGGTGTTTCAATGCGAAATCCTAGATCTGTAGTTTCAATATAAAATGTTTCAGTTTCCAGGATGTCGGTGGCGTTGCCTCGCTACTGCAGTGCCCCAGAGATGTTCGCGAAGGCACTATCAGCTGTTTTAAAACTCTAATGTGTGCAAGATCAGGGCATCACACGTGAACGGCAGGACCGATTTCGCTGTTACTTTTTATGTTGTATTTGTTATAATTTTCAGGAGAAGGTTCTTATGAAAGAAAAAATTAAGAAAGTTGCGTGGAAAATTAGAAAGTTTAAGAAAAATGAACGACTATATTAACTTTTCTAATGTAACTTTAGGCCGTTTGACTGTCAGTCATTTGACAGATTGCTCGAAACCAATTGGAATTCAATGTTTATTGTTAAGAAGACATGACAACGTCCGTCGGGTCAGCTAGTCTAACCATAAAATAGGAGTCGTCAAATTGATTTAATCAGTGTTAGACCAAAAGTTGCTCAAGCATAAAATAAAGTGCGTTTCACGAGGTCACTTGCCGGATAGAAAAAAAATGTGGATTTGCACAATCTGAGTAAAATTAGATCAACAAAGACAAACTACAAAAACGAAAATTATAGTCATGAAAAAAAAAACAAAGAGTTGGAACATTAATGATAGTTGTGATTCGGTAAACAATTACCGATTATAGTTTTTATAAAACCCGTAATTAAAAAAACAAGGCCGAGAAATTAGCACACCAATAAAAGTTTAAGGTGCCCGCATATTAAACAGCCGTTTAACAATCGAATTCTTCAACTTCGTCCCGTGTATCCGTGTTACACGATATTTATTAGCTATTTTAGTTTGCAACACTAATGCTGCGGCTACACTACCTTACCGTCTACCGGGCTGTTACCGCCATAATTGTGGCATTAAATTACCGTTTAAATTACTGCGTGAAGTGGTGTGGTTACACTAGAGTTTACCTAGATATGTCAATAAATTAGGCGGTAAAAATATCATTTTTCAAGATGGAGGTCGAGGCTACAGCTGATATATTTATTTAGATGGTTTCGGTCTTTTTTCTTCTTCAAATCATCATTGTACACTGCGATTTTTATCGGGGTATACCCGACTGAAAGCTCATAAAAAGATACGGTTCACATTGGAATAATTCCAAAACTCAAGCTTTTTTCGTTTGACCACTCCATGTCGGTCGATACGTGCGTCGCCGTTGAGCTCATGTTGCACACTGGACAAACGGTAGTGTGACCACAAACGCATTAATTACTGCGGTAATTCTCTTTGATGTGCGAAAAAAGACCGCCGCCGGAGCTATTGTCTACCGTCATTTGCCATATTGATTGGCATTGTAAAATTATGGCCATAAATCGTGGTTACACCTAGGCGTTGTTGAAATTATGGCAATAATTATTGGCATATCACGGTACTGTAGCCGCAGCATAATGGCATACGTACTGGGGTTTTATCGCCTAAGCTGATGCCGATTACCAACGAAAATTTTGATTCCAAAAATAGGCCTTAACTAAAAGTTAACGTCAAACATTTTCAGTTTAATTCGTAGAGCTCTAGGGTTTCTACAAGCTAAGCTAAACCCAGTAACCAGCAATCTAAGTAAGTACTATTTAATGTAACGATATTGGCAATTAAAAGAGTCGGCCTTGAGTTTCTTGCCAGTTCTTCTCAAGAAGCCCCGTCGCCGGAACTGGCACTTAAATTCACTTTCACATTCAAGATAGTGTGATGAAAGTGAATCTAAGCTCTGCGGATTTAGAGTAGTAATGATTTATACATGTTCTTATATTTAATTTGTATGACGTTTCTAAGTGCTTTATAAAGTCCAAGGAATAAAGAATTTTTGATTTGATTTGATTTCATAAGCTGAAGTTTGATTTTTGCAATCAATAAATCCGCTAGTAATCGGCTTTAGCTTCGGCGGTAGGGACCCTGGTTACATTTTCACTGACTGCATAATCATTACAAAATGTTAATTTGAACATAATTTTTTATGTACTTTATACGAAATTATCTGAATGGAGAGAGCAATGAAGGAAGAAGGAGAAGAAAGGAGGAAGAAGAGAAGAGGAACAGATGCCAAAACTTGGACTTATTTTCAAGCTCTCAAGGGCGCCATGTGAATGTGGAATGAAAGAAAGGGGAAAAAAACGAATACATCAATCATTTAGCTGATGATTGATGTATTAACTAATTCCTTTCTGGTAACCTCACTTACTCGCAGGAACACAACAAGGGTTGTTGTGTTCCTGCGGAACGACCCTTGAATTCCTGGATGGATCCTTCAAAGGAATTGTTATTTTGCAGCAGATGTACGCTAACCTGTCCGACTGGAGAAGTACCTCCACTTCACAGAATACTGCTGCAAAATGTCAATTCCTTTGAAAGATCCTACCTCTCTTTAACTACCAAACTAAATAAAATGTAGCAAAATTGTTTTTTTTGGCATTTGTGGAACGAACTATCGAGGTTTTCTCAGGAGACTACAGCATTCAAAAAGGGCGTGAAGAGGTTTTTAAAGGGTCGGCAACGCGCGTGTGATGCGCTTGGTATTACAGGCGTTCTTAGGCTACGGTAACTGCTTTCCATAAGGCGGGCCGTATGCTTGTTTTTCACTTTAATGTAATAATAATAAAAAAAGGTTTTCGTTACGTAAATTTCATTAAACTAGTGACTAATGTGTAATCCTCCTAATACATCAACGATTGATTTGTAAAACAAATCCCAATTAGGTGTTGCGATACAGCCGATAGTAAAAAATGCAGTGCAACGCCTGCAAGCGGACAGGCGCGTGCGCACTAACCATGAACTGCAGTCGCCCAATGATAATACTGTGATGTAAATTTTGATATTACGCTTTTTATTGACTAATTAATATTTTATGTCATGGTTTGTAATAGTTTCAGACCAATTAGGACTTTACATTGTTTCGAAATGTTTGTTACTTGTTATGAAGTTTTAAATAATTTTTAGATATAAATTAATTATGGCACGAAATCTTTTAATATATAGGGGGCTTAGAGCATGCTGGCCACCTGATGGATGAAGTAATCACCACCGCCCATGCATATCCGTTGCCATCCTATACTCCTTCCTTTGTTTCTGGTGACCTCACTCTATTCTGTGAGGTGGAGGTACTTCCCCAGTCGGGTAGCTTAAAAATACGTTAAGCCCTACCACTCTTTTCGTCAGAGCTTCGTTTGCCAGTCAGCAGGGTGCACCACGTGCAGGTAAGGTTGGTTTTACTTACACCCCATTGATAAATGATATGTTTAAAAAATAAAAACACAAGTAATATTATTTCAAATAAACGTAATTGTATCGTTGTTTTTAGGGTTCCGAACCTCAAAAGGAAAAACGGAACCCTTATAAAATCACTTTGTTGTCCGTCTGTCTGTCTGTCTGTCTGTCTGTCTGTCTGTCTGTCTGTCTGTCTGTCTGTCTGTCTCTCTGTCTGTCAAGAATTTCTATGTCGAGAATGCGTGGAGGTATCAAGCTGAAATTTGAACTGTATACTCAGGTCTACGGACCCATGAAGTTAAAAAAAAATCAAACTGCTAAGTTTACGTAGAAAAAAGTTACGGCCGTTTATTCAGCAAAAAACGCATATTTCGACACACTCAAGGGAATCAAAACCTATAGGGTACTTCCCGTTGACCTAGAACTATGAAATTTGGCAAGTAACATCGTTATAGACTACAAGTACAGGAATAAATCTCAAAACTATACATTTGTAAATAGATCTTAAAAAATAGGGGGTCTATATTTTTTATAGGGTGTCGAAATTTCAAATTGAAACTACTATTTCAAATGGGGTATCATATGACATTGCAAAATATATTTTATTTATTTTTTTCGACGCATTATTTCTTATTTATAATGAAAAATATCAAATTTAATAATGATACTACGTACCTACGGAACCCTCGGTGCGCGAGTCCGACTCGCACTTGTCCGGTTTTTTTTTTTATAATACACTAGCTGACCCAACAGACGTTGTCCTGTGTTCCTCACTATGAATATTTAATTCCAATTGGTTTCGCGCACGCTGTCCAATGACAGACAGAACTGTCAGTCAATTTCATGAAGTTATATTAGAAAAGTTAAAATAGTTATTCAGTTTTCTTAAATTTTCTAATATTGCGTTCAACATTCTGTTTTTTTTTCTTTCATAAGAATCTTCTCCTGATAATAACAATACAACAAAAGAAGAATTAGCGAAATTGTTCCATCCACGCGTAATGCGATGACATTGGGAAATAGACATAAATTTTTATATATACACTAGCTGTCCCGGCGAACTTCGTACCGCCTAACAATCAATGAATGTTGTGGTACATACTCGTATTAGCTGAACTAAATTTATGATTTTATGGAATTGAAACAATGAATAATAGAAAATAATAGAGAAGCTCGATGGCATCATTGCGCGTGTCAGTATAATTGAACACGCAAGTTAAGCAACGTCGAACGTAGCCTCTACACGGATGGGTTTATATTACCTCGAACTCCTCCGTGCTTTGAAAGACACGTTAAGCCGTCGGTCCCGGTTGTTATCATTAGATTATCTTGAGCTCCTCCGTGCTACGGAAGGAACGTTAAGCCGTCGGTCCCGGTTGTTATCATTAGATGACAGTCGTTAAGCCAAGTTAGTGGCCTTTAGGCGGCTCGAAAACACTGGCCTCCGCCAACCCGCAGTTGAGCAGCGTGTTGGAGTATGCTCTTAACCCCTTCGGTTGAGGGAAGACCCGTACCCATAAAAACTGAAGATTTCATAAAAATAAAGATTTCCTTATTGTATAATCAAAAAATTAAAAAGAAACCTTGTTTTTTTTTAGTTTTGAAATCGGTTTAATCGTTTTGGTGATTTGTAATTGTTATTTCTTTTGATGTTTACTCTGATTTGATTCTTGCGCTCGGACTCCATGGGCCAAGCGTTTTCATCCCAATAGCTTTGACATTTTTCAATTTTCAAAACAAATCACTGACACCTTTCGCGACATAAAAGTGACACCAATCGATTTGACAACCAATAAATATCGCAATCCTTTTTCAACTGACACTTTCATTTGTATGGGAAAATGTTTTTCCTTTTATTTTATTCTTTCGTCAATTTTCCAATGTTTTTCATAGTTATTCTGCTATTCGGGACGGAGAGAAATCCAACAAATCAAAAGCCATGGAAATCGGTCCTGCGGTTTTCGAGTTCTTATAACTTCAAACAAACCCGACTTTGTTTTATATATATAGATTAACGTTAGTTAATGACAATAATGACAGTTAATACACATGTAATTTACTGATTCCAGAACGAAAGTACGAAACTGTCACTGAAATTTAACAAATCTATACTAGTATTATAAAACTGAAGAGTTTGTTTGGTTGAACGCGCTAATCTCAGGAACTACTGGTATGAATTGTAAAAATTCTGTTACTGTTGGATAGCCCATTCATTGAGAATTATATAACATCACGCTACGATCTATAGGAGTGGAGCATAGATGAAAAATTAAAAAAAAAAACGGAAAAAAAATATTTCTTTTGAGAGCTTCCGTTGCGTGCGCTCCGTAAACGGTTAAAGTTATGCAACAATCATGTATAGCGGAATTGTTCCTCTTAAAAAGTTCTAAAAAAAAGTCCGTGATAGCATATGTCCATCTTTTAAGATTGGCCCACTATAACCTTTTTAATGCTAATCCTAAGCTTCACGCTCTGACACGCAGACGAAGTTGCACGGGGCAGCTAGTCATTATTAAATAAATATTATTAAATAGAATTGTAACTTAAAATGCTTAATCCACGGATCAATCTTTCTTAAACGTTGCTTAATCGAAGATAAGTCGTCCGTTTACACCCCGCGGTCGGCGCCACCATCACTCGTTCGAACAATACCACTCTACAACAAAGACCTACAATGTGCTACAATAGTCCACAATGGCCCGTTTATCCCCACAACAGCTCAACGGTCAGTCGATCCCTCCGAAAAACCGAGGAAACCTTGATAAGAGTGATTAATTGGTTTAAGTCGAATTCAATGAAAGCGTCGGAAGTGCCGGCACTTTTTCTTTCTTCGGATAAGCGGACTTAAACCGTTTAAACGTGATTAATTTTATGGCTTATAGCAGTAACTGCGTATATTTAATTCATCATCATCATCATCAGGTCATTTTAGTCTCCACATTTAATCCTCCTATCTGGAACGGACAAGAGAGGATCGTGCTCCTGTGCCACACAGCCAATATTGTATACCTATTTAATTATTAATATTAAATGTTAAAGAATTAACACAGTGTTTTTTTTTCTATTTTCTGTTTATAATTATAATAGTAATAATTTTTTTTTGCTGTATATTTAAAAAAAATAAAAGCTGTGTAAAAAGTCGAATAAACAAATTTGAAAAGTAATATTATGGACATTATTAAAATTATTGAAGACTACATTTCTAAACTATACAATTTCAGAGGAAGTTTCAATCGTGAACTGTAAAATTGTGGAATAATTGTGGAATTGTGGAATCCCTGCCGAGGTTTTCTCAGAGGACAACAGCATAGAGTTCTTCGAGAAACATGTGGACAGGGTTTCTTTAAAGGGCCGGCAACGCGGGTTACCTCTGGTATTGTATCCAAGCTGTTATGACTGCTCACCATTAGGCAGATTGTACGCTTGTTTTCCACCCTAGTCGCCCATGAGAAAAGAATAATAATTTCAATATGAAAATTTCATTCTTTCAATAATTTGCTTTTTGTACCATAGTGTAAAGATCCATTTGTTTATTAAATAGCACAGTTAAATAAAAACCAGTTCTGTTTATAGTACACACTAGAAGAAAATGGAAATTATATCCTATTCAATAAATTCGAGTTCACCAGTTCACAACAGAGTTTTGAAAAGCAAGTTTTGCGGATCAAAAACATGTTGTTAAACAATTTGCAACTTTAATTCTAAACCATACATGTCTAAACATTCTTATGTCACTTTTGTGCCTGTAACTGGTCTTTGATCGAGATTATAAAGACCTTTTCACAGTAGCCCTTTCAAGACGGTTAGAGAAGGGAGAATACGAATGAGTAGCCGACAAAATGTCGCTGAAAATACGTAAAAGCCGAGATGATTTGTGAGCGAACATGTCTCGAGTTACACGGTAATAAATTAAACTCGTATAGAAAATAAATACGTCAATGTAGGCCGCCGTATCGCTGTTGCGGCGTAGTGATGTTCGCTTGATTTATCGATAGCTCTTGTAACAAGACAAGTATCGTATGTATCATGGATGTCTGCTCTTATTTGACATATCTTTACAAGTTTTAATTGACAGGTTAACTTTAATTGTATCAGACATAGAAAATAAACAGACACTATATATTGCCGAGCCCGGTGGTCAAATGGCTGGCAAAACCTACTTTGACTCCGAAGTTGCGGGCTCTATCCCCGCACAAGACTAACATTTGTGTGCATGAATATGTTTGTTTGTCTTGATCTGAATGTTTTCTATGTATTCTAGGTATGTATTTACAAAAAAAAATGTATTTAAGTAAAAAGTCAGTTATCGAGTACCCATAGTACAAGCTTTGCTTTATTTGGGACTAGTTGGCACTGTGTAATTTGTCCAGAAATATTTATTTATTTATAAACTTGTAAGTGATGATGAACATGTTTATTTCATTAAAAAAAATTGACAATAAAAAAATTATGTAGCTTATATTTTTTAGCATGCAACATTATGTAATATTGCAATAAAAAAATATCTACTCAGGTAGGTGTTGATATAACTTACGGGTTATAACGTACTTACTTAGCTTTTATATTCGTAAAGGCTTCTTCGTAACACGGAATTGTAGAAATATTTGTTGAAATGTCGAGAAAGCACGGCATGATATCTTGAAGTAATCAAATACTTTATGAAACCTAATGGGAGGTAAGATTGCGTTATAAACTGGCAAGTAACTCAAATACACACCTACGCTGTTATGTAAATCAGCACTACAAAGGATTGTTAAGGTGCTAAGTAGTTTAAAAGGAGTTCTTATGGTGAGAGTTCGATGTCAGACTATCCGTGAGTACCTGACAGTTATTTTTCGCAGTACTTATACGAGTACACAGCAATTGTGAATACTCACTGTGAGCGTCTAATTATATGGTACCCATTATTTCTATTAAAATTCCATTGTCTATTAGATCGATACATTACCATAAAGGATTGAAAACTGATCTCAGTGGCTTCCTTGTTAAAAAACGTACTACGACCTGAGAGTATATTTAAATGACAAAATATCTAGTCAATTATGACAAAATTCTATTCGCTGAGCTATATTTTGACATTTTCTTATGATTTCATGACATTCTTTATAATTATTGTAATTTTTTTTTAAATCTCATTCTCATTGTTTTGTGTTCGAATTTAATTTTGATATGCAAATGACACCTAATTAATATAAAATGTTGAATGATGATTAGATTCAACTGTTTATGTTCATATGCCAATAAGGCGAATCATTGTTGTACCTATTGTTTTATTTATATTTCATACCAATGTAATTCTACCCATGATTATGAACAAATAAATGAATTATGAATTATAACTACCAACTTGAATCTCGCAAGCATCTAAAAAACTAGAACTATTAGAAGTGGAGTCTAAAATAGGATGTAGAAATTTAAAGGTGGTTTTATTGCGGTTAGTAGCAATGGTAGAAATAGAAGAGCTTAGTATTTTTACTAGCTACTATCCGTGGCTTCACACATCGGCGGCAGCACCGATGAATATAGTACCTATATGAATAAAATGTAAATATTATTATATACAAATATGTTTCCCAGAACATCTATAAGGATGTTTGATTAATGCGACGCGAATTTTGTTGGCATATGTTATGTAGGTATTATTTCTATTCACTTTATTAAAGTCAATAAACAACCACAGTAAATAATTTTCAAAACAGTATTACATTGTGCCAATTACAAAGTTATTGACAGATTCCAATGAATAATGAATAAAAAAAATAACATTCAGCTGATCTATGTAAAATAAATAATAATAATGTTATGTAAATTACGTCATTCTTGTCCCTTCTAATATCAATTCAAAATCCTAAATGTAAAAAATTGATATCATAACTATAAGCGTGTATTTTGTGAGAAAGAGATAGAAGTTACGTAAGCAGGAGATTTCCTGCTTTGATTTAAAATTTGTAAATTATATTTGAATTAGTTAGAAAATTATATGAATCCAATTTCGATTATTATATTCATATTTATTTTTCTTTATCGATTACAGTGGCCACTTCGCTAATCCCCATCCTTGATTTTTGTGGGGCGTAAGCTGAATGGCTCGCAAATTGATACAGAAGCGCGACACAGCGCGAGTTATTTGCGAATTTTAGCGTATTCATGTCGTGTACCCATATTAAAATTGTCCCATTCTGTCTGTCGCAAATCCAAAATCCATTCTGTGGTGAATATATCAAGTCATTCTTTAGTCTTTCTGTTCTATAGAGCTTATCCCGGCTATCGTGGCTAAGGTACATATATGAATATCTTTTTTCCCGATTACGGCGAATGCAAAAGGAAGGGTTATGTATGATTTTTAACAGTTTATGTGTATAATATTATAAAAACTCACGTGACCATTATAATTAGTTAAATTAAACGAGTCAACGGGAATACAACGATCCTCTAGGATATTTTTTTTATTTGGCTGCAGTCTTGAGTGAGGTGCGGTACTTCCTCAATCGTCACTAGTACTTTCTTTAGCTAGTAGGAAAACTGCACTATGTACAGGTAAGGTTGGCTCACGCTCTAAAGATGGAAGCAGTGAGCCGCTTACGCTCCAGAAAAAAAACGTTTATTGATTGAAGTATCGGCATCAAACCATAATCATCCCACTGTTGAGATACGGGTCTCCCCTCAATCGAAGGGGTTAAGACCGTACTCCACCACGCTGCTCAACTACAGGTTGACGAAGGCCAGTGTTTTCAAGCTGCTTAAAAGCTACGGCTTACAACTGTCATCTAATGACAACAGCCAGGATCGACAGCCTAACGTGCCCTCCGAAGCACGGCGAAGCTCGAGATAAATAAACCCATCCATAGACTGGCTACTATCGATGTTGCTTAACTTGCGTGATCGATTAGGCTGACACGCGCAACGTCGCCATCGAGCTCCTCAAGTGTCAATTGAATTATCAGTGAATACCAAATAACAGCCGTTATTATGTTGTTTGTTCCAATCCACCTCACAGAAGACCGCAGCTAAATAACAATACCTTGAGGAATGTCATGTTAGTCAGCATCTACAAGCTACGGTGACCACTTTATATCAGGCGGGTCATAAGTTTGTTTGCGGATTGACAAACGAAGGGTCATCAATATGTAATATTTCCGGGGCGGCAGCAGTCGTGCGTTTCTTCTATTTCAGATGTTGGAGATTTGCAGAGACGACCGCAGCAGCTGGAGCAGAGACGACCAAAGCAGCCACGGCAGTAGCGTGCATCTACTAACGGTAGTGGGTGGGTGCCGGCCGGTAGTAGTTTGCATGAACTAATTGGTGGCGGAAGCATGCAAAGTAGTGTAGATCAAATTGCCTGTAATATTTCCAATGAATCCTCAGAATTAAAATTATTTTCTGAGTAAACTAACCACCTTATTTTGATTGAAAACTTATTTAAAGCACCTCGTATACATTACATACACAATTCTCGTACGTTAATTACACGCTGTTTCAGTAGGGTGTGAAAAAATAACTAAATAAAAACTGCATGACTAAAATATGTACCGACGAATAAAAACGAAGGTGCAACTCTACCGTGATTGTGCCAAAAAAGTATACTTCTGTCATTCTAATTCTAGTTAAGGTGAATAATTAGTTGACACATATTTTTAGCAGCAAGCTGAAGTTCCAACGACCCTATGCCTACAGCTTATGCGCCCCTGTGCACCAACCTTTCGGTTATATCACAGGATTGTGCGTCTCTCGCCAAGTAAACCAACCAGGCACTCAATCATATGGGTAGCAGGTCTTACTCCCCTTTCCTGCAAGCAGACTAATTGTGCACTCTAAAGCTGAAGTGACAATAGGTTGGCCATATTTGCCGAGTCAGTGATGGCAGATGGAGAAGCATAAAGACATATCCATACATCCGTCCAGACATATGTACTACATTTCATTTTGTAAATCATATAGGTAATACAAAGAAAACACCCTGAGCAAGATAAACAAACATGTTCTGTCCTTGCACATAAATATTTGTCCTGTGCGGAGATCGAACATGCGACTTCGGAGTCAAAGTGGCCGTTGTTAGCCATTGGACCGCGCCGCGCCGCCGGGCACGTCTTTATATGTATGTTGGATATAAGTTTGATATAATAATTTAATATAATAATAATATGATATAAGGATAGATTGGGGTGTAAGAGGCTCATCAACATCTTTGAACCAAAGCCAACTTCACCTGCACGCGGTGCACCCTGCTGACTGACAAACGAAGCTCTGCCGAAAAGAGAGGTAGGGAGCGTAATTGTAAGCTGCCCGACTGGGGAATGTACCTCCGCCTCACAGAATACCGCAGCCAAATAACAATTCCATTGAGAGTTGTGTTCCTGCGAGTGAGTGAGGTCACCAGAAAGGCAGGGGATGCTGCGTTGGCAGCGGGGGTGGCGGCACGCGAGCGATATTTGCCGTCTTGGTGTTATCCGTCTTGGCCTCGAATACTCATTTGTTCCATTCTGGGTCGAAACCCTTGGTCTATGGGATCCCAGAACAAAAACCCTTGTAAAAGAATTATGAAAAAGATTGGTCCATGTAACTGGTGACCCAAGATCTGGCATATTCAATGGCAAATTGGGGAGTAAGTAGTTTATCAACATCTTTGAACCAAAGCCAACTTCACCTGCATGTGATGCGCCCTGCTGACTGACAAACGAAGCTCTGGCGAAAAGTAGGGATAATTGCAAGCTACCCGACTGGGGAATGTACCTCCACCTCACAGAATACCGCAGCCAAATAACAATTCCCTTGAGGGTTGTGTGTTCCTGCGAGTGAGTGAGGTCACCAGAAAAGAAGGAGATGCTGCGTTGGCAGCGGGGGTCGCGGTGCGCAAGCGATATATCATATTGCGAGAATTAATACGGTTACGGTAACCGCTTCCCATCAGGCGGGCCGTATGCTTGTCTGCCACCCGACGTAGTATAAAAAAAAAATTCCTCGCTCAAAAGATCAGTTTCGCCATCCAGCGTGTTAATGCTGCTAGCATGTTGGAAACGATGTTACATAGGCCAAACATTTTACATTTATTTAAGTTTCAGGTACTTTAGTTTTATAGTTATTATATTATGTTCCATATTTATATAATACATAATTATTATTAAATCATAAATTTATTGATAATATAAAATCATAAAGGTTACTCATTATTCATACAAACCCAAAAAAACAGTGCCCGGATACATTCTGATAATGATGATATACTTAATGATCTCAGTATTAAAATTTATAAAATCTGTTACCATTTCGATGATACCAGAGCTTAAAGATTTTACTACTTAGACACCGATTGTACCCTCTTGAAATATTAATTAAAAACTATTATGCCAGCCGGTAATAAATCATGCTTTATGGCACCCCTTTTACGTCCTCATAATTGATCCTATACTTATAAGTGCATGCATAAAAAGATGATAACAAGACAGATAGCTTAGGAAAGAATTGTGATTCACTTATTATAAGTACTTGGCCGGTTTTCAATACATAACAATGATTTGAGATGGTTTTATACCATTGTTAACTGAAATTAGAAATTATTGTGATTTAACATTATTGTTGAATTAAAATTGAATTTCGGTATTTTAATAATGTGTATTTAGGTTATAAAAAATAAAGTTAGTAATGATATTAATGTTCAAAATAATTATTGAAGTTATAAAATTTTCTCTTTCGCACTATGTAATCGTAAAATATTACATAATTTAAGATTACATAGTGCGTAACAAAAGTAATAGTATTTTTGATTGTTTTTCCAAAGTAAATATTTTTTTTTAAATATAATTTCATTCTTTTAAATTGGACTTTCCCGCCAAACTTTGATCGACCATAAAACAAGTCGGACATAACTTATTAAAATTTCAAGATCGCAGATTGTTCTAGTTTTGTATATATTACGACACTGATAAATATTTTTTATAATTTTTGATCATTGTCGTCTCGCCTATAGCTGATCCGCGCTGACCCTTCATCTGCGTGTGAGAAGTTTGAGAGTGAAGCCAAGGATTATCATTAAAAAGACCATAGTGAACCAATGTTAAAAGATAGACATAGCTATCGCAGACTTTTAACATGAACAATCCCGTCATACATAATTGTTGCGTAACTTTAACAACACATGCAATGGAAGCTCTCAAAAGGAATAAAAGAGTACCGTTTTTGCTACATTTTTCATTAGTGTTCCGCTCCTATTGGTCGCAGCGTGATGTTATATTGCCTTTCTCAATAAATGGGATATCCAACACGAAAATATTTTTCAAATCGAACCAGTAGTTCCATATATTAGCGCGTTCAACTAAACGGGCTCTTCAACTTTATAATATTAGTATAGACACTGTATACTGCTATTATAATAAAAGCTTATATTCGTGGCTTCGCATCGTGTGAATACAGTACACGACTAATAAGAATCCTATGTATTAATCCAGAACATATTTTATATGTAAGCGAAATTTCATCCAAATCTTTTCAACACGTAAAACAGTATACATCCTCACAAAATTTCACATTTATAATAATAAGTACCCATTCATGCTAAATTACAACACGATGTAAAAGACAACAATTTTCAAAATGAAAAATTTGAAACTCGCTTTTATTGATTATTTATAAAAAAAAGAACTAAACAGTTTACTTACTCTTTTGTTCATCAAGCAAAAAATATAAATCGCTATTTTATACTGGCCCAATTAGATTAAAAAATGCAGCATTTAGGTAATCATGCACTGTCACGGAAACTAAATGAGTCAGCCAAATTGCATATCAAGGTAAGTTGGTCAAATTTAACTTGCAAGATTTGATTACAGACACCGCGGTAAAATTAAATAAAAGCATGTAAATATTTCTTTTAAGTTAAGACGCAAACGCAATTTTATATATTACTAGCTGACCCGGCAATCGTTGTTTTGCCATAAAAAAATAGATAACAACCTATTCTCAGACCTACCCGATATGCACACAAAATTTCATAAAAATCGGTCAAGCCGTTTCGGAGGAGTATGGTAACTAACATTGTGACACGAGAATTTTATATATTAGATTAATTATTATATAAATAAATATAAATATAAAATATTAATATTGTCAGACAAATTACACAGCGCCATCTAGCCCCAAAGTAAGCGAAGCTTGTGTTATGGGTACTAGACAACTGATAATCATACCTAAATACATTTTTTTTTGTAAATACATACTTATGATACATAGAAACCACCCAGACTAAGACAAACAGACATGTTCATGCACACAAATGTTTGTCCTATGTGGGAATCGAACCCACGAGCGTTGGTGTCGAAGCCGCGTCATTGACCGCTACGCCACATAGGTTGTCATATATTCGTGTCATATATACAATATATTAGCGATAAATATGGGTATGTCTTTGCCAGACAGTACTTGTTTTCGTGCCGACGGTACTTGTATCAGGGATACCCCTCAACTGGCGGCCGCAGGGCTGATACAAAGCAATGAATGAGGTGTCGCCAACTAGTTTTATCAATGATGAATGGTTAGTTGATCCTGTGCTTTGCATCAACTGTATAATAGCCTCGGAATGTATACCGTCTTTGGGCAACCCTTTGGCCATAACGAGATTATTCATTCAGAATTACTAGTAAATAAAATGATCATCTAATTTATTTTGATAATACACCAGAGCCTAAACCTATGCAATTCTTAATCCATAATTGTATATAATTTATTATATTACTGTATGATATAGAGAATTACATTATATTTTTAAATTAAGAATATAAAAAACAAATGTCTAATTCATTATTATTTTTTAATAGTAGATTGTGGACAATTTGCTAGAATTTATCTAAAAAAATTATAATGTTGAAAGTTCACCTAGGCGGATTAAAATATTTCGACAAAAACCAACAAATGTTATATTATTAATGTTATTATTTTATTTTATACATATCTAGTTGATATTTTAATATGCAATTGACACAAAGACTTACAGAAATTGCTTAAATTACATTTGAAGTTTTACACATGACTTTTACATTCTATTTACCGGTGTAACAATGTTTTAGTTGCACTCTATCCAACAGCATAAAAAAACTAAAAGTCAAAATAGTGAAACGCATTCGACCGATCGTAATTTGATTCAGTATCGTTTTTATTTAGGCCTAAATGCAATATCGCACAAAATCTGCCCACTTACAGCTTTAAAGCATCAGTTCGGTCGCGAAACGTCGCAAGTAGAGTGCTGGCTTTGTGCGAAAAGCTCCGCAATGGTAGAGCTTTCATACGAGAAAAGGAAGGGCAGTTCCCCGCCTAAACGGTGTGCGTGGCGGCCTCCTCCCGCCGTAGCGCTCATTCGCTCTGAGGCGGCCGTATTAGACGTACGTTACTGCGCTCCTGCCAACCGCAGCCGCACGCGATCGCGAAAAACTTTTCAGTGTTGTGAAACATTTTTCCGCGCGCACAAAAAATGAACATGATTTTTCTGTGCTGTGACCTTGTAACTGTGTAAAGGACTAATCTTCCGAAAGAGTGTTTTGAAGAGGCTAATTACGAGTTGCTAAGCTAATTGGCGAGGCCAGCGTTTCATGAAGGTGAGCCGACTTTTATTTCCGTTCGGCAATCCCTCTAATTGCGTCAATTAGTGTAATGCGGCGACAGCTTTGAAGAGTACGCTTAATGATCTCCGTCGTGCCGCTACCACTTGATCCGGTTCACTACTCTTCGAAAACTGTACAAAAATAACCGTTGCTAATTTATTTTGTTATAGTTTAAAAAAAATTGCTTTATTGTTTCTTTACTATCTCTTCGTCATTTTTCAGCTTATCTTAGATATCAGCAAATCCTTTAATACGATAAAAGGTTATTTTTTTCATAATTTAGAGCATGACTCAAAACATTCCGTGTCTAATTTTTAATTTTCTAAGTATACACTAGTCTACTCGTAATTAAAAAATATTTAGGCAAGGATTATTTTTAGATTAGGATGTTTTAGATTAGGTTACAAACTGTTTACATAATGTCTTTGTTGGCATAAAGATACGAGGGGATATGCTCTAATTGCATTATAAACTACTGTCTTGAGTAGGTATGTTGTACTGATAGGATATGAGGAAACACGTTTTAAAAAAAGTGTAAAAAGAACACATGAACACGTGAAGGCTTGCATTAATTAATAGGAAATCAAATTCTAATCTTTGAAGACATTCAAACCGCAATCATCGTTAAGTAGAATAAAAAAAAATCCATTAAAGGTCTTTAATCTTTCTTGGCGAAGTTAATTCTACAAAGTTGTTATCTCGTAAAAGAATATAACACTCGTAATTTTTAGTTCATAATAAAATCTTCATAAAATTTGCATAATTTCAAAAGTATTTATATTTATTTAAACAGCTGCTTGATCAAAAACAGTGCATAATCAATCGAGTTAACGCACAAACATAAAAGAAAGAAATGTATCCTGTATTTGCACACTAAATATTGTACTACAAATAAACTAACACTATATAATAAATAAAATAAAATAACCTCAAATTAAAACTAAAAAAAAAAATCTGACAATAATTGCTAGATACAAAATATTGGTGCCCTGTGATAAGAAGCCCCCTGTACAGAAGACTGATAACGTTGCCACGTTGAAATTGAACGACACAGACCAATTTAATAACGCCTTTTTTTAAGTGTTTAGAAGGATAGATATAGTTTATCACAGCTTGATAACATAATCTCGTACGTTATCTATTATATATTAATAGGAACGTGAAGCAAAAATTGTTCTACCCCTTTTTACGACTTGCGTGGACGGAGAAGAAAATCCGATATGAAATTTATATAGAGAAGTAGTGCAGAATGCTAATATATTTTTTTAATTATCCATAAAATACATTATATCAATAAAAATAAAACATTACGCATACTACCATGTATTTGACTCACACACGCATATTATACTATTTTGTTTATTGTTAAAGTAATAGTTTAACTTAATTATGACAGAATTTCGACGAATGGACCGAATTTCGAATAATTTTTACATAACTAGTGGTCTAGTTATGTAAAAATTATGTACATGCAGCTACTGCTTTACACTTTTTGTTAGGTATCACAAATGCAGCTAATTAGCCATGGAGACCAAGGAAAATCTTAAAATAGGAACTCCGATAATGTAGAGTCATTATTTTTGACTGATAGTCAGAGATAACGAACATTTCCGCTTTGAGAACAACACACATTAATGCTCTCAAACTATCTAAATGCGTTTTTTCTTTTGTTTTTTATAAACAATAAAATATTCGAAACATAAAATCAAACTGTGTTATAAAAGACAAATTAAATCCGAAAACTATATTAACCGACGTCAAAAAAAGGTCGTGATTCTCAATACGACTGTATTTTTTTATATGTGTTACATCATCACTTTTTTCTAGGTGAACTGAATTTGATGATTCTTTTTGACGTGAAAAAAAATTCCTACCATACGGGGGCAATCCAAAAAAATTAATGATAACAAAATCGGGGGATACTGTTTGGCGTTGTAGTTTCGAATATATGCTCTACATGCAAAATTAAATCACACCACTGGATAGATGAAGGATCAAATAATTTATTACGCCAATTAAGGGCTATTGAACATCGCGTGTAGAGGAGGGGGAAGCGCTGCTATTTTTAGATAATTTTAGTGCACACGACCATGTCAATGACACAGCCACACCCTCTTTTTTTATCTAAAAGCTGGTGCTTCTCATGCGGTTCCATTCAAATTTGACCTATATCTTTGATACCAGTAGTTTTTGAGTTATGCATAATAATGCGTATTTAATTAATTTCAACATAATTAATGATGTTCTCACTTACTTGTCGATATAATAAAATGAACAAGCAGCAAAAATACAGAGTAAGTCAATGGAATTAATCATTAAAGTCGGTTACTGCGGTCTTTTGAAAGGTGGAGTACTATCCAAGTGGGGCTAATAATTAAACGTCTCACCTTCGCTTTTGCTTGTCTTCTTTTTTTAATCGTCAGGATATACCACGTGCTGGTGAGCCTTTGTTCAATGATAATGATGAGCAACTTGCGTGTGTCAGTCCAGTCGAATACGCCAGTTAAGCAACGTCAGTCGTAGCCTGTCCATGGATGGGTTTATTTATCTCGAGCACCTCCGTGCTCTGGAGGGCGCGTTAAGCCGTCGGTCCCGGCTGTTGTCAAATTCACCTGCACGCGGTGCACCATGCTGACTAACAAACGAAGCTCTGGCGAAAAGAGATGTAGGGAGTGTAATTCTAAGCTACCCGACTGGGGAATGTACCTCCACTTCACAGAATACCGCAGCCAAATAACAATTCCCTTGAGGGTTGTTGTGTTCCTGCGAGTGAGTGAGGTCACTAGAAAGAAAGGAAGGAGATGCTGCGTTGGCAGCGATATTTTATGTTGCGAGCGTTAATATGGCTATGGTAACCGCTTCACATCGAGCGGGCCGTATGCTTGTCTGCCACCCGACGTAGTATTAAAAAAAAAGTAGATAAGAACTAAAATGCTTCAGTAATATCAAAGTTGTGACTGCGGATGCAATATTCTTATTTAGGTACAACAAAACAACAGTTATCTAAAAAAATGGTAGTACAAATGACTAGAGAAAGTAGGATGAAACCCTAATGATCTTGATATTAGATAGCTCGATAGCCTTTTATTATAAAATTGAATTATATTCTTGAAATTTTCAAATATATTAATCCTTAATCTGTGTGTAAATCCTTAATATATAAATAATTAATCCTGTTTTTGAATAGAAATCCTGTTTGAAACATTTAGTAGATCCAGAAATTACATTCCACATACATAGGTACAAATTCACATAATTAACATGCATAGTACACTTTATAGGTTGCTATAAAGTTGATACTGTTGATACTTGGCACTTGGAACATTATTATTATAACAATTTTAACAAAAAAAAACCGACTCCAAACAGTACTTACTCTACTTTTATGTATGTAGATACAGTCTGATGATGATGATGAAAAAATATGGGACCAATCTGGAAGTAGGTATACTCTTTCAAATAAAAAAAGTTTTTTTTCAAATCGGTCATTCAACTTGCATTATCTAAGTGATGTGATAACAACAGGTATTCATAGTGTAATGAAAATAATAGATAATTAATAAAAGACCGTGTCGCACTTTTTAGGGTTCCGTACCCAAAGGGTAAAAAGGAACCCGCTGTCCGTCCGTTCGTCCGTCTGTCACCAGGCTGTATCCCATGAACCGTGATAGTAGTTAGACTTTACACAGATAATGTATTTTTGTTGCTGCTATAACAACAAAAATTACCAAAAACAGTATAAAATGTATACTTAAGGGAGCTCCCATACAACAAACATGATTTTACTCGTTTTTGCTCGATATTGATAACGGCAACAGGTGGACGCTTGAAATATTTGTCTTGGTCTGGGAGTTTTCTATGTATCATAAGTATGTATTTACAAAAAAAAATGTATTTGTATGTTTATCAGTTGTCTAGTACCCTTATCACAAGCTTCGCTTACTTTGGGGCTAGATGGCGCTGTGTAATTTGTCTGACAATATTTATTTATTATTATTATTATTCACAGAATATTTAGTTATATATATTCACTTTAAAAATAAATAATTAAATTAAAATAAAACAAATATTTAAGGGGGCTCCCATAAAATGGACATGATTTTTTGCCGGTTTTTGACCGATTGATAATTAAGGTCAAATTTTCAGTATATTACAAAGTACTCTGTGGGTCAAATCTTAATTACTCCGACATTTATAATGATTAATGACGGAGTAATTAAGCAACAAACATTAAAATGAATAAATACAGTCGAATTGAGAACCTCCTCCTTTTTTCGGAGTCGGTTAATAAAGCACTTGTACTGTTCAACGAAATATATTTATTTTTACCGACCGGTTTAGCCGCTAGGCATTATCAAGAAGATATCTCAAATCAGATTGAGAAACACAAACACCATCTGTTTACCTTGAGAATGCCTTAGAGGCGAAACCGGTCAGTAAAATTAAATATAATCACGTAGAACTGTACAATTGGCTATTTGACTAACATTTTTTTCTGTTTGATATGTAGGGACGTCTCCATAATATAACCATAGGTGAAAGAATTACTTCGATAGCACAAAAATCTCTCGAGATATATTAATTTGAAAATCACAATTTTTAGACTGCCCCAAAACGCTCCATACAAAAGACTACCGAATTATGACGTCACAGTTTTGTATTTTATATGCATCAAATCAGAAATTTGTACGACAGCTATGTTAAATATTACGTTTATGTAATTATTATCATAATAAAAGTTATAGCATTTTTTATTGCTACTCCAATGGAAATATTATTTTTTAATAATTTCATACTTTTAAAATGGACTTTCCCGCCAAACTTTGATCGACGCTAAAAAAAGTCTGACTGAAGATATTAGAATGAAAGTTTGCAGATCTTTATAGTTTTGTGTATTTTACGATATTGTTAATTTATTTGTACAATTTTTAAACATTGGAAACAACCCAATTGCTTTATTATATTATCATTATTATAGGTTGCTGATTATCATCGCCAGAGTACGGAAATTAACCTTAATGCGATGTATATGTCTTCCAAACGAAGATTGCAAGTGGCAATCTTCGTTTGGAAGACATATACATCTTGTAAAAACATAATTACGTGTGTGCCTTAACGTTCCCTCCGAAGTACGGAGGAGCTGGAAATTAAAAACCCATTCATGGACAGTCTACGGTCGACATTGTTTAACTTGCGTGTTCGATTAGAGTGACACACGTAACGACACGTAACAACATCGAGCTGCTCTTAATAATGGAAAATATTAAATTGATCTACAAAAAAACCTGATTTGCACAACAAATTAATCTGATCGCACATCAAATCCTGCATTTGCTGTGCAATAAGTATTTTATGATGTGCAAAATAGGTTAAGTTAGGTTTGCAATGTATTTATTCGATGTTACGTTAAATAGTATCCCTTAAAAATTATTAAGGAATTTATGTGAATGAAAACATTTATTCAAATAAACTTAAGCTATAAACGATACATACAATTCAACTATAAAACTAAAGTGCCTAAAATTAAATAACACTAAAATAAAACTAACCTAAAACTAAAATAAATATAAAAAGTTTGGCCCATGTGGCATCGTTCCCATGTATTTATGTACATATCAATAATATAGCAAAAGCTCATCAGATTAATGTCACTACAGTTAATAATACCTGTTTTTATAAGGGTATACGCACACACAACGTATCGCGACATGGTTGTCCCAAAAGCCAATTAGAATCTCGTATCTGCCTTGTTTATTCACTAATTAGCAAGTGGCTCATTAGAGCTACATCACTAGACCAGAGAGCAGCAATGCTTCATTCGCCTTAATTATAAACACTGCTTCTTGTGTTCTTATAATTACCGGACACAATTAATGGATGTTTTATTGTTTATCTTTAGTATAATAGTATATTTTTAGTATAATGTATGTTTTGTTAACGGATAAAGATCTACCTTTTTATATTGTTTTCATAATATATCGATTCATTCAATATTATAGACATTTTACAACACTATTGTATATGCATTATTTTTAATCTCTAATGGGATTCATACATAATTTATTACATTTAGCTTTTTTGCTCTATTGAAGACTACGAGCATTGTGCACAGAGCATGTGTGAGGATGAATTTCCTGTCGATGGCGAGCGGTGCGACTGTAGAAGCAGCCGTGGGCATCATGTCAAACAACTCCTCTGAACACACCCCGTTGTACAATCGGTAGAACACACATAGGAGCGCAAAATCTCTTCTCAGACTTTAAGGTTCTAAACCGTCTGACAGTTTGGGATCGTCCACAATCCTCACAGCAGGCCTTTGAATCGAGTCACAAGGTGCAAGCTGGTATCTAGGCGCTCCCGCTCATAGATGGCAACAGTATTCCCTGTGCGGCCGTACTTGAGCTTTGTAAAGCATAAGTCTTTGCCGCGAGTTGAAGTACAGCTTCGCCTGGAAAGACTATCTCATAACTGTGGCACAACCCGTGTCTCGTCGCGGATCCGTTGCCAGCCTTTTAAGGGAAAAAAAGGAATTATCAAAATCGGACTACTCTATAAAAAGTTGTGCTTGATCATACATAAAAAAAATTAAAAATATACGCGACGACTTGAGAACCACCTCCATTTTTTCTTCGGTTAAAAAAATAACTATGTTCTTGAATGTAGTATTTATTTGGAAATACTGCTGAGGGAAGTTGATTCCACAATATTACAGTTCGTGTAAATATAAGAAGACAATTTTAACGTATTGAGTGAAAGTTTTTACAAGATAGTTTTAGTATAGATGATACAATAAAATAAGGTATTTTATTAAAAATAAATACTTATATTTCTAAAACTTGGATTAGACGCGTGCGCACACACACATCGGGTCTAATCCAAGTTTTAGAAACTTTACGCGCGTGCACATCGGGTGTTACATGCACTATTCAAATATGTCACCGTTAATACGTCAATTTTGTCGAGTACGGCAACGATTTTCTGGGGTATATCCCAAGGGGTAAACGTACCTAACATGGAGAAAACCTCATCTAGAATTTATTTACAGTGCAAATCAATACCTTGTTTATCACAAAGGATAATAAAATGACGGAGTGCAATTAACAACAAAAATACTTCTAGTTCTAGCTACTCAACAATATCTTGTTGTAAATTACCAATTCCAAGATATTTAATGTATAAGCTTACTTTTAAAAGTAATAAATAATAACCACTTACTGTAACAGTTGGAATTTTATAGGCAGGACCAATTAGTCACAATCATAATAAAATTCTTTCTAGCCAAATAAAGATTTCGTTAAATATTTCAAGTAACCGTAATGGCATTATAATAACTGCTTAATTTATTATTTGTTTATGCAATAAAATGCCATGTTGCAGTATATTAGCATATTTCATAATGAATACCTACCTACTCATAAAAAAATGCATAAAGCTTCGATTATCGACAAAGGCCTTCGTCATTAGGTATGTGTACTACATTCCGAATCCGCTGCACATTCCACACTCGAAATGTAATAGAACGCATAGATACAATAACACGAGAGCTCGTCCATAATATATTAGTAAGCCCATATAATAAGCTGGTGCATTTCCATTAGGTAATTAACTTTGGTTAATTAATAAACAGGCTATAATAATGAGGGTGTTATGATAAATTAATCAGGGCTGATTGGTCCGTAGGCTACGACCACAAATGGGCTTTTAAAATAGTTGTGTTAGACGGAAATTATTGTACATTATTTAAAACTACTCATATTTATGATATTTTGATTTCTAATTTTTGATCATTAACATTAAAAAGTTTATAATGTATACAATGAATGGGCATAGCGTATTTTTTAAGCTGCCTGACTGGGGAAGTACCTCCACCTCACAGAAGACCGCTGCTAAATAACAATTCCCTTGAGGGTTGTTGTGTTCCTGCGAATGAGTGAGGTCACCAGAAAAGAAGGGAGATGCTGCGTTGGCAGCGGGGGTGGCGGCGCGCAAGTGATATATTATATTCTATTTTTTAGTATATGTTGTTATAGCGGCAACAGAAATACACCATCTGTGAAATTTTCAACTGTCTAACTATCACGGTTCATGAGAGAGCCTGGTAACAGACGGACGGACAGACAGCGGACTCTCAGTAATAGGGTCCGTTTTACCCTTTGGGTACGGAAATGGGACGGGGGCCCACCACACATTCCCACCACTGTGTCCCTTGTGTAGCCAGGATTAACAGCGGCGACCGCCAAAAAAGGCAATGAACATGCCTTGGAACTCACAACGAATTTAATCAGAAGAAATTAGTAGGAGTAGGAAGCTTGGCTACGGAACCCTAAAAAGCGCCTGTGCTCCCTCCTTTCAAGTCCTATGCTGTGCCCACAGACCAAGTATACAGTATGCGTGGCGAGCGTGTCAAGAGTAAGCGTCCGAACGCTTAACTTAGTATGGATTTCTATTCATCGCACACGTAATAAATCGTGGTAAATTGATTTTGTTTTTTTTTTATATACTACGTCGGGTGGCAGACAAGCATACGGCCCGCCTGACGTGAAGCCGTTACCATAGCCATATTAACGCTCGCAACATAAAATATCGGTCGCGCGCCGCCACCCCCGCTGCTATCGCAGCATCTCCTTCCTTTCTGGTGACCTCACTCACTCGCAGGAACACAACAGGGCCCTCAAGGGAACCGTTATTTGGCTGCGGTATTCTGTGGGAGGTACATTCCCCAGTCGAGTAGCTTACAATTACGCTCTCTACCTCTCTTTTCGCCAGAGCTTCGTTTCTCAGTCAGCAGGGTGTACCGCGTGCAGGTGAAGTTGGCTTTGGTTCAAAGATGTTGATGAACCACTTAAACCCCAAAATGCTTTAATCTGGTTTATTCCTTTATGGCACAATACTAAACAACCAAATTAAACCAACTACAACACGTAGTTAATATTGCTTGCATGTCCTATCATTGTGTAGGTTTGGCATGCTTGGTGCCATACAAATCCAATTGCATACCGTTTCCATTTGATTTCATTTCCGTGGCTGTGCCAGACGCTCTTCTCTAAAGAAATTAGTCTTTGAAATGAATTATGATAGTGGCTCTATATTAAACGAAATTTATTAGTTCATTTTTATTAGTTTAATCATCATTATTTCAGCCGAAGGACGTCTAATTCTGAATATAGGCCTCCCTTCAGATTTCCACAACGATGTGCCGTTGCATCCATCGACTATCCACGCTCTCTTGTGCTGGAGCACTCTAGTCTATTCTAGTCTAGGAGATTAGGCACGCCAAATTATTATTTTACTGCGGTCTTCTGTGAGAAAGAGGAACTTCCCCAGTCTGGCAGTTTACAAGTACGCTGTGCTCTACCTCGCGTTTGTCAGCGCCTCATTAGCCAATCGTGCAGCTGAGGTTGGCTTTGGCTCATAGACGATAATGAGCATCACCTCAAAAATGAGCACTTAAACGCAATATACTCTGATTTGCGATCGATACCTACAAAAAAAAAAATGTACGCAGATTTCACCTGACAAATAGGCTTCCATCAGTTTCATTCTCTGAAACGGTTAATTTGCAAATCCAATTTGTTTTCAGTACTGTAACTGTCAGTATTTCGTGAATTTCATATTTTTATGGAGTATTGAGTTTTTTACATGCCGTATGCCTCTGATATTTTTTAAATCTAAGGTGGTGACACATACCTAATGAAAGATCTATAATTGAAGAGTTGTCCCGCAGCTTCGATGATGACATGATGGCAGCCGGTGGATATTTCCCGACAAATATTCGTGAGAAAGCCATTTAATTTCATTAATATAAAGACTCGCATTATTCCTAACAACAAAAAATAAAATAAAATAAATATATATAATCTTAACTCTGTTTATGAGCTATCATTTTTTTTTCACAGTCTACCGTATCCGGTTTACATCCGGCGGACCTTTGACATCCGGCGTGGTATTCAAAAACATTGAATCACAGAATGTTATTGGAATCAACTTGTAGGAGGCGTAAGGATTTTGTGCGGCTGAAACAGTTTCCTACTGGTATTTAACAGTCATTTCTTTGGTCATTTTATATAATAAAATCACTTGTTTAGATTTATTTTAATCCTCCAGTTTCGCTTTTACAGCATTATCAAGGTATTGAGACAGTTTTGTCATTTCCACAAAAATTATAAGGTATCGTGCAATCAATGACAAATGATTTTATTATATAAAAATGTTAAGAACGTTCCACCAGTACCAACATCATGAGTTTGGATTTTAGCCATTGGCCAATTAGTCCGTTTGGCAGCGGTATGTTACTCTATGTCATGAACTATACGAACCAAAAACAATTTGTTCTTAACAGAATATTAGCTTAAAAAAGAATCAGAAAAAAAAGAAACTAATTCTCTTAATTATTTCATTATCGTAGAATGAAAGTTGACCGAATCGAAATTGATTTGTGAATTGGCTAAAAATATACTTGATTTCATTAATTTATTATTATCAAATCTCATTGATGGCAAACTAACATTCTTAGTTTGTTTGATTTTCGGTCATATTTCGATGTAATAGAACTTAAATAATACTTTTTTTTTATAATCTTTTTTAGGGGCTTGTATCTGATTCAGACATGACCCATCATATCCTAATCCAAGAGAATCAGTGATAAGATGCGGTAATAACTAGAAGAACATGCTTGCCCACATTTATTTAGGATTAGATTATACATTGAGGCAATCCGACATCACTGATGTGCAATTTTAATTTTCTCATCAGTTAGTCTCTGTTCTGTTTGTATTTGATACGCGACTACCAAATTTAACTTTTGTGAGCTCGCGACTGGATCGGAACTGATTTTTAACTACATTTTAATTGGAGTGGGATATCAAATGGAGTGGGATAGTGTATTACTACCCCACTCCATTAGTCTACCTACCCTACCGGTAGGGTAGGTAGTGAAAACCCTACAGAAATGTATTTACTAGATAACTGACATAATATGTACTTGAATACATTTTTTTTGTAAATACATACATATAATACATAGAAATCGCCCAGAAAAAGAAAAGGCGGCTATGGTGGCATTAATTGAGGAATGACTAAAAGTGACCTTTGTTTTTCTGCTGATCGCTAACCCTACATTGTCGAAGGTTACAAGACTCCCGGGTTGTACGGTATGTTGTTTAAGTTTTACTAACTTTACAGTGAAGGTGCTATTATTTATATAAATGAAATTAAAGTTACAAATACGAAGAGGCCATGCACTCGTAGTAAAGTTTGAAATATTTACATTCACTTTAATAAACATCGATCTAATAATCAAAGATTGTAAATGAAGGAAGCGAAAGAAAAGGCGGCTATGGTAGCATTAATTGAGGAATGACTAAAAGTGACCTTTGTTTTTTTTGCTGATCGCTAACCCTACATTGTCGAAGGTTACAAGACTCGCGGGTAATTATGTTGTTTAAGGTTTACGTTTTTCAGCGACTGCGCGGCGGCGGCGGTGTTGGTTGCTCGGTGCCGCTTCCTCTTAATTATCAATTTACTAGCTGATCAACTTTGCCTGCGTCAGAGAGAGAATGTTGATAGTGAAGCATAGTTAGCATTAAAAAGGTTATAGTGAGCCAATTTTAAAAGATAGACGTATTCTATCAAGGCCAAAAGGTTAGAACTTTTTAAGAGAAACAATTCATTGTTTCGCTAAACTAACTTTAACCGTTTACGTAGTGCACGCAACGAAAGCTCTCAAATAGAATATTTTTCCCCCATTTTTGCTATATTTTTCATTAGTGCTCCGTTCCTATTGATCGTAGCGTGATGTTATATAGCGTATAGCCTTTCTCGAATGGGCTATCCAATACTAAAATATTTTTCAATTCGAATCAGTAGTTTCTGCGAAAAGCGCTTTCAATCAAACCAGTACATTTTTAGTTTATATAATCCCAAGTTTCATTCGCTAATATTTTGTATTGTTTAACTAGTGACTTACCCCGACTTTGCTTGAGTAGAACTCTATTATCCTCTATTCATCAACTCTGTTGATTTTAGTTGATTGAGATTTAAGCCCGCTATTGTATTGATACATTGATTCCTTCTTGCATTAACTGTCTTTTTATTATTACGTACAACTAGTTGGTGCCCGCGGTTTCGCCCGTGTGGTCATTATTTTAATAAATAATCTCTGGGAATAAGATGATTATTCTGGGATAAAAAAATAGCATAGGTCCAGACCTTAAACTATCCCCGTAAAAATACATGTGTATCCATTGGTTCTTCTCGACGTGAACGACAGACAAACACACAAATAAACTAACACACTTTCAAATATATAATATTAAGTATGGATGAAGAATTAATATTAATATGCATAAATATTTTATGCATATTAATATTAATTCTAAAAATTTTAGAATTAATATTAATATGCATAAAATATATAAAATAAGAATAATATTCTTATTTTATATATTTTATGCATATTAAAATAAGAATAATATTCTTATTTTATATATTTTATGCATATTAATATTAATTCTTCAATATATATAATATAAATTCATATTTTTAATTCATTTATGAATGATCTACATGTTTTGCTGTATTGTAAAACAGCATGCAAATATGATTTATTAAATTAGATGATTTATTACACGTCATAAGTTTAATAATATTAAGTATGAATAAAATATAATGTCGTTATGTATTAACGTAATATTCCTTGCGCCGACTGAGGACATTGCTGTTTGTTAATGATCCACTAATTAGAAAGAAATGTCAACCTTGTTAGGGCGGCGCGACTCGAGATAACCCCGAGTGGCGTGATGCTGCGGTGACGTGCGTTGACGCACTTTTGTTTTATATCATATAATAATTTAATGCACGTACGCATTGCCAGTTAACAAGTAAACAAAGTTACTAAGATGTATCTGATGACTTTCACGATATTTAATGTAACTTTGCTTAACTTATAACTTGTAGATACCCGTTATTTATCTCTGTATGAAATACATAAACGATAAAATTACATTACAATAAACGAGAATTAATTATGCTCTTCACTAATTTTGTCGGATCCATTTAGTTAAATAGCAAAATTGTTATTTTTTTTTGTATTTTTTAATAATCTTTGACATATTACACATCGCCATGTAGTCCCAAACCAAGCAAAGCTTGTATTATGGGTACTAGATAACTGATGAATTATTTAAATACTTTTTTTTGTAAATACATACATACAGTACATAGCAAACATATAGACCAAGACAAACAGACATATTTATGCAAAAAAATATGTCAAAGTGGCCATTGTAATCCATTGGACCACCGAACTCGTCAATTATGTATGTCACGCAGTAGATATGGGGTGTAAGTGGTTCATTAACATCTTTGAAGCAAAGCCAACTTCACCAGCACGCGGTGCGCCCTGTTGTTGACTGACAAACGAAACTCTGGCGAAAAGAGGTAGGGAGCGTAATTGTAAGCTACCCGACTGGGGCATGTATCTGCATCTTACAGAATACCGCAGCCAAATAACAATTCCCTTGGTTTGTTGTGTTCCTGCGAGTGAGTGAGGTCACCAGGAAGGAAGGAGATGCTGCGTTGGCAACGGGGGTGGCGGCGCGCGACTTTATGTTGCGAGCGTTAATATGACTACGGTAACCGCTTCACATCAGGCGGGCTGTATGCTTGACTGACACTCGACATAGTATAAAAAAAAAGATAAAGCTGCACATTATAGTCTTCCTGTAGATACTAAACTTACTATAATATATATTTTCCCTAGGTAGGATTCTATCAAAACAATGTATAAAATAATCATTACGTATCGATCTGGAATCCCTAATTGAGAGAGACGCGGGCGGCTTGAATGCAAATACTCTGTTATTAGGCAGGTTAATTAAAGAGTTATCGGTCGTAATTAACCCGTTTCGGTACAGTACGTGTGCCTATGGCTTGTTCGAAACACTACTAATTAAGAAATTCCTCCTTCATTAACTCAATTAGATTTATTCACGTCAGAAATTTTATATTATTATGTACACACAGAACATGTAAGCGATAAGCTACTTTAGTATGAGAATATATCTACTAAACTTTGTTAAAAAGTTAATTTAAAGTTTGCAAACTTACTCTGAACTCTTGTCAGATTTCATTTGGACTAAATTTCATTATTTTTATTTAATTTTTTTTATTCGCCATTTTATAAAATTTTCCCTTCCGTATTTCTATTATTTTACTTAATGGCCAAATTTTAAACCGACTTTAATAGCTTTGGTATGAAGTAATTAGAAACGGTTGCGAACTATTTTTGTCTATCGCGCCTTGATCACTTTCGCCACAATGACTTACTGTACTGCCATGACGTTTGAATTTCGTCACCTTTTTCTTTTCTGTTGTTTTTTTTTGTGTGTCTTTCTTATCACTCCTCTATCGTTTTCTTCCCTAAAATTAGGCATTGATTTATTTCTACGTCTTATGTTTATACTTTATATTTCTAATCTAAATAGCTTTGTTAGTTTTTGTTTTCAGATCTTATCGTGACCTCCTCTTTCTCTCTTCTCTGCCCAAAATGCTTAAATTTCGTATTTCTCATCGCCCATTTACTGCTTTCTCTCACTTTACCTACCATCTCTTCATTTCCCCTTCTTTCGTTCTCTATCTCCAAATTTCTTCATTTCTTCTTAACATTCTGTTCAAATTTCATATTTGTTACTGCTGGTGTGGTTTTAAGTACCCTACTAAATGTTAATTGTATTCAAATTAACCAATTCTATCCAATGTTGAAAATATGTGTTGCAAGTTTCAATACAGAATCAGTATAAATGACATAGGGGGCATTTCACGTGAAGCGGACAGGTAAAAAAATTTGATGTTTCCGATTTTAGTAATATTTGATTATGTTATACCTGTATATGTCCTCGACCCGGATACATAATATTTTTACAGTATAAAGTCTGTTTCATGAGTTAAAGGACTTTAAAGTTTTGACTAACCGGCAGGCATGCGCTACTTAGAAGCCCATTACCAAGTTGTAAAAAATTACAATAAAATAAATAAAGTAGTAGAATTTATTCTTCAATTAATAAGCTTTTCAATAGCATTTTTGAATATTAAAAAAAATTTTTTTTTTTGGAAAAAAATGGATTTTAATTTTTGAAACTTGAATTTCACAAAGTTCGACCATTTTTTTTTTTTTTATTTTTTTTCTAAAAAATGCTAATAGTGTATAGATAATCCTTGCCAAGTTTCATAATGGGCGTGGAAGTCGTTTAGGAGCTAGACCGGTTAGAGTGCCGAAGCGCAGCGGCTGGTGCCGGGTCGCCCTTGCTGCCGGCTAGCGCGAGCATACAGAAATTGATTAATCAATTTTTTTTTCATAATTTTATCATACTTTGATGTACCTAAAATTACAATAAGTCATTATGTTACTATAACTCATAGGTTTGTTTACAATTTTATAACTACAATTTTATAGTTCAAGATGCTGCCCAATCATTTCACTGGAACAACGACCAAGCCACACTCCTGACATCCGTGTATTCTTATAGAAAAGAGAAAAATTTAGAACACGGAAGTATCGTAATGATATCAGACGATTTAAGACACGACACTGCTACTTTCTATACCTTTCAAAAAATTTTGCACGAGCATTTTCAGAAAAACAACATAACTACTAAAAATATATTTATATTACTGACGGGGCATCACAACACTTCGAAAACAGATTCAATTTCATTAACCTGTTCTATTTTAAACAGGATTTTGGTACAGACGTAGAATTACATTTTCATGCTACTTCATATGGCAAAGGGCCGTGTGATGGCTTTGGTGGAAACTTGAAACGCCTGGCGGCACGGGCTAGTTTACAGTCGGCGTCAAACAAAGTCATCACGACACCTAAGCGGTTATAGGAATGGGCTAAAGCGGCAATGCCTCAAACGAATATATATTATACTCAGAAAGAGGAAATTGAAGGCAACAGATGTTTTCTCAAAAGCCGATTTGAGTCTTCAGTGACCATACCAGGCACAAAGAAATACCATGCGTCCATTCCGACTGCTGAAGGTATCATAGTAAAACGCACGAGCAACCGTGAAGCTTATAAAATTGTAAACAAACCTATGAGTTGTAGTAACATAATGACTTATTGTAATTTTAGGTACATAAAAGTATGATAAAATTATGAAAAAAAAATTGATTAGCAAGCGCGACCCGGCACCAGCCGCTGCGCTTCGGCACTCTAACCGGTCTAGCTCCTAAACGACTTCCACGCCCATTATGAAACTTGGCAAGGATTATCTATACACTATTAGCATTTTTTAGAAAAAAAATTGAAAAAAATAAAAATGGTCGACCTTTGTGAAATTCAAGTTTCAAAAATTAAAATCCATTTTTTTTCCAAAAAAAAAATATTTTTTTTAATATTCAAAAATGCTATTGAAAAGCTTATTAATTGAAGAATAAATTCTACTACTTTATTTATTTTATTGTAATTTTTTACAACTTGGTAATGGGCTTCTAAGTAGCGCATGCCTGCCGGTTAGTCAAAACTTTAAAGTCCTTTAACTCATGAACCAGACTTTATACTGTAAAAATATTATGTATCCGGGTCGAGGACATATACAGGTATAACATAATCAAATATTACTAAAATCGGAAACATCAAATTTTTTTACCTGTCCGCTTCACGTGAAATGCCCCATAGTAGTTAGAAAAATAACAAATCATAATTATTACCTATGTAGTACCCCATGTAAAGTATCTAAGATCTACTTATACATGGGGCACACTAAAAGTTTTGCACTTCTAGCTAATCGGAACTATTTTAATTTGGAATGTTATATTTTTTTAAACGACTTGGAACCTTCTTAGTAATAAAAAAAAAATTGGCGGGAAATCATTTGTCAATTGTTTTTTATCACACGTCAAAGTTTTACCTACGCAACGAAAATGGAATTAAGTCGAAAAGATTTTAGAGCGATGATTTTTTATGATTTTAAAAGTTCTCTCTCTCCGCAAGACTGTGCCGCTCGTCTTCAAAATGCTTTTGGGAGAGAAGCACCTTGTTTAAGCACCGTGAGGCGATGGTTTGCTGAATTTGAGAGAGGTCGGGTTTCTTTACATGACGAATTTCGTGAAGGGCGGCCTTCAACTGCCGTCAACGAAAATAATGTGGCTACTGTTAAGCGGCTAATTGAAGCAAACCCGCGGATTACCTATGAGACAATTCAAGGACTATTGGGGATTGGTATGAGCCAAATTCAGAAAATTTTACACGAAGAATTAAAAGTTCGGAAACTTTGTTGTCGTTGGATCCCTCATGAACTGACAGCGGAGCAGAAGCGGGCTCGCGTTGAATGGTGCTCACAGATGCTACTGAAGTACGACCACGGACATTCTAATGCTGTTTATGACATTGTCACAGGAGACGAAACGTGGATTTATTGTTTTGAACCCGAAAAAAAAACAGCAATCTTGTGAATGGGTGTTTGGAAATGAGAATAGGCCAACAAAAGTGAGGCAGGCGAGAAACGTTGGTAAAAAAATGATCGCGTTTTTTTTGTCAGCTACGGGTCCCATCTGCACAATTCCATTTGAAGGTTAAAAGAGTGTTAATGCCGAGTGATATTCTACCATTATCATCATGACAACGCTTCTTCACACACGGCCAACAAAACAAAGTCATTTTTAGCTTCCGAAAAAGTACAACTCGTCACCCATTCTGCACATAGCCCCGACCTAGCACCCTGTGATTTCTGTATTTTCCCCAAAATCAAAGATTTGATGAGAGGTTTGACGTTCAATCAGCACGTAGAAAACATGCCTTCAGATCTGTGGTCCTCCTGTTTTAAAAAATGGTTCGATCGCATGAAAAAATGTTTAAAATGTAAAGGAGAGTATTTTGAAAAGCAATAAACATAATATTTTGGTTATAACATGTTGTTTTTCTAAGTTACGCAAAACTTTTAGTGTGACCTACGTATGTAATACTTATATGTGCTGCACTGTCGATTAATGTTATGTAACATCCAATCATAGCTTGGCATAGCTTGGCAACTTATCGCTTTCCGTCGCTCACCTAGACCAACCAGCAAGCTACGAGAACAACATGTTGGGCCAAAAGGAAGTCGCGACCCGCGAAGGGTTATCGATAATTAAGAATAAACCAGTTGACGTCAAGTATGAGAGCTTACTATCTGCCACGGTCTAAGATCAATAAGAGGGCATAACGTGCAGTCATTTTTGTGTATTGGGAGATTTAATATTTTTTTTATACTACATCGGGTGACAGACAAGCATACGACCCGCCCGATACCAAGTGGAAACCGTAGCCATATTAACGCTCCCAACATGAAATATCGCTAGCGCGCCGCCACCCCCGCTGCCAACGTAGCAAGTACTTCCGTTCTGATGACCTCACTCACTCGCAGAAACACAACAATGCTCAAGGGAATTGTTACTTGACTGCGGTATTGTGTTAGGTGGAGGTGCTTACCCAATGGGGCAGCTTACAATGACGCTCCCTACCTCTCTTAAATTAACATTTATCTTAAATTAAATTAATTCTTAAATAGTTCTTGTTGTGGATTTTTATTTAGCTTCCCTTCATTATTTAGCATGTATGAAAAAGGTTACTCGAACTCGTTATTTATATCGCCCATAATATATATATTAGTAACTTTACAAAATATTTCAAATTCTTTTAAAAAACTCTATCAAATAAAAAAGAAAGTTTTTTTCAAATCTGTTTATAAATCACAGAATAATTAAGTAAAAAACATTAACACAAACAAAACACACAAAAAAAACAGTCGAATTGAGAACCTTTTTTTTTGGAGTCGGTTAATAAAAAAAGAAACTGGAAAATTCTCGCGGTCTTTATCATTGACATAATATTGTTTCAACAAATTATGTAGATAATAAATTACTGTCAGTAATATTTTTAAATTCAGTAGTACATTGTTGATAAAGCTGAGCCCCTAACAATTTTTTGATATAATATGACGCGTAAAGTTTGATAAATATTGTTTCTAATTATTGTTTGTTTTCAATGCGTTATCTCCTCGTGATTTACAGTTTGTCAGAGTCTCATTATATATGACAGGTTTACATAATTTAATTATCTTTATTAATTAGTTTCGCCTTATTATGTAGACCGGTTTAGTTTTAATTATCAGTAGTTAGCTAGCAATATCATAATCTACTTCCAGCAATTGTTAAATCTAAATAATAAATACAAATATTCTTGGACGAATTACACACGGCTATCTAGTCCCAAACTAAGCAAAGCTTGTACTATGGGTACTAGATAACTGATATTATACATAAATACATTTATTTTGTATATTATACTTAATATATTTTACTTAAATACATATAAATTCATAGAAAACATCCAGACCAAGACAAACAGTCATGTTCATGCACATAAATATTTGTCTTGTGCGGGGATCGAAGCCACGACCCCGGAGTCAAAGTGGAAATGGTTATGGGTCTAGAACCAGCAATTCAAGAAGTAAATCACTATTTCTATGTATTATAAGTGTGTATTTTAAGTACATTTATCAGTTATCTAGTACACATAGTATGTACAAGCTTTGCGCTTGATTTGCGAAAAAAACGAGTGTGCATTAGACCACACGACTGAAGTAAAACTTCTTTAGCTCTACTAACTTATACCTCCCTCTCAACCTCCGTTCACCGTTTCCGTTACGCTTTCGTCACGCATTCACCAGCTTACTCCCCAAGTTAATCGCGCGTAAAGAAGTTTTACTTCAAAAGTTTTTTTTTTCAGAAAACTCACGACAAAGGTGCTATCTTCATCTCTCACTCCCTTTCTGCCATCTTTACACGAACGAGTGTTACATAGCCGAGCGTGACACGTTACTGAGCCGAGCGTGATGGCGCTGTCTCTTTCTAGTGAATTTTAATGCTTAGTTTTCACTTTAAAAACCTTTTCATAATTAACTCGTCAAAGAAAGCTTATCACAAGCACCCCATAATATCTTTGGAACCCATCATAACGTGAGTGTCAACTTTCAAGTGTACATTGGATATCTCTTTGAATTTTTTTAATAAACGATATGAAAAAAGTTTTTGGACCACTTAAAAGCTCTTGCTTATCGTCGTTATGTTTCAATGACGAAATGACAAACATGGGTTTGTTCATTATTAAAAAAAAGTTTATACTTCCAAGTGTTTGCCCTCTTAACGATATTTTTTAAGTAAGTGATCAAAAATAAGTAGGGTCGCTCATTTATTGGCCATTTCGATTTTTAGTGCTTATTAAGTACAGTCAAAAGTTTGTAACCGCGGGCCGCTCCGACGATTTTATGCAAATTATGTCAACTCACATTATGTAGGGAGCAAACTGTGTCCACGTTTTACTGCTTAACTTTTGGGAGGTCCTTAACTTATTTATAAAAAAAATATTTTGGACACGATCATCATCATCATCATCATAAGTTTGTATCTACACTACACTATACTGCTGGATCTGCTTTTTTAATTACATTCCACTATATGCGATCCTCGCTTTCCGCCATTCTGCATCCAGTCACTTCCAGTTGTTGAAAAAAATAAATGTTTGTGACATGAAAGGTATGCTTTGGCCTATCTTTCATGTCACAAACATTTATTTTTTAATAGTTCATTAACGTGTAAAAAAAATAAGTATATTGAAAATTAATTAGTGGCATTATACCTATAGATTAAACGTTATTTTTTTAAAGTTTACACTATGTACCTATATCAACAAGTCAAATATATTATAAATGGAAAAAAAAAGCACCTACCTCTGGCTAGATGGGATTCGAAACCACGACCTCTCGATTACCGGCCGAGTGCTCTTTCTAACTAAGCTACCAGAAATATATTTACTGCTGTGAAGTCGCAGTGTGGCGCCATCTACCTATTAGTATTACACTACTAAATAAGGGTGGAGAATTTTTTACTTTTAAAAATATTTCCATTTGCAGGTAATCGATATACTATCCTGCCGATAAACCATCCTGTAGTATGTTGATAAACTATCCTGTAGTTTGACATATAATTAATATGTAAAAAATGCTTGTAATGTTAATAACCAATAAAAATAAATCGGTGCGCGCGCCCCAATTCCTTGATCTGTGTGTAAAAACATTCTCTACCAGTCAACCTTAATAATGGATGATGACTATCATGTCATACATGATAGTTTCACAAGATTAACTTTACGACTTTACGACCTATTCTCATACCTACCATAACCATATATACATATTTTCGGCAACGCGCGTGTGATGCCCCTGGTATTACAGGCGTTCATAGGCTATGGTAACTGCTTTCCATCGGGCGGGCCGTATGCTTGTTTGCCACGTTAGTTACATTTTTTATAAAAATCGGTCGAGCCGTTTCAGAGGAGTGTGACCACAAACACTGACTCGAGATTTTTGTATATAGTCATCGATACGACGTAGAAAACATCGGTTTTGTCCAAACTAAAATCAATTAAGTTGCCAATCATAGGTTCATCAAGCTAGGTTCCATTATGACCCTTTCACGAGTCATCTGGATATATCAACACGAGCGGCCTCAAAGGTATTACGTTGGACCACTGAACAAGACCTCCGTTGCTTTAGAAGTTACTCATAAATTGTATATTTTGCATCGGCAGGCACGGATCTAGGTAAACTGGGCACTCAGTTGTAGTGAGTATAAGTGCCCAATTAGGCCGTTTTGTTTGCTCGGTTAAAGCACAGGACAGTTTAGCTTTTACAAATAAATTACGGTAGTTCAATTTATTTTTTATTGGTGATTGTGTTTTTTTTTTCGGATTCAGAAAAGCAGGAGTTGCTGTATTGGTAGAGTGGGGTTTTTTTATACTACGTCGGGTGGCAGACAAGCATACGGCCCGCCGGATGTGAAGCGGTTACAGTAGCCATATTAACGCTCCAAAAAACATCGCTCGCGCGCCGCCAACACCTCTCATTTCTGGTGACCTCACTCAATCGCAGAAACACAACAACCCTCAAGGGAATCGTTATTTGGGTGCGGTATCCTGTGAGGTGGAGGTACATTCTCCAGTCGGGTAACTTACAATTACGCTTTCTACCTCTCTTCTCGCCAGAGCTTCGTTTGTCAGTCAACAGGGTGCACCGCGTGCAGGTGAAGTTGGCTTTGGTTTTCCAAGTATTATCAATACATTATAAATAAATAATAAATATTGTCAGACAAATGACACAGCGACATCTAGCCCCAAAGTAAGCGAAGCTTGTGTTATGGGTACTAGACAACTGATAAACATACGTAAATACATTTTTTTTTGTAAATACATACTTATGATACATAGAAAACACCCAGACCAAGACAAACAGACATGTTCATGCACACAAATGTTTGTCCTATGTGGGAATCGAACCCACGAGCGTTGGTGTCGAAGCCGCGTCATTGACCGCTACGCCCCCGAGCTCGTCATTGTTATTCCTTAAAATTTGATACTATTTCTTTTAATAAGAATGATGGATTAATGCTGTTTTAAATAAATAAATATTTCTGGACATTACACAGCACCATTTAGTCCCAAATTAAGCGCAAAGCTTTTGCAATGGGTACTAGAGAACTGATAAATGTATTTAAAATAAATACATTATTTTTAAATAACTCATAATACATAGAACACCAAGACCAACAGACATGTTCATGGCTAACCATGTCCACTTTCACTCCGGGGATGAACATGTCCGTTTGTCTTCATCTGGGTGTTTTCTTTGTATTATATGTACTTATATATTTACAAAGTTATGTATTTAAGTATTATATCAGTTATCTAGTACCCATAGTACAAGCTTTGCTTAGTTTGGGACTAGATGGTAGTGTATAACTCGTCCATGAATATGTATTTATTTTCCGTTTATCCTCGTTTATAGAAGCCGCATGTGACAGCGTGTTACGGACAGTGCTTTAACTGCAATAATGAACAACTTCCAAGGTATTTGCGCCACAGAAATCGCTCATTTCCTCAGTGTTTGAGGCAGTAACATTGGCAGTAATGAACGACAATGGCGTCCAGCTACGGCTATTTGAATGTTCAGTGGGCCGGCGCGCACCAACAGCCCTCGAAATTACTCAGTACTCACTGCGAGACGGTGCTTGCCTTTGTTTTCACTGTTTTAGATCAAGATCTCAGTCAATAATTGTACACGCTAAGTAAATGCTAAGCCATTTTTAAAATAATGTTTTTTTAAATAAGTTTTAGTCCGCTGTAAGCCTCGTCCACGTTTTCTCAGTATTGAATACTTTTTAAAAATATTACTTAATTCCAACTTAATACTGATATCTAAGTTTATATTAATGTTAATTTTAATATAATAAAATGAATTATAACCTTTAATTGATAACTGAAATAGCGTAGATTACTTCAAAGAAGTTAACTTTTACTCTGTAAAGTTAAACTGTATAAGTGCAGTACTTACTACCTACTTTACCTTAAATTTTGAATAAATCACGCATTTATTGTGATATTAAAATTTCTCAAAATTATTCTGCACTTACACACAATGACTAGCACTATACAAAAATATCCCCCCCCCCCCCCCCTACGCTACAAACGCATTCTTCGTTGCTGGTGACCTCACTTACTCGCAGGAACGCAACAACCCTCAAATATCTATGTTTAAATTCAAATAAATATTAGTATTCTCATACTTTATAACTAACTGGTTTAAAATATCAGTTTTTGTAGCTTCAGCAACATCTGACAGACTTGGATTTAGCTGTCTTTGATTTTATAGGCTTGTCCATCTCTTCAATATAATTATTATCTATAATATAAAAAATAATCGCTGAAAGTGTTGCTAAGCACAACCGATTCCGCTAATTCTTTTTTTAGAATATTCCTTGAACTACGAGGATGATTCTTATGTAGAGAAAAAAATTAAAAATTGCCTGAAAAAGTTTAAAAACAACACTTTTCAATACACGCATACAAACGATTCGTAATAATACTTAAAACTCCATTTGAACTTCTGCTATTTTTTATTTTTATTTTCATATTTTTATTTCATATGGAGAGAAAAGATTTAAAAATTGCGAGGATACTAAAATACCTCTTACTACCCGTGCGAAGCCGGGGCGGGCAGCTGGTATTGAATAAATAAAAAAATCTAAACTGTGAGATGTAATTGCAATAAAAATCAACAAAGCAGTATTCATAGCATCGACTTTCAATTTAGCGGAATTAATAACGCACAAATCCGATACCTGTCGGCGACCGCACAACCAGAGGCTAATAAACGCCCATTCAGCGGAAATACGCTTCATACGATACCTACCTTGTTGCATCACAAACGCATATCGAATTCTTCAACCAAATTAGTATTAACTACTTTCGAATAGTTTAGGTAAATTAATTTTGCACTGCGGTATTTTTATTGGCGTTTTGCTTGATTGACTTACTAGTTAAAAAAAATTGACGTAATTGAAAATATTATTGGTAGCCCAGTGGTCGAAATTCGACCATAATTAATTTAAATCATAAGTTTGAACATTATTAAGGTTCTGTTGTGAAAGACTATACTTCTATAATCACTTCAGTAAGACTGTAGACAAATAATATTAAATACAAACAATATTAATCTATTCTCAATTTGACCACAGACTTTAACAATAAACAAAAGAATATATAAATAATAATAAATAATAAATAAATATTGTCAGACAAATTACACAGCGCCATCTAGCCCCAAAGTAAGCGAAACTTGTGTTATGGGTACTAGACAACTGATAAACATACGTAAATATTTTTTTTTTTGTAAATACATACTTATGATACATAGAAAACAGCCAAACCAAGACAAACAGACATGTTCATGCACACAAATGTTTGTCCTGTGTGGGAATCGAACCCACGAGCGTTGGTGTCGAAGCCGCGTCATTGACCGCTACGCCACCGAGCTCGTCAATATGCGTGTGTGTGTCAAATGCATGGTAGTGTGTGTAATGTTTATTTTTATTGATTTAATGTATTTTTTATGCATAATTAATGAAATATATTAGCAATGCACTCCTTCTCTATATTAACTATAAGCACCTATAAGTGTGCGAAATTTCATACTCCAAAGTCAAAAGTAAAGTGAGCAAATTGTCTTACCTCATAATTAGTTCGCGCAAGCAAGCCGACGAATATGACGTTAATCAGAGGTAATAAAGATAAACTTTCTCCACTTTTGTTAGTGTATAAAATAGACATTACAAAGCAAGTATAAATAAATAGAAAATGTTCAAATATGTAATTCTCCATCAAAAAAATTTCCAAGCTGATGTAAAGTCACCCTAATAAAATATATATAGTATAGGAATACTATATATATTTTATTAGGCTGACTTTACATCAGGTTTGCCACATGTTTCTTTGACATTGACGTGATATAAAAAATCAAGCAAGCATTCACGTGACGAGGTGTTCCAAGTGAGAAGGCAGACACTATTAAAATCACGTGATAAATAAATATAAATATGTTCCTGGACAAATTACACATCGCTAATTAGGACCAAACTAAGCAGAGCCTATACTATGGGTACTAGATAACTGTTATATGTACCTAATACACTAGGTACTAGATAACTGTTATATGTACTTGATACACAGTATAAGTATTCCGTTTCTGTACTTATCCTCTTCAGGTGACAGAGTCAGATGCCCTGATTCATATTATGAAACTGCGTAATTACTGGCTATGCTAAAGGAGACTGTGAATATTTGTACTTTAAAGGAATATTCGAGCTCGACTGTGAATATTCGGCGTTATTGTGACCATTCGTCAAACACTGGACCGGGCGTCCAATTAGAACGCTAAGCTGAGCGTATCTGCCGCTTGCGTCTAGAACGTGTAATTATTGACATGAATTCATTTGAACCACTAATTAATTTGAATAATTTGAAATTGAATACTCAGTTTTAATGACACAAATGTAGCCCTGGTGGGTAACTCTTGAAAACAGATTTAATTAGGCTGGAAACCCGCTCAGAGTGTAATTATAATAGTTTTAATACGTTTATCAGATTTCTACCATCAGAATATATATATTTGTTATAGTCAATACCCGAAATCTAGGCGCTTCTAGGTTTGACTAGTTAAATAAGGTACTGAAATACCAACTACCTGATTTTCTTCAAAAGCAAGTTATAACATATATACAAATTACGTTACAGTGAGCAATAAAAACTGGTATTTACCAAGTAGATATTGGGCTGCAAGAAACTCAATTGTCACTAATAATATAATTAAACCTTGCGTATAGACGTGTGGTACAAACAATGTCAACTGTGTGTATTAAAGTTGGCCCTGGTTCTACGGCACCGCTGATGTATGGCCGCCACCGACAAATTGAAAACAGCAGCAAATGGCTCGATCGCGTCTCGCGGCGCTTTCCACAATGGTCGCATTCTGACCAGGATATTTTTCATTATAGACAGTCAATTTTGAAAAGTATGAAAAATAGACTAGCAGATTTGCTATGTTTTATTTTATTTTATTTATTTATCTTTTACAAAACACATATACTTTTTTTTTACAGTAAGGGGATTGATTTAAACCACTGAGATTTGTCTTTAATGCCGAGTAGTAGTAGTATAACTAACTGTCACAAACCTTATTTTGTTAAATATAAAATACTGTCCGTAACATCTCTATACATCCTAGAGATATGTAAATATGTTAAAAAATATCCCGACTTCTTTACAAAAGCAGTCAAAAGTCAATAGATCACGTAAAGTTAGAAAGCAGTTCAGACACAAGCTAATAAAACCAAAATCAAATCTTGCTATGCATAGTTCTAGCCCTAATTCGATGGCCGTCGAAATATTTAACAAATTGCCAAATAAAATAAAAGATATTGACCAAGGAGCAAGCTTCATTAAAAAATTAAAGACCTTACTGGTAGCCAAATGTTATTATACTCTTGACGAATTTTTAAATGATAAATTAGATGACATTTAATAAACCGTTCCGTACACTTCAGACTGTTGCCATACCCTTAAAGGGTCATAATATGTAATAACTTAAAACTAACATGTATTTTAAGATCTACATGTACCTACATATTATATGCAATAAGGATATTGAATAATGAGTATAGATTAAAGGTTACATTAAAAATTTGTAATAAATATATCCTATCGTATTCGTTTAATCTATAAGATCACGAGGTGTAACTACTAAGTAATAATAAACATGAGTGCCTATTAAGACTAGGTAAGTTTTGCCGATTACTATGTGACTTATCAGTGAGAAACATTCGAGTATATATTTTACAAAACTTTAAGAAGGAAAGTCCTTAATTTATTACCAATATTATAATCAATCAATTATTTTTATAGATATTGGTAATGGATTTATTAATCGAGAAAGCAAGTTTTATCATGAAATACCTTATACCAAAGAGGATTTATAATTATAGGATTTATCGGACAAATGGACCTGGTTATACTTGTATTTATTTTGCTTGTAGTTATTTGTATTGTTGTTTTTAAGAATAGATTCGACCGACATTTTGTTACTTTTAGTTTTAATTTAAAGCTATTTAATGTTTAATAGGAATAAAAATATCAAACTGCTAACCTGCTTTTGCGAATACATAAAACTCGATTTGAAGATTCTCGCTATGTTTCTCTCAATTTGGCATAGTTTGTCGGTTGCATTCTGCATAACAGGGTCTAAATACACACAAGATACAGCGTCCGCTGTCTAGTTCTATTTTAAACAAAACTTTTATTATGGACTATGGGTATGGGCAATAGACAACTGATACATCATCATCATCAGGTCATTTTTTGTCTCCACTACAGGAGCACGACCCTCTCTCGTCCGTCCTAGACAGAAGGAGGATTTGGCCTACACTCCCCACGCTGGCCAGACGGGTTGGGGAGGCCTGATAGATGTTTTATAAACTGATACATACTCGAAAGAAAACTTAGACCAACAAATACATTGTCATGCACGTATAATGTTATGGTGCAGGAATTAGGGAAGAGCTAGCACTGATTTTATCCGTTAAAAATAATATTAGCGCGTAACTAATGTTCTAGGTTGCAAACTAGATCACAAATGCAAACACAAGTGTAGGAATCGAACCCGGAACCATCACCTAGCAAGATGACCATCGGTGTCATAATTATTATTTTAAATAGTTGATTTCAGCCATTTTGCCAGAATATTATAAATATTTTAAAAATGGATCTAATGGATGGGTTATTCCATTTTTTTTTAATATTTATATACTCGGTATCATGATTATCGGATAATCAAATTACAGCATCGTCATCGATCGTCAACAAACGACAATTTTAATTTTATTTGTAAGGAATAATTAATATAGAATATTTCAACAAAAAAAAAAAAAAAACAAATGTAGGCATTGTGGAGGATGTCTTATATTAGAATCGTATTCAATATACAGTTTCGTTCGCGCAGAAAATGGTTACGGAACGCGTGAGCGGCGTCCCTGCCTTCTACCCTTTTACATTATTTTTGACACTATTCAATTATTTTTAGTTATTAAATAAAGAATAAATTGTTTAACAAGTTAAATCATTTTAAAATAACATTCAATAAATGGCTGCTAGATAGATGTTTCTGTTCAGTAAATGTATTTTTGACTGGCTTCGGTCCGCGACTTCGCCCGCGTTTACGAAAAAATCTTAATTTTTCGGGTTAATATATAGACTATGACACTTACAAATAATGTAGCTTTGTATCGGGAAAAGAATTTTTAAAATCGTTTTAGTAGATCTGGTAGATCCAGAAGTTACCCCCTACGACCTCACCAACTCACAAACTTTACCTCTATATAATATTAGTATAGAAGTATAGACTAATAAACATTTAGGAACTTAATTTACGTCTAATAACATTTGAATAATAAATTCTAAAATGTTTGAATATTAATAAAATAGTTATTAATATTCAGAAGAATACATAAATAAATATTTCTGGACTATTTACACAGCGCGATCTAGTTCCAAATTAAGCGCAAAGCTTGTATAAGTAGCCAACTGATAAATGTAATTATTATTTTTTGAAAATACATACATAAAACACATAGAAAACACCCAGACCAGGACAAACAGACATGTTCATGTACACAAATGTTTGTCTTGTGCGGGGATCGAACCCGCGACCTCGCAGTTAAAGTAGCCATTGCTAGCCATTCGACTACCGGGCTCATCAAGAATATAAGTAAATCTTATTATTTTTAATTATGCTCAATTTAATTCAAGTGACATTTGCATGCTGATCTTACGATGGATAAATATCTGCTTATACATATTCTACTGAGTCAATTTTATATTTAGCTGACTCGTGCCCACTTCATTGGGCGGTAAACATTTTTACGAAAAAAAGTATTTTTATTTTTCGGGTTAATATAGCCTACGACACACACAAATAACGTGGCATTCTATTGATAAAATAATTTTCAAAACAGATTAATTAGATTCAGAGATTACCCTCTACCTCATCACAAGCTCACAAATTATATCTCTTTATAATTTTGGTATAGTAGTATAGATTAGAATCTTTATTTTACTAGGTAGATTTTATTATTACGCTTTTTGTAAAGTATAACGTCAGGTAGCGACTATCATAATCATGTTAAATAAAATATTGTTTTCAATTCCTAGTACTGTGTATTGGTAACAATATCACCAGGAATATATTAACTATATAGGTACTACTAAATATGGTTTTATAACTCTTATAGTCAATACCCGAATCTAGGCGCTCAAAAAGCAAGTCGAGCCTCGCTCGCTTCCTTAACCCAAGTTCGACTTGCTTTTAGATTCAACTAGTCTAATATCATAATTTAGTAGTAACAAAAACCAACATTCATGTTAAGGTACTAAGTAAACCCAAGCTTTGCTTTGCCATTGAAGCTAAACCCAACCGATCCGTGGAAATTCCCTGTGAGAGAACAGAAAAAGGGAATAACATCATAAGGGGTGTTTGTCCCTCACAAATAGTTAGATTATATAAATAATGCGCCCGGAGCTGTTTGGCCGATAGAGATCTGCGGCCGGACAGCGGTTGCGAAGCCGCTTCGAATTTGGTTAAATTATTTTCTTTTGAAACGTTTTTTATATCATTGATTTAAATAAACTATTTGTTTCATTATTAAATGAGTTATTCGTTCACATTTAGATACAAATGAATCAAATAATGATCATTGTCTTTTGCTAGAAGATTGAAAAGTCAAAAGGAACGACAAATCTCATTCCCACCACTGTGTTTCCTGTGTTGTCAAGATTAACAGCGGCGACCACCAAAAATACAACAAACAATGTAGTCCATTGCAAAACTACAGCTGCCTTGCATCCCACAATGAATTTAATCAGAAGAAATTAGTAGGAACAACAATTTTTGGAATTTGACTATGACTTCCTAATATATTAAGAATGTGTTTAAAAAATATATATTGTAAGAAACTGTCTAATAATATAAATAGATTTTCCTTCTAAATCTGAGTCGTTATTTTACAAAAAAGATTCTTGTTATTTTGCTATGAACGACCTAGTTTTGTAATCATTAAAGACGGGAAGTCCCTTGTGCTGTTTGTGTAAAAATAAGAGCGTGTCATAGTTCAAGTAACATTTATTTATTTCATTTTCAAAGTTTGTGAGACTTCCATCATGATATTCGCAAGTTAAATAAATTACATACATATATTTGGACAGATTCCAAAAAAAAAAAATCTATAACAATATATGTTTTCCCGGGATAAAAATTAGTCTATCTATTTCACTGTTTAGATCTCAAACTATCCACGTAAAGAACAGTGCAATTCATTGGTTTCTTTCGACGTGAAAGAAGAACAAACTGATATATTTTCGCATTTATAATAATACTATGGATATGTTCATTCTTGATTCGACAAAAGTGGACAAGAGAAGTAGGGCATAGCGTATTTTTTAAGCTGCCCGACTGGCGAAGTACCTCACAGAATACCACAGCCAAATAATGATTCGCTTGAGGGTTGATGGTGTTTTTGCGAGTGAGTGAAGCAACCAGAGAGAAAGAAAGGATAGTGTATAAGCCTTGCAACGTGTCGGCGATGCCTTGGTGTTGCTGGTCTCCACGGGTGGCGATGATTGCTTTCCATCAGGAGAACCACATGTTCATTTGCCACCATCTTATTTTTTTTATGTCGCAAACGAACATGTGGCTCGCCTGATGGAAAGCAATCACCACCGCCCATGGAGATCAGCAACACCAAGGCATCGCCGACTCGTTGCAAGGCTTATACACTATCCTTTCTTTCTCTCTGGTGGCTTCACTCACTCGTCGATCCGTTGCCATACGGCTGGCAACGGATCGACGACCATAGTTTTTTTCCATTCTTCCATTCTTTCTTTCCGCAGGAACACAACATCCCTCAATGGAACTGCTATTTGGCTACGGTATTTCGTTTATGTCGGAGATACTTTCCCAGCTGGGCAGCTTAAAAATACGCTTTGTCTTTTCGCCAGAGCCTCGTTTGTCAGTTAGCAGGGTGCACCACATGCAGGTGAGCTTGGCTTTGGTTCAAAGATGTTCATGAACCTCTTACACTCCTATTTCATATAAAAAAACAATAAAAATCTTGTGAGATTTTCTACATGGTATTGTATATTTTGCGGCTTGGAGCGCTTGTAACGTGACACGCCAGAACGGGTCGGTTGGCTGCCCACGTTGCCGACTTACGTTCCTAGTTACTGATATGTTACAAATAGATACCTCGTCGATATCCGATACGACTTTGACGTACTCACGTCAGCCATTAGCAAGTGTACATTAATTAGTTATATCATATATCAAGCGATGTAACAGTTTTTGTTTTAAATAATTGAACAGTTGCTTCCTGTTAAAAACGATTCAATGATAATTGATATTATTTATTACGACAGTTTTTTTTATATTATTCAGTGTCTAACTCAACAAGTCGTCCTATATTAAAACAAACTGTATCTTATAGGATACAGTAGATTTTGTCATGAAAAAACAATATTAAAAAATATTTAGACACAGGTATAGTTATGTACTCATAAGTATACATAATTTTAAATTTGAAGTTAGGTACGAAATATATCTAAACAGTAAACTATAGTTGAGACAATGTTTTTATACCAGAATAATGTCGGGTGCCAAACTAGCATACGAGTCGCCTGTTGGGAAGCGGTTATCGTAGCCTATAGACATTGGCTTTAAACGAGTATAGCTCGCTGGTACCTCCGTTGCTAACGCAGCATCTCACTTCTTGTGACCTTATTCACTCGCCAAATCGGAATACCTAATTGGAATAATTAAAATCACAGATATATGTTTTTAAAAATAACAATTTCGTTGTTTTATTTAATTTTGTTAATTCTATATGAATAATTAGGGTGACATAAACAATTAAATGATTTGAACTGCCTCAATTAAATCATCTTACAACATCTATGTCTAAACATACATCCTATTTTTTTCTAGTAAATAAATAGAAAATGCTACAAAAACTCAGTTCGCAAAATAAGAAATGCAATCTAGTAGTAGAATCAAACAAATAGGGTAGTATCTGCAGTGACCAATTCAAATTGTAGGAACTATCGGATCTGCGTACAGCGGGGGATGGAATCCAATCAGTGAAACTAGTTTCACTGATGCCTATCACTAAACTTTCACATTCAAAGATTTGTTTCTCGAGATTAAATCAAAGGCGAATTACAGTAGCGGCGAAAAAGAAATATGGCCAGTCCGGCCCGCGCCAGGGCGGGGGTGTCCTGCTGAAATTGCTTTTCAATCCCTCGGACTTTGGACTTGTAAAGAAGTTATTACCTTCCAAGGAGATAGCGGCGGGTCCAGCGATACGGATATATGTCTTTTTCATATGTAATATTCCTTTTTCGCGTTTTATTAATGGAAAATGTTTCGTGGGACAGCGCGGGCAGCTCTCGCCTGCGATATTAAAAAAGCGAACGTCGACTTAGTGCGGCTTCTTTTATGAGATTGTCGTAAAGTAGTTTATGCTGGTTCGGATAGGCGCGAAATTGCCCGCGAGTAATATGTGTAATCATATACGAGGTTATGCAGACATTTTATTGATTTGCCATAATTGAATGACACCGTCGCGTTTTGTCAACTGTCTAGTCACAGTGTGGGTACAATTACACTCGGGAAGTGATCGTGCCTATAGCTCTGGTACCCACCATGGGAGTGGTTTTTTTTTTAATACTACGTCGTGTGGTAGACAAGAATACGGCCTGTCTGATGTGAAGCGGTTACCGTAACCATATTAACGCTCGCAACATAATGTATCACTTGCGCGCCGCCACCCCCGCTGCCAACGCAGCATCTCCTTCATTTCTAATGACCTCACTCACTCGCAGGAACACAACAACCCTCAAGGGAATTGTTATTTGGCTGCGGTATTCTGTAAGGTGGAGGTACATTCCCCAGTCGGGTAGCTTACAATTACGCTCCCTTCCTCTCTTTTCGCCAGACCTTCGTTTGTCAATCAGCAGGGTGCACCACGTGCAGGTGAAGTTGGCTTTGGTTCAAAGATGTTGATAAACCCCTTACACCCCGATAGTGGTGGTGGTACGTGGTGGTAGGGTCTCGATGTTTGGGAGACCGAGCGTCGTCGGTTCGCTACGAGCTACTCTACTTAAGAGTACCTGATTAGGTGCTCTTAGTAGAGTAGCTGCTGCTGAGGAGGTGCTTGCAGGTGAAAGGAGAGTAAGACCTGCTACAAATCTGCTTGCGTGCTCGGTTGGTTTACCGGGCACAAGAGCGGTGCGGGTAAAGTGTACTGTCCTCTGGTTGGTTTACTAGACGAGAGACTCGCAATCCTGTGATATAACCGGAAGATTGGTGTACAGGGGCGCATTAGCTGAAGCTATAGGATACGATGTCTAGTCACATGCACACAGTAACTCATATAATTAAATTATTTTATTAATTCTCTTTTGTTGTTAATCTATATTATGTACCTACTCGTAGATACACCTGCGCTTGTATTCATTGCTCGTTTGATAATGTTGCGTACTCTAATTAAGTCCACTACACCAATGTTTGGAATTAATTAGTGTATTGTTTAATTGGCATCTCTTGTTATCTGTTTGTTTGGATTATTTATTCATTAGTGGTGTTTGTGACAGCTCCTGCTGAGATAGACGTCGTTACGTCCGATTGTTATGCTACACACAACAATAAAATTACTTATAAATAAACATAAGGGTTTATTTATCTTGAGGAACCCGGTAGTCGAATGGCTAACAATGGCTACTTGACTCCGAGGTCGCGGATTCGATCCCCGCACAAGACAAACATTTGTGTGCATGAGCATGTATGTTTGTTTGGTCTGGGGATTGTCTATGTGTTATATGTATTTATTTACAAAAAAAAGTATTTAAGTACATTTATCAGTTGTCTAGTACCCATAGTACAAGCTTTGTGCTTAATTAGACTAGATGGAGCTGTGTAAATTGCCCAGATTTATTTTTTATTATTTATTTATTAAATCCAACACGGATTTATCTTGAGAAAATGATACGATATAGTATTTTTTTAGGTCTAATATTTTATTACAAGGCAAGATGTACGTATTCTAGTGTCCGACCGAATGTTCGGTTTCGGTTTCGGTTTCGGTCGAGTTTCGGCAAAAATAACGAGTTTCGGTTTAGTTTCGGTTTCGGCGGCAAACCTGCCGAAACTACGACCGAAACCGAAACTTCATTCGAGAGTTCTCGCGCTGTGCTCGGTCATGTTCGGCGCAGTAAATTCCATCCAAGCGACAAAGATATTTTACCGCGTCCACGTGGCTAATCATGTCGTGACTTGTTTGCGTTTGCAGTGCGTTTTGTGTTTTGTTGTTTGTGAGTTTTCGTGTGTTGTTTTGAATTCGGAAGTTTTATCATGTGATATTGTATTAAGGGTAGGTAGTAAACACAATAATTTAGTATAACAAACTAATGCATAGATTATAGTAGAATCCAGTCTAACATAACTATCTGAATATTTTGTGTTTAATTTAACTCATTCGGTAATGCTATACGTAAACAAACAATAGTTAGGTACTTGGTACTTACTATAGTGCATTAGTGGTGATAATATTAAATATTTAGAGTTTCAACGTTCAATTTAATAATTATAACCAAGTATCTAGCAATTATAACGTAACGTAATAATTATTATTTTTTACCCGCGACGGAACGGAGACGGTATATGCGTTTAGGGTGCTAGGATGTTTGTGCAAATCAATGTTTCCAATTATCTCCAAAACTACGAGTCCGATTTTGATGCGGTTTTCAGTGATGGGTTCGGGTTTGATTGGTGCATGTTCTTAGATAGGTGTTACGGTGACAACTCACCAGGGGGCGCTGCAGTAAATATTTGTTTATGAAACCAATGTTGCCATTTATCTCCAAAACTACGAGTTCGATTTAATTGCGGTTTACAGTGATGGGTTCGGATTTGATTGGTGCATGTTCTTAGATAGGTGTTACGGTGACAACTCACCAGGGAGCGCTGCAGTAAACATTTGTTTGTGCAACCAATGTTGCCATTTATCTCCAAAACTACTAGTTCGATTTTGATGCGGATTTCAGTGATGGATTCGGGTTTGATGGGAGCATGTTCTTAGATAGGTGTTACAGTGACAACTCACCAGAGGGCGCTGCAGTAAACATTTGTTTGTGCAACCAATGTTGCCATTTATCTCCAAAACTACTAGTCCGATTTTGATGCGGATTTCAGTGATGGGTTCAGGTTTGATTAGAGCATGTTCTTAGATAGGTGTTACAGTGACAACTCACCAGAGGGCGCTGCAGTAAACATTTATTTGTGCAAAAACAAACTACTAGTCTGATTCTGATGCGATTTTCAATTGTAATACCTATGCTTGCTCTCTAAATAATCTTTATTAAGTTCATAGCATAAATTCTTTAAGTCGGGGGTTTCAAAATTATTTTATTCTTTTTCAACTACGTTTCAACCGTCAAGGGTTTTTAAAAAAAAAAAATTTTGGTTTTATATAATATGTCGGGTGGCAGACAAGCATACGGCCCGCCTGATGTGAAGCGGTTACCTTAGCCATATTAACGATCGCAACATAAAATATCACTCGCGCGCTGCCACCCCCGCTGTAGACGGAGCATCTCCTCCCTTTCTGGTGACCTCACTCACTCGCAGGAACACAACAACCCTCAAGGGATTTGTTATTTGGCTACGGTATTCTGTGAGGTGGAGGTACATTCCCCAGTCGGGTAGCTTACAATTACGCTCCCTACCTCTCTTTTCGCCAAATCTTCGTTTGTCAGTTAGCAGGGTGCACCGAGTGCAGGTGAAGTTGGTTTTGATTCAGAGATGTTGATGAACCACTTACACCTCCAATTATAAGAAAAGTACCTACATTCAGATAATTGTTTCGAAAAAGTTTCGGTTTCGGTTTCGGTTTCGGCCGAAACTGAGACTGTTGCCGAAATTCGGTTTCGGTTTCGGTTTCGGTCGTAAAAACCAGTTTCGGTCGGACACTAACGTATTCATAATGTATGTGAAATGAGGTGTTAATGTGATTCCTAGAACTCGACTATACATTTCAATAGAATGGTCATTAAAGGAGTTACGTTACTAACAAGGATTTCTCCCACAGTATAAAGTAAAGGCAGAGTTCCTTGAAATTAGTAATCCTCGAGTACTTGCAACTTAATAATACATAAAATAATCTTGAAAATGAAATAAATTGAATATCGCTTCATATTCTTATCCTTTCATTCGCTTAACTGGGACATACATATAAGCTAACGAAAGCAAGTCGTATGTATAAGCTAAAAGTATTTTTTCTATACCCAAGTGTCTGTAAGTATAACTCTAGATATATAAATGAAAATTAATTAAAATTAGACATAGTATCAGAAATAAAAGGACCTAATTTTGACCATTAACCTTTTCCTCCTTCCTGTTTATGAAAGTTAAGTTCATGTCGGTACTCTTTTAAGGGCCAGTCTCCAGGCAGACGGAGAGGGGCGGAGAACTATTTTCATATAAATCGTCTTTGCTTACTTCAGTTGCTTACACCACTAGGTAGGTAGGATATTAATTTATTTCAGTTTTATTTGACCTAACTTGCCGTATAGCAAATTTCATGATGTTACCGATGGAATGTGGTCGCTCGGTGCCTGCTTCACGCTTGTCATTACCACGCTGGGGGTGCTGCGCGCCGGCCCGCACCCGCAATTCAATTCGGCCCGTGACACACGGATTGATTACACCTGCCCGTCACTATTAATAGAATATTGTGTGTGATTCAAATTGAATTAGCCGGCCATTGTCGATTGCCCGCGTGTTTCGTATGAACTATTGATTTTGAATATTTAGTAGCCAATTTAGATTGTGTGTACCACTGTACTAAACTGTGGTTTCATTATGAAGACATATGAATTAATCCGAAATGATCGCTATGATTATTGATTGAATATTGAAAGCTGCTTTATTAGATTAGTTTAAAATTTATAACTTGATGAATTAGGGACAACTTATACTAACTTATAAAGACGCCGAACACTGAACTTGTTATAAAAATAAGAACCAGCTTATTTGTAAATAGCATTGTCCGCATATTATACAGACAAGTAGTGATTGAGAAGTAAGACAAAAATTGTAAAAACAGTTGTTTTGGTCTCTATTTTTTCTATAATAAAAACTTACGTAGTTTTTATATTTCCCTTGATATAGAATTATATATTTTTCTTAAATATTTTTTCAAGAACAGACATCGGCCAGTTACAAAAATTATTATGTATAGATGAGATTAGCTTCTTCGTCAACAAAAGTTGCGGGTTCAATCCCTGCACAAGAGAATATTTAGTGACCATGAACAAGTCTGTTTATCTTTTTCTGGGCTATGTAATATAAGTATTTACATATGACTTCACCTATACTACACTCACACACATTCCGCCAACCCGCAGTTGAGCAGCGTGGGGGAGAATGCTCCAAACCCCTTCTATTGAGAGGAGACCCGTATCCCACCAGTGGGATGAGTAAGGGTTAACGACATATCACCTTGTACCCATAGCACGAATTTTTATAGTTTAGGTCTAGACGGCGCTGTGTAATTTGTAATTAAATATAAAAATCATTCTCCTTGACGTATACAAATTATACACAACACACTTTAAATAATATATGTTAATTGTAGGTTTTTCATATCGTTACGGATATTAACAAAAAAATGTTAGAGCAATATATTTTTAATTAAATAAATATGGCGGTTCGCGGCATTTTTATAAAGAGTGTAAATAAAAACACTGATATATCTATGTGCTTATGGTTAATTAGCGTGAAAAATATTCGTGAGAATTTCCATATGGGACCGGTTTGAGAAATCTCGAGTTGTGTTGCGGACCCCTATAGTTTTTCCGTCCAATTGACCACGAATAGGTATGTTCCGCTTTGCTCCAATATTTGTTCAGACTATTAAAAGTACAGTTGAGCGCTTGACGTGTTTGTCCAGCTGCCGTACTGTTTGTCTGTTTGTTGCGTTTAATCGCTTTCAATTTATTTTTGGCCCAATTATGTTGACTAGGAAACGTTGATTTTCGTAGTTAGGATTTTTATTGCGGTGGGCAATGTTATTGGTTATTGCGAGAACGACGGTGGTTCGAACCCACCACCGTCGGTCTCGCAATAACCATACAATACAAGCTTCTAGATAAATGTTTATATGGTCTCCAATTGCTCATTGTATTTTGTATTCTGGCAAAAAAAAAGCGAGAAAGAAAAAGCTAAGAAGAAGCGAGGAAGCCAGTGTTCTTGCCTCCCTGCCGCATAGGACCGATATTTTTGAGGAATAGATTAGTATTTTATTTTTATTTTTATTAGTTTTATTTTTTAGTAATTTTAAGATTAGATTATTTTTATTTACTCTAGTTTAGTTGCATTTTGTTGTTTTAGGTATTTACTAATTTTATAAAAGTTAACATACGATGTATGAGAAGAAAATCACAGTCCAAACTATGATCCTCTGCAATGTTGCTATGCTGGTCCAAAGTCAGTATTATTATGTGTACGAGTGACAGTTATTTATTTGTCTATAATTTTTGACGTGATAACGTCGATGAACGCCGGCTGCACGCACGAAAAAGCATGACTCATTGTCACGTTCTGCCTGAGCTGAGCATGCAAGCGAGAGCGCTGAACAAGCGATAGAGAGGCACTACCGGCCTAAGCGTTCATCAATGTTTTCTTGTACGTAAACTGACTTTACAGACAACCAATTTTTTTACGTAGAAATAATAGATTTTATTTGTATTTATTTATTTCCTCAGATTATAAAACGATGCTAAACTACATCTAATCCTGTAATAACATAAAATACAAGCACTTAAGCACTTTTGGCAAGATATGTCTTGCAAAAAATATATGTTAGGTGATTATTTACATAGGTTTATTTTTTACTTAAGCAGAAAATAATTGAAATGTTTTTATTTCTGTTACAGGTACGAGTACTTTAGAAAAAAATATTCTGTGAAATAATTTCAAGTGAGTTTTTTTTATTAATTGTATTAAGGAGTCACTAAACTGCGCAAAATTATAATGTACTTAATAACTAAAATATTAAATTCAAGTGTTGTAACTTCGAAATTGACTATAATAACTTTTAAACTTTCGCGTTGCATGATTGAAATTATAATAACCACTGTCAGAGTAACCTGGTCGAAACGTCAGACAATATTAAAGGTAGATATGTAAAACTACCTTTCGAAATTGAATTTTGAATTTGTTGTTTAAGACGTTTTTTTATACCTATGAGGAGGGGGGCAAACGAGCATGTGGGTCACCTGGTAGAAAGCAATCACCACCGTCCATGGAGGTCAGCAACACCAAGCGGTCGCCGATCCGTTGCTTGCCTTTTAAGAGAAATAAAGACTCTGTTCTTGAAGGCACCCACGTCGTAGTTGTTCGGAAATACCGCTGAGGGAAGTTGATCCCACCGTTTCGCCGTTCGTGGTACAAAATGTCTTCGGAATCGTTCTGTAGTACATCGGCAATTATCAAGATGATATGGATAAAATTTTCATTTATGGCGAGTTGTACAACAGTGGAATTCAGTGGCAGGTATCAAATCAAACAGCTCATCTGTGCACTTCCCGTGATATAATTTGTATAGAACGCAAAGAGACGCTACATTTTTCTACTTCTGCTTCAAAGATGTTGATGAACCACGTACTCGTGCACCCAACATTCAACTGTCTTTCAATGAAGAATGTTACTAGGTATGCCAAATCCCTTGAAATGTTGTCTCAGTGAAGCCTGTATGTATATAAACACACTAGTTTTTGTTGTAGTCAAAAATACCTAGTAGTTTTGATTTTAGACATTCAAAGTTTCGAAAAATATCGAGTCCCGCTAACAGTCTTGTGACGTCATTTCACAACGCATCGCACGGGCCACGCCCACTGCTCGCTTAGTATTAGAGATATGACATTCTAATTATAGTATTTAAATTATTATTTAATTGTAATTATAGCATTTAGGTATAATTTCAACGGCACGGGCGCGCGACCGCGAGCGGACTGAGTGAGCCAGACTAAGCGTGTTGTACGATGACGTCACACAGCCCGCGTCGTACGGTTACAACTTGTTTTACTTCTAAATCGGAAACTAATTGACATATCGAAGTAATTCTTTCACTAGTATTTTTTATTTTTGACAGAAAATATGGAGTGCTAATAATCAAAATTAGTTAACATTCTCCATTGTCATTCAATTTGTTAAGAAGGCAGGACGTCTGTCGGGTTAGCTAGTTAAATAAATAAACCTTTCATAAAACACGAAATTGGTAACAAAACTTTGATCCCGATTGTACAACCGACAATTTCCTATTAGTTACGAACAAAGGGTACTCATTATATGTAGGGCTGTAACAGAATACGGTTGTTAGACTAATTTCGCTGGAAGATCATCTATGTAATTAATCCACTTAGGAGCCGTGGGTTGCTTTGAAACTGGATGCTCGGATCCTGAGTTTCGTTGGCCTCTTAGCTTAGTTAAGTAGTGAGCCAGCCTTTATTAGCTGTTTAAGCGTCAAGTTAATTTGAACAATACTGACGTAAATGAAGTTAATATTTAATATTGTGTATTATGACGAGATCGGTGGTCGAATGGCTAATAGCTACTTTGACTCTGATTGCGGGTTCGATTCCCGCACAAGACAAACGGTTACCGCAGCAATCGGTTGAATACAAATAAAGTATTCAACCGATTGCTGCGGCACCACCGCTGCTAATCTTTTTTTTTTTGCTTTTATAAACATTTACGATTTGACGAGTTCGGTGGTCGAATGGTTAGCAATGACCACTTTGATTCCGAGATCGCGGGTTCGATCCCCGCATAAGATAAATATTTGTGTTCATGAACATATCTGTTTGTCTTCGTCTGGGTGTTTTCTATGTAATTATATGTATGTATTTACAAAAAAATGTATTAAGTATAATGTCAGTTATCTAGTACCCATAGGTACTCATATTACTGAAATGAGGCGATAAGCCTCTACCCAACCGCCATGGCATCCCGCATGGCGACATCACCGACCACTGTATTTTTTATACCACTAAAGTGACAAACAAGCATACGGCCCGCCTGATGGAAAGCAGTTACCGTAGCTTATGAACGCCTGTAACACCAGGGGCATCACACGCGCGTTGTTAACCCTGTAAAAACCTTTCCCCTTCTTGGTGAACCCCATGCTCGAGTTTCCTGAGAATCCAAACAGTTTATAACATTTTTTTAATGGAAAAATATAATATTCTGGCCTCATATTGGCCGGTATAGTAAGTCTCGGTGAGGGCAGAGTAATAGGCGTAACTGATACGAGTAGTCATACTGAACCAAAAAAAGTGATAGAACAGATAAAATATATTTTATGTAAATTCAAAATAGAAACAAAGAAAATAAATTTGTGGTAAATGCGTAACCGATACGCATAATGAGTAATAAATAATATGAATTATGAGGCATATCAAAATTCCCATTTTTATGCGCGAATACCGCAAATCATTATTCAGTGGCAGGGATATTAAATTATTCACCAACAAATAACAATTATTAATGTAAAGTTGCATTGAATGTAAATAAATGTACCTATTTCGCATTCAGAGGTGGAAGCTTGGTGGTTCGTAACACAGGTATTCTTAAACACGGTACACCAGTTGAAGTTTGATTGGAATTGGCCTCAACTTAGCCGGTAGGGCCTCTGGGCCCCTACCGCCGAAGCTAAAGCATTACCATCGGATTTTTTGATTCCCAAAAATAGGTCATAGGTTTAAGTTATTAACAAGCATTCTTATCTTTATCGGTAAACCTTAAGGGTTTCTGCCAGCTAAGTGAAACACAATTGCCACTAATCTATTCTGGAGTTACATTTTTGCAATCAAACAATCAGGTGTGTATCAAATAATCGGTTTCAGCTTCGGCTGTAGGGCCCCAGATCTGTAATAATAATAATCTTTATTTAAAAATTACATAAACATTCATTACAAAATCAAGAGTACCTTATCTGTGCACTTAAATGTTGAAAATGTTTGACAACTAAATAACAATATTATTCTTAGTTCTTAAAAATCTGTGACGATAGATTTCACACGAGCGAAAATACAATGATGTATGTACTCCCTAGAACTCTTGCCCCCGAGTGCTGATTTAATTTGATTTAGAGTAGCTAATTATAGCTAACAATGAACTAGCAAATTAATCTAATTACGGTAACCCATAACACTAAACATATTAAAGTTAACGAATCGTATCAATCGGGCTAATCTCGGGCGGGTGCAGTGCGGGCTAATTCGCGTCACTGATTAATCGAGTGCATTACATGCGTTACGCAGTTAATCGCGCTGTAACGTGATCGTTTGTTGCCTAACTTGATGCTTATTGATTACTGACGGTAAATATATGGCAGTGACATATTGTGAAATATTACCTACATGGAGTTGTAAACTATATAAATATATAAATAAAAATGAATGTTGCTAAGCGCAAAACCCGAGTACGGTTCGGCCAATTCGGCACATTTTTTTTCGTATATTCCTTAGGGCACACGGTAAGTTTTAATTAAGATAAAAATGGAGAATATAAAAAAAAAATGAGAGTATGAAGTCTGTCCTAGTATAAAATAAAGATTAATTTGTAAAATATTTAATTTTAACAAAAAAATAACCGAGTACAAACATTATTCTACATTTATGTAGATACAAGCTGATGATGATGAAAAACATATGGCACCAATCTGGAAGTATACATTTCAAATAAAAAAAGTTTTTTTCAAATCGGTTTATAAATCACGGAGTAATTAAATAACTAACATTAAAAAAAAAATACAGCCGAATTGAGAATCTCCTCCTTTTTTGGAGTCGGTTAAAAATAGAGATTTTGTATTGTGATGTCCAAAATTTAAAAGGAAAACAGTTCTAAACTAGCTCTAGCCACTGACTAAAAATGATAGTTTGCAAACGTGTATAAAAACAGAAAAAAAAAAGGTTAGCAGTGGTGATGGTGGTGCGAAGAATACTTTATTTGTATTCAAACGTTTATAAGTCTGCGGTAACCGCTTGACATCAGGCGTGTGTTACGCTTCTTCAGCATCCGGCAATGCATAAAAAAATATAGAACATAACTATTATCACAAGACAAAGGAAAGAAAAAAATTAATTAAATAAATTAAACGGGTCACTCACGTCTTTTTGTCGGGAAAGCCGACTAGTTTCGATCTCAAAAGGAGACCTTCATCAGGGCGAATGTCCAGACACGTCCACCCTTTGCCTCTCGCGCCGGACACTGATTAATCAGTTTCCTGACAAAAAGACGTGAGTGACCCGTTTAATTAATTTAATTAATTTATGTATTACGTGAGTTTTAATAATATGAACTCCATGGACGGTGGTGATTGATTTACATCAGGTACCCCACATGCTCGTTTGCCTCTTTTTTTATAAAAAAGTAATCACAATGACAATGAAATGTTTTACCTAACTTAAAATCACCTAGTTTCATCATCATCATCAGGTCATTTTAGTCTCCACTACAGGAGCACGACCCTCTCTCGTCCGTCCCAGACAGATGGAGGACTTAGCCTACACTCCCCACGCTGACCAAACGGGTTGGGGAGGCCTGATTGATGTTTGGTAATGTATATCCCTTAGTCGCCTTTACGACATCCACGGGAAGAGACGGAGTGATTGTATTCTAGTCTGCCGGAACCACACGGCCAAAATCACCTAGTTTAATGGCAGATACTTCCAGTTATTTGGTGAAATCACCAGTGAAGTCACTCGTTTAGTTTACAATGGGTTAAAAATATAGTGTCCTTGTACCTAATGAGAAAATCTGAAGTGAATCATTGCTAAGCTAAACAATATGACAAGATCTTATCTACATATAGGTTTGCACTTTACAGCTACAGCCTATGATGTAACTGACCTATGCTAACTAGTTCCTGAAGCCGACAAATATGTCACAGGACCGTATATTCTGAAAATAAATCACAGATTTAATAATTAAATATTTTTTTATAATTAATGTCGTCGTCAACCTCATTCATCCACTGCTGAGATATGGGTCTCCCCTCAATTGAAGGGGTTTAGAGTATACTCCACGACACTGCTCAACTGCGGGTTGTTTTTAAGCCGCCTAAAGGCCAGTGACTTCACGTGTCAGGCTAACGAACACGCAAATTAAGCAACGTCGACCGTAGCCTGTCCATGGATGGATTTAGTATATGATAGTAGATGATAATCGTTAAGCCAAGTTTGTGGCCTTTAGGCTGCTTGAAAACATTTGCCTCCAACTCGTGGTGGAGTATGCTCTAAACCCCTTCGATTGAGGGGAGACAAAATTCAGTACGAAAATTTTTAAATCAGTCAGCAATCACCACGAAATGACAATAAAAAAATTGGTTGTCTGTAAAGTCGGACGATAATTTTTATGTGATAACGTCATAAGAAAACATCAGCCGATGGAGTGGAAGAGAGATAGATGCGTCACAAGCCGAACGCTCAGCCCGATTGTGCCTCTCTATCGCTTGTTCCGCGCTCTCGTTTGCACGCTCGGCTCAGTCGGAACGTGACAATGAGTCATGCGTTTTCGTGTGTGCAGCCGTCGTTCATCGATTTATAAGACGTTATCACGTCGATAAATAATTTAAGCGATTATACACGATTTAATTGTAACATTGCCACTCCATTCACATCACTAATTTTTCAATTCACTTTTCGCCACCATCCAAAAATATATCAACACCCTCAATGAGCATTCAAAAGATTCAATAAAAATCACATGTTTTAATTAAACATTTATTTGAAGAGGGGGACACACAATAGTTCAATTTGCGACAAATAGCTATGCATTGTTGGAACACGGTGGTGAAAATGGTGATTTTTTTATCCAATTCCAACCTTATTCCATTGTAATACGAAAGATTATTTTTAATTTGGACATTCAGCATTAGAGACCCTGTTCAAATAGCCGATTGAGACCATTGAAATTGAATAAAATTAGTAGAATTGTGTTACAGAAAATAGTTTTAATATTTTAGTTTGGTAGTGGTTTGTTATTTAATGAACGATATTGTCTACTGTTGCAGAAACTTAACTAATGACCAAATGTTAATGCTATTAAAATTTAAAATGTAAAGCAAAATTTGTATGTTCCATGGAGCCTATAACAAAGGTTTTTGTTAATTATTTATAGTTTTATTTTTAGCTTTAATTGAATTAAGAAATCTAAGGGCAGATCTGTTAAAATTCAATAGGGGCTTTTGGAGTCTCAAATTAATATGGATAAGTTAAATTAGTATGGATAAGTACGCACACTAGCGGAGCCGAATGCGTCGAACGAACTGAATATTGTGATTTTAAAGTTATTATACCTCGAGACGGTTTTAATGCTATCGAAGTAATTCCTTCACATATACTTAGTTGTGATATTACTGTGACTGTCTTTATATAACAAACGGAAAAAATATACAAAAAAAAAAAACATACGGCCCGCCTGATGTGAAGCGGTTACCGTAGCCGTATTAACGCTAGCAACATGACATATTGCTCGCGTTCCACCACACCCGCTGCCAATGCAGCAACTCCTTCCTGTCTGGGGACCTCACTCACTCGAAGGACCACAACAACCCTCAAGTATTCTGTGAGGTGGAGGTACCTACTTCCCCAGTAGGACAGCTTACAAAATACGCTAGACTCTACCAGTCTTTTCACCGGACCCTCGTTTGTCAGCAGGGTGTACTTCGTGCAGGTGAGGTTGGCTTTGGTTCAAAGACGTTGATGAACCACTTACACCCCTATTATGCCTATTATGATACTGTCTAGTGTCTCCCAGAAGTCGTACTGCACGCGTAATCAAATCTGGGCGGCATTAGAACATATTGTGTGCAAGCCAACTCAATCAGTAGCCGTTAGTGGTATTACAATAACGGCACATTGTCGCCCGAGCGGCGCATTAATTAGGTAAGTACGCGCACGTCACTCGGTGCACTAATTAATTGAGCGTATTATTGGTGCATTGCTAACCGATGCGGTTTCGGTAATACTACGCCCTAATACGTATTAGTTATCGAGTACATATTCTTTACGTGGAATAGGTAAGCATTCCGTACGTGATCTTTTTAAAATTTTATTCATGGTACCGCCATGCTTTGTGATTCTTGCGTAAATATCACTGCTGAGGCCCTAGTGCTGCAGCTGTAGCCGATTGTGATGTCAAAATTCGTAGCACGGTATTGTTTTTGGCTTCGTTCTGTTGTGATACTTCCTAATATGCTTTACCGTTCATTTGCCAGAGCCTTGTTTGCAAGTCGGCAGGCACGTGCAGGAGAACGTGCCTCTACGTTAGGGCGAAGATAATTTAGCGGCATGTTTCTGTAAAATAAGTCGATGCTTTACTGCTCTATAATTTTGTGCTACAGCAAAACCAAAAAGGAGCTTATTATAATAACCATTCTATTGCAAAACATAAAATTTTTATATATACAAAATGGCAAACAATCATACGGCCCGCCACAAGAAAAACAGTTGCCTTATATGTACGTTGCCAACCCTATCAAAACTTCATCACGCGCTTTTTGAAGAACCCCATTCTGTAGTTTCCTGAGAAAAAATCGACAGACAGTTCATTCCATATAGGTTGATAGTATGCGGGAGAAAATCTCTCTGGAACCGCACGTGACCACTTCCGCTCTAGTGTGTCAGGATGAATTCCCGGATGTCGATTCTACAAAAGGTTCTACTACAGGTCATAATATTTAGCAAACTACATAAAAATCTAGCTTTCTAGAGTATACCTATTATGTTAGCCTTTCTGACCCGGGACCCTACCTACCGCCGAAGCTGTAGCCGATTATCATCAGATTTTTGATCGCGAAAATAAACCTTAGGTTTAAGTCAATGACAAACATCTTCAGCTTGGTCGGTAGAGCTCTTTGGTTTCAACAGCTAAACTAAACACCAATAATGCAAATCTAAGCTAAAGTAAAGCTTCAGCTTCGGCGGTAGGGCCCCTGTAAACTTCATTTAACTATTTCACATTCGAGTTTAATTTTAAGTAACATAGAGATAATGATTAAAATATTCACTTGCAATTTTACTATTAATATATATATTTTTAGGGTTCCGAACCTCAAAAGGAAAAACGGAACCCTTATAAGATCACTTTGTTGTCCGTCTGTCTGTCTGTCTGTCTGTCTGTCTGTCTGTCTGTCTGTCTGTCTGTCTGTCTGTCTGTCTGTCAAACATTTCTTTGTCGAGAATGCGTGGAGGTATCAAGCTGAAATTTGAACTGTATACACAGGTCTACGGTCCCATGAAGTTAAAAAAAAATCAAACTGCTAAGTTTACGTAGAAAAAAGTTACGGCCGCTTATTCAGCAAAAAACGCATATTTCGACACACTCAAAGGAATCAAAACCTATAGGGTACTTCCCGTTGACCTAGAACTATGAAATTTGGCAAGTAACATCGTTATAGACTACAAGTACAGGAATAAATCTCAAAACTATACATTTGTAAATAGATCTAAAAAAATAGGGGGTCTATATTTTTTATAGGGTGTCGAAATTTCAAATTGAAACTACTAGTTCAAATGGGGTATCATATGAAAGGGCTTGATGTACACATTGCAAAATATATTTTATTTATTTTTTTCGACGCATTATTTCTTATTTATAATGAAAAATATCAAATTTAATAATGATACTACGTACCTACGGAACCCTCGGTGGGCGAGTCCGACTCGCACTTGTCCGGTTTTTTTTAATTTAATCTCACAAAGAACATGTTACATGAATAAATCAATATGAAAACCCATTCCTCGACAAACTGAACTATTGCAAGTTACTTTCCATTATCAAAATGTGGATTGAACAATGAAAACGCTAGAATCGTATAATGGCAAATTAATATTATTACGACTACAATATACCGCCAATAAGTCACCTTCGACCCACGAAATCGAGGGGCGAGGGGAGCAATTTAGCAGCAATTTTAATAATAAGTCTTGGTATTTCTATTATAGCGGGCGGCGATCAGGTGGGTCGCTCGGTCGCTCCGACGACGGTTTAATAACTCACGATTAGCCTATTGGAATCGCTATGAATGTTTGCTATTTTTTCTATATTGCCCCCACGCACGTTTAAATGGAATGGAAAATTAAATTGTTTGTTTGTAGATGCAATGCAATTTCACGTGATGAAGCTGAGGGAGGAATGTAAATACGCTCTAATGAAGCAATGCCGGCGATTTGTTACGTATTGTGTATGAACGGCTCATGGGCAGTCTAAAGTACTTTATTTTAAGGTATTCTTATTGCTTAATTTGATAAATCTATTTAAATATTTGTCGACAAAGGAAATAACGCTTTCGTTTGTTCTTATGGTCGTAACGTATTATATCTACTCATCCGCAGAATAATGCCCGATCTGTAGGGTTGATAGTCATGCTAATGTCAGATTGAACGTTGTTCGATTCTAAATATCCGATAATAAATGTGATTAGAAAATTCTAAAAACGTACTTCAGGGGATATTCATATTTCTTATCACGTTTAGCTATTCAACTTGTTTTTGCTCTATAATCACATCGGACTTTGTTTTGCGAATGATTAAATATACTTTTAGCATCAGTTATCAGCGATTTTGCGGCAACATTGATGTTGCGTTGCAGTTGCGGTATTGAATATTTCGATGCTTCATCGATTGGTGGTATGTGACACTTGTGGCAGGGCTTACTCTCTGCCACGGTCCACTATGAATTTGTGGACAAGTGTGTTCCAGTTTTTTTTAATAGCACAATTTAACCACGGGAAGATGGTTAAATTGAGCTATTAAAAAAACTGAATGAGCGACTGGAATGCCAGGTTAGGTTAGGTATGTTTTATATCATCTTTAGACGCTAAGTTTGTATAATAGTCGCCCACTCTAACAATTTTAAATGTAAAGATCGACATGTTGAAAAAGGCCTTTTTATTCATTTTAGAGTGTCATCATCATTGTACTTGATTTTAACACATCATAAGAGATTTCAATGGGTATACAGCTCATATTTTAAAATAGTACTTATAAGTAAGGTGTAGGTTCGTCAAAATTCAACGCAGTATTTACTTCTGCACTGCTCTATATAAATCCTCTAAATCTAAATCGATGCGAATGGCGAATTGCAGCGTTCAGTCACTGATGATCGCCAATGCTAAAAGCATGGAGAGCTTAGCTGTTGTAACAAACTCCCAAAAAACAACTAAATCGCTGTTACCAAAACTGTCAAGTGTGTAGGGACTTTATACACATATTTTTAGGGTTCCGTAGCTAAATGGCAAAAAACTGTCTGTCCGTCCGTATATCACAGCCACTTTTTTCCGAAACTATAAGAACTACACTGTTGAAACTTGGTACGTAGATGTATTCTGTGAACCGCATTAAGATTATTATCACACAAAAATTGAAAAAAAAAAAAAAAAAAATTTTTTAGGGTTCCCCATACTTAGAACTGAAACTCAAAAATTTTTTTTCTCATCAAACCCATACGTGTGGGGTATCTATGGATAGGTCTTCAAAAATGATATTGAGGTTTCTAATATCATTTTTTTCTAAACTTAATAGTTTGCGCGAGAGACGCTTCCAAAGTGGTAAAATGTGCCCCCCCCCCCCCCCCTTTGTAACTTCTATAATAAGAGAATGATAAAACTAAAAAAAATATATGATATACATTACCATGGAAACTTCCACCGAAAATTGGTTTGAATGAGATATAGTAAGTAGTTTTTTTTAATACGTCATAAATCGTAACTTTTATATTATGTTACTTGCTGCTACGGAACCCTTCATGGGCGAGTCCGACTCGCACTTGGCCGCTTTTTAAAAAAAATAGTATTAAGATCTTAGAACTTAGGTATATCTGGGATATAATACTTGTATTATATGGGGTATTCCTAGACATTAGTTGCGACAAACAACAAGATAACTTTATGAAAATAAGTAATTATGGAGCGGTAATTAATTAGTCATTTATATAACAGTTAATAAGATTAGTGAATGGGTATGCAGGCTAGTTGTATTAATCACAATAAGACCACTTGGGTGGCCAGTCAGCAAGCGAAACTTTTCATGGTGTTTTCACCCAATTATATTTGAAGAATGCTGGGATATACGTGCAATGTGATAAATAAAGATAATATTAATGAATAAATCTCAATGGTAAAGTAGAAATATTTTATCATTATAGTTGGTACTGCCGCGAGAATTTTAATTAAAAATGATAACGTATAATGCAGTGTGTAGACTCCCTTCGTGGTGGGGTGATTTTTAATTATTAAAATTTCAACGCCGGCGGCGTCTGTCGATATTACTTTGATATGGGGCCCCTGCGAAATATTACCGTCTATTACATGCATACATATTGCACTGATTTGATGGACAATATCACATGTGGAGGGAATAATGTAAAAAAAACATATATTCGTTTTGGGGTGTAAGTGGTTCATCAACATCTTTGAACCAAAGCCAACTTCACCTGTACGCGGTGCACCCTGCTGACTAACAACGAAACTCTGGCGAAAAGAGAGGGAGCGTAATTGTAAGCTACCTACCCGACTGGGGAATGTACCTCCATCTCGCAGAATACCGCAGCCAAAAAACAATTCCCTTGAGGATTTTTGTATTCCTGCGAGTGAGTGAGGTCACCAGAAAAGAAGGAGATGCTGTGTTGTTAGCGGGGGTGGTGGTGCGCGAGCGTTAATAATGCTACGGTAACCGGTTCACATCAGGTGGTCCATACGCTTGTCTGCCATCCGACGTAGTATAAAAAAAATCAACTAACAATTCTACCAACGCTTGTTAGCTGTTCGTAGCGGGATGTAATTAAAATTGGCATATTTGCTAAAAAACAAGTAAATTTGATAACTGTTCTTGCCGTATAAAATCCTTTTAATTAAAAAACTCATATCGTCATACAGTATATTAATAACCTGAAGTGCGTAGGAATGAGATTGCAAAGTTAATATTTCGCTATGCCAATATGTAGTTACATGTTTGTTTTAGCCCGTTCGTGTACATACTTTTAAATTAAATGTTTTGTTTTATGTCGAAGTACATATTTCACTAGTATATATCATCATCAGGTCCATTTTAGTCTCCACTTCAGGAGCATGACCCTCTCTCGTCCGTCCTAGACGGAAGGAGGATTTGGCCTACACTCCCCACGCTGGACATAGGGGTTGGGGAGGCCTGATCGATATTTGATAATGTATTTCCCTTAGTTGCCTTGTACGACATCAACGGGAAGAAACGGAGTGATTCTATTATAGTCTGCCGGAAACCACACGGCCGTATATTATATTTTATTATATATTATATTATAGTATATTATATTGACAAAAATCATTAAATTTGCAAGTTAAAGGAGACGATACATATTTTATGTAGGTAATTAAAAACATTAAACAATTTCAAATGAAGTGGAAAATTGATATATTATTTTAACATTTTGATATTAATAAAATAACTTAAATTTGTTTCTTTGTAGCTACTTATAAATAATTAAAAATATGCAATTAAAATGAAAACTAAATATGGCTAACTATGATTATGATATGATTATTGATATATAACTAACTATACATATGAAGTAGAATATGTCGTTTGCATTTGCACCATCACATTTAAATATTATATAATTTCAATCAATAGAATAGTCATATGTATAACCTCAATGTAGCACTTTGTAACAATACAGCAGCAAAAATAACAACACAAAATGCTATGTCATAGTAAATAATATTACAAACATAACATTTTGTTATAATTTAAATTACGTTGTAGAATATTATATCGACGATGCTCACATAAAATCATTGATAGGTACATAAACTGTTAAGTTCCAAAAAACTTATTTTTAAACACGTAAATGTATACAAAGTTCAAACGCAATCAAAGTTCTTACATTACTATTATTTACTTATGTAAGAACTTTGCGTATGTATTATTTGCGTCTTTGAAAAGCTATATGTACTGTAAAGTACCTGAAAATGACTTTGGATGTTTTAAGTAGGGCCGTCGATATGTCAAATAACGTAAACACCAGTGTGACACCACCTTTAGACTGAAAATATTTTTTATTGCCTTTTCTCATAGCCAGTGTTACAGAAGTGTACTCGCGAAATGAAAATAATAACGGAATGTTTTAATTTCCCTGCGAGTGACGGGTCACGTGTCCCACCCGCCGGGCTCGCTGGCTGGCAGACAGCCCCACTGTCATCGTCACTACCGTGGACAATTACCCTGCTCATGAGATTAAACAAGTAGAGCATTTGTCCGATTTTTATATTCAAATATTTGCTGCATCGCTTGCATCGCTGGTACTGTCAGCCTCATAAAAACGTACAAAATTGTTTACTTTTGATACGAAACCCACGGAACATTTGCTTACCAATGTTATTATTTTACAGAATGGGTGTATGGGATGTTATACGTTTTAGCTTTAGTAAAGTTGTGCTTATGTAAACAATACATTTGATTATACAATAAACATACTATGATTTTACATAACAATATTCTTAGAATAATCTGTACTTGATTCGTAATATGTATTTAGTATTTACTCTTATATGTATTATAAGAGTATATTAATAATATATTAAATAGACAATGTAATAATTCAACGATACGAGTATATACACACGTCCATGTGGGGTAGAATAAGCGAAACTAAAAAAAAATTACATGTGTATTTATTACCTTATTTTTGTGAATAAAAGAATTTTATCTTTATCTCTTTGCTTAGTAGTAAACAGGAAAGTTGTTCTGACAAATAAAATAAGTTGAAGAATATCTGGTATCGAATAAAAGACATTTTTTAACCGACTCCAAAAAAGGAGGCGTTTAAATTCGGCTGTATTTTTTTAAATGTTTTGTTACTTAATTACTCCGTGATTTATAAACCGTTTTGAAAAAACTTCTTTTATTTGAAAGAGTATACTTTCAGATTGGTCCTATATTTTTTTCATCCTCATCAGCCTGTATCTATATACATAAATGTAGAGTAATGCTTGGAGACGGTTTTTTTTTTGTTCAAATTATTCTTTATTCAATATGCAGGCGAAATCAAACTAGACCGATTTCCTTGAATTTTATTTCTGTTTATCTACTATTCTGACTTCAATTATTATTCCCAATATTAGATCCATTGATCTATGACGAATCTACGTAGGTACTCATGTCAGTCATGAGCATAATGTCGTTGGAAGAGCTCGCTGGCGTCGTTGCGCGTGTCAGTCTAATCGAACACGCAAGTTAAGCAAGGTCGACTGTAGCCTGTCCATGGATGGGTTAATTTATTTCGAGCTTGTCCGTGCTTCGGAAGGCACGTTAAGCTTAAGCTTTAAGTTAAGTTATCATTAAATGACAGTCGATAAGTCAAGGCCTTTAGGCGGCTTGAAAAAACTGGCCTCCGCCAACCCGCAGTTGAGCAGCGTGATGGAGTACGCTCTAAACCCCTTCGATTGACGGGAGGCCCGTATCCCAGCAGTGGGATGAATAAGGGTTGGGAACGACGACGACGATAATGTTGTTAGGTAGTTATGAGTGTTAGAAAATAAAATGAAGCTTTCTCTATAGTTATGCTATGTATATAATAGCGGACAGGATTGAACGCTATTGTGTGATACCAGATATGATAACCATGTAGACATGTACACACATTGTTCTGAGAAATAGTACACGCTAACAATTTTACGATATCGACGTTTTGGATACTGGATTAATTAAGGCTATCGCTCGGCGCAACGCATACCGTCAGTCAACGTATTGTAACCATGCAGTTAGATGCGGTACGGTAAAGTTCAATAAACTACTTCTTAAGACTACGCCTTGACGATTTTCAAGGCAAGGATTTGGATTTTATCAGCTCAGATTTATCAGCAATTACAAAAGCATGAGAATACTATTTTTAGGGTAAAACGAACCCTATTACGGAGTCTCCGCTGTTCGTACGTCCGTCTGTCACCAGGCCGTATCTCATGAACCGTGATAGTTATGCAGTTGAATTTTTCACAGATATGATGTATTTCTGTTACCGATATAACAACAAATACTAAAAAACAAAATAAAATAAATATTTAAGGGGGCTCCCATACAACATTGTAGATAATGGAACCCTTCGTGCGCGAGTCCGACTCGCACAATACAAATATTTATGTGCTTGATGTCCGTTTGTCTTGGTCTGGGTGTAATCTATGTGTTATAAGTATGTATTTACAAAAAAAAATATTTAAATACATTTATCAGTTGTCTAGCACACATAGTACAAGCTTTGCGCTTAATTTGGGACTAGATGGTGCTGTGTTAATTGTCCAGAAATATTTATTTATTTAATTGGAATTGAAAGAGTCTAAATAATCAAAGTGTGTCAATAATAACGAATTCATAACTCAGATTAAGATTTAATAAATTCAATTTGTGAGTGTAATGCCAATGAAGGCACACGAGCGGAAAATTAAGTGCGATTGTTGCAAGTGTTTCGACTTGACAGCGCCAGCCCTGATCGCGTTATGTGACAGCCCTGAGTGCGTTATAATGGGAGGATTAACTGTGCATTCATAGACGGACGGGTGTTAATTTGATTTTTGGGTACCGTATGGGAAAGATATTTTGTTTCGTTATATTTATTATGTTAAACTAATTATTATTTTAGAAGTCAAATAAATGTAACGAAACAAAGTATTATAAAAACAAAATAACGTATAATAATAAATAAATGTAAAGTAAACAAAATAGAACATAAACAGAAATTCGGATGTTAGTAAATGTTCTTTCTTTAATTGTAATGACATTAAAATAGGACGGGGACCCACCACACATTTCCACCACTGTGTCTTCTGTGTAGTAAGGATTAACAGCGGCGACCACCAAAAAAGGCAATGAACAGTGAAGTCCATAGGGGTAAAACTACGGCTGCCTTGGAACCCATAACGAATTTATTCAGAAATACGGGAGACCAGTATCCCAACAGTGGGATGATTATGGGTTAGCACCGAGGTCAAGCCTAGTATAATATTTCTTAGGACCCGACGATTTTAGACCCTTTTTTTTATTTTTGACAGGTTTTGATAACGATATTTGTCGAGTCCGGTGGTCGAAATGCTACCAATGTCTACTTTGACCCCGAGGTCGCGGGTTCGATCTCCGTACAAGACAAACATTTGTGTGCATGAACATGTCTGTTCGTCTTGGTCTGGGTGTTATATATATCTGTATTTACAAAAAAAAAAAATAAGTACATTTGTCAGTTATCCAGTACCCACAGAACAAGCTTTGCGTTTAATTTGAGACTAGATGGCGCTGTGTAAACTGGCCAGAAATATTTCTTAGGACATAGAAAATGTTAAAGTTCGTCACATCCAAGATCAATAGATATAATATTTCATCTATTTCCAGCGCCGTCTCTGGGGCGAAAGGGCTAAAAGTCTCACAATAGACGGTTTGCAATCCAGTCCAATTAAAATTAATTAGCTTCGGAACACACTCCGCAAACCGAAGCAACAAATCAACGGTAGATACAACTCGGATAGCAGTGTCCGTGGATAAGGACATGCCTGCGCAACTTCTTCAAAATTAGATCCTATTTATTCTTGCGTAAAGTTGCAATTAGTAGATGCTTGGGGTGCATTGTTTGTTTTTGGAAGTATTTAAGTTCATGTTTGGTATATATTGCATTTCGGATGAGATATCATCGGAGTCTACCAAGTTTTACTTGACATATTTTTTGTTTTACTGATTGTTTGTTTATGGTTACAAGATAATGAGTACGTAATTTTGTATTTTGTAAAAACTCAAATATGAAATGTACCTAAATAAACGTTTCCTAACACGTTTTATAGGTACCACGAATGTTGAAACTGTGAAATCAACTTCCCTCAGCGGAATTTCCGAACAATTGCGACATGGGAGTCTGCAAGAGTAAAGTTTTATTTCCCTTAGAAGGTTGGCAATGGATCGGCGACTCTTTGGTGTTGCTGATCTCCATAGGCAGTGATGATTGATTTTGACCAAGTGATCCACATGCCCGTTTGCCCCCCTCACATATAAAACAAAATATAATATATTACAGGCTGTACCAAATTTTAATCGTAAGCCTAAATTGCTTGTCAATTGTTCGTGTCCAAAGGTATCCTAGCCAGGAGCAGAAAGCAAAAAGCCAAACTTCTCTGAACGCATAGACATTTATTAAAATTCTCGATACTAAAGCAATAAATTTATTTGTTGTACGATTTGCATACAGTACAGCGCCATCTAGTGGCCATTAGTAAGAATTACACATACATATTTTTCTTAATTAATATGCCATTTAAGTTCTTCGCCATTTAAGTTGAGAAAGGACATTACGATAGATATAGTTGATCACCAAGTGGTAGCCCTCCACTGCACTGTGCTTTTTGATCCGTAGTCGTCAGTCTAAAATATTTCTGTCCCAATCCCAACCGTTCCAAACGTCATCAATTTTGCGAGATATATAGCCTGCTTTTTTATTTCACTACTAGCGACCCGCCCCGGCTTCGCACGGGTGCAATGCTGATACTAAATGTACTACAGAAGGTCTTTGCGCTTTGTCCTATCCAGTCCTTCCCCAGTTATAGGCACACGCCGCCGGCTCCGCGGCCGGTACCGCCACAGCCGTTATGTCCCTGCATTTTAAATGTGTAATATCTTCTAAACTATTTATTTAAATTACATGCTGTGAAGAGCCATATTGATCTATATTAAATGCGCAATGTATTTAAGGTACTTAATTGGATAAGGATTAATTCTGTATTGCTTAAAATCGCTTCGTAAATAAGGCATTATTTCTTGTAAAAAGCAAAGGATAAAATAACGGTTATTGTGTGTTACCACTAAGAGATAGACATATACCATCGCGAACTTTTTTGTAGACCATTTTAAGGTGAACAATACTGTACTACATTATTTTGATCTATCTCGTTGGGTTCAGCCAGCGTTTGCAATGAAAGAGCAAAAAAATGTGTTTATTTACGACATCACATTAGAAACCTCTAAATTATCAGTGTTTTTCTACTATGTTATGCATATATTATACATATAAACTTTCCAGTTGAATCACTCTATCTATTAAAAAAAACCGCATCATAATCCGTTGCGTAGTTTCAAAGATTTAAGCATACAAAGGGACATAGGGACAGAGAAAGCGACTTTGTTTTATACTATGTAGTGAAGTCGGGTGGCAGACAAACATACGGCCTGCCTGATGTGAACCGGTTACTGTAGCTATATTACCGCGATCATGAAATATCGCTCACGCCGCCACCACCGTTGTCGACATAGCAACTCCTTCCTTAAGTGACCACTCACTCTCATTAACACAACAACCCTCAAAGGAATATTTGGCTAAGGTATTCTGTGAGGTACCCTCTCTTTTGCCAGAGGCTCTTTCGTTAGTCGGCAGAGTGCAGCACGAGTAGGTGAGGTTGGCTTTGACTCTAAAGATTATGTGGATTATTATCATTTTGCGAAAATTGCTCGCGGTAGTAGTAATGTATCTATGTTTGTTCTCAGTATATGTGCGTGGTGTCCAAATTAACGCGGGCCTGTCACCTGTACTGCTCCACCGCTAATTGACAGCAAGCGTATTCGCAATCATAGAAACAAATCTAATGAGAAGTTCCACCTAGCTGTCCGTTGGAAACTGTAAAGTTCGCTACACACGGTGACACCGACATTGGATATATTTTATTTTATTTATCATTTATTTCAGACAACATTGCAATGCAAACAAATTTACAAAACAATAAGTCCATAAAATAGATACCTACCTTAATCTAAAATCTAAAAAAAATATATTTATATTAAGTTATTTAACATAATATAAATATATTTTTTTGGTGGTGGAATATAAAATGTCGATATTAGTTGGCGTCTTGTTATGAATTGTTATTTGGCTGCGGTATTCTGTGAGGTGTATTCTGTTTTCCTTATTATAAAAGTGACTGGTTTCATTTAGTACTGGCCACTTGTAGAAGTAATATACATATTATGATATGACGTTTCTATTTTAGATTTCAGACGTTATATGACATTACGAGAATTGCCGTTCAGTTTAGTGTCATCATGTATAGCTAGCCTTAGTAACTAAGGGTTATTTTCGTGTTAAATTTATCTCTTTGGGGCGTAGACATGGTTAATCATAACGATGCTATTGCCAAAATAACTCGAATCCTCGTCGCCTATGATTTATAGTTAGTATGTTAATTACGATGACGTTTCAGTCACTTGCTTAATTGGGTTGTTTCCAATGTTTAAAAATTGTACAAATAAATTAACAATATCGTAAAATACACAAAACTATAAAGATCTGCAAACTTTCATTCTAATATCTTCAGTCAGACTTTTTTTAGCGTCGATCAAAGTTTGGCGGGAAAGTCCATTTTAAAAGTATGAAATTATTAAAAAATAATATTTCCATTGGAGTAGCAATAAAAAATGCTATAACTTTTATTATGATAATAATTACATAAACGTAATATTTAACATAGCTGTCGTACAAATTTCTGATTTGATGCATATAAAATACAAAACTGTGACGTCATAATTCGGTAGTCTTTTGTATGGAGCGTTTTGGGGCAGTCTAAAAATTGTGATTTTCAAATTAATATATCTCGAGAGATTTTTGTGCTATCGAAGTAATTCTTTCACCTATGGTTATATTATGGAGACGTCCCTACATATCAAACAGAAAAAAATGTTAGTCAAATAGCCAATTGACTGCTTTTTGTCATGGAGTTTTCCATTTAGTTATGTCGGAATGCTAATGAGGTAAAGAAGATATATACCTAGTAGGCGCAATTCATATTCAGAGACATTTATACTAGGCCGGATTCTAGCCCACGGGGCCGAAATCGAGGTTGACTGGTGCGAGTAGATAAGCTGAGTATATGTTTTCCATTGATTATAATGGAAAATGTATTTGATGATTATTCCTCAAGGATATGATCGATCTCAATTTTTTTTTCGACACAAACCTCAAGCATGTCGAGGTCTTTAATTGTGACAAGTTTCATCAAAATCGGCTCAGTGCTTTTGGAGCCTATTCATTTCCAAGAGTGACTTTTCGGCGTATATAAGCGTTCCGCTCGCTCACTCATAAACGTTCCGCTCGCTCACTCAATAAAATGTTAATGATACTGGTGATTGTTAGCGCTTGGTGGAACTTGTTGAAAATTTTGATATACATTATCAAGGTGATACATTATCAAGATGGTTTTCTCCTTCCAAAACCTTCTAAATGCCTTATGATGTATGACATAAGTAATACCTAGAAATGAAAAATAAAAAAATAATGGTAGGTAATGCTGTAAAAGCAAAACCGGTGGGTAAAAATAAATTTAATCAAGTGGAATAGTACAAGTGATTTTATTATATCAAAATGTATATAAAATGGTGACCATAGTCGAGTAGCGACTAAGTCCAACAAGTTAACCTTTCGTGTGCCGCGGTGCCATGGTGGGTACAGCATTGGTACAACGGTTGGTACAGAATTGACAGGTCGCAGCATGCGAGGGATTAATACGCTCATTGGGACTAATTGGAATAAATATTTGCAATCATAATATTCTCCGGTCTCAGAATATTTAGTTTAGTTTCGATGTAAAATAATAATTACAAACGTATTTTGTTGTATTTTGTTTGGGTTCAAATATCAAGTATCAAAAATAGAAAAAACCGGACAAGTGCGAGTCGGACTCGCCCACCGAGGGTTCCGTAGGTACGTAGTATCATTATTAAATTTGATATTTTTCATTATAAATAAGAAATAATGCGTCGAAAAAAATAAATAAAATATATTTTGCAATGCCATCAAGCCCTTTCATATGATACCCCATTTGAACTAGTAGTTTCAATTTGAAATTTCGACACCCTATAAAAAATATAGACCCCCTATTTTTTAAGATCTATTTACAAATGTATAGTTTTGAGATTTATTCCTGTACTTGTAGTCTATAACGATGTTACTTGCCAAATTTCATAGTTCTAGGTCAACGGGAAGTACCCTATAGGTTTTGATTCCCTTGAGTGTGTCGAAATATGCGTTTTTTGCTGAATAAAGACCGTAACTTTTTTCTACGTAAACTTAGCAGTTTGATTTTTTACAACTTCATGGGACCGTAGACTTGAGTATACAGTTCAAATTTCAGCTTGATACCTCCACGCATTCTCGACATAGAAATTCTTGACAGACAGACAGACGGACAACAAAGTGATCTTATAAGGGATCCGTTTTTCCTTTTGAGGTACGGAACCCTAAAAAATACCTTTCATATGAGTGGAGTTATAGTCTTTGAGATAATATTACTACGAAAAAAATATCGGTTTAAGGTGTATTGAATATAGATCTATATTTAGGTACTAGGTTTTAATTAGATGACATTAAATGTGCCCTTATATGTTACAGTAGCGGCTCAGCTCAGTCCATATTTAACTAGAGTCTTACAAGAAACATTTTGCTTATAATGTTGCACTACACATTCTCGCTGCATTTCTTGTTATTTGGCAGTTAAGTACACAATTTATCTTTGGCTTCAGATTCTTATCTGTTTGCGAGTTTACTGCGATAATTTATAGTCTACACATACCACGTTTACGTTCTAGACTGAGTGTTTCCAGTTGTCACTTTATTGGCACAACATATTACACAATTATAATTATAAATATATGTATGTATATTCGGGGTGTATGTGGTAAATCAACATCCTTGAACCAAAGTCAACTTCACCTGGACGAGGTACACCCTGCTGACTGACAAACGAAGCTCTGGCGAAAAGAGAGGTAGGGAGCGTAATTGTAAGCTACCGGACTGGGGAATGTACCTCCACCTAACAGAATACCGCAGCCAAATAATATTTCCCTTGAGGGTCGTTGTGTTCCTGCGAGTGAGTAACGTCACCAGAAAAGAACGATATGCTGTGTTGGCGATATTTTATGTTGCGAGCGTTAATATGGCTAAGGTAACTGCTTCTCATCAGGCGGGTCGTATGCTTGCCTGCCATCCGACATAGTATAAAAAAGCAATATTTCAAAGCTACGTACATTTATACATTAATTCATGTACTTATTAATTTTACCTTCTTTTTATGTAAAATTCACACGGATTCAAATGAAAAAGAGTCGTTATTAAGGCATTCACTAAGCGGTCCCAAAAGGTCATCATAAAACAATGAGCCGTAATAAACTCCTCAGGTGTTGTTATATATAAAAAATCTGGGCAATTCAATTAGCGGGAAAGCTGGGAGGGGTCTAATAAACATAATATAAATAATCTGTGGCGATAAATCTGCAGCGCTTTATGGCAGGAGTGGGTTGTCACTCTGTCTAATTAGCGCTAGTGCTGCTGTACTCGTATGGGAATCGAGCGCTAAAGCGCTGCATTGTTTGTGCTGGCGGGTTAAATGGAATATAGCGACAATAACTTTCTTTACAACTTTAGTATTGAACACAAATAAAACTACATTTTATAATAGCGAAAAGTAACGATATTTTGAGATACAAGTCAATAAAAGTACCTAGTACCTAAATAATATTGTAAAGAAATCGATATACATAGACCATACCTACATCAGATATGTAAATATGATCAATCACACATAAGCTGTCACCGTTGGCGCGCAATAACAATTTTGTCACGATATAGGAACTAAGAGTAAGAGTCTAAATTCCATTTTGTTACGCTTAACCTGCGTCCTGTCGTCTGTAGTATAGTCGACAGCAGGTCTGTACTACACAAATAACGATAACCTCATATAAAATTATCACAATCGTATGGTGAACCACAAAAAGTGTTAGCGCTACAAAACCATGACTATTACCTAAACGCTTGCAGATATGCTACTTTAAGCATCAGCGACCGACGATTTAGCAGCTTTTAGATCCTGCGACCGAACACAGTGCACCGCATATGTAAAAACGCCGATATCGCCAATATACTTGCTAAACACAGCTGAATGCCGGTCATAGCTAGTTTTGAACGTTCAAGCGAGCAATATTAGATACTTATAAATGCAACAAGTGGGCAAAACGCTATGCGGCATCGATGCAATCGCAAAAACGCTAATCGCCGATGGTAATACTTAGTAACACATCTGCTTGAACCTTAAGGTGAAGTGAGAACGTTCCAAACTAAAAAAAAAATATTTTGATCTATGGTCGACTTGTATCATAAAGTAACCAACAATATACCTAGCGGAATTTAACTCTATGATTTGTATTAACTAAACATACACGCTTGAAACAAGCGCTGAAGCGGCTTCGCGGCTAACTCTTTCGTCAAAGCACTCTTCATCAGGCTTAGTTAATTATGAGGACATATCAGCTTTATTATAATTACTCATTTTAATGTCGCTGCGCCTAGAGGCCGAGCCCCCCACTGCGTTACAAGGTACGATCTAATGGACTAATGCACTCATTACTGACGATAACGACACGCTCCTGAACCTAAAGAGTTGTTTGCTAACATTGTAAGACGTAGTTAGTTGGCCCTTTGATGTGTGGTGAATTACCCGTTTATGCAACTTCATAAGGGCTTATTTTTTACTATGTCGTTAATAACACGGATTTGTTCCTTGTTAACCTTTAATAGAGTCGCTGAGACAAATTAAAATGTTAACTGTGAATAGACTTATATGGCATTAAATGCAACTTTGTTAATTTTTGCATATATTTTAATTTATTATTACATTGAATATCACTCTATTATTAATGTTATATTCATATAAGTTCATTAGAAGAAGTTATCTATATAAAAGTGATCTATTATATCTGGGATACGGGCCTCCCGTCAATCAAAGGGGATACTCCACCACGCTGCTCAAGTGAGGGTTGGCGGAGGCCAGTGTTTTCAAGCCGCCTAAAGACCACTGACTTGGCTTATAGACTGTCATCTAATGACAGCAGCCGGGACCAACAGCTTAATGTGCTGTCCGAATCACGGAGAAGCTCGAAATAAATAAATCCATCCATGGACAGGCTATGGTCGACGTTGCTTAACTTGCGTGTTCGACTAGACTGATACGCGTAACGACGCCAAAGAGCTTATTAAGAGACCACGTTACTATATGTCTATGTATAGCATCTATTATGTCACTAGAGTATAATTTTAATCGAAAATCTACTTACTTATATAAATAGAAATTTTACTCAACTTCAGCGGAATAGTCATTTAATTAAATTTATATATGTACCTACTTATCAATCTTAATTTGAGCTTAATTTGCACCTATAGTATATAATGTGGAAGAAGACTTATCATAAAATGATCGATATGTAAAGTCAAAATATAAAAAAAATACGTGTGGCACTCGGGGACTGCCGCGGTAAAGCTATTGCATAGCATTTTTTTTATCAACTTATGCAATTATAATTATTTAATTATTTATGCAGTATTTTTTTTTTCTTTGATATTAATTCAAGTTACACTTTTTGAGCGTGGGGCCGAGCTACATGGTAGGCGGGTAGGGGGGTTTATTTTTACGGAATTTTTTTTTGGGAAGGGAGGGGGTTTTATTTTCTTTACGGAATTTCTTGATTCGGTCGCCGCGCTCAAACCCCGCGATAAAAGCTATTTTATTAAATTAAAATTTTATGCAATCGTATGTATTTTATATGTCAAAAATAATGATGTCAAAATCGAATGTCAAAAATAATAATAGCGAAAAAGTTCAAAAAAGTCTTTAGTCATTCACCAACATCGAATAAAGTTACAAAAAGAGTAATGACCACATCGAGGCGCGAACGTAGAAACGATAGTTCAAATTGGTCACACGTTTACAACTGCGCCATTGACTCGATCGATAATACTCACTGGCGAAATACGAGGATATATTGTATAAGGAAATGTTCTTAAGCCAGGTCGAGTCCAAAGGTCATATTAGGTGGGGGGTGTTAGGTTTTATTTTCGTTACGGAATTTCTTGATTCGGTCGCCGCGCTCAAAGCCCGCGATAAAAGCTATGCAATAGCTTAAAAATGAATACATACACCTGCATATCTCATTTTATTGACTATACCTATAAATTTATATTCACCTATATCGTAACATTCATTCAATTAAATGATAATCTCTATATAAATATTCAATAATTCTAGTAATTGAAGAGAATGCAGGCGGAAAATACAACAACGTATTGTGGTTATTAAATTTAAAATAAGTAAATATTTTCAATAACTATTAATGATAACTCATAATGAGTTTCAATTCGATAGTGTCGTTGTACGGGTATAGTCTGGTGTTACATCGAGGTCGGTACCGAGCCAGTATCACTTGCACGCACCATTACCTCGATAATTTAATTAGTTTCGAGTGATCATTTCATTATAGAGAGATATTTGGCGAGCTCTCGTTCGCTCTGGGGCTTTGTCAGTTTTAATTAAAGCCCAATAGGTGAACCGAAATGTTGAAATTCTTCGTTAATTAGTCCAGCTGGAGATTTCTAATAATTTAATTATGGAGAGAGTTAATAAGCCCACGGGCCTGCCTCTGCTGGTTGGTATTCCTGTAACGCGCCGGCATTCACACGTGGTTTTCGATAATGCGATATGAGTTAATTTATTATATTTTAATACAGAGGTTCCCAACCGGTGGTCCGTGATACAAACTTATAATGTAAGAGATTGAGCACTATTATACAAAACATTCGATTCTCGAGTTATAGAATAATATATTTATATGAAAGTTGGGGACCCTACACGCAATAAAAAACTCGAAGTGTTCCGCGAACAAAAAAAGGTTGGGAACCACAACGTTAATATAATGTATTTACATTTTTACTTTTAAGAAATTGTGGTGCACTGGCACAGCATAGTAATACAACCAGGTTGGTGCACCGTGCACCAAAACTTCCTGAGCGGTCGTGTAAATGACGCTTGGTTGTGTGCGTGCGCCGATTTGGGCGCAAGTATGAAGTTAAAGTACTGGTTGTATTACTATGCTGTGGCACTGGTGTGTAAAACCTCTGATTATTAATATTGTTTTTTTTTATTTATGTCACATACTGATATGAATCACTTTCTGCAGCATATTGTCTAAATAAATAACCAGCCATAACATTAGAAAACAAACATCGAAACTAAGGAGGCGTTTTCAAGCTATTACACGGCTACAACAAATAAAGGACTCTAATAACAAAGTACTACACAATAATACACCGACTGTGTGCTTACTTATAGGGTTTTTTAGCAAATTGCCTCCAATTACAGTTCTGTTAGTATATTGACCGTTGCCGTAATGAATACCAGCCTTTTCCTTGTACGTAAATGACATGCAATTGTCGAGGGCGCTTTATAAACAGAATGTCAAGCGAATTGCGGGCGTGTGTTGCATAATATTTGTAAATAACGCATTAGGTTGCTGTGTAAACGAACGACACGGCCTTATTTCAATATTGGCTATTGTTTTCATATTGTTTTACCTAGTTTTTTGAAGTTTTGAACAATTCAGTGATTGAAAGAATCGTTACAATACAGTATTAAACACTTCTGCCTATTATAGACATTAGCTATTTTAAAATTTAAGAATCATATTTGATAATTTTAAAATTAAACTTAAAAAAATACCTTTTTTAAATTGTCATTATGTGCATGTACCCCTTGTTATAAATTATTGTGATTAAATGGATATGAATATGGATTCTGTTAATTCTGGCGGCCTTATAAAATCGTCAATATTACTGATAGAAGTAACCCAACATAATTTAGAGTTAGCGGAACACTGACCAAAACTCATTAATTTAATGGGAACTCGCATCAAATAATTATAAAAAAAAAAACCTTTTAAATCTACACCATTTATAACTTAAGAACAGCTAGACTGATTTTAACAATCTTTGATTTGTTGGATTTATCCCAATCCCTTAGAATTCATATATCAGAAAAAATTATGAAAATAAAAATATTGTCACACACAGCAATGAAATGGGAACGGGAAGATTGAGTCACAGTGTAGTATGGGCGGGCCGCTAATAATAAGTAAGAGAAACCGACAAAATCGTGTCTTCAGATACAATATTCAGAATGCCTATTTTAATAATAATTTTACTTTTAATTTCAGGTAACTTAGTCGGAGTGTGACAATTGCCACGAAGGTATTTATTGACATTTAAGTATTCGACCGCATTAAAAAAAACGTGGGTGGTAAAAGTGACAATATCTATATATATAAAAGAAAGTCGTGTTTGTTACAACACTTATAACTCGAGAACGGCTGGACCGATTGCCATGGTTTTTGATTTGTTGGATTTGTTTCCGTCCCGAATAGCAGAATAACTCTTAAAAACATTGGAAAATTCTCGAAAAAATAAAATAAAAGAAAAAACATTTTCCCATACAAAATGTTCGTGGTTGTCGTCAGCCTGGCGCAACTCAAGGTAAAAAAACGACTCTATGAATCGGAAGCGAATTTGGTACAAATTCTGATTGTTTTCGCTCCCATTTCATACATTTAGAATTTACGCTATTTGTATGGCACATCCGTCTCTTAAAACGTAGTGGTTACATTCTCTTTGGTTGTCGTAGCTGTCAAATGTGACGTTGTCGTACGTGCGTACGCCAAATGTATGCGTGCGTTCAGAAATGTATATTAAGCTCATTATAGAACAAATGTCATAGATTAAAAACAAATGTTAACTCTATTGGTCTCATTTTTACGTCTTGAAAGTTGGCTGTGATTTGTTTTGAAAACAGTTTTGTGGATTTAAATATTTATTGGTTCTAAAATATTTATGCGTGCGTTTAGAAATTTAAATCAAGCTCCATAAATCTATATATATATATATATATAAAACAAAGTCGGGTTTGTTCGAACACTTATAACTCGAGAACCGCAGGACCGATTTTCATGGTATTTGATTTGTTGGATTTGTCTCCGTCCCGAATAGCAGAATAACTATTAAAAACATAGAAAAATTGATGAAAGAATAAAATAAACATTTTCCCATATAAATGTAAGTGTCAGTTGAAAAAGAATTGCGATATTTATTGGCTGTCAAATATCAAAATGTCAAATCGATAGGTGTCACTTTTATGTCGCGAAAGTTGTCTGTGATTTGTTTTGAAAATTGAAAAATGTATAATCGATTGGGGTTAAAACGCTTGGCCCATGGGGTCCGAGCGCAAGAATCAAATTAGAGTAAACATCAAAAGAAATGACAATTACAAATCACAAAAACGACAAAAACCGATTTCAAAACTATAAAATAAAACAAAACGTTTTTTTTTTTATTTTTTGATTAAACACAATAAGGAAATCTTTATTTTTATGAAATCTTCAGTTTTTATGGATACGGGTCTTCCCTCAACCGAAGGGGTTTAGACCATACTCCACCACGCTGCTCAACTGCGGGTTGGCGGAGACCAGTGTTTTCGAGCCGCCTAAAGGCCACTAACTAGGCTTAATGACTGTCATCTATCATCATCATCTCATCTAATGATAACCACCGGGACCGATGGCTTAACGTGCCTTCCGAAGCACGGAGAAGCTCAAGATAATCTAATGATAACAACCAGGACCGACGGCTTAACATGTCTTTCGAAGCACGGAGGAGCTCGAGGTAATATAAACCCATCCGTGTACAGGCTACGGTCGACGTTGCTTAACTTGCGTGTTCAATTAGACTGACACGCGCAATGACGCCATCGAGCTTCTCTATTATTTTCCATTATTCATTGTTTTAATTCCATAAAATCATAAATTTAATTCAGCTAATATGTACCACGACATTCATTGATTGTTAGGCGGTACGAAGTTCGCCAGGACAGCTAGTTTATAACATAAAGTATACACGAATGAAGTTGCAGCCATCAATTTGTGTTCACTGAATATTATGCGGAATGCTGCTAAAGTGCTTGTACTATTCCTTATTATGTGTAAGAGTGTGGCCAAACGAGCTAAATTTTGTAAGTTGCGAAGCGCGTAATTCATAATTATAAATGTACAGTGGCGACGCAAAATATGTCCACCATTAAAATTTGTATGAAACCGACATGAATTACGCGACTCACAAAATTACGCCCGTTTGGCCTTACACTTAAGCGGACGTTTTTCAACTTTAACAGTGTCGATTTGAAGCGTTTATTCGTTACCATATTTTTCGTAAAGTATCTAATTCTTTTCTAAATCGGTGATATTAATAATTTTGCGATATTTTTGTAATTTATGCGACTCTCTATGAGTCAAAATTTTCGACTGGCGTCCCTTAATTATTTTCCATTAAAAATTGTTTTGGCGTTTGTACGTTCTATTAATAAACCTTTATTTTATTGAATAACGTTATGTAGTAGATAATCTCTTGTGTGACGATAGTAACCTTTTATCTAGGCTAAGAGATGCCGGCGGCGTTGCGTCCTCAAAGTCTCTCAAAGGAAGCTCTGCGCAAACATTGGGTAATAAAATGTGCTAATATTTAAGTTTCCTGCCACCAACGAAGGATACTTTGAACCCTACTCTGAGCTTCTGTAACAGTAATGAACAGTCGAAGCCTTTCAACTATTACTATTATTTCAACTATATGACATGAGTATGACAGATTCCTGAGTTTAATTATTTTGAATATAACAAAAGCCTGTAGGCTTTTTTTAAAAAAAATAATTAAAATTAAATAATAATAACAAAGCCTACAGGCTTTTGTTATATTAATAATAATTAAATTATTAATATAGCAAAAGCCTGTAGACTTTATTATTATTAATTAATTAAAATTATTTTTTAATTAATAATATTTAAAAATATAATAGAGTTATTAAAAATACATATTTTATGTTATATTTTTGTGTTAGTAATTTGAAATACAATAACAACTGTTGAATTATCAAAACTATTTTCAAGGATATTTTATATCTATTTTTAAGGATATTAGACTCTAAGCTCTACTTCTCGCCTAAAATTCAGCCTGTAGGCTTTTATTATATTAATAAAACCGTTTGTACTATTCCTTACCAGTTTAGATCTTTGGATGTTTTTTATACGGGTGGAAAACAAACGCTCAAAACATGAAATATCACCCCCGCTTGCAACGCTGTGTGCAAGTGCTGCGTTGCAAGCGGGGGTGATATTTCATCCTGATAGTCCTTCCTTCCTCTCTAGTGACCTCACTTACACAACACAACAACCCTCAAAGGAATCGTTATCTGTTTGCGGTATTTTGTGAGGATGGAGGTACTTCCCCAATCGGGCAGCTTGCATAATAACAGGGCAATCAGTTGCAGGGCGCACCACGTACAGGTGAGGTTGACTTTGGTTCAAAGATGATAGTATTCTAATTTAGCATAGTATTTAATTTCTTCAACATTTTGTTATTAATAAAATCACTTATTTCCACATAATTCAATTTATTTTTAGAGACCGGTTTCACCTAATTTCTTTATCAAACCTTCTTACCTCCTAACAAATCGTCATCTAGTAACAAAGTTTAACAAACCAAGTAAAACTATGCGTTTATATGAGTGATATATTTACGTAAATATTTACTTGAAATTACCCAGATTAAGACAAAGGGATATGTTCACAAATGTTTTCCATGCGCGGGAAACGAATCTTCGGCCCCTTAGATTAAAACAAAAAGGGTTTTAATTTAAGTTCGGCCCTTGGTGTTTTAGTAGTCATTGCTATCATAGACATTAGATCACCGGGCGCGTCGAACAAAATAATATAGAGTTACTAATGAATAGACGGTCATGACCAACGATGTATACAATACATACACCTAATTATTCTCAGAATGGCAGCTCGTCGATAATAATAGAGCTATAACAATATTCTCAGAAACGGAATTCAGCGCATATTAACAATGTACCAATATTATTAATATTTGCTCAAATTTTATTGGATTCCTTTTGTAACGATGTTATAAATACTATAGATATGATATGTATATAATATTGATGCAACATGAAAATAATGCAACATGAAAACAATGTATCTGACAAGTGATACATATTATATTAGATTGTTTATTGCGATGGCCAAGTCAATCTGTTTATTTAAAACATAAAGAGATATTTAATATTGATATGGTCAGTATAAGATGTTGTTAGGTTAGCTAATTACGTAATAAGTTAAGACGGAAGGTCCCTTAAGTAGGGATTGAATGAATAAACCGACTTGGTATTACATGGATCTCACAACTTTTTACGGTAGAAGAACTGAGTTGCGAGACTTGGTTTTTTTACAAATTATGTTTTTGATGGCATAATATACTTACTAAATGCATCTAATTTAGGATTGAATTATACCAAATTAAGGAGCAGTTCTAAAACGATCGTTTTAAATTTGCAAGTCGCTGCGGTTCGCAGGCGCGGGCATGAATTGAAAACGTGCACCACGCTCGTCAGTTACCGATTATGCACAATTATAAATTTCTCATACAATTCGCACCGCACGGTACTTCAACTGACTTTAGGAGGGCTAGTGGTCGAGGAAAATCAAAACGGTTTCACGTCACCCATTATACAGTTCATGGTAAATCAGCAGAATTTTATGATAGACATAGAAACTGCAGTAGACAATTATTTGAGATCCATGACGGACGGGGATAATAAAATTTAAATACTAAATGTTTAATTGATAGCGATGCTAATTTGGCAAAACATTTATTATATGACAACACGACATATGTGCATAACATAAAAATATCCATAGAGGTGTAAACAGCCACAACTCCGTTTCTTTTTTAACCGACTCCAAAAAAGGAGGAGGTTCTCAATTTTTTTAATGTTTGTTACTTAATTACTCCGTGATTTATAAACTGATTTGAAAAAAAACTTTTTTTATTTGAAAGAGTATACTTCCAGATTGGTCCCATATTTTTTTCATCATCGTCATCATCAGCCTGTATTACATACATAAATGTAGAGTAATGTTTGGAGAGTTGGTTTTTTTTTTGTTAAAATTATGTATTTAATACTTGTTTTTGACGCGAATTCCATGAAGAACCATTGGTTATTTCTGAACAATCGTGTAACGAAAAACATACTTTTGGAAGCACATACTCTTAAAGTTACAAAAAAGATTGTTATATCGTGGTACCTGACCACGTGGACCTTCCATTTGATGGAGACACAAAAATATGTTTCTATTCCCTCTACCCCTACGATAATGTCACTGATCGCGGATGAGAGCTCTGAAAATAAGGCGTCTCTCACGGGCCCGCACAGTTCAGCACGCATTCTAGCATCAAAACTTCTTGTTAGATCCGGTAGTTCCTTAAAAACCCTAGTTGGCAATCATCGAATACATAAAAAAACTAACTATAATAACCGTAGACCAACATTGAATTTATGTAAAGACAGTAATATACAATGTTCTTAATATACATACTTAATAGCAAAAACATGTCCTGTTATGTGGTATTGTCATAAACATTTCGAAAGATAAGCAGTTTTACGTATATGAAATTCGATCTACAAATAGTAACGAGGCATATGGCCTCCATCGATATAAATTTCATATTAAATCGTTATCATTTAGATAACTAATTGGCATTTCGGAAGTGTGCAATAATTAATTAAAAATTTTACAATTATCGCTTTTGAAATGTTAGTAGATTAAAAAGATCATAAGGAGGTATTATCCCACAAGTAAACCGACGAACGTCGTAGTTGAACTAAAACCTTTATTTTAAATTAAATTAAAATTTATTGTGCACTGCGACACGTTTGGCATTGATAGCTATTGTTATTCCTTGGTATTCCTAAGTATTTCTGCTGTATCGCTGTATCACATCATATGTCGTAAAATTGTTATATTTTTGTGTGCAAATTATGTTAAATGTATCTTATTGTGTGGTACTGTGCGTTGTAATTAATGTTCTAATTTATCTATTTATTTAGCACTTAGAGCGGGTTTCCATGAACGCGTTTCCGAACTGCAACGCGACACACCGCAAGTATCGCAACACACCGCGGTCTACTACAGACGTTGCGTTCTACTGTCGTAGCGTCAAGTGACCATATCACTATTTTCTATGATTCGCGTCGCGAACGTTGCTAAACTTATTTTGACGTCTCCGCGATCGATTGTAATAAGCGTACTCCTTTATTTTCAATAAGAAGCCATTTCATTAATGTAGATACACAACAGATAAAATACTTGCAGTGATACAATATCCAATTAATAAGATCATGAATCCTGATATCAACTACGTTTTTTAAATTTTGTCGCCAAGTGCGATATCATATCGCAACGCCGGAATGCGCGGTGTTTTGCATGTTACTAATTTCTATATTAGCACACTAAGAAGTAAGTGAGAGTGTTTACGCAAAGCATTCGATCCATGGAAGTACTTAGTCTGAGATTCGTTCCATATCCGTGAAAATACAGTTATGAAACAATTCTGATCGAATTCGAAAGCTCTGCATCCGTTCCGTATTTGTGAAAATACGAATCTCTATTCTAAAATCTCAGGTAGATTACGGATATTGCTTACGGAACGGATTATGTAATAACCTGATCCGTTATATGATCCAAATCCAAGCATCTCTGCTCTCTTTACCATACGCCTCTTTTGCTGTTCCACTCAGTTTTGTTCCGAATTGGAGAATTAGCTTACGAACTACAGTCCGTTTCTGTTATCCGTTAATTCTTTAATTCGGAATAGTATTGACGGACCAATGTTTCCGAGAGCGAACCACTCGACAGCAAGGAGATGTGGGGTAGAGGGACTAGTAACGCTTGAATTTGGAGCAAAGAACGCATTATTTCGTGAGCTATATCAGAATTCGGTCCGAAATTTTTATGAAACTGGATTCGTATTTTAATCGATACTTATTGGACGCAGTGCGTAACCGCAACCGCCCTTGGTGTATGGCGGCCTTTAATACTCCTTCCCACTGAGGTACAGATATATGAGTGTCATACACGAACGACGAGGACAATGTAATTACACGGTGGTTTATAATAATAATTTCGGATTGCACGGCGTTAATAATGGCGACGTGTAACGTGAGACGCGGACAGATTTATTCGCGTTCGTCATTAAGCGATTAGTCGCAGGTGTCGGCGGCCACAAATTGCAATGTTGGAAAGTAACTGCTTAGCTCATATTTTTGTAACAGCACTGAGTTGAATTTCTTTGTTATTGGATTATGTTTTAATTTAAATACATTATTGCTACTGATGGCAAAGTAATTATCTGTAGTATAGGTAGGTAATAATCCGTCAGTTGCCGCTATTTCATTTGAACATACTTCTTAATCGACGAGGTCGGTAGTCGAATGGTTAGCAATGTCCACTTTGACTCCGAGGTTGCGGGTTCGATCCCCGCACAAGACAAATATTTGTATGCATGAACATGTCTGTTTGTCTTGGTCTGTGTATTTACAAAAAAAATGTATTTAAGTATTATATCAGTTATAGGACTACACAAACACTTGTACTATTACCCATAGTACAAGCTTTGTTTAGTTTGGGACTAGATGGCCGTGTGTAATTTGTCCAGGAATATTTATTATTATTATTAGTGATTTCATTTCATTGACAAAATAAAGAAATCCTTATTAAGATTTTTGTCGTTACTCGGTATTAACATAATTTTAACAATTATGTTTTAATAGAAATATAAACGTGTGATAAAGTGTTAATTTTTGGACATTACACAAGTGAAATCCAGAATGTCTAATAAAGAGTTTAAAACTATATGTATGGACGGAATAGTGCGGTTGTTCGGCATCCTAATCCAGCACGGAGGCCGCGGGAAAATGTCGGAAATTGAAAATAAACATTTCATCTGCGCCCCGGCACGCACTGCCCAAATTGACAATACAACCAATTTGCCGCCGCACGCCGACCACCTTTGTATGGGAATTGAAAAATAATATTACGCTTTTTTCTACCACTGCACGTGGGCAATCTCGAAAATAAACTATTATACTCACACTTCTAGCTGCGGTATCTACTGGTTTTATTAGCATTCGAGATATCGCCAGATGGGTATGTTTTTAATTACAGGTGTAATCATAGATGTAGGGAAGCGAAGAATCCTAAGTATATGGATGTAACACAATATTTGTTCATACGCATTCCGGATTTAAACTAGTATTCTATTATTTTTTTATTTAGATAGGCCTAACCACAGACTAATACAGTGCGACACAAAAAAGTAAACAAAAATAGGGGCACCACTTTCTTCGTAAGTCACTAAGTCAGTTCTCACATGGCAACCCTTGAACACTTTTGTGTTAAAAAAGACAATGTTGCTATTTTTAATAAATTTAGTTCCCTTTTTACTCTTTTGTGTTCCACTGTTAATAAAGTGTTCGACCAGTAAGTGTTGCCAGTGATAATATACGACAAAACAACTTGTCTCTACGTACCCTAAAGGTGAACGCACAGTTATCCGCACCGAACGAAACGAAGGAAACGAATTTTAAAATTCTATATGTATATGAAATCGTATCAAACCTCGTACACCTATCCGTCCTACTGGATTCATACAATGCGGCGCGGATAGGTGTCCGAGGTGACTTTTTTTTAGAATATCGGATAGCAATCAATCCATCAATGATTACTTATGATGATGATTATTATTTAATCACACAAGAACTTGGCATTGAATTACATTCATATTAATGTTTTAATGGGATTACTGTTAGTTACTAAAAACGATATCTCGTTAGGCATAAGACTAAATAATTCTTGGAACAAGCTAATTACGTAGCCAAGGATTTGTCAATCTTGTTATCTTTTTATCGTTTTATACATTGTTAATTTTATCGTGAAATATAAAATATTTATATAGGCATATAATAAGTGATCTCCAATTTATGGAATCACCTTAATATGGTTGACATGGTATTCAATTGATGAATTTGAATGGAAATTATACTTTTTTTTTCCCGGCGACGTCATTAAAAAAATGAAAAACATTGTTGACATGATATAAAAGAAGAAGAAAGAAAATCTAAATATATAAAAGAAGAAACTGACTGACTGACTGACTGACTGACTGATATATATATCAACGCACAGCCCAAACCGCTGGGTCTAGAGATGCCAAATTTGGCACGTAGGTTCCTTATGACGTCTAGGGGTGCACTAAGAAAGGATTTTTCAAAATTCATCCCCTAAGGGGGTCAAACGGGGGTCCAAAGTTTGTATGGGGAGACAAGATTAGTTGGACTATTTTATCCGAAACTTTACATGAGTACTTCTATAGAGAAATGACTAAACACGTATTTCAGGATTTTTCAAAATTCAATCCCTAAAGGGGTAAAATGGGGCGAATAAGTCTGAAAATCGTCATGGGTATGGTTTTTATGGTTTATCGGGTTTCTGATTACGAAAACAACAACTATTTTATGATCTAACATAGCTGACGTCACATAAAATCACCCCTGTGGAGATGCGATGGGGTTGAAATATATAAAAGAGGAAACTGAATGACTGACTGATATATATCAACGCACAGCCCAAACTGCTCGGTCTAGAGATTCCAAATTTGGCACGTAGGTACCTTATGATGTCTAGGGGTGCACTAAGAAAGGACTTTTCAAAATTCATCCCCGAAGGGGGTGAAACTGGGGTCCAAAGTTTGTATGGGGAAACAAGATTAGTTGGACTATTTTATCCGAAACTTTACAAGAGTACTTCTATAGATAAATGAGTAAACATATGTTTCAGGATTTTTCCTAATTCAACCCCTAAAGCGGTAAAACGGGGTGAAAAAGTCTGAAAATCGTCATGGGTATTGTTTTTATGGTTTATCGGGTCGTTGATTACGATAACAACAACTATTTTATAATCCAACATAGCCGACATGATATAAATCACCCCTGTGGGGGTGCGGTGGGGTTAAAATGTTATAATATCAATATGAGTGTTGTTTCTTTAGTTTTCTGGGACGTCAATTACAAAAATGGCATCGATTTGAAAATATCAACCCCTAAAAGGGTAAAATGGGGTCAAAAAGTCTGAAAATCGTCATGGGTATTGCTTTTATGGTTTATCGGGTCGCTGATTACGAAAACAACAACGATTTTAAAATTCAACATGGCTAACGTGACCATCATCCTCTGTTATGGTGCGATAGGGTTGAAAGATCTATATATCAATATGTTAGCGGTTTTCGGAACGCCAATCCATACTAATATTATAAATGCGACAGAATGTCAGTTACCTCTTCACGCTTAAATCGCTGGACCGATTTAGATGAAATTTGGTTGAGAGATACCTTGAGTCCTGGGAAAGAACTCATAATAGTTATTATCCCAGAAATTACCTGTAATTGTTATTTATTCTACCTGTAGGGCGGTTCTATGTTCGACGGTATGTATTTTTAAATATTTCAATGATTTCTCCGTTAATTGAACAGCAATTTTAATCATTCTTATTTGTTTGAAGGGCACACTATTCAAGTGGTCCCATATTAATCAAATCAGGATCTGATGATGGACTCCCTGGGAATTCGTGAGAAAGGGTTGAAGTTTATAGGCATGGGCATGGATACAGTAATTGACGAGTTTTCTGATGACATTAGGTTACATAATTTGCATTTGGAAGGCATCGTGTGACACTGCTGATCTGATGAGGAACAGTTAGGCAATAGTGTTGAGTGCTTCTTAATTAAATAAATTAATGTATTTTCGTCTAGAAGGCACCATGTCACTACTACTTACCCATTATTATAATAAATAGTTAAAAAAAATATTCACTAAAAAGAAATAAACTTAAAAAAAAATGAAACAAACTACAAAATCCTGACAAGAAAAAGCCAAAAATAACTACGGGAACAATATTTTCTGTCACCTAAGTTTAGATGTGTCACTAATCTGCAGTACCCTAATAATAATATCTATGCCCAAGAAATATATTAGTCATCATTTTAATTAAAACTGTCTCTAAATATAAATCATCAGCTTAACAAACTTTTAGTATAATTTAATTCGTTTGATCATCAAAATAATAGATCTGTCACCAAATAAATAGATCAGCTCCTTAATTTAAAGAAAAACTAATAGAGGCGAAGTCAAATTGCGTCATATTCACTGACGAGTCTTACCAATACTTGGTCAATGTAATAAATCATGTTTTGGTTAGATTTGAGTTGATTTTTGGTTAGGTTAGGGTTTTCTTGCGTCCTGTCATCGGAAATAGGAGCTCCGCGAAGCGGAGCTCCGTCAACCTACATGATGAATGATGTGGTGCCAAGTAAGCTTAATTATTAATAATTGACAATATAATACATACAAAAACATTTATTTGGTACTAGACCCTACATCTCCATGATTTTAGGTGATTTATTGTGGAATCGATTTTATATTGTTTGGTGACTACATTTTGGTGACAAATCTATTATTTTGCGGGCAAACACTATTAGTTAAGAAACACCAAACTAATTAAATTGGCGATAGCTTAAATGATACCCAATAACTACTACCTACCTTCTGAGATTTTTGACGTCGGTTTCATTTTTTTAAAGTTTGATTTATCCTTTTTAAGCTGATGGATTAAGAGTTGTGTTATCCTAATAGGATTTTAAATTTGTATTGGGCGTCAATCAGTGCTTATGCGATCGCGGGGCGCGCGGCGGGAGTGAGGTGTAGTAGTTATCGTTAAAGTTCTTGCATCCGTATTTAGTACAATTAAAAGTACTACATGAAGATGGTTGGGTGTATTCATCATCATGAAACTTTGTACACATATTCTTTAAGGTATTAGGAAGGACATAGGATACTAAAAAAATTAAACGCGGGCGAAGCCGCGGGTGAAAGCTAGTATCTTATATATCAATGAACGCCGGCTGCACGCATGAAAAAGCATGACTCATTGTCACGTTCCACCTGAGCCGAGCGTGCAAATGAGAGTGCGGAGCAAGCGAGCGATAGAGAGGCACGATCGGCCTAACCGTTCGGCTTGTGAAGTTGTGACGCATTTGTCTCTTTTCCACTCCATCGATGTTTTCTTATGACGTTATCATGTAAAATTGTCGTCTGTAAACCGATTTTGCAGACAACCAATTTTTTCAAGAATACTATGCGTATGAATGTCTATTACTTTGGCGCGATCTACAGACTAAAACTATTAATTATTTTCAATGAGAAGTCCTAAGCATTATTTCAATATGGCGTCTGGGAAAAAAATTGAGGTATATTAAAAAATATATTTTATAAAGAAACAGACCGCCTTTAATATTTATTTATTTAATCCATTTATAATTTAGTCACAGATAAAAAAATAGGTATGCACATTTTGTACCCATTAGATACAAAGTTTGCGACACCACATAAACTAATACAAATTATACTACCTAATACCTAATTAAAGTGCTCCATATCGTATCATACATAATTAGTGCCGTTCATCAACATGGATGTCGAATTACACTGTTTATATAAACTACTTTTGCACTTACACAATTCATAATTAAATGATAGTATCATCATAATTGTTTTAACAGTACACAATAATTATATTGTTATAATGGAGCGGTGTTTAATTGGGTTATTTAATGATGATATATTCGGTTCGAAAATAATTTGTAATGATTCAGTAACAAAGCAGACGTCTCATTAAGCGGCGAAGGGTGTTATCACTGCGGACAGGAAACCGGCGATAGAGCCCGCGTTCATTCATTCACTTCATTCAGTTTTTACAAGGAGAGCGGTTTGTAAACACGCGTCTTGCTTCGCAGCGCATCGTCGCGCGATGTAGTGCGCGGGACGCCCAACTTTAATAACAGTGACGTGATAACTTAATACATAACTTTGTTATTTAGTGATATCGTGCATCCAAATTTTTATTCAAACCATCAGGAATTTACCAACTAATTAATTTATCATGGTAAGTGAGATATTTTTATTGTTTCGTTTATAAAAAAAGTGTTTGTCGGCAGTGGTCATGCCCAATTATCTTCGTGTTATGTTCCAGTTATATGCGACTGTTTTTTGTTCTCTTAATAATTTGGAAATATTATCATAACTTTAGGTATTCGAATTATTTTATTTTTCATTCGGAAGTAAAGAATAGACGATATATTATAAATAGTACTTATGAAGTAAAGAATAGACGTATATTTTAAATAGCACTTATGACTGGTGTTATATAGGTATCCTGGGGCCCTACCGCTGAAGCCTTTGATTAAAACATTTTAATCAAAGGCTGAAGCTAAAGCCAATTTCCATCGTATTTTTTGATTGCGAAAATCAATCTTTAGCTTAAATTTGCGGTAATTGTGTTTAGTTTAGCTGGTAGTAATCATAGAGCTCTACTGGCTAAGTAAAATATAAATAATAAATAAATATTGTCAGACAAATTACACAGCGCCATCTAGCCCCAAAGTAAGCTAAGCTTGTGTTATGGGTACTAGACAACTGATAAACATACGTAAATACATTTCTTTTTGTAAATTCATTCTTATGATACATAGAAAACACCCAGTCTAAGACAAACAGACATGTTCATGCACACAAATGTTTGTCCTATGTGGGAATCGAACCCATGAGCGTTGCTGTCGAAGCCGCGTCATTGACCGCTACGCCACCGAGCTCGTCAAATATGTTTGTCATTAACTTAAACCTAAGATCTATTTTCGCGATATAAAAATCCGATGGTAACCTTCTTCAGCTTCGGTGGTAGTAGGGCGCCTGTTTGTTACTCTATTTTTGTAACAACTTTGTATGAATTTAAATGAGCTAAATTTTATATTTCTTTTGTAAACATAATGTTAAACGCTTACATAATGTTTAAATAATTGTCATGAAAATACAACATAGTGATTTTATAAATGCTAATCATAATAACTTAGTTAGCAAACCATGAAATCAGTTACAGGTTGCAGTTGTTTGCAATTTTTTTAGTGTAATTATTTCACCTACGTCCATAAAGGTGAGCAAAAAATTACAGTATTTGTAATTTAAAATGCCTAAAAATTCTTTGGAGGATGTAGGAAATATACATCTACATATAAAAGTTTCTCTTTAATTCTACGGGTCATCGGTATATCCAATGACTGAACAAACAGAGTCAAATGACATCTACAAGTATACATATCGTTGTCAACCCTCATTCATCCCACTGCTAGATACGGGTCTCCCCTCAATCGAAGGGGTTTAGAGCATACTCCACCACGACTTAACGACTGTCTTCTAACGACAACAACCGGGTGTCCTGCCGCCGAAGCTGAAGCCGATTACCATCGAATATTGTGATTCGAAAATAGATGTTAAGTTTTAGTTATTGAAAAACATCTTCAAACTAAGATAAACTAAAAACAAGTACCATAAATCTAAGCTGAAAAGCTGATTTTCGCAATCAAAAGAATCCGATGGGAATCGGCTTCAGCTTAACCGGTAGAGCCCCTGAACCGACGGCTTGACGTACGTCCGAAGCACGGAGGAGCTCGAGATAAATAAACCCATCCATGGGCAGACTACGGACGACGCTGCATGACTTGTGTGATCGATTAGGCTGTCACGCGATGACGCCATCGAGCTAGTCATCACACAAGTATACGTATACTACACTCTATATTAGTTATATTAGTATTTAATTACTAAATAATTAGCCGGCTCATAATATGAAATTGTATAAAAAAAGGAACCGGCGCTATTAAAAATTATCGAGCATTAAAAATTAACAAGTGAAAAATATCCAAGTTATTACGGGCTTCCATAAAATTAACACATAAAATAATGAAGTTAAGCAAGCTAGATTAGTTTGTAAATTAGGCGCCATTAATTTGCTTACGTTCGTTTGAACGGAATTTTAATAAGACTAAATTCTATGATTTAATTAGTCGAAGTATGTAAAGAAATGTATTTCCGTCTCACTCGTTTCTTGATAAAAATGTACTTCCGTCTCACTCGTTTCTTGATAAAAATGTTCGTCTTGGGAGGTAGTAGATAATTAATTTCTACTTGGCTCGTACTTTATTTATTAATGGCCACACCCATTCGCGTTTTACATTTTGGTACACACTCTCCTTTCCGGAAAAAGTTGAAATTTTTTTTATAAGGTACTTTGTGTTAGACGTTTGGCTTCTATATCGATAGTAGAGTCCAATTGCATCTCTTTAGAAAAAATATAAATATAAAATCAATCATACGTTTTTTAATTTAATTTTATACCACGTCACGACGGCAGATAAGCATACGGCCCACCTGATGTGAAGCGGTTATCGTAGCCATATTAATAACATGTCGCTCGCGCGCCGCCACCCCCGCTGTCAACGCAGCAAATCCTTCTTTCTGGTGACTTCACTCACTCGCAGGTACACAACAACCCTCAAGGGAATTGTTATATGGTTGCGGTATTCTTTGAGGTGGAGGTAGTTATCCAGTTGGGCTGCTTACAAGTACGCTCTCTTCCGCCAGAACCTCTTTCACTAAAAGGTTGGGTGCACCACGTGTAGGTCAGGTTGGCTTAGACCCTAAAGATCGTGGTGAGTCGCTTACAACCACAGTAACGTTTAATTATGTAATATATGTATGTATGTAAAATAAAAAGCAATCTGAATTCGCATGATTTGTAGCCAAGTTACAAAAAAATATATATTATACGTTTAGAATAATATCACAACAGTTTTTTTTTTCATCATGAAACAAATGATATTATCTAAACGTATAATATATATTTTTTTGTAACTTGGCTACAAACTTTTAATACCTTTCCATGATTATAGTATTTTTTAAATATTATTACCTAATTATTTTTTCAAAATATACCAATATTTATATTATAGATGAAGGTACAAAACTTCGTCAATAACAGTTATACCTAATACCAAACTAATATCCGCGTGTCGGTTAGTATTATGTTATTCCGGAGAAAAGTGGGACAAAACATATTTCATAATAATATGCTAATCCAAGTAGACCCACACTACTCTTATATCCCCGAAAGATTGAAATCCGTTTAGATGTTATTAAGGCGGGGTTTCATTCAATTATTGTGCCATTGGCAGCTCTCTACAAACTAGTCTCGTAGATAATAAAATATTAATAGATCATAAACCAACAGCATTAAGGTAATATATCCGTCCACTTTGGCTAATGCCGGCCGCAAGAAAAGCTTAACGGCATAAACTGAATGTAATCATTAAAGAGGCTTTCTAAATTATAATTAAATGTAATGGACGCCACTCGATGGGCCGCAAATGAATGAATGTTTAATTGAATGACTCCCCACAAATAAAAGCAATTTTCTTATAGCCCAGCCCATAGCAAACGTAATTTAATTAATGGGTCGCATAACTCTGATTAAACTATTTTTGGGCGACGGGTAGGTTCAAATCTCGTGGCAGCAAATCTGCGGAATTGCATTCTATTTTCATTTTTTCAAAGGATTTCCTACTTTATTCGGGCAAAATATTATTTTTAGTAGTACCTACCAAAAATGTAAACAAAGCTTTCACCTTGCGTTGGATTATTCTGTGAATATCGATTATTGTAATGGTGATTCCACATTTAGATTTTATTTTCATTCCAAATAGTTTTTATTGTGGTATTATAATGGTATACTTGAAGAGTTTATGAGGTGAGAAATATGAATAACATATGTTATAAATGTCTAACTTATATGCTTATTCTTACTTATATGTATAGTTTGTAAATAACAATTTCCTTGAGGGTTGTTGTGTTTCTGCTAGTGAGTGAGGTCACTAGAAAGGAAGGAGATGCTGCATTATATGCGAGCGATATTTTATGTTGCGAGCATTTAATATGGCTACGTTAACCGGTTCACATCACGTGGGCCGTATGCTTGTCTGCCCCCCGACGATATAAAAAAAAAAAAGATGAAACGCCACTCCCAATTTTTCACTTATCGATTTATTTTACATTTTATTTATGTATGTGGATACAAGCTGATGATGATAATGATGAAAAAAATATGGGACCAATCTGGAAGTATACTCTTTTAAATAAAAAAAGTTTTCAAATCGATTTATAAATGTCGGAGTAATGAAATAACAAACCTAACAGTAGGTAGATATAGGCTGATGATGAAAAAAATATGGGACCAATCTGGAAGTATACTCTTTCAAATAAAAAAAGTTTTTTCAAATCGGTTTATAAATCACGGAGTAACTAAGTAACAAATAATAAAAAAAAAATACAGCCGAATTGAGAACCTCCTCTTTCTTTGGAGTCGGTTAAAAATGGCCTATAGACACCCCTTTGATACCGCTGCATATCCACTCATACAGAGAACTTACTCACTTGCATTAACAATGTGTTGTGTTCTGCCCCCTTACCACCAACTCTTATTGCGATTCAATAACTGAATAGAATGCTTATTCATACAAATGAATAAGCGACTCTAGAGTCGCTATATTGAATCGCAATAAGAGTTGGTGGTAAGGGGGCTCAGGAGTTTGTTGATATAATGCCCACGACACGACCTCTTTCTATATTCACACCGCGGGCCATAAGCAAGGAATTCATCCTCACACATTGGAACCAAAATAGGCGCGTACCGTGCCAGTGTAATTGACCGCGGTTCTAGAGGAGTTTTCTACCTAGGCCTCTCAGGTTGTAGAATGAAGCCAGCTCCCTGCCAAGGTTTTCTCAGGAGATTTCCGTAAGATGTTCTTCTAGAAAGGCGTACAGGGGTTTCTATAGAGAGTCGTAAGCATCTATATACTGCGATGACTGGTTACTATTAAGCGGGTAGTACGCTTTTTATCACCCTGATCATCTGATGATGAATCATCAGGTCATTTTAGTCTCCACTACAGGATCACGACCCTCTCTCGCCTGTCCCAGACAGAAGGAGGATTTGGCCTACACTCCCTACGCTGGGTTGGGAAGGCCTGATCGATGTTTTATAATGTATTTCCTTTAGTCGCCTTGTACGACATCCATGGGAAGAGACGGAGAGAGTTTATCACCCTAGTAGTAAAAAAAACATATTTTTATGTTTTTATTTTATTGGCTACCTTTAGCTAGTAATCCTTTACTTTAGGTAGAGTATTGTTTGCTACTTTGGTAGAGGTACTCGCTCAATCTAACTCGGGCATATTGAGTTCCACCTTCCTTTCGCTAGAGTCCCATATGCCAATCATCAAGGTCCACCACGTGCAGCTGATATTGGCCACGACTCTGAAGATTATTGTTAGCCACTTACACTCATATTATGATCAAATAATAACAAAGATACACAGCTATTATTGCCATAAACTAAAACAACTTTAGAACAGATCGTCTAAAATACCGTGTTCCAGCAACGTTAAAAATTTATTTTTATTCTGAAAGCACAGGCTGCTATCTCTAATAATACCGCGCCCATTTATCTGATTGTTTTATATAACAGACTAGCAATCTTATAAGAGGTAATAAATAAAACATCGAGTTCGATACCTCCGATAGCTTTTGTCTAATGTAATAAATATTTAATAAGAATTAGGTAAAAGTGGCGCAGGATAGGCCGGGCCGTTCATTGCATTAGGGCGACTGCATAATGTCAGTATTGACATACGGCCGGACATCGGCGGCGGGACGCCCCTAGCTACGACACTAATCATTTTTAATGGAATTTCTTATTTCGTCGGGAGTTTTTTCATAACTTTTGTTAACAAACTTGTGAAGTAGGAACTTCATACAACTATGTACTTACTACTATTGTAAATATGAAAGTTCAAGACTCAATCATGTTTAAACTGCAAATGGATTTGTATTAAATTTTGTAGACATATTGTAACCCGTGGACCCTCACTGGCGGGATGGTACACATACTAAAAAGTAGCACAGATTTTTGGGGTGTAAGGTGGTTTATCAACATCTTTGAACCAAAACCTACCTCACCTGCATGTGGTGCACCCTGCTGACTCAACAAACGAGGCTCTGGCGAAAAGGGTATAGCGTATTTTTTAAGCTGCACGACTGGGGAAGTACTACCTCCACCTAATATAATATCGCAGCCAAATAACAATTCCCTTAAGGGTTGTTGCGTTTCTGCGAGCGAGTGAGTTAACCAGAAAGAAAGAAAGAAAGGCAGGAGTATAGGCTGGCAACGGATCGACCCGTTGCCAGCCTATGCTCCTTCCTTTCTGATCTCCATGGACGGTGGTGATTGCTTACCATTAGGTAAACCACATGCTGGTTTGCCCCCTCTCATAAAAAAAAACAGAGAGCTATGGAACGCTCTCTATGCTGGGTATCTCTCTGCGAGATAGAATAAGAAACGACATCGTACGCCGAAGGACAAAGGTCACCAACATCGGTGAACGAATCCCATGCCTGAAATGGCGATGGGCCGAATATATCTCCCGTAGAGACGATGACAGATGGATCCAGAAAGTCCTGTATTGGCGACCCCGGTCAGGAAGACGAAACGTAGGCAGACCAGCAGCAAGATGGACTATCTAAAAAAGAAGGCAGGGCCTACCTGGGCCAGAAATGCCGCAACAAGAACTAAATGGAGAGCCATGGAAGAGACATATGTTTAGTAGTGGGTGCCCGACTGGGGTATTAACTTCACTTCACAGAATAATAATTCCCTTGAACGAAATAACAATTGCGTTAGCGGTAGTCGCGATATTTCATGTCGCGAACATTTATATGGGTACGGTAACCGCTTCAAATCAGGCGGGCCGTATGGTGGTTTCTACCTGAAGCTCTTTGAAAACTCTACCATCCCACCGTGGCAACTGGCGTCCACATTACAACACAATCATAATTTAAAATTTCAATATTTAATAGCTTTTCGGTAATGTAATATTGAAACGTATTATTCGCTCGTTTAAGTAATAGTGAGGATAATTCGAAACCACAGAGGATAAATACGCTTATTGGATACTAAGGAAGTTAGATTCGATTATGAATAGATTATCTGTCGGTCGGAAGAGTATTACTTTTATATTGGAACCAATACCGAATATATAGGGTGTTAAAAAAGTAGTTGTCAAGTTTTATGGCCATCCAGAATTGTTCTGGAAATTAGAATTGCCTTAAAAATTATTATAATTAGTGTAGGATTTTAGTTTAGTATAGGATTTGTTCAGAGAATCGTTGTTCAGTTTTAAGGTAAAAAATTAAAATAAAATGTACGCATTGTTATTTTTATTAATAAGTGATAGGACAGTTTTAAATGACAAAAAAAAATATATATTCCATATATTTTTTATCCATTAATTCTCCGACACGGCAGTTATGGAACGTAACATGATTTAAAACTTAAATTAAAAAATAAAAAATATTTAGTGCCTTCACGGTGTAGAAATGTACTAGCATGAATACATGAAACGTCAAGAATCGAGTCGGTATAAGAAATACTTTTCCGGTATTAATAGATATTTTTATATATTACGTCTGATGACAAATAAGCATATGGCTTAATGTGAACCGGTTACCGTAGCCATATAACGGTCGTAACATGAAATATCGCTCGTGTGCTGCCACCTCTGCTCGACCTTATTCACTCGCAGGAACACAATATCGATCAAAGAAATTGTTATTCGGCTGCGGTATTCTGTGAGGTGGCCGTGTGGTTTCCACTACAGACTAGTATAGAATCACTCCGTCTCTTCCCGTGAGGGAAGGCGACTAAGGGAAATAGCGTGGGGAGTGTAGGCCAAATCCTCCTTCTGTCTGACACGGGCGAGAGAGGGTCGTGCTCCTGTAGTGGAGACTAAAATAACCTGATGATGATGATGATGATTCTGTGAGGTAGAGGTACTTCTCCAATCGGACAACTTAAAATTACGCTGTGCCCTACTTCTCTTTCGTCAGAGCCTCGTGAGTAAATCTGCAGGGCGCACCATGTAGATGACGTTAACTTTGGACTTACACCCCTTATGCTTATATTTTACCTACTATAGTTTAATTCGGATAAATATTTATTATGGAACTCTACTGTTGTTACATATTATTAACTGTCATATAAATTTATAAAAAAAAAAAATGTCCGGTTCGGATTAGTTCATTTAAGCTGATACTTTTTTACACCCTGTATATAAGTACGTTTGTCAGAAAAACTTGTTCCTCAGATTTACATCTCGATTGAATTTTAATTGAACCAACGAGCGAGTGCACTCCAATAACGGAGTAACTTAATTATAAAGGCAATTGATTTAAAAGGAGCGGTGGTGTCGTGGCCGCGGTCGCAGTATGAGTAACAGAAAAAGTTTTCAATTTCACTAAAAGGGACTGGTTTGTGTCTCAGAAGTCTCGTCTGGTTATCGGCTTGTAATGTATGAAGTTCGCGCCGCGGGTTTATTTTATAACTTACTTCACGTAATAGGCTGCGAGCTGCTTTAATTCACTTTGCTCTTCGTCGCGCGATTCGTTTACTAATTTGGCTGAAGCACTTATCTCGACTTATCTTATTTATCGTGAGGAGCTCGGTGAAGTCGTTGAGTTTGTCAGTGTAATCGAACACGAAAGTTAAGCAACGTCGGCTGTAGCCTGTCCGTGGATGGGCTTGTAATGTATGAAGTTCGCGCCTCGGGTTTATTTTATAACTTACTTCACGTAATAGGCTGCGAGCTGCTTTAATTCACTTTGCTCTTCGTCGCGCGATTCGTTTACTAATTTGGCTAAAGCACTTATCTCGACTTATCTTATCGCTCGGTGGATCATCAGACTTGAGGAGGTACTGTGTTAGCAACCGAGGTGATAGCACGGGAGCAATACCCCTTGTATTGTGAACATCTATATGACTGGCTGAGGAGCTCGATGACGTCGTTGCGTGTGTCAGTCTAATCGAACACGAAAGTTAAGCAATGCCAGCCGTAGCCTGACCATGGATGGGTTGATTTATCTCGAGCTCCTCCGTGCTCCGGTGGGCACCCGCTGTTGTCATTATAGAAGACAGTCGTTAAGCTAAGTCAGTGGCCTTTAAGTGGATTGAAAACACTGGCCTCCGCCAACCCGCAGTTGATCAGCTTGGTGGAGTATGCTCTAAACCCCTTTAATTGAGGGGAGACCAATATCCCAGCAGTGGGATGAATAACGGTTGCGCGAGTGCGCGAGCAATATTTCATATTGCGAGCGTTAATACCAATGAGGCGGGCTCTATGCTTGTCTGCCACTTGACGTAGTATATAATCAATTAAAAAAATGGGATAAAAAATCTCCATATAAAAAATAAGTGACTGAAGAGTTCTTTAAAAATATTGCCATAAATAAACATAATAACTACATAAAATAAATATATATGTCGCCGATATGTCGCCGCGGGGAAGTTGACACTCATTCAATGATGACACAACAGTAGGTACCTAAATTATGTTTTATCTACAGTAAAGCATGACTAGGTATGTTTTATTCATTATATTAATTGACTCTTGGAAGTGTTATCAGTTATAAAGGAAGACATGTCAGTGCACCAATAAGATTGCATTGCTCATTATTTTGATTTTGTTATGTTAACCTTGGTATCGCTTTAAACTGTAGTGTAACTATATTTATTAAAAGTTAATTGTTTGTAAAGTCGGTTTACGGACGATAACTTTATATATACGTAAATACATTTTTTTTTTGTAAATACTTATGATACATAGAAACACCCAGATCAAGACAAACAGACATGTTCATGCACACAAATGTTTGTCCTATGTGGGAATCGAACCCACGAGCGTTGGTGTCGAAGTCGCGTCATTGACCGCTACGCCACCGAGCTCGTCAAACTTTACGTGATAATAAATATCGGCCGATGGAGTGGAAGAAAGATAGATGCGTCACAAGCCGAACGCTTAGACCGATCGTGCCTATCTATCGCTTTTTCCGCGCTCTCGCTTGCACGCTCGGCTTAGGCGGAACATGACAATGAGTCATGTTTTTTCGTGCAGCCGGAATTCATTGATTTGTAAGATGTTATCACGTCATTAAAACGAATGTGCTTTAGACCACACGACCGAAGTAAAACTTCTACTTACATCTCCCTCTCAACTTCCGTTCACCTCGCCTGATCACACTTTTCGTAACGCTCTCGTCACGCATTCACCAGCTTACTCCCCAAGTCAAGCATGTGTAATAAAGTTTTACTTCAAATAATTTTAACAAAAAAAATCTACTCCAAACATTACTCTACATTTATGTATATAGATACAGGCTGATGAAGAAAAAAATATGGAACCAATCTGGAAGTATACTCTTTCAAATAAAATCAAATCGGTTTATTAATGACGGAGTAATGAAATAACAAACCTAACAGTGGGTAGATACAGGCTGATGATGATGATGATGACGATGAAAAAATATGGTACCAATCTGGAATTATACTCTTTCGATTAAAAAAAAGGTTTTTTCAAATCGGTTTTTAAATGACGGGTAATTAAGTAACAAAAATTAAAAAAAAAAATACAGCCGAATTAAGAACCTCCTCCTTTTTTGGAGTCGGTTAAAAACATTTCAATGTATAAACATTACCACACAAATTGCCACATTACAAATAGTAGTACTATTTAATTTAAAACTCTAAACTAAGTATAATTTGCATGCAAATAGGTTACTATGGAAACTAAATAGGTAACTGATAAACATGCTAAAATTGTTACGAAAATACGTAAAACATAGTTTAAAGAAAAAAATCGGATGTGGCTGTGATGGACACGGCCGTGTGTTGTATGCACTAAAATTATCTCAATATGGCAGCGCTTCCCCCTCCCCCGCACGCGATGTTCAATAGTCCTTACTTAGCGTAATAAATTCTTTTATCACCATCTATCCAGTGGTGTGATTGAATTTTAGATTTAGAGCATAGATTCGAAACTACAACGCCAAACTGTGTCCCCAGATTTTGTTATCAATAGTTTTTTTCAATTGCCCCCGTATAGTAACAAAGTTAAAGATCTATTCACGTTAAAAAAAACCGGACAAGTGCGAGTCGGACTCGCCCACCGAGGGTTTCGTAGGTACGTAGTATCATTATTAAATTTGATATTTTTCATTATAAATAAGAAATAATGCGTCGAAAAAAATAAATAAAATATATTTTGCAATGTGTACATCAAGCCCTTTCATATGATACCCCATTTGAACTAGTAGTTTCAATTTGAAATTTCGACACCCTATAAAAAATATAGACCCCCTATTTTTTTAGATCTATTTACAAATGTATAGTTTTGAGATTTATTCCTGTACTTGTAGTCTATAACGATGTTACTTGCCAAATTTCATAGTTCTAGGTCAACGGGAAGTACCCTATAGGTTTTGATTCCTTTGAGTGTGTCGAAATATGCGTTTTTTGCTGAATAAACGGCCGTAACTTTTTTCTACGTAAACTTAGCAGTTTGATTTTTTTTTAACTTCATGGGACCGTAGACCTGTGTATACAGTTCAAATTTCAGCTTGATACCTCCACGCATTCTCGACATAGAAATGTTTGACAGACAGACAGACAGACAGACAGACAGACAGACAGACAGACGGACAACAAAGTGATCTTATAAGGGTTCCGTTTTTCCTTTTGAGGTTCGGAACCCTAAAAAAGACAAAAACATGTTCATGCGCATCGTTTGTCTTGGCCAAACAGATTATACTATTACTAGCGGTCGCCCGTGGTTATTTATTTAAATCCATAATAATATTACAGTGGATTGTTTTTGATGTGGATTGTTTAACTGCATGCATATTTGTATTTGGTCTTGCGAAACGCGACAACCCTTTTTTAATCAATATTACATTTTATTATATTGTATTTTTGAAGAAATCAGTTTGAAAATTCAATATTACGGTTCGTCTATGCACATTCTATGTAATAAAAATTTATATAATTTATTTATAGTAAACGAACGTCTATTAGTGTCTCCATTGTACATATCATTTCTTCGAATAAATTTCTTGCTCCTGCAGTATGGAGCCCTAAAAGATAATAACATCCTTCCTCTGTTTATTTGTATAAATATACTCGCTTATTGATAACTACATAACAGACCACACATTATTTTATCGCAATAATGTTTTTAATAGACTGATAAAAATGAAGTTTGCAGCAATTACAACAACTCGGATGGTGCATACTTCCTGATACTGATATGAATAGAGCAGACAGATATCGTCATAAATTCATCCATAAACATGCTTCATAAATTATCATGACAACGATTTGGAACATTTTACAACTGCTATCAAAGATTCTTTACGATCGATAGGGATGTGACTACATCGCGTCTCATAATTAATACGAGACGTTTGTTTTATAATGTAATAAAACATCAGCAGAATCGGCCGTATTCCACCTAACGTTACATCGCATAATGTTAGCACGCGTTATATCTTTTAGTAATCATAAAACGCTTTCGATTTTATTACTCCTCGATACAAAGTAGAGGCAACTCAGTCCGTATCTATGCCTGCTAATAGAATTGAACATTTAATTTGATGTCGTATCTTGGTCAAAGCAATTAGGAGACAACTTTTAATGAATGTCAATGAATTTCTAAGTAATTACTGCGCCACTAGTTTACCGGTTTTAATTAAACGCCCCATTAGATAGGAAATTTTAAATAGGTTGTGAGGTGGGTGAGTCACCGATATAGCCGATCCGACTCGGAACGTATCACAAGTTATGAAGAATACTTTCCGATCCAAATTGAGTCGGACATCTCAAATAGATAAAGCGATATCTACTCGATATAAAGCAAACTTTATAGTTTTGTTTTTGGCAGTTTTGACACTGCTTCTATCTACTTATTTGTTCCTTGAGGTGCATCTAACCGAGGTGAAAGTTTTAACTTCCTCGACGTATATTCTACGTATCACTTACTTCGACTGCGGTGGGACTTTGTTTATTATCTGGATAGTGCACTTTGTTACTGTTTGGTCAGTTTAAACACATCTTTTGTAGACAACGGATATGTTATTCCTTAGTTGAAATATTGCAATGCTTTCTAAAACCTCTTTATCTTACAGCTTCGAAACTTTGGAATATTCGATAGTGTATAAAGACGATTAAGTATATAATTGTTAGTTCAATTCACGATTACAATAAACGTTCACAGTAACATTTTACGAGGCTCATAGTTAATGATAAGATTGTGAGGGCATTGTGAGCTCCTTCAGGAGGCGGGTGACAGGAGACACCTGAAAACAATAAACACGAAATTGCCACAATAATCGGCCCTCATGATCTCGCAACGACTGTCAGACAATGGGGCAGATTACGCGATAGGGGTTTAGCCGAATAGCAGCTAACTCGATTATGCGGCCATCCGTGATTGTGTTTGAGCCTATTAATGTTTGAATTTCGTTATATTATTGCGGTAGGCGAGTGCCGGCAGTAATCCAATATGGGCTGGTATTAACGAAATTTTGCGCCGTAGTCGCGGGTTTCGTTCGGTGGCGTACACTATAATGTTTGTGACATCTACGAATACGGCTTCCTATTCGCTTATCAATTTTTCTAATCTGTTTTTTTATATGAGAGGGCGACAAACGAGCACGTTGGTCACCCGATGGAAAGCAATCACCACCGCTCTTAGAGATCAGCAACACCAAGGCCTATACTCCTTCCTTTCTTTTTTACTGGTGACCTCGCTCACTCGCAGAAACACAACCCTCAAGGGGATTGTTATTTGGCTGCGGTATTCTGTGAGGTGGAGATACTTCCCCAGTCGGGCGGCTTAAAAAATACGATATGCCCTACCTCTCTTTTCGCCAGAACCTCGTTGGTCAGTCAGAAGGATGCACCACGTGCTGGTGAGGTTGGCTTTGGTTCAAAGATGTTGATGAACTACTTACTTTAATATACTATTCTGTTCACCAGGATAGAATGCGATGAAGCTTGTTTCCTTAGTAAGGTATAAATTGGTTGCGAGGTGAGTGAATAATAACCTGATCTAACTCGAAACTTATCATTAGGTACTTATGCAAAATACTTTAACTTTCATAATTAAATGGACCATTCCAAATCTTCTATAATCTCATGTAAATATGAGATGAGATGAGAGAACACCAACTAACAGACCAAGACAAACAGAAATGTTCATGTACACAAATGTATGTCATGTGCAGGGATCGAAATATGGACCCTGGAGGCAAGTGGACATGGTTATCCATTCGACCACCGGTCTCGTCGATTATTACAAATAAAACAAATCGCCTATACCAATGTCATCAAAATTAATTTATCGATTTAGGTATAGTTTTGGGGTGTAAGTGGTTCATCAAGATCTTTGAACCAAAGCCAACTTCACCTGCACGTGATGCACCCTGCTAACTGACAAACGAAGCTCTGGCGAAAAGAGATGTAGGGAGCGTAATTGTAAGCTACCCGACTGGAGAATGTATCTCCACCTCACAGAATACCGCAGCCAAATAACAATTCCCTTGAGGGTTGTTGTGTTCCTGCGAGTGAGTGAGGTCACCAGAAAGAAAGGAAGGAGATGCTGCGTTGGCAGCGGGGATGGCGGCGCGCGAGCAATATTTTATGTTGCGAGCGTTAATATGGCTACGGTAACCGCTTCACATCAGGCGGGCCGTATGCTTGTCTGCCACCCGTCGTAGTATTAAAAAAAAAAAAAAAAAAATAGAATTTCTTCACAACTAAACGCGTGAGCCCACATGAATAACGTTGCTTTGTTGATTAACTCCTTAATGTATTATAATTTTTATTCCACTACGCCCATAAGTACCTACGTGACCTAACAATAAATACACAAACAAGGTATTTCCTAATGATTCATTTTTAGCGTAATTACTAAAGGTGAAATATAATAACTGCTATTACAGGCAACGAACATTGTATTGATTAGTGTTAATTGCACAGGAGTACCTTTCGCGTTCATTATCCACTAATTAAGCGTACAATTACAGTTTATAAAAGCGAATGCAATGCGAATCGATAGTTTTATGTGCATATGTTAGGAAACGTCGAACAAAGAAGTGATTGTTCGTGTTGATGAAGCGGTGAGAGCAGTGAGAATCAGTGAGACAGAGGGTGCGAAATGTAAAGCGTCGTGGCGGGCTCGCGCCGGCCATTGCTAGATTAAAGAACAACTTAAAGGAAAGCAATCTGCTAAATAAGTGCCGGTGTGCGCTGCCTCGGTGGTGGCTCTACTTCTTTCTGATGAGCGTCTAATAATAAAGTTACTCTGTTTCGTGTAAGTATGTTTTTTTTACACAAAAAAGATCTATTGTACATGGAATGGCTAATGACACATGCCCGTTTTTGTCTATGTAGAGTTAGTCATATCATCAAGAGCACTCTACTAATAAAAATCTGCGTTTCATTGTAATGCGCGCCAATTGTCTATATGGCTAAGATTTTACATCAGACGGGCCGTACACTTGTTTGGCATCCGGATTAATATTAATACGTGTAAAAAAAAAAATATTAATACGTGTACCTATAGGCAAGAGTCGGTTTAAAAAATCACGCTTACTGTAGAGCAGCGTTTTCTAAAATGGGTTCCGTCTGTAACCCCTGGGTCTTGCGGACGGAACCCGGTTGATGAATAATGACGCAGCTGATGCACTGGCCAGAAGTAGATCGGGAACAAAAGTACTGGGACGGTATGCTGTTGGTACGGGAACCACTACAGCCCATATCCCAGATAAAAGCATGGGCGCGTAGTAAAACCGAAAACATCATCTAACTGAATGGAACAGAGAAGAATGCAGGCAAACAAAGAATGCAGTTCCGGTGGCATTAAAAAAACTTGCCCGTATGGCTACATCAGGCTAAAAAGGGACAAAATTATTTTTTAATTAATAAATAAGACATTTTGGAAAATAATAATATGAAGCAGGTGTTTGTTTAGGGAACAATAGCCGGTTATAATGTTCCCTAAACAAACACCTGCTTCATATTATTATTTTCCAAAATGTCTTATTTAAACTAGTTTGGTATTTCAATGAACAAAAAGTAAATTTTAAGCACAATTTTCACACACGCACACACAAATACTCTTTCACACGCACACTCGGTCGGTTTGACTACTAACTAGTCTATGCTCGTAGTCGAACCGACTCTGAGGAAGTTTAATTTAAATCATTTTCATGTTGTTGTTTAGAAAAAAAATAAATGAAATGTAGGTACTTTTGTATGAAAAATAATGAGCGACCGCGTCCCTGTTTCATTGCGGCTTATAGTTGGTTTAGTCACAAACAAACTAATCTGTTTCTTTTAATTATAATCGCTGAATTTTAAATGCCTTTATTAAAAAACGAGACTTCAAAATAAGTTGTGCTTTTACTAACCCAGTCACAGATACGTAACAAAATAATTTAATTATTGCGGTAAATTAACTATGTAACCTGAAACTTAATTACTACTTTTAATTAAATTAACTTTTTCTGCTATTTGATGCATATCAGTCTGTTAATTAACCGTTAAATTAAAATTAAGCTCGAAATAAACTACTCATTTCAAGTGGAGCACGCGAGACAAAAATTATGTGGAGCAGCGTTCATGTTAATTGCAATGGTTTGAATTATTTAGCCTCTCGTCTCGTTACTTTGCCGCCGTTTCCGCAGGTGTGGCAATCATATTGTCTCTCCCACACTGAGTGGGAGGAAGCGCGCAAGCCGCACGCCGGCCTCCCTCCCTCGCGCCGCTTATTCTTTAATCTCGCTGATGAATTATGATTAGCAGAGTGCACTCAATCCTATTAGTGTTGTCTGCCTCTAAATGTTGCCGAAGATTTGCCTTGTTTTCGTGGGGACCAACTTTCGTGGAGTACATTTTTTTGATTGGATTGATTATAATTGTATTACGGCACTATTTCGAATTCGATCATTCCATTCCATTACTGATATTATACATATGAAATTATTACGTTATAACGCGAATTGGTACGATACGGAAATGAAATAAGTTAATTGATTAGTTTCAAGTTAATCAAGTTAAAGGTTTGTCTAAAAATTGATATTACAGTTAAAAAGATAGAAGGCGGGAAGAGGTTTTTACAGGATTGGCAACGCGTGAACGATACTCGCTACAGCGAGCGTCCGGTTGCGATGACCGCTTACAAGTGGGTCGTATGCTTGTTTGCCATCTTACTTGTATATTATCATCATCATCATCTTAGCCCACTCTCTACCATATTGGTATAGGCCTCCTTCAATCTCCTCCATCTCTTACTGTTTTGGGCTACTTTGATCCAGTTGATGACCACCAGCTTTACGAAATCGTCCTTCCCCCGCATCTGTGGCCTCCCGACAGGTCTTTAATATTTCCATGGCCTCTATTCCAGGAGAGTTTTACACCACGAGTCCAACTTTCTGGCTATATGTCCGGCCCACTGCCACTTGAGCTTCGCCACACGGTGTGCAACGTCCGATACCTGACTTTCTTTCCAGAGCCATTTGTTGGTTTTCCTATCCTGGAGTGTCATTAGAACAAACAAAAACTGGAAGTTGTATATAAAAAAAAATATAATATACCTATACTGAACTGCATTCGAAACATGCATTAAAATTTTCCAACCGTCCAACAAAAACCTTTATGGTCCGTGCACCGCGCTTAATAGCTCGCCGTGGGACCACAAACTCCGATTATCCAAACAGAGAGCACCCGAAACACCGCTGTGAAATTTTAACATGTAATTGATTATGAAGTTGGCCACTAATGGGCGAAAATAGTTTCTAATTTGGAGTGGTGGTGGCAGCACATAATTGGTCTCGAGCGCAGCCGTGTTAATCATTAACGCTGGTGCGGCGAGCTGGATGTGGCCTCTGGGGACATCGCAGCATCCTCCAATTTAGCGGCAGTCTCATTCCGATCCAACACTAACACGATAACGTCGCTCAGTTAAGCAACAACAGTTACGTGAAATTATTTGCGCATAGTTTTATTCCAGTTGTCTCGGCCTGACGGCTGACGTTCGTTAAATCCTAATTCGTGCGTATTGACATTTCGAAAGTCAGAGCTAATGGAAGGCGTGAGCTTTTTTTGCTTCGACTACGTCTAATCTCGGTTGGCTGCATTCGGCACGGGTTGTTTTCCGAGTGGCGTGGCGTGTCGCTGTCACCGATCGGTAATTATTCACGAATGCTGGTTTCACGGGCTGTCCGTTGTGCATTGGAAAAAAATGTCGCAGCGAACGCGCGGACGTGCCGTACCGCGCTGTTGACTCTATTGCGGTTTGTAACTAGGGTTACCATTCATACTAATCCCTCCAGATTTGTCTTAGGCTGAAAGGTGTCCAGCCGAGCCGGATAAGGTGTAGACTGGATGCAAGAAACTGGCGGAGAAAGTCTCAGTCATAGAGTTTTTTAAACCTCTAGGGTGACAAACAAGCGTACGAGGAGCCTGATGGTAAGCAGTCATCGCAGCCTATGGACACTTGGGACACCAGAGGCAACACTCATGCGTTGCCGGCCCTGTGAAACCCTATTTATGCTTTTCTTGAAGAATCCCATGCTGTAGTCTCATGGGAAAACTTTGGCAAGGAGTTAATTCCACAACTAGAGAGTTCGAGGTAGAAAAAATATCTGGAACCGTACAGTATGACGGTTCCAGATTCCAATGTGTGAGGATCAATTTCCTGAGTATGGTGAGCGGTGCGACTATAGAATGGGGCTGTGCGCATCATATTATGAAACAACTCCTCTGATCACAACCCATTGTACAGTCGGTAGAATACGCAAAGAGGCAAAGTCTCTCCTCATACTTAATGACTCGATATTTTTATGAGGGGGGCAAACAAATGTGTGGGTCACCTAATGGAAAGCAATTACCACCGCACATAGAAATCGGCAACGCCAAGGGGTCGTCGATCCGTTGCCAGCCTTTTAAAGGAAAAATTTACTCTGTTCTTGAAGGCTCCCATGTCGTATTTATTTGAGAATACTGCTGAGTGAAGTTATTTATTTTAGAGATGGCAATGTGAAACCCTATTTGTAAACGTATGTACGGTATCAGTCACCTTTCCATTGCTTTGTTAAAGTGGGGGCGGTCGCTTTACGTACTTCAGTTAAGGTGCTTATGCGATAAAAAGTTTTGCGTAAATGTTCTTTTAGTTTATGGATTTGTTTATTTTTAACTATATTATGATTCTTGTAGTAAGAGCTAGGGTTTAGTTTTCAGAAGAATAACTTTAGCTACGTAGTCAGTTTAAAAAGAAACACTATATATCTAATCTGTTTTGGGACGTTTGACAGTCGCAGTCATTCAAACATATATCACATCTAGAGAAAATGTTGCTAATACAGATGATCTATCCATGTTAGTAATATTACGTTAGTACTATTACTTATACTGTGGTAATATGTAACATCAGGCGACCGACCGAATGAATGAAGACCGAATGATGAAATCATAAAATAGCCAAAGTACAATTGGAATACTTAGTTAACCCTACTTAACATTTCGATCCACTGTAAAGCGTTCATTACATATTATATTATTGAATATTCAGTCAAACTAGATACCTACTCAGAACGTCTATTTGCAAACATACCAATTTTCAGTTTAAAACCGTTTCCGAGAATTACAATATTATAATACGACCATTACCAAGAATTTATTGCATGAATCGTTGTTTGTCGTAATATTATCACCCATCACTCATTATAATTATTATCATTATTAATTCGAAATTTAATGCTAGTATTGTAATATAATACTAGTATTAATAATGTATACTATATCTGAATATGCTTAGACGATATTGTAACGATACACGTTCCTTTTTAATAAAATTTGCATATATCCTAATTAATAATAATTGCATAAACAATCGTGTTAAATAACATTATTAACAATTTCAAACACTTGTAGGTTCTACTTAACATACTGTCCCATTGATGAAGGTTGGCTGGAAGAGATCTCTATTAGAGATAAGCTCGCCTTTGCGTACAACTTATGTAAACTCTTGTCACCTTTTTTTTATGTGCAATAAAGAATATATAAAGCTATTATATATATAAGGTAATAAAATATATAAAGCTCCTGGCTCTGACGTATGATTCATGATATATACATATATAGAGATGATAGATATAAATAAATGGCCAATGATAGATCTAAATAAATACTTATCAACAGTTGCATTTGACGTAGTAGATATAAACGCCTTTTAAGAAATTGTTACAGCAAGACAAAAATCCAAAGTTCGTATTTTTTTATTTCCTTTTTTCTTTGTCATATCTAGGCCCAGTTTTTTTAATTATCAATAATCTTAATAATTATCATGTTTTCACTTAATTATAGGATTTGATTTAATAATATTTATTTTATATCAGATTATATATGATTTTTTTTTTATATTTCCTTTAAGATTATGATGTCTTCTAATGAAATTCTGAAATTAATCTAACTCCTTTTGATTTTGCAGCACATATAAATAATAATGCCCTAAATGTTGCTTGAGTTAATTTAAAAAAAAATTAAAATAATTATCTTTATAATAATACATAATAAAAAATAATACAGTCACTTGTTTCAAATAAAACTATACCAAACTAGATGTAATGAAACTTGGCATGTTTAAGTTTTGACCGGTCTATATAACTATATACCTACTTACTTTATATAACTATATAAATTATTTTGGGGCAATTAGTTAAAAATTAAAATAAACTTTAATTTGACAAAAATGCTTAATGCAGACGAAGTTGCGGACGCAGCTAGTAAAGTACCTACTATCGTTACAATAAAACGCAATTAAGTGATAAGTTACGGCGCGGGATACGTATTTTACTGCTATTCCGAGTTCAAGTAAGGCACAACACTGTTGATTAACTTCCTCTGTAGATTAAACAAACAGCCATTGACACAATTTGGTGGCCAGTGCATGCTTCCGCCCAATATCCGTATCCTATTATTTACGGCCGGTCGAACGGACGCACTCTCGAAAACACACAAAAATGAGAAACGCGGACCATTCGTCACGACTACAATAGCAAGCATTGTTTATGCTAGCTGTCACTTAAATGCGATTTCGATTCGCCGCTACACAAGTTTGCGAAAAAAAAGAATTAAGGCGAAAGGTCGGAGCGACAAACCAGCTGGGAGCGCCGTGTAGTTGCCAAATTTAATTGAAAAATGTTCGTATTTAAAATACTAATTAAGCGTGACGCCCGCTTCGAGCTTGACTTTATTGCTTACAGGTCGTTTTTTCGCAGACACGATCTCAATTACAAACTTTTTTATTTGCTATTTATTCGATATTTTGGTACATAATTTGCTATAGTTCGGAAACGGTGGGTCGTGTTTCACGTTCTCATTAACCGCTTGAGTAGTTGTGCTAATTTTTTCGAGAAATATTACGGGCAGTGAATTTCATGGTTCTGGATTTTATGCCGTAACATAAAACGGCCTCTATGAGTTGTCGCACGGTTCCAACTCGATTACTGTGACTTATGCGAATGCGACTATTAAATCTAGTAAGTAACTTTGAAAGGATTTCTCTACTAGAGGCAGAGCTAAGTTTGTATTCCTCCTTCCCTATTAAAGAATCACAATTACCAATCTCATCGTGTACATATTCTCATGTAGTCGAAAATATCTGTACGCTGTGTAGCGCCAAAATGTTCTGCCAATCCTTTCTATGTTGAACAGCTAACTGATGGTAAAACTATCTAGGGATGTGTTTTCTGCTTTTTATGTGTACGATATTGAGTCCGTTACGAATAATGTGTAGAGGCACTTTATGGACCGGCACATACCGGCATTCGCGTTTTCGAAATCACAGAAGAAAGCTAGTCAATGATAAAATATATGACATCATTTGATGATGATGATATTGTGTGCTAATTTATCATTATCATAATTATCTCAGATACTCCCAAAATAAGTCCATTGCTGAAACCTCTCTATCTAGAGAGAGCCACATAACCCAATTATGTGCGAGTCACTTGTACTGATAATGTATTAAAAATTATTATATTATATTATTAAACTGTGAATTCGTTGTCCATAGTGCGAAAGGAGAACGCCGCAGCAGCCCAGCGGCGGCAGTCCCCGGCTAGACGCACACATGCTGGCCATGGATGTAACCAAGGAGGCGCGCGCGTCCCCTCTGCCTGCTTCCGCCCAACCCGCCGGCGCACCACCCACGCAGCAAACGCAGCAGCCACAGGTAAAACAAGAAAAAAATAACTAATTTAGTTGTTACAAATTTACAGCCAATTCGATCTACTATTTTCTGCCTACACGCTACCCACACCCACTACGATTAGTAGATGCATGCAACTGTCATCGTTACCATGGCTTCTGTGATTGTCTCTATTTGTCATTCGTAGCTAGCTGTTCTTACGGTCGATATAAAACAACATCGTCTGTGGATATCTCACTGAATGGCGATTGCACGTCACGCCGATTCACGGCAGCCAGAGAAGCAGCAATTGCATCTATCTGATTCAATTACTTGGCACGCGCGGAGATGACCACAGCAGCTAAGACAACTTTAGTAGGGACTACATGCATCGTTTGTTTCAAATAGTAGACAAGCGCAGAGACGACTACAGTAGCTGGGATCACCAAAGCAATCACATGCATCTACTAATGATAGTGGTTGCTTTAGTTTTAAATGTGAGGAGGCAGTAAGCGGATCGAATTAGATTATTATCATCAGCGGGTTCAACCACAATATAAGTAATAGTGTTCAACTACAAAATTTCCGTAACTTTTTCTAGTTATTATTCTGAAATATTTCCAAGTTTGGAAATGTTACAGAAAATTGCTTATCTCTACCTCGCCTATCACTATCAGTACCGTAAACGCTCTTTTATTGGATGCACCAATGCTCTAAAGAATTTTGGTGCCGCAGAAGATAAGTTCTTGGAATGATTCGTCTATAGTGCAAACGCATTTAGCACCTACCGACATATATACCCTTTTGTCGTACGGTTTTGACGAAATGGTCAGCCCTTTCATGCACATGGTCGCTGCTGTTGCAGTGGTTCTCCATTTTTCGGGGTTGGTGATGAATCGGGAACAAACCATAATGGAATATCGCGTGACCTAAATATTGTAGGAGACAACGACAACGTAGCCGCTTGATTTACTCTATCTATTACAAAATGTTCCATGGAATAATTTTTATGAAAATCGTTTTCAATTGTTACAGATATGCGCGGGCTGCAGCAAGGTGATCACTGAACGATACCTCTTAAAAGCCCTGGACCAGCTATGGCATGAGGACTGCCTCAAATGCGGCTGTTGCGATTGTCGGCTCGGTGAAGTGGGACATACACTCTACACGAGAGCTAACCTCATTCTATGCAAAAGGGACTATTTAAGGTGACTGTTCTCTATTAAATCGTGGAATGATATAACAATTATAATAACAGGGCTTTTGTTGTTTAATAAACTTGTAGTGCAACTTGCAGAAAATCTGTTTTTTTTTTCATCGCAGCATACAACCCTCCTGAGGGAAACCGGATACCGGACCGGAGAATTGACCGTGCAATAGCATTCCTGCTGCTAACGTAGTACATCCTCACGTCTAGTAACCTTACTGACTTACAGAATAAGCCTTAATGGTAGTGTTATTTGACCGTGATCTTTTAAGAGCTGGAGCTACTGCCCTAGCCAGACTCAACGAGCCCTACCTCTCTTTTTTCACAGCCTCTTTAGCTAGTCAGTACTAGGCTGCACTATGTGCATTTCGCTTTGGATCTAAACTTGCTGGTGATCCACTAACATCTCAACTCTCACTATCTCTCAATAAAATAAATCAGCATTTTCGTATGGTCGATGAGGCTCTTTCGGTTCTCATCGGTTGAATGTACAGCATCATCATGACACATGACACATATTGTTTCTTTTACCAGGTTATTTGGCAACACGGGCTACTGCGCAGCATGCAACAAGGTGATACCAGCCTTCGAGATGGTGATGCGGGCGCGAAGCAATGTCTACCACCTTGAGTGCTTCGCCTGTCAACAGTGTAATCACAGGTTTGTGTTCATGATTGTTTTTCTTGTCTATTAGTTTGAGTGTTTCACTCTTGTTAGTGTAGCTATATCCATATGTTGTGAATTATATCTTGTATCTTCCCGTTTGGTATGAAGTTCAGTGGATCTTCTTTATAACTTCTCTTTGGCTCATATTAGCCACGATGCCTTTATGCCTTTCCTTCTACAATATTTACTAACCTGTTTAGGGAAGATCGCCCAATATATGTCTCTCTTATTCTTAATTATGCTCAACAAAGTATTTTTTATATACTACGTTGAACATACAAACAAGCATACTGCCCGCCTGATTGTGAAGCAGTTACCTCGGCCATATAAACGAACGCAACATGAAATATAAATAAATAAGAAAAAATAATAATTCTTTATTACTTCAACGTGTTTACAATCTTTCATTTAAAGAACATTGTCTAATTTGTGCAGGAATATTTACGTACTAACCATTCTAACTTAACATTCCGTACTATGAGCTTTATACTGGACGGGTCGGCCTGAAATTTGGCATACAGGGGCTCTTTAAAATGTTCTGTGTACATATTAGGGATCCGTTAGGAAAAGATTTTAGAATATTTCCAAGGGATACCAGGATAGAAAATCCTAACACAACTTAGAAGTTATCTGTGTGAGTATATCAATGTTACTGTTTGATAATTTCAAAGTTTTTGTTAAATAATTTTCGTTTACAATTTTAATGAACATTCGTGATTTTGAAGTTGTAAGCTACGGTTTAACGAATTTTGTTCATGCGACTTCAAAGTCGCATCGGTATACGAATTTGTGAGGAAATGCTAGTAGAATATAAAATTAAATTTTCGAAACCAACATACGTATACATATGATAGTTTTCTATCTCAAACGTTATTCTAAAGCTCTTCAGATGTGATTGCTTGGACTAAAATTGACTGGGGACTATGTTACATTGAATACAAGCTCGGTCTGGGACTTTTCTTGTGTGAGCAAGATAAAACATATAGATAAATCTAATGTGTAAAAGAGAGATAAGATGTGTAGCGTGGATTTATATTGTTTATTCATCTCACGGAGGGCAAAAGAGCGCGATTAAATTTTCCGCTACATAATAAACTAACGTGTAGGAAAAGCGTATTGGCATTCAAACGACTTTAAGTAGGTAATAAGAAGATTTTGTAATTTATATGTATATGCACATATTATATAACAATATTCATTAAGTAAAAAGGTCATCACGATTGTGTATAAGTAGTATTTTTACTAATCTACATTTTCTACAAAATACAACAAACCTTTAAAAGATAGTACTACTTTGTAATTTGAGACCGGCTGTACTGATTTCGTATTTTTATAATACCCATAATATCTGAATTTTAACAGAAAGAACAAATGGGGAAGTTATCCGGAAAATTTCATTAAAAAAAAAACTCAAAATGCCTTTTCCATGGAATTTTAAATTAGATAATTTTTAGATAGAGCAACGTCTCTCTCTGTGGATCAGCCGGCATTTAATAATTTTGGTTTTGGGATGAATAGGTAAAAAGTCGTCTCTTATGAAATAAGAACAATGTTTTTAGTTGATATTGTAACATTAGCATTAGCAAATTGTGTCGTCAGTTAAGTATTAATTTCCTCTTCCCGTAAATTTTTATGCTGTCTCTCTCTCTCTCTCTGATCTTGCAAAAGTCCTACTTTTGATAAAAAAAAGGAATTCTAACACAAAATTGTATTAACTTTTCAGTCGGGTTCCGGAGTGACTCGCATAACTTTTACACACATTTTGATTACTATTTTATTCAATTCAATTGCGCGATGCACGACGATTGTCACCCGCCCCGGGTGTCACTTGCCACGTCCCTATTCTGTTAAGTTCGGGTCGCCTACCGATTTATTCCTGTAGTCTATCTGATTTAATAATGATTAAAAAACATAATTGTCGTAAAATGTATTTATATCAACAAGGCTCTTGCTGTGAACCTATTTGATTTAATCAAAATTATTTTTTTATAATATTTTAATTCAGACTTTTTACATTACACAATCTCCACCAGCTAGTACAGCTATATGGTAGAGTATGCTCTAAACTCTTTCGATAGAGGGAACACCCTTGAGGATTGTTGCATTCCTGCGAGTAAGTGTAGTCATTGAGCATTGCTCAGGTTTTGCTAACTCCACCGCTAATGCGGTATCTTTCTTCATTAGAAGGTTCTGGTAACTTTACTCTATATCAAGTAGATTAGCAGTACCTTCCCAATTAGTTTTTACTGCGGCAGAGTGCAGAGGTCAAATTCGCGTACCGCTTATTGCTTAGTTGTTTGTGTATTATTTTTTTATTACTAAGTAATCTAAGTCAAGAATAGCCCGCGTACCCCCTGGTGCTGCTTTGTGTACACCCAGTGGTACGTATACTATTAACTGGAAACCACTTGTTTATGTCAAGTATAGGGATCTTTAGTTAATGTTAATGCATAAAAGGATACTTCCCTAGGCAAAGTACTATGTTGAACCCTACTTCCTTTTCGAAGTTTCGTTTACTATTATGATGAGTTGTATAGGTTGTGCCACATTGGCTGTGGGTTTAAAATGTTGTTTAACCACATACTCCTTAAAATATATATATATATATATATATATATATATATATATATATATATATATATATATATATATATATATATATAATTCTACTGCACATGTGTATGTCACTGAACTCCTAAACGGCTGGACAGATTTGAATGAATGTTTTTGTATGCGTTTGGTTGGCGCCCTGGATGGTTTATATTCACAAATCTGCCCGATAGATGGCGCTGCAGTAATGGGAATGGGAAGATTGAGCCACAGCGAAGTATTACTATAAAATAACTTAAATATTCAAATATGTTCAGAATAGGGGTGCAAACGCGAAAGCGGCAATCTTCACCGGACTTCGTCCGTTTAAATAATAGAAAGGTCGCGAAGATTGGAGCCGCCTGAATGGTTTATATGTCACTTGTGAACCTTTCTCCTGTTAGTAGATCTCGCGCGACATCTTCGCCAAATTATATATTCATTCGACTGCTTTTTGGTTGAGATTCAACTGCGGAATAACTGTTCTATGTATTCTAGAAAATACTTTTAAATGAAACAGAGTCCGTATATTGTATTCCATAAATTATAGTCCTTATTCATTGACCAGCTCGGTGGTCGAATGGTTCCCAATGGCCACTTTGACACCGAGGTCGCGGGTTCGATTCCCGCACAAGAAAAAATTGTGTACATGATCAAGTCTGTTTGTCTTGGTCTGGGTGTTTTCTATGTACTTTATGTATGTATTTACAAAAATATGTATTAAAGTACATTTATCAATTGTCCAGTACCCATAACAGAAGCTTTGCGCTTAATTTGGGACTAGATGGCGCTGTGTAAATTGTCCAGAAATATTTATATTTTTTATTATTAATTATTATAGTTTAGTACAGATATAGATAGATATATATAGATGAACGGCGCTGTATTATCAAAATGATCACTCATCGTGATTCAGAATGATGACCACGACCACTCTGGGAAGAGTGTACCGACTATGAAGAATATCCTTATATTAGTAGATATCTAATTTGCGTATCCCGATATCCCGTGAGAATGTTCATAAGATCTTTCTTAGCCTTTTTATGTATGAGATGTGTGTTATAATAGATCCGGTCATGCATCCTGTCTGCCGTTTACTATTTCGTTTTAGGACTTGAAAAAAACCCTATAATCATTACATTTTGCACAAACAGGCCAAGTTTTATTTTCAAACTTGATGCCATAGTAAAAGTTGCTCAGTTAACCATACATAGATATAGAGTCTAGAGATATAAACTTTTATCGAGTCAATTCTGAAAATTATCGTGATGTCACTAAATGTGGTATTTAAGTTATTTTTTCCACCATTTTTATCATAATTCATGTGGTTAACTTCAAAAATTCTTCATCTCATCAAAAATAACAAAAAAATATGTATTTATAAATATGGTACTTGTAAAGCATGCATTAAAATAAAGACGAATTAAAAATAAACGAATATCCAAAAGGAAATTTTCACGAAGAGATTACAATCAAACTTTGCAAGTTACACATTAAAGGTAAACTATCCAATTACGTAACTTCATTTCTGAGATTTATTCCAATATTTTTATTACCAGCTATTTTAATCTCCATTTCATCCTCACAATGCAGCGCAACGTTGCACAAATATTTAAGCAACTAATACACGTGTTTACCCAACAATATGAAGCGCAAACTATTAAATATCACGTACAAATCAATTTCCATGGGCGGCAGAAATCTGAATCCAATTTGCGGGCTGTCCGATCGTGTCGGACGGCAGATATCACGGGCGAATATCGCTAAACGGCTAAATAATTTAGTGGCAATCTGGTGGCGCGCTCGCGGCTTCCGTGCTGCCGGTTCACCGGGCCGCCGCCGCGCCGCGCCGCCGGGCTCGACGGGTAGTGTGCGCTCTCCTTGCTCATCAGATCGACTCGGAAGTGAATATGTTTACCAGGTGGATATATATTTGACAAATGAAATGGTGCAGCTGTTTGACGTACGCAAATTGATTGATTATATTAATGAGTAAGTTAGATGCTAACAGATTCTATTTGTACTACTTACATTAATGTATTGTAGCAAATTATTGTTAAACTAGCGACCCGCCTTGGCTTTGCTCGTTCGAGATAATAAAAGTATATTATATTTATAGAACTTCCGGAAGACATTCTCTAAATGATCATGAAAACCGCATCAAAATCCGTCGCCTGATTTAGAAGGACTTAATAAACAAGCAGACAGACGCGTATAGCGGTTATGTTTTATACTGTTTTATAATACGTTTTATACTCTATATAAGGTATACATCATAATAAAGACATTGATTTTCGCTCTAAATAAGTACCGGTATATATCAAGCATCGGATAGGTGACAACACTCAACAGAAACATCTAACAGAACACCGCCACCCTTCATCGTTTGCGCTCTCCGAATCGCCGACGACACAATAGCGATCCTTACAAAGCTTAACTTGCGCAGTCATTAAAATTTCGTTCTACATCTTTTCCATTACGCTGCTGCAGACAAAAAATAGCAAAATTAAAAGGACAACCCCCAAAAACAAAAGTTGCCAACAGAGAGAACATGAAATAAAGTTAATTAAGAGCGGCGAAATCGACTGAGTTGCGGTGGAAATTGGCCCCTTAAAAAAGAGACATTTGTAGCAAGCTATTGCGCTTAATTTTTGTGACAAGTGAAACAAAAGAGTTGGCAGGGTGGCGGAGACGCGGGGGTGCGGTGGGAAGACGAGGAGACGAGGGGAGATAAGGTCGGTGTTATCTGGTGGTTCCGGCGGCCATGCGGCCACTGGCGAGTCGAAGGCGATACCTTTTGTTTTCCACATTGAGGGATGCGCGTTTGCGTGACGTTATCGCGCGTCGGACCGCGCTGACCTTTCAACTCATGATACTAAATTTTATTTCTTAGACATTTTACTGTGGTTTCGAAATAATTATCTTTGAGATAGGTTTTTAACGATCCGATGAATGTTATTATGCTACGCTACTATGCTACTAGAAATTGGAGTAATACAATTTGCGCGGCAGCCTCAATAATGCGCGTAGGTGCAGCGGCATTAACGGCGCATCCGTAGAGAGTCGTTAATTGGATCTTCCTGCCAGTTCTCTTGGTAACTGCATCTGACTCCTGCATGTAATGCGATCTTAAATTGTATATGTGGGTAGGTTGCGCTCCTGTTGCTTTCTGTTCGATGTTTTAATTGGATCACTAATTAATTAAAAGGTATGAAAGGCCTCTATATACTCGTATGCTATTAAATAAAGTGGTATACCTCTTCGTTTAGAGTATATGACTTCTGGGACTAAATTAATAAATTGATAAACGAATTTAAAATAGCCAACTCACAGTAACTATTTCAATGTATTACAGCAAATAGGTGAATTTATTTAGACAATATATTTGGGGATATTAAATCATTATTGTATTATATGTGTTGCGATCAATTTAATGAATTGTAAACGATTGTGAATTATTAATAATTCATTATAATTTATTAATAATTCACAATCGTTTACTATTATTAATTACCGACGCATAGTAAATTTAATTAATTGTTTGATTAGGAGAGGGGAGTGTTTCGGATAAGTCACAGTTTTCTTATGATCCTCACCTTGTTATAGGCATTGGAACAGAATATGACGCAGGATAAACGAACAGGTTATAAGTATGTTGGTACATATTTATAAATCGACCGTAACATTATACAAATTCATAGTCAAGCCTTTCGGCTTGATTTTAATTTATAATTTGCTTTAAATTAAAGGCTACGAGTATATAAAATATCTGCCTAACTAAACTATATATAACATATTTCTATAGTAATAGAATCAAGTTGATAGTAATAGAATGTCTACTATCAAGACAATAGCCAATTTATTCAAAATTTAGTTCTTTGTGACCTTAAGGAAACGGCCTGAAGCGGCTGGATGGGGAAAGCGAAGGATCGCATATGGTGGAAGGCGTTAGAGAAGGCCTGTGTCCATCAGTGGATAGATACAGGCGATGATGATGAAGATAATGAATTAAATTTGTGTTATTTGCAATAAAAACAGTTTAGTCATTGACTTATATATTGCTAGCAGATTAGTTAATTTTTTTCAGTGACTGACTTTTCATTTGCTTAGCTTTTTCTTTTACTGAGCTTTTTCTGACTTTTCATTAGTCGAAACGCCTGAAAACGCTCAGCGTTATTAATGTGGCGACAACAAATTACTTATATTTTTTTTGTGTACAGCAACAAATTTAATGTATTTTTTTTTCTCTATCAGTTAACCTTCTTATTTAATTTTTAAGGAAAATATTAAGTTTCACTTAATAGTCAAGCATGTATTTCTTTGCCCAACAGATTCTGCGTAGGCGACCGGTTCTACCTGTGCGAAAACAAGATACTATGCGAATATGACTACGAGGAGAGACTGGTTTTTGCTAACATGGCATACAACCCACCGCCGCTTGCGCATCTCAAACGGCAAACCACACACCTCCCGCCACCGCCGGTATGTGCACGGTAAATCCCCATCTAAGGTCCTTTCTAAATAGTTCATATATTTTAATAGAGGGACGATTCAGTATCAGTAGTCACTTTAACCAATATTCAAATCACAATAAAAAGAAAAAAAAACAGCAGTTTTATACAAAACAAGTGTTTGATTGTTTATATTAGAGTCTATACAGAAAATTAAAAGAGAAATTACTCATTTCATACAAAATTTCAACTCCTAATTTACATCCTTGCAGATTGAATTTCCCAAATTTCTTTTTGGATACTTGCTTAGCCCAAAAAAGGGAGCTCAACTTAAAATTTCGTTGGTCTAGCTTTGATAATTTCGACTCTACATTATGAGTTAGTTACGCGACAAATGGCTTATTTCTTTGTAATAAGAAAATATATAAGATAGATTAGCTAAATCACGGATTTATCTTTTCGGCTGTTAATGGTCGTATCGTGATTTCTATATATATATAACAAAGGTGGAAGACAAGCACACAACCTGCCTGATAGTAAGCAGTCATTGAGCCTTTAAATACTCGCAACACCAAGGATGTTAAATAACCTATAACCGTCTTCAAGTATTGAGCTATCAAATGCAAAGTTATTTTTTCAAATCTCTTTGGTAGTTCAAAAGTTCCAAAGATTAGCTCATTTAAACAAATATATAAGTTTTTTAGCTTTTTTATATTAGAATAGATCTCGACAAAGAGTTGGTCGTGTAACTTATAAACTAAACTAATAGTTAAGTAACATGGTAGGGCGTAAAATTGGGTGAGACTGGAGCCATTGAACTAGGCAGAGAGCCTGTATCTCAAGGCACCAGGACTCACCCCTCGAGATGAAAAGTACATGAATTTTATAATGTTGAAGTACATAAGGCAAGGAGAGATGCAGCGATTAATATAGTAATATGTATATAGTCTTATAATGTATATATAAATAAGGAAGTTATAAATGAAACTGAAGGTGTTTAATAGGTGAATAGGAGGAGGTGGTAGGGAAGGTGTACGTAAAAGGTGTGCATTGTTGGGTGCTATTTTATGAATCTGAGTGAAGGAGTTTTTCAGTGTCCGAATAGTTTAGGGTTTGCAAAAAAGTATTGAGTTTTCTTTTACATTGGAATTTCGACAATGGTAGGATGTCTAGCTGACGATGGAGCTTGTTATAAAGAGACGGGCCTAGGAAACAGAAAAATCGATGGCAGAAGGATGACCTGAAAACGGCTGTAACTGTTCAACTAAGGATACTGAGATCACCCCAAAAATATACTATTTTGAATGGACCTAGTACATGTCACTACATATGAAATATAAATTCATAATTATTGGTCTACATCAATAACTATTATTTCGAAATAATCTCTATGTCAGAAATGGCAAACCAATGGTACATCTGCCATTGTTATTTGCTTTCTGATGTGCAGCAATTTTACTTACTGTTATTTACTTAAATAAACATCTATACCATAACACATGACGACGTGCCATCCGAAGCACGGAGGAGCTCGAGATAAATAAACCCATCCATGGACCGGCTGCGGTCGACGTTGCTTAACTTGCGTGTTCGACTAGATTGACAAGCGCAACGACGCCATCAAGCTCCTCTGATATGATAGCATCAAGTAATCATTTCAACTCTTTGGTGAAAATAAAAACCGAAGTCACTTACGCAGGATAATTATTTAGCTTAGGATACCAGAAAGAGTAAAAATAGATATGATAACGTTACTGGTAGATATGATATGCTGAAAATTTTTGGGCTAGTATATTGTTACTTAAGGGCTAGGAATTAAAGGGGAAAAATTTTGCTGAATATTAAGTAATTGTGATACCTGTATCACAATAACTTTATCGTCAATTCGCAGTAGATCAGCTTGCTGAAATCCTCAAGTTTTAACACCATGTTATGTGATCTACTGCGAATTGAGGGAGGCAATGTTTTCAAATTGTCGATAAACTAATCTAAGTTTATTACCTCACCTAATAACAATAAGCCCTTCGGAATGTACCCTCTGGAAAACCAGTTACTGTAAAAGGTAATAATAACCTGTCAAGAACTGTGTATATTATTAGCTTGGCTTGTGTTTTCGATTCTGGCACAGACACGCGAGAGTCATATATAGTTATATCAATGCTTATTATTTCTATTTTGTTAACAGACAAGCAATGCCATGGGTGGCTTAATGAACGGCACCAGTCGGGCCGGCGACTTGAACAACAACATGTCCGGGTCATCTCCAGCTCCGTTCGCCCCACCCCCGCACCTCAAACCTCTTGGGCTTTCGGCGTCCAGCTGAGACTATCGCGCCTGAGATGCCGCCCATCCGTATGCCAAGTATCAAAACTGAACGGGCATACTATACCCGGACAATGAACTAGAACAAATGTGAAAAACTTTTTAAGTGTCAAAATTTCTAATCAAAACGATTTCGAACTATGGATGTTCGATGGACTCACTGTGTTTGAGATAATATAAAAAGCAAAGTAAATGCCAAACTGTAGTTAAAGTTTTTCTTGGTCGTTACAAGAGTACACTACCTACTTTTCCAAGATACTTGTATTGTATAGCACTCTATGAAATCTCATAAGATGATCTCAGACGGGCAATTTTGCTGAATTTGAATAGTTTCTTTCAACTGAAGAATTATAAATTGTCTAATTAATTTATGGCTATGGTATAAAGTTGAGTACACACTGAGATCATTATTTATTGTGATAATTGTTCAGGTGGTTGAAAAAATCATTAGACATATTGGAATAGAGGTGATAAAAAATCATCATCATTATTTCTGCCAGAAGATGTCCATCGCTGAACATATGTAGACCTATTCCTTAAACTTTTATAACGATCAATTTAGTGACCATTGCAGACAACTGATGGATGCAAACGACAAAAATCTATATTGTCAACATAATAGTTCTAGTGTGTGCTTAACATTAACTTAAGCCAAAACATGAGCGGGTTATAAGACTGCCGTATTTTTGTTTAAAAAGGAGTTTAAAATGTATTCTCGTAATTCAACTCAATGTTAATGTAAATGTTAATTGATCACGGTCAATGTAGTATTGTAGTGTAACATATATTGTCCTGTAAAATAAAATTTGCCTCGACTTCGGAACACACTGATTGGTTTTCAATGTAAAATAGTTGTTACCAATACGACATAGTTATATTTTTATTAATTCTGGTCATAATAATAAGTTATTATTAATTTTGATTTGCAAATTCTGCCCACTCCATGCCCAAATTCGTTACACTATGGTTGCCTTGAAAAGATTGCTCTCAGCTAAGGCCGCCTTGTTGCATATATACAAGGTCTGTAATAATTTATTGACTCACTGTACTTTTAATTTGTATTATGCAAATAAAGCATATTCTATCTATCTATCTTTCATAAATAAAACTACAACTAATAAAAATATAACTATTATTGGCAAATTGTCGAAGACTATTTGCAATCTAGTCCTTATGAACCTGGCCCTTTTTACACATATGCGCAATATAATATCAATTGTTTTTTTATGCGCCAGAGTTCGGTGTGTCTATGGTCTTAATATTACTTGTTTCTCTATGTTTTTATAAATTAATTATTAGGCTAAGCCGTGATGGAGAATTTATTTTCGCTTGAATCCGACAATTTGTTATTTCGTTTTGTACCTATGCTGTATAATACTGTTAAGTTTACTAAACATAAACATTGTTAAGATGTTTGTATTATTTATGTAAATATCTATCTGTAAGTAGATTATTGTAGGTATCTAATAGATGGTGACTAAAGAATACTTGGATTATATAGTGAAATGTGGATACATATGCGTTAGTTAGAATATATTATTATTGAAAATAGTTCAAATTAGTTTCATTAGTGATATTTTGATTGAATCCTTGTATTCTATAGATACTTTAATTTCTGCATTTAGGTACAGTCGTTGATATTTATGTGCAATTGAATATTATAATGATGGAAGTCTTACTAAATGGTAAAATAGTTGGATCGTTCAAGTCATGATGGAAAAATTGTCTTGGTGACTTCATGTATTCAGCGGTCCAGTATCAACGAGTTATATTGTAAATTTTCTAGACGACTGTACATTTGTTCATTCCTATTTGTAAGAGTCCCTACACTGTGTAGTAGGACCTCAACACATTGTATAAACACCGATGTGTCTGGTTCTGTTTTAACCAATGATACGACCAAAGATGTAGCACATTAAAGCCTTGTTCAAAACAATACTGACTTTTCTTTTCACTTGTATGGTCAATGGCACGTAGTGCTCTCAAAGAAACGGAAGGAGAGTTTCTTTATGTTTTCAGAGATGGATCAAAATAAATAAACATAAAACTAATAAAAAAGGAGGTGTTGCTAGCTATCTCACGGAAACGGCCATGTATTATACTCGTACGTACGTTATATGCATTAAAATTAACTCAAAATGGCAGCGTGTCCCCTCCCCCGCACGCGATTATCCATACTTACTTAGTGTAACAAATTCTTTGATCCGTCATCTATCCAGTGGTGTGATTGAATTTTGGATGGAGATGATACATTTGTAGCTGCAACACCAATCTGTATCCCCCGACTTTTTTTATCATTCGTTTTTTTTTAATTGGCTCCCTATGGAAGCTGTTTAAAGACATATTCAAGTCAAAAATAAAAATTGTTGAAGAAACAAACCAGATACAATATGATACAAGTTGAATAAAATACAAGATATAGTGTCATATTGTAAGCTGACTCTGTTGTCTCGGCGATACGAGAGTAGAGGATGACAACTAACTTTTCAACATAACATAAATAAATAAATACATAACATAACATAAATAAGGTTGTTATAAGTTTGACGATCCCGTCTGTCTGTCTAGCTGAGAATGGACGGGTTGTGGTTTTTTTGTTTGAAAGCTGATGTGATCGAGATGATTCTTAGTCAGAATGCAATTAAATCTAACCAGCCGTTTGAAGATCATCAGCTCTTTTCTATTTTTTTGTAGGGTGGCAACAAGTATACAGTCCGTTTCACATGAAGCGGTTACAGTAGCTATATTAACGCTCGCAACATAAAACATCGCTCACGGGCTACCCCACCCCTGCTGTCAATGCAGCAACTCCCTCCTTCCTGACCTCACTCACACTCAGGAACACAACAACCCTCAAGGCAATTGTTAGGCTTTAAAGATGGTGGTGAGCCCATACACCCCAAAATTGTATGACGGAATATAAGCAATTTTCACAGGTCTGGTCAATTCGAAATTTGGCAAAAATAAATGAATATTCCTGGACAAATCACATATTGCCATCTAGTTCCAAACTAAGCAAAGCTTTACTATGAGTACTAGATAACTGATATAATACTTAAATACATTTTTTTGACATTGAAAATGTCTATCAAATCCTTTTCGGCCAATAAGCTATTTTCGCTATATCTCCGAGGATATTTGAGAATTCGCCATGGAACAAGTGTCCCCAGGATCAGAATTTAATTGTAGATCCGATAGTGAAGTATTTTGAAAAAAATTGGCTGGATAGTTTTTGAGAAATTTTGAAAATTGTAAAAAAATCGGGAAAAAAATCTACTTTTAATTAAAAAAAATACTATTACATATATCGAAAAAATGAGGAAAACGCACCTTCGAAGATAGATTGCGTGTCGATTAAGACCTCTCCCAGTGAAATTGGTTAATAATTGTGTCCTGTAGGTGTCCCTTTACGAGCGTGAAAAAAATTATTTTTGACAGTGGAAAAAAAAAAAAATCTTTTCGCAAGATTTGTTTTATTCTTAAATTCATTTTCAATGCCTCCGAAGATTGCGGCAACTGCAGGGTCTGTGGATTTTTGTAAATACATACAAATAATACATAGAACACATCCAGACCAAGATAAACAGACATGTTCATGGAGACAAATATTTCTCTTGTGACCTTTTTTTTGTTTTTTTTTTTAAATACGTCGGGTGGCAGACAAGCGTTCGGCCCTTCTGATGGGAAGCGGTTACCGTAGCCATATTAACGCTCGCAACATAAAATATCGCTCGCGCGCCGCCACCCCCGCTGCCAACGGAGCATCTCCTTCCTTTCTCGTGACCTCACTCACTCGCAGGAACACAACAACCCTCAAAGGAGAATTGTTATTTGGCTGCGGTATTCTGTGAGGTGGAGGTACATTCCCCAGTCGGGTTGCTTACAATTACGCTCCCTGCTTCTCTTTTGCCAGAGCTTCGTTTGTCAGTCAGCAGGGTGCACCGCGCGTAGGTGAAGTTAACTTTGGTTCAAAGATATTGATAAACCACATACACCTCGGAGTCAAATAAGACTTTTACTAAGTAGAAATGAAGAAGAAGAAGAAGAAACATTTAGCAATAAAGTAAAAAAAAACACGTTCACAATAACAATAATTAAACTTATTCTAATAAATACATGAAATATGGGTTAAAAGGCCTCAGCTCGACATATGCCACACTATCGTGCAGCGCCGATTTTCAGCTGAAACCTGCTGTAGTGACTCACGGACGACCACAGTTACAAAAATAATTTTAAAATAATTTTTTTTACTGCCGAATTAATAAATTTAATTATATTATTCCTATAAAAAATATAAGCCAATTATAACCCCTGATTGTTCCTTGTTATAAATACAATATGCACAACGAGAAAAACAACTGCCACTAAGGTTAAGTATTCTGACAATCGTTCAAGTATGCTTTGAAATTTCGTTTAAAGGCCTGAACTGTTTTGCAGGATCTTAACGGTGGGGGCAGATTGTTCCAACACTTAGTGGCAGTGTACCTAAAGCTCCCCCTGAATGCTGCAGTTCTGTGATATGGAGGTTTGAGTGCGAAATGACATAATTTTCAAATTGAAAACTTTCCCAACTGCCTGATGCAAACTTCACTGTATGCCTTGCCATCACCGGCAGATCTTAACACATAATTAAACTAAAACACATCTTACAGGTAGATCAAGCGAAGGCTCGTACACCCAAGTAGCAAAGTTTTCCTCCCAAAAGGTAGAAAAAGTATATTCAGGTTTCAGCCGTAGTTTGATCCACCAAGCTTTTTGCAAATGCCTGATCGACGATGACAAAGCGAATGCATTTTTTTCTACCACTAAGGTGACAAACAACCATACGGTCCGCCTGATGGAAAACAGTTTCCGTAGCCTATGGACGAATGTCACACCAGAGGCATAACGTGCGCGTTGCCGGTCCTGTAAAAACTTCTTCATGCACGCCCCCTAGCGGAAAACTGGCGCAATAGTAGGTATTTAGGGCAAGTACATACTGCAAATATGAAAAATTCTAAGGGTAATCTCACAAGTGGAACAATCAGGGGCTGAAACCCAAATATATGGTTTCTACTCTTCGGGGAGAAAATGTTTCCATTACCGGACGCTTTACATTCGTGATGTACACAGGTTAATGATGTCATAAAATGTACAATAAAATACTCAATGAAAGATGAAATAGGCTATCATAAGGTAAGCGGAAATTTGAAAAAGAATCCTATTTGGTGAAAGGAACCGCCAAAATGGAAGTCCAAAGCGGTTTGCTATCGGGAGCATAAAACTGTCGTCCGATACCTTTGTAAGACTCCTCGGTAGCACCTTAGTACACATTACTGGTTAGAAGTACCGATAGCAAAATGTATGTCATGAATATTAATATGTAAAAAAATATAAATATTTTAAAAATGGAAAAAATCATCTCCCCTGCCTATTTGAAATCTATTTTAGATACTTCATTATATTATATTATTTATTTGTTTTAATTAACGTAACTGAGAAAATAAATAATAATGTACGGATTTGATATAATAAAATACACACAGGTTAGAAACTTCGGAGGGTAGGGTCGCAGAATATTTTATATACTGAGGGGGTCGTGTCATGAAATAATTTGAAAAAAACTGGTCTATGTGACCAGTGTTTTTGAACATTGCCGATTCAATGCAATGATATAAAACATGAAATATAGGTCAACTAAAGACGTTTTGTAGAATATTTGATGTCAGTATATACATCCTATTTGCACTTGCATGCGGTACTCCAAAGACATTTATAGTGCTGGTACATGTAGACTGTACACGAAGGTGTAAAGAGGAGAGAAAAATCACCCCAATTTCCCGGCTCTGCCGCCCTCATTGTCGGCCGAGCGCAACCTGATAGAATTGTTATCGATGCCATCTTTAATTTCGCTAGCGCAAACATAACCGCATTTATCTCCAAAATACGTCAAACAACTTTATAATACATTACGTTAAACCATTTATGATTTATCCACCGAAAATAACTAACTACAGGCATGTATAATCGTATAAATTTTTAATATTTACTGGATATTTTACTAACAAAAAAAAAAAACAAAATAAATAAAAGTCGAACGCGTTGCCGGCATATGTATTTCCTCATTCATAAAATATGGGATCCTTCAAGATAAACGTGAAGTAGCATCTTGTAGGCCAGCATCAGGCGAAGCGGAGCCAATATGCTGAGCTAATATTAAAAAAATAATATTTTCCGATTTTGTTACAGGGAATCTAAAAGGCCGAGGTGCTCGACGGCGTCGTTGCGTGTATCAGTCTAATCAAACAGCAAGTTAAGCAACGTCGACCATAGCCTGTCCATGGTTGGGTTTATAATATCTCTAGTTGTTCTGTGCTTCGGAGGGTACTTTAAGGCCGTCGGTCCCGGCTGTTCTGATTAGATGACAGTCGTTAAGCCAAGTCGATGGCCTTTAGGCGGCTAGAAAACATTGGCCTCTGAACTACATTACTGACACATATTTTTTTAATAATAGGGTCTGGACTCACCGCCGATTTCCACCACTGTGTCTCCTGTGTAGCCAGGATTAACCACCAAAAAAGGCAATGAATAATGATGTCCATTGCAGCCCCGGGGGTAAGACTACGGCTGCCTTGGATCTCCTAACGAATTAAATCAGAAGAAATTAGTAGGATAAGAAGCTTCTTCTGATACATATTTTATTAATTGAAAGTTTACTGAAAAAAAAGCTCACAAAATAAATCATCACACTAATAAGTTTTCTATATATTATATGTATGTATTTACAAAAAAAAATAAGTATAATATCAATTACCTGTACCCATAGTACAAGCTTTGCTTAGCTTGGTACTAGATGGCAGTGTGTAATTTGTCTAGGAATATTTATTATTTATATAATAAATAAAAATTATCAGCACGCTGAAGTAGCAATACCACAGTGTAGAAAGATGTAAATGGCACAAAAACCATTAATAAATTGTCTTAATAGGAGGCCATGTTCAGCAATGGACGTCTTTCGGTTGCAAGGATTATGATGGTGAAGACTAAGCAATAAGAATAATAAAAAAAATCAAAGGGGCCTCTACGCGTTGGATCTATGTCCCCGCGCACGCCTACCAAATGACCGGGCTTGACCCGTGATTAAAAAGAGATACAAATAATATTAATAATAAAATATGTTTGGGTAATCTTTGGTTTTAATCGTTCGTATCCAATAAACAACGAATATTCAAATTGAGAGATCCACACAAATAAAGGTGCGAGTTGTGACGCGTGAACAAACCTTTAAAGCTGCGCTACTGAAGCGTAAGCTACACAATGAGGCGAGTGAAAAATGGGCCGACCGACTACCGAGCCGACGGGCCACAAATCAAAACTGCGAAACTGTTCGACAAAAATGAAAATAAAAAAGAATAACAGCGTAGGAAGCCCGCCGCACACCACTGATGGCTTCTTGCAATAATTTCCGTTCTCAATGAGCGCGTTTTTCTTTTTCTTATCACCGCACGAACTAGGATGGTTGGGAATAAATTGAAATACAAAATTGATTGTTGACTTTTCCCGGGCGCTTTATTACAGTCACAAATAGGAAAGAGATTGAAAATTGCCTACAGACGTCGGTGTCGACGGATTTCATGATTCCGTTATTTTTTTGATACATTTTTGTGTGATTGATTTTCCTTTTAACAAGTAATTGTGTGATTTCCTCCTAGATACTATGATTTTTTATTATTAGCGGGCTCTAATACTTTTGAAGATTATTTTTTGAAATGTCCTCAACTTTTAAAATGTAGTTAGTATTTAAGATATTATTCTTGATTTTTTAACACTATTTGAACATGTTATTGTGTATTTATTAATAAAAAATATAAAATAAAAAAACAATCGTCAATTGACGATTGTTAACAAAAGGTACAGACCCCGGGGTCTGTAATTGTAACTATTATCAATAAAAAAACCTAACTTAAATATACAATTAAAATAAGAACTAAATATGACTGACTATTTACACAAACTAAACGAAAACAACAAAAATCAATGAAGAACATTAAATTATAATACACTAATAATTAATTATTAACTCTTTCGCTTAATAATACATATTTGCCGAGACCTGCTCATGGGTATGTCGTTCCATTGACATATCTTGGAGCTGGTCACGGCGGGCGTACAACATTACATCAAGCTTCTCAAAGGGGCCTCTACGCGTTGGATCCATATCCCCGCGCACGCCTATCAAATGACTGGGCTTGACCCGTGAATTAAGAGAAACATAATTATGATACGGCTAAAGATAGATGTGAAGATAAACTTAAGTGTAACGGCAGTCCTTTGGCTAAAAATGTTTATTTTATAATTATTATACAGTGAGTATATATCCGGGATAAAGTGTAACCCTGAAAGGGGGTGAAAATAGATAAAAAAATATCGACAAAAAAACTATTTTAAAATAAAAATATATATTTTACATTTCTTTTTTTCATGAATTAAGATTTAAATTTTTCACTGAGGACTCTATTTGAAATATCGATTTATTATAAAGTAACTGTAAAAAAATAATAACCGTGTTAGTAAGCCATGAGAATACGATACCAAATAGCTAGCAAAATAGTGACTATCATTACCTAAACTATGATTTTAGTCATAAAAATAATTTTCTATTTCATTTAATTTTTCAATATACATACTTAAGGTGAAGTGAGTCCAGGATACACGCTTATTGAAAGAATAGTTCTATTAAACTATTTCAATTTGGTTCCTAGAAATTTAACTATGAAATCTTAAGTCCTTTCCGCAGGGCACAAAGCTATTGAAAACACAATTAATAATTTTTGGCTCGATAGAAAAAAATCGCGAACTTACTCTCTAAATTTGCACTAAGTAAAAATTGTAACTATTTAATACAATTTTTTTATAAGGAAATTATACCAAAATTTTCATAATTTTAATTACGAGAGCACTATGCTATTACTTTTAAAAATAAAATAATTTAAATAAAATTATTAAAAGAATAACGATTTGCGGTCGCGCACCCTCCCCGATTCTCGATCGCTCTCAACGTCAGTGCTCTAGGAGCTGCGTTCGAGGTAGGACCTGTGCCGCGCGTCCGTTCAACGCGTTGTCAATAAACACGTTGAAATAAACACAGTGTAGGAATATCAGTAAGACAACAAAACAACGATGATGATGATACATTTATTTTTTTCCTGAGACCCGGTTTTTTTTTCTCATGCTAGATGTTTCTTTGGAAAACTTTATTATAAATCTTTCTTGGAGTATCTGTAAACCCACATTGAAATTCGTTCAGTAGCGATTGAGTTTATCGCATACATGTAGGTACGCGATCATCGAAATCGGTTTGGCCGTTTAGGCGTCATAATTTTTATTTTTTATACTTCGTCGGGCCGTAATACGGCCCGCCTGATGTGAAATGGTTACCGTAGTTATAATAACGCTCGCAACTTAAAATATTGCTCGCGCACCGCCACTCCCGCTACCAACACAGCAACTCCTTCCTTTCTGGTGACCTCACTCACTCGCAGGAACACAACAACTCTCAAGGGAATTGTTATTTGGCTGCGGTATTCTGTGAGGTGGAGGTAAATTCCCCAGTCGGGTAGCTTACAATTACGCTCCCTACCTCCCTTTGCCAGCGCTTCGTTTGTCAGTCAGCAGGGTGCACGGGGTGCAGGTAAAATTGGCTTTGGTTCAAAGATGTTGATGAACCACTTACAGCCCAGATATAGTGATAACCCCAAAGATAGTGGAACAAACAGACATCCATACTTTCGCATTTATAATATTAGTAGGTAGATAGTTAATTGATTCAGGTGTTATTTTGCGGAAGTCAAATTTACAGGCAATTTGATCTACACTACTTTGCGTGCTTCCGCCACCAACGTTTTTGGTGTAGGACACGACTTACGCTTAATATTTTTTTGGTGTAGGAGCTAGGACGTTGGATCATTAATATTTTGGGTGTAAGTGGTTCATCAACATCTTTAAACAAAAGCCAACTTCACCTGCGCGCTGTGTACCCTGCTGACTGACAAACGAAGCTCTGGTGAAAAGAGAGGTAGGGAGCGTAATTGTAAGCTACCCGACTGGGGAATTACATCCACCTCACAGAATACCGCAGCCAAATAACAATTCTCTCAATCAATTATGAAATCAAATCAATAAATTTTTTTGTAAATACATACATACTAACTGTTACCCGTGGCTTCGCCCGCGTGGTCCAGGGAAGCTGCCATTAATTTGTGTATATTTTTTTCTTGTTGTCATTTTTTTACTTGATGGGATAAAAAGTAGCTTATGACACTCTCCAGACCGTAAACTATCCCCGTTAACAAAAATCATGTCGGTACTTAGGTTACTTTCGATGTAAAAGAAGGACAAATGATTACAAAGTTTATTTTTCCCATTGGATTAAGATGTTTTTCTGTGATAAAAAGTAGCTTATGTCATTCTCCAGATCGTAAACTATCCCCATTAAAAAAATCACGTCCGTACTTAGGTTCGTGTTTGACGTGAAAGAAGGACAAATGATTAACTTTATTTTTTCCCGTGGGAATAACATGTTTTTCCGGGATAAAGAGTAGCCTATGTCACTCTCCAGGCCTTAAACTATATAAAAAAAAACATGTAAATCCGTTTGTTACTTTTGACGTGAAAGAAGGACAAACAACCTTTTACCTATATTATGCTATAGTGATTTAATCTTAAAAGATAGGCATATGCGCAAATTTACGCAGCGCACGCAACTTAAGCCCTCAAAAGGAATATTTTTTTCCCGTTTTTTATCGGTGCTGCGCGCCTATTGGTGTTAGCCTATATATAGCCTTCCTTGAAATATAGGCTAACACTAAAATATTTTTTCAATTCGAACAAAGAAACAAACAAACTCTTCAGCTTTATAATATTAGTATAGATAATACATAGAAAACACCCAGACCAAGATAAACAGACATGTTCATGCACACAAATATTTACTCGTATCTTGTGCGGGGATCGAACCCACGACCTCGGAATCAAACTGGACATGGTTAGCCATTGGACCACCGGGGTTGTCAAATATAAATACTGTTAATATCAATACCGCTGTATGCTCGGGCATAGTAGCTAGGGACAGACGCGTGCTGTACTGCACATATCGATTCCTAGAAGGATGAAGAATAGTGTATGCTGGCGCGTGATAGCTAGTTAGTCTAAGTATGTACCTATTTTACTTTGACCAATAATAAATATAATTGAATATAAAAGAATTATTGAATAGTTTTCTTTTTATTTTGAATTCTTTACTTTTTCATAATATAAAAAAACATCATTTGTTTGCATGTTGAATATAATATACTTCATTAATAAAAAAAATGTATTTTTACATGTGGTTTATTTATTTTCATATAATTATATTTCCAGTACTTTTAACTATTGTATTGACGGGTGTAATACTACACGGGTGTAGATAGTCGCTTCGCTATACTGTGGCGTCTCGGCAGCGATCGCGCGCTTGTAAGCGGGTACCCCGCGCCGGCTCCTCTCAAGCCCCGCACCTCACCCCCTCGAAAACGGCCAAGCCCTGGACTCACGTCACCTTAAGAAAAGATATAATTTTACTTTTTTAAATATTTTTTTATCGATAGTTTATGATCTATTTTCACTTAGTACCGGGACACACTGCATAGAACATGAAGCTCTCCCACTTGGTTGATTTGTAACTAGTTACACTTAGATGCTAGCTAGTTACACTTAGATGCTAGCTAGTTACACCCACGGCTCGACACGAGGCACGTATTACCATATCCCGTGCACAGATAATATAATTCGGAAAATATTAAATTGATCCACAAAAAAAACCTGATTTGCACATCAAATTAATCTACTCGCAGATCAAATCCTGCATTTTTTTATTTATTTATTGTACAACACACCTCACTTCATACATTAACATCATATTATAATCCACAAAACAAAAACCTCGCTGGGTTTACCCGTTTTGTGGGGAGTCGCTATGTGTATAACTTAATGTTTTTTAATAATAATGTTTTTTATTTAATTATCTTGTTTTAAAAGATTAGGATTTAGTAAGTAATTTTTTTTTAATTTGCCTTTATAATGTATAGAGTTCGAGTATAGATTTTGTAATTCTTTTGGCAGTTCATTTAAGTAGTATGGTATCACATAATTTAGCTTTCTGTTTCCATACACGTTAGTAGCTTTAGGAAGGATATATTTCAAATTGTTGCGATTTAATTTTCTCAAATTGTTTGGTCTTTGGTATTCCTTGCAAGATTACATTCCACCAAGTTACTAAATTTAATTTTGTCAAATACGTTTACGACATTACAATATTGAAATAGTCCCTGATCATCTTTCTTATATTTATTTTTAATATACGATTTATTTTTAATATTTGATGTGCAATAAGTATAATTTGATCTGCAAAATAGGTTAGGTTAGGTTTGCAATGTATTTATTTGATGTTACGATAAATACCATATAATTCTATTCCACGTTGGCTGCTACTGCGTATATTTTCTTTTTTTTGTATACTACGTAGGGTGGCAGACAAGCATACGGAGCTCCTGATGTGAAGCGGTTACCGTACCCATATGTTAATATGGGTACGGTAACACTAGCAACATGAAATATATCTCGCGTGCCGCCACCCCCGCTGCCAACGCAGCATCCTTTATGGTGACCCCACTCACTCGCAGGAACACAATAACCCTCAAGGGAATTGTTATTTGGCTGCGGTATTCTGTGAGGTGGAGGTCCCCAGTCGGGTAGCATACAATTACCTACGCTCCCTACCTCTCTTTTCGCCAGAGCTTCGTTTGTCAGTTAGCAGGGTGCAAAGGGTGCATGTGAAGTTGGCTTTGGTTTAAAGAAATTGATGAACCACTTACACCCAAAATAATATATATAAAATCTTATTTAGTACAAAACAGCAAAAAAATGTGTACACCCTACAAAATATGTCCCGAATAAACATACACCGTTTACTCTGCCTGAGGCGCTAAGCGTAGAACAACAAAATGCGCTTATTTTTTTATCTTTATTATAATAAATAGACATGCTATTATTTTTACGAGCTATTCCCTGTTTACACTTCTTAATACCCGGTCAGGATGAGTTAACGACACTTGTCAGTTCTTTTACCCTCCGGCTAGGGATTTATCCAGGAAAATAGCTCCTACAACACCAACCGTATTATTGTGACCCGTCACAAAACACTACGATGTTCCTGAAACTTGCATTTTGCTGATACACCAGTGCGCCGAGATAGACCATCCCAAGATGGCTACTGACACCCGCGAGGCACGTATTTTTATTTGAGTTTTAATTATTAAAAGTTTTATGAACTGCTTATTTGTTTTTATGAGATTGTTGAATTAATTCGTTTTGTTTGTTAACTCAATTTAGAACCGTGAAATGGTAGAAGATTTCTTCGTTGTTTAATTGAATGGTATAATATAATTATCATTTTACGTACGTGAATACGGAAAATGTTTAAAGTCTTGCCACATCCGTCTTTTGTTTTATATGTTAATTTTATTAAGTACGTCAAACTTAATAAATTTAATAAAATAAATACAATAGGTACGTATATTTTATTGTAGACTATTTTTTTTACATGAGAGGAGAACAAATGAGCTTGTGGGTCACCTAATGGTAAGCAATCACCACCGCCCATGGCGATCAGCAACACCAAGGCGTTGCCGATCCGTTGCCAGCCTATATTCCTTCCTTTCTTTCTTTCTGGTGACGGGTTTTCTGGTGGTTCACTCACTCGCAGAAACACAACGACCCTCAAAGGAATTGTTATTTGAGTTTTGTGAGGTGGAGGTACTTCCCCAGTGGGACGTCTTAAAAAAACACGCTATGCCCTACCTCTCTTTTCGCCAGAGCCTCGTTTGTCAGTCAGCATGGTGCACCACGTGCAGTTCATTTATACCCATTTAAACTTTTCAAAATAAGAACGTCTAAATTCGCTGTCAAAAGTAATAGAAGATCACCGACACAGCAGCATTTACGTTGTTGTAAGTTTTGTCAAACCTGCCCCCTTACCACCAACTCTTATTGCGATTCAATAACTGAATAGAATGCTTATGCTGAAGAATAAGACAAACAGTCTCAATAGAAGCCGCATTACAAGCATATTACGGGTATGTGTCGTCGGTCCTCAACTATGGACTCATCCTATGGGGTAACTCTGTAAATGCAGACAGAGTCTTCCGACTGCAAAAAAAGTGCTTACGCGCAATATCTAACGCGTGGTATTTAGATAGCTGTAAGCCAATATTCAAACAATTAAAAATTTTGCCAGTACCCTGTATGTATTTAAGAGAACTGTGTTATAAGAGAATTTTGTAAAACAACATCCTCATTATTTCAAATTATTCACACAAGTATGACATGACATGTTAGAACTAATTATCTTCATAAATTGTATCAACCAAAAGGGTGTAAGGATATATACAGGAAAAATGCTTACAATATGTGTATACAAATATTTAATAAACTGCCTAATAGTATAAAATGTTTAAATAAAAATAAATTTAAAACTACATTAACTAAATGGTTAAATGATAAGTGTTTCTATAGCGTCAAAGAATTCATGGACAGTAAATACTGAATGGTACATTCTATAAGTAAACATCTATATATTAATACTGACATTTTAATTTAATTTACCATTTTGACAAGTGATACGTTGACAAAATAACTTTTGACTTAAACCTAAACTGTACTACTCTATTATTTTATGTGTTATCAAATTGTTTTTAGATTTAATTAATATTTGTGCGCCTGCAAGCAGGCTGATTACATGACTACATAGTTTAAGACCTATATTATGTATTAATGTACTCATTGCAAATAAATGATGATTATGATTATGATTATTCATACTAATGAATAAGCGACTCTATCCAATTTGAAATAAAGTCGCTTATTCATTGGTATGAATAAGCATTCTATTCAGTTATTGAATCGCAATAAGAGTTGGTGGTAAGGGGCCTGATAGACTAGTTTATTGGTTGACCATACATTATTCTACAGCTGTTTCATCAAAGTGTCTACGCAAACCAACAAACAACATTGCTATAACACAATAATCAGGAGTCCATCTAACCGTATGATGAACGACTTATTCATTCCGCTGATAAATTCAAATGCACCCGTTTTATATTCATTTTGATCGAGTGGTTATTCTCGAATTTACAGTTATCACGTCCGTTGAATATCATAAAACATTTTAAAGTTTCTCAAAAGATATTCTCATTCGGCGCCGTGAGTCCTCTGTAAGTAAATTTAACTTTAAAATATGCATAACAGTTTTCCGATGCGATCCCCTTTTGGAATTTAAACACATCGAGTCGTATTAAGATACATTTCAATTCAGTGCACTCGGGAAGTTCGGAAAGAAAATGTTCTCCTTGTACGTTATACTGTGGGCTATTAAATATGAAACTTCAGCTCAAATATATATTTGCCACTTAATACAATTACGTTTTTTTGACGTGTTGACGTCTTAAAAATCGACGCCGGCTACACGCACAAAAAAAGCGTGTTTCATTGTCACGTTCCGCCTGCTCCCAGCGTGCAAGCGAAAGCGCGGAACAAACGATACAGAGACACGATCAGCCTAAGCGTTCGACTTGTTGTTGTTGTTGTGATGCATCTATCTCTCTTCCACTCCATCGGCCGATGTTTTCTTATGACGTTATCACGTAAAATTATCGTCCTTAAACCGTCTTTACAGACAATAAGTTTTTTTAATATTACTAGGGTGGTAAAAAAAACATAAGACCTGCCTGATAGTAAGCAGACATCGCAGGCTACGGACGCTTGTGACACTAGTGGCAATACTCGGGCATTGCGCAAACTCAACCCTGCGAAAATTCTTTAACGCCTTTCTTAACCAACCCTATACTAGTTAGTAGATTAAGAATGAAAAAATTCGACGGAGAACCAAAGTTGTCGACAAAGCCTTCAGAGTTTGTAAGCTGAAGTGGCAATGAGCCGGTCACATCTGCTGAGTAAGTAATGACAGATGGGGGAGGAAAGAAATGAGCAAGGTATTAGAGTGGCGGCCGCGCGTAGGACAACGAAGCATTGAACGGCCTTCTTATAGACGGTCCGATGAACTCAAGAACGCGGTTGTAAGCGGCTGGACGCGGAAAGATATTTGGTGGAAAGCATTGGGAAAGGTGGGTATCCATGAGTGGGTAGATACAGGCTAATGATTATATAAAATTTGGCATAGTCTTTATTTCTTATTTGTCACTCCTAACAGGCGTCTACAAAATGTAGTGTTATTTTATGTCTATGTTATTTTCAATGTTTTTCGACTGACGCGACGTTAGGATGTCTCAACTAGCAAGAATATCGGACTATACCCAGGAGCCGCGAAGTGCCGGCAACGTTTAAACTTTGTCGAGCGCCAACTTGCAAATATGCTTAAGTATTCTGCTTAGCATTTTGTGGGACATATTGAACACTCCTTTTATGTATCACAGGTTTTGTACTGTTTATATTTTAGTGTCTCCATATTTACTTTTATCATAGTACTTATTGAATCTCAGAAAATATTTAGGGATATGAATAGTTTAGAAAACGTTCATAGATTTAAGTGAATTTTATATTAGCTAAATAAGTAAAAGTTACGACTGTAGTACACGTAGATGCATTGTAGCATACTGTACAAGGTATGTTCTTTACTGGCAAATGGGGTTACAGTATTTGAACTTGTGTACCTCTTCAGCTGTATTTTGTATGGAAAATGTCAGATTTTGACATCTAAAGTCGTGACGTAGGCTTGGTAATATATAATGTTTGACGACGCCCGGAGAGCCGATTTCACCATACCCAAGCAGTCGAGGAAGAAAACCTCGTTAAAAAATAACCCTTGGTGTCGGCGTGCCGTATGTCTCCCGGTGCGTCACTAATCGAGGAGGGGAGAAACTCGGGTTCCCCAAGAGGAGGGTCCTCACGGACAACCGCCGGCGGGGTCGCGGAGGTTATGCATTTGCAGTTCCCGTGTCCCCGCCAATCGGCGGAGAGAAGGATATCGTGGGGTTTTAGTCGGTATGGCAGAGTCCGACATAACCACGCTTGTGCAGCGTGGTATCCTTTACGGATTTCCCCACGTAAAAAAAAAGGCTTGGTAATATGCGAGAAGAGTACACCTTGTGTTATTGTACCCAGGTCTGTGCCCTGGTAGAACTCATGTTAAGCCATCGGCTCCGCCTCATGTCATTAGATGATAGTCGTTAAGCAGAGCCAGTGGATTTGGATAACTCGAAACACTGCCGTCAACTCCCAATCGAATAGAGAGATGGAGTACGCTCTAAACCACTTTCGATTAAGGGAAGACCCATGTCCCAGTAGTGGCATAAATATGGGTTGATAGCGATGGCTTGGCGAAGGCTATTTACAAAATTTGATGCCATTTGTTCTCACCGCCGTGATTTTCATATGCAATTTTTAAAAGACCCATTTCAAAAATATTAACTAAATACTTAAGAAGATAAAATATATTCAACAAGGGCATAAGACTTTAAAACAAATTACAGACGACTTGTGGGCGGGAAGTTAAGTATACTTAACCGCAACTTGCGAAAATGTAAATTTGTCCTCCCGGCCCGACCGGGATTAACCGACTCGGCCCGACGCGCCACCCTGTATGGTAATTACCTTGCTTACAAGTACCAAGTGTACGAACATAACACCTACTAATAGGCAAAGAAATAATAATTAGATAATCAACATCATTACCCAGTGTAACAACTTATTATTCACGAAAATTATTGCAATGCTTTCCATTACATAGGTACGATCCTCCGCATACTTCATTCAGCCTCTTCCAGCCACTTGAGCTAATCGGACCATCTAGAACAGCGGTTCCCAACCGGTGGTCCCCGGACCACCAGTGGTCCTTGTGAGGTAAATTATGATCAGTGTTACAAACTTATAATGAAAGAGATTGGTCACTTTTATACAAAACACTCAAATCTCGAGTTATAGAATAATGGATTTATATGACCCTACACGCAACAAAAACCTCGTAGTGGTCCGCGGACAAAAAAAGGTTGGGAACCACTGATCTAGAAGGAGGGCATCCAACGCCTCGTCGCCCCACGCGCGGCCTGCACTCCCTTCCATTATTGACTCGGTAGATGTGAATAATTATTATAAGTAAAACTGCGTTCAAAGATTTTCAGGTGGACTCACGAAAATTATTTTACAGGTGGTTTCGTTTGTTCCATTTCGGCGTACGAAATTCTAAAAATATGCAAGTAAATTTTAAACAATAAAAAGTTGGGTTAGCGGTAAACAGAATCCATAGTAAACCAGAACAAACATTTTTTTCATAGAAACTTTAAGTTTAATTAAAAAAGTACATTTGCTGTGTTGCGTTCATCAAAATCTTTAATTTGATACCCTTTCTATAGGAGTTAATTTAGAAACTATAATATAAATCGCAATGTTGTGATGGCCTTCATATTGGGTTAACAATGGCATACGATAATAGGACACTGTTATGCAGAAGAGATCCAACCGACAAATTTGCCAAATTGAAAGATACATAACTTCAAATCGAGTTTTATATATTCGTAACAGATTCTAGCAGTTTAATGATATCGCTCATTTGCTGCAATATGGTCACAGGGTACATTTATGTCGTTGTTGCACGTAGATCACTTTTATGATTATTCAACCAAATAAGACTTATTATTTGCAACAATAACAAAATAAGAAAATAATTAGGCACTTCTAAAATGTTATAAACCTATTAAGAAGGAATCTGAAAGTAGAAACAGTATATCAAAATAACGATCGGAAAATGCATGTTGACTTTAATTATGACGTTGTTACAGCCAATGAACGATTTATGTTTCCCAAAACTTATCATCATCATCATCATCTCAGCCATTGAAAGTCCACTGCTGGACATAGGCCTCCCCTCTAGATCTCCAATAAGACCGGTTGGAAGCGGCTTGCATCCAGCGCGATCCCACGGTCATAATGAGGTCGTCTGTCCACCTTGTGGGTTTGTTAAAGTTTGTTTGTTTGTTTGTTTGTTTGGTATATTTAAAGCTATTGCTTTAACTTAAAAGTAACAATGTTCATTGCAAACAAGTGTGCCAAATATCAGCGCATTCGGACACTGCGAAGTGGAACAAATTTCCTTGCAATTTAGACACCGCGGTGAAACAATTTTTTTTATACTACGACAGGTGGCAGACAAGCATACGGCCCGCCTGATGTGAAGCGGTTACCGTAGATCGCTACGGTAACCGCTTCACTTCAGGCGGGCCGTATGCTTTAATATGGATTAACGCTTGCAACATAAAATATCGCCCGCGCGCCGCCACCCCCGCTGCCAACGCAGCATCTCCTTCCTTCCATCGAGAGGTCGTGGGTTCAAATCCCACCTAGGGGGGGCAGGTGAATTTTTCCATTTTTCAAAAAATATTTATCTGGCAAGTTGGCCAAGACAACTATTTAAATAATAATAATTTAATTAATCTCCTTCCTTTTTGGTGACCTCACTCACTCGCAGGAATACAACAACCCTGAAGGGAATGTGGAAAAGGGAAGGTGGACGTACATTCCCCAGTCGGGTAGTCAACAATTACGCTCCTTACCTCTCTTTTCGGCAGAGGTTCGTTTGTCAGTCAGCGGGGTGCACCGCGTGCAGGTGAAGTTGTTGATCCACTTACACCACAAAAATTTTAAAATAAATATGGACCATTTTCTACATAATCACAGAAATGTTTTAAACAATCTTATAATTTTGAAATCGGTGTATGTATAAATATTCCTCAATACGGTCTGGAAACTTGTTAATGCTATTAGAGCAGGGTACGGAGGCGTTAAGCTTGCAACCTTACTTAATTCTACTTATTCGGCAAACTTCGACACAGCGGCGGCGAAGCGCTCTCGCCGCATTGGCGGCTAGGCTAGCACGTCTTCAGAAACTAGGAAATTATGAACCCACTAATTTGCTATTAAAAAAAGGTGTTGCAATTGCTTGTCCCCGTCGATCGTTAACTAAAATAAAAAATAAATATTCGTGGACAAATTAAACAGCGCTATCTAGTCAAATTTTTTTCTTTATTTAAATACTAGATCAAGATAAACAGACATGTACATGCACACAAATGATGATTCGTAGCTAAATCCAGCACCTCACCTGCACGTGGTGCAACTCGTCGATTAATAAATAATGTAAGTACTGCTAAAGAGGTAGAGTACAACGATATCAAATTTATCCCCATTAGGAGCCTCGCTGAGGAAGTGCCTCCATCTTACAGAAGACCGGTGTTAAATATCAATTCTTTAGAGGGATATATTTTTCAGTTAGCATTGCCAGTGGAGTGATGATAATCTTAGTTTTGCAATCGTTTATAAGCTACATTAACTGTTTAATATCAGGCGGATGCGTACTATTCGTCTGTTTATTATTTTTTATTAATGTTATCAATATATAGGACATGCAATAAAATTTATCTTAGGACCGCTACCGTAAGCTGTAATTTTTATTAGAATTATTGAAGAAATCACTTAAAATTTAACGATTTCAATTGAATGGAAAGATGGCGTCCTAGATAATTATTTGATATATTTATTCTATGTATTATTTGATGTATTTTTTACTCAAGTGCATGAAGTCTACCATGCGGACTACTTAAAGTGATTTTCTCCAGGTGAATTACATAAGTCTACCGGGCCCATCTTTTGAGGGTAAGTCGGAGGATGAAGAAATCCTTACCCTTAATTTTAAAGGAATACTAAACAAAATCACGGATGACAGTGCGAAAATTGAAAAGAAAAGCAAGAATGCCCGAATTTTTTATAATATAAACTAAAGCAGTAGTTCACAAATATTTAAATTAAACTTGCTAAGATATAAGTAACACAAAAACTTTGGATCATTCTCGTATTCCTTCCTGCAGCATTGCGAACTACAGTAAGTTTCTTTTTATACGTTCCGTCCTCTCGTTGAGATTCTACACCTGCTCTATCAGGTATATATATATCTTCTTCATCATCAGTTGTTTTTTTTGGCCAAGATTTATTTTCAGTTTCATCTGACATTGTTGACACAATTTCAGATACCAATGACACGTTTTCAGATGTTGACATAACTTCAGATGTTCTTGTTATGCGTACAGTAGTAGTCTCATTTGTAGTTGTGTTCATGTTCATGTCTTCTTCGGTCGTGATATCCACCTTTTTTGTCGTAAAAGTCTCTTCTCTTGGTGTTACTATTTCTTCTGTAGTTTTTATTGTAAGTGTTGGAGAATATTCGAGTGCTTCAAGAATAGTATCCGAGGTTTTATTAGTCGTTGCTTCTGGCCAGTCTGCAGGCCATGATACTGCAGTAGTTGTAACAGTATCTTTGTTCGTTACAACACATCTATTTGCACACTCTTCTTCTGTACATTTATCCTCCGTACCACATAGTAAAAACTTTTCCCAAACGGTTAGAAGTTGATAAAGATGTGGTGGCTTGCAATTGTTGTCAATGTAAGTTTGAAGCCCTAATATTTTTCCGTCACAGACTAAAGGTCCACCGTTGTTACCCTGTAATTAATTATATAAAGTAATATTATTGGTAGAAAAATAAGAATATTTTGGAAAAAAATATTTTTCCACGATAAAGTATTAAAGTAGCATATATCACTCCGCAGGCCTTAAACTATCCCATTAAAAAATCACGTCGATCCATTAATTCTCTCGACGGGAAACAAAACACACTTTTGTATTCTATAATATTAGTACGGAAGTATCACATAGCTTAAATACCGTTAGGAACTGTGCTCAATGTTTATGTAAGGGACCGAATCCGGAACGAAGAAATTCACCAACATCAACAACGGATCAATCAAAAACGGATAACAAAGTTTTCAGCATAGCTCTCAGAGTCAGCAAGCTGAAGTGGCAGTGGGCCGGCCACATCTGCCGAGTCATTGATGGCAGACGGGGGAGGAAGGTATTAGAGTAGAGGCTGAGCGTAGAACAACGAACTTGTAGACTAGATGGTTCGATGACCTTTCTTAAGGTAGATGGTCCGATGACCTTTCTTAAGGTCATCGGACCATCTTTTTATATAATCTTTCATAAGGCGGCTGGATGTGGAAGGTGGATGATCGAATTTGATGGAAGGCATTAGGGACCTATATTGCCAGCCATCATGAATGCTGATGATGATGATGAAAGTATGGATTACCTGGCAAAAGTTTGGGTCGTACACGGCGTTCTTGTCCTCCCTGTCAGAAGCACATGTCATAGTGGACTCGTAAAAATGATTTCCGCAGGTCTCAATTGAGGGAGACAGCAATTCTACCGGTATTTGCATTAAAATTCTATTTTCCTGCGCATTGCCGTGTTTTTTCTGTAAAAAAAAGTACATTAGTTTGTATGTGTACAGTCGATTCCTTAAGATAACTGACCACTCTGCCATACATTTAAGGATTTAGTAGCGAGATGCCTACTATCGCCCTTGGTTGACTGTTTTACGTTTTCATACAATTAGTAGCATAACGACTGCTTCAGAAAACCTCTTTGCCTACTTTTTCGTTTGGGATGGCGGTCGATGCATATCACTTTATGTATTAGTGGAGGTATTTTTAAGTTTCGAGAACGTTCGATGGTGGTTTGGAGTGGGCATTCGTGGACACAACAAAACCGGTCCGCCAAGAGAATCGCCCTTTTTTCCGCTCTCCAACCAAAAGCACCCAGTTCGTACGTCGCGCATTTGCGGTTCCACGCCTAAGCTGGAGATTCCCCAGCGCATTGGTAAGCAAATTCCTCAAGCGGTTCGTTCGTCGTCATCTTGTAATCGTGTTACTGAAGACCTGCGTTCGTTTCAGACTTCGTCACCTCTACGAAAGCTTTGGGAGTCCGGGAAGGCCCCGGCGCGTGCGACTACGTGTTTGGAGGTTTTCTGAAGTAGTCGTTATGCTACTAATTGTATGAAAACGTAAAACAGTCAACCAAGGCCGATAGTAGGCATCTCGCTACTAAACCCATTTACGTATGACAGGTTTGGTTCAAAGATGGTTTATCAACATCTTTGAACCAAAGCCAACTTCACCTGCACGTGGTGCACCCTGCTGACTGACAAACGAAGCTCTGACGAAAAGAGAGGTAGGGAGCGTAATTGTAAGCTACCCGACTGGGGAATGTACCTCCACCTCACAGAATACCGCAGCCAAATAACAATTCCCTTGAGGGTTGTTGTGTTCCTGTGAGTGAGTGAGGTCACCAGAAAAGGAGATGCTGCGTTGGCAGCGGGGGTGGCGGCGCGCAAGTGATATATTATGTTGCGAGCGTTAATACGGTTACGGTAACCGGTTCACATCAGGCGGGCCGTATAATAAATAGTATCGTATGATACCTGATACCTGAATAAATAGTATCGTAAGGGTCAGTTCAGAACATATCCGTCTGTATCTACAAAAGGCAACCGATTTCTCCGAAAAATCAAGATCTACTTGACATGCATGCAAGTTTGGGATTTTTCAAGGGCGGCTAATAGGTTACTACAGGGTTAGTAACGCATGAGTGATGCGTGCGTGCAATCGTGCATGTTATTATGACGGCTTACGGGATGATTGCATGCTTCTTTCTCACCTTAGCGGTATAAAAAAGAGCGCTTGTCCGCTCCACATTGAAACCCCATAATGTAAAAAAATAATGCTTACAGCATAAACCAATATGGAGCAGGAATTGGTAGTGGAGTATGGAGGATGTAACAAAGCTGGAGCAACAACTGGGGATGCAGTGAACGGTAGCAGGGTCTTCATCAGTGTAATGTCCGCTTGCCACCACTGGGTCGCGCTGTGGTTCGAGGGTCGCACAATTTGTATAATCTGAAGAAAAATATTTCATATCTATATTATTACCAAATGAAATGAAAAAAAAAAAAAAGAATGTGCTGTAGACCACACGACTGAAGTAAAACTTCTTTAGTTCTACTAGCATATATTTCTCTCTCAATTTCCGTTCGCTACGCCCGATCACGTTTTTCGTAACGCTCTTGTCACGCATTCACCAGCTTACTCCCCAAATCTAGCGTGCGTAAAGAAGTTTTACTTCAAAAAGCAACTGTAAAATATCCATCACCATCAGTGAAGGTTTATCATCGTCGGTCGTGTGGTCGATGACGTAGGTTAACCTGCAATCATTTTTTTAAGAGGGGGGCAAACGAGCATGTGGGGCTTCTGATGGAAAGTAAATCCCACTGGCCATAGAAATCATGGATCTCTACCGGCGGTGGTGATTGCTTTCCATCAGGTGACCCACATGCTCGTTTACCCCCCTCTCAAATAAAAAAATTGAAAATAAAACGGGGTGCGGATCCGTTATCAGCATTTTAAGGGTAAAATTGCAATATGGCCTAATATTATTATTTTGTGTGGTCCTTCTCAGAATCAGCCACATTATTGTCACGTTACGGTCATCATTTCGTGTTCAGCGTGTACATGTTCAGCAACGACCGTATTATTTACGATAAGATAACAGCCCCCTTACCACCATCTCTTATTGCGATTTAATAACTGAATAGAATGCTTATTCATACCAATGAATAAGCGACTCTATTTCAAATAGAATAGAGCCGCTTATTCATTGGTATGAATAAGCATTCTTATCAGTTATTGAATCGCAATAAGAGATGGTGGTAAGGGGGCTGGAATGTAAGTGGGTTACCAACGTGGTTCACCCTGCCGTAAACGAGATTTTGACTGAACAGAGCTAGAGCGAGTCGAGTCTGACTGGGGATGTACCTCCATCTCAGAGAAGGCAGCCAAACAACAATGCTCTTGAGAATTCTTGTGTTCCTGCCAGTGTGTTAGATCACCAGGTATTAGGAGATGCTGTATTAGAAGCGAGAGAACAATACTCCTTGTATTACGAGAGTACGGTAACGGTTTTATATCAGGGGAGTTGCACGCCAGTTTGGCATCCGTCGTCGTATAAAAAAAAATTCTACACGCGATCACAAATATAAAAAGATATATTTATAGACAGTCTCCTTTTTTTAAAGCGGGTTAAAAGTGATCATCATCATCAGTCTATATTTACCACTGCTGGTTATAGGCCTTCCCTAATGCCTTCCACCATATGCGATCTACTACATCGGGTGGCAGACAAGCATACGGCTCGCCTGATGTGAAGCGGTTACCGTAGATATATTAACGCTCGCAACATAAGATGTCGCTTGCGCGTCACCACCCCCGCTGCCAACGCAGCATCTCCTTCCTTTCTGGTGACCTCACTCACTCGCAGGAACACAACAACTCTCAAGGGAATTGTTATTTGGCTGTTTCCGCATCCAGCTGCTTCTGACCGTTCCCTTCAGGTCTTGATGAAGAGAAAGAATCTTCTGTTTTCTACTAACATACCTCTCTTTCCTGCTCATCTTCATCCTCGTTGACAGTAAATTTGGTGTCGATCGACATTGCCCCGATTCTGGCCAGCAGAGTCTTCCTGGGGAATCGAACCTCCTCATCATTACTGCTGATTTGAATGGCGGAGGTGACGAGCCAGTTAGGTTTGATGAGAACCGCGCCTCTAAGGAATCGATTGCCTGTCACGTCTACTACTGTCTCGTCCGAATAGTAGATGTAAGCCTGAAATGTTATTTGTGTTGTAAGTGCTAATGAACTAAATGAAGTACTATAACAAATAGTTTATTTTACCCTGTACTATTAAATGAGCAATTCTTGTATAAATTGTAGCGGTTTTTACAGGGTCGGCAACGTGTGAGTCCATAGGCTGCGATGACTGTTTATCATCAGGCAGATCGTATGGTTGTTTGTCACCCTATGATTTTTGTATACGATTAGTATAAAATACATAAATGTCATAAAGATCGCGCAAATTACTGGGGCGTAAAATAGATCTAGCAATTTAAACAAAAAAATGTTTTCTCCTAAATCGTGGGTGTATTTTGTTCAATCGAAATAAGAATATTAATTTGGATTTATCCTCACATGGACTATACATAAATAATAAAATAAATATTGCTATACAAATTAAACACTGCCACCTTGTACCAAACTAAGCAAAGTTTGTACTAATTTAGTAATACTTAAATACATGTTTTCTTTTCTAAATGCATACTTATAATACATAGAAAGCACCCAGACAAAGACTAACAGACATGTTCATGTACACAATAATTTGTCTTGTGCGAGGATCGAATCCGCGACCTTGGAGTCAAAGTCGCCATTGCTAGCCATTCGACTACCGAGCTCGTCAAAACGAATAGCATATTATTATGTATAAAAAGAAACATGCATATTCCTGTGCATTAAATATAGTGTATCTAAAACCTTCTTTATTTTTTAACTCAATCATTATAAGACTTACCATAAACGGAAATGTACCCCTTTTAATTTCATGTTCCTCTTCGGCATAAGCACCCAAAAGAACAACTGAAATAAAATAAGTATAGTCATTTTTAGTTAGGTATCAAATAGGTCACTACACAAGTCTGCGCGTTCACCGCTAAGAAAACCCCTTTTGCTGTGGCTCCTCAATTCCAAAACACACCCCTTACCATCGCCAAGAACATTGGGATTCTTGGGGTTGAAATCTCCAGCGACATCCAGTTTCGTTGTCACCTGGAGGGGAAGGTCAAGCTGGCGTCGAAGAAACTAGGTATGCTCAACAGGGCGAAGCAGTACTTCAATCCGCGGCAAAGACTTATGCTTTACAAAGCTCAAGTACGGCCGCATATGGAGTACTGTTGCCATCTTTGGGCGGGAGCGCCTAGATACCAGCTTGCACCTTGTGACTCGATTCAAAGGCGCGCTGTGAGGATTGTCGATGATCCCAAACTAACAGACGGTTTAGAACCTTTAAGTCTGAGAAGAGATTTTGCGTCCCTTTGTGTGTTCTACCGTCTGTATAATGGGGTGTGTTCAGAGGAGTTGTTTGACATGATGCCAACGGCCTCCTTCTACAGTCGCACCGCTCGCCATCGACAGGGAATTCATCCTCACACATTGGAGCCTAAGTGGTCACGTACTGTGCGGTTCCAGAGAAGTTTTCTCCTGCGTACTGTCAAGCCGTGCAATGAACTGCCTGTCGAGGTATTCTCCAGGGACTACAGCATGGGGTTCTTCAAAAGGGGCGTGAAGAGGTTTTTACAGGGTCGGCAACGCGCGTGTGATGCTCCTGGTGTTACAGGCGTTCATAGGCTACGGTAGCTGCTTTCCATCAGGCGGGCCGTATGCTTATTTGCCACTTTAGTGGTATAAAAAAAAAGTAAAATCCTATCGATATTATCTTAATAATTAGCAATCTACCACAGTACGTTTCCTAAAACATTTATCATACCACGAACAGTGAAATTATGGAATCAACTTCCCTCAGCGGTATTTCCGAACAATTACGACATGGGAGCCTTTAGGAACAGAGTCTATATTTCCTTTAAAAGGCTGGCAACTGATCGGTATGATCTGGGTGTTACTGATCTCCATGGGCGGTGGTGATTGCTTTCCATAAGGTACAACATGCTCGTTTGCCCCATCTCGAAATACGTCTATACCCTATTCCAAGGAAAAAACTACCAACTGTATTTGCGTTTCAAAAACTATTAATCCATATATTGAAGTGAAGCAGCAAAAACTGACGCGCGCATTTCGCATTATCAATCTCATGGCTAACGATTTGGACCTGTTGTACTATCAGTGAACTCACAAGAATATTACTTTTTATTATAAGTTATAAAATGTAATTATTTTCATTCATTTATATTGCTACACTGTCGCATTAGGTTCCCACATGTAAAGATAGTTGTAAGTTTGGCTTAATAAGTAAATAAATACAAAAACTTTGCAATACCAAAGTCATTTTAATGCGTTTGCAATGTATGGAATGGATTCAGTAATTATTGGAACGCAAGTTGTTGCTGTTGGAAATATCTTTGTTGTACAATAATAGTTGCAGTATAATATAATATAATAGAATGGTAAAAATGTTGACATACAATTTGTACTAAGGCGGCATTCCTTAAAGGGATCTCTACCAGCCAACCTAAGTTAACCTAACGTTTATAGGTATTTATACGGTATCTATACCGTGCTCCAAAACACGGAGGAAATACCTTACCTCTAGTAAGGTACCTAAATGATGTTATGAATACTATAGATGTGGCCTGCCTATACTAAATTAGCGTTAGAAAACGGTTCCCGTCCCTGGGATTTCTATAATTATTGCTATCCTTATCATCGCGGCGCTGTAAAATACTTGCTATCTCTTTTCCATTGCTGACGTTATCGGTGCAATGACGTCTTTTTTTTTTGCAAAAATATGAAATTAACATAAATACGTTAACATCAAATATTATTGACTGTGCACTTCAGTGTGATACGTAAATCATTGGGTTTTATTTACTTTATCAACATAAATTGAGTATTTTCGTAATACAGAAGACATTTTTACCTATTTCAATCAATTGCCGCTAACGTCGATTTCGTTGACTTGCATTTGCGAACTAATTGCGAGGTGAGGCAATTGCCTCACCTATTGGGTGTACGTTTTAAATGCTTGTGACATAGGTATCTATTGTATTTATAACACGTCTACATAAGATCTTTATGCTTTTTGATTGATGACATCGATCCCCAATAACTTATTATATATTTGGGATCTAATCTACCTTTTTCTAAGCACAATGGAGCTTACTCTCTGTCTAGTTGTATGCTGCATCAAAGTTAACAAAACTATGTCATGTTTAATAAACTATTCCCTATCAAAAATGGTCGGAACATTAGTGGCAACAAACGAAGCTGGCCCCTCTATGACTTCCTGTGAAAGTCTATAATCACGTGCAATATGTCTTACTTTTACACAGTAATATTTAATTTAGTAAACTAAACAAACAAACTTACCACTGAATAATGTAAATAGAATTGTAACTTTCATTTTTCCAAAACAAACCATTGCAGAATAATTTGACCACGCATTGACAGACATAGCCGTGACAAACCAGATTTTTAAAAGAAGAATACTAACTGATTTTATGACAATCGTAATTAAATGCCAGATGTGAGGCAGAAAGAAGGAACATTAAAAACGTGTAAACCTTTTTAAACTCCGGTAATAATTTTATAAGAACTACCATCATTCTCTTACCTTCCGTTGTCGTAAAAAGCGAATTAGTCGAGTCACGTCCCTTTATTTTTCTCCGCTATCTCTGACAAAGTTGCTCAGACTCCAGTTAAGGCATTAATCAGAATCGCATCCAACCTAAGATGTATTATCCTCAATAAAGCTAAAAGAATGACTTTGCGAATTTAAACCCGTGTTCTACTGATAACGGGGCTGTTAAATCCGGGAAACACCTAATTATTCATGTAAGGGGGACGTTTGAGAATGTGTATTAATACGCGTATTTTTCAGTTGACTTTTGAAAAATACACGAAGAATGTAAAACGGGCCGTTTATTTTAAACTGCAGACGGAAACACGACTTGGGCGGGCGGAGACTATGGCTCTCCGATTTTTCTACCTCTAAATCTTATGAATGCATAAAACATTCGAGTGAAATATATTCTATTAAATCGTTATGATACAAGTTTTCAAATAAACTATTTATATTTCTTTATGTTACATTAAAAATTTTGCAGAGTTTTAAATTTTCTAATAAATATCTTCGGCCAATATTTATCCCACTGCTGGGATACGGGTCTCCGCTCAATCGAAGGGGTTTAGAGCGTACTTCGCCACGGTGTTCAACTGAGGGTTGCCCGAGTTCTCTAAGCCGCCTTACGACCACTAACTGGCTTTAACAACTATCATCTATTGACAATAAACGCGACCGACGGCTTGACGTGCAGTCCAAAGCACGGAGCAGCTCGATATTAACAGAGGCACCTATAGATAGGCTATAGTTGACGTTGCTAAACTTGCGTGATCGATTACAACAACACGCTCAACGGCGCCATCTCGCTCCTATAAATATAATAGTTGCCGCCAACGATTTCGCCCGCGTGAATCATTATCATGCCAAACTTTTAGTTGTTCCACGGACACAGCTCATTTTTTCGGGTTAAAACCTTAGCCTCGTCCTGCCCATTGTCATTTTTAAATAACAAATTATACTAAACGGGTCCTACCCAAGCTATAAATAATAAAGTTAAAATTTCTGCCCAGTGTCATTTATAAATCACATTTTCAAACTTCGGACGTATAATTTGAATTTTCCTCTCATTTGCTATTTTACTGATTTTGTGTGATTGGTTGCAACGTCACCAATGATAGAGCAAGCATAAATTGAAGAATTAAAAAAAAACTACTGTCATTGACCACCCATGTGTTCAAAATGGCACCTCGTCGGAGAACAGGTATGTTAAAATCTATGTTTATCAATATAATCTTTGATTTTTTTTTAACGAAAATATATGAAATTTGCAGTTAAATAATCAGTGAGGAGGTATCAATCACAATGACTGTAGAACTATTAATAATTTATTTTTCATGAACCAAAATTATAAAATGTTCTTCCAAAATCACATTGGGCATAATTTGTTTATGAGTCTTGTTACTTTCATAGATTTAAGGGACAAAGAAATTGAAGACGTATTGGGAGATTCCGATATCGGAGATTACGTGCCTTCTGATGAAGACTGCGGTGATCCTGAATTCATTCCACAACGTGTGAAAGAATCAGTAAGCGAGAGCAATACGTCAGAATCCGATGGGGAAACTGAGCCTGATGTGGACGACTTCAACGCCATAAGAGGAAGGATTCACGGGAGAAGGGGACGGGGTACCCGAGGGATCTCACGTAGACAATCAGGTGGACGTTCACGAGTACGAGGAAGCAGGAGCTGCAGTACCAGATCTCCTAATGTACCATCAGCAGCAGTTAATGATTGGTCTGAACAAAAGTACCCTTCTAAAACACTTCAGTTATCAGAGCCTTCCTATGTCCTGTGAACACAGAAAATTTCTCCAAAATAGATCTTTTCAAAGTATATTTCAACATTTTCAACGACGAATTATGCTGCTGCTGTAAAATTAACCGGAAACAGTTAACGGAAATAAAGATTTATTTGACTGACATTTAAAGTTTTACTCTCATGTACCCAACGTCTTCTAAAAAGGACAAATACTGAACTGAAAATCTGCCCAATGTTCTTTAAAAAGAACAAAATCAATTGACTTTACAACTGCGTAAACTACTTAAATGAAGTCTCTTCATATCATAAAAAATAATAAAAAAAATATATCTCACGTTTAAGACACAAATTTCGTAGGTATTTGTTCTGGGCAGTAAGCACTTAAAATATTTTGTACTTCGTAAATGACAATGGGCACAAACAAGCAACTACGAATTTTACACTTGGGCAGGACGAGGCTATTATTTAAGGGGTGTAAGTGGCTCACCACGATCTTTAAAGACAAAGCCAACCTCTCCTGCACGTGGTGCACCCTGCCGACTAGTACAAAAAGGCTCTGGCGAAAGAAAGGTAGAGTACAGGTAAGTTGCGCGATTGAGGAAGTACCTCCACCTCACAGATTATAGCAGCCAATTAACAATTTCTTTGAGGGTTGTTGTATTCCTGCGAGTGAGTGAGGTCACCAAAAAGGAAAGAGTTGCTGCGATGGCAGCGGCGATGACGGCGCGCGAGCGATATTTCATGTTGCGAGCGTTAATAAGGCTACGGTAACCGCTTCACATCAGGTGGGCCGTATACTTGTCTGCCACCTAACGTAGTATAAAAAAAATCTTTTAAATAATGATCTTTTTAATAATGATGATTTCTTGCCAATAATATCTAATATCCGAAAGAAGTTCCGTTTTCACTTTCGCATTTACAATAACAGTAAACATAGTGACACGTTATAATGTAAGCACGTTTTACAATAAGTCTTTAACGCTACTTCAAAGCACACTAACGTTGGGATATAGCCCACAAATGAACGGAGAGATTGTACCCGAACCGCTGATGTGGCGACGGCAGAACGACTTGCTCAGACGGTTATAACACGTCCACGTTTTAAAGACCTCCTCTAACATTCTTACCTCTGCTTACATCTTCCGATTTCAACTCGACGTATAGAGTCGTCGGTGTCTACTAATGTTGGTGCTGGTGTAACGATCCGAATGAACGACCTACGTGTTTTGGCGGCTTCCCGCAATTGCTTTACACTTCCTATGAGTAGCATTTAGTATATCAATTCAGACTTTCGTGTTGAAAAATTTAACAGGATTATTTTGTTTTCTTTTAATCGCTTTATGTCAGAGGTTCCCAACCGGTGGTCCGTGAGAGGTAAATTAAGGTCCGTGATACAAACTTATAATGAAAGATATTGAGCACTATTATACGAAACACTCAAATCTCAAGTTATAGTATAATGGATTTATATGACATTTGGGGACCCTACACGCAACAAAAACCTCGTAGTGGTCCGCGAACAAACGAAGATTGGGAACCAGTGCTTTATATGAACGGATGAATTTGGGGTGTAAGTGGTTCATCAACATCTTTGAACCAAAGCCAACTTCACCTGCACGCGGTGCGAAAAGAGAGGTAGGGAGCGTAATTGTAAGCTACCCGACTGGGGAATGTACCTCCACCACACAGAATACCGCAGCCAAATAACAATTCCTTTGAGGGTTGTTGTGTTCCTGCGAGTGAGTGAGGTCAACGAAAGGAAGGATATGCTGCGTTGGCAGTGGGAGTGGCGGTGCGAGCGATATTTTTTGTGGCGAGCGTTAATATGGCTACGGTAACCGCTTCACACCAGGCGGGCCGTATGCTTGTCTGCCACCCGGCGTAGTATAAAAAAAACCGGCCAAGTGCGAGTCGGACTCGCGCACAAAGGGTTCCGTACCATTATCTATAAAAACGGCAAAATAATCACGTTTGTTGTATGGGAGCCTTAAATATTTATTTTATTTTTATTTAATTATTTATTTTTAAAGTAAATATACAACTAAATCTTATGTGGGTATTTCAAACGTAAATATTGCCGTTATCAATTACGAGCAAAAACAAGCAAAAAAAATAATAATCGTTTGTTGCATGGGAGCCCCCTTAAATATTCATTTTATTCTATTTTTTAGTGTTTGTTGTTATAGCGGCAATAGAAATACATCATCTGTGAAAATTTCAACTGTCTAACTATCACGGTTCATGAGATACAGCCTGGTGACAGACGGACGGACAGACGGACAGCGGAGCCTTAGTAATAGGGTTCCTTTTTACCCGTCGGGTACGGAACCATAAAAACGGACAATTGAGACAGCATTAAGGCCATTCGTTACAGTACGCGATTTTATTGTTTTGTCAGAGCATAAAAGCGATACAGTATTCCGTTAATTGAATACGAAACGATAAATAAAATAAATAAATATACACTTTTATACAATACTAGCGGCCCGGTACGTGCTTCGCTACGTATAAAGTGAAATAATAAAAAAAAAATTGGAACACCAAATTCATTTATTCAAACAAAAGAATATTTTATTAATTGCTAGCTATTTTAAAACTTAATCCAAAACATTTGGATAAAGAACATTTTTTGTTTTTCCATTTTGAGCATGAATAAACAACCGGCTACCGACTCTGGAACAGGCAACATAAAGTCGAAGCACGTCCAAAATGAAATGACCGCATGAATGACATAATAACATGCCTGTACTGTCAACACTGAAAAAAGTTTCAATTTGACAGCACAATCCCCATCTGCAAAAAGTTTCAATTTGACTGCAAAATCCCCATTAACAAAATGTTCCGCCGTTTATTGAATTCAATTGTTACAAAAAATGTGATAAATGAAGAACCGCTCTACCGATTTTGTGCAAACTTCACCTAAACCATCTGCTAAATAGTCCGAATAAACCCTAAACATTTGGTTTGGATAGGTGAGCCCGTTCTTGAGTTATAAAATTACAACGAAAAGTGGCATTGATTTTTATATATATAGATATACGGTACAATGTCTACTATTTGTCTTCTCGTCTTGATAAGCCTTTGATTCAGCTTGAGATCTGTAGTAAGAGTCGTAAACGTTTTACTGAACGATCAAGAGACTTAGTTACGATTTGGCAGCAAACTTTGTCTAGTAGCACTTCGACAAATGTTACTTAATTGACAAGTCAAACATAAAATCTACTATGTAAATTTTGATTTTATTTTTGAAGTAGCTGTATTGGGCTAACTTTATTAGTATACCATCATTATTATCAGCCTGTATCTGCCTACTGCTAAGATATAGGCATTCCCCAATGCTTTGTCCTTCTCCGCCTCCCGCATCCAGGTGCTATCAGCCGCGTTCTTGAGGTCAGCTTACTATAACGTTTTTTTTTTAGTTTTTTTTCAGTAGTTATTTTTATTTTTTTTATACTACGTCGGGTGGCAGACAAGCATACGGCCCGCCTGATGTGAAGTGGTTACCGTAGCCATATTAACGCTCGCAACATAAAATATCGCTCGCGCGCCGCCACCCCCGCTGCCATCGCAGCATCTCCTTCCTTTCTGGTGACCTCACTCACTCGCAGGAACACAACAGCCCTCAAGGGAACCGTTATTTGGCTGCGGTATTCTGTGAGGTGGAGGTACATTCCCCAGTCGGGTAGCTTACAATTACGCTCCCTACCTCTCTTTTCGCCAGAGCTTCGTTTGTCAGTCAGCAGGGCGCACAGCGTGCAGGTGAAGTTGGCTTTGGTTCAAAGATGTTGTTGAACCACTTACACCCCATAAAGTTAGTAGGAATCATCATCAATATCAGCCGGTATCTACCAATTGCTGGATATAGGCCTTCTCCAATGCTTTCTCATCTTCCGCCTTCCACGCTTCCAACTCTAAATATGTTTCATTTTCCTTAAAAGGCTGGCAACGAATCGACGACCCCTTGGTGTCGCTGGTTTCCATGGGCGGTGGTGATTGCTATCCACCAGGTGACCCACATGCTCGTTTAAGAAAAAAAAAATGTTGTCGTCAATCAGTCGCGTCCTTGAGGTCACCGATTCATATAGACAAGGGGCGTCCCAGGATTCATCGCTCCATACGCGGCATCCACTCTAAGATCTTCCGCACCCATCAGCCATCACTGAGACGGCAGATGTAATTGGCCCACTGCCACAAAAGCTTACTGACTCTGAGATTTAGGTCAGCAACTTTGGTTCTATGTCTTAACTCTGTTCGAATTTCTTTGTTCCGCATTCGATCCTTTAGAGAAACCCCATACACAGACCTTTAGATTGCTAACCAGCCCAACGGTCAGTGCACAAGTCTCTGAACTGTAGGTCATAAGCTTGGAGGACGCACTGATTAAAGATGTTAGTCAAGCATTGGGGCACATATGCGGCGAGGATGTGCTGAAGTCTTCCAAAAGCTGCCCAGCCTAGTCCAATGCGTTTATCGATCTGTCCATTGAAATTGAAATTACCCCAGTAGTTTTAAGTACTTCAATTCAATGCATTGTCTACGATAACCGTTTTAGTTTGTGTACTCTGCAATAACTGATAGTATGTAGTAAAGGAGGATATTGTAAGAGTAGTAAAAGAGTCTAAACTAGTGAAGCTTCAGTCAACGTTCGCAAGACGTTTGCCGCTTGCCGCCCCTGCGTCCCGCGGGACCTATCGCACCGGAATGGTAATGGAGCTGCAATGCCATTCAAATTTTATTTTATCGTGCCTCTAATATGAACATTCGCTGCTTTGGGATACGCCTTTAGGAACAATATGAATAAAATTAATTGGATTACATGTACAGAATGGGGTAACGATTATGAGAGTTCAGATTCAGATTTGATTTCATGAAAAGTTCTAGTATAACCACAGAATAATATACTCATAACTCACTTCGAATGCATGTACTGTATTTTAAAACAGGTTATTGCTGCAAATGTTTGTAAAGGCGTTAAGATATTCGAACATACCTATAAGAAAAACTATATATATAAATGAATGTCTATTTCCCCTGGTCACGGCATCACGCGTGAACGAACGGACCGATTTCACTATTTCTTATGAAAGAAAAACATAAAAAAAAAATCTAATTTACTACCTAAGGTAAATTAGAAAATTTAAGAAAACTTAGCAATCATGTTACCTGTTCTAATGTAACTTTATCGAACTTTAATAGAACTGTCAGTCATTTGACAGATTGCGTGAAATTCAATAATCATTGTTAAGAAAACAAAAACAGCTTTGTAAGTAACTAGCTGACCCGACAACGTCTGTCGGGTCAGCTAGTTACTTACAAAAAATGGCCAAATACTTTAAAAGTATAAGCCTAATATAATATAAAGCATAAGCAGCCATTATTTAGTCGAGTTTCTCGACTATGTAACACTTGGAGAGCCACGCCGCGCGCATACCATGATATGAATATTAAACGGACCAAGAATTAGAAGATTTATTCGACATTTGGAAAGTTGGGCGGAGCCGGCGCACTCGAATGAATGTTTTACATTATCTGTAGAGTTTTAAGGGAGTTGAGCTTCTTAAACAAGTTGAGAAGAACTTTAATAGAGAGGCTCTCGGGCGATTAATTCGGCGACGAGGAAAGGTGGACGGGAATTCTTAATGTGAGAGGGTGGTTGTGACTCAATCAGTATATTTATTACGACGCTTCCGTAAAAGGGATTACTCGATTTAATAGCACTGATTGTTAGAGAAAGTTTGTTAAATAGATCTCTCCTTCCATGTACTTACTTTAAATTTATTGTTAGCTTGCTTCAATGGGTTGATTAGGCTATTCAAGTTTGAATTATATTACCAACGTTTTAATTTTCTCTTACAAAAATATTGCGTTTTCGAAATATGCTTAAATGTCTTTTCAATTTGTAGAAAAGTAAATCAAATAAAGTAAAAAACACATACATATTTTATAGAGATGTCCCGACTATGACTTTGGCTGACTAGCCGATTAGTAGTAGTTAAAGAGACTCGAATAGTCCACCGACTTTTCGCTACGCTTAAAGACAAACAAAATCGAAATAGATAAAACATTACTTATGTGGACTAGTCGGCCAAAGGTTTCGGGAATGATCGACAATTTCCGTGGCGCTTCTTCTTTCTTTTATTAAAGCTCATTCTATGACAACCTGCGAGCATGTCGGAATGTTTTGTTTACTTCGAATTGGTTCTTAATTTTCGCTTTTGCACGGATCAGAGCGGTATTTTTATGTAAAAAATTAATACACTACTGTTGTTGTAAAGTGAGATATCTCGATTAAAATGCAATAATGAAAATATTGAAATTATTCCTATATATATGCATTTCATTTAAAAATATATGCAAGGTAAGAAGTCGGGTAGTCGGCGCTTTTTGCTGACTAATCGCTGACTACGAAAGTGGACGGATAGTCGGCTTTATCGACTAGTCGGAACACCTCTAATATTTTACGTTACAACCACAGTTACAACAAGAGTACAGATCATTAGTATCATGTTTTATGTTTTTTTTTCTACAGCTTCAGAAGGTCTAAAGTATTAAAATACCCATAGTATTTTGTTTTATTTCCTTTTTATTATCAAGTTAACATGCATCCTCAAAATTAGCAGCATATATTCGATACGCTTACCTGGAAATGAAAAATGAAATGTTAACTGCGCAATATAAGTTGATTGGTGCAGTGCGCCAGTGCGCCAGTGTCATTGTTTGGCGGCGTCATTTTCCGATGCCGTCCCACTCTATTGTGCACAACTTTATTGAATTTGATTTACGCGCCAATTTTTGTAGGCTTCGGTTTTTATTAACTGACCTCGGTGCCGATGTAAACTTAATTGAATCCCCCAACAAAAGGCATCGAATGAAAAGAGCGTCCAGCGGTGTGCGATGCAGATTATAATAGGTTTCCCTGAATTTGCATCGGCTTTAAGTTACCCGATATTGGGCATTTGCATGGTGGTTGAACTATTGTTTTTTAAATATTCCCACGTATAAACGAGATTTCACAATAGGGGCCGTCCATTAATTACGTGAGGCTCAAAAGAGGGGGGAGGGGTTCGGTAAAAAAAACGAAATATCACAAGGGGGGAGGGGGGTGTAGTAAAATATCACGTGTATTATTTTACTACACCCCCCCTCCCCCCTTTCGTCAAACATTCCTCCCACATTTTTGTGTCAAACGCGCGATTTCTAAACCGAAAAGCGGCGTGTTGAAGACCTTGACTCGCCGATGCTAGATAACGAACGAAGTTGAAGACGATGACGGCCTACAACTCCCTGCGCATACAGTATAATAATGGTTTCAGAGTATTGATGGCTTGCTTGCTTGCTCGAACGCTTGCATGAACAGCCCCCTTACCACCAACTCTTATTGCGATTCAATAACTGAATATTCAATTTGAAATGAGTCGCTTATTCATTGAATAAGCATTCTATCAGTTATTGAATCGCAATAAGAGTTGGTGGTAAGGGGGCAGAACTTTTATGCCACGATAAGGGGTTATCCATAAATTACGTCACACGTTAAGGGGGAAGGAGGGGGTCGACAAAGTGTGATACTGTGTGACAGGGGTGGGAGGGTTCCTAAATTTCGTGACGTGACATTTCAAAATCTATTATAATCTATGTGTTAAAACACAAACTTTGAACTATTAACGAAAAACTCAAATATATTTTACTAGCAACTCTAGATGTAAAATTGCAAAATATGTGACGTCACACTAGGGAGGGGGGGATCTCACAAATGTGACCAGGTGTGACGGACGGAAGGACGGGGGGAGGGGTCAAAAAATTATGAAATTCGTGTGATGTAATTTATGGATGGACCCTAAGGAAAACGACAGCATCCTTTTCTTCATGACTGTTGACGAACGGATGGTTTAGAATCTTTGAGTCGGAGAAGAGATTTTCCGTCCCTTTGTGTGTTCTGCCGATTGTATAGTGTGTTCAGAGGAGTTATTTGACATAATACCCACGGCCTTTCACTGCAGGGAATTCATCCTCACATATTAGAACCGAAGAGGTCACGTACTGTGCGGTTCCAGAGAAGTTCCGTACTATCAAGCTGTGGAATGAACTGCCTGTTAAGGTTTTCTCAGGAGACTACAACGTCAACGTGGGGTTCTTCAAAAAGGACGTGAAAACATTTTTACGCTCGTACGTATAGGGTCCGCAACGCGCATGTGATGTTTCTGGCGTTACAGGCGTCCATAGGGTACAGTAACAGCTTTCCATCAGGCGGACCGTATGCTTGTTTGTCAGCTTAGTGATATAACAAAAATCCTTATTAATATTCTAAAAGTTTTAAGATTTTTTGTAGCTACAAAAATACACGTGATTTGAGGGGGGGGGGGGGGGTTCGATTTCCAAGAACTCACCAAGTATCACCAAGGGGGTGGGAGGGTGTTAAAATTGCAAAAAAATACCTCACTTGATTAATGAACGGCCCCATATTGAATTGATACTGTGATCATTTTATTTAATTAAACAATTCTAGAATTTTACATAGTACAAAAATACTCCTAATAATTCCAGAATATATTAATATTTTTTACTGTGAATAAAATGTAAGTTATACATTTATGTAACTAAAGCAAAGAATTAAATCAACAAAGCTCTTGATATTTTGTTTATTAACTAGGTACCTATGATTAAATGAAAAAAACACAAGCTTCGCTTACTTTGGGCTAGATGGCGCTGTGTAATTTGTCTGACAATATTTATTATTATTATTTATTTATGATTAAATGTTACTGACCCAATTATCAATTTTCGACTAGTGAGTGATGATTTACAGTAGCGAATAGGGTTGCGAACTCTAAACGCTAGCAACTAGGATAACATGTGTGAAATCTCCGAATTTAGAATGTTAAAACCCGGATATGTCATCATTTTAGTATTAGCACTATTTTTTATTCTGTGACAAGACGGTTATTCGCAGCATGGAGCGAGGGTAGTGATTTAAAACTTTTAACCGTGGACTACAAATGAAACCCCGCCCGGACGCTCCCCGGACGCCCTCCAATCTAGGATAAATCCGGGAAAATCCGGTCGGATGGCAACCCTAGCACCGAAACATGGTGCCTTACTACTGGTCTCATACAAAAGCCTCTGGTTGCGCAGTGTACGATGGAAAGAGCTATACTCGAACTATACCTACGTTATAATAAATAAATAAATAATAAATATTGTCAGACAAATTACACAGCGCCATCTAGCCCCAAAGTAAGCGAAGCTTGTGTTATGGGTACTAGACAACTGATAAACATACGTAAATACATTTTTTTTGTAAATACATACTTATAATACATAGAAAACACCCAGACTAAGACAAACAGACATGTTCATGAACACAAATGTTTGTCCTATGTGGGAATCGAACCCACGAGCGTTGGTGTCGAAGCCGCGTCATTGACCGCTACGCCACCGAGCTCGTCAAAATCATCGTTATATCCTCAGAAACGAGTGAGCTTATCAGTAGAACAACTAAGTTACAGACATAGCTTTAAGAATCAGTAGGCTGTAGTGGCAGCGGCCGTTGAGGTGGTAAAACCCTTTCCCACTAGATGGACGGACGAAGTAAAGATCGCAGGGAGAATATGATTCAAACGGCTCAATGATCGGTACCGATGCTTAGGAGCTACAACTTAAGAGTGCCTAAGTAGCCTGCTTGTAGATGAAGGGAAGTAAATCTGCTACCAATCTGCTTGAGTGCTCGGTTGCTTTACCGAGTGCGATAGCGGTGCGGGTGAAGGTCCTCTCGTCTGGTTGGTTTACTAAACGAGACACTCGCAATCCTGTGTTATAACCGGAAGATTGGTGCACAGGAGTGCATTGGCTGTAGGTATAGGGCTCAATAATCGTTGTGGAACTCTACTCTAAGTGGGAGTTCTTAGTTCTGCAGTGAACATCCTTCAGCTGAAATTATTACGATGATAATCCAATTTATAAATACCATTTTGTCAAGTTAATACAATGTATTCTTCAAATTATCTGCAACAAAAGCAAATTATACGTAGAAAGACCGTAATCTGAGTTAATTATCTGAAATTTGGTCGTATTTAACGTCGTTTCAAAACGAGTTTTCACAATTGGAGTGGAGTCAAAAGAGCTTTCTAAAGGAATCGCAAACACAATTAGGAGCAAGTTGTTGTTTGTTGAAATTGTCAGGGAAAGAGTGTGCATGACACGCCGCGTATCATGTAAAACTACGTAGCTGGCATTTAGTTAACAGTAATCGTCGAAATTACGAGCGTCGAAATTGCAAGTAACGTTGATATGGGTCCTTTTTTTCTGTTTTCTAATATCGATTGCTAAGTTATTATTAGGCAAGTGACTGTTCGAGGATTGTGAGGAATGGCGTCGTTGCGCATGACTGTCGTGACAACGTCGACCGTAGCCGGTACATTTCGAGTTCCTCCGTAATTCGAAGGCAAGTAAAGCCATCGGCCCCGGATGTTGTCATTAAATGATAGCTGTTACGCGTGGCCTTTAGGCGGCTTGAAAACACTGGTCTCCACTAACCCGCTGTTGAGCAGAGTGTTGCAGTATGTTCTAAACCCATTCGATTGAGGGGAGACCCATATTCCAGCAGTGGGATGAATGTGGATCGTCGACGAAGTGACTGTTAAGTTTTTAGTTTTATGCAGGTCTCTCTACTCTTTTTCGCGTTACGCTGTGCCACTTATACTTTCTAATGAAGCTTCAAAAAGGAAACAAAGTATAATTGAGTTTTATTAATTTTCCTATTATTTTTTTTGTGGATGTGTGCTACCTAAGATAATACGTATTTTTACCTACGACTGAACGGAGAAGACGCATTTGGGGTTGGCGTTGCGTCGTTTGTGCTCAAAAATGTGTAACTACCCTACGTAAGAACGTAGGGTAGTTACACACTTTTCTTCGACGGTCGTCGGTGGCCGCTAAGCTCGTTATAATGATTGTGCCCTATAGAGAGATACGGAATCAAATCAGCCGGAACAATGGCGGCGCAATTAAACCGCGAGGGGAACGTCTTGTACTCGCCGCGTTCCGAATCGTTTTTAGAACTCTATGGCAGCGGCGCGCGGGGAGGCATAAGAAATGCATAAGGGTGACGTGCTGATGAGTAGGTTACTAATATTTTATTAATAATACGTATTTTATAATCCTGTGATAGCTTAGTTCCAAAAACCGGCCAAGTGCGAGTCGGACTCGCCCACCGAGGGTTCCGTACGTAGGATCATTATAAATTTGATATTTTTCATTATAAATAAGAAATAATGCGTCGGAAAAAATAAATAAAATATATTTTGCAATGTGCACATCGAGCCCTTTCATATGATACCCCATTTGAACTAGTAGGTTCAATTTGAAATATCGACGAACTATAAAAAAATATAGACCCCTATTTTTTAAGATTTAATTACAAATGTATAGTTTTGAGATTTATTCTTGTACTTGTAGTCTATAACGATGTTACTTGCCAAATTTCATAGTTTTAGGTCATCGGGAAGTACCCTATAGGTTTTGAATCCCTTGAGAATGTGTCGAAATCTGCCTTTTTTGCTGAATAAACTGCCGTAACTTGTTTTGCGTAAACTTAGCAATTTGTTTTTTTTACAACTTCATGGGACCGTAGACCTGAGTATACAGTTCAAATTTCAGCTTGATACCATTATCATTGTAAAGAACAAGATTTACTGTCTACCTACAAGTTAATCAATTCTTTGTACTGTCAAATCTAAGACCTAAAATATATACATTTCTTGACGGCTTAACTTTGCTACTTTTAATAACAGTGCCGCTGTATCCGTACAGCGGTAATGTCCGTGGTTGGTACTGACATAGTTTTGTATGATACTATTTATTTTGATAAGTACGGCTATAATATAGTGGTTTTAAGCTATTGCATAGCTTTTATCGCCGGCTTTGAGCGCGTAGACCGAATCAAGAAATTCCGTAACGAAAATAAAACCAAACCCCCCCTGCCCCCTCCCCCCACCTAATATGACCTTTGGAACATTTCCTTATACAATACATAGGTACTAGTATTTCGCCAGTGAGTATTATCTATGGCATTATCGAGTCAATGGCGCAGTTGTAAATGTGTGACCAATTTGAACTATCGTTTTTACGTTCGCGCCTCGATGTGGTTCCTCATTACTCTTTTTGTAACTTTATTAGATGTTGGTGAATGATTTTTTTTGAACTTTTTCGCTATTATTATTTTTGACATTCGATTTTGACATAATTATTTTTGACATTATTACTGATTTTGGGATAATATTTTAATTTAATAAAAAATACACACGATGGCATAAAATTTTAATTTAATAAAACAGATTTTATCGCGGGCTTTGAGCGCGGCGACCGAATCAAGAAATTCCGTAACGAAAATAAAATCCAACACCCCCCACTCCGCCTACCATGTAGCTCGGCCCCACGCTCAAAAAATTGTTACTAATTTAAAAAAGAAAATTGTTACTATACATATGAGCTATAATGCTTGAAATAAAGTATTTTTATTTTTAATATTTATTTTTATTAAAAAGTGGAACTTGAATTAATATCAAAGAAAAAAAATACTGCAAAAATAAATAAATAATTATAATTGCATAAGTTGATAAAAAAATGCTATGCAATAGCTTTACCGCGGCAGTCCCCGAGAGCCACACGTATTTTTTTGTGTGGAAAGTCGTAGTGACAACCTCTGAAATTTGAATTCAGCCTTCTGTCCCGAAAGTGTTAATGTCACATTATTCTATTATTATTACCAATCGTTCAACATGTAAGTGTATTGTCCCTAAGTTGGCCATTTTACATATGTTTCTCTTTTCAATATTAAACGGTTGGCTGGAAGAAATTCCATGTGTCACAAGTCCGCCATTGTACATGTAACTCTCCTATTATTTATAATATGTTTGTATGTCTTTTGTACAATAAATATTTTACAATTGACACAACTGTAGACGTAACATTAATGTTCTAATATTTGAAATTAATATTTATAAACTAGCAATAAAAGCCGTTATGGCAGGCGTCCGTCCCTCTTCTGTAATTCCTTCCTTCCTTCCTAGTCGGTACACTCTTGCCAGAGTGGTCGTGGTCATCATTGTGAATCACGATGAGTGATCATTTTGACAATACAGCGCCATTCATCACGGACTGCAGCTTTCCTGGTGCACTCGCAAACCGAACACTCAGTTGCGGTCTTAATCTGGTCCGTCCATCTCATGGGTGACCTACCACGTGGTCTAGTGCCTTCAACTTCTTCTGTAATAGCCCGGTATTAAGTTCACCCAGATCTCATCTCCATAGCCCATTTATTTTCCATCATACTTCGCAATAGTCTCAACGCCTGCCGAGACCTGCTCATGGGTATGTCGTTCCATTGACATATCAACATTACATTAAACTTCTCAAAGAGGACTCTACGAGTTGGATCTATATCCCCGCGCACGCCTATCAAATGACCGGGCTTGACCCGTGATTAAAAAGAAATGTTATAATATAATTCTTAAATACTTTTACCGATCAAACATAGAAACACAAACACAAAGTTGTAACCAAATTAAAGTCAAACTCTTTCATCGGGGCCAATGCAAATCTTCAGTCGAATACGTCTGTTTACTCCTTAGCCCCTTTTGTTTCAGCCGTAACGAGCAGAAAAAGGGCCCATTCAGAGCATCCGAACCTAATTACCCTTCCTCGGCTACAAAGAGGGGTTCTAATTAACGATATTATGTCAAATAATTTGTTTGAGACGTCTTACTCGGTTTGAGACGCAGATTGGATTAAGTTTGTTTTTGGTTGGGTACATTTGTTTAAAGAATAAAGGGCTTTTAAAGGTGCTCGTAGAGATGGGAAAAATACTAGTCGTTTACGATAAATTCCCAATAAGTAGGTACATATAAATGCCCAGTTTATGGGCTTGAAAACGGAATTAATATGTAATTAATGAGAATTTAACGTGAATACCCGGCATTTTGCCTATCTCTAAACTAGCCTTTACATGCAGCTTTGATCGCGTGAACACAGTATCAGAAGGCCAATTCTCTACGATCGCATTTTTCTACGATCGCAGATTGAAAGTTGACCGAATCGAGACTGAATTGTGAATTGACTAAAATTATACACTTGATTTCATTAATTCATTATAAGCAATTCTTATTGTTGACAAAGTTACATTTTTAATTTGCTTATTTTTCGGTCATATTTCGATATAATCCTACTTAAATCTAACTTTGAAGTTACATAATGTGGCACGAGAATACCAAATTTGACATTTGTGAGATTGAGACTGGATCGGAACGGAATTTTGAATAGATTTTAATTACGAGAATTGGCCCTCTGGATAAAAAAACCGGACAAGTGCGAGTCGGACTCGCCCACCGAGGGTTCCGTAGGTACGTAGTATCATTATTAAATTTGATATTTTTCATTATAAATACTATATACTATATATTTTTCATTATACCCTATAGGTTTTGATTCCCTTGAGTGTGTCGAAATATGCGTTTTTTGCTGAATAAACGGCCGTTACTTTTTTTTACGTAAACTTAGCAGTTTGATTTTTTTACAACTTCATGGGACCGTAGACCTGAGTATACAGTTCAAATTTCAGCTTGATACCTCCACGCATTCTCGACATAGAAATTCTTGACAGACAGACAGACGGACAACAAAGTGATCTTCTATGGGTTCCGTTTTTCCTTTTGAGGTACGGAACCCTAAAAATAACGTAGGTACATAAAAAAATAAGTAGGTAAAATGCATGTCATGCATTCGCAAAATCGCTAAACGCCGATGCTAACTTTGACGATCTCGGTGGTCGAATGGTTAGCAATGGCCACTTTGACTCCGAGGTCGCGGGTTCGATTCCCGCACAAGACAAAACATTTGTGTGCATGAACATGTCTGTTTGTCTAGGTCTGGGTGTTTTCTATGTATTGCAAGTATGTATTTACAAAAAAAAAATGTATTTAAGTGCATTTATCAGTTGTCTAGTACCTACCCATGACACAAGCTCTGCGCTTAATTTGGTACTAGATGGCTCTGTGTAAATTTTCCAGAAATATTTATTTATTATTTATTTATAACAATAGATGTCTGTTTGGGCCCTTAGTGGGATGTTTCAAGCACAATATTGATCGCAAATCTCGCCATAGGGGCTAGCTAATTAGTCTAATTAATATCCACCGATTGCATGGACAAATGCGTTAGTTAACATGACAGATCGTTGACAGAGCTTATGCGAGTTGGGTCCGTTACATGGATTGGAGTGTAAATGGCTCACCCTCGTCTTTGAGACATAACCAACCTCACCTGCACGTCAAAGTACGCATAGCACCAGAAATATATAATTATGTACTGTGCGGTTCTAGAGTACTTTTCTCCCGCGTACTGTCAAGCTGTGGAATGAATTGCCTGTCGAGGTTTTCTCAGGAAACCACAGCATGGGGTTCTTCAAGAAGGATGCGAAGAGGTGTTCACAGGGTCGACAACGCGCGTGTGGTGCCTCTGGTGTTACAGGCGTTCATAGGCTACGGCAACTGATTTCCATCAGGCGGGCCGTATGCTTGTTTGCCACTTCAGAGGTACAAAAAAAAATATTTGACGTGGTACAGCTGCAGCCCGCTAATCAAACAAGCAGTGGGAGTGGCAGCGACTTTTAAGTAAAAACTTCTTTTGGCACACTGAGCAATTATTTTTCATCATAATTATCAGTGTCTTGTGTCTATCCACTGCTTTCTAAACTGTTTTCCACCATATATGCATCCATCCGCTTTCAGCCGCTCGTTTGAGGTCTTCGATCCATCAAGAGGAGGGGGGAGGGGGGAGGACGCTCCGTTGCGGCATATACTCATCTCCAGGACTATCCTCCCCCATTTGCCATCGCTGATTCAGCAGATGTGGCCGACCCACTGCCAGGTTGCTGATTTTGAACGCTATGTCGATAACTTTAGTTTAGATTTACGTCCTGGTTCTAACTATTCTATATCTCAGCTTGTACATTTTCACGTAATCAAAAATACCACGTCGGATGCCAAATGAACATACGGCCTGCCTGATGTTAAGTGGTTACCGTAGTGTATAGACGCCAGCCATAAACCAGTACTGTTCGCATGTTGGCACATCCGCTGCTAACGCAGCATCTCCTCACGTTTGGTGACTTCACATTATGATATCTCATAAGATGTTGATTGAAATCGAGTAATGCCCGGTTTATATTATTCCAGTCCAGTAAGCCAGTAGCGCTGGACTGTAATGGACCGGGCTGGCGATATCGTCTACATGATTCCAGTCATTTAAAAGCTGTCGAATCGTCAAAACTACAATGACAATGAGTCCCAGAAAGCGGTTTAGACTTTTATTAAAACGTAAACAAAAGTTAGTGTTGCAAGAAATGAGGTTGATATGGAGCTAAAAAGGAACGGATTTGAGTGAGACGTCGTATCAGCGAAAGAGATCAAAAAGGAGGGTCGAGAATGCTTTTGCAACAACAGCCCCCTTACCACCATCTCTTATTGCGATTCAATAATTGAATGGATTGCTTATTCATACCAAGGAATAAACGACTCTATTCCATTTGAAATAAAGTCGCTTATTCATTGGTATGAATAAGCAATCTATTCAGTTATTGAATCGCATTAAGAGATGGTGGTAAGGGGGCTGAAGGCAGAAGATCCTACTGAATGTAGATTGGCAATGAGAATGACAGCAGAAAACTTTGACGAACTGATGTCATTACTTTCAAATAATATAATTATATGACTTATTATATATATGACGAGCTCGGTGGCGTAGCGGTCAATGACGCGGCTTCGACACCAACGCTCGTGGGTTCGATTCCCACATAGGACAAACATTTGTGTGCATGAACATGTCTGTTTGTCTTAGTCTGGGTGTTTTCTATGTATCATATGTATTTACAAAAAAAAAATGTATTTACGTATGTTTATCAGTTGTCTAGTACCCATAACACAAGCTTCGCTTACTTTGGGGCTAGATGGCGCTGTGTAATTTGTCTGACAATATTTATTTATTTATTTATATATGATTTTTCTCTGTATAAACTAATAAACTGTAAAGTTTGATCTTCAGTTAACTTTTTCATTTTTAATCATTTCTCCGTAATCCAGGTAAAAATCCGTAAAAACAAACAACACGCGTTTCCTGTACAATTGTTCTCTCAGCACTGGAATGGCACTGTATTGGCCATCTACATGATTCGTAGCGCTGGAATGGCCGTGCTGGATTCAAAAGTAGACCGCCAATCCAGTTTCTGCACTGGATTGCTCACTGGATCCAGTGCATTCCAGTGCCGGTTTACATTATTCATTCAATAGTATTCCAGCGCTGGATTCGATCGCTGGACTGGAATAATGTAAACCGGGCATGATATCAAGGACAATTTTGTTCATAATTAAATACTTGTGATTAATGACATATTTAGATTACTCCTTCGCAAATAATGCATTAATTGCAAACAAATTTGATTACCATAAAAAAAGGTTATAGTAAGTCAATCGTAATAGATAGACATATGCTGTCGCGGACTTTTTTTTAGAACTTTTAAAGAGGAGCAATTCCAACATACATGATTTCTGCGTAACTTCAACCATTTACGCAGCGTACTCACCGGAAGGGCTTCCGGTGAGTACGCTCAAAAGGAATAATTTTCTCATTTTTGCAACATTTTTATTGGTGCTCCGCTCCTATTGGTGGTAGCGTGATGTTATATAGCTTATAGCCTTCCTCGGAATATAGGCTATCTAACACTAAAATAATTTTTAAATTCGAATAAGTAGTACCTGAGATTAGTGCGTTCAACCAAACAAACTCTTTAGCTTGACAATATTATGTATAGATAAGTAGGTATAGATAAAAATCTTACGGTTTTTATTTAACGTTACGGACGTTTTTTGCCGGCTAGGGTACCCCTCCGCAACGCTCCATAACGAACTTCGTTCCAAAAAGTACTTAAGTGTAATATAAGCTATCTAGTACCCATAGTACAAGCACGGCATAGTAATACAACCAGGGGGCCTACCGGGGAAATCAGTGAATTTCATTCAATTTCTTGGTATTTATGTCCATTCCCACCCATGGAATTTCATCCACTTCATACTAGCGGTGGTGGTGGTTCGGTGCGCGGCGCACCAGAACTTCCTGAGCGGTCGTGTAAATGACTCTTGGCTGTGTGCGTGCGCCGATTTGGGCGCTAGTATGAAGTTATAGTACTGATTGTATTACTATGCTGTGGTACAAGCTTTGCTTAGTTTGGGACTAGGTGGCAGTGTGTAATTTATCCAGAAATATATATTTATTTTATTAAAACCACGATGATCTAAACTCTATAGTCCATACATGTTGATGGATCTCACCTGTGATACCTTTTATAAAACAACGAAGGTCTAACAGTCATCGGCTCTTATTCTATAATGCACAGTTAGCTAAAACGTCATTCTAAACTAAAGCACAGGACTAATTGCATCAATCCAATTAATAGTGGCTGATTGTAATGACAAATGCATTGTTAGCAGTGACAGATCGCAGCTAGGCAGTTGACGCACGCCGTGTCTGGCGGATTTGACGTGACGCATCCATCACACGGCAGCCCGTATTACCCGTATGTCCTATGGGCAACCATCACATACCTGCACAGGAATAAGTACTCGTATAGTTTACTTTTTTTTTATTTTGATAATTTGTAGTTCGATTTATATTCTGGCTACACCTTTTAGCACCTTCATAAAAATGCTCCTGCAGGTGATGGGGGAATGGGAGATGGGAGATTCCAGAATTAGCTTTTTGTTGATTTTTGTAGATTCCGGAATCTTTTCGCACTCTTTTAGCACCATGCAGCCGCTGCAAACATCATTCACGCTCACATTAAATTTAAAATTTTCAAATATATGCTAAATGTATATATACTATTATTATTTCATTTGAAATTATGTAATTAAATTTTATCCCATTTTAATTGACGTAGGTATGTATTATAATTTGTTTCGTCAAAGAAAATTATCGAATTGAATATACTAGCAACCTCCTCAGTTATTTTTGAATGTTCATACGGTAAACTGAAGTTAACGGTGTTGTTGGTGGCACAATAAATTAGCCACATTACAATTATATTCATATGTATACATTGTGTCAGTGTTTGTTGACCCAAATAAAGTAAATAAGTCTTTTCGTCTGCTAAAGAAGGGTAATATATGTCTAATTCATTGACACCCTCTACATTTAACCTGATAACGTGTATTAATATTTAAATCTTAATATCATGATAACTATTAAGATTTTGATTAATCAGCTGTGAAAGTGCCATTAAGTCATAGAGATATACGTAATTCTTATATGTCTGTACTTTGGGTTTATTATTTCAATATAGCGTTTTCGAAAAAAATTTAACGGTAATAAAAATATTATTTTTATCACATCTATTCGAAAAGAACTAGTTTATTCTTCGTTAACAGGGATTAAATCAGCGTTTAAATCCCTAGGGACTAAAAGTGGTTTGAATTAGGAATGTGGATATTGTTAGTAAAATTTCCAATCACCAAAGAGATCAATCACAAAATTTGTATAAATAAGTCACAGGCTACTTTTAATAAAACTTCTTCATGGAAAAGACAAACAATTGAAAAACAATTAAAGCCTAAAAGTTTTCATCAGTAGGTACTGTGAAACTAGTTGCATTTTCTCTATTAAATCTGTCATTTAAGTACGGGATTGTCAAAAAATAAATTCATCAAAGTGATGTAGCTATAGATAGTGTTGGTTGTAGCGACATCGCTGAGGCAGTCAGCCTATGACAATGGACGGCAACCAGGTCGAAATGTCAGGCAATGGTTTGTCCTTTACATGGAGAAGTTTTATTAAATGTAGCCTGTGACTTATTTATACAAATTTCGTGATTGATCTCTTTGGTGATTGGAACTTTTACTAATAATATCCACATTCCTAATTCAAACCACTTTTAGTGCCTAGGGATTTAAACGCTGTTTTACGCCCTTTTAACGAAGAATAAACTATTTCTAATAATAAAGGTATGTAAATACCCTTATGCATGATTGCGTGCATCATCATGCAACGCGAAAGTTTAAAAGGGATATAATGATAATGACAGATTTTAATTAAAAACAAATAGTGTATCTAAAGACTGACTCCATTAACAATTAAGTGAAGTTTGTATTATAAAACAATAGTATCGCAGCTGTACGGCAGTGTCCGCAGCTAATTCCTGCCGGCTCCAGGATGCCGGGATTAACAACATTTGAATGGAGAGGCCCATACTCGGCACTAATTGAGTTAATATTTGGTTATCGGCGGCGCACACTCGGCCTCTCAGACTAATCCTCGCGAATTAATGACACAAATTTATCATTATTAAAGCTCATATGAGCCCTTTTCGCACCTGATTTTGTACTATGTATATGTATTAAGAATTTATCTTCTGTGTCTTGTTGGTATTTGATTAGCCGATGTCATGAGGTAATTTATTGCTGTCTCTCACATTGCTAAGAGGGGAAGTCAAATTCCAAAAGCTTCTTACTCCTACTAATTTCTTCTGATTAAAATCGATGTGAGTTCCAAGGCAACCGTAGTTTTACCGCCGGGAAAACAATGGACTTCACTGTTCATTGCCTCTTTTGCCGGTCGTCGCTGTTAATCCTAGGATCATATACATATATAACATACATACATATACATATATAATACAACAATACTGTGTCTCCTGTGTAGCTAGCTAGGTAGGCCCCCAAAAAAACCTTATTTTTATTTCAGATATAAATCCTGTGTCATTATGTTTGTCCGCGATATACGGCGAAACTATATAAACGATCTTAATTTTATTTTTTAGATTGTGTATAATTTGGTCCAACGAAGAAATGAAATGAGATAAGTAATAGAAAAAATAAATAGGTACATATAATTTAATTATATAATTAAACTTTATACCTATCAGGGATTGAAAGCGGTAAAGGTATAAGGGTATGGTACTGGTATAAAATTACGATATCGTTTTGATTTAAAGGTAGAGCCAAAACGGTTGAGAATTGTGGTTACGATACCGGTAAAACAAGAAGAATACCTTTATTTTTTTACGGTACCATTATACCTTTATATTACCAGTACCTTAACCAAAACCATTTCGGTACCGAAAAAATGATGCGACAACGACGCGACATAGGTAGCATTGGCGTGTGATCAAGTACTTACCTACCAATGCGGCCGACATTGTGGAAAGAAAACCTTTATTTTATAATTTAGATACCTAAAAAAATAACGATACCGGAATATTACAATACCGAAATTATTAAGATACCTTTTCTTTAAGGTATCGAAATTTAAAACCTTTATTTTATAATTTAGATATCTAAAAAAATAACGATACCGGAATATTACAATACCGAAATTATTAAGATACCTTTACTTTAAGGTATCGAAATTTAAAGGTATGACGTCATACCTTTAACCGATATATCCAAATTTTTTCGGTTATTCAATCCCTGCTTTATATACCACAATGATACATTGCTAAGGATGCCAGTGGTTTAAAATCTCACCAAAGTGGTATTAAAGAAAAATATAAGTTAAACGTTTTTGTGCTTAAGGAAAGCAAAGATAAGTTTTATTATCACTACTTTTTTTATAATGTATCACAGAAAAGTGAAATATGTATTATTTACAGCAAGCCTTGTAAAATCCTGAGCACAGTGAAGGCACCTGTACTTTGTGGCGAAGGTTTCAAAGTGGTTACGTGGGACATTTTTGACCAAGCAGCAGCAAAAATTTTTACAACAATTTATGGTGACTCTCCATTGTGGTAAGAAAAGTAAGGTAATTGCCCGGCAATCACTTAGTCCTGCCAGCGGCACTTACCGTCGCAGCAAAACATTTGCGCTAATCAAAAACCATTATTGGAAAGTTTGCGTACTGCATGTACATGCGTATATATATATATATGCGTAGGTATTGAGTAAGCGCTCCGTAGCCAATTTTTACTGCCGTGACGTTTGCTTATGGCTCGTCTATATATAAAATGTCATAGTCGTGATCATATTATTAATTGATTTAATACAAAAAAATAACATAATTCCATTTTTGTATTGGTTAAATCTAACCTGTTTTCACCGGGGCTGTTTATCGTCCTCTCGTCCCCAGGTGGTCAACTGGACCGGCTATTCAGTTCGACAGTTTTACGACTCGCAGTGCCGTTTATTCGCGCGTTCCGCTTCGTTATGTCTTTATGACAGTTTTTTACGACCCACTATTTCATATTTTGGCAGAATTAAAGGATTAATAGAATGTAAAAAATACACATCGAGGTAAGGTCGACTTTATTACAAGCTCGATTACAATGTTATGTAGCTACTTCAATAAATTTACTCTTGTAATAAGGAAGCATCGATCTTTATTGTTCTACAAAGTTATTTTGGTGCGTAAGCAGCTCAGAATCATCTTTAGAAGCCTGAGTCAAGCTTTCATGCTTCTGGTTATCATAATCATTATCTTTGCCACTATATCCCACTGTCTACCATATTGGTATAGGCCTCCTTCAACCTCCTCCATCTCTTTCTGTTTTGGGCCACTTTGATCCAGTTGATGCCCACCAGCATTACGAAGTCGTCCTTCCATCGCAACTTTGGCCTCCCGACAGGTCTTTTATATTTCTATGGCTTCAATTCCTGGAGAGTTTTACACCACGAGTCCGATTTTCTGGCTATATGTTTGGCGCACTGCCACTTGAGCTTCGCCACACGGTGTGCATTTGTTGGTTTTCCTGTCCTGGAGTGTCACTCCAACCATTTTCCTTTCCATTGCTCTTTGTGCAACTTCCAGTTTTTGGACAATGGCCTTGGTTGTTACACATGTCTCAGCTCCGTATGTAAGTACAGGTAGGTACATTGGTTAAAGATCCTTGCGTTTTGTTTTGCAGAGATGTTCATTTACATCTGCTCCTATAATAACCTTATGCCCAGTAAGAACATGTAAAACTCTACGCAGATGATCTATAGGTGGACGTACAGGGCCAGACAATTAAAAATAACACTTCGTAATAACATTTAAAAAAAATGTTTTGTAGAAACACAAACACCATCTGTCCTCCCCCACCCCCTTGCTTCTGGTACAGTCTATATTTTTGCAAAGGAGGACCTTGCGAAAGAGAGTTAAGTCATTTCGAGTTATCCTCGGGAAGTTCCTCCTTCCTACAGAAGACTTAGACTATCGACGTGTAGAGATGAGAAGCATTGTTAGTCACATGTTATTATATTCATGTGAGCGATAGTTTCCCAGAACACTTTCACTTGAGGGTTAACTTTAAGGGTGGTAACTCTAAAGGTGGGTTAATTAACACAACAGTTAATGCGAGTGAGTGAGGTCATCACAAAGGCAGTAGTTGCAGCGTTGGCAGCGAGGTGGCGGCGCGGCTCGTGATATTTTGTTATATTTGTATACTGTGCTATATTTCACATTGTCAACGTTTATATGGTTACAGAAATACTTTCATATTAGAAAGGCCGTATGCTTGTTGACCACCCGACATAGTGTAAAAAAAGTTGATCAAATAATTTGTACAAAATCATTCAATTGCAAAGTGAAAGAAATATTTAATTAAATAAAATTTACTGTGCAAGATTTCACCCTATTATTTCTTTAAAATCCACAATTTCTTTGGTGCAATTAAAGTTACCTGTTAAAGATATTGCCCGTTTAAATTTTGCATATGGTTTATGTAATATATGCCCATCGGTGAGCGCAAACATACGGTAATAAACGAGCGATCAATGCGCAATCACGCTAATCGCTGCGATTGACATCCGTCACAAATGACGCACCGTATCGGGCGAGCCATGTGACGCGCGGTAATGAATTAGCATGGCCGTTGCGACCCGGGTATTCAATCTAGGGTTGGTTTTGTAAACTAATTGTTTTAAATAAACATCTGCATCTACCTATATTCATCTCACTGCTACGATACGGTCTCCCCTTAATTAAAAAGGTTCAGAGCGTAATCCACTATGCTGTTTAACTACGGATTGGAGGAGACCAGTGTTCTAAAGCCGCCCAAAGGTCGTTGACTTGGCTTTACGATTGTTATCCAATGACAACAGCGGGAAGCGACTGCTCATCGTGCCCTCCAAAGCACGGAGGAGCTCGAGATAAATAAAACCGTCCACATGCAGGCTAATATCCCCGCTGTTTAAATGAACAACACAGTACAAATTTTACGAGTTAACAAATTTGTGCCCAGCAGATAAGTATACAATATTGTAATAAGTACGAAATGCCAAAGATCCGTATTTAAAATAATACGTATATCATCAACTTACACACAACTTCATACGCCGAGATTTTCCCTAATTTCGGTAAGAATGAAAAAAGTATTTCACTTTACTGATACTGCCGAATTATATCGATAAAATAACAATAAGTAAAAAAAAATTTTCTAATCTCTTACTGAAATTTCTGTAAAATATCTGTGTACCAAATTTCATCTAAAACTGTTCAGCCGCCTCTGTGCCGCAACGATGCGCGCATTCTATAATTTTTATACACTCTAAGCTCAGCACAAAATGCAACGCACCTACGTTAGTATTCGAGGGTGCATATATCCACTCATAGTTATCCAATATATCTAGAACATAGTGTTGTATTCCGTTGGCATCTGTTATCGGAGACTACGTGCCTAATTGTGCGTTAATCAGTCGTTAATTACTGGACGTGGGCAAACCGTGACGTCATTGTGTTGGAGCCATGTCCAACTAAGCTTGTTCCAGAATCAATCAGGTTGATATACCTAATCAGTATTATTGTCAATTATTATTATACGGTGATTTCCAATGGAATTGCAAAATGCTTGTAGAAAAAAAAATAACAAAAATAAATAAGAATATTATATATAAAATAAGTGTAAGAATTTAAATGCCTAATGGCAGAATAAATAATTTCATTTCATTGCTTTGAAAAAGAAATATTACCGTTATCTTCTTCCTCTTTTTATTATACTACGTCGGATACAAGCATATGACCCACCTGATGTGAAGCAGTTACCGTAGCCATATTAACGCTCGCAACATAAGATATCTCCTTCTTTTCTGGTGACCTCACTCACTCGCAGGAACACAACAACCCTCAAGGGAATTGTTATTTGGCTGCGGTATTCTATGAGGTGGAGGTACATTCCCAGCCGGGTACAATTAAGCTTACAATTATGCTCCCTACCTCTCTTTGCCCAGAGCTTCGTTTGTCAGTCAGCAGGGTTACCGCTTGCAGGTGAAGTGGGCAAGGATGTTGCTGAACCACTTACATCCCATAATATCTTCTTTTTTCTATAGTGTATCTACAAAATACAACCGTTAGCGACGGAATTGTCAACGTACAGCGCAAACCAATTAACAGAAAGGGTTAAAACTTGGTATACAGGTAGCTATTATGACATCCGCTAAAAGATTTTTGAAAATTTCTACAGAATTCCGGGATACGCGTGTCGTGAGTCGTGAGCGCAAGCTAGTATAGTATAGCTTGTGCACACGACTTCGTACGTGCATGGATTTTTGTTACCATCACGTAGAAGCGGAGAAACACCATGTCGTCAGTCTAATCGAACACGCAAGTTAAGCAACGTCGACCGTAGCCTGTCTATGGATGGGTTTATTTATCTCGAATTCCTTCGTGGTTCGGAGGGCACGTTAAGTCGTCGGTCCCGGCTTTTGTCATTAGATGATGACGTTAAGCCAAGTCAGTGGCCTTTAGGTGGCTTGGAAACACTGGCATCCGCTAACCCACAGTTGAGCAGCATGGTGGAGTTACCCTTACCCTAAACCCCTTCGATTGAGGGGAGACCCGTATCCCGGTAGTGGGATGAATAAGGGTTGTCGGCGATATGCCTACTATATCTCTATGTATGTATGTTTGATCTATATAACAGATTTATATCAGATGAGTCGGTTTACGGACGATAATTTTACGTGATAACGTCATTAAAAAACATCGGTCGATGGAGTGGAAGAGAAATAGATGCGTCACAGGCCGAATGCTTAGGCCGATCGTGCCTCTCTATCGCTTGCTCCGCGCTCTCGTTTGCACGCTCAGCTCAGGCAGAACGTGACAATGAGTCATGCTTTTTCATGCGTGCAGTCTGCTTTCATCGATTTATAAGACGTTTCAACGACACGTCAAAAAAAATACAACCAAAAGCTTGTCTTCCATTTAAGTTGCAGAAAAATGTTTACCATGACGCCATCAGAGCTATCATCATCATTTCTAAAACTATTGATAGGCGTCCTCTAATTCACAACGATCGAACGAACGAACTGATCGAGTATATACTGCAGACATCGGTTCCTGTGTTCATCTAGTGGGGGTCCGTCGTATCAGGGAGCTATAAATTTATAAAAATTCCCATCTGGCCTCGGCGCTTGATCGGCTTAGCCTGCTCGTAAATCACATTCACATCGTTGGCTAATTGTTGTGACGTCGCCTCACTCCCTTGGAGGTACCCTGCTATTTATGTAATTCTAGTGTCTCTACGGTAGAGTTAAAAAGCAAAATATTGCACTGTAAGCAGACATAAAGAGCTTGGTGTTATATTTTTTATCTGGACAAATCTCTTGGAAAGAGTCTATTTGTACCTATGTGTCTCTATGTTGTGCTTGTTTGAGTGATATGGAGGCTTCCATTCTGCCGCTCGCTGTCTTCTGGTGTAAATAAATAAATAAATATTTCTAGACGCTCTCTGTCTGTAAATAATTTTTATTCCCTCCGGTTTACATCAGCCGTTAGGTTATTTCTAAATAATGCTTGTCATATCTAGATGCTTGCTATAAGCAGTGCTTATGTGTTGGCGCTTCCACTGCTGACGCATCATCTCCTCACATCTGGTAACCTCACCCACTTGCAGAAACACAACAATTATCAAGGGTATTGTTATTTGACTACTGGTAGGTTTTATTTTTAAACTACATCGGGTAGCAAACGAGCATACGACCGATTATATAAACACTCACAAAATGATATATTGTTCGCGTGCTGCTACTACCACTGCCAATGCAGCAACTTCGTCCTTCCTCTACTCGGAGAAACACAACAACCGTCAAGAGAATTGTTATTTGGCTTTGGTATTCTGTAAAAATAAATAATAATTAAGTACCTATTACTTCCCCAGTCGGACAGCTTACAAAACCTAAATATAAACATTTTTCATTACAATAACAGTTTAATTAGTAAAGAATGCTTAAGAATCTATCCGATGTCTTAGTCACTCTTCAGCCACATTTCAGCTAAATTTTATTGTGAGACTACGTAAACTTTCAAACTGACTTAAATGTATATTCCTCCTAATCCCTACTAATAGTATAAATGCCAATGTGAGTTTGTTTGTTACGCTTTTAAGCCGTAATTACCTACTCAACCGGTCATAATAACACTTAACACATATTTTCAAAGGTATTAGGAAAGACATAGGATACTTTTTATTAAAAAAAAGTAAACGCTAGCGAAAACGCGGGTGAAAGCTAGTAAGTCATTAATGAAAATATCTATCTATATAATTATATAAAATTCAAAGTTTTGACTGACTGACTGACTGATTGATTTTAACGTACAACCAAAACCGTAAATTTGGCACGTAGGTTTCTTATGGCATCTAGGGGTACACTAAGAAAGGATTTTTCACAATTCATCCCCTAAAAAGGTGAAACGGAGGTCCAAAGTTTGTATGGGGAAACAAGATTAGTTGGACTATTTTATCCGAAACTTCACAGGAGTACTTCTATTTCGATTTTTCAAAATTCACCCCCTAAAGGGGTAAAATGGGGTGAAAAAGTCTGAAAATCTTCAAGGCTTACTACATATCTACAAGCCAGTAACGCTTACTACATATCTATCACCTTGCATGCAGGTACTCTGTAGAAATACTAAACTGTATTAATATTAAAGAGAGAGAGGGATAGAGAGAGTGAGTGCCTCTTCGTGAGTTTGTACTGTGCTAAAGTTAACAACCTCTATTAATTATAACCATTCAACATATATGAAGTCTCAAAAATTGCATATAAATTTAATTTCCGCAAAATTACGCCGGAATCACTGTACATTTTTTTTATTAGTAAAAGTCTTGATACTTAAACAATAATAATAAATAATTACAAACATTCTCAAGTTCAAAGTATATGTATTCGTTATAAATTCGCGTGGATAAAATACCATTCAAAATAATTGGAGTCATCTCACCTACATCAAAGGCGTAGGCGAGTTCACTGCAAGACCGGCAAAGGGTTGGCGTTCCAGCAACGCTCGTGACACCCGGCTACTCCGGTTGCTTCCAGGTAATTAACTGGTAGAATAAATCAGAATTCAGATTTGTTACTCTTAATTAAACAACAGTGGCGATTCTTTTTTCTTTTTATTTTATTTTTAATATTTTTTTTCCATTGTAATGATTCAGTGATACAAATCTATCATTATAATTCTCACAGATTAATGTTATTCGAATATATTTTATATTCTATAAATTTTATGTAAGTAGTCCATCTGCTATTGTGAATATTGAGTAATATGAGAATCACAAATTGTATTATAATTTCACTACCGAATTCACTTGTTGGGATATTATTTATAAGTTATGATACGCATTATTATTATACCCGTGGGTTTTGGGTTATTTCTGCGTTGTATATCACTATATTACTAATGTATATGTGTTGTATATCACTATACACTATAATACTGATGCCGCAATTATTTATAAAAAAAACATAATAATAACAGTTCGTAATTCACGTAATTTTTGTACACTTTACACATGTTATGAAATTTTTAACAATAATTTATACTGGGAATGATACGCACTCACACCTTCTTTGAGTGATAGCTGTAAATCAGTGTGTTGCTTATGCACCATTCCAACTGAGCTATCGCCCGTTTGTACTACTACAACACACACCTACAATCAAAATATGTATTCTATCCTCTAATTGTACTGATCGCTATTGTATAATTTACTTGTCTGTAACTTTAATATAAATAAACTTTATATCTAACGACAGCAATATATATTAAGACAATTTCAAATTAATAAATAACTTTAATCGTGAATGAAAAAAATATATATTATGATAACTAAATATAATAGACTTAGTCATTGTAATATACATTTATTTATATAAGATTACCATTTTTCTTTTAATTTATAGTTGTTTTAAAACAAACGTGAGTCAGTTACATACCAAGCCCGGCCAGCTCCATTGTTTAAGTATGCAAGGTGGCCGGTTAATGTAAACAATTCTCCCAAAGAGATTCTTGGCATAGCCGCTTTGTTGCGCTTTGATAACTCCTTACAATGACTTGAATTTTTCACTCAAATATTTTGCAGACGGCTTAAGTAGGCATGCTTAGAGCCAAGATAAGTATAGCAAGTAGCCAAGCCTATTTTCTTTCAAAAAATATAAATTTGTTAACAATAGACGTTAATTTTAATGTATGTAATTATGTAGGTAAGTATTTACTTACCTACATAATTTTAACAATACATTAAGTATTTTATTTCTTTCCTGGACAAATTACACAGGGCCATCTAGTCCCAAACTAAGCAAAGCTTGTACTATGGATACTAGATAACTGATGATATACTTGAATACATTTTTTTTTAAATACATATAATACATAGAAAATACTCAGTCCAAGACAAACAGACATGCACACAAATATTTGTCTTGTGCGGGGATGGAACCCGCGACCTCGGAGTCAAAGTGGCCATTGCTAACCATTCGACCACCGAGCTCGTTAAATGTACGAGTATGTATAATGTCAGAAATTTGTTTTGTTAGGTAGTTTGAGGAATCCGATGAAGCTATGTCATAGTACAAATAGATGTCTAGGTCAATCTCACACAACGCTTCTTAACAAGAGTGTGTTCCAAATATCTGTAACTGTATATAACCATCTACCAAATTACATAAAGGAGCTACCATTAATTAAGTTTAAAAAACGATTGAAAGCAATGTTTAATTGATAAGATCTACTATCGTGTTGATAATTTAAATAGGATAAGGATATTTCACATTTGATTATTAATTGACAGATTTATATTAATTTAGTGACATCTTATATTTATATACAGACAAATTAGCAATAATATTTATAACATGACATGATTCAATTAATATATTATATAATTTAATGTATGTTTCGCACATTTAAGAGACTTAAAAACGTATATACGTCTATTTATATTGTAAGACTAGTGGCAGGCTAGTGGCAGCCTAGGGCAGTAGTTGTATTCAATTGAATAGAGTCGCTTATTCATTTGGTATGAATAAGCATTCTATTCAGTTATTGAATCGCAATAAGAGTTGGTGGTAAGGGGGCTGATCACAATATTGTGTACGAATCAATGACAACATTTACATACCTATGTACCACAAAAGAGGATTAATATTATTATAGGTAAATTAGTTTTTTTAGATAACTCCGCCAACCCGCAGTTGAGCAGCGTGGTGGAGTATGCTCTAAACCCCCTCGATTGAGGGGAGCCGTATCCCAGCAGTGGATGAATAAGGAGTGAAGACGAGGAAGAAGAAAGGATGGAGAAAAGATTGAGGAGCTCGTTGGCGTCGTTGCGCGTGTCAGTCTAATCGAACACGCAAGTTAAGCAATGTCGGCCGCTGTCTATGGATGGGTTTATTTATCTCGAGCTCCTCCGTGCTTCGGAGGGCACGTTAGGCCGTCGGTTCCGGCTGTTGGCATTATAGATGACAGTCGTTAAGTCAAGTCAGTGACCTTTAGGCGGCGGCTTAGCAGCGTGGTGGAGTATGCTCTAAACGCCATCAATTGAGGGAGACACATATCCCAGCAGTGGGATGAATAAGGGTTGACGACGACGACAACCTTTGAGCTCCTGCATGTGGCGCACCTTTCTGTCTAACAAACAATTCACTGGCAAAAGGCTGGTAGAGCGTAATAAGCCCGACTAAGAAAGCACTACCTTATATTGTAAGCGTAGTGGCGAGCTCGGTAGCGTAGCGGTCAATGACGCGGCTTCGACACCAACGCTCGTGGGTTCGATTCCCACATAGGACAAACATTTGTGTGCATGAACATGTCTGTTTGTCTTGGTTTGGGTGTTTTCTATGTATAATAAGTATGTATTTACAAAAAAAATGTATTTACGTATGTTTATCAGTTGTCTAGTACCCATAACACAAGCTTCGCTTACTTTGGGGCTAGATGGCGTTGTGTAATTTGTCTGACAATATTTATTATTATTTATAGAAAACTGCAGTCAAATGACAATTTCTTAGAGTTTTAAAGAGTTGTTGCCAATGTGTGAGGTCGCCATGAAGAAAAGACTTGCTGCGTTGGCAGCGGCATTGGCGGCGCGCTAGTGATATTTTATGTCGCATTAAGCTGCGATTACTGTTTCACATCAGACAGGCCATACGCTTGTTTGTCACCTGTTGTATATAAAAAAGTGATTGAGACAAAATATAAACCTCAAATAGTTCCCACAACTACAAAATCAACAGAAATAAATGTAAATTCGTATCGAAGGTAACAAATTACTTCATAAAGTGTCCTTAACGATGATACTTGAAATGCTCCGCCCACTTGTCATGCGTTTTTACTCCAGGCTAGGCGGGACGGCGGGTGGGCGGGGCGATCGGAGGTGGGAGGCAGCCCCGCCCAGTGCACGCCCACGCCCACTCGCTGATGCTTCAGTCAGTAGCGGAGCGTCGCGTGGGATGATACTGTCGACCTTCATTACCATGATATCATTGATGGTCTTCATTTGATGAAAATCTTGTACTACGCTTGTACTATGGGTACTACAAAACTGACAAATTACTTAAATACATTTTTGATGTAAAACTTCTTTACGAACGCTTGACTTGGGGACTAAGCTGGTTAACGCGTGACGAGAGCGTTACGGAAATTGTGAACGGAACTTGAGAGGGAGATATAAGTTAGTAGAGCTAAAGAAGTTTTAATTCAATCGTGTGGTCTAATGCAGTGTTTCGCAAACTTTTTGTCTCTAAGGTACATCTAGGAAAACGAAAATTTTTGGGGGTACCTACACCATAAATCAGTACTAATTATTAATTGTATTAATTTTTAAAATTTTAATGTAATAATAATTATAATTTAAAAATGCTGAAACCTATATTTGTATGCTTGAATTATAAACCTATGAAACAAAATTTGTATGCCTGTTGGCGAATTACAGTTGAACGAAATGTAATTTAAGACCTTGTAATGAAACCTGTAATTTACAAATAAAATTTATCTTATCTTATCTTATCTTATGTTTATTTCTGCAAGTATGTTTATTCTGTCCGTCTGTTTAGCTTTATGAGATAACCTTATTTTTCCGAGGCACACCAACGAATGGCCACGGTACGAGTACACAGTGTGCCGCGGCACACACTTTGTGGAACACTGGTCTAAAGCAAACTCGTTTTCTTTATGTAAATACATACTTACAATACATAGAAAACACCCAGACCAAGACCAAGTGTTTGTCTTGTGCGGGTATCGAACCCGCGACCTCGAAGTTAAATGTAACCATTGATAGCCATTCGACCACCGAGCTCGTCTTCTGTTTTCTATATTATTAAAATCTATGAAAGACTTTTTTTTTTTTTTATACTACGTCGGGTGGCAGACAAGCATACGGCCCGCCTGATGTGAAGCGGTTACCGTAGCCATATTAACGCTCGCAACATAAAATGTCGCTCGCGCGCCGCCACCCCCATTGCCAACGCAGCATCTCCTTCCTTTCTGGTGACCTCGCTCACTCGCAGGAACACAACAGCCCTCAAAGGAACCGTTATTTGGCTGCGGTATTCTGTGAGGTGGAGGTACATTCCCCAGTCGGGTAGCTTACAATTACGCTCCCTACCTCTCTTTTCGCCAGAGCTTCGTTTGTCAGTCAGCAGGGTGCACCACGTGCAGGTGAAGTTGGCTTTGGTTCAAAGATGTTGATGAACCCCTTACACCCCTAACTGTGTAGTAACTACTGTTACTGTTTGATCTATTGTTCCACTGCTCAAACTACTCCACTGTTCGGGTTGAAATTTGGCATGCATGTAGCTATTATGTCGCCGATACTCCCTAAAAGAGGTCTTTTGAAAACTCCCACGAGCTACTGAAATACGCACGTACTATTTCGCAAACTAGTGTTATTCAACCACCGGGTTCGACGCATTATGCGTTGCATTATGCAGATTTTTTTATTTATTATTTTAAATATCGATAATTACTATTACTAACTAGCGGCCCGCCCCGGCTTCGCACGGGTAGAAGAACAAAAGACATATAGGTCGCTTTCCTTGCAGGTTTTACGTTTTTTCTCTCCATACGAACCTTTCTTATCCCTTAACGAAAATATGAAAACTAAAATTAGTCGAATTGGTTGAGTTATTCTCGAGTTATGCGCTTAGCAACACATTTCGCTATTAATTTTTATTTATATAGAAGATTATTAGACATTGACAAATATAGCAACTATATTCTGCAATTTAAGTCAATCGCAAATTATATTATCGAAACCTTTTCAATACAAGCTATGCTACTTCCAACTAATTATAAATGTTTTTCTTTTATACCACGTCGGCTAGCAGACAAGCAAACGACCCATCTGATTTGAACCGGATTTGCAACATTAAATATCGCTCCAGCAACCCCGCTGCCAACGCATCAACTCCTTCCTTTCTTGTGACTTCACTCGCTCACATGAGCACGCCAACCCTCAAGGGAATTGTTATTTGGCTGCGGTATTCTGTGAGGTGGAGGTACTTCCCCAGTTGGGCAGTTTATAAATATGCCGCCCTACCTTTCTTTTTGTCAGAGACTCGTCATCAGGAAGGAGTTACAAACGTTGATATAGCTACGGTAACAAGCAGGCCGTATGCTTGTTTGTCACCCGACGTGATATAAAAAGACAATATTTAACTTAATTAAGATTTTATCAAAGTACAAAAAAAATGTAATTTAAAACCAAATTCTAAAGAAATTGCAAAAGTGCGAAGGCAGAGCAGATATTTGTCTAAAAAATTTATACTGAAAATGCCGATACTCATTTTTGTTTCTCACTAATACTTATTTAAGACGATGCGTTGACAATTTTGAAAGCAGGTATCTGGATTTTTCTCAGTAATTACAAAACATACGAGTACATATCGTAATTTTCGTCTACCTGATACTTCATATTATAATGAGCTCCATATTGACAGTTGCCGTTACAGGAATTGTTAAAATTTATAATAGGTACTTCATACGTCATAAAACCCTAATCATTCCACTGTTGGGATACCAATCTCCCCTCAATCGAAGAGGTTTGGGGCATAATCCACAACGCTGCTCAACTGCGGGTTGGCAAGCCGCCTTAAGGGTGGATTAACGACTGTCATCTAATGACAAGAACCTCTGAAGCACGGAGGAGCACGAGATATAAACCACAAAGGACGAGATAATTATTTGATTTTATACTATCTTCGATCATTAATACGTTTATTTCACATACTTATGTGTGGTTTTATAAAGAATTTCTCCAACGTGTGATGTATTACACAACGAGCAGCTTGTCGCGGTTTCCCCGAGGCCCGAGACGCTGTGCCATAGTCATAATCTTCAATAAGAGCAGAGAGGTTTTCAGAGCATCGAGTATGCCCGAGTTATACCCCAGGTGTTACACGCTTCTAAAAACTGTGGGGACTGTTTTCTATCAGACCGTAAGCTTGTATTCCACTTTATCTCCTCTCTCTTCAGTCGTTCACTTTTGACAGTCGTGGTTTCATGACAATGCATCTTCTCTGGATACCGCAGCCATCGTGATGCTCCTCCACTTGTTACGGTCTTCAACGTTACGGGAACATTGGACTATAGAGTTTTGTATGGCAGCCTTTATTAAGTCTGTCCAACGTGTAGTCAGTGCCGCACTAAGGCTAAAGCGGGTGCTAGGCAGCATTGTATTTCCGAACCTACTAAAGAGTTTTCACTTCCAAAATAAAAATTAAAAAACTTTCGGGCCCCAAAAATTACGAGCCCTAGGTACGTGCCTAGGTTGCCTAGGCCTTAGTCCCTGCATGTAGGAGATCGACCTATGGACTGCTTGCCCTCCACTTGCCCCTGGACAATGAGTCGTTCCATGGAGTTTTTGTTTCGAACAATTCCACTTTAGTGCTATAAAAATACCAGCCTAAGCTTTATAATATCATAGTTAAATAGATCTGTTAACATTTTGTGCGGGTAGACAGAATTTCAAAGATTATGTTACAAAATACATTCAAAATTATTCAAAGATTCAGCGAGCAGCGGGCGGCGGGCGGCGGTATCTCCATAATGCTTATTTCATTACTCTTTGTTCTAACTCGGGACTCCGGACTCGCTTTATAACTTAAACGTCTCATTTTAGACACTCCCGCCCGCTCTGATATGAAATCTAACGTTTTTAAAAACTTATGCCCATTTAGTTTCATCTCTTTAGATTTTAATGCCTTATTTGCCATTTGCGAAGAAGGCAGCGTAGTCTTACCCCTGGGACTGCAATGGACTTCACTGTTCATTGCCTTTTATGGTGGTCTCCGATGTTAATCCTGGCTACACCGCGGTGAATTTTTAGGGCCCAACACACGTTCCCACCTCTGTGTCTCCTACACAATGGTGGGAATGTGAGGTAGCCCTAAAAATTCACAGAGGTGTCAGAAATCATATCTTGTAAATTAATTTTGACACACTTCTCATAGTTCATATGCTCATAGTAAGTAAACTGTTTAGTTAATATTTGCATAAAAAAATTAAAGATTGTTACTTTTTTTCTGTTTATAACCATCTAAGGTAATATATGCATTGTTTGCACGATACAAAGTGTAGGAAATACAATACAAAATTGTTTACAAAAGCAGAGGGATCTTTTAACGCTGAAATCAATCTCTTCAAGTTAAACTTATTTAAATTTCAAGTTAAAGTACGTTAGACCCAAAGTGGTCACTTAATATGCGGTTCCAGAGAACCTCTCTGTTCCTTCTTCCACGGTAGAAGCTGTAGTAAGAACTATCTGTCCAAGTTTTCCCAGTACACAACAGCGTGGGGTTTATTAAAAGCAAATAAATAGAAAGAATAAATAAATAAACGAATATGGTATAAATCGAATAATTTAGTACAAAAAAATAAATTTGTAAACTATATTTTTGAGGTAATAAATATGATACATTATTAATTTATATTGCTACTTCGTACGCGCATACTTATCCCAGTATCCCGTCTATGGACATCTGTGACATTAGAGACATCAGTCACGCTTTGCCAACCCTGTCAAAGCCCCTTAATGCGTTTTTTGAAAACCTCATGCTGTAGTCTCCTGGGAAAACCATGACAAAAAAAGCTGCCCGTATGCCAAAATTCATTTGGTAGAGAGATTTAGGCCCCGTCTGGATACATATACATGGTACACGTCCTGATGAAAATCTACGGTGCAGATCGGAACTGTTGTAGTCATCTTTTCCGACAAAAAATTGTGAATAACCTAAACGGGTCATTTACAATTCTTTGTTTTATATAATTTAATTAATAAAATCAAGATTTTTTTTTAATTTCATTCATTCAGAAAATTACTTTTAAAAAGAGAGTGCGTGCTTTTCTGCATCAGAGTTTCTCCAAGCAGATAGTAATCATTTGATATGACTATATTGTCATTGTCACTTGTCAGTATGTAGGTTTTGTCGATATCATCATCTTTCATCTTATATATATATATATATATATATATATATATATATATATATATATATCTTGTAAATGAGTATTTAGTTATATATATGTATATTAGTTAATGTCTCTTGATTCATGGGTCAAGCCCTGTCATTTGATAGGTGTGAGGGGATATGGATCCAACGCGTAGAGGGCCCTTTGAGAAGTTTGTTGTATTGTTATATGCTTAATTTATTATTAGTTAATGTTATTATTGTTTTATATATGTGTGTGTCTTTTTGTATAATGTATTTTTGTATGTGTTTTATATGTTTATCATTTATATTGTTATTTTTTTAAAAAACCTCAATCATGTTTTTCACCACTCCCAATGGTTAGTAGAGAATGCAATTAGCGTTAACCTTACTGTGGTCAATAAAGTTATAAATAATAAATAAAAATAATGTTATAATAAAGCACTTGTACTATTCCATGTAATAATTACGTGGAATAATGTTCCACCAAGTGCCAACAATCAACAGTATCAACTTTAATAAATAAAAAATATATCAATAAAGTTATGGGGTGTAAGTGGTTCAAAGCCAAAACAAACGAAGCTCTGGCGAAAAGAGAGGTAGGGAGCGTAATTGTAAGCTACCCGACTGAGGAATGTACCTCCACCTCACAGAATACCGCAGTCAAATAACGGCGATATTTTTAATGTTGCGAGCGTTAAAATGGGTACGATAGCCGCTTCACATCAGGTGGGCCGTATGCTTGTCTGCCACCAGACGAAGTATAAAAAATAAATAAACAATAACTTATTTATTTAGTTTTATTGCTTGTTATGTATACAATTTTAGTATGTACACTTGATTCGAATTGAAAACAAAACCTTTAAATGTTTAAAAACAGTTTTCATCAGCTATCTCGCCGTATTTCACGTCTAATCTCCTGTGATTAATTAAGGTCTCGGCGGAGGCCGCTCCGGCCGAGTATACATCATAATGCAGTCTTGATATTTTATTTGCACTCAAATCAGAGATGCACTGGAAAAAATATAGAAATTATTCTTTTGGCTTTTCATAACAATTTTATTTCTAAATACTTGCTTGCGTCCGCGACTTTGTACGCGAGTATCCCGGGGAATTTCACAAATTCTTCCTTAGCCCACGTCACCTGCCTACATCAGAATGGCATATCCCCGCACACGCCTAACAAATGTCCGAGTGTAAGGCCGTGATTGTCAGAGATATAATATATTTCTTATAAATTTTATTATTGTACTAGATCAGAGGTTCCCAACCGGTGTTCCGCGGACTAGATATTATAGATTATTATATCACGGGGTGTGCTCCGATGAGCTGTTTTATTTGATACCTGCAACTGAATTCCACTATCGTACAACTCGCCTTAAATTAAAATTCCATCCATATCATCTTGATAATTGGCGATCTACTACAGTACGTTTCCTAAGACATTTCATACCACGAACAGTGAAACTGCGGAATCAACTTCCCTCAGCGGTAATTCCGAACAACTACGACATGGGTGCCTTCAAGAACAGAGTTTTCATTTTCCTTAAAAGGCTGGCAACGGCGACCCCTTGGTGTCGCTGGTCTCCATGGGCGGTGGTGATTGCTTTCCACCAGGTGACCCACATGCTCGTTTGCCCCCCTCTCACATAAAAAAAAACACCAGTGCTCCGTGAGATGTAAATTAAGATTCGTGATACAAACTTATAATGAAAGAGATTGGGCACTATTATACGAAACATTCAAATCTTAAGTTATGGAATAATGGATTTATATGATAGTGCGGGCCGCGAACAAAAAAAGGTTGGGAACCACTGTACTAGATGTTAGGAACATTCTAGTCATGTCAAGAAAAGAAATTTATTCGTATAGTTATAGCAAAGCCAACCTAACCTGCTCGTGGAGCATCCTGCTGACTGACTGAGACTCTGTCAAAAGCGAGGTAGACGTATTTATAAGATTCCCGACTTGGGAAATACTCGTACCTCACAGTATAAATATATTATATATATATATACAGGAGATGGAGGCCAGTATTATTTAGCGTTCATCAGGCGGACCGTATGCTTATACGCCGCTCGACGTAAACATGCTTAAACTCTGAAAAAAAAATCTCGTTTTGGGTAGTTGTATTGACCCTTAAAAATGATGTAGTTTATGTTTAAGTTTTTCCAACGAAACTTTAAAAACTATACACATTAAAATGTCATCACAGTATTCAAATTTTAAAAGGATTAATTAAAATTTTACATTTCAATGTTTTGTTTAGGTAGTTTGAATTAATTTTAAGCCTGAGTGCGGCCCCTTGTGAAAAATTAGCAAAAGTAATTCATTAACTGCCACCGCAAAGATTGCGTTAAGTCTTTATTTCAGGCGGTCCCGCCTCGAGTATTTTTTAATTCTGCAGCATTAGCATTGTCTCAGTGTGATTTATTTGCCATCCGCGGTGTACACAAATATACGGAGATAATGGCTTTTTAACACCTTCATTAAAAAGTGCAAGAATATATGAACATTTTTCTAATCATTAAGTAAGAAGTGTACTTCTGTGCAATGAATTACTTCATCATCAGGTCATTTTAGTCTCCATTACAGGAGCACGACCCTCTCTCATCCGTCCCAGACAGAAGGAGGATTTGGCCTACACTCCCCACGCTGGCCAGACGGGTTGGGGAGGCCTGATAGATGTTTGATAATGTATTTCCCTTAGTCGCCTTGTACGACATCCACGGGAAGAGACGGAGTGATTCTATTCTAGTCTGCCGGATGCCACACGGCCACGTGTGCCATGAATTACTTGTTTAGTTCTAATTTTCGTAATGTCAGTGACATTATAATATTAAAATGTCCACATTGATTTTAAGTATATTGTAAAAGTTGTGTTTTTTCCTACAATATACTTAACTATAAGTTATTCGAAGAGATCGATGGCGTCGTTGCGCGTGCCAGTCTAATCGAACACGCAAGTAAAGCAACGAGGAAGTTGCTTAAGTCGTGGGTTCAAATCCCACCAAACGGTTGGGGTTTAAAAATATTTATAAGTTTTTATTAGTCAAGCAATCTCTGTGCCCATCCAACTCCGCTTAGCCGGTATTATAGACCCAGCCATCGCCAGGCTGCGGTGAACCGCTGCCTGTCTATGTATGGGTCTATTTATCTCGAGCTGCTCCGTGCTTCGGAGGGCACGTTAAGCCGTCGGTCCCGGCGATTGTCAATGACAGTCGTTAAGCCAAGTCAGTGGCCTTAAGGCGCCTTGAAAATATTGGCCTCTGCCAACCCGCAGTTGAGTAGTAACAAATAATTAAGAATAATTAAGAACATCAATGATTCCTTTCAATTTATCATTTAAAATGTCCGTGTTCATTTTCACTTATTAAGTCACGCACGCGATACTAAAATATAAGTACTCTACAAGAGTTCACGAGCTATACATCGGTAGATTCAGTAAAACAATAGGTAGTTTCAGTAAAACAAGGGTAGTTTAGTATCCGGCGATAGCCCGCGCCCGTAAATAGACCGCTCACTGAGTTACAGGAGCCGATATAAGGTCGGTCATTGTGCTCCTCACTCACCCTTATCTACGGGAGAACATCAGATCGGCCTTGTTCTTCCCCGTTTTTATTCAACTTTGCTGTTTAATACAAGCTCAGTGGTCGCCATTCGACCTTAACCACTTTAATTCCGAGATAGCGGGTTCGATCCTCGCATAAGACAAATATTTGTGTGCATAAACATGTCATTTTGTCTTGGTCTGGGTGTTTAGTTTGAGACTAGATGATAGTATGAAATTTATTTGCCTGCGGTATTCTGTGAGGTGGAGGTAGCTTACAATTACGCTCCCTACCTCTCTTTTGCCAGAGCTTCGATTGTCAGTCAGCAGGGTGTACCGCGTGCAGGTGAAGTTGGCTTTGGTTCAAAGGTGTTGATGAACCACTTACACCCCAGAAACCTGTTGCGTGTCTGTCTAATCGAACACGCAAGTTAAGCAACGTTGACCGCAGCCGGTCTATGGATGGGTTTATTTATCCCGAGCACCACCGTGTTTCGGAGGGCACTGGCCTTCGCCAACCCGCAGTTGAGCAGCGTGGTGGAGTATACTCTATACCCTTTCGATTAAGGCAACATTCGTATCCCAATAGTAGGATGATTATGGGTTGACCGTGTGGTTTCCGGCAGACTAGAATAGAATCACTCCGTCTCTTCCCGTGGATGTCGTACATGGCGACTAAGGGAAATACATTATAAAACAGCGATCAGGCCTCCCCAACCCGTCTGGCCAGCGTGGGGAGTGTAGGCCAAATCCTCCTTCCGTCTAGGACGGACGAGAGAGGGTCGTGCTCCTGTAGTGGAGACTAAAATGGACCTGATGATGATGATGATGATGATGATACTAATTGTCGTCGGTCAGTAATACCTACTTACACTGTGGTACTTACTATACCCGCTATGCTCGCAATCATCATTGATGAAAATGCTAATTGTGCACTAATTAATTAGCAAACAATCATCGCCGCGTACAACAGACCAACAGCCAATTACCGGCTCAGGAGCTGGTGGTGTATTTATCCATAAAATTATACTTATAAACGACAAATAAAGCTCGATGCTGATGCAAAGAAATATCGATGGAAGGAGCACGATGGCGTCGTTGCGTGCCAGTGAACACGCAAGTTAAGCAACGTCGGCCGTAACCTGTCCTTGGATGGGTTTATTTATTTCAGGCTCTTCCGCGCTTCGGAGAGTATGTTAAGCCGGTCTAGCCGTTGTCATTAGATGTCAGTCGTTAAGCCAAGTGGCTTTTAGGCAGCTTGAAAATACTGGCCTCCGCCAACCCGCAGTTTTATATTTTATAGTTATTTGATTTATCAAAAGTGTGAAATAAACCCTGAGTTTGATTTACTTAAAATTAATCTTTAATTATTATAAAATTAACAAAAAAACTGTTTTCGAGTTTACTATTAATGAATACCCGATATATATATATATACCGACATATACCATAATAAATCATATTACATGAACATTAGTATTAAATCTAAATTTCATTTCATTTCAATAAAATAAAATATATAAAATAGACTATATTTTTTATAAGACTGGGGCACTGAGATATGGGTCACCTGATGGAAAGCAATCAAGATCGCCCATCGAACTCCAAAGGCATCGCCGATCTGTTGCCAGCCTATACTCCTTCCTTTCTTTCTGGTGACCTCACTCACTCGCAGGAGGGAGGGGAGGGAGGGAGGAGGTTCAACCCTCAAGGGAATTGTTATTTGACTGCGGTATTCTGTGGGCTGGAGGTACTTTCCTAATCGGGCAGCTTAAAAAAATACGCTATGCCCTCTATTTTCGCCAGAGCCTCGTTTGTCAGTCAGCAGAGTGCACCAAGTGCAGGTAAGGTTGGCTTTAGTTCAAAGATGTTGATGAAACATTTACACCCCAATATATCATGATACATATCATCAGCGAACCCTATTACGAAATAGCGGTATACATAAAGTAAAATAACAGCATATATCCTAAAACACCAATAATCTCCTTTGCCATCCCATTCGGAAGAACAAAGTTCAAAAGCCAGCTAATTAGGGCGCTCGTGTCATCATAAATAGTATACATGCAGTTTCATTTATACCCCACGAATTAATTGCCGACGCAAGGGCTTTTGAAGCCTCCCATACAGTTTAGCAAACAAGCACTTGAGCTGTATGCGTAAAACTGCAGCCTAATTACAGCAAGCGGAGTGCCCGGCAATTTGCCGCCGGTTTGCGTCCACAAGCACACTCGCAAAAACTGTAATTAAGGTAAATAATGTTTATAATTAAAATAACACTCGTGATTCTTCAGTTGAAAATCAAAGTGAGATTTGAGACCGCCGACGCGTGTAATCTGCCCACTTGACTTTGTTAGACAATTTTTTCACTTTCTATTTGCCATTTTAGGGTTGTCGAATGAAGTTTTTATGGTTATCATTTTAGTTGATTTTGATTATGACTTTTTATTTTGATTTTTTGTCTATTCGTTTGAAATTTGACGAGCTCGGTGGTCGTATGGTTAGCAATGGCTACTTTGACTCCGAGGTCGCGGGTTCGATCCCCGCACAAGACAAACATTTATATGCATGAACATGTCTGTTTATCTTGGTCTGGGCGTGTTCTATGTATTATATGTATGTATAAAAAAAATGTATTTAAGTATTATATCAGTTATCTAGTACCCATAGTACAAGCTTTGCTTAGTTTGGGACTTGATGGCCGTGTGTAATTTGTCCAGGAATATTTATTTATTTAAATTTGGTATTGCGTACATATGATCTATTACGGTTATTGTTGTTCATTGCACAGTACAAAAATATAAAATACACAACCCTGCAAAACCAAAATCAAAAGCGCATTATAGTCGTATAGTAATTTCGCAGAATAGCAATGTCGTGAGTGTAGCATGTCGATATCGAATAACACGGGGATAGATGAAGATTCATTGACTTCGGAAACGTAGGCAGAGGCACATCGCTGAGACAGTCAGCCTGTGACCACGGCCGGTGCAACCTGGGCGAAACGTCAGGCAATAATAAAGTTATGTAAATACGCATGATCGCGTTAATTCCGTTGTTATTTTTCATAAACTTTAGCCTATTGTTATTATTTAAATAGTTGATTTTGGCCAACTTACCAGAATCATTATAAATATTTAAAAAATGGAAAAATTCACCTCACCCGCCTAGGTGGGATTTGAACCCGCGACCTCTCGATGACTGGTGATTGCTCTTCCAACTGAGCTACCAGCCCCCTTACCGCCAACTTTTAATGCGATTCAATAACTGAATAGAATGCTTTTTCATACCAATGAATAAGCGACTCTATTCGATTTGAAATATATTATCCATTGTTATGAATAAGCATTCAATCGCAATAAGGGTTGGTGGTAAGGGGGCAGAAAGGTTTGTGATGGTGAGGAATTTTTGCATTTTATATTTTACTCTATTGTTTTCATTGTTTTGCAGTATTTGAACTGAAGCACTACCGTCGAAGCTGAAGCCGATTGCATTTTTTGACTACGAAAATCAAACTTTAGCTTAGATTGGCAGTAATTGTGTTTAACTTACTGGTAGAAACCATAGAGCTCTACTAGGCTGAAGATGATTGTCATTAACTTAAACCTAAGATCTATTTTCGCAATCAAAAAATCCAATGGTAATCGGCTACAGCTTCGGCGGTAGGGCCCCTGGTTTGAATGAACCAGTCTAATAAATTTCCCTGAGAAATTTACATTCGCTTAATGTCACACTCGCAAATTATTGAATACACATAATATCACTTGGAATGCATTATAAAGAATGGGTTGCGGGTGGTTTCGGGAAGTACTCGGGATGGTTTTGGATATATTAAGGATAGTGTAGGGGAGTGTTAGGGATGCTTTTTGGGAAGTTTATGGAATAAAAACACAAAAAATTGCCCAATATTTTCAACTGGTTGAAGAGAAAATTGAACATATTTTACTTATCATTATAAGTTAAATATACTACTTAAACCACGCATATATTAAGTTTAATTATAAAGTATCAATTCACCTGTACAGCAGGCTCTTACCAACTCGTCCATTTGCATTTCAAATTATAGACAGTGGTAAATTTTAAAGCAGCTAAAGACAACTTTGTTCGTACTGGGGTTAAACAACAAATTTCCCGTGAAATATATTACGGTAAGACTGAAATCACTTAACTAGCAATAATTAACTTTATTTACATTTTGCCTTCAGGCAGTTGCAAAACCCTCGTTGAGTTGAAGACACACTCGGACCTTATCATTATTATTTTTTTGTTAAAATAAGACATGGATATTAATTAATTATATATATATTTTTTAAATCATTTTTGAAGTGAAAATTTCTTAAGCGACGTTATGCACTTTTTGGGTTGGGTAAAAAATGTTAAACTCGCGTTAGGACACGTGGCCTGATCGAAAATTTCCCTCCGGATCAGTAGTACCATTGACTAGTACTCGTAAGACGGAGCGGCGCGGATCGGCGCGGCGTAGGAGAGGAAGTAATATCCTCCTCTCTTTCTACCGAGCGGCGTAAATGTATGCCTGCAACTGCTGTTTATATTTAATGTAATATAAATTGTCATGTTTGGTACGATAGCGCAATAAATGAATATTGTATTTTACCACATAAATGATAGTACTTTTATAATAATAAATAACCGTGTGGTTTCTGGCAGACTAGAATAGAATCACTCCGTTTCTTTCCGTGGATGTCGAACAAGGCGACCAAGGGAAATACATTATAAAACATCGATCAGGCCTCGCCAACCCGTCTGGCCAGCGTGGGGAGTGTAGGCCAAATCCTCCTTCTGTCTAGGACGGACGAGAGAGGGTCGTGCTCCTGTAGTGGAGACTAAAATGGACCTGATGATGATGATGAATGATAAATAAAGCAATTCGTGCGAAATTATTCCCTAACCATTCCAAAATATTCAAAAATGCATAACGTTAATGTTCAAGTTTTCACTTCTGCTCCACTCCCGGAGTACAGCCCGTTTTTTTAGATTACTCAGTACCTAATCAAGCCCGTCCAGTGGCTCCCGACCCTTAGCGCGGTGGTTCCGCAGGATGTGTAATTAAAACCATCCTTTACTGATTTATCGCGTCCACAATTTATTCCTTTATCTTGCTCGGACCACTAATATATCTTTATTCAGTGCTCTCTAGATAAAATTAGCGAATTTGCTCGTTGCCGTCCCTCGTTCGTTTTCTTTAGTAAAGGGTTTAATGTTTTCCACTTTTCTTTGTGATTTATGTTTGAGATGGTTTCTGCATTTGTTTTTTAAGATGTAAAAAAGGCATTAATTGCTGTCATGAAATATTAAGAAATCTTACCTTTCAAAAATACGTTATAAAGACTAAATGTTGGAAGAGATCCCTTCCAGAGATAATTCCGCCTTTGTACTATTTTAATGTTTTGTTTATTTGTTATTGTTCATATTTCTATTCACAACAAAGATTTAATAAGCAAACAAATATCACTTTTGTAAAATATACTACATACTTATCATCTTGAAATTCAATTAGACCTCTATTTATTATTGTGCCTTTCGTTACTAGCTTAGTTGAGAAAGGAACTCCTCATGCCTAAAGTACGTGTTTACCATTCTGTATACCGTATTATACTACAAATGGATATACATATCTATTTGGATTCGGTCGCTCAGATTATAAAAGTGAGGTGTAAGTCGCTCACCACCATATTTGAGCTAAAGCCAACCTCATCTGCCCGTGGCGAACCCTGATAACTGACTAACGAGGCTCTAGCGAAAGAGAGGTAGAGCTAGCGTTGTAAGCTTCCCGATTGGGAAAGTACTTTCACTTGACAGAAGACTGCAGCCAAATAACAATTCCTTTGAGAGTTGTCGTGTTCCTGCGAATGAGTGAGGTCACCAGAAAGGAAGGAGTTGCTGCGTTGTCAGCGGGGGTGGCAGCGCGCGAGCGAAATTTTTTGCGAGCGTTAATATGGCTACGGTAACTACTTCTCATCAAGCGAGCCGTATGTTTGTCTGCCACCCGACGTAGTATAAAAAAAATTGCTTACTCTTCCGCCTAAGCTAAAGCCGATTCCCATCGGTATTTTTGATTGCGGAAATCAAACTTTAGCTTAGATTTAAAGTACTTGTGTCTAAGCTAAAGCTTAGCTGGTAGAAACCCTGGAGCTCTACTGACTAGCTGAACATGTTTTTCAATAACTAAAACGTAATACCTATTTTTCGAACCAAATTATTCGATGGTAATCAACGTCAGGTTCGGCGATAGGGCCCCAGTTGCAGTGCACAGCATGATATAAATGTTGACATACAATTCGAGCACAATACAATACGAATACAAGACGAGCTCGGGGCCGTAGCTAGCTAGACACCAACGCTCGTGGGTTCTATTCCCACATAGGACAAACATTTGTGTGCATGAACATGTCTGTTTGTTTTAGTCTGGGTGTTTTCTATGTATAATAAGTATGTAGGTATTTACAAAAAAAAAATGTATTTAAATATGTTTATCAGTTGTCTAGTACCCATAACACAAGCTTCGCTTACTTTGGGGCTAGATGGCGCTGTGTAATTTGTCTGACAATATTTATTTATTTATTATTTATTTGTACAAAGGCTGACTTATAAAGGGAACTCTTTTATCCAATCTTTGAGCATTTTATATGACACAACAAAAATAAACAGTTAAAAAATCAGTAGTTTGGAAGTAGTTAATAATAAATATTAAAAAAAAACAATCAAATAAGTCCTTACTACACACGCCAGTAATGATGAACCTCGATGTGCAGTTGTAAACTAATGACTACATAGAAATGCACTCCAATTGTTGGCTACTAACTCGAAATTATTCACTTGACCAGCGATAAATCCGCCCCAATAAATCTAAAAGGCGATTCATTAAATTTTTCATGAACATGGCCATGTTAAGCCTTCGATAAGAAGATTAATAATTCACAAGTTTACGGTGTTTAGAGGTTTTGTTGCATGGCGGGCACGGTGGCGTTATCGTTGCGATCTCGCAGTGGAATGGCAACGTAATGCATCTGGGACCAGTGGGTGTCAAACTTTACCTAGATATTAGCTCGTAACGACCCGCTATTTAATAAAAGTTTTTTATACCACAGTATTCAATTTTTGTATACAACAGTTGTTTTATACACTGTAAGGGCACCTAGTCATGCACAATCACTTGCACCATTTAGAGAGTAAACAAGCATACGGCCCGTCTGATGGAAATCATTTACCACATCCTAGGGACTCTTGCAATACCAGGTGCATCACACGCTTATAAAAACCTCTTCGCGCCCTTTCTGAATAATCTCTGGGAGAACCACTACAGGCATTCCACAGCTCGATAGCACATATATAAATATATTAAACTAAAGACTACTTGGGATGTCTGCGTTAAAATGAAAATCTTAAGTGTCGGTTGGGTCACATTCGTTCAAATTGCACTAACCTGTAACATTAGTATGCTATAATACAGCAAAAGGAAAAAGGTCTATCGAACCAGAGGATTCCCATTTTAAAGTAGACATTTGATTAAATTAGCGTGTTCTTACACAGCGCACATCTGATAAAAGTATTCGGTGAATGAGCACTGTACTTGTTTTTTTGTTTTTTATTTTTGGCTTTTACTTAGTCTAAGTCTAACAATAATAATTTAAGAATATATTTTTCGACGGCACTGTGGATTAGAGTACTTATAGTAGATTGTATTAATCTTATTAAGTTTTACTACTACTACATTATTTTGCATGGGTAAATATCATCTGGTATGATCCTATGTTACAAATTTAAAGTTAACAAGGAATAATTTCGCTTTTACTGACATAAAAATACCCTAACTAGCGTTCTGTCGTCGTTTCTTATTCTAGTGATCAATTTGCTTTTATTTTCATAGTGAAAATAGAATATTAAACCTTAATATAAAACGTACTATAGTTAATAATTGAACATTATAAACGTTTTGTATAATTAAAAAATGCATGAAGCTTTGTCTCACCTAAATATTTTTCTGGTGGGTCACCAGTGGCCCAGAAAGAAAAACTTTGAGAGCCACTATTTCGAATTGAAGCTTGGCATTTGCCACACAGTTATGATGTGTAATGTGCGTCAGGCACGCGATCCGTGTTGCGGTTTACTTTGTCCGTGCTAATGGTTTGGTGGAACGCTTTGACGTTAGTAGTTAGTTATTAGAGAATGTCTTTATCAATCAGTTTACTGTTGATTGGATCCATGTAAATCATTGTTCGCTATAGGTGGTTTGTTTATTAGGTTTCCATTTAGTTTTTTCGTTCATAACTTAGTAAAGTTCTAGTTCCTATATCATAAGAAGATACAATCACATTAACACAAAATTATACGGCTTACCAATCCCAACTAGCAAAACTCTGATAATAGGCAGTTTGAAGAATATATATATTCTTCAGTTGTGCGTGTAATGTTTTGTTTTTATTGGTTTAATCTATTTCTTATGCATAATTTTAACAAAATATTAGCATTCTGCACTCCTTCTCTATATAAACTACTAGCGACCACCCACGACTTCGTACGCGTGAAGTTAGTTATTTGCACATATTTTTTTTATTATATTCGAAAAAGCTAAATACCTAATGAAACGAAAAAATAAATGAAAGATAAAAACAATCAATATCTAGACGAATTTTTAGAATCAATGAAGTCGACGGATATATTTTTTTCAAAACGTGTGTTTTTCTGTGATACCTAAAATACTTTTTGTTGTTATAATAAAACATCCCTTATAATAGTAAGTATGTAGTTGTTTTAAATAATTCTTATATTTAAATATCATTTAAAATCCTTCTGCCATAATTACTTTAACTTCAATAACATTGGACTTTCATACAAATTTAACTTTCAAGTCTCTTACTTCAAAAACATAGAACTTTCATACAAACTTCCAACCCCCGTTTTAACCCCCAAAAATGCGCTTGATTTCTAAAGAAAGATACATTATTAGTACACCTCCACACCATCTATACAGCATATATTTTAAATTTCAAGTCTCTTAGTTCAAAAACATAGAACTAACATACAAAATTCCAACCCCCGTTTTAACCCCAAAAAGGGGTTGATTTCTAAAGAAACGTTATAAGTACACCTCCACACCATCTATAGAGCATACATTTTAAATTTCAAGTCTCTTACTTCAAAAACGTAGAACTTTCATACAAACTTCCAACCCCCGTTTTAACCCCAAAAAGGGGTTAATTTCCAAAGATACATTATTAGTACACCTCCACACCATCTATAGAGCATGCATTTTAAATTTCAAGTCTCTTGCTTCAAAAACATAGGACTTTCATACAAACTTCCAACCCCCATTCTACCCCCTTAAGGATGGAGTATCGTAAAATCCGTTCTTAGCGGATGTCTACACCCTATAAGGAACCTACCTGCCAAATTTCAAGTTTGTAGGTGTTATAGTTTCTGAGATTTCGTGATGAGTGAGTGAGTGAATTTCTCTTTTATATATATAGATAAGTGTGCGAAATTTCATACTCCACCGTCCGCGCAATTTGCGTAAAAAGGGGTACAAAGTGTTTGCTTCACGTATGGGTATATATAATAATACTCCTGGACAATACAATGAAATAGACGTGTTGCACTGCGCCACGGACGGCTCATATTAAGTACATATTTGGATGTCGACGGCCCATTAATCAATTTTTGCATTTTTAATTCGCCCTCATTATTTGCCAGTGAATTTCGTTCGCACTGTTGTTTCACCATTTTAAAATTTAAACTCGGCTCGGCTTCAAAACGCGCATTTCCAAGTAATTTACAATTTATCATGTGCGCCAGCAAATGAGCAAATATTTTCCGTTTGTTAAGCAACTTGTAATTAATATAATATGATGAAATTTTATTTTGAAATGCGGTTTGCAGTCTGGCTTTAAATCAGCAAAGAATGACGGCAAATTTAACAAATATATTACAAACACCATGCAATACAAATCCAATGTTTAAGTTACTGTAGTATTAGTATCAAGAAGTAAACAAGTACTTATATTGCTCTAAATATTTGTACTTTCTGATTCTAATAATTATCTTATCTCAAATAATACATAATCATAAGCCTGTATCTACTCATTGGATATAAGCCTTCTCCAATGCTTTCCACCAACTACGATCCTCCGCCTTCCGCATCCAGCCGCTTTCTTAAGTTTCATCGGATCATCTAGTATGAGGGCGTCCAATGCTTCGTCGTCCTATGCGCGGCCTCCTCTCTAATACCTTCCTCCCCCATCTGCCATCAGAAGAGGCTGTTGGCTAACCAATCTATTATCTCATGATGGTATGATGGATCTCATGGTTGTATTTTTAATTTAAGTCATATACAATACAAATATAATACAATGCAACGCGACATGACGCGACGCGACTCGACGCGATGCAACGCAACGCAACACAACACAATACAACATAATACTATACAATACGATACGACACGATACGATACAATACAATACAATCACTCTTTATTGCACCTAATAATTACAGAAACAAAAGAAAACAATTTAATGACAATATGGTCTTATCGCATCTTATCACATGACCAATCTTTTCCAGACAACCTTAGGGTAGAAGAGGACAAATGTATATTGTCTTCCTTATTGTATTATGTGAACAAATGTAATATTGTCTAATGTCATGTCTACTTCCTTTTATTTCCTTTTTTGTACTAATTCTTTTTATGATTGTGGTTATCTTCTTGTGTTTTTTTATACGACGTAGGGTAGAAGACAAGCATACGGCCAGCCTGATGTGAGGCGGTTACCATAGCTATAATAATGCTCGCAACATGAAATATCCTTCAGACGCCTCCACCTCCGCTGCCAACGCAATAACTCCTTCCTTTCTGGTGACCTCACTCACTCGTAGGAATACAGCAACCCTGAAAGAAATTAATATTTGGCTGCGGTATTCTGTGAGGTGGAGGTTCATCCCCAGTCGGGCAGCTTACAAAACCCTGGCTATAAAAATCGTGGTGAGCCACTTACTCCCAAAAATCGTAATAAAAATATGTCAGTCGCAATATCGTTCAATGAAACCATTATTAAATATGAAGCTCTGTAAAAGGCTTCGCTTTTGATTCGATTTGTGATTGAGTGCTGTTCAAAGAATGATTCGAAATCCTACTAATAATAAAATTGCAAACGCTGAAAAAAAGAAAAGAGAAAAAATATTATTTTACCTACCTCTTTTATTAATAAAAATAAAATATTTTTTCTCTTTTCTTTTTTCGAGATGGGCTGCGCTGAAAATGATGATATGCCCTTATACCTCTATATCATCATGTTCATCATCTTACACCTTAACCGTTGACAGCAACCGAGAGGTTCTTGAGCCAACCTCGAAAAAAGAAAAGAGAAAAATAAAAGAGGTAAAAGATATTGATCTTTTACCTCTTATTTTTTTTTCAGTGTTCGCATTTGTAAGTAATATTAGTAGGATTTCGAATCATTCTTTGAATAGCACTCAATCATAAATCGGACTTCATCATGTTGAGGTGTACGGGCATATCATCATTCATAGGGCAGCCAATCTCGCCTGCACGCGGTATTCTCTGCTAATAAATAAAAGAGACTCTAACGAAAAGAGATTAAGGAATGTTGTACATGACTAGGAAAGTACCTTCACCTCACAGAAGACCGCTGACAAGAAACAAGTAAGGATCGATGTGTTTCTGCGAGTGAACAGAGTCACCAGATGTGAGGTATTTGTTTTTAGTCTTATATCTATATATATAAAAGAGAAAATCACTGACTCACTCATCACGAAATCTCAGAAACTATAACACCTACAAACTTGAAATTTGGCAGGTAGGTTCCTTATAGGGTGTAGACATCCGCTAAGAACGGATTTTACGATACTCCACCCCTAAGGGGGTAAAATGGGGGTTGGAAGTTTGTATGAAAGTCCTATGTTTTTGAAGCAAGAGACTTGAAATTTAAAATGTATGCTCTACAGATGGTGTGGAGGTGTACTAATAATGTATCTTTGGAAATCAACCCCTTTTTGGGGTTAAAGCGGGGGTTGGAAGTTTGTATGAAAGTTCTATGTTTTTGAAGTAAATGACTTGAAATTTAAAACGTAATAGATGGTATGGAGGTGTACTAATAATGTATCTTTAGAAATCAACGCATTTTTGGTGTTAAAATGGGGTTTGGAAGTTTGTATGAAATTCTTATGTTTTTGAAGTAAAATACTTGAAATTTAAAACGTAATAGATGGTATGGAGGTGTACTAATAATGTATCTTTAGAAATCAACCCCTTTATGGAGTTAAAACGAGAGTTGGAACTTTGTATGAAAATCAAATGTTATTGAAGTTAAAGTAATTATGGCAGAAGGATTTTAAATGATATTTAAGTATAAAAAATATTGAAAACAACTACATACTTACTATTATAAGGAGGGATGTATTATTATAACAATAAAAAGTACTTTAGGTTTTACAAAGAGGTTTTAAAAAATAATATCCGTCGACTTCATTGATTCTAAAAATTTGTCTAGATATTGATTGTTTTTAACTTTTTTATTTTTTCCTTTCATTAGGCATTTCGCTTTTTCGAATGTAATTAAAAATTATTTGCAAATAACTAACTCCACGCGTACGAAGTCGCGGGCGGCCGCTAGTTTATATATATAAACAGTAACATTTATTTATATAAATAGTAACCGCCTCCAACAGGCGGGCTGAATGCTTGTGTACTGCGTGACATAGTATAAAAAAAAACATCAAATGAGCGCTATGCTCTGAGATCTGTGGTGGTATTTAAAAAATGACGGTGCTCACCTTAAACTATCAATTAAATAATATAAAACAGATTTCAATATATGAAAAAATCAACCTCACCTGCACGTTGTGCACCCTGCCGACTAACGAAAGAGATCCTGGCGAAAGAGAGGAAGGGTACATCGGATTTGTAAGCTACCCGACTAGGGAGGTACCTCCACCTCACCGAATACCACAGCCAAATAAGTGGGCTGTTATGTTCCTGCGAGTGAGTGAAGTCACCAGGAAGGAAGCAGTTGCTACATTGGCAGTGGTGATGGCAGCTCGCGAACGATATTTTATGTTATGAGCGTTTATATGGCTACGGTAACCGATTCGCACGAGTTGGGCCGTATGCTTGTATAAAAAAACCAGCCGACGTAGTATAAAAAAAATGTAATATCTGACAGTAATGTTACAAAGTGACATTACATAAGAGGAATCATTTATCAGAAAAGTTCTACAGCAAAAAAAACACAAAATACACTGTTACGTAGCATTTATATGTACACACTGAAAAAAAGTAATGGCAGATAAAATTGGCAGCACCCCGTCCGTATTTAAGCACCAGTAAATATTAAACGATCGTTCGTGTAACCGTTTTTCGCTTCACATTTTTTGACGTGGGTTTCACTGTAATTGATAAAGGCAGCGCTACCATGACATGTTGTATTTATGCGAATTTAAAAGCTTCCCAGTCGCGGATTTTAATTCGGAATTAATCCGCATTTTTCTGATCGCTCCCCAACCAAATGTAATGTCCGTCATTTAATAATCAGACTGCTTTTTGCATACATCCTGTGTTTAATTGTGTTTATCAGTTGCAAACACGTGTTTTATAGTGAATTTTATATTGATGTCATTATTAATTATCTTGTCATTCACACTAATGTATTTTTAAATTATTATTATTTAAATAGTTGTCTTGGCCAACTTGCCAGAATATTATAAATATTTTTGAAAAATGGAATAATTCACCTGCCCCCCCTAGGTGGGATTCACCTGGCCCACCTAGGGGAGCCAGGCCAGGTGAATTTTTCCATTTTTCAAAAATACTAATGTATTTTTGTTTATTTTAGATTCAAGTTTCATAGAGAAAAATGGGGTGCGGCTGTGTAATGGATCTTGTGTGTGAATACGTTACAGGCACTAAAATTACCTCAAAATGGCAGCGTTTCCCCCCCGTACGCAATGTTCCATAGTTCTTACTTAGTGTAATAGATTCTTTGATCCTTCATCTATCCAGTGGTGTGATTGAATTTTGGATGGAGATGATAGATATGTAGCTGTAACACCAAACCATTCGTTCGTCGTCTCGTATTGTTTGTTTGAATTGCTATGTAAGTATTTTTACAGACGTTAAAAAAATAATTAGAACTTTTAGAGATTGCTCTACCTCTACATATAACTCTACGTTATATGTAGAGCAATATCCAATAATAAGTCCGGCTACTGTATTCCACATGTTTTCATGATTCACTACATTAGCTGTACTCCTGCGTTTTAATTCGTCGTTTTGTTTACTAATAGTCGAAACGTGATGTTGAATATCCTATAACCTTCCTCAATAATTGGACTAATAAACGCAACAAGATTTTTTTTAATCCATCTAGTAGTTCCGGACATTAGAGTATTCGAATATAGAAATAAACACTTCTTCGTACGATCTATATAATTATTTATACTAAAGTAATGTTATGGATTAAAGCTTATGTTTTTAATTTTATTTTGAATGGTTGCATTAAATACGTAATTTGTCAGCATTTCTTTAGATATTATGCTCAAAATGAATACTTGAAAATTATCTCTCCATTATTTCTTAAAGCTCATTTTCTTCCAAATAAATCTATACAAATATTATAAACAGTTAAAGTTTGTGAGTTTGTAAGGTTGTAGGGAGTAATCTCTATAACCACTGAACCGACTTTGAAAATTTTTTTAGCAATAGAAAGCGTGTTTATGAGTGTATAATATAAATATAAGCTACGAGTATATAATAATTCGAAAAATTTAAAGACCTTTCGTAATAAGGTTTACCGCCCAAGTGGGCATGTGTCAGCTAGGAGTTAATAATACTATTCGTAAATATAAAAACATGGTAGTAGCTCGAAACCAACATAAATCGTAGACTTAGATTTGTATAACCTCTTTAGATTAAACTTGATTTAGTTAACCATAACTCGAGCGCTGACAGCGCACAGAAGCGTGTCTCGTATGAATTTATGTATTCTATGCAAATAGGAACGGAAGCCTAAATCTTATCGCACGTTAGCTGCACACGAATAATAATCCGCGCCCCTAGCCTGCAGGCCCGAGCCAGCCCGAGGCAGCCCGAGGCGCAGGTGGAGGCGCCACGATGCACTCACTAAGAACTATAACCACTTTTGTTCAAAACGTTATTTTGTAATGTTATAAATTATAATAAATGTCATAAACTTATTGAAATGGTTATATTCTTTTTTAAATGCAAATTTCTATTATCAAGAAAACTATGGTCGTTTTCAAACTAGCATTGAAAATATAAATAAATAAAAAATCCTGGATAAACACAGCGCTATCTAGTCACAAACTAAGCAAGCTTGTGCTATGGGTAATAAATAACTGATAGACTGATATAAAAACATTTTTTTGTTTGTAAATAAATACATAGATAACACCCGGACCAGGTCAAACAGACAAGTTTATGGTCACAAATCTTGTGCGGTAATCGAATCCGCGACCTCATAGTCAAAGTAACCATTGCTAGCCATTCGTCCACCGGGCTCGTCGTTTAAGTATTGAAATGTTAAAAGTAATAATTATTTATTTTTATCCAATTTCTTTCTCTTCTTTGTAGCTACGATTTGGAAATAATAAAAAGGAAAGTGTACCACAGAATTAAAAAAATATATCTAAAAACTTTGATTAAATATAATAATTAATTACATCATTGTTGTGGTAAATCGCATCCAGTGCATGTGTTAGTTTATTTTCAATAAATATAATTACATGTCACATACTGTAGGTACTTAATTCAATACTATGATACTGTACTAAACAGAGATCTTTGAAGCATTAGTACCAAGGTGGAGGACGCTTAGTTTTTTTTTTATACTACGTCGTGTGGCAGACAAGCATACGGCCTGCCTGATGTGAAGCGGTTACCGTAGCCATATTAACGTTCGGAACATAAAATATCACTTGCGCGCCGCCACCCCCGCTGCCAACGCAGCATCTCCTTCCTTTCTGGTGACCTCACTCACCCACAGGAATACAACAACCCTCAAGGGAATTGTCATTTGGCAGCGGTATTCTGTGAGGTACATTCCCCAGTTGGGTAACTTACATTTACGCTCCCTTCCTCTCTTTTCGCCAGAGCTTCGTTTGTCAGTCAGCAGGGTGCACCGCGTGCAGGGGAAGTTGGCTTTATTTCAAAGATGTTGATAAACCACTTATACCCCAAAGCTTAGTTCTTAGTTAGCTTAGTTCTTGCAGCTGAAAGCTTTGTCAAAGAAACATGACCCGTAAATGTAATATTATCAGATGTGTTTATGTTTTTCCCTATTTACTACCAATGTTTACTTTTATAACCTGCCCCCTTACCACCATCTCTTATTGCGATTCAATAACTGAGTAGAATCCTTATTCATACCAATGAATAAGCGACTCTATTTCAAACGGAGTAGAGTCGCTTATTCATTGGTATGAATAAGCATTCTATTCAGTTATTGAATCGCAATAAGAGATGGTGGTAAGGGGGCTGACTTACAACATAGGTTTGAACAAATGTACAGTCAACGATCTTAGGAACAATGTTATATATTAGAGTATTTATAATTATTGTAGTACAATAGGGAAATTACCAATAAAAAAATCATGTTAATTCAACAGTACAGCACTTTTGAAATAGCTTTGTAACCCGGCTACATATTTATTTTTCTAACTGTACGAACTCATCTACATGAGATATAATATTATATCAACATGCGGTAAATTTATCGTACCATACGCAGTTCCGTAAGTAATCATACGCCAGCTACAACTCCGCGCTAAACACCTTAATAATCATGACAACTTGTTTCAACGTGGGTACAATGCTAACTAGTCCCACATAACTTTAACACGTTATACCAACTCACGTATTCACTTGCGAAACCAGAACGCAAAGCAAAACACCCCTTAATTTCATTGCAATATAATCCAAATCTTATCAGAGTGATGGTTAAAAGTAATTTTGCGTGAGTGTACACAAACTTGGGCTAACTTGGAGCTGTCAAATTTGTTTAGCGGTAAAGGAGGGCCGCTTAAGTTGCTGGCGGGGTGCCGCGGGCGCCTAACTAAGCGCTTACTTGCCTACAACCTGCAACTAAATTGTTACATTTGAGTTGTAAAATTAATGCTACGATTTATGCGAGATGATTCAAGTCCATATGCATATGGAGGGTTCAATGCCCTGAGGCTCAGTTGAAATCCTAGACAGCTGCGTCTATTGCATTAATGGCACTGGCTTAGAGTTCGATTAGTATGAAACCACATCTGTGTACACACACCACGCGTGTGTCAGTCCATAAATGTAATTTATATATGCTTATTGAATGAATGAAATTTTATTATATACAGGGACACCTAGAAGTATAATTTTTTGTATGGACACACCGAGTTTAATTAGCCTTTTCAACATTTTTGTAAGTACGAATTATGTGCGATTTTCAGCAACTCTTTCCCGTCTAGTTTTGGTTTGTTTTTATAATATTTTAAATATTTATATTGTGTTCGTTGTTATGTGGTCTGTGATTAAAATTTACTGTTCTTTGTTATTTTTTACATATAATTCTCTCTTTGAAACTGACTACACATAGTTAAATTAAAAGTTTACTACACGAGAATGAAATTTTTTAACATCTAACCAAAAAAAAGGTGTGTTTATAAATTGGAAGTACTTATGTAATCTGTGCAGGGTTGTTGTGTTTATGGCTCTATGGTGATAAGGGTTAGTGATGGAGTAGAAAAGAGATGTATGATAATGTAGAGGGTATAGGTTTTTAATTTGTTTAAAGTTAATTTGAAAGCAATTGGTATAGTTTATTTGATATTACCATTCCATAAGTTAAAAAAAACCGGACAAGTGCGAGTCGCACTCGCCCACCGAGGGTTCCGTAGGTACGTAGTATCATTATTAAATTTGATATTTTTCATTATAAATAATAAATAATGTGTCGAAAAAAATAAATAAAATATATTTTGCAATGTGTACATCAAGCCCTTTCATATGATACCCCATTTGAACTAGTAGTTTCAATTTGAAATTTCGACACCCTATAAAAAATATAGACCCCCTATTTTTTAAGATCTATTTACAAATGTATAGTTTTGAGATTTATTCCTGTACTTGTAGTCTATAATGATGTTACTTGCCAAATTTCATAGTTCTAGGTCAACGGGAAGTACCCTATAGGTTTTGATTCCCTTGAGTGTGTCGAAATACGCGTTTTTTGCTGAATAAACGGCCGTAACTTTTTTCTACGTAAACTTAGCAGTTTGATTTTTTTTTAACTTCATGGGACCGTAGACCTGAGTATTCAGTTCAAATTTCAGCTTGATACCTCCACGCATTCTCGACATAGAAATTCTTGACAGACAGACAGACAGACAGACAGACAGACAGACAGACAGACAGACGGACAACAAAGTGATCTTATAAGGGTTCCGTTTTTCCTTTTGAGGTTCGGAACCCTAAAAAGAACAAAAATACGTTTCATTACTAAAGGCTTCCTAAACACGAACGTTTATGCTCCTTTAACCTCCAAATTGTAAAGATAGTCACACATTCGTTCCTACTTTTTTTGTATCGCGATGGTACATTATATAATAGCAACTGTTCGTTTCGTCTGGCAAGTAATACATATTGATATAGTTATACATAGTACAAGATTATTATCGGCTTGTTTACATAGAAGGAAACCTAACATAAATAGTAGAGTTGCTTAGCGTTAGCGAGGAGAAACGATCGCGTTACACAACCGCACTACGAAGGATTCCTGGTCAAAGTTCAAGGGAAGCCCCACAGGTTAGTTACCGCTAATTATAGAAAATAAAAAGTCATTCGATACTGCCGCTTTTTTGATTTCCAAATGTTAAATTTTTATTTTCCTTCCGTCTATTAATGTTTGAATGCCACCCTCTTAAGATTTTCTGTTTTCTTTTTCAATTAAAATTCACTTTGTTGTATATTTATAGACACGTAAGAATAATACAGTAACGAAAACGTGAACATTTTCACGTTATAATGATAACGTGAAAAAGTTCAGGTTATAAAACAGCTTCTGCATCCATGGGTATAAATGGGTAAATAATAAATTCCTGAACGAATTACACAATGCCTTCCTGAACGAATTCCACAATGCCTTCTTTTAATTCTAGTCCCAAACTAAACAAAACTTGTACTATGGGTACTAGATAAGTAATATCACACTTAAATACATATTTTTTTTATATAATTCCCTAGAATTCCCTATTAATAGAAAACACCCAGACTAAGACTAACAGACATGTTCATGCACTCAAATATTTGTCTTGTGTGGAGATCGAACCCGCGACCCCGGAGTCTACGGTGAACATTGCTAGCGATTCGATCACCGGGCTCGTCAATGGATGGAATCATTGTCAAGTTTGAACAAGTCTCTCACGTTGCCTTCCATTCTGGATATTGTGAGCGACTTCTGCCATGTCATACCTGAGATGCTGAGATTCTCTCCTGCCAGGATGGACAAAATGCCAGGCAAATACGATAAATGCCCAATAAGTATATATAAATATCCAATACATACCTTATTTTTGGGCATGAATAGGGAATTTATATTTACTTATTGGGCATTTATCGTAAATGGCCGGCATTTTGCCCATCTCGACTGCTGCCACATCAATGCATAAACTCGCCACAGCGTCCGACGACGGTCTACAACCTACTGAGTCACACCATCCTTTTTACACAACGAGATTGTGGTGGTGGCCATGCAGCGGAATTGTTCTTCATCACCATTCTGTCTGATAGGTTGGACTTCCACTCTCCTTGCCATTTGGAGGCAATATTGAAGTTATTTAAGATATTGATAGCAGTTGCAAGGTCGATTTTGAGATATCAGCGGCTAAGACAATAGGCTGAACTCGTCGTAAATAGGCAGATGGGGATCAGCCAGAATTTTTTGCACTTCATAAAGTCTGAGGCAACAGAATGTCTGTTGCCGTCGTCGGCGAAGCTATAAGTATGACTTAAAGTGGCCAGCTGCTAGAAGGCACATTTAATTATCTCTGAGATGCTAATCATAACTTGCTATAGCTGTGTTGCAACCCGCTAGAGCTCTATTAAGATACACATGCACGTATTGCATGAATTATTAAACAATAATAAACAAAATTTTTTTTATTAGGTTATTAACAAAAAAAAAAAGCCCAAGTGCGAGTCGGACTCGCGCACGAAGGGTTCCGTACCATTATTTATAAAAACGGCAAAAAAAATCACGTTTGTTGTATGTGGGAGCCCCCCATAAATATATGTAACGTAGTATAAAAAAAATAAATAAAAAAAAATGTTTTATTTTTATTTAATTATTTATTTTTAAAGCGAATATATAAATATTATGTGAGTATTTCAAGCGTCTACCTATTACCGTTATCAATTGCGAGCAAAAACGAGCAAAAAAAAAACACGTTTGTTGTATGGGAGCCCCCTTAAATATTTATTTTATTCTGTTTTTTATTAATTGTTGTTATAGCGGCAATAGGAATACATCATCTGTGAAAATTTCAACTGTCGAACTATCACGGTTCATGAGATACAGCCTGGTGACAGACGGACGGACGGATGGACAGCGGAGCCTTAGTAATAGGGTTTGCCCTTTGGGTACGGAACCCTAAAAACTAAAATCTTTTCTACTGTGTCGCTCATGAAGTCCTTTCATTTGATACCCATATCATACGATTTAAAGTGGTAATAAAACCCCATTTTGTGACGGCAGCCATATTGGTGGCATTTAGGTATTCATGCATTGTCATGAGGCCCAAACGAATGTGCCAAATGTCAGCTCAATCGGACATTATTACGTGAAAAAACTGATTCCTACTGACACCGCTGTGAAACTAATTAAATGCTAAAGGTAGTTCGTTTCTTCTCGTTAAGGTTATATTTAACTCTCTATATAAGCTTTCCAAAAAAAAATCTTTAACATCTTATAAAAAAATATTAAACTAAAACTGCTGGGATACGGGCCTCCCCTCAACGGAAGGGGTTTAGAGCATCCTCCATCACGCTGTTCACCTGCGGGTTGGCGGAGGTCCGTGTTTTCAAGCCGCCTAAAGGCCACTGACTTGGCTTAACGCCTGTCATTTAATGCCACGAAGCACGGAGGAACTTCAGATAAATAAACCCATCCATGGACAATTGGACAAGCGATTCAATGTTCAATGTTATTCCGCATGAAATAAATTACTAGATTACTTTTTTCTAATAACTACGATATTACAAGTAGATTATATCGTTGCTTAACTTGCGTTTTCGATTAGACTGACACGCGCAACGAGACGCCATCGAGCTTTTCACGACTTTCTGCAGCCGAAGCATAAAATAAGAAATAGTACACGCTAAGCCTTTTCTAAATGATTATGCTTCTCTGTGAACGGTTACTGCCTTACTTTTTTCACACCCTATTTCCTATAAAATCTATGAAATACTGAAAGCATTTTGTTGCACCTGGCGAATGAAATTTATTAGCGAATTATTTTATTATTTCTTGTACAATCTTGTTTTTTTGATATGCTGCTATATGATTATGTCAGAACCGTTTAGTTCCAGTATTATTATATTTTTTACTGACCCTGGGTGTACTTTTGTTAGTAGGGACTCTCATTTTGCTTCGTAGTAATTAGGAATTTGAATAAAATTGGCGTAAATTACGTGTCACAACATTCATAACTCTCTCTTACTTCACTCTTCCTTAGTCTAATAAAATTTTTGAGCCACTGCTTTGAATTTCCCTTCCCAGACAACTCGAGAACAAATCGGGTAAATTCAATGTTATTCCGCATGAAATAAATTACTAGATTACTTTTTTCTAATAACTACGATATTACAAGTAGATTATATCGAAACATTGTTAAAAAATTCTCGGCTTTCTTTATTTTGATGTACGAGATTTTCCTGCAGGTCGTAGGGACGGACGCATAAAACAAAATCAACTCGGCGATAAGGGTCGTTTCACACTGCGTCATATTTCACAAAGTGCCCTAAGTTCGGCAGTTAACTCGCACTATTATGGCGCTGTTAACACGTGTTCGCGCTTTATACTTTTTTTTTATATGTGTCGAATCATTGGATAAATGGAAAAAAATGTTGTGAGAAAATATTACATCAAAAGGGTTAGAGTTTGAATGATGTAATGAATGTTTACAAAATTGAGGTTTCAGGTGTGAGAATAGGAAATGGTGTAAAGAATATTATACGCTTTATTGACCCATACTGACATTAAGCTAAGGTCAACCTCACCTACATGTCTGTTCCACCCTGGCTTAACTTCTTACGAGACATATACCTAAATAATCAGAGAAAACACGACATGAGCACGGTGGTCGAATAGCTAACGACTACTTGGTACCGAGTATCGCAAGAAACACTTGTTTGCATGAACATGTCTGTTTATCTTGACCTGGGTCTATTTTCGCTCTCAAAAATAGTAGAAATCTTAGCAACATATAAAGCCTAGGTTAGGCCTCATGTGGAGATCACATCTCTGACCCTGTGCGCCCCAGTACTTACTTGCTCCTTTTAACCGCATACAACAAATAACACTTTGAATCGTTGGTGACCTAGTAATCTCTGATCGTCTGGACTCGATTTCTATACATAGAGATGCTCTATCTCTATAATTTGATACCTGCCGCTGAGTTTCACTATCATACTCGTACAACTCGGCATAAGTTAAAATATCATCCATATCATCTTGTAATTGACTATTTATAACTAAGAAATTGTGAATTTTTGATTTATTAATATCTAGATATAGATAGATAGACACGTTGGGCGCTCCAAACGAGATGGACCAAGATCATGTTTAAGCAATTGCGAATACATAACATTTTATCAGATACAAATTTAATTCCACGTTCCATTCCATGACACACGTATACATACTCGTAAAAGGTAAATTGCACACGTTTGTACGCTAGTGAATTCTTGACAAAATTTTCATAAGAGAGCGGGTAAAGCGTCGCCCGGAGCGACAGACTTAACTTGAGATCACTTTGTAAACGGCCTTTATCGAAACCAGGGACGGACTCTACTGGACAGACATAGCACGTAAACTGACATAGAACTTAAAAAGGTACTAAAAAAACGTTTACTCAGAATGTAAACTAGTAGAGTAAACCATATACACATACTAGTATTATAGTACTATTAGTAGTAGTAGTAGTGGTCCGTATGGACCACCTAATGTAACCGTAACCTAATGTAGATTGTATTACAAAGAAAATTGAACGCGCGTTGCCCTCCTCATGTTTTTATAAATATTTATATAATAATTTGTGTATTAACCGATTATCATTTAATTTTTTTTTTATTCTACAAACCGATGTAAATACGTAGCATGGTAACAAAAAAGTTACCATTTTATAATGAAATTGTAATACTTTGTGATAAATGGCTCAGGGCCAATGCCAACCTCGCCTGCACGTGTTCTACTCTGCTAATAAACAAAACAGGCTCTGAGGAAAAGAGAGGTGAGGCGTGTTGTGCCCGGTTGGAGAACCTTCACCTCATAAAAGACCGTAGTCAAATAACAATACCCTTAAGTGAGAATTTTTGTGTTCCTGCTAGTGAATGACATCACCAGATGTAAGAGCAATGTGAGCAATACTCGTTTCTTGGCAGCCGGCGGGCCAGATACTTGTTTGAAACCCGACGTGGTATAAAAATATAATTTATTGTATGAACGTTCAAAGTTACGTCTTCAGTCCCGGTTTTCTAAAGACGTTACTGTGAATAAGTGTAGTGGAGCGTGAACATCGTGACAGTATCATATCTGAAGGTCCTGTTTTGTGCCGAGTGGACGGCAAATGAAACTTTATTGGACATCTTTCATTTGTTGGACCCTCGTCGTCGAGCGCACAAAGAAACCTCCAGTTTTTGCCAACCACTTTGAAGAGGAAGACGGAATATTTCGTAAAACGAAATATAATAAACAGAGAATTTGTTATGTTTTTAAGTAAATATATTTGAACTAGCTTTCTATCGCGTCTTTGTACGGGGAGTACGTCTTAGTATATTGTGGTGTGTGAACGCCTTTATAATTTATATTAGTATATAAGTCAAAACTTCAATGTATTAAAAGAGAGTAGTAATAAATCCGTTGCAATGAACACATCTTATTATTGACAAATTCCATACCTCATATGGCGACCGCTGCCATTTGAGATGCGGCGCGCGCATCTTCGAAATGTGTGATATAGAACAATTTGAAGTGCGGTGCAAACGAACACTTTCATACAGTGCAAATTTTTATATATCAAAAATAAAATAAAATAAATAATATGGGTTCGTCACAATCCGTCGAGGAAACCGTTGTTGCCCAAAATAGTGCCGGTGGAGGTACAAATAATGCGTCAATCGAGCAGTTAAAATCGCACTTGGACATTACTAATATTTTACTGGCGGTTCTCACCATCGTCGCCTTGGCGTTATTCATATTTGGTGGATGGTATTTGTACAAAAAGTGCCATAAACAATGGATAAGGAAAGAAGTCAACCAGGCGTTCCTGCGGCGAGTCTCGTGGAGGAGGAATCGCGAAAAGGTGATGTGTAACCACAATAGTGTACCATGTGTAAAATGTGAGTAAAAATTTGTTAAATCAGTGAATTTGCGTGTGAAATCGGTAATCGATTTGCGGTACTATGAACATTTTCAATTATACTTATTTTATAATCCCACTGCCAGCGCGCCCCTAGCGCTTATGTTTACCTATTTAGTTTTAATTAATTTCTATAACAAATGTATCAAGATATTAAATAATGGGTATCAACCCTATCAAAAAAAAAAAAAATTTAAATATGATAATTATAAGTTATAAGTAAGATTATTTCTTTAATGATATAAAGTTTATTTCAATTCATGGAGTCTATTTTAAAAGATTTTTATGAACGATTAAATAAAATTAAAGAATCTTTAATTAAAGCTGGTCCTAGCAGGCGAAGCTCGTCGAAGGCTTGCCAAGAGAAATATTTAGAATCTAATAATATTTATGACGAATTTAATTGTATATTAAAAGATATTAAGGATAATGTTAAAAATTACAAATCAAAGGATTTAGAGACATTGAATTATTAATAATTTTATCTGATAATATTGAATCATTGTTTTTTAGTATTAAAAAATTGTATGACTCAGAAACTGAAACAATGGAAAAATTTGATTTAAAAACGGTTGTGGCCTTATTGCCGGTCATGAACGGTAAAGAAGAGGTCACAAAACAGCTGATCTCGGCAATAGAAATGTATGACTCTATGATAGGAGACGGTGATAAGAAGTTGCTGATCAATTTTATTCTTAAAACAAGACTCTCTGAGACAGCTACATTAAGGTTGTCACAAAGTTATAACAATGTTAAATCATTAGTTGATGATATGAAAAAACATTTACTTGTCAAAAAATCATTTACGGCCTTGCAACAACAATTATTGCATGCTAGACAAAATCATAGGAGTATAGATAATTACGGAAAAGAAATAGAATCTTTATTCTCTGAATTGACTATTTCGCAAGCAGATGGCGATAGTAGTAAAATTGATATTTTTAGATAAGATAAAGATAAAATTCATTTATTCACAAAAATAAGGTGATACAGATGTCAGATTCATAAGCATAAGAGTTTCACTTATTCTGCCCGATTTTGGGCGTGTGAACTAATCGTTGATACTCGTAACTAGCATAATTATTATAATTACTAAGATTAATACAGTTTAAGTCGCCAATATACAAATCATTATTATTGAAATTAATTACAATTTATGTCGCAAATAATCGTCAATAGAATAAAAACATTTATTTAATAAAATGTCATGCAATTTTTTCTTAAATGTCATTAATTTCAGCTCTTTAAGATTGTCAGGAAGATGATTGTAAATTTTTATTGACATGCAATAAACGTTTCTTTTAAATTGCGTCAGACGTTGTTTAGGTGTAATCAGTCGATTTTTATGCCTTGTTCTAGAAGTTTCAATTTCTCCATGTTTAGTAAAAAGATTTAGATTTTTTTTAACAAAAACACATAATTCATAAATGTACAGACATGGAAGTGGTAAAATGGAATATTTTATGAATAAAGGTTTACAGGTGTCTGTTCTATCCGCATTACTTAATGCTCGTATACATTTTTTCTGGCATACAAAAGCTCTAGAAATATCGACAGAATTACCCCATATTATTAAAGCATATCGCAGTATGGATGATACATATCCATGATATGCCATGAGTGCAGCTTGCACTGAGGCTATACATCTTACTCTTCCCAACACATAAACAAATCTATCCAATTTGCAACAAAGCGTATCTATGTGAGCTTTCCAACTGCAGAGGTTATCTACAGTTACGCCCAAGAATACGGTTGATTCTACCTCCTCGAGTTTATTATTGTTATACATAACGTTTAGCGGCACTATAGGTTGGTTAATTGTAGATCTAAAATTAATTATTTTCGTTTTAGTCATATTAATACTTAAATTATTATTATTTAGCCAATTAATTATATATTTTAAATTGTCATTAATGTCAGTTTCATAATTAACGTCATTCCTTTTTTCAATTAAGAGTGTAGTATCGTCAGCAAATAATATACATTTATGATTTGTAGCAGACGGTAAATCATTTATATATATAAGGAATAGGAGCGGTCCCAGGATACTACCCTGCGGTACACCGCTGCCATTATGACAGTATTGGGATCTATATACTTTTGAAACCACTGAATGAGCAATTGGCGATTAAAAGGTTCGCCGACGGCCTGCAAAATAGTCATTTAAGAACAGTAATTGCAGCAAGAAATTATAGCACCCTAAAGGACGCTATAAGGGGTGCCAAGGACGAGGAATTATCGTGTGTGCCGGATGGTAGCATTATGAACTTTCAAAGAGGTAAGAGTAACAGCCGCTTTTATTCACAGAAATTTACTGGAACTCGCCAGCCGTCTTCGTTTAACAGTTCGAGAGGTCATGGATTTCACGGTCGATTGTACTATAATAATAATAACAATGGAGGACGTGGATACCCTACTCGTGGGCCGCGTGGGTCTCCAACGCGTGGCTATATACCGCGTGGGCATTCTACGCCCGGACAATATTATAATACGAATCGTGGAAGAGGTTTTAATCGGGATAATATGCAAATACATCATTATCAATCGGTACAGAATACAGAACAGGTAGAGGCTGAAAGTCAAAACATGCCTAATAGTGATAGTTCGGAAGCCCAGTTAAATCAGTTTTTTCGTGCCTAACAATAATTCTATATGTCATTATAATAATTATAACTCAGTTCAGTTATATCTCAATGATACAAATTATACTTGGTTGGTAGATACGGGCACATCACTCAGTGCAATCAAATATGATACGCTGATAAAGCATAACATTCCATTCCGTAATGAGCGTGTAAGAATATACGGAGTGTGTGGAGAACTTTACTCAGAAGGTTTTGTTTATCTAACTTTAACTTTTATGGGAAAGGAATTTCAAAACAAGTTTTATGTCTTTAAGAACCTATGTTGTGTGAGTGATGGAATATTAGGTCAAGATTTTTTAAGTAAATACAAAAGTACTCTCAATCTCCTCCTGATTATAGATCACCTGAGCATCTCTTTCTCGAAATCACCCTACATCATTCCAAGGTGATGTTGGGTGTCTATTATAGTCCCTCGTTGCATATAAATTACTTCGACTCCTTGGATGCCATTCTCGCCGAAGTACGCCCACAGGTTGATCATATGATACTCATGGGAGACTTCAATACTTGCCTCGTAAAGAATGATGCCCGTTCTAAAAAACTATTAGCCATCCTGCAATCATTTGATTTACATCAACTTTCTCTAGGCCCTACTCACTATTCACATAACGGTCCTCCTTCTTTGTTAGATCTAATAATCACCTCTTCTCCTGACCTTGTAGCGTGTCATGGTCAATTTAACGCACCTGCCTTTTCCGCGCATGATTTAATATTCGCGTCATTAAAGGTCCGAGCCCCCAAACGTAGACATAAAGTTTTAATGTTGCGTAATTACAAGGCCATAGACCGTGATGCGTTACGGGATGATATCTCGCGTACCGACTGGAGTCCTGTACTCAATGCTTCTGACCCCGATTGTAAGCTTGCAGCGTTCAACTCTATTCTCATGTCTATCTTTGAAAAGCATGCTCCGATACAACCCGTTAAAGTAAAACATTTTCCCTCACCCTGGCTCACAGACGAGATTAAGAAGCTAATGGCGAGAAGGGACAGGGCAAAAATTAAATGGCGTAAGAATCCTACTGAGGCTAATCGACTTAATTATGTCACACTGCGTAATGGTTGTAACAAGCGTTGCAGGGATGCGAGGAGAAAATTTATTCACTCATCTATTGACCACTGTCCGCCGGATAAGCTGTGGAAATTTTTAAACAAGTTAGGAGTTGGCAATTCTAAGTCGTGCACTGTTAATAATTTTAATTTAGACGCTGACGATATCAATAAGCACTTCAGTTCAACTTCTGTGACTTTGTCGCCTCAAGCTAAAACAGCTACGTTAACACGCATAAATGATGCTCCTTTACATGATTGTGATCCATTTGAACTTGGTGTAATTACATCGGATGAGGTGTTAAAGCTTATTGACTCCATTGGGTCCAGAGCCGTGGGTATTGATGACATAGGTCTCGATATGATCGAACCGATCAAGGAGCTGATAGCACCGATATTGGCGGATATTCTAAACTGTTCGTTATCCTCAGGAATAGTTCCATCTGTATGGAAAAAAGGACATGTTATCCCACTTCCAAAAAAATCCAATCCCTCCTCCTTTACTGATTTTCGCCCTATCACTATTCTACCGTTTTTATTCAAGGTGTTGGAGCACTTTGTGCATCAACGCCTTACTAGTTTTCTTAGACGCAACCACTTCCTGAATCAGTGTCAGTCTGGTTTCCGTGCTGGCCATAGCACAGTCACAGCTCTTATCAATATTACTGATGACATCCGCAAAAATATCGATAATAAACTTCTTACTGTCCTTGTGCTATTAGACTTTACTAATGCTTTTAATATGGTCGATCATGACATATTGATGGCGCTACTTCATCAACTGAATCTATCTACCATCTCTCTGTCCTGGTTCCAATCATACCTCTTTGATCGACAACAAATGGTAAAGATAGACGAACGGAGGTCTAGTTGGTGCACAGTTAATACTGGCGTCCCACAGGGCGGAGTGCTTTCTCTTATCCTTTTTTCTATTTTCATCAACGGCATTACTTCTTGTTTAAACTCTTCCTTTCACTTGTACGCCGATGATTTACAAATATACGCTGCTGCCCCCCTTCAAAACCTCACACAAGCTATAGGGGTCATTAATGCGGACCTCCGGGCAATAGGAGAATGGGCTGATAACTTTGGCTTGAAAATTAATGCGACTAAATCACAAACCATAGTTATTGGCAGTCCCCATTTTATTTCAAAGTTCCAAACCATGACTTTTCCTAGTGTTAGTTATAACGGTACGACTATACCATACTCCACTAAAGTAAATAACTTAGGAATTGTTATGGATCAGACACTTTCATGGGGGCCTCATATCAATGAAATAAGTCGCAAACTATACACTTCACTTCATTCTCTTAGACGCCTGCAAAATTTTCTTCCTGTAGACACTAAAATAATGCTGGCTCGTTCCCTACTCTTACCTCTCATTGATTATGCCGACGTGGCCTTCCTGGATCCTTCAGAAGAATTGTTAGATAAATTAGATAGATTGCAAAATCAGTGCATTCGTTATGTCTTTGGCCTCCGGAAGTATGACCACATTTCTCAATCCAGGCAACAACTGAACTGGCTTCCCATACGGTTACGTCGCAAAGTCCATATCCTGACCATGCTATTTAATGTGCTTTTTAATCCCTCAATTCCTAAATATCTTAAGGATCGATTTCACTATCGAGATGTCGATGCACGTCTGCGTCGTAGTGATGACCCAATTTTGAAACTCCCTGTTTTCCAAACGAATTCTTTCTATAATTCATTTAGTGTGCAAGCGGTACGGCTATGGAACGCGCTCCCTCTTGACCTGAGAAAGTCACAAACTCTCGGGTCATTTAAAAAAGGATTACTCAAATATGTATTATCCTCTGAGTGATGTCAGATTGTATTACCACAGGTATCTACTATCAGTCTCAGTCTGTTCATTCTCCTAACGCGTCAGACTAAGTGATATGTACTTATATTACTACTATTGCTTTTAATGTGCTTTTATAATATTATGTTTTTGAGCATAATGTGTTATATGTATATGTGTATGTATATATGTGGTATATGTGTGTGTGTGTATAATTCAAGTATGAGTTTTAAGGTATGATTTCATTGTCATTATTTTATTTTAAATTGTGCGAAATTTACTCCTCCTGTATTCCGTGGTTGACTGGAAGAGATCCCTGTTGGGATAAGTCCGCCATTGTACTAGTGGTTATTATTACGTATAAGTGTATGTATTACTGTTATAGTGCAATAAAGTTTTACAAACAAACAAACAAGTATTTTAAACTTTGAGTTAAATACTTTACAGTTAAATTATTATGATGAGTCAGTTATTTTACCTTTGTTGATGGGAAAAAGTGGCAGTAACAATTATTTAATTATTCCGCCCCGTTCAGAGTCGATTCATTACGTATCAGTAGGAGCAAAAAATGATTGCGTAGTATATCCTAAACAGCTATGCGAGGGAGTTTTCGTAGCTGGAATGATATCTAGGCCGGATAAGGGCGTAATACCGATACAAATATTGAACACACGTGAAGATGAAGTACGGTTAAGCTATTTTAGCCCAGATTTAGGACAATTAAGCGATTACAATTTATTAACATTTCAACATGAAACTAACAACGCTAGTCGAGTACGAAAACTTTTTTCGGAACTTGATTTGAATCAACTAAATAAAGAAGAACAAATAGAAATCGAAAAAATATGTGCAAAATTTAGTGATATATTTCATTTAGAGGGTGATAGGCTGACAGCCACGAATATTTGCGAACAAAATATTTATTTGAAACCAAATTCGACACCCGCTTATACCAAACAATATCGTTTACCTAAAACGCAATTAGGAGAAATTAAAAAGCAAATAAATAAAATGATTGAAGACGATATCATTGAGGAGACCATCAGTGACTGGTCTAGCCCTATTCTTCTAGTTCCCAAAAAATCTGGAAAAGGCGAAAAACAGTTTAGGCTTGTGGTAGACTATAGGAAATTAAATAATAAAATTTCTGATGACCGATTTCCCTTACCGAATATTATTGAAATACTTGATTCACTTTCAGGCGCAGTTTATTTTAGCCACCTAGATCTTCAGTCGAGCTATTATCAAGTAAAATTAACTGAAGAAAGTAGAAAATGTACTGCTTTCACATTTGATAAACAATATCAAATGAAGCGCCTACCTATGGGGTTAAAAATTAGCCCGAGTGCCTTTTCAAGAGTAATGACAGTTGCACTTTCAGGTCTTAATTACGACAAGTGTTTCGTATACCTAGACGACCTAATCATTTTCGGCAGAAACTTATATAATCACAATAAAAACTTAATAGACGTATTTTCTAGGCTCAGAAAAGTAAATTTAAAACTTAACCCGCGAAAATGCCATTTTCTGAAAAAAGAAATTTTATATTTAGGACATACGGTTACGGCTGATGGTATTAAACCGGATCCGGATAAAATAAAAGCAATTAAAGAATATCCAGTCCCAAAATCTGCTGACGAAGTCAAGCGATTTGTGGCTTTTTCTAATTATTATCGACGTTTCATACCAAATTTTGCAGAGAAAGTAATTGCATTGAATAATTTATGTAGGAAAAACGTACCATTTATATGGACGGATGAATGTCAAAAATCATTTTTAACCTTAAAGCAATCACTCATGACCCCGCCCTTATTGCAGTTTCCCAATTTTTCATCGGAATTTCGACTTTATACGGACGCGTCTGGGAAATCAATCGGTTCTATATTATGCAATAGTGACAATAGGCCCGTTGCATACGCGAGTCGTAGCTTAAATAAAGCTGAGGTTAATTATCCTACTATCGAAAAAGAGTTACTGGCAATAGTATGGTCAATTAATTATTTTCGACCTTACTTATATGGCACAAAATTTAAAATATTTACAGATCATCGTCCATTGATTTATCTTTTTAATATGAGCAACCCATCTAGCCGCTTGACTAAGTTTAGGTTGAAATTGGAGGAATATGACTTTGAAATAAATTATATAAAAGGCAGAGATAACGTAGCTGCAGATGCGTTATCCAGAGTGATTCTGACGTCAGATGAGTTGAAAGGAATGAGGGAAAATATTGTGAATGTTATGACTAGAAAGCAGTATAAAAATAGTGAAAATCCAATAGATAACTCTTCTACTAGCGTTTCTAGCGATATACGGACTGATCACCCGAATATTGTGGAAATGTTAAGTAAGCCAAAGAAATCAGTCGAGTTAGTATTTATCGATAAGGAGGCAATGAAAAGTGTGAGGAATGAATGCAATGAGAGAAGTGATACCTTGTTTACTTTCTGTGATAAGGATTTGATAATATATACAAGTCCCGATTCCCGATCATGTTTGACGCGAGACGTTTTCGTGAGGGGTCTGGCAGATTTTTGTAAAGAAATAAATATAGAAGAGATATATATCGTGAAAGATAATAAGAATATAAAATACATACAATGGTTGTATGATATAATAAATAAAAATAAAATGTGGTCCGGGCCACGAGTTTGTTTATTAAATGGAAGACAAAGAATAATGAATGATGACGATAAAAAAGTAATTTTAAACGACTTTCATATTTTGCCGACTAGCGGCCATGCCGGCATAAGACGAATGACCAATAATATAAAGCGCTATTATTTTTGGTCAAAAATGGACAAGGATATAAATAACTTTGTATCGAAGTGCAGCAAGTGTCAAAAACAAAAACACTCTGCCACCTTAAAGGAACCGATGACTGTTACGACAACGGCTCAATCGGCCTTTGATAAATTATACTTAGATATAGTTGGGCCCATAGATAGAGATTATTATAATAAGGCATATATCTTAACAATACAATGCGAACTTACAAAATATATAGAAGCGTATCCATTAGAAGATAAGAGTAGTATTAGCGTAGCAAAAGCTTTTGTAGAAAACTTTATACTTAGGTATGGCATACCTCGTGCTATAGCGTCAGATAGAGGTACCGAGTTCATATCTTCAACTATGAAAGACGTCTGTAAGTTGTTAAATATCGATCACCTGACAGCAACCGCTTATCACCATGAATCGATAGGATCTTTAGAAAATACACATAAGCATTTAAATGCATACTTGCGTATACAAACAGATAATGAACCCAGGACGTGGAGCACGTGGCTACCATTCTGGTGTTTCAGCTATAATACTAGTGTGCATACATCTGCTAAATTTTCTCCATTCGAGCTTGTATTTGGAAAGAAATGTAATCTGCCTTCTAATTTATGTAAACAAGCCGAGCCTTTGTATAATTGTGAAGATTATGCACCATGTTTAAAATATAGACTTCAAAAAACACAACAACAAGCACGAGAGAATTTATTATTGTCAAAACAAAATAGGAAAGAAAAATATGATATAAATGTAACTACACGTATGTATAGACCTAATGATTTAATTTTATTAAAAAATGAAATTGGAAATAAATTGCAAGAAATATATAATGGTCCTTATGTTGTATTAGAAGATATGTCACCAAATGTAAAAATAATAAAAAATGATAAAATTGACATTGTTCATAAAAACAGGACCAAACCATATAAAATGTAACCTAATAATAATTAATTTACTTTATTTTATTTTTATGTATACTTTATTATGAATGTAATCAAAATTTGTTTACCTTTAAAAATTATGTACTTATGTAAGTAAAGGAAAAAAAAAATATTAATCTAAGTAATTATATTTTTTTTTTCAATTGCTGTGGAGGTGTGGTGTGTGAACGCCTTTATAATTTATATTAGTATATAAGTCAAAACTTCAATGTATTAAAAGAGAGTAGTAATAAATCCGTTGCAATGAACACATCTTATTATTGACAAATTCCATACCTCATAATATCAAAAATTCTTTATTTTGGATGTTTACGTTATAATAGCTACCTGTACCGCCAAATTTCCGCCCGATCCATTCAGTGTTTGATCTGTGAGTTGATCGATTAGTCAGCCAACCAGTCTTCTCTTTTACTGGTTACTGTAAATTATTTTGTAATAATAATAGGTAGGGGAAAAAGTCTTTTCGCATTATAGTATGTATGAACTTGTAATAAAATCTCTTTGGTTATACCATTTGTATCTGGCAGGTTTTGATATCATTAAAAAGTTTAAATTTTAAAAAACATAATTCCAAATTCAAATTAGGTAAATGTGTGATTTTCATTTGTTTTTTTTACTGTCAAGATGAGTGAATCTAATGAAGAAATTCGATTCATTTTAAAATTTTACTACAAAAAAGGTAACAATGCAACGCAAGCTGCGAAAAAAATTTGTGACGTTTATGGACCTAGTGCAGTGTCTGTGAGAGTAGCACAAATTTGGTTTAAGCGTTTTCAATCAGGAAATTTTGATGTGAAAGATGCACGTCGCTCTGGTCGCCCTGTTACGGATAAAATTGATGCCATTTTTGAAAAAATGGAGCAAGATCGGCATATCAGTAGTTATGACGTAGCTGAAGAATTAGGAATTGACCACAAAACAGTTTTGGCCCATTTGAAAAAAGCTGGGTACACTAAAAAGCTCGATATTTGGGTGCCACACGATCTCACTGAAAGAAACCTAATGAACCGTGTACTCATTTGCGATTCTTTACTAAGACGTAATGAAAGCGAACCGTTTTTGAAGAAGCTTATAACTGGTGATGAAAAGTGGATCACGTACGACAAGAACGTGCGAAAAAGGTCGTGGTCAAAGGCCGGTCAGGCTTCACAGACTCTGGCAAAACCCGGGTTAACCCGCAACAAGGTGATGCTGTGTGTATGGTGGGATTGGAAGGGCATTATTCATTATGAGCTGTTACCGCCAGGCTGAATTCTGAAATTTCAATTATCAATTCTGAACTCTACTGTGAACAACTGATGAGATTAAAGCAAAAAGTTGAGAGAAAGCGGCCGGAATTAATTAACAGAAGGGGTGTGATTTTTCATCATGATAACGCTAGACCTCACACATCTTTAGCCACTCAGCAAAAATTAAGAGAGTTTGACTGGGAGGTGTTAATGCATCCGCCGTATAGTCCTGACCTTGCACCTTCTGATTTCCACCTGTTTTGGTCTCTTCAGAATTCTTTAGGCAATGTCAGGTTAACATCACGAGAAGACTGCCAAAACCACTTGTCGTGGTTTTTTAAACAGAAGTCCCAAAATTTCTATAGTAATGGGATCATGTCTGTACCTACAAGATGGCAAAAAGTTATCGAACAAAATGGCACCTACATACTTTAGTTAAATGTAAATAAACTTTATTAAAAAATGTTTTGAATATTCATATAAAATACGAAAAGACTTTTTCCCCAACCTAATATGTACCTCCGACTCGATTAGACTTCGCGAGAGTAGTTTAACATTAACTAAGATTCAAGTTATATTTATTTACTTTTTTTTATAATACTAAAGTGGCAAAAAAGCATACGGCCCGCCTGATAGCAAGCAATCAACGTAGCCTATGAACGCCTATGACATCACGGCATCACACACGCGTTGCCGACCCTGTAAAGAACCTCTTCATTTTACCAAAATCGGTTCAGTAGGCAACTGAACCGATTTTGGTAAAATGAAGAGGGACAAATAAAAAAAACACTTTCGCCTTGATCGAAGTAAGTAACATATTCTGTGCAAATAACACAGCAAAGTAGATGACAACAAAATAAATTACATTAGTGAATACGCATTTGCTTTAAGTAAATCGAATCCAACAAACAAGTGTTTATTTTTATGTAGACCAAGCATTAAGAAAATATTTAACTCAAAATACAAATAACACAAGATACTTCATTCAAATACTAACGTTGAAAACATTCGCCAGTTTACATTTATACCAAAAATTCTCTTCACAAAGTGAATGCATGTTTTGAAATAAAATTACTAGACCGGAGCCCGAAGAACGGAGGACGATTTCCAAAATGTGTTTACAATGACGGCCGACGGAGGCGAATGCGACATATTTCATCATTGCAAAGAATGGCTCGGACTCTATAAAAATGGAACGACGTAAACGGTACATGCATCGACAAAACTCCAAATTGTTTCTCATGATACGCATATTTTCTATTCTCCCTTTGTAATTTTTAGAAGCTATGTCTATAGAAGATATGTATAAGTAGAAGTTATGTAAAATTTGATTTTCTATTAAGGAATGATCCCATCTTTAATCTTCTTGTGGTTTACTTCGAGTACCTACTAAAATGTGATTAGTATTAAAAGTCAAATTTTAACATCCATGGATATATTGTGATTGTTTTGTAATCAAAACAATCACAATATATCCATGAATATTTATTTTAGGACATTGACAATGCACAGTATGACAATATTAAATCTATATAGTCAATCACTCGTAGAGCTGCTCGTAGACTCGTAGAGAAAGTTCTACGTTTCGGGATTCGTAGTAAGTACTACTTGTACGTAGTAGTACGTGTAACGTGTAACGCTTGAAGTATTATCTATCGATCTTCTAATATATATAAAATTCTCGTGTCACAATGTCAGTACCATACTGCTCCGAAACGGCTTGACCGATTTTTATGAAATTTTACATACATATTCAATAGTTCTGAGAATCGGCTACTATCTATTTTTCATACCCTTAAGTGAAAAGGGTGATCCACCCCTAACATTTTTTTTTAATGTGGTATTAAAAAATACATACAACTCTAAATTTTCACCCTTCTACCATCAACCCCTAAATTTATATGGCAAAACAACGTTTGCCGTGTCAACTAGTTAACTATATAAATATCAACAACCCATAAAACGTTAGCTACAATTGATCTCACAATGTACTCGTACTTTAAAAGTAGTAACAACAACTTAAGTTTGACATTCTCGGATACACTTCACTGCCCGACGATACCGAATAGCCGAGCCGCTCGCCCTCACTTCCGGTCACTATATAATAAAGTTATTCCCGTTCTTTCGATAAACTTCAGTTTGTCCGACAATAAATTACCGGGTCGCAGTCGCGGAAGCCCGCTCCGCCAAATATTGGCTTAACTTTGAAGAATGGACCGGCCTTCGGCTTGATGCGAATAAACATGTGTTTGTAGCGGACGACAAATATCTCTGTAACGAGACAAAATTGTATCATTTTCGTCAAATGTACATTTATTTTACTGAAAAAATAAGAAATTTTTGACTTTGTTATTGTCCGCCCGCGATTTCGTCCACGTGGACTGCCGCGAGTGAATAAATTAAAACATCTTCTCTAGGTGCTCACTTAAGCTGGACCAGAGCTTCATGCCTCTGGTCCACCAATATTTCATGCCTTTGGTCCACGTCATTTAAAGAATATTTCTGCAATATTTTATGCTTCTGATCCACGTTATTTAAAAAATCTTCGTGCTAGATCTCATGTTTCTGGTCCATGTCATTTAAATAATCTTAGTGCTAGATTTGTTAGTGCTAGATTGTCGTTCTCAAGGGCAAATTCTTTTGAGTGAGCTAACCAGAAAGGAAGGAGTTGCTGCGTTGGCAGCGGAGGTGTCCGCGCGCGATCAATATTTCATCTTGCTATCGTTAATATGTCAATATGGCTACGATGTCCGCTTCACATCAGGCGGGCTGTATGCTTGTCTGCCACCCGTCGTAGTATAAAAAAATATACTTAATACCTAAATTTATCCATAAACGCATGTAACTGTAACAATATCTGCTCAGCCGTCAGTCGAACGGTAACCTTTACTATATAAAATAATTTAAAAAGTAGCCTTTGTAGTTACTCAGGTTGCATTGGACTACACGCGGCGAACGCGTAGCGGACAACCGTAGCACTGCTACGCCGCCCGCCCCGCCAAACCGTAGACTTGACAAATATTTACAATCGACTGTAATATAATTATTTGTACAGTATATAAGGATTTGATTTAAGAATTTAATAATTATTTAATTAAATTCTTTAAAACAGTGCATTTTCATGTAGAATGGCATTTTAGGATTAACTTATAAAACTCTACGATAGCGTAGCAAACCGCTTGTTGATTTGTTTTAGTTCCTCTGAAGAATTATTTTTAAGCTTTACCCAAATCAGATAATGTGTTAAGAATTATATTAACTAACGCTTAGCGTCAATATCTACAAGATGTGTTGATACAAAGCACAGCTTAAGTGATAAACAAGAAATACGATAATCGACCTAATTAATGCTCTTACGATTCATGTGAATAAAGGAATGAAACATTTATTTGTATCTACAGCAGACACATAATTAGTGTTCAAAATATCATTCAGGTGATGCTTACGGTAGTTAAGTGGCTGCAAGAGTGACCAATGGTTCGACCCTGAAACACAGATGTGATGCCACATCGGTGTTTCAGGGTTTCTAAAGGTAATCTAAATTAGATTAATTTTATTTTTCATCACTATTGAAGGAGTGACAAGAATGAGAAGTATATATAAAATCTTATAATTATGTTTATTTTTACTGACCGGTTTCTCCGCTAAGACATTATCATAGTAAACAGATGGTGTTTGTGTTGCTACAAAAAAATTTTTATACCGTGCACAGTATAAAAATGTTTTGTACAAAAAATATACATAATTACATGAATTACATATTTACAAGTGCTTCCTGATAACATTATGATAATAATATTCCACCAAGTGCCAACAATTAACAATAACAACTTTATCATTAGAATATTTTTGTCGTGTCTATTTTTAAATAGGTCGTTTGTTTACGACAGATATCCCTGTATCTGATGGCGCGGCACTAATGCCGTATGAATGAAATTTACTGTCAATATCTGAGGCCCGCATGCGGCTTTGTGACGCAAACTGTCCTCTTTTATACCCGCCATTATTCCTCTTTTTATTTTTCCTTTTGCATTTTTTAGTATTTATTTATGAGTATCGGCGGCGGGCTTTTATTTTATAGATTCGGTTTCATTGGCTATTTGCCTATACTTATTTATAAATGTTAATTCGGTTAATTATGGCCATTTTGAGCTGTAAGTCACTCAGTATCATCTTTGAACCAAAAGCTCAGCTGCTTTCTTCATATTGATTTAATATGAAGAAAGAAAAGTAGAGACTCTTGCAAAAAAGTGCTGTCAGAATTATTATCCATATAAAATAGCAAGAATTATTGTGTACTTTTGTGTGCTATATGATCTGTTGGGTTTTAATTATTTTATCGATATCTATAGAATTAAAATGCGCAAAATATCACTTTGTGTATTTTCGAAATACACAAGAACCCTCACAAACTTCGCATTCGTCGGCTTGCTTGCCAACTAATTGCGAGGTGAGACAATTTTCGCACCTTTCGGGTGTTCGTTTTTGACGCTTAGTGGAATATCAACTCAAAACATTGAAAAGATATAGAATCCCATAGTTCTTGAAATGATATTTACGGAAAACTACATTTTTTGGCATATTTTACTTCGATAACTATTGAGTATAATAATATTTTTTTAAATTTTATTACTTATTAAAAACTATATCGTGTCACACGGTTTTTGGTATGATGTTTATTTAGCTAATAAATATTTTTTTCACACGAGTGGCGTTAGTTTACAGTAGGGATGGTCTTAAGTCTAGTACTAAAAAGAGAGATGCAGTGCTAATGAAGTCGTAACCTTAACTTGTTTAACAGTTTATATTTTCTTATCAAGAAATTTTACATTCTGCAGTCTATACAAATAAATACTGGAACATTCTGTGTTAATGTACTCTTTTCACTTTTGATGACTTCACTAGCAGTTTCCACACAGGTATACAAAATCCAGAAGAATATTGTTATTTTTTGCGGTCTTTTGAGAGATGGAGATGCTTTCCCAATTGCAGACCTTTTTTTATCGTGGCCAAATTGATTTGCCAAACTAGTATGCTCGAGATTAACTGCATCTTTAATATCTCTATTAAACTCTCAATTGACATAACTCTATATAAGAAAACAAGAATAACTAATTTTGTTAAACAATCTTTAATTAATTAAAAAGAAAAGAAAGGACTTTTAATGCTTTTCACTTATCAAGTCCGTTCATTTGATACCCATATCGTATCGGTTAAAACGGAAACCATTAATTGCCATTTTGTGGTGGCCGACACATTGGATTAATGTCAAACGCACATTGTCACGAGAATCAAACGAGTGTACCAAACTTCAGCTCAATCGGACGCTCGGAAGTGTGCTAAATTTATTTTACATGATTTGATTACAGGCACTGCGGTGAAGCTAAATCGAAGCTTGTAAAATACGCCCAAAGAACAGTTCACAGTTACCTCAACAAACTGCTAAATAATGAGCCCAAAAGTTGGTATAAGCACCCCTATAATTTGTCCTGGATTACCAGGAGACGGTGGAGTTGATCCTGGCGATTAGTCACAAGTATCGCGGGATGAATTCCGGGTCCGGGATCTCTCGGCTTATCGGCTCCGGGCGCATCGGAACGACTCCCTGCGAATACTGATTACCTGCCTCGATTAAGTATTCAACAAAAGGTGCAGATTTATCAAGATTGACTATTAATATTCGTGTGAGGATTATGACATTGTGCTTTCATCTGATTAATAACATTTATGGATAACGGAGAGAAATGAAAAAGTTTTTGATGTGATAACGTGTTAAAATCGATGAACGCCGGCTGCACGCAAGAAAAAGCATGACTCATTGTCACGTTCCGCCTGAGCCGAGCGTGCAAGCGAGACCGCGAAACAAGCGATAGAGAGACACGATCGACCGATGTTTCTTATGACGTTATTAGTGTTATTACGTAAAATTCTCGTTCGTAAACCAACTTTAGATACAACCAATTTTTTTTAAAATATATATAAAAAAAAAACATTTTCAAAACAGTTGTGTAGTCACAAAACCATTTTTGGGTGTAAATGCTTCATATAAATATTTGAACCGAGACCAATCTCATCTGCACGTGGTGCACCGTGCTGACTGACACACGAGACTCTGGCATAAAGAGAGGTAGGGTATGGCGTATTTTGTAAACTGCCGGATTTGGGAATATAAATATAAATAATAATAATAATAAATATAAATATTTCTGGACAATTTTACACAGCGCCATCTAGTCCCAAATTAAGCACAAAGCTTGTGTTATGGGTACTAGACAACTGATGAATGTACTTAAATACATTTTTTTTTGTAAATACATACTTATAATACATAGAAAATACCCAGACCAATACAAACAGACATGTTCATGCACAAAAATGTTTGTCTTGTGCGGGAATCGAACCCGCGACCTCGGAGTCAAAGTGGCCATTGCTAACCATTCGACCACCGAGCTCGTCGAAGCACTTCTATATCACAGAATACCTAATTTCTACGCGAAGTTCCTATTAACTAATGTCTGTCACATTACTTCGACATAAGCCTGCATGGTATTCTTAAAGAATAGTATGTACAACAGTATACTTTGCTCGTACGTCATTCTTTAAGTGATATTTCTTAAGGAAACACGGGTGCCGCTTGCGTCTCCCAAAGAGATACGGCAACTACTAAATAACAACTACAAGCATATTCATCCCAGTAGTGGTGGGATTGATACAAATAATGTTAAAAACTTCTTGCACCATATTATCATAATAATTATGACGATCACAATGTCCTTAATAATTTTAAAATATTAACTTTTTTATGTCACAAAGTTTTTTTAAACCATGAAGGTGGCAAACAAACGTACAACCCGCCTATTGGTAAACAGTTATCGCAGCCTATGAACTCTTGCGACAACAGAGACATCATGCACGCATTGTCGAAATTACATGCCGAAGTTATATGTTTTTTTTTTATGGGCCCACCACACATTCTCACCACTGTGTCTCTTGTGTAGCCAGGATTAACAGAGGCGACGACTATAAATGGCAATGAACAATGAAGTGAAAAGATTACGAGCTCGGTCAATGGCCGCTTGGACTCCGAGGTCGCGGGTTCGATTCAACAAGACAAATATTTGTGTGCATGAGTTTGTCTGTTTGTCTTGGTCTGGGCGTTTTCTATGTATTATATGTATATATTTACAAAATATATATATTAAGTATTATATCAGTTATCTAGTACTCATATTACAAGCTTTGCTTAGTTTGGGACAAAATTACCGTGTGTAATTTGTTCAAGAATACTATAATACTATAATAAATATAAAACTACGGCTGCCTTGGAACTCAGAACGAATTTAAACAGAAGAAATTAGTAGGAGTAGGAAGCTTTTGGAATTTAATTTCTACAATACTGCTGCCCTTCAATAAATTTATCAGCCCCTTTACCACCATCTCTTATTGCGATTCAATAACTGGATAGAATGCTTATTCATACCAATGAATAAGCGACTCTAATACCAATGAATAAGCGACTCTATTTCATATGGAATAGAGTAGCTTATTCATTGGTATGAATAAACATTCTATTCAGTTATTGAATCGCAATAAGAGATGGTGGTAACGGGGCAGTGGGCAGATTAGACTTTAAATTATTTAACCAAACAGACATGTTTTTGATACACAAGTGAACATGTAATTTTACTAAATTTATTCTGTCTAAAATATGTTTCATATCGTCAGTACGAGTTACAAGTAATTTTATCAATACAAGTGTCAATAACAGATATTATATTCCCGTTCCCAAGTTGCCGGCCACAGCGAGATTGTGGGAGGCTGTATGCGTTTAATTTGCGGCACGTCTGAGGTGTGGCGTATTACCATATACTATTTTAGTTTATAATTTTAATTATCTCATATAATCATAATTCAAACAAGTACTGAAGGTTTGCGTTCTTCCACTATAAGTAATAATTGCTTCATTATAAAAAAATACCACGTAACAAAGAGGGGCAATTCTCGTAATTACAATTCAGTTCCGATTCAGTCTAGATCTAACAAATGTCACACTTGGTATTCTTGTCTATATATTAGGTTGGGGAAAAAGTCTTTTCGTATTTTATATGAAAATTCAAAACATTTTTTAATAAAGTTTATTTACATTTAACTAAAGTATGTAGGTGCCATTTTGTTCGATAACTTTTTGCCATCTTGTAGGTACAGACATGATCCCATTACTATAGAAATTTTGGGACTTCTGTTTAAAAAACCACGACAAGTGGTTTTGGCAGTCTTCTCGTGATGTTAACCTGACATTGCCTAAAGAATTCTGAAGAGACCAAAACAGGTGGAAATCAGAAGGTGCAAGGTCAGGACTATACGGCGGATGCATTAACACCTCCCAGTCAAACTCTCTTAATTTTTGCTGAGTGGCTAAAGATGTGTGAGGTCTAGCGTTATCATGATGAAAAATCACACCCCTTCTGTTAATTAATTCCGGCCGCTTTCTCTCAACTTTTTGCTTTAATCTCATCAGTTGTTCACAGTAGAGTTCAGAATCGATAGTCCTGCCTGGCGGTAACAGCTCATAATGAATAATGCCCTTCCAATCCCACCATACACACAGCATCACCTTGTTGCGGGTTAACCCGGGTTTTGCCAGAGTCTGTGAAGCCTGACCGGCCTTTGACCACGACCTTTTTCGCACGTTCTTGTCGTACGTGATCCACTTTTCATCACCAGTTATAAGCTTCTTCAAAAACGGTTCGCTTTCATTACGTCTTAGTAAAGAATCGCAAATGAGTACACGGTTCATTAGGTTTCTTTCAGTGAGATCGTGAGGCACCCAAATATCGAGCTTTTTAGTGTACCCAGCTTTTTTCAAATGCGCCAAAACTGTTTTGTGGTCAATTCCTAATTCTTCAGCTACGTCATAACTACTGATATGCCGATCTTGCTCCATTTTTTCAAAAATGGCATCAATTTTATCCGTAACAGGGCGACCAGAGCGACGTGCATCTTTCACATCAAAATTTCCTGATTGAAAACGCTTAAACCAAATTTGTGCTACTCTCACAGACACTGCACTAGGTCCATAAACGTCACAAATTTTTTTCGCAGTTTGCGTTGAATTTTTACCTTTTTTGTAGTAAAATTTTAAAAAGTATCGAATTTCTTCATTAGATTCACTCATCTTGACAGTAAAAAAAACAAATGAAAATCACACATTTACCTAATTTGAATTTGGAATTATCTTTATTAAAATTTAAACTTTTTAAAGATATCAAAACCTGCTAGATACAAATGGTATAACCAAAGAGATTTTATTACAAGTTCATACATACTATATTGCGAAAAGACTTTTTCCCCGACCTATTATATAAAAATCAATGCCACTTTTCGTTGTAATTTTATAACTCATGAACGGGCTCGCCTATCGAAACCAAATGTTTAGACTTTGTTCGGACTATTTAGTAGATGGTTTATGTGAAGTTTGCACAAAATCGGTAGAGCGGTTCTTCATTTATCACATTTTTTGTAACAAAAGAATTGGGGATTTTGCTGTCAAATTGAAACTTTTTTCAGTGTTGACAGTACAAGCATGTTGTTATGTCATTCATGCGGTCATTTCATTTTTGACGTACTTCGACTTTATGTTGCCTGTTCGAGACTCGGTAATTTAAGACGTTTGTTTATTTATGCTCAAAATGTAAAAAAAAAAAAATTGACCGACGTTTGTTTATTCATGCTCAAAATGGGAAAAAAAATATTGGTTATCCAAATGTTTTGGATTAAGTTTTAAAATAGCTAGCAATTAATAAAATATTTTTTTGTTTGAATAAATGATTTTTTTTTTTTATTATTTCACTTTATACGTAGCGAAGCACGTACCGGGCCGCTAGTATCATATAAAACTTTAAATTAAGCGGGATTATATTGAAATATGACCAAAAATTAAACAAACTAAAAATTTTATTTTATCAACAATAACAATTGCTAATAATAATTAGTTAATGAAATTAAGGTAATCTCGATTCGGTCAACTTTCATTCTACGATCGTAAAATAATTTCGAGTTGGCCTTCAGACTACGGAAAATTAAATTATATTCCGTCTTGATTTTTTTAAATTATTTTCAAATTTTAAACAGTACAGGTAGGTAAGTATTAATGAACATTTGTTAACAATCGCATTACGCTGATTACGTATTCTTTGTATTATTTAAAGAGCTTATTTCTCTTCTTCTCTTTTTCTTTCTTCTGTTTACATAATTGTATATTAGCCCCTATTGCCCGCCTGATATGACCTGCCTGATGCGAAGCAGTCACCATAGGCAGATTACTGCGCCGCAAACACCCGCTGCCGACGCAGCAACTCCTACCTTTCTGGTGACCTCGCTTACCCGCAGTAACATAACAACCCTCAAGGAAATTGTTATTAGGTTGCGGTATTTTTTGAGGTGGAGGTACTTCCCCAATCGGGCAGCTTACACATACGCTGTGTCCTACCTCTCCTTACGACAGAGCTTCGTTGGTCAGTCAGCTAGGTGTACAATATGCAGGCGAGGTTGGTTTTGGCCCTAAGGATAATGATGAGCTACTTACACCCCAAACACAATTTACTCTTCTTTACTTTATTAATGGCCACAGCTCAGTGCTACTTTTCCATTCCAAAAACAACATAAATTCGTAATATCCAAGTAAATATTTCTTTAAATTTCCATCCTCACAGTTAAACGCCCGCTAGAATTCCCGACGCGCCTCTAATTAATTTTACACCAACTACACGTGTGCCTAAAATACCAATTAGCCGATACCCCGATGTAGAACAAAAGATATACCCCCTAATGAATTCGTAATCTCTGTAATCTGTTCAATGAGGAATGGCGGCCGAATACCGGCGGCAAACAAATTAAAGCTAGCCCAAAAATGAATTTATCACGTACGGCCGCCCGCCCGCCCAGCCGCCCTGGGCGCCCGCGACATCGCTCTACCGTGCTTAACTATCCATAGGACTTACTCGTATATCTGTACGCAAATATTGGATTAGAAGAAGGCGGTATCTACACGCGTATAAGTGTATATTTGTTATTGATAGATAGACAGATACGTTTATTACAAACTACAGTCACACACATACAAAAATTAAATTAAAAAAAAGTAACAAGGAGACAACTTATATACTAGGAAACAGAACGCAGAATAACAAGATGCATGTGTGTGCTGCAGCAAGCAAATTGCCACAGCTCAGTGCGACTTTTTTTGGACATTGCTCAAATTAAACACTGATTTTCAGCTGTCGCCTGCCTGCATTGCAAATTAACTAGTTACCAAAAGAAGTTACTAGGGCCAAATTAGCAGAACAAACAAAATGTCGAAATTATTTATGTATTTGTTATTATGAGATTTTATAATTATACAAAACATAACGTATAATATTTTTTTTATACTACGTCGGGTGGCAGACAAACGTACGGCCCGCCTTATGTGAAGCGGTTACCATAGGCATATTAACGCTAGCAACATGAAATATCGCTCGCGCGCCGCCAACACCGCTATCAACGCAGCAACTTCTTCCTTTTTGGTGGCCTCACTTACCCGCAGCAATACAAGAATCCTCAAGGGAAATGTTATTTATTTTGTCTGCGATATTCTGTAGGTGGAGGTACTCAGTCGGCCAGCATACGAATACGCTGTACTCTACCTCTGTTTGCCAGAGCCTGTTTCGCTATTCGGCAATGTGCACCACTAACAGACTTACACCACATGAGTAAAGAAACGAACAGAGATAAAGCTTCATTCAACCGCGGTGTTTAGGTACACTACTACAAGCATGCATGGCCTTGTGTGCGTGTCCACTGGCCGCTCGTCGCGTACACGCCGCGGTTAGAAAAAACCGGTTCAAACTGACTCCGCCAGTGGACAAGCTCAGGGCCTGCGCGTTGCACGTAAGGTGTTTGTGTGCGCTCCACGTTGTTTACGAATTAAAGTTAAAAATAAAAAAGTGTGACAATATGGTTATTTACTGTACTGTGTGTATAAACAATAATAGAAAAAGTAAAAATATTTCGTATTTTAACTATCACACTTAACTTGCTCACTAATATGTATTACGATTAAAAATTGTAACAAAACAACAAATTACCAATGTACATGTTATTTTTTTTATTAGTTTTTATACATTAAATCTACGCGACGCCATTTTTCTTTTTTAAAATTAAAAAAATATACAAGCAATACCCGATGGTATTGTTTGTATATTTTTTCAATATTGATCATCGAAAATGCATTTTAGCGATCCCTAGACATGGGCGCCCGCGAATTTCGTCAAACATCGTCGGCTGCTCTCGGTAATCTTCGGCATAGTAAAATGTCTTCGGTTCACCCGTGCGGCGCGCACGGAAACAGACCCAATACTCGGTAAATTTCTATGAACTATCTTTTGTTTCACGCGTCAGGCATATTAGCTCGTCGCCCATATAAGTTACATTAGCAGCTCTCGTGCGCTTCGACGAGCGGCGATTTTTGTTTACAGGGAAAATAACTCTTAATAGTTTAGCAAAGAGTTTAAATTGTTTCGTCATTATGAAATATTTTATTTGTTATATGTTTTTGTATGTTTAAAAAATAAATAGGCATTAATATGGTAATTTAAAAATAAAGATGAAATAATATTATGTAATTTTTAATCTTTCGAAATGGTGATTCAGCGCACGAGCGCACTTAAGGTACAGCCGCCACTGCTTGCAACACAGTAAATGCCACTCGCGCGTTGCAACCCCGGCTGCTATTGCTGCTAATCCTTCTTTTTGATGACCAGAGAGATGTTATTTGACTGCGGTCTTCTGTAAGGTGTGGTACTTCCCAGTCGGGCTATTGATGTTAGTAATTTACTTTTAGTTTTCAGAATAAGTACGTTGTATTTTAGATATTAACTTTAGTGTACGTGTGTCGAATACATTTTATTTATGTACATTTATTTTTATTTTTTCCCCCTAACCCTTTTGTACGAGCAGAAGGTGTCAACCCTATGAGAATAGGCACAAATTTTGCAGATCTTAGACAGCTTTCTCTCTGTTCCGTTTCTTTACTCATGTGCTTACACCCCAATATTGATTTAAAAAATCATATCAGTACATTCGTTTGAGAAAAATAAATTTATAACCTGTAGCCTGAGTTACTTATCTTACTGACTGCACGTTTATTTGAAAGTTCTTTAAAGTCCATAATATTTAGAAGCAAAATATTTATATCCGCTAATATTTTATGTATAATACTCGTAAACACGTAAAATATTTGTCAGTAATTACCATAAATAATACATAGTTTTTATATGAGGGGGGCAAACTAACATGTGAGGCACCTGATTGAAAGCAAGCATGGAGATCACCAACCGTTGCCACGATATACTATTTTCTTTCTTTCTTGCTCGTTACCTCACTCTTTCACTTGAAACACAGGTTTTATTTTCTCACCAGATAATATTTAATGAAGAATGCGCCTTTTGATTTTGTGCAATGGAGCAAACATATACGCAATAAGTTAATTTACATAATAATAATAATAACTTTAATGAAAATTAAACCCAAATAAACAACCCTTGGACTATTACCGCCAAGCGGCGCATCAACCTCCAGTCCCAAATATTTTAATTTAGAGTTGGCCGACCACTGACCAAGCGACAGATGGCGCGACCGGCGTCGGTGATTAATATGCACAATGCCGACTGGGATGACATGTCGTTATTATCGTCTTTTCCTATAGGAAAGGAAATTTCTTACTGTAAACATTAGTCATATTAACACTTACAATGATCGAATATTTTAAATGATAAGAATGCATTTTTTATACTATGTACGTCGGGTGGAAGACAAGCATACTGCCCGCCTGATGTGAAGCGGTTACCGTAGCCATATTAACGCTCGCAACATGAAATATCGCTCGCGCTCCGCCACCTCCGCTGCCAACGCAGCATCTCATTCCATTCTGGTGACCTTACTCACTCGCAGGAACACAATAACCCTTAAGGGAATTGTTATTTAGCTGTGGTATTCTGTGAGGTGGACATCCCCAGTCGGGTAGCTTACAATTACGCTCCCTACCTCTCTTTTCGCCAGAGCTTCGTTTGTCAGTCAGCAGGGTGTACCGCGACCAGGTAAAGTTGGCTTAAGTTCAAAGATGTTGATCAAATGCATGCACTAAAGTAATCAAGCGACACAATTCTCTGGATTATACTGTCTTGTCACCGCACAATCCGCAACAGGACACTATAATTATACATATACACTTTTTGTGGAGGATAACCAAGTGTTGCTCTGACAGCGGAGATACGATATACAAGTAGCCTCTCTGAACAGTCTCAAGTAATGTATAAGCACCACGTGGTTTAAAAATCCTAACAAAATGTCATTTTATTGCTAGTTACTATATATATTATATAAGTGTAGAGTTGTTTGTCACCGAAGATATAAACAAAAAAATGGGATGTGGCTGTGTTAGGGACACGGCCGTATGTTGTCCGTGAATACGTTATAAGCACTAAAAATATCTCAAAATGGCAGCGCTTCCCCCTCCCCCGCACGCGATGTTCCATAGTCCTTACTTAGTGTAATAAATTCTTTGATCCTTCATTTATCCAGTTGATTGAATTTTAAATGTAGAGCATAGATTCAAAACTACATCGCCAAACTGTATCCCCCGATTTTGTCATCAAGCGACACAATATCATTCGTTTTTATTCACGTCAAAAAATGGCCTTAAAACCACCACAAACATGGAGCTACGCATGTAATTACAAAGGCGGGACAGAGAGCAGTTACCGGCACATGTCGCGAGCACTAATTTACGTTTACTCTACATGAGGCGGCTATTAGCTGAGGCTTAGCTCGACGAAACTCCACTTACGTGTGTGTCGCTCTTGTTTACGTTTGTGAAAAATATCAGTGGTGTTCTACGGAGCGGTCAGATGGACCGACAGGATTAAATATATCACAAGTATCCTGGTGACTGAATGTTGAGCACATTCAGTAACCGGGATATTTTACGTGATCACTAAGCGGGCAATAGATCGACGGACTGCCTACCCAAGAGTTGTGACGGGAAAAAAATAGTCAGCCTAGCGTTTGCATATTCTATGGGCTTCATACTTTCGATTGGTATGGAATTTGTCTATTAAACGAATTTGTCTATTAACCAGTGAAATGTTAAAAAAAAAACAATTTTTTAATTATTATTTAATCATATTCTAGACTGAAATTTTTTAGCCTACCCATTTGCAATATATTTATTGACATTTTTAATTGAATATAAAATACTTTTCATCCATTAACCAGTCCGGTGAAGGTGATTTTAAGATGGGATCCTATACTAGAAGGAAGATCGCGAGAACAGTGACCACAATAGAGTCTGAAGAGTGATCCTTCATGACGACGACCACTCTGCAAAGAGTGACCGACTAGGAATACCAAGAAGAAATATAAATGGTCTTCTTTCTGCTTATCAGTTCCTATTTCGATGTTTTTAGTATAAATTAAATAAACAAATCTTCGAAAATACTAGAGATGTTGCTTTTGTCTTGCGCAGCCGGTGCCCTAACTTTAAACTACAACCCAAAAGAGCCCGTTATTCCTTTAGTAATTTATTTAATTGCTCTGTGGTGGTAATTATTCATGAAATTACGGCAATTACGCCTCGGAAACAATTATTTATTGTGCAAACTTGACTCTTAACTCACATTTTATTTCATAATGCATCAACAGATAACAAGATAGATATTTCATTTAGGACGTTTCTAATTTACTTTTAAAATTATATTATTATTAAAATATTTTAATAGAAATTGAGATGTTAAGAGAATTGTTTATTAAAAAAAATAAACAATGTTTCTATTACAATATTTTAATAACAAATCAGCAGATATTTTTATATACTACGTCGAGTCGACGGTGGAGTACAGACAAGTCACGGCCCACCTGATGTGAAGCGGTTACTGTAGCCATATATTAACGCTCGCAAAATGAAACATCGCTCGCGCGCTGCCACCCCCGCTACCAACGCAGCAACTTCTTTCTTACTGGTGACCTCACTCACTCGCAAGTACACAACAACTCTCAAGGGAATTGTTATTTGGCTGCGGTATTCTGTGAGGTGAAGGTACTTCTCCAGTCGGGCAGCTTAAAAAAAAAGATAAATTTCTTTATAACCGTTTTTACTATCATTTTATATTCATTTTAAAAATATAGGTACTTTTTTATATGAGAGGAGGTATACGAGTGTATGGGTCACTTGATGGAAAGCGTTCATCGATCTATAAGATGTTATCACGTCAAAATCTGAATTTATCTTATTGACTGACCATTTTGTAACTAGAAAATCGTAAAAAAACTAGAAAAAAATATTAAACAATCCAGCAAGACCAATTTCTACATCCTGTATTTACGGCGAGCGTGACAAATTGTTGGTCTCTACGCGATTTAGAACACGTAACCGCAAATCGCAGAAGCGATTCGGTTGGAAATTTAAAAAAAAGAATCGCCGCTGTCATACGCGATATGGCTCGCTTCCAAACAGGGGACAACGGGATAAACTGGGGACGGTGGGGGCGTCCCCACATGGCCAGTTAGTTACGCCGCGAATTATAGGGGCCATTACGATTCATTAAGGCCAGTTAGGCTTAAACCGGTGTTTACCCACGCACACAGACGCATCTCTCATATGAGCTTGCAACAGTTGGTATTGTTTTAGCCGCGCTAGAAAGAGATGAAGATATGCAAGGGTTGCACTTGCGAAATTTTAAGCTACGGAATTGTGGGTGTAATTAGTGGCGGTCGTAACGAGCTTAGGGTCTTGCCTACTGAAGTGTGAATTTTTGATTTTCTTGTAACTTTGTGTTTAAACTCGAATGTTCGTAGAGGATGTGCTACGCTGCTACGAGAGCTTCGTAATCTCTTCATAATTTTTGTTTAATATTTCCCGTCACAGTGTGACTCCCGCCACAGTGTGACTAGTAACTTAATTACTAACTATTGTTATTATTTGAAACATAAAGGTATAACTGGGTACAACCAGGGATTGAAAACCGGTACAAATTTGGGTTTCGGTTCGTCATTTCGGTTCCTAAAAAGGTTCATCTTTTCGGTACGGTTCCGGTTCAGGTTCCGGTTCGGTTCCGGTTCCGAATCTTATTTCTTGCAGCTGACAGTTAGTACGCAGCTTGGAATAATGGAACGCAACTTTAATTTTCTACTACTGATTGTATTAATAACATTAACAATAATAATTCCCATACTTCCAAGTATGGGAATTTCCCATAATCCTAAGTATGGGAATTTCCTTTGATTTTTGATTAATTGCTCATAAATCATTATTCACGATCATTTGATTGTGAATTTCAGAATTTGTAACTAATTAACTATACCTACTTAAATTTAATACGTACGGCATTTATTATTAAAAATTTTAATAAAAAAGTGTATGTAGCGCCTGAGTGGCCGGCAATGCGCCAAAATTATTACGTTACGACGGCATAACGCGCCGCGTGGACGCACTCTAAGTTTAATTCAAGTTCGGACAGGATTTAAAGAAGAACCTGTAAAATATAGGTTTCGGTCCAGGTTCCAGATTTAGGTTTCGGTTCCGGTACGGGTTCTAGTATCAGAACCTCTAAGTACCGGTACTTTACCGGTATTTTACGAACCTTTTCGATCCCTGGGTACAACATCGTCACAGCCAACATTTAAGACATTGTAGGTAAATAAATAAATAAATATTCCTGGACAAATTACACACTGCCATCTAGTCCCAAACTAAGCAAAGCTTGTACTATGGGTACTGACAAGACACTTTTTTTCTTAATACATACATATAGTACATTGCAAACACCCAGACCAAGAGAAACAGACGTGTTCATACACACAAATATTATATAAATATGCACATAAATAATGTATCACTTAAATCACTTTTTTTAGTCCAGCCAAATTACACTTAATAATTGTAACAATAAGTAAAATAAAAGAAGCAAATAAACATACGGTCCGCCTAATACAACGCGGTAACTGTAGCGTAGCCTTAGACGCTTCAGTACAAGTATCGATCGAGCGCTGGCGCTTCGCAGCTGACCCAGCATCTCTTGTACGAATTTAGTAATATATCTATGGACTCTTGCACGTGACTGTACCTACTATGAATAAAATAAATACAAAAACATATTTAAAAAAAATGTATGTTGACAATAAATGTGCCTTTATTGCATAGAAACAAACTTTTTATACTAATTAAAACTGCTAAAAAATCTGCACATCAAGAACCTTAATAGATACGGGACAGAGGCCCACCACATATAGGGTTATATTTCCCACCACTGTCTCTCCTGTGTAGCCAGGATGAACAGCGGCGACCACCAAAAAAAGGTAATGAACAATGAAGTCCATTGCAGTCCCGGGGGTAAGACTACGGCTGCCTTGGAACTCACAACGAATTTAATCAGCAGAAATTAGTAGGAGTAGGAAGCTTTTCCCAATAGATAAGTTAAACATCATCTTACATAGCATTATATTGGCAACAAGCAAACGTATTAAATTTAGTCATGAAATATTGAGTCGTATGTAAATATCGTCCATAACCCGTAGCTGGAGGCTTGCCAGTATTGACATTATCGGCTGCACGCACCGACTGCCGTAGGCTGTACAAAGAGCCGCTTTTTGCCGGTGCTACTGTTTTACTAGCTTAGCATTTGCAAAAGGCTAGAATATGGGATAAACTTTTTTTTTTCATCAGTATGTATCATCATCAGGTCCATTTTAATCTCCACTACAGGAGCACGACCCTCTCTCGTCCGTCACAGACGGAAGGAGGATTTGGCCTACTCTCCCCACGCTGGCCAGACGGGTTGGGGAGGCCTGATCGATATTTGATAATGTATTTCCCTTAGTCGCCTTGTACGACATCCACGGGAAGAGACGGAGTGATTCTATTCTAGTCTGCCGGAAACCACACGGCCAGTATGTATAAGTATGTAGGTTTTATCAATATCATCCTCTTTCATCAGTATAGATTTTTCTTTATATGAGAGGGGTCAAACTAGCTTGTGGGTCACCTGATGGAAAGCAATCACCACCGCCCATGGATATCAGTAACACCAAGGTGCCGCCGATCCGTTGCCAGCCTAAACTCCTTCCTTTCTTTCTGGTGACCTCACTCACTCGCAGGAACACAACAACCCTCAAGGGAATTGTTATTGTGAGATGAATATAAATGTGTAGATGTAAATAGTGAATACTGACCATGGTTGTTGTAAAGTCTTTATTGTACAAAAGAAATTACGTCAGAATCACTCCGTCTCTTCCCGTGGATGTCGTACAAGGCGACTAAGGGAAATACATTATAAAATATCGATCAGGCCTCCCCAACCCGTCTGGCCAGCGTGGGGAGTGTAGGCCAAATTCTCCTGTCTGGGACGGACGAGAAAGGGTCGTGCTCCTGTAGTGGAGTCTAAAATGACCTGATAATGATGATGATGATTACATGTACAATGGCGGATTTATCCCATAAGGGATCTTCTGTCAACCATCCAATGAGTTAAAAAGATATCATATTTTGATTTGATATTTTCATGGTCCTTACAACGCAGTACTATTTTCACTTTCGTTATTACGGTGGTGAATAATAAGGGTGGCAACAGATCTGCCACCCCTTGGTGTTGCTGATCTCCATTGCCGGTGGTGATTACTTTCCACCAGGCGACCCCCTGTCATATAAAAAACTGGGGGTGTAAGTGGTTTATCAATATCTTTGAACCAAAGCCAACTTCACCTGCACGCAGTGCACCCTGCTGACTAACAAACGAAGCTCTGGCGAAAAGAGAGGTAGGGAGCGTAATTATAAGCTACCCGACTGGGGAATGTACCTCCACCTCACAGAATACCGCAGCCAGTATAAAAAAAAAAAAATACCTTGTACTACCACGACTGTCACCCGAACGTTGATTGATAAAAAATTGTTGTTAATTATTAAGTTTGCTTGAGCAGATTGCTTGATCAGATGTTAACTATATATTACATAGTAATAAGAAATATGTAATGTAAATCTTCTGTATAATTAAAAGGCGTTAACATTTGAGAGTGTACGGCTGCAACATCACTCACACGTTGCCGACCCTGTAAAAACACTTTTACTCCTTTGTTGAAGAACTTTCTATAAGTCTCTAATAAGCAATGTATTATACGACGGTGCCAAAAGAGCGTACGACCCGCATTTATATAGCGGTTACCGCAACTATATGAGTAGTGCTCGCCCGCTTGCACCCCCTATGTTTATATACACTATGCTCCTTATTTAATCAAAACAAAGATATTAAGATACCTCATAATATATTTCGCATGAATCTCAATGAACTTCGATTCCGTTAAATAAAACGCGCCTCCACGAAAATATTCAATACTATCTAACTCCATAACCCGTTCATAGCGAAGTCAAATCGAGCGTTTACAGACCACGTTACATCCCACCTGTATCTGTTCGCATAATAAACTTTAAGCCGTTGAATTAAGGTACTAGCCGACAGTACGAATATGTTTGTAAATGTAACATCTGCCAATTTGTAGTTCCCTCTATGTCGCAGGTAAATAACCGATCGTTTACTGGCGCTTTTGACAGCCGAACCGATGCGCAAGCAAACAGATCGAGTGTTTGACATAACTATTTTTATGTTCGGTACCTTTTTTATTGCGAATCGTGTTTACTCATTAAGAATCCGAATATTTTACAGCATACTATTTGAGACATATCAAACAAATGTGCATTTTATTCAGATATCAATAAAAGGGTGTAAGTAAATCACCATCATTTCGTGTGTAAGTGGTTCAACTTTGAACCAAAGCCAACCTCATACACGTGGTGCATCCTGCTGACTGACAAACGAGGCTCCGGTGAGAAGTTCTTCAGATATCATTAAAAGGATGTAAGTTCACTATCATTTCGGGTGTAAGTGGTTCATCAACATCTTTGAAATAAAGCCAACCTCATCTATACGTGGTGCACCCTGCTGACTGACAACCAAGGCGCCGGTGAAAAGAGAGGTAGAGCATGGCATATTTTTTAAGGAAGTACCTACACCTCTCAGAATACCACAGCCAAATGACAATTCCCTTGAACCCTTGTTGTGTTCCTGCGAGTGAAAGAAATAAGGGAAGGAGTATAGGGTATAGGATCGGCGACCCGGTGATCTCCATGGGCGGTGATAATTGCTTTCCATCAGGTGATCCACAAGCTCGCCCTCTTTATTGCCCCCCACTCATATAAAAAACACCATCGATTTTGAAGCCAAAATCAACCTTACCTCTATGTTGTGCATCCCGACCGACAGTGAACGGGACTAGCAAAATAGGTAGGAGTACATCACGTGCTGACAAGGTTGGTTTTGTCTTTCAAGATGGTGGTGACCCTATAACATGTCAGATATTTTTAATATAACGTCCTAAATACGTCGTCAACTATAACAATATACGTAATGGGCTACCCTATAATTACTTTGACTATAAAAAGCTTATACCTAATAATTTTCAAATACACAAATTTCTACCAAACTTACTACTCACACGAGCCGAGTGGTTGAATTGCTAGCAATGACCAATTTGACTCCGATGTCGCGGGTTCGATCCCTCCACAAGACAAACATGTATGTTTGTCTTAGTCTGGGTGTTTTCTATGTAATATATGTAAGTATAATATTTACAAAAAAAAATGCTTTTAAGTATTATTCTGATAATAATACTTAAAAGCATTTTTTTTTATCTTGTACCCATGGTACAAGCTTTGCTTAGTTTGGAATTAGATGGCACTGTGTAATTTATCCAGGATTTTTTTATATAAGTTTTTATTTAATTATTTTCGTATACAGAATATCACCAACCAGACTACTCACATACGAACCACGAATTCATGTTAATGTCAGCAATAACTCTATTCACAAATTTAAACCACAATGTCCAAACAAATGAATTTATTAATTACAACAAATTAGCATTAAAACATTAAACGTGCCTAATTATATTTGTCTAATAAGTGAAGCGTTCACGTAACAAAATACACATAGCATAATTTACGATTTATAAAAAGGATTTAACCCTAAGCGGGTTCATTTAAAATTGTCCCAAGCAATTTATTCTCCACCCAGACGCATTAACAAAAAGCCGGCTTTCGTCCACCGAAAGAAGTCTGGAAAAAAGCGTAAACCTGTAGGGTTTAATGTGTACAATAGTCGTGTTAATTTTACATACATTAACCCTTACGTACATTTACGAAGTGAAATACTTTTAAATGAAACAGCAATGTAAACGTGTCTGTTGATTTTCGTGGTACATTCCCGGCTGAACTAAGCCCAGCGGCTATCTAATAACATTTATTACTGGGCAGTCCCCGGTGGGCACTTCCCGCTGCCTGATAAACTGACGCCATTTTTGCCGCCATATTTATTTATCGGTGCCGCTTTAGCGATAATGTCGTTGTGTGAATCGTTCATTGTGCGGAAAGCCTACAAACTGACCAGCAATGAACCGTGTAATATAAATTGCTGTTAGGTAAATATTTTCACAATAATTATGAGAATATTACCTATTTCCAATGATGTTATAAATACTATAAATATGGGCATACTAAATTACGTCGGAAAATGGTTCCAGTCGCGGGTCATCTATGATTTGACTATCGTTATCCTTATGATCATTGCCACAATATTACAAGATTGTTATGAAGAAATACTGACTTATGATTATTTTAAATAGTTATTTCGGCCAACTTGCCAGAATATTATGAATATTTTTGAAAATGAAAAAATACTGACTTGTTTCATTGATAACAAAATTATAGTAATAGTTAAGTTTATTGTAAACATTTGCAATTAGAAAATTTGCAAAAGAAATTAACATGACAAACATTTGCATGCTATAAAAGTAGCTAAATAAGAAGAAATACATCTTGTTAATACCTTATTTTGTCTGACAATATTTATTTATTATTTATTTATATTTATTAATTCATTCATCTCGGCGCTTTATTACATTTTCTATCTCTGCGGATTTAGAGTAGTAATGATTTATACATGTTCTTATATTTAATTTGTATGACGTTTCTAAGTGCTTTATAAAGTCCAAGGAATAAAGATTTTTTGAATTTTTGAATTTTGAATAAAAAAAATTATTTCTTTCCCTCGCTGAGTACGTAATTGACGCAATGGCGATTTTTTTCTTCTCAAAAATATGATATTAACATAAAGTACGCGTTAACATCAAATATTATTTTGTACTTTAGAGTGATCTGTGATCGCTTTTAGCCTTTATTATTTTACTTTATCAACATAAATTGTGCATTTTCGTAATACAGAAGACGGCATCTTGTTTGTACGAACTAATTGCGAGGTAAGGCCTCCTCACTTTTCGGGTGTACGTTTTTGACGCTTGTGGCATATCTATAGTATTTATAACATCATTGCCTATGTCAAAGAATATAATATTTTTTGCAAGGTTAATAATTTGTTGGCTAATAGGAATTCTCACTTACTGAATGATGCCCCTGGTGTTGCGAGAAACTACTTTATTTTATGTTGCGAGCGTTAATATGGCTACGGTAACCGCTTCACATCAGGCGGGCCGTATGCTTGTCTGCCACCCGACGTAGTATAAAAAAAAATTCTAACAAACAACACATTATTATTTGCTAAAGTAAAATACCCTTAAGAGAAATTAAGCTAAGTTCACACTTACGTAATGATTATAAATCACAGATCGGGCAACAGACACGAAATCATAACGAGTGTTATCTCTCTGAAGGACTATAGTGGAGCGTCTATTAATCACTTCGATGAGAACCGGCGAGTGCGAGCGCGATTTATGCGTTCGCTAGTTTTGCGAACGTGTGCACCGGGCCTAATGACTCTGATCACGGATATAAATGGCCGATGCTTTTGAACAAACACGCCAGTAAAAATATTTACTGTAACTTCTGAACAAACATATCGATAAATAAAATAAATAAACAAATATTTCTGAACAATTTACACAGCGCCATCTAGCCCCAAATTAAGCGCAAAGCTTGTGTTATGGGTACTAGACAACTGATAAATGTACTTAAATACATTTTTTTTGTAAATACATACATAGAATATATAGAAAATACCAAGACCAAGACAAACAGACATGTTCATGCACACAAATGTTTGTCTTGTGCGGGAATCGAACCCACGGTTTACGGATAATTTTACGTCATAAGAAAACATCAGCCGATGGAGTGGAAGAGAGATCGCTTGTTCCGCGATCTCGCTTGCACGCTGGACTCAGGCGGAACGTGACAATGAGTCATGCTTTTTCGAGCGTGCAGCCAGCCCTCATCGATTTATAAGACGTTATCACTTGGCAATTTTGTTACATTGTTACTGTAACAGAATTAAGTAGCCCGAACTGCAAATTATAAATAACGATTTTCAAAAATGTATAAATTGATAAATACATTTTCTATTGTATTTAATAATTACAAAATGTCAGATTGCCTAAGTCGATTATTATAATAATATACGAGCCTGCACAATATAAATAATAATATTACGTACAGTATGGACGCTACCTACCGCTGTCTCGTGTCGACCTCACCTCCCCTCTGAGACAAATCTGGAGCAGTTTGCATGGCGCCGCATGGACTCACGCACGCTTAATTACGCTCTGCAAAGACGCCATTGTTTATGTAATAATGAACGACGCGACATTTGTACTGAGTAGCCGGGGTGTGCTACAGGCGAATATCACGTTCGAAGTGTGTGAAATAATTATGATCACAAGTGTCATACAACTGTCAAGCTGTGGAGTGGAATGCTGTCTGTCGAGGTTTTCTCAGGAGACTACAGCATGAGGTTCTTCAAAAAAGGCATGAAGAGGTTTTTACAGGGTCGAAAACGCGCGTGTGATGCCCCTGGTGTTACAGGTGTTCATAGGCTACGGGACTGCTTTCATCAGGCGGGCCGTATGCTTGTTTTTCCTCTTAAAAAAATCGGTTGTCTGTAAAGTCGGTTTACTGACGATAGTTGAACGTGACAACGTAATAAGAAAATACTGATGGAATGTTTGCATTTTTCAAAAGAAATTTTTAATGGAACGCCTCAGAGCGAGGTAACGCCGCATGAGTCATGTTTTTTAGTGCGTGCAGCCGGCTCCATCGAATTATAAGACGTTGTCACGTCAAAAACTACAAAAATACCAATGATTATATCCGTAAATGGTCATTTTGTATGGAGCTCAACCACGGAAATCATCAAGGTTTTCAGATATCTTCAGGTAGTTTATTTGAGCCGATATGATTTTACTTTAAATAATACTGTAGAAATGAGAATATATATTAAAATTTATTAAACCATAATGTTTACTTACAGTGGACAGTAAAATCTTGAACATAAATTGCGGATTCTACCCGTGGTGTGGGGCACCGCCGCCCGAGGGACTCGCGGCAGCCTCACACAAATCAAGGCCTTCTTGAGAACAAACACAACAACATTGGGATAATCTTATGTATAGCTGTAATACAAGTATACTTGTGGAGATAGTACTATTATGTTATATTATATAGAGGTAATACTATTATTATTAGCAAAATTAGGAAATTTCGATAATAAGTTTTCTTCTTCTATACATCATTGGTACTGTCTAAATTTATTGTAGCGCAGACGTCGACATATGCGTTCGTTTGCATTTTTTTTTCTTTTTTTATACTTCGTCGGGTGGCAGACAAGCATACGGTCCGCCTGATGTGAAGCGGTTACCGTAGCCATATTAACGCTCGCAACATAATATCAATATCGCTCGCGCGCCGCCACCACCGCTGCCAACGCAGCATCTCCTTCCTTTCTGGTGACCTCACTCACTCGCAGGAACAGAACAACCCTCAAGGGAAATGTTATTAGGCTGCGGTATTCTGTGAGGTGGAGGTACGTTACCCAGTTGAGTAGCTTACAATTACGCTCCCTACCTCTGTTTTCGCCAGAGCTTCGTTTGTCGGTCAGCAAGGTGCACCACTTGCAGGTGAAGTTGGCTGCGGTTCAAAGATGTTGATGAACCACTTACACCCCAAAACTTGCATGTTCGTACAGTTGACATGTTCTTATGTAGAATTACATTATTTTTTTATATGAGAGTGAGGCAAACGAGCGGGTCACCTGATGGAAAGCAATCGCCACCGCCCATAGATATCAGCAAAACCAGCCGCCGATCCGTTGCCAGCCTTCTATGGGAAATAAAGACTGTTCTTCAAGGCCCATGTCGTAATTGTTCGGAAATACCGCTGAGGGGAGAAAAAGTGATTCCACCGGTCTTTGTGTAAAATGAGGGAAGTTGATACCACAGTTTCACCGGTCTTGGTGTAAAATGACTTAGAAAACGTACTGTAGTAGATCGCCAAGTATCATGATGTTATGGATGGAATTTTAAATTATGGCGAGTTGTACGATAGTGGAACTCAGTATGACTGTATTGCGGCGCTATAACTCTCGAGCTGTATGTATGTATAGTATACCTCTAAAAAACAGAGACCTTTTATAAAATTCAATACTTTTTAACCGACTCCAAAAAAGGAGGAGGTTCTCAATTCGGTGTGTTGTGTTCTGTGCTCCAAACCGGAAATTCGATATTTTTTTATATAATTTTTGTTACTTCATTACTCCGTCATTTATAAACCGATTTGAAAAAAAACTTTTTTTCTTTGAAAAAGTAGATATACTTCCAGATTGGTCCCATATTTATTTTCATCATCATCATCATCTACCCACTGTTAGATATAAGCGTTCCCCAATGCCTTCCACCAGTTACTATCCTCCGCCATCCAACCGCTTTTTTAAGGTCACCATCTAGAAGGAGAGCGAGACCAAGTAATTTTTGGAGTGGGTTTTATTTTTTGTTAAAATTATTGAGAGGCTGGCATCAATATGACTATGATATAGCACCTTTTAAACATTGACCTTTTGACAAAACTTGATATAAGTTTCAATAGTTTCGAAAATCAAATTAAATGTGATAATATAATGGAATAAAGTTAGTTTACGCTTCTAAAAAGCAGTGTGTCCTCGTTTCGCACTCAGTAACCGCTCCATCCATTCCCGTCAGGCTGCGGGCATCCCTCGCCGCGCATTAGCCGGCCCTTGTCCTTACGAGTACCTTTGATTTGTGGACGGTTAAAAGACATCAATCGCCTCCGGGTACGTTTACATCAATTGTGTTTATACGGAAAATTAAGTGTAATTTTCGCAATGCAATATTCACAAGTATTTATTTTGAAATAGCGAGATGTATCGTCATTATTTCTTTCAATAAATTGAGAAGCATCCAGGGCTTGTAGCGTAGAGCGCCCCCTCTCTAGATTGACCGACGACAAAAAACTGGTTGGTAGCGGTTGGATGTGGAAAGCGTATGGTGGAAAACATTGGAGAAGACCTATATCCAGCAGTGGGTAGATACTGGCTGATAATGATGACGATGATGATGACCGTAGCGTGTGAAGTTGATTTTAGCTTTTAAAATTACTATTTGCAGATGCAAATCGTCATTTTAAAAAAAAAAGTAAGATTACTTCCCATAAATAATTTTTTTTGCGCAAGTTTTATTTTGACCAGGATGTCTAAGATTTTCTGTTTTTTTATATCAGGTATGCAGAGATGAAAATGAAGCACACCATAGAATAACTAATAGTATGGCACCACCATACTATTAGTATCCTATGGTACCGCTTCTTTTTAGCCGGTTTAGCCCTAAAACAAATTAAGCAATTGGTATCACGTCCTGAGGGGCACCAAAAACAATGGCAAATAATAATAACCCAGACCTCATCTCCATAGCCCATTTATTTTCCATCACACTTCGCAATAGTCTCAACGCCTGCCGAGACCTGCTCATGGGTATGTCGTTCCATTGACATATCCTGGAGCGGGTCACGGCGGGCGTACAACATTACATCAAACTTCTCAAAGGGGCCTCTACGCGTTGGATCCATATCCCCGCGCATGCCTATCAAATGACCGGGCTTGACCCGTGATTAAAAAGAGATACATAATAATAATAATCTTCATCGGTCGGAGTGTAAACACAAGAAGGCCCGCAGGACTCTCAGCTCTGGCTTGCCTTCATTGGCCGTCCAGAGAGGAGCCGCTAGAGCTATATGCTCCAGGGGTGGAAGTGTTAAAGGGCATCACCCCGCGAGTAACTTCGGAGAAAGCGCAGCACACCTCTCGACATCCCTGAGTCACTCACACCGGTGTTGCCCCCGGCCGTTTTCCTGGCATTTCGGGGGCCCATCTAGTGAGTGGCAAGCCACCGCCTGCCGCAAATAACTAGCAATAAAAGCAGTTATGGCAGGCGTCCGTCCCTCTTCTGTAATAGCCCGGTATTAAGTTCACCCAGACCTCATCTCCATAGCCCATTTATTTTCCATCACACTTTGCAATAGTCTCAACTCCTGCCGAGACCTGCTCATGGGTATGTCGTTCCATTGACATATCCTGGAGCGGGTCACGGCGGGCGTACAACATTACATCAAACTTCTCAAAGGGGCCTCTACGCGTTGGTTCCATATCCCCGCGCATGCCTATCAAATGACCGGGCTTGACCCGTGAATTAAGAGAGATACATAATAATAATCCGTCCGTCCCTCTTCTGTAATAGCCCGGTATTTAGTTTACCCAGATCTCATTTCCATAACCCATTTATTTTCCATCACACTTCGCAATAGTCTCAACGCCTGCCGAGACCTGCTCATGGGTATGTCGTTCTATTGACATATCCTGGAGCGGGTCACGGCGGGCGTACAACATTACAATAATAAACTTCTCAAATGGGCCTCTACGCGTTGGATCTATATCCCCGCGCACGCTTGTCAAATGACCGGGCTTGACCCGTGATTAAAAAGAGATACATAATAATAATAATTGCTAGCAATTGTTGTGGTATTTCTTAGCTTTACTTTGTTTTGTGATCTCATGAGGAACGACTACGATGCTGTAGGAAAGACTCGATTCTTTATATTAACTTTAATATCATACCTAAAGACAGTATTAAGAGAGTATTATGTCAAAAACATATTCTGAAGTGATGATTTATTCAGTTGTAATAAATAAGCATTTTTTTAGCCTGAGGGAAGGGGGCACATAGACTTGGATTGGTTAGGGTGTTATGTAGTTTCAATCCGGCGCTGGGTCCCATAGCCATGCAAGCAAATTGCTTGCGCGCTGCAGCGCTGGTATCTCTACTGCTAACCTGACATCTGGCGACTTCGCTCATTCGCATATGCGTAACAATCCTCGAGGGTATTGTTATCTGGCTGCGGTCTTCTGTGAGGTGGAGGCACTTCCCCAGTCCATGCCTTACCTCTCTTCTAGTTTAGTCAATATCGATTATCTGTCTATACCACCAGCATAATAATAAACAAAAAATGTTGGAAATGGAAGAAAAAAACCAACTGCGTAAGAAAATACAAACTAAACGGCGAAAAATATTGTTAATTTATCCTTCAATTTCGTGGATACCATATTGAAATATGTCTAAGTACCGTATACCACAACAAACGGAGACGAATCTAATAGCACCTCATATGCTGAAATCCGTCAAACGATTTAGGCTGCAGGGCATGCCAGAGTATTAACCATACGTACAGGCCGCGCTTACGACGACGATGTGTTGGGCGCCGCCCTCCTTCTAGATGGTCTGATGACCTTAGCGACTGGAAACGGCTGGATGCGGAAGGTAGTGGATCATATTTGGTGGAAAGCATTGAGGAAGGCTTATATCCAGCAGTCATCGTCATAATCAGGCTATATCTACCGATATAGGCTGATTATGACTACCGATATAGGCTGATTATGACGATAATGATGTACATTCACATACATCTACATACTCTCGACAAACATTACCCTCCCTTCTCCGGCAGTCGGGAAAAAAGAGAAACTAGAAAAACTGTGAACTTATTCAAATATTAATCAATAAGCGACAGGACAAAGAGCTAACCCTGGAATATTCAAAGTCAATTTCTTACTTATCGTGCTCACTTGTCTCTGGCAATTTATAACCGTCACGCCGCTTTGAAACCCGATTCATAATTAATGATAATATCCGGCAGATGCGGATTTTTCATCCGACGGAAAAAACGCCGTGCAGTGGAAAAATAATCGCGGAAAGTCCTTAGTCATTTATGATGTTGCTTTGGTTACAAAAACTGTGGAGTCGATTGTGTTTTCATTTTAGTTTTTTACACAGACATGTAACTAATCGATAGCCGCGTGTGTAGGTAGGTAGGTACCTAATTTTTTTGGGAATGATAACTTTTTAACATGGTCAGCCTGTGACCACGGCCGGTGCAATCTGGTCGAAATGTGATGCAATAAATAATAAAGGTATGTAATTACCCTTGTGCAAGATCTCGTTAATTCACGTTATTTTCATTTTTTTTTTTTGACAATTTCAAAATACTTCTCATGGTAATTGCTTACGGTGTATGGAATATACAATAATTTATAATAAACCTAAGAACCGACCAATATTTTCGTTGTGCACTGACATATCAGCCAGTCAGTCAGTTTCACTGTTTATTCTATAACACATATTAAATAATCTATATATATAAAAATCAATGCCACTTTTCGTTGTAATTTTATAACTTAAGAACGGGCTCACCTATCCAAACCAAATATTTAGGCTTTGTTCGGACTATTTAGTAGATGGTTTATGTGAAGTTTGCACAAAATCGGTAGAGCGGTTTTTCATTTATCACATTTTTTTTTTTCATTTATCACATTTTTTGTAACAAATGAATTCAATAAATGGCGGATCATTTTGTTAATGGGAATTTTGCTGTCAAATTTAAACTTTTTTCAGATGGGGATTGTGCTGTCAAATTGAAACTTTTTTCAGTGTTGACAGTACAAATTATTTCACTTTATACGTAGCGAAGCACGTACCGGGCCGCTAGTATAATATAAAAAAAACCGGACAAGTGCGAGTCGGACTCGCCCACCGAGGCTTCCGTACGTAGTATCAATATTAAATTTGATATTTTTCATTATAAATAAGGAATAATGCGTCGAAAAAAATAAATAAAATATATTTTGCAATGTGTACATCAATCCCTTTCATATGATACCCCATTTGAACTAGTAGTTTCAATTTGAAATTTCGACACCCTATAAAAAATATAGATCCCCTATTTTTTAAGATCTAATTACAAATGTATAGTTTTGAGATTTATTCCTGTACTTGTAGTCTATAACGATGTTACTTGCCAAATTTCAGAGTTCTAGGTCAACGGGAAGTACCCTATAGGTTTTGATTCCCTTGCGAATGTCGACATATGCGTTTTTTGCTGAATAAACGGCCGTAACTTTTTTTTACGTAAAATTAGCAGTTATATTATTTTACTACTTGATGGGACCGTAGACCTGAGTATACAGTTCAAATTTCAGCTTGATACCTCCACGCATTCTCGATGTAGAAATTCTTGACAGACAGACAGACAGACAGACAGACAGACGGACAACAAAGTGATCTTATAAGGGTTCCGTTTTTCCTTTTGAGGTACGGAACCCTAAAAATAATAAAGGATAGAAACAATACTTCCAGTGTACTCCAAGTACACTGAAAATATTGTTTCTATTGAGAAAAAAACTCAATTGATAATAGTTATTTTTTATAAATCGCACGTCATCTGTTTACCTGTATTGAAATACATTTAAATTCCCCAAAATTTCCAAAAATAAATAAAAGGCATTTCATCCAACTCTTGTACAATTCACCGTGACATCGGTTGTGCTCCAAACCGGAAATACAGCTTTTAAAAAAAGGAGTAGCGGCGACCGGAAGGGAAAGCAGGAAGACGGCGACGACAGCGTCGCCCGACTGAATTAAAAATTAAAGGGGAATCCGCTTCCGGACTATGCTGTGTTTTCAGGGTTGTCATTTACTCAAATTTCTGTAAAAATATTTCATCTCATAGAACAAAGGTGAATTCATAGACCTACTCTACATTGTCTGTCTACATTCATAGACTCTTTGTAGGGGTCTCATATGGGACAGTAATCACGGTTATAAATGACAAGGCAAAGTGGCTGAATGGGAGGAGACGTGTGGAATGCTACACTCCAAGGAAACCATCGGTGAAGGTATAGTACATTGGTACCGATATGTAGATAGATATGACAGAAAACACACGCGTCTCATACTTTGGGCACTGACGGGTCATGATACCTGCCTTGGACCAAAATGAGACTTGTCTATAGCCCAGAGTATAAATCTTGCAAAGGACCCAATGAGACCATGTAACACTTAATATGTCAATGCGATGCCTTAGTTCGCAAACGAATGGAATTTCTAGGAACGGCATATCAGGACCTCTTCCCAATAAGCGGCGTACGGAAGTATATTGAACATGTCTCTAAACTGTCAGGGGAGTGAGAATAAATGATCAGTGGGTGCAAAAAAGACCCAAAAGAGTTGACGTACCACCGGTGCTTCTATACTGGGACTACTCTAAGATAAGATACCGTACACATACGTTCTTAGGCACTGTCTCACCGCCAGCAAGAAAACTCGCTCAAGAAATGAAGAATAGATACAGAAGGCCAATTCTCGTAATTTTTCTACGAACGCAGATTGAAAGTTGACCGAATCGAGATTGAATTGTGAATTGACTAAAATTATGTACTTGATTTCATTAATTAATTATTATCAACTAGCGACCCGCCCCGGCTTCGCACGGGTGCAATACGGGTGCAATGCTGATACTAAATGTACTACAGAAGGTCTTTGCGCTTTGTCCTATCCAGTCCTTCCCCAGTTATAGGCACACGCCGCCGGCTCCGCGGCCGGTACCGCCACAGCCGTTATGTCCCTGCATTTTAAATGTGTAATATCTTCTAAACTATTCATTTAAATTACATGCTGTGAAGGGCCATATTGATCTATATTAAATGCGCAATGTATTTAAGGTACTTAATTGGATAAGGATTAATTCTGTATTGCTTAAAATCGCTTCGTAAATAAGGCATTATTTCTTGTAAAAAGCAAAGGATAAAATAACGGTTATTGTGTGTTACCACTAAGAGATAGACATATACCATCGCGAACTTTTTTGTAGACCATTTTAAGGTGAACAATACTGTACTACATTATTTTGATCTATCTCGTTGGGTTCAGCCAGCGTTTGCAATGAAAGAGCAAAAAAATGTGTTTATTTACGACATCACATTAGAAACCTCTAAATTATCAGTGTTTTTCTACTATGTTATGCATATATTATACATATAAACTTTCCAGTTGAATCACTCTATCTATTAAAAAAAACCGCATCATAATCCGTTGCGTAGTTTCAAAGATTTAAGCATACATGGGGACATAGGGACAGAGAAAGCGACTTTGTTTTATACTATGTAGTGATTCTTGTTGTTGGCAAAGTAACATTTTTAGTTTGTTTAATTTTCACTCATATTTCGATATAATTTAATTTTGAAGTTACATATTGTGTTACGAGAATACCAAATGTGACATTTGTGAGATCGAGACTGGATCGAAACCGAATTTTGACTATATTTTAATTACGAGAATTGCCCCTCAGATCGCGTGTGAATGAAAGAATTGCATTACTTTTAGTGACTAGCGATCGCAGCGGTGTGAGTACTAATTCTGCTCACATCTCGCTCATCGCCGGCACAAGTGCAATACTCGTGGTACATTATAAGAAGGGATTCTAGTCCCGTATATACCAGGATTACGTTATCAAGTTGGGTTATCAAAATTTGCCATCTTCCATGAAGTTCCATTTACTTGACCTAACAGTCTAGAGAATAACATATGTATCTTGTTTAATTGTACCATGTACCATGGTCTTACATTTGATCTGAGCTAGTTGCTCCCCCCCCCCCCCTCTTTCAGTTCGATTCACATCGAAAGTTTTTTTTAATAGCCAAGCATGGTATTTCCTGCATGCGGGGAAAGACATGTCACAGAGACGAACATGGCATGGGTTTCTTCTGCTTCAGAATTTGAAGAGGCACACAGGCGACCGCTACAGCTGGAGCAGAGACGACCAAAGCAGCCAAGGCAGTCGCATACAATAACGGTAGTGGTTGGGTGCCGGCCGTTAGTAGTTTATGAACTTAATATATTGGTTTGTATTCGCTGTTTCGTTATGGCCTTTAGGATGGGGTTTTCTTGTGAATCGGAACAATAAATAGGAGATCCGTGAAGAGAGCGTGTGGAGAATGATTATGGGTTGAGTGATGTGGAGAGAAATTTATAAAATTAAGTTCACATTAAGCCGAAAATATATTTAGTGCATAATAAATAATTAGATACACATAAGCGTACAAAGTTACCCGTTACATTTAACTATACATATAAATATAAATATTGTCAGACAAATTACACAGCGCCATCTAGCCCAAAAGTAAGCGAAGCTTGTGTTATGGGTACTAGACAACTGATAAACATATGTAAATACATTATTTTTGGTAAATACATACTTATGATACATAGAAAACACCCAGACCAAGACAAACAGACATGTTCATGCACACAAATGTTTGTCCTGTGTGGGAATCGAACCCACGAGCGTTGGTGTCGAAGCCGCGTCATTGACCGCTACGCCACCGAGCTCATCAATATCATTTTTTTATGTGAGTCATATATTTGCCCCCTGCAAGCGATCATGTGGGTCACATGATGGAAAGTAACATTCAACGCCCATAGAAATCAGCAACACCAAGGGGTTGCCGATCCGTTGCCATGCTTTTAAGGAATATAATTCTGGAATGTCTATTTAAATAAGACTTCTTTGTCTTCTTAATAAAAATAAATATCCTATCCCACTATTTCTTAAAATTCTGTACATAATAAAGGAAAATAATAAACCGAACGATTAAAAATATTAACTGAGCGACTATAATATATATAGGATAGTTTAGGTTTAAGGTTGTTTTAATCAGTTAGCGTATTAGTCGTCAATATTAAGTGTTCAGATTCGGTTTGGAATGAACATAGATTATTACCCGAGGATGGACATAGTCTTTTATATGAGAAGCGAGTAAGCGTGCATCTGGATAACCTGATGGACAGTAAACACCAGTCGCCGATCCATTGCCAGCCTTTTAAGGAAAAAAATACTATATTCTTGAAGGCTCCCATGTCGTATTTATTCGGGAATACTGCTGAGAAAAGAGAAAAGTTGATTCCATAATTTCATAGTTCGTAGTAGGAAAAGTCTACGAACTAGTAAGATTATTTTTTGGTGCTATATAACCGACATTAAAATATAAAACATACTTATATGAAGTTACATATTGCATAGTGCCGAACTGTTGGTACTAATTCTTGGTATTTTCTTTTTAGTGTTTTAGAAATATTCTAGAAAATAGATTGGATGACTCGAAACCCTTTTGCAGATTAGTATGAAACAATCCAGCCAAATCAGACTCGCACTTGAACCGAATTTGCGTAGCAAAGGTTTTTCATGAAAAGTTAATTCATTAATTAAAAGTACAAACGAGGTTCACATTACTTCAACCTTAACATCCTGCTAGCTGTACTATTCTAATATGATGTGAGAATTTCTTGGCTTCTTATCAAATTTCATGATCGACGGTCAATGGGCGAGGTAGGACGACGAGGCGTTGGACGTTCTCCTTCTTGATGACCTTAAGAAAGCCGGCTGCGGAAGGCGGGGAATCGTATTTGGTGAAAAGCATTGGAGAAGATTTATATCCAGCAGTGTAGATACAGGCTGACGATGATGATGATGAGGTCAATGGAAAGTTATAGACTTTGATTAATGATTACATTTTGGAACAAACGACCGTATCGTTTCACTGCGTTGACTTAGGCGTTTGACTTCTCTTCTGTTGACAGACGGACTGCCAGACTGACGGACAACCAAATGATCCTACATGGCTCCTTTTTAATCAAATACCGTGATAATGTAAGTTCATAATCGATTTTTAGGGTTCCGTGTCCAAAGGGTAAAAAGGAACCCTATTATGACCCAACCTACTATAAAGGCTCCGCTGTCCGTCTGTCCGTCCGTCCGTCCGTCCGTCCGTCCGTCTGTCACCAGGCTGTATCTCATGAACCGTGATAGTTAGACAGTTGAAATTTTCACAGATGATGTATTTTTGTTGCCGCTATAACAACAAATACTAAAAATAGAATAAAATAAATATTTAAGGGGGCTCCCATACAACAAACGTGATTTTTCTGCTCGTTTTTGCTCGCAATTGATAACGGCAATAGGTAGACGCGTGAAATTGTCACATAATGTTTAGTTTTATATTCACTTTAAAAATAAATAATTAAGTAAAAATAAAACAAATATTTAAGGGGGCTCCCATACAACAAACGTGATTTTTAGCCGTTTTTAGGGTTCCGTACCCAAAGGGTAAAAAGAAACCCTATTACTAAGGCTCCGCTGTCCGTCCGTCCGTCCGTCCGTCTGTCACCAGGCTGTATCTCATGAACCATGATAGTTAGACAGTTGAAATTTTCACAGATGATGTATTTCTGTTGCCGCTACAACAACAAATACTAAAAAATAGAATAAAATAAATATTTAAGGGGCTCCCATACAACAAACGTAATTTATTTGCTCGTTCTTGCTCGCAATTGATAACGGCAATAGGTAGAAGCTTGAAATACTCACATAATATTTAGTTTTATATTCACTTTAAAAATAAATAATTAAATAAAAATAAAACAAATATTTAAGGGGGGCTCCCATACAACATACGTGATTTTTTTGCCGTTTTTATAGATAATGGTACGAAAAAATTAAAAAAAAACCCTTCGTGCGCGAGTCCGACTCGCACTTGGCCGGATTTTTGCTCGTTTTGCTCGCAATTGATAACGGCAATAGGTAGACGCTTGAAATACTCACATAATATTTAGTTTTATATTCACTTTAAAAATAAATAATTAAATAAAAATAAAACAAATATTTAAGGGGGGCTCCCATACAACAAACGTGTTTTTTTGCCGTTTTTATAGATAACGGTATGGAACCCTTCGTGTGCGAGTACGACTCGCACTTGGCCGGTTTTATTTCTTTCACCTATTGACAACAGCTGGGCTCGACGACTGAATCGATGAAAGCTTGAGAACATTTGAACTTGAAGGAAGGCCAACCCGTAGTTGAGCAGCGTGGTGGAATATGCTCGAAACCCCTTTGACTGAGACCTGTATCCCAACAGTGGGATGGTTGACGCCGAGCGAAGAAAGGCCATGGTAGTTTTCGACATAACTTATTATATAAGAAAGGCCATGGTAGTTTTCGACATAACTTATTATATAAGAAAGGCCATGGTAGTTTTCGACATAACTTATTATATTAATATGATATATTTATGTTCGAAAAAATACTATAGCATAATTTACTTTTTTTTTTTTGATAGGAAGAACGCACTGGTTTGAAGACTTTTGTCTTCAAGGGGTATCTGTGCGGCGAAGAAATACCGAAGCTTACCAAAAGCTGGCCCAGCCCAATCGAATGCATCTATCGATCTCTTTGACCCCGGCCAAGCTGTATAGACTGTCCGAAGTAGACATAGTCTTTAACCACTTCAATAGCTGCATTGTACAATTTATGTTTTATTTCCAGTGTTCAATATAAATGCTTTTTATCATTTTACCTCAAAATACAACCATAATATGTGTGTACAACGCCTCCAATTAGCCCAGGCACCTACACAGTTATTATTGATCGTACCTCTTATATTTAACTCACACCATTACAGTCTAACTTAATACTATATTTATAAGTCTATGTGTGCGTGCCCCGTCTATGACCCAACCTTATGTAACTCTAGAAGTCTACATAGCTACGAGAATCAATGTGTGAGTGTACATGAGCACACACTTTCACGTTCACTGTACGAAAACTGAAGAAGTGTCTTACTTCGACCGAGAATCTTGTGGGCGTTCCTCTCAAAGGGCGGAGTCAGGATCGGACACTCCTTGACGTCCTCTTTTTTACCTCACTGCGTTTCTACACATCGACCAGTTTTACCAGACCTTTGACACTTCTAACGATTTTGTACAAAGCTCCGTTAAAGTTGCAAGAGCGGGTGCCGCTGAAGACCATAATTATTTGGTCGAAATTTTATAAGCGCTGAAACAAAGCACCGTACAACTTCGACCGTTATCGCGTTTATAAAGTTCTCGAGACAATTCCATTTTATAGGGTGTTTTACTTGAGATAAATGTTATTTCTTTTGTCTGCGTTCTTTTTGTTTAGAAATATCAGTTCGTAAACATCGCAGTTCTTTAAGTGTTTTTTTATATTCATCTATCTAACCAGAGACTACAGTACGGAGTTCAAAAAGGGCGTAAAGAGGTACTTATAAATGGGCGAACACAACCCCGGCCACACCATATAAATTTCGTGTCGTTTACTACATAACCAAAGACGTCTGTAATTTCAACAAAGAGATCGATAGACGTATTCGACTTGGCTGGGCAGCTTTTGCAAAGCTTCGGTACATCTTCGCCGCACAGATACCCCAATGCTTGAAGACTAAAGTCTCCAAGCATTCTATTATATTATTACATTCTTGTTATAAACCAGTGCGTCCTCCCTGGAATGACATATGGTGCAGAGACTTGGACACTGACCATCGGACTGGTCCACAAGCTAAAGGTTGCGCAGCGAGCGATGGAGAGGGCTATGCTCGGGGTTTCTCTGCGAGATCGAATCCGGAACGAAGAAATTCGACGGAGAACTAAAGTTGTCGACATAATCTTCAGAGTTTGCAAGCTGAAGTGGCAATGGGCGGGTCACATCTGCCGAGTAAGTGATGGTAGATGGGGGAGGAAGGTATTAGAGTGAAGGCCGCGCGTAGGACGACGAAGTGTTGGGCGCCCTCCCTCTAGATGGTCCGATGACCTAAAGAGAGCGGCTGGGAGCGGCTGAATGCGAAAGGCGGAGGATCGTATCTGGTGGAAAGCATTGGGGAAGGCTTATCCAGCAGTGGGTAGATACAGGCTGATGATGATGATGATGACGAAAGACGTCTGTGCAGAAGCCATACAATCTGTTCCAGATTTGTCTCAGAGGGAAGGTGAGGATGTCACGAGAGAGCGGCAGGGAGTGTACATAGTACTATTACTTATATTGTGCTACTACATAAACACTGCCATGCGTCTGAGACACGCGTTCATACACTGCGGTAGCTGCTTTTCATCAGGCGGGTAACAGGCTTGTTTGCCACTTTAGTTGTATAAATAGATGGCCACCTTTTTAAGATAGTTTGTATTTTGCGCGGTTTAAGTCGCTATCATAATGTTTAAACCAACGCCAATCTTTCCTGCACCTGGTGTACCCTGCTGAAAAACTAACAAGAATCTGACAAAAGAGGTAGAGCACAGCATTAAGCGGGCTCGACTGGGGAAAACCTCCACCTCACAGAAGACCTCAGTCAAATAATAGTTTCTTAGTGGGATTGACGACGTGGTATGAAAAAACATTTGCAAACCTACAGTTAAAATAATTACCGCTCATAGATTTCGGCGGCTTCAAAGGAACAAGTAGTGGATTGAAAGAATTTCATACATCTCCCTATCCAATGGGAATCGCTTTATCATGAAAAATAAAACTGTTCATAAAATTCTATCTCTTGAAGGACACAATCATTTCAAATACAACCTCAGACAGACGTAGACCTTAAAGAGGGCATGTCGAACCCAACTGTGGAAGTACCTCCACCCCACAAAATACCGCAGCAAAATAATTCCCTTCAGGATTGTTGTGTTCCTGCGAGTGAGTAAGGTCACCGGGAAGGAAAGAGATGTTGTGTTGGTAACTTGAGTGGCGACGCACGAGCCATATTTCAAGCGTTGATATGGCTACTGTAACCGCTTTACATCAGGCGGGCCGTATGTTTTGCTACCCAAAGTGGTAAAAAAAGCTCGATAAGTAAATAAATAAATAAAAAATATTCCTGGACAAATTGCCATCTAGTCCCAAACTAAGCTAAGCTTGTACTATGAGTACTAAGTAACTGATATAATCAGTGATCGGCGTTAGTAGAGCCATTACGCGGGATTTGTGACCGTTGTCTTAATATGGATACGCCTCCCAAATCCCGGCATTTTCATTCAACGATTTTGTTTAACATTCATTAATTAACATTCATTTTGTTTTACCATGCTTTTATTATCATTTAATAAATAAATAAATCTTTTATTTAATTATTTTTCTGAACTGTATGTCTGGAGATTTTTTTTCTAATTTCTTTCTAATCGAATTGTCACCTATATTCAGTGTTAGATTACAGTATGTATATAACATACTAAATATCTTCACGCTTACTTACGAGGAGGCAGAGTATCATGGTGTAACATCTTAGACAACGTGTAATTCCTAGTGAATGCAATCTCGTTCTCGCGAGATCTCGCGCGGCGGCGACGGGGCCTGAGGTAGCGGTCGGTGGACGAGGTCTCGCTCAGATTCGCTTGTTGCGTCTACTTGCTGTGTTTGTTTGTTTACTAGTAGGTAATAATTGTTGTCAACGAGTTCATTACGTTCAAGTATTTTTGTGGTTATTTATGCAAAAAAATGTACGCAACAAGCGAATCTGAGCGAGACCTCGTCCCCCGACCGCTACCTCAGGCCCCGCCGCGCGAGATTTCATTCCCTAGTAACTCCAAGTACGCAAAACTTCAAACTCCCCAACAGAGTTTTATTATTATAAATGATATATCTAAGTATTACTTAGATATATCATTTATAATAACGATTACGAAAAAAAAAATTTCTCGGAGATATGAACACTTTTTTTGTTTTCCTAATAATTCTAATAGTTTTTGAGCTCTGTGGCACTTTCTCATCAAAAAGACGCGCCAATGGCAATGATAGGCAAATATTAATATTAAAGAGCGGACATCGCGTCAATGACGCGTAAGCGCCGCTCTTTGCACGGCGCTTAAGATTTTTTGGACGCGGCGGTATTACGTTTGTTTACCTACTTCACATTTTCTAGCTTGATTGTCGAGCGCAATTTAATAATAGACACGGTAATTAATAATAATAATAATTGTTTTTCAATACCAGTTTTTTTAAAAATGGATGAAAATTATGGAATGGAAGTAGAATACTTATGATTCTGAACAAACTATTTTTAGGTTTTGCGTACTTGAAGTTACACGTTGTATATCAACATTATGTTTGATAAAATTTACATGAAGACATAGATGAAAAAAATGGTGAAATAACATAGAAAATAGTTAGTTCTACACGTTTCTGGTTTATTAGTGTTCCATTACTTAATGCTGTCTACAAAACCTACATTGTTACGAAGATTTTGATTAGATAAAAGAAACTTTCTATTTATATTTTCATACGATAATCTAGCAATTGTCTTCCACCACAGTCGGCAGACTGTGGTGGATGATAATTTCTAGTTGCCCAATTAGGCAAGAATAAAATTTCGCGTTATTGGCTAGTTTTCTTAGAACTAAAGCCATTTTGGTACCTAAGCGTGAGGGGTGAGGGGTGGGAAGGGATGTATTCGTCATAGCGCGCGGGGTGACATTTTGACCAATAGACGCAGCGAATGCTATCTACGTTGATAGCATTCGCTGCGTCTATTGTCTCGGTCGACTACTGCTCACTTGTTCTTCGGTTCTTTGAGTGCGCACGAGTGATCTAAGTGATACTGTGATACCTTTCTTTGACCTTGGCTAGTTTAACGGATTTCTGAATTTTCTCTAACGTACAATTTTGGCTTGCTTTACTGGACAACGATTTGATTTTGTGATTCTGTTAAACTTTTTGCTGGGACCTGTATTTTTCATCATAAGCGATACGGTAAGCTGATTTTTAACATTTCTTTGAATAACTTATAGAGTTTCGCTTCTTTATTTATGAAGTTTGCTCACCAAGTTTCTCTTTCATTTAGTTCGTCCTATTTTTTCAACAACAATATCGATCCAATATACGGCGTATTCCTAAGGATATACATTTACTTCGGCTTGCAATTCAGATAATCGAACCTATTTTTTTTTTTATTATGGACACAAATAACAATTTATATTTTAAATTTTCATACAATTTAAATGTTTTCCGTAAATCATACGATATTGCATGACTTTTTATCTAAAATTGCAACGTTGCATTTTTATTTCTAAAGCTAAATGTTTGAAATACTCTTTGGTTCTTTGATATCGTTATTTTCATGACGAAGATCATTTTTTTCGTCATGATCTTTTTTCTTACATTTACCAAGAAGGTGTGTATGAAATTCATTTTTCCTTTTTTTTATTCTACGTCGTATGACAAACAAGCATAAGATCCGCATGTCTACACGGCAATTTCGCCTCGCGGCTCGGCTGTACGACGTTTATATATATATAAACGTCGTATATAGCATTCCCTGAATTTTGGTCACCTTTCTTTAGTCTTTTGAGCTTAGTAAATTGGGTGTAAGTTCAATATCACCTTAAAAGCCAAAGATAACCTCATCTGCACGTGGTGCACCCTGCCAATTAACTATTGAGGCTCTGGCGAAAGAGAAGTAGGGCACAAAGATAGCCCGACCGGGAAATTACTTCCACCACACAGAAGACTGCAGTCAAATAACAGTTCCCTGGAGGATTGTTGTGTTTCTGCGAGTGAGTGAAGTCTCCAGAAAGAGGAAGAAGTTGCTGCGTTAGCAAAGGGGGTGACAACACGCGAGCGACACATTTTATGTTGCACGCCTACATAGGCTACGGTGACCTCTTGTTTCCCACCCGACGTATTATAAAAAAAAGAGTAAAGTAACCGAGATACATTTTTTTATTCTTTCTATCTTGATTGTTTAGGTGACGATTGCTTCATTTCAGTGAATTGGAATTCTATTGTGAAGATCGATACAAGATGGCACGGCAAGTGAAAGAAGAAACGGTACTGACATGGATTGAGGATCATCCTGAATTATTGTACGAATTTACCGATAAATCAATATATTGTACAAAATGTGAAACTAATATTGCATGTAAGAAAAGCAATGTGAAAAGGCACATAGAGGGACCCGTACACCAAGGGATATCCAAAAAACCCTATGAAAGATTTTACTTTGATCTCATAGAGTTTTTCATATTGTGCAATATTCCTTGGTCTCAAATGAATAACCCGGCTTTTAAATATTTCTTTACCAAGTATTTATGCTGTCATTGCGCTAATCGCCCTAAACTACCATCCGAGACAATTCTAAGAAAAACTTATGTAGATAAGTTATATAAAGAGAAAATGAATACCATATATAATGTGATTCATCATGAAAAATTGTGGATCTCTCTTGACGAAACTACTGACTTTTTAGGCAGATATATTGTAAATTTTTTAGTCAAGCCACTAAATTTAGAAAATATGAATAAACCATACTTAATTGCATGTAAAATGTTAGAGCAAGTTAACGGTAGGACGATTTCAAATTTTGTAATCGAATGTTTAGAAAACATGTGGGGTGAATCTAGTGACGCTAATGTTGGAAACATATTAGTATTATGCACGGATAGTGTGGCATACATGCTATTAGCTGGACGTTTATTAAAACAATTTTTACCAAATATGAAACACGTGACATGTTTAGCCCACGCTCTGCATAGAGTTTCAGAAACGATTCGTTCCGAATACCCTGACATAGACTGCCTAATTTCTAATGTGAAAAAAGTTTTTTTAAAGGCTCCTAGTAGAGTTAAGATATTGAAAGATCTATACCCCAACATGCCTTTACCTCCAGAACCCGTAATAACACGGTGGGGAACTTGGTTGCATGCTGTTTCGTATTACCTAAAGTATTTTAATGAAATAAAAACAGTTTTAACACATTTGAGGGCACCAGAAGCATTATCAATTCGAGTCGCTAAACAAATGTGTGAAAAACCAAATATCGAAAACGATTTGAGATACATTGTTGAATATTTTGGCTCAATTGAATTTGCAATTCTAAATTTACAAAACTCAAATCTAGCGATAGTGGAATCATTCGAAATATTCGATGAGGTAAGGGCTTTAATTAATTGGAGTTCAACCGAATCCGTAAAACAAAAAGTAGAGAATGTCATGTCAAGGAATCCGGACTTAGATATTTTGAGAACATACAGTGAGATACTGTCACGTGAAGTAGATATTGATAACGACATTTTACCGTACAAATTCGCCCCACTCACTTCAGTAGATGTCGAGAGATCATTTTCGGTTTATAAGTGGATATTAAATATCAAAAGGAATAGACTAAAACTGGAGAATTTAGAAAAAAATATGGTTATTTATTTTAACTCTGTAAATTACTGTTAATGTCACATTTTTTTAATGCTGTTGATTTTGAAAGATATAATAAATATAGTCATGTTTTGAATATTTCTTTTATTTTATATCTTTATTATTTCAAAATTTTCAAATTTTACAATATAATTTTATTAAAAAAGTACTTATTAAAATATTATATTGAGCAGATTCAGAATAAAATAATTCAGAATTAAAAAATACGTAACATACGAACGAAAGAACTACACTACACATAAGGTGATTGATTTCTTAAGATTTGTTATGTTTATTTCATACTAGTTATTTCTCCCATAGAAATTTCGGAATAAAAAATATCCTACATCCTCAGTTATCGTCTATCTATTTCATTCAAATCCGTTTAGTCGTTTACGCGTTCATTATTACGCGTTATTGAATAACAAACAAAGAAACTTACAAATTTTCACATTTATAATATTAGTAGGACTGACGATCATTGAAAAGTAATTCTGGTTGTACTTACGATATATCAAACTGTTTACCTTTATTTATTACAGCGACATTTGGAAAAATAGAATGTAGAATAAACGTAATCCCGGAATCCCGTGGTCATATCCATACTAACATCAACATTCAAGTCCATTGACCCCAAATGGCTCTACTAACGCCGATCACTGGATATAATACTTAAATACGTGTTTTTTTTAAAGCCATGCATGTAATCTATATATATAAAAGAAAGTCGGGTTTGTTACAACACTTATAACTCGAGCACGGCTGGACCGATTGCCATGGTTTTTGATTTGTTGGATTTGTTTCCGTCCCGAATAGCAGAATAACTCTTAAAAACATTGGAAAATTCTCGAAAAAATAAAATAAAAGAAAAAACATTTTCCCATACAAATGAAAATGTCAGTTGAAAAAGGATTACGATATTTATAGGTTGTCAAATATCAAAACGTCAAATCGATTGGTGTCACTTTTATGTCGCGAAAGTTGTCTGTGATTTGTTATGAAAATTTAAAAATGTCAAATCGATAGGGGTGAAAGCGCTTTTCCCATGGGGTTCGAGCGCAAGAATCAAATCAGAGTAAACATCAAAGAAATGACAAATTTCAAAACTAAAAAAAATAAAACAAAACGTTTTTTTTTTAAAAATTAACAATAAGGAAATCTTTATTTTTATGAAATCTTCAGTTTTTATGGATACGGGTCTTCCCTCAACCGAAGGGGATTAGAGCGTACTCCAACACGCTGCTCAACTGCGGGTTGGCGGAGGCCAGTGTTTTCGAACCGCCTAAAGGCCACTGACTTAACTTAACGACTGTCATTAAATGAAAACAACCGGGACCGACAGCTTAACGTGCCTTCCGAAGCACGGAGGAGCTCAAGATGAGCTAATGATAACAACCGGGACCGACGGCTTAACGTGCCTTCCGAAGCACGGAGGAGCTCAATATGAGCTAATGATAACAACCGGGACCGACGGCTTAACGTGCCTTCCGAAGCACGGAGGAGCTCAAGATGAGCTAATGATAACAACCGGGACCGACGGCTTAACGTGCCTTCCGAAGCACGGAGGAGCTCAAGATGAGCTAATGATAACCCTCCGAATCAGAAGGTCTACCTAGAAAAATTACTTTGTTGGTAAAACGTCAACATTTTAAAACAACCGAGACCGACGGCTTAACGTGCCTTCCGAAGCACGGAGGAGCTCAAGATGAGCTAATGATAACAACCGGGACCGATGGCTTAACGTGCCTTCCGAAGCACGGAGGAGCTCAAGATGAGCTAATGATAACAACCGGGACCGACGGCTTAACGTGCCTTCCGAAGCACGGAGGAGCTCAAGATGAGCTAATGATAACAACCTGGACCGACGGCTTAACGTGTCTTTCGAATCACGGAGGAGCTCGAGGTAATATAAACCCATCCATGTACAGGCTACGGTCGACGTTGCTTAACTTGCGTGTTCAATTAGACTGACACGCGCAATGACGCCATCGAGCTTCTCTATTATTTTCTACTATTCATTGTTTTAATTCCATAAAATCATAAATTTAGTTCAGCTAATATGTACCACGACATTCATTGATTGTTAGGCGGTACGAAGTTCGCCGGGACAGCTAGTAGTACATAGAAAACACCCAGACCAAACATATAGACATGTTCTTGCACACAAATATTTAATTTTATGGTGAGATCGAATCTGCGTTTTCGGAGTCAAAGTGGCCATCGCCATCGGACTACCGAATTCGTCGAATTAGCTAAAATAACATTAAACTTAACTAACCTTTCTACGGAACACCAAAAATGTTTGCATATAAATAAATATTGATAATACAACTACATCATGCCCGTGACATTGCTTATGATCTCCTCGAAAGAAGCTGATACCCAGTAGATTGATAGGGGAACATAAATAATACTTATCTTGTACGAATTATCTACGAAGCTTATTAGAAGAAAAGATATACGGAAAAAGCGATAATGAGTGATGGATGAAGAGGGTACAAAGTGCCGGATAACTATAGTAAATCTATTAGGAATACGTGTATAGTATGATGATTCATCACTTATATTTAGACGAGCTCGGTGGTCGAATGGTTAGCAATGGCCACTTTGACTCCGAGGTCACGGGTTCGATTCCCGCACAAGACAAACATTTGTGTGCATGAATGTGTCTGTTTGTCTTGGTCTGGGTGTTTTCTATGTATTATAAGTATGTATTTACAAAACAAAATGTATTTAAAATCATTTATCAGTTGTATAGTACCCATAACGCAAGCTTTGCGCTTAATTTGGGACTGGATGACGCTGTGTAAATTGTCCAGAAATATGTATTATTATCATTTATTATTATATTTAAGGTTGCTAGACAAACTGTCAATATGGACGAGGTCAACAGTGCAGTTTGAAGAAGGTTGGTTTATCCATAATTGAAAAGAAACTCATGTAATCAATCATATGACATCGATTTAAAATAAGCAAGATTCTTAAAATAATAATTCTTTAATTAATTGTGGAAATAGTGCTTGTTATAACCAAGTGTATATCTATATATAAATCTAAATGGAACTTAATTGAATAGGGTGATGTCTTTCAAATACCTAGGTCACATAGTGATTGAGGACTTGAGGAATGACACAGACATGGAGCGGGAACGCAGAGCGTTGGCGAATCGAGCAAATATGATATGGATTTAGAAGCTGTACACCTCCAGTTAAAATCACACTCTTTAAAACATATTGTATGTCACTATATACTTGTACACTATGGACTAAATACACTCAAAAATCGTTCAACGCTCTGCGCATGCAATACACACACCACACACATTCAGGCTGCGCGATAGCCCCAACACTATTCTGTCTACTATTGAGGGTAGCCTCGATAGTCGCTTTGTTAAGCACTAGGTGGGCTTACACCTCAATAAAATTGATCTGTATGCACTAATATAATATTAAGAAAATATTTTACGAACAAGATATGGATACTCGGGTCTGAAATAAATATATTTTATTATATTTTTATTTATTTATAAGTTGTGAACGAAATATAATTATTGAGAGCTAAATTGCGTTTGATGTATTTATCTTTGCTGGTATCCTCGTATAACTGGATCTAATTTATATCACAATTATTAATAATCTTTTATTAAAAGCAAATAAAACTAAATTTATTAAATTTTCTCGTCCCAACGTAAGGTAAGTTGATTCGAATATATAGATAATAAAAACTTAGGCTTTGATAATGATACAGTATTTTTTGATATTACAATAAATGATAAATAAATATTTATGAACAATTTACAAAGCGTCATCTAGTCCCAAACTAAGCAAAACCTTCTCAGTCTATTGTGCTAGTACTATGGATACTTGATAACTTTTTTGTAAATACATACATATTTACAAAAAAAAATGTAAGTATAATATAAATACATAGAAAATACCCAGACCAACAACTCGACCACCACCGGTCTCGTCAACTGTCGATTAGATGTATATAAAACTTAACTGGCCGGTAAACTTAGTTCTACTGCTTATGCAATCAGGAGGATCAGACGACATGTGAAGCCGCTGGTCTCCCTTGGTTATTGCACAGCATTATGTCCTGCGGTATATTGTTGTGGGGTAAAAATGCCGATATAGAGACAATTTTCATTTTACAAAAAAGAGCTATTCGCTCAATTTATGCTATGGGTTCTAGGGATTCACTTCGAGAAATTTTCAAATAAATAAATGTCCTTAGGTACTACACATTATATATAAACATACATAGACTTCTTTGTTCTCTTCTCAGGCAATTAGTTATATAAGGGAACAATATTTTCTGTCAGCTAAGTTTAGATGTGTCACTAATCTGCAGTACCCTAATAATTCTATCCCCAAAAAATATATTAGTCATCATTTTAATCAAAACTGTCTCTAAATATAAATCATCAGCTTAACAAACGATTAGTATCATTTAATTCGTTTGATCATCATAATAATAGATCTGTAACCAAATAAATAGATCAGCTCCTTAATTTAATGAAAAAATGGCTAATAGGGGCGAAGTCAAATTGGCGTTATATTCACTGACGAGTCTTACCAATACTTGGTCAAGGTAATAAATCATATTTTGGTTATATTTGAGTTGATTTTTGGTTAGGTTAGGGTTTTCTTGTGTCCTGTCATTAGATGATGAATGATGTGGTGCAAAGTAAGCTTAATTATTAATATTTGACAATATAATACATACAAAAATATTTATTTGGTGCTAGACCTTAAAGCTCCATGATTTTAAGTGAATCGATTTTATATTGTTTACATTTTGGTGACAAATCTATTGTTTTGCGGGCAAACCCTACTAATTAAGAAGCATAAAACTAATTAAATTGGCGATAGCTTAAATGATACCCGTTATATAATACCAATAGTAAGTTATAGTATTTTCATACAGTGCGGATACTTCTTATTGCTCTCAAGCTGATCTTACTTCCAGTCAGACCCTAATCAGGAACCGTCGCGTTTGTTGGATGAAACACGCATACGCGCGTCACATGTGTCGTTTACTTTGTACAACGTAAACTAAACAAAAAATAATTCAATTAAGTTTACTAACGCAGTTACATTATAAACCTAGTTTTAAAACATTTTATCGAATGAACATTTATACTATATACTATATATATTTATAAAATGTACATTTATACAGGCAAAAGCTCGAATTTTTAACAAAAAAGATATTAAAAAAGATAATAGCCTTACTGTTAACACTTTGTTAATATTGTCAACTGTTTTTTTTCATTTATTCAACAAATATATTTTACAATAATTTAATGCAGCAATGTCCTATCATAAAACCAATTACTTGGTTTGTCTTGATACATGAGTGTCGCTATTAATTATTACACTCTATGAGAGTTAACAAATATTAACGAAGCATTTGAAGATGTAATTCAATGAATTAACAATAAATTCCCCATTATCGTTACCTTCATTAAATTTTGTTTAGCGTCAAACCGTGGAAGATAATATCTCTGAACACGTTCAATTTAGCATTAAGCCCTACTTACAACAAATTATCGTCTACACTCGTGTGAACTCGGCTCAACAAGAGCAATTGGACACTGTTATGCAGATAAGATCCAACCGAAATTTTGTTACTTTAAAGTTAAAGCTATTTAAGTTTTAGGAGGTATAAAAATATCACGCAGTATAAGTTTTGGGAAGGATATGTCTACGAACTGCTACAATCTATTGCGAATATATAAAACTCGATTTGAAGTATCTCTAAATTTGGTATAGTCTGTCGGTTGGATCTATTCTGCATAACAGGGTCCAATTTATGTGTCACAAGTGTGTGTACCGAGTATCCGCAGTGTTGACATAGGATGTGTAATTGTGTGCGTTATCTGAAAGATTCCACGTCATTTCCCCCGACCCGAGAATGACGTCACACATTATAATGTACTCCGTGTAACATATATAATACTAGCTTTGCTTTGTGAATTCACCCATGGATGGTGGTTATAAGTCGTATATTTAACAACAATTTATATTTAATATTATTAATGATCTCGTTTGAAACAGAGTTAATATAATTATTTTAAAAGAAAATAAGATAAGTATGAAATTGGAATTGTCGTCAACCCTTATTGATCCCACTGCTGGGATACGGGTGTCCCCTCAATCGAACAGGTTTAGAGCGTACTCCATCATGCTGCTCAACTGCGGGTTGGTGGAGACCAATGGGTAATAAAAACTCTCGGTTGTGGCAATGTTTTAAAGATAACATTTCAGACAGCTCGACAAAATGGTTTCTGAGGTCGACTTCCACGTCTGTTTTGTAAAGAAGAAGGTTCGTTATTTTCTACTTCCAAGGTAATGACGCATTTTGGAAGCCAGACTTGATATTTTTTTCTCGAATTAAACAATATCTTGCCCAACTGCTATAACGAGTACACGAGTTTGAAACAACAGAAATAGAGCAATTTATTTGCGCCAATAACATCTAAAGTATAATTTAATAATATATATATATTTCGATTCCGTTGTACTAAGTTTGATTGGACGGTGCTGATTTAGAACATTAAATAAATCGTGATTTTTCACTATGGCAACATTACCTGAAAAATCGTATATTTTCATCAGCGAGAGGTAGTTGCTTAAAAAATTGCATTTCCTATTAGTTAAGTGTATAAGATCAATTTGAGTACAAAATAATATTAAATTTTTCAAGTATGAAAAATAGTAATATAACAGTCAGGGGTTACTTTTCAAGAAAATTTTATTATGTACGAATACGAAGTTTTTCAAGAAAATTTACTTATATACACGAAAATTTATCAGCGTGCGACGACTGAATACCTCATTAATTATGTAGAGTTAAATTTTAAAGAAGAAGGAAGATTGTTTTTGACTACAAATTCAAACTAAAGTATGTTTGAATTTGTAGTAAAAAAAATCTTCCTTCTTCTTTAAAATTTAACTAACGCTAATGTGGCTATATTTAAAAAAAATATATTTGTTACGAAAAATGTTAACTGCAGGGAGTTCAGACGAGACTGTCGTTTAGGAAATGAGCGTCAGCTCTTTTATCTAAATGGCGATGTGGGGACGTAAAAATGACGTAAAAGTCCCGTTTAATACAATAAATGAAATAAACTGGTGCATTATGGATTCCGCGGGACAACGGGACTATTTTACGGAAAATGTTAGAGAGAAAGAAGTTAATATATTAATATAATTCTTTATTGCATAACAACAAATACAGAAATTAGTGAATACACAATTACACAAAAGTGAGGTGAGGTTACGAAGAAATCTCTTCAAGAGATTTCTTCGTAAAGAAAATGTACATGACTTAACTTAGTCAGTAATTTTTGTTGACACAAAACAAGTTTAATTGTAAATTTTTAAATTATAATACTTATATAATTATAACCCCTATCGGTCTAATAACGAGGCAAAAAGGCGTATCTCATGTTATGTTAATAATTCGGTTACAGTTAAACAATAGTTCTGAGAATACTATACTATTGAACTCAAATTCAAATTCAGTTTATTGGCAATTACAAGGTTAGTTTACAATGATTTGGAATCTCCTCTGTTAAGTTGAAACAACCTGTATCCCCTCTTCTCTGTGACAATTTTAATCTTGTAATACAAAACTAATTGGAGGTACAAATATTTTACAAAATTAATGGTCATACAGTCTTATTCTAATCTAATTCTAAAAACGTATCTCCTTAACATTTATAAATGAAATAAAAAACGAAGCAATATCAATCAAAGTTAAAAATTTTACTCGAATACAATTTCACTAATTATTTACTATATCCATGTATAAATTAAGGCTGCAATAAATGATTGAGTATTTATTGATACATAAAGAATGGTGCTTCAATTTTTTTTAAAAGGTTCTTCTCTAAAAATGGCATATTGAAACAATTTTTCCTTATCTCTGAAGTTAAATAGTTTAAAAAGAAAAATGTTCATATAGGTAAATTTTTTACTTTACAAATCATTTAACTTCGGAGATAAAAGGAAAAATTATTGGTGGTTTATTTTCCATGTTTTTTTCTGTCAAAAACAATCAAAATTTATATTGTAATTTCTTTTTATTGTATTGTATTATATTGTACTCAAGGATATAAAATAATGTATGTTTAACTAGCGCCTCGAAGAGCGCCTCACACACGCTTTGCGGTGTCTCAGTCTTTCCGTTCCCAACTCATTCCTGTGGATTTCCTGTAAAAACTTTGTCTTGACAATTACAACATATTTTATTTTTCTTAAATTTTTCAGTCGTAGTCGTAGTCATAAACAAAACCATCCTTAGACAAGCTACGGCCGACGCTGCTTAACTTGCGAAATCGAGGTTCAATGGAGCGGGTAGATTCGCTGATTGAAAAATAATACATTATTTTTTTAATAATTAAATTATTGAGGCTTACAAGGCGTTTATGTATGCGTGTATGTTTTCCATTGAATTCAATGGAAAATTTTTTGATGATTATTCCTCAAGGTCGTCATCACGTGACACAAACCTCAAACATATTGAGGTCTTTAATTTGGACAAGTTTCATCAAAATCGGTTCAGTGGTTTTGGAGTCTATTCATTTCCAAGAGTGACTTTTCAGCGTCTATAAGTGTTCCATTCGCTCCACTCAATTACTCAAAATAACTCAAATCCAGTAAACTAAAACACGCATAAACAAGGAAAACAGACGCAAAGAAACACCAAATACCGCAACAAAAGCATTGTGTGCAACCTTTCCACGGTAATGAAGCCGTATCTTTAATAGCCCCGATAAGGGTGCTAAATGTTTGTGCACACGCCAAATAATAAGCGATCCGGCATCATTTGCGGCGCGGGGGTGGCAGGGAAAAAGAAAATATTCGCGAGCTTTGATGGCTCCCGCTTATCGCCAAATGAGATGATACAACGGAACGTGGGAACTGAATAGGCTTGTGTAATAGATTTTCGGACATGTAACGGGCGGTTTCCTGCGGGGAGGGGGGGGGGGGTTCCTCCCCAACTCGTTTGGCCAGCGTGGGGAGTGTAGGCCAAATCCTCCTTCCGTCTAGGACGGACGAGAGAGGGTCGTGCTCCTGTAGTGGAGACTAAAATGGACCTGATGATGATGAACGGGCGGTTTGTGAAGTTTCGCATTATTGCTCGTGTTTAAAATAATGCAAAATTCAAACACGGGTCCTACCGCCGAAGCTGAAGCTGATTTCTGTTGGATATTTAGATTGCGAAAATCAAACTTTAGCTTCGATTGACGGTAATTGTGTTTAACTGGTAAAAACTATAGAGCTCTACCGACTAAGCTGAAGGTGTTTGTCATTAACTTAAAGTTAAGATCTATTTTCGCGATCTAAAAATCCGATGGTAATCGGCTTCTGCTTCGCCGGTAGGGCCCGTCGTTCGTTCTTCATTCATATTTTATGTATGTTTTTGATGATTCTTAGGAGCTCAATAGCCTCGTTACGTATATCAGTCTAAACGAACATGCAAGTTACGCAACGTCGACCGCAGCCTGTCCATGGATGGGTTTATTTATATCGAGCTCCTTCGTGCTTCGGAGGACACGTTAAGCCGTCGGTCCCGGTTGTTGTCATTACATGACAGTCGTTAAGCCAAAGTCAGTCAACCTTAGGTTATGTTATATGTTTTTCATCACTTGATTGTAAAACTTTACGCATAATACAAACAATAGAGTTGTAATAACAGCGGACTTATTCACGTGAGGTATTCATCTAGATTAGAAAATAATATCTAAAAGAACTTTTTATTATAAGGTCATCCACTTTGTATCTAGCAAGTAGACCTTCAATATGGAATGAGCCCATTAATATTTTTTTGTCCAAATCAGAGGTGATTGATTACATAGACATACAAGTATATATAAGTAATAATAATATGTATAACATATACACATATATACATATACTACGTCATAACTTATCACATAAAGTTATCGTCCGTAATCCGACAACCAGTTTTTTTTCTAGTATCAATTTGTCTGTAGCTTTCTCTGTCTACGGAACTAACCTATATCCATCTGATTGCCATTTAACTTCCCTCCACAGATAAAGGCAGATGTAACGTTCGACAGGCATCGCTTATCGTTCGGAAAACTTCGCTTTACGGTTATTCCCCTATAAAAGGATCTAAGTAAAAACAAGTTTACAGCCATCGTTTTATACCTGTTTTTACGTCGCGGTTATTTTTACTGCCATTACGGCTCGTGAGTACCGTAATTGTTTTATACTCTAATTTATTAATCCGAGCTAATAAAGTATATTTTATAAGACGTCTTAATTATTAAGTAACCATTTTGGATGTTAGGAATAGTTCATTAATAATTGTAAGTTACTTAATGTTTTCGTTCTTTTCAATTAACTTTTACTCGGTCGTATAAAATCTTGTAATAATATGCTTGTTTGACAACTGTAGGCCAATTCTATTAATTTTTCTCGTCTCTTCGAGAGTGAATTTCACTTGATTACAATTAAATACTCGATTTCATTCATTAATTATTAGCAATTCTTATTGTGGGCAAAGTAACATTATTAATTTGTTTAATTTTCGGTCATATTTCGATATAATTCCAATTAAATTAAACTTTGAAGTTACATATTGTGTACGAGATTACCAAATGTGACATTTGTGAGACCGAAACTGGATCGGAACTGAATTTTGACTACTTTTTAGGGTTCCGTACCCAAAGGGTAAAAAGGAACCTTATTATTAGGGCTCCGCTGTCCGTCCGTCCGTCCGTCTGTCACCAGGCTGTATCATGAACCGTGATAGTTAGACTGTTGAATTTTTCACAGATGATGTATTTCTGTTGCCGCTATAACAACAAATACTAAAAATTAGAATAAAATAAATATTTAAAGGGGCTCCCATACCACAAACGTGATTTTTTTGCTCGTTTTTGCTCGCAATTGATAACGGTAATAGGTAGACGCTTGAAATACTCACATAATATATAGTTACATATTCACTTTAAAAATAAATAATCAAATAAAAATAAAACAAATATTTAAGGGGGGCTCCCATACAACAAACGTGATTTTTTTTTGCAGTTTTTATAGATAATGGTACGGAATCCTTCGTGCGCGAGTCCGACTCGCACTTGGCCGGTTTTTAATTACGAGAATTTCCCCTCTGGAGCGGTATAAAATATAATATTTTAATATAACTAAGTTTACTGTAAAATCTATTTAATACATCATATCCTCTTTAGATACAAGAGACTATGTTATATGCAATACGTCCAGAATGTAGCTAATTGCCACAACCATTGTAGTAATTGAACACAATTGGCAAAATTATTTGGAGAGCAGTCGTAATTGGTAATCCGCCACCCCACACTTATCGCAGTAGGTGCCATCAAAACTAAATTTCGGTGTATTCGAAATCCCACATCAAATAGCGGGAGAAATGGCGCACATTCAACAAACTTCACACTTCTTGTTAGGTACGTCAGGGACACACGGACCTAGCGAATAGTTAACATATGAACAAACATTCACAGCCAATAGAAACACGCTTCCGTTAAAAAAAATCGCAATCTCCTAAATCGATACTGTTTGCGATGCTCAGTTAACTTCGATAATTATGTGTATACGAGTATTACCGATCTAATGTCATCGAAATTGAATGAACGGATCGAAAATTCAGAAATAGTATCGCAATACTTATTTTACGATAACGTCCTGACTTGACATGTCTGAACGTTCTAAATAATACGAGAAGCTAATGTGCTTAATAATACGAGAGTCAAAATGCTTAACAAACATATAACACCATAGTTAGAAAAAACGATTGTTAAATGCATTACTAGTCATATTATTCAATTGTCACAAATTGTTACAGTCCACTGATAACACGCCGCGATACTCACACTGCGACTCTTTCACATACAGGCACCAAAGTCGGCAAAAAGAAGTTCTTCTTCTTGCCGACTGCTGCACCTTAACACTTGTTTTACGACATAATAAGGTCTATGGTACCGTTTACATAACGATATAGCGGTGCAACATACTAGTTTTTGCTCTATAGAGTTTAATATAATCTAGTACCTATTTGCAATCTAGTTTATCACGACTCTCGAAATGAAATGAATTTGTTTTTTTTTTTTGCCACTTACAACTTATTTACCTTGTGCGCACTTAGACACAAAATATGATAAAACGTTTCGTCTGTTCTCGTCTGTCTCTAACTTTATCTTTTGCCATGTTAGATGATATGATGATCCGTCTGTCACAAAACTAAATCGCCAGATGAATATTGTTTCAAACGGAATTAAGCACGCGCCGGAGGGACGAGGTTCACTTATAATTGTTATTTTATTCATAGAAACAACAGTCCTCCGGGACTTGGATAGGTGAACAAATATTTTGGCGTGTCGAGCACCTTTTACCGGGTCGATGTGAGTGACGGGGCTGTAAAATGGCACGTTATACATTTAATACTTTGAAGTGGGGACCAGTTACTATTGCGTAATTGTGTTGAATGTGATGTTTTCATAATCATATTTTATTTGCCACAAAGATGGTGAATATCGATGATGTAATTAACATAATATTCGACTTTTCAATGGCATTTACTCGGTAACTTCCTTGATATCAATGATGTTAAAAATACTAAAGATATGCCTCAAGCGTTAAAAACGTACACCCGAAAAGTTAGCCTAATGTCGTCTTCTGTATTACGAACATGGCGACGAACAACGGGTTCACATATTATACTAAGGTACACAATAATATTTGATGGTGTAGTGTATATTAGGTTAATTTCATATTTTTATGAAATCCTAAAATACGTATAATAATGCCTACTATCGGTCTATGTTTAGATGAAATAAAGATAGAAGAGAGATAGATGTGTCATAAGCCGAACGCTTAGGCCGATCGTGCCTCTCTACGGTTTGTTCCGCGCTCTTGCTTGCACACTCGGCTCAGACGGAACGTGATAATTAGTCATGTTTTTTCGTGGGTGCAGCCGGCGTTCATCAATTTATACGACGTTATCGCGACAAAAGCATTTTGTAAGCAATGCAGTTGTCCAATACGCTCAACAAATGCCAATAATGAACAACAGTAATTAAGACAACAACAATACAACGTGATAATGAGTCATGCTTTTTCGTGCGTGCAGCCGGCGTTCATTAAGAAGTTAACACGTCAAAAAAACTTAATTGTATTAAGTGGCAAATATATATTTGAGCTGAAGTTTCATATTTAATAGCCTGCAGTATAACGTATAAGGAGAACATTTTCTTTCCGAACTTCCCGAGTGCACTGAATTGAAATGTATCTCAATTTTGTAATAATAAGTGCAAGTTTTACAATATATTTTATTATAATTTGTATAATTTTAACAAAAAAAAAACGACTCCAAACATCACTCTACATTTATGTATGTAGATACAGGCTGATGATGATGAAAAAAATATGGGTCCAATCTGGAAGTATACTCTTTCAAATAAAAAAGATTTTTTCAAATCGGTTTCTAAATCACGGAGTTATTAAGAAACAAACTTTAAAAAAAATAAAGCCGAATTGAGAACCTCCTCCTTTTTTGGAGTCGGTTAAAAAGAATAAGAAGCACAGTTCCAAGTCGTACCTGTAGCCGGCAGATAACCCTAAGCTGTGGTCTGATCCCGCGCAATCATCGCGCAAATCCCGTATCATTAAGTATTGCTAAGAAAGCGATTCGAGCACCATTACCATGTTAATAACGTGGGGGAAATGGTGATTAATCAACTTGACGTTTAGGTAAATCTAACTAACCTCAGTTCTATTCGCAATTTATGCATTGATTTGCTGAGGCCTCTAGTTTGTTGAATTTTGTGGGTTGAGATAAGATGTTTCCAACTTATCTTTCTTTGTGTTATGTATAGTTAGCACAGTTATATTTATTTCATTTGTTTTTTTATTTTTTGTTTTAAAAATAGCGAAAGCGATATTATGATATATATTGGTAGAGGAATAGAATAGCTGTATTACATACTTTATATAAACTTATAAAGACACAATTCACATAGCATGTAAACGACTTCCCCACTTACAAAAAAAAAAAAAAAATTGGTATGTTTCCTAGACTGATAATTCGGGAAAGTGCGCACTTTCCCGAATTCTCAGTTTATGAAACATGCCTATATATTTTTTTATATGATGGGGGGGGGGGGGGGGGCAAACGAGCACCTGATAGAAAGCAATAACCACCGTCCATGGGGATCAGCAACACCAACGGGTCATCGATACATCGCCAGTTTTTATACTCCTATACCTTTCTTTCTTTCTGGTGACCTCACTCACTCGCAAGAATACAACAACCCTCAAGAAGCCTCAAGGGAATTGTTATTTGGCTGCGGTATTCTGTGAGATGGAGATACTTCCACAGTCGGGCAGCTTAAAAAATACGCGATACCTCTCTTTTCGCCAGAGCCTCGTTTGTCAGTCAGCATGATGCACCCGTGCAGGTGAAGTTGGTTCAGAGATGTTATTGAACCACTTACACCCCAACAAAAATAATATCAGTGTACCAGCGTTTCTACATAAAATATTAACACTTATATTCGGAAAACTTGTTAAAATCATATAAATATTGAATAATTAATTACAACTGTAAACACAATCCGAATTAATGCAAATTATTTTTGACGGTAAATACAATGTTACAAAGAGCACGAGATAAAACGCTTTTTAAATCCTACTCATTTAAAATATAAATACATACAAATAAAACATCGTAATGTGGATAACCGGGGGCTGCCCGCGACGGTCAAAAGCTGATATTTCTCCTTTTAATCCCTGTCAGATTATTTAAATTCCCACCTGCGAGTGGTGCTCCATTTCCCCGCGCCTTTTTATTTAACAAAAATAAAACATAAAAATATTCCCGTATTTGTTTTGGACGCGCGGAATCCTTTAATTTTCAGCACGGCTGCGTGACGGCCCACTGTCCGCTTGCACTTGGGTGCTTTGAAAAAAATGCGATCACGTTTCGTAGTATCCGTCTAATGTTATAACATTTTAAAATTATTTTTGAATTCATATTACATTTCACGTTATTATAATTCATATAGTCCGATATCCCGCTACTTTGTTTGCGTGAACTTTTATACATATTTCGTTCTTAGGGAATGATTTAGATAAAAACCATCCTATCTAGATTTCACACAAAGTCCAAAAATTTAATAAAATAAGTATATTTTTATTGTGTGAGGAGGGCAAACGTGTGAGTCACCTGATGGAAAGCAATCACAACCGCCCATGGAGATCAGCAACACCACCACGGAATGGGTCGCCGATCCGTTGCCAGGCTATACTCCTTCCTTCCTTTCTTTCTTTCTGGTGACCTCACTCACCCGTAGGAACACACAACACTCAAGGGAATTGTTATCTGGATGCGATATCCTGTGATTCGGAGATACTTCCCCACCATGTAAACGATATATATGCACTTTCCCTCAAGAAACCTCATGGGCATTGTTATTTGGCTTCGGTGTTCTGTGAAATGGAGGTACGAGTACTTCCCGAGTCGGGCATCTTAAAAAAATACTCTATGTCGTACCTCTCTTTTTGCCAGAGACTCGTTTGTTAGTCAGCAGGGTGCACCACGTGCAAGTGAGGTTGGCTTTGGTTCAAAGATATTGATGAAACACTTACACCTTTCAAAAAGAACAAAAATAGCTTCAAAGTTCATCGCGGACAAACATCACGACATGGGATTTTATATAAGTAAATACGAAGATTCAGACTTGAGTTCCTTTCACATTCACATTTTCGCATTTCACGGAACATTGTAAAATTGAAAATCATTATCAAACAATGATGTTATAAATACTATAGATATTACATACATAGATATAGGGCGTCGCCAGCCGATGGCCCAGGGAGGGGCAAGTTGATATGGAGAATGAGAAAAGTATGAATTGTAGGTAAAGTCAAGAGCTCATGAAGCTTTTCACTTACATCTATAGCGATTGTAATAATAACGGTACAGAGCCCAACGTATAAAGCTTCACGAGAGACTTTACATTAAATAAAACTTATAAATAAATTGCGTTAGAAAAAGATTCCTGACACATGCGAAAGAGAGTATTGCTATTCTTATCATCTCGGCGCCTTAATATACATACTATCCCTTTCCCTCGTCTAGTGCGTAATCGGCGCAATGATTCTTTTTTTAATATTAAATTAACGTAAAATACGCGTTAACATCAAATATTATTGTGTACTTTTGTGTGATTATGTAATCCCCTGAGCTTTATTTACTTTATCAACATAAATTGTGCATTTTCGTAATACAAACGACGGCATTTTTATCTATTTTAATCAATTGTCATCAACTTCAGATGCGTCGGCTTGCTTGGGCGAGACAATTGGGGCACTTTTTGGGTGTACGTTTTTGACGCTTGTGGCATATCTATAATATTTATTACATCTTTGTTGATATATAAAGTAACGAAAGTAAAAACCTACAATTTATTTGTTTCAATGTATTTATGCTCATTACAATAATGAGTGTAAATATTTCGTGTACTATCAGATATCTATACAGATAAATAAAATTGGAGTGTCTGTTTGTAATTAAAAATAACCGCTTTCTATTAAATAGATATTGGTGTATACACAGTACATATACAAAAATAACGTTTTTTCTTTCTGTCTGTCGTTTAATCTCTGAAACGACTGACCGATTTTGATGAGACTTTTACTGGCAGATAGTTGATGTAATAAGGAGTAACTTAGGTGGTTAATTTTATGTTAGAAATGTTATTTATTTTTATTAATCAATACATATGATAAAACAGTAGGAACCGCGTGTCTGTACATTTGATAAAAACACAAAAAAGATTTTTTTGTGTTTTTTGTCTGTCTGTCTGTCTGTCCGTCTGTCTGTCTGTCTGTCTGTATGTACTCACTAATCTTTAAAACTACTGAACAGATTTTTACGCGGACGAGAGCAATCGAAAAATAATATCTCACAGCAACATCGCTAGGTATTGCAGCCATATTACTACTAGGCGGAAGGACGCAAATACAATGTTCAATATTCTACTCGATTTATAAGGAACGGAAACACGGACATGCTTTGTGACACGAAACTGTGACAAAGCTAAAATGTTTCAGGATTGCTGTCTAATCGTTTCAGATGAATGCGAAATGCCCAATAATGTGGCTTTATCGAGGATTAGTAACGCTTCAGGTCTTTTCATATTAGCTCCCGAAGGAAAGACTCCTTTCATTTATTTTATATATTTTTTTTAAACTATGGTTACTATCTTAAATAAAAATAATAATTTGTTGACTTTTAACGTATAATACTGCCCCAAATATTTTCTTATGTATCTAAATTAGTCCGTATTTGTATTAATACGCCGGAATCATAAAGTCCACGCGAACGAAGTCGCGGGCATCAGCTAGTATTAAATATTAAATAAATAATATAAGATAACTATTCCGCGCGGACGAAGTCGCGGGCACAGCTGGTTTTTAATAAAATAAAATTATATCAAGAGATAATTATATTGTTTTTGTTATTGAAAATCAATTTTTGCACAACAGTTTGATTGAGTTTGGTGCAATAGACGTAAATGCAATTTTATTCCGTGTTCTGCAGTTCTAATAGAACAGAATAAAAATTTTATTAGATTCATTATAATATACAGAGAATGCGCAGCTTTAAAACATGGTTTTACAAGCCAGAACAATAATAGAAAAATATATTAGTGGCACAACAATAGGACAAAGACAACATTTTTTGTAGATTGTTCTAGAGGCGACTGAACTCGTTTCGCAAAAAAGAATGCATTGAGTTTGTAGTTGTTCAAAAGCTTTGTCAACTCTGATGGCTGTTCTACAGTGATACAAAATTTATTACTAATTTCTAATTAATATATAAATAATATTAATCATTTCTTTTTTTTTTTCAGAAAGCCTACGAGTATTATAGAACTTATAAGTGTGGATTTTTTATTACGATGATGCATGTTTATGACTCAAACGAGCATAAATGGTTAAAGGGATTCGGATGAAATTTGGCACATAAATAGAACATGTTTTGGATTAACATATAGGTTAAGAGTCCGTGTCTGAAATTGCACCGATTGAAAAAAGAAATCCTCAACATGTTTCCCTTCGTTTTCCAGTATAAATGTTGGTTTGAAATCTATGCACATATATTTTCTCTAAATAAAATAATTGATTAATTGACTGATCTGAAATAAAGTAAACTGCAAAAACCGGATAGAGCCGAATCGAAAGAGATTAGGTGCCTAATGTATCTCTCAAATCAGTATCAGTACATTTCTCTAATGAGAATGCTGATGAGTTTGAATGAGGATGACAATATGCCACCTACAATACAAATACCTGTGATGGAAAACTCCGTACGTATGGAGTTTTCCATCACAGGTATTCAAAGGTTCGACTAACATCGCTCTTCGCTGATATTCCTGATGGAAATTTCTTTTATGCCACAAGGGATGTTCATTCTTGTGATTATATAGTTTATAAAGGTAATAAAATTGTAAAAAAACAGATTTGCTCAAGTATGTTTCATTCGTAACAAAAGTTTCTTCAGCATCAACCTATAATCATCCCAGTGTTAGGATACGAGTCTCCCCTTAATCGAAGGTTTAAAGCATACTCCACCACGCTGCTCAACTGCGGGTTGGCGGAGGCCAGCCGCCTAAAGGCCACTGACTTGGCTTAACGACTGCCATCTGATGACAACAGCCGGGACCGACGCCTTAACGTGCCCTCCGAAGCACGGAGGAGCTCGAGATTAATAAACTCATCCATAGATAGACTACGGTCGACGTTGCTTAACTTGCGTGTTCGAGTCACGTTCAAAATAAATTATTTAATTAACATAGTATTTACAAGCAAAGATTAAAATTGAATTTGGATTTTTGCGCCCATTGTAGATGCACTATAAGGCCGTGGCACAGCGGTCGCAAACCGTTTCGAGGCTGGAATGTAGCAATTGTTGCATCGGCTTTATCCCAATGTCGCGTGTTTTATTTTCTACACTCTACTTGAAATTCCTTCCCTCGTTCGTGCTTTATGCGAGTTCCCGCGCACGCTCGCAGCGCACTCTAGCGCGAGAACGTTTAATGAAAACAACTTTTTGAATTAACGTCACATCTGAGTTTTTTCCATTTGGCTTTGTATTGAAAATGTTACTCGTATGCCTAACTGAAAGTTTATTGTAAACTAAAAAGCGATTGCTAAATGCATGCGCTTAAATTTTTCTTTATGATGTATGAGCGAGAGGTAAAAATAATTTTCATGAGCTTAGAAGCTTTTTTTTTTACTTCGAATTGAGATTCATTCGGCAATATTTAATTTAATTTTTCTCGTAACTTATTTTTATAGTGACTATGAAACTTCAAGAAACAAAAGCTTCGAAACTCCTTTCTATGTACCATAAATACCCTTTACACTTTAGGTTTAGCATATTTACTTATAAAGGGGTGTAAGTGGTTCAGATTTGAACCTAATCCAACCTCAAAAGTTTTCAAGAAGTTTATAAAACAAACGAATCTAGATAAGCCGAGTTCGAGCTCGGTGGTCGAATGGTTGGTAATGGCCACTTTGACTTCGAGGTCGCGAGTTCTTTTCCCGCACAAGACAAATATTTGTGTGCATGAATATGTCTATTTGTCTTCGTTTTGGAGTTTTCTATGTATTATATGTATGTATTTACAAATAAAATGTATTTAAGTATAATATCAGTTATCTAGTATACCCATAGTACAAGCTAAAATAGATGACGCTGTATAAATTGTCCAGAAATATTTATTATTGTTATTAAGCCACCCAACTATGGTCGAGATATCAAAACGTGACGTTGAAAATTATTTTACAAAAACTTTCACACGCCCGACATCGATCCACAAAAGGGAACAATGTAGCCGACACCTCCGATTTAACCGATTCACCCGTTCGCTTCAAAAGCGAGACCGCAACAAGGCAACCGATAAATCACAGCCAACTTCAAATAGAAATGTCATATTATTTCCACAAAAGATTTAACTCGAAAATAAATTATATTTTCCCCTTCCGCGCCATTGTTCACAAACGTGTGGAAGCCGCGCCGTGCTACGCGATATTTAAAAAACCATTAACTGCACGCTTTTATATTGAAAATACACAATTACAGCGAGTATGTAGGTTTTGTTTGATTAAATGATCAATTTGATATGAAAACATAATTATCATTCTGATTGTTAATTTAAATTTGATTTCAACTTTTAACTACTCTCTGTGATTTAACTACTGTTTAGTTGTAGTTAAAATAGCGAAAATGTTATTCGCTTTAAGTTTAGTTCGCGGCGTTGGTGAATAAGGGATATCATGAGGAAGAGATAATTTCATCATCATCAGGTCCATTTTAGTCTCCATTACAGGAGCACGACCCTCTCTCGTCCGTCCTAGACGGAAGGAGGATTTGGCCTACACTCCCCACGCTGGCCAAACGGGTTGGGGAGGCCTGATTGATATTTGATAATGAATTTCCCTTAGTCGCCTTGTAAGACATCCACGGGAAGAAACGGAGTGATTCTGTTCTAGTCTGCCGGAAACCACACGGCCAAAGAGAGAGCTTAACTTACACTAAAAGCCAGTAATCTTTAGAAACAAACATACAAAACCATTTAAGTTGGCATTAACAAAAATATATATGGGCAATTTGATCTACACTACTTTGCGGGCTTCCGCCACCAATTGGTTCATGCTTTGCCTAATAATGCCTAATTACTGCCGGCCGGCATCCCCTACCATTAGTAGATGTATGCGACTGCCGTGGCTGCTTTAGTCGTCTCTGCTCCAGCTGCTGTGGTCGTGTATGCATCTACTAACGGTAGTGGATGGGTGCCGGCCGGTAGTAATTTAAATGAACTGATTCTTGGCAGAAGCACGCAAAGTAGTGTAGATCAAATTGCCTGTAAATTTGCCTTCCGCAAAATAACACGATATTATTTTATTAATTTGCACAATGTTTATTATATTCTTCTCCTATAATATTGTATTATTTATAATATTCTATTGTTTATTATTAGGTATGTACATATGTGTTTATAAGTGTAAGTGTTTGGTACTCCACTGGCCTATTCAAGAAATACTCTCAGATAGTCTAAGGTTGGCTGGAAGAGATCCCTGTGAGGGATAAGTCCGCCTTTGTACTTATCCTTTAAATTACTGTGTTGTAAATTTATTTTATGTACAATAAAGATATTACAAACAAACAAACAAACACCTGAATCAATTAACTATCTAAAAATATATTATATATTATATCTAACAGTTATTTTGTGTAAACATTCACACCATAGCGTTCTTTTAAAACTTAATTGCCAAGTTAATAGGCAAAATCTAGATTCAATAAATATGAACTATTTACAGTAAAAAAAAAACGAATGTGCCTTAGACCGTCAGTCGTGTGACTGAAGTAAAAGTTCTTTAGCTCTACTATCTTATATCTCCCTCTCAATTTCCGTTCGCCCGATCACACTTTTCGTAACCCTCTCGTCATTTATTCACCAGCACAAGCAAGCATGCGTAAAGAAGTTTTGCTTCAAAAATCCGTTTAATATGAATCTTCAAAAGCATCCCTAGTTCGCGACTGGACCATATTTCCCGATTCGCACGTTTACACCAACAAACGTACGAAACGATACCATAAATTCCCTTCTAGCCTGATTTACAGCCAACGACTAAATGTTTGATTTGCGCCCGTAAATCGAGATGAGCGTTTGTCACACGCGCAGATGATCCTTACCACCTTTGTTTTTGTGGATTTAATGGTAAAGAATGTTTCTAAAGCAAATACGGATAAAGATTATTTTTTATTTGTTTATTTTTATTTTATTTATCAATATACAGCTATCATTACAGGCATACAACACCTAATGCTACAGTGTAGCAAAATTTTAATTAAATCATTAAAATACAATGTCATAAAATATGACAAATATCTAATAAGTTTCAAAATAATAAAAGAGCAAATGATCATAATACAAATATGCAAGCTATGTCATTTGTAACACTAAATTAGGAATACAATTTTTTAATGGGTAGATTTACATACAATTATTAACTGAGAAAATACAATCAAATTATAGAAAACTAAATTATTCACATTTAGATAGATTAGGATTGATATTTTATTTTTGACATTTACTGATTAGTTCTAATGTATGATTTTTGTACAAAAAAAAATCTATCTAAATATATTTATATGCCTTTAATTCTATTTAGATGATAAACAGTAATTTAGAACATTTAAATATAATCACTACTTAATCTCGTCTCTTCCGTAGAACATAGTCCGATATGATCATGGAACAAAAACCAGATAGCTTGACGAGATCAGGTCGGGTCCCGCTACACTGTGTCTCCTATGTAGCCAGGATTAACAGCGGCGACGACCAAAAATGCAATGAACAAAGAAGTTCATTACAGTCCCGGGGGAAAACTACGTTTGCCTTGGAACTCACAACGAATTTTATCAGATGAAATTAATAGCAGTTGGAAGCTTTTAGAATCAGACTTGCCCTCTTAGCAATGTGAGAGAAAGCATTATGGCAAATAAGGCATTAAAAGCCTAAAGAGTTGGTTAATCAAGTGAACCTAAATAATAACTTACTGTTCAGCCCTGACAGCCCAGGTAGTCATGCTCACTAAAGTATTCAAACTGGTGGTGGTGTCGTGTGGCGGGTCGCCGCATTCCTAATAAAATGGTTGAATACGGTGATGGCTGCCCCATGCATCAACTCGTGAACGGGTGCTGCCAGAGCGGACTGGTCTGCCCTGGCTGTCATAGTTGCAAGGTAAACAATAGGAGCATTTAGGTTAAGTAGTAATAGACAATAATATAATTATTAGCATAATAGCGACGTGCAATTTATAAATTGTAAGAATATTGTAATATAAAAAATAGAACATTGTTAATAAAAGGTACAGATCCCGGGTCTGTAGATTGTAATAATTATCAATAAAAATAAAACTTATAATATATCCCTTCGCATACAGATTCTGTAACATATATAAAAACATAGGTTTATATATTTTTTTTCTTTTACTCTACGTCGGGTGGCAGACAAGCATACGGCCCGCCTGATTTGAAGCAGTTACCGTAGCCATATTAACGCTTGCAACATAAAATATCGCTCGCGCGCCGCCACCCCCGCTGGTAACGCAGCATCTCCTTTCTTTCTGGTGACCTCACTCACTCGCAGGAACACAACAACACTCAAGGGAATTGTTATTTGGCTGCGGTATTCTTTGAAGTGGAGGTACATACTCCAGTGGGGTAGCTTACAATCCCTACCTCTCTTTACCACCAGAGCTTCGTTCGTTTGTCTGTCAGCAGGGTGCACCACGTGCAGGTGAAGTTGGCTTTGGTTCAAAGATGTTGGTGAACCACTTACACCCCAAAATATATTATATGTTTAATAATGTTTAACCATACTGAAAATATAAATGTTAAAGTGTATCAGAGAGACTTTTTACGATTAACCGATTAAAACCAATTTTAATTAAATTTGCCTTTGACATAGAGTATATATATCCCGAGAGAAACAATAGACTGCCCTTTGGTGCGTTAACCGACATCAAGCGAGCGAAACCGAGCGCGGAAGTTAGTATGATATAATTCCTCATTTATGGCATTAAAATGAGTACCAACTTTAATTAGCAGGGTAATTCAGCACAAAACATCGCGAAACTTGCTCCGCGAGCGGAGGCGGGCGCGGGCCCATTCGGAACTACTAATGTGTAAGCACGATAACATACAGCTTGACTGCCAACTGAGAGACTAATTATATTGAGTTGGAGAAGGAACTATAGAGTACTTTGTTAAAACTAGACGTATTACGTTCATATTTCATAAATAGAGCATTTGAATTTGGTGTCTTAAGGCTTAAGATAAGAAAACATTATAGGATAGGATAAATAATAAACATATATTTCTGAAAAAGACACTTATATATAATATCGACGTCTCTTTTTATCGAAGTTGGTTATTTAGGCTATGTTTCCTAGCGGATCGATTGACACCTTATTCATCAAAATGGGTTGAATAGTTCAGGAACACACCTAAATACAAACATATATACATATACTGCTAAAATCATAACCTTTCCTTTATAACAGTTTCACTATAGTCGGATAAAAACTAAAAAAATATATTTTTAGAGGTATTTTAGTCATATGATGACTTAATCTGCATAATAATGGAAGCAACGTGCAGACGTATCATTAATCTAATTCTATTGAGATTATTAAAGAATGCCAGAAATATTTAGGAATCAGTGTGAAAAAACGGTGCAACTGTGGAATCAACTTCCCTCAGCGGTATTTCCGAACGACGATATTATTACGACTTGGGAGCCTTCAAGCAAAGTCTTTATTTCCCTTAAGATATTGTCAATGGATCGGTAACCCCTTAGTGTTTCTGATCTCCATCGGCGGTGATGATTGCTTTTCACCAGGTGACCCACATGCTCATTTGCCCACTCTCATAAAAAAAAACCGGACAAGTGCGAGTCGGACTCGCCCACCGAGGGTTCCGTAGGTACGTAGTATCATTACTAAATTTGATATTTTTCATTATAAATAAGAAATAATGCGTCGAAAAAAATAAATAAAATATATTTTGCAATGTGTACATCAAGCCCTTTCACATGATACCCCATTTGAACTAGTAGTTTCAATTTGAAATTTCGACACCCTATAAAAAATATAGACCCCCTATTTTTTTTAGATCTATTTACAAATGTATAGTTTTGAGATTTATTCCTGTACTTGTAGTCTATAACGATGTTACTTGCCAAATTTCATAGTTCTAGGTCAACGGGAAGTACCCTATAGGTTTTGATTCCTTTGAGTGTGTCGAAATATGCGTTTTTTGCTGAATAAACGGCCGTAACTTTTTTCTACGTAAACTTAGCAGTTTGATTTTTTTTTAACTTCATGGGACCGTAGCACAGGTCTACGTTTGTCTGTCAGCAGGGTGCACCACGTGCAGGTGAAGTTGGCTTTGGTTCAAAGATGTTGGTGAACCACTTACACCCCAAAATATATTATATGTTTAATAATGTTTAACCATACTGAAAATATAAATGTTAAAGTGTATCAGAGAGACTTTTTACGATTAACCGATTAAAACCAATTTTAATTAAATTTGCCTTTGACATAGAGTATATATATCCCGAGAGAAACAATAGACTGCCCTTTGGTGCGTTAACCGACATCAAGCGAGCGAAACCGAGCGCGGAAGTTAGTATGATATAATTCCTCATTTATGGCATTAAAATGAGTACCAACTTTAATTAGCAGGGTAATTCAGCACAAAACATCGCGAAACTTGCTCCGCGACACATATACAGTTCAAATTTCAGCTTGATACCTCCACGCATTCTCGACATAGAAATGTTTGACAGACAGACAGACAGACAGACAGACAGACAGACAGACAGACAGACGGACAACAAAGTGATCTTATAAGGGTTCCGTTTTTCCTTTTGAGGTTCGGAACCCTAAAAAGAATAACGTCCTAAGTAATCCTTTTGCAATCGAATAAAGCCTATTAAAGAACTATCATTGATTAAATAGCTACAGTAATTTTCTCGTGCGGCCGAACACCGGGCACCGTGCACCGTGCACACTGCAGCGTTCACCGTGCACCGTGCACCGGGAGCGACATGAATAAATCCGGTAAATAGGCGGCCGCGCAATGTCGTTAATTCGCCGATTTAAATCGGAAACACGCGATAAATTGCCGTTTAGCTTTTGAATGTGGACTGTGGTGAAATGTTCCGTTGTAGCATTTCGACATATTTGTTAGAACGGTTTTTTTGTACGATGCGTTTGTCATACAAGCGTGTACGCTTTACGCTTGTTCACACCAGACGGGCTGTAGGGATGACAGAATCGCATAAGATAGAAGGTATTGGGAAAGGTGTATATGTAGGTACTGGCTGATGATGAAGATGAACAAAACCCGCAATATAAGGAGTAGACAGAGGTCGTACGCCAACACTCCCGGTGCTAAAATGGACAAAATGAGAGTGAGACGAAGCGGAGAAAGCTTTAGTTTACGATAAATTTACATTAATATTATGAAGAGGTAAAGGTTTGTAACAATGTTTGATTACATAGAGGAAAAAATGTGCGAAACTGTTCGTCCGATAAGGATGAACATTTAACACGGACAAAGACTAATATATACGTATATTATACAGTCTCTTCTAGCACAGTTTCTCTTGTGAGTGACTTCTCTCATATGGTCACCGTTGAACGCATTACGATGCATGTGGCCAAAATTTGTATAGATTTTACCAAGTTATTGGTTAATGTTCAAGTCGTTCAATAAAACATAGCTAATTTGCCAAACAAGCATGGGGTTCAAGAAAGACATAATTATAGAAGACACAATATCCTATAATAATTTTACTCTTATAATTCTTTTAACAATTCTTCACGCAGTATATTACCTCGTGGTTTGTTTGAACAAACAAACAAACAAATTATTTTAAAAATAGCATTCAAACAGAGACATCGACATCGCGGACAAATCTAATATTATATTGATAGCTTTGATTTTGAGGCACCCCACGCTTTTTGTCAGTTATTTATGGGCGCGCAGATATCGACGGAGCCGCCGGCATATCATGAAATATTAAACGCATTACAAGTGGCATATAGGCCGGAAGATGAGGTAAGAAAAAAACGCTCAGTTTCATTTGCCAAGGGGAGAGGATAGTATGGACATTTATAATAATATTAATTCTAATAGTGAGATTTTGTATAGTAGGAAATTAAAAGAAATATTTTATTACTTTGCAATTCGTGTTACTACCGTACTGAAAGTAGACGCAGTGGAGTTATGTTCCGAAGATTCCAAGCAAATATTAGAAAAAAACAAGCATTTTAAAGGTGCATTATTCCGGGACATAAGCTATATAAATTGCTAGTGAGCCATTAATTTGATTTGTTTAATAAAATGTTATAAACATTTTTAATAGAAAAATTTACCTCGCCCGCTTAGGTGGATTCATGTACCACATAGGCGGGCAAGTGAAAAAATAATAATAATTAATTAAATGTTGTAAGTTTCGTTACTGCATACGTATATGTGTACAATTGATTACTTATATATTACTTAATCCTAAAATTTTAATGGAAATACTCATTTACCTTCTCATATTATTTCTAATATACATAATTCTATTTAAATCCGCATAATATAATCATAATAACGGACAAAAGACTATTATAATATACAGTCACGAAATTAACTAAAGTGTATCCACCAATTCTTTCGTCATAGGGTAGGTAGAGCGGCAAAGTTGGGCGGCGGCGTATCGCGTTCAGGAATCGCACAAAAGTTTATTCTCTCACTTTTATCGCGGGCGGGCGCGTTAGCAAAAATGATTTATACGATTTAACATAAATAAGTCATGCCGACTCCATTTCGCCAACTAGTTCAGCTATTGTGTTCGTATCCAGAGGAAATTACATTTTTAAATCGGATTTTAAATCCAAACATTATGTATCGAACTCTTTAATATTAAAGTACTCATCAACAAAAGAAGCGTGCCTATAAACACCAGTTTGTAGGTATCTTATATATATGTTATAGACAATACCCGAAATCTGGGCTTTCTTAGGTTTGAGTAGTTGAACCTCGTGTAACTCACCTCTAAACCACTTTTGACCGCAAAATTGGTCAAAAATTGATATACCTAAGGAGGTCGGTGCTTACCACTTTTAACTGACCTAGGCAGTAAAAAGTAGTTTTGACCGAGGACATAGGTTATGTTAGGCTATGCTTGTGTCCAACAAAACCCGATATCCTAGGTTTAACTAGTCAAACCTAGGAGTACATAGAATTCGGGTATTGACTGTCGGGTTAGTTACATCATTTAAAAGAACAGCCGGACCGATTTTTATATTTTGATTTTGATTTGTTGGATTTGTCTCCATTCCGAACAGCATAATAGCTATTCATAATAGCTATTCATAATAGGTAATCATCAAATTATGTATATCAGAAAAAGTAACTAAAATAAATTATTATGATGAAATTGCCAGGACAATGTTTGTATGGGAATGAGATGGGGATGATTGAGTCACAGCGAAGCGTGGGCGGGCCGCTAGTAAAATCATATTTACGGCGATTAAATCAGTAGTACCTAGTGTAAAAAGTACAAAGTATGTAAATTAGCATACACATAGTCATAATCTTAATCAACACATAGGATACTTTTTATCCCGGTAATATGGCATATAACTATATTGAAAGGAAATAAATATGTTCACGCGAGTGAAGCCGCGGACAAAAGCTAGTTTAGTATACGAAGAAAAAAATATTAATTACATAAAGATCGTAACACTTAAGGTATAAGAGCTTCCTGTGTAGTGCTACGAAAGCTACGTACGGCTCGTAGCTACGCATTACGAACTTTTACTGGAAGCGTACGGATTATTATTTTATTCTGTGGTTCGGTCTGCAAGCAGTTGTCTGTACTTACTTTTGTGCCTATATATGATTACAGTTTTGACACATTATTATCTAACCTAAAAATATAAGTTATCTATGAATTTTACCGGCCTGAAGAATAAATTGTTTTGCTCTGGCAATATTTAATACATTTTTTTTTATTTGTACTTTACACCAGCCAGTATCATTCGGCATCGACCCATATTTATTCCTACTACGGGTCAATCAAAGGGGATTTAAATCATACTCCACCACGCGAGTTGGGGGAGGCCAGTCTTTCAAGCAACCCAAAGGCTGACAGAAATTGACTTGGACTGTAAAGACAACGAAACGAAACGTTTGACGAGCTCGGTGGCGTAGCGGTCAATGACGCGGCTTCGACACCAACGCTCGTGGGTTCGATTCCCACATAGGACAAACACCCAGACTAAGACAAACAGATATGTTCATGCACACAAAGTGCATGAACATATCTGTTTGTCTTAGTCTGGGTGTTTTTTATGTATAATAAGTATGTTATTACAAAAAAAAATGTATCTACGTATGTTGATCAGTTGTCTAGTACCCATAACACAAGCTTCGCTTACTTTGGGGCTAGATGGCACTGTGTAATTTGTCTGACAATATTTATTTTTATTTTATTTTTTATTTTACAACACCTAAATCCGACGGCCCGCAGCATAAACAGTAGCAGTATCATAAAGAGGGTACGGTCGACGCTTAACTTACTATCAAGTATTTTATTAGATTGAACTTTTAGTCTGAGAAGAGATTTTACTTCCCTTTGTGTGTTCTACCGATTGTACAATGGGGTCTGTTCAGAAGAGTTATATGACATGATGCCCACGACCTCCTTCTACAGTCGCACCGCTCGCCATCGACATGGATCCTCACACATTAGAATCGAAGTGGTCACGTACTATGCGGTTCCAGAGAAGTTTTCTACCACGTACTATTAAGCTGTGGAATAAACTCCCTGTTGAGGCTTTCCCATGAGACCACAGCAAGGGGTTCTTCAAAAAGGGCGTGAAGACGTTTTTACACAGTACATGTGATGGTTCTAGTGTTAGAGGCATCTATAGGCTACAGTAACTGCCTTCATCAGGCGGACCGTATGCTTGTTTATCACTTTAGTGGTATAAAAAAAATAACACGCACAACGATGCCACCGCGCTCTCCAGTATCACTAAATATCACTCTAAACTAAAGAGTATCACTAAGTAAAATAAAGTGAAAAAATACAATAACCGTCACCCGAACAACAGAACCCCGGATAGAGTTACAGATGCGGACTCATAAAGTATCGACAGGTCCGCACAATATTTCTAATATCATTGTAATCTACATATTATTCCAATAAGTGGGTTTTCCTCGGCCGATATTGCGCCGGGAGCGAAGTGCCCGACCCTCGGGCACTCGCTAACTTTTTACCTACCTTTTATTGTTTTATTTATAACTTTGTGATTGATGACGACCGCCCGAACTTAGCTTCATAAATATTGAGTTAAACTCACGCTGAGCAATAGTTTTGTCTGAATTCTTTTGCACGTTCGCGCTCCTTTTATATACTCTGTGTTGGCTCTAAATTCAATGTTTCGTAGTTTCTTTCCTGGGTAGCGAGTTATGAGCTCGCGATATTAGAACTACGGTGTTATTGATGGTAAGAAAGTTTTCCCGTCTATATTTTACTTTTGCTGTGTCAATTTACGAGACAGTTAAGAGATTAAATACAAATATTGAACAATGACGACGAACCGTGACTGTGACGAATCGCGTATATGACCATTCGCATATGTGACAAACTACTTATGAGACGAATCGCGAAAGTGACCAATTACGTAAATAAGATAGGCGATGACAAACTGCGTTAAAGACGAAATGCGTTTGTGACCACTAACGTCGAATTAAAGAAATATATTATATTGTACCTGGCCGTGTGTTTTCCGGCAGACTAGAATAGAATCATTCCGTCTCTTCCCGTGGATGTCGTACAAGGCGACTAAGGGAAATACATTATCAAACATCCAACAGGCCTTCCCAACCCGTCTGGCCAGCGTGGGGAGTGTAGGCCAAATCCTCCTGTCTGGAACGGACAAGAGAGGGTCGTGCTCCTGTAGTGGAGACTAAATAGACCTGATGATGATGATAATGATATATTGTACCAATACCAAATGTGACATTAGTGGGATCGAGACTGGATCGGAATTGAATTATTGACTACATTTTAATTATGAGAAATGCCCCTTTAGTTTTTGAGTTTAGCGAACAAAACAACAAAATATCCTATGCATATATCTTCACACCGTTCATTATATCCCAATGTAACAATGAAAAGGTAAGAATCTCGAAACGTACAGTTTGCTTTTGAATTAAATACCGCTCAGTCATAACAAATTAATTCTCGTTTCACATTAAACAAAGTTTGAACTCGTAAAATCCAGACTCGTGTCCGGCGACCACAAATCCGCGTTATCAGGGCATATCAACAGGAAATCAACGGCGAAGCGGTGGACGATTCAATTTGCATAAACATTTATCGTCATTGTTTTGCTCTTTTTGTTTGAATTGACTTGGATTTCAGTCTATGGACGACGATTTTTTTAATACATACGTACGTTGTATCGTTATAATTATGTTCATGTTTCACTTAAAGAAAATAATGTCATAGGGATATAAGTCCGTTTTTATTTTTTTAATTTCTCTTATATTTACATTTTGGGGTGTAAGTGGCTCACCATGATCTTTAGAGCCAAAGCCAACCTCACTTGCACGTGATTACACCCTGCCGTCTAGCGAAAGAGGCTCTGACAAAAGAGGGGTAGGGTACAGCGTATTTGTAAGCTATCCGACTGGTGAAGTATCTCCACATCACAGAATACCGTTCTTTGTTGGACTGGGCTGAGTAGCTGTTGCAAGGCTTCAGCACATGCTCACCACACATTTACTCCAATACTTGAAGACTAAAGAAGTCTTCAATCAGTGAGTCCTCCCAGCTATGACTTACGGTCCAGAGACTTGAACGCTGATCGTCGGGCTGATTCACAGACTAAAAGTCGCACAGCTAGCGATTTAGAGAGCTATGCTTGGAGTTTTTCTAAGAGATCAAATCCGGAACGAAGAAATTCGACGAAAATCCCAGGTTGTTGACAGTGAGCCGGCCACATCTGCCGTGTCAGTGATGGCAGATGGGGGTGGTGTGTCCTAAAGTGGAGGCCGTGTATGAACTCTCTTTATGAACAGACAACCCCAAGAAAGCAGCTGGGCGCGGCTGGCTGGAAAGCAGAGGATCGCATATGGTGGATAGCATTGGAGAAAGCCTATATGCAGCAGTGGGTATATCGATGTCAACCCTTATTCATGCCACTGTTGGAATATGGGTCTCCCCTCATTCGAAGGGTTTAGAGCATACTCCACCACGCTGCTCAACTGCGGATTGGTGGAGGTACTGCGGCGGAGGTACAGTGGGTATATACAGGCTGATAATGATGACTCAGAAACTCAGGATCACGACCATAATAGAACTTCAGTCATCGACGTAGCTCTATAACTCAGTAACTTATAATACAAAGCTCGCAGAAAATAAAGTTTTATCTAACCATAATACAAGTATATATGGACAACACAAACCCACCACCCGACACCATAAAGGTGGGACAACAGATAGGGCCGTATCTACTGAATGGCTGTATAAAGAGGCATTGACAAAGACGTTCGCGCGGCCCGGCGACCGATAGCACAATGCGGCATACGACGGCGAGCTTCCTCTTCCGGCCGCGGCGCCACTGGCGCAGATTTATGCCCGTCGCTTCCTCTGCCATATGCGTGTGTACCCTCGCTCATTTACACAAAACTCGAGTTTTTCAAGTACCTGTGTTACATGAACGCCGTAACGGAAGCGTTTTGCCGTTTGACGGGTTTTATTCGAATTCTTGTGGGTTGAAATTTTTAAAACACTCGTGTTTGTCACGAAGTCCTGGAAGTACTTTTCACGATTCAACTAAGTTTTGAACTTGTAATTACTTTTAGCAATACATTGTTTCAAGTTTTAATTCATTTATGAAAATATACCTATTTATGTTTTTTTTATTGAAACATCTTTATTAAGAATTATTATTTAAATAGTAAATTAAATATGCAGAAAAAAATATTATAGAGATTTAATGTAATAAATCGTTTAACGTTTGCAACATAATGCTACTATATGGTACCTAACTATTTTTAGGGTTCCTTAACCAAAGGGTAAAAAGGAACCCTATTACTAAGGCTCCGCTGTCCGTCCGTCCGTCCGTCCGTCTGTCACCAGGCTGTATCTCATGAACCGTGATAGTTAGACAGTTGAAATTTTCACAGATGATGTATTTCTGTTGCCGCTATAACAACAAACGCTAAAATATAGAATAAAATAAATATTTAAGGGGGCTCCCATACAACAACCGTGATTTTCTTGCTCGTTTTTGCTCGCAATTGATAACGGCAATAGGTAGACGCTTGAAATACTCACATAATATTTAGTTGTATATTCACTTTAAAATAAATAATTAAATAAAAATGAAAAACAAATATTTTTTAGGGGGGCTCCCTTACAACAAACGTGATTTTTTTTATAGATAATGATACGGAACCCTTCGTGCGCGAGTCCGACTCGCACTTGGCCGGTTTTTTATGGTTATACTTAGAACATATTAAAGTGATCATAGGCATTCGCACAGCTCGGCAATCAATGTTGCCCTGTCATCCAAATACAAGTGGACACTCCGTTTATTCATACGGCACTCCATCATTAATAATAATTTAGTAATAGTATCTCACTAATCATGTCATCATCACTAAGCTGTTCACAAAGCTAGGAAATAAAATGTGTCGAAATCTGTGAAATGGGATTTTGTTTAAAAGAGCGACGCCTGCGATAGGTAAGGTAACAAAGTTAACTTAACACGCTTACGTTAATAAAATATTCGTGAACCCGGCTAAAAGGCGCGCAGAGTTACGGCACAGTTAATCACATGGAGCAGTATCTCAACTTCAACGTCCCAAATTTAAACATTCACGCAGGATTCCGCGGCCCTATTGTGTATTTTTTAAAACTTAATTTTAATGACGTCGCATGAGCGGAGGTATGTAACAAATGATTAAAATATAACAAATCGGACACATTAAACGCAAGAAAAACTGCATAAAGTTATATGGACGAGCTCGGTGGTCGAATGGTTAGCAATAGTCACTTTGACTCCGAGGTCGCGGGTTCGATTCCCGCACAAGACAAACATTTGTGTTGATGAACATGTCTGTTTGTCTTGGTCTGAGTGTTTTCTATGTATTATAAGTATGTATTATAAAGCATATATTACAAAAAAAAATAAGCACATTTATCAGTTGTCTAGTACCCATAACACAAGCTTTGCGCTTAATTTGGGACTAAATGGCGCTGTGTTAATTGTCCAGAAATATTTATCTATTTATTTATTTATATGTTATTATGAATGCATTTAAAACTTTATTGGTTTAGCGCTAAAAGCATTCTCTACCAGAGAATCTTTGGGAACAGCAAAAATTGTTATTAAGCGTAACGAGGCCCCAGCTTGTTGCTATGCATCGTATTGAGATGCTAATTATATTCAAAATATAGGGGCATGTGCATGTGCCTATTTTAGTGCATAGATTTCGGACGCTTACGTGAAGTTAATGTACTGATTTATACATTTACTATGGTTAAGGGGTTAATCCGAGCTCAGCTGTCGACGCAGATATGTAACTTCGTAATTATATGCGACGTGAAGCTGAAATTTTGAAACGTACTGGAACAGTGATTTTAAGATCAGATTACCTTTGTTATATTAGGTTATATTTTAAATTTATTCAAGCTTTCATATAATATTCTGCCAGTATTACGATATAGTTTAGATAGAAATTACTAAGATATACTGTTGTCCCTTGATCGTTGTTTACAGGATAATACAATACAATACAATACAATACAATATAGTACACTTTATCGTAGCACATGAAACAGTAAAATTACAAAAGTAAGCAATACGAAATGTATAAATCTTAACCTTAAGGTCTCTTCCACGCGACCTTAGGGTATGGAATAGGGATGGGCGTTGAATGAACGAACCGTTTTTTAGACTGTTTTTTGTGCGTGAACGATTAAACTAGTTTACAGTTCACAGATAAACTAGTTTATTCGTCGACTGGTTGATGAGTCCGTTGCGCCGCGTCGCGATCGTCTCGTCTCGTCTAGTGACTTGACAAATGAGATTTTCGTTCGTTTACGTTTACCAATCGTTTATGTCAAGAAATAGTCTTATCGATGACGACGTAAACTAGTCGAAAATTAGACTGTTTTTATTGCAAAGCTTTTATCGCGGGCTTTGAAACAAACAAACAAACAAACAAAAAAATTATAATTGCAGTTGATAAAAAATGCAATTAGCTTTACCGCGGCGGCAGTCAGTAAACTAGTTCATCGTAAACGGTTTCGTTGCGTCGACTGTAAAATCGTCGACGACCCACCCACCACTAGTCGACGACGTAAACTAGTCGAAAATTAGACTGTTTTTTAAACTAGTTTATCGTTGATGATAAACGGTCTCGTTTCGTTGACGGCAAACCCGTCGACGACACATCACTAGTATGGAAGATGTATTTTAAATAGATGTATTTTATTCTGTACTAAGTACCTTACTTAGTATACAGAATAAAATACTTTTATATCATGCTCCTTATTATAGAAATTATATCTTAATATATAAAAGGTAGAATAACTATTACAATGTTAAAATGCCTACGAACAAGAAATAAAGGTTGTGTTCTTTTTTAATAGAGATAGCGATGTAAATTAAGTCCCTGTCATTCATGAAATGTGTTCAAAACTAAAAGCAATAGGCTCCTAAGATCATATTATGTACATAACGGAGCGTTGGCGGCGAATACTGGCAACGTCTCTGAATATCTAAGCAGTTGTACTGCTATCACGTCACTTTTCACGTGCTGTCTTGCTACGACGAATATTTGAAATAAATACTACCAACGAACTATGTTCTGCAAATTGTCATTGTCTTAAAGGCCTAAGTCATACAAATATTTACCTATATGATTACTCCATGATCTCGTATTGTGAAGTGATATAATGAACATAGGTTACTAATAGATCTCTGTATCCTGAATCTATCAGTATATTATATCATAATTTTAACCATAATTATATTATCATTCTAAGATATTAAATAATCATAATTATTTTCCATTAACAAGCACAGCTTACTTCAACAGTCAATTGTTATTTGTTTTCTTTGTAATATCTTTATTAAACATAAAATAATATAATAACAGTAACAACAAATTAACAAATGAAAAAAAGATGTGCAGAGCTACTTGGTTTCGTAAAAATTACCTACATAATAACGTATTGAATTCAAGATTTACACACTTAAAAACCAAATAACAAAGTAGTAATATTAATTGTTGTTACAAATCTCCACATATGTCATTAATTAGTTGAATAAGAGTAATTTAATAGCACAGATACTTAATACTACTACTAAATAAATGAAATATATATTACGTGTAGTAACGTAGTTAGTTTCGATTTCACATGATATCTACAGTAATCGTCATAGCAAACCCGTAAAAGCGCAGTTCTCAAGCAAAGTTTCATATAAATTTTGTACAGCAAACCTTAGCTGACGTTAACTTGGTATCTTTGTCTGATCCTCACGTGGGGGCAGGTGCCGCAGGAGGGTGGTGGGTGGAAATTCCAACTAGCTTTGTGAATCAATCAGGAATTAATTGCGGCCCAAGAGTGTACTGGAGTTGATTGCTGCTTGTGAATTAGATTCCATATAAAGTTTTCAAGTTCGTTATTTTATAGTTATTAGTTTAACCGCTGCTTTTCACAGGATAGATTTGACAATTAGACTCCTTTACAACAACTTTGATTATTATAAAATGATCGAGACATATTTGAAACTGATATTCAGTATTTGATTCACCTGGGTTAAATCAGTTATGTGGATTAAGTATATCTCGGAGAAAGCGCAGCACAACTCTCGACACTGCTGAGTCACACACACCGGTGTTGCCCCCGGTCGATTTTTCCTGGCGTTTCGGGGGCCCATCTAGTGAGTGGCGAGCTACCGCATGCCGCAAATAACGAACAATATAGTTGTGGCAGGCAACCGTCTCTATTTTGCAATAGCCCAGTAATTAGTCCACCGGTGGGACAGGTGGGTCCCATGCGTGTGTGCCACCCCACGTAGTACAAAAAAAAATACTATAAAAAAAGAGTCCTCTACGAAACAGCTGTAAATATTTTCCACTCGAATTGCAACAGTCGAACATTGGTAAAGTCGGCAATCCAAAGTTTGTAACTCCGCAATTGTTTAGCTTTGGCAAGGTAAGTGCGTCAAAGAGAAAGTTTCAAACAGGCCGCTGTAGAAACGTTTGTTGCTAAATGTTTGTGGCAATACAAATTAATTACAAATTTTAATTAGTCTAAATTGTATTTGACCACGTTTTAATGTTATGAAAAGTCTCATTCTTTTGTCAATAAGTAAAACGTTTGTCGAAGTCAACACATCATCTCATTGGTCTGCAGCTATCGGAAATACAGAACTCAGGCAAGGACCAGTTTAGTCCACCAGTTATTTTTTTTTATATATATATATATATTCGACTTATCCGTAGAACAGAGTCCAATGTGAGCCAGGTGGGATTTTTCTAGGTGGGGCAGATGGATTTTTCAATTTTTAAAATTTATAATCAATTCTAATAAATATTCTTGCACGAATTACACACTCCCATCTAGTCCCAAACTAAGCATAGCTTGTACTAGATAACTGATATTATACTTAAATACATTTTTTCTAAATACATCATCATCATCAGGTCATTTTAGTCTCCACTACAGGAGCACGACCCTCTCTCGTCCATCCTAGACGGAACGAGGATTTGGCCTACACTCCCCACGCTGGCCAGACGGGTTGGGGAGTAGGTTTAAATACATAATACATAGAAAACACATAGACCAATACAATCAGACTGTGGAGATCAGACAGACAGTGCGGGGATCGAAAGATCGAACACGCGACCCTGGAGTCCTGGACATAGTTAACCATTCGACCACTGCGGTCGTCTAATATTTATAACATTTTGGCAAGTTGGCCGAAATAAACTATTTAAATAATAACGTTAAATCTGACATTAGCTCTCCACAAAATACGCACGAAGTGAACTACCTCCCATAAATATTGGACTTTATTTACGGACGAGTCATACTATTATATTTATTACACAGAATGTACTGCTTTAGCCGAATATCCGACTTTTTATAAGACTATGTACAGCCAAATACTCGACTACCGGACGCGTCAAACTATTATTAAAAATCTATAATATATATACGCGCAGCAAAAACTTTGTACCTCTTTTACAAAAATTGCGCGGACGAGAAGAGTATGAACACTTAGTGCACAATGCTTATATTTTTTTAAATTATGCAAAATACATTAAATCAATAAAAAAAATCTTTGCACATACTACCATGTATCTTACACACACATGCATATATACTCTTTTGTTTATTATAGTCATGATTTATATTAATTATGTGTCGAATTTCGACCACTGTAACTTCGACACCAGTACTTATTACTAACTAGCAGCCGTATCCTTACAATAGAATGTTGCCTAAATAAATCAAATCGCATTTGTGCTACCTGAGTTGGTTGCCAGAGTTACGGCATTCCCCGCCTGAAGTGGCTCGTCTCGGATCCAACTCGTCACAAAGCGTGCCAGCCGACTGTATTCGCACAAGTTCAAGACAAGACCGCATGTGTAGATATCGGAGTAGACACGCTTGGAATTCCTATGTTCAAGTTACGCTTTTCTGCCGTCAACGAATAATGCTGTAAGAGATTTAATAAATTGTAAGAAAATTGTAACATAAAAATAGAAAGTTGTTATGAAATTGACAGAAGGTCCCCGGTAATAATTACAATCTACGGACCCTGGGGTAGTCGGGGTACCTGTAGATTGTAATTATTACCTTTAAAAAAGGGCTTTCTGGAAATACTTTATACATGTAAATAACTTAATATGTTGTCTGGTAGAGAATGCTATTAGCATTAAGACCGCCTATGTACCCTTAAATTGTGGTAAATAAAGTTTAAATAAAATAAAAATAAAATAAATATGTTAAGTATAATCAAATAAGTAAAATAAGTTCTATTATTATGAATTGTGACAGTTTGATTCGGTGCTTCGGAGGGTTAGTTAAGCTGAAATCCGAAAGCCAAAAACCCGATGAGATTCTGCTTTACCTTAGGGTGCTTAGGGCTTAGGCGGTAGGGCACCTGGGCCACCTGCCGCCGAAGCTGAAGCCGATCGAATTTTTTTATTGCGAAAATCACATTTTAGCTTAGATTAATGGTAATTTTCTTTAGCTTAGCTGGTAGAAAACATAGAGCTAACCATGGAAACTTACTAAGCTGAAGATGTTTGTCATTTACTTAAAGCTAAGATGTATTTTTGCGATCAAAAACTCCGATGGTAATTGACCTTAGCTTCGGCGGTAGGACCCCATGATGACCACGGATACTGGAAGATCACGTACGTTCCGATAATCTGTTAATGGATTTAACTGAAGTTTAGAGTCTTCTTCTTAGTCGTATTCCTCATTGCTGAAAGTCGTGTCTAGTTTGAAGTCTTGGTCGCTCTGTGCACTATACTTCTCCACGTTTGCTTGTTCTTGGCGGTCTTAAAAGCTTCGGCTATTGGCATGCCAGTTAGCGTTTTGACTAGGTCTGACCAACGGGTAGGTGAGCGACCGCGTGGTCTTTTCCCGTCGACCTTGCCAACTACCATAAGCTCCTCAAGGCTGTCAGGGTTTCTACGAGCGACATGTGAAATATCAAGTATTTCGGCGACATGTCCGAAATATCAAGTATTTCATGTCGCTTGACGCATGGACATGTCGCTATTCGCTGGAAGCAAGCAGAGGATAGCCTTGTGGTTATTTGGAGCTCTTCAAGAATGGACACATTGGTGCGGCGTGCAGTCCATGGAATTCGCAACGTTCGCCTAAAACACCACATCTCAAAAGAGTCAAGTTTAGAGTAAATATAGAATATAGTTAGTCTGGAATAACACATAAGATTACCCCAGTTCTACATTCACGCAAGGCAAACCCGCGGGCAGTGTCTAAATTACTGATAAACTATAATGGGGCGTGATATATCATAATATCACTAGTACCATTACGTTTATGAAGATATACATGTTTCATTCATACATATGTATAAGCCTTCGGCCGCTACTATATCACTCCACCTTGACTTACAGATAATTGCTTAAGTGGGATCTCACTTAGCCCTGAGGGTGAGTTGGCCCTTTCGCAACTCCTTATAAGATAAGCACATTTGTTGTTGGTTCAAATCCTTGCCTAAGATAACAATACGCAATTAGCATCTCAGATTATAGTGTTTGAGCTTACTTCAGTATCAAGTATCACCACAGAATAAATAATATCTAGTAACAGTAGTATCAATGTGCGTTATTTATAGTACGTTAACATAGAATAGGTGATACATATTATTACAATGTTTGTACTTATCTTCTGGGCTCGTTTTAGAAACAAATATCATCATAGAATAATTAACATTACAGGTAGCATCCTTGCGCATTATTTATAGCTGTATGCGAGATTAATTATTTTTTTAAAGTGAATATATAACTAAATATTCTGTGAATATATGAAGCATCTAACTGTTGCCGTTATCAATATCGAGCAAAAACGAGCAAAAAAAATCACGTTTGTTGTATGGGAGCCCCCTTAATAATTTATTTTATTCTATTTTGTTTTGTGAAATCTGTGAAAATTTCAACTGTCTAACTATCACAGTTCCTGAGATACAGCCTGGTGAAAGACGGACGGACGGACGGTCGGACGGACAGCGGAGTCTCAGTAATAGGGTCTGTTTTACCCTTTGGTTACGAAACCCTAAAAAGGGGATGATGAGGTTGGTATATCTTGTTAGATTTTTTTAAATAAGTTTAAATAAGTTTCATGCTTAAGCTTAAGTTGTTTTTTTTTGTACTTTTTCAACAAGGAATAGGAGCCACGCGAAACTCTCCATCGACAAATCTTAGGTCTGACTGCAAATTTTTGGGATTTACTCCAGTTCGAGATTTTACAGCATCATAATTTATATTGTAATAGTAAATAAAACACTTGACAATACTGATCTACTCCAAGCCGCAGTTAAGCTGCGAAGTGCAATATGTTCTTAACCCCTTAAGAAGAGAAGAGACCCGTCCGTATCCCAGCAGTGGGGTGAATATGGTTTGAAGTCGTTGCCAAAGCAAAACACAAAGTAAATTAACTTCTTGAATTGAATAAAGGTTTGATAGGTAAAATCTTCCCGCATCTTGCGAAAGGAGTTGTTAATACGGATGAATATTTTATAGTTCACTAATTACCCCAATGATGCGCAAACATGTGAAGAAGAAGAGGAAAGAGGGTCTGACTTGATACATGTCGGGGGATCCGCAGTCGCCATGTCGTTAATTATTCAAACAGACTTCGTGAAAATTTTCTTATTAAGAGAATACGTGATTTGATAAAATATTTCTTCCTGAAGGAAATCAAGTATGTAATTTAAATCAAAATAGAGCAAGAACTGAACATATAAATAAAATTACAAAATGAAATAAAACTAAACTATAATTATCTAAAAAACAGCCGACGGAATATTTTTACGCGATTTAGTTTTAATCTGTATTTAGTTTATTTTCTTTCTATTTATATAGTATTTTTTTTGTATATTATGCAATAAATTTATGTATATTCTATCATAATATTCTATTTGGTATAATATTAGGGATGCAACGATATATCTATGCTCAAAAAATCGATATTTTACGATATCGAAAAAAAAAACATCGAAACTAAATATCGAAAGAGTCCGATCAAAATCATATAGGTAGTTAGGTACTAAATCAAGTGAAATGATATCATACTGAAGAAGTATCAAAATTTTAATTTTTTAATTCAACGGCCGACACGAAATAATGCGAAAAGCTTTCTATCTTTTAATGCTCATTGTTTATTACTAATTGGGAAATATTTTAGGTGTACAAAGGAGATCTAATCCAGCTCTTCCAAATAACCCTACTAGTTGTAACCACTGGTTGTAAATGCAGTAAATTGAGGACGGTGGATAAGTATGCAAATTATAAAACACACAAATAAAAATTAATTAAATAATTTATAGATTCGCAATTTCTATTTCACAAATTTATTTCACTTATTATACATATTTGCGATAAGAAATTACATAATCAATGAACGTTCAGTGAATGTTTGATATAATTAAAAAGTTATTTAAAAGTACCTACTTTTTAAAGAGTAAAATATCGATATTTTATCGATATATCGGTCTAGGGCAATATATACCTATCTATATATATAAATCTTTTGAAATACTCAAAGGGTGACTTTAAGTGGTCCACTTATAGATATAATAAGTCCGTGTTTGACTATGCCTATTACAATATCTGTTTATGTTGTTAATAATTGTTAAATATAAAAGCACAAATAATCGGTTTTGCTGAATGTCTTACCAATTAATACAATTTCAAGTTCTCAGCAATCGAGACGGCGGCGCACAGAAAGCCAATCCGCAATAACTTCCACTCAAATCTGACATAAACATGACCGATATTCTCCAACCAATTTGCATGTCCGTTGCCTTCTGAATAAATTACAGTTACCTGCCCCAAGGTTGAAGCCTCTATGAATATGTAAGACAATGGCTTTCAAATCTTAGGGTCCAATTAGAAGGGAGGTCATTAAACCCTTAGTTAATTACATCTGCCGTAGCAAGAGATGAATGGCGAATTAATGTACGGATGCTCTCATAAATTATAATACGTAGGAATTGTGTGGGCATTGAGCAGTACTCGATTGAGAACATGTAACAGAATGTTTGAAGGAACCGGGTTGTACGTCAAATAAAAACTATGAAAATATTTCAAATTTATTTATTTCTATTTCTTTGATTTCTATTAACATTGTTATAAATTTGGAGTCTCGTTTTAAGCTTAAAAACATTTCAGGCATAAATAAAATCTGATGCATGTGAGCCACGAAAAAACTTAACAAAATATTGAATTATCTGTTACCCTAACAGATTAACAAATTCTTTAAAATAACTAAAACCGCATCTGCCAAACAAAAATGTAAAATAAAATTAGAAATGAAAAAAATCTGTGGCTGCACTCGACAACTCTTTTAAATATCCTTTATATTAACTTGTATATTTATTTTACCGTGAATATTGCTGAGGCGTACAAATGTGAAATAATTATATTCAGTATATTATTTTCTGAACCTCCGTATTTGTATTTCTTACATTGACTATAAGTAAAAAAGTCGGACGGAGTATTTGAACGGTGGCTAAAATTAATGTTTTTCAATAACAAATTAAATATATTAGACGTTATTTTCAATGACAAGAACATCGGTCTACCTGCCTCATAAAATTGCTATGATCTTCCAGGGTCATGTGATACATGTATAATCTACCATCAATAATAATTACAGATGTGAATGCAATAAATAAATAAATAAAAAAATAACCTAGCGATGCTTCTCTGTAATTAGACGAGACGCTGTAAATAGGCTGTAGATAGACTCCGAGGTCGCGGGTTCGATCCCCGCACATGACAAACATTTGTGTGCATGAACATGTCTGTTTGTCTTGGTCTGGGTATTTTCTATGTATTATAAGTACCTATGTATTTACAAAAAAAATTATATTTAAGTACATTTATCAGTTGCCCAATGCTTTCCACCATATGCGATCCCGCATCTAACCCGCAGAAAACACCCAGACTCAAATATTCAACTGCAAAATGTCAAACAAGTTTATCGACTTTCAGACTATAACACTTTGCCACGAATACATTTGAGGAGATTTCAGCAAGTGTCAATATTGCTATTTAGTATATTACCGTATATCCAGATTACCGAGCGGTCAGTTCACGGCAGACCGGCACTTAGCCGCCGGACGTAATACGGTTACGTCGTTTAATCGACCCTACCGGCTTTAAAGCCGATACGTCTACCGGCTACCGGCTCTATCGGTTACACGTTTCATTTTACGGTTAATTGACAAATAGGGTTGGAGCGATTCCTGTTGCCATTTTTACTTGGTTAAAAAGAGGCATAGATTTACGTTTCCACAGAGATATTTAAATAAATATTTATATGACTAGGATGACAAATAAGCGTACGACCTGCCTGATGGTGAGCAGTCATCGCAGCCTGTGGACACTTGTTATAATATATATCGTTCGTCAACCCTTATTCTTCTTCTTATTCGAAAGAGTATAGAGCATACTCCACCACGCTGCTTAACTGCGGGTTGGTGGAGGTCAGTGTGTTCAAGCCGCCTAAATGCCACTAACTTGGCTTAACGACCACAGCCGAGACCAACGGCTTAACGTGCCTTCCGAAGTACGGAGGAGCTATACACACACACACATATATATATATTTATATTTATATATACGACCGCAGGTATAAAGTAATTATGCGCAATAAAACAAGAAGTTAAATCATATCCGCGAGTGATACCTTTGGTATTGCAAGAACCTGTAGGCTGTGGTACAAGACGGGCCGTATTTTTTGTAACATACATCACGCTTTCACGGTAACCTATATTCAGCAGCAACACCGCTATATGCTCATTTAACGCCGTAGTCGTGCAAAAAAAAATATATCAGTAAACTACAACATGGGACACTTCAAAAAGGGTAACTGCTTCCCTTACACTTGTTTAATGCTTTAATTGCATAAAAAATAATCACTTTAAATGACAGTAAATATCCCAGTACAGTCACAATCTAAATTGCAATGTAAACAAAATAAGTTAGCGTCATGCGTTTTATAACGAGCTAATTATTCGGGCGTGTGGCCACCGGCGAGCATATCATAAATATCAACAGTAAACACGGTATTCGCACCGGCCACGCTGCGCCTTGTTTGTCTAGGCCTAAAACAACATGCGTTTGCGACCACCGACTGAATTTGTTACCGCTGGTCATTCGCTGAGTCAGTGCTCACACCCTGTGTACTGCTATGAAGAACGAGCTTATATTGAAAATCTAAAATTTTATATGTGATGCAGTGAGCCTTTTAATTTTGCTATGCTTAGGTATTAAGGTAAGTTAATAAGGTTACTGTGATGTAAAAAGGTATTAATATTTTTATGCTCAATTTATAAACTTTTTGCAATTTACATTATAATACAAATTTAAACAAACTTATGACTGCAAGTTATAACTTGAAGGCATACTTTATAACGTATAATTGAAAACGGATATTTATTTAATATATAGATTAGACGTATAAATATCAAGTTTTTGTTAAATATATGTCGATAATAACGTAATATATAATTTTTGATACGTACTGTTAAAATAAATTATATATTAATGGTGGTATATATGCAAATTGTATTGGATTGGCACTAGTTTATTATTATTAATTATAAACTAGTGCCAATTTTTATATATGTTAGTACAATATTCATCCTACTTAAACGGAAACAATATACAAAGAATACAAACATTATACTAATCCTTTTTAGGGTTCCGTACCCAAAGGGTAAAACGGGACCCTATTACTGAGACTTCGCAGTCCGTCCGTCCGTCCATCCGTCTGTCATCAGGCTGTATCTCATGAACCGTGATAGTTACACAGTTGAAATTTTCACAAATAATGTATTTCTATCGCCGCTATAACAACAAGTATTAAAAAACAGAATAAAATAAATATTTAAGGGGGCTCCCATACAACAAACGTGATTTTTTTGCTCGTTTTTGCTCGATATTGATAACGGCAACAGGTAAACGCTTGAAATATTCACAGATATTTCGTTATATATTCACTTTAAAAATAAATAATTAAATTAAAATAAAAAAAAATTTAAGGGGAGATCCCATACAACAGACATGATTTTTTTGCCGTTTTTATAGATAATGGTACGGAACCCTTCTTGCGCGAGTCCGACTCTTTGGCCGGTTTTTCTTTTTCATTTACAAATGCTGCTTGGTTAATTGTTAAAATATCAGCCTAAATAAAATATTATTTTATCACTTTTGACTCAGAGTGAACCGGACAGTTGTCAAGCCGATTGTACCCGTACGTGACTACGCGTAAATAGACAAAAGATAAAATTATTTTAATATAAAATATTATTTTATTTGCCAATAAAAAGTAACGAATTAATTTTATTCGCATAAAGATATTGTTGCAGGAGATGTTAATTTGTCTGATATTGTTTTTATAATACATTTATTCAAATTAGATTGCATCTCACATTAGAAGGGAGTATTTTTTTTATTTACTGCGCTACAGTTATTTTTGTTTTAGAATTAATATACATTTACTCTGTTTGAATAAAAATAAACAATGAGATAATGTGAATACACAATAATGACAAGTCCGTTGGTCGAATGGCTAGAATGGCCACTTTGACTCCGAGGTTGCGGGATCGATCGCCGCACAAAACAAATATTTGTGCGCATTAACATGTCTGTTCGTCTTAGTCTGGGTGTGATATACAAAAAAAAAAACCGGACAAGTGCGAGTCGGACTCGCCCACCGAGGGTTCCGTAGGTACGTAGTATCATTATTAAATTTTATACTTTTCATTATAAATAAGAAATAATGCGTCGAAAAAAATAAATAAAATATATTTTGCAATGTGTACATCAAGCCCTTTCATATGATACCCCATTTGAACTAGTAGTTTCAATTTGAAATTTCGACACTCTATAAAAAATATAGACCCCCTATTTTTTTAGATCTATTTACAAATGTATAGTTTTGAGATTTATTCCTGTACTTGTAGTCTATAACGATGTTACTTGCCAAATTTCATAGTTCTAGGTCAACGGGAAGTACCCCATAGGTTTTGATTCCTTTGAGTGTGTCGAAATATGCGTTTTTTGCTGAATAAACGGCCGTAACTTTTTTCTACGTAAACTTAGCAGTTTGATTTTTTTTTAACTTCATGGGACCGTAGACTTGTGTATACAGTTCAAATTTCAGCTTGATACCTCCACGCATTCTCGACATAGAAATGTTTGACAGACAGACAGACAGACAGACAGACAGACAGACAGACAGACAGACGGACAACAAAGTGATCTTATAAGGGTTCCGTTTTTCCTTTTGAGGTTCGGAACCCTAAAAAGTATTTATGTAGATCATATTCAGTTATCTTCTACCCATACTATACACTGTGCTTAGTTTGGGACTAGATAGCGCTGTGTAATTTGTCCAGGAATATTTATTTATTTAATTACAAAATAATAATATATCTTATTACAACACAAGTAGGGAGAGAAACACAAGTAGTGAAGGTGAGTGTTGATGTACGTCGGAAAGGGGCCCCTTAAACCTACACCCGTGTCACAAGTCTCGGGATCTGCTTGGGTTTCTCTCTCTGCCACACGATGGACCCGGCACCCGCACGGTGAATCCATGGAAGGAAGTTCGTCTCATCTGCATATTATATGTATTTATTCTAGCAAAATAATCACAAGGAGATGCTGAATTGGGTATTATTTAGTAAAGCGTGGGAGACGCCCATTGGGTTAGATACATCTATAGGTTTCGGTGAATGCTTCAATAAATAAAAGAACGGGTTGCACTCGGGCGTTACTTGAACACTAACGTTGTGCATTTTTGAATATTTTGGAATGATTAGGGAATAATTTCGCACGAATTGCTTTATTTATCAGTATAAAAGTACTCTCATTTATGTGGTAAAATACAATATTCATTTATTGCGCCATCGTACACAAAAATGACAATTTATATTACATAAAAATAAACATCAGGAGCAGGCACACATTTTCGCCGTGCGGTAGATTATTTCTTCCCCCGCGCGGGGTATATCACTTCCTTTCCTACGCCACGCCAACGGTCTGCTCTCCCTCCGTCTTACTAATTTTCGATCAGGTCATATGTCCTGACGCGTTTTTACCCATCCTAAAAAGTGCACAACGCCGCTAAAGAAGTTTTCACTTCAATAGATAAACATTTCTGGACAATTTACACAGCGCCATCTAGTCCCAAATTAAGCTCAAAACTATAAAACTATGGGTACTAGACAACTGATAAATGTACTTAAATATATTTTTTTTAAATACATGCTTATAATATATAGAAAACACTCAGACCAAGACAAATAGACATGTTCATGCACACAAATGCTTGTCTTGTGCGGGGATCGAAACCGCGAACTCGTAGTCAAAGTAGCCATTCGACCACCGGGCCCGTCAAATCAGGCGAATAATACTTATTTTCCACTCGAGTGGCATAATTGCTATTAGATAACCTAACGATCACGAATTCAAAGCCTAACAAATAACAGTGCAACATTAGAATACTAAGCATAAGGCGGGCGTCGATTTTATAGCTAATGTCCGTGTACAAACATGTCGGGTCGCAGGCTCGGACACGGCCTAAACAAACAGCCATTATTCGCGACACTGCGAACGTGATCGGTGGCCCTAAGCATGACATCGAATCCTAATACTATTGACGTAACTATTCATACATAGAGTTTCATTAGAATACCAAATATATACGGACAGTGATCTGAATTACTGAATTTGACAATTAGCGAAAATTTCCATGTAGGTAATGATAAAATTTGGGAGGAGCTCGATGACATCGTTGCGCGTGTCAGTCTAATCGAACACGCAAGTTAAGCAACATCTACCGTAGCCTGTCTATGGATGGGTTTATTTATTTCGAGCTCCTCCGTGCTTCAGAAGGCACTTTAAACGTAAAGTTGTTATAGATGACAGTCGTTAAGCCCTCTCAGTGCCCTTTACGTGGCTTGAAAACAGTAGCCTCCGCCAACTCGCAGTTGAGCAGCGTGGTGGAGTACGTACTAAATCCCTCCGATAGAGGGAAGACCCATATCCCAGCAGTGGGATGTATAAGGGTTGTCAACGATATAACTTGGTTAAAACTGGAAAAATAGGTATTTTGTATTTTGAACGTGTTTTTTTTTTATACTACGTCGGGTGGCAGACATGCATACGGCCCGCCTGATGTGAAGCGGTTACCGTAGCCATATTAACGCTAGCAACATAAAATATCGCTCGCGAGCCGCCACCCCCGCTGCCAACGCAGCATCTCCTTCCTTTCTGGTGACCTCACTCACTCGCAGGAACACAACAGCCCTCAAGGGAACCGTTATTTGGCTGCGGTACTCTGTGAGGTGGAGGTACATTCCCCAGTCGGGTAGCTTACAATTACGCTCCCTACCTCTCTTTTCGCCAGAGCTTCGTTTGTCAGTCAGCAGGGTGCACCGCGTGCAGGTGAAATTGGCTTTGGTTCAAAGATGTTGATGAACCTCTTACACCCCAAAAATAGTGTAAATTGTTCATTACAATTTTTGGAGCTTCTGTCAACCTCATGAGCACGTGATGCATCATGCCAATTAACTATCGAGGGTCTGACATATCAACGTCTCCTCATATAAAACCGCAGTCAAACAACACCCTTCAGGATTTATGAAATATAAGAACGGGAATTAACGCGATCATGCATAAGGGTATTTACATACCTTTATTATTGCCCCCCCAACCCATTTGGCCAGCGTGTAGGCCAATTCCTCCTTCTGTCTGTGACGGGCGGGAGAGGGTCGTGCTCCTGTAGTGGAGACTAAAAGGACCTTGGTTTGTAAGGTTGAGGAATCCTTAATCGGTTGTAGAGTATGTATTCACACGAGTATATAAAAAGGTTCTGAGGAGCTCGATGGCGCCGTTGCGCGTGTCAGTTTAATTGAACACGCAAGTTAAGCAACGTTGACCGTAGCGTATCTATGGATGAATTTATTTATTTTGAGCTCTTCCGTACTACGGATGAATAAGGATTGTCGACGATAAAATTTGATTAAAACTAAAAAAAAAGGTATTTTGTATTTTGGATGTGTAAATTGTTCATTACCATTTTTGGAGCTTCTGTCAACCTCACATGCACGTAGATATTACTATTACGACCGGTGGCAAACAAGCATATGGCCCGCCTGATGTGAAGCGGTTACCGTAGCCATATTAACGCTCGCAACACAAAATGTCGCTCGCGCGCCATAACCCCCGCTGCCAACGCAGTATCTCCTTCCTCTCTGGTCACCTCACTCACTCGCAGAAACACAAGAACCCTCAAGGAAATTGTTATTTCGGTATTCTGTGAGGTGGACGTACATTCCCCAGTCGGGTAGCTTACAATTACGCTCCCTACCTCTCTTTTCGTCAGAGCTTCGTTTGTCAGTCAGTAGGGTGCACCGCGTGCAGGTGAAGTTGGCTTTGGTTCAAAGATGTTGATGACCCACTTACTCCCCAAACGTGATGCACCGTGCCAATTAACAAGCGAGGGTCTGGCGTATGGCGTATCAACATCTCACTCACAGAAGACCGCAGCCAAACAACACCTTTACACCTTTTCCATTTGATTTAATTTCCATGGTTTATAATTATACCTTCTACGAGCAAGAGCTACGAGACGTAGACAGCATCCGTAGCACTACGCGGGACACTCGTTTTCTTTAAGTTACATTTACTAGTGTAATGCTATACGTGCGCGGTTACAAAAAATAATAAACCGTTAAAAAACAATTATTTTGTGATAAGAATACTGATAAGAAAAAAAGTACATGTACAGAATTAGAGTACAAAGGGCGGCCTTATCGCGACGCGATTTCTTAGGTGAAATAAATAAAAAAAAATCATCCTTAATTAGGGAGCAAACTTCATATCGTCTCGTATCTAGTTCTTGTAAAGTAGTTCTTGTAATTTTTATATATATTTATATTAATTTGTGGTGCTTAAGTAGGGTATGGAGTATTTGTAAGCTGCCCGACTGGGGAAGTACCTCCACATCACAGAATACCGTAGCCAAATAACAATTCCCTTGAGGGTTGTTATATTCCTGCGTGAGAGTGAGGTCACCAGAAAGGAAGATGCTGCGTTGGCAGCGGGTGTGGCGACGCACGAGCTATAATCTATGTTGCGAGCGTTAATATGGCTACGGTAACCGCTTCGCATCAGGCGAGCCGTCTGCTTGTCTTCCACGCGTCGTAGTATATAAAAAAAAAATGTAACAAACAATAACTTGGAAGGAGTTGGTGTGTCGGCAGCTCGTCGGCGTTAATATGGCTACGGTAACGGCTTCACATCCGGCGGGCCGTATGCTCGCCTGTCATCCGACGTAGTCTAAGAAAAAATGTTCCACTAAGTGCCACCAATCAATAGTATCATTAATAATAAATAAATTATTCCTAACATCAGTAACTTACAGCTTAGTTAAAATACAATATGAGACATGTTGTAACAATATTCGACAAAGGACGATATCAAAATAATAATGTAACAGCAGAGAAACGCAGTTTAGAATGCAACGGAGCCTGCAGACGGCTCGCAGGCCAGCGCTCGCTGCGCCACGGTGCGACAACATGGAGCGAATGACTGATGGCGGGCACGTGCCTCTATTGTGCACTAGACTGCAACTGCAACATAATGAAATAATTGCATTTTTTATCATTTTTTTACCTATCATATTTTATCCATTAAGGCCGTACCTGCTACAAAATTAGCACCACTCGAGTGAAAAACTAACCTTTCGCTAAATACGCAAAAAATTGTGTTACACAATTTATTGACCCCCATTGTCTTTTAAGACGAGCTCGGTGGTCGAATGGTTAACAGTGGCCACTTTCACTCACAGGTTGCAGTTTCGATCCCCGCACAAGACAAATATTTATGTGCATGAACATATCTGTATGTCATGTCATGTATTTACGAAAATATGTATTTAAGTATAATATATCATATCATAATATGTAAGTATAACATATATCAGTTATATGTATAGTACCTAGCTTTGTTTAGTTTGGGATTAGATGGTCATATGTAATTTGTCCAGGAATATTTATTTATTATTATTATTATATAAGAATCATAAAATGAATTAAATATTATACTCTGTAGTGGTTAAAGTAAAATGTGCAAAATCAGCCGTTTTCCGCAGATTTCGTAGTAAACACTAAATCATTCATTGTTTCATCAATTTTGTAAGTTATAAAAAAGCCATTATTAGGCTTACAATCGTGTAACAAAGTTTTTTGATTAGAAAAGTGAAATTTTGATTTGAAATAATTAGCGAATAATATTTTTTTTTTATGTCGAGTAGTTTTGCAGCATGGAGCCCATTAAAAAGTGTAAGACATGGTTAAGCTTTTAGTAAAAGCACAGTATAAGTAATAGTACTAGTAAAAGCTTAACCACGTCTTACACTTTTTAATGCAATGTATGTTTATTTCATTTTCTGCAGTAATTATAATAGTAGTTTATGAAACTGTTGCATAATAAGGGTTATTAAAATACGAGTGTGAGTTTATAACATGAGCCGAAGGCGAATGTTATAATAGACCACACGAGTATTTTAATACCTAATTATGTGCAGTTTCATACACTACTTTATCTAATCTCATGAAATATATAATAATAATATTTTAAATACAACCATGAAGTTAATTTAACAGCTATATTTCTTACTTATAAATCCATTTGCAGATCGAGCATGCGAAGTGCGCATGCGCGACGCGCCGCGCGGCGTCGCGTTCACAGATTATGTAGAAAAATTTTGCAAAGTTGCAATGTATTTGCATTGCAACCTGTTTAAAATACCTGTATCCAGGGCTGAAGCAGTATCGAAATGGAAAAAAAGTTATTTTTCGATACAGTTGTCCATACGACAACTGTATCGAAAAATAACTTTTTAAATTTATTTTGATAGCTTGTGCGTAAAGACTGTCATTAAGATACTGTGTTTAGTTTTTTAATGTGTAAATTTCAGTATGAGAGTAGATAAATACTGTTATGTTACTTCAATTTGTTTTTGTTTTGCTTCTTCAGAACCGCATACGTGATTTTCTGCATATCCAGAAGGATGACTGGCAGAGATTGTTTTTAACACTATGACCGCCTTTTCAACCCTTTTATAATCTGTGGTCAATTTTCAGTCATAAACTTTTCGCTACGCCTTTTCCTCTCTTTCACTGAAATTTGACCCACTTCCCAGTATCCGATAGAACTGTATTTTGGTACACTTCTCATGCATTTGATTCTCGCCCGATTATGTAAATGCCAACATTTTAAATCCGTTATGTAATGACGATGATGACACAAAATGATGATGTATATCATATACCCCTATGAGGCGAGTTTCAAATGAAAAGGCTTGATGAGCGAATCACGTTTATGAAACATTTTTGTTCTCTTTTTTATTAACAATGTAAAAGAAGATTTTACCAAAAAAATATTTTTTGTTTATTCTTTTTTAACACTTAAAAAAGAATAAACTTATAATATTTTTGGTACAAATAGTACCTACAGTGCCTTTGTGCCTATAGCCTCCTTTTCGTTCCAGTGACAAAACCTATCAAATCGAATAAGACCGTCGTTTATTTGTTCCTTATAAAACTTAACTATACTATTATGTAATTTCAATATAAACTGTACAGAACAAACACAAAAACCTTTAACATCTCGACTAACCCGCTGTTTTCCCCGAAGACCGTCAGAATCTCTAACTGGCCGCAAACTTAACCTGTAAATACTGAAGCCGCTCAAACTATCAAAAACTTAATACTATTCCCACTGCGGCAGACCCCAGTTAAAACGAAGCTGACCAGGGTCCACGGGTTATTTAATGTCCATTAACTTAAATATATTAAGGCAGAATACGAGTATGTGTATTACATATTTACTGTTTGTCTATAATAGATTTAAGATAAAAAATGTATTCATTTGTTAGTTAATTGATTCATGTGTTATTTTGCGAAAGTCAAATTGACAGACGATTTGATCTACACTAATTTGCACGCTTCCACCACCAATTAGTAGAGTAGCTTGCATGAACTAATGAGCATTAACTTAAATATATTAAGGCAAGATTTGTGTATGTCTATTACATATTTTCTGTATATCTACTCGTATATACCATTGAGATTTAAGATATAAAAATGTATTCATTTGTTAGTTAATTGATTCAGGTGTTATTTTGCGAAAGTCAAATTTACAGGCAATTTGAACTACACTCCTTTGCGTGCTTCCGTCACGAATTAGTATAGTAGTTTGCATGAACCATTTGGTGGCGGAATAACTTTGCGTTCAAGATACGAGTATGTATATTGCATACTAACTGTTTGTCTATAATACCATTGAGAATGTATATATAAAAATGTATTCATTTGTTAGTTAATTGATTTAGTTGTTATTTTGAGAAAGTTAAGTTTAGTCAAGCAATTTGGTCTACACTGCTTTGTGTGCTTCCGCCACCAATTAATATAGTAGTTTGTATAAACTAATTGGTGATATTAATTGGTGGAGGAAGCAAGCGAAGTAGTGCAGATAAAATTGTCTGTATTCACGTATACAATAACTTTTCCCTTGAGGATTGTTGTGTTCCTGCGAGTGAGTGAGGTCACCAGAAAAAAAGAAAGGAAGGAGCAACAGATCGGCGACCCCTTGGTGTTGCCGATCTCCATAGGCGGTTGATATTGCTTTCCATCAGCACCACATGCTCGTTTGCATATCATATCATAAAAAAATGTCTGTTACAATTGCTATAATTCCAGTTCAACTTTCGCTGTTTTGAAAACTAAAACATTGTTACATATCCATCATGGCAAACAAGAATGCAGTCTGCATTGACATAGTGTCTTTTAGATTTCCATCAGGCTTCATGACATTTTTTTTTTTTCGATTTATATAAGGTTGTCATAATAATATTACACGATCTATCTATAGCACACAACCTTCTGGATATATCATCCTTTTGGTCTTACCCGAAAACACTCCATACAAAAGGCTAGTTGATTCTAACATCACATGTTTCTTGGCACCGCCATCGCGGCTGTTTGAGTGAGCCTTTCAGAAATTTATTTGACAGCTATGTTAAATATTACTTTTATCACAGTATAAGTCTTTTATGTAACTAGTGCCGTAATGAAAGTTCTAATTTCTCTTCTTCATGAATTTCCATTAGTAATCAAATCACGGTTGACTGGAAGTACGTAAAATATTGAATTGTAAATTTTATTTTATGTACACGGCTTGCTTCTATATCTTATTGCAATAAAATTTTATAAACAAATAAGCAAACACATTGCTTATTTTTATTTCAGGTTCCTTCCTGATACAAAAAATATTTCGAAAATTTTGAGTAATAAAGCACAAATGAATTTTGTTTCTCATAAAATAGTCAGGTTAGAATTAAATTTTCTATTAACAAACAAACAACACACGATCCAACATATCCAAACCAAGCATTGCTTAACAAAAAGCATGCATAATTAACTCCAAAACTCCGCTCAAGACCGTTAACTGCCTCAAACTCTTAACCTGTCAGGTACGGAGTTCCCAAGTTACTGTATCGTAGACTTTGGAGTAACAGATTTGAGGGCTGTGCATCGCCGGGCCACTTCCAAATTGAATTAATCATAGTTGGGATTAGTTCGCTTTGACGACCTCAGGCCAGACGTGACTGTCCTGGGTAATGGCATTTCGATAGTAAGTTTATTTCGGTGTAATGCTTAACTATTGTCAATATTAATATGGTTGTATGAATGTTTGCTTCATTTGTGCGTTACTTTTCAAAAAAGAGATACTTAACCATGGCTGTGATTTACCATATAGTTTTTATGAAATTTATAAAACTAGTATGTATCAATGTTACTAGTTTTTTTTGTAGTACTAAAAGTATATAACTATATACTAAATTTACTAAATTAGTAAATAAATATATACGTATAATAATAAATATATAAGTTGTAATTTATAATCACAATTATGTCCAAAATTTTGAAGAACTGTGTTTTATGGGCAAAAGTATTTTTTAATTTTAGAATCAGCAAATAAATGCCGTTTATCCTAAGATTTTTCGAAATAAATTTATGTATTTAAGACTTTGTAGTTATACAAAACAATAGGTAAATTACTAATTTAAGAAGATCCTATATATCCACTAATGATTTTAAAGAAAGTTTAATGCATAAACAACAGTTCGGTTTACTTAATCTCCTTTATATGCGATTTCATTACCCTACTGGAAATTAACCTTCTAGTTACATAATTTTTTTATCATTTCTACTTATTTATTGTGTTATTATTACGTAGAGCGCTCATTCAAGAGCTTTAAAAATAATATTTGAAATAAAAATACAAGAAGCAAATATTCGGTGAAACATTTTCTGCGAAATTCGTTTCGGAGAAAATGTTTCATCGAATATTGATATAGTTTAGCGACTGTTTACTAAGTATTTTAATAAATTTTATTGTCTTTTACATCAATCGTTTTAAACACAGTTGTATATTGCACAATAAGGAATTTATTTTGCCAAATACAGTTTCCAATTTCCTGAAAATGTTAACAATTACAAAGTCAAAGTACCGTCCGTCGGTCAGCACGCGAGACTAACTGTATAATTCGCAACAGAGCGGACGCCTCCCGGGAATCGAACCCCGGACGTTGGGTAAGTAGCAGATTTATTAAGAGGCTATCCTAAACGGGAGCTGGCTTTAAAATTAAATCACGCTTAGTTTGAAACTAAGCCCTCTAAGTTGGACCGTCTGCCGAAGATACCCGCTCCTGGTTTAACTGGTGTTTACATTTGAATTCTATAGCGATTCCTCGCCAGCCATTCGTGAATGAAGAATTTAGACATTTATAATGGAAATTGAAATTAATAATAAGCGAATGAATAAATGTATAGTTTTTGTCATTATAATTTTAACAAAAATATTTCTGGACAATTTACACAGCGCCATCTAGTCCCAAACTAAACAAAGCTTGTACTATGGACACTAGATAACTCATGTTATACTTAAGTACATTTTTTTTATACATATACACATATAATACATATAAAACACCCAGACCAAGACAAACAGACATTTTATGCACACAAATATTTGTCTTGTGTGGGGATCGAATCTACGACTCATCACAAACTCAGAGTCAAAATAGCCACTGCATTCAACCACCGAGCTGGTCAAAACATGTATTTTTAATTACCATTTGATCGTGATTATTTATTATACATGTTCGCGTGTTATTATAGTAATAGTGAGGATATATATCTACTATATAAAAATAAGTCGGGTTTTCCTTCCTGACGCTATAACTCCAGAACGCACGAACCGATTTCCACGGTTTTGCATTCGTTGGAAAGGTCTCGGGCTCCGTGAGGTTTATAGCAAAGAAAATTCTGGAAAAATTTGAAAAGAAAAGCGGGAAAATCTTTTTTACATACAGCGCCATCTCTAAGGAAATGGATGGAAACGAAAAGATTGAGCCACAGCGAAGCGTGGTCGGGCCGCTAGTATTATATAGTAATAGTCAGTCTAATCGAACACGCAAGTTAAGCAACGTCAGCCGGAGCCTGCCCATAGATGGGTTTATTTATATTCGTAATCCATCTCAATGTGCCTCTCATTATAATAATGATTTAATACCTATATATTTTTTATATTTTCAGTTGAAAGAAAAACGAGAATAAGCAAAAATGTTTTTTTTAAAGTAAACTTTTAATCGTCGTTGATAAAAAAATAATTAAGCTTATCTAAGATAACTGACTTCTTTTCTATACTAAATTGTATGGTAGAGTGGTCCGTTATTATAGGGAACCGAGCATACTTACTTATACTGTGGTGTAGATGTGTTTTGGGGTGTAAGCGGTTCATCGACATCTTTGAGCCAAAGCCAACTTCACCTGCGCACAGTACACCCTGCTGACTGACAAACGAAGCTCTGGCGAAAAGAGAGGTAGGGAGCGTAATTGTAAGCTACCCGACTGGGGACTGAACCTCCACCTCACAGAATACCGCAGCCAAATAACAATTCCCTTGAGGGCTGTTGTGTTCCTGCGAGTGAATTAGGTGCCCAGAAAGGAAGGAGATGCCGCGTTGGCAGCGGGGGTGGCGGCGCGCGAGCGATATTTTATTTTGCGAGCGTTAATATGGGTACGGTAACCGCTTCACATCAGGCGTTTAGTATGCTTGTTTACCACCCGACGTAGTATAAAAAAAAATTGTGTTTCCAACCTGCGTTTCTCCACAATAATTATTTCCTGCAAATACTTCCAACATACCAAACAACCCTTTCATTTGTCCCCAAATTAGACGTATCAAAAGGCTAATAAGAAAACAACTTGGGAAGTATTTCTTTCAGCGGGGTTCAACTTGTGAGACGAGGGCTTCCTGGCAGGAACAAAGGCGGGCAGTTCCGCCCGCCAACGACTTCCTTCAGACGATGTAACTGCATCCGAACAAACCGGTTTGCACTGCTAGGTATTTTTATTTTTGTGAAAGACTAGAGATACTAGGAGAAATAAAGAGGATTAATATATCTCTATGTATTTATTTAAATTCTTTTCATCCAACTATGCTTTAATTTCATCACAATCACACTAAAAACTCAGTACAAAACGAGTCTTTAATGCTCTAGAGCAATAAAAATGTATGAAATTTCATTATTGCACAGTTTTTTTTAATCGCACCAAAAGGTGCCAATCTCAATGGATTAGCTCTATTCAGCCAGCCGATATCAATACTTTTTTTTTCGTACGTATTATTCGTTTCTATCCTACTTGTTCCAAATTAAAAAAATGATTGCTGCTAACTCTGAGTTAAAAATGAAAGAAATTTAAAAAAGTGATTTGGCGGGAACTTTGTTAATTTTGCTTGACAATATTTTTGGAAACGATAAAAGTGTGATACTATCTGATTTTGAGTGCTTCGGCTTCGAATTAAAATGGAATCATCTAGCGACACATTAACTCCGGAAAACATTCTAAATGAAGCCGACAGTGTTACAGAAACTTCTATTTTAACTGTTTGATATGAGTTTCTTTTATCTACTATTCCTATAGGTATTAGTTGAAAGAAAAGCAGATTATGCACCTCGTCTTAAGTAATTTATATTGCCCTCGTGCCTGTTAGATTAGAGCCCTCGCTAACGCTCGGGCTCTAAATCACGCACTCGGTGCAATAATAAATTACTTTGTGCTCGATGCAATAATCTACTATTATTGACCATAGTCAGCATTGGTACAAAAGCCGGACTTAAAGCTAAAAGCATTCTCTACTAGTAAACCTTCGCAAAGTGCAGACATCTACGAATGTTTCTCGTTTTAAATCACTTAATTAGGGTGTAAGTGGCTCACCTCCATCTTTGAGCCGAAGTCAACCTTACCTGCACTCGGAGCACCCTGCTGATAGCCCAACGGGGCACTGGCAAAAGAGAGATAAGGCATAACGTAGTATAAACTGCTCGGCTGAGAATGTATCTTCGCCTCATAGAATACCGCAGCCAAATAACAAATTCCTGGAGGGTCGTTGTGTTCGCGCGACTGAGTGAGGTCACCAGAAACGAAGGAGTTGCTGCGTCGGTGTCGGTGGGGGTAGCTGCGCCCGAGCTATGGCTACGGTACCCGCTTCATCTCAGGCGGACCGTATGCTTATTTGCCACCCGACGTAGTAAAAAAAATCATATAGTCGTGTTATATGTTAGGAAAAGAACGTGAACCCACCGGATTGCATTTTATCTGCAACTTTTCAATAAATGTTTTTAATTGCGCTAACGTCTTGTTACGCGGCCGTAAGTGGTGCAGGACTGAGTGAGAGTGAATGACGGGCAATTACCTTGCTTTCTTCTTGCCACAGTGGAGGCAGGTAGAACTTCTCTATAGGTAATATTATATGTCTGTTTGTCTTGGTTTGGGTGTATTCTATGTATTATAAGTATGTATTCACAAAAAAAATGTATTTAAGTACATTTATCAGTTGTCTAGTACTCATAACGCAAGCTTTGCGCTTAATTTGGGACTAGATGGCGCTGTGTAAACTGTCCAGAAATATTTATTTATTTATAATCTTAACAGTAAATACTGTAATTTTATTTTCTTTAAATTATTTACCTTAAGTTAATAAATGTATATCTAATATAATCTGTTTTGTGCTGCAACAACGTTGTACAGAATAGTTGAGTCAGTTAAACCACCTAAACTAAAACACAACAAGTTATAACAAGCGAACATTAAATAAACAATCCCGGCAATATTGATTTCAGTTTAGCCAACAACATAATCAACCCTAATTTGTCCAAACTTTGGACAAGGAGGCAAAATTAATGGCGGCAACAATACAAACAATTTGTCCAAATGTTGAATTATATTTATTATTTATTCCGAAGATAGACAATATAGAATAATATAAAATTCATTGTTACGTATCTAATTATTTACCTAGTTGTCTAATAAAGAATTTCTAAGTAAGTCTGGTCTTAAGGGGAGCTCGATGGCATAGTTGCGCGTTTTAGTCTAATCGATTAAGCAAGTTAAGCAACGTCGACCGTAGCCTATGGATGGGTTTATTTATCTCGAGCTCCTCCATACTTCGGAGGGCACAGTGGCATTTAAGCGTCAACCGTAACGTAACAAGTATAGAGTGTTTCAGAAATAATCAATAATAAAGAAGACATTAAGGCGTATACAGTGGCTAACATTCGAATAATAGGTTATTATAAAACCATTTTTCTCGCTAAATATTAAGCCTACTGATCTGAAAAAAATGTATAATATTTTGCAAGATATACAAAAGAACATGGTTTGATCAGAATTTAAAATAATTTAAGAAACTCATAGAAAAAAAATATTAAAAACCACTATAATTTTCAACATAAAACCATTTATTTCCTACAATATGTATCGAAATCATCTAAAATTTTGTATACTTTTTCGTTATATGTAATTACATAACTTGGTTTATTCAGTTATCGAAAAAAAATATTTTTGACTAATCAAGAAAGATAAATCGATTTCGCGAGGTTCGAATTCCCCTCGCTCGTCTAAAATATCAGTGCGGGCCGAGACGTGTTGCTGAAGGTGACGTGAGTCCAGGGCTTGGCCGTTTTCGAGGGGGGAGGTGCGGGGCTTGAGAGGAGCCGGCGCGGGGTACCCGCTTACAAGCGCGCGATCGCTGCCGAGACGCCACAGTATAGCGAAGCGACTATCTACACCCGTGTAGTATTACACCCGTCAATACAATAGTTAAAAGTACTTACTGGAAATATAATTATATGAAAATAAATAAACCACATGTAAAAATACATTTTTTTTATTAATGAAGTATTATTAATAAATATTCAACATGCAAACAAGTGATGTTTTGGTATATTATGAAAAAGTAAAGAATTCAAAATAAAAAGAAAACTATTCAATAATTCTTTTATATTCAATTATATTTATTATTGGTCAAACTAAAATAGGTACATACTTAGACTAACTAACTATCACGCGCCAGCATACACTATTCTTCATCCTTCTTGGAATCGATATGTGCCGTACAGCACGCGTCTGTCCCTAGCTACTATGCCCGAGCATACAGCGGTATTGATATTAACAGTATTTATATTTGACGACCCCGGTGGTCCAATGGCTAACCATGTCCAGTTTGATTCCGAGGTCGTGGGTTCGATCCCCGCACAAGATACGAGTAAATATTTGTGTGCATGAACATGTCTGTATATCTTGGTCTGGATGTTTTCTATGTATTATCTATACTAATATTATAAAGCTGAAGAGTTTGTTTGTTTCTTTGTTCGAATTGAAAAAATATTTTAGTGTTAGCCTATATTTCAAGGAAGGCTATATAAAGGCTATATAACATCACGCTAACACCAATCGGCGCGGAGCACCGATAAAAAACGGGGAAAAAATATTCCTTTTGAGGGCTTAAGTTGCGTGCGCTGCGTAAATTTGCGCATATGCCTATCTTTTAAGATTAAATCACTATAGCATAATATAGGTAAAAGGTTGTTTGTCCTTCTTTCACGTCAAAAGTAACAAACGGATTTACACGTTTTTTTTTTATATAGTTTAAGGCCTGGAGAGTGACATAGGCTACTCTTTATCCCGGAAAAATATTTTATTCCCACGGGAAAAAATAAAGTTAATCATTTGTCCTTCTTTCACGTCAAACACGAACCTAAGTACGGACGTGATTTTTTTAATGGGGATAGTTTACGATCTGGAGAGTGACATAAGCTACTTTTTATCACGGAAAAACATCTTAATCCAATGGGAAAAATAAACTTTGTAATCATTTGTCCTTCTTTTACATCGAAAGTAACCTAAGTACCGACATGATTTTTGTTAACGGGGATAGTTTACGGTCTGGAGAGTGTCATAAGCTACTTTTTATCCCATCAAGTAAAAAAATGACAACAAGAAAAAAATATACACAAATTAATGGCAGCTTCCCTGTACCACGCGGGCGAAGCCACGGGTAACAGTTAGTATGTATGTATTTACAAAAAAATATATTGATTTGATTTCATGATTGATTGAGAGAATTGTTATTTGGCTGCGGTATTCTGTGAGGTGGATGTAATTCCCCAGTCGGGTAGCTTACAATTACGCTCCCTACCTCTCTTTTCGCCAGAGCTTCGTTTGTCAGTCAACAGGGTACACAGCGCGCAGGTGAAGTTGGCTTTTGTTTAAAGATGTTGATGAACCACTTACACCCTAAAATATTAATGATCCAACGTCCTAGCTCCTACACCAAAAAAATATTATGCGTAAGTCGTGTCCCACACCAAAAACGTTGGTGGCGGAAGCACGCAAAGTAGTGTAGATCAAATTGCCTGTAAATTTGACTTCCGCAAAATAACACCTGAATCAATTAACTATCTACCTACTAATATTATAAATGCGAAAGTATGGATGTCTGTTTGTTCCACTATCTTTGGGGTTATCACTATATCTGGGCTGTAAGTGGTTCATCAACATCTTTGAACCAAAGCCAATTTTACCTGCACGCCGTGCACCCTGCTGACTGACAAACGAAGCGCTGGCAAAGGGAGGTAGGGAGCGTAATTGTAAGCTACCCGACTGGGGAATTTACCTCCACCTCACAGAATACCGCAGCCAAATAACAATTCCCTTGAGAGTTGTTGTGTTCCTGCGAGTGAGTGAGGTCACCAGAAAGGAAGGAGTTGCTGTGTTGGTAGCGGGAGTGGCGGTGCGCGAGCAATATTTTAAGTTGCGAGCGTTATTATAACTACGGTAACCATTTCACATCAGGCGGGCCGTATGTTTTTACGGCCCGACGAAGTATAAAAAATAAAAAATAAAAATTATGACGCCTAAACGGCCAAACCGATTTCGATGATCGCGTACCTACATGTATGCGATAAACTCAATCGCTACTAAACGAATTTCAATGTGGGTTTACAGATATTCCAAGAAAGATTTATAATAAAGTTTTCCAAAGAAACATCTAGCATGAGAAAAGAAAACCGGGTCTCAGTAAAAAAATAAATGTATCATCATCATCGTTGTTTTGTTGTCTTACTGATATTCCTACACTGTGTTTATTTCAACATGTTTATTGACAACGCGTTGAACGGACGCGCGGCACAGGTCCTACCTCGAACGCAGCTCCTAGAGCACTGACGTTGAGAGCGATCGAGAATCGGGGAGGGTGCGCGACCGCAAATCGTTATTCTTTTAATAATTTTATTTAAATTATTTTATTTTTAAAAGTAATAGCATAGTGCTCTCGTAATTAAAATTATGAAAATTTTGATATAATTTCCTTATAAAAAAATTGTATTAAATATTTACAATTTTTACTTAGTGCAAATTTAGAGAGTAAGTTCGCGATTTTTTTCTATCGAGCCAAAAATTATTAATTGTGTTTTCAATAGCTTTGTGCCCTGCAGAAAGGACTTAAGATTTCATAGTTAAATTTCTAGGAACCAAATTGAAATAGTTTAATAGAACTATTCTTTCAATAAGCGTGTTTCCTGGACTCACTTCAGCTGAACGGACCTACGTTAGGTTGCTTGAGACCCCACCCCCGCGCGCCGCTCCATCCCACTGTTCATTGTGCCCTGTCGTCGCATTGTTTTTACCCGACTGCGACAGAAGGAGGGTTATGTTTTTCAAGAGTATGTATGTATAATTGTTTGGCACGCTCTGCAGCCTGAATGACTGGATGGATTTTAGCTTGAGAGGTGTCGTTAGATTCGTATTTGCTGTGTCAAAATAAAATAAAAAATCAAAATGGCGGATTTTTGGCACCAAGTTCAAATTCAAAGGCGCGCCACAGTCTGGACGGCTCAGTGAATTTTAGCTTGAGGGGTGTCATTAGATATGTATTTACTGTGGAGACAAAAAAGCAGTCGGGTTTTTTTAGTTTTTTAAATTACCGATTTTATTTTACGTTTTTTAATTTATTTATTTTGATATATGCAATGTCGTGCATATATCAAAATAAATAAAACTAAAAAACCTAAAATAAAATCGGTAGGTAGTTTAAAAAACTAAAAAAATCCGACTGCTTTTTTGTGTAATTTGGAATAGAAAAACCTTTAAAACAATAAAACATGTAGCAGTCGGGACATGTGCTCTAAATTCACTAAGCCTCCATTTCTAGAATGGGTCCCGACCCGACTGCTACATGTTTTCTAGTTTTAGGGGTTTTTCATTTCCAAATTACACAAAAAAGCAGTCGGGTTTTTTAGTTTTTAAACGGTTTTATTTAGCTTGACCTGTTTGTTTATTTATTTGTTTGATTATACATTTTTGGGTCAAATCTAGTAATTGAAATTTGACCCCCTTCCTGTTGACAGATTGATCTGAAATTTGTTACACACCTTTAGTTCAGGTGACAATACAATTAAATAAATTCTGTTTCATTGTAAATCCAAGATGGCCGCCGCGGCTACAAACTGGCGGTTTACAAATTTTGTCACGACTACCTCAATATGGATATCAAATGAAAGGGTTTGACTAGTAGAACACAGTTCACATGAAAAAAAACGAAAATCCAAGATGGCCGCCGCTACAAAATGGTGGTTTATACATTTTGTCACGACTACCACTATATGGGTATCAAATGAATGAGCTTGACTAGTAGAACACAGCTCGTCGCTCGTCGCTCTCATGAATATTATAATAATAGGTAGGGGAAAAAGTCTTTTCGCATTATAGTATGTATGAACTTGTAATAAAATCTCTTTGGTTATACCATTTGTATCTAGCAGGTTTTGATATATTTAAAAAGTTTAAATTTTAAAAAAGATAATTCCAAATTCAAATTAGGTAAATGTGTGATTTTCATTTGTTTTTTTACTGTCAAGATGAATGAGTCTAATGAAGAAATTCGATACATTTTAAAATTTTACTACAAAAAAGGTAAAAATTCAACGCAAGCTGCGGAAAAAATTTGTGACGTTTATGGACCTAGTGCAGTGTCTGTGAGAGTGGCACAAATTTGGTTTAAGCGTTTTCAATCCGGAAATTTTGATGTCAAAGATGCACGTCGCTCTGGTCGCCCTGTTACGGATAAAATGGATGCTATTTCTGAAAAAGTGGAGCAAGATCGGCATATCAGTAGTTACGACGTAGCTGAAGAACTAGGAATTGACCACAAAACAGTTTTGGCGCATAAAAAGGTCGTGGTCAAAGGCCGGCCAGGCTTCACAGACTGTGGCGAAACCCGGGTTAACCCGCAACAAGGTGATGCTGTGTGTATGGTGGGATTGGAAGGGAAGATATTCATTATGAGCTGTTACCGCCAGGCAGGACTATCGATTCTGAACTCTACTGTGAACAACTGATGAGATTAAAGCAAAAAGTTGAGAGAAAGCGGCCGGAATTAATTAATAGAAGGGGTGTGATTTTTCACCATGATAACGCTAGACCTCACACATCTTTAGCCACTCAGCAAAAATTAAGAGAGTTTTACTAGAAGGTGTTAATGCATCCGCCGTATAGTCCTGACCTTGCACCTTCTGATTTCCACCTGTTTCGGTCTCTTAAGAATTCTTTAGGCAATGTCAGGTTAACATCACGAGAAGACTGCCAAAACCACTTGTCGCGGTTTTTTGAACAGAAGTCCCAAAATTTCTATAGTAATGGGATCATGTCTCTACCTACAAGATGGCAAAAAGTTATCGAACATAATGGCACCTACATACTTTAGTTAAATGTAAATAAACTTTATTAAAAAATGTTTTGAATTTTCATATAAAATACGAAAAGACTTTTTCCCCAACCTAATAAAATCCAAGATGGCCGTCAACAAAATGGCCGGTTGGCGGTTACATATTTTCTCAATTTTCATTAAGGGTATCAAATTAATACAAGACAAATTTAAAAGTAAAAAAAAATGACATAAGTCAAATCTAAACTTAATTGAATGAGAAGTACTATGTAATGAAATTATAAACTAAAAACTTTAAAATAAAAATTATGAAAAAAAAATCATTTTTAATTTAAACAGTTTCATTGAAAGTAATGTACTAAACGCTAAAAAATAATTCGGTAGGTCCGAGGTTTCAGTCATCACACCCCTCTCCCTCATCAGTCTAAGGCATTAATCAGACAAAATAATAAAATCGTTGGGCCCGTGTTTCTATCCAATCATCTCAAGTTTACGCTACGCCCAACGATTTTATTATTTTGTCTGATCAATGCCTAGGTATACATTATGAAATAGATATTTTGTAAAATATTTTATTTCAATTTTTATAGGTACTTTATTATACATATTATTTTATAATTACCTAATATAAAATAAAAGAATATGATTTTATTATCGAAATTCGGGTTCTTATTTCACTACCAAAACATTTTAATAAAAATATGTTTTCATAATTTAAAAAAAGAAAACAAATGATTTCACTACATTATGATGAACCACGCGGTAAGTTATTCATGCCCGTTTTTATCTAGCTCTGATCAAATATACCTATATATAAAAAAACTGCATTTCTTTGCAATAGATAAGAGTCAGCGCAGCGTCAGCGCCAATGGAAATGGGTAGTTTACTTATAGGCCTACAGTACTAGTAGAGTGTTCAGTACAGAATCCTGACACCTTTACAATCGAAACCCACATTTTAGAATCCCTCTATAAGAATTTAGCTAGGAGGCTTCTGTATTATCTTTCAATAATGCCCTAAAAAGAAATAAGAAATAGATTAGATTATAAGAAAGAAGTATTTATCAGAAAATTACTCCCTGTCGTATGATCAGAAAGGGATCAAAACGTTTAGAATAGTCAGACGAATGCTAGTCGATAGGTTGTACGTAATACAGATAATGTAGGTTAAGTACTTCTATTTGTCTCTAAGCGACCAGTTCCGCAAAGGTATAAATGTACGAGACAAATTATGACCCAATTGCGCTTTACTATTCATAAAGCGCGCAACGCGATGTTACACTGCGGTGAGGTGCGGGCGGTGCGGGGACCGCGCGCGGGGTACTCGCCAAATGCCCAAGGTCGTTGACGGATGTAATCGCCTTAACATGAGTCTTTGTTTATTAGAATCCGTATAAAATAGAATAGAGATACATTTTGTAGTGTCCATTTTGTAATACGACCTGCCAGCCACGTGCTCTACCGCCTGGTAACCAGACATAAAGGAGTGTTGCGATTGCAGTAGGGGTACCAGCTATCCATAACATAATACTATAAATATGAACTCACTTTTATTTTATAATATTACAGTATGAATCTATATATTTGACGATTTGTCGTTCTATCTCGACGATAGGAACCAACGAATTTAGATGATTTTTTACAGGAATAGTCCAATGCCCCATATATGGGGCACGGCGTACTCGATCCTCAAGTAAGTGTTTAGGTTACATTTGACAATTTTCAACACATTTTCTGGAGAGTAATAGACTACTTTTTATCCCTGAAAAACGTTTTATTCCCATGTGAAAAAAAAAAGGTTTTTTAAAATAATGATCAGGACGAAGCTGCAGATAACAGCTAGTAAATAAATAAAAATATATAAATCAAACCTTTCTCATAAATCTGTGTAAAGCATTACAACGTTACAAGTTGTGAGATTGTAGGCGCTAACGTCTCAACGTGAAAGCAATAGACAATACAATTAAGACAACAGCCCGTACCGTTATCGCAGTGTTAATTTCCTGAGGGAACGAATCAATGAGTTCTAAGAACGATGTCACTACTCTGTGACATGACAAGGAAGTGCGGCCCAGAAACACTTCATTTGCCCATTCATGCGAAAATAGGTTATACTCTTGGAAATACAATGATCTATTAATGGTAATATTTGTAAACATAGAGTAGAACAGAAATAGAACGTTTGTGGTCACGGTCACTGGCATCTTTAAGCCAATAATACCACCTACACTTGCTGCATCGTACTGTCTAACTAACGATTCCCTGGCGTAATCTGCCGACTGGGAAAGTACCACCACTTCACAGAAAACCGCAGCCAAATAACTAAAAATTATTAACATTTAAATGCATTTAGTTGAATACAAACAAGATCATATAACAAAAGGGTTTGTTTTTAGGCTAAAAACAAACACGGTTCTGTAAGAGAATTAAGGTACAACCTCACTAAAAGCTAAGTCTAGGCGTCACAATGACACGCGTCACTGCGGCGCGTCGGTGCAGCATTGTCGGTTAGTCGGTCAACTTTTGTCGCGCAGTGCATCGTAGTGCAGTCTTTTCTTTATATTGATTCCGACTGTGAAAGTAATCGTCCATCTCACAGAAAACAGCCAAATAACAATTCCCTGTAAGGTGGAGAGACTGCACAGTATCCATGCAAGACAGCATGGGGTTCTCCGAAAAGGGCGTTCATAGGCTGTGGTAACTTCTTTCCATCAGGCGGGCCGCATGCTTGTTTGTCACCTTAGTGGTGTAATATATTTTTTTAAGAAAAGGTGGTTTCGTTCCTGGCAGTGAGTGAAGGAGATGCGGTATTGGCCAAGGGGTGGTGGCGGCGCGCGAATAATATCTATACGAGTATAAGTCTGTGTTACTAGCGACTATTATGCTATGGTATATTAAACACATACCTCACCAAATATCAGGTAGGTCGTACGCTTGTTTGTCACCCTAGTCGTATAATATATGTGAATGTATATTCCAAAGAGGGACAAAAGTTTTATTGATAATCATTAGTTTTAACCATTACCTAATATTCAAATGATTTTAACCAATGTTAAAAATATCGACAAAAACTTATCGGCAATAAATACGTATGAGTATAAAGTATAGCCTATGTTACCGGCTGATCATGTAGCTTTCTACAGGGGAAACAATTTTTAAAATCTGTTCAGTATTTTTTGAGTTTATCCATTATGAACAAAAATAGTAAACTACAAATCTTTCTTTATAATATTTGCATAGATTTGGCCAACGCAAAATTGCGCTCAATAGTTGCTTTGAACAGACTAGACTCATTCAATAACTAGATAGATACTCGTAGTTTCAATTTGGATTAAAACTAATACTAGATATCTGGCGGGAGCAGGCCGGATCAAGGTCCTAGCGGTGGTTCGAAGCTGAAATGTGGACTTGACAGCTGTTTGCCGCCGCCGTGCCGGCCCCTACGACCCGCGGTCCCGTGTTTCGGTCAATTAATTACACCTACCTAATTCGTACCTAACTTAAATTAAGCAATGACTGTTTGTATCTATGTTTACACCGTATACTTATGCAAAATGTCGGTGTTACCGAAAATACGCTGCCGAATTTCGGCATAATTAGGATTATAGTATAGAATTTTCGACAAATATTTTGCTTATTGGTATTTTAGCCGCAATCATGTCAAAATTCGACTGGATCGATGTTGCCGGAACTGACAGATACTTGATGTAATAAGGAATAACTTAGACTACTTCAATGTTAGAACTTGGCTGGCCTCCGCCAATACGCAGTTGAGCAGCGTGGTGGAGTATACTCTGAACCCCTTCAATTGAGGGGAGGTCCGTGTCCCATCAGTGGGATGAATAAGTGTTGATGACGACAGCGACATTCATAATATTTCTCTAAAACCAAACGTTTATTACGATTTCATGCATGAAATCTGAATAAAGCTTCCTAGAATAAATAACGTACATCGAGCCAATCAAAACACACTACCGGAAGCTACTACTACGTAACTAAATAACCAGTGAATATTTCAATATCGCATGTAAATCGCGTCGTAAAACTTTCCAATAACGTTCCTTTACAACACTGTAAAAGGTACACTTCACGTATATAATCAAATACGGGCAACATCAGAACTCACTCGAAATGGAATTTTTTCGCTCTTAAAAATGGCGATCACGTATCTAATATAGTGAAAACAATATTCTAGTGACCGGGTGATTTCTGCACAGATGCTTGCCCTTCCGATATTATTTACGTAGGTGGGGTAAACTTTTTCATACATTTGAAATATGAGCGCGACGTAATATATTTCAACAGCGTGTAATCAGATGAATGTTTGTATTGTTAAAGACACTTGCATTATCTATCTTAACCTTGTGGAGCCCGATGGTCGGCTAAGAAACATCACCAGAAGAACTTTGGCACCGCAGGTCGCGAGTCCCCGGCTCAAGGTAAATATATATTTTTATCTAATCTCATACTGAAATTTAGAGATTAAAAAACTAAACACAGAATCTTAATGTCAGTCTTTTGCGCACAAGACATCAAAATAAATTTAAAAAGTTACTTTTCGATACAGCTCTTCTATGGACAACTGTATCGAAAAATAACTTTTTTTCCATTTCGATACAGGAGCAAGCAGGTTGCAATGCAAATGCATTGCAACTTTGCAAAAATGTTCTACATAATCTGTGACCGCGGCGCCGCGCGGCGCATGAGCACTCGTATGCTCGATCTGCAAATGGATTTTTAAGTAAGAAATGCAGCTGTTAAATTAACTTCATAGTTTTATTTTAAATATTATTATCATATATTTCATGAGATTAGATAAAGTAGTGTATGAAACTGCACATAATTAGGTCTTAAAATACTCGTGTGGTCTATTATCACATTCGCCTTCGGCTCATGTGATAAACTCACACTCGTATTTTAAGAACCCTTATTATGCAACAGTTTCATAAACTACTATTAAAACCCCCGGCCTAGTCTAATCTAGTCAAGCCCTTTTATTTGATACCCATATTGAAGGGGTTGTGAAAAGATATGTAATCCGTCATTTTGTGGCGGCGGCCATCTTGGACCGATTTTCATCAAACATAGTTAAGAACACTCCCGACTAATTCGCATTTCAAATAAAAAATAACCGGCCAAGTGCTAGTCAGACTCTCACACGACAGGTTCCGTTATCATAAAACCATTATCTATAAACACGGCAAAAAAATCACGCTTGTTGTATGGGAGCCCCCCTTAAATATTTGTTTTATTTTTTTTTTATTATTTTTTTTTAAAGTGAATATAAAACTAAATATTGTGTGAGTATTTCAAGCGTCTACCTATTACCGTTATCAATTGCGAGCAAAAACGAGCAAAAAAATATCGCGTTTGTTGTATGGGAGCCCCCTTAAATATTTGTTTTATTCTGTTTTTTAGTATTTGTTGTTACAGAAATACATGATCTGTGAAAATTTCAACTGTCTAACTATGACGGTTCATGAGATACAGCCTGGTGACAGACGGACGGACGGACAGCGGAGCCTTAGTAATAGGGTTCCTTTTTACCCTTTGGGTACAGAACCCTAAAAAGCAAAATTGGTTTATCCGTATGCTACAGACAGAAACACACACACACAGAGAGAGAGAGAGACGTCTTATAACACCCCAGTTATAAAACACCAATATATATTTGGGGTGTAAGCGGTTCTGCTGACTGACAAGCGAAGCTCTGGCGAAAAGAGAGGTAAGGAGCGTATTGTAAGCTACCCGACTGGGGAATGGACCTCCACCTTACAAAATACCGTAACCAAATAACAATTCCCTTGAGGGTTGTTGTGTTCCTACGAGTGAGTAAGGTCACCAGAAAGGAAGGAGATGCTGCATTGGCAGCTGGGGTGGCGGCGAGCGAGCGATATTTTATGTTGCTAGCGTTAATATGGCTACAGTAACCACTTCACATCAGGCGGGCCGTATGCTTGTCTGTCACCCGACGTAGTATAAAAAAAACCTCGTCGTTTTTACATGGAGGGTTAAAAAGTAATATGATGATGACTTCACTACATAGTATAAAACAAAGTCGCTTTCTCTGTCCCTATGTCCCCATGTATGCTTAAATCTTTGAAACTACGCAACGGATTATGATGCGGTTTTTTTTAATAGATAGAGTGATTCAACTGGAAAGTTTATATGTATAATATATGCATAACATAGTAGAAAAACACTGATAATTTAGAGGTTTCTAATGTGATGTCGTAAATAAACACATTTTTTTGCTCTTTCATTGCAAACGCTGGCTGAACCCAACGAGATAGATCAAAATAATGTAGTACAGTATTGTTCACCTTAAAATGGTCTACAAAAAAGTTCGCGATGGTATATGTCTATCTCTTAGTGGTAACACACAATAACCGTTATTTTATCCTTTGCTTTTTACAAGAAATAATGCCTTATTTACGAAGCGATTTTAAGCAATACAGAATTAATCCTTATCCAATTAAGTACCTTAAATACATTGCGCATTTAATATAGATCAATATGGCCCTTCACAGCATGTAATTTAAATGAATAGTTTAGAAGATATTACACATTTAAAATGCAGGGACATAACGGCTGTGGCGGTACCGGCCGCGGAGCCGGCGGCGTGTGCTTATAACTGGGGAAGGACTGGATAGGACAAAGCGCAAAGACCTTCTGTAGTACATTTAGTATCAGCATTGCACCCGTGCGAAGCCGGGGCGGGTCGCTAGTTCATTATAAAGCAGTATTAAGTACATAACTAAAAGAACCAATAAGAGATACACATATTATAATTTATATCCCGAATGTGCTAGAGTGTTCGGCTATATTTTAATCGTAATAATAATCGTAATAAATTTTTAAAAAGTTAACAAAAAGTCCCTTAAAAATACTGACAAATTCCTGTCTATTTTTAAAATATTATTTCCTCTAAAAACCATTGTGTCTAATTTACTAATATTATGAAAATATCATAAATTCTATTTTCGATTTCTTTCTGCATGATAACACAGTATCATAATTTGGGATCGCATACATCGCACGCTCTCGTTTTAATGCGCCGGGGGAGAGTTTTGAAAAAGCGTCGTATCGATTCCGCGATATAAAAACCACATTAATCTGCACTTATCTCGGCTATATTATTTAATGATGCGTCGTTCCGCGGTTATTTGTAACATTTACGCCGATATACATTGCGTTCGATGATGTATATCGATAAGCGTTTTCACGCTACGCTGTTACGTAGTATAGGGGTAAGTATAAATTCAATTTAAGGTGACACGTGACTTAAATTATTTCATGCCTTAAATACATGTACATCTTAAGGTCTCTACCCATTACACCGTATCATACCATGACCGTGCTAGGAACGTGTCAGACACGAAAATAATACGACACGCTCTACCTTGCCCACTGAACGGATCGACGGCGTTCTGTACCCGTGTATAACGCGTATGATGACCGCATACAACCCGTAAGATATCCGTGTGTAACGTAGTTGATTCGGAATCCGTCATTCTCATGTGCATATCAGACTGTAGCGGACGTGTGCTTTTATGTCTCTGAATAATGGTTGGTTTAGTTGAACAGAAATTTCCTTCCAAGCCATTTCTTTTTTCAGACCATCCATGTATTTTGGGTGTTGTAAATTATATAAGAACTCATATTTGCGTACAAGTTCTATTAACTTTTCGTCATCCATCGCCACCACAACTATAGAGGTATACGTGTGTCTCGTTTAACGGATTTATTCAAACTGACAGAGACAGACAAAACAAGGCAACGCGTTGGTAACGCTTTTATAACGGTCATCATACGCGGCTAGAACCCGATTGCTCACCGGCTCGCCGCCTGCGCACAGCGGTTTGCCAACGGAGCGTATCAGCACTGGCAAAATATTCTCATCGAGAATAGTTGCCGCTCCGTGCATGACACGCGACGGTGTTGGTTGGTGACGGAACGGTCTAGTGAGCATAGTCCCATACTTTTCAATACAAAGAATACTTTTTTGTCTGACACGTTCATAGCACGGTCATGGTATGATACGGTGTAATGAGTAGAGACGTTTATTATTTAAATATTTGATTTCGGTGAACTTACCGGAATATTATAAATATTTAAATATGGGAAAATTTCCTTGCTATTACTTGTTTAGTAGTGTAATACTTAATAGGTAGATAGCACCACACTGCGACGTCACAGCAGTACAATATAAAATGCAAAAATTCTCCACCATTACAAACCTTCCTGGTAGCTCAGTTGGAAGAGCACTCGACCGGTAATCGAGAGGTCGTGGGTTCAAATCCCATCTAGGTAGGGGAAGTGAATTTTTCCATTTTTAAATTTTTTTATAATGCATGTACTTCTGACAGAACATTAAAACTCAAATATTCTAGATTCGACAATGACTATATAATTTAATGATCAATCAAAAAAGTATTAGGCATATTTTCCTCCTATTATATAAGTAAGGTATTTTTGGAATCACTATTGTTACAACTGTGACCAAGTTGTAACACAACTGTGACCTTTCAAACGTACGTACGTAAATGCTTAGTATAAATCGATGTCGTTTAGACGTGAGAGTTACCGCAGATTATGGATACCTTCTTATTTTTATCAGCTTGATGATTATCCCTACGAAATTGTCATTGTGGGGGCAATTATTACAGGACATATAAGTAAATAAGATCACAAAAGTAAAAAAAAATGGTTAGAAAGCACTGAAACAGTTAGTAAGGAAATAAACCGTTTATTATATTAACCATTTACCCTATAAAACTGTTTCCAAAGATGGCCGAGCGAGCGATTTGCATGAAATATAAAGGTGACCGCACACATAGTTGGCCGTTGTTTATAGCGGTCAGTGGCTGTTTTGTTTCCCCCTTTGCATTCCTGGCTCCGTTCCTTTATTGTCTTACTTTCCGCTTATGACATCGAAATGATATATTTCTACAGTCGAACAAAGGCATGGCTGAAATTGTTAGTTGAATAGTGAAAAGAGAATACGGCACGAAAACAATTTCAAAATAATTCTTTTCGCTAGATTTTATGCTTGGTTAGCAATGGAAAATATTCTAATACCTAATGTACGTTTTACATATGTCTACGTTAGTTTTTTTTATACTATGTCGGGTGGCAGACAAGCATACGGCCCGCCTGATGTGAAGCGGTTACCGTAGCCATGTTAACGCTCGCAACATAAAATATCGCTCGCGCGCCGCCACGCCCGCGGCCAACGCAGCATCTCCTTCCTTTCTGGTCACTCACTCGCAGGAAAATAACAACCTTCAAGGGAATTGTTATTTGGCTGCGGTATTCTGTAAGATGGAGGTACATTCCCCAGTCGGGTAGCTTAGAATGACGCTCCCGACCTCTCTTTTCGCCAGAGCTTCGTTTGTCAGCCGCGTACAGGTGAAGTTGACTTTGGTTCAAAGATGTTGATGACCTACTTATACCCCAAAACTTACATTACCTTGATATTTTATTGTTTTAAGTCGATTATTATTGTAATCGGAATTTCCTAAATGCCCTCTAGTTGGCGCTGCTAAAATTTCGACACAAAATGTAACGTTTCTTGGTAAAGCCCTTAGGGCTCCGAAATTATTATTATTATTTCTCTCTCTCCCTCTACTCTCTGGGAGTCTCTGGAACACGTTACCTGATTCCATCAGAGAATTTTCCAATAAGTTCACTTTCAAAAATAATGTTCCAGCTTATTTATTTGAGAATTTATCCAAACAATAATCATCATTGTGATATTTACTGATTTTCTTTTGCGTTTCCGTTTATAATTATGTATATGTATGTAATAATCTCTATCTTATATAATTTTATGTTTTCATAGGTGTTAATTCTGTGTATGTTCATTACTGTTATTTTGTGAACCGCATTCGAGTTTTATCTGCTTTTCCTAAAACTTGTTTTGTAGAGAATTTTTTTAGCATTAAATCCGCCTTTTGTACCCTTATTCCATGGTCAATAAAGTTTAAATAAATAAATAAATATTGTTTTATACAAAATATTCATCTTCGCCTTTCCATTAAGTACTTGAATTTATATCGTAGACAGAAAAAAGAAACATCAGAAAAAACGTAATAAAAATATATGACATCTATCTTTTATTATTTTCATCTTCACATTTCACGAATCAAATGACATCAGACTCCATTTTTCCGTCTCGCCGCCATTATTCGATTATATCGAGAGCTGTCAACTGTCATCGGACAATCGGCACTCGATCTTCTCTTTCTAATGAGGGGCCACACTGGCCGGAATTATTAAAAAACCATTAGATGTGGGGCAAACACCGTGATGGATGGACTCTCGAATCCGATCCATTTCAATTTTGTAGTACGGGACGAGCGCAAAGGGTGAGTGTCCCCCGAGTATGGAAATATGTGGGAAGTCTAATTCCATGTCAGCTTTTAGCTAGAAGGAAATTATCATGATAAAATACTATTGGTTATCTAATATATAAAATTCTCGTGTCACAATGTTAGTTATCAAACGGCTTAACCGATTTTTATGAAATTTTGTGTGTAGTCTGAGTAGCATATCGGGTAGGTCTGAGAATAGGTTGTTATCAATTTTTTATGGCAAAACAACGATTGCCGGGTCAGCTAGTTATTATCTATATATAAATCAAGGTCTTTTTGTTAGTCTCGCTTAAATACGAAAACGGCTAAACCGATTTGGCTAATTAATAAAGTTTAGGGGTGTAAGGGGTTCATCAAGATCTTTGAACCAAAGCCAACTTCACCTGCACGTGGTGCACCCTGCTGACTGACAAACGAAGCTCTGGCGAAAAGAGAAGTAGGGAGCGTAATTGTAAGCTACCCGACTGGGGAATGTACCTCCACCTCACAGAATACCGCAGCCAAATAACAATTCCCTTGAGGGTTATTGTGTTCTTGCGAGTGAGTGAGGTCACCAGAAAGAAAGGAAGGAGATGCTGCGTTGGCAGCGGGGGTGGTGGCGTGCGAGCAATATTTTATGTTGCAAGCGTTAATATGGCTACTGTAACCGCTTCACATCAGGCGGGCCGTATGCTTGTCTGCCACCCGTCGTAGTATAAAAAAAAAACATTTTGGCTTTTCAATATTTGTGTAAGTGGAAGGTTTAAATGATGTGAAAATATGGAATAATTGCGAATGTAATAGTAAAAACAACAATTTTGGTTTCCCCATACAAAGTGTTCCTAGCCTATGATAATTTATATATAGACGGACTATAGACGAATATCAGTAAAAATGGGCTACAAAGTGCTAACTATGTATTGTTGCCTACACTCCTAGATCCCACCACTGGGACTGGGGTGTAGTTTACAACTTTTGTTAGGTAGCCACATCACACCATTGCCAAGAACAAGATATAAGATAAATGCAAATAAGATCTGCATAAAAAGATCATCTGTGTTACGTCATGACAAACAAAAATATAAAATTATTAACATATTATTAAAAATCCAACTGAAAATTCTAACAATAGTTTTTATTATTATCGGCCATATCTTTTTTACATACTTGAAATAATATAATTATGTCACTCTAATGAAATCCGTCAATCGGTTTAGGCTGTAAAGCGTGCCTAAGAAATATACATACATATTATAAACATATGTAAAAAGTGGCTGGTAGAGGTTGGGATGCGGAAACGGAGGTTCGCGTGTGGTGTAAAGCTCGGGGTAGGCCTATATCCAGCAGTGGGTAGATATACTGCCGATACATGGCAGGGACGATATTCGGCCCGCCTGATGTGAATTGGCTACCGTACCCATAACATAACGTACGCTTGCAACATAAGGCGTGCTGGAGTACACGCTGCCAACGCCGCATTTATTTACATGGTAGTAACCTCACTCACTCGCAGTAACACAACAAATCTCAAGGCAATTGTTTTTGGCTGTGGTATTCTGTGAGTTGAAGGCACTTTCCCAATCCGGCAGCTTTAAATACGCTGAGCCAACCTATCTCTCTTTTTCCAGAGCCTCGTTTGTTAGTCAGCAGGGTGCACCACGTGCAGGTGAGGTTGACTTTAGCTCAAAGATAATGGTGAGCCTTAGACCTCAAATTCTATATATATATGATATATAAACATATATAAAAGGGGAAGTCAAATTCCAAAAGCTTCTTACTCCTACTAATTTCTTCTGATTAAATTCGTTGTGAGTTCCAAGACAGCCATAGTCTTACCCCCGGGGCTGCAATGGACTTCATTGTACATTGCCTTTTTTGATGGTCGCCCAGGATTATCGTAGCTACAGCCACACGTACCACAGTGGTGGGAATGTGTGGTGAGCACCCGTCCCGTTTAACAAAATATAAATATATTTATTTCTTAATTATAAATATTGACGAGCTCGGTGGCGTAGCGGTCAATGACGCGGCTTCGACACCCAGCTCGTGGGTTCGATTCCCACACAGGACAAACATTTGTGTGCATGAACATGTCTGTTGGTCTTGGTCTGGGTGTTTTCTATGTATCATAAGTATGTATTTACAAAAAAAAAAGTATTTTATTTACGTATGTTTATCAGTTAGTCTAGTACCCATAACACAAGCTTCGCTTACTTTGGGGCTAGATGGCGCTGTGTAATTTGTCTGACAATATTTATTTATTTATTTATTATTATTTAATAAAGTCATTAAACATAAAATAGACTAACATCAATCAACATTCCTTCTTAGTTTTACAAAACATCCCACAAAAATCGTGTAAAGATAAACATAGTAATGTTTATAAGGCAATAACGTGCGAAACGTGAATCTCCGCTAACCAGGAGTGATGAGCTGATAAATCATATCTAGTTGCCGATTTATATCGCAATAAACGAGAAGGAATTGCCCGTGTAAATGTGGTGTTATCAACTCTTTATGATGTTTTATATCTAAGTATCGTTGTTTATTTTCATAAATAAAAATTTATATTTTTTTATCAAACTGCCAGATCGTAAAACAATAAACTTTCACGACTTATCCAAAATGAAATTATTTAACATAATTTTAAGTTCTAACACAGTATTAAGTAATAATACTACGTACAGTATGGCCACTCCCTGCTGCTGTCTCGTGTCGACCTCACCTCCCCTCTGAGACAAATCTGGAACAGTTTGTATGGGGCCGCACGCACACAGGCTCTGCAGAGCGGCTCTGCACAGACGGCATTGTTTATGTAGTATATATCGGCGCGACATTTATATGGAGTAGCCGGCGTGTGGTTCTACCATGAAATTATTAACCAAAACAAACAATCCGATTGAGAATACTATAATTTTTTTAGTTTTTGTCCTCCATTTTTATTTAGCGGATGCCATGTTGATTTAATATACCCTATGTCACTCTCACGGCCGAAACGAATCGAATGACACCTTAATTGTTATCCAAAGTACCTTTATTAACTTAAGCCCGCGACGTTGTACGCACGTATCTCGGTATCCCATGAGAATTTTTGAAACTCCTATCTAAGTGGATGCTTACGTCGTAATAGCTAGCTGTTTGCCAAACGACCCGATCCGTCCAATGGTTTGGGCTATGCGTAGATCGATCTTTTGTAGATATATACTCGTAGATAGACTAGCCTGCGCTCGTCACTTCGTATGATATTCCAGAATGCTTCTTAAAACGTCGAATCCTTTCTTAGCGGGTATCTTCATGATATAGCTAACTGAATGCTAAATTTCAACCCCATCCGTCCAATGCAGAGGTGTAAAGCTGTGTGTTGATAGATTAGTCAGTAACGATTGTCTTTTATAGACAAGAAGAATATAAAAATAGTTCTGTAAAGAAACACTTCAAGACATTTTGCATATTCATCGTTAAACAAATTATTTTCGGTAAACAGATGATGTCTGTGTATGTGTTTATCTTAATAATGCCTAACGGCGAAACCGGTCGGTAAAATTAAATATAATTACGTGGAACAGTACAAGGCTTTATTATGACAATATGATAATAATGTTCCACCAAGTGCCAACAATCAATAGTATCAACTTTATTTTCTGTAATTCAGCGGAATAATGCCGCCTCCTGTTCCAAATAGTTACTAGGGCTTTCAAATATAAAGGACTAATACGTACTGGAATCGTAGCTCGTAGTACGCCGGTACGACCAACGACAAACGACCTCGTAATCACTTATAAGTTTCATAAATACCAAGAAATGTACATAATGCGGTATGCTGAAATCAGAAACAGTAAATATAATAGCGTAAAACGTTTCCCCGAGACAGCTTACCGTTCACCATAACATTCTCGTAGACAGTCTACGGCATAAGCTACGGACGCTAAAAACCCGACGTTAACTCGACTCAACTGTATAAAATAACCATCTGTGGAAACCGCGCTTATCCCACACAAAAACTCTTTGTGAGGATAAACTCTACATCCTTCTTATGATATGTTTATGTACTTTCAGATTTTATGTGGACGTTCTAACGCCGAGCACGAATTTTATAGGCCTTATAGAATTTTATGACGCCATATTCCATGCAGTGGCCGCTGTTTTTCATTGTTTATTGATTCTGATGCACACCGTCCTCCCACTAACTGTCGATAGGCGAAGTGAATGTTATAGATTTGGTGGCAGAACCTTTTTTATGGGGCTTCAATTCCACGGCGCGGAGTATTAAATCGTTCAATGAAATAGTCTAAAATAGAACACTAGGTTTAAAGTTCTGAACATAAATAGATATAAACATTTCTGGACTATTTACACTATCTAGCCCTAAACTAGGTAAAGCTATTAAATTAAATAGTTACACCTGACATCGTATAAATTAATTTGACATTCAATTCGAATATTAAATTATGGATATTAAATTAAATATTAAATTAAAATAGCACTGAGTTTTGTATTAAATTTAATTCATTCTAATATTAAACATCGGACGCGCAGCATGCCACCATAGCCAATTATTTTTTTTTTTTCGAAATCCCGAATTGATATCGGAAAACCAAGGTCACTTTACATTACTACTTTTTGATGCTCTACACGAATCCGAAGTCAGAATTTCGAAATTTTGAGATTCATGGCAACGGACACACAGAATGACCGGAATATTTCATAAGCTCAATGAATTTCGCTGAAAATTATGTAATTATGTTTAGATTCTAATTATCTGATATAAAGTTTTTTTTGACGTGACAACGTCTTATAAATTGGTTAGCCGGGTGACACTTCAAGAAACTGGCTCACGTTATGCGCTTACAATGAGAGCGAGTGAAAGGCACGCGTCCCTTCTAAGAGCGAGAGAGACAGACATAAAAAGTGAAAGGCATGCGTCCCTTCCACTCGAAAACATTTTACCACTCAAAGTCGTTGTCACGTAAAACTTTCGCCCGTATACCGACTTTACAGGCAACCAATTTTTTTATTAATTTTAAAACCTGATAAACATACTATTTTTTTTTTAAGTATATAATACATGGTAAACAACATACACATATATGTACACAAATGTAATGCACACGTTTACCTTGTGAGATGATGATTATTTTATGCTGAATTGATTTTGTACAACTCTAATAATAACTACATCCAATAACAACACAACATACCTATTTAATAATGACTACCGAATTTCACACGAGCGAAGCCGCGGGCAAAAGCTAGTAATAAACTTTGATTCAGTTTTAGGTAATAGAGAAATAATTAAGCGCATTCAATAACCAACTGTAAATAGACATTTTAGTTTCGTAGACTACTGTTAATTGATCTGTAGCACCAAAACGCACTGCCACAAAAGCGGCAATTACAAAAGCGTTTATACAGCTGTGTGAACTTATCTCATTGTCATTTCGCCGCCAGAGCGGCCCACAATGACGTTTAATGTAATTTAATTTCCTCAAACCCTATTTTATCGTTGGATTATTTGATCAAAGGGCTAATCGAGTCCACATACCTACAGTTTAGCCAAAGATAAACTTGCGACATGCGGGCGACTGTTTAACTAATGACCGACTCATGGGGGCCTATTGGGAGCTGGGGGTGGTCGGGTGGTCCAGCGATATCATTAGCTACAGATGCCGCTGGCCGCTGCCCGGTATAAATACATTAAGTGCGCCCGTCAAACTGTTAAAGCCCGCTCCGACGTAGTTTTGGTCGGATTTCCGAGGAGCGGATGTTTGTCTGACACTTTTATGTTTTCGGCTTAGAAATATAGTGACTGACTCCAGGTTTTTCAGTCGTCAATATACAGATTTTTTGACAAAATTCCGGCTGAAAATATTTAAAGTTTTGACAGTGCAGTTTCGCGTTTTATTACGCATTTATAGATGGACTGTCATCTGGGAAAGATTGCAGGCGACCGATGGATATAAACGGCACAAAATCCAACGATGTGGAAGCCTATGGAGGATCGTATGTCATTTCTTTGTTCTGAAATTATGTTGTTAGTCCAAATTTTACAATAACAATACGAATCCTTATCCTTGAGGATTAAGGCCAAGTGCGAGTCACACACGAGAAAAACGGCAAAAAAAAGTCACGTTTGTTGTATGGGAGCCCCCCCTTAAATATTTGTTTTATTCTGTTTTTTGGTATTTGTTGTTATGAGCGGCAACAGAAATACATCATCTGTGAAAATTTCAACTCTCTTTAACTATCATGGTTCATGAGATACAGCCTGGTGACAGACGGACGGACAGCGGAGCCTTAGTAATAGGGTTCCTTTTTACCCTTTGGGTACGGAACCCTAAAAAATGGGGTATAGTTGTGTAATCACGGCCGTGTCTTGTACGTGAATACGTTATATGCACTAAAAGTATCTCAAAATCAAATGATCGCAGCGCTTCCCCCACCCCCGCGCACGCTATGTTCTATAGTCCTTACTTAGCGTAATAAATTCTTTAATCCTTCATCTATCCAGTGGTATGATTGAATTTTGCATGGAGATGATGATCTTTATCTTTAAATGATGATAGATATGTGTAGCTTTAACACTAAACTGTATCCCGCGATTATGTTATCATTGGTTTTTTTGAATTACCTCCCTATGGATGCAATTTTAAAGACGTATTCACGTGAAAAAATAATGCAGTTAGACATATAATAATAATAAATAAATAATAAATATTGTCAGACAAATTACACAGCGCCATCTAGCGTCAAAGTAAGCGAAGCTTGTTTTATGGGTACTAGACAACTAATAAACATACGAAATAAGGACTTTATTTACATAAAGTTCACTTATCTTAACAATAACAAAAACTAATTAAAAGTAATAAAATATAATAAACTAAATGGCGTCAAAATATTCTTCCGCATCGCCGTCAAAAGGTAAAGTGGCCAGAAGGCTAGCAGCATTGCCACGCTGGATGGCAATGCTTATTCGCTGAGCGAGAAATAGGCCAGCCCTCTGGTCACGGGAAGAGTCGACCAAACTTGTTTGGAGATATCTCGAAATAAAATTCTTGCGCTCGGACCCCACGGGCCAAGTGTTTCCACCCCAAACGGCTCAAAAACATAATTACCGATGAGGTTTGAATATTTGCGCCGTTTGAGGGTCTCCGCTGATGCTGCAGCAGCCCCCGCAGAACACGACGTATATGGAAGATGGGAAGGCGCGAGGGTGTCGACGCATGTTGCGTCCCACACCAAAGGTCTGCCCATCTTCCATGGCAGCAATGACATACCGTCTGGTCTCTTCCCATCGTCGCGTACCAGACCATTTGGTTCCAAAACTGCTGGGACCCCGGCGGTGGAAAGAGCCCGACGAATAATATCATTAATGCTGCCATGACGTGGGATTCTGCCAGCGCTCCTGCAACATGAGAGGCCATGGTGTCCGAGCCGGTCGACATCTTCACCACATCGACAGCGATGCGGAACAGCGCAAGAAATTCCTAAACGTGCCTCCGTTTAGGAATTTCTTGCGCTGTTCCGCATCCGGCTGCTATACGAAAAGTGCCGTCATCCAACATAGTACCAATGTTTGGAGACGGCAACGCTTGCAGCCAAAGGCCCGATTCCCATTCTCCCACAGCCAGTAGACGAGCCCGCTCTGCAGAGTTAGTCGATGTGTCAATAAGCTGTTTCCGGACTAACTCACACAGCGGCCAATCCCACCGTCTCTGGGAGGAAGGGTTGATGGGCATATCATAACTCGGACAGGCCACCTGCCAGGCACACCTAGCGTCGGACAAACACACTACCTCCGAAGTAACCCGTGTAGGAGAAAGAATTTTCCGGGTCAATTCTTCGGTACTGTGGACCGACGACAAGAATGCCGGCAGGCTTACGCTAGAAATTTTGCGGATACCGAGCCCGCCAAAACGTATAGGCAGTGTAGCTTGCAGCCAGGCCCGGTCATCCAGGTCTAAATTTAGTAATCTGCATAATGTGTTTCTTAGTGTTACGTCGATCCTAAACATACGTAAATACATTTTTTTTTTTGTAAATACATACTTATGATACATAGAAAACACCCAGACTAAGACAAACAGACATGTTCATGCACACAAATGTTTGTCCTATGTGGGAATCGAACCCACGAGCGTTGGTGTCGAAGCCGCGTCATTGACCGCTACGCCACCGAGCTCGTCAAATATGTCAAATATTAAAAAATAAAATATGTTAATTGTTCAATAATATTTAATTTTGTTGCAAGACTTGCACCTGATAATAGTTACAAGGACAATATAAAATGTTACGATATGTTGTCCAAATAATTATCAAATTACACATTAAAGAAAATTCTCAATAGTGATGCTTAGCAAAACAAAACAACAGTGTAAAGGGAGGGCCTGGTAACTCAGGTTTTCGACTAACCTACTTCAGGCACCAGTCTCTCACCACATAGGCTGTATTATATTACTTTGTTGGCACAAAAATTGTAAGTACTTATGTTCAAGACACCTTTGTGTGGAGAAAATAAATAAATAAATATTATTAATTTATTTAATTTACCGGTAACTTTCTATATGACAAACGCATATAATAATTACCATACATATATATAACTCCCTTTTAATTGTAAAGAGAGAGATATAGAGGTAAATCGCGGGCAGTTACATTTGTTTCAAGCGGAAGGCGGCCTGGTGGCGGTCACTCGATTAATACAAACATTAATCTCGGCCGCCCCGCCAGAGGGCACTTTAATTTATGCTGTCGTTTTGACAATTGATAGAACGAACATTCTAGAGATGTTTGTGTAAAGTGGCCCACAGACTAAATATTTTTAAATCATTGTTTATGGAATTTAAATATCGTATAATTAGTTCAAATGTGTACAATTTTTTTTATATACCACGTCAGGTGGCAGATAAGCATACGACCCGACTGACGTGAAGCGGTTTCCTGATGAGGATGGACTAACAGTGCAACATGATACAAAACGGTACATAACTTATTTACAGTAGTTGACGTCTTTAGGCTGAAATGATAATAACGATAATGTTATAAATCATATATTATGCCCGTCACACAAGACGATATCGTAAGATAACGAGCTGTGTCTAATGTATGGACATTACTGAAATGGAAAATCATTTGCTTCAATAAGATCGCGATACCTCCTTTATTTAAAGACATGAAAAACCTATCTAAACTTAATATTTGCAAATAAAATATTTACATAGAGATAAAAATAAGGAAAAAAACGAAGCAAATTATAAATACAGAAAAATCCCCCAAACCGTTCCCCGTCGGTAGCGTACCAAGAATGCTGGCAGCATTACCTGGTTGAATAATAACATGATTATATTACAATACATTATAGCGGTGTGTGTGTGTGATGGCCTTTACTTTTATAATTACCTGTAACAAAAGTAGCAGAACGCAATAAATCAACTGGGTGTGCTTGTAATAATCGATTAAACAAGCGGAATAATAATAAACTGAAAAAACAATTCGAAACTGGTTTAGACAAAACTTTATGTGATAATAGCAGATGATCTCTTATAAGTATTTAACACCTCGGTCTTAAGTTTTTTTTTTATATTCATATGTAGGTAACAATTGACTATCTATGTAAATACTAATAGGTAACAGAAAAAGTTGTATATTACGTATTCATCGAACACGTGGCCTGGGAAGCAAGCCATTTTTCTTTTAAAGACATATATTTTATTAAATATATATGCGTATTACAAAATATATGAATACATTTTAATTACAATTTGGCGATGGAAGTTTGTCAGTAGAAACGGCGAACATGGACTGAACGCAGCATGAGTCGTGACTACAGCGCGGCAGATGCGGGCGTACAGTCAACCGCGAAATCGACGCCCGGCGCGACTCGTAATGTCGCTGCGTGAGGCAAAATTGGACGCGGCATTTCAGTCGCTTGGAACACAAAATTACCTACATGTGAATATTAAAAAAATACAAATTTTTAATAATAAGTAAAATACTTACGTACGGCAATATTATTTAGAAGGCCTATTCGGAAAAACCCAATGTTTTGGCCAAACGTTTGTAGTTTATCTAATACGTCACACAATGTAACAAAGCAGACGTCGTTATTGTTGTGTCAATTAGACAATAAATTTAAAGAAAATCATATCGGCCGTGTGGTTTCCGGCAGACTAGAATAGAATCACTCTGTTTCTTCCCGTGGATGTCGTACAAGGCGACTAAGGGAATTACATTATCAAATATCGATCAGGCCTTCCTAACCCGTCTGGCCAGCGTAGGGAGTGTAGGCCAAATCCTCCTTCCGTCTAGGACGGACGAGAGAGGGTCGTGCTCCTGTAGTGGAGACTAAAATGACCTGATGATGATACTGCCTACTTTTTTCACCGTTATAGACGAATTTGGTTAGGTAATCAAAAATATTATATATATATTATAATTATATAATTGTGAAACCATTTATTATTGTCGTTTCAATTAGACTCCATTCGAGCCAACAGGTTGAACAATCGTAACAACAAATGTTAAGTACGTACTCTACCAAGCAGTAACGAATTACTACTGTCACAGATAATATAGGTATTACTCGTTCTAGAACTACTGTCTAACTGATTATTTTTATTTATAAATTTATTTAATTAATCACATTCAGAAATAATCTGTTGGATCATGGGCTGCATTGCAACTGGTTGGACAAATTAGTTACAACCGCGACCCCGGAATTTCTGTTCGTTTTAGCGTTTTATAGATCTGTGTGAATAATGAACAAACTACTACCTTATCATTAGTTTCCACCTCAATACTGAAATTAAGTCAGTCCCTTTCGTTCGGCCCTTTGTGTTTGTCTAGTTAAATTAAGTCGAAAATTTATTCCGTATCAGTACTCTGGGGCCCTCTATGTCAACGTGGAATTTATAATTTTAAGGGCAAAACTAACACCAGCACTGTTGAAATTTGTTTTTGATTACTATTTAAACAAGATATTGATATAAAAGTTAAATTGAACGAATTATTTAGAAAATTCTAAAAGTGCAAGTCTCGAAACTACGTGTATTTATAAACATCAAACTATAATCGGTACTTGTTATATACTATAAGCAACAAGAATATTAATCTGATAAAAATACTGTGTAATATAAGTATACTTATTTTTTTCTAATTTGATTCCTTTTGTTAGCCGACATAAGTTTTATAGTAATATTTTTTTTTATACAACAGCGGGTGACAGACAAGCATACTGCTAGATAGATAATGCTAGATTATAGCACAAAATTAGTATTGAGAAACCCTTTCAGACAGAGAAAAACCATATGAGCAAAAACAAAAATGGGGGGCGGCTGTGTCATGGACACGGCCGTGTGTTGTACATTTGTACATGAATACGTTATATGCACTAAAATTATCTCAAACTGTCAGCGCTCCCCCCCCCCCCCCCCCCGCACGCGATGTTCCATAGTCCTCACTTAGCGTAGTAAATTATTTGATCCTTTCTATCCAGCGTTGTGATTGAATTTTTAATGGAGATAATAGATTTGTAGCTTTTGTTATCATTATTTTGTCTGAATTGCCTCCCTATGAAGCTATTTTAAAGACGTATTCGCGTCGAAAAGCGTAGGAAAGACCCTGAAGGCCAATTCTCGTAATTTTTCTACGAACGCAATTTGAAAATTGACCGAATCGAGACTGAATTGTGAATTGACTAAAATTATATACTTGATTTCATTAATTAATTATTATCAATTCTTGTTGTTGGCAAAGTAACATTCTTAGTTTGTTTAATTTCCACTCATATTTCGGTAAAGTCCCGCTTAAATTTAATTTTGATGTTACATATACCTATGTGTTACGAGAATACCAAATGTGACATTTGTGAGATCGAGACTGGATCGAAACTGAATTTTGACTATATTTTAATTACGAGAATTATCCCTCTGATTACACATGATCAGATTACTTATTCTAACATTACACATGATCAACCGAACTAATCTGCGTGTTGACAACAACTTACATATGCAATAAAAGAAGGGTGCTGTTTTTAAAAAAAAAAAAGTGATTGCAACCGTCATTAGTCGTCAGGAAACATTTCCCGAGAATAGCCAGGCGGAAGAACGCCAATAGCAGAAATCCGCGTAATTTGCATGCATCTGCGGTTGAGGCTAGATCCGCAGTGAATTAATATTCGCGTCGGGCGGGCGGCGGGCGCACGTCACGGGCAGCGGTTCACGCATGCCTTGCGACCGCGTCGGCCGCGGCCAAGCCACTCATTAGGAATGGTTTCACGATTATGCAGACGACTGTACTGATGTTTTAGAATGGCCCAGAGAAAATACTTCATATTTTGTTAATTCACACAATGTAGATTCATCTTTATGAGTTACAGGATTTTTTGTCTGAGGATTTGCTCGGGTGATTTCGTTTTTAGATTATAAAATAGCCTATGTGTTAATCACGTTCCCGAAGAAATAGGACTTGGTTGTCTTCGAGAATAGAGCCTATATTTTTCTAAACCGAGAGACAACGGGTCAGTGACCTTTTGGTGTTACTGATATCCATGGGTTGTGGTGATTGCTTACCACCAGTTAACTCACAAGGTTGTATGCACCCTCTTCTATAAAACCGACTTCCATACACACACATATATATAATATATGTATATTTCATGTAAATACTGTACATTATAAATAAATAATAAATAAATATTGTCAGACAAATTACATAGCGCCATCTAGCCCCAAGGTACTAGACAACTGATAAACATACGTAAATACTTTTTTTTTTGTAAATACTTACTTATGATACATAGAAAACACCCAGACTAAGACAAAAAGACATGTTCATGCACACAAATGTTTGTCCTATGTGGGAACCGAACCCACGTGCGCTGGTGTCGAAGCCGCGTCATTGACTGCTACACCACCGAGCTCGTCGAACATTACTAAACTGTCTAAGCTACTGTGAAATAATTTATTTGATGTAAAAATTAATTGATTGACAAATATATTTGGTGGATGATAAGCCCTTTGATGTGTATTTAAAAATATCCCTTAAACTACAAACAATGAAGTGTCACTGCCACCCTTATTTTAAAACGAAGTTAAATTTGATGAAAATTTAATTTCGCGTTTTGACGATGGTATTTTAATTAAAACTGGCGGTGCGTTTTTTTTAATAAATCGGACCATCCATCGGCGGTGCCGTCAAAGGTCATAATTAAATCAGCGTGAAATACAGTGGTTCCGTGCATGCAGCTGATAGTTGCGCGGCGCAGTTATTAAACCGCAGACTGTCGGGTTCAATTTACAACATAACCATTGCTAAATTTGTTGTAATCTAGATACCCTACCTGTGGTTTACTGTTGCTACTGATTTTGGTTTAATCCCGGGTGGAGTGCAATATGGGCAAGTTTCGTTATTCTGTTTGTAAATTAATATGCAACAGGACTACATTAAGGGAATACCTATGTGCTGCGAAATTGGCGCCACTTTGAAAATAAAAACATTTAACAGTATTTAGGATGAATCGGACGAGCTCGATGGCCGAATGGTTAGCAATGACCACTTTGACTCCCTCCGAGGTCGCTGGTTCGATCCCCGCACAAGGCAAACATATAAATGTTTGTTATAAAATACATCTAGACCAAGACAAACAGACATGTTCATGCACATAAGTGCATGAGCATGTCTGTTTGTCTTGGTCTGGATGTTTTCTAAGTAATATGTAGGTATGTATTTACAAAAAAAAAATAAGTATATTATCAGTTATCGTTAACACATAGTACAAGATTTGCATTAGTTTGGGACTAGATGGTCGTGTGTAATTTAACCAGGAATATTTATATATTTTAAAAATATCAGAAATTCCTAAACTCAGTTTGTTACCATGATAGAAAAGTATTTTTAATTTAATAAAATAACAATCAGAACAAGGCAGTGTTTCTGTTTTAGCGACATGCTCTCCGAGGCATAAAGACAAATAAATAAATCCATCCATAAGTTAGGGACAAGATTGCTTACGTAATTGATTAAGCTAACACGCACAACGACGCTAACTAGTTCTTCAGTTATTATTATTATAAAATAAATAATAATAACTCAAGACAACTTTTAAACTTTCGCGTTGCATGATTGAAATTATAATAAACACGGGAATTAACGCGATCATGCATGTAAGGTAGTTTTACATACCTTTATTATTGCCTGACGTTTCGACTAGGTTGCACCGGCCGACACAGGCTGACTGAGTCACAGTCAGGTTGTGAAATATACTGAGTCACAGGCTGACTGAGTCACAACCTGTAATTCCACCGGTTTTAAATATGTAAAGTGGGTCATAAAAAACGCGTGTGTTACTAAAGTAAATAGTTAAGTTATAGTCCATACAAATTCCATAACAGTATTATTTGCCATTTCGCGCGCTGTTGCACGGCGCCAATCAGTAGGCAACGCTAGCGCGCTGTTAAAATGGCGGGAAAGCAACAGTGTGCATTCACAGATTGAGTTTATTTAAAATAAAAAAATCAGTTTATTCGGTAATTTAAAAACTTGGCTGCATGCTCTAAAGTCTTTGCCAACATTTTCACGCAGCTACGGCAGAAAATAATCCTCGCGCCATTTTTCTCAAATTTTCTTTTCTTTGTACTTGTATTGTGAATACCTAAAAATGACAACTTTCAATAATGAGGAAGAGCAATATATAATATTACTTCAACTCCACCGGTTATACTAACAGAAGCGCGAACCGCATGCGACAGCTTGCTGCCGTCAATATCCAAGGACAGATACATAACCACGTATGAAAATTTCTTGAAGTGGGTAAATATGTTTTTTGTTTCTGTTTCCTCGCAAATGTATTGAAAAACGTCGTACGATATACGTGCGTATTGGTTATAACATGCTCGGCTCAATTACGCCCTCGCCTTCGGCTCGGGCTGAAATTCCGCCTCGCATGTTATAACCATCATAACGCACTAATATCGTAATACATGTACTATTAATTCAATACAATTTTAAATCTATCAATCAATTTAATGTCTAGTACCCATAGTACACATAGCTTTGCGCATAATTTGGAACTAAATGACGCTGCGTAAATTGTCCACAATTATTTATTTCTTAAAATATCCAAACCTTTGTAATCCTTATAGCTCATAATCGATAGCTTTATGCCACAATAAGCACTTCTAAAACATATTTTCATAACAAAACTATAGAAAAATAAATCACAAAATGTTGTCAATTTCGGAATGAAAATCACGTGCGATGCAGTCGCGTAGTAAACTGAAGCGAACTGAAACTTTTCGGATTCACAATACATTAGTTGGGACCCCCGCTAAGTTTAGTTGTGCCATACATTTTCATTCGGCAATAACAACGCCTGGGGATGTAATTAATAAGGCTAATATGATTAGTGGTTGTTCTCCAAGTTGGCTTTGCTTGCGTCTGTATAAATTGTAGGGAGTTAAGCCACACGAGAAAATTAACAAGGCACTATCAATACTAGTACGTATTCAATGAAATGAAGAGAAGTTGAACTTATTATCCCTACTAATATTATAAATGTGAATGCGAGTGTGTTTGTTACGCTTTCACGTCGAAACTTCTCAACCGATCATCATGAAACTTTGTAGGTACACATATTCACACCCCGGCCACTCGATACAAAAGTCGCGACGTTTACTACTACATAAACAATGGTGTCTGTGCAGCGCGTAAATGAGCGTGTGTGCGTGCGATACAATACAAACTGTTCCAGATTCATCTCAGAGGGTAGGTGAGTTCGACACGAGAGAGCGGCAGGGATTGGCTATACGTGGTGGCCGCGTATGGAATGGGGCAACGATGCGTTGGGTTAACCTTATTTAAATAGATCTATAACCTCAAAAAAGCGGCTTGATGCGGAAAGCGGAAGATCCCATAAATAGTGGTAAGCATTGTTGTAGGCCTATACTCAGCAGTGGGTGCATACGAGCATTTCTTTTTGCTATTTTGATGACGGCTCCATTTTAATAACTGTACCTATGTATTTCAAGATATCAAATTGCCACCCTATAGGTATGTACACCTATGTACATCTATATATTAATACGTAAAACAAAAACTTTGTATCCCTTTTTACGCAAATTGCGCGGACGGAGGAGTATGAAATTTCGCACACTTATAGTTTATATAGAGAAGGAGTGCAGAATGCTAATATTTTTTTTAAATTATGCATAAAAAATACATTAAATCAATAAAAAAAACATTGCACATACTACCATGTATTCGACACATACACATAACATACTCTTCTGTTTATTGTTAATGGGAACTAATTTTTTGAGCTGTTATTTAAATATTCGAGATGTTATTATGATCAGTTGAAAAACATATTGAGCAGTTATTTAATTCAATGGCGGTTGCTTAATTATTGCGACAGTAAAACATTGACAGTAATAAAAAATCTATTAGTCGGTTATTTTATCATACAATGTCAATTCTAAAAATAATTGAGCAGTCCAATAACTGAATGAGCGGTAAATATGATGGAATGAGCGGTTCGATAAATAGTTCGGCAGATCATAGCGAGCGGTGACATCCGAACTCAAATTCATTGAAAAGAGAGGTAAATGTTCGTTAGTTGGGCGGAGCCTATTAGCGCGGGTGGCGGAAGCCTTTATACAATAAGGAAGGAATTATACAATAAGTTTATTTTTGCTGCTACTAAGCAAATTCTATGTCATTTTAATTACTTAAGTATGTATGTATATGTACTGTAAGTAGTAAGACCTTCCCCCTCCCGCGCTTCTGCGAGACGGTCGAACTAAACTGTCTGTGCGATTTAATATTGCAAATTAAATAATTTTATTAATTTGTTTCGTAAAGTGTGTGGGCATTTCGGTGAATTTTGGTGATCTCATCTGAATTTATCATTTTTCGCTTTAAATTTCGATCTTATTTAGGTTTTATTTGTAAATAAGTAAATACAGTGATTATTATTCGCAAACTAGTAGGTATACTAAAAAAAATATTTTTGTGCTTCTTGACTGCAGCTGCATCAATCGTAAAACAGGTTTGGCCCGTAAAAGGTACGTAATAATTTCATATTTTGTTATTCTATTAGTGTTTTTTATTGGTATTAATATTAGTACAACAAAGTCTCTCAGTGTTGTCACTTTATAAATTTACCCCTGAATCGGGGAAAATTTTATTTTGATAGGTAATAGTTTTATTCCTGCTAACTCGTAACATAAATAAAATGTCTAGTAATACCGATGATCCTGGTGGCACGACACCAATTTTCGGCCGTAGTAATTTGACGCCGCGATCTCCGCCGGCAACTAATGCTAAGAGAACATTAGGTGATATATCGCCAAGCCATTTATCACCCGATGAAAAGCGATTACAGCGGTCAGCAAGCACAGATAATATAGACAACTTACACAATTTAAGCCTTAGCACCTCAGCTGAAATTGTTGATCCAAATATTGATTATGTAGAATTTGTTCGCGAATCCTCTGAATGTCTGGCAAAAATTAATGAAATAATTATCGGGCAGACCTCGCGAATTGGCGTTGCAAATAAATCGACAATAATGGGCATGACCCAACGAGTTACCTCACTGATATCTATGCTAGCCATAAAGTCAGCCACGGCGGAAAAACACCTCGCTATTTCGGAAAAAAAGCTCGCTCTTGTCGAACGAGATTTATTAGCACTAAAATTAGATGCAAAAAATAACCCCGTTGCGCCTATAACTAAGGCTAGCGAGTCGTACGCCGAAAAACTGAAACTTCGCTTGCCAAAACAAATTAAGCCGGTTCAAACTCGCGAGCCAGTGCCCTGCGTCGTAGCCTATCCAACTGAAGAACGATCGGCGGAATTCACAACATCCGAAGCGACTAAGGAGGCACTTATGAAAGCCATTAAGCCATCCGATGATGGCTTTCAAATTGTAGGGGTCAAGAAAACTGCGAAATCTGGTGTAGTAGTACGCGTTTCCAATGACGCTCAAATTAAAAAGCTGCAGTCAATTGAAAGCATAAAATCGGTTGGACTTAAGCTCGAAAAGCCCAAAGGACGCCGCCCGCGTATTATTATAAAAGATATTCCGGACACAATGGACGACACAAAATTTTTAGCCGCGTTATATAATCAGAATATAAAGGACGAATTAAAAATTACATTTTCGGATTACCTAAAAGACATAAAAATCGTGCGTCGTCGTCCTACTGCCTACGGCAGGAAGTGGATGGGAGTCGAAATCTCCCCGGAAATACGCAAACACCTTATTTCGACAAAAGATAAGATTTTTATAGATTTTGCCACATGTAGATTCGTGGACGATATAGAAGTCGTGCGTTGCTTAAAGTGCCAGCAATATGGGCATGTCAGTAAATACTGCTCTGCGAATAACCCCACCTGCGCTCATTGCGCCGAAGCACACGACTCACGGGAATGTCTGAAGAAGTCTGAAGCAGACTTCATACCTACATGCACAGCTTGTAGGCGTCAAAAAAAGACTGCTGACCACAAGATCGGGTCAGAGTCTTGTCCCACATACGCAGCTCGGTTAGAGTTCAATATTTTAAATACTACCTATGGATAACGTCGTAATTGCACAACTAAATCTACACAACGACAAAATTGCAACGTCCGAGTTAGATAAGCTCGTTGCGGACTATAAGCTCGACCTTGTTTTAGTTCAAGAGCAGTACCAAAGATCGCAATTAAACAGTAAATTTATACAACTTAATAACAAGTCGCGCGCGGGTATATATGCGCCAAGAGGCGGATTTACTATAACATCAATCAATCACCTAATGTCCACTCACTGTGCGGTAGCTGAAGTAACATCTCCATATTTGAGAGTATTTGTAGTCAGTTGTTATTTTCAATTTTCTGACCCTGTGGATTCGCATTTGTATCACCTACGAAGAGTGTTGCATGCTCTTACCGGTCATAAGGTTATTATAGGGGCAGACGTAAATGCATCATCACCATTATGGCACGGCAAGTTGAGAGCGACCGAAGCCGACAGACGCTCTGCTGTTGAAGAGTTCATTGCTGAAATGCATCTTCATATTCACAATACCCCTGAAGCACCACCTACTTTTAGTAGCCCTATGGGCGAGTCTTTTATTGACGTCACACTTTCTAGTGCAGACGTCCGAATACAAAACTGGCGCGTTCTTCCTGAAGCTTCTTGTAGTGATCACCGTCTGATCGTATGTGAATTCTCCCCAGTTGTTGAAAGCTTACATCGGCAACAGTTAATAGGTTTTCAATATAAAACTAAGAATGCCGACTGGGCAAGCTTTGCTTCACTTTTCGCTTCCCGCGCTAAAGATTTTACTCGTAGTGAACTTACAGTCACAGAAAGTGTTGAAATTATGTCTGACACATTCGTGTATTGCGCTGACGTTGCATTAGGCCGAAAACCTATAGTTAATAACAGACGATGCGATTGGTGGAATGATACCCTTGTTAGGTTGCGTAGGAATTTCCGTGCCGCTAGACGTAAGATTTCAAAATTAAAGAAACGTAACATCGAGGGAGAAATTTATCAAACAGCTCTAAGTGACTTGCGTATTGCTAGATCTCATTATCGCGCTGCTGTTGAAAAATCCAAAGGTAATTTATTAAAACGTATTGTAGAAAGATTAAATAGTGAGGGCCCGTGGTCTCCCCTATATAACGAATTTAAAGCAAATAGGCGGATTGATCAGGCATACGTATCCAATATAAAATTTAATAATTCACATACCCTTGGTGTAGAAGAGACCGCTGAGACAATTCTGCATGCGTTAATTCCTGATGATTGTGCCGATAGTGACAGTGACTACCATCGTGAGGTTAGGAGCGCGGCGGATATGTGCCCTTCCACTCCAATATCAAATGTACCGTCGATGGATGAATTTATGTCTATTGTTAAAGCTTTGCCTACAAATAAAGCCTCCGGTGATGATAAGATTTCGAATAGAATGATTAAAGAAGCTTGTAAAGTAGCCGCTGAGCCTATCTTAACAATACTTACTCGGTGTATTGTAGAAGGTCATTTCCCTGGCATTTTGCGAAGTGGTGTTATAAAAATAATACCAAAAGGCGGTGATAAACCACCGGACGATCCGAAGTCCTACCGTCCTATTACACTGCTACCGTCGTTGGGTAAGCTGCTTGAGCGCTTGGTTGTGCCACGGTTGCTGCCCGGTGGTCCGCAATTTCATAAAAATCAGTACGGCTTCACCATTGGCAAGTCTACTGTTGATGCTGCGCTCGCAGTGCGCAAAGTTGTTGAACTCTCGGAGAGCAAGTATGTTGTAGCTATTTTCTTAGATATCTCAGGTGCCTTTGATAATGCTTGGTGGCCAATGTTGTTGCTGAAACTTAAGGTGAGAGGTTGCCCTAGCAATATCTACTCTCTCATTCGATCGTACTTTTTGAATGGTACAACTAAATTAAAACTTGGCCATTATGTTGCTTCAAAGGTGCTCACGCAGGGCTGTCCCCAGGGTTCAGTGTTGGGACCGTATCTCTGGAATATCGGTTTTGATGATTTTTTTAGCCTACCCTTACCGGAAGGGTGCTCGTTAACTGGTTACGCTGACGATGGTCTCTTATTAATCAATGCTAATTCAAGATCTAGCATAGAGAAACTAGCCAACACTAGCCTAGGCCTAATTTCAGATTGGGGTTATCGTAATCGTCTCGATTTTGCGCCACATAAAACATATCAACTCTTGCTTAAGGGAAATTTACAGGTTTCACCGCGATTTCATTTTAATGGAGTATCTGTTGCTAATAGGGGTTCGGTTTGTTACTTAGGTTTGCTTTTGGACAGAAATTTTAATTATATTGAGCACATGAAGCAAGTAGGTGAAAAAGCAAAAAAGAATTTCTATGCCTTAACACGAATTTCTACCTCTACGTGGGGATTAACTTTCAAAACGTTAAAAACTATTTATACCGCCACATACTTAGGTTGTGTTACGTACGGTTCACCTGCGTGGGCAGATAGGGCTACTATAGGTGCAGCACGTCGTAAATTGCTTCAAAGCCAGCGCCTTGCTCTGATATTTTTATGTAAGTCGTATAGAACTGTAAGCACCGAGGCACTACCCGTGCTAGCAGGTGTGTTACCGGTAGACTTAGAAGTACAACGCCGCGCTTCAATGTACTATACATCTAAAAATATGGTCCCTGATTTCTTGAAAACGCGTGATCGTGAAAAAATAGTTAGACTGTTCAAACCTATTAATGAAGTATTTGAAACATTGCTGTCTGAATGGCAGGAAAGGTGGGAAACTTCTACCAAAGGACGCCACTTGTATCTGTTCTTTCAATCGGTAAGAGATAGATTAAAGAAAAAGTGGTTAGAAGTAGACCACCCCGTTGCGCAATTTTTAACTGGACATGGCAATTTTAAAGCTAAACTCTTTTCGTTTAAATTAGTGCCGTCGCCCTTATGCGAATGTTCTACTGCTAATTCTGAATTCGATCAAACAGCACACCATGTTCTCTGGGAGTGTGATCTTTGGCAGCGGGAGCGGGATGACATGTTGAATTCATTGCAAGTTGCATCCGGGGTAGTATACTATTCAGATTTGGTAGCAACAAGGGAGAATTACCAAGCGTTCAGACGATTTTGCAATTCATATTATTGGAATCGATGTGTTAGGTAACAACTCAGTGTTTTAGGTCCCTAATAGTGTTAGAAACTTAAAATCCGTGGTGCACGGCAGTTGAGCTTCACTTGACTAGCCATCTCTTTAGGCTTTTAATGCCTTATTTGCCATATTGCTGTCTCTCACATTGCTAAGAGGGGAAGTCAAATTCCAAAAGCTTCCTACTCCTTCTAATTTCTTCTGATTAAATTCGTTGTGAGTTCCAAGGCAGCCGTAGTTTTACCCCTGGGACTGCAATGGACTTCATTGTTCATTGCCTTTTTTGGCGGTCGCCGCTGTTAATCCTGGCTACACAGGAGATACAGTGGTGGGAATGTGTGGTGGGCCCCCGTCATACTTAAGTATGTTTCGAATTACGAATAAAAGTTCCTATTATCTAAACAAATTGTATAATAAATTTGTTTTATTTAATTCCTTCAGTCAAAGCAAAAGTAACTCGGAGTCAAAGTGGCCATTGTTAACCATTCGACCACCAAGCTCGTCAATAGTGAATATTGTATAGTGTTATAAAATATAAGTTTTATAAAAGTATGTCACAGATGTTAAATATAAACAGGGGCTGCAGTGGCCAGTGCCTGGAGGCACGGTGTGATACGATCCCTGTAATTGACCGATCGCCGGTCGTCGCACCTCCGCCCCCGGGCTACGATTGATGTGGTATCTAAAAATAGTCAGGATAGAATCTATGGTGAAGTTACAAAACGTTTCAGTGAAATATTTGATAGGCGGTTGATTTATATCTTTAGAATCCTGTTAGAAGGCGAAATAATGTTTACATGTGGTCACACCAAAAAAAAAAATATGCCCGCCTGATGTGAAACGATTACCGTAGCCATATTAATACTCGCAACATAAAATATCGCTCGCGCGACGCCACCCCCGCTGTCAACGCAGCATCTCCTTCCTTTCTTCTCTTCCTTCTCCACTCGCAGGAACACAACAGCCCTCAACCGGGAACCGTTATTTGGCTGCGGTATTCTGTGAGGTGGAGGTACATTCCCTAGTCGGGTAGCTTACAATTACGCTTCCTACCTCTCTTTTCGCCAGAGCTTCGTTTGTCAGTCAGCAGGGTGCACCGCGTGCAGGTGAAGTTGGCTTTGGTTCAAAGATGTTGATGAACCACTTACACCCCAAAATTATATGTATTAAAAATAGTAAGTATTTAATAATATTATAATAATGTCCATAAGTTATTATATTAGTCTGGTTTCGCTTAGTTTGGGATACGACTTAATAGTAGTTTATGAAACTGTTGCATAATAAGGGTTATTAAAATACGAGTGTGAGTTTATAACACGAGCCGAAGGCGAGTGTTATAATGCACCACACGAGTATTTTAATACCTAATTATGTGCAGTTTCATACACTACTTTATCTAATCTCATAAAATACCTGTATCCAGGGCTGAAGCTGTATCGAAATGGTAAAAAGTTATTTTACGATACAGTTGTCCATAGAAGAGCTGTATCGAAAAATAACTTTTTAAATTTATTTTGATAGCTTGTGCGTAAAGACTGTCATTATGATACTGTGTTTAGTTTTTTAATGTGTAAATTTCAGTATGAGATTAGATAAAACATATTAAGTTATGGGATATTTATACATAGTTACATATTATGTTGTGTTCAAACGTTTAAATATAATGAAATGACGTTGTCAGCATAGCCTTTAGTTTATCGTATTTTTTTTATATCACGCCGGATGCTAAATACTTAATGCCTGACTTATGTAAATCCGTTACTGTAGCTTATAAAAGCTTGTAATGTAAGAATTTTACGCCTCTTGCTGAGGCAGCTTTTCACGCCTTGTGACTTCAATCACTCTCAAGGACACACCAAACAACAATACTATTGTTATTTAGTTGTAGTTTTCTGTTATCTAACATGGAAGTGCTTCTGTACCTGTCTTTCGCCAAAGCTTTCTTTGCTAGTCAACAAGATGCACCACGTGCATATGAGATTGACCCAAAATTGCTTAAAGCTATTGATGAACTACTTACATTAGTACTAACTAGTACAGTAGTAGTAATGTACTTGTAGTACATTCAACTCACTTGCGTCAAGTAAATATTTGTTTACAAAGAAACTTCTCATTACAATCTCAAACTACATTTCTTCCTGACTCACTTGCGTCAAGAAAGCATTTAGTTTCAAACAAATTTCTCATTGAAATAATACCAAAATTGGAACTCCCAAAGCGGTCTCACCACAGTCCCATCTAAATCAGTCAAACTACATTACACTGATGTAGGTTCTAAAAATAGTGATCTACCACTCACAACAGTTACATTCCAACTCATTTATGTAAAGAAAACATTTATTTTTCAAACAAATTGAAATAGTAATAAAACCGACTCCCCAAACGGTCACATTATAATTGCATATACTCGTAAATCAAACAAACATCGCAGACTAACAAAGTAACATATACTGAAATAGGTTTTAACTAAAAATAGTGATGAACGACTTAAATCAGTTACATTCATGTTAATTCTCAACTCACTTGCATCAAGAAAACATAAAATTTTTCAAACAAATTATTCAAATAGTATCAAAATTGCTACTCCCAAAACTGTCTCAGTGTAGTCGCATATAAATCAGACAAATATTGTAGACAAACTACTTTTCACTGAAGTAGGCTCTAACTAAAGATAGCGTAAAATAGGCTCTAACTTAATGAACCTAAATCAGTTACATTCATATTACTTCCCAGCTCAATTGCATCAAGAAAACATTTATTTTTTTAAATAAATTTCTTATTGAAATAGTATCAAAATTGAAACTCCCAAAATAGTCTCAGTGTAGTCGTATCTAAAGCAGACAAACATCGCAGACAAATTATATTTCACTGAAGTAGGCTCTAACTAAAGATAGTGTAGGCTCTACCTTAATGAACCTAAATCAGTCACATTCATATTACTTCCCAGCTCACTGCCTGTCGAGGTTTTCTCAGGGGACTACAGCATGGGGTTCTTCAAAAAGGGCGTGAAGAGGTTTTTTCAGGGTCGGCAACGCACGTGTGATGCCTCTGGTGTTACAGGCGTTCATAGGCTACGGTAACTGATTTCCATCAGGCGGGCCGTATGCTTGTTTGCCACACAGGTGGTATAAAAAAATGCATCAAAAAAGCATTTATTTTTTCAAACAAATTTCTTATTCAAATAGTATCAAAATTGAAACTCCCAAAACGGTTTCAGTGTAGCGCATCTAAATGAGACAAACATCGCAGACAAACTATATTTCACTGAAGTAGGACTAGGCGGGAATTAAGCTACAATTAAACGGCCGTAAATTCGAAGTTTGGGTCGAGCTCGGTCACTTCGGGGAGCTTGGTGGCAATTTATCAATTATTTACGCCACTTGGTCCCTGCGCGCAGTCTGCGTCACCTGTCCATACACTGATTTGCAGATTTGTTGATCGACCAATCCAATATTTGTTGATATCGATTTATGATAAATCTGTTTAGAATATCCATAAGTAAATACGTACAACAAAATTGGCCAATGTCTGTACATGGGAGATATATGAGAAAAAATATATATGACGAGCCTTTTTAAGAGCAAAAGAAGCTGAAACATTTTTTATACTATATAGGGTGGCAGACATGCAACACTCCATAGCAGGTAGTGTATTATAACGAGGCTACCGTAGCTTATAGATGCAATATAAAGTATCGCTCGTCCGACTACACTCCCGCTGCCATCAAGAATCCTATATTTTTTATAAATTTTACTTCTCTATCTGTATGTTTGGACGCAAGTCATGCAAAAACTATAAAAAGAAATTGAATGCGTATTATTGTATTTTTGGAAGTCTAACTCAAAATCTGTTGCATTTGATTTTATAATAGCTCAGCATAATGAGTCCACGTTGCCTGATATTAAGCGGAAAAAGGAGCCCAAATCGCATCGGCAACCGCCAAGAGACCTTTGTGTCCTGTCAGTTGACACTGACATGTTGGGCCGCAAGATGCTTCTTCACACTTCGGTTGAAGGATCTGATATTATAAGAAGGATGAAACACAGTGCCGATAATGCATTCCACTTTTTAATGGTACGAAAAAGGTAGGAGTTGCCGAATTTTTTTGTACGCGAGCTGTAACACAAGAGACACAGTGGTGGGAATGTGCGGTGGGCCTAGCCCGAATATATTGATACCATTTTAATACCGATAATACCGATAACCGAGCACTAGTGGGTTTACCTGATGCTCTACATGAGTGACCTGGCGATTAATTCATTTTAGTATATTAGATAATATTTACCTGTGTACATCCTTTTGTAGTTCAATAAATCTAAAGACTGAAGACGACATGTATGGCCGGGCCATCAGTCACTTAGCGTGCGGTCGCGTTCCATAAGTATCCTACCGCGGGGAGGGACCCACATCGATCTACGTCGTACACAGTTTGCCTTACACGGCTAAGTTCCTATTTGGAAATAGTTAAACTACAACAAATGAATTCGTAATTTCTAAGTCTATGTATATCTGGCGGTATCACATACTGCATCACATGGTGCACGGCAGTTGAGCTTCACTTGACTAGCCATCTCTTTATGCTTGAATGTCTTATTTATCATATTGCTGTCTCTCACATTGCTAAGAGGGGAAGTCAAATTCCAAAAGCTTCTTACTCCTATTAATTTTTTCTGATTAAATTAGTTGTGAGTTGCAAGGCAGCCGTAGTTTTACCCCCGGAACTGCATTGGACTTCACTGTTCATTGCCTTTTTGGCGGTCACCGCTGTTAATCCTGGCTACACAGGAGACACAGTGGTGGAATTGTGTGGTGGACCCCCGCGGCCCCGTCCCGTTAGTACATATATTAGAATAGAGTTGAAATGAATGTCGACCAACAGCTATGCAGTTTCATCGTCAGGTCCATTTTTATCTCCACTACAGGAGCACGACCTTCTATCGTCCGTCCTAGGCGGAAGGAGGATTTGGCCTACACTCCCCACGCTGGCCAAACGGGTTGGGGAGGCCTGATCGATATTTGATAATGTATTTCCCTTAGTCGCGTTGTACGACATCCACGGGAAGAAACGGAGTGATTCTATTCTAGTCTACCGGAAACCACACGGCTATGCAGTTTAGCTGATATTAAATGTATTATCCTATTATGGCCCTTGCGTTTAGAATTTAATTTAAAAAATATATTACAGGTACTTGGTCGCTAGTGCTGCGGTTGCATTGCAGCATCCCAATAAAAGCGAATGTCAATTAGACGCTTCATTTAATCGATATATAGTAATAAAATAATTACCAAAAACCTGTGACATTTTATATATAGACAGGCCATAGGAATATCACAACAGTAAAAATTGGCTACAAAACGCTTACTCAATAAAAACGTATTAATACATGCAGTACGCAAAGAAAGAAGGAAGTTAACACACAGGAAGGCATTTTATCTACAACTTTTCAATAATCGTTTTTCATTACTCCATCCATGTATAATTATGTATATATGTTTTATGCATATGTGTATGATTATGTATATACATAATCATACACATATACATAATCATATCGACACATATGTGTATAATTAGCAATATATCGTATATAATTTTATGTTTTAGAGGTCTTTATTCTATGTATATTCATTATTGTTATTTTGTGAACCGCATTCGAGTTTTATCAGCTTTTCTCAAAGGTTGATTCGTAGAGAGTACTCTTAGCATTAAGTCCGCCTTTTGTACCCTTTTCTATGGTCAATAAAGTTTAAAGAAATAATTAAATTAGCACTAACCTCTTGCCACAACGGTAAATGACGCCGGACTTAGTGAATGCCGGGCAATTACCTTGCTTCTTATTGCCACAATGGAGACAGATAGGTGGATATAGGTTAGAACGCATCTAATAGGTAAAAACATTTTTATACCACTACATACTTAAAAATAGTGCGTCTGACTGTACAACTCATCGAAATGTCAAGTGCCAACAAACATCAGTGTTACCATAATTAAATACTCAAATACTAATTAAATCCAAAGTCAAATTACCAATGCCACAAAAATATAAAACAATCCATTTCAACATTACACAATTCGCGAAACAAAGGAAACGGCTTAGTGAAATATTGATAAAATAAATTAAATTAAAACAACACGTTATCCTCATATAAATGAAGGCAAATTCGCATTCTCCACTGCATTGTAAATTGTTATAAAATTAAATCCAGAATCGAAAACTAGTAAAATATTTATTGTTTGTTTTATTAATGTGCCGACATGAAAAGCCCTCACTGGCTGTATTTACTGTGTACATATGCAATTTTTATTTAATTGGCTATTTTGTTATACTTGTGCGAGTTCACAATGTAGACATCTCTATAATATAAAAACCGGAAGTACGAGTCGGACTCGCCCACCGAGGGTTCCGTACGTGGGATCATTATAAATAGTTCAGGAATGTAACCCCCTATTTTTTAAGATTTAATTACAAATGTATAGTTTTGAGATTTATTCTTTTACTTGTAGTCTATAACGATGTTACTTGCCAAATTTCATAGTTCTAGGTCAACGTGAAGTACCCTATGAGTTTTGATTCCCTTGAGAATGTGTCGAAATATGCGTTTTTTGCTGAATAAGCGGCCGTATCTTACGTGAACATAGCAGTTTGATTTTTTTACAACTTCATGGGACCGCAGACCTGAGTATACAGTTCAAATTTCAGCTTGATACCTCCACGCATTCTCGAATTAGAGGCTCTTGACAGACAGACAGACGGACAACAAAGTGATCTTATAAGGGTTCCGTTTTTCTTTTTGAGATACGGAACCCTAAAAATTAATCGATGAACGTGTTGCTAAGCGCAAATCTCGACAACAGCTGAACCGATTACGCTAATCATATTATAAATATAAAATTAAAAAAATTGTATGAAAAAGTCTAAAAACAATACTTTTCTATACTCCCATACAAACGATTCGTAATAATACTTACAAGTACCCAAAGATATTGCGTCCTTTTGTGTGTTCTACCAATTGTACAATGGGGTGTGTTCAGAAGAGTTGTTCGACATGATGCCTACGCTCGCCATCGACAGGGAATTCATCCTCAGTCCTCACACATTGGAGCCAGAGTGGTCGCATACTGTGCGGTTCCAGAGAAGTTTTCTCCCGCGTACTGTGGAATGAACTGCCTGTCGAGGTTTTCTTAGGAGACTACAGCATGGGGTTCTTCAAAAAGGGCGTGAAGAGGTTTTCACAGGGTCGGCAATGCGCGTGTGATGCCCCTGGTGTTACAGGCGTTCATAGGCTACGGTAACTGCTATCCATCAGGCGGTGCGTATGCTTGTTTACCACTTTAGTGTATAAAAAAAATGTGAATCATTTAATGCGACCGACGCGTTAAGCCTGCTGTTGGCGTAGCAAATTGGAATCATGAGTAAATACGATATGTTAAAATGTTATAATTGTGAATTATTTCCTCATATTGTGATGTTAATAATCGTACTTCACCAGTCGGGCAGTTCACAAACACGCTGTACCCTACCTCTCTATTGCCAGAGCCTGTGCTAGTCGGCGGGGTGCACCACGTGCAGGTGAAGTTGTTTTTGGTTCTAAAGATCATGGTGGACGACTTACACCCCTAGATACAATAGTACAAATGAATGTATAAACAACATTCAGATAAGCCGGCATACAAACAGGCAGTTATAAAGTAATTAAGATGTACTCCGACGCGGCAATGTCTCCTTAACTGCAAGTGTTGCCATGATTTAGTGTGTCCATTCATAACGTCGCTGTTTTATTGCCATAACTTCATCGGACTGTATTATGGCAAGCACTAGTGTTGTTACACAAACTTTCTTTCATTCTTATCTACAAGGTAGATAAAATTTATAATAAAATTAGAAGAAAAAAAATAGTTAGATTTATATCGTAAAATTGCATTTATTGTTTATATCCTTATTTTAAGCATTATCAGCATTTATCTGCCTGATTAAAATTATAATAATCACGGGAATTAACGCGATCATGCATGTGAGGTATTTTTGCATACTTTTTATTATTGCCTGACGTTTCGATCCTAGGTCCTACCGCCGAAGCTTAAGCTGATTACTATCGGATTTTTAGATCGCGAAAATAGGTTTTAGGTTTAAGTTAATGACAAAAATATTCCGCTCAGTTTGTAAATTTCTATGGTTTCTAGCAGCTAAGCTAAACACAATTACCACCAATCTCAACTAAAGTTTGATTTTCTCAATTAAAAAATCTGATGATCAAAAAATTGGCTTCACCTTCGGCGGTACAGCCCCAGGTTGCACCGGCCGTGGTCACAGGCTGACTCAGTCAGCGTGGTTATTATAATTTTAATCATGCAACGCGAAAGTTTAAAAGTTATTATGTATCTGTCTGGTGCCAGATTCTCTTTCCACAATACTTTCCACCTATACCCATTCCTCCTTTCTCCGCATCCAGCCGTTTTTTACGGTTTCGTATCCATAGGGTAAAAAGGATCCCCTGTCCGGCTTACTAAGACTCCGCTGTCCGGACGGACGGACGGACGGACGTCCGTCTGTCACCAGGCTGTATCTCATGAACCGTGATAGTTAGACAGTTGAAATTTTCACAGATGATGTATTTCTGTTGCCGCTATAACAACAAATACTAAAAAATAGAATAAAATAAATATTTAAGGGGGCTCCCATACAACAAACGTGATTTTTTGCTCGTTTTTGCTCGCAATTGCTAACGGTAATAGGTAGACGCTTGAAATACTCACGTAATATTTAGTTATATATTCACTTTAAAAATAAGTAAATAAATTAAAATAAAACAAATATTTAAGGAGGGCTCCCATACAGCAAACGTGATTTTTTGTCATTTTTATAGATAATGGTATGGAACGGAACCCTTCGTGCGCGAGTCCGACTTGCACTTGGCCGGTTTTTTTTTGTTCATTTGCTGATCAAGAAAGTAGCCAGCGCCCAACGCTTCATCTCATTTATGATTTATAAACATAATCATTGGCATTACTCTTCAATTTTCTTCTACGCTAGATGATAATCATCATCAGGTCCATTTCAGTCTCCACTACAGGAGCACGACCCTCTCTCGTCCGTCCTAGACGGAAGGAGGATTTGGCCTACACTTCCCACGCTGGCCAAACGGGTTGGGGAGGCATGATCGATATTTAATAATGTATTCCCTTAGTCGCCTTGTTCGACATCCACGGGAAGAAACGGAGTGATTGTATTCTAGTCTGCCGGAAACCAGCCATGATGATAATAGACAAAAAATATTTATTGCTTACTTCTTGTTACTTCTTGTAACAGTGTTTTACCATAGTATAAGTACTGTTTTACGCAAATTGAATAATTAACGAAACTGACACGTTATTTAAATATCGCAGCATCATAATAATATTCTTTGACATATTACACAGCGCCATCTAGTGCCAAACTAAGCAAAGCATGTACTATGGCTACTAAACAACTGATAAATGTATTTAAATACATTTTTTTACATACATATTATTATTTATAATATATACATAGAAAACGTCCAGATCAAAACAAACAGACATGTTCATGCAGACAAATATTTGTCATGTGCGAGGACAGAACCCGCGACCTCGGAGTCAAAGTAGCCATTGCTAGCCATTCGTCGGATACATGATTATTGCCTAACATCTTTTTAAATATGTAGCTGTGGACAATTAATGCAGTTCACTCTTATGGTATATATCTTCGCTTAGCTTCACATAAAAATCATTACAGGATCTATACCCGCAGTATAACAGGTATTAGAATCTCGATAATAAAATTGTATTTGTTTACAATCATCTGTCAAAAATAACTCGTTTAAACGTTGCATTGTGCCGCTATAGCCTGTGAACGACGGGAGACGTCAGCTGTTAAGCCGAGATCTTTTATATGATCGTTCGAATAAACAGCGGAGAAGCGTCGGAGCCAACTTAAGCCTTTTGTTCGCTAATTCCTCAGATGAACACTGCTCCTTGGATATATAAGTACACTGCTACCTACCACTACTACGAAGATGATAGTACTTTTTTTTACGCCCCACGAGTGCGATGGACAACCTTCCGGAGGTAACTACGGGAAGGAGGTGGTGAATCCTCATGGATACCAACGTAGCATAAGGCTACGTTGATTATGTCGGACTCTTACCGACTAAACACCACCTAGGGACTGCTTTTAGCCTTGTCGGGCCTTAAAAGCTTCATCTAAATTTCTTCATAAAAATTCTAAGCGATCGCCTGGTAGGGAACGGGCGACGCAAACGCCGCTCAGGAATGAGCGTGCGTTAAGTGAAAATGGCAGCCTCATGAAGTTGGGGTAAGCCTTATGGCTTACCCCATGTATGGAGATGTAGGGGACAAGAGGTAGTCGACTGCGACTACCTGGACTTAAACGATAGTACCTACTACGAGTATTATCATTTAGACGCGTCTCGAAGCAAGGCGTTGATATCTTTTGAAGTAGAGACTTCTTTTGGCGCACTGTACACAATCTTGTGATTAGTAGTAAATGAGACTGAGAAGTCACGTTCGGCTATATAACGCTCGTTGGGATAAAGTCGCCCGACGTAGCGAGACGGAGCGAGAGGTGATGTTTTCACTTCAGTCGTGTGGTCAATTACACTGTTTTTTTTTTATATAAGAGGCGATTTACGAGCATGTGACTGAGGCAGCTAATGGTAAGTCGATAACTTATCATAACCCATAGACGTTAGCAACACCAAAAGATCCACTGCCAGACTTTTTTTGCGACAATAAATTTAATTTACCATTGAAAGTAGAGTGAAAAATGTAGTGTCAAAAAAATCCGCTGTATTCCAAATTGTATGCAACATCATAACAGAACGAGGTTTAATGAATGTGGCCATAATATTTAGAAATAAAGCATCATTGAATGTGACGCTAAGAGCTCGAACGCACTGGGCAACTGCGACCTTAGTCGTAGATTTAGATTAAGCTGCACCCCCTTTGGACACGTTTTCTTACGATTTAATATGTACTAAATCTCAAATCCCAATCCTCCAAGTACTATGGGAGCGAGCGTCAGTCTGCGTCCGAGGTATTCGTACTATTTCGTACGTATAAGCACGTAAAGATCCGACAACCGACGCGACGTCGAAACGAAAGCAACTACAGAACTTACTGGGATTTTTACTCGCTTCAATTGCGTGGTGCGTCCATGGTATTAAATATAACAAAATGTATTTTCTTTATACAATTAGGGTGACAAACAAGTGTACGACCTGCCAGATTTTGAACTCGTAACTTTATTATTTTCAGTTCACAACCTATTCGTATATTTCATAAAGTATGCAGTGTACACCCACCATAAGAGCCCGGTATTGTTTTGACGTCATCAGTCACGATGAGCGAAAATTGTAACAATGCCGGATTAACAGTTGACGCCTTTATAAATATTCATTTTGGCAGCGTTAAGTTCGAGGACCGCCGGGAGCAGAGTTTTGTGCGACAGATGTGTTGTCGAGACATTGCCAGTGCCTGGCTGGCAATAGCATTCATTATAAATATGGGAAGCGAGGAAATTATTCTTATAATTGGAATAATTAACGGGCTTGAAATTTAATATATTGTATTTGATATTGATACATTTGAAAAATGGAAAATAGTAATATTTATTCACTGTAAAGGTAGTAATTTATATTGTAATTGGTTTGCCTTTAAAGATTACATGGACCAAAGAAATTTACAGTCTTATTAATAAAAATCCCAAAAGACGTTTAAGAGTCTTTATAAGCTGATATATATAAAACTGTTCAGTTTATAAACTTTTTGAAGAAATTATGGATAATGCGTATAAAACCTCTAACACTTCTTCAACATGAAGAGATAACAAGACTGCCAGGAGGCTTTCTGGCACGAGCACTATATCATCATCATCAGGTCCATTTTACTCTCCACTACAGTACGACTCTCTCTCGTCCGTCATAGACGGAAGGAGGAATTGGCCTACACTGCCCACACTGGCCAAACGGCTTGAGGAGGCCTGATCGATATTTGATAATATATTTCCTTTAGTCGCCTTGTACGACATCCACGGGAAGAAACGGAGTGATTCTATTCTAGTCTGCCGGAAACCACACGGCGTTATGTCGCTTATAATAATTTTAACAAAAAAAATAACAACTCCATACATTACTCTACATTTTATGTATGTAGATACAGGCTGATGAAGATGATGAAAAAAGAAATATGGGACCAATCTTGAAGTATACTCTTTCAAATAAAAAAAGTTTTTTTTTTAAATCGTAATTAAGTAACAAAAATAAAAAATTCCAGCCGAATTGAGAACCTCCTCCTTTTTTGGAGTGAGTTAAAAAGAGTATTACTACTTATTATTGCATTTCAAGAAAAAACTTTCTTATAATCCACGCACCATTTAGCAATATTTTTACAATGGACAATGTAAAACAGAATCTGTTACATTCCTATGTTAGGTGCGTCGGTAAAGATAAGAACTTTAGGAATATGTTTATAAATATCTATAAAGAGTATGTTTGTTTATAACTATCGATAACCGATACTTATTGCAGTATTGTGTTAACAAACTAAAGGAGCAAATCTGCATTGCATACAAGACAATTAATTAAAAAACCCACTTATTGTCTAGTCAAGCCGACGGCCATTGAAATTCATGATAGTGTGTATTTTATTAGTCAAGCTCTTTCATTTGATACCCATATTGAACGGATTGTGAAAAAATATATAATCCGTCATTTTGTGGCGGCGGCCATCTTGAACCGATTTTCATCAAATATATTCTCTTTTATTTATTTAATCATAAACAATTTTTACATTGTGTTTGATATCAAAGTCAAATATAAATGTAGGTAGGACTAATTGGTAAAATTTATATAATATTAATTAACTGGATATTAAGAATAATATAAGAATTGAATTAACTTAGTAGTAGAAATTATATAATTATAAATTAAAATCACTAATATAACTAAGAACACTCCCGAGGCATTCACCTTTCAAATAAAAAAAAATCAAGATCAGTCACATACAGAGACACGTCAAACTTATAACACCCCGTCGTTTTTGCATCCGGAGTTAAAAATTCGCTGGCATAGCTCGCGGTATCTATTCTAGTACTAAATCTAAGGGTATGATCAGGCGACGCACTAGCGGCTATAGCACAGGCTATAGTGAGGTAGTGGAGCGCACTATCGCGGTATCTTCACGCTCGGCCGAGTGGAAGCCTTCTGCTTCATCAGACGCGCCGATACGCTCACTTCACGCACTTGACGAGTTTACATTTTTATCACTGAAAACTTGTTTTTTTTTTAATCCTTAGTAAAAATACTTAAAATAAAATAAACGCTGCAAAATAAATTGTTTTTATCAACTGTTTGCAAACATTCTTTAGTGTGTGAGTTGTGTACAAAGCTTGACTAAAAACCTAAGTCACTAATTGTATTTATAACTGATTTTAAAAATAATATTATTAAAACTCACGTGAGACATTATACTAAATTAATTAAATAAATTCAACGGGTCACTCACGTCTTTTTGATAAAGGTCTCCTTTTGAGATCGAAACTAGTCGGCTTTCCCGACAAAAAGACGTGAGTGACCCGTTGAATTTATTTAATTAATTTACGATTTTAAAAAGTTTCAAATGCATTTTTATTCATTAGAAGATACAATTCTGATTATTGATTGAATATAATGATGTTGATTTCATCAGAATTTTGAAAAAAGTCTGTTCTAAAAGTAAAAACAATATTTATTTATCTAACCCATTTACTTTGCATTACGTTGTCTTATCAACCTAACTACGTATACAAGCTTTTTATATATATGAGATTTTTTTATATAATGGCAAATGAGCATATGGATCACCTGATGAAAAACAATTACCACAGCCCATGGAGATCAGCAACACCAAGGGCTCGCCGATCCGTTGCCAGCCTATGCTCCTACCTTTGAATTTCAAAGAAACACGATATTGGATTGAGTTGGAACCATTTTGGCACCGCACTACGAAATATGTACCTATTTTAGTTTCTAGTTTTATGATGACCAACAAAAAGACGACTTTCTTTCTTCATTTAAGAGTAGATTGTTCTAAGTTGCTCTAATGCATTTTGCTAGTAAGGTAAAGGACTTTCTCTTGTCTTTTTTTAATACTACGTCGGATGGCAGAAAAGCATGATGTGAAGCGATTACCGTAGCTATATTGATGCTCGCAACATGAAATATCGCTCACGTGCCGCCACACTGCTGCCAACGTAGCAACTCCGTCGTTTCTGGTGACCTCACTCACTCGCAGGAAGACTTGGTAACGTCCTGGCTTCCGACCGACGGCTTACAGTGCCCTCCGAAACACGAAGGAGCTCGATATAAATAAACCCATCCATGGACAGGCTATGGCAGACATTGCTTAACTTACGTGTTCGATTAGACTGACACATACAACGTCGCCACCGAGCTCGCCCCTTACACTCCTCAATCTTGTTATATTACCCACAGTAAATTTGGATACTTAATTTAACAACAGACCGCAATTAATTCCATAATTGCACATATTGAAAGAGCCAAACAAGGCTTTGTTATTAGTAATACTAAACACAGCAATTGCATACTGTCAATATCATATAAATATCAATATTGGATCAAATACCTATATTCAGCAACGGAAGCTATTTATGTCCGCGCACGACCTCCGGTATTGTTTACAAATAATTAATTGTCGAATGCAACTGTGCCCGTTGATATTGGCATAATAAATGCTATGCCGTATTGTATCCACATAAATAAATACATTTCCAATACTACAAACCTAACGTGACAACACAAATTAAACTTAAACTCCACCGCAATAACTATCATAATCGGCTGTTAAACGATGTAGAGTTTGACGCGAGTATGGGCAGCTCCAAACGGTCGTATATTGGGAAACTTAAAAAGGAATTAATTTTATTCATTGCGAAATAGAGAATATATTGGCTTGGATTAGTTAAACGATTTTGTGTGCCAGTGTACATCTTAACTGCTACGTAAGATCAAAGCAATTTGAACTTTTATCGTGTTGTGTTATGGTTTAATATTGAAGGGAATAGTTTGGATGTATGGTTATTACAGTAGCATGGTCATGCAAGGGGTGATACGGGGTGGTGGATTCGGTGCAACGCGTGCCGGTGAATAATGCGTCGCTAACGGGCGATTAACGGCCACTGTCGATCGGCCGTTTTTATATCGGCGATACAACAAACAACTTGATCGGTGATAGTTGCACCGATTTATAGTAAGTAGTTTACGAGGTGACCGCTTTTGTTTAACGAGATGGGAGCCCACTATACATTCCCACCACTGTGTGTCCTGTGTAGCCAAAATTAACAGCGTCGACCACCAAAAAAGGCAATCAACAATGAAGTCCATTGCAGTCCCTGGGATTAAACTATGGCTACCTTGGAACTCACAACGAATTTAATCAGAAGAAATTAGTAGGAGTAGGAAGCTTTTGGCATTTGACTTTCCCTCTTGACAATGTGAGAGACAGCTATATGGCAAATAAGGCATTAAAAGCCTAGAGACGGCTAAAGACAGAAAAAAAAAGAAAAGGCTAGTCAGGTGAAGCTCAACTGCCGTGCACCATGCATTTTAAATATCTAACACTGTTTAACTAATGTTAACATTAGTTAAGCAAGTGATACCCAAGCAAGATCAAGATTACATCTATTTAGTTCTCAACTTTATTAAGTCACTAATTTGTTCTCATCAAATTCGTTGTGAGTTTCAAGACAGCCGTAGTCTTCAGTCAGTCCCCGGAACTGCAATAGACTTCACTGTTCATTGCTGCATCATATTTTCAATTATTATCATCACATTACCTAAAATCCCAGTAATTCGTAATCTAACATAAAATAACTAAGAAATCTTTAATCAAATCAAATATCTAATCTATTACTTTTATGGCTGGAATTAACCGGCCAGCATTTTTCACAAAGCTAAGCTCTATTGTTAAGCCTCTGCTATGTAGATATCCCATTTCGTAACTGGATATTGGCTGAGGATTAAAGTAGATGCCAAACGGTAAATCAATGAAGCCTGTCTAGTCAGGTTAATCAAATGTATCTACTGGGCTTTAGGATATGCAGCAGATACAATCGGAGACAAAAGTGAATGCGCTTTCTCCAAGAAAATTGACAGAGTATTATTTTATGTATAATTTGACTCAGAACTGTAAAGCATACCTTACTTATTTGTCTGATTGCTTTCCACCAGGAGGTGACCCACATGCTCGTTTGCCCCCCTCTCATGAGAAAATAAAAAAAAATGTTTACAGAATATTTGATCTTATTATCACTAACTAGCTAAATTCAGCCACGCTTCCCTGTGACTCAGTTTCACTTTCGATAAAATTTATAAAACAGTTGAGAGCATCCTATAATCCAAAAATGCCTCATTCTGGCAAGCTTTCAAAACGAGTAGTTATGTAACTTTACATAGTTTAAGATTTTGAACAAACGAACATTTACATATTTTAGTTGTAATAAAGGACCATATTTATTTTATTAATATTTTATCGAGTAGGTATATGCTTAAACACAGTTTAATACTCTCATAGCCGTTTACAAACGTAAGTGTTATTCAATTATATTAATGTGTTATAACGGTTTTAAGTAATATATTTTTAATAATGTGTTTATTTTTATATTTTACCATTTACATATGATGGGCATTGACCTTATTTATAATTACATACCTCAATCATATGAATAGTAAAAGAAACTAAATCATGAAAAGTAAATCAATTATAAAATGGGCTTTTGATATACATAACATTATTGTTGCTTTCAGCGTAAACCTTGTATAGTTCTCCAACTGCTATTAAATTTTAGCCAATTGATAAGATATTGTGCGCATCAACCAATATTCATCCCAGTGCACGGTTTTTTTTTATATACTACGTCGGGTGGTAGACAAGCATACGTCCCGCCCGATGTGAAGCGGTTACCGTAACCGTATCGCAACATAAAATATCGCTCGCGCGTCGCTACCAACGCAGCATCTCCTTCCTTTCTGGTGACCTCACTCACTCGCAGGAACACAACAACCCTCAAGGGAATTGTTATTTGGCTGCGGTATTCTGTGAGGTGGAGGTACATTCCCCAGTCGGGTAGCTTACAATTACGCTCCCTACATTTCTTAATGTGGATATGTGTGGTATTTTGAGAGAAATAATTACCATAATAATAACATTTAATATTGTTGGTTGATTTGCATATTTTTGCACTTGATGTAATGATTGTTTCGGTGCTGTAGTGTTGAGTGAGCGGAGCAACAGATAAACCATGTATGGTTTTCATTTGCTACCTTTTGTAGTTTAAGAAAAAAAAATGTAAAACATTCAAATTATGGTTTTTAAATAAATAATAAAAAAAAAAAATCTTAGCCAATTGATAAGATTTTTCCACATCAACCCATATTCATCCTAGTGCTGGGATACTGCTCTTCCATTAATCGAAGGGGTTTAAAGCATACTCACCACACTACTCAACTGCGGGATAACGGAGGCCAGTGTTTTCAAGCCGCCCAACTAACGGCCACCGACTTGGCTTAACATCATCTAATAACGTCATCTAATGACAACAGTCGGGCCCGACGGCTTAACGTGCCCGCTGAAACACAAAGCTCGAGATAAACAAGCCCATCCATGGACAGGCTACGGTCGACGTTGCTTAACTTGCGTGTTCGGTTAGGCTGACATGCGCCTTAGGAAAAACAGTGATCTCCATTAATTAAATTTAAGAAATAAAAACAAACTCGCTGTGCATATTACTAGGCTCCATAAAATCTCTAACTCGTTCCCAGGTCAATGTATACGCTTCTACAATAAACTTCCAAATGACGCGTTTAAATTATCCATGGCTAAATTTAAAAGATTTATCAAAACTAGACTATGTCAAAAGGCTTACTATTGTATCTCAGATTACATAAATGATAAAACTATTTGGAAATGAATTGCTCTTGTCACGTTAATGATTGTATTTGTGTTAAATGTAACGATATTGGCAATTAAAAGAGTCGGCCTTGAGTTTCTTGCCAGTTCTTCTCATGAAACCCCGTCGCCGGAACTGGCACTTAAATTCACTTTCACAGATAGTGTGATGAAAGTGAATCTAAGCTCTGCGGATTTAGAGTAGTAATGATTTAGATACATGTCTTATATTTAATTTGTATGACGTTTCTAAGTGCTTTATAAAGTCCAAGGAATAAAGATATTTTGACTTGACTTTGACTTTGCGCAACGACGCCATCGAGCTCCGCGATTAGATCAAATTCCAGTAAACTCCAAAATTCAAAACACTTTACTCATCAGCTGTCCTCGGTAATACTGCACCATGTGATCACATTCCTGGCATAGCCGAGCACGGCGGAATTATCCGACGGCTCAATGAAACCGGCTTGCCTCACCTCACTCATACGTTTATTACTAGTTCAAGTACTACTCAAGGGGTAAATACGATATCCTTGGTTTAAATTACAGTGACAATAGATCTCAGATATACAAAAAATAACTTTTTTGCAAAAATAGAGAGCAACCGACTTCATTGCAGTTGACACTTTTTTCTTCTTCTAAGTCGTTAAGTCGTTATACTTTTGCCAGAATGGTCGTGGTCATCATTGTGAATCACGATGAGTGATGATCTTGGTAATACAGCGCCATTTGTCGCGGACAGCAGCTTTGAATACGCGTAGACTTCAATGTAGTCGATTGCTCTTTTTAACTGACTCCAAAAAAGGAGAGGTTCTCAATTCGGCTGTATTTTTTTTTTAATGTTTGTTACTTAATTACTCCGTGATTTATAAACTGATTTGAAAAAAACTTTTTTTTATTTGAAAGAGTATACTTCCAGATTGGTCCCATATTTTTTTCATCATGTTCATCATCATCATCATCATTCTGTATCTACATACATAAATGTAGAGTAATGTTTGGAGTCGGTTTTTATTTGTTCAAATTATTACCTTACTAGAGTTAAAAAAATAATAAATAATAATATAATAAATATTGTCAGACAAAGTAAGCGAAGCTTGTGTTATGGGTACTAGACAACTGATAAACATACGTAAATACATTTTTTTTTGTAAATACATACTTATGATACATAGAAAACACCCAGACAAACAGACATGTTTATGCACACAAAAGTTTGTCCTATGTGGGAATCGAACCCACGAGCGTTGGTGTCGAAGCCGCGTCATTGACCGCTACGTCACCGAGCTCGTCAATTACTCCGTGATTTGAACAAATGAACTTTTCAAATGAACCCTATAATACCGAGTATGTAATTTACGGGTATATCTTCTAACGTATGTATGATTTTTATGAAATTTTGTGTGCATATCGGGTAGGTCTAAGATTCAGACATCTATTTTTCATACCCATAAATAATAAGGGTGACCCACCTCCAAAAAAAAATATTTTTACTTTATAGACCAAATCTTTTATTTTTATTTTATTATGATAAATCATAATAATTTAATTTAATTAAAATTTTCACCATCCCTTCTTCACCATGGTAGAACATCAACCCCTATATTTATATAGCCAAACACCGTTTGTCGGGTCAGCTAGAATACAATAAAATGTTGAAAAAAGTACAATAACGTACGTCATTGTACTTTTTCCTACTTGGTAAAAATCCCGGGATTTTTCCCATCGTGCTATTGCTCATCTCTACTCGGGGGACTTGTCTTCGCATTCGCACATCATAAAACTGCAAATTCACACTCAAATTAATGTGCTCGCCTATCTTTAATATTATTTTGTGTTTTGAAGTACTTCTCTCCAAACTTCCGGCATACGGTCTGCCTGTCCAGCTTTGTGACTGGATTGCTAGCTTCCTGCATGAGCGTAGAAAAACATCCGCGTCCGTGCAGATGGTTGCGCTTCGCGGTTCATGCCAGTGAATGCTGGCGTCCCCCAGGGCTCCGTTCTATCGCCCACCCTCTTTCTGCTTCATATCAATGACATGCTACCTCTAGGAAACATTCATTGCTATGCTGACGACAGTACGGTTCATGGGCGATATTTCGGTCGACCTGGTGCTGGTAGGACAGAGATTGGTGAGAAACGGGAGACTCTTGTCGTAGAACTGGATCGGGTGTTGGATCTCATTAGTAAATGGGGTTCCAGCAATCTGGTCGAGTTCAATGCTAAGAAAACCCAAGTGTGCGCGTTTACCACAAAAACATCTCCATTCCATCCTACCCCCAGCCTTCAGAGCACTTCGCTTAATTTACGAGAGAGCTTGAACATGCTAGGCATGGATATTCGCTGCAACCTTAACCAAAGGGAATATATTGAGAGCCTCATTTCAACAGCCTCAAAGAAACTCGGGATCCTGAACAGGGTGCGGCGGTTCTTCGCGCCGGACCAGCTTTGTCTTTTGTACAAGACTCAAGTTCGGGCCTGCGTGGAGTACTGCTCGCATCTCTGGGATGGTTCCGCCCAGTACCTCCTCGAGGCTCTCGACAGGTTGCAGCGACGAGCGGTCCGTATAATTGGTGACGAAGAGGTCACCAAGAATCTTGAACCTCTTCAGCTCCGGAGAGATATTGGTTCACTTAGCGTATTTTATCGCCTATACCACGGAGAGTGCTCTGAAGAACTGTTTTCCCTTATCCCTTCCTCCCCTTTCCGTCACCGAACAACACATACAGGCTTGCGATGCCACAATTTCACCGTTGGTATCATTCCGTCGCGTAGTAAAAAGTTTGGCAACTCCTATCTATGTCGCACTATAAAAGTGGAACGCGTTGCCGGCATATGTATTTCCTCAATCATACAATATGGGATCCTTCAAGCGAAGCGTGAAGAAGCATCTTGTGGGCCAGCATGGCAGCGTCAACTGACAAGACATCAAGGTCTCTTGTCCGTTGCCGTTGCGATTGGGGCTCCACTTTTCGCTTACCATCAGGCGAAGTGGAGCCAATATGCTGAGCTAATATTAAAACAAAAAAAAATGAACGTGTCCACGAGATACAAAGAAATTATTTCGAAAAAATATATATAATAATAAACAAATCACGGTCAAAAATGCGGTTTGAAATAGGAGCTCATTTGAACTACGTTTTATACATATCATACAATCGATGTCGATATAATACTGTATTATACAATTCTTACCTCATTTTTAGGGTTCCGTACCCAAAGGGTAAAAAGGAACCCTATTACTAAGGCTCCGCTGTCCGTCCGTCTGTCACCAGGCTGTATCTCATGAACCGTGATAGTTAGATAGTTGAATTTTTCACAGATGATGTATTTCTTTTGCCGCTATAACAACAAATACTAAAAAACAGAATAAAATAAATATTTAAGGGGGCTCCCATACAACAAACGTGAATTTTTTGCTCGTTTTTGCTCGCAATTGATAACGGCAATTGGTAGACGCTTGAAATAGTCACAAAATATTTAGTTATATATTTACTTTAAAAATAAAAAATTAAATAAAAATAAAACAAATATTTAAGGGGGGCTCCACTATAACAAACGTGATTTTTTTGCTGTTTCTATACATAATGGTACGGAACCCTTCGTGCGCGAGTCCGACTCGCACTTGGCCGGTTTTATTATAGACATCTTTATACCTGACTACGGCCACACCCCGACCACTCCATACAAATATCGCATCCTAAGCTACTACATGACGTTTGTGCAGAACAAAAATGAGCGTGTTGCGTACGGCGCTATACAAACAATTCCACATTCGTCTCAAAGGGGAGGTGAGCTCGATACGAGAGAAGTACTATTACTTATACACCATATACTCATAGTACTGTGCTTATACTGTGCTATGGCAAAGCCAAAAGGAAAGGTTTTGATTTTTTTTGTCTATGTTATTTCTTGTTATAATCGTACCGAGAACATTATGCATATGATTTTGATGATTATGGCCCCGCTAACATAGACTACATTTTAACCGATTTCAACGACAATAAGTGGAGTTCGATTTTTTTTTGTTTGTAATCGGGTTACAGTTTTTTTAATTTATTTCGTGTTTATTACATCATCAAATCCTAACAAAAGTAGGTAAACATGGGAATATCGACCTCTTTCGAATTACCTAAGAAAAATGGTTCATAACTGGCGCTAACACTATAAGTAGGTAAGTATAAAAATACGAGGAATAAATTAATAGTGCCCATCTTTTTGCAAATAAATTTCATTAAAATATACCGTCTGATAAACGGCTTCGTTGATTGTCTTGCACAACCTCATTATTCTGTAAAACACTTCATCCTAATATTTCTTCCCTAAAAAAATACATCGACGAAACGTTTTATCTTTCAAACAAAATAGCCCCATAAAAGAGCATTTGAATGACATTGAAAAATGACAGTCATCATTTCAACACCATTTTTATGGGCACAATTTCTTTCGCATAAATATAAAAATCGGGCCCGTCTTTATAAAAACATCTCTTCAATTGTCATTCATGGCGGTGAAACGCGTATTTGTCACCCGGCATACTGGCGGTTCGCGTATCGCGTTCCAAATATAAAAATGCAATTTTAAACAAAAATCCGCGCGCCGGATTGGAGCCCTCACAATAAAAAATAAATGCGTGCCAAACCTACGAACACACTGCGAGAATTTTATTCGAACAGATATTTTTGTGATTTCTATTTATAAAATAAAATAGAACGTTCTGCTGCGTGGTTTTTCTTTTCTAATGTTGTAGTTTATGTAAAAATGTTGTGTCTAAGTGTTATTATTATATAATGGTTGATTTGGCCAATTCGCCGAAAAAAACAAAGATGTATATTTATTATTATTTACAGATTCGTAATCTACGATCATTAAATACTATTCATTATCGAAGTTGGCATCATAATATACCAAGCAAATGTGTCTAATCAATCACGCATAAATAATTATGATTTTATTAGAACCTTATTCACGGAACTTAAGTAGATACTATTTGACTCACATATAGCAATATAATATTTTTATGTATGTTTATGAGGTATATGAGTATTTATAGATGTAGTAATTATGTAGTTATGTCAATATAATGTATGTCATGTAGATTTATTTCGTCATGTATATTATTTTATATTTGGCGTTTTTATTTGGTCTACACTTCCAACAATGTATTGTCTCTAGTACAGCCATTAAGGTTAGCTGGAAGAGATCTCTCTTAGAGATAAGCTCACCTTTGTATTTACCTCTATAACATGAAATAGTTTGTATTAGTTATGCAATAAAGAATAAATAATACTTATTTTTTAGATAATATTTTGAAAAATATTGAAAGTATATTCGTGTTAGTTATTAAAAATATTTTCATTACAAATAAAACATCTCTAATCGGTGTCCGCTTAAATAGCTTCCTAATCGTCAGCGCGAACAACAGAAGTTGCTCTGCTCTCAATTCTCAATTCTTTTTACTCCTCTTTCTCCGGAATACTGACTTGAAATGTAAATTCCAGACCTACATGAGTCCTATGATCGTGACCACGTTATTTAGTTATGCGGTGTAAGTGGTTCATCAACATCCTTGAACCTAAGCCAAGTTTACCTGCACGCGGTACACCCTGCTGACTGACAAACGAAGCTCTGGCGAAAAGAGAGGTAGGGAGCGTAATTGTAAGCTACCCGACTGGGGAATGTACCTCCACCTCACAGAATACCGCAGCCAAATAACAATTCCCTTGAGGGTTGTTGTGTTCCTGCGAGTGAGTGAGGTGACCAGAAAGAAAGGAGATGTAGCGTTGGCAGCGGGGGTGGCGGCGCGCGAGTGATAGTTTATGTTGCAAGCGTTAATATGGCTTCGGTAACCACTCCACATCAGGCGGGCCGTATGCTTGTTTTCCACACGACGTAGTATTAAAAATTAAAAAAAAAACCTTGGTTGTAGGTTTTTTTTTGCGTTTTTTTGCGTTCAAAAAGTATGTTCAAATTCAATTTGCTGAATAATTTGTCCAGACACAAATCGTCATCGTCCTAGTTTTCTTTTTACATTCTGTGTATTATTTATGTATTTATCTAAGTATATATTCTATTTTTTTGTATAACCTTGTAAGCTGCATTCGTATGTCTGATTTTCCCAAAGTTGACTGGTATAGAATGCTCTTAGATATAAGTCCGACTTTTGTATCTTTATTTTCTGGTCAATAAAGTTTAGCTACATAAAATAACTCTACATTTTGTCTACATTGACATAAAACTAGTCTACTTATTATTTTAAAAAACAGAATAGTATTTTAAATAAGATGAACGAAAAGTAAAAAATACAAAATAAAAACAATTCTTTAAAAATATAAAATAGAAGAAAGAATTTAGACACTCAATATTGAAAATAATACAAAAAATATTTTACCACAAGAATATCTGTATAGCTATTCCTACGCGAAACTTCTCCGAAGCTGTATGTAATAAAATAAACTTTACGATGCTATCCCGAAAACAACCGATATCAAACTCAAAAACAATCACCAATAAATTTCGCGCCGAAATCAAGCCCGTCATCTGGGGAGTGTCTGAATTTCGTATTCACTGCGTCGTCAAGAGCACATCAGCAGGCAAAGTAGCAAAATATTATAATAGCATAATGGTGTCAGGTGGCGTTGTCCTACGGGCTCCGGTTTTTACCTTCATGAAAACCTAAATGTGTGCGTCAGTTAAGGAAAGACATCGATATCGATATATCGATAATTCTAATTTTTAATGCTCGATTGGAAGCATGTCGCCGTTTGTTACATTTATCTTTAAAAATGCAAAAGTACTTTTTGCATTTTTAAAGATAAATGTAACAAACGGCAAAGTGGTGTGATGAGTTTATAGAGGAAGGCATAAAATGTATGCCATTGAAAAGCAATAAATATTGTTAGATTGTACTACTTTAGATAAAATATTTTTAGAAAAAATATGTTTTGGTTCTTAGGACAACAAGATTTATTAAATATTTCATATGTATATTATGCTTTATGGATGAAGAGTAGCATCAGCCTTTATAATCAAGGATAAGTGTGTATGAATAAATGATGTTTATTGTGAAAAAAAAATATTTTTCGTTATCTATTTTCCTAAGAAATACTCGGAAATAGATGGTGCCGCAATACTTTATGTCATGAGTATAGTGAAAAAATTGGATTATCTCATTTATATCACATTTCATGAATATCTAGTGAGACATTAACATAAAAACATGTAAACCTTTTTTTATATTTCCCATATAATAGATAAATTTATTATATCAAAATATGTATATTTCATTTACCGATATTTCGATAACTATCACAACACTACTTTAGAGACAAACAGTGTCGCGACGCGATCGGTGTGTCGTACACTAAGCGGGGTTTAGGCTCGTGATACGAAAGCGAAGTGACGTCACTCAACTCTTGCCAACACCATCCCCGTACCACAACCCCGGATTTTATTGCTCGTGGATTGTCGTGTGCTTAGTTTTATTGCACGCTGTTTAGATACCGCCTCTGTGGCTTGAATGCCAAATAACCACGAATATTCATGTATGAAAATCGGATTCGCCGAAACTCAGTTTTTATGGCTGTTTGGGAACTATCAAATTTTAAAGCCAAATTTGTGCTTTGCATTTACATGTTGAGTAAGGCAAATATAAACATTATTTGCCAGCTATTTACATTATACGTTAGTTTACTTTGAGTCTAATATTCTGAAAGAACTAAACTGTGATCTAAATAATAGAACATTGTGATTTAATAGTCTTAAATACGTTTCTACAGACACACGAGAGGACAAACGTTATTTGTGGAGTGCAATGTCTACGTAACTATATAAGTTTATGTTTAATAAGAATTTATTCTGTACTAGCGGCCCGCCCCGACTTCGCACGGGTGGATTTTATTTTTCAAACACTGGGTTACACTATTAAAGTTTTAATAGGGATACTTAATATTGTCTAGTAATAAATATTTTTACGTTACTTCACTACATAGTATAAAACAAAGTCGCTTTCTCTGTCCCTATGTCCCTTTGTATGCTTAAATCTTTGAAACTACGCAACGGATTATGATGCGGTTTTTTTAATAGATAGAGTGATTCAACTGGAAAGTTTATATGTATAATATATGCATAACATAGTAGAAAAACACTGATAATTTAGAGGTTTCTAATGTGATGTCGTAAATAAACACATTTTTTTGCTCTTTCATTGCAAACGCTGGCTGAACCCAACGAGATAGATCAAAATAATGTAGTACAGTATTGTTCACCTTAAAATGGTCTACAAAAAAGTTCGCGATGGTATATGTCTATCTCTTAGTGGTAACACACAATAACCGTTATTTTATCCTTTGCTTTTTACAAGAAATAATGCCTTATTTACGAAGCGATTTTAAGCAATACAGAATTAATCCTTATCCAATTAAGTACCTTAAATACATTGCGCATTTAATATAGATCAATATGGCGCTTCACAGCATGTAATTTAAATGAATAGTTTAGAAGATATTACACATTTAAAATGCAGGGACATAACGGCTGTGGCGGTACCGGCCGCGGATCCGGCGGCGTGTGCCTATAACTGGGGAAGGACTGGATAGGACAAAGCGCAAAGACCTTCTGTAGTACATTTAGTATCAGCATTGCACCCGTGCGAAGCCGGGGCGGGTCGCTAGTATATAATAAAATATAAATGGTGTGCGTTATCAAACTCTCACTCTCGATAATCCTGACTCTTGAGCAGGCGACGTAGAGCTGGCCAGGCCGCTTTTAAACTTTGTCCCTGTGCAGAATGCTCTTAGCACTAAGTCCGCCTTTTGTATCTTTATTCTACGGACAATAAAGTTTAAAAATAATGAGTATAAATAAATAAAATAAAAACACGAATACAGTAAAACTAACTTTGAATGCATGTTTACTGGTATCATAAGAACTCTTGACGAAAAATATATTGAAAAAATGAATTTACATACACTTCAAACCTTTATTTATCCCACTGCTGGTATACGGGTCTCCTCCCAATCGAAGAGCAGCGTGGTGGAGTATGTTCTATACGAGGATACTCCACTCAGCTGCAGGTTGGGTTTTGGTTTTGGTACGAGCCGCCTAAAAGCCACTGACTTGGCAACTGTCACCTAATGACAATCGCGGCCAAAGGCTTAACATGCCTTCCAAAGCATGTGGAGGGAGGTATTAGATTGGACGTCGCGCGGAAGACGACCAATTTGAGGGGCTATGCTCGGGGTTTCTCTGAGGGATCGAATCCAGAACGAAGAAATTCGACGGAGAACTAAAGTTGTCGGCACAGCCTTTCGAGTTTGCAAGCTGAAGCGGCAATAGGCGGGTCACATCTGCCGAGTAAGTGATGGCAGATGGGGGAGGAAGGTATTAGAGTGGAGGCCGCGCGTAGGACGACGAACCGTTGGACGCCCTCCTACTAGATGGTCCGATGACCTTAAGAAAGCGGCTGGATGCAGAAGGCGGAGGATCGTATTTTTTGGTGAAACGCATTGGAGAAAGCTTATATCCAGCAGTGGGTAGATATAGGCTGATGGGGATGATTATCAGTCTTATATCACAACAAATATACCTGAAATAATAAATTAGGCTTGTCATAATAAATTATGACGAAACCCCAATAGGCAAGTATGTTTTCTCTAATAATGGTGAATAGCTAAAATGTAAACCAGCTATATGAAAATAGCAATTAGACATGAAAAATGGTCCGTACATCTCTTGTAATTAAAAAGCCCCCACATATTCGTGCACTTTACGTTGACTTTGATTAATAATTTGATATGACAGCTCTGTCCTGTGAAAGATTTAATGAATCGTCCCTGCTTGCGTCGAAGGTATGTAAATATAATTATAGCATGGCTACGTATGGTGCGCTACGATGGCCACGGTAACCGCTTCACATCAGGCGGGCTGTGATGTGAAGTGCTTGTCTGCCACCCGACGTAGTAATAACAAAAAAAAAATAGCAGGCGTCCTTAGGCCGCAGAAACTGCTTTTCATCAGGCGAGCCGTATTATAGGATATCCTTATTCAGCCCACTACTGGGATATGGGTCCCCCCTTACTGAACGGGTTTAGAGCATACTCCACAACGCTGCTCAGCTGCGGGTTAGCGGAGGCCAGTGTTTTCAAACCGCTTAAAGGCCACTGACTTGGCTTAACGACTGTCATCTATAATGACTACAGTCAGGACCGACGGCTTAACGTGCCCTCCGAGGCATGGAGGAGCTCGATTAAGAAGGAAGAAATTGCTTTTAACAATAAGGCAGCCTTGTTACACATACATATTCTATAAGTGGATATTTTCTGTATTTTTTTTTATACTACGTCGGGTGGCAGACAAGCATACGGCCCGCCTGATGTGAAGCGGTTACCGTAACCGTACCTCTCTTTTCGTTAGAGCTTCGTTTGTCAGTCAGCAGGGTGCACCAAGTGCAGGTGAAGTTGGCTTTGGTTTTTGGTTCAAAGATGTTGATAAACCACTTACACCCCATTACACGATACAACACACTTATACATTACTTACACTTATACGCACAACACACTATATAAAACACTTACACCCCTGTATGCTGACTAAATTGTTTCTGTAGTTTGTATAGTGCAAATAAAGCATATTCTATCTATCTATCTCGCGATAAATAAACCCATCGATGGACAGGCTACGGTCGATATTGCTTAATTGCTTGTTCGATTAGACTGACACACACGACGACGCCACCGAACTCCTCAATTTGTCACCTTACCCTATTGTTGTATGTAAAAAAAGCAGTAAATTTTCATCATTAAGTAATCAATAAAAAAAACCGACTTCATTTGGCAAGCGCAGCTTATTGGTGGGATACCCCGGGAGACGCTGCTGCCCGCCTTCCGGGAGAAAAGTTATTGCGTCACACAAGATTCGCCTTGTACGACATCCAGCGCAGAGCAATGAAGTGGCGCAATTTTATTTTGCCGGTAACCGCACGGCAAATTTAAGGGTTTCCCTCGATTTTTCTGGGATCCCATCATCAGACCCTGACTTGGTGAATATGGGACCTTGCAATCATACCCTCTCAAATAAAAAAAGAATTTTGAAAATCGGTTCACAATTCGCGAAGTTATCGAATAACATACATACAAAAAAAAATCAGTCGAATTGAGAACCTCCTCCTTTTTTGAAGTCGTTTACAAATACTTTAAAACAGTAATGCTTTGAGAAGCTCTATTTACACTGCATCAACTGCGCGTTAAACTCCTAACAGCCACTGACTAGGCTTAATGACTGTCATCTAAATTCAGCCGGCAGCTTAAACAGTACATGAAAATTACTTTTGTTTCTTTTTAAAAAAAATATTTTTATGGATTCCAGTCCTTTTTTGGTTTCCTGTACAAAACAATTCATCAAAGAAATTCTCTTCAAGAAAGTTAGGTATAAAAGTACACACGGGGTAATATTGCATACTTTTCCTCCTAAATTTAGAAGAAAGAAAGAAAAATATTTATTTCAACGATCCACAACATCAGTACATAATAGTAACAGGTGGTAAAAATGGTGTAACATACACATAAGTCGTAGATACCTATTAATTATGACAGTACCTATAATCAAATCACCTATGCACCTTAATGCTGTGGAAGTGACAAAGGATTCTGATTCAGTATAAGTTGCTGCCATACCAGCAACGCTGATTTTCAATCAGAACCTTAAGGGCGAAAAAAGTCGCATTAAACAATTTGTGGCAATGATTTTGATAGAAGATACAGTTATATAAAGTTGGGAAAGATACAAATAACATAATATGACAATAATACATAATATAAATAAAAATGTGGACACAGGATTTTTTCCAGTATATTTGTAAAAGTTTGCAATACATGTATTTGTCCTAATTTACGTAGTAAAGTTCCAACAATACATTTTATTTTTAATTTAATACCTATATTATGATACGAAATGAAATGTCTTTATTTGTAGTAACACAACGGATCGAAATAGATGATAAAGCATCCATATTCATTTATGAACGGACCCATAAATATTAGACAAGCAATAAAAATTTCAATCCTTTTTTAACTGACACTATTTGTATGGGCTAATCCTTTTTCTTTTATTTTATTTTTTCGTAATTTTTTCATTGTTTTTATTAGTTATTCTGCTATTCGGGATGGAGACAAATCTAACAAATTAAAAACCATGAAAATTGGTCCAGTCGTTCTCAAGTTATAAGTGTTCGAACAAACCCGACTTTGTTTTATATATATACTTTATTATTATGTATATATTTATGTCAGGTTCGCGCTGTTATACTGCAAAGTAATACAAAACTTGCACTAAGACAGCAACCTGAACCACCGCGAAATCCTAGGTCTGTGTACTGAACTATATTATATTGTTACCTATTATAATATATTGTTATTATATTGTTACCTAACGAATTTTGATCAAAATTCATTAAGTAAAAATGTTTCGTTTGTAAGCATTTTTGGTCGTATACGCACTGCGCAGAAAGAGTGGAAATAGTAGATTGTTTATTAAGGGAGCAAATAATTATTTTGAAGGTGAGAGAGTTTTTTTGAATGCCGAGTCGAGTGTTAAAACTCGAGCGACGAATTGGAGTGCCCAAATTCGTCGCTCGAGTTTTAACACTCTCACCACCCACCACTTTCCATCTTGTATTCATATCCATTTGGATACCGTGAACTGTGAAGGTGTTAAAATAGTGTTGCTCCTGAGGTGGCCACTCTACTTCTTATCACCCGCTATGAGAAAATAAGTAAATGCAACTATGAATATGTAAGAATAATAGTTTCAGTCTCACTACTTAAAAACAATCTTTACGTTGTTACGACAAATCATTATTTATTTCATTTCAGCATTCAAGTGAAAGTTGTCGCTCACTATCGTCTTAGAGATAAAGCCAAACTCACTTAAACGTAGTGCACTACTAGCGGCTCTAGCGATAGAATGTTAGCGTAAGCTTCCGTCTGAAGTGGCTCGATTGCGGTATTTCATTCCCCTCATAGAAAGGAGATACTGCGAGTGAGTGAGGTAACCAGGAAAAAGTTACTGCATTGGCAACAAACCAAGCGTCTTCATTAAGAAGTTACACGTTTCGAATCTGACGCCCATAGTTACTTTATTATTATTGAGCGAAAATGTCTATGCAGAGCGCTCAGCTTTCCATCCGCGTCGCCAGCTATCCGAAGCAGGCGAGCGATTTGTGCCAAGCTCATAGTTATGCGTCTTACACAGTTACCAGCAAATTTCTCAAAACACTGACATGCAGTATGCTCCACTTAAGTAATCATCAATTAATTTACATAATATTATTTCATTCTATTAAATACACATTCTAATAACAAACATTATAAGAAACTTTGAATCCTATTTTCACTCAGATGGTGGACGATTTAATCGTCATATACCTATGGTAATATCTGAGTAATAAATTAAACATGATTGTAATGACTAACGTTCTACTGTATATCAACAACTTTTAATACTTTTTCATCTGTAAGTATTTATTTTGTATTCATTTTTTACTATAAATATTCTAACTGACAAAACTATCATTTTAATTGTATAGATGTTTATGGCAGTTAACTATTGCCATGGAATCACATCCATGGCAATAGTTCAGATTAACTTCATACTTATACTAATAAGTAATTGTATGCTTGGATATACCAATAAAATTCCAAATTTTAAATTTTCTGAGTGTTGACAGTTTACAACTATCTACCTGACACTTAAAATTCACAATATATATATATATATTTTTAAAGGGACGGGGGCCCACCACTGTGTCTCCTGTTTAGCCAGGATTAACAGCGGCGACCGCCAAAAAAGGCAATGAACAATGAAGTCCATTGCAGTCCCGGGGGTAAAACTACGGCTGTCTTGGAACTCACAACGAATTTAATCAGAAGAACTTAGTAGGAGTAGGAAGCTTTTGGAATTTGACTTCCCCTCTTAGCAATGTGAGAGACAGCAATATTTCACAATATATTGTCAACTACTATAATACAATAATGAAAAATATTTTGAAAAAAAAAAACTTGAAAGAAAACATATTTTTCTAAATATTATAACCATACCACCACTATATAAATAATATAAAAAACCATAAACATGTCATAAAAAAATATTATTACGATCTATCTTAGATCGTAATTATTATGCATTTTTACTGTTTATGATGTAAAAATAAGTATTAATTTTTCATCATACGATAACAGTTGCTAAATAGTATTCCACTGGTAACAATAATAATTGTTGATTGGAAGAGAATTCCTCTCTGGATGGAATGATCAAATCTGCTTTCGTAGTCGTGCTCTGTTATTATTTTTTGTTGTATTTCTCTTGTACATATAATTAAATTAAGGATTTAATGAGACAATGAAAATTTATAACTCCTGAATTAATACTGTGTGAACCTTTGGTACTTAGACTAGAAAATTCATGAAAACATTCTAGAAAAATATATTCTTTTATAAAAAAAAAAAAGAGAATCTACTAAACGGTTTAAATCGACGGTAGCTTTTATGTTAAGTAGAGCTACCGCCAAGCTGCAATCCACGCCACACTAGCCTCAACGCCAAATGCCCGCAAGCCGCCTGCAGGCACGAAGGCCAAGACAAACCAAAATCTTATCACAACGTCGGCTATGCTGCTCTGGTTAATAAGCAAAACTGCACACAAGGGCCGTACCTGAGGCTATTTGAGGAACATATTGCGCCGCGCCATACGCAAACACCTTCAAGCCCCAATAAGTTATGAGCGGTTTGGGCTTACTCCGACCCTTTGAAATATGATTACTCGTTAGTGCTATTGAGTTATGCAAACTGTTGATAAATCGATGTCGCTTTGTTTTGGAACTTCACTCACGCATCGTTTTTTAAGTTTGTGACTTAGGATTTTTTGAAACAAATTGTAAGTTTGTTATTTTAGTTCAACTACTGTTTTTTTTTTTTCACTATATAAGAAGCTTATGTGTGTCTGTAAACGTCATAAATGAGCGTTTACAGCGTTTTTATGGTGAGTTAATTCCGTGCTAAACTGTAATATGAAAAGAATGCGACAATAGGGAATGCATGAAAATTTATTATTTTAATTCAACATTGCTAAATCAAACATCCTACAATAACTCGATAACTCGTCTATCTTTATAAAATTGGTAAAAAAATTAAATCATTAAAACGTAACGTGGTCGGTAAAAAAATGAAGAGACTTCAGTTGAGTAGATAAAAAACAGGACGTCATAAATCAGGTTGTAGTAGGTATATTTTTTATAGAAAATTGACGTTTTAACAGATGATAAAAAGTAACTAATTTGACAAAGTCATCACTATCTTTATTGTCAGGTCTTTGTAAACTTTAAAACCATACAAATATATTTGCCAACTCTGAAAATTGTTGAGTGTAGAGATGCTTATTTAATTTAAGCAACAAATAAAGCACTTAAATATCCAAACACATCGGCTTAAGTCGGCAGGCTTAGCTCGCTGTTATCTCTAGGTAGTTGGTAATTTGTAAGCGCCCCAGGGTAAGCGCTTTCCGCCGAAAATACGAGCCTGATCCGGCCTCAGTGTATACCCTGCTTGACAATGAGATACTGAATATTATCACCATAGTATCACATGATATGTATTATACATATCACGTGATACTATGGTGATAATATTACTACTCTGTAGTTACGTATATTTGAACTTCTAGTGTATATGCCTATACGCAAATCTTTATAAGAGTAGTTGCATAATATAACTCATACATACGGGTACATATGAGTGTATACATAATAATTGATAAAGGTTGTCAACGCAGCAACTCCTTCGTTTCTGGTAATCTCACTCACGGAATTGTTATTTGGCTGCGGTATTCTATGAGGTGGAGGTACTTCCTCAGTCGGGCAACATACAAATATGCTGTACCCTATCTCTCTCCCTATCCTATTATAGTTTTTGGTTTAATGCAGAAACTCCCAAATCCCGCGGAACCTTAGGGCTCTGTGGAAAAGTCGCAAAGGTTTCACGAAATATCACAATATCCGTTTTTATTTAAAATATTTTTTTAATCTAAAAGAAATGAAAATACTTTTAATTCAACTTAACACACGCGCAATTGCAATTATTTGATGTGGGGTTGCGTAAAATTTATGGGTTTTGGTTAATGTTCAGTTGCCGTAAAAAATTGTGAAACCTTGTAGCCCTGGAGCCCTACCGCCGAAACTGAAGCCGATTACCATCGGATTTTTGATCGATTGCGATAATAGATGTTAGATTTAAGTTAATAACAAACTCCTTCAGCATAGCCGGCACAGCTCTCAATCTAAGCTAAAGTTTGATTTTTGCAATCAAAAAATCCGATGGCAATCGACTTCAGCTTTGGCGGTAGGGCCCTACCGCCCTCCCGCCACCCGCCAGGTCTAATGTATTTGACCAAAGATTAGTAACATATCTACATTATATACTAATTGTATCGATCGAGTATCACTTATCCTGAGGTTAAATCAAATCATTTAGGATTCCATCGGTTTATCTTCAAGACAAGATTCATATCTAGTGTTGACGAAAAAGAAACTTAAAGCCCCCACGTTGTACACGGAAGAGAGACTGATTGCTATCGACGTAGATTAGGGCAGACAATTAGATACGCGAGTTGTTCGATCCAGTCGTTCGAAGCAATTGATAGCTCAGCTTATACTTACGTAACTAGATGAATTAGTTCAATTTTATTGTATGTCTGATGTTTGTGTTGTATTCAGAAGGCCAATTCTCGTAATTTATCTACGAACGCAGATTGAAAATTGACCGAATCGAAATTGAATTGTGAATTGACTAAAATTATATACTTGATTTCATTAATTAATTATTATCAATTCTTGTTGTTGACAAAGTAACATTCTTAGTTTGTTTAATTTTCACTCATTATTTCGATATAATCCCGCTTAAATTTAATTTTGAAGTTACATATTGTAATGTGACATTTGTGAGATCGAGACTGGATCGAAACTGAATTTTGACGTATTTTAATTACGAGAATTGCCCCTCTGGTAATATTACAAATGCGGAAATATGTGTGTATGGGTCACAGAGATAAAAGCATTACTTCATGGATAAATGCAAAGTAGGTAATTGTATGGAACCGGTGCTTTGCGTCCTTCGATGTTTTTTTTTAAATATTATGTCGGGCAGCAAACATTATGGATATATCGCTCGCGAATTGCTACCCCTGCTGCCACCAACACAGAAACTAAGTAAAAAAAATACATTACATGCACGATCACGTTAATTCCCGTGGTATGCTTGTAGATTTTGAGCCTAAAGTTCTTCTGGCTAAAATCATCATGTAATTCTCTAAGAAATATAAAATATCGTAGGTACTCAGTTTAATACCGCGACACCGTACCGCAATTAATTTAATTACATTATAATATCGTCATCCAAAATTAAATTTCAACCCTTGCCGCTCAAAGATATCAAGTTGAACAACGAATAAATGCGGCCATTTCTCATTTTAACCGAAGCAAAACTTAATAACCGTACTGGAAAGGCAATAATTACAGTGCTCAGTGCGAGATTCGGGAGAAAATAAATGAGCATCATTAAGAGACTCGCGTTTAGATATTTCATCCCCCTTAAAGAAGACGTTAGCGGGGCGGTGGTTCGGCACCGATGTGGGCTGTTCCCACGCGGACGACCAAAGAAAAATATAGATTTTTCAGCTACATTTTTTACCTACGACTATTTTGGCAAAGAAAAACAAAACGCAAGCGTTACTATTCTAGTAGTGTTAAAAAGGTTTTACTATTATTTATAACTATATTTGCTCTACAATATTTCACTTATACAATATAAATACTATAGATATGGCATACCAACACTAAATTGCGTCTGAAAACGGTTCCCGTCGCCTGGGATATTTATAACCATCACTATCCTTATTATCTCGGTGCTTTAATATACTTGGTATTTTTTTCCCTCGCTGAGTATCTCAAAATTATACTCTACAACTATCTCTACTTTTACAAAATATTTCCAGGATAAATAATGTCCTGAAAATATTTATATGTTTCGGATCGTTTACCTTACAATAAAAATGCCATTTAAATTGGTTTAGCCGTTTCGAAGTTTACCAGGAACAAACGGAACAAACGATGTATAGATGAAAGTGAAGACGATCAACGCAGAATTTCTTGAAGCTAATTTTAAAATAAGTAGGGGGCCATAGACTTTGATTTCTATGGCGATTAAAACAGAAACGTGTAAGACAGTTTTGTGATTCAATATGTATGTCGTATAGCGCTAATTTTACAATCTTAATTAAAGATGAGCAGTCTTTTCCTTGCATATTCTTTGCCAGTCGAGCACCTGACAAATTATCGCTGCTCAGAGGCAATCCTCACGTTGTTTTTGTTGAAATGTGGATGTTTTTGTGGTACGAGACTAATGCCTAATGTAATTGTCCATACGTTACAGAAGGTAAATGGTGTATTGTCGGGTGCATGCTCCGGGTATACCTACCCTATTAAAGCTTTTGTTTTGATATGAACAAATGTTATGAAAATAAATAAAATGTGATTTTATATGATAAGTTAAATTTATTGATGATTGATCTTTTGAATTATTTTGGATAAATGGAATTTGAATTAATTTGGAAATAGTTGTCGAAACATCACGAACTACAATGATATGTAACAACATATCTTCTATTCTATTACAGTCCCAAATGTACTCTTGAATTCATAGTTTTAAGTATTCCGAGCGTAATACAGTCGTAGGGCCTGCTTGATGGATAAGGCTAACTTATCGTAATCTATATCAAGACAGACTTATAAAATTAGAAGCAATGCTTTGCCTAATACGTCTTTGTTTATCCGCTAGATCACTTTCTTGGCTGACCCTATTAAGGCAAAGTGAAACGTAAATGTGGATGAGTTTTAATATGAAATTAGTATTTCAAATTATTGACCAACATCATAAAATAAAACCGGCCAAGTGCGAGTCGGACTCGCGCACTAAGGGTTCCGTACCATCTTCTTATATATAAAAATGAATTGCTATTTTGTTAGTCTCGCTAAAACTCGAGAACGGCTTAGCCGATATAGCTGATTTTGGTTTTGAGATATTTGCCGTAGCCCAGGGAAGGTTTAAACGGTGAGAAATTATGTAAAAATTTCAAGAAAGATGGTGAAAACAACAATTTTATTTTCCCATACAAAGTGTTCCCACCATAGGCGAATGTCATGGCAACAAAGATGGCTAACCTACCTGTCAATAGTGTCATTGTCACAAAGGATCGACATATTTGTTGGTTGTCAAATATGACTTTCACAGAAGTGACATAGAAATGACACAACATTAATAGACATCATGGATGGAGTTGAAATATGTAGTGACTGTTTATGGTAAATCATACTTTGTACAGTACTTATGAATAAATAATAGACATCTGCAAATTTCATAAACACTCGCATTGTTAATTAGAAAAACGATTGCAATTGTAACCAGTGTCAGCAATGCGGAATAGTACCAGAAAATATGGGCTGAACGCATAACGAGGTTTGTGGATTCACATAGAGTTGTATAACTTTGCACATGGTAAGACCGACATCACATTATATAGGTCTGTCATGTTAACCAAGGTGATATTACAAAATAAAACGGATCCTCATTACTTATTCTGAAGCACCTAAATCTGTAATTCACATAAATTTTAATTAATTCACATTTGTCGTTTAGTCATAAATTTATTTGGCGAGAACTTTCTTTACTGAAGTCTTAGGGGCTGCCAGGGGTTTATATCGACATCATCCGAGACATGTACCGAAATTCCAAATCCATAATTTAGACCTCTGTCGGAGAGACAAAATTCCAATTAACGTCGGTGTCCACAAGCGATCAGTCTTAGTCTGTTTTTGTTCATATTAGGCATATTCTTATATATTGACATACATTCGTGGTATTAGATGAATTGTCAAGTAGTATCATGGACCCACATGGACCAGCTCTGTGCGGTGGGTTGACGGGTGTTCATGTATGCTGATATAATTGCACTGGCGGATGCGGATAGAGGGCAGTTGGTGCGATGAGTGAATTAATGGAAGACTTGAGAACTATGACCTGAATCCGAATACGGGAAAGATCGTGTACTTGGGCTACAAAACAACAGATCCCACGACCGTGCACTTAAGGCTATGGTCGAATGCACGGACGGTTTAAGTACTTGGGATCTGTTCTTCGATCATCGCATAGCATCGACTGCGAGATTTATGTAGCTTGGACTAAGTGGCTTGAGGTAACCAGCGTCATCTGTGACTCCAAAATTCCGTCAAGGTGAAGGAACAAATCTATAAATCCAAGATTAGACCATTTTATAAGTTAGTAAAGGAGCGCCAATACTTGAGCGACACGTACAGGTGTTATCTTTCATAGAGTTGATTATGCTGCGTAGTATGCGCGAGGTTTTGTAGAAGGTCCGCGTCAAGAATTCTCAAACATGGCAAGCAAATTTCAAGAGAGTCATTTAAGCTGGTATTGTCAAATTTTATGGAAAGCGGCAAGTTAGGAAACAAATGTCTTGCAATGGCACATCCTCCAGGTTCGGGCACACAGAGTAGGCTCTTAGATCGTATTTATTTATTAAGAAGATAGATGTAGGTGAAACAAAGTTCACCGGGTCACCTAGTTATCTAAAAAAATGGCAAAAAAAAACACATTTGTTGTATGGTAGCCCCCTTAAATATTTGTTTTATTTTTATTTAATTATTTATTTTTAAAGCGAATATATTACTAAATATTATGTGAGTATTTCAAGCGTCTACCTATTGTCGTTATCAATTGAGAGCAAAAAAATCACGTTTGTTGTATGGGAGCCCCCTTAAATATTTATTTAATTTTGTTTTTTAGTATTGGTTGTTATAGCGGCAACAGATATACATCATCTGTGAAAATTTCAACTGTCTAACTATCACGGTTCATGAGATACAGCCTGGTGACAGACGGACGGACGGACGGATGGACAGCGGAGCCTTAGTAATAGGGTTCCTTTTTACCCTTTGGTTTCGCCAAGTGCGAGTCGGACTCGCGCATGAAGGGTTCCGTACCATAAAATTAAAACGTATTATCTATAAAAACGGCACAAAAAAATGTTTCTTGTATGGGAGCCCCGCAATATTTGTTTTATTTTTATTTAATTATTTATTTTTAAAGTGAATACATAACTAAATATTATGTGAGTATTTCAAGTGTATTACTATAACTATTACCGTTATCAAATACGAGCAAAAACGAGCAAAAAAATTACGTTTGTTGTATGGGAGCCCCCTTAAATATTTATTTTATTTTGTTTTTTAGTATTTGTTGTTATAGCGGCAACAGAAATACATTATCTGTGAAAATTTCAACTAACTATCACGATTCATGAGATACAGCCTGGTGACGGACGGACGGACGGACGGACAGCGGAGCCTTAGTAATAGGGTTCCTTTTTACCCTTTGGTTTAAACCTAAAAAATAAACTTTTTATGCAGAAAAATATATTGTAAGCTGATACGAAACTAAAAAGTAGCAATATGCAGAGTGCATAGGAGCGTGGTGACAGCGGGCGGGACGAGATTGCGGTCGCCGCTCACGCAGAACTAACCTGTTTGCGAACACCGATACCAAACTACTGACTATTCATTCCTACCCGCACTAGTATCGCTACATTGTCGATATATTGACGAGCTCGGTGGTCGAATGGTTAGCAATGGCCACTTTGTCTCCGAGGTCGCGGGTTCGATTCCCGCACAAGACAAATATTTGTGTGCATGAACATATCTGTTTGACTTGGTCTGGGTATTTTCTATGTATTTATAATACATAGAAAATACCCAGACCAAGTATGTATTTAAAAAAAATGGATTTAAGTACATTTATCAATTGACTAGTACCCATAGTACAAGCTTTGCGCTTAGTTAGGGACTAGATGACGTTGTGTAAACTGTACAGAAATATTTATTTATTTATTTATATTACGTTAGTACTTATACTGTGTTTATATTGTACCCAGATCATAAGATTGACCACATCAAATGGTGGCATTTCATAAGAAACGCATATTTAGACACATTACTCCACCATTTACATAAATAAATATTCTTGAACATGTTACACACCGCTATCTACTAAACTAAGCGAAGCTTGTACTATGGGTACTAGATAACTGCTATTATACTTAAACACATTTTTTTTAGATAATACCATCCAATACATAGAAAACACCAAGACCAAGACAAACACACATGTTCATGCACATAAATATTTGTCTTGTGTTGAATTTTTTATATTGACTATGCAATGTATTATGTTACAAATAATTTAATTGTTTTATTGGTTTTTTAAACTTCTTATTGTTTATCATCCCGCCGATGCAGATTGTATCTAAAATAAATGCGACAATACGGTCTAACTATGGATGGAGTGTCGACGTGATCGCTTTGTGAAAAAACTGCGGTGTGTTGGGGGGTGTACCGCAATCAAATATCACGCGTGCGGTCGCAGTGTGACTGTGCCGCAGTGATGTGCTTACAATGAATATTTGGACGATATGTGTCGAAAGGTAACTTTTCTGAAACACAATATATTGAAAACTAGCAGACCCGGCGAACTTCGTATCGCCTTTAAATATTTTTTCCGATTTTTTCATAGTTATTCTGCTATATGGGGCGGAAACAAATCCAACAAATCAAAGATCAATTATTATCAAATCTTTATGATTACACCAGTATAGGCTCGACATGTCCTATTTCTCTTTCACCAAAGCCCCTTTTGCTAGCCGGTGGGATGCACCATGTGGAAGTGAGGTTGGTTGTGGCTATAAAGATACTACTGAGCCACACTAAATCCAAAATAACTTTATGTTGAAGTGAATTATAAGTGCTTCTGTTTTATAATTGAGTTAAAAACTATCCCATATCTCAATTTGGATCAAACTGCATACGTGTGCAAAATTTGATTTAAATCGGTTCAGTAGTTTCGGATTCCATCGTGAACAAACAACGTGACACGAATTTTTTATATCACTACATAGTATAAAACAAAGTCGCTTTCTCTGTCCCTATGTCCCTTTGTATGCTTAAATCTTTGAAACTACGCAACGGATTATGATGCGGTTTTTTTTAATAGATAGAGTGATTCAACTGGAAAGTTTATATGTATAATATATGCATAACATAGTAGAAAAACACTGATAATTTAGAGGTTTCTAATGTGATGTCGTAAATAAACACATTTTTTTGCTCTTTCATTGCAAACCCTGGCTGAACCCAACGAGATAGATCAAAATAATGTAGTACAGTATTGTTCACCTTAAAATGGTCTACAAAAAAGTTCGCGATGGTATATGTCTATCTCTTAGTGGTAACACACAATAACCGTTATTTTATCCTTTGCTTTTTACAAGAAATAATGCCTTATTTACGAAGCGATTTTAAGCAATACAGAATTAATCCTTATCCAATTAAGTACCTTAAATACATTGCGCATTTAATATAGATCAATATGGCCCTTCACAGCATGTAATTTAAATGAATAGTTTAAAAGATATTACACATTTAAAATGCAGGGACATAACGGCTGTGGCGGTACCGGCCGCGGAGCCGGCGGCGTGTGCCTATAACTGGGGAAGGACTGGATAGGACAAAGCGCAAAGACCTTCTGTAGTACATTTAGTATCAGCATTGCACCCGTGCGAAGCCGGGGCGGGTCGCTAGTCTTAAGATAAGAAATATTGTGAAAGCTCAAACTAGGATCTGTGGCCCTGTCGGCTAAGCTGACGCCGATTCCCATAGGATTTTTTGATTGCGAAAATCCAATTTCAACTTAGATTTATGCTACTTATTACGTTTAGATTACTTGGTAGAAGCCCTGGAGCTCTACCGAATGAGTTAATGACTTTTGTCAGAAGAAGTTTGTCAAAAAGACCTAGTTTTGGAATCAAAATATTCGATGGTTCAGCTTCGGATCCTAGTATTTAGTAACGTAGACAAAACACATATTTTTTATGTTAAAAATGTACCTTTTGTTATACTACGTCGGGTGGCAGACAAACATACCACCCGCCTGATGTGAAACGGTTACCGTAGCCATATTAACTCTCGCAACATAAAGTATCGCTCTCGCGCCGCGCCGCCCAACCCGCTGCCAACACAGTATCTTCTTCCTTTCTGGTGACCTCACTCACTCGCAGGAACACAACAACCCTCAAGCGATTTGTTATTTGGCTGCGGTATTCTGTGAGGTGGAGGTACATTCTCCAGTTTGGTAGCTTACAATTACGCTCCCCACCTCTCTTTACGCCAGAGCTTCGTTTGTCAGTCAGCAGGGTGCACCGCGTGCAGGTGAAGTTGGCTTTGGTTCAAAGATGTTGATGAACCACTTACTCCCCCGTACGTACCTAACCTCAGCACAGCTATGTTATGAGACACAGAGATAAACTAAAAATATATTGTATTAGTTACGCTAATATTTATTTAATCTGAAAATTGTATACTAATTCAACCTCATCTGGAGGCATGAAGTATGAAAGTCCTATGCCAATGACACCGAACGTCACGTAACTTGCACATATCAAAGTTTTGTGTATGTTTGGAACTGCGGAAGTGTAAGAAATGTGATTGCCGCCGAACTAAATTATTCAAAATAGCACGAATACGTGTTCACACATAGCAATGCGTGCGCTACAATGGTGTAAAAATACCACTAAATATGTTGCCAACCCTATTTCTACGAATATTTTGTTACATCTACGAATATTTTACTGGAAGGCCAATATAAGCGTCGCTGGTTCGAGGGGAGAAAACAATTGATAAAAAAATCTTCTTATATACAATATACACTGCACAGATAGACAAAAAGAACCTTCTGTATTTCCGCAGTCGGGTAAAAAAGAAAGTATTGTTCTTATATATGAACCGAATAAGTGCTTCAAAAGGAGGAAATATGGAAACTGATTTGAAGTGGCTGTTGTACATTGTAGAATCAGTAGCAATATCTATATATATAAAAGAAAGTCGTGTTTGTTACAACACTTATAACTCGAGAACGGCTGGACCGATTGCCATGGTTTTTGATTTGTTGGATTTGTTTCCGTCCCGAATAGCAGAATAACTCTTAAAAACATTGGAAAATTCTCGAAAAAATAAAATAAAAGAAAAAACATTTTCCCATACAAATGAAAGTGTCAGTTGAAAAAGGGATTACGATATTTATTGGTTGTCAAATATCAAAACGTCAAATCGATTGGTGTCACTTTTATGTCCCGAAAGTTGTCTGTGATTTGTTATGAAAATTTAAAAATGTCAAATCGATAGGGGTGAAAACGCTTTTCCCATGGGGTTCGAGCGCAAGAATCAAATCAGAGTAAACATCAAAAGAAATGACAATTACAAATCACCAAAATGATAAAACCTATTTCAAAACTAAAAAAAATAAAACAAAACGTTTTTTTTAAAAAAAATTAACAATAAGGAAATCTTTATTTTTATGAAATCTTCAGTTTTTATGGATACGGGTCTTCCCTCAACCGATGGGGTTTAGAGCGTACTCCAACACGCTGCTCAACTGCGGGTTGACGGAGGCCAGTGTTTTCGAACCGCCTAAAGGCCACTGACTTAACTTAACGACTGTCATTAAATGATAACAACCGGGACCGACAGCTTAACGTGCCTTCCGAAGCACGGAGGAGCTCAAGATGAGCTAATGATAACAACCGGGACCGACGGCTTAACGTGCCTTCCGAAGCACGGAGGAGCTCAAGATGAGCTAATGATAACAACCGGGACCGACGGCTTAACGTGCCTTCCGAAGCACGGAGGAGCTCAAGATGAGCTAATGATAACAACCGGGACCGACGGCTTAACGTGCCTTCCGAAGCACGGAGGAGCTCAAGATGAGCTAATGATAACAACCGGGACCGACGGCTTAACGTGCCTTCCGAAGCACGGAGGAGCTCAAGATGAGCTAATGATAACAACCGGGACCGACGGCTTAACGTGTCTTTCGAATCACGGAGGAGCGCGAGGTAATATAAACCCATCCGTGTACAGGCTACGGTCGACGTTGCTTAACTTGCGTGTTCAATTAGACTGACACGCGCAATGACGCCATCGAGCTTCTCTATTATTTTCTACTATTCATTGTTTTAATTCCATAAAATCATAAATTTAGTTCAGCTAATATGTACCACGACATTCATTGATTGTTAGGCGGTACGAAGTTCGCCGGGACAGCTAGTGTTAACTAAATTAAAAATTACTAAACCTGAGCATAAACAAATGAAAATAAATCGTACCAAATAAAAGTAATTAAATAAATATTTAGCAGAATAATTAATGGACAGTTACGTGTCGAGCAGTTAATAAATCGAAATTAATCGGTTAGAAATCAAATTTAAGTTCTAAAATGAAATTTGGCACACGAATCAGAACCTGAATAACATATAGAGTATTTTTTATTGGCAAAGATTTAAAGCGGCAGTTCTATAGTGGTAGGTTAAGAATTACAAAATGCGTGTATATTATCAAGTAAAGCAGTAAATTAAATAGAAATTATTCATAAGAAATATTTTTATTAAATACAGTAAATATTGAGCAGTAACATGATTGGCATGATGCTCAGTTAACAAATCGGAATTAGTAGGTAAGAAATCTCATTCTAGACAGTTTTTTAAAAAATTGGCTTTAAAATTTTATCCCTTGCCTAGTTCAGCAAATATTGCAAAAAAAAAAGGATAAAATATTTGTTACGTACGGATATTATGATAGGAAAGGAATAGCTCTAGCTTTGATTTACTTGTTAGTTGCGGGAGTTACTAACAAAACAAGTCTTTTATCGGAAAATTTCCTCTTTTTTCAATCAAATTGATGTTCGGGTGTTACAGCTCCCCGTGAACTTCCGAACTGTTTACCTAACTGCCAATTCGATCATTTTACTGTCCATTTGTACAATACACTTCTTTAATAACTTTTGCACCTGAATTGTAGGATGAAATAATAACTACAAAATTTTCTTTTTGCTACTGTTCATGTTTTCCTGCTGTATTAATTTACCGATCACCAGAAATTAAAATAACTGCCCGTTCTTTTCAACTGACCGTATCACTATTAAAGGAGAAACCTCTTTGGTTGCAATCTTTGTAGTAGAGTTTGTGAAACAAACTAGATGACACTTCTTTTAAATAAAAATAATGTCGATGATCTGTTTTTGCTACTCACTGTCTTACGTTTATAAAATTATATTATAAAACTAAGCTTTGCTTGTCTTCATACTCCACCTTACACTGCTGCCTTATCTACAGCCCCAATAATTAATAAATTAAACAGTTGTAAAAAATATTAGTCTTTTATTATCCCCTTAATGTGAACGGTTTGAATAATAATTGTTTTAGATACTGCTATGTTAAACCGCAAACTCAATAATTATAGCAAAAAGTAGGGCACTGCTGAGGCGAAAGGCGACAAACCCCGATATAAACTGGCTACAACAAAAGGGCTGTAACATTTTATGGCCGCAATCGGAGCCAGTAAACCTCGCGATGGTACTCCAGCCAACAATTAAAGGGAACAGATAAGCCGTCGCGCTCTTAACGTCTCCTTCGCCGAGGTAAATAAGGATATCCGTGTTAACATTCATTTTATTTCGGAATCCGTTGTGGATAATCTCCCGTCTCTGACATAGGTATATGTTTTGTAAGAAACTTTACAATATATCATAATGTTATATTAAAGCACTTTTATTGATTACTTGTATTAATTGTTATGATAATAATGTTCCACCAAGTGCCAACAATCAACAGTATCAACTTTACAATATATTCTTTAAATTATTGCATTATTTAGATTATTACATTTTATTAATTTTAATTAGCTTTTGTTATTTTCGTATTGTTTGTATATATAGTTAGCCATATTTAGTTAGTTTTTATTTTAATGGTATATTTTTAATTATTAGTAAGTTATTTTCATTATGTTCAACTGATAAATTAATTAAGAAAACTAACTCGATAAACCGCCTTTTTTTATTAAAATTTATACTTTCTGTACTAATATTATAAAGAGGTATTATTTGTGAGTTTGTTAGTTTGGATGTAGGAGTAAACTTCGAAACTGCTAATCCGATTTAAAAAAATCTTTAACGTATAGTAATCACAATTACCGTAACATATACATGTACCAGGCGTAGGTATGTAGGCACCCGCTAAGAAAGGCTGTTTGAAAACGTGCACACGATACCGGTATACACAAAAAAAAAATATTTCATTGTTGTTTCATCCGTTTTTATTTTCTTTTAAATGTTTCGACTCTACAAAAATAATATAAGGGTATTGTTTATATAGCTGTCTTGAATTCTTCATTCTTCTTTTGCACTACCTCTAAAATTCTCATACAAATCGTCATTTAAAAAAGATCGATTTATCTTTCAACAGCCTAACCGCAATTATCCACAGCCAATTCAGAGTATAGCGTTCATTGTGCAACCATAGGGGAAATCGCATCAGACAATGTTTGATAAAATTTTATTACAGGACAATGGCCGGTGAAAATTAGCGTTATTAGGGCCACGTTCATGTAAATTGCCTCTCCAGCGGATTCATCGAGTAATTGATTTAATGCCCTTCTTTGTTAACGATTAACGACCCGATTTGCTTTGATTGTCATTGAACGTTTTCAATTCCAAATGGAAATATGCCATTATATTTGCCGTCAATTGATTGGGTTAAGTATGACACTTTTAATCGATTAGCTTTGATTGTGTTTTGAATACGTATTTCAGGGGGCGATTCTCGCAATTAAAATGTAGAACTAATTATTTGTAATTTCGGAACGAGTCTTTGAAAGAAATAGTTGTTGTGACTTCTTGAAACTGGAATTTGTGATTGACAGTTAGAAACAGTATATATTAATAAAATTCATTTTTGCCAGATATTTATAATATAAATTTGGGTCAATATTTGACATACATCATACATACATCTAGATATTATAATATTATTATAATGTCAAATATTGACCCAATCAGTCAGCCAGTCAAGCTTCGTTTTCTTTTATTTTATTAGGAAATATTTTTGTTTATTCTAATTTTTCAAATCGAGCATATAGATTATGCTCGAGAATAAATAAAATATTTCCTTTAGTCCGTTAGCGAAAAAACATCAACTAAAAGAATCTTGGCGACCGACGGGTTTAGGTAAATGTTACAAAATATTTCAAAATAAATCAAAAAAAGGTATTTTTATTTACTAGTGGTCGAAATTGGAGCATAATTAATTTAAATTATGTCTTTAACAATAAACAAAACAGTATACATGCGTGTGTGTGTCAAATACATGATAGTGTGTGTAATATTTTTTTTTATTTAATTTTTTTGTATGCATAATTTTGAAAATAAATATTCTGCACTCCTTCTCTATATAAACTATAAGTGTGCGAAATTTCATACTCCACCGTCCGCGCAATTTTCGTAAAAAGAGATACAAAGTTTTTGCTTCACCTATTAATACTTATCTAAATTAGGTTAAAATCGGATAAAGTGCAGTATTAAAAACTGCAATTTTTCTTCTATTTTCCAGGGTTGCGACCCTGGCTCACTAGCAACCCAGTAATTATCCTCATAGTGATTGCACGGTACAGAGTGCCGTGCTAGAAAAAGCTTTAAAACATTGCCAATTTAACGGTATAAACTAAAACCTGTATCATTAACCGACAATTTTCTAGTACCCAATTAAATACTTAAAGGTGACTTTGTAGATTTATTTATTACACGGAATAAATATTTATTTTCAGGTTTAAGATACACCGTACAAGTATTATACATGTATCTCGAGAGAAGATCATCGTGGCGTGTATTCAAGCTGGAAACGTTATAAGTTCCAATTTTCATGGAACTATCTTCTATTTAAAATATTTCACCTGATGGAAAGCAATCACCACCTCCCATGGAAACCAGTAACACCAAGGGGTCACAGATCCGTTGCCAGCATATAATCCTTTGTTTCTTTCTTTCTGGTGACCTCTCTCACTCGCAGGAACACAACTCTCTTGGAAATTCTTATTGGGCTGCGGTATTCTGTGGAGATACTTCCCCAGTAGGCCAGCTTAAAAAATCGCTATGCCCTACCTTTCTTTTTTCCAGAGCCTCGTTGGGTAGTCAGCAGGGTGTCAGCTTCACCACGTACAGGTTGGATTTGGTTTAAAGATTTTGATGAACCACTTTCACCACAAAATATCAACAAATATTCCTTAAACAAATACTGTTTTTGCCATTGAAGTGCGTTATGAACATATAATCTTTAATTTAGTTTATTTAAGTTTAACAACAGCTTAATTAAAACCGAGTCTAGATGTCCATTGTACGATATAGAGGAAAATTATCCGGAAACAACGAATTTTCTAAGGTGGATAGTTCATTTTACTTGTGTTATTTTCTTATCTTTCAAGGTGCTTCATCATCATCATCATCAGCCTGTATCTACCCACTGTTGGATATAGGCCTTTCCCAATGCTTTCCACCATATGCGATCCTCCGCTTTCCGCATCCAACCGCTACCAGCCCCTTTTTTGAGATCATCGGTCCATCTAGAGAGGTGGCGTCCTACGCTTCGTCGCCCCATACGTGGCCTCCACTCTAGGACTTTCCTCCCCCATCTGCCATCGCTGACTCGGCAGATGCGCTTAGTGAGAGTCTCTTGGTTACATTCGAACCTGTTAACGTTTACAAGTCGACCTAATTGAGAAAAAGTCTCATATTGTGAATTACCAGATACGTGTTACATATCCAAATTAGACTGGTTGCTCACTTCAAAATGTGAGCAAGTAAGCCACATAATTTTGATATGTACATTGGTGACGGTACAATGAATTGGTACAGACATGTACATAAATGTGACAGAAAACGGATGCGTCTCATGCTTGGGGCACTAACGGGCCATTATGCCTGTCAAGGACACCTATACAAAATGAGACGTGTTGATAGCCCAGAGTGCAGAACATGCAAAGGGTCTAACGATTCCATGAAACACTTGATGTGTCAATGTGACGCCCTAACCGGCAAACGAATGGAAATGCTAGGAAAGGCATACCCGGACCTGGAGGACTACAGACTCTTCCCAATAAGCGGCATACTGAAGTACGTGGAACATGTCTCCAGACAGTCACGGAAGAGTGACTGAGAGAAAGGATTAGGGAGAGCACAAAAGATCCATGAGGGTCGACGTGTCACCTGTGCTTCAGTACTGGACCCACTCTAAGATAGGATAAGATAAGCCACATAATTTTGATATGTAACACGCGTCGTATAAATTAAGAACATAAGCGTTCTTCTAGTTCTAGTTGATCGGTTTATTTACGTTGCTATGATCGAACGACCAGGCCTCCCCAACCCGCCTGGCCAGCGTGGGGAGTGTAGGCCAAATCCTCCTTCTGTCTGGTACGGACGAGAGAGGGTCGTGCTCCTGTAGTGGAGACTAAAATGACCTGATGATGATGATGATAATGATGATGATGATCGAACGTGAACAAAATACTCGCACTAAGCACTCTAACCTCGTTAACGCTGACTGTAAACTTTAAACGATATTTATTTCGAATTACATTTATGAGCCATATTACATTTTGACTGTGATTTTTTTTATGCGTTTTAATTATGACATGACATGATCGAACGATCAGGCCTCCCCAACCCGCCTGGCCAGCGTGGGGAGTGTAGGCCAAATCCTCCTTCTGTCTGGTACGGACGAGAGAGGGTCGTGCTCCTGTAGTGGAGACTAAAATGACCTGATGATGATGATGATAATGATGATGATGATGATGATCGAACGTGAACAAAATACTCGCACTAAGCACTCTAACCTCGTTAACGCTGACTGTAAACTTTAAACGATATTTATTTCGAATTACATTTTTGCCAGAGCCTCTTTCTCTAGGCAGGGTGCACCATGTGCAGGCGAGTTTGTCTCTAAAGATCGTGGTGAGCCACTTGCACCCCACATAATTTGATAGCTAACGGCGTAATTGTGTATTCAAATGAAAAATATGTCATAATTAAAACGCTAGCTGAAGCGACAAATCCTTTAAACCGGTGTTTTCCTACGGGTTTTCCTGTCGGGTGACTTCGGCGCCATCCTAACAGTGTTTGTGAGGCGATTCGAGTGGTGACACGAATTTCCAATAGAGTAACTCAGAAGAAAGGGGTCGGTTTGGCAGGTCATCGCCACTTTGATTACGCGATGGAATGATTTAATCATACGTTTTCGCAGCGTAGTTCATAATGATTTCGATGAAAGGTGGTTCGTTTAAGATACTAGCAGTTGAGCTGCGTGGTGGAATATTTATTTATTTATTCAATTATAGCCAGACATATAGCCAGAATGGACCAAAAGCGATGGGGTCCATCGCTCTTGTTTGGGACATGTGATCATGGGTACTAAAAGGGTAATAGAGTGGCGCCCATGGACCAACACACGCGGAGGCCTCCCACCGTTTCGCTGGGTGGACGTCATAAAGAGTCATGCAGACGGCGGCTCGACGTAGATGGCACGGGAGAGATGAAGATGGGAAAGTATGAAGGAAGCCTATGTTCGAAGACGGATATAATAAAGGCTACAATTAATGGATGTATGTTTAACATCATATAACCATACAGACAGGAAAGTTATTTTGTACTTCTATGCAGTTTGGAATACTCTTGATTGTACTTGCTTAGAAACTTTATCTCCAGCAAATGTTTATATAGAAAAGGAACTGCCTTGTACTTACATACAAGCAAATAAAATATTACAAGCAAAATAAATATTATATTTCCGCTGTACTTGCATCATTTTTTTTAACAAAATATGGACTATAAAGGAATGCTTTATAAAAAAATCATCGAGTTTTAATAGCCATTTCCACTAGCACGCCAATGACTTTGATATTTTCGCCGGCATTAATTAAAAAATTATAAAGCTTCCACCCCACCCCCGGCTATTGTTCAACCCCACAAAGCGTTTATTCGCTGAAAAAGATAAATATGAGACTCAGGTAATTGCGTGCGCTTTTATTGAGTTGTTGTTTGATTTCAAAAGCTTTTATGTTACTCAGCTTTATTGTATTTAGTATATACAATGATTAAATTGTACTCTGTCCCAATTCATTACATTGTTTTATGATTGTTTCCTTTGGTATACACTTCTCATACTATATAAGTAGGAAAAATAAAAAATAAGTACAATTAGAAATAATTTGTGTTTGAGTTTGGCAAACCGCAAAATCGAGGTTTGACAATTCACTCTGAAATCAAATATTCTTTTGTTTTACCAGGAGCCCACGAAACCTCAGAGGTAAATATTTTTTCAGCGGGGTAATAAAGCGGTAGAAGGTTCGACGATGATTTTCCGTAACAATGCTTCCTGAGGGAAGGCGCAGGTAATTATGATTGAGCACAGAATGGATAAAAATAATGCGGGTATTGTTTCAGACATAATTAGGGTTTGTGGTCCCGGGCGGCCCGGCGGCGCGCCGGAACGCAAGTCACCTTTTCTGATGTTTAGGTACGACTTTACTATTTACTGTTATATTTTTGAGCAAGGTCATTTTTTAACATTATGATGCTGTATTTTTGCGAACACTAAAAAGAAAACAAAATCTGAATATTCTCATTTATTTGTTACTCAAAATTATATACTATAGATGTGAAACCGGTTATTAACAGATATTTTCGTAATTAAGGATCGATTAGTAATTTAATATCGGGCAACTGCTTTATTTGTTCATAATGGGGCTATTTTTTTTTATAATATCTAAGCATATTGGCTTCACTTCTCATGATGTTATCTATAATTTACAAACCATAATTATTACAATATTTATGTTGTAAACCGATAATTTTCGAGTATTTATGGGTTTAGTTTTTACGGTACACTTTATTATGTAGCTGATTCTCTATGGAAACAGTGTGAAACGATGAAAAATTTGAACTATTTATTATACAAGTGGAAATAATTATTATAAGAAATAAAATAGATTCTTTGCAACTTAGTAATAATTAAAAATATACAATTAAAATAAAAACTAAATATGGGTAATTATAGGAACAAAAGAACGGAAATAATAAAATATAATAACCCAAATAGCGTCAAAAAATTCTTCCGCATCGCAGTCAAAGGGTAAAGTCGTCAGAAGGAATGCCACGCTGGATGGCAATGCTTATTCGCTGAGAGAATAAAAAAGTATGAGTAAATAGAAAACTATCGAGAAAATTGTGAATACATAAGTACTTTTGTTAATTTTACTGTGTGAAGTTCACACTCGACACTCAATTTCAACTTACGTTATGGAGCACAACGTAAATTGAAATTGAGTGTCGAGTAAATTGTATTATACCTTATAAGGTATATTGTATACAACTGGGTATAATATCTAATGACTGGAAGCAAGATTACGAATTAAACCGTCGACTATTTATTATTATAACGTTACAGAAACAATGATAATGTTATGCAACATGAAGACATTCCACGCCAGGAATTTGTCAAATTAAATTACGTCTCGTTCCCGGAGCGAAGTCTCGGGCGGTAACGTGAGAGACGTCGATTATGAATATTAATATGTCGCCGACACCGCGGTTAACGCTGATACCGGTAGACAAACCTGCGACGCACCGCACTATGCCAGTCACGTCTCATTAGCTATTTTAGTAATTCCTCCCTGAGGTGTTTGTTTTGATAGGGTTAAATTGATCGGAAGAATTTTTATACATGTATTCTAAAAAAACTGAATAAACAATCAGAATATATTGTCAGACAAACTACACAGCGCCATCTAGCCCCAAAGTAAGCGAAGCTTGTGTTATGGGTACTAGACAACTAATATACATACGTAATTTTTTTTTTTTGTTAATACATACTTATGATACATAGAAAACACCCAGACTAAGACAAACAGACATGTTCATATAATCAGAAGAGGTATCACTGATCAGAAGAGGTTTTATCAGTATTCTATTTTGGATTCTACCTCTTGGAAACCACTAATTTGTCTAATATAGATGTTTCCTGTAAATTTTACATATACCAGTAAATGTTTCTTGTAAATTATACATATACCGTTAAATGTTTCTTGTAAATGATATCTATATAGGTAGACAATTTTGTGCTGTACCGTATCAAGGCAGTTTCATTAACTATTTTAGTAACAAATCTCTGAGGTGTTTGATTTGAAAGGGTATAATTGATGAGAAGAATTTTTATCAGCGTTCTATGCAGTTGTCTACACAGAACAGTGACCTGCTGTATTTTAAATAAGTAACGAATTTACCGGAGTAGGCCTGAGCTTAGAGCGACAGATTTCAGAGACTTCAAATGTGGAACCTGATTTTTTTTTTACCGTCGTCACAGTTTGTCTAAAAACTTCTGATACTTTTTTAACCAATAAAGTTCTTTTTATCGTGTGAAGTCAGGGCGAGTCACTAGTGTATTAATGAGAATTCAAGGATATCCAATTGAACAAAATACAGAAAAACTTTTCAGAAACAACAAGAAATTGAGTTCTTAAGAGTACGAGCGTGTAGCAAAACTTTACACAGCAGCCGCTAATCCAAGTCAATTTAAATCAGCTCGCTTCGCTCATTGTTGCCAAGATAAAGCCATAATTAAGGGCCTTCTCGATCGATTAAGTTAATCCGAGTTTAAATAGACGCTAACTCCGAGAGAAAGGTTTACTCCGCCGTGAAATGGCATTAGGTTTTCGCGCGTTTTGTGCGCCTCAGACGAGACGCTAAGAAAGGGAGATTCACTTAATTTGCTGCCATAAATTAGCGGGAGTATTTTTGATTGATACAATTTGTTCGAAGTTTACAACTGATTGTCGAAACTTTTTAATACCATAAACTACGTCACACGTTACGGGAGAGGGAGAGGGTCGACGAAGTGTGATACTGTGTGACAAAGGGGTGGAAGGAATCCTAAATTTCGTGACGTAACATTTCATAATCTATTATAATCTAAGTGTTAAAACACGAACTGTGACGTCACACTAAGGAGGGGTCCTTAGTGTGACGTCACATATTTTGCAATTTTACATCTAGAGTTGCAAATGTTTTTGAGGCTTTCGTTATTAGTTCAAAGTTCGTGTTTCGCGGTTCACAGATGTGACCAGGACGGGGGAGGGGTAAAAAAATCATGAAATTCGTATGACGTAATTTATGGATGGTCCCTAATATGAGATCAATAAATAACAGACAGTCATCAGTTAATACATTGTATTAAACACCTTACATTCAGGATTCCTTCCACCACTTTGTCACACAGTATCACACTTCGTCGACCCCCTCCCTCTCCCTTAACGTGTGACGTAATTTATAATATTAAAAAGTTTCGACAATCAGTATTATTGTAAAATAAGGACATAATATCCCTCTAATATTTTTAAAAACATTGACTTACTTTTGTCTTTTTTAACTGCTTAATTACTTATAGTATTCGTAACGATTTCATTTAAGTCTACCAAACATTTACCGCAATCTAAATATTCCTAAAAATAACGCAAAATACAATCAAAACAATAATATATTTAAATTTGATTCCCTTATTCCTTCCAACCCTAATTTAATACTCAAATAGTTTCGGTAGCAGACCGCCTTTCATGTCAAGAGGCAGTTAAAATTACCGTAATAATTAAATCAAGCATTCTTTCAAACTTTGCCATTAATATTTCAGTTAAGGCTTTGACAGCCTGTTCTGGTAATTGTACTTTGGTTTTACTCCTATGAAGGAAGTTTAGTGATGTGAAACGAACCGTCTACAGGCGAGCAGTTTAGGGCGTTCTAGGCGATTTAAAATTCTAGTTCGGCACGTACCGTACAGTCCTTCCAAATTGTTCGTTGCGTTAAAATTACAGACCCAATGCCCAAACGCCCTGCCCCCTTACCACCAACTCTTATTGCGATTCAATAACTGAATAGAGTCGCTTTTTCATTGGTATGAATAAGCGATCTATTCAGTTATTGAATCGCGATAAGAGTTGGTGGTAACCACCCTGATTGTTTCAAGCTGGTTCGGCTTCGGCATCAACCCATAATCATCCCACTGGCACTGTTAGGATAAGGTCTCCCCTCAATCGAAGGGGTTTAGAACATACTCCACCACGCTGCTCAAGTGTGGGTTGGCGGAGTTCAAGCTGGTCGTAGTCACTTTATTGCGGACTCAGGCCATATTGTCCATGGATTATATATGGTACTGTATTGTACATGAATATTGAGGAGGTGATGGTTGAGAGGAGGAGGGGAGAGCACAGTACCACTTGCCGTATGCTTGTTTGCCACCCGACATAGTGTAAAAAAATTGTTACTTTATTAGCCAGTTTTATGATTCTATTTTTCTTTTATTTTTTTTTTATTTTATTTTTTTTTATACTACGTCGGTGGCAGACAAGCATACGGCCTGCCTGATGGGAAGTGGTTACCGTAGCCATATTAACGCTCGTAACATAAAATATCGCTCGCGCGCCGCCACCCCCGCTGCCATCGCAGCGTCTCCTTCCTTTCTGGTGACCTCACTCACTCGCAGGAACACAACAGCCCTCAAGGGAGCCGTTATTTGTCTGCGGTATTCTGTGAGGTGGAGGTACATTCCCCAGTCGGGTAGCTTACAATTGCGCTCCCTACCTCTCTTTTCGCCAGAGCTTCGTTTGTCAGTCAGCAGGGTGCACCGCGTGCAGGTGAAGTTGGCTTTGGTTCAAAGATGTTGATGAACCACTTACACCCCAAATAATTTTTGTTATTTACACCTCAATTAATTTCTGCAAAGATAATAATAATAATAAATATTTCTGTACAATTTACACAAATTAAGCGCAAAGCTTGTACTATGGGTACTAGACAACTGATAAAGTGCTTAAATACATTTTTTCTTTTTTTGTAAATACATACTTATAATACATAGAAAACACCCAGACCAGAACAAACAGACATGTTCTTGCAGACAAATGTTTGTCTTCGCGGATCGAACCCGCGACCTAGGAGTCAAAGAAGCCATTGCTCGCCATTCGACCTGTCTGAGGGTGATGTGAAAGGTGAAAGATGTGGTGATTATGTATAAAGAAACAAAAATATGGCCTGTAATGACTATTATTATGCAACAATATAATGCTGTAAATAATTTGGACAAGCATTCAATTTACGTCGTCGTTTAAAAAAAACGGGTTGCACTCTGGGAGTGCCGGCAGAAGTGAAAACTTGAACATTAACGTTGTGCATTTTTGAATATTTTGGAATGGTTAAGGAAACGACGAGCCCGGTGGTCAAATGGTTAACAATGGCCACTATGAGTCCGAGCTCGCGGGTTCGATCCCCGTACAAGACAAATATTTGTGTGCATGAACGTTTCTGTTTCTCTTGGTCTCGGTGTTTTATATGTATTATATGTATGTATTTACAAAAAAAAAGTGTTCAAGTATTACATTAGTTATCTAGTACCCATAGTACAAGCTTTGCTTAGTTTGGGACTAGATGGCAGTGTGTAATTAGTCCAGGAATATTTATTTATATTTAATAATTTCTCACAAATTGCTTTATTTATCAGCATAAAAGTACTATCATTTATGTGGTAAAATACAAAATTCATTTATTGCGCTATTGTACACAAACGGGACCATAAATATGACATTAAAAATAAACAGCAGGAGCAGGCATACATTTTCGCCGCGCGATAGAAAGAGAGGGATATCACTTCCTCTCCTACGCCGCGCCGGCGGTCTACGCTCCCTCCGTCTTAAGAATTTTCGATCAGGCCACGTATCCTGACGAGAGTTTAACATTTTTTACCCTTCCCAAAAAGTGCACAACGCCGCTAAAGAAGTTTTCACTTAAAAAAAACGATTCTGCAATAAAATTTTGTATTTTATTTGTTATTTGAACGGTACATTGTAGTAGCACAACACTAAAATTAGTGTTGCGTGTCGCCTGTCTCCCGGTATTATGACTCGTCAACATAAATGTTGTAGGAAATGTCAGTTTGACCTTATGCTAAGTGTCGGCCGCCCTGAATTATTCCGCAGGCCCGTGTTTGATCTTTGGAGGCGCCCTTTCATATGATTGCTGTCAATTTGCACTATAATGTCAAGCTCTTGGAATACCTGCTGGGTAAATTTGAAATATTGTGATTCCATCAACATAATTTCAAGTGGATAAGGTTAAAATTACATGTAAATTATTGTCATAAAATAAATTTATGTTATATCAGACTTTCTCAAGTCATACAAAATCCATATTCATTATTATGAATGCATCCAAAATGACAGTAAAGATGGTGTCATTTAAATAAATAAATACATCTTTATTTGCATAAAACATTGTATACAATGATCTTAGGTACTCAAGTAGGGCGCTCATGTTTTGCCAATCGTTACATAAGCATGCAAATATATTAATTTTAATTTAAAACTTATGTTAAGTAAAGTAATGCATTAATACAGTAAAAGTTTTTATCGTTTAGCCATTTATACAAGTTCTTTTTGAATGGAGTGGTATTTAATCCTTTGTACTCGCCCGGAATTTTAGTATAATATAAAAACACATATCTCTAGGGAGCTTTAATTGACATATTTAGCTGATCTAGCTACATCCCTTAACACTAATCTACCAGGATCTCTCTGCAGCCTGGCATTCCTATCACCTGCTTCCATAAACAGGTCTTTATATTTAATAACAATTAATAATAATTCATAATTAGGTTATATAATATTATTATAATCTCTTGGACTCACGGGCTTAAACCCGGTCATTTGATAGGTGCGTGCATTCATTTGGTCATTTGATAGGATATGAATCCAACGCGTAGAGGCCCCTTTGAGAAGTTTGTTGTAATATTGTACGCCCGGCGTGACCCGCTCCAGGATATATCAATGGAATGATATGCCTATGAGCAGATCTCGGCAGGCGTTGAGATTATTTCAAAGTGTGATGGAAAATAAATGGATTATGGAGATGAGATCTGGGTGAACTAAATACTGGGCTATTACAGAAGAGAGACGGACGCCTGCCATAACTGCTCCTATTACTAGTTATTTGCGGCAGGCGGTGGCTTGCTACTCACTTATTATAATATATTGTTATTTTATTTATAATAAATATTAAAAATGTATGTTTGTTCGCTATGCTAATATAATATAAGAAAGTTAATGTTTTTTTAAAAATCTGACAGGGTGACTAGCCGGATTCTGTTAAAGTCTATTAATCTGGTTCTGTTTGTTTATGGTGCGTGGTATAAAATAAAATTCTGACGTTCGGATAATTTGATTGCGAAAATCAAAATTATTAATTTATTAGTGATAAATGATTATCACTAAGAAATTAATAAATTTGATTTCGGATAAGTTAAACACGAGTTTAACTTATCCGATAGGGGGATCTATCAACTAAGCTGAAGACATTTGTCACTAAATAATTTTTTTCGGAATCGAAAAAAAAACGACGTCTTCTTGACCACACGAGAGAAGTAAAAACTTCATTTCACGCTGACTTTACGTGCATCACGGAGCCAAGAACATGATGCGTTACTTATATGAGCGTGACAGGTCAGTTTCATTAACTGCCCAAAAAAATTGTGAACAGCGCGCCTAAAAAAGTTTTCATTTCAATTTGGATTTGCTTCGGTTTACGCGGTAGAGCCTCAGATAGGTGAATCAAAAACAGTTTGAGTACATAGATGCACTAAACAAATATAGCCATTTACGTGAGTAGCCGTTGTAACTCAACGTTGAATTCTTTGGGAACTCGTTAAGGGTCGTTTATACAGGGGCGGTCCGATACGGACGGGCCGGAAGCGAGTGCGACTATCGCGGCCCGATGCGACAGTTTCTATTCAAATTAGACCGTTCCGACCGCATTCCCAATGCAAAACCACTTCTGAATTAATTCTCCCACTAAAATTGACATTCAATGCTGTTTTAGTACGCTGTATAATATGCAATGTATGTATAAACGTTTCGATGAATAGCGAATGGTTTGATTGTGTTGTTGTGTTTTGGTAGAGGCCTGTCTAAGCACTAGACGACACGTCAGACTGCTTCCGGACGTAGTTTAATGTAGGCAAGGTAAGAAATGTACTATCTATCTACTATGAATACATACATTTTATCTATGAGTATATCTTAAGTGCATAAATCTATATATTAATACGTGAAGCAAAAACTTCCCCTTTTCAGGAAAGTTGCGCGGTCGGAGGAGTATGAAGTTTTGTACACATACAGTTTATATACAGAAAGAGTGCACAATGCTAATATTTTTTTTTAATTAAAAATACTTAAAATCAATAAAAAAAAAACAAAACACAAAAAAAAACATATATTTGACACACACACACGCATATACTCTTTTGTTTATTGTAAAAGTCTGTGTTCAAATTGAGAATAGATTAATAATGTTTGTCTTTGATATTATTTGTCTATAGTCTTAAGAGATTATAGTAAGTAGTCTTTGACAATAGAACCTTCATAATGTAAAAACTTAAAATTTCAATAAATTATCGTCGAATTTCGACCACTGGGCTACCAATAATATAATATAAATGGTTCAATATTTATGTATGTAGGTGAAAGTTCAATTGATATCAGAATATAATTATCTCTTCATGGCCTTGAAGTCTAAAATTGGTACGAAATGCAATTTTATTTTTATTCATATTTTGGCGGCGTTAATTCTGATTATCTTAGATATAAATGAGGTATAATGAATCATTATCGTCTTTAGAACCAAAGCCAACTTACATGTAATTAATATAAACTAAACTCTGGTAAAAAGTAGATTTCTCTAAGAGTTCGAATCCGGAATGAAAAAATACGACCAGATAAAGATTGTTGTGGACGGCCCATTGCATGGGTAAACTAGAAATGAATCAGCATGCGCAAGTGAGCTTGGCTTTGGCTCTAAAGATGGCGGTTGGCCCATAACACCCCAAATAAATATGAAATTATAAAAATATATTGTGTTTAATTTTAAGAAAATAATTATTTTCTATAAAACATCGTGAATATTGTAATTACAAAATATGCAAATCTACAAAGGGATAAAAAAATTCCTTCGAGCCGGATTTGAACCAGCGACCTATGGATATCAATTTTAAACCAGCTACAGTCCACCGCTCTACCAACTGAGCTATCGAAGGCATACAGACACTTGCTACAATATCGTACGCATTCTGAGTGTTATGTAACACAAGTGAAAGGTGCGTTCTGTGCGAGTGCGGCTACGTAATCGTTCTGCTTGGCATTGATACCATTTGCAAGTAAATAATCTAGTTTGTAGCTCTTCGAGCATATTACCCCTAAAGGAGACTCAATGGACCGTCTTTTTTTACCCGACTGCGACAGAAGGAGGGTTATGTTTTTCGAGAGTATGTATGTATAATTGTTTGGCACGCTCTGCAGCCTGAACGGCTGGATGGATTTTAGCTTGAGAGGTGTCGTTAGATTCGTATTTGTTTGAGAGTGACATAGGCTACATCAAATATAAAAAAAAACAATATGGCGGCTGTTTAACTTATAACTTGTTTAAGGAGCCTAAAAGTCTAAAGGGTTGTTGTGTCTACGAGTTAATAAAGTGACAAGGAAGGAAGGAGTTTCTGCGATCACATATTATGTTGCAAGGGTTAAGATAACGGTTTGACATCTGAGAGGCAATTTTCGAAATTAAAATGTAGTCAAAATTCAGCTTGAATCCAGTTCTGATCTCACAAATGTTAAATTTGGTATTCTCGTATCACAAAATGAAACTTCAGTCTAATTTAAATGGGATAATATATGACCGAAAATTTAACAAACTACGAATGTTATTTTATTTTTTTCGACATTTTATGTTTAACTGGTAGAGATCTTTCATTGCAGAAGTCCGCCATTGTACAAATTTATTCCCTTACTCTGTATTATGTTTTAGTGTACAATAAAGTTTTTGACTATTGTCATTTTATAGTACAACGAGCTGACCCGGCAAACGTTGTTTTGCCATATGAATTTAGGGGTTGATGGTAGAAGGGTGAAAATTTAGGATTGTAGTACTTTTTAATACAACATTATATAAAAAAAAAATTGTCCAAAAACAAAAATGTTAGGAATGGACAACCCTTATCACTTAGGGGTATGAAAAATAGATAGTAGCCGATTCTCATACCTACTGAATATGTATATAAAATGTCATAAAAATCGATCAAGCCGTTTCGGAGGAGTATGGTAACTAACTTTGTGACACGAGTGTTTTATATATGTTAGATTTTATAATTTAATGTTATTAATTATATAATTTTAGTCATAAAATAAGCATGTAGATGAATTAGATTATTTAGATATAAGATTGATGTGCCCTACCAGGGTTCATGTTTGGAACTAATTATAATATTGTGAGAACCGATGGTACATACAACACGAAATGCAAGAACCTGAAACTTGAAACTGGAAAAGATCGCTTCTGAGGTAAGTCCGCTGTTGTATATTGATAACTACCTGAGATTATGTGATGCTAGTGAACTGTATAGATGTAGGAATATGAAGGAAAACGCTTAGTAAAATAATAGAAATTTAATTACTGAGATCACTTTAGTATATTAGAGTCCGGTCAATTTAGACAATTGAAATAACAAAAATTCCGACAGAGATTTAAGATCTACAACTTTGGTCTAAAGTACTTTTTCGATAAAACTGACCGTTTTCGAGTAAAGTCTAAAAAACCTATAATTTTGACCTTTGACCCCGAATAAATTTCTTAGCACACATGGAATCGATTGGGACTTTTGGCACTTCATTTGTTGGAATTTTTGTTATTAGATCACTATTTTTGTGTCTAAATTGACCGGACTATTACGAGATGACAAGGACCATGAATCAAAGACAATAATGGATCTCAAAAACAGAACGTCAGATACAAAAATATATAAAGGGAAAATATACATTGCAACCAGCCAGTCACTAAGATATATTCTGTACTTGTAATATTATATCTTTGTATCATAAAGGTTTACAAACAAACAACAAAAAAATTTTTACAAACGAACCAAAAAAACAAGACATAATCTCTATTAACTACTTTCAAATACAGAGTAAGCATATTTTAGTAAAAGTTAAGTATTTGTTTAGGCAATTTTTATCAATATACATTTGTAACTAAAAAAGTATTCCTTCGAGCCGGATTTGAACCAGCGACCTATGGATATCAATTTCAAACCAACTACAGTCCACCGCTCTACCAACTGAGCTATCGAAGGTATATCAAGACCGTTAAAAATTGTAAACATATTACTATTTTATGATACGTTACGTAAATATTACATAACTATCGTGATGTGATGAATGCATTAATTTAAATTACATATGTATGTTTACCTTGACCTACAAAAATAATGATATTATCTACAAGCAACTTGTTAATTTTAAAGGTTGTCAATATTCGGGACGTATTTTTGTTATACGACGTCGAGTTACAAACAAGCGTATGTCCCGCCTTATGCGAAGCGGTTACCGTAACCTATCACCATCATCATTATCAAAAATGTATAGATAGGCTACGGTTGAAATTGTTTAATTTGTGTGACCGATCAGATCACAGACCTAGGATTAGGGGTGAAAGAGGTTCATTAACATCTTTGAACCGAAGCCTACCTCACCTGCACGTAGTGCACCCTGCTGACTGACAAACGAGGCTCTGGCGAAAAGAGAGGTAGCATAGCGTATTTTATAAGCTGCCCGACTTGGGGAAATACCTCCACCTACAGTATATACCGCAGGCAAATAACAATTCCCTTGAGGGTTGTTGTATTCCTGCGAGTGAGTGAGGTCACCAGAAAGAAAGAAAGGAGTATATGCTGGCAATGGATCGGCGACCCCTTGGTGTCGCTGATCTCATTGGGTGGTGGTGATTGTTTTCCATCAGGTGGCCCAAATGCTCGTTTGCCTCCCTGTCATACAAAAAAAAAAATTCGCAGATTATTTTGATCGATTAGACTGATGCGCAACATCGCAACATATCATTTCTTGTAAATAGTTTACCATTGAGAACCATTAAACAAATATAAAAAAAAAACGTATTTATTGGCTTACCACAAAAGTTCAAACTTAAAACTAGATGTTGGAGCCTCCTTTTAGGCAAAAATGTACCTGTGTCTGGAAACTCCACTCTTTTTATCCATGTTTGTACATAATATAATGTTTTTTTTTATACTACGTCGGGTGACAGACAAACGGTTACCGTAGCTCGCAACATAAAATATCGCTCGCGCGCCGTCACCCCCGCTGCCAACGCAGCATCTCCTTCCTTTCTGGTGACCTCACTCACTCGCAGGAACACAACAACCCTCAAGGGAGTTGTTGTTTGGCTGCGGTATTCTGTGAGGTGGAGGTACATACCCATGTCGGGTAGCTTACAATTACGCTCCCTATTACGCTCCTCTTTTCGCCAGAGCTTCGTTTGTCAGTCAGCAGAGTGCACCGCGTGCAGGTGAAGTTGGCTTTGGTTCAAAGATGTGGATGAACCACTAACACCCCAAAAGTTTAAGGTTTAAGATTAACAATATATAGGTACTTTATTTCTACATCCACTCTGTATTCTAATTCTCATCTTCTCAATGGACTTTATTCGAATTTAGGTTATTTTATGTTCTTCATAATATTGTACAACTCTACCACACAACCATTACGAGTGATGAATAAAATAGGATCTGTGATTCAAAATAGTCTCGGGTGGGTTATAGGAGTATGGATTTATAGGAGTAAGTGCACTTTGTCGAATCCGGAGATATGAATTATCATATTAATTGAGTATTGCAATGTAAGGCGACAGACACTCGTCTCTAAAGCCGCTTTACACTGCACGTCGCCCAGACTTGCACTTGCATGATCTCTGCCGTCGGTGGGTATTCAGTATTCATATCACAGTTATATATTACTGGGCAGAAAACGGAATAATATAGGAATAATAAATATGCAGTTAAAACTAGGGACGAAAGAGAAAATAATTTGGACATTGAAGAATGTGTCGATTTGAGAACAGGAACAAATGTATCCAAAGGTATATCCGTTCCATTATGCGTATCCAAATAAATATAACGCTTCCGTAAATACTGCCGAACGTAAAAAACTAAGTAATAACACAGTATAAGTAATAGTACCTACTACGTACAGTATGGCCACTCTCTGCCGCTCTCTCGTGTCGACCTCACCTCCCCTCTGAGACAAATCCAGATTTGTCTGGCGTCGCATGCACACACGCTCATTCACGCTCCGCACAGACGTCGTTGTTTATGTAGTAGTAAACGACGCTACATTTGTATGGAGTGACCGGGGTGTGGTAATAATAAAAAGAGACAAAGTTTGTAGGTTTGGATCACAGACCAAGTATATAGTAGACATATAGGTATGCATGCGTGGCGAGCATGTCAACGATCCGTCAACGTCCGAAATAGATTTCTATGAGTCGTATACGTAATAAATCGTGACAAATTGATTCTATATGCTTTAATCTGCTTTACTTATATATATTTATTACATACCATTTCCATTTCATTTCCGTGATTTGGATTAAGGGGGTAAAAAGGTATTAAAAGTTGTTACTTTGTTCTACTTTACTCGTATATTTTTTAAAGAAAATCTATCTAGGTATATAAATAAAAATGTATCGCCAAATGTGTCCAAAACTCGAGAACAGCGCAACCAATTTTTGTTTTCATGTTTTCGTTAATGCCTATAGAAGGTTCTTATGGTGTTTGTAAATAAATATATATTTTTTTTATGGACAAATTACACACATCCATCTAGTCCCAAACTAAGCAAAGCTTGTGATATCGGTATTATTTAACTGATATAATACATAAATACTTTTTTTTTTCAAATACATACATATAATACATAGAAAACACCCAGACTAAGACAAAAGACATGTTCACGCACATAAATATTTGTCTTGTGCGGGGATCGAACCCGCGACCTCGGTGTCAAAGTGGCCATTGCTAACCATTCGACCACCGAGCTCGTCAGATAGAATAATGATTTTGATGAAGCTTCATTATATAGCTATTGTTAAAATTTCACAGGTAGTTTGTTTAGGTGTACTGTGTTCTGTTTTGTATTCAATCAATAATGTAGTATTTGAATACAGGTTGATTAATAAAATAATATCTGTATACATACTGAGTGTGTGTATGAATAATAAAGTTAATTCAATTGAAATCTCCCGTAATTTGGGGTGTAAGCGGCTCACCACGATCTTTCGAGCCAAAGCCCCCTCACCTTTACGTGGTGCACCCTGCGTCTAGCGATAGAGGCTCTGGCGAAAAAGCGTTGTATCCTACCTGAGTACAACGTATTTGTAACCTGGCCGACTGGGGAAATACCTCCACCTCACAGAATACTGTAGCCAAATAACAATTCCCTTGAGGGTTGTTGAGTTCCTGTGAGTGAGGTCACCAGAAAATGAGTTAATATGAAAGATGAAAGAGCATTAATATGGTTACGGTAACCGCTTCATATCAGGCAGGCCGTATGCTTGTCTGTCACCCTGCGTAGTATAAAATAAAATTGTAGAGTTTGTGATCTTTCGATGTTTCTCGACACTTTTTTAAGGTGATTGATCCTAGTATTTTGCCCGTACATTATGTTTGGAAGGATTCATTCATTGAATGAACCCTTTTATTTTTTATCCTATTTTACGATTCCTATGTCATTTAATAAACGAGAAAAAATATTACTATGTAAATCTTAACGACATTGTTTTCAATGAAAATTTTAAAGGAATTAGTAGAACTAAATCAATTTGTAAGTTCGACTGATCTGTCATATTACATAATATACTCGTATAACAAGTTTATTACAGTCATGTTTGTTCGAACACTTATAAGTCGAAAACGGCTAAACCGATTTTAATGGTTTTTTGATTTGCTGGATCTCTGTCAATACAAATAGTGCCAGTTGAAAAAGGATTGAGATATTTATTGGTTGTGAAATATTTATGCATGCGTTCAGAAATTTATATCAAGCTCCCTAAAATGCCACGTGGGTGATATGTGGATCAAATACAAAGATGACATGTCAGAAGCTTCGATCATTAGTTCTAGTATTGATCGAAGCTCATATGACATTTTACATAGGAATTCGTGTCAGATCAAAGAAGACATTGACATTATTTGACTGATAAGTGGTACGAGCTTCGCCCGGTCACCTAGTACACATATACAAATGACGACATTCTGAAAAGTCAAGCATTTCATTTGAAAAAGAAGAAGTTCTAAGTAGCCTTCTTAAGGCGAAGCCTAACGAATGTAATTTCATGAGTTTAAAAAAATTATACCGAGCATTCGTTTCTTTCTTCTCAACAAAGTATTAAAATTATACAGTGGTACATCTCGAGTGTAAATCCGATTCGCACTTAGCTAGTTTGTTTTATTTATATAACTTCTCTAAGGTACCTACTAAATAGTAAACATATTTGCAGATGTCAATGCAAGCGGAGGAGAATCGCGAGCGCTGAATTCGCGAATGTTCGCGAGTTGTTCTTGCTAAATGAATTATTCGTTCCCACCGCGCGCCTGTATTGACGTTGCAAACTTCGCTAAATAGTTTCGTTCCCACTTCATTGTTCCCTGCCTTTTGTGATTCCACCCCAGCTGTGGTTTGATATGTGAATTGTATTTAATGTTAGTTTGTTTTATCTTTGAATGGTAGGTATCACTGAGGTGGATGAGAAGTACTTATAACTCCCAAAAAAGGCACTATATGGACTGACTGTTAAATCCTAAAATTTTTTGCTTTAAATTTTTGCTCAGATTGCAGAATGGCAAGATAATGTCCATATTGCAGTGTGACAATTCCGTGAAATACTAAACCATATCTAAGATATAGAAGATATAAGATACTATATAGAACCACGTGGTCACGCTGTCTCATAGTATAATGACTAAGTCAATAAATTCAAAGGTATTTTTTTAAATTTAATGCGGAGGTATTTGGTGGTAAGCTTTGGGGAAGTCTTATATCCAGCAGTGGGTAGATAGAGGCTGATGATGAAGTCGATAAAGTCCTCCAATTATAGGTTTTCTCATAAAATCTTTCATGTATAGACTGCGATCAGTTACATTTTTTATATATGTACTAGCTGACCCGTGCCGACTTAATTGGACAGTGAACATTTTTACGAAAATGTTTTCATTTTTCCAGTTAATATATAGCTTATGATCACAAACAAAAAAAAATACATACTAACGTTGATACCCTTTTTATCCCTTTAAGGGGTGAATTTCGCAAAATCCCTTCATAATAGACCTATACGTCACAAAAGGAAGCCACACGGTCCAAATATCACGTTTCTAGCTTCAGTAGTTTTGCTTCGGTGTTGATAAATCAGTCAGTCAGGACATATTACTTTATATACTCGTAATAGATAGAAGATATCTATAGATTTAGATTATCTAGGTATATATTTTCTCCAGGTGACAATTTGAGCTCCCGTCGTGTAATATCATATTCGTGTAGAGGGCGCGCCGTTTCTGTAAACCCGGGATGACACTCACTTAATTACGTAGATTACAAGTTGACATTTTCGTTTGCGCCGCGATTTAACTTGACTGATATGGATTAGCTGTACCTACGTTTGGTTCATTCCAATTGTTTGTATTTTGAATACAACAAACATTTATACCCTACTATATCTACTATGAGAAATATGATAACACTAGCTTGCACCCTCGATTTCTTACGCGCGTATCGTGGTATCCCGTTTAAATTTTCAAAAAACTTTTCTCATGTTTGTAAGTGACGAAACTTACTGAAAAAAATATGGTTTTCCTATACAAACTGTACACACCAGGTAATTTCAAAAGTTTTTCTATTTTCTGATATTATTTTTCTATAGCTTGTGATGAGATGTGATGAAGATTCGATTTCAAAGGTATTTGTAAAATTTTCGTGATAAATATTCGTTGCGTCTCCAGTACTAAAATAAAAAAAATGAAATACATTTACTAAGAATAGAAACTTTTTATACAATAATCCTATATAATAAATAACATACCTAACTAAGAAAGAATCTGAAGATGTTTAGGTGACTTAATCATGCGTAAACCTCTAAACTAAGTTCGTTATTTGGCACCGAGATAGAATATGTTGTAGATTAAAACTTTTTCTTTTGAACGAGACCGGTGGTCGAATGGCTGGCAATAGACACTTTGACTCCGAGGTCGCGGGTCCGATCCCCGTTTAAGACAAATATTTGTGTGCATGAACATGTCTGTTTGTCTTCGTCTGGGTGTTATGTACAATAAAAAAATGTATTTAAGTATAATACTAGTTATCTAGTATCCAGAGTAAAAGCTTTGCTTAGTTTGGGACTAGATGGCGCCGTGTTCTGCAGAAATATTTATTTATTTATTATTTTTCTGCCGGTATTATGTAAACGCGCTCGAAGCCACGAGAATTTAGTTAATAATAAAGTTAATTTGACGTTTGTGATTGTGACAATAAATTCCGTAGTCGTTACTTCTGGAAAATTTCGATTAAAACAAAATCGGGGCTGTGTCCCTCGGGAGTGGTTCATTCATTTCATAGCAATTAGTTAGCTACAGGCAGTGGATTCGTCACGAGCGAATGAGTACCCCTTTAGAATAACTTTTACATCTTACGATCCGGCGACGATACGATATTCATAGAAATAATATGGACCAATTTAATTTTGTTGACTGATTGGAAAGTATAAGTATGAATACTTTCCAATCAATCAACAAAATGAAATTGGTCAATAGTGAGATGTAAAAGTTATTCTAAAGGGATATTATACATATAAGCACCATTTATTTATTTATCTCTTACTGTAATTTGTTTAAATTATTTAACAATATTTACTTTAATATTTACGTGCTACGGGGGGCACGTTAAGCCGTCGTTCAAACCGCTTAAGGCCACTGACTTGGCTTAACGACTGTCATCTAATGACAACAGCTGGGACCGACGGTTTAACGTGCCCTTCGAAGCATGGACGAGCTCGAGATAAATAAACCCATCCATAGACAAGTCAACGTCGCTTAACTTGCGTGATCGATTAGACAAATACGTGCAACGACGCCATCGAACCCTCAGCTAAAAAAAGTAAACTTCCGATATGTTTACCTGTAAGTCAATCTACTACATACATTTTCTAAATTGCAGAGGAAAACTGATTGCATTAACGCAATTGTAAAACCGGTTAAATCATACGAAAATATCAAATAATTTGAGTAACATCATAGAGCACACAATTAAGAGAAATATCAAAATAGATGCAAAGCTATTCATGGTAATCATCATCATCATCATCAGGTCATTTTAGTCTCAACTACAGGAGCACGACCCTCTCTCGTCCGTCCCTGACAGAAGGAGGATTTGGCCTACACTCCCCACGCTGGCCAGACGGGTTGGGGAGGCCTGATTGATGTTTTATAATGTATTTCCCTTAGTTGCTTTGTACGACATCCACGGAAAGAGACGGAGTGATTCTATTCTAGTCTGCCGGAAACCACACGGCCAATTCATGGTAATAGCGGTAACTATATTTGGTTTTCATCTGCGATTTCATTCAGACTAGCCCCCTTACCACCATTTTCATTCAATTCATTCGATTCAATAATTGAGTAGATTGCTTATTCATACTAATGAATAAATTATATTCAGTTATTGAATCGCAATAAGAGATGGTGGTAAGGGGGCTGGGGCCATACGCCGAAGCTGAAGCCGATTTTTTGATTGCGAAAATCAAACTTAAGCTTAGATTGATGGTAATTAAGTTTAGCTTAGCTGATAGATACCCTAGAGCTTTTACCAACTAAGATGAAGATGTTTTGTCATAAAGTTGGCCTATTTTTGGAATCGAAATAATCGATTAGAATTGGCTTCCAGTTTAGGCGTTAGGGCCCCAGGTGATATTTATGGCTAGTGACATAACAATATCAGAATGTAATGTCATTATATTACAACACAGATTTGAACATTTAAGAAATATGTTTTTTTAAGTTAAGAAATTTTGGGGTGTAAGTGGTTCATCAATACCTTTGAACCAAACCCAATTTCACCTGCACGCGGTGCACCCTGCTGACTGACAAGCGAAGCTCTGGCGAAAAGAGAGGTAGGGAGCGTAATTGTAAGTTACCCGACTGGGGAATGTATCTCCACCTCACATACCGCATACCTCAAATACCGCAGCCAAATAACAATTCCCTTCAGGGTTGTTGTGATCCTGCGAGTGAGTGAGGTCACCATAAAGGAAGGAGATGCTGCGTTGGTAGCGGAGGTGGAGGCATGCGAGCGATATTTTATGTTGCGAGCGTTAATATGGCTACGGCAACCGCTTCACATCAGGCGGGCTGTATGCTTGTCTGCCACACGACGTAGTATAAAAAAAATGTGGCTTACAAAAACAATATTATAACAAATAACATCGCATTGTGTAAAGAGTCTTCGCGAAAGTAAGTTGGTAACTTGCTCATCTAAACTGAGTTGCCGGGAATCGGCAACAAAACGGCCATCCAGCCGACTGCAGACAATAAACAGAGAGATAAGACGAGTTCTGCGACTTCATTGTTCTGCCGGAGTCGAGCGGTGACGCCGGCCGCCGGGTGTGACGACGACGACGCTAACGGAATAAGTAGGCACGCAAATATTACACGACTAATTTAGGAATCGCATTAGATAGCGATTTTGTTTATAAGTAACGATTTTTGTTATTATCGACTGTTGAAGGAGGCAGGGTTTTGTGCGTTTTGAAGTAAAACTTCTTTACGCACGCTTGAATTGGGGAATGCGTGACGAGAGCGTTACGGAAACGGCGAACGGAAGTTGAAACGGAGGTATAAGTTACTAGAGCTACAGAAGTTTTACTTCAGTCGTGTTTTCTAAAGCACAATCGTTTTTTTTATTTATGTAAGTTATTTAAATGAAGTATGTTATACTATAAAACGAGCAATTAAGCAATTCTTGTATATAAATACATATATATGCTACGAAAATCTTCTAAAGGACTCTAATGATTTCCATGAAATTTGCTATATAAAGGTTTACGACTGTTCGTACCAAGATTCTGTATATCTACGTGTACGAAGAATCGATCGCTTGGTGAATCTTCAATTAGCTTGACAATAATAGTTGACACACTAAGTATATGTCACTTAAACTTGGATAGTCCGTTTTTTTTTTATACCGCTGAGGTGATAAACAAGCATACGGCTCAACTGATGGCTATCTATCTAATCGCCAATTATCATTTATCGCAGCCTATATACGCTAGCAACACGAGAGACCGTTTTAAAAACCCTTCACGCCTTTCATCAAGAACCCCAAATGTAGGCTTCTTTGAAAAACCGACAGTTCATTCCACAGACGCAGAAGGAAACTTATCTGGAACCGCACTGTACGCGACCATTTTGGCTCCAATATGTGTGGATGAATTCCCCGCCGCCCAATGCGATGGCAAGCTTGTTTTTGTTTCACGGTTGTCCTAAAATATATGACGATCCCGGTGGTGGAATGGCTAGCAATGGCTAGTTAGACAAAAAAACTGTGTAAGTACATGAACATGTCTGTTGTCTTGGTCTGGGTAAATGTAGACAACATTTATCAGTTGTCTAGTATTCATAGTATAAGCTTTACGCTTAATTTGGGACTAGATGGTGCTGTGTAAATTGTTCAGAAATGTTTACTTATTTATTGATTTGTTAAAATACGCCAAACAAAACTCTACTCCATCCAAGTACTAATTTATTATCTAAGTAAAATTTATTGACTAATTAGTTTAGTCAAAGAGAATGAATACTCGTTAGTATATAAATATACCTGGAAAAATTACATACTGCCATCTAGTCCCAAACTAAGCAAACCTTGTTAAGCAAAATTATGCGTAGGTACTAGGTAACAGACATTATTATGTACTTAATTTTTTTTCCATTGCAAATACACATCTACATATACAAATAATAACACATACATAGAAAACACCCACACAAAAACATGTTCATACAAATATTTGTTAATAAAAAATATTTGTCATGTGTGGGAATCGAATCCGCGACTCCGGAGTCAAAGTGGCCATGGCCATTCAACCACCGAGCTCGTCAAAAAGGTTTTTTTTTAAGTAAAGTCGTCTTCGTCATCGAGAAGACGACTTTACTCTCCCTTTGGTTTAATCTACAATTTAAAACACACACAGCTTTTTTATTTGATGAATATTACGTTCGTGGAAAACATATATTCGTCAAATGAAAAAGCTGTTTTCATTCAATTCATAGATACATGTCTACCCTTTCTATATTAACAATCATATTCATTGCATAATAATTCCAAATCCCATTAGATCGGAAAATACCTAACTATAAGACTTCGAACCCCACCGACATAGACTATCGGAAGTTCGTTAAACTAATGTCACTATCTCGTCCATCCCTCTCGACAAGACAAAGAGGGAAAATACTATCAGTAGTATGACAAAAAGAGACGAAAAAGATTTAGATAATACCCCATAATCACAGTTTTGTTTTCCAATCGCTGCTAACGATTATTGGCGTGTATTCGGGGTGCCATTTTGAATTGCTTTACTGCTGAACAAGTCGTTATCAAGTACAATAAAAAGAGGTCTGTGATTAGTTCACGAGGTGATTCAAGAGATTTTATTCTCTTCCGAAGTTTTCTCTCGTCTAATTGTTGTTTGTCAACGGTACTTTTAATGGCTTTAGAAAAAAGGTAAAATGAAAAATAGTTGTTTTTCTTACAGCGTTGATAAATTAATAATAGTTTAACTGTAAGTTAATGATTATGTATGATGGAATTATATAGTTAAAGTACTGTTGCAATACGGGTCTCCCTTCAATCAAAGGGATTTAGAGCATACTTCACCACACTGCTCAACTGTGGGTTGGTGGAGGCCAATGTTTTCGGGCCGCCTAAATGCAACTCACTTAGCTTAACAACTGTCATCTAACAATAACAGCCGGGACCGACGGCTTAACGTGCCCTGAAGTTCGAGATAAATAAACCCATCCATGGATAGGCTACGACCGTTGTTGCTTAACTTGCATATTCTAATTTAAAGGAGCTCTACTAATTTAGATTACATAGCTTGCAAATAATAATCCAAATATCCAATTTAAAACAAACCAAAACCAAAAAGCGAATTGCAAATTCGTTTTTATAACAAAAGCTCTTATGTAGAGCATTAATTACCCGTCTCATAAAATAATTATTGATAAAATATTTCTATATATACAAAGAAATTGGTTTTATGTATCAGTACAATAAAAAGGATATATACCTATGCAGTATACAGTATCCTCGCATTTCCAGATATGAATTTATGTAAACTAAAGCTCTTTGATTAATTCGTTCTACTAGATACCGCAGACTACTCACCACAAAGCGAGTGCAAGTATTTTTAAAATTGCAGATTGGCTGGCAATATGCATATTCAATTCACTAAACTTTTGTCCCAAATTCTTGTTTATTTATGAGACAATTCATCGCAATTTCAAAAGTTTTTTAAAATCCTGTTTTTAATATTATTAGGTATAGGTAGGCACTAATAAATGAATGTCTTGTGGTTATTGAATTTAAAATATTCGTCAATTGTATAAAAACATTGTTTTACTAGCCAATTTTTTAGATTTATTTTAAAATTACGTAAAGACAGAGACAATATCGTCGTTTAGTGTACATAGGTTTATTATGTTTAAATATAGTACGATTCTATTTGGTTGGATTAAAAGTATTGAGAAAAACAATTCTAATTTTATCTGACAATTCTAATTCTGTTTTAAAACTAAAATACTGAAACGATTTTGATTAAACTTTGTATGGATTTAAAATCCCCATCCATATGTCAATCCATCTGACTAACTGTTTAAAACTTTATTATATGTTTTTTTTTATTTATTGTTTATACTACGTCAGATGGCAGACATGCATACGGCCCGCGATTACCGTAGCCATATTAACGCTCGCAACCAACCCTCGCTACCAACGCAGGTACTCCTTCCTGTCTCACTCACTCGCAGGAACACAACAACCCTCATAGGAATTATTATTTGACTGCGGTCTTCTGTGAGGTGGAGTTACTTACCCAGTCTTAACCAGCTTACAAATACGCTATACCTGACCTTCAGATACGGAGCCCACCCCCAACCTTTCTGTTGCCAGATCGACTTTCGCTAGTCGACAGGGTGCATTACGTACAGGTGAGGTTGGTTTTGGCTCTAAAGATCGTGGTGAGCCACTCACACTCCAAGTGGTTCAAATGACACCTGACTTAGGATGTTACTGTCCCGGTACTGTATTTAAGCAAAGCGGAGGGAGTGATTGAAAACATTTGACGAGCTCGGTGGCGCAGCGGTCAATGACGCGGCTTCGACACCAACGCTCGTGGGTTCGATTCCCACATAGGACAAACATTTGTGAGCATGAACATGTCTGTTTGTCTTGGTCTGGGTGTTTTCTATGAATCATAAGTATGTATTTACAAAAAAAATGTATTTACGTATGTTTATCAGTTGTCTCGTACCCATAACACAAGCTTCGCTTACTTTGGGGCTAGATGGCGCTGTGTAATTTGTCTGACAATATTTATTTATTATTTAGAACATGAGTAAATTTCAATCCAGGTGACTCTAGTTTGTAGGGTAAGGTGGTGTAAGATTATGCGGGACATACACCCAAAAAAATATTTCTCCTGCTCTATCGCCGGACCATGATCACCATGTATCTCAACTTGATCACTGGGATCATTACAATGAGCCCAAACAAACTGATGCTATAGCATCTGGGGCCCTACCGCCGAAGCTGAAGCCGATTACCATCGGATTTTTTGAATGCGAAATTGAAACCAATGCTTAGATTGTTGGTAATTATGTTTAGCTCAGCTGGTAGAAAGCCTAGAGCTCTATATACTAAGCTGAAGACATTTGTCAATAACTTTAAGCTAAAACCAATTTATGGAATCAAAAAATCCGGTGGTAATCTTTAGGGCTTAAGTTTCGGCGGTAGGGTATGATGCTATAGTGTTGTTTGGGCTCATTGTAATGATCCCAGTGATCAAGTTGAGATACATGGTGATTAGGGTCCGGTGATAGAGCAGGAGAAATATTTTTTTGGGTGTATGTCCCGCATAATCTTACACCACCTTACCGTACAAACTTCAGGGGCAGTTTGTACGGTAAGGTGGTGTAAGATTATGCGGGACATACACCCAAAAAAATATTTCTCCTGCTCTATCACCGGACCCTAATCACCATGTATCTCAATTTCTTACCGTTTTCTTTATGAAAATTTTGAATTGCTCATATTTCTTCATAAATTAGAAAAGACGATGATCTTGAAACTGCTGTATATATATTTTCTGGAATCATATCTTTCTTAGATATGATTATACCAGTAATATTACACACTACGGCTGGCACCGACCTCAAAACAATAGTTGACATATTATTTACTTTAGATATTTTTTTAATAATGAAAATTTTATTTCTCCCTTTTTTTAGTTACATATTAATCAAATAAATTACAGTTTTGAAGTCGGTTATTTTTTTTAAATTACTATTTATTATTATATTCGAGAGCAATAATTGACCTTCTTAATTTTAAAAATACAGACAAATGTAAATCTAAAGTCTAAAGATGACAACTTACTTTGCTCATCGGATGTACATCCATGTACCATGAAAAAATATGTCCATGGTTCATTTTTACCTTTGTTTCATTCCTACACAGTCTTTTCAAACGATAAAGTAGAAAAAACATATATTACGGGTTTATGAGAATGGACGCAACCGTAATCCAATTTTAAAATGTTGCCCAGACCATACATATTATTATAAAAGGAGACATTGTCGGGAGCTTAGCGTTTAAATTAGTTTATTCCCCCACTGCGGTACCGCGGCGAAGGGTTGCGAAATTTAAATTACAAATAAAAGTACTGAAAAATATCTACGAGTGGGTAGTGCCTCAATAACGAGCTCTTTTAATTAAACCGTAAAGGGTAATAAAGCGACTTAATTCCGAAACTTGAACGAAGTTATCGTCAAAGACACCCTGGGGTTTGGGAAGTTTTACTATTACGTGAATTATTTTGTTATATATTTAAAATATTAAATAATGCTATCAAATTTCTATCGACCATTATTTTAATAGTTAATTTCAGCCAACTTGCCGAAATATTATACATGTTTTTAAAATAGAAAAATTCACCTCCCACGCCCAGGTGGGACATGAACCCTCGAGCTCTCTTTTGCCCGGCTACCGTTTCTATCGATCACTTATATGCTCGTATCGGCGCAAAGGTAATAAATGTACAAAGGTATATTTGAATTCGGGCTTATTACCCGAAAAGAAAATTCTATGGAGCGTCTTGTAGTCCAAGGCAAGAGACCCCGCGGCCGCTCTCCAACCAAATGGGGAGATTTAATTAAGTCTCTCACAAAATCCTCCATGTCCGAATGCTCCCGCAATGCCTCCAACGGAAGCAAATGGAGAAATATAACAGGAGCCGCCATTCGTAGTGACCTGCCCATGATCACGACCACTGTGCCAAGAGTGTCCGACTGAGAAGAATATTTGAATTCGAATTTCATCAACAACACAACAAAATACTGACTAGCTGCGACTGCGACTTCCTGTACACGTGGATTATTATTGATGAACTATAATTAAAATTGTTTCTACGTATCGTCTAATTTTATTCTTTTATATAAAATTCACTACAGATTGTTTTTATCTTCTTCCACCACACACATACATCTTCTTCGGTTTAATTTAATAAAAAAGGGATCTAATCATTTTGAACTTAAGCGATAGGGCCTCTATTTAGAACGAACTGTTAAATAATTGCAATAAGATAAACAGACTGCATTGAAGTCGACACCAAAAAATCACAAGTATGTAAATAAATAGATAAAAGTGACATAAATACTTTACAATGCAGTTTATAGTCTAAATAAGACTAAAAAATAAATAACAATCTTTTATTGGTTGTTTATAAAAAATAACTACAAAATTAACAAACTGTATTTCGCTCACTAAGCTCTTTAATTTGGTACTCATATCATTGGAATTAATGTCAAAAATACGAGAAGAAATTATAAATCGCCATTTTATTCTGATGTAGCTTTATTGGGTTAAAAATAGTCGCAATTTAGGTAATCATACATTGTCACGGGAACCCAACGAATGTGCCAAATTACTGCACAATCAGACATTGGGAAGTGGGGTCAAATTTAAGTTGCAAAATTGGATTACAGACACTGCGGTGAAACTAAATAAGAGCTTGTAAAAATATAACAAGCCTGAAAATTGGGACTGCCTTAAATAATGTTGAAGGACTCCAAGCGAAAGATAACTATTCTATTCAGGAAAATCAAACCACCAAAATAATCGATGACATGACCTGTTTCCTCATAAATGCCTAAATGTATTTAAAAATCAATGCTTGCGGAAGTAAGCTTTAGATTCTGTTAAATATAACAAATTCGCACCGGCCACACTTTTTCGGCCGGACCAATGACACCGATTTTCCACGCTCCCGACGCCCGTCACGCTCCACAGCCCGCTCGCTCGACTATGCCACGTGTACCATATTGAAATATGCCGCCCGACTGCCCTGCCCGTCTGCCCACCCATCCGTCCGACACACAGCAACTGCCCCTGGAATTTCTCTTCAAAGCACTTATATTTGACTTGCACGTCTCGCTGGACATCAGTAAATATGCGATATTAAGATTTCCCTCTAAATATCCCAAACACCAATATCAGTTACAGTTCAATAAATTTATGTAATAAATAAAATACCGATACATGGTGGAAAAGTACTTTTTTCTTTATTTACAATATTCGCTTTCCCTTCACTTTTCTACAGAATACGTAAACAAATATTACTGAATTATCAACTGATAAAATAGCTACAACATCCACAGTAATAGGTATTCACTTACCATTGTCATTTAGTATTTGAATTAACTAAGATAAATTAATAAATATTTCTGTATTTTAATAACCCATCACCAGACCGCCCCCGAAAGTCAAATTCGTTGATGACTTCATCTGACTTAAATTAACCTAATCTGATTACTTAATGAGTATCTATAGAAAGCACTAGCACTTTACTTCGTAACACATAAGAACAGCTCGATCGATCGATTATGGTAATATTTTTGCACTTCAATAGGTACCAACTTTGAGCAGAGAGGCAATTCTCGTAATTAAATGTAGTCAAAATTCAGTTCCGATCCAGTCTCGATCTCATAAATGTTACTATTGCTATTCTCGTATCACAATATGAAACGTCAAAGTTTAATTTAAGTGAGATTGTGTCGAAATATGACTGAAAATAAACAAACTAAGAATGTTATTTTGTAACAATTAGAATTGATAATACTTAATTAATTAATGAAATCAAGTATATAATTTTTAGTCAATTCACAGTTCAATCTCGTTTCGGTCAATTTTTATTCTGCGATCGTAAAATAATTACGAGAATTGGTCTTCAGATCAGTTGTTACTGCTTGCCACCAAATTAGAGACCCAAGCTAAATGTCACCTAGTCGCAAATTGAAAATGTCGTGCGTCTTTTTAATGAACACGTTAAATTTTTAACATAATATGACCGATAGGTTTAAATTTGTAAAACACCTAAATAACGCACGTCATGTTGTCAGGAGCCGTTTAACAGCTTGATAATATAGGAAGGGTTATATAAATAAGCTTACATAATTCACTGCCGTCTATAATTGTATACAAGTCTATTGATTTTACTGGATTCCATGGCTCCTTCTCTAGTTGGAACATTGTAATAAGTATCATAGCTAGCATATCGATGTGTGCTAGGCTTATATTCAAGCTGTAGGTGATCTCCATCTTCTCGTCTCAGTTGCCCTTTATCTTTTCCGTCATATCTAGGATCTTCATATATTGTTATAGTTTGCTTGTGTTGTGCTACCACAGGGGCATTCTTAGGAATTTCCGCCACTGGATCATTTCTGGATTCACCAACACGGTAACCGTATCCGTGATTTGGACCATATCCATAACCACCATCGTGACGTACACCATAATCGTCATAGTAGCCAGGACCACCATAATCCCAACCTGGATCTCTTCTATCCCACCCCAAATCTCTTCTGTCCCATCCCGGATCTCTTCTGTCCCATCCTGGATCTCTTTCCCAACCAGAACGATCCCAATCAGGACGATCCCAGCCTCTTCTGGTGTCCTCCCATTTATTCCAATCCCACCCGGGATCATGGTGAGGCGGGGGTGGAGGTGGTGGTGGCGGTGGTGGGGGTGGCGGTGGTGGTGGTGGCGGAGCTCTATATTGATGGCGGTCGTGAACTTTGTCTCTATTGTAATTATTATGATCATTGTGATACTTATTATGATGAAGATTATCATCTAAATAGTAATTCTTCCCGTAGTCTTGGTGCCCCACGTGCTTAGCTCCATTATCACCAGACCGATAGTAACCGCCACCATGGTGGTTGTCACGTACATACTCTTGATCGTTGTTATGTGCTCCGTGATAACGCCGCCCTCCTTGGTTATCATGACTGGCCAATGTACTTTTGTAGGCGGCTTGGTCACCTTCGTCATTAAAGTCATCAAAGAAAGTACTTTTGTTAGAAGACTCATCCTTATGATATGAATTTTGAAAACCTTGTTTATGGTGGCCTTTCTTGTGTCCTCTCTTGAATCCAGTTGCTTCACTGTCTTCAGCCTTGTCTTTTTGTGAATTGTATCCATCGTAAGCATCGCCTTCCGATGTTGATTTAAGATCATGTTCTTTTTTTAAGTACTTAGCTTCATCATTAGCTTTAGAGAATTGATTTTTGTGACTGTCGTTTAATTGAGATTCTACTTGATGTACCTTTTCACCTTTCTGCTTGTCTTGTTTAATGGATTCGGCGCCTTCCTTGTGAGCAGCATCTTTCAGATGTTCTTCCAACGCTTCTTTCAACACTGACGCACCAACACCAGAAGTTAAGAGTATCACACATAAAAATAAACTTAGGAATTTTACTTTATGTCGAGGAATCATTTCATTACAATTTTAATAATGTCTACACAGAGGTGTTTCTGTCAAAAACTACAAATACGTAGTAAGTGAGATTCCTATTGTGTAAACAGTTTTATATCGATGAAAATCGTGCTGGACTTCATGGCGAATTAGGGCACAATGACAGGAACTACAGCGAGTGTCGATGGGGACAATAAGTGGTCGAAGCGATACCGCGAGCGGTCCGTCCATGACATGGTCGACGAAGCTGGACCAAAGGCGCGGACGCGCTGTAGGATACTGGTGCCAGTCGAGGTCAATATAACCCAGTCGAGGACGTTGACTTACTGCAACGTATTGTCGTCTTCGGCGATAATAATATAAAAACCGGGCAAGTGCGAGTCAGACTCGAGCACGAAGGTCCGTACCATTATCTATAAAAAAGGCAAAAAAAATCACGTTTGTTGTATGGCAGCCCCCTTAAATATTTGTTTTATTTTTATTTAATTATTTATTTTTAAAGTGAATATATAACTAAATATTATGGGGGTATTTCAAACGTCTACCCATTGCCGTTATCAATTGCGAGCAAAAACGAGCAAAAAAATCACGTTTGTTATATGGGAACCCCCTTAAATATGTATTTTATTCTATTTTTTAGTATTTGTTGTTATAGCGGCAACAGAAATACATCATCTGTAAAAATTTCAACTGTCTAATTATCACGGTTCATGAGATACAGCCTGGTGACAGACGGACGGACGGACTGACGGATGGAGCGGAGCCTTAGTAATAGGGTTCCTTTGTACCCTTTGGGTACGGAACCCTAAAAACTAAAACTCTCATCAATTCATCATAGATGACTTAGTTATTTATTCCGTTATGTGCACTTAGAACACAGTGGTACTTTACACCTTTGATTGTTTGTTAAACGCGCAATTTATGGACCCAAGTGGATGGAGGATTTTTTATGTTACTCAAGAAATGCATCGAAAACGGTACCTATTCATTTTCTTTCTGTAGTGTCCATGGTCATGGACTAATATCACTTCTAGAGACAATCATATGATCTCAATGAGGAGTTGTGTTGTTAAATATCATTGACAACATTTTTTGTCATACATCTAGGGTGATAAACACGCGTACAACCTGCCTAATGGTAATATCATTATAATCATTGGGGCTATTTGGAAAAACCTTTACCTCAGAAAAACTACACTCACTACCTCACTTTATCAACCATACGACACCTCAGATCATCAATCATGTTCTCTTCATATGTCATCATCATCATCTGTTCAATCAAGAACCGACAGTTTAGCCCATCCAAAGACTCGCTACAATTACACATTGGTTGCCTGGCTGGAATGTTGCTCATTGAACGTTGTATTGAACATACGCCTCCCCCATAGACTTCCACAATGGTCGGTTCTGTGCCATTTGCATCCATCAACTCCTTGCAATCTTTACCAGATCATCGGTCCTCTCTATCTAGTGGAGTGCCGTCCTACGCTGTTTTCCGGTCCATTATCGCCATTCCATAACTTTCCTGCACCATCTTCATCTCACTCTTCGGTCTGCTGATACTTTGAGCAACTTGTTTCGGCAACTCTAGTTCTGTAACTGATATACTCGTTCCTGAGCCTATCACGTAGAGATACTCCGAGCGTGCGATGGAGAGAGCTATCTGTCCATTGCACGCTGCGCAATCTTGAACTTTTCAGTAAGGCCTATAGTAAGGGATCATGTCCACACCATGTCTCTGTGCCGTATGTCATCACAAACTGGTGGCCTTTCGTGTTGAGATAATGAGGTGTTCTAGAAAAGATCTTTCACAATTTTTCGAACGCTGCCCATCCGAGTTGGATTCGACGACAGACCTCTTTCTCGAAATTTGATCTACCTGAAGTTCAGTTAGGTTAGTTTAGTAATTCCCAGGTAAACATACACTAAATAAACATAATAAAATATGCTCGTTAAAAATATTACTTATTAATAGATAGGTGCTTAAGTTGATATTGCGAGAGGCCGCGGATGCGTCGAGCCCGACTGGAGAAGTATGCCCATCTCACGGGAAATCGCAGCCAAATAGCAATACACTTGAGAATTGTTGTGTTCCTGCGAGTGAGTAAAGTCACCAGATGGGAGGAGGGAGAGGCTGCATTAGCATCGAGGGTGACATTTATGCGAGCAATACAACTCATACTGTAAGCTATATAAGTTTTCAGGTTACAATAACCATTTTATATTGAACAAGTCGCGTTGTAGCATAAAAAAGCAAGACCTACAATAGCACAAACATTTGCCTACTTACCCACTTACGCACTGACTCATCAAATTTGTTTCAGCCTTAATAAAAAGGTACTTACCTATGTACTTACTAAGCATACTCCAGATAAGTTAGGTTGATTCACAATGCCGCAGGGTCAGGCTTTTGTCAGATACCTTTTTCCGCCTATTGTTGTTTGGTGAAGTGCATTATTTGACATTCTATCTAAATAGGCTAGGTCAATGTTGTTAGCTACATACCTACTAACTTTATCAGGGTCATGTACCTATTAGCAGGCCTCCATCGCACCGTCACTTCCCATTTACGCGTAGAGGCGTCCCTCAAGAAAATTTGTTGTGTCCGAGACGACACATACTTGCAAGATTTTTTTAAATTTAACCAGCGATTTGACGGCTGACCATGGTGAACATGGTTGTTTAGCTGGTGATCTTCTAGTGTATCTCACACATCTTTGAACCTTAGCAGTTGAGAGTAGAGGTTGATGCATTGGCTGTAAACCTAGATATAGCGAAGGGGTTCGAACAGATCTGGCACCATAGTCTTCTATCAAAGTTGCCATCGTTCGCACTACCCAAGAGTTTCCAGTGGGTGCTAAGGCTACAGGGTTACCAGCTTTTTGTCCGACAGAACATCGAAGGTGTTATTTTACGACAGTTGCTCCAACCGCATAGGTATTATTACTGGCGTTCTGCAAGGCTCTATGTTGTCACTGACGCCATTTCTGTTGTACTAGGAGGGATCAAAAAGTAGTATGAGATAGAATATAATGACTTTTGATAACTTAATAATTTATTTTTCTACATAGTCTCCGAGTCTCTCTACACACCGAGTCCACCGCTTTTCCAAGGCTTCAATACCTTTCAAAAAAAAAAGTTTTGTCTTGGTCCTGCAAAAAGCTCTCAACGGCATCCATCACCTCGTTATCGTCTTCGTACCTGTTTTCCCTCAAGTATTCTTTCAATTTGGGGAACAGATAAAAATCGCTAGGTGCCAGACCTGGTGAATAAGATTGGTGGTCAACCAATTCGAAGCCAGCTTGCTGAATGGCAGCCATCGCAACTACCGAGTTGTACGCGAGTGCGTTGTCGTGATGAAACAGCACGCCCCTTTGAAGTTTTCTCTCCTTTTCTCTTTGATGGCATTCCTCAACTTACGAATTAAAGCTGCATAATATTGGCTGGTAATAGTGGTTCCACTCACCAGGTAATCAATCAACAATATCCCTTCTGAGTCCCAAAATATTGAGGCCATAACCTGCCAGCCCATGCCACGGCACGAAACTTCTTCGGAGTCGGTGATGATGGCCGTTTCCATTGCGAAGATTGCTGTTTTGTCTCGGGATCAAAATGATGGATCCATGTTTCGTCCATTGTTACGAAATGAGACAAAAAGTTTTCAGAATCTTCTTGAAACTAGTCCAACAATGTCTTCGAAATGACAAGTCGATTTTGTTTCTGACTGTCGGTTAACATTCTCGGCACCTATCTTGCGGAGACTTTTCTCATATTCAAAGATTGTTTCAATATGGATTGAATACTTCCATATGAAATGCCCGTTTCTTGAACTAAGTAACGGATGGTAACTCTTCGATCGCTCAATACAATTTTTTCGAATTTCACAACATTTTCTTGGGTGACTGACGTCGATAGACGGCCGCAACGATGTTCGTCTTCTGTGGTCGTTCTCCCTACTCGAAATTGAGTAGCCCACCTTGCGACAGTGGAATACGGCGGAGCAGACTCTCCTAATGTTGCCTCTAAATCGCAGTGAATCTCTTGCGTCGTTAACTTTTTTTAACAGAAGTTTAGTAACGTCTCGCACTTCGTTTTTCTCCATTTTCGAGAACACATTCCGGCAAGAAGCAAACAAATGACTACATTCAGAAAAAAACAAAAGAGAATCGAAGATTTTTTTATTTATTAATATTACAAATATCTGAGCTATAAAGATAAAGATAAAGAAGATAAAGATAAAGAATTTATTTATTTGCACAAAACAAGAGTAGATTACATACATTTGCATGCAAGTGTCGTCATGTCTTGCCTTGTCGGCGTACAAACATTTGAGAAAGAGCAGCTAATTACAATATTGTCGAAATTTAGTAACATGTCAAACTTAAATATTATATAAAACATAAAAAGAAATTAACACAAAATAAAAATAATAGAAAATAATCAATAACATATGTCAAGGTAGAGAAATTAGATCGAATTGAAATTAAATAAGTAATTAAAATATGCATTCATTTTAGAGATTTGTCTTCAATAAAGTCATTCACAGTGTAATAACATTTCTCTGTCAATAGATTTTTGAGATGAATTTTGCTATGCCTGACAGTATTTAGTTTTTTTCTTACTAAGGAGTATATATGTCGTTCTCACTACTTTTTGATCCCTCCTCGTATCTATATACATGTTATCCATTGACGGCATTCGTTGCTATGCGTATGACAACACCGAGGACGGCTTTTACACGAGCTGCCCCAACATCCCTTAGTTCCAAGTACCTACTTCTAGGTGCAGGCAAGCCGCTAACGGCTTATATTACAAAGTGGAGAGTAGTTTAGTTAGAATATTCGAATAATGGCGAGTGAATTTGGTTCAATTTCATCCCACCAAGACAGAGGCCTGCGCGTTCGCCGATTGAGGTTTGGGGTGTAAATGGCCCCCTACAATCTTTGTGAGCCAAAGCCAACCTAACCTGCACGTATTGCACCCTGCCGATTTGCGAGGCTGTGGCAAAATTAGTAATCTACCTGGCTGGGGAAGTATCTCCACCTCACAGAATACTGCAGCCAAATAACAATTACCTTGAGAGTTGTTGTATTCTCGCGAGTGAGTTCAACGGGAAGGAAGGAGTTGCGGCGTAGCCAACGGGTTTAGCTATTTCACGCTGAGAGGGTATATATGGTTACGTTAACTGCTTCACAACAGGCGGACCGTATGCTTGTCACCCGACGTGACGACGTCGATGGTTTGTTTTTATGCAAAAAGAAACCATTTTGTATAAAAATAAACCATTTGCTGTGACTCCACAATTCCACACTTTCTATTGTCAAAAAGTACAGGGATTCTTAACGTCGAGATCACCAAATACGTGTGCCTTATTTCGGCACTGCCCAGGTCTCCGATCTAGATTTTAACTAGACAAAAAATTAGTCGTTAATTTGTCGAAATTTGTGGCCCAAAGGAAAAAATTTGTCGCTCTCCCGTTAAAGAGCTATAAGGTTTTTTTTGTGGCAGTGCCGAAATAAGCTTATTTCGACACTGCCACAAAAAAAACCTTATAGCTCTTTAACGGGAGAGCGACAAATTTTTTCCTTTAGGCGACAAATTTCGACAAATTAACGACTAATTTTTTGTCTAGTTAAAATCAAGATCCGAGACCTGGGTGGTGCCGAAATAAGGCACACACCAAATACCTATGTTCAATTTCGAAGTCACCTGCAAGAAAAGGTGAACTGGGTATACTCAATAGAGCGAAGCAGTACTTCAGCCCGCGACAAAACTCCTGGTCGTTCAGAATGCTGAGAAAAGACTTTTAGCTCTTTGTTGTGTTGCCAATTCGTTTAGCATTGAAAACGCGACAGTTCCGCCGTATCAGCCTTCCGATCTGCTTATTTAACCCTAGATAGATAACCTACGTCGAAACGACGTAATCGATTTTGAAAAATCGATATAACTCATTTGTTTTTCGCGTCAATAAACTGGCCGTTCCTGCCAACTCAAACGGCTGTCGGAGCTTGCAGAACACACCCGTATCGCTACGGTAAGTGCAATACTTTCGTCAATATTTACCTATCGTACGTCGAAGTGACGTATGGTTATCTTTAGTGTCAGTTTTTCGACTTTTGGGAAATTGTGTTATTGCGACCATTTGAGAATAAATGATTATATTTCTAATTCGTTTTTTTACTGGTTATAGACCACGATAAAAAGAACATGATGACGTCACAAAAATGTGCAGATGATGCAGAAATCAGTCGGCTGTTGTATGAAACAAGCGATGAAGAGTTATCAGGGGTCGGACAGTGAAACTGAAGAAAATTTATTAGAAGATGAAGTACAAAGTGAACCTGAAGATCATAAGGTGAGTGCTTCACTAGTGGTAAACCCATAGGATACTGAAAATGTGTCTGAAAATTACTCTGTGCCTTTCGAATGTTTCAGTATATTTATTACTGATGACATTGGGGAAAAGATAACAAAATGGACCAACGCTGAAATCCAGCTGAAGATTCAAAGGCTTGATGTGAAGACCACCTTTAAAACTACAGCTTGTGAAGATTTTGGGCTCTTTTTGGCATAGTGACACTAACTGATTCTATCAAGAAAATATTTGATTGTTCGTATTCAGGAAACAGATATGTTGCTGCCATGAGTTAAGATAGATTCGTTTTTTGATAAGGTATTTGACAAAAAGACAAACCGAACCTCTCACGCAACTTGAAGGTGTACCTGAGCCAAACAAAAGAAAATACTGTGCATTTTGTCCATCAAAAATCAGAAGGATGCCAAGGACAATATACAACTGCTGCAAAAATCCCATTTCTGAAGAGCATAAGTCCAGCGCCTGACCTAAGTGCCTTTAAGGCTAAAACGAATAAAAAATTATATTTATTTAAATTTTTTACATAAAGTTGATTTTGAAAGGTTTATATAGTATATTATAAGACTGACGGCGAGATTCCTAAATATTTAAGTTTTGTAAAGTAAGAAGTAGCTTGTTTTGTTCTTTAATTTTTTTTTTAATAAAAATATAATTAAACTCTATTGTTTTTCATTTATTCAGAACACAATTATATACATTAAGACATAAAATTATATTCATAAACCTAGGATATACATAATTCAAAATATGCTCACTCAACCACTCGCACGTCGAATCGACGTATGGTTATCTTTAGTGTACAGTGAAATATGGTTATCTATCTAGGGTTAAATAAGCATAGGTACTCTGTCAAAGCCCTCACAGATGTTGTCGCCTCTCATCGCTTCTGCATAAGAGCCAGAATCTAGATAGAGAGCTTAGCCTCTCGAGCTTTATGCTGCCGCCCAAAGTGTCTCATGCCCACTTCGTGTAGTGTTTTCCTTATTCTATCAGATGTCTTGTCCATGTCCGCAGTGACTTCCAACGAACTGAATCAATTTTGAAGTTCCAGTTGAAGCTTTTCCGAGGTTCCGAGTGATTTGAGGAACAGTTTGACATAGATTCAACTTCATCGGGCTCTTTCGAATTTATAGCTGATATTTAGGGTACCTGGTACAGGACGGTAGTTGATACCGATATCAAACCTGTTAACCATCGAAACATCCCGAAATATCCGCTTTTTTTTATCCGTAATGATAAAGTCGATCTCATTCCTAGTCACTTAGTAAGGGCTTTTCCAGGTCCATCTCCTCTGGGGCTTCTTTTTAAAGAACACTAAAGAGTCCCTCTATTTGGAGTGGTTCCTCAAACCCAAACCAAACCCTCCGACGACTAATTCATCGCATTCTAATACTTCCTGGGCGTTGAAGTCCCCAACAACAACCATGAAGTCGGCCTTGGTGGTATTACGTATGGCCTTTGTAATATCTTCATACATGGCCTCTACCTCGTCACCCTGGTGTCGTCGTTGGAGCATATAGGTACCTGTACTACTTTCAAAGAATATCGTATAGTAAGAGAGAGACTATCTCTCAGCTTTAGCGCTATATATGCTACCCTCGACGACACACTGGATATCTTCATTATGTTGTTGACGAGAGCTTTATGAACGGGGAACCCAACACCGTCCTGCGAGAGCTAGTCTACTTCATGGTAGTAGAGGTTGCCCGATTCGAGTATTACGGTATTCTCTCCCTCTCGTCGGACTTCCTACAGACCCAGATTCGGGCATTTGACCGACTGATTCTAATTCCACCTCTCTCACACGTGTTGCACGTGCCATCACTTGTTGATGATGGCCAATGAAATGAGTCATTAAAAAGCTAGAATTTGCATCTAAATTCTGGCATCTTAACGTTTGGGAATTCAAAAGACAATAAGTAAAGAAGGAAGCCTGTTTATTAATTTTAAATAAACTCACACATATACAAATATATTACAGCTATTTTTAAAATATCTTTAATCAAATAGTAAATATGTATAACATAAATATGAAGAGATGACAAAGAACACGTCTAATCAAGGACAAAATACTACTCTTAAATATTTTAAGTTCTAAAACATAAAATATCTTCTGAGATAGCAGTGATTTCAAAATAATAACTTACATATTAAACATTATGAACATAGAAATATATTTTTGCGACTTCGAAATAATTTAATAAGCTAAAATAAAAAAAAAACTTTTTCAATACAGGAACATTCGCAACATTTTGTACGCAACTAAATTTATAATATCAGAAACTTAATTAAAATAATCATAAACTACATGACAGGATAAGCTGTAATATTTCATAATATAAATAAAAATATCCGTTGAACAAAATCCGATGTGGTCATGGAGCAAAAACTAGTTAAATAGCTAGACGAGATAAGGAATATGAATTCCACAGACGTACACACTTTTTTCTGAATTTTATTATCTTATTTATCGATATTTTCCGATATTTAGACTCGAATAAAGTTCAAACTAGTAAGTATAGTAGGTAAGTGTAGGTAAGTAAGTAGGTAAGTAACTTTATGGAAAACAAGGTAACAAAAAAAAGGTCTTATTGTTTATTTATTACAAAATGTTTCACTTGATCCTACCTTTTCAGGCGTATACACATTCATATACATGTAAAATATTGAACATAGCTAATGTTCCCATAAAAATGCACGAAGTGAACTATTAAAATTGTTGACGATCCCAAACTGACAGACGGTTTAGAACCTTTAAGTCTGAGAAGAGATTTTGCGTCCCTTTGTGTGTTCTACCGTTTGTACAATGGGGTGTGTTCAGAGGAGTTGTTTGACATGATGCCCACGGCTCCCTTCTACAGTCGCACCGCTCGCCATCGACATTCATCCTCACACTTTAGAACAGAAATGGTCACATACTGTGCGGTTCCAGAGAAGTTTTCTTCCACGTACTATCAAGCTGTGGAATGAATTGCCTGTTGAGGTTTTCCCAGGAGACTACAGCATGGGGTTCTTCAAAAAGGGCGTGAAGAGGTTTTTACAGGGTCGGCAACGCGCATGTGATGCCTCCGGTGTCACAGTCCATAGGCTGCGGTAACTGCTTTCCATCAGGCGGACCGTATGCTTGTTTGCCACATTAGTGGTATAAAAAAATATATTAAAAGTACAGATCGGACTTTATTCTACGGATAATTCGAAATGCTTAACTGATATGGAGTCGTAATCTAATAATAAATTATAGTAAAAAAAACCACACTGTTGTCATTTAACTGTATTAAATACTGAGAAGTCCTTATGAGATGAATACATCTCATATTATCTCAAAATAATTTATTTACTCATAATAAAATTATTATCATCTTTCTCACACCACATCTATGCCTCAATTAGCGATTTAGAAAACCTGTAAAACTGAACAACATGATCGGTTTGGCGACCTCGTGGCAGCACAATATATCTCACATACTGTGTGTATACCAGCTTAACATATTCTTGTGCGAAGACTTGACAAGTCAATACAACTGAACCACAGAATAATATACACTACAGAAAATCAACTTTCGACACAATTGGAATAAAATATCAACCTTCGATACGCGCTAATACGGTTCAAAATAATTCTGCAGCTGTACTCGTACCTAAGTCTTTCAGCGGCAGGGACAATCGAAAGTAACCCCTACATCTAACGCATTACGAGCGATCGCTGCTGCTTTTAAGAAATCTTGTATCACGGCCTTGACGTAACCCGGCTGCGTGTCGCTCATAGGGTTGAACTGTGAATGAACATAAAGCGATCGTGCCGCGTGCCGCGTAACAGGCCGTTTTACTTTCATGTCATTAATGCATCATGGTCATTTTGCTAATTTGACCTTCTGATACGGAGGACCTCCGTGTCAGAAGGTCAAATTAGCAAAATGACTATGATGAATTAATATTATTATGTTGGCTCACGAGTAGACTAACGTTGTTTCGTTTCTGATATCTACTACCAGAAACATGGTATTAATAGCCATTTTTATGTGAGTTTCAGTATATAAATAACAAAGTTCTCTAAATCTAAAGCTATAGGAAATTAATTAATTAAATTAACACTGTGCAAGTGTTCGGCACGATAGGGAGCGGATGCGTCAGGATATGACTTCCTGATGATGGTCTCCTTTTGAGATCCGGCTATTCTGCTTTTCAAACAAAAATACCAGAGTAATTCAATTTAATTAATCAATTGACTATATCTCACTTGAGTTTGAATAATTGAGTGGACCGAGCGGATCGCTTACACGTTTATACGCTGAAAAGTCACTCTTGGAAATGAATAGGTTTTGGAGCGTATTCATTAACAGGCTCCTAAACCACTGAACCGATTTTGATGAAACTTGTCACAATTAAAGACCTCGACATGCTTGAGGTTTGTGTCGAAAAAAAATTGAGATTGATCACGTCCTTCAGGAATGATCATCAAATACCATTTTCCATTGAAATCAATGGAAAACATACACTCAGCGAATCTACTCGCTCCACTCAACGCCGATTTCGGCCCCGTGGGCTAGTATTAACATTATCTATCTAATGGTTCAAATTTAATTCTCTGATATCACAATGTAAATTGAACATTACGTAGATCCATTAGTGTCTTTCTTGCTCAATGAGTCTATTCTCGCTTGGAGTTCTCGCACGAGATTCTCTCTGGGAACCTCATCTTCTTGTCTCGATACGATATTCCTGACCTTGACCACGCCTCGCTTCAACTCTGAATCTCCTAGGACGACGGCGAGTGGTATGCCGTTGTCTTCACAGTACTGCAGTTGGTTCAGCATTTTTGGGTTCTTCTTGTAAGACTGCTCGGTCTGGAATAAATATTTTTGGGGTGAAAACATGTTTAGGCGGGCTTTTTGTGTGACTAATGGATGACACTGAGCCGTAACGCTCGTGCGAATGATGTCGGCAAAGAAGGAGCGAGAGATGAAGAGAGATAAAGTTTTCACTTCTATCGGGTTGTCAAGGACAAATGACCGTGTGTCATTTTCTCTTTAATTATGTATTTATTATATTTATTTATTTATATTTGGAAGATTTACAGATCTAATAATAATAATATGCTAAAGAACAATATAGTAATTTCAATGCTAATGCAAATGCTACAAATCTCCACATATGATTAATAAAATATAACACATTTTTTGGTTGAGGTACCTTTACAAATATTTATATATTATTACATTTATACATAATATGATTATCAGCTAAATCAGAGCATCTCAAAATGAATTGTCGTCCTAGCCAAGGAATGCTGGTAGAAAACAGGTCAACATCAAATGGTATGCTGTTAAAACTACTACAGCTGCGAGTCAGAAAGCTGTTCTGTCTGTAATATATATTTGTTAAATTTTATATATTTGTTAACTGCCGGATTGGGGAAGTACCTCCACCTCACAGAATACCGCAGCCAAATAACCATTCCCTTGAAGGTTGCCGAGTTCCTGCGAGTTAGTGAGATTACCAAGGAATGAATTGCTGCGCTGGCAAGCGGGAGTAACGGCGCGCGAGCGATATTTCATATTACGATCGTTATGGCTAATATGGTAATCACTTCACAGCAGGCGGGTCATATGCTTGTCGACCACCCGACGTAGTAATCAACCACGCAAGTAAAACAAAGTATTTTTTTTTTATCTCAAATATACACTTTATACAGCAAATATTGGTTTGACAGTGGCATTATTCCTATTGATATACCTTGATGCCAGCATTCCACAACTCAGTGCAGATCTTCATTCGCTCCTCGAGGAAGTTCTTCTGGGCGGAGGCGACGTAAACGTCCACGTCGTTGGTGCGCACGTGCAAGTCCCCCGCTGCCAACTTTGCTTCTAAAACTGAGAATATGCGCTCTACGCCTATACTGACCCCCACGCACGGCACCTGAACAATACAATAATCACTTTTATACATAAATAAATATTTCTGGACACATTACACACGGCCATCTAGTCCCAAACTAAGCAAAGGTTGTGGTCTATACGTATGGGTCTAGTACTTAAATTCACTTTCACATTCAAGATAGTGTGATGAAAGTGAATCTAAGCTCTGCGGATTTAGAGTAGTAATGTTTTAGATACATGTTCTTATATTTGTATGACGTTTCTAAGTGCTTTATAAAGTCCAAGGAATAAACATATTTTGATTTGATTTGATACGTATATACAAGGTCAAAGTACAAGCTTTGCTTATATAACATATAATACATAGAAAACACCCAGACCAAGACAAACAGACATATTCATGCACACAAATATTTGTCTTGTGCGGGGATCGAACACGCAACCTCGGAGTCTAAGTGGCCATTCGACCACCGAGCTCGTTAATACATAAATATAATATACATATAATACAATTCTAACTGGCCTATGTATGTACCTAAGAGATATTTAAACAAGTTAATTAAAAAACCCGACTGCACCTACAACAGATTTATTAATCACGCGCAACAATAATATAATTCCCCACAAGCAAAGCCGCAGGCAAAAACTATTATATCAAATATATATTTGAAATCAGGTCATCGAGACCTATATCTTAATATCGATATATTTAGAAGAAAAAAAATACTCCAACGTCAATTTTGCGGCTCACAGCCGCCATATTGATTTTAGTCTATGTTATATTATGTTTTATATAGCATATGTCACTCGCGTGATTAAGACGAATCTAACGACACCAAATAATAGGACATACATACATACATACGCTCGAAAAACATAACCCTTCTTCGGCAGTCGGGTAAAAATATATTATAAGAGGTCTTTATAGGCGCAAAATGTATAGAATCTTTAATTATACTCGTATAAGGCCACTTTCATAGTCGTTCTAATGCCGGCTTTCCATTAGTGCCGAGAAAATTATGCCGTGAAATCGCGCCGAACTTGTGCCCCTTACATTTACGGGTCACACATTCCTGATCGTGAGTGAAACATGCCGCGAAATGGATGTGTAAACTGCGGCTGCAATAACAGTGTTTGCTGTAGTAAGATATAATTATTTGTATCTACAAAATAATAAAATAATTAGAAATCGTTGTAGAAGAAGATAGTGGATGACTGAAATCGTAATGACTTGTAATGGCGATTTTTTGTATTCCATAGTACTTTTTGCTAATACACGCGCCCATCCGTACGCATCGGTAATCCGTGAATGTGGATATGTACGCATGAACACCGCGTGAATGAAAAGCGAACGCTTTGTCGCAGGACAAAATACCGACTCCGATCGGGGAACAGGCGTGAACGTCCGTGAACCTAGCGAAAATCATCTACATTCACGTTCACGCCTGTTCGCGGAGCTTCGCGGCACAAATGTAGAGCTGGCATAAGAACTACAAAACGGTAAACTATTTTACTAATGAGATGACAAGTAATTGAAGAACAAGAAGATGCCTGTCCATATTTTTGGCATGTCCCTGAAGCTATACAAGTCAGGCCCGAAAATACTTGTAATCAGGGGGCCTACTCTTATTCAACGAAAAACGAAATTTCGTTCGAAACTTCGTGTATTTCCTACCACGGTTTCATTCGATCCGCAATTTCGTTCGAACGAAAATTGTTTGACATTTAAATCTTCTAAAACTTATCTAATCCACGAAACTTCGAATTTGACAGCTAATTGTTCGGAATTTTAACCTCAAATCGACGAAGCCAAAAGTATTACCTTTTGATTTTCGTAACTTCAATAAATAAATAAAATATCCTTAAAATGGCTGCTAGAATACTTTTAATCGATGCTGCTCTACGTGAAGACCGTTTGGATCGTAGAAAGAACCGCCGCCGCCTTCGCAATAGCCTCAAACATTAGTAGAATTCCCGACACCGATTTTGTAGGGAATTACAGATTGAGCCGAGAATTATTTGAAGAGTTGTGTTTGTTTTTAAATCGAGACAAACAACTTCTTTGAATGCAGACTACGACTTGATACTTTCATATGGTACGTTGATCTCGTTCGCAGTATAAAAAAAGCACTTGATAACAAACACTTGAGATGTTTATTTGTGTTAAAAACGAAACCAAAAAAATGTTTAGGCTGTCAATTTCGTGCGAAACAATACGGACATTTTTGATTGCATTGTGTTAAAACCTAATCCCAGTACATGAAATGGACTTCTTTAATTAGTCGGGTAGTAATGGGTGTTTTATAGTGCCTCTAGAAAAATAGTATTTTTATGTTGAATAATGAACCGTAATAGACATATAAAAAGACCTACACATTTCATTCGTTCAACTTTGTTCACGAAAGTTGTCTAGTGATCCGAATTTCGTTTGCCAAAACGAAAATGAAATAGAGTAGCGTCACTAACGAAACTTCGTTTAAATTTCGTTCGTTTGCGAAATTTCGTTTCGGAGAATAAGAGAGGGCCGTGAAACCATTGAGTAAAAAATAAGTAATAAGTTAATTAGGGAGACACTTAGAACCAGAACACGCTATGAAACACTTTCATATAGACAGTCTCAAGTATAACAGGGGCTAAACTTAAAAAAAAAGTACTTTAGCGCCTACTACGCAGTATAAGAGTAAAACAGCTTGCTCTCAGGTTAGACGACCAAAAACAAAAAAAAAGATAATAAATTGGTTATCTGTAACATCGGTTTACGGACGAAAATTTTATGTAATAACGTCATAAGAAACATAGCCCGATCGTGCTCGTCTCCGGACCGCTTGTACCGCGCTCTCGCTTGCACGCTCGGCTCAGGCGGAACGTGACAATGAGTCACGCTTTATCGTGCGTGCAGCACGCATTCATCGATTTAAAGACCTCGATTTAACACGTTAAAAAAATACATAAGTTTACCTGCTTGTTTTTAGAATCGAACATGCCGACGAGGTTGTCGTATCTGCCGCCGCCGGCGATAGAGCCCACCGTTTGCTCTTCGCTGCCGATTTTAATTGGTTCTGAAAGGAAACAATCATGAAATCAGTAATACGCAATAAGGGTCCGTTCGCACAGATCGACTCGGAGAGCAGAGCAGATTCTGGTGACATTCAAAACAGAGTTTTAGACCATTGGCATAAGGTTTATTTTTTAAATTCAGTTCTTTTGTTATATGAGAATAGTCGAGAGCCGATGTGGAGTTTTAAAGTACACCTTATGACAATGCCACAAGACTCTATTTTAAACGCATCCAAAATCTGCTCTCCTCTCCGAGCCGGTTTCTTTGAACGGACCCTTATAGGCCATTTGACCAACATTTTTTTTTGTTTGATATGTAGGGACGTCTCAATAATATAACCATAGTCGAAAGAATTACTTCGATAGCACAAAAATCTCTCGAGATATGTTAATTTGAAAATCACTACTTTGGACTTTCCCATAAAAGCTCCATACAAAAGGCTACTGAGTTATGGCGTCACATGTTTGTATTTTGTATGCATCAGATCAGAAATTTGTACGTCAACTATGTCAAATATTACGTTTATGTAATTAGTATCATAATTATAGTATTTTTATTGCTTATCCTATGGAATTTTTTTTTTTTTTAATTTCATACTTTTAAAATGGACTTTCCCCTCCAAACTTTGATCGACCCTAAAATAAGTCGGAAGTAAGATATTAGCATGAAAATTCGCAAATCTTTATAGTTTTGTGTATTTTACAATATTGTTAAATAATTTATACAATTTTTGAACATTGTCAAATAGTCTATTCGGGGGCATAAAATTCATATAACATTGGATAAATATAGTGTTAAGTGGTTGAGGAATTCGTTGGTGCTGCTGCGCGTTGCAGTCTAATCGATCACGCAAGTCAAGCAACGTGGATCGTAGCCTGTCCATGGATGGGTTTATTTATCTCGAACTCCTCCGTGCTTCGGTGGGCACGTTAAGCTGTCGGTCCCGGCTGTTGTCGTTAAATAACCGCCGTTAAGCCTGCCTTTAGGCGGCTTGAAAACACTGCACTCCGACATCCCACAGTTGAGTACCGAGGTGGAACTGACTTCTATATGGGTATAGTAACCGTTTTACATCGAGCGGGCCATATACCACTGTAACACAATATAAGATGCTTCTTGTGCTACAGGTTATGGATTTTTTTTTTATATATATCATCGAATGGCGAACGAATAGATATCCAGTGGTGTGATTGAATTTTGGATGTAGAGCATAGATTCGAAACCACAACACCAAACTGTATCCCCCGATTTTGGTATCATTAGATTTTTTGGACTGCCCCCGTATGGTAGCAAATTCACGTCAAAAACCAATCAATTATTCAATCAATGAATCATTTAATTTGCACAAAATGTAGGTACATAAGATAACATATAACAATAACTTACCAGTCAACACAGCTTCATAAATAACCCCAGTATAATAATCTAATCCCCTAGCTAAACTTAGATCGAATAGTATTTTGTCCTTAATGCCGAAAAGTTCACAATACTCCAGTAACAGCTTGATGCCGTTGATGCCTTCAATGGCAGCCTTGTTCTTGGACAGTTTCTCATCAGCGAGCAATGTGTCAGTCAGCTCAGAACTGCCGTGCAGGCGGACGTATTCTCCTATCCTATCTGCCGCATCTGGCTGAATTCCTTTTTCATTGATCATTTCTGTCCTCACTTCATCCCATGGTGACTGAAAAATAGCAAGAAAATTAAGGTTAAATGTTGTCGCTATAGAGGGTAGACGCATCTGGACATTCGCCTTGATGAATATATCACCATTTGCGATCGAAACTAGTCGGCTGTCCCGATAAATATAATTGGGTATTTGACTAACATTTTTTTCTGTTTGATATGTAGGGACGTCTCCATAATATAACCATAGGTGAAAGAATTACTTCGATAGCACAAAAATCTCTCGAGATATGGTAATTTGAAAATCACAATTTTTAGACTGCCCCAAAACGCTCCATACAAAAGACTACTGAATTATGACGTCACAGATCTGTATTTTGTATGCATAAAATCAGAAATTTGTACGACAGCTATGTTAAATATTACGTTTATGTGATTAGTATCATAATAAAAGTTATAGCATTTTTTATTGCTTCTCCAATGGAAATATTATTTTTTAATAATTTCATACTTTTAAAATGGACTTTCCCGCCAAACTTTGATCGACGCTAAAAAAAGTCTGACTGAAGATATTAGAATGAAAGTTTGCAGATCTTTATAGTTTTGTGTATTTTACGATATTGTTAATTTATTTGTACAATTTTTAAACATTGGAAACAACCCAATTGTGTGGACTAGACGCTTTTAAAATTGACAATTTTTTAATTCCTCAATAATTACAATAAACTACTATATTCTTCTATAACAAGCCTAATTTAGTTAATTGATTTAGAAAAATAATAATCAACAATTTCAAAAATATATTTTTTTATTACAGATTTCACACAGGCCGCCATGGGCTTTATTCTCTATTTATCCTCACACCATTGGAAACTAAATGGTCGCGAACTGTGCGGTTCTAATGGCCCGTCCACACGCTTACCAAACAACGGCCAAACAGCAAACAACAAACACCTGCGTGATGATGGATGTTTGTTGTTTGCTACATGCATTTGCCATTTGTGTATCTGTTTGGCAAACACAGGTCAAACAGCTGGATGCACCACGTGTAAATGATATTGGTTCAAAGATTTTAACGGGGCAAAACCGCAGGCAAAAGGCAATCAATTTGACTCAGTACATTTAGAGTTGAATGTCCCTAGTAACTAACTGTTAACTACTGCGTGACTAAACGTTCCACTTTATAAATGATTGAGCAAAAAATAAGTAATTCTAAATAATCATTTACCTTATCCAACTTATCGACAGTGGAACAAGTGGTCCGAAACTTGTCTGCCGGCACTCCGCAAGCTTCAAACATTCCGTCGAGCAATCGCCTGTGGTTCACCTTCAAAACATATTTGCCTATATTCAAGGCATCTAGTATCTCTGTAACCACCTTCAAGCACTCGACATCAGGGACCATTGGATCATACTGACCAGCTATGTCGAAATCCTGAAAATGATAAATGTTCACAAGTGATTCAGATGTATACTGATGTTTCAATTTCTATACGTTTCCCTGGACTATTCTTCAAGTCATCTGCCGGCGCTACTGCACCCGAAACCAATCGCGCGGGCAGAAATCGCGTTGTGCAATTTGCAATTGCAACCTATCTTTAACTACATTTTCATAATTCTACGCGAATTGCGGACCCGCAACCGCGCCGTGAGTTCTTAGCCTTACACCGAAGATACACACTCTTTCATCATCATCATCACCATCAACCTGCACCTACCCACTGCTAGATATAAGCCTTCGCCAATGCTTTCTACCAAATACGATACTCCGCCTTCCGCATCCAGCCGTTTCCAGCCGCTTTCTCATCGGACGATTTAGAAGCACACTTTTTACCATGGGAAAATATATTAATTCCACAGGATTACGGAATTGTACACAGATCCTGTACCGGTATATAATATACTTCATCATCATCATCAGGTCATTTTAGTCTCCACTACAGGAGCACGACCCTCTCTCGTCCGTCACAGACAGGAGGATTTGGCCTACACACCCCAGGCTGGCCAGACGGGTTGGGGACGCCTGATCGATGCGTTATAATGTATTTCCCTTAGTCGCCATCCACGGGAAGAGACGGAGTGATTATATTCTAGTCTGCCGGAAACCACAAGGCCAATATAATATACTCACACACTGATAAAATTCTCTGTATCTCCCTCTTGTCATGGCTGGATTATCTCTCCTGTACACTTTAGCGATATGGTAGCGTTTCAATGTGGATATCTTGCTCATTGCTAAGTATCGAGCCAGAGGCACTGTCAGGTCGTACCTCAAAGACAAAATTTCACCACCTTGGTCCTTTAAATCATATATTAACTTGGAATCTTCACCATATTTTCCAGTTAAGACGTCCTAAAATTATGAACACATAATTGTTAATCAATGTTATAATCGAATCGGTCATTTCAAAAACCTCATAAGTCACATTTTTTTCCAACATGCTTTTTTTGCTGATAATGGCGCATTCTGGGTAAAAATCACGATTTAAACTTGTGTTGATCTAAAAGTGCCCATCAATAAAAAAATAGACGATTTAAAGCTAGTTAAGGATAGCATTCTGCAAGAGCATATGCCATTTTATTTATTTATCTACAAAATAACCATTGACCGCTCGCGCAAGGGTCCTATTCAAACAACAATAACTCAAAGTATGACATCCATAGCAGTAATTTTGATACCGTTTTGTAGATAATCTCAAAATGTATTCTCAGAATACAAAAAGCAAATATATTAATAGGGTTAGTTTTTGTAAAAACCTTGAATACTTCAATTTTGCTTTTGAGTTAAAATTTTGATATAAATTTTTATAGTAGTTGATAGGCCATATCACCTTTAAAACGAATCTTTTTTTATATCTGCAAGACCTCCAGATCAATAGAAAAATTGTTTTTTGTCTGCAGTACCAAAAGTAAAAAAAAAAAAAAATAAGATGACGCCATTTCAAGAAGGGGAGAGACAGACCCCCACATGGGGGGTATTTTGTCGATAAAATTGGATGAATTACATGCCCTGAAATTATCGCCGGTCGAAACCCAGACACACTGTATATTATAATGTATGTATTTAAAAAAAAATGTATTTAATGATTAAATCAGTTATCTAGTACCAATAGGACAAGCTTTGCTTAGTTTGAGACTAGATGGCAGTGTGTAATTTGTCCAGGATTATTATTATAACCAATGATATACATATAATATATGAGACATTGAACATCGGCAGAGCCGTTTTCGACGTTATTATGGGAAAAAAAGCTTTTCGCAGAATTAAGACCAACTAAATCGATTTTTTGTCCTTGCAAATAATGTAAATTTTATTGAAATCCAAAACAATTCTAGAAAAGTTGTAGGCGAAATGCGTTCCTGTGTATTCATATTCCTTTCTATGCGTACAGAACATGTAAATGCGTAAGTATTGAGTAAGCTGTTTGTAGTAAAATTTTACTGCCGTTATGCTCGCCTATGACCCCTCTAAATTAAAAATACCATAATACCACGCGTATTACAAGCAGATTCCAATCGAATGCAGAATCTATTAGCTTATCTATGTGTAAGATACATAACAAACACAGTAGTATTTCAACTCATCCAAAGAATATAGTCTGATGTGATCATGGAACCAACCAAGTAAAGCTAGCTGGACTAAATAAGAATTATCTCATATGTCTTCAGATATTTAAAATCAAACTAGGCCGGGCTCAAGGTTGAGTGTAATGAGTAGATTCGCAGTGTTTTTCTGGACAATTTTTCACAGCGCCATCTAGTCCCAAATTAAGCACAAAGCTTGTGTTATGGGTACTAGACAACTGATAAATGTACTTAAATACATTTTTTTTTGTAAATACATACTTATAATACATAGAAAATACCCAGACCAAGACAAACAGACATATTCATGCACACAAATATTTGTCTTGTGCGGGAATCGAACCCGCGACCTCGGAGTCAAAGTGGCCATTGCTAACCATTCGACCACCGAGCTCGTCAAGTGTATGTTTTACATTGATTTCAACGGAAAATGTATTTGATAATCATTCCTAAGAACATGATAGATCTCAATTTTTTTTTCGACACAAACCTCAAACATGTCAAGGTCTTAAATGTGACAAGTTTCATTGGTTCAGTGGTTTTGGAGCCTATTCATTTCCAAGAATAAATTTTCGGCGTATATAAACGTTCCGCTCGCTGAACTCCCTCTACTCAAAACATTCAATCTGGCATTAGCTATAGCTTCCCTTAAAACACTCGCAACAACGTCATCAAGCTCCTTTACAGGTTTAAACAAACGATAATTAATAAATTATATTATGAACAGCTATTCAAACAAAATATATTATTACCCTCAATTCAAAAACAGGTGTGTCAATACACTCAGCGCCGTGTCTTTTGAACACTGCCACTATTTTCTCCAAAACATTATTCCTTATGGCCATCTGTTGCGGACTGTAGTCTCTGGTTCCCTTTGGAGTTTTGAGCGTAAACTTTTGGGGCGCCACATCTTCTGAGCCTAGTTGGGCTTTTAAAGCCAATAACTTGGATACTTCTTCTTGTATCTAGAATTTTAAGACTTGTTATTACTCAAATAACTTATGATAAGCTTTTACATAAAAAAAAAAGAAATTTAACACAATTATAAATAATTTTCATGGGATCAATATTATAAATAATTTTCATGGGATTTTCAATTTTAAGTATTCTTATATTCTTGTATTAATATATTCTTTTTCTTCACCATCACTTAAAAAAGGGTATCATTTAAGCTATCGCCAACTTAATTAGTTTTGTGTTTCTTAACTAATAGGGTTTGCCAGCAAAATAATAGACTTGTCACCAAACAATATAAAATCGATTCCACAATAAATCACCTAAAATCATGGAGATATAGGGTTCTAGTACCAAATAAATATTTTTGTAAGTATTATATTGTCAATTATTAATAATTAAGCTTACTTGGCACCACATCATTCATCATCTAGGTTGACGGAGCTCCGTGCGGAGCTCCTATTTCCGATGACAGGACACAAGAAAACCCTAACCTAACCAAAAATCAACTCAAATCTAACCAAAACATGATTTATTACACTGACCAAGTATTGGTAAGACTTGTCAGTGAATATGACATCAATTTGACTTTGCGACTTCGACCCTATTAGCCATTTTTTCATTTAATTAAGGAGCTGATCTATTTATTTGGTGACAGATCTTTTATTTTGATGATCAAACAAATTAAATGATACTAATTGTTTGTTAAGCTGATGATTTATATTTAGAGACAGTTTTGATTAAAATGATGACTAATATATTTCTTGGGAATAGATATTATTATTAGGGTACTGCAGATTAGTGACACATCTAAACTTAGGTGACAGAAAATAATGTTCCCCTTAAAAAAACACATTAGTCAAATTTCAATTACCTAATAATAAATATCATATTGTACAAATCTTATTTTAATTCTGTGAAATGTAAATTTTGTTTTCTTATGTACCATAAAGATGACACAAACAAACCAAACATATTATTAATATTAATATAACACCTTAATCATCTAAAGTGCATTCCGCAGTAAAACACCTAAAGCGGGTGCAACTAGTGCAACAAAGACATGCACATTGGCTCAATCAAGTGGCTGAGTGCGGAAACAGCCCAGTGAAACAAACTACGATCAATAAACTTAAATAACAATATTCCAATCACTGCTTTTACTGGTATACACTATTAAATAATAAACACTAACAATACTACAGCTTGTGTGTTGTGGTATGGTACAGCACACTTTTTAGAGTCAAATTTAATTGATAAATGATGATAAAATATCATAACAAATAAGATTACAAACAATCCAATTTAGAAACATCTTATTTCAGTCAATTAATTTCTCAAGACATATTCAAAAATAATATGATGCTTATCGAATTAAATTTGAATCCAAAAAGTGAACTATCACCTGCACAATGTTAAAATTGTACAGACTATAGGACTTATCTAATTGGTATTTAAATGAAGAAAAGAAAAAATGCATAAACACCCAAATCTGGTTTTTTTTCAGCATCAACAAAATAAATAGAACATTTTTTTAAATTTGTGCATAAAAGAAAATCAAACTATAATAATACATTAAGATGACCAGGCAGCATAAAGCAAAATAGAAACTTAGCGAAATAGAAAAAATCTAAAATAATCAGCAAATTGCCACATAGTTTTTTTTGTCAATAAGAACTTTCCAATACCTTGTAGCAAGATGTTGTCGAAATACCTCTAATGAAACTGATTTTACAGTAAGTATTGCGTAACTTCACTGCAGTTGCATGGCTTTTAGCAAATCTCAGTGCTCTGATTGACATGCTTCACTAATTTCAAGACAAACATCCAAGCAAAATGATCCCTCGTCACCACTGTTGTTCATTAGTTCAGAACCGGAAAAAGAAAAAAGTCTATGATAACAATTAGATATTAACAAAAAAACAATAAAAAGTTTTCAATTTCCAGAACTGATATTGTGGTAACGATGAACCATATGTGGAATTTCAAAATTCCCTAGCTACATTAAAAAAATTCTAGCCATACCATTCTATAACAAAAATCTATTTACAACTGCTACACCAAATAGCCTCTACTAAAAAACGTAGTTAAACTAACCTGATCATCATTTGATTTGTTATTTATTTTATAAAAAATAATTGGCACATCAGTTTTCGGTAATAATTTAATATCAAAATCATCGAAACTCCGCATATGGTACCACCATCTCCTAATATATTTGTATTTTTCGAAATCGACATTTTTTAAGTTTCTACACAATTCAATATCACTACTGGAGGGCATATAACCGCAAACGTAACTGTATTGAGACATGTGTCTCTCAATTTCATCAAAATCATGTTCCTTTAGTATCTTCAGCCCCTACAAATATTATAAGTTTTAATGTACGTTCTCCGTGCATGATGCAATTTCAATGTGGAATGCAGTAAAAGCCAAATGCATATAAAACTAACCTTCCCATTTGATTCCTTTGCAGATTTTAATTTTCTCACAAGATCGCCTTGTTCTTTAATTTTTTGGGCCAGTGAGTCCTTATGATCAGACATAATTTTCACTACAATAAAATAATGATGTCCGTTCGCCCGCTTAGACAAAGATTTACTTGTTAGTAAAAGTACTTGGTGATAATTGCACCCTAGCTTTCAATCACTCTCAATGCCGAACGTAGCTAGCTGTGCCTTTCATTTTCTATAGAATTCACATTCGAATTTTATTCCAACAAGAACCAGTGAGCAGTGAGTGAAGGAACACATGGCGATCAGGGTTGCCATTCATAACTTTTCTTTTTCGTATTTAAAATGAGATAAAAATATCGTACTTTTGGCTCACAATCCTTGTACATTTATACGTAAAACAACAAATAAGACATCAAATGTAAATTTTGCAGACATTAGTCATTTTTTTTCTAATAACGTGCTGTGAGGCTTGTCGACGTTCCCAAACTAACAGACAGTATAAAACATTTCTTCAAGTCTGAAGTCTGTTTGACATGATGCCAACGGCCTCCTTCTACAGTCGCACCGCTCGCCATCGACAGGGAATTCATCCCCACACATTGGAGCACGTACTGTGCGGTTCCAGAGAAGATTTCTCCTGCGTACTGTCAAGCTGTGGAATGAACTGCATGTCGAGGTTTTCTCAGGGGACTATAGCATGGGGTTCTACAAAAAGGGCGTGAAGAGGTTTTTACTGGGTCCGCAACGCGCGTGTGAAGCCCCTGGTGTTACAGGCGTTCTTATGCTACGGTAACTGCTTTCCATCAGGCGAGCCGTATGCTTGTTTGCCACTCTAGTGGTATAAAAAAAATTAAAAGCAGAATGTTGATAATATTAAAAAAATAACAGATTTTAAAAATTAATAATCTTTATGTGCTACAGTAGCGCAAATTTTATCAATTATTGTGCTATTTTTATCATTTATACAAATTCATTAAGTATTGAATGATTTAACTGATCCCCAGATACAGTAAAATATAGGATGGCGATTTAGTCACCTGCAATATTTGACGGTAACGTAGGGCTAGTCGTGATAAAAGTAAAAAAAATGTGATAGCATCATACCTTGAAAAAATAATTAAATTGTACCTAATTATCATTTATACGCATTGTTTACCAAACTCATTGTCCCCATAACGCCCCGAACGCGGCGGCCGGTGCGACGTCAAGTGGAGAGCGGGGCGCAGGGGTGCGCTCGTCTCGTGTGTCGGCAACCAAATAGCAGTTTGCGAAGTAAAAAAGCGTAGTGATCGCTAATTTGAACTGGTCGTTGAGGTCCTATAGAATGTTCGAATTGACAAATGTCACGTGATCTATCTAACGTTCGTTACGCTACGAATTACAATTGGCTAGCGGAGCTGTTACTGTTCCGCTTGCGTGCTCGGTTGGTTTACCGAGCGCAATAGCGGAGCAGGTAAAGGTCCTCTCGGCTCGGGGGGCTGATGTCGATTAGCATCGAAGAGTGCACCTTCACGTCGCTTTTTGACATTTAAAACGAAAGGATGAGCTTTTTATTTCTTTTTTAGCACGTCGTTTGTTTTCGTAGTTGAAAAATTTCTACTTTCGGTATTGATGTTAAAGTTACCGATGCGCTATTTTCATCGCCAGTAGTAGGGGAGAGGCTCAAGTAACCCAATCGGCGACAAATAGCGCAATCTGGTAACCCTGATGCAGTTGGGTGACACTGACACAAATGTGACACATGACGTAACGTTTGACAGAATTGACAGCACATATCTTATTTATTAATTTGCTCGACGGCCCTGGTTTTACATTTAAAGTTTTTATAGACATCTTGGCATTATCTTTTCATCTTATTCCTGGTTTCAGCGACTTTGTAATAACTACGTCGGGTTACAGACAAGCATATGACCCTCCTGATGTGGGGCGCTTACCGTAACCGTATTAACGCTCACAACATAAAATATTTAATATATCATAATAGGTAGGGGAAAAAGTCTTTTCGCATTATAGTATGTATGAACTTGTAATAAAATCTCTTTGGTTATACCATTTGTATCTAGCAGGTTTTGATATCTATAAAAATTTTAAATTTTAAAAAAGATAATTCCAAATTCAAATTAGGTAAATGTGTGATTTTCATTTGTTTTTTTTACTGTCAAGATGAGTGAATCTAATGAAGAAATTCGATACATTTTAAAATTTTACTACAAAAAAGGTAAAAATTCAACGCAAGCTGCGAAAAAAATTTGTGATTATTAGGACCTAGTGCAGTGTCTGTGAGAGTAGCACAAATTTGGTTTAAGCGTTTTCAATCCGGAAATTTTGATGTCAAAGATGCACGTCGCTCTGGTCGCCATGTTACGGATAAAATGGATGCCATTTCTGAAAAAGTGGAGCAAGATCGGCATATCAATAGTTACGACGTAGCTGAAGAACTAGGAATTGACCACATAACAGTTTTGGCGCATAAAAAGGTCGTGGTCAAAGACCGGCCAGGCTTCAGAGACTCTGGCGAAACCCGGGTTAACCCGCAACAAGGTGATGCTGTGTGTATGGTGGGATTGGAAGGGAAGATATTCATTATGAGCTGTTACCGCCAGGCAGGACTATCGATTCTGAACTCTACTGTGAACAACTGATGAGATTAAAGCAAAAAGTAGAGAGAAAGCGGCCGGAATTAATTAATAGAAGGGGTGTGATTTTTCATTATGATAACGCTAAACCTCACACATCTTTAGCCACTCAGCAAAAATTAAGAGAGTTTGACTGGGAGGTGTTAATGCATCCGCCGTATAGTCCTGACCTTGCACCTTCTGATTTCCACCTGTTTCGGTCTCTTAAGAATTCTTTAGGCAATGTCAGGTTAACATCACGAGAAGACTGCCAAAACCACTTGTCGCGGTTTTTTGAACAGAAGTCCCAAAATTTCTATAGTAATGGGATCATGTCTCTACCTACAAGATGACAAAAAGTTATCGAACATAATGGCACCTACATACTTTAGTTAAATGTAAATAAACTTTATTAAAAAATGTTTTGAATTTTCATATAAAATACGAAAAGACTTTTTCCCCAACCTAATATGATCACAAATTTCACAAATGCTAATGCAAAGACAATATAATATAGTTGTAAGCTTATTAGTTAAAATTTCAACCGCCAGAAGTCATGATCTAAATAGACAGTTTCCGGTATTTCCGTTACTGTTTTGGATTCTAGTGACATTAGATATATATAAATAAAAAAAAAATCGTTTTAGTTTAGATACAATTTTCGATATTGAAAATTTTGTATCGAGTTATCGATTTATCGGATATCAAAATATATCGGCTAAAAATATCGATATATTGATACATCGATACATTTTCTACAACCCTAACTAGATTTTGTATGTCAGAAATCAGATTATGTCTGTCTCTACATTGTCTACAGTGAAAACTTGAAAGTAAACAACACAGAATAATGTACTTTGTAATATACTAAACAAATAATATCTAGCAAATTTTAACAATTTATCTTAACTTTAGACTAAATAATATTATTCTTTACGACTCAGATTAGAATGGATAGGTTTGAATATATTGATGCCCGCTTATTTGAAGGAGAAAATTATCTCAAACGTGACAAAAATGTTAAAATTTATGACGGCGATGATAAGGTATGTACTGTATTATATTTGATTTCCATATTTGACTTGTTATGTTGTTCCATGAAAATAACATTTGAATTTTATAGACACAATTTACAGATGGCGAGGTAGTATTAACTACTCATCGTATTTTATGGGGGAAACCTGGTGATATACCCAAAGGGAATGTTTGCCTGTCACTTAATTTATACTATATATTCTGTTTGGAAGAAGAGAGTGGCGGAGTTTTCGGACTGGGTGGCCCAAAAAGGATAATTCTTCACTTGGGACCTGCGCTACCTGGTAATACATGCTCTTTTGTACATTAAAATATAACATTAGAATATTAGAATTAAATATAAGCTGGCTCTCTAACCAACATCATTGATGTTACTGTTTGTTGACTATCTTGTTGGTTTTAAGCTTGTAGTCACCATTGTAAAGAAATAATAGTGTTGTCTACCAGCAAACTACATGTAAACATAAGCGAGCCAGAAGTCCATATCAATGAATATAATCCATGTAATAACAAATTATTAATTAAATAACTAACTATTAATTCATTATAACTGACCAAAGCATTGGCTTGACATGTAGTTGTTGGTGTGTGGGCACTAAACTATTAGTCAGGAATCACATAGATAGTGGCTTTTGTTCAAATTTAACACCAAAACCAGTAATGCATACACATTAGTAACCTTTGGTATCCTTTTCGCTCCTCATTATTTAAATTTCTTATTTCTCCCTAATCTTTTACTAGGTATTTTTCACTCACTTGATGTCTTCCATTTTTTTGTTAACCTAATGAAATTTCATATTTGTGTCTTTAAAAATCAAACCAATTATTGGTTTGAATTTTAAAGATTTTTTCACAACCTTATGAATTTTTGTTAAAAGGCAAAATATCTGCTTATGTAAATTTTTAACTATGTATAAATCTTTATTTTAGGTAAAAGACCAGGCCCTGCTGTGGTAAGCCCTTACCACTTTGTAAAGTTTTCCTTTAAAGATGGCATTGACTCTGTATTTTACAAGGCGCTCAGTGACGCTGTTGCTGCAAAGGCTTGGGAAGGCCAAAGCCCAGTGGTATCACCAAGCAGTTCAAGCCCCAGCATGTCACCAAAACCAGTGATTTCAACTAGTTCAAAGATGAGATCGGGAATAGTTGGTATTGAACGAAGTATAGAAGAACAGCACCGAGCCACTGATGAGAGTATCACAGTGGCATTCCAAGACTTAACAAAACTGATGGCAAAAGCTAAAGATATGGTTGCTATTTCAAAAAATATTTCTGCCAAAATTAGGGTTAGTATAATTTATGTATTTATTGTTTTTATACCACATTGGATGCAAGTCTAGCATATAGGTCATAGGTCACATGATGAGAAAAGGTTACCATAGCCTATTTGACGATTCTGCATTGACATCTCACATCACATACTCTTCAATGTAGTGATAAGTGAAAATAATATTGGTGATAGCATAATGATACAGAACACGAGACCACAGTGTCTACCTGAACATACAAAAAAATTAAATGGATATTTTTCTTAAACAATATTATTTACAAGTTAATGCTAGATTTAAATGACTTAATTTTATTATTAAGACGAACTCGGTGGACGATTGGTTAGCAATGGCCACTTTGACTCTGAGGTTGATGGTTCGATCCCCGCAAAAGACAAACATTTGTGTGCATGAACATGTCGGCTTGTCTTGGTCTGATTATTTTCTATGTAAATACATATAATTTGTATTTACAAACAAAATGATTTAAGTATTATATCAGTTATCTGGTACCCATAGTACAAACTTTGCTTAGTTTGGGACTAGATGGCAGTGTGTAATTTGTATAGGAATATTTATTACTATATAAGCTCGATTGTAATATTTTCAGATATGATTAAATTAAGCATGGGTATGTAGAAAAAAGCATCACATTCTATTGATTAAAATACAATGTCCCATAGGCATTCATACAGGGTATCTAAACTATCTAATAATTTCAATAAATAATCTGTAGATGGAAATGTGACTGCTTCCTGGTTTTTTATGCTGTCCAGACAAGCTACCACTTTTATTTTGTTGTCTTTCACCATAATAATAAAATAACAGTATGTACAGTATGGCCACTACCTGCCGCTATCTTGTATCGGCCTTATCTCCTTTCTGAGACAAATCTGGCAGTGGTAAGGTCTGCTATGGTAACCCTTTTTAAAATTTTCCTTTAAAGATGGCATTGAATCTGTATTTTACAAGGCGCTCAGTGATGCTGTTGCTGCAAAGGCTTGGGAAGGCCAAAGCCCAGTGGGGGGGCCGTATGCTTGTCTGCCACCCGACGTAGTATAACAAAAAATAAATCAAATAGAATAAAAAAATATCTTCAATTTCAGGAAAAACAAGGTGATATTTCTGAAGACGACACAGTTAGATTTAAATCTTATCTCATGAGTTTGGGCATTGATGATCCGGTTACAAGAGATGCTTTCCGATCTGACTCCGAGTACTATCTAGGACTGTCCCAACAATTATCCGATATGATGGTTGCTGTATTGATGGTAAGCAATATTAAAACAAGTGAATTAAAAATTTCTAAACTATTGGCGTGTAAGGGGCTCATCATTCTCTTATTACCAAAGGCAACCTCCTCTGCACGGGGTGCACTCTGCTAATAAACAAAAGAGGTATTGCGAAACGAGAGTTAGGGCACAGCATATTTGTAAGTTGCGCGTCCGGTGAAGTAACTCTACCTCACAGAATACCGCAGCCAAATAATCTCTTTGAGGGCTATTGTGTTCCTGCGAGTGAGGTCACCAGGTAGGAAAGAGATGCTGCGTTGGCAGCGGTGATGGCGGCAGTCGAACGATATTTCATGTTGCAAACGTTTATATGGCTACGGTAACCGCTTTACATCAGGCAGGCCATGTGCTTGTTGCCACCTAACGTAGTATAAAAAATCAACGATCCAAGAAAACGTTTCTCTCCTGCTCCACCACCACACCCTGATATAACTATAAACAGGGGTCCTATCGCCGATGCTGAAGCCGTTTACTATCGAATATTATCTTTTGCCGCTTGGCGGCGGCGGGGCCTGAGGTAGCGGTCGGGGGACGAGGACTCGCTGATATTCGCTTAGACCTCGTCCCCCGACCGCTACCTCAGGCCCCGCCGCCGCCACGCGCGAGATCTCGTGAGAACGAGATTGCATGCCCTAAATATTTTGTTTCGAAAAATATGTCTTACGTTTACGTTATTGACAAACATATTCAGCTCAGTCGGTAGAGCAAGTTTACAATGAGCCGACCATAGCTGGGCACCGTTAATCAAACAGTTAACTTCGTTAATCGCTAATCCGTTACTGAAAAAGTTAACTTCGTTAAAGTTAAAGCGTTACATTTCAGTAAATGTAACGGAAGTTAACGTTAATCGTTAATCCGTTAACACGTGATAAAAATTGCATAATATAAAAACTGTCGGTTCTGGAAGTTAACAGGTTAGAAACAAAAAAGACGGGTAGGTATAATTATTAGTGTGTATATAGGCATGTTGACAAACTGATTTTTTATTCATTAGGATTAGGATTCATCTGTTGTATGTGAAGAACGTTTCGGCTGTAGTATATCTTTGCCCGTGGAGAAAAGACGTTCAACTGCAGCGTTTGAGGGTATAGCAGTATTATATTTATTAAATAGATTTGCGAATATCCGTTCCCCGAGGAATGCCGCATCATTTAACGAGTCTTTCGACTTCATGTCTAGCCACATTTTGACGAGACTTTGATTTGTGGCTCTTAGGTTTTTCTTTAGACTGAAGGACAGAATTACTCACGTTGCTGCCTCCGTCACTTAAACTATCTCCGTCCTTCGAACTTTCGATAGCAAAATAGTGTCATTTCACTCGCGGCATGCGCCGTGCCGCTCTAATTAATCGGGTCGAGTGTAGTAGGTACATGTCAGAGCGGTGTGCTGGATTAACGATTAACGTACTTTGTGAAATTTAACGGAAGTTTACGAGTTAACATATTTTGAAGTTAACTTAAAAGTTAATCCGTTACTCGAAATGTTAACTTCATTAAATAACGATTAACGGATTAACGAGTTAATGCCCACCTATGGAGCCGACCTATGCTGGAAGTTGAAGAGTTGGGTGTCCTGTAGATTTCTGATGATGCTGCAGTATCTGCTCAAGTTTATCGTGTACTTTTTGCCAATTTCGATGAATGAATGAATGAATGAATGAATATTTATTTGCCAGAATAAGGTTTTTTTTACAGTTGTCATTTTGTCATTATGTTCCATATTATTCTGCCATCGACAATGGCGTGCAAATATTAAAATCATAGTAATTGAACTGAATAAATCACTGATAAATAAATCATCAGTATCACAAGATAATTAAATGTCAGATTATATTATGATGTCAAGCTGAATTAAATATTAATTATAATTATGTCAACTAAAATATAGAACATTGTTACATTAAAAAAATATGTCAAGATATAACAAACAATTGTCATACATTAAATTTTGTCACTTAAAAATTCATCGACCGTATAATAACATTTGTCCAGTAGTAACCTAAAAAGATATCTTTTCATCCATGAAAGACTATTTTCTTTCACTGTATCTGGAAGATGATTATATAGTCGTATTGCCATAGAGTAAGCATTCTTACAAAATACAGTTAGTCGCTGCGTTGGCACACATAATTTATTTTTAACTCTCGAGCAGCGACCCACCGCGTCAGCATATTTTTCAAATAATTCTGGGTGACTTTTAACAAAAACACATATTTCATATATGTATATGCATGGCAATGGCAGTATTCTGTTGCATTTAAACAAAGGTTTACAGCTATCCAGAAACCCAGCACCGCAAAGCGCACGTATGCATTTTTTCTGCGCTCTAAACACATTTATACTGTCCACCGAATATCCCCAGAGTATTATCCCATAACGTAGAATAGAGGCTACATAACCATGATATGCTTTGATAGCTGATTCTATGTTAGCTATCTGCCTTAAGCGTGACAGTACATAAACAAATTTATCAAGTTTATGACACAATTTTTCTACGTGAGGTTTCCAATTACAATATTTGTCAATTGTTACACCAAGAAACACAGTACTGTCAACAGATTTAATTAAAATATTGTCATATGAAGCCTCAAGACTTAGTGATTTACTATTATATGTCAAGAATTCAATTAAGTTTGTCTTAGACAGATTGATATTTAAATTATTCGCCTTCAGATATTTGATTATTGATGTCAATGTATTATTAATTTTTGTTTCAAAAGTCGTTTTATTTTTGGATGAGTCCTGAATTATTAACGTAGTGTCATCTGCGAATAGGATGCAATGCTGATTTACAGCCAATGGTAAATCATTAATATACAGTACAAATAATAATGGACCCAGTACGCTTCCTTGTGGAACTCCGTATTTATTTGCACGATATGATGATCGGTAAGAACAAAGATGGGCATTCTCAATTTTTGATATTTCCACGCATTGTTGGCGATTATTTAAATAGCTAGATAGCCAGTCGTGAGCTTTACCCCTGATTCCATAACGGTTTAGTTTATTCAGAAGTGTCTTATGACATACACAATCGAAAGCCTTACTCATGTCTAGAAATACTGAGACCACACGCATGCCTGAGTTGAAGCTGTCTGTGATAGCTTTAATAAGTGTAAAACAAGCTAAAGTTGTTGATTTACCTGTTCTGAACCCGAACTGCTGTTCAGTTAACAAATTAAAAGAAGATATAAAATTGTTCAATTTAATTGCCATGGCTTTCTCAAGTACCTTCGATAAAACTGAAACAAGTGTGATCGGTCTATAATTACTTATACTATATCTATCACCCTTTTTAAAATGAGGTTTAACTAGAGATTTTTTAAGACGTGTTGGAAAAGTACCCTCACAAAAACTTAAATTTACAATGTGAGATAATGGCACAGATAATTGTTTAGCACATTTTTTTAGTATTTTAATGTTTAAGTCATCATAACCCGTCGCACCAGTATTTTTTAATGACAAAATAATTTTACATATATCATCAGGACTAACAGGCGATAGAAATATAGAATTGTCATTATTGTTAATTAAATTGTCATAAATTGAATTATTAGTATTATGATCGTTATCTTTATATGTCTTTTCTGTATTTGGCTGGTCCATTATATTTATAAAAAAGTCATTGAATATTTCAGCTATTTCTAAAGGTTTGCCTTCCAAATTACCACTTTTGAGCTTTACGAAATCTATGGATTTACTAACAGACTTCACATCAACGTTTTGTTTTATTACATCCCATGCAGCCTTGCATTTATTAACTGATTTATTTATGTATTTTGTATTATCGATTGTTTGCGCTTTATGAATGCATTTTTTAAATATATTTGCATAACGTTTGTAATTATTTTTGTGTGTATCTTTATTGGATTTAGCCATTTTATATTTTATATATAATGTTCTTTTTTTAACTGAGCATTTTTTCATATTTTTGCTTATCCATTTCGTTTTAATTGGTTTATTTACTCGTTTAATTGTAATTATAGGAAAACATAAATTATAAAATAAGGTTAAGTCATCATGAAAAATGTCAAATGCGATATTTGTGTCTGACTCTTGTAAAACGTTTTGAAAAGACAACGCTGATATACATTTTACAAATTTATTGATATTATCTTCACTGAAATCCCTTTTTTTTTCAAACCAGAAATTATTTTTCTTTTGATTTATGTTCTTATCATGAATTTTAAAGCTGATAGTTTGTGCAGTTTCATGGTCAGATAGTCCAATATAATGGATTTCAGGTTTTGCATTTTCAATATTACTTGCTATCAAGTCGATGCAAGACGTATTACGTGTAGGCTTATCTATGTGATGATGGAGGTTGTAATTCGTCAACAGTGATGTAAGCTCTTTTGAATATTTATCATTCTTTAGTAAATTAATATTCCAGTCGCCACAGAGAATTACCTTTTTTTTAACATGTTTCTTAAATAAATTGTGCAAAAGTTCCTGCAATTTATCTATAAAAAAATGCAAATTATCGATTGATCAGACCCATGGGAGTTGCTCATATCCTTTCATAAAATAGAAGAGATTTTCTCAGGTGACTACAGCATGGGGTTCTTCAAAAAGAGCGTGAAGACGTTTTTTTAGGGTCGGCAACGCCCGTGTGATCTCCTGGTTTTAGAGGCGTTCATAGTACATCTACGGTAACTGCTTTCCATCAGGCGGGTCGTAAGCTTGTTTTCCACTTTAGTAGTATAAAAAAATGTTGAAAACGCTGGCGTTGTTTGTGGCTCACTACGATCTTTAGAGTCAAAGTCAACCCCACCTGTACGTGGTGCACCCTACCGAAAGAAGCTTGTTTGCCTATTAAGTGGTATAAAAAAAAAAATTTTTTTCAGGATTGTGGTGGCATAATGTCTTTGGCAGATGTCTGGTGTAGAGTAAATAGAGCAAGAGGATTAGAACTCATCTCACCAGAAGATCTCCTGAATGCTTGCAAGTAAGTACCTATACTATATGTCTAGGGTTGCCACCTTTTTTTAAATTAAAGTACATTGGTTATTATAGGTAAGAAAAAAAAGTAATAGTATCAAAATACAATTTATTTTTCTTTATTATTATGTTTAAAAACATTATTTTTGTTGCTTTTTGCATCTTTTACACTTTATATTTAAATTAAAGTAAATAAGTAATTAATTTTTTATCAAATTCAGAGATGTTCTGTTTCTTTCGTCTCGCCATACGACTAAACTTTTCAAAATCTCAAAGAAATCAGGAGAAATAAAGTATTTGTGTGTTATTCTCATAAAGTATAGAGTACATTTATCTGAAAAAACGTACATAACTTTATTATAAAGTACAGGTGGCAACCCTATATGTCACTACATAATATAAAACTTAATCCCCAGTCGCGTCTGTCTAAACCACGGAAATGAAATCAAATGAAAATGGTAATTACATTTGTATGGCACCAAGCGTGCCACAACAACAGGCAAGCAATATGAGTATACTATTAATAACTTCGTGTTGTTATTAGTTAAGGCGCCCTACCGTCGACGCTGAAGTCGTTTACCATCGAATATTTTAATTCCAAAAATAAGTGTTACGTTTTAGTTAATAACATACATAGATGGGGTGTAAGTGGTTTATCAACATCTTTGAACCAAAGCCAACTTCACCTGCACGTGGTGCACCCTGCTGACTGACAAACGAAGCTCTGGCGAAAAGAGAGGTAGGGAGCGTAATTGTAAGCTACCCGACTGGGGAATGTACCTCCACCTCACAGAATACCGCAGCCAAATAACAATTCCCTTGAGGTTTGTTGTGTTCCTGCGAGTGAGTGCGGTCACCAGAAACAGAGAAAAGAAGGAGATGCTGCGTTGGCAGCGGGGTGGCGGCGCGCAAGTGATATATTATGTTGCGAGCGTTAATACGGTTACGGTAACCGCTTCACATCAGGCGGGCCGTATGCTTGTTTGCCACCCGACGTAGTATAAAAAAAAAAAAAAAAAAAAAAAAAAAAAACACATCTTCAGCTCAGTCGGTAGAGTGGTTTCTACAAGCTAAGCTCAACATAGGTACCATAAATCTAAGCTGATGGTTGATATTCATCATCATCATCATCAGGTCATTTTAGTCTCCACTACAGGAGCACGACCCTCTCTCGTCCGTCCCAGACAGAAGGAGGATTTGGCCTACACTTCACACGCTGGCCAGACGGGTTGGGGAGGCTTGATCGATGTTTGGTAATGTATTTCCCTTAGTCGCCTTGTACAACATCCACGGGAAGAGACGGAGTGATTATATTCTAGTCTACCGGAAGCCACACGGCCATGTTTGATATTCGCAATCAAAAAATCCGATGGGAATCTGCTTGAGCTTAGCCGGTAGGGTCCCAGTTTGGGTGATTGGTTCAGATGGGCATTGTCTCATAAAAGCATAAAGCAGAATAAATCATATGATATCAATTTACCACATATGCGATGGATAGAAATCCGTAAGTTAAGCGCTCGGGCGCATAATGATGACTCGCACGCCACGCATGTATCCCATGTATACTTGGTCCGTGGTCTAAACACATTCAAAAAATACTGATCGAATTTTAATAGTTTTCATGGACGGAGAGATTCATCAGGAATATAATTCCGGCCGTGTAGTTTCCGGCAGACTAGAATAGAATCACTCCGTCTCTTCCCGTGGATCGTCGTACAAGGCGACTGAGGGAAATACATTATAAAACATTGATTAGGACTCCCCAACCCGTCTGGCCAGCGTGGGGAGTGTAGGCCAAATCCTCCTGTCTGTGACGGACGAGAGAGGGTCGTGCTCCTGTAGTGGAGACTAAAATGACCTGATGATGATGATGATGATGATAATTCCCTAAGGCTTTGTTTAAATTGACTGTAACATGACGATTGTTGAAGATGTAAAAATCATGCCGATGTAAGCTCCGCTGACGTTCGTCGCGTGAACAATTAGAGTTCTACCCGAGCGAAGCTGCTATGGGTCGATACATTTGTCATCTTACTTTGGTAGCTAGTAAGATTTCTTATCGTATGAATAGCCCTCCAAGAAGTCCAACGCGAGTGAATGTGGCAATGACGTTCAAAATAGTGAAGTCTACATGGATAATTCAGTAATATTTCTGTGAGTCAACTCAGTAACTCTAGTGCAGCTTACTGCGCTGACGCATCGCCTTAAAATTGCACAATGGCGCAATAAAATCGAATCACGCGGCCGGTCGGCCACCGAGTGAGCTTACCACGCACAACGACGCACAGCACACGAACTGTGTTGGCACGTTGACTCAGTGAGTGATATTATGAAAGAGAAAGTGAGATAATGAACGAGAGAGATTGAGAATATTGGCACTTGGGCTTTGCGCCAACCGTAAACAGAATAAATACACATTTTATAGACGCCTCATTGGCGGCGTAATAAACATGAAATAGAGAATGTCATAAACTGTTTCGCACATTATTGTGCTTTCCTTTGGCAACACGTAACGCGAAACAAAAAATTGTATCAATCTGTCTCATTTTCTTACATAATGATAGATAAGTTGCTCTTTTTCTTGTGTGAATGGGATGAAAATTATTAATTATTTGACTATGAAATTGTTGATGTCAATTCATAATTTTGCATGGAGTAAACTGAATGAATGTCTACTGTTGTCCTCCACCAACATAGTTATGTATCGATAAGTCGACGAATAGTTATAGTAAATAAGGATAAGTTGGGATGTCTGTATATACATTTTTATTGGTACTAATTGTTTCAGGTTGTTACCAACAGTTGGAGCACCGATGTCTTTGAGGAAATTCCCTAGCGGAGCGTGTGTTTTACAACTAAACAGCCACAGGGACGAGGAAGTAGCTAGGACTACAAGCGAATTGGTAAGTTACTTTGTACGAACAAAACTACTGTTGGTAATGTACTATGATACTTATTTAAAAAAAGGTAGGTAAACAATAGGCTTGTATCCCATTTTTTTTTCGATTTGTTATTTAAAGACGTGACAATAATATAAATATAGGTGAAATAATTACTTCGATTGCATAAAAACTTCTCGAGATATGATAACTTGAAGATCACAATTTTGGACTTTCCCGAAAACGCTCCATACAAAAGGCCACCACGTTATGACGTCACACCGTGCTATTTTATAAGCATTAAATCAGAAATTTGTACGACAGATATGTTAAATATTGCGTTTATGTAGCCAGTGCCGTAACAACAGTTATAGTCTTTTTTATTGTTTCTACAATGGTAATATTTATTTTTTATAATTTCAAACCTTTAAAATGGACTTTCCCATCAAACTTTGACAGAACATAAAACACGTCGTACATAAGTTATTAAAATTTTAAGATCGCAGATCGTTCTAGTTTTATGTATTTTACGTTACTGATAGAGAGTTTTTATAATTTTGTGACATGGGCAACAAGCCTATTGTCGTAACTGTCGTATCTAAGGTTTTTTATACTGTCTGATGGAATACAAGCAGACGGCCGGCCTGATGTGAAGCTTAGCCATATAAACGCTCGTAACATGAAATAGTACTGGTGATACTTACCTAGACCTTGTCTCAACTTTTTTTTATATGAGAGGGGCAAACGAGCATGTAGGTCACCTGATGGAAAGCAATCACCACCACCCATGGAGATCAGCAAAAATCAAGGGGTCGCCTGATTCGTTGCCAGCCTATACTCCTTCCTTTCTTTCGGATGAATTCACTCGTAGGATTGTTATTTGGCTGCGGTATTCTGTGAGGTGGAGGCACTTCCCCAGTTGGGCAGCTTAAAAAAGTACGCGATGCTCTACCTCTCTTTTCGAAAGAGCATCATTTGTCAGTCAGCAGGGTGCACCACGTGTAAGTTATACTAGACCAACCCTATAATTGGTAGTAGCCACAGAATAAGTAATAGTACTACGTACAGTATGGCCACTCCCTGCCGCTCTCTCGTGTCGACCTCACCTCCCCTCTGAGATAAATATGGAACAGTTTGTATGGCGTCGCACGCACACACGCTCATTCGAGCTCTGCACAGACGTCATTGTTTATGTAGTAGTAAACGACGCGACATTTGTATGGAGTGGCAGGGGTGTGGTATAACCGAACACATGCGACATGTCGACAGTGATTTTTAGTATTAATACTATTTTTTTATTCCGTGACAAGACGGCTATTCGCAGCATGGAGCAAGGCGGTAGTGATTTAAAACTTTTAACTCTGGACTACAAATGAAACCCCGCCCGGATGATCCCGGTACGCCCTCCGAACTAGGACAAATCCGGGGAAACCCGGACGGATTGCAACCGTACTATTGGCAAAAAAAAAAACGAGTTGCACTCCGGGAGCGGTAGAAATAGAGGGGGATATTACTTCCTCTCCTACGCCCCGTCGGCGGTCTACTCTCCCTCCGTCTTACGAATTTTCGATCAGGCCACGCGAGTTTAACATTTTTTACCCATCCCAAAAAGTACACAATGCCGCTAAAGAAGTTTTCACTTCAAAAATAATTGTGATTGGCGATAACATCACATGCGCCATGAAGGAGAATTGAATTGTTTTTATTGTCGTATTTATGTCATGTATCCATATATGTCTAGTACCCATAACACAAGCTTACCGCTTAATTTGGGACTGTTAATTGTCCAGAAATATTTATTTATAAGATATATTTATTATTATTATGTCTTCTTCGTTTCAGCTTGAAGAGAATGGTTACCTGACGCCTGTGAAGCTGTCTCAACTCGCGAGTGTTTCTGTCCTGCTCGCACGGGAACGACTCTTCACTACTGAACGCCTTGGTCTGGCATGTAGAGACGAATCTATAGAAGGATTAGCATTTTATCCGAATTTATTTTTGAAGTCTACGTCCTAATAAAGTTATTCGCATTTTGTATATTCTATATTGTATAGCTACTTGACACTTCGATTTTTGTACAGCGGTTTCATTTCCGTAGTATTCAACCGATAGGCTCAATTTACCGCCGCGGAATGGAATGGATGAGACTTTTTTTTACTATCGTCATCGTCAACTCGTATTCATCCCACTGCTGGAATCATCATCATCATCATGTCATTTAGTCTCCACTACAGGAGCACGACCCTCTCTCGGCCGTCACAGACAGGAGGATTTGGCCTACACTCCCCACGCTGGCCACAGACGGGTTGGAGAGGCCTGATCGATGTTTTATAATGTATTACCCTTAGTCGCCTTGTACGACATCCACGGGAAGAGACGGAGTGATTCTATTCTAGTCTGCCGGAAATCACACGGCTGGGATACGGGCCTCCAATCAAAGGGATTTAGAGCATACTCCACCACGCTGCTCAACTGCGTGATAGCGGAGGCCAGTGGTTTCAAGCCGCCTAAAGGCCACTGGCTTGGCTTTACGACTGTCATCTAATGACAACAGTCAGGACAGGCATAACGTGCCTTTCGGAGCACGGAGAAGCTCAAGATAAATAAACTCATCCGTGGACAGGCTATGTTCGACGTTGCTTTACTTGCGTGTTCGATTAGACTGACGCGCTCAACGATGCCATCGAGCTCCTCCCATCTTTTGATATTCAAACGATATATAAAAAAGTAGTCAGTCAGGTTTCATCATAAAGGATTAATTCTAAAGCATTCCTTTCATTTTAATTTTAAGGATGTGTCAATCTATTGACAAAGTGGCGCGTAATTTAAGCACCAAGATATATTCCTATTAAGTACTTATTTCGACTCATCCGTAGAATGAAGTTCGATCATTCCATTCCGCGGCGGTGTAAATAGAGTCTTATACTTGTGCGTTAACCGTATTTATAACAGTTATTCTGTGACATAATTATGGTTGTGATGAACATAAATTATATTTGTTACCTAATTACTGCGATTATGTAATAGGGATTATTTGCAGAGTTTAAAAATAATATACCATTTTTTTAAGCATAAAACTGTGATTTATTTTCGCAAAGCTCGCTTAATACCACAAAAGCTTTTAGCATTGTCATAATAATGTTAACTTCATTCCTTTTAAAACCATCTCACAAAATATCTCAATCTCTCATTAGTGATTATATTGTGCCAGACTTAACAACTACAAAGATAAAAAAAATTAACCGATTCATTGCGTTTAAACTTCTGTACGCGGCTGCGAACAAATGTGCCGTGACACCTCTAGGGTGCCAAACGCTACAGTCTTGTCATGATATTGCAAACTATAATCCAAATTGAATACCCAGAAGAGTACAAAGCTTGGAGAATCCATATTTCAATGTTTAATAATTGAAAATATGAATAATAAATTAACTTTTTAAAACGATAGTTTCGTTGTTTACACTTCACAGTCACAACACCGCTAGTGTCATAATGTGGAATCGCTATTCCTTTTGACACAACTACAGTGATGATTTGTTTATTACTTACTTGAAAGTAACATGCCTAATAATGGTGTCAAAGGTATGGTGTCAAAGATTCGATATGCCAGCACTGGCGACGTAATTTCGGCTGTGTGTGTGGTGTGTGAAAAAATGGATATCGATATAGTTCTCGAACATACTAAAGTATTCCACTTCAGAAATCTTGAACACTGTAAGAGTTAGCCCAAATCTGTCAGCACGGATTGCATTAATATGCATGATCATGCCTTGTCCTTTTCTGTAGCTCAGAAACGTCATTTGATAGAGCGAGAAAGATAACGCAAGGGCCCTGCATCGCTCATGCTACCGCGCGCGTGGCACTGTCTTTATTGCTCTGCCGAATGACGTTCCTGAGCGATGGAAAAGGACAGAGCATGACAACATATCATTCCGTGCTGACAGACAGATGTGAGCCACCTAGGTGACAATATAATAGTAATTAAATTAGTAATAACTTTCATAGCGACTTGTTTGGGTGCGTTCACATGACGCCTACTTAATAGATTCGAATTTTTTAAGTAATTATTTTACAATTGAATTTGATGGTTTTTTGTGACCGAATATCGAGTATTCGGAGAAATGGTAAACGTGAAGAAATACAATCCAGTTGTTTTTTTTTTTTTTTTTATGAGGGGGGCAAACGATCATGTGGGTCACCTGATGGAAAGCAATCACCACCGCCCATGGAGATCAGCAACACCAAAGGATCGCCGATCCGTTGCCAGCCTTTTAAGGGAATTAAATACTCTATTCTTGAAGGCTCCCATGTCGTAATTGTTCGGAAATACCGCTGAGGGAAGTTGATTCCACAATTTAACCGTTCGTGGTATAAAATGCCTTAGGAAACGTACTGTAGTAGATCGCCAATTATCAAGATGATATGGGTGGAATTTTAATTTATGGCGAGTTGTACGATAGTGGAATTCAGCGGCAGGTATCAAATCAAACAGCTCATCCGAGCACTCCCCGTGATATAATTTGTATAGAATGCAAAGAGACGCTACATCTCTGCGTGTAGAGAGACAGTTCAGTCGATCCGAGATCATTGGGTCCCCGACGATTCGTGTGCGATCCGTTGCCAGCCTTTTAAGGGAATTAAATACTCTATTCTTGAAGGCTCCCATGTCGTAATTGTTCGGAAATACCGCTGAGGGAAGTTGATTCCACAATTTAACCGTTCGTGGTATAAAATGCCTTAGGAAACGTACTGTAGTAGATCGCCAATTATCAAGATGATATGGGTGGAATTTTAATTTATGGCGAGTTGTACGATAGTGGAATTCAGCGGCAGGTATCAAATCAAACAGCTCATCCGAGCACTCCCCGTGATATAATTTGTATAGAATGCAAAGAGACGCTACATCTCTGCGTGTAGAGAGACAGTTCAGTCGATCCGAGATCATTGGGTCCCCGACGATTCGTGTGTCACGATGTCGTGTGAACGTATCCAAAGTATCGTTAACGTAGCGGTTGAACATTTACGGGAATCGAAGCACTGGTATCACACGCCACCTGAAAGAAATCAGCGACACTCGACAAGTGCCATCACATCACAACGAAACGGTTAAGTATTCGTATTTATGTTTGATTTATTAAATTCTATTTAAGTCTAGTTTTTTTTGCAGTAAAAATATGATATTCAATTTGGCTTTTTACTAATATCCCCAATGCTGTATGGACCTAAGTAGTTTATGGATAAGGCTGGTGTATAAGGTCTACGAATCTCAACATATAACAACTAAGTAAATATTTGTTAGGTCACTCATTTTCGTCGGAAAAGTCAGTTTCCATCTCAGTTGAGATCATATCAGAGATTGGTCGGACGCAGGAATCTTTCTGTCTCGCCGAGCACTGCGGACCAATGCTGTGCAATGACAGCTCAACTGGAAAGTGCAGTAGGAGGAAGGGGGAGCGGAGACACCGATACTCATAGGGGATTTTACTTAAATGTCCTTACGATACGAATGCGTATTACGAACCAAAATATGCCACGGTGACCAGTAAAAAACTGAATCTGAACTGAATTTTGACTACGTTTTAGTTACGAGAATTGTCCCTCAGTTAAATTTCTACTCGCTCTTAACATTATTGTTTTATCGTTCTGGTAGACTAGTTAAATTAAAACCAAATTCATAATCCTCGAAGATTATGAAATTAGTGGACTCGAGTACCTAACACCTAGAAATTAATGATTATTATAATACTGAATAATATTTAGGTAATCTATGAACTAACTTCTTTCGTAAATATAAAAATAATTGTATTTTACTACAAATGCATTAGAAACTTTAGCAATCACAGACACAACAACACAAGCCGTGAAGTACAACAAAGTACATTATAAAAATGATTATGTACTATGCTTAGTATTATAAGTAGAAAACCATTGCTGAGATATACAAATACATTTACATTCAAAGGTTGGCGCAGATATATCGCCTCTGAAACGGAACGGCATCGCATCAACTCGGGGTCGTTCAATGATTTGTATGAAACTCCATAATGACACACACCAATCAGCATCTTAACGGCATCGTATCGCTTCGGGATAAGCTCTCGAATTGCGAACTACGGTCGGTAGGGTACACCACGTGCAGGCAGGTTTTGGCTCTAAAGATCGAGGCGAGCCACTACACCCCACATGTTAATTTTTTTTTTTTTTCAAATCTGAGTCCTCTTCTATTTATATGATCATAGACTGTATCAAAAAATGTTGGTCATCCTTTACAAAGGGTTTGCATGGTCAACGCTTCCGTCTCACTATTAACGCGGAGACGAATTAAATTTAAACTGCAAATTTAAACTGCTTGGAAGTAGGTAGGTAGTGACATTACTTGTTCTCCAGTTGACGGCTAGCGCCCAGCGAGGTGACGCCTAGCCGTCACCGGGTTGATTCGTTTTTCAATTAGGTTGACGCCTAGTTGACAGCTAGCTGATGAGGCGAGGCGTTGTCGATCCGTTTCAGAGTTTATATATGTGCTTTAACCTTAAAGCAGTACAGTAACAACATATATATATTATAAAGAGTCATTATAAGGACATATAAATACATATTATAAAGACAATATGCGATATGGCTAGATACCTTACATACTATGACTTAGGCCGAGCCATGGTCAAACACATGGCTCTTTCACATAGCTAATACATAAGAGGGGGAGGGTTACAGTACAGATCCGCTCCCATTTCCATGTATGAATCCTGAATTCTGCGCCGTTATGCGTTGTCATTGTGGACACAATATCTCGTATTGTCCGTACTCCTATGACCTCAGAGTGTAGAAACTCCAGAAGCTGGCCACTTTGATACTGCAGCTGCAGCATATGATGATAGACAAGTCTATATAGGACGATCTAGTACTGCATAACGCTGCTTTTGCAGAGAGATTAGTCTTACACGCTTTCAGTGTATAATGTAGTAAGAAATATAAGACTGAATCAAATCGGCTTGGTTGAAAAAGAATAAATCAAAAATATATCCACTGTCCAGCCATGTTCCCATTTCATTCGGGATCGGCTCTCCATATCTTTACTCGCCATTCCGCTCTATTCTGCTCCAATTCAGGACTAGTGGCCAAAAAAAACAAAAAGGTAAAAAATTAAAATAATGTAAAAATAATATATAATGCTATAAAAAGGAGTGGGAAGAAAAGTAAGGCTTTGGTAGAAAAAAACGTTTAACAAAAAGGGGAAGGAAAACAAAAAAGAAATCCTATCTACAGATTTATTTCCAGCGGAATGTCTTTATAATGTATCAATAACTTAATACTCTATAGCGCCTTTGAAATCCTTTGGTAATTGATGGTCTTTCCCACATAGTTCCCAAGCTTTGAAGTCATCATACGATCTTAAACTTTCCACAAAGCATTCCACTCCCCTAAGAAATGGGAGGCTCATCTCATCATTGATGATTTCAGACAGACGATGGAGGAATGCAATGTTTTTGGCTAATGTCTCCTTTATCTGCGCTGGTAATGGACGCTCCGTACATTGTACTATGTCCAACTGAAAGTGAATTAAATATAATTGATTGAGTAAATAAGTACTTTTTCATTATATGACATGATAATAACCCATTTTTTCCCCTTCGTACTCCTGTCTCCCCTGACGGCTCCCCTAGGGGAGACATCAGTACTTCTACAGTACTGGTGTCTCCCCAGAATTGTAATGTTCTGAATGAAATCTGAATCGAAATAAAAATATTACCTATTTATTTGCAAGTGGCCAGCTACAGGGGATATACGAGTACTAAAAATATAATTTTAAAAGTAAGGTCGGATGTCTCCCAAGCCTTGGGGAGACACCAGTACAGTAGTGTAGAAGTCCTGATGTCTCCCCGAGGGGAGCCGTAGGGATTATTGACGTGACAACGTCTTATAATTCGATGGAGCCGGCTGCACGCACGAAAAAACATGACTCATGCGGCATTACCTCGCTCTGAGGCGTTCCATTAAAATTTTCTTTTGAAAAATGCAAACATTCCATCAGTATTTTCTTATGACGTTGTCACGTTCAACTATAGTCAGTAAACCGACTTTGCAGACAACCGATTTTTTTTATTATTAAAAAATTTACACATCACGGGGCGTAAGGTACTAAGTTCATCACGAGTGAGTATTTGGAGGTGGAGCCGCAGGCGAGACTTCTAAAGGTACGCGCACATTATATCGGGGCGGAGCGGGCCGCAGCGCAAAGCAAAATGCACACCTAGCATATTAGTGATGGGCCGGGTCGCAGCGCATTGACGGATTTTGAATACAGTGTACTTACAGAAGTTGCATGCAACTGTACGTTATGGATATCTCTGACGAAGAACTTTCTTTTTTTTGCCTATTGTTAGAAGAAGATGTTTAATGACCAGCATAGACAAGAATACGAAGATACCAAAAGACGTAAATATCGTAAAGTTAATACGTGCGCGCATGTACACCAATCCGCTTGCCATAGCATACTTGACGGGGCGCAGCGGGGCGGGGCAGACCGCATCGCAGGCGCTAAAATCCGCCGCTCAAAATACGACACGCTGCGCCCCGACTTAGTGTGCGATAGTGCATATAAAATACATACAAGCAATTTGAGAGGATTTTTGCACTCCGCCCCGCCACGCTGCGACCCGACACAATGTGCGCGTACCTTAAACGGCCACGAGTGATGTACTTTGAATAAACCCCGAATAAACTACGACTCTAAACTACACTTGCTAAAAATATAAAAAGAAAGAATTACACATACTCGAGCATAATAATGTGTGTGCCTTATGTCGGCACTGCCCAGGTCTCAGATCTTGATTTTAACTAGACAAAAAATTAGTCGTTAATTTGTCGAAATTTGTCGCCCAAAGCAAAAAATTCGTCGGGGTCCCGTTAAAGAGTTATAAGGTTTTTTTTGTGGCAGTGCCGAAATAAGCTTATTTCGGCACTGCCCACTCGGGATCTATTACTAACAAAACTACAAAACATAGCGAACATATGATTTTCCCCAGAATTAATCGTCAATTTGTCGAATTCAGACACCAAGTATCAGAATTAGTCGACCTCCCGTTAAAAAGTTATAAGTATTTCTTTGTGGCAGTGCCGAAATAAGCCTTATTTCGGCACTGCCCAAAAAAACTACACCACCTAGAGAAAATCTGATTTCACCCAGATGTTGCCTTGAATTTGTCGAAATTTGTCGGATATAAAACACAACTGGTCGATGCGTAATTAAAAAGTTACACGCATTTTAATAATTCTCATAGTAAATATAGTCCGAGATCTTGCATCAAAATTATATCATGCACAAAATGCAACAGTAAACGTTTCATTTCCTTCCTTTTTCAGAGTCTGGCAAAGTTTGTCAATGCATGCAACTGTTTTCTGATCTACGAATGCTTTAGGTGTTCTTTAGCACTACATTAGTTGCTTTTTACGATAGCCATATGTGAATGGGGTGGTGTTATTCTACTCTGCCTACGTTAGGCTCTCTGACTACAACGCGAATTATTAAAATGCGTGTAACTTTTTAATTACGCGTCGACCAGTTGTGTTTTATATCCGACAAATTTCGACAAATTCAAGGCAACATCTGGGTGAAATCAGATTTTCGCTAGGTGGTGTAGTTTTTTTGGGCAGTGCCGAAATAAGGCTTATTTCGGCACTGCCACAAAGAAATACTTATAACTTTTTAACGGGAGGTCGACTAATTCTGATACTTGGTGTCTGAATTCGACAAATTGACGACTAATTCTGGGGAAAATCATATGTTCGCTATGTTTTGTAGTTTAATAGATCCCGAGTGGGCAGTGCCGAAAAAAGCTTATTTCGGCACTGCCACAAAAAAAACCTTATAACTCTTTAACGGGACCCCGACAAATTTTTTGCTTTGGGCGACAAATTTCGACAAATTAACGACTAATTTTTTGTCTAGTTAAAATCAAGATCTGAGACCTGGGCAGTGGCGAAATAAGGCACACTAATAATGTATCTTAACTTCTCAGAATTGTCAATAATTTCTTAGGCGACTATTCTTTCCGAGAGTACATCATCATCATCATCATCTCAGCCATTGCAAGTCCACTGCTGGACATAGGCCTCCCCTCTAGATCTCCAATAAGACCGGTTGGAAGCGGCTTGCATCCAGCGCGATCCTCCGGTCTTAATGAGGTCGTCTGTCCACCTTGTTGGTGGACGTCCTACGCTGCGCTTGCCGGTACGTGGTCTCCACTCGAGAACCTTTCGACCCCATCGGTCATCCGTCCTCCGTGCTATGTGCCCTGCCCACTGCCACTTCAACTTGCTAATCCGCTGGGCTATGTCGGTAACCTTGGTTCTTCTACGGATCTCCTCATTTCTGATTCGATCTCGCAGAGAGACTCCGAGCATAGCCCTCTCCATAGCTCGTTGGGCTACTTTGAGCTTGTCTATAAGGCCCATAGTGAGGGACCACGTTTCAGTGCCGTAAGTCATCACTGGTAACACACATTGGTCGAAGACTTTCGACTTGAGGCACTGCGGTATGTCGGACGAGAAGACATCACGCAATTTTCCGAACGCTGCCCAGCCGAGTTGGATTCGGCGACTGACCTCTTTCTTGAAGTTGGACCTACCTAACTGGACTACTTGTCCTAGGTAGACGTACGAGTCAACAACTTCACATAACACATTACCTTCGTCTTGTCCATGTTCATTTTAAGACCCACTTGTTGAGAAACTCGATTGAGGCCTTCGAGCATCGTGCTGAGATCTTCCATCGAATTTGCCATGACTACGATATCGTCGGCAAACCGAAGGTGAGTGATGTATTCGCCGTTAACATTGATGCCGAATCCTTTCCATTCCAGGAGCTTGAAGGCGTTCTCCAAAGTGGCCGTAAACAGTTTCGGAGATATCACGTCTCCCTGTCTTACGCCTCTTTTCAAAGGGATCGCCTTCGAGCTCTGTTCCTGTACTCGGACTGACATAGTGGCGTTATTATACAAACACTTCAACACTTCGATATACCGATAGTCAATACGGCATCGCTGGAGAGACTCAAACACAGCCCATGTCTCGACCGAATCAAAGGCTTTCTCATAGTCCACAAACGCTAAGCAAAGTGGCAAGTTATACTCTTCGGTCTTCTGTATAACCTGCCGCAGCGTGTGGATGTGGTCTATGGTACTGAAGCCTCTTCGGAAACCGGCTTGTTCGGAAGGCTGGAAGTCATCAAGCCTGCGCTCGAGACGGTTCGTAATGACCCTTGAAAACAGCTTATAAACATGACTCAGAAGCGAGATGGGTCTATAGTTCTTTAATAAGGTATTGTCGCCTTTCTTAAAGAACAGCACCACCACGCCCCTGTTCCATGCTTCAGGCGTTATGCCCTCGAGGACGACGGTGTTAAAGAGCCTCTGAAGGACTTTTAGTACCGGTGTTCCACCCGCTTTCAGAAGCTCTGACGTGATTCCGTCATCACCCGGCGCCTTGTTGTTTTTAAGCTGATTCAGGGCCATTCTAATCTCGTACAGGCTGATGTCCGGGATATCCTCGGTGAAGTGTCGGGTCAGCTTGGCTCTTGGGTCTTTGGCCGCGCTGTTAGCAGGCTTGGCAACGGAAGCGTATAACTGTCCATAGAACCTTTCGATCTCCTCCAATACCTCGGCCTTGGTCGACGCTATACTGCCATCTTCTCTCTTCAGCTTGGTCAATTGGCTTTGCCCTATAGACAGATTCCTTGCAAACACTTTGGAGCCTTTGTTCCGCTCTATCGTCTCTTTAATATATTTCCTATTAAAGAGACGTATATCGTGCCGCAAGGATTTCGAGATCTGTCTATTGAGCAGCCTGTATGACTGCGCGTCATAGGAAGACTGCAGTCTCAGCGAGCGTCGTTCAGCCATGAGGTTTAGAGTGTGATCGGAAAGTTTCTGAGGTCTATTTGAACGGCGGGGTCTAAAGAACTTAGAACCTACCGTTTGAACAGTTTCTACGAGCCTGTTGTTAATCTCGTCCACTGATGCTAAGTTCTCCAGGCAATCAAAGCGATTAGAGAGTTCGAGCTGAAAGTTCTCGGGGTTTTGGATATCGACACGAGTAGGTCGGAGCGTGGACTTCACCAAGCGGGACCTTTCGAGTTTAACGTTAATATTCAATGTGCCTCTTACCATCCTGTGATCGCTACCGGTTTTCACCCTGTGGATCACGGAGACATCATTGAATATTCGTTTCTCGCTGGTCATGATGAAATCGATCTCATTTCTCGTGGAACCATCGGGACTTATCCAGGTCCATTTCCTGTGAGGCGGCTTCTGGAAGAAAGAGTTCATCATGAAGAGTCCCTCCTTCTCCAGAAAGTCGGCCAGCCTCTGTCCCCTAGGGTTCCGTTGTCCATATCCAAATTGCCCCACTCTCAACTCATCATCGCTTTCCTTGCCCAACTTAGCGTTGAAGTCCCCCATAACAACGGTGAAGTGGGTCTTGGTCGTATATATGGCTCGACTTACGTCCTCATACATAGACTCCACTTCATCATCTGGGCGTGACGAGGTCGGTGCGTATACCTGAATGACCTTCATCGAATATCTCTCAGATATTCTGAGTATTAGGTATATAACCCTGCTCGACACGCTTTCGATGGTAATAACGTTGTTGTTAATAAGGGCCTTGTGGACGAGAAATCCGACACCACCTTGGGACTGTTGGTCACCTTCCCGGTAGAAGAGGAGATTGCCGGATTGTAGGGTTATCGTGTCCTCTCCCTCTCTACGGACTTCGGACAACCCCACAATATCCCATCGCATCCATCTCAACTCTTCCTCCAGCTCAACAATCTTCTCGTCAGTCCTCATCGTGCGTACGTTGTGTGTTACCAGGGCCAGTCGTCTGTTGGGGTGGTAGCCGGGTCTCTGCCGGGGATTCTTAGCACCCCCTGCTCCGTCGTTTCCCTGGCCGCTACCGGAGCCAGGACTAGCGGAGCTGCCGGGGACTGGGGGCCTGGTCCTATTTAGAGTTTTCATTAGGGGGGGATTTGCCCATAATCGCCACGCTGGGCAGGCGTGGTGGCGATCGCAGAAACGTAGCTTCGCGACAGGGATGCTGCTGCCCATCCCTGCCCTGTGCCGAGAGTACAATAAATATTTATTACTATTATTCATTTTCTTATATTTCATGCGCTTCGTAAGCGCGGGCACAAAGCAGCCTAATGTACATATTAGACATAAGCGCCACCTAATGTAACAACATGTCAACAGAGAGAGAAATAATTTCCCTATTTGATCAATAGATGGCGCTATTTAGTTTTATTTCTCGAAACTGCATCGCGTTTAGCAAAATTAAAAAGTAAAATCTCAGGCTGTAATTGTAAACAATTTTCATAAAGCCCTGATTTCGAGACTTGTAATGGATCTTAATACAACTTTACATCCCAGAAATTTGAGAGGGATTAAAGAGCAATTTTATCTCCTTTTGTTACAGTAGAAAGTAGACAAAGCGAGTGTAGCAAACATAGCATGATGACACACAAATTGAAATTTCCAGCCGGAATATCCCATAAGGTGTATAAAGTTTTCTCCATCCAGATTATCTTTTTATTCCACAGAACGCATATAACTTCTTCTAAATATTTTGAAAACTGGAAAAATTCACCTGCCCTGCCCCCCTAGGTGGGGTTTATAATATTCTGGCAAGTTGGCCAAGACACCTGTTTAAATAATAATAGCATATAACTTCATACAAATAAGCATTATCTGGGAATATTCTGCGTTAAAATTCCAATTTATGTGTCCCCATACTTAATTAGAGCATTGAAGGCTTACCTTTTCATCAATAGTGTTTGGTTTTAGACCAAGGTAAATATTCAAACACTGGGACAAAGTTTTCACTTCATTGGGTAGGCGGCCTTTTTTGTTCTTTGTGATTATTAAATCTCCAACCTAAAACAATGGGAATATTCATGTTATCTAGTATTTACATGTGTACATTTATTTACGTGCCGTGTGGTTTCCGGCAGACTATAATATAGTCACTCCCGTCTCTTCCCGTGGATGTCGTACAAAGCGACTAAGGGAACTACATTATAAAACATCGATCAGGCCTCCCCAACCCGTCTGGCCAGTGTGGGGAATGTAGGCCAAATCCTCCTGTCTGGGACGGACGAGAGAGGGTCGAGAGAGGGTCGTGCTCCTGTAGTGGAGACTAAAATGACCTGCTGATGATTTATTTCATTGAAGTTTTAGATATAGGTACTATCTGTAACTCTATTCCATTTCTTTATGCTGGTACTACTCAGCCAGCATAACATTTGATGACAATCATATATGTATAACCTAAAAAGTTTTTAAATGTATCTGCATCAACCCATATTTATCTGCTGGGATCCTGAATTGGGTCTCCCATCAATTGAAGGGGTTTAAAGCATACTCCACCACGCTGCTCAACTGTGGGTTATTGAAGTGTCAGAAACCGTCAGCATCTGTTGATTTGTCTTCATCTGATAATGTCATTTGCGCCGAATTTGATGATTTTTTTCTAGGGTCATTAGATTTTTTCTAGGGTTTCTGGGGTTCCTTCTGATTTGGATGATTCAGCTCGATAGGTGTGGAGGTGTCCTAAGATTTAATATATGTGCCTTTGCCGAGTTCCCCACTGTTATTCTGGTCTACCATTATTTTGGCTTGGCTGTTCATGTACAGATGCTACTCACTAAGCCTATCTATCAATAAAGTTCAAAGTCATAAGCACTAATGTGCTTATGACTTTGAACTTTACAAATCAAATGATTTATAATGATTTATAAAAATATAATGAAATAACAAATCTAATGATTTATAAAGCCTCGAGTACTCAAGGCTTGAGCGCTGAGTTTCTCACAACACTTTCCATCACCACCACTGCCGACACAGCAAGTCCTTCATTATTGGTGATCTCACTTACTTGCAGAAACACAACAGCCCTCAAGGGAATTTTTATTTATTTAATGTAATATAAGATATTAATTATCACATTCAATACTGTAATTCCTTTAAATCTAAAGTCTTCATTTTCTATTATATACTTACTAATATCATAAATGTAAAAGTGGGTTTGTTTGTTTATTCCGCTTTCACACCTTAACCAATTTCCATGAAAATTTGCATACTTCATATTATAAGTTCAGAATAAACAATAAGATAATTTTAAGCCGAAAATATAAGTTGAACCCACCTTAACAGAAGGTCAAATAAGCAAAATGACCATGATCATTAATGTCCTGAAAGTAAAAAGACCTACTAGTAAAACACCTGAAATGAAAAATGTCATGTTAGACAAAAGTATTGTTCAAGTTTATTTTATAAATTACTCCAATGTTTTCCATATTATAAAAGTGACTGGCGTCATTTAGTACTGGCCACTTGTAAAGTAATATACATTATTACAACATGACATTTTTCATTTCAGATGTTCTCCTAGTATGACTATTTCAAATTTCAGTTGTTTTACTAGTAGGTCGTTTTACTTTCATGATGTTAATGCATCATGGTAATTTTGCTTATTTGACCTTCTGAAACGGAGGGTCCTGAAGGATGACCAAAAGTTTGTACAATAACAAACATTCACACAGGTGAATCCGCAGGCAGAAGCTATATCATAATAGGGTTATTGTTGCGAATGCAAACAAAAATGTAAGTACAAGTACAAGTACAAAAAATAACATACCTGAGTGTCAAATACTGACTTCAGCTTTACATTATGCTTATGATATAGACAGTCTGATATCTTCCTACAGTCATGGACAATCTTTTTCGGTGATTCACTTTCTAACAACTCCTTGAGGCCAGCATCAAATGCATGGTACTGCATTACTTTTATGTCAAATATGTAGATTTGCTGTGGTGTAGACATCACTATAAAAGGCATCTTGCACTTTCTGCCCATGTTTGCGCCATCAGTGCTCAATCCAATGAAATTATACTGGTTCATATCCTCCAGTGCCTCATGGAAACTATGATCCACTTGATTGATATAGATAAATTTTTTGGATATCTTAATTATATCCTCACATTCTTTCTGTGATATCTTCAAATGTTTCTGTTCATCTGCCTCTTGAAGTTTTATTATGTCTCTAATTTCAGAATTATAGTAATGACAGACACCATCAGTGACTTCATTTTGTGGTGACTCCTTAACATTGTACAATGATATTTTGGACTTATCACTGTTCATGCCATAAAAGCGGCCTTCGATGACTTCAAAATTCTTTGTATGAACTTGTAACAGTTCACCTTTCATATACAGATTGTCCATTTTGTTAATGCTCTTACTTAATCTTTCTTAACAGGTTTAGATGCAGGTTTCTCGGCTTCAGTATACGCTCGGTAAATGTACATGCCTAGCGTGACATGCAGCACAAGAACGGCGACTACTGCAGAATAAACACTGCTATTAATAGGCTGCAGTTGTAGTATTCCATCGAATAGTATCAATTTTGATGTGAAAAACGAGACGACAGGGACAATAATAATAAATAGACAGTATTTTATAACCGTCTGAAAAACTTGGAAATCGGGTAGTTCCTGCAAAAAAGAAAACTAGGTTAGATTACACCAAGGAGTACGACGAAACGAGAGCTGTTACTTTTTCATATTGAACATACGCAAAACCAAAAAAAAAATAGGATAATTAAACAAGATGGTACTTACATTCGCTCGACCTTCAATCATTATAGGTTAAAAGAAACAAAAATGAGAAAACAAATTAAAACGAAAGAAATTTCTCACAAATTCTCATCAAGTGACTGTGAGTATCTACAACAAGAAAGGCAAGACAGTCAGTAGATTAGATTATACAGACAAGCAAGACATTACCAACCAGTGTGACCATCCATTTCAAAATCTCCAATCAAGTGTTGCCAACTCCTATAAGCCCGAGTCGCTAGACGCTAGACCCAATCCCGAAAGTCGCTAGATTGTCGCCAAAACTGATGGAAGGCTGGTAAACGGGAGGTGAGGGGGTTTAAACTGCTTTCTTCTTGGCTTTGCGGGCGGTGTAGGGGTATGTAAAGTCGGTAGTGAATGCTAAAATGACTAAAAATAAGAATATTATTGTGTGTATAAGCGGCTTCAAGGGCCCATTTATAGAATAAATAATTACATTATGAGCGAGGGAACGAGAGACGAAGTTGTCACTGCTGTCGTCGTAAGTCGTGTGGTCTTAAACTGAAACTGGGTCTCCCTCCTGCAAGTGTTTTTTCGAAACAAAGAGGCGTGGTGACTCCTTGTAATGTAAAGTTACGCATCTTTGTTTCGATGTTTCATGGAATGTTTAGTTGAAAACTAGTAGGAGACCCAGCTAGCACACCGTTTTTATATAAAATGTCCTATTAACGTACATATCTCAATTACATTATAGCCACTTTAGTTCGTACTCTGTGATTAAATATTTGCATAAAAATGTCAACCATTAAATTTGGTATAAATCTAAGTATAATTATGTATTAGTATGTCTGTGGTTTATACAAAGATCAATATTTAGGTATAGGTACATAACTTATTGTCGACCTTCACGTTGACAAATACAACGCATTCTAAAACTATTTTATATTAATATTAAACTCGTACTCTACACGTCGCTATATATGTAAGTCATTAAATATGTTTTTGTAAATTTCAAAGAGATCCGCTGTTTAACGCTGGAATTGATACGTCAAACAAGCATGTGAACTTGGTAACTATTTCAGCCAAAAGTTTTGCAGTGCCGGTCCTGGTGATTTCTACAAAGTTTTCACAGTTGTCAAAATAATTTGTTAATAGTGAATCCAAGGTTACCATTAGCTGCTTATTTTTGTCTATGCATGGGTAAACGTGGTACGTAGATCAGTATGGTGAGTTGGATGAATCTGGTGAAGTGACGTCGTTGAATATTTGGTAGTTATGATGAAGTAGTCTATCTCCTTCCCTAATGAATCGTCGTCTTCGGACTCTTGTCTTTGGCTTTGATAAGCTGATCGGTGTCTTTAATTTCTCTACAAGGCTTCCTTCTAATACGCACTTATTTACTACATAAAAATAACAGTTCAAATTTGCAAATACAAAAATTACATACCATTTCTGTATTTGCAAATTAAATAAGAAAGAAATATAAAATTACGATTTATTGAACAAAATGCGCGTTACTTAAAACACTATTACTTAGAAATTAAAACCAGGTAAGTAGTCCCTACGTAGTATGTACCTAATCTATTTAGCAATCTTTCATTGTTATTTTACCTGGTCTTGACTTCGGCCAAAATATTTCCATCGGTATACAGCGTGGAAATGCGGCCAGCCTTTTGGCCACAATCCCCGAAAATTGTCGGGACAACTAATATATGTAATGATATTTTTTATTTTTTCTGTGTATTTTATTATAATTTTAGTTTATGTAGTTGTATTAATTTTATTTCAAGATATTTATAAATAATTTTAGTTTTCTATAAATTTTGTTACTTTTAAAATACATATTATTAATTTTATTATATCCAGACATATGTCTCTCTTAAGCTTCTCGCTCGGATCGCCGTAGTGGTTGCACGTCTTGTAGCTAATAGCCCTGCCATACACTCGTCGAGTGGCGAGGGAAGTAGCGAGGGAAGTAGGCAGGAACGTAGTGTGGCCACGTTACTCGTCATGCCGCTCGTCTTGCTCTTCGTCTTGCCCATCATTCCCTGTTTTGTCGGTTTTTTGGGCGCGAGTCAAAGGACCGGGGCAACGTGAGTGCGAGTGGCCGGCCACATTCGCCTCGGACGCATTCCGCATCGAGCGCTCGGGCGCGTAACACGCGTCATATTTTTTAAATATTTTTTTTTAAATCATGTCTGTCATGAAAATTTCCCTATAAGAGCTGGTAGCAAAAAAGAAATGTTTGATGGCATCTTTTAGACCGTTAGTCCATAAAAAAAAGTTTCGTTTCGCTATAATAAAAATGCATATCGCGGACGCTGCCACGGCTTCAACGTCCATTGTATAGCAAAGGCGAATGTCCAAGTGCGGAGCGTCGCGAATAATTGCGCGAGTAGAGCAGTGTGTGGGCAGCGAGGGAAACATCGCGGCAGCGCGAGGAGCAAGGCGATGAGCAGCGCGAGGAGCATAGTGTGGCGGCGGGGTAAAGTGTTGTTCTTGTGTGAATAAAAAAGTACATTACCTATAACCAATCTAAAGTGAACCTTATTGAAGAGCGCTATACGCATAGTATTGAACCTTAGGTCATCGATTTGCCGTGAAAAGCTGAATCATCGACAGTGGTTTGACTACATTGACTGTGGACCTCAACTAAATAAAGTCAATAATAACAAGATGCAAAGAACTCCGACAAAAACTAGTGTGGACACTCTGCAATACCATGATTCTGATCCTGAAATAACATGTAGACAGAACCCAGTCGCAAGTCTAACGGAATTTGTGGCAAAACGACAAAAAAGGAAATTTAACCCAGGTTCACCTGTAAACGACAAGAACCAACAAGAGATTATGGCAATGCTGCAGAAAATGTCGACTGATATCGCAGAAGTTAAGTCACAAAACGCGGAGATTCGACAAACTAACCTAGATATTGAGAAATCTCTGGAGTTCGTAACCTTGCAATATGCGACAAAAGTTCGAAAGCATGGAACAAGAACGCAAACAACATCTACATTATATTACGGCACTAGAAACGAAGATTGAAAACTTAGAAAGAAATTCTAAATCAACTACTGTGGAAATCAGAAATGTGCCTATGGGTGATCCCGAAACGAAAACAAGCCTGTGCGAGTTAGTTGAAAGAACATGCAAAGTTCTAGAAATAGATGTTAGCACCACCGATCTTAAAGATGTCTTTCGCGTAAACAATAAGCTGGGCACGAAAACGATCATAGCGGAGTTCACTACGACATTCGCCAAGAATAGTATTATTCAAGGAGCTAGGGCGTACAATAAAAAAAACTCTAACAATAAACTAAACTCAGCCGCCATAGGCTGTGGGGGTAAAACTGTTCCAAACTATGTATCTGAAAGTTTAACTAGTAAATATAGAACGCTCTTAGTAATAGCACGTAGTATCGCCTCATCATCTGGATATAAATACTGCTGGACTACCAATGGACGTATCTCTTTGAGTATTAATCGACAGGAGATGCCCTAACGAAATTCTCCGAACAAATTTTTTCACCACTTTTAGCGGGGGGCGAGGTAAACACGTACAACACACCACCAAAAGATGTAATTAACTCGCAGACACAAATTTTGCTGTTGCGATAAACGCACACTACAAAAAAAATCAACACATCAAAAATTACATGCCCACAGACACAGTTTTCACGTAACTATGCAGCACACATACGAAAAAAGATAGTGATGGGACACATCTGAAGAATGAGTCAAATCAGTGATGAATGAACTGAATTGTCATATACTATTTATTATAAAATTGTAAAAGTGAAAATTCTGTACATTAAAGATATTATCCAAAAAATATGTTTGTTTGTATGTATATCTGTCTGTATTTATGTGTCTTTGTGTCATGAGCACTCTCGTGCAACTAAACGCGGTATGAACTGTCGCCCGCGGTTTTCCCGGGCTGATACAACCACTGTCTTCTATAATACAAGTACGCTGGACTACGTACGTACTTGTAGTATAGAGGTCAGTGAAAATAACCTTCAAGAAAAGAGCGTACGCCCATCTAAAAACCCAGCTACGCACTTGTAACCCTTCTTGCAGTTGCTTAAATAATTTCTTATCCTTTATTTGATTTTATCGGACAAAACCCTGTTTGAGAACATGAAATATTGTCAATTGATTTTTTAACAGATATCCTACTAATACTTTAAATGTGAACATCCAAAGATCCAAACATCTTCGTTTGGATGTTTAGATCTTTGGATGTTAATCAATCACGCAATAACGGCTAAACGGATTTAGATGAAATTTGGTATGGAGATGGTTTGAGTCCCGGGGAATGGCATAGGATATTTTTATAACGCAGGTGAAGCCGCGGAGCTAGTATTATTTAAAGTAGATTGGTATTTGTAAGAACCTATGTACCTATATGAAATTATATTATAATAAGTAAGGGTCATCTGACCCCACATATAAAGTTATTTAAACATATGAATGAGCAAAGGGAAAGCAATAAAACAAGTTATTCATTTAATTAGAATGATCACATATTTATTTAAATTAAATTCTCAGGTAGGGACTTTTAAAACCCGCTTTTGAGACGGTTTTCATTAATTATTATTTTTATTGATTTTTAAAATGAATAAGTTTATTGTATACGTGACGAATACATTTCTTGGGGTCTACTTTTTTTGAAATGTAGGATAGACGAACATCTGTATATTTTTCCATAATTAGGTTTGCGAGCTCTAAGTTATGGTTTACTACTCCGTTTTCATACGCATGATCGTCTATACCAACAAAAAGTTCTTTTCCCAGAAAATGCTTTAGTGCATTCGTTACAATAAATTGTGTAGTCACTTTTGAATTTAATCGTCTATTACTGATTAAATTCTTTCGGATTTCTTTCTCGCAGGCACGACACAAAGCAATTACTGATTTTGAAGCGTAGGTAAGGTACCCTTTACAAAATTTTCCTTTACAAAATTCCTTTAATTCCTTTAATTCCTTTACAAAATTACAAAATTTTCTCCATTTCTCTTTTATATAGGGATCTTTTGGAAATCTAAAAGGACATACAATTACATATATTAAATAAAGTCTATATATAATAGTATCTGTATAACGTATACACTCATAGTCCCACACTAAATGTATTGCTTTTACCTACTTTTTTTTTAGCCAACAATTCTTTTCATTTTCAGACAAAATTTCTACATCGTATGTCCAGAGAAATATAATTTTTCTAATTCACCTTACAAGATTTCAATGTAACATACATCTATACCTACTATTTAATTCAATATCTAATAAAAAAAAAACTGACTATTATACGAACTGCAGTAATTGAATGAGTGAATGATTCATTCAAATGTTGAATCGATTTTTTGGCTTTGTCACATCCCTAAAAGACCGATTCGCCCCTGTACCACTGTATTCATGTTTACATTTTTCTGTCGTTTACGTATCGCAACGGTTTTTTCTTTAAATGGAGATTGTACTTTAATAAACATTTAATAGTTAGTAAAAATACTTACCTATGATAGGAAACGCGATCTTGTTGCGAATTTGAGCTATCAGATCGCCTTTTGCACGATAATACTGCACAATTCACCATTTTTGGAGAGAAACGTCAGACGACACAGAGCGATGCAAAATGGCGGTGAAGCGACTTTAAGTAGTTTTATATAACGTGTTTGACCAGTTGACCAATGTACTTTGCCGGAGGGGTTCGCCCGCGTATGGCATCTCCTGTCGATTAATACTCAAAGGACGTATCTACATGCGCAAAGCAGATGGGCTGCCAGCAATTGAAATAAAGGAAGAAGAACAACTAACAGAAATCAAAAACAAGAAATGACTAACTGTACCTACTTTACGTTTCTTCACTTACTTAGGAGTAGTACTCACTAATTTTATTTTTAGTATTAATTTACCTAACAGTCTTTGTATATCTCACACACTAATCATAGCAAGGAGTGCCAGGGGGCTTCAACCAACCATAATCAAGTGCAGTTCTTTTAGTCATATCGAGATACACACCCAGTCAAGTCTAGTGCTTTTATATTGCAAAATTAAAATTCGCGTGGATTAACCAACAAATTATAGAAAACTTGGATTCCATCAAGACAGGTGAGTCCTATTTATGTAATCCAGAGTCTTGCCTTTCGTTATTACACAGTCACCAAAACAATTACCTGAAAATCCTAACTCAAAACATACGCAGTGTCAATAAGAATTTTGATGAATTTGAAGTCATGCTATCGAGAATAGGCTTTGAATGTGATATTTACCTATTAACTGAAACATGGAATAAAAAAACCATTACATTCCCACAAATGAAAAACTATGATTTACATGTCTCTAAAATAAACAGAAACCAGAATGATGGTGTAGTTGCCTATGTTAAGGAAGACCTAACTTGCGTGGTTGAAGAACCTTGCGTTGAAAGATGCAAGTAGTCTGGCAATTAGATTGGGCAATGACACTGTTATTCTGGCCATATACAGATCTCCCGCAACTGTCAACATAAACAGCTTCCTCGCATCCTTGGATACTATACTATCATCATATAGCACATACCATAATATAGTAATAATGGGGGATATTAATATTAATATTATTGATTCATACAGTGACAAAAATGCTACAGAATATCTAAATTTTCTTGCATATCATGGCTTTTTCCCTACCCATACATACCCTACTAGGAATACTAATTGTCTTGATCATGCTATGGTAAAAACAAAAAGGTCTGTCACTACAATGGTGTTTCAAGCACTTCTCACCGATCATGCTTCAATTCTTACATGTCTGGACACACAAAATTTCCAAAGCCGTAAAAACAAAACAACGACTATAAGCAAAATTAATTATGACGCAATTCTAGAGGTTTTTAAGTCCACAGATTTTAGTGCCATCCTAGCATCCGATGACGCTGACTGGTCTGCAGAACAACTAGTTACAATTATATCAACAGCCATCTGTAAAAATACTAGTAAAAAAACCCTAACTAGACGCATGCAGAATATCAAACCCTGGATAACTCCAGGTTTGATACGATGTATGAAAACCCGAGATAAAATGCATTTTAGATCAAAAAATTTACCAAATGACGTCAATTTGAAAAGGAAGTACATTAAATACAAAAATGTTTGCAACGATATATTAAAAAGGCTAAAACGACTACATGAGCAAAATGAACTAAAAAAGAACATCAAAGACCCTAAATTGACCTGTAAAACTATCAAATCTGTAACAAATATGGATACGAAAAAAACATCACCTACCGAACTACTGAATATAAAAAGCTCACCTGAACAATCAGTAAAAATCACAAACCAACACTTTGTAAATGTCGGTAGTAAGTTGGCTCTTAATATAACGAACAATCCAAATTATAATACAGACTACACTACTAATAATTTTTCCTATCATGAACATCGTACACCTAGCAAATCTATGGTAATGCTAAGTACAGATCCTACTGAAGTAGAATCCCTGATCTTAGGATTAAAAAATGACTGTGCGGTTGGATGGGACGGAATATCTTCTAAGGTCCTCAAAATTTGTAAGAATATTATCAAGCATCCATTAACTCACATTTTTAATTTATGTATTTCCACTGGCATTTTTCCAACATGTCTCAAAACATCAATAATACATCCTATTCATAAAGCGGGGGACAGAGGCTGTATTGAAAACTATAGACCAATAGCAGTCTTAACAGCACTCTCCAAAATATTAGAAAAAATCATGAACAAGAGACTAATCGGTTTTCTGACAAACGAGAAAATTATTTCAAATAACCAATTTGGATTCAGAGCTGGTAAGTCAACAGAAGATGCTGTCACAGAACTAACCGACTTTGTGGCAAAAAAACTTGATGAGAAAGAGAAATGTTTAGGCACATTTTTAGATCTTGCGAAAGCTTTCGATACAGTCTCTATTCCTCGTCTACTCAGCAAAATGGAAAATATTGGTATCCGCGGTATTGCTCTGAATCTTTTTTCTAACTATCTTACAAATAGGTACCAAAGAGTTAAAATAGGAGATTACTGTAGTGACGACGCTCTTATTACATTTGGAGTGCCGCAAGGAAGTGTGCTTGGCCCTAGCCTTTTCCTTATTTACGTTAATCAACTCTGTAATTTAAACTTGAAAAACTGCAAAGTATTTGCGTTTGCAGATGACACGGCTCTAATTTTCCATTCTAAAACATGGAAAGAGGCTAGGGCGAAAGCTGAAAGAGGACTTCAAACTACAATGAAATGGTTTAACATCAATGTTCTAACCCTCAATATTAATAAAACCAAATTTATTACGTTTTCTATCCGTCGCAATCAACTGCCAATGGAGGATAACTTTCTAATCAGGGCACATAGTTGTACCAACATAGATACGGAAATAACAGATTGTCAATGCGATGCGCTTGAACGAGCAAATGTAATTAAGTATCTGGGTGTTACCTTAGATGAAACCTTGACCTGGAAACCCCAAATTGAAACGCTTGCAACCAGAGTCCGTAGACTAATCTACATATTCAAAACACTACGTCACATTGCAGACAGCACATTGCTAAAAACAATTTACTATGCGTTAGCTCAGTCTGTGCTCAATTATTGTATACGCGCATGGGGAGGTGCTTGCAAAACGCACCTCCTGCAAGTCGAACGAGCCCAACGAGCTTTACTGAAAGTTATTCACTTTAAGAGATATAGACACCCAACTTCTGATCTGTACTCCTTAGCTGATGTTCTCACCGTCCGACAACTTTTTATAAAGGTTATTATATTAAAACAACACACACAGCTACATTTCAGTATCGATAATACTTTAAAAAGGAGAAAGAATGTCTGCTGTCAGAAGCTAGATAACAATACATTTTTCTTACGTAGATTCAACACCTTTCTGAAGACATACTTATACAATAAAGCTAATAAACACTTAGACATATATGGTAAAAATATCCATGAATGTAAAAGACTAGTAACTGCTTGGTTGAAATCTAAATCTTACGACGAAACTGAAGAACTATTCAATAGACTTATATAATGCTACCATTTGCCAGTATAATGCTACCATTTGCCAGTGTAATGCTACCATTTGCCAGTATAATGCTGCTATTTGCTATTATGATGCTATCATTTGCCAGCTAATCTATTTCCATACAAAATTTCGTCTAAATCGGTTCAGCGGTTTAAGTGTGAATCGGAAACTGACAAACGGACAGATATAGTTTGCTTTCGCATTATATTAACAGAATTAGAAGAAACTGAGGAACTATTCTATACTTATATAGCACTAGCTGTTACCCGCGGCTTCGCCCGCGTGGTCCAGGGGAGGTCCCATTGATTTGTGTATATGTTATTTTTGCTTGCTGATGTATTTGCTGAGGTGGAGGTACTTTCCCAGTTGGCCAGTTTGCAAATGCGCTGTACCCCACACTCTTTCGCCTATTTCGCTACAAGGCAGGGTGCACCACGTGCAGCTGAGCCTGACTTTGGCTCTAAAAAACGTCTGTTTGCTAGTTGTTTAAAAAAAAAGAAAAAATATAATGTTAGCAATTAGGTTCCACTCGACGTGAAAAAGAACAAATGATTAAAAACTTTGTTTATTCCCGTGGGAACAAAATGTCTTTCATCGATAAAAAGTAGCTTATGTCGCTCTCCAGACCGGAAACTATCCCCTGTTAAAAAATATGTAGGTGATAGAAGGACAAATGATTACAGGGTTTGTTTTTCTCATGGGATTAAGATGTTTTTCCGGGAAAAAGTAGCTTATTGTTATGTTACCTATTTGTTAAATAAGAACTACTTTAGTTATGTTATTCTCATACTCTTTGCTTTATATGTTTTTCTATGAGGTGATCTGTCTTCTTTGATTTATTATAGATACTTGTCACAAATACATATTTCTAATCCTCTTACTAATTCTTTAATTATATATATTAGATAATACAACATGGTGTCAGAAGTGTAAAATGTCTCAAATATCGCAAGAAAAACATACAAACATGTCGGAATCAAAGGTAATTATACAATCGAACAGTTTGCGTCCTATGACGATTGATGGCTGTGTTGCACAAAAATGGCGTACATGGAAACAAAAATTTGAGATATATGCCGAAGCCAATGAACTAGATAAACTAAATAATGCTCGACAAGTCGCTATTTTTTTAAATTTAATTGGCGATGAATGTCTTGAAATATTTAACTCATTCAATGTTGCTAGAAAAGAGATTACTTTGAGTGATTTATTAAATAAATTTGATGAAAAATTTAATCCATGCAAAAATGTTACAATAGAAAGATTTAACTTTTTTACAAGATATCAGAGAGATGAAACTATAGATGAATATGTAACGGTTCTCATAAACTTAAGTAATTCATGTGAATTTTCGATACTGAAAGATTCCTTGTTAAGGGATATGTTCGTAATTGGACTAAAAAATTCAAACATACAGGAAAAATTACTTCAAGAAGAGAATTTAACAATAAATAAAGCTGTTCATTTAGCAAAAAGTATAGAACTATCACATGAGCGGATCAATAAATTAAAAAATAATGAACATAATCAAGATTTTATTGAAATACAGTACATTAAAAATAAACAGCGGCAAGTACAATTTCCACGTCACCACCATACGCAGAAGGAAAACTACTCCAATGTTTCCAACTCTCGTAGTCAGTCGCCGAGATCCAGTAGTCCACAATCTTCAGCGAGCTTAACCAACAAATTATTCAACCGCAATAATACACCTTCAACAAGCAACAGCTCTACATGCCAGAGATGTGGTCAAATACATCGTTTTCGTTGTCCAGCTCAAGGAGTAACTTGCCGTAATTGTGGTCGACGAAATCACTTTGATGCATATTGTTTTTTCAAGCATTCTAATAGTACTATCAATGTTATTGACAATTTAGATTTAGATATTTCTCGTTCTTTTGACAAAAAAGAATTTATTGTTAGCTCTATACATACTCCTGATAGCAAAGACTGGATAATAAAAATAAATTGTGAAGGAATAGATTTAATGTGTCAAATAGACACAGGTTCTGACGTTAATGTAATTTCAAAACATACGCTTCAGTTAATTCAAAAAAATATTAGTCTATTGAAATCAAATAACAAATTATTTTCCTTCTCTGGTACACCTATACCAGTATTAGGTGGTTGTTATTTAAGTTGCCAATTTCCTGATGGTAATACATGTAATTTATATTTTGAAGTTGCGAATTTGCTATGTCAAACAATAATTGGTCGAAAAACTTGTGACCAGTTGGGTATAGTTAAACGAGTTTTTAATTTACGACAAGATGGGGAATCTCAATCAGGTACGTCTTCATTTACTTCCAATTATAAAAAAAAAACGATTCTGAAAACGTCTTATGATGAACAATATTACAATCAACATTCCAAACCGAGCAGTTATAAGTTAAAAGTTGGTGATTCTGTATATTTCCAAAAAGACCCTAATTTGAGAAGGTGGTATAAAGGCAATATTGCTGCTTTAATCAGTTTTCCTCGGTCTTTTATTATTCGTGATGATTTTGGTCGATTCTATAGAAGGAATATTCAACAAATAAAATATGTTAATTTACCTTCGACAACCGGTTTAAAAGATAAAAATGATAATGTACGTAAGACAGTCAAAAATGATTCTAATTTTATAAATAATGATAACATGACTTATTTATACACTAAGAATCAAACTTTTCTTAATAATAATAATAATAATGATGTAGAAGTTCCTGAAGCGAGAGAGAGCAATGAGAATGTATTGAGAACCAAGTCGGGCAGAGTGGTTCGAAAACCACATTGTTTATGTTATACATAAATTGTTATTATTGTTAATTTAGTTTGCTTTTAAGAGGGGCGTGTTATGTTACCTATTTGTTAAATAAGAACTACTTTAGTTATGTTATTCTCATACTCTTTGCTTTATATGTTTTTCTATGAGGTGATCTGTCTTCTTTGATTTATTATAGATACTTGTCACAAATACATATTTCTAATCCTCTTACTAATTCTTTAATTATATATATTAGATAATACAACACTTATGTTTCTCTCCAGACCGTAAACTATACTTACCCGTTAAAAAAAAAATCATGTCGGTACGTGGGTTCCTTTCGACGTACAAGAAGGACAAATTATTGCAAACTTTGTTTTTTCCCGTGGGAATAAGATGTTTTTCCGCGATAAAGAGTAGCCTATGTCACTCTCCAGGTCTTAAACTGTCTTCAAAAAAGAAATCATGTCAATCCGTTTGTTGCTTTCGACGTGAAAGAAGGACAAACAAACACGATTTATAATATTAAATATGGATGGTTGAAGCTTACTGCCCTATATTTTGCAGTCATAAACATATGTACCACTAAATGCGTTCTGCGACTTGATTTGCTATCCCTATTCCGGTGTCTCACTGGTATGTCGGGTGTCCTATGTGTTGGTCTAGCCCGTGTTCCGCTTGTGTAACGATTTCCATCAAAATCTACTGTGCCGGATGTGCGTGATGAAAACAAACATACATGCGGCACCGTGTAATTTCAACTTTATAATACCTACTAGTAGGATTGTCTCGATCTATCATCGATTATACCGGTACATAGGTACATAGTTGATACATATTCTCACAACCATGTTCCTTCGTGGATGTGTGAAGGTGTATTAATTTTATTTAATTTAATTTTATTATATTTTATTAATTTAATAATAATTCATCATCAACTTGCTAATCTTCAAAAATCCATAACCATGTTAAAAATTGTCTTCAGTCTATAATTGCAGTGGTTGAACTTAGCAAGGCGCCTCTTACTCATAGCATAGCGGGCACATTGGAAAATAGTTATTATTGTTCTACCTACATTGTGTACGGAGTCCGTGCGACCAAAAATTAATTGCACCATAAATAGTATGTAAATGGCTATTTTTTATGTGTGTGTTAATATTAAGTGAGTGATGTCGTTAAGCATGACACCTTACAGTTAACAATACGAAATAGGTATGTAAACAATGTAATAGTCTTCCTATTTGCACTATAGGTACTTGTTTTTTATATTACTAAGTTTAAGCAAACGAGAAGCAATTTCCGATTCTCAAGATACAGGTCAGACCTAGTTTGAGAGTCGGGGCTCATTTATATAAAGAAATACAAGATAAGTAATGATTAGAATGTAATGTAACATTGTTGTTGTATTAGTGAAATAAAGATTTATTATTATTATTATATGTATTCAATGAATTTACTATGACAATTCCAATATATATTTTATTTAGTTTCACCGTGTTGTCAAATCTAGCAAAATAAAATTGACCCACTTCCCAGTCTTCGATGCAATGCAGCTGCAATTTGAAACACTTGTTTGGTTCTCGTATCAATTATCGAAATACCACCAATCCAGTATCCGCCAATATTATTCCAACTTCGTAAGGGCATTAAATGAAAGGGCTTGATGAGAGTTATACATTATGTAAACATTTTTTAAAACAACTGAACTAATACAAGCTCATTTAAACTATTTTTTTTTTTCATTTATTCTTGTTTCTTTTGTCACAAGAATCACAAAATAATGTTACGATTTCATCATTTTATAGATAGAAAACGAAACATTCAATGAAAATGCAGGATATTTCGACTATGGTAATTATGACTTTCACGCCTTCACGGTATTTGGAGATGAAACGAAATAATAAGGTATTTATATCATTGCGTGTGATTTGTGTAGTGTGATTATATCTATGTATGGTGTAAAACGATTACCTGTATATAAAAATCGGTTTTAACAATTGACAATACCTCACGGTTGTTAAAAAATCTCACTTTAGTAGTGCACGCCAGCTATGAAACACCTTTTTCTTTGTAAAAAGTAATAGTAACATTTGCAATGACAAAATATATTAATACCGGTATTCTGATAGCGTTATTTGTAAGTTTTATTTTAAACTGAACAAAATAAGTCATTTTTTTTATTATTTTTCTTAATGCCAATATACAGATTCGATCTATCTACTCCACAGATCAAAGTTGTGGGAACTTTTATCGATTTAAATCAAGTACAAAATAGTATATTGCAATGGAAGAATCAGAATTTGATAAATTTTAGTGAGGTTAGCCTTTTTAATAGTTTAAACATGGTTAATGCATTAAGCTCATTTAACAATTTGTAAATAATATTAAAAAAACTTTTTTAGGTCGGTGCTGCTACAAATGGTATTTTTGATTTGAGTGATGTAAAAAATAAAATTTTGCAATGGAAAACTCAAAAACTCTCGGCCTTGTGTCCATCTAATGGGTACAATATAAGTCTAAATTTAGTTATTTTTTGCACTATGTAATCTAGTGTGTATACTCGTAAGTAGAGTAATTATTTATTCATTTTTACTTTTCAGACCACAATTGCAGAATTTACTAAATATTGTTTGCAGTACTGCCCAACCTACTAACGTTACACTAAGAGATGGTTGTATTAACTGCTTCACAAGAGTTACGTCCATGCCTGAGGTTAGTAACTATTGGTAATTATTAGGTTGGGGAAAAAGTATTTTCGTATTTTATATGAAAATTCAAAACATTTTTTAATAAAGTTTATTTACATTTAACTAAAGTATGTAGGTGCCATTATGTTCGATAACTTTTTGTCATCTTGTAGGTAGAGACATGATCCCATTACTATAGAAATTTTGGGACTTCTGTTCAAAAAACCGCGACAAGTGGTTTTGGCAGTCTTCTCGTGATGTTAACCTGACATTGCCTAAAGAATTCTTAAGAGACCGAAACAGGTGGAAATCAGAAGGTGCAAGGTCAGGACTATACGGCGGATGCATTAACACCTCCCAGTCAAACTCTCTTAATTTTTGCTGAGTGGCTAAAGATGTGTGAGGTCTAGCGTTATCATGATGAAAAATCACACCCCTTCTATTAATTAATTCCGGCCGCTTTCTCTCAACTTTTTGCTTTAATCTCATCAGTTGTTCACAGTAGAGTTCAGAATCGATAGTCCTGCCTGGCGGTAACAGCTCATAATGAATATCTTCCCTTCCAATCCCACCATACACACAGCATCACCTTGTTGCGGGTTAACCCGGGTTTCGCCAGAGTCTGTGAAGCCTGGCCGGCCTTTGACCACGACGTTTTTATGCGCCAAAACTGTTATGTGGTCAATTCCTAGTTCTTCAGCTACGTCGTAACTACTGATATGCCGATCTTGCTCCACTTTTTCAGAAATGGCATCCATTTTATCCGTAACAGGGCGACCAGAGCGACGTGCATCTTTGACATCAAAATTTCCGGATTGAAAACGCTTAAACTAAATTTGTGCTACTCTCACAGACACTGCACTAGGTCCATAAACGTCACAAATTTTTTTCGCAGCTTGCGTTGAATTTTTACCTTTTTTGTAGTAAAATTTTAAAATGTATCGAATTTCTTCATTAGATTCACTCATCTTGACAGTAAAAAAAACAAATGAAAATCACACATTTACCTAATTTGAATTTGGAATTATCTTTTTTAAAATTTAAACTTTTTAAAGATATCAAAACCTGCTAGATACAAATGGTATAACCAAAGAGATTTTATTACAAGTTCATACATACTATAATGCGAAAAGACTTTTTCCCCTACCTATTATTTCTGAATTAGCTTATGTTGATTTTTAAAATAACTGATTTGTTTCAGGGACCCCAAGAATTAACTGCTTTGGGTGCGTGTGCTACACAATATTTTGTAAACACCACATACGATAGCTGCGCTTCTGAGATTGTAGTAAGTATGTGAAGTATATTACAATCTTTACAGGCATTGTTCAATTTGTTTAAGTTGTGATTATTTTCCAGGCTTTATCAACATCTTCTCTTAATGTTCAACCGTCCGGTTGCTACATGGGCTATTGTGATTTTGTGCGATGTCTTCGAAGAGTAAATTCTATCAATTTAGTACGTATATTTGAACTGTTTTGTGTCTTAATTTTATGTAGGTATAGATAATAAAACCCTATAAAATTTATTTCAACAGATCACTCAATGCACCAGAGAAGCAAGGACTGGAGTGGACATAACGTTAGATGCAGATAACATACGGTTTTTTACTAACGTAACGTCTTGCATACTAGCGAAAACTCGATGCAGTACCTTCAATCCCATTACCGGTGAATCTCAGGTGCCAGGCTATTCATCGTCTGGGGCACGAATTAGCAATGCTTTACAGTTTTCAGCAACAGGAGAACTTCGTATACTTGCTTTTTCCGCCAGTACACCTGTTCTGAATTCTTTTTGCACAGCTTCAACTAATTTGACTCAGGACAGTTGGCTTACAAATGCATGCTAATGTTAAAATGCCAGTCATCATAGGCAAATTGTGCAGGTAAATTATTATTATGGTCCTTGACATTAATAAACGAAGCAAGTGGACGGCTCATCTCCCAAACTTCTCATCCGATTTTACAATTGTTTCAGCAATATTTAAACCTATTATAATACATTAAGTTAAAAAGTTAAAAAGGCTTTTCGTGGAGAGTAAGTTACGAGTAAGTCAAACTCGAATAAAAAAAATATATATATTCAAGTGTTAAGGCTTCTACTTCTTTGATAACATATTACAATGATTTAACACATTTGCGACTTTGTGGTCCAATTTTTGTCTATTTTATGCTTAAAATATAAGTGAATACCTACTATATTTTTTAATCTTTCGGGGGTGACTAAGGCCTAAGTACTTATACCTAATGGGTTGGTTAATGTTAAATTCTAATTGAAATTAATTAGCTTAATGTCAGAGCCTATGAACTCGTGACCTTCAGGCCTTCGTCAAATTATGAAAGCTGAAAGTTTTTCTGTGCATTCTCCTAACACACATTAAGACTGATCAACTAGTATGGAGTTTAGATCATTGTTTCTTTGGCAGATAACAGGTAATAAAGATGTAAAAGTTATGTTCCCAAAATCAGTACATAATAATTTTCATTTTCGTCGAGACAACATCACAAATCACGTCATTCATTGCCCACCTAAATTAAAAGCAGGCACTTAATTTAACACGTTTTAACATAATAGCAGAGTTTTGTATACCTACCTATATAGGTATATAGCTTGGGGAACTATTAAACGGTAATTCCTTAGTCAGACACTTTCTATAGTTATATTTTTTTTACACCTGTGTTACCAAGCAACACAGGTAATAACTGTCAATTCAGCCAAAGGTATGATGATCTAAACTCCATGCTCGTTGACTGTTCAACTGTAAGTATTGGGCATGCACAGATTGTCATTTAAAAAAAATAGGTTGACTGTAAAGTCGGTTACGGACGATAATTTTATGTGATAACGTTATAAAAAACATAACCCGATCGTGCCTCTCCATCGCTTATTTCGCGCTCTCGCGTGAACGCTCGGCTAAGGCGGAAATAGAAGGGAGGAAGTGAAGGAAGGGGGAAGGGGGGGGGGGGGGGATATTGAAGGCAGAGGATTTGCTGGTAGGTGGTACAGATAAAACATTCGCTTTATTTTAGTGCTTCGTGATGAAATTGTGATATTTCAATGTTTTTTAACACTAAAGTTTTTTTAAACCTATTAATTGTATATATTTTTGTACTCAGCTTTCAAATTTTATTTTGATACCCCACACGACAGTGTTGGATAATTTTTTTTTCAGCACCTACATTATAGCGCATGAAATCCGCCATTTTGGATTTTTTGAAATTTTAAGTACCCTATGACACTCGCGCTATCAATACGTATCTAATGACGTAGAAGCATACCGGACATAGAAGCATACATACATACATACAGGTCAAAAACATAACCCTCCTTTTGGTCGGGTAAAAACAAAGCAAAACGTTATCGTAATATTTAAGCTACACAGCTGAATTGTATCTAATTATCAGTGATCGGCGTTAGTAGTGCAATTTGGGGTCAATGGACTTATGTTGATGTTATTATGGATATTACCACGGGATTCCGGGATTACGTTTAGTCTAATTTAGTAGTACATTATATTTTTCCAGACGAACAGTTAAGAAAAACAATAAAATAAAAGTTAAGTTAAGTTAATAATAGCATGGTAAAGCGTATAAATAGATACGTAAAATACAAATAATTCAAAGTTAAATAAAAATGTATAATGAAAATGCGGGGATTTGGGAGGCATATCCTTAATAATTAAGACAACGGTCACAAATCCCGCGTAATGGCACTACCAACGCCGATCACTGCTAATTGTAGAAAGTTATCTAGTTTCTATCAGCGGGATCGCCCTGCATGCCGTACATGCTTATAAATATCCCGCTATGTCCAAATCATTGTTTAAATATGCCAATTTTTCATCAACATCTGTTCAGCCGTGTACCCGTGAAAGAATAACAAATATCCAAACATTTCTACAAACTTTCACATTTATTAGAAGACTAGAAAGGATGTATGATAGTAGGTAGTAGATTTTGCACTGAGGTTTCAAGGGTGTAGCCCTTAGGCCTTTACTTTGAATAAAATCTCTCTTCCATCAGAGTAATATTATTATTATATTATATATTATTAGTATATTATACACTGATGGATGAGAGGAATCTTGTTTTTATGACTTTTTGAGCGAAGTTATGCTTCTAAGCCACAGACTTAAAGTTCAAACAAATATTGATAACTTAAGGCAAGATAGTGAGGAACAAAAAGATTCCTGACTATATTTTCCATATGCTCTTAAGCCAGAAATAACTAGAACAAATATAAAAATTGTTCTCTAACTACTACGTATTCAGGCCCGGAAATAAAACCAATGTATAAAAAAAATAGTCATTTGTTTCTATTGTCATTGTCAGTGTCACTGTGTGTCAGTCAAATTGTTAAGTTCGTCGTTCGACAAAACAAAATCTTATGTCAAAATAAAAAAATTACAGCAAGTGATTCCGCCGAAAAAGTGTAAAAAACTATTGAAAAGTTGATTTTATGTTAAAAATTGTACTGATAAATTTGTGATAACCATCTAACAGTAGTCTTCTATAACCGTAAGTAATTTCACAGATGTGTAATATGTAATTAACATACTTTTTTCAGTTCTTGTAAAGTAAAAGCACGCTCAATACGAAGTTTGTTCATTTTGATTAAATTCGCTGAAATGTACAAAGAGTGATATAATTAGACTTATCAAGAAATAAAGTTTGAAGCCAATATGTTTTATATTATATATTTTCATGTGTTTATGTGTTTTCATTTAGTTTCAAATATAAACATATTGATGAAAACGTTTTATCTTTGATTTTATAAACTTCAGATGTACTTATTGGAAAATGAAATAATCACAGACATATTTACGTAATATCTATTGCTTAAAATTAATTTGATCATTAGATAGGTACCTATTGTATTATTTGAAATGAACCATACATTGTTTGAATGCAAATCTGAATACAGTTATTTCTTAGTCATAGTTATACCTATGAATAATCAGTTCTTGGTTTATTTTGTAGCGATGCGATAATTCACGATTTATGTAACAAAAATTTTTTTTACACTGTTCAGCGTCATATCACAGTATAAGTAATAGTACTAACGTAGTCATATGTAAATGTCTGCCTTTGGTGATATCTATAATTGTGATAATAATGATAATTTTATCCTTATCAGTTTATTATTATTAAGCCTATAATACCCATATACATCATGAATGTAGTCAAACATTGCTGAGATGAATATGTTTGTTATGAACAGAAATAAAATTTAAATTACAAATATAAATAAAATTAAATGAACAGTTGACCCCGCCCCGAAAGCTACCCACTGACCGACTGTTATTTAATTTATATATATAAAAATCTTGTGTCACGGTGATAGTTGTCATACTAAATCCTTACTAATATTATAAATGCGAAAGTAACTCTGTCTGTCTGTCTGTCTGTCTGTCTGTCCTGCTTTCACGGCAAAACTACTGAACCGATTTAAATGAAATTTGGTACACAGATAGTTTAGAGCCTGAGGAAGGACATAGGCTACTTTTTAATGCAAAAAAAAGGGTTGTAAGGGGTTAAAAGGGGGGGTGAAAGGTTGTATGGAAGTATCGTTATTTTTAGAGCTAGAAGTTTGAAACTTATTTTTTAGGCTGTTGATTCGATATAAATAAATATGACATTCAAAGTTTGTAAAAGTTTTACCCACATGGGGGTAAAATAACAATAGGGAATAGGGGATGAAAGTTTGTATGGAAATATGTAAGGTATAAGTGAATGTTTTATAAGTTTGCGACAAGAGACAAAATATTAGTGCTATCCTGATGTAGATAACATTTACGCAGTCATTACAAAATGAGAAACTGGCATTGTACAAACAAAGCATTTGACCATCTGTGAATGTAAACAAAAGATAAGAAAGCTTAATAGTTTTATGAATGAGTCTTTATGCCTTTGCATGCCGACTCAGTCAGAAGTCGCAATATCCGAAAGGGATTTCTAGGAATCGGTTACAAATGGTTCATAAAAACAAGTTCTTAAGTACAAGTGTAAAAAGTTATACTTAGTATAGAGATTTTGTTTATTTGGGTCAATACAATTAGTTAAATTTAATTCATTTGGGTTTATAATATTTTTTTAAATAGGTTTTTATACAATTAAATAAAATACTTAAATAAGTTATTTTCATAATAAGAAGTTTTATTTTCTGTGTTTACGGTTAAAAGCAAAATAGTTATAGGGGTATAGCGCACTCGGTTCTAAAACTACCATTGAACTTAGCTGATGAGGACATGCCGGTATGTAACATTAGCAAAAGCAGTGAGCGCGGAAGAAAGTTGCAGCAGTGTAAGCTGTTGGTTGGGATGAATGTACAATGTTCCACAAAAGAGCTATATAAGCACTAGATGGCACACTGCAACTCATATAAGTATTAATACGTATGTGTCTTATTTGTAAAATAATTAGCCGAAATATTTAAAAATGCTGCCCAAAGACACTATTCCACGCGGACGAAGTCGCGGGCACAGCTAGTAATGAAATAAGTAAGGCCACAATTATATGTCTTTACTGTAAAAAATGTGTCCCCGTTTGTTGTAGCTCCACAATTAGAGGGCATTCCTGTTATCGTTGCTCCTGGAATGTTCAATTTCATGGTCATTGGAAGCCCCAACATCAATTTTAGCTGTTTAAGGCCCAGGTCTGACCTCACATGGAATAGTGTTCGCATCTCTGGGCTGGTGCGCCCCAGTATCTGCTTGCTCCATTTGACTGCATACTACGCCTAGCAGTTTACATTGTCGGTAACCCAGTGGTTGACTGACTAGACTCGCTGTCCACACGAAGAGATTACGCCTTACTTTGTGTGCTTCGTGAATTCTACCATGGGGAGTGTTCAAATGAGCTGATCAATCTAGCTGCTGAGTTCGAACTATCGTACCATTTGCAAAAAAAATAAATTCCGCTCATGCCACCTTAATGATTGGCCGTCTGCCACAAGTTTGCTGGGTCTGCTAGTATACTATATAAAACTGTGTACCAATTGGAAAGCTTATACCATGCTGTATTTGCATAACGTACATGCATTTACAAAAAGCTAAGAGAGAGGGTCATCATACATCTGGTGCTACAACACTGATCCCATTGTAAGTTATATACTTTGTGGTATGGTTGCAAGAACATATTTCATCTAGCTTTTTGTGAGTTAGGATGGGAACTCAATGCTTGAATGTATTACCTATGCTATATTGCCATTTCTATTACATATAAAGTTACTTGAATGCTCTTGCATACTTGATTTTTCCTATACAGTATTTTGGCACCATTTAATCTATGGCCACTATGGCCATTTTTATCACCTGATAATGATGTCCTCAAAAAAACACCTGGAAACGGATGGATGTGAAGTGGAGATTCGCATATGATGGAAAGCATTAGGGATTAGCAGTGAATAGATACAGGTTGATAATGATGATGCTTTATTTTATGTAAAGTGTTTGGAAATATCTTGGAAGTACATTCTAGGAGTGAGTTCTTGTTTCCACAGGCTATGTTGATTGTTTACCATCAGACCAATGCTTGTTTTTCAATTTTGTGCAAAAAAACTGTATGACAAATTCAATAAGTAAATAAAACACATGAACTACATGAACTTTTTTATATTATGAAATCTACTTAAAACTCAACAAACATTTTTTTAATGTTAAATACATAAATAAATATTAATAATATTTTCAATGCCACATCCAATACAAATCATGTCACTGGCTATGTTCTATAGTCTGATTAAATAATGTTTGGTTAGGATGTTATTTATGTCACGACACCACTTGTATGTCACGGGCAATAGTGATCATCTCCTAGTGATGTCTTGTTTTTAATATTAGCTAATATAGATAGTAATGATAGATGGATAGTGATTTCCGTATCCTGTGATCCACGATTACATTAAACCATTAATAAATCGACGGTCCCTACGTATAAAGCGACATGTCAAAAATGTATTTTTTTTTTTATTGCATAAATTGCTATAGATTGCCCCTAAAAACATTTTCTTTTTTATTTTATTGATTGTATATAATTAAAAAAACCGGACAAGTGCGAGTCGGACTCGCCCACCGAGGGTTCCGTAGGTACGTAGTATCATTATTAAATTTGATATTTTTCATTATAAATAAGAAATAATGCGTCGAAAAAAATAAATAAAATATATTTTGCAATGTGTACATCAAGACCTTTCATATGATATCCCATTTGAACTAGTAGTTTCAATTTGAAATTTCGACACCCTATAAAAAATATAGACCCCCTATTTTTTAAGATCTATTTACAAATGTATAGTTTTGAGATTTATTCCTGTACTTGTAGTCTATAACGATGTTACTTGCCAAATTTCATAGTTCTAGGTCAACGGGAAGTACCCTATAGGTTTTGATTCCCTTGAGTGTGTCGAAATATGCGTTTTTTGCTGAATAAACGACCGTAACTTTTTTCTGTGTAAACTTAGCAGTTTGATTTTTTTTTAACTTCATGGGACCGTAGACCTGAGTATACAGTTCAAATTTCAGCTTGATACCTCCACGCATTCTCGAAATAGAAATTCTTGACAGACAGACAGACAGACAGACAGACAGACAGACAGACAGACAGACAGACAGACAGACAGACAGACAGACAGACAGACAGACAGACAGACAGACAGACAGACAGACAGACAGACAGACAGACAGACAGACAGACAGACAGACAGACAGACAGACAGACAGACAGACAGACAGACAGACAGACAGACAGACAGACAGACAGACAGACAGACAGACAGACAGACAGACAGACAGACAGACAGACAGACAGACAGACAGACAGACAGACAGACAGACAGACAGACAGACAGACAGACAGACAGACAGACAGACAGACAGACAGACAGACAGACAGACAGACAGACAGACAGACAGACGGACAACAAAGTGATCTTATAAGGGTTCCGTTTTTCCTTTTGAGGTTCGGAACCCTAAAAAGTAAGAAATTAACTCATTTGTCCAATAATAATATTCTTTTAATTACCATATCGTAGTATAAGCAGACATGTCTGAAATGACATGTCGCTTTATACATAGGGACCGTCGAAATGGTTTTGAGTTTTTTTGGTGAGATGTGTTGGACAGGGCTGTTTGGCAGTATAGTACATTGTCGTATGGTGGCTTGCTACATCACGAATACTCAGGCACAAAATACAAAGAGTATATTTTGTGACTAGATGGTGTCATGGGCAATATTTGCATATGCCCGTGACAACCATGTGGTGTCATTTTGTCAGGGTGTCATGGGCAATGATTGTTTTTAAACAGTGATTCTCAATTAGTGGCAGCAATCTCTTGACAAAGATATTATATTCAATAAGGCATACAAGAGTTTGAGCTCTTTCTTGAAGTAGTACATTTGAAAACTATTTGCGAAGCACTGCTTTAGGACTCATTAGAACTAGAGGATAATAATAGCATGGTATTATAAATGTAACGATTGTTATTATCATATTTATTTATACATATTATGTAGTATTTATGTACAACACTATGTGATGATTTATTGACAGTCAATCTTTAGAGCTGTTACTTGCCTTAAACAGTACTTTACAGTTTTATACTTCATTGTATGTTTTTTTTTGTAATAATTTTTTATCTTTAAAATCGATTGTCATTAAATATCGTTTTATCCAAAATTTTATATTTCATCACTTTCTCGCGCCGGTAACGGCAACAGCCCCCTTACCACCAACTCGAGTTGGTGGTAAGGGGGCAGGTGGGGCATTTCACGTGAAGCGGACAGGTAAAAAAATTTGATGTTTCCGATTTTAGTAATATTTGATTATGTTATACCTGTATATGTCCTCGGCCCGGATACATAATATTTTTACAGTATAAAGTCTGGTTCATGAGTTAAAGGACTTTAAAGTTTTGACTAACCGGCAGGCATGCGCTACTTAGAAGCCCATTACCTAGTTGTAAAAAATTACAATAAAATAAATAAAGTAGTAGAATTTATTCTTCAATTAATGAGCTTTTCAATTGCATTTTTGAATATTAAAAAAAATATATTTTTTTGGAAAAAAAATAGAATTTAATTTTTGAAACTTGAATTTCACAAAGTTCGACCATTTTTATTATTTTTTATTTTTTTTCTAAAAAATGCTAATAATGTATAGATAATCCTTGCCAAGTTTCATAATGGGCGTGGAAGTCGTTTAGGAGCTAGACCGGTTAGAGTGCCGAAGCGCAGCGGCTGGTGCCGGGTCGCGCTTGCTGACGGCTAGCGCGAGCTCACAGGAGTTGATTAATCAATTTTTTTTTCATAATTTTATCATACTTTGATGTACCTAAAATTACAATCAGTCATTATGTTACTATAACTCATAGGTTTATTTACAATTTTATAAGCTTTACTGCTTTTTTTGCTCGTGCGTTTTACTATGATACCTTCAGCAGTCGGAATGGACGCATGGTATTTCCTTGTGCCTGGTATGGTCACTGAAGACTCAAATCTATATCTCCTACATAGCAGACCGACAAGCTCAGTATTTTAAATAGTCAATATAGAAGGAGACATTATTACTCAATGCGATTTTGCTGAAAACTACAATTTTATAGTTCTAGATGCTGCCCAATCATTTCACTGGAACAACGACCAAGCCACACTCCTGACATCCGTGTATTATTATAGAAAAGAGCAAAATTTAGAACACGGAAGTATCGTAATGATATCAGACGATTTAAGACACGACACTGGTACTTACTATACCTTTCAAAAAATTTTGCACGAGCATCTTCAGAAAAACAACATAACTGCTAAAAATATATATAAATTACTGACGGGGCATCACAACACTTCGAAAACAGATTCAATTTCATTAACCTGTTCTATTTTAAACAGGATTTTGGTACAGACGTAGAATTACATTTTTATGCTACGAGTACATCATATGGTAAAGCGCCGTGTGATGGCTTTGGTGGAAACTTGAAATGCCTGGCGGCACGGGCTATTTTACAGTCAGCGTCAAACAAAGTCATCACGACACCTAAGCGGTTGTACGAATGGGCTAAAGCGGCAATGCCTCAAACGAAAATATATTATGCTCAGAAAGAGGAAATTGAAGGCAACAGATGTTTTCTCAAAAGCCGATTTGAGTCTTCAGTGAAAATACCAGGCACAAAGAAATACCATGCGTCCATTCCGACTGCTGAAGGTATCATAGTAAAACGCACGAGCAAAAAAAGCAGTAAAGCTTATAAAATTGTAAATAAACCTATAAGTTATAGTAACATAATGACGGGTTGTAATTTTAGGTACATCAAAGTATGATAAAATTATGAAAAAAAATTTGATTAATCAATTCTTGTGAGCTCGCGCTAGCCAGCAGCAAGCGCGACTCGGCACCAGCCGCTGCGCTTCGGTACTCTAACCGGTCTAGCTCCTAAACGACTTCCACGCCCATTATGAAACTTGGCAAGGATTATCTATACATTATTAGCATTTTTTAGGAAAAAAATAAAAAAAAATAAAAATGGTCGAACTTTGTGAAATTCAAGTTTCAAAAATTAAATTCTATTTTTTTTCCAAAAAAAAATATTTTTTTTAATATTCAAAAATGCAATTGAAAAGCTCATTAATTGAAGAATAAATTCTACTACTTTATTTATTTTATTGTAATTTTTTACAACTAGGTAATGGGCTTCTAAGTAGCGCATGCCTGCCGGTTAGTCAAAACTTTAAAGTCCTTTAACTCATGAACCAGACTTTATACTGTAAAAATATTATGTATCCGGGCCGAGGACATATACAGGTATAACATAATCAAATATTACTAAAATCGGAAACATCAAATTTTTTTACCTGTCCGCTTCACGTGAAATGCCCCAGGTGTAAAGTCCCGCCATTTTCATAACAATTGGCGAAACGTGATAAGGAATTTAAACCTCTTATCTGATTTACGAAATTACACTCGAAATTATCTTTTTTGGCAGTTAGGCCCTATTTAATTTACAGTATTCATTTATTCGTGAAACTATTATGAATAACAATTGAAATAACTTTAACAAAAAAAAAATCCGACTTCAATAATTAATCGTAAGCACCACTAAAAAGTTAAAAACACTATCAGAACTGAATTTAATGATATGAAAAAAATTGGACCATTCTGGAAGTATAGTACAACTTAAATAAAAGAAGTTTTTTTCAAATCGGTTTATAAATGTCGGAGTAATGAAGTAATAACAAATATAAAAAAATAATTACAACCTAATTGAGAACTTCCTCCTTTATTGGAGTCGGTTAAAAAAAAAGAAGATTTAGTTTTTATTATACTTATACTCTGAAACTGATTTTTTTAACTTAGGTTTATTGCCTTTCGTTTTCTTCTTCACTTTTTTCATCGACTCCATGGAGTCATCTGAGTCGGAGTGGTCAGACATGATGTTCTTGCTGGTTGATTTTTTGGATTGTACAGCAGCTGTTACAAAAGCGCTTCTTCTGAAACGCGTTTTTGCTTGCTTACTTTCAGCAGGATTATTTTTTTGCATCAACTGTTGTGTGTTTCTAGGTATGTCTGTAAAACTGGTGTTGTTTACGTAGGGAGAAATTTCAGACTTTGCGTGTTTTAACCTGAAATTAAATAAAAAGCAATTACCTAATGTATGTAAGCCCTACACTTCAGTTTTGGCTACTCCTTAGGGCAAATACTTTTTTGTTGTGTCTTTTTCCTGACCATTACAAGTCAGAAATAGATTTGTGTAAAAGAAAAAGTTCGCAAAATGAAATAAAAAATCACCAGAAGGGATTGTTGCGGTGGCAGGCGGGGGTGGAGGCGCGCGGGCAATATTTCATGTTGCGGACGTTAATATGGCTACGGTAATCGCTTCACCAACATTCGCGCCATGGCCAATTGGCCATACGCTTGGCTGCCACCCGACTTAGTATAAGAAAAAATTGGGTTAAAAAATCTTTATAATAAAAGTGAATCATTCAGATTGAGAATACAGTAGGGAAAGCTTCGATAATATTGTCAGAATCATAGCCTGCGATGACAGCTTATCATCAGGCAGGTCATATGCTTCTTTACCACCCTATTGGATGGTTAAATATATATAATACTATTGGATTTTTTTAAATAATTTATGTATACATATTTCACACAAAGGGGTGCAACAAAAAATATTCCCAAAAACCTTATTTTGTTAGTTGTAATAGTACGAAATACTTACTTTCCTTTTTTCTTATTACTTTTAGGTAATTTATTTATAGGTTCGAGAAGATCGTCGACTGAGTTTGGCACCTTGAGAGATATTTTTTTAGTTTTAGTTTTAGTTTTTTTCTTTTTCTTCTCGTCTTTAGTTTTTTTCTTTTCCCCTTCCAATTCTTCTAATTTTTTTGAACATGATCTGTTCCATAAATGTGAAAATTACAAAAATGAAACTTGATTTTGACATTTTTTTAATATAACATAACAGTAACTGGAAATGCAAGCAAACATTGCAAATAGATAAGGCAAACATGTATGTTATCTTAGTCTTAACTTTTTGGGGTGTAAAGGGCACGTGATACAGCCGTCCGGCTCGCAAACGACGCTCTGTCCAAAGAAAAGCAGGACACGTCGAACATGACAGCGGAAGTACCTACTCCCAGGGGTACCCTGCCCCCAGGGGTACCTTACCCCTACCGCCTAAACTGAATCCGATTCCCATTTATCCATTGATTCCAAAAATATGTCTAAAGGTAAATTTAATGACACAAATCTTCAGCTTAGTCGGTAGAGCTCTAGAGTTTCTACCAGCTAAACTAATAAATAAATAAATATTGTCAGACAAATTACACAGCGCCATCTAGCCCCAAAGTAAGCGAAGCTTGTGTTATGGGTATTAGACAACTAATAAACATACGTAAATACATTTTTTTTTGTAAATACATACTTATGATACATAGAAAATACCCAGACCAAGACAAACAGACATGTTCATGCACACATATGTTTGCCTGTGTGGGAATCGAACCCACGAGCGTTGGTGTCGAAGCCGCGTCATTGACCGCTACGCCACCGAGCTCGTCAATCTAAACACAATTACCACCAATCTAAGTTGGAATTTGATATTCGCAATCAAAAGTCCTATGGTAATCCGTTTGAGCTTCGGCGATAGGCCCCCTGATTACCATAGACTGCGGCCAAATAACATTAACCTAGAGTCCTATAGGGCTATTATGTTCCTACTAGTAAAGGAGATTACCAGACATAAGGCGACGCTGTGTATGCCAGCGCGCGGGCAATACTCCTTTTATTGCACGTGTCTATAGGCTATGGTAACTCCTCACTCAACTTCATCACTATAATTGCTTGCTTAAATATTCATAATCGAAGCGGTCCCAAAGAAGTATTGCTTCCACGTACTATGGAGACTACATTACACCATAAGGTTCTTCAAAAAGTGTGTGAGGAGGTTTTCATTCCGTCGACAATGCGCTTGTCAGGCCCCTGAAATTACAGGCGTCCATAGACTACTGTAATTGCTTTTTAGGCGTGTTATGCTTGTTCGCCATCTTAATGGTATAAAAAAGAATAATGTATCAAAACTGGTAGATAATGCTTTAGCAATAAGTTCGCTTATTGTATAAAATACTATCTTCTTCTGTATCAACTATCATCATCCCACTACTGGGATACGGGTCTCTCCTCAATTGAAGGGGTTTTAGAGCATACTCTACCACGCTGCTCAACTGCGGGTTGGCGACGGCCATTGTTTTCAAGCTGACTTTGCGTAACGACTGTTATCTAACATCAACAGCCGGGACCGACGGCTTAACGTGCCCTCCGAAGCACGGAAAAGAAAATACTTTTGTATGTGTGTGCGATAAAGATGAAATATTAAAATATTAGGTTGGGGAAAAAGTCTTTTCGTATTTTATATGAAAATTCAAAACATTTTTTAATAAAGTTTATTTACATTTAACTAAAGTATGTAGGTGCCGTTACGTTCGATAACCTTTTGCCATCTTGTAGGTAGAGACATGATCCCATTACTATAGAAATTTTGGGACTTCTGTTCAAAAAACCGCGCCAAGTGGTTTTGGCAGTCTTCTCGTGATGTTAACCTGACATTGCCTAAAGAATTCTTAAGAGACCGAAACAGGTGGAAATCAGAAGGTGCAAGGTCAGGACTATACGGCGGATGCATTAACACCTCCCAGTCAAACTCTCTTAATTCTTGCTGAGTGGCTAAAGATGTGTGAGGTCTAGCGTTATCATGATGAAAAATCACACCCCTTCTATTAATTAATTCCGGCCGCTTTCTTTCAACTTTTTGCTTTAATCTCATCAGTTGTTCACAGTAGAGTTCAGAATCGATAGTCCTGCCTGGCGGTAACAGCTCATAATGAATATCTTCCCTTCCAATCCCACCATACACACAGCATCACCTTGTTGCGGGTTAACCCGGGTTTCGCCAGAGTCTGTGAAGCCTGGCCGGCCTTTGACCACGACCTTTTTATGCGCCAAAACAGTTTTGTGGTCAATTCCTAGTTCTTCAGCTACGTCGTAACTACTGATATGCCGATCTTGCTCAACTTTTTCAGAAATGGCATCCATTTTATCCGTAACAGGGCGACCAGAGCGACGTGCATCTTTGACATCAAAATTTCCGGATTGAAAACGCTTAAACCAAATTTGTGCTACTCTCACAGACACTGCACTAGGTCCATTTTTTTCGCAGCTTGCGTTGAATTTTTACGTTTTTTGTAGTAAAATTTTAAAATGTATCGAATTTCTTCATTAGATTCACTCATCTTGACAGTAAAAAAAACAAATGAAAATCACACATTTACCTAATTTGAATTTGGAATTATCTTTTTTAAAATTTAAACTTTTTAAAGATATCAAAACCTGCTAGATACAAATGGTATAACCAAAGAGATTTTATTACAAGTTCATACATACTATAATGCGAAAAGACTTTTTCCCCGACCTATTATATTATCTACCTGCGTGTCATCAATGCTCACTCACCTCAGCAATGCCTCGCTGTCTGTAAAATACGAGTGCATGGCAAAACTTGATATGCCCCATGACAGCGGTCCCTTCTCGTCGTTCTGTATCCCAGTCCAAACATTTCTTTTCAGTGAATTCAATTTGACTTGCAGTTCCGATGGTTGGGTATTTCTATTCTTTATTTCGGATAAACACCTTAAGTATAATAAAATAATATATATGTTTGTATTTTTTAAACTTTTATTAATTGTTAGTAGGATAATAAACTAAAAATATAGTTGATGTGTTTCGCTAATCAAGCCCATTTGATACCCATGTCATAGGGGTTGATGTGGAAATTATAGCCAAAGCCTTGCATGATTACAGCCAAAGCCAGTATAATGACCGAACCTTGGTGAAACTAATTAAAAGCTTGGAAATAGAAAGTAATAATTATTAATAGTCTTTTTTATTTAGTTAATTTACACGCGTACAAATGGCTTCTTTGAAATAGTCTGCAACGATCTCAAAATAATTAATAGTCTTAGTTATTTAGTTAATTTACACGCGTGCCAATGCCTTCTTATTATCTTTGAAATAGTCTGCAACGATCATAAAATAAATCGTTGTGGAAGTTTAAAAAGGAGACTTCTCTTCTATTAATGATCGAATGTGGATGGTTTTAGACCATTGTAGCTGTGGCAACACTGCATAGTACGTAGTAATAACTTATAGTAAGCCTGTACTAGCGACATGCGCCGAGAAACTTTTAGCTTTTATAAAATGACGAATGTCAGGCAGTCACGGGCTCATACCTAACTATTGATTTATCTCTCTCTAGGTAGAAAACATCAAGCGAATTATAGATACTGTAACCTACAGGTATGTTTTACTTACTTTGGAGGTGGTAAGCGCCTGAACTGATGCCATGAAGCTGGTTTCAGTTTCGATTTGTCGATTGATTCGTTGAACATGGAGACACTTCGAGGCCGTCCAATTTTAGGAATCTTTTCTCGATCCGAATGGTAAGGCGAGTCGCTCGTCTGTTGATATTAAAATAAATTAGTGTATAATATAAAGTAGTGTAGTAAAAAAGAATCGAATTAAAAGATGACAGCACTATAAATTACAATGCATTCGAAGCTATGATGGATCTGGCTGGTACGAATTTGATACACTCTGTAGATATTAACAATCTAAATGTGACCATACAAATTGTATTTGCCCAAGAATAGTATTTAGTCCATATGCAAGAACCAAATGCGTGTGTTTTGATGTCGCAGTAATTTCCACTCGGTCAGCAGGATTGACAAATAAAAACGGTAATTTAAAAAACTAAAAAACCCGACTGCTTTTCTTGAAAAACCCCTAAAACAAGAAAACATGTAGCAGTCGGGACCCATTCTAGAAATTGAGGCTTTAATTTAGAGCACATGTAGGGTCCCGACTGCTACATGTTTTCTTGTTTTAGGGGTTTTTCAACTCCAAATTACATAGAAAAGCAGTCGGGTTTTTTAGTTTTTTAAATTACCGTTTTTATTTTATGTTTTTTAGTTTTATTTATTTTGATATATGCAATGTCGCGCTCACAGTAAATACATATCTAATGACACCCCTCGAGCTAAAATCCATCGATCGCGCATTTGCATTTGAACTTGGCGACAAAAATCCGCCATTTTGTTTTTTATTTTATTTTGACGTACCCAGTGTCACTCTCACAGCAAATACGAACGACTAAAAATCTAACGACACCTGTCAAGCTAAAATCCATCCAGCCGTTCGGGCTGCAGAGCGTGCCAAACAATTATACATACATACATACATACTCTCGAAAGACATAACCCTCCTTCTGTCGCAGTCGGGTAAATAGAAAAGTGTTATAAAAAATAATAGACTAAGGTGAGGTGGTTGGGGTATAATTGCCTTCTATCATCAAATTCAACCACTTTTACGGCCAAAACGAATCTCACCTGCACGTACTGCGTTCTGCTGTTGAGCAAACGAGGCTCTGATGAAAGTACGGTACGACGAAGGTACGGTTTGTCGAGACCGCCTGAGGAAGATTCTACCTCATAAATACTGCAGACAAATAAAGCTCTTGAGGACTGTTATGTTCCTGCATCTAAGTGAGATTACCAGACTTGTGTAGATACTGCGTTAGAAGCGGGGTTGCTAGCGCGCTATTAATTTGTATTGTGAGCGTCTATATGGCTGCGGTAACCGTACATCAAGCGGCACATACGTTTGTTTGGCATCCGACATAGTATAAAAAAATAAAACTATTACCGGGGCTTTTATAATTTTTAACTCTGGCGGCATTTTCTTCTTCCTTCGCGGTTTCGATTTGGCAGAAGAATGTAATAATTTGTGTACTCGTCTAATTGGGCTTAAATTTTCGTTGTCTGATTCCCCATCACTAGAAGCCTCTGTCATAGCATCGGATGTTAGATCAATTGTTGCTCGAGACACCTGCAAAAGTTCGTTTTAGGTAATAAATAGAATTCTCGAGGCGTTGTTACGCGTATCAGTTTAGTCAATCATAGTACGAGGGGAGGTCAATAAGTTCGCGGAATGAGAGAGAAGGAGGTTGAAATTAAACACCAAATTATTTTTCCTTTTCAATATATTCTCCTTTAACCCTAATACATTTTTCGGATCTCTCAAATAGCTTGTTTATACCATCGAAAAAAAATGATTTGTCTTTGGTGTCAAAATAGGCCGAAATTGCCGACTTGACTTCATCATCGTCGTCAAATTTCTTTCCACGCAGCTCTTTCTTCATTTTTGGAAATAAATAATAGTCACTGGGGGCCAAGTCTGGACTGTATGGTGGGTGGTTTAATTGTTCAAAGCTGCATCGGTGAATGGCAGCCGTCGCAACATGGCACGTGTGGACGGGTGCATTGTCGTGCAAAAGGAGCACACCTTTTGACAGTTTTCCTCTTCTTTTTTTTTTAATGGCTTCTTTCAATCTTTCCAGTAAAGAAGCGTAGTACTGTCCCGTTATAGTCGCACCACGTTCTTTATAATCGATCAGTAAAATACCTTCTGTATCCCAAAAGATAGTCGCCATGATCTTTCCGGCCGATTGTGACACTTTGAACTTCTTTGGAGGAGGTGTGCCTTTTTTATGCCACTGCATCGACTCTTGCTTCGTCTCAGGTTCATAGTGGTGAACCCAGGTTTCATCTCCAGTAACAATCCGGGCCATAACTTCTTCCTTTCTCTCTCCACAGAGCTCCAGAAACTGGTGAGAGCACTCGACACGCTCGCGTTTTTGAAGTGGCGTGAGCATTCTCGGAACCCATCTTGCACTGACTTTAGTCATCCCAAGATGATGATGTAGGATATTTAAAATACTTGATTCGGATACTCCAACCATTGCTGCAAGTTGCTTCTTCTTCAGTCGGGCATCTTCCAATACAAGTTTTTCTACTTTTTCGACGATTTCCGGTGTGGTGGCCTCAATTGGCCGTCCGGAGCGGGGGTCGTCTTCAATGGACTCCCTTCCTTGTTTGAAAAGACCATGCCACTTGTAAACCATGGTTTTACCAGGGGCAGAGTCCGCGTAAACCGCTAACAGCTCTTGAAAAATCGTCTGAGCGGATTTTCCTTGCTTGGTAAGAAACTTAATAACGGCACGGTGTTCAATTTTCTCCATACTGGCTGACTTCTTCCCGATTTAGTTGTTTGCAGGTCGATAACTCAAAAGTTAATGACACGATTAGGTTCAAACTTGGTATATATACTCTTAATGAGGTGCTTAACTAGTGCCTACCTGGACGGGTAAATTTATCCCCAGCAACCCCTCCATTCCGCGAACTTATTGGCCTCCCCTCGTACGGGAGGGGGGCCCACTACACATTTCTACCACTGTGTATCCTGTGTAGCCAGGATTAACAGCGGCGACAGCCAAAACAATGAAGTTCATTACAGATGCAGTCCGGTTTATGTATGGGCTATCTCGAGCTCCTTCGTCCTTCAGACGGCACGTAAAGCCGTCGATCCCGGCTGTTGTTATTATATGACAGTCGTTATGCAAGATTGTGGACTTTGGGCAGCTTCATAACATTGGCATCCGCCAACCCACAGTTCAGTATATCACTGGATGATCATGGGTTGATTCAGAATAAAGTTATGTACTTTTTGTGAAATGTGTCCATGTTAGATAGGACAGAATTTGATATGGTATAAGAACCATTTAAGTATTTGACAGTTTTTCTAAATTCGTATTAGGGTGTAAGCGGTTCATCAACATCTTTGAACCAAAGTCAACCTCACCTGCACGTGGTGCACCCTGCTGACTGACAGAAGAGGCTCTGGCGAAAAGAGAGGTAGGGCATAGCGTATTTTTTAAGCTGCCCGACTGGGAAAGTACCTCCACCTCACAGAATACCACAGCAAAATAACAATTCCTTGAGAGTCGTTGTGTTCCTGCGAGTGAGTGAGGTCACCAGAAAGGAAGGAGTTGCTGCATTGGCAGCAGGGGTGGCAACGCGTCAGCGATATTTTATGTTGCGAGCGTTAATATGGCTACGGTAACTGCTTCACATCAGGTGGGGCGTATGCTTGTCTTCCACCCGACGTAGTATAAAAAAAATGTATTAATCATTGCATGCTTGGTTTGCGGTTGACTGGATTTGACTATGTATACACATTTTTTACATCGTATTTCGTTATTGAAATAAAATTGCCAGGAATAATAAACGGTACATGCATTACCTGTAAAGTTTCCCGTTTTGTTTTCTTCTTTTCAATTCGTTTCATCTTTTCTAATTTGGGGCGCTGCTTTCTGGGTTTCTAAAAGAAAAATTTAAAATGTATATTTTTTCGGAACATTAATTCAAAACTTTGGATAATGTAATAAGCATTTTTGTCAGATCAGCAATTAACATGCTTAATAAGAGTGAAGACTGCTTATTTCCTTACTTCCATTAAGTTTCTATTTATATCAGGAAACATTGGGGAAGGAGGTGGTGCCAATTGCTTTCCATTAATCGCCTCTTTAAGATTCCCCGCCTCGGAACTGCTACTCGATGTATCGCCTTCATCACTGCCAATCATATACGAGGTTAACACGCAATGATACTGCACTAATACATGCACAGATTTAATACATTATAAAAAAACATATCAATTTCCACCGCGGCGGAATGGAATAGAAGCGACTTTTTGCAACGAAATTGTACATAGTATAATGAACTTTATGTCAATTGTATAACATTTAAACTTAAATCATCATCAGGTCCATTTTAGTCTCCACTACAGGAGCACGACCCTCTCTCGTCTCTCTCTCCCCACGATGGCCAAACGGGTTGGGGAGGCCTGATTGATATTTCATAATGTATTTCCCTTAGTCGCCTTGTACGACATCCACGGGAAGAAACGGAGTGATTCTATTCTAGTCTGTCGGAAACCACACGGCCAATAAACACGTGATAAAAGTAGGGGAATTCTCAAGAATGTGCGAGGATTCCCCGGAAGAGGTGCGACCTTTTTTGGCTTGTATTTAAGTTTATATGTTATTCAATTGTCATAAAGTTAATTATGCTATGTACAATTTCGATGCAAAAAGCTTCCATTCCATTCCGTGGCAGTGTAAATTGAGCCATTCTGTTCTAACCTCGAGTAATCAGACAGATCAATATTTGTTGGTTCATCTGCATTTGAACCTTCCTTTAGGAGTCTAGTAACAATCTTCGTCCTTAGCCTTTCTTTACTAGGGTCCTCGTCATAGAAATCTAGTAAAGTTTCGCAAAACGTCCGTCCTAAACTTTCATAGTCTTGAACGGAGAAATGTGTCGACATTCTACTTCCTAATTCTGACCCTCCAAAAGATGCTTCCATGGTGTAACTGTTTGCAACTCCTAACATCCATACTACGACACGACCGGTGCCTTCTTTACTTCGTTGGATTCGAAATTTACAATTCTCGAAAGAAAACTGAAAATTAAGATTAAATTGTCATATGAATACACTATTTACTTACGTATAATATGATATTGAAATAATTTATTTGAAATACCTTGTCTGCTGCATTTTTATGTAACATCAAAGGAAACACTTGCTCTTGTAAACGTTTGTCAGTATTCCTTCGACTTTCACATCCGTAAATGAAAACATTATGTTTTCTTGAATGAGCATGTAAGTCCACATACATGGCAACTCCACATTCTTCCTGTAGTCTGATTTGAGTATGTTTAGGATATGATTAGAATTTAAGTAAAACACAATTATAAAAGTCCAGGTCATTAACATAATTATTCTTAAGTTGTTGATGATCTAAACTTTTATAAGCACGTTAAAAGTGTTTGCCTTACCTTCTAATCAATACCTTTGTATACCAAACTGGTGGGTAAGTTTCTCTTATGACTGTCCGATATTGTCTATTTAGGTCCTTTCCGGTCAGCGAGCAACGATTGTTACCGACAATTACCTACATTCAACGAAAAAAGTACAACGGAAATATTATTTATGTCATTCGTGCATAATATACCATTTTATTGTAAAAATTATCTAGTTTATCACTTACACCATCAGGGTTCAACATAGGTACTAATTTGAAAATGAATTTTTCGCGCAATTCGCGTGCTTGATTTGTATCACCAGTCAGATAGTCAATAAAGCCTTTCATCATCCAGGATGCAGGGGTTTCTCCCGGATGCACACGCGCTGTTATTATAACAGCTTTCTTTTTCTGTAAGAATTTTTTTGGATGGATGTTTATACCTCTACCTAGTTGATACTGGCAATTGTTGGCACATGATGGAACCCTGTTATTAAAATAAATTTACATACCTTTTGTTCTATTTCATTTGGGTTTGGAGGTGCGGTGATAGTTAAATAATATACATTATTCCCAGCTAAAGTTCTGCAAAGAAGTCTCAATTTGGAATAGGTTGATTTGATTGGGTGCGATTGTAACCTTGACAGATATTCTTGTAAATCCGAGTAAGTGTACGGATAACAATGTGCTATGTACACTGCATCATCTGTATGCGGAAATTCTATATTAAAAGTTAACGTATAACTCGGAAATTGTTCTTCTTCTTCGGAACTGAAATGGAAATTAGGTTTTCATTAATTACAATTTGTTAGTTAACTTGACAATGTAATTTGACAATAATTCTCACGTGGAATCATTTTTGTAGTATGTTATGTTCTCGCCACAGCGTCTCCATCCAATTGAATGTAGCTGAGCATCTTTGGTAGAGTATAACAAAGGTCGCATGCCATCATTGTACAAACTTTCCGCTTTAGACAAGTTTACTATAGAAAACCTGAAAAGTTTATTGCACGGTTGTATCTTTTGTCTTTTGTTACGTTAACAATTCAACACACATCGTCTATTGTTACGTACCGATACATCATTTGCTTTTTAGTATTGGTGACTCTAAAATAGAACCACTGCATGTGTCTATTTGTGTAAAAGTCCGTGCGAAGGTGTAATTCGTAATAGGCTGATGTTATGCGTATAGCTTTTGCTAGATTTCCACTTTCGAAGCGAGATTCAAATCTTAGTTCATCTTCTCCTCCGGCACTAGCGCATGCTGACAGATACAACCTAGATCCTCCTACTGTAGATCTGCTGAACTGAATATGATGAAAATAGTAGAAGTGATGATAAGAGTTGTCAATTGAAATACAAAATGAAATTTTATGGGGCGTAAGTGGTCATCAAGATCTTTGAACCAAAGCCAACTTCACCTGCACGCGGTGCATCCTGCTGACTGACAAACGAAGCTCTGGCGTAACGAGAGGTAGGGAGCGTAATTGTAAGCTACCTCCACTGGGGAATGTACCGCAGCCAAATAACAATTCCCTTGAGGGTTGTTGTGTTCCTGCGAGTGAGTGAGGTCACCGATAGAAAGGAAGGAGATGCTGCGTTGGCAGCGGGGATGGCGGCGCGCGAGCGATATTTTATGTTGCGAGCGTTAATATGGCTACGGTAACCGCTTCACATCAGGCGGGCCGTATGCTTGATTGCCACCCGACCTAGTATAAAAAAAAATCAAGAGGTCTCATTAATGTGGACCTTCATAGCCCGTATAGTTTTACTTACATAGTTTACGGCGCTCATAGGGTAATACTGAAATATTACTGTTCCAGCTTCCTCTCCAACTGGTTGGGGTTGCAGTTCCTTTCCAGTTGGTATGTAGTAAGGTTCTGGAGATGCAGGATTCCATGATATATGTTGTATCCTTTCTTCAACGACCTTTTGTAATTTTAAGGCATTTTTAAGGATTAATAACTTAAAAGATGAGGTTTTATTATTATTTAAACCTAAGCTTTGTTTCCTAGGCGTTCAGATTTTTTTTTAATAAATAATATATGAGCCCGGTGGTCGAATGGCAATGGCCACTTTGACTCCGTGGTCGCGAGTTCGATCCCGGCACATGACAAACATTTGTGTGCATGAACACGTCTGTTTGTCTTGTCTGGGTATTTTCTATGTATTATATGTAATTTATTTGCAAATAAAAAAATTATTTATGTACATATATCAGTTATCTAGTACCCATAGTACAAGCTTTGCTTAGTTTGGGACTAGATGGCAGTGTGTAATTTGTCCAGGAATATTTATTTATTATTATTTATACCAACCAACCCAACCCGGTCTGGCCAGCGTGGGGAGTGTAGGCCAAATCCTCCTTACGTCTAGTATGGACGAGAGAGGGTCGTGCTCCTATAGTGGAGACTAAAATGACCTGATGATGATGACGATTATTATTTATAAATACCTGGCATTCTGACGGCCAACGTGGTGCTTGTTGTGGGCAGTCAAGTTCTTTCGGTAGAGCGAATAAATCTCGAGGTTCTTTCAGTTTGGCTGTTGTTCGAAATGTTCTTATATCGGTATTAATTTCCAGCTGGTTTGTTTTAATGTTGTTTTGAAGGAAGTTTGATATGAAATTTCCTGTAAAAGAAGTTTTTAATCGCGCAAAGATTACAATTATTTTTATTATATTTCGAGGTCAGAAGTTTCGTGTTGTCATAATATAAAGTGCTTTAGTTTCCGTATTCAAAGACACTGATTCAGAATATCAATGTCAAGCACGCGACTTTCTATCGGTCGATAATAGCTGTGTTCGAAAGCTATCATTTTATTGGAATTTCATGTTATTGTGTAGGTAATAAATTGTGCTTCAATGAATATTTTATTTTAAAGGTGGCGTTACTTCGCTGAATAATTGTAGTACTATCTACCTAATCAGGTACTATCTCTGTTAGGAAGCGACTGTTTTACGTAAATTAATAACTTTTTCCGCCTTTTAATATTTCAAAGTGTTACTTTGAAACATTAACTTTAATGTATGTAAATTATAGAAAATCGGAAAATATTGGAAATTTGTTAAGAAATATTGTTTCTCTATTTTTTACCTTTATTGCATATAGGGAACAGAGAAGCTTGCAGTGATCTTACATGTTCTAGGTTTGCTATTAATAGATTATCTTGCAACACAGGATCCCTAGTGGGTAGGGTTAGTGTCACTGTTGTTTTGTACTCCCTGCGCTCTTCTTCCCTTTCAATCATCATGACGTTTTCCTGAAATCTCTCGAGCTGCTTCCACCATAACATCTTAGGATATTTTTGTAGGAGCAACATTCGTATCTAATTATTAGCACAGTATAATCGCGATGTCATTCTGTTATCTACTATTCGTGACGCCAACTTAATTGTCACCATGACTACAAAAGTTATTGGGAACGGTTGTTAGGTTATCTACTGAAACTGGCGGGCTGCACGGCGCTTCGAAATGAACTGACGAAAGGGCAAAATACTTTTGGATATTGAAAGACGGTTGCCCCAGTGTGATGCTTCGATCGAGTTTTATCAGGTGATTGATGACGTCAGATAGGCACTCATGCGGAGTATGGAAATTGGAAATTGGTAAAATCAATGACTTGTAAGGGATAGGATTTATTATTGCGGTTCATCGAAGTCACGCACTTTGGAGTTCTATGAACTCAACAAACAAAATGTTGAGCCTTGAAACGATTGCTTTCAAATTCAGTACACTTTTAATAGGATAATTTGAATTTCATGTCTTTAGATATTCAGATAAAATACGTACGATCGTGTATTTAAATCAAAATATTTTGGCAGATGTAGCATTATTTTGCTTTTCATTTACGTACCTTCATTTTCATAGCTGGCATTTTCAATTTGCTCCCCGCTAACGGCTTCTGATTTGTTTTGTGACATTATTTTTAATTTCACGCTAACATATTATTTATTTATAGAATGCTTCTCCAGTTTTCATTAAATAATACATTTGAATTATAATACTAAAACACCTATGAGTAAGTTAAGTATCAACATCTCTTGTATGAATGCATGAACAGAAAGTTCTTTCCAATTGCACGCAGAATAGCGTTTGACTCATAGACATTGTCGTGGACTTTGCATTGGACGTTCGCCATCTGCATGGAAATGCATGACATGGTATGGTAAAACGCGATGGTAACATTTCGCCGTGATACACGAAACGATTTAACCCCTGGAAAGAATTTTGTTCAACCCGGTTGAGCCATAAATTGCACTACTTATTTACAAAGTAAAAACACACCAGACAATAACGTTACAAAGTCAACTAGTCAATAAAATTTAAGAACGTATATGGATTATTTTCATTGTTTAATATACTTCTAGTTTCTTAGTCATGCGATAATATTAACAGTGAACTAAAATGATTCTATGAAATTCAACCTAGGCAACACGACAGTTCCGAGAATGTCTGAAAGGTGACTGCACTTTCACCTACTATGGTGGAAACTTGTGTCGGCCGTTTAAAAGTTTGCTGTTGGCTCTTTCATGGCCATATAACTTTAATCTACTCGTAGACTTAGAAACTATCAGATAAGAACAAACTCACATAAAATTTATGTTTCATGAACCTAATTTATTTCTTCAATATCACGAAAGAGACGCGAAGGACTGTTTGTATATAAAATCATCGCATAAAATCCAAGGTTTTAAACATTTGCTTTTAAAGTCTATGGAAGTGTTTCAGTCCGTAAATATATTTGTCTCGTTAAGACAACGTCTTGACTGACTTGACTATTTTGAAGGCAGGGATTTAGATTTTTCTCAGCAATTACAAAATGTAATGTAATTTTTGACTATCTGATACTTCATATCCTTCCTGATACTTAATTTTGTTAGTTGCAGTTTCATGTACCTATTGTTAACATTTATAACAGAAAAAAAATAATCGCATACAGGACTCAAGAATTCGTGTAAATTTCATATATAAGTTAGTCTAAGCAAACACTTCAAAATGCCATAGAAAAAAATTGGCCAAAGAATGTTTTTATGAGGAAAAATTCAAGAGCATTTTTTTTTATTTGTCGGGTGGCGGACAAGCATACGTCCCGCCTGATGTGAAGCGGTTATCGTAGACATATTAATGCTCGCAACATAAAATGTAGCTCGCGCGGCGCCTCCCCCGCTGCCAACGCAGCATCTCCTTCCTTTCTGGTGACCTCAATCACTCGCAGGAACACAACAACCCCAATGGAATTATTATTTGGCTGCGGTATTCTGTGAGGTGTAGGTACATTCCCCAGTCGGGTAGCTTACAATTACGCTCTATCTCTCTTTTGGCCAGAGCTTGGTTTATCAGTCAGCAGGGTGCACCGCGTGCAGGTGAAGTTGGCTTTGGTTCAAAGATGTTGATCAACCCCTTACACCCCTATATATAATTCGCGCTTTTTCATAAATGCGAATATTTAATTCATCAATGCGTCACCTTAATTCTTTTTCTTCGACAATAGAATGGCAATAACTTCGATTATTATTACTAGACAATAATAATAAATTGTCGTAGTAAATTATTCGTATTATTAATAGCAACAATAATTGTATGTTAATAAAACATACAAAACATTAAAACAATGTTTAAATTAATTAAAAAAGTTAAAATTAATGTTACAAAACATTAAAACAATGTTTTGTAGGTTTTATTTTGTTTGAAATTTCTTTATTATTTAAAGCTTTCTAACTTTCTAGGCATATTTTTACATCTATGGCCGGTGCGTTTTGAAAATAAGAATGCGATATATTATTGCGACTACGATCTTGTAATAAAGCCATTACCTATTCAAATTGCTTGCTTGACAGGGAAATATTAATGTTCGAAGAGAATGATAGATTACTATTTGTTATATGTACGTAAAACATGGGATTGCAGCATGCTAAGTTTAGTTATTAATTTTTAGTGTAACTAGAACTTATAGATTTATTTATTTATTTTGGAGAGTAAGTGGTACATCAACATCTTTAAAACAAAGCCAATCTCACTTGTACATGGTGTACCCTGCCGACTAACGAAAGAGGATCTGGCAAAAGAGAGGAAGGGTACAGTGTATTTGTAAGTTGCCCGAATGGGGAAGTACCTCCACCTCACAGAATATACACTTTTTGTGGTCATGCGAGTTGGTGAGGTCACCAAAAGGCAGAAGTTGCTGCGTTGGCAGCGCACGAACGATATTAAACATGAAATCACTGGCGCGTTACCACCCCCGTTGCCGATGCAGCAACTTCTTCACTCTCAGGAACACTACGTGCCTCAACGGAATTGTTATTTGGATTAAGTGGAGGTACTTCCTCAGTCGGGCAGCTTGTTTTGCACATTAAATTAGCACGTTACCTACCCAATTTGATGGCTCACCTCTTTTTTTTAATTTCAGACGAAATCTATAAGGCGAGCTACGAAGGCTTACCGCTGAAATGTGTACCTAGGGTTGTCACGGTTACTGTTTTAGCAAAATCGATTCTGCAAACCCTTCGTTTTCGCACGCTAAGAGGTAAGTTTGAAACGTTAATCCTTGTGTTATTAGTACTTATTACTATGCATGCTATAGACTTTTTAAAGTAATGAAATCATCTCTATTCACTTGTTTCGCCTACACCTCAGCTGAATACTTAGTTTACGTAATATTTGCCGATCAATACTTGTGTTGGTTAGGTTCAAAATTGCTATAAAAGTAATGAATTGCTATTCGGTATTAATGTGTGGTTGAAAGCTTGCTTTCATTAACTAACATGTTAGCCGTGTTGGTCATGTTATCTAACATATCTGCCAACATGATTGATAACACATCCATACACAGATACTTATATTCCCTCAGGCTGAGAACGACAACTTTCTGAAACGTCAACCTCCTAAAACGACAACTTCCTTAAATGACAACTTCCTAGAATGACAACTTCCTAAAATGACAACTTCCTAGAATGACAACTTCCTAGAATGACAACTTTGGCAACGTGACCGACACGGGTAACATGTTGACTAATGTATGGCAGCTTTAAGTAGGTATGGCAAGTGCCCCGGTTGGATTAATTATAGAGGTTGATCCGGGATTGTCTTATTCGATTTTATTGCAAGTTTTAGTTTCACCACGTTGTCTGAGGAGCTCGTTGGCGTTGTTGCGCGTGTCAGTCTAAACGAACACGCAAGTTAAGCAATGTGGACCGTAGCCTGTCTATGGATGGGTTTATTTATTTCGAGCTGTTCCGTGCTTCGGAGGGCACTGTAAGCCGCCGGTACCAGCTGTTGTCGTAGATGGCAGTCGTCAAGCCAACTCAGTGGCAGAGAGTATGCTCTAAACCTCTTCGATTTAGGGGAGGCCAAATCGATTGCCAATACGATTATAAAGATATGGATATACATTACACTCTAATATGTCGGCGAGTGTACACAAGAATAAATAAAAATACATATAGAAGCTTTTATTTTGGGAAGTGGTTCATCAACATCTTTGAACCAAAGGCCATTGACATAACTTAACGACTGTCATGTAACGAAAACTGCCGGAAAACACGAAGAAGCTCGATATAAATAAACCCTTCCATAGACAGACTACGGTCGACGTTGCTTGACTTGTGTATTCGATTGGATAGACACACGCTACGACACCATCGAGTGCCTAGCTTGTGCGTCTACAATAATATAAGAATTTCGAGAGTAACCTTTATACAAAAGGGTACGCATTTATATTTAAAAACTTTACTGACCACAAAATATTGTACGGGGACAATTCTGCCCCGGTCGGTGTGCGAGATGTCATAAGATTTCATAAAATTCGTTTCGTTCGTTTCGTTCGTTTCACCTTTATTGATCCTAATATACTATGGTACAAAAGGCGGACTTAACGCTAAAAGCATTCGCTACCAGTCAACTGTGGGACAAGAAATAACCAAAGGGAACAGGTTTAAGTAATAAAATCGAATAAAATAGTATTTATAATTACTATAAAAAATAAAATAAACACAATGAAATAAATACGTACTGGCAAGCGCAGCGTAGGACGTCCACCCACACGACACGACACGACGTAGGACAGACGACCTCATTAAGACCGTAGGATCACGCTGGATGCAGGCCGCTTCCAACCGGTCTTATTGGAGATCTAGAGGGGAGGCCTATGTCCAGCAGTGGACTTTCAATGGCTGAGAGAGAGATTTAGATTACCTACTGAACGGTTTGCATTTAGAATTGCCATCGTCCGGGTTTCGGATGAAAGCGTTCGGTCAGCGTCCGGGCTGGGTTTAATTTGTAGTCCAGGGTTTAAAGTTTTAAATTAAAACCGCCCGCTCCATGCTGCGAATAATTGTCTTGTCACAGATTAAAAAAAAAATAGTACTAATACTAAAAAAAAAAAAACGAATGTCCGGGTTTTAAGATTAAAAATTCGGAGTTTACACGCAACTTGTCCTGGTTGTTAACGTTTAGAGATGACAACCCTATTTACATAAGATAATAGTCTTGCATGTTTCTTCTATATTCTGTCATGAACGATATGCATATTAATCAGTCAAATGTTTTCGGTTAAAATTAACTACCGAAACGTATCTATTTCCGTTACACATTGACCCAAATAGAAATTGTGTCAGTATGAAAATGCTCTTCCAAAACGGTTCATTTTGGTCTATTACAGAGATTCCCAAACTTTTAATCGCGTAGACTTTTATTTTATATTCCTACTAACTTATCCGGTAACTGTTGTTCTGCCATATATATATTTTTTGTGGTATAATATTTACTTATTAGTGTAATACTTAATACGTCATCATCACAAACCTTCCTGTAGCTCAGTTGGAAAGAGCACTAGACCGGTGAACGAAAGGTCGTTTAAAATATGTTCTAGTTTGGTGCAAATTGGTCTTGGTACAAAACGGATTGCGTTCAAATCATGTTTTTTCTCATTGTTTTGTTGGGGTGTAAGTAGGTCACCACGATCTTTAGAGCCAAAGACAATGAAAGAGGTTCTGGCAAGAGAGGTAGGGTACAGTGTATTTGTAAGCTTCCCAAATGGGGAAGTACTTTCACCTCACAAAATACCGCAACCAAATAACAATTCCTTTTATGAGTTCTTGCGAGTTAGCGAAGTCACCAGAAGTAAGGCTGCGTTGGAAGCGGAGGTGGCGGGCGATATTCAATGTTGCGAGTGTTAATATGCTTACGGTAACTGCTTCTCATCAGGCGGCCGTATCTGCCAGCCGACATAATTAAAAAAAATACCATGTATTCATATAGACCACTTTGGAAATCTATGGTCAATTTCCGTCGTGAAAAGCGCTTATGCGTGAACGACGCGCTATGCGAAGGCAGTGAGGTTGTTGGCCGCCGCGTGGCACGGCCTGGTGCGGATCGATTTCAAGCCAGACAGCCAGTGTTATTGTCTCGTGCCACTCATCAATGGACGACTATACTTTTACCCGTTAGGTGAATCTAGGGTTACCACAATTAAAACTGCGATTTCCTCACAAAATTCCTTCCATACAGTAAATCTATATTTAAATATTTCCTGTTTATGTCTCTAGGTTGTGATTAATAAGTGAGGTCTTTAGGTTATGATTGAGGCTCAGTAATCGCCATATATTCGACCTCTGTACTGGACAAGGCTGTAGTCTGTTGTTTCTTACATTCATATGATATAAATAACATATTCTGAGAACTTAAAGTAAAACATAAGTAGAGTGGTGCAGTGAAAGCGTGCTGGGACCATAACCTAATAAAACACGACGGGAGTTTGTTCAATGTCAAAATTGTCTTAAACTCATAGAATATAGACAATGACCAGGTAGTACAAATAGTCATCAACAGATGGCGCTGGTAGTATATTAAAATCATTATTTGGATAATCAATAAAAATGATGCCAAGTTTGAGTGAAAACAAGTGAATAGAATAACACTATTCAATTTACATAGCATATTTTTAGAGTGAAAACTTCTGTAACCGCGCTTTGCACGAATTTTGTGGCTAATGAATGACTGAGCCGTAACTCGGCTCTGTAACGCTCTTCGGGTAAAATCTGCAGGGAGAGAGCGAGACGAAGCGAGAGATGAAGTTTTCACTTCTGTCGAGTGGTCAAGCACACAACGTTTTTATTTCTCTACCAGTGTCAAAGATTCCTGATCATTTGCATTTTCCGTTTTTCTATGACAGAGACTTAAAATTCCGGACTTGTCGGGAAAAGTCCGTACATCTGGTAACCCTAGGTGATTCGATGTTTTCTTTCGCCTTTTCTTTTTGCTTTTCCATATTGGAAGACTTTCAAATTTCATTTGGGAATACATTTCATTCCTTATTGAATTGAATTGGTTATCGATTTGCTTTAACAATTGATGTAGCTCCTATCATTGTCGGGTATTCCGCTAACTCGCAGTGAGGAGCGTGGTGGTGTGTAGTAAGTTTTAAATTCCATTGCTTTAGGGCAGACTTGTATCAACGGTCGTTATACATAATATATGGTTTAATGACGATATATAGAGTATATATATTTAAATATTTGTCAGTTGAGCTTCACTTGAGTAGCCTATTCAGGCTTTTAATGCCTTATTTGCCATATTGCTGTCTCTCACATTGCTAAGAGGAGAAGTCAAATTCCAAAAGCTTCTTACTAATTTCTTCTGATTAAATTCGTTGTGAGTTCCAAGGCAGCCGTAGTTTTACCCCTGGGATTGCAATGGACTTCACTGTACGTTGCCTTTTGTGGCGGTCGCCGCTGTTAATCCTGGCTACACAGGAGACACAGTGGTGGGCCCAAAATTATCTAAATATTTTTAATGGAAAAATTCACCTCCCTGCCTAGATACGTCTACTACGTGAAGCCGCTTTCGCGACATTAGTTTCACGTCGCGTTTGAACGATGAATATTGATGCATGACATTAGTTTTACAAAAAAAAAAAAATCCGCGTGGTACTAAACTGTTTCAGTGTCACAAAATTAATCTATGCATTGTAAAACTTGACGTTTACACATGAAATTTTTGTTGAAACAAGTGTCATGAAACCAATTTTATCGTAATGTAAATTCGGCTTAACGTATTTTTTGGCCTTAAAATAAAAAATAATAAAATGTAGTACTACATTTTATAGATATGAAAGAGTACGGGGAATCCATAATTTGCAACGTTTCAAGTACCTTTAATCTTTAGTATGCAGGCATCGAAAAATGTTTTTGGCTGATAAAAAGAACATGGTAACAAATTGGAAATTAATAACCACTATATCAAAAGGTCGCAAATCGATTGGTGGATTTTCAATGTTTTTGGTACTGATTTCTATAGTATTTTTTTTAATACTACCTCGGGTGACTAAACGGAACGGGCCCACCACACATTCCCACCACTGTGTCTCCTGTGTGGCCAGGAATAACAACGGCAACGACTAATAAAGGCAATGATCAGTTATGTCCACTGCATTCCTGGGGATTATGGGGATGGGGATTGGAACTCACAACGAATTTAAACAGAAGAATTTAGTAGAAGCAAGAAGCTTTTGGAATTTGACTTCGCCTCTTAGCATGTGAGAGACAGCAATATGGCTCGGGTGACTAATCAACAGGTTTTATTGCCGAACGAACTTAAATTATAATTATTATATTCCTACCAAATGTAATAAATATCAGAGCACCGGCACATGAGTAAAAAAACGGAACAGATAGAAAGCTGTCTAATATCTGCAAAATTTGTGCCTATTCTCATAGGGTTGTCACCTTTTGCTCGTACAAAAGGGTTAGGGGAAAAAAATAAAAATAAATGTACATTAATAAAATGTATTCGACACTCGTACACTAAAGTTAATATTTAAAATAAAAAGTACGTTGGTACTTATTCTAAAAACTAAGTAAATGCTAAATTACTAATTCTTTTATTAACAGTATTTATAAATGTCTAACTTTAAACAATTTTTTTTCCTTGCTTTTTTTTAAGATTTTTGTTATTTCTTTTTATCGCGTGGTACAGTCTAAACCTGACATAAAGTTTCTTCAAGTAATCGAGTAAGTAAGTTTTACATAAAGAAACCAAAAGTGTATAATATCGATAAAATTAATATTCACTACATTGAAAATGCAATTAATTTAATAATTGCAAATAATTTCATATTAATGAACAATTAGATTATATTGAATTACAGCTTGTTAAATACTTGATACATTAGCAGGCCCATAGAAATATAAATCGTGTGCAAATTGTATTAAATAAATTAATCAAAAATATCTACTTACCTAATAGGCTTGTTGCCCATGTTACAAAATTATAAAAACCCTCTATCAGTAACGTAAAATACATAAAACTAGAACGATCTGCGATCTTAAAATTTTAATAACTTATGTCCGACGTGTTTTATGTGCGGTCAAAGTTTGGTGGGAAAGTCCATTTTAAAGGTATGAAATTATAAAAAATAAATATTACCATTGTAGATACAATAAAAATACTATAACTTTTGTTACGGCACTGGCTACATAAACGCAATATTTAAATACAAATTTCTGATTTAATGCATATAAAATAGCACGGTGTGACGTCATAACGTGGTGGCCTTTTGTATGGAGCGTTTTCGGGATAGTCCAAAATTGTGATCTTCAAGTTATCATATCTCGAGAAGTGTTTATGCAATCGAAGTAATTATTTCACCTATATTTATATTATTGTGACGTCTTTAAATAACAAATCGAAAAAAGAAGTGGGATACAAGCCTATTGAATCCTTGGGATAGTTAAAATACGAAATATTTTTTCTTTTTAGGGTTCTGTAGTAAACAAGGAACCCTTATAGTTTCGCCATGTCCGTCTGTCTCTCTGTCCGTCCGTCCGTCCGCGGCCTAGCTCAGAGACGCTTGATACTAGAAAGCTGTAGTTTGGCATGTAGACACATATTAACTATGCTGACAAAGTGTAGAATAAAATTTTGATAAATATTTTTTTTCGGGGTACCTCCCCTTTACGTAAAATGGGGATGATTTTTTTTTTCTGCACCTACATACTCTATTCTTGAAGGCTCCCATATCGTAATTGTTCGGAAATACCGCTGACGGAAGTTGATTCCACAATTTCACCGTTCGTGTCATAAAATGCCTTAGGAAACGTACTGTAGTAGATAGCCAATTATCAAGATGATATGGATGGAATTTTAATTAATGGCAAGTTGTATGATAGTGGAATTCAGCGGCAGGTATCAAATCAAACAGCTCATCCGAGCACTCCCCGTGATATAATTCTATAACATGCTTTATTCTGTATTACTTTTCAGGGCATAAATTATAGGAAATATGGGTCGAAAAGTCACAGTAGCGGTATGCACGCTCAATCAATGGGCTTTGGACTTCGAAGGGAATCTTAATAGGATCCTGCAGTCCATTCAAGAAGCGAAGGAGTTGGGCGCCCGGTACCGGACCGGGCCTGAATTAGAAATATGGTAAGGATTTTCAAAGAATGAATGTTCGAGTTCTAGAAATTATTAAGTCCATTTTTATTGTTCCGTACCCAAAGGACGGAGGAAAAAACGGACCCTATTACTGAGACTCCGCTGTCCGTCCGTCCGTCCGTCTGTCACTAGGCTGTATCTCATGAACCGTGATAGATAGACACTTGAAATTTTCACAGATGATGTATTTCTGTTGCCGCTATAAAAACAAATACTAAAAAACAGAATAAAATAAATTAATATTTAAGGGGGCTCCCATACAACAAACGTGATTGTTTTTGCTCGATATTGATGACGGCAACAGGTAGACGCTTGAATATGCTGAACAGAATATTTAGTTACATATTTGCTTTAAAAATAAATAATTAAATTAAAATAAAACAAATATTTAAGGGGGCTCCCATACAACAAATGTATTTTTTTTTTGCTCGATATTGATAATGTCAACAGCTTGAAATATACACAGAATATTGAGTTATATTATTTACTTTAAAAATAAATAATAAATGTAAAATAAAATAAATATTTAAGGGGGGCTCCCATACAACAAACGTGATTTTTTTTCCATTGTTTTATAGTACATATACAGCTGGTCCGGCGAACTTTCTATCGCCTTTAAATATTTTTACGTTTATTTTTCCGATGAGTTATAAACTATCCTATCTCTCAAGTTAGATCAAACTGCACACACTGTTCAAAATTTTATTAAAATCGGTTCAGTAGTTTAGGATTCCATCGCGGACAAACAACGTGACACAAAATTTTTATATATTATGATAATGGTACGGAACCCTTCGTGGGCGAGCCTGTATTTATTATATATTTTGTAGTAGCAGCACCAATTAATATAGTTTGTTTTTGTCTACAGATTTGGAGGACACATTGTATACTTAATCCTCCTTCTAGGTGTAAGATTAAATTATTTCTCTTTGCAGTGGTTACAGTTGTGAAGATCATTTCCACGAGTCAGACACGTATCTCCATAGTTGGCAAGTTCTAGCTGAGCTGCTGAAGTCTGCGACATGCAACGATATCCTGATAGACGTTGGTATGCCCGTACTGCACCGTAACGTGACGTACAACTGTCGCGTGGCCTTCTTGAACAAACAGATATTACTGATCAGACCAAAGATGATCTTGTGCGAGGATGGAAACTATAGGGAAAGCAGATGGTTTTCATGTTGGACCAAAGTAAGTTTTATCAAGTGGCTGGTTGGTTTGTCAATGGTTTATACCATAGAAGTATGAATAGAGGTTAGAAAGACTATCGCTGCTCTTTTCCTACAAAACCGATGTCTGTATTCCACTACACATGCAGATACCCTACTATTTTTACTTTTACACATGCAGAGTTTTGACGTGATAACATCTTATAAATCGATGAACGCCGGCTGCACGCACGAAAAAGCATGACTCATTGTCACGTTCCGCCTGATCTGAGCGTGCAAGCGAGAGCGCGGTTCAAGCGATAGAGAAGCACGATTGGACTATGTTTCTTATGACGTTTTCACGTAAAATTATCGTCCGTAACCCGACTTTTTACGTAATACGACCAATATGAGAGGGGGCGCAAACGAGCATGTTTATGCACAAGTTTACGCACACACACGCAACATCAAAACATACTTTTTTCGTTCAACTATTTTTTTGCCGTGGTTTTTTGTGTCCTAATTTAAATTAGTGGACATCAATGGTTTCTGCGTGGACATCAATGTGTCGGTACTGAGATTAATGCAATATTTACAATGCATGGTGACTGGCCTCATAAGTACGCTTGCCGATGAAATGAATTGAAAACATTGTTTGCGTGACTTGTCTTAAATGTTTCTAACTGCGCTATATTTTCATATGTTATTACGAATACACTCCAACTTTTCAACAAATGTCAGCGACACAAAACCTTTTTTATTACATACATACAATTGAAGTGCTCGATGCGCGTGTCTGTCTAATCGAACACGCAAGTTAAGCAATGTCGACCGTAGGGTGTGTATATATTGGTTTATTTATCTCGAGTTTTTTTTATACTACGTCGGGTGGCAGACAAGCATACGGCCCGCCTGATGTGAAGCGGTAACCGCAGCCATATTAACGCTCGCAACATAACATTTCGCTCGCGCGCCGCCACCCCGCTGCCGACGCAGCATCTATTTCCCTTCTGGTGACCTCACTCACTCGCAGGAACACTACAACACTCAAGGGAATTGTTATTTGGCTGCGGTATTCTGTGAGGTGTACATTCCCCAGTCGGGTAGCTTACAATTACGCTCCCTACCTCTTTTCGCCAGAGCTTCATTTCTCAGTCGGCAGGGTGCACCGCGTGCATGTGAAGTTGGCTTTGCTTCAAAGATGTTTATGAATCACTTACACTCCCTCTTTTACTTGGACTTGGTTTCTTGGTTTCTCATTTTCTTGGTTTCTCATTTTCTTGGACTAGACTTAACGATTAGATGACTGACAGTGGCCTTTAGGCGACTTGAAAACACTGGCCTCCGTCCATGGATGAGTTTATTTATCTAGAGTTCCTCCGTGTTTCGGAGCGCACGTTAACCCGTCGGTCTCGGCTGTTGTTATTAGATAATAATCGTTAAGTCAAATCAGTGGCCTTCAGGCGGCTTGAAAACAATGGCCTCCGCCAACTCACAGTTGAGCAGCGTGGGGGAGTATGCTGTAAACCTCTTCGATTGAGGGGAGATTCGTATCCCAGCAGTGAGATGAATAAGGGTTGACGACGTGATGACGACATATAATGCTTATGTTACAGCAATATGAAGTCGACCCTCACCTTATCTCAACGTTTATTAAGGTTTTCACCTAGTGCCAACAATCAACAGTACATTATTATCATAATGTTACAATAAAGCACTTGTACTATTTCACGTAATTACATTTATTTTTACCGACCGGTTTCGCCGCTAAGACATTATCAAGGTAAACGGATGGTTTTTGTGTTACACACACAGAGAGAAACACAAAAACCCTCGTGCCTTAGCGGCGAACCAGATCGGTAAAAAAAAATCGGTTGTCTGTAAAGTCGGTTTACTGACGATAGTTGAACGTGACAACGTCATAAGAAAATACTAATGGAATGTTTGCATTTTTGAAAAGAAAATTTTAATGGAACGCCTCAGAGCGAGGTAACGCCGCATACGTCATGTTTTTTCGTGCGTGCAGCCGGCTCCATCGAATTATAAGACGTTGTCACGTCAAAAAATGTTATTATGTGAAACAGTACAATTGCTTAATAATAACATTTATCAACCGATTTCAATTCAGATTTTTGTTAAAGCCTTATGTAAAAACTATTCCTATCCACACGATGCAATAGAATTCAAAGCGAGCGAAAATGAATTTTGAAACTTTTTTTTTGTACCACTAGGTTGGCACATAAACGAACGACCCGCCTGATGGAAAGCCGCCATCACAGCCTATTTACGCTTATTACACCAGAGGCATCATTCACGTATTGCGGACCCTAGCCTTGACATATTTTTTTTAGACAACCCACTTCGGATATATTTTTAACGTTACAAGAACATTCCTTGTTTTATTGTACCATGGGTTCCCTTGTCTAAATGTGCCAAATTTCTATGTCCAGGAACGTCAAGTAGAAGACTATTTTTTACCAAGAATGATCACTGCCATCACGAACCAGACGACCGTGCCCATCGGTGATGCAGTCATTTCAACTAAAGACACGTGCATAGGTTTTGAAATTTGCGAAGAGTTGTGGAATCCACAAAGGTCAGTGTAAATTAATTTTATCATAATTTCTGGTTTTGACGTGAATAGGTATTTAAAATTGCTTCCATAGAGATGCAATTAAAAAAAACGAATTTTAACAAAAATTTTAAAAAACAAAAGGGGATACAGTTTAGTAATAGTGTTATAACTACATATCTATCATCTCCATCCAAAATTCAATCACGCTAAGTAAGGACTATAGAACATCGCGTGCGGGAGAGGGGGAGGCCCGGCCATTTTCATATAATTTAGTAGTAGGTGATTGATCCTTGCTTGCTCATAGATTATCTTTGGAAGGATCCGCCATTAAACAAATAAATACGACATGGGAGCGTTTAAGAACAGAGTCAATTTTTCTCTTAAACGGCTGGCAACGGATCGGCGACCCTATGGTGTTGCTGATTCTAAGGGAGGTGGGGATTACTTTCCATAGTGACCTACATGCTCGCTTTGCCCCCTCTCATATTAAAAAAAAAATACTCAAATGCAAATGAACTATTTCTTATATAGATCAAATAAATAAATAAATATTTCTGGACAATTTACACAGCGCCATCTAGTCCCAAATTAAGAGCAAAGCTTGTACTATGGGTACTAGACAACTGATAAATATATTTAAATACATTTTTTTTGTTGTAAATACATACTTATAATACATAGAAAACACCCAGACCAAAACAAACAGTAATGTTCATGCACACAAATGTTTTTCTTTACTTAGTAATAATGATACTTAGCGTAATAAATTCTTTGATACTTCATCTATCCAGTGGTGTGATTGAATATTGGATGTAGAGTATAGATCCAAAACTACAACGCCAAACTGTATCCCTTGATTTTATTATCATTATATTTTCAGCCAAATTTATTGAGCTTATAAAATAGTCCGGTCGTTCTGTCTGTCCGTTGCCATGAAACTCAAAATTTCGAAATTCTGACTTCGGATTCGTGTAGAGCATCAAAAAGTAGTAATGTAAAGGGACCTTGGTTTTCCGTTATAAATTCGGGATTTCGAAAAAAAAAAGAAAAATCGCTATGGTGGCGCATGCTGCGCGTCCGATGTTTTCTATTATATGATAGCAAATTTAAAGAGGTTCAATTTCACGTCAATAATTTTAATGTTAACGTTACAGCCGTCACATTCCTTTAAGTATGGATGGAGTAGAAATAATTTCCAATGGCTCCGGCAGCTACATGGAGCTACGAAAAGCGTATGTCACCGTGGACTTAGTCAAAAGTGCCACCATGAAGAGTGGAGGTGCATACTTATTCAGTAATTTGAGGGGGTGCGACGGTCAGAGGATATACTTCAACGGGTGTTCTTGTATAGCGGTCAATGGAGACATCGTCGGCAGGGGGCTGCAGTTTGCGTTGTACGATGTGGTACGTAATTTATTTTATCCTGTTATTTTTTTTTAAATAAAGAATAGTCCGTTTTTAGGGTTCCGTACCCAAAGGGGTAAAACGGACTCTATTACTGAGACTTCGCTGTCCGTCCGTCCGTCCATCTGTCACCAGGCTGTATATCATGAACCGTGATAGTTAGACACTTGAAATTTTCAAAATAATAATGGTAAAAAAACCACATTTGTTGTATGGGAACCCTTCCCATACAACAAATGTGTTTTTTTTTGCCATTTTTATAGATAATGGTACGGAACCTTTCGTGCGCGAGTCCGACTCGTACTTCGTCGGTTTTTTATGTATAACTTTATTGGTTTTCACTCTTGGCTTTTTTCTTTTTAATGTGAGAGTGCGGTAAATGAGAATGTGGGTCACCTGATGGAAATTAATCACCACCGCCCATGGAGATCAGCAACACCAAGGTTCACCGGGGTGACCTCACTCACTCGCAGGAACACAACAGCCCTCAAGGGAATTGTTATTTGGCTGCGGTATTTTGTGAGGTGGAGGTACATTCCCCAGTCGGGTATGGGACGTACGTAGTTCGGGTACGATACGTATTGTAAGTCGTAATTGTTAGGGTAGCTTACAGTTACGCTCCCTACCTCTCTTTTAGCCAGAACTTCGTTTGTCAATCTTTTGAGTTTTCCCTTCGGAATAAGACCCTGAGACTACCACAATTTATTATTGAAGTGAAAACTTCTTTAGCGGCGTTGTGCACTTTTTGGGATGGGTAAAAAGTGTTAAACTCGCGTCAGGACACGAGACCTGATCGAAAATTCATAAGGCAAAGGGAGAGTAGACCGCTGGCGCGGCGTAGGAGAGGAAGTAATATCCCCTCTCTTTCTACCGCGCGGCGAAAATGTATGCCTGCTCCTGCTGTTTATTTTTAATGTAATATAAATTGTCATGTTTGTGTACCATAGCGCAATAAATGCATATTGTATTTTACCACATAAATGATAGTACTTTTATACCGATAAATAAAGCAATTCGTGCGAAATTATACCCTAACCATTCCTAAATATTAAAAAATGCACAACGTTAATGTTCAAGTTTTCACTTCTGCTGGCACTCCCGGAGTGCAACCAGTTTTTTTTTTATAAATTTCCGATGTCTCAACGACGTTGGGGACGGGAAAATAAATCGCTGTAATTGCCGTATAGTGTTATAAACAACCGTGGATCATCAAAATTTGTATTTCAGGAAGTTATAACAGCAATAATCGACCTAGAAGATATACGATCGTACCGAACCCAGATTCGTTCACGATCTCATTTGGCGGCGTCGAACCGCCCCTTCCCAAGGATCACAGTAGACTTCGCTCTGTCTGATGACGATGACGTGCACTTGGTCGCTAACCCGCCTGTTGAATGGAAGTATTTGACTCCCGAGGAAGAAATAGAACTAGGTGTGTATGAGTTTTTAGTAGCTTGAAAGTAAAGTGCGTACGTAATCTCTATGTAGGAATAAGTATTTTAAGACGCTTAGAGTCGTATAGGGAAGTAAGCAGATAATGAGTCCGATGGTCAAATGGCTAGTAGTTCAATCCCCGCACAAGACAAACATTTGTGTGCATGAACATATCTGTTTGTCTTGGTCAGCGCGGCTGGCTTTCCCAAGGCGGCTTAGCAAGAGGACGACGGTTGATTGCTTCCATCGGCCAGGTCATTCTGCCGTAGGCCAAATCACCCTGCCGTAGGCCAGGGGTAAGTAAGCGTTCTCCGGGCGTCGGGAAAGTAATTGTGCCTTAAAGCTCCGGTACCTGTCATGGACATTAGATAGCCAGCTATCTGGCGCCCAAGTGGTACAATTACACAGGTGTACAAAGTGCTTCGCGAAGTGAGCGTGGTGCGACCTTCTTTAGGAAAGCGCGCCTTACAGTTCCGGTACCCATCATGGAGATTGGGGAGTGATGTCTGGGAAACCGAGTCGGCCCCGATGCTTGGGAAACCGAGTGGGCCCCGATGCTCGGGAAACCGAGCGTCGGTCGCGACGAGCTACTCGACTTAAGAGTACCCGAGTAGTGTGCTCGCAGGTGAAAGAGGAGTAAGACCTGCTTCCAATCCGCTCGAGTACCTCATGTGGCCTCATCAAACCGTGATCTTTAAAATGTTTAGTATTAGAAAGTCTGTGTCATATATTTATGACATAGACTTTTCGAACTCTATTGAATTAGACTGTAAATTGTGCAATTTCTCTCGAAAATGTAATAAGTTAACACTTTTTTAAGTCACTTAGTTAACACTTAAACCTTTTTGTGGTTTAGGCCAGTTATTGTCAAAACACGGTTATAGTAGGAATATCGCATGTAATTACCAAAGATCGCCGTTTTTGGCAATAACGCGCGATACTTAATCTACAACATTTTAAGTGACGACCGTTGTTATACACGGCGTCCCGCGGCCCATGCTACATTATTTAGGAAAAAATAATCCTTAGGAACTCTTTCGAATGTTATAATAAAATACATGTGTTTTTTTTTCACATTTCACGAGTTCGATTCACGGTTGAGGCCGGCGATTTTCAAAAAATCTATGAATCTACTTATTATTAAAAAAAAAAAAAATCGGTTGTAAAGTCGGTTTACTGACGATAGTTGAACGTGACAACGTCATAAGAAAATACTGATGGAATGTTTGCATTTTTCAAAAGAAAATTTTAATGGAACGCCTCAGAGCGAGGTAACGCCGCATACGTCATGTTTTTCGTGCGTGCAGCCGGCTCCATCGAATTATAAGACGTTGTCACGTCAATAAAATGATGTCTTCTTTCAGTAAAATATTCTATCTTCAATATTTAATATACTTTCCCACCATGTGGCATGACCGTGGGACGCCCTATATTTCAGTAATATGTGTTTTTTTTTTTTTTTTTTTATTTATACTACGACGGGTGGCAGACAAGCATACGGCCCGCCTGATGTGAAGCGGTTACCGTAGCCATATTAACGCTCGCAACATAAAATATTGCTCGCGCGCCGCCACCCCCGCTGCCAACGCAGCAACCCTTTCTTTCTGGTGACCTCACTCACTCGCAGGAACACAGCAACCCTCAAGGGAATTGTTATTTGGCTGCGGTATTCTGTGAGGTGGAGGTACATTCCCCAGTCGGGTAGCTTACAATTACGCTCCCTACCTCTCTTTTCGCCAGAGCTTCGTTCGTCAGTCAGCAGGGTGCACCACGTGCAGGTGAAGTTGACTTTGGTTCAAAGATCTTGATGGACCACTTACACCCCAAATATGGTGCACACTACTGACTGATAAATGAGATTGTGACAAAAGTGAGGTACCGCACAATACATTAGTAAGAATGTCATAAGATTTCATATAAAGAATTCTAAAATTCATTTCGTTCGGTTCACCTTTAGGCGCGAAACACACGGTGGAGCGGGCCGTGTCCTATACTACCAACGCATACGGAGGGCAAAAAGACCGACCGGCGTGACATATCATATCGTAGACCCTCCGAGGTCATCGACGGTAGAACGCGGTATTTATTGAAGTCAAAAAGACTGCCCCGCCCTGCTAGACGTGTTTGTGCGTTGGGAAGTGAGCGTGCCTACAGCTCCGGTACCCATCATGGAGATTGGGGAGTGGTTGTAGGGCCCAGATGCTTGGTTCGCCGAGCGTCGGTTCGCCACGAGCTACTCGACTTAAGAGTACCTAAGTAACCTGCATGCAGGGGAGTAAGACCTGGTAACGTTCCGCTTGCGTGCTCAGTTGGTTTACCGAGCGCAAAAGCGGAGCGGGTAAAGGTCCTCTCGTCTGGTTGGTTTACTGGACGAGAGACTTGCAATCCTGTGATATAACCGGAAGGTTGGCACACAGGGGCGCACTAGCAGTTAGGTATAGGGTATGCCCTGCCCTGCCGTGTGTTTCGCGCCTTATTGATCACAATATACTACGGTATGTTGGGGTGTAAGTGGTTCATCAAGATCTTTGAACCAAAGCCAACTTCACCTGCACGCGGTGCACCCTGCTGACTGACAAACGAAGCTCTGGCGAAAAGAGAGGTAGGGAGCGTAATTGTAAGCTACCCGACTGGGGAATACACAGAATACCACAGCCAAATAACGGTTCTCTTGAGGGCTGGGTCACCAGAAAGGAAGGAGATGCTGCGATGGCAGCGGGGGTGGCGGCGCGCGAGCGATATTTTATGTTGCGAGCGTTAATATGGCTACGGTAACCGCTTCACATCAGGCGGGCCGTATGCTTGTCTGCCACCCAACTAGTATAAAAAAAAAAAAAAAAAAAAAAAACGGTACAAAAATGCTAGAAACATTCTCTACCAGTCAACTTTCGGGAAATGCAGACATTCATGAATTTGATTTACAATGTTTATAAAAAAAAATATTTTGTAAAAAGAATAGGTTAAGATTGCTAGTGGTGTTATTAGTATCTTGGCTGCATTATAGCTGCTTATAACATAAAATCATTAATTTGTTTCGCTAGGCCCGGCGTGTTGGTTATGGGACTATCTAAGAAGGTCCGGCCAAGGCGGTTTCTTCTTGCCGCTGAGTGGTGGTGTCGATTCAACGAGCACTGCCTGCATAGTGTTCTCTATGTGCACTCAGATATGTGAAGCTATACAGAAAGGAGGTAATTATTTATTCACTATTGACGAGCTCGGTTTTCGAATTGCTAGCAGTGGCCTCTTTGATTCCGATGTCGCGGGTTCGTTCCCTGCACGTATTACGCTATTAAAAAGATTGTTTTAATAAACTTTTTTATTTGATATTTTTATTACACAAATTTGAAGGTAGATTGTTGTTGCGTTGAGGAACAATATGCTACCATATGTGCTTGCCATATTATGCTCGTTGTGTACAAAGCCGGTTCACTGAAATTGCCCGAGTGCGTACAGGATGTTCAATATTTTTTTTTGAAAGATTCATTAAAGAATTATTATTTGAATGACTATTTCATTAAATGAGTATTTGAACTGGTAAAACTTGACATTGTTTAAACAGACCATTTTCATTGTTATATATATATACTAGCTGTCCCGGCGAACTTCGTACCGCCTAACAGTCAATGAATGTCGTGATGTACGAACAAAATATATGAACGAAATTTATGATTTCTTGAAATTAATACAATGAATAATAGAAAATAATAGAGAAGCACGATGGCGTGAGGCACGTGTCAGTCTAATTGTACACGCAAGTTAAGCAACGTCAACCGTAGCCTGTTCATGGATGAGTTTATGTTATCTCGAGCTCGTCCGTGCTTCGGAAGGCACGTTAAGCCGTCGGTCCTGGTGTTTATCATTAGATGGCAGTCCTTAAGCCAAGTTAGTGGCCCAACCCGTAGTTGAGCAGCGTGTTGGAGTATGCTCTAAACATCTTCGGTTGAGGGAAGACCCGTATCCCAGCAGTGGGTAAATAGTAAGTTCAGTACTTTACAAAGTCACAAAAAAAGTACCAATTGACAACAATAAATATTTCAATCCACAAAACAAATCACAGACAATATTCGCGACGTAAAAGTGAGACCAATCGATTTGACATTTACATAACAATCAATAAATATTCCAATCCTTTTTAACTGGCACTATTTGTATGGGAAAACGTTTTTTCTTTTATTTAATTCTTTCGTCAATTCTAATTGTACACGCAAGTTAAGCAACGTCAACCGTAGCCTGTTCATGGATGAGTTTATGTTATCTCGAGCTCGTCCGTGCTTCGGAAGGCACGTTAAGCCGTCGGTCCTGGTGTTTATCATTAGATGGCAGTCCTTACGCCAAGTTAGTGGCCCAACCCGTAGTTGAGCAGCGTGTTGGAGTATGCTCTAAACATCTTCGGTTGAGGGAAGACCCGTATCCCAGCAGTGGGTAAATAATAAGTTCAGTACTTTACAAAGTCACAAAAAAAGTACCAATTGACAACAATAAATATTTCAATCCACAAAACAAATCACAGACAACATTCGCGACGTAAAAGTGAGACCAATCGATTTGACATTTACATAACAATCAATAAATATTCCAATCCTTTTTAACTGGCACTATTTGTATGGGAAAACGTTTTTTCTTTTATTTAATTCTTTCGTCAATTTTTCAATGTTTTTAATACTTTCCCGACCAAGACACGACATTATTTTATATATTATATAGATTTAAGGAGCTTGATTTAAATTTCTGAACGCACGCATTAATATTTTAGAACCAATAAATCAGCCTAGCGCAACTCAAAGTAAAAAAACGACTCTATGAATCGGAAGCGAATTTGTTACAAATTCTGATTGTTTTCGCTTCCATTTCATACATATTAGAATTACGCTATTTGTATGGCACATCCGTCTCTTAAAACATAGTGGTTACATTCTCTTTGCAATAAATATTTAAATCCACAAAACTGTTTTCAAAACAAATCACAGCCAACTTTCAAGACGTAAAAATGAGACCAATAGAGTTAACATTTGTTTTTAATCTATGACATTTGTTCTATAATGAGCTTAATATACATTTCTGAACGCACGCATACATTTGGCGTACGCACGTACGACAACGTCACATTTGACAGCTACGACAACTACGAACATTTTGTATGGGAAAATGTTTTTTCTTTTATTTTATTTTTTCGAGAATTTTCCAATGTTTTTAAGAGTTATTCTGCTATTCGGGACGGAAACAAATCCAACAAATCAAAAACCATGGCAATCGGTCCAGCCGTTCTCGAGTTATAAGTGTTGTAACAAACACGACTTTCTTTTATATATATAGATATTTTTTTTGATTTTTTATGACACTAATGTTTTTAAAATTTTAATTTGAAGTTTGTGGACTTAATTAAGCTAGGTTTTATAGGTACACGACCATAACTACTAAGTTCATACTAAATATAATGTTTGTTTTTCCACTGAGACGGTAATAGTTCTTTGCTAAAGGAAAAAAAAAAGAAGAGCACGTAAGTTAAGCAACGTCGACTGTAGCCTGTCTGCGGATGGATATATTTAGGTATCTCAAGATTCTCCGTGCTTCGGAGGACATGTTAAGCCGTCGGCTCCGGATTTTCACACTAAAAGACTGTTGTTAAGCCAAGCTAAGAGAGTTCGTACAGGTAACCAGCCATTTCATATACGCACTCTAAAGCTGGTCAATTTTTCCCGATATACTTCTGATGTGAGATAGTTCTCCTTACCCTCAATGCAATTGGTACGCAATAGCCACATGTGGATCTATAGTCTATACATTCATACATACATGTGACTATTGCATATTGTCGGTTTAATTGTCAGAACGCGTAGCTCTAAAATATAGATATAAGACTTAACCATCTAGAGCAGGGGTTCCCAACCGGTGGTCCTCGGACCTCTACAAAAACCTCGTAGTGGTCCGCGAGTAAAAAAAATTTGGGAACCACTGGTCTAGAGGAATAAAAGTGAAGCCTATCATACTTACCATAGGATTACTTCATACATCCTACAAAATTATCGCTAATTTGTTATGACTTAATAATAACACCACGTATCTTACTTACTTACTTACTTGCTCCAGTAACTTAAGAAATATTTAACATAATCCACTCCAGAAGGATCCAGAAGGAGTTACGCATTTTAATAATTAATAATAATAATAGTCATTTATGAAATTATATCTATCTATTTTCAGATTATGGCCGTGGGGTACCGGCAGAGTAGAATAGTACCTCCCTCTAGTACCAGGTGTCGTAAGAACCGACTGAGGTACAACGGAACCGACTGATGGCGGTATAACCATCCAAAACAAACGTAGCTCAAATGGCACAGGGCAGGGATGGGCAGCAGCATCCCTGTTGCGAAGTTACGTTTCTGCGATCGCCACCACGCCTGCCCAGCGTGGCGATTATGGGCAAATCCCCCCCATGAAAAATCTAAATAGGACCAGGCCCCCAGTCCCCGGCAGCTCCGCTAGTCCTGGCTCCGGTAGCGGCCAGGGAAACGACGGAGCAGGGGGTGCTAAGAATCCCGGCAGAGACCCGGCTACCACCCCAACAGACGACTGGCCCTGGTAACACACAACGTACGCACGATGAGGACTGACGAGAAGATTGTTGAGCTGGAGGAAGAGTTGAGATGGATGCGATGGGATATTGTGGGGTTGTCCGAAGTCCGTAGAGAGGGAGAGGACACGATATCCCTACAATCCGGCAATCTCCTCTTCTACCGGGAAGGTGACCAACAGTCCCAAGGTGGTGTCGGATTTCTCGTCCACAAGGCCCTTATTAACAACGTTATTACCATCGAAAGCGTGTCGAGCAGGCTTGTATACCTAATACTCAGAATATCTGAGAGATATTCGATGAAGGTCATTCAGGTATACGCACCGACCTCGTCACGCCCAGATGATGAAGTGGAGTCTATGTATGAGGACGTAAGTCGAGCCATACATACGACCAAGACCCACTTCACCGTTGTTATGGGGGACTTCAACGCCAAGTTGGGCAAGAAAAGCGATGATGAGTTGAGAGTGGGGCAATTTGGATATGGACAAAGGAACCCTAGGGGACAGAGGCTGGCCGACTTTCTGGAGAAAGAGGGACTCTTCATGATGAACTCTTTCTTCCAGAAGCCGCCTCACAGGAAATGGACCTGGATAAGTCCCGATGGTTCCACGAGAAATGAGATCGATTTCATCATGACCAGCGAGAAGCGAATATTCAATGATGTCTCCGTGATCCACAGGGTGAAAACCGGTAGCGATCACAGGATGGTAAGAGGCACATTGAATATTAACGTTAAACTCGAAAGGTCCCGCTTGGTGAAGTCCACGCTCCGACCTACTCGTGTCGATATCCAAAACCCCGAGAACTTTCAGCTCGAACTCTCTAATCGCTTTGATTGCCTGGAGAACTTAGCATCAGTGGACGAGATTAACAACAGGCTTGTAGAAACTGTCCAAACGGTAGGTTCTAAGTTCTTTAGACCCCGCCGTTCAAATAGACCTCAGAAACTTTCCGATCACACTCTAAACCTCATGGCTGAACGACGCTCGCTGAGACTGCAGTCTTCCTATGACGCACAGTCATACAGGCTGCTCAATAGACAGATCTCGAAATCCTTGCGGCACGATATACGTCTCTTTAATAGGAAATATATTAAAGAGACGATAGAGCGGAACAAAGGCTCCAAAGTGTTTGCAAGGAATCTGTCTATAGGGCAAAGCCAATTGACCAAGCTGAAGAGAGAAGATGGCAGTATAGCGTCGACCAAGGCCGAGGTATTGGAGGAGATCGAAAGGTTCTATGGACAGTTATACGCTTCCGTTGCCAAGCCTGCTAACAGCGCGGCCAAAGACCCAAGAGCCAAGCTGACCCGACACTTCACCGAGGATATTCCGGACATCAGCCTGTACGAGATTAGAATGGCCCTGAATCAGCTTAAAAACAACAAGGCGCCGGGTGATGACGGAATCACATCAGAGCTTCTGAAAGCGGGTGGAACACCGGTACTAAAAGTCCTTCAGAAGCTCTTTAACACCGTCTTCCTCGAGGGCATAACGCCTGAAGCATGGAACAGAGGCGTGGTGGTGCTGTTCTTTAAGAAAGGCGACAACACCTTATTAAAGAACTATAGACCCATCTCGCTTCTGAGCCATGTTTATAAGCTGTTTTCAAGGGTCATTACGAACCGTCTCGAGCGCAGGCTTGATGACTTCCAGCCTTCCGAACAAGCCAGTTTCCGAAGAGGCTTCAGTACCATAGACCACATCCACATGCTGCGGCAGGTTATACAGAAGACCGAAGAGTATAACTTGCCACTTTGCTTAGCGTTTGTGGACTATGAGAAAGCCTTTGATTCGGTCGAGACATGGGCTGTGTTTGAGTCTCTCCAGCGATGCCGTATTGACTATCGGTATATCGAAGTGTTGAAGTGTTTGTATAATAACGCCACTATGTCGGTCCGAGTACAGGAACAGAGCTCGAAGGCGATCCCTTTGAAAAGAGGCGTAAGACAGGGAGACGTGATATCTCCGAAACTGTTTACGGCCGCTTTGGAGAACGCCTTCAAGCTCCTGGAATGGAAAGGATTCGGCATCAATGTTAACGGCGAATACATCACTCACCTTCGGTTTGCCGACGATATCGTGGTCATGGCAAATTCGATGGAAGATCTCAGCACGATGCTCGAAGGCCTCAATCGAGTTTCTCAACTAGTGGGTCTTAAAATGAACAAGGACAAGACGAAGTTAATGTGTAATGCCCATGTTGTACCCACTCCAATATCTGTTGAGAGTTCGGTTCTTGAAGTTGTTGACTCGTACGTCTACCTAGGACAAGTAGTCCAGTTAGGTAGGTCCAACTTCAAGAAAGAGGTCAGTCGCCGAATCCAACTCGGCTGGGCAGCGTTCGGAAAATTGCGTGATGTCTTCTCGTCCGACATACCGCAGTGCCTCAAGTCGAAAGTCTTCGACCAGTGTGTGTTACCAGCGATGACTTACGGCACTGAAACGTGGTCCCTCACTATGGGCCTTATGAACAAGCTCAAAGTAGCCCAACGAGCTATGGAGAGGGCTATGCTCGGAGTCTCTCTGCGAGATCGAATCAGAAATGAGGAGATCCGTAGAAGAACCAAGGTTACCGACGTAGCCCAGCGGATTAGCAAGTTGAAGTGGCAGTGGGCAGGGCACATAGCACGGAGGACGGATGACCGATGGAGTCGAAAAGTTCTCGAGTGGAGACCACGTACCGGCAAGCGCAGCGTAGGACGTCCACCCACAAGGTGGACAGACGACCTCATTAAGACCGTGGGATCGCGCTGGATGCAAGCCGCTTCCAACCGGTCTTATTGGAGATCTAGAGGGGAGGCCTATGTCCAGCAGTGGACTTTCAATGGCTGAGATGATGATCTATCTATTTTCAGATATTCTCGTCCATAAAATGTTAGTAACAAAATTCTTAATTTATGTTAGATTTATATATGGTATTAGTAGCTGGCCCGCCGAACTTCGAATGGCCATTAAATATTTTTACGTTAAGTTTTCCGATGAGTTATAAACTATCCTATCTCTCAAGTTGAATCAAAGCGCACATACTGTACAAAATTTTATTAAAATCGGTTTAGTAGTTTAGGATTCCATCGCGGACAAACAACGTGACACGAAATTTTTATATATTTAGATTAAGCCGATTGTATATTGTTTCTGGTTTCCATAGAGAGTCAAGTGTTATACGACGTTCGCAAGATCCTCTGCCAGTCTGACTACACTCCGTCAGATCCAATGGAGCTGTGTAATCGGTTGCTGGTCACGTGTTACATGGCTACCGAGAACTCCAGTCAGGATACTAAACAGAGAGCTTCGCAGGTATGCTGTTTGTCTCTTTCTCGCATTATACCTTCAATAATTTTATATAGGGTATTTGTGGTTGGTGTGACAACTCTGTGATTCTTTCCAGTTGGCTCGACGATCTCTCTGGCTACGACATATTTTCTATACAAAATTCCGAGGTCGCGGGTTCGATCCCCGAACAAGACAAATATGTGTGTGCATGAACATGTCTGTTTGTCTTGGTCTGGGTGTTTTCTATGTATGATACGTATGTACTTACAATAAAAAAATACCAGTTATCTAGTACCCATAGTACAACCTTTGCTTAGTTTGGGACTAGATGACAGTAAGTAATTTTTCCAGGCATATATAAAAAAAAATGTATTTATGTTTCGCACAGAACGCATGGCATTCTGCGACAATAGGCTCATGAACAAGGTTCTAAAATTATAAAAACCACCAGTATCGTAAAATACACAAATCTAAACCGATCTGCGATTTTTAAATTTTAATAATTTATGTCCGAAGTGTTTTATGGTCGATCAATGTTTGGTAGGAAAGTAAATTTTAAAAGCATGGAATTATTTAAAAAAAGGGTTACCGTTGGAAAAACAATAAATAGTATATATAACTTTTGTTACTGCACTCGCTACACATACGCAATAATGAACATAGCTGTCGTACAAATTTCTTCAAAAAAGAAATCGAGAGAAAGGGTTGAAATTTATGGGCTTATGATATGGATACAGTAATTAATGAGTTTTCTAATGTTATTAAGTTACATAATTTGCATTTGTAAGTCATCATGTGACACTGATTACCTGATGAGGAACGGTTAGGAGTTAGGCAATAGTGTTGAGTTTTCTGAATTAAGTTATTCATGTGTTTTCGTCTAGAAGGCACCATTTCACTACTACTTATCCATTATTATAATAAATAAATAAAAATAAATATTCACTAAAAAAGAAATAAACTTAAAAAAAATTACCCAACAAAAAATTCTGACACGATAAAGCAAAAAATAACTACTACCCACCTCCTGAGACTTTTGAAGTCGTTGTAATTTTTTTTGATAAGACTTGTGTCCTGATCCTCTAAGTATCATAGGTTTTTAAATTTGTATTGCGCGTCAATCAGTGCTTATGAGATCTAGGGCGGCGCGGCGGGAGCGGGACGGGTGTAGTAGTTATCGTTCTACATCTGTACTTATAACTTTTTATAGTACAATTAAAGGTGCTACATGAAGGTGATTGCGTTGCGTGTTAGACTTGGCTTGGATAATCTAAAATCGCCGAATTTCACGCGAGCGAAGCCGCGGGCGGTAGCTAGTGTTCTATATTAATGATTGCTTATACTATAGTAAGGTGTGACGTCATAACGTGGTCGTAACGTGATCGGGATAGTCCAAAATTATGATTTTCAAGTTATCTATATATATATCTCGAGAAATTTTATGCTATCGAAGTAATTCTTTCACCTATAGATAGGTGGTAAAAAAGCATAAGATTTATTTGATGTAAACGGGTAAAACCTATAAAATATATATCTTTTATTAATTATTAATATTATTTATTATTAATTAATGTTTGTAATAGAAAAACTATCGCTCGCGCGTTGTCATCCTGTTGTAAAAGCAGTAGCTGCTTGGGAGCTTTTTGGTAGTTGTTGTTGTGTTGTGAACTTTTATGTCTTTGTTACATCCGTAAAAATATGTACAGGATTTGGCAAATCTTCTTTGATCACGCTTTGCGCATTTCAATAAGACATGTGTAAATTGTTTTTTGAAATTAAATGACTGAAATGAATGACAAATTAATGACTGTACCAATACTATAACATCATTATGAGTCTTTTGTATGTAAGAAAATAGTGTATTGCGCGTAGTGTAACACCTGTACATACAAAATTTGTCAAACCAAGCGGCGTATGTTTACGAAACTAAACTTTATTTAAACTATGTTGGTATGTTGGTGGTCAATGATCTTGTATAAAACCTAATTTTTGAAGTGAAAACTTCTTTAGCGGCGTTGTGCACTTTTTTGGGATGGGTAAAAAATGTTGAACTCGCGTTAGGATCACGTGTCCTGATCGAAAATCCCTAAGATAAAGCTGCGTAACTACAAAATTCAACTTTAAGCAAAGACGATACGATTGAGAATTCTTTGAATATTTTTATGATTCGAAATAGTTTCGAAATGACAGTTTTATGATAAAGCTGCGAGACTACAAAATTCAACTTTAAGCAAAGACGATACGATTGAGATTTCTTTTTTGTGTACTATAGCGCAATAAATGAATATTATATTTTACCACATAAATGATAGTACTGTTGTACTGATAAATAAAGCAATTCGTGCGAAATTATTTCGTAATCATTCCAACATATTCAAATATGCACAACGTTAATGTTCAAGTTTTCACTTCTGTCCAAGTATAAATATGTGAAGTAATTTTCAGCTGGCCAGTGAAATAGGTAGCTACCATTTTCCCATAACGATTGACGGAGCAGTGACGGCCGTCATCGGAATCTTCACAGCGGCAACGAGACTCGTACCAAAGTTTAGGTCAAATGGAGGCTGTGCACGACAGAATTTAGCTCTACAAAATATACAGGTAAGTTGCCTTGAGTTGTAAAATGTCTTTGTGGGTTGCTGCGTTCCTGCGAATGAGTGAGGTCACCAGGAATGAAGGAGTTGCTGCATTAGCAGCGGGGATAGCGGCGCGCGAGCTGTGATTCATAGTAAATAGACAGTAGTGGACGTCATTTGGCTGAAATTATTATGAACTGTGGCCCTGCCGCCGAAGTTGAACCCGATTACCATCGGGATTTTTTATTCCGGATTAGACGAGCTCGGTGGTCGAATGGTTAGCACTGGCCACTTTGACTCCCTCCGAAGTCGCGGGTTCGATCCCCGCACAAGACAAACATTTGTGTGCATGAACATGTCTGTTTGTCTTGGTCTGGGTGTTTTCTGTTTTTTTTTATGTGAGAGGGGGGCAAACGAGCATGTGGGTCACCTGGTGGAAAGCAATCACCACCGCCCATGGAGACCAAGGGGTCGCCGATCCGTTGCCAGCCTTTTAAGGAAAATGAAAACTCTGTTCTATGTATTATAATATGTATTTACAGAAAGAAAAATGTATTTAAGTACATTTATCAGTTGTCTAGTACCCATAGTACAAGCTTTGCGCTAAATTTGGGACTAGATGGCGATGTGTAATTTGTCCAGGGATATTTATTTATTCCAAAAAATGGGTTAATCTCAAAATCAATCAATCAAAATCTTAGGTTAAAGTTATTGACAAACATCTTCAGCTTAGTCGGTAGAGCTCTCAGCTCTCTACCAGCTGAGCTAAACATAATTACCAACAATCTAAGCAGTAGTGTCATTTTCGCATTCAAAAATTCCGATGGTAATCGGCTTCAGCTTCGGCGGTAGGACCCTTGGTTTTAATAAAGTGTTTATCTAATCTCATACTGAAGTTTACACAGTAAAAACTAAACATAGTATCTTAACGACAGTCTTTACGCACAAGCTATCAAAATAAATTTAAAAAGTTATTTTTCGATACAGTTGTCGTATGGACAACTGTACCATTTCGATACTGCTTCAGCCCTGGATACAGGTATTTTAAACAGGTTGCAATGCAAATGCATTGCAACGTTGCAAAATTTTTCTACATAATCTGTGAACGCGGCGCCGCGCGGCGCGACGCGCATGCGCACCACGCATGCTCGATCTGCAAATGTATTTATAAGTAAGAAATGAAGCTGTTAAATTAACTTCACGGTTATTTAAAATATTATTATCATCAATTTCATGAGATTAGATAAAGTAGTGTATGAAACTGCACATAATTAGGTCTTAAAATACTCGTGTGACGCTATTATGAAATTCGCCTTCGGCTCATTTCATAAACTCACACTCGTATTTTAAGAACCCTTAATATGCAACAGTTTCATAAACTACTATTTTCTTTTCTTAGGAAAGTATAATAATGAGTTATAATAGCATAAAACATTCCTCATCCAATATTACAATTATTATGAATTTTAAATAAACAATAGTAAGATTACTATTAGGTATTCTTTTTTCAGGCACGCCTTCGAATGGTTTTATCGTATTTATTCGCACAATTAATGCTGTGGGCTCGCGGCCGGCCGGGAGGGCTCCTAGTATTGGGTTCGTCAAACGTGGACGAAGCACTGCGAGGCTATATGACCAAGTACGACTGCTCCAGCGCGGATATTAACCCCATTGGAGGCATATCGAAGACAGATTTGAAGGCATTCTTGCAATACGCTAAGAGTCGGTGAGTATTCCTTGCATTACAGCTGCAGTCAGTACGTTGTAGCGTGTTGTTGGTTACAGATTACTTTTTGAAGTGAAATTTGCTAGCAGGCCTGTCTCACTCTGCTTTACAGGTATGAAAATACGCGGTTCCCTATGATATGCTAAATTTAATATTTACATTTATTTCTTTTTTTGTTGTGTTTGTTGTTATCATGAGATTCAGGAGAATGTTTTTATGAAAAAAAAAAATATGTATAAGAAAGTTGCGTGGAAAAATAGAAAATTTGAGAAAACTGAACGACCATAACTTTTCTATGTCATTTGACAGCGAGCGCAAAACCAATTAAATGTTCATTGTTAAGAAGACAGGACGACGACGTCTGTCTGTTCAGCTAGTATATCTATACTAATATTATAAAGCTGAACAGTTTGTTTGGTTGAACGCACCAATCTCAAGAATTACTGGGTCTAATTGAAAAAATATTGTAGTGTTGGATAGACCATTTACCAAGGAAGGCTATAGAATATATAGCATCACGCTACGACGAACAGGAGAGAGGCACTAATTAGAAATGTTGCAAAAACGGGGGAAAATTATTCCTTTTGGAAGCTTCCGTTGTGTGCGCTGCGTAAACGGTTCAAGTTATGCAACACTACATACGACGGTATTATTAATCTTAAAAAGTTCTAAAAAAATATATAGCATAATAATATGAATATCTTTTAAGATGGGCTCACTATAACCTTTCAAATGGTAATCTTACGCTTCACTCTCAACGCTCTGTCACACGTAGACGAAGTTGCGTGAGTCAGCTAATAATAAAATAAAATGTTGAGATATAAGTAATAAAACAATAGACGATCATTAGTGGAGCGCGTAACTTAGTTAAGTTACGCGCTGTTCGTATTTTATTTGTAAAGTGCTGCGGACAAGGTCGCATTGTTGACAACCTTAGGGCACAGTTACGAAGTACATAATAAATGTTTTAATTTCATAAAATTCACGGTCGTCTTCAATATTGACGATTCATTTAAGTAAATTTTAAATCGTTTTATTAAGAGGTAGATAGGTGCTAAGTAGATACTACACTACATAGAACACTATATAATACACTAAATAAAACACCATAGCAATTGGAAGCATAGCCCAGGAATATTTTATTATCGTGCTGCACAAACTTCCTTTAAAAAAAAAAGACTGAAAGATCACTCATCACATCATTTATCGATCACATTGTATATATACTATATACTATCTATGTATGTTTATGAGTATTTATATTTCTGTATATGTATATATATGTATGTATGTGTATATTTGTATTATTATTTTTGTATATATTGTCGCGGTCCTGTCGCGAATCATCTAGAATGAAACCTAGAATAGTCGCCGCATACATCGCTGAAAGCAATAATGACCCGTATGTATACTGTCATAAGGTTCATAACGCTATGACATGAAAAAGTTCGAGACACATTACCGAAGGGAAGTACACACATGTACATACGAGAGCATTCTGGAACCCTTGCCGGCGGATATAAATAGCGACCGCCGCGGCGCATAGTACAAAATTCAACCTTAAGCAAAGACGTTACGATTGAGATTGCTTTGAATATTTTAATTAATCGAAATAGTTTCGCCATGAAAATTCGTAAGACAAAGCTGCGAGACTACAAAATTCAACTTTAAGCAAACACGATACGATTGACATTGCTTTGAATATTTTAATTAATCGAAATAGTTTCGCCATTCAACGCTACATGTTTAGGTGCTACAAAGTTTTGCGTGGTTTTAAAATTCCCTAACAGGTGGCATGATAGTACTTTTATACTAATAAATAAAGCAATTCGTGCGAAATTATTTCCTAACCATTACAAAATATTCAAAAATGCACAACGTTAATGTTCAAGTTTTCACTTCTACCGGCACTCCCGGAGTGCAACCGTTGATTTTTTTAATTTTTTTTAATTTTTATATTCTGCTCTTTGGGATGGAGACACATTCAACAAAACAAAGATCATAAAAATCCGTCCAGTTGTTCTTGAGTAATAAATGGTGTAATTATAATAATAATATAAATATAAATATTTCTCGACAATTTTACACAGCGCCATCTAGTCCCAAATTAAGCACAAAGCTTGTGTTATGGGTACTAGACAACTGATAAATGTACTTAAATACATTTTTTTTTTGTAAATACATACTTATAATACATAGAAAATACCCAGACCAAGACAAACAGACATGTTCATGCACACAAATGTTTGTCTTGTGCGGGAATCGAACCCGCGACCTCGGAGTCAAAGTGGCCATTGCTAACCATTCGACCACCGAGCTCGTCGAATTAACACGACATTGTTTTATATGTACGAGTATAGATTTAGCTAAATGTTTCCCAGGTTTTTCCTGCCATCACTGTCGGAAATCTTGCAAGCCCCTCCGACGGCTGAGCTGGAGCCGCTTACTGAGGGTCAGATCACCCAGACTGATGAACAGGATATGGGCATGACATACGTCGAGCTGTCGGAGTTCGGTCGCTTGCGGAAAACCCACCACTGCGGCCCTTTCAGCATGTATCAGAAACTTGTGCACAAATGGAGTGACAAGTGCACTCCGCATGAGGTTTTATATTTTTTATTCACTCTCTATCTAGTCTCAAACTAAGGATCAGTCTTTGGGAGTGTAAGTGGTTCATCAATATCTTTGAACCAAAGCCAACCTCACCTGCACGTAGTGCACCCGACCGACGAAACGAGGCTCTGGCGAAAAGAGATGTAGGGAGCGTAATTGTAAGCTACCCGACTGGGGAATGTACCTCACAGAATACCGCAGCGAAATAACAATTCACTTGAGGGTTGTTGTGTTCCTGCGAGTGAGTGAGGTCACTAGAAAGGAAGGAGATGCTGCGTTGGCAGCGGGGGAGACGACTCGCGAGCGATGTTTTGTGTTGCGAGCGTTAATATGGCTACGGTGACGCTTCACATCGGGCGGGCCGTGTGCTTGTCTGCCACCCGTCGTAGTATAAAAAAAAAGTATTATGGTTACTAGATACCTGATAAACATACTTAAATATTTAACGAATGGTGAAAACATTACACTCATTTCTAGACAGTTGTGTAATACATCATCATCATCATCAGGTCATTTTAGTCTCCACTACAGGCGCACGACCCTCTTTGGTCCGTCCCAGACAGAAGGAGGATTTGGCCTACACTCCCCACGCTGGCCAAACGGGTTGGGGAGGCCTGATCGATGTTTTATAATGTATTTCCCTTAGTCGCCTTGCACGACATCCACGGGAAGAGACGGAGTGATTCTATTCTAGTCTGCCGGAAACCACACGGCGTTGTGTAATACATGTTATGTATATTGATAGGTATCAGAGAAAGTGAAGCATTTCTTCCGCTGCTACGCCATCAACCGGCACAAGATGACGGTGCTGACGCCGTCGTACCACGCTGAGACTTACAGCCCTGACGATAACCGGTACGACCACCGGCCGTTCCTCTACAGAGTGCACTGGAACTGGCAGTTTAAGGCTATTGACGATGCTGTAAGTAAATATTTTAAGGCAGTCTTCCATTATTTTTACAATTTCTTTATACAACGTGTTTCTCCATGTACGCAAAACCTCAAGCACCCCAACTGAGTTTTATTTTTATAAATTGATATATAAGTAATAATTTCGAAAAAAAAAAAATTCTCGGAGATATGAACACTTTTTTGTTTTCCTAATAATTCTAATAGTTTCTGAGCTCTGTGGCGCTTTCTTATCGAGTCTTTTTGATAAGATAGCGCCAATGGCTACGATAGGCAAATATTAATATTAAAGAGCGAGCATCGCGTCAATAACGCGTGAGCGCCGCTTTCTGCACCGCGCTTAAGACTTTTTGGACGCGGCGGTATTACGTTTGTTTACCTACTTCACATTTTCTCGCATGATTGTCGAGCGCAATTTAATAATAGACACGGCAATTAAAAATAATAATAATAATTTTTCAAAACCAGTTACTTTAAAAATGGATGAAAATTATGGAATTGATTCTACTCATGATTCTGAACAAACTATTTTTAGGTTTTGCGTACTTGAAGTTACACGTTGTATATGTATCATCATCATCGGCCTCTATCTATCCACTGCTGGATATAAGCCTTCCCCAATGCCCTCCACCAGATACGATCCTACCTACGCCTTCCGCATCCAGCCGCTTTCTTAAGGTCATCGGACCATCTAGAATCTAGATCTATCTATATCTAAACGTTTCGTCGTCCTACGTGCGGCCTCCACTATTACCATATATGTATATCTCTTTTCCTCATAGAGCGCTAAATGGCTTTAATTTTTCTTACAAAAATATGAAATTAAATATAGAACGTGTTGAAATCAATTATTATCGTGTATTTTCGTGCAATATGTGATCTCTTAGTCTTTACCTTAATTTACATAAATTTCTCTTTGGCTTTAGTTACTTAATTAGAATTTTCGAAATACAGAAGACGATATTATACCCGACGATATTTTCTCTATTTCAATTGTGAGGTAAGACAATTGGCTTACATTTTTGCTGTTCGTTTTTGATACAGCAAATTAAGAGCCCAGCGCCCTTTTTATACCACCAAAGCGACAAACAAGCATACGATCCGTCTGATGGAAAGCAGTTACCGTAGCCTATGAACACCTGTAACACCAGGGGCATCACACGCGCGTTGCCGACCCTGTGAAAACCTCTTCACGCCCTTTTTGTAGAACCCTATGCTGTAGTCTCCTGAGAAAACCTCGACATGCCATTCCCCAGTTTGACAGTACGCGGGAGAAAACTTCTCTGGAACGGCACAGTACGCGGCCATTTAGGCTCTAATGTGTGAGGATGAATGCCCTGTCGATGGCGAGTGGTGCGACTGTAGAAGGAGGCCGTGGGTATAATGTCAAACAACTATTCTGAACACACCCTATTGTAGAATCCACTGTACAATCGCGTTCCTATTTTCACCTCATGTAGCCATGCACGATAATAAACCTTCAATTTCCAGGTCGCACAATTGACGAAAGATAAAAGAGGATCGAAGCGCAGTGCAGAGCATGCTCAAGTAAAGCAAGACATTGGTAAACCAAACAATGGTAGTGCTACTGCATCCAGTGTGAACGCACCTTTTAACATGAGAGGCGAGAGGAAAGGAGTGCTTATTTAGCCATGAACTCTCCTGTACACGGGTAGAATAAAATCGGGCGAGTCGCGTTACATTGACTACTGCTTTCATTGTTACTATTCTTTGCGTGCTGGTTGCTCCGCAATGTAACGCGTAGTCATCGGAATTAACTCTACCAGTGTACGCCAGGTGTAACAAACGATTTTGTGATAAGTAATTTAATTTAATAAAATAAAATACTTTAATTTAATAAAAGCGCTATATATCTTTGACTTTTTGGTGTGTAACTGGCTCGTTACTATCTTTAGAGCTAAAGTCAACCTCACCTGCACATGGTGCATCCTGCCGTTAAGCAAACTAGGAGCTGGCGAAAGAGAGGTATTTCGAGCTCTACTGCGGAATTAAGATCAGTAAATACATTTTTGATTTAATACTATTTTATTTAAATGACTTGCGAAAGAACAATTTCTAAGTATTATTTAAAAAAAATACTATATTTTTTAATATGAGAGGCGGAAAAGGAGCATGTGGGTCACCTGATGGAAAGTAATCACCACTGCACATGGAGATCAGCAACATCTAGGGGTCGCCGATCCGTTGCCAGCCTGTACTCCTTTCTTTCTTTCTGGTGACCTCATTCAATCGCAGGAACACAACAACCCTCAAGGGAATTGTTATTTGGCTGCGGCATTCTGTGAGGTGAGGTACTTCCCTAGTCGGGCAGCTTAAAATATACGCTCTGGCCTATCTCTCCTTTCGCCATAGCCTCCTTTGTCAGTCAGCAGGATACATCACATGCAGATGAGATTGGCTTTGGTTCAAAGATGTTGACGAATCACTTACACCTCCAAACAAACTTAATACTATTTTAAATTAATTAAATAAATTAAACGGGTCACTCACGTCTTTTTGTCGGGAAAGCCGACTAGTTTCGATCTCAAAAGGAGATCTTCATCAGGGCGAATGTCCAGACACGTTCACCCTTTGTCTCTCGCGCCGGACATTGCGCGCCAATGCGCGCGCCGCCCGACTGGAAAGGGTGGTGGGGGGTTGGTGCGTTGATTGGTGGAGCGCTGCCCTCCCTGCTTTCCCGCGCTGCTTTCCCGACAAAAAGACGTGAGTGACCCGTTTAATTTATTTAATTAATTTAGTATAATGTCCCACGTGAGATTTAATAATATTATAATACTATTTTATTTAAACGCCGAACGCGAAAGAAATAATTCTTCCAAACATTTTTTTACTATTACTTTGAAATGTTAGTGATATATCTAGAAATCGTTTCATAAGGCTAATAGCTTTTTTACGTCACAAATTGTGTTAAGTTGCATGGTTTTGTTTGTTTGTGATAATGTAGTAATGTATTGAAATACATTTGCATTTTACATCGTTTTTTTGTGTTTTTTTTATTGAACCGCAACATCATGTAGATTTTCAACACCCTTTACCTATTTGCTATAAGAGTTACATCGATATAGCAAAAAATTACTGCAACCCGTTTTTTATGTACACTACACATGATAGAAAAAGAAATTACATACTATGGTGTTGATTCAGCCTTTTATTTTTTGTGGATGTGGTGGAATCACAGACATTCAATATAGTAAGCAGACTAAACATGAAGTTTGATAATTTAAAAATTTTATAGTAAGTACTTATTTAACTGTTGAATCTTGTTAGCATTTAATTTCTTTAATCTTGCACAATGAATATAAATAATGTACAAGTTCCTAAATACGTCCCTATAACAATGACAAGTACATAACAAGTCAAAGGATCTCTACTTATTATTTCTGTGACTGAATATATAGAATACATGCCTCGTGATTGAAAGTTTGTTTCAATGCATGCTCTATAATAACAAAGCTTTCAAATAAGTAGAAGTAGAACATACAACAACGTTTAATCTCGTGATAATTTACACAATTTCTGGCTCGTTTCAGTAACCAACGATAATTACTTACCGATGAAAGGTTAATCCAGGTATATTTCCGTACGTTGTACTTTCACACAAATTTCACCATCTTAAATATTTTTCACAAAACACAATAAATTTCCCACTATTAAAGATAATTGCGTATACATCATCGGCAGCTTATCAAAATGGGGACATTTCAAAACTTAGTGTGCGTCATTTTTTTTAACTTGTCATGTACAGTGTTGGTATACGCGTAAAAACGGGATAGCAACATTCACTAACCCCCAAGAGCGTGCGAGACGGAAAGATCAACTCACACTAATATATTTTATGTTTCGTCTACTTACTATTGAAATTGAATGTCTGTGGGTGGAATACGTTCTGTATAAGAGCAAAATCCCCCTTACCACCAATTCTTAATGCGATTCAATAACTGAATAGAATGCTTATTCATACCAATAAATAACTCTATTTGAAATGAGTCGCTTATTCATTGGTATGAATAAGCATTCTATTCAGTTATTGAATCGCAATAAAAGTTGGTGGTAAGGGGGCTGGAATCAATTGCTTTTTTGCTTGCACTGAGCCTTCGATCATTGCTACTAGAACTAGATGCACAATCAACAGTCACCCAAATGACGATCTGGGAGCTTTTTAACTTACCAATATTCGAACGCTTATTATTTGACATTATTTTCAAATGACTACTATTTAACGTTACACCAAACTAAATACATTGCAAACCTAACCTAACCTATTATGCACATCAAAAAATACTTATTGCACATCAAATACAGGATTTGACGTGCGATCAGATTAATTTGATGTGCAAATCAGGTTTTTTTGTGGATCAATTTAATATTTTCCTTGTCAAATGAATGATTGTCTTTGTCTTAACCTTGGTTTTATATAATAATAAATGACATAAGAACTAGTCCGAATTGTAAATATAAAACTGAAAGTCTAAGGGCGAATTTACAATGTATTATTATGGAGTTATAGTTTCATTTAATATTGGTCATAAATAAGTAAGATTTATGTCATCTTCTGCCTTCTGCTGACATCATTTTGCTTAGTTTTTTTTTACGTCATTGTGCATCTAGATCTAGTATTAATGATCGAAGCACTGACCATTTATTAGGTGAAAAACATTTCCATTACAAACAGTAGTAAGTATGTCACATTAGTCGATTTTTATATATCCCCTTGTTCATACTCTTGTCAGTGTTCCTCCTCGATTATGCGCGCTCTATTGCTTATGTACTTTAGGGGACTAGTTATAACAGCCCCCTTACCACCATCTCTTATTGCGATTCAATAACTGAATAGAATGCTTATTCATACCAATGAATAAGCGACTCTATTTCAAATGAATAGAGTCGCTTATTCATTGGTATGAATAAGCAATCTATCCAATTATTGAATCGCAATAAGAGATGGTGGTAAGGGCGCAGGAACATGAGGTGCGCGCACAACACGTTGCGTTTCGAGTGTTCATAAACATTTTATGAAATTCTATGCAACGATAATATTACAGCTTTGTGTACATTTGTTGGTCGCGCGTACAACTAGCGCTCCTGCGAGGCGTTCTCAGTGCGATAGAGTGCAAGTTGATATAAATTTGTATGCATACAGTAATTCTATGCTTATTATACATAACACAGTAATAAGCACAGTATAAGTAATACTACCATACGGTAAGGGCACTCCCTGCCGCACTCTCGTGTCGACGTCACCTCCCCTCGAGGTTCGCCTTTGGTTGGTTAAGCGCTCACACGTTTAATCAATCATCTGCCATCTCGCTCAGTGCGGGCTAGGTATCTAGTTAGTGGAATTGCTCGGTTCTTCGGAGGGTTTTTGTGGCAGGGAACCACTAGTACCTTACCCATTGAGCTTGCTCTGGGTAGGCGGAAAGTGGGCCACAGCAGCTTGCTGCACCCCCAGTCACCGAGCGTTCCAACCCCGTACTGAGTCTCTCTCTCTCCCTCGCTCCTATTTGGTAGTGTGTCGGCCACACGTACCCGGCTCGTGGCGTACTCACGAGTGCGGGGTGGGTCTGGCTAGGGTTTTTCTGTGTAAAAACCTCTAGTCAGTCCCTTTCGTAGTTGTCGTATTTGTCCCTCAAATAGTCGTTGTCCGTCCCCCGTAAGGCTTTTGCCCACTTTGTTAAGTGTTAACCGTTTGTATCGTTGTCCCTCTCGTATTGTAGTGCCGTCCTTGTCCCTCTGTAGGGAAAATTTTATTTTGTTTCGATTGTTTGTGTTGTACAAATCGTCGTTAGTTGTTATCCGTTCGTTTGTTGCACTCAGTGTCCGCTATCAGCGAGCAGTGGGTGCAGCAAGCGTTGACGGGATTTCCCTTGCAAGCGGTTTTCCGATTGCAAAGGAAATCTATGGAATAGTATCGTTTAAATGAGGTTGTTGGTCTGTGGCGGATTATTATTACAATAATCCGACCACTGTTTTTGCTCCTTGTTTGAACGGGCCTAAGCCCGCCTTTCTAAGGATGTCTAACGCATCCTATCCTCCCTGCCCTTCAGGCAAACCTTCCCCGCGCAAGCGTTCTACCCTTCCCCTTGGAGGAAGAACTGTCGTGCAACGTAACCTTGCCGACAACTCATTCTTCCCTATCCCTGCCCCACGGCTCGGTTTTAAGGAACGTTTTGGGGTGTAAGTGGTTCATCAACATCTTTGAACCAAAGCCAACTTCACCTGCACGCGGTGCACCCTGCTGACTGACAAACGAAGCTCTGGCGAAAAGAGAGGTAGGGAGCGTAATTGTAAGCTACCCGACTGGGGAATGTACCTCCACCTTACAGAATACCGCAGCCAAATAACGGTTCCCTTGAGGGCTGTTGTGTTCCTGCGAGTGAGTGAGGTCACCAGAAAGGAAGGAGATGCTGCGATGGCAGCGGGGGTGGCGGCGCGCGAGCGATATTTCATGTTGCGAGCGTTAATATGGCTACGGTAACCGCTTCACATCAGACGGGCCGTATGCTTGTCTGCCACCCGACGTAGTATAAAAAAAAAAAAAAAAAAAAAAACGTACTCCTTATTCCGTTATTTCCCCTCCCGCTTCCTACGAGGACCCGCCTCAGCGCGAGGCTCCTAAAATTACTACCACCATCCATTTCAAGGGCGCTACAAGCCCTACCACTTCTCACGGTGCGTCTGCATCTACTTCCCGTACAAAACCCACTAAACGGGTTGATCCACCCTCCTCGGCGTCTGACGAGAGTCAGACGCACGACGATAAACGTCGCGATGTTAGCGACTCCGATGATGACTCGGTTGATGACTCTGACGCGGATTCCGCAGAATCGGTCGTGGCATCAATAGTAGGGTCCAACCCCAGCCACTCACCCGCAGGGCGTAGTACCCCTCACCCCTCGCAACTGATTTTCCCCCCTCAATGTCTTCCGCCGCCTAGGTCGCCGTCGACTGAGGGAGCTAATGTCATCCCACCTAGTTCGAGCTCTACTTCGTACGCTCAAATCACTAGCACCGATAGGGTGCAAAGCAACGTCGATCCGCGTAGGGAAAGCGTGCAGGCAAATATGTCCTATGCGGACATCGCTTCGCAGGCGCCGCGACGCCCTGAACCGAATCCGGCCCCTTTGCCACCCGTAATAGTAACCATGGAGGATGCCCAACCCCAATCAAGGGCTAAGGGTTACCCACCGATCGTGGTTGAGACTCTGCCCAACTGGCCGCAACATTTTGCCGCGTTGCGTGTCCAGTTGGGCCACCCACCCAACGCGCGGCCTTACAGACAGGGTGTGCGATTCCTCCCGAAGAGCCCTGAAGAGTACAGGGGCATTCAGGCGTACCTCCGCAACCTAGGAGAGTGTGAACCTCGTTTGTCGTGGTTCTGCTACTCGGTTGCGGAGGAACTTCCTACCAAAATAGCCGTACGAGGGCTGCCGGGTAACACAAGCCCCGATGACGTCGAAGCGGCGTTCGAGTCGTTGGGTTATTCGGTGCGACTGGTGCGACTCGTAACTTCCAATTGGGGGCGGTCGGGCTGCCTCTTTCACGTGCAGCTCGACCACCTCTCTAAAGACGAGCTCACAAGGCTTTATCAAATTGATGAGCTCCTATTTATGCCAGGGATTACGATAGAGGCATGGAGGAATGCCAGGCGCCTAGCTCAGTGCCACAGGTGCCAGGCATTCGGCCATGCCTCTTCAAATTGCCACCGCCCTATCAAGTGCATACGATGTGCCGGGGAGCACATACTAAATGATTGCCCAGTCGCCAAAGAGGCGCCTCCGACGTGCGCGAACTGCGGGAAATCGCACACGGCAAACGATAGACGCTGTCCCTCTCTGCGTAAGGAGGCTAGAAAGAGAGGGATAAAGTTGCCGTGCCCTCCACCGCCAAATTTTTCCTCCCAGCGAGCCGCCCGCCCTTCACAGATCCTTTCTGAACAGGAAAGGGCTGAAGGGTGGCAAATAGCCGGTGAACGCCGTGCTCCTCTTGTAGCCGGTAATGATTACCCAATAGATCAAGTAGGGCAAATGCCTACCACCCTCGCGCCACCCGCCAACCCCGCGCGCCCTAAGCGTAAGCCGCGTACGCGAAAAAATAAAAACAAAAATAAAAATGTACCTAGTACAATCCTCCGTCCGGCGTCGCAGGCGAGTTCTCGTCCGGCGTCGTTGCCTGCTTCGCGTCCGACGTCGCGTCCGGTGTCGAGACATCAGTCTCCGTCCGTCCACTTTCACGCCGATACAGGCGTTAACATTTCACTCGGGCCAAACGCCGCGCCCTCCGCTCCTCTTCCGCCTCGCCAGAGCCGTCGCGACGCCTTTAGTCACGCTAACATGCCCCAAACGGCGCAAGACGCCAACCACCCTTCGCGGTCGTCATCCCGCGCACAATCCATCTCTACTAGGGACCCTATTGCGATAATCGTAGGGATCCTAGTAGAGATGCTTCGCGAAATCACCTCGGGGGTCGAGGTCTGGACAGCAGCTACCAACGCCCTGATGCAGATCTTGACCCTTCATAGTTAAGGGTTGCCCTAAAAAACAAAAATAATTTTGATTAAATTAATTTGTAAATTCATCGTAGGTTTGGGTTGTTGTATAGGCGCCCTCTGGGCGCCGTCTGTACAACAACCTAAACCAACCAACAACATAAAACTTTCAACTTTAGACTAAATTCCAAATTTATTCTTTAAACATTATTCAAATATAACGCGTGCACATGCCGCGTTCGGTCAAATATATACTCTTTTGAGTATCAAATCGTCTATAAAACGAGTATGTTAATGTTTGTCAGTTCAATAATGTACTTGTAAATGTATCGTCTTGTTATTGTCCGTTGTAAAAAGTCTTAGTGTCGCATTTGGTCTTGTCGCATTTGGTCTTAGTGGTCGCCTTTGGTCATAGTGTCGCGTTTGGTCCTATGTCTCTAAGTCAATCCCTCTAATAAATTCACTTAAAAACTACATATAAGTAAATGTTACTCGATAAATATTCCTCACTCTTTGTCCGTTTTAGTTGTTGTATCCCCACATACAACAACTAAAAGGGACAAGGCAGTCGTGTGCATGTACTAAGGTACATACACACGGCTGTAGGTAATATTTTTCTTTCAGTGGTTTAGCATATGTCCCAATACGCCCAAACCCGGGTATTGGGACATATGCTGTCTCATCATGTTGTCTCTGTCATGTTGTCTCTTTCTTGCATACATGCATCTAGCCTCTCGAAGCGGCCGTATGCGAGCACTGCGGTGCATCCATACGACCGTTGGTAAATATTTCTTACGTTATGTTGTCATACATTCTCCTTGGGTACCATATGTGTGTATATGCATATTCATATATATGTGTATGCATATACACACATGTTGCTAAGGCAACCGTATGCATGCGCCTAGGTGCAGGCATACGATTGTAGGTATTTTTCTCTTTTTCAGAGGTCTGAGCATATGTCTGAAAACGCCCAACCCGGGTTTTCAGACATATGTAGTCCCTGTATGTATTGTCTTCGTCGTTTTTTGTTACTTGTTGTGCGGTGTGTGTTGACGTATGCACTCTTAGGGGTGTATACGTCCATACACATAGTACTTACATGTGCAGTGGTGTTTCGCCTGGTCAATGTCGACTTAGGTCCCAGGCAGGCACCACTGTACTTTGTTTCTGCGCCAAAAAAAGAGGTAGTAGATGTTGTCACGTCCTTCTCTTCCAATCCAACCCTTTCAGCCCTATAGTGGCTCAAATATTTCCCTAACTGACCTAGACCTGCTTTCTCACAAGCGTAGCCGCAGTAGAGCGGCTCCCATTAACATTACGCGGTGGTGCATGCACCACCGGAGACTGCCCGGGTAAAGAGTCACTAACTCGAGGCCCGTACGTGTCCCTTGTGGACACAAGACTCTCAGGTCAGGTCAGGTCACCTCCCCTCTGAGACAAATCTGGAACAGTTTGTATGGCGCCGCAACCACACCGCTCATTCACGCTGTTCACAGACATCATTGTTTATGTAGTAGTATACGACGCGTTATTTGTATGGAGTGGTCGGGGTGTGGTTATACTAGCGGTTCAAAGTTACAACAAAAATGTATTCACATACACATACATTCCCTTATTCACATACATTCAGGGATATCCCGGTATGGGTTAACAACCGTTATGAGTAGATTATTAACTGTATCAAATAACGGTTACCAAATTCAATCTGTTATTGAATTATTTCTGTTGAACAGAATCAAATGATTCGGTTATTTGTGATCGTTTCTTCTAAGAAAATAACCGCGTGTATGTATAATTTACTACGAAGTCGACCGACTATGGGTCGACGTAATGCGTCCAGTGCCGTAAATAGCCTTTTCTGCGCCCTGTGCGAGGTTCTATAACTGCGCCCTTGTTTTTTTTTTTTTTATATTGTCTAATTTATTTGACGTTTTTGATGATACTGGCTGGCATGTAGGTACGTATGTACTGGAATCAAGCACTGGGGACGCAGCGGTAACTTATCAAGACCAAACTTGCGCCCCCAGAGAGTCTACGCCCTGTGCCTGGGCACCGGTGGCACTGCCCTGTTTACGGCACTGAATGCGTCTATTATGTAAAAATTAAATGTTGTTTCTGACTGTTCAGATGAAAACGGTCACCGTTATGATTTACGTTATTAACAGACATATTTTGGGGTAGGTACCTAAACTTTATATAACATAACGGTAACTTTTTCTTTCGTTTTTCCGAACCCTGTATGCATTGTCGCGTTTTAAGAGCTTTCGATCGGCCTACAACGCGCCCCCGCGTTTAAAACGAGTTCGAAACGCAGCGTATTGCGCGCGCCTTAAGCGCTTGTAGTTATAACTAGTCCCTTATTCTTTTAAGAACTCACAGTGCGATTTTATCCGCGCCCGCCGCGTTATAGGAACACCTGTTTTATTTCCATAGTAACGACACCGAAGTTTTGTGCGGTTCCGCAGCCTTTCCAGTTGCGACTATCAGTCGCAAACTTGGCGAGCGATTACCGCAAGACGGCGGGAGTTTCACGATCAGTTGAATATCCATTTTGAAATGTTTATTGATCGCCCGCCAACCGATTGCAGTACGCGCGGGCGCAAACCGCCGAGGCTGCGGGTGACCGCGGCTCACCAGAGTCACGGGAGCCGCAAACAACCGCGTACACCGCGGGCGTATAACGCGTCGTGAAATTTTACCTATGTAGATACATATGTATCGACATTCTAGAGAAGCTGCGGGTCCGCAACTGCGGCGAACGCGGGTGAAACTCGCTTCGTCAGTTCTTAGCCGACTGTATCTGATTTCTTATATTTGATAATCGCTTTCCAAAATCTTCGACCAAGCGGTAGTAAGATTATTGGTAGTTAATACTAGACCCGCGGGTAAAAATGCAACAGCGAATATTAAGTACCTACATTTTTAATATGCGAATATTGAAAGTGCAAATATCTCTCAGTGTATATGTTATGGTCAATGTAATAAATTAGATATTATTATATAATTAGATATTATAGTCACATACGTATGTGACTATAATATAGTATGGGGTGTAAGTAGCTCATTACGATCTTAAACCAAAGCGAAAGAGACTCTGGCAAAAGAGACATAGGATACAGCGTATTTGTAAGGTGCCCGAATGGGGAAGTACTTCCACCTCACAGAATACCGCAGCCAAATAACAATTCCCTTGAGGGTTGTTGTGTTCCTGCAAGTGAGCGAGGTCACCAGAAAAGAAGCAGTTGCTGCGCTTACAGCGGGAGTGACGGCACGTGGGCTATATTTATTGTTGCAAGCGTTAATATGGCTACGGTAACCGCTTCACATCAGGCAGGCCCTATGCTTGTCTGCCACCCAACGTAGTATAAAAACCGATAAGTACATAGGTATAAATGCCCAGTTTTTAGGCATACAATTATATGTACTGGGACATAATTATTATCGTAAATGCCCGATATTTTGCCCATCTTTACGCTGACTTTACTTGTACTTTACGATGACGCGACGAGCCGTGTGTTGAGAGGCTAAGAGTAAGGATGTGAAATTCGTATAATAAGAGCGTATGTATTACGATCATGTTTATAAACTGAGGTTATTATATTTTCAGTTCCAACCGGTGCCGACTCCGCTAGAACATAAAAGAAAATAATATAAAAGATGACAAACTTGTGTACGTCTTATTATAGTATTTAAAAATTTACATATAGAATAGATATTAGTACTGCTGTGCAGAAGATTTTCTTGGATTAATGATAGTCTCCATTTAAAACACCTCGTTTTTTATGTAGTCGATCAAAATGCCTGCCTTTGCCTGATGGAAAGTACAGGTGTAACCACCCCTTGATGATAAGTGTTTCTTCACGCTTCGTCTATATTACCCTAGATAAGAGGGAAACACGTGTGTCGGCAGCAAATTCCTCAATTATATGGTTTAGCAGAGAATTGAATTGCCGAATTTTTTGGTGCTAGAAGGCAACAGATGTATTCTATGAGGTTAGGATTTCAGACCACCAGGAATGTCTCTAAGGAGAAATGAAGAAGGAGGGACCAGATTACACAACTCTATTTCAAATTGAATAGAGTCCCTTATTCATTGGTATGAATAAGCAATCTATCCAATTATTGAATCGCAATAAGAGATGCGATAATGATAATGGGGCTGGCTTGCACGCTCGGCTCAGGCGGAACGTAACAATGAGTCATGATTTTTCGTGTGTGCAGCCGGCGATCATCGATTTAGAAGACGTTGTCACGTCAAAAATTCCAACATTTGGCCGAAATTCTGGAAGTTTATTTCGTTACAGTTGACATTCTAAAGTCGAAATTAAAATAAAGTAGGTACGAATTTTTTTTTTATACTACGTCGGGTGGCATACAAGCATACGGCCCGCCTGTTGTGAAGCGGTTACCGCAGCCATATGAACGCTCGCAACATAATATAGTCTCGCTCGCGCGCCGCCACCTCCGCTGCCAACGCAGTATCTCCTTCCTTTCTGGTGACCTCACTCACTCGCAGGAACACAGCAACCCTCAAGGGAATTGTTATTTGGCTGCGGTATTCTGTGAGGTGGAGGTACATTCCCCAGTCGGGTAACTCACAATTACGCTTCCTACCTCTCTTTTCACCAGAGCTTCGTTTGTCAGTCAGCAGGGTGCATCGCGTGCAGGTGAAGTTGGCTTTGGTTCCAAGATGTTGATGAACCACTTACAATTACAATTATGGAATAAATAGAAATAAAAAAATGTTATTTCCTGAGATTATTTAATTATTTCCTTTTGTAACATGTATGAGAGTACTCGGGTCGCGTATAGACAGGAACATGTTTAACATGTTTATTTCACATCCATGGATCTGTAACAAAATCGCATTATCTCTTACAATTGACCGATATGATAGTTCATAGGAAGGATGGTGTAAGCGTCACAACATTATAAAACGATACTATAAAGCCCATCACACACTAAGCACACACTTATTAAGAACAAGACGTAGCTATTATATTATTATATACTAAAGCTGACTCGCGCAACTTCGTCTGCGATGTTATATAGCCTTCTTCGAAGAATAGACTATCTAACATTAAAATAATTTTCAATTCGAATGAGTAGTTATCGTAGTTCCGAACAAACTCTTCAGCTTTATAATATTAGTATAGATATAATTCAATAGACTAAACGAGGATATGAAACAATTGCCTAATTGCTAAATATATTTAAAAATATATTAACAAGTCGGTTGATACAAAACTGCTTCTATTCTTTAAATTAATATTTTGATATTTTCAGACTCGGGGAGTTGCGACTCAATTAGGTATTGCAACTACTAATGTTTATGTTTATAAATTATAATATAAATTTTAAAATTGACATTTTAAACTTTAAATTTGATATTAATTAGCCAATAATTGTAACTAAAAATGAATTATAATGTATGCGCTAACTTTGTTCATTGATGCACTACTTTAAATTAAACCGTATAATGGCATACCTACAAGCTTTTATTTTATTTTCTTACAACAGCGAGTGAGTGTTAAGTACCCCTGAGCTTGAGCACTGGCCTGGCGGAGCTAGAATAAACCGGGTTTTCTCCGCATGTGATGAGCCTCCAGTACTCACGCACACAGGCGCCTTAAGGTTGTAGTGGAGTGTACGTATCATAACGAGGTTATCTGTTCCGTTTATGTGTCTATTACTCATGTGTCGCAGCGCTATTGAACGTATATGCATACCCAATACATAATAGATTTAAATTTTAAATTAATTTTAAACATTTTTTGTTTTATTTATATAAAACATAAACATTTTTTTTCGAACAAGTTCTTAAAAGTAGTTTCTTTTGATTTGGTACTCATATTATCCATGTGGAAATTATAAATTGTCATTTTGTGGCGGCCGCCATATTGAATTAAAAATGGTGGCAATTTAGGTAATTATCGATGCATCGTCACAAGAAGTAAAAGCGTATAAAAAGTATATAAGATTAAGAATATGATTTTATAGAAACAAGCACGTGTAGTACGCAAGGGCGGATCCAGGGGGAGGGTCATGGGGGTCATGACCACCCCCTGGGCTGTGTCCAGGACCTAGATGGATCACTAATTAAAATAGTTAAACTTAACGTTTTCATGTATATTTTTGTCACAATATAGATTAAGTACAGTACTTAATACATTAATAAAATACCTACTTTTTACCTGATCTATTATTATCAAAATTAAATTATAACTTGATGAGACTTGACCACAACTATGTGACCTCCCCCTGGCGCCAAAGCTGGATCCGCCCTTGGTAGTACGTGCCCGAAACGTGTAAATATGTAGGTACATTATTTTGAATTTATTATTATTCGACTTACCAAACATCTTTTTCGCAGTACTAACACCGATTTTTATCATACTCTCGATGGGGTTGACTTTCTTTACTGATCCATTAGCGGCGGCGAACATAGGTAGGTACATGGAAATAAAAAAAGGTTAATATATACTAACGATGGCCCCAAGAACGTTAAACCTAAAGTTATTGGGTGGCCCCCACCGAAATTAGCGCCGCCGATACAATGCTTTATTCCCATCTAGAGATATGAGCCATACTCTTAAAAACAGTTTTTTGCTCTACTACTTACCTATAATATATTTACTGTTCAATAGTAAAGTGTGGGTGCAGAAACACTAGGCGCGCTTGTACTTGTAGGTACTTGTGCGCCGGGAAGTGAGCGAGCCATACAACTCCGGTACCCATCATGGAGATTGGGGAGTGGTGGTAGGGCCCCGATGCTTGGTTCGCCGAGCGTCGGTCTCCACGAGCTACTCGACTGACGCAAGTAAGACCTGCCCCCCTAGCCAAGTGTAATTCGTAGCGTAACGAACGTTAGATAGATCACGTGATATTTGTCAAAATCGAAAATTTTAGTATGAGAATTGACAAATGTCACGTGATCTAACTAACGTTCGTTACGCTACGAATTACAATTGGCTAGCGGAGCTGCTACTGTTCCGCTCGCGTGCTCGGTTGGTTTAACGAGCGCAAGAGCGGAGCAGGTAAAGGTCCTCTCGTCTGGTTGGTTACTGGACGAGAGACTCGCATCCCCGTGATATAACCGGAAGGTTGGCACACGGGGCGCACTAGCTGTTAGGTATAGGGTACGTTGTTCAATAGTAAAGAAATACTGTTTTCGACAACCATTCTGAGTACAACATGTAAGTAAACAGAAACGTTTCAGATTTTTTATACGTCGTCGGGTGGCAGACAAGCATATCCACCTGATGTAAAACGGTTACGGTAGCCATATGAACGCTAGCCACATGAAATATCGCTCGCGCGCTGCCACACCCACTGCCAACGCAGCAACTCTTTCCTTTCTGGTGACCTCTCACTCGCAGGAACACAACAACCCTCAAGGGAATTGTTATTTGGCTGCGGTATTCTGTGAGGTGGAGGTACTTTCCCCACTCGTGCAGCTTACAAATACGCTGTATCCTACCTCTCTTTTAGCCAGAGCCTCGTTAGTCAATCAGCAGGGTGCAGGTGAGGTTGTCTTTGGTTCTAAAGATCGGTGTGAGTCACTACACCCCCAATTTTTGGTTTAGTTCAATGTTATACTTTATTTTTGGGAGAAAAGTTGCCTCTGTCAACATTGACAATCCACGTTGTCAAAACCCTCACTCCAACCTAATTATTGACTTACAGAAAATTGAAACACTTGTCTGATAATTACCAAGTAAGTTGGCGTTTGTGGTGGTAGTGGGGTTGGCGATGCGCGAGCGATGCTGCGAGCTCATATAGCTGCGGCACAGAATACCTAAGAAATAGTCGGTAACCGGGTACAGCAAGCACATATGCTTATTTACCCATCGATGTAGTATTAGAAAAAATGTACAATTTCCCTTAGGAATCTGACCACCTGTATGTAGTTAACAAAGCCTAAAAAATAAATATATAGAAGACTAAAATGTTTACCACTGTCTGCGGCGGGGTTTGTTGGAGCTTGCGCCGCTTCTTTAGCTGCCTTCTCTGAGAATTAATTAACATATTAAACACGTAACGAACTTGATTATGAAGAATTTTATAAATCTCTATCGCATAATTAAATTTTTTATCCGACTGCAAAAAACGAGGAGGTACTCAATTCGGCTGTATTTTTTTTTCACGTTTGTAAATTTATCATTTAGATTTGAAAAAAACTTTTTTTATTTGAAAGAGTATACTTCCAGATTGGTCCTATGTTTTTTTCATCATCATCATCAGCCTGTATCTACATACATAAATGTAGAGTAATGATTGGAGTCGGTTTTTTTTTGTTAAAATTATTATTAATTCTAATTTCAAATTTTAATTTACCGGCGGCGTCAGCGGTCGTGGGGTCAAGATCTGCTGGTTTAGCGAGCTGTAATAAAACAGATAAATTTAATAAAATCTAAAAAGAAACGGCTAATAATATGCATCTGGATTTTAGGGTGTAAGTAGTTCATCAACATCTTTGAACCTAAGCCAACTTCACCTGCACGCGGTACAGCCTGCTGACTGACAAACGAAGCTCTGGCGAAAAGAGAGGTAGGGAGCGTAAATTGTAAGCTACCCGACTGGGGAATGTACCTCCACATCACAGTATATCGCAGCCAAATAACTTACGTTCTCATGTTACGTTCAAAATTTGAACAACATTGTGATTAATTTGGTATATAATTCATTTGTATACGTCATTGCATTTACGAGATTATAGTTTTTTATTTTATTGTCAAAGAAAAATACAGTAATGTTACCAGGGGGCTTTTTATTCTTATCAATGAATAAGCGACTCTATTCAGTTATTGAATCGCAATAAGAGTTGGTGGTAAGCCCCCTGATAGTACGATTGTCTTGGAAAATTTAAGTGTAGAATCTTTCTCTTTTTTATTTAGATTCTAAGTTACAAATTATGTATAATACATAGGTACATAATTTGTTTTCGTGTATTTTGTATGTACGACAAAATAAGCGCGGATTTGGTTAAAAAAAAAATCTGTCTTGAGTTTTGACAATTTTTGACTGAGTAAATGTACGTTTTAGTTTTGTGGATCAGTTAATAATGTAGATAGATAAATATAAGAAAGTAGACAATAGAGAGAACAATAGAATAATCACGAAAATATCGCCCTAAAGAGCAATTATTTTTATGATTTTATAAGAAGTTGATCGTAGGTATGATGCAATTCGTGAAGGTCGTTGTCTGATCTTCATGAATTTCATCATCGCTAAAAAAGTATTGCTTGCGCGCTGGCACCAAAGCCGTTGTTAACGCAGTATCTCCTCCACTTCCAGAGCCTTGTTTGCTTAACTGCAGGCTACATTTTGTGCAGATCAGAATGTCTGGATCTTAAGACGGCCCTGCAGGCACTTAAAAAAAAGAAAAGAAAGAAAAAAAAGAAGAACTAAAATAACAGAACGAAAGTTTTGTCCAGGACGATTCAGTTACATATTATCATCACTATCAGCCCGTATCTACTCACTGCTGGATATAGGCCTTCCCAATGCTTTCCTTTCACTTTAGCATATTCAGCCGCTTCCGGCCGCGTTTGTCAGAGCGGGCACCCTATGCTTCATCAGCCCATATGCGGCATCCACTTTAGGACTTTCTGAATTCATTGCCACTTCAGTCTCCTGACTCTGAGAGCTATGTCAACAATTTTGATTCTTGTTCACCATTGCTCGTTGTGCAACTTTTAGTCTGTGAACCAGACCGACGGTCAGCGTTCAAGTCTCTGCCCCTTAGGTCACAGCGGTAGAATGCACTGTTTGAAGACATTAGTATTCAAGCTTTGGGTATATATTAGAATTATATATGGTATAATGAAAATAATTTGTAGTACAAGCCGATTGGTGTCGGAGGCCAGGATTTTCTTTGGATCGTTGAGCCAGTGAATTAAGTAGGTATAATGAAAGTAATACTTACGATAAGCGCAATGCAAGCCGCAAATAAGACCCAAAACACCAATTTGTTCATGATTATTTTCTGTTAAACCCTCGTCACTCACAAATTCCGATAACAAGATGTCGCAGTAGTCTTACTGCTGTGCTATATATATGTACTCGTATATACTCTTAAAACAATTGGACAAACATGGTATTACGTAGGTACATTGTCTTTTGTGAGTAATAGGTTCCAATTATTTAGTTCATTTGAATAGCATTGCGTAACGAATTTCGCAGAAACCGGACAAGTGAGAGCTGAACTTTATGGCGATGAATTCTCGCCTAGTTACATGTAAATAACTAATTTCTGTATTTTTTATTTATACTAAGTACGTCGGGTGAGTAGGAGTCCGAAGGGATAAATACAAGCATACTGCCTGGCTCACGTGAAGTAGTCATATTAACGCTTGCCGCTTACCGTGCCGTAGTCATAAAAACGCTTGCAACATGAAATATCGCTCGCGTGTCGCAACCCCCGTTGCCAACGCAGCAACTCCTTCCTTTCTGGTGACCTCCCTCGCAGGCACACAACTGTATTTTTTTTCACAGCATTGGGCTCAATATGTTCTTAGTTAAAATTTCGTCAATTCTAGTAAATATTCTCAATTTTAAATTTTCATTTTAAAAAATCTGATTAGCCTCCCTCTCGAAAGTGCACCATATTCAAGATATCTAAAGTTGGTTGGAAAATTACCTATGAGTAACTGACAAAACGATTCAAGTGGCCATTTAACATTATATAAGAATCCGTCTTCATTTCAACTTACGGAACCCTAAAACAATAATACCTAAAACTATCATAGTCATGTGATTAACTAGTCTCATATATTTTCTATTACAAGTCGTTTTTAAGGACAAAAATGCTTGAATGTGTTTACCAGGTAAGAAAAACACGTAGAAATATTTTCCATTTACTTAAGTTGAAGATGATTCAAATTCGACTTTTTGATTTCGAAAATCTGGCTTTGATTTAATTTAGTAGTAGTCATCTTCAGCTTAAATGATACTCGTAGAGCTCCCAGTTTCCTACCGTTTAGGCTTAGTACTGTCATTTGCAAACTCCATATATAACTTAAATCGCGTGCTCGCAATTGTAAGTTTAGTAATATAAACTTTAATGCAACATTGTAATTTTAAAAATAATTTTCATTACTACTTGACAAGTGCAAGTTTTCATCATGGTCGCTCGACTGGTGATCTACTAATGTATCTTACATATCGCTGGGCTTCAGCCGTGGAGAGTCAAGGTAAGGCATTAGCTGTTAGTCTGGATATGGTGGAGGCGTTCGATTGGGTCTGAGACCGTAGTCTTCTTTTGAAATTGCCTGCATACGGTTTACCTGAGGCTAGTATTTTGTCCAGTAGAAGCATTAGAGCCGCTGTGGATGGCAGTGGCTCCGATAGCATGGACATTAATGCTGGCGTCCCGCAAGGTCCTGTATTGTCCCCGACGCTATTTGCTGCATATCAATGATATGTTATCTATTGACAGCATTCATTGTTATGCCGACGACATCACCGGGGACACTTGTTACACAGCCCTTGCTAATATTCCCCGCTCTCTGGTGGAAGAGAGCCACCATCAATTTGTGTCAGAGATCGAGAGCACATTGAATAGTGCGTCCGATTGAGGGCGAAAGAACCTAGTTCAATTCAACCTCACTAAGATGCAAGTCTGCGCGTTCACCGTTAAGAAAACCCCTTATGCTGTGGCTCTTCAATTCCAGAACACACCCCTTACAATCTCCAAATTGGGTTTGAAATCTCCAGCGACGTCCAGGGAAGGTCAAGCTGGCGTGGAAGAAATTAAATGTGCTCAACAGGGCGAAGTAGTGCTTCCATCCGCGGCAAAGACTTCTGTTTTACGAAGCTCAAGTACGCCGCATGTGCCGTACTGTTGTCATCTATAAGTCTGAGAAGAGATTTTGCGTCCCTTTGTGTAATCTAGTGATTGTACAATGGGGTGTGTTCAGAGGAGTTGTTTGACATTCATGACATGATGCGTACGGCCTCCTTCTACAGTCGTACCGCTCGCCATCGACAAGGAATTCATACTCACACATTGAAGCCTAAGTGATCGCATGTTATGAGCGTTAATATGTCTACGGTAACCACTTCACATCAGGTGGGCCGTATGCTTGTCTGCCACCCGATCTGGTATAAATATTATTTATATATATAATATTAGGAATAGAAAGTGTAGAATAAAATTACTACTAATTAGATTTAATAACTTTCCTTTTAAGTCACATACATTTTATTCATATTACAACATAATTTTATTCATTCCTAAAGGCATGTAAATAAACAATTTCAATAATTCCATAGAATTTTCGTCACGTATTATTAATACGTTAATAAAAAATTTCAGAGTAATAATTCGTCATCAGAATCATTCGAAATGAAGCGCGGGAATACGGGCGGCGACAACCAGCTATTGCCACCGCTGCAGGTTAGTCAACCGGCTCAACCAATTTCAAATATACAGTTGAGAAATGTGCCGGAGCCGGAGTCATTGTTGTTATTATGTTATGTAATGATAACACAAATGGTTATGTTTCTCCAAAGAAATCATCTATGGCGGACGTAGTTCGCAACCAGAATAAATGCCAGAACATTAATGACAACAAAAACGATGAAAATTGGACCCTAGTACAAAAGCAGAAGCGTAAGAAAAACAATTTTACAGGAAAAAATTGGCAATGCGAACTGTGATCATGAATTGAAATTTAAGGCGGCAGAGAGAAGAATTCCGTTGTATATTACCAATGTGTATAAAGAAACAGCTGATCGGGACATTATATACTAAAAAAAAACAGGAGAACAGGTGACACTTATTAAGATTTCTATTAAAAATTAATATAGGTATAACGCCTTTAAATTCTTTGTTCCGAGTTATAGATTGCCTGTATTTGTGAACGAATCACTGTGGCCTACAGTAGATTGTTTTTCGACGGTTTGTACACATGAAGTATCAAACCGCCGATAAACACCTGAGTACGAAAACAAACAAACAGCATTATCAATGGATGGTAAAAAATATATCAAGATGATAAGCTTTAACTGTAAGGGATTAAAACGCTCTATGGATTGTGTAAGATCTCTATGTGAAAAGGCGGATATTTTACTTCTTTAAGAATCATGGTTGATTTCTCATGATATTCCCCTGTTGGGAACAATAAGTGATGACTATGCATATACTGGGAAGTCTGCGGTGGATACGTCAGCGGGAGTTTTGAGAGTAAGACCTTATGGTGGCGTGGTCATTCTATGGTGAAAAAATGTGTTTTCATCTGTAACTGTGTTAGGTTGTGACAGCAATCGTATAATAGCGTGTAGGGCTGTGATAGATCGTGAGTGCACGGTCTTTATAGTCTGTGTTTACATGCCTACTGAACCCAGTAAAACCCTAGTCGAAATTACGCAGTGCTTGAGCGAAATATGTGCGATTGTTAACAGCAGTAACAATGAATCAGTTCTTGTACTCGGTGACTTCAATGCCCACCCTGGCAGTCTCTTTCATGAAGAGCTAATGAACTTCTGTGCGGAGTAGCAATGGCGACGTGCTGATATAGAGCACCTGGGACTCAATTCAGGTACCTATACATTTTTAAGTGAGAGTCATGGTTGTTTTCGGTGGCTTGATCTACATACGCTTGATATATATACCCAAAGCTTGAATACTAATGTCTTCAAACAGTGCATTCTACCGCTGTGACCTAAGGGGCAGAGACTTGAACGCTGACCGTCGGTCTGGTTCACAGACTAAAAGTTGCACAACGAGCAATGGCGAACAAGAATCAAAATTGTTGACATAGCTCTCAGAGTCAGGAGACTGAAGTGGCAATGAATTCAGAAAGTCCTAAAGTGGATGCCGCATATGGGCTGATGAAGCATAGGGTGCCCGCTCTGACAAACGCGGCCGGAAGCGGCTGAATATGCTAAAGTGAAAGGAAAGCATTGGGAAGGCCTATATCCAGCAGTGAGTAGATACGGGCTGATAGTGATGATAATATGTAACTGAATCGTCCTGGACAAAACTTTCGTTCTGTTATTTTAGTTCTTCTTTTTTTTCTTTCTTTTATTTTTTTTAAGTGCCTGCAGGGCCGTCTTAAGATCCAGACATTCTGATCTGCACAAAATGTAGCCTGCAGTTAAGCAAACAAGGCTCTGGAAGTGGAGGAGATACTGCGTTAACAACGGCTTTGGTGCCAGCGCGCAAGCAATACTTTTTTAGCGATGATGAAATTCATGAAGATCAGACAACGACCTTCACGAATTGCATCATACCTACGATCAACTTCTTATAAAATCATAAAAATAATTGCTCTTTAGGGCGATATTTTCGTGATTATTCTATTGTTCTCTCTATTGTCTACTTTCTTATATTTATCTATCTACATTATTAACTGATCCACAAAACTAAAACGTACATTTACTCAGTCAAAAATTGTCAAAACTCAAGACAGATTTTTTTTTTAACCAAATCCGCGCTTATTTTGTCGTACATACAAAATACACGAAAACAAATTATGTACCTATGTATTATACATAATTTGTAACTTAGAATCTAAATAAAAAAGAGAAAGATTCTACACTTAAATTTTCCAAGACAATCGTACTATCAGGGGGCTTACCACCAACTCTTATTGCGATTCAATAACTGAATAGAGTCGCTTATTCATTGATAAGAATAAAAAGCCCCCTGGTAACCTTACCCAAAAAACGGGGCATGAGTGTAAATCGCGAGTACATCTCACACCTTCGGTTTGCCGACGACGTGGTCATAATGGCTGAATAGCTGGAGGATCTCAGTCGTATGTTGACCGATCTCAATGTTGCATCTTGATCCGTCGGGGATGAATTTCGACAAGACGAAAGTCATGTACAACGATGTTGTCATCCCTAGCCCGGTTATGGTAGAGAATACACAGATTGAAGTGGTTAAAGACTATGTCTACTTCGGACATTCCATACAGCTTAGCCGGGTTAACTTCAACAAAGAGATCAATAGACGCATTCGATTGGGCTGAGCAGATTTTGGAAAGCTTCGGCACATCTTCACCGCACAGATACCCCAATGTACAAACGTCCTCCCTGCAATGACCTATGGTGCAGAGACTTGGACACTCACCGTCGGACTGGTCCACAGGCTAAAGGTCGCGCAGCGAGCGATGGAGAGGGCTATGCTCGGGGTTTCTCTGAGGGATCGAATCCGGAACAAAGAAATTCGACGGAGAACTAAAGTTGTCGACATAGCCTTTCAAGTTTGCAAGTTGAAGTGGCAATGATCGGGTTACATCTGCCGAGTATATAATATATGATGGCAGATGGGGGAGGTAGATATTAGAGCGGAGGCCGCGCGTAGGATGACAAAGCGTTGGACGCCCTCCTTCTAGATGGTGCGATGACCTTAAGAAAGCGGCTGAAAGCGGCTGGATGCGGAAGGCGGAGGATCGTATTTGACGGAAAGCTTTGGGGAAGGCTTATATATCCAGCAGTGGATAGATACAGGCTGATGATGATGATCTTTTGGGGTGGATACATTGTTTCGATGCCAGGATTTTGTCCGCACAATTGGCTCTTTGGTTTTTTGAAATCCGTTCATGTGCCGGAGTTATCGCGTAATATACATAAAAAAAAACGGGTTGCACTCCGGGAGTGCCGGCAGAAGTGAAAACTTGTATATTAACATTGTGCATTTTTTAATATTTTGGAATGGTTAGGGAATAATTTTGCACGAATTACTTTATTTATCAGTATAAAAGTTACATTTATGTGGTATAATACAATATTCATTTATTGCGCTATCGTACACAAACATAACAATTTATATTACATAAAAAATAAACAGCAGGAGCAGACATACATTTACCGCGCGGTAGAAAGAGGGGATACCTATTACTTCCTCTCCTACGCCGCGCCGGCGGTCTACTTTCCATCCGTCTTACGAATTTTCGATCAGGTCACGTGTCCTCACGCGAGTTTAACATTTCTTACCCATCCCAAATAGCACAACGCAGCTAAAGAAGTTTTCACTTCATAAAGTATATATACAGTCGAATTGAGAATCTCCTTCTTTTATAGAAGTCGGTTAAAACTGTTTTTGGTAGACGCGCGCTTTAAAAACTGTGTAATAAACCTAATTTCACGCGGGTGAAACTGCGGGCACAGCTAGTCCTACTAATCCTACTAATATTATAAACGCGAAAGTTTGAGAGTATGTGTCGATGGCTGGATGTTTGTTACTTTTTCACGTAAAAACTACTGAATGGATTTTAATGACACTTTACAATAATATAGCTTATGGATCAGAATAACATATAGGATATAATTTATAAACATATTCAGTGAATTTTCCAAAATATAGACAACCATAATTAGAATAAAAAATTATAATTTATTTCTAATGCAAATTTGGTGGTAATAATAATCCATTCATCAAAATAAATACTGTTAACGCTTCTGGTATTTAAAGTAAGTAGATAAACTTTGTCTTTTACACTACATCATTTGGGCAAAATTAAATATTTGAATAATTACGACGATGACAAACCGAGTGCGATATGGTGCTGCACGTACATATGCTCGTTCACGCTTTGCACAAACATTATTACCTAATTGTTGTTGAGGCGGCATTGCTATTTAGTGATTTCAGGATGTGATGCTGCCTAAGTACTGCGGTGTCGCTTTAATAGAATCTACATTGTATTGTCAACTATATCTTAATTTATGGTTTGCCTTGAAATTGTAATATCGCGGTGACGTAAACAACTGTAAAAGTAACAAAGCGCAACACTATTCTGGAGTCGAAGTGAAAAATCTCGAAGATAGAAGGACGTATATCTTGGTTCCGAACTTTGTCGAGTATGCTTATGGCTAACTTGAAGACTGCATCTGAAAATATAACGCTAATTATATTATGGGTTTCGTGGTCATAAAACAAATTTATATTTCAAAATATGCATGCAGGTATTTACAGTTTAAACAAAAACTAGCTTTCGCCCGCGGTTTCGCTCGCGTGAAATTCGGGCATTTTAGATTATCCAAACCAAGTCTAACACGGACCGCAACCACCTTCATGTAGCATCTTTAATTGTACTATAAAATGTTTTATGTACGGATGTAAGAATTTTCCCAATAGCTACTACATCCGTCCCGCTCCCGCCGCGCCACCCCCGATCTCATAAGCACTGATTGACGCGAAATGCAAAATTAAAAACCTATTAGGATAACACAAGACTTATTCCAGCAGCTTAAAAAGGATAAATCAAACTTTAAAAATATTACACCGACTTCAAAAATCTCAGGTAGTACTTATTTTTGGCTTTTCGAAAGAAAGCCGTTGGCTTTGGTTCAAAGATGTTGATAAACCTCTTACACCCCAAAATTGTGTCGCGTAAAAAAGTGTCGCGTAATTCACGTCGTTTTCATATATAAATGTGCTGTGATCAAGTTAGTCTGCCATTTGTATGAAACCGACGTGAATTTTATTTTTATTTCTTTAAATAAAAGGAAATTTGTGCTACGATATAGTTACTTAGATATATAATATAAGAGATCTTCTAAATCAAGGTATGTAGCCTTTGATTTATCAGTGGTCCCACACTAGGCAGAAATGCCTGTCCTGTGGTGACCTTGATTCCTTTAACAAGAGAGTATTATTAATTACTAAGCCGCCTATAAAATTGTTTGAAAATTGAAAACTTGTAATAAAGTATGGTAAGATATACTTAGGTGTTTATAAAATGACAACCCATATATAAAGTTAATGAAATAAATTTATTATGTAATTACCAATTAAGAGACGCTAGGTCCGTGGGGACCATCAGCACATAAACTGTTTCAACAGTTGTCAAAAAGATTGTTCGAAGTATCACATGACCAAAGGGCTGGCCAATATCTCGGCCAGAGGATTAGCATTGCCATTCAACGTGGCAATGCTGCCAGCCTTTTGGGCACTTTTCAAGTGGGTAACGATTTGGCGGGGCATCATTATTTATAGTTATTTATTTCTAAGTTATATTTAAGTAGGTATTTTATTTATAAGTTAATGTTTAAAATAAATATTATCAAAATTACGAATATAATATGTGACTCACATTTCACAAATTAACTTATTATTAATTACGTTTGATCTCACCCTTAAAGTGTTTTGACGTAATAACATCTTTTAAATCGATGAACATCGGCTGCACGCACGAAAAAGACAGACAATGAGTCATGCATTGTCACGTTCCGCCTGAGCCACTTATCTTCCACTCCATTGGCCGATGTTTTCTTATGACGTTATCACGTAAAATTATCGTCCGTAAACCGACTTTACAAACAAATTATTTATTTCGAACAATTTGTCTGTTAGAGTAGTTTACTCCCCACAGAGTACCCGACTGTGGGGAGTTTCGCAGGTGGAACTACGGGTCCGCCTGTTTGGATCAGGATACTTCGGGGACGGCGGCAAGCCCATAATTTGCCAGTCATGGGTCCCGATTCGAGGTGGCCATATGTGCGTGTAATCACTCACATGCACGTGGAGTAGCCACAGAGGTTGGACATGTTCGTCTGCCTTGCCAAATTGTCGGCCGGGCGTTCAACCTCGCGCATAGCTGGGGATCACTGGCCTTGGGCGAAGGGCCGCCACAGTGGTTCACAGCGGGGCTTACAGCGGTGTCGGCTTCCCAAGCTGGCATTCGCAGCTCGGGTACTTGCCTGCTGAGCAAGGAGGATGGCGGGCGATCGCTTCCGTCACCCCGGTCACCCTACCGTAGGCCTGGGGTAGGCGTCCTTTTTCGAAGGATCTGGCGAGAAGTGAGCGTGCCTTATACAGCTCCGGTGCCTGTCAAGGAAATCAGGGAGCCAGCTAACCGGCGCCCCAGTGTGGGTGCAGAAACACTAGACGCGCTTGTACTTGTCCTTGCGCGTCGGGAAGTAAGCGTGTCATACAGCTCCTGTACCCATCATGGAGATTGCGGAGTGGTGGTAGGGCCCCGATGCTTCGTTCGCCGAGCGTCGGTTCGCCACGAGCTACTCGACTTAAGAGTACTCAAGTAGCTTGCATCATGCAAGCTACTTGCATGATGCAAGCTTTCACCTGCATGCAAGTTGTATGCAGGTGAAAGCGGAGTAAGACCTGCTAATGTTCCGCTTGCGTGCTCGGTTGGTTTACCGAGCGCAAGATCGGAGCAGGTAAAGGTCATTCCGTCTGGTTGGTTACTGGACGGGCGACTCGCAATACTGTGATATAACTGAAAGGTTGGCACACAGGGGCGCACTAGCTGTTAGGTATAGAGTACGTGTTAAAGTAGTGGAAAACAACTTTAGTTCGGGGTCTGATATTGTTTTCCAATTACATGTTTAATTTGGCAGATTTTATGTCGTCGTACTCGTAGACAGGTCGTGTGGTGTTGCTTTTCCGCTTCCGTAGATTAGAGTTCCTATTTTTTTTTTGCCACGGAACCCTAATTGATTATACTTTTCCTAACGGAACCCTAGCAGGTATAATTATTATATAGGGCTTAAACTAGTAATTTTTTTTCGACGAATGTTTTATTATTTTTTGGACGGATCGCGGAACCCTTGTGGCCCTTCCACGGAACCCCAGGATTCCGCGGACCGCCTATCGGGAAACCTTATAATCACTTAAGCACTCTGACATTATTAACTTAATTTGGTCAAAATTGACTCATGTCCTTTCAAAAATAACCAATTTAGTTATTTATGTTATCGTGTAAAGATTGTCGTATGATTGTGCAAGTGCCCTATTAAGTTAATTTTTTTGTTTCCGTTTTTGTTTCGTGAATGAAATGACATACAATTTGCTTTTTCTAGATTAATTCATATATTATTAATTATCATATCATATAGATATAAATCAGTATTATATCATTTGTATACAAACATTTTAGGAGCTTGATGTCTGTCTTATCGAACATGCAAGTTAAGCTACGTCGGCCGTAGTCTGTCCATGGATGGGTTTATTTATCTCTGGCTCCTCCGTGCTTCGGAGGGCACCTTAAGCTGTCGGTTCCGACTGTGTCATTAGATTACAGTCGTTAAGCCAAGTTACGCCTGTATGCAGCTTGAAAACATTGGCCTCCGCTAAACCGCAGCTGCACCGCAGGTGAGCTGCGCGGTAGAGCATGCACAATACCCCTTCGGTTAAGTGGGGACCCTTATCCCAGCAGTGAGATGAAAATAAGGATTGAAGACGACGACAAAAAATTGATAATTTTGTCAAAAATATCAAATTTTTTGTTGTAACATTTTTGCGTTTTGTTAACATCAGTACCACTATAAATTGAGTGCCTATCGGCTACGTACATACGTATACATTTTTTTTATTATATTACACATACTGTTTTCATGTATCCGATAGGACCTAACATCATCGAGTCGCCACCCCATATTTTTCAACACTTCTTCACTTTCGGTACCGCTCACACTGGCTTTAAGTTTTCCTCCTGTAAGGTACACACTGGCTGCTTAGTGCAGTGCAAGTTTTTTGGTCACATTCGAACATGTTAACGTTTACAAGCCGAGCAAATTGAGAAAAAGTTTCATATTGTAAATTTACCAGACGCTTTATTGATTTATAATGATAATATTATATAGATAATATCAAGAAATAGTAGTTTATGAAACTGTTGCATAATAAGGGTTCTTAAAATACGAGTGTGAGTTTATCACATGAGCCGAAGGCGATTGAGATAATAGACCACACGAGTATTTTAAGACCTAATTATGTGCAGTTTCATACACTACTTTATCTAATCTCATGAAATAGATGACAATAATATTTTAAATAAAACCATGAAGTTAATTAACAGCTTCATTTCTTTCTTATAAATTCATTTGCAGATGGAGTATGCGTGGTCCGCATGCGCGACGCGCCGCGCGGCGCCGCGTTCACAGATTATGTAGAAAAATTTTGCAACGTTGCAATGCATTTGCATTGCATTTGCATTGCAACCTGTTTAAAATACCTGTATCCAGGGCTGAAGCTGTATCGAAATGGAGAAAAAGTTATTTTTCGATACAGTTGTCCATAGAAGAGTTGTATCGAAAATTAAGTTTTTAAATTTATTTTGATATCTTGTGCGTAAAAGACTGACATTAAGATTGAGTGTTTAGTTTTTTAATCTCTAAATTTCTGTATGAGATTAGATAAATATTTTTATTTTTTGTTTCATTATAATAATGGGTAAATAGTAGTGACATGGTGTTTAATCTGTAAAGTATAAAAAAAAAATATAAACGAACATACGAAAATAAATTTATACTTTGGTTTAGTAAATAATAATTATTAAATGTAAACAAAGCAACAAACATCATATTTTGTGATTCATACAAATGTCACTAGATGGCGCTGTACGGTTTTAGATTTAGATTTACGTTGGCTCTCTTATTATCAACTAGCTTTCGCCCGCGGCTTCGCTCGCGTGACATTCGGGGCAAACACATGTTTACTCAATAATCAATAGAAGTACTCGTGTAAAATTTAGGATAAAATAGTCCAACTAATCTCGTTTTCCCGTATAAACCAACTAATCTCATTTTCCCATACAAACTTTGGACCTCCGTTTTACCCTCCTAGAGGTAAATTCTAAATTTGAAAAATCTTTTTAAGTAATTCGTGTCCACTACGTTATATTTTCAAATCGATGCCATTGTCCTAACTAACGTCCCAGAAAACCATAGAATCGACACCCATATTGATATCTCTGTAGGTGTGGAATGGGGTTGAAATGTCATACATTTCAACCCCATTGCACCCCTACAGAGTTGTCACGTCGGCTATGTTGGATTATTAAATAGTTGTTTTTTTCGTAATCAGCGACCCGATATACCATAAAGTCGACCAAGTGCGAGTCGGACTAGTGCACTATGGGTTCCGTACCATTATCTATAAAAACACATTTATTGTATGGGAGCCCTTCCTCCCATCCTTAAATATTTGTTTTATTTTTATTTAATTATTTATTTATTATGTAACTAAATATTATGACTGAGTATTTCAGGCGTTTACCTATTGCCATTATCAATTGTGAGCAAAAAAAGAACAAAACGATCACGTTTGTTGTATGGGAGCCCCCATTTTTTTATTTCATTATTTTATTCTGTTTTTTAGTATTTGTTGTTAGAGCGGCAATAGAAATACATCATCTGTGAAAATTTCAACTGTCTAACTATCACGGTTTATGATATACAACCTGGTGACAGATGGACGGACGGACGGACAACGGAGCCTTAGTAATAGGGTTCCTTTTTACCCTTAGTACGGTACGGAACCCTAAAAAACAATACCTATGACGATTTTCAGACTTTGTTTAACACATTTTATACATTTCAACGCCATCGCACCCCAATAGGAGATGATGGTCACGTTTTCACCCTACGGGTACAATAAATAACAATAATAGGTAATTTCTGGGATAAAAACTATCTTAGGTAAGTATGTCCTTTCCCAGGACTCAAGGTATCTCTCAACCAAATTTCATCTAAAACGGTCTAGCGATTTAAGCGTGAAGAGGTAACAGACATTCTGTCGCATTTATAATATTAGTATGGATTGGCGTTCCGAAAACCCGTAAAAACGACACATATATTGATATACAGACATTTCAACCTCATCACACCTCAATAGAGGATGATCGTCACGTTAGCCACGTTGGATTATAAAATAATTGTTGTTTTTGTAATCAGCGACCCGATAAACCATAAAAACAATACCCATGACGATTTTCAGACTTTTTCACCCCATTTTACTCCTTTAGGAGTTGAATTTTTACAAAACCTGAAACACGTGTTTACTCATTTAAGTATAGAAGTACTCGTGTAAAGTTTCGGATAAAAGAGTCCAACTAATCTTGTTTACCCATACAAACTTTGGACCCCCGTTTCAACCGCTTAGGGGATGAATTTTGAAAAATCCTTTCTTAGTGCACCCCTAGACGTCATTAGGAACCTACTTGCCAAATTTGGAATCTCTAGACCCAGCGGTTTGGGCTGTGCGATGATATATAAGTCAGACAGTCAGTTTCTTCTTTTATAGATTTAGATTATGTGAATTCTGGGAATAGAGACGGTTTCTCCTGCACCGCTACCTGTTAAAATTTGAGCCTCGATTATATTTTGTTGCAACTGGGTTACTTTTAGCCGAGTTCCATTGCAAAGTTGTGGTCTTAAATTTCGGAGCAGAATAATCGGAATGCCAATTTTTTTCGGATATTGCGACTTCTGACTGAGTCGGCACGCAAAGGCATAAAGACTCATTCATAAAACTATTAAGCTTTCTTATCTTTTGTTTACATTCACAGATGGTCAAATGCTTTGTTTGTACAACGCTCAAAAAAGTACTGTTTATTTGGTGAGGGCAATTAACTTACCGTTCTTAGGTACCTGCCTAGCATCCAAATGTGCAACAAAAAATAATGACGTAATAACATCTAATTAAACTCGAAAGAAATCTAGTTTTAACGAATGAAATAAACAAAACAATCACCCAACTAAAGAAAACAATATTCAATAACTTATCTACTAAAGTAAGCAAATCGAATTGTAAACAATTTGCAGTTAATAATAACGCATTTGCAAAACAATAATTGTCACGTGTCTGCAGGTTTGGGCAAGCACACTTAGGCATATTTTTTCTATGCCGTACTACCATCGTTTTTTACTCATGTGGTACCACGCCGCGTAACAACCCCCGCCCGCTCCCTGCCCCCCGCGCGGCAACACTCATTGTGTACGGGCGCGGTGCTTGGCAAGTTTCTGACTCAACCATAAAAGATAGACATATGCTGTCGTGGGATAATTTTTATATAATTTTAAGGAGAACATTTCCGTCATACATGATTTCTGAGTAGCTTTAACCATTAAGGCTGAACACGCGACGGAAGCTTAAGAAATGGAGTAACTTGTCTCGTTTTCCCAACATTTCCCTTCACTGCTCTGCTCCTATTGATCGTAGCGTGATGAAAAGTATACTATAACCTGCCCAGGAGTATGAAGAATAATTGTACCAAGTTTCGTTAAAATCCGTCGAGTAGTTTTTGTTTCTATAACGAACATACAGACAGACAGACAGACAGACAGACAGACAGACAGATAGACAGACAGACAGACAGACAAAAATTTTACTGATTGCATTTTTGGTATCAGTATCGATCACTAATCACCCCCAGATAGTTATTTTGGAAATATATTTCATGTACAGAATTGACCTCTCTACAGATTTATTATAAGTATAGATTGGTCTCCGCTCAGTTTCGACGGCGCGGAGTGGCGACCAATTGTTAATCTATGTTCGCGCTGTAAATTGTTTTGTAGAATTGCATATAGCCTATTTTGTAAGAATCATTTTAGCAAGCAACCAAGCGAGCAATACCAAACCCCGCAACCTGTCGTCGAAATTACTGGACAGTGGATCGCTGTTCAGAGCACCCCTTTCAGCGACGTCATAGCCGTGACGTCAGAGCGGAAGGCGCTGCAGGCCGCGGCAGGAGGCGAGTGGGAGGAATTTATAAGAGGAGCAGTGGAGCCAGGAGATCTGATTGAATCCTGGAATATCGCACACGGTGTCATTCGCACGTAGCACAATCGTCAGGAAGTGAGTGAGTGAAGTGATCAATCGTGAGTACATTTTTCATTTCAATTTTATCAAGCCATTTTGAACCTTACAAGCAGTCAAGAACAAATAGAAGAAAAAAATGTCAGTGTTACAAGCAAAATTGAACTTTATTTCCTTAGACATTTTAACTTTAAATATTAGTGTAGTATTTTATTATATGGAATATTAGACTTAGAATAATTTTAAGAATTTGGTCCCGAATCTATGCCCAATTTTCTATCGAGTTACATTCCAAACACTTTAAAATTTTTTTACAACTTCATGGAACCGTTGACCTGAGTATACAGTTAAAATTTCAGCTTGATACCTACACGCATTCTCGACATAGAGGGTCTTGACAGATAGACAGACAGACGGACAACAAAGTGATCTTATAAGGGTTCCGTTTTTTCTTTTGAGGTACGGAACCCTAAAAACGAGTGTGCTTTAGAGCACACTCGTTTTTAGGTTTCCGTAGCCAAATGGCAAAAAACGGAACCCTTATGGATTCGTCATGTCTGTCTGTCCGTCCGTATGTCACAGCCACTTTTTTCCCGAAACTATAAGAACGATACTGTTGAAACTTGGTAAGTAGATGTATTCTGTGAACCGCATTATGATTTTCACACAGAAATAGAAAAAAAAAAAACTTTGGAGGTTAGAATATATTTTGAACTGAAACTAAAATTTTTTTTTCGTCAAACCCATACGTCATACAGGTACCTAATTATAATGTTTACTTATCAATACCTACCATAATTTAAAAAAAATACACTATTATTAAAACATCGATCAAAGTTACAACGAACTACAAGAACAAGTAAACATTATAATTAGGTACCTGAATGATGGGATGTAGATCTAACTATATGCGAGCCTATATAGGCTTGTGATAGCTAAACATGCTAATATAATTATATTCCAGTTTGACAAGAAACATTTCCAAAAATATTGTTGATTTGTGTGCCTCCTCGCGTAGTTGGATGGACAAGTAATGGTTCACGATTTATGCATAAAGGTTTATGTTTATGAAATTAAATGTATTTTATTTTTATTTTTATATTTGAGTTGATTGAATTAAAGGTAAATTTCGGGTTACGATTTATGACGTATAAAAAACTACTTACTAGATCTCGTTCAATTCAATTTTCGATGGAAGTTTGCATGGTAATGTACATCATATATTTTTTTTAGTTTTATCATTCTCTTATTTTAGAAGTTACAGGGGGGGGGGGGGGGGGGGGGGCACATTTTACCACTTTGGAAGTGTCTCTCGCTCAAACTATTCAGTTTAGAAAAAATATATATGAGATACCTCAATATCATTTTTGAAGACTTATCCATAGATTATGTATGACGTATGGGTTTGACGAAAAAAATTTTTTTGAGTTTCAGTTCAAAATATATTCTAACCTCCAAAGTTTTTTTTTTCTATTTCTGTGTGAAAATCATAATGCGGTTCACAGAATAGATCTACTTACCAAGTTTCAACAGTATCGTTCTTATAGTTTCGGGAAAAAAGTGGCTGTGACATACGGACGGACAGACAGACATGACGAATCCATAAGGGTTCCGTTTTTTGCCATTTGGCTACGGAAACGTTTTTAGGGTTCCGTACCTCAAAAGAAAAAACGGAACCCTTATAAGATCACTTTGTTGTCCGTCTGTCTGTCTATCTGTCAAGACCCTCTATGTAGAGAATACGTGTAGGTATCAAGCTGAAATTTTAACTGTATACTCAGGTCAACGGTTCCATGAAGTTGTAAAAAAATCAAACTGCTAAGTTGACGTAAAAAAAGATACGGGTGTTTATTCAGTAAAAAACGCATATTTCGACACTTCTCAATGGAATCAAAACTCGTAGGGTACTTCCCGTTGACCTATAACTATGAAATTTGGCAAGTAACATCGTTATGGACCACAAGTACAAGAATAAATCTCAAAACTATACATTTGTAATTAAATCTCAAAAAATAAGGGGTCTATATTTTTTATAGTGGCTCGAAATTTCAAATTGATGTGCACATTGCAAAATATATTTTATTTATTTTTTCCGACGCATTATTTTTTATTTATAATGCAAAATATAGAATTTCAGGAAAAGCTCGGAAAACAACTGCACGATTAGATTCCTGAACTATATTTATAATGATCCTACGTACGGAACCCACGGTGAGCGAATCCGACTCGCACTTGTCCGGTTTTTTTTTAATTTATTCGACCACACGACTGAAGTAAAACTTTTACTTATATCGCCCTCTCAATTTCCGTTCGCCTCGCCCGATCACACCTTTCGTAACTCTCTCGTCACGCATTCACCAACTCCCCAAGTCAAGCGTGGATAAAGAAGTTTTCCATCATCATCAGGTCCATTTTAGTCTCCACTACAGGATCACGACCTCTCTCATCCGTCCTAGACGGAAGGAAGATTTGGCCTACACTCCCCACGCTGGCCAAACGGGTTGGGGAGGCCTGCCCCTTACCACCAACTCTTATTGCGTCTACGATCGATAAAACCATCGATGTTATCGTCGATCGATCGTCTAGATACGTATCGTGGTGGACAACACGGACATTATTTAGTAAAAGTAATTTTCATAATAAATAGGTAAACGTAAAAATATGTCTGTTTTTTTCTGTACCTGCACAAGCACGCACGGTCTCTTCAATATGGACGTGGCAGAGCAAAAAGACGCCTTACTGAAAGAGTATACAAATATGTTCAACATCGTGCTACGATGGTTATACTTTACTGGATACATATACTTTAAAATTGACAACAATAGAATTGTCCGTAAAACAATGGGCTCGTTTGTGTATGGCGCTTTTATAATTTTTTTAATAAATGTCACATTAGCAATCATAATCTACAGAGGACTCAAAATAGGATTCATGTTTGTTGAGGAAGCAACAGTGTGGATATTACTAACTTTTGTGAATACTTGTTTTATGATAAACACCACATTTGGAAACAAACACATAGGATTAAAACAGTTAAACTATTGCATAGAAATGGATATATTTTTGGGAATACACGAGACTAAGTTTATGAGAGAAAGACTTCAAAAGGTCTACTGGGCAGAGACTGTTGCTACATTCATTTTTGAAATATTTGTTTTGATTAGTGTGAATATATCGATCGTTAAAACAGCTAAATCATATATAGATTCCCAAATTCTAGCGCATATACTTTTTACAATATACTTCACAATTGCTCTTTCATTAATTCATGATATCTTCTGGAAATTTATCCAGTGGATCTTTGTGAGCATGAGAGTAAAATATTTGAACATTGCTATTATGAAACTTGCTAATGTGAAACTGGAATATATACCCGAAATATTTCCTTTTGATGGAATCTTCTGGAAAAAATCCTTTGAAAAACAAGTAAATTTTCATACAAGAGCAGAACCAAAAAAAATTATTCAAGCGTTTAAAATGATTTTTGACCACGTTAGTTACTTAGAAAAATATCATAAATTCATCGTAAGTTGTTTTTATTATTAATTTCAAAATATTTGGAGAAGTCAGAAATATATTTTTTAACATTTACCTAATATTACTGCCAGGAGTTATTAATCATATCGAACAGTAATATTTAAAGTAAGTTTATAAACATTGCTGCACCTATGATTGCAATATCGAGTTAAATCAATATAATAATGTATAATAAATTAAGTTATATAATTCACATTTTTTTTTCTTTGCAGATTTTTATATCCTTTGTTTTCATGTTTTTGGATTCACTACTTACTGTGAAGGCATTCATCCCGTATATAGAACAGAAGGTTTGTTTGTGTGATAATCATCTATTACAACACTTATTATATAAGAGTAAGGTTTTTATTCGAGTAAGATCGGATCGGGTAGAAGATCATACGATCTTTTACCCGATCCGATCTTACCAGACAGATACCTTACCAAACAGATACCTGTTTCAGTGAAATAAAGGATATTTTCTACTTCTGGTATCATCATCAGGTCCATTTTAGTCCCCACTACAGGAGCACGACCATCTCTCGTCCGTCCTAGACAGAAGAAGGATTTGGCCTACACTCCCCACGCTGGCCAGACGGGTTGGGGAGGCCTGCATTCATACCAATGAATAAGCAATCTATTCAATTATTGAATCGCAATAAGAGATGGTGGTAAGGGGGCTGATCGATATTTGATAATGTATTTCCTTAGTCGCCTTGTACGACATCCACGGGAAGAAACGGAGTGATTCTATTCTAGTCTGCCGGAAACCACACGGCTATTCTGGTATAATAAAATTAAACTCCTTTTCATTTTGTCCACTACTTGCCACGAAGTACCCGACAGTGGAAAGGTTCGCAGCTGGAACTACGGGTCCGGCTGTTTGAATCAGTGTACCTTGAGAACTGGTTGACGATCCCATAACTCGCTAGTCGTGTGTAATCACTCACGTGCATGCGGTTTAGCTACGGGGTTGAGCATGTTTATCAGCCTTGCCATAGTTGTCGGCCGGGCGTTCGACATGCCGCGTAGCGAGTGGGTATGGCTAGTGGACTAGGGCTAAAGAGAACAGAAGCCTTAAGAAAGAAGAATATATATAATAAGATACAAATAAATGTTTCATTCATTCAAGAAGAACACAGAAGCCTTCAGCGCGGCCAGCTTTTGCCTAGGCTGGCTGCGTACTTCGGGTACTTGCCTGCTTAGCTAGAAGACGACCGGCGATCGTGCCGTCGGCCCTGTCACTCTATCGTACCCCGGGGTAGATAGGTAGCATTTTTCGGAAAGCGAGCGAGCGACCCTGTTTAGGGGACCGTGCTACAGCTACGGTACCCATCATGGAGATTGGCAAGTGGTGGCAGATCCCCGATGCTTAAGAAACTGAGCGTCGGTCGCCACGAGCTACTCGACTTAAGAGTGCCCAAGTAGTTTGCTTGCAGGCGAAAGGGTAGTAAGACCTGCAACAATCTGCTTGAGTGCCTAGTTGGTATACTGGGTGCGATAGCGGAGTAAGGCCCTGAGGTAACGGCCCTCTTGCCTGGTTGGTTTACTGGGCGAGGCTTGCAATCCTGTGATACGACCGGAAGGTGGGTGCACAGGTGAGCATTAGCTGTAGGCATACGGTCCTTGTCCTTCTCCCCATACTGCGTTGGTTAATAGGAGTGGTAGGATATGCGTACTGTGTAGTGACGAGTTGAAGTAAATACCGGATCGTTTATATTTTTTTGATAAATACATTTATCCATGAGTTGATCATGAAGACTAAACGAGGCTTAGGAAGCTGCCCGATTGGAGAAGTATATCGCAGCTATATAACAATTCTCTTGAAGGTTGTTGTATTCCTGCGAGTGTGTGAGGTTACCAGAAAGGAAAGAGTTGCTCCGTTAGCAGCGGGAGTGGCGGCGCGTGAGCGATATTTCATGTTGCGAGTGTTATTATGGCTACGGTAACTGCTTCACATTAGGTGGGCCGTACTTATCGGCCACCCGACGTAGTATAAAAAAAAACAATTGTGAGCTTAAATATCTACAATTACTAGCACAGAAATCTAAATAAAAAGGCAACTGTTATTTAGTATTCTGTGACTACGAGTACCAGGTATGAGCAAAATAATATAACGATATTTTGGATTACAGAAAATTACATTAAAGTATCACAACTGAGCGATTTTATATCAAAAATAGATCCCGTGTACACCACAAAGACTGTTTATGTTTTTTGGCTGCGTCCTTCCGTGAGGCAGACGTTCTTCTCCAATACAGTATGCATCACATGCAATTGAGATTGGCTGTTATTCTGAAACAGTTCATGAGACAATTAATAAGTAGCATGTTGACTATACATTTCGAGTGAATTGTAACATAAACTCCAAATGTACAGTCAAAGTTCATAAATGCAGTACCATCTACTTTGTCTGTAACTGTAAGTAAATACACATTGCATGCTTAAAGTGTTGAAAAAGGCAAAACATAATGGATCGTTTATTCATACCAACAATTATATTTTGTACCTATTATTATATTATTATATTGAGTATTGAGTATTTTGTACCTATGTTTTTAGCAAAATAAATCATTTGAAATTGAATTCATTTATTAGGATTAGGATACAAAAAATTTCTTTAATATATTTTGTAATCTTATTCATTTTCTGTATAGCAATTTTGGATAATTTTAATATAATATATTATACAAAAAGAAACGCGTGGAAAATTCAAAATTATGTGGCACTGCACTTATGAGCCTTGTCATCCCGTCGACTGTACAATTACAAATTCATACTTTTTTACAGGATAGACCCATGTTCACATTAATATGCATATTAGAATTTTTTCTTCTGGGGTGGTTATTTTTGTTAACTGCAAGCCTAATAATCACCAACATTCAACGGCAGATAGAACAAACCAAAATTATTTGTGTGTATGCACTACTAAAACCCAACAATAATGGTAAGTATTTCTTTATTGAAAAGATAACAAAGTTAACTGTAGGTTGTTTTTATTATAATGGAAATCAAACAACCTTGGGCATCAGGTTGCAGTTGCATTCTCAAATCACTTCAGTTGCCACCGCTAGAAGCATAAAAAAAAACCTATTCGTCATTTTCTAGTGGTAATAATAGGCTTAAAAAATATAATAAAAAGAAAAATATGTGTTAGTAACAATATTGTAAACAGGACATTTAGTGCACTTGTTAAATATATGGAAAACTTGACTAAGGATGAAAAATAATAAAGCGCATAAGGGTTTAAGCGTGCAAATCAATAATTCATAATCGGTTATTTATCGATTATCGGACCCTTTTATTCAAAACGATGCATATCGAAAAATTTCGATAGAAAACCGATAATCGAAACTTCTTTAACATTATTAAGAAGCTTATTTCCTGTCAAGGATTTGATTCTGTCCGGTATCATTTGTGTTTAATTTTTTATCCCGAACCGGAGAGAATCTACATTCTGCAATAAAAAAATCTATTGTTGCTATTAGGTATATATTATATACACGAACCCATTATTCCAGAATCCTGCAATGTACCTATTATAAATTTGACTATCTAGTAGGTATGTATCTCCATAAGTTGCATTTTTTACCGTTTATATCATTATCTTTATTTATATATTATATTTTTGACCTTTTCTTTTCATTAATTTTCACGGAAGAATAATGAAAAAAGAAGGTCAAAAATATCATGCGAATTAGGAAGGAATTAGTTTTAGTTCTAGTCACTGTAATAAGTATGTCAGTACTAGAGTGAACACTTGCATTGAGGTTTAGGTAGCAGAGTCGAATGGGTTGCCATTTTCTTGTCCAGGAAATGCAACAGAATCGTTGACGATGGGGCTATGATATGGACATCATCATATCGTCATAAAATCATTGAAGAAGTATTCAAGACTGGAAAATACCGGGCATCAATATCAGTGGAGAATACATCTCACACTTTTAATTTGTTGATGACGTGATTATAATGAATCGTGGCTATGTTGGAGTGGCTGGATCCCTGAACAATCTCAGTCGGATGCTAAAAGGTCTTAGTGATGAATATTAACAAAATGACGAAAGTCATGTATAACGACTTCGTTATCTTTAGCCCGGTGGCCGATCGTCGAGAACAAGGCAATTGACGACGGTAAACTTAACTAACGGTAACTAAACAAATATCACAATCTCTAAGGGCCAAAACATCCAACCAGTGTGTCCTTTCCGCCACAACCTATGATCCAGAAACTTGGAAAAGCGAGCGATGGAGACAGTCCGCTGATTTTCTAAAGAACTGAGACCGCAACGTGGAAATTCAATGAATTACCAAAATTATCGACAGTAGGTAGAAGTCCAACCACATCTGGCGAGTCAATGATGTTCGATAAAGAGAAAAAATCTATAGTGAAAATATAGGGCGACGAGCAAAATAGCGGCCGGAAACAGCAGGATGCGGAAAGCGAAGGATCGCATATAGCAAGAGCTAGTAAGGGATATTACTATATCCAGTAGTGGATAGGTGTAAGCTGATGATGATGAAAACTCAAAGAAAACAAATGTGTTCGTTCGCCGCTAATAAACTTCCTATTGCTGTGGCATTACAATTTGAGAACACACTTTTCCAAATCACCAATGAGATCATCAATGAGATCTTCAGTATCTTACAATCAAGGGAACTGGTTGATAACAATTATGATAATATTTTCATTTACATTAAACATCATATCATCATAAAATTTGTTTAATGTATTACTATATTTTCAATAGACTATAAATTATGTCTATCGATGGTATGGTCACCAATAGTCTTCATACCACCAATAGTATAGATACTATAATTGCTTGAAAAAAAAATCGAGTGCTGATATACTAGCAAGATTTTTGTAGGGCGCGTGGTTATAGGTCTCGGGCTAATTTCTAATTTGACCGCAGGAAGTTCGAAGTGGATATAGCGTTATTTTGATAAGAAATTGCTGCATAATCTATGGTTGCCAGCGATGTACCTCCCATATAAATTATTGTTCTAAACTGCAAACATATGTATGACTGTTGGAAATAAACAAGCCTTCTGACCATGAAACCCATAATTATTTAACTTTATGTTTTCAGAAACAGTTTTCAAGTTAGCCAGAGACGTACTCGACATACTTGAGACCCATGAGGTGCGTCCTTCTATCTACGGAATTTTTCGCTTCGACACCGGAAAGGTGTTGTGCCTTGCTGCATCTACATTTGTCTATGTTAGTGCTATATTAATGTTTGAAGTTAAACCGGATATCGAGATAGTTGGCAATACGACAACCGTCTATTAAAGTCAGAGCGCACTAGGCAACACTGCGCGGCAGCGGCATGACGTGACACCTCGCGACCAAATATTATTCAAATGTCTGTAATTATTAGAGCGTTTTGTTATTTCTACAATTGTATACGTGGCAGGCGACATGATAATGCGCTTCAATAGTTGACGAACTTCCAAAAAACCATGCCATGCTACGTCAGGTAGTTCCGCCTAGTGCAGTCTTACCTAATTTTATATGAATATTATGTATAATATTATACCGCACAAGGTATAAGTGTGTTCACAACTAGTATCAGTAAAATAGGTAAATACTCTTTTATTTCATGGCTTATGAGCCACACAAAGTATGTTTTTTAGTTAAACATACGAATTTAAGTGTACACTCACTGATAGCTTGTAATAATAAATAAATATTCCTGGACAAATTACACACGACCATCTAGTCCCAAACTAAGCAAAGCTTGTACTAAGGGTACTAGATAACTGATATAATACGTAAATACATTTTTTTTGTAAATATTTACATAGTAAATAGATTTGTGGAAGTGTAGAGAAAGAAACATTTACGTTTCCACAAATTACGAAGTCTACTGTAGCGACTAATGGAATTTGAAACAAAACTGCATTAAATGTCATAAGTGTCATATAACTATTGTTTTATTTTTACAATTGTTAGTTATTTATAATTTAATAAAATACATTACTTCTAATCATATACATTTTTAAATTACAATATTAAAAATTAAAATAATAACGAAATGTGGCTATATATACAATCTAAAATCAAAAACTAATTAAAATTAATAAAATATAATCATCTACATAGCGTCATAATATTCTTCCGCATCGCTGTCAAAGGGTAACGTAGCCAAAAAGCTAGCAGCATTGCCACGCTGGATGGCAATGCTTATTCGCTGAACGAGAAATAGGCCAGCCCTCTGATCGCGGAAAGAGTTGACTAAACGTTTGGAGACATCTCTAAATAAAATCCTTGAGCTCGGACCCCATGGGCCAAGTGTTTCCACCCCAAACGGCTCAAAAACATAACTACCAATGAGGCTTGAATATTTGCACCGTTTGAGGTTCTCCGCTGATGCTGCAGCAGCCCCCGCAGAACCCGACGTATTTGGAAGATGGGAAGGCGCGAGGGTGTCGACGCATGTTGCGTCTCACACCAAAGGTCTACGCATCGTCCATGGCAGCAATGACATACCGTCTGGTCGCTTGCCATCATTGCCTACTAGATCATTTGGTTCCAAAACTGCTGGGACGCCGGCGGTGGAAAGAGCCCGTCGAATAATATCATTAATGCTGCCATGACGTGGGATTTTGCCAGCGCTTCTGCAACATGAAAGGTCATGGTATCCGAGCCGGTCGACATCTGCACCACATCGACAGCGATGCGGAACAACACAAGAAATTTCTATACGGAGGCAGGCTGCTATACGAAAAGTGCCGTCATCCAACATAGTACCTATGTTCGGAGACGGCAACGCTTGCAGCCAAAAGCCCGATTCTCGTTCTCCCACAGCCAGTAGGCGAGCCCGCGCTGCTGAGTTAGTCGATGTGTCAATAAGATTCTAACTCACACAGCGGCCAATCCCACCGTCTCTGGGAGGAAGGGTTGATGGGCACATCATAACTCGGACAGGACACCTTCCAGGCATACATGGCGTCGGACAAACACACTACCTCCGAATTAACCCGTGTAGGAGAAAGTATTTTCCGGGTCAATTCTTCGGTACTGTGGATCGACGACAAGAATGCCAGCAGGCTTATGCTAGAAATTTTGCGGATACTGAGCCCGCTAAAGTGTATAGGGAGTGTAGCTTGCAGCCAGGCCCGGTCATCCAGGTCTAAATTTAGTAACCTGCATAAGATGTTTCTCAGTATTACGTCGATTCTATCCAAGAGTGCCACATGTTTCCACATGTGGCAGGATCGAAGGACATATGTAAATTTTGGCACGAAACAGCAATACGGAATGATTGTATATACTGAATGAGTACTAATTTTAGAACACCTTTCCGAAATGTCATTAAAATTTAGATTTTTTTCTTCAATGAAAGGTAAAAATGCCTTATCTAGGACGGGAGCTCCAAGGAGACGGAGAAAATGTCTTTCTGAAATTTTGATACCTGAACTTATTGCATTAAATTTTTGTATGAAAATCTGTCTGTTTGTTCTGAAAGGAACAACTCGCAATTTGAAGGATTCAATTCTAAACCGATGGACAGAAGTTCTTTTTTTAGTAAAATTAAATCCCTCAAAATGGTCTTTACATCGCCACCTAGAGTCCCGTCATCTAGGTACCAAAGATTAAATCTAGAATTTAGTTTTCGAATTATGGGATGTATGGCTAAACTGAATATGGCCGGTCCGAGAGGATCACCTTGCTGACATCCGAGGCGGATTCTAATGGATTGTTCTTGAATAATAATTTTGTTGATTGTTGATAACACTGCTAAATTAAACTATACATTTCTGGAATTTCTGCAAACAAGGTGTCCCTATTGACTGAATTAAAAGCGTTTATAATGTCAACCTTAACGATGACCTCACCTTCGTTGCTATTTAAATATGTTGATAATGCATGCACGGCAGACTCATAGCCCCCCTTTGAACCGAATCCCAATTGAAGGGGCTGGAAAGGCTGGCTTTTTACAAATGTTAGGGTATGTGCATGTCGAAGATACTAGCGTGATCGATATCTTGATAACTGGATGTATCGACATCGACCTAACGATTTCTACATGGTTTTTTTTTGTGTCGCCCTGTACCTACTCCAGAAGACCTTTTCCTACAAAGCAGGAATATTAAAAATCTAATCAATTAACATCTTCATATCCAAAATTCAATTCACACAATAAGAACCAAATGCAAACGTGCAAAATTGAAGCGAAACAGACGCGAGCCGAATTGACCAATCACTAGCCAGATCACATCAATACTTGCATCAATGATTACATCGACCTCGATGTAAAAACAAAACATTTTGTCATATTTTGTTTGCATATCCAGCTAAACCTCCATGTAGACCGTATCCATATGAGGTATCGTTCGGCATGTACGTGCTTGTTTATATTTATTTTACGTGGCGATGACATCGAGACTAGACTTGCGCAAAACAGTTCACTGAACTGAAGAGAGTGATGCAGTTCTTTTGACGCAAATGAACTATATCACTCATCTAGTTCATTTAGTTCAATTATTTCTGTAGTTCTTTTCACTCACTATTTCAGTTTAGTTCAATGTATCTTTGATTCAATCCACTCAGTAGTTCTATTGACTGATTCCTTCCACATTCCTCTCAGTTCTATTGTATCTTTTTGATGACATTCAATTTTTGTATTAAATAAGTTTAACTAATTAAATATTTTATAAATTCCCTTACAAATATTGATTTTCCTTCAAACTTTTCACAGGCTTAGGACTGTCAACCTTGAGTAAAAAGAAATTATTTAGTGGTTAAAATAATAATACTTGGTTGGCGTATTTCAAAATCAATTTGTATGTATTGTTTTTTCAATCATAAAAAAGCTTCATTCATTCAATGCATCCATCACGTTTAAACAAAATTGTATCTTTACTACTATAGCATATTTTCGCTAACAGCTTATGGTTCTTATGTCCTTAGCCTTCGAGTTCTAATTCGGTCAGTCAACTACGCACGAAACTATCTGTCTCGTTTTATCTCGAACAATTTCAGAATTTTCCCTCCTTTCCATGGGATTTGAACCCACGATAATAATAATTTAATTAGTTTGGTGTTATCAAAAAATAGCTGAATTTCATCTGCAACGATGGACTGCTATGCCAACTTTAGTATTGTAATTACTTAATAGGTTGATGACGCCACACTGTGACTCAGTAGAAATATAAGATGCAAAAATTCGTCAGCAACACAAACCTTCCTGGTAGCTCAGTTGGAAGATCACTCGACCGGTCATCGAGAGGTCGTGGGTTCAAATCCCACCTAGGGGGCAGGTGAATTTTTCTATTTTTCAAAAAATAGGTATAATTATTATTTAAATAGTAGATTTCGGCCAACTTGCCAGAATTTTATAAATATTAATAGAAAAATCACCTCCCCCGCCTATGTGGGATTTGAACCCACGACCTCTAACTAGAGGTCGTAGGTTCAAATCCCACCTAGGGGGTCGTGGGTTCAAATCCCACAATAATTATGTGTGTAATGCTTAATAGGTAGATGATGCCACACTGCGACTACACAGCAGAAAAAATAAAATGCAAAAAATCATCACCATCACAAACCTTCCTGGTAGCTCAGTTGATAGAGCACTCGACAGGTCATCAAGAGATCGTGGCTGGGTTCTTGAATCCATAATTACAGTTACCTTTCATACAACAAAAAAGACAAAATAACTTATTTAAAAAAAATTACAGCCAGTTAAAAAAATAAAATAATTTAAATAAAATAAAAAAATAATAACGATTTGCGGTCGCGCACTCTCCCCGACTCTCGATCACTCTCAACGTCAGTGATCTAGGAGCTGCGTTCGAGACAGGACCTGTGCCGAGCGTCCGCTCAACGCGTTGTCAAAGTGGTCATTCATGTTCTGACCTGGATGCCGCGAAATAAACATAGTGTAGGAATATCAGTAGGACAACAAAACAATGTGATACATTTATTTTTAACTGAGACCCGGTTTTTTGTTTTTTTCTCATGCTAGATGTTTCCTTGGAAAACTTGATTATAAAGATTTATAATAAAGTTTTCCAAGGAAAGATTATATTTAGGAAGATTCCTAGGAATATCTGTAAACCCACATTGAAATTCGTTCAGTAGCGATTGAGTTTATCGCGTACCTGTCGGCATGGAATGGAAGGAATTGTTATTTGGCTGCGATTTTTTATGAGGAGGATGTGCTGGTCGGTAAGCTTACAAATACGGTGTACCCTACCTCTCTTTTTCCAGCGACTCGTTCACTAGTCGGCAGGGTACGTGTCAGTAGCGTGGCAGAGCTCTGAACTCCTTCAATTAAATGGACTCCTATGTCCCATCCCAGCAGTGTGACGAACATAACGCTCATTCGCTGGAATATGGTCACAATGTACATTTATGTCGAAAAAAGACGCGAGTGACCCGTTTAATTTATTTAATTAATTTAGTACATTTATGTCGTTGTTGCACGTAGATCACTTTTATGATTGTCCAACCAAATAACATTTCAAATTAATGGCAACAAAAATAAAACGAAAATTAAATTCATTCAAGAAAAAAAAATTAAATCAGGAAGTAGAATTAGCATATTAAAATAAATATCTAATTGACGTTCAAAAATGCATGTCGACTTAAAATGTGTCGTTGTTGCACCAAATTGAGTGATAAGTTATTATTATTATTTTATACTACGTCGGGGGGCAGACAAGCATACGACCCACCTGAAATATCGCTCGCGCACTGCCACCCCCGCTGCCAACGCAGCTACACTACTACAGCAATACCACAACTCTCAAGGGAATTGTTATTTGACTGCGGTATACTGGGAGGTGGAGGTACATTCCTCAGTCGGGTAGTTTACAATTACGCTCCCTACCTCTCCTTTCGCCAAAGCTTCGTTTGTCAGTCAGCAGGGTGCACCGCTCCTCGCTGAACTGGAGTTCTCCTTATCCTCTTGCAGCAGAAATTCGACAGAATCTACGAACGATAAAAGACCACAATAAAGATATATCTTGGTACTGGATAAAAGCACATGCAGGGTGTGGAGGATGTAGGCGAAATAAAAATCACGAGGTTTCAGAACTATTAGAAGCTACGTAATGGTGCCGAGATGTGTGTTACGGCGCGCGTGCGTACTGGCGGACGTTTTGTCGCAGACTGCCTAGTAACGGTCGCCACTGGAGGGCGCTGCGGGACGTAGCCGCGAGGATCGCCGTCGTTGTTGCGGCGTCGGTATTTTTACGAAGCGCCGCGGCGCCGCGGTACACACAGCTCGTTCCCCCGTATGCTTTCCATTTATTAATAAAGGAAACATTAATAATGCAATACATATGTGCAAGTAGGTACATCGTATATAACAGGTAAGTGCTAGTTTTTTTTACTTATACATTTATATTATTTTTAAAACATTATTATTTATTTATTTTTTACAGATACTGCCGGGCGGACCGTTTACTTTAACGCATCCTCAACATCCTGCCCCACAGTGTCGTGATCGATCGATGATGCTGGACGCTTCATGATACCGGTGTTTTTTTTTTTTTTTTTTTTGCACGCCGAAGTGCGGTAAATACCACCGGCGCGTGACAGATCTATCCTTAAATTCAGACTCGCTAAGTTTGCTTGCGTAATTATTAACAAGTAAATGTTCGATGCGTTCTCTATACTGCAATTCAAACTCAGTGCTTAAGGACATTTTTCGTTCAACCGATTGCAACCGTTTTAAGGCTAAGTTATAGGAATCGGGCATGACGAGTGACTCATCTTTCCAGGGAAGACTAACAGTCCACTGGTTATTAATTAATTTAGCTGATTCATTAATCATATTAACAGCTCTCACTTCATCAATATTTTGACGCGGTTTACTAGAAATACCTATCGAATCAAGAGAAAATGAATTTCGAACTAACTCATGCAAGTTCGCGTCAGAACTGCAAGCGCTTGTATCATTATGTATAGGCATAGAAGCGCAGTCGCCGCTAGCGGCCGACTGCAGTGGCTCGACACCTGTGAATGAGTCATTACGACTATCTATGTATTGCGCAGATGGACTCGACCCATTCGCGCTAGAGATAAGGTGCGTGCGCAATGGACTTTCCCATCCGAGCGCATGTACTGAATAATTACTATTTTTATTCTTATTATTTTGTTTATTTATTCTATGTACAGTTCCGTGCATACACCACCCTAGTAATGTTCGCGTAATAAACGGTCCACCCGGCGAATAGCTTTGACAAGTTATAGGTGCAATTAAATCATAATTATCTTGACCTATTAATAACATTGGTTTTATTTTAATTTCACTAAAATTGTTACAGCGTAAATAAGCTAGTTTATCATTACAACCAATTTCGCTAATGTCTATATTTGTAGTAAATTGTACCGGCAAGTTAAGTTCCTTCATTTTGCGAGCCCGTAACGAAAACTGTTCGCCAACACTGTTACTTATACTAAAGTTAATAATTTCTGCCGTACATACCAATTCAGCTGAGTCCCATGCACTGGAGGCGCGCATAGTGAGGCTCTTACCGTGCAGACCTGCCTGGTCTGCAATGTCCGCAGAGATGAGGCTCACAGTTGCCCCATCATCCAGCAAACAATACGTATCGACACTTTGTTTGGGTCCGTGAATGGTTATCGGCACTATTTTTAACATCACTAATTTTGATTCTAATTTTTTTGTAACGCTTAACACTGGCACTTGGGACTGTCCAGACGTGATCGCGTGGGCAACCACATCGGTGTCACACTGCTGGTCTTGACTCACTGTTTGTGGCTTCATCCAATGCAGTAAACGATGGTGGGGCCCACCACAGGCCTCCACGTCGCAGCATTCCGCAGTACACAAAGATATGTCTGTATGTCGTGCTTCTAAGCATTTGTAACATAGTTTATTTACTCTCACGTATCTCCATTTGTCTTTGCGCAGAGCTCGTTTGAATCTGCTGCACTCTGTCAGTTTGTGACTGTATCTCTTGCAGAAGTTGCACTTGGGTGTCACGCTTTCAGCTGCTGTACAAGCGAATACAGACTGCTTGTTTGCATTTCTCTGTACATGCTCTGTCGGATTTCTTTTACTATCACTCGCATACACATAGCTCAATCCTGACTCTGCTACCTTCTTGGCTTCTGCATGAAGAAATCGTGATAGTAATTCCAGCTTTGGCATGTCGCTGTCTCGGTTATCATGTAGATAGTTAGCCCACAAGTTGATCAATGCTGTGGGTAACTTTGACATAATTATAGTAATTAGCTCAGGACTTCTTAGATAGTCTTTCTGTTGTATGTTCCGTATAGTTGTTATGTAATTTTTAAGTTTAATTGCAAAGTTCACTATTTCAGTTGTGTAAGCTTGTGGCAATGGCTGTAACTTTTTCAGTTGTGAAGTTACTCTTCGCACAATATTTTCAGGCCTGCCGAATCGCAGCTCTAAGGTTTCCATTATTTCCTGAGGTGAAGTGGCACTCATTAGTAAGGAAGATACGGCTTCTTTTGCCTCGCCTCGTAGGCATTTTCGCAGGCGCCACAGATTTTCTTGTTCACTGTACTTACAAAGGCGTGTGGACTCATAAAATGCTTCCTTTAGTTGTAACCACTCCATGGGGTCTCCAAAGTATAATGGCAGATCTTTAGAGGTAGCTAGCCTTGACAACAGCTGCTGGTTATTACCGTTGGAGGCAGCAGCGCTAACAGCATTCTTGATTGTGTTTGATAACTCCGCAATTGCATGGCAGGTACCCATATCGGCTGCCGTGGTACTGGGACGTTGTTCCAGTTTGTCACCACTGTTTATGGCACAGTTGAGTGATGATCCAGGGGCAGCAACAGACCTTTCTAACCAGGTTTCCACTTTATTTTGGTAGGAGGCGATAGACGAGCGTCTGGAACATTTCGAGTGTGAGTCCAGGTCTGCTAAATCTATAGCCAGCTTTTTCTCGAGCAATTCCTTCTCTATTTCAGCTTTCTTATTAGCTAAATCTATTTCGGCTTTCTTTTTAGCTAAATCCAGATCAATCAATGCTTTGGCTTGAGCTGCTTCGTATTCTAGTCGTTTCTGGCGCGTGCTAGACGAAGAGGCGCGCGTACTGGTACATTTGTGCTCGCCGCCATCTTGTCGCGACCCGGTGGCGTACGTTAAAACTATATCCGATTTCACTTTTCCAGATTCTTTCACTGCATCCAATCGATCGAACTGCACATCCGACTTCACTTCCAAGTTTTTAACCTCCTCGTTAGCCGTTAACTCCTTTTTAAACTGTGCGCGCGTTTGAATACCACGCGGCGGCGGAGTTTGAAATAACGACATGCCTGCCACACAGGTTTGGGTTGATTCTACGTTCGCAGGTTCCTATCCGGCCGATGGACCAGCTTTGTGGAGGATGTAGGCGAAATAAAAATCACGAGGTTTCAGAACTATTAGAAGCTACGTAATGGTGCCGAGATGTGTGTTATGGCGCGCGTGCGTACTGGCGGACGTTTTGTCGCAGACTGCCTAGTAACGGTCGCCACTGGAGGGCGCTGCGGGACGTAGCCGCGAGGATCGCCGTCGTTGTTGCGGCGTCGGTATTTTTACGAAGCGCCGCGGCGCCGCGGTACACACAGCTCGTTCCCCCGTATGCTTTCCATTTATTAATAAAGGAAACATTAATAATGCAATACATATGTGCAAGTAGGTACATCGTATATAACAGGTAAGTGCTAGTTTTTTTTACTTATACATTTATATTATTTTTAAAACATTATTATTTATTTATTTTTTACAGATACTGCCGGGCGGACCGTTTACTTTAACGCATCCTCAACACAGGGATAGACGGGAGCAAAAGGGCCATACTCGCAAAACAAGCTGCCCTTACACGAAAGACCAAAGCTGAATACGACAAATGTCCGATTTCATTTGTCAAGCGAGAGATACGTATGAAGTCGCTTGACGAATGGAACCGGAGATACAAATGTTAGCTATCATTAAATTCAAAAGCATAATTTATAATTATTTTGTATGTATTTATGCGTATAATTGCCACTGTCATGATTTCACATTGTATAAAAGATTTGATTTGACTCCAAGCTTGTAATTCGTTGCGCCAGCATTTCGATCAATCACGATGAAGCACGCCACTCTTCAAGAGTGGTGGAAGTGGAGAGGAGGGCGTCAACTTCATTCTAAGTGAAGCAATTAATCTCACATTTTACAACCTGCACTTACGCCAAGGAAAAAAATAAAGATTTGACTCCAACTAAATCAAATAAATAAGTTATCTTTGGAAAATACACAATTAAAGAAACACATAGCAAAGAAACACGAACTACACAAAAAGGCCACATCTCACATTATACAACCTGCACTTACGCCAAGGAAAAAAAAAAGATTTACAGGCAATTTGATCTACACTACTTTGCGTGCTTCCGCCATCAATTAGTCCATGCAAACTACTGCCGGCCCGCACCCTCCCACTACCATTAGTAGATGCATGCGACTGCCGTGGCTGCTTTGTTCGTCTCTGCTCCAGCTGCTGTGGTCATCTCGGCGAATCTCCAACATCTGAAACAGAAGATACATGCGACCGCCACTGCCCCGACTGCCTACATATTTGTCAAACGCCTCCGCGATCTGGGGCTATGTGAGGTGGGCGCGTGTTTGTGCGGAGAGGGAGATGACGACAGAGATCACATTTTGTGGTCCTGTAGTAGGTACGACGCTAGGCAAGAGTTGTTAGACAGGATCCAGCGCGATGATGACCAACCGGGGCCGGTGTACAGTCACGAGCATTAATATATATACATTGTCACATTTTCTAAAATATGTTACTTCTACTATTGCAGAAATAAGTGTACGACATTTTTCTAACCATCATACTGTGTCAAAACTAGGTATATATTGGTTTCAAATTGATGTAAACGAAACAAAATCAATAAGAACTATTCACTTCCAATGTAATTTTAAAGTATCCGTGACAATTTCTATTACATGTATAGGAATTGTACACATGTAATAGAAATTGTCATGGATACATGAAAATGACATTGGAAGTGTATACCTGCTTTTTACACGACTGCCAAAAAAGGAAATATTTATCTACCTGCACTGCACGACAACAAAAAAAAAACAACCGTAATGCTCGCTTATTTCTTCTGTATATTTTGCAACGTTTTTAACCGATTCCAAAAAAGGAGGAGGTTCTCAATTTTTTTTCGGCTGTAATTTTTTTTAATGTTTGTTACTCAATTACTCCGTGTTTTATAAACCGATTTGAAAATATCTTTTTATATTTGAAAGAGTACACTTCCAGATTGGTCCCATATTTTTTTCATCATCATCATCATCATCAGCCTGTATCTACATACATAAATGTAGAGTAAAGTTTGGAGTCGTTTTTTTTTGTTAAAATTATCACAATATAATTTTAGAGCGGTATACGAAAAAAAAAACAGTCGACGGGCAAGCCGTTAACACTTGCTGATGGCACGAACTTCTTTACTTTAAACATTGACCTATATTTTTTTTAAAACATTATGGGTAATGACGCAAATTAATGAATTAATGATAAAACATCTAGAGCTAAATAATGCCTACCTAAATAAATAATGCTATATGTACTAGATAAGTGATACTTCCATGCGCAAAGCTGTTAGAAACTGTTAGTTTATAATTGTTTACATAATTTCGAAATTGTACAGTGTACATGTTTTTGAGAATTAGTCAGTGGGTACTTCCGAGCTCGAGCCGTTTCAAACAGCTATTTTGTAATTGTTTACATAATTTTAAAACTCTACTGTGTACATGTTTTCGAAATTTACTTGGTGGGTACATATATATGTAACTAAAAGTGAATATTATTCTTTGGTAATCTATTGTTGACAATAATTTGATAAAAATGTGTAGTTTATTTTGACACAATTTAACGTTTACATAATTATTGGGCACTGCTGATTTATTGTTGCTACATGAATTTGAAATGTCAGGATGTTTCTATGTTATTGCTCGTGACTGTACTACACTGACCTTGTATCGTCGGCGGCGAACTTCGCTGCTTTGCGCAGGTTTGCCCACACATGGCACGCGCGCAGAAGCGCCGAAGAGAGGGAGATGAAGAAGAGACGATGGACATAACCGGACGGCAGTGAAGGCGTTGCTGTGAATGTGGCCGCCCCAGAAGGGGGAGAGTGCCAATTAGGGACAAAGGACGTAGAATAAATAATTTGTGGGGAGTCAAGAATTGCCCGCGGCACGAAAGAGCCTTAGAGCAAAGTGCCGTGCGCATCTCCCGCCATTCGGCTCATATGACCGAGAGGTCGGTGGAGCCATGGGTGGAGGGTCTGTGCCCCGACTGCCGTGGTCGTCTCTGCGACACGTGTTTCGCCTCTTCGCGTGGCATCCTCAGGCGATCTGTAGATGTTGATGGTAGAACAACAACCTACAAATGACAAGTCCATCGCATTGCCGGCCTATATATTGTGTTGGAAGTGGAGGGGGTAGTGGGGGTAATGGAAAATATATTAAGGATAGATTAGATAGATTTTTTACCCGAGGGTAGAAAATGTAACTTGGATTTATGTTATTGGAGACTCTATTGGAAGTTTGAAGAGGGAGATGTTGTTGTGAAATAACAATATGGAGTTTTTTGGATTGAGTGATGAATTTTTTGTGATTTGATTTAGAAGCGAGTTCTCTCGCTTTTTGATCTACTAAATTAAATTCAACAGGATGAAATATGTGGGCGAGTTCGGTATGTAAAATTTTTAGATGTAATTTGATGTTGTCCCTAACAGTGAACCAACGACGTGATTCTTCATTAAGCCAGATGAATTGGGCTTTTTTGATGGCTCTGTTAGCTGAGGTTGAATGGGAATTTGATTTTAAGGAAATATAATTAGGAATCACGTGGTTGTGTTTACACTGTTGGTTGAACCAGAGGTTTTGGACGGCAATACGGTGGAGTTTTGTCAGTTTAGTATACACCTTCACCTGTTCAGCTAAGCTTGCTGTCATTAGATAGTTAATTGATTCAGATGTTATTGTGCGGAAGTCAAATTTACAGGCAATTTGATCTACACTGCTTTGCGTGCTTCCGCCACCAATTAGTTCATGCAAACTACTGCCGGCCGGCACCCACCCGTTAGTAGTTGCATGCGTAGTAGTAGTACCCGTTAGTAGACCATGGTAGTCAGGGCAGTGACGGTTGCATGTATCTTCTGTTTCAGATGTTGGAGATTCGCCGAGACGACCACAGCAGCTGGAGCAGAGACGACCAAAGTAGCCACTGCAGACGCATACATAAGACACATGCATAAAGAAAGGTTAGCTATGGGATCCCCTCTTAGTCCATTGATGGCTGACGTATTCATAGACAACTACGAACGCGAAAATATTATCGATAAACCACATATATTTTGTTATTACAGATACGTCGATGACATGCTCATTTGTTGGACAGGTACCATTCGTCAACTAGATCACTTTGTTTCAAAATTAAACAAAATTCACCCCAAAATTAAATTCACAATAGAAATAGAGCAAAATAATTCCCTCAAATTTTTAGACCTTACTATAACCAAAAATAGATTCAATCATTAATTTTCTATATATCTTAAACCTACACATACTGATACAACGATCCCTGCGTCTTCCAGTCATCCTTGGCAGCACAAACTCGCGGTGTACAAGTCTATGGTTCACCGTTTGATGAGCGTACCCCTAAGTAGGGCTAGTTTTAATAAAGAGCTGAATATAATATATCAGATCGCGATATCAAACGGTTACACCAAAAATACCATCGACAAGTTGATACGAAAAATGACCAATAATAACATCAACAAATTACTATACGCGGTTCCCAATATCTCAACTAATAAATACATCGCGAGTTTGTCATACCTAGGAAAAATCACCAACAAAATAGCCAATATGTTTAGAAAAAATTATATTCAGGTTGCCCTCAAAACAAATAATTCCCTCAAATCACTTTTCAATAGTAAAGATAAAATCCCTCCCAATAAAAAATCCGTAGTCTATCAGTTGTTCTGTGATGACTGTCATCACGTTTACATAGGTCAAACCGGGCGTAATTTTCAAACTAGATTTAACGAACATAATATATCAGCTTATAAAAACAACCGTCCAGAAAAGTCACACTTCGCTGAACATCAATTCAAACAAAATACTACACATGACAGACAAACGACTAAAACTTAATATTAGGGAATAATTAGAAATATTATAACACAAAAATTCAAAAATTCCTTTAATGAATAAACAACTTGACTTAACAGAAAAATTTTAGTAATTCTCCTATCCTTAATATATTTTCCCTTACCCCCACTACTCCCTCCACTTCCAACACAAAATAAAGGCCGGCAATGCGATGGACTTGTCATTTGTAGGTTGTTGTTCTAACCATCAACATCTACAGATCGCCTGAGGATGCCTCGCGAAGAGGCGAAACATGTGTCGCCCACCACCCATGGCTCCACCGACCTCGCGGTCATATGAGCCGAATCGTGGGAGATGCGCGCGGCACTTTGCTCTAAGGCTCTTTCGTGCCGCGGGCAATTCTTGACTCTCTACAAATTATTTATTCTACGTTCTTTGTCCCTAATTGGCACTCTCCCCTTTCTGGGGCGACCACATTCACAGTAACGCCTCCACTGCCGTCCGGTGATGTCCATCGTCTCTTCTTCATCTCCCTCTCTTCGGCGGTTCTGCGCGCGTGCCATGTGTGCTCGAACCTGCGCAAAGCAGCGAAGTTCGCCGCCGACGATACAAGGTCAGTGTAGTACACCGGCCCCGGTTGGTCTTCATCGCGCTGGATCCTGTCTAACAACTCTTGCCTACTACAGGACCACAAAATGTGGTCTCTGTCGTCATCTCCTTCTCCGCACAAACACGCGCCCACCTCACATAGTCCTAGATCGCGGAGGCGTTTGCCAAATATGCTGTGACCCGTAAGGATTTGCGAGGTCTGCTAATCCGGCTCGACACCCAAGTTGCCCTGAGTCGGCCGGCCACTTCTGGGAAAAATCGATACAAATCCCTCCCCTTTGTGTCACCAGCCCAACAATCCTGCCACTCCTGCAGCGTGGCGTCCCAAATACCGCGTTTTCGCCTGCTCAACTCCCCACCGGCCGCGGATCTATGCGCGCCCTCCATACGTCCAGCACGAGTCACCTCCAGGTCTCCCGGGCGAACTCCTGCCAGTACCGGCAGGGCAGCAGTCCTGGTGGACCTATATGCTTTAGTCAGCAGCACTAGTGCCTGCCGCTGACTTCTCAGCACGGCACTACGACAAACATACTTACATAACCGATGGCACCAGATGGCAGCTGCGTACGTCAGCGTTGCCATGTATGTCCCCTTGTAGAGCACCCTAAGCGCCGGAAACCTGACCCCCATGATGAGGCTGTGACCCTCGACATTTTGCCGAAGCATGAGGCAGCCCGCTACCCAATATAGACAGCATGTTGGACAAACAAAAGACCCGAATCTATTTGCACGCCGAGGACCGTCGACGATGCGACGCTCCTCACAGAGTCCTGGCCGAACTTAATAACTGGGGGCCGCTGAAATTTCCCCTTTACCGTCATAGTTAGTGACTTTGTGGGTGAGACGCTCAGCCTATTACGGGCACCCCAGTCGCCTACTTGGCTTAAGACCGCGCGAGCAGTCGTCTCTATGGCCGCACGAGAATTCGACTCTATGATGAGCGTCACATCGTCGGCATAAGCCACCATCTTAACCCACCCAGGAAGGGGCAGACGGAGCAGGTCGTCCATAAGGACGTTCCAGAGTGTCGGCCCCAGCACGGAGCCCTACGGACACCCCATGGTGGACTCCTTCCACAGCACACGGCCGCCCACGAAAAGGCCCACTCGCCGCCCGGTGAAGTAGTCCTTTAACATCTTGTAGATGTTTGGCGGACAACCTCCCGCTTGGCCTTGAGCAAGATCATGGGCTACCATGCATTATCAAAGGCATCAGAGATGTCAAGGAAGATTAACTGTTTAGACAGAGTTCTCAACCGTGCTTAAGATTTCTAGTAGTGCCATGACTGTAGACTTCCCTAGAGAGAACCTGTGCTGGAACTCGGAAATCCCAGATGCAATCTGCGGAGCACACCTCAAAATAACGCGTTCTAATATTTTGCCGAAGATAGGGAGGAGCGTGATCGGTCGGGACGCTTTTGGGTCGCTGAGTAGTTTTCCGTTGCCCTTCGGTATGATTATGACGCGGCCATCTTTACAAATGTTTGGGAATACTCCCTCCAAAACGCACTGCGTTACGACCCACAAAAATTCACTAGGCGCCGCGTCCCAAACGTGTTTCAGCATCGTTGCGCTGATCCCGTCGCAGTGTTAGGCAATGCCTTAATTATCTCTCCCAAATCCTTACGAGTCGGAGCGGAGGAAGCTCGACCGGAAGCGGAGGCCATTAAGCGCACTCTTCTGATTCTCCGTGTCCTGGGTTATGTCATCGTCAGGACACAGACCATACAGAAGATATGCATGGGCTCCTCCAGTCCCCCCCGTGTGTCCTTCCGTAAGCTTAGCCCCGTTAATAACATTAGGGGGAGGTCTGACCCTCCCACTAGCCAGTCTATATGCCTGACCCCACGGGTCTGTGTTACCTGTTTCTGCGATACCCCGAAGTAGTCGAGCTGCGTACGCTCTATTGCCTTTTGGTAATTTAGGCGTGCCTCATGATACCTCGCGCGCGCAGCGTCTTCCTCAGATCCACCTTTCCTACGTCGGCGTTGCCACGAGTGGCGAAGCCGGTTGCTAGTACGCCAAAGCACATTGAGCTCCTGTCCACCACTCGTAACCCCCAGCACGACCCCGGCGTTTAACACCTAGGCATGGCAGTCTGCTCAATGATATCGAGAACCCCAAGTCCAAGTACCCCAACTTCTCCAGGATCCGCACTTTGAAGCCGGTCCAGCTGACCCCACTATCCCGGTATCGCGGCGGCTCCCCAACTGCCTCTATGCGCTCAGGTCCACCATATCGTCTCTCGATGCCATCTTAAAAGTGATGAGTCTTAAAAGTGATTTGTGGCAACTAGAAAGAGCTTGTTTGAGCGAATGTTTGACGGAGACACTGCACTGGATATAGAGAGATGTGCCAATGCCACTCTCGAGCACGTGAGGACGTGGGGGGTCAGAAACCGGTTAAAGTTTGCGCCGCAAAACACCAGCGCCATGCTGGTCACGCGCAAACTCAGGTATGATATTCCGCGCCTCAGCGCGGGCGGGATGGGCATTGGCATGTCTCGGCAGATCAAACTCCTCGGGTTGACCATCGACGCGGGTCTTACGTTCAAGGCGCATGTGGCCACCGTCTGTAAACGGGCGGTGGACATATATAAGCGCCTTGCACGTACGTCCCGCGTCGGTTGGGGTCTTCATCCTGAGGTAGTGAAGATCATATATACAGCTGTAGTGGAGCCGACGATGCTTTACGCCGCGGCCGTATGGGCACCAGCGGTGAACAAGCTAGGCATCCAAAAGCAGCTCAACAGCGTACAGCGGGGCTTCGCGCTAAAGATCTGCAAGGCCTACCGAACGGTCTCCTTGAACTCTGCCCTGCTGCTGGCTGGGGTGCTCCCCCTTGACCTTAGGGTGCGAGAAATCGCATCTCTTTACGAGGCCAAGAGGGGACTGCCCCATCCGGTACTGGGAGACAGGGACATCGAGCGGATGGCCTCTAAAATCGAGGCCCCGCACCCAGCGGAGCTGGAGAGGGTCGAGTTCGATCACCTGGTGGACGAGGAACAATACAGGGCAGCCAACATCTTTGCCCTGCGAATGTTCACGAACGGCAGTAAGATTGAGGGTCGGGTAGGTGCCGCTGTTTCAATTTGGAACAGCGGTGCCGAAACCAAGGCCGTCAGGCTTACTATTTATTATTCTCCTCACCCCCTACAGCGGTACAGACGCGGGACGCTCTTAAACTGTGCAAAGCGCAGGGTAAGAGCATCTCGATGGATTAAGGCGCATGTGGGCTTTGAGGGGAATGAACGAGCCGATGAACTCGCCAAGAGTGCGGCCCTGAAGTCGAAGAAGAAGCCCGACTACGACCGCTACCCTGTCTCATTCGTCAAGGGTATGATCCGTAAGGCGACCATTGACGAATGGGATAGGAGATACCGCTCGAGAACTACAGCTTCAACGACGAAGCTGTTTTTCCCGAGTGCGACCGCCGCGTACTGTATCGTGGGCAAAATAGCTCCATCTGGCATCACCACGCAAGTCTTATCGGGACACGGTGGGTTTGCCGCGTACTTGTACAGGTTCAAGTGCGCGGACGATCCATCGTGTTTCTGTGAAGCTGGCGAGGGTCAGACAGTGCAGTACATTTTGTTTCAGTGTCCCGCATTCTCCAAACAAAGATGGGAGCTGAAGCAGTGTTTGGGAATGCGGGTCACTGAAACGAACGTGTCCGAGGTGATGGCTGGAAAAAGTAGAAATAAGTTGACTACTGGATGGATTGACAATAATTAGATATTTAGTGTGACCAAGCCATCACCTCAATTCGTCGGCGTCCATAAGAGAGTCATAATAAGAGTCATAATAATTTTGACGAGCTCGGTGGCGTAGCGGTGAATGACGTGGCTTCGACACCAATGCTCGTGGGTTCGATTCCCACATAGGACAAACATTTGTGTGCATGAACATGTCTGTTTGTCTTAGTTTGGGTGTTTTCTATGTATAATAAGTATGTATTTACAAAAAAAAAAATGTATTTACGTATGTTTATTAGTTGTCTAGTACCCATAACACAAGCTTCGCTTACTTTGGGGCTAGATGGCGCTGTGTAATTTGTGTGACAATATTTATCATTTATCATTTATAATAAAAATGTATATTTCGGAAAATTTTGCCATAACTTTATTGTAAAATTATGTATTATTTAAATCTGCTATTGCATCATTTGTTTTAATTACTGTATATAATATTGGGACAATTAATTTATTATGCTATTGCTTCATTTATTTATGTATTTTAAACCACAATTGTATGTGGATGTAAAATAAATAAAATTTAACACACATAAAATCCTTGTCCACGACAGGGGTGTGCGCTATGTGCGAAGTAGGCTTACTTTGCACATAGCGCACACCCCTGCTCTGCGCACACTCAGCGGCACTTTACACCGCTGAGTGTGCGCATATTGCGATTGATTTCGTATAAAATAAAATAAAAAAAAAGTGATGAGTCGGTGATCCGAGGAGCTAACCGAGGGGTGTACGACCCAGTGAGACACAATGACGGTTCCTGTGGAAAATGTGACGTCTATGTTGCTGACCCCATTGGGGCCGCAGAACGTGTGTGGCTGTCCCTCGACGTTGTGTATCCTGAGCCGTAACGCGTTGACAAGGCCCTCCAACTGCTGTCTGCGATGTTCCGGAGGAGCCCCTTCCCACGAAGTGCCTCCTCTCACTGAACCACAGCGGGGAGTGGGTGTTGGTGTCCACCCCAAGAACTAACTTCCTTGCCCCGAAGCTCGCCAAGTATGTGTTCCTTAATGTGGATGTGTCCTACAATGTTGTCCGAGTACTGGAAGTATAGCGAGACAAGGTGCAGCCCTGGGTGAACACAGATCACGAAGCCGTGCGTGGAGCATAGATGGTTCAGGACCGTTACGGGGAACCCCCTGTTGGCGATGAAGATTCCAGCCTTGGCGCCGGGCCCGTGATCCAGGATGCTGTCATCTTGGTAATGTTCTTGGACCATGATGAAGTCCAGCCTCTGCTCCTCGGCTACGATTCGGAGTTCGCGCGTGGCCAGCTTGGAACCTCCTAGATTAATTTGGCCAATCTTTAGTCCGGTAGTGGCATGGTGGCGTCTAGCTATAATTTATAGTGGCGAGATAACGCTCCTCGACATGGCGTCGGGCCGGGCACTCGGCTAAAGCTGTCCTGTGTTCCGAAGGTTTACCGAACCGCTTGCATGTGGCGCAGGCGCTGACGGTAGCAGTACAGTCTATGGTGGTGTGTTCGCTGACACCACAGCGTCCGCAGGTGTGTGTCTCAGCTCTACATAGGCGCTCCGGATGTCCGTATTGCTGGCACTTGTGACAGTAAGTTACCCTCAGAAAATCGTTGCAGTGGCGGTCGGGGCAGTGGCGGTCGGATGTATCTTCTGTTTCAGATGTTGGACATTCGCCGAGATGACTACAGCAGCTGTAGCAGAGACGACCAAAACAGCCACGGCAGTCGCATGCAACTACTAACGGTAGTGGGTGGGTACCGGCCGGCAGTAGTTTTCATGAATTAATTGGTGGCGGAAGCACGCAAAGTAGTGTAGATCAAATTCCTGTAAATTTGACTTCCGCAAAATAACACCTGAATCAATTAACTAAATAAAGATTTAACTCCAAATAAATCAACAAAAATATCACACAACAAACAAAGGAAAAAAGCACAACATTCAAAATATTAAGAAACCAAAAGACAACTGAAACAAATTATACATAATAAGCGGCAATAAAACCAACAACATTCATAAAAATGCTACAGATTTATTTGACAGTTATCAAATATGTCACTACCTGAAACAAATAGTGGATTAAAAGAACTATTGGACGGCATACAAGAAAAAGTTAAAAATTATACAAAAAATAACTTTTGTGTAATAATTACAGGTAAAGAAGACTCTAAAAAACAGGCAATTATTTCAAATTAGTATAACCATATCAGGGAAGTTTTACAAAGTTTAAAACATACGAATATAATATTATGTCTACCAACGTATAAATGTAATAATTTCTCTGCGTTGTTCAACCGGAGAGTTTCATTTAATAATCCAATATACGTGGACAACTCAAATACAGTGTTCTCATAAGGCTACGAGATGTTTTCGAGACGTCATAGAAAAGTAAACGGATGGGGTATGAAGAATATATTTTATTATTTACAACAACTAATCGAAGAAATCAACTACTATCGTAACGATGCATTCATTAGTGGGCAAAAAGAACAACAATCACACGACGTCACATATAATAAATAAATAAATAATCAAAACAACAAAGATAATTGACGAGCTCGGTGGCGTAGCGGTCAAAGACGCGGCTTCGACACCAACGCTCGTGGGTTCGATTCACACACGGGACAAACATTTGTGTGCATGAACATGTCTGTTTGTCTTGGTCTGGGTGTTTTCTATGTATCATAAGTATGTATTTACAAAAAAAAAGTGTATTTACGTATGTTTATCAGTTGTCTAGTACCCATAACACAAGCTTCGCTTACTTTGGGGCTAGATGGCGCTGTGTAATTTGTGTGACAATATTTATTTATTTATTTTATAATCAAAATTGTAACCTTTTTCGTCTCTATTTGCTTGAATATCTTACATCAAATATAGCAGGTTTGCTGAACAAAGCAGACCTTCTTACTCTGCACATACATGATTTAAAAACGAATAATATGAAGATAGATATTCTTTGTATCTCAGAAGACTTTATGGTTCCAGAACAAGTAGAAATAGTAAGTATTCCCACATACAAGATGGCCGCATGCTATCATCTATATTATTGCATTTGTCAAATCTAGACATCAATACAAAATGAGTGTTGTGCGATCGAATTAGTCGAACACAATCACGAACACAATTAGTCGTTGTTTGTATAGATCGTCAGTCTCAAAAAACTTTCAAGTGTTTTATGATAACTAGCGGCCGCCCGCGACTTCGTGCGCGTGGAGGTAGTTATTTGCACATTTTTTTTTATTATATTGGAAAATCTAAATACCTAATGAAAGGAAAAATGTTAAATAAAGATAAAAACAATCAACATCTAGAATTCTAGACGAATTTTTACAATCAATGAAGTCGAAGGATATTATTTTTTCAAAACCTCTCTGTAAAACCTAAAATACTTTTTATTGTTATAATAAAACATCCCTCCTTATAATAGTACGTATGTAGTTGTTTTCTACAATTCTTATACTTAAATACCATTTAAAATCCAAAATTTATTCTGCCATAATTACATTAACTTCAATAACATTGAACTTTCATACAAACTACCATCGCCCGTTTTAACCCCAAAAAGGGGTTGATTTCTAAAGATACATTATTAGTACACCTCCACGCTATCTATAGAGCATACATTTTAAATTTCAAGTCTCTTACTTTAAAAACATAGAACTTTCATACAAACTTCCAACCCCCGTTTTAACCTCAAAAAGGGGTTGATTTCTAAAGATACATTATTAGTACACCTCCACACCATCTATAGAGCATACGGTTTAAATTTCAAGTCTCTTACTTCAAATACATAGTACTTTCATACAAACTTCCAACCCCCGTTTTAACCCCAAAAAGGGGTTGATTTCTAAAGATACATTATTAGTACACCTCCACACCATCTACAGAGCATACGGTTTAAATTTCAAGTCTCTTACTTCAAAAACATAGTACTTTCATACAAACTTCCAACCCCCGTTTTAACCCCAAAAAGGGGTTGATTTCTAAAGATACATTATTAGTACATCTCCACACCATCTATCTATAGAGCATACATTATAATTTCAAGTCTCTTACTTCAAAAACATAGAACTTTCATACAAACTTCCAACCCCCGTTTTAACCCCAAAAAGGGGTTGATTTCTAAAGATACATTATTAGTACACAAAGTCAAAGTCAAAATATCTTTATTCCTTGGACTTTATAAAGCACTTAGAAACGTCATACAAATTAAATATAAGACATGTATCTAAATCATTACTATCTACTTAAATCCGCAGAGCTTAGATGCACTTTCATCACACTATCTGTGAAAGTGAATTTAAGTGCCAGTTCCGGCACCTCCACAACATCTATAGAGCATACGGTTTAAATTTCAAGTCTCTCACTTCAAATACATAGGACTTTCAAACTTCCAACCCAGTTTTAACCCCAAAAAGGGGTTGATTTCTAAAGATACATTATTAGTACACCTCCACACAATCTATAGAGCATACATTTTAAATTTCAAGTCTCTTACTTCCAAAACATAGAACTTTCAAACAAACTTCCAACCCCGGTTTTACCGTCCAAAAAGAGGTTGATTTCTAAAGATACATTATTTGTACACCTCCACACCATCTATAGAGCATACATTTTAAATTTCAATTCTCTTGCTTCAAAAACATAGAACTTTCATATAAACTTCCAACCCCCGTTTTAACTCCTAAAAGGGATTGATTTCTAAAGATACATTATTAGTATACCTCCGCACCATCTATAGAGCATACATTTTAAATTTCAAGTCTCTTGCTTCAAAAACATTGGACTTTCATACAAAATTCCAACCCCGTTTTACTCCCTTAGGGGTGGAGTTTCGTAAAATCCGTTCTTAGTGAATGTCTACACCCTATAAGGAACCTGCCTGCCAAATTTCAATTTGTAGGTGTTATAGTTTCTGTGATTTCGTGATTAATCAGTGAGTGGTATTTCGCTTTTATATATATAGAAAATTAGTTTTACCTAGTTCTAAAATTTATATGTGACAAACCGCACAAAAAATAAATCTTGAAAAAAAAACCAATATAAGCCTTGAATTAGAAATTTTTTTGACATCTTACAATTTAAAATTAGAATTAAGACATCCCACCAGACTAAGCAGTGAAACATGTATTGATAATTTTGCACATCTGCAAGCACACACGCACACTCGCGCAAGCGTCCTGTTAAGTACCTATTATGTTCTAATTTCTTTTAAATGCAAATGACGTTCTCGAACGAGGTGACACTACGTTTTTCATCATTCTATTATAATTCTTATCGTCTTTAACTCAAAAAGAGGTTGCAAGGGCCAGATAGTAGATTTGAATTTATTGGACCATATAGCACATATACTGATTGTACCTGTAAAGAAAACATGTTGTATTAGTACATGGCGTAAACAAAAACGGGATATAAGTCAGGAGAATCTACAGAAATTCAATAACTACCTGAGCTGCTTATCCTTAACAGACAAACGATCCAAATGAGGCATATGATCAATTTTTGGATTTGTTTCTTTTATTATACAATCTATGTTTCCCCTACAGAACAATAAACATAAAAACGAGCAAACGATAAAAATGGATATCACAGGGCATCAAAATCTGTTGTAAGAAACAAAGACAAAAGTTATGGCAGTACAGAAGATCACATACGCTTGACAATAAAAACAAATCAAAAAAATACTCGACCACAATAAAAAAAAAATCATCAAGATGACGAAAAAATGTCAAAATAATTATTCAATTAAAACTTCGCAAAATAAGACAAAAGCTACATGGAAAATTATAAACAACGCTAAAACCAATCAATATCTTTAAAGACACTGTAACAAAAATTAATTATGATGACAACACCATTACGAATCCATATGACATCTAAATCTATAAAAGAAGAAACTGACATATATAATAATATCAACGCACAGCCCAGACCGCTTGGTCTAGAGATTCCAAATTTGGCACGTTGGTTCCTTATGACGTTTAGGGGTGCACTAAGAAAGGATTTTTCAAAATTCATCCCCTAAGGGGGTGAAATGGGGGTCCAAAGTTTGTATGGGGAAACAAGATTAGTTGGACTATTTTATCCGAAACTTTACATGAGTACTTCTATATAAATAAGAGTGTTTCAGGATTTTTCAAAATTCAATCCCTAAAAGGGCAAAATGGGGTCAAAAAGTCTAAAAATCGTCATGGGTATTGTTTTTATGGTTTATCGGGTTGCTGATTACGAAAACAACAACTATTTTATAATCCCTCATAGTCGACGTGACACCCACCCACGGGGGTGATGATGGGTGGGTGTTGATTTTATGGTTTTCTGGGACTTCAATTACGAAAATGGCATCAATTTCAAAATATAAAATCATTATCATCATCATCATCAGCCTGTATCTATCTACTGCTTGATATTCATTCCCTACGGGGGTGAATCGAGGGTTCAAAGTTTATATGGGGAAACAACATTAGTTGGACTATATTATCCGAAACTTTACACGAGTACTTCTGTACATAAATAAGTAAAAACGTATTTTAGTATTTTTCAAAATTCAACGAGTAAAAGCGTAAAATGGAGACAAAAGGTCTGAAAATCATCATGGGTATTGTTTTTATGGTTTATCGAGTCGCTGATTACGAAAACAACAACTATTTTATAATCCAACATAGTCGACGTTACATAAAATCACCCCTGTGGGGTGCGATGGGGTTAAAATGTCATAATATCAATATGGGTGTTGATTTTATGGTTTTCTGGGACGACAAATACCAAAATGGCATCGATTTGAAAATATATCATCATCATCATCATCATTATCATCAGCCTGTATCTATTCACTGCTAGATATTCATCCCCTTGGGGGTGAAACGGGGGTCCAAAGTTTGTATGGGGAAACAAGATAAGTTGGACTTTATTATCTGAAACTTTACACGAGTACTTTTATAGATAAATAAATAATCACATGTTTCAAGATTTTTCAAAATTCAATCCCTAAAAGGGTAAAATGAAAATATAACATAGTGGACACGAAATTACTAAAATTTGAAAGATTTTTTCAAATTTTACCCATGGATGAAACGCAAGTTCAAATTTTGTATGGGGAAAATTGCCGAATGTAACGCGAGCGAAGCCGCGGGCAAAAGCTAGTTGCAAATACTTCTAATAATCTAAATCTATAAAAGAAGAAACTGACTGACTTATATATCAATGCACAGACCAAACCGCTGGGTCTAGACATTCGAAATTTGGCAAGTAGGTTCCTTATGACGTAGTGCTCTAGGAAATGATTTTTCAAAGGTTATCCCCTAAGAGGGTGAAACGGTGGTCCAAAGATTGTATGGGGAAACAAGATTAGTTGGACTATTACCTAGGACTTATCTGAAACTATATACTTATAAAGATAAATGAGTAAACACGTGTTTCAGGATTTTTCATAATTCAAATCGTCATGGGTATTGTTTTCATGGTTTATCGGGTCGCTGATTACGAAAACAACAACTATTTTATAGTCCAGCATAGCCGACGTGACATAAAATCATCCCTGTGGGGGTGCGATAGGGTTGAAATGTCATAATATCAACATGGGTGTCGACTCTATGGTTTTCTGGGACGTCAATTACGATAATGGCGTCGATTTTAAAATATAACGAAGTGGACATGAAATTACTTCAAAGTATTTTTTCATCTATCTAAATATATGAAAGACGAAACTGACTGACTTAAATATCAACACACAGCCAAAACTGCTGAGTCTAGAGATTCTGGAGAGAGGAGACTTAGGAGTGCACTAAAAAAGGATTTATCAAAATTCATCCCCTAAGGAGGTGAAACGGGGGGTCCAAGGTTTGTATGGGGAAACAAGATTAGTGGCACTATTTTATCTTAAACTTTACACGAGTACTTCTATAGACAAATGAGTAGACACGTGTTTCAGGATTTTTCAAAATTCAACCCGTAAAGGGGTAAAATGGGGTGAAAAAGTCTAAAAATCGTCGTGGGTATTGTTTTTAGGGTTTCGTACCCTAAGGGTAAAAATGAACCCTATTACTATGGCTCCGCTGTCCGTCCGTCTGTCACCAGGCTGCATCTCATGAGCCGTGATAGTTAGACAGTTGAAATTTTCACAGATGATGTATTTCTGTTGCCGCTATAACAACAAATACTAAAATATAGATTAAAATAAATATTTAAGGGGCTCCCATACAACAAACGTGATTTTTTGCTCGTTTTTGCTCGCAATTGATAACGGCAATAGGTAGACGTTTGAAATACATAATATTTAGTTATATATTCACTTTTTAAATAAATAATTAAATTAAAATAAAATATTTTTTAAGTGGGGCTCCCATACAACAGACATGATATTTTTTTGCGTTTTTATAGATAATGTTACGGAATCCTTCGTGCGCGAGTCCGACTCGCACTTGGTCGATTTTATTATGCTTTACGCTGATTATGGGTCGCTGATTACGAAAAATACAACTATTTTATATTATTATATATTTTTTAAAATGGAAAAATTCACCTCCCCTCCCTAGGTGTGATTTGAACCCACGATCTCTCGTTGACCGGTCGAGTGCTCTTCCAACTGAGCTACCAGGAAGGTTTGTATTGGTGACGAATTTTTGCATCTTAAATTCTACTGCGTGAGTCACAGTGTGGCGTCAGCAACCTATTAAGTAATTACACTACTAAACAAGGCATAGCAGTCCATCGTTGCAAATGAAATTCAGCTATTTTTTGATAACGCCAAACTAATTAAATGATTATTATTTAAATAATTGTCTTGTCCCACTTGCCAGAATATTATAAATATTTTATAATCCAACATAGCCAACGTGACATAAAATCACCCCTGTGGGGGTGCGATGGCGTTGAAATGTCATAATGTCAATATGGGTGTTGTGTCTATGGTTTTCTGGGACGTCAATTACGAAAATGGCATCGACTTGAAAATATAACGTAGTGGATACGAAATTACTTAAAAGGATTTTTCTAATTTTACCCCTAAGAGGGTGAAACGGAGGCCCAAAGTTTATATGGGGTAAAGGAGATTAGTTGGACTATTTTATCCAAAACATTACATGAGTACTTCTATAGATAAATGAGTAAACACGTTTTGCAGGATTTTTCAAGAATCAACCTCTAAAAGAGTAAAATGGGGTCAAAAAGTCTGAAAATCATCATGGGTATTCTTTATATGGTTTATCGGGTCGTTGATTATGAAACCAACAACGATTTTAAAATTCAAAGTGGCTAACGTGACCATCATACCCTATTGAGGATGCGATAGTGTTAAAATGTCTATATCGATATATGTGTCATTTTTACGGTTTTTCGTAATGCTAAGCCATACTAATAGTAGAAATTGCGACAGAGTGTTTGTCTGTTACCTCTTCACGCTTAAATCGCTGGACCGATTTAGATGAAATTTGGTCAGAGCTACCTTGAGTACTAGGAAAGGACGTAAGATAGTTTTTATTTTATTATACTTGTTATGTTTATGTGTATATTATGTTTATGCATCCGCTACTACAATAAGTTGCCGGAGTCGGTCCTGATTTTACCGGACACTAAATTCAAACAGCTTATTAAGACCACCTTATGTAAAAAGGCTTACTACAGGACCGACGATTACCTCAATGATAAAAATGTATGGCAAATTCTCGGCACAGGATGCGACACGAGGATGCACATGCGTCTTATCTTCACAAGTAGTATTGTGGATATACATATTTAGACTTTTTATACAATATGTATATACACTCTATACTATGATTTATTTATTTTTTTACTATTTTATTTTACTTTTTATTTTTTTCTCTTATTTTGGTTGAATACCATTTTTGGGCAAATCCCCCCCCAATGATTAATCAAAATAGGACCAGGCCCCCAGTCCCCGGCAGCTCCGCTAGTCCTGGCTCCGGTAGCGGCCAGGGAAACGACGGAGCAGGGGGTGCTAAGAATCCCCGGCAGAGATCCGGCTACCACCCCAACAGACGACTGGCCCTGGTAACACACAACGTACGCACGATGAGGACTGACGAGAAGATTGTTGAGCTGGAGGAAGAGTTGAGATGGATGCGATGGGATATTGTGGGGTCCGAAGTCCGTAGAGAGGGAGAGGACACGATAACCCTACAATCCGGCAATCTCCTCTTCTACCGGGAAGGTGACCAACAGTCCCAAGGTGGTGTCGGATTTCTCGTCCACAAGGCCCTTATTAACAACGTTATTACCATGGAAAGCGTGTCGAGCAGGGTTGTATACCTAATACTCAGAATATCTGAGAGATATTCGATGAAGGTCATTCAGGTATACGCACCGACCTCGTCACGCCCAGATGATGAAGTGGAGTCTATGTATGAGGACGTAAGTCGAGCCATACATACGACCAAGACCCACTTCACCGTTGTTATAGGGGACTTCAACGCTAAGTTGGGCAAGAAAAGCGATGATGAGTTGAGGGTGGGGCAATTTGGATATGGACAACGGAACCCTAGGGGACAGAGGCTGGCCGACTTTCTGGAGAAGGAGGGACTCTTAATGATTAACTCTTTCTTCCAAAAGCCGCCTCACAGGAAATGGACCTGGATAAGTCCCGATGGTTCCACGAGAAACGAGATCGATTTCATCATGACCAGCGAGAAACGAATATTCAATGATGTCTCCGTGATCCACAGGGTGAAAACTTGTAGCGATCACAGGATGGTAAGAGGCACATTGAATATTAACGTTAAACTCGAAAGGTCCCGCTTGATGAAGTCCACGCTCCGACCTACTCGTGTCGATATCCAAAACCCCGAGAACGTTCAGCTCGAGCTCTCTAATCGCTTTGATTGCCTGGAGAACTTAGCATCAGTGGACGAGATTAACAACAAGCTCGTTGAAACTGTTCGAACGGTAGGTTCTAAATTCTTTAGACCCCGCCGTTCAAATATACCTCAGAAACTTTCCGATCATACTCTAAACCTCATGGCTGAACGACGCTCGCTGAGACTGCAGTCTTCCTATGACGCACAGTCATACAGGCGGCTCAATGGACAAATCTCGAAATCCTTGCGGCACGATATACGTCTCTTTAATAGGAAATATATTAAAGAGACGATAGAGCGGAACAAAGGCTCCAAAGTGTTTGCAAGGAATCTGTCTATAGGGAAAAGCCAATTGACCAAGCTGAAGAGAGAAGATGGCAGTATAGCGTCGACTAAGGCCGAGGAATTGGAGAAGATCGAAAGGTTCTATGGACAGTTATACACTTCCGTTGCCAAGCCTGCTAACAGCGCGGCCAAAGACCCAAGAGCCAAGCTGACCCGACACTTCACCGAGGATATCCCAGACATCAGCCTGTACGAGATTAGAATGGCCCTGAATCAGCTTAAAAACAATAAGGCGCCGGGTGATTACGGAATCACATCAGAGCTTCTGAAAGCGGGTGGAACACCGGTACTAAAAGTCCTTCAGAAGCTCTTTAACACCGTCGTCCTCGAGGGCATAACGCCTGAAGCATGGAACAGAGGCGTGGTGGTGCTGTTCTTTAAGAAAGGCGACAACACCTTATTAAAGAACTATAGACCCATCTCGCTTCTGAGCCATGTTTATAAGCTGTTTTCAAGGGTCATTACGAACCGTCTCGAGCGCAGGCTTGATGACTTCCAGCCTTCCGAACAAGCCGGTTTCCGAAGAGGCTTCAGTACCATAGACCACATCCACACGCTGCGGCAGGTTATACAGAAGACCGAAGAGTATAACTTGCCACTTTGTTTAGCGTTTGTAGACTATGAGAAAGCCTTTGATTCGGTCGAGACATGGGCTGTGCTTGAGTCTCTCCAGCGATGCCGTATTGACTATCGGTACATCGAAGTGTTGAAGTGTTTGTATAATAACGCCACTATGTCGGTCCAAGTACAGGAACAGAGTTCAAAGGCGATCCCTTTGAAAAGAGGCGTAATACAGGGAGACGTGATATCTCCGAAATTGTTTACGGCCACTTTGGAGAACGCCTTCAAGCTCCTGGAATGGAAATGATTCGGCATCAATGTTAACGGCGAATACATCACTCACCTTCTGTTTGCAGACGATATCGTAGTCATGGCAAATTCGATGGAAGATCTAAGCACGATGCTCGAAGGCCTCAATCAAGTTTCTCAACAAGTGGGTCTTAAAATGAACATGGACAAGACGAAGGTAATGTGTAATGCCCATGTTGTACCCACTCCAATATCTGTTGAGAGCTCGGTTCTTTAAGTTGTTGACTCGTAAGTCTACCTAGGACAAGTAGTCCAGTTAGGTAGGTCCAACTTCAAGAAAGAGGTCAGTCGCCGAATCCAACTCGGCTGGGCAGCGTTCGAAAAATTGCGTGATGTCTTCTCGTCCGACATACCGCAGTGCCTCAAGTTGAAAGTCTTCGACCAGTGTGTGTTACCAGTGATGACTTACGGCACTGAAACGTGGTCCCTCACTATGGGCCTTATGAACAAGCTCAAAGTAGCCAAACGAGCTATGGCTCTCCATAGCTATGCTCGGAGTCTCTTTGCGAGATCGTATCAGAAATGAGGAGATCCGTAGAAGAACCAAGGTTACCGACATAGCCCAGCGGATTAGCAAGTTGAAGTGGCAGTGGGCAGGGCACATAGCACGGATGACCGATGGGGTCGAAAGGTTCTCGAGTGGAGACCACGTACCGGCAAGCGCAGCGTAGGAAGTCCACCCACAAGGTGGACAGACGACCTCATTAAGACCGTAGGATCGCGCTGGATGCAAGCCGCTTCCAACCGGTCTTATTGGAGATCTAGAGGGGGGGCCTATGTCCAGCAGTGGACTTTCAATGGCTGAGATGATGATGATGATAATATTGTATTATGTATAAAGATAATATTGTATGGCGATTTAAAAAAGACCTATATTGACAGAGTTTCTTTCGGCATTTCTTCTCGTCAATGGTCATTCTGAAATGCTGGTAGATAAAAAAAAATATATACCTAATTGTAAAAGACGTGTCTAAGTGCCAGCGAGGGCCCACAGAATAAAGAATTTTGACTTTGACGTTGACTATGGTTCTATTTTCGATTGTATGCATTTTTTTAAAACAGGTTCATTGATTTCTCTGTCAATTATACAGCAATTTTATTAATTCTTATTTGGTCTCCCTGGGAAATCGAGAGAAAAGGTTGAAATTAATAGACATGGATATGGAAATTACTATAATTGATGAGTTATCTGATGTTATTAAGTAACATAATTTGCATTGGGAAGTCATCATCACAGCTGAGCTGATGAGGAACAGTTAGAAGTTAGGCTATAGTGTTGAGTTTTCTGAATTAAGTAATTCATGTATTTTCGTCTAGAAGGCACCATGTCACTACTACTTCATCATCATCATCAGGTCATTTTAGTCTCCACTACAGGAGCACGACCCTCTCTCGTCCGTCCACTACTACTTACGCATTATTATAATGAATAAAAAAAATATATATTCACTAAAAAAGAAATAAACATTAAAAAAAAATAAACCGACTGAAAAATTTGACTCAAGTCGCCCAGAGAACCTCCTTTTATACCCTGAGGTTGTTCTAGAGCCTTCTGGTTAAAAGAATGTTCGAGAGTAGGGTTCTATTAGCTTTTATCGTCCTTTTTCTTGTTACAAAATCGTTTAATTTAGTAAAATTTATATCCAGATAGAATATTTTCATATAATTAACTAACTTTTAACAATAAAACGCTTGAAAAAACATTAAACTTGGTCAAATCTAAAAGATTTAAATTCCGAAAGTAGGCCCAGAAAGTTCGTGTTCGGTTCTGGCTTGATAGGCTTGATAGTTATACCACGTTCAGTAGAACGACCAGTAGGTCGTCGAGAGATGGCGCTGACAGCTCTCGACGGTCAGTTTAAAGTTGATTATTATTACAGTTTTCCGTTTAAACAAACTTTCTAGATCATTTCTAGAACATTCTAGAATTTTGTAGAAAATTTAGACAGTTACACGCATTTTGAAACTTTCTAGATCATTCCAGGAATTTGTTCTGAAAATTTCTAGATGTTCACATGAATTAGAAAAGGACAGATATATATATTTTCATATTTTTGCCACCCACAACCACGCAATTCCACCCACCGCAACCAAACTCCCTTACTTTCACCAGGAGACTAAGGAGTATTTACCACCCCAACGGGAAGTTAATTGGAGTTGGTGGTCATAGAGAAAACACGTACTAACCTGTCTTCACATAATAACATTAGCATTTTATATATATATCACCTCAAGTTTAATGTTTGAGGTTTTGCGGTATATATGGTAATAATATATATATAAATAATAATGAATATACGGTGTGTTTAGTTTTTAAAACATTTCATCTACATGACTTTCACTAAATGAACCTCACAATATCAGTTAAATTTCATCGACATGCAAGGTACTTATCTAATATTGGAATTTGTATAAAATTATTAGTATCGCTCAACTGATCTCGATATTACGTTATAAGTGTAATTTCATTAAATAGTTTAACGCACATAATTTCATTTACCACAAGTGTACACGGTCCTCGAGATGGCGGACTCAGAGCAAAAAGTGTTGAAAATAGAGTACTCAAATATGTACAACTATATATTACGGTGGTTATATTTTACAGGATTTGTTCGATTTAATATTGACAACAACCAAATTGTTGCTAAATCAGCGCGCTCAGTTTTATACGGCGCTTGTATAATTATTTTATTAAATCTTCTTGTGGGGTATATAGTATTCGAACTAAACATTGATCAAAGTTTAACCTCTGCAGAAGTAACATTGCTAATGTTGTTAGGATTTGTAATTACTTGCTATATGATAAATGCTACGTTTGAACAAACCGGATTGAAACTGTTTAACCATTGCATACAAATTGATATATTAATGGGATCACATGAGACTAAGTTTATGAGAAAACAACTTCAAAAAATATACACATTCGTAAATTTAAATATATTCGCATTTCAAATTTTTATTCTGGTTGGTACGAATATAGTATTCATTAAAACTGTACATATAGCTCTCACCGTGTACTTTCAATTTGCATTTTCGTTACTCCATGATATACACATGGCATTTATACACACTCTTTTTCTGAGCATCAGAATAAAATATTTGAACATTGCAATCATGAAAATTGCTAATGTAAAACTGGAATATATGCCTGATATATTTCTTTTCGATGGAATTTTTTGGAAGAAATCCTTCAACAAACGAGTCAATTTTCATACAAGAGCAGACTTGGCGAAGTTTATCCAAGCGTTTAAAATGGTTTACGGCTTTATGCGTTATATGGAAAAATGGTATAGATTTAATGTAAGTTTTTTTTTTATGTTTACCAAGAGTCACTTTTTGATATTGATTAAAATATTTCAGATACATCTAATATATAAAATTGTCGTGTCACAATGTTAGTTACCATACTCCTCCGAAACGGCTTGACCGATTTTTATGAAATTTTGTGTGTGTTTTCATTTCGGGTAGGTCTGAGAATAGGTTGTAACATATTTTTTATGTCGGGTCAGCTAGATATTTTCACACCATCTGTTTTGTTAAATGGTTATATTTTACCCCCCTATAAAATAGAAAGCTAACGAATTTCCACTAAGCCTTCCGCGTCGTCGTTTTGCTAGCGTATACAAGTGCCTTATATATAACATTATGATAATAATGTTCCACCAAGTGCCAACAATCAACAGTATCAACTTTATATTGTACACAATTCATGTCCTTCTTGTTTATTATAGTTCTTTTCCGCAATTCCAAAAAAAACTACACGATTGCCGTATTTCTTCGAATGAGGTTACCATGAAAGGAGTTGTTGCGATGGCAGCGAGGCTAAACGCATGTGAGCAATACGTTTTGTTTCAGGTGTCTATAGGCAATGGTAACCGCTTCACATCAGACGGACCATATACGTATCTGCCACCAGACGTAGTATTAGAAAATTATTCGCCTCCTTTTTCAAACCTTTAATTATCTTTTCTTTTTGAACTTTTTTTTTCATATTACGTCGTACCTATTCCAAGATTATTTGCATAATTGACGCAGTCAATATTCTGTCTTGAAATGCTTTTTTAACCGACTTCAAAAAATGAGGAGGTTCTCAATTCGACTGAATATTTTTTTTGTATGTATGTTATTCGATATCTTTGCGAAAAGTGAACCGATTTTCATAATTCTTTTTTTATTTGAAAGGGTAGTACGGGCAGCAGCGTCTGCCCTATAGAACTTTCAATTGTTTTTTAAAATCAACTTTATTAATTTTTTGCTAATAACAGAGCCACGAGATGCTGATATCTTTGATTTTTTAATCCTGAAATCATTAATTTGAATAGATTACATTACTAATGAATTTCTCGCTGACTAGATCGGGATGTGGTTCAAATCCAGGTTGATCTTGAGCACTGCTTCTGAAAATCACTCTGGAGGTATTGGTATATAGACTTCAACACCATCTGCATAGATGTGGCAATGGCGAATAAAAATGAATGAATCCCTTTTGACAAATCTGCGCAATAGATGAAAAAAGTAGTGGACTCAATAGTCCTATTTGCGAAACACACCTACTAACAGCAATTGGGCCAGAAAATAAAGCATCTGTAGTACCAATCTCGTTGAACAATTCGTATGTTTGGAACCAAGAAACAGATTGTTAGTCTAAACATTCTATGGTAACTTCCAGAGTAGGATCGTCACCTTTATGCTATCACAAGCAACGGAGTTATCTAATACTTTTTGTTCGTAATTAAAATTACAATTAAATTTGGTCCTCACTTTTTGTAATGATTTAGTAATGTTAAATCCTCGCTCCTGTTTTTTGGATATGCGTCTTCCTCCTTTAGAAAATGTTTCTCGACTGTTCACCGATTGCTGCTCAACTGCGTATTATCATTTTCGTACCACCCAAAGGGCAATAATAACTTAACGTCTGTTATTTATCTGTTATATTAAATATCTGTCATCGGTCATTCTCATTTTTGAAGTAACGATATAATATATCCTCTGAAGCAAGGACCTAGCCTCTTATATGCCACTAACAAAGTACCCGTGCTTCGCTACGGGAACACTCCTGATTTGCGTCTATTTTTGTTAAGATTTCAGATATTTCATTTTTCCCCCATAACGGACTGTTTCGTATTGACCATAATCACAAACATACACCATTTAGGTTAAGACGTCCCGGTAAACAATATTTTTGGCATTCGCACCAGGAGACATAATTGCATGGTTTCCAGGAGAACTTACTTACTTACTTTTCCTGAGCAAGCTACATACAACTGATCATGAGAGAAGCAGTCTAGTCAATACACATCCCCTTTTTTATAAACAACTATTCCACCAAGTCTCAAAATCGTATCTGTTTCCAAAAAGAGGGTTTTTTTTCAATCCCCTATTTTCAACCTATTAGGGGTGAAATTTCGGAAAATCCCGTCTTAGTGCGCGCTTACATTGTATAGGGAACACATATCCAAAGTTTCAAGATTCTAGCTTCAGTGGTCTGGGCTGTGCGTTAATTAGTGAGTCAGTCAGTCAAGTCAGTGAGGACAAAGCCTTTTACTATCTAGCTTTTGCCCGCGGGTTCGCTCGCGTGAAGTTCGCGCATTTTCGATTATCCAAGTCAAGTCTAACACGCAAAGCAACCACCTTCATGTAGCACCTATATTTGTACTAAATACGGATGCAAGAACTACCAGTAACTATGTTCTATAAGCACTGATTGACGCCAAATACAAATTTAAAAACCTATTAGGATAACAGTTCAGTCAACACAGTCTGAATGTGTGTCTTATTCCATCAGCTTAAAAAGGTTAAATCAACGTTTAAAAAAATTACATGATGATAATTTTAAAATCGTTTCCAGGAGAACTTACTCCTGAGCAAGCTACATACAACTGATCATGAGAGAAGCAGTCTAGTCAAGCCACGCGCTTTCAGCTCAATTTCAGTTGTTTTCGTAATCAGCGACTCGATAAAATATAAAAACAATAATATCCTTGATGATTTTCAGACTTTTTGATCCCATTTTACTCCTTTTGTTGGGTTGGATTTCGAAAAATCCTGAAACACGTGTTCACTCATTTATCTATAGAAGTACTCGTGTAAAGTTTAGGATAAAATAGTCAAACTAATCTCGTTTCCCCATACAAACTTTGGACCCCCGTTTCACCCCCTTAGGGGATGAATTTTGAAAAATCCTTTCTTAGTGCACCCCTAGACGTCATAAGGAACCTACTTGCCAAATTATGAATCTCTAGACCCAGCGGTTTGGGCTGTGTATTGATTAATGATTCAGTCAGAACACAAACTTTAGACCTCCGTTTCACCCTTTTAGGAGTAAAATTAGAAAAATCCTTTTAAATTATTTCGTGTTATATTTTCAAATCGATACCATTTTCATAATTGACGTCCCAGAAAACCATAGAATCAACACCCATATTGATATTACGACATTTCAACCCCATCGCATCCCCTTAAGGGTGATTTTATGTCACGTCGGCTATGTTTGATTATAAAATAGTTGTTGTTTTCGTAATTAGCGACCCGATAAACCACAGAAACAATACCAATGACGATTTTCAGACTTTTTCACTCCATTTTGCCCTTTAGGGGTTGAATTTTGAAAAATCCTGAAATATGTGTTTACTCATTTATCTATAGAAGTACTCGTGTAAAGGTTCGGATAAAATAGTCCAACTAATTTTGTTTCCCCATACAAACTTTGGACCCCCGTTTCACCCCCATAAGGGATGAATTTTGAAAAATCCTTTCTTAGTGCACCCCTAGATGTCATAAGGAACCTACTTGCCAAATTTGGAATCTCTAGACCCAGCGGTTTGGGCTGTGCATTGATTAGTGAGTCAGTCAGTCAGTCAGTCAGTGAGGACAAAGCCTTTTATTAATATAGATTAGGTGCTTTAAAATAAATTTACTACATTAATATATTCATATATTATATTATCTCCACAGGTTTTGATTGCATTCATTACGACCTTCTTGAATACATTATTTACGGTGGAGGCGTTGGTTGAATATACAAGAGAAAAGGTTTGTCTATAGGTACTTTTTAACTAATTAAAATAATAGCATTTCTTTCAGCATAGTGTATTTTTTGAAGAATAATGCAATCTTAACTTGAAATTTTATAACATTTCCTTTCAAGTTAAGATTGCAAGATACAAGAAAATATAAAAGTTAAAGATTCTTTCAAGAGCCACTTATGGTAAGCTTTTACAGTATAAGATTCAGAATAAGATTCAGAAATTGTAAATTATAAATTGTTGCTTGCAAGAAGGAAAAGAAGTTGTAAAAGAAAAGCAATTGGTGTTTCTAGAAGCCAGTTATGGTGAGCTTTTACAGTATAAGATTTAGTATTAAGAAAAATTTAACTTTTTGTTAAAAAAAAATATTTGATCGCAATAAGTTACACTTGAATTTCAAAATAAATTTAGAAAAATAGTGGTACACTGTTACACTGATATAATAAGTTGCACTGTTATACTAAGACACAGGTAGTTTCACAGTTTGAAAAAAAAAATTACAATCCTACAAAAAAGAAAACACAGTAAAATGTTAAACATAAGGCGCAAATCATGCATTAATTTGCAGCAAATCAATTAATATCTCATTAAATTAATACACAATCAATACAAAATTGCACAAAATTAAGGTTTAATCGCAATAAGATACCAGTAAAGCGCCACTGAAATGTTAAAAAAATTATAGTTTCTCGATAAAGAAAAGTTATAGAAAAGGAAATATTATAAAACTAGCTTTTGCCCGCGGCTTCGCTCGCGTGAAATTCGGGCATTTTAGATTATCCAAGCCAAGTCTAACACGCAACGCAACCACCTTCATGTAGCACCTTTAATTGTACTAAATACGGATGCAAGAACTTTCCCGATACACCCGTCCCGCTCCCGCCGCGTCGCCCGCGTTCGCATAAGCACTGATTGACGCCAAATACAAATTTAAAAACCTATTAGGATAACATAAGTCTTATTCCATCAGTTTAAAAAGGATAAATCAAACTTTAAAAAAATTACAATCTTGACTTCAACAATCTCAGGAAAAAGGTAGTAAGTAGTTATTTTTGACTTTTTTTATGTCAGGATATTTAAGTTGGTATATTTTTTTAAGTTTATTTCTTTCTTAGTGAATATTTTTTATTTATTTATTTATTATAATAATAGGCAAGTAGTGGTGACATGGTGCCTTCTAGACGAAAATACAAGAATAACTTAATTAAGAAAACTCAACACTATTGCCTAAACGCGATCATGCATGTAAGGTAGTTTTAGAGACCTTTATTATTGCCTGATAGTGCAGGCGCCACAGGTAGTTGAGTGTGCAAAATATGAGGACCGCATTCTATAAACAGTTTTGAATTCAGAAAAGCTTGTAGATTATGATTCTGAATGTTGCCAGGAAGTTTCTTGGTCCAATTTTTTTTTATACCCCATTCCCTTGGATATCGAGTAAATGGACTGAACAAATGCTTTACAACAATTTTAATCATTGTTTTATTGAAAATATACAATTGTTTCTTATGATTAAAGATACTTATAGCTACTAAGTGGAAATAAAAAAACAAAAAAAAAATTAACTAATATTGCTGAAAAAAAAACATAAAAGGAAATTTTTACATAAGTAATCAAAAATTTTAATTTATATTTGTAGTTTGTTTTTTTTACCCGCGACGGAACGGAGACGGTATATGCGTTTGGGGTGCTAGGATGTTTGTGCAAATCATTGCTGCCAATTATCTCCAAAACTACTAGTCTGATTCTGATGCGGTTTTCAATTGTAATACCTATGCTTGCTCTTTAAAATGTTTGAAATAAAAGCCAAATTAAGAATTTTGAAAAAACCCACGACGGTTAAAACGTAGATGAAAAAGGATAAAATAATTTTGAAACCCCCGACTTAAAGAATTTATGCTTTGAACTTAATAAAAAAAGAACTAGTTTGGCAGTTTTATAGTAACTTGTAGACTTATTTATGTTTATGTTGAAATTTAAAATAGAAATGGCAGCCCCCGACGGATTTCTTGGATTTTTTATTAAGTTCATTGTAATTGTAAACCGCATCAGAATCAGACTAGTATTTTTGGTTTTGCACAAACAAATGTTTACTGCAGCGCCCTCTGGTGAGTTGTCACTGTAACACCTACCTAAGAACATGCACCAATCAAATTCGGACCCATCACTGAAAACCGCATCAAAATCGGACTCGTAGTTTTGGAGATAAATGGCAACATTGGTTGCACAAAAAAATGTTTACTGCAGCGCCCTCTGGTGAGTTGTCACCGTAATACCTATTTAAGAACATGCACCAATCGAACTCGAACCCATCACTGAAAACCGCATCAAAATCGGACTCGTAGTTTTGGAGATATTTATTGGCATTTGGCAATATTGGTTTCACAAACAAATGTTTCCTGCAGCGCCCCCTGGTGAGTTGTCACCGTAACACCTATCTAAGAACATGCACCAATCAAACCCGAACCCGTCACTGAAAACCGCATCTAAATCGGACTCGTAGTTTTGGAGATAAATGGCAACATTGATTTGCACAAACATCCTAGCACCCCAAACGCATATACCGTCTCCATTCCGCCTCGGGTAAAAATAAACAAGTATTAAAAAGAAATAATAATAATAATACTAACAAAACATGCAAATCCTTATTATGCAAAATGTAGATACACATTCTCCTAAAAATGGAAAGTGTATTGCCGGTCCTCACATTTTGCATACTCAACTTCCTTTTGCTTATGCGTTATTGTACATTCAAGTGCATTTTATAAATTACTCCTTTGTTTTCCTTATTATAAAAGTGATTGACATTTACATTTGATCTTTAATTTATTTTCTACATCAGTGTTTCTGGGAAGTCGGCATTGATCCATGTTGAACTCCTACTATTATATTATGGAAGTCCGTTCAGTCAGTTCTCCTTCCTCTCTCACCTGAAATATTCGATTTGCGAGACAGGACTCTACAAGTATATAATAGCTATGGGGTAGAGATGTCCTTGTCTTGCACAGGAGGCCTTTGTGCCACACCTTATCAAAGGCTGTTTGTATGTCCAGAAACACGGCAGAGCAGTATTCTTTTTTTTTTCAAAAGAGGATCGTATAGGTCGATCGATAAGATTTTTGTAATCATTTTATGTAAACATTTCTTTTTATAAAAAAAATATTACATAGAATATCCTTTTATGAGTTTTATGTAATATATTTTTTTTCAACAATTTTTTTTTTGTTTTTTTATTTCCACTTAGTAGCTATGTATCTTTAATCATAAGAAACAATTGAAAATTTTCAATAAAACAATGATTAAAATCGTTGTAAAGCATTTGTTCAGTCCATTTACTTGATATCCAAGGGAATGGGGTATAAAAAAAAATTGGACCAAGAAACTTCCTGGCAACATTAAGAATCATAATCTACAAGCTTTTCTGAATTCAAAACTGTTTATAGAACGCGGTCCTCATATTTTGCACACTCAACTCCATACAGCGCCCGCTCTATGACGTTTCGACCAGGTTGCACCGGCCGTCAATCAGTTTTCAGGAAATATTAAAGGTATGTAAAACTACCTTACATGCATGATCGCGTTAGTTCCCGTGGCTATTATAATTTCAATCATGCAACGCGAAAGTTTAAAAGTTACTATTGCCTAACTCCTAACCGTTCCTCATCAGCTCAGTAGTGTCACATGATGACTTCCCAACGCAAATTATGTTACTTAATAACATCAGAAATTTTATGTCACGTTGAATATATTGGATTATAAAATAAATAATAATATAAATAAATAAATATTTTTGGACAATTTACACAGCGCCATCTAGTCCCAAATTAAGCGTAAAGCTTGTACTATGGGTACTAGACAACTGATAAATGTACTTAAATACATTTTTTTTTGTAAATACATACTTATAATACATAGAAAATACCCACACCAAGACAAACAGACATGTTCATGCACACAAATGTTTGTCATGTGCGGGGATCGAACCCGCGACCTCGGAGTCAAAGTGGCCATTGCTAACCATTCGACCACTGAGCTCGTCAGAAATAATTGATGTTTTCGTAATCAGCGACCTGATAAACCATAAAATCAATACCCATGACGATTTTCAGACTTTTTCACTCCATTTTGCCCCTTTAGAGGTTGAATTTTGAAAAATCCTGAAAGTCGTGTTTACTCATTTATCTATAGAAGTACTTGTGTAAAGTTTCGGATAAAATAGTCCAACTAATCTTGTTTCCCCATACAAACTTTGGACCCCCGTTTCACCCCCTTAGAGCATGACTTTGGAAAAATCCTTTCTTAGTGCACCCCTAGACGTCATAAGGAACCTACTTGCCAAATTGGAATTTCTAGACCCAGCGGTTTGGGTTGTGCGTTGATATATAAGTCAGTCAGTTTCTTCTTTTATATATCTAGATTTCAAGTAAGATGGCAAGATAAAAGAAGTTATAAAAGTTAAATTCAAGTTTATTTCAAGAGCCACTTATGGTAAGCTTTTACAGTATAAGATTTAGTAACAAAAAATTGAAAATTATAAATTTTTGCTTGCAAAAAGGAAAAGAAGTTATAAAAGAAAAGCGATAGGTGTTTCTAGAAGCCACTTATCGTGAGCTTTTACAGTAAAAGCTTTAGTAATAAGAAATTGAAGGTAGACATAAATAAAATTTTAAAGTTATAGCTTACCTCTATCCAATAATTAATTATCATGGGCGCCAGATATGGTCTGATGCTATATCACAAATAAGAATTACAGTCAGCGACAGAGCACAAGTTAAAACTATATACTCGTATATATCAGGGCGGTGGGTTTTTTAACATTACACAGTAAAATTTCATAAATAGAAGCAAGTTTGTAATACAGATGGCCAGGTTCGGATGTCGGGTAAAAACTTAACACCAAGGTATTAAGTTAATTAAACCACCACCGGAGTGGTGTTCATGCAATAATTCGTCTGTCAACAGGATTTCGTGTTGTAATCTATATCCGATAAAGAGGTCGGAGTGGCTGTGAAGCAGTACAGCGTCTTCACAAAAGTTGTAACCGGGGGGTAGCTCAGTATAAGTTTCATTTGAGGGTATATAAAAAAACCTCCCTGTGGACAAAACGCCACGCATTAGAACAGGGATTGCACTTGTGCACCGAATCTATCACGTCTCTAGGCTAAGTAACAAGATCTACATACCAAATAGAGATTTTGAGAACGCGTGGCAGACCGCCGCCCTTCCGGGAACCTCTTCGCCTTTCCTCCCAACTGAAAATCACAATCCCACTATCACAAATAGTTTCATCACTGATTCACTGGTCTATACGGATTGTTGAAGAACTCACCAAAATAAATTCGCAAATTTTCGTGAAGGTTACTGACGCTACTCGAATCCTGGACTTCAGACAGCCAGCTTATCAAGCCGGGTGTACAAGCCCCTGAAATGTGGGACGAACGGAAACGCTATAACACCGCGATATTCACTTCGACGAGGACAATTGAAGGTGCTTGGAGCTTACCGCTGCTGCGTTGGAGTGACGATATTTGCGGTGGTCTGCCGCGGCCAGTAATAGACGGGCGTATGTGCTATTGCAGGAGAGCTCGGACGGGGAAAAGAACGGTCTCTGGGTGGAGAAATCTTTTAAAGGGTCTCGAACTCCCACCACGGAACGCGTGACTAGGTAAAATTCTCGAAGATACCCAACCGTGATTCGTAAAAAATTCGTGCCATAGACACGCCACTAAGGAAATGTCAGACGTCACCCGTCGACCAAGGACAACGCCTGTCACTGCGCATTGCTCCTCTGCCTTCTTCATTAATAAAAACGCGGCGAACACTTTCCAAAAGGTGCCAGCACATACATCACACCTATGAAATTTCCAAATGATTTTGGAAAACAACAAGATTAAGAAATCAAATTATTAATACTATTCATCAACGTAACAGAACATCAATACAGAACAGAAATCTCCCAAATTATTTTTCTTCAACAGCAAAATATGACTACCTCCTCCCAATCAATACGTTGCGACTTCTCAATAAATTCTAATAGACTCAAGTAAACCACACACAATTTTTGCAAGCCACAAGACTAAAAAAAATACCAATCCTTATTTTCACTCGCCACAGAACGACGAAACCGGGCTGGCCATACCTTCTACCGCCGTGTTCCAGGATCCGCACCCTAGCAAAATAAAAATAGATCAAATGTCATTGACAAAATATGTATAATATTGTAAGGTTATGTTTGTAAACAAATTTTGTAAAATGTGTAAAATATGTGGAACACAAAAATCACCCGTTACACACTAAACCAAATATCTAATTTTGAGAATCGTTTTGATTCTCGTGAACGCGGTTATATGAATGATAAGAAATATTATTTACTTTTGCTGGTAAAGCGTCTTGTTTTGGACCTTATTAAATATTTGATTCGCTTTATTTCAAATTACATAAGGATTCGACAAGGCAAAACAGCTTGTAAATTAATAAATAATAATTATTAATCTATTCATTTCGATACTGATGCGTCGTGATATTTTAACTACTCAAATTTCACCTCTTGTTTGTTATTGAGCTTTTCAAGAATTCTCAGTGTTCCCGAAAACTGGATTTCAGTATGGAAGGCATATGCCTACTAGTCAGAGAGCTTCCACATCGCCGCAATGAGTTGGAGCCGATAGCGGGCTTCACTGAGAAGCGCATACGGCAGGTGCTGTTGAACACATGGTCTAGTGATGCGAGGAATGGTCATTCCTTCCTTCGATGGCGGTGGTTGAAAATAGTCTATGTCTGCGTGGCGCTGCCATGGACTGACAATCAGGATGTCTGCGTGGCTCTGCCATGGACTGACAACTATATCAGCGTGGCTCTGCCACGAACTGACAACCATGTCTGCGTGGCTCTGCTATATACTGTCAACCAGCATGTCTGCGTGGCACGGCCATGGTCTATCAACCATGACTGCGCGGCTTTGCAATGGACTGACAACCATGTCTGTGTGGCTTTGCCATGGACTGACAACCATGTCTGCGTGGCTCTGCCATGGACTGACAGCCATCATGTCTGCGTGGTACGGCCATGGTTTAAAAACAATGACTGCGTGGCACTGCGTGACACATGGTGATTGTCAGCCCATGGGCTGACAATCACCATGTCTGCGTGGCTTTGTCATGGTCGGACGGTATTTTTAAGTCTGCGTGGCACTACCACACCTGATCATATTCTTGAGTTGTCGTGGTACAGTCAGGAGAGACCGTACTAACAAAAAAAAAACAGACTAAGTGCGAGTCGGACTCGCGCACGAAGGGTTCCGTACCATTATCTATAAAAACGGCAAAAAAAATCACGTTTATTGCATGGGAGCCCCCCTTAAAAATTTGTTTTATTTTTGTTTTACTATTTATTTTTAAAGTGAATATATAACTAAATATTATGTGAGTATTTCAAGCGTCTACCTATTGCCGTTATCAATTGCGAGCAAAAACGAGCAAAAAAATCACGTTTGTTGTATGGGAGCCCCCTTAAATATTTATTTTATTCTGTGTTTTAGTATTTGTTGTTATAGCGGCAACAGAAATACATCATCTGTGAAAATTTCAACTGTCTAACTATCACGGTTCATGAGATACAGCCTGGTGACAGACGGACGGACGGACGGACGGACGGATGGACGGACGGACAGCGGAGCCTTAGTAATAGGGTTCCTTTGTACCCTTTGGGTACGGAACCCTAAAAATTAAGCATGACTACAACGAGTCACGTGACTTCCGGCGAGCCGGCAGTGGGGTGTGGCGAGTCGAGCGTGGCCGCGCCGTCGTCTCTGCACTTGGACAGCGACATTCGAGCGTGGTGGACGTTTCTGTGCAATGTCCTTTTTCTTACATATTTTACTCATCTACTTAATTATTTAAATCAATAATTACATCTTGTTGATTATAACGGTTTTGTTATTTGGATCCGCGATCCATTTTTAAAAAACGAATTCCAGTCTTCTTTTATAATACTAGACAAATTTAAATTAATAATACACTTACCGATTAAAATAATTTACTTTTGTTTGTAACATTGAAATTGAGGAATGTTAAACCTTAAAAATATAAGTTCTTATTTGAAAGGCAACCATAACATTCACATTCGCGAATGTTCGTATATCCGTCGCCAGCCTTTTAAGGGAAAAACTTACTCTTGAAGGCTACCATGCCGCATTTATTTGGGAATACTGATGATGATTCGCGAATTTGAAAAATCCAATATTCATTACATCACTATTAAGTATTTGTGTGGCACAGATAAGCACATTGGAAATATGGTAAAATTTTTTTTTATACAATACAGCTTTTTACAAATAGCGAAACATAAGCAAGCAGAAAGTAATATCAAATAGGCATATATACTATCAGGCCAGTCACACATACATAAAGTTGTTCCAATACCTGATTGTTTTTTTGTGCGCCCGTCACTCATATAGTATCCCATGAGTATTATGTTTTAAACTGTAGGCGTAGATGTGCGAGAATGTTCCAATGAGCTGAAGAAATAAGGTGATTCAAAGCATAACTTTGGAATGATGTAGGGTAATTTCACAGGTGTTCTGGAGAATTTTTTTTTTCTCTAGTTACGAATCCGCGCCTCTCATTTATTCATTGTTACGTTCAAAAATGCGTGGGGTGCTGACAGCACCCCGCGCGAGTGATGGCGGGTTAATTTATTATACAGTTTTGTGAAGTTTTAGCTAATAATAACTTAAATTTGTACTTGAGTAGCGCTTTACAGCAGGCCTTAAAAGCCAAATTTTCTTCCATTTTCTCAAATTGCACATTATTTCAAATACATGAAGCCTTTTATAAGTGAAGTGTATCTTTATTTTTGATACAACAGTGTCCTAGATGTTAAGAGTGATTTATCAATTAATGATAGTTCAATTATAGATTTAAAGTTTAATTTAATTGATAATAATTTAAAGACAATGTTTCGTCCTAAACACTAGCTTCATTGTTTACATTAACTGAAATAATGAAATACATAGTTTTAGTTTTCTCAAAATTCATAACAAGCTCACACAACTCCCGAACTCAATGTTGCTTCCCAGTAACATTGAGATCGTATTGTATTCACAGCATGTTTTTTTATTGTGTCATTTTGCTTTGTTTTGATTTCGATTGTGTCACGAATATTTTTTACGTCACTAAAATCGCAAACAAGCTTATGGTCTGATGTATAGCAGTAATCGTTGTCTATTGAAGTTTGTTATACCAAAGTCATTATGAAGTTTGTAACGAACGAAAGCGAAGCGACATGAAATGTAATTCTTTATTCTGCCATTGTGCACTTACGAGTATGAGCAATGAGACGAGTTTTATACTTTTTTTTTAATATTTTCTTATTTTTATTTATATTTTGTTATTTTTATATCAATGTAAAAATGCATGTCCGAAATGCTAGTAGCATATCTTAATTGACAATTGGTGAAGATGAAATGCTTCAAGCATTTCTTATTGAAACTTGCCAATATTCAAATAATCATATAATAATACAATATAATCATTACAATTAATTTTACTCGTGACACCATACTCGTAAATGTAAATAAAATATTTTTCAAGCAATGTAGACACGAAAATAACTGTATATACATTTCGTAACTGATATATATTAAATTTAGTTAGTGATGTATTTCTGGAACATGTTTTGGGCAATTTATTATAGAATCGAATACAATTTACAACAAAAGACCTACCGGTTCTAGCTAGAGGATGAATTGGTATATGCAGTAGGGTGGGTCAAAAAAATTTTTTTTCGATTTTGAAATAAGCTCAGCGATAAAAAGGTGCCAAATGGTGTGTTTAATTGATGTTTAAAGTTTTATTACATTATTTTAAGTTTTATTGCCTCCGGATTGTGATTGAAGTTTTATATAAAGTAGACATTTGACATCAAATTCAAACTACTAATACTAATACTCTTAACAAGTTATTCGTGTCTAGTTTTATGTGTAATAGTTTTTAGTAACGATAAATAGAAAATAGAGTCGTTGATTAGTTGAGCTCAAGGTCAAAGTAGTAGTAGTAAGAGAGGGGTGTGTGCAAAAATCTTCTCAAGTCTCACCCAAAAATACCTTAAAACAAGTTGCAAAAATTTCGCCTTGTGAGTAAAGTATTGTTTGATTTTGCAGTTTGCAGTTGATTTTGCTTTACTATCAAAAACATGTGATAGATTTGGAGTGTCAGACAGGGCAGGATCAGCTATCGCATCAGCAGTTTTGCAAGCATCTATATCACAAGTAATAGACAAAAATAAGCTACGTCGAGAACGAAAAAATACTAGAGAAATTATAATTTCACAACAGACACACAAGTTCCACAAGTTTCGCATGTACTATGATAGATGGAAGAAAAGACCAAACTTTGAGTATAACTGAAAAAGATGGAAAAAAATAGACGACAAATACTTGAAGAGCATATTTCTTTGATAAAAAAAACCTCACTCGCTTTTTAGGTTACGTTACACCTGCTTCACGCACTTCAAAATGTGTAGAACAAGAAATATTCAAGTTTTTCTTAAATGCGAATATATCAACGGATTATTTGATTGCAATCGGAAGTGATGGCACTAATACAAATGTTGGCAAATACGGCGTTGTTATACGGATGCTAGAAAAAAGACTAAATAGACCCTTGCAGTGGATTATATGTCTTTTACATATGAATGAACTGTCATTTGTTTGAACACATAGATGGAAAAACCTCTGATCCACGGACACTTTCGGGGACAATCGGGAAAGAACTTGAAAACTGCGAAAAAAGGCCCGCAACTAAATTTCAACCCATTTCGACGAATTTACCAGAGGTTTCTGCTGACGATATTAGTGCAAACCAGAAATACTTGTACAAAATAGTTGAAGCAGATTTTATAGGTATAAATGTACCTAACGGTATAGCACACAAATGACCTGACAAAATGTCACATGCCCGATGGCTAACCCATGCCAGCAGGATTCTCCGTCTGTATGTTTCAGTAGAGACTGCTTCTGCAAATCTAACGACTCTTACAACGTATAACGTCAAGGTTTACGTTCCAGTATGGTTTTCTATAAAAAATAATCCCAGCTGTAAGATGGATCACGACTCAAACTTATCGAGCTAACCCGATATTTACGAACCACTTTGAAAGCCAGTAATTCAACGAAACAGCTATTTCGCATATCCGGCAAACTTTATGCTTGCAATGTTGACACGTCCCAGCCGCAAATTCGTGCCAGCCGAATTTTCATACCTAGATCGACAACATCAGAAAAAATGCGTCTGTTTCAGTTACGAAAGATAAACTTCAATGCTTTAACATCATGACCTTTTGGATTGGCAAGAAAATATCAGTGAGCCACCGATATTAAAATCTGTAACCGAAGAAAAATCTGTTATTGTTTAAGGAAAAGGAGAAATAGCGTTATTACGCCTTCCTTGTCACACACAAGCAGTGGAACGGGCAGTCAAAGCCGTGACAGAAGCTTCAGCGTCTTCGGGTAATAAAACAATAAGAGAAGGATTCATCAAAGCCCAGATAGATTCGAGAAAAACAATGCCGAAATTCGACAGCAATAAGGGTTTTGCCAAACACTAAGCCCTTCACAGTAATTATTATTTTTGTTGTAAAAGCTATTTTCAATGTTAGTTCCTTTTTAATAAATATATTTACTACTGATTTAAGTCTTTTATTTGTAATTATAATGATGAATAGTGTAACTTTGTATGCTATGCGGTTGTGCGTTTTTAATGACTTTTTTGATTATTTACACTTGGAACCGGAGGCAGAAGATTAATTCCGATTACTACTAAACTTTATAATGTAATTACACTAATGATTTGGCACTCTTTTATTACTGTGCTCGTAAGAAATTTGAGGTTTTTTTTTTCTCCATACATAAGTGACCCACCCTAATATGCAGTTTGTTTATAAGATTTACAGCCGTAAAGTCGAATTTTAGAAAGGTGTTTAGATTTTTCGAACATACTTAATGTTTCTCTCAGACATCTCAGACACAAGGCAACTAAGGGATGTAAACACTGTCCATGTAATACAATTATATAATAAAATGTGACTAAGGTAGTGGAAGTACTACTTACGGGTACGGGCCCCATAATCAGTTAGGACTTGAATAATAAATAGTTTACAAAATATAACTATAGTGTTTATTGAATATCATTACAATATTAAATAACATTGCATACATACAGACATATTTTTTAAATCATAGTTAATCTAGACTACAGACCATAGGTGACAAAACGAATGTTTATTTAATTATATTTTTACAGGACATAATGGCACTACGAATTTTCGGCCTAGCTACATTTTTTGCATTTTCCTGGGCATGTTTAGTATGTGGAGGCCAATTACTCGACATCGTTGGAAAACAGTTAGAACAAACAAAACACATTTGTGTGTTTGCACTACTAAAGCCTATGAATACTGGTAAGTGACAGTTTCAAATTGCAAGTATCACCATTATCATACCATATTATTATATTGGAAAATGGCGGGTAGCTGTGGAACAGATTAGACACAAAAAATAGTACTCCATAATATAATCACTTTTATTATCTATTTACAGTTTTTATCCAAAATTTTTATGTAACTTTCATGTCGGTTGTTAGAGTTACCTGCTAGCAGTTGTTTCCTTTCAAATCCTACTTTCAACAATGGCATCGGACACTTCAGTATATACTGGGAGCTTTGGAGTTATCTGCCAGGATCGAAAAGGGTAGTACATAGATAAGGTATTACATATGCCGATTTCGATGGTAAATGAATTTTGTGCCCCACGTGTTATTTTTTTTCTCATAAAAAGTAAAATCGCATTATGAAAAAAAATGTTTAATTTGTATGAGACCATGCCTGTGATAATAAAATAACGCAAAAATTTGTAGTCTAGACGGCCCGGTCAATGCGCTCCGGGCTCCGGGCTCCGGCGCATGACCCGCGCCGAATAGCTACGATGCCTACAGCTAGAAATGCTTTTCGCACACCACGATAAGCGCGGTAAAGTCAAAGGTTTTTCAAACGCTGGCGCCGCCGCCCTTTGCAAACGCCACTTCGCACCGTCTCTGTCGCCCGGTGCCTTGCCGCCCGTCCCCGGCGCCCCCGCACTTTCCCCGCGGCGCTCGCGTCGCGAGAATGAAGGAAGGAACTAAGAAGAAATTAAGGAAACAGTCCTAACCGTGATTCGTGTGTGTGTGTTGACGTAATCATGCCTATACGCCGCAGTTTTACGAAATGTACAAATGGTAATTAAATTACGTTGTCGAAATGGTACTTTGTTGTCGCGAGTGTAAATGCGCACGCAGATTGTGATTTTGTGTAAATAATTTGAATGACCTTTTATACACGCCAAGTTATTGTAGAACATGTTATGTGACTGCGTTATTTTTAAAAACTAACATCGTAACTAGGTATTTTTATGATGTTTCCATAAACAAACACATACATTATTACATTAATTGAATTTGACAGTCCAAAACCTGTGATAAGGACATGTAAGTGTATGTTATTTATTACCTACTTATGTTCAGTTTTACATTTGATTACGTTTTTTTAGCTATCCTATTTTGATTGCAACGCATTTTAATGAAAATATGCAATTGGGACGACGCTACTTACGTACAGCTGTTATTGTTATTATCGACACATCATCTGATAGCGCGGAATGTGTTTTGCTCTATGAAACCAGTTCATTGACTTCGTTATTTATTTTTTCAAACTTTATTAATGATATTGGGACACCATATTTCTTCACTAACATAACAAGTAGGCTTAATACTATCTCCAATTTAAATCCTGGCTAATACGAAAAAAGCACCATATATATTACTAAATTTAAAACGTATTGCATTACTAACACAGCGTTTCAAAACTCTGCTGTAGTTTGTGCATGTTCTTTTAGCTGCTGATTTTTTAGTTTTGTAATAGGTAAACCGTAAATCTCTTTTTATCAGACATGCTTTTTTATACCTTTTGTTATCCACTGTGTAGAACCTTTCGATTTATATATATTTTTTAATCATACAGGAAAGCAGAGATTAAAAAAAAAATAGACTGTAAAAAAACTTTTTAAAACAAGCTTTTATTTAAGTGACCTAAAAAGATGAAAATGAACTTTTAATTAAATCAAACTAATCAATTTAGTACTATGTACCTATTACACAATTAAAATTTTATAAAAGCTTGACGCGATATTTCTCTGCCTATTTTCTAAGAGACATTTTATTTCTTATTATGTCAAGTCACTTAGGGCCGATTTTTCAATCATCGAATAACTTAACAAATAACTAACTAGCGAATTAAAATATCCGACTGTTTAACGGACGGATAAAATTGGTTGAATTTTTCAATGGTAAGATAACGAGCTGATAGCTATCCAAGGTTTTTAGTTGCTATGTTCACTCTGATTCTGTACGAGCGAGAAGTACGCATACGTTGTTACGTGTGTTAGAAGAAGACAAAAAAAGATTGACATTTGTTTATTTGACGTTTAATCATAACCTCTAATTTCTATGCATCAATCAAACTATTATGCACTTTTGCTCATTCGTTCGTGGTCGTGGTATTTTCTGTGGTGATTTTTACTTGGTGGGTTTGATTTTATCATTTATCAGAGAAAGTAAATATTTTACAGTTTCTTTTAAAAGCCTGAATCGGCGATGAAATTCTTTGGAATCCCACGTAGCAAGGTGATCGGGCCTTGGTCTAACAACTCGTTCTTTTCTTTCAGGATTTAAATATTCATAATATATAACCTCTTCTTCAATTGCCAGGTCGTCAATAGTATCGAAAATATCAATAGTTTGGAGAAACAAGAAATAACCTCAAAATAAATGAAAGGAAGGTTGACTTGACGTTTAAATACCTATCTAATGATAAGGTTACCTTACCGAACGAATAAATTTAAGAATTACGGGCCTGGATCAAGGTTTTTGGAGCCTATCTTTAGTTTTTCGTTTCTTATCTGGCCATCAAAGAGGCAAATAGAATTATTCCCCAGATAAGGGCGTTATTCGCCAAATAGAGCCTATCTGACGATTGAAAAATGCAATATTTTGTTATCTGTCACATAAACACTATCTGTCTGTTTATCTGAGGATTGAAAAATCGGCCCTTAATATTGTGTCATAACCAGTTAGATACAGGCACATCTCGTGACAAGCTTTTATAAAATTTTAATTGTGTAATAGGTACATAGTACTAAATTGATTAGTTTGATTTAATTAAAAGTTTATTTTCATCTTTTTAGGTTACTTAAATAAAAGCTTGTTTTAAAAAGTTTTTTTTACAGTCTATTTATTTTTTATTTTTTAGTTATTATTGGGCATATTTTTCATGTTCTACTTAGCAAGTCCTTTTATTAGATACCCATAATGTGGTGGTGCAGAAAAAATAACGAGTCCACCATCTGGTATTATCCGCCATATTAGATTTAATGTAACGTAGTATTATTTTTCGTGTTCTCCTTAGCAAGCCCTTTTATTTGATACCCATATTGTGGTAGTGCAGAAAAAAATACTAGTCCGCCATCTTGGATAATCCGCCATATAGGATATAGAATGACATTACATAGCTAATCATGCATTGTCATCTAAATTAAGCGTGTATACAAAATTTCAGCTCAATCGGTTGAAGATAGTTATCTTCAACCTTCAATCTTGCAACTTAATTTTGAACCAGTTGGTTCAAAATTAAGTTGCAAGATTCCACCCAGACAAACATACATACATTGCAAGTTAAATAAAAGCTTGTAATTGTAAAATAACAACAATGTCTCATGAAATTGATGTTCAATCAATTTCTTTATCGACATCAGTCTCTTCGTAAACTTCAGTCCAAGATAAACTTTGTATGCATTCAGTAAATTTCGTCAAATTGTCATGTCCATAGTCGCGATACTCCCTAATACCAAAATTTTGGTATTTTGTTTCTTTCCTTAATGGGAAATTTGAGAGTTTTGGCTGTGTTATGGTCAGAAAGACCGAGAGAATGGAGCCTTTAATTCGCTTCCGGCATATTACTAATAATTACAGTTATCACTGAGTTGCCGGAGAGTGCGTATTGTTTTATTTCATACCACCAATATATTTTCTAAACCCGTTATAAAGTACTTATATATACTCGAAACTAGTTGCAAATATAGTCAAGGACATTGGTGTTACATATGTGCAATTATTTTTAGTATCCGTGGAAGTGTTGGTTATAATTTGAAGGATTTTAATTGTAAAAAACTGTCGATTGTCGCTGCATCTTGAGGCGGCCCATATAATCTTTCTGTGGCTTCGCACATTTGCTAGTGTCCGTGAGTGCAAGAGGGACGGTCGTTCCGTGTTATAGTAATACCTACGCTAACACATCATATTGAAAATGAAATGCGTCGGTTGTTCACAAACAATTTCGGATCGCCAATTTTTATGTTGCTGCCTATGTGAAGACACATATGACCTACTTTACATGTGTCATACTGTTAAAACGCTTTTCCGGCACATTTGCGTGCCGGAAAAGCGTTTTAACAGTATGACACATGAACATAAAAATGGATGGAAATGCGTAAAGTGCGTATGTAAGCAGCCCAAAACACCCAACATCAACACGCCGGTCGGCGCTTACAACGATAACGTAAACGTGCTCCGTGGAACGGCAGTCTACGCCAACGACTCGACAGCGGACACCTCGTATTGTATGGATGCTTCTTTTACATGCGCTGGCACCGGAGATGCTCATGATGGTCACCTATCATCTTCCGACATACGGGCACTAACCTGCGAAATGCGTCTCCTTCGACAAGAGATGGCTACGATGAATTCACAGATAAGTCAACTGAGTTTAGTTGTGTCTAATCTTGGGCTTCGGGCAGATCAATGTGACAAGCGTGCTGGAGATATGAACGCCCGTGTAACCGCACTGGAACAACAGATACAAAAGTCCTACGATTCATCGCTCGCCGACTCGATCGCCAACCTTAGAATGGAACTCGGAGATCGAGACCAGGAACTGCTACAGAACGATATTGAAATTGCTGGAGTTCCGGAGCCTAAGGGTGAAAATGTTACATCCACTGCTATTGTCTTGGCTGCGAAGATTGGTGTCACTTTGAATGAATGTGATATAGTCAGTGCAACGAGGGTGGGTCGTGTGTTGGGGGAAACGACAACTGGAGCTCATGAGCCGCGCCCTCGCCCAGTGGTGGTGCGCTTGGCGCGGCGTGGAGTCCGAAACGAACTTTTGCAAGCAGCGCGGGTGCGCCGCAGCGTTACTACAGAGGGAACCGACCTGCCGGGACCCCCCCGCAAATTTTACATCAATGAAAGGTTAACTCGAGCTAACCGCCAGCTATTTGCCAAGGCGCGAGAACTGAAGGTAAAATTCAACTGGCGCTACGTGTGGACTAAGGAAGGCAAGGTGTATGTACGGCAAACTCCTGATGCGGAGTCCACGCGACACCGTATTCGTTCGGCGGCGGACCTGGATCGTGTTTTTGGCATCCCTACTGTTGGACTGGAATCGGCCAATTTATCACCATCCTAATTCTAAGTTACAAACAACGACAATCGAGGCGAGTTTAACTTTTAAATCATTAATGCTAGGTATTTTTTATTATTATTTACATTACTTATTATCTCAATATGTTGTGTTGTTAAACACGTTAACATTTGACTTATTCTACAAAAGTATCACTAGAATAATATGTTTCCTTACTATAATTGAGTGTTATATTTTTTCAACTTATTATCACTATGTAGTCATTTCATCAAACTATAAGAAACATAGACTAATAAATAATATAATGAACTATATTTGCGTGTGTGTGCCAGCATCATTCATTCTGTGCTCCTCTTACAGCCCCAGACAATGGACACAAAAACACATACTTTTCTTATATTCACACTACATTCACAGACATATGCGTTACTATACTATATACAAACAACATAATATTTACATATTCAAACAGTCGCACAGAATCGATCTGACTTTTATCGGAAGACGAGCGAATATTATAAACGAACCGAGTATGCATTACTAATCACTTTGCAATACCTACTTCCATTCTATGTTTTTTATATAAATAATGTCTCCTAAGATAAAAAAAATAACATTAAGCCTTTATAATGCAGGTTCTTTAAATACGGGACACGATGACTTTCTGGTGGCGGTAAACAATTGCAACTCAGATTTTATAGCTATAAATGAGACTTGGTTACGTTCGGGCGAAGTGGCGCGTGCGCCTGCTCTGCCTGGCTACCGGTTTCGTAACACCCCTCGCCCGGCTTCTATACGCGGGGGAAGGGGAGGTGGGGTCGCATTCTACGTTAGGGACGGCATAAAGGCTCGTATTGTCAAACATCCAGAGGCGCCGATTGAGCAAATGTGGCTATCACTGTCGCTCAATGGGGTTTCTCTCTTAATAGGTACGGCTTATAGACCCAACTGGGTTAATATAGATACATTTATAGATGCGCTAACACAGTCTATTGCTCACTTTAACTTTGATTATGTGTTCCTTTTGAGCGATTTTAACGTTAATATGCTTGATGTGGGTAACTCGAATGTTACCAAAATTAATCAGTTTTTGCATTATATGCAACTCCATCAAGTTGTTACACAACCGACACATTTTTCTGTAGAAACTGAAACATTGATTGACTTGGTCTGTACGAATGCTCAAGTACAGGACGTTACTATCACAAACGTTACAGGCTCTCTCGGACACGCCATGATTAACATAACCACGCGAGTCAAGCGATGCATCCTCCCACAGATTAATAAAGAATATAAACATGACAAACTTTAACAAGGATTTAGAGGCTATGGACTGGGAATCGCTCACAGTGTTAACGTCTGTCGAGGACCAGTTGATCAAATTTAACACTATGATACTATCATTGTTTGATAAACACGCCCCGCTCAAAACTTTTAGAGTAAATAACAACAAATCTCTTCCATGGGTAACAGATGTAATAAAAATAATGATTGATAAGCGAAACAAAGCCTATTCAAATTTTCGCAAGAAGAAAACATTAAGTAGTAAGCTGTCTTATTTACAGTTGAAAAAACTTGTTAAAAATAGTATATTTAACGAAAAAAGAGCGTATTTTAACTTCCACATCAATTCGTTACGTTCTGATTCAAAAAAATTTTGGAAAAATATAAAAAATAAAATTGCTTTAGATTCATCTAACAATGAGTGTCTCCCTGACCAGTTCAATGATCCGAATCTAATTAATGATCATTTTCTTAATATACATGGTTCGGGCGTCATCCCACCATCTGAACTGTCATTCGTTGACACAAATAAATTTGGAAATACCTCTTTCAGCTTGAAACCAGTTTCGGAAACAGAAATTGCTAGGTATATCCTGTCTATAAAGACTAACTCAATTGGTGTCGACGGCATCAGTAATGATATGATTTTACTCACCTTACCGCATACGCTCATTTATCACTGACATGGTCAACAAATCTATTCGGACCGGCATTGTCCCTGGAGTGTGGAAGTCAGCCCTCGTCATTCCTTTGCCTAAAGTGACTAATCCCACTACATTGACGAATCTCCGTCCGATTTCAATTTTGCCGTTCATATCTAAAATTTTAGAAAAGGCGGTTTATGAGCAATTGAGTAAGTACGTGGAATCTGCCGAGGTATTACCACAATACCAATCCGGTTTTCGTGGGGGCATGGGTACTATCACTACTTTGCTGGATGTTGTTGATGAAATTCTTGTAGAACAAGACGCGGGAAATGGCAGCTGCTTGGCACTGCTAGATTTTTCCCGTGCCTTCGATTGTCTTAATCTACCGTTACTTCTCAAAAAGTTAAAGTACTATGGTGTAGAGGAAAACTCATTGGCATGGTTCGACAGTTACCTTAGTCACCGCGCCCAAGCTGTTGTGCTCTTAGGGCAGGATGGTATACGGTCTGAATCTGACACAAAACCTATTCGGAGAGGTGTTCCACAGGGCTCAATATTGGCCCCCTTACTGTTCATAATACACACAGCTGATTTATATAAAGCAATCCATCACTGCAAATACCACCAATACGCAGATGATCTGCAGCTTTATATTTCTGCACCTCCGAATAAGTTCAGCGAAAAACTGCCAGACTTGAATGCGGATCTTGAGAGCATTTATGACTGAGCGGAAAGAAACGCGTTGGTTTTGAACCCGGTCAAATCGAAATATCTCATTCTGGGTTCTAAGAAACAAATCTCGACAATTCTCAGGCAAAACCCAGTAGTCAGGATCGGCCACAATGTGGTGGAACGTGTGGAGGAAGCAAGAAACTTGGGCATAGTAATAGATAGTAAGTTACGTTTCGAAACCCATGTCTTAAATGTTGTACGGGCCTGTTTTTATCGACTTAAGATTCTTTATAAAATACGAAATTTACTTAGTGAACAGGTCCGCATAACACTCTGCGAATCACTCATCCTATCTAAATTAAACTACGGTGACCTTGTAGATGGACCCCGACTACTGTCTAAGACACAGCGTCTGATTCAGCGAGTACAAAGTGCCTGCTGCCGTTTTTGTTTTGTAATTCCACCCAGGAGTCATATATACCCTTATTTAAATAAATTCTCCTTGCTAAATATGTCCTTTCGTAGACAGTTGCATATGGCAGGACTAGTGTTTGACATTATAAAATTTAAAAAGCCCACATATTTGTCATCAAAATTACAATTTTCTAGTTTTCCCAATAAATACTGCATGCGTCCCAACAAACGATTACTATTAGTAGGACAGATACATAGAACAGTTGCATTTACAGGCAGCTTCCGCCATCAAGCCACCAAGTGCTGGAACAATATTCCCCCACCGCTGAGACAACTGAACTCAAAGAAAACTTTCATAACTAAATATAAGATGATACTTATGAGTCAGCAAGAAACGATTTCAGCATACTGTGGCACGGCAGCTGTCGGTACATAAATACATATATGCTATAGATATTGGAAATATAGTTCTACTTAATATATATACATTATATCACATAATAACACCCAAATGACACACATACTTACAACACACTCATCGTCTAATCATAATTCACTCTTATACATATACATAATTACACCTTCAACTTTGTTACTCTTCGTCTCACTCTTTGTCTGGCGCTGTTTTATGCCCCCTCGGCGATTCAGTGATTTTCCTAAAGGCGAAGCTGAAAAGCAATGGTTTGCCTCTAGGAGCAATAATTGTCACTGAGCCTCCAACCAATTGGTGTTGCTGGTGCACATTTGCATCTTTAGACTTTTCCATACTTGTCAATATTTGTTTGTATTTGTTTAGGTAATTATGTGTATTTTCTCTAGTTTATGTTAGATTTATTTACAGAATTTAAATAGTCTATTAAACTTCTTTGGCGCAATATTAACTTGGAGTACGAGAGTTGGACGGCATTTCATCCCCCTGTTTATGAGTGTATTAGTCGTTACAGTTACAAGGCAATTTACTTTTCAAATTCATAAGTCAAAAATTCTTTTGGGATACGTTTACGCAATGTATATGGTACTTTCGAACACATTTTGAACAAGTGAGATATTCTCGATTTACAATTTTTTTCTTACACGCTGTACAATTCTTGTTCGATGACATTGTGTGTATTAAATACCAGAATTCAAAATACCTATATATTTACAACAGTTTAAAGGACAGCTAAAAGTTAAAAAAAAAAAAAAACATCTGTCGAGCATGCCACTGTCCCGGTGAGTCACTCAGGCATATTGTTTCCGGTTGTTCTCATCTTGCTAACGGCGAGTACTTGCATAGACATAATTAAGTAGCTAGGATTATACACCAGCACCTTGCTCTTAAATATCGCCTTGTGAGCTCTGAAGTACCATACTACAGAACCTGCGCCAGTTCTCGAGAACGGTAGTGTCACGCTCTACTGGGACCGGTCTATTATCACGGACAGAACTATTGTCGCAAATAGACCTGATATCATGGTATTAGACCGGGTGACGAACCGTGCAATTCTCGTTGACGTCACCATTCCCCATGATGAGAACCTCGTTAAGGCCGAGAAAGAGAAACTTTCCAAGTACTTGGACTTGGCCCACGAGGTTACCAACATGTGGCATGTGGACTCAACAATTATTGTTCCGATAGTCGTATCAGTAAACGGACTTATAGCTAAGAGCCTCGACCATCACCTCGAGAGGCTCTCGCTAGGCAGTTGGGTCAAGAACCAGATACAGAAGGCGGTTCTCCTGGACACGGCCCGCATCGTGAGAAGGTTCCTCACTCTGGAGCCCTGACCACCGGTAGTTTGAGTCTCCGCTCCACTACCGGCGGGTGCCCCTGTTTTTTTATATTTTTAAATGTATTTTGTTTTTTATATTTATATTTAAAAATGTAAAAAAAGAGAGAAAAATATTAAATAAATGGTATAATAAGAAATATTAACACTAAGCTTTTGCTCCACATTAGTCAAGAAATGGGAATTATCAATTATTACACAGAAATTATTAAAAAAAAAATGTATATATATATATATATATATACATTTTTTTTTATAATATAAGGTATACCTATGTATACCTTAAATATAGGTTGATACCTTGTCAAGAAATATGACCGCTAAGTATATATACGCATTGGTCATGTAATGGTAATAAAATTATTAATTATTACAATTCAATTAAAATAATGTCATAGTAATACAAACTGTCACGATATACCTATATAGAATTGTCAGAAACAAGAAATAACCGGACAAAACAAAATCAATTTAAATATACATTATTTTTCACAATATAAAATGATGTCACTTAAAATACAGTAGCGATACATTATATTTATCATATTATCTAGTATTAATCATGCATCGCTATAATTAAAATTACACTATTTACAAAATCGTTGGTGTTTGTGTGCGCTAGCGTTGCGCTAGTGTTACTACATTTTTAAGTACGAATTGACATTCGTAGTTAAAAATGTAGTAACAGTTGTTAGTAAGTAATTGTATTCTAGATTTATTTTGAGTCTGATTCTAATTCGAAGCACGTATGGGATTGTCATCGCACATTGAAAGGTGGCTGATTAAATTGTATGATTACTTAAGATACAGATAATGTATGGCTCTCTTTATATAGATGATCATATCTATGGTTTTCATGATTGTTATTTGTGACTGGCAACTTTGAGAAAGGACGGTCAGATTGAACTTTGGACGTGAAGGTGAGACAGAGGTCGAAATTGGAACAAAGAAAATGTATTGCCGGATTTGAGATGAAGAATTTGTGATCGGAGAACATCCCGGCTCTGTCCAGGGGACAAGGCCTGTCTCTGGACTGATGGAGTTGTGATTGCGGCATACTAGTCGGATGCAGAGTTATTGCCGCGCCGATCCAATCCAAAACCGGCGCGATTGCGCTGGTGTCTGCTTCGGGAAGACCTTAGCGTCCCCGTAGGACAACTGGCGCATGGGGACCAGTTGTGTCGCGTGAAGCTCATGCACGCGGCCACGCCAAGGGGCTCATTATTCCCTTTCCCTCCACGCCACACTGGCGGCGATCTCAGGACGCCGTTCAATTCGGCGATGTCAACACGGCGATTTGCGAAAGTGTTCACTCGTTCTTTTCTGGGCAAACATTTTAGATACAGTGCGCGTCTCGTGTCGCACGGTCCTTGAACTAAAGGTCCGATGTACTCTTCGAGAGTCTATCCGAAGGAATTCCCTATTCAATGAATAGTATAATATAATAGTATAAATTAGTATATGAATGGTATTCATATACATCTTGCTCATATATAAAACATCCCAACTTCACATCCAAAATTGGGGATGGCCATCTGACTCGACCTGGTCAACTCCCCGAAATTAAATTCATATTCTTATTTTATATCGATTATATCGAGTATAGCTATCATTTTTTTTTATATACGACAATACACAATCCATAATATGATAGCTGTTTACGAACATCCACTGTGGGATCTAATATAGATATTTCATCACTTCGTTTGATCTACGGACAGCCGAGTCAGCAACTCTGTATCTGCAGTCTCTCAAACTTAACGAGTCTAGGTTCGAGACCAACATTATGTTACCCAATCATTTTTAACTTTTTATTTTTAAATACATGTCTAGCAGATACCCCAGTGCTTAAAGACTAAAGTATTCGACCAGTGCGTCCTCCCTGCGATGAAATATGGTGCAATGACTTGGACACTGACTATCGGACTGACCTACAGGCTAAAGATCGCGCAGCGAGCGATGGAGAGGGCTATGCTCGGGGTTTCTCTGCGGTATCGAATACGGAACGAAGAAATTCGACGGAGAACCAAAGTTCTCGACATAGCCTTCAGAGTTTACAAGCTGTAGTGGCAATGGGCCGGTCACATCTGCCGAGTAAGTGATGGCAGATGGGGGACGAAGATAGGCATGAGCGTCTTGACCAACAATGATTGCCAGGATTTCCACAAAGCTTTTAAATTTCTATAAGTAAAAATAAGTATAAGTCTTGTATAGGCCTAGCCTTAAGCAGGTCCTAACTATCCCCATAATAAAAGTAAAGTTTGACTCTAAATTGTAGCAATTGTTTCTATCAACTATTGAACTTGAATTTACTATAAAGCTAAGCGAGGTGTGTCGCGGGTGTGTATGTACCTATTGTGATCCACACATCAGAAGATGGTGGTGATAACCAAAGCAACTTACCCTAATCTGTATGCCTAGTTTTGCGAGGCTTAGATGAATCATTTAACTAAAATGTGTTTCCTTTTTGATTGATACCACGCCGCCCAAAGCGTGGTTATGTCAGACTCTGCTGCCATGGACCAGTGGCAGCCGACTATCATACCGACTAAAACCCCACGATCTCCTCCTCTCAGCCAATTGGCGAGGCCACAGGAACTGCGATAGCATGACCTCCGATACCCCGCCGACGGTTGTCGCTGAGGATCCTCCTGGGGAACCCGAGTTTCTTCCCCTCCTTGATTAGTGGCGCACTGAGAGACATACGGCACGCCGACATCAAGGGTTATTTTTTAACGAGGTTTTCTTCCTCGACTGCTTATGGCTGGTGAAACCGGCTCTCCGAGCGTCGTCAGACCTTCACGGCCTCAAATTCACCTCCTCTGTAATTTTTTAACGAGGTTTTCTTCCTCGCCGAATTGCAACCCAGTGTACCCTTCGCCACACTGGGGAGCGCTCCTCCATTGTGCGCCTCACCGTGACCTCTGCTAGCTCACAGGGATGGGAGGCGCAGACGTCCAAAAGCGCAGTACAAATACTGCGCTTTCCTCCACTGCCAGAACATTGGCCAACGGTCAGCAAGATCTCCGCGAAGAGAAGTTACTGACCGTTGTTGCCCAGGGTGCACCAGGTTCAGGCTGTTGCTGACAAGTCGTTTTCACCGGACTTATCCAGTAGACAAATGAGTCAACAACAGCCCCGAGCACACGAGGAGGTTTTCCGCCCTTAGCACCCCACACAAATGTGTTTCCTATCCCAAGTATTATCAGAGCTCCTCCGAAAATACGAGGAAGTGTACTCTACGGGGGAATAAGGTATTTGGAACAGCCCCGCCAGATGAATATCAAGGTTCCATTTGCTCCTTTGAACTTAACGGAAAATTAAGTGGAATTGTAGGGGCGCGAGCCTAATTAAAAGCAGACACCATAGAACTCTGAAGCTCATGACGACGAACAGCCAGACATTCGCTCTGTCAAGAATTATGACAGTGTGGCCAGTCTGAGACGACATAAGGCAGAAGGGCACAGAGCCCTAACGATTTTCGTTAAAATTCACTGTGAATCACATAAAATTATCCTGGAAACGCAAGAAAGATATTACACAATTGAATAAACTGAACTGAGTATTCTCATCAATATCTTCGACACAATTGCCAATTTTTCTTCTATTTAATGGTATCAACCTTACTAACTGATGTTTTTATTTTATAATAACACAATCTTAGAGCCTACAACTATTTTTGATGATGTTCAGCAACCAAGTGAATTCTCGGTTCTACCTTCGTTACTCTTCGAGTCTGATATCCCCGCCCTTTTTCACTTAAGACGAGACATTGGCGCGAATGCCTAACGATTTCACTTCCGAGTTTGACATCAGAACTTGTTTTAATTTAATGTACTAGAATATGAGTTAAATGAGTTAATAATTCGTTTTATAATTGAATAAAATTATTTTAGCATAATTGGTTAGAAAACTGTTCTAATAATCGTTACTAATAGTAACGGTTATAGTGATATTATAGTAACTTACTATGATCATAATTATGAAATATTCCCATTGACAATTACTCTTTCAATTAATTAAAGTGTCGCAACAATTAAAGATAAAATAAAACTAATTTAAGCAAGGAGTTTACATTTAGAAGTTATTTGAGTATTTTTTTAAAAACCACCCGACAAAATCATACATCAAAAAATTTTTTTTCAAATGATAACTAAATCCGATGATAGCGTACCCAAACGTAATTATTAATAGTTTAGCCCATTTTAAAACTAAATTAGCTAAATTATTCTTACTCTTGCAGCCTGCTTAGATGTTATAAACTAAAAAACGATGTTTAAGTAAGATATTTTTGTTAGAAGTAGGGTTTGGGTCCCGGGACGTCTCGGGTCTCGAAGTCCCGTGACTTTTCGTAATTTTAGTTGTCTCGAGACCCGGGACTCTCGACTCGAGATGAGACAAGATTATCGAAATACATTTTTGGTGGTCTGCTAAGTAACTACCGGTTAACTTTATTTATATTTATTTATATAATTTTTTTTTATGCGCGAGCGTTAGCATCAGCCATCTTTTTCGTACTGTTTTTTGTAAACAACCATTCTAAAGTACCCGCTACCCGTATCAAAAATTAAAATATAATTTGGAAAAAGTGACCGATTTATTTTTTGGAAAAAGTGAAAAAAAAAGGAATGTTAGGATAATTGACTTTTTGACTCTGCAATACATTTGAACTTTCATTGGGTGTGTTTAAGATATTTAGCCGTTTCCCCTTGTCCAGTGGCACATATTCTTAATTGCATTTTTGACTCTGTAAATATCATAAATCTTTTATATAATCTCATATTAAACATTTCCTTTATGATAAAAACTACTAAACATATTCAATTCAGCATTTACATTTGTCTAATTAATAACCTCAAATATAGAGTATAGCCCCAAAATATTATTTACTTTTTTTTTATAAATTATTTACTCCCATAAATAATACTCAAAATGTATTTTCAATTCTTACAAATATATTAACATTATTAATAAGAATAAAATTGTAAATATTAATTTCGTGTATAAGTTTTAAGCTAGTAAAGAACTGTTGATGCCCAACTACTTTACTCACTTTTAACGGAATTCGTTTAATAACTTTAAGTAAACATTTAATTTTCTGTATAATAAATGTTGATTTTTTACAAAGAATTGGCATGTTGAATTAAAAGTACAATTTTAAACAAAAAACTAACTTAATTACAATTTTACGAAAGCCCCACTAAAAAAAAAACGAAAAGTCTCGAAGTCCCGGGAATTCCCGGGACTTTGACTGTAGGCTGTCTCGTGTCCCGGGATTTTGAACTTGTCGGGAATTCCCAAACCCTTAGAAGTTACTTAATTATTTCTAATGAAAAGTAAATAAATCCGTTAGGACCCCGGAGTACCACAGGGACCCTTGAAGGTATATCTCCCTGCAACACCTATGTAAACCGACCATAATCGTTACACTTTCTAGGATCCATGTCCATGTAGCACCTACGGAATGCATCTGTCCCGTCACGTTTAATAACTATCGAATTGCCTAAAAAGTTCCTAATAATTAGAGCTTTGTTATAAAACTCTCAAGCAATATTTCTGTTTAACAAGATATCTGTTTTGTTCCCTAACTTTATTTTAAACACATTCCTTATTTTCAGAATCAGTCTTCAATTTAACCAAGAATATACTCAACATGACGGAAAGCCAGGATGCTCATTTTTCTGTATACGGAATTTTTCCCTATGGAATAAAGACAGTGTTGTGTTTTGCTGCCTGCACCTTTGTTTACGTTACTGCGATATTGCAGATTAAACTTGACACAAACTCTGCGTTTTTTGATAATACTACATCTTCTTTATAAATTATAAATATCGCTTTAAAATTACACTAGCGGTGTGTGTTCAAAAACCAAAGCACAAAATTAGTTTTTTTTAACAAATATGTACTAAATTTTAGGCACATAATTTAGATTAACGGTGTGTTATTGTTTCCGAATGAATTTTGAAATACACCTTTGGAAAGTACGACCCTGTGCGTTTTTGTACTCGACTCACAAAATATTTGCCTCTCTTTGAAACGGCTTCAAACTTTCAAACTACAAACTTCAAACTTTCTTCCTGTTAACACCAATGCTTTTTGGCGCGTCTAGTCCCTTCGAAAGATCTGATGATTAAGTTTGAGCGAATATAAAATTTGTGTATCAGATATGTTTTTGGATTGCGGAAATCAAACCACATTACATAATATTTTTAATTTTTGTTAATATTTACTTTTATTTCACATTATTTATCTTTTGCACCTGCCATGTACTTAGTATCTCTGCATCGCCTTAAGGTTAACTCGTAAAGAATGCTTCTATAGTCCATTTTACATCCGCCTGTGCACATTTTATTTAATATGCATGAAGTTTAGATAAATAAACCGTCTTAACATCGTAATAACAGGACTCTTTTTATACCACTAAGGTGAACAAGCATATGGTCAGCCTGATGAAAAGTAGTAACTACTAACAGAATGGAAAGCATCACGCCAGTAACACCAGAGGCATCACATGCGCGTTGCCGACCCTGTAAAAACCTCTTTACGCCCTTTTGAAGAACCCTACGCAGTAGTCTTCTGGGAAAACCTCAACAGACAGCTCAATCCACAGATTGATAGTACGTGGAAGAAAACTTATCTGGAATCGCACATTAGGTGACCACTTTGGTTCCAATGTGTGAGGATGAATTCCCTGTCGATGGTGAGCGGTGCGACTGTAGAAGAAGGCCGTGGGCATCATGTCAATAACTCCTCTGAATACACCCCATTGCATTGTACAATGGGTAGAACACACAAAGGGACGCAAAATCTCTTCTCAGACACAAAGGTTCTAAAGCGTCCGTCAATTTGGATTCGTCAACAATCCTCTGATCTGAAGATTGTTTGCTTACTTTGATTGCTAGCTGGTATGTAGTGCTTACGCCCATGGATGACAACAGTACTCCATATGCGGCCGTACTTGAGCTTCGTAAAGCAGAAGCAGCATTTGCGGCGAGCTGAAATACTGCTTCGCTCTGTTGAGCAGGCCTAGTTTGTTCGATGCCAGCTTGACCTTCCCCGCTAGATGACATCGAAACTGAACATCGCTGTAGATTTCAACTTCTAGAAATCCAATACTTTTGGCGATGGTCAGGGGTGTGTTTTGGAAGTGTGTGGCTACAGCAAATAGGGTTTTTTTAGCGGTGAACGCGCAGATTTGTATATTAGAGGGGTTAAATAGCACTATGTTCTGTCGCCCCCAGCTGGACTCTCTACTTAGTGTGCTCTCGATTTCCGACGCAAGTTTTTCGCGGCTCTCCTCCACCAAGGAACGAGGAATATTTCGCTCGTTCTTTGGTGTTATCGCGACTCGTGTAATAAATGCCCCCGATGCTATCGTCCGCATAGCAATGAATGCTGTCAATAGACAACATATTTTTAATATGCAGCAGAAACAGCGTCGGAGACAAACCCTCCACCTTCCCATGGGAAGGAATGGAGGAGCCATGGCTCCACCGACGTTGCGGTCATATGAGCCAAATCGCGAGAGATGTGCGCAGCACTGTTGCTTTAAGGCTCTTTTGTGCAGCGGCCAATTCTTGACCCCCTACAAATTATTTTATTCTATGTCTTTTGTCCCTACTTAGCCCTCTCCCCTTCTGGGGCGGCCACGTCGTGCGACAATACAGAACCCTGCGGGACAACTGCGGAAGCCTGCGGGATGCAGGTCTGTTTCTGTGTTGTTGTAGGTATTAAAACGCCCGGTTGCCGATCGACGGGATCAACCAGTCGGTTGTCACGCGCTCAGTGGAACCCATTTACAACCCGAAGTTTGCAATTTTCGCTCGAATAAAAATATCTTCTAAAAATTTTACACACAATAAACGTGTACACAATAAAAGCCTTTGGGTGTTATTTGCCACGCTACTTGAACACATGAAAGTGGCGGCGTCGTAAGCGTTCTAAAGAATAATGCCTATTTTTGCTTCGAAATCAAATTACCATCTCTATTAATGAAAAATATACCAAAAAATTGCTAATGTTTGTTGTTTTTATTTAAGTAATCAAAATTATTAAATATGGCTAGGAAAAACTAGTAGACATTTTTCACTATTAGCACATATTGCATCTTCTATAGAAAACTGCTCTCCCAGAAGGCTCTGGAAGTTTGTAAAGGGTTAGGGGTAGGCAAAGATCAACCTTGAATACCAGCTGTTTTAGAAACCAATGCGCTTAATCAGTATTTTAGAAATTGCGCCTATTATAGCGCATATCTTGAACTGCTCACTTTCGACGGGTGTGTTTCCTTCTTTATGGAAGTTAGGACTCGTCATATCAATTCCTAAGAAGCCTAATCCTTCCCTTTTCTCTCAATTTCGTCCCATCTCCATACTTCCTCTCCTGTCTAAATTGTTGGAACATTTTATACGCTATAGTCTCGTAAATTTCAATCTGGTTTTCGTAGTGGGCACTGTGCTGTTACAACCTCGATTTTCTACCTATGGTAGGAGGTTTTATGAAAATCGAGACCGCAAAGGGGGTAGTAGTAAACCATGGGATTTGATTAAAATATCCTATATGCAAAGGCTAGCTCTTTTAATTCAATTCAAGTAAGCGGATTTATACAGTAAACTTGTAATTTATTAATTTTATAATCTTACAGCTATATGACTCAATGTTCCGAAATGGTTACAGCTCCAAATATGGCGGGGGATTGGCGCCTAGGGACCGCCAGTTGTCGGACGTGGTCTAAAATTAAATTCTAGCGGTTTCTTATTTAAATTCGGGTATTTCATACCCGAATTCCGATTTATTTTGAATCTGAAAAAATATCTGAAAGAATATTTCAGAAAGTAACCGGATGGGTCCGGGGTCAACGTCCGGTCACTGATGGTTTTAAAACAGAAGCGAATTCGAGTATAAAATGTGATCAGACCGGGGTCAATGTCCGACCGCTGTAGATCACTCAGGTGCGATTCACTTCATGGAAAAAAAATAATTTACAAAAAGGTGGTCCCGGGGGACTCTTACTAAAAAAATACAGGATCGCTTAATGGGGTTTAACAAACCGCTCAAAATAGTTTACAAACACATTCAGGGGTCAGGGGCGACCTCTGTTCAAAATTAATTAGATAAATTAAACGGGTCACTCACGTCTTTTTGTCGGGAAAGCAGACTAGTTTCGATCTCAAAAGGAGACCTTCATCAGAGCGAATGTCTGGACATTCGCCCTGATGAAGGACAAAGCCCTGACGAGACACAAAGGATGGACGTGTCTGGACACGTCCACCCTTTGTCTCTCGCGCCGGACACTGCGCGCCAATGCGCGCGCCGCACGACTGGAAAGGGTGGTGGGGGGTTTGGTGCGTTGATTGATGGAGCGCTGCCTTCGACGATGACGTAGTGGCAGCCGGTGGATCCAATTCTTCTATCTCTCCGGGCGCGTGGTCATCTAGTGCGCTTACCATGTGGTAGTAAAAACTGACAGTATCAGCATTGGCGACTGTATCGTGACTCTCTTTAGAATCAAACTGGAGCACTGATTTCTAGGCCGTTGGCAATACCCATCCGGTATCACGGTTGTAATTCGGACGTCGACTAATTTCGATAGCTTCGCGGATTTTACGTGGAACAAAGAACTTTTCCTTTGCAACCACCTTAGCCTTATCGAATCGGATGTAATGAGAGTAATGAGAGTAGAGTCACAAGGTATCAGGTAAACACCTGGTGTCCCCAGCGGGTCACTATCCTTTGGAGACCGCACCCATTGTCTGAAGTCTCAAGCGTGTCACAGGCCGAAATCTGGTTTTGATAAGAAATTTTCGGCATATCATTTTTGCTATTTTATCTGTGACACCCTTCACAAACGGTAGAAACATGGGCGCTCTCTCCACCGATGCTGGTCTGGGTTTTGCGTTTGTGCTCACCTGTACACACTGTCTCCATCGGTAGCCGTTATGTTCCAGTACTTGTCTCACACGTCTCAGCTCTGCGTCCACATACTGTGGATCACATATGCGTAGGGCTCTAATATTGATATCTTGAAAAAAAAAAAACAAAATAAGCCTTGAATTTGAAATTTTTTTGACATCTAACAATTTAAAATTAAAATTACTACATCCCACCAGACTAAGCAGTGAAACATGTATTGATAATTTTGCACATAACTCAAAAAGAGGTTGCAAGGGTCAGATAGTAAATTTGAATTTATTGGACCATACAGCACTAATACTGACTGTACCTGTAAAGAAAACATGCTGTATTAGTACATAGCGTAAACAAAAACGGGATATAAGTCAGGAGAATCTACAGAAATTCAATAACTACCTTAGCTCCTTATCCTTCACAGACGATCCAAATGAGGCATATTATTATGAATTTTTGGATTTGTTTCTTTTGTTATACGATCTATGTTTCCCCTACAGAACAAAAAACATAAAATTACATTAAAATTAACAATATACATTCGAAATTTGGCAAGTAGGTTCCTTATGACGTCGTGAACTAAGAAAGGATTTTTCAAAATTCATTCCCTAAGAGGGTGAAACGGCGGTCCAAAGTCTGTATGGGGAAAAGGATTTTGGTTTATATACCATCGAATATCGAAATTTCTAGTACCAGAACACTTTAGAATATTCAAATAATTCGTTCTTTTTTACTCGTCAAAATTACTTGAATTTGTTTAAAAACTGTTCTCTCTTGTTTTCTATTGGCGCGTCTTTTTGATAAGAAAGCGCCACAGAGCTCAGAAAGTATAAGAAGGTGTTTGAGGTTTTGCGTATATTTGCGTATATAGTGCATATATATATATATATATACACGCAAAACCTCAAACATTAAACTTTGTAATAATATACATATATATAATAATGAATGTATGGTGTTTTTAGCTACATGACTTTCACTAAATGAACCTTACAATATCAGTTAAATTTCATCTACATGCAAGGTACTTATCTAATATTGGAATTTGTATAAAATTATTAGTATCGCTCAACTGATCTCGATATTACGTTATTAGTGTAATTTCATTAAATAGTTTAACGCACATAATTTCGTTTACCAAAAGTGTACACGGTCCTCAAGATGGCGGACTCAGAGCAAAAAGTGTTGAAAATAGAGTACTCAAATATGTATAACAATATATTACGGTGGTTATATTTAACAGGATTCGTTCGATTTAATATTGACAACAACCAAATTGTTGCTAAATCAGCGTGCTCAGTTTTATACGGCGCTTGTATAATTATTTTAATAAATTTTCTTGCGGTGTATATAGTATTCGAACTATACAATGATCAAAGTTTAACCTCTGCAGAAATATCATTGCTAATGTTGTTACAATTTGCAATTACTTGCTATATGATAAGTGCTACGTTTGAACAAACAGGATTGAAACTGTTTAACCATTGCATACAAATTGATATATTAATGGGATCACATGAGACTAAATTTATGAGAAAACAACTTCAAAAAATATACACATTCGTAAATATTATTACATTTACATTTCAAATAATTTTTCTGGTTGGTACGAATATAGTATTCATTAAAACTGTACATGTACCTCTCACCGTGTACTTTGTATTTGCATTTTCGTTACTCCATGATATGAACTGGGCATTTATGCACTCTCTTTTTCTGAGCATCAGAATAAAATATTTGAACATTGCAATCATGAAAATTGCTAATGTAAAACTGGAATATATGCCTGAAATATTTCTTTTTGATGGAATTTTTTGGAAGAAATCCTTCGACAAACGAGTCAATTTTCATACAAGAGCAGACTCGGCGAAGTTTATCCAAGTGTTTAAAATGGCTTACGACCATATTCGTTATATGGAAAAATGGTATAGATTTAATGTAAGTTTTTTTTTATGTTTATCAATAGTCACGTTTTGTATTGATTAACCCCAGATTACTAAACTATAACTGCGGGTGACGTTATTACTAAACATTCGTAAAATATACGACATAGCAAAAATACATACCAAAATAATGTAAGCATTACATACTTTAAAATATTAAAAGTTTCTTATAATCATATTATAAAACTAATATGACAATAAGAAACTTTTATTATTTTAAAGTAATGCCTACATTATTTTGGTTAAAGAGATCATGTAATAATGAAAACAGTATATATTTTTTTATTCTACACAGTTGAAACACATATTCACATTATGCGCTTTATATATAGCCCTTTTGCATTTCATGCAATAGTTTGTTGTCATTTTTCTTGAGTAAGGCGGACACAGGGCACATATTTTTCTTGAACTTGGTTCTTGAAATATTGCCGCTTCTGGGACAGATTCAATAAGTAAGATACTTTTTATGAGCTCTTTTATTTCACGCCGCAAAGTTGGGAATGTTATTCTCTAAAGATTCTCTAAAGAATCAAGAAAAAAATTAACATAAATTTAAAAGAATCAAATATATGTAAAAAATGCTTATGAATAAATATATTTTGAAAAATGGATTAGATTTGAACCCACGACCTCTCGATGACCGGTCGAGTACTCATCCAACTGAGCTACCAGGAAGGTTCGTGTTCTTGACGAATTTTTGCATCTTATATTTCTAGTGTGTGAGTCACAGTGTGCTTATGAATAATTATATATAATAAGCCGTAATCAGAATATTTTTTTTATAAAAAGTGATAAAAATCAATACACTTACCTTTGTCCAACAGTCACGTAAACACTAAACTTTAGTAAATTTTACGACACCCTTGCTCACTCACACCCCTTACTCAATACAGAAATTACGATCGGCCTTAATGACAGCACTTGGGATACTAGCAAGTTTGATTAGGAAGGTACTGTAAAGCGGGGAAGGCAGGATTGACGCAAACATTGCTTTTTTTAGGAATCGTGATTTTGTCGTCGTATTTTTTACGATAGTTTACTAATCTAGGGTTAAAATATTTCAGATACATCTAATATATAAAATTGTCGTGTCACAATGTTAGTTACCATACTCCTCCGAAACGGCTTGACCGATTTTTATGAAATTTTGTGTGCATATCGGGTAGGTCAGAGTCTGGTTATTATCTATTTTTTATGTCGGGTCAGCTAGATACATTTTCACACCATCTGTTTTCTGAAATGGTCATATTTTACCCCCCTATAAAATAGAAAGCTATCGAATTTCCACTAAGCCTTCCGCGTCGTCGTTTTGCTAGCGTGTACAAGTGCTTTATTATAACATTATGATAATAATGTTCCACCAAGTGCCAACAATCAACAGTATCAACTTTATATTGTACACATTTCATGTCATTCTTGTTTATTCTATTCTTCTCCACAATTCCAAAAAAACTAGACCATTACCGTATTTTTTCGAATGAGTTGTTGCGATGGCAGCGAGGCTAAAGGCATGTGAGCAATACGTTTTGTTTTAAGTGTCTATAGGCAATGGTAACCGCTTCACATCAGACGAAAATATATATGAAAAAAAAAAAAGTTCAAAAAGAAGTTTTCTTTTCGGACTTTTTTTTTCATATTACGTCGGACCTATTCCAAGGTTATTTGCTTATTTGACGCAGTCAATGTTCTGTCCAGAAATGCTACTTTTTACTTTTTTGCTAATTACAGGGCTACGAGATGCTGATATCTTTGATTTTTTAATCCTGAAATCATTAATTTGAATAGATTACATTACTAATGAATTTCTCGCTGACTAGATCTGGATGTGGTTCAAATCCAGGGTGATCTGCTTCTGAAAATCGCTCGGGAGGTATTGGTATATAGACTTCAACACCATTTTCATACATGTGGCAATGACGAATAAAAATAAATGAATCCCTTTTAACAAATCTGCGCAATAGATTAAAACAGCAGCGGACTCAGTAGTCCTTCTTGCGAAACACACCTACTAACAGCAATTGGAGCAGAAAATAAAGCGTCTGCAGTACCAATCTCGTCGACCAATTCGTAACTTTGGAGTCAAGAAACAGATTGTTAGTCTAAACATGATAACGTAACTTCGAGAGTAGGATCGACACCTATATGCTATCACAAGCAACGGAATTATCTAATACTTTTTGTTCGTAATTAAAATTACAAACAAATTTGGTCCTCACTTTTTGTAATGATTTAGTAATGTTAAATCCTCGCTCCTGTTTTTTGGATATGGGTCTTCCTCCTTTTGAAAATGTTTCGACTATTCGCTGATTGCTGCTCAACTGCGTATTAGCATTTTCGTACCACCCAAAGAGCAATAATAACTTAACGTCTGTTATTTATCTGTCAATTAAATATCTGTCATCTGTCATTCTCATTTTTGAAGTGAAGATATAATATACCCTTCGAAGCAAGGACCTAGCCTCTTATATGCCATTAGGTGCTTTAAAATAAATTTACTACATTAATATACCTCATCATCATCATCATCATCTCAGCCATTGGAAGTCCACTGCTGGACATAGGCCTCCCCTAATTAATATACCTATTCATATATTATATTATCTCCACAGATTTGTATTGCATTCATTACGACCTTCTTGAGTACATTATTTTCGGTGGAAACGTTGATCGAATACACAATAGAAAAGGTTTGTTTATAGGTACTTTTTAAATAATAGTAGTATTTTTTGAAGAATAATGTAAACTTAACTTGAAATTTTATAACATATATAATAAGTTACACTGTTATACTAAGACACAGGTAGTTTCACAGTTTGAAAAAAAAAATAACAATCCTACAAAAAAAAAACACAGTAAAATGTTAAACACAAGGCGCAAATCATGCATTAATTTGCAGCAAATCAATTAATATTTCATTAAATTAATACACAATCATTACAAAATTGCACGTAATTAAGGTATAATCGCAATAATATACCAGTAAGGCGCCACTGAAATGTTAAAAAAAATATAGTTTCTCGAAAAAGAAAGTTATAGAAAAGGAAATGTTATAAAATTTCAAGTAAGATTGCAAGATAAAAGAAGTTATAAAAGTTAAATTCAAGTTTATTTCAAGAGCCACTTATGGTAAGTTTTTACAGTATAAGATTTAGTAACAAAAAATTGTAATTATAAATTTTTGCTTGCAAAAAGGAAAAGAAGTTATAAAAGAAAAGTGATAGGTGTTTCTAGAAGCCACTTATCGTGAGCATTTTCAGTAAAAGATTTAGTAATAAGAAATTGAACGTAGACATAAATAAAATTTTAAAGTTATCAGGCAGAGTTTACTCAGGAATATTAAGTTTGTAAAATAGATGGCCAGGTCCGGATGTCGGCTAAAAACTTAACACCAAGGTATTAAGTTAATTAAACCACCATCGGAGTGGTGTTCATGCAATAATTCGTCTGTCAACACGATTCCGTGTAGTAATTTATATCCGATAATGAGGTCGGAGTGGCTGTGAAGCAGTACAGCGTCTTCACAAAAGTTGTAACCGGGGGGTCGCTCAGTATAAGTTTCATTTGAGGGTATATAAAAAAACAACCTCCCTTTGGACAAAACGCCACGCATTAGAACAGGGATTGCACTTGTGCACCGAATCTATTATGTCTCAAGGCTAAGTAACAAGATCTACATACCAATTGGAGGTTTTAAGAACGCGTGGCAGACCGCCGCCCTTCCGGGAACATCTTCGCGTTTCCTCCCAACTGAAAATCACAATTCCACTTGTGATAGTTTCATCACTGATTCACCGGTCTTTAAGGATTGTTGAAGAACGCGTTCGTGTTTTTCGTGGAGGTTACTGACGCTACTCGAATCCTGTACTTCAGACAGCCAGCTTGTCAAGCCGGGTGTACAAGCCCCTGAAGTCTGGGACGAACGCAAATGCTATAACATCGCGATATTCACTTCGACGAGGATAATTGAAGATGCTTGGAGAATCGAGCTTACCGCTGCTGCGTTGGAGTGACGATATTTGCGGTGGTCTGCCGCGGCCAGTAATAGCGCCATAGTGGGGTGTGGCGGACCGAGCGCGGTCGCGCCGTCGTCTCTTCACTTGGACGGCGACATTCGAGCGTGGTGGACGTTTATGTGAAATGTTCTTTTTCTTACACATTGTACTCATCTAGTTAATTATTTATATCATTAATTACATTTTGTTGATTATAACGGTTTTATTATTTGGATACGCGATCCATTTTTAAATGCTAAATTACTAACTCTATTATTAACAGTATTTGTAAATGACTAATTCTAAACAATTTTTTTGTTGCTTTTTTTAAAGATATTTGTTATTTCTTTTTATCGTGTAGTACAGTCTAAACAGGCTCAGCATCACCTTATGAGCTAAAACGAATCTCAACTGTACGTGGCAACCTCCCTGCCAATAAGTTGTAGCGAAAGAAAGGTAGGGCACGTCAATAGACCGACATATAAATGCACTCACAAAATTTAATGAGTGTTTATGAATTTAATGAGAATTTAGTAGGTTCCGCCTGCATTTAAATGTAATTTAATTTAAAGCTGACACTACATAATATTTTTTAAGATCTTCAATAGCGACGTTATTGTACATATATACTTTTGTTTACGCTCAAATTTTGGGAATGAAGTGAGTCTTAATGCTTGTTTTGTGCTTTTTAGTTGTTAGGCTTGGCGCAAACGAGCCACCGACCACAGCCACCGGTGGCCAACCACTAGCAGTTAACGCGCTTTTTCATACATCTTGTTCAAATTCGCCGCACACGTGTGGCCGGTGGCGGCCACTCGCTACTGCAGTGTCCGCGACTCGCCACTTGTTGTCGCTGCAGGCCTCACAAGACGCCGACACCCGGCACTGTCGCGCTGCTTCACCCTCCGCGCAGTTAACCGTTAGACGTCCTACGTCTAAAAAACTTTACTGGATGTCTGTAGATTATCGAAATGCAAGTTATGTTATACTGTAGGACCAGTTAAAGTTGGATGTACCCAATATAGGCGGCGACGGCGTCGTCAACGTCGTCTGCGTATTAATAATAGCCCGAGCAAATTTTCTGTGTCGGAATCCATCGTAAGACTGTGCAGCTGCGAGAGGGTTATAAAATGTGGCGACTTCCGAACACCGGTGGCTGTCGCGCGCTTCAGCCACTGTTACAAAAGTGGCGGTAGCGCGCGACAGCCACCGGTGGCTGTGGTTGGTGGCCCGTTTGCGCCAAGCCTTACTGTAACGTATTCCGCGGTCGGGTTTTTTTTTTTTTTTTTTTAATTTCTTTTTTAATTTCCTGCTTTTTAGTGTCTGTCTATCTATGGTGTGCAAGATTTCGCAAGTCTTTTTACTCATCGGTCATCCTCGTGTTGTACATAAGTACCAGCCTAGTGGTAAGAAAGATTCTGATGGCGTTACTGTCATATAGTTCTTATTTCACTAGTATTAGTCAAGAACTTATTGGTGAAATAGAAGGGAGGAAGTGAAGGGGGGGGGGGGTATTGAGGGCAGAGAATTTGCTGGTAGGTGGTACAGATAAAAGATTCGCTTTATATTAATGCTTCGTGGCGAAATTGTGATATTTCAATGTTTTTTAAAACTAAAGTTTTTTTAAACTTATTAATTATATATATTTTTGTACTCAGCTTTCGAAGCCCTTTATTTTGATACCCCACACGACGGTGTTGCATAATTTTTTTTTTCAGCACCCACATTATAGCGCATAAAATCCACCATTTTGGATTTTTTGAAATTTTAACCCTATGATACTCGCGCTATTCGAAATTGAGAATTGGTGCTTCAACTTTCTTTTAAACTTTGAGATTCTTATAATTGAATTGATGATTTCTAAAACAACTTAAGTAGCAATAAATAAAATATGCAGGAGACACAAAAAAGTGGATAACTTTTGCTTATGTAAATTATTGATAATATGAATATGTTTTTATATTACTTTAGTATAGAAGAAAGTAATATGTATTTTTATATAGCTTACATAATCAAATCACAATATCATAAGTAACAACTTATATTGTTTTGATACTCAAACAAGTAAAGTGACTAAAAATAATAATGCAAATACTCATATTGAATCAACTTTATTAACTTACAATTTTACTTTTTTACTTATATACTAGTTATGCATCATCTCCCACTTCATTCACACTCTATATTGCCGTGGTTGGCCATTCAAAATTTCTTGATAGAAATCTTGAAATGTATCTGGGACATAGGGAATTAACTTTTGAATATCTTAATTTTTTTTAATATTAATCATTTTTTTTTGGTGATTAAGCCAATTTTGTAGGCAAAATGATCTGCGCAGAAATACAACTTTTCTTTGATAATCTCTAGGTGAAAGAAAACCTATTTATCTGATTATCAATAAAAATCTGATTATCAATAAAAATGAAATATGTTAAAAATCGAAAAATGTTCTTTATTTTCCTTCACAACACTTCTGCCATATGAACAGTCTGATAGACATGACTTTTTGTAATAAGCGTTCCACCATTTTTTTAAATTTATTATGTCACTAGCTGTTCCCCACGGCTTCGCCCGCGTGGTCCAGGGAAGCTGCCATTGATTTGTGTATATTTTTTTCTTGCTTGCTGCTGTATTCGGTGAGATGGAGGTACTTTCTCAGTCGGCCTGTTTAAAAATACGCTGTACCCTACCACTCTTTCGCCTATTTCGCTACCCGGCAGGGGGCACCACGTACAGCTGAGCCTGGCTTTGGCTCTAAAAAAATTTTTATTTACTTGGTTGTTTAAAAAGAATCATGTTAGCAATTAGGTTCTATTCGACGTGAAAGAAGGACAAATGATTATAAACTTATTTTTTCCCGTGGGATTAAAATGTGTTTCCTGGATAAATAGTAGCTTGTACTCTCCAGACCTTAAACTATCTCCAAAAAAAAAAACATGTCAAACCGTTTGTTACTTTAGACGTGAAAGAAGGACAAACAAACAAACAAACACACTTTCACATTTATAATATTAGTATGAATATGGATTGGAAAACGACACATATATTGATATATAGACATTTCAGCCCTATAGCACCCCAATAGGGGATGATGGCCACGTTAGCCACGTTGAATTTTAAAATCGTTGTTGGTTTCGTAATCAGCGACCCGATGAACCATAAAAACAATACCCATGACGATTTTCAGAATTTTGACCACATTTTACTCTTTTAATTACTCATTTATCTATAGAAGTACTTGTGTAAAGTTTTGGATAAAATAGTCCAACTAATCTCATTTCACCCTCTTAGGGGTAAAAAAATCTTTTAAAGTAATTTCGTGTATTATGACATTTCAACCTCATTGCACCCACACAGGGGTGAAATTATGTAAAGCCGGCTATTATTAAGAAAAATCCTGAAACATGTATTTACTCATCTATAAAAGTACTCGTGTTAAGTTTCGGATAAAATAGTTCAACTAATCTTCTTTCCCTATACAAACTTTGGACAAAAATGCTTTCTTAGTACACCGCTAGACATAATAAGGAACCTACGTGCCAAATTTGGAATCTCTAGACCCAGCAGTTTGGGCTGTGCGTTGATATATATCAGTCAGTCACTCAGTTTCTTCTTTTATATATTTCAATCGCCTCCCCACAGGGGATTATATGTCACGTCGGCTATGTTAGATCATAAAATGGTTGTTATTTTTGTAATCAGCGACCCGATAAACCATAAAACAAGTTATAAGTTAATTAAAAAAATCAAAAACCCGACTGCACCTATAACAGATTTATCATTTAAGCTATCACCAATTTAATTAGTTTTGTGTTGGGTTTGCACGCAACATAATAGATTTGTCACCAAAATGTAGTCACCAAACAATATAAAATCGATTCCACAATAAATCACCTAAAATCATAGAGATATACGGTCTAGTATCAAATAAATGTTTTTGTATGTATTATATTGTCAATTATTAATAATTAAGCTTACTTGGCACCACATCATTCATCATCTAGGTTGACGGAGATCCGCTTCGCGGAGCTCTTATTTCCGATGACAGGACACAAGAAAACCCTAACCTAACCAAAAATCATCTCAAATCTAACCAGAACATGATTTATTACATTGACCAAGTATTGGTAAGACTCGTCAGTGAATTTGACTGCGCCCCTATTAGCCATTTTTTCATTAAATTAAGGAGCTGATCTAATTATTTGGTGACAGATCTATTATTTTTATGATCAAACGAATTAAATGATAATAGTAGTTTGTCAAGCTGATGATTTATATTTAGAGACAGTTTTGATTAAAATGATGACTAATATATTTCTCGGGGATAGATTATTATTAGGGTACTGCAGTACAATAATATAATTCCATACAAGCAAAGCCGCAGGCAAAAACTAATATTAGGTTGGGGAAAAAGTCTTTTCGTATTTTATATGAAAATTCAAAACATTTTTTACTAAAGTTTATTTACATTTAACTAAAGTATGTAGGTGCCATTTTGTTCGATAACTTTTTGCCATCTTGTAGGTAGAGACATGATCCCATTACTATAGAAATTTTGGGACTTCTGTTCAAAAAACCACGACAAGTGGTTTTGGCAATCTTCTCGTGATGTTAACCTGACATTGCCTAAAGAATTCTGAAGAGACCGAAACAGGTGGAAATCAGAAGGTGCAACTATACGGCGGATGCATTAACACCTTCCAGTCAAACTCTCTTAATTTTTGCTGAGTGGCTAAAGATGTATGAGGTCTAGCGTTATCATGACGAAACACAATCGATAGTCCTGCCTGGCGGTAACAGCTCATAATGAATAATGCCCTTCCAATCCCACCATACACACAGCATCACCTTATTGCGGGTTAACCCGGGTTTTGCCAGAGTCTGTGAAGCCTGACCGGCCTTTGACCACGACCTTTTTCGCACGTTCTTGTCGTACGTGATCCACTTTTCATCACCAGTTATAAGCTTTTTCAAAAACGGTTCGCTTTCATTACGTCGTAGTAAAGAATCGCAAATGAGTACACGGTTCATTAAGTTTCTTTCAGTGAGATCGTGAGGCACCCAAATATCGAGCTTTTTAGTGTACCCAGCTTTTTTCAAATGCGCCAAAACTGTTTTGTGGTCAATTCCTAATTCTTCAGCTACGTCGTAACTACTGATATGCTGATCTTGCTCCACTTTTTCAAAAATGGCATCCATTTTATCCGTAACAGGGCGACCAGAGCGACGTGCATCTTTCACATCAAAATTTCCTGATTGAAAACGCTTAAACCAAATTTGTACTACTCTCACAGACACTGCACTAGATCCATAAACGTCACAAATTTTTTTCGCAGCTTGCGTTGCATTTTTACTTTTTTTGTAGTAAAATTTTAAAATGAATCGAATTTCTTCATTAGATTCACTCATCTTGACAGTAAAAAAACAAACGAAAATCACACATTTATCTAATTTGAATTTGGAATTATCTTTTTTAAAATTTAAACTTTTTAAAGATACTCGTATCAAAACCTGCCAGATACAAATGGTATAACCAAAGAGATTTTATTACAAGTTCATACATACTAAAATGCGAAAAGACTTTTTCCCCTACCTATTATATCAAATATATATTTGAAATCAGGTCATCGTTACCTTCATTTTGATACCCATATCGAGAAAAGAGAGGAAAAAAGAAGAGGAAAAAAGAAAATTACTGCAACGGCAAAAATTGCGGCTCACAGCCGCCATATTGATTTTTTTTTATATTTGATGTAGTCTATGTCACTCTCACAGCAAATACCTCGATCAGCGACACCTCTCAAGCTAAAATACATCCAGCCGTTCAAGTTGCAGAGCGTGCCAAACAATTATACATACATACATACATACTCTCGAAAAACATAACCCTCCTTCTGTCGCAGTCGGGTAAATAATACCCTTGATGATTTTCAGACGTATTTGCCCAATTTTACCCCTTTAGGGGTTGAATTTTGAAAAATCCTGAAACACGGGTTTACTCATTTCTCTATAGAATTACTCTTGTAAAGTTTCAGATAAAATTGTCCAATTAATCTTGTTTCCCCATACAAACTTAGGGGATGAATTTTGAAAAATCCTTTCTTAGTGCACCCCTAGACGTCATAAGAAACTACTTGCCAAATTTGGAATATCTAGACCCAGTAGTTTGGGCTGTGCGTTGGTATATAAGTCAGTCAGTCAGTTTCTTCTTTTATACATTTACGAGCTTTCACCACATCATTCATCATCTAGGTTGACGGAGCTCCGCTTCGCGGAGCTCTAATTTCCGATGATAGGACGCAAGAAAACCCTAACCTAACCAAAAAGCAACTCAAATCTATCCAAAACATGATTTATTACATTGACCAAGTATTGGGAAGACTCGTCAGTGATTATGACGCCAATTTCACTTCGCCCCTATTAGCCATTTTTTCATTAAATTAAGGAGCTGATCTATTTATTTGGTGACAGATCTATTATTTTGATGATCAAACGAATTAAATGATACTAATAGTTTGTTAAGCTGATGGTTTATATTTAGAGACAGTTTTGATTAAAATGATGACTAATATATTTCTTTGGGATAGATATTATTATTAGGGTACTGCAGATTAGTGACACATCTAAACTTAGGTGACAGAAAATATTGTTCCCGTAGTTATTTTTCGCTTTTTCTTGTCAGGATTTTGTACTTTGTTTCATTTTTTTTTAGGTTTATTTCTTTTTAGTGAATATTTTTTTTAACTATTTATTATAACAATGGGTAAGTAGTAGTAACATCGTTCCTTCTAGACGAAAATACATTAATTTATTTAATTAAGAAGCACTCAACACTATTCCCTAACCGTTCCTCATCAGCTCAGCAGTCTCACACGATGACTTTCAAATGCAAATTATGTAACATAATGTCATCAGAAAACTCGTCAATTACTGTACCCATGTCCATACCTATAAATTTGAACCCTTTCTCACCAATTTCCAGGGAGTCGCTTTCTGCGGCGCAATTCGGATGCTATCCCCCAGATAGTACAGTCAAATTAGGTTTTAACTTGTAAATTTAAAATTACTAAATGGGACTTTTTGGAATATGTTTGGATACCTTCTGGGATAATGCTCAAAAAAGTCCCAGGCCCTCCCTAGTGGGATAGCCAGGAAATCTTGGAAAAACTAGAATTTGAAAGAAATTCCTGGAGCGTGCCTAAAATCGTTATAAATAACGCTTTTGATTTTTTCATAAAGTATTTTTTTTTACACACAAGACATCTGAAACTTTAAATTTATTATCCAGTACATTTCAGTGTCAAAAAACCTGGAAAAACTGGAATTTTCCTGGAACTGGGAGGAAAAACTAGGATTGGTTTAGAGCAATAGTAGGACGCCGATTTTTTTTAATACTAAAACGACTTTCTATTTTTCTTAATGATGTTAACATTAAATATTTTCAGTTCCAGGATTCCAGGGCACATGGAATTTACCTTGGAGCGAGTACATTCCAGTGTCAAAAAACCTGGAAAAATTGGAATTTCATGGAACTGGGAGGAAAAACCTAGGATTGGTTTAGAGCAATAGTAGGGCGCCGTTTTTTTTAATACTAAACGACTTTCTAGTTTTCTTAATGATGTTAACATTAAATATTTTCGGTTCCAGGATTCCAGGGCACCTGGAATTTACCTGAGAGCGAGCGTAAAATAGTGAAAAAATAAGCTACTTTGATAATTTCTTTTGAATTTTTTGCGCTCTACGCAACTATTGCTTCTATACGACTCAGATTCAGGCCCATGCTTATTGCAGTAAAGGATTCCTAGAAATTCGTTGTTTGTCATGTTCATTAACTTTTCATATTACAGGATACTTATTATTCGTCTGAAATGAGTGAGGAATATAATGAATTGATATTTTATTGCAAGTAAGTAAATTCACCTAATTCTAAATGATAAAAATATTCTTTATCACAGCGAGCAGAAGTCTTCAGCACGGCTGAGTTCCATATCAGTTTCTGAAACAAATAAGATAAGTATATTACAGAGAAGTATATTAGAAAAAATAATTAACACATCCTGAAATAGAGGAAAGAGATGCGGCTATGTATGTTCGGTGACGTACCAGTACCCGGCCGTGCAGCTGCACACAAGGGTGCGAAACCAGAAACTGTTTGTGCAGAAGACACAAGATTGTATGATCGAACATCTGCGGCCACTGCGCGGGGCATGGATGTAGTAATACGTTAAGAGAAGAAGACGAGGACAATGACGACGATCCGGACGGAGACCTTATGCCGATCCCGGGTACTCTCGGTACATACATAGTCGCATCTCTTTCCTCTATTACAGGATGTGTTAATTATTTTTTCTAATATGCTTCTCTGTAATATACTTATCTTATTTGTTTCAGAAACTGATATGGAACTCAGCCGTGCTGTAGACTTCTGCTCGCGGTGATAGAAAATATTTTTATCATTTAGAATTGGGTATTTGACTAACATTTTTTTCTGTTTGATATGTAGGGACGTCTCCATAATATAACCATAGGTGAAAGAATTACTTCGATAGCACAAAAATCTCTCGAGATATGGTAATTTGAAAATCACAATTTTTAGACTGCCCCAAAACGCTCCATACAAAAGACTACTGAATTATGACGTCACAGATCTGTATTTTGTATGCATTAAATCAGAAATTTGTACGACAGCTATGTTATATATTACGTTTATGTGATTAGTATCATAATAAAAGTTATAGCATTTTTTATTGCTTCTCCAATGGAAATATTATTTTTTAATAATTTCATACTTTTAAAATGGACTTTCCCGCCAAACTTTGATCGACGCTAAAAAAAGTCTGACTGAAGATATTAGAATGAAAGTTTGCAGATCTTTATAGTTTTGTGTATTTTACGATATTGTTAATTTATTTGTACAATTTTTAAACATTGGAAACAACCCAATTAGGTAAATTTACTTACTTGCAATAAAATATAATTTCATTATATTCCTCACTCATTTCAGACGAATAATAAGTATCCTGTAATATGAAAAGTTAATGAACATGACAAATAAGGATTTCCAGGAATCCTTTACTGCAATAAGCGTGGGCCTGAATCTGAGTAGTATAGAAGCAATGGTTGCGTAGAGCGCAAAAATTCATAAGAAATTATAAAAGTAGCTTATTTTATAACTATTTTACGCTCGCTCTCAGGTAAATTCCAGGTGCCCTGGAATCCTGGAACCGAAAATATTTAATGTTAACATCATTAAGAAAACTAGAAAGTCGTTTAGTATTAAAAAAAAACGGCGTCCTATTATTGCTCTAAACCAATCCTAGCTTTTTCCTCCCAGTTCCATGAAATTCCAATTTTTCCAGGTTTTTTGACACTGGAATGTACTGGATAATAAATTTAAAGTTTCAGATGTCTTGTGTGTAAAAAAATTTGACCAAATGTAAAAATAAAAAGCGTTATTTATAACGATTTTAGGCACGCTCCAGGAATTTCTTTCAAATTCTAGTTTTTCCAAGATTTCCCGGCTATCCCACTAGGGAGGGCCTGGGACTTTTTTGAGCGTTATCCCAGAAGGTATCCAAACATATTGAGCCCCCTCCCCCCCGCCACGACAATGCGAGAACCTGTTCGAGGGGGAACGATTTTAAGCCCGCTCCAGAAATTTTCTTGTTTAGTTTTTCCAGGATATCCCGACTGTTCCACTAGGGAAAACCTGGGACTTTCGCGAGCGTCATCCTGGAAGGTGTCCGAACATATTCCAAAAGGTCCCGCTTAGTAATTTTAAATTTACAAGTTTGGTCAAAATTTTATCTAATTTGATTGTACTAAGACCGCGGTTCAAACATCCAGTCGGGAGGTTTTTAATACGCTTTTATTAGGTCGACCTATAGATAACTAAATATGTAATGGAATCTAACTTCCAAGGATCGTAGCGTAATGAATATTGGCAGCTGTATGTAGTTCTGATGACAATACAATAATATGGTACTGTCGAACTGATCTGATGATGGAGCTGGAAGATATGAACTGGAACTTCATGATGGAACATCGTATCATAGTCGTGTTTACACTTGTGAGAAAGGCCATGTTATGGACTTTGAACACGATCAGATTTCAAGGTTATAACAAACCTATCGGAACAATACAACCTCACCTGCACGTGGTGCACCAGAAGAAAGCAAGGAATAAGTATAGACTGGCAATGGATCGGCGACCTCTTGGGCGCTAATATAGTTTTTAAAAACTAAAAAAACACGCTTTTAAAGCACATCAAACTAAAAAGTGAAAAATAATTCTTAATACAAGCTGAAAATAATAATGATTAAAAAATACTAGCATTATTGTGAAAAAAGCGTGGGGCGCTTTGTGCCATATTTTACTTTCCTTTTTTTCGTTTTTTATATATCCCCTCACAATCCGGTAGTGAGACTGACTGCGCAGTGGTGACGTGGCACTCTGTCCGGGCCACTCCGATTTCGGGTCGGCTTTCTACTGCGGCCCCCAGACCGCATCGCTTGAGTACAGCTATTCACAAGACCTCGCAGCTAAGTATAGTTAACCGACCGGGCCATTTGTGTGGACTTTTTCCGTAACTGTGAAATTTTAGTACCCGACTTTATATTATGATCGCAATATGAACGTAGGCTTTCTGACTCCTCGCCCTGAGAAACCTAATTGTAACTTGCTCTGTCGCTGATTAGAATTTCTGTATGTTTGGCATGGCATGGATCATGTCTGGCGCCCATATTAATTATTGATGTCTGAATATTGTAAACCTTGATAGTTTAAATTGTTTATTGAGTATTTGATGTGAGCGGGAGGAAGAGAATGTTTGAACCGAATAATAAACTCTGTCTGGTAATTTGTAACTTTTATTTATTTCCTACCTTCAGAATTGTATACTAAGAACTTCTTCTGAGAACGCTTACCATAAGCGGGTCTCAATATATTTCTAACTACTATTACTTATTCTGTCTTCCAATTTCAGCTTAAGTACTATTACTTTCCTTTCTCAAACTTCTTACTACTATTCTTCTCCTAAACTTACCTTTCTTTTATTTAAACACAACTTATTTTTTTAAACATTACATCTTTTTTGAACAAAGGTCACCACTGATTCCTGTATGTATATAACATTGCATAGATACAGACATACTTTTTAAATCATAGTTATTATAGACTACAGACCATAGGTGATAAAACGAATGTTTATTTAATTATATTTTTACAGGATATAATGGTACTACGAATGATGGGCTCAGCTTCATTTTTTACATCTTGCTGGATATATTTACCATTTGGAGGCCAATTAGTCGACATCCTTGTAAAACAGTTAGATCAAACAAAACACATTTGTGTGTTTGCACTACTAAAGCCTACGAATTCTGGTAAGTAACAGTTTCAAATTGCAATTATCACCAATCAACGCACCAACGCGCGAGACAAAGGGTGGACGTGTCTGGACATTCGCCCTGATGAAGGTCTCCTTTTGAGATCGAAACTAGTCGGCTTTCCGGACAAAAAAGATGTGTGTGGCCCGTTTAATCTATTTATTTAATAAATAAATTTATATATAAAGTATCACCATTATCATACCATATATTGGAAAATGGTGGGTAGCTGTGGAACAGAGTAGACACAAAAAATAGTGCTTTATAAATAAAATCAATTTTATTATCTATTTACAGTTTTTATCCAAAATTTTTATGTAACTTTCATGTAGGTTGTTTGAGTTACCTGCTAGCAGTAGTTTCCTTTCTAATCCTTCTTTCAACAATGGCATCGGACACTTCAGTATATATATATATATATTACTATTTTTAAAACGTATTGCGGTACTAACACAGGGTTTAAAAATTCTGCTGTTTGTGTACCTATGCTCTTTTAGCTGCAGATTTTTTAGTTTTGTAATAGGTAAACCGTAAATCTCTTATTCTAATACATGCTTTTTTATACCTTTTGTTATCCATTGTGTAGAACCTATCGATTTATATAATATTTTTTTAAACATACAGGAAAGCAGAGATTAATAAATAACAACAATGTCTCATGAAATTGATTGAACGCTTTATCGACATCAGTCTCTTCGTATACTTCTGTTCAAGATAAACTTTGTATGCCTTCAGTAAATTTCGTCAAATTGTCATGTTCATAGTCACGATACTCCCTATACCAATATTTTGGTATTTTGTTTCTTTCCTTAATGGGAAATTTGAGAGTTTGGGCTGTGTCATGGTCAGAAAGACGTAGAGAATGGAGCCTTCCAATCGCTTCCGGCATATTAGTAATAATTAAGTCTAGACAGGAATTTTGTCTAGTAGGTTCATATAATTATATGCATGTGAAAATTAAATGATTCTATTTTGGTACGAAGCTCTTTGGTTATATTAGTATTTTTCAAAGTATTCATATTGAAATCTCCAACTATTACTGTTTGTGCCTACTAGTGCCATCTATTGTTCATCGAGTGCATTCCTTTTCCTACCCCACAATGTGAGACATAAATCACCAGTATATGCAATGTAACGGGCAGAGCTAGTGCTTTGCTAGTCTCTCGCCGGTCGTCAGCTTAGAAGAACATACCGCATCTGTCTTGCAACCCGCTGTTGTGAACGCCAAGATACGCCCGCATTCATCGCTCGTGGTGATAGAAGCATCACCCATTTGCTGAACTTAGTATATGTGTAAATATTGTGTACGTACTATATGTTAAGTGAAGGTACGAGACGCCCACGTGTCTGTTGGAAATTGGGCGAATAACAGCTGCATCATACAGGAGACACAGAAGACCAAGAGGTGAGTCTCACGTGTCCCCCCCCCCCCCCCCCTTTAGTCGTACCTCAACATTGCACTCGCAACCTCTATAATATACAGTCCACTTAATTAATATCAAATCGGGCTCACTCGTACTAAACCAGCTGCCATTGTAGTACTTCCGGAATTACTGTTTCCGAGATCAAAACCTCGGAGTGACCAGAAATAATGAACTACATGGTTTTAGTTTTCTCAAAATTTATAACAAGCCCACACAATTCCCGATCTCAATGTTGCTTCCCAGTAACATTGAGATCGTATTGTATTCACAGCATGATTTTTTTATTGCGTCATTTTGTAAGTTACGATATTAAATCGCATCTGTAATTTACGATATTAAATCGCATCGCATTCCATTATTTTAGTTATTGAACCGCATTACATGCATTCCAGTATTTTTAGGGTTCCGAACCTCAAAAGGAAAAACGGAACCCTTATAAGATCACTTTGTTGTCCGTCTGTCTGTCTGTCTGTCTGTCTGTCTGTCTGTCTGTCTGTCTGTCTGTCTGTCAAACATTTCTATGTCGAGAATGCGTGGAGGTATCAAGCTGAAATTTGAACTGTATACACAGATCTACGGTCCCATGAAGTTAAAAAAAAATCAAACTGCTAAGTTTACGTAGAAAAAAGTTACGGCCGTTTATTCAGCAAAAAACGCATATTTCGACACACTCAAAGGAATCAAAACCTATAGGGTACTTCCCGTTGACCTAGAACTATGAAATTTGGCAAGTAACATCGTTATAGACTACAAGTACAGGAATAAATCTCAAAACTATACATTTGTAAATAGGTCTAAAAAAATAGGGGGTCTATATTTTTTATAGGGTGTCGAAATTTCAAATTGAAACTACTAGTTCAAATGGGGTATCATATGAAAGGGCTTGATGTACACATTGCAAAATATATTTTATTTATTTTTTTCGACGCATTATTTCTTATTTATAGTGAAAAATATCAAATTTAATAATGATACTACGTACCTACGGAACCCTCGATGGGCGAGTCCGACTCGCACTTGTCCGGTTTTTTTCGATATTGAACCGCATCGCATTCCATATTATTTGGCATAATAATATACGTACGATATTGTTCTTCAATTAGTCGTATTGTTGTTTGAGCGAGTTCAAATTATTTACGAAGCATCGCAAAACTTAAACGATGAAACCGCCATTGAGTTATTTTTGTCAAAAGTCGAATCGTTGAATTCTATTACAAATAGTTACCTTGAGACTATTATAGAATCTATTAAGGTGGAACATACGGTCTGCTCGTTGCCGTTTTCCCGCTAGATGGCGCTGTAGTCAACATTTCTAGTTTATTTTGATTTACGTGTAAATGGAACATTTGTAAGTCGTAGGAATAGTTTTCGCGGAAATCGGACGTTACACTTTATTGACCTTGGTCATATACTTGCCTCAAAATTCACCCAATTCGACACATAATCCTATAATAACATCTGTCATTGAATATAGTGTAGTTTACACACACAGACGTGAGCGAGCACTACGTTTACCACCATGACCACTAGATGGCGTGCCAAAATGAGCTGAATTATTTTATTATTTTATTTTTTATACTATGTCGGGTGGCAGACAAGCATACGGCCCGCCTGATGTGAAGCGGTTACCGTAGCCATATTAACGCTCGCAACATAAAATATCGCTCGCGCGCCGCCACCCCCGCTGCTGACGCAGCATCACCTTCATTTCTGGTGTCCTCACTCACTCGCAGAAACACAACAACCCTCAAGGGATCTGTTATTTGGCTGCGGTATTCTGTGAGGTGGAGGTACATTCCCCAGTCTGGTAGCTTACAATTACGCTCCCTACCTCTCTTCGCCAGAGCTTCGTTTGCCAGTCAGCAGGGTGCACCGCGTGCAGGTGAAGTTGGCTTTGGTTCAAAGATGTTGATGAACCACTTACACTCCAAAATATTCTGAAGGAATATTCTCAATATTTCCATTATGGAAATATTGAGAATATTCCTACAGAATATTTAGGCAGAACTACAGAACACCACCTGCTACGACATAATTATGTTATCTACGATTGTGTTATGGAAATAAAAGTTATATTTATAGGTTTAAACTTTTATTTTATTTGATAAAAAGTAATATACAATGATAACGTAGATTCTGAACAAACTACTATAAAAATACAATTAAAACATAAATTATTCTAATTGTTGATTGCTTCCTCTGCCTTCAGTCTTCTGTCTTGAAACCACTGCTACACAGGTGCTGCAAAGGAAAATAAGTTTACTTAGTATATTTGTTATTTTATTTATGTTGTTGAAGGACGATGTTTTACTAGAACAACATAATGGTATATTTTAGTAATTGAAAGTGATACAATTTATGAAGTAATTAAATAAAAGGTAAAAGCTTTGTGTTCATACTGGTACATACCATTCAAATCTATACATTTCGCATTTTTTTGAACACGTCTCAATATTATTTCTGGCAGAATACAATTTTTAAAAAAGTCTAACAGCTTCGGTATCATATTCCTGATAAATTCATTATCTCAACAAAATTCTATCACAGTCAAAGGTTCAGTGACTGAAATAAAACATATGAAGTAGCACTTATCCATTTTGCTCACACGCATTTGTCCTTGAACCTGAAATAGATTTTAATTATAGTAAGAGAAAACAAGATACTGAAATAATTATAAAGTTGACATGCAATAGAATTATCAACTTACTTGATAGTAATAATCATGCTTTTTATTCATAACTAAAACATTGTTATCCAATTTTAGAGCAAAGTATTTCTTTTCTAGTGCAGCTGCCTCTAGGCTTTGATTTTTCCTCGCCTCATTGTAAAATTGTCTTAATCCACCTCGAACTCGTTTTAACGATTTGCGTGGCCCCGAATAAGCGTGTCGTTTGAACGTTTCACTGCTGGTTGGAACATACATTGAATACACCTAAATCTGAAATAAAGGAAAACAAATTAAACACAAAAGAATATGTTACTTCTAAACACTCAGTATTTGAAAGAAATTGAATTAGACTTGTGTAGTTCCTGAGTGAGTAGTTCAATTGTACCAGTTCACCATACAAGCCGGTTCTTGTCACTCACTCTTTCTTGTCCCATGTAGTTCACTGCGTCATTTAGTTCAATGAGTGACAAAGAGTAAAAAGAACGGAAATACATAAAGCGTACGAGCTAGAATGAGAGAGATACGTTGTAATGCCAAAATTGCTCATAGAGAGCGAAAAGGACGGAAGATTCTGAAATTGTTCGTGATAAAACGAGACAGATAGTTTCGTGCGTGGTTGACTGACCGAATTAGAACTCTAAGGCTAAGGACATAAGAACCATAAGCTGTTAGCGAAAATATGCTATAGTAGTAGTACAAGGCTCAATTTTTATATTAATTATTATTTTAACCACTAAATAATTTCTTTTTACTCAAGCTTGACAGTCCTAAGCCTGTGAAAAGTTTGAAGGAAAATCAATATTTGGAAGGAAATTTATAAAATATTTAATTACTTACTTATTTAATACAAAAATACAATGTCATCAAAATGATGCAATAGAACATAGAAGAATGTAGAAGGAATCAGTCAACAGAACTACTGAGTCGATTGAATCAAAGATACATTGAACTAAACGAACTAAATGAGTCAAAAGAACTACAGAAGCAATTGAACTAAACGAACTAAATGAGTCAAAAGAACTACAGAAGCAATTGAACTAAATGAACTAAATGAACTAGATGAGTGATATAGTTCATTTGCGTCAAAAGAACTGCATCTCTCTTTTCAGTTCAGTGAACTGTTTTGCGCAAGTCTAAATTGAATAGTAATTCATAACCATGTAATTAGATTGGAGTCGCATCTACAGTTATTATGACAGAATTAGACTTGTGTAGTTCGTGAGTGAGTAGTTCAATTGTACCAGTTCACCATACAAGCCGGTTCTTGTCACTCACTCATTCTTGTCCCATGTAGTTCACTGCGTCATTTAGTTCAATGAGTGACAAAGAGTAAAAAGAACGGAAATACATAAAGCGTACGAGCTAGAATGAGAGAGATACGTTGTAATGCCAAAATTGCTGATAGAGAGCGAAAAGGACGGAAGATTCTGAAATTGTTCGTGATAAAACGAGACAGATAGTTTCGTGCGTGGTTGACTGACCGATTATTACTCTATTCTCTGATTAGAACTCTAAGGCTAAGGACATAAGAACCATAAGCTGTTAGCGAAAATATGCTATAGTAGTAGTACAATGCTCAATTTTTATATTAATTATTATTTTAACCACTAAATAATTTCTTTTTACTCAAGCTTGACAGTCCTAAGCCTGTGAAAAGTTTGAAGGAAAATCAATATTTGGAAGGAAATTTATAAAATATTTAATTACTTACTTATTTAATACAAAAATAATTACTTATTTAATACAAAAATACAATGTCATCAAAATGATGCAATAGAACATAGAAGAATGTAGAAGGAATCAGTCAACAGAACTACTGAGTCGATTGAATCAAAGATACATTGAACTAAACGAACTAAATGAGTCAAAAGAACTACAGAAGCAATTGAACTAAATGAACTAAATGAACTACATGAGTGATATAGTTCATTTGCGTCAAAAGAACTGCATCTCTCTTTTCAGTTCAGTGAACTGTTTTGCGCAAGTCTAGACAGAATTGAAAGATGATACAGATTTATTGTCCCAGATTGCGTTCGGAACTCGGAACACATCCTGAGAAAAAAGAACAATAAAATATCACAGTAATACTTATCTTTACATTCCTGGAATATAGTATATATTCCAGGAATATTGGTCGACGAAAAAGAAAATAATAAATCAGATTATAATCAGTTATTTATTTTTATACAATAAAACACGTCTATTTGATGTACAGATGTAATGTAAGTAACTCAGTTATTTGTTTGTTTCTGAACGCAACATAACGTAACTTGGAAAATGTACAAAACAATTACAATGTCAAAAAGAGCGGAGCGGCAACCGTTTTTTCAACGTAGTGCATCTAGGTCAAGGTTATGAACGGACGGCAACGTTGCATTATACTTTTCTACGAAAAAAGTTGCCACATAAAAATAATAAGTAATAAAATTGTTTACTTTGCCGTTTAGGGTCGACAATTTTATGTTATTATAATGTTTTTATTTTATGAAAGGTAGGAAAGGAAATAAATCAATTATTGTACATTTATTAACAAAATAATGATACTTTCAGAATTAAAGTATCGCCTGCGCGCCATCAAGCGTTCAAATTTCTAAGCTATCGCAATCATTTGTTTGTTTTGTTTTGACAAGCAAAATAAAGGTGGCGCTTTATTTTGCTTGTCGAAACTCACTCACACTACTAAACAAGTGACAATTTTTTCCTGGATTTCATTATTGTTTTCCTAAGTTAATAATGTAAGTTATTTCCTAAAAAGGTCAGACGCGACAACATTTCATAGTAGAAAAGTGATAAAATGATTCGTTTTAAACAAAGAGTGTCTTTGTTTCGTGTATAATCCCATCAAAAAATGTATGGACGGACCATCGGAACATGCACCTTAACATGTTGCAATCAAAGTTAGATCCTAATTTCAAGCCTAGCCATCAAACATGGTTAGCTTTCGAGGACCTGTACTGACTTTTAGAGAGACAAGTTTGTTTTTTTTTTTGCGTGGGTACTTGAACCGTTCACACATATTTGAAACAGCAGATTTTAAATTAAAGTTAAAATAAATATTTATTGGCATTTATATTACAAAAGTTCACATATGCTTTAATAGTGCCCGGTACTGCGTCACTAGCTAATAACAAATTCAACATTCTTTCACATTTTGGCAATTTCACTACATTTATCTTACAATGGATAAGATTTAATAATATAATATATCGTTTATTTTCTCTCACAAGTATATACCAAATATTATAAATAATACAATACATAAATAATACATTGAAACGTAATATGTGTAACTCCTCTAGTGCTTGTGAGAGACTGGTGCCTGATTTAGGTTCCGAGGAACCTGTGTAACAGGTTATCGCACTTACATAAGAAGATGGATTTGACTGAATTGTTCTCCATTAAGATGACAGACTTTAAAGATTCTCTCAGTAGCCGCAGTACCCAGGATACCACTACATTTTCAAGCGAGTTTCACACATTTAAAGAGTTTATTTGGAAAGCAGTCTCAGCTCTTAAGGCACAAATGGAATTAGTGCTGGAGACGTTGGACTCATTTGAGATGCACTCACGTTCCAACTTGTTACTATTGCATGGAGTACCGGAGAGCACTGATGAGGATTTGATCGAGTATGTTTACAAGCTCTGCCAACAGACACTGCTTGTGGCAGATTTCACACCTACCGCTATTGTAACATGCTCACGGTTGGGCAGCAAGGTATCATCAGATAAGCCCCGTCCTGCTGTCATTAGATTCTCACAGTGTTATGACAGGAATCAGGTTTGGATATCCAAGAGGAGGCTGAAGGGTTCTGGTATAGTTGTATCCGAGTTTTTGACTAGCGCACGTCATGCGGTTTTTAAGGAGGCTCGCAAGATATTGGGCGTAAATTGCTGCTGGACGGATAATGGGAAAATCATTGTGCGGTGCTCCTGGGAAAATCATGGTACACATCAGAAGATTGTGACTATGGCTGAACTGCGTGCTTTTACGTCCAGCAATACGGCAGATTCGCCTGTCACAGTTTTGAAAACGCAAGTGGATGTTGCCGAGCAGACCGCGCGGATTTCTACCAAAACTCGAAGCACCAGAAACCAGTCAAAGCTGCAGAAATAACCAGTGTCCATTGCAGGAATATTAATTCTTGTAACAAGTTTGCATGCATATTTTATGGCCGGTTGTTTTGTCTTTAAACTGAAGGGTGTGCAATATTTTAGTTGGGTTAGTCATATCGTATTATACCCGATTATTATAAAATTATGTTTTAGAAAAACACACTCACTTCACTTTAGTTTTAATTTAGAGGTTTATTTTGTTACATATTTCATTCATTCAATTGAACCATATTTAAATTATTATGATAATTTCACATATCACAATTACGCCACTTACGATATGATGTGACACATTGACACTGACAGTTCAACCTCATTTTTTTTTGTCTTATCATTTCATTTTTTTGGTAACCACTCTTGACTATTTCATAATCTATACTAATATTATAAAGCTGAAGAGTTTGTTTGTTTGTTTGTTTGTTTGAACGCACTAATCTCAGGAACTACTGGTTCGATTTGAAAAATTCTTTTTGTGTTAGGTAGCCTATATTTCAAGGAAGGCTATAGGCTATATAACATCACGCTACGACCAATAGGAGCGGAGTACCGGTGAAAAATAGAAAAAAATATTTCTTTTGAGGGCTTATGTCGCGTGCGCTGCGTAAACAGTTGAAGTTACGCAAAAATCATGTATGACGGAATTGTTCGTCTTTAAAAGTTCTAAAAAAAAGTCCGCGACAGCATATATCTATCTTTTAAGATTAACTCACTATAACCTTTTTTTACCTACTTTCTCCTATTGATTACCATAAAAAAACGTTATAGTGAGTCAATCTTAAAAGATAGACATATGCTGTCGCGGACTTTTTTTTAGAACTTTTAAAGAGGAACAATTCCATCATACATGATTTTTGCGTAACTTCAACCGTTTACGCAGCGCACGCAAAGTAAGCCCTCAAAAGGAATATTTTTTTCCGATTTTTCAATGGTGCTCCGTTTCTATTGGTCGTAGCGTGATATTATATAACCTATGGCCTTCCTTGAAGTATAGGCTAAGTTTCTAACACTAAAATATTTTATCAATTCGAATGAGTAGTTCCTGAGATTAGCGCGTTCAACCAAACACACTCTTCAGCTTTATAATATTAGTATAGAATTAGATAGTATAGATTAATTTTATATATAAAACTAGCTGTTACCCGCGGCTTCGCCCGCGTGGTCCCTTTGTTCCCATCTGTTCTATTGAACAGTTCCATGATAGAACTAATGGTCATTTTTTTTCTCACTAGTCCTATGATGCAATATAATAGAACAAGTGGAACTTTTTATTCCCAATACTTCTACTTTCGTTTTTTCATTTCTTTTTCATGTCATTAGCACTTCGATTTGTTATATTCCCAGAATAACATGTAGAACTAACGAAACGAATCTTTAATATTATTATCAAGTTGTTTTACGATAAGAAGTACAAAATCAATTATGCTAATAATATCTTAGTAATCGGGCTTAAAATGGATGCAAAATAAATCATCGTACACAGAAAACATTGTTTGATTATTATATAAAAGATTGTTAAAAAAAAAAAAAAAAAAAAAAAAAAATCAGTAATTTCACTACAGATTTTTTTTTTACTTTGTACAACACACCTCACTTCATACATTAACATCATATATTTATAAATTTAAAATTTTTTATTTAATAAATCCTTATCTTTTAAAAATAAATATTTTTTTTTTAATTTATATATATGTATATATATAATCGAGTATAATATATTATATATATATATATATATATATATATATATATATATATATATATATATATATATATATATATATCGAGTATATAATAGTATATAATATATATATTATATACTCGAACTCTACACATTGTAAAGGTAAATTAAAAAAAAAATATTAGCATAATTAATTTTGTACTTCTTACCGTAAAACAACTTGATATTAAAAATTCGTTTCGTTAGTTCTACATGTTATTCTGGGAATATAACAAATCGAAGTGATAGTAATGACATGAAAAAGAAATGAAAAGACGAAAGTAGAACAATTGGGAATAAAAAGTTCCACTTGTTCTATTATATTGCATCATAGGACTAGTGAGAAAAAAAATGACCGTTAGTTCTATCATGGAACTGTTCAATAGAACAGATGGGAACAAAGGGCGTGGTCCAGGGGAGCTGCCATTGATTTGTGTATATTTTTCTTTTGTTGTATTTTTTTTTACTTCGTGGGGTAAAAAGTCAGTATGTACAAATTTTAATGATGATTGGCTGCATAATTAAGGCGTGAAGAAATAACAAACAAACGAATTTACTTACTTTAACACTTATAATATTTGTATGGATGGAACGCCCACACTCAAGAGAAAATAATTGTTCACCACATAAATGTCTGCCCTCTTTATTTTTCCTTCGAATAAAATATTTTTCCTGGATAAAAAGTAGCCTATGTCACTCTCCAGACCGGAAACTGTCCCCTGTTAAAACATCACGCCAGTACTTACGTTCCTTTCGACGTGATAGAAGGCCAAATGATTAGAAAGTTTATTTATTCCCATGGGATTAAAATGTTTTTCCGGGATAAAAAGTAGCTTTTGTCACTCTCCAGACCGCAAACTATCCCTATTAAAATTTCATGTCTGTACTTAGGTTTCTTTTGACGTGAAAGAAGGACAAATGATTATAAACTTTATTTTTTAACTAGCTGTACGTAAATGATTGCCCTCTGCGAGGATCGAATATCGATAATTCGATTTATATATTTTATATGATTATAAATTTATTTGATATGATTATAAACTTTATTTTTTAACTAGCTGTACGTAAATGATTGCCCTCTGCGAGGATCGAATATCGATAATTCGATCGTAAATGATTGCCCTCTGCGAGGATCGAATATCGATAATTCGATCCTCGCAGAGGGCAATCATTTACGTACAGCTAGTTAAAAAATAAAGTTTATAATAATTTGTCCTTCTTTCACGTCAAAAGAAACCTAAGTACAGACATGAAATTTTAATAGGGATAGTTTGCGGTCTGGAGAGTGACAAAAGCTACTTTTTATCCCGGAAAAACCTTTTAATCCCATGGGAATAAATAAACTTTCTAATCATTTGTCCTTCTATCACGTCGAAAGGAACGTAAGTACTGGCGTGATATTTTAACAAGGGACAGTTTCCGGTCTGGAGAGTGACATAGGCTACTTTTTATCCAGGAAAAATATTTTATTCGAAGGAAAAATAAAGAGGGCAAACATTTATGTGGTGAACAATTATTTTCTCTTGAGTGTGGGCGTTCCATCCATACAAATATTATAAGTGTTAAAGTAAGTAAATTCGTTTGTTTGTTATTTCTTCACGCCTTAATTATGCAGCCAATCATCATTAAAATTTGTACATACTGACTTTTTACCCCACGAAGTAAAAAAAAATACAACAAAAGAAAAATATACACAAATTAATGGCAGCTCCCCTGGATCACGCGGGCGAAGCCGCGGGTAACAGCTAGTTTACTTTATTACTCCATATTACAAACTTTTTCGTGATTATATTTTTTATGAGAAATGATTGCTCTTGTTTGTGTCATGTCTCAACGTAACGTGAGTAAAATATGCGCTCATGTAATCCTAACGGGAATCTTAATATGTGGAAAGAGATATAGGCTGTGTAACCAACTCATGTGTATCCACAGCTTTGTTTTTTTTTTTTTTTTTTTTCGCGGGTAGGCGTTAAATTGACAAAGACGTGTTTCATATTAGTTTTAAATTATTATTTTAAAATAGTATATACAAAGAATATAATATATGAAGTGTATATAATTTGAGTTACCTACCAGTGAAGCATTTTCCTTATCACCTTTCACTTCTACACTACACTAATAGTGCCAGAAACACACATATTGTAATAAACTTGTTGAGATGGAACTGCAAAGGCTATCGAGGACATCAGTGAGCAGCTCAATAGTCGGATGGCCCAATTTTCGATGGCGATGGCTCCGTGAAAAACCAAGCACTCCTTATACCGTGGATTCCATCGGAGCAGACTTCAATTCCTTTAGATCCGATTCAATAGCTATCCTTAACAATCTGCAGTCCCTTGTTTCCATATTAGTACGGGATATGTATCGACTGGAAATGCGTAGTGGCAGGAAGATATTGCTTCTCCATGGTGTGCCTGAGCAAAAAGGAGAAAATGTCATCGAGGCTGCTGTCTCTGTATTCGCAGGATGTTTAGAAGAGTCTCCTGTGTGTCCGGAGAGTATAAGCAGGTGTCATCGGATGGGACGGGTGGATAGTGAGAAACCACGTCCACTCCTTATTAAGTTTTGCAATGTGGCCTACAGAGACAGAGTATGGTTTGCCAAAAAATCGTTGAAGAGTAGCGGCCGGACTCAGTCGGAATTTCTGACACCATCACGGCACAGATTATTTATGGCAGCACGTACAAAGCTTGGCGTGTCAAGATGTTACACCCGGGATGGTGACATATTCTGTATAGCTGAGGATGGAAAAAACCGTCGCATCACTTCCTCCGCTGAGCTGGATGATATTGTAGGCTCCAATACTGCAAGTAAGTCGAATGCAGACTCAGTAAAAACACAGGCGGAGGCAGTGCCACAAACTTCGAGTCAACTAGCTGCACGCGAGTTGCTTCTTTATATGGTGATCATCCCATTATCATATTTTTAATTAACATTTTTAGCGTAGATGTATTCCTTAGTTTCATTTAGACTGCACACTATTCTGCTTCTTTCTTGTTTTTGTACTTTGCACGGTGTAAATGCTTTATATAAATTTTCATGTTCGACTCATTCAATCGTGTTCTAATAATATTGGTTATTCGATCATTCAATTCTCTTTAGAATCAACAATTAAATTTATATTAAATTACACGTAAATTTCAGGTATATGTCAAAGTTAAACAGATTGAAAATACAGATATGTCAGTCATTATTGTCCCAATGTCAATGTCATAGCTTCTTCTTTACTTTGACTGGCAATCAATTGTTTGTAATTATTAATTTTGAGCAGTAGACGCCAATGTTGATCTCTTGCATAGTATAGTAAATTTTGTGAGTCATTAACCAGTAAGTACGGTTGACATGTGTGCGTTGACATGGATTTTGTTTTAAATTGTACCACAGGAATATTTATCTCGGGTCACAGAACGTATAGACTTATTTAAACAAAAAGTCTATGCATGGGCAAACCGCATACGTAGATATCGAAAGCGTGTGGATCGATATATGCAAAATCGCATGTTTCAAAACAACCAGAAGAAGGTGTATAAAATTTGGGAGCGACCCGGACAAAGTGTGACTGATCTACATCTGCCTGATGTAGAAACTGTGAATTTATTCTGGCAAAACATCTGGTCGGTGCCTGTCAGTCACACTGACGATGTATGGATTGAAACGATTGAACAAGCATGTGAATCGATAAGACCTATGACAACTGTAGCCATCACTAAAGAGGATGTAGTCAATTCTGTTCGGTCCTTGGCTATAATTGCAAAACTATGGGCTAAAATGGCTACCAAGTTCACATGCTTGTTTGGCGTATCAATTCCAACATGCGTTAGATACCGGTTCTCTCCCCAATTTTATGACTACTGGTGTCACTCACCTTCTTTATAAATCTGGGAGTACCACGGACCCCAAAAACTACAAACCGATTACTTGCTTACCAACCATCTATAAAGCTACTTACATCCATTCTGAGAAGCAAAATTGCGCATCATATTAATACAAATAATGTTATGTGTGCTACTGAGAATGGATGTAAGAAAGTATATTCCAAGGTGACAGTTTGAGTCCCTTGTGGTTTTGTTTAGCTTTGAATCCTCTAAGCACATTATTAGAGGATTCAAAGCTAGGCTACAAATTGCGTAGGGGAGGTCAGGCTATATCTCATCTTCTATACATGGATGACTTGAAACGCTTTGCTTGTAGCAAAGTCCAATTAATAGCTTTACTAAAGGTCACTGAAAACTTTAGTAAATCTATTTAAATGGATTTTTGTATAGACAAATGTGCGGTCGTACATGTGAAGAAGGGAAAGCTATTAGTATCTGAGGGACTTGAACTCTCAGATACTATATCAGACCTTTCGATCCAGGGCGTATAGCTCAGTCTGTGTCCACTTGAGTATCCCAAAAGTGTAGGTTAATAGGGGTATAACCCATCTATTATACGCACGAGTCTTAGTCGCGCCTGATAAAAGACTGTTAAGTACTTTTCTCGTATTTTATGTCCCTATCATTAATTCCTAGACACTTTGACATACCCAAGTATTTGTATGTTTCACCTTCGAAGAGGGAGCGCAGTGTTGTTCCATCAGACAAATTTAAATTATTCGATGTTATCACCGTTCCCTTCTCTACACGCATGATTGCACAATTTTCCACACCAAAGACCATTCTGATGTCACTACTAAACTTGTGTGTAATATTTAGCAGTGATCTCAGATGGGCTTCAGTGCGAGCAAAGAGTTTTAGATCATCCATGTAGAAAAGATCAGTGATCTGTGAACTACCTCTCCGAAGCTGATAGTCTAGCCCCAACTCTCTCAGTATTGTACTGAGGGGATTTAGAGCTAAGCAAAACCATAGAGGACTGAGACTATCGACCTGGAAAATACCTCAATGAGACCTGGACAATGAGAGATTGGAATTGGTCAATAAGGTTGTCTTCCTTGGTATAACATTAGACTCTAAATTAAAATGGGGCCCACATATAGAAACGTTATCGGGTAGACTCAGCTCAGCAGCTTACGCCGTAAGGAAAATACGTCAACTGACTGATGTTGACACTGCGAGTTTAGTTTATTTTAGCTATTTTCACAGCATTATGTCATATGGTTTATTGCTTTGGGGTAGTGCCGCGGATGTAGACTCAATTTTTGTGCTTCAGAAACGAGCTGTCCGTGCTATTTACATGATGAGACCCAGGGAGACACTGAGAAATAAATTTAAAGAGATAAATATTATGACATTACATTCTCAATATATTTATGAAAATCTTATTTACGTTCATAAAAATCAAACAAAATTTAGGAAAAACAGTGATCTCCATCAATTAAATTTAAGAAATAAATACAAACTCGCTGTGCATATTACGAGGCTCCATAAAATCTCTAACTCGTTCCCAGGTCAATGTATACGCTTCTACAATAAAATTCCAAACGACGCGTATAAATTCTCCATGAGTAAATTTAAGAAATATATCAAAACTAGACTATGTCAAAAGGCTTACTATTGTATCTCAGATTACATAAATGATAAAAGTATTTGGAAATGAATTGCTCTTGTTATGTTATGTTAATGATTGTATTTGTATTTAATGTAATGATATTGACAATTAAAAGAGTCGGCCTTGAGTTTCTTGCCAGATCTTCTCAAGAAGCCCCGTCGCCGGAACTGGCACTTAAATTCACTTTCACATTCAAGATAATGTGATGAAAGTGAATCTAAGCTCTGCGGATTTAGAGTAGTAATGATTTATACATGTTCTTAAATTTAATTTGTATGACGTTTCTAAGCGCTTTATAAAGTCCAAGGAATAAAGAATTTTTTGATTTTGATTTTTTGAGATATGAATGCGAAGAACTATCCTTATCTGCGGGCGCGGGTGAGAGATACCTCTTATCTATGTATGTATCTAACTTGTATGCGGGCGATGCGGTGAGCTTACTCTCCAGACACAAAAAACGGTTTTTCAGCGGTTTTATAAGAATCAGCTAGTGTGGAGGAATCCTTAGAGAACGGCAAAGCGACCATGCATCTACCATCTTGCGGGTTGCGGGTTGTAGTGCTACGATAAAAATTCTCACACGCTTTGTCAGCGGGACTTTTAGGGGTAGGAGCGTCTATCTCCTCTAATTCCCACAAAGCGTTTCAAAACAATATCAAGTGAATCCGGGACAACACAACAATATGAAATAGTGCTGTTGTCAACGAAAGCGGTAGGTGCAGAACCAATTACAACATTACCTAGGGTGCTCTGTAAAGCGTGCGGCGAGCCTAAGCTACCACAAAGGGTAGACCCTTTGTGGTAGCTAGACACTTGGTAACTGTTGTAGGGTATGTTCTTTATTATATGTTACTAGCTGGCCCGGCGAACTTCGTACCGCCTAATAGTCAATGAATATTGTGGTATAAATATTAGATAAAGAAGCACGATGGCGTCATTGCGCGTGTCAGTATAATTGTACACGCAAGTTAAGCAACGTCAACCGTAGCCTGTTCATGGGTGAGTTTATATTTATGTGGAGCTCCTCCGTGCTTCGGAAAGCACGTTAAGCTGTCGGTCAGGGTTGTTCTCATTAGATTATCTCGAGCTCCTCCATGCTTCGTAAGGTACGTTAAGCCGTCGGTCCCGGTTGTTATAATTAAATTATCTCATGCTCCTCCGTGCTTCGGAAGGCACCTTAAGCCGTCGGTCCTGATTGTTATCATTAGATGGCAGTCATTAAGTCAAGTTAGTGGCCTTTAGGCGGTTTGAAATCACTGGCCTCCGCCAACCCGCAGTTGAGCAGCGCGTGGTGGAGTATTCTCTAAACTTCTTCGGTTGAGGGAAGGCCCGTAACCCAGCAGTGGGTAAATATTAAGTTCAGTACTTTATAAGTCACAAATAAGGTACCAACTGACAACCAATAAATATTTAAATCCACAAAACTGTTTTCAAAACAAATTACAGACAACCTTCAAGACGTAAAAATTAAACCTTTGAGTAGAGTTGACCTTTGTTTTTAATTAAATCATTTGTTCTTTAATAAATGAGCTTGATATACATTTCTGAAGGCACGCATACATTTGACGTACGCACGTTAACGTCACGTTTGACAGGTACGACTTCCTCGAACATTTTGTATGGAAAAATGATTTTTCTTTTATTTTGTTATTTTCGTAAATTTTCCAATGTTTTTAATAGTTATTCTGCTATTCTGGACGGAGACAAATCCAACAAATCAAAAACCATGAAAATCTGTCCAGCCGTTCTCGAGTTCTAGGTGTTCGAATAAACTATCTGTCCCGGCGAACTTAGTACCGCCTAACAATCAATGTACATATTAGCTGAACAAAATTTAGGATTTCATGGTAGTAGTTATTCTGCTATTCGGGACGGAAACAAATCCAACAAATCAAAAACCATGGCAATCGGTCCAGCCGTTCTCGAGTTAATACATGAATAATAGAAAATAATAGAGATGGCGTCATTGTGCGTGTCAGTCTAATTGAACACGCAAGTTAAGCAACGTCGACGGTATCCTGTACACGGATGGCTTTATACTAACCCCGAGCTCCTCCGTCATTAGATTATCTTGAGCTCCTCCGTGCTTCGCAAGGCACGTTAAGCCGTCGGTCACGGTTGTTATCATTAGATGACAGTCCTTAAGCCAAGTTAGTGATCTTTAGGCGGCTCGAAAACACTGACAGTTGGGCAGCGTGTTGGAGTATGCTCTAAACCCCTTCGGTTGAGGGAAGACCCGTGTACATAAAAACTGAAGATTTCATAAAAATATATGAACTGAAGATGTTTTCATAAGATTTCCTTATTGTTTATTCGAAAAATTAAAAATTAAAAGTTTTGTTTTGAAATCGGTTTTATTGTTTTGGTGATTTGTAATTGTCATTTCTTTTGATGTTTACTCTGGTTTGGTTCTTGCGACCCCATGGATCAAGTGTTTTCACTCCAATAATCGTTTTAACAGTTTTCAATTTTCAAAACAAATCACAGACAACTTTCGTGACATAAAAGTAACACCAATTGATTTGACATTTTGATATTTGACAATCAATAAATATCGCAATCCTTTTTCAACTGACACGTTCATTTGTATGGGAAAATGTTTTTTCGTTTATTTTATTTTTTCGTCAATTTTCAAATGTTTTTAGTAGTTATACTGCTATTCGGGACGGAAACAAATCCAACAAATCAAAAACCATGGCAATCGGTCCAGCCGTTCTCGAGTTATAAGTGTTGTAACAAACACGACTTTCTTTTATATATATAGATTGACGGTGGTGGAATAGTAAACCAGTTGTTGTCTAGCATTCACGGTGATCATTCAAATACAACATGGTGACAGCGTGTTTTAATTTATACATGTTATACATGCAATTACGCGTCGAAAAGTAACAATAATAAGTTTTAATACGTGCCGGAGTGGAATACCATAAAAATCCAGTGAAGTTGGTATTTTCTTGGTGTTATTACGAATCGACAATGGAACACGCTCGACCCCCAGCAAAATTAAACATGGACGGCGGCGGTCCCGTTAGCCGGGCTAACGCGTGGAAAAAATGGAGACAGCAATTCATGCTTTTCTTGAAGGCATCGGGAGTGCAAACGGAGGCCAGTAGTGTACAAGCGAGTCTTCTTATAAATCTGATTGGGCCCGAGGGCTTCGATATATATCAGTCGTTCACATTTGAAATGGAAAAAGAAAGAGATGATATTCAAGTCGTTTTGAAGAAATTTGATACATACTTTGGTACAAAAGTGAACATAACTCTCTTGCGGTATAAGTTTTTTACGAGAAATCAAGAGGAGGGTGAGTCGATTCAACAATACGTAACGGCCTTACGATTACTCACTAAAGACTGTGGATTTTCTAATCTCGAAGAAGATTTGATTAAGGATCGAATAGTATGCTTTATAAAGAGTTTGACCGTGAGAGATAGATTGCTACGTTGTGAGGACCTCAATTTAGATAAGGCGATGAAATTGTGTCAGGCGGAGGAAGCATCTCTAGAGAGTGGATTGCAGTTAAGTGAGAATAGTGCAGTGCATGTGAATATAGTGGAGAAACGCGGCCAGCAAGCCCGTAGTGGGCCGTGGCGCGGGCGTGAGCAGCGCGGGCGCAGTCGCAGCGCCGGCGGGCCGGCCGGCCGCGGGCGCGGCGCGCTTTGCCCGCCCGGCGAGAGGCGCTCGGCATGCCGGGGCTGCGGCGGTATGAGCTGTGCAGACGGCGAGTGCCCCGCGCGCTTCGCCGATTGCTTTGTATGTGGTAATAGGGGACATTTTGCCCGCTTATGTAAGTCGAAATTTTCTTTTAATAATAGGGATATAAAACGCGTGTATGACATTGAAGGTGATCACAGTGATGAGTCGGACGAGTGTGAATCTTTTTATATTTCAGTGATTAAGGGCGATAATAGTAACTCGACAAATTGGAGTGAAATATTACAGTTTGGTAGTGAATTTGAAAAGTTTAAATTGGACACGGGGGCCGACATAAATGTGATGTCATATGAGAAGATTTTATTATTAGGATTTAAAAACGAAATATTATTAAAGTATAAAATTAAATTGGAATCTTATAGTGGATATTCGATACCTCTGAAAGGGGTTTGTTACCATGTATGTATAAACATAAAGAGTATATGCTTAAGTTTACTATTGCGGATATGCGTTGTCAAAGTGTGTTGGGGCGGAAATCTTGTGAAGATCTGGATCTAGTACAGCGTATACATACGTTACAATTGTCAGAATATAAAGATGTATTCAGAGGACTAGGTTGCCTTCCGGGCAAATATTCTATTGTGATAGATAAATCTGTACGTCTGGTAATCTGTGCATCTAGGAAAGTTCCACTGAGCCTTCGCGATCGATTAGCAAACGAACTTAAAAACATGGAAGAATTAGGAGTAATTAGAGAAGTTACATATCCAACATCATGGGTACATCCACTAGTAATCGCGGCAAAAAAGAATAACGGTATTCGTATATGCTTAGATCCCCGCGAGCTCAACCGCGCGATACAGCGCGCTCATTTTCAATTGCCCACCGTTTCAGAATTAGCTGCAAAACTACACGGTGCTAATTTTTTTTCAGTGTTAGATGCAAATTCTGGGTTCTGGGCTATAATGCTAGATGAGGAGAGCACAAATCTTTGTACGTTTGCCACCCCTTTTGGGCGGTATCAGTTTTTACGTCTTCCTTTCGGAATTTCATGTGCGCCGGAAGTATATCACGGTAAAATGCGCCAATTTTTAGAGGACTTAGAGGGGGTAGACAGTTTCGTTGATGACATAATAGTATGGGGTAGGACCAGGCAGGAACATGATGAAAGACTACGAACCTTACTAAATCGTGCTAAACAGATAAATTTCATCATCATCATCATCATCATCAGCCTGTATCTATCCACTGCTGGATATAAGCCTTCCCCAATGCTTTCCACCAAATACGATCCTCCGCATTCCGCATCCAGCCGCTTTCAGCCGTTTTCTTAAGGTCATCGGACCATCTAGAAGGAGGGCGTCCAACGCTTCGTCGTCCTACGCGCGGCCTCCACTCTAATACCTTCCTCCCCCATCTGCCATCACTTACTCGGCAGATGTGAAACAAACTCGAAAGGCTATGTCGACAACTTTAGTTCTCCGTCGAATTTCTTCGTTCCGGATTCGATCCCTCAGAGAAACCCCGAGCATAGCCCTCTCCATCGCTCGCTGCGCGACCTTTAGACTGTGGACCAGTCCGACGGTCAGTGTCCAAGTCTCTGCACCATAGGTCAATGCAGGGAGGACGCACTGAAGACTTTAGTCTTCAAATATTGGGGTATCTTTGCGGTGAAGATGTGCCGAAGTTTTCCAAAAGCTGCCCAGCCCAATCGAATGCGTCTATCGATCTCTTTGTTGAAGTTACCCCGGCCAAGCTGTATGGAATGTCCGAGGTAGACATAGTCTTTAACCACTTCAATCTGTGTATTCTCTACCATAACCGGGCTAGGGATGACAACATCATTGTACATGACTTTCGTCTTGTCGAAATTCATCCCCAGCCCCACGGATCGAGATGCAACATTGAGATCGGTCAACATTCGACTGAGATCCTCCAGCGATTCAGCCATTATGACCACGTCATCGGCAAACCGAAGGTGTGAGATGTAATCGCCATTTACACTGATGCCCCGTTTTTTCCAGTCCAGCGTTTTAAATACGTCTTCCAGAGCAGCGGTGAATAGTTTCGGGGAAATGACATCCCCTTGACGTACTCCCCGCTGCAGCTGGATAGGCTTAGACTGCTGGTCCTGGACGCGGACAGTCATTGTCGCAGAGCTGTATAGCCATCTCAGCACCTCGATATAGCGGTGGTGGTGGCATCGCTGTAAGGATTCCAGAACAGACCAAGTTTCGATGGAGTCGAAGTCTTTCTCGTAATCCACAAAAGCCACACAGAGCGGCAAATTGTACTCTGTGGTTTTCTGCACAATCTGCCGCAATGTATGTATGTGGTCCACGGTACTGTAGCCTTTACGAAACCCAGCCTGTTCCGGTGGCTGGTACTCATCAAGCCTTCGAGCGAGACGATTCGTGATAACCCTTGAAAACAGCTTATACACGTGAGTCAGGAGCGAGACCGGTCTATAATTCTTCAATAAGGTTTTGTCACCTTTTTTGAAGAACAAGACGACCAAGCTCCTGGTCCACGCGACCGGAGCGGTCCCATTGTGAATGACGGAATTAAACAGACGTTGTAGTTACTTCAGAACCGGAGTTCCTCCAGCTTTCAACAGTTCTGTTGTAATTCCGTCCTCACCGGGAGCCTTACCATTTTTCAGCTGTTCAAGGGCTATCCTAATCTCACCCATGCTGATGTCCGGAATATCTTTGGTTTCGGGTCGGGTTAGCGGGGCTCGGCGATTACTTACACGAACATCTAATGTAGGGACAGGTGCATATGCAGCATAAAGTTTGCCATAGAACCTCTCTACCTATGCGAAGATCTCTGGCTTAGAGGACACGATTCGACCATCCTCTAGTTTGAGCTTCGACAGATAAGCCCTTTCAGATAAATTTAAAATTCAACAAAAATAAATGCAAAATTGCTGTTCAGGAGGTTATATACCTAGGTCATATCTTCGATTCAAAGGGAATGCGGCCAGATTATAACAAAATTAAAGCTATAAAGGAAATAGCTACTCCGAAGAATAGAAAAAGCTTAGAGAGGTTTTTAGGAGCAGTAAATTATCTATCGAAATTTATACCTAATTATTCAGAGCACGCTATTCCCTTAACAAATGTATTAAGAAAAGATAGTGACTGGAGATGGGATGTACATGAACAAAACTCATTTGATAAACTGAAACAATTAGTGTGTAGTGCACCAGTGCTGGCCTTGTATGACGTATCAAGGCCAGTGGTGCTCTCTGTAGACGCGTCTCGAGTTGCACTCGGAGCCGTACTGCTGCAGGACGGCCGCCCTGTTGAGTATGCTTCGCGGACACTTACTGATGCACAGAGACGGTATGCACAAATAGAAAAAGAGTCGTTGGCCATAGTCTTTGCATGTGAAAGATTCCACCAATATATCTTCGGAAAAGAAAAAATCGTGGTGGAGTCTGATCATAAACCACTTGAAAGTATTTTTAAAAAACCTCTTATGTCAACCCCAGCACGCTTGCAACGCATGATGTTACGATTACAAGGATATGACTTGATTGTGAGCTATAAACCTGGTAAATATATGTACATTCCGGACGCCTTGTCTCGCGCGCCGTTGCCTGAGTTATATTGTGAAGAAGTTCATAACAACTTGTTATATCAAATTCAGATGGTAGTAAATAACTTACCAATGTCAAAAAATAAATTAACATTAATAAAAGAAAGTTCAAAGCGCGACACCGACATTGAAGAATTACTCCATTACATTAGGTTTGGTTGGCCTGAGCATAAATTTAAGGTGTCTAATAAATAGCATTCGATTTTACTGGTCTATGAAGGACGAATTGTATGAAATCGACAATGTTGTATATAAGGACAATTTGGTACTCATACCAAAAGATTTAATAGCACATATGTTAAACATTATTCATGAAGTCATTTAGGTATAGATCGGTGCAAGCGACGTGCGAGACAAGTAATGTTCTGGCCTAACATTTCTAAAGATATTGAAGACTACGTGAATGGTGTTCTGTATGTCAGGAGTATTCAAACGCACTCGCCAAAGAACCGATGATACCAATGGAAATACCTAAGTTACCATGGAATAAAGTTGGATCGGATATTTTTGAATTTCAGAAAAAATATTTCCTTCTTGTGGTAGACTACTATTAAAATTTCGTAGAAGTGAGAAAATTAAATAACATTACTTCTACTTCGGTCATCCAAAGTATGAAGGAAATATTTTCATGTCACGGAATTCCAGAGACTCTCGTTAGCGACAATGGCACGCAATACAGTAGCAGAGAGTTTAAAAAAATTTCTAAAGAGTGGGAATTCAACCACATCACGTCTTCGGCAAATTATCCACAAGCGAATGGGAAAAGTGAACGGGCAGTTCAAACAGTCAAAAAACTATTGATGAAGTTCTTAAAAAGTGATTTTTATTTAGCTTTACTTAATTACAGAAATACGCCTAGGGATGGTTTGAGTTCTCCTGCACAACTTCTGATGGGTCGCATGTTACGTTGTAAATTACCGACGAGTCCCGAATTGTTATTACCTAAACCTGTAAATCCATCAGAACACGCAATTTTAGTTCAAAAACAGGCCCTCTCAAAACAAAATTACCACAAACATTGTAAGGTGTTGCCTGCACTTAAAGCGGGCGATGAGGTAATATGTATTGAGGGGACGCACAGAAGAAGGGCGAAAATTGTCAGAGAGGCGAATACGCCTGGGTCGTATTTTGTTGAAAATAAATTAGGCACTCGATACAGACGCAATCGCAGGCATCTGATCAAATGTGAATCGAACGGTAGCAATTTAGGCCTTAAAGAGGCAATAAACGAAAATGATATTATGTACAGTGACGCATGTGAGAGTGCAGGTCCTTCAGAGGAAAAATCTACTGACGAGAATTCGTCTTCTGAAAGACCTGTATCACCACCGCTAACACGTAAGCGAGCTAAACAGTTAGGTTAACTCAGTCTCAATAATTCATTTATCCTACATCTTTGCTATTAAAATACTAATATTAGAAATGGTCCATAGGCAACGGTGGTTACTCGCCATCGGGCGGGCCGTGTGCTTGCTTGCTAACTTAGTAATTAAAAATAATAATAAAAAATAAACATGTCATAAGATTCTCTATTGAGTATTTCACAATCATTTATATTTCAAAACAAATATTGTAAAACATTACATAAAAAAAAAAAACTTTCTTTCATAGGATAGATGGATTGTATGTAATTTTATTACAATAAGTTAAAAACCTACGTGGTTAAAAAACTGTTTTATAAGTTTGTTAGTTACTTTATTATTATATACCTGTAAGGGGAGATGTTGTAGGGTATGTTCTTTATTATATGTTATTGACGGTGGTGGAATAATAAACTAGTTGTTGTCTAGCATTCACGGTGTTTCATTCAAATACAACAGTAACCTATCGGTATCTTTTTATAATTTTTATAAAAGCGAGAATATATTTTTATGTTCAACAATGTGGAGACAGCCTTATTTCCACCCATAGGTGGCATATTAGTTAAAGGCATACCTTTAACTAATATATTCATGGTGCGTTGATTTCCTCTTATAAACCTAATCGATCACTAGCATTATTCGTAATATTAATTACATACTTTTGTACTTTGCAGAGGACATAGAAAATAATATCAAGGTTAAGTTAGGAATATTTGATTTTTTTTTTGTAGAATATTACTTTGAGCAATTAGTTTGTACTATCAATAACTTTTTTTTACACAAAACACTATGAAATCACATAAAAATAGAAAAGATTAACAAGGATAAACTTACTTCTGCGTAAACGCACGTTCGCTCGCCTACCTTCCGACGCTATTTTTAAAAGAATGACAGATGTCAAATGTGTTGTTATATTTTTTGTCTTAACCAGTGTAGTCACTAGATGTCGCCAGTAACAATTTTTTAGAACTGGTAATGAAAATAAAGACCACAGATTATTTATTATGGGAGTGCGATGGGATTGAATTGTCATAATATCAATATGGGTGGTGATTCTATGATTTACTGAGACGTCAATTATCAAAATGATATCAATTTGAAAATATAACATATTCGACACGAAATTACTTAAAATAATTTTCCAAATTTTACCCCTGAGAGGGTGAAACGGAGGTCCTAAGTTTGTGTAGGGAAACGAGATTAGTTGAACTATTTTATCCTAAACTTTACACGAGTACTTGTATAGATAAATGAGTGAACACGTGTTTCAGGATTTTTCAAAATTCAAACCCTAAATGAGTAAAATGAGGTCCATAAGTCTCAAAATTATCAAGGGTATTATTGTTTTTATATTTTACCGGATCGCTGATTACGAAAACAACAACGAGTTTAAAATTCATCGTGGCTAACTTAACCATCGTTATGTAATTAAAAAAAATTACAACCTTGATTTATCCTTTTTAAGCTGATGGAATAAGACTTCTGTGTTGACTGAATTGTTATCCTAATAGGTTTTTAAATATGTATTAGGCGTCTATCAGTGCTTATATCATCGCGGGCGGTGCGGCAAGAGCGGAACGGGTGTAGTAGTTAACTGGAAAGTTTTTTTTTTTTTTTTTTTTTTTTTTTATTGTTTATTAACATAACATACATGTTTTACATAGTAATTATATGCCAAACTAAAAGATAGTTTATCGGCATTCTCGTCGTAGGTACTTTTACATATATTCAACATCTTGCGCAGTTTCTTATTTAAAATTATCTTTTATTACATGTATTATTACATGTATACGTATACATGTACATACGTATACATACCCACATGTATACATATACACACACGCACACTCACATATACAATACTCATATATAAATAGAAGTAATAATAACAATCAAAACTTTATTCCGGATCGCCATAGGTACTCACACAAATATGTCGCTATAGCGACCCATAATTTCCGCTGATACATTCAAAGCCAAGCCATCGGAGCCCAGACTCACTCCGCTGTTGTCAGCCACACTACAACAGTCAGTCACTATTGCACCGTAGCTAACACCAACAGCACACGTCCGTACCCCGGCAGCCTAGCCACAGAATAATATACTCTAACAGAAGATCCACTTCCGACATAATTGGAAAAAAAATTAATAAAATATCAACCTTCGTTACGCGCTAATACGGTCCAAAATAATTCTGCAGCTGTACTCGTACCTAAATCTTTCAGCGGCAAGGACAATCGAAAGTAACCCCTATATGTAACGCATTACGAGCGACCGCCGCTGCTTTTACAAAATGGTTTGTCACGGCCTTGACGTAACCGGGCTGCGTGTCGCTTATAGGGTTGAACCACGTAGAACATGAAGCGCTCGCGGTGGAGCCGCGTAGATAGGTATAAATACATACGCTTGTATATTAATGATCAACAAAATACATATACTTAAACTACCAAAAATTGTAGTAGGTTTACGTATGTGTACGTTTATTACTCTGCTGTACTTACTTATGTTACTATATCATCATCTGTGATTATTAAGTACATAGGTAGGTACTTAGTAACAAAAAAAAAAATTGGTTGCCTGTAAAGTCGGTATACGGGCGAAAGTTTTACGTGACAACGACTTTGAGTGGTAAAATGTTTTCGAGTGGAAGGGACGCATGCCTTTCACTTTTTATGTCTGTCTCTCTCGCTCTTAGAAGGGACGCGTGCCTTTCACTCGCTCTCATTGTAAGCGCATAACGTAAGCCAGTTTCTTGAAGTGTCACCCGGCTAACCAATTTATAAGACGTTGTCACGTCAATAATATTGCGTAATGTTGACACTGATAGAATGTATAATTTTAGTGTAAATTTTAACAGGAATCATGACTGTACGTACTTACAGATCAGGTTTACTATTCACGTTGTCCCAATAATAGCTCGAATGTGTCTTTAACACGGAAAGTATTTGTAATATAGGTGTAGGTATTTATTTTAAGCGCTAAACAAAATAACCGACCATAAATATCGAGATATTTAGTAGGCATGGTGGTCATCGCATACCGCGTGCGTAAGAGAGCGCGCGTGACACTCGACTAATTATTGCTCTCGGGGGCGTCGGGCGTGTAGGTAAATAACTCGGCCGAATGGCGGAGTGACACAGGCCTGGCCTAGCCTCGAATGCATCCAATGCCTATCACACGCTATGGACACAAAGACAAGTAGTGTTTTATAAGAATATTTTTATACATATTTTTTGTCTTTATGTCCACAGCCGCGACAGACGCCGGCAGCTCGTTATATAATACTGGTATTAACCATCTTCTCGTGCGATTCCCATAAAAATTACATACTTTAGGTACAGCCATCATACGTTTCGTGGAAGCTCGGGTTGGGTAGCTATGCGCTCTTCTTATTTTATAAGTATTGTTATTATATTGTTCTAGTAATGTGATTATTTTAAATTTTAAATCTACAGACAGAATATTAAGCATTTTAAAGAGTTTCTCGTATTCTTTCTTTAGGCCTTCTTTTGTTTTATTGTTTACCAATAGTTTTAACATACGTATCTGTAATGACTTTATTTTTTGCATATTAGTTTTGCACGTAAGCCCATAGCATCCCAGCCCATATGATATGATTGCATCAGCAAGTGCATAGTACAATGTAATCATGGTTTTTTTATTTAAGACATATTTCAGACTACTTAATTTACCTAAAACAGATCTTAGTTTATTACACACTATTTCAACATGCAGATTCCAGTTAAATGTACTGTCAACTGTAATTCCTAGGTATTTATAAGATTTCACTTGTTCTATTTTATTACACTGACAGTTAGTTTTATTATCGTGTAAACAGTCGTACGAGTGCCCTATTAAGTTAACTTTTATATTCTTGTTTCTGTTGTTTGGTGAATGAATAGTCATAATTTTGTTTTGTCTATATTAATTATAATTCCATTATCATGTGCCCAGCGGACGACATTATCAAATTCTAGTTGTATTATTTTTTGCGTTTTGTTGACATCTGTACCACTATACATTAAGCACGTATCATCTGCGTACATATACATTTTACACTCTTTTATTATATTGCACATTCTGTTTACGTGAATTATGTATCCGACAGGACCGAATACCGAGCCAGTTGGCACCCCATACTTTATCGACCCTTCTTTACTTTCGGTACCGCACACACTGACTTTAAGTTTCCTTCCTTCCAGGTACCTCCTAAACCATTCATTCACAGGTCCACGTATACCGCACTCACTCATAGCTTGCAGCAAGTCCTCGTGATCAAGTGTATCAAAAGCTTTTTTGAAATCAATAAATATAACTATAACTGTCTTTTTCTCATTCAAACAATGATTTACATCATCAGCAAATTGTTTTAGGGCCGTCGCTGTACTCCTCTTGTTACGAAAGCCATGCTGCACATCACTCAAGATATTGTTACTTTCTAAAAACTTTGTTATTTGTTTAACAACTATCTTTTCTGTTATTTTATTAATTGTATTCAAAATAGCTATCGGCCTATAATTTGTATATTCGCTGTGAGAGCCCTGCTTATATACGGGTCGTATGATAGACATTTGTAATTCATCAGGATACATCGCTTTTTTAATGCACATATTAATAAAATCCGCCAAGACAATACTTATTTGCTTTTTGACTAATTTTAATTCCCTTACTCTAATGCCATCTGATCCCGGCGACTTGCTGCAACTATGATTATCTATGATTTGTGATACATGTGAAGGAATGTGTATAAACAATGTGTATTAAATCGGAAACTAACAGCCGCCTCTTTTACATATGTTTTTCTATTGAAAAAAGGTGTATTACATTTATGTTTCATTAGTAATGTATGTATTTCGTTTGTGAATGTTTCGCAAAAAATATTACAGACATTTTTATATGGCCGTTTCATATATTTACTTACAACGCTATCAACTGATAGTTTATTTCTACCTAGCCACCCATTGATAGTGTTCCATATTTTACGTAGATCCCCATTACAATTTTCGATGTTATAGCGCATATGTCGACTTCTTGCAACACTCATAAGTTTATTTGCTTCATTTCTACACCTAGTATACTGTAACCTTCGATTATAATTGCTTGGATCCGATTTGCATTGTCTAAACAATTTATCCCTATTTTCCAATACCTGTTTTAAATGTTGTGTAATCCATGGCTGTGTTTTTCGCTTATTACACGTTACTTGCTGTGAAGATGACTCATAAATATTGCGAAAAGTCTGACATATACAATTATATAATTCGATGGGATCATTAATTTCTGAAAATTTAGTCCAGTCAATACTTTGTAACATTCTATCTACCACATTGTTATTAATAATTGTCTTACTCACTTTTTCATCTGCCCGCACATCGATATCAGCTGAGAGTCCCGTTATGTAATGATCCGATACCTTAGTTCGCAGCGTGTATGCGTGGAGAGCGGTTGCGCGCGCGCTCCGCACAAACACATGGTCGATGCACGAAGTCTGCAGTCGTCCCGCAGCAACCGTTTCCCGCGTTACGTCTTGTATGCCGCACTGTAGTCCATACTCTGATAACATGTCCAAATACTTTCTTGCAGTAGTGTCGACTCGATCTATCGATATGTTTATGTTATAGTCTCCCATCATAATAATATCTTCCGTTCCGTAATATTTTTTCCAATTCTTCTATAAATCTTGTTTTTTTTGTGTGTGGTGGTCTGTATATAACAATTAAGTTCGTATAGTATTTACTATTCTCAATCACCAACTGTCCTTGCATTATTTCACAGTGTTGAGCGCATGTATGTTTTCTGTGAAATTGTATATTATTTTTTATATATAATGCTATTCCTCCTCCTCTTTGTTTATCTCTCGTTACTGAATGCATAGTGAATCCATTTATACTGTATTTATATGTTTCTTCATCTGTGATATTTATTTCTGTTAGGCAAATAGCGTGAATATAATTTAAACAGTTGTCCAATAAAACAAGTACTTCATTAAAATGCCTACGCAGGGAACAAATATTCATGTGTACAACTTGCAGTGAGGTATCACGCTTCTTAAGACTGATATTCCAGGCTTTAACGTCCGTATATGCAGTATACTGCGTATCTTGAAGTTGTGAATCAAACATTGTTACAGAATTGGTACTCACGCATATATATTAAGATGTATTTTTTATGTGTTTGTTTTTTCTAATGTATATGAAGCGATATCACTCTCAGAACGAATTTGGTGGATCTTTTTATCAATGTCATTTTGTCTAATGAGTATCTTACCATTCTGTACCCAAATATATTTATAGGTATCTTTTAACTGCGTTTTGGCCATCCAGAATAACTGCCGAGTTTGCCGTGTTACGTGTTCATTTATGTATATGCGGGTATTATCTTCACTATTCTGATATATCTGGTTAGTGATAACGAGTTTGCGACATTTTAACCATTCCTTACGATCATTTTGAGAACGCAGCGTTACAATTATAGGACGATATTGTTTAGTTTCGCTCCCTACCCTCCAAGCTTTTTCAATATTTTGAGGATTTAATTTTAGATATTCTGCAATTTTTTCGACTTTTTCTTTTGTGTTTTCCATCGCTTTATATTGTATGTTTACCAATTCTATGTTTTTTTTCCAATTCTTTCTGTTCCATCACACCGATACGTTCTTCTAGCGATTTGTTATATTTTTCTAGATACACACATTTTTGCTGCACATCTTTTATTCTATTTTCATACTTTTTATGTTCTTCGATGTGTTCTCGTCTAAACTCGTCTAATTCATGGTATTTAGATCCCAGAAATTCGAGTGATTTTTCAATATCAGAATTAGTTGTTTTGATATTTTTCATCTCGGTTTTAATTTCCGACATTTGTTGTTGTATACTCTCAAATCTAGAATCCTGTTCTTCTTTGATACTCACAAGAAGCTGATGCATTTTTCTCATATCTTCGCCAAATGTGGACAATGACTTCATGACCTCAGTCGGGGAATTGGACAGTTTATGTCGTCGATGATCCTGAGAGATAGACGAATCACTGTCCGACTCTGATCTTTTTTTCTTCTCCCGTCTCTCATTGTAATAGGCCATGATACCCGTCCTTTTGGCAGAACTACCATCCCCTGTACATGCACCTTCCTTGGTTGGAGTACGTTGTACGTTCGGCATTATAACTATATATAGTATTTACGATAACGCACCCTGTTTATGTTTATATGTCTATAGTTATGAAATACCTTAAAGCTCAACACAAAACACAATTGCTCACGGATCCACAATCGCGATCGATCAGTAGGTACTTAGTTCAATACACTGCATTTTTGCATCAACATTCTCTACAACGTAGGCGCACACTAAGACTGAATTTCCGAAATTCCACCCCTAAGAGGTTGAAAATAGGGGTAGAAAAAAAGCCCTCTTTATGAAAATCGATTCATCTACGATTTTGAGACTTGGTGGATTGGTTGTTCATAAAAAAAGGGGTAAATGTTTATGTGTAACTGATTAACTTTTGACCAACGCCCAGAAATGAAGAAATGTCTAAAAATGTTATATTTATATTTTAATTAACTCATTACTAATTGCCGCAATACTTAACATTAGCACAGAGCGCTATGGTTTCGTTATTAAGGAAAGGGTATATACGAGATATTATTTCAAACCATGGGTTTATCCATGACGTTTCATCGCTCACCTCATCCCCGTAGTAACCCCCGGAGGCTGTTCATCGCGCGGGCAGGGAGTAAAAAAAACTGCGTCCTTCAAATAATTACTAAATAATTGAAAAACTTATTCTAGTACCGACTTTATGGGGTATACCTACTTAATATCGACGAGCTCGGTGGCGTAGCGGTCAATGACGCGGCTTCGACACCAACGCCATACGTCAAGATTGACTAAATTTATACTTGTGCAAGATGTGATGATACCCTTACTGATGATTATAGTTGTGGAAGGTGATTGAGGTAGCCTGTTCCGCTCCATTCTTACCACTTGCAAGGAACGTAGGTGTATCATCAGGAGGTTCGTGCCACCATTGTTCACGTATTCAAGAACTGGAACGGTGAGTTACAGTTGTTGGGTTAGGACAGTAAGGGAGGCGCTCTTAGGAAATATCTTTTTTTATCCCGCATTTCCATTATTCCATCAGACCACCCCGTTCAATTTAAGAGACTTCAATTTCCCATAAAGGTATGCTTCGCTATGACCATTAACAAATATCAGGGGCAATCTCTAAGGGTCGCTGGGGTTGTATGTGCTTGCTCACGAGTAAGTTCTCCTGGAAGCCTTGCAATTTTGGCTCCTGGTGCGAATGTCAAAAATATTGTTTAGCGGGACGTCTTAACCTAAATGGTGTATGTTTGTAATAATGGTCAATGCGAAACAGTCCTTTATGGAGAAAAAATGAAATATCTGGAATCTTAACAAAAATAGACGCAAATCAGGAGTGTTCCCGTAGCGAAGCACGGGTACTCTGCTAGTTACAGATAAAATAAAACTAATTTAAGCAAGGAGTTTACATTTAGAAATTATTTGAGTCATTTTTTTAAAAACCACCCGACAAAATCATACATCAAAAATTTTTTTTTGAAATGATAGTTATCATTAGAACCGACGATAGCTTATCCAAACGTAATTATTAATAGTTTAGACTATTTTAAAACTAAACAAGCCAAATTATTCCTACTCTTGAAAGGCTTCAAGAGTAGGAATAATTTGGCTTAGATGTTATAAACTAAAAAAACCGGACAAGTGCGAGTCGGGCTCGCCCACCGAGGGTTCCGTACGTAGTATCAATATTAAATTTGATATTTTTCATTATAAATAAGAAATAATGCGTCGAAAAAAATAAATAAAATATATTTTGCAATGTGTACATCAAGCCCTTTCATATTATGATACCCCGTTTGAACTAGTAGTTTCAATTTGAAATTTCGACACCCTATAAAAAATATAGACCCCCTATTTTTTAAGATCTATTTACAAATGTATAGTTTTGAGATTTATTCCTGTACTTGTAGTCTATAACGATGTTACTTGTCAAATTTCATAGTTCTAGGTCAACGGGAAGTACCCTATAGGTTTTGATTCCCTTGAGAATGTGTCGAAATATGCGTTTTTTGCTGAATAAACGGCCGTAACTTTTTTTTACGAAAACTTAGCAGTTTGATTTTTTTACAACTTCATGGGACCGTAGACCTGAGTATAAAGTTCAAATTTCAGCTTGATACCTCCACGCATTCTCGACATAGAAATTCTTGACAGCCAAACAGACAGACAGACAGACAGACAGACAGACAGATAGACAGACAGACAGACAGACGGACAACAAAGTGATCTTATAAGGGTTCCGTTTTTCCTTTTGAGGTACGGAACCCTAAAAACGATTTTTATGTAATTTATTTTAGTTAGAAGTTACTTAAGTATTTCTAATGAAAAGTAAATAAATTCGTTAGGACCCCGGAGTACCACAGGGATCCTTTAAGTATATTCCCCTGCAACACCTTTGTAAACCGGCCATAATCGTTACACCTCTTAGGATCCATGTCCATGTAGCACCTACGGATTGCATGCATACCGTCACAGTTAAATAACTATTGAATTGCATAAAAAGTACCTAATAATTAGAGCTTTGTTATAAAACTCTCTTGCAATATTTCCATTTATTACAAAACTTAATTTTTATTTATTATATATATAAATTTACAAACAAGATATCTGTTATAGTTCCCTAGCTTTTATTTTAAACACACTCTTTATTTTCAGATTCAGTCTTCAATTTAACCAAGAAGATACTCAACATGACGGAAAGCCAGGATGCTCATTTTTCTGTCTACGGAATTTTTCACTATGGAACAAAGACAGTGTTGTGTTTTGCTGCCTGCACCTTTGTTTACGTTACTGCGATATTGCAGATTAAACTTGACACAAACTCTGCGTTTTTTGATAATACTACATCTACTTTATAAATTATAAATATCGCTTTAAAATTACACTAGCGGTTTCAAACACCAAAGCACAAAATTTGTTTTTTTAACAAAAATGTACTAAATTTTAGGCACATAATTTAGATTACCAGTGTGTTATTGTTTCCGAATGAATTTTGAAATACACCTTAGAAAAGTACGACCCTGTGCGTTTTTGTACTCGACTCACAAAATATTTACCTCTCTTTGAAACGGCTTCAAAACTTTCTTCCTGTTAACACCAATTCTTTGTTAGCGCGTCTGGTCCTTCGAAAGATCTGATGATTAAGTTTGAGCGAATACAAAATTTGTGTATCAGATAATGTTTTTGGATTGCGGAAGTTAATCATCATAGAATATTTTTAATTGTTGTTAATATTTACTTTTATTTCACATTATTTATCTTTTGCACTTGCGATGTATTTATTATCTCTACATCGCCCTAAGGTTGACTCATAAAGAATGCTTGCATATATAAGTCGAATGACGCCAATTCTGCAGCGGAATTTTTTATCTCGTCAGTATAGGGAGCAATTGATCGGAACTCTACTGTCATTAGTTTGCCTCGACGTTCTCGTGTCATTAGACACTGGATAACTAAAGGTCTATTGAGATGTATTCGAAACAGAGATAAGAACGTATGCATAAGAATGTAAGGAAAAGTCCGGATAATATGATATTAAAAGTGACTTACATTCGATATCGCAATTTCTGTAATAAATTATTAAAAAAGCTAAAAATTGAAAAAACAGAAGTTCAAAAGGCTGGCAAAAACAATAAAAATAAAAGATCACGCTCAGAAACTAATAGACGTATCTGATAAACAAAAGTCTCTCGATAATATTAATGAATATTTCGGAAATGGACTCAAATTTGGCTGCTGGAATGTAACCAGCTACTTATAATCTACCTTGTCAAAAATCTTCAATAAATTCATAAGCTTTGCTCATTACAGAGGTAGACGAGGTTGAACAGTTAAAGTTAAGTATGAAGTCCGTGTGTTTTTTTTTTTTTTATACCACCAGTGTGGCAAACAAGCATACGGCCCGCCTGATGGAAAGCAGTTACCGTAGCCTATGAATGCCTGTAACACCAGAGGCATCACACGCGCGTTGCCGACCCTGTAAAAACCTCTTCACGCCCTTTTTAAAGAACCCCATGCTGTAGTCCCCTGAGAAAACCTCGACAGGCAGTTCATTCCACAGCTTGACAGTACGCGGGAGAAAACTTCTCTGGAACCGCACAGTACGTGACCACTTAGGCTCCAATGTGTGAGGATGAATTCCCTGTCGATGGCGAGCGGTGCGACTGTAGAAGAAGGCCGTTGGCATCATATCAAACAACTCCTCTGAACACACCCCATTGTAGAGACGGTAGAACATACAAAGGGACGCAAAATCTCTTTTCAGACTTAAAGGTTCTAAACCGTCTGTTAGTTTAGGATCGTTGACAATCCTCACAGCGCGCCTTTGAATCGAGTCACAAGGTGCAAGCTGGTATCTAGGCGCTCCAGCCCATAGATGGCAACAGTACTCCATATGCGGCCGTACTTGAGCTTCGTAAAGCATTTACCGCGGATTGAAGTACTGCTTCGCTCTGTTCAGCACACCTAGTTTCTTCGACGCCAGCTTGACCGTCCCCTCCAGGTGACAACGAAACTGGACATCGCTGGAGATTTCAATTCCAAGAATCTAATAATAATAATAATAATAAAAACTCTTTATTGCACCAAGAGATTACAATCATAAAATACATAATACACTGAGAGTACAATAGGCGGCCTTATCGCGATTGCAATTTCTTCCAGGCAACCTTAGCATATAGGAAAAAATAATTGGTAGACAAAGGTAGGTGGCGCATGAAGATATAACATAGAAACTTAACAAAATTTAACATACATAAGTACACAAGATACGGTACATAGAGATACAAAATTATATTGAATATGGCGTCTGCATGAAGTAGAAGAAAAAGTTCATATCGAAAGATAATAGCTTTTAACAAGGTGTTTAAAATTGCTTAGCGTTTGTGCTTGCCGGATTGAGAGCGGTAATGCATTCCAAAGGCGAACAGCCTGAACAGAGAAGGATTTGGTTACAAAGTTAGAGGAATGAGAAGGTGTTTTCAGGCGAAAATAAAAGGCGTTGCGAAGAGTATGACCTTCACTGTGGACGTCTCTGTGAAACGAAAAATATTCTTTTAAGTAAGAAGGAGTCGAAGGATTAAAGAGGATAGAGAATAATAGGGATAGAATATGCAAATTTCTACGTTGTCGGATGGGAAGCCACTTGAGTTGCGTACGAAAGTTAGAGACATGATCGTATTTACGAAGACCATATATGAAGCGGATGCATAGGTTCTGAAGACGCTCAAGTTTATTGAGTTGCTGTTCAGTAAGGTCCAGGTAGCAAGAGTCAGCGTAATCGAGGATGGGAAGAAGTAATGCCTGTGCAAGCGCAATTTTAGTGTCCAACGGAAGGAAGTAGCTAAGTCGTCTTAACGAGCTGGCGGTTGAAAAGATCCTCCTACTGACTTCGGCCAACTGAGGGGTCCATGATAAAGTTCTGTCGAAGTATATGCCCAGGTTTTTTACTTTTTCACTCAATTCTATATGCACACCGTCGAAAACAATAGGTGAAAGATTAAGCCAATTTATTCTTGAGATAAATCTGGGACTGCCAATGATAATAGCCTGTGTTTTTATCGGATTGACTGTGAGCCCATGCGATTTACTCCAATGAGAAATACGAGACAGGTCACAATTAATGGTATCAATGGCTATGGAAATATCGTCGATATGAGATTGGCAATAGATTTGAAGGTCGTCGGCGTAAAGATGGTAGGATGAGCGAAGTTGCAAAGTGATAGAATTGATGAACAACGCGAATAGAAGAGGAGACAACACGCCACCCTGAGGCACGCCAGCAGACGTATCACACCACGAAGAAAAAGTATCTTCAATACGAATACGTTGCCTACGCCCATACAGGTATGAACGAAACCAGTCAATTACGATTGGAGATATGTTAATAGAGCATAGCATGGCTAGGAGTACGTCAAAATCTACACTATTGAACGCATTACTAAAGTCCAGAAGTGTCAAGACCGTAAGTTTCGAATTCTCCATACCGAAACGAATATCTTCTGTAATTCTGATAAGTGCGGTAGTCGTGCTATGACCTGGGCGGAAACCAGATTGAAAGGGATTCAAAATATCATTTTTAGAGAGAAAACTACTAAGTTGTTGCTGAATAAGTCGTTCTAAAACTTTAGAAAGGAAAGGGAGTATGGAAATAGGACGATATTCAGAAAAGGAACAAGGATTAGCTTTTTTAGGCAACGGTGTCACAAAAGCATCCTTCCAAATAGTTGGAAAGATGCCAGAGTTGATACTATTATTTAATAATTTGGTAATAATAGGAAGAATGATATCAAGGATAGGAAGTATCATAGCACGACTAATATCATCAGCTCCCACAGCATTTGACGTAATAGAAAGTATGCTCTTCTTAACATCACAATCGGAAAATTGACTAAAATGAAACGGTGGGAAGTCGGGAGTTGGAATAGATGAAAGATGATTCAATGTATCATTTTTGATGCTACCACTGAAAGCAGAAGAAGACGAGAAATGTTTATTAAGAGAATCAATATCTATATTATTAGGAGAGACATTATGGCTATTCCTTCCAACTCCCAATGACTTAAGGAATTTCCAGACTTTGCCTGGATCTCCATTTTCAACAGATTTGTGAATGTGGCGACGTTGAGCTATCCTACACATCTGATTACAACGGTTACGGGCACGTATATAATGGTCACGATACCTATCAGGATCACGTTTATATTTTGATTTCAAATAATTTTTCTTTTTTATCGCCGATTTAATGTCCTCAGTTAGCCAAGGCGCAGGAAGATATTTCACCCTAACAGGACGTATTGGGGCATGTTGGTCGTAAAGATGGCTTATGTTGGAGTTGAATAAAGTAATTTGTTCGTCCACTGAAGGTGCGCCAACTACAGCAGCCCAGTCACAGTTTCCAGCATCTTTACGTAATTTCTCGATATTAATAGCACTAAAATTACGCTGCATGAGAATTTTCGGTTTGTTTCTAGGAGGACGGAGTTTGAAAGAGAGAAATAACAAGTCATGGAAAGAAAACGCATCAGCAGAGCGTTGCCCATGTTTATGAACAAGATCTGTAGAGGACACGAGGATTAAGTCCAACAGTGAAGGCCTACAATTAGGAAAGTTATGAGTAGCTTGGAGAGGTAGAATGGAAAGATTACAGGATTGAACTAGGGAAGAAAGAGAATTGGAACGATGGTCGTTTTTCAGAAGGCACGTATTAAAATCACCCATGATTATGGTATGATTAAAGGAAGGACAAAGGTTCTCCAAAAGTGTTTCAAACGATGAAAAATAATTGATAGTTGCAGAAGGACTGTAAAAAACACCAAGGAGGACCTTAGAATGAGCCAGACTAATTTCAATAAAAAGATATTCAGAATCGCCAGTAGGATTAGAAGTGTTAGAGGAAGAAACTATTTTAAATGGAATATGGGCGCGAAGATAGATAGCGACACCCCCACCACCCCTCCCGATACGGTCGTTGCGTATAAGTTGAAAGCCAGGTAAACAGTAAGAAGTGGAAGGAAGACAAGGCTTAAGCCAAGATTCAGATACTAATATAGCGTGGAGGTTTTTGATATCAAAGCTAGTGAGCATATCATTAAAATGGGCAGGGATGCTTTGAGCATTTATGTGGATTGCATTGAAATTTTTAGGTGCATTAACAAATATACTATGTAACTCTTCATTCAGCGGCATGTGCGCACTATGGAAACTGTCATTGAAGGAAGCAGATGAAGAGACAGAACAAAAACTATTATCGGCGACAGACATATTCTAATACTATTTAAAGAAAATTGAATAAAACGTAAATATAAAAATAACAATATAAAAAAAAAAAATACAAAATCATTACACTACCTGCTAGCAGAAAGGTTTACAACTGCTACAACGATTTGTTATTACCAAAAAATAAAGTAATTAAAATATCTATATAACATTTACTAATCAAATAAGTAAGACTTAAGTAAACATTCAGACTAATTAATTTAATTAATTAAATTTGAAGCTTAATACAATGTAAAGAGAGAGAGAATCTCAATGTTTTTGGCGATGGTAAGGGGTGTATTTTGGAATTGAGGAGCCACAGCAAAAGGGGTTTTCTTAGCGGTGTCACACACTGTCTTGAAACAGCATAAACATGTTCTGGCTCCGCCTTTTGCTCACATTTCTAACATGTGTCTAACTGATGGAATATTTCCAAAGTGCCTGAAAAAACCTGTGATACATCCTATATACAAAATGGGTGATAGGGATCGTGTTTCTAATTATAGACCTATATCCATAGTACCCTCCATCTCCAAAATCCTCGAACGCATAATAAAATAATAATAAATAAATAATTCTTTATTGAAACACACAACAAGTAATAAGTACACGATCTTAAAATGTAATATGCAATAGACAGTACATTTTATTATAATCCAACTTATACAATACAAACAATACATACATACCTACTTACAATTACTTGTTTGTGGAAGCTGGTGTATCGTGTTAGGTAAGAATACCTGTGTTACAAACCACCAGGCTTCCACCTCTGGATGCGAAATAGGTACATTTTACAGCATTAAAGACATCTTTACTATTATTATAATATACAATAACATCTTAAATATTTACTAGTGATCAATTACAATAACAATAATAAAGTTTGAGGGTGAAATATTATCGGTGTTTACAATTTTTGTGAGGGTACCGTAATTTTTCGATATTATATTATCCTACATTGACATGACAAAGAATTATCAATATTGGTGTGTGGTACAAGTATAAGAGACTAGAGGAAGATAATTTCATTTTTTTGACGTGACAACGTCTTACAATTCGATGGAGCCGGCTGCATGCACGAAAAAACATGACGTATGCGGTTAAATTCATATATAATGCTTTTTTCTTATTAGCCAGGATTTTAATTGGAGATAGTATTAAGCCTACTTGTTACGTTAGTGAAGAAATATGGTGTCCCAATATAATTAATAAAGTTTGAAAAAATAAATAACGAAGTCAGTGAACTGGTTTCATAGAGCATAACACATTCCGCGCTATCAGATAGAATATAAATATATTTTATTTCAACATTACATAACAAAGTAAAGGTACACAAATACAACATTACATATAATAAAAGATGTGATGTTGAAATTTTGGCCTACCCTCAGGTATCATTGCTGAGATCACAGTGTGATCTTGTATTAATGACATCAAAGAGTGGGCAGGCAAGGTGGAGACGCATGCGACAAGACATTTTCAGCCGATTGTCCTTATTAAGAAAAGGTGTAACATGTGTTCGAGGGGGTATGTTGTAGCAAAAGCGAGCACATGCATTTTGCACTCGTTGGATTAAACGCTCTGTCTTCTTCAATAAACATGGACCAAACACAACATTTGCATAATTTTATTTAGACAATACTAGGGATTCGCATAGCCTAACTCTTATTTCTGTACTGACGTAAGGTCGTATTTTATATAGTAGCCTTAAGCGATAGAAACAATTCCTCACTGATACTGACACATGTTTTTCAAATTTTAGATGGGAGTCCATAACCAAACCCAAGTTTCGTGCCTCATATACCAGATCAATTGGCTCCCCACTAACTACAACCACTGGTTGCCTGCTGAGTAAATCCAATACCTGTCTACGTGTACCGAACAACATGAATTTTGATTTACTGGCATTAAGAACAAGACCATTTTTATCTGCCCATGAGACTATACCCTTCAAATCATCATTAATCATTTCAACAGCCATGCGAGATTGTTTGGGATCACACGGATAATAAATCTGAAGATCGTCTGCAAACAAATGATACTTACAATGATGAATGTTACTGACTAAATCTGCACTGTACAGAATAAAAAGAAGGGGGCCCAGCACCGAACCTTGAGGCACACCTCTATTTACTGGCATCAAGTAAGAAGTAGAACCCTCAGAATCACTATCCCCGCACAACTGCACATATTGAAATCTTTGATTTATGTAACTCTCAAACCAATTAATTGTCTCTGGAGTAAAGCCGTAATAAGAGTGTTTAGAGAGTAACAGTTTGGTATTAATTGTTTCGAAGGCCCTTGAAAAATCAAGCAGGACCAGAATAGTTCCCAATCCATGATCCATTGAATCAAGAATATTATCAATGACATCAAGTAACGCTGTGGAGGTACTACGTCCTTTACGAAAACCAGATTGGAAACCTGGCAGTATTCCCTCACTCTCCAGATATTTAGACAACTGTGTAGTAACTACTTTTTCAAGAACTTTGGAAAGGCAAGGCAAGATACTTATAGGACGTAAGTCATTCAAGTTTACCGGATTTGGTTTTTTAGGCGTAGGTTTAATTAAGGCAATTTTCCAAAGCTCAGGGAAGACACCCGTTCTTATAGAAGTATTTATAATATGTGTAATTATTTTAAGAGTTAATGGTAAAGTAAGTTTTATCATTTGTAAAGAAATATTATCAATACCCAATGCATTGGAACTAAGGTTATTAATTATTTTGCTTATGGTAAACTCGCTGACAGATTCTATGCGGAATGTAGAGGTACTGTAACGGTCAAACTCGAAGCGAGTGAGGTCTGAAAGGTCAACTGACGTGTTCCCAGGAACATTAAGAAAGTGCCTGTTAAGCTGGTCAGGATCATTACAAAACTGCGGAAGATCATCAATTTTTTTTTCTGAAGAGAATACAGTATTTTTTAGGTTTTTCCATAACTTATTAGGTTAATGTTTGATTTAAAATATGCTACTTAGTTAGTTATGCTAGTGCAAAGCCGAGGACACAGCTGCCTTCATCTGCCTATAAAAATCTCTATGAGTGTCATGTTTGCTAGCTTTATACCTTCTGTAACTACGATCTCGAATTTTCATCATTTGCCTTATAGTATATGTGATCCAAGGTGGAGCTTTTTCCTTAATTGATATGGTCTTTAATGGTGCATGTAAATCAAAAAGCCATAGTAAATTCTCATTAAAGCACTTTACCATTTCATTTACATCAGTTAGACCCAATAAACGGTTCCAGTCTAATTTTCGAATCATCAAATTTATCAAACAATATATCTGTAAGGGGTCGAATTTTTTTTTTTTTTGGGAATCGGTTTACATTTCCTAATAACTAACTGGGCTGTTATAAACGCATGTTGACCTAACTCAGGAATATGTTCAACCGATACCTGATTCAGACAGTTATAAGCACAGACTACATCAATTAGTGTCTGACTATGGTCCGTGAAGTGTGTTGGTACAGTAACCGACTGAACCAGGGATGTATGGTAAAGAAAATCTCTCAGTAGTGTAGTCTTGCTATCTGTAGGATCGGGTCAATTGATATTGAAGTCCCCCAGCAGTGTCATATGGTCATATCCTGAGAAGGATGTAATTGACTCAGTAAGAGCCTCTATAAAAACATTGACATCCTGCCATCATCGGGAGGCCGATAAGCAGTTCCAATGATTATTTTTTTTGTCTTTAACTTAACTCGTACCCATATTTGTTCAACAGTGTTGGTACTAGGACGGGTGCATATTCGAACATGAACATTCTTTTTTATATAGAATCCAACACCACCTCCCCGTCCACCACGAATAGTTAGGGGCCGAGGGACATGGTGCAGCCTATAGCCTGGCAGCACTGGTGCACGTGCGTCTTCACCTTCCCTGAGCCAAGTTTCATTTATTGCTAGTATATCAGGTGACAGACGAGTCGTTGCCACTATAAGTTCATCATGACGGGTACCCAGCGATCCAGCATTAAAAAGACCAACTTTAAATAAATTTTTATTTGCCATTGTACAAGATACTGGAAAAAGTAGTTCCTGCTGTGTCAGGTACTAATGAAAATAATATGTAGATCGCTGGGAGAATACAAGAACTGCATGGCATGCTAACATGTTTAACACAAGCTGTCTTCACTATAGTCCTCGGAGAGCAGCAATACAAATTTCTATTACTTAAATATAGAAAGCTGGCTTTGATTCCTGATATATACATACTTATTTTGTAAATTATAGCAGCATATATATGCATTATGTAACAGTTGATATAAAAGTAACATATAATTTTTAGAATAGCAGAACCATTGCACCTATATTCATACACCACGTCACTAACAAAAACTCCTCTGTCACATGTCTTTTCAGTAAATAAATTAATATAATTTAAAGATTTATCCACAACATTGCTAAAGCATAAGGCCTGTCCTGTTGAATTGATAGGGTTATCAATTCGACAGGACAGATGACTGAGAACCAGCAGGTTCCGGCGAATTAGGGGCCCTGAAAATATGGTGAAGATCATCGTCCGTACGCACACGAAACGACTGTTTACCTGGGCCTTGTCGTGCAAATATACGGCCGCCTCTCGTCCACACGAGCCGGGGAGCTCACGCGCCCTGAAGAGTAGCCGTCTGTTGACTCTGGTGAGCCGCTCATTGACATAGAAGCGCCTTGGTGGATCAGAAATGCGCAGATCCGCAGTTGTCGCCTCCCGACGAACGCGGGCCGCACGGAGGAAGTCATCACGGAGTGATCGTCGCGCCAATCTAACGGCTACGGTCCTAGGCCGACCCCGACTAGCACCATTATCATCATCACGACCGCCCTCGCCGCCCCCGACGCCCGCCCGCGGCAACCCCACTCTGTAAGCACTAACAATGTCACGATCCTCCAGTGTTACTCCGAGCTTACACGCAATCAAGCCCACCGTGTGCAGGATGTTCTCACTAGCGGTGCTCATTGAGCTCCATTTTGAGCTGGTTTATGGTAGTAGTGAACTGTTCCACCTCAGCCATCCTCAACCCTTCAATTTTATTTTCAATGACCGTCACCCTGGCCTCCATACTCTGCACTGACTGCACGCTAGCTGTGACCGTCCTCCTGAGGTCCAACATATCATAACATAACCCGAGGGGATGAGTGGGTGTCCGCATAAACGAAGGTAATTCCGAGGCAGAAATTATAAACAATAGAACGGCCTAATACTGAACCGCGGGTTAGGTAAGCTAGGTAATACAAGGTTACTTCAAAATACAAGGCTCGGGTTCGTTGTAACCCTTTGCAACCAGAGGGGTTTTTGTGGATGTGGATTTCAATCTGCGAGTAAATGTAACCTTGACACTAATTAGATGCAAATTGACCAAGCCATCGCCTCACATTCATCGGCGTCAATAAGGATGTCATGGCAAAAATGTATATTTAGACAAATTTATGTTATATATAAGGTTATTGCTTCATGTAGAATTATTATATTTTTATTTGCTATTGCACCATTCTTTGTAATTTTTGTTTATATTATTATGACAATTTATTATGCTATTGCTTCATTTAGTATTGTAAATTTAGACTAAAATGTATGTAGGTAAGTGTAAAACAAATAAATCCTAAAATGTTTAAAATCCTTGTCCACGACAAGGGTGTGCGCTATGTACGAAGTAAGCCGATCTGCGCACACTTAGCGGCACTTTACACCGCTGAGTGTGCGCATATTGCGATTGGCTTCGTATATTTATAAAAATAATAAAAAAAAAAAAAACCTTAGGGGTCGCATGTGTCCCATATAAAAGAGACAAAAAATGGGCGCCAGCTCGCTACTCAGCGAGCAATTAAATTAAGGGACAAGTGGAGGTACTTCCTTGAACAATGATGAATGCGACTCGTCCTTTCAGTTGGTCACTCTGACATCGCTCCGCGGTCGCTCCACCAATTATGCATGGTCCTGGTCCGCATAAACTAGTCCGAAACTAATCCATCTCGTTCTCGTCTCACTTATAAAACGGTAATAAGCATTAACTTTCCCTCTCAAGGGGCTGTGCAATTTATTTCAGCCACGAAAAGCCTCACTCGTCGCAATTGGATGCAATTGGTATATAAAAAGCTGGTATTCTGAACACAGCAAAACTGCAACGTCATGCAACATGATTAATTGAGCGACCACTAAATTTGCTACCGGCAACGCTCACCATCAGTCGCAAAGCCAGCACAACATTTAACACTATCGAGTGGAAAACTATGGCTCGAACATAGAAATACAGGGCCAGGCCTCTAAAGCCGATAAAAATGTCTGTCGTTAATGTTTCTCCTTTATCAAATTATCGCGTCGTCCCAATATCGTCACGCTATCAGCGAATCCAATTACTCTAAATAAATCGAATCATCGGGCGCATCTTGCGTCAACAGCTAAAACAAAAAACACACGCGTAACGAAATCGGAATATCTAACGTGATCGAAACAACGTTATCATGCGAGGGGTTACATACCTCATATCTTCATGATAATTACACAAATTTCGTCGGATTATTCCTGAAATCAAATCGCCGCCTAGAACGTCACGTTTATTGTGACCAATTCGCTATCAGCTCGCCCAATTCCTCCGCACGATTAAAAAGATGTCGAGGATATGTAATATCGAGGATAGACATATCACTATACTGACCCTTCTAGATTTCACCAGCGCGTTCAATTCAGTCGATTTTGATATTTTACTCGGAGTAATACAAACCTTTTAGGTTTCACCAATCTTGCTCACGTGGTTTGACTCGTATCTGAGGGGTCGGCACTGAGTCGGTCGGACTGGTGTAATTTGATTGCTGGTGTGCCGCAGAGCGGAGTACTTTCACCTGTTCTGTTTTCAATATTATGCAAATAAACGCAAATAAACGGCATAACATCATTATTATCTTCTTCATTTCACTTATTCGCAGACGATCTTCAAATTTATGCGGCTGCTCCTTTACCTTAATCATGCTATTAGCATTATTACCGTTGATCTCAATACTATATCACAATGGTCTCAAAGCTTTGGAATTAAAATTAATGCAGCTAAATCCCAAGCGATTATGATCGGCAGTCCATACTTCATATCCAAGTTGTAGTCCATGATGATCTCCAATATTGTGTTCAACGGTACCGTCATACCTTTTTCCACCACTGTAAGAAATCTGGGGATTATCATGGATCAAACCTTGTCTTGGGCACCTCAGATTGGTGAGGTCAGCCGTAAGCTGTGTGTAAGCCTATCTTCACACTCACCGAAGCGGTTGACACCTTTTGCTCGTACAGCAGGGTTATGGGAAAAAAATAAAAATAAATAAATAAATGGCAACGCGCGAGTGGTATTTACTATTAAAAGATGTAATTTGTTTTTTGTGTTTTTACTTATTTTACATATATCTCCAAGACAATCATATCATCAACAACTTATGTTTTGTACGGGCCCCTGCAAGGATCCGTACATAAAAAGATGTCAGGAGGTCAATTAATGTCAAAATGGTGTCAAAGTAAACCACGGGTGGTTGTGAGCGCGTTTATTGTACGACTGATTTTATATATGACATGAATGCATTACATAGCGAGGGCAGACTGCAGCGTCAGCCTTTATAATAATAATAATAATAAGTCCGCAGGGCAGCTTGTGTGGCGAGCTGTTGTGTGAGTAGCGACACCACGGACCCGAGTCTCCAGAGAGTCGGTCAGGGCCCTCGTCTCCGGCGTGTCTTCATCGGTCGGAGTGTAAACACAAGAAGGCCCGCAGGACTCTCAGCTCTGGCTTGCCTTCATTGGCCGTCCAGAGAGGAGCCGCTAGAGCTATATGCTCCAGGGGTGGAAGTGTTAAAGGGCATCACGCCGCGAGTAACTTCGGAGAAAGCGCAGCACACCTCTCGACACCCCTGAGTCACTCACACCGGTGTTGCCTCCGGCCGATTTCCTGGCATTTCGGAGGTCCATCTAATGAGTGGCAAGCCACCGCCTGCCGCAAATAACTAGCAATAAAAGCAGTTATGGCAGGTGTCCGTCTCTCTTCTGTAATAGTCCGGTATTAAGTTAACCCAGATCTCATCTCCATAAACCATTTATTTTCCATCACACTTCGCAATAGTCTCAACGCCTGCCGAGACCTGCTCATGGGTATGTCGTTCCATTGACATATCCTGGAGCGGGTCACGGCGGGCGTACAACATTACATCAAACTTCTCAAAGGGGCCTCTACGCGTTGGATCCATATCCCCGCGCATGCCTATCAAATGACCGGGCTTGACCCGTGATTAAAAAGAGATACATAATAATAAAAAAAAAAAAAAAAAACCTGTCATTGTCACCGCACGTCTTTTTATATTCATTAAATCAGAAAAATATACAATAATGCATATCATAGCAAATATTACCATAAATCAATAGTAAAACAGGAATTTCATATCTATATATAATCTATAAACAATAATGATCTTATAATCAGCCATAAAAGTGAAAATGAAAAATACAGTGAATGACAACTATACATCTATAGACATGACAGTGATGTGACACAATAAAAATGCCGAAAACACGAGGAAACGCACGCCTTCCACCGCCGCCTGTTTCACCAATTAGCTCCACGCCCACGTCGTCAGAGGATTATGCGATTCCTCCGGAACATAGTGTGTGAAGACCAGAGCAGTGAAGACGGGCGGCTGTCTCCAGCGCGACGCCGACCAGCTGCGCGTCGCCGAGGGAGACCACCGCTGCCGCGCTTGGGACCAGCAGGGCGACCCGCCCCGCAACCGGCCCCCGCCGTCGGTGGTGCAGTGCGCCGCATGAGATGGACAAGAGAAATCAATGAAAATGTCATGCGAGCGTACTATAGGGCGACAGAAGGCGGAACTAACCTCACTGCGTGTCGTTCTCGCTTGCTTCCTCTGTTTCAGGCTCTTGAACCGGACGTGACCGTTACTGCACAACGATTATCGGATCTGGTACGGGTCATCCAGCGTAATTGTATGTTGGATGGACCCGCGCTTGAACGGATTCGCTCTGAGGCAGTTGTCCCCACGCCTACCGCTGTACTAGATTCACCACACACTCTGCCGCCAGAGATGGTGAATTATATACCCAATGTGGTGGACGTCGAGGACACAACAGTAAGTACCCAGGATAATGAGCATTTGAGGAGGGTTTTGAAGGATGTGATTCTGGAGTTTAGATCCAAGCTTATCTCTGAAAGACCGCGACTGACTCGTTTTCCCACGCATAGACACAACATGGATCTGGTGGTGGCCCTAGACCGAATGTTAGACATGTATTTACAGTCTAGTCAAAGTCTTTCTGATACCCATTCGATCCTATACTGTGCTGCCATTACAGCTTGCCGTGTGAACTGTGTTCGGTTTCCAGAAACGAATACTGTCACACGGCGTGCTGGTGGCACGCCGGAATGGCAAAAAAGGATCGAAAGGCGTATCAGCGCGGCTAGAGCCACCATTGGAAAGCTCATCTGTTTCAGATCGGGAAATAATCGACTCCGAGTCATGCGTTACGTGACACAGGCTTTTGCTGGTACTGGCATAAGACCACAAGATTACTTGGCCTGTGTCACGGAGCGTATAGACTATCTGAAACAGAAAGTTTGTGCGTGGGCAAAACGAATACGGCGATATAAGATACGAGTGGATAGGTACTACCAGAATCACATTTTTCAAAGCGACCAAAGGAAGATATATAGAAGTTGGGAGAGCCTTACAAACAGCGTGGGTATTGGGGGTCGACCAGATAACAGAAATGTCTAGATTCTGGACAACTATCTGGTCGACGCCCATCACACACACTGATAGTGATTGGATGAGTGTGGTTGAACGCTCATGTGAACATTTGCAACTGGTGGGACCTATAATAATTAGTCCCCAAAATTTAGCTGATGCAGTCCGTCCTCTCCATAATTGGAAGAGACCAGGCCCGGACGGACTGCATAATTTTTGGTTGAAATGGTTGCGAAGTTCACATGAGCTACTGGCCACGCAATTCCAGGAGGCTATGCAATGTGGTTCTCTCCCAACTTTTATGACAACAGGTGTCACCTTTCTGCTCCATTAATCGGGTAGTACCACGGAACCTAAAAATTACAGACCCATCACGTGCTTACCTACTATCTATAAGCTCCTTACATCCATACTGAGATCAAAATTATATGAGCATTTGGATGCCAACAATATTTTAGATCGCGCTCAGAATGGATGTAGGGTTGGGTCTCCCGTGGTACTAAGGAGCTCCTCCTCATTGACATGACTGTTAGCCAGCAGGTTGGCCGAGGGCGCAAGAACCTCTCCGCAGCCTGGATTGACTACAAAAAAGCCTACGATTCGGTGCCCCATTCATGGTTGAGACGGGTGCTTGAACTGTATAAAATTAATACAGATTTATGCACCTTTCTCAACGTATGTATGGGACAGTGGACTACGGCTCTTTGTCTTCCAGGATGTGGAGCGAGTCATGCTACCTCCGAGCCCATAAGGATTGAGCGAGGCATATTCCAGGGAGATAGTTTGAGTCCCCTTTGGTTTTGTCTGGCTTTGAATCCCTTAAGCATTCTGCTTAGGGATTCCAAGCTAGGCTACCGATTTCGTAGAGGGGGCGAGGTCATTTCTCACCTATTGTATATGGATGATCTCAAGTTATATGCATCAAATGAACCAAATTTAGTGACACTTTTAAATGTTACTCAAGCATTTAGCAGTGACATTAGAATGGAATTTGGTGTCGATAAATGCGCGGTCGTCCATATAAGCGGTAAAGTTGTAAATAGAGAAAATTTACAACTTTCAGAGACAATGACTCTCAGAACCATCTCCGAAACCGAAACCTATAAATACCTTGGTATGGCGGCCTGGAATATACAGGACAGGGAGATAAAACAATCAGTGAAGGATCGTTTCTTTTGCCGTCTTTCAAAAGTACTGAAAAGTCTTTTGTCAGGTGGTAACAAGGTGCGTGCCTTCAATGGTTGGGTTATGCCTTTGCTTGTATACACCTTCGGAATACTAAGGTGGACTCAAACCGAGCTCGACGCACTGGATCGCAAAGTCCGTAAACTGCTTACCGCGTATCGTATGCATCATCCACGCTCATCTATGATGAGATTATACATCCCACGGAAGTGTGGGGGTCGAGGCTTGCTTAATGCCAAAAACCTACACAACCGTGAGGTGTGTAGTCTCAGGAATTATTTCCGTCATGTTGAGAGTGGGATGCATCGAGACGTTGTAGCAGTTGACAAAGGACTGACGCCGCTCTCCTTGGCAAAAGAGAACTGGCACAAACCACTTGTATTAAGCACTGAAGATCGCTTGAACATATGGAAGGGTAAGGAGCTACACGGACGATTCCATCGGGCCCTTTATGGACCCGATGTTGATCTTTTGGCGTCCTGTTATATCCTATATATGTTGGCATTAGTGCTGACTATACATAACCTCCGAGCTTGCTAAGCAATCTCTCTCCTTAGCCTGTCTGGGAGCAAGCTCGGCGGCCAGTCCGTCTTCAACTTTCTTTCCGAGCGGTTGCCTAAAGATATATTCCTTATAATATTTTATGTTCATATATTCCTTATAATACTTAATGTTCTGTTGTGTTGAAGTGATTAATTGTAATCCCAGAATAAATCCGTTACGCGAAATTAATCAGTTTTTTTTAAAAAAGACTCTCAAGCTTCGTCGCGTAACATTTTGGTGGCAGCGGTGGGATCCGGAAATTCTCAGTGCCCAGGCCCGCTCACGGACTCACCCCGGATCCTAAGTGATTATTTCTATTGTGTTCTATTCTCTAAAGTTCTATTGTGAAAGTGCTTCAAAATATTCATCCCTGTGGCGAACCTAGAAGAGGTCGGTTACCTTATGAAGCAATCGAAACCCTACAAAGGGTGCACCCCGAGTCGCAGACCTACCCTGTGGAAGGGTGCCCTGAATCCAGCCCGACACCCCGCAGTGAACGCGCGGGATATTCTTGCATCATCAAATCAAGTCCCTTCAAGTTAGTGTTATCATACTCCGTGACTGTGAAGTGACCTACCTACATCGGAATGTTCCCGGTTGCCGCCGTCACATTCTTATCGCTCGCCCACACCCTGTAAGTCTTTGGTCATCATTTAGTCTGTACATAACAATTTAGTAGTGTTTAATTGGGCATTGTGAAACATTCTATGCTATTTTTAGAACTTGTAATAATCTAATTATTATAATCTAATTATTATGCCAAAAGCGCCCAAGGTTGAGGAAAGCGAGTTATCCACTCTTACTCTTAATACTCAAATTGGTGATATAGAAGAAAAATCAAAATCAGCCCCTAGTTCCCCTCGCGTCACCCGTAGAACCACCGCACTCGCAATGTCTAGCATAGAATTAAACGTTCTATTTAAGTTTATCAAATCATATGATGGAAGCCGGGACACGCTAAACTCTTTTATAGTAAATTGCGATAATGCATTAGATTTAGCTACAGAGGTTCAAAAACCTATTCTATTTAAATTCATTTTAAGCCAACTGAACGGAAAAGCAGAGGTAGCATGTTCCATCAAAGAGTTCACTTCCTGGGACCAGTTAAAAGAATTCCTAAAAACACAATTCAGTGAGCGCAAACACTACTCACACCTACTAACCGACCTACAAGAAAATAGGCAGGGTCCACAGGAGACAGTCAATGTATATGCCTTGAGAAGCGAGACATATCTTTCACAACTATTGACAGAAATATCAATGTCTAATTCTAAACCCAAAGAACTCCCCGGCCGCACGGCTGCTATGGAGGACCTGGCCTTACATCATTTCATAATGGGCCTTCATCCTCGCATTTCAAACATAGTTAGATGCAAGTCCCCTAAGTCATTAAACGAGGCCATTAACTTTGCCATTTCAGAAGAGCGTATTCAGCAAACAATATACAAACGCTCCCAACCTGATTTCAAGCCTGTTAATAATAATAATAGTAACAAATTCAAACCTAATAACACAAGACAATCCTTTAATCCTACCCCAGTACAAAAAACGCAATCAGTAGCACAAGGGGCTACTCCTAACCTGTTCTGCCGCTACTGCAGAATCCCAGGGCATGATATAAGTAACTGCAAAAAACGGGAGTATAATAATAACAGATTCAAATCCCAACCAAATCCACAATTTCATCAAAGCATCTCCAAACCACCCCCTCGGGTGAACTACCTTGAACAAAATAGCGAGGAAGAAGGACGCGATGAGGTCGACCTCTCTCCAAACGACTACGATAATACTCTGGTTGTTCATTTAAACGAATAACGGGCTCACGGCGGTGTCTCGTGAGACCCAAATCTCAATCCTTAATTAATCCAAGTAAACATAACGACACCCTTTCTATATCCAAGGGCCACAAACAGGGTAACCAGTCCCAAACTTGCGCCCAGCCTTCTATACCCAAGGGCCACAAACAGGGTAACCAGCCCCAAACTTGCACCCAGTCTTCTATACCCAAGGGCCACAAACAGGGTAACCAGCCCCAAACTTGCGCCCAGTCTTCTATATCCAAGGCAGTTATACAACAGGGTAATCAGCCCCAAAGCGGAAACTTGCCTAACTCACTCACTTCAGTAGGTTCTAGGATTACACAGCAGGGTAACCAGCCCCAAAACGGAAATCCTTATTTATATCGTGAAACTACACAGCAGGGTAACCAGCCCCAAACTGGAAGTTCCATCAAAATCGGTCATAGAACCAACTCAAAAACTACTGAACCCAACTCTTCCGTGTACGAAATCAATATCGACGCAACAAAGAGGTTGTTGCCTCATGTTCTCCTTCAGTCTCAGGTATCTAATATACCTCTAAGCCTGTTGGTAGACTCAGGCTCGGCTATTAGCCTTATAAAGCAGTCATGCATCCAAAAGCAACCAACCCTAAAACGGGAACCAATTAAGCTCAAAGGTATCGACCCGGGGGAGGAAACGACCTCCACCCTAGGGCACTTTCCTCTCGGACTAAAAGTGTCTGAAAGAAAATCTTTATCTCACAAGTTCCATGTCATTAAAGACATCAACCTACCGTATGACGGTATTATAGGCTCAGACTTTCTTACCTCCTTCGGATGTAGCATAGACTACACCCAAGACACTCTCAGAGTTGGTAGACTCAGTATCAAACTCCACTTTTTCGAACCTTTCTATATCATTCCCCCTCGCACCGAGACTGTCATCGAGTGCACGGTGCAAAACCCCGAAATAAACGAGGGTATTATTAATAACCAGCATATATCCGATTCTCTATTAGTATCAAATTGTATTGTCAAAGTTAAGCAAAATAAGAGAATCAATATCACAGTAGCCAATGTGTCAGAAAATCCTATCAATTTAAAATCGAATTTAAATCTCAAACTTACACCATTGCCTTTAAACGCAATTCAGATTTCTAACAATCATTCCAGTACTTCGAACCGCACCGATGAAGTATTGAACTCCCTTCGTACCTCACACCTCAATGAGGAAGAGGCTGACGCACTTGTAGACCTGTGTAGTCAATACTCCGATATTTTCCACTTACCAAACGATAATCTCTCTTATACTACTGCTCTAGAGCATCAAATTAAAACTAATACCGACGTCCCTGTCCATTAGTGTCCATACTAAATCCTATCGTTTTCCTGAGTGTCATAAAAAGGAAGTAGAAGGCCAAATCCAAAAGATGCTAGATCAAAAAATTATTGAACCTTCCTCATCTCCTTGGAGCTCCCCCATTTGGGTAGTCCCTAAGAAATCCGATTCACAAGGGCGACCGCAGTGGCGAGTCGTCATTGATTATCGAAAGCTTAACGATATAACGATCGGGGAGACATATCCTATTCCCCAAATCTCAGAGATCTTAGACCAACTAGGTCGTAGTAAATATTTCTCTACGTTGGACCTTACTTCCGGTTTTCACCAAATACTCATTTCTCCCGATGATGCACCTAAAACTGCATTCTCCGTTCCTCATGGGCACTTCCAGTTCAATCGTATGCCCTTCGGGCTCAAAAATGCTCCTTCTACCTTTCAGAAACTAATGAATACTTGCCTATCCGGATTGCAAGGTTCACGATGTTTTGTATACCTAGATGACATAGTCCTCTATTCATACGACCTTGACTCCCACATTGATAACCTCAAGGCCGTCTTTGAAAGACTTCGTAAATTCAATTTAAAACTTCAACCAGAGAAATGTGAATTCCTACGGAAAGAAGTAGCATATTTAGGCCACGTCATTAGTGAATACGGTGTTAAACCTAATCCAGAGAAAACTAAATCCGTTTCCGAATTTCCTACCCCTCAATCTCCTAAAGATATAAAATCTTTTCTGGGGTTAGTATCCTATTATAGAAGGTTCATACCAGAATTCGCTAAGTTAGCCAAACCTCTCACATCTCTCTTAAAGAAGGATAGCCCATTCAAGTGGTTAAACGAACAACAGCTAGCCTTTGAATCCTTAAAGCAAAAACTTATCACTGCCCCAATCCTGGCATATCCAGATTTCACACAGCCATTCCTTTTAACATGTGATGCTTCTAATTATGCAATTTCAGCTATATTATCTCAGGGCCCTATAGGACAGGACCGCCCTGTCGCATATGCTTCTCGCACACTGAACAAAGCAGAATGTAACTACAGTGTAACTGAGAAGGAATGCCTCGCCGTAATCTTCGGCACTAAAACCTTCAGGCCTTACCTATATGGTCATCGTTTCACAGTGGTCACTGACCATAAACCTTTAGAATGGTTATTCAGATGTAAAGACCCCGGATCACGGCTTATTCGTTGGCGTCTCAAACTAGAGGAATTCGAATATGATATTAAGTATAAAAAGGGCAAAATAAATACAAATGCTGACGCTTTATCCCGATATCCGGTTAATCCTGTACAAACGGAACCTAATCAGACTCCTAATCTCGTGGAAGAAGAATCCACTCTACCTCCTACAGAATTAGACAGGGACCTAATGGACTTGTTAGTAACTCCAGCCTCATTTAATCCAGATGAATTAGGGCCGCAATCTGTAGATCCTATTGACTTCGGTGAATCCAACTCACCTATACCGGAAGTAAACTCACCAGCTCGTGGTAATCCTAACCCTAATCCTAGAGACACAAATAACTTGGCATTACCGGATAACCCTTCACCTCCTGAAGTCCAAACTAGTGATCCTATCCTATCACTAGTAATTGTTCAAACTTACCCGATGACGATTATCCTGCTTTTCTAAAAGCAATGTCAAGTAAAGATAGCTCTTTCCGTACAAATATTCGAGAGCATAACAAGGATATCACTAAATCTGAACATAAGGTCATAATTCTTCCTACTTCTATTGACATGGATGAATCCAATCCTTTTATACAAGCTGTCCTTGAAAGTATTCCTGATAATTCTGAAATCCTAAACAAAGAAAGAACTTTAAACTCCTATATTTCATTCACCCACAATAATAAAACATATTATTTTCTTTTCTTCAAAGTATACCATTTTGATAAATCTAGTTACAAAGATATTTATGCAAGTCTCAAAACCCTAAGGAATGAACTAATTGTAAGCTATGATGAAGACACCCTTTCTGATATAGCAATTACAGAATTTAAGAACCCCTTCGATACCCATCAGTTTGTTAAAATATACAATATGTTACTCTATCTGTTTAATAACACAGGAATCAATATTCATATTTACAAGGATAGAATTATATACCCCTCACTTTCCGAAATCCCAAAAATTCTTAGGGAAAACCTTGATATCCCAATTGCTGGACATCTTGGCATGAACCGCATGTTAAGGCGAATACAAGAATCCTTCTACTGGAAGAATATGCGTAGTGACATTGAGAACTTTGTAAAGAAATGCCCTCAGTGCCAAACTAACAAAGCCCTCAGACAAGTGAATCGTGCTCCTATGCAAATCACCAGCACATCCACTGAACCTTGCCAGCGTATATCTCTTGATATCGTAGGGCCGCTTCCAGAAGCTGGACCTGCAAAACTAAAATATATATTAACAATACAAGATGACCTTACTAAATTCTCATCCGCATATCCGATTCGTAGTACTACCGCTGAGGAAACCAGTGAGTGCCTACTCCACTATATATCTATATTCGGTATCCCTAGAACTATCCTCACAGACCAGGGAACTAATTTTACCTCCGAACTATTCAAGAAAACTTGTGAATTTCTTAAAATAAAAAACCTATGGGCATCACCCTATCATCCTCAAACTCAGGGTGCCCTAGAACGGAGTCACTCCACTCTCAAAGAATACCTCAGATCTTTCACTGACGCGGAACAAACCAATTGGCCCCGTTACGTATATACAGCAATGCTTACCTACAACACTACGGTACATTCAACTACTCATTTCACACCTTATGAGTTAATATTTGGCAGCAAACCAGTGCTTCCGACTTCCATCTACGAAGAATCATCAGGAGCAACATATCCTGACTATGTCCGCATGCTTCAAAACCGGTTAAAATACTCGCGTGAAAAGGCCTTAGACCTTATAAGGAAATCTAAGGAATCATCTAAAATTTACTATGACTCACATACTCGCCCAACTAAATACAAAATAGGCGACTATGTATATTTAAAGAACCACCTAAGAATGCGTAAAGCCCTTTCACCTCTCTGGAAAGGACCTTATAAGGTTGTTAAGATTAATGGTAATAATACACTTACCTTGTTAATCAACCGACGTCATATTACTCACCATTATGACCAGGTGAAACCTGCTACTACTACTACTGTAGTAGACCCGAAAAGTATAATTAAGCCTTAGTAATATAAGAAATAAAAGTATATATAATTAAACAAATAAAACATGTACAGTACATTCAATTAGATTAGCTTAGCTAGTAATAACATTAACTATTATTTGCAGCTTAGCTCGAGGGCAATCTCATGGAAGTTTTATCCAGCCAATAACCTCCAGTGCAGGCCTCTACTATGACTACTTGGGAGAACTTAAAATTAATAGCGCTGAATTAAAAATAATAATTCCTGTGGATATCTCACATTTCCAACCTCATGTACAAAATATTAGGACTGCTTTAGAAAATACAAAATCATTGTGCAAGGAAACTCAAGCTCAACAGGTTTTCATAGAATGTAATAGCTGGATACAGCCGCTGATGGCTCGATTTCAGGACATGAGTAAAGAGTTTGAGTCTATTTCACATCTAGTTGATAAGAAAGTTAAACGTAGTGCATGGATAGGAGGTATAGGAACAATATTTAAACAAATTTTTGGCACTTTAGATGAAAATGATGGTCTAAATTACGAGGAGGCTATAGTTAAGTTACAGAATAATGGTAAGCAGTTAACTAAACTTATGAAAAAAAATATCTTAGTGACTACATCTGTATTAGCACAATATAATAAAACATTACTTAAGATTAAGGATAATGAAGACACTCTTAAGGAAGCTATTGACAAGCTTATCCTAAATGTAAAAAATATATGAAATATCACCAATGAATTGCAAATACTTACCAATCTTAATAAGGTATTCGATTCACTCGAAACATCAATACTTACACTGTCATTCCAACTAGAAGATATAACAAATAGTATTCTATTCACTAGCCAAAATATCTTGCACCCTGCTATAATAACACCAAGCCAATTGCATCAAGAGCTTGCCAGTAACTACAGACATCTGCCCAGTGACCTTGAGCTACCTGTAAGTCTAGATATTAATTCAGTACATGTTATTTCAAGTATATCTAAGTTAGTATGTTATTATGTTAGTAATAGGATTGTATTTGTATTGCAAGTACCGCTAGTAAATACTAGAGAGTATGTACTTTTTCACAATATTGCATTACCTATGCCATATAACTCTCAGGAACCAGATAGTTTTAACTTAATTACACCAACTAGCAAATATATAGCGATGACCAAAGACAAAACGTATTATTGTACTCTGGATGACCTTAATACCTGCAAACAAGTGACCCCCGGTTACTACATATGTGACATCGGAAATGTGTATTCTTCTGACGCAAGGCCAATATGTGAAAGTGAATTATTAACAAAAGTAAACAGTGAGAAACCTTCCCAGTGCGAAACAAAAGTGATATTAGGAACACTAGATATTTGGAAACCATTAGTGAATAATAAGTGGATTTATGTACAATCAGAACCTGTAAGAATAACAATTGACTGTCTAAATTCTAAATTATATGAAACAAATGTTTTGGGTACTGGTATACTCACTATACCCAAGAATTGTATAGGTTACTGTAAAAGTACCACATTAAGACCAAAGTACAATGTTTTGAACATAACCTCACCCATTAACCGTTTCCCTGATTTTAATATAGTCAATGACACCTGTTGTAACTCTGTTAAACTAAACAAGCTTACAATTAATGTACCCTCTGTACATTTACAAAATATAGACCTAGATGATTTCGGTCCCCAGGGTAATGCAAAGATCAAATCCCTGCTAAAAGACTTAGAGGCTTTAGAATATCAGCAAAACCTGCATATTGTGAAATATGGGACACACTATTCTGTAATAACTATTGTATTGTTAAGTTTATTTTTAGTATTTTTATTTTACTTTATTTTTAAGAAAATTTGTAAATCCGGCAGCAATCGTCCCTTCAAACTTAATTTTAATATAAATAAGCCAAGGCACCAACCTACTCCTGAAATAGAAGACACAACAGACATACATGACCCTGAAATAGAAATGACCAACCCTGTTGCTCCACTTAGAACTAGAATTTAAATGGAGACTTTGAATCTACCCCAAAGTCCCCTCTTAAAGGGGGAGGTGTTATATCCTATATATGTTGGCATTAGTGCTGACTATACATAACCTCCGAGCTTGCTAAGCAATCTCTCTCCTTAGCCTGTCTGGGAGCAAGCTCGGCGGCCAGTCCGTCTTCAACTTTCTTTCCGAGCGGTTGCCTAAAGATATATTCCTTATAATATTTTATGTTCATATATTCCTTATAATACTTAATGTTCTGTTGTGTTGAAGTGATTAATTGTAATCCCAGAATAAATCCGTTACGCGAAATTAATCAGTTTTTTTTAAAAAAGACTCTCAAGCTTCGTCGCGTAACAGTCCGTGACCTGGCTACGGTTCGGTGACCTTTTCGGGGAAACCGAAGGTTCTGTCTGTGCAATTACTGATGAAGTTGTCAAGACTAATAACTACCGGAAATACATCATGAAGGACGGGACGACGGACATTTGTCGGGCATGTCACCGTCCTGGTGAATCTATCAGGCATGTTATTTCCGGTTGTTCTTATCTTGCCAATGGTGAGTATTTGTACAGACACACCCAGGTAGCTAGGATAATCCATCAGCAACTTGCCCTTCGATATGGTCTTGTGAGTTTCGAAATGCCATATTACAAGTATGTACCTGTGTCCGTTCTCGAAAATAGTCGTGCCAAGCTCTACTGGGACCGGTCTATCATCACAGACAGGACTATTATAGCTAATAAGCCTGATATCGTGTTGGTAGACCGGTTAGAGCGAAGGGAATTTCTTGTTGATATCACTGTGCTATGCGACGAGAACCTCGTGAAAGCTGAGAATGACAAGTTGTTGAAATAATTGGACTTAGCTCACGAGGTTACCGCCATGTGGGACGTTGATTCAACAATAATTGTCCCGATAGTTGTGTCGGTAAACGGTCTCATAGCGAAAAGTCTCGACTCATACCTCAGGAGACTTTCGCTAGGTCACTGGGTTAAGGGCCGGATACAGAAGGCAGCAATTTTGGGCACTGCACGCATTGTGAGGAGGTTCCTCAGTCTGTCGCCCTGACCACCGGCGCCACTGGCATATGTCCCGCGCCGGCGGTAACTTTTTATAAATATTTGTATTTCTAGTGTTGTATTTTTATATTTATATTGTGAATACAAATGTTGTTAAAAAAGAAAAGTAAATAAATAATTGGTCATAATAATAATAACATAATAATAATAATATTCTTTATTCAAGTAACAAAGACTCACATTTTGTTAGTAGATAAAGGATACTTATGAACTACGTTTTAGTAAATATTACATTCATTATAATTTATTTATTTATTTTGTCTATATTGTGAGGCATTTCTGCACCATTCCACCCGATATGTCACAGCAACGGCTCACGTACGAGCAGTCAAGTCTGCGGGCGATCATGTTCAAAATGCTGTTGGAGCTCCCCCGCACCCCACGCACCAGGGAAGCGCACCTCTTGCGCATGGTGGCAAAGAAACAATCCACCCGCGCCTCAGCGAACATCCCCGATGCACTACAATAGCGAGGCAGCCCCAGCAGCATCCTGAACGCATTATTATATTGTACGCGAAGAGCGTCATAAGCTTTTCGTGTACCCTTAGCCCACAGGCTGCACGTGTAAAACGATGTACAAAAGGCTCTGAATAGCGTAATTTTAACTTCCCGTGAGCAACGTGCAAACCTGCGAGTGAGCATATTTGCTCTCACTGATAACGCCCTCCGCTCTCTTTCTATGTCATCATCGTCCCTGAGGTCGGGAGTCAACATATGACCGAAATATTTAAATTGATACACCCGCTGTAAAATGTTATTGTTTAATGAAACAGGCGGAATCCTGTCATAACTGTGGAGACAAAATATGCATTCATCGGCACGGCGCGCACGCATCGTAGACACGTCAATACTAACCGGCCGGCGCGAGCGAAAGTGACTATATCTGCGTGCGACAGAGACAGCGATAACAACAACATGCAGCCTCTCTTTCTTCAGCTGATACATGAGCAAGGCGCTGATTGGATATTTACTCGTTCTACTTATTATCTATTTACCTTATAAAATATTGTATATAAGAAATCCAAATTAAAATTATTCGACAGTCGTACACAAGCAATTGGAGTCTTATTTATAACCTTCTGATAACAAATACGACAGTGGTGACCACCCGACTTGAAAATGGACAAAATTGAAGTTCAAGCCGACGTTCCTGTTCAACAGCAACTCGATCTCGCAGCGATTTCGTTAGGCTCAAAATTACTGCCATTTTGGCGGGAACAACCTGACGTCTGGTTCGCGCATTTTGAAGCAATTGTAAACCCACTGAAGACCGGCGACGAACAAAAATACCGCTACGCATTACAACAGCTACAGACAACAGATCTCGGTCATTTAAGCGACATACTTCTTAATCCACCAACTAGTGGTAAATATGACGCTTTAAAGGCCCGTCTACTCTCCGTGTACGCAACGTCAGAAGTCAAAAACTCATCAGCGGACTTGAATTGGGAGACCAAAAACCGTCACAGCTGCTACGAAGAATGCGAGAACTTGGTGGCAACATGATCACTAACGAAGGCATACGTATTGAATGGCTAAATCACATGCCTCCATACGTACGTGCAACGCTGTCCATCAACAAAGAAGCATCACTCGACACTCTCGCAGCCATGGCAGACAGCATGCTGGAGTTTAGCACCGAGCCCATCACAGTGGCAGCAGTATCTTCATGCCCACCGCCGTCACAAGCACATCCTACGGATCTCAACACGTTAGACTAGACTGCTACTGGCAACACCAGGGCTAACAGCTGATTTCGTTTGTCCCTTATAATTTTATTGAAATTAATTTAATTTTTAAAGTTTTTATAGCCCATTTCGAATATAATTTACTTGTAATCGTGTAAATAATTATATTTTATATGTTTTGTTCTAATTATTGAGTGTTTGCAGTGTAAAGTGACAGTTAGCTTGGTTACCGGTATCGTAAGTTAATTAAACTGTATTTTGATGATATTATACTTGTATTTCAAACTAAAGCATTAGCTTTGATAATTATTTGGTTTTATTAATCATAAAAAGTTGTAAACTTAGTATTCTTACCACTTAAATATCGCTTTAATATATACTTTATATTGAAACAACCTACCCGTTACTTTGAAAAAGTAATTTAAATATCCAAGTCCTTGGTCATAACTGTAATTTATCTAATTGATTTAATCACTTTTATTGCAATATGATGACTCGCAGAGCATTATCTCGTCAGGAGGAAACCAAACTACAACTGACATTACAAGAATTAAAAATTACTAAGGACTTGTGTGCATAATTACATAGTGAAAGAGATGAGAATGAGAAAGAACTCATTGACATCTTGAACACTAACTCCAAATTAAAAAGTGACATGGCTGCCCTACATCTAGAATTTAATACAATTGTTGAGGAACGGGACACTCTCAGAAACTTAGTTAATAAGTTTGATCGCTGCAGTAATGAGTATGAGATAGCCCTTGCTAGGATCACACTGGAACAGGAGCTTCGGGAGGCACACTTACAGATCTCACAACTGCAAGAGGACGCACACAACATCACTGTACAGCAAAATATAAGTCTGTTTAGTGAACTAGTGGAGAGTGCACCGCAGTTGGTTTCTCCTGCAATAAGCAAATGCACTGACACTTTACAATATCCAGTGGTAGATTTAACTAATGATAGTCAAATTAAGCAACAACAGTCAGGGTGTATGTTAAATTGTGGTACAAACAAACTGAAAAAATATGTGAAAATCAATAGATATATTAAAAGAACACAGAAGTTAATTAAAAAACTAAAGTTTGTATCTAAGTGTGCCAAATCTACTAAAGAAAAGTTACAATTATATGATGATTTAGAAGCAATTACATTAAAGTTAGAAAATAGTAGAATTAAGTATGAAGCTGACACACAGGCCTTACAATCGAGGATTAATTACTTGACCGAATCATTAAACTCAATTCAAAATAAATATGATCTGTCACAAAAGGAGATTAAAGAGTACTCAGAGGCTGTGGATGATTTCTTGAAATTGAGTAATTACAACGCTGAGCGCTTTGATTCACTCATCAACAACCATCCATGTAACTGCGCTTGCTTTAGTTCTCCACGGCCAGTGTGTGCTACTGCGGTTGACAATAATAATACTGAGACTTTGTGTGATAGCTCACATACTGGTATTAGGACAGAGCAGTCATTAGGTGCATCAATTGATGTAACATGTTGTACACCAGGTGATGCACAAAGTACTATTATGTTTAGTGATAATATTGGAAAAAATATGGGCTCAAAATTGAATTCACTTATTAAGGGACAGTCAGTTGTAAACCATTGCTTACCATCTGCAAATTATGAAGAAATTATGAAAAGAATTTTAAATTTCAAATTTAATAATTATGAAAATCTCATTATTTTAGTAGAAAATAGAGGTAATTTAAACAAAAAGGATTTAATAGATTTTTGTGATTATTTATTATCTCTAGACTTAAGTAGTATAATTTTGTTTATATTCCCCTACTCTAAGAGCTTGTCAGATGCAGAAAATAATCTTAGATGTAAGTTGAACAGTGTACTACACACTATAAGTACATATAATGATTGTATTCATTTGATTGATACTAACAGTTTTGTTAGCAGAAATTTATATTATTTGACTAAAGGTAGATATTACCTTTCTGCTAGTTTTAAGCGACAGATAGCACTTTCGCTATCCTATTTTGTTGACATTTCAGCCAAAAACTTGGCTACAAAATCCGCTTCTATTGAGCGGACTGTTGACATGGAATTTTCTAATAATGACATTTCTAATCATTTAAATTAACTCATAAGACAACAGAAGTAACCTATCATAATCATTTAAATTAACTCATAAGACAACAGAGGTATGAATGAATGAATGAATGAATGAATGAATGAATGAATGAATATTTATTTGCCAGAATAAGGTTTTTTTACAGTTGTCATTTTGTCATTATGTTCCATATTATTCTGCCATCGACAATGGCGTGCAAATATTAAATCATAGTAATTGAACTGAATAAATCACTGATAAATAAATCATCAGTATCACAAGATAATTAAATGTCAGATTATATTATGATGTCAAGCTGAATTAAATATTAATTATAATTATGTCAACTGAAATATAGAACATTGTTACATTAAAAAATATGTCAAGATATAACAAACAATTGTCATACATTAAATTTTGTCACTTAAAAATTCATCGACCGTATAATAACATTTGTCCAGTAGTAACCTAAAAAGATATCTTTTCATCCATGAAAGACTATTTTCTTTCACTGTATCTGGAAGATGATTATATAGTCGTATTGCCATAGAGTAAGCATTCTTACAAAATACAGTTAGTCGCTGCGTTGGCACACATAATTTATTTTTAACTCTCGAGCAGCGACCCACCGCGTCAGCATATTTTTCAAATAATTCTGGGTGACTTTTAACAAAAACACATATTTCATATATGTATATGCATGGCAATGGCAGTATTCTGTATACAACAGAGGTAAACCTCTAGCACTAATTTATTAAATTCACAATTAATTGATTTAGCAATACAATCAAACAGTAACTATAACATGTCACTATGCCCACAAAAATGTAATAATTACAACACAAATAATAATATTAACCTGGTACATCAAAATATATATTGTATGACTGAGGGCAAGCAACTAGAACTGGAATTATTCATGAACTCTGATAATATTAGTATTATGTGTATTACTGAGCATTGGTTAAAGGGGCATCAGCTCATGTTCAATTTCAGCAACCACCAGTAGTTCATTCTGCAGGGTCAATACAGTACATGGCGGGTCGCTAATTTTGCTAAATAAAAAACTTAAATTTAAAGAACGGAAAGATATTGTGTCTCTCTCTGTAGAATGTTCCATAGAACTATCCTGTGTACAATTAGAGCAGTTCATTGTTATATGTGTATATAAACCTCCTTCCGCGGATCTTAATTTATTTTTAGAAATCATGGATGAAGCCCTATGCAAAGTTAGTAACTCAGGTAAAACTATTTTGGTCTGTGGAGATTTTAATATTAATATACTTACTAATACAACTGCATCAAGTAAAATTTTAAGTCTTTTTAAATCCCATAATTTAGTTAACTTATTTATGGAGCCTACTAGAATAAGTGCCACCACGGCTACCTGCTTAGATAATATATATACAGATATTAGTCCAACCCAAAAAAGTATTATTAATAAATTGGATTCTGATCATTCTGGGCAAATGATAAGTATTAAAATAAATAATAAAAATGTTGTCAAGACAAAAATTACTTTTGTGCCAGTAACAGTGAGTCGCTTAGAACGTATGAGAGTAAACCTAACTAGTAACTTACCGTTTTTAGATAATGACTTGGAACCTAACTTGATGTATAATTCATTTTTTAATGCATTTCTTCACGAATTTAAATCAATATTTACTTCCAAGGAAATTACTTTTACCAATAGCCTTGTCTTTGGTGACTGGGCAACCGTAGGTATTTATAAGAGTAGGCAAACTTTGTACAAGTTATACTATGAAAGACAATTCAATAATAGTGAAGAATTTAAAGAACATGTAAAATCATATTCGAAAATTTTCAAACGCGTTTGTCAAGTAGCAAAATCTATATTTATTAAATCAAAAATTAGACATAGTAGTAATAAAATTAAAGCCACTTGGACGGTTATCAATGAAGAGACTGGGAAGGGTAGGACAAAGGATTCAGAGTTTAAATTAAGTATCGATGGTCATGTTACCAAGTCAGATTTAGAAGTTGCCAATGCTTTTGAAAGATTTTTTTCTGCTTTCCCTGTCACTTTAACTAGTGCCTTGGGCTCTTCCACCTCCGTTGCAGAGTCATTAATTAAAGATAATGTGCCTGAATTTTATAACGATTTTCATTTCCGTCATGTTAATGGGTCTGATTTAAAAGTTGCATTTAAATCACTTAATATTAAGAAAACGGCTGATCTATGGGGCATTTCCGTACATATTACAAAATCTTTATTTGACATTGTTGCTCCCGCCTTAATTGTGATATTTAATAGATGTATTGATTGTGGTGTGTTTCCTGACTTGATGAAATTAAGCAAAATTATTCCTTTGTTTAAATCAGGTAGTACATTAGACCCCACAAACTTCAGACCAATATCAATACTACCTACATTTAGTAAGATTTTTGAAAAACTAATTCTCGCTCAGTTACTTAATTACTTTAATGAATATAATCTGCTGCACACTAAACAATTCGGTTTCACTCATGGACGGTCAACATGTGATGCTGGGGTAAAATTACTAGAATGTATATATGAGGCTTGGGAGGAGTCACGGGACGCCTATGGGGTGTTTTGTGACTTATCTAAGGCTTTTGATTGTGTGCAGCATGAAACTCTAGTCAGAAAACTACACCACTATGGTATAAGAGGCATCGCTCTTGATCTTCTTACTTCTTATCTGAGTGATAGGGTTCAGAAAGTAGATGTTAATGGAAAGCGATCACATGGATCAACTGTAGCGATGGGGGTGCCACAAGGCTCTATTTTGGGCCCTTTCCTGTTTCTCGTGTACATTAATGATCTACCTCATCTTGTAAAGAATAATCACGAAATAGTATTGTTTGCAGATGACACTTCTTTAATTTTTAAGGTAAATAGACAACAATCAGAAATTGACGATGTAAACAATGCTCTTTCAAAAATAGTAAACTGGTTTAGTGCTAATAACCTACTTTTAAATGGTAGTAAAACCAAATATGTTAGATTTTTTACAAAAAAATGTGAAACAAGTTAAAACCAGTGTGGAGATGGACAATGAGAGATTGGAATTGGTCAATAAGGTTGTCTTCCTTGGGATAACATTAGACTCAAAATTACAATGGGGCCCACATATAGAAACGTTATCGGGTAGACTCAGCTCAGCAGCTTACGCCGTAAGGAAAATACGTCAACTGACTGATGTTGACACTGCGCGTTTAGTTTATTTTAGCTATTTTCACAGCATTATGTCATATGGTTTATTGCTTTGGGGTAGTGCTGCGGATGTAGACTCAATTTTTGTGCTCCAGAAGCGAGCTATCCGTGCTATTTATATGATGAGTCCCAGGGAGACACTGAGAAATAAATTTAAAGAGATAAATATTATGACATTACATTCTCAATATATTTATGAAAATCTTATTTACGTTCATAAAAATCAAACTAAATTTAGGAAAAACGGTGATCTCCATCAATTAAATTTAAGAAATAAAAACAAACTCGCTGTGCATATTACTAGGCTCCATAAAATCTCTAACTCGTTCCCAGGTCAATGTATACGCTTCTACAATAAACTTCCAAATGACGCGTTTAAATTATCCATGGGTAAATTTAAAAGATTTATCAAAACTAGACTATGTCAAAAGGCTTACTATTGTATCTCAGATTACATAAATGATAAAAGTATTTGGAAATGAATTGCTCTTGTTATGTTAATGATTGTATTTGTGTTTAATGTAACGATATTGGCAATTAAAAGAGTCGGCCTTGAGTTTCTTGCCAGTTCTTCTCAAGAAGCCCCGTCGCCGGAACTGGCACTTAAATTCACTTTCACAGATAGTGTGATGAAAGTGCATTTAAGCTCTGCGGATTTAAGTAGATAGTAATGATTTAGATACATGTTTTATATTTAATTTGTATGACGTTTCTAAGTGCTTTATAAAGTCCAAGGAATAAAGATATTTTGACTTTGACTTTGACTTTGGTTACTGAAGATTTTTGAAAAACTTACATTCGAGATTGCGGAACTACGTACTGAAGTTTCGGAGTTACGTACGCGCCACCGACCATTTCGACGACGACCGCCTTCGAGAAGCGGCTCACGCTCAAACAGTCGCAGTTCAAAGAAGCCCGGAGACACTGATTGGGAATGCCGCTACCACTTCAAGTTTGGAGACAAAGCAAGACGATGTGAATCTCCGTGCTGCCGAAGAAAATATCATTCGGAAAACTAGATGCGACACCGACTGTGGCGGACGTCGGTGTTCCCAGCAGAAGCAACCGCCTATGTGTTTACGACCGCTATTCGCAAGAACGATTCCTCGTCGACACCAGCGCTGAAATTTCCGTATTGGCCGTCAAATCGAAGCGAAAAAAGATAGCTTCAAACTACAAGTTATATGCAGCAAATGGGACGACAATAGAAACATATGGCGAGAAGACATTGAAGCTCAATCTTGGTCTACGTCGCACCTTCACCTGGACATTCGTCGTAGCTGACATCAAGAAATCTATTCTCGGCGCTGACTTTCTCCGACATCACAACCTGCTGATTGATTTGCGAAGAGAGAAGTTGATTGACAACGTCACGGAGCTATCCGTTAACGCTCCCATCAGCCGCAGCGAAGTGCCTGCTGTCCACATCGTCAACCAAGCTCATCCATACCACGATCTCTTGGCGAGATTTCCGGATATTCAGCGACCACTATCAATGAAGAAACCACCGAAGCACGATGTAACTCACCGCCTACAGACAACTGGACCGCCATTATTTGCAAGACCAAGGCCACTAGCACCCAATCGCTACCAAGAAGTGAAGAAAGAATTCGAACGAATGGTTGAAATGGGAATTTGCAGACCATCAGACAGCCCATGGGCAAGCCCACTACACGTCGTTTCGAAGAAAAATGGCCAGCTACGTATATGTGGAGATTATCGCCGACTCAACGCAGTTACAACGCCAGATCGCTACCCGCTGCCCAGAATTCAAGACTTCACCTTATTACTGCACAACAAAAGGATCTTCTCCAAGATAGACATCAAAAAAACATACTACTGGATACCTATGCATAGCAAAGAAGACATACAGAAAACTGCCGTGACTACACCATTCGGACTTTTTGAGTTCATGGTCATGACCTTCGGACTCCGGAATTCCAGCTCAAGCTATCAGCGATTCATGCACCAAGTACTTCAAGGACTAAGCGAATTCACCTTCTGCTACGTCGATGATCTACTGATATTTTCACCGGATGAAGGGACACACCGAGAGCACCTACAAAAAGTCTTCGAGCGACTAGATGAGTACGGCATAAGCATCAGTACAGAAAAATGCGAATTTGGAAGAAAAAAACTCAATTTTCTCGGTTACGAGATTTCAGAAGAAGGCATCCGACCCCTGGACGAGAAGATTGAAGCCATTTCATCATATCCAAAGCCGAAAACCATCGAAGAACTTCGTCGTTTCCTTGGCATGCTGAATTTTTACCGACATTGCCTACCACATCAAGCCGATAAACAGCACGAGTTAAACAAGCTACTTCACAACACTAAAGAAAAAGACAAGACACCGATACAATGGACACCGAGCACAGAAGAAGCATTCATACAATGTCGAGAAAGCATCAAGAACGCCATACTGATGTCACACCTTATACCAGGCGCCGAGCTGTCTATCATGAGCGACGCGTCTGACTGCAGTATCGGAGGAGTCCTACAACAAAAAAACAAGAGTCAATGGCAACCAATTGCATTTTTTTCGAAGACGCTGAGTGAAACACAACGCCGATATAGCGTGTATGACCGCGAATTACTCGCTATATACACCGCTATAAAACATTTTAGAAGATACATCGAAGGAACTCCGGCAGTTGTATACACCGACCACAAGCCACTCACTTATGCACTAACTCAAGCACCAAGCAAGAATGACACACCTAGAAGAGAGAGACAACTGCAATTCATCAGCCAATTTTGCAAAGAAATCAGATATGTACGTGGACAAGATAACACAGTCGCAGATGCGTTATCGCGCATTTCCGAGATTGAACTTTCTTCAAGCATCGACTACAACACAGTATCACAAGAACAACAAGTATGCAGCGAGCTTCAAGAACTGAAAAAGAAAAATAATCTCAAGTTTGCCGACATACAGCTTCCCGGATTTACACGACCGATCACCTGTGAGATGTCTACGTCATCACCGCGACCATACCTACCTGCCGCAGTCCGCGCAGCTGCATTCAAAGCGCTGCACAGCCTGAGTCATCCCGGTATACGAAGCACAAGAAAACAAATGACTGAAAAATATTTTTGGCCAAGCATGAATAAGGACATCACAACTTGGACAAAAAATTGCCTTGAATGTCAACGCTGCAAAATAAACCTGCACACAGTGACACCACTGGGCGAATTTCAAGACAGTGCAAGACTGCAACATCTGCATGTCGACGTTGTCGGACCCATGATGCCTTCAGAAGAAAACCAGTACATCGTGACAATGATCGACCGATGCACGAAGTGGCCAGAAGCGATTCCTGTACGAAATCACTGCTGAAACAGTTGCCCGAGCCATATATGACGCTGGCGCTGATTGGATATTTACTCGTTCTACTTATTATCTATTTACCTTATAAAATATTGTATATAAGAAATCCAAATTAAAATTATTCGACAGTCGTACACAAGCAATTGGAGTCTTATTTATAACCTTCTGATAACAAATACGACACGACGTTTACTCCCGGCCCCAAAGACCATGACTTGGCTCTTTGTGACATTGTAGACCAAACCGTGAGAGATAGCGTACGCTTCACATTTAGCAATTAGTTTTCTCAGGCCACAAATAGACGCACTCAGCAGCACCATATCATCAGCGTAGCTAATGTTATTGAGGCTGACACCGTCTATATAACAATCAGTTCTGGTGCCGCTGTGCTCGCCTATCAGTTCATTCACATAAAGGTTGAAGAGCGTGGGTGAGCTCAGTCCCCCTTGCCTCACCCCGCACCGCAACCCGTACGATTCAGATAAGACCCCGTCCCATCTAACATTGTTCACCTGGTTTCCATACCAGTACCTGAAAAGGTTTATGAGCTCTACAGGTAGTTTAACTTTCTCAAGTTTTCCCCACAAAATGTCGTAAGAAACGAGGTCAAAAGCCTTTGAAAGGTCTAGAAAGCAGGCAAATACGGGTGTTTTTCTCTTCGTGTAATATGAGACAGCATGCTTAAGACACAGTATAGCTGATGCAGTTGACAATTTCGGTCTGAAACCAAATTGATTATCGTTTAGTTGTATATAATTATTAAGCTGTGTATTAAGCAAGCTATCCAATACTTTTGAAACAACAGTAGCTAACGATATCGGTCGGTAGTTATTCTTGTCGGAGAGATCGCCGGTTTTATTTTTCACAATAGGCACTACCAGTGTCCGCGTCATATCAGTAGGCATGTAGCCATGCCCAAGGCAGAAGTTAAATAACATAAAGAGTGCACGAGGTAAGTGCGGACCCGCAAACTTGAGATGCTCAATACTGAGCTCGTCGTGACCAGGGGATTTTCCTTTTGACATAGATTCAATCACACGAGTTATATCTTTAGCTGTGAAGAATATTTCCCTTTTCACTTCGGACACAGTCTTGAACGTCGAACGGGACGGCCCTAGTGGCGATCTAACCGTAAAATGATCCATAAACAAATTGGCAATTTGTTCGGGTTCACTTTCTCCACCAATGCTCACAGGAAGACCCGGCCTACTCTGCAACCTGTTTGTATGCTTCCAAAATGAACGAAAATCATTTTTTGAGTGATGAGAGGCTAGAATGTCCATTTTAACTTGATCTTCGTGATCTTGACACCACTTCAAACGTGATTTAAAAATTTTCCTAGTCTCACACATTTCTTGATAAATATTACATGAAGAAGGTCTACCATGCCACACCTACAGATCGAATTTCAGCCTAGCCCTACCATGCGCTTCAGCCACATGCTTGTTCCACCCTGCGACCACCTTTTCAATAGGTTTTCTACTCCTACGGCCACTTATGGACGAGGCCGTAAGTGCCTGCACAATGTCTCTATACAATTGATCTATAACAGTTCTATGACTAGTATCTAAACACATGCTATCTCTACAGTTTTGTAACTCGCACGGGAAGTCTATGAGCCTTAACCGTTGATGACATTCCTTCATATAGTTATCTATTTCTTCAGGCGTTCTTTCACCCCATACAATAGCATTCTGATGACTATTACTAGACATCTTCAAGGGCATAACATTATTCAAATTCTATTACAAGCGGGTAATGGTCTGACCAAAAAATATCATAAATTACATAACTATTCTATATAGAGTTCGCAGCCGCGTTCGTCACTAAACAATGATCGAGCCATCTGTTTGATGCATGTGCATCACTCACGAACGTATAAGTATTGGATGATATACCTAATAACTCAATGTCTATACATGACCACTCTTGATCCGTACAAAAGTTCATTAATTCATAATAAAATCGTTCGTATGGGTGCGCGTTGTAGTCACCCAACATATACACACAATCTACGCTACAACTGTCTATGATAACACTTACCGAACTAAGTACATCCGTAAAATCCATTAGATTGACTGCCTCATCAGTCGGCATATACACGCACATCACTAACAATGATTTTTCTTGTAGCACAATTTTAATAGCACAAATACGCGGGTTATTGCACTCGATAACGACCACATCGCGAAACACACTACGTCTCCACAGCAGAGCTACTCCTCCGTACGGTCGACCTCGCAGCAAGCCCGCCTTTGAGTCCATAGCCGATACACCCGTACAGCTAAAGTCGTTGCTTATTGTGTTCAGAAAAGAAATTTCTTCTGAGAATAGCCACGTCTCTTGTAGTGCTATAATATCGCAGGTTTTGCATAAATCACGTATGTTATCGATGGATCGTTTCACGTTCTTACAGTTAAAAGTAACAAATTTTTGTGTATTGTTTTTATCCATATTAACTTCGTTTTGAGGGGCCGTCTTCTCTAATTGAAGTTCCAATTCTACGCTTTAATTTAAAATTTACAAAACGACGGAAAATTATCCCTTGTGGCCATATTTTCTCATCCAGAAACAAACTTAGTTTTAGTTGAGCAACAAAGAATTTATATGCGTGATAATCACATTGACGCTTGATAGATATTTTCTCTAAGTTAACTGTTTCCTGCGTCTTTTTGGAAATATACTGAATAATATCCGCTTCCGACGTGTTTTTGTGCACATTTGTTATAAACAAAGGTATTTTTCTTTCCGCTGCTCTAAACATCTCATCAGCTTCGAACACCATAGTTCCTGATTTTCCTTCGACACGATTTTTCAATTTTCGTCTCTTTTTCGTGACGACTGTCCATTCCTTATTCGACTTTATGATGTGCGCATAAGATTCATTCCCATTTGGGTTAACTGCAATGCCGCCGGTTGTGTGATCGCTCGGTTGCGGCCGCCCGTTCACGGAATGCGATGACTCAGCTCTCGTCCCAGACTCGGCCGCGGCCGTTACTTGAGGCGGCGTTACGTCGGCGCGCATACCCTCAGATTTTTTTGTGTCAATTTTTCTATAACACAAACTTAAATCACTTACTTCTATCGGCTCACAACTAGATAGGTTTTCATTATTTGCAATAGACTCGTCTAGAAGCGACAAACCTATAGGGCCACTATTGCGATATGCGCCTCTCTTCATGTTGATTTTAGCAGCCGAGAAGGGTGGCGAGCAGTTTTTGGTATACATACACTCTTTCTTCATGTCTTCTAGCTGTTCAACAGTCACATACGATGTTTTAATCTTCTTAACTTCTGCTTGGACCCGCGCTAGATCCTTTAAAAGCTTAGAAACATCTAAGTGGTCCAGGGTTAATTCAGGTAGCTTCTCGAGGTCGAGCAGTCTCGAGGGCTACAAAAACCGGCAGGACATCAGGCTCCGTAACTTTGAAGAAGTGGAGTATGTCGTACAGCACACGATCTTCCTTTCCTTTACCTTTACGCGCGCCTTTCCGCAACTCGGAAGATACCGATTCAAATAATAACGTATGTGATTTTTCAATTTGTTCACTCGTGTAAAACAATGTACATATTCGCACCAATGTTTCTTCGTCAGAAATCGAGCGTTTATTCTGCACATAAGCCAAAAGCTCGTCAATTACAATATTGCAATTATTGCACTTCACAGTACACGACATTTTTACTGGCAATAACAACCTCGTAACCGATGACACGCACGGCGCGGGTGGGTGCGTGCGCGCAACTGCAACCTTTACACGATTGTGCAAAATGTTCGTGATAGCTCGAACATACTGCCACTCAGAGAAGAATAACAATGTCAAAAAAACAAGAAGGTAAAACTAAATATAAACAATTCATATGTTACATAGAATGAATAATGTAAGTAATTAATTAATTAATAGATCACTTAAGGTCCCTAAGGTTTGGGTAGATTGTCAAATATGTAATTGTTCGTGTCATAGTAGGAGATGTTGGTCTGTCCACACTTATCACTGAGTCACTCACTGCACGGCACAACACTTTATTAGATTTTTGTAAATAATTGACAATTTTTTCTGCACGCTTTTGCTCTATTGTCACGGCTGCTAGGTTGTCACCGTTTGCGCGTTTTGATCGTGGGCAATATGCATGTGATTCGCTTCTTAAAAATGATGTAGATGATGAGCATAGACCCAGCTATAAACAGCATAACAATGAAATGAGTTCCACTACTGTCATATTTTTTTGCAGATTTTGTGTCTTCAATTGGTCTAAACGTTGCTGAATTTCGTCAAAGGTAGAGTTGTGGCCTTCTATATTGTCAATTGCGCCATCAGGAATTGAAGTTTTAATTATGTCATTAATCGATGATGGGAATTGTATGCTGCTTGGAACCTCAATATCCGGTTGTATTACGATGCGATTCTCGTAATCAAAGGGAACATGAATTGTGAAGGTATCACCTTTTACTGTACATCCCTGACTTATGTTAATAAGGCCATTACCCTTGAATTGTTTAGTCACAAGGCCAGAAGGGCACAAAATGCTGACTGAAAATTCCTGGCAACACGAGTATAACCACACGCCTCTTGAGTGTAACTTTATCCATTTGTCGGCGCATGCTCCGATATCAGTCCGACAATATGTTTTATTATCATTGTTTGTAAACAACTTGACGGAACATAATATAGACTGCTTAAACTGCACATTTTATATAGGATAGTTTTCATGGCATAATAGTCATATTTAATACATGTTTGTATGTCCTTGTCTGTCATTGGCATGATTATATTCTTCTTTATATTAAATGCCATATAATTTGTTGCAGGTATAGTATATACTGTTTTCCCATTGTTTGGGCATCGACAAAGTTCTTCTCGATTATAAATTTTTATACGTGACAACACTCAACACTCGCTATATCCGTTTCCGATGACACGCAAAATCGCTTGTGCAAAAAAATAAGTTGTTAACGGCTGTACCTTTTTCAATAATTATAAGTAATAGTACTAAAGCATCATTTTTATTATTCACCAACACCTCTTCTTCGTGTCGAAGCGCAAACATACGTCGTGTGGACCTTCGTCGCCGCATTATACGAAAATACGACTCTGCAACCTTTGGATACAACGTGGGCGGACCCATTGCAAGTCATCCAAGCCTACAAAGACGCAAGAAGAGGCGCAAAAGTAGCTACAGGATCTCGGTTAAGACGTTGGAGGCACTGCAGCAGAGCATCATACCATCAAACGCGCATTTCGGTACGGTCAGCCATCCTCGCTAACCTACTCCCTCCGCTTCAATTGTGTAGTGTGCTTTAATTACGTTACAGTGTTGTGCTTGGCTATTTGGAGTCAGCTTTGTGACGCAGCTAGCATCGGCTGACCTCACAGACCAGGATTCAACCGTAAGTCTTTGCACAACCCACCAAAATGAGCGTAGAAGAAACCGTTAAGACTACTAAGGTGCGTGATAAATCTCCCTACAGGCTAGTTCCTAATAACGAAAGTGATAGCGAATTATTAAAAGAGTTAATTAAAACGCGAGGAATCATAAAGGGTAGATTAACTAAATTTTCAAACTACGTTAATTATGTTACAAGTGAACAGCTAACTACCCAAAAACGCATAGATTTAAGGTTACGTATGCAAGGTGCTGCGAGCTTGTTTACGGAATTTAGCGATCTTCAAACAAAAATCGAGAAAACCGTACGCGAATGCGATTTGGACGCACTTTTAACGCAAAGAGAAATGTTTGAAGATAGCTATTACGCTTTGCAGGCTCTGGCAAATGTACGCTTAATTCTTCTGAGGTCACTGGCAGTTCCAAGGTGTGTAAGGATAATTTACATTCAATTAGATTACCTACCGTATCTATTCCTGTCTTTCACGGTGCCTACGAAACTTGGCTTGAATTTAGAGACACATTTCTATCCCTAGTTCATAATTCTAGGGAATTAAGCGATGTCCAGAAGTTTCACTACCTAAAATCGTCACTCAAGGGCAGTGCAGAGCTAGTTATTGATTCTTTGGAGTTTTCGGCTAGTAACTATTCTGTAGCATGGGAGCTGCTTCTCAACAGATACAACAATAGCAATCTGTTGGTACATAATCACGTTAAGGCGTTATTTACGATTCAAAAACTGTCTAAAGAATCCCCACATCTTCTCAGACGGCTCACAGATATTATTCTTAAAAATTTACGCGCTTTAAAATTATTAGGCGAGCCGACTGAGCACTGGGACACTTTGGTCATTTTTATTATCACATCTAAGTTAGATGAAACCACAGAACGCGAGTGGGAGCAATATAAGTGCTCTATACGTAAACATTCTACTGATTCTAAGTCTTCACTGAAGGTAGATGATATGCTCAAGTTTCTGCGTGACCGAGCCGACATGTTGGAAACATTGCTAGTTTCGCACAGTAAGGTAAACAACGATGTTAAGAACTCGCCAATATATAACTCGCGTACTTCACATAACACGTCACACAATAAAATTCACTGCAATGTTTCCACCAATAAGCCGGAGCAGAGTCGTAACACTATTACTAAAAAATCATGCTTGATGTGTAACGCCGATCATTCGCTATATGCATGTCATAGGTTTCTAGATTCAAACTTAGACACTAAACTGCAATTTATAACAGCAAATAAACTATGTGAGAATTGTTTACGGTCTGGACATACGATAGATACATGTAAGTTTGGGCCGTGCCGAAAGTGCAATAAAAAACATAACACGCTAATACATAGGGACACGACTGATCACAGGCAAGCATTATCGCTGCCGAGGTCAGGACCTCGAGTGACAACCGACCTTGCCCCTCGGCCCCCGCACTGCCTGCGACTTCCATCCCTATGCAGATTCCTTTGTCTCAGGTAAACAATGCACACATAGACACTGCACCCACATTACACAATCGATCTAATATGCGTATGCGCCCAGTTTTATTATCTACTGCTACGGTCGAGATAGCCCACAAATATAACAAGTTTCATCTCGCACGTGCGCTCCTCGACTGTGGTAGCTAACATTGTTTCATTTTATTTCTAAGCCGTTATGCGACTTAAATTCGAGGGGTCGGTAACTCAATAACACAATCGACGCAAATATGTGATGTTGAGATCAAATCGCGCATCGGTAACTACTCAACACAAATCAGATGTTTTGTGTTGCCTTACATTTTTTTTTTTTTTTTTTTTTTTTATACTACGTTGGGTGGCAGACAAGCATACGGCCCGCCTGATGTGAAGCGGTTGCTGTAGCCATATTAACGCTCGCAACATAAAATATCGCTCGCGCGCCGCCACCCCCGCTGCCATCGCAGCATCTCCTTCCTTTCTGGTGACCTCACTCACTCGCAGGAACACAACAGCCCTCAAGGGAACCGTTATTTGGCTGCGGTATTCTGTGAGGTGGAGGTACATTCCCTAGTCGGGTAGCTTACAATTACGCTCCCTACCTCTCTTTTCGCCAGAGCTTCGTTTGTCAGTCAGCAGGGTGCACCGCGTGCAGGTGAAGTTGGCTTTGGTTCAAAGATGTTGATGAACCCCTTACATCCCATCATTACTTCTACATTACCACAGGCTGTATATAAACAAGACGCGCAGTCTATTATTCCTAACAATATACAGCTTGCTGACCCGCTGTTTTACGAGTCGCAAAATATAGACATTTTAATAGGTGCCGATATATTTTGGGATTTAATATGTGAGGGTAAAATGATGCTGCCTTATGGGCCCTTTTTACAAAATACGAAGTTAGGCTGGTTAGTTTCAGGACCTATTCATATTAATACGCGCAATAGTAATGGGTCTATTCAATGTAACGTCAGTCATTCTATTGACACTCAGTTAAGAAAATTTTGGGAGCTGGAGGAGCTACCGAAGGTTGGTACCACGCACACTGACGAGGAGCGTGCTTGCGAGGATCATTTCGTTAACACTACTACGCGCAATAGTGACGGAAGGTTCTGTGTACGTTTGCCACTCAAGAGCTCGCCAACCACCTTAGGTGAAACATACTCTCAAGCAGAACGTCGCTTTATAGCTTTAGAGAAGCGCTTGCAGCGTAACCCGAGTTACAAAGAAGGATATAAGAATTTTATACACGAATATATTCGCTTAGGTCATATGTCACAAATCGATTCGTACGGAACACCACACTATTTTTTGCCGCATCATGGTGTGTTTAACGAGCATAGTACCACGACAACCCTCCGTGTGGTATTCGATGCCAGTGCCAACACCAGCACAGGGGTATCACTAAACGACATTCAGCTTGTGGGACCACCTCTGCAGAGTGACTTAGTTTCTATATTATTACGCTTTAGGCAGCATAGGTACACAGCCTGTGCAGACGTGGAGAAGATGTACAGGCAGTGTTTAGTGGATGAATCGCAACGCGACCTACAGCTGATTCTATGGCGCGACGACCCGTCAGAACGGTTACGTGTATACCGGCTGAACACGATTACATACGGTTTAGCGTCCGCCGCCTACCTTAGTGTTAGGTGCTTGAAGCAGTTGGCACTTGACTGTACGGATACCAACGTGCGAAGGGTAATCACGGAGGATTTTTATGTCGATGACATGATTACAGGCTCGGACGACAAACACGATTTACTCGAGTTATGTAATAAAACGTCACAAGTTTTAAAGGGTGGTTGTTTCATATTAAGAAAATGGATTTTTAATTTTAATTGTAACGAATCATCGGCTCCGTTCTGTGCCTCAAAGGAATTGACGTTAGGTGAAAATGTTCAATGTAAAATGCTAGGTTTGGGATGGCACAACTCATCCGATGAATTTTATTTTAACACACAAGTTAAAGGTGATACTGGCATGGTTACAAAGCGCACAATTTTATCCCACGTATCACAAATATTCGATCCATTAGGTTTGCTTGGCCCGACTATAATAATAGCTAAGGTATTGTTGCAACGCCTATGGTTATTGCAATTAGATTGGGACAATGAGGTCCCGCGCGACGTGCAGGGCGCGTGGACGCAATTTATTAATGGCTTATCAGTGCTTACCATCTTACGCATACCGCGTCATGTTATAGGTACTTATCCTACACGTATAGATCTACATATTTTTACCGACGCCAGCCAAACAGCGTACGGCGCGTGTATTTACGCATGTTCGCACGGTTTCTAGAAATGACACGATGGTGGTGAGATTGTTATGCTCTAAAAGTAAGGTTGCTCCTTTGAAACCCGTAAGTATTCCGCGGCTAGAATTATGCGGGGCTTTATTAGGTGCTAGATTATATGACAAGGTACACAATTCACTACATTGTCATTTTAACACCATTATGTTTTGGACTGACTCGACCATAGTATTAGGCTGGTTACACATGTCACCTAATTTACAGAAAACGTTCGTGCAAAACAGGACAGTAGAAATACACGAATTGGCGAACGGACTTCCGTGGCGTCACGTAAGCGGAAAGGACAATCCCGTTGACTTAATTTCACGCGGTATTCAGCTGGAAGATCTTTCATCTTCCACCTTATGATGGGAAGGCCCAAGCTTCCTCCGTCAATTGGATTTCGACTGTGTAAAATCACACGATGTTGCTGTAAAATCACACGATGAGTACGACTTGCCGGAGTTGAAATCTGGTGTAACGCTTACCCTTGCAGCAGAAAGGGCACGCGAATGCTCGTTATTTCCGTTTGGCAGATTCTCTCAGTTCAATCGCATGAGATGAACAGTCGCATATGTACGCCGCTTTATTTATAACGCACGTAATAGAAACAGTCGGCGTTTACACGTTCTCTCTGTCGTAGAACTGAGAGAGGCTGACCTAACTTTAGCTAGACTGTCTCAGCTAGAATCCTTTCCAGATGAGTTCATGTCACTTTCAAATAATCGTAACTTAGTCAATAAACATAATTTATCAAAATTAAATTTGTTTCTTGATGAAAATAAAATCATTCGTGTTGGCGGGCGCCTTGTGAATTCACCGGATTTCACCTTCGACAAGAAGCATCCAATTCTTATTTCTTCCAAGCATCCCTTTTCATTATTGCTTTTTCGACATGAGCACAAACAGTTACTACACGCAGCTCCACAAGCGCTTTTATATAATGTGAGAGAGAATTGGTGGCCTATTGGCGGTAGGAACCTCGCCAAAAAGGTTGTATACGATTGCGTTGTTTGTAAACGTTTGAGAGGTAGAACTCCCCTTCCTGTGATGGGAAATTTACCTGGACAACGCTTGATTCCCGGGTTTGCTTACATACGTTGCGCAGTGGATTATGCAGGGCCAATGCTCATGCTCAATCGAAAGGGCAAGGGTGCTAGAACGACCAAATGCTATGTATGCATATTCGTTTGTCTCGTAACGCGCGCGATTCACTTGGAACTCGTTAGTGACCTGTCTACCGATGCCTATTTGCTAGCCCTAAAACGGTTCATTTCTAGAAGAGGTAAACCTCTAGAAAGCTTCTCCGACAATGGTCGCAATTTTGTAGGTTTGATGAACGAATTCAAACAATTTTTAACTAACTGTTCACCACAGATTTTAGACTACGCAATTAGTCAAGATATTAAATTCACCTTCATACCACCGTACGCGCCTAATTTTGGTGGATTGTGGGAGGCAGGGGTGAAATCCTGTAAGTATCACTTACGTCGCGTCATGGGGAACGCGCACTTAACGTACGAGGAGTTTAGCACAGTGTTAACGCAAGTTGAGGCTGTCCTGAACTCCCGTCCTTTAAGCCCTATGTCCGCAGATCCGCACGATTTCCTTCCGCTGAGTCCAGCTCATTTCCTGGTTGGCCGTCCGCTCACCGCGCCTGCTTGTGAGGACCTCACCGAGACGCCGACGCATCGATTAAACCGCTAACAGCGAGTGGAACAGATCCGCCAGCACTTTTGGTCTAGATGGGCTAAAGAATACGTGTCCGAGCTCCAAGTAAGAACAAAGGGATGGAAGGATGCTCCTCAATTGCTGCCTAATATGCTCGTCGTCATCAAGGAAGACAATCAACCTCCTCTCAAGTGGCATTTGGGACGCATTGTGAAGACCATACCTGGGAAGGACGGTGTTACCAGAGTGGCTGACATTCTAACATCATCAGGCGTCGTAAGGCGAGCCTACAGCAAAATCTGTCCACTACTCGAAGTCTAGCTCCGTTTCTACGAGATAGCTTCATATATTGAAAGCTGGTGCTTCCAAGGCCGGGGGCATGTTTGGGCATCGACAAAGTTCTTCTCGATTATAAATTTTTATACGTGACAACACTCAACACTCGCCCCGCCCAGGCAACCGCCGATGGGGGGAGCGGCGCTACACTCGCTGATGGTCACGTCGAAGGACACGCTAGAGACAGGAGAGGAAGTGCTTCAAAAGCTTAGAAAGGGTATGAAGGCAGCAGAAGGAGGAGTCAAGATAGATAAAGTCAGAAAGGCAAAAGACGGAAAACTTATAATTGGGTGCAAAGACATAGAGCAAATGAAAAAAGCAAAAGAGAAGATAGAGAAGATAGATGGCCTTAATGTAGAAGAAGCTCGGAACAAAGATCCGTTGGTAGTGCTTAAGTGGATTTTTGCCACTCTAACGGATGATGAGTTAATAGATAATAATAAGACAGCAAAACCAGGAAATAACGCACGAAATAAATGAAACGGATTTGAGACTCGTAGTCAAATATCGCAAAAAGACACGAAACCCTAACTTGGTTCATGTAGTCGTCAAAACATCACCGACAATGTGGAGTAGGCTAACTGAGGCGGGGGCAGTCCACGTTGATATACAACGGGTGCTGGTGGCGGACCAGTCTCCCTTGGTGCAGTGCTCGCGGTGTCTGGAGTACGGCCACACCCGGCGCCTCTGCATGGAGACAGCGGACATCTGCAGCCACTGCGGAGGTCCGCAGTGCCCCGGGTGGGGGGTCGACACGACACCGACGTGCAAGAACTGCACGAGGGCGAAGCTGGCGAGGGCCGACCACAACGCGTTCAGCATGGACTGCCCCATCCGCAGGAAGTGCGATAGCGAGGTCCACCGTCGCATACAAATAACCGGACAAACAAAGGCAATAACTGTCAGAATTAATGAAAAACTATGACAATTATAGCGAGTACAAATATCAGGAGCAACTTTGAAATCGGCAAGACCGCGAAGGCGCGCTATTATCATAATGATAATAGCGCAAGTCGAGCATCAAACAAAGAATGCGCCATTCCCCAAGAACAGTTTTTAAATAAATACAATAGAGATAAGCAAACAAGTCAGAAAGCAACAAGGAGTTCATTAATTTGTATGCATTTTCACATACAAATGTAATGTAACTAGTAGTTAAGTAAACAACAAAATACTGGAAACTACCCCTAATACACAACAATTGTAGCATAATGTATTTAAATAAATACAATAGAGATAAGCAAACAAGTCAGAAAGCAACAAGGAGTTCATTAATTTGTATGCATTTTCACATACAAATGTAATGTAACTAGTAGTTAAGTAAACAACAAAATACTGGAAACTACCCCTAATACACAACAATTGTAGCATAATGTAGCGTGTAGTCATAAGGAACTCGTGTCGCCTTGTAGAACTTAGCATAAGTAAATGTAAGGCCGAATGTCTAAGTCTAAGTCCCTGCAAACCTAGAATATAAAAAATGTATTAGATTAAGGATGTACAAACTGTAAGCAAATATATTTCATAAAATATATATAAGATATACTATGTACTAATATAAGAATAGTCTAAGAGAAAAATGTAACAGTAAGCAATAAAAATGAAGTGTATGTCATTTACCCAGTAGGAAAATAAAGATAAAAATTAGCTAGCAGTAGAGGTCAATCCCAGACCTATGGTAAAAATGATGATGCATGAAAGAAAGAACAGTATGATGAATAACAGTACGAGAGGCATAAAAGTGAGAACTAGTATGAAAGAGAAACAGTAGATAAGGTATCTGGTTATGCTAGAGGAAAATAGTATAAAAAAAAAAAAAAAAAAAAAAAACACTCGCTATATCCGTTTCCGATGACACGCAAAATCGCTTGTGCAAAAAAATAAGTTGTTAACGGCTGTACCTTTTTCAATAATTATAAGTAATAGTACTAAAGCATCATTTTTATTATTCACCAACGAGCGCTTCGTGTCGAAGCGCAAACACCCATTGCTTGTAAACGGTAGCGATATAACATTTTGTAACTCGAACTTGTCATGACTCAACAGCGGAATTTTAACTTCTATGATCAAGTACTTAGATATCATTCTCGTTTGCGTTTGAACTAATTTATACATATCTCGTACATTATCGGTAGGAAGAACCAAATCGCCTTCCATTTGGCCCGAAATTATGTTTAACTGAGATTGTAATTGGTTTGGAGATATCAAATGCATGTCAACTTTTCCGTGATAAATGTTGGTTATGGTGTCAAGTAATGTGTCTTGTACTTTTATGATATTCGATATTATTACATCTGCAGATAAAGCTGTTGCCATCACATAAATCGATTTAAGCATGTTTTGTGTCGCAATTTCTGTTTGTGCAATTTCTTGTGATATATTTTTTAGGTGTTCATTGATGTACTGAAAATGCTTATACATGATTTCTTCATTCCACTTCAAAATGTTGTTTTCGGCTTCTAAAATTGATGTTTAGTTTTTGAGCATTGTCAATAAATGATTTTCGTTGGTTTTACAGTTTCTATGTCTTTTTCATACTGAACTGCGAATCTATCATCTAATACGCCGAAAACCGAATTCGCAATGTATCCAATTCCATTTATTAAGCCTCTTTTTACTCAATTCCATGGTTTGTTTATAATAATGATGTTAAAATGTTCCATTTCGTTTAGTTCGTGTTCGAATTGAGTCAAAGTTGGGGTAAATGTAATTTCGTGTTTGCTTATATTGTGAATATGTTTGACATATTGTTGTATATCCGTCATACTCTGCCAATATGTTGTCATGTTATAATATACAACCATATTCCACTGATCTTGAACTACTCTCATGTCAGCTATTTTGTCAAAATACAAGGTATTGTTATTTTTGAACGGGGATACGGTACATAATTGTTGTAGCGATGGATTTATGATTGACAGCAGTAACAGAAGTGTTGAAACTAAATAGTTCTTCCTCTTGCACATTCTTCGCGTACATACTGTACTTGAAGGTTCGTTGTCAAAATTATTGTCATTGTTCATGTCATTATCATTAGATAGAGAGATCTCTGACTCCTTGTAGACTGGCAATGGAGTTATTTTGGTGATAGGTCGTTTTATTAAGCCTGATTTCATCTTTAAGATCACGACACGGATATGCCTATCTTTTCCTGGGCATACTTCCACAATTTTTCCCAGTGACCATTTTGATGGAGGCATATTATCTTCATTTATCAAAACAATGTCATTGATCCTTACATCTTCTTGCTGTTTTTTCCATTTATATCTTTTCTGCAAATGATGAAGATATTCTGTCGACCATTTCTTCCAAAATGATTTTTGCATTTGTTCTACTAGCTGCCATCGCGTATATTGTAAGGAGCATTGTTGTCAGATATGGGAGCAGATATCAATGAACCACCGATTAGAAAATGGCTTGGTGATAAATAACTATCTTCTAGATTTTCAGATAATGCATATAAAGGCCTAGAATTTAAACAAGCCTCGACTTGTGTCAATAATGTATACATCTCTTCGAATGTCAATTTCTGATTACCAATAACCCGTTTTAAGTGATACTTAACGCTCTTAACGGCCGATTCCCAAAGACCGCCAGAGCTTGGCCATAACGGAGCATTAAAGTGCCAAGTTACGCCCATATTACTCATTTCATCGAGAAGGCCAGTGTCAATCAGTTTATAGGCATCCTTGTACTCTCTTGTCAAAACTCGATTCGCTCCAACGAAGTTTGTAGCATTGTCAGAGTAAACATGCTTAGGTAGGCCTCTCCGAGCGCACATCCGCTTGAAAGCCGCCAATCCGCTTGAAATGATTCTGTAGTGAGGTCGGAAACCAATTCTAAATGAACGGCCTTGGTGGCGAAACATACAAATACTGAAATATATGCTTTGGTCGTCTTAATTAATCTGCCCTTGTTAGCTTTAACCTCAATATACCTATCCTGTAAAATCCACTCCGGTGTGAGTGAATGGCCTTGATGAAGTAACACGTGTCTCAGGAATATCTGCCATAAGTTGTGTCCTACCATGTGTTGCGAATCGACGACATTTCACGCATTGACGTAATTGCTTCTTTACCGCTCTCATATCCCCAATAACCCAATAGCGTTCACGAAGATAGGCTAATGTCAGCGTTGCTCCTCCATGTAGAGTTGTCATATGGGCTTCTTGAATGAGTAAAGTTGTCAGCTGGGAGTTATGCGGTATTAATATGGGATGTTTTTGATTGTATGTCAGGTGCGAATGACGTAGTTTTCCTCCCACGCGGAGAACACCATCTTCATCGAGGAACGGATTCAATGTCAATAGTTCACTCCTTGAGTTTAGATTTTCTCGTTTTGTCAACTTGTCAATGTCATTATAAAAGTGCTGAGATTGCGTCGTCTTTATAATGAGACGCCGCGCGGATTGTATTTCATTGTATGAGTTTGTTTACATTTCTCGCCCTTATGACGTGTATTTGCGATAAATCGTAGTATCCACGTGATGCGAACTAAACGTATCATTGAGCTATAAGAATTTAATAGGTCATGTATAATTAGTGACGAGATTTTTTGCACAGTATAAACTCCAGAAGCCTTTAGTTCTAAGTTCGGAATGTCAATTGTGGGACAGTCTCGTGGCATTTTGGATTTTAACCAATGAGGGCCTTCCCACCAGATTGTATGATGTTTTAGTGTGTAGGTGTCAATCCTCTAGTAACACAGTCAGCTGCATTATCTTCAGATCTTTTATGATGCCAATGATGCTGGTACAATGTCAATAATTTCTCATTATCTTCTTTAATAATTTGACTAATAACACCGCACTGCCAATCCACCGAGGAATTTCAATAGTGTCAATATTTTTCAGGTCTTGTCGTAATTTCAGCCATTCTTGTAAAATATCGCCAGGGAGTACGTCATCCCATCCAATACATTCTGACCATATTCGTTGAAATAAGATTTTCGCCTTTATTGTCACGGGCGATAACCATCCTAAAGGATCAAATATTTTAGACATGTCAGATAACATTCTGGAATTTGAAGGTGTCAGATACTGTATCCCAACGCAGTCCCTAGGTCTTCGTCGAATCTGCATTTTTGAAGTCAACTACTGTCTTATTTAGTTGATCGTCAGAGAGATGCTGCAACAGTTCCGGTGTATTACTGGACCACTTGCGCAGACTCATCCCGGCTCCACGTAACACGTCAATTAATTGTAATTGAATTTCCTTTGCTGTTTGCATGTCATTACTTCCCGCCAATAGATCATCTACATACACATTATGTAACAATGTATGAGAAGCCAGTGGGTATTTTTTCTTGTCATCGATTGCCAATTGTCTCATGGTTCTATTGGCCAAAAATGGTCCTGCCCTTCATAACTAATTTCCATAACTAATTGTGCATAGAACATACTCGTCAAGTTTGTCAGTTTTGCTTTCCCGCCGTATTATTTTTTGGTCTTGGTCGTGAACCAGAATCATCCTATACATTTTTTCGCAATCCGCAATATATACGTATCGTAATGCTCGCCAATTAATTAATAAGCTTTGAATGTCAGTAATTAGTTTAGGACCACATTCCATTAAGTCGTTTAGACTATACCCCGACTTTGTTTTGGATGAAGCATTGAAGACTACGCGCAGGCTAGTAGTTATAGAGTCTTCTTTGTGTACGTCATGATGTGGAAGATAACAACTCGGTTTTTTATGAATTGTGCATTTTTTCATGTGTCCGCTTGAAATGTAGTCGTTAATGAAATGATGATATTTTTCGTTCAAGTCGCTATTTTTTTCAAGCTGCTTGAATTGCGCCACTGCTTTACTTTTAGATGGACCAAGATGCTGTTCAAAGTTGTCAATCATTGGGAGACGAACTTCATATTTTCCATTGGGCAATCTTCGTGTTGTGGAGACATAGTAATCCTCACAGCGTTGCTCTTTCAATGTCATGGTGTTGCATGTTTCTGTCACATCTTCCATTTCCCAGAAGCGGGACATGTCATCATTGTTACTGGTTATCACATGGCAGTTGAATGTAGTCATGTGACTTCCAGATAGAACCCAACCTAGAGCCGTTTCTTGGGCTATGGCGGAACCCTTCAATAATCCCCCCATAATTATTACCTTCACATAGAGTAAAATGTCAATTGGTTTTGATATATGATAATCTGGATCGGCTAATCGTAAGTAATTTAAATGCGGGTAATATTTTTTAGTGAATGTCATGCTGGGAAGATTGTTAATTACTTGTGGCATAAGCAAAGCTTCTGTTGTATAGTTGTCATAAATTAATTGGCATGTCGATACGACATTCCCTCTTCCTTTCTTAGGCTCAATCCCCACGCCACATACAGAGGCGTTTATATGCTGTCGACTCTATCGTGTGACTCTTTGTAGTCACGATAGGTGTCAGTCCAATTTTTTCGAAATTAGATGTACTAGGATCGGATCCTATGTCTTTGTGTCAACTCCAAGATTTTGAATCGCGTGTAAACATTCTACGCTGGTGTCATGTAGCCTTTTAAGCTCAAATGATGTTTGATGTTAAATAGATAGTTGATTGAGAAAAAAATCTATTTGCTTGGTGAATAGGAGCTGTAAATTATTATAACGCTGATATAGAATTTCCCAAGCGGTGTCATAATTGCTTGCAGATATATGTAAATGTTGTATTGGGCGTTCGGCTTATTGTGGATTGTCTCAGTAAATAGATCAAGAAAAGTGGGCCAGAAAGTGTAGTTCCCTCCGAAGGTTGGTATCTCCATTCGAGGTGTAGAGTCCTTTAAATGCATAGTAGAGGACAGCTTCCTGTTCAGTTTTGAATTGTCTATTTGTATTTTGCTGACAGATGAGATCTCGAACTTGAGAATTTGACTGCTCCGATGATGTTGTTGGATTTGGCTTATCCGCACTATTTTTTGTTATAATTGGTTTTGTTTGGCTCGTATAAGAAACGATTATCTTACGAGTTCCCCGATAATATTACCACACTTGCTGATGCATATTTTTCGAAAAGTACTCATAAGATTTATCAGTAAATGTCAAAAGTTGTTCGTTATATTCAAAATCATGCCAATGTTTACCTAATATTTCCACCCTTTTTGAAATAAACTCCGGAGTCTTCCTGTCACTTGGATCTTTTTTGAAATTCGTGTTGACTTGTTCAAATAGTTTAATAATTTCTTGTTGGCGTTGAATGATAGCTCCATGTTTGAATATTAAAATGTAATTATTTAAAAAAATGGAAAGATCTTACTTGTGGGTTTTTCAATAGTTACGCTGTCAGTGGGGTGAACCACGTTGAAGATCTGCTGTCGTGATAAAGATGATGTCACGTTGTCACTTTTATGCATGAAATGTCACGAAAATTGAAAAAAAAAAAATGGTTTTATTACTCTAATAATTCACTGCACTTATTATTACAAAAGTTAAATTGTCAAGGTAAAATTGTCAAGTAATTGTATATGGGTGAATTTCAACAAGACTTTTTATCTCTCATTTCGGTGAGATTTTTTATTCTACGCTATTCTACATATTTTTGGGTGACAAATAAAACTTTAACCTTTTTTGTAACATGTGCGTGAGTGGACACCTATTATCATCGAAACTTACTTAAATATTTAAGGCTTAATTTTTATTGAGAGTCCACTGAAATGAAAACAAAAAAAAGGTACTCACCGAAATGACAAAATTATCCACCGAAATGATATGACTGTGCACCGGAATGAAATAAGCCCACCGAAATGATGCAGCTAAGAACAACTGTGCTGCGTAGCTAGGGTTCCGTACTGTTTTATGTATTTTTTTACAATTATTAGAGGTGATACAGTTATTTGTTATAAGAATATATCTTTTTTTAGAATTATTGTCATTATTTCTTTAAACAAATACACTTTGTTAGTTTTTTGTTTATTGCTGTATCTAAATACTGAAAAATTTTTCGTAAATGCTCTAGACCATAAATAAATAAATATTCTTGTATTTTTATTTATATACAAATTAATTTAGTAGATACATTTTCAAAACTGAACAAAGCGAGATTTGAAAGCTAGATTTTTTTAAATTTACTACTACAAATGTTTGTGCTGTGTGGGAATCGAACCCACGAGCGTTGGTGTCGAAGCCGCGTCATTGACCGCTGCGCCACCGAGCTCGTCTCTATGACAAAATTCAACATTCGAGCTAACTCGTTTTTTGTGGACGGACGATATGTTAAGCGATTCCACGAATTTGACGAACAAGCACTTGCGTCTTTTCTGTTTTGACGTGACAACGTCTTATAAATTGGTTAGCCGGGTGACACTTCAAGAAACTGGCTCACGTTATGCGCTTACAATGAGAGCGAGTGAAAGGCGCGTGCCTTTCACTCGCTCTCATTGTAAGAGCGTCCCTTCTAAGAGCGAGAGAGACAGACATAAAAAGTGAAAGGCATGCGTCCCTTCCACTCGAAAACATTTTACCACTCAAAGTCGTTGTCACGTAAAACTTTCGCCCGTATACCGACTTTACAGGCAACCAATTTTTATAGAAACAGAAGACGTCATTGCAAGAGTTGAAAATACTGGACTCATCCATATCCGCTGAATTGCCCGTGTCGACCTACGGTCGACAAGTGACGTCACGACCTTGAAACGCTTGAAATGCCCGTGTCGACCTACGGTCGACATTTGCAGTTTGGCGTTCAGTTTTGGGCAGATTGAACAATACTCATCTGTCATACATTCAGGCCCATTTGTTTATGTTTTTTTCGTTTCTCCGCCATATTAGCTATCGGATTAAGGCCAAAGAATCATCAACTCAATGGAAAAAAAAAAAAAAAATGGGTATCGCTCCGCCGCGTTTTTGCGCGGGGGGGGGGGGGGGGGCGCGGGGGGCTCAACGTGGGGGGCAAAAGAGCGGATATATTGAAAGAAACATAAATTGTAACTTTTTGTAGCAGCACAAGAACTACAACATGATGATAATATTTTTTTATCTTTCTACCGAATGTCTAAAGAGTCCTATCAGCATCTTGTTGCATTGTTTATTAAAGCCAAAATTGTTTATTAATTAAAATTGCTATACATCAACAAAATACAATATTTAGAGAAGTTTATTTTTGATTTGATTTATATTTTTTGCGCATGTATTCTGGTACTCTGTAGTTATATAAACAAGCATTTTTTTTTTCTGGTGCAAACTTCTGGTGCAAATTTAATATTCATTTCTTACTCCGCCGCCATATTGTCGAGACGCGGAAGAGACGCGACGCCTAAGCGACCGACACGGCGAGTCGCGCGATACAAGTCGCAGACGCGTAGGATACCAGTAGCGTAGTGTGCGAGCCTGCATTCAGATGTATGTGAGATACTTGGTGGTGACTAGTCTCCGATACTTGCGGGATACTTGAGTCGCCTGTGCGTATCGTAATGGGAGAAGGACTTTAGTCGTTGCGTGAATCTATATTAATATATACATATATTCACACACAACAAACACATGGAGGTGATGTTCGTCCATGAGAAAGTATTATGTAGAGGTGATTACTTACTGATCACATCACATCACTTACACACATCAATTGTTTATCAAAAAGTATATACATTTACTAAGTAGGTATTTTATACACCTACGCATCAAATATACTCGAAAAATCGGACCTATAAGTACCTACTCCAAGGTAAAAGTACATTACAAATTTACGATTGAATATTTGAGACAAAGGATCTCTAAAAACTTTTTGGTTTTATCATTTCGGAGATACATTTCATTCCCGTGGACTGTTATCAGTATTACAGTCCACCGAATCCGCTTGATAACCGAATGATAACACTGAGATGATAAAATGAAGGTTAGTTTTACATTAACTCTGAATTAAAATCAATATCAAAATATGAACAATGCTAAAACAAAACAGTACTTACAACGAATTTAATACACAACTTTCAAATAAATTAAATGAACCTAACACTAGTTATAACGGGCACCGATATGAAAAAAAAATTGTTAAAAGTTGTCCCCATGTCACTGAAATGATAAACTCACTTTTTTGGTTGGAAACCACGAGACGATGTGACCGGTGCAAACACGACGAGAGCTTGAGCCGGACTGATCCGAAGTAAGTAAAGGTAAGGGTGGCGCAAGAATGCGATGTTGACGGAGATATTTTACTAAATCTTACTGTCCTCTAAAATGATAACTTTTTTCCGGACAAAAGTTATCTGCCTGTCAAATGTATAAGAAGGAGGTTAAACAAAGATTAAATCGTTTTTCTGATAGACTATATTTAATTCAATAAAATGAAAATCGATTTCAATCAATCTAATGAATCGTATTATCAGGCCAAGATAATTTTAGAGCGGAATTGGTCACAGGACAGGTCACCGTGATAATAAAATTACACTTTGTAATTTTTTATTTATGTGTAATAGAGGCCGTAACTTAATGATTTTTTTACCAAGGTAGAGAAGTACTTACTTTACTAAGAAAAAATATAAACCATCTTATAACAGCATTCAGCACTACCGTTCTCAGGATTGCCGTGTGTTTTTCTTGCTTGTGCAATTCACCCGTATGCTTATTATGCTATGTACCACGAGGTTCCACGAGGTTCCACGTAACACTCTCACAATGTCAATTATTGTCAATTGCTGTCACTGAACTTTTGTAACTGGCACACCTGAGTACCGAATGATCCTGCTTTAGACCAAACCGCACGCAGATCAAAAGCTCGAAGGACCTATATGTACGGGCTCCTGCAGGGATCCGTACATAAAAAGATGTCAGGATGTCAATTAATGTCAAAATGGTGTCAAAGTAAACCACGGGTGGTTGTGAGAGCGTTTATTGCACGACTGATTTTATATATGACATGAATGCATTGCATAGCGAGGGCAGACTGCAGCGTCAGCCCTTTACACGATTGTGCAAAATGTTCGTGATAGCTCGAACATGTTTCTTCTAAAAACTATAAACTAGGTATCACCATCGATAACCACAGAGATTTGATACTCTCACACCTTCTCTCGATGTGTAAACCTAGTTGATCCACTAGTTTCTTGAGTCTTGGCCTAGGCATAGGTTTAGTGAATAGATCTGCGAGCTGTTGTTCAGTACTAATCCTTTTCACAATAAGCTCGCCGATAGTAACCAATTCTCGCATAAAGAAATGTCGAATTCGTATGTGTTTGGTTCTTCTGTGAAACTCAGGATTCTCAGCCAAACGTACAGCTGCCTCGTTATCCACATAAAGTGTAGGTAAACCTTTAAATTTTACCATATTGCCAATAAGGCATTTTAACCAAATGCTCTCTCTTGCTGTCTCACTGCAATTACAAATGCAAAAAGCAGCGACAATTTCAGCTTCTGTTGTGGAGATAGCTACACTCTCCTGGCTTTTGCTTTGCCATGATACAGCACCTCCAGCATATAAACATAAGACATCGGATGTCGATCTTCCTGTGCTATAATCACCACCATGATCTGCATCGCTATAACATTCTATAACGCCTGGCTTATAGTTACGTTTATAATTAATCCCAATGTCAGGTGCATACTGTAAATAACGCAATAGCCGCTTCAATCGCACATAATCAACTTGAGATGGATTCTCTAAATTTCTAGAGACCACGCTTACAGCGCAAACGCAATATCAGGCCTCGTGCCAACCATTAGGTACGCAAGTGCTCCAACCACTTGTCTATAATTTTTCAGAAAGTATTCATCAACCTTCTCTGACTGTTGAGCTATATCTTCCTTCACAATTGGTGTGGTAACTGGTCTACATTTGTCCATGCCAAATCGTTTCAAAATTTTATTGACATATGAAGTCTGATGTATTCTTACATCGCCACCTTCACTGCTTTCTATTTCTATTCCTAAGAAATAAGAAATATGCTTTGTGGTAATCTTGAACCTATTTTTTATTTGTTCTAAGAATTCATCAATCATGACTTGATTAGATCCCGCAACAAGTCCATCATCAACATACAAAGCTACAATTAGCTTACCCTTATGGTTTTCTCTCAGAAACAAACAAGGGTCAGTCTCACTAGCTTTCAACCCAATTTTCTTAAAGTAATCGTAAATAGTTTTGCTCCAACAACGTGGTGCTTGTTTCAAACCATAAATACTCTTAATCAATCTGCATACCAAGCCCTAACCATCGTCGTAACCTTCCGGTTGCTTCATGTAGATCTCTTCGTCAGAGAGTGACCCATACAAAAATGCTGTGGAGACATCGAATTCACTCAAACTCATACCCTCGTTAGCTGCAACACTTAATACAGCTCTTACTGTTGCCATCCTGGCTACAGGGCTAAAAGTCAGATCATAATCTTCTCCTTTTTTTTGTCGAAAGCCTTTGACCACAAGTCGAGCTTTATATTTGTCAACTGTATCGTCAGGGTTTAGTTTGATCTTATATACCCACTTGCATGGTATTGCTTTCCGATTCTTGGGTAGTTTCTCTAGAACCCATGTACCATTTTCTTTTAAACTCTGTATTTCATTTTCCATAGCTGTGCTCCATAACTCTTTATCTGGATATGCTATTGCTTCCATATTTGTATTTGGTTCCAAAAAATCATGTTTAGTATTAAGATGAAAAACATAATCGTTGAATTTTACTGGACGTTGGAGGGTAGAGCGATCCCTAAGTTGAATTCCAACTTGTGCTAACTGTTCTAAAGATTCGATCTGTTCCTCATTTTCCTCCCCTAATTCAAGCGATTCATTTATTCCTGACATCTCTAGCCGAGCATCTTCAAACTCAGCTTCATCACACTAGTAACAACAGGTTCAATGTCTTGAATATCTGTTAAATCATGCCCATTATCTATTATTACAGGTCTGTTCTCGCTTACTTCTTCAGTGATAGATGTAGGAGTTTCCTGAACTAAATTCGTACCTAAAGGAATCTCTATCTCAGATACTTCTCTTTTTTGATCCATTTCTTCCAGATCAAACTTTGAATCCAATGGTTTTTCATTGAACGTTATATCTCTGGATCTAATTAAAGAATCTGATTCTTTATGCCATAGTCTGTAACCATCATCATTGTCATAGCCAATCAAAAAACATTTCACAGCCTTTTTTTGTAGCTTCTTACGTTTTTGCTTCGGCACATGCGCATAACATGAAGACCCTATTATCCTCATATGCTTTATCTGAGGTTTTTTGTTATACCATAGCTCGTAAGGCGACTTCTTATACTGGATGGTCCTGTTTTGTTCAGTATGTATACAGCTGTATGTACAAGCTCAGCCCACAGATATTGCGGCAACTCCTCATGCGCATACATCATAGCTCTAGCAGACTCTACGATAGTTCTGTTATCGCGTTGGCAGCAACCATTTTGCTTAGGTGTGTAAGGCATCACCAAACGTTGCTTAATACTGTTCTTTCTCAAAATGTTGCGTACTTTCTCATTGTCAAACTCTCCACCATTATCGCTCAGTAACTCTTTCACTGAATGTCCTACTACCTTCGAATCAGCATATCCACTTTCTGATGTACTTCACCTTTTTCACGCAAAAAGTAGACGTAGCGAAAAAGCGTGTGGTCGTCCTTAAACAATACAAAGTATTTATATTTTTATTTTGAACTTGGAAAGGGCCCACAAACATCTGTATGAAAAAGTTGTCCAGGTTCAGTAGCTCTTTCGCGTACTCCGAACTTTCGTCTATTTGCTTTTCCAAAGACACATCCTTCACAAACTTCTTCATTAGACCATTTTGTCTTAATCCCTAATTCTCGTTCGATCAAATCCTTTACATGCTTCTTGTTTTGATGTCCCAACCTCTCGTAGTATAATTGTAACATATCTACCTTGTCCACTAGGTTCACAGATAATGTAGGTAATACAGGTCTAAACGTCAGTTTATACAGGCCACCATACCTTTCTCTATTTCCTTCAGCAGAAAACTTTCCATTTATCTTTATTTTACAGGACAGCATTCGAGACCCAAAGAGGCTATTAGGATTAATGTCTTGAGTTGATAATACAGAAAACAAATTCTTAGATATTTGAGGTACATACCAGACATCTCGAAGGATTGCATTCTGATCTTTACCATTTACATTGGAATAAATAACCCGAATCGAGCCCTTACCAACAGCCCGTATCATTTTGACATATCGAGCGATGTTCAGTTTCGTGGTCACTTGGAGTGCAAGGCCAAATTGGCCTCTAGGAAAATTGGCATCATCTGTAAAGCCAGACGGTATTTTACACCACAGCATCGCCTTCAACTGTATAAAGCCCAAGTTAGGCCTCATATGGAATACTGTTCACATCTCTGGGCTGGTGCGCCCCAGTACTTACTTGCTCCATTTGACCGCATACAACGAAGAGCTGTTCGAATCGTCGGTGACCCAATGATTTCTGATCGGCTGGAGTCTCTCTCTACACGCAGAGATGTTGCATCTCTTTGCGTTCTATATAAATTATATAACGGGGAGTGCTCGGATGAGCTATTTGATTTGATACCTGCCGCTGAGTTCCACTATCGTACAACTCGCCATAAATTAAAATTCCATCCTCATCCATCCATCCATTCCATCTCGATATTTGGCGATCTACTACAGTACGCTTTTTGAGACATTTTCTACCACGAACTGTGAAATTGTGGAATCAACTTCCTCCAGCGGTATTCCCAAATAAATACGACATGGGGGCCTTCAAGAACAGAGTCAATATTTCCCTTAAAAGGCTGGCAACGGATCGGTGACCTTTGGTGTTGCTGATTTCTATGGGCGGTGGTGATTGCTTTCCATCAGGTGACCCACATGCTCGCTTGCCCCCCTCTCGTATAAAAAAAAAAATCATGTTTCCATCCGCTGTCGTAACAGTATGAGAATCACCAAAGTATTCAAAGTCTCGATATAAATCTCGCCGCATCGTTACATGATTAGTAGCTCCATTATCAGCGTACCAGCTATCCTTGTCGATAAATCTGTCTAATGAATTTACTGACATCATCATCATGTTTGTGTTCCAGCAGATTCTTTATGCAAACGATTGCAGATTTTTAGAACATTCTTTTATGACGTGTCCAACTTCCTTGCAGAATAAACATTTTCTTTTATCAGCTTTAGAATTCTCATCTACTTGCTTTGAAAACTTTTTCTTTGTTTTAATTACGAATGTCTGTCCATTGGTTTCAACTGTTCCTCCAGTTCCAGTTAAATTCCGTTCATGAGCGCATAGTTGACTAGTTAAGTCTTCCACAGTTCTATCTTTTTTTCGGCATTAATAACCAACTCGTCTTAAACGAAAAATATGATTCAGGCAATGTGTCGAGGATTTTACAAATCAGCAAAATATCTGGCAGATTAGTGCTATTATCAGCTTTTGCAAGTTCCTGTCCCATCTTAAACCATATATTTCTCAATTTTGAAATGTGTGTCATCATGTCATCTAAATAATCTTTAGTATATCGAAAGAATTCCAAACATAGGTCATATACTTTACTGTCGTTAACGCCATCATAAAGTCTATGTAATTCATCCCATACTTCTTTAGGTGTGGAAAATCTAATCACCTTGTCAAGCGTTTCATCACTAATATTGTTAGTTATTAAAAGCAGCGCCATACTTTCTAACTTAAGGTAATTCACAAAATTCATGCACATTCCGCCACTCGTACTAGTTCCAACTTTATCAGCTGTCACAGATGCTCCAGCTACAGATGTAGCAGCTACTGTCAGCAAAGAAGGTTTCTGTATTTTACCTTCAACAATATCGAGAAGTCCGTCGACGCCCCTTAACAAGGCGGTCATACTTCGATACTTCCATTGTATCCAGTTGTGACTTTCAAGTTTTGCAATCTGAATTTTAGCAAGGTCCATTTTCAGCGTTGCTGGGCCTATAAACTATTAAAAGATGTAATTTGTTTTCTGTGTTTTTACTTATTTTACATATATCTCATCATATTTGACAATCAACAACTTATGTTTCTTCTAAAAACTGTAAACCAGGTATCAGAGGTTTGATACTCTAACATTTACTGTGTTGCAAGCGTATAATAGGCTACGGTAATCGCTTCACATCAGGCGGGTCATGTGCTTGTTTTCCATCCGACGTAGCATAAAAATCCTTTACTGGTATGTCAATGACAGTTCTTTAACTTCAGGTTGTGTAATATTAATAATAAAAAAACTTATGCACGAACATTCAAAAATGTTTTTAAATATCAATAAATCATCATCATCTTCATCAGGTCATTTTAGTCTCCACTACAGGAGCACGACCCTCTCTCATCAGTCCCAGACAGAAGGAGGATTTGGCTTACACTCCCCACGCTGGCCAAACGGGTTGGGGAGGTCTGATCGATGTTCGATAATGTATTTCCCTAAGTCGCTTTGTACGATATCCACGGGAAGAGACGGAATGATTCTATTCTAGTCTGCCGGAAACCATACGGCTAATCATTTAATGATAGCAAATTGATTTAAAAATTTAACATTTATCCCCTCTTTCCCCTACTGGGTCGATATGTTCCATTCCACTACTAGGCTATCGTGACTTCTTACATTTACATCACAGAGTACCAGATCACTTACTTAGGTACTCTTTACATAAAGAAACCAAAAGTGTATAATATCGATAAAATTAATATTCACTACGTTGAAATGGCAATTAATTTAATAATATGAAGAGTTAGATTATGTAGAATTATAGCTTATTAAATACTTGATACATTAGAAGGCCGATAGATATAAATCGTGTGAAAATTGTAATAAATAAATTAATCAAATATCTACTTACCTAGTTGAATCCTTGGCATAGTTAAAATACGAAATATTTTTACTTATTCTATTATTGTTCATACACACAGTTTAGTAAAGTTTAGTTAGTTGATTACTTCAATGGATGCGGAGCAGTACCTTGGCAAAATAATTTTGCTCTTCCCGAAAATATTATAATGAATAAATACCTAATGTTACTTAGTTGAAATAAAAGGCGTACGTATTTCACTTACCATCTTTATTTACTTCCTGTGCCACCTCTCCCCATAGATTTTTTAGTACGACCACGTTTTTATGGTGTTTATTTGACGGGTTTCACAATGGCTCCCGTTGGAAAACCGCAGCAATTAATACTTCTTCCATTTTCGAATCGAAGTCAATAGGCGACAATCAAAATTTAACCAACGCGTTCGTTCGCTTCGCGACTCGCGTGTCGACTAACCCGGCACCTAGCGAGGCGCGTCGCTCACAGTGTGGCCGGTTCGGATAGTATGAAATACGTTTGTTCGCTACGATCAGTCACTAAGCGTGTCGCTGGGCAAGTAGCAGTAAGCTAGGCTCCTAGTAGTGTGGCCTTGGCCTTACGTATTTATCACAATATAATTCAATAATTCTAAATAATAACATAAATTCCTCATCATTACTACCTGGCGGTATATATACCACGCAACACAAAAATAAAAATCTATTATGTAGGTAAACAGTCGCACAAACTAGTTCGAAGTCGTGATAATCAATGTTTACGTCATGCAGTATCGGTGCATGACGTATTTCTAAGCGCGGTGTGGCCACTAAACACGCACCTCCCTGTTCTCCCTGTTCTGTCTCCCCTTAAAATATTGTATCCCGGTGGAATGATTTCAGCGTTTTGAATGGATTCATTACATCCTGTTTCCGTAATTGCGAACAAATCCGAGTTCATAGAAGAAATACGTGGGTATTTGGTATTAAATGTATATTCTAAGCTTCGTTCTTAGTCCTCTTACGTTTTGATAGTAAATCTCTATTGAGTTGTTATGATTTACTTGAATAGTGGATTGAGTCTGATTTTTCTGAGTTACGAAACCAGATCCATTCACAATATTCTATGTTTATTGCCCAATTTTTGTTCATATTTACTTTCTGGTACACCTATTATGAAGGATGCGTAATCTCTTTCTGTCTTGTGCTTTATTTTAGTTACAGATACCTCTTCACCACATATACATTTTACATAAGTCTCTAGACTTTCTTTTGTGGTTTCCACATTAACCGTCACACATGCAAGTATTTTTTACTCTCCGTTCCCCGAAATTTCTAAGCGACTTGTACTACCACCTTTTCCTACTTTGCTGTTTGGGTACCTACTTTTCCTCCTTTCTATTGTTTTCCAGCCTTCTTCCCTCCTCTGTTCAGATTCCTTTTCTTCAGCATTTTCAGATGTCTCAGACAGTATTTTTTCACTATGTTTTCTCACCAATATTAGTGATTGCTGTTCGCTGTCCGTTAAAGAGTTGGTTTTCGTGGCTCCACTTTGTTTACTAGTAGTCGTTATGGTAACGTTGGAGGTATTTTTTTCTAGATTTTGTTTGACTACCTTCGCAAACGACATTGCCTGAAATTGTTTCTGATGCTCATGGTTATTTTTTTTACTAACTTTTTCAGTGCTTTCAACATTTTGGCCCTCAGTGTTGTAACACTCCAAATGTAATTTTTTTTCTAATGTAATCTTAATTTCTGATTCAAGTTCTTCTACACGGCTTGCGTTATATTATTATATTATAACTACCTTCAATGTATTTTTCAATTCCTGCAATTCAATTTCACTGCTAATAAACTTATTTTTAAGTATAGTGTACTCCTTAGCTTGTACGTCCATTCGAAAGTTCATTTCTTTGCGAAATTCTCGCAGCTCCTCCAAAATCTTGTGTTCGTTGTCCATCATCACAACTGAGATATCGCCAGCGTAATGGCGATTGCCGCGTTCAGTGCTTACGTAGTTCGTGGGTGTGAATGTTTGGTCCATCAGAATGCTTCCTCGTATCGGCGTATTCGTATTGTCCCGTTTTGGAATACAGCTCTGGACATATCCATTGCGACTTCTGATCAGTGGTAAGCGCTTCAAATTTTTCGGATGTGAACCCCAAACACTTCAAATGATACAATTTCTTGCATGTATCTTGCGAACACTCCATAAATGAAATGTCGTAAATAACATTATCACAACCTTTACACTTCGTTGCCATGTTTATTATACCATGTAACTATTATTTCGTTATTATTTTCGCATCACGAATAAGCAACACGTCCGTACATTTCCCAGTCGGTGAATTGTATGTATGCAGTAAAGTTTAACCATTGTATCATCTTGCCGTACATATTTATGTTTTTCTTTTTTATGTGAGAGGGGGGCAAACGAGCATGTGGGTCACCTGGTGGAATGCAAACACTATCGCCCAAGGAGACCAGCGACACCAAGGGGTCGCCGATCTGTTGCCAGCCATCTGTTGTCAGTCAATGTTTAGCAGCGAAATATGTATAATTTAAGCTGAGATTCTCACTGGGAGTGGTGCCGATGAAACTGTATTTATTCCGCGTATACCACTCTTCCTTCTTACGGCCGTGTGGTTTCCGGCAGACTAGAATAGAATCACTCCGTCTCTGCCCGTGGAAATCGTACAAGGCGACTATGGGAGTAGTTTTTGTCCCAGAAATTACCTATTATTGTTGTTTATTGTACCTATAGGGCGGTTCTATGTTCGACTGTATGTATTTTTTTTTAATTCAATGATTTCTTCGTCAATTGTACAGCAATTTTAATAATTCTTATTCGTTTGAGAGGGTACACTCTCCAGGTGGTCCCATATTAAAATGAATGTTGCTAAGCGCAAAACTCGAGAACGGCTCGACCAATTCTGCTAATTTTTATTTTAATATTTTCGTTAAGGTATAAGGAAGGTCCTTATGGACATAAAAATTGCGAGGAATAGAAATCAACACTTTCTACCCGTGCGAAGCCGGGGCGGGCAGCTAGTATATTTATATTTCATTGACACTTTAGCTTTCCATATTTGTATATTCACCATACAAATGAATTTATTATTTTTAAAGGTTTCAGGAAACTAAACGTTTTTTTTTACTTTCTGTGAAATTTTGTCTGTGTTAGTTAGAAGACATTGGCACTTCGCCGTCTATATATACATATATATGTTTTGTTAAAAAAATTAAAAATTATTCGACAAAAACAATCTTTGACTATTTCACCCCCATCAACAATAATAACATATTTTTTTTTCAGTATAATTTAATAAACAAAGGTGACATTAATCAATTAACCCTTGATAGTCACTCTGCTGTCGTAGATCATTCAAGTATTAATAATGAATCATTTTTTCGTGAATAACACAGATTCCATAACCTTCTTGCATCAAAACATTGCCGGATTTCTTAGCAAACGAGACTTACTTCAGGTGTCATTGGTGAACTATCTGAATTACATAAAAATGTTTATTTAATTTTCCTTACCTTAAAGACATTTTGCTTGCTGATTATTTTTCAAGGACAAAAAAGCGTGGTGGTGTATGCATACTCTGCAAAAATGACATAGAATATAAAACAATTCTCTTCTTAAAAGACATTGCCAAAGAAATTATTTTCGAATGTTGTGGAGTAGAGCTAACTAAGTATAATCTAATTGTTATATGTTTGTACAGAATCCCTGGCGATAAGAAATCTAATCCATTAACATTCTTGACGCACCTTAATACATTACTGACAAAACTACAAACTAAGACGAAAAAGAAAATTGTAATAGCAGGGGACTTTAACTTTAATATTTTAAAAAACAATAAAGTAACAATGGAACTAAATACCTTAATACAAACATTTAATTATAATATACACATAAATGAGCCTACTAGACGAAACTCTTGTCTAGATTTAATTATAAGTAATGTTCCTGAAGCTATTGGGAAAATTCACCCCCTTGGTCTGTCGGATCATGAGACAGCCCAATCTCTATCTATACCTATTAAAGAAAAAAAGAAAACACCTGATTTTTGGTTTACAAAGTATCGTGATTTCAGTGTCCATAATATTGCAAAGTTTGCAGAATGTTTACAGAGTTTAACCTGGTCTGAGATATATGGGGAAATAGATATAAATAAGGCTTTTGAGTCGTTTCATGAAACATTGCTACTGTTTTTTAATCTTTGTTTTCCCTTATATACAAAAAAAGTCTGTAGAAAAAAAGGGTCTACGAGTTGGATTACTAAGGGCATAAAAATAGCCTGTAAAACTAAAATAAATCTTAGATTTGCTTACTATAGTACAAAAAGTCTAAAAGCTAAAAAGTCATACAGTAATTATAGTAGAATTTTGAAAAACTGTGTTACCACTGCACAGCGAAAGATACCTAAATAAAGCTAAAAATATATGTAAATCTTCTTTGGAAGTAATAAAAACAAATCTATCATATAATAATTTAAAAGATACAATTGAGAAAATTATGCACAATGGTAATATGACTGATAACCCTTCTGACATTGCGAATACTTTTAATGAATATTTTATACATTTGACTAATGACCCTAACAAGACAAATATAACCACAAATACAAAGAAACAAAACAAAATCAAAATAAATGACAATAGTATTTTTCTAATCCCTACCGACTGTCATGAAGTCGTTAAGATAATAAATTCTCTGAATAACACAAATTCAGTGGGATATGATAACATTCCGACAAAAGTAGTAAAGGCTACATCTGAAATCCTAGCGCCTGTACTGTGTCATCTAATAAATATATCATTTATACAAGGCATTATTCCCAAAGTTTTGCGAGTGTCAGTTGTGAAGCCGGTACATAAAGGGAGATAAATCATTACTGCAAAATTATCGACCAATTTCACTTATACCGATTCTCTCTAAAGTATTTGAAAAGGCAATGTACGTTAGAATAATATAGAAGAAAAGAAGAAGAAGAAAAACATTTATTTGTACATTACACAGTACTATACAAACAAGTTCAACATACACAATAAGATAACATAAGAAAATATAAAGCACTGTGCAATGTCACAAAATGGTCCCAACTCAGTATAAAAACCGAAATCTGTAATAGACTCGACACTGATTTTCAGTTAGGACCAGTTGCGACATCACGGACATACATGCTTAGAAGCAACAAAAAAAAAACAATAATAATAATAAAAGCATAATATTATTATTATATTCCCACTACCACTAATAAAAAATATTAATAAAAAACAAAACAATAATAATGAAATACCTACTTTCATTCATACACAATCAGATCACTCAGAATCACTCAATCGATAATCGACTTACGTCCCATCACTGATCCTCACATTCCGTTCCATCACTTATTCACTTCATTCAATCAATCATTTCGAGTACAAAACAAAAAAAAAACAACAAAAATTGAACCATTCTTCTTTATATAATGTTTTATACAAAGAAATTGTCGAGTCACATTTCTCCATTTTTTTTAATTTTTATGTCATTTCAGTTCACGTTTTGTCCATCAGTATTTGTCGAGAAATTATATCCCCTATCTTCTTGCAGGGATCTCAAGTCGAAAAATGCTTCAAAGTTTAATTAGTGCACGTTCAAATCAGGCTTAGACTTTTTGGCGTTCTTTATTAAAGCAATATATTGGTCAGGCGAGTATAGCGGACCTGACTTTAAGTTTCTTTTTATCTCTTTCTCTATCAGGCTATTCATGCCGTCTGCTTCATTTTGGGTATGACCCCTGATAAAAAAATTATGTGTAATACTTTCAATATTTAATGTTTGGACAGCAAACAAATATAATGAAGTTATATATTTGGTCTTATTCTGACCAGAACAGTTTTCAGAGTAGAAAATGATATCTTTTTGATTTTTACCTTATTCGCTTAAAGGTGTCAAGTATTTCCATACACAGGAGCCTATTTCAATAACTCCGCGTTTTACATCACACTCTGTCCAAAAATAGCAATGAACATTATCGTAGGCCACCTTAGAGTCCTTATGTGCGAATTCTGTTATAGTCAAATTATAGCAATTTAATTTTGACTTGCAGTAAAATGCTGAAGTTACACCTTTTGGACATTCTAGTACAGCCTCTAAATCATACACAGCAACTTTAACATATTTGTTTACTTTTTTGCGATCGTTAAGCTTCTCAACTCTGCTACAATTATTTTCTTCTATATGTATTTTATAATCTAAATATATAAAAGAAGAAACTGACTGACTGACTGACTGACTGACTTATATATCAACGCACAGCCCAAACCGCTGTGTTTAGAGATTCAAAATTTGGCAAGTAAGTTCTTAATGATGTCTAGGGGTGCACTAAGAAAGATTTTTTCAAAATTCATCATAAGGGGGTGAAATGGGGGTACAAAGTTTGTATGGGGAAAGAAGATTAGTCGGACTATTTTATCCGAAACTTTCCATGAGTACTTCTATGAATAAATGAGTAAACACGTGTTTCAGGATTTTTCAAAATCCATCCCCTAAAGGGGTAAAATGGGGCGAAAAAGTCTGAAAATCGTCAAGAGTATTGTTTTTATGGTTTATCGGTTTGCTGATTACGAAAACAACAACTATTTTATGATCTAACATAGCCGACGTGACATAAAATCACCCCTGTGGAGATGCGATGGGGTTGAAATATATAAAAGAGGAAACTGAGTGACTGACTGATATATATCAACGCACAGCCCAAACTGCTGGGTCTAGAGATTCCACATTTGGCACGTAGGTTCCTTATGATGTCTAGGGGTGCACTAAGAAAGGACTTTTCAAAATTCATCCCCGATGGGGGTGAAACGGGGGGCCAAAGTTTGTATGGGGAAACAAGATTAGTTGGACATTTTATCCGAAACTTTACACGAGTACTTCTATAGATAAATGAGTAAACATAATATGTTTCAAGATTTTTCAAAATTCTACCCCTAAAGCGGTAAAACGGGGCGAAAAAGTCTGAAAATCGTTATGGGTATTGTTTTTATGGTTTATCGGGTCGCTGATTACGAAAACAACAACTATTTTATACTCGAACTCGGCTATGAGATGACATAAAATCACCCCTGTGGGAGTGCAGTGGTGTTAAAATGTCATAATATCAATATGGGTGTTGATTCTATGGTTTTCTGGTACGTCAATTACCAAAATGGCATCAATTTGAAAATATCAACCCCTAAGAGGGTAAAATGGGGTCAAAAAGTCTGATAATCGTCATGGGTATTGCTTTTATGGTTTATCGGGTCACTGATTACGAAAACAACAACGATTTTAAAATTCAACATGGCTAACGTGACCATCATCCTCCGTTAGGGTGCGATAGGGTTGAAAGATCTATATATCAATATATGTGTCGTTTTTAGGGGTTTTCGGAACGCCAATCCATACTAATATTATAAATGCGACAGAATGTCAGTTACCTCTTCACGCTTAAATCGCTGGACCGATTTAGATGAAATTGACCTTGAGTCCTGGGAAAGGACATGCCCATGATAGTTTTTATGCCAGAAATTACGGGTTATTATTATTTATTGTACCTGTAGGGCGGTTCTATGTTCGACGGTATGTATTTTTTAAATATAGTTTCAATGATTTCTCCGTTAATTGAACAGCAATTTTAATCATTCTTATTTGTTTGAAAGGGCACACTATTCAAGTGGTCCCATATTAATCAAATCAGGATCTGATGATGGACTCCCTGGGAATTCGTGAGAAAGGGTTGAAATTTATAGGCATGGATATGGATACAGTAATTGACGAGTTTTCTGATGACATTAGGTTACATAATTTGCATTTGGAAGTCATCGTGTGACACTGCTGAGCTGATGAGGAACGGTTAGGCAATAGTGTTGAGTGCTTTTTAATTAAATAAATTAATGTATTTTCGTCTAGAAGGCACCATATCACTACTACTTACCCATTATTATAATAAATAGTTAAAAAAATATTCACTAAAAAGAAATAAACTTAAAAAAAGATGAAACAAAGTACAAAATCCTGACAAGAAAAAGCCAAAAATAACTATGGGAACAATATTTTCTGTCACCTATGTTTAGATGTGTCACTAATCTGCAGTACCCTAATAATAATATCTATCCCCAAGAAATATATTAGCCATAATTTTAATCAAAACTGTCTCTAAATATAAATCATCAGCTTAACAAACTATTAGTATCATTTAATTCGTTTGATAAATAAATAGATAGATCAAAAAATAAATAGATCAGCTCCTTAATTTAATGAAAAAATGGCTAATAAGGGCGAAGTCAAATTGGCGTCATATTCACTGACTAGTCTTACCAATACTTGGTCAATGTAATAAATCATGTTTTGGTTAGATTTGAGTTGCTTTTTGGTTAGGTTAGGGTTTACTTGCGTCCTGTCATCGGAAATAGGAGCTCCTCGAAGCGGAGCTCCGTCAACTTATTTGATGAATGATGTGGTGCCAAGTAAGCTTAATGATTAATAATTGACAATATAATGCATACAAAAACATTTATTTGGTACTAGACCCTACATCTCCATGATTTTAGGTGATTTATTGTGGAATCGATTTTATATTGTTTGATGACTACATTTTGGTGACAAATCTATTTTTTTGCGGGCAAACTCTATTAGTTAAGAAACACAAAACTAATTAAATTGGCGATAGCTTAAATGCATAGGTGGGCATTAACTCGTTGATCCGTTAATCGTTAATTAACGAAGTTAACATTTCGAGTAACGGATTAACTAATAAGTTAACGGACTCGATAACTTCCGTTAAATTTCCCAAAGTCCGTTAATCGTTAATCCAGCACTGATACCCCACTGACATGTACGACGCTCGACCCGATTGACAAGTGCGGCTCGGCGCGTGCCGCGAGTGAAATGTTACCATTTTGCTGTCGAAAGTTAGAAGGACGGAGATAGTTTAAGTGGCGGAGGCATCAACGTGAGTAATTCTGTCTTTCAGTCTAAAGAAAACCCTAAGAGCCACAACTCAAAGTCTCGTCAAAATGTGGCTAGACATGAAGTCGAAATACTCGTTGTGATGCGGCATTCCTCGGGGAACAGATATTCGCAAATCTATTTATTAAATATAATACAGCTATACCCTTAAGCGCTGCAGTTGAGCGTATTTTCTCCAAGGGCAATATATCCTAGCCGAAACGTTCTTCACATACAACAGACGAATCTTAATCCAAATGAATGAAAAACCATTGTTTGTCAACATGTCTATATTACATTTTTTTTTATACTACGTCGGGTGGCATTCAAGCATACGGCCCGCCTGATGTGAAGCGGTTACCGTAGCCATATTAACGCTCGCAACATAAAATATCGCTCGTGCCCCACCACCCCCGCTGCCATCGCAGCATCTCCTTCCTTTCAGGTGACCTCACTGACTCGGAGGAACACGACAGCCCTCAAGGGAACCGTTATTTGGCTGCGGTATTCTGTGAGGTGGAGGTACATTCCCCAGTCGGGTAGCTTACAATTACGCTCCCTACCTCTCTTTTCGCCAGAGCTTCGTTTGTCAGTCAGCAGGGTGCACCGCGTGCAGGTGAAGTTGGCTTTGGTTCAAAGATGTTGATGAACCACTTACACCCCAAATTCTAATACCACACTCTAATAATTATACCCGTCTTTTTTTTTGTTTCTAACCTGTTAGCTCCCAGAACCAACAGTTTTTATAAGATGCAATTTTTATCACGTGTTAACGGATTAACGATTAACGTTAACTTCCGTTAAATTTTCTGAAATGTAACGCTTTAACTTTTAACGAACTTTTTCAGTAACGGATTAGCGATTAACGAAGTTAACAGTTTGGTTAACGGTGCCCAGCTATGCTTAAATGGTACCCAATAACAACTACCTACCTTCTGAGATTTTTGACGTCGGTGTCATTTTTTTAAAGTTTGATTTATCCTTTTTAAGCAGATGGATTAAGAGTTCTGTTATCCTAATAGGATTTTAAATTTGTATTAGGCGTCAATCAGTGCCTATGCGATCGCGGGACGCGCGGCGGTTATTATCGTTAAAGTTCTTGCATCCGTATTTAGTACAATTAAAAGTACTACATGAAGGTGGTTGGGTGTTATTCATTCATCATGAAACTTTGTACACATATTTTTTAAGGTATTAGGAAGGACATAGGATACTAAAAAAAGTAAACGTGGGCGAAGCCGCGGGTGAAAGCTAGTTTTCTTATAAAACCGATTGTTGTTCAGTGTTAAAATTTTTTTAAGAAGTAGGAAAAAAAGTGTGCTTTTTTTGACACAAAAAATCCAAAGTCAAATTCTGATGTAAATATTTTATAGTATGATATGTGTGTTCCGACTTCTTTATTATTCTGGCGTTGTTGTAATTCAAAATCATTATATGAATCTTTTATAGTCTTGCTGCCTTCTATGTATTCTCTTGAAGTAGAAGCCCTCAAATAATGCGGTTCTATCCTGGGAATAGAATTAATGTGGTTCTTGATTCAGGCAGTTCGTAATTCAGGATCTATTTTTCTATGGTTTTTATGTTTGCCTCGTAAATCATCTACCGTAAATCCCTTTTTCATTGACCTTAGTCTGAATTGTCAATATCACTATAATTTATATCTGCCACTGGTATTAATTTTTTCACGACACTTAATTGTACAGTTATCCGTGTAAGGTTCTTTGAGGCACCGAGCTGACACTTTCTTTTGAGATTTTGAAGAGGATACATAATATGCTTTACCTTTATTACGCATACGTTTAATAACGTTTTGTTTCCATTTCAAAGGGTTCTTTGTGCGTTTGCGCCCTATTTTAAGAGAAGTTTCAGTTTGAGTCACTTGCCTTCTACCGCGAGAGCTTGATTCCTGTGTAGGTGATAGGTGATTTTTTCGTTATTTTCATCACCTTTGTCGTTGTCATCAGCGATTTCGTTATTGTACATTACAGTAGTCGGATGAGTATCAGACTCCGAGTCCGAACTTGACGAAGAGCTGGATGATGACGAGGCGGATGATGAACTTGAAGAGGATGAGGTGTTCTTACAAGATTGAGGCACAAACTCATATTTTTTATTAGTTTTAGTTTGATTTAATGTAGAATCGTCGTCACCGAAGCACATGGTAGTGACGTCACTATCGTCATTATAAGGCTACTTGTATTGTTAGAGCATTGTCTGGTGGTGGTCATCTGTGATTCTTTGCTGTCAGCTTTGCGATTGCCGTTCCAATGCTCAACTAATCCTAATATTTTTCGCGCCAATGATGCCATGCCAAATTTAATGAAGATTAAAAATAATATTAGTACAGAATCATTTTAAAAACGATTATTTTTAGTAACTCGACAGCTAATAATTTTATGTACCTACCTATATACTTAACTGAACAGTAAATTGATCTAAAGAAATACAAAACTGTATGTCATGAAATAATAGTAAATAGAATTAACTCACAAACCTACTTCATTTATCATTAAATAACAGTACAAAAGTGAAACAATACTTAATAAGCTTCAATAATCATAAAACTTCTAAAAGGAAACTGAATTAAGTTGGAATGAGAATTAATAAAGCCAAAATATTTTTTCAAAAACTGAATTAAGTCCAAAATGTTCAGCAACAATTTACAACATCTTTCTAATAAAGTGAAATAAGTCTGAAAGAATGAAGTTTTTGAGTTAATAACAGAAAAGTAGTATAGTTACCTGCTAGTAATACATTGAATTACTTTGTTTTATTTCACTTTTATTCCTTCGAACAACGATCCGACATCAATCGGAACTTGCGCATCTCTGAATCTTTCACTTTACCAGTATCAACTTGACCGCGCGAGTTAGTAAAGAAGAGGAAGACCATGTTCTGTCTCGCTCAATTTGGTCGTATTGCAATGGTTGTTCGAGTGAACGTATTCTCCTAGTTAAGTTATTTCACTTTTTGATCAAATCTCGAAAAACATGACTTTTGAGTTATTACTTTTTTTGAATAAAGGTGCGATATGTAATGTGTATAACCTAGCTAAGCGGTTAATTTGTTTTCTTTATTTTTATTTGAACAGAGGTCGCCCCTGACCTCTGAATGTATTTGTAAACTGGTGTACTATTTTGAGCGGTTTGCGCCATTAAGCGATCCTGTATTTTTTTAGTAAGGGTCCCCCGGGACCACCTGAATTTTTTGTAAATTATTTTTTTTCCATGAAGGGAATCGCACCTGAGTGATCTAAAGCGGTCGGACATTGACCCCGGACCCATCTGATCACTTTTGAGTTTTTTTTTTGGCTTCGGGTATTTTATACCCGAATTCCCTTTTGTTTTAAAGCCGCTCATCAGTGATCGGACGTTGACCCCGGACCCATCCGGTTACTTTCTGAATTTTTTTTGAAACCGCTAGAATTTAATTTTAGACAACGCCCGACAGCTGGCGTTCCCTAGGCGCCATTCCCCCGCCATATTTGGAGCTGTAACCATTTCGGAAGATTGAGTCATTTAGCTGTAAGATTATAAAATTAATAAATTCCAAGTTTACTGTATAAACCCGCTTACTTGAATTGAATTAAAAGAGCTAGCCTTTGCATATCGGATATTTTAATCAAATCCCACGTTCTACTACTACCCCCTTTGCGGTCTCGATTTTCATAAAACCTCCTACCATAGGTAGAAAATCGAGGTTGTAACAGCACAGTGCCCAATACGAAAACCATATTGAAATTTACGAGACTATAGCGCTGTAAGTGACTCGTCAGATGCTAGTGTATAAAATGTTCCAACAATTTAGACAGGAGAGGAAGTATGGAGATGGGACGAAATTGAGAGAAAAGGGAAGGATTAGGCTTCTTAGGAATTGATATGACGAGCCCTAACTTCCATAAAGAAGGAAACACACCCGTCGAAAGTGAGCAGTTCAAGATATTCGCTAAAATAGGCGCATTGGTTTCTAAAACAGCTGGTATTCAAGGTTGATGTTTGACTACACCTAACCCTTTAGAAATTTCCAGAGCCTTCTGGGAGAGCAGTTTTCTATAGAAGATGCAATATGTGCTATTAGTGAAAAATGTTTACTATGTTTACCTAGCCATATTTAATAATTTTGATTACTTAAATAAAAACAACAAATATTAGTAAATTTTTTTGTATATTTATCATTAATAGAGATGGTAATTTGATTTCGAAGCAAACTATTTTTGCTTCGAAATCAAATTATTATTAAGCATTATTCTTTAGAATGCTTACGACGCCGCCACTTTTGTGTGTTCAAGTAGCTTGGCCCATAACACCCAACGGCTTTTATTGTGTACACGTTTATTGTGTGTAAAATTTTTAGAAGATATTTTTATTCGGGCGAAAATTGCAAACTTCGCGTTGTAAATGGGTTCCACTAAGCGCGTAACAACCGACTGGTTGATCCCGTCGATCGGCAACCGGGCGTTTTAATATCTACAACAACACAGAAACAACGCTGCATCCCGCAGGCTTCCGCAGTCGTCCCGCAGGGTTCTGTATTGTCCCCGACGCTGCGGTTCTATATTGTCGCACGACGTGGCAGCCCCAGAAGGGGGAGAGGGCTAAGTTAGTACGTAAGGGACAAAAGACATAGAATAAAATATGCCCGCGGCACAAAAGAGCTTAGTGCAACAGTGCTGCGCGCATCTCTCGCGATTTGGCTCATATGACCGCAACGTCGGTGGAGCCATGGCTCCTCCATTCTTTCCCATGGGAAGGTGGAGGGTTTGTCTCCGACGCTGTTTCTGCTGCATATTAATGATATTTTGTCTATTGACAGCATTAATTGCTATGCGGATGATAGCACCAAGGATATTTATTACACGAGTCGCGATAACACCAAAGAACGCGCGAAATATTCCTCGTTCCTTGGTGGAGGAGAGCCGCGAAAAACTTGCCTCGGAATTCGAGAGTACACTAAGTCCGGCTGGGGGCGACAGAACTTAGTGCTAACCCCTCTAATATACAAATCTACGCGTTCACCGCTAAGAAAACCCTATTTGCTGTAGCTACACACTTCCAAAACACACCCTTCACCATCGCCAAAAATATTGTATTTCTAGAAGTTGAAATCTCCAGCGACGTTCAGTTTCGATGTCATCTAGCGGGGAAGGTCAAACTGGCATCGAACAAACTAGGTCTGCTCAACAGGGCGAAGCAGTATTTCAGCTCGCGGCAAAGCTGATATGTTGGTGCGCACCAACATACCATACTAGCAATCAAAGTAAGCAAACAATCTTCAGATCTGAGGATTGGTGACGAATCCAAATTGAAGGACGCTTAATAACCTTTATGTCTGAGAAGAGATTTTGCGTTCCTTTGTGTGTTCTACCGATTGTACAATGGGGTGTGTTCAGAGGAGTTATTGACATGATGCCCAAGGCCTTCTTCTACAGTCGCACCGCTCGCCATCGACAGGGAATTCATCCTCACACATTGGAACCGAAGTGGTCACGTACTGTGCGATTCCAGAGAAGTTTTCTTCCACGTACTATCAATCTGTGGAATGAACTGTCTGTTGAAGTTTTCCCAGGAGACTACTGCGAAGGGTTCTTCAAAAAGGGCGTAAATGGTTTTTACAGGGTCGGCAACGCGCATGTGATGCCTCTGGTGTTACAGGCGTGATGCTTTCTATTCTGTTAGTAGTTACTACTTTTCATCAGGCGGACCATATGCTTGTTCACCTTAGTGGTATAAAAAAGTCCTGTTATTACGATTTTAAGACGATTTATTTATCTAAACTTCATGCATAATAAAAAAAATGTGTACAGGCGGACGTAAAAAGGACTATACAAGCATTCATTACGAGTTAACCTTAAGAGCCATATTACATTTTGACTGTGATTTTTGCGTAAAATGGCCAATTTTGGCGTTCTTGATGTCGGTAACAAAAATACATTAACAATGTTGACTTATTGAATAGTACAGAACAGCTATTGGCATAGTACGTAGCGGCCTCGCTTTTTGTAAATTTTGCTTAACTTTTTAAATAAACCCAAAATTGCAGAGAAAGATTTTCATAAAATGCGCGCATTCAGTATTTTGAGCTCCTGGATTGTACTACTGTTCCAAACAAATGAAATAAAAAAAATTGAATGTTATTTGTTATATAGTCGTATAGTACATAGCGGCCTCGGAATTTTGAAATATCATTGATTTAATATAGAAAAAAAAACATTCTTTTAACCAAAAAAACTTCGAAAATCCCTTTAAGTAAACTGTTAATTTCTCGAATAAACGATAATATTATTGAGCAAAATTTATACGAGAATAATTGTTACTTCATGATGAATAAACTTTGTAGCATGAATTTATTATCTTATTTCAATAAAAACGATAAATATAACTTCAAAATTACTACAAAAAACGATGCACCGGCGGCCTTCGCGGGTTTAGTACTGCGCGAGAGCTCGTCAGCGTGCAAATGTAATAGGGCTCTTAAGGCGATGCAGAGATAATAAGTACATGTCAGATGAAAAAGATAAATAATGTGAAATAAAAGTAAATATTAACAAAAAATTAAAATATTCTGTAATGTGGTTTGATTTCCGCAATCCAAAAACATATCTGATACACAAATTTTGTATTCGCTCAAACTTATTCATCAGATCTTTCGAATGGACCAGACGCGCTAACAAAGCATTAGTGTTAACAGGATGAAAGTTTTGAAGCCGTTTCAAAGAGAGGAAAATATTTTGTGAGTCGAGTACAAAAACGCACAGGGTCGTACTTTCCAAAGGTGTATTTCAAAATTCCTTCGGAAACAATAACACACTGTTAATCTAAATTATGTGCGTAAAATTTAGTACATTTTTGTTAAAAAAAACTAATTTTGTGCTTTGGTTTTTGAACACACACCGCTAGTGTAATTTTAAAGCGATATTTATAATTTATAAAGTAGATGTAGTATTATCAAAAAACGCAGAGTTTGTGTCAAGTTGTAACTGCAATATAGCAGTAACGTAAACAAAGGTGCAGGCAGCAAAACACAACACTGTCTTTGTTCCATAGGGAAAAATTCCGTAGATAGAATAATGAGCATCCTGGTTTTCCGTCATGTTGAGTATCTTCTTGGTTAAATTGAAGACTGATTCTGAAAATAAAGAATGTATTTAAAATAAAAGTTAGGGAACAAAACAGATATCTTGTTTGTAAGTTTAGGAACAATAAATAAAAATTAAGTTTTGTAATAAATGGAAATATTGCATGAGAGTTTTATAACAAAGCTCTAGTTTTTAGGTACTTTTTATGCAATTCGATAGTTATTAATCTGCATCCGATACATCTGGATGCAATCCGTAGGTGTTACATGGACATGGATCCTAGGAGGTGTAACGATTGTGGCCGGTTTACATAAGTGTTGCAGGGGAATATACCTTCAAGGGTCCCTGTGGTATCCGGGGTCCTAACGGATTTATTTACTTTTCATTAGAAATAATTAAGTAACTTCTAACTAAAATAACATACATAAACATCGTTCTTTTAGTTTATAGCATCTAAGCAGGCTGCAAGAGTAGGAATAATTTAGCTAATTTAGTTTTAAAATTTGCTAAACTATTAATAATTACGTTTGCGTACGCTATCATCGGATTTAGTTATCATTTGAAGAAATATTGTTGATCTATGATTTTGTCGGGTGCTTGCTTAAATTAGTTTTATTTTATCTGAAATTGTTGCGAGACTTTAATTTGAGAAAGAGTAATTGTCAATGGGAATATTTCATATGATCATAGTAAGTTCTATAAACTATAATATCTCTAATAACCGTTACTATTAGTAACGATTATTAGAACAGTTTTCTAACCAATTATGCTAAAATAATTTTATTAAATTATAAAACGAATCATTAACTCATTTAACTCATATTCTAGGACATTAAATTAAAACAATTATATATGGTCTCCGTAAATATGATCATGTCTCTAACTTTCGTACGCAACTCAAGTGGCTTCCCATCCGACAGCGTAGAGATTTGCATATTAATTCTCTATTATTCTCTATCCTCTTTAATCCTTCGACTCCATCTTACATAAAATAATATTTTTCCTTTCACAGAAACGTCCACAGCGAAGGTCATACTCTTCGCGACGCCTTCTATTTTCGCCTGAAAACCCCTTCTCATTCCTCTAACTTTGTCACCAAATCCTTCTCTGTTCAGGCTGTTCGCCTTTGGAACGCATTACCGCTCTCAATCCGGCAAGCACAAACGCTAAACAATTTTAAACACCTTGTTAAAAGCTATTATCTTTCGAAATGAACTTTTTATTCTACTTCATTCAGATGACATGTTCAATATAGTTTTGTATCTATATGTATCGTACCATGTGTATTTATATATGTTAAGTTTTTGTTAAGTTTATGTTTTCTGTTTTCATGCGCCACCTACCTTTGTCTACCATATATTTTTATCCTTTATATTAAGGTTGCCTGGAAGAAATTGCATTCGCGATAAGGCCGCCTATTGTACTCTCTCATGTGTATTGTCTTTTATGATTGTCATATCTTGGTGCAATAAAGAGTTTTTATTATTATTATTATGTATCTCTTTTTAATCACAGGTCTCGGCAGGCGTTGAGACTATTGCGAAGTGTGATGGAAATTAAATGGGCTATGGAGATGAGGTCTGGGTGAACTTAATACCGGGCTATTACAGAAGAGGGACGGACGCCTGCCATAACTGCTTTTATTGCTAGTTATTTGCGGCAGGCGGTGGCTTGCCACTCACTAGATGGGCCCCCGAAATGCCAGGAAAACGGCCGGGGGCAACACCGGTGTGAGTGACTCAGGGATGTCGAGAGGTGTGCTGCGCTTTCTCCGAAGTTACTCGCGGCGTGATGCCCTTTAACACTTCCACCCCTGGAGCATATAGATCTAGCGGCTCCTCTCTGGACGGCCAATGAAGGCAAGCCAGAGCTGAGAGTCCTGCGGGCCTTCTTGTGTTTACACTCCGACCGATGAAGACACGCCGGAGACGAAGGCCCTGACCGACTCTCTGGAGACTCGGGTCCGTGGTGTCGCTACTCACACAACAGCTCGCCACACAAGCTGCCCTGCGGACTGACTTATTATTATTATTATTAAATTAAAACAAGTTCTGAAGTGAAACTCGGAAGTGAAATAGGGGAATCGCGCCAATGTCTCGCCTTAAGCGAAACAGGGCGGGGATATCAGACTCGAAGAGTAACGAAGTTAGAATCGAGAATTCACTTGGTTGCTGAACATCGTCAAAAATAGTTGTAGGCTCTAAGATTGTGTTATTATAAAATAAAAACATCAGTTAGTAAGGTTAATACCATTAAATAGGAGAACAATTGGCAATTGTGTCGAAGATATTGATGAGAATACTCAGTTCAGTTTATTCAATTGTGTAATATCTTTCTTGCGTTTCCAGGATAATTTTATGTGATTCACAGTGAATTTTAACGAAACTCATTAGGGCTCTGTGCCCTTCTGCCTATTGACGTCTCAGACTGGCCACACTGTCATAATTCTTGACAGAGCGATTGTCTGGCTGTTCGTCGTCATGAGCTTCAGAGTTCTATGGTGTCTGCTTTTAATTTGGCTCGCGCCCCTGCAATTCCACTTAATTTTCCGTTAAGTTCACTGGAGCAAATGGAACGTTGATACTCCTCTGGCGGGGCTGTTCCAAATACCTTATTCCCCCGTAGATTAGACTTCTTCGTTTTTTCGGAGGAGCTTTGTTAATACTTGGGATAGGAAACACATTTGTGTGGGATGCTAAGGCCGGAAAACCTCCTCGTGTGCTCGGGGCTGTTGTTGACTCGTTTGTCTTGCTGGATACTTCCGGTGAAAATGACTTGTCAGCAACAGCCTGAGCCTGGAAAACACTGGGCAACAATGGTCAGTAACTTCTCTTTGCGGAGATCTTGCTGACCGTTGGCCAATGTTCTGGCAGTGGTGGAAATCGCAGTATTTGTACTGCGATTTTGGACGTCTGCGCCTCCCGTCCCTCTGAGCTAGCAGAGGTCACGGTGAGGCGCATAATGGAGGAGCGCTCCCCTATGTGGCGAGAGGTACACTGGGTTGCAATTCGTCGAGAAAGATAACCTCGTTAAAAAATTACAGAGGTGAAACCGAGACCGGGAATGTCAGACGACGCTCGGAGAGCCGGTTTCACCAGCCATAAGCAGTCGAGGAAGAAAACCTCGTTAAAAAATAATCTTTGGTGTCGGCGTGCCGTATGTCTCTCGGTGCGCCACTAATCGAGGAGGGGGAGAAACTCGGGTTCCCCAGGAGAAGGATCCTCAGCGACAACCGTCGGTGGGGTCTCGGAGGTCATGTTATCGCAGTTCCTGTGGCCTCGCCAATTGGCGGACAGGAGGAGATCGTAGGGTTTTAGTCGGTATGGTAGTCGGCCGCCACTAGTCCATGATAGCAGAGTCTGACATAACCACACTTTGGGCGGCGTGGTATCCTTAGAAGATATCCCCACGTAAAAAGAAAGGAAACACATTTGTGTGTGCGGATTGGTCTCACACCTCGCTAGGTTGAATGATTCATCTAAGCCTCGCAAAACTAGCCTTACAGATTAGGGTCAGTTGCTTAGGTTATCACCATCTTCTGATGTGTGGAACACAATAATAGGTACATACACACCCGCGACACACCTCGCTTAGCTATAATGTAAATTCAAGTTCAATAGTTGATAGAAACAATTGCTACAATTTAGAGTCAAACTTTTGTTATGGGGATAGTTAGGACCTGCTTAAGGATAGGCCTATACAAGACTTATACTTATTTTTACTTATAGAAATTTAAAATCTTTGTGGAAATCCTGGCAATCATTGTTGGTTAAGACACTCAGGCCTATTAAGTCATTGGATTCTAGCTGAACCATATTATTTTTATGGGACTAGCATACCTCCTTCTTAAAAGTTAGTCCTTTATAAATATTTTTGAAAAATGGAAAAATTCACCTCCCCCGCCTAGGTGGAATTTGAACCCACGACCTCTCGATGACCGGTCGAGTGCTCTTCCAACTGAGCAACCAGGAAGGTTTGTGTTGGTGACGAATTTTTGCATCTTATATTTTTACTGCGTGAGTCACAGTGTGGCGTCATCAACCTATTAAGTAATTACACTACTAAACAAGGCAAAGCAGTCCATCGTTGCAGATGAAATTCGGCTATTTTTGGTAACACCAAACTAATTAAATTATTATTATTTAAATCTGCTAGGCCCGCTAGGTGGCGTCGTTAAGTAAACATCGGCTCTGTATACTCCAGTCTATTAAAATGATCTGCGTTATTATTTCAAGTTAATCTGCTATAGTTTATAATTAAGTGTGGTCAAAATAACCTGTGATAATGTTTGCATCAAAATATATTTTCGACAGAACTAATAAAAACATCAAGGAAGTACAGTGAAGAAAACTAAAAATATATTTACCAAAAAAACAACAACAAAGTGTAAACACAAAAATCTAGCCTACACAATGTTCTAACGATTATAAAATATTATAAATTATATTATCAATGCATAATATTCTCGTAATTTTTAACAGTGCTATTATTATTAAAGTTTATGGTTAAAAACCAGAAACTAACTAACTAAAGTTTAGGATAAAAAAGTCCAACTAATCTCGTTTCCCCATACAATTTTTAACCTCCGTTTCACCTTCTTAGGAGTAAAATTTGAAAAATCCTTTTAAGTAATTTCATGTCCACTATGTTATATTTTCAAATCGATGCCATTTTTGTAATTGACGTCCTAAAAAACCATAGAATCAACAACCATATTGATATTATGACATTTCAACCCCATCGCACCTCCACAGGTGGGATTTTATATCACGCCGACTACGTTTGATTAGAAAATAGTTGTTAATTTCTTAATCAGCGACCCGATAAGCCATAAATATAATACCCATGACGAATTTCAGACTTTTTCACAGCATTTTAGACATTTCAACCCCATCGCACCCTCAATAGGAGATGATGATTACGTTAGCCACGTTGAATTTTAAAATCGTTGTTGTTTTCGTAATCAGCGACCCGATAAGACAAAAACAATACCCATTAGGTTTTTCAGACTTTTTACCATTTTTACCATTTTCGGGGTTGAATTTTGAAAAATCCTGAAACACGTGTTTAGTCAATTATCTATAGAAGTACTCGTGTAAAATTTAGAATAAAATAGTAGAACTAAACTCGTTTCCCCATACAAACTTTGGACCCCTGTTTCACCGTCGTAGGGGTAAAATTTGAAAAAATGCTTTTAAGTAAGTTCTTGTCCACTATGTTATATTTTCAAAACGATGCTATTTTCGTAATTGACGTCCAAGGAAACCATATAATCAACACCCATATTGATATTATGACATTTCAACCATATCGCACCTCCACAGGGGGGATTTTTTTTTTATATGAGAGGGGGGCAAACGAGCATGTGGGTCACCTGATGGAAAGCAATCACCACCGCCCATGGAGATCAGCAACACCAAAGGATCGCCGATACGTTGCCAGCCTTTTAAGCGAATTAAATACTCTATTCTTGAAGGCTCCCATGTCGTAATTGTTCGGAAATATCGCTGAGGGAAGTTTATTCCACAATTTAACCGTTCGTGGTATAAAATGCCTTAGAAAACGTACTGTAGTAGATCGCCAATTATCTAGATGATATGGGTGGAATTTTAATTTATGGCGAGTTGTACGATAGTGGAATTCAGCGGCAGGTATCAAATCAAACAGCTCATCCGAGCACTTCCCGTGATATATTTTGTATAGAATGCGAAGAGACGCTACATCTCTGCGTGTAGAGAGAGAGTCCAGTCGATCCGAGATCATTGGGTCCCCGACGATTCGAACTGCTCTTCGTTGTATGCGGTCAAATGAAGTAAGCAAGTATTGGGGCGCACCGGCCCAGAGATGCGAACAGTACTCCATGTGAGGGCGAACCTGGGCTTTCTATAGTTGAAGGCGGTGTCGGGGTGTAAAATACCGCCTGGCTTTATTGATGACCCCAATCTTCTTAGAAGCCAGTTTGGCCTTGCACTCCAAGTGGCCGCGAAACTGAACATCACTCGATATGTCGACACCCAAGATGGAAATGTTGGGACTAACACTAAGGGTCCGTCCATTAATCACGTGAGGTTTTTTTTTGCAATTTTAACACCCCCCCTCCCCTTTGGTGATACTTGGTGAGGTTTTGGACTACCCCCCCCTAAAATCAAGTGTATTTTTTGTAGCTACAAAGAATCTTAAAACTAAAGGATTTTTGTTATATCACTAAGGTGACAAACAAGCATACGGTCCGCCTGATGGAAAGCTGTTACTGTACCCTATGGACGCCTATTTTTTTTTTATTTTTTTTATATGAGAGGGGGGCAAGTGAGCATGTGGGTCACCTGATGGAAAGCAATCACCACCGCCCATAGAAATCAGCAACACCAAAGGGTCACCGATCCGTTGCCAGCCTTTTAAGGGAAATATTGACTCTGTTCTTGAAGGCCCCCATGTCGTATTTATTTGGGAATGCCGCTGGAGGAAGTTGATTCCACAATTTCACAGTTCGTGGTAGAAAATGTCTCAAAAAGCGTACTGTAGTAGATCGCCAAATATCGAGATGATGAGGATGGAATTTTAATTTATGGCGAGTTGTACGATAGTGGAACTCAGCGGCAGGTATCAAATCAAATAGCTCATCCGAGCACTCCCCGTTATATAATTTATATAGAACGCAAAGAGATGCAACATCTATGCGTGTAGAGAGAGACTCCAGCCGATCAGAAATCATTGGGTCACCGACGATTCGAACAGCTCTTCGTTGTATGTGGTCAAATGGAGCAAGTAAGTACTGGGGCGCACCAGCCCAGAGATGTGAACAGTATTCCATATGAGGCCTAACTTGGGCGTTATACAGTTGAAGGCGATGGTGTGGTGTAAAATACCGTCTGGCTTTACAATTTTCCTAGAGGCCAATTTGGCCTTACACTCCAAGTGACCACGGAACTGAACATCGCTCGATATGTCAACACCCAAGATACCAATGCTGGAGCTAATAATAAGGGGAGTACCTTCCAATCTGGGAGATACAACAAAAGGGGACTTTTTTGCGGTAAACGCACAAACTTGTGTCTTTGAGGGATTCAGTTGGACTAAGTTCAGTCTACACCAATCAGAGACGTGTCCAAGAGACGTCTCCATCTCAGACACAAGTTTTGTTCGGTACTCATCGACGCTATCCCGAGAAACATTGCATAGACCACTGTATCTTGCGTCCAAGGTACTGTCATCTGCATAGCAATGGATGCCGCATACATGCAGCAAGTCATTGATATGCAGAAGAAACAATGTGGGGGACAATACGCAGCCTTGTGGCACACCAGCGTTCAGGGATAATGGATCGGAACGTGCATCGTCAATCACAACTTTAATGATCCGCCCAGTAAGAAAGCTGGCAATCCATGTGCAGAGTCTCTCAGGTAACCCAAAAGAAGGAAGCTTGGATAGTAGTGCCTTATGCCACACCCGATCAAAGGCTTTTGCGATATCCAGACTAGCAGCCAAAGCCTCGCCCTTGCTTTCCACTGTCTCCGCCCAACGGTGAGTCAAATATACCAGAAGATCACCAGCCGAACGACCTTGACGAAAGCCATATTGGCGATCATTAATCAGCTGGTGATCCTCTAAGTATGCCATCAACTGTTGGTTGATGATATTTTCCATTATTTTGGAAAACAAGGATGTTATAGCAATGGGCCTGTAGTTGGACGGATCTGAGCAAACACCTTTTTTAGGGATCGGGTGAACCAAAGCCTCCTTCCACGAGCTGGGGACCACGCCAAGCGAGTACGATTACCGAAATAGGCGGGTTAGAATTGGGGCTAACTCCGCGGCACACATTTTCAAAACAACGGATGGAATGCCATCCGGCCCACTCGACTTATGGATGTCCAGGGAGAAAATCGCTCTACGCACGGCTCTTTGCCTGAACTTAACTTCTGGCATAGAGCTCTCTCACCGAGGGATGGTAGGTGGTGTGGCTCCCCGATCATCCAGAGTCGAGTTAGATGCAAAAAGAAACCCTAGAAGATCGGCTTTTTCCTTTGCAGTATGGGCCAGCGAGTCATCCATCCGCTGCAATGGTGGAAGCGACGACTGACAAAAGTTACCTTGAACGGCTTTGGCGAGCGACCAGAACGCACGAGACCCAGAGGGCAAACGCACTAGTCTCTCGCCAATTTCGCTAATAAATCTGGACTTTGCCTTCGCGATACAACCCTTCAACGATCTGGAATCAGAGTTGTATTTTTTTTTAAGTACGCCGGTATTTGGATCTCCAGTTGCCCGAGCATTGGACCAGGCACGGTAGGAATCTTGCTTCTGACGCGACGCGGCTCTGCAAGACCCACCGAACCATGGTCGAGATTTGCCGCCAATGGGCACCGCAGAATTGGGAATAAATAGTTTCATACCCTGCAGAACCACATCAGCGACAGCATTTGCACAGACACTGGGATCATCCAGCGAGAAGCAAACTGGTCCCCAAGGATAGGAAGCTAGGAAGTCACGCAGCCATCCCAATCTGCTGACCTAAAATGCCACACACGACGGATACCTGCTGAACGCGGTCGCTTTTGGTGTATGAGTGGCACCACACATCTTATCATGCAATGATCTGAGGAACCAAGAGGGGCGCCAACAGACACGCGATAGTTATCCGGGTGGGAGGTCAGCAGAAGATCCAAAAGGGATGGCACATGGTTCTCCACATCCGGTACCCTTGTAGGTGAAGAGACCAGCTGCGTTAGACCATATGCCAAGGCAAAGTCATGAAAAGATCTTCCAGCATGGTCAGTAGAGCGTGACCCAAGCCATTCGACGTGGTGGGCATTGAAATCACCCATAACCACAATCTCGGCAGAAGGCATTTGCTGGAGTAGGCTGTCAGTCGTCGTTTGGATGTGCTCAATAAGGCGCTCCGTTTCGGCGTTACCGCTGTGGGACCTGTAGAGGCACGCGTAGATACGAATATGGTCGTCAAAATCTGCGCGCAGCCACATAATTGACAGGCCCCTCTCTTCAAGACTGCCAAGACGTCGACAACAGATATCCTCCCTAACGTACGCGCACACACCGGCTCGTGGCACAAAATTGTGTTCCAGTATGTACCCTGGGTAGCGCAGATACGAGATGTCGGATGGTGGGGATATCTGTGTCTCAGTCAAAAAGAGCAAGGCTGGCTTAGCCGTGTCAAGGTGCTGGTGGACGGCATTCAGGTTGGAGTGAAGCCCCCTTATGTTACACAGCTCGATATGGAGCTCAGGGGAACATGCTGTCCTCTTCTTACACTTGCTCCTGGCAGAGATACAGAGCGGCATAGTGCCCGCCCCAGAATACGTCGGGCGGCCTGAGTAGTGAGAGTGGGACTCAGGGAGGGATTCTCCTTCACCAACGGTGACGGTACCCTCCTGGGGTATTCTTCTTCCTAATACCACTGCCATATCCAGAGTCGAGGTTTTTGGTTTGGGCTCCGGGTCTCAACACTCACCGCACGAAACGCAATAGCAAGCTACTACTTCACGCCGGTTTTCTGTGAGAGAGTGGTACTGCCCCGGACGAGCCGGCCCAATTACGAGCTGCAGTCACTCAATCTCCATAACTTGACCGCGACCATGTCATGGACACTAAATGACTCCGGTTTAGCTCTACCCCTTTAGAAAAAAATATGCCTATACCACCAGAAACATCACTTGCGCGTTGCCGACCCTACACGTATGAGCGTAAAAATGTTTTCACGTCCTCCTTTTGAAGAACCCCACGTTGACGTTGTAGTCTCCTGAGAAAACTTCCACAGGCAGTTCATACCACAGCTTGATAGTACGGAACTTCTCTGGAACCGCACAGTACGTGACCTCTTCGGTTCTAATATATGAGGATGAATTCCCTGTCGATGGCGAGCGGTGCAACAGTAGGAGGAGGCCGTGGGTATTATGTCAAATGCGGTGACCCCTTATCGTTGCATAAAAGTTCTGCCCCCTTACCACCAACTCTTATTGCGATTTAATAACTGACTAGAATGCTTATTCATACCAATGAATAAACGACTCATTTCAAATTTAATAGTCGCTTATTCAATGGTATGAATAAGCATTCTATTCAGTTATTGAATCGCAATAAGAGTTGGTGGTAAGGGGCCTGTTCGCGCAAGCATGAACATGGCAGACGGGCTACAGAATCGTGGCAGCTCCATCAATACTCTGAAACCATTATTATACTGTATGCGCAGTAGTGATGTAACGAATGTCAATTTCTAGACATTGGCGAATGCGAATGCGAATGCGAATATCTGCCGTCGATATTCGCGAATGCGAAACGAATATTGACTTTTGTATTTGGCGCCATTGGTCTTTGGCTTTATTTTGACAGCCTAGTTGGCGCGCGAGTTACACGCACACATTTGTAATTATTTGCATCTACTTCAGAGCATTGTCGAGCCGATCCGAAGAAGGCCGATTGCTGTTTGATTTACGAGTGATGTTTATTGTTTATTTAACAAAAAATCCTAACAGAAGATAAGGTTTTAAAATAAATATATAAGAAGTTGATACTTATTTCTCTTTACCTTTTTGTAATTGAAAATCTTAATTATTTTTAGGACGTTCATATTCGCAAAACATTCGCATAAAATTGCGAATGCGAATGCGAATGTCGAGAAATATGCGAATATTCGCGAATGCGAATGCGAATACGAATATTCGTTACATCACTAAATGCGCAGGGAGTTGTAGGCCGTCATCGTCTTCAACTTCGCTCATTGCCTAGCATCGGCGAGTCAATGTCTTCAACACGCCGCTTTTCGGTTTAGAAATCGCGCGTTTGACAAAAAAATAAATACACGTGATATTTTACTACACCCCCCCTCCCCCCTTGTGATATTTCGTGATTTTTACCGAACCCCTCCCCCCCCTTTTGAACCTCACGTGATTAATGGACGGCCCCTAAGGGGAGTACCTTCTAATCTTGGAGCTACGATAAACGGGGACTTTTTAGCGGTAAACGCACAAATCTGAGTCTTTGAGGGATTTAGCTGTACCAAGTTCAATCTACCCCAATCCGAGACGTGTCCAAGAGACGTCTCCATCTCAGACACAAGTTTTGTTCGGTACTCATCGACGCAGTCCCGAGAAACATTAGCTTGGCCAATGTATCTTACGTCCACTGTACTGTCGTCCGCATGGCAATGAACATTGTGTACAAGTAGCAAGTCATTGATATGCAGAAGAAACAACGTGGGGGACAATACACAGCCTTGTGGTACGCCAGCATTCAAGGGTAGTGGATCCGATCAACTACAACTTTGATGCTACGCTCAGTGAGAAAACTGGCAATCCAAATGCAATCCGTCCCTCTTCTGTAATAGCCCGGTATTAAGTTCACCCAGACCTCATCTCCATAGCCCATTTATTTTCCATCACACTTCGCAATAGTCTCAACGCCTGCCGAGACCTGCTCATCGGTATGTCGTTCCATTGACATATCCTTGAGCGGGACACGGCGGGCGCACAACATTACATTAAACTTCTCAAAGAGGTCTCTACGCGTTGGATGTATATCCCCGCGCACGCCTATCAAACGACCGGGCTTGACCGTGATACATCCTACTAATATTATAAATTCGAAAGTTTGTGAGTATGTGTGGATGGATGTTTGTTACTCTTTCACGCATAAAAGTACTGAAGAGATTGTGATAAAATTTGGTACACGGGTAGAATATAATCTGGAATATCACATAGGGTACTTTTTATCTTGGAATTCCTACAGGAATGGGAATAATGGGACTTAACGTGTAAATCACTAAGTACTAAAGGGATTATGATGAAATTTGGTATACGGGTAGAATATAATCTGGAATAACACATAGGGTACTTTTTATCTCGATATTCCAACGGGAACGGGAATAATGGGACTGAACGTGTAAATCACTAAGTACTAAAGGAATTGTGATGAAATTTAGTACACGGGTAGAATATAATCTGGAATACCACCATACATGGAAATAACGGAATTGCGCGGGTGAAATCACGGGCGTTAGCTATTATTTCAAATATATCTTCGCCAAAATAGAGAACCATAAATACAATAAAAATTGATACTATACTTCTATTGCAAAATTAGTGGTAATAAATTGATTCATATCAAAATAAATACTTTTAACACTTCTGGTATTTAAATTAGATAAACTTTGTCTTTTACACTACATCATTTGGACAGATTTTAATAATACGACGATGACAAATGGAGTGCGCGATACTAAGGTTCGGTCCGGGCGGCGGGCGAAAAAGTGGAAGAAGTCGCTCATCGCTGAGTGTACGATCAGCGACGTCGTTGATGATTGTGTCCGTTTTGCGAATTTTCAAGGCACCAGCAATTTGTTAAAAACGCACTGTACATATATATCCATTTTTCAAGAACCTTGGTTTATTACCTCTTCCATCACTTTATATATATGAAGTTTGTATGTTTGTATCTAAGAACAAAATTTTATTTAAAAAAGCAAGTGATATATATTCTCGTAACACAAGAAACCCTGATAGACTGGTATATGACGAAACGCCTAAACTTGAAAAATATAAGGTTAGTTGTTTATGTATGTGCGTTAAAATTTTTATAGCTTAAGTGATTTCTGTAACTAATATTTGCATGCTATTTCTTATAGCAAAACATGTATGTTCAGGTACAATTTATGTGTTAACACCCTTGTATACCATGTTTTAAAGCAAATAAAAATTTATTATTATTATGTATCTCTTTTTAATCACGGGTCAAGCCCGGTCATTTGATAGGCATGCGCGGGGATATGGATCCAACGCGTAGAGGCCCCTTTGAGAAGTTTGATGTAATGTTGTACGCCCGCCGTGACCCGCTCCAGGATATGTCAATGGAACGACATACCCATGAGCAGGTCTCGGCAGGCGTTGAGACTATTGCGAAGTGTGATGGAAAATAAATGGGCTATGGAGATGAGGTCTGGGTGAACTTAATACCGGGCTATTACAGAAGAGGGACGGACGCCTGCCATAACTGCTTTTATTGCTAGTTATTTGCGGCAGGCGGTGGCTTGCCACTCACTAGATGGGCCCCCGAAATGCCAGGAAAACGGCCGGGGGCAACACCGGTGTGAGTGACTCAGGGATGTCGAGAGGTGTGCTGCGCTTTCTCCGAAGTTACTCGCGGCGTGATGCCCTTTAACACTTCCACCCCTGGAGCATATAGCTCTAGCGGCTCCTCTCTGGACGGCCAATGAAGGCAAGCCAGAGCTGAGAGTCCTGCGGGCCTTCTTGTGTTTACACTCCGACCGATGAAGACACGCCGGAGACGAAGGCCCTGACCGACTCTCTGGAGACTCGGGTCCGTGGTGTCGCTACTCACACAACAGCTCGCCACACAAGCTGCCCTGCGGACTTATTATTATTATTATTATCTCTCTTAAATCACGGGTCAAGCCCGGTCATTTGATAGGCGTGCGCGGGGATATGGATCCAACGCGCAGAGGCCCCTTTGAGAAGTTTGATGTAATGTTGTACGCCCGCCGTGACCCGCTCCAGGATATGTCAATGGAACGATATACCCATGAGCAGGTCTCGGCAGGCGTTGAGACTATTGCGAAGTGTGATGGAAAATAAATGGGCTATGGAGATGAGATCTGGGTGAACTTAATACCGGGCTATTACAGAAGAGGGACGGACGCCTGCCATAACTGCTTTTATTGCTAGTTATTTCCGGCAGGCGGTGGCTTGCCACTCACTAGATGGGCCCCCGAAATGCCAGGAAATCGGCCGGGGGCAACACCGGTGTGAATGACTCAGGGATGTCGAGAGGTGTGCTGCGCTTTCTCCGAAGTTACTCGCGGCGTGATGCCCTTTAACACTTCCACCCCTGGAGCATATAGCTCTAGCGGCTCCTCTCTGGACGGCCAATGAAGGCAAGCCAGAGCTGAGAGTCCTGCGGGCCTTCTTGTGTTTACACTCCGACCGAAGAAGACACGTCGGAGACGAAGGCCCTGACCGACTCTCTGGAGACTCGGGTCCGTGGTGTCGCTACTCACACAACAGCTCGCCACACAAGCTGCCCTGCGGACTTATTATTATTATTATTATTATAATGTAGATATGTAGATATGCATTGGCAGGTATTTTTTTGTGGTTAGGTTAGTTACACGTATAAGAAGATACATCATTTTTACTTTAATTACATGGGTAGGTATTGTTTCTTTTAGTATCCATTTACATTAACATAATATAACAATTTGGTATCCATTTATAATAACGTAAAATAAATTAATAATAGAATAGTACCACGAAAACGTAATTTTGTTTTTCAATTAGCAAATTAAAAATATTTTTTCCTATTAATTAGAATTTAAATGAATAGGCAGGTATTGCATTTTTAAAGTAAAAAAATAATAATCATAGCTACCGTACTGTATTTTTTGGAAGTACATATAGAAAAAGTACTTACTAAGAATTATACCGCGAAAGCGTAAGTCAAATTTTTCATAAAGCTCTGAAGAAGCTCGAGTTATGAAAGTAGCTAGACTTAACGAGACGTTTCAAAAAAGTATGTAAATACAGTTGAATTGAGAACCTCCTCCTTTTTTAGAAATCGGCTAAAACTGTTTTCGGTGGACGCGCTATTTAAAAACTGTGTAATAAATCTAATTTCACGCGGGTGAAACCGCGGGCACAGCTAGTAATAATAATAATCAAACGTGCCACATATAGTTGGCCGTGGGAGAAGCCAAGAATGAATAAAATAAAACCGGCCAAGTGCGAGTTGGACTCGCGCACGAAGGGTTCCGTACCATTATCTATAAAAACGGCAAAAAAAAAACACGTTTGTTGTATGGAAGCCCCTCTTAAATATTTGTTTTGTTTTTATTTAATTATAAAGTGAATATAACACTAAATATTATGTGAGTACATATTTCAAGCGTCTACCTATTACCGTTATCAATTGCGAGCAAAACGAGCAAAAAAACACGTTTTTTGTATGGGAGCCCCCTTAAATATTAATGTTATTCTGTTTTTTAGTATTTGTTGTTATAGCGGCAATAGAAATACATCATCTGTGAAAATTTCAACTTTCTAACTATCACAGTTCATGAGATGTAATAGGATTCCTTTTTACCCTTTGGGTATGGAACCCTAAAAAAGGACAAATGATTATAAACTTTATTTTTTCCCGTGATAATAAGATGTTTTTCCTGGATAAAAAGTAGCTTATGTCTCTCTCCAGACCGTAAACTATCCCCGTTAAAAAAATCATGTCGGTACTTAGGTTCCTTTTGAAGTAAAAAAAAAACCGGCCAAGTGCGAGTCGGACTTGCCCACCGAGGGTTCCGTACGTAGAGTCATTATAAATTTGACATTGTTCATTTTAAATAAGAAATAATGCGTCGGAAAAATAAATAAAATATATTTTGCAATGTGCACATCAAGCCCTTTCATATGATACCCCATTTGAACTAGTAGTTTCAATTTGAAATTTCGACCTCCTATAAAAAATATAGACCCCCTATTTTTTAAGATTTAATTACAAATGTATAATAGTTTTGAGATTTATTCCTGTACTTGTAGTCTATAACGATGTTACTTGCCAAATTTCATAGTTCTAGGTCAATGGAAAGTACCCTATAGGTTTTGATTCCGTTGAGAATATCGAAATATGCATTTTTTGCTGAATAAACAGAGCAGTTTGATTTTTTTACAACTTCATGGGACCGTAGACCTGAGTATACAGTTCAAATTTCAGCTTGATACCTCCACGCATTCTCGACTTAGAGGGTCTTGACAGACAGACAGACGGACAACAAAGTGATCTTATAAGGGATCCGTTTTTCCTTTTGAGGTACGGAACCCTAAAAAGGACAAATTATAACAAAGTTTATTTTTACCATGGGATTAAGATGTTTTACCGGGATAAAAAGTAGCCTATGTCATCTTCAGACCGTAAACTATCCCCGTTTAAAAAATCATGTCCGTACGTAGGTTGCTTTGGACGTAAAAGAAGGACAAATGATTATAAACTAAATTTTTTTCCTTGTGGCGCCATCTGTTGGCCGATAGCCCATCATACAGCGCCCTCTATAGTAGAAAAAATACTTTTTACCCCCATCGGGGGGGGGGGGGGGATTTCCAGGATAAAAACTATGTCCTTCCTCGGGTCTTAAACTATCTCCATACCAAATTTCATCAAAATCGGTTCAGCTGTTTTAACGTGAAAAGGTAACAGACATACAGAGTTACTTTCGCATTTATAATATTAGTATGGATAATGGTGATACTTAAAATTTGAAACTGTCACTTACCAGTATTCGTAGGCTTTAGTAGTGCAAACACACAAATATGTTTTGTTTGTTCTAACTGTTTTACAAGGATGTCGAGTAATTGGCCTCCAGATACTAAACTTATCCAGAAAAATGAAAAAAATGTAGTTAGGCCCATCACTCGTAGTACCATTATGTCCTGTAAAAATATAATTAAATAAACATTCGTTTTATCACCTATGGTCTGTGGTCTAGATTAACTATGATTTAAAAAATATGTCTGTATCTATGCAATGTTATATATTATTGTAAAGATATTCAATATACCTACACTATTGTTATATTTTGCCAACTATTTATTATTCAAGTCCTAACTGATTATGGGGCCTGTACCCGTAAGTAGTACTTCCATTACCTTAGTCACATTTTATTATATAATTGTATTACATGGACAGTGTTTACATCCCTTAGTGAATTGCCTTGTGTCTTTTCCCTTAGTGAATTGATTGAGAATCCAACCAGAATATTCCATGGCTGTTTACCGCTTACCCACTTGTTGTGTTCTACAAATTCCAGACTACACTCGTTACCATCGCCAAGAACATTGGTATTTTTAGCATTCAGATGGTGGAGTCTGGAGTCCGCGAAGTGTACTCAGTTTTTAAAGAAAAAGTTCCACGTCTCATTTCACATCGAGCATATCTTGTATGAGCCGGAACACCGGGATATCAGCTTGAGTTTTATGACTCAATTCTAGGTATTTTATTGCTGTGGAATTGCACATGCTGCCGAGCTTTTAAAATATTTACCTCTCATTGTATGTTCTATCGATTATACAATATTGGATATGATACCCACAGGCTCCATCTATGGCACAACCACATGCCAATAGCTGGGATTTCATCCTCATAGCTTGGAACTTGCCTTGGAAATTTTAAAGCAGGGTATTTAAAGGGATGGCAATGCGTGATATATGAAAACATTAAGTATGTTCGAAAAATCTAAACACCGTTCTAAAAGTCGACTTTGCAGCTGTAAATCTTAGAAACAAACTGCATATACCAATTCATCCTCTTGCTAGAACCTAGGTAGGTAACCTTGCTAGGTCTTTTGTTGTAAAATGTATTCGATTCTATAATAAATTGTACAAAACATGTTTCAGAAATACATCACTATCTAAATTGAATACATATTAGTTACGAAATGTATATAGAAATTATATTGTAACGGTTTAGTTTCAAAAAATTGCACATAAAATGAAGCAGGTTCATAATAGATACATCAAAGTATATGTAATTATTTTCGTATCTACATTGCTTGAAAAATATTTTATTTACATTTATGTTGTCACTAGTAAAATTAATTGTAATGATTATATTATATTATTATATGATTATTTGAATATTCGCAAGTTTCAATAAGAAATGCTTGAAGCATTGAAGCTTGAAGCATTCGGACATGCATTTTTTACATTGATATAAAAATGACAAAATAAAAAAAAGAATAAGAAATTATTAAAAAAAAGTATAAAACTCGTCTCATTGCTCATACTCGTAAGTGCACAATGGCAGAATAAAGAATTTCATTTCATTTCGTTTCGTGAGTGTTACAAACTTCATAATGACTTTGGTATTACAAACTTCAATAGACAACGATTACTGCTAAACATCAGACCATAAGCTTGTTTGCGATTTTAGTGAGGTAAAAAATATTCGTGACACAATCGAAATCAAAACAAAGCAAAATGACGCAATAAAAAAAACATGCTGTGAATACAATACGATCTCAATGTTACTGGGAAGCAACATTGAGATCGGGAGCTGTGTGGGCTTGTTATAAATTTTGAGAAAGCTAAAATCAAGTATTTAATGTAAACAATGAAGCTAGTGTTTATTACGAAACATTGTTTTTCAATTATTATCAGTTAAATTAAACTTTAAATCTATAATTGAATTGTCATTAATTAAGCTATTGAAAAATCACTCTTAACGTTTAGGATACTGTTGTATCAAAAATAAAGATTACACGTCATTTGTAAAAGGCTTTATGTATTTGAAATAATGTGCAATTTGAGAAAATGGACGAAAATTTGGCTTTTAAGGCCTGCTGTAAAGCGCTACTCAAGTACAAACTTAAGTAATTATTAGCTAAAACTTCACAAAACTACGAAAATAACATGTTGTTTTTTTAAGTTACGTAAAACTTTTAGTGTGACCTACGTATATTATTAACTAAAACTTACTTTTGTTTTTATTTTTCTTAATATACTAGCAATAAATCACAAGCAAAAACTAGTGTTAACGTTAAGTTATTAAGGATCAAAAAAGGAAAATAAGAAAAAAAAAAACATATTTTCTTAGAAATTTTGTGCGCAATTGTACACATGCGCCAATTGCCCCCACTAGTTTTACTGAGCGATCTTAAACCACTGCGCGACCTGTACGAATCCGCGCCTCTCAGTACCTTCAAGTGACCTATAAACGCGTCGACACAAGGCGGGAGGGGCACACTGGCGCGAGCGCTCGCAGTTTTAGGACGTGTTCATTACACCCCGCGAGCGCTCGTGTTATACTTTTTCGAAAGTTACTTTATCAGCAAGGTACATGTTTTCAATTGTTTTGCAAAAGTAAATTATATGTTGTGCCGTTATTAACTATTGTGTAAATAGTGGTGTATTTCTTAGCATATATTCAATGGTTTTTGTTTGTACAAACTTTTTATTTACCTTGCTTTGTTCGTATGTAATCACAAAAAAAATGTTTTTTACCAAAAATAAGAAAATCTTATTTGATTTTATTAATTAGTCCTTATATTTATGTTTTTCAATGAGAAAGTTTATGTTAAAAACTAAGAAGTTTTTTTTTCTTTAGTTCGTTGAAATTTATATCTCAATATTGTGACTAAAAAGGCTGATTATTATAATGTTCTGTAGAACAGTAATTAAGTTGAATATAAAATTTACGTTTTTTATTTACATACGTCGTACAACACAAAATAATAAAATGCTGGTATAATTTCATTAACTGATGCTATATGTATAAAAATGTACTTTGAATACGTGGGGTGTCCACAACACCACGCGAGTGCTCACGAGGCTAAAATCCGCGCGAGTGATCGAGGGTTAATACAAATACGTAATCATTATTACCAAGTTCGTGCGAATATGATACTACCACTGACGAAAAACCTTGCACTAAAGTCAATGTCAAAGTTGCAACCCGGCTCCTCTAAAATAGTTGGGTATGATGGTGTAGCAATCTATTTGCGAAGTTACATAATAGGTAATGTAATCTCTTGATCTCTTCCTGCATATGACTCTCTAGAACACCTATTTCTTGAAATTGAAATTACCCTACATCATTCCAAAGTTATGCTTTGAATCACCTTATTTCTTCAGCTCCTTGGAAAATTCTCTCACATCTACGCCTACAGTTTAAAACATGATACTCATGGGATACTTTATGAGTGACGGGCGCACAAAAAAACAATCAGGTATTAGAACAACTTTATGTATGTGTAACTGGCCTGATCGGCCCTGTAGTATATCTGCCTATTTGATGTTACTTTCTGCTTGCTTATGTTTATACTATCACTATTTATTATTTTGTAAAAAGCTGTGTGAATGTTAATGTTGCCTTTCAAATACCAACAACTTTTATTTTTAAGGTTTAACATTCCTCAATTTCAATGTTACAAACAAAAGTAAATTATTTTATACGCTAAGTGTATTATTAATTTAAATTTGTCTAGTATTATAAACCAAGACTGGAATTCGTTTTTTAAAAATGGATCGCGTATCCAAATAAAAAAACCGTTATAATCAACAAGATGTACATAATTAATGATTTAAATAATTAACTAGATGAGAACAATGTGTAAGAAAAAGGACATTGCACAGAAACGTCCACCACTCTCGAAGTCTGGAATGTCGCCGTCCAAGTGAAGAGAAGAGACGACGGCGCGACCGCGCTCGGCCCGCCACACCCCACTGCCGGCTCGACGTGATAGATTCGGTGTACAAGTGCAATCCCTGTTCTAATGCGTGGCGTTTTGTCCACAGGGAGGTTTATTTATATACCCTCAAATGAAACTTATACTGAGCCACCCCCCGGTTACAACTTTTGTGAAGACTGCTTCACAGTCACCACTCCGACCTCATTATCGTATATAGATCACTACACGGGATCGTGTTGACAGACGAATTATTGCATGAACACCACTCCAGTGGTGGTTTAATTAACTTAATACCTTGGTGTTAAGTTTTTACCCGACATCCGGACCTGGCCATCTGTATTACAAACTAGCTTCTATCTATGAAATTTTACTGTGAAATGTTAAAGTACCCACTGCCCTGATATATATAGTTTTATCTTGTGCTCTGTCGCTGAATGTATTTCTTATTTGTGATATGGCATCAGACCATATCTGGCGCCCATGATAATTAATTATTGGATAGATGTAAGCGGAGGGAGAACCTTTAATTTTCCTTAGTAAACTCTGTCTGATAATTTAAAATTTTTATTTATTATCTTCAATTTCTTATTACTAAATCTTATACTGTAAAAGCTCACGATAAGTGGCTTCTAGAAACACCTATCGCTTTTCTTTTATAACTTCTTTTCCTTTTTGCAAGCAAAAATTTCTTTTATCTTGCAATTTAACTTGAAATTTTATAACATTTCCTTTTCTATAACTTTTCTTTTTCGAGAAACTATAAACATTTCAGTGGCGCCTTACTGGCATCTTATTGCGATTATACCTTAATTTTGTGCAATTTTGTATTGATTGCATATTAATTGATTTGCTGCAAAGTAATGCATGATTTGCGCCTTGTGTTTAACATTTTACTGTGTATTTTTTTTAGAATTGTGATTTCTTTTTTTCAAACTGTGAAACTACCTGTGTCTTAGTATAACAGTGTAAATTATTATAGCAGTGTAACAGGGTATCACTATTTTTAACCGACTTCAAAAAAGGAGGAGGTTCTCAATTCGACTGAATTTTTTTTTGTATGTATGTTATTGCATATCTTCGCGAATTGTGAACCGATTTTCAAAATTCTTTTTTTATTTGAAGGGGTATGATTGCAAGGTGGTCCCATATTCACCAAGTCAGGATCTGATGATGGGATCCCAGGAAAATCAAGGGAAACCCTTAAATTGTATAAGCAGTTTTGGTCAAATTCTGTTTTTTTATTTGAAAGGGTATGATTGCGAGGTGGTCTCATATTCACCAAGTCAGAGTCTGATGATGGAATCCCACAAAAATCGAGGAAAACCCTTCAATTTGCCGTATACCGGCAAAATAAAATTGCGCCACTCCATTGCTCTGCGCAGGATGTCGTACAAGGCGACTAAGGAATCTTGTGTGATCCCGCAAGACGGGCAGCAGCGTCTCCCGGGGTATTCCACCTGCTGCGCTCGCCAACTGAAGTCGGTTTATATTTTTTTTTTAAAATCAACTTTATTCCATATTTATTTTGAAATTCAAGTGTAAGTTATTGCGATCAAATATTTTTTTTAACAAAAACTATATTTTTTCTTAATACTAAATCTTATACTGTAAAAGCTCATCATAAGTGGCTTCCAGAAACACCTATTTATTGCTTTTCTTTTATAACTTCTTTTCCTTCTTGCAAGCAACAATTTATAATTTACAATTTCTTCTTGCTGAACCTTGTACTGTAAAAGTTTACCATAAGTGGCTCTTGAAAGAATCTTTAACTTTTATATCTTCTTTTATCTTGCAATATTAACTTGAAAGGAAATGTTATAAAATTTCAAGTTAAGATTGCATTATTCTTCAAAAAGTACAATATGAATAAAGAAATGCTATTATTTTAATTCGTTAAAAAGTAACGATTAACAAACCTTTTGTCTTGTGTATTCGACAAACGCCTCCACCGTAAATAATGTAGTCACGAAGGTCGTAATGAATGAAATAATAATCTGTGGAGATAATATAATAATGTAGTAAATTTCTTTTAAAGCACCTACCTGGCATATAAGATGCTAGGTTCTTGCTTCGGAGGGTATATTATATCGTCACTTCAAAAATGAGAATGACAGATGACAGATATTTAATTGACAGATAAATAACAGACGTTATTATTGCTCTTTGGGTGGTACGAAAATGGTAATACGCAGTTGAGCAGCAATCGGCGAATAGTCGAAACATTTTCAAAAGGAGGAAGACCCATATCCAAAAAACCGGAGCGAGGATTTAACATTACTAAATCATTACAAAAAGTGAGGACCAAATTTATTTGTAATTTTAATTACGAACAAAAAGTATTAAATAATTCCGTTTCTTGTGATAGCATAAAGGCGTCGATCCTACTCTCGAAGTTACCTTATCATGTATAGACTAACAATCTGTTTCTTGACTCCAAAGTTACGAATTGGTCAACGAGATTGTTACCACAGATACTTTATTTTCTGCTCCAATTGCTGTTAGTAGGTGTGTTTCGCAAGGAGGACTACTGGGTCCACTGCTTTTTTAATCTATTGCGCAGATTTGTCAAAAGGGATTCATTAATTTTTATTCGTCATTGCCACATGTATGCAGATGATGTTGAAGTTTATATACCATACCTCCCGAGTGATTTTCAGAAGCAGTGCTCAAGATCAACCTGGATTTGAACCACATCCCGATCTAGTCAGCGAGAAATTCAGTAATAATATAATCTATTCAAATTAATGATTTCAGGATTAAAAAAATCAAAGAATCAGCATCTCGTGGCCCTGTGATTAGCAAAAAATAAAAAAATAGCATTTCAGGACAGAATATTGACTGCGTCAATTAGGCAAATAATCTTGGAATAGGTCCGACGTAATATAAAAAAAAAAGTTAAATAAAATACACATTTAAAGGTTTGAAAGAGAAAACGAATAATTTTCTAATACTACGTCTGATGGCAGATACTTATATGGCCCGTCTGATGTGAAGCGGTTACCATTGCCTATAGACACTTGAAACAAAACGTATTGCTCACATGTCTTTAGCCTCGCTGCCATCGCAACAACTCCTTCTTTCATGGTAACCTCATTCGAATAAATACGGCAATCGTCTAGTTTTTTTGGAATTGTGGAGAAGAATAGAATAAACAAGAAGGACATGAAATGTGTACAATATAATGTTGATATTGTTGATTGTTGGCACTTGGTGGAACATTATTATCATAATGTTATAATAAAGCACTTGTTAGCAAAACGTCGACGCGGAAGGCCTATTGGAAATTCTTTAGCTTTCTATTTTATAAAATTTAACCACTTAACAAAACAGATGGTGTGAAAATATCTAGCTGACCCGACATAAAAAATAGGTAACAACCTATTCTCTGACCTACCCGATATGCACACAAAATATCATAAAAATCGGTCAAGCCGTTTCGGAGGAGTATGGTAACTAACATTGTGACACTACAATTTTATATATTAGATGTATGTGAAATATTTTAATCAATATCAAAAAGTGACTCTTGGTAAACATAAAAAAAAACTTACATTAAATCTATACGCTTTTTCCATATAACGAATTTGGTCGTAAACCATTTTAAGCATTTGGATAAACTTCGCCGAATCTGCTCTTGCATGAAATGTGACTCGTTTGTCGAAGGATTTCTTCCAAAAAATTCCATCAAAAAGAAATATTTCAGGCATATATTCCAGTTTTACATTAGCAATTTTCATGATTGCAATGTTAAAATATTTTATTCTGAAGCTCAGAAAAAGAATGTGCATAAATCCCCATTGTATATCATGGAGTACCGAAAATGCAATTAGGAAGTACACGGTGAGAGGTACATGTACAGTTTTAATGAATACTATATTCGTACCAACCAGAAATAATATTTCAAATGTGAATGTATATTTACTTAGGAATGCGTATATTTTTTTAAGTTGTTTTCTCATAAACTTAGTCTCATGTGATCCCATTAATATATCAATTTGTATCATATGGTTAAACAGTTTCAATCCTGTTTGTTCAAACGTAGCACTTATCATATAGCAACTAATTACAATATCTAACATTATTAGCAATGATATTTCTGCAGAGGTTAAACTTTGATCATTGTATAGTTCGAATACTATATACCCCGCAAGAAGATTTATTAAAATAATTATACAAGCGCCGTATAAAACTGAGCGCGCTGATTTAGCAACAATTTGGTTTTTGTCAATATTAAATCGAACATATCCTGTAAAATATAACCACCGTAATATATTTTTGTACATATTTGAGTACTCTATTTTCAACACTTTTTGCTCTGAGTCCGCCATCTTGAGGACCGTGTACACTTTTGGTAAACGAAATTATGTGCGTTAAACTATTTAATTAAATTACACTTATAACGTAATATCGAGATCAGTTGAGCGATACTAACAATTTTATACAAATTTCAATATTAGATAAATACCTTGCATGTCGATGAAATTTAACTGATATTGTGAGGTTCATTTAGTGAAAGTCATGTAGATGAAATGATCTAAAAACACCATGTATTCATTATATATATATATATATATATATATATATATATATATATATATATATATATATATAAATTGGGTTGCTAGAAACCATAATGTTGGTGATCCACCATAAGAACTCTAATCGTAAGTCAGTAGACAAATGCATTACGTTATCAAAAATATTATTCTTTTGTAAAGCAATGAATTTTCTTTTTCCATACGCTTAATACATTTCCATACGCTAACCCAACCATTGTCAATAGCCGGGCAAGCTGAGCAAAATACCCCCAATAGTTTAGCGAAATTTCTAATAGAAACAAAAAACTTACATGTATTTTTAATACAAATTATTTAATTTTATCCCGATTTTCTCTTGGTAAATCTAAACTGAGTCGCGCGCGCGCACCTACCCGTGATAGACGCGTTAATTGGTATTTTCGAGCGATAATGACGGACGTTTTAAAGTGTAACAAATGTAACATTGTGATCGACGAATTATTGTCGTATATTCAAAACAAAGTGTCAGTGAGCGATGAAATAACGTTAATACGAATTTGTACCTCGACATTTAGCAGTGATAAAATCAAAAAATCGAAATCACTGTTGTTCGACTCGATTCCAACGGATTTGTGTAAAGTCATCCGGAAAAATAAAGGCAAAGAAGAACGAGATCTAGCCGACATTGTAAACCTGTTCAAATCTGCTGATCCAGACACGATTCCAATATTCGTGGCCAGGCAACTCGACAGGCTCCCGCCTGTTTCACTGGACCATCTCGACTGCACGAAGCTGCTTAAAGATATTAAACGAGTGCAAACTACGATCGATGACGTAAAATCAACATATGCTACGTTAGATGAGCTCAACGAACTCAAAGCTGAAATTTTACGACTCAAGAATGACTCATTGCCAGCTACATCTGCTTTTAAAGTAAATACGAAGCGTGAAAGAGAAGGGACACAAAGCATATAAGTTCTTCATAATGGAATCAAAATTACCATCCTACTTAAATGAAAAATTATGGCCTAGAGGCATTGTATTTAGGCGTTTTGTTAATTTTAAACGCAGATCACCGAGCGAGTTGGTACCTTCAGACGGCGAAAAACAACATATAAATGGATCTAAATAACCGCTCATATCGCTTTATTAGCTTCAACTGTAAAAGCGTAAAACGCTAAGTAGATGGTATAAGAGAACTATGTCACACCTGTGACTTGATAGCGTTACAAGAAACATGGGTATTAGACAATGATATTCCGTATCTTGATACCATTAACGCTGATTTCGGATATACGGGAACTTCAGCAGTGGACACGACTGCGGGTATGCTGCGGGGACGTCCCTATGGGGGCGTCGCTTTGCTGTGGAGAAATAGTGTATTCCAACAGGTGTCAGTAGTGGAGTGTAATAATGCTCGGATTTGTGCTATCAAAATAATAACAGGTGATAAACCAGTGATTGTGATGAGTGTTTATATGCCCACGAACACGGTTGAGAATCTGCCAGAATTTACGGATTGTCTCAGCACGGTAAGTGCTATAATAGATGAATATGGTATTGAATCAGTGTTCATACTTGGTGACTTTAATGCAGACTTAAACAGTTTATTTTTAAATGAACTTTTAGATTACTGCCAGGAACAGTATTGGTCTTGTGTTAACATCGATTTGCTTGGTTCGGATTCTAGTACATATACGTACATAAGTGACGCACATGGGTCTAGCAGTTGGTTGGATCACTGTGTGGTTACTCAATCGGCCAAACGAGCTGTTCTTAGTATTCATGTTAAATATGATACTCTGTGGTCAGATCATTTTCCAGTTGTGATCGAATGTAATTTAAATATATTGACTCTGAAGTTGCCCCACAGAACGACTTCTAATAAAAATATTATATGGGGTGATAGAAATAATGAACAGACTAAGAAGTATACTAATGAATGTAATATGCGATTAAAATTAATTGACTTTCCTATCGAATGTAGAAAGTGTGCTGATTTTATTGTTCTGACAACGGCCACAGGCGGGCTCTTGATAGACTATACTCTGACATTGTTCATGAGGCATCTTTGGCGGGTCAAGGACGTAAGAGGCCGGGTAAGAGTGGGAGTGGGCCGCGTGTAGTTGGATGGAACAGGCACGTCGTCGGCGCTCACCGGGAGGCTAGGTCTAAGTTTACCGAATGGGTGGCTTGTGGTAGGCTTAGGTCGGGTTTTCTATATGATGCAATGCGTGAAAGTAGAAAAGTATTTAGGTCACGTCTAAAATGGTGCCAAGATCAAATACAGATGAACGCCCTTGCAATTAAACACTCCAAGGGCGACTTTCGTGGATTCTGGCAGAATATAAATAAAACAAATGTAACACCTGGACTTCCTGTTAGTGTCGATGGCGTAAGTGACCACACAGACATTGCAAATTGTTTTAGAGAGCACTTTTCTGTACAGTCACCCTTAGGGCAAGTGGATGGTGTGTTCGATGCTGGGATGTCGAAGGGGGAAAAGGTTATGAGCTTCGATGCTAAAAGTGTTGCCAAGGTAATTAGTAAGATGAATAGAGGTAAATCCCCAGGTCATGATGGTCTCAGCATTGAGCACCTGCAACACGCTGGGCCTCATATATCTAGAGTACTGGCATTGTTTTATTCGCTGTGCGTGAGCCACTCTTACTTACCCCCGGATCTCATGAAAACTGTGGTAGTGCCTATAGTGAAGAATAAAATTGGAAATCTTTCCGATAAAAGTAACTATAGGCCTATTTCCCTAGCCACAATTGTAGCTAAAGTGTTTGACGGTTTGCTTAATGCACAGCTAGATAAATTTGTGATGCTGCATAGTAATCAGTTTGGATTCCGACCACAACTATCTACTGAAAGTGCAGTGTTGTGCCTTAAGCATACCGTCAGGTACTATAATGATCGTAAAACGCCCGTATATGCGTGCTTCTTGGACCTGTCCAGGGCTTTTGACCTGGTAGCTTATGATGTCCTGTGGGAAAAGCTCTCTAGCACTAACTTACCGCCCGAACTTGTGAGCATCTTCAAGTATTGGTACGCAAACCAGGTCAACAGTGTCAGATGGGCGGGGGCAATGTCGGAGCCGTACCTATAGGTTGAAATGCGGTGTGAGGCAGGGTGGGTTAACATCCCCCACTCTGTTTAACCTTTACATGAACGCCCTAATCGTTGAGCTCAGCAGCCGGCATGTTGGCTGTCATGTTGACGATGTATGTGTCAATAACTTGAGTTACGCTGACGACATGGTACTGCTGAGCGCCTCGATATGTGGACTTCGAAATTTAATACGGGTCTGTGAGGAGTACGCCGGTAGGCACGGTTTGAAATATAATGTGACGAAAAGCCAATACATGGTCTTTGAGACCGCTGCTGCCAGGTGCCCTCAAAATATACCACCTGTATACCTTAATGGTGTGCCGTTACACAAGGTAACTCAGTTTAAATACCTGGGGCATGTGGTGACAGCGGATCTCAAAGATAATAACGATATTGAGCGGGAACGCAGGGCGCTGTCTAAAAGGGCAAACATGTTGGCCCGTAGGTTTGCTAGATGCTCGCGTGGAGTGAAAATCACGCTCTTTCAAACATACTGCACCTCATTGTACACCTGCAGCCTATGGGCGAAATACTCGCAGAGGGCCTACAGCGCCCTGCGTGTCCAGTTCAATAACGCATTCAGGGCGATGTTGGGTCTGCCCCGCTTCTGTAGCGCTTCCGGTATGTTCGCTGAGGCGCGTGTCGATTGTTTCCATGCGACGATGCGCAAGAGATGTGCGTCGCTGGTGCGCAGGGTGTGGGGCAGCTCCAATGTCGTCCTGAGAATGATAGCAAGCATGTGGGACTGCCCTTATATTCGGCACTGCTGCGACAGACATGTCCCCAGTGGTATAGGATAGTGTGACATGTGAATTGTTTATTATTTATTTAGTGTATTATGTCAAATGTATTATTATTATTATTCTATTTTATTTTATTATTATTATGCTCTATTGTCAATTATTGGTCTATTTAGTTACCTGAAATAAATGCAATTTAATTTAATTTAATTTAAACACATGTTTCTTGAATCCAGCTCAAATCCTAGGTTTTTGTGACAAACCCCTAAAAGTTTAAAGTAAATTAACGGTTCTGAGACATAGGCGAAACATAGATATCGGCTATACAAATAATGTCATTTAGATAAATGTCAATTTTTAAACCTTGTCTCTCGTACTTAGTATGAGACAACTGGTTTAAGCTTAGTAAACATTATTGGCGCTGACGTCAAACCTAAAGGTTTACTGTTGTTAAACCGTTGAAACTCGTATGTTTGTCCTTGAAATCTAAATCTCAAAAAAAAATTAATAGTAATAAGAATGCATACTAAAAATATGCTTCTTTGAGATCAACTGTTGTCATAAAACAACCAAACAAACATGTGACAAAGTTTATGATAAGGTCATCAATTTTGTCACATTTCGAATATCTCTCATTTTAACATGCTGACAAGAGATTAATTTATTTTGTCTTATTGCAATGTCACTAAAGTTAATATTTTATGGGGCCATGTTTTTGGGCAACAGGACCATTAAAAGGTACAAACAATATACCCTTTTACGAAACTTAAAATAACTATATCATTACTTATGCAATACCATTTGTCCAAGTAGTAAAACCATCTACCCGCGTGAGGAATTACCTCTACTGGGGTTTGAAGTTTTTGCCGCTCTGCTTGGCTGACACTCGTGGGTCTCTGTCCGGAGCGGTTTTGACGCACATTGATTCGACTGCCGTATATAGCGGCCCAGCTGCCCACCCTGCCTGTAGAGCCGATGCACTGTCGAACGGGGTGGACCTCTCAAGTTTCCTTGGTTAGGGTATTTTCTAGCCGATGTTGTAGCGGCATCACTTCGCTTAACTTCAGCTGATTGAACTTACTTATTTGACTTGCATTTACAGCTGACTTTGACGCCTTCATCTTCTCGCCTAGATTAACCCCGCAAAGGTAAGTATCATGTTTAAAAATGTTATGTATTTAGGTTTGATGACACTAGTTTCCTTCTGCGTTTAGTATCCTCATAATGAGTCTAAAAATATTTAGCTTATTTCGGAGATCTGTATTATATGTAAAATATATCTATTTCTATTTTATCAGTATTTCTATCAATAACTGTGCATAGAACGTAGGACGAGAAATTACATGGCCCTAGCGTTTAGCAATTTGGTCAGGTATTTTAGGGTCAAAACTTTATGATATTCATAAGAATATTCTGTATCCGGTAATATTCGTCTGTAATAGTACCGAACAAATAAAGGCACCTCCGTTTTTGTTTTAAAATAGGTGAACAATATACGTTTAATGTCACTGAACGCAATCTCGTTGCGTCACTGGACTACAATGGATCAGCCATGTGCACGACATGGAGTATACCATAATAAGTTGCAAGTCAGATATAATAAGAATATTCTGTATCCGGGTGGAAACATTTACGTCGCCTATCTTCGTAATATTCGTCTGTAATAGTACAGAACAAACAAAGGCACCACCGTTTTTGTTTTAAAATAGGTGAACAATATACGTTTAATGTCAGTGAACGCAATCTCGTTGCGTCACTGGACTACAATGGATCAGCCATGTGCACGACATGGAGTATACCATAATAAGTTATATAATATAATAACCATTTTATAGAATACTCCACAGTGGCGCACGAAAGCAGTGCACATCATTTTGAGTCTTTGGACGTACGCTCGTTACGCCGCTAGACTTGGTAGGTATCAGCCGTGCGCTCGTCACGGAATATAACCATACGTATAATTAGGTATATCGATATAATATAGTCTATAATATTTCAAAATGCTAGAAAAGCATTAGTAAATTTCCAGAGATGCGATTTATTTGAAATACTTGTATTTAAAATGCAAATACAAAATGCAAAATACCTATTTTGTATTTTGTATTTAAATACCTTTTAATAAAAAGCATTTTGTATTTTATTTGAAATACTTTGTGAAATGTATTTTGCATTTTAAAAATGCAAAATACTATTGTGTTAAGTTTACTAAACATTACCAGTCAAACAAAATTAAATGAACGAATGACGCTGGTATTGGCCAATTTGACTGCTAGAGGCGCTGCTAGCTTTGCACGCCTAACGTCTGTCTAGCTAGTCACAAACGAAAACGACAAACATGGACTAAGGAACCTGACGCCGCCGACTCGTTATGACAAGTATCAAAGTAAGTAGTAACGTTTAATCGTTAACTGCCCTTAATAAACTGGGCTAATAATTACAAATAAACTAATAGTCGGCAGGAGATTGTCTGACTTCCGGGACACACAGGCGTTGAGACCAATGAGAAGCAAAAATTTTCGGACCTGAACCCTTTGTAGGTCTCTCATATGGGACAGTAATTATGGCTATAAATGGCAGAGTGAACTTAGGCATCAGGCTGAATAGAAGGGGATGAGTGGAATGCTACACTCCAAGGAAACCATTGACAAAGGTACAGTGAATTAGTACAGGTATGGACATAAATAAGACAGGAAACGGGTGCGTCTCATGCTTGGGGCACTGACGGGCCATTATACCTGCAATGGACACCTATACAAAATGAAACGCGTTGCCCAGAGTGCGGAACATGCAAAGGGTCTAACGAGACCATGAAATATTTGATGTGTCAATGTGACGCCCTAGCCGGCAAACGAATGGAAATTCTAGGAAAGGCATAACCGGGCCTGGACGACTACAGGCTCCTCCCAATAAGCGGCATACTGAATTACATGGAACATGTCTCCAGACTGAGGTCAGGTGAGAGTGCCTAAAGGATTAGAAAGAGCACAAAGTATCCATGACGGTCGACATGTATTCTAACAACTGGTATTGTTAAAACGTGTATTAAATAAAAATAAAGAGAATTGAATTGGACAAAAGGTATTTGTATTTTGAAAAAGTATTTTGAAAATACCTATTTTGCATTTAGCATTTAAAATACAAAACTCAAAACCATTTGGCATTTTGCATTTGAAATAGTAAATCGAAAAAGTATTTGCATTTTGTATTTAAATACATTTCTTAAACTATTTTGTACATCTCTGTAAATTTCCCCCTGCGAGTATGGCTCCTCAATAACGTAAAATAATTACCTATATTCGCCATACGAGATTTATTATCAAAACTAGACGGTAGGCAGCGAACATAATAATGAACATGGAATGTTACACTCAATGTTTCCGTTTTTATCTTTAACTTAGTCAAATAATAAAGAATTATTAATATCTAGCCAGAACACAATGTGTAATAATGTAATAACCACTAACCTTGCGTTGCTAATGAACCGGATTCCGATTTTGAATAATATCGTACGCGTTTCTCCTGTATTTTTCTGTTTTCTTTTACCCATAATTACACCGAAACGCTATCGAAGATGATTACATTTGATAACTTGAAACTAATTTTAAGAGTAGTTGCAATGCCCGCATTGCTCGCACAAAGAAAGCGAATGAGGCTTCACCGGTTACAAGCGCGGGAGCCGAAGGCGACCGGAGTGGGGGATATGAGTCAATTAAATACTTTTTATTTCAAATTTTAGCTCTTAAATTGTGCAATGCCCAGTACATTGTAAAGTGTACTACATAGTAAAGGAATAAATCTGGAGGATGTAGCGTCCATGTATAATTATCATTAATTAAGATATTGAAAAATCATCTAGGACACTGTTGTATCAAAAATAAAGATACACGTCACTTGTAAAAGGCTATATGTATTTGAAATAATGTGCAATTTGAGAAAATGGAAGAAAATTTGGCTTTTAAGGCCTGCTGTAAAGCGCTACTCAAGTACAAACTTAAGTAAATATTAGCTAAAACTTCACAAAACTGTATTATTATATTAACCCGCCATCACTCGAGCGGGGTGCTGTCAGCATCCCACGCATTTTTGAACGTAAAAAAAGAATAATAATTTCTCCAGTTACGAATCCGCGCCTCTCAGTACCTTCAAGTGACCTTTTAACGCGTCGATACAAGGCGGGAGGGGCACACTGGCGCGAGCGCTCGCAGTTTTAGGACGTGTTCATGACGGGGTATCATGAACACGTCCTAAAACTGCGAGCGCCGTGTTATACTCTTTCGAAAGTTACTTTATCAGCAAGGTAGGTACATGTTTTCAATTGTTTTGCAAAAGTAAATTATTTATTGTGCCGTTATTTACTATAGTGTAAATAGTGGTGTATTTCTTAGCATGTATTCAATGGTTTTTGTTTGTACAAACTTTTTATTTACCTTGCTTTGTTCGTATGTAATTACAAAAAAAATGTTTTATATACCAAAAATAAGAAAATTTTATTTGATTTTATTAAATAGTTCTTATATTTATGTTTTTCAATGAGAAGTTTATGTTAAAAACTAAGAAGTTTTTTTTTCTTTAGTTCGTTGAAATTTATATCTCAATATTATTACTAAAAAGGCTGATTATTATAATGTTCTGTAGAACAGTAATAAAGTTGAATAAAAATTTAAGTTTTTTATTTACATACGTCGTACAACACAAAATAATAAAATGCTGGTATAATTTCATTAACTGATGCTATATGTATAGAAATGTACTTTGAATATGTGGGGTGGCCACAACACCACGCGAGTACTCACGAGGCTAAAAACCGCGCGAGTGCTCGAGGGTTAATACAAATACGTAATCATTATTACCAAGTCCGAGCGAATATGATACTACCACTGACGAAGAACCTTGCACTAAAGTCAATGTCAAAGTTGCAACCCGGCTCCTCTAAAATGGTTGGGTATGAGGGTGTAGCAATCAATTTGCGAAGTTACATAATAGGTAATGTAATCTCTTGATGTCTTCCTGCATATGACTCTCCAGAACAACTATTTCTTGACATTGAAATTACCCTACATCATTCCAAAGTTATGCTTTGAATCACCTTATTTCTTCAGCTCCTTGGAAAATTCTCGCACATCTACGCCTACAGATTAAAACATGATACTCATGGGATACTTTATGAGTGACGGGCGCACAAAAAAACAATCAGGTATTGGAACAACTTTATGTATGTGTAACTGGCCTGATCGGCCATGTAGTATATCTGCCTATTTGATGTTACTTTCTGCTTGCTTATGTTTCGCTATTTATTATTTTGTAAAAAGCTGTATTGTGTATAAAATATTTTACACAAATTTCCAATGTGCTTATCTGTGCCTAATATACCTAATAGTGATGTAATGAATATTGGATTTTTTTAAATTCGCGAATCCCTCATCAGTATTCCCAAATAAATACGGCATGGGAGCCTTCAAGATAACCCGGTGAAACGGCTGTCCGCTGGCCGCCCGCAGGTCAGTAGGGTTCCCGAACCCGGGGATCACCTAATCTCCGCCGCGGGAGGCTGAACCGCCAGCCTGTGTAAAGTCCCTGTTGTAGTAGTCGTGCCGGAGGAGGAGACCGGAGTGGACCCGGCTGCTGCAGCAGGGGGGGACCGGGGGCCCTTCCGCCCGCCGCGCTAGCAAACCGCACAACCTGCACTGTACTGCGGGGGTAGACACCGCGCTTTTGTCTCTTGCGCCGTCAGTGAAACAACTCCTCTTATTTATAAACCTCTAACCGCTTTCATATGGCCAGAAAAAAAAAAGAAGATCTTTCCAGCGGCGTCCTCATCCACGTTCGACGTGGACTTCTGTAACGTCAGGGGACTTCACTCAAACATAAATGCAGTTCACCAACATCTCGAAACTGCAAAGCCGACCCTACTTTTTTTAACGGAGACGCAAATATCTTGTCCGGCCGATACATCTTATTTATTATACCCCGGGTACAAACTTGAACATTCTTTTGTACGTAGAGCCGGGGTATGTATGTACGTCCGGGATGATATTTGCTGTCGACGTCTTCACGGCCTAGAAGACAGGGACCTGTCAGTGTTGTGGGTACGCGTGGATCAGGGCGGCCGCACCCGGATCTACGCGTGCCTCTACAGGTCTCATAGCGGTGATACGGACACAACTCGATTGATCGAGCACCTGCAATTGGCGACTGACAAGGTCACCGAGAGGTACCCCTCCGCGGAGTTAGTGATTTTGGGAGACTTCAATGCCCACCATGCCGAGTGGCTCAGCTCTCGGTCCACTGACTTCGCGGGGAGGTCTGTACATGATTTTGCTCTGGCCTATGGTTTCTCACAGCTGGTTCATTCTCCAATGAGAATACCAGATATTGAGGACCATACTAGCTCTCTACTGGACCTTCTGCTGACCACACACCCGGATGGGTATACAGTCTCGGTGGATGCGCCACTTGGTTCATCGGACCACTGTCTCATCCGGACACAAGTGCCATGCGCTAGCCCTGTCACACCCCGGTCTACCGGTTGGCGTCGCATGTGGCACTATAAGTCAGCAGACTGGGATGGAGCGTGGAGGCAGCTCTGTTTCGAGTCGGAACATGTGGACATCTGTGCATCTGCTGTAGCTGAAGCCATTTTAGCTGGGATGGAATTATTTATTCCAAACCGGCGGGTAGCTACTTCAGGTGCTAAGAAGCCGCCGTGGTTTAATCGGTCTTGTAGGGAAGCTAAACTCCGCAAGCAAGCTGCATACGAGGCTTGGACCACGGCACGTATTAACGGAGCTCATAATGTTTCTGACTTGAAACGCGAGTTTAATGCTGCCTCGAGGTTCTGTAAGAGAGTAATTGCCAGGGCTAAGTTCGAGTTCATCGGCAGGATTGGTGAGCGCCTAGCTAAGCACCCATCTGGGAGCCGTGCGTTTTGGTCGCTCGCTAAGGCTGCCGAGGGAAATTTTTGTCAGTCGTCCTTTCCACCACTTCGAAAACCGGATGGTAGCCTGGCCCACAGTGCAAAAGAGAAAGCCGATCTGTTGGGGAATCTCTTTGCCTCAAACTCTACTTTGAACGACGGGGGCGCCGCACCGCCCTCCATCCCGCGGTGTGGTGATTTCATGCCAGAAATCTCATTTTCTCAACGAGATGTTCGGCGGGCATTATTATCCCTCGACGTTCACAAGTCGAGCGGGCCAGATGGCATTCCGGCAGTGGTGCTAAAGCTGTGTGCTCCTGAATTGTGTCCTGTACTTACGCGCCTTTTCGTGCTCTCCTATTCCACCAAGGCAAGTTCCATCATCGTGGAAGACTGCGAATGTGCACCCTGTGCCCAAAATGGGTGACAGATCAGACCCATCGAATTACAGGCCTATCGCTGTTACCTCCCTTCTCTCCAAGGTAATGGAGCGCGTCATTAACAATCGGCTCCTGAAATACCTAGAAGATCACGATTTAATCAGCGACCATCAATACCGCTTCCGTCATGGTCGCTCGACTGATGATCTTCTAGTGTATCTTACACATCGCTGGGCTTCAGCCGTGGAGAGTCAAGGTGAGGCATTGGCTGTCAGTCTAGATATGGCGAAGGCGTTCGATCGGGTCTGGCACCGTAGTCTTCCTTCGAAGTTGCCTGTATACGGTCTACCAGAGGGTTTATGCGAATGGGTCGCTAGCTTCTTGTCCAGCAGAAGCATTAGAGCCGTTGTTGATGGCAGTTGCTCCGATAGCATGGACATTAATGCTGGCGTCCCGCAATGAAATGAAATGAAATGAAATGAAATGAAATGAAATGAAATGAAATGAAATGAAATGAAATGAAATGAAATGAAATGAAATGAAATGAAATGAAATGAAATGAAATGAAATGAAATGAAATGAAATGAAATGAAATGAAATGAAATGAAATGAAATGAAATGAAATGAAATGAAATGAAATGAAATGAAATGAAATGAAATGAAATGAAATGAAATGAAATGAAATGAAATGAAATGAAATGAAATGAAATGAAATGAAATGAAATGAAATGAAATGAAATGAAATGAAATGAAATGAAATGAAATGAAATGAAATGAAATGAAATGAAATGAAATGAAATGAAATGAAATGAAATGAAATGAAATGAAATGAAATGAAATGAAATGAAATGAAATGAAATGAAATGAAATGAAATGAAATGAAATGAAATCTTTATTTGCTCAGATAAAGGTACAAAGTGGTCTTATGAGATATATACATAGCTTCCTTCATCTGCTACTTGAATAGCATGCAAATATAATTAAATTACAAATTGTCTGAATATCGAATCTCAAATTATTTTTAATCAATTTACATATTATTATATAGTCATCATTTGTTAGATTATTAAATGTAAAGTTAATGTCAATCACTACATAGTATAAAACAAAGTCGCTTTCTCTGTCCCTATGTCCCTTTGTATGCTTAAATCTTTGAAACTACGCAACGGATTATGATGCGGTTTTTTTTAATAGATAGAGTGATTCAACTGGAAAGTTTATATGTATAATATATGCATAACATAGTAGTAAAACACTGATAATTTAGAGGTTTCTAATGTGATGTCGTAAATAAACACATTTTTTTGCTTTTTCATTGCAAACGCTGGCTGAACCCAACGAGATAGATCAAAATAATGTAGTACAGTATTGTTCACCTTAAAATGGTCTACAAAAAAGTTTTCGATGGTATATGTCTATCTCTTAGTGGTAACACACAATAACCGTTATTTTATCCTTTGCTTTTTACAAGAAATAATGCCTTATTTACGAAGCGATTTTAAGCAATACAGAATTAATCCTTATCCAATTAAGTACCTTAAATACATTGCGCATTTAATATAGATCAATATGGCCCTTCATAGCATGTAATTTAAATGAATAGTTTAGAAGATATTACACATTTAAAATGCAGGGACATAACGGCTGTGGCGGTACCGGCCGCTGAGCCGGTGGCGTGTGCCTATAACTGGGGAAGGACTGGATAGGACAAAGCGCAAAGACCTTCTGTAGTACATTTAGTATCAGCATTGCACCCGTGCGAAGCCGGGGCGGGTCGCTAGTTTGTTATAAGTATTTATTTAATTGAATCTTGCAGAAATTCATTTACTGAATAATAGCTTTTCTCAAGAAGAAACTTACACAAGGCGTTATTTAATTTATTACTCGTTAAGTTCTTAATTTCTTCAGGTAGCTTGTTGAAAATTTTAATTGACATTGCATAACAATTGTTTTGATATAATGAAGAGTGAGGAGTATGATTCAGTGCTAATCGATTTCCTTTTCTTGTATTGCGGGGATAAATATCAGATGCTCTTTGATACAAGTACATATGAGATTTTGTAAATTTTGCCATTTCTAATATGTATATGCATGGTAAAAGCAATATTTTTAGTTTCATAAATAATGGTTTGCAAGAATCATAAGGCGCAGCTCCACATATAGCCCTAACACATTTTTTTTGTGCAATAAAGGCTCTGTTAAAACCCACACCGTTCCCCCATATTATCAATCCATATCTAAGTACTGATTCCACATAACCGTAGTATGCAGAAAGAGCAGTTTTTTGGGTTGCAATTTTACGGAGTCTGTTCAAAACAAAGACGTATCTATTTAGTTTGACACAAATTTGATTGATATGATCAGCCCAATTTAATTTTCTGTTTATTACAATGCCGAGAAATGTCGTATTTTCTATTTTATTTATGTTTAGTCCATTATAATTAATATTAAATTTCATGTCTGTTAAATTATTATTAAAGTTAATATAATTCGTTTTCAAAAGGTTAATTTTTAAATTATTTTCGTCAAGCCATTTTATTATTATGTCCATTGTGTTATTTATTTCACGTTCATGATTTAAAGTCTCTTCATCTTTATTGCTACTGATTATTACTGAAATATCATCCGCAAACAGTATGGTTTTATGTTTTACTGTCTTTGGTAGGTCGTTTATGTACAGTAAGAATAACAGAGGTCCTAAGACGCTCCCCTGTGGTACACCAAATTTGTTGGATTTATATTCTGACCTATACCCTTCCAGAACATTTTTGGTATTAATTCTGTCAATTTCCACACATTGAGTCCTATTTAGAAGATATGTTTTGAGCCAATCGTGTGCTCTTCCTCTGACACCGTAGCTTTCTATTTTATTTAGTAAAAGATCATGGTGGACCATGTCAAATGCTCTGGTCATGTCGTAAAACAGTACTGTTGTCAAGTTTTTTTTGTCAATGTTATAGGTAATGTCATGTATTAAGTTAAATGCCGCTAGCGTTGTCGATTTATTTTTTTGACGTAAGACATAAGACGTGTATGCATGCATTTTTCGAAAATCTTTGCGAATACCGATAATAATGTGATAGGGCGATAGTTCAATAAATTTGTTTTTTGTACCGCCTTTTTTATACCGTGGTTTAACAATAGACGCTTTTAATTTATCCGGAAAGAAACCCGTCTCAAAAGATAGGTTTACTAGGTGCGCTAGAACTTCACAAATTTCTTTCCTGCAGTCTTTTATGATCATTGTTGATATTTCATCGTGGCCTTCCGCTTTTGTGTTCTTGAGTGACATTATTATTGTGATTATGTCATTTGCATCAAACGGTTTAAGAAATATGGTGTTAGGCAGATTATCAACAGTTTGTTTTATGTTAAGTCTATCGTTTAATTTATTAGGTGTTTCGACAAAGTAATTGTTGAAATTATTTGCAATAGAGGATGGGTCATTTATTTCTTTATCTTTATAGAATATTTTATTTATGAAATTTTGTCCCCTGATTTGTTCTGATTGATTTTTAATAATGGACCACGAGGTTTTACATATATTTTTACTTTTCGTGATAATTTTGTTATTGTTATTTTTTTGTGCCGATATAATACATTTCTTTAACATTTTTGAATATTTTTTATATTTTAATTTATTCACTTCTGATTTCGTCGCATAAAACTTAGATCTTAACATATTTTTAGTTCTGCAACTTATCTTATCCTTTAGATATCCATCTTGACTTCGATTTAATATTTACTTTATAAGTAGTTTTTGGAAAACATAGCTTATACAATAAACAAAAAGTATCATGAAATTCGTTAAACGCCTTATTCATATCTTTTTCTTCGTATACATTATTCCAGTGTAGACTTTTGAGGTACATACGAAACTTCTTAATATTTTCTTTGGAGTAATCCCTTTTGTACAAAACATATGGTTTTTGTTGTACGTATCGATCTGAGACAGGAAAGCTCATCATTTGAGCTGTATTATGATCTGACAGTCCTAATGGAATCAAAATACCTACAGCACCTTCTATATTAGTAATTATTTGGTCAATGCAAGATTTACCGCGAGTAGGTTCATTAATGCATAGATTTAAATTATTATTTCCTGCAATATCTTTAAGGCGAGTAGTTATATTATTGCTTTTCAAGATGTCTATATTAATGTCACCTGCTATTATTACTTTCTTTTTATGATATTTTTTATTTATTGTATGTAACAGGAGTTCTAATTTATCAAAAAAAGTATTAACATTTCATGCCGGGGTCCGATATACACAAATAATAATGATACCATAGTGTAAAAGCTCTACAGCACAACATTCAAATGTACAATTTTGTAGTAAGCAGTCGAAGTCTGTTATTTTTTTAAATTCGAGGTTCTCATAGATCAGAATACAAACTCCTCCCCGTTGTTTATTTGATCTAGAATAATAGGTACCTACTTTATAGCCATTTATATTAATGTTACTTTCATTTCCTGAGCGTATAAATGTTTCGGATAGGCAGATGACATCTGGACACATGTTATTTTTTTTTAAGTCAATAAGTGACAGAGTTAGCAATTCTTGTTTTGCCAAGACGCTAGCAATGTTTTGGTGTAATATTCTAAAGAAAAAACTGTTTCTCTGGTGCACCTGTTGCGTTATTGACCATAGCATGCTCACGTCTAGTATCGTTTCTACTTTTCAGTACCCTAGGAAAATAGTATGGTATGGTGCCCTTAACGTCTTTAGTTGAAGTTTTATTACTTTTAAAATAAAAAGGTATGGTTCCCGCTTTCGCATATGTGTGGTTTTGTTTAACAGGACGTTTATTTTTGTTAAAAGTTTTTTTTTTTTTCATAATCTATCACATCTATAGCAAGATTAAGTTGCCTGCACATTGTATTATTGCCTTTGTCATGCATACCCACTTCAATAAATTGGCAATGTGTAAACTGTTTACATATATTTTTCAGTTGATCATTTAACGTTTGTTCATTTAAATACTTATTATACCTTACACTAAGTACTATTATATTATTACATTTATACTTTTTAAGCAAACTATACAATTCAGACACTGTGACCATTGGATCAGTGTCATGTTCACCAATATTAAGAAAACAATTTTGTCACTGGGGCCCAAAATCATATTATCACAACCTTTTAGAATTTCTACCGTTGTTGCGTTTGGTTTCGAAAAGCATTTAACAGAGTATTTCTCATATTTGGTGTTTATTCTAGAATCATAAATAGCAGTACCCATGCCCGTACATTGTTTACCTCCGAATATCCAGATTACTTTTTGTGAATTTTCTTGAATACTATTTACTTCTACTCTATCAGTTGTATATTTATCTGAAGCCGTCTGCGTTGCCGTTTCCTTTAGATGTGCCTCCTCTTTCAGTGTGTTATTTATGCCGTTACAGTTTGATGACTGACGCGGTGTTTGGGAGTCAATATTTTCACCGAAGTTTAATTTTCTTTTAGTACTGCTTAAGGAACGCTTTCGACGAAATTCTTTTTTGTTGTTTGAATTTGATGTACAGATATGTGTCAATTCTTTTATTTTAAACTCTCTATCCTCCAGGTGTTTTTGCAGCTTAGAATTTTCAAGACATAGTCTGTCTATTTCATTATGAGCACTTGTAAGCTTTAACTCCAACATTTTAATAGTATCCTTAAGTTCTTGTGTCTCACCTAAGTCCAATGTAGATAAATCTGGCAAACTTCGAGCCATATCGGATTCTAATGACGAACTCAAGGTCTGATTCAATTTTACATAAGACCTGGTTAATTTGTTTCTTCTACGAAGTGTAATGTTGTCATCCATTTTGTTTAAATTATTTATTTTTCAATTCATTTAATAATAGTGTTCCAAAAATATGATATAATCAATTTAAATAAATATGGAACAAAAGATATCAATAAAAAAAAATCTTGTATTTTCTAGTATTCGAACCGTGTATGGTAGTTTTAGTTTGCATGTAACGCTCTAAACTACAGAGCCGTTAAACACTTGTTAGACGTCGACGAAATATCGCATCACATTATAGCGACCTTTTTGTTTAGTCATCGATGACCAGTGTCTGTCGGCCGTTGTTGCCGCGTCGATTGATGAGTCACTTCACTGGTATTCACTTTACTTGATAATATACGATTCTTGTCGGTATTAATATATAATTTATTTTAGTTAAACATTGTTGATTTTTCGATTTCACATAAGCACTTTGTTTATTTTTGGTTCCATATAGTTTTATTTGTATGTTTTCGTGTTTTATGACGGTAAACAGCCGTGATAAATATTATAAAAAAATTAAATAACATAGGAGCCCCGCGCTCCGCGGCCCGTGCGCGCGTATGCGCGCACGGGCCGCGGAGCGCGGGGGAGTCTGACTAAGTCTGAGCAAGGCTCTGTATTGTCCCCGACGCTGTTTTTGCTGCATATCAATGATATGTTATCTGTTGACAGCATTCATTGCTATGCGGATGAGAGCACCGGGGACACATTTTATACGGGCCGCGCTAATATTCCCCGCTCTCTGGTGGAGGAGAGCCGCGAACGACTTGTGTCGGAAATCGAGAGCACACTAAGTAAAGTGTCCGATTGGGGGCAACAGAAATTAGTGCGATTCAACCCCTCTAAGACACAAGTCTGCGCGTTCACCGCTAAGAAAACCCCTTTAGCTGTGGTTCCTCAATCCCAAAACACACCCCTTACCATCGCCAAAAACATTGGGATTCTTGGACATCATTTTGAGTCGTTGGACGTACTCTCGTTACGCCGCTAGACTTGGTAGGTATCAGCCGTGCGCTCGTCACGGATTATAATCATACGTATAATTAGGTATATCGATATAATATAGTCTATAATATTTCAAAATGCTAGAAAAGCATTAGTAAATTTCCCGCTGCGAGCATGGCTCCTCAATAACGTAAAATAATTACCTATTTTCGCCATACGAGATTTATTATCAAAACTAGACGGTAGGCAGCGAACATAATAATGAACATGGAATTTTACAGTCAATGTTTCCGTTTTTATCTTTAATTTAGTCAAATAATAAAGAATTATTAATATCTAGCCAGAACACAATGTGTAATAGACACTAACCTTGCGTTGACAATGAACCGGATTCCGATTTCGAATAATATCGTACGCGTTTCTCCTGTATTTTTCTCTGCGTATGAGATTCCTTGTCTTTATGTTTCCTTTTACCCATAATTACACCGAAGCACTATCGAAGATGATTACATTTGATAACTTGAAACTAATTTTAAGATTAGTTGCAATGCCCGCACAAAGAAAGCGAATGAGGCTTCACATGTTACAAGCGCGGGAGCTGGAGGCGACCGGAGTGGGGATAGAGTCAATTAAATACTTTTTATTTCAAATTTTAGCTCTAAAATATTGTGCAATGCCCTGTACATTGTAAAGTGTACTACATGTGAATCTGGAGGATGTAGCGTCGATGTATAATTTTATTTATACCTTTCTTATTACTAAATTTTATACTGTAAAAGCTCACGATAAGTGGCTTCTAGAAACACCTATCGCTTTTCTTTTATAACTTCTTTTCCTTTTTGCAAGCAAAAATTTATAATTTACATTTTTTTGTTACTAAATACTGTAAAAGCTTACCATAAGTGGCTCTTGAAATAAACTTGAATTTAACTTTTATAACTTCTTTTATCTTGCAATCTTACTTGAAATTTTATAACATTTCCTTTTCTATAACTTTTCTTTTTCGAGAAACTATTTTTTAACATTTCAGTGGCGCCTTACTGGTATCTTATTGCGATTATACCTTAATTTTGTGCAATTTTGTATTGATTGCGTATTAATTGATTTGCTGCAAAGTAATGCATGATTTGCGCCTTGTGTTTAACATTTTACTGTGTATTTTTTTTTAGGATTGTGATTTTTTTTATCACACTGTGAAACTACCTGTGTCTTAGTATAACAGTGTAAATTATTATAGCAGTGTAACTATTTTTCCTTATTTATTTTGAAATTCAAGTGGACGACCTCGGTGGTCGAATGGTTAGCAATGGCCACTTTGACTCCGAGGTCGCGGGTTCGATCCCCGCATAAGACAAACATTTGTGTGCATGAACATGTCTGCTTGTCTTGGTCTGGGCGTTTTCTATGTATTACAAGTATGTATTTACAAAAAAAAAAATGTATTTATGTACATTTATCAGCTGTCTAGTACCCATAACACAAGCTTTGCGCCTAATTTGGGACTCAAAGTCAAAATTCTTTATTCTGTGGGCCCTCGCAGGCACTTAGACACGTCTTTTACAATTAGGTATATTTTTTTATCTACCAGCATTTCGGAATGACCATTGACGAGAAGAAATGCCGAAAGAAACTCTGTCAATATAGGTCTTTTTTTTTAAATAGCCATACAATATTATCATAATACAATAAAAAGAAAATGGTATTCGACCAAAATAAGAGAAAAAAAAAAAATTAAAGTAAAATGAAATAGTAAAAAAAATAAAAATATAAAAAATCATAGTATAGAGTGTATATACATATTGTATAAAGTCTAAATATGTATATCCACAATACTACTTGTAAAGATAAGACGCCTGTGCTTCACATCCTGTGCCGAGAATTTGCCATACATTTTTATCATTAAGGTAATCGTCGGTCCTGTAGTAAGCCTTTTTACATAAGGTGGTCTTGATAAGCTGTTTGAATTTAGTGTCGGGTAAAATCAGGACCGACTCCGGCAACTTATTGTAGTAGCGGATGCAATTTACGACAAACGAATTATTGACCTTCCCCAGTCTATGTTTTGGAATAACCAATTTGTTTTTGTTCCTCAAGTTCACATTAGTTATATCACATACTTTTGTAAAATTCGAAATATTTTTACGGACGTACATAATATTTACATAAATATATTGAGAAGCGACTTTGAGGATGTTTATCTCCTTAAATAACTCACGGAGTGAATCCCTAGAACCCAAATTGTAAATTGATCTAATGGCTCTCTTTTGTAATACAAAAATTTTATCAATGTCAGCTGCTTTACCCCAAAGCAATATGCCATATGACATAACGCTATGGAAATAACTAAAATAAACGAGCCTAGCAGTTGTCTCGTCCGCTATCTGTCTTATTCTCCTAACCGCATAAGCTGCGGAACTGAGTCTGCGAGCTAGTTACATTATATGAGGGCCCCATTGCAACTTTGAATCAATGGTAATACCAAGAAAAACAGTATCATTGTCATAAACTAGGGTGGTGTCCTTTATGACTACATCAGCATGGACTTGCCTGACATTGGGTAACGTGAATTTAATACATTTAGTTTTGTATGAGTTAAGAAGGAGATTATTTGTAGTAAACCAGTTCAAAATTGCAGAAAGAGCATTATTAACATCATCAATTTTGTCTTTATACCTAGCAACTTTAAAAATAAGTGAGGTATCGTCGGCAAACAGTACTACGTTGGCAAATTTTTCTACCAAATCAGGCAAGTCATTGATGTATACCAAGAATACTAGATGGCGCTGTGTAAATTGTCTAGAAATATTTATTTATTTATATTTAACTTATTGCGATCAAATATTTTTTTAACAAAAACTAAAATTTTTCTTAATACTAAATCTTATACTGTAAAAGCTTATCATAAGTGGCTTCTAGAAACACCTATTGCTTTTCTTTTATAACTTCTTTTCCTTCTTGCAAGCAACAATTTATAATTTACAATTTCTTCTTGCTGAATCTTATACTGTAAAAGTTTACCATAAGTGCCTCTTGAAAGAATCTTTAAATTTTATATCTTCTTTTATCTTGCAATCTTAACTTGAAAGGAAATGTTATAAAATTTCAAGTTAAGATTGCATTATTCTTCAAAAAGTGCACTATGATGAAAGAAATGCTATTATTTTAATTAGTTAAAAAGTATAGATAAACAAACCTTTTGTCTTGTGTTTTTTTTTATATACTATGTCGGGTGGCAGACAAGCATACGGCCCGCCTGATGTGAAGTGGTTAACGTAGCCATATTAACCCCTTCGGTCCCTGTGTCCATCTCAATGGACATGATTTAGTACCTATCATAACATACTGTATGTTTATAAAACATTTAATGTAAGCATGACATTACACTTGGAACGAATCTAAGAATGTACCTTATAAACAAAGAACAAAGAATTATTATATAAGTAGGTTAAAATATACCGTCAAGTGTTGACCATAGTCAAAATTACGCCTGGAGCAAGTAAGTCTTAAGTTTTATTTTATTTTTTTAGGATTCCTTATGTTATTATTGTTGTTATTTTTTTCTATGAGTAATGCATGTATATTGATTAGAATTATGATTTTATAAATTCAAAATAATGTGTATTATTTGAGAAATATGTATTTTTTCGTATGTCCATCTCAGTGGACAACGGGTCTCTATAGTCGTAACATACATTTCTACCGAATATCTATTGTGTCGAAAACTACAATATTATTTTGTTTTATTTTAGCCATGGATTTATCTAAACAAAAATATATTAATGTATTGTTCGCCATAGGTACTAGAAAATGGCATGGATTCGGATATTGATGAAGAAAGTGACGACGAGACATTATCAGCTACATTAGTAAATGAGGCTCGTGTAGGTAGTACCATTATACATCCTAACGAATCACCAGCAATAGAAGGTGATGTAGAAGATGAATTGGAAGAGCAACCAGGGTCTAGTGCTGAATCAAGTAAATAAAAAAAAAGAAAACAAGACTTAGTATGGAGAAAAGATCTTCCATTCGAGGTACCGAATTTCACTTGGACCGCCCCACTCTCTGACGTAGTATCAACAATCAGATTAGATAGATTTGGAAAGCCTCCATTATTATCTGATAGGGAAGGGGGGAAAAAGGCGAGAGGATATTCCGAACAAGTCATCAATGATACTAAGAATGTAGTGATCGTCAAGTGGATGGACAAAAGGTGTGGTCTTAGCCTCGAATTTTGTTGGTATAGGAAATCAAGATTTGGCGCGACGATGGAACAAATTATCTAAAGAATACATAACTATTCCACGTCCTGAACTTATCCAATTATATTATAATGATGGCATGGGCAGAGTAGACAAGACTGATCATTTGATTAGTCTGTACCGTATTTTCATTAGGTCTAAGAAATGGACTTTGCGAATGATATTCCACGCTATCGACTTAGCTCTAACGAATAGCTGGTTAGAATATCAAGAGGATAGCAAAGTTTGCAATATACCAAAAAAAAGATATTTTGGATCTGTTGCATTTTCGACAGCGCGTGGCAGATGCTCTTATAAAAATGGGACAACCACTAATAACCAGAAAAAAAGGACGTCCATCTTCCGGCAATAGCAGTCCTATAAATATTCTAAGCACCAAGAAACGACGTCGTTGCAGAGAAATGAGACCAGCGGAAGAAATCCAATACGTTACTGTCGATCACCTACCAGAATATGACGATAAAAAAGATGCAACAAGATGTAAAAAACCTGATTGTAAGGGGAAAACTCATGTGTTGCCTAAAGTGTAACATATATTTTGTGCTTTACCGGTGACAGAAATTGTTTTAGAACGTTTCATCAAAAACTGTAATGTTTTTCCTGTATATTTTAATGATACTTTTATAATTAAATATATACTATAACAGTGACTTTAATTTAATATAAAACTCTTCAAGTCATAAATTATGGTGAAAAATGTATCACTGTAGACCCGGTGTCCATTTCAGTGGACACTAGATTTTCCAAAAATATACGAATAAATAACATTTTTTTTTCGCATATATTCGTTACATAGAGCCTAAACATAAAGAAAAACATTGCAAATATTTTTTCCCATGTAAATGATTAAATCAGGTCCGAAGGGGTTAACGCTCGCAACATAAAATATCGCTCGCGTCCCGCCACCCCCGTTGCCATCGAAGCATCTCCTTCCTTTCTGGTGACCTCACTCACTCGCAGGAACACAACAGCCCTCAAGGGAACCGTTATTTGGCTGCGGTATTCTGTGAGGTGGAGGTACATTCCCCAGTCGGGTAGCTTACAATTACGCTCCCTACCTCTCTTTTCGCCAGAGCTTCGTTTGTCAGTCAGCAGGGTGCACCGCGTGCAGGTGAAGTTGGCTTTGGTTCAAAGATGTTGATGAACCACTTACACCCCAAAGTGTATTCGACAAACACCTCCACCGAAAATAATGTAGTCAAGAAGGTCGTAATGAATGCAATAAAAATCTGTGGAGATAATATAATTAATGTAGTAAATTTATTTTAAAGCACCTAATGGCATATAAGATGCTAGGTCCTTGCTTCGGAGGGTATATTATATCGTCACTTCAAAAATGAGAATGACAGATGACAGATATTTAATTATTGACAGATAAATAACAGACGTTATTATTGCTCTTTGGGTGGTACGAAAATGCTAATAAAGTTGAGCAGCAATCGGCGAATAGTCCAAACATTTTAAAAAGGAGGAAGACCCATATTTAAAAAACAGGAGCGAGGATTTGACATTACTATATCATTACAAAAAGTGAGGACCAAAGAACAATGGCGAACTCCCATACATGATTTTAGCTGAGTAGTATATGAAGCGTCCCTAAATGAAAAATCAAAATAAATATACCGCCAGTCCCAGAAACCGGCACCTCGAAGAATTTTTGTCGGAACAGGCCAGGATTAGGAGTTATTTCAACTTAAAGGTTATGTCAACTTATAGGTTATGTCAACGTCGGTCAGTAAAATAGAGACTTCCGTCAGGCCTGTGTCACTCCGCCATTCGGCCGAGTTATTTACCTACACGCCCGACGCTCCCGAGAGCAATAATTAGTCGAGTGTCACGCGCGCTCTCTAAGCTCTCTTACGCACGCGGTATGCGACGCGACCAAGATGGTTAAACAAAAGCGTTGTTCCGCATTCGGATGCACGAACACAAATTTTAAAGATAAGGATCCGATTAAAGATTTAAGGATTGCTTATCCGTTACATACTGCTCCACAACATATATCGGCGCGTGAGTTTTGCTGACCACCATGCCTACTAAATATCTAGGTATTTATCGTCGGTTATTTTATTTACCGCTTAAAATACATACCTATATTACCAATACTTTCCGTGTTAAAGATACATTCGAGCTATTATTGGGACAACGTGAATAGTAAACCTGATCTGTAAGTACGTACAGTCATGATTCCTGTTAAAACTTACACTAAAATTATACATTCTATCAGTGACAACATTACCTCAGTGTATTGTGACATTACGTAACATTATTGTTACTAAGTACCTACCTATGTACTTAATAATCACAGAGTATGCTATAGTAACATAAGTAAGTAAGTACAGCAGAGTAATAAACGTACACATACGTAAACCTACTACAATTTTTGGTAGTTTAAGTATATGTATTTTATTGATCATTAATAAACAAGCGTATGTATGTCTATCTACGCGGCACGACCGCGAGCGCTTCATGTTCAACTTGTTTCAACCCTATGAGCGACACGCAGCCGGGTTTCGTCTAGACCGTGACAAACCATTTTGTAAAAGCAGCGGCAGTCGCTCGTAACGCGTTAGATATAGGGGTTACTTTCGATTGTCCCTGCCGCTGAAAGACTTAGGTACGAGTACAGCCGCAGAATTATTTTGGACTGTATTAGCGCGTAACGAAGGTTGATATTTTATTAATTTTTATTCCAATTGTGTCGGAAGTGGATCTTCTGTTAGAGTATATTATTCTGTGCTTCCGTGTCTTACTGGCCTCTTACTTAGGTACTAACTACCACAGTCTAGGTAATAGTACTGTTCTACATTCATGAAAGTGACAGCTTCCGACTACATGACATGATAGCATCAACTGCTAAATGAGAATGGAGAGGTGAAAGACAGATATCTTTGGCGATGTTAACAGAGATATAGTCGTAGACGTACGGGTTTAATTGAATCACATTTAGAACCACAGCCATCCTCACCTGCACGTGGTGGACACTACCGTTTTGCGAATTAGACTGGCGAAACAGAGATATAACACGATAGCTCTGCTGGGGAAGTACCACCTAACGGAATGCCACAGCCAAATCACAATTTCCTGGAGGATTGTGTTCACAGTGAATGAGGTTACCAGGATGCTCCTAATTTGAAGTTAATTATATATTGTTTTGATCGGGTGGGTAGTTAGTGAGATTAATAAAATAGTATCTGTCAGTTCACTTAAGATATTTTTTTTTTACTACGTCGGGTGACAGACAAGCATACGGCCAGCCTGACGTGAAGCGGTTACCGTAGCCATATTAACGCACGTAAAATAAAATATCGCTTGCGCGCCGCCACCCCAGCTGTCAACGCAGCATCTCCTTCCTTTCTGGTGACCTCACTCACTCGCAGGAACGCAACAACTCTCAAGGGAATTGTTATGTGGCGGCGGTATTCTGTGAGGTGGTGGTATGTACATTCTCCAGTCGGGTAGCTTACAATGACGCTCCCTACCTCTCTTTTCGCCATAGCTTCGTTTGTCAGTCGGCAGGGTGCACCGAGCTCACACCCCCAGGTGTGAGCTCGGTGCACCCTGCTTAAAAAAAACATCTGATTAAAAAAAATCTACTTTTGTGAATGCACAATACACATGGGTTCACAAGTTCTGGTGTTAGTTGGAGATAAATAAAACAGGGTTACATAGGTGAAATCTCAATAATATTCCTCATCATCTCTTATAATAATATCATCGAGAAATTCAGCCGGCGCTGAAATATTTTCTTGATGTCTGGCCCATCCTAAGTACCACACAATGGTCATCACATGGGCGCAACAACCTACTGTCCGCCGACCAACCAAGCAACTACAACAGTATTCAGTAATTCCTGTACGGCCAGGTATATTATTTTCAATTGCAATATATACATAATATTGTTTTCTACTCATATGTCTAGATTTGATTCGTCCTCTTATTAACGTTGTGGCACCGCCTCTAAGATTGTATTCAGCAGGGTTAATATTTTCTCGCGTTACTTCAATTCTGTACCCACCATGAAAACGTATGTGCTCTCCATAGTATGAGCGAGCTTGTCTGATTTGATACGTTCCCAGGCTGAATAATATAAGCTCTCTATACTCTAGGGTTGGGAAATACAAGAGATTATTACGATCTGCAGTAATACTTTGAAACAAGGTTATTCGTCTATTCATGTTCATGGCATTAACCATGTCAGCCAAATTGTTTTCTAAGTTCATTCTTTCTCTAATTATATCTAAAAATTCATTAGCGTACATGCTATCCCTGAAGCGAACACCAAACCTGTTTAAAAGAGCTGCTGCAATTTGGAAGTTTTGCATCATGTGTGGTAGAGCCCGATGAAAATATTCCTGTCTAAAAAGTTTATAATTTCTCTTGAAGTGACCATTAACGGCCTCTACCACCCATCTACAAATAGTGACACAGCGACTTCTGTTAGCTTGAGCTGTAGTTAATTGGTGTTCGCCTTCTAGGAGTGAATCTGGCACACATGTTCTATAGCCACATTCTTGTAACAAACTTATACTGTCCCTAAAACCGCGATCAAGAATGAATACATCACCTTCCCTGAAATACGATCTTAAAGCGGCGCCATCACAAAATAAGTTCTTCATTATATCAGCATCTGATGTAGTTGCTTTGTATGGGCCAAAACAATTAACAATATATCCATCGCAGGCAACAATCAAAAAAGGTTTTAATAAATTCCTATATTTGTGCAGGGAATAACTTTGTTTTTGGAACATATAATTAGAGCTTTTATGAATATATATGTATGTTCCATCACATATCACAATAGCATTACTTCCAGTTCCATACAGTCCATTTGGTATTAATAAACTATGCTGTAACAATTCTTCCCTTGTCAGTTGACCTAGGTTTCTCGGCACAAAATCTTGAAGCAGTACCTCTCGCACATTATCCATCAAATTCTCTAGCGTTCGCCGTGGGACATTTACAAGTGACGAAATTCTTTCGTCAGAATCACCTGTCCTCATTTTCAATAGCAGGACTGCTAGCCCCAAACGTCCTCTTCGTATTTCTGCTACTCTAGGTACCTCATCAATAATTGAATTGAATCTCTCTTTGGTTAGTCCTATCCAGTATTCAAAAATGTTATCTTCCATTTCTTGAATATTTTCGAAATCAAGTGTAGGTGTGAATGCATTCACAAATGAAAAAACATGTCCTATCTGCTCAATAGTAAATGCTTCCATACTATTTTCTGAGTCATATAAGGTCTCCCATGAGTTACTCATCAAATGTTCACCACATACACGAGCCAGATTTGGCAAATAAAAGTTGTGATTGCTTAATACAATTGCACGCAATTTATCAGTAGTGCTATGCAGTCTAATACTGTTGCAGTAAGGAAATACACAGCGATGGTTGCTGTTCGCTGCACGTCTATATCCTGGTATGACTACATTTTGTGTATTCACAATATTCTCTGGTGCAAGCTCGTATAATTCTGGTTCATTTGGAGCAGGTTCATTTAACGGAGGTTCATTTATTGCAGCTTCATTTATTGCACGTTCATCCACTACTGGTTGTGGTAATTCTTGTGGTTCATTTAGTACCAACGGCTGATGGTCTTGCACTTCCTGAGCTGCAGGAGCTTGAGATCTGGCACGATCATGGCGATTTAATCTTAAAGCCTCTCGCCTAATACGTAACCAGCAAGCGTGACACACACGATGTGATTCAGTTACCTAAAAAAAAAGAATTTCATTTAGATTATAAATTCATGATGAGATGGAATGAGGTTAGCTTGAACTCAATATATATTACATACCATACAGAAATAGATAAAAGCTATTATGATTTTTATACCACCACGGTATATATCTGCCTGATTTATTAAACCAGTAAATACAGCCTATGCACATTTGTAACACTAGGAGTGTTATATAAAAACTAAATAATTGTGGTGCTGTGCCATTCTGCAAATCTATTATCAATATATTGAACTCAAACAGTCACTCTGCACTAGCCGCATTCATTGCATCGCCACAACAGTAGTCCTTATCTGTATGTGTGGATATACATAAATCATTATAGATATTATGTTTAATAAATAATACATACCTGTTGAGGCGCTACTCTGGCTTTTATGACATCAATCATTAATCGTTGCAATTCAGTAGGATTGTCTTTTAATATTTTGTCACTCCGTCTTTGAAGAGTGGAACAACCACATAATGGGCAAACATGAGAATGTCCTCGGCTTGGTCCAGCTTGTTCGCCATCGTGGCTACCAACTTCTTGCTGCAAGTTGGTATTTACTGCTACCATTGCAAGGTCTCTGCATGCTTCGCAGACATAATCTTCTTCAGTGATCTACAAATCGACAATATTGTAATTTAAAGAAAATAGTTTAAAATCTTAGGTCAGTGAACATTTACAGAAACATAAGAATTGAAAATTGAATAGCCTTTTATCCCTTCATATCGTCATTTTAGTTGGTGAGTCACTTCAAGTAATTAAATGAACTTCATGCGTTTGAGATAAGCTTAAAATTCATTTCAGAACAACTTTTAATGTGAATGTTTAATTGTAAAACCAACTATAGGTTAAAGACATTTTTAAATCACAACAACCTAATAATATGCATATGCTTAACATAAGTATTGATAATAAAATGACAAAAACCTCAATCTCCTAAAACTTGTTTAACAGCAAATAAAAAAACTCGCTCAATAGAGTTAAAAGAATAAAGAAGTTATGAACTAACTTTAAAATAAAGTTAAAGCTGTTCTCGGCAACACACTCAAACTATGGTATTTCTTTAGTATCCTGCGGCAGAGGGGGGAGGGGGGAGGGGTGGGAGGGGGAGGGGGAGGGGTAGAGGAACTCCCCCCTAGGGGGGGGGGGGGGGGTGAGGAAACGCTTAGTTTCTGAGATATGAATTTTTAAATTTTTAGGTTAAAATCTTGTTGAACGCCCAAAGACAGACTTATCTGACCTTAACTCAACAATGAATAATGAAATATTATCCAGTTAAAAAATCTCTTCACAACTCTCCATTGGGACTCAATGCGTTGTGTATGAGTTCCGTCTGGGGCAACAAATGGGTTGTCGGGATCCGAATGATTAACTTTTTTATGGACATACCCATGTTGCCCCAGACAATCATACGCCCTCCAGTAATCCGTGTGGATGACAGTGCCTTCAGCGATGTGCTTTTGTATTAAAGGCAATAAGACATCAGCAGACCTTATATTATCCGGGCAAACTTCCAACCTTATGTCTTCACTCCCATCTTCTATCATGCCCAAGATCCAGTGACCCTCGATACGACGTCCTGTAACAAAGAAAAAATACATAAAAAATTAGCTACAATGGATTTTTCAACACTATTTATTTTTGGTGGTCATTGGATTATTGACCCAGTCCCTTCTGTTGTGGCTCCGGCACGGAGGATCGCGGCGCTTGCACGCGTGTACCTAGTTCGCAGGCAGAGGCCTTCACTCGCCTTCGCAGCCTCGGCTTGCTTGGTCGGCTTCGCCGACCAGCCTCGGCCGCTTCGGCTCGCCCGCCCCTGCCTGCTCCTAGCCACACGCGGCTCGCCGCGCTCCTCCGCGCCTCCGCGTTATAAAAAAACACTCTAGTATAGGGCAGACAAGACTACGTGGAGTCGGGGTGGGCTAATTCGGTTCCGTCACTAATTTCGAAAACCTAACCTTTCCAATTTGGGGATGACTGATTCGATTCTGTCATTAATATTGAAATACCATATAAATAGAAAAATTGAAATTACCTTTATTATATTTTCTTTTCCCAAACTTGCTTTCGTCGATCTGGACCACCTTTCCAGGGCCGCCTATTTTGCCCATAGCCTCCTGTTTCTCCAACTGGTAGATAACTACTGTCTCCCGACAGTAGCTATACCAGTCCGAAACAGTGGCCATAGACAGGCAGCCTTCCTCCGACTTCTCTGGGTCTTCATGTATGACATCTAAGTAACTTTTGCGATGTGCGAAGCAGTACATTATATAAAAGACACGTGGCATTGATATTCTTACGTTTTCGAACCACGTGCCTTTACCTCGAGCCACCCTTGATCGAGCTCGGCATGCTCCTTTATTACAAACAAAGGAGCCCACGTTTTTGTTTTGGCCATATTCCACTCGCATGGGCACTTTGTGTATGCGACATATCTTTTCGCTTGGGATAAGGTCATTCTCAATGGAAAATTGTATGCACTGCTCTCGACTCGATAGTTCACGCACGAGTTTACTGATGTTCCACATCTTACTGATTTCACTCGCGTACAAATGTCTCCGCACGTAATCTCCGTACAATACTGCTTCGTGTGCGACGTCAACGTCTTCATCAGGCGGCACAATGGACGCCGAACTCGTCGACGGTTGGGGTGGGTTTTCGTCGGCGTCGGCCATTGTGTTGCAAACACAACAAAAAAAAAAGGGTCGCTCGGCAATTCAAGTCCAGGTAAACGTGCAGGGGTCAACGTTGAGCAAATACAAGGTCCAAAAAACAAGCCGGGTCGTCGAAAACAATCAAAATTCAAAATCGCACAGAACATTCCACAAACGCAAGCGCAAGGGGAATATTGAATTCTCTTTGAGGGGAATGAAATAAGACTCATTTTCCGAATGAATTGAATGATGATTGACGTTGACACAAGATGTTAGAGCGAGATGGCACTACACATTTTGTCATATTTTGACATTTGCTGCCAATTCTCGTTTCCAAGGCCATAAAACTTAAAAAAAAAAAGAACTTACCTAATTATTTCGTGTTGTTTTTTCTATATGACTTGTTTTTAACCTCAAACTTTAAAATCAAAATTTTTCAAAAACTACGCATTTCCTCACAAAAAGCCGCTAGGATAGGCTTGGAGAGATTAATAGCAATTGATTGAACCCACAATTACCCAGGAATTCGTGCCGCAGGATACTAAAGTCAACCCCAAACTATTTCTAATTATGTACCTATATAAACAATTGAATAGGTACATAAGTAAAATCTTGATCAAAATGTCGGTCAGATGAGAGGGTCGCCTTATGGTCAGATGTTTTTGTCACTTCATCGTCGCTATGAAACAACATGTACCTCTTGGAGGTAATCCCAAGAGAATTTATGATATGTATGTAGGTACTTACGATTTGCGGGTATACCCAGCTAGATAATATAGTAATTACTCTAGTGTTCAGTTCTAGGGCAGGGTATCGGCGAAGAGTATTAACGCACATGTTGCAGTTGATGCATAAAATGCGTGTACTTCGACCACGAGCACTCATTTTGCCGGCAATTACCGTGGATCAGTCCAGTAAACAAATCCAAGAAAAATCGGAGTCCGTAAGTACGCACGAGTCACACAGAGGCAATATCAGAGTCCTTGGGGAGGCCCGGTCAATTGGGATAAGAAAAATCAAGAACAGAAACACAAGTATACAAAACAGCGAACAAACAAACAAATGTGTTCGTAAAACCGTCGTCGTCTGTCATTTTTGTTTTCTTTCATTTGTCTGTTAAGTGTTGCCATTATATTTGTGTTTGATTGAAACGAGGAAAACCTTGTATGGAGGTGTAGACTGCAATACAACCGATTTTTAAAATAATCTCTATAGTACAATAAAATACTTACCTATATATATTTTTTATGTTGTACTAATTCAAGAAAAATAGTGAATTAGCAACTATTACGATTTTCAAATATGAAAGTATAAGTGGCATAGCAAAATAAATACCGACTGAGGCAACACTTTAAGTGTACTTTGTGACAAACGGAAAATGTAGTTTTCAATACAATTATTTTTAAATAATTGATATTCAACTTGGCTTCGAACAATAACAAAGACAATATGAAAAATCGTATAAAAATATTTCATTTGCAGTGATTATTTTGACGTCTAGGGTCGCTCTAAAATTTTTGAACTAATATTTCGCCATTGTTCTTTATTTGTAATTTTAATTAAAAATTTTAACAAAAAGTATTAGATAATTCCGTTGCTTGATAGCATTAATGGTGTCGATCCTACTCTCGAAGTTACCTTATCATGTTTAGACTAACAATCTGTTTCTTGACTCCAAAGTTACGAATTGGTCAACGAGATTGGTATTACAGATGTCTTATTTTCTGCTACAATTGCTGTTAGTAGGTGTGTTTCGCAAGGAGGACTGCTGGGTCCACTGCTTTTTTAATCTATTGCGCAGATTTGTCAAAAGGGATTCATTCATTTTTATTCGTCATTGCCACATGTATGCAGATGATGTTGAAGTCTATAAACATTAGTTTATAGACTTCCGAGTGATTTTCAGAAGCAGTGCTCAAGATCAACCTGGATTTGAACCACATCCCGATATAGTCAGCGAGAAATTCATTAGTAATGTAATCTATTCAAATGAATGATTTCAGGATTTAAAAAATCAATAATAAAAAAATAGCATTTCAGGACAGAATATTGACTGCGTCAATTAGACAAATAATCTTGGAATAGGTCCGACGTAATAGGAAAAAAAAAAACACATTTAAAGGTTTGAAAGAGAAAGCGAATAATTTTCTAATACTACGTCTGGTGGAAGATACGTATATGGCCCGTCTGATGTGAAGTGGTTACCATTGCCTATAGACACTTGAAACAAAACGTATTGCTCACATGCCTTTAGCCTCGCTGCCATCGCAACAACTCCTTCTTTCATGGTAACCTCATTCGAAGAAATACGGTAATCGTCTATTTTTTTTGGAATTGTGGAGAAGAATAGAATAAACAAGAAGGACATGAAATGTGTACAATATAAAGTTGATACTGTTGATTGTTGGCATTTGGTGGAACATTATTATCATAATGTTATATTATAGCACTTGTACACGCTAGCAAAACGACGACGCGGAAGGCTTAGTGGAAATTCGTTAGTTAATTATTTCAATTTATTTTCTTTAAGACCACCTCTGTATCATAAGCAAGCGCGCATTCTTTTACGCAATTCACTTTTGACTTCACTTAGAAGTCAAAGTATTTTTTATTTGTTGAGTGCATTTTCGATTCTGGTTCGTAACTCGTCTATGGTGGGGATAGGGGATTCATCGTGGTATACCAAAGATTTCATATGGCCCCAAACGTAATAGTCCATAGGTGTGATGTCAGGGCTCCGCGCTGGCCAGGGTATTGGGCCGCTTCTGCCAATCCACCTGTTGGGAAATTCCTCGTTGAGCCAAGACCGCACGGACAGCCTGTAGTAGGCTGGACACCCATCGTGTTGAAAAATCATTATACGCTGTCATTCCAATGGAACATCTTTCATCAGTTCTAATAAAATATTTCTTAGAAATTCTTCATAATTAATGCCGTTTAAATTATCAGGCAGAAAGTGAGGACCAATCAAATAATTGTCAATGATCCCCATCCAAACTTTGAGAGAAAATCTTCTCTGTGAACCTTTAGGTCTCTTTAAATGTGTGTTACCCACTTACTTTTCCTCCCAGTAATGCGCATTGTGATAGTTTGATATCCCGTCTTTGTCAAATTTTGACTCATTGGTCCATAAAATTTTCTTGAGAAAATGAGGGTCTTCCAGATCGGCGTGTAATAAAAATCTGCAGCATTGCATCCTACGCAGAGGATCTCCTTCTTCGATCACATGCACGGGCGTATAATTTTGCACAATTTCTTCGTCGACGTCAGCATCATAAACTTGAGGTCTGGCTATGTCACCTGACAACAATACATTGTTATGTTAGTGCTAGTAAAATATTAAGAAAATGCATGAAAGTACAACAGGAATCAATAAAATCATTACAAATAATAAAAAAGAAACACTTATCACTTTGGGGTGTAAGTGGTTCAGTGCTCATTGAGGGATAATTCTAATGCCAATAAATAAACGCAGTTCTGGTGAAAGAGAGGTAAGGCACAGAGATGGCCCAACTGGAGAAGAGGAAAGGCGGGCCGGATGCTTGTTTGTCCCGTCGTGGTAAAAAAAACAAATGTAAAAATAAAACTAATAATCAAACCGTCGTCTATGGACGGTGCCAGTCTCCCGGAGCCGACGATATAACGTATCAAACACACGGGCGTCGGGTATTCGGCGGTTAGGGAACTCAGCAGCGTATTCACGACGGGCAACGGCAGAGTTGCCTCTGGCTACTCCGTAGAAATACAGAATGTCGGTGTACTGTTCATTAGTGAAAGAACGTCTTCTTCTTCTTTGAGCCATCTTCAATCCAAATCAATACGCCAAATCACCAGGTAAGATGCCAACACAGAAAATCAGTCGAAGAGCCGATTAATCAGAACAAAATCCAAAGAAAGTATAACACATCCGAACACAACAAGTTGCAAAAGCGGACTAAACAAACAAACAAACAGATTAAACAAACAAATAGACTGAAAGGGTTTCCCTCCCATCACCCTTTGTCTCTTTATCGCCTACTAATTAGCATTGTTATTTCCGGTTGACTCTACCTGTCTCTATTGTTGGGGTCCTATTTTAGTCATTCCTATATCGATTTGTGGTTATTATACCGCATTCGAAAGCTGATAAGATGCAGATGTTTTTAAGCTAATATACATGGAAAATTTCATAATGATTTTTTGTTCTAATCTTTAAAACAAAATTTATAAACTTGCAAATTTTTATGAGTTGTTGAATGTTTCAATGCATAGTGTCAAACTTTGTGTAAATAATGTACTTTTGATGGCTGTTGTTTATAGTTTGGGATATTACCAATGCAAAACTAATAAAAAGATATTAGAGTAAGGTCTGATTATTTTTTTTATAATTTATTGTTCAGGAATCAGGCGATATTTTTAAAAAAATCTTAAATTTAAAATATCTCTGAAATGGTTCACTTTTGGATAAGGCATTATATGATTACATCGACTGCATTTGCCCTCTTCTATATCCCTTTTAAAGGAATACATCTATTTACCAATCAACCTGTATAGATCCCTGTACAGATAAATCCCTGTACAGTTTTGGCGTCTTCCTGTTTCGCATTATTGTGGCGTCTATCTGTTTTACTTGTGAATACACAATATTTTTACATCCATTACTAGTTAATAATATAGCGAAATTAATATCGTACCTAATTCATAATTTGAAATATTGAAAGATTTTAACATACAATTTACCTGCAATCTCGTACTCTCTTGAGCTCCCCTTCATATTTATCACACTATGACGTCTTTGTATATTTTTATTGTTCAGATCATTCTATCATCTATATGCGTTCCGCATTCCGCACTCGACGTGATGCGACGTTGCGAAACCGTGCGTTCATTAATCGCATACCTAAGTGAAGACTACTGATAACATTTTAGATTAAATGTACCTACTATGTTCAAATTGCAGTAGGCATCTCTTCTAGTCACGGCCACCGGAACTACTCAATGGTAATTTGTAATGTTATAATAAAGCACTTGTAATTTTTATGTTCTACTCGGAGATAGCCGAACCAATTTCATCATCATATGAAAGCGGCTGATGATGATGATGAAATTGGTTGTTTTTGTTGGCGTTGGGCACTTTGCTCAGTGTTCATCACTATGATCTGTCTTCGAAAATACGCAATAGTACTGCTGGATTCCTTACAGTGATGCCAAGTCGATCACCGCTTTACGAGGTGCTGAGATGGTTGTGTAGCGCTACGACAAAGACTGTCCGCGTCCAGAACCAGCAGTTTAAGCCTAACCATCTGCACCGGAGACTACGTCAAGAGGATGTCATTTCCCCGAAACTATTTACCGCAACTCCGGAAGACGTATTTAAAACCCTGGACTGTAAAAAACGGAGTATCAGTGTGTATGGCGAGTACCTACATCTCACACCTTCGGTTTACCGACGACGTGGTCATAATGGCTGAATCGCTGAAGGATCTCGTTCGTATGTTGTACCAATTTCAATGCTGCATCTCGATCCGAGGGGCCGAGGATGAATTTCGACAAGACGAAAGTTATGTACAACGATTTTGTCATTCCTAGCCCGCTCACAGTAGAGAATAAAACGTGTAAGTAGTAATTTGGGGTTTAAGTGGTTCATCAACATCTTTGAACACAGACCACACCTGCACGTGGTGTGCCCTGCTGACTGACAGACCTGGCTCTGGCGAAAAGAGAGTTAGGGCATAGCGTATTTTTTAAGCTGCCCAACTGGGGAAGTACCTCCACCGTACTGGGGAAGTACGTCCACAGTGAGTGAGGTCACCAGAAAGCAAAGAGTGCTGCGTTGGCAGCGGGGGTGGCGGCGCGCGAGCGTAATTTCATGTTGCGAGTGTCAATATCTGTATATATAAGATATAAGCTGGGGTCCAAAAGTAAGAAACAAATCTGTTAAACACTTAATAACCATTTGCCATTAAAATTGTTCCTAAACCCCTAATTTACGTCTATATCATTATAATTTAAACGTATTATACTATTTAAGCTCACTCAAGTATGATATCTATAAATACTTTTAAACTCATATACATTATCCTTTCTCATCATCTTCGTACTTTCGTATCGCGTGAAATACGAAAAAATACTTTATTAGATATACTAATAATAGTGTTTTTGCACTTCGGTACCATACAATACTTGTATGAAGATTTTTTAACTTCTTCCATGATTTGTACAGCAATGAATAATAGAAAAACTGAAAATAAGTATGAAGTAATTAACAGTACTGACACGTACGTGACCAATGACGTCATCAAAAGCGCGCGCTAAAAGGTGGCGTTTGAACTGGTCAAATTTATTCAATGTTTTAAATTGCATTTTGAAAAATAATTTGATTATTGTCCAGGCTATTTATATTTTTTTCTATGTAATAAAGATGTAAATGATTAATTTAAGAAAAACAAAATATGCAAAATCCGTATTGCAGAAGGATTTTCTGCAGCAAACTCTTAAAGTTGTGGAATCGACTTCGTAGCGAGGTTTTCCAGAGGTACACAAGGCTACAATATGGTATAGTAAGTAGTTACAGGTAATGGTAGGGTAATGGTAGTAGGTATGGATTATTCGTGAAAGGGAGAAGAGGTTTTACAAGGTCGCCAACGTGTGGGTCAATTAACTGATGCCCCTGGTATTGCTAGCGTCTACAATCAATGATAACTGCTTACAATCAGACAGGTCGTATGCTTTATTGCGTATACTTTAGAAAAATAAAAACCCGTAGCATTAATTGAATTAAAAGCCATATTTTTGTAATTTTCTAAAATTGGTAATTATTATAAAACTTGATCAATTGTTATGATAACCAACATACAACAACAAGGGGTGTAAGTAAGTAAGGTTCCTCAACATCTTTGAACCAAAGCCAACTTCACCTGCACGCGGTGCACCCTGCTGACTGACAAACGAAGCTCTGGCGAAAAGCGAGGTAGGGAGCGTAATTGTTAGCTACCCAACTGGGGAATGTACTTCCACCTCACAGAATACCGCAACCAAATGACTGTTTCCTTGAGGTCTGTTGTGTTCCTGCGAGTGAGTGAGGTCACCAGAACGGAAGGAGATGCTGCGATGGCAGCGGGGGTGGCGGCGCGTGAGTGATATTTTATGTTGCGAGCGTTAATATGGCTACGGTAATCGCTTCACATCAGGCGGGCCGTATGCTTGTCTGCCACGCGACGTAGTATAGAAAAAAAACAAAAAAACATTTATTACGTAATATTCGTAGAAGGCCACCAAAAATCCACTTTACTTCACAATTTACGATAAAATTTTCGATATTTTTTACTTCACATAGTTAGCATATGTTCAAAATATTAGGTTGGGGAAAAAGTCTTTTCGTATTTTATATGAAAATTCAAAACATTTTTTACTAAAGTTTATTTACATTTAACTAAAGTATGTAGGTGCCATTTTGTTCGATAACTTTTTGCCATCTTGTAGGTAGAGACATGACTATAGAAATTTTGGGACTTCTGTTCAAAAAACCACGACAAGTGGTTTTGGCAGTCTTCTCGTGATGTTAACCTGACATTGCCTAAAGAATTCTGAAGAGACCGAAACAGGTGGAAATCAGAAGGTGCAAGGTCAGGACTATACGGCGGATGCATTAACTCCTTCCAGTCAAACTCTCTTAATTTTTGCTGAGTGGCTAAAGATGTGTGAGGTCTAGCGTTATCATGATGAAAAATCACACCCCTTCTGTTAATTAATTCCGGCCGCTTTCTCTCAACTTTTTGCTTTAATCTCATCAGTTGTTCACAGTAGAGTTCAGAATCGATAGTCCTGCCTGGCGGTAACAGCTCATAATGAATAATGCCCTTCCAATCCCACCATACACACAGCATCACCTTGTTGCGGGTTAACCCGGGTTTTGTCAGAGTCTGTGAAGCCTGACCGGCCTTTGACCACGACCTTTTTCGCACGTTCTTGTCGTACGTGACCCACTTTTCATCACCAGTTATAAGCTTCTTCAAAAACGGTTCGCTTTCATTACGTCGTAGTAAAGGATCGCAAATGAGTACACGGTTCATTAAGTTTCTTTCAGTGAGATCGTGAGGCACCCAAATATCGAGCTTTTTAGTGTACCCAGCTTTTTTCAAATGCGCCAAAACTGTTTTGTGGTCAATTCCTAATTCTTCAGCTACGTCGTAACTACTGATATGCTGATCTTGCTCCACTTTTTCAAAAATGGCATCCATTTTATCCGTAACAGGGCGACCAGAGCGACGTGCATCTTTCACATCAAAATTTCCTGATTGAAAACGCTTAAACCAAATTTGTGCTACTCTCACAGACACTGCACTAGATCCATAAACGTCACAAATTTTTTTCGCAGCTTGCGTTGCATTTTTACTTTTTTTGTAGTAAAATTTTAAAATGTATCGAATTTCTTCATTAGATTCACTCATCTTGACAGTAAAAAAAAACAAATGAAAATCACACATTTACCTAATTTGAATTTGGAATTATCTTTTTTAAAATTTAAACTTTTTAAAGATATCAAAACCTGAAAGATACAAATGGTATAACCAAAGAGATTTTATTACAAGTTCAAACATACTAAAATGCGAAAAGACTTTTTCCCCGACCTATTATTTAGCAAGTCCATCTATATATATAAAATTCAAAGTCCTGACTGACTGACTGATATATCAACGTACAGCCCAAACCGCTGGGTCTAGAAATTCCAAATTTGGCACCCATGTTCCTTATGACGTCTAGGGGTACACTAAGAAAGGATTTTTCAAAATTCATCCCCTAAGGGGGCGAAACGGGGGTCCAAAATTTGTATGGGGAAACGAGATTAGTTGGACTATTTTATCCGAAACTTTACAAGAGCACTTCTATAAATAAATGAGTAAACATGTGTTTCAGGATTTTTCAATTTTCAACCCATAAAGGGGTGAAAAAGTCTGAAAATCGTCATGGGTATAGTTTTTATAGTTTATCGGGTCACGATTGCGAAAATAACAACTATTTTCTAATCAAACGTAGCCGACGTGACATAAATCCCCCCTGTGGGGGTGCGATGGGGTTAACATGTCATAATATTAATATGGGTGTTGATTCTATGGTTTTCATGGATGTCAATTACGAAAATGGCATCGATTTGAAAATATAACATAGTGGACAAGAAATTACTTAAAAGGATTTTTCAAATTTTACCCCTAAGAGGGTGAAACAGAAGTTCAAACTTTGTATGGGGAAACGGGTTTAGTTCTACTATTTTATCCTAAACTTTACACGAGTACTTCTATAGATAATTGACTAAACATGTGTTTCAGGATTTTTCAAAATTCAATCCCTAAAAGGGTAAAATGGATCCCAAAAGCCTGAAAAACGTCATGGGTATTGTTTTTATGGCATATAGGGTCGCTGATTACGAAAACAACAACGATTTTAAAATTCAACGTTGCTAACATGACCATCATCTCCTATTTGGGTGCGATGGGGTTGAAATGTCTAAAATGCTGTGAAAAAGTCTGAAAATCGTCATGGGTATTGTATTTAATAATGATAATAATAATTTATTTGCTAGAATACAATATCATAATATGAGGTCTATATACAGTAGGTACATTGGTAAATGTATTCTGCCTGCATGCAGACGTGCAAATATTAAGTAGTATTTTTGTCACAATATTCTATAAAATCTTTAATACTATAAAAACAATTAGTCATTAGCCAGTCGCTTAATTTCCTCCTAAATGTATTTCCTTGTAATAATTTTAATTTATTTGGTATTTTATTATAAATAGTTATTGCATTATTAAATACATTTTGTTTAAAAATATCTTTACGACACCGTGGTTGATATAGTAAGTTAGCAAACTTTACTCGTTTTTGTCGTGGAAAAAATTCACTGCGCATTTTAAAATATTCTGGATGTGCTTTGACAAAAAGACAGATATTTTTTATGTACATGCACGCCATAGGCAATATGTTGCATGCCTTAAATAGCGGTCTACAACTATCCAAAAACCATGCTTTGCTTATGGCCCTGATAGAACGCTTCTATAGTTTAAAAATTCTCTCAATATCAACCGATTTATGGCTTATCGGGTTGCTGATTATGAAAATAACAACTATTTTCTAAACAAACGTAGTCGACGTGACATAAAATCCCCCCTGTGGGGGCGCGATGGGGTTGACATGTCATAATATCAATATGGGTGTTAATTATATGGTTTTCTGGGACGTCAATTACGAAAATGGCATCGATTTGAAAATATAACATAGTGGATATAAAATTTGTTAAAAGGACTTTTAAAAATTTTCCCCTAAGATGGTGAAACGGAGATCTAAAAATTCTGTGGAGAAACAAGATTAGTTGACTATTTTATCCTAAACTTTACACGACTACTTCTATAGATAAAAATGAGTAAACACGTATTTCAGGATTTTTCAAAATTCAAGCCCAAAAAGGGTAAAATAGGGCAAAAAAAAGTCTGAAAATCTTCATGGATATTGTTTTTATGGTGTATCAGGTCACTGATTACGAAAACAATAACGATTTTGAAATTCAATGTGGCTAACGTGATCATCATACTCTATTGGGGTGCGCTGGGATTGAAATGTCTAAAATGGGGTGAAAAGGTCTGAAAATCGTCATGGGTATTGTTTTTATAGTTAATCGGATCGCTGATTACGACAACAACAACTATTTTGTAATCTAACATAGCCGACATGACATAAAATCATCCTTGTGGAGGTGACATGGGGTTGAAATGTCATAATATCAATATGGGTGTCGATTCTATGGTTTTCTAGGACGTCAATTACGAAAATAGCATAGATTTGGAAATATAACGTAGGGACATGAAATTACTTATAAGGATTTTTCAAATTTTACCCCTAAGGTGAAACGGAGGTCCAAAATTGTATGGGGAAACGAAATCAGTTGGACTATTTTATCCTAAACTTTACACGAGTACTTCTATAGATAAATGAGTAAACACGTGTTTGCCCCGAATTTCACGCGAGCGAAGACGCGGGCGAAAGCTAGTATTTAATATAATACAAACATTTGTAACTTGTTTTACGTCTTATATGAGAGGGTGGCAAACGAGCATGTAATGAGATCAGCAACACCAAGGGGTCGCCGATCCGTTGTCGGCCTCTATTTCTTCCATTCTTTCTTTCCGGTGATCTCACTTACTCGCAGGAACACAACAACCCTTATTTGCTATTTGGCTGCAGTATTTTGTGAGGTGGGGGTACTTCCCCAGTGGGCAGCTTAAAAATTTGAATTGTTTTATTTTGTTAGTCAATGATATTTAATGTAATTTTAATGCAATGTCATTGCATAAGCATATGTGACTGTTTACAATTTCATTTTTTATTTCTATTTCATTTCATAATAATCCGCTTATTTTTTTTAAATATCATATTATTTATTTATTTTATATTGTATTGTAATTTAATTCGCTTCATTTTATTTTTTTGTACAATTTTTTGTCGTAAAATTGTAATTTTATATGCCATATACCATTTTCAGGCATACACCCATTAGGTGTATGCCTGAAAATAAAGACATATTATTATTATATTATTATTAAGTATCTCTTTTTAATCACGGGTCAAGCCCGGTCATTTGATAGGCATGCGCGGGGATATGGATCCAACGCGTAGAGGCCCCTTTGAGAAGTTTGATGTAATGTTGTACGCCCGCCGTGACCCGCTCCAGGATATGTCAATGGAACGACATACCCATGAGCAGGTCTCGGCAGGCGTTGAGACTATTGCGAAGTGTGATGGAAAATAAATGGGCTATGGAGATGAGGTCTGGGTGAACTTAATACCGGGCTATTACAGAAGAGGGACGGACGCCTGCCATAATTGCTTTTATTGCTAGTTATTTGCGGCAGGCGGTGGCTTGCCACTCACTAGATGGGCCCCCGAAATGCCAGGAAAACGGCCGGGGGCAACACCGGTGTGAGTGACTCAGGGATGTCGAGAGGTGTGCTGCGCTTTCTCCGAAGTTACTCGCGGCGTGATGCCCTTTAACACTTCCACCCCTGGAGCATATAGCTCTAGCGGCTCCTCTCTGGACGGCCAATGAAGGCAAGCCAGAGCTGAGAGTCCTGCGGGCCTTCTTGTGTTTACACTCCGACCGATGAAGACACGTCGGAGACGAAGGCCCTGACCGACTCTCTGGAGACTCGGGTCCGTGGTGTCGCTACTCACACAACAGCTCGCCACACAAGCTGCCCTGCGGACATATATATTATTATTATTATTAAAAAATACGCCATGCCCTACCTCTCTTTTCGCCAGAGCCTCGTTAGTCAGTCAACAGGGTGCACCACGTGCAAAAGAGGTTGGCCTTTGATCAAGGATGTTAATGAACTTCTTACACCCAATTTTTTTTTTCATAATAGTTACTATTTATTTATTATATAACACTGTATATATGTATATAAATATTTTATTAGATTGAAATACAATAGTTAATTATATTTAGTATGCACAAAAGAAATTTAACTAGAAAACATATTTAATGCCAACAAAAAGGGGTGTGCAGTGGTAACAATGTACGGTGGGCCTGTCGCATATTAAAAACAATAATGCTTATTGTAATTTGCCTACTATATTACCAGATTAGTATCACCCTGCCTTCTACGAATATTTCAATTACATAGCTGTCAAATGTATATACTTCTTTTACTATGAACAAACGTGTACGATCAACATGAGTGAGGCAGAACAAAAAGTTTTAACCGGAGAGTACATCAATATGTACAGCAAGATATCACGATGGTTATACTGGACAGGGTACATTCGATTTGAAATTGCAAACAATCAAATTGTTGGAAAATCAATGAGCTCACTTGTGTACTTCGTTTTAATTTTAATTTTTATGAATACAAATACCGCATACTCAGTGTACACGTTATACAATGACGAAGTAATAACGAAGGGAGAAGCCTTATCGTGGATACTGGTAACATTTATGATTAATGGTTACATGATAAATGCTACTTATCAATGCACAGAACTGCAAGTATTAAATCATTGCATAAAAATTGACATTTTATTAGGGTCACAAGAGTCTAAATTTATGAGAAAAAGACTTCAGAAGGTGTACATGATCGTGAATATTTGTGTATTCTTATTTCAAATACTTTTTATAATTGGATTGAATATGGCATTCTACAAATTAATGCCGATATATTTACATGTAGCTGTCACCATGTACTTTATATTTGCGTATTCACTGGTCCATGATATCTATTGGATGTTGCTCCATTGGGTTTTCCTGATCATGAGAGTAAAATATTTGAACATTGCTACTACGAAGATTGCCAAAGTAAAACTAGACTACATACCTGAGTTATTTCCTTTTGATGGAATTTTCTGGAAAAAATCCTTCGATAAGCGAGTAAATTTTCATACAAGAGCAGAACCCGCAAAATTTATCCAGGCGTATAAGATGATTTTTGACCATGCCTGTTATTTAGAAAAACGTCATAGATTTAATGTAAGTTTTATGATATTATTTTACTTTTTAGGGTTCCGTACCTCAAAAGGAAAAACGGAACCCTTATAAGATCACTTTGTTGTCCGTCTGTCTGTCTGTCTGTCTGTCTGTCAAGAATTTCTATGTCGAGAATGCGTGGAGGTATCAAGCTGAAATTTGAACTGTATACTCAGGTCTACGGTCCCATGAAGTTGTAAAAAAATCAAACTGCTAAGATTACGTAAAAAAAAGTTACGGCCGTTTATTCAGCAAAAACGCATATTTCGACACATTCTCAAGGGAATCAAAACCTATAGGGTACTTCCCGTTGACCTAGAACTATGAAATTTCGCAAGTAACATCGTTATAGACTACAAGTACAGGAATAAATCTCAAAACTATACATTTGTAAATAGATCATAAAAAATAGGGGGTCTATATTTTTTATAGGGTGTCGAAATTTCGAATTGAAACTACTAGTTCGAATGGGGTATCATATTATTATGAAAGGGCTTGATGTACACATTGCAAAATATATTTTATTTATTTTTTTCGACGCAATTATTTCTTATTTATAATGAAAAATATCAAATTTAATAATGATACTACGCACGGAACCCTCGGTGGGCGAGTTCGACTCGCACTTGTCCGGTTTTTTTTACACAACGTCGAATGGAAAACAAGCATATGCCCATATCAGGTATATAAACTGGATACTATAGCCATATAAACGCTTGCAACATGAAATATCGTTCGCGCGCCGCACAGATGGAGGCTTTGTATGGGCGTGCGGAAATGAAATTTATGAAATTTAATCTCATGTGTAAAATATGTATTTTTTTTTTTGTATTTTGTTGAATATTCATGTAGTATACATGATATGATAACCTATATCAGGTATTTACACAAAGATTTCTATGGAATAAAACTAGTTCAATAGGGTCAATCAATTTTTAAATATCCCAATCATGAATATTTCGATTTTTATTTTGTTGTTTCAATGTTCACTTTTAAATATTTTATTTAAAAGACAATTATCTATTTTTTATGATTCCAGAGAGAGCAGAACTGTTTTATTATGTAATTGACTAAATTTTATACGAAACCTCTGACAAACCAAAGGTATTTCTGTCCTCTGGACCACTAAACTCTATACGATTTTTAAATAATACCAATTTTAATTATAATAAAAAATAAGTCTTTGCTGAATTAATTAAAGCAGACATTTTAATTCCTCATCTTTGATTCCATGAAATTTCTTATAATTTAAGAAATATATGCACTAATGTTGTCCTATGGACAACGATTGTAACTTCACACAACCTAAACTTTTCATAATTATGAAAAATATTGGAATTACAATAGAAAAAAACCTCGTGAAAATTTTCTTTTGTATTGTATTACTGATCTTATATTTTTTTATGAATTTAAATTAAATTTAAAAAGAAATATTTATCCTTGTACGTTTCTTAATCTGGGGATATTTTAGTTGTACAGTGAACAATATGGTTGTCCATAGGAAGTACTAGAATGTTAAAGTTATTATATTATTTTGTGTATAGTGTTACTTTTACATCTAAATAGAGTACCGAATAAAAAATATGAATAAGAAAGTTTCAGAATGTATATTTCAAAGGCTTTGCATGCCAAAAACAATTGTCAATAGTTGTCAACATTCTCTCCAACAATCAACGTCCAAACAAAATAAAAACAGTATTTGTAATACAAGATCAATTAATTCACTTCCTTTCTTACACTTAATGCAGTCATAACTGTACATATACATAACAATATAACAATAGTAGTTTTAATTGTACGGTTGTTGCAAGGACTGACAGAACAAAAAGATGAAACTTTATTATTTTTGTCTTTTCGCTCACGTATACGACAACTGTGTGAAGTGTGATTTGATTCCGAGATCCATCAAAATGGTAGGCTTCTACTACATTGTGCATTAGAAAATTATAATTACTAAAATCAAGCACAAGTACAGCTTCGTTTGTTTTGATCTCATTACCACTTCGCCGAAAGTTTCTGTATTGCGTTTTCATATTAAAAATGTGATTCTTTACAATTCTCAGTTCTCGTTTAAAATTCTCAGTCATGTTTAGTACTGTATCTTCTTTCAGTTTTTTTACATTCTTTATAGCTTTCATTTTCTTTCCTTCTTTCAGATAGATTTCCTCTTCTCTTACCCATTCAAACCATTGCATTTTACATATGATTGGTCTCTCTTAATTTAGATTTCTTTATCCTGACATTGCATACAAGTCAAACATACAATCCATTTTTATTAGTATCACAGACTGTTTCCAGAATCAATGTACTATATCCATCGCATTAAGAATAAAGCCTTCTTCTTCTATCTTAGCTTCAGCATTTGTATCTATTTTACACAGACACATATCTCTTCCATCTACTGTTGGTCTGAGTATGTAAAAGTCCAAACATCGACCATGTTTGGTAAAATTGAAATAAGAATATTTTGTACCCGGATTCTCAGACTTGAAAGCTTTAAACAAATTTTTCATTGAGTATATATATATAAGAAACCCTTATTGTACTTTTTGTAGTAGTAAAGGCAAAGCCTTTACTTACGGTTTCTTTTTTACCGGCCGTGTTTCTTGACACATCGTCTCTCGTCATCGTAAGCTCTGTATCACCACAGTGGGAACTTATCCTTGCACTGATTTTTCCTTTTATACCTAAACTATCCTTGATGATTTCTTTTCTTTGAGATGCGTCTATGTTCTCAAATATATTTTTCGACATGTTTTTTTCCGTATCGAGCCTTTATTTTGTAGTAATTTTCTTTGTTAGCATTGCTAAAACTTTTGTATTTTATTGTGGAATTTACTTTCTGTCATCGATTCTTCTTCATTCGTCTTAAGTATTTCTTTTTCCTTGCGATAGCTCTCTTCTTATATTTTTCATTTTTTTTTTTAAATGGGACGGGGGCCCACCACACATTCCCACCACTGTATCTCCTGTGTAGCCAGGATTAACAGCGGCGACCGCCAAAAAGGCAATATATTTTTCATATTATTTCTTCCACATCCTGACTTCGCTTAATATTTTCTTTATACATTTTAGTTCTATCCCTTGATTTTTTTTCCTCTTATTTTATATCCAGCTACTATAGATGAAGCAGGAGAAGCAGGTGGAATAATTTCATGTTGATCTTGAGGTTTATTGATTTCCTGCAAAACGATGGAGAACGTGGAGGTGTGTCGTTAAGCATATTATGAACCGCTTTCATTCGTCTTCTTTGTTCCTGTTTACGTAATTTCTAAATAGCTCTGCAGTGTTTTTGTTCCTCTCGCTGCATACTTGAAATCAACTTTTTATTTTTGTGATAGCTTTCTCTCTTTTCTTTAAGTCTTTCTCTATAGTGTCCTGATATATTTTTCTTCTTTTTCCTATAATCCCATTCTAAAAATAAAAACAGAAAGTATTGAATATACTGCATTCAATACTTTGAATGCATGAAAGTGTGTAAAGCTATAAGGTGATTTGAAAGATGAAAAGCCATGAGCTGGGTGCAACAATTGAGTAAAAGTGTTTGTGGTGAATGTCGCAGAACTGCAGATCCACTGCAGCACCTAAGCCCCCACTAATGTATTCTTTCATTACTTGGGTTTGGATACTGTATAGTATAGAATAAAATGAAGGGACGAAATGAAGAAAGGTATATTTATTGGGCCTGGGAATGTCGGGAAATTTATTCAAATTGAAGATGGAAGGCTAAAAATATAAGGCTGAAATGCTATTTCTAGAGCTAAATGTAAATTAGGCAACGATGCTACTAAAAAAATAAGATTAAACTCATGACTCATGGAATACAGCACTTGTATGTCATATTTGTAAGATTGTGCTAAGCAGTGCTATTTAGTCTCAGGTTTAAATCAAAACTTCGCATCTTGACCCCAGGGGGTAGCGCCTGGGGTCAAGATCTGAAGTTATGATTTAAATCTGTTTCAAAATCCACTTCGTTGTCCAAGTGACTGGTTATCCATAGGACATTTCTGAAATATTGAGCTGTCAAATAAATACAAATGTCTTTTTTTGTTTTGTTTCACATTTACAGAAACATACATATGAAATAGCATTTAGTGCACTAGAATTTGTTGTAATATATTAAGTACTTACGTATTTTTTCCGGTGATCCGATGGACGGACAATAAAGCCACCCACTCTTACAAGCAGAACGCGGCCGACTGACGCGGCGGTTTTCGTGAATTCAAAATCACGGCTACGCCTATCTGTTTACTAGAAATTTACATTTGACATCTACTTTCTTACAACGCCATCTATACTTTGATTACACAATTAATTTATAGTTGTCCGAAAGACCGACGTCTTATATAATGATTATGGGGACAAAAGTAAAAAGAAAAAAATCTTAAATTGTTTAAAGTGAAATATGCAACAGACACGTTTTCTTCACTATACATATTCTTTTAAATGAATTTGTGTAATTGGTATTAATTTTCTAATAGTGATTTTTTCAGGCTGCAAAGTTTTGTGGTGATATAATACTTAGGGACATTCTCCGATAGTACTGAAAACTAACTTTTGTCTTTTGGACAACCATTAAATTCGGATAAATTGCCAAAAAAAAAGGTTTTGTAAGGATTGGTTTTAATAGAAAAACAACGTATACAAATAAAATACGTCATTATTATTATAAATTATGTTATCGAACAGGGACAGCGTGCGGACCTCATCGGAGGTAAAAAAGTTGATTGACCCATAGACTAAAAACTAAACAACGAAAAATTAAAATAAATATTATTTAACATTAAAACAACGTGAACAATGTTAAACCTACTTTCCAAATGAATTATACAACTAAAATATACCTAAATATAAAAAAAACCATTAAGTATAAATAAAATCTGATTATAATAAAAATAATCTGATAATTTTGTTATACTATATATAAATGCACACAATAATAATATAAAAAGTTCAAAATAGAATGCGGCAAAAAAATACTCGTCCAGCCGTTTAGGCATGAAGAGATATCTAACACACGTACACACATACACACAAACTTTCGCATTTATAATATTAGTGAGATTTACTTGTATAAAACGCAGAAATAATATTTTTTATCAAATTTCTATAATAATCATCACATAAGACAATTATTTAATAGCTTACATTCTATAGAAGACTTTTTGCTATTCTTACTCTAGGTTAGTTAATGATGTTTTAATCCTCAGGAGGCAGCTCGTGGCAGCAGAATCTGGTATCTATTTATTCGTTATGGTTATCTCTATAATAATATGTAAAAATTACCGGAGAGGTTGTATCTTATTGTACAAGTTACTCAGTATCTACAACAGGTATGAGTTTTAACCACGTGTTACACACGTTTTGATAGGCGTCTAGTACAACATATTTTTATCATAAGATAAAAATATGTTGTTCCGTAATGAGGACTGCATAAATATATGACTTTTTTCCGCCCTTAACCCACCGTGCGCCGCCTCCTCGGCTGCCAAAGCAAAACACTATAAGGAAATTGGTATTTGGCTGCGATCTTCTATGAGGTGGAGAGACATCCCTAGTTGGGCAGCATAAAAATACTCTTTACCATACATACACCTCTTTGCTCTGGCCAAAGTCGTCCTCATTATTCTAAATCTAGCGGTATTACAGATTACAGCACAGATAGCCGATATTTACAGTTTGTAACATAATAACGTATATAAACAAATTATATAAATAATCCTAGTACATTAAATAATATCTAATATATTTTATAAACTTAGAACACCGAATAATTATAAACTTATATGAATCCATACTAATATTATATATGTGAAAGTGTGTTTGTTTGTTTGCCTGTCCTTCTTTCACGTCAAAATTAACAAACGGATAGACATGTTTTGAGCTATTTGCATAGCTTTTTCTCGGGCTTTGAGCACGGCGACCGAATCAAGAACTTCCGTAACGAAAATAAAACCTAACACCCCCCAATACATTACTCGTATTTGGCCAGTGAGTATTATCGAGTCAATGGCGCAGTTGTAAATGTGTGACCAATTTGAACTATCGTTTCTACATTCGCGCCTCGATGTGGTCATTACTCTTTTTGTAACTTTATTCGATGTTGGTGAATGACTAAACACTTTTTTTGAACTTTTTCGCTATTATTATTTTTAACCAAGCAAAGAAATGTTTTAGAGACAAAGCCAGACTCAGCTGCACCTGGTGCACCCTGTCGCGTAGCAAAATAGGCGAAAGAGTGGTAGGTTATAGAGTATTTGTAAATTGGCCGACTGTGAAAATACCTCCACCTCACCGAATACAGCAGCAAGCAAGAAAAAAATATACACAAATCAATGGCAGCTCGCCTTGATTACGCGGGCGAAGCCGCGGGTAACAGCTAGTAAAAAATAATACCAAAAGGTTTTCTTCAATTAGCGGCGTGACGCGGGCCTCCAGACTTGTAAAACTATTTTAGGCTGCTGTTGGCCATTGCACACTCGGACAGCTAACAGTGAGACATCGGCACGTACATACAAATTTGCCGCGAAATCGTCATTATTGTAAAAGTACTTATTAAAAATTAAACTATATATATATGTCGGCGCCACGTGTTATTGAGTGACGTCAGATCGCCTCAGCACGTGCGCATGACGAGTTGTTTATCGACCCATCCATGAATCAGGCGATGTGCGAGTGGGGAGAGCGGCCGAGGCGGCTTTATAAGGCAACGCACGGCGTTCTCGATTCATTCTTGCCGCGACCGCTCTACTGTTCGCATGTTTAAATGTGATACTGATCACACCTGAATCATTGACTTATTTAATTAATGAAGTTATTACGTTGCTTTGATTTTTCTTCGTTATATTCAGTACACATTTGGTAATAAAAATAATACCAATTGTCAACGCCTTTGCTCTGATGGAAAATATTACCGAGTAAGATAAATCGTCACCTATCGTGCCTGGATCTTGAACTCCTGCCGAAATATATATGATACTAGCTTTTGCCCGCGGCTTTGCTCGCGTGAAATTCGGGCATTTTAGATTATCCAAGCCAAGTCTAACACGCAACGCAACCACTTTCATGTAGCACCTATAATTGTACTTAATACGAATGCAAGAACTTTTCCGATACTACTACATCCGTCTCGCTCTCGCCGCGCCGCCCGCGATCGCATAAGCACTGATTGACGCCAAATACAAATTTAAAAACCTATTAGGATCACACAAGTCTTATTCCATCAGCTTAATAAGATAAGATAAGATAATTTATTTGCGAAAATAAGGTACAACAAAGATGTTACACAAATTACATGTCCAACTTATTTTACCCTCGCAGGGGCGTCAACTTATTAAAAAATATTATTAATAATAATAACTAATTATTTATCAGCATATTAAAAATAACTGAAAATGGCTTAAATTTCATTACAATAAATTAATTCACACCAATTCAATACATAATTTAATTAATAATTTCATTTTATATCAATAAATCGGTCATTCAAATATTCACTTACAGTATAATAACATTTGTTCAAGAGCAATTCATGTATTTTTTTTTTTAATAATGTCAGTCGTTTAAAATTGTCTGGTAAATGATTATAAATTTTCATTGCCATTCAATGCATATTGTCAGAATAAGGATAAATCAAACATTAAAAAAATTACACAAACCATTTTTCAAAATTCGATCCCTAAAAAGGGTAAAAAGGAGTCGAAAAGTCTGAAAATCGTCATGGACATTGTTTTTATGGTTTATCGGGTCGCTGATTACGAAAACAACAACTATTTTATAATCCAACATAGACGACGTGACATAAAATCACCCCTGTGGGGGTGAGATGGGTTGAAATGTCATAATATCAATATGGGTGTTAGTCCAAGGGTTTTCTGGGAAATGACGAAACTGGCATCGATTTGAAAATATATCATAGTGGACATGAAATTACTAAGATTTGAAAGGATTTTATCTATCTATATATAATTCAAAGTCCTGACTGACTGACTGACTGATATATCAACGCACAGCCCAAACCGCTGTGTCTAGAGGTTCCAAATTTGGCACGTAGGATCCTTATGACGTCTAGGGATACACTAAGAAAGGATTTTTCAAAATTCATCCCCTAAGGGGGTAAAAACGGGGTCCAAAGTTTGTATGGGTAAACAAGATTAGTTAGACTATTTAATCCGAAACTTTACATGAGTATTTCTATATATAAATGAGTAAACAGTTTCAGGATTTTTCAATATTCGACCCCTAAAAGGGTAAAATGAGGTCAAAAAGTCTGAAAATCCTCATCGGTATTGTTTATAAGGCTTATCGGGTCGCTGATTACGAAAAAAAAACAACTATTTTATAATCCAACATACGACAACAGCCGACGTGACATAAAACCTGACCTGAGTACAATAGTCCAATCAGAAAACTTTGTGGCTGAAATCACGCCAGCCTTAAAAAAGCTAGCTAAAGATTTAAAAATTGCTAAAGATAATATAGAGAAAATACAAGAATACAATCGCACAAAAACAAACGAAAGACGCAGACCTGATCCTGGCTATAAAAATGGAGATTTAGTCCTCGTTGAAACACACCCAATTAGTAATCAAAACAAAAACTTCACAGCTAAACTAGCACCAAGAAGAGACGGACCTTACACAATTATAAAGAAGATCGGCTCGTCCCTCTACCAAATTGCCAGTGTTGATAATCCAAATCGTACAATGGGAAAATATCATACATCTGCATTAACAAAATTTGAAAGTCGAGAACAAGGCGTTACCCCAGCACCAGTTCAACCCATAAAACGTAGAGGAAGACCTAGGAAGGTCAACTAATCCTGATACTCTTGTCGGGACGACTTGCAGAGTACCAGAGGGGGAGAATGTAACGCGACGAACACAAACATAATAACAAACTCATGGATACAACACTACGCAGCCCCACTCCGTCGCCGACGCCCTTATAACCGCCGCCGCGGCCGTGCAACGCGAGTCGCTCGCTAGCGGTCCCAGAGTACGATAGCCCCGCAGTCTGCTCTGAGATCTAGTCAGCTTGCTTGATCGATGCCCCGCGTCATCAAGTGAGATAGCTAGGAGGATACCGGGTTGCGATGCCACGCGTCCTTCCTACGATCCTATAATAGGGTATTGATGTATGTTACCGACACAACTACAATTTTGTATGAACTACATAAGTATACAATAAATAGTATAAGGAAGTACCGTGAATTTTATTATCACGAACCACTCCTACACATTGTATTTTGCCACATAAATTATAGTACTGATAAATAAAGCAATTCGTTCGAAATTATTCCCTAACCACTCCAAAACATTAAAAAATGCACAACGTTAATGTTCAAGTTTTCGTTTATCCGGTATTCGGATTATACAGATTGCCGGTAACCTATAAAACATATTTCGGAGGAGAGGAATTGCAATTAAAATAGTCACCATTGACACGTCCGCTCCCGCGAAATTGTAGGCTCATACGTCCATGGGACATTTTGTGCCCAAAATACGGACGAGCGGCCGCGGACGCAAACGAAAATCGTTATAACTGGCGTAATACTACAGCTATATTGAAATAAAAAATACCTATGGATAGCTTATAATATACAGAATTAGACTACATTGTCACAAATTGCTATAATTGAAGCTAAAGTAAAAAATAAACAAAGTAAAAGTCAAGTACATCAACATTTTGCTCAAAAATTTTTTTTTGAACAAATTTTTATGGTGACTGTATGACAAAAAAAATATTCTTATCATTCTTTAGGCTGACAATAAGTCAGCCTGAGATACGATAAGAATAATATTTACCTACTTTCCTATCAACAAAGATTTCGTTCACAAGTTGCTATTTTTCTTCGACCGCGGCGCTAGTTTGTACGTTGTACAAAAAATCTGCCGCTACTAGCGCCAAAAGTAACTAAAAAAAACATAGCATCATAAAAGCATATCAGAGCGACATCTATTGGTAAGGGTAAAATTGAAGATTATTTTTTAGTGAAAAGCATCATTTGTTAACTTTATTATTAGTGTTAAATATCAGACAAAAACTATTTTGTGTAATTTTTAAAATTATTTTATGATTATGTATCAAATTTCGTTGAGAAATATTCGGTATTAAATTTTTTCATGTCTTATTGCCAGCACCATCTAGAAATAATACGGAATTTTGACTTTCGTTCGGTGCACGATATTTTGTATGGGATTAAAACTCTATATTAATTTATTTACTCTATGATACGGCCTTTTACAGCATATACATAGCGGTGCGGTGGTACTGGCCCAACCGGCGGCGCATGCCTATAAATTGTGCGTCGAAGGCCGCACTTCGCCCTATCTATCTATTTTCTATCATCTAAATATATAAAAGAGAAAACCGCTGTCTCGCTGACTCACTCACTCACTCATCACGAAATCTCAAAAACTACAAGTGCTAGGAGTCTTAAAACAATGAATAATAGAAAATAATAGAGAAGCTCGATGGCGTCATTGCGCGTGCCAGTCTAATTGAACACGCAAGTTAAGCAACGTCGACCGTAGCCTGTACACGGATGGGTTTATATTACCTCGAGCTCCTCCGTGATTCCAAAGACACGTTAAGCCGTCGGTCCCAGTTGTTATCATTAGCTCATCTTGAGCTCCTCCGTGCTTCGGAAGGCACGTTAAGCCGTCGGTCCCGGTTGTTATCATTAGCTCATCTTGAGCTCCTCCGTGCTTCGGAAGGCACGTTAAGCCGTCGGTCCCAGTTGTTATCATTAGCTCATCTTGAGCTCCTCCGTGCTTCGGAAGGCACGTTAAGCCGTCGGTCCCGGTTGTTATCATTAGCTCATCTTGAGCTCCTCCGTGCTTCGGAAGGCACGTTAAGCCGTCGGTCCCGGTTGTTATCATTAGCTCATCTTGAGCTCCTCCGTGCTTCGGAAGGCACGTTAAGCTGTCGGTCCCGGTTGTTATCATTTAATGACAGTCGTTAAGTTAAGTCAGTGGCCTATAGGCGGTTCGAAAACACTGGCCTCCGCCAACCCGCAGTTGAGCAGCGTGTTGGAGTACGCTCTAAACCCCTTCGGTTGAGGGAAGACCCGTATCCATAAAAACTGAAGATTTCATAAAAATAAAGATTTCCTTATTGCTAAATTTAAAAAAAAAAAACGTTTTGTTTTATTTTTTTTAGTGTTTAGGTTTTATCATTTTGGTGATTTGTAATTGTCATTTCTTTTGATGTTTACTCTGATTTGATTCTTGCGCTCGAACCCCATGGGAAAAGCGTTTTCACCCCTATCGATTTCACATTTTTAAATTTTCATAACAAATCACAGACACCTTTCAATATTTTTAAAATATTCAATAATATATTAATAAATATTCCAATCCTTTTTAACTGGCACTATCTGTATGGGAAAACGTTTTTTCTTTTATTTAATTCTTTCGTCAATTTTTCAATGTTTTTAATACTTTCCCGACCAAGACACGACATTATTTTAAATATTATATACATTTAGTGGAGCTTGATTTAAATTTCTGAACGCACGCATAAATATTTTAGAACCAATAAATATTTAAATCCACAAAACTGTTTTCAAAACAAATCACAGCCAACTTTCAAGACGTAAAAATGAGACCAATAGAGTTAACATTTGTTTTTAATCTATGACATTTGTTCTATAATGAGCTTAATATACATTTCTGAACGCACGCATACATTTGGCGTACGCACGTACGACAACGTCACATTTGACAGCTACGACAACCAAAGAGAATGTAACCACTACGTTTTAAGAGACGGATGTGCCATACAAATAGCGTAAATTCTAAATGTATGAAATGGGAGCGAAAACAATCAGAATTTGTACCAAATTCGCTTCCGATTCATAGAGTCGTTTTTTTACCTTGAGTTGCGCCAGGCTGACGACAACCACGAACATTTTGTATGGAAAATGCTTTTTCTTTTATTTTATTTTTTCGAGAATTTTCCAATGTTTTTAAGAGTTATTCTGCTATTCGGGACGGAAACAAATCCAACAAATCAAAAACCATGGCAATCGGTCCAGCCGTTCTCGAGTTATAAGTGTTGTAACAAACACGACTTTCTTTTATATATATAAGATATATATATACATATATTTCTTTGTATATATATATATATACACAAAGAAGTTTTAACTTTAAAAATAAAATTTTAAGCTCTAATTTTCGGGCTTCATAAATAACGCGCCCTAGACACGTGCCTAGGTTGCCTAGGCCATAGTCCGCCCTTGCCTATGCCATGAAGTTTAAAAACACATAGTTTTATTTTTAATTGATTATTATATGTCGACAGGTACTCATCGCGTTTATAACCGTCTTCTTCGATTCAATTATTAGCGTGGACGCATTCATCACACAATTTGAAGATAAGGTATGTTTATAATTATATCAAAGGTAAACAATAGTTTTCTGTTTTTAAGTGAAAACTTATTTGTCGGCGTTGTGCACTTTTTGCGATGGGTAAAAAATGTTAAACTCGCGTCAGGACACGTGACCTGATGGAAAATTCATAAGACGGATGGAGAGAGACCGCCGCGCCGACGCGGCGTAGGAGAGGAAGTAATATCCCCCAATCTTTCTACCGCGCGGTGAAAATGTATGTATGCTCCGACTGTTTATTTTTAATGCTACATAAGTTGTCATGTTAGTGTACGATAGCGGCGCAATAAATGTACATTTGTAACGCGACGAACACAAACATAATAACAAACTCATGGATACAACACTACGCAGCCCCACTCCGTCGCCGACGCCCTTATAACCGCCGCCGCGGCCGTGCAACGCGAGTCGCTCGCTAGCGGTCCCAGAGTACGATAGCCCCGCAGTCTGCTCTGAGATCTAGTCAGCTTGCTTGATCGATGCCCCGCGTCATCAAGTGAGATAGCTAGGAGGATACCGGGTTGCGATGCCACGCGTCCTTCCTACGATCCTATAATAGGGTATTGATGTATGTTACCGACACAACTACAATTTTGTATGAACTACATAAGTATACAATAAATAGTATAAGGAAGTACCGTGAATTTTATTATCACGAACCACTCCTACAAGTGGCGCCCAACGAAAATCGAACTACCTACAACCGTCTTAAGAAAATAATAAACTACCCTCATCATTATGACAGAACGAGTAAACATACTAATGACCGAAGATCAACTCAGTCGCTTGATACACTCGCTCACGTCAACAGCGCAAACATCGTCCGACGATCAAATTGAACGACTAGCTCATTCACTAGCATAAATAACGACAACCGAGACAATGCAACGTACAAGTTTTGCGAAGTGCACTGCCCGCTTCAACGGACAACGCAGCCACGATACTGTCGAGGAATTCATTAACGCAATTTCAATTTTTAAACGGATTGAGAACGTATCCGAATCGGACGCCGTGGAAGGTTTGGGTTTGTTACTAACCGGGAATGCCTCAACATGGTGGCAAGGAGTAAAAGGAGATGCAAAACCATGGGACATGGCTATAAAATTAATTCGCCAAGCATTTGCGCCAAGAAAACAACCTCACGAAGTGTACATTGAGTTGTTTGCAACACGGCAGGGAGCTAAGGAACCAATTGATATGTTTTTATGTACCAAGCGGGCTTTGTTATCTCAACTACCTGCAAAACGGCACAAAGAGGAAGAACAAATCGATCTTCTCTATGGTCTTCTTAACGGAACTATAAGGAAAAATGTGCCTAGGAACGACATAAAAACTTTTTCGGATTTGTTGTCACGAGGTCGTCATTTTGAAAGCCTGGAATCAGAAATGGAACCGGAAAAAATAAAAAAACGATGTACCTATTGCAGCAAGCGAGGTCATACTGAGGACGAATGCCGTAAACGCAAAATGGAAACAGCAGGTACCGAAGATGTTCCAGTAATAAAATGCTATGGCTGCGGCGCTCCAGGTGTCTATAGAAGCAACTGCACGCAGTGCAAAAGCAAGGAAACACCACCCAAGCCTGTTCAATTTTATTCTATGATAAATACGCCTATAGAAGGGGGAGTAAAAATACCAACAATCGAAATATCAATTAATGATTGTATTGGATATGCATACCTGGACTCAGCAGCACGTACAAGCATTGCCGGCTTCACGCTTTACGAAATGCTACGTAAAACAGGTGTGACATTCACGGAAGAGGAGGCAACCGTCAACTTAGCCGACGGAAGCAAGAAGAACTTCACACTTAAAACCACTACGGTTAAAGTTCTTATTGGAGGACGTCACCTACCTATTAAACTATCAGCGATGCCTGGAGCCAAAAATACAAGAACTTTGCTTGGAATAGATTTTCTTGAATCTGCTGGAATAATTTTAAACTTACCACAACGATCCTGGTTCTTCATTGATGCACCTGATAAGCCATTCACTTTCTTACAACTGAAGAATCAGCCGATTATAATTTCATCCAAAGTTAATAAGAAGCTGGACTTCACATGCGAACCTGCACATACTTCGCCCAGCAAAGACGAAAATTTGACCGACTTTTTGAAGTGGGCCCGGGAGCTGAAAATGCTGTCACCAATTCCCTACACACCACCACGCCCCGAGTCACCCGCACAGGAACCCCCGTGGAAATTAAGAAGATTGAAGTCTCCATCTCCTGTTGTTCGGCCGCGCGAACCAAGAGCTGAAAATGAAGACAGTTTGAAGCATAGAGATCCTCGTGTAACATACATTCCAATAAATCCAATTCAATTGTATTCTCTTGATGTTTCATTTACAGACTATACCGACATAGCTCTTAGAGACGATGAGGCAGAAATTTTAACAGACGAACAACGTTTACAACTGAATAATCTCTTAAATGAATATAAAATAGTTTTTAGTAATACAGGGCCCCCCACCCATTACATCGAGCATAAAATAGACACAGGTACGCATACACCTGTATCAGTCAAACCTTATAGACTATCACCACTCCGCCAAAAGCAACTAAAAAACAAACTAGATGAAATGTTACGTAACGATATAATAGAAGAGTGTGACTCGCCATGGGCCGCTCCGGTAATACTCGTACCTAAAGGAGAAAATGATGTTAGGGTCTGCATTGATTACCGACGACTAAATGAAATAACAAAACCAGATAGATATCCTTTACCTAGAATGGATGACTTGTTACATCAAGCTAAAGCTATGCCTTTCATGTCCACTATAGACCTCCAATCAGGCTACTGGCAGATTATTGTTAACGAGCAGGACCAGGACAAAACAGCATTTGTCACACCCTTCGGAACTTACAAATTTAAAAGAATGGCATTCGGCTTACGTAATGTACCTGCAACCTTTCAAAGGTTAATGGATCGTCTAGTACGTGGATTGAAATCAGAACATGTCTTAGCCTATTTAGATGATCTACATCTCAGATCTAGTACATTCATTGAACATTTAGAAAGTTTCAGAGAAATTTTTGACAAACTGAAACAATATAATTTAAGAGCAAATAGAAAAAAGTGCAAATTTGGGTGTGACAAAATAAAATATCTGGGTCACATAATTGTACCTGAAGGATTACAAGCAGACCCTGAAAAGATTTCAGCAATTACCAACTTACAACCACCTCAAAATTTGAAACAAATGATTTCATTTCTACAGACAGCGTCATGGTACCGCAGATTTATAGAAAATTTTGCCAACATCGTTCGACCACTAACTCAACTTACTAAAAAAGGAGCTAACTGGCAATGGAATAAAGATCAACAAATAGCATTCGATAAAGTTAAAGTAGCCCTTACTACTGCACCTATATTACGTCAAGCAAATAATAATGCCCCATTTACTTTAAAAACTGATGCAAGCCAATATGCAATTGGAGCAGCACTACTGCAGGGGGAGGGAATGAATGAGCATCCTGTAGAATATGCTAGCAGGCTACTAACGCCTGCAGAAATCAACTACACAGTTACCGAAAAAGAAGCTTTAGCTATCGTCTGGGCTGTTAACCGATTCAGAGGATACATAGAAGGCACAAAATTTTTAACTGTAACGTATCATCAGCCTCTGAAATGGTTAATGAATCTCAAAACGCCAACAGGCCGCTTGGCAAGGTGGGCATTACAATTACAACCATTTGAATTCGAAATACAATATACTACAGGACGTACCAATTACTTAGCCGATATGCTTTCACGTCCTAATTGCAGCGTACATGATACTAACAGCAACTGTGTTATCTGCGTAGCTGAGTTAGAATTGCCAAGGCGCAGCGAAAAGTCAATTAGAGAAGAACAAATGAAAGATGAAAGTTTGGCCAATATAATCCATGGGCTCGAAGGAGACAATGAAGAAGATTATATAGAGTGGTTTAAAAAGGGATATCTACTTCACAACGGAATTCTTTATCGTCATACCCCTGATCAAGATGACGAGGAGGCAAAGTTACTTGTACCTCAACACGAAAGAGAAAAAGTTCTAAAAGCACATCATGATACGCCATTAGCTGGACATTTAGGTGTGGATAAAACTATGAACCGCATTACAAGCCAGTTTTGGTGGAAAGGGCTAAGAAAAGATGTTATAAAATACATAAAGACATGCATTGACTGTCAACGCTATAAGCCATCAAACAGAGTGCCCGCGGGTTTATACCAATCAACAGCAAATAAACAAAGATTTGAACAACTGTCGATGGATCTTTTCGGACCATTACCAAAAGCATCGAATGAAGAAAAATGGGTATTTATTATTGAAGACACTGCGACCAGGTGGATAGAATTATTTGCTCTGAAGGAAGCCTCAGCTGAAACTTGCAGCAATATTCTAATAACAGAAATATTTTTGAGATATGGCATTCCACGAAAGATTGTAAGCGATAATGGAACACAATTTGTATCAGCAATAATGCAAAAACTTACTTATTGTTTGGGTATTGATCATATACTCACCCCATTATACCATCCACAACCAAACATTGTGGAAAGAAGAAACAGAGACATGAAAACTCAAATGGCAATATTAGTTAAAGATCAACATCAAAACTGGCCTACAACGTTGCCTGCTATAAAATTTGCATTAAATACTGCTAAATGCCAAAGCACAGGTTATTCACCAGCCTATTTAATGTTTGGGCGTGAACTCCGTACACCGTTTGACTTGACTCATGACCTGAGTACAATAGTCCAATCAGAAAACTTTGTGGCTGAAATCACGCCAGCCTTAAAAAAGCTAGCTAAAGATTTAAAAATTGCTAAAGATAATATAGAGAAAATACAAGAATACAATCGCACAAAAACAAACGAAAGACGCAGACCTGATCCTGGCTATAAAAATGGAGATTTAGTCCTCGTTGAAACACACCCAATTAGTAATCAAAACAAAAACTTCACAGCTAAACTAGCACCAAGAAGAGACGGACCTTACACAATTATAAAGAAGATCGGCTCGTCCCTCTACCAAATTGCCAGTGTTGATAATCCAAATCGTACAATGGGAAAATATCATACATCTGCATTAACAAAATTTGAAAGTCGAGAACAAGGCGTTACCCCAGCACCAGTTCAACCCATAAAACGTAGAGGAAGACCTAGGAAGGTCAACTAATCCTGATACTCTTGTCGGGACGACTTGCAGAGTACCAGAGGGGGAGAATGTAACGCGACGAACACAAACATAATAACAAACTCATGGATACAACACTACGCAGCCCCACTCCGTCGCCGACGCCCTTATAACCGCCGCCGCGGCCGTGCAACGCGAGTCGCTCGCTAGCGGTCCCAGAGTACGATAGCCCCGCAGTCTGCTCTGAGATCTAGTCAGCTTGCTTGATCGATGCCCCGCGTCATCAAGTGAGATAGCTAGGAGGATACCGGGTTGCGATGCCACGCGTCCTTCCTACGATCCTATAATAGGGTATTGATGTATGTTACCGACACAACTACAATTTTGTATGAACTACATAAGTATACAATAAATAGTATAAGGAAGTACCGTGAATTTTATTATCACGAACCACTCCTACACATTGTATTTTGCCACATAAATTATAGTACTGATAAATAAAGCAATTCGTTCGAAATTATTCCCTAACCACTCCAAAACATTAAAAAATGCACAACGTTAATGTTCAAGTTTTCGTTTATCCGGTATTCGGATTATACAGATTGCCGGTAACCTATAAAACATATTTCGGAGGAGAGGAATTGCAATTAAAATAGTCACCATTGACACGTCCGCTCCCGCGAAATTGTAGGCTCATACGTCCATGGGACATTTTGTGCCCAAAATATGGACGAGCGGCCGCGGACGCAAACGAAAATCGTTATAACTGGCGTAATACTACAGCTATATTGAAATAAAAAATACCTATGGATAGCTTATAATATACAGAATTAGACTACATTGTCACAAATTGCTATAATTGAAGCTAAAGTAAAAAATAAACAAAGTAAAAGTCAAGTACATCAACATTTTGCTCAAAAATTTTTTTTTGAACAAATTTTTATCAATAAACTTTTCAATTCTATGCAATGAGACTTATATTGAAATAAACTACACTATTTCAGCTTTAAAATGACATATTAATATCTTTCGTAGGTTTACACAGCGTGGAGAAATAAAATAAATAGTATCAGTACTACTCACCAGTCACGGATTCGTCTCCATACAAAAATCACGACGAAACCCGGCGGCCGCGCTGACATAAAATGTCATTATTTACACATCCCACTATATTTCTGATAAAAACTATTTTTTATATGTTCACAATACACTATTATTCACTTATCTTGCTTTTAAAACACTAAAATAGCATATTAATTATTGTAAACAAACAAACACAACACCGCCATTGTTCCGCGCCAGTACCGCGCCCACTTTTCGTGTTCATAAATAAACATGAGTGTTTCGAAACTCATTTATCTAAACACACACACGAAGTACACATCACAACGATTCTTTTGATATATAATAACCGTAGAAATAAACACTTTAATCACAATAAATAATTAAAATACCCGAGCCGACCGCCAACAAAACTGGCGGCGCGCAAAAAACTTGACAATAATAAACAAAACTTTTGATTTTATAAAAATTTTGTACTGCCAGTGTCACTTTTTAAATTTTTGACGTATACTAGACTATATCCATCTTAATTTTAATAAAAGTTTCAAGGCTCTGGATAATGAGAAGTTGGAAAAATAAATTTTTGAAGACGGGCTTACTGCGCCGCGCGACGCTGGGACCTATGTGTCCCAGGACGTTTGGAGCTTTTTTCTCCGTGGGTATGCAGGGTATCCCATGGACGTTTCAATGGAAAACGTTCATCACTACTTATTATAAAACAAAGTCGCTGTCGCTGTCTATGCGTCCCTATATATGCTTAAATCTTTAAAACTACGCAACGGATTTTGAAGCGGTTTTTTTTAATAGATAGAGTGATTGAAGAGGAAGGTTCATATGTATAATACATGCATAATATTGTAGAGAAACACTGATAAATTTAGAGGTTTAGAAATAGAGGACATTTTTTTGCGCTTACATTGCAAACGCTGGCTACACCCCACGAGATAAATGAAAATAATGTACTACATTATTGTACACCTTAAAAAGATCAACAAAAAAATCCGCGATGGTATATGTCTATCACTTAAGGATAACCCACAATAACCATTTTTTATCCTTTACATTTTACGGGAAATAATAACTCATTTACGAACAGATTTTAAGCAACACAGCATTAATCCTTATCCAATTAAGTACCTTAAATACATTGTCCATTTAATATAGATCAATACGGCCAGGGACGAGAGATAAAGGACGAACAATGTTCATAGTAAATTTATTGCGTACACCGGAATTTAGTTACTCTAAAGAGCAACAGAGGTCGCTAAGAGTCTCAAATTAGATATAGGTAATTTGATTAGTAACAAAATCAGTACACGAAGGTTCAATTTGTTTAATTATGCTTTTCTGTTTTAATCAAAAATGGCTAGATGGCGCGCAAACTACTAGCACTCTATCAATGCTATAAGTAGGTACGTAGGTACCTACCATAGCACCTACGTACCGTTGTATCAAAAATGGGATGGCCGCGCGCCGATAACCGAGAGTTTTTAAAACCGTTCCGTTTTACGTACCAATCGCTTGACACAAGAAGTCATGTGCTGTAAATAGAATGATTTATTAAAATGAAAAAAAGTTTCATACGACAATTATTGTTTTCAACATAGGTATAAAATTTTAATATGCATTATCAATTAAAATCGTAGTATGCTAATAGTTATATTATTAATAACAACGATATTTTATCGAAAGTTCTGTGGCGTAAATTGGACTTTATTGACACGGCGCGGAATTTTTTTCAACTTTTCTCACATCGAATCGACTGTATTGTTTGTGGTTTTTCTTTTACGTGATATTTCTCTATTTTTGCGACCATTTTTATTCCTATCTTCCATCCTATAAAGGTTTATTCATTAGCTGCCCGGCTGGGGATATATCATCTCCTGATAGAATACGGCAGCCAAACATCCCTATAGGGTCGTGTTGCTGCGAGTGAGTGAGGTCACCAAGAAGAAAATCCAGGAGTTCTGCGTTGGCAGCGAAGGCGACCGTGGGCTACAATACTTCATGTTGCGATTTGCATTTATACAGCTACGGTAACTGCTCCACACCAGGCGGGTGGTATGCTTGTTTTCATCCAACATTGCACAAAAAAGCAAGTTACGGTTTTTTAGTAATGTTTCTATTATGTACATTGCTAAGTAGTCTACTACAAAATATTCCTAAAAAACCTTAATTTGTTATAAAAAATATTTTAAAAATGACAAAATCAAAGAACGATGGTGGGATTTGAACTCGGGACATAAGTATTACGAGTAGAGTGCTTTTCTAAATGAGCTATGAGGCTAATTTGTAACATTGGCGAATTTTTGTATTATACTGTATTACTGTTAATTCGTATTCATTATGTTTTTTTTAAAAGCAAACCTTAATTTGCTTTTAAAAAACATTTTTAAAACATATGCACGAAATTAGACAAAAGTAGAGTGGTAATCCCATACAAAATATTAAATATAGCGTCCCTCGAGAGAACAGTTCCAAAATCTTAAGTCCCGCCATTCACTGAAATCACAATATTGTGCAATTTAACTAAAAGATTATGATGACTGTATGACAAACAAATATTTTTATCATCCTTTAAGCTGACAATAAGTCAGCCTGAGATACGTTATGAAGAATATTTAAAAAAAATATCTACAACATATTAAAAATAGGTACAAAATATTCCTAAAAAAACATTAATTATTTATAAAAAATATTTTAAAAATGACAAAAAGGAGGACAATGGTTGGATTTGAACTAGGGACTTAAGTATTACTAGCAGAGGGTTCTTCCAAATGAGCTATGAGGCTGATTTGTGAAATTGGCGAATTTTTGTATTATAGTTTATTACTGTGAATTCGTATTCATTATGTTTTTTTTAAAAGTCCCGTCATTCATGGAGTTCACAATATTGTGCAACTTAACTAAAAGAATATGGTGACTGTATGACAAAAAAAATATTCTTATCATTCTTTAGGCTGACAATAAGTCAGCCTGAGATACGATAAGAATAATATTTACCTACTTTCCTATCAACAAAGATTTCGTTCACAAGTTGCTATTTTTCTTCGACCGCGGCGCTAGTTTGTACGTTGTACAAAAAATCTGCCGCTACTAGCGCCAAAAGTAACTAAAAAAAACATAGCATCATAAAAGCATATCAGAGCGACATCTATTGGTAAGGGTAAAATTGAAGATTATTTTTTAGTGAAAAGCATCATTTGTTAACTTTATTATTAGTGTTAAATATCAGACAAAAACTATTTTGTGTAATTTTTAAAATTATTTTATGATTATGTATCAAATTTCGTTGAGAAATATTCGGTATTAAATTTTTTCATGTCTTATTGCCAGCACCATCTAGAAATAATACGGAATTTTGACTTTCGTTCGGTGCACGATATTTTGTATGGGATTAAAACTCTATATTAATTTATTTACTCTATGATACGGCCTTTTACAGCATATACATAGCGGTGCGGTGGTACTGGCCCAACCGGCGGCGCATGCCTATAAATTGTGCGTCGAAGGCCGCACTTCGCCCTATCTATCTATTTTCTATCATCTAAATATATAAAAGAGAAAACCGCTGTCTCGCTGACTCACTCACTCACTCATCACGAAATCTCAAAAACTACAAGTGCTAGGAGTCTCAAATTTTGCATGTGAGTTCCTTTTAGGACGTAGGTGCTCACTAAGACGGGAATTTGGAAAATTCAACTCCAGAGGGGGTGAAACAGGCGTCCAAAGTTTGTATGGGGAAACAAGATTAGTTGGACTATTTTATCCGAAACTTTACACGAGTACTTCTATAGATAATTGAGTAAACACGTGTTTCAGAATTTCTCAAAATTCAGCCCCTAAATGGGGTAAAATAGGGTGAAAAAGTCTGCAATCAATTGTTGGGACGGGGGCCCACCACACATTTCTCACACCCACCACTGTGTCTCCTGTGTAGCCAGGATTAACAGCGGCGACCGCCAAAAAAGGCAATGAACAATAAGACCATTGCAGTCCCAGGGGTAAAACTACGGCTGCCTTGGAACTCACAACGAATTTAATCAGAAGAAATTAGTAAAGTCTGCAAATCGTCATGGGCATTGTTTCCATGGTTTACCTGGTCGCTGATTACGAAAACAACAACGATATTAAAATTCAACGTGGCTAAGGTGGCCATAGTCCCCTATTGGGGTGCGATGGGATTGAAATGTCTATATATCAATATATGTGTCGTTTTTACGGTTTTTCGGAACGCCAATCCATACTAATATTATAAAACGACGGAGTGGCTGTCTGTTACTTCTTCACGCTTAAATCTGGGAAAGGTCAGAAGTTTTGTCCCAGAAATTACATGTTATTGTTATTCATTGTACCTATATTGGTTCTATGTTCGACTGTATGTATTTTAAAAAAAAATAGTTTCAATGATTTCTCCGTCAATTGTACAGCAATTTTAATAATCTTATTTGTTTGATAGAGTACACTCTTCAGGTGGTTCCATATTAATCAAATTAGAATTAGAGAAAGGGTTGTAATTTATAGGCCTGAACATGGATACAGTAATTGAAGAGTTTTCGGATGTTATTGAGTTACATAATTTGCATTTGAAAGTTATCATGTGACACTGGTGAGCCGACGAGGAACGGTTAGGAGTTAGGCAATAGTGTTGAGTTTTCTTAATAAAGTTACTAATGTATTTTCGTCTAGAAGGCACTATGTCACATGATTATAATAAATAATTAAAAAAAAAAAATTGGTTGCCTGTAAAGTCGGTATACGGGCGAAAGTTTTACGTGACAACGACTTTGAGTGGTAAAATGTTTTCGAGTGGAAGGGACGCATGCCTTTCACTTTTTATGTCTGTCTCTCTCGCTCTTAGAAGGGACGCTCTTACAATGAGAGCGAGTGAAAGGCACGCGCCTTTCACTCGCTCTCATTGTAAGCGCATAACGTGAGCCAGTTTCTTGAAGTGTCACCCGGCTAACCAATTTATAAGACGTTGTCACGTCAAAAATATATTCACTACAAAAGAAATAAACCAACTGAAAAATACTGACACGAAATAGCCAAAAATAACTACTACCTGAGATTTTTGAAGTCGGTGTAATTATTTTAAAGTTAGAATTATCCTTTTTAAGCTGATGGGATAAGATTTGTTTTATCATAATAGATTTTAAAATTTGTATTTGGCGTCTATTAGTGCTTATGCGATCGCGGGTGGCGCGGCGGGAACGGGACGAGTGTAATAGTTATCGGGAAAGTTCTTGCATCCATATTTAGTACAATTAATGGTGCTATATGAAGGTGATTGCGTTGCGTGTAAGACTTGGCTTGGGTAATCTAAAGTGCCAGAATTTTACGCGAGAGAAGCCGCGGGCAACAGCTATATACATGTAATTGAATGTTGCTAAGCGCAAAAATCGAGAATGGCTCGACCAATTCTGTAAATTTTAATTTTAATTTTTTCTTTATTGTATAATAAAGGTTCTAATGGAGAGAAAAGATGTAAAATTTGCGAGGGAAATAAAACACCACTTTCTACCCGTGCGAAGCTGGGGCGGGCAGCTAGTGTTTAATAAAAAAAACTTCTGTGGGCGCCAGCTCGCTTCACAGCGTGCAGTGAAAACTAATCGAAGGGTACAATTACTTCCCTGAACATTTGGGGAGATCCGATTTCTGTCTTCGAAGCTTGATACTTCAAAATGATGAAAACTACTCCGTAACCACTTCCTTACTAATCCATAACCAATCCATTAATAATCCAGTACTAGTCCACTTATAATCCAGTACCAGTCTACATCCAATACATCGTAAAACATTAACAAAACGGATGCATGCATGAACTGGCTAAGTTTTCATTATCACGCGAAGTGGTCGTGGTCATGTAGTACATCGACCGGGATCCGTAGGTGGTATCCGTAGGTGTAAATAGTCTTACATATTTTTTTTTTTACAGATAATAAGTTCAATTCGAATGATAAGCATATATTCATTTTTTACATTATGCTGGTCATGTTTAGTGGCTGGATCCCAAGTAGCCGCCATCTTAATAAGGCTACAAGAACAAACTAAAGTGATTTGTGTGTATGCCTTACTAAAGCCAACCAATAATGGTAAGTAACACTTTCTTTTTAAATATCACGCCGGCTGCAGAATAAGCATGGGGTGGACCTCATGATAAGTAGTAATAGTAGTACTGCTTGCGCGATGGTACCTAACTATTAACGCAAGCATCTCCTCATGAATGATGACTTTACTCGCAGTATGATAACAGCGTTCGTAAGTACAGATTATTCAGCTGCGATAAATGGTGGATAAACATGGTCAACGGCAAAAGTCCATTTAGTACTTATTTCTGGAAAATGGCCTCTGCTACAACAGTCATACATTGTAGTTACGTAACAAGTAACCTACACTACTGCCACGAATAGATAGAATATGCTTTATTTGCATAATCTAAATAAATGTCTAAAAGTCAAGAAATGTCTAAAAATGTTATATTTATATTTTAATTAACTCATCACTAGATGACTGACCTAGCATTTGTACAGCGCGCTATGGTTTCGTTACTAAGGAAAGGGTATATACGAGAGATTATTTCAAACCATGGGGTTATCCATGAGGGTTCATCGCTTACCTCATCCACGTAGTTACCCCCCGCGGTTGTCCATCGCGCGCGTAGAGCGTAAAAAAAACTGTTTCCCTCAAATGAAGCTAAGTAGCCGACTTTATGGGGTATGCCTACTTAATATAAGAATTTCGGTATTTTTCAAATAATGACATCAATATTGGCTAAATTTATACTTGTGGAAGGCGTGATGATGCCCCATACCATTATAGCTGTGGAAGGTGATGGAGCTGGCCTGTTCCGCTCCATCTCCTACCACTTGCTTGGAACTGAGGTGTATCATACAGGAGGTTCGTGCCACCATTGTTCACGTATTAAACAACTGGAACGATGAGTTATTGAGTGAGGACAGTAAGGGATGCGATGTTGAGGAATCTCTCTTTATACCCCGCATTCCCATTATTCCATCAGACCACCCCGTTCAATTTAAGAGACTTCAATTTCTCTTATAGGTGTTTTGCTATGACCATTAACAAAGCTCAGGGGGAAGTCTCTAAAGGTCGCTGGGGTTGACTTGAGACAGGACTGCTTCTCTCATGATCAGTTGTATGTAGCTTGCTCAGGAATAGGTTCTCCTGGAAGCCTTGCAATTTTGGCTCCTGGTGCGAATGCCAAAAATATTGTTTACCGGGACGTCTTAACCTAAATCCCTAAATGGTGTATGTTTGTAATAATGGTCAATACGAAACAGTCCTTAATGGGGAAAAATGAAATATCTGGAATCTTAAAAAAAATAGACGCAAATCAGGAGGAGATCAATCATTTTTTCATTTGGTGTGAGGTATCTTTCTCTATTATCTGACTCCTTGTTCTTTATAATTCTTCGACAGTATGCTAGCACTCTTTTCATTTTGGAAATAGACGAAAATCTTTCCCAAATTGGTTTTTCTTCTAATGTAGTGTGCAAAGAAATTTTCAACTCTAAATCCGTTTGTGGAACATCGCTGTTGTTTCCGGTATCCTTTCTAGTTTTAGCCATTCAGGTCCAGTCCACCATATGTCATAATTAGCCAGATCGCATGCATTGACACCATGCGTTGCGATGTCAGCTGGATTATCGGAGGACTGAACATGTCGCCAACGGTCGTTGTCTACCACTCGTGTAATATCTGCAACCCTGTTTGCCACAAATGTACGCCAACGGCTTGAATGAGATTGCAGCCATGACAAGACGACCATGGAATCTGTCCATGCAAAAACTTTGTCCTTTGGTATTTGGAGAAGTTCCACTATATCGTTAATAAGATCTGCTAATAAGGCTGCGGCGCAAAGTTCTAATTTAGGAACGGACATCTGCTTCACCGGTGCAACTTTGGTTCGTGATGCGATAATCGTTGTGTGTATAGTTTCGTCTTCGATCATCTTAAGGTAAGTGACAGCAGCATATGCCTGATTTCCTCCTCCTTTTTTTTTTTTTTAATTTTTATTTTTATTTTTTTTTATATGAGAGGGGGGCAAACGAGCATGTGGGTCACCTGATGGAAAGCAATCACCACCGCCCATGGAGATCAGCAACACCAAAGGATCGCCGATCCGTTGCCAGCCTTTTAAGGGAATTAAATACTCTATTCTTGAAGGCTCCCATGTCGTAATTGTTTGGAAATACCGCTGAGGGAAGTTGATTCCACAATTTAACCGTTCGTGGTATAAAATGCCTTAGGAAACGTACTGTAGTAGATCGCCAATTATCAAGATGATATGGGTGGAATTTTAATTTATGGCGAGTTGTACGATAGTGGAATTCAGCGGCAGGTATCAAATTAAACAGCTCATCAGAGCACTCCCCGTGATATAATTTGTATAGAATGCAAAGAGACGCTACATCTCTGCGTGTAGAGAGAGAGTCCAGTCCATCCGAGATCATTGGGTCCCCGACGATTCGAACTGCTCTTCGTTGTATGCGGTCAAATGAAGTAAGCAAGTATTGGGGCGCACCGGCCCAGAGATGCGAACAGTACTCCATGTGAGGGCGAACCTGGGCTTTATATAGTTGAAGGCGATGTCGGGGTGTAAAATACCGCCTGGCTTTATTGATGACCCCAATCTTCTTAGAAGCCAGTTTGGCCTTGCACTCCAAGTGGCCGCGAAACTGAACATCACTCGATATGTCGACACCCAAGATGGAAATGTTGGGACTAACACTAAGGGGAGTACCTTCTAATCTAGGAGCTACGATAAACGGGGACTTTTTAGCGGTAAACGCACAAACCTGAGTCTTTGAGGGATTTAGCTGTACCAAGTTCAATCTACCCCAATCCGAGACGTGTCCAAGAGACGTCTCAATCTCAGACACAAGTTTTGTTCGGTACTCATCGACGCAGTCCCGAGAAACATTAGCTTGGCCAGTGTATCCCACGTCCACTGTACTGTCGTCCGCATAGCAATGAACATTGTGTACAAGTAGCAAGTCATTGATATGCAGATGAAACAATGTGGGGGACAATACACAGCCTTGTGGTACGCCAGCATTCAAGGGTAGCGGATCCGAGCGTGCTCCGTCAACCACAACCCTGATGCTACGCTCAGTGAGAAAACTGGCAATCCAAATGCAAAGCTTCGTAATGATGAATTAGTAATGATTAACTCAAATTTATGTGATGACCTTGATGACTACAAAATTTTTAATGTGTCAGGTTTGTGATACTCTTGAATATTGTAAAAACACTTTAATATCTAATTACAACTTCAAAATTCTCACATTTAATATTAGAAGTACGAGTATACAGCAGAATTTTGATGTATTTCGTGTAGCACTAAAACGGCTGGATATTACATACGATGTTATAGTCCTTACAGAATGCTGGCTTGAACTCGGTCCAAATATTGGTCAATTAAATGGGTATACAGCGCACTCAACCGTAAACAATCTTAATCAAAACGGAGGTGTTGTTGTATATACCAGGAATTGCATGAAAGCTACCGTGATAGAACCTGTCTTCAAAGACGGTGAAATTCTAATGGTAAAAGTTTCAAAAGACTTGGTTTTACTTGCAATATATAGAAGTCCTTCATTTAAGGAAAAGGATGACTTTCTGTCTTCATTGGATAATATATTAGCGTCTGTAAAAAGGTGTTCAACGGTAATTGTCACCGGAGATATAAATATTAATATATCAGGAGACTCCGATAAAAATACTTGTACGGATTATCTCGACTTAATGGCAGAGCATGGACTAAAATCAGCTATAACTAAACCAACAAGAGGTGACTCCTGTCTAGATCACATATTTATAAAATCTAAACATGACCGTGCGGTGAGTGTAGTGTGTGAAACCGACATGACAGATCACCACCTTATTATGATGGGCTATAATACTCACATTACTGCCACTAAGAGAGTAAATCGTTCTGTAACCAAAATAGATCAATCAGCTGTTTCGGATGAATTAAAGGGAGTGAATTGGTCAGAAGTAATAAACGAGCGTAATGTGAATACGGCGGTTAAATAAATCTAAACAATAATTACAACTTCTATCAAAAATCACACTGAAGAGAAGAAGATTAGCCAAAAAAATTAATCCACAAACCTTGGATAACACCGGGACTCATTAAATGCATGAATCATCGAGATAAATTACACACGGACTTAAAAAAAAACACCCTAATGACGAAACAAAGAAACTCATCTACAGGCGATACAGGAATTACTGTACAAATTTATTGCACAAACTAAAACAGCAATACAACTGTAAACTACTTGAAGGCAATAAAAATAATACTAAAGATCTTTGGAAGGCTATTAGAAATATTACTGAGCAATCAATGAAAAACAACGAAACCTCAGAATTAAAGAAGTCGAAGCAGCCTTTAAGATTTGAAGAAGCTTTAGGATTGAAGAGTATAGTATATAGGAAGGACAGAATATGTATATTTCTATTCTGGCGTATAGAATGCTATTTAAATTGTTGCCGATAGTGGGATACGTGGTCATACTTACGTAAGCCTTATATAAATCTGATGCATAAACTTTGAAGACGTTCCAGTTTGTTCATTAAATATACATTTAAATACGGATAAGATACATAATCATAGTCGAGGATAGGCAGGAGTAGGGATTCTGCAAGAGCAACTTTAGTAGCAGTGCGCAAAGTTTCTGAGACGACGAAGAGACGCAGAAGCCGCAAACATTCTCCTGCCAACCTCGGCTTCGTGAGTCTTCCAGGATAAAGTGCTTTTAATGCCTATTCGACTTCGACATTCTTTTAGGAGTTCTTTCTTCCCTTATCATATCTCCAACAGTGTTTGATTGGTTTTATGATTACTTGTATGGGCGTCGGCAACGTGTCAACATAGATAGCTCCAATTCCGCTTGGTGTGACACAACTGCTGGCATGCCGCAGGGTGGTGTGCTAGCTCCTTTGTTATTTGCTATTTTTATTACCTCAGTAACTTAGACAATCTCTTCTTCCTACTACCTTTATGCAGATGATTTGCAGATTTATTCTCAGGCATCATTTACTAAAATTGCAGACGCTGTTTTACAGACCAATAATGACATAGAACTGATCCCATCCTGGAGTAATCAAGAGATGTCAAGATCTGTCGTTTGTAGCTGTTGTAAGTGTTGTAGCGCGTAGCGGTATTTTTGGTCGTCGTCGGTCTTCAGTGGATTTACAATTGCTTCAAAATACGTGAACCAGACGTCAGGTTGGTCCTGCCAAAGTGGCAGTAATTGTGAGCCTAACGATATCGCTGCGAGATCGGGTTGCTGTTGAACAGGAACGTCGGCTTGAACTTCAGTATTGACCATTTTCAAGTCGGGTGGTCACAACTGTCGTGTTAGCTGTTCTTGAGCTCTCTTATCAATACATCAATACATATAATAAAACAGTAGGAACCGCGTGTCTGTACATTTGATAAAATTAGCAAAAAATGAGTGTGGGCGATAAAAAAAGAGTAACTGAACACAAAAAAGATTTTTTTGATTTTTTTGTCTGTCTGTCTGTCTGTCTGTATGTACTCGCTAATCTTTAAAACTACTGAACAGATTTTTACGCGGTTTTCACTAAAAGATTAAGGTCATCCCTGAGCAACATATAGGCTTTGTTTCATCGAAATCTGATGTCAGATTAAAAAGTTATCGTCATTTAAAATTTAAAGAAAATTTTTCTTTATAGAAAATCACTCATCACAAAATCTAAGAAACTACAAGTGCTAGGAGTCTCAAATTTTGTATGGGGGTTCCTTTCAGGACGTAGATGCTCACTAAGACGGGAATTTGGAAAATTCAACTCCTAAGGGGATGAAATGGGTGTCCAAAGTTTGTATGGGGAACCAAGATTATTTGGACTATTTTATACGAAACTTTACACGAGATCTTCTGTAGATAAATGCGTGAGATAAACACGTGTTTCAGGATTTTTCAAAATTCAACCCCTAAAGGGGTGGAATGAGGTGTAAACGTCTGAAAATCGACATGGGTATTGTTTATATGGTTTATCGGGTCGCTGATTCCGAAAACAACAGCTATTTTATAATCTAACATAATCGACGTGACACAAGAGCACTCCTGTGGGGGTGCGATGGGGTTGAAATATTACAATATCAATATGGGTGTTGATTCTATGGTTTTCTAAAATGTCAATTACGAAAATGGCATCGATTTGAAAACGTGGACACGAAATTTCCATCTCGGTATAAAAATCCAAGATTTGGAACACCTGATGCAGAACCATAATGGTTCAGCTAAACTATAAGAAATATAAAAATGACGCCTTAGCAAAAGTTGTTCAGCCTGATGAGTATAAACAGTTTAACAAAATATTGATTGTATTGTAAAAAAAATAACCACACGCAGTGCTACTTTTATTCTTACCTGCTACAAGTTAGACGCAATAGTCTTATTTATTTTATATATATATATATATATGTGTGTGTGTGTATATATATATATATACTAGCGGCCGCCCGCGACTTCGTACGCGTAGAGTTAGTTATTTGCAAATAATTTTTAATTACATTCGAAAAAGCTAAATACCTAATGAAAGGAAAAATATGAAAAAGTTAAAAACAATCAATATCTAGACGAATTTTTAGAATCAATGAAGTCGACGGATATTATTTTTTAAAACCTCTTTGTAAAACCTAAAGTACTTTTTATTGTTATAATAATACATCCCTCCTTATAATAGTAAGTATGTAGTTGTTTTCAATATTTTTTATACTTAAATATCATTTAAAATCCTTCTGCCATAATTACTTTAACTCCAATAACATTGGATTTTCATACAAATTTCCAACCCCCGTTTTAACCCCAAAAAGGGGTTGATTTCCAAAGATACATTATTAGTACACCTCCACACCATCTATAGAGCATACATTTTAAATTTCAAGTCTCTTGCTTCAAAAACATAGGACTTTCATACAAACTTCCAACCCCCATTCTACCCCCTTAGGGGTAGAGTATCGTAAAATCCGTTCTTAGCGGATGTCTACACCCTATAAGGAACCTACCAGCCAAATTTCAGGTTTGTAGGTGTTATAGTTTCTGAGATTTCGTGATGAGTGAGTCAGTGATTTTCTCTTATATATATATATATATATATATATATATATATATATATATATATATATATATAGACCACGTTAACTTTATAAAGTTAACGTGGTCTGTTTAGTCAGTTTTATATAGACGTGTACGCTAAAATTGAAATGGAACGATTGGTATATATTCGCACAAACCAGAAGAATGCGTGCATTTGCGGGACGCTATGTAGCAAGATTTTGTGACTCAAAGTCTTTTAAACAACGAGGGGAAACTGTTTTTCTTAGATGCTTCAGGAGGGACTGGAAAAACATTACTGACGAGAGCAATCCTCGCTGAAATCAGGCGCCAAAATAATATCATACAGCAGCATCGCCAGGTATTGCAGCCATAATATCTACTCGATTTATAAAGAACGGAAACACCGACATGCTTTGTGACACGAAACTGTGTCAAAGCGAAAATGTTTCAGGATTGCTGTCTAATCGTTTCAGATGAATGCGAAATGGCCAACAATGTGGCTTTATCGAGGATTAGTAACGCTTGAGGTCTTTTCATATTAGCTCCCGAAGGAAAGACTCCCTTCATTTATTTTATATTTTTTTTTGAAACTATCTTAAATAAAAATAATAATTTGTTGACTTTTAACGTATAATACTGCCCCAAATATTTTCTTATGTATCTACTTTAGTTCGTATTTGTATTAATATGCCGGAATCATAAAGTCCACGCGAACGAAGTCGCGGGCATCAGCTAGTTATACTATAAGATAATAATAAAAGAATAAGACGTTCTCTTATTATATAATAACGAGCTCGGTGGCGTAGCGGTCAATGACGCGGCTTCGACACCAACGCTCGTGGGTTCGATTCCCACATAGGACAAACATTTGTGTGCATGAACATGTCTGTTTGTCGTGGTCTGGGTATTTTCTATGTATCATAAGTATATATTTACAAAAAAAAATGTATTTACGTATGTTTATCAGTTGTCTACTACCCATAACACAAGCTTCGCTTACTTTCGGGCTAGATGGCGCTGTGTAATTTGTCTACCAATATTTATTTATTTATTTATTAATAAGACTCCAGTTGCTTATGTACGAATGTCCAAGTGAAGGTGCGACGTAGACCAAGATTGAGCTTCAATGTCTTCTCGACATATGTTTCTATTGTAGTCCCATTTGCTGCATATAGCTTGTAGTTGGAAGCTGTGTTTCTTCGCTTGGACTTGACGGCCAGTACGGAAATTTCAGCGCCGGTGTCGACGAGGAATCGTTCTTGCGAATAACGATCGTAAACACATAGGCGGTTCTGGCGGTTGCTTCTGCTGGGAACACCGACGTCCGCCACAACCATAATAAAATCTTTTTTTGTTTTTTTTTTCACGGGTAAAGTAGTATATACACAAAATATAATATATGAAGTGTATATAATTTGAGTTTAGGTAACTGAAGCATTTTATTTACCACATTTCACTTCTGCATATAGTAGTAGCCAAATAATAAAAAAAATAGTAGCCAAAGCTGCGTATGCAAAATTGGTAAGAGATTTTGAAAAAGTATCAATAGGATAGGATAGAGGAGGCTAAAAAAATACGAATAACACCTGTTACGTAATACTCATGTATCTTAAGATACAAGACCTACGCCTGACACGGCTGACTGCATATGATGACCCCTCCTGATTACATACAAGGCTCTTGCAAAATGCAGGCGCAATGTGTTTATAAGTTATCCAACTGGAGAAGTACCTCCACCTCGCAATATATTTGGCAGCCAAATATCAATTTACTTGAGGGTTGTTGTGTTCCTGCAAGTGAGTGAGGTCTTGCTTGCGAGCATTAATATGGCTACCGTTTCTCATCAGCCGGGCCGTATGTTCGTCTGCCACCCGATGTAGTATACTCGTCTAAAAAAACCTTATCGTATTAATAAACATCTACTTCTTATGCGGGTATTTACATAATTCATAATATACTTTCAGAAGCAGTCTTCGCATTAACTAAGAACGTTCTCAACGTACTGGAGACTCGAGAGATGTGTCCCTCTATCTATGGAATTTTCCCTTTCGACACAAGGACAGTGTTACGTTTTGCTGCCGCTACATTTATCTACGTCACTGCTACGTTACAATTTAATGTCAAAACAAGCACCAAGATATTTGATAACATAACGACATTTATCTAATATCGTTTCAATCACAGTATAAGAATAGTACTACGTACAGTATGGCCACTCGCTGCCGCACAAGGCGAACTCACCTCCCCTCTGAATCGAATGTGGAACCGTTCGCAACGTATTACGAAACGGCGAAAAGGCGCCGCGTATTACGAAAGTGCGTTGGTAGTAATAATATATTCTCAACTTAACTTTTATGTGGTAAAATTATTATCATTAAACTATTTGTTTCTTAATTACAAAACCAATTTATTTTTTTTCAGTTTTAACAATAAATATATAACATTATTATATCATCGTTGATTCGACATTTCGACGTTTTTGGAAGTAAAGATTAATATTGATATTTATTCCAGATTTTCAATAGACACATTAGATTGTATAACAACCAATTACAACCCGTGTGAAATATGTAGTGTACCGCTGTACGCTGTAACAGTAACTGGATTTAGTACAGTGTCATAATCACAATCATTCAAAATAAACGTTTAAAAATACTTATTATTAGAATATTGTCTAAAGCATAAATCCTTACCTCACAGCACAAGGTTTCTACTTCGTTATGCAGTCAACCCTACGCACGGAGATTTGCACGTATACAGACGTGGTCTGATTGTGTTGTCATTTTTGTATGGAGTGGCCGGGGTGTGGTTTCAATATCGATTTAAAATGCATTGCAGATGTCTGTTCATAGAAGCAAAACACAGTGCACAAATTTTGAAAAATATCACACTGAATTTTATGCACCTGAAATGCAATAGTGTGTTATTGTAATGTAAGTGAATTATGAAATACATTAATACCTAGAAAAATGTTATGGTCTTTTTTTTGTACGGAGGACATGATAATTACGCAGTAATATAGATATCATATACAATACCTATTTGTAAATAGCAGGCCCAGATAATACATAATTTTAAGTATCCACATAATAAATATAAAAAATTTGCTTACGCCCACTATACACATTTTTCTTATGTAGTATAAGGTCGGGCGGCTAACAAACATACCGCCCGCATGATGTGAAGGTTACCTTAGCCATTTAGCTCACGCGCCGTTTCCCCTGCTGCCGACGCGGTCACTCCTTCCAACCCAGCGACCATACTCACTCGCAGGTACACAACAACTCTATAGGAAATTATTATTTGGCTGAGGTATTCTGTGAAGTGGAGATACTTCGCCAGACGGGCAGCTTAAAATTATGCCTCTATAGGTATAGAGGCATAATTTTTAGGTATAGAGAGGTCTCTATACCTCTCTTTGGCCAGAGCCTTGTTAGTAAATCAGCAGGATGCACCACGTGCAGGTGACGTTGGCTTTGTCTCAAGGTTGGTGGTGAGCCATTTACACCCCAAAATTTACTGAAAATTTAGAGTGTAAATAGCTCATCACCAACTTAGATTATAAATACTTGATTACCTTTTAATTCGATTCGATTCGATTGTATCGAATTAAAAGGTACCCGGTACATGTGTGATACCGGGAACCATTTATTTTGGTTCTACCATTACCATTTTTATGTATACATACATATATTGGTATATCAAGCCTTTTGGCTATTTATATGTATATGTTTTTTTATCATTCGGGGGAAAATCGTTTCCATCTAGGTCACAGCGATGATGCTCTCATGTATGTTTGAGTCGAGCAACATTTACCTCAAGCCGCAATGCGCAAATGCTAGGGCTAATTATGGGGACGGGGGCCCACCACACATTCCCACCACTGTGTCTCCTGTGTAGCGAGGATTACATATTAGAGTAGGAGGAAGACAGATGCGCCTATTCTGGCTAAAACCACATGTAGGAACCGCCGGCAACGAAAGAGCAGACGAACTCGCGAAATAAAAAAAAGATGAAACATCGGACGCGCAGCATGCGCCACCATAGCGAAATTTATTTATTTTATTTATTTATTTATTTTGGCCACTTTCCCCAATTGATATCGGAAAACCAAGGTCACTTTACATTACTACTTTTTGATGCTCTACACGAATCCGAAGTCAGAATTTCGAAATTTTGAGTTTCATGGCAATGGACGGACAGACAGAACGACCGGACGATTTTATAAGCTCAATAAATTTCGCTGAAAACCTTCAACTGCATAGTAGCGTTACCCATGCAGTGGTAGAAATTTTGGGACATACCTGTAGCTGTGTATATTACACAGACTGCAGCGAGCTCTTCGACGGAACTGCTAGCTTCATGAAAAGTGCGGAAACTGCTACCACGGAAGCAATTCAAGACTACAATTTACAAATGTCGATCTGGGGTCAGAATACACCCGTCGTGAAAAAAGAATTGGGAAAGCAATGGCAACGCGACTAGTCAGCTCCATAAGAAACTGAAGACATGGAAATGAGATGGTTGCCCATTTCATTTGACTAAAGGTAGATATTACCTTTCTGCTAGTTTTAAGCGACAGATAGCACTTTCGCTATCCTATTTTTTTGACATTTCAGCCAAAAACTTGGCTACAAAATCCGCTTCTATTGAGCGGACTGTTGACATGGAATTTTCTAATAATGACATTTCTAATCATTTAAATTAACACATAAGACAACAGAGGTAACAACCTCTAGCACTAATTTATTAAATTCACAATTAATTGATTTAGCAATACAATCAAACAGTAACTATAACATGTCACTATGCCCACAAAAATGTAATAATTACAACATAAATAATAATATTATCCTGGTACATCAAAATATATATTGTATGACTGAGGGCAAGCAACTAGAACTGGAATTATTCATGAACTCTGATAATATTAGTATTATGTGTATTACTGAGCATTGGTTAACCCTCCGTATACTAGGTGACTAATCTCATCATGCTATACTATGTGGGGTTTGCTATACCCCAATTATAAAAGGTAGTAAAATCCGCAAGTTTGTTCTTTATGATTGTTAAATAATAAGAAATATATTTTTATATCTTATAATGAATTGGTTTAAGTAAAAAAAATCCTATTTTTACATTCGAATAGACTTTTATTAATGAAAGTACAAAAACTTAAATTTTCTTCAAACTATAAAACTATTAAGGTTTTTTCTTAGGCACTAAAATCAAATGGCACAGATTACAATTACAGTCTTGTCAATTTATACGACTACAGTATATCTAGTTTTAAACTATTAATAATTTAAAGTAAAAACCAAAAAATAATAAATTAGATCTTAATCACTTAAGTTTCTGCAGTCTTGACAATAAAAATCTGCATGTTCTATACATTGACGGCGGTTCTTGTAAGTTTTCAAGGGGTTTTTGAAAATACTTTCCAATTCTGTGGCGCAGTTTCCTAGGAAGTATTTGGTTCTGCCCTCTTGTTTCGAGATGGGGTCTTTCTAACGACAAACCTAAATCCCGAATGAATTTTCCTCTCAAGTTAGTTTTATTTTTCTCTTATACTAGTTTTATCTTCTTTCGACAATTGAGAGGTCATGTTTTAGTTAAACTATTACCTGCAAACAATATTTCATCACGTTAAACACCGAAATAATCATATAAATAAATAAAAAACAACAGTAGTTACACTTACCTTTTGGACCACGCGCCATACAAGGTGGGGTGTGTGATACCCAAGCGCACTTTAGGCATGTGCCACACGTTTTGTGGCAGACGCCGGACTAAATGTTTCGCACGAATCGGAGCGGCAACGTCGCATTTGCAGCTACTGAAAAAAACAACTTGCGCGCCTTTTTCGTTTAAAAATTGTATCAATTTTTTTTACCACTGGGGTATGTCATACCCCACCTCGTATACGGAAGGTTAAAGGGGCATCAGCTCATGTTCAATTTCAGCAACCACCAGGTCGGTAGTTCATTCTGCAGGGTCAATACAGTACATGGCGGGTCGCTAATTTTGCTAAATAAAAAACTTAAATTTAAAGAACGGAAAGATATTGTGTCTCTCTCTGTAGAATGTTCCATAGAACTATCCTGTGTACAATTAGAGCAGTTCATTGTTATATGTGTATATAAACCTCCTTCCGCGGATCTTAATTTATTTTTAGAAATCATGGATGAAGCCCTATGCAAAGTTAGTAACTCAGGTAAAACTATTTTGGTCTGTGGAGATTTTAATATTAATATACTTACTAATACATCTGCATCAAGTAAAATTTTAAGTCTTTTTAAATCCCATAATTTAGTTAACTTATTTATGGAGCCTACTAGAATAAGTGCCACCACGGCTACCTGCTTAGATAATATATATACAGATATTAGTCCAACCCAAAAAAGTATTATTAATAAATTGGATTCTGATCATTCTGGGCAAATGATAAGTATTAAAATAAATAATAAAAATGTTGTCAAGACAAAAATTACTTTTGTGCCAGTAACAGTGAGTCGCTTAGAACGTATGAGAGTAAACCTAACTAGTAAGTTACCGTTTTTAGATAATGACTTGGAACCTAACTTGATGTATAATTCATTTTTTAATGCATTTCTTCACGAATTTAAATCAATATTTACTTCCAAGGAAATTACTTTTACCAATAGCCTTGTCTTTGGTGACTGGGCAACCGTAGGTATTTATAAGAGTAGGCAAACTTTGTACATGTTATACTATGAAAGACAATTCAATAATAGTGAAGAATTTAAAGAACATGTAAAATCATATTCGAAAATTTTCAAACGCGTTTGTCAAGTAGCAAAATCTATATTTATTAAATCAAAAATTAGACATAGTAGTAATAAAATTAAAGCCACTGGACACTTGGACGGTTATCAATGAAGAGACTGGGAAGGGTAGGACAAAGGATTCAGAGTTTAAATTAAGAATCGATGGTCATGTTACCAAGTCAGATTTAGAAGTTGCCAATGCTTTTGAAAGATTTTTTTCTGCTTTCCCTGTCACTTTAACTAGTGCCTTGGGCTCTTCCACCTCCGTTGCAGAGTCATTAATTAAAGATAATGTGCCTGAATTTTATAACGATTTTCATTTCCGTCATGTTAATGGGTCTGATTTAAAAGTTGCATTTAAATCACTTAATATTAAGAAAACGGCTGATCTATGGGGCATTTCCGTACATATTATAAAATCTTTATTTGACATTGTTGCTCCCGCCTTAATTGTGATATTTAATAGATGTATTGATTGTGGTGTGTTTCCTGACTTGATGAAATTAAGCAAAATTATTCCTTTGTTTAAATCAGGTAGTACATTAGACCCCACAAACTTCAGACCAATATCAATACTACCTACATTTAGTAAGATTTTTGAAAAACTAATTCTCGCTCAGTTACTTAATTACTTTAATGAAAATAATCTGCTGCACACTAAACAATTCGGTTTCACTCATGGACGGTCAACATGTGATGCTGGGGTAAAATTACTAGAATGTATATATGAAGCTTGGGAGGAGTCACGAGACTCCTATGGGGTGTTTTGTGACTTATCTAAGGCTTTTGATTGTGTACAGCATGAAACTCTAGTCAGAAAACTACACCACTATGGTATAAGAGGCATCGCTCTTGATCTTCTTACTTCTTATCTGAGTGATAGGGTTCAGAAAGTAGATGTTAATGGAAAGCGATCACATGGATCAACTGTAGCGATGGGGGTGCCACAAGGCTCTATTTTGGGCCCTTTCCTGTTTCTCGTGTATACTAATGATCTACCTCATCTTGTAAAGAATAATCACGAAATAGTATTGTTTGCAGATGACACTTCTTTAATTTTTAAGGTAAATAGACAACAATCAGAAATTGACGATGTAAACAATGCTCTTTCAAAAATAGTAAACTGGTTTAGTGCTAATAACCTACTTTTAAATGGTAGTAAAACCAAATATGTTAGATTTTTTACAAAAAATGTGAAACAAGTAAAAACCAGTGTGGTGATGGACAATGAGAGATTGGAATTGGTCAATAAGGTTGTCTTCCTTGGGATAACATTAGACTCTAAATTACAATGGGGCCCCCATATAGAAACGTTATCAGGTAGACTCAGCTCAGCAGCTTACGCCGTAAGGAAAATACGTCAACTGACTGATGTTGACACTGCGCGTTTAGTTTATTTTAGCTATTTTCACAGCATTATGTCATATGGTTTATTGCTTTGGGGTAGTGCTGCGGATGTAGACTCAATTTTTGTGCTCCAGAAGCGAGCTATCCGTGCTATTTATATGATGAGTCCCAGGGAGACACTGAGAAATAAATTTAAAGAGATAAATATTATGACATTACATTCTCAATATATTTATGAAAATCTTATTTACGTTCATAAAAATCAAACTAAATTTAGGAAAAACAGTGATCTCCATCAATTATAATTTAAGAAATAAAAACAAACTCGCTGTGCATATTACTAGGCTCCATAAAATCTCTAACTCGTTCCTAGGTCAATGTATACGCTTCTACAATAAACTCCAAATGACGCGTTTAAATTATCCATGGGTAAATTTAAAAGATTTATCAAAACTAGATTATGTCAAAAGGCTTACTATTGTATCTCAGATTACATAAATGATAAAAGTATTTGGAAATGAATTGCTCTTGTTATGTTATATTAATGATTGTATTTGTATTTAATGTAACGATATTGGCAATTAAAAGAGTTGGCCTTGAGTTTCTTGCCAGTTCTTCTCAAGAAGCCCCGTCGCCGGAACTGGCACTTAAATTCACTTTCTGAATCTAAGCTCTGCGGATTTAGAGTAGAAATGATTTACACATGTTTCTTATATTTAGTTTGTATGACGTTTCTAAGTGCTTTATAAAGTCCAAGGAATAAAGATATTTTGACTTTGACTTTGACTTTGACTTTGTAATATTAGTCAGTGACAGCAATGGACGGTATATGCTCGGTCAAACAATGTAAGTATCTGGCGGGTGAAGTAGGAGAGAAGGAAAAAAACCATAGGGAAATAAATAGAGGTTTTACTGTGCAGCTCTGAGAGCCCAGGTAGTCATGCTCAATAAAGTGTTCAAACTGGTGGTGGTGTTGTGTGACGGCTCGCCGCATTCCCAATAAAATGGTTGAAAGCGGCGATGGCTGCCCCATGCATTAACTCATGAACGGGTGCTGCCGGAGGGGATGTCATGGTTGCAAAGTAAACAATAGGAGCATTTATATTAAGTAGTATTAGAAAATAGTACGATAATTAGCATAATAGCAACGTGCATATTTTTTATTAATTTATTTATAAAACTCTCACACTGTAACGGGTGATTCTTCATCGTTGCAAATATTTTAGGTCTTAAACACATCTTATAGTATTTTAAAACTAGAAAACATTCATTAGGTTAGAGTTGTTTACGATGGGAGATGTTGACGTTTCGCTTGGCGGTCTGCTGTTGATCTATGTTTCTTTTTGCTGGAATGCAGACTCTGGAAGCGCGCACTTGTTGATCGTTGGATAAATGTCTTTTCTCTTGGGGGCCGTCCATTAATCACGTGAGGTTTTTTTTTTTTGCAATTTTAACACCCCCCCACCCCCTTGGTGATACTTGGTGAGGTCTTGCAAATCTGACCCCCCCCCCTCAAATCACGTGTATTTTTTGTATTTATAAAGGATTTTTGTTATATCACTAAGGTGACAAACAAGCATACGGTCCGCCTGATGGAAAGCTATTACTGTACTCTATGGACGCCTGTAACACCAGACACATCACATGCGAGTTGCCGACCATACACGTACGAGCGTAAAAATGTTTCCACGTCCTTTTTGAAGAACCCCACGTTGACGTTGTAGTCTCCTGAGAAAACCTCCACAGGTAGTTCATTCCACTTGATAGTACTTCTCTGGAACCGCACAGTACGTGACCTCTCCGTTTCTAATATGTGAGGATGAATTCCCTGTCGATGGCGAGCGGTGCGACAGTAGGAGACCACGGTCTCCTCCTACTGTCTACGTGGGTATTATGTCAAATAACTTCTCTGAACACACCCCATTGTACAATCGTCAAAACACACAAAGGGACGGAAAATCTCTTCTCAGACTCAAACCTTTGAGTCTGAAGTTATTTGACATAATACCCACGTAGACAGTAGGAGGAGACCGTGGTCTCCTACTGTCGCACTAAACCATCCGTTCGTCAACAGTCATGAAGAAAATGATACTGTCTTTTTCCTTAGGGGCCATCCATAAATTACGTCACACGAATTTCATAATTTTTTGACCCCTTCCCCCGTCCTTGTCACAGCTGGTCACATTTGTGAGATCCCCCCTCCCCAGTGTGACGTCACATATTTTGCAATTTTACATCTAGAGTTGCAAATGTATTTGAGTTTTTCGTTAAATGTATTTGAGTTTCTCGTTCAAAGTTCGTGTTTTAACATTTAGATTATAATAGATTCTGAAATGTCACGTCACGAAATTTAGGACCCCTCCCACACTTTGTCACACAGTATCACACTTCGCCGACCTCCTCCTTCCCCCTTAACGTGTGACGTAATTTATGGATGACCCCTTATCGTGGCATAAAAGTTCTGCCCCCTTACCACCAACTCTTATTGCGATTCAATAACTGAATAGAATGCTTATTCATACCAATGAATAAGCGACTCATTTCAAATTGAATAGTATTCATTGGTATGAATAAGCATTCTATTCAGTTATTGAATCGCAATAAGAATTGGTGGAAAGGGGGCTGTTCGTGCAAGCGTGAACATGCCAGACGCGCTACAGAATCGTGGCAGCTACATCAATACTCTGAAACCATTATTATACTGTATGCGCAGGGAGTTGTAGGCCGTCATCGTCTTCAACTTCGTTCGTTGCCTAGCATCGGCAAGTCAAGGTCTTCAACACGCCGCTTTTCGGTTTATAAATCGCGCGTTTGTCAAAAAAATAAATACACGTGATATTTTACTACACCCCCCCCCCCCCTCCACCCTTGTGATATTTCGTGATTTTTACCGAACCCCATCCCCCCTCTTTTAGCCTCACGTGATTAATGGACGGCCCCTTGAAGGAAAACCATTTAGGAGATTTCTATTCGCGAATGGAATAATCTTGTTCAATTTATTAATCTTAAATTTAAAGTAGTTTGATTTCATAATCTTGTTTATTAACTGTCGTGTTTTGTGATGAAAGGCAAGAAGCCTGGAGTATTCCGTTCGCGAATAGAATGAGTGATTTGATTTACAGAAAATCAAATTATACATTTTGTGTTTTTTTTTTTTTTTATACTACGTCGGGTGGCAGACAAGCATACGGCCCGCCTGATGTGAAGCGGTTGCCGTAGCCATATTAACGCTCGCAACATAAAATATCGCTCGCGCGCCGCCACCCCCGCTGCCAACGCAGCATCTCCTTCCTTTCTGGTGACCTCACTCACTCGCAGGAACACAACAACCCTCAAGGGAATTGTTATTTGGCTGCGGTATTCTGTAAGGTGGAGGTACATTCCCCAGTCGGGTAGCTTACAATTACGCTCCGTACCTCTCTTTTAGCCAGAGCTTCGTTTGTCAGTCAGCAGGGTGCACCGCGTGCAGGTGAAGTTGGATTTGGTTCAAAGGTGTTGATGAACCACTTACACCCCAATATGTGATTTGTTGAAATGATCATAATTTTATAGTTATTGTTATTTTATAATTTTATATCCGTACACGAGAGTCGGCCCTTTTCTTCAGTGTGTAGATAGATAGATAGAATATGCTTTATTTACACTATATAAGCTACAGAAACAATTTATTCAACATACAGAAAATATTCACTTATAGAGTAGGTATGTATGTGCAACAAGGTGGCCTTATTGCTAAGAGCAATCTTTTCAAGGCGACCTTAAGGTAACGAATACATTAAATGAAGTAGGTAAGGTTCGCAAGACGACGGAAATATGAAAATACAAAACATACAATATTTAACGAATAAAAATAATATAATAATATTACATACTAATACACACATTACATACATAATATAATATTATATATATAAACATAATACACATACTTACCATAATTTCATGTCGCTACGATAAATAAGAAATCAAAGACCAAGGAAATGATTTTTTACTTGTCTCTTAAAAACATCTATAGATTTAGCAGTTCTGATAGGCACGGGTAAAGCATTCCAAAGTCTGATAGCCTGAACAGTGAAAGATTGGTTAAAAAAGTTTGAAGAATGAGGCGGAACGGAAAGAGTAAAGTTTTCACAAGAACGAAGTGAAAGACCATGGACAGAAGAAGAGAACTTGAAGCAATCTTTGAGGTAAGATGGTGAAGTACGAGCAAAGAGTACAGTATAGAGGAAAGAAAGAATGTGCATATCCCTGCGCTGGCGTATCGAAAGCCATTTGAGCTGATCGCGATAACTGGATATGTGATCGTACTTACGCAATCCAAAGATAAATCTAATACTGAAATTTTGGAGTCGCTCTAGCTTGTTTAATAAGTCGACATTCAGATCAGGATATGCAATATCTGCATAATCAAGGATTGGGAAGAGGATGGATTGTGCTAAAACAATTTTAGTGGCAGTTTTTTTTTTTTTTTTTTTTCAGACAAATTACACAGCGCCATCTAGCCCCAAAGTAAGCGAAGCTTGTGTTATGGGTACTAGATAACTACATTTTTTTTTTGTAAATACATACTTATGATACATAGAAAACACCCAGACCAAGACAAACAGACATGTTCATGCACACAAATGTTTGTCCTGTATGGGAATCGAACCCACGAGCGTTGGTGTCGAAGCCGCGTCATTGACCGCTACGCCACCGAGCTCGTCAAAAATAGGCTCGGCAGTAGGTAGAAAGTTTCTAAGACGTCTAAGTGACGCAGATGCGGCAAACATCTTCCTGCTTACCTCAGCTACCTGAGGTCTCCACGATAGTGTAGAATCAAAAACTACGCCGAGGTTCCTGACCGTTCCACTGAAAGGAATACAGATGCCATCAAACACAGCCGGCGGGATTTGAGAGACATCAATTCTTGAAATAAATGCTGGACTACCTATGACAACTGTTTGAGATTTAACTGGATTTATTTTCAGACCAAAGCGCCTACACCAAGACGATATCAAATCTAAATCAGAATTGGTTTGATTAATGGCTTGTATAATGTTATCAGGTGAAGCCTTTGAATATATTTGTAGATCATCTGCACACAGGTGGTAGGACGAGGAAAGATTATGAGTAACTGAACTGATGAAAATAGCAAATAACAAAGGAGATAGCACGCCACCCTGCGGCACGCCAGCGGTTGTGTCACACCAGGCAGAGAGTGAGTGATCAACTATGACACGTTGCCGGCGCCCGTACAGGTAATTATGAAACCAAACAGACACTGCTGGAGATATGTTAAGAGAAGACAGGACTCCTAACAAGATATCAAAGTCAACCGTATTAAAGGCGTTGCTAAAATCCAGTAGCGTCAAAACTGTGAGCTGCTGATTATCCATGCCACGCCTAATATCATCGGAAATCTTAACCAATGCAGTAGCCGTACTATGACCAGGACGGAAACCAGACTGGAAAGGGTTATGGAGATTGTTGGTAGCAAGAAAGGAACTTATTTGCCAGTGGACTAACCGCTCTAAACACTTTGGATAGAAAGGGGAGTATAGAGATAGGACGGTAGTTACTGACGGATGAAGGGCAAGGCTTTTTGGGCATTGGTATAACATGAGCTTATTTCCAGCATTTGGGAAGGGATCCAGTGGAAATAGAAAAATTAAGGATTTTTGTCAAGATAGGGACCAGGATATGAATCAAAGGAATGATCATATTACGGCTAATGCAGTCACCTCCAACCGCATTAGATGTAATGGACAGTATGCTCCTCTCAACACCACAATCAGTGAAGGGTTCAAAAACAAAAGGGGGTGAGGTCGGGAGGGGTTAACAAAGAAAGTTGATTTAATGTATCTGTATATAATACCTGCAGTTACAAAGTACAAAAACTAGAAAGAAGCAGAATCATGTTCATTCTAAACGAATCTAAGGAATACATCTACGCTAAAAATATTAATTAACGCATGATAATGCGATGACCACTACATAAAGAAGCAACAATTACTTATTTCTTATTGACCGGACCCGCTCGCCTGCGCGTTGTTGGTGCAGCTGTGTTTGTGGCACTGCCTCCGCCTGTGTTTTTACTGAGTCTGCATTCGACTTACTTGCAGTATTGAAGCCTACAATATCCTCCAGCTCAGCAAAGGAAGTGATGCGACGTTTTTTTCCATCCTAATATACAAAATATGTCACCATCCCGGGTCCAACATCTTGACACTCCAAGCTTAGTACGTGCTGCCATGAATAATCTGTGCCGTGATGGTGTCACAAATTCTGACAAAGTCCGGCCGCTATTCTTTAATGATTTTTTGGCAAACCATACTCTGTCTCTATCGGCCACATTACAAAATTTGACTAGGAGTGGACGCGGTTTCTAATCCGCCCGTCCTATCCGGTGACACCTGCTTATACTTTCTGGACATACAGGAGACTCTTCTAAGCATCCTGCAAACACAGACACAGCAGCCTCGATGACATCTTCTCCCTTTTGCTCGGGCACACCATGGAGTAGCAATATCTTTCTGCGACTGCGCATCTCCAGTCGGTCCACATCCCGTACTAATATGGAAACTATGGACTGCAGATTGTTGAGGGTAGCTATAGAATCTGCTCTAAAGGATTTGAAGTCTGCTCCGAGGGAATCCACAGTATAAGGAGTGTTTGGTTTTTCAAGGAGTGATGCTAATTCTGTATCAAATTGAGCCATCCGCTTATTGAGCTGCTCACTGATGTCCTCGATAGCCTTTTGCAGTTTCATTTCAACGAGTTTATTAAAATATGTTATTTTGTGCACTATTAGTGTAGCGTAGAAGTGAAATGTGATAAGGAAAATGCTTCACTGGTAGGTAACTCAAATTATATACACTTCATATATTGTAAATTTGTATATACTATTTTAAAATAATAATTTAAATTAAACTAATAAGAAACACGTCTTTGTCACTTTAACGCCTACCCCCGAAAAAAAGTGTAGTCGTCCCCAGCAGCGATAACAGAAACCAGACCCTCGCCGTGCGTCGGCAGGTCACGCCGAAATCTTGTGATTCCAGGCGCCTTGACTTCGGCGCTCGACCCGAAGGCCTTCAGGAATCAAATCCCGGTAACGTCCACGCGTCCTCGTCAATAGTTTTGTTGGGGAAGTGGACGACGTGGCACCGGTTCGGCGTACAACCTGCCGGCCAGCTTAAGCCAGCGCTGCCAGTACTGCGTCCTGCAGCACTTTCTGCGGCGCCATTTGGCCACGCTATTCTACCAGGCGGCGCACTATGTTTCGTGTGGAACAAGTTAGCTGGACAATATTATTTGCTTTGATTTTTATGTTTAAATGAGTTATAAACCATAGATGTAAAGTTATCTGTACTTCTTGGAGGGCAATTTTTCATTTTAGTGAAAAAAGAATGAAGTTCAAGAATATGTACAGAATATGTATATTTTTATCAAGATTTTTATAAAATAATTTATCTCTAAATCTAACTTAATAACTAATAACAGATACATAAAACACTCAGTAACAAATTCTATCTCTCATTATCATGAATCGTCCCATGAATTGTCATGATGATTATGATGAGTGGCAGAACTATGAAAACTATGAAAAACTTTTTTTTCCTTACAGCTAGGTTGAACTATGTAAGATATATAATCTAAGACTTTACATTCACTTCACATGGTCAGATGTCAATAACACATTAAGTAAATCTCTATTCGTAGTTATATCTATTCATAGATTGTTTTTTTTTGTTGTATTCACGAATTCTTCTGCAGTCCTTAGTCCGGCTCTGATGCTCCACTCGTGGACTGTAAGAAGTTTAGTTACCTAAGTGGAAGAAGGGAAGAAGAGATTAGCTACGCGACGTCTTTTTGTTTTGAGACTGGAATCTTCAAACTCTTTAGTTGGTCGTCCAGGACCCGGTTAGGTTTGTAGCGATGTCCTTGGCATGGATAAATAAAAGGACACGGCGAAACATATGTCAACACCCATTAGGTACGTCGAAGTCGTCTCTAGGAAGCGCTGTCGGCTTCTTCCGCAGCTGCTCCATTTTTCAGCCATTTTGATGAATATTTGGAGATGACAACCTTGACGTCCCTCACATATTACTCCGTAACACCATCAAAATCATGTCTCAAAGATACAAGCCGTTAAAGCTCCTCATTCCGCATTTCTTTCGGGTGTTTCAGCCATTCTTCGAAAAAATCTATTTCCGAGATGGCGAAAACTGTTAAAAGAAAATAAAGAAAAAAAAATAGTTGTGCAAATAATTCGCAATATTTTTTTTTACCAATAAGTACATAGATACTTAGAGAATCATATATGATAGATTTTAAGGAGTGGACATGTTTCATTTCACATTCAGTTCACATTCATCCATTGAACTAAAAAATACGGTTAAAAACATCACTTTTATCTAAACTTTGATTTTAATAAAATTATCGAATGAAGTTCCTGTGATAAAAACTAACTTAAACTAAACTACATACGTTCATGGGACGAACTACATGTACCTTTATGTACACAATCCATCATAAAACCACTATCACAAACTTCTTTTAGTAACGTAAATAATGCTTTCAATTATGGCGTAAAAATGCAATTGAATGCATTTTGAATTATCAACATTTTATATACTTACTTCAATGACGATCCTATTGAGGAAAGTAAATAAATCATAAATCATAAATCATTTATTTGCTAATACAGTTTTTTTTACAGGTCTTATATCGATATACATTGTGCCGTGTATTACGCCTGATAGCAGGCATGCAAATCATTTGTATACATTTGTCATTCGTCATAATACATCGTAGTCATTAAAACTAATATTCATTACATTTACGGTACAAATTTCATGTCATTACTAAAATTATTTATAAAATTTAGATAAGTTTTCATTATTATTATACATTGATTAATAGAATTTATTTAATTTGTGATTTAGAGTGATCAATGTACTCTTTTATGGAATAGAAACAATGTTCCAATAGCCACACAGTCAATGTTGTCTTAAGAGCTTTACCATTCAGTAGTTTCATGTCATTGGGAAGCAGATTATACAGGTATATGGACATATTGTATACATGTCTCTTATAAATATCTTTCTGGCATGTGGGTTGATACAATTTGTTCATGATAATAGCCCGAGTTTGTCTCTGGATAACCTCCCTTCTTTTGCGCCAGAATTCTGGATGCGATGCCACGAATGTGCAGATATCTCTTATGTATAAACATGGCAGTGGAAGGATATTTAGCTTTCTAAAAAGTGGTTTACAGCTGTCATCCACCCAGGCATTGCAGATGGCACGAATACATTTTTTCTGCACCTTGAAGGCCCTATCCATCTCAACAGAGTTACCCCAAATAACCAAACCATAGCTCAGCACAGATGCTACATAACCATGATAAGCGGTAATTGCGGCTTCCATTGAAATAGTTTGCCTGAGTCGTTTTAAAGCAAAAACAAAACGGTTCAACTTATTACACACTTGATCAACATGAGCCTTCTAATTCAAATGCTCATCAACTGTAATGCCAAGAAATTTTACAGTGTTAACTTTTTCTACCTTGTCGTTGTTATATTCTACATTCAATGTCATTTGATTTGAGTTGTAAGATGAAAATTGAATGAAATTTGTTTTGCCTATGTTAACTTGCAAGTCATTTGCATTCATCCAAACCATTATATTTTGTAGTGCTTTATTAATATTTGCTTCGTATGTATCAATATTGTCGCATTTTACTAATAATGTTGTATCATCTGCAAAGAGTATACTTTTATGTTCGATACTATTTGGGAGATCATTGATATATACTAAGAACAGCAATGGTCCTAGAATGCTTCCCTGAGGGACACCCGTATCACAGCTTCTGAAACTAGATCTATAGTTATTCTTGCTAACTACTCTGTTTGCTTTATTTAATGTTATTATTTCAGTGCATTGTAATCGATTCTTTCAATAACTTTTAATGCATTCGTATGCTCTGCCCCGGATGCCATAGTGCTGCAACTTTTCTAAAAGTTTAGTGTGATTGACACAGTCGAATGCCTTGCTCATATCAAGGAATATAGACATTACGGGCACTGAGGTTTTATTGTTAATACTTTCAGTGATAAATTTTACGAGTTCAAAGCACGCGAGTGTCGTTGAGCTTCCTCTGCGAAAGCCATACTGGTTAGGGTGCAGGATATTGTGCTTATCAAAATACTGTATTAATCTCGTATTAATGGGTTTTTCAAACACCTTAGATAATGTGGGTTGTAAGGTAATTGGTCTAAAGTTATTTGGGTCTTCTTTATCACCCTTTTTGAAAAGTGGTTTAACAATACCCACATTTAGTTCTTCCGGATACATTCCCTGACTAAATGAAAGGTTGACAATATGAGCAAGAACACAGCATATGTATGGAGCACAGAGCTTCAGAATCCTAGTTGGTATATTATCATAACCGCTACTTTTACTGTTTTTTAAGAAAATTATAATTTTATATATTTCAATGTCATCTACTGGTCTTAAAAATATTGTTTGTGAAATTTCATTAGTCAAATAATTTTTAAATGTCATATCTTGATTTTTATTTTTATGTAGTCCAATGTTACGTCTTATATCTATAAAATAATTGTTAAGGCTATTGCAAATGTCATTAGGATCACAATATACATTAGTACCAATTTTTATTTTGCTTATTTCATTACTGTTTACGTTATTGGAAACAGTCGATGAAATAGCGTTCCAAGCTGCTTTACATTTATTTTTACTGTTTTTAATATAGTAATTATTTTTTATTTTACGTGCATTATTTATACATTTTTTAAGAATATGATTATATTTATTAATTTTAGCTTTGGTAACATGTTTACTCAGTCCACCCTCTCTCCTGGATTTCAAATGCAATAAGCGTTTCGATCTGCAGGATATTTTAATGCCTGCTGTGATCCAATTTGTTTTGTTACAACGATTAGTTCTTTTTACTTTGATAACTGGAAAACACAAACCGTGAAATAGGCACAACAAGTCATAAAATTCTTTGAACTCTTGTGTAAAATCAGTACAAGCAAAAATATCGGCGAACTGCAGAAACTTTTGGACGTTGCAGTCACTGTAGTCTCTCCTGTACTCAAACCAAGTGGAGAAAATAATTTGTCTTTTCAGTTTAAATTTCAAGGTTTGTGCAGATTCATGATCGGAGAGGCCGAGCTGATGAATTTCCGGTGTTGATAACTTAATATTGCTCGCGATCTGGTCAATGCAAGAGTTTACTCTAGTCGGAGACCTGATATGAGCCTCAAGGCCATAATTGTGTAGGATGTGTAATAATTCTTTGGCATCTGCGTCATTTTTCAAAATGTCGATATTCCAGTCGCCACATAATACAATTTTTTTGTTCTTATATTTTGAGGTAATTCTATGTAGTAGCCTGTCAAGACTACCCAAAAAAGCATTTACGTGCGACCTGGTGCGGTCTGGTGTTCGATAAATATTTATTACAATTAGACCCAGGCCATACACCTCCAAACCACAACACTCAAAAGAATATTTAATAATAAACTCAGAAATAATATTCAACGCTCTTGCATCTAGGTGCGTTATGGCCAAAATACAAGTACCTCCGCGGCTTTTATCGCGACAATAAGATGAGACTAATTCAAAATTATCGACTTTTATATTCGCCTCCGAGCCATGCTTAATAAAAATTTCACTAAGACATATTATATCAACCCGCCTACCAATGCCAAATAATTCATTCAGAGCTATCTCAAGTAAGTCTAATTTATTACAAATACCAGCAATGTTTTGATTAAAAATTGTTATCTCACTATAATTAGAGTTAGCGGCGAAAACAATGATTATTAGAGCTGTCTAAAGTCGACAACTCCGGCACTGTGCACGAAGTCAGTGGTGGTGATATTTTTTTCGCAAAGTAGTAGGGTATTGTACCTTTTTTTACTACTACTTTACATTCGTGCTCTCTTGTAGACGCCCTTAAAACATCTAAATGAATAATTTTCTTTTTTAAGTTTGTAAATGTCAAAAATTGCTGTTTATATTCTATAAAATCAATGTTCCAATTTATTCGATTACATAAATATTCCAAAATTTGTCGTTTGTTCAAAAAATAATTGTAATTAATGTCTAAGAATATACAACGATCCATATGTGAAGTCCATAATTGAAGCTTACTATTTAATTCTTGTTCGTTCAAATATGGATTGTTTACAATAGGTAAAATATAAATAGTGGCATTACTCATTGCATGCAAAGACACACACAAGTTATAATGTAATATATGAAGTTTATTATCGTTACTGCCTATACTCAACACCACTATATCGTCTTTTTTTAAAGTATTTTTTAGTCCAAGACAATAGTTCAAGTTTACAGAACTGGTGGCGTCCGTCATTATGTGTGCCGAAGTGGAATATTTATCATTCCATGTACCATGTCTACTATTTGCCAGCATGGATGCAAGGCCTGCAATGTGATAGTCACCGATGATATAAATTTTTCTATCATCTGTTTGTTTGATACTATTGGAAGATTGCGGCGTTAATAATCCATTCGAGAATATTTGCTTCTGTTTGCCACAAGTAGCGCCCTCTGTTGGTAGCTGTGGTGATGCCGCAACGCTGTCCGATATCGTACGCTGCGAAGTCATATGTTTCTGATCGTTTGGTACAGATGGCGTGCATTTGTCAATTTCCTGATAATGGTGTTCTTTTTGATTAAAATTTATTCTAGTTTTGTTAAGCGTTTCCCTCTTTTTCTTACAAGTTGAGCTTTTCGGCGTCGAGTTTATTGATTTTGGTGTACAAATAGATGTTAGTTTTTTTATTTGTAATTCATAATTAAGCATTTTTCCTTTCAATAACGAGTTTTCCGACAATAAATTAGCGATTTCGTTTTCCGCTATTTCTAGTTTCCTCTCTAAGCCAATAATTCTATTTTCCATTTCGTGTACTTTTTCGGTGTCTTCTTGAACCAGTTCAGGACAACTCCTATTTAATTTATTCTCGCATAGTAGCGAACGGTTTTTTTGTAACTGGTCGTCGTCTATGTCCGACAATGAGCTGAAGGTATTTTCCGTAGAAATGTTAACTTTAAATTTATTCCTTACAGTAACGCCATCGATAGATTTACGAGGTATTTGTGCTTGTGGCACTGAAGTTAAAGGCGAAGTACATTGTTTATTCATGTTGTGTAACTCCCAGCATGGATGACATTTCCAGTTACTCTTACTATCTAGACTCATTAAATCAAATCGTTTATAGGAGACATTAGTGCATTCCACATGGTATGTATTTTTGCAAGAAACACAAGTCAAAATATCTTTGTTTAATATGTCCGATTTACATCTGTTGCAGAGCGCCATCTTTCGGTTTAATGGAGAACTGTTTTAGTTACGCGTGCGCCGGCGTTTTATACTTGACTTTAGTCTACTCACTGTGTATTGTTCGGATCAGCTGATGAGTCATATGTTATTTGTTGACAATGTCCAATTCAAATTTAAAACGGAAGATATGAATTGATTATAGATTTCATTTTTATTTTCACTAGTCACTTTTCAGATTATCCAGTAAAAAGTCAACACAGTCATAGGCTTTAACACAGTCACAATAATATTTGACCAATCACGTAATATTTGATTTTATCTACTATTGAAGTCTAGGATTTAAAACACGTATATCACTGTAAGTTTATGAGATTTTTTGTAGATAACACTTTTGATGACTATTTAGGCACTTATGAACAATATTAACTGTTAGTCATTGGAGTTATAACTGATTATAAATTTATAAAAATATTTTAACACAGAGACGATGTTTATCGTGTTGCGCCATCTGGCGGATCAACGAAAGTAACGAAAATTTAAGCGGAGTAACGAAAATTCATAGGTGTATTTCTTAATGTATATATCTAATGAGTTCATCTTAATAAGTAGGTAATTACTAGAAATTTAAGAGTCGTTTTTGTCTGGCTACCTTGTTCTACTCGAACCATAGTGCGGCGGTTCAAACTTCCAGTCGGTATGTAGATCTTGTTAATTACTTCGAACTGTGGTAGATTCTGTGCACAAGTGACTCCCTGTGCTAATTGCGGGCATATTGTCCACAGGGAGGTTTTTTATATATACCCACACGATCCAGTCGTGAGCTTGACTGCCCCATGGTGATGTTGCACTGCGTTCGAGTCACCCCGACCTCCTTTCGGCTACCTACTGAGGCACCCAGATTGTGTCACGTTCGTTCGTCGCTCTCCAGACCTCGGAGATAAGTAGAGTTAACCGACTGGGCCATTAGTCTGGACCTTTTGCCGTAATTTTGAAATTTTAGCACCAAATTGATATTATGATCGCAATAAGACTGTACTCATTGCCCTGATAAATTTAAATGTAACTTTTGCTCTACCGCTGATTAGGATTTTTGTATTTGTGACATGGCATTAGACCATATCTGGCGCCCATCTTAATTATTGATATTTTGTAATATGTATCTTATAATCCTTGATATCTTGAATAGTGAAATGTGTATTTGATGTGAGCGGGACGAGGAGGAAGGTTTGTACCTAACAATAAACTCTGTCTGGTAATTTGGAAATTTTATTTATTTACTACCTTCAAAATTTTGTACTAGAACTTGTACTGAGAAAGCTTAACATAAGCAGGTCTTAAAATATTTCTAACTCCTATTACTTATTCTTTCTTACACTTTCAGCTTAGAAGTACTATTACTTTTCTTTCTCTAAACTATTACCTTTCCTTTCTTAAACTTAACTTGAAAATTTCATTCAAACACAACTTAACTTTTTTAAACATTATAACACATATATTTTAACACATTTATGCCGTAACACGAAAATCTCACAGGGTTTATCTGGTTTATCTTAATTATAATTTGTATATACATTCAATATATGTTGCATAGGTTCTAACTACATAGTCCGTAATTTATAACCGAGTCTGCCAGGGCCAATCAGGACCAGGGCCAGAGCCAATCAGGGCCATCACTCGGAGTATTTTATATGGTAGTTTATATTTTAATATTGAAAATTTGATAAATAGTGATCTCAGTTTATTGCATACGAAATCTTTGTGTGGACGCCAACAGAATCAATCACTAGACCGATATACATATGTTTGTCTACTACATCTAACGACGTACACCGACAATCGTTACTAGGATCGTGCAAGCAGTTGTGTGCATGGGCCCTTATCACCGGTTTAGTTGAGGCTTTATTGTGCGACGAGTGTATATGAACAATTTTTGTTTTTTTGTCCATTTATTACAAGTTTGACGTTATTCGCCCATTTGCACACTGTTTTAATGATATTACTTATAGCGTTTACGTGTAGCAAATATTTGACCGGTGTCAGACATTAGCGTAAGTATATTTTAGTGGTTTCCTCGCAGCCCACGGTCGCAGAGGAGATCCTGGAGGATTTAGCAGCTACCAGCCACTGATCACGAATCCTTGGACTGTTTTGACTGTTCCTTCTTTGTGGGGTTCTTTGGATTACTTCTTTTTCTTCCGTATAAGATGCGTGCTTACAATGGTTGGGTCATCCCAGTCTTGATACATTCCTTTGGCATACTCAAGTGGACGCTTGACTTGACGCCGTCCATCGGAGAGTCCGAACGATATTAACCACTCACCGCATGCATCATCCACCATCATCAGTTATGAGGTTGTATATATATATATCCATCCATATATACATATATATATATATATATATATATATATATATATATATATATATATATATATATATATATATATATATATATATATACTATACTCATATTGTTGGCGACTGGCTGGATAGAATCTTTTTATAAATAATATTATTTTGTATTTGACATATTTTTTAAATTGTTTTACATAGTTACGGTTTCCATGTATTGATTGTGTCTGCTCCATTTGTGCTAGCAAGTAATATTAACGTATTAAACTCGTTCTCTTACTGTACAATCTACGTGTTTCCATTCCTTAATCATACAGTCCTCTACTCCTTAATATTTGGTCCATTCTTGCCGTAAGTAACAAAAACCATTTCCTTCTCGAAAAATTTTCAAAATTTTACACGTCATACATTTTCATTTCATTTCACGCATTCATATTTTCGTCCATAATGGAGACACGTAGTAAGAGCAAATCGGTTGCTAACCTCGCGACAGCTATGCAAGTCGACCAGATACAGCGCGATCTATACGTAAGATCACCGCGTGGTGTCCGGTCGGCTGCAGCAGCAGTAACGGATGGTGTTTTAGCATTGCCTGCTAGTTCTGTCACACAGCCTGTGGACGCCACACTCTCCTCCGGGGCACATCCTCGCTCCGGCAAACGTCCAAGTGGCAGTACTAGTCAACATCACAAAAGACCGTTTACTCACGTAGGCTTAGATTACTTTGGCCCAATAATAATCTCCGTGCTTAGACGCCACGAGAAACGCTACGTTGCTCTTTATACGTGTTTGGTCACGAGAGCCCTTCATCTAGAAATAGTCACATCTCTGTCATCTGACGCCGCTATAATGTCTTTAAGACGTTTTATTCTATTATCTACCATATTCTCAGACAATGGCACTAATTTCGTCGGCGCATCGCGTGAACTTCGATCTTTACATGACGAGTCAGTCGAAGAATTCGCAACAAATCACAAAATTGAATGGCGCTTCATTCCACCTGCATCCCCTTTCATGGGAGGAGCCTGGGAGAGACTTGTGCGATGTGTAAAAAAAAGCATTAAGATCATGTCTTCATGAAAACCAAGGAAGATGTACTAATGACGTTTTTGATAGAGGCCGAAGCAATAGTCAATTCACGACCACTCACATACATACCATCTTCAGCAGATGTACCTGAAGCATTGACGCCATTTCACTTCATTCTAGGGACTTCATCAGTAGCACCGTGGACATGCTCGCTAACAGATGCAGATTTAACACGTAGATGTAACTGGAGGAGAGTATTACGCCTCGCCGATCATTTTTGGGCACGATGGCTACACGAATACCTACCAACGCTCCGACCAAGAGGCTATTCACGAAACGTGTCGACATTAAGCGAGGGTGATGTGGTGCTTATCGCTGACCCTACTCTGCCTCGCGGTTTATGGCCGTTAGGGAGAGTAGTTAAGACCTACAGAGGTCCTGACGGAGCGGTTCGCGTAGTGGACGTCCGCACTAGAAGCGGCACGCTGCGCCGACCGCTCCGGAAGCTTATTTTAATTGAGGCTGATGCTGAGCCCCCGCCAGTCGCCACCAACAGCTAGTGTGACACACAGGGGTCCAGGATGTTGGCGACTGGCTGGATAGAATCTTTTTATAAATAATATTATTTTGTATTTGACATATTTTTTAAATTGTTTTACATAGTTACGGTTTCCATGTATTGATTGTGTCTGCTCCATTTGTGCTAGCAAGTAATATTAACGTATTAAACTCGTTCTCTTACTGTACATATATCTACGTGTTTCCATTCCGTAATCATACAGTCCTCTACTCCTTAATACATATATATAAGTATAGATTAATGAAATGAATAATGGAATTGTTGTGGTCTAGGCTTTAAAAATGCTATTTATTAATCAAGAGGTATGCAGCCTCAGTGAATATTTCCTACATGCAGTCGTGAAGATGCATAGGGACGTAGTTAGTATTGATGGTGGCCGCTTTGTCTTTGGCTAAAGAGAACTGGCATAAACCTGGCATAAATGTAGTATTAAGTGTTGATGATCGCACGACGGTATGGCAAGCCAAGAACTGCATGAACGGCTCTACCATGCTCTACATACGCTTGATGTAGATCCTTATGATTTGGGGAAACCGAAGGTTTTGTCTATGGAATTATGGACGAAGATTATCAAGGCAAATAACTACGGGAAATATATCATGAAGGATGGCACGCTTGACATATGTCGGGCGTGTCATCTACCCGGGGAATCACTCAGATGGGGGTCAGATGGGAGAGGGGCATAGCCGTTTAGGCGCGGCGTGTTGGCGCAACGGTCAGGGAGACCCGGTGAAACGGCTGTCTGCTAGCCTAGTTAAGGTAAGCATCCTAAAAATATACTAGGCTTTAAAACTTTTATTACAAATTCAGGATGATGGCGACAACGTCACTTTCGTGTATTCAAGTAGCGTGGCCTCATAACACCCAAAGGCGATACAATAACGTTTATTGTGCGTTTAATTTTTAGCAGGGATCGAAAAAGTTCATAAAATACCGGTAAAGTACCGGTACTTAGAGGTTCTGATACTAGAACCCGTACCGGAACCGGAACCTAAATCTGGAACCTGGACCGAAACCTATATTTTACAGGTTCTTTTTTAAATCCTGTCCGAACTTGAATTAAACTTAGAGTGCATCCACGCGGCGCGTTATGCCGTCGTAACGTAATAATTTTGGCGCATTGCCGGCCACTCAGGCGCTACATACACTTTTTTTCTACATCACTAGACGAGCTCGGTGGCGTAGTGGTCAATGACGCGGCTTCGACACCAACGCTCGTGGGTTCGATTCCCACATAGGACAAACATTTGTGTGCATGAACATGTCTGTTTGTCTTAGTCAGGGTGTTTTCTATGTATCATAAGTATGTATTTACAAAAAAAAATGTATTTACGTATGTTTATCAGTTGTCTAGTACCCATAACACAAGCTTCGCTTACTTTGGGGCTAGATGGCGCTGTGTAGTTTGTCTGACAATATTTATTTATTTATTTATTGTTATTAAAATTTTTAATAATAAATGCCGTACGTATTAAATTTAAGTAGGTATAGTAAATTAGTTACAAATTCTAAAATTCACAATCAAATGATCGTGAATAATGATTTATGAGCAATTAATCAAAAATCAAAAGCAATTCCCATACTTGGAAGAATGGGAATTATTATTGTTAATGTTATTAATACATACAGTAGTAGAAAATTAAAGTTGCGTTCCATTATTCCAAGCTGCGTACTAACTGTCAGCTGCAAGAAATAAGAAATATGCCAGACACGGTCGAACGTATCACTTCTTTTTAAGGAACCTTTAATTTGGAACCGGCATATTGGAACCTTTATTCAGAACCGGTTCTTCGGAACCGGAACCTAACCGGAACCTGAACCGGAACCGTACCGAAAAGATGAACCTTTTTAGGAACCGAAATGACGAACCGGAACCCAAACTTGTACCGGTTTTCAATCCCTGATTTTTAGAAGTCATTTTTATTCGGGCGAAAATCGCAAGCTTCGCTCTATAAATACGTTCCGCTGAACGCGTGACAACCGACTGTTTGGTTTTGTTGACCGGGAACCGGGCGTTGTGATACCTACAGTGCAGATTGAAACAGGCCTGCTATTACGATAGTCCGTGATGTGGATTGATTTCCGCAATCCAAAAACATATCTGATACGATTATATTGATTATAGGAGTGAATACAAAATATTCACTCCGACTTATTAATCAGATCTTCCGAATAGTCCAGATATGTAATATCTTTGTAATCTAGGAGCGGATGTAGAAGGGTACGCGCTAACAAAGCTTTGCTATTATCTGGAATATAGGTTTGAAGCCGTTTCAAAGATATTTTGTGAGTCGTGTACAAAAACGCACAGGATCGTACTATTCAAAAGTGTATTTCAAAATTCATTCAAAATATAACACACTGTTAAATTAAATTATGTACCATAAAATTTGTACACTTTTGTTAAAAAAATAATTATGTGCTTTGGTTTTTTAACACACACCGCTAGTGCAATTTTAAATCGATATTTGGGATTTAGAAATTAGAAGTAGTATTATCAAATATGGCAGAGTCTGTGTCGAGTTCAAATTGCAATATAGCAGTAACGTAAACAAAGGTGCAGGCAGCAAAACACATCACAGTCCTTATATTGTGGTGATAAATTCCGTAAACAGAAAAATAACCATCCTGGCTTTCCGTCATGTTGAGTATCTTCTTGGTTAACTTCACGACTGATTCTGAAAATACACAATGTATATAAAATAAAAATTTGAGACCAATAACAGCAATAACTACAATAAAAAATGTTTTGTAATAAATGGAAATATTGCATAAGAGTTTTATGACAAAGCTCTAATTATTAGGTAGGTACTTGTTACAATTAAATAGTTATTTAACTGTGACGCCCAGTTCCAGTCTCTTGAGCGTGGATCCTAACAGGATATCGGCACCACTGGTGCTGGAAAATCCCTCCCTGAGCTGTAAAGCTGTGAAGCTCCGTGTTCTAGGGTAGGAAGGCACTCTGCAGCGTGGGAAAAAGCTTAGGAGTATACTTCGCAATGGAACAGTTTAACCAACCCCCATTAATATTACGGATTTTACTAATATCAGAAACGGCCCTCATATTGGTAAAGTCGGCATTCCTATGTGAACGCCTTCCATCGACACCTGGAGTTGGTAATGCCGACATTACTCTTTCTGACTAACACAGAAATATATTGCTCAGCCGATATATCGAACCTTCGTTATTCAGGATATAACCTGGTATACATCTCCGTGCCTCGGGCCGTATGTGCCTACATCGTTCACGCCCTAGGGATAACGCAAAGGCGTTTACGTGTTTAAATATTTTAACCATTTTAAATAACAACTATTTTTAAAATTGAAATTGAACGTACGAATGTAAAGAAATACTTGTTGTTAGTTTTAGCAACTTTGCTCTATATTTCGTCAATTATTTCTGTAACTTTTCTCATCGATCCGTAGTTAGCGGGGTATAGAAATGGTATGATAATGGTGATACTTCAAATTTGAGACTGTCACTTACCAGTGTTCGTAGATTTTAGTAGTGAAAACACACAAATATGTTTAGTTTGTTCTAACTGTTTTACAATTATGTCCAGTATTTGTCCTCCAAGTACTATACATATCCAGCTTAATGAACAAAATAAAACTACGCTCATCAGTCGCATTGGCTTTATATCCTGTAAAAATATAATCAAATAAATATGACACACCTCTGTGTGTTTACGGCTATACCCAGTTGTTGCGTTCTACAATTCCAGGTTATGCTCCTTACTATCGCCAAGAACATTGGTATTCTTAGCATTGCGATGGTGGAGTCTGGAGTCCACAAAATGAGCTCAACAGTTTTTATAGAAAAAGTTCCAAGTTTGATTTCACATCGAGTATACCTTCTATGAGCCCGAACATCGGGATATCAGCTTTTATGACTCAAATCAGAGATGAGGTCATATATCGTTGAGAAGTTGCATATGCTACCGAGCTTTTAAGTCTAAGTAAATACTTTACGTCCCATTGTATGTTCTATTTTGTATAAAATAGGTTCTGTTTACCTATTGGAGGATCATTGGCGAAGAAGAAATACTTGAATCATTTCTTTTTTCAATGTCAATTATGATATGCTACTAGTATTTCGGAATTGACATTGATACAAAATAATGACAAAATAAAAATAAGAATAAGAAATTATTTATAAAAAAAAAAAAAATGTTAAAAGTATATCAGTGTCCTTAAGGGCCCAATGGCAGAATAAAGAATTTCATTTCATTCCGTTTCGTGAGTGTCAAACTTGAAAATAACATTCAAATTTATCAAATTTGTATCACAACACAAATTAATCATTATCATAATGATTTAGTGCTACAAACTTTTATAGAAAACGATAATTGCTTTACATTAGGCAGACCGTAAGTTTGTTTGCTATTTAAAAAATATTCTTGATACAAGAAAACCTCGTTCCTTTGAATGCAAACTGCTCTCAATGTTACAGGGAAGCAACATTGAGATCGGGAGATCAGTGGGGCTTGTTAGAAACTTTTAGAAAAGTTAAATCTTGTATTTCGTTATCTTAGTTAATGTAATGAATGCAGCTAGTGTTTTTCAAGGAACATCGTTAGATAAATTAAACTTTCAATAATTAAATTAAGCTATTGAAAAATCACTCTCAACGTGTAGAACACTGTGGTAAATGACAAAAATAAGAATAAGAAATTATTTACAAATAAAGTGGGAAACGTGTCTCAGTGCCCATAGGGAATTTCATCACATTTCGTTTCCTGAGTGTTATAAATTTAATAATGAGTTTGGTTTTACAAACCTCGATAGACAACGACGACTGCTTAACATCAAGCAGATCGTAAGCTTGTATGCGCTTTTAGTGACGTAAAAAAATTTCGTGGCACAATAAAAATCGTAGCTTTGAATGTAAAACGATCTTAATATTACCGGGAAGAAACATTGAAATCGAGACTTGTGTGAGGATTGTTGTAAATTTTGAGAAAACGAAAATTATGTATTTATTATCTCAGTTAATGTAAACAATGCAGCTAGTGTTTTGGAACGATCGTCGTTAACTAAATTACACTTTAAATATATAATTAAGTTATTATTAATTAAGCTATTAAAAACAGTCATAGCACGAAGAACACTGTTGTATCAAAAATAAAAATACACGTCACTTGCAAAGGCAATGAATTGTATTTGAATCAATGCGTAATTTGAAAAAAAATAAGAAAATTTGGCTTTTAAGGCCTGCTATAGAGCACTACTCGAGTAATAACTCTAGTAATTATTGGTTAAAATTTCACAAAACTGTGATAGGCATTGTCGTAATAGAATACAAATATGCATTCATTATATACACATACCACTTACGAATAATCTTGCACTAAATTAATGTTTTAACACGGCTCCTCTGAAATTGTTGGTTAAGTGGGTGTAGCAATATATTTGCGAAATGACATAATTACACATTATGTCATTTCGCAAATATATTGTTATAATTATATTAATCATTCGATCTCTTCCTGAATCTCTTCCGATAACCTGTTTCTTGAGTTTATTCTACATCATTGTAACAAATACTACAAATTGTAATACTGGGTGATTTTAATGCCCACCACATCGAATGGTTAGGGTCAAGATCAACTGACCATGCTGGAAGAACTTTCCATGACTTTGCCTTGGCATATGATCTGGCACAGCTAGTTTCCTCGCCCACGCGGGTGCCGGATGTGTCGGACCATATGGCGTCCCTTTTGGATCTTTTGCTGACCTCCCACCCTGAAAATTATCGTGTATCTGTTGACGCCCCTCTTGGGTCTTCGGAGCATTGCCTCGTGAGGAGTATTGTGCCGCTCACCCGCCAAAAGCGGCCGCGGTCGGCCGGTACACGTCGTGTGTGGCATTTTGGGTCAGCGGATTGGGATGGGCTGCGTGGTTTCCTGGCCTCCTACCCGGGGCGGGTTTGCTTTACCCGGGGCGGGTTTGCTGGACGATCCCAGCGCCTGTGCTAATGCTGTCGCTGATGTGGTTCTGCAGGGCATGGAACTCTTTATTCCTAACTCTGCGGTGCCCATTGGTGGCAAATCTCGACCATGGTTCGGTGGGTCTTCCAAGGCCGCGTTGCGTCATAAGCAGGATTCTTACCGAGCCTGGTTCGGGGCTCGGGCCGCTGGAGATGCAAATACCGGTGTCCTCAAAAAAAATTACAACGCTGCCTCAAGGTCCTTTAAGGGCTACATCGCCAAGGCAAAGTCCAAATTCATTAGCAAAATTGGTGAGAGATTAGTGCGTTTGCCCTCTGGGTCTCGTGCGTTCTGGTCGCTCGCCAAGGCTATTCAAGGTAACTTCTGTCGGTCGTCGTTTCCACCATTGCACCGAGTGGATGACTCACTGGCCCACACTGCAAGAGAATAGGCCGACCTCCTGGGATTTCTCTTTGCGTCTAACTCGACTCTCGATAATCAGGGAGCAGCACCGCCAACCATCCCACGGTGTGAGAGTTCTATGCCAGACATTAAGTTCTCTTAAAGAGCTGTCCGTAGAGCGCTTTTCTCCCTGGACATCCATAAGTCGAGTGGGCCGGATGGCATTCCACCTATTGTTCTAAAAACGTGTGCTCCAGAGTTGACTCCGATTTTAACACGCCTATTTCGGTACTCCTACTCACTTGGCGTGGTCTCCTGCTCGTGGAAGGAGGCTATGGTCCACCCGATCCCTAAAAAAGGCACTTGTTCAGATCCGTCCAATTATAGGCCCATTGCGATAACTTCCATATTTTCCAAAATCATGGAAACTATTATCAACCAACAGCTTGTAGCCTACTTGGAGAGTCACCAGCTGATAAATGATCGCCAATATGGCTTCCGCCGTGGTCGCTCAGCTGGTGATCTTCTGGTATATTTGACTCACCGTTGGGCGGAGTCAGTGGAAAGCAAGGGCGAGGCTTTGGCTGCTAGTCTAGACATAGCAAAAGCTTTTGATCGGATGTGGCATAAAGCATTACTTTCCAAGCTTCCTTCTTTTGGGCTACCTGAGAAGCTTTGCATTTGGATTGCCAGTTTTCTCACTGAGCGTAGCATCAAGTTTGTGGTTGACGGAGCACGCTCGGATCCACTACCCTTGAATGCTGGCGTACCACAAGGCTGTGTATTGTCCCCCACATTGTTTCTTCTGCATATCAATGACTTGCTACTTGTACACAATGTTCATTGCTATGCGGACGACAGTACAGTGGACGTGGGATACACTGGCCAAGCTAATGTTTCTCGGGACCGCGTCGATGAGTACCGAACAAAACTTGTGTCTGAGATTGAGACGCCTCTTGGACACGTCTCGGATTGGGGTAGATTGAACTTGGTACAGCTAAATCCCTCAAAGACTCAGGTTTGTGCGTTTACCGCTAAAAAGTCCCCGTTTATCGTAGCTCCTAGATTAGAAGGTACTCCCCTCAGTGTTAGTCCCAACATTTCCATCTTGGGTGTCGACATATCGAGTGATGTTCGCGGCCACTTGGAGTGCAAGGCCAAACTGGCTTCTAAGAAGATTGGGGTCATCAATAAAGCCAGGCGGTATTTTACACCCCGACATCGCCTTCAACTATATAAAGCCCAGGTTAGCCCTCACATGGAGCGCATGTTCGCATCTCTCTTTCAACTCGCCATAAATTAAAATTCCATCCATATCATCTTGATAATTGGCGATCTACTACAGTACGTTTTCTAAGGCATTTTATACCACGAACGGTTAAATTGTGGAATCAACTTCCTTCAGCGGTATTTCCGAACAATTACGACATGGGAGCCTTCAAGAATAGAGTATTTAATTCCCTTAAAAGGCTGGCAACGGATCGGCGATCCTTTGGTGTTGCTGATCTCCATGGGCGGTAGTGATTGCTTTCCATCAGGTGACCCACATGCTCGTTTGCCCCCCTCTCATATATATAATAAAAAAAAAGATATGCTTTTTTACTCGACTGCGACATAAGGAGGGTTATGTTTTTCGAGAGTATGTATGTATGTATGTATGTGTAATTGTTTGGCACGCTCTGCAGCTTGAACGGCTGGTTAGATTTGAGTTGATTTTTGGTTAGGTTAGGGTTTTCTTGTGTCCTGTCATCGGAAATAGGAGCTCCGCGAAGCGGAGCTCCGTCAACCTAGATGATGAATGATGTGGTGCCAAGTAAGCTTAATTATTAATAATTGACAATATAATACATACAAAAACATTTATTTGGTAATAGACCCTATATCTCTATGATTTTAGGTGATTTAGTTTGGAATCGATTTCATATTGTTTGGTGACTACATTTTGGTGACAAATCTATTATTTTGCGGGCAAACCCTATTAGTTAGGAAACACAAAACTAATTAAATTGGTGATAGCTTAAATGATACCCATTAATAAATCTGTTGTAGGTGCAGTCGGGTTTTTGGTTTTTTTAATTAACTTATAACTTGTTAAGCACCTTATTTCTTTGAATTTCTCACACATCATCGCCAACAGTTTGAAATATGATTCTCATGGAAGACTTTATGAGTGACGGGCGCACAAAAAAAACTGGTCAAGTGCGAGTCGGACTCACGCAACGAGGGTAACCGTAAAATGTGCGCCTACATTTTTTTTTGTGAATTAACTACAAATTCACAGTTTTCGGTTTTTTTCCTTTACTTGTGCTACCTGACATTGCTTCTTGCCAAATTTCATGATTCTATTTTGATTTGCGTATGTCAAAATACGCGATAAAATTGAAAATAAACGGCCGTGTCTTTTATTTGCGTCGATTTCGAAGCTTAATTTTTTCACTGCTTTGAGATTATAGACCTGAGTGTGGCCGTGTGGTTTCCGGCAGACTAGAATAGAATCACTCCGTCTCTTCCCGTGGATGTCGTACAAGGCGACTAAGGGAAATAAATAAAGCATCGATCAGGCCTCCCCAACCCGTCTGGCCAGCGTGGGGAGTGTATGCCAAATCCTCCTTCTGTCAGGGACGGACGACAGAGGGTCGTGCTCCTGTAGTGGAGACTAAAATGACCTGATGATGATGATGTGATATTATTAATTTCAACCTGTAACCTCCACGCATTCCTAACAGATGGACGGACGGACGGATGGAAGGACAACGAAGGGTTCCGTTTTTTTCCTATGGAGGTACGGAACCCTAAAAAATACTTAGGTATTGGAACAACTTCATACACATTTATTACATGTGATTGGCCTAATCGGCCATTAGTATATCTAATATATGTACTTGATGTTACTTTCTGCTTGCAAATGTTATTTGTAAAGAGCTGTATTTTGTATAAAATATTTAACTGACTTCTTTACATAAATTTTCAATGTGCTTACCTGTACCGCCCATATGCCTAATAGTGATGTAACAAAAATTGGATTTTTCAAACTAAGGAGGAACGAATTAACAAGGAGCGAATCCCTCATCAGAATTCACAAATAAATACGACATAGGAGCCTTCAAGCACAGAATCAATTTTTCCCTTAAAAACAGATCGGCAACCCCATGGCGTTGATTTTGGGAGACTTCAATGCTCACCATACTGAGTAGCTCAGCTCTTGGTCCACTGACTTCGCGTGTCGGTCTGTTCATGATTTTACTCTAGCCTATGGTTTCCCACAGCTGGTTCATTCTCCAACGAGAATACCAGATATAGAGGACCATACTAACTCTCTACTGGAACTTCTGCTGAATTCAAAGGCGCGCTGTGAGGATTGTTGACGATCCCAAACTGACAGACGGTTTAGAAACTTTAAGTTTTAGAAGAGGCCGCAAAGCTCTGGAACGTTATACCCAATATTTCGAGAAAAGCTCCATCAATCTATTCCTTTAAGTCGGCACAGGAGAAGTTCGCTTGTGACAGGTCCTAAAAGCAACAAGTTCATCACTTTGCATATTTGACATTGTACCTAATCAATATTTATATATAATAATTAATATCTTCAAATTGTACGAGCGTGCATGTGGTGAGTTATTGATTTGGTGATATGGATACTTCTACATAGGTAGGAGGCTTACTTTTTTATGTATGTATTCTCTTGCATACTTCCGTATATGTCTTAACACAGTCCTCACCATATAGATACTCCTCCTATTATTTTTGCTGTGTCATTTAAAATGCTCAAAGGTTGGCTGGAAGAGATCCCTTTATAGGATAAGTCCGCCTTTGTACAAATTGTATGTCAACCTTTATATTATTCTGTGTATTCTGTTTTGTACAATAAACATATTTACAACAACAACAGATTCCTAAACCACGGTCACGTATTCGGTCTGTGTAAAATTACGTCGCATTTTAATAGGACAATGCTACACAGTTTTATGGTTTATTGTGAATTTAGCGAATAATGTTTTTCTACTCCAGTAGCGCAAAGAGTAGACAAACATTTTCCCGTCTTCTCAAATTTGTCATTATTTTATAATCTTTGCAAATGATCTATAGTTTAATATTATTGACACAAGAGTTAGTTTTTTTCAATATCGTAATAAAGATGTTCTTACTATCATTGATACATGAATTATCATGAAAGAAATGCTATTTAATATATATTATTTAAAAATTACCTATAAACAAACCTTGTCTCTTGAAAATTCGACGAATGCCTCCACCGTAACTATTGTATTCAAGAAGGTCGTAATAAATGCAATTATAACCTGTGGAGTTGTAAATAATTTAACAAATTAATTTAATAAATTTATTTTAAAGCACCTATTGGCATACAAGAGGCTAGATCTTTGCTTCGGAGGATACATTATTACTCTTCAATAATGAGAATGACAGAGGATAGACATTTAATTGACAGATAAATAACAGACGTTAATTTATTATTGCTCTTTGGGTGGTATGAAAATGCTAATACGCAGTTAAGCAGCACTTTCAAAAGGAGGAAGACCCGTTTCCGGAGAGCAGAAGCGAGGATTTAACATTACGAAAACGTTTACCCCGGGACTGCAATGGAATTGGGGTGTAAGTGGTTCATCAACATCTTTGAGCCAAAGCCAACGTCATCTGCGCGCGGTGCACCCTGCTGACTGACAAAGGAAATTCTGGCGAAAAGAGAGTTAGAGAGCGTAATTGTAAGCTATCCGACTGGGGAATGTACCTCCACCCCACAGAATACCGCAGCCAAATAACAATTTCCTTGAGGGTTGTTGTGTTCCTGCGAGTGAGTGAGGTCACCAGAAAGGAAAGAGATGCTGCGTTGGTAGCGGGGGTGACGTCGCGCGAGCAATATTTTATGGCTACAGTAACCGCTTCACATCAGGCGAGCCGTATGCTTGTCTGCCACTCGACGTGGTATAAAAAAAACTTCACTGTTCATTGTCTTTATTGGCGGTCGCCGCTGTTAATCCTGGCTACACAGGAGACAGTGGTGGGAACGTGTCACCACACATTACCACCACTGTGTCTCCAGTGTAAAATTTACTAAAATATTACAAAAAGTTAGGACCAAATAAAATTACGAAAAAAAGGTATTACTCGTAGATTCCCGTGCTTTTGATAGCATAAATGTTTCGCTCCTAACTCTCAAAGTTACCTTATCATGTTTAGATTAATGATCTGTATCTTGATTCCGAAGTTACAATTTTTTTTACGACGGTTTATTTTCTGCTCCAACTGCTCTTAGAAGGTATATTTCGCAAGGAGCACTACTTGGTCCACTGCTTTTTTAAATAAATTTATCATAACAGATACGTCGCTGCAATTATCACATGTATGCCGATGATATTCGAATCTACATACCAATACCTCGCAAGGAACTGTCAGTGCAGTAGCTAAAATCAACCTGGACTTCATTGCGAAATAGTCCGTGAGAAATTCATTCGCAATAAATCTATCCAAATTAATGATTTTAGAATTGAAAAATCAAAGCTATAATGCAGCATCTTAGGATCCTATGATTAGCATTTCAGGATATTGATCACGTGAACGAGGCAAAGAATCTTGAAATAGGTCCGACGTAGTATTAAAAAAAAATTAAAAGAGAAAACATTATTAATGGTTTGAAAGAGATGACAAATCATTTTATAATTCTACGTCTAGTGACAGACACGTATATGGCTCGTCTGAAATGAAACCGTTACAATAGCCTATAGACACTCGAAACAAAACGTGCTGCTTGCATGTCTTCCCCGCTACCATCGCAACAACTCTTTTTACATAGTATCCTCATTCGGAGAAACACTGTAATCCTCTTAGCTTTTTAGAATTGTAGAGAAGGAGAAGAATAGAACAGACAAGAAAACATGAAATGTGTGCAAAATGCACGCCAGCTATCACGATGACGACGATGCGGAAGGGTTACTGTTAGTTTCCTATAATTGAAGTTGATACTGTTGATTGTTGGCACTTGGTGGAACATTATTGTCAAAATGTTTTAATAAAACACTTGTACTGTTCCACTTAATATTTAATTTTACCGACTGGATTCGCCGCTAAGGCATTATCAAGGTAAACAGATGGAATTTAAGAAAATAACCATCTGTTTACCTTGATAATGTCTTAGCGGCGAAACCGGTCGGTAAAATTAAATATAATTTAGTGGAAGAGTACAAGTGTTTTATTATAACATTTCCTATAATTGATCATTTCACACTATCTGTTTTGTTAAATGGTAAAATATAACCATTTTAGAAAAGAGACACTAATAGATGGTTACATTTTACCATTTAACAAAACAGATAGTGTCAAACTATCTTTAGATAAAAATTTTACAAAAATATTTTTCTATTTCTTAATCATTCTGTATATGAAAGAGTGACACTTGGTAAACATTAAAAAAAACTTACATTAAATCTGTAACATTTTTCTAAATAACGAATATGGTCATAAACCATTTTAAACACTTGGATAAACTTCGCCGAGTCTGCTCTTGTATGAAAATTTACTTGTTTCTCAAAGGATTTCTTCCAAAAAATTCCATCAAAAAGAAACATTTCAGGCATATATTCTAGTCTTACATTAGCAATCTTCATGATTGCAATGTTCAAATATTTTATTCTGATGCTCACAAAAATCCATTGAATAAACATCCAGTGTATATCATGGAGTAACGAAAATACAAATATAAAGTATACGGTGATAGTTACATGTAAGTATGTCGGTACATATTTAAAAATTACTATATTCAAACCAATCAGAAAAAGTATTTGAATGATGAATATAATAATATTAGCGAATGCGTATGTTTTTTGAAGTCTATTTCTCAGAAACTTAGTCTCATGTGATCCCATTAATATGTCCATTTGTATGCAATGGTTTAAAAGTATTAAATCTGTTTGTTTAAATGTAGCACCCATCATATAGCAACTAATTACAAAATTTAGCACTGCTATCGCTGACATTTCTCCTTTGGTTAAAAATTGTTCTTTGTAACCTTTGTATACCATATACCCCGCAAGCAGATTTAGTAAAATAATTAGACAAGCGCCGTACAAAAGTGAGCGCGCCGATTTACCAACAATTTGGTTGTTGTCAATATTAAATCGAATGTATCCTGTAAAATGTAACCACCGTAATATCTTGTTGTACATATTTGAGTACTCTATTTTCAACACTTTTTGCTCTGCGTCCGCCATCTTGAGGATCGTCCGCAATCTATATAGGAACAATGACACTTGTAACGTAATGTCGAGATCAGTTGAGCGATAGTAATATTTTTATACAAATTCCAATATTGGATAAGTGCCTTGCATGTCAACGAAATTTAACTGATATCATGGTTCATTTAGTGGAGTGATGAAATGTTTTGAACAGGAACTAATTAAGAATGCCATACGAATACTTTTGTAATTATGCTGAGGCCGATAATAAACCCAGTAGAAGTGGATTTAATGGCGATGGAGTTATTAGTGACAAACAAAAGCGGAAAATGTTAGTTGCTCGGAAGACTATAATTTTGAATGCAAATGACTCCTGTATAAAGCTACTAGGTTTAGCAAAGAAAATGACAACAGTTTAAATATTTTAGAATATACTTAAATGTAAAACTCGTTATTTTAGATTTAAAATTCTGATGTTATTTTATGTGTGTTAATTTTTTTATATTCTATCGAATTTGGTAAAAGGTCATGTTTTGTATAAGAGTTAGAGTTGTATAGTGAAGTATGAAATATGCTGCTTATAGACTAACAATGCTCTGTCGAATGAGAGGTAGGCCATAGTATATTTATAAGCTTATATTTTTACGTAGTTTAAGTTGGGTTCAAATTACAATAAATTTACTAAGTTTTACAAAAGTACAGAACAAATATACTTACCTAAAAAAAGGCTTCCCTAAGGAAGCTTTTTTCAAAATCTATACTAATATTATAAAGCTGAAGAGTTTGTTTGTTTGTTTGAACGCGCTAATCTCAGGAACTACTGGTTCGAATTGAAAAATTATTTTTGTGTTAGGTAGCCTATATTTCAAGGAAGGCTATAGGCTATATAACATCACGCTACGACCAATAGGAGCGGAGCACCGGTGAAAAATAGGAAAAAAATATTTCTGTTGAGGGTTTATGTCGCGTGCGCTGCGTAAACGGTTGAAGTTACGCAAAAATCATGTATGATGGAATTGTTCGTCTTTAAAAGTTCTAAAAAAAAGTCCGCGACAGCTGTCTTTTAAGATTAACTCACTATAACCTTTTTTTACCTACTTTCTCCTATTGATTACCATAAAAAAACGTTATAGTGAGTCAATCTTAAAATATAGACATATGCTGTCGCGGACTTTTTTTTAGAACTTTTAAAGAGGAACAATTCCATCGTACATTATTTTTGCGTAACTTCAACCGTTTACGCAGCGCACGCAAAGTAAGCCCTCAAAAGGAATATTTTTTTCCAATTTTTCAAAGGTGCTCCGCTTCTATTGGTCGTAGCGTGATATTATATAACCTATAGGTTATAGCTTTCCTTGAAGTGTAGGCTAAGTTTCTAACACTAAAATATTTTTTCAATTCGGATGAGTAGTTCCTGAGATTGGCGCGTTCAACCAAACACACTCTTCAGCTTTATAATATTAGTATAGAATTAGATAGTATAGATTAATTTTATATATAAAACTAGCTGTTACCCGCGGCTTCGCCCGCGTGGTCCAGGGGAGCTGCCATTGATTTGTGTATATTTTTCTTTTGTTGTATTTTTTTTTACTTCGTGGGGTCAAAAGTCAGTATGTACAAATTTTAATGATGATTGGCTGCATAGTTAAGGCGTGAAGAAATAACAAACAAACGAATTTACTTACTTTAACACTTATAATATTAGTATGGGTGGAACGCCCACACTCAAGAGAAAATAATTGTTCACCATATAAATGTTTGCCCTCTTTATTTTTCCTTCGAATAAAATATTTTTCCTGGATAAAAAGTAGCCTATGTCACTCTCCAGACCGGAAACTGTCCCCTGTTAAAACATCACGTCAGTACTTACGTTCCTTTCGACGTGATAGAAGGACAAATGATTACAAAGTTTATTTTTTCCCATGGGATTAAAATGTTTTTCCGGGATAAAAAGTAGCTTATCGGCAAAACCCTCTTGGCAAAGTTAGATGCTAATGTCATAAAGATATTGAAGTCATGGTTCGGACTGGCACATCCGGCTGATCCCTCGACTCTATTTAGGAATCACAATAGTTTTGGGCTGAAATTACAGAAACCTTCTGAACTCTATAAACACCTGAGAGTTACAAAAACGCATGTTTTGCAAAAGTCGCAAGACGAATTAGTTAAATCTCTCCCAAAAGACAAAAATGCCACAGACCTTGAATCTAGACTTCAATTCCACAAACAATTTATGGTAGGTGCACAGGCAAATAGAGCTGGGTTGGGCGCGAGAAAGAAAAGGGAAGACCGAGACATAGTAAAAACCTTTCTACAACAAGACGAAAATGACAGTTACAAAGTGCACGCTATGAATTTAGAAATGCAAAGTGAGTGGTTAACCATAGGCGAGTTTTGCATCCCGTTAGCTCTGAAGTGGCGCACCTTGCTGTATGACTGGTCTCCTGCCTTATTAAAATTCTATCTTAATGCCTTTCAAATGAGCCTCCCTGACCAGAGTAACTTAGTTAGGTGGGGAAAAGCCTCTGAAAAATGTTGCTATACTTGTGGAGAGGCGATATGTACAGCAAGGCACCTATTGGTGGGATGCAAGGTGCTCCTTGATAGGGGTCATTACTCACATCGCCATGACAGAGTACTTCAAATCATACGTGAAGCCATAAGCCTTTCAATAGCTAGAGCCCAAAAAGGATTAACGACAAACAAAAGACAAATTAACTTTATAAAAGGAGGCTCAACTTCAAACTCCAAGAACAAGCCTTACTCAATCCTAAGTGCAGCACCTGACTGGACTATTTTAATGGACACGTATGAAAAGCACTATAAAATCCCAGAAGATGTGTGTGTTTCGACATCCAGACCGGACATATTCCTTTTCTCCAGAGCTACAAAACGTATAGTACTTGTAGAGCTTACCGTACCGTGGGAAACTAACATACCCAAAGACCACGCGATAAAACAAAACAAATATTATGACCTCCTAAACGAATTAACAAAAAGCGGCTATGTAGTTAATCTATACGCTGTAGAAGTAGGAGCGAGAGGTATACCAGCAAAATCTCTCTATAACCTGCTGAAAGACCTTGGCTTGTCCAGAAGTGCAGTAAGTTCTATACTAGAACGAGTATCTAAAGCTGCATTAGCAGGTTCATACCAGATTTGGCAGGGCAGGGAGAGAAACACAAGTAGTGAAGGTGAGTGTTGATGTACGTCGGAAAGGGGCCCCTTAAACCTACACCCGTGTCACAAGTCTCGGGATCTGCTTGGGTTTCTCTCTCTGCCACACGATGGACCCGGCACCCGCACGGTGAATCCATGGAAGCTAAGAAGTTCGTCTCTCTCCAGACCGCAAACTATCCCTATTAAAATTTCATGTCTGTACTTAGGTTCCTTTTGACGTGAAAGAAGGACAAATGATTACAAAGTATAGGGATAGTTACGTAGTAGAGTACGGACATGACTTTATAAAATGGGGATAGTATACTGTCTGGAAAGTGATATAGGCTACTTTCCAGTGGGAAAAATTAAACTTTGTAATCATTTGGCATTCGATCACGTCGAAAAGAACGTAAGTACCGACATGATTTTTTGAACAGGGGATAGTATCCGGTCTGGAAAGTAACATAGGCTACTTTTTATCCAGGAAAAACATTTTATTCCCACGGAAAAAAAATATTCGATCCTCGCAGAGGGCAATCATTTACGTGGTGAACATTTTTTTTGTCTTGATCCATACTAATACTATAAGTGTTAAAGTAAATTCGTTTGTTTGTTATTTCTTAACGCTCTATGTAGCCGATCATCATTAAAATTTGTACCTATTGGTACTATTTATATCTCACGAAGTAAAAAAAATACAACAAAAGAAAAATATACATATCAATGGCTGCTCCCCTGGACCACGCGGGCGAAGCCGCGGGTAACAGCTAGTAATTAATAAAAAGGCTGAAGTTATGGCAATATCACGAGCAGCACAGGAATTTCACAGTTGCAAATTTGAAAAAACGTCTCAAAGGACAACGACACGTCTTCGGATGGATTCCATTTGATTCCTAGTACTCCAACCTCACTATTATGTGGTAGACAAACGTCTGAACTCGCATTGCTTCTGAGTTCTTTAGGGACAAGGGTAAGTGCCTCAGGGAAGTTTGAAGTCCAAGCTCGCATTTCAAAACCGCATGATTTGTGAACTGTTACTATATTATATCGGCGGCTAGCTGTGCGGCATCAGCAACGTTAGGGTGGCTGCCCAGATAGTCGTCCATATAGTGATCCTCAAGAATCGCTTTACATGCGGTAGGACACCACACCTCAAACTCTTTAGCGTTCTTGTTTTTAACATGCATCGCGATAAATGGACTGCATATCGCACCAAAAATTATCAGGTCATACGATACTCCATAATGTCGCCGTCTTTGTTGCGCCAGAGAAAACGTTGAGCATCTCTATCTCTCGGTGCTACTTTCACTTGAGGAAACATTTCCCTGATGTCTGCATTCAGAGCTACGACACCTTCTCTGAAACGAAAGAGGATACTTAAAAGAGAACACAATAGGTCAGGACCTTGCAAAAGCAAGCTATTAAGGCTAATGCCTTTGGTAGCTGCGGCTGCATCATGTACAAGTCTTAGTTTCCTTTTTTGAGGGTGGAAGACGCCAAATGTGGGTAGGTACCATCGAATAGTGCCGTCTGGGTTAACGCAAGAGACATTTGGTGGCATCCGTTTATAATAAGTCTGTGGATTACACTCTTCTGCGTAACCTTTCTTGACAATATCATTAATAAAATTTTGGTACGCTGTAGCAAATAATGGGTCTTTTGACATTTGTCGCTCAAGGGATTTGAAACGTGACAATGTTTGTGGGTAACTGTCCGGTATGATAGGCAAATCTCTTTTCCAAGGTAGACAAACCTCGAACCGACCGTCATCGACTTGACGTGCTGAGGTATAAACAATGTCTACAGCCCGCTTATCATCTTCGTTGGGTCGGGGTGTGCTCTTTGTAATACCTAATGAATCAATTTCGTATTGACTTTTTATTAGAGCATCTATTATCTTATAGCATATATTATATATCATATTTCCTTCTCCCCCCGGATACCGCAGTGAGTGGTCGTGTGTGCTGGACCTCGTCGACTTGTTAAATTATAAATAATAAAATTGTGTGAAAGGGGTTTTTGTGATTTGTGGACTCGAGCCTGGTCGCTGTGGGTGAGAGGTGAGTGTCGAGCCAGTCGACCAGCGGAACGATAGTTCGCCGCGACGAAATTAACCATCGTATTCGTTCTTCCGTAACAAGTTATCGTTCAATCGTCCACGGGTCTACACGGCTACGAGCTACGTGCTACGCGCCTATTAGGCTACGCAACGCAACGTGTGCTACGACGCTCTCCATTGCTGCCGCGGTAATACAGGGTTTATCGCTCAACTGATACATAACTTGCTACGAAATGCCTAACTTGACGCGCTCCCCGCCACTTAACAAATCGATAAGTGCGTCAGACTCCGACATTGCCAAAGCAAGTAAACCCTTACTTGTAGACATTAATGCTACACAGAGGGATAGCAAGCGGCGGCGTTTGTCGGATACAGCACAAGATGACCCAAATGACATTCGAACGATTATTCGAGAGGAACTTCGCGACATGCTGCGTTCACTCCAAAATCAGCAAAATTCACGCTTAGACAATTTAGAGAAACATATTTCAGAAATAAAAGCACAAGAATGCGAAATTAAGAAAATAAATCCTACGCTGTTAGAAATCAAGAACACAAACACTAGCATAGAAAGTACCATATCGTTTCTTGCTTCACAAAACGAAGAGCTTAAAAAGAAGATAGAATTGCTGGAAATCCAAAATAAGAAGGACAAGGAGCAAATAACAATTTTAGAGCAAAGACTGGAAGATACTCAGCGTGAGGAACGTAAGACAAACTTCGAAATAAAGAATGTACCTAGATTAATAGACGAAACGAAAGAAACTATGATAAAAATAGTGACGAGTCTATCGAAAACTGTAGGATGCAAACTTGATGAAGAACATATCAAAGACATCTACAGATTAAAATGAAAGACGGGCTCAAATGGTAACACGCCGATCGTAGTTGAGACCTCATCTACTATCATGAAGACAGAACTTTTGACTATGTGCAAGGCTTTTAATAGGAAAAACAAACAGAAGCTATGTGCGAAACATCTCGGATTTAAAAGCAATGAAGATACCCCTATCTTCATATCGGAGCAGCTAACAATCAAAGGTGCCAGGTTATTCTTTTTGGCACGGGAACTCGCTAAAACAAAAACATTTAAGTATTGCTGGACGGCATTCGGCCGTGTGTACCTACGAGAGAACGACACATCTCCCGTCATTACAGTGAAAAACGAAGCCCAAATAAATATTTTGATGCAAAGGGCATGACTAGTGGCTGCACCCTGTGCAGGTATATATTACATAGGCAATGATGAGTGCTTCTTGTTACATTACAGTTGTTATTTCTTTTCATTAATAATTTTATGTAAGCTATATTCCATATTCAACTCGCTCAATAATATAGGCCAAATACACACACATACACAAACACTTATACAATATCCCAAAGCTACAAACACTTACACAACTCATCTCTTCATCCAATACATTATGACATACTTACCCAAACAAATTAAACAAAAACTCAAAATAACAATAACCTTCATTGTACATTATCAAATCAGACAAGACGTTGGTAGTCGTATTCAGCATTTTTTACGCAGGTAATGATAGATAATTCACTTAATAATTTAGAAGTAATAGACGAAATTCAAATTGCAGAATCTAGAACAGACTCTATTCATAACTTCTCGAAAACTTTGCAGTACGTCAAAAACAAGGACTTTACAATAGTCGCCCAAAATATTCGTAGCATATATAAAAATTTTGACAGCTTGCTAGTTTCCCTATCAAATTTTAACTTTGAAGTTGATCTACTGGTATTAAGCGAATGTAGGCTTGATGTCAACAAACCAATACCCCAACTGAATAACTATACGTCGTTTTCTACCTCAAATCATATCAACCAATGCGATGGAGTAGCCATTTATGTAAAAAACTTATATAAAAGTAGTGTCACAGAAGTTACACTGGTAGGCGCATCATGTATTCAGGTGAAAGTACAGGACTACACAATTCTCTGTATTTATCGCTCTCCCTCTAATATGAATGCTGAAAAATTTATTACCTCCTTAAGTGCTTATTTGGACAGTATAAAAGCACACCAAAATATAGTTATTACTGGTGACATTAACATAAACATCACTGAAAAAAGTATTGAACATTCGTACGAGCGAGCAAACAGACTATCATATCTCAACATGCTTGCAATTCATGGCCTCCTACCAGGCCACGTATTGCCTCAGTTGCTTGGACCATTTTATGTTGAAAATGAATAGCAATGTAGACTCAGCATCTATAGTAGTCTTTGATAGCACTGTAACTGATCATCATATGATATTCCTAAAACTGACTAATTCAACAAAACGAATCGAAAGGGAACCAAAGTATAAGACAATCATAAATTATGAAAAAGCACTACAAAGTATAAAAGAAAGAAATCTAGGAAACCTTACAACATTCGACAATCCTACAGAACTAAACAATACTCTTATAACTACAATACAACAATGTTTAATATACCGCAATAAAACGAATTTCCTCCAAGGAACATATGATCAAACCCTGGATTACACCAGGTATACTAAAATGTATCCGAAACAGAAATCATATGCAAAAAAAGTTACGAGCTGACCCGTTTAATGATATCTTAAAAATAACATACAAAAGATACCGTAACTTTTGTAATAAAATAATTAGTAAATTAAAAATCAAATATAATAAGGAACTCTTAGCTAAAAACAGTAAAACTCCAAGAACTCTATGGCGAACTATAAATGACATTACAAGCCGAAACTCAGTAAAAACAAATAGTCTAGAGTTATTGGATTTACAAGAAACTCCAAACTTGTCAGTTGACCATGTTAATAAGTATTTTGCCAATATTGGCGAGACCTTAGCTCTGAATGCGTTGGCGAATTCCTCCTCAGAGACGAATAATGTTGCTGGTGAGTCGCAGACATCTCCAGTCGCGTCTTTTGCTCTTCTAAGAACTGATTCTGTTGAAGTATACGAAACTCTAATGAGTTTAAAATCCGACAGCGCTCCGGGCAGGGATAATATACCGACGCGGTTTCTAAAAATGGCTAATGAAATTGTAGTTCCCATAATAATGCATCTCGCAAACCTATGTTTTGAGCATGGAATTTTCCCAACCGCTCTTAAAAAAGCAATAATTTCGCCTGTGTTTAAGAGTGGAGATAGAATCAACGTGTCGAACTATAGGCCAATTGCAGTTTTAACTGCAATATCAAAAATACTAGAGAGACTCATAAATAAACGCCTAATAAACTATTTAAACAAAATTGATTTTCTGTCTAAATCACAGTACGGGTTTCGTCAAACCCTTTCTACCGAAGATAGGTGGCGCTGCACGCAAGCATTAAGTCTGTGTTACGAGTATATTAATAAAAAAAAATAGAAACATTTACAAGTACATTGTTATTATAGTCTTATAAAGTTTCTAAATACTCAATAAATTGACACAAGTGTTTGCATCAAATAGTGTTTCAAAATAAATAAATAAATTCGAAATCTAAGTGATACATAAATGAGAAACTATTGTGACGAACTATAACGTATCTACAGTGATGATTTACAGTGAGTTATTATTGGATATCTATTATAAACACTAAACTACATTAAAGGATTAATCATAATTCAATTTAACATTATCGCAGAACATTAAACAAAATTTAAACAATGGACATGCAGTTATAAAACAGTGATATAGCGTAGTGACTTTATTAAAAATTAATAAACAAACGTGAGGACCATACACATAAACAATTAGCATTAATTTAATAAATTATAAATTACAAGTGATTAATAATTTTTAAGTTTCAAAAGTGACGGTGCTTCAAAGTTTTTGCATTTTTCGAATTACGAACTTATAACGAACTTTATGTAATGTTATAAAACTATATTGTTGTTTTCGCCATAGTAATGGTGTCTACCACTGGCCTAATAGATAAGCCGATTCATATGCACCGCGATATGACATGGGTTCGAATCTAGGTCTTGTCAAATGTTTTTGGCTTTCTTTTTTGCGCTAAGTTTTTTTTTTTTTTTTTTTTTTTTAATATAATTACGAATTTTGAGCAATTATCTACTTGTAAATAGTGACAAACATTTTTTGGGTGTTTGCTGTGAAACCGTGGACTCGTGAAAAATTTTATAAATACATTTCGGAAAACCCTTACAAACTAGCGCCATCTCTCGTGTACTGTGTGAACGATAGCAGTGACTGACTATAGTAGCTTTTTCTTCACATGCTACAGCTAGTAGCTGTATACCAAGCATTTGCGTACATTTTATATGCTATTTAACTTAGTACGAAGATCTGTCGAAAGATGTCTCTTGTGTGCATAAAATGTAAAAAGGATATTTTAAACAAACAATTCTTCATATGCTCGCTGTGTGATAAATATTACCATATAGACTGTACTAGTATCTCATTTCAACGATTTCGCATAATGTCAGCAAATAGCAAAAAAAACTATAAATGCCATACTTGTACAACTAAGCTAGAAAGCTCGAATTCGATCATAGAAGCTACGGTATCAACACCTACAAGTGGGTCGCCTAAGCTAGAAACCCCTAAGTCTGACCTAGCTTCAAATGCTTCAACTTCAACGCCGGCAAACAGCGAAGGTCAAGGGGAAGATTATGTCAACCATCTTAATAGATATAAGGTTAACGTATTGACAGAGAACTCCTTCGAAATTTTGTCCCCAGAAAAAGATGAGTACTCCTCGCTAACTTCAACTCCAACTGGTAATACAAATAGAAGCTTCACAGAATTAAGGCCAAACAGAGATTGTTTAGAAGAATTAAAAAACAGAATTAGTACACTAGAAGAAAAACTTGAAATAGCAGAAAATGAAATCGAGAATTTATCCTCAGAAAATCATGCATTGAAGAAGCTAATTACGGACTATGAATTAAGAGTAAATAAGTTGTCACATATATGTAATTCGACACACAAAAAATCCCAAAGAAAACAAAAAATAAAACATCGCAATTGTATTTCAAGTATTAAAATGGATCTCACAAAAGAGGAATCGAAAATCGAAGAAACTCTAAGCAAACGAGAAAACAGCAATGTACAGAAAATACCTACAATGTCACCAAAATCTAAAAAACCCCAAAGGTTCGAAACGGACATTCATAATCTACAAAGTAAACAGAAAAATGACTCTTCTCCTAACTTGTCAATAGATGGCACCACGAGTCGTACATTTAGCAAAACTACGACAAAAAATATCTTTATCCTTGGTGACGAATCTGTAAGAGGATTATCGGCCGAAATTTTGAAATCAAGATGCGGAAAATGGAACGATAATTATCAACCCTGTTCATTTACAATACCTGGTGCTACTAGTACTGAATTGTTAAGACATTGTAATTATATTTCAAACAAGCTGTCAAATAATGATATTGTAATATTAAGTATAGGAAACAATGATAAAGACATAAATGTATTGCACTCAAACTTATGTATTGCTATAAATAAATTACACAATGCTACAGTATTGATCATCCCTATAAGTAATAATTACTATTTAAATGAAATGACATTGAATTATTATATTAAATTATGGACCAAGCACTTTAATAATTGTTCTGTTATTGACATAAATATGTATAATATATATAAAATGAATGTTAAAAATTATATCAATCATATTTGTGACAAAATTAATCTATGCATCGACTATTTGGACTACAAGGCACAATTTTTATCAGTAGATAGCATTAAAAGACACATAAACAGACAGACCACTACCCTTCGCAATAGAGGTTCTAAACATATGTTACAAAATGTTAATTCTTCTCCTAAAAAGGGAACAATTCCTTTTTACTTCAGAAATAAACGTCCAATAGACCCTATAGATACTATTGGTAAAGATATAAATAATCCAATTCAACAAGACACATCTTTAACACCACCATCAGGAAAAGCTAGTTCAACATTTTTTCAATTCTAAACCTAATACTCGTAGTTTCTTTACAGTTTTACATCAAAATATACAGGGACTACAATCAAAAAAAGAACTCATTGAGATTACACTATCTGATATAAGTAGAAATATTAAACCAGATGTTTTATGTTTCACGGAAACATTTATTAGGAGTGGGGACGAGGCCAATATAAATATTAATAATTACGAACTATGCTCAGCATTTTCAAGGACCAACAAAAGAGGAGGTTCATGTATGTTAGTTAAAAAGGGATTGGAATATAAAGAAATAAGTTGTTTTAATGATCTGAATGAGATTTATCACTTTGAATGCTGCGCAATAAGCCTCACATCTCTCAACACCATCATTGTATCTATATACAGAATCCCATCTAACACACAAAGACATGTAGACAACTTCCTAAAAAAAATTGACCTATTGTTACATAAATGCATTACAAGATACGAGAATAAGAAAATAATCATTACGGGTGACTTTAATATAAATATGATAAAAAAAGATGATAAAAATGTTATCCATTTAACGGAAATTATCAATAAATATAATATGCACTCACATATTACTGAACCGACCAGACAAAACTCGTGTCTTGATCTTATAATTACCAATATAAGCCAAGCATCGGGTTCTACTCTCCCACTATGTCTGTCAGATCACAATACTGCTCAAGTACTCAAATTTGAAATAAATAATAGCAAAATTAAGCCTAAATTTATATTTATACACAAAAGATGTTACTCACGAGAAAATATTGAGAGATTTAAAAAATATCTCAGTAGTATCTCATTTTCAAATGTATATAATAATACCGACTTAAATACTGCTTTCAATGAATTCCATGACCTATTTTGTCTCCTATATAATCTTTGCTTTCCAAAAATCAAAGTAAAGATAAATATATTTAATAAACTTCACCTGATGGTAACTAGCCTAAAAAAATGTTACAGAACAAACAGGTCACTCCGTTATAAATATTATAAAAATAAAACTGAAATAAATCGTAATAAATATATAAATTACAATAAACTACTTAAAAAATGTACAAACCTGTCCAAAAGAATCACAAACATAAAACATATAGCTAATAGTAAAAACATAAGTAAAGCCACGTGGACAGTAATTAATAATGAAACAAAAAATAAACAATCAAGAAAATTTATTAATAAAATTGAACATAAGGGTGAGACAATAATTACAGCTTCGGACATTGCCTCAACTTTTAATAAATATTTCACAAACCTAAGTAATAAAAGTAATATAAAAAAAAGTTGTAGTTATAACATTCATAACCTTAATAATCTAAATAACACTATTTTCTTAAATCCTGTAAGTGAAGAATATGTATGTAAAATAATAATGAACTTAAAAAATACCCAATCTGAAGGATACGACTCTGTTTGTACTAAAGTAATAAAAAGTTGTAAAGAGGAATTAAGCTCGGTATTAACTTATTTAGTCAATCTCTCACTAGAATGTGGGGCATTTCCAGACAAACTAAAAATTTCAGTAATCAAGCCCATACATAAAAAAGGCGATAGGACTAATATGGGTAACTATCGACCTATTACTTTAATATCTATATTTGCAAAAATCTTTGAAATGGTGATACTTGATAAATTAAATTCGTTCTTTACAAAATTTAAGGTTATACACCCAAATCAATACGGCTTCCGAAAAAACATGTCCACAACGCTTGCTGCATTCAATTTAGTAAATGACATAACCCAACATGTTAATGAAAAGAAATATACGACGGTGATCTTTCTAGATATGACTAGAGCTTTCGATCTAGTCTCGCATGATCTCCTGTTGTCGAAGTTAGAAAGACATGGAATAAGAGGACCAGCGCAGAGGTGGCTGAAATCCTATCTGGAAAATAGGCAACAGTTTGTTGAAATAAACCATCTTGATGCCAAATCCATAGTACAGGCATATAAATCAGACCTTGAGCGAAATAATTATGGAGTTCCTCAAGGAAGCATATTAGGACCACTGTTATTCCTAGTATATATAAATGACCTGCCTGACATTACAAATAATAAAACTATATTATTCGCAGATGACTTATCCGTTATAGTTACTTCTGACAAAGACTCGACATTATTGCAACATAAATCTGACATTAAAAACACATTGACATCTATTATTGAATGGTTACACAAAAATAACCTAGAAATTAATTTGGACAAGACAAAAATTATGAATTTTAATAACTTTAAAAATTATGACATTACGATAGATATTGATGGACAAATTCTACGGAATGCTACTGTAGTGACATTCCTAGGTATAATGTTAAACTCTAAGTTAACTTGGAAAGAACAAATCGAGAAAGTGTGCTCTAAACTAAGTAGATGTCCCTTCGCACTCTACAAACTGACAAAAGTGGCTTCTAAACATATTGCACTCACAGCCTACCGTGCATATGTGGAATCCACAATCAGGTATGGGCTTTTGCTCTGGGGAAATGGTATTTATATAAACAGAGTTCTTGTGGCCCAAAAGAGGTGCATACGAGCCATGTGTGGTATAGCACCTGATGTTTCCTGTAGACCCTATTTTAAGTCTCTGAATGTACTACCTTTACCTTGTCTTTATATATGCGAAATTGGCAAGTTTGTTAAACAAAATAAACATATATTCTCACTAGCTAAAAACCAATCACAAAGAAGTTTGAGAAATCCTAATAAATTAGTTTCAAGTTTAGTACCACGAAGTAGTCGCCTGTTAAAAAATTCTTACATGATGTGTCAAAAAATTTACAATAATATACCAAATGATATAAAAGAGCTACCATTTAACAAATTTAAAAAAACATTTAGTAAATGGCTACTAGAAAAAACGTTTTATACGGTTGACGAATTCTTAAATTATTTTAAAAAATAAGATCTCGGGTTATGTCGATGCATGGAGTAAAAACGTGAAAATTGTGACTATAAATATTTGCATGCTATTATATAATATGGCTAAATAGGCATAAGCAACTTTTAATTTAAGATCCAACCGCATTTATTGTACCCACCCTATTTATTGCAAATAAATCATTTGTATTTGTATTTGTATTTGATGCCGTTACAGCGATTACCTCACATATAGTGCAGAATGTTGACAAAGGAAAGAAATGTATTGCAGTGTTTTTAGACCTAAAAAAGGCGTTCGACACCGTCTCTGTACCCATTCTTTTACATAAACTGCAGAATATTGGCATAAGAGGAGTTGCTCTTGAGATGTTTGCAGATTACCTCACTGAGCGCAAACAACGCGTTAAAATAGGCCAACATGTCAGTAACGAATGTGGCGTGACGTATGGAGTCCCGCAAGGGAGTGTCCTTGGTCCAACCTTGTTTTTAATCTACATCAACGGTCTCTGTAGTATGAATATCAATTCGGGACAAGTGTTTTCCTATGCCGACGATACTGCCGTCGTTTTCACTGGCAATACGTGGGGTTCTGTACATCACGCTACTGAGGTGGGCCTTGCGGGGATAGCTCGTTGGTTACAATCAAACCTTCTTACACTAAATACTGATAAAACAAATTACATTGCTTTCACAAAATATAATTCATCACAGCCTAATACTAACTATACAATTCAAATTCATAATTGTCACTACCAAGACCTGGCCTGTTCCTGCAGTGCCGTTACCAAAGTAAAATTATACCAAATACTTGGGAATCATAGTTGACCAGCGACTGTCTTGGCATGGTCATCTTGAAATAATGATGGGAAGAATTAGAAAACTCATGTGGGTTTTTGGGAAAATGAGACATGTTGCAGACAAAAAGTTACTCAAACTGTTGTACGTTTGCCTGGCTCAGTCAATATTGGTCTATTGTGTTCCGGTCTGGGGTGGCGCTAGTAGGATAAAGTTTCTTGAACTAGAAAGAGCACAAAGAGCACTCCTCAAAGTAATGAACTTTAAACCGTTACAGTATTCTACAGAAGACCTGTACCAAATCAGTGGAGTTCTTTCTGTGCGACAACTTTACATACTGTCGATAACATTAAAAGTGCATAGAAGTTTGCCTTACGATTCTTCTAAAATATCCGGAAGACGAAAGCACAATGTAGCACCAACGGTAGCAATTAAAACGCAATATGCAAAGCGACAATTTTTGACACGTTCTGCTCATTTGTACAATAAATTCAACAAAATTTTAAACATTTACCCGATGAATAAATATGTATGCAAAACGACCATAACGACACTGCTAAAAAGTTGGAATTATGAAGAGACTGAGAGATTTTTAGAATAATAAATTAAACATTATTAAAAGTAAAAATATTTTATTATAAACACATCAAAACACACACACACACACACGTACACATACACACACGCGCACACACACATACACACACACAAGTTAGTCTTCTAAGTGTCTACTAAGTATCACCACAGAATAATATACACTGTATCACTGGATCTAAAATATTGTTATGGAGAGGCAGGATTTCTAACACAAATATATTTTTATTTAAAAGAAATCCTAAATCGCACCACGGAAATGTAACATGATACTGAATAAAGAATTTTGTATTTTTTTGTATTTTTTGTATTTATCTAGATTTTCACATACGTTATTTATAAATTCGAGCGGTTTGGACGAAACTGATAGAGCGCCGTGAAGCACCCAACCTAATAAAGTTTTCGAGGCGACAGGTTCATTCCTATTGCCACAACGTACTTCGCGGCTCAACGATAAATGCCAATCGGGGGCGCCGATAAGGACAGTAGGAGTTACGTTAGTATACGACAGTTCGTCAGCTAGATCATACAAGTGTGTAAAATCCATAAAATTGACTATATGTGGATTTTGGACACGTAGACCCAGAGGTTGAATAGCACGCGCATGCTCTACCAAATATCGGTCGGGTAAATTACGCCCACGAATGAAAAATTTTACGTAACTTACGTCAACGTCTTTTGTCATACCACCTACGCCTTCAATACGAAGCCGTTCTTGAGAAGTGGTGGTAGCTCCAATACGCGCTGCTACCTCGCCGTCGATCAACGTCGCCGTACTGCCCTCGTCAAGCAACGCTGTCGTTTCAAAGTTGCCATTAGGGCCCTCCAGCACGATCGGCACTGTTTTCAGTAGACCAAGTGGACGTGAATACGACTGCGACCCTGTCACATTAATTAAAATATCAGAAGTGTTCGTAACTTTAACGGTTGGTTCGCGGTTGTTAGCACCACCGGTTTCGTCACTAGTAATAGTTGACACATTGGAAGTTATTTCAGTTATACTCGTATTACATTGTGTAATAGGCGTCGGAGTTACTCCTGTATCGGCAGTTGCCGTGCCGTGAAGTAGTGAATTATGTCGTCTAGTACACCCTTTAACACCGCAATGCTTAGCTCGACAATTGTTCCAAGTATGTGGATTTGATTTGAGACAGCGGTAGCATATTTTACTATCTCGAACCCAGCGCCATCTATCGTCTATTGCAAGAGACAAAAATGCTTTACACATTTTAATATTATGAGGTCCTTGCTTACAATATGAACATTGAGGCGATTTGTCACTTGAGGTAGTAGCATGTACATTAATCTCTTTCTTACTAAACGATTTTAAGAAGTGTGTCGGGTGTTGCGGTTTAGACGTACAATCGGATATGAAGTTATACCTTAGTTGCTTGTCGGCTTCGATCAGTAGAAACCGCGATAACAGCTCTAATTTTGCAACATTCTGTTGCACAGGTATGTAAGTAGCTGCAAAGTCGGTAAAACGAGCTCTAGTGTGTTCGCTTAACGTAATTAAAATAGTGCGAAAGAGCTCTGGTGAGTAAAGGAATTCACTTTGATTTAATAATTTTAATGTACTTACAAAATTCCGTAATTTATTGGCCAGGAAGTTTAAATCTTCAGGAGAACTTAACTTTGTTATGGCGCGCAGAGCAGCAACCTCGCGCGTTACAAGTGCTTCTGGTCGGGCGTAGGTTTGTTCCAAGGCGTTCATCACGTCTTGGGGATCGCAGGAAGTCCAGAATAGCGAAGCCACAGACTCGTACGCCTAACCACGAACAGCATTGTTAAGGCGTGATAAGTTCTCTGCTGCGGAAAAATAAATTTTAGTTTTGTCGTAGCTAGTTTTAAATGTCATCCATTGATTTATGTCTCCTGAAAAAGATAAAAGCTCTTGTTTCTTTGGGCGGTCAGATAGGGTATTAATGGCTGGGGCCAACTGAGTTATTGAGTCTAAAGAGGGAAGGTTAGCCTGTTGTCGCACATGTTTGTTTAAGCCGACATTTACGTTTGCGGGTTTCGACTGGTTTCCATGGTTGACATTTCGTGCATTGTAAAATGGTACCGCGTTGGCGGGGACAGACTGCTTTGAACATAACTTCATGTGTGCTGTTCAAGATGTCAGCCGGGGTCTCGCCAGGTATGTTTTTTGCATGTGTCGCTATGGCTACATTTTGTTCGGAAACCCAGGTCGTGACTCGTTGCCGCTTGGAATGGTAAGAACTAGATCGAAATGACTTATCTGATGCTTCCAATGCAGCAAGCTTGGCTTCCAGATCCCTTTGCTCTGCCTCAGACTCCAAATGAGCCAGTTCGCGCTCACGCTCCGCCTGCTGTTGAGCGAGTTCCCGTTCCCGGTGAGCGAGTTCCCGTTCCCGCTGCAATCGATGCCGCAGAGCCTCCGCCTCGATAGATAGCTTCTTGGCACGAATGGTCGCAGACGACTGCGAAGCATGTGAATGATCGCTAGCGGACTGCATACTGCAAATACTACGTTCACTCCGAGATGGTGTTTGGGCATTGCGATCGTGATGTTGACTAGTACTGCCACTTGGACGTTTGCCGGAGCGAGGATGTGCCCCGGAGGAGAGGGTGGCGTCCACAGGCTGTGTGACAGAACTAGCAGGCAATGCTAAAACACCATCCGTTACTGCGGCTGCAGCCGACCGGACACCACGCGGTGATCTTTCGTATAGATCGCGCTGTATCTGCTCGCCTTGCATAGCTGTCGCCAGGTTAGCAACCGATTTGCTCTTACTACGTGTCTCCATTATGGACGAAAATATAAATGCGTGAAATTAAATGAAAATGTATAACTTGAAAAATTTTGAAAATTTTTCGAAAAGGAAATGGTTTTTTGTTACTTACGGCAAGAATGGACCAAATATTAAGGAGTAGAGGACTGTATGATTAAGGAATGGAAACATGTAGATTGTACAGTAAGAGAACGAGTTTAATAAGTTAATATTACTTGCTAGCACAAATGGAGCAGGCACAATCAATACATGGAAACCGTAACTAAGTATAACAATTTAAAAAATATGTCAAATACAAAATAATATTATTATAAAACAACAACGATTTTAAAATTCAACGTGGCTAACGTCACCATCATCATGTAATTTTTTTAAACATTGATTTAACCTTTTTAAGCTGATGGAATGAGACTTGTGTGTTGACTGAAGTGTTATACTAATAGGTTTTTAAGGTTGTATTTGGCGTAAATCAGTGCTTATACGATCGCGGGCGGTCGGCGCGGTGAGGACGGGACGGGTGTAGTAGTAGTTATATGGAAAGTTCTTGCATTCGTATTTAGTACAATTATAGGTGCTACATGAGGTTGGTTGCGTTGCGTGTTAGACTTGACTTGGATAATCTAAAAAGCTCGAACTTCACGCGAGCGAAGCCGCAGGCAAAAGCTAGATAGTAAAAGGCTTTGTCCTCACTGACTTGACTGACTGACTCACTAATCAACGCACAGCCCAGACCCCTGAAGCTAGAAACCTGAAACTTTGGATATGTGTTCCTTATACAATGTAAGCGCGCACTAAGACGGGATTTTCCGAAATTTCACTTATAAGAGGTTAAAATAGGGGGTTGAAAAAAACCCTCTTGGAAACCGATTCACCTACGATTTTGAGACTTAGTAGAATAGTTGTTTATAAAAAAAAAGGGGATGTTTATGGGTAACTGATTAACTTTTGACCAGCGCCCAGCCAAGAAATGTCAAAAAATGTTATATTTATATTTGAATTAACTTATCACTAGATGGCGCTATACCTAGCATTTGTACAGCGCGCTATGGTTTCGTTATTAAGGAAAGGGTATATACGAGAGATTATTTCAAACCATGGGGTTATCCATGACGGTATCGCGCTCACCTCATTCCAGTAGTTACCCCCGGAGGGAATCCATCGCGCGCGTAGGGCGTAAAAGAAACTGCGTCCTTCAAATGAAGCTACATCTGGTGTCGAAAACTAATTAAAAACCTATTCTAAGTACCGACTTTCCCATAAAGTCGGTACTTAGAATAGGTTTTTGCCTACTTAATATAAGAATTTCCGTATTTTTCAAACAATGAAGTCAAGATTCACTAAATTTATATTTGTGGAAGGTGTGATGATGCCCCATACCATTATAGCTTTGGAAGGTGATGGAGCTGGCCTGTTCCGCTCCATCTCCTACAACTTGCATGGAATGGAGGTGTATCATCAGGAGGTTCGTGCCACCATTGTTCACGTATTAAACAACTGGAACGATGAGTTGTTGAGTGAGGACAGTAAAGGATGCGCTGTTGAGGAATCTCTCTTGATAATCCGCATTCCCATTATTCCATAAGACCACCCAGTTCAATTTAAGAGATTTCACTTCAATTTCCCATAAAGGTGTTTCGCTATGACCATTAACAAAGCTCAGGGGCAGTCTCTAAAGGTCGCTGGGGTTGACTTGAGACAGGACTGCTTCTCTCATGATCAGTTGTATGTAGTTTGCTCAGGAGTAAGTTCTCCTGGAAGCATTGCAATTTTGGCTCCTGGTGCGAAGGTGCTGGTCTTAACCTAAATGGTGTATGTTTGTGATAATGGTCAATACGAAACAAAAATAGACGCAAATCAGGAGTGTTCCCGTAGCGGAGCACGGGTACTTTGCTAGTCTATAATAATAAAAGGCTTTGTCCTCACTGACTGACTGACTGACTGACTGACTCACTAATCAACGCACAGCCCAAACCGCTGGGTCTAGAGATTCCAAATTTGGCAAGTAGGTTCTTTATGACGTCTAGGGGTGCACTAAGAAAGGTTTTTTCAAAATTTATCCCCTAAGGGGGTGAAACGGGGGTCCAAAGTTTGTATGGGGAAACAAGATTAGTTGGACTATTTTATCCGAAACTTTCCACGAGTACTTCTAAAGATAAAAGAGTAAACATGTGTTTCAGGATTTTTCAAAATTCAACCCCTAAAAGGGTAAAATTTAGTAAAAAAAGTCTGAAAATCGTCATGGGTATTGTTTTTATGGTTTATCGGTTCGCTGATTACGAAAACAATAACTATTTTATAATCCAGCATAGCCGAGGTGACATAAAATCACACCTATGGAGGTGCGAAGGGGTTGAAATGTCATAATATCAATATGGGTTGATTCTAAGGTTTTCTAGGATGTCAATTACGAAAATGGCATCGATTTGAAAATATAACATAGTGGATACGAAATTACATAAAAAGATTTTTAAAATTTTACCCCTAAGAGGGTGAAACGGAGATCCAAAGTTTGTGTAGGGAAACGAGATTAGTTGGACTATTTTATCCTAAACTTTACACGAGTACTTCTATAGATGAATGAGTGAACACGTGTTTCAGGATTTTTCGAAATTCAACCCAAAAAAATGAGTAAAATGGAGTCAAAAAGTCTGAAAATCATCAAGGATATTATTGTTTTTATATTTTATCGGGTCGCTGACTACGAAAACAACAACGATTTTAAAATTCAACGTGGCTAACGTGACCATCATCATGTAATTTTTTTTTAATTTGATTTATCCATTTTAAGGGGATGGAATAGACTTGTGTGTTGACTGAAGTGTTATCCTAATAGGTTTTTAAATTTGTATAGGGCGGAACGGGTGTAGTAGTTATCTGGAAAGTTCTTGCGTCCGTATTTAGTACAATTAAAGGTACTACATGTAGGTGGTTGCGTTGCGTGTTAGACTTGATTTGGATAATCTAAAATGCGCGAATTTCACACGAGCGAAGCCGCGGGGAAAAGCTAGATAGTAAAAGACTTTTGTCCTCACTGACTGACTGACTGACTGACTCATTAATCAACGCACAGCCCAGACCACTGAAGCTAGAAACCTGAAACTTTGGATATGTGTTCCCTATACAATGTAACCGCACATTTCACCCCTAAGAGGTTGAAAATAGGGGGTTGAAAAAAACCCTCTTTTTGGAAATCGATTCACCTACGATTTTGAGACTTACTGGAATAGTTGTTCATAAAAAAAGGGCATGTTTATGGGTAACTGATTAACTTTTGACCAGCGCCCAGTCAAGAAATGTCTAAAAATGTTATATTTATATTTTAATTCACTCATTACTTGATGGCGCTATACCTAGCACCTGTGTCCTTCAAATGAAGCTACATCTGGTGCCGAAAACTAATTGAAAAACCTATTCTAAGTACCGACTATATGGGGTATATCTACTTGATATAAGAATTTCGGTATTTTTCAAACAATGACGTCAAGATTGACTAAGTGTAAATTTATACTAGTGGAATGTGTGATAATGCCCCATACCATTATAGCTGTGGAAGTTGATGGAGCTGGCCTGTTCCGCTCCATCTCCTTCCACTTGCATGGAACGGAGGTGTATCATTAGGAGGTTCGTGCAACCATTGTTCACGTATTAAACAACTGAAATGATGAGTTGTTGAGTGAGGACAGTAAGGGATGCGCTGTTGAGGAATCTCTCTTTATGGGGAAAAAACAAAATATCTGGAATGTTAACAAAAATAGCCGCAAATAAGGAGTGTTCCCGTAGCGAAGCACGGGTACTTTGCTAGTAAAACAATAAATAACTAAATCGGTATTCGTAAGCAGTGTCTGTTTATGTGTTGCTCGGGAGCGCTTTTATGTAGATTTACTTCTGTGTATAATTATGTCGTGCCGCGCGCCGCCGAAGATACACCGTTGGCCGGTTGTTTAGCGCGTATTACAAGTTTTTTGTATGGGGACACCACTCATTTTTTGACTTGACTTAACTTTATTTTTATATTTCTGTTATATAAGGTCCTAACCTTTTAATTGACAATACTATATGGTTGGCATCTATAGCTTGTATACATCGTATTGTGAATGAAATTTTGCATAAATAAAAATGTTTTTAAAATGATATTATTTTTCTGTATACCAAGAAAAAATATTCTAACTTGCTTCCTTACGCATTTACCATCACGCGTAAGAATGAAATTGTAATAATGACTAGTTAGGTACGACGATACGTATACGACCAAGTACTGCCACATATGACAGCTACGGTGACGCGTGCGAGCGTTGAACTCTGTTTTTCCCTCTCTTTTTAACTTTTTTATACCACGTCGCGTGGCAGACAAGTATACAGTCCGCCTGATGTGAAGTAGTTATCTTAGAGTGGGTCCAGTGCTGCAGCACCGGTGACACGTCGACCCTCATGGATCTTTTGTGTTCTCCCTAATCCTTTAGTCACTCTCCCCTGCTTGTCTGGAGACATGTTCCATGTGAAGTAGTTACCGTAGTCGTATTAACGGTCGCGACGGTAACAACGCTCGCGCGCCCCCGCCAACCCCGCTACCAACGCAGCAACTCCTTTCATTTTTGTGACCTCACTCACTCGCTGGAACACAAGACCCTCAATGGAATTGTAAATTAGCTGCGATGTTCTGTGATGTAGAGGTATTCCCCACTCAGGCAACTTACAAATACGTTTTACCCTACCTCTCTTTCGCCAGAGTCTCTTTCGCTAGTCGGCAGGATGCACCACGTGCAGGCTTTGGATCTAAAGATCGCGGTAAGCCAAACATACCCCTTTACTTTTTTATAGGGCCGCAAGACTCATTGTTGCAAAAGATTCAAAAGAAACATTCAATAACATTAAAATCATAATAACAACTTTGTCAAAAAATTAGTTAGGTACTTCGATCAAGTATTATACTTGTTAGGTACCTAAAATTTCATCTAAACTCAATCGCGCCGTATTTAAATAAAAGAAGTCATCGCCCATATACGAGTTGACGGCATAGGTATGTAGCTAGCTTTCTAACTTCCGTACATACCCCAATAAGTAAAGTAGAGGGCCAGCCGTAACGGCCGATAAATAAATAAATAAATAAATAATAAATAAATAAATATTGTCAGACAAACTACACAGCGCCATCTAGCCCCAAAGTAAGCGAAGCTTGTGTTATGGGTACTAGACAACTGATAAACATACGTAAATACATTTTTTTTTTGTAAATACATATGATACATAGAAAACACCCTGACTAAGACAAACAGACATGTTCATGCACACAAATGTTTGTCCTATGTGGGAATCGAACCCGCGAGCGTTGGTGTCGAAGCCGCGTTATTGACCACTACGCCACCGAGCTCGTCAAATCTGTTGATTTCTCGGAAGTCGATGTCTGTTGATTTCTCGGAAGCACAAGGTCATCGCCCTCACAGCTGTCTTTCATAAGCGAACGGCCATTAGTATCATTATTATCAATGCACTACCAATTACCTACTAGGGTTAAAGCTGATCTTTAGTGCACGTGGTGCAGCCAGCTGATAAACAGACGCGGTTTTGGCAAGATGTAGGGTATATCGAGACCAACGGTACAGTATTTATTTTTTCTTTCGATCTAATGAGGTCTCAATTCAATAGCGTAGATTGAAATGTCGAGAACTCGCAATCGCAGCTGATATGTAGATACGTCAGAGGTACTTGCCATCGGATGCTGACTAAAAAAGTCCAATATTTCCTCCTCAAGACAGCAGGATATCGAGTCCTACCAGCGTCCACCGCAGGTTGGTCGAACCGTCCATGTTCTCGGAAGGGTAAACAGCTGTGAGAATCGTGTTCCTGCTGACACGTGTTCCGAGCCTTCGCTCTAGTAGATTCTACGCTTGCAGAACAATCTCCCCACTATCACTTCACTATCACGGTACGCAATTACCATTGCCAGGTATTCCTGGTTGGTGTAACGTCGGTTTGGCATGGCAAATTTGAACAAATCACACTAAAACTAAAACGTACGAGCAAGAGCACTACGTTGTCGGGCGGTAGCGGCGCCGGCCGGTAATGCAGAAAACACGCGTGCGCTCACAAACTCAGTTTAGCGGCGACTGATTGTCTTTCGCCGTTCGCGCAGCGCGCAAGCATGAATGGTAGGTAGACTGCACATGCGCACATGATACTACCAACATTTGCACTGGTATGAACTCGTGAACAAGGACGGTTTTATGTAAAGATAAAAAAGAACATTTTAAACATGTTTTAATGATAAATAAATTTTGTTATACAAACACTTTTCTTCACTAAAGCGTTCTGTATATGGTATTTATTTGATTAAAATGATAATTTATTTTTTCTTAAAATAAAAAAATAATAATTGCTAGCCGTGAAATTCCATTAGTAATGTGATGTATTTAAGCAATACGCATCCTCAATTCAGTATTGTCAATTAATAAGTTAGGACCTTATATATCAAATATAATAATACATATATTGAGATAGTTTCAAATATCTGCTTGTAACGTTGTAACGGTTCCAACGCTACAATAAAAAAATGTATGGGGACCCCCCCCCCCCCCCCTCCCTATTTTTTTACTTTTATTTTTATTTTTAGATTTATTCCTACACTTACACACAATTACCGAACTGGATTCCAAATTTCATCCTTCTAGGTCATCTGGAAGTAGGTTAGATTTAGGTACTATAAATCAGTCAGTCAGTCAGTGCTAAAATTTACGACTTTTTGACCTTCATATCTTTATAACCGTTTGAGCTAGCTTCATCAACTTTGGGCTTCTAGATGTGCTTGTGGATATAATTAAACACACGTAGTTTTATGTGTTTACGTTAAAGAGGTTTTGAGTTATAGAAGAGTCAAAAGCGGCACCAAGTGGTTCGTGTAATATTACACTCGGCGCTGGCTAGCCAGTTCCTTTGCTTGAACTTGGCTTGACACGCTGCCGCGTGTCTAGATGTGTAGTATATTAGTCACTTTTTATGTTTCTGGTTAATATAGTTTTAAACCGCATTCGTGGATGTCTGCACTTCCCGAAGGTCGACTGGTAGAGAATGCTTTTAGCATTAAGTCCGCCTTTTGTACCATTCGTCTTATTGTGGTCAATAAAGTGTTTAAATAAATAAAATTTAGTTATTATGAAAATTTTTGTTATCTTATCTTTAATGTCATAATTGCACTTGTCCTTTAATATCCACGTAACCGTTTGTTTGTATTCATTATAGTCCATATTTTTTTTAGTCACCCGCAGCTTCGCCCGCGTGGTCCAGGGGAGCTGCCATTGATTTGTGCATATTTTTTTCTTGCTTGCTGCTGTATTCGGTGAGATATAGGTACTTTCCCAGTCGGCCAGTTTACAAAAACGCTGTACTCTACCACTCTTTCGCCTATGTCGCTACACGGCAGGGTGCACCGCGTGCAGCTGGTTGTCTAAAAAAATCATGTTAGCAATTAGGTTCTATTCAACGTGAAAGAATTACAAATGAAAGGACAAATTATAAACTTTATTTTTTTCCCGTTGGAATAAGATGTTTTTCCGGGATAAAGAGTAGCCTATGTCACTCTCCAGGTCTTAAACTATCTCCAAAAAAAATCATGTCAGTCCGTTTGTTACTTTCGATGTGAAAGAAGGACAAACAAACAAACACACTTTCACATTTGTAATATTAAAGTATGAATATGGATTGGAAAACGACACATATATTGATTTATAAATATTCAACCCTATCGCACCCCAATAGGGGATGATGGCCACGTTAGCCACGTTGAATTTTAAAATCGTTGTTGGTTTCATAATCAGCGAACCGATAAACGATAAAAGCAATACCCATGACGATTTTCAGACTATTTGATCTCATTTTACTCTTTCAGAGATTGAATTTTCAAAAATCCTGAAACACGTGTTTACTCATTTATCTATAGTAGTACTCGTGTAAAGTTTCGGATAAAATAGTGCAACTAATCTCATTTCCCCACACAAACTTTGGACCTCCGTTTCACCCTATTATGGGTAAAATAGAAAAATCCATTAAAGAAATTTCGTGTCCACTACTTTATATTTTCAAATCGATGTCATTTACGTAATTGACGTCCCAGAAAACCATACAATTAACACCCATATTGGTATTATGACATTTCAACCCCATTGCACCCACACAGGGGTGATTTTATGGCACGTCGGCTATGTTGGATTATAAAATAGTTGTTGTTTTCGTAATCAGCGACCCGATAAACCCGATAACCTGCCTACATTCGAATCAAAAAGGTTGTCGAAACTACCTCCCATGACTACTGACCACGTCGATATAAATGAATTCCTTAAAGAAATGGCATCGCTGAAGCGAGAATTATGTGGGCTCCAGGCTACTGTAAACCAACTAACATCGGCATCAACTTCTGTAACTGATTTCGCTGAATTGAAATCGGAATTAAGCGAAAAGAAGAAACTGTTACATGACGTTTAAAATAAGAACACCCTGCAGTTGATTACAGATAAGCAAAACGATACCTTGACAGTACATAATAATTGTAATAAAAAATCAGAACGCAGGCAAACGACGCCTAAGAAGATACGTAATGTAACAAACACGCACCATGCTCGCGAAGCGGGTACATTGCACCGTGCGCCCGTCCCTCAGTACCTGATCCTATACATGAACCATCATATAGTGACATTGTGCAAATCAACGAGCCAGTAGATAGAACAGCTGACGGCTTCTCAGTTGTGGAGCGTAAAAAACAAAGAACATTTTCTAAAAATAATATGTGTGGTACGGAGCTACGGTCGATGAAAATATCGGTGTTGGACCCTCCGATGATTGTTTATGTGTAACGACTATCAAAATCTACCAGTGTGGAACAGATATGTGAATATATCAAGGATATGGGCGAACAAGCGATAGACATCCAATTACTTGAGCAAAAACACGAAACAGCTTTTAATTCCTTCAAAATAACCGTCTCGAAACAGAAGTTGACCACATTTCTGAAAAATGATTTTTGGCCTGAGGGGGTCAAATATAGAATGTATCGAGAACGTCCGAAGTACAAAAGCGATTATAATAATAACAAACAAACAATGTAACACTGATGTCCTATAACTGTAAATCAATAAAACGATCGGCTGCATATATTAGAGAGTTATGCGACTGCGATAGTAGCTCTGCAGGAGACATTCCCTCAAATAATACCTATTAATTGAATAATTATTTTTTTTATTAGAATTTTTATAATTTTTAATATGATAAATTATTATATTTTTAATTTTAATATTAAAATAGATAATAAAACTAATATTTTTTCTTTTAAAAATTTACCTTGAAAATGATAACAAATTTATTTTCTATTTTTGACCCTTCAACTAATTTATTCAATTTACCTCTTAATTGATTAAGAACAATAATTGGACTTTTATTTATTCCTTATTATTTTTGATTAATTCCAAATCGACATTTTTAGGCTTGAAATTTTATTTTAAATAAACTTCATTTAGAATTTAAAACTTTATTAGGAAATAATATTTGTTCAAGAACATCAACTTTTATTTTTGTGTCTATATTTTTTTTTATTTTATTTAATAACTTTTTAGGGTTATTTCCTTATATTTTTACAAGCACTAGTCATCTTACTTTATCTTTATCCCTATCTCTCCCCCTATGACTTAGTTTTATACTATATGGTTGAATTAACAATACAAACCATATATTTATTCATATAATTCCTCAAGGTACTCCAGGTATTTTAATACCTTTTATAGTGTTAATTGAAACTATTAGAAATATTATTTGACCTGGGACTTTAGCTGTCCGATTAACTGCAAATATAATTGCTGGTCATCTTCTTATAACCTTATTAAGAGGGACAGGTCCAAATTTTTCTTATTTTCTTATTATTTTAATTTTCATTCAAATTTTATTATTAATTTTAGAATCTGCTGTAGCAGTTATTCAATCTTATGTTATTGCAATTTTAAGAACACTTTATTCTAGCGAAGTAAATTAATGAAAATAAATTATAATCACCCATTTCATTTAGTAGATTATAGTCCTTGACCCTAAACAGGAGCAATTGGAGTTATAACTTTAGTTACAGGATTAGTTAAATGATTTTATAATTTTAATATAATGTTGGAAGTGACAGCCAGAAAAGTATAAAAACCGGCGCGAACACATGACGATTCTCATTCCGTTGCGAGTCGTCGAAGCGTCAACATCACATCATATTTTCATTTCGAGTACTTTTGTAGAAACTCTTGCCGTTTGTTTAAATTTCGTTGTAATTTGGATTAAATCAGTGGCTTGGAAGCTGCCGTTAATGTCATTTTTTAATATTTTCATAACGAAATGCTAAAATCAGAAGTTGGATAGGATTCATCGCCATTTAACCGCCCTATCTTTGACAGCTACAGGTTTTTCATAGATGTTGAGCTCGTCATGAGGACGAGGGTCGGCGTCGCGATTCCAGACGCCGGGATCGCATTCCAGACAACGAACTGCTGCAGGAGATGGCAGCAATGCGATCCCGACTGCGAGCGTTGGAAGTGCGTGCAGGGAGCCGGCCTAGGCGGTCGGTAGGCCGTCCGGCGTCCTCGCCGCGCACGCCACCAGCCCGGCGCTCGCCGAGCGTGTCGAACGCGCCACCGCCATCCCGGCGTGAGTCCAGCGCGCTGTTGCTGCCACCGCGTGCAGCGAGCTCACGGCGCGAGTCGCCTTCTCAGCGTGCATCTGGCACGCGGAGCGAGTCATCGTGCCGGCCAGCGTCCCGTACACGATGAGCGTCGTCCCTGTCGAGACGACGGACACGGTGGCGGCCCGCCACCAGCGTCCCTGTCGCCGGTGCTGCCGAGCGAGGCGCCCGCAGAGCCTACCCATGCTGCGGAGTCCATCTCCGAGCAGGCCGTCAGCGATGCGAGCGTGCCCCTTGGGGTCGTGAATCGACTTGTAAATGCTATTCGTTCCATCAACACCTCGGTGAGATCCAACCAATATTTTTAATTAAGTCTCTAAACAACTGGGGTAAATTTCGAGTGCCTTTTACGGATAGGTAACTGCTTGAAGGGTCTATAAATGAGTGGGTGACTGGTGATCATACGTGGAGCAATTTTAAAAAATGAATTCAAACATCTGTGTCCGAAAACATCCGATGTCGCGAATATTTTATTCGAAGTGATGAGTATCAATTCGGATAGTTATCCCACATACGCTAATTACGCCCGTCGATCGTTACTTCGACTGCGTATAGTACAGGGGCTCAGTGACGAATTGATTGCCCAATAACTTGGTAGAATTTCTAACTACATATGTAAAACCTTCAACATCTGTTGCTAAAAATAAGCATACGCCTAGTAATCCTATTCGTAAACATCGTTTAGATGACGTTAAATATTTTTTGCAATAAGAATCCTAAAATGAAGTCAGCCGAAAGTTCAAGTACCTACTAGTGGTTTATATATAACGCAAAAGCTACGTTTGTGCTATCTAAATCCGAGTTGTGTACATTATGTAACAAGCTTGGGCATAAGATCGAAAATTGTTTTGCAAAACAAAAAAAAGAAATCGGTGACCTACAATAAAAATTAAGTCTCGAAAATAAACCTACCCACTTTGCTATCTTTGGATTATTTTTGGGATTTGTTATTTACGTTTGGGGATGTTTTTTTTTATTTTTTTTATTGATTTATATCACAATCTACAGACCCGGGGTCCGTACCTTTTATTAACAATGTTCTATTTTTTTATCTTACAATATTCTTACAATATAAATTGCACGTCGCTATTATGCTAATAATTATATTATTGTCTATTACTACTATATGTTATTGTCTATTGCTCCTATTGTTTACCTTGCAACCATGACAGCCAGGGCAGACCAGTCCCCTCTGGCAGCACCCGTTCACGAGTTGATGCATGGGGCAGCCATCACCGCATTCAACCATTTTATTGGGAATGCGGCGACCCGCCACACGACACCACCACCAGTTTGAACACTTTAGTGAGCATGACTACCTGGGCTGTCAGGGCTGCACAGTAAAACCTCTATTTATTTCCCTATGGTCTTTCTCCTTCTCTCCCTCTCACCCACCAGATACTTACGTTCTTTGACCCAGCATATTCCGTCTGTCATTGTCACTGATATTGCATGGGCGACCATCTCGTTTCTGTGTCATCAGTTCCGTACGGAACTGAGTAGTCGCGTTCCTATTTTTTGTTTTCTTTCCTATTGCTTTGCCAATTCTTTCACGACGGGTGTATCCCGACTCCAGATCGCCATTTGCAAATTGTAGTCCCGAATTGCTTCCGTGGTGGCAGTTTCCGCACGTTTTATGAATTTTGCAGTTGCGTCGAATAGTTCGCTGCAGTCTGTGTAATATATACAGCTACAGGTATGTCTCGAAACTGCCACCACTGCATGGGGGACACTACTATGCAGTTGAAGGTTTTTCATCGATGTCCTGATGATTACCACTGACTCGTATGTCAGTCCCTGTGCTTCATGAATGGTCAAAGTACGAGACCCTGCGCCACTGCCGTAACCTTGACCGATCAGTAGCTCTTTCTCGGCCTGAGTATGTACCAGGTACAAGGTGTTGGCTGCGCTTGTGGGTATTTGCGACTCTCTGTACCTCATCAGCTTCAGGGACCGTGTCCGAGTGTTGGACGAGTATATGCCACTGTATACTTGTCTGAGGGCATACGCAACGTCTAGTGGATTCCTTCTTGTGCACAGCATTTCACGGCTGATGTTCGCCGCTGGGCTTGGGCGATGGTATTTAAGTCGGAAAAGGTTGGATCTGTCGATGAATGGCAGTTGATTTATATCGCCAAAGAGCAGGACCTTCTTGGCACCGGTAATTCGCACTGCCATCACTATGGCCCCGAAATGGTTCATCAGCGCTTCGTCGATCATAAGTCTTTCGTAGGTGTCTGTCGCTGGGATCCCATTTGCAAGTACTGAGGCCATTGTACGTGCTTTAGCTCTTGTTTTTGTACCGATGCGTTTAGTTATTTTCTCTTTCAGGTCGCGAGTGGATTCAGTCGTGGTTGCAATGACCAAATCTTTGCCTGGATTATAATTCTCGGAAATCCATTTTGATTTTCCACATCCGGGTACTCCGTTGACCCAAGTTATTTCTGGTACATCCCAGTATTCGAAGGCTCTGCCGATGCCAGTCTCTGATGATAGAGCTTCCGCTTTTTCTAGGAATCTGTCATCTAGCATTACCTTCGTACACTTGGCGGTGACTACAATTGGGTCTTCCGGAGGAGTCTCAAACACCAGCCTTCCAGTCCGCTCTGTCTCTACCTCGTTTAGAGCCACAAAACCATCTGTCGCGTTATATGCAGCCATGTATGTTCCTGATACCTTTCCCTTTACGGTTTCGGCTGCGTCATTATTATACACAGCTGCATCTGCTTCCACTAGTTTTACGCTGAGCTGTCCCTCATTACCTTGCAGATAATTCTGCATGATAGATGAGCAAATTTGCAGGTTGACTTTCTGAGTCGCTTTTGTAATAGCTTTAAACTCGAGGAAAGCGTTGACTATGTGGTCCTTAGGCTCCTTCACAACTCTGAGTTCAGGCGGGTCGACTTGTCCCATTTCGGCTTTTTGGGGATGTTTATGGAGACAGTTACATGTCTGTAATTTTTGATGAGTACGTTCCGATTTATTTAACGAAATTAGAAAAGCAGCACATTCTCGTTGGTGAAAACGTTATTTTGTGATTTCACTGCGTTATTTCAAATCTGATATAGTGTGTTGGCATATCAATAATCAATAGAGATGCCTAATAATTATGTAAGCCGTAATAGAAGCTACTCCGAAAGTAATTCTATCTTAGACATCGTGATTCATGTTCTTAGACGTCTCGTCGTTCTCTGGCGAAAAGAGAGGTAGGGAGCGTAGTTATAAACTACCCGACTGGGGAATGTACCTCCACCTCACAGAATACCACAGCCAAATAACAAATCCCTTGAGGGTTGTTGCGTTCTTGCGGGTGAGTGAGGCCACCCTGAAAGGAAGGATGCTGCGTTGGCAGCGGGGGTGGCGGCGCGCGACCGATATGTTATGTTGCGAGCGTTAATATGGCACCGGTAACCGCTTCAGATCAGGCGGGCCGTATGCTTGTCTGCCACCCGACGTAGTATAAAAAAAACAAAGGCAGTCGCGATAAATAAACCTATCCATAGACAGGCTACGGCTGATTTTGCTTAACTTGCGAGTGAGTGAGGTTACAAGACGTGAGTAAATACTTGGTTACCGAAGTCTCTTTACATCAAGTTGGTCGTATGCTTATTTGTCACTCGGTGTTGTATAAAATAAATAAAAATAAAATAATATCAAAATGACGATTGTTATGTTCCTGCAAGTACAAATAACAAGTTAAGTTAATTAAAAAAATCAAAAACCTCGACTGCACCTGCAACAGGTTTATTAATTACGCGATACAATAATATAATTCCACACAAGCAAAGCCGCAGGCAAAAACTAATATATCAAATATATATTTGAAATCAGGTCATCCAGACCTTTATTTTGATACCCATATCGATATATTTAGAATAAAAAAATACTTCAAAGACAATTTTACGGGTCACAGCCGCCGTATTGTTTTTTTTTTATATAGCTTATGTCACTTGCGTGATTAAGACGAATCTAACGACACCTCTTATGTTGACATCTTTCAAACGGTTTAGGCTGTAGAGCGTGCCAAATAATAAGACATACATACATACATACGCTCGAAAAACATAACCCCCCTTCTGCAGTCGTGTAAAAATAGGTACAAAGCTCTTTAGGGTTGTTGTGTTTCTCTGAGTGAATGAGACGAGAAGATGCTATGTTATTAACGGAGTTGGCAGTGCGCAATCAGTAGTCCTTGTACTAATAACGTCTATATGAATTTAGTAGATATGAGGCGGGTCGTAAGCTTGTTTGTCACCCGATGTCGTAAAAAAAAGGCGCTAGTCAATTTGAGCAGCATTAAAAAAAAGATTTTAGTAAGCTAAAATTGAAAATGAAACGCGATATAAAAAATTACTAACCGTCATTTTGGCGTTATCTTCGTTCTCAGGAAAAAAGTAAGCGCACTTTTAAGCAATATTTTAATAACTAGCGACCCGCCTGGCTTCGCACAGGTGCAATGCTGATACTAAATATACTGCGGAAGGTCTTTATACATAACGTTCACAGGTTTTTTTTTCATTAGACAATACAAACACTTTTTTTTTCTTTATAATCCAATATCCCTGAGCCGCCAGAGGTTACTTATTTTCAGATGAACAAAATGGGCATGATTTAGTAGTGTTAGGGTGTACTATCGTATGACCTGCTTGCTACCTTGGCCAGTTGGCCATTCTCCAAGTATCAGGTAATCAAAGTACGTAAAAAAAAAAACACTACTCTCATTATCTAAATTCAGATAGCTGATTTTTAGGGTTCCGAACCTCAAAAGGAAAAACGGAACCCTTATAAGATCACTTTGTTGTCCGTCTGTCTGTCTGTCTGTCTGTCTGTCTGTCTGTCTGTCAAGAATTTCTATGTCGAGAATGCGTGGAGGTATCAAGCTGAAATTTGAACTGTATACTCAGGTCTACGGTCCCATTAAGTTAAAAAAAAAATGAAACTGCTAAGTTTACGTAGAAAAAAGTTACGGCCGTTTATTCAGCAAAAAACGCATATTTCGACACACTCAAGGGAATCAAAACCTATAGGGTACTTCCCGTTGAGCTAGAACTATGAAATTTGGCAAGTAACATCGTTATAGACTACAAGTACAGGCATATATTAGTACAGGCATAAATCTTAAAACTATACATTTGTAAATAGATCTTAAAAAATAGGGGGTCTTTATTTTTATAGGGTGTCGAAATTTCAAATTGAAACTACTAGTTCAAATGGGGTATCATATGAAAGGGCTTGATGTACACATTGCAAAATATATTTTATTTATTTTTTTCGACGCATTATTTCTTATTTATAATGAAAAATATCAAATTTAATAATGATACTACGTCCCTACGGAACCCTCGGTGGGCGAGTCCGACTCGCACTTGTCCGGTTTTTTTTTATTGTATATATATGTTACACGATATCGTTAAAAATCACTAATCGATACGCTCAGACAATTTCGGTCGGCAGTATTACAGTACTATTACTTATACTGTGCTATTACCTTACAGGCTCTTTAACGTTTCGCGTGCCACGGTCCCATGGTGGGTACAGTGATTGTACGGCGCTTGGTACAGAATTGACAGGTCGCTGCATGCGAATATAAGCGACATTTAATATTTTTTTGAGACCTTTAAAGCTTTTCTTCCAAATCGTGAACAGTAGTAGTCGGCCGAGTATATTTGCATCGGCGCATCAAACTTTGAAAGAATCAGGTTATTTACCTTATCTACTTGTTCGTTTGTTGGTGACAGAATTGCTCTTTCTTAATAATAATAATAATAATTCCGCAGGGCAGCTTCTGGCGAGCTGTTGTGTGAGTAGCGACACCACAGACCCGAGTCTCCAGAGAGTCGGTCAGGGCCTTCATCTCCGACGTGTCTTCATCGGTCGGAGTGTAAACACAAGAAGCAGGACTCTCAGCTCTGGCTTGCCTTCATTGCCCGTCCAGAGAGGAGCCGCTAGAGCTATATGCTCCAGGGGTGGAAGTGTTAAAGGGCATTACGGCGCGAGTAACTTCGGAGAAAGCGCAGCACACCTCTCGACACCCCTGAGTCACTCACACCAGTGTTGCCCCCGGACGATTCCCTGGCATTTCGGGGGCCCATCTAGTGAGTGGCAAGCCATCGCCTGCCGCAAATAACTAGCAATAAAAGCAGTTATGGCAGGCGTCCGTCCCTCTACTGTAATAGCCCGGTATTAAGTTCACCCAGATCTCATCTCCATAGCCCATTTTTTTTCCATCACACTCTGAAATAATCTCAACACCTACCGAGACCTGTTCATGGGTATATCGTTCCATTGATATATCCTGGAGCGGGTCACGGCGGGCGTACAACATTACATCAAACTTCTCAAAGGGTCAAACTCCTCTACGTGTTGGATCTATATCCACGCGTATGCCTATCAAATGACCGGGCTTGACCCGTGAATTAAGAGAGATAATAATAATAAGTCCGCAGGGCAGCTTGTGGCGAGCTGTTGTGTGAGTAGCGACACCACGGACCCGACTCTCCAGAGAGTCGGTCAGGGCCTTCGTCTCCGACGTGTCTTCATCGGTCGGAGTGTAAACACAAGAAGGCCCGCAGGACTCTCAGCTCTGGCTTGCCTTCATTGGCCGTCCAGAGAGGAGCCGCTAGAGCTTCTTCATTTAGCGGTAAATACAATGTTTTCTTTTCACGGGTTAATTTTGTTTCGATTGGTGTAAGCAGCGTTATATTTTAAGTGATGTACCTAATTACATTTGGTTTTTAAGTCGTTGTGAACGTTTTGTTAAAAAACGTTTATGTAAAAATGTTTATTCATGCAGAGTTTAACGAAAGCATACGGCTCGCCTGATATAAAGTGGTTACCGTAGCTTATAGCTACTGACGCAGGATCTTACTTTTACGTCCTTACGTCCAGTAATCTCATTCACTCACAGGAACACAACAATCGTCATTTTTATACAACACCGAGTGATAAATAAACATACGACCCACCTGACGTAAAGCACCTACGGTAGTCGAGTAGACGTTTGAAATACAAGGAGTTCACGCGCTGGTACCTCCATTGCTAACGCAGCATTTACTCTCGTCTTGTAACCCCTCTTCTCTCTCTCTCTCTCTCTCTCTCTCGCAAGTTAAGTAATATTGATCGGCCTGTCTATAGATTGGTTCATTTATCGCGAGTTCCTCTGTGCTTTGAAAAGGACATCAAGCAATTAAGCCATTGACCACGTCTGTAGCTATTGACTACAGACGGGACCGATAAGAGATAAGAGTTGTTCAATCAAGTCAGTTGCTAAGAAAGGCTTTAAAAGACCTCTAGCCTCTGTCAACCCGCAGTTTAGCAGCGTGGTGGAGTATGCTTTAAACCCCTTCTATCTTCTATTGAGAGAATTGGCAGAATAGGGGTTAATGCGGCCCAAAACTTTTATTTATTTCTCTTTTTACTACATCGGGTGTTAAACAAGTTTACGACCCGCCTCATATCTACTAAATTCATATAGACATTATTAATACAAGACTACTGATTGCGCGGTGCCAACTCCGTTAATAGCATAGCATCTCCTCGTCTTACCCGCAAGTTACCGGGGTTAGGCCCTACACAAAATTAATCTTATCAACTCCCAAACAGAGTGTTTAGAAGACCTTAATTAATCTACAAGCTGGCAATAAAAATTTTAGCTGCAATGTTGATGGCGCTGGCTCGACGCAAGGGTGCACCACGTGCACTTTGCGGGGCAGCCGAAGAGACGCTCTCCACTGGAAACCACTTGTCACTCTATGCTAAAACTGAATTAGGCCCTGCTTAGTAGTTCTAGGGTACCGTTCGCGCTCGCGTCCAAAATTAGACTGATGATCAAAACTACACTTATAATTTCCAAAATCTTCGCGTGCCTTTTTGTGACAAAAAGGACCCTTTTCTATCCATAGTCTTAATAAAAGCATCTCGTCTCAAAGCAACACATTCCCCATAGATATTTTTAAACAAACACCCATAAATGGATATTTATGGGTGTAGAGGATTCTTTCTGTGATTCAATTCTTCATAAGAACCCGAGCGCCCTTTTGTGTCAAATTACACATAAATTCAAAGATTTCTTGTTGCACAATTTAGGAAAGGCATCGCATACAATGACCCCCGTCAATACAATATTTCCCGCTGTGATACTTGCCTGCCACTTATGCAGTGAATGTTAAATTTAAAAAAATATTAGCAAATCTATCCGGTATCATAATCTAACCGGTATATGCTATAATACTGGCTTTTTCCTCCAGAGTTGTTTTTAGATCCTGAGCGTTGAAAAAAAAAATATGATGTTTCAAATTAAGATATTTTCTGATTCAAGTAATTGAACTGAAGTCAAGTTCTGTTCTGAACACTTGTTCAGAAACCATCTCTGAGAACAGTAAGTGTTGTTTTAATCGCACCGTTAATCTTTTCATTAATAATGAATGGCACGTAAGGTGTCGCTCATCAGGTAATCTGAGGCGGGAACTTATAGCGTAGTATACTCGTATTTCGGTTTTGCAGTGATATTTTCAATTTAATGTGAGACAGAACGTACCGGAGTATTGATATTGTCCTTTTTGGCCTCTAAACTTCGACACTCCAGACATATCCAGGACTGCTTGGCTTGCAGCAACATTCCAGAACAAGCCCTGGGATACAAGAAGAACACTTCAAATATTGTTTAGTTGCGATCGTAGTACCACCATCTGCACTCAACAACGACGGAGGCGACATTGCGATAATAATTGAAAAGTTGGTTATTGTACACTAAAATGGCCCCGGCATAACTGGGGCCTTTTTTGGGAGCCCGGCATAACCGCCGAAGCTGTAGCCGATTACCATTGGTTTTATTTATTCCAAAATTGGTCTTAGGTTAAAGTTATTAACAAACATCTTCAGCTTAGTCGGTAGAGCTCTAGGGTTTCAACCAGCTGAGTTAAACATAATTACGAATAATCTAAGCAGTAGTTTCATTTTCGCATTCAAAAATTCCGATGGTAATTGGCTACAGCTTCGGCGGTAGGACCCCTGATAACGGCCGGCTAGTGGAGACAGCAATAAATGCCCACAGTCTTTGAATACTAATACCAGTGGGTTCCAGTTTAAGGCCACCGCTGCCGCTATCCCCGGTAACAATGTTGCATTTATTACGTAATATTCGTAGAAGGCCAAAAATCCACTTTACTTCACAATTTTCGATAAAATTTTCGATATATTTTACTTGACAGAGTTGGCATATGTTCAAAATATTCAGCATGTCCATCTTTAACAAAATATACATAAATTTGTAACATTTTTACGTTTTTTTTATATGAGTGGGTGGAAAACGAGCATGTGAATCACTTTTTGGAAAGCAATCACCACCGCCCATGGAGATCAGCAACACCAAGGGGTCGCCGATCCGTTGTCTGCCTATACTCCTTCCATTCTTTCTTTCTGGTGATCTCACTTACTCGCATGAACACAACAACCCTCAAGGGAATTATTATTTGGCTGCAGTATTCTGTGAGGTGGAGGTACTTCCCCAGTGGGCAGCTTAAAAAATACGCTATGCCCTACCTCTCTTTTCGCCAGAGTCTCGTTGGTCAGTCAACAAGGTGCACGTGCAGGTGAGGTTGGCTTTGGTTAAGAGATGTTAATGAACCACATACACCCCAATTGTTTTTTTCAATATAGTTACTATTTATTTATTATATAACTCTAATATATGTATGTAAACATTTTATTATATTGAAATATAATCTTCTATAAATATAAAATTCAAAGTCCTGACTGACTGATATATCAACGCACAGCTCAAACCGCTGGGTCTAGAGATTCCAAATTTGGCATGTAGATTCCTTATGACGTCTAGGGGTACACTAAGAAAGGATTTTGCAAAATTCTTCCCCTAAGGGGGTGAAACGGGGGTCCAAAGTTTGTATGGGGAAACGAGATTAGTTGGACTATTTTATACGAAACTTTACACGAGTACTTCTATAGATAAATGAGTAAATACGTGTTTCAGGATTTTTCAATGTTTAACCCCTAAAGGGGTGAAATGGGGTGAAAAAGTCTGAAAATCGTCATGGGTATAGTTTTTATGGTTTATCGGGTCGCTGATTACGAAAATAACAACTATTTTCTAATCAAACGTAGCCGACGTGACATAAATCCCCCCCGTGGTGGTGTTATGGGGTGTCATAATATCAATATGGGTGTTGACTCTATGGTTTTCTGGGACGTCAATTACGAAAATGGCATCGATTTGAAAATGTAACATAGTGGACAAGAAATTACTTAAAAGGATTTTTCAAAACTAACCCCTAAGAGGGTGAAACGGAGGTCCAAAGTTTGTATGGGGAAACGAGCTTAGTTGGACTATTTTATCCTAAATTTTACACGAGTACTTATAGATAATTGACTAAACACGTGTTTCAGAATTTTTTAAAATTCAGCGTCTAAAAGGGTAAAGTGAGTCCCAAAAGTCTGAAAAACGTCATGGGTATTGTTTTTATGGTTTATCGGGTCGCTGATTACGAAAATAACAACTATTTTCTAATCAAACATAGCCGACGTGACAAAAAGTTGCCCCTGTGGGGGTGTGATGGGATGGAAATGTCTAAAAGGGGGTGAAAAAGTCTGAAAATCAATCAATCAATCAATTTATTTGCATAAATATAGGTTACATTTGGTGTTAATTTTATACATTGTATGATCGCTATATTTTAACCGTTAGGTGTGCAAATTTATCATAGTAAACTCGTAGATTACACTGAACATGTTACAATATATTTACAAATTATCCAATACGAAATGATTAAATTACAATGTTATTAGATTTTACGAGTATTACAAATAATTACAATAATATCAAATATTACATGATATCCAATATATGTCAAACTATCATATTAAAATTAATTATTTACATTACATGTGTCATGATCTTATCATTTAAAAATTCATCTATGGAATAATAGGCCTTTTCAATTAATCGTTTTTTAAAATTATATTTAAAGGTACGTATGCACTCAATTTCCTTTAGGAAACTTGGCACTTTATTATAAATTTTTATTTGCATGCAGAATATACTATTACTGAACAAGGTAGTTCTACAATTTGCTAATTTTAGTATATTTCTGTGCCGTTTACTGTTAAGAGAACCAAAGTTATTGATATCTTTTTTTACCAGTATAGCAGATTCGTATATATACAGCGAAGGGAGTGTTAAGATCTTGAGTTTTTGGAAGCAAGGTTTACAAGAATCGGTTTGCTTCATACTGCACATCGATCGGATGCATTTCTTTTGAGCCTTAAAGGCATGCTCCTTGTCAGTTGAGTTTGTCCAGTATCATCATGGGTATTGTTTTTATGGTTTTCTAGAACGTCAATTACGAAAATGGCATCGATTTGAAAATATATCATAGTGGACAAGAAATTGTTTAAAAGGATTTTTCAAATTTTACCCCTAAGAGGGTGAAACGGAGGTTCAAAGTTTGTATGGAGAAACGAGTTTAGTGGGGCTATTTTATTCTAAATTTAACACGAGTACTGCTATAGATAATTGACTAAACACGAGTTTCACGATTTTTAAAAATTCAACCCTTAAAAGGGTAAAATGGGTCCCAATAGTCTGATAAACGTCATGGGTATTGTTTTTCATGGTTTATCGGGTCGCTGATTATGAAAACAACAACGATTTTAAAATTCAACGTGGCTAACGTGACCATCACCTCCTATTGGGGTGCGAAGGGGTTCAAATGTCTAAAATGCGGTCAAAAAGTCTGAAAATCGTCATGGGTATTGTTTTATAGTTTATCGGGTCGCTGATTACGGAAAAAACAACTATTTTATAACCCAACATAGACGACGTGACATAAAATCACCCGATGTGGGTGTGCGATGGGGTTGAAATGCCATAATACCAATATGGATGTAGATTCTATGGTTTTCTGGAACGTTAATTACGAAAATGGCATCGATTTGTAAATATAACATAGTGGACATAAAATTAGTTAAAAGGACTTTTCAAATTTTACCCCTAAGAGGGTGAAACAGAGGTCCAAAAATTTTATGAGGAAACGAGATTAGTTGACTATTTTATCTTAAACTTTACACGACTACTTCTATAGGTAAATGAGTTAACACGACCATGTTTGTCGCGATTTTCACGCGAGCGAAGCCGTGGGCGAAAGCTAGTAGTTATATAACATTTAGCATGCACAAAAGTAATTTAACTAGAAAACTTATTTAATGCCAACAAAACGGGATATGCGGTGATAAGAATGTATGGTGGGCCTGTCGCATATTAAAAAACAATAATGCTTATTGTAATTTGCTTACTATATTACAGATTAGTATCACCCTGCCTTCTACGAATAATATATTATTATAAGTAATGTAATTTCAACTACATAGGATGTCAAATGTATATACTTCTTTTACCACGAACAAACGTGTACGATCAACATGAGTGAGGCAGAACAAAAAGTGTTAACAGGAGAATACATCAATTTGTACGGCAAGATATCACGATGGTTATACTGGACAGGGTACATTCGATTTGAAATTGCAAACAATCGATTTGTTGCAAAATCAATGGGCTCACTTGTGTACTTTGCTTTAATTTTTATTTTTATGAATACAAACACAGCATACTCAGTGTACACGTTATACAATGACCAAATAATAACGAAGGGAGAAGGCATAGCGTGGATATTGGTAACTTTTATGATTAATGGTTACACGATAAATGCTACTTATCAATGCGAAGAACTGAAATTATTAAATCATTGCATAAAAATTGACATTTTATTAGGGTCACAAGAGTCTAAATTTATGAGAAAAAGACTTCAGAAGCTGTACACGATCGTGAATATTTCTGTATTCTTATTTCAAATACTTTTTATAATTGGATTGAATATGGCATTTTACAAATTAATGCCGATATATTTACATGTAGCTGTCACCACGTACTTTATATTTGCGTATTCACTGGTCCATGATATCTATTGGATGTTTAAAAATTGGGGTTTTCTGCTCATGAGAATAAAATATTTGAACATTGCTACTATGAAGATTGCTAAAGTAAAACTAGACTACATACCTGAGTTATTTATTATTGATGGAATTTTATGGAAAAAATCCTTCGATCAGCGAGTGAATTTTCATACAAGAGCAGAACCCGCAAAATTTATCCAGGCGTATAAGATGATTTTTGACCATGCTTGTTATTTAGAAAAACGTTATAGACTTAATGTAAGTTTTAAGATATGTATTTTACTAGTTTTTTTTTGCACTATATCGGATGGCATATAGCCCGCCTCATAAAAAGCGGGAACTGCAGCCATATAAACTATTGTAACATGAAATATCGTTCGCACGCCGTATCGTTCTCCGATCCCAAAGCACGACAAGAAAATTGTTATTTGAATGCGATCTTCTATGAGGTGTATACATCCCTAGATGGGCAGCGTACAAATACGCTTTACCAATACCTCTCTTTGCTCTGACCAAATTCGTCCTCGTTATTCTATATATAGCGGTATTATACTTGACAGCACAGATAGCGGATATGTACAGTCCTATTCGATTTCTATTTCTCTAGAGCATTTAGTTAACAGCTTCTACTTGTGAGTCAATTCAGAAGCAGTATAATGTTAATAAAAAAAATAAAAAACTTTGTGCATATATTATCGTAGGATTTGAGCCCAAGATTATTCGGATGTGTAGCCTGGTTCCCGCTCCCGGATAAGTTACGAGAACTAGAAGCGTATATACTTACTTGAAATTGAGAGTCCTCGGATATTAAGAAACAGACATGCCCAAGAGTACATGCCATTCTTTTATATTTTTTACAAGTGTACTGTAAAGTATTTAGTATACATCACTCGGGGGTACGGCTAGTGGGATCTATTATGATCTTATTATGCGCTACGCGTAAATGCACTACGCGTGAATGACACTGCATTATATTGAATACATCGGAGCGTGAACTGTGCGCAGTAAGAGCAAGGAAGTATCGTGAGAGCTTGCAAGACAAGAAGATCATCCGCTTAACAGTGCAAGTAAGTGCATAAATTTACAACATTACTAAACAACCATCTTATCGGAAAGAGTCAGGAGTCAAACACGCTAATACTAATAATACACTATTATTAGACATCCCCTGCTCACCTTTGGTGCCTTAATACATAGCAAAATGCAGCGCACTCCACCGCCCGCACCATCGATAGCAGCGACCACGACTAATCTGTTAACCACAGCGCACTTCCAATCCGATCCAAACCTGTCTACGGGTGGGGAGCATATTGTCCCACCGCGTATTAAAAGAAAAAGGCAGGATGAGTACAAACTGACTTCACCGAATTTAAACAGGAAATGAAGGATCTTTTAACCTCTTTTATGACTGCACAGCAGAAAGAACTGGAAAAAAAATCTGTTACTCTTAAGGAAATTAAACAGTGTAGCATTAATGTCGAGACCTCCGTAGCATTTCTGACCGCCCAAAATGAGGAATTTAAGAAGATTATCAGCCAACTACAGGAAGAAAGAAGGGAAGACAAAAAACATATAGCAATATTGGAGGAGAAAATAGAAAATATGCAGATAGATGCGAGAAAAACAAATTTGGAAATTAAATTTGTACCAAAAAGGCCCAATGAGTCAAAGGAGGATCTGGTGGATATGGTCCTAAATCTCTCACGTAAAAAAGGAAGGCTCCCAAGTGAAAAAGGAAGACATTAAGGACATATTCAGAGTACGTGGAAAGGAAGAAGGGGTACTCAACTCTCCCATAATTATTGAGACCTCGTCAACCATCTTAAAAAATGATGTTCTTAAGTTGTGTAAAGCATATAACGTAAACCAAAAAACCAAATTGTGTGCTAAACATCTTTGATTGAAGGCGCACGAGGACACCCCGGTGTTCGTTACGGAGCAGCTCACAGCGAAAGCTGCGCGTTTGTATTTTCTTGCACGTGACCTCGTCAAGGACAAGTCCTTCAAGTTCTGCTGGACGGCATATGGGAGGGTGTACGTAAGGAAAAATGAAACCTCACCTGTAATTCAAATTAAAACCGAATTACAGATTCAAGACATACGGAACAACAAATGACTATTTTTGGTTATGTCTTCGGGGCTGCAGGAACTCTCTGAATGTGTTATAAACATATATCTTTTTATGTTCAATGTGTGTTTCGTAGTTTTTATAGATTATACACAAAATCTCCCTGACACATCACATAAACTCATATTAAAAACAATCAAAAAATTATCGATTTGTACTAGTGTATACAAGTGCATAACTCTCAGAAATATAGTATACTTCTTTATGAAATATTGGATATCTATAGGTTCAGTAATACGACGGGTTTCTAAATATTATGTAATATGTAAACACTGTAAGCTATTCTTCACCTCTTCGATTTGCCCTCTACGTATATATATAAAATAATAAAATATGTGTGATACAATTCAAACGATAACTGAAATGGACGACTTAAATATGGCCGGGTCAATCTCATGCGATGTATCAGAGCTTACCAAACACTATCAAACTAATATAAATGACCTAACTGTAATTGCTCAAAATATTAGAAGTGTGTATAGCAATTTCGACGATTTTATGATTAATATGTCATCTCTCACCTTTGAACCTGATGTCATCATTCTCACGGAATGTCGTCTCGACACAAACAAACCTATTCCAGTCTTAAGTAACTATATATCTAGTGCAACTTCTTTCCATATAAATCGAAGCGATGGAGTTGTTATATACGCAAAGGAAAAACGTAAGCCTAAATTGAAAGAAGTTCGGTTAACTCAAGCATCTTGTCTGCAAGTTAATATTCTCAATCACATCATTCTTGGAATCTACCGGTTCCCATCGAATATCAACGCTGAAGGCTTTACAAATTCGTTAAGTGAATATATTAATAACTTTATATCTAGTACTAATTTTATTATTGCTGGTGATATTAACATTAATTATTAACATTAATCTTACCTAAATTGCAAGAGAGATCGCACGAATTACAAAATAGAATATCATAACTAAATATGCTTGCATCTCATGCTATCCTACCTGGTCATACCCTACCTACAAGAGAAAACAGCTGTCTTGATCACTTTATGATTAGAATAAATAGGAAAAAACATTCTGCTTTCATTACTATTCTAAATACTACTGTCACAGACCATGCAACTACGTTATTAGCAATAAACAAAATAAAAACAAATAAACTTATTCTAAAAACTATTACCAAAACTAATTTTGCAAGTGCATTATCATATTTACAAAATAAAAATGTTTCTGAACTAATTTTTCATGAAGATCCTAACTTATTAGCAAATACTCTTATACACACTATTATGGAATCTCTAAAGCAAAATACCACCACTAAAATTCCAAAAAATCAACGCACGGTAAAGCCTTGGATGACCAAGGGTATTCTCAAGTGTATACAAAACCGAAATAAATTACAAATGGAATTGCGCAGAGATCCGGATAATAACATTAAAAAAATTACTTACGCAAGGTACAGAATTTTTTGTAACAATCTTATTAAAAGGACTAAAATAAATTATGAAAGAAACTTAATCAATAATGCAATAAAAAACAACAAGTTACTTTGGAAAAACATTAAACCATTAACTTACACTAATAAGACTAAAGGAACAAAACAAGAACTGATCGACTTGAAACCAACGCCTCTTGAATCGGCGAACTTTATTAACAATTATTTTGCAAACATTGGCAATCAACTTGCAGAAGACATTCAATCAACTATAAATAAAGACGAGACCTGTACGTACCTTCACAATCTTCCTAGCCAACCCCAATCATTCGTTCTGTTGAAAACCGATTACGAGGAGGTTGATTCTATTATTAGAAATTTAAAATCAGATAGTGCTTCGGGATGGGACAACGTTTCGACTCGTTACATTCAATATATAAAGGAAGAAATTGTCCCTGCTATCGTCCATCTAGTGAATCTTTGTTTTGAAAAGGGTATATTTCCATCAATCCTTAAAGAATCCATTATCACTCCAATTTACAAGGGTGGAAGTGCAGACGACATCACTAACTACAGGCCTGTCTCAGTAATTACAGTTGTGGCGAAAATAATAGAAAAATTACTAAATGTAAGACTCCTAAATTACCTCGATGCACACAATATACTTTCAAGCTCATAGTTTGGTTTCAGGAAGGGAATTTCCACCGAAGATGCTGTAACTTCCTTAACTGAAACAATAATTGAAAACGTAGACAAAGGTATAAAATGCTTAGCATGCTTTATTGACCTTAAAAAAGCATTTGATACAGTCTCTATCTCCATCTTGCTAGCTAAGTTAGAAAAAATTGGTATTAGAGGCCAACAACTAAAAATATTTAAGGATTATCTCTCGAACCGGATTCAAAAAGTAAAACTGGGTGAATGTATAAGCGAGGGACAAGTCGTGACCTATGGTGTCCCGCAAGGAAGCGTACTGGGTCCTAGCTTGTTTCTCATTTATATAAACGATCTGTGCAACATGACGCTAAAGAATGCAAAAATTTTATCTTATGCGGATGATACTGCGATAGTGTTCACAGGTCTAAACTGGGAAATCGCTCGCAAATATGCTGAAAATGGCATGTCCCAAGTAGCTTTGTGGTTAAAAAACAATCTCCTAACCTTAAACGCATCAAAAACTAATTATATCTTTTTCAGCATATATAACAGTACTCAGCCCCCTGATAATTTTGGTATAAAAATCCACTCATGTGACCAAACTCTAAATTGTATCTGCCCCTCTATTACCAAACTAAACCATACTAAATATGTAGGTGTAATAGTGGACCAAAATCTCTCATGGTATCCCCAAATTGAACAATTATCGGGAAGAATGCGGAAATTTATATGGATGTTCAAGACTCTTAGAAATATATTTACACCAAATCTTCTTAATAAAATTTATGTGTCCCTTGTACAATCCATCATCACCTACTGTATACCGGTCTGGGGTGGTGCTTATAAAACAAGATTTCTGGAGGCTGAAAGATCTCAACGAGCGCTTCTGAAAGTTATGTACTTCAAAGAAAGAACCTTCCCTACTAATCTTCCCTAGAAAGTTATATATACTACGAATAATATTAAAAAAACACAAAAGTTTACCGTTTAGGCCTCAAACCGTTAGTAGAAGAAGACAAAATGTAGCTAGTACTCCCATTACTAGGACTGAATTTGCAAGAGTTCAATATAATAATATAAAGAACTCAATATATATAATAAATCCTTTCATGAGTGCAAATCGTTAATAACAACTTAGCTTAAAGAACTAACCTATGATGAATTGGAGAGTTTTATCACTAATACTGCTTGTTAGTCATGAATTCCTTTGTGATTAATGCCATTTTGACACTCCAGAGGTATTACTACACCAACTAGTACACGCAACGCATCCACATACGTGCACACAGGCGCGTAAACACACGAACATAGACACGTAGACACACACGAACATAGACACGAAGACACATACAAACACACTCACGCTCAAGCGCGCACACACGCGCACTCATTCACACACACACACACACACATACACACACGAACACACACACGCACACACATCACACACTCACTCAAACACAAAAAAAAAATTGTAATTTTTATTTATGATTCTTTTTTTAATTATTGTTCACAAGGTAGATTAATTTGAGTAGATATGGAAGAGCGGAGCCTACTGGTACAAGTATTTTATAACTTAAAAGTGGGCTCCAACACCTGTTTATTAAGTGTAACATAATTTACCTGAATAAATTATTTTATTTTATTTTATTTTATTTAACTACACCGCACTGTAGTTTGATGAGTTTTTGTTTTATTGCGCGAGGGTTCCGAAGACGCCGTTGACTGAACTACTCGCTGTAGAGTGCCGTCTATACGAGGATTGAACATTGTTTGCTACAGATTGAATTGGATTGCAACACTAGATAATACTACCTATATCCGAGCGCGCTTTTACTTTCGGGTTGTATAAATAATTCTGTGCAACACTCCCTGACTAAAAAATCCACTCAAGGAGTACATACTTTAAATATAATTGCATAAGACTCAGATACTGTCTCGGAAAAAGTACTATCAGATCCTGGAAATGCTCCACCGACTATCAGACAGTTGAAACGAAAATATGGAGATACTGCTATAATTGAACTGAAAGAACTTATCTGTGAAATGCAAAAAAAAGGAGGATATGGAATTTGCAACCCTAAATCAAAACATGGAAGTGATTAAAGAGCAAAATAAAGAATATCAAAGAGCAATGGAATTTTTGTCTGAATCATATGATACCAAATTTAACCACCGAATTTAATTAAATTATTAATTAAATTTGGATAATTCGAAAAAGAAAATTGCATATACAAAGATCGAGTAAATCTTTTGGAGGATAAAATTGATCAACTTGAGCATAGACTAAAAGCTTTTACTGCCGAAATATATAATATTCCATATGTTCAATCCAAGACTAATGCAGATCTGCGTGACAATGTTATTAACTTGGGGATAGCTGTAAATCAACCGATCTTAGATAATGAGATACGATATATATTCCGAATCAAAGCGAAGACTGACCCGGGCCCAATTATCGTTGAATTTATGACCCCGTCACGCAAAGATTCTTTTATTGAATCAGTATCTAATTTTAACAAGAAGAAGGATAAAGGGCAGAAGTTAAATACAATACACTTGAATATAGAAGGAAGCTCTAAACCAATTTACGATTCTTATAACTTAACAGCAAAAGCGAGGCGGCTGTTCTTCTTAGCAAGACAATTCGCAAAGGCAAATGGTTTTGCAGGCTGCTGGACGGCCCATGGTAAGGTCTACCTGCGACAAAAGGACGGACAGCGTGGAATCCGTATTGCATGTGAACAGGATATTCATTAATTATGTGAAGTTAAATGACTAAATTTAATTTTTATAGAACTGATTAATATTTGTAATTCAGCTCAAAGCTCCCAGTTGTAATTATTCTTAATTAGATATATTACTCAGATTATTGTGAATACATGCTTACATTTTACATATAATTGACTTTACTTCGCTAAACAAGTTACATTAATAAAAATAATCATATTATATCTTTCTGTACCCGAACACATTAAACATTCTTACACACACATACAACATGGACATAACATTGCTCAATTATTCTTCACAACATGCTCTATCACCAAAGTATATAAACTGGAATTCATTCATCGTACATACAAATGTAAAATACATCTCCCAAATATTAAAATAAATATATACATAACTAAGCTACAAGCTACAAATGCGTTATATAGTAATAGCGAATAGCCTATTAGTAAATCGTATAAAGCATCTTGAATATGTCACGCTCTTAAAATATACTGCAAGAATATTAGAATGCTCCGATTGTAATAATATAAAAATAAAAATTCGATAACTTAAACAATCTTAATAATGACTTAGACAGTATTTCTGTATCTGATACTAGTACAGCGATATAGACAACTTGCAAACTTACTTCATAGCAATCAACGATCTTTAAAAATAATATCACAAAACATAAGAAGTTTAAGGTGTAACATGCATAACTTTTTAACTCTGTCACCGCTCAAAAGTAGACTGGGATTTCATTGTACTGACGGAATGCTGGTTGCATAACAATCAACACATACCAACGTTAGATGGATATAACTTTACTAATAATACCAAAACACAAAACGAAGGGGTAGTAGTATACTACAAATCTTCATACAACTGTAACGTAACGGAACCTAGTATGTCCGACAGTAATTGCCTAATGATAAAAATAATATAATTAACAATACAATAATTCTTTCAATATATCGATCACCTGGTGAAAAAAATATTAACATTTTTTTAGATTTTTATATCTCAATGATATCCTGACTACTACAGCCTCGTAAAAGAATACTAGCTGTTACCCGCGGCTTCGCCCGCGTGGTCCAGGGGAGCTGCCATTGATTTGTGTATATTTTTTTCTTGTTGTAATTATTTTACTTCGTAAGATAAAACCTGTTAAAATGATTAAAAACTTATTTTTTTTCCGTGGGAATAAAATGTTTTTCTTGGATTGTAAAAACATTTTGTAAAACCGCAAACTATCCCCTGTTAAAAAATTAGGTCCCTTTCGACGTGATAGAAGGACAAATGATTACAAAGTTTATTTTTTATACCATGGGATTAAGATGTTGAAGATGAAGAAGATGATGAAGAAAAACACTAAAATATTTTTTCAATTCGAACCAGTAGTTTCTGAGATTAGCGCGTTCAAACAAACAAACTTTTCAGGTTTATAATATTAGTATAGATTAAATACTTGTGATTACTGATTAATAACATATTTATTTCGATTACTCCTTCGCAAATAATAGTTGTGATAAGAGTGTTGAGAACTCCTCATACGTTAGCTTTTGCTCTCCAATAACGCGTTTGAGGTGGTATTTGAGGCTTTTTACTGCTGCTTCCCAGAGTCCTCCGGCACTCGCCCATGTTGGTGCTATGAAATGCCACTCGATATTCATCATGCTGATTTCTGATAAAAAGGCATCGTTGATAATTGTTGTTAGGTCAAAAAATTCCTTCTGTAAAATATTATTTGCTCCGACAAAGTTTGTCCCGTTATCACTGTAGATGTGGGTCGGCGCACCTCGCCTTGCTGACATTCGACGAAGTGCGGCGAGAAATGATGACGAAGTAAGGTCGGACACTAACTCGAGATGAACTGCTTTAGTCACCATGCAAACAAAAACAGCGACATATCCCTTCGTGCTCTTAATTCCACGGCCTTTGCTTGATTTTACGTGTACGAACCCTGTAAAATCTACTCCAGTTCTCAAAAAACAACGTGTGGGTGACGTCACCCTTGCTTCAGGGAGTACGCCCATTGCTTGATGTAAATGAGCTGGATTATGTCTTCTACACTTGATGCAGGTACGTAATCGCTTCTTCACTGCTCTGTTTCCTCCGACAATCCAGTATTGCTGACGTAGGAATGCCAGTGTAACTCGAGCGCCGCCGTGAAAGGTAAGTTTGTGTGCATGATCAAATAATAGGTCTGTAATATGACTGCTATGGGGTATATTGATGGGGTGTATCATATCCTGACTGATATTTGCATTTTTTAGTCTGCCGCCAACTCTATAAAGTCCATCTGTATCCAAGAAAGGATTAAGGGGTAGTAATTTACTCTTGGAATGAATCTATATTTTATTTTTTATATCTTTTATCTCCTTGCCAAATTCAGTTTGCTGTAAATGTTTAATTAATAAGCATTTCGCTTGTCTTAGCTCATTTATAGTTAGGTAGGGACAAGTGCGACGGTCACGGGACCCAGCGCGCAATATCCACGCGAGTACTCGTGTTACACGCGTCCAGTTGCTATTTGATTTTATAAGACGATCTATGATGTCATCACTCGAGCATGACGTAGTGGTAGTGACGTTTGATTGTTTAGAAGTAGCTTGCTGTGATTTTTTCAGCTCCTCTTTTGTGTCGAAACTCGGTTGCTCTCCGTGATCCATGGTCGATGGTAACCATGAAGGGCCATTCCACCACATGGGATGATATTTTAGATGTTCAGCCGACACACCGCGGCTTGCACAATCCGCTGGATTTTCGTTAGATTTTACATAACGCCAATGTGTTGCCGGTATCACTGGAGTTATTTTGCTGACGCGGTTGGCTACGAATGAGCGCCAGCGGTTTGGATCACCATGCAGCCAACCTAATACGGCGGTTGAGTCACACCAGCCGTAGGTAGTAATTTTATGCTCCCTCATACATGTTTGTACTTTCTCCATATGTTTAGTCAACAAAAGTGCTCCACTCAGCTCTAGACGAGGCAATGATATGTTTTTCTTTGGTGATACGAGTCGTGCTTTTGCTGCAACTAATATTATGGAGGGATTCTGATTGTTCCTGCTGATCTTGCAGTATATAACGCAAGAATATGCTTTGATAGATGCGTCACAGAACCCGTGGAGGGTTATGTCTTCGCCCTTCCCAGTCTCTAACCATCTTGGGATCTTGATGTCATTGATGTTTTTCAAATCTGATTTAATTTTATTCCACTCTATGTTTATTGATTCTGGTAGTCTGTGATCCCATCCTAGTTCTTAGCAACCAAACTGTTTGGAATAAAATTTTAAGTTTTGTTGATACTGGTGACAGCCAGCCGAGTGGATCGAATATCTTTGATATATCCGAAAGTAGTTCTCTTTTTGTTGATTGTTTCGCCGACGTGTCTATTTTCAACTCGAACTGAAACTGATCGCTATGAGGAGACCAGCGTAAACCTAACGTCTTCATTGACTCCTGATGCTTGAAATTGAATGCTTCCTGTTTATGTATATCAGTATTCATGCCTTCTAGCAGCTCTGGGTTATTAGACGACCACTTGCGGAGATTAAACCCACCTAATTTGAGCAACGCTATTAAATCTGATTGAAGCTGCTTTGCTGATTGAAGATCGTGGCTGCCACTCAGCAAGTCATCCATGTAAAACTGTTCCTCTAGGACCTTAGGAGCAGTGCTTCTGGGAAACTTATGACCTTCGTCTCTTGCTAGTTGCTTGAGTGTGCTTAATGCTAAGAATGGCGATGCTTTTTGGCCATAACACACCGTTGTTAAGACGTATTCTTTCAAATTATTCCTAGGAGAATCTCTCCAAATGATTTTTTGATAATGTTGATCTCTGCTATCGAGAAGAATCTGTCGATACATCTTCTCAATGTCTGCTGTAAGTGTATACTGATATGTTCTCCATTGTAAAATTAATAATAATAAATCTTGTTGGAGATTTGGGCCACATTACATAACGTCATTTAAGCTATAGCCGCTTGATGTTTTAGACGATGCATTAAAAACCACTCGTAAGGCGGTGGTAGTTGAGTCGGGTTTTTGTACAGGATGGTGTGGTAAATAGTTGCTAGGCGTACGGTTTTCGTCGGAAATGCTCATGTGACCTAATTGAATGTATTCGGATATGAATGTTTTGTAATTATCTGCTAACTTGGAATCAGTTTGAAATCTCTTTTCCAATTGATAAAATTGTGCTACTGCTCTCTTTTTGGAATCTCCCAACCTTTCTTCTGCATTCTTGTGTAGTGGTAATCTCACGACATATCTTCCCTCTTCATTTCTCGTTGTTGTTGTTTGATAATGCTGCAAACATTGCAAATCTTCTTCCGACATGCTAGAACCTTCTTCAATGTCTTCGATTGTCCAAAACCTCTGAATGTCTGATATATTGTTTATGATGACGTTGCATTGGAAGGATTTTATTTTTCCGTACAAAAACCAACCGAGGCGGGACTGTTGTGCTATTGGAAGTGATTCATTTTCTTTAATAATACCGCTCATGATGATAGAAGAATATACATCCGCACCTAATAGTAGATCGATGGGACGACTGATGTTGAAGTCGGGGTCGGCCAACTGAATCGATTCTAAGAATTGCCATGATGGTTTTGGGAATGAATAATTCGGTAGATTGTTTACGAGATTCCGCATAATATATACATCTGTTGAAAAAGTAAAGTCGCTTTTAGTCGATTGACATGTTATATTTATTACGCCTTTACAGTTGTTACCCTTTGATCCGACGCCGAAAATTGTACCCCTACAGTTTTCGCGTGGTAACCCTAACACTTGAGCTCCATTTTCGGTAATAAGTGATGTTTGAGACCCTTGGTCGAGCAAGGCCCGCATCACATGATATGTTCCATCTAATTTTTGTATCTTAATTTGAGCGGTTGCTATTAGGTTGCCATTTTATATCATTAACTAACAAAATAAACAATCGACTTGAATATACTAACACGAAAGCTAAAATGACGAATTCTATCTTTCTAACACCGGTTGACAAATCTGACGTATCAAAATACATAATGTCTTTAAAAAATACTAAATCTGAGGGCTATGATGCTATATGTACAGAAGTGATAAAAGCCTGTAAAGATCAAATATCTCCAATATTGGCTCATCTTATTAACCTATCGTTTGAAACTGGAATGTTTCCAGAAAAACTTAAAATTTCAATAGTTAAACCTCATCACAAGAAAGGAGATAAAGATAACGTAGAACATAGCATTATTGTCGATATTTTCTAAGATCTTTGAAAAAGCTATGCACTCCAAACTGACATTTTTTTTTAAACAGTTTAATATAATAAAAGAAAACCAATACGGTTTCCAAAAAAATTAATCTACAACTCAAGCTGCCTTTCATTTTGTTAAAAATGTACTACAAAGTGTAAACGATCAAAACTATGTAACGAGCTTATTCCTTGATATGACAAAAGCCTTTGATTTTGTTTCCCATGAACATCTATTGGCTAAACTAGAATCTTATGGAATTAGAGGACCAGCACTTAAATGGCTAAAATCATACATCACAAACAGAAGCCAAAGTGTAGAAATAACTCAAATAAATAAAAACTCCACAATACAAACACACAGATCAGAGCCTAAAATAATTAAATTTGGAGTTCCACAGGGCAGTGTCCTTGGCCCGTTATTATTCCTAGTGTATATTAATGATTTGATCGAAATAACAAACCACAGAACTATATTATTTGCAGATGATATATCTGTTATAATTGCTACAAACAAAAAAGAGTCCTTACAACAACACAAATTTGACATAAAAGAAACACTGACATTAATTATTAAATGGCTAAATAAAAATAATCTACAAATTAATTTACTTAAGACAAATTTAATCAATTTTAATAATTTAAAATATCAAACAATTGACATTAATTATGATAATCATATATTGACTGGCACTAATGCAGTAACATTTCTAGGCTTAATAGTTGATTCTGAAATTAATTGGAAACAACAAATTGATAAAGTATGCAATAAAATAAATAGATTTTCATTTGCACTAATGAAACTGACAAAGATGGCTAGCAAAGAAACAGCAATTACTGCATACTATGCATACGTAGAATCGATCCTTAGGTATGGCCTCCTAGTGTGGGGCAATAGTTCAGGTATACAAAAGGTATTTATTGCACAAAAGCGATTTAGTATATAAGAGCCATATGTAGAATAGCGCCAGACATATCCTGTAGAAAGTACTTCAAAAAACAAAAAACATATTACCACTACCTTGTCTGTATAAGCTAGAGATAGGTAAATTTGTAAGAAAAAACTACAGCCTCTTCAAAGAAGCAAAGGATGTCTATACGCGAAATACGAGAAATTCCAAAAGACTAGTCCCTGACTTTATTCCAAGGAAAACACGCATTCAAAACAACTCGTATATGATGTGTATAAAATTATATAATCAAATACCTGAAGCCATTAAACAACTTCAAATGAAAAGATTCGAGGCAACCCTGCGTAAGTGGTTAATACAAAACACTTTTTATTCAATAAAGGAAATACTCTGATTTAATTCTAATTTAATTTAATCTGATTAGCAGTGACAATATTATCAGCCTGGGACCTGAAATCAATAGATATTGAATATTAAAATGTATTAATTTATTGTTATTATCTTGTTGGTTTATATAACTTACCATGATAATTAATGACATATCTTATCTTATCTTATCTTGAAATGGGTCCAGTGCACGTCGACCCTGTCGGATCTTTTGTGCACTCCCTATCCTTTACTCTCCCCTGAGTGTCTTGAGACATATTCCATGTACTTTAGTACATCTTTAATTGAGAAGAGCCTGTAGTCCTCCAGGTCTGGGTATGCCTTTCCTAGGATTGCCATTCGTTTGCCAGCTAGGGCATCACATTGACACATCAAGTGCTTCATGGTCTCATAAGGTTCCTTGCATGTTCTGCATTCTGGGCTATTGACAAGTCTCATCCTGTATAGGTGCCCATGGCAGGCATAATGTCCAGTCAGTGCTCCAAGGATGAGACGTATTCGTTTTCTGTCATATTTCTGTACATATTTGTATCAATTTATCGTGCCTTCGCCGATGGTTTCCTTGGAATGAAGTATTCCACTCATCTTCTTCCATTCAGCCAGATGCCTAGACTGCGCCATATTATTTATGGCCGTAATGACTGTCCCATACGAGAGACCTACGAAGGGATCAGGTCCAATAAAATCTCTGCTTGATCCCTCCCTTGCCAGTTCATCAGCCTTCTCATTGCCCCCAACACCTGTATGTCCAGGAACCCAGACCAACTCCAGCGTATTATTTCTGCCCAGTTTATTAAGGGCATCTATACTCGCAAGAGCTAGTCTACTTTCCACCCTGTCAGAGCTCAGGGCCATGAGAGCTGCCTGGCTGTCACTGAGAATATAGATGTGTCGATTTACGACCTTATTACCCAAATTCATTTTTGCACAAGCAGTTATGGCATACATTTCAGCTTGAAATACAGTAGCATATTGCCCCATACTCTGGCTGTGTTGTACGTCCTTAGAGAAAATGCCCGCTCCTGTACCTTCCAATGTTTTGGAGCCATCAGTGTACCATATGAGGCTATTTTCCTCTTTAGGCTTGAAGTCATTTTTCTTCCACTCATCCCTAGTTGGAAGATGTATTCTGTAGTTCCTTTTGAAAATATACTTCGGCAACATCTTGTCACTGCACATTTCCATCTTACTTTTGAGTTCTAATGTCTCCATATGCGTATGCCTGGTCTGAGCGGAATGTCGATTCCATAGGCCAGCTGTTTCGATCCTGTATAAGGCTTTGCAAGCCTCCGCCTCAATGATTATATGTAATGATAACAGGTCTAGGACCATTTCCATAGCTGCTGTAGGTGTAGTGGGAAACGATCCCGTGGCTGCACAGCAGACTAATCGTTGCAGTTTCGTCAGTGACGTCTTACTTGTCACTTGTTTGACTTTCGGCCACCATACTAGGCAGCCATAAGTTATTATAGGTCTTATCATTGCTATGTATAGCCATCTTAGAATATTTGGTTTTAATCCCCACGTCCTCCTATAGGTGCTCCTGCACATATTGAAAGCTCTTGACGCCTTCTGAAGGACATTGTTGACATGGGTGTTCCAGTTCAGTCCCTTATCCAGTGTCACTCCAAGGTATTTAACCTCATCAGACCATTGCAGCTCCTTGGCATACAATGATACTGTTTTTAGACCCGTTAGGTTCCTTAGCCTTGTAAACGGAACTACTGTGGTTTTCCCTGGATTGATAGAGAGGTCGTTTGACACACACCATTTCTCAACAATCTTTAGGGCCGTGTTCATAAGATCCGTCACTATGTTTGGAAATTTTCTATTGATTAGGATGACTATGTCATCCGCATATCCGACCGCCACTGTGGGTCCCTTGTTTAGGTTATTAAGAAGTGAATTGACTACTATACTCCACAGTGTCGGTGATAGAACGCCACCTTGAGGGCAGCCTTTTGTGGTGCTGGCGTATATTTTATCATCCATAAGCTCAGCCTCAATGATCCTGCCTTTGAGCATGCTTTGTATCCATCTACATATTGTATTTGGTATACCATGTGCTGCTGCCGCATTGTTAATGGAGTCGAATGTAGTTTTATCGAAGGCTCCTTCTATATCAAGGAATGCTCCGACGCATATCTCCTTGCTTTCGATTGCTTTCTCTGCTCTGCGAACAACGTGATGTAGAGCAGTGTCTGTAGACTTTCCAGACTGATATGCACATTGTAGCTTGTGTAAAGGGTATCTGTTCAAAGGTCCATCCCTTACATATCTGTCTACCATTTTCTCTAAAACTTTTAGAACGAACGATTGTAGACTTATTGGTCGATACGCTTTAGTATCCTCATATGTGGCCTGTTGGAGAATTAGTTTTATTGTTTATGGTTTTATTGATGGCTGAAAAACATAGTGACATTGTAGGAATTTGAATTTAAATAAAAGAATGTATTTTGTTTGGGGTTTGAGAAAATTTAGTTGTAATAAAGTTGTCAAGAAGAATCAGGAAAAAGATGTGGTAGATTGTGGTTTATTGTTTTAAGTTTTATTTTGATGAAATATATTTTATTATGAGAAGAGGAAGTTTTTAATAACATTTTAGATAGTGTGTTCCCAAAAGGTGATAGTGAATCAACCCTGAAGGAAACCCCTCTCAACACGTTATGAGATTCCGCAACAGGTCATGGGCCTTGCAAAAAAAATTTTTTTGATTACGAGTTTATATTAATAAATTAACATGGATTCCGAAAATATGGGTGAGAAATTTAAAACTGATTTTTATCCTAAACTAAACAGTGACTGTGATTATACCATATGGAAGAAAAAGATGCTTATTCTTTTACACGCTAAAGATTTGCATGATGTTTTGACTGCCGAATCAAAAGAAAAGGTATGTACAAAGAAAGACAATAAAGCAAAATACCTAATTATTAATAGTTTGCACGACAAATATATTAATCATATTATAGAATGTAATACCGCTAAGGATATGATTACAAAATTAGATAATTTATTTTTGGGAAATAAAGAAACACAGATTTGCACTTTATTGGAAGAATTTTATAATTTCAAAATTACAGAAAACATCATGAATGACATTAGTAAACTGCAAAATAAAGTAACAAAAATTAGGAGCCTTGATTTTCAAATGGAAGACCAGCAAGTCATATCAAAAATATTAAGCTGTTTACCTACAAAATTTGACTACTTTCGAACGGCGTGGCAATCAACTGGAAAACAAGATAGGAATTTAGATAATTTGATTTCAAGAATATTAGTGGAGGTAAATCATCAAGACAGAAAGGAGAATGATGAAAGTGAAACAACTGCCAACACATTTTATATTAAAGACTGTTACAACTGTGGCAAGAAAGGACATGTTGCTAAATTTTGCAGAAACAGAAATACACATAACAGGATGGAATACATGGGAAATGCATTACAATGTTTTAAATGTTTAAGAATTGGACATAAACATACAGCTTGCAAAGAAGAAAATAACTGTAGTATTTGTAAGAATGACTCACATTATACAAAATACTGCTTAGATAGAGGATCAAGTACTGTAAGTAATGTCAAATCTTTAACATTCAGTTCACATGAAATAGTTGAATTTATAATGGATTCTGGAGCAAGTAACCATATAATTAATAATGATAAATATTTACAAAATTTAAGCAATAAACAATATAGAATAGCAACAGCTGATGGTAACATACATACTCTTAATAAAGTAGGAAAACTGTACAGTAGAAATAACAATTGGACCTTCAGTGATGTTCTATATGTTCCAAAAATGATAAAAAATATTATTTCAATACCGAAGCTGACAGATTATAATTATGAAATTAAATTTTTCAGAAACCAATGTAAGGTCTACGATGATGGGGTCTGCTTTCTTACTGCGACCAGGGGCAGTGACGACCTGTACTACGTAAGAATTCCTATTGAATGTGTTAACCACATAGGAAATTCAAGGTCAGTCAACTTTTCTAGAATATCAAAAGAGGAATTTTGGCATAGAGCATTAGGACATTCCTCGATTAATAATACTAAAGGCTTAGTACGTGGTATTAATCTTGATATTAAAGATAGTTTGGACATCTGCGAAGTCTGCACGCAATCCAAGTTATGTAGAAAACCTTTCAAAACAGAACGTCATAGGGCTACAAAGCCATTAGAAATTATTCATAGCGACATCTGTGGGCCAATAGGGGTTCCAACTTTTGACGGATATAAATATTTTATCACATTTTTAGATGATTACACACACTTTATGAAAGTTTTTCTCATTAAAAGAAAAGATGAAGCATATTCTAAAATAATTAATTATATTAATGTGGCAGAAAATCATTTTAATACTAAAATTAAAACTTTTAGATGCGATAATGGGGGAGAATACTCTAGTAATAGATTAAAGAATTTTTTTGAAGAAAGGGGAATTCAAATAGATTATAATATACCATATACACCCCAACTTAATGGGAAATCTGAGCGATTAAATAGAACAATTATGGAAAAGACTAGAGCGTTACTATTTGATATGAGTTCACCAAAACAATTATGGGGTGAAGCGGTACTTACTGCAGCATATTTAACTAATAGGTGCTCGAATAGAATTAATAGTAGAACGCCGGCTGAAATGTGGTTCAACAGAATTCCAAATTTAGAACATTTAAATATTTTCGGTTCTTTGGCTTATTTTAAAAATAATAAACCTAATGTTAGTAAATTAGATTCAAGGTGCAATAAGGGTTTATTAATTGGTTATACGAATAACGGTTATAAGATTTGGGATCCAATTAATTTAAAAATACATTATTCTAGAGATGTTAAATTTGATAATAATAAAACAAAAGTTATTGAATTTTTAGAAGAATATAATTCGAGTGATAACATGATGGATTTATATAGAATTTTTTGTGATGAAAATGTTAATGAGTGTTCGGTGGATAGTGATTCTCACTTTGAGAGGGGAAATTATAGATATAGTCATGCAGGGTCGAATAGTGATGGGAATACACAAGTGATAGATATTGTCGATGATTATAATTTAGAAAATTGTGATGGAATTCGTGCGGTTAATAATGATGAAGAATTTTTAAATAATAATGAAGAAAGTTTAAAGAATAATGATGAGGTTTTAAATAATAATGATAGTGAAGATGATAATGGTGTTTGTGTAAATGAAATAGTGGAGCCAGAGATTTTAAATGAAAATGTTCAAGAAAATGAAGATGAAGATGATGAACTATTTGAAGATGCAAATGAAATAATTAATGAACAAATTCATAGAAGAATTTTGCCTAAAAGAGAGAGAAGATTACCAGAGAGATTGAAAGATTATGATTTAGAAAGTTCGTTTTTAACTTATGGTGAAGCAATTAAAGGTGATGAGAAGTTGTTATGGCAAAAGGCCATTGATGAAGAAAAAGATTCTTTGGAAAAGAATAAGACATGGGTTATTGTAAATAAGTCAGAAGCAGAAAATAGAAAAATAATTACAAGTAAATGGATTTTTACAATTAAACCAGGTGGAAAATATAAAGCTAGATTAGTAGCAAGAGGTTTCTTACAGAAATATAATATTGATTATAAAGAAACATATAGTCCAGTGGTTAATACTACAAGTATACGTTTACTGTTGGCAATTGCGGCTCAAAGAGGATACAAGATGAAGCAATTTGATGTGAAGACAGCATTTTTATATGGAGATTTGGAAGAAGAAATTTTTATGGAAATACCAACAGGCTATAATATTGAAAATAGTAAGAATAAAATTTGTAAATTAAAGAAGAGTTTATATGGACTGAAACAAGCACCACTTATGTGGAACAAGAGAATAACCGAATATTTCAAAAAGTTAGGTTTTATACAATTAAAATTAGATCCTTGTTTGTTTTTCTGTAAAGAGAAAGAAATATATTTAGCAATTTATGTTGATGACGGAGTTTTAATCGGAAATAATATTTTACAATTAAATAATATAATAACAAAATTAGAAAAAGAATTTGAAATGAGAAAGTTTGATAAAGTTGAAAAGTTTCTTGGTATTGATATAGACGTTAGAGATAATTTTGTAAAAATATATCAAAAGACATATGTAGAATCATTAATTAATAAATATAATTATGAGAATTTGAAACCAAGTGTTTATCCGGATATTTTGATCGATACACATCAAGAGGGGAAAGGGAGTATTGATGATGTGCATCGTTATAGGACATTTATAGGTTCTTTATTATATTTAGTGAATAAAACTCGTTTAGATCTTGCTTTTCATGTTGGGTATTGTAGTCGATTTCAAGAGAATCCTAACTTAAATGATTTTCTAAATATCAAAAATTTGTTTAGGTATTTAAAAAGCTCTGTTTCGAATGGGATTACTTATTTGAGAGGGAGTGATTTAACTTTGAGAGCGTATTGTGATGCAGACTTTGCCGGTGATCCTGATACTAGGAAAAGTACGACTGGCTTTGTCATCCTGTACAGTGGTGGACCTATTCATTGGTGTTCGCGTAAACAGTCCGTGACTGCTCTGTCCAGTACAGAGGCAGAATACATCTCAGCTGCCGAATGCATTAAAGATCTATTATACGTTCAAAAATTAATTCATGAAATAACTGGTAAAATACCAAAAACGGAACTATTTGTTGATAATCAGTCGGCTATTGTATTAATTAAAAATGGAATCTTGAATAGAAGAAGTAAACATATAGACTTCACTTTATAAAAGAAAAAAATCAAGAAAATAAAATTGAGATATTCTACTGTCCAACAAATTCAAATTATGCGGACATATTGACAAAAGGATTAGACAGAACAAAGTTTTTAAGACTAAGGAAATATATAGTTAGTGACACTTAATTAAAAATGAACATAGTGAAGTGATTTAATGTAATGTTATAGATATAATGATAGGTTAAGGTTGTTTGGCTGATTAATTGGAAATTTAGTTTTAAGGTTGTTTTGATTGATTAATTTGAAATTTATATATTAAGGTTGTTTAGGTAGAATTATTTTAAATTAATATTTATGGGGTTATATTTATTTAGATAGATTTGTTAAGTGGGGAATATGTGTATGGGATTTAATAAGTTAGGTAATATTAATTTAAGAGGGGATGTTGGAGAATTAGTTTTATTGTTTATGGTTTTATTGATGGCTGAAAAACATAGTGACATTGTAGGAATTTGAATTTAAATAAAAGAATGTATTTTGTTTGGGGTTTGAGAAAATTTAGTTGTAATAAAGTTGTCAAGAAGAATCAGGAAAAAGATGTGGTAGATTGTGGTTTATTGTTTTAAGTTTTATTTTGATGAAATATATTTTATTATGAGAAGAGGAAGTTTTTAATAACATTTTAGATAGTGTGTTCCCAAAAGGTGATAGTGAATCAACCCTGAAGGAAACCCCTCTCAACACGTTATGAGATTCCGCAACATGGCCTTACCCGGTTTTGGGATAAATTTCACCGTTACGCTGCCCAGCGCTTTTGGCGTATATCCAAATGCTAAGCTGGCTCTATACAACCTGCATAGGTGTGGTATGAGTATGGGAGCACCTTGCTGAAGCAAGATTGGGTAGATGCCATCTGGACCCGGAGACTTGTATGGCTGCAAGCTCCTGATGGCCCATCTGATTCTGTTATCATCCACCACCTTTTTAGCTATGTCCCAATCATACCTATACGTTTTTACATTGTTATTAAGTGCATTATTGATGTACTCAGTGTCATCATTGTCCAGTTCATTAAAACCTGGGAAATGGGTTTTGAACATTTCTTCCAACGTTTCTTTCCCAGTTTCCGTAAGACTTCCATTTACAGTCCTCACTGCTGTTAGAGGATTTGCTTTTACAGTGGACATTGCTTTCGCCATTCTCATACCCTCCGGGACCGTATTAATGGCGTCACAATGTCCTCTCCAAGCTTTTCGTTTCGCCCTTCTGACAGCTTTACTGTATTCCGTAAGGGCCTTATGATAGTCACCAAAATATTTCTTGGCTTTTGCTTCATTAAAGGCTCTTCTTGTTTCCTTTCTCAGCCTGGCTACCTCGTCGGATCACCACGGCTCCTTTTTGGTTATTACTTCTACTTCCGGGCAGTTTTCTGTGCAAGCCGTCTTTATAGCAGTGACAATTCGATCTGCTTCCAATTCTATATCAAGAACAGAGTTTAATCTACAAGTAGGCGTCCCCAGCTCTAACTTTAGGTCGTCTTTATATGCAACCCAGTTCGTATGTCTGGGGTTCCTCCTTCGTATATTTTGCGGTGATGATCCACAGTTGTACCTGAAACATATATAGTTGTGGTCCGATAGTGTGACCTCATCAGACACATGCCAATCATATATGCTTTTACTTGCCTTATTACAGGCCAAAGTAATATCAATAACTTCTTGTCTTCTAGCGTTAAAGAACGTTGGTCTGTTACCCTTATTTAATAACTGCATGGGTGAGCTTACCAGATACTCGTTGAGCTTCTCTCCCCTGGTGTTGCTTTTTGAACTGCCCCAAACAACGTGGTGTGCATTCGCGTCGCAACCAATGATGAGTTCCTTTTTCTCCCGCGCTCCATACCTTACCAAGGTATCAAGCTGCGTTGAGATAGGCTCCTTCTCCTCGTATGGCAGATATGCCGAGGCCATTATAATGGTTTTACCATCCTTAAGTTTTATTTTGACGGCAGTTAGGTCCCTGTAACATAGATCATACAAGGGCACTGCATCTATGCCCCTCCTGACATAGATGCAGGTCCTCATATCATTAGTAGCATTTTTATACACAATACAATTATTTAAGCTACCGAAGCCCTTTATCTGACCCTTGTAGATATCATCATCAGGTCATTTTAGTCTCCACTACAGGAGCACGACGCTCCCTCGTCCGTCCAAAAGACAGAAGGAGGTTTTGGCCTACACTCCCCACGCTGGCCAGACGTGTTGGGGAGGCCTGATCGATGTTTGATAATGTATTTCCCTTAGTCGCTTTGTACGACATCCACGGGAAGAGACGGAGTGATTCTATTCTGCTCTGCCGGAAACCACACGAACCCACACGGACACGGCTTGTAGATATAAGGTTCTTGAATTAGGGCAATGTCATATTTATTTAACCGCAGCTCACGCGAAAGTATAGCTACGGCCGCCTTGCAGTGATGCAAATTAATTTGAACGCACCTGATTCCTGCCATCTTGACGTTTAGATGTCCTCCCGTCCAATATTTTTATGAGCCCTTCTCCGACGAGGGCTCCAATGCCGCCGTGGCACTAAGGTCCAGCGCCGCTGGAACCGCATATAGGGCGCCTATGTCCCCCAGTATCTCCGAAGTCGCCGGTGATGCCAACTCCATCCTTTCAAGGCCAGTTGACCCTGGCTCAATGGACAGCACCGGCAGTAATTCTTGCTGCACTCGCAACACATGTAGACTCGGCGTCAAAGAGTGCTGCCCGGCCATAGCCAACGGAGATATTCCGCTAAGCGTGCTCAGAGGTGTTGCTGGTCGTGAACTTGGTTTTGGGGCCACCAACTCAGCGCCATGCAAGTCCAGCGTAGCATCTGCGCGCGATGGTGGAGCACCACCAGACGCATCCCCACTTTCACCTCTCAGTTCGACCACACCCGGACCAGAAAGGGTACCCGCTCGCCGGTTATCTGTGGTCGCGGCGTCCTCAAGGAGCTTGAAAACGTCGAATCCTACACCCCCTGGAGCTTGTATCCCTTAGACTTGATGTGGTCGGCTGACGCTCGGTCCATCAGTACGATGCGTCTCGTGCTGCTCTCATCCGCCACAACATCGACCACTTTCCACTCTTGCGTGTGGAGCTGTGGGTGAATACGCTGCATCATTCTCAGTAGCCGGCTGGTTTCATAGACGACGAAGTTCTTCGTCTTCCACGCCATCTTCACGGGTTTTGGAAGATCCTTGGCGTCTACTACTCTTACCTTATGGCCATCCACGCACTCGCCATTGAAGGTGGCCCGCAGCCACTGTGCCGCGCGTTCCCCCTCGCAGGTGACATGCGCAGAGCCAGCAACAACTCCCTTCAGGTGTACCAGAGGTACAGGATCCGGTGTGTCCTCTAGAGTATTGAACACGCGCAGCTGTATGGCCGCCATAGAAGTTGCATCTAGACTTGCCCGTGGGAAGTCAACGGGGACAATCGCCATCTTAATGCCGGCCAGTGCCTCCCTATACGAGCTTACCTCCGTCTTAGCCTTCTTTGCTCCAGCAACTGCCTCAGCGGCTTCATCGCTGACCTCCCGGTCCCTCTTGGTCGCAGGTTGGGTTTTCAAGGCCTTCTGCTTTCTCAGCTTTTGCATCCGCCTCTTCACACACATGCCAGAAAAAATGTATACGAGCATTAAGTAATGCCGAAAGAACAGACAGCTGTAAACCGTTGTTTGGTAAATATTCGATTTTACCACTTCCGTGCCTGTACATTTATGAGTTATGTGTTTTTGTTAAAAAAAATCTAAGTATTTTTACTAAACATGGACAAATTGAAAATTCTAGAACACGACACAAAAATAGACTAATTACACCCAAACAACGTCTGACGCAATTTAAAAGAAACGTATATTGCATGTCAATAAAAATTTATAATCATCTTCCTGACAATCTTAAAGAGCTGAAATTATTAACATTTAAGAAAAAATTGCATGACATTCTATTAAATAAATGTTATTATTCTATTGACGAGTACTTGCGACATAAATTGTAATTTATTTCAATAATAATGATATGTATGTTGGCTATTCAAACTGTATTAATTTTAATAATAATGATAATTTTAGTTCGCACGCCCAAAACCGGGCAGAATAAGTGAAACTCTGCTTGTAAATCCGACATCTGTATCACCTTATTTTCGTAAATAAAGAAATTTTATCTTATCTATCTTATGAGTTCTGAGATTGCATGAGTCGCTCCACATCCTGGAAGACAAAGAGCCGTAGTCCACTGCCCCATACATGAGTTAAGAAAGGTGCATAGAACTGCATTAATTTTATACAGTTCCAACACCCGTCCTAACCATGTATGAGGTACCGAATATACTATTATTATGTATCTCTCTTAATTCACGGGTCAAGCCCGGTCATTTGATAGGCATACGCGGGGATATAGATCCAACACGTAGAGGCCCCTTTGAGAAATTTGATGTAATGTTGTACGCCCGCCGTGACCCGCTCCAGGATATATCAATGGAACGATATACCCATGAGCAGGTATCGGCAGGCGTTGAGACTATTGCGAAGTGTGATGGAAAATAAATGGGCTATGGAGATGAGATCTGGGTGAACTTAATACCGGGCTATTACAGAAGAGGAACGGACGCCTGCCATAACTGCTTTTATTGCTAGTTATTTGCGGCAGGCGGTGGCTTGCCACTCACTAGATGGGCCCCCGAAATGCCAGGAAAACGGCCGGGGGCAACACCGGTGTGAGTGACTCAGGGATGTCGAGAGGTGTGCTGCGCTTTCTCCGAAGTTACTCGCGGCGTGATGCCCTTTAACACTTCCACCCCTGGAGCATATAGCTCTAGCGGCTCCTCTCTGGACGGCCAATGAAGGCAAGCCAGAGCTGAGAGTCCTGCGGGCCTTCTTGTGTTTACACTCCGACCGGTGAAGACACGTCGGAGACGAAGGCCCTGACCGACTCTCTGGAGACTCGGGTCCGTGGTGTCGCTACTCACACAACAGCTCGCCACACAAGCTGCCCTGCGGACTATTATTATTATTATTGTTCCTTTATTTAATTTTAACTCTTATTTTATTACATTTTTAAATATATTCATATAAAAAATAAAAATACATTTAAAAATATAAAAAAACAGGGGCACCCGCCGGTAGCGGAGCGAAGACCCAAACTACCGGTGGTCAGGGCTCCAGAGTGAGGAACCTTCTCACAATGCGGGCCGTGTCCAAAAGAACCGCCTTCTGTATCTGGTTCTTGACCCAACTGCCTAGCGAGAGCCTCTCGAGGTGATGGTCGAGGCTCTTAGCTATAAGTCCGTTTACTGACACGACTATCGGAACAATAATCGTCGAGTCCACATGCCACATGTTGGTAACCTCGTGGGCCAAGTCCAAGTACTTTGAAAGTTTCTCTTTCTCGGCCTTAACGAGGTTCTCATCATGGGGAATGGTGACGTCAACGAGAATTGCACGGTTCGTCACCCGGTCTAATACCACTATATCAGGTCTATTTGCGAGAATAGTCCTGTCAGTGATAATAGACCGGTCCCAGTAGAGCGTGACACTACCGTTCTCGAGAACTGGCGCAGGTGCATACCTGTAGTATGGTACTTCAGAGCTCACAAGGCGATATTTAAGAGCAAGTTGCTGGTGTATAATCCTAGCTACTTGGTTGTGTCTATGCAGGTACTCGCCGTTAGCAAGATGAGAATAACCGGAAACAATATGCCTGAGTGACTCACCGGGACGGTGGCATGCTCGACAGATGTCGACCGTACCGTCCTTCAGGATATATTTCCGGTAGTTATTCGTCTTGATAACTTCGTCCGTAATTGCACAGACAAAACCTTCGGTTTCCCCAAACAGGTCACCGAAACGTAGCCAGGCCACCGACGCGAGCGAGTCTACATCAGGCCCATTAAGAGCCCGGTAGAATCGCCCATGTAGCTCCTTGCTCTTCCATATATCCTTGCGGCCCTGAGTGGTAAGCACAGATGGTTTACGCCAATTCTCGTTTGCCAAGGATAGTGGTGTAAGGCCCTTATCAACTGCTACAACGTCGCGATGCATCCCACTATCACAGTTTAAGAAATATTCCCTGAGATTGCACACCTCACGGTTGTGTAGGTTTTTGGCATTTAAAAAGCCACGACCCCCACACTTCCGTGGGATGTACAATCTCATCACTGACGATCGTGGGTGATGCATGCGATGCGTTGTAAGCAGTTTTCGAACCTTTACATCCAGGGCGTCTAATTCAGTCTTAGTCCACCTTAGTATGCCGAAGGTGTATATCAACAGGGGCATAACCCAACCGTTGAAGGCCCGAACCTTATTACCACCTGACAAAAGACTTTTTAAGACTTTTGTCAGGCGACCAAAGAATCGGTCCAACACCGATTGTTTTATGTCCCCGCCGGCTATACCTAAAGACTCCGACATACCAAGATATTTGTAGGTTTCGACTTCAGAGAGAGATCTGAGGAACATTGTCTCTGAGAGTTGCAAACTCTCCGAATTTGCAACTCTACCCCGCTGTACATGTATGACCGCACATTTGTCTACACCAAACTCCATACCAATGGCGCTACTGAAAGTTTCGGTTACTTTCAGCAACTCCATAAGGTCTGGTTTGTTTGGTGCAAACAACTTGAGATCATCCATATACAACAGATGAGAAATGATCTCACCCTCTCTACGAAGTCGAATGCCTAACCTTGAATCCCTTAACAGTGTGCTAAGTGGGTTCAGAGCTAGGCAGAACCACAACGGGCTCAGGCTGTCACCCTGGAAGATACCACGTTGAATCCTTATAGGATCCACCAATACAGGAGAAACTCCGCAACCCGGTTGACAAAGGACTGTGGTCCACTGCCCCATACATGAACCGAGAAAGGAGCATAGAGTTGAATCTATTTTATACAACTCCAGCACCCTTCTCAGCCATGAATGAGGCACCGAATCATAGGCCTTTTTGTAGTCAATCCAGGCGGCAGAGAGATTCTTCCTGTTTCGGCGGACCTGTTGGCAAACGGCTATGTCAATGAGAAGAAGCTCTTTAGTACCACGGGACCCAGCCCTACACCCATTCTGAGCAATGTCCAAAATTTTATTACACATAATGTGTTTAGTAATTTTAGATGTCAGAATGGATGTAAGGAGCTTGTACAAGGTTGGCAAGCACGTGATGGGTCTATAGTTCTTAGCTTCCGTGGTACTACCATTCTTAAAGAGCAGGAAAGTAATACCAGTAGTCATAAAACTTGGCAGAGATCCTATTTCAAGGGCTTCTTGGAACTGTGTTGCCAAGCGCGCATGCGAGCGACGGAACCATTTAAGCCAAAAGTTGTGCAATCCGTCCGGACCTGGAGCTTTCCAGTTATGTGCCGTTCGGATTGCACAGCTAACGTCCTGGGGGCTAATGATAATAGCCTCCATGTTTCCGATCGACTCACATGCACGCTCAACAACGTCAATCCATGCTCCCTCGGTGTTGTTGATAGGCACCGACCAAATGCTTTGCCAAAACTGCGACACAGTTTCAGCGGTCGGAAGTTGCCTATCAACCACACGGCTAGTAGATCTCTCCCAAGTTCGATATACTTTCCTTTGATCGCATTGGAAAAGCCGATTTTGTTGGTACCTATCCACACGCTGCCTGTAACGACGAATACGGTTTGCCCATGCATACACTTTCTGCTTCAGAAAGTCTATGCGCTCTGTGACCCAGTGCATATAATCCTGGGGCCTAATATTGGTCCCAGCAAATGCCTGGTGCACAAAGCGCATAACTCTCGGGCGGTTATTACCCGATCTGAAGCAGATTAGTTTCCCCATGAGGGCTCTAGCCGCGCTGATACGCCGCTCGATTCTCATTTGCCATGCAGGAACATCGACAACTGGTCGCGAGGCTCGGTCACAATCCGGAAATTTGACTCGAGCCAAGCGACAAGCCGCGATGGCTGCACAGTAGAGTATCGAGTGGGTATCAGCAAGGTCTTGGCTAGATTCCAGGTAGGAATCTAGTAAGCGGTCTAAAGCCCCCATAAGCGCCATATTTTGTCTATGCACAGGCAAACGTGGTAGACGAGGTCTTTCGGCAATTGGTGTGGATCTGTACTCATAAAGCGCCTCATCCAATGCTCTTCTCAATTGCTCATCATCCTGGGTTGGATGTACGTTTGTGTTCACATATTCATCTGGCACTGGTCCATCCTCCGCATGCGTTGTTGCCGACTGTATATTATTCGACATCATCGTAGGCGGAGTTTGGCTTACCTCGGTGACTATGTGTACAGGTTGCGTTTCCCGACGAAGTCGCTCAAGCGTAGACTCATCCAGCAAACGGCAACGCTGGATAGCCCTTACTTGATCCGACAAACGCTGAACAGAAACGGTGACAGTCGGTTCAAGCACCTGAAACAGTGGAAGCATACGAACACGATACGCACTGAGATTGTTTCCTCCCTCTGTTGCCCTATAGTAGGCGCGCATGACGTTTTCATTTATAGAATTCGTCCACCTCATGCGTCGCACTACACCACCGGTAGCGGGAGCCTGTCGCGGGGCAGGGTGCCCCGAAGACCCCAAGCCGACCGGTAGCGGGGGCCGTCCTCTTCGTCGCGCAGGTCTCGGCGGCGACGGGGGCGGCGGTGGCCCGTCCTCGTCGCTCGACACGTTGGAAGTCGGAGGTGTCGCGTACTGCTCCTCCGACGATGTGGAGCTAGACGAGGCGGGCGGTGGTGGTGGGCGTGCGTTGGATTGTGACGTTTGCTTAAGTCTTGATCTTGTTATCATTGTATATCATTGTTAATAATTCATAATTATGTATAATATTTTTCTTCATTACTCATGTTTTCACTATTTGACGTTTATGACAATGTCATCACTGTTTGTTCTCATTTCGTCGTAAATATTTCTGTATTATAAAGAATTTATCTTCTGAAATTTTTATTTATATATGATTGTCTTTGATTGTTATGATTGTAAATGTGAATTTTAAGTGGGAATATGAAAAATAACAATTAATATAAAATTTTAACAAAAAAGTTGATGTGACTTCGACAACGTCATTTTTTTTTTTTTTTTTTTTTTTTTTTTTTTATTATTATTATTATTTTTTATTATTATTGTTATTATTATTATAGGACTTCTGCTAAGTTTGCTGGTAAGTCGCGTGTCACATGACTCACGTGTTGTTGAGATTTTGCTTCGGAGTTTGATGGCTTTACGAACGCCCGGTGAAGTAAAGTATTATGACGACCTTCGCATTCCCGACATCTTTTCTCTGAAAAACATTCCATCCCATTATGGTCGTACAGGCAATTCATACATAATTTTAATTTTGCAACCATATTTCTTCGTTCATTTAGTTGTAACTTGAGAAAATCGCTGCAGGCAAATATATTATGAATTTTATTACACGCCGGACATGCAGGTTTTATTACTGATTGCGCAAATGACCTACATGACATGTTATTTCTATTGCTACTAAGTGATTTGAATGATTACCACAATTTTATAACTTGATGATGATGATGATTCTTGATGCTGGTTAGAAACAATCTTTGATGATTCCTGTTTACATTTTGATGCTTCTAGAGAGGTGAATTTGTTTTCGAGAAAGCTTAGAAAATCCTTCAAGGTTGGAAGATCCCTAGGGTTTTCTAATGATTGTATATACTCCTTGTGAGTTTCAGAGTCTAACTTCTGGGCCAAGATATGAACAATCAGTGGGTCCCAGGTTGATATGTCGACGTTTAGGTTTTTGATGGCATACAGACACTCTTTTGAAGTGTCATGTATTCTTTTGATATGTGATGCTGATGCTTGTTGAATCCGGCTCGAAGGACCATAAAGATGTACGGGCTGCTTACTCGTACAACTTTTATATGTTATGCTATAATTAAAATCCTTATTAACTTTTACATATATTTATTGCGTTAATAAAGATAAATGCTGATGATGATGATAATGCTAATGATGTGAGTACGCGTCTGTCGCGATGCGGTACAAAACGTGAACTGCTTTACAAATTATAATGAATGATGGAAATTATTGACACGGCAATTCGCTGATGCAGCAAATATTAGGTTGGGGAAAAAGTCTTTTCGTATTTTATATGAAAATTCAAAACATTTTTTACTAAAGTTTATTTACATTTAACTAAAGTATGTAGGTGTCATTTTGTTCGATAACTTTTTGCCATCTTGTAGGTAGAGACATGATCCCATTACTATAGAAATTTTGGGACTTCTGTTCAAAAAACCACGACAAGTGGTTTTGGCAGTCTTCTCGTGATGTTAACCTGACATTGCCTAAAGAATTCTGAAGAGACCGAAACAGGTGGAAATCAGAAGGTGCAAGGTCACGACTATACGGCGGATGCATTAACACCTTCCAGTCAAACTCTCTTAATTTTTGCTGAGTGGCTAAAGATGTGTGAGGTCTAGCGTTATCATGATGAAAATCACACTCCTTCTGTTAATTAATTCCGGCCGCTTTCTCTCAACTTTTTGCTTTAATCTCATCAGTTGTTCACAGTAGAGTTCAGAATCGATAGTCCTGCCTGGCGGTAACAGCTCATAATGAATAATGCCCTTCCAATCCCACCATACACACAGCATCACCTTATTGCGGGTTAACCCGGGTTTTGCCAGAGTCTGTGAAGCCTGACCGGCCTTTGACCACGACCTTTTTCGCACGTTCTTGTCGTACGGGATCCACTTTTCATCACCAGTTATAAGCTTTTTCAAAAACGGTTCGCTTTCATTACGTCGTAGTAAAGAATCGCAAATGAGTACACGGTTCATTAAGTTTCTTTCAGTGAGATCGTGAGGCACCCAAATATCGAGCTATTTAGTGTACCCAGCTTTTTTCAAATGCGCCAAAACTGTTTTGTGGTCAATTCCTAATTCTTCAGCTACGTCGTAACTACTGATATGCTGATCTTGCTCCACTTTTTCAAAAATGGCATCCATTTTATCCGTAACAGGGCGACCAGAGCGACGTGCATCTTTCACATCAAAATTTCCTGATTGAAAACGCTTAAACCAAATTTGTGTTACTCTCACAGACACTGCACTAGATCCATAAACGTCACAAATTTTTTTCGCAGCTTGCGTTGCATTTTTACTTTTTTTGTAGTAAAATTTTAAAATGAATCGAATTTCTTCATTAGATTCACTCATCCTGACAGTAAAAAAAACAAATGAAAATCACACATTTACCTAATTTGAATATGGAATTATCTTTTTTAAAATTTAAACTTTTTAAAGATATCAAAACCTGCCAGATACAAATGGTATAACCAAAGAGATTTTATTACAAGTTCATACATACTAAAATGCGAAAAGACTTTTTCCCCTACCTATTATATACGGCTGTACCGTACAGCAATGTTTTTTCCCGTCAGCAGTTATGTAAAAAATCGCACCGCCACGGGTCCTACAACTGGATACACCGAGTTTTGTACGCGCAGCCATGAATAACTTATGACGAGACGCTATTAAGAACTCTGACAGTGTTTTACCACTGCCCTTAAACAGTTTTTTGGCAAACCAAACTTGTTCTCGCCTCGTCACATCCCTGAACTTGACCAGAAGAGGTCTCGGCTTCTCGCTGGTTGGTCGTCCCATGCGCTGACACCTGCTTATGTCTTCTGGGCCCACATGGAAATCCAAACATTCCGCGAACACAGATACTGCAGTCTCAGTAGCACTTTCCGTCTTTTGCTCTGGTACACCATGGACCAATAATATTTTGCGACGAGTATGTATCTCCAACCTCTCCACATCTTTAGCCAGGATCGCTACAATGGATTGAAGATTGTTTAGGGTGGAAATGGCATCACTCCTGAAAGATTTCAACTCAGCAGCTAGCGAGTCCAACGTGTGAGGCGTACTCGGAGAACATCGGATGACCTCCAAGTCTGCGTCAAACTGTTCCATCCGCTTATTCAGCTGTTCTACGACATCCTCAATTGTTTTCTGCAAGGTCGCCATTGTCGCCATGAAATTTGTGTTCTTATAATATTATGTCCTTGTGTACGATAAATGTATTTCACTATTAGTGTTGTGGAGTGGAAACTAAAGTATGAATAAGCTTACTGGCAGGTAACTTGCTTATATATGCATGATATTAAAAGGTTATTGCGTTTTAACTATTTTTAATAATTATTAAAACTTAGAGCTTATACAAACACGTCTTATTACTTTAACGCCTACCCTCGTTTTTTTTGTACTTGGTTGTTGTTGTAGGTTAGTGTTAAGTTTTAGCTATTTTTGCTTCTGGTTCTCCGGTTGCACCCTGAAAGGGCTGTATAAGCCTTAATCGGATTTTTATTTTTCATTGGGGACGGGACGGGCTGTATATGCTAGCGCGACCCGGTAACCTGATGTTGCTTGTTGTCTATGTGTGAGCGCTCGCGCGCGTATATGGGTGCGCTAAGAAGGCGTATGCCTCTTTAGTGTTGTGGGTTCGAGCTCGTAGGTGGGCCGTGCAGTTTGGTGTTAAACTGTCTTAATTTTATTTACTCTTAGGTGTGAACTCCTTAGCGATTAATCGTTGCTGGGAGGTTTTGATTGGTGATAGTTTGATACATTCCCGGGTATCATATTCTCCGGACCGCTGGTTAGGCAGCGAGCTGGTTAGGCAGTGGTTCTCCGGACCGCTGGTTAGGCAGCGAGTAGATAGTCCTGAGGCTGGCAATCGTGTTGGTGACCACTCTCCAGAAGACTGTTTGCAGTGTTATTAACCTAGAGAAGGGATACCAATACTTTGGTTAGGCGTGTAGGCTACGTTGAAGGAATTAGAAAATAACGGTTGGAAAATTTAAGGGGCGATTTTTTCACCACGACCACGACCACTTTCATATATATATCTTATATATATCTTATATATTTCATATATATATCAGGATATAAGGTAGGTTAGCAAGTTTTTTTTTTACTTTTCGTTTTTATGTAAGTTTGCATGCGTTTGGAAGCGTCTTTTAAAGGCGTACTATGGTTTTGCACAGGTTGATTAGTTAGTTAGATAGTTTATGTTTATATTCTGGTTGGTTTATGTCAGTTTCGTTAAAGACATAAAAATAAGCCTTAATACCCCAGCGGATAGTGACTGGTACCCAAAGCCTTAACTCTTTGCTTCAGTGCGGTAACACTGTAGTCATAACGTTAACTGGTACGCAGTTCATAGTATCAGTCCGCCAGTATCATAGTGATAGATCTGGAAGTTTTTTTTACTTGGCGTCTTAAAGATGCCCTTAAATACGATGTTGCTTGGTGAGGTGTGTATGATTGGTTAGGGACCTTGTCTCTCCTAGATGATGTTAGGTCAGACTTAAAAAGGTTTATATTTATATGATGCTCATAAGGGTTTGTCTCATCTGTGTTTATAAATAGATAAGATATAGATAATTATAAATAGATAACGCAAGGCTCGGTATTGTCCCCGACGCTGTTTTTGCTGCATATTAATGATATATTGTCTATTGACAGCATTCATTGCTATGCCGACGACAGCACCGGGGACACTTATTACACGGGCCGCGCCAATATCCCCCGCTCTCTGGTGGAGGAGAGCCGCGAACAACTTGTGTCGGAAATGGAGAGCACACAGAATAGTGTGTCCGACTGGGGGCGAAAGAACCTAGTTCAGTTCAATCCCACAAAGACACAAGTCTGCGCTTTCACCGCTAAGAAAACCCCTTTTGCTGTGGCTACTCAATTCCAGAACACACCCCTTACCGTCGCTAAATACATTGGGATTCTCGGAGTTGAAATCTCCAGCGACGTTCAGTTTCGTTGTCACCTGGAGGGAAAGGTCAAGCTGGCGTCGAAGAAACTAGGTGTGCTCAACAGGGCAAAGCAGTACTTCAACCCGCGGCAAAGACATGCTTTACAAAGCTCAAGTTCGGCCGCATATGGAGTACTGATGCCATCTATGGGCGGGAGCGCGTAGATACCAGCTTGCACCTTTTGACTCGATCCAAAGGCGTGATGTGAGGATTGTTGAGGATCCCAAACTTACAGACGGTTTAGAACCGTTAAGTCTGAGACGAGATTTTGCGTCCCTTTGTGGGTTCTACCGATTGTACAATGGGGTGTGTTCAGAGGAGTTGTTTGACATGATGCCCACGGCTTCCTTCTACAGTCGCACTGCTCGCCATCGACAGGGAATTCATCCTCACACATTGGAGCCCAAGTGGTCGAGTACTGTGCAGTTCCAGAGAAGTTTTCTCCCGCGTACTGTCAAGCTGTGGAATGAACTGCCTGTCGAGGTTTTCCCAGGAGACTACAGCATGGGGTTTTTCAAAAAGGGCGTGAAGAGGTTTTTACAGGGTCCGCAACGCGCGTGTGATGCCCCTGGTGTTACAGGCGTTCATAAGCTGCGGTAGCTGCTTTCCATCAGGCGGGCCGTAAGCTTGTTTGTCACTCTAGTGGTATAAAAAAAAAAATAGATTAGACTTACGCCCCAGGAGTTATTTTGGTTTGGATATTCCAGTGGCATAACGATGTCAAAATAAGCCTTATTACCCCAGCGAATGGAAAGAAAAGCCCTCCACGCTCCGTTCCAGTGCACTATATTGGTCAAATGTTTAGCCGACCAGTAATTAAGTTTATGCCATCCCCCCGCCATATATGGAGCTGTAACCATTTAGGAACATTGTGTTATATAGCTGTAGAATTCTAAAAGTGATAAATCAAAGTTATTTGTATCAACCCGCTTACTTGAATTGAATAAAAAGAGCTAGCCTTTGCATATAGGGTATTTTAATCAAATCCCACGTTCTAATACTACCCCCTTTGCGATCTCGTTTTTCATATAACCTCCTACCATAGGTAGAAAATCGAGGTTGTAACAACAGATTGACTTGGCAATCGCACTATACAATCTAATTTAATATAATATGTATCACTTGTGAGATACATTGTGTTTTCATGTGATTGCCAAGTCATTCTGGTTATTTAAAACCTAAAAGATTTTTAATATTGATATGGCCGCTATAAAATTTTGGTAGGTTAGCCAAATACGTAAAACTTAAGACAGAAGGTCCCTTATGTAGGGACTGAATAAATTAACTGACTTGGTATTACATGGATCTCAAAACTTTTTACGATAGACGATCTGAGTTCCGACACTTAGTTTTTTTTACAAGTTATGTTTTTGATGACATCATAATTACTCCTTGCCCTTGAATTGCTCATTTCGGAAGCTAGTCCCGTACATTGTTGTGTGCCGTATATTCTTATTTATCTTAAGTGGTTGGATTTCTTGTTACAATCTTCTTGTTTATAAACTACTGTGTTATCTAACTGTGATGGTATCTGTTCGTCATTATTAGAGTTTGACGAGTTTATTGTTGACTTATCGTCGACTATACTCTTGAGCTTATAGCATATAACATAAATATTGGGATCTATAAAATTTGTTCGCCTTGTATTTAAACTTTTTCGCTTGCGTTTCGAGTTAGGTTGTGCCTTATTTGTAGTAGATGAGCAGATGTGAAGTAATTCATTAATTTTAAGTTTATTGCTTTGAATAATGTTTTGTAAGCTATTGTTTTGTAAGCCATTGTTACCTTATCTATTACTGTATGTGTGATGTCAAGTTGTAGTCTCAATTCATCTATGGTACTTCTCAATTCATTCACTTCCTTATTATTCAAAGTTGATAAGTCAGGTAGACTATTTACTCCATTTGATGTGCGAGATAATTGCGATGATATAGAACTATTAATTTTGGTAGGAACTCGAATAAATGGTCGTATTCTTTGTTTACTTTATTTCTCATTGTTACATTTAATTGTCGTTATCCATTATACTCGTATAGCCAAGAACAAATAATTTTAAGCAATAAAAAGTGTTACAGCAGTTCTGCGGCTCAAACTCAGTAGCTACGAATTGAGAACCGAGTTCTAGCATTTCTTACGGGTGGGCAACAGAAATAGTTGAAACGGGTGTTGAAATTAAGGTCTTGTATCTACTTATATCGTTCTTAGTTATTCATTGAATTGTACGCCGATTCAGTGCTGTTTGACCGATAATATCAATTTTCCTTACGTAACATAGATGGCGCTAGTCATATGCCTCTAAACATAATGACATAATATCCGGACGAACATAATAATTGCGCAACTGTGCATTGGTGAATGTCAATGTTGCTTATCGTAAACATTACATAACGACGATCATGCCATAAATACAAATAAGATTGATTACTTAACGTGCCCTCTGAAGCGGATATGAACTTCTGAGGAATAAATCCGTCCGTAGTCAATCTACGAGGTGATTTAGCTTGAGTGTTAGTGTGCGTTATGATGATATAGATCTCCTCGTATGCTGTGAAACGAATAGTATTATTTTTAATTGATTCTTACATTTCGACAGGTACTCGTCGCGTTTATAATCATCTTCTTCAATTCACTTATTAGCATGGAGGCATTCATCGCATTTTTAGAAGATAAGGTATGTTTATATATCAAAGGTATACAATACTTTTCTTTTGTTTTGTTTTTTCCAAATGAATGTAGGTAGACCCTTTGTGTGCCATATGCTGGATTGTTGGAGAGAGAGAGAGATTGAATAAAAACCCTTTTCGTTCTTCACAATAATTCTTGTGACAAACTGTAACATTATACGTTTCTTTTTATTAAAATTCCATAGGGAAACATAATTACATGAATAATACCTACATAACAATTGACTTAAAATAAAACTATATACTTATAACATGTTTTTGTCTTAACTATCGTAAAACCAATAGAATAAAAAGATATGGATCCAATCCATATCTTTCTATAATTCAATTACATAACTAAAGTTTAATATTGATTCATGTCTTGAGTTGAATGAGTCACATTTGATTCATGACAACATTAATTAATAATATTATGAATAAAATGTAGTCTAATTCAATATTTTGCAATGGTCGAAATAATAAATCAACAATGAAAAATAAATTGCTAAAATAATAATTTTAAACACAGTAAATATGTACAAATAATCTAAATAAAAATAATAATGAAGTTATTTTGGATTGGGTTTAGCTCAGTAGTATCTTTAAAGCCAAAACCAACCTCACCACATGGTGCATCCCACCGGCTAGCAAAAGAGGCTTTGGTGAAAGAGAAATAGGACATGTCGAGCCTATACCGATGTTAATATAAAGATTTGATAATAATAATTGATCTTTGATTTGTTGGATTTGTTTCCGCTTCGAATAGCAGAAAAACTATTAAAAAATTCGGAAAAATTAAAGTAAAAATATTTAAAGGCGATACGAAGTTGGCCGGGTCAGCTAGTAATATAATAAAATCCTAATTAACGTTTATAGATGGCTAGTTTATAACAATAATTCTTGTAGCTTTAGAACTTACGAAGGTTTTTATAGCCTAGCATAGAATGACGAGCTCGGTGGTCGAATGGTTAGCAATGGCCACTTTGACTCCGAGGTCGCGGTTTCGATTCCCGCACAATGTGATGGGACACGAGCCCTACTTCGCGCGAGAGCTATACATGCGACCTCTGGTACGTACATGTATTCGACTCTACCGTTTCCGTGATCGTCTCTTTACTAAACGACTTTCTATAGGCAACATACTCTGTGTCGATGGGAAGTCTAATCATGTTTATGGCAGCTGGTTGGCGGTTTCAAGGTTCGGTTAAGCTACTATGACTCCAGACAATATATCTCATCGCATTGCTATTCTGTCAGGTCTGCTAGTAGCGCCTTCGAAAGTAGTTAGGCCAGTCGGGCATTACAATTAGCCCGTATCTAGCTGTAAGGTGATAATATTACTGAGCATAATGAAGGCATCAGACAGATGATTGAACCGCGTAACGACACGTATGAGGTAGCGAGGATTCCAGCCAGCTTCACTCTACCGAGAGGGGTGCCTAAGACCCTGCATCCAGGGGTGTATCTAATACATCTTTCTGACTCCGCTCGTCTGCGTGCGAACGCTTACTTAGTGGGCCATAGGCCTCTTTTGTCACATAAGTACCATGGAATTTTAATTCTTTTATGCGAAAGTCACTGGGCCCAGGACATTTCGACGAAGCGAGTCGTATGAGAGGAATGTGTGGTGGAACGGTCAGAAGCTCGACTGGCCTGGTCTGGCAGTCAGTAGAGAAACCGAATCGTCATATTGTCTGCTTACTCAGCCTCGGCTATTAACAGTGTTGACTGTGTTTGCCAGGGCATTGCGACCATATATGTATATATGAACTGAATTAGTGAATATAGGATACTTGCTAGGTTCTTGATCAACAGCACATCGACACAAAGCTGGCTCATAGAAGTACGAGTAAGTACACAATTGTTTGTCAAAGCAACATGTCACAGTTAATAAATAATAGTTCCTATTCAGACTCTGATTACGGCCATATAGCTTGTTCACTAATATCTTCCTATAATGTGATCAAAACAGTCTATGGTTGTTGTGTTTAGGCCCTAAACTTTAAAGACCCGACGCTCTCGCATCGCTCGCGAATCAACAACACTCTGACGAATAAGTCTATCATCCACCTCTACAATGCACAATCGAGCTGCTTTGCTTAACATGTAAAAATAAGAAGCGACCTTGTATGCTATGTTTTAATGATGCTCTAGATAATATTAGCGTAGCCATGTTTGCTGTTTTAAATACGAAGTCGTGCTTAATAGTTATGTTCAGGGCTACCATGACTTTAGTAGCGTCATGGCGGTTTAGTATCTGCGATAATACTTATTCCAGCTTGGATAAACTGTTGCAGGCATGTATTGATGTATCGAATAGTAAACGGTGAAAGCCATAAATGGGGTTTGAGTGTCGAGACAATTTCTATGAATGAGGCGATGGTTGCAAGAACGATTCTATCCCGATTTATTAGAATTATTAACACAATCTTACAAATATATATTATTATAACTGCACTAATCGTTCAGTCAGTATCGCCTCTTACATAGACTTAAAGCGGAAATCATGCACACAAGAAATGTTAAGAGAAACAAGTGTTAAGATAATGAAATTAAATGATTTATTTTACTAATTCTGATAAAATAGTGGTTCATATTGTGCGTTACTTTTACACTATCAGTACAAGCGAATTTGGATCTACATTTTGGCCACACAACTCAGAAAGCCCGTGCTTTTAGAAAGTGTTATAAAAACCGTGGAAAAAGGCCCCACCTCTAATCTGATAGTTTTAGTTTACATAAAATGGCTCTCTATGTAGACCAATGCTTCCAGCCCATAAGCCTCATCTTGAGAAACGTTCGGCGTCTCTGCAAGATTACTAGCCAGATTCCAACAATGATTCTACATTTTAAAACAATCGACGACCAATTATATTGGTCGGTGTCTGCAAAACAAAACCCGAAATAAAGCTATGTTGCCAAAATAGTAATTTCCTAGGTGTGATGTTGATTACGTACAATAATTCTAACAACGGTAACTATAGTGAGATATACCAATCCCACTGTAACAAAATCACGGCTAATATTTAGTAATTTAATCAAAACTAACGCCTTTACATTGTATTAATTATAGGCAAATTCTAACTCCTATTTGTAAATTATTTATCAACATCACTGTAAAATATTATCTTGAATGCAGTTAAGCCGTTATGTAAGTTCTAGATTAATATCCTTGGTGCTACTTATAGCTAATTACAATTATTACTAATCTTATCGTCGGGTTAAATTAACAGAGAACAAAACAGGTACATTACCCTCGGTAATTGCCGAAGAAATTCGTGGCACTGATTCTAAGTTTAATAGCCTTATTTGGCAAAAGAAAACAAACACAGAAGTTATACTCTAATACTAAGATTACAAATATGGATCGTTATTGCTGTCGATGTCTTGCGTCTTCGCCGATGCAACCCAGAATGTCTCGACTGGTCTCCCCGCGTCCCCCAAATCACCCCCGCTGCCTTCCACCCCTAGCCAGCGCGCGCGCCGCCTTCCGAACTCTCCTGGTCATCGCTCATTCGCTCTGTAAATATTTTTAAGAAAACGCAGTATCTGATTCGTTCAAACAAAGCCACGCCTAAATTACGCCTATTTTAGAAAGCTAGGATTTATTCTCACGCTCTCTAAAAATGCAGCAATAATTTTAAATTGTTTTTTTATTGCGGGTGTCCGCCGGGTTCCTTCAATATAATTGTCTAGGACAAAAAACTGTCCATGTGCAGCAATTAGACATTTCTGGCAAAAGTTTCATAGATATGTCTTTTGTCTACAGCTCCCAGCGTGGTGCCGACAAAAGTATAATGGAAATATGTAGTATTGTTTTATGACACAAAATGTGTCTTATTGCCTTGGCGGCAAATTAATGTTTCCGCACATTACAATTATTAAATACAAAAAATAATGTTACTAGTTAAATACTATGAAAAAAAAAAAATATATATGTCATGTATGATGTGTCATCACAACAAGACAAACATTTGTGTGCATCAACATGTCTGTTTGTCTTGGTCTGGGTATTTTCTATGTATTCTAAGTATGTATTTACAAAAAAAAAACGTTATTAAGTACATTTATCAGTTGTCTAGTACCCATAACACAAGCTTTGTGCTTAATTTGGGACTAGATGGCGCTGTGTAAAATTGTACAGAAATATTTATATTTATTTATAGAATATATTATCCTAGGCTTCAATATATTATCCTAAGTTTTAAGAAGAAATGATGTTTTAAATTGATATAAAATATTTTATGTTGTAATAAATAAATTTCAGGACAGTCCATTGAAATTGGCACCCATTTGGATCTCACTTCTTTTGTCGTTGAAGTTGCATAATATATCATAATATTTAACCTGACTCTCATTTCAAATTTATGTTTTTGATGGGATATTATTACTTTATATATATCTTTTATATATATATCATTACTTTATATATGTACAGAAATTATTAGTAGGTACTTACTAAATAATATAACTCGTAATCTACTGTATTTTCCTACGTTTACTGAAATATAATAGTCTTTTTTGTGTTATTTTCTATATTTTATTGTAGCTTTGAAATGTTTGAGTGAATTGCCCATTCAGTGTACGGGTTTTCTGTTTATACTGGCCAATTTGTCAAAGTCGGGGCGGTATAACGTGCTCTGGTGGTTGTACTCTGCAATTGAGCTCTCTTGTGCCTTGATTACACTTGGATCTAAATTGATAAGATATACTTCATGCAAGGTTTTAGCTCTGGAGAGTCCAACGTAACGCTGCCCTTAACTGAATATAGAGCCCATGTCGAGAAGAACGCTGTCAAGGTTTTAAGGCCTTGAGAATCGAAAGTTATCCAGCATCAAAAAAGACATTATGATAATCGAATCGCAAATGCAGATAGTGAATGGCAATATCTTGATTCCATTATCTTTAGAACAACTTAGCATATTTCTGTAAAAAAATTTTTTTTTCTTTTTTTTGATGTAATGCGATTGACTTATAAAGGAAGATTGTTTTTTTTTTTCGACGAGCAAGCGAACTGTTGTATTGCAAATATTTTTCGTTTCTAATAAAATAACTTAAAAGAAAAAATAAATATGGCATTTGAAGGTAAGACGCAAATATAAAACTAAACGGGGACGCCGCACCGCCTTCCATCCCGCGGTGTGGTAATTCCATGCCGGAAATCTCATTTACTCGACGAGATGTTCGGCGGGCATTGCTATCCCTCGACGTTCATAAGTCGAGTGGCCCAGATGGCATTCCGACAGTGGTCTTAATGCTGTGTGCTCCTGAGTTGTGTCCTGTTCTTACCCGCCTTTTCGCGCTCTCTTATTACACCGGGCAGGTACCGTCGTCGTGGAAGACTGCGAACGTACACCCTGTGCTCAAAAAGGGTGACAGATCAGACCCATCGAATTACAGGCCTATCGCTGTTACCTCCCCTTCTCTCCAAGGTAATGGAGCGCGTCATTAACAACCGGCTCCTGAAATACCTACAAGAGCACGACTTAATCAGCGACCATCAATACGGCTTTCGCCATGGTCGCTCGACTGGTGATCTACTAGTGTATCTTACACATCGCTGGGCTTCAGCCGTTGAGAGTCAAGGTGAGGCATTAGCTGTCAGTCTTGATATGGCGAAGGCGTTCGATCGGGTCTGGCACCGTGGTCTTCTTTCGAAGTTGCATGCATACGGTCTACCAGAGGGTTTATGCGAATGGGTCGCTAGCTTCTTGTCCTGCAGAAGCATTAGAGCCGTTATGGAGAGCAGTTGCTCCGATAGCATGGACATTAATATTCCCCGCTCTCTGGTGGAGGAGAGCCGCGAACAGCTTGTGTCGAAGATCGAGAGCACACTGAATAGTGTGTCCGATTGGGGGCGAAAGAACCTGGTTCATTTCAATCCCACTAAGACACAAGTCTGCGCGTTCACCGCTAAGAAAACCCCGTTTGCTGTGGCTCCTTAATTCCAAAACACACCCCTTAACATCGCCAAAAACATTAGGATTCTTGGAGTTGAAATCTCCAGCGACGTTCAGTTTCGTTGTCACCTGGAGGGGAAGGTCAAGCTGGCATCGAAGAAACTAGGTGTGCTCAACAGGGCGAAGCAGTACTTCAATCCGCGGCAAAGACTTATGCTTTACAAAGCTCAAGTACGGCCGCATATGGAGTACTATTGCCATCTATGGGCGGAAGCGCCTAGATACCAGCTTGCACCTTGTGACTCGATTCAAAGGCGCGCTGTGAGGATTGTCTATGATCCCAAACTAACAAATGGTTTAGAACCTTTAAGTCTGAGAAGAGATTTTGCGTCCCTTTGTGTATTCTATCGTCTGTACAATGGGGTGTGTTCAGAGGAGTTGTTTGATATGATGCCAACGGCCTCCTTCTACAGTCGCACCGCTCACCATCCACAGGGAATTCATCCTCACACATTGGAGCCTAAGTGGTCACGTACTGTGCGGGTCCAGAGAAGTTTTCTCCCGCGTAATGTCAAGCTGTGTACTTGCCAATCACCCTGATGCCCCTTTTTTCCAGTCCAGCGTTTTAAATACGTCTTCCAGAGCAACGGTAAGAAGTTTCAGGGAAATGACATCCCTTGACGTAGTCCCCGCTGCAGTTGGATAGGCTTAGACTGCTGGTCCTGAAAGCGAACAGTCATTGTCGCAGAGCTTTATAGTCATCTCAGCACCTCAATATTGCGGTGATCGACTTGGCACCGCTGTAAGGATTAAAGAACAGACCAAGTTTCGATGAAATCCAAGGCTTTCTCGTAATCCAAAACCCACACAGGATGGCAAATTGTACTTTATGGTTTTCTGCATAACCTGCCGCATTGTATGCATGTGGTCCACGGTAATGTAGTCTTTACGAAACCCAGCCTGTTCCAGTGGCTGCTAGTCATCAAGTCTTCGTGTGAGACAATTCTTTACAAAGCTCAAGTACGGCCGCATATGGAGTACTGTTGCCGTCTATGGGCGGAAGCGCCTAGATACCAGCTTGCACCTTGTGACTCGATTCAAAGGCGCGCTGTGAGGATTGTCGACGATCCCAAACTAACAAATGGTTTAGAACCTTTAAGTCTGAGAAGAGATTTTGCGTCCCTTTGTGTGTTCTATCGTCTGTACAATGGGGTGTGTTCAGAGGAGTTGTTTGATATGATGCCAACGGGCTCCTTCTACAGTCGCACCGCTCACTATCGACAGGGAATTCATCCTCACACATTGGAGCCTAAGTGGTCACGTACTGTGCGGTTCCAGAGAAGTTTTCTCCCGCGAACTGTCAAGCTGTGTTCTTGCAAATCACCCTGATGCCCCTTTTTTCCAGTCCAGCGTTTTAAATACGTCTTCCAGAGCAACGGTAAGTAGTTTCGGGGAAATGACATCCCTTGATGTAGTCCCCGCTGCAGTTGGATAGGCTTAGACTGCTGGTCCTGAACGCGGACAGTCATTGTCGCAGAGCTTTATAGTCATCTCAGCACCTCAATATTGCGGTGATCGACTTGGCACCGCTGTAAGGATTAAAGAACAGACCAAGTTTCGATGAAATCGAAGGCTTTCTCGTAATCCAAAACCCACACAGGAAGGCAAATTGTACTTTGTGGTTTTCTGCATAACCTGCCGCAATGTATGCATGTGGTCCACGGTAATGTAGCCTTTACGAAACCCAGCCTGTTCCAGTGGCTGCTAGTCATCAAGCCTTCGTGTGAGACAATTCGTGATAACCCTTGAAAACAGCCTATACACGTGGGTTAGGAGTGAGGTCGGTCTATATGTCTTAAATAAGATTTTGTTACTTTTTTTGAGGAAGTAGACGACCAAACTCCTGGTCCGCATGACTGGTGCGGTCCCATTGTGAATGACGGAATCAAACAGACGTAGTAGCCATTAGAACGGGAGTTCCTGCAGCTTTCAACCGTTCTGTTGTAATTCCGTCCTCACCGGGAACCCTACCGTTTTTCAGCTGTTCAAGGGCTATCCTAATCTCACCCATGACGATGTCCGGAATGTCCTCGGTTTCGTGTCGGGTTAGCGGGGCTCGGTGATCACTTACACGAACAAAAATGCAGGGACAGCATAAAGTTTGCCATAGAATCTCTTCCCCTCTGCGAAGATCTCTAGCTTAGAAGACACGGTTCGACCATACTCTAGCTTGATCTTGGATAGATATGTTATGGAAACCCTTTAAAATAAATAAACCCTAATAGTTTTAATGTTGCGTGCTATCACGTCTGTTGGATTTAAAACCGACTCTGGAAACTAATCGATTGTTAGTTAGGGCGTAATCAAGCTTGTCGCTGGGCAACACTCGTTTCGGAAGTGCGCGCCGTCAGAGGGCGCGCGCGCGCGGCAGTCTCACATAGTCTCAGTCGTCGCAAATGGTTGCGGCGCGAGGCGCGCCTTCTGGAAAGCGCTCCATAGACTCCCCGTTCTGGAAAGCGGTTGTTGTGTTGTGTTGCTTCGGGATAGGCCTCGCAGCACATACGGTAGTCTCGCGACCTGGAGTTCGCGTAGCAGTCGCGAGTGGTCGCCCGTAGTTCGCTGGATGGACTCGCGGGGCTGACAAAAAAATAAACCTAAGCAACGTGGCGTGCGCGAGGCGCTTCTGGAACGCCGGGGTTGCGTTGCTGTGCTTAGCTTCCGGATATGCTACAGCACATACTGGAGTTCGCGACCTGGAGTTCGTGTTCTAACGCACTGGAACCGTGCGGGACCGCGGATCGACGCCGGGAAGCGTCGAAAGTTCGGACAGTGTTAACAATGAGTGATTGATCGCTGGGCGACCTTGGAACTCTGGATCATTGTGGTGAACGACTCCTTATTATTATATCTATATGTTTGCGATCATTCGCATATTTGTTTGTATAGGTATACAAACTATTTATTTAAACAGTTCTTAGTTTTCAAAAAAGAAAAAGTTAAGAGTTGTCACTTCTCTCTCCAGCTGCCATCAAGTGAGCTCTATTTATATTTCAGGTATTTTTTATTAATTTTTCTATATTGTATTTATCCAGCCTAAATAAAATCAGATTAAACTGCATAACTGTTAATTATATTTTCTCCGCCATACATTTGTGGTCCATAAGTCGCCGGATAAAAATTTAGAAATTTTTCTTTCAAAAATCAATACGATCGTCATACTACGTGAACTACGTACAATATGGCGGACGAATGTCGCAAACTAAAAGCACAACGTAATGCAGTAAAAGAACGAAATACACGAATTTTCAATTTTACGCATCAACAAATTGAAGGAGGTATTGACGTGAACGAATATATTATGCGATGCGCAGATCTTGAAAAATTAATGGATAAATATGATGAACTGCAGAGCTTAATTGAAATTAAGGACGACGAAAGCGTAGATGACGACGAGGAGCAATCAACTAAAAATGAGGAGGATAGAAGTACGGTTCAGACGAGGTATTACACGACGAAAGCGGCATTACAAAAGGTTATTGACGCACATAGAGCCCCAACGAGCGGGTCTATTTATTTGAATGCCCATACATGTGAACAACACAATAACATTTCCAATGACGTACTTTTACCAAAACTAGGATTGCCAACTTTCGATAACGACATTACGCAATGGCCCAATTTCAAGAACATTTTTATGACGTCTATTGGTAGCAGTAACATGTCACCATCAAGGAAATTGCAGTTCCTAATGACATCCCTGAAGGGAGAAGCTGCAAGCTTAATTAGCTCACTACTTATTACGAATGTCAACTTTGACAAGGCTATGGAAACTCTATGCACCAAGTATGAGAACAAAGTTATAGTTGTAAATACGCATCTTAGGTCATTTCTCAGTCACCCAACTGTCACTCGAAATAACTTGAAAGATTTTCTCAATTGCTTGCAACAAAGTTTAGATTCATTGAATGTTCTGGATATTAACACAGATAGCTGGGATGTTCTACTTGTATACTTACTTACTCAAAAATTGGATAATTCCTTACGCGCTTCGTGGGAACTAAGTAGAAAAGAGAACAATCTACCTACGCTAAAGGAGCTTCTAGGATTCTTGAATTTACGAATGATAGCGTTTGAGATTATTGATGATAAGTACGGAGACAAGAAACAACAACCTTCGAAGTCTAAGGTATCTTGTAATGCTTCTATTTTAAAAAATGATGACACGTGTTTTATACAATTGTCACCAACGGAACGCAATGCTTATGCTAAGACTCATGTACTATGTTTTAACTGCTTAAAACCTTATAAATTGAACCATAGATGTTCAAAGTATAAGTGCCTTACTTGTCGTGGCCGACAACATACTATGTAGCATATGCAAATTCCTCCTATTACAACTAATTCTTTATTGGTTTCTCAAGTAACTGAGGGAAAGGTACAACAATCTTTTAAGCAGTTAAAACATAGTACATGAGTCTTAGCGACTCATGTACTATGTTTTAACTGCTTAAAACCTTATAAATTGAACCATAGATGTTCAAAGTATAAGTGCCTTACTTGTCGTGGCCGACAACATACTATGTAGCATATGCAAATTCCTCCTATTACAACTAATTCTTTATTGGTTTCTCAAGTAACTGAGGGAAAGGTACAACAATCTTTGCCTGCACCAGCAGCAACCACACTGCCTGCTCTTGCAGTACCCACGGTTACAACGCCCGCGGCTTCTACGCCCACTGTGCCTACCTCTTCTTATAATTTAACGACGCAACTGACACCAAACCATAGTGTCAATCTTAACGCTAACGATATACCTCTTACGGTCGTTCACACCGCTTATACGAGTACTAATACTAAAATGCACGTATTACTATCCACAGCAATTATAATTCAAGATGCGACTGGTCAGTGGCACACGGCTCGAGCCCTCTTGGATTCTGGCAGCGAAGTAAACCTAATTACATGCAGGTTGGCGCTCAAACTTAAGTGTAGGCAGGATAGTAGCCAGTACTCCATTCTTGGAATAGGTGGTTCTCAGCAGCCATCCAATGTTTCTATTACGACGTATATTGCATCACGTATGAGTGAATTTAAGGCCAGTATTACATGCTTAGTTATGGACAAAATTACGGCTCCCTTACCTCACTTCTATGTTCGTACTGACAGCTGGAACTTACCGAAACGTCAGGCCGCAACACTTGCGGATCACACATTCAACATCCCAAGCGAAATCGACATTATTATAGGTGCTCAATTATTTTATTCAATTATCTTACAAGTCACATCCAATTAGGTACGAATTTACCGCATTTGGTAAATTCAGTATTTGGCTGGATTATCTCTGGTACACTAGTGCTGGATGCTCAAGCAGTCAGCCACACGGCTTTAGGTTTTAATACGGCAGCCATTAGCCTGCACGTCGTTACAGACAACAGTGTTGATAAACTGTTGACACGTTTTTGGGAACAGGAGGAGTTTAGTAATAAGCCAGTACTTACGCCAGATCAAGCTTATTGCGAACAGTTGTTATTCCAAGACACCACGTACGTTGATGATAGCGGTCGTGACACTGTCAACATGCCTATCAATGAAAACTTGATTTGTAACATAAGTAACACATTTAATACCACATATAGTTGCCTATTAAATTTAGAGTCGAGGTTTGTTAAGGATCCAACATTACGCCAATATAAACAGTTTATTAAAGAGTGGATGTATAATGACGTAAAAGAGTGGCCTATGTCTACGCCACAATTATTGGCATGTCAGGACAGTAGTTCAGAGATAGTGCAGGATAAAAAACAAACCGTACATGCTGTCACTGTGAATAATACTCCGTTCTTAGATTATTTTAATAAGTTTTTTAGTTTTACAAAGCTGAATAGAGTTATGGCTTATGTGTTTAGGTTTATTTATAACTCACGAAATAAAGAAAAGAATTCTACTTTCCTTTCGGTTTCGGAATTCAATTTTTCACATAATTTCATTATACGAACATTGCAAGACATTTCTTTAATAAAGAAAGAAAAGAGTTGGAATCATTGCAAATTTCAGATAATAATAAAAATTCTTATACTTTTAAATCCAGTCCTCTACGAAAGCTCAATCCTTTTCTAGATAGTGATGGGATTATTCGTGTGGGAGGAAGGATAAAACATTCAGATGTTCAATACAATCATGCACATCCTATCATCATACCTGCTCAGGCACACGTTACTTCGTTGATTATAGAAAGGTATCACTACAGACTTTTACACTCTGGGATACAGTCCACTTTTGCCAATTTAAGTTTGCGATATTGGCCTGTAAATGTTAGAATTGAAGTCAAAAAAGTAATCACTGCTTAAGATGCATTAGATTTAGAGCGTCAACTTGTAAGCAACAGATGTCTTCTCTGCCGAGTCCAAGAGTGTCTCTAGTGCGGGCATTCACATGCGTGGGTGTTGATTTTAGCGGTGCGATTAGCATACGAAATAATATGCAACGGAACTGTAAATATACCAAAGTTTGTTTGATAATTTGTTTATCTACTCGTGCAGTGCACTTAGAGTTAGTAGGTGATTTGTCTACTCATTCTTTTATCAATGCTTTAAAGCGTTTTATATCTAGGCGAGGCATATGCACTAGTATCAGGTAGGATAACGCTACTAAATTTAAAGGATTTCACAATGAACTTAACGAATTATATAGAACGTTTAAGATTGATTCTTCACTATAGTGACATCGTTAATTTTTGTAGTAGTAATAAAATTGAATGGAATTTTACTGTACCCTTAGCGAGTCAAATGGGTGGTATATATGAGGCAGGAATCAAATCCGTCAAAAATCTACTCAAACGTCAACTATGTAACGTTAAGCTTACGTATGAACAATTAAATACTGTACTTATACAGATTGAGAGAATTCTCAATAGTCGTCCGTTGTGCGCGTTGACTGATGAGCACTACGACATGCCGTGTTTGACTCCTGCGCATTTTCTCATAGGTTCGCCTATAATAGATTTACCTGAACCTAATGTCTGCTATATTTCTGAAAATAGATTGTCACTATTCCAAAGACTTACTCGTATAAAACAAATCTTTTGGAAACAATTTTATAAAATAATACTTGTCTGAACTGCAAACTAGATCTAAGTGGTTAGGCAAATGTAATAATATAGAGATAGGTAATATAGATAGGTAATATATTATTAAGTCAAAAAATATTAATGTCAATAATGTACTAAGTTAATGTCGGTTTCATATAATGTCATGCTTACAGGATAAAAAGTCACTTAATGAATAAAAACATTTGTATTTTAACCAATTAGTTAATCTAATTTTAAATAGATTAACGTTTAATTCCCTTATGATTTTTGGAATTTTATTATAGATTTTTATTGCCATATAGAAACCGTTTTTCTGGTATAGCGTTGAATTTGCGTTAGGTAACTGTAATTTCGTTGGATCCCTGGACAAATGCTTTTTACTTTCATTCGCTTTTTTAAATATTTCCGGATGCTTTTTAACAAATAATCCAGTCTCCAGTATATACAAAGACGGCAATGTTAATAAACTCAACTTTTTGAATCTAGTTCTGTCATTGGTACGATACGGATAACATTACCACTTATTTTGCCGATATTTGGATAAATAGGAAAGTCAATTCCCAGGTTGTACAGAAGAAATCTCATCTTCATCTTCCGTTGATAACTGCTCCGTATCAGTGTTATGACAACTGTGTTCACGCTCACCGTCGCTTTCAATATCATTCAATAATATCGAATAATACATTTTCATTGCTTACATTTGTCTTGTTTGCCAATATTTAGCATAAAAATAATTAGAAAAGCTTTAATTTATTGAAACTATTCATATGGAATAAAAAACAAATATAAAAATAATACTTACGTTAACATTCGCGCGATGAGTAAAATGCCGCGCGCTGGCACCCTGAACGAACGAATCACTCCCTTGAGAGACTGAGGCACACCGACACGGGAACGCTGTCATGCGCGGGGCGGGGGAAGTATAAAACTCAGCTACCAGACGACCCACCAGTGTGCGCGCAGTAGTGACAAAATTACGAAAGTTTTAATTTCACCGTGAGGGAAATGCTTATAGCGCGAGTGCTCGCGGGTTAAGACAACGTTTTAAGAAAGAAAGCAAGTATATTGTCATTCCCGTCGAACGACATTCAAAAGCTCTTTACCAGGCTCGTTGATGATCATACCGTCCACCTTCCTATGGCTCCACCGACCTCGCGGTCATATGAGCTGAATGGCGGGAGATGCGCGCGGCACTTTGCTCTGAGGCTGTTTCGTGCCGCGGGCAATGCTTGACTTCATACAAGTTCTTTAATCTGCATCTTTTGCCCCATTGGCACTCTCCCTCTTCTAGGGCGGCGACAATCACATCTATACCTTCGCTTCTTTTCTCTTGCACTGGACTGTCTGGATCGGATTCCCCTGCTCCACCTGCTCCCTCGGTCCTGGCAGTGCACTCGGCTCGCTCTTCCATGCTCGTGCTTTTGCCACTAGTGGGCGAAGCCTCGCAGGGCTGTACGTTCGCCGCCGTCGATACATGGGTCGAGAAGTACACCGGCCCCACTTCTGTCTCGCTATCATACTGAACCGCGTCCAACATACTTGATTACAGATGACCATATATGGGACAGGACCACAATATGTGGTCCCTGTTCTCCACGATTTCTCCGCAAGAGTACATCCCGTACTCCGCCACTCTTGAGTCATGCAGCCGCTTCCTGAATGTCCCGTGACGGTCGGAAACCTTGTTTATTATTATTATTTATTTAAAATTACAAGTGACATGACTCATTATGTTAGTAAGTAGACTATTCTAATGTGTTAGTAAATACAAATGATATTAATTTGAGGGTGCAGCTTATTGCAGTGAAGCATATAAGGGCTGTACACTCTGCCCGCAATCATTCTAAGAATGTTGTTGGGGCTGTCCCGGACCCTGCACACCAAGGACGCACACCTTTTGCGCATTGTTGCAAAAAAGCAATCAACGCGTGCTTTCGCGAACATTCCTGATGCGTTACAGAAACAGGGCAGCCCCATCAACACCCGGAACGCGTCATTATATTGAATCCGAAGGGCCGAGTAGGCCCGTTGCGTATAATCCCTCCACAGGCTGCAGGTGTATCGGGAAGTACAATATGCTCTAAATAATGTTAGTTTTACTTCCCTCGAACAACGCGCAAACCTGCGAGCAATCATATTCGCCCTGACCGACAGAGACCTTCGTTCCCTTTCAATATCTATATTGTCCTTGAGGTCGGACGAAACTACGTGACCAAGATATTTAAATGTTTCCACCCTTGACAATGGTGTACTGATAAAAGCAAACAAATTTAATTCGTAATTGCTTACTGTCAATCTATTTGTTATGACAACAATTGATTTGTTACAATAAAACTGTTATAGTCGTCCGTAGATATAAACCTTTTTTTAAAAATAGATTTCCGAAAAATAAGCTAAGTAAAGGGTTGACAATCTAAGCGAGATTGTTTCTCTGGAAGAAAAATCCAATAGTCCCATCATTGAACTACTCTACTGGGACTACTGGGCATACACCGAGGTTTCTTTCTATTTTGATTTTGAACTGATTTCGTGAGGTGAATGAAGTTGTGTTTTTAATTTTTTTTTAAGAAATTATGGATAATGAGAATTAAACCTCTATCACAAACAACAAACGTGTGCACAAGTACAATCTTGTATCTCTCTGACATTAATCAGTCGTCTGTCAACTAGTGGGTATAAATGGTCATATTTGTCGCTAATAAAGGTTTATAGTAGGGTCCACCGTTCTATAACTTATGAATTGGTGGTATATTAAAGACTTATAGCAGAATGTTCCCAATGCTATAGAACGTTTATGAACAGTGACGTTTTGGGGTCTTCCTTTTAGCAGCAAATTATATAATATGATTAACTTTAAATATTATATTTTATCTTGTTACACCTAAGTAGAATTCCGAGTTACATAAAATACATCGTTAAACAGTAAGAAAACGAAAGCATGCGTCAACTGGCTTTCTTCATTATCATTTGTTGTGGTCATGGACATGTAGTACATCGGCCAGGACCCAGCTTGCATAAATTTATTTTTTTTATTTTTACAGGGAATAAAATCAATTCGAATGATAAGCATATGTTCATTTTTTGCATTATGCTGGTCATGTTTAGTGGTTGCAGCCCTAGGAATCTCCATCTTAATACGGCTAATAGAACAAACTAAAGTGATTTGTTTGTATGCATTACTAAAACCTGCGAATAGTGGTAAGTAACAGTTTATTTTTAAGTATCACGCAGGCTGCTGAATAAACATATGGTCCACCTGATGGAAAGCGATAACACCTAACTACTAACGCAAGCCTCTCCTCACGACTAAAAGACTTCACTGGCAGGATTGAAACATTATGAATTTTTAGGGTTCTTAAAAAAGATAAGTTATGTACTTATATGATGATGTACTTATAGAATTTAAAGGCGTTTGTAAGAGAAAAGTTTTTAGAAGCCACTCATGGTAAACTTTTGAGTATAAGATTTAGTAACTAGAAAGTGAAGGTGAAATAAAATTTTTAATTTATCAAAAAGTTTTTTTTTTTCCTGGAAAATACAGGTTCATCACTCAGTTATACAATACTAAATTAACATGGGCGCCTGATAATGTCCGATGCCATATCAAAAATAAGAAATAAAGTCAGCGACAGAGCACAAGTTAAAAGTATATAATCTTAGGGTAGTGGTTATTTTACAGAGCCTCCATTCCTATTACAATCAGATCATTTAGACCGTAAAATTTCACAGATCTAGGTAAGATTGTAATATAAATGGCCAGGTCCGGAGTTCAAGTAAAAACTTAAAACCAAAGTATTGTCACCGGAGTGGTGTGGAGGCAATAATTCATCTGTGCACACAATTCGGTGCAGTAATCTATACCCGATCCTGAGGTCGGAGTTGCTTTGAAGCAGTGCAGCGCCTCCACACTATTGCAAACGGAGGGTGGTTCGGTGCTAGTTTGGAGGGTAGTAAAAAAACCTCCCTGCGGACAAAACACCACGCAAACAGGGATTGCACTGGTGCACAGAATCTATCACGTTTGAAGGTTAAATTATAAGATTTACATACCAATTGGGGAGGTTCAGACCCGCCGCCTTCAATGGAAACCTCTTCGACCCAACTGTAAAAACACTATTTCACAGTTACAAATAGTTTCACCACTATATGTATTCACCGGTGTATACAGATCGTTGAAGAACTCACCAAGACAATATTACGATCGCTCGTAAAGGCTACCGGGCGCTCCTGGCAGGACTTAAAGGCAGCTTGCTTCTATTCCCGGCTATTTGAGTGCACTGAAGTCTGGAACGAACGAAAACACTATAGCATCACGATATTCACTTTGACGAGGACATTTGAAGACGCTTGAAGAATCAAGCTTTTCGCTGTGTTAGGAGTGACAATTCTTGGCGGTAGCAGCCGCGACCAGTCGAAGACACGAGCGTAGGTGTTGAAGGGTCGAATTTTATATCGGGAAAAGGACCGATCTACATCGTAAAATCCCCTCCGTGACCACGGAACGCGTGACTTTACAAAACTCCGCAAAAATTACACTAAATGCATTTTTATAAAATTTCCGATCACGCCTCTCAAGAAAATGTCAGACGTCACCTGTCGACCGTGATACTTAAAAATCACTGTCTTTACAATTCTTGTCATGGCGCATCGCTCTTCTTCTTCATTAATAAAAACGTGGCGACCAATTTCAAAAGATCCCATCCTACTTACGAAACCTCCAAACGATTTTGGCAAACAAGATTAAGAAATCAAATTATTAATTCTATTTATGAACCGGAAACTTATAAATTCTTCTTCTTCAGGAATAAAAACACTGTAACTACTTCCTAATAATACACTGCGACTCCTCTTCAATAAATCTTCTACACTAAAGAAACGCCAAACGATTTTTGCAAACCACAAGATTAAGAAATCATCATCATCTAAGCATCAAAAATAAAATCAGGACAAATGTCGGATGCTCAATAGATGGAAAATTTATAAATAATCTCAGTTACGCGGATGACATGGTCCTGCTGTGCCCATCCATTAGCGCGCTTCGTAAATTAATGAAAGTATGTGAATTATTTGCTGAATCACATGGACTTTCATATAACACCAAAAAAAGTGACTTGTTGGTCTTCCAGTGCAAGGGAAAACCCTTGCAAGTAGATAGTATTCCCTCTGTGACTCTTAATGGTGTACCACTTAGAAGGGTTACACAATTTAAATACCTAGGACATCTAGTCACAGAGGACTTATCTGATAATGCGGATATAGAACGAGAACGGAGGGCGCTGGCGGTTCGCAGCAATATGTTAGCTCGCAGGTTTGCGCGTTGCAGTAACGACGTTAAAATTACATTATTTAAATCATACTGCCAAAATTTCTACACGTGCAGCCTATGGGTGAGATATACGCTAGGAGCCTACAGCGCTCTCCGTGTTCAGTATAATAATGGTTTCAGGATGCTGATGGGGCTTCCGCGTTTCTGTAGCGCGTCTCAAATGTTTGCAGAGGCACGGGTGGATGACTTCTTTGCCATCATCAGGAAAAGGGCTGCATCCATGCTGACCAGGATGCGCGGGAGCCCTAACAGCGTTCTGAAACTATTGTCTGAAAAATTGGAAAACCCATTTGTTGAGCATTGGGTGCGAAATCATCTTCGCACTCAAGGCTCAAAATTGCCGAGGCCGGGCTCACATTGAAGTCTCTCCCCACTGTATAGTTATAGTTACTAACATAGTCTGTAAGTTTCTTTGTCACTAACATTATGGATTGTAAATACAGTGTAAAAATATTGTCAATCTGAAATAAATACATATATAAGCCTTTCTTCAACCGTGTTGGAATAGGCCTCTTTCAGTCTTCTCTATTCTGATCTGTTTTGGGCCACATTTATCCAGTTCATGCCCACCAACTTCACAACGTCGTCCTTCCATCGCATCAGTGGTTGCCCGACAGGTTTTTTTCTGTCCCAGGGTCTCCATTCCGGAACCGTTCTGCACCACGAGTCCGACTTTCTGGCTACACTGAGCGGCACGGAATGTGGCCCAAACATAAACAAAGCGATAAGAAGTCAAATAGATGTCGTATAACAAAGCTTTATGCTACAATTCATCAGTAATTTTGTTATTATTCGTTTTAGAGGGTTTTCACAAGAACATGATCGTTCATTTAAATTTTATGACATTTAAACCGCATTTCTGTGTGACAACGCAAAGAACAAAGGTAAGTTAAAATTCAATATTAAAATCTTAGTGGGTTTAATCTTGCTTTTTCTTTTTTTTTTATTAATCTATAGGTTATTCTTGTTTCCAGAATTGGAAAATATTGCCCATAACTCCAGCTCAGGTTGCACAAGCTGTATTATTGAGAGAACAAGGCCGAACTCGGCGAGAAATCTCTGAAACTTTAAATGTACCCCGTAAAACTCTAAGGTATACCTTGACGAGGTACCACCAGACTGGGCTCTATACGAAAAGACCAGGAAGTGGTGGAATAAGGTGTACTTCAGCGGGCGATGACCGTTTTATTGCCCTTGCAATTTTAAGAAATCGGTTCCTCGCCGCGGTTGAAATGCGACAACACCTACAAGCGGCCAGGGGGGTCAACGTTAGCGAGCGTACAATCAGACGGAGGATAAAGGAACGGGACCTGCGTGCTTGCAGACCAACTCGAGGTCCAGAACTCCTCCGGCACAATCTCGTAGCCCGACTTCGCTTTGCCAGAGAGCACGCTGATTGGACTCATAAAGAATGGAGAAAAGTTCTGTGGACAGACGAATGCAGAGTGGCTTTAAGGACCCCAGACAGTCGGGAGCGTGTGTGGAGATGGCTTGGAGAGCGATATAAACCAATTACTACCACTGAAACAGTCAGTTTTCATGGAGGGTAAATCATGGTTTGGGGAGGAATCAGTTCTGAAGCACGTACTGAGTTAGTAGCGCTTGAAGATCGTTTAACAGCAACACGATACATTGAAGAAATTCTTCAAGATCATGTTTTACCATGCTAGGGGTTCATCGGTATGAAGAACTTCTTCTAATCCAAGACAATGCTCGACCTCACACAGCGCGTTGCGTAAATGATTATCTTTTGGACGTCGGGAGACAAAAACTCCAGTAGCCAGCAAGGAGCTCAGACATGAACCCAATAGAGCATGTCTTGGACATGCTAAAAAGGAAAATCCGAACAAGTCATAACCCTCCACCGACTCTTCATGAGTTAAAAATCGAACTGCTGGCTGCCTGGGAAGAAATGCCTCAAGTAGAGGTTAAAAACCTAATCCACAGCATGCCTGATCGCATGCAGGCGGTCATCAGAGGCAGAGGTAGAAATACCCGATATTAATTTTAAGTCTGGTGTCGTTTCTTTTTTTTAATAAAATTTTATGTTCAATGTTGTTTTTTGTGTACAATGTCTTTAGTTCATAAATTGTTAAAAATCTCAGTATTCTGTACATTAAACTGATTAGCCATTTGTCAAATTATTAATTACACACATTTAATCAATAACTTCATGCATTTTTATTGTTATTGTGAGTAAAATCTCTAAAAAGCGCTTGGGCCACTTTCCGTGCCGCTGAGTGTATATGCTCAGCCCATTGACATTTGAGCTTTGCTACGCGGCGTGCGATATCAAAGACCAGACTTCTTTTCGGGAGCCACTTGTTGGTTTTCTTATCCCGAGAGCAATTTCTTATCAGAGAGCAATGGAAAGAAAACTGGTAGGAGTGTCACTCCTACCAGTTTTCTTTCCATTGCTCTCTGTGCAACCCCTAGTTTGTGGACAGTGGCCTTGGTTTCCACGTCCACCACGACCCACGTCTCAGCACCATACGTAAGAACTGGTAGGACGCATTGGTTAAAAATTCGCGCTTTCTGCTTTTTTGTGATTTTCATGTTAAAAGCAAAAACAAGTTTGGCAAATGCTGCCCAGCCTAAATGAATTCTCCTATCTATTTCGTTCTCCTGGTTCTCTTTACACATCTTCAACTCTTGGCCCAGATAGACATATTTGCTGACGGTCTCTAATGGCCTTTCGGTAGTCATTATTTTGGTCTTATCCAAGTTCATCTCCAAACCAACTCTCCGCGAGGAATTATAGAGATCTTGCACCATACCCTGTAGTTCTTGTGGGTCGTTGGCAAAGAGAATTATGTCATCCGCAAATCGAAGATTACTCAATCTAGCGCCGGAAATATTGAGTCGTTTGTCCTCCCAGTCGAGGCCTTTAAAGACGTCTTCGAGAACCAGGGTAAACAGCTTCGGCGAAATCGTGTTTCCTTGTCGCACGCCTCTTCCGAGCCACGAACGAAAGATTAAGAAATACCAATTATTAAGTTGCAGACATAATTATTTTCTGATTACCTATGTGTATCTATATGTATGTGTGTTTATATATGTAATAGGTAGGGGAAAAAGTCTTTTCGCATTATAGTATGTATGAACTTGTAATAAAATCTCTTTGGTTATACCATTTGTATCTAGCAGGTTTTGATATCTATAAAAAGTTTAAATTTTAAAAAAGATAATTCCAAATTCAAATTAGGTAAATGTGTGATTTTCATTTGTTTTTTTTACTGTCAAGATGAGTGAATCTAATGAAGAAATTCGATACATTTTAAAATTTTACTACAAAAAAGGTAAAAATTCAACGCAAGCTGCGAAAAAAATTTGTGATTATTATGGACCTAGTGCAGTGTCTGTGAGAGTAGCACAAATTTGGTTTAAGCGTTTTCAATCCGGAAATTTTGATGTCAAAGATGCACGTCGCTCTGGTCGCCCTGTTACGGATAAATTGGATGCCATTTCTGAAAAAGTGGAGCAAGATCGGCATATCAGTAGTTACGACGTAGCTGAAGAACTAGGAATTGACTAGATAAAAGGTTTGGCGCATAAAAAGGTCGTGGTCAAAGACCGGCCAGGCTTCAGAGACTCTGGCGAAACCCGGGTTAACCCGCAAGAAGGTGATGCTGTGTGTATGGTGGGATTGGAAGGGAAGATATTCATTATGAGCTGTTACCGCCAGGCAGGACTATCGATTCTGAACTCTACTGTGAACAACTGATGAGATTAAAGCAAAAAGTTGAGAGAAAACGATCGGAATTAATTAATAGAAGGGGTGTGATTTTTCATCATGATAACGCTAAACCTCACACATCTTTAGCCACTCAGCAAAAATTAAGAGAGTTTGACTGGGAGGTGTTAATGCATCCGCCGTATAGTCCTGACCTTGCACCTTCTGATTTCCACCTGTTTCGGTCTCTTAAGAATTCTTTAGGCAATATCAGGTTAACATCACGAGAAGACTGCCAAAACCACTTGTCGCGGTTTTTTGAACAGAAGTCCCAAAATTTCTATAGTAATGGGATCATGTCTCTACCTACAAGATGACAAAAAGTTATCGAACATAATGGCACCTACATACTTTAGTTAAATGTAAATAAACTTTAAATGTTTTGAATTTTCATATAAAATACGAAAAGACTTTTTCCCCAACCTAATATGTATGTATATATATATATATATATATATATATATATATATATATATATATATATATATATATATATATACATATGTGTGTAGTTATATGTATGTATATTTATAAAAGTAAAATTATTTTATTTATTAAGTACGAGTATTTGCATTCGTTTAAATTTAATAATATACCTAAATTAGCACTTTAATATTCTATTATACCTTTCCTGTGCACCTGCCATGTCTAATCTCTGCATCACCCTATGGTTGACTGGTAGAGAATGCTTGTATAGCATTAAGTCCGCCTGTGTACAATTTTGTGCATGAAGTTTAAATAAATAAATAAAACAATACCCATGACGATTTTCAGACTTTTTCACCCCATTTTACCCCTTTAGGGATTGAATTTTGAAAAATCCTGCAATACGTGTTTACTCATTTGTCTATAGAACTACTTGTGTAAAGTTTTGTATAAAATAGTTCAACTGATCTTGTTTCCCCATACAAACTTTGGACCCCTGTTTTGCTCCTTAGGGGATAACTTTCGACAAATCCTTTCTTAGTACACCCGTAGACGTCATAAGGAACGTGCCAAATTTGAAATCCCTAGACCCAGCGATTTGGGCTGTGCGTTGATATCTGTATCAGTCAGTCAGCTTCTTCTCTTATTCTATATTTAGAAAATATATATATTTCAATCCCATCGTACCCCGATGGGGATGATGGTCATATTCATTTAGTCGTTGAATTTTAAAACCATCGTTGTTTTTGTAATCAGCGGCCCGATAAACCATAAAAACAATACCCATGACGATTTTCAGACTTTTTGACTTCATTTTATCTTTTTATGGCTTGAATTTTGAAAAATCCTGAAACGTATAATTTACTCATTTATCTATAGAAGTACTCGTGTAAAGTTTAGGATAAAATAGTCCAACTTATCTCGTTTCTCCATATAAACTATGGACCTCCTTTTCACCCTCTTATGGGTAGAATTTAAAATTTGGAAAATCCTTTTAAGTAATTTCGTTTCACTATTATATTTTCAAATCGATGCCATTTTCGTACTTGACGTCCCAGAAAACTATAGAATCAACACTCATATTGATATTATGACATGTCAACCCCATCGTGGGTGATTTTATGTCACGATTGTATTTATAATCCAACATAGCCGATATGTTAGATTATAAAATAGCTGTTGTTTTCGTAATCAGCGACCCAATAAATCATAAAAACAATACCCATGACGATTATTAGACTTTTTCACCCCATTTCAACCCTTTAGAGGTAAAATGTTGAAAAATCCTAAAACACGTGTTTACTCATTTATCTTGTAACTGGTGTTTTTTTGTCGCTGCACATGTCTTAGGATTTTAATCACACTCTACATTAATTTAAAAATAAGAAAACATTCATTACGTTGGAGTGTTTACAATTTGCGATGTTGACATTCCGCCTAGCTATCTACGCTCAAAAGACAATTGATCTACTTTTTATTTTTGCCGGAATGCGGATCCTGGATTCGCGCAGTTGAGGATTATCGTGTTGCATGGAATGGTTGATGTTTCTTGTGTTGGTACTCGGGAGTTATTTGGGTTTTTTTATTGAGTATGAATTCGGAACAGTCGCTAAGCCGGCGCGCGGGGAGAATTTTAAGTGGAGATTTGCGGCGACGCAAAAACTATTTCGCCCAAGAGAGTCGCCCTTTTTCTCCTGGTGTAGGCGCTCCCAACGGCAACTAGAAGTACGCTCGCCGCGCGTTTGCAGTGACATGCCGCAAGCTAGTGATTCCCAGGCGCCTTGGTAAGCCGAATTTCCAAGCGTGTTAGTACGTCGCCATCGAGGTGAAATCGCAAGATTGTAACGCTGCGTTCGTTTCAGACTTCCGCCAATCAAACCTCCAGTTGGGAGGAACGGCGGTTCAAACCTCCAGTTGGGAGGTCTTTTATATATACTGCTACTGCGAAGACGTTGTACTGCGTCACAGCTATCCTGACCTCCGGTCGGCTAACGATTGCGGCACCCAGATCGTGTCGACAGGCTTAACTGCATACATCGCTGCGGTTACCATACCTAAGTAGATTTACCGACTTGGCCATTTATCTTACAAATTTGCCCTTAACTGTGAAATTTTGCTGTCGAATTATTATGATCGCAATAAACTTTTGCTCTATAGCTTACTGTATTTCTTATTTGTGATATGGCATTAGAATGATCTAATATTATTATTTATCTATTATCACTACATAGTATAAAACAAAGTCGCTTTCTCTGTCCCTATGTCCCTTTGTATGCTTAAATCTTTGAAACTACGCAACGGATTATGATGCGGTTTTTTTTAATAGATAGAGTGATTCAACTGGAAAGTTTATATGAATAAATGAATGAATGAATGAATGAATGAATGAATTATTTATTTGCTATGAATGTGGTTGAATACAGTTGAATGGTCATATATGCTTAGAGCCTTGACATTCAGCCAATAATGGCATGCAAAATTTACATAATATGCACGTGTAACAAATTAAAACAACATTTTTAACTAATTTCTATAGAACAGTAATAATATAATAGTCATTTTATGTCAATTTTATAATTTAAATATTCATTTAATGAGTAAAAACACTTGTCATTAAGCCATGCTGATAATTTTATTTTGAATAGTTTTAAGTGAAGGTCAGTTAAGGATGTGGGTAATTTATTATAAATTTTGATGCAGTTAATATGACAATTAGAATGAAAGTATGTTGTCCGTATTGTAGGAAACATTAGTCTACCCGGATGTCTTTTAGCTTTTGCTGCATTTTGATCTCTACGAGTAAATAAGTGCATGTGTGACTTTACAAATATACAGCACTCTAGAATGTACATTGAAGGCACAGTCAATATTTTAAGTTTCCGGAAAAGGGGTTTGCATGATGTCATTGGCGGCACATCACAGATTGCACGAACACACTGTTTTTGAGAAATAAAAACAGCATTTATGTCTGCTGAATTTCCCCACAAGACTAAACCATATCTCAGATTCGCTGCAATGTACCCATGATATGCGATTAAGGCTGTTTTTTGGTTGACCTGCTTTGTCAGTCGCCATAGTGCATATGCAAACCTATTTAATTTAGTGCATACTTTTTTTACATGTTGCTTCCAAGAGCACCGGTTGTCAATTGAAATGCCTAAAAAATTTACCTCGGGTGATTCTACAATTGGTTTATTACATGAATTTATTGTCAGTTTCGATTTCTGAGGTCTTCTATTGTAAAATCTAAGATACTTCGTTTTATCTATATTAATATGTAGATTATTGATGTCAAGCCAATTTATTATATTATTTACGGTCAGATTTATGTCATTATTAAAATTTATGTCAACACGTTCTGATATAACAATTGAGATATCATCAGCAAACAGTATACATTGATGATTAGTCACATTGGGCAAATCGTTAATATAAATAATAAACAATAATGGCCCTAAAATTGTACCTTGTGGGACACCTACTTTATTCAGTGCTAATTCAGATTTAAAAGTAATTTCTTCTTTCATATCATTAATGTTAAGAATTTCTACATATTGATGTCGATTTTTTAGATAGCTACTTAACCATTTATTTGCTACACCTCTTAATCCATATTTGTCACATTTATGTAATAAAATTTCATGAGAAACAAAATCGAAAGCTTTGGTCATATCGAAAAATAGAGCTACGGTGTCTAAATTCTTGTCAATATTTTCTGTGACTTTTTTTATCAAATTAAATGCAGCAAGAGTAGTAGACTTGCCCTTTCGAAAGCCATTTTGTTCGTTTTTTAAAATGTTGAATTTCTCTAAAAAAGATGTTAGCCTTTTGTGCATCGCCTTCTCAAATACTTTAGCTAGAGTAGGTATTAAAGCGATAGGCCTGTAATTGCTCATTTCATTTTTTTCACCTTTTTTATAGACAGGCTTTATTACAGTCTTTTGCATGAGTTCAGGAAACTCACCCTCAGTGAACGACATATTTACTAAATAACAGAGCACAGGAGATAAAGTCTTGGCGCAATATTTTAATATTTTGGTAGGAAGTTCATCATATCCTACTGATTCTGTGTTGTTAAGCGATTTTATTATATTACATATTTCGTCATTTGTGCAAGGTTCTAGAAAGATACTCTTGTCTATTGAGGGAATGTCATTATTATTAAATGTCGCACTAGGAAATGCAGTTTTGGTCAAATTGATAAAATAGTCATTAAAATTATTACTTATCTTAGTGGGATCTATTACTAATTCATTATGATATGTCATTTCATTTATATATTTGTTGTTGTCAGTGTGGGATTGTTCATATTCTTTAATTAAATTCCATGTGGCTTTACTAATGTTTTTGGATTTTTTGAGAGATGCTTCATTCTTTAATTTATGTGCATTATTAATACATTGCTTCAAAAGCGAGGAGTATTTCCGATATTTTATCTTTGACTCTTTATCATGATTCGTGTAATATTTGAAACGTAGTTTCCTTTTTGTCACGCATGATTTTTTTAGTCCAGTTGTAAGCCATGAGCAGGTTTTTGATTTATTTAAGATTTTTATTCTGCGTATTGGAAAACATAGTTTAAAGAAGAGAATCAACGTCTCGTGAAATATTTTGAAAGCTGTATTGACGTCAACTGCTTCAAATACCTCAGCCCAAGAGAGACACGATATACATTCGGAAAATTTGCTAATATTTTCCTGACTAAAATCTCTTCTGTATGCGTATGCTACTGTTTTAAGTTTATTTTTATTTAGAACTGGAATGCGAAGTATTTGACAAGCTTCATGATCAGATAGCCCTAAATAATGAGTTTCCCCGAGGGCATCCGTAATATTACTATTTATTTGGTCTAAGCATGCATTTCTCCGGGTAGGCTTATTAATATGTACAGTCAACCCGTAGTTTTGAATTAGCCTAATGTATTTATTTTGTATATGATTTTCCTTTAAGATATCAATATTGAAATCTCCAGCTATGATAATTTTTGTATTTCGTTTATATCGTAATTTGGCTAGTAATATTTCTAGCTTGTCCAGAAAGACATCAGCATTTGAGTTAGGCACTCTGTAAATACATATTATTATACATTTAATTTCTACGATCTCAACGCCGCAACATTCAAATGTCCATTCGGTAACGAATTCAGTTAAAATAGGGAGTTGTTTAAAGCTATATTTGTCTTTGCATAGAATACAAACTCCCCCCCGACGTTGATTTAGTCTTGAGAAATGAGCTACAAGATTATAGCCTTTTATTGTTAAATTTTTTTGATGACCTTCTTTAAGGAAGGTTTCACTTAAACAAATAATATCTACACTATATTTATTTTTATCTAATTCGTCAAGGGCTGCTTGAAATATGTCAAGTTTACTTAGTATTCCAGCAATATTCTGGTGAAATATAATTATTGAATTAGAGGGGTCAAGAGTATCGAAAAAGCTGTTTCTTCGCGTTACATTCTGTATTAGATGGGCTAGTGATGGGCGTGACTGTGGTTTGATGGTCAGGAGATTTACTAGATACGCGTTGTGGTAAATTTAAAGTTTTTTGATGATTGAAACGGTTTATGACTGGAAAAAACTCAAGTATGCTGGTTTGTATTTTAGGTCGAAGACAATTATTGTTTATAGACTTATTTGTCTTAATAGATGAATGATTCAAACACTGTTTATTTTTGTGAAAAACTGAATTTGGTTTCCGATATGACGGCTTATTAAATGGCAAGTATTTTTCTTCATAGTCAAGTGAATCAATTACAAAATTTAATTTATATGAAATGTCAATAATAGATCTATTAGATATCGGTTTTACATCAAGATAATAGCAGTTATGGAAATGATTACAAATATTTCGTATATTACGATTCAATAGTTTTACATTAATGTACTTATTCTGTAATACATTTAATACAATAACAGTATAATTTTCAAGTGTTTTTAGAATAGAAGATAATTCAATAGCTAGTTTGGTAGGATTACAGTCATTTTCTCCGATGCATATTATTATTTTATCTGTGGATTCTAATTGTAAATGTAAATTTTCACATCCTTTAAGAATTTCCTCACTAGGTGCATTAGGTTTAATCGTTGAACATATACTATATTTTTCATAATTTGTCATTGCCCTTGATTTGCTCATTTCGGCTGCTAGTCCCGTACATTGTTGTGTGCCGTATATTCTTATTTGTCTCAGACGACGGTTGGATTCCTTGTTATAATCTACTTGTTTATAAACTCCTATGTTATCTAACTGTGAATGTATCTGTTCGTCATTATTAGAGTTTGTTTGTGTTGACTTATCGTCGACTATACTCTGTAGATTATGGCATATAACAGAAGTATTGGAATCTGCAAAATTTATTCGACTTTTATTTAAACTTCTTCGCTTGCGTTTCGAGTTAGGTTGTGTTTCTTTTGTAGTAGATGAGCAAATATGAAGTAATTCATTAATTTTAAGTGTATTACTTTTAATAATGTTCTTTAAGCTATTATTTTCCAATGTTAGATTATCTATTTCGGTATGTGCGCTGTCAAGTTGTAGTCTTAATTCGTCTATGGTATTTCTCAATTCATTCGCTTCATCATTATTTAAAGTTGATAAGTCAGGTAGACTATTTACTCCATTTGATGTGTGAGATAATGGCGATGACATTGAACTATTAATATTTGGTAGGGACTCGAATGAGTCGTTGTGTTCTTTGTTTACTTTATTTCTCATTGTCACGTTGTTGTTATTCATTTTATATTTCTATAACCAGAACAAATAATTTCATGCAATAAAAAATGTTGCAATTCTGGGGATCGAACTCAGTATCTATGAGCTGAGTACAGAGCTCGAGCGTTCATTACTGGCAGGCCACCGAACGTGTTGACATGGGTGTTGAAATTAAGGTCTTGTATATGCGTATATCGCTCTTGGTTATTCATCAGTCATCAGTGCTGTTTTACCGATAATCTCAATTTACATTACGTTACATAGATGGCGCTAGTCATTGCAAATTATTTGAAAATAATCAACGTAATTTAGATTATGGTTTGTATAATTTCTGCACTGTTTACGAATAGAAATAATATTTTTCACTTACTATTCAAAATCCAAGTTGAGTATATTCCTTTTAACTGGTTTTCGTGCACTTATAGTTGTTATGTAGTATTTGTTTACTACTTCATTTATGAAGCACTGTACGAGAATAAAATTTGAATTTTCTGTTGTAATTTATATCTTGATTATGAGGATAACACTCACACTTCGAAATTAGGCTTTTTTATTCAATATTCTTCGGTTTTTACTCAAAATTATCAAAACTTATATTTTTTAAATTATATTTAGTACGGAGTCAATGTTACTATGGCGGCTGCATTACCGAAGTCCAAATATGTATAATATATGCATAACATAGTAGAAAAATACTGATAATTTAGAGGTTTCTAATGTGATGTCGTAAATAAACACATTTTTTTGCTCTTTCATTGCAAACGCTGGCTGAACCCAACGAGATAGATCAAAATAATGTAGTACAGTATTGTTCACCTTAAAATGGTCTACAAAAAAGTTCGCGATGGTATATGTCTATCTCTTAGTGGTAACACACAATAACCGTTATTTTATCCTTTGCTTTTTACAAGAAATAATGCCTTATTTACGAAGCGATTTTAAGCAATACAGAATTAATCCTTATCCAATTAAGTACCTTAAATACATTGCGCATTTAATATAGATCAATATGGCCCTTCACAGCATGTAATTTAAATGAATAGTTTAGAAGATATTACACATTTAAAATGCAGGGACATAACGGCTGTGGCGGTACCGGCCGCGGAGCCGGCGGCGTGTGCCTATAACTGGGGAAGGACTGGATAGGACAAAGCGCAAAGACCTTCTGTAGTACATTTAGTATCAGCATTGCACCCGTGCGAAGCCGGGGCGGGTCGCTAGTATTATATATATTAGATTATTATCATGTCTGGCGCCCATGATATTTTTGTAATCTAGTAGTAATGTAAGCAGAAGGAAAAAGAACTTAACAATAAACTCTGTCTGGTAATTTAGAAATTGTACAGTCGGCGGCCAACATACATGAACGCAACCACCAACTGTACAGAAAAGAACAGCTAGCCTACCTAGCTGCACTCCCTACCTCTCTGCCCACACCTCTATTTGTGTGTGTGTGTGTGTGTGTGTGTGTGTGTACACACACACAAATGTAGCCTACTGTACTCCTAACTCTTCCCTACCCACTCGCGTGTCCAGGTTCGCAACCCAAGGAGGCCTCGCATGTCCGCCGAACGGTTATGCCCAAAATACGGACGATACAAACAAAAATCGTTATAACTGGCGTAATACTACAGCTATATTGAAATAAAAAATACCTATGGATAGCTTATAATATACAGAATGAGACTACATTGTCACAAATTGCTATAATTGAAGCTAAAGTAAAAAATAAACAAAGTAAAAGTCAAGTATATCAACATTTTGCTCGAAAATTTTTTTCGAACAAGTTTTTATCAATAAACTTTTCATTTCGAAGCAATCAGACTTATATTGAAATAAACTACACTATTTCAGCTTTAAAATGACATATTAATATCTTTCGTAGGTTTACACAGCGTGGAGAAATAAAATAAATAGTATCAGTACTACTCACCAGTCACGGATTCGTCTGCATACAAAAATCACGACAAAACCCGCCGGGCGCGCTGACATAAAATGTCATTATTTACACATCCCACTATATTTCTGTTAAAAACTATTTTTTATATGTTTACAATACACTATTATTCACTTATCTTGCTTTTAAAACACTAAAATAGCATATTAATTATTGTAAACAAACAAACACAACAACGCCATTTTCCGTGTTCCGCGCGCGCCCACTTTTCGTGTTCATAAATAAACATGAGTGTTTCGAAACTCATTTAACTAAACACACACACGAAGTTCACATCACAACGATTCTTTTGATATATCGTCATAGGAAATATGAATTAACGTAAGGGACAATTTGACGATTTTAACTTTTATATACAGTTCGATTGTAAATTTTCCGCTCTATCTAGCTGCATACTTAGAATTTCGATATCTTCGATAATGATGTCCTTTACAGCAACTGATTTAGTAAAAAAATATTTTGAAAAGTAATGCAAAGTACGTATGAGATCGGTAGGATATTTATGATTTAATGTAATGCAGCGTCATTATTATAAAAAAATACTGTAAAGGAAACTTACATTGAAAAGGTCTTCTTACGATAACCAAGTTTATGAAACTGTACAAAATTGTCCCTTACACTAATAAAATTAAATACATTTGAATAGTTTTTTTTTTAAATAATAATGTAAAGGAATCTAAGATTACTAAGCATCCGTTACATTAAATAGATTGCTAAGTTCCTGAAAGTCGTGTCCATTACATTTACTTACTTGAATATTTTTTTAAATATGTCCTAAGCCAAAATAACAGTTACGTCAAAGAAGTATTAATATTGATCAAGTTTTACTGTAACTTTAGAGGTTTCAACTATATTTTAATCGAAAAGTATCTTCAAAATTTACTAAATCTTGTATTGATTATATGTCGCCAGAAGATGTTGAGGATTTTTCTGATGGAAGTTCCGATCTCTGGTTTCCAAAGGATTCTGATAGCGATGTATTAACTGATGAAGAAAAACAAGAAAATGTTGAAGAAACTATGACAAAAAGGATCACATAAAAGAAAAAGCACCACCATCTATCAAGAAACTAAAGCGCGAAAATCAAGTAAAGAAAAGAAAAAGGTTTGACTTACAAAAATCATCGGGGAAAATTAAAGAATCAAGAAGATTGAAAGAAAATCCTTGCAAAGAAGGCAAATGTACAAAAAAATGTTTTGAAATCCCGGAAGAAAGGAGCCTATCTTTGTTCAATTTCTTTTAGAATTTGGACGATAGACAAAAAAATTATTTATTGTTCAATGCACTACATGTTTGTCGAAAAAAGAAAAAAGACTGATTCTGTAATAAGTAGGCGCAGCAAATCTTATGAATACTTTATAAATTAAGGAGAAGAAGGCAAGTATGCCAACAATTTTTACTAAACAGTAGATATTTCACATTCACATTTTTTGTTATATAACGTTGCTTACATTGAAGAAAGAATTTCACAAAGCGATCGGCACAAACGTTATGCAGTTAATAAATACGATGAGACTACAAAAATGGACGCAAAAGACTATATCGAAAGTTTGCCCGTTTTACTATACTCGAAAAAATTCAAACAGATTGTATTTACTTCAGGAATTTAAAAACTTATCAAATTTGTATAGACTGTACCGAAAATACTGAGAAAATAAGAAAATTACATTCTTAAGTGAGCGATTATTTACAAACTTATTTCGGACAGAAATTTTCGGCAGAGGGATTAAATATTGCCTTCCACATCCCTAAAAAGGATAAATGTAAATTTTGTACAAAGTTCATAAGGAAGAAAAAGAAGCTACTTATAAAAGATGTGAAATACATAGACACCTGGTTAATAAATCTATTTTAACAGCTAGTTTCGATCTGCAAAAGGTTCTAAATACACCGCTTGGTGAAAGTATGATATTAGGAAATATACTGTATTCAACTTTACAATATATGAATCGGGAATTCAAAATGGTTTCTGTTATACATGGGGGGGAAGCAGACGGTAAGCGTGGCAGTGCCGAAATAGGTACTTGCTTGCATAAATATTTGAAAACAGTTAAAAGCAGAGGGATTAAATATTTAATATTGTACTGCGATTCGTGCAGTGGACAAAAGAAGAATCTTAATCTTATCTGTTTTAAGAAACTTCTTAGAAACTTCGATTAATTTGGAAGTAATACAAATTAATTACCTGTTGCTAGGCCAGACTTACATGCCGGTGGATAGCATGCACAGTGTTATCGAACGTGAAGTGCGAAAACTTATTGTTTGGAGTCCCACATAATGGCCTACATTTATATGAAGTGACAGTGTTAGATCATACTGATTTTATAGATTGGCAGATCAAAGCTAACCAAATTTTCACTGCCAATATAGTATCAAACAAAGATTTAAAACTTAAGAATCTCAGAGTTGCTACATACAAAAAACTTACGTATAATGGAAGCAAAATATACGATGAAAGAAGATGGAGAAACGCATGTTTTTCCTTTGACACTTACTTGAGAGTAAAAATCCAAACACTAATAAAGGAAAAGTAGTAGGAAAAGGTATGTCCAATCGAAACGAAAACGGATCTTTTGACGAAATTTTGCCGAAGAAAGTCGAGAAACATCACTACCGCAGAAACGAATAAAAATTACACCAAATAAATTTAAAGATAGTGATAAAGATGAGAAAAAAAAGGAAACAATACAGATACGAAAAAATATTGTACCAAGGATAATAGACAAAGAAGAAAAAAAGAAGAAAAACGTAGGTAGAGGATAAGGGCGACAGGGAAGAGGAAGAGGAAGAGGCAAAGCAAAATACAAGAAAAGTTTTTATAATTATTGAAATGATGATGTGATTTATGGTTAGTTAGAAGACATGTTTTAGTTAATTTTTTAGAAACAAGTTACTTTAAAAGGTTAAATTTTTGTACTATTTTAAATGTAAAGCAAATATTCCTAGAAATTTCACAAAACATAAAAAATATTTTAGTAAATAACAATTAGCTTATTATATACCCGATAGCATGACCAGCTGAAACGTATGTATGCGAGGTTGGAAGATCTTTTTTTTTCATATTTAGAAAAAACAATACTAAGAAAACTTGTGCTTTATAATTAGTTAACATGGCTGTGCTTTTATTAAGTAATAGCTTTTTTTTGATAAACCAAAGTTAGTTTTATTAATGTTTTTCTTTCCTTTATGAACAATTAAAATGATTATCAATTAAAATGCTGTATGGTTATTAAGAAGAGGTCTAAATAAAAATTTGCTCAAGAGATAATGTGCAAGAAAATTTTAGTAAAAATATGATTATTTACACAAATATTTTTATTTCATTTCCTTAATTGTAGTTTATACAGAAAAAATATATACCCTATACCAAAATAAGGTTTTTTCAAAAACTATAAATTCAACTTTAAAACATTTGCAATAAGTGTCATTTTACAATAAACTCAATAAATAGCGTAACTGCATTCTCAATTAAATACTGTTATTTACATTAATACAAATACTTTTTTTTATGCTTTACATTATTTTGAATTTCCTTCATTTAATTTTTTTCAATAAGAAAGTAATGTAAGGGAAATTTTTTTCAAAAAAAATAACGTAAGGGATGGTCTATCTTTGAATCTAAATGACTTACCTAAATTTCAGAAACTTAATGTTATAGAGCTTCAAATTTAAAGAAACTTTGCTATAGATGTCATTTCAATAGCATAACAAACATAAAAAATATAGTAATAATAAAAAAAAAAAAACAGTTTTTTGGCTCTATTGTAAAATTAGGTTTTGTCTCTTACGTTAATTCATATTTCCTATGACGATATAATAACCGTAGAAAGAAACACTTTAATCACAATAAATAGCTAAAATACCCGTGCCGCCCGCTAACCGTAATGCCGGCGCGCAAAAAAATTGACAATAATAGACAAAACTTTTGGTTTATTAAAAATTTTGTATTGACAGTGTCACTTTTTAAATTTTTGACGCGTAGTAGACTATATCCATCTTATTCTTAATAAAAGTTTCAAGGTTCTGGATAATGAGAAGTTGGAAAAATAAATTTTTGAAATAGGGTCGGCGCGCTGGGATAGGGGACTATACCCAGATCATGCGGGTATACTTTTTTCTCGGGATAGGCGGGAATCCCAGTACACGCGAGTCTTAACGTCCCTACCACCCTATCCTAACCATACATGAGATGGCAAGAGTAAGTAGTATGTACGTCAAGGTGTAACGCTGTGTGTAATCCTATCTACCTCCTAACTCTCCCGACTTCCCCTATTGTCCCTACCACCCTATCCTAACCATATATATGACGGCGAACCCGGTAGTGTGCAACGTTAGAATATAACGTTGTATATCAATACGTATATAAATAACACATGGGCAGAAAAGTCCCGGGCCTAACAAAGAAAACGCGGATTTTTTGTTCAAAATTGACTTTATTCATCAACGTAATCTCCATCAAGAGCCACACAATCATTCCAGCGCCGCTCTAACATTTCAATATGACTTTTGTAGAACATTTTATATTTTGCCTCAAAATAGGCCTCAGTTTCCTCGAGGACCTCTTCATTCGAGAGAAATTTCTTTCCGGTGAGTATTTTTTTAGGTCTGCGAATAGCCAGTAGTAGCTGTGAGCCAAATCTGTCGAATACGATGGATGTGAGAGGAATTCGAAGTTCAATTCGCAATTTTTTGATTGACTTGTGACAAGGTGTGTTGCCATTAAGACAACGCACCGAAACGAATTTTTTTTCTTTGCCATGTGCGGTCGTTTCTTTACAATTTTGGACTTTAAACGCTCCAATAATGCTATATAGTATTCACTGTTGATGGTATTTCCCTTCTCATTATAGTCGATGAATATTACACCACACACATCCCAATATATCGAGGCCATAACCGTTCCAGCTGACAATTGTGCTTTTGGGGCCTTTGGAGGAGGTTCGCCACTTGCTCTCCACTCAGATGACGTTCGTTTTGATTCCGGAGTGAAGTGATGGATCCATGTTTCATCCATTGTCACATATCGATGGAAAAAATCCGATTTGTTACGTTTAAACATGGCCAAACACTGCTCAGAATCATCAGCACGTTCATGTTTTTGGTCAACAGAGAGCAACCGCGGCACCCACTTTGAACATGGCTTTCTTATAATCAAATGCCCATGCAATATAAAGCTAACACGTTCTTTTGATATCTTTACGATGTCAGCTAACTCACGCAACTTCACTTTTCGATCATTCAAAGTGATTTTTTGGATTTTTTGATGTCTTTTGGTTTTACCGCCTCATTTGGACGTCCACTGCGTTCTGCATCATCGGTGTCTCTACGACCACGTTTGTAGGCAGCAAACCAACGTTTTATGGTTGTTTCTCATGAATCAGAATCCTTATGATACTTTTCAAGCCATTTCTTCGATTAAACGGTATTTTCCCCCCTCAAGAAGCAGTGTAAAACTAAAGCATGAAATTGTTTTTCATCCATTGTTTTGAAAATAACAAAAGTAGTGTCACCCTTAGCACAATAACTCACAAACTTCTGAGTAGAATATCATGAAATTTTAACAGCTCTCATTTGAAGGTTAGTACTAACTGAAAAAGCGGTGAATGCAATAAAAATTGCGTCATACATGTGTTAGGCCCGGGACTTTTCAGCCCATGTGCTATGTACGGGATATCTGTTACTAGAGACCTATAGTAACAGACCGAACTTGGGTAGGAATTGGGTGTGTGTACGTCGTGCAATGTACACAGGAAATGGTTTTCTCAATGCCGGTCGAGCAGACTCACAAGACCGATCGTACTGACGTCTAAGGGTGTCTTGGCCACAGTGAGAGGATGTTGAAACTCATGAGAGTCTTCTTATAATATCTTTTGAACTGTCTACTACTTCTTCTTTAGTTATGTTTAAAACGTTGTTAGTTGGTGCGTATGTAGATATTGAAAAATCAATACGTTTTGTGTAAGCTGCTACTATCTGTACTGATACTATTCTCTTGGCTGCTAGAATATTGCTGGGAGTTTTGATGATGCAGTTGTCGGAAATCCGTATGACTCCAATGTCACGAAACGATACTTCTTCTCTTTGACCATCACAGATTATTGATGCGGTAACTTGATCTATAACAATGTAGAGCCAGGTATTCGGCATATATAGCTGTTTCCATAGTATGCCGTTTGAAATCTCGAAAATTTTGGTGTGGCCTTTTGTTTGAGTCACGTTTTTAAATAATTGGTCAACAATGCAATCTTCGCTTAATTGCATGTTCTTCACCGCCATCGGAAAGCAAATGAAATGATTAAGTCTTTGCAAACAACTGTTAAACTCTTCGTGAGTAATGTCGAAGTACAATTCATTATTATAGTCTAGACCTATATAGTTCTTTGTAAATTCTATCGTCTGAAATGTTTTGTCCTGATTTTTCTGCGGAATAGGAGTAACGTGCATTAAGGTGTATTTGGCTTCATCCTGAATTGGAAAGTATGCGTAAACTTGTATATGCGTGTCGTTTTCAGCTAATCTTGTCTCCAATAATTTGTTGTTGTTTAACAATCTTTAGATTTGATGGTAACTTTTTGTTTACTGATGCTATTACGTCACTGACATTTTTTGGTGTCAGCACGCTGTACACTGTAGCTTTGGTTAAATAAATATCTAACAGTCCGTTATAATATTCTTTAATTTCTGTAATGTAATTGACTGCTAATTGATAAGTTTGCAATATTTCTATGTTTACGGCGTTATGATCTACTGCAGCATACCAATGAGAATTGTAGTACATGTAGTCAATTACTTGGTTTAATTTGGTTTGAAATCTGTCTAATTTTTGTCTTACTATTTCTTCTGTCTTGTTCACATGTGAGATTGTAGAAATCATGAATTTGGTTTGATGACTCGCAGCATCTATCAACTTTTGCTGGTTTTGATTGAGTGTGTCTATGTCCCGATATACCTCATCATTTACACCGAAAACCGCCGTCAGCAGTTGTCCTAATATTCCTCTTTTCTTCCTGGTTTGATTTACTTCTGTTAAATAGTCTTTGGTTCTTTCAAACTTTACTTCCTCTTCTGCTAAATGGTGATATAACTGCTTACAGTTGGTCTCTTTTAATGAGGCTTCAGCTTTCCTGCATAGTTGATTGAACTGTTCTGTTACGGTTTTTATTTTATTAAAGTCATCTTCAAGATGTTGCCTTTCAAAACTCGTCTCTATCCTGAATATTCCTCGGTCAATGCTTGTTGTCCCTATTTGCTCTACATAAAATCCAGCTTGTACACTTTTCATTGTATAAGATGAAGCTAATGTACCATGCCCTAGGAACAACATTATGAAAATGATGTACCATGGCCAGTATCTGACGTAGGCTTTATTAGATCTTCTTTCATGGTTTCTTTTAATGGTAGCTACGTTTGTATGTACAGTGTTGGTAACTTGTTCCCTACTACCATCTGTATTCGATGTTATCGGGAGTGGAATAAGTGTGTGTATTGACCTTTTTTGAGTTGCCCCTGATGACTTTTGAAGAGTCACCACTCTGGTTAAATCATCGTTGCCTGTATGTATCTCTTTTACTTTTGCAAGTGGCCATTTGTTAGGGCTGATATTCTCGTCTTTAATAATTACTAAAGTTCCAACCTTTAAATTGCCATGATTAGTTTTCCACTTATATCTTTGTTGTAATTGTTGTAGATAGTCTTTTGTCCAGCTGTTCCAGAAATATTTCTTCATCTTCTGAATCTGTTTCCATCTGTTTACGTGATCAGTATTAATATTTGATATCGGCTCTGGTATCCCTACTGCTTCTCACCCTATGAGAAAATGACTTGGGGTGAGTACCACGTTATCATTTATATCCTCGCTCAGTGCACATAACGGCCTAGAATTGAGACATGCTTCTGTTTGGTGTAGAAATGTTGTCATTTCTTCATATGTCAACGTTTGCTCTCCTATCACTCGTCTCAGGTGGTATCTGGCTTCTCAAATTCCACCGAAATGTGGGGATGAAGGAGGAATAAAGTGCTATTGGACTCCTATATTGGTTATGGTATTTTGGAATTGGTCTGATTGAGTTATTTCCAATATCTCTTGATACAGGAAATTTGCAGCTCCTACAAAGTTGGTTGCATTGTCGCTATACATGTGTGCTACTGGACCTCTGCGTGCCATAAATCTTCGCAATGCTGCTATGACCGATTCTGTTGTCAGATCCCCCACTAGCTCTAAGTGTATTGCTTTTGTAGATAAACATACAAAAATTGCTATGTACCTTTTGTATGATTTATGCCCCCTGCCTTTCATTGCTCTTACTTGAATTGGACCGGCATTATCGACCCCTGTATTACTAAATGGGAATGACATTGTCACTCTTGCTTCTGGTAAGGCCCCCATTTTCTGTACTGCTGTGGTAGCTCTGTGTCTTATGCATCTTACACAACTTCTAACGTAACCTTTTACTGCTCGTTTTCCTCCAAGTACCCAATACTTCTGCCGTATGTATGCCAAAGTCAAATTGTTTCCTCTATGTAATGTTGTAACATGAGCGTGATGGATAATGATTGATGTAACGTGATGGCCATGGGGTAGCAAAATTGGATGTTTCTGGTCGTATGGGAGTTTTGAGTTTTGTAATCTTCCTCCAACCCTCAACTACCCATCTGCATCGATAAATGGATCTAAGGTTGAAAATGTTGACCCTTTTCTTAACTGCGTCCCATTTTTAACTGCTTTGTATTCTTCTACGAATTCTTCTTGTTGAACCAACAGGAGAACCCGTTTAGTAGTTTTCGACATTTCCTCGCATCTTAGGGGACCTAGACTATTAGCTTGCATAAACCGATAGCAATAAGAGAGTATACGTATCATTCGTTGGAAACTTGAAAACCTATGCCATATTTCGAGAATTGATTGTGACTTGATATTCACGTGGTAACAACGTTTAATCTCTTCACATATTTATGGTATTGTTTTTGTTATGGGAATTTCCTTCTATTTTAGCCAATCTGGACCATTCCTCCACAAGGAAAATTCTTTAAGTTTATTTTGGCCAATTCCGCTTGAAATTACGTCAGCTGGATTTTGATTAGATATCACGTGATTCCACTGCCCTTGAGGTAGTAACTTCTGTATTTCCGATACTCTGTTAGCTATGAAAGTCTTCCACCGTTCAGCTTCTCCTTTTATCCATACTAGGGTTATCATTGAATCTATCCAACAATAAACCTTCACATTTGGAATTTCCATAGTATCTATCACCTTTTTCATCAACTGCGCCAGCAATAGCGCTGCACATAACTCTAATTTTGGTAGGGTTGTTTTTAGCTTTTTGGGAGCTACTTTTGATTTAGCTTGTAATAGTGTGACATGGTGTTCGTTATTGTTATCTCGTATTTTACAGTATACGACAGCACCGTATGCTTTCTCGGACGCATCGCTAAAGCCATGTAATTCCACTGTCACGTTTGAAGTAAATTTACACCATCGTAGAATGCTAATCTTTTCTATTGCACTTAATTGTTCTTGTATCTCGACCCATTTGTTTTTGGTGTCGTCATCTACTGGCTGATCCCAGTCTGATCCATTGATCCACAGCTCCTGGATGATTAACTTCATGTTTATGATGACAGGTGCCAACCACCCTAGTGGATCAAATAGTTTTGCTACCTCTGACATAATGAATCGCTTTGTTGGGGTCTTGCTGTGATTGACATTAATATTAAACCCGAAGTTATCTTCTGTTGGTAGCCATAAAACTCCGAGTGACTTTCTAGTTTCATCTAACGGTATTCGCATGGCGTTGTTATCTTTGTTTTCTTCTGGTATGTTCGCTAATAGCTCTGTGGTGTTTGAGGACCACTTTCTAAGGTTAAAATTTCCTGCTCGTAACATGTTTATCAGCTCAATCTGTAACTGTTTTGCTGAGTTAATAGTATCTTCTCCAGATAAAACATCATCCACATAAAAATCTTTTAAGGTCACTCTACTAGCTGTAGGATAGTTCATCTGCTCATCCATTGCCAGCTGTTGGAGCGTTCTGATGGCCACAAATGGAGCTGACGCAGTTCCATAGGTGACTGTAGTTAGCTCATATTCATCGATTGCTTGCTGTGGGGAATTCCTCCAAAGAATACGTTGGTATTTTAAGTCCTCTTCATTTACATGTATAAATCTATACATTTTTTCTATATCTGCCATGAATACTATTTTATGTTTACGCCACCGCAATAAAATTGCTACTAGGTCTTGTTGAAGTCTTGGACCTGTGAACATATTGTCGTTGAGACTTAAACTCTTACAGGACTTGCTTGATGCGTCGAATACCACCCTTAACTTCGTAGTTAGTGATTCTTCTTTAACTACGGGCTGATGTGGTATGTAGTACTTGCCTTGATGATACTCTGCTCGAGTCACTCTCCTCATGTGACCCATTTCTAGATATTCGTTAAGAAATTTCTTGTAGTTTATTTCTAATTCGTTGTTTTTTTACAAATTTACGCTCTAGTTGCAGAAGCCTCGCCGCCGCTTTTTGTCGTGAAATACCATACTCTAAATTAGGATCCTTGAATGGGAGTCTTACAACATATGACCCATCTGGATTTCTTACTGTTGTTTCTTGGTAATACTTTTCACAGGTCTGATCCTCCTGTGATCTTTCGGTAACTTCTTCTAATTCCCAAAACTTGTGTAATCGTTGTATTTCTGTCGACCGTGTTACCATGCTAACAATTTTTATATTACCGATGTTATCATCATTACTCATTCCAGATAAAATCCAACCTAACTCCGTGTCCTGGGCAACAATTCCATCCTGAGTTTTGTACAGTCCATTTTGTAACAGCCGACAATATTCTTGGGCCCCCAGTATCTATTGGCCCTTTTTTGTAATATGTTGGATCAGCAATTAATTTGTTCTGTAGCTCGCTCGGTTCTATTTGTGCAATGTTTCTTTTTGGCAATGCTCCGGTTAGCTTCGATAGTACGATCAACATGACCTCTAACTTATAGTTACTAGTAAATCTTGGTTGTATTACGACATTGATGGCATTAGTGGACTTTTTCGACTTCTCGTCAGCAATACCGACTACTTCGGTGTGTATCCTGTTGCGAGGATGTCCTAGCAACTGGGCTACCTCTTCTGTACAAAACGATGCTTCCGAGCCTTGATCGCACAAGGCTCTTAGCAGTTGTGGCGTTCCGTCTCTATCATTCACCTTTACAAGCGCTGTAGCTAACAATGTAGTTTTAGGACAGTCACCATTAGCTGTGGTAGACACCTCGAGGGCAACAGCTGATATTTTTGCCGACGATGACGACGAATCGTCATACTTCACCTCACTTGTTCTTTCCTTTCTATACCGTGTCGCAAACTGGTGCAGCAAACTATGATATCCAGATACTCCACAGAAACCACATACCCCCGTACTATGACATTTTATCGTTGCTGGGTGCATTAGGCAATTTCTACACGTCTTCTTTTCAATTACTGCTTTATTGCGTTCTTCGGCAGATAATGCTCTGAACATAGAACACTGATACACCACGTGTTCATCCTTAAGGCAAAACCAACAATTGCCTTTGCTTAACTGCTTCTGTCCTTTGAGATTTATGTAGTTGTACGTAAGTTGTACGGTCTAGTTTATGAGAACTGTGCAGTGTTTCTAAACATTTAAATCTCTTCTCCAAAAATAACATCATATCAGAAAAATGCTGAAGTTTGTTTGGTTCCTGTACCTGTTGTTCATAGCTTTCATTTGTTTCTGAGTCCCATGCTCTACTCAATATCCGAGTTAACATCGGATCCCAAGTAGACACGTCAATGTTCTGACATTTTAGTGCCTCTAAATTCTCATTGATTGTATCGTGCAGACTTCTTAAATTTTCAGCATTACCTCTAACGACCTGTCGTAGGTTTAATATATTGTCGACGTATCTGGATACAATAATTCTCTCATTTTTGTATCTTTTTACTAACAGTGTCCATGCCGTCAAGTAATTAGCATCACATACCGTCAAATGCCTAACCAGCTTAGCGGCGTCTCCATGCACGTGCGTCTTTAAATATTGCATTTTTTCCGTGGCCGTTAGTGACTGGTCTTCATGTATTATCTTCAAAAATAAGTCATAAAAAGAATCCCATGACTCATAGCTACCGGTGAAGATAGGAATTATAATTTTCGGCAAATTCACTGATGCTCTACTGTGGCTCACGTCTGATGGTATTTTTTCAGCGATGTGAGCTAACAGCTGTTCAGTACCTAACTCAAACTATATTTGTGTACTTTCAAACATATGCTCTTCAAAGTAGGTATGTTCCAATATATTCTCCTCTACCAATATTTGTAGATGTGTTTCTTCTATTTCCTGCCACAGCTTCTGTAGCGCCAATAGCAGTGACTCTAAATACCAAACTGGTTTGTTGAGTGACATCTTTGCAAGCTGTAACTTTTTCTGTAACTGATTGATGCGATATAACTGAATAAATATTTTGGGTGAGCTGGTCTCATTGTCTTTCTCTGGCTCTATGTCTTTTGGGACATAAAGTTTATGTACCTGTTGTATCTTCTCCTCGCATTTATGAAGGTATTCCATGGCTTGTGTGTATGTCTTTTTTATGGTTTCGTAGTAGTTACCGGTTATGTATGTGTGTTCAAACAACACCTCCTGGTCTTCTAGACGTCTATGATTATTACTTGTTCTTGTAAATACATCTGTTAACCGGGATCTCCTTTCCGCAATGTACTTCAATGTTTTCCGTGTGGCTGAATCTTTTTTAATATTAGTCAATAATTGACTAATTTCATTGTAATTGGCTTCCTGTCTTTTGATTAACTCGTTAATTTCTTGTATCTCCATCTTGTCGCTGTTTTCGCTCTTGACCCCTAACCTATTCTAACCCTCATACGTCTGTACAGAGTACACCTGTACCCTCGCTTTTATTGTGCAACTTCTCAACCGGCTGGTGAGACCCGCTTCTGGGAGGCCAGCGGCCGATCCGCAACGAGAGACTTCTCTAACAGGGCACACCGTACAATGTCTTTCAAATAGCTGACACACTGACGCTGTGTAGCAAGCCCCAGTGCTTGACTATATGAACTGTCAGTCTGTTCTTGTCAATGCCTTATGGGGTAAGAGGACCGCGTGGTAAACACAACACAATAGCTCGAAGGACCAAATGTACAGTCGGCGGCCAACATACATGAACGCAACCACCAACTGTACAGAAAAGAACAGCTAGCCTACCTAGCTGCACTCCCTACCTCTCTGCCCACACCTCTATTTGTGTGTGTGTGTGTGTGTACACACACACAAATGTAGCCTACTGTACTCCTAACTCTTCCCTACTATGCCTTAACGTCCCTATCACCCTATCCTAACCATACATGAGATGGCAAGAGTAAGTAGTATGTACGTCAAGGTGTAACGCTGTGTGTAATCCTATCTACCTCCTAACTCTCCCGACTTCCCCTATTGTCCCTACTACCCTATCCTAACCATATATATGACGGCGAACCCGGTAGTGTGCAACGTTAGAATATAACGTTGTATATCAATACGTATATAAATATGTACGGGATATCTGTTACTAGAGACCTATAGTAACAGACGGAACTTGGGTAGGAATTGGGTGTGTGTACGTCGTGCAATGTACACAGGAAATGGTTTTCTCACTGCCGGTCGAGCAGACTCACAAGACCGATCGTACTGACGGCTAAGGGTGTCTTGGCCACAGTGAGAGGATGTTGAAACTCATGAGAGTCTTCCGTCCAGAGTTGTACTGGACAGGTATAGCCTCCTCCGGCTCTTCCAACGGCTTGTTGGGTACTTCGGGTGTTGCTTGAGTCAAACACGGTTTCTGGTTATTGACTAAAATTTATTTACAAATAAATGTTCTTAAATACTAATGTTAATTACTATCCACTAATGTAATTATTAACTAGTGTGTCGTGTGTGTGATTTGTCGACACAGTGATTTGCAGTCAGGTCATTGCTCGTGGTCGAAATCGAATTATTTTTTGTTGCGCTGACGCGACGTTTTTGCCACTATTGCGTATAGCGGCATAGTGGTTGTATGTTCGTTCTGAACAGAAATTTTATTTATATCTTACCTATAAGCGGGTCTTAGGCTCTTTTAACTTCTATTACTTCGTATCTCTTACCCTTTCAGCTTAGAAATACTATTACTTTTCTTTCTGTAATACCTTATTATTATTATTTCCAACGGGGACGTTTCACCCATTTCCCCTGGTCCTCCCTTTTGGGGGAGGATGTGGGTTTATCCGGCAATCACGGCGTTCCGTCGAACCTACCTGTTTCCTTGCAAAACCTTACGATATGTTCCACCTTCAGGTCTTCCAGGTCTTCTTTGTCTAACTTGTCCACCCCCATGGTCTCCCATCTTATCCGTGAGTACATGGGGCATTCGGCAAGATGGTGAAAGCTTGTTTCGTCGTCATCCATGCACTCTGGGCATTTGGGGTTTTCACGCCTATTAGTGTCAGGTGCCTATTCAGTCGGCAGTGTCCTGTTAACACTTCTATGACGAGCCTCATGTTGCCTCTGGAGAGTTTCATCAGTTGGCTGATTCTTCTTTTGTCTAGGCCTTTGATGAAGATCTTCGACTGTCTCATGTCTGTCGAGGATTCCCATCTTTGGTTGGTCTCTACTACTGTTCTTCGGCTGATTACTCCCTTTGTTATTTTGTGGGCGATTGGTAGTCTTGGCTCAGGGCCCACCTGGTTTTCGTCAGCCCCTTTCCTAGCCAGTTCATCAGCTATTTCGTTACCCGTGTTACCCTCATGTCCAGGTACCCAGGCAATCGTCACATCAGCTGTTCTGGACAGCCTTTCGAATGCATTTTTGCACTCTTTGACAATTGCTGATGTTGTTTCTGCTTTTGCAAGTGCCTTCAGCGCTGCCTGGCTGTCGCTGTAGATGGTGACTTTTCCTGTGTTGTTACCATTTGCCTTGCCTACCATTTCTGCGCATTCCATTATAGCGAAGATTTCTGCTTGGAAGACACTTGCATACTTTCCTAGGGGTATTCACCTATTTGTTACTGTTCCGTCTTCACATTTTATGTGTACTCCGGAGCCAGAGAGCTTGTTTGTTTCCTTTCTGGAGCCGTCTGTGTAGCAGATGGTGCCACTGGTGTCCATCTTCCAGTCGTCTCTCGGTCCTATGTGTATTCTATATTTCTTATCAAAGATCCTTTCTGTTCTGTTCTGGGCGTGCCTGTCGGTGGGGTGTTTGGCTTGCGGTCGTCGTCCCCTGCGGGGTTTCCGTCCGGTAGCCGGTGGCTCCACCTTCAGGCCCAGAGTTTTTCGTGTCGGGCGCTTGTTGTGTGCTGCTTGGGGTGGAGCTCTGTGGGTAGGTCAGTTGTGCCCTCCTTTGGGGCAACGGTCGCGTTACTACCGCTTTCTACAAGCTCACTTCCCCGTGTCCTTTTGTGTGGGTGGATTGGGCATGTGCACTTTTCTGTGTTCTCTGTTGCTGGATTTCCTTTCCCCATGACCTTGGCATATACCTGTGTGGCTTGGTAGTTGAGCCACACATGATCTTTCGTTGCTTCCTCGGGGACTCCCACCACAAGTCGTGTTCCCGCTGGCAGGACCTCCTTGCGGATGAGGGTCCACTCGGATATTTTGAACTCCACCCTGTGACTATTCTGAATCCGGATTAGTTCCAGGGGGTCGATGCGCCTACCTCCGCAGTTGCCCGGGAGCCAGATGAACATCTTGTGTATGTCGAGCTTTTTTGGTCTTAATGGGATGCCGTTCCACTCGCCGAAGTCGCAGCTAAGCAACCATGTCATTCTGTAATACCTTACCTTCCTATTTCTTTAAACTCAACTTAGAATTTTTTTAAACATTACAATCTCGTGTAAACTTACGGATAAAATACTCCAACTAATCTTGTTTTCCCATACAAACTTTGAACGCCCGTTTCACCCTCTTAGGGAATGAATTTTGAAAAATACTTTCTTAGGGCACCCTTAGATGTTTTAAGGAACTTACCTGCCAAATTTGGAATCTCTATATCCAGCGGTTTGGGCGTGCGTAGATATATATGTCAATCAGTCAGTCAGTCAGTTTCTTCAGCTAGTTACGCGTTATTTAGACCACACATATTGTTATTGATATAAAATACACTTATTATATTAATAAATATATTTTAAAATTAATTAACTGCACGGAGCTGATGTTTTCATGTTAGCAACATCTGTCGGCTGCCCAAACTATTGTTGTGCAAAAATATCAGTTAGGTTAGAAAATAAGTGAAGGTTAGAAGTTTAGACCCGTGGTTTCCAGACAAATAATAACTTTTGGCGAGTCAACGGACACCCCACCAGGAATCACCACCAGGAAGTAGCTGCGGCGCGTGCTTTTCATAATTAATATATATATATATATAATATATATATATATATATATATATATAATATATACTCATATATATATATATACATATATATATATATTATATATATATATATATTAATTATAAAAAACTATTTTATAAATAATATATATATATATATATATAGAAGCGGGGGTGGCGGCGCGCGAATGATATTTTATGTTGCGTGCGTTAATATGGCTAAACCGCTTCATATCTGGCGGGACGTATGTTTGTCTGCCACCCGATGTAATAGATAAAAAAAAACCTGACCGTATCAATAAGCATCTACTTCTTATGCAGGAATTTAAACAATTCATATTATACTTTCAGAAGCAGTCTTCGAATTAACTAAGAATGTACTCAATATACTGGAGACCCGAGAGATACGTCCCTCTATCTATGGAATTTTCCATTTCGACTCAAGGATAGTGTTGCGTTTTGCTGCCGCTACATTTATCTACGTCACTGCTACGATACAATTTAATGTCAAGACAAACACCATCATATTTGACAACACAACGACGTTTCTCTAATAATGTTTCAATGTCGATTTAAAATACATTACAAGCGTGTGTTCATAGAAGAAAACTACAGTGCACAATTTTTGAAAAATATTGAATTTTATGCACCTGAAATGCAATAGTGTGTTATTGTAATGTAAGTGATTTTTGAAATTATATTAATACATAGAAAAATGTTATGGTCTTTTTTTTTGTACGGAGGACACGATAATTACGCAGTAATATAGGTATCATATACAATACCTATTTATAAATAACAGACTCAGATAATACATAATTTTAATTATGCTTCCACATTTTTTTCTTTATCACAGTTTATACACATTTTTTCTTATACTACGTCGGGCAGCAAAATAAACATACGGTCCGCCTTATGTGAAAGTTACCTTAGCCGCCACCCCTGCTGCCGACGCAGCCACTCCTTCCAACCCCGCGACCTTACTCGCAGGTACATAGCAACCCTAAGAAATTATTATTTGGCTCAGGTATTCTGTGAGGTGGAGATACTTCCCCAGACGGGCAGCTTAAAGTTACGCTGTGCCTATCTTTCGCCATTCTTTTTATGAGGTGTAAGTAGCTCATCAACATCTTTCGAGCTAAACCCAACCTCACCTGCCCGTGGTGCACCCTGCCGACCAGCTAACGAGGTGATGGAGAAAGAGAGGTAGGACACAGCGAAAAATCACACTGAGGTTGTTCGCTTCAGGCTTGGCCAGCATCCGACTGGGGAAGTGCCTCCACCTGGCAAAAAACCGCAGCCATAATGGCTATGCTATGTTCCTGCGAGTGAGCTAGGCCATCAGGGCTTTTTAGAGGAATTGTTGTGCTGACGGCGGAGAGACCAGCGGCCGCTAGCGGTGTAGGCACGGCGTGTTGGCGCGGCGGTCAGGTAGACCCGGTGAAACGGCTGTCCGCTGGCCGCCCGCAGGTCTTTAGGGTTCCCAAACTCGGGGATCACGTAATCTCCGCCCGGGAGGCTCAACCGTCAGCCTGTGTAAAGTCCTTGTTCTAGTAGTCGTGCCGGAGGAGGAGACCGGAGTGGACCGGCTGCTGCAGCAGGGGAGCGCGGGGCCCTGTTGCCCGCCGCGCTAGCAAACCGCACAACCTGCACTGTATTGCGGAGGTAGACACTGTGCTTTTTGTCCATCGCGCCGTCAGTGAAACAAATCGGGGGGCACGGCAGTGCCCCCGCCAAGTCGAGCGCGAAGCAAACACTGCCGTACCATCCCTAAATGGAACCATTTCGCCGCATTTTCAGGCCCCTATTTGAGAACCTCTGTATAAGACCAGAACGCAGAAATTTTCGTCATCCAGTAAGCTATAATCACATACTTAAAATCCAAAATTTCAAGTCTGTTGGTCATTTAGTTCCTAAGTTAAGCGATAGCAAAGTTTCGCATTTATGACACTCACTCACTCACTCATGATCATCAGAATGGAACTAGTACTTCCCATAAACTCAGAGAGCTGAAATTTGGTACAGAATTAGGGCTTAATGGCCACATAAAGGGAAAACTATAAAAACTAGAATAATCAAAGATCTGGAGTACCTGGTAACTCTGAATAGAAAACACAAGAGCCCAACCAAACTATTAGAGATCGACGTACCGCCTTTACAAAAAATATTCAACTCGGTGGGCCGCTTCATTTGATGTCAAAAATCGAAGGTCTGAAGTATCTGATGAAGAACCCTCAGCTGGTCTCAGCTATATTAGAGATATGGTAATGCACCCGTGTACTATTGGTACATAAAAAAATCGACTGTCATTGCAAAAATAAATCCAGTGTAGTGGGACACATTTTCTAAAATCTAATAAAATAAATCAATATGCCCTACGTTTCTACAAAAAGAAGTGAAATCCCACCAAAAACATTCTGTAAAAAACTAGCCAAGTCTCGATGGAGCTGCTTGTTTATCTCTAAAAAGTAATGAAATCTAGACAAAGTCGTGCCAAGTCTAAGGTTCCATAATGCGATTTCTTTATTATTATAGTTAATGTTGTGTGACTTGGCCGTTAAAGGGTACACAAGGGTACAAAACCAGGTGCTCCGTGACACCATTGCACCAATCTGTCGCCAGAGTCGCTACCCATTGACGATGGAAACCAGTCAATTGTAGGCTTGATAAAGCTGCGTATTTCAATAATACTTATGTGTAGGCGAGCCTGAAACAAACAGTATAAAAAAATATTTCCAGTAAAGACGGACTTCTAATCATTGATAGAAGTCCGTCTGTACGTCTATTTTATGTTAGATCGGTGGTCGATTTGACGCTCCAGAAAGAAGAGAGCAGAAGTCAGATTTGTCAATGCTGAATGCATGTGTGTTGATGTGTTATCGCCGACGCAGTGAATCATCGCCCGTACGTAGTGATCAAGCGCCCACACCTTTACTGCAACAAGTATAAGGTTGAATTTCAAACAACGTCGCAGTTCACCTGAACAACAACATACTTAACATCAATGTCAATAACTTGCGCTGCCTATAACTCCTAAATTATTAACTATTAAATCTTAAGTATAGAATTTATGAAGTGTCATAAATGCACAGAACTTTACGACCTAAAATGCCTCAACCTAGATAGTGAAAAATTTCATAATTTGACCCAAGAATACAAAGAGACATGGATCTGTCCATCTTGTACATGCAGTCTACCAAAGGGTGATAACTCTTCCACCCCGATTCGACCCAGTAGCGGCAACCTAACCGACACATACACATCAAATGATAACATAAATCTGGCGCGCGGTACTCGTTACAGAATTACTATACCCACTGTTACTACTGTCGAAGGGAGCGACAAATTGACTACTCTGATCGCTGAACACCTGCAATCGTTTGGGTATACGTTACAGCAAAAGTTATCGCCGACGCAGTGAATCATCGCCCGTACGTAGTGATCAAGCGCCCACACCTTTACTGCAACAAGTATAAGGTTGAATTTCAAACAACGTCGCAGTTCACCTGAACAACAACATACTTAACATCAATGTCAATAACTTGCGCTGCCTATAACTCCTAAATTATTAACTATTAAATCTTAAGTATAGAATTTATGAAGTGTCATAAATGCACAGAACTTTACGACCTAAAATGCCTCAACCTAGATAGTGAAAAATTTCATAATTTGACCCAAGAATACAAAGAGACATGGATCTGTCCATCTTGTACATGCCGTCTACCAAAGGGTGATAACTCTTCCTCCCCGATTCGACCCAGTAGCGGCAACCTAACCGACACATACACATCAAATGATAACATAAATCTGGCGCGCGGTACTCGTTACAGAAATACTACACCCACTGTTACTACTGTCGAAGGGAGCGACAAATTGACTACTCTGATCGCTGAACACCTGCAATCGTTTGGGTATACGTTACAGCAAAACTCCATCACATATGATGGTTCGTGGCATAGGTGGATCAGAGAAGTCGTTAGAGGTTTCGCAAATTTTAAAATATTTTCACGCTACAATAAAAACATTCATTTCGATATGTCAGGCCTTGTAGTTGACCGCATAACGGATAGCCTGCCTACGGCACCCATAGACTTGTCAGAGTTCGCGCATTTGAACCCGCTTTCACTCGCTGACGATTTGTTTGCCACTCCCGCTAATATATACGTATTGATAGGTGCGTCTGTATTCCCACACCTATTATTGCCAGGTACTGTGCATAGTAATGTGCTTGGTATACCACCCGTTATTCAAACTGTGTTAGGATATATTATAATGGGTTCTGCTCCAGCGTTACGGGCTACGCCTTGCCGTCCCGTCTCCGCATGTTGTACTATTGTCCAAGATCCATTGGACCGCCTCCTCAAGCAGTTTTGGCAACTTGAGGAAGTAACCGCATCACCGCCCGCTTCGAGTAGTGAAAAACTCGAATGTGAGGAACACTTCCGCGTCACCACTACACGGAATGCTAGTGGTAGATACACCGTCGCGTTACCATTTCGTGACGATGTCTTTTAGTTAGAAGAATCATTTTCCGCCGCACATAGACGATTTCGATGCCTTGAAAGAAAACTAGAAGCGTCAAAAAAGTTACGCACCGCTTATGATGAAATAATTAGTGAATATCTCGCCAAGGAATATATAACCAAGTTGAGCACCCCCTTAGATGGTGTCTCCGCCCCAGCCGCCGCTTACTAAATACCACATCTAGCCGTGGTCAACGAGGGAAAGTCCTCAACCAAAGTACGCATGGTTTTAGACTCTAGTAGCAAAACAAGCACATTTCTGTCAATAAATGACATCTTGCATTCAGGCCCTAACTTTCAAGGTGTCTTGTTATGCATACTCTTGAATTTTTGTTTGTTCACAATTGCACTCTCTGCCGATTGTCGTCAAACGTTTTTACAAATCAGTGTCCGCCAGTCCGATCGCAAGTTCCAGCGAATCTTATATACATTCAATCCGCAAGAACCGCTATCTGTATACGAATTTAACCGCGTTTGCTTGAAATCCAGCCCATTTCACGCGCTCCGCGTCATTCGTCAGCTGATCTCTGATAAAGGACATAGGTACCCTGAAGCTGCGGCCATTGCAGCTGATTCTACTTATATGGACGATATTTGCTTCAGCGTAATGGCGACTCACCAGACAACAATGTATCTGTGGCTAGTGCTGCAGCTAGGGACCTCACAAATTTATTCAAATGTGGTCAATTTGACCTTGTGAAATGGACTAGCAAACTCGGATTCAGTCTTGTGCAACATTCCCGAATCATATAGAGCGTCTACAGACCTTGAAATCGACAGAGGAGTTCCACATAAAGTTTTAGGACTGCATTGTGTTATGTATGGTCTATGAGCATAAGGTCTATGACGTGTACGCACGATCTATGAGAACTTAGAGGTCTAGGACAAGATGGCCGACCGGCGCAAGATATACTGTTTCCGTGCTATTCTATTAATAATTGATTTCCAGAATAAAGTCTGTGTTTAACTATTTGGTTGTTTCAATATATTAAATTGGCGACGAGGATAAAGAAAAATATTATTATAATGATTGGAACAATTGAAAACTACCGTGCTGGTCAAGATTTTATGGCGTACATGGAGCGTATGGAACAATTTTTCATTGTAAATGATATTATAGAGCAGTGGTTCTTAACCTATGGTCCGCGGACCATTAGTGGTCCCTGAGGGCACCTCAAATGGTCCATGAGCACCTAACTTCATCAGGGTACATGTTCATGACTGAAAATTTCAACTGATACAACAGTTTCCGTGTTCTCTTCCCTCAATCCGCTCATTACCCCTCAAGTTTTTGGTGGTCCGTGATGTTATAAAAATTTGGTTACATGGTCCGCCATCAACAAAAGGTTAAGAACCACTGTTATAGAGGATAAGAAACAAGTGGCTTTATTTATCACATTGATCGGACCGGAAAGTTACAAAGTATTGAAAAATTTGATGTCCCCGGCTGTACTTAGTTCGAAACCATATCGTGAGTTAGTGAAAATATTGAGCAGCCATTATGTGGAAGAGAAGTCCGCCATTGCGGCCAGGTATGAATTTTACACTACGAGACAAAAAGAAGGCCAGACAATAAATGATTTCGTGGTTGAGTTACGAAAGAAAGCAGCATTGTGTGAGTTTAAAACGTTTCTGGACGAGGCTTTGAGGGATAAGTTTGTGTGTGGGTTAAGACAGGAAAATATTATTAGTAAACTACTCTCGGAAGCGAAAGAATTGACGTTCGAAAAAGCGGTACATAAAGCACTGGCCGTCGAGAGTGCGAAAAAAGACACTAAGTACATGCAGCCAACTACGTCGCATCAAATTGATGTAAATGTGATACGCAGCAAGCGCTATGAGAAGCCAAAGAGAGACGAGTGCAACTGTTGTGGCGGGGCTCATATCACAGAAAAGTGTTTAAAAAAAGATTGGAGCTGCTATGTATGCAAAAGGCGTGGCCACCTGGCGAATAAATGCCGCTTTCGGTTTACGGGAAAAGGTAATAATATAAAAAACATGGAACAGGAAGGTGCAGAACAAAGTGCTCAAGAAGAGAGGAAGGAAGACTTTCAAAAAGAGGAGATTATATTAGAAAGCATTATGCAGGTGTCTGAGGAGCAGGATATGGCGTCCATTCCCTTATGACTAGGTAAGAGAGTTATACAAATGCAAGTTGATACGGGGGCTTGCAAGTCAGTGATACATAAAAATGATTATGATATATATTTTGGGAAATATGATCTAAAACAGTGCAATGTAAAACTAAAATCAGTGTCAGGAGAAAATTTGACAGTCCTAGGTGCGATAAAAATCCAAGTGAACAATATGAACATGGATTTGCATTTAATAGTCATTGACAGTAATCATTACTTTAGTCCTTTAATTGGCAGAAACTGGTTGACAGTGCTGTTTCCTAAATGGAAAAAAATGTTTAAAATAAATAAGGTATCTGAATTGCAGGTTCAAGGAAATGAGCAAGAAAAACAAAAGTTGGTTAGTACAGTAAAAGCTAAATTTGGGCAAGTATTTTCGAAAGATCGTTCTTCTAATATTCTCAATATGAGAGCAAAGTTGAAACTGAAAGATGGGGCTAACCCAATTTTCCATAAAGCCTATTCTATTCCATATGCTAAAACGGAGGAAGTTGAAGAAGAATTATGAAGTTTGGAAAAGGCTGCTATTATTGAGAAGGTAGTACATAGTGATTGGGCTAGTCCTATCGTGGTAGTACAAAAAGATGATAAAAAAATTAGAATTTGTGTTGATTATAAAGTTACATTGAACAAAATGTTAGATATGGATCATTATCCTTTGCCTTTGCCTGAAGATATATTTGCTGAATTGTCTGGAGCTAGTGTTTATTGTGTTCTTGATCTTGGTGGAGCCTATTAACAATTGTTAGTAGATGAAAGCTCTAGTGAGTACTTAACAATTAATACCCATCTTGGGTTATTTAGACCAACTCGATTACAGTTTGGGGTATCTAGTGGCCCATCCATTTTCCAATGTATTAAGGATCAAATATTACAAGGGGTAAACAATGTTAAAGTTTTTATTGATGATTTAATTATCAGCGGTAGTAGTTTAAGTGAATGTTATCAAAATCTTGAAAATGTGTTAGAACGATTATGTCAATATAAAGTCAAAGTTAATTTAGAGAAGTGTCAGTTTTTTTGTAGTGAAATTAAGTTCATTTAATTTGTAAAACTGGAATAAAACCCTTGCCTGAAAAGGTGGAAGCAATTGCAAAGCCCCCCCCCCCCCACCCACCCCCACCAACTTCAGTCACCCAGTTACAGGCATATTTAGGTCTTTTAAATTACTATGGGAAATTCTTACCTAGACTCTCAGACCAATTAGCCCCTCTCCATGCCTTATTAAGAAAAGGGGTCCTTTTTATTTGGACAGATAAATGTAAGGAATCCTTCGAAAAAAGTAAGAAATTGATCATGGAACATGGATTGCTTGTTCATTTTGATAGTAAAAAGGAATTATATGTAACAGCAGATGCAAGTAAGTACGGCTTGGGTGCAGTATTAAGTCATCAAGTAGACAGTGAACCTATATGTTTTGTATCAGCTACACTAAACAATGCTCAGCGGAACTACTCTCAAGTAGAAAAAGAAGCCTTAGCGATTATATTTGCAGTTCAAAAATTTCATAAATTTTTATATGGGAGAAAATTTGTAGTAGTGACTGACCATCAGCCTTTAAAGTTCATTTTTAATCCATTAAAGAAAATTCCTGTTACAGCTAATGCACGACTACAACGGTGGGCTTTAATTCTGTCTGGTTACACCTATGAAATAACATATAGGAAGGGAACTTTGTTAGGTAACGCTGATGCTCTTTCCCGCTTACCCTTGTCAGATATGGTAGAAGTGGCTGACTGTATAAATTACTTCAATTTTACAGATGAAATTCCATTAGATTTCAGAGAAATAGCTAGCTGTACGCAGAAAGATCCTGTACTGAGCAGAGTCTATGAGTATGTTATGTCTGGGTGGCCAAACTTTATAAATGATACAAAATTAAGGCCATATTTTAATAAAAGAGCAGAATTAGGTACGGAACAAAAATATTTACTTTGGGGAAATCGAGTGATTATTCCAGAAATATTGAAAAATAAAGTGCTATCCATGTTTCATGATTCCCATCAGGGCATTGTTCAAACTAAAATGTTATTAAGACAATTTTGTTGGTGGCCTAATGTAACTGAACACATTGAGAGTGTAATTGGTGGTTGTGATATATGTCAATCAACTAGAAATTTTACTGCTGTAAATAAACCTACAAATTGGAAAAAATGTGAAAACAATTTTGAGAGAGTTCATGTTGATTTTTTTATGAACGATTCTGTGACTTACTTATTAATTGTGGATTCGAAGTCCAAGTGGTTAGATGCACACATAATGCAGGGCACCTCTGCGTCACAAGTAATAGAGAAATTGTGTAAAACTTTTGCAATAACTGGAATACCAGTTGAGTTAGTTAGCGATAATGGTCCTCCCTTTTCATCTATTGAGTTTCTGAGCATTTTAAAAGCTAATGGTTGTGTACCTTTAAAAAGTCCTGCCTACCATCCGGAATCAAATGGTATGGCAGAAAGAACTGTTCAGACAATTAAACGAGCAATGGGTAGGTTACAGGTACAAAGGTCAGGGTTATCTAGGACTTTATCTAGGGAACTAATATTGCAAAACTTTTTGTTTACATATAGAAACAGTCCAAATTCTACAGGATTATCTCCAAACGAAATGTTATTTAAATATAAGCCTAGAACTCGCTTTGAACTAATTAAACCATGCAATGTATTGTCAAATAAAGTATTATCTGGTAATAAACCAGTGGGAAGGATTTTTAATGAAGGAGAAAAAGTATGGTGTAAAAACTTAAGGGAAGGAAAAGGGTGGACTAAGGCAGAGTCAGTCATCAAGTGAAACTGCTAAGCTGATGAGGAACGGTTAAGAGTTAAGCAATAGTGTTGAGTTTTCTTAATTAAGTTATTCATGTATTTTCGTATAGAAGGCACCATGGCACTACTACTTATCCATCATTATAATATATAAATAAAAAAGATAAACTAACTGAAAAATCCTGACACGAAGAAGCCAAAAATCTAATCAAAATGTTGCGCTCCCTAAATCCATCAAAAGGCTCTTGATACGATGGTATTCCACTCATATTTTTAAAATCTTGCGCAGACAGTTTAGTTACACCTCTCACATTTATTTACAATCGTTCCCCTTCAAGAGTACACTTTTCCTGCTATATGGAAGAGGGCTCATATCATACCCATTCACAAAAAAGGATCTAAATCGAAAATAGAGAACTACCGCCCGATATCCATTTTGAACGCTCTTGGTAAAATATTTGAAAAGTTTGTTTTTGATATTATATATCCTATTATCTCAAAAAGTATCCCGAATACACAGCATGGCTTCGTGCGTGGCCGCTCGACAATTTCCAATCTGGCAATACTTACTAATTACGTTTTAGACCACATGGAAAATGGCGGTCAAATTGATGTCATCTACACGGACTTTGAAAAAGCATTCGACCGTGTGGATCACACTATCTTACTACATAAATTATACTCGCTAGGTATCCATGGCGACTTGTTGCGATGGATAACTTCTTACCTCTCTAATCGTTCTCAAGCAGTTGTTCTGGGTGGGTATAGATCTGATTTTATTCGTGTGCCTTCAGGAGTGCCCCAGGGATCACATGTCGGTCCTCTTTTTTACATGTCTTATAAATGACATACATACTTGCTTTACTAATACTAAACATTTATTGTACGCAGATGATAAAAAAATATTTATAAAAATTAACTCATTACTAGACTGTGATAAATTACAAAATGATTTATATAATCTTCACCAATACTATAAAAACAATAAAATTTCAATTAACATAAATGTGAATGCATCAGCTTTACACGTAAAAATAGACCAATCATTTACAACTATAATTTTGACGGAATTCCGATTAAAAGAGTAAATAGTGTAAGAGACCTGGGAATTACACTCGATTCGAAATTGAGCGTGACTCACATTGATAATATCATAAATAGAGCGTACAAGACCTGAAGAACCTGGGATTTGTAATCCGTAATTGTCAGTCTTTTAAAAATTTATTAAGTTTTAAAGTTGTATATTATGCTTATGTTAGAAGTATTCTGGAGTATGGGAGTCCAGTTTGGTCGCCGTTTTATGTAACGTATAAATAGATAACGTATATAATAGAACAAATTCAGAAAAAGTTTTTGTTATATTTAAATTATAAATTTAGGAATTCGGCGGAAGATTGCATCGATAATTGTCGTTTGTATGGCTTACTTTCTACATATTTCTTTGATAGTTCAGATTTGCTATCTCAAATATGGTTTAATACTCCAATTTACCGTACCAGACATACTGTCATGTTTTGTGTGCCACTGCATTCAACATCCTATGGTCAGAATGCCGTGCTTACTAGAATTGTACGCGCATATAACTTAAAATTTTCGATGGTTGATCCGTTTAATACATCGAAGAAAACATTTTTAAATAACATTAAAAAAATAATCACCACCAATGAGCTTAGTCTGCGCGCTGCATAGTATATGGACTTAGAAAATAACAATAATATAAATTATGTCTAGAAAATTATGTCTATGAAATTATGTCTAACTACAAAACACTACGAGTATATTGTTATAAAACTAGCTGGTGTCTACGATTTCATCGGCATAAAATGGACTTTTTTAATGATTTTTGTTACACATTTTATACATATTTCAATTTAGTAGTTTTAGGGATTGGCGTGTGCATACAGACATGCAGATGTGTCTGTCTGTAGGCGCTAACCTTTATCTGTCGATAAAGAATTAAGAAAAAGAAAAAAACTTTTTTGTGTTCTGTTGGTTACTCATACGCTTTTTCTACTGCTTTATTATGTGTATAAATAATATTCCAAAAAAAAAAGATATTTACCAATATATTATTGAGTGTGCGGTGGGATTGTGGTGATGTGGTATAGGTATGTATATTTCAGTGACTTGGACTTAGCACATAATTATAACTAAATAAATGGCATCATGATGTTGGCTGACCAGACAACCAGTATCGACGCTCAGCTGAGCGAAGTTGGCTCCGCGTTTATGTGATTCACGGTACATTTTTTCGTTGTACCCAAGTATCCAACTTATTAATTGTATAGTACCTACTTATATACATATCATACTACGTGTTATATCGTTAGTTACTTAATTCTTGCCGCACTAATTCTTGCGGAGAATTACTAATGCAATAAATTGCATTGGTAATTTTCTGTATTAAATATTTTAAACTGTAACTATTAAATATTTTATCATTTAATATCTCAACAGTAGATACCTAATCTCACATCATAACGTAACACTGATTTTACAAGATATTTGTAATACTTATATACTAAACTAAATTATTTATCACACGTTTGTTTGTCAATTAGGGGGTACCGGCGGGGAATGGGGAGTGTTACGTTGTTTCTTTTCTTAAATTTTTCATTACACGTTTGCATTGTTGTGTAGACGTGTAATGAAATAATAAAAACAGGCATTAAAGTATAAGTTTGGTAATTTGTTGAGTTTCTAAATTGCTGTTTTTTTTTCTCCTTTTAATGTATTCGTGTGAACTATCCCCGTTTTTTGCTTTTTCCATTCATTTGTTATTATAAATATTCGTGGATAACTGTAATTGACCTAAGATTAAGTAATTAGGTTAAGTATTTTATGTAATGTGGCTGTTGTTATCCCAAATATAAATAAATAAAATAAAATAAAAATAACTACTACCTGCCTCCTGAGATTTTTGAAGTCGGTGTAATTTTTTTAAAGTTTGATTTATCCTTTTTAAGCTAATGTAATAAGACTTGTGTTATCTTAATAGGTTTTTAAATTTATATTTGGCGTCAATCAGTGCTTATGTGATTGCGTGAGGCGCGGCGGGAGCGGGACGGTTGTAGTTGTTATCGGTAAAGTTCTTGCATCCCTATTTAGTACAATTAATGGTGCTACACGAAGATGGTCGCGTTTATTCATCATCATGAAATTTTATACACATATTCTTAAAGGTATTAGGAAGGACATAGGATACTTTTAATTAACAAGAAGTAAATGCGGGCGAAGCCGCGGGTGAAAGCTAGTTTTTAATCAATATTTAGTATTTAGAAAGTAGAAGTGGTATTATCAAATATGGCAGAGTCTGTGTCGAGTTCAAATTGCAATATTGCAGTAACGTAAACAAAGGTGCAGGCAGCAAAACACATCACAGTCCTTATATTGTGGTGATAAATTCCGTAAACAGAAAAATAACCATCCTGGCTTTCCGTCATGTTGAGTATCTTCTTGGTTAACTTGACGACTGATTCTGAAAATAAAGTCAAAGTCAATTTTTTTTATTCTGTGGGCCCTCGCGGGCACTTAGACACGTCTTTTACAATTAGGTATATTTTTTATCTACCATCATTTCGGAATGACCATTGACTAGAAGAAATGCCGAAAGAAACTCTGTCAATATAGGTCTTTTTTTTTAAATAGCCATACAATATTATCATAATACAATAAAAAGAAAAATGGTATTCAACCAAAATAAGAGAAAAAAAAAATTAAAGTAAAATAAAATAGTAAAAAAAATAAAAATATAAAAAATCATAGTATAGAGTGTATATACATATTGTATAAAGTCTAAATATGTATATCCACAATACTACTTGTAAAGATAAGACGCCTGTGCTTCACATCCTGTGCCGAGAATTTGCCATACATTTTTATCATTAAGGTAATCGTCGGTCCTATAGTAAGCCTTTTTACATAAGGTGGTCTTAATAAGCTGTTTGAATTTAGTGTCGGGTAAAATCAGGACCGACTCCGGCAACTTATACAATTTATGACAAACGAATTATTGACCTTCCCCAGTCTATGTTTTGGAATAACCAATTAGTTTTTGTTCCGCAAGTTGACATTAGTTATATCACATACTTTTGTAAAATTCGAAATATTTTTACGGACGTACATAATATTTACATAAATATATTGAGAAGCGACAGTGTTTATCTCCTTAAATAAGTCACGGAGTGAATCCCTAGAACCCAAATTGTAAATTGATCTAATGGCTCTCTTTTGTAATACAAGAATTTTATCAATGTCAGCTGCTTTACCCCAAAGCAATATGCTATATGACATAATGCTATGGAAATAACTAAAATAAACGAGCCTGGCAGTTGTCTCGTCCGCTATCTGTCTTATTCTCCTAACCTATACCTCCTAACTCTCATAAGCTGCGGAACTGAGTCTGCGAGCTAGTTTCGTTATATGAGGGCCCCATTGCAACTTTGAATCAATGGTAATACCAAGAAAAACAGTATCATTGTCATAAACTAGGGTGTTATCCTTTATGACTACATCAGCATGGATTTGCCTGACATTGGGTAACGTGAATTTAATACATTTTGTTTTGTATGAGTTAAGGAGATTATTTGTAGTAAACCAGTTCAAAATTGCAGAAAGAGCATTATTAACATCATCATTTTTGTCTTTATACCTAGCAACTTTAAAAATAAGTGAGATATCGTGGGCAAACAGTACCACGTTGGCAAATTTTTCTACCAAATCAGGCAAATCATTGATGTATACCAAGAATAAGAGAGGACCCAAAATTGAACCCTGGGGCACGCCCATTTTTACCTCAAATGCATTTGATTTTGTGCCATTTACATCCACCGTTTGAGTTCTATTACTAAGGTATGATTCTATCATTTGCAAAGCCTTCTCTTTAATACTATAATGATTTAATTTGAGCTGAGTAGTGTCTGATGATCAACACAATCAAATGCTTTGGAGAGGTCGCAAAACACACCGATAGCTTCCTGAGACGTCTCCCAAGCCTCAAATATGTATATCACGAGCGCAATTCTTGCGTCTGTAGTGGACATTCCGGCGGTGAACCCGTATTGCTTCTTATGTAGAATGTGGAACTTATTAAGATGTGCGAGCAGCTGATTTGACATTATCTTTTCAAACACTTTACTCAATACTGGCAGAATAGAGATTGGTCTGTAATTCCCAGGCTCACGATTATCTCCTGATTTAAATAAAGGTATAAGTTTGCCAAGTTTCATTAAGTCTGGGAAAATACCACTCTCTATACTTTCATTAAAAATTATAGCCAGGTGGGCAGCAACAGTATCCAAAATAGGAAGAACAATTTGAGTGGACATTCCTCAGAGATCCTCAGATTTCTTAATATTTAAATGTTTGAATGTTCGAATAATGTCATCTGGGGTAATGTGACAAAATTTAAATGCATGCTCACAGGGCTGTACATTATCCTCAAGTAATCTTATGGATTCTGAGGCTGATGAATTGAGAGAGGCAGTCGTTTCAATGGGAACATTTGTAAAAAAGTTTCCAAATGCATTAGCAACTTCTTGATTTGAAGTTAATATATTATTATTACATTTCAAAGAGTAGTCGTTTTCTGTAACTTTTATTTTGCTAGTCTCTTTGTTCACAATGTTCCAAACAGTTTTACACTTGTTGGTAGAATTTTTAATTTTATTATTTATGTAGTTAGACTTGGCAACCTTACAGACTTTCTTGAAGATTTTGGAATAGTGTCTAACGTGTTCTGTAAAATTGCCATCCCGTCTATACGATTTTTGAGCTTACAAACCATATAGTGTATCTCGACTTTTATAAATACCTTTGGTAGCCCATTCACAAAATTTAATATTGTTTCTGACTTTAACCACTTTTTGTTCAAATATGTTATTAAATTCTTCAGACATTACATTAAAAAGATCACCATATAGTTTGTTAGGATCATTTTCCGTGTATACTATTAGTGGCAACTTATCCTTCAAAGCACTTTTGAATTTTGATATTTTACTACCAGTAATTGGTCTGAACGAAATAAGTTTGGTTTTTTCCACAACTACGTTATTGAATACGACTAACTGTCCACAGTGATCTGAAGGTAAGTCATTAATTATACATTTATTTAAGTACTCCGAATTACAGAAGACATTATCCAGACAGGTAGCGGAGGTTGGAGTAATTCGCGTGGGCTCAAGAAATAAGTTATGCAAGTTAAAAGATTTAAATAAATTTAAAAAAATTGATTTAACAGTACTATCAACAAGCAAATCAATGATGAAATCACCACAAACAATTAGGTTCTTATTACTTTTAAATGCTAACTTTAATACATCCTCCATGACCTCCTCGAATACTTTGTACACACTATTTGGGGGTCTATATACACATATAATTAAATGTTTGTCTAACTCGGTGCAAGATATCTCGATAGTACATTCTACAGAAAGCCGAGTAATGTCCACACGCTCTTTGACTAACATGCAATCTTTAACTAAAATTAATGAACCGCCTCTAGTAGTCGACTTCCTGTTGAAACAGCTAGCCACTTTGTAGTTATTAATATGAAAGATCATCTGACTATCGTTTAACCAATGTTCAGTTAAGCACAAAACGTCAACATTTTTCAATTCTAAAAATAATTGTACAAGCAATTCGCTGCCAGGAAAGCTTTGTATGTTTTGATGTACAATTTTTAATTCAGCAAGCTATCCCTCTGTCCTGTAACCTGTCGTTTGTTTCGTCAATTATTGCTGTCCTACACAATGTATATAAAATAAAAAATTGAGAACAATAACAGTAATAACTACAATAAAAAAAATGTTTTGTAATAAATAGAAATATTGCATAAGAGTTGTACAAAGAAAAGAAAGAGTATGAAAAAGTTCTAATTATTAGGTACTTTTATGTTACAATTAAATAGTTATTTAACTGTGACTGGGATGGGTGCACCCATTCCAGTCACATGAGCGTGGATCCTAACAGGATATCGGCACCACTGGTGCTGGAAAATCCCTCCCTGAGCTGCAAAACTGTGAAGCTCCGTGTTCTAGGGTAAGAGGGCACTCTGGAGCGTGGGAAAAGTTTAGGAGTATACATCTCCGTGCCTCGGGCCCGCGTATGTGCCTACATCGTTCACGCCCTAGGGATAACGCAAAGGCGTTTACGTGTTTAAATATTTTAACCCTTTTAAATAACAACTATTTTTAAAATTGAAATGTATACATACATTACGAATGTAAAGAAATACCTGGTTTTAGTTTTATGCAACTTTGCTCTATGTTTCGTCAATTATTTCTGTAACTTTTCTCATCGAACTTGGAAGATCGATTAAGTTGGCAAAACAATATGACTACATCCATAGTAAAGCGGGGTATAGAAATGGAATGGTAATAGTGATATTTCAAATTTGAGACTGTCACTTACCAGTGTTCGTAGGTTTTAATAGTGAAAACACACAAATATGTTTTGTTTGTTCTAACTGTTTTACAATTATGTCGAGTATTTGTCCTCCAAGTACTATACATATCCAGCTTAATGAACAAAATAAAACTACGCTCATCAGTCGCATTGGCTGTATGTCCTGTAAAAATATAATAATCAAATAAATATGACACACCTCTGTGTGTTTACGGCTTACACAGTTGTTGAGTTCTACAATTCCAGGTTATACTACTTACCATCGCCTAGAACATTGGTATTCTTAGCATTGAGATGGTGGAGTCTGGAGTCCACAAAATGCGCTCAACAGTTTTTATAGAAAAAGTTCCAAGTCTGATTTCACATCGAGTATATATTTCATTTCGTTTCCCGAGTGTTATAAACTTGATAATGAGTTTGGTGTTATAAGCCTCGATAGACAACATCGACTGCTTAACATCAGGCAGACCGTAAGCTTGTATGCGCTTTTAGTGACGTAAAAAAATTTCGTGACACAATAAAAATCGTAGCTGTGAATGTCGACTTTGAATTGAATGAAAACGATCTTAATATTACCGGGAAGAAACATTGAAATCGAGACTTGTATGAGGATTGTTATAAATTTTGAGAAAACGAAAATTATGTATTCCTTTATCTCAGTTAATGTAAACAATGCAGTAAAGGGGCAAAGCGCTTAAGAAGCAACCTTTTTTTTTTTTTCGATGGGGAAATGCTCATGCATACCAAGGCGCCGAGGGGACGGCGGCTTGGTTATGTCGGACTTCTGCTCGAAGAAGAATGAACCCTACGTAGCAAACCTACCGACTAAAACCCCACCGTGTTCCTTATCGCCACTTGTGATGAAGTCCCGGGTACGACTTTAGTATTTCCTCCGGGGCTCCATCGGCGGTTGTCTGCCTATTTGCGGACTCATCTTTATCTCGACTCGTATCCGAGCTCGTCTTTTAGTGGCGTGTTGGAACAATGAACACGCCACTCACCTGAGGACCTGGTTCTGACGGACGACGGGTTCCCCTACCCATCGTCCAGAGGCCCTCGTCAGGGCGGAAGGAGACGGTCCTCGGCCCGCCGCCTCCGCCCGACTCTTTTACGGCGGATCGGGTGGGAGAGAATGTCGTCCTCTCTCACTCGCTCCGCAGTCTCCTTCTGTGACATGACCGATTCACAGAAGGCCACCATGGCTTGCCAACAGCTCTCGCCTCCGACCATGGCTTGGATAACAGCCGAAAGCGAGAGGTCGGGCCCAACCTCCGCGGCTAACGTCGCTCTTTCTACCGACCACCCCGGACACTCTGCCAAAGTGTGCTGCGCTGTATCTTCAAGGCAGCCGCACTGGTGGCACTCCGTCGAGATCTCTCTTCTGGCCACGTTGCACAAATATACACCAAAACACCCATGATTGGTCATGATTTGGCATCCTGCGACCACGCAGGCAGCCTCGTAGGAGATAGTGCGATACCCTCTAATGGCTCTGATCGCCATCACCCGTTGTGGCCTGCGCAGATAGGTCTGGTTTTGGACGGTGAGTGTATCTACCCAGATGGGCGCTCCGTATAGGGCCATCGATCGCACCACCCCCATATAGAGACGGCGGCAAGCAATGCTTGGCCCGCCCATATTTGGGAGCAAGGCGCCTAAGGCAGCGGCCGTAGCCATCAACTTTGGAGTCAATCGCCGAAAGTGCTCCCGGAAATTCCATCGACTGTCGAGAACGATGCCCAGGTAACGCATCGTCGACTCGACAGTAATCGAGACACCTCCAATGACCAACTCCGTTCCGACCGGTGGCTTGTTGCGAGGCCCGTGAAAACACAAGGCTTCGGTCTTCTGAAGGGCTACTTCCAGTCCCAATCTTCTCATGCGCCCAGTTACTTGAGCCACACCTGCAGTGGCGAGAATGGTCGCCTGTCGGTGAGATCTACCACGGGCGGTCACCAGTGTATCGTCAGCGTATGCTATTACACTGACACCCTGTAGCAACGGTCCGCGCAACACCCAGTCGAATCCAATATTCCACAGGATCGGTCCTAGCACCGATCCCTGTGGAACACCACACGATACTGATCTGCGACCACACCCGCCATTGGATGTAGGAAATACTACCTCCCTTTGCGATAAATAGTGTGTAACCAGCTCGCATAGATACCGAGGCACCCTAAGGTATCTAAGTGCTTCTATGATACAGCTCCAGGGAATGGTGTTGAAAGCGTTCTTGATGTCGAGCGATACAGCTAGTAACACCTCCCCCTGGGCCATAGCTTCCTCGGCGAGGGCTCTCAACCGTACGAACGCGTCGATGGTAGACCGGCCATGACGAAAACCGAACTGAGCGTCGCTCAGGCCAGGCCCCTCTTCCTCTAGATGTTTGTTGAGACGGTCAGCAATAATCCGTTCAAAAAGTTTGCCCGCCTCATCGAGCAAAACAATAGGCCGGTAGGCCGATGGGGAGCCGATAGGTCTTCCGTCCTTCGGAATCAGAACGAGTTGACCGGGCTTCCATCGACGGGGAAACTAAGAAGCAACCTAGTCCAACAAAAAAGTTGTTATCCACTATAACTGGAACTCTATCCAAAGCTTTCTTCAGCATTGTAAGCCCAAATAAGTCCAAAATAACATCGCATAAGGCAGCAGAAAAACGGGCACATGCAGTGCAGACCTTTTTTAAGCAATCTCCAACAGGTCAAAGCGAGGGGCAGAAAAAACTCCGGACAAAAGCCGAAATGGGACAAGTCGACCCGCCTGAGGTCAGAGTTGTGAAGGAGCCTAAGGACCACCTAGTTAACGCTTTCCTCGAGTTTAAAGCTATTACAAAAGCAATGCAGAAAGTCAACCTGCAAATTTGCTCGTCTATCATGCAGAATTATCTGCAAGGTAATGAGGGACAGCTGAGCTTGAAACTAGTGGAAGCAGGTGCAGCTGTGTATAATAATGACACCGCCGAAACCGTAAAGGGAAAGGTGTCGGGAACATATATGGCTGCATATAACGCGACAGGTGGTTTTGTGGCTCTAAACGAGGTGGAGAGAGAGCGGACTGGAAGGCTGGTGTTTGAGACTCCTCCGGAAGACCCAATTGTAGTCGCCGCCAAGTGTACGAAGGTAATGCTAGATGACAGATTCCTAGAAAAAGCGGAAGCTCTATCATCAGAGACTGGCATCGGCAGAGCCTTCGAATACTGGGAGGTACCAGAAATAACTTGGGTCAACGGAGTACCCGGATGTGGAAAATCAAAATGGATTTCCGAGAATTATAATCCAGGCAAAGACTTGGTCATTGCAACCACGACTGAATCCACTCGCGACCTGAAAGAGAAGATAACCAAACGCATCGGTACAAAAACAAGAGCTAAAGCACGTACAATGGCCTCAGTACTTGCAAATGGGATCCCAGCAACGGACACCTATGAAAGACTTATGGTCGACGAAGCGCTGATGAACCATTTCGGGGCCATAGTGATGACAGTGCGAATTACCGGTGCCAAGAAGGTCCTGCTCTTTGGCGATATAAATCAACTGCCATTCATCGACAGATCCAACCTTTTCCGGCTTAAATATCATCGCCTAAGCCCAGCGGCGAACATCAGCCGTGAAATGCTATGCACCAGAAGGAATCCACTAGACGTTGCGTATGCCCTCAGACAAGTATACAGTGGCATATACTCGTCCAACACTCGGACACGGTCCCTGAAGCTAATGAGGTCGCTACAGGTCTACAGGCTAGGTCGCACAGGGTCGCTAATACCCACAAGCACAGCCAACACCTTGTACCTGGTACATACTCAGGCCGAGAAAGAGCAACTGATCGGTCAAGGTTACAGGGACTGACATACGAGTCAGTGGTAATCATCAGGACATCGACATCGATGAAAAACCTTCAACTGCATAGTGGCGTCCCCTATGTAGTGGTGGCAGTTTCGAGACATACCTGTAGCTGTATATATTACACAGACTGCAGCGAGCTATTCGACGCAACTGCTAGCTTCATAAAACGTGCGGAAACTGCTACCACGGAAGCAATTCGGGACTACAATTTGCAAATGGCGATATGGAGTCGGGATACACCCGTCGTGAAAGAATTGGCAAAGCAATAGGAAAGGAAACAAAAAATAGGAACGCGACTACTCAGTTCCGTACGGAACTGATGACACAGAATCGAGATGGTCGCCCATGCAATATCAGTGACAACGACAGACGGAATACGCTGGGTCAATGAATGTAAGTATCTGTTGGGTGAGAGGAAGAGAAGGAGGAGGAACATAGGAAAATAAATACAGGTTTTACTGTGCAGCCCTGACAGCCCAGAGGGGCAATTCTCGTAATTAAAATCTAGTAAAAATTCAGTTTCAATCCAGTCTCGATCTCACAAATGTCACATTTGGTATTCTCGTAACACAATATGTAACTTCAAAATTAAATTTAAGCGGGATTATATCGAAATATGAGTGAAAATTAAACAAACTAAGAATGTTACTTTGCCAACAACAAGAATTGATAATAATTAATTAATGAAATCAATTATAATAATATAATTTTAGTCAATTCACAATTCAATCTCGATTCGGTCAACTTTCAATCTGCGTTCGTAGAAAAATTACGAGAATTGGCCTTCTGGTAGTCATGCTCACTAAAGTGTTCAAAGTGGTGGTGGTGTCGTGTGGCGGGTCGCCGCATTCCCAATAAAATGGTTGAATGCGGTGATGGCTGCCCCATGCATCAACTCGTGAACGGGTGCTGCCAGAGGGGACTGGTCTGCCCTGGCTGTCATGGTTGCAAGGTAAACAATAGGAGAATTCAGGTTATATAGTAATAGACAATAATATAACTATTAGCATAATAGCGACGTGCAATTTATTAATTGTAAGAATATTATAAGATAAAAATAGAAAATTGTTAACAAAAGGTACGGACCCCGGGTCTGTAGACTGTAATAAATAAAAAAAAAAAAAAAAAAGCAGATGGACGGACGGATGGAAGGACCACGAAGGGTTCTGTTTTTTTCCTATGGAGGTACGGAGCCCTAAAAAATACTTAGGTATTGGAACAATTTCATACACATTTATTACATGTGATTGGCCTAATCGGCCATTAGTATATCTGTGTACTTGATGTTACTTTCTGCTTGCATATGTTATTTGTAAAGAGCTGTATTTTGTATAAAATATTTAACCGACTTCTTTACACAAATTTTCAATGTACCGCCCAAATGCCTAATACCTGCACCGCCCATATGCCTAATAGTGATGTAACAAAAGTTGCATTTTTCAAACTCGCGAATGCCTCATCAGAATTCACAAATAAATACGACATGGGAGCCTTCAGGCACATAGTCAATTTTTCTCTTAAAAACGGATCGGCAACCCCATGGCGTTGATTTTGGGAGACTTTAATGCCCACCATACTGAGTAGCTCAGCTCTTGGTCCACTGACTTCGCGTGTCGGTCTGTTAATGATTTTACTCTAGCCTATGGTTTCCCACAGCTGGACCATACTAACTCTCTACTGGAACTTCTGCTAACCAATATACAATGACATTACGATATTGTGACTCAATTCAAAGGCGCGCTGTGAGGATTGTTGACGATCCCAAACTGACAGACGGTTTAGAAACTTAAAGTTTTAGAAGAGGCCGCAAAGCTCTGGAACGTATTACCCAATATTTTGAGAAAAGCTCCATCAATCCATTCCTTTAAGTCGGCACAGGAGAAGTTCGCTAGTTACAGGTTCTAAAATCAACGAGTTCGTCACTTTACATAATTGACATTGTAATCAATATTTATATAATTAATGTCTTCAAATTGTACGAGCGTGCATGTGGTGAGTTATTGATTTGGTGATATGGGTACTTCTACATAGGTAGGAGGGTTACTTTTTCATGTATGTATTCTATTGCATACTTCCGTCTATGTCTTAACACAGTCCTCACCATATAGATACTCCTCCTATTACTTTTGCTGTGTCATTTAAAATGCTCAAAGGTTGACTGAAAGAGATCCCTTTATAGGATAAGTCCGCCTTTGTACAAATTGTATGTCAACCTTTTTATTATTCTGTGTATTTTGTTTTGTACAATAGAGTTATTTACAACAACAACAGATTCCTAATCAAATATATTTGTAGGCAATTTAATCGACACTATTTTGCGTGCTTCCGCCACCAAATAGTTCATGCAGACTACTGCCGGCCGGCACCCACCCACTACCGTTAGTAGTTGCATACGACTGCTGTGGCTGCTTTGGTGGTACTTGTGGTGCGTTGGAGGTAGTGGGTGGGTGCCGGCCGGCAGTAGTTTGCATGAACTAATTGGTGGCGGAAGCACGCAAAGTAGTGTAGATAAAATTGCCTGTAAATTTGACTTCCGCAAAATAACACCTGAATCAATTAACTATCAATATATTTGTTACGTATTCGGTCTGCGTAAAATTAGCCCGAAGTTACGTCGCACTTTAATGGGACAATGCTACACAGTTTTATGGTTTATTGTGAATTTAGCGAATAATGTTATTCCATTCAAGTAGCGCAGAGAGAAGCTAAACATTTTCCCGTCTTCTCAAATTTGCCATTATTTTATTATCTTTTCAAATGATCTAGAGTTTAATATTATTGACACATTAGTTTGTTTTTTTCAATATCGTATAAAGATGTTCTTACTATCATGAATAATTGATACAGGAATTACTATACGATCATAAAAGAAATGCTATTTATTATATATTATTTAAAAAGTACCTATAAACAAACCTTGTCTCTTGAGAATTCGACGAATGCCTCCACCGTAACTATTGTATTCAAGAAGGTCGTAATGAATGCAATTATAACCTGTGGAGTTGTAATTTAAGAACAAATTAATTTAATAAATTTATTTTAAAGCACCTATTGGCATACAAGAGGCTAGATCTTTGCTTCGGAGGATACATTATCTCGTACGTACCCTTATATAATGAGAATGTCAGAGGATAGACATTTAATTGACAGATAAATAACAGACGTTAATTTATTATTGCTCTTTGGGTGGTATGAAAATGCTAATACGCAGTTAAGCAGCATTTTCAAAAGGAGGAAGACCCGTTTCCGAAGAGCAGAAGCGAGGATTTAACATTACGAAAACGTTTACCCCCGGGACTGCAATGGAATTGGGGTGTAAGTGGGTCATCAACATCTTTGAACCAAAGCCAACGTCATCTGCGCGCGGTGCAATCTGCTTACTGACAAAGGAAATTCTGGCGAAAAGAAAGTTAGGGAGCGTAATTGTAAGTTATCCGACTGGGGAATGTACCTCCACGCCACAGAATACCGCAGCCAAATAACAATTTCTTTGAGGGTTGTTGTGTTCCTGCGAGTGAGTGAGGTCACCAGAAAGGAAGGAGATGCTGCGTTGGCAGTGGAGGTGACGTCGCGGTAGCAATATTTTATATTGCGAGCGCTAATATGGCTACGGTAACCGCTTCACATCAGGCGAGCCGTATGCTTGTCTGCCACTCGACGTAGTATAAAAAAAAAAGCCGTGTGGCACTCGGGGACTGCCGCGGTAAAGCTATTGCATAGCATTTTGTGTCAACTTATGCAATTATAATTTTATTTATTTATTTTATTCATACAGTATTGCTTTTTCTTTGATTGTAATTCAAGTTACACTTTTTGAGCGTGGTGACCGATAAGAAAACAATTTTTTCTATTATTAAATAAATAAAACGAGTTTCGTAGAGTCGTACAATACGTCTAATCGCACGCACACAACGCCGTGTCGAAGACTGCCTCGGCAGTCTTCGACACTTCGTTCGGCAGCCGAACTGAAACGACGTTAGACGATGCACGGCCTTCAAGCCACACCTCCTTGCCCGTCGGAGTGGGAGCGTGAGGTTTTTTCGTTACGGAATTTCTGGATTCGGTCCCCGCGCTCAAGGCCCGCGATAGAAGCTATGCAATAGCTTAACAATTTTTCTATTGATCTGGAGGTCCTACAGATATAAAAAAAGATTCGTTTTAAAGGTAATGATATGGCCTATGAACTAATACAAACATTTAAAGCAAAATTTTAACTAAAAAGCAAAAAATAAATTGAAGTATTAAAAATTTTCCATAAAATTATCTAAATTTACCAGTTTTTCAAAGTTTTTACAAAAACTAACCCTATTAATATATTTGCTTTTTGTATTCTGAGAATACATTTTGAGATTATCTACAAAACGGTATCAAAATTACTGCTATGGATGTCATACTTTAAGAGTTGTTGTTGTTTGAACAGGACCCTTGCGCGAGCGGTCAATGGTTATTTTGTAGATAAATAAATAAATTGATGTAATGAGCAGGATAGACAGACTTTCTATCCCACTCATTCACCTAACAACAATAGCAAACCTGTCCAATTATTTGATGCCACTGGCCACTAGATGGCACTAGTGGTATTTCTACATCGCGCTATGGTTGTGTGTATGGGATTAGTTAAACCTTAAGGGTAATTTATCGTCACTCGATACGAGATGGCGTTAGTGGCAAAATTGTAACTCGTTATTAAGATTTTCTTTGTTACTCATATACCTGTTGTACGGAAATTTTTTGTTAGTAGTGGTATTGAGAAAAACCCACAGTTGTAAACCATTTACGTAGGCTGCGGCCGGAGGATGCAAAAAAAAACAACATTGTGGAAATTAAATTTAATAATTATATAATTACAAATTACATTGCTAAAATACGTGACAAATGCCCGATGGTAGGAACAAGAGTGAGTCAATCTAAACTAAGTCGGTGCAAGTTCGAAGGCCATCATGGGTGGTCTTGGTGCAGTTGCATCACTTGCGTCACACGTCGCGGCATCGCGCGGTTTCCGTGAAGCGGGAAGGGTTGCGCAATCGCTGATCGGCTAATTGGTGGCGCCTAAATATGTAACACCTCCCCCCGTAGTTCAGCAACTATTCTATAACACTGTTGGAGATAGTTGCTGAGATATTCTGATGATCTACTCTTATCTCGCTGGGGTTAACAGGCTTTAAGTCATCTCTGTTGATTTCATTTCGTAGACAGGGTGTCCGTAGTTGTCGGTTTCGTATGACTATTATAAGTGATGTAGCTACACCCAATAGTATTACGTAGACTGGAATTGTAGTATGATATAGGGATGATTCTGGAGCATCCTTCAGTTGGATTGGAGCTTGGAGAGATATCTTCGTATTCGCAGCGTGTAGATTTTCTAGATTAATAGAGTCTAGAATAACGGATGGATGTTCCTGTGGCCTCGACTCATCATACTGAGGCATTTCCATAATCTTCACGACGTGGCCCTTTATGTGTTCATTAGTGTTAGCTATGGTGAATACTGGTGTCTCGAGATGGCAGTTGAATGGGATGACAGCTAGGAAGCTTCCTTGTAGGGTCCTATACTGTTCTTGACCGCAAGATAGTTTAATCTTAGTAGGCGTAGGAAAGCACATAGTGTAGTGCTTGTCGTCAAGTTGCTCTAGGGCTTCTTTCTTCATGATGACTGAAGTCAGTTTACAAGATTGGTGGAGTTCTTGCCTAATTATCAGATGATGAATACAGTCAGGTTCGTCCTGGATTCTATAATTAGAAGTAGCCTTGCAGAGGAATAGTGAATTGAACTTCGGACATTCTGTCTCTATGTACGCATAATCTTTTCCAGAAATTGCTATATAAGGTAAAGTAGGTATAAGGATCTCATGATTTTTGTTAGGGATAATGGATAGCTTGTACAGGTCGTAAGATAAGGGATAGGCAATCGGCACCTTAATTACAATAATAATACGTCTATCTGTATGAAAATAGCCTAACTTAATTATATCGTAGAAATCTCTATATTCTACGTCAAGGACCTCGTCCTTTGAATATAGATTCCTTATTTTACTAAGCATATTCTTAACTTCATCTAAACTTATTATAGAATGAGGAGTGCTCGATGCACGAATGAATGCTAGAGTATTCTCTAGTTTCGTTAATTCCATAGATAAGTCTTCTATGTTATCTCCTAAAATTAATAGAAACTGTGCCAGATGGGCATATTTAACTAAATCCGTATCTCTATCAGTATCGTTCTTTATAATCATATCTAAAATTAAACTGATCTTATTTTGATTTTTTACTATGTTGTCTAGGGTCTTAGAATTATATGAGGACCATTCTTTATTGAGCGTAATATGTTTGTTCAATTCTGACTCTAGCTTAAGCTCATTGTCCTGAAGGACTTTGATAGCGTTGTCATATTTTATAGCGTCAGTGTAATCTAAGTTTCCCGAAATACTCTTAATAATAGAGCCGAGTCCGTTAACTAGTCCTCTCTTACTACGATTTGGTTCGAAAGTATGTAATTGATCTGAGATTCTATTTAGCTTATCATTAAGGTGCTCTATGTGAGGCTCATACAGGGATACTGTCTTATTGTTTAATTGAGGCCTTGAGTTTACTATCTGAGACTTAACTACTTCAATTTGCTTGCGGATATCGTCAAGATCTATGTAACTAAGGAAGGAATGATAGTGAGCTATAAGTTTACTAGGTCCTAGTTTGAACGGGAGTAATCCTGGTCCGCTGTCCAATGAGTCAATCGTTACTTCTTGTCCGAGAGTCAGTTGGAGCAGTGTCGTTAGTAGAAGTATCCTGTAACAAGATTGGACCCTTAGGACTTCGTTTCAGTCGGGACTTAGCAACGGGGCCGCGCTTCCTTTTTGTATAAATATAGATAGAAAGATCGGCGAGAACCGTATCTTGGGTATATCTAGGGGCTAGTTTTTGTCTATTTGCTAGAGGGTTTCGTACAAATATTTGCTGATTACGCGTATATTCTATTTCAGGCTCACGGTCTTTGTTTCTATTTTCTGTCAGTACTGTCCTGTCATGCAAAGAGGATTCGTTTATTAGATCGTAGACTTGAGTCATTCGTTTCTTATGATCTAGGGAATATTGTTGCAGGAGGTGTTCTTGCAAGTCAATATCAATTGGGTCGCGAGGGTCAAAGTGTCCTGTAATTAAGTCTAAGGGTCTACACTTAGTGAAGCTGTGGATGGAGCTGTTATAAGCTAACACTGCGTAAGGCATGAGGTTAACTACAGGTTCATTGCCTCTTTCAAGCTTTAGTATTCTAAGATGTTCTAGGATAGTGGAGTGGAAACGTTCGACTATGCCATTGTCATTGGGTGAATGTGCAAGAATCTTGTGGTGCTGAATTTTATGGAGTCTCGTAAATTCGGAAAATAGTTGATTGGTAAATTCGGGACCTTGGTCTGTAACTCTAGTAATAGGCAAACCATGGTGCGTAGAGAACTTAAGAAGGGCTTGAACTACGCTTAGAGCGGTACTATCCCTAAGGTGATACGCTTGAGCGTACTTGGAGAAGGCATCGACAAGTGTGAGATATTTTTCAGTCTGAGCCGTGAAGAGGTCTAAGTGAACTATTTCAAATGGCTTAGTAGGTGGAGGGACAATTGAAATTCTCTGTCTAATGGGATTTCGATCATATTTGGCTTCACCGCAAATATCACATTCGTTAATATATTTAGTGACATGTTCCCTCATTTTAGGCCAATAGTACTTAGAGGATAAGGCTAGATAGCATTCATTAATACCGCGATGGTTAGTCTTGCCTTCGTGGTATTTCTTTATGACCTCTTGTTGCCTTAAATAGTCTCTGACATTGTCTAGTTCTATTTTAATCAATACTAGGTTCATAGCAGAGCTCTTGAACTTGTCTTGGATAATGGGAATGATCTGATACATGGTTAAGGGTGGATGGATAATAATGCCTGTTTTGACCTTGTGATTCACATACTCCTTAATTACTTCCTCAAGATTAGACTCCGATATCTGAAAAGTCGTTTTAGTATGTGTGTCAAATGGTTTAATAACTGTCGATCGTTATAATTTTATTTTTATGTCATCTACAATGACATCTGAAACATCTGGCGGTTAAATCTATTAAGGGGGTCGTCAGATATGGGTATCTCTAGAATGGGATCTTATAAAATAGTGTGGGCGGTCGTTGTACTATAACCAGATATAGATGGTGGTCTCTCTGTGGGGTTTACTGCAATAGAGTTAGTATCCTCAAGGTTTATCTCAACCCGGGATAGCTTAGACAGATATATTAGCATTCGCGTTTTGCTTATCTGCTCATAGACTGCGGTGAAATTATGGCAGATACCTAACTTGTCTAGGACGTCTATAATATTTGGGATAGGGTATTTGTCGTCTATGGTCTTTAGATTTAGTTTCCTAAAAGTCAAACGATGCGCCATTTTGGTTTTCCTGACGCATCAGCCTTTTTTTTTTTTTTTTTTTTTTGGAACTACCCAGATGGGGGAGCTCCAGGCCGATTGAGAAGGCCGAATAATACCTTGATCTAGCATAGTTGTAATTTGCTTTTGGACTTCTTGTCTGTGAATAAAGGGGTATCTATATGTTTTAGTATACACCGGTACCTCATCTGTGGTCCGTATGCTTTGTTTAATCTGGTTAGTGAAGGTTCACCCTGGATATAAAAGACATCAGCATATTGAGCACAGAGCCTTTCTAGGTTGGTTCGCTCTTCAAGATTCAAATGATCGGTACGCAATTGCGATAGTACTTGGCTTATACGATCAAATGGTTGATTACTACTTGTGCATTCTACATTGAATAGTTCTGCACTGACAGGCCTATCCATAGAAAAAATCAAGTCATGTCGTGTTGGGTTGGTGACTTCAACTATGCCTCGATTATTTTTAACTGTAGTTATACAGTCTTGTATATGGCAGTTAGATATTACTTGGTCAGGTACTAGTGCGTCACCGTCCTGGGAATTAACTGGGATACGCAAAAGCCTAGATGTGTTAGCCGGTATTATGTCTTCATACAAGTTACAATTACGAGAGTCATACATTAATAACGGAGTTTTAGATTGTCGTGTAACTAAGACCTTATTTTTCAGATCTATGCTAGATTCTAGTTTTTCTAGCAAGCCATAACCGATTAGCCCATCAAAGTACTCGTGAAATTTGTAAATATATAGAGTAATGTCCTTGTCCTCATTAAATTCCGAAAAGCAGGGCAAGGTTATAGAATAGTTGTTTCGGGTAGTGGCGTGAATGTTAGTTACTTCAAAAGGGTTGTAGTTACATGGTACATTTGAAAAGAATTTATCTACAGCCTCGGGGCTGATAAAAGATTGATTAGCCCCAGTATCAATGAGTAGTTTAAGGGGCGGATTCGATATCTGTATATAAGGTAATTGACGTTGCGTCTGTAAATTTATTTCTATTTTGGTTTGTCTAGTTTCGGAGGTTTCTGAAAATCCTCGTTATCAGCAGGAGGAGCTTCGTCTTGAGCTTCCTCTACGGTAACAGGAGTATACTCCGGGTAGTTCGACGGTTGCTCGTAGAAAGTAAAGTCTGGATAGTCATAGTCATAGTAAGTGTCAGCGTAATATTCGTAGTAAGGGTCATACTGATGGTCAAAGATCTCGTTATAATTTAATTCCTTGGTCTTAAAATAATTTGAGGGTGGCGGATTTCCAAATTTGGACCAGTCATGGGGTATACGTGCTGGAAGGGCTTTGGCCACATAATGGCTCACGCCACTCATTGGTTGAGGTGCGGAAGCCGTTTTGCTATTAGGCTGGAATTGAGGATTCCCTTGAGGCATTCTAAAAATATTACTATGAGGCCTATAATTTGGTGGAGGAGCCGCGAATATTTGCTGTGTACGACTAGGGCCACTGTTAAGAGGCATTTGGGGTTTCCAAATTTGCATTGGCCTTTGTGGCTGTGTATAGAATGACCTGGATGGACCTGGCATATTAAATGATGTCATTGGCGTCGATAAACCGGGCTTGGGTTGCATAAAAGTAAAATGCCTAGGAGGCGGCAGTGCAATAGTTGTCGGCGCGCTGAAAGAAAACTTAGGCTGATTAAATGAAGACGAAGACGTAGACTGCGACCTTCTATCAGGAAGATGGTCGTTCCGCTGCTGCAGATAGAGAGTGTTCATCTCGTCGTGCACAAATTCTAGAGCCTTTTCAATGGTATCAGGCCGCATGCACCGAATGCGTGAACCTAGTGGGTCACGTAGACCGCGTAAGTATGACTGTAGGGTTAACTTTTTATATAATTGACGTTTAGCTTCTATTGTACTCGGTACGGTTTCATGCAGGCTGATATAAGTCATGATTATGCTAAATAGATTCTGGCATTGTTCATAAAATTCCTGCGGGGTTCCTGAACCCTGGGTGAGAAGCGACAAGTCATTATACAGAGAGGTCTCGTCGCGTTGGTCGGCGAAATTATTAATAAGAGTACTGCGAATCGCTTCCCAGGTTTCCGGGATTCCGTTAGAATTTATAGTGCGAGCTGCGGGTCCTGTGATCTTATTCAATATGCCGTTAATAAGAGAGAGGTTACTGAGTTCATGTCCGTGTGTTTTTCATATACTGCCTAACTAGCTGATCACATAAATTTACGAAGCGCGTTAACACATTTGAATTTCCGTCAAAGTCGGGTACGAGCCGGAGCGCCTTATAGATTTGGTCTATAAGTGCGTCAGCCATTTTGCTAGATGATTGTAGTATTTCTTCTTCGAATATAATATCTAAATTCCTATTAGTATCTAATTTATGCGTTTCTACTAACCTAGGGGTTCGCGATTGCCTGGGATGGAAAATCTTGAACAATTTAAGGAAACACTAAGGATAAAAAAAACTCAGGATAAAAGGAAGCAACTCTAGATAGATCTAGGTACTTACATATACACGTTGATTTCTCTGCCGTATCGATTTCTTGATACACCTCTGAACCGTAGCACTCGTAGGTTTTTTGAAATAGCTGCCCGCCGTGATCTATTCACTGACTCTATTTTTACAGCTATCCTACCGAGACTGCGCCATTTACGTAGGCTGCGGCCGGAGGATGCAAAAAAAATCAACATTGTGGAAATTAAATTTAATAATTATATAATTACAAATTACATTGCTAAAATACGTGACAAATGCCCGATGGTAGGAACAAGAGTGAGTCAATCTAAACTAAGTCGGTGCAAGTTCGAAGGCCATCATGGGTGGTCTTGGTGCAGTTGCATCACTTGCGTCACACGTCGCGGCATCGCGCGGTTTCCGTGAAGCGGGAAGGGTTGCGCAATCGCTGATCGGCTAATTGGTGACGCCTAAATATGTAACAAACCTACATGTGCAATTAAATATCAATGCCTTACGGCCGAAAAGGTATAAGCGGCATATTTCAAACTTTACGGGAGAGTGATTTAAAGTTAAAATTTTATGAAAACACACCTCCTTGCCCGTCGGAGTGGGGAGCGTGAGGTTTTTTCGTTACGGAATTTCTGGATTCGGTCCCCGCGCTCAAGGCCCGCGATAGAAGCTATGCAATAGCTTAAAACTTCACTGTTCATTGTCTTTATTGGCGGTCGCCGCTGTTATTCCTGGCTACACAGGAGACATAGTAGTCAACACACATTCCCACCACTGTGTCTCCTGTGTAAAAATTACTAAAATATTACAAACAGTTAGGACCAAATAAAATTACGAAAAAAAGTTATTAGATTCCCGTGCTTTTGATAGCATAAATGTTTCGCTCCTAACTCTCAAAGTTACCTTATCATGTTTAGATTAATGATCTGTATCTTGATTCCGAAGTTACAAATTGATCAACGAGATTGGTACTACCGACGATTTATTTTCTGCTCCAACTGCTCTTAGAAGGTATATTTCGCAAGGAGCACTACTTGGTCCACTGCTTTTTTAAATCTATTTATCATAACAGATACGTCATTGCAATTATCACATCTATGCAGATGATATTCGAATCTACATACCAATACCTCGCAAGGAACTGTCAGTGCAGTAGCTAAAAACAACCTGGAATTGAACCACATCGCGAGCTAGTCCGTGAGAAATTTATTCGCAATAAATCTATCCAAATTAGTGATTTTAGAATTAAAAAAATCAAAGCTATAATGCAGCATCTCGGGATCCTATGATTAGCATTTCAGGATATTGATCACGTGAACGAGGCAATGAATCTTGAAATAGGTTCGACGTAGTATTAAAAAAATGTTAAAAGAGAAAACATTATTAAAGGTTAGAAAGAGAAGGCAAAGCATTTTCTAATACTACGTCTTTAAAATATTATATAATATAAAATAATATATAATTATAATATTATAATATAGTGGCAGACACGTACCTATATGGCTCGTCTGATATGAAACCGTTACAATAGCCTATAGACACTCGAAACAAAACGTATTGCTTGCATGTCTTTAGCCCCGCTACCATCGCAACAACTCTTTTTTCATAGTAACCTCATTCGGAGGAACACTGTAATCCTCTTAGCTTTTTATAATTGTAGAGAAGGAGAAGAATAGAACAGACAAGAAAACATGAAATGTGTGCAAAATGCACGCTATCACAATGACGACGATGCGGAAGGGTTACTGTTAGTTTCCTATACTTGATACTAAAGTTGATACTGTTGATTGTTGGCACTTGGTGGAACATTATTGTCAAAATGTAATAATAAAATACTTGTACTGTTCCACTTAATATTTAATTTTACCGACTGGATTCGCCGCTAAGGCATTAATCAAGGTAAACAGATGGAATTTAAGAAAATAACCTTCTGTTTACCTTGATAATGCCTTAGCGGCGAAACCGGTCGGTAAAATTAAATATAATTTAGTAGAACAGTACAAGTGTTTTATTATAACATTTCCTATAATTGATCATTTCACACTATCTGTTTTGTTAAATGTTAAAATATAACCATTTTACAAAAGAGACACTAACAGATGATACATTTTACCATTTAACAAAACAGATAGTGTCAAAATATATTTAGATAAAAAATTTACAAAAATATTTTTCTATTTCTTAATCAATATGAAACAGTGACACTTGGTAAACATTAAAAAAAACTTACATTAAATCTGTAACATTTTTCTAAATAACGAATATGGTCATAAACCATTGTAAACACTTGGATAAACTTCGCCGAGTCTGCTCTCGTATGAAAATTTACTTGTTTCTCAAAGGATTTCTTCCAAAAAATTCCATCAAAAAGAAACATTTCAGGCATATATTCTAGTCTTACATTAGCAATCTTCATGATTGCAATGTTCAAATATTTTATTCTGATGCTCACAAAAATCCATTGAATAAACATCCAGTGTATATCATGGAGTAACGAAAATACAAATACAAAGTATACGGTGATAGTTACATGTAAGTATGTCGGTACATATTTAAAAAATACTATATTCAAAATAATCAGAAAAAGTATTTGAATGATGAATATAATAATATTAGCGAATGCGTATGTTTTTTGAAGTCTATTTCTCAGAAACTTAGTCTCATGTGATCCCATTAATATGTCCATTTGTATGCAATGGTTTAAAAGTTTTAGATCTGTTTGTTTAAATGTAGCACCCATCATATAGCAACTAATTACAAAATTTAGCACTGCTATCGCTGACATTTCTCCTTTGGTTAAAAATTGTTCTTTGTAACCTTTGTATACCATATACCCCGCAAGCAGATTTAGTAAAATAATTAGACAAGCGCCGTACAAAAGTGAGCGCGCCGATTTACCAACAATTTGGTTGTTGTCAATATTAAATCGAATGTATCCTGTAAAATGTAACCACCGTAATATCTTGTTGTACATATTTGAGTACTCTATTTTCAACACTTTTTGCTCTGCGTCCGCCATCTTGAGGATCGTCCGCAATCTATATAGACACAATTACACTTGTAACGTAATGTTGAGATCAGTTGAGCGATACTAATATTTTTATACAAATTCCAATATTGGATAAGTGCCTTGCATGACAACGAAATTTAACTGATATCGTGGTTCATTTAGTGGAGTGATGAAATGTTTTGGACAGGAACTAATTAAGAACCACCATACGAATACTTTTGTAATTATGCTGAAGCCGATAGTAAACCCAGTAGAAGTGGATTTTGTGGCGATGGAGTTATTAGTGACAAACAAAAGCGGAAAATGTTAGTTGCTCGGAAGACTGTAATTTTGAATGCAAATGACTCCGGTATAAAGCTACTAGGTTTAGCAAAGAAAATGTCGTTATTTTAGATTTAAAATTCTGATGTTATTTTATGTGTGTTAATTTTTTTTATTCTATCGAATTTGGTAAAAGGTCATGTTTTGTATAAGAGTTATAGTTGTATAGTGAAGTATAAAATATGCTGCTGATAGACTAACAATGATCTGTCGAATGAGAGGTAGGCCATAGTATATTTATAAGCTGATAATTTTAACGTACTCCAGTTGGGTTCAAATTACCATAAATTTAGTAAGTTTTACAAAAGTACAGAACAAATATTATACTTAAGGCTTCCTTAAGGAAGTTTTTTCAAAATAATTAATGAAAAGGCTGAAGTTATCGCAATATCACGAGCAGCACATGGATTTCACAGTTGCAAATTTGGGAAAAAACGTCTCAAAGGACAACGACAACGTATATAAAAATCGTAAATACATGCGCGTTTGCGATGTCTGACGTCGAGATTGACAGAACTAATTGGTATTCTCGGCGTCGATATCACCAGCGACGTCCATTTCCAAAGTCAATTGATTCTCAATAGAGAGAAGCAATGCTTTAAACAGCGCAAGTACGACCTCACATCGACGGTCCCTATTAAAAAAGTCGAATCTACAAAATGACAACTTTTCAGTACAGCAGTTTAAAGTTTGTTTCGACGATTAAAAAAAAACTAATAATCGTAGGAACTTTAAATTCACAATGTAGGGTTTTCAGACTAATCTTTATGTCCTAATAGTCTAACGTTTAAAATCATCACATTAGTTTACGAGAAAACGCATACCCGACTTTTTTGCATGGAATAAAATCAATGTCACTTGTCGGTTATGACATTTGCGACTTTTTTATTCGGAGTTGTAATAGTTATTTAAGTCGAATGTGGAACTAACGACAGTATTAATTGAATTTTTTAAAATAAAAAGTCCTAAGTGTAGCGTAAACTTGGAGATTTTTAAGAAAAAATTTTTTTTAATAATGTCTTCTATACTTATATTTATCAAATGAATAAATATGTTATTTTATGAAGCTTATTAAACAGCTAATTATGTTTTAATACCAAAGAGTGCTTCAGTTAGTCATAATATTTCAGCGATTTTCTATGAAATTTTAAGTTGTCTGTTTATATTTATGAGTTAAAATAATATACTCGTTTATGTGACAGGTAACTACTCCATTTTTATTGATATCGTTAAAACTTTATGTATTATGATGTAGATAGATTAGTACAAAATAGTATAACTAATACTAAACCTAACGAGAACTTTGCTCGAAGAGGTAAATACCTCTATTAAAATAGTTTCAAATGAAAGTAATCTAAAACATATAATTACCAGATAGTCCTACTACATTTTTAACCTATGAACGCCTGTAGTCACCAGCGGCATCACGCGTGCATTGTCGACTCTGTAAACTTCTTTACCCTCTTTTTGAAGAATCCCAAGCTGTAGTCTTCTGAAAAAACTTCGGCAGGCAATTCATTCCACAGTTTGACAGTACGCGGGCAAAAACTTCTCTGAAACTGCACAGTACGAGACCACTTAGGCTCCAATGTGTGAGTATGAATTCCCTGTCGATGGCGAGCGGTGCGACTGTAGAAGGAGGCCGTGAGCATCATGTCAAACAACTCCTCTGAAAACACCCCATTGTACAACCGGTAGAACACACAAAGGGACTCTCTTACTTGAAGACTTAAACGTTCTAAACCGTCTGTCAGTTTGCTATCGACAACAATCCTCACAGCATGCTTTTGAACCAAGTCACAAGGTATAAGCTAGTATCTAGGCATTCCCGCCTATAGGTGGCAACAGTACTGCTTATGCAACTGACTGTACTGTACCTGAGCTTTGCAAAGCAGAAGTCTTTAACGTGGGTTGAAGTGTGACAACAAAACTGGACGTCGTCGCTGGAGATTTCAACTCCGAGAATCCCAATATTTTTAGCTAAGGGGGAGTGTTCTGGAATTGGTGAGCCACAGCAAAAGGGGTTTTCTTGGCGGTGTACGCGCAGACTTGGGTCTTAGTGGGATTGAATTGAACTAGGGTCTTTCGCCCCAATCGGAGATACTATTCAATGTACTCTCGATCTCCGACACAAGTTGTTCGCGGCTTTTCTCCACCAGAGAGCGGGGTTTATTAGCGCGACTCGTGTAATTAGTGTCCCCAGTACTATCATCGGCACAGCAATTAATGCTGTCAATAGATAACATATCATTGACATGCAGCAAAAACAGCGTCGGGAACAATACCGAGCCTGACGGGGCGCTATGATCTTTCGCGTGCGTAAGCATAAAGTTATTGATGAAATGATGGAACAAAGCGTTGAAGTATGAACATAAGTTCATACTTCAAGCTTTTGTCCTCCTTAACTGCTGAAGGACAAAGGATGAATTTCTGTTGTCTATTTTTTCACCAGTTCTATTCTTTCACCAGAAGATATCATACTCAAAAACATCCTTTTACACCCTCTTTTCAATTCTTATTGTGCATTATGTAGGTAATAGTCTCAGCCTTTTCTTACTAATATTTGTTTTGTACATCTTCTTTCTAGAAATTGTGTGTGTAAATGGAGTTACGATAGTACAAGTGTCTGTCATAGTCGAAGGTGTTGGAAGATTGTCATAGACATCATCGGGATCTAATACACAGATTTCCACGCATATCAAGCATCATTTCCGCAAGGGTGTTTATGTATAGGAATTGGCGATGGTACTAGTATTACATTAATAGATGCGTTGGAGGCATCATTTGAGGTAGTTTCTTCAGCAACAAGTTCCTCAGCAACTTCAGGCATCTCCATAGAAGACGATGGAGGGTAGAGTTAAAAACAACAGCCTTCATTTGGCAAAGTACATAAAGATTTGTCGTCGTCACAGAAAACGTCATCCACCATCATCAGGATATCTCGACCTCTATCACCAAGGCGCCAGTACAACCCTGCCCCGTTTACATAACTCTTTGATTCATTAATACTGTCAAAGGTAAAACATTCAAATTACAACCAATGAGTTTATTAAAACTTCAAAGAAATTTCGTTAAGTGTAAATATTAATTTACACTTAACGAATTGGTTTCTTAGAACATAAATGTCGATTATGGCATATCTGACGTATGTGATTGTACACTATACAGCAAAAAATGTCAGAAGTGTTACATCTGTCAAATCGACCAGCTCCTTGCACATTCAATAAATTCGGAAGTGTCACATTTGACAAATCGAGATTCTTTAAGAGCAATTAAAAATGTAGGAAGTGGTAGTTCCAACTAACTTGTATACTTCAATTCCGTATAATAATGTCGAATCTACCGGTATCTTCATTTTTAAAGGGAAATGTCTATATTTGCAAACGATAAATGTATTTTACATGTCTATAAGAAACTGATTCTTAAATTTTGATGACTTTGCTAATAACATATCTAAATTCTATTTAATTTTTAAAATTAGTTTGGAACGCGACATAGCTTAATCACAAAAAATAAAGTAAACGAGCAAAGTAGGTGCTAATAACGCGTGTCCGCTACTCCCTGCAACAATGCGCGAAGTGGCAGATCCGCCCGCGCCCGCTCTTTCCGAATCTCGCAAGTAACGTCGGTTACGTCCAAACCTGCACTCTTGCATGGTCGCCAAGACACTACTGACATTTTTAATCCTGAAAATAGCTCAATAATGAATAATACTTAATAATTTTAATATTGACCATATAAATCTCATTCTCGTGAATTAAATGGCAGTAAAAAGTCAAAAATGCCAAAAATGTACATCCGACTATTTTAATTGGGACCGTCGACATGGAATACTGCTGTCATTTCAGGGCCGAATCACCCACATATCAGCTTGTAACTTGTCTGCACGTGGTATATTTGGTATGACAGTCACGAATAAATAAATAAATAAATATTGTCAGACAAATTACACAGCGCCATCTAGCCCCAAAGTAAGTGAAGCTAACATGGGTACTAAACACTAGACAACTGATAAACATACGTATATACATTTTTTTTTGTAAATACATACTAATGATACATAGAAAACACCCAGACTAAGACAAACAGACATGTTCATTCACACAAATGTGTCCTATGTGGGAATCGAACCCACGAGCGTTGGTGTCGAAGCCGCGTCATTGACCGCTACGCCACCGAGCTGGTCAAACCAATCCGCCTGCCCAGCGTGACGATTCAAGGGCATTACTCTCCAACCAATATACACCACAATATATGGCTCTCAGTACCCGGCAGCCCTGCTATTCCGGGCCAAGCTGGCGGTATCGATTCCGGCAGAGCATGGGGTGCGAACAATCTCCGGTTGGCAGGCCACCATCAAAAACAGACCAGATGGTATTTGGATCAAAAATTTCAGCTGAAAACTATTACCTATCAAAATAAAATTTTCCCCGATTCAGGGGTAAATTTATAAAGTGACAACACTGAGAGATTTACGTATTCCTTTTGTTGTACTAATATTAACACTAATAAAAATAAAAAAAATAAATAAAATAAAAATACTTTATTATCAGACCCAGAGGGTCCATAGACTGTGTTAGTAAGACAATTTGCACTTAAAACCTATGTTATTAAATTTTGAGATTTCATATTTCATTCATTTTCTGTATTTTATGTGTGTGGAGACATGTGACGTAATCCAATGTTTCCACACCGGACTCTCCAGCTTGTCCGCAATAACTTTCAGGATGCTGTTGCCACTGCCCCGGACTCTGCGCATCAGGGATGCCGTTCTTTTACGCATGATTGCGTGAAAGCAATCTACACTGGCATCTGCAAACATTCCTGATGCACTACAGAATCTAGGCAGCCCCAACAGCACCCTAAAAGCATTATTATATTGGATACGCAGTGCGTCGATGGCCCGACGCGTAGAGCTGACCCACAGGCTGCAGGTGTAGAAACTTTGACAATAAGCTTGGAATAGTGTCACTTTAACAGCGGCTGTACACCGAGCAAACCTGCGCGCCAACATATTACACCGGACCGCCAACGCCCTGCGCTCCCTTTCCACATCTAAGTCATCACGCAGGTCTTCAGTAACCATATGCCCTAGGTATTTAAATTGATTCACCCGTTTAAGCGGGGTACCATTGAGAGTAGCTATTATGTTGGTGCATGGAGGAGATTTACGACCCACCCGAAACACCAGCACCTCACTCTTATTCGTATTATAGACAAGACCGTGTGACTTAGCATATTCCTCGCACACCCGCAACAGCTATCTTAATGCACTAATCGACGGGCTCAGCAACACCATGTCATCTGCATAGCTTATATTATTAATCATATGCCCGTCAATTGAGCATCCGACATTGGTGTTGCTGAGCTCGACGAGCAGCCGATCAATGTATAAGTTGAAAAGTGTAGGTGAGGTTAATCCTCCTTGTCTAACCCCACACTCTAACCTATACAACTCAGAGCTAGAGTCAGACCATTTGACCTGATTGGTCTGATTTATATACCAATATTTGAAGATATTAGTCAGCTCACCCGGTAAGCTTGTTTGACGTATTTTACTCCACAATTTCTCATAAGACACCAGGTCGAATGCCTTAGAGAGGTCCAGAAAGGCAGCATAGACAGGTGTTTTTCTACTAGTATAGTACTCGACAGTGTGCTTGAGCGCCAGTATTGCACTTTCAGTAGATAAGCCCGCTCTGAAGCCAAATTGAGCATCGTGCAACTTTACATGTCTATTGAGATGGAGCCCAAGCACACTGTCCAGTACCTTGGCAGCAATGGTGGCCAGCGTGATTGGCCTGTAGTTGTTAATATCACTGATATCGCCCGTCTTATTTTTCACTATTGGCACCACAACTGCCTTCATTAGATCCTCAGGCAAGTATGAATGTCTAATACAAAATGTATAAAACATACCTAGTACTCGTGATATGTGTACACCCGCATGCAGCAGATGCTCGATACTCAGACCGTCGTGCCCAGGCGATTTACCTCTAGTCATATTTTGTATTATGGATGATATATCTTTGGATGTAACACCAATTGGTACTTCAGGATGTATACCTCCGGCATCGACGCTCCCAGCATCGCACATCTTCCGCATTAAAGGTGATTGAATTCTGAAATGATTTTTAAATAGATTAGCAATTTCTTCAGACTCAGCCACACCCTGTATGCTCGCCGGAATGCCCGGCTTAGGATTGAGTTTATTGGTCTGTTTCCAAAAGTGACTAAAGTTCTTTGAATCATGTGCCTTGGCAAGTATGTCCATAGCTATTTGATCTTTATTATTTTGACAATATTTGAGCCTAGATTTGAAATGTTTCCTACTTGTAGTCATAGCCTCATGTATTTCACCGGATGTGGGTTTACCATAGGCTACCCACAACTCAAACCTCAACCGGGCCTCCCGATGTGCATCCTTAACATACTTGTTCCATCCAGTTATATAGCCACCCTTCCTTCTACCCCTTACCCCATAACTATGCACTGCAGCATCCGTCAGTGAGCTGATAATATCCTTATACAGTTTGTCTATAACCTTTCTGTGTCGTATGTTATTGCACATTTTATCGCTGCAGTTACTGAGTTCAGTAGGAAAGTCAATTTGTCTTAATTTCTTATTACACAATTCACTGTACATGTCTATTTGTGTTTTGTTCCGTTGCCCCCACCGAACTTTATTACAAACTTTCTCTTTTAGTTTTACTGTAGGTCTAATCATATTTAGATTACATACTACTTCCAGGGGAAAGTGGTCCGACCAATACACATCATGTAGTACTTTGACTTTTGATACCACTTGAAACACTGACTGGGAGACAACACAATGATCTAACCATCGGGTACATCCATGTGCGTCACTAATAAATGTGTATGTGTCAGAACTCTCCCCCATGCAGCACATATCTGCACAAACCAATTTTTGCTCTGAACAAAAATTTATTAGCTCTGTCCCAAAAAGCTGTCCCGGGTGTGCATTGAAATCTCCTAAGATTAATACAGACTCTATATTGTTACATTCAATTATTGACATAATTTCACTCATACACTCGGTGAATTCAGTTAGATTTTCTACCGAGTCCGTGGGCATATAAACAGAGAATATCAACATAGATCTATTTGCAACAGACACTCTGATAGCAACAAGGCGATTGCTATGACATTGCACAACCGACACATCACTGAATAAACTTTTACGCCATAATAAAGCGACCCCACCGTGAGGCCTGCCACGTAAAATTCCTACAGAAGTATCAACAGCTGACTTACCGGTGTAGCTGAACTCAACATCAAGTTCAGCCAACAATGGCAGCTCATCTGGGATAAGCCAAAGTTCTTGTAAGGCTACCACGTCCGCTCGCTTGCACAATTGACTGACACCTTCCCTAGATCTCTTAACACTTTTGCAGTTAAAACTCACAAACCTCACTGATGATTTATCTATATTATCCATTTGTTAATCATTTATTTATGCCGCTTATCACTTCTTGCTTGCTTTTAGCTAGGGGTTTGAAGTCAATGAACCGCCTGAATGAGACTCCATCAGGCCACAGATTTTCATCCATAAACACAGGCAGTTTGTGTTGTGGTATGACAAACTTAAAACTTTCATAATCTTTTCGCTGTTTCATTTTTATCTGCACTGGGTTGACCACCACCTCAGTCTTACTATAAATATAGTCTGCAATATCCTTCGTAGTTGCCTCTCGATCTACATTGTAAATGTAAAAAGGAATTTTGATGTCGGCAGCCTTGAACTTGCTCTCACACATCGAAGTTGCTTTTCCTCTGTTACCCGTGAATTTGTTTCTTATTCTACGTTTTTGTACTGTGATCCACTCTTCACTTGGTTCCTTTTTACTCCATTCTCCTTTTTTCTGCAGTACCTCAGCCATGGATAGTCGATTTGTTTCTTGTTTTTCAACTCCAACTTGCGCTGGAATTTGTTGTTTTTGTTTGACTTTGACAGTCGTGTTTGTTAAATCGTCCGACGGTGGCGCTGCTGAATTGGTACCGTTTCCGGATTGTTCGCAACAAGTATCTTGGTGTTCGAGTGAGCTCGTGTAATTAGAACCGTCATGCGTGAGAGTAGGACAACACGCATTCGGCATATCCATCGTTTCTATCGGCGGCGATGATGGCGGCGCCGGCGGCGACAGCGGGACGGCAACATGTGGCGGTGACTCCCGACTAGATTCGGGTAATAATCCAAACGGACCGCTGTCGACTGATATGTGATGTACGCCTCTATGTGCATTAACATTGCGGTTATAGTTGTATGACAGGGACTGGTCATGTATCGACTTTTGAAAGTTGCTTGTATCATTCTTAATTGAATTATTATGAGTATTTATGTTTTCTAGCTGTTCTTTAGTTACATATGTATCCCGAATTATCTGCACCTGGTATTGCAAATGTGCTAACTCTTTTAGTAACCTGGAACAGTCAATGTGATCGAAAGTTAAAGCGGGTAGACGGTGAAGTTCCCTGGCTACAAAAATTGGAAGTAATTCGGGATCCGTACCTTGGAATATGCAAATTATGTCCTCCAGATCCTTCCTGATTTTGTCCGACTTGCCTCCTCTCCGTTTTATATATTTCTCAGCAGTGGGCACCGATTCGAACAATAGACCCTTTGCTGTTTCTATATCTTCAGGGGTGAAGCCTGAACTACAGAGTCGTATCAGGCTCTCCACATCCATCACTTCAAGCTTATTTTGTACGTAAGCTAAAGGTTCACTTATTACAATGTTGCACGATGCACATTTCAACTTTGTTGCCGCCATTATCACAAAACTACACGGAATAACCGCGCACCGCGTCCGATCTGCGCCGTGTGAGCGAGACGAATGATACTAATAAAAACCACTAATAGAATAACAAAACGTGAAATTATTACGTACCTTATAAGGACCAAACCTGTTTTACAACGATTGATGCAGCCGTAGTTAGTCACGAAGCAGCAGTAAAATTTTTTTTTGATGTACCTACTAGGTTGCGAATAATAATCACTGTATCTACTTATTTACAATAAAACCTAAATAAGATCAAAATTTAACGCGGAAATCATAAGTTCAGATCAGATGAACAAAATTCACCGAAATTTTTATTAACACACCCTACGAAACAAATAAAATTAAGAGAATTATTTAATCTGCAATATTAAATCGCACGGACAGATTGGCATATATGGGCAGAAGCACCTAAATACCAGCTAGCACCTTGTGACTCGATTCAGAGGCGCGCTGTGAGGATTGTTGATGAATCCAAATTGACGGACGGTTTAGAACCTTTGAGCCTTTGTGTGTTTTACCGATTATACAATTGGGTGTGTTCAGAGGAGTTATTTCACATGATGTCCACGGTCTCCTTCTACTGTCGCACCGCTCGCCATCGACAGGGAATTTATCCTCACACATTAAAACCGAAGTGGTCACGTAGTGTCCGGTTCCAGAGACGTTTACTTCCACATACTATCAATCTGTGGAATGAACTGCCTGTTGACGTTTTCCCATGAGACTACAGTGTAGGGTTCTTCAAAAAGAGCGTAAAGACGTTTTTACAGGGTCGGCAACGGGCATGATGCCTCTGGTGTTACAGGCGTGCTGCTTTCCATTCTGTTAGTAGTTACTGCTTTGCATCAGGCGGATCGTATGCTTGTTCACCTTAGTGGTGTATAAAATTGCCTGTTATTACGATATTATGACGATTTATTTATTAAAACGTCATGTACATTAAAATAAATGTACACAGGCGGACGTAAGACGGGCTGTACAAACATTCTTTACCAGTCAACCTTAGGGTGCTGCAGAAATAATAAGTACATGGCATGTTCAAAAGATAAATAATGTGAAATAAAAGTCAATATTAACAAAAATAAAATATTCTGTGATGTGGTTTGATTTCCGCAATCCAAAAACATGATGTGATACAGAAATTTTGTATTCGCTCAAACTTATTCATCAGATCTTTCGAAGGATCCAGACGCGCTAACAAAGCATTGGTGTATACAGGAAGAAAGTTTTGAAGCCGTTTCAAAAAGAGGCAAATATTTTGTGAGTCGAGTACAAAAACGCACAGAGACGTACTTTTCAAAAGTGTATTTCAAAACTCATTCGGAAACAGTAACACACTGTTAATCTAAATTATGTGCCTAAAATTTAGTGTTTAAAAAAAAAAAAACTAATTCTGTGCTTTTGTTTTTGAACACACACCGCTAGTGTAATTTTAAACCGATATTTAGAATTTATAAAGTAGATGTAGTATTATCAAATAACGCAGAGTTTGTGTCAAGTTTAAATTGCAATATAGCAGTAACGTAAACAAAGGTGCAGGCAGCAAAACACAACACTGTCTTTGTTCCATAGCGAAATATTCCGTAGACGGTAGCATGAGCATCCTGGCTTTCTGTCATGTTGAGTATCTTCTTAGTTAACTTGAAGACTGATTCTGAAAATGAAGAATGTGTTTAAAATAAAAGTTTGGTAACAATAACAGATATCTTGTTTGACAGTTTAGGAACAATAAAAAAATTAGTTTTGAAATAAATGGAAATATTGCGTGAGAGTTTTATAACAAAGCTCTAATTATTAGGTATTTTTTATGCAATACAATAGTTATAAAACTGTGCCGGGATAGGTGCAATCCGTAGGCGCTACATGGGCATGGATCCTATAGTCCGTGAGCCAGATAGTATATTTTGTCAGTCATGTCCTCTCAAGCGATAACTCGTGAATTACTTCAGAGAGTTGTATTGTGCCGTATGGTATACGTCAGCTGCCGATCCATGGGTGGGTTGGGCAGCGGCAGCCTCTTAATCACGTAAAAAAATAATTGTTTTCAGTCATTTCCTCCCGACTGAAAATTTGTTAAATGATAGTTAATGCAATTATTCGAAGATACATAAAAGTCAGCTGGCCGTACTGTGGTGGATTATACGTCAGCTGGTCACACGAGCGTGCAAAAAAAAATTTTTTCGTTCAGTGATTTCCTCTCACTTGAAAATTTATCAGATGATAGCTTACATGCAGCTTTAAATAAATAAAAACGTCAGCTGCCTCTATGTTGGTGGAAAGGTCGTCAGCTGACGTATATAAATAAGCGATCAGCGCTCACGCCTGGGCCATGCGCCACCTTTCACTGCATCAGGGAGACCCGGTGAAATGGCTGTCTGCCCGCAGGTCAGTTGGGTTCCCAAACCCGGGGATCACCTAATCTCCGCCCCGGGAGGCTTGTATTGTGCCTTGTGAAAAGTCCCTGTTGTAGTAGTCGTGCCGGAGGAGGAGACCGGAGTTGACCCGGCTGCTGCAGCAGGGGGGGACCGGGGGCCCTTCCGCTCGCCGCGCCAGCAAACCGCACAACCTGCACTGTGCTGCGGGGTAGACACCGCGCTTTTTCTTGTCCCTCGCGCAGTCAGTGGAACAACTTGTCTCATAATGCTCTTACCCCCTTTTAATGGCCAGGAACAAAAAAAGGAGGTTTTTTCAGCGGCGTCCTCATCCACATTCGACGTGGACTTTTATAATGTCAGAAGACTTCACAAAATCATAAATGCAATTCACCATCACCTCGAAACTGCAAAGCCGACCCTTCCTTTTTTTTACGGATTTATATTTGCTGTCGACGTCTTCACGGCCTTGAAGACAGTAACATTTCAGTACTGTGGGTACGCGTGGATCAGGGCGGCCGCACCCGTATCTATGAGTGCCTTTACAGGTGATGCAGACACAGCTCGATTGATCGAGTACCTGCAATTGGCGATTGACAAAGTCATTGAGTGGTACCCCTCCGCGGAGTTAGTGATTTTGGGAGACTTCAATGCCCACCATACCGAGTGGCTCTGCTCTCGGTCCACTGACTTCGCGGGGAGGTCTGTTCATGATTTTGCTCTGGCCTATGGTTTCTCACAGCTGGTTCATTCTCCAACGAGAATACCAGATATAGAGGACGATACTAGCTCTTTTCTGGACCTTCTGCTGACCACTCATCCGGATGGGTATACGGTCTCAGTGGATGCGCCTCTTGGCTCGTCGGACCACTGCCTCATTCAGACCCAAGTACCATGCGTTAGCCCTGACGCACCCTGGTATACCGGATGGCGTCGTATGTGGCACTATAATTCAGCAGACTGGGATAGACTGCGTGAATTTTACGCATCGTACCCGTGGAGGCGGCTCTGTTTCGGGTCGGAACATATAGACACCTGTGCATCTGCTGTAGCTGATGCAATTTTGGCTGGGATGGAATTATTTATTCCTAACCGGCGGGTGACTACTTCAGGTGCTAAGAAGCGGCCGTGGTTTAATCGGTCTTTCAGAGAAGCTAAACTTCGCTAGCAAGCTGTCAATGAGGCTTGGACCACGACTCGTATTAATGGAGATCCTGGTGTGTCCGACTTGAAACTGGAATTCAATGCTGCCTCAAGGTTTCAGTAAGAGAGTAATTGCCAGGGCAAAGTTTGAGTTCATCCGCAGGATTGGTGAGCGCCTAGCTAAGCACCCATCTGGGAACCGTGCTTTTTGGTCGCTTGCTAAAGCTGCCGAGGGCAACTTTTGTCAGTCGTCTTTCCACCACTCCGAAAACCGGATGGTAGTCTGACCCACAGTGCCAGGGAGAAAGCCGATCTGTTGGGGAATCTCTTTGCCTCAAACTCGACTTTGAACGAAGGTGGACGCCGCACCGCCTTCCATTTCGCAGTGTGGTAATTCCATGCCGTAAATCTCATTTACTCAACGAGATGTTCGGCGGGCATTGCTATCCCTCGACGTTCATAAGTCGAGTGGGCCAGATGGCATTCCGGCAGTGGTGTTAAAGCTGTGTGCTCCTGAGTTGTGTTCCACCGGGCGAGTACCATCGTCGTGGAAGACAGCGAACGTGCACCCTGTGCCCAAAAAGGGTGACAGATCAGACCCATCGAATTACAGGCATATCGCTGTTACCTCCCTTCTCTCCAAGGTAATGGAGCGCGTGATAAACAACCGGTTCCTGAGATATCTAGAAGACCACGACTTAATCAGCGACCATCAATACGGCTTTCGCCATGGTCGCTCGACTAGTAATCTTCTAGTGTATCTTACACATTGCTGGGCTTCAGCAGTGGAGAGTCAAGGTGAGGCATTAGCTGTCAGTCTTGATATGGCGAGGGCGTTCGATCGGGTCAATTCAATTTCAATTCAATTCATTTATTCCAATAACAATACAATATTGTGTCGGAAAACATTAGCAAATTGTCATAATTAACATTGAATTAAAATAATATGATGTCACTGTATAATGTAGCTAACTAAAAAGTAATCTAAATATATAAAAGAAGAAACTGATGACTGACTGACTGACTGACTGATATATCAACGCACAGCCCAAACCGCTGGGTCTAGAGATTCCAAATTTGGCATGTAGGTTCCTTATGACGTCTAGGGCTGCACTAAGAAAGGATTTTTCAAAATTCATACCCTAAGGGGGTCAAACGGGGGTCCAAAGTTTGTATGGGGAAACAAGATTAGTTGGACTATTTTATCCGAAACTTTACATGAGTACTTCTATAGAGAAATGAGTAAACATATGTTAAATTTAACCCCTAAACGGTAAAACGGGGTGAAAAAGTCTGAAAATCGTTGTGGGTATTGTTTTTATGGTTTATCGGGTCGCTGATTACGAAAACAACAACTATTTTATAATCCAACATAGCCGACATGACATAAAATCACCCCTATGGGGGTGGGGTGGGGTTACAATATCATAATATCAATATGGGGGTTGATTCTATGGTTTTTTGGGACGTCAATTACACAAATGGCATCGATTTGAAAATATCAACCCCTAAAAGGGTAAAATGGGGTCAAAAAGTCTAAAAATCGTCATGGGTATTGCTTTTATGGTTTATCGGGTTGCTGATTACGAAAACAACAACGATTTTAAAATTCAACGTGGCTAACGTGACCATCATCCTCTGTTAGGGTGTGATAGGGTTGAAAGATCTCATCATATATGTGTCGTTTTTAGGAGTTTTCGGAACGCCAATCCATACTAATATTATAAATGCGACAGAATGTTAGTTACCTCTTCACGCTTAAATCGTTGGACCGATTTAGATGAAATTTGGTTGAGAGATACCTTGAGTCCTGGGAAAGGACATACCCATGATAGTTTTTATCCCAGAAATTACCTGTTAATGTTATTTATTGTACCTGTAGGGCGGTTCTATGTTCGACGGTATGTATTTTTTTTTAAATATAGTTTCAATAATTTCTCCGTTAATTCAACAGCAATTTTAATCATTCTTATTTGTTTGAAAGGGCACACAATTCAAGTGGTCCCATATTAATCAAATCAGGATCTGATGATGGACTCCCTGGGAATTCGTGAGAAAGGGTTGAAATTTATAGGCATGGACATGGATACAGTAATTGACGAGTTTTCTGATGACATTAGGTTACATAATTTGCATTTGGAAGTCATCGTGTGACACTGCTGAGCTGATGAGGAACGGTTAGGCAATAGTGTAGAGTGCTTCTTAATTAAATAAATTAATGTATTTTCGTCTAGAAGGCACCATATCACTACTACTTACCCATTATTATAATAAATAGTAAAAAAAAATATTCACTAAAAAGAAATAAAATTCAAAAAAATGAAACAACCTACAAAATCCTGACAAGAAAAAGCCAAAAATAACTACGGGAACAATATTTTCTGTCACCTAAGTTTAGATGTGTCACTAATCTGCAGTACCCTAATAATAATATCTATCCCCAAGAAATATATTAGTCATCATTTTAATCAAAACTGTCTCTCATGGGTATTGTTTTTATGGTTTATCGGGTCGCTGATTACGAAAACAACAACTATTTTATAATCCAACATAGCCGACGTGTCATAAAATCACCCTGTGGAGATGCGATGGGGTTGAAATATATAAAAGAGGAAACTGACTGACTGACTGATATATATATCAACGCACAGCCCAAACCGCTGGGTCTAGATATTCCAAATTTGGCAAGTAAGTTCTTTATGATGTCTATTAATTAATTAAATAAATTAATGTATTTTCATCTATCTATCATCTAATAATATCTATCCCCAAGAGATATATTAGTCATCATTTTAATCAAAACTGTCTCTAAATATAAATCATCAGCTTAACAAACTATTAGTATCATTTAATTCGTTTGATCATCAAAATAATAGATCTGTCACTATTAAGGAGTAGAGGACTGTATGATTAAGGAATGGAAACACGTAGATTGTACAGTAAGAGAACGAGTTTAATGAGTTAATATTACTTGCTAGAACAAATAGAGCAGACACAATGAAGACATGGAAACCGTAACTAAGTAAAACAATTTAAAAAATATGTCAAATACAAAATAATATTATTTATAAAAAGATTCTATCCAGCCAGTCGCCAACATCCTGGACCCCTGTGTGTCACACTAGCTGTTGGTGGCGACTGGCGGGGGCTCAGCATCAGCCTCAATTAAAATAAGCTTCCGGAGTGGTCGGCGCAGCGTGCCGCTTCTAGTGCGGACGTCCACTACGCGGACCGCTCCGTCAGGACCTCTGTAGGTCTTAACTACTCTCCCTAACGGCCATAAACCGCGAGGCAGAGTAGGGTCAGCGATAAGCACCACATCACCCTCGCTTAATGTCGACACGTTTCGTGAATAGCCTCTTGGTCGGAGCGTTGGTAGGTATTCGTGTAGCCATCGTGCCCAAAAATGATCGGCGAGGCGTAATACTCTCCTCCAGTTACATCTACGTGTTAAATCTGCATCTGTTAGCGAGCATGTCCACGGTGCTACTGATGAAGTCCCTAGAATGAAGTGAAATGGCGTCAATGCTTCAGGTACATCTGCTGAAGATGGTATGTACGTGAGTGGTCGTGAATTGACTATTGCTTCGGCCTCTATGAAAAACGTCATTAGTACATCTTCCTTTAATTTTTCATGAAGACATGATCTTAAGGCTTTTTTCACACATCGCACAAGTCTCTCCCAGGCTCCTCCCATGAAAGGGGGGGGGGGGGGATGCAGGTGGAATGAAGCGCCATTCAATTTTGTGATTTGTTGCGAATTCTTCGACTGACTCGTCATGTAAAGATCGAAGTTCACGCGATGCGCCGACGAAATTAGTGCCATTGTCTGAGAATATGGTAGATGGAGAACCTCGGCGTGCAATGAAACGTCTTAAAGACATTATAGCGGCGTCAGATGACAGAGATGTGACTATTTCTAGATGAAGGGCTCTCGTGACCAAACACGTATAAAGAGCAACGTAGCGTTTCTCGTGGCGTCTATGCACGGAGAATATTATTATGCCAAAGTAATCTAGGCCTACTTGAGTAAACGGTCTTTTGTGGTGGTCTAATCTTTCTAGAGGTAAATCGCCGGTCTGTGGCGTAATTGTTTGGCCTTTCCATCTTCGGCACCTAGTGCAAGCCCTCGCTACGCTGCGGATTGCGCTTCTTGCTTTTATTATCCAAAATTTTTGTCGTAATTCGTTTAGGACAAGCTCGTTGAAATAGTGGGCTGCTTGAACATTGTGATGAATGGATCAACAAACGTGTTATATGGTGGTGTCCATCCAAAATTATAGATGATTTGGCGTTTTCAGTGACTCCTGGAGCAGATTTAATTCGTGTATCTAGGCGAAGCAAATTGTTATTCTCTATGTAGCTTATTTCTTTTTTCCAATTTAAGTCTATGTCTAAATGAACCCCTAAAAATTTTACATCGTTTACCAGTGCTATTTGCTTTCCGTCCAACACAATGTTTAAATTATCTTTATTTCGCGCCGTTGTTCTAAAAAGCAATGCGTTAGTTTTGTTCGAATTTAGCTTAAGGTGCTTCAAACCACTGAGAAAATGCTTTGAGCGCTCGATTTACTTTATCGGAAAGCTGAAATATATTATTGTCGGCTAAAACTGCATTCGTATCATCAGCAAAAATTACGAGTTTTATGTCAGGTATAGAGTTGCACATAAAATTAACCAAGTAGTTTATAAATATAATAAATAAAATAGGTCCCAAGATTGAACCTTGAGGTACACCCCAATTTATTTTAACCAAATTAGATTTATATATTTTTACATAACCATTCTCTATATTACTGACCTCAACATATTGATATCTATTTTTTAAGTAAGATTTAAACAGACAGAGCTCATTACCATTAATCCCATAAAATGATAGCTTTTTTAGCAAGACAAATTCAAAAATAATCCTGCAACTCTTGTTTTGTAATTTAGTTTTGTAACTATGTCGTCGACCAATGCATCTATGGCATCATTTGTTCCTACATTCTTTCGATATCCAAACTGCCTTTGGTTGATTACATTATTAACCCGCAGATGTCTCAAAAGTCTCACTTTGATCAATTTCTCAAAAATGTTTGCCAAAATGGGTAACAAAGAAATTGGTCTATAATATTTTGACTCATTCTTTGACCCCTTCTTGTAGCTCGGTCTTACTTTCGCTATTTTTAGTTGATCAGGAAAAAAAACCCTCGTCGTGACAATCATTAAAAAAGTTTGCAAGATGTTCAGCGAATACATCAATGTTATCTTTTATTACTGTGATTGGAACGTCATCATATCCACATGAATTCTTTCCTTCCATATTTCTAACCACCTTAATTATTTCTTGAGGAGTAATATAATCCCAAGTCAAATTATTCAATATAGGATGTTCATTATTTTTAATATAATCAATTGCTAATTCAAAATTAGTTAAATTAAGGGAAGGTCCAAGATCAATTTTTTTTTGCAAATATGTCAACGATATCCTGAGTATTGTCAATAAATATGTCATTTTCTTTTAAGCATATTTTTTCAGAGTACGTCGTCCCAGTAGTTTTTCTTCTACGTTTATAACTGTTTTCCATATAGACTTAGCTGAATATTTTGCTTTCTGTAACTCGTCCTGAACAGCTATTCTTTTGGCATTTAAAATAACATTTCTATAAATTTTCATATATTTATTCTTATAATTTACCATACTATGATCACTAGCCGCCCGATGTATTGGCATTAGAAAATATCATCGTCTTCTTATTAAATACAAACTTCAATAGTGCCTCAAGTTGAACCAGGAAACCATCAAAATTATTACTATTTGGAGTTCTGTAAATACAAATAAGATTAAGCTCCGTGTCAACGTCTTTAATCCCACATATCTCAAAGTATTCCGTTCTGTACAATTTTTTGCAATTCGTCAATTCCATGCAATTGCAATCCTTCAGCCCTAATATGACACTACCACCCCTTGTTTTGTTTGTTCTGACATTATATGAGACTGTACAGTAGTTTGATAAGTTGAGCAAGTTAATATTGTTTTCATTTAAGAAATGTTCTGTAATACACATATATTGCGGCATAGTGGTATTTAAAGTTTCCAGGTACATATCAATGTCATTTTGTTTAGTCATTATGCCACATACATTTTGATGATATATACATATACGTATGTTTTGTACATCTAATTGTGCTGTTTTTGTAGGGCGTTAATGTTTATTGTCTGTCACAAAAAACAATGTCTCACTTTCTTCCCCGGTGTCTAAGTCTGGAAGTTCTGTGGAGTTGCTTATCGCATTATGGCATGGATTTTCAATTTTATCCATGTAATCAACAATATTGCGCAAAATACATGTCATTCCTTTTTTATTTAGTTTTCCTGTATACATTGAGAACATGTCGTAAGAGAGTGGTCGATTTGATTCAAATAAGTGTGCATTTCTATGTGTATGTATGTCAAGATTAAGTAGACTGTTAAATATTTCAACTCTACAGTTATAAATAACAGCTCCACAGACGTATGTAGGAAGACCAATAATGATATTTGTCTGCATTAAGCTTAGTGTTATTTCTCTGATTTCGTGCACAAGTTGAGTGTAGTCCTTAGTTTTAATAAAATCAGACTCTCCGATTATTATAACACAATAATCATTCATATTAGAACCTTGAAGTTTATCCTCGATCCCATCCAATAGGTCTAATACACCCCCTGGAGTTTTTATATGGTGACAATAGTGAAATTTCTTGTCCAATTTGCGTTCTTCAATTATATTTAGAATATCATGTCTGTTTGTAGAGCTTAAAATGCAAGTAGTAGTAGTCAATTTCTGTAGTCTATTTTTTCGGTAGAATATTTATTCCATGGCGTACATCTACAAAAAGTACTCCTACAAGTTCGTACAAGTTTGTTATGCCTATCTAGCGTATAATGAGATACCGGAGATAGGCAAAATGATTATCGCGATTATGTGTTTGAAACTTGTATGACCTATCTAACGTAACTGAAATACCGCAGATATCCTTTATAAATGCTCTCAATAACCTTAAATACGTTGGTTCGGCTATTGTTATTTATATTGAAAAAATGCGTAAAATAAAAATCTCTGTTTTTATTCAGGTAGATCAACATTTTAAAAGATTAATAAGCGTTGTTAAGCGTAACTAACGTATCTCAACTTACGTGACATAGGCCTAACACGGCAGACATAAGAAATACAGATTACGCAATAATGACAGTAAATAAATAAGCTTAACACAAAAGGAAAATATTATTTAGATCCGGTAATTTGTCAGCTTCTCGTCATGAGACCGATGTGTAATTGAACAGCGGAATCAATTAGACTCTCAATCTCACTCCCTGGGCTGAAGTCCACTTCCTGCCGGCCGGAAGCGACTTCCAACGCAACACACAATTTTCCGGAGGCTATTTCCAAACGAAATTAATCTCCCAACAAAGTGCCAGGAGGATTAATCTACAAAGCTAGCGCGTAAAATCTTAGCTGCAATATTGACGCTGGGCTCGAAGCAGGATGTCCCACGTGCACACCGTGTAGAAGCCGTCATAATTACTGGTACCACTGGACACTATTTTAATTAAATTCAGCTCAACTCGCAGTAGCCCCGTGGAGCCTTACGTGCGCTCCATCCAAAGTCAGACTAACTCGCTCTATCTTACAAGTTACGACCCCAAAATCTTCGGGCGCATTTTTGGGACAACGCTTGCGTAAAAAAAGCCCACTTTAAGTATTTAACTGCCTGAGTATTTTGGTTCAAAGCAACGCTGTGAGGGTGTGTAATTACAATAGGAACAATTGCTACGATTTAGAGTCAAACTTTTATCATGGGGATAGTTAGGTCCAGCTTAAGGATAGGCCTTATTTTTACTTATAGAAATTTAAAAGCTTTGGTGAAAATCCTGGCAGTCATTGTTGGTCAAGACGCTCATGCCTATGCCTATTAAGGTATTGGATTCTGGCTTAACCATTTATTTTTATGGGACTAGCATACATCAGTCCTTTACATTACCCACATTTTTGTTGAACGTAGGCATGATTCAAAAGAATAAAGTTGACTGTATTATATTCATGACACGTGGCCTGGATAACTAACATGATTATACTTACTACCCACTACTAACTAAAGGTTAGATCCACAACTAATGGAAGTTTACCTGTAAACTTCCATTAGTATTTATTATTTATTTATTTATTACCTTAAGGGAATTAACCCTTCAAATGACAAGCCAATTTAGGCTTTACTTACTTTGGGTATTTACCCATAACACTGCTACTACGTGCTTGGATCACTTACAGCGAATAGCGATTTATATTGAGATACCGACCAACATGGCTGTTCTTAAATAAACGTAAATTCAATCTGTGGATTAAGGTTGGTAATCAAAAGGAGAGGCTTATGAGCAAAAATTATTGGTGTCATAGAATTATTTTCTGTCCCTGATACCTGATATTTCAGAAATAATGGTCGAGCAACAACAAATTCAATACGTGTTGTTAATGCCCGGGCATAAATGCTGCCCCCTAACCACCACCTCTTATTGCGATTCAATAACTGAATAGATTGCTTATTCATACCAATGAATAAGCGACTCTATTTTAAATTGCATAGAGTCGCTTATGCATTAGTATGAATAAGCAATCTATTCAGTTATGGAATCGCAATAAAAGGTGGTGGTAAGGGGGCTGCATAGCTATCTGTGATTTAAACTAAGTTATGATTGTAGGTACTGATTATACGAATAGGCATATAGATAGTTTAAGTTGTAAGAATTCGTAGGTTGAAGTGTCAAGTCAAGTCATAGTCTCAACGCCTGCCGAGACCTGCTCATGGGTATATCGTTCCATTGACATATCCTGGAGCGGGTCACGGCGGGCGTACAACATTACATCAAACTTCTCAAAGGGGCCTCTACGCGTTGGATCCATATCCCCGCGCACGCCTATCAAATGACCGGGCTTGACCCGTGATTTAAGAGAGATACATAATAATAATAATTTATTTATTGACATAATCGTTATTACAAACTTCCTCTATAGTCTCTGACACCCAAACTAGGCTAAAATGCCCGTATCTTAGGAGTCAGCGGCTTCTCCCAATAACGCAAAACAAGTGTGACAAAAGCTCATTTTTTTTTTTTTTTACTATACAATTTATTTGTTCATTATGTATATCTGTGGTGTACATAGGAACATCATAATAGATATAGATACATATTTCAGACTATATATATATATACATTCACACATTATATATATGCATAAAATATAATTATGGAGTTGTAATATGTTTTGGTATATGATATATAATGATATAAGAATACTGAAATATTTTTTTTTCCCGTTTTGTTATCCCATTTTTATTTTATGAAGCTAAGTAGATCTTCTGTTTCTTCATAATTTAAAAATAAAAGCCAAGTCTTTACAACTGATTTGCATTCATGAAATGAAAGTGGGTAGAAATTTATTTTTTTGTTTATTTTGTTGTAGAGAAAAACTGAGAGATATGCACGTTGTCGCCTTGCAGAGGTAGTACGGAAACTTACGGGGGTGATCACATTCGGTAAACACGTTTTTTGCAGCATTTGTCCGGATTATAAGGGGTTAGAGCATGTTGTTGGATTACTATATTATAAACGAACAGTTTCCTAATAGTAAGCAGTTCACACTGTTCATATAAAAGTTTAGTTGGATATCTGTAAGGTTTGAATGTCATTACTTTTAATAAAGACCTTTGAGCTCTTTCGAGTTGCATGAGATACGTTTTGCAAGCACCTCCCCACACACTCACACAGTATCCAATAACCGATTGAACAATTGCAAAATAAACGGTGCGGAGAAGTTCAAATTCAGCGACATGGCGCAACTTTTTAAAAGTCCAAATTAATTTACGCGTGCGTGCTGTTACAAGCTCAATATGAGGAAGCCAGCACAATTTATCGTCCAACACAATACCAAGGTATTTAATAATATGGGACTTCGTTATATTGATGCAAGAACATTGGCTCCTATGGTCACAAGTGTGTATTTTGAGATGAGATTTATATTAGCCATATGCGAATTAACAGTGTGGAATTGTATATGTACGTAGTTTTAGAGATATTTAAAGTAAGTAGATTTTCACCGAGCCATTATAAAATATTTTCTAATTTGTTCACAAGAATTCGAATATATATATATTCGAATTCTTGTGAACGTGAATGATATATATATATATATATATATATATTATAGTAGCTGGGACTCCTAGTAGCGGAGTAAATTCCTCCCTGTGCTGTAAAGATCAGGCCGCCCTCTGTATTCTCGAGTAGGAGGGCACTGTGCAGCATGAGAAACACAAAATGGAACAGTTCAACCAGCCCTCATTAAGGCCGCAGTAAGGCCTTAACTAACATCAGGAAGGCCCTTGATGTTAGTAAAGTCGGCATTCCTGTCTGAACGCTGTCCATCGCCACCTGGAGATGGTAATGCAGGCATTACGTACGTATTACTTTTTCTGACTACGACGCAAATATATTGACCAGCCGATTTATCGTACCTTTGTTATTCAGGATATTAACCTGGAGTACATCTTCGTGCCTCGGGCCGAAGTATGTGCATCGTTCACGCCCTAAGGAGTTTAGGTGTTTAAATATTTTAACCATTTCAAATAACTATTTTTAAAATGAAACAAAATTGAACGTACGAGTACGTATGAAAAGAAATACTAAGTTGTTGTTAATTGTTAGGTAATTTTGCCCCGTCATATATTTCGTCGATTCTTTCTATAACTTTTTCACCGAACGTGTAAGACCGATTAAGTTGGAAAACAACGACCTAATCAATATATATAGGAAAATATATAGGAATAGGTATAGGAATGGTGTGATAATAGTGATACTTGAAATTTGAAACTGTCACTTACCGGTATTCGTAGACTTTAGTAGTGCAAACATACAAATATGTTTTGTTTGGTCTAACTGTTTTACAATGATGTCGAGTAATTGGCCTCCAAATACTAAACATGACCAGCAAAATAAATAAAATAAAAGTACGCCCATCATTCGTAGTACCTTTTGGTCCTGTAAAAATATAATTAAATAAACATGCGTTTTATCGCCTTTGGTCTGTAGTCTAGATTAACTATGAAATTAAAAATTATGTCTGTATCTATACAAAGTTATATATTATGTAATGATATTATTCAATATACGGAGTTATATTTTGCCAACTATTTATTATTCAAGTCCTGACTGATTATGGGGCCCGTACCCTTAGTGCTTCCACTACCGTAGTCATATCTACTATATAAAAATAAGTCGGGTTTTCCTTCCTGACGCTATAACTCGAGAACGCACGAACCGATTTCCACGGTTTTGCATTCGTTGGAAAGGTCTCGGGCTCCGTGAGGTTTATAGCAAAGAAAATTCTGGAAAAATTTGAAAAGAAAAGCGGGAAAATCTTTTTTCACATACAGCGCCATCTCTAAGGAAATGGATGGAAACGAAAAGATTGAGCCACAGCGAAGCGTGGTCGGGCCGCTAGTTTTATTATAAGTACAATTGTATTACATGGAGTGAAATGCCTTGTGTCTGAGATTGAGAATCTAACCAGAATTTGATTGAGGGGCTAAGGAGCACCATGTCGTTGGCGTAGCTGAGGTTATTTACACAAACCCCACCCACGTGACAACCTATCCCCGTACTCCTCAGCTCCTCAATCAACCCGTTGATGTAAGCTATTGCATAGCTATTATCGCGGGCTTTGAGCGCGGCAACCGAATTAAGAAATTCCGTAAATAAAATAAAACCTAACACGATTTGACAACCAACGTCAAATATGACTTTCTCAGAAGTGACCGCTATGAATGAATGGATGGATGGACGGACGGACGGCAAACAAGCAAACGAGCAAACGAGCAAACGGCCAAACGAGCAAACGGATAAACGGCCAAACGGCCAAACGAGCAAACGAGCAAACGGGCAAACGGCCAAACGGCCAAACGAGCAAACGGCCAAACGGGCAAACAAAATAAATAAATACATAATTATAATTGCATAAGTTGATAAAAAATGCAATAGCTTTACCGCGGCAGTCCCCGAGTGCCACACGTTTTTTCTTCTTTATTATGTTGACACCATTTAAGTTTATTTTTAAAGATTTTTCTGCTCTTAGTCATGGCTTCATATAACGCACCCGTGGATGGCTTGCCAGACCAAATCCAATTATTAAAGAGAGATCTATACTGCTGATGATGCTCTTTCACGTGGATGTTCCAGCCATTCACTTCTTTATGTCTTTTTACCCTATCGGTGCGAGAACCGGAAGGGGCAACCGCTGCATCTTGTAAAACACTTACTATGACGACATACAATTTACAAATAAATTTTATATGATCATTAAATTTCAGATATTTTTTACCATTACAACCATCACAAGTAAAGACATGGTTAATGCGCATTAAATTAGATTTACAATAATTATAATAATGGTCAATTTGACTAGAATCTCTTACTCCCCATCTTACACCAATACATATAGTACTATTACAGGTTGGGACGGAGGGTACTAACTGCCCTCCGTCACTTTGCCTATACTACAGACAATACGCATCGGAAAGTGGTCCGACCAGGAAACATCACTAATTACGCTAACTGAGTCTATCGAGTTCCACGCTGCTTGTGTAGTAACGCAGTGGTCTAACCAACGATGAGTAGCATGAGCTTCACTTAAAAATGTGAATGTTCCCGAGTATCCCGAGATACCCAACATATCGATATCCGCGCACTTCCATTTCTGTTCGTCACAAAAACTCAATAGTTCTAGTCCAAATCTCGTACCTGGATGTGAGTTGAAATCTCCAATGACAAATGCGGCCTGTACACAACTTTCTTCAACAATATCACTCACCCGAGCTAGACAGTTCGTAAACTCGGTGAGATTGTCAAGATTATCGACAGGCATATAGACGTTAATAACTGTTGTATTTGTTATCAGAAGGTTATAAATAAGACTCCAATTGCTTGTGTACGACTGTCGAATAATTTTAATTTTGATTTCTTATATACAATATTTTATAAGGTAAATGGATAATAAGTAAAACGAGTAAATATCCAATCAGCGCCTTGCTCATGTATCAGCTGAAGAAAGAGAGGCTGCATGTTGTTGTTATCGCTGTCTCTGTCGCACGCAGATATAGTCAGTTTCGCTCGCGCCGGTGGGTTAGTCTTGCCGTGTCTACGATGCGTGCGCGCCGTGCCGATGAATGCATATTTTGTCTCCACAGTACCCCCCTTCAAGTGAAACGTACAACACGACGAATGACTCTGCCGGCTCGCGTAGTGTATGTTCTGTCTTGCGCAGGAGCGGTCGTCGGCTGTGTTGCAGTTATAGGGTTTCGAGTTTCGTGTTTCGAGTTTTCGTCTTCGTTCGGCATGTGTGCGGGTTTGAGGCGATCTAACGACACTGTTGCAAGTCGATCGTAGGCAGCTTGATCTTGAAAAATTTTTCATGGCGTTCTATGACTTCATAAGGTCCTTCGTATGGTGGTGTAAGTGGCTTTTTGACTGCGTCGACTCGCATGAAGACGTGTGTGCATGTCTTGATGTCTGTAGGGACGAAAATGGCTCGGCTTGTTTTTCTGTTCGGCTTGTTCGGTGTGATCGATGACAACGTTTCTGTGAGGCGTCGTACAAATTCGGCAGGTTCTTCTTTTGACGTTGTAGGTGTGAAGAAGTCACCTGGTAGGCGTAGTGTTGACCCGTAGATGTACTGTGATGGACTTAGATTGTTGTCTCTGTTGATCGCAGCACGTAGTCCCAGTAAAATTGTAGGTAAGTTTTTAGACCAATCTGTGGTATTTCCATAAGCCATTAACGATGTTTTCAGACTGCGGTGCCATCGCTCGATCTGGCCGTTGGACATTGGATGGTAAGCAGTGGTCCTTATGCGCGTTACGCCCAGTCTCTTCATTAACGAGTTGAATAGTTCTGACTCGAATTGGCGTCCTTGGTCGGTGGTAATTCGTAGTGGGCATCCAAAGCGGCTTATCCATCCGTCATATATGGCTCGGGCAACTGTTTCAGCAGTGATGTTTCGTACAGGAATCGCTTCTGGCCACTTCGTGCATCGGTCGATCATTGTCACGATGTACTGGTTTTCTTCTGAAGGCATCATGGGTCCGACAACTTCGACATGCAGATGTTGCAGTCTTGCACTGTCTTGAAATTCGCCCAGTGGTGTCACTGTGTGCCGGTTTATTTTGCAGCGTTGACATTCAAGGCAATTTTTTGTCCAAGTTGTGATGTCCTTATTCATGCTTGGCCAAAAATATTTTTCAGTCATTTGTTTTCTTGTGCTTCGTATACCGGGATGACTCAGGCTGTGCAGCGCTTTGAATGCAGCTGCGCGGACTGCGGCAGGTAGGTATGGTCGCGGTGATGACGTAGACATCTCACAGGTGATCGGTCGTGTAAATCCGGGAAGCTGTATGTCGGCAAACTTGAGATTATTTTTCTTTTTCAGTTCTTGAAGCTCGCTGCATACTTGTTGTTCTTGTGATACTGTGTTGTAGTCGATGCTTGAAGAAAGTTCAATCTCGGAAATGCGCGATAACGCATCTGCGACTGTGTTATCTTGTCCACGTACATATCTGATTTCTTTGCAAAATTGGCTGATGAATTGCAGTTGTCTCTCTCTTCTAGGTGTGTCATTCTTGCTTGGTGCTTGAGTTAGTGCATAAGTGAGTGGCTTGTGGTCGGTGTATACAATTGCCGGAGTTCCTTCGATGTATCTTCTAAAATGTTTTATAGCGGTGTATATAGCGAGTAATTCGCGGTCATACACGCTATATCGGCGTTGTGTTTCACTCAGCGTCTTCGAAAAAAATGCAATTGGTTGCCATTGATTCTTGTTTTTTTGTTGTAGGACTCCTCCGATACTGCAGTCAGACGCGTCGCTCATGATAGACAGCTCGGCGCCTGGTATCAGGTGTGACATCAGTGTGGCGTTCTTGATGCTTTCTCGACATTGTATGAATGCTTCTTCTGTGCTCGGTGTCCATTGTATCGGTGTCTTGTCTTTTTTTTTAGCGTTGTGAAGTAACTTGTTTAACTCGTGCTGTTTATCGGCTTGATGTGGTAGGCAATGTCGGTAAAAATTCAGCATGCCAAGGAAACGACGAAGTTCTTCGATGGTTTTCGGCTTTGGATATGATGAAATGGCTTCAATTTTCTCGTCCAGTGGTCGGATGCCTTCTTCTGAAATCTCGTAACCGAGAAAATTGAGTTTTTTTCTTCCAAATTCGCATTTTTCTGTACTGATGCTTATGCCGTACTCGTCTAGTCGCTCGAAGACTTTTTGTAGGTGCTCTCGGTGTGTCTCTTCATCCGGTGAAAATATCAGTAGATCATCGACGTAGCAGAAGGTGAATTCGCTTAGTCCTTGAAGTACTTGGTGCATGAATCGCTGATAGCTTGAGCTGGAATTCCGGAGTCCGAAGGTCATGACCATGAACTCAAAAAGTCCGAATGGTGTAGTCACGGCAGTCTTCTGTATGTCTTCTTTGCTATGCATAGGTATCCAGTAGTATGCTTTTTTGATGTCTATCTTGGAGAAGATCCTTTTGTTGTGCAGTAATAAGGTGAAGTCTTGAATTCTGGGCAGCGGGTAGCGATCTGGCGTTGTAACTGCGTTGAGTCGGCGATAATCTCCACATATACGTAGCTGGCCATTTTTCTTCGAAACGACGTGTAGTGGGCTTGCCCATGGGCTGTCTGATGGTCTGCAAATTCCCATTTCAACCATTCGTTCGAATTCTTTCTTCACTTCTTGGTAGCGATTGGGTGCTAGTGGCCTTGGTCTTGCAAATAATGGCGGTCCAGTTGTCTGTAGGCGGTGAGTTACATCGTGCTTCGGTGGTTTCTTCATTGATAGTGGTCGCTGAATATCCGGAAATCTCGCCAAGAGATCGTGGTATGGATGAGCTTGGTTGACGATGTGGACAGCAGGCACTTCGCTGCGGCTGATGGGAGCGTTGACGGATAGCTCCGTGACGTTGTCAATCAACTTCTCTCTTCGCAAATCAATCAGCAGGTTGTGATGTCGGAGAAAGTCAGCGCCGAGAATAGATTTCTTGATGTCAGCTACGACGAATGTCCAGGTGAAGGTGCGACGTAGACCAAGATTGAGCTTCAATGTCTTCTCGCCATATGTTTCTATTGTCGTCCCATTTGCTGCATATAACTTGTAGTTTGAAGCTATCTTTTTTCGCTTCGATTTGACGGCCAATACGGAAATTTCAGCGCCGGTGTCGACGAGGAATCGTTCTTGCGAATAGCGGTCGTAAACACATAGGCGGTTGCTTCTGCTGGGAACACCGACGTCCGCCACAGTCGGTGTCGCATCTAGTTTTCCGAATGATATTTTCTTCGGCAGCACGGAGATTCGCATCGTCTTGCTTTGTCTCCAAACTTGAAGTGGTAGCGGCATTCCCAATCAGTGTCTCCGGGCTTCTTTGAACTGCGACTGTTTGAGCGTGAGCGGCTTCTCGAAGGCGGTCGTCGTCGAAATGGTCGGTGGCGCGTACGTAACTCCGAAACTTCAGTACGTAGTTCCGCAATCTCGAATGTGAGTTTTTCAAAAATCTTCAGTAACGTGTTGAGATCCGTAGGATGTGCTTGTGACGGCGGTGGGCATGACGATACTGCTGCCACTGTGATGGGCTCGGTGCTAAACTCCAGCATGCTGTCTGCCATGGCTGCGAGAGTGTCGAGTGATGCTTCTTTGTTGATGGACAGCGTTGCACGTACGTATGGAGGCATGTGATTTAGCCATTCAATACGTATGCCTTCGTTAGTGATCATGTTGCCACCAAGTTCTCGCATTCTTCGTAGCAGCTGTGACGGTTTCTGGTCTCCCAATTCAAGTCCGCTGATGAGTTTTTGAAAATTCTTGACTTCTGACGTTGCGTATACGGAGAGTAGACGGGCCTTTAAAGCGTCATATTTACCACTAGTTGGTGGATTACGAAGTATGTCGCTTAAATGACCGAGATCTGTTGTCTGTAGCTGTTGTAACGCGTAGCGGTATTTTTGTTCGTCGCCGGTCTTCAGTGGATTTACAATTGCTTCAAAATGCGCGAACCAGACGTCAGGTTGTTCCCGCCAAAATGGCAGTAATTTTGAGCCTAACGATATCGCTGCGAGATCGAGTTGCTGTTGAACAGGAACGTCGGTTTTAGCTTCAGTTTTGTCCATTTTCAAGTCGGGTGGTCACCACTGTTGTATTTGTTATCAGAAGGTTATAAATAAGACTCCAATTGCTTGTGTACGACTGTCGAATAATTTTAATTTTGATTTCTTATATACAATATTTTATAAGGTAAATGGATAATAAGTAAAACGAGTAAATATCCAATCAGCGCCTTGCTCATGTATCAGCTGAAGAAAGAGAGGCTGCATGTTGTTGTTATCGCTGTCTCTGTCGCACGCAGATATAGTCAGTTTCGCTCGCGCCGGTGGGTTAGTCTTGCCGTGTCTACGATGCGTGCGCGCCGTGCCGATGAATGCATATTTTGTCTCCACATAACTAAAAAGGACCGCAAGCCGCACTTCACATGAATAGCTGCTATCCGATCACAAGAACTGTCCAACACTGTCACACTTGGAAATCTGGACTTCCTCCACAGTATCGCAAGGCCTCCATACGGTCTCCCACGTAGAACGCCACTAGCCGTATCCACAGACGATGTTGCTGCACAACCAAAACTACGGTCAATATTGTGTGCGTAACCCAAATCGTGAGGCAGTAGCCACGTCTCCTGCAACACGACGATGTCATTACTTTTACAAAGCTCTATGACATATTCTGCCGATCTTTTAATTGACTTACAATTAAAAGACACAGTTGTCGTCTTGTCACAAATATCAAAATCCATAAATTTATTATTTATTAGCGTTCAGTTTAACATTTATTATAAAAACACATTAAACTAAAACTACTCTAAAAACCTATCTAACTAATCTAAAAACCAAAGAAAAACTTATGGGATAAAATATATATATATATATAGATGCCTTACAGCCGAAAAGGGATAAGCGCCATTTTTTGGAGAATGGACTTATATATATGGCCAGAATCGTCTTTTTTTTCTGCGTCGTTTGGTCTGGGTTACATGTTTCTAAGTGACACTTTATGTCGCTTAGGCGGTAGTAATAATAGGGACATGAGCTAAATTTATTCGCTGTAAACGACTGAAATTTTGAAGTTTTTTTTTTTTTTGGTTGTTGATCAAAGAATATTTGGAAACAAATAACTTATGCTTTTTGGGCTCTCTGTATTATTCAATCATTAGAACGTTAACCTATTTTTGCTGGAAGCAAACATTCAGAAACATACGTTTATGTTATTTTGCTTTTATATAATTATTTGTTAAATTCGGGTTAGTATTTTATGCCTGTTCCTTTATAAAATATATTGGTCGTTTATTGTAGTTAGGCCACATTTTTGAGACTTTATTTGGCGTTTAGTATATTTTTCCTGGTTCATAAATAGAAAGCAAAAAGGAGGTTATTACATATAGCCCCTGTAAATATTTAGAATTAGTTTGTCGCTTATCCTTTTTTTCCCTCTCGATAATTAAAAGATTCCGGCAGTTAGATAAAAAGGTAGAACTAAAAGTTATCCTTATACCAGTCCATTCTCAACGTCTTTGTCGTTTACCTGTTCAATAACAATTTTCAAATGTCAGTTGTCGGTATCGTTCTATTGAAACTACGGGTACAAGCGACAACAAGACGAACCTTCAATTATGATAATTCTTTAAAGATTAAGTTATATTTTTGTTACACTCCTATAGTTGATACTTTAAAATATTTTATGAATAAAACAAAGACTTGAGACAAACAATTGTGATATTAACAGTGTACTAATCTTAAGAATACTTGTTTATGCTTAAATGAACGTTGTAAACTTCAATTTCATAATTATCTAGCTTTCGCCCGCGGCTTCGCTCGCGTGACATTTGGGGCAAACACATGTTTACTCATTAATCAATAGAAGTACTTGTGTAAAATTTAGGAAAAAATAGTTCAACTAATCTCGTTTTCCCATACAAACATTGGACCTCCGTTCCACCCTCTTAGAAGTAAAATTTAAATATTTTTTTTAAGTAATTCGTGTTAACTACGTTATATTTTCATATCGATGCTATTGTCGTAATTAACGTCCCAGAAAACCATAGAATCAACACCTATATTGATATTATAACATTTCAACCCCATTGCACCCCTACAGAGTTGTCACGTCGGCTATGTTGAAATAGTTGTTTTTTTTCGTAATCAGCGACCCGATAAACCATAAAAACAATACGTATGACGATTTTCAGACTTTTTCACCACATTTTAAACATTTCAACGCCATCCACCCCAATAGGAGATGATGGTCACGTTACCGCCCTACGGATACAATAAATAACAATAATAGGTAATTTCGGAGATAAAAACTATCTTAGGTATGTCCTTTCCCAGGGCTCCAGGCATCTCTCAACCAAATTTCATCTAAGTTGGTCCAGAGATTTAAGCGTGAAGAGGTAACAGACATTCTATCGCATTTATAATATTAGTATGGATTGGCGTTCCGAAAACCCGCAAATACTATACATATATTGGTAAATAGACATTTCAACCTCATCGCACCTCAATAGAGGATGATGGACACGTTAGCCACGTTGAATTTTAAAATCGTTGTTATTTTCGTAATCAGCGACCCGATAAACCATACAATACCCATGACGATTTTCAGACTTTTTGACCCCATTTTACCCTTTTATGGGTTGATATTTTCAAATCGATGCCATTTTTGTAATTGACTGCCCAGAAAACCATAGAATCAACACCCATCAATATGGGTGTATCAATATATTATGACTTATTATTATTTTAAATAGTTGTCTTGGCCAACTTGCCAGATAAATATATTTTTCCATTTTTAAAAATATAATATATTATGACATTTTAACCCCACCGTACTCCCTATAGGGGTGATTTTAAGTCATGTCGGCTATGTTGGATTATAAAATAGTTGTTGTTTTCGTAATCAGCGACCCGTAAACCATAAAAACAATACCCATGTCGATTTTCAGACTTTTTCACCCTGTTTTATCGCTTTAGGGGCTGAATTTTGAAAAATTCTGAAACATGTGTTTACTAATTTGTCTATAGAAGTACTCGTGTAAAGTTTCGGATAAAATAGTCCAACTAATCTTGTTTCCCCATACAAAGTTTGGACCCCCGTTTCACCCCCTTAGGATATGAATTTTGAAAAATCTTTACTTAGTGCACTCCTAGACATCATAAGGAATCTACGTACCAAATTTGGAAGCTATAGACCCAGCAGTTTGGGCCGTGCGTTGATATATATCATCAGTCACTCAGTTTCTTCTTTTATATATTTCAACCCCATCGCAGCCCCACAGGGGTGATTTTATGTCACGTTGGCTATGTTAGATCATAAAATAGTTGTTGTTTTCGTAATCAGCGACCCGATAAACCATAAAAACAATACCCATGACGATTTTCAGACTTATACAACCCATTTTGCCCCTTTTAGGGGTTGAATTTTGAAAAATCCTGAAACACGTGTTTACATATTTCTCAATAGAAGTACTCATGTAAAGTTTCGGATAAAATAGTGCAACTAATCTTGTTTCCCCATACAAACTTTGGAACCTCGTTTCACCCCCTTAGGGGTAGAATTTTGAAAAATCCTTTCTTAGTGCACCCCTAGACGTCATAAGGAACCTACTTGCCAAATTTGGAATCTCTAGACCCAGCGGTTTGGGCTGTGCGTTGACATATAAGTCAGTCAGTCAGTTTCTTCTTTTATAGATTTAGATAGATAAATGAAAATTGATTTCGACTAGATATTTCAATTGTGATAATTCTAAGTTGATTTGATCTAGGGTACTTATGATCGTAATAAGAGCTTTTATTACAAACAATTGTTATCTAGTATTACCTAGTACATTTTAGTATGTGGCATTCATTTCTGTGTCAATTAAAGACTGATTTGATTCATATTTCTTTTTTTTTTTTCATTTTTAGTACCCCTAGGGCGAACCTGAAACCTGGAATTTTTTAAGAAGAAACACATCGAAATGCATAATAAGCAAATTATTCCTATTAAAAAAATCCACTTATACAATTTTGCATTCAGTAAATTTTCATTTGATAGCTGGTTATACCATATTTCCTCAATTTTATTTTCAATAATGTCACACTTGTGCTATTTTAGTTCAATAATAATGAAACATGAGGTGTAGTTGTATTATTTTTGCTGGAAGCGAATAATTCTTGTATTTTCATTTATGACATTTTGCCTGTTTGTGAAATGAGATCATTTGAGGATTACCGACATTAAATAGGGGTTGCAAGTTGAATTATAAAAAAATTACACTGTAATTCAATAGATAGTATGTTAAATACAACATAAACACATTTCCAGCCTCTCGGGAACTAAACTATAGTTTTTATGAATTTTTTTCATAAAATTTTAACTTTAAATCACTCTCCTGTAAAATTTGAAATATGCCGCTTATCCCTTTTCGGCTGTAAGGCATCGTATTATATATATAAATAAATACAAAACTTACAAATAAAAAATATCGAGTTTAACATTTTCACGGAACAGGAACATTCGAAAGGAATTTATTTAGTTTAGTTTTAGACACTGTAACTTTAAACGAGTTGAAAGCCATTTCATATTTTTGCTCTAGTGTTTGAACATCCAAACATTCCTCCCCCATCTCCTTTATGTGGTCCCTGACGTCATCTACACTCTTTGTCTTTGAAAGTCGCGAGACGTATATTGTGATAGGCAAATCGGCTACCTGTAATTTACTTTGCCTCTGTGCAGTTCCACACATATTATTTTTGTTCATTTGCCTATTACGTTGTTTTGTATTACGTTTCTGCTCCACTAAAATAAAACCATCGTCAGTAATATTAGCCGTGCGCCCTCTTTGTAGGCGCACAGAGTCCGTTTTTGAATGGCTATTGGAGGTCCTTTGTACGTACAATGTATTTGTACGACATTGAGTGCATCGGTTGAAGTATGACGTTATCAGTGCGCGAAACCGGTTGCTCAGGTAATATGAACGCAGGTGCGCATTCATTCATAAGCGGAAGCGGGGTAAAAGCTTGTAATAATGACGTTTACTATTTTTTATTTTTTATTTAACGCGGAGCTTTGTAAGTTATATGCCGTCCCGTGGGCGGGGGAAGTAGAAGAAGATATTTCATTGAAGTTAATCATAGATATAATAAATATATAAAAAGGATATTAATAATGTTGGAATAAGTATACAAAAATAAATCTATCTCGCTCTGTTTAATAGACATCTGTCTTAGTCACACAATATTGTTTATAATATCTTTAAACAAAGGGCTGCATTGTTAAATGCTCTGTATGCCTTAGTCAGCTAACCAAGCTGTGTGTTCCAGTAGAATTCATATTCCAGTTTAGTGTCGTCCGACTTCTTTGTAGTAGAACACACCTTTCTAAGAGTGCATAAAATAAATTTAATTATTATAATTTGCACTGAACGAATCTTTTATTTTTGGCTTCCTAACCTAACAGGTTATGGGCCCAGTGTATAGTACAAAGTGGACTTTTAAGTGATTGAAAGAAACAGACTTTTTTAAATACGATAAAAACGCTTTAAGTGGTAACGTTTAAGACTTGTAATTTTGGTAGAGAAACTATTTACGTATTCTAAGTGACTTTTTGTGTTATTTTCTAACTGTAACGATGGACGGTTCAAAAGTAAAAAGAAATATTAGACTGTTTGACGGCGAAAATTATTCTTTATGGAAGTAATTGACGAAGAGCCTCCTGTACGCATCAACAGTGATTGGACGAAGAAAGAAAAGATAGCGAAAAATACCATCATCGAATATTTATCAGATTCTTTGCTGGGGTTTGCTAATGAAGAAACAGCAAAACAGATTATCATAAAACTCGACGCAGTGTATGAAAGAAGAAGTATCGCATCCCAATTGGCATTGAGAAAAAGGTTATTGAATTTGAAATTAGAAGGTGATACTCCATTGGTAAAACATTTTCAAAATTTTGAAAATTTGATTATCGAGTTAGTGGGTGCCGGTGCAAAGTTAGAAGAAGTAGATAAAGTCACACATCTATTTATGACTTTACCGAATTATTATGATGGTGTCATCACAGCAATTGAGACATTAGCTGAAGATAACTTGACCTTATCTTTCGTAAAAACAAGGCTTCTTGATCATGAAATTAAATTATTAAACGAAAGGCGCGACAATAGTTTAAAAGTCCTGCAAGCAGAAACCAGTGGTTCCAAAAACCAGCAATGGAATTTCTCTTCAAAACGCAAGCCAAATCAACTTACTCATAATTATAAACAAAGAAACAATAAAGTTAAAAATAGAACATGTCACTACTGTGGAAGGAAAGGGCATATCAAAATTAATTGCTTCTTCTATAAGAGGGCCAAACCAAATTATGAAAACCGCAAAGCGCTACAGCAAACTGAAAACCAGAGAACGCTTCAATCTATAAATATTGCAGACAGAGAAAAATCGAATATCTCAGGGTTTGCTTTCATGGTTGGAAACGAATGCTATTCCGAAGAAGGCAAACGTACCAATAAAATTACATTCATATTAGACTATGGTGCCTCAGATCATTTAATTAACAGAGAAGATCTAACACGTGGGTTCATAGAACTTCAGTCTCCAGTAAATATTTCTGTAGCTAAAAACGGAACATTCATTAGTGCGACAAAAAGAGGCACTCTATCTATTACCACTGATACGGGTATGAGTGGATTGCTACAGGATGTTCTTTTCTGCTCAGAAATTCCATATAATTTGTTATCGGTCAAAATAATGCAACATACTGGAATGACCGTAATTTTTGGTCAAAATGGTGTACAAATACTCAAAGAAGAGGGTAAGATGGTAACAAAGGGTGAGTCTTTGAATAATTTAATTGGTATTAATTTCATGCTTAATAAATGTGCTTTGAATTGCTCATCAAATAGGGTCATGAATAGTAACTATGATTTGTGGCATCAAAGATTGGGTCACATAGGCAAATCTAAGTTCTTGCAAATTAAAACCAAACAAATGTTTTCTGATATTGATCGATTAAGTAATACTACACCCAGTGAAAGTTTATGTGAAGCTTGCATATATGGAAAACAAGCAAGTCTGTCATTTCATAAAAGTAAATCTAAAATTATTAAACGACCTCTATTTAATGTGCATTCCGACGTGTGTGGTATGATCACTCCTTCGACACTTGACGGCAAAAACTATTTTGTGATATTTGTAGACGAATACACGCACTACTGTGCGACATACTTAATACTTAATACTTTTTTGCTGCTTTTCGAGATTATGTTGCTAAGTGCGAAGCTCATTTTAGTTTGAGACTTGTCAATTTATATTGTGACAATGGTGGCGAATATTTATCGAGTGAAATGAAAGAATACTGTATGCAAAAAGGTATAAACCTACCATTTAACAGTGCCGCATACCCCTGCTTTGAATGGTATTGCCGAACGTATGATAAGAACGTTAACAGAACGAAGTCGAACTTTAATAGCAGGCGCTAAGTTAGACAAGTCGTTCTGGGATGAGGCTGTGTTAACTGCTGCTTATCTTATCAATGTCAGCCCCACAAAAGCACTGAAAGTAGATAACACACCGTTTGAATTGTGGCATAATAAGAAGCCACAACTTAAGTATTTAAAGGTTTTCGGTTCAACTGTGTATTTTCTTAACAAAAGTAGAAAAGCAAAATTCGATGAGAAATCCTTGAAAGGGATATTGGTTGGTTATGAACCGAATGGTTATAAGGTGTGGAATGTGGTAGAAGAAAAGTTTGTAAGAGTCAGAGATGTAATTGTTGATGAGATTAATTTCTTGTCAAGTAGGCCAGTGAAGCCTGAAGGTATTGTATCTGAAAATACCAATAACTCTGACGAGCACATGTGTAGCAGGTTGTGCGCATCTGATAATATAAGATCAGATGATGTGAAACAAACGGGCAGTGTACCCTGCGCATTAGGTCCACCACCTAATAAATCTGTACGCAGTGCAGATGGGCATACATGCTATGATTCATTTCAAGATAAATTGACTGGATCTCGGAATGAAGTAGCTTCTAGTAGTTCGAGTGTTATTAAAAGAAGTGATCGAATTAAAAATTTGCCTACAGTGTCTTATGATGAAAACAGTAATGATATTTCTGTGAACTATTTATTATACGCAAAGTCTTTAATATGTACAACTCCTACATCGTATACCGAAATTCAAACCAGGCATGATAGGCTTTTGTGGCAAAAAGCTGTTGATGAGGAAATTAAATCACACCATATGGACGTCAAAACGGCATTTTTGAACGGCAAACTAAAAGAGGAAATTTACATGAAAATTCCTGAAGGAATTCCAAACGCAAACAACTTAGTTTGTAGATTGAATAAAGCTTTATATGGTTTAAAACAATCTGCACGTTGTTGGTTTCAAATGTTTCACAAACTTTGATTGAAAAGGGTTTTCAATACTCATCAGCTGATCGTTGTATTTATTTCCTAGATGCCGGTGACATTTCAAAAAATATTTATGTTGTACTTTATGTCGATGATCTTGTTATTTCGACTGCTGATATAAATACCATGAATAGTTTCAAAACTTATTTAATGAAAAAGTTTAAAATGTTAGACTTGATGGAGATCAAATGTTTCTTAGGAATTAAAGTGGAAAGATCACATGATACAGTTACATTAAACCAAGCAATGTACATAAAAACGGTCTTAGAAAAGTTTAACATGAATGACTGTAATTTTGTCAGTACACCTTTGGAAAACAAAGTAAACTTTGACGCTTTGAGTGCAATTGAAACAACAAAAGCTCCATGTAAAAATCTTATCGGGTGTTTGATGTATGTTATGTTATGTACTCGTCCCGATTTAAGCTTTGCTGTAAACATTCTAAGTAGATTTGGTAACAGAAATAATAACTCACTTTGGTCACATTTAAAACGAGTGTTACGTTATTTAAAGGGAACTACTGACTTGAAACTAACTTATAAGCGGAATCCAAATGTTTATAATAACATTCTCAGTGGCTTTGTTGATTCCGATTGGGGAAGTGATGAAGTTGATCGTAAAAGCACAACAGGATACTTGTTCAAATTGTTTGAACAATGCACAATTTGTTGGCAAACAAAGCGTCAGTCAACAGTGGCAGCGTCATCTACTGAAGCAGAGTATATGGCTTAGTTTGAAGCCGTGAGAGAAGCTCTGTGGTTAAAGTCATTAGTGACTAGTATTCATGTAGAAATTTCAAATCCGATTCCTATTTTTGAGGATAATAACGGATGCATAAGCATTGCAAGTAATCCGACAAGTCATAAACGGTCGAAACATATTGACATAAAATATCATTTTTCTAGGGAACAAGTTGAGAAAAATGTAATTAAAATGATTTATGTGTCCACAGGTAATCAACTGGCAGATACGTTTACAAAGGCATTACCAGCAGCTCGTTTTTCGGCACTGAGAGAAAAACTCGGTGTATTATAATTTAATGTTAAAGCTCTGTCTAATGAAAAGTGTGTAGTGTAAATATATACTGCAAATGAGATTACATAAGAGCATAATTAAGTTGACTTGGTCTGATTAGGTTTTACTGGGGTTTCCCTAATCCTGCGCAACGAATGTTGGACCAAGATATTAATGATTGTTTCCCCAGACAAAGAAAGGGTGTTCATAAGTTTGATATTGTAAATAGCTTGTGATAGATTTTTTTTTTTTTTTTTTATTATTATTATTTTTTTTTGAGGGGGCGTGTTGGAATAAGTATACAAAAATAAATCTATCTCGCTCTGTTTAATAGACATCTGTCTTAGTCACACAATATTGTTTATAATATCTTTAAACAAAGGGCTGCATTGTTAAATGCTCTGTATGCCTTAGTCAGCTAACCAAGCTGTGTGGTCCAGTAGAATTCATATTCCAGTTTAGTATCGTCCGACTTCTTTGTAGTAGAACACACCTTTCTAAGAGTGCATAAAATAAATTTAATTATTATAATTTGCACTGAACGAATCTTTTATTTTTGGCTTCCTAACCTAACAAATAACACGGATATTAGAGATTTATTTTGTTTAAAACTAGTTAATGATAATAAATAAATATTCCAGAACAAACTATGCACTCCCATCTACTCCCAAACTAAGCAAAACTTGTACTATGGGTACTAAATAACTAATATTATTTTTTTTTGTAAATACACACATAAATAATATCATACATAGAAATCACCCAGACTGAGACAAACAGCCCTGCTGTGATGCACTCAAATATTTGTCTTGTGCGGGGATCGAACCTCGACTGAGTCAAAGTATTCGACCTTTCTTTTTTTTATACTAAGTCAGGTGGCAGTCACGAGCCGCCTGATGTAAAGCGGTTACCGTACCCATATTAACGCTCGCGACATGTAACATCGTTTGGGGGCCGCCACCCCCGTTGCCAATGCAGCAACTTCTTCCTTTCTGGTGACCTTACTCACTCGCAGGAACAAAAAACCTTCAAAGGAATTGTTATCTGACTGTGGTCTTCTGTGACCGTAGAGGTACTTCTCCAGTCGGGCAGCTTGCAATTACGCTAGCCCTACCTCTCTTTCACAGGGCTTCATTAGTCAATTAGCCGGGTGTACCACGTGCAGGTGAGGTTGGCTTTGGCTCAAAGGTGGTAGTGAGCCTGTTACACCCCAGTTCGTCTCTTCAAATTATTTAATATTTTCTGTTTATTTTTCTTAATAATATATATATATATATAGGTATATATATAAAGTCCGCAGGGCAGCTTGTGGCGAGCTGTTGTGTGAGTAGCGACACCACGGACCCGAGTCTCCAGAGAGTCGATCAGGGCCTTCGTCTCCGATGTGTCTTCATCTTTCGGAGTGTAAACACACGAAGGCCCGCAGGACTCTCAGCTCTGGCTTGCCTTCATTGGCCGTCCAGAGAGGAGCCGCTAGGGATATATGCTCCAGGGGTGGAAGTGTTAAAGGACATCACGGCGCGAATAACTTCAGAGAAAGCGCAGCACACCTCTCGACATCCCTGAGTCACTCACACTGGTGTTGCCCCCGACCGTTTTCCTGGTATTTCGGTGGCCCATCTAGTGAGTGGCAAGCCACCGCCTGCCGCAACCGCTCCGTCCCTCTTCTGTAATAGCCCGGTATTAAGTTCACCCAGATCTCATCTCTATAGCCCATTTATTTTCCATCACACTTTGTAATAATCTCAACGCCTGCCGAGACCGGCTTATGGGTATATCGTTCCATTGATATATCCAGGAGCGGGTCACGGCGGGCGTATAACATTACATCAAACTTCTCAAAGGGGCCTCTACGTGTTTGATCTATATCCCCGCGCACGTCTATCAAATGACCGGGCTTGACCCGTGAATTAAGAGATATATATATATATATATATATATATATATAAATATATTAAAACCATGTTGTACATTTTGGATATTTCAAGTTAATATTTGTTTCAAATAACTGTTTTCATTTGTGTAAAAAGAAATTGTAAACTTTATTTAAAAATATATTATAATCTGCTGAATAAGATTTTTTTCATTATAATTAAATTGTAACTAACCGATGAAAAAACAATATGAAGGATTTATAAGAGGAATAGAAGCCAATACAATTATTTTTAGAATATTTGTCTGTCTGTCTATATGTTTAACTTCGATGTTTCTCTAACATCTGAAACGTGCAACATTACACTGCCGTGGTCGTCTCTGCGACACGTATTTCGCCTCTACGCGAGGCATTCTCAGGCGATCTGTGAAATGCGATGGATTTATCATTTGTAGGTTGTTGTTCTAACCATCTTTCAACGAATACGATATGCGAAATGCGAATACGATACATCACCACCCTTACAACTACACCTAACCATAGTTATGGGTCCAGAGTTCTGATATTACTCTATTCATATTGTTGATGCTGTTGATTTTTGGCACTTGGTCCAACATTATTAACAATTTGTTATTAAAAACCAATTTAGGTTTACCTTGATAATGCCCTAAGGCAAAAGCGGTCGGTAAAATTAAATTGAATTAAGTGGAACAGTACAAGTGCTTATAAGCTTATTCTGAAATATTTTCTTATGCATGTATTATCTTATTGGTTTAGAACAGAATGGAACTTAGATATAATTTATGAGCCAGACGATATTCTGTCAATGAAATAAGCCGTTAGATTTTAACTATCGGGACGTCTTCAAAACTTCTTATCCGTTGATATCAAAGCAATATAGGCTCATTTCCTTCGTCTAATTTAATATAAAACTAATAGATTATGATGATAGAACTGACGTAGCCTTCATGAATCTGTCAAAAGAATTACTGGACAAATTGGACAGATTCCTAAATAAATATATTTGTTATGTATTCGTTCTGCGTAAAATTCGCGCGAAGCTACGTCGCATTCTAAAGGCACAATGCTACACAGTTTTTTGTTAAATATTTTTTTTCACACGAGTCGCGCAGAGAATAGCCAAACTTTTTCCCGTCTTCTCAAATTTGGCACTGTTTTATAATCATCAGTCTTTGCAAATGATCTACTTTTTAATATTTTTGATAACATGGTGTATTTTTTTTTCAATATCGTAATATAGATGTTCTCATAAATACACTATGATGAAAGAAATGCTATTATTTTATTCGTTAAAAGTAACTATAAACAAACCTTTTCTCTTGCGTATTCGACCAATGCCTCCACCGTAAATAATGTATTCAAGAAGGTCGTAATGAATGCAATAATAGCCTGTGGAGATGTAATATATGAATAAATTTATTTTGTAAATTTATTTTAAAGCACATAATGGCATATAAGAGGCTAGTTCCTTGCTTCGGAGGGTATATTATATCGTCACTTAAGAATTGAGAATGACAGATGACAGACATTTAGACTGATAAATAATAGACGTTAAGTTATTATTACTCTTTGGGCGGTACGAAAATGCTAGTTCGCAGTTAAACAGCAATCGGCGAATATAATATCAAAAGGAGGAAGTAATGTTAAATCCTCGCTTCTGCGCTTTGGATACGGGATCCAAAGCGCAGAAGCGAGGATTTAACATTACTAAATCATTACAAAAAGTGAGGACCAAATAAAATTATGAACAAAAAGTATTAGATTATTCCCGTGCTTGTTATAGCACAAAGGTGTCGATCCTACTCTCGAAGTTACCTTATTATGTTTAGACCAACAATCTGTTTCTTGGTTGCAAACTTACGAATTGGTCAACGAGATTAGTACTACAGATGTTTTATTTTCTGCTCCAATAGCTGTTAGTAGGTGTGTTTCGCAAGGAGCACTACTTGGTCCACTGCTTTTTTAATCCATTGCGCAGATTTGTCAAAACGGATTTGGGGTGTAAGTTTCATCAACATCCTTGAACCAAAGCCAACTTCACCTGCACACGATACACCCTGCTGACTGACAAACGAAGCTCTGGCGAAAAGAGAGGTAGGGAACATAATTGTAAGCTACCGTACTGGGGAATGTACCTGCACCTTACAGAATACCGCAGCCAAATAACAATTCCCTTGAGGGTTGTTGTGTTCCTGCGAGTGAGTGAGATCACCAGAAAAGAAGAAGATGCTGCGTTGGCAGCGGTGGTGGCGGCGCGCGAGCGATATTTTATGTTGCGAGTGTTAATACGGCTACGATAACTGTTTCACATCAAGCGGGCCGTATGCTTGTCTGACGTAGTATAAAAAAAAACGGATACGGCATTGCCATATGTATGCAGATAATGCAAGTCTATATACCAATACCTCGCTAGGGATTTTCAGAAGCAGTGGTCAAGATCATCCTAGATTTGAACCACATCCCGAGCTAGTCTGCGAGAAATTCATTAGTAATGAATCTAGTCAAATTATTGATTTTAAGATTAAAAAAATTAAGATATCAGAATTTCGTGGTCCTGTGATTAGCATTTCAGGACAGGATATTAACTGCGAATAGGTCCGACGTAACATGGAAAAAAAAGTTCAAAAAGAAAACATAATTAAAAGTTTGAAAGAGAAAGCGAATAATTTTCTAGTACTACGTCTGGTGACGGATAAAAATATGGACCATCTGATATAAAGCGGTTACCATTGCCTATAGACACTTGAAACAAAACGTATTGCTCGCATGCCTTTAGCCCCGCTGCCATCGCAACAACTCCTTCTTTCATGGTAACCTCCTTCGAAGAAACACGGTAATCCTCTTGGCTTTTGGTAATTGTAGAGGATAATAGAATAAACAAGAAAAGCATGAAATGTGTACAACATACACGCCAGCAAAACGACGATGCGGAAGGCTTAGTGGAAATTCGTTAGCTTTCTATTTTATAGGGGGGTTAAATATAACCATATAACAAAACAGATGATCTTTAGAAAAAAAATTATCAAAAATATTTTTCAATTTCGTAATCAATATGGAAAGTGACACTTGGTAAACATTAAAAAAACTTACATTAAATCTAAAACACTTTTCCAAATAACGAATATGGTCGTAAACCATTTTAAACACTTGGATAAACTTCGCCGAGTCTGCTCTTGTATGAAAATTGACTTGTTTCTCGAAGGATTTCTTCCAAAAAATTCCATCAAAAATAAATATTTCAGGCATATATTCCAGTTTTACATTAGCAATCTTCATGATTGCAATGTTCAAATATTTTATTCTGATGCTCACAAAAATGCACTGAATAAACATCCAATATATATCATGGACTATTGAATATACAAATATAAAGTACACGGTGAGAGGTACATGTATGTATGTCGGTACAGTTTTAATAAATGTTATATTCATACCAACCATAAAAGTTACTTGAATTGTGAATGTAATAATATTTGCGAATGCGTATATTTTTTTAAGTCTTTTTCTCATAAACTTAGTCTCATGTGATCCCATTAATATATCAATTTGTATGCAATTGTTAAACATTTCCATTTCTGTTTGTTCAAACGTAGCACCTATCATATAGCAACTCATTGCAAATTCTAGCAACATTAGCAATGATATTTCTCCAGATGTTAAAAATTGTTCATTGTATTGTTGGAATATTATATACCCCATAAGAAGATTTATGAAAATAATTAGACAAGCGCCGTATAAAACTGAGCGCGCTGATTTACCAACAATTTGGTTGTTGTCAATATTAAATCGAACGAATCCTGTAAAATGTAACCACCGTAATATCTTGTTGTACATATTTGAGTACTCTATTTTTAACACTTTTTGTTCTGAGTCCGCCATCTTGAGGACGAGTACACTTGTTGGTAAATGATATTATGTGTGTTAAACTATTTAATGAAAATACACTTATAACGTAATATTGAGATCAGTTGAGCGATACTAATAATTTTATAGAAATTCCAATATTAGATAAGTACCTTGCATGTCGATGAAATTTAACTGATAATGTCATTTAGTAAACAGATGAAATGTTTTAAAAATAACTAAAAACACCATACAAATACTTTTGGAAGATGACCACTATGCTGAGGCCGATAATGAACCAGGTTGAAGTGGATTTAGTGGCGATGTAGTTATTAGTGATTAAAAAAAGTGGTAAAATGTTAGTTGCTCAGAAGACTGTAATTATGAATGAAAACGACTCTGGTATTCAGTAGCTTGAGCGAACAAGATGACAACACTTTGTATTCAGGGTATTTTAGAATATAGTTAGATGTGAAACTAATTATTTTAGAGTTAAAATTCGGGTCTTCGTTTACGCGTAAATTTTTTTATATTCTATCGAATTTAGAAAAAGTTCATGTCTTGTATAAGACTTATAAGTATTGAATAGTGAAGTATGAATTAGGTTTAGTCTTTTTATTTTGTTTTTTAATTTGATTTTTAAAGTAAGTTTTAAAGTTTGCGGTGTAAGTCGCTCACCACTATGTTTGAGATTTATTTTCTTTTGGAATAACTGTTGTTTTCTTTCATAAGATCCATGGTTTTCCCTTTTCTATCGTTTTCTCTTGTAATAGCTATTGTCTCCTTAACGGACTATAGTTTTATTTATACTAAGATTATTAGCTTTTGAAACAGCAATTTTCTTTGTAGTAAGGACAATTTGCTTTTTTTATAATAGGAATTGTTGCAACTCAGTTTTGTGAGGTAAACGCTGGAGGGCCAGCGACGAGATTTCCCCCCGGGTCAAATCTCTGGTGATAAGGATAACAGTACCCGTTACAACATTTTTTTCAACCCCTAACTTTAGTTTTTGAAAACATTTTTTTAAAACTAAAGTTAGGTTTTTTTTTGAGGGGAGTCGCGCCTGAGTGATCGACAGTGGTCGGACATTAACATCAGAACCATCCGGTTACGTTTTGATTTTTTTTTGGCTTGGGGTAATTTTTACCCAGATTCCGATTTTAAATTTAATTTTGGACAACACCCGACAGCTGGCAATCCCTGGACACCATCTCCTTCATAATTGGGGTTTGTACCCATTTGAGTACATGGTGTCGCGTGGCTGTAAAATTCTAAAAGAGATAATCTTAAGGTTAACTGTATTTACCCGCTTACGTGTATCGAATAAAAAAGAGCTAGCCTGCCTGATATAGGATTTTTTAATCAAATCCCACGTTTTAATACTACTCCTTTGCAGTCTCGATTTTCATTTAACCTCCATCCATAGGTGGAAAATCCTTCCAGACCCTCGGCACAACTGCTATGCTCAACTGGTTGTGCCGTGGGCACTTTTGATTCCCTTCTACACAACTAAAGTTCCAACGATTCAACCCGGACCCCCTGCACAACTACTATGCTCAACTAGTTGAGTCGTAAGGAACTCACAAACCACTCTGATTCCCCATAGCACAACTACCTCTATTCCATAACTTAAGCGCTGATAATTAATATAAATTATCAGTGAAAGATATGAAACTATTTAAACCTTAATTCCCAACATGGACTTAACAAATAGCAAAACATTTGTTTTTAGTGTATCTTTGGGGGATCAGAGACTTGGTAGTTCGATCGAGTACAGCTGAGAGCTGATCAAGCCTGACACTTTGATCTTTGTATGGTTCTTATTCTGTAAGTAATATTAGCTAAATTCAAGAGAGTTGGCAGAGAGGCAGGTAAGAGAGATTCACACTCTAACTGAGTGTGAATCTCCCTTACCTGCCTTTAATCCCTTTGAAGCAGCTTCTAAGGAATTACGTTTGAAGTATCAATTCTCAATTTCGAAAACCTCTTTAGCAGAATTCGATGACGCCGTGAGGCCTTCACCGAGCCTAGGCCAAACGATAAATGGCCGATTTTTGAAATCAACTTGGCACTTTTCACTTTCAGCTATTAGAATTCACTCAAACTTCTATAATAACTTAAATTAAATCTTAATATGATGATGATAATTTCAATATTTAATTTGCAATATTTTTAGAAATAAAACGCCAAACGTGCGCAGAACAAATGTTTAACCAAAGTCAAGACTCGGAGCGCCGTCTGTCGGTTCGACACGTCGGCTCCGGAAGACAAGTATGACCGCCAGCGACAGCTGACTTTCGGTTCATTGTTCATTCACAGATTTTCTAGATTAGCGATATACGTTGCCGCCACAAAGTCATTAACAAAGTTTTATCGCAATGATAAGTAGTCTGATATATTTTGAAATGTTTTCAAAAACTAAAGGTAGGGGTCGAAAAAATTGTTGTAACAGCTGAAGATCCCGCATCCATTACAATTTTTTGGGTTCTTTTGTTGTCCTGACATGTCGAGAGATGTCGCTATTGTTGTAACGAATGGATTCGTATCTATGTAGTAATGCTATTTACTGGCGCTTATTTATACCTAAAAAGAAGGCATGTCAAAAATATTTATGTGACCTCAATTAAAATTATTTGTGACAATCCAATAGTTGTTTCACTGATATACCACCAAATAGGTACCACAATATTAGGTTCACCCTCACAGACCGAGTTTTAGCTATTAATGTGTTATGTTTTAAAACTTAAAATGTTATGTTATAAGAGACCGTTAATTTTTAATTAAGAAAAAAATGAGACACCTTATGCGCGTGAAGGCACGTCCGTGACGTCACTCTGATGTCGTGGCGATGACGCGAATTTCTGCTTATAATTATATAATATAATTATCGTATATAATCCACGATTAACTTTTAAAAAAGTAGTAAATAAAATGTCTACATATTCAGGAAGCCCACATAGTCAGGGCTGACAGGTGGCGGCCGACGTAAATTGCTTTAAAGTCAGTCTTGATCTGAATTTATAATATACTTTTTGAAGTGGAAAGAAGCATACGGGCCGCCTGATGGCAAGCAATTTCTGCAACCTGCGGATGGCTGTTATACCAGAGGCAACCCACGGTAATTACCCTATTAAAACCTCTTCACATCCTTTGAAGAGTAATGAGAGAAGAGTATAGAGAAAGAGAGAAGAGCAAAGAGAGATATAGGCAAAGCGTATTTGTACTCTGCCACACTAGGCATGTACCTCCACCTCATAGAAGATCGCAGCCAAATAACAATTTTCTTGTCGTGTTATTGCTTTGGCAGCGGAGGAGGCGGCGTGTAAACGATATTTCATGTTACAAGCGTTTATATGGCTATAGTTCCCGCTTTATATCAGGCGGGCCATATAAAATAAATAAATAAATATTTCTAGACAATTTACACAGCGCCATCTAGTCCCAAATTAAGCGCAATGCTTGTGTTATGGGTACTAGACAGCTGATATATGTACTTAAATACATTTTTTTTTGTAAATACATACGTATAATACATAGAAAACACCCAAACCAAGACAAACATACATGTTCATGCACACAAATGTTTGTCTTGTGCGGGAATCGAACCCGCGACCTCGGAGTCAAAGTGGCCATTGCTAACCATTGGACCACCGAGCTCGTCAAATTTTAATATTTTATTAGTTTTTTTGACATTATGACAGCTCCGCTAGTCCTGGCTCCGGTAACGGCCAGGGAAACGACGGAGCAGGGGGTGTTAGGAATCCCCGGCAGAGACCCGGCTACCACCCCAACAGACGACTGGCCCTGGTAACACACAACGTACGCACGATGAGGACTGACGAGAAGATTGTTGAGCTGGAGGAAGAGTTGAGATGGATGCGATGGCATATTGTGGGGTTGTCCGAAGTCCGTAGAGAGGGAGAGGACACGATAACCCTACAATCCGGCAATCTCCTCTTCCACCGGGAAGGTGACCAACAGTCCCAAGGTGGTGTCGGATTTCTCGTCCAAAAGGCCCTTATTAACAACGTTATTACCATCGAAAGCGTGTCGAGCAGGGTTGTATACCTAATACTCAGAATATCTGATATTCGATGAAGGTCATTCAGGTATACGCACCGACCTCGTCACGCCCAGATGATGAAGTGGAGTCTATGTATGAGGACGTAAGTCGAGCCATACATACGACCAAGACCCACTTCACCGTTGTTATGGGGGACTTCAACGCTAAGTTGGGCAAGAAAAGCGATGATGAGTTGAGAGTGGGGTAATTTGGATATGGACAACGGAACCCTAGGGGACAGAGGCTGGCGGACTTTCTGGAGAAGGAGGGACTCTTCATGATGAACACTTTCTTCCAGAAGCCGCCTCACAGGAAATGGATCTGGATAAGTCCCGATGGTTCCACGAGAAACGAGATCGATTTCATCATGACTAGCGAGAAACGAATCGAACGATCACAGGATGGTAAGAGGCACATTGAATATTAATGTAAAACTCGAAAGGTCCCGCTTGATGAAGTTCACGCTCCGACCTACTCGTGTCGATATCCAAAACCCCGAGAACTTTCAGCTCAAGCTCTCTAATCGCTTTGATTGCCTGGAGAACTTAGCATCAGTGGACGAGATTAACAACAGGCTCGTAGAAACTGTTCAAACGGTAGGTTCTAAGTTCTTTAGACTCCGCCGTTCAAATAGACCACAGAAACTTTCCAATCACACTCTAAACCTCATGGCTAAACGACGCTCGCTGAGACTGCAGACTTCCTATGACGCACAGTCATACAGGCGGCTGAATAGACAGATCTCGAAATCCTTGCGGCACGATAGACGTCTCTTTAATAGGAAATATATAAAAGAGACGATAGAGCGGAACAAAGGCTCCAAAGTGTTTGCAAGGAATCTGTCTATAGGGCAAAGCCAATTGATCAAGCTGAAGAGAGAAGATGGCAGTATAGCGTCGACCCAGGCCGAGGTATTGGAGGAGATCGAAAGGTTCTATGGACAGTTATACGCTTCCGTTGCCAAGCCTGCTAACAGCGCGGCCAAAGACCCAAGAGCCAAGCTGACCCGACACTTCACCGAGGATATCCCGGACATCAGCCTGTATGAGATTAGAATGGCCCTGAATCAGCTTAAAAACGGTGATCACGGAATCACATCAGAGCTTCTGAAAGCGGGTGGAACACCGGTACTAAAAGTCCTTCAAAAGCTCTTTAACACCTTCGTCTTCGAGGGCATAACGTCTGAAGCATGGAACTGAAGCGTGGTGGTGCTGTTCTTTAAGAAAGGCGACAACACCTTATTAAAGAACTATAGACCCATCTCGCTTCTGAGCCATGTTTATAAGCTGTTTTCAAGGGTCATTACGAACCGTCTCGAGCGCAGGCTTGATGACTTCCAGCCTTCCGAACAAGCCGGTTTCCGTAGAGGCTTCAGTACCATATACCACATTCACACGCTGCGGCAGGTTATACAGAAGACCGAAGAGTATAACTTGCCACTTTGCTTAGCGTTTGTGGACTATGAGAAAGCCTTTGATTCGGTCGAGACATGGGCTGTGCTTGAGTCTCTCCAGCGATGCCGTATTGACTATCGGTACATCGAAGTGTTGAAGTATTTGTATAATAACGCCACTATGTCGGTCCGAGTACAGGAACAGAGTTGAAAGGCGATCCCTTTGAAAAGAGGCGTAAGACAGGAAGATGTGATATCTCCGAAACTGTTTACGGCCACTTTGGAGAACGCCTTCAAGCTCCTGAAATGGAAAGGATTCGGCATGAATGTTAACTGCGAATACATCACTCACCTTCGGTTTGCCGACGATATCGTAGTCATGGCAAATTCGATGGAAGATCTCAGCACGATGCTCGAAGGCTACAATCAAGTTTCTCAACAAGTGGGTCTGAAAATGAACATGGACAAGACGAAAGTAATGTGTAATGCCCATGTTGTACCCACTCCGATATCTGTTGAGAGCTCGGTTCTTGAAGTTGTTGACTCGTACGTCTACCTAGGACAAGTAGTCCAGTTAGGTAGGTCCCACTTCAAGAAAGAGATCAGTCGCCGAATCCAACTCGGCTGGGCAGCGTTCGGAAAATTGCGTGATGTCTTCTCGTCCGACATACCGCAATGCCTCAAGTCGAAAGTCTTCGACCAGTGTGTGTTACCAGTGATGACTTACGGCACTGAAACGTGGTCCCTCACTATGGGCCTTATGAACAAGCTCAAAGTAGCCCAAAGAGCTATGGAGAGGACTATGCTCGGAGTCTCTCTGCGAGATCGAATCAGAGATGAGGAGATCCGTAGAAGAACCAAGGTTACCGACATAGCCCAGCGGATTAGCAAGTTGAAGTGGCAGTGGGCAGGGCACATAGCACGGAGGACGGATGACCGATGGGGTCGAAAGGTTCTCGAGTAGAGACCACGTACCGGCAAGCGCAGCGTAGGACGTCCACCCACAGCGTGGACAGACGACCTCATTAAGACCGTAGGATCGCGCTGGATGCAAGCCGCTTCCAATCGGTCTTATTGGAGATCTAGAGGGGAGGCCTATGTCCAGCAGTGGACTTTAAATGGCTGAGATGATGATGATGATGATTAGTTTTTTTACACAACATCTGATGGAATATATGCAAGTATTCCATCAGATGTTGTGTAAAAAAACTAATAAAATATTATAAAACTTACATTAAATCTATAACGTTTTTCTAAATAACAAGCATGGTCAAAATCATATTATACGCCTGGATAAATTTTGTGGATTCTGCTCTTGTATGAAAATTTATTCGCTTATCGAAGGAACTTTTCCATAAAATTCATCGAAATGAAATAAGGTATGTAGTCTAGTTTTACTTTAGCAATCTTCATAGTAGCAATGTTCAAATATTTTATTCTCTTTGTCAGAAAAACCCAATGGAACAACATCCAAAAGGTATGATGGAGCAACGAATACGCAAATGTGAAGTACACGGTGATAGCTACATGTAAACATATCGATATTAATTTGTAGAATGCCATATTCAATCCAATTGTAAAAAGTATTTGAAATAAGAATACACAAATATTCACGATCCTGTACACCTTCTGAAGTCTTTTTCTCATAAATTTAGGCTCTTTTTTTGCATAAATATTTACATTTTATTTTATTTTTATGCAATGTAATTTTTTATGCAATGATTTAATATTTTCAGTTCTGTGCATTTATAAGTAGCATTGATCATGTAACAAATTAATCATAAAAGTTAACAATATCTACGATAAGGCTTCTCCCTTCGTAAATACTTGTTCTTTGTATAACGTGTACACTATGTATTCGATGTTTATATTCATAAAAAAAACGGACAAGTGCGAGTTCGACTCGCCCACCGAGGGTTCCGTACGTAGGATTATTATAAATTTGATATTTTTCATTATAAATAAGAAATAACCCGTCGGAAAAAATAAATAAAATATATTTTGCAATGTGCACATCAAAGCCCTTTCATATGATACCCCATTTGACCTAGCAGCTTCAATTTGAAATTTCAACCCCCTATTTTTTAAGATTTAATTGCAAATGTGTAGTTTCGAATTTTATTCTTGTATTTGTAGTCTATAACGATGTTACTTGCCAAATTCCATAGTTCTAGGTCAATGGGAAGTACCCTATATGTATTGATTCCCTTGAGAATGTGTCGAAATATGCGTTTTTTTGCTGAATAAACGGTCGTATCTTTTTTTACAACTTCATGGGACCGTAGACCTGAGTATACAGTACAAATTTCAGCTTGATACTTCCACGCATTATCGACATAGAGGGTCTTGACAGATAGACAGACAGAAGGACAACAAAGTGATCTTATAAGGGTTCCGATTTTCCTTTTGAGGTACGGAACCCTAAAAAACAAATTAAGGCGAAGAATACAAGAGAGCCCACGGATTTTCCAACAATTCGATTGTTTACAATTTCAAATCGAATGTTGTCCAGTATAATCATCGTGATATCTTGCCGTATATATTTATGTACATACTCGTATCTGTTAATATTTTTTGTTCTGCCTCACTCATATTGAATTGATCGTGCACGTTTGTTCATGGTACAAGAATAATATACATTTGACTATGTAATTGAAATTACATTTACTATAATAATATAATATTTGTAGAAGGCAGGGTGATACTAATCTGGTAATAATTATAGTAAGCAAATTACAATAATCATTATTGCTTTTTAATATGCGACAGGCCCACCATGCATTCGTACCGCCGCACACTGGGTCAAAGTACCCATTTCTTTGGTATTAAATATGTTTTCTAGGTAAATTACTTTTTCAGATACTAAATATAACTAACTATCGTATTTGTACGTATGTATTTAAATATATACACGTATATGTATATGTAGATAGCGATATATTAAGTAATAATTATTAATACCAGTACCAAAAACTATGTATTGAACTTTTCTTTATTGATTGGAGTTATTATTGTTGTTATCTATTAATAGCAAAGCCTACGTGTGCTTTCTCGCCTTGATTGAGCTCCTTTCAATGACTGTAAGGTTGACTGGTAGTGGACACTATAAGGGAGAAGTCCGCCTATATACTACTATATACTTTTCAGGATTGCATTACATATTGTTATTACATTGAAAAACTTACATACATACAGACATAAATAAATCGTAACTATAACGAAAAAAAATAATCAACAGGCTAAAATAAGTCATGCATTACATATATATTTTGACCAATTTATAAAGGATTAATACCCATTACTTTCTTCTTTAGATAGTAATCTAAATAACGAAATTACCTTAATTGACATGATCGATTTTAGATTATTTTCCTGGCCTGGCTGGCCCGAATTATTCCCGTGTTTATAAAAATGTTTGTTGGTTGTTGGTTATCATAACATTTGATCAAGTTTAATAATATATTACCAATTTCAATTCAATTAATGCTATGGGTTTTTATTTTTCTAAAAGTTATACACAATAAAGCATGTATGATAATATGCCTGATAATAAGCAATTATCGTTGATTGTAGCAACACCAGAGGCATCAGTTAATTGACCCACACGCTGGTGTCCTCTTCTCCCTTTCTTGAATAACCCTTTATTGTAGCCATGGAAATACCGCCAAGAAGTTCATTCCACAACTTTAGAGTTTACGGCAGAAAACCTCTCTGCAATTGCAATGTACATGATAATTTACATTCCAATTTGTGAGGATGAATTCCCTACTGATGGCGAGCGGCGCAATAATAGAATTATAGAAGGCCGTGAGCATCATGTCAAACAACTCCTTCGAACATAACTCAACAGGTTACGAATAACATAATATATAACTTTATTAATATGCAACCCGAAATACGTAAGGGAAAACACAACATAATTATGTTCGTGCAGTCGAAGCAAATACCATCAACAACTTCTGTGCTTTTGCCAGACAGAAACCTGGTAACCCATTGCAGAAACCCTCAGATAATGCAAACCCAAAACAACCAAATCTGGACTAGACCACCGAAATTTGGATAATCGACGGTGGAAAGGAAAAAACAAAATTGTTCTTGTTATTATTTAACCTCTGGTTTCCGAGAGGGAGCATGGGTTCGTACCCCACACCTGACACCATGTTATATTATGTAATACTAGCTGTTACCCGCGGCTTCGCCCATGTGTCCAAGGGAGCTGCCATTGATATTTTTTTCTTGTTGTATTTTTTTTACTTTGTGGGATAAAAAGTAGTACCAATATGTACCAAATTTTAATTATGATCGGCTGCATTGTTAAGGCGTGAAGAAATAACAAACACACGAATTTACTCACTTTAACACTTATCTATGCTACACTATATTATACACAAACTACTTTTGCGTATTATACGCAAAACGCGTCTATGTCAATACGCTATTGTAAACAATGTTATATGTTTTTTCATTTGCATCTGGTAAAATGTAAAAATTCTGGATATTGGACACACGCGAACATGCCACATATAGTTAACCATGAGAGAAGCCAAGAATTCTTTCTTGGACAAATGATTATAAACTTTATTTTTTCCCGTGGGAATAAAATGTTTTTCCTGAATAAAAAGTAGCCGATAGATGTCACTCTACAGACCGGAAACTATCCCCTGCTAAATATCAGGTCGGGACTTAGGTTCCTTTCGATGATAGAAGGACAAATGATTACAGTCTATTTTTTTCCCATGGGAATAATATGTTTTTTCGGGATAAAAGTAGCTAATGTGACTCTCCAGGCCTTAACACTTCCGCTTCCGCCGCAGATTGTAAACATAGTTTAAATGTACTGTTTCCGTTATTAATTAAAAATAATTGTGAAAAGTCAATAAGAACGCTGTAATTTGTGTGGTGCCTGTTGCGTTGGAGGTTATTTTAAACGGACAAGAAACAAGAAGCATTTAACTGCACTGCAAATACCACAAAACTTGCAATTTATATTTGGTGAGAAGACGTTTCCATAATATTTTTACAGTTAAAAATTTAAAATATAGTTAAATTTTATGAAAATCACTGGTATCTTCCACACAATTTTTGACAACGCACAACTCTGAACAGCTGATTGGTGCTTTCATTTCTGTCGAGTTGACACAGCTGACAATCTGGCATTCGATAATCTTCTTCTTTTTATTTTTGCTGTTGGCGATCACCTAATAGAGAGAGGATGAATTTAATGCAGCCCATTCACGCACAGTAACATTGAATTTATTATTACAAATAATATTGAATTTATTTTATTAATCATATAAGACCGGAAGTTTTTATATAAGTTGCTTTGATATTACTTAATATTAAATGGTGAAAAAATGTACTATATGTAAGGCACCGATTACTGACAGGCAAGTTCTTACTTGTAGTAATTGCCGGAAGTCACTTCACCTAAATTGTACAAATGTAACAGAGAAACTGTTTTACTTGATGAAAGCCAAAATGGATAGCAAATGGAATTGCACTGGATGCACACGAAAACGAAAGCAATGCTCCAGCTCACTACTAACATCAGCAACAGTTCCTACAAAAAATAATCAAGATGCAAATAATCCATCAGTAACCGCAGCAGTGACCCAACGCACAAAATATAAAATAAATGTATCTACGGGAAACTCTTTTGAATCGCTACAGTCTGACGAGTCTGAGTATGAAGATGGTTCTAATACAACTCGATTAAACAGAAGTCGTCCTGAAACTAGCCATAACATAAAAGAAGAGTTAAGAGAACTGAGGGCTAAAATAGAGACCTTGGAAAAGAAGCTACAAAGTGTTGAAATAGAGATAGACAATTTATCTTCGGAAAACAGTTTCCTAAAAAAGCAAATCTTAACTTATGAAAAGAAAACAGATACTCTAACTATCATATGCAAATCAACACCGAAAATAGAAGACGAAAGAGTACAAGTAACAAAAAGAGAATATATTTTAAATTAAACAAATCAAACGATAACGTGCTAAATTTAACGACGCCAATAGATGAAACGATTGAAATGAGCGATAAAGGAAATAGACATGGACAAAATACAACCGCGACAAGACTAGAGAAAAGCTCAGACGTGACAGCATTTCATGCTGTAATCCTATAAAACTATGTGTGTTAAGCAGTAATAATAAGAATAAAATTATACAAGCGATAGAGAGACTAGAAATTGCACAACTTGAATATTGCCATCATATAAAACCAAATGCAGGTATAGAAGAACTTTTGAAGGGATTAGATATCAAAACTAAAGACGACACTAAAAATGACTACTGCGTTATACATCTTGGGGAAGAAGATTTCAAGCGAACTGAAGACTTTTTTTATACTACGTCGGGTGGCAGACAAGCATACGGCCCGCCTGATGTGAAGCGGTTACCGTAGCCACATTAACGCTCGCAAATTAAATAAGCTCGCGCGCCGCCACGCCCGCTGCCAACGCAGCATCTCCTTCCTTTTTGGTGACTTCACTCACTCGCAGGAATACAACAACCCTCAAGGGAATTGTTATTTGGCTGCGGTATTCTGTGAGGTGGAGGTACATTCACCAGTCGGGTAGCTTACAATTACGCTGCCTACCTCTCGTTTCGCCAGAGCTGCGTTTGGCAGTCAGCAGGGTGCACCGCGTGCAGGTGAAGTTGGCTTTGGTTCAAAGGTGTTAATGAACCACTTACACCACCTTATTTTGTAGAATGCCATATTCAATCCAATTATAAAAAGTATTTGAAATAAGAATACACAAATATTCACGATCCTGTACGCGTTCTGAAGTCTTTTTCTCATAAAGTTAGACTCTTGTGACCCTAATAAAATGTAAATTTTTATGCAATGATTTAATGCTCTCAGTTCTGTGCATTGATAAGTAGCATTTATCATGTAACCATTAATCATATAAGTTAACAATATCCACGATAAGGCTTCTCCCTTCGTAAATACTTGTTCTTTGTATAACGTGTACAGTATGTATGCGGTGTTTGTATTCATAATTAAAACAAATTAAAGCGAAGTACACAAGTGAGCCCACGGGTTTTCCAACAATTCGATTGTTTACAATTTCAAATCGAATCTATCTGTGCTACCATGTCCAGTATAACCGTCGTGATATCTTGCCGTAGGTACATATTTATATACTCTCCAGTTCATATTTTTTGTTCTGCCTCACTCATGTTGAGGAGATCGTGCACGTTTGTTCATGGTACAAGAATTATATACATTTGACATCTACGTAATTGAAAGTACATTTACTATATAATATTCGTAGAAGGCAGGGTATTGCCTTTGAGGACGAGGAAAAAGCCGAATGCATTGCTGATAGCATTGCCTCACAGTGCTCAGTTAGTTCCCAAGAATGTGACCCTAATCACATTAAAGCGATAGAGGATGAGGTCAGTCATCTGAACTAGCTTCCACTATCCGCTGACCCAATAACAGTGTCCCCTGATGAGTTAAAACAACTCATAAGGGGCCTGAAAGCTAGAAAAGCCCCTGGCGCTGACGGTATATCCAATAAGGTGCTAAAACTCCTCCCAGTCCAAGTGCTGACATTACTAGCCCCTATATTCAGCGCATGCCTGAACTTTTGCTACTTTCCAGACTTTTGGAAAGACGCAATAGTGATAGGCATTCCCAAGCCGGTAAAACCACTCAACAACCCGGCTAACCACAGGCCCATTAGCCTCCTCAAGGCAATAGGCAAATTGCTTGAAAAGGTTATGATAGCCCGTTTGAAAGAACATCTCTTCTCAAACGATCTCATTTTGCCTAACCAATTCGGCTTTCGTCCTCGTCACTCGTGTCCCCAACAAGTCCACCGCATAGTCGAGTATATCTTGAGCGGTTTCTATCTTAAACGTCAAAAGACAGTAGCTGTCTTTTTTGACGTATCCAAGGCTTTCGACAAAGTCTGACACGCAGGACTTGTGTATAAGCTTTATAAGCTTAATATCCCAGATAGGTTAGTTCGCATGGTAGCTTCCTTCTTGCAAAATCGGACTTTCCGGTTTAAGCATGAAGGAATTCTCTCAACGCCGCGTTCCCTCATAGCAGGGGTGCCCCAAGGCTCAGTCCTGGCCCCATTGCTTTATATATCGTATACCAACGATATCCCCAAACCCGCAAATGGCGTAGAGCTGTCACTCTTCGCTGACATGACACTGCGCTATATGCGAAAAGCACTAGCTTAATACGCGTTCTGAGCCTTCTTCAAACCTCGATAACCGAGTTAGGAAGTTGGTTCCGCAAATGGCGTATCGACGTAAACCCAGACAAAAGCGCTGCGGTCTACTTCGACGCCAAACGGTATAGCGTTACACCACAAGGTACACGACCGTTAAAGATGCAAGGGACTTCGGTCCCTTGGTGTCGTACGGCCAAGTACCTTGGAGTGACTATAGGATCGAGGCTAACATTTAGACCTCACATCAATAGAGTCACGCGAAACGCCCGTTTTTACTTGGGCCGCCTCAACAGTATGTTGGGGAGGCACAGTAAAATGTCCCTTCGTAATAAGCAAACTCTCTTCAAGGTTTGCACAAGGCCGGTTATGACATACGCGTCTCCGGTATTCGCCCATATCAGTCCCTCTCTGATTAAGAAATTGCAAGTAGTGCTCACTGGTGCGTTCGCAATGCGGACCTTCACCGTGATATGGCGCTCCCCACCATCCACCAACTCTCAAAAAACTTTCGGAAAGTTTCTTCAAAACTTCTGAGAGCCACTCTAACCCATTGATTAGGGAAGCCGCGGCCTATGAGGCTCCTCCCCCGAATCGCAAAAAGTTTCGCAGACCGCGTAACATACTGACTGACGAACCAGACAAACTTTCTCGTAACCTCTGACGTAAGGTAAGTCACCTGTAGATCCTACTCAACAACAATGAGCACATTTAGTTAGGTAGTTGTTATATATGTAATATGTAGGTAGGTGTGCGTGTTGTATCTCCACACCACCGTCTTTAATTGTGTCTCAATAAATACGCAGTGCGCTGTTAGCCGTTGTTTGATTGACACCTGCACTACGTTTCTTGTTCACATACTTAACAGTGGCGACGAGGGAACTACAAGACGCGTGCATTAAGATGGCGTCAGCTGGGAATCAAGGATTTTTTGGAATACTTTCGACATTTGACCATAATTCCCAAAGTTGGGAAACATATAGATGTCGGCTGGAACAGTGGTTTTTAGCAAATGGTATCGAACAAGACAAAGCGGGTATCAAACGCCGGGCTATTTTGCTCAGTGCACTCAGCGAAGGAGCTTACCATCTGGCGAGAGATTTGTCGTTGCCGATAAAATTGGAAGAGCAGAGCTACGAGGAAATCGTCAAGCTACTCGACGACCATTTCATTCCGAAACGGTGTGGATTTGCTGAGCGGGCAAAATTTTTTTCGGCATCTCAGATGGCAGGTGAAGGACATTCGCAGTGGGCGGCGAGGTTAAGAGGCCTGGCAGCGTGTGGTGTCTCCTTCTATATAATATTGTCGGCTCTTAGATGCGCGTGCCCTCTCACTCCTGCCGCTCACAGCTCACTGCTGTTTCACGACCGCACGTGCGCTAGAGATGACATAATGCTTCCTTCTCTTTCACTTACATACACTACATCCCTTCCTTATTTTATTATTTGTATTTGTTTAATGAAACCATTACAAATTCTTATTTCAACAATTTATTATCATCATAACTTCTCATTATATGATTGAAAATCAACTATATTTTTAATTATATGTAATTGTTTTTTTTTTATTATTATTATTTTTATTTCTGGTCATCTAAATTCTGATCCTGTTCAATCTCCTCTTCTGAACTGCCTCCTGTTGTCATTTCTAAATTCTGTCTATCTATATTTTTATTCACAGACTTCCATTCTCCCTACACTTTTTTTAAATGCAATATGTTACGTCTTAACTGCTGCCCTGTTTCGTCGTTCTGTATTTCCACATCTCCCCCTTTTTTCGACTTAACCGTATGCGTGGCTGCATCAAAATTAAGACTAAGCTTATTCGTTTTATTGGCATTTTTCACGTATACTTAACTCCCACTTGTATGTCAACATAGCGTGCTCTTCGTCTTTTATCTGTATTGAGATTGTATGAGAGAGTCTCCCTTTTTCTTTTTGTTCTTTGTCTTTATCTCTTACATCCAGTTCTCCAAAATTTTGTTCTGCAATATCTATCATCGGGATTTTGTCCCTAAATTTCCTCTGAAAAAATAGCTCTGCCGGTGTTTTGCCAGTCACACTATGTGGGGTGCTATTGTACATTGTCAAATATTCCATTAATGCTTCTTTCCAGCTTTTTCTCTCCCCTTGGCATATTTTGAGACGTTTAATGATATCCCTATTCTGTCGCTCCACCTCTCCATTCTGTTGCGGCCAGTAAGGTATTGAATTAAATAGTTTAATATCATTTTCATGGCAATAGGTCTTGAACTCGGTACTAATAAATTGTTTGCCATTATCAGAAGTTATAGAAACTGGATGTCCTAAACGGCTAAAAATCTCTTTAAGTAAGCGAATCATTTCCTTACTGCTTATGTCTCGACATGCTTTGATTTCCTTGTACCTAGAATAATAATCAATCACAACCAACAGGTAATCACCACTTGGTAACGGACCTAAAAGGTCAATGGCGATATCAACCCAAGATTGGGTAGGTAATTCTCTCCTCTTTAGTGGGTGTGGTGGATTTGGTGCCGATACCAGAGTGCATCCTTTACAAGACCGTACTAAATTTTCCACGTCTTTATCATAATTAGGCCACCAAACCTTCGCTCTAAGTCTCAACTTTATCGCGACCATTCCGGGATGGCCCTCATGAGCAGCATCTAAAACAAGTCGTCGTAATTCTGTCGGTTTAACTATTTTGGTCCCTCTTAACAATATGTCACCAAAGAAACATAGCTCGTTTTCAAATAGCTTATAACCTTTTACTGCTTCATCCCACTTTTTATTAAATACCCCCTGTTTTACTTTTTGTATGCCACTATCAGTCTTTGAATGTTCTTCAATATCTTTTAGCGATACGGCTATTGGTCTAGCATGGTCAATAATATCCTGGACGTAGTCTCTGTACTGACTCTTGTCGTGGTTAAATGTACATAATCTAGACAAGGGATCCGCTATGTTATTTTTTCCGGGACGATAAATGACATTATATTTATATGATTGCAGTCTCAGTATCCAACGCTCAATCCGTGCACAAGGTTTGGACTTCGGACCGAATATAACCTCCAGAGGTTTATGGTCAGTAATTAAGGCGAATTCCTTACCGTACAGAAACATGTGGAAATGCTCCACAGCCCATACCAGTGCCAAAGCCTCCTTTTCCGTTTGGCAATACCGACGTTCACAATCACTGAGGGTTTTATTTCCAAACCCAATGATGCGTGGACCACTTTCATTGGTCTGTACTAAGACTGCTCCGAGTCCGACGGGGCTTGCATCTGCAAATACCATCGTTTTATCGTTCACGTTGTAGTACCCCAAATTTGGTATGTCACTCAATGCAGCCTTTAAAGCACAAAAGGCTGCCTGTTGACTTTTCCCCCAAGAATCCCTAATATCAGCATTTTTGGCTGATTTTCGACGAAGCAATTGCTTCAATGGTTCTGTAAGGGTGGCCATATTGGGAATCCATTTCCCAATATAGTTAATAAGCCCTAAAAAGCTTTGTAGTTCCGAAATCCGAAAGATCGGGGTCCTAAAATCTTTTATTGCTGACACATATTTGTCTAGTGGTCGAATTCCTTGATCTGATAACTCATGTCCTAGAAACTGAACTTTGGTAGTTCCGTAGATACATTTATCTTCTCCTAACCTGATGTCATTCATTCTTAATGTTTCTATTACCTTTCGTAAGCGTTTATCATGTTCTTGCTTGTCCTTTCCATATACCAAGATGTCGTCAATAAAATTTACTATACCTTCGCATTCAATTAACACTCTTTCGAGTGTTTTCTGGAACATTTCCGGAGCACACGTGATTCCAAACATCAACCTCTTAAAACGATATAATCCTTTACCAGATATGAACGTTGTAATATGTCTTGAGTCGGGTACAAGCTCTAATTGATGAAACGCGTCTTTTATATCTAATTTACTGAACATTTTAGCATTTTGGATCTTTGGTAGTAGCTGTTCCATCGTCGGTAACGGGTGATTCTCTCGCTTGATGGCCAAATTTGCACGCCTCATATCGATGCATAGACGAACATCCCCATCCGCTTTCAAAATCGGCACTACCGGCGATATTCATTCAGACGGTCCTTCTATTTTTTCTATTATATCTTTTTGAAGTAGTTCGTCTATTTTCGAATTGATTTTTTCTTCCAGTGGAATCGGTCTATATGGTTGTGCGACCGGTTTTACCTCAGTATCAATTGGTATTTGTATTTGAACGTTTTTGAATTTAGGGAAAGGTGTTGTCTCGACTTGATTTATATCTAATCCGAGTTTTAGTACGCCTAATGATATTGCTGTCGTTTTACCTAATAAATTACGTGTCCCTTTTTCTATTACATAAAAGGTGGCATTTTGTGTTTTTGATCCTACACGGATATCTGCATTAAAAGATGTTAATAACTTGAGAGGGACTTCACTTCCATAGGCAATAAATGTTTTTCCTGGACTTTTTACTTCTTTTCCTGTCTTCAAAATTGTTTTCTCAATTTCTAACCATGTTTTGTCTGTTATTAAGTTGTGTTGACATCCTGAATCAATCAGCATCTCGACATGAGTTCCACCTACTAAACAAGTGAGTGTATCATTATGGAGAACATTAAAAACATAATCAATTTTATCTTCTATCGCGTTCGCCTGCTTTATATTTTCAACTCTTTGGCTCGACTTCTTGGATCTTTTCGCGTCTATGCTCCTTTCCGATTTGTTATCTTCATTGCTTCGTTTTAGACCTATTCCTCTGCACTGAGCTTGAAAATGCCCCACCTTCTTGCATTTGTTGCATATTCTTCCTTTAGCTGGGCACTTCGCATCATAAGCTAGATGATTCCAGCTACCACATCGGAAACAAGCCTTTTTACCATTATTTATGAATGTCTTTTCCTTCACTTGAGTATCAATTTTATTAACAATTTGATCTTTTCCTTTCTGATTGAATTCGCCTAATTGACGTTCCACCACCTCTAGAGTATTTGCTTCAGTTATTACTTCAGTTAAGGTAATTTTCTCACCTGCGCGAAGTACTTTCTTCCTGAGTTCTTCCGATGAACACTTTTCAATTATCTGATCAATCAAACTGTCATCCACATCCGTAAATTGACATTTCAAAGCTTGTTGTCTCAGTCGAACTAAATATTTTTCAAATTTCTCGTTTTCTTCTTGTTTCATTTGTCTGAATAAGTGTCTCTCATACCGTTTATTTTGCTTAGGCGCGAAATATTCATCTAACTTCTTTATTGCTACTTCAAATACATCTATGTCACCCTCATCTCCTATCGACTTACTAACGTAGCCACCCGGTATATTAAATACTATTTCTTGGAGTTCTTGTCCTCCCCAATGCAACAAACTTGCGCGTTTTTTTGAATCAGTATTAACATCGGCAGCTTCCAGGTAAATATATAAACTTCTTTTCCAACGTTCCCATCTAGCTCCAACAGATCCTGCTTCACCATCACACTCAAATTTTTCCAATGTAAGACTTGACATGATATTTTACAATACAATACAATACATTACTCTTTATTGCACCAAATACAGGATGACAAAGTAGTAACAATTATTATAAAGTACAACGGGCGGCCTTATCGCTATAAGCAATCTCTTCCAGGCAACCTTTGGGTATAGGAAAAAAGAAATACATATAAGTGGTAGGTGGCACTGTAAACAAAGTAAAGACACAATGAAAAACTAAAAACATACACACATACACATATGTAGATATATAAACATTAAACTTTACTGATAACCTTAAAGAATAACATTAAAAATTAAATAAATTATGCATTATACATGGAAGGGGAACAAGGAAAAATATATATACGCTATACTGAGACCATTGAAAGGTAGTAATCTTTGACTTGCTTCTTAAAATTATCAATTGTTTGAGCTTGTCGTATAGCAAGCGGAAGAGAGTTCCATAGTAGGACAGCCTGAATACAAAAGGATTTGAAGAGGAATTGAGTGGAATGAGAGGAAGTTACAAGACGAAGTTGAAGAGCACTACGAACACTAACGCCTCGGATGTCAGAGTGGTATGTGAAGGAATCTTTAAGATATAAAGGCGTGAAGGGATTAAAAAGGATGGAATACAACAAGGCGAGAATATGCAATTTCCTGCGAAAACGGATTGGGAGCCACTTGAGCTGAGAACGAAAGTGAGAAACATGGTCATACTTACGAAGCCCATAAATGAAGCGAATACAGAGATTTTGAAGACGCTCAAGTTTACAAAGTTGCTCCTCCGTGATGTCGATATAACATGAATCTGCATAATCAAGGATCGGGAGGATTATGGACTGTGCAAGCGCAATTCTGGTACCAATCGGTAAGAAATTTCTAAGCCTCCTGAGTGAGCAGGTAGCTGCAAACATTCTCCTACTAACCTCGGCCACTTGAGGAATCCAAGAAAAAGTTTTATCGAAATAGATTCCCAAATTTTTAACCCGGTCGCTGTATGGAATGTGTACCCCATTAAAAATCACAGGCGTAAGGTTATCCCAATCAATTCTGGCGATGAATCGACAACTGCCAATGATAATAGTCTGAGTCTTAAAGGGATTAACAACAAGACCATGAGCTTTGCTCCAATCGGATATAACAGTCAAGTCATTGTTTACAATATCTATTGCTTCGGAAAGATTATCTATATGTGCCTGATGATAAATCTGAAGATCGTCGGCGTAAAGATGGTAGGAAGAACGAAGTTGCAAGGTGATTGTGTTAATAAACAACGTGAATAACAAAGGAGATAGAACGCCACCCTGGGGAACGCCGGCTGTTGTGTTACACCAACTGGATATATTATTCTCAATCCGTATACGTTGCCGACGCCCGCACAGGTAACTACGGAACCAGTCAATTGCTGCTGGAGATATGTTAAGGGAACGCAACAAGCTCAAAAGTACGTCAAAATCAACAGTATTAAAGGCGTTACTAAAATCTAAAAGCGTTAAAACTGTGACTTTAGAGTTCTCCATACCGAAACGAATGTCATGATATTTTAATCTGTGGACAATGAAACAAATAAAGAATGTCCAAATGTAGGTCACCAAATGGGCATCATCCTTTTAACAACCCATTAACACATTCATTATTTATTCCTTACGGCCTTCATTCAAACATCATAGTTGAAATTTAAAAAATGTTGTATGCGTCGTCTCCAAACTTCAGTAAACGGACATTACAAAACTCCAGATTACGGGCGTCACCCGAATAAAAACTTTACGTTACGGGCGTCACCCGAATAAAAACTTTACGTTACGGGCGTCACCCGAATAAAAACTTTACGTTACGGGCGTCACCCGAATAAAAACTTCATGTTACGGGCGTCGCCCGAATAAAAACTTTACGTTACGGGCGTCACCCGAATAAAAACTTCATGTTACGGGCGTCACCCGAATAAAAACTTTATGTTACGGGCGTCACCCGAATAAAAACTTCATGTTACGGCGTCACCCGAATAAAAACTTTATGTTACGGGCGTCACCCGTATCAAACTTCCGTAATGTGTCATACTTTGGCCTGCCCACGTCGCATTGCATTATGTGCTTACAGGCATCACCTGTAGCAAATTACATTACGAAGTCCTTAGAGGCGTCACCTGTTTCTGGACTACCGAGCATCATTTAGTAACATCACAGCTTAATACATGCGTAAGCCGTTCGTGTCTAACTCATCACGCTGATTTCTTGATACAAAGAAAATAACCTATCCTTCGCCTAGGCTAGTAGGTACTAGATAATGAATGCAATCATGCAACACAGCAATATGTACACACGGCGACACAACAAGCCTTGTATTTTTACTCTAAATTGAACTCCACCGCTACCACATAAGGCGCAGCGGGGTATAGCCTGATACGGCGTCATATGAACGCATTTCGTATAATAAATTTGTGATCTGTAAAATATAATCAATTCTAAGCCGGCCGGGAATCGAATCCGGGCCCTCGTAGGTCAGAGATAAGATGCTTAAATAAGTATAACTTGTAATTGTATTCGTTATTCATATGACATACTTTTTCTTCAATAATCAAAAATAAATAATAAATCGTGCATATACGACCACATAAGTAGGTACCTACTTATAGCAATGAAATGTAAACAGCGTCCTGCTACAGCGCATAAACAAAACAAAATATCACACGCATCAAAATGTCATCATGAGTAGGGTAGGTAAGTTTAATTATCTGCATGCGAAGAATGTTTACTTCATCGTATTTGAATGTAACTAGATAAGTATAATAACTAGACTAAACGAATGTTTGCTTCACCGTATTTGTTTGTACTGGAAATTTATGTAAATTAAGCAGTCTAAGTTTCAACATAGCTACCCCACACTTTTTCTTCTTTTTTTTTTCTTTTTTCTACAAGAATATTCATAACAATAATTACTCACAGGAGTCCTGTTAGTCCTCGTCGCCAAAATGTGGTGTCTCCTTCTATATAATATTGTCGGCTCTTAGATGCGCGTGCCCTCTCACTCCTGCCGCTCACAGCTCACTGCTGTTTCACGACCGCACGTGCGCTAGAGATGACATAATGCTTCCTTCTCTTTCACTCACATACACTACACAGCGCATTGCAGCTTTAGTAACCTCGAAGAAGCTCTGTTGAATCAGTTCGTGATGGGCCTGGCGGCGAGTCCAGAGCGCGAGAAGCTGTTCGGGCAAGACGTTAACGGACTGACGTTGACCAAAGCGGTGGAGCTAGCTGAGAGTGTGCGGTGCGCGCGCATGGGCGCTGCCGCAGCCGCGGGCGCCACGGGCGCTGGCGCAGCTGCCGTGCTTAAGGTGCAACAGAAGCCCAACGTACCCGGTGTAAAGTGTACAGTGTGTGGTTTTAAAAATCATAAAGCGGCACAATGCCGTTACGCCTCCTATAAGTGTAACAAGTGCGGTATTAAAGGCCACCTACGAAGGATGTGTCGCGGTAAAGCGGTCAACTACGTGGAGGAAGTGAATATTTTTTTTTATATTCGTTGTGACGGTACGAAACCGATGTTAGAGCGTGTTAAGGTAAATGGAATAATTTTAGAATTCGAAGTCGATAGTGGCTCGGCAGTTACGGTTATGTCCAGTTACACGTTCAAAAAATATTTTCCTAACGTGCCATTATCGTCGTCGAACAAACGCTTGACAAACTATACTGGTGATAACATACCTACAGTCGGCTGCGCGCGCCTGGATGTGTCGTATGAAGGTCATACGCGGTCGCTTAATTTCTTTATAGTGCATGCTGGTGGGCCACCGTTGTTAGGCCGGGATTTTATTAGTTCATTTAATTTGGAAATGTCACCTATTAAATATTGTACAGACTACGTCAGTATTCAATCGTTAAGTGAAGAGTTTCCCGCTGTATTTTCGGAGTCCCTAGGCTGTTTTAATAAATATAAAATTAAATTAACGTTAAAACCCGATTATAAACCAGTTTTTTGCAAAGCCCGGCCCGTCGCATTCGCGCTGAAGAATAAAATAGACAAGGAGTTAGATCGTCTATTGAAATTGGGTATAATCGAACCGAGTCCGCTATTCGGATTTTGCCTCTCCGATTGTGCCGGTACTTAAAAAAAATTGGGAGGTGCGTATTTGTGCCGATTATTCGGCAACGATAAATAAACAATTAATTGTAGATAAATACCCGTTGCCCACTATAGATGATTTATTTACTAAGCTACACGGAGGCGAACATTTTTCAAAATTGGATCTCTCCATCAGACGAGGATAATAGCCAGCTGTTAACATGTATAAATACACACAGAGGTCTTTTCAAATTTAAAAGGTTAATTTTCGGTCTCTGTAGTTCGCCGGCAATTTTCCAAAAAGCCATGCAGGGAATCGTAGCGGACATAGAGGGAGTTTTATGCTTCCTAGACGACATTTTAATTACGGGGTCGGATAGGAAGCAACACATGGAAAGACTAAAATTAGTATTGAAACGATTAGAACAAGCTGGGCTAACCTTAAGACGAGATAAGTGTATGTTTTTTCAAAATCAAGTTGAATACTTAGGTTATGTGATTTCTAAAAATGGTATTAGGCTATTATGAAAGCCCCTGTGCCAAGCAATGTTAAACAATTGCAATCATTTCTGGGCCTAACCAACTACTATCGTAGCTTTGTGCCAAATGCTTCTTCAGTCTTGCAACCATTGTATAAGTTATTAAATAAAAAGGAAAAATGGTTGTGGACAGCTGAGCAACAAAAAGCCTTCGAAGAAATAAAGAAGTGTTTAGCTTCCGATAGGCTTCTCGTCCACTTCGATAGTAATTCAAAAACCGTGCTTACTGTCGATGCCTCTCCCTATGGGCTCGGCAGTATATTATCACAAATAGATGGCAATGGATAGAGAGGCCGGTCTCATTCGCGTCTTGCTCGTTAACGATAGCTGAAAGGAAATATTCTCAAATTCAAAAGGAAGCAACTTGCAATAATTTTCGGGGTGAGGAAATTTCATCAATATTTGTATGGAAGGGCGGAACCTTTCATACTACGCACAGACCACAAGCCTTTGCTAACTATTTTTGGTTCACACAAGGGTATTCCTGAAGTGTCAGCGAATAGATTGCAGCGGTACGCCATATTCCTAGCAGGTTATAATTACACCATTGAGTACATTAAAAGTACTGATAACAGTGCAGATTTTCTATCTCGTGCTACATTGCCGGCGCGCGAGCTGGACGTGCACGCGGACTCCACGGCGGGAGAGGACCGCGCGGCTTACGTCAACTTTGTTTTAGACGGAAGCTTACCGGTAACTCGCATGGAGTTACGCAACGCTTCCGAAACCGATCCGATTTTAAAACGAGTTAAAGATTTTACTTTCTGGGGGTGGCCGCGCAAGATTGCGGATGTGAGTTTGAAACCGTTCTATTTATGTAGAAATCAAATTTCTGTTGAGGACGGCATTATCATGAGGGGCCATAAAATTGTCGTACCAGCAAACCTCCGCCAGAGACTGTTAGATGAACTTCATACGACTCATCTAGGGATAGTTAAAATGAAAGCCGAGGCCCGCGCTCGGTTTTGGTTTCCGGGAATCGACGCAGCTATCGAACAGACAACGGCCGCGTGCACCGTCTGCGCACAGCTGCGGCCGTCGCCCGCGCGAACTCCATTATGTGCATGGCCTCACCCGCTCACCGTGTTCAGCCGGATACACATAGATTTTTTAGGGCCGGTTAATAATAAAAGTTATTTAATTGTCGTGGATGCATTTTCTAAATGGGTTGAGTGCTTTCCGATGAAATCTAATACGTCATCGGAAGCAGTGATAGACAATTTAACGGAATTGATATCTAGAATGGGCATTCCACAAACCATCGTCAGCAATAATGGCACATCATTCACTTCGGAGAAATTTTCAAATTTCTGTAAGTCAAATGGTATTAAACAAATATTTTCTCCTGTGTATCATCCTTCTAGTAACGGCCAAGCCGAAAGTGCAGTTAAAATAGTAAAAAAATGCCATTCGAAGTATATTATTGTCGAACCAGTCGGAGAAAAAAATTGATAACGAAATAAATAGATTTCTTTTTATTTTATTGATAACGAAAAAATGCCCCGCTCCCCGCGTACTGAGCGGCACGTATTTTGCTTAAGCTCCGTGTCAATAGTTGAAATAAATAACTAAACTTCGAGACTACAAGATTAAATTTATATCTATCACAAGTTAATAGTAATACATGCAAAATGGTATAATATTTTTTATAAAGTGAATAGTACAGTGAAGTAAATTTGCATAAAACTAAAAATCAAAACATCAAGATTTACATTTATTTGTGTGGTGATAGTGAAAAAAGTGTATCGTGCGATCAGCTGTGACTCAGCTGACGAGTTTATCTACGGTCAACGACCTGGCCTCAACGAAAGTAGTCAAACATTTCGCTCATTAATGTTAATGGCTAGTTGGCGTATTGGATAGTGCTCCAGCATATTACATGTACGGATCCCGGTTCGATCCGCAATAAGTGCCTACAAAAAAAAAAAAGAAATTTAGAATTTTGAGATTATTTTTGACATATTGAGCTTATTTTTTGACATATTGAATTTATAATTTTATTACTTGACATATATATACCTATATATATTTTTATAAGATTTATACGTTTTTCCTATTACAAAAATGAGTTTCATATTGGATAACGTAACGTATCGACGTACACGCGCTCATTCTGATTCTAACGATATCAGTTTACAAATCGACGAAACGATCAATCACACATCAAATAGTCTACCAAATTTATCAGATGATGTTGACGATCAGATACAAAAACTAAAAGAACAAACAGAATATCTAGCATTGCAATTGAAAAGTGCACATAGTGAAATTGAATCTCTCTCATTGGAAAACATAAATCTTAAGCGGGAAAATGAAGAATTACAAAAAAAAAATGATTTATTAAAAAAAGTCACTAGCAGTCCAGTTAAAAGGCCTAATACTCCAAAGCCTCAGAAACAACAACTATCAATTAATACTAGAAACAAACAAACGCAGACTGTTACTAAATATAAAGACACGATACTGGACACTCGTGGCACAACAGTTGGCAAAAATGACGCAATGAATTTAAGTCCAAACTTAATACAAACAGAAAAAAAATTGAAGGAAACACAAATTAAACATAAAATTTGCATTTTAAGCTCAAATAAAAATAATAAGATATTACAAATAGCAAAAAATGAGTTCGACACATACAAAATATGCCATTACTTATCACCCGGCTGCGGATTACGGCGTTTACTTGATGGGATAGAAGAAAAGTTGCAGGACTTCACGGATCGGGATTACTGCGTTGTAATGATAGGAGAAGAAGATTTCAACACTGCAAATAACTTTTTTGATTTGATATTTTATGTTAGAGAAACATTGACTAAAATTACTCATACGAATATAATTTTGTGCGTACCTACCTATAAATGTAGTAAATATTCTAATTTGTATAATTGGAGAATAACTAATTTTAATAATTTAATTTACCTGGACGTAATGACAAATGAATATGCATACATACTAGATTCAAATTTAAACCTAAGTTATGATCACAAGATGTTTCATATACAAACAGGTAGAGCAAATAATTATGCAATAAAGCAAATTTTCAATGATTGTCATGATTGTATAAATATGATCGATGAACATTACTCTCACGGTTCCGTAGAAGATGCACAATCGCAAAATTTTTTTCGTTGACAACCACATTTATATATTCCATCAAAACATAGCTGGACTAATTAACAAATCCAACAATTTAACAATATGTCTACAAGAACTGTTGGAACAAAATATTGACGTCGACGTTATTTGTGTAACTGAACACTTTATTATGTCTGGCTACGAGGGGTTCTTATCGGTACCTAATTATAATTTAGCGGCATGTTTTAGTAGACAAAATTGCAAAAGAGGGGGCTCATGCATTTTAGTAAAAAAAGGGCTACAATGGAAAGTAATATCTAAGATAGGAGACCTTTCGGTGCCTGGAGTGTTTGAATGTTGCGCAATAGAGTTGCTTATGCATGATATTGTAATAGTTTGTATATACAGAGTTCCAAAATACTGTAATTTGAATATATTTTTTTATAAATTGGAAAGTTTATTAAATTTAATTATTAACTCACGAAAGAGAATTGTAATAACTGGCGATTTCAATATTGACGTTTTAAAGGAGAATGATATCACGAAACAGTTTGAATGTCTATTACTAAGTTACAATCTTGATCTCGAATTACGGCAACCAACTAGAATGAAAAGTAAAACTTGTATAGACAATTTTGCACACAATTTTGGTAAAAGATGTACGACTAGAGTCCTAGAATTGGGACTCTCAGATCATACGTCACAGTTACTGCGCTGTCCAGTCAAAAGAAATTATAAAATTAAATCATGGAAAATTAGACGACGCGACTATTGTACTGAAAATATGATTAAATTTAAAAATTGTATAAAATCTGTTAAATTTTCCGAAATTTATGAAACCGATGATCCAAATGAGGCATATAATATATTCTTTGACTACTTCATTTTATTTTACGATCTGTGTTTCCCGTATAAATCAATAACCGTACAGTTACGCTACAAACCAAAGTGGATATCCCGTGGTATCAAAATTTGTTCGAAAAGGAAACGAGAACTCTTGTGGCGATATCGACGTAAACCAACAAATTCAAATAAAACTGATCTGCTGAATTACTCGCGCAAACTAAAGAAAATTGTATACCTTACGCAACGGGCTCAAAATAATTATAAAATTGGCATATCTACAAACAAGTCGAAAACAACTTGGCAAATAATTAATAATGAAAAAAATACACCAAAAGATGACATTCATGCGATAACTAAAGATAATGAAATCCTCACAGGTCCACAGGCCATCTCAAATGCTTTCAATGACTTTTTCGTTGATAAAGTTACACCTCTACTTACTGCAGGCAATAAAGTCACGAAGCTTATTAAAAAAAGGAATTCCTCAATGTTTTTGGCCCCTAGCCTTCCCTGTGATATTTTTGACATAATAAAAAATTTGAAAAATACAACCAGTGTAGGTTACGATGGCGTAACAACAAAGGTTATAAAATTTGTAGCAGAATTTATCTGCACTCACCTTTCTCATATTATTAATTTATGCATTCTGAAAGGTATTTATCCGGAAAAATTGAAAATATTAATATTAAAGCCATTATTTAAAAAAGGCGATAAAAAGCAAATGGAGAATTACAGGCCGATAGCGTTACTATCTGTATTTTCAAAAATTTTTGAAAAGTACATCTCTACTCAGCTTAATTGTTATTTTGAAAAAAATACTATACTAGCAACAGAACAAAAAGGTTTTCGGCAAAAAAAAAATATTAACATGGCAATTTATGACTTTCTGAACATAGTTTTCAGTAATATAGATAAAAGATCTCCTGTATGCTCCATCTACTGTGACATGACGCAGGCATTTGATTATGTAGACCATACCATATTGGAGCAGAAACTCGATGCTTACGGTATTCGTGGCAATGTACTAAACTTAATAAAATCGTATCTTGTGGGCAGGAAACAATTTACTAAAGTCATAAAAATCAATCACTCTACAAAAATGGAAGAATGCTTTACATCAAATGAACGCACAGCTTTGTATGGTGTCCCGCAAGGAAGCGTTCTTGGACCGTTGTTGTTCATTATCTACATAAACGACTTGCCTGAGGCAACTGATCAACCTATGTGCCTTTTTGCTGATGACAGCACCGTTACAATTGAATGCAAAAATATTGACAATTATGAAAATGACATTAAGGATGCTATTCACAACATAATTCAATGGTTAAATAATAATAATTTAAAAATTAATCTCAATAAAACCAATATTATGCATTATAATCAAAGAATTCGGAAAGAAAGCGACATCAAAGTATCTTATTTAAATGACGTAATTAAAGAAATAAATAACACTAAATTTCTCGGCTTAGTTATTGACAAACAGCTAAACTGGAAAACTCATACAGATGAGCTTGCCAAGAAATTGCACAAAACAGCATACGCACTGTCGAGACTTACACCCGTTTTGGATGCCCATGCGTTACTAACGGCTTATCACGGTATTGCGGCATCAAAATTAAGATACGGTATTATTTTTTGGGGGAACTCTACGAATAAAGATCACATATTTAGAGCCCAAAAAAGATGCTTAAGGGCTATGTTTAATTTAAAATCGACAGACAGCTGTCAACCATATTTTAAAAAATATAATATTCTGACAATGCCCTCTATATACATACTCGAAGTAGCCATGTTTGTCAAACAGAATCCTCACTTGTTTTCACGACCGTCTGATAAGGTTCAGCGCAACAGACGTGATGATCATAAGATTTGCGTTAAAAAATCTAACACGAAACTTTTACACAGCAGTATATTTTGTATGGCACCAAAAATATATAACAAACTGCCAAAATTAATGAGACAATTGCCAATCAATATATTTAAACAAAAGTTAACCAAATTGTTATTAGATAAATGTTATTATGCGATTTCTGACTTTATGGATGATAAATATTGACTTCTAATTGATAATTATATTATATTGACATGACATCATTTTCCTTTTATAATTTTAAATTACTTTTGAATATTATTATTGTATTATTAATATTGTTTTAAATACTGACATATTATATTCACAACAATTTTATTGTATCAATGAATTTTGCACGCCATACTCTGGCCAAACATGTTGAGACAAAAGTTTTTGTAACACCACCTGCATGTATTTTCTATATATCACATGTTTAAAGCAAATAAATATATCTTTATCTTTATCTTTATCTTTATCTTTATCTTTATCTTTATCTTTATCTTTATCTTTATCTTTATCTTTATCTTTATCTTTATCTTTATCTTTATCTTTATCTTTATCTTTATCTTTATCTTTATCTTTATCTTTATCTTTATCTTTATCTTTATCTTTATCTTTATCTTTATCTTTATCTTTATCTTTATCTTTATCTTTATCTTTATCTTTATCTTTATCTTTATCTTTATCTTTATCTTTATCTTTATCTTTATCTTTATCTTTATCTTTATCTTTATCTTTATCTTTATCTTTATCTTTATCTTTATCTTTATCTTTATCTTTATCTTTATCTTTATCTTTATCTTTATCTTTATCTTTATCTTTATCTTTATCTTTATCTTTATCTTTATCTTTATCTTTATCTTTATCTTTATCTTTATCTTTATCTTTATCTTTATCTTTATCTTTATCTTTATCTTTATCTTTATCTTTATCTTTATCTTTCTTTTCAATTATAGAAATTCTAAGCACGGTGCAACGGAACAATCACCCGCTTATCTAGTGTACGGGCGCGCGCTCAGGTGCCGCCTAGACTTGCTCTCAGCGGAGCGTGAGTCATCGCCGCTGCCGTGCGCGTCGAACTCCTCTCGGCACATTTCTCATGTGGTGGCGCGCAAACAGTGCTCGCGGGCTAAATACTACGGTGGAAGGAAGAGGTCGGACTTTGAAATTGGAGAAACCATTTTATACAAAAAAATTAAACAAAACAAAAAGTTCACATGGTCTATTGGAAAAATCATAGAAAAAAAAGGGTGTGTACTTTACGTTATTTTTATTCCGGAGCTAGGGTGTACTATACAAAGACACAAGAATCAAATAAAAAAATACACCGAGGCCGAGAAGCGCGCCGATCACTTCGATGTGTCGGACAGAAATAGCAACGAAATGCTATCTAGCCTTTTGAACCAGCCATCGGGAGCAATTGAGATGATTCCTAGCCCATCAAGACCTGAATCAACGACGGAGGGAAGGGTCACAGAGACTTCATGTGTAACACCATTACAAGCAGCCGGTGAGGGAAATGATGATGTCATATCTCCAGCAGATGATAATCTGCGTTTCACGACCCCGCCGCAAAATACAGATTTGGTACCGGCGTCACCCCTTGCGACGCCGATACCTGAGGCGCCCCCGACGACGTCACATCATGAGACGCCTCCGGCGATGCAGCCTCCTGAGGCGGCACCGACAACGCCGCTGCCGCAGCAACGTAGTCGATGCCCTCGGCGCGTTGTCACTTATTATAAATAGTAGTAGATAATAAATAGTACTAGATAAGGATTTAAAGGGGGAGGAATGTTATATATGTAATATGTAGGTAGGTGTGCGTGTTGTATCTCCACACCACCGTCTTTAATTGTGTCTCAATAAATACGCAGTGCGCTGTTAGCCGTTGTTTGATTGACACCTGCACTACGTCTCTTGTTCACATACTTAACAGTAGTGTAGTTCATTCACGTCCCCTTAAGTCCAGGTAGTCGCAGTCGACTACCTCTTGTCCCTTACATCTCTTATGGCTCACCCCACTTCATGGGGCTGACATTTTCACTTAACGCACGCTCATTCGTGAGCGGCGTTTGCGTCGCCCGTTCCCTACGAGCGATCGCTTAGATGAAGCTTTTAAGGCCCCGCAAGGCTAAAAGCAGTCCCTAGTCTTTTGTTTAGTCGGTAAGAGTCCGACATAATCAACGTAGCCTTACGCTACGTTGGTATCCATGAGGATTCACCACCTCCTTCCCGTAGTTACCTCCGGAAGGTTGTCCCCTTTTTGATGGCATTAAATATTTTTTCTAGTTAAATTACTTTTGTGGATGCTAAATATAATTAACTATTAAAATATAATAAGATGTTTATAATATACATAGAGTTATGTAATAAATAATTAGTAACTATAATGAAAAAAATATGGGATGTAAGTGGTTCATTAACATCTTTGAACCAAAGCCATCCTCACCTGCACGTGGTGCACCCTGTTGACTGACAAGAGGCTCTGACGAAAAGAGAGTTAGGCATAGCGTATTTTTGATCTGCCCTCTGGGGAAGTACCTCCACTTCACAGAATACCGCAGCCAAATAACAATCCCCTTGAGGGTTGTTGTGTTCCTGCGAGTAAGTGAGATCACCCGAAAGAAAGAAAGGAAGGTAGGCCGACAACGGATCGGCGGTGGTGATTGCTTTCCACCAGGTCACCCACATGCTCGTTTTCCACCCTCTCATATAAAAATAAAAAAGACTGGCCAAGTGCGAGTCGGACTCGCCCACCGAGGGTTCCGTACCGAGGACCATTATAAATTTGATATTTTTCATTATAAATAAGAAATAATGCGTGGGAAAAAATAAATAAAATATATTTTGCAATGTGCACATCAAGCCCTTTCATATGATACCCCATTTGAACTAGTAGCTTCAATTTGAAATTTCGATCTCCTATAAAAAAAGATAGACACCCTGTTTTTAAAGATTTAATTACAAATGCATAGTTTTGAGATTTATTTCTGTACTTGTAGTCTGTAACAATGTTACTTGCCAAATTTCATAGTTCTAGGTCAACGGGAAGTACCCTATAGGTTTTGATTCCCTTGAGAATGTGTCGAAATATTATTATGCGTTTTTTGCTGAATAAACGGCCGTAACTCTTTTTTACGTAAACTTAGCAGTTTGATTTTTTTTAAAACTTCATGGGACCGTAGACCTAAGTATACAGTTCAAATTTCAGCTTCATATCTCCACGCATTCTCGACATAGAGGGTCTAGACAGACAGACAGACAGACGGACGGACGGACGGACGGACGGACAGACAGACAGACGGACAACAAAGTGATCTTATAAGGGTTCCGTTTTTCCTTTCGAGGTACGGAAACCTAAAAAAACGTAAAAAATGTTACAAAAATATGTATATTTTATTAAATATGGACTTGCTAAATATATTGAACATTATATGCTAACTCTCTCAAGTAAAATAAATCTAATTACGTAATAAATGTAAGGTCAACATTGTGATACGCAGTTACCGGCGATAACGGCAGCGGTGGCCTTAAACTGGAATCCACTGATATTAGTATTCAAAGACTGAGGTATTAGATTTATTGCTGTCTCCACTAACCGGCCGTTATCAGTTATGCCGAGGCCTTTTTATACTAAAATAACCAACTTTTCAATAATTATATCGCCTCCGTCGGCGTTGAGTGCAGATTGTCCTATTACGATTGCAACTAAACAATATTTGAAGTATTCTTCTTGTTTTGTTTGTTTGTTTGTTTGTAATATCTTTATTGTACATAGAATAAATTTACAACACAGTAATTTAAAGGAAAAGTACAAAGGCGGACTTATCCCTCACAGGGATCTCTTCCAGTCAACCTTTGTTTTTTAGGGTTCCGAACCTCAAAAGGAAAAACGGAACCCTTATAAGATCACTTTGTTGTCCGTCTGTCTGTCTGTCTGTCTGTCTGTCTGTCTGTCTGTCTGTCTGTCAAGAATTTCTATGTCGAGAATGCGTGGAGGTATCAAGCTGAAATTTGAACTGTATACTCAGGTCTACGGTCCCATGAAGTTAAAAAAAAATCAAACTGCTAAGTTTACGTAGAAAAAAGTTACGGCCGTTTATTCAGCAAAAAACGCATATTTCGACACACTCAAGGGAATCAAAACCTATAGGGTACTTCCCGTTGACCTAGAACTATGAAATTTGGTAAGTAACATCGTTATAGACTACAAGTACAGGAATAAATCTCAAAACTATACATTTGTAAATAGATCTTAAAAAATAGGGGGTCTATATTTTTTATAGGGTGTCGAAATTTCAAATTGAAACTACTAGTTCAAATGGGGTATCATATGAAAGGGCTTGATGTACACATTGCAAAATATATTTTATTTATTTTTTTTCGACGCATTATTTGTTATTTAAAATGAAAAATATCAAATTTAATAATGATATACGTACCTACGGAACCCTCGGTGGGCGAGTCCGACTCGCACTTGTCCGGTTTTTTTTTTTTGTTCATTTCTCAGTGCTTGATCTGGAATGTGCGAATATACATGTCAAACGGTATTCGTCAATGACACTGCAAGCCAAGCAGTTCTGGATATGTCTCGAGTGTCGAAGTTTACAGTCCAATAAAAATGGTAATTTAATAAAACTAATAATCCCGACTGCTTTTCTATGTATTTGGAAATGAAAAACCCTTAAAACAAGAAAACATGTAGCAGTCTGGACCCATTCTAGAAATGGAGGCTTAGTGAATCTATAGCACATGTAGGGTCGATTGCTACATGTTTTCTTGTTTTAGGGGTTTTTCATTTCCAAATTACATAGAAAAGCAGTCAGGTTTTTTATTTTTTTAAATTACCGTTTTTATTTTATGTTTTTTTAGTTTAATTTATTTTGATATATGCAATGTCGCTCTTACAGGAAATACATATCTAATGACACCCCTCGAACTAAAATCCATCGAGCCGTCCAGACTGCAGCTGCTGCGGCGCGCATTTGCGTTTGAACTTGGCGCCAAAAATCCGCCATTTCCATCCAGCCGTTCGGGCTGCAGACCGTGCCAAACAATTATACATACATACATACTCTCGAAAAACATAACCCTCCTTCTGTCGCAGTCGGGTAAAAAGGACAATATGAACACTCCGGTACGTCCTGTCTTACATGAAATTAACAATATCACTGTGCGAAACCGAAATATACTACCGTAAAAGTCATCAGACGGTATTCCCGCCACAGATTATCTGACGAACGACTCCTTAACGTGCCATTGTTAATGAACACATTAGCGGTGCGATTAAAACAACACTTAAATTTGTCCTCAAGTCTCTGAACACTTGAAGAACTTGAACTAGAAAATATCTTAATATGAAACGTCATAAATTTTTTTCAACGCTCAGTACGAGGATCGAAAAACAACTCTGGAGAAAAAAGCCAGCACTATATACCGGTTAGATTATGATACAGGATAGATTTGCTATGTGCAAAACCATGTCATTTTCTTTGCTAAACCTAGTAGCTTTATACCGGAGTCATTTGCATTCAAAATTACAGTCTTCCGAGCAACTAACATTTTCCGCTTTTGTTTGTCTCTAATAACTCCATCGCCATTAAATCCACTTCTACTGGGTTTATTAGCTGCCTCAGCATAATTACAAAAGTATTCGTATATTATTCCTGTTCAAAACATTTCATCACTTCACTAAATGAACTACAATATCAGTTAAATTTCGTTGACATGTAAGGCACTTATCCAATATTGGAATTTGTATAAAAATATTACTATCGCTCAACTGATCTCGACATTACGTTACAAGTGTAATTGTGTCTATATAGATTGCGGACGATCCTCAAGATGGCGGACGCAGAGCAAAAAGTGTTGAAAATAGAGTACTCAAATATGTACAACAAGATATTACGGTGGTTACATTTTACAGGATACGTTCGATTTAATATTGACAACAACCAAATTGTTGGTAAATCGGCGTGCTCAATTTTGTACGGCGCTTGTCTAATTATTTTACTAAATCTGCTTGCGGGGTATATGGTATACAAAGGATACAAAGAACAATTTTTAACCACTGGAGAAATGTCAGCGATAACAGTGCTAAATTTTGTAATTAGTTGCTATATGATAGGTGCTACATTTAAACAAGGAGATTTAAAACTGTTAAACCATTGCATACAAATGGATATATTAATGGGATCACATGAGACTAAGTTTCTGAGAAAAAGACTTCAAAAAACATACGCCCTCGCTAATATTATTATATTCGTCCTTCAAATACTTTTTCTGATTGGTTTGAATATAGTAATTTTTAAATATGTACCGACATACTTACATGTAACTATCACCGTATACTTTATATTTGTATTTTCGTTACTCCATGATATACACTGGATGTTTATTCAATGGATTTTTGTGAGCATCAGAATAAAATATTTGAACATTGCAATCATGAAGATTGCTAATGTAAGACTAGAATATATGCCTGAAATGTTTCTTTTTGATGGAATTTTTTGGAAGAAATCCTTTGAAAAACAAGTAAATTTTCATACAAGAGCAGACTCGGCGAAGTTTATCCAAGTGTTTAAAATGGTTTATGACCATATTCGTTATTTAGAAAAATGTTACAGATTTAATGTAAGTTTTTTTAATGTTTACCAAGTGTCACTGTTTCATATTGATTAAGAAATAGAAAAATATTTTTGTATATTTTTTATCTAAAGATATTTTGACACTATCTGTTTTGTTAAATGGTAAAATGTATGCCATCGAAAACAGAACTTGTAAAAAAACCAAGTCTCGCAACTCAGATCTTCTTCCGTAAAAAGTTATGAGATCCATGTAATACCAAGTCGGTTAATTTATTCAGCCCCTACTTAAGGGGCCTTCTGTATTAAGTTATTACGTAATTAGCTAACCTAATAAAATCTTATAGCGATCATATCAATATTAAAAATCTTTTATGTTTTAAATAAACAGAATGACTTGGCCATCGCATGAAAACAATGTATCTCACAAGTGATATTTATTATATTATATCAGATGGTTTAGTAGATATTTTAGATTTATATTAGTTAGTTTAGATGGTATAATGTATCCTCCGAAGCAAAGATCTAGCCTCTTGTATGCCAATAGATGCTTTAAAATAAATTTATTAAATTAATTTGTTCATACATTACAACTCCACAGGTTATAATTGCATTCATTACGACCGTCTTGAATACAACAGTTACGGTGGAGGCATTCGTCGAATTCTCAAGAGACAAGGTTTGTTTATAGGTACTTTTTAAATAATATTAGAATAATAAATAGCATTTCTTTCATGATAGTGTATTAATTCATGTACCAATTATTTATGATAGTAAGAACATCTTTATTACGATATTGAAAAAAAAAAAACAAACTATTGTGTCAATAATATTAAACTATAGATCATTTGCAAAGATTATAAAATAATGGCAAATTTGTCAAAGTCTAAGTCAAAGTCAAAGTCAAAATATCTTTATTCCTTGGACTTTATAAAGCACTTAGAAACGTCATACAAATTAAATATAAGGCATGTATCTAAATCATTACTATCTACTTAAATCCGCAGAGCTTAGATGCACTTTCATCACACTATCTGTGAAAGTGAATTTAAGTGCCAGTTCCGGCGACGGGGCTTCTTGAGAAGAACTGGCAAGAAACATTAACACAAATACAATCATTAACATAACAAGAGCAATTCATTTCCAAATACTTTTATCATTTATGTAATCTGAGATACAATAGTAAGCCTTTTGACATAGTCTAGTTTTGATAAATCTTTTAAATTTACCCATGGATAATTTAAACGCGTCATTTGGAAGTTTATTGTAGAAGCGTATACATTGACCTGGGAACGAGTTAGAGATTTTATGGAGCCTAGTAATATGCGCAGCGAGTTTGTTTTTATTTCTTAAATTTAATTGATGGAGATCACTGTTTTTCCTAAATTTAGTTTGATTTTTATGAACGTAAATAAGATTTTCATAAATATATTGAGAATGTAATGTCATAATATTTACATGAGCACAAAAATTGAGTCTACATCCGCAGCACTACCCCAAAGCAATAAACCATATGACATAATGCTGTGAAAATAACTAAAATAAACTAAACGCGCAGTGTCAACATCAGTCAGTTGACGTATTTTCCTTACGGCGTACGCTGCTGAGCTGAGTCTACCTGATAACGTTTCTATATGTGGGCCCCATTGTAATTTAGAGTCTAGTGTTATCCCAAGGAAGACAACCTTATTGACCAATTCCAATCTCTCATTGTCCATCACCACACTGGTTTTTACTTGTTTCACATTTTTTGTAAAAAATCTAACATATTTCGTTTTACTACCATTTAAAAGTAGGTTATTAGCACTAAACCAGTTTACTATTTTTGAAAGAGCATTATTTACATCGTCAATTTCTGATTGTTGTCTATTTACCTTAAAAATTAAAGAAGTGTCATCTGCAAACAATACTATTTCGTGATTATTCTTTACAAGATGAGGTAGATCATTAATGTACACGAGAAACAGGAAAGGGCCCAAAATAGAGCCTTGTGGCACCCCCATCGCTACAGTTGATCCATGTGATCGCTTTCCATTAACATCTACTTTCTGAACCCTATCACTCAGATAAGAAGTAAGAAGATCAAGAGCGATGCCTCTTATACCATAGTGGTGTAGGTTTTTGACTAGAGTTTCATGCTGCACACAATCAAAAGCCTTAGATAAGTCACAATACACCCCATAGGCGTCCCGTGACTCCTCCCAAGCCTCATATATACATTCTAGTAATTTTACCCCAGCATCACATATTGACCGTCCATGAGTGAAACCGAATTGTTTAGTGTGCAGCAGATTATTTTCATTAAAGTAATTAAGTAACTGAGCGAGAATTAGTTTTTCAAAAATCTTACTAATTGGTCTGAAGTTTGTGGGGTCTAATGTACTACCTGATTTAAACAAAGGAATAATTTTGCTTAATTTCATCAAGTCAGGAAACACACCACAATCAATACATCTATTAAATATCACAATTAAGGCGGGAGCAACAATGTCAAATAAAGATTTTATAATATGTACGGAAATGCCCCATAGATCAGCCGTTTTCTTAATATTAAGTGATTTAAATGCAACTTTTAAATCAGACCCATTAACATGACGGAAATGAAAATCGTTATAAAATTCAGGCACATTATCTTTAATTAATGACTCTGCAACGGAGGTGGAAGAGCCCAAGGCACTAGTTAAAGTGACAGGGAAGGCAGAAAAAAATCTTTCAAAAGCATTGGCAACTTCTAAATCTGACTTGGTAACATGACCATCAATACTTAATTTAAACTCTGAATCCTTTGTCCTACCCTTCCCAGTCTCTTCATTGATAACCTTCCAAGTGGCTTTAATTTTATTACTACTATGTCTAATTTTTGATTTAATAAATATAGATTTTGCTACTTGACAAACGCGTTTGAAAATTTTCGAATATGATTTTACATGTTCTTTAAATTCTTCACTATTATTGAATTGTATTTCATAGTATAACATGTACAAAGTTGGCCTACTCTTATAAATACCTACGGTTGCCCAGTCACCAAAGACAAGGCTATTGGTAAAAGTAATTTCCTTGGAAGTAAATATTGATTTAAATTCGTGAATAAATGCATTAAAAAATGAATTATACATCAAGTTAGGTTCCAAGTCATTATCTAAAAACGGTAAGTTACTAGTTAGGTTTACTCTCATACGTTCTAAGCGACTCACTGTTACTGGCACAAAAGTAATTTTTGTCTTAACAACATTTTTATTATTTATTTTAATACTTATCATTTGCCCAGAATGATCAGAATCCAATTTATTAATAATACTTTTTTGGGTTGGACTAATATCTGTATATATATTATCTAAGCAGGTAGCCGTGGTGGCACTTATTCTAGTAGGCTCCATAAATAAGTTAACTAAATTATGGGATTTAAAAAGACTTAAAATTTTACTTGATGCAGTTGTATTTGTAAGTATATTAATATTAAAATCTCCACAGACCAAAATAGTTTTACCTGAGTTACTAACTTTGCATAGGGCTTCATCCATGATTTCTAAAAATAAATTAAGATCCGCGGAAGGAGGTTTATATACACATATAACAATGAACTGCTCTAATTGTACACAGGATAGTTCTATGGAACATTCTACAGAGAGAGACACAATATCTTTCCGTTCTTTAAATTTAAGTTTTTTATTTAGCAAAATTAGCGACCCGCCATGTACTGTATTGACCCTGCAGAATGAACTACCGACCTGGTGGTTGCTGAAATTGAACATGAGCTGATGCCCCTTTAACCAATGCTCAGTAATACACATAATACTAATATTAACAGAGTTCATGAATAATTCCAGTTCTAGTTGCTTGCCCTCAGTCATACAATATATATTTTGATGTACCAGGATAATATTATTATTTGTGTTGTAATTATTACATTTTTGTGGGCATAGTGACATGTTATAGTTACTGTTTGATTGTATTGCTAAATCAATTAATTGTGAATTTAATAAATTAGTGCTAGAGGTTGTTACCTCTGTTGTCTTATAAAGAGAATAATTGAGAAGACGGGAAAATGTTTGGCTTCTCTCTGCGCTACTCGAGTGGAAAAACATTATTCGCTAAATTCACAATCACACTAATATTATAAAGGCGAAAGTTTGTGGTGTGTATGTATGTTTGTTACTTCTGCACGTCTAAACGGCTGGAGAGATTTTAATAAAATTTGATGGAGTTAGCTGATACCCTGGATTAACACATAGGCTACGTTTTACTGCGGGAAAATGTCTTATTCCCATGGGAATCATAGTAAAGTTTGTATGCGGAAACAAGATTAGTTGGACTATTTTATTCGAAACTTTTCACGAGTACTTCTTTAGATAATTGAGTCAACACGTGTTTCAGGATTTTACAAAATTCTTTTACCTAAAGGCATAAGATGGGATGAAAAAGTCTAAAAATCGTCATGCGTATTGTTTTTATGGTTTAGCGGGTCGCTGAATATGAAAACAACCACTATTTTATAATCTAACACAGTGTACGTGTAACGACGTGACATAAAATCACCCCTGTGGGGGTGCGATAGGGTTGAAATGTCTTAATATCAATATGGGTGTTGATTCTATGGTTTTCTGGGACGCCAATTACGAAAATAGATTTGAAAGTATAATATAGTGGACACGTAATTTCGTGTCAAAATTTCGTGTAAAAGGATTTTTAAAATTTTACTCCTAACAGAATGTAACGGAGGCACAAAGTTTGTATGGGGAAACGAGATTGTTGGACTATTTTATTCTCAACTTTACACGAGTACTTCTATAGATAACATGTTTGGAGATTTTTCAACAACCCCTAAAAGAGTACAATGGGGTCAAAAAGTGTCAAAATCGTCATGGGTATTGTTTTTATGGTTTAGCTGGTCGCTGATTACAAAAACAACAACGAATTTATAATTCAACGTGGCTAACGTGACCCCACCCCGTCATCCCCTATTGGGGTGCGATGGGGTTGAAATATCTACATTAATCTATTCATACTGTAGAAAAATAATAAATCTTTTAAATTGGGTTGAACATGATGCCACTTCGGTCTACTTTGCAACTGTGTGAGATAGTCTCCTGACCAGACCTTCCAAAAGTCTTGTTTTGTTTTAGTTAATGTATGCCAAAATTTTAGTCTAGATATAGGTGTATCAGAGAGATTAGTTTCAGGATAACTAGTCACAGCAGTACCTATAAGGAAATGACCAGGCGTTAAATATTCAAAATTAGAAATATCAGAGTTCATGGGAAGCAGAGGTCTTGAATTTAAAACGGCTTCTATTTCTGTAATTACAGTGTATAAAGCTTCATGTGTTAAGGTTATATTTCCTACAATTCTTTTAAAGTGAAACTTAAAGCTTTTCACCCCAGCTTCCCATAATCCCCCAAATTCTGGAGAGTAGCTTGGTATGAATTTAAATTCAATATAGTTTGAGATACAATAATTGTTTATAGTATCTATGTGCTGTTTTGAAATAAACAACTTATGGTGATCATACAATACATTCGCCGCTCCTTTAAAGATTTTGGCATTATCACAAAATATTTTCTGGGGCATTCCCCTTCTGGATACAAAACGTTTGAGGCATGCTAAGAAAGCGTCGGTAGTCAAGTCACTAACCAGTTCCATGTGTATGGCTTTGGTAGCAAAACAAACAAAAAGCGCAACATAGCCTTTGGTTACTCAAGGTCTTCGTATCCTGGAGACCTTCATGTTGAATGGACCGCAGAAGTCGACTCCTACTACATATATTAAAAGCTCTAACATTTTCTAATCTTTCTTCTGGAAGAGAACCCATGAGTTGGGTAGCAGCCGTTGCCTTCATACGAAAACATGTGACTCATTTGTTGACTATCTTTTTGACTGCACACGAATTCCACTAATTAGCCAATATTTTTGTGATATGGAACTGAGAACCAATTTTGCTCCAGAATGTAACAATCTCAAATGTTCTTTATGAATAATAATATTTGTAAAGTGACATGACTTAGGTAAGATTGCAGTGTTTTTTATAATATGGGATATTTGGCGAATTTTGGAGGCGTCCTCCCACCCTCAGGATATTATTTTTATCCAAAAATGGATGCAAATTGCATCCATTATATATTAGATTTAATTGCAATATTCTTTTTTAAGGAGTCTATTTCCTTAGAAAAATATTTTGCTTGTATACAACGAATTATCACCAATAGGGCATTATTGAGCTCTTGTGGTGTTAATGAACCTTTTATTTTATCAGAAATTTTTAGCAAATCGCAGAATATAAGCAACTATTCTTTGAAGCTTGTTAATATTGGAATATTTATCGATAAGACCATATGGAAATGATTCATGTATATTATTGGTATCACAAACATTGGAAACTATATCCTCTTTTGTACTATGGGACGAAGAAGTAATGGGCAACTTGACAAATTTGTGTGCTGAAATTTATCATCAGTAAGTTCCCTGGGGCCACGCCACCAAAGTTCGTTTGTTTGCAATTTGACCGGATCTGAACCCCTAGATAGAAGATCAACAGGATTGTTAGTGGTATAGATGTAATGCTATTCAAAGTTGTTGGTTAGGCTTTTTATTTCATTTACTCTAGTGGTGACATAAGGAATTGATTTGTTACCGGAGGATTTAATCTAAGCTAGTGCAATTTGAGAGTCACTATATAGACGGATTTGCAGTATCGGGAATCGAGACTTTAACTCATCATGCACTCTGTGAGCAAGTTGTGAGAGAAGGAGAGCACTGTTTAACTCCAGTCTTGGTATAGTATGAGTTTTATTTAGTGGAGCAACACGAGACTTTGAGCACATCAAATTGACAGATACTATACCATCAGCCTTTATTATACGCAGATATATACAACACCCAAATGCCTTCATAGAAGCATCTGCATAGCCAATAATTTCGGCTGTAATAACCAAGCAAGATTTGACGCATCTTGGAATTGTAATTGTGCCCATCGCTGTCAAACTTTTTATGAATTTATTCCAAACATTTAGTTTATCTTGAGGTAATATAGTATCCCAATCTATTTTCATAGACCATAAGTCCTGTATGAATATTTTTGCTAGAACAATAACAGGCCCTATCAACCCTAGTGGGTCAAACATTTTTCCTATAAAACTTTGGATTTTTCTTTTAGTTTGTAAATCATTACCTTGTACTATAGGACAAGAAAATGTAAGTGTATCACTCAAGATATCACATTTCAAACCTAACGTCTTTGCAACGTTGTTTTTATTAATATCTAATTTTTCAAAATATTTATCTTCATTGGGAAGGTCATCAAGGACTTGAAAATAGTTTGAGCACCACTTGTGTAGTGTAAAACTACCCTTTTTTAAAAGAGAAATAAGCTCATTTTTTAATTGGGTGAGTTCTGTGATATTGTCAGATCCACTGATTATATCATCAACATAAGTGTGTCTTAACATTGCTTGTGCTGCAAGAGGAAGTTCATCTGTGTATCTTAGAGCCAATTCGATGAGGCAACAAGTTGCTAAGAAGGTGGATGACTTTAGACCATAACTTACTGTTAGCAGGCGCAAACAGCATATAGGCTTGTCTGGGTTGTCACGCCAAAGAATGTTTTGGAGACATGTTTGAGTAGGATTGATGAGAATCCCACGAAACATTTTTTGAATATCACAAATTAGCGTGTAAGTAAATGTTCTCCATACCAGCAATTTTGCTGTTGAAGAGGTGACTTTGTACTACTGGTGGTCCAGTTCAACATGATAATATAGATACACCAAGCTTACTCTTCATGCTGCATCGAACACCACACGGAACTGGGTAGTCAAACTGTCCTCATTGAAGACAGCGTGATGAGCTAAAAAGTAAACATTTCCATTTAGAACATCATAGTCACTTAAATTAACTAACTCAGCATGCCCCAACGAAATGTACTCATGAATGATATTTATATATTTTTCCCAATATAGTGGGTTATTTTCAAACCGTTTCTCCAGCATGAGAAACCGAAAAGGCTACTGAGAATGTATCACCAAGCTTCAAGTCATCCCATTTTGAACTTAAAGGCATGTCAACAAAAAACTTACCATTTTGAAGTTTTACAGAACTTTTAAATATTTGCTCACTTTATTGAAATTCCTTACAGGACTTGGTAGCCGGTTGAGGAACACTCTCAGAAAGCCAAAATTGTTCCATCACATCTTCTAATTTATTTTTGTCACAGATAGCTAAATTTGATACAAAATTTTTGTGACTTTCATTACACATTGTAGGCATAGTTCCCCCAATAATATAGCCAAATAAAGTGTTTTGTAATAAAAAACCATCCTTAATTTTGATTTGTTTATTAAGTAAAATTTTAAAATAAATGTCAGCTCCTAAAAGCATAGAAATTTCACCTGGAACATTAAAATTAACATCTGACAATTTAATATTTTGAGGAATTTTAATACTTGAAATATTTAAATAATGTTGAGTTAGGTAAGATGTGATGGAATTCACAACATGACATTTGACATTTAATTGTACACTGTTTACTGGAGAATGTATACTTACATTGACAGATTTACTAATTTGATTATTTTTATTTTCAATGCCAATAATGTTAACATTTAGTGTTATTGGATTCAAACCTAAGTATTTTACAAGAGATGAGGTAATTAATGACGCTTGACTACCAGAGTCAAGGAGCACTCTGACAACAAGCTCAGAACCTTGAGAGTCAAATAATATCAACTTAATTGTAGGTAAAAGAACACTTGTTGAACAATTAGTTGAGTGTAATGAAACAGGGTTAGTAGTAATAACAGTATCATCCTTGCGCAGAAGTGTATTGTGTCCTGCCTTACATGTATTACATGTAAAAGAAAACTTACACTTACCTATATATGTGTGATTTTAAGCACAGTTGCATAATTTTTTCAAAGTTACAAATTTTGTACGCTTCATTATTGAAGCCATTTTAAATTGTGAACATAAATGGAGGGGATGGAAGGTCCCTTCACAATAAGTACAATTGTTTTTATTTTTATTGCTCACTTTATTTTGAGTACAATTCGTATAGTCAGTGGTACTATCTTCAAGTGCTATAGCGCGCTTTTCTAAAAATGAAATAATTTTCCCATCGTTGGAAGAATATCTGAATCCCTATCAAGCTGATATGCCCGGTTAGTAAAGGTATCCAGTTTTTTATTTAATATTGAAATTAGCAACATATCCCATGTATCGACGGGTTGCTGTAAATTTTTTAGTGCGTACAATTGTTGCTGCACTTGTGAAATAAATGCTCTCAAGGCTGGTGCCGTACCTTTCTGTATGGGAGATAACTGTAAATAAAATATTTATATGGTTATTGATGATTCTAAGCTTATTGTCATAGCGCTTCTTTAGTAATTCAAGCGCTTTGTTATATGATTCATTTACAAGAGGTAATTTTACAATTACTGATAACGCCTCATCGGTAAGATACTTTCTAAGATAAAATAACTTTTGTACGTCGGAGAGTGATTGATTTTTATGAATTACTGCTGTAAATAAATCCATGAAAGGGGTGTACCTGGTGTAATCCTTACCATAGAAGAATCCGATGTCAATATTTAGAAGTTTTGTATTAGTGACACTAGAACACTGCTGCACTTCAGTTTTTGTTAAGGTATTTAATGCAGCATTTAGTTTGGAGATGATTAAAAAATATTTATCCTCCAAAACAGCAACTTTTCCTTTTCGTAGATAGCCAAAATATCCAATTGCATTTTTTCATATTCTTTGTAGGTTATGTTCAACTTTTCAATACGAGCTTGTATCATCTTGTGGCGGAACCTCCATGTAAAAAGTTTGTACATAGTCATAGATCTCACCGCGTTCGTTTTTCTATATTTTGACTTGTCATAAATTTTCACTGTCATTACTCATTGTAAAATATTTCTTTATAGCGAATTATAATTATTATATACAAGGAGAACATTGTGTTGTTAATCTTCAAACAACCATTCATCAGCTCCTCTACCACGCTAAACTGGTGACCCCGCACTGAACAAAAAAAAAACTAGTGTTGTGCAAAAACATTTTACATCACGAGTATGCAGAACGAAAATGAGAATTTTAGGGATGCACATGACGGCAACCAAGGTACGTCTCAGCCTCATTCCACAAGCCCGGCATCACAACTACTGGAGCGCACCATTGACCCACACGATGTTTACCGAGTCGGAATGAAATTTTTACCATTCTGGCCCCATGACCCGACACTTTGGTTCGCGCAGATCGAAAGTCAATTCGCACTATCCGGAATTACTGCAGACCAAACAAAATTTTTTCATGTTCAGTCGCAGCTAGAACATCAATATGCCGCAGAGGTGAGGGACATCATTATTAACCCTCCGGCGACCAATAAATATGAAAAGCTCAAAACTGAACTCATTAAGCGTTTGAGTGCGTCGCGTGAAAAACAAGTAAAACAATTACTGATTCATGAAGAGCTGGGAGACCGGAAGCCTTTACAATTTCTGCGCCATATACAAAAGTTGGCTGGAACTGAGGTACCTGACGAATTCGTAAGAAGTATATGGACTAGCCGCCTTCCGACAAACATTCAAACTGTGATTGCATCACAATCGAAAGCATCACTGGAAGATCTTGCGGAACTGGCTGACCGCGTTCAAGATATAGCGCCTACCAACTCTTACGTTACCAGCACGTCGACCGCTCCTAAAGATCCACTCATTATCAAGATGGCAGAACAAATAGCCGCGGTAACTAAAGAAGTCCAGTCATTAAAAATGCAGGGAAGACCCGGAGGACGTCAATGGACAAATCAAATTCTACAATGCCGTGGCATAGGTAATTTAAATCTCTTCTTTGGTACGAACTAAATAGAATTCGTAACAAATTTTCACACGGGCGCCGGTGACGCGGCTCACTATGGCGTGGCGGCGCAATACAACCAACGTCGTTTTGAACAAAATACGCAAAAAGACACTGTACCTTTGTTGAAATGTTCGAAGGACCACTCTTTTATGTAGAAGAATAATAACAATATCGAGTATTTTATGAACTGTATTTCCAAAGTTAAATTAATTAATGGTTAAACAAACTTACCTGAAGTGACGTTTGACCATAATTATACGAGACGCTACATCCGAACAGATTTATTCCTTTACTATGTAGTACACTTTACAATGTACTGGGCATTGCACAATTTAAGAGCTAAAATTTGAAATAAAAAGTATTCAATTGACTCATATCCTCCACTCCGGTCACCTTCAGCTCTCGCGCTAGTAACCGGTGAAGCCTCATTATTTTCAGAGATATATTTCGCGTATACGGGACAGGACTTTTGAGTTAATCAAAGGTTCAGGGTGAGGAGGGTAATAAATCTGTTCGGATGTAGCGTCTCGTATAATTATGGTCAAACGTCACTTCAGGTAAGTTTGTTTAACCATTAATTATACATCGACGCTACATCCTCCAGATTTATTCCTTTACTATGTAGATGTTTAGCGCTAAACGCGAAATAGCTAAGAAAGGAAACAATTAGTAATATATTCTATCATGTATCTAACTTAAGTCTTTATCTGACGTTTGAATTAATTACAATTAAACAATCATTTCATTTCAATCGATATAGACTAACTATATAAAGCTTCAGCAAAAGCATTACTGACATTTTTTTTAAAATCGGCTGATTATAAAATTTTGCAAGTAATAATGAACCGCCTGTTCAGCCTGCCGTTCGTTTGATCAGATCTACTGATAGACCTTTACGATTGGCTGCCGATGTTGATGCGTGACGCGTACTATGTGTACTATGCCGAAAACGTGGCCACATCAATCCCACTTTCTGAGAGCACAGTCTTTATCCATCGGACTTATAGTCTAAGCACTAGCGTTATGTATAGGCTTCTTCGTAGTTAAAATAAGTCTTTCGGTATCTGGAAGGCGTCGAAATTGACTAGTTGTTTCAATATACGCGGTTTATGCTTTTGCCGGACAAATATGTTCTTTTTATGTGGAGAATAAAGGCAAAGGTATTATTAAATGTGGCATTGACATTGACAAGATCATTAACTACCATATCCATACTCAATGTATTGGTCCTGACATCAGACAATCGGAGTAATGCTAACCTCTGTACCCGTTGTGCTGTTGACATAGCGAGAAGAGTTACCAACTTTTAGTTAATTTGCTCAATGGGAAGTCATGGTTGGGGTACCAATGACTTAAATGATCACGGACCAAATTAGGATTCCAAGTCGATTGGTTTTTCGGTAAGCATGGGTTTGTTTTAATATAATAGCCCCCTTTACAAATCTACAACTACGATCATATCTACACTCACTCCTTTGCCAATCAAGCCCAAAGCTGATCGAAATGTATTTCAGGTGGAGTAACTCACACCATTTTTAAATTGTTTCTTGAGGAAATCTAAAATTAAGAGAATACATTTTAATTTAGGTGTAATACAACCACTATTTTTATTTTTTATTTTTTTTGTATGCAGTATTGTACTATTTTAACGAACTCTCAGCTATGTATGAAATCATGACGTCCATTGTGTCTTCTACATGATTTGTTCTGTGAATGCTTTCCTGGTAATATTGATAACACCACGGTAAGTGTTCTGAAACGAGATACAAGTATCTCAAGGTTCGGAATAAATTATATAATTTGAGACCGGGACAATTTTTGAAATAAGGGATACTTGCTGACTTGGCTAGTATAGTACGACCATTCTTCCAGTAGCCTTATCACTTACAATTTTTCGCAAATTTTTAAGTATTAGCGAGAAAGGCGGAATCACCCGCCCAGTCCAATGTGAAGGCATTGATATCAAATGCCTTGGGATCGCGTTGCCACGAGACATGTTTAGGACATGTAGCATTTAGTCTGGTTGCAAATAAATGTACCTATAATGTGGATAACCAATGGTATATTTGATTCTATCAAACGCTGAGCCGGATAAATTCCACTCAGTGTCGAATTGCAGGAACGTGATAGATACTTCATCAGCCTTCTTGTTTTCACTTGATTTTATATAGGGTGCATATACCTGTGTAGTTAACGTTGATAACACCACTGCCAGATCTCGCTGGTGGTAATCTTTAAATGCTTATATTGCACACTCCCGTATCTGTTTATGTCATCATCATCCCACTTGTTGGGATACGGGTCTCTCCTCAATCGAAGGGGTATAGAGTATACTCTACTACGCTGCTCAATTGCGGTTTGGCTTAAACCAGTGTTTTCAAGCCGCCCAAAGGTCACTGCTTTGGCTTAACTACTGTCATATTATGACAACAGGTTATATTATCTTGCGAGAGGCGCAGCTCGTGTTGTATTATTTCGTATACGCAATAATACTTATTTTTAAACAACGAGTTAGCCAAACAGTTAAGTCCGTTAAACGCCGTAAGAATTTAAAAAAAGTGATATGATGTTTTGTCTCCTCTATATTCCAGAAACATCCCGTTCTTTGTTCATTACAAGAATTTTCTATATAGTATTTTATTTGCCTTCCCAAATTGGGTTGCTAGAAACCATAATGTTGGTGATCCACCATAAGAACTCTAATCGTAAGTCAGTAGACAAATGCATTACGTTATCAAAAATATTATTCTTTTGTAAAGCAATGAATTTTATTTTTCCATACGCTTAATACTTAACCCAACCATAGTCAATAGCCGGGCAAGCTGAGCATAATACCCCCAATAGTTTAGCGAAATTTTTAATAGAAACAAAAAAAAATATTTTTAATACAAATTATTTAACTTTATCCCGATTTTCTCTTGGTAAATCTAAACACGTGTTTCTTGAATCCAGCTCAAATCCTAGGTATTTATGACAAACCCCAAAAAGTTTACAGTAAATTAGTGGTTCTGAGACATAGGCGAAACATAGATATCGGCTATACAAATAATGTCATGTAGATAAATGTCAATTCTTAAACCTTGTCTCTCGTACTTAGTATGAGACAACTGGTTTAAGCTTAGTAAACATTATTGGCGCTGACGTCAAACCTAAAGGTTTACTGTTGTTAAACCATTGAAACTCGTATGTTTGTCCTTGAAATCTAAATCTAAAAAAAAAATTAATAGTATTATGAATGCATACTAAAAATATGCTTCTTTGAGATCAACTGCTGTCATAAAACAACCAAACAAACATGTGACAAAGTTTATTATAAGGTCATCAATTTTGCCACATTTCGAATATCTCTCATTTTAACATGTTGATTACTCATTTATTTTGTCTTATTGCAATGTCACTAAAGTTAATATTTTATGGGACCATGTTTTTGGGCAACAGGACCATTAAAAGGTACAAACAATATACCCTTTTACGAAACTTAAAATAACTATATCGTTACTTATGCAATACCATTTTTCCAAGTAGTAAAACCCGCGTGAGTAATTACCTCTACTGGGGTTTGAAGTTGGCGTGAGGAATTACCTCTACTGCTTGGCTGGCGCTCGTGGGTCGTCCGGAGCGGTTTTTCGCACATTGATTCGACTGGGGTATATAGCGGCCCAGCTGCCCACCCTGCCTGTAGGGCCGATGCACTGTCGAACGGGGTGGACCTCTCAAGTTTCCCTGGTTAGGGTATTTTCTAGCCGATGTTGTAGCGGCATCACTTCGCTTAACTTGAGCTGATTGAACTTACTTATTTGACTTGCATTTACAGCTGACTTTGACGCTTTTATCTTCTCGCCTAGATTAACCCCGGAAAGGTAAGTAACGTGTTTAAAAATGTTATGTATTTAGGTTTGATGACACTAGTTTCCTTCTGCGTTTAGTATCCTCATAATGAGTCTAAAAATATTTAGCTTATTTCGGAGATCTGTATTATATGTAAAATATATCTATTTCTATTTTATCAGTATTTCCATCAATAACTGTGCATAGAATGTAGGACGTGAAATTACATGGCCCCAGCGTTTAGCAATTTCGTCAGGTATTTTAGGGTCAAAAACTTTATGATATTCATAAGAATATTCTGTATCCGGTAATATTCGTCTGTAATAGTACCGAACAAACAAAGGCACCACCGTTTTTGTTTTAAAATAGGTGAACAATATACGTTTAATGTCACTGAACGCAATCTCGTTGCGTCACTGGACTACAATGGATCAGCCATGTGCACGACATGGAGTATACCATAATAAGTTGCAAGTCAGATATAATAAGAATATTCTGTATCCGGGTGGTAACATCTACGTCGCCTATCTTCGTAATATTCGTCTGTAATAGTCCAGAACAAACAAAGGCACCACCGTTTTTGTTTTAAAATAGAAAAACAATATACGTTTAATGTCACTGAACGCAATCTCGTTGCGTCACTGGACTACAATGGATCAGCCATGTGCACGACATGGAATATACCATAATAAGTTATATAATCTAATATCCACTTTATAGATTACCCCACAGTGGCGCACGAAAGCAGTGCACATCATTTTGAGTCTTTGGACGTACGCTCGTTACGCCGCTAGACTTGGTAGGTATCAGCCGTGCGCTCGTCAAGGAGTATAACCATACGTATAATTAGGTATATCGATATAATATAGTCTATAATATTTCAAAATGCTAGAAAACATTAGTAAATTTCCCCCTGCGAGCATGGCTCCTCAATAACGTAAAATAATTACCTATATTCGCCATACGAGATTTATTATCAAAACTAGACGGTAGGCAGCGAACATAATAATGAACATGGAATGTTACACTCAATGTTTCCGTTTTTATCTTTAACTTAGTCAAATAAATTTTATCAATTATTAATATCTAGCCAGAACACAATGTGTAATAATGTAATAGCCACTAACCTTGCGTTGACAATGAACCGGATTCCGATTTCGAATAATATCGTACGCGTTTCTCCTGTATTTTTCTGTTTCCTTTTACCCATAATTACACCGAAGCGCTATCGAAGATGATTACATTTGATAACTTGAAACTAATTTTAAGAGTAGTTGCAATGCCCGCACAAAGAAAGCGAATGAGGCTTCACCGGTTACAAGCGCGGGAGCCGAAGGTGACCGGAGTGGAGGATATGAGTCAATTGAATACTTTTTATTTCAAATTTTAGCTCTTAAATTGTGCAATGCCCAGTACATTGTAAAGTGTACTACATAGTAAAGGAATAAATCTGGAGGATGTAGCGTCGATGTATAATTACCCATACATTAGGCCGACACCATGATTGAATTTAGAGAGAGTTTGACAATCAGAAAATGTTGCCAGTTAATGGATCATTTTAAGTGTTGTCCGTTCATGGATATTTTAATGTTTAATATTTCTTAAACACATACTAATATTATAAATATTTAAGTGTCTTTTTTACGGGTTTTCGTGACGCCATATTCATATTCATTTATTTCGTAACAATACAGTATTGTGTTGAAAATGCATAATGTCAATTTTAAATACATTAATCATAAATTAAATTGAAGACTAACATAAAATATAACAATAATAATATGTCAATTATCATTATCAGATCAATAATCAATTAGAATTAATAATATTAAAAGAATTAAATATAATAATAACAGCAAAATATTAAAAATAATTATGTCATAATTCATGCGGACATTATATTAAATATGTACTAAGAAAAAAAATACTAACGATGTCATAACAAATTCTAATACTAATTTTTCTTGCAAATTATATAATTAAATCTAATTAAATCCATTTAATTGACACACAATATAGGAAAACAATATTGTGTACAAAAGAAGGGAAGCGGTTGTATTATCTCTCATCGTTTATGTATTCGGCCACGGAATAGTAGCACTTAGTCAATAAAAATTGTTTCAGTTTGTCATTAAACAATTTTATAGATTGGTATTTGAGACAAGATCTTTCCTTCTTGTGTTTTTCCTCCGCTTTCTTTCCTCGTCCGTCTCATATTCGTGTATATGTTTCACTAAATGAGTCAGCAACACCAAAACGTAAAGACCAGGTACAGTCATAATACCAAGCCTCACAAAATGTTCTCGACATGATTCCTGCTGTCTTATTCGGATTATGGTTCGTATCGCTCTTTTTTGTAAAGTAAAAGCCTTCGTAATGTTGTAATTATAACTCCTATCCCAGAATATTATGCTGTTCCAAAGTTTGGATTCCACTAATGCTTATGGTGAGCCATCTTAAGGTGAGCTAAGTCTACTTCGTCTCTTAAAGATAATCGCCAATCCATACTAATGTTATAAATCAGACAGAGTGTCTGTCTGTTACCTCTTCACGTTTAAATCGCTGGACCGATTTAGATGAAATTTGGTTCAGTGATACCTTAAGTCCTAGGAAAGGACGTAAGATAGTTTTTGTCCCAGAAATTATCTGTTATTGTAATTTTTGTAGGGCGGTTCTATGTTCGACTGTATGTATTTCTTAATATAGTCTCAATGATTTCTCCGTCAGTTGTTCAGTAATTTTAATAATTCTTATTTGTTTGAGAGGGTACACTCTTCAGGTGGTCCCATATTAATCAAATCAGCATATTATGATGATGAATGCATATTTGTATTTTATTACGACAATGCCTATCACAGTTTTGTGAAGTTTTAACTAATAATTACTAGAGTTACTACTCGAGTAGTGCTCTACAGCAGGCCTTAAAAAGCCAAATTTTCTTTATTTTTTTCAAATTACGCATTGACTCAAATACATAACAGCCCTTGCAAGTGACGTGTATTTTTATTTTTGACTGTTTTTTTAATAGCTTAATTAATGATGACTTAATTATAGATTTAAAGTATAATTTAATTAACGACGATCGTTCCAAAATACTAGCAGCATTGTTTACAAGTGAGATAGAGAAATACATAATTTTCGTTTTCTCAAAATTTATAACAATCCTCACACAAGTCTCGATTTCAATGTTCTTCCCGGTAATATTAAGATCGTTTTACATTCAAAGCTACGATTTTTATTATGTCACGAAAGTTTTTTACGTCACTAAAAGCGCATACAAGCTTACGGTCTGGCTGATTTAGCAGTCGTCGTTGTCTATCGAGGTTTGTAACACCAAACTCATTATCAAGTTTATAACACTCAGGAAACGAAATGAAATGAAATTCCCTATGGGCACTGAGACACGTTTCCCACTTTATTTGTAAATAATTTCTTATTCTTATTTTGTCATTTACCACAGTGTTCTACATGTTGAGAGTGATTTTTCAATAGCCTAATTTAATTATTGAAAGTTTAATTGATAAATTCGTTAGATATAACGATGTTCCTTGAAAAACAATAGCTGCATTGTTTACAATAACTGAGATAACGAAATACAAGATTTAACTTTTCTAAAAGTTTATAACAAGTCCCACCGATCTCCCGATCTCAATGTTGCTTCCCTGTAACATTGAGAGCAGTTTGCATTCAAAGCAACGAGGTTTGATTGTATCACGAATATTTTTTACGTCACTATAATAGCAAACTAACTTACGGTCTGCCTAATATAAAAGCAATTATCGTTTTCTATAGAAGTTTGTAGCACCAAATAATTATGATATTGATTAATTTGTGTTGTGATACAAATTTGATAAATTTGTATGTCATTATCAAGTTTGACACTTATGAAACGAAATGAAATGAAATTCTTTATTCTTCTTCTTCCATTGGGCCCTTATGGGCACTGAGATACGTTTTACATTTTTTTTATTATAAATAATTTCTTATTCTTATTTTTACTTTGTCATTATTGTATTACTTCTTCGCCAATGGTTGGAGGACCATAGGTCCTCTAAACAGAACCTATTTTATACAAAATAAAACATACAATGGGAAGTAAAGACTTTACTTAGACTTAAAAGCTCGGTAGCATGGGCAACTCCTCAACGATATAAGACGCTCATCTCTGAATTGAGTCATAAAACTCAAGCTGATATCCCGGTGTTCCAGCTCATAGAAGGTACGAGTATACTCGATGTGAAATCAGACTTGGAACTTATTCTATAAAAACAGTTGAGCTCGTTTTGTGGACTCCACCATCGCAATGCTAAGAATACCAATGTTCTAGGCGATGGTAAGGAGTATAACCTGGAATTGTAGAACTCAACAACTGTGTAAGCCGTAAACACACAGAGGTGTGTCATATTTATTTGATTATATTTTTACAGGACATAAAGCCAATGCGCCTGATGAGCGTAGTTTTATTTTGTTCATTTAGCTGGATATGTGTAGTACTTGGAGGACAAATACTCGATATAATTGTAAAACAGTTAGAACAAACAAAACATAATTTGTGTGTTTTCACTATTAAAATCTACAAACACTGGTAAGTGACAGTCTCAAATTTGAAGTATCACCATTATCATACCATTTCTATACTCATAATGTTATAATAAAACCATCTGTTTACCTTGATAATGCCTTAGCGGCGAAACCGGTCTGTAAAATTAAATATAATTAAGTGAAATAGTACAAGTGTTTTATTATAACTTTATGATAATAATGTTCCACCAAGTGCCAACAATCAACAGTATCAACTTTTTTTCTATGCCCCGCTAACTACGGATGTAGTCAAATTGTGTCGCCAACTTATTCGGTCTTCTAAGTTCAATGATAAAAGTTACAGAAATAATTAACGAAATATAGAGCAAAGTTGCATAAAAACGAACAACAAATATTTCTTTACATTCGTATGTTCCATTTTATTTCAAATTTTAAAAATAGTTGTTATCTATACAAAATGGTTAAGATATTTAATAAACACGTAAACGCCTTTGCGTTATGCCTAGAGCGTGAACGATGTAGGCACATACCCCGGCCCGAGGCACGGATATATATACCAGGTATATATACCCTGAATAACGAAGGTTCGATATATCGGCTGAGCAATATATTTCTGTGTTAGTCAGAAAGAGTAATATCGGCATTACCATCTCCAGGTGTCGATAGAAGGCGTTCACATAGGAATGCCGACTTTACCAACATCAGGGCCCTTTCTGATATTAGTAAAATCCGTAATATTAATGGGGGTTGGTTGAACTGTTTCATTGCGAAGTATACTCCTAAACTTTTTCCCACGCTACAGAGTGCCCTCCTAGAACACGGAGCTTCACAGCTTTACAGCTCGGGGAGGGATTTTCCAGCACCATTGGTGCCGATATCCTGTTAGGATACACGCTCATGTGACTTGAATGAGCAGGTTTTCAACCCGTAGGTTTACTACGGGTTGCATCCCAGTCACAGTTAAATAACTATTTAATCTATATATATAAAAGAAAGTCGTGTTTGTTACAACACTTATAACTCGAGAACGGCTGGACCGATTGCCATGGTTTTTGATTTGTTGGATTTGTCTCCGTCCCGAATAGCAGAATAACTCTTAAAAACATTGGAAAATTCTCGAAAAAATAAAATAAAAGAAAAAACATTTTCCCATACAAATGAAAGTGTCAGTTGAAAAAGAGATTACGATATTTGTTGGTTGTCAAATATCAAAACGTCAAATCGATTGGTGTCACTTTTATGTCGGGAAAGTTGTCTGTGATTTGTTATGAAAATTTAAAAATGTCAAATCGATAGGGGTGAAAACGCTTTTCCCATGGGGTTCGAGCGCAAGAATCAAATCAGAGTAAACATCAAAAGAAATGACAATTACAAATCACCAAAATGATAAAACCTATTTCAAAACTAAAAAAAATAAAACAACGTTTTTTTAAAAAAAAATTAACAATAAGGAAATCTTTATTTTTATGAAATCTTCAGTTTTTATGGATACGGGTCTTCCCTCAACCGAAGGGGTTTAGAGCGTACTCCAACACGCTGCTCAACTGCGGGTTGGCGGAGGCCAGTGTTTTCGAACCGCCTAAAGGCCACTGACTTAACTTAACCACTGTCATTAAATGATAACAACCGGGACCGACAGCTTAACGTGCCTTCCGAAGCACGGAGGAGCTCAAGATGAGCTAATGATAAAAACCGGGACCGACGGCTTAACGTGCCTTCCGAAGCACGGAGGAGCTCAAGATGAGCTAATGATAACAATCGGGACCGACAGCTTAACGTGCCTTCCGAAGCACGGAGGAGCTCAAGATGAGCTAATGATAACAACCGGGACCGACGGCTTAACGTGCCTTCCGAAGCACGGAGGAGCTCAAGATGAGCTAATGATAACAACCGGGACCGATGGCTTAACGTGCCTTCCGAAGCACGGAGGAGCTCAAGATGAGCTAATGATAACAACCGGGACCGACGGCTTAACGTGCCTTCCGAAGCACGGAGGAGCTCAAGATGAGCTAATGATAACAACCGGGACCGACGGCTTAACGTGTCTTTCGAATCACGGAGGAGCTCGAGGTAATATAAACCCATCCGTGTACAGGCTACGGTCGACGTTGCTTAACTTGCGTGTTCAATTAGACTGACACGCGCAATGACGCCATCGAGCTTCTCTATTATTTTCTACTATTCATTGTTTTAATTCCATAAAATCATAAATTTAGTTCAGCTAATATGTACCACGACATTCATTGATTGTTAGGCGGTACGAAGTTCGCCGGGACAGCTAGTTGTAACATAAAAGTACCTAATAATTAGAGCTTTGTTATAAAACAATTCAACAACAAACAACAAACTCAAACAAAGAAAAATTATGCAATATTTCCATTTATTACAAAACATTTTTTTATTGTAGTTATTACTGTTATTGTTCTCAAATTTTTATTTTATATACATTGTGTATTTTCAGAATCAGTCGTTAAGTTAACCAATAAGATACTCAACATGACGGAAAGCCAGTATGGTTATTTTTCTGTCTACGGAATTTATCACTTCAATATAAGGACTGTGATGTGTTTTGCTGCCTGCACCTTTGTTTACGTTACTGCTATATTGCAATTTGAACTCGGCACAGACTCTGCCATATTTGATAATAATACTTCTACTTTTTAAATTCTAAATATCGATTTAAAATTGCACTAGCGGTGTGTGTTAAAACACCAAAGCACAGAATTATTTTTTTAACAAAAATGTACAAAATTTTAGGTACATAATTTAATTGGACAGTGTGTTATTTTTTTAATGAATTTTGAAATACACTTTTGAATAGTATGACCCTGTGCGTTTTTGTACACGACTCACAAAATATCTTTGAAACGACTTCAAACCTATCTTCCTGTTAATAGCAAAGCTTTGTTAGCAGGTACCCTTCTACATCCGCTCCTAGATTACAAAGATATTGCATATCTAGACTCTTCGGAAGATCTGATTAATAAGTAGGAGTGAATATAAAATTTTCGTATCAGATATGTTTTTGGATTGCGGAAATCAAACCATATCACGGAATATCGTAATATGTACTTTGAGGTGTTGAATTGTCCTGACTTCAAGCAACGACTCTGTTTATATCCTTCTGGAGCCTCTCACAATCCTCCTTGTCTTTTACAGCAAGATATAGCTTGAGGTCGTCGGCAAACAGCAAGCACTTCGCGTTCTTAAGAACATGGGGTAGGTCATTTATCATAATAATGAATTCAAGGGGCCCGAGGTTACTCCCCTGACTTATTCCTGACCTAGTGTAATAAGGTGTCGACATATAACCCTCGTACTCTACATATTGCCGTCTATCCCGCATATAGCATGCAAAAAATGTTAGTAAATGCGGAGTAAAACCGATGCCAGCCAACTTTCGAAGCAGTACATCATTATTGACTAGTCAACGTTAGCCGAGCTCCTCCATGCAAAGTGCTTAAGTCTGCATTTTCTATTAATAGTTGTGTGTATCGACCAGAATATGGTATTATGATGGGGTTTTTCATATTCATAGGCAAGTCGGAGTTCTTGACACGTCCGCCGACACGTATCAGCTAGTTCTTATCGATTTGAGGGTTCACTTTCAATAGTGTACTCTTCTTAGATAAAGTTTCATTATTAATCAGTTGTTTATAATCTTCCGTAAATTGTGTTTTTTGTACGTGACTTATAATTAGTATGTTAGCTTTATTTAATTCGCTTGTTGTTAGGTATTCCGGTTCGGATTTCCGTTTGTTGCGTAATATAGAAATATAGCGTAGTATCTATGACGTAAATCGTATCACTAGTTTTAATTAACTACATTTATTTAATATGTAGTTGTAAAATGTTCTTCGTTCTTAGGCGAGGCTGTTTTCCGAACGTGATGAGCTATGGAGCCGAAGTTAGTTTGAAAGTTACAGAATTGTTTCTTGTTTTCTTCAGTCTCTCGTTCTTTCAGAAATTCAGGTCCTTGCCACCATAAGTTGTGACTCATGAGTTTGCTTGGCAACTTGCCTCTCGAAGCGCAGTCAGCGGCGTTATACTCTGATCTGACATAACCCCAGTTAGTCGCAGGGATGACGCGCTTGATTTTGACGACTCTGTTAGCAACATACGCCTCTCTGTTTGACGTATCGCCTTGAATCCACGCTAATACCATTATTCGCAAGGCAATCCATGGGGCGCATTTCAGGCCATATGTAAGGGTGCAAAGTTGGTATTCCCTGAGGCGTTCGTTTGGTGTATCCCTCCAGATTATTTTTTGCAGGGGTTGTTGTTCTGCTGCGATCCATATACAACGGTACATTTTCTCAATGTCCGCAGTAAAGGCGTATTTGTATGATCTCCACTTCAAAATGAGCGCTTGAATATCCTTTTGAAGTTTGGGGCCATTCTCAAGGAGGCTGTTGAGACTGTGGCCGTTGCTATTTTTTTGAGATGCGTTAAACACAACTCTTAGTTTGCTAGTTGTGGAGTTTTCTTTCAATACTCCGTGGTGCGGTAAATAGCACATAGTAGTTGATATAGGAGACGATGGCTTCATATGTCCTAGTTCTTTGTATTCCTTAATAAAATCTTTGTACATAGTAGATAGTTGTTTATTTTTATTAAGGCGTTTCTCTAGTTGTAGAAATTGGGAAACAGCGATGGGTCTTGATGTTCCCAGTTTTTCCTCGTAATCGGCGCAAAGTGGCATCTTGGCGATGTATTTTCCGTCCGAGGCTCGTTGTACTGTTTCCTTGTAATAAAGTTCACATTGGTCATCCTTAGAAATATCCTTAGAGTTCTGGATTTCTTCGGTCTCCCAAAATTTTGTTAGTTCCTCCAAACTGATCAGTGTCATATGACAGTTAAATGTTTTCATTTTCCCGCATAATATCCACCCTACGTGTGTCTGTTGGGCAACAGAGGATTATTGGCTTCCCTTTAGTACCCCATCCAGAATTATTTCAGAATACACGTCTGCTCCCAATAAAAGGTCAACAGGGCGAGACTTGTTGAATTCTGGATCTGCAAGTTTCAGATTTTCCAAGTGTGGCCAGTTAGATTTTTCAAAAGTTAAGCTGGGTAAGTTATTAGTTAGTTTCTTCATAATAAGTGCTTGAGTTTCAAAGGTGAAGTCAGAGTGTATCGACTGCAAATATGACGCGTGCGCGCGGATTCGCCGCATCAGCAAAATATAAAATATGTTGCGGAATCACAACGTGTTGAGAGGGGTTTCCTTCAGGGTTGATTCACTATCACCTTTTGGGAACACACTATCTAAAATGTTATTAAAAACTTCCTCTTCTCATAATAAAATATATTTCATCAAAATAAAACTTAAAACAATAAACCACAATCTACCACATCTTTTTCCTGATTCTTCTTGACAACTTTCTTTCAACTAAATTTTCTCAAACCCCAAACAAAATACATTCTTTTATTTAAATTCAAATTCCTACAATGTCACTATGTTTTTCAGCCATCAATAAAACCATAAACAATAAAACTAATTCTCCAACATCCCCTCTTAAATTAATATTACCTAACTTATTAAATCCCATACACATATTCCCCACTTAACAAATCTATCTAAATAAATATAACCCCATAAATATTAATTTAAAATAATTCTACCTAAACAACCTTAATATATAAATTTCAAATTAATCAATCAAAACAACCTTAAAACTAAATTTCCAATTAATCAGCCAAACAACCTTAACCTATCATTATATCTATAACATTACATTAAATCACTTCACTATGTTCATTTTTAATTAAGTGTCACTAACTATATATTTCCTTAGTCTTAAAAACTTTGTTCTGTCTAATCCTTTTGTCAATATGTCCGCATAATTTGAATTTGTTGGACAGTAGAATATCTCAATTTTATTTTCTTGAATTTTTTCTTTAATAAAGTGAAATCTAACGTCTATATGTTTACTTCTTCTATTCAAGATTCCATTTTTAATTAATACAATAGCAGACTGATTATCAACAAATAGTTCCGTTTTTGGTATTTTACCAGTTATTTCATGAATTAATTTTTGAACGTATAATAGATCTTTAATGCATTCGGCAGCTGAGATGTATTCTGCCTCTGTACTGGACAGAGCAGTCACGGACTGTTTACGCGAACACCAATGAATAGGTCCACCACTGTACAGGATGACAAAGCCAGTCGTACTTTTCCTAGTATCAGGATCACCGGCAAAGTCTGCATCACAATACGCTCTCAAAGTTAAATCATTCCCTCTCAAATAAGTAATGCCATTCGAAACAGAGCTTTTTAAATACCTAAACAAATTTTTGATATTTAGAAAATCATTTAAGTTAGGATTCTCTTGAAATCGACTACAATACCCAATATGAAAAGCAAGATCTAAACGAGTTTTATTCACTAAATATAATAAAGAACCTATAAATGTCCTATAACGATGCACATCATCAATACTCCCTTTCCCCTCTTGATGTGTATCGATCAAAATATCCGGATAAACACTTGGTTTCAAATTCTCATAATTATATTTATTAATTAATGATTCTACATATGTCTTTTGATATATTTTTACAAAATTATCTCTAACGTCTATATCAATACCAAGAAACTTTTCAACTTTATCAAACTTTCTCATTTCAAATTATTTTTCTAATTTTGTTATTATATTATTTAATTGTAAAATATTATTTCCGATTAAAACTCCGTCATCAACATAAATTGCTAAATATATTTCTTTCTCTTTACAGAAAAACAAACAAGGATCTAATTTTAATTGTATAAAACCTAACTTTTTTAAATATTCGGTTATTCTCTTGTTCCACATAAGTGTTGCTTGTTTCAGTCCATATAAACTCTTCTTTAATTTACAAATTTTATTCTTACTATTTTCAATATTATAGCCTGTTGGTATTTCCATAAAAATTTCTTCTTCCAAATCTCCATATAAAAATGCTGTCTTCACATCAAATTGCTTCATCTTGTATCCTCTTTGAGCCGCAATTGCCAACAGTAAACGTATACTTGTAGTATTAACCACTGGACTATATGTTTCTTTATAATCAATATTATATTTCTGTAAGAAACCTCTTGCTACTAATCTAGCTTTATATTTTCCACCTGGTTTAATTGTAAAAATCCATTTACTTGTAATTATTTTTCTATTTTCTGCTTCTGACTTATTTACAATAACCCATGTTGTAACGTAGTACACGGTACTAGTTAATATAAAATTATCACAATGTCTATTATTTAAAAATTTAAACAAATTTACTTAAAACTAAACTAAAACTAAAATTAAATAAAAGAAAATATATAATACCTAAACTTATTTACAATTAAAATAATAATAAACATATATACACATAAAAACAAACTAATTTATCAACACTACTTACGATAGAAATTGGTCAACTCAAGAACGGCTGATTCTGCATTAGTGTCTGCAACATGCCGCGTTTTTATGTAGGTAGTTTATTTCTTATATCTCGATGCACCGTTAACCGGTCATCATTGGCATCATTTCCTTGCTACGAGACACACGATATACGTTCTCATCCCAGAACGTCCTTGCGTCGTGATTTGAATTGTGGAAGAAGTGAAAGTTTTATACTAAACTTATACCAGTATACGAGTACCTAACAACTAACTAAAGTGTTAAGACCTAAGTGCTATTCAAACCCGAAATTCGGTAAGTGGCGAACTAATATTTCATTTTAGTATCCCTTAGGTAATCTTACTTTCTAGATAATTTTTAAATTAAATTTGTGAATTTCGATAGTGTTTCTAGTAATATCTAAATAAAAGTAACATTACGTCGAGTGTAGAAACTCATAGATTTTTCGCCCGGGCGCGGGCGTGGAGATCTTCTGCTACCGCCCGGTATAGAAATAAATGAAATCTAGAACATTTTTTTATTGAATTGTTATCTTTGAGAACAAGTAGTTAGTTTTCTATTGTAAACTCTGTTCTTGTCAGTCCATCAGCCACAGTCATTGCACTAAACGTAGGTACCTAGGTCCATCACCATCACCTCATATCATCATCATCACTTCTCGTGGAAAAATGGCTGGCCGTCATAATATATTTATAGCATTTCACTGACACTGGCCATCACTTCCAGGGTTCCAGTTTCGGACTACAGAATAGGAGATACCCGTACGGGCACATACTACCTCAGCACATAAATACCTGCCTACTTGAGTCCTGGACAGCCGCAAGATCAAGCCACCGGCAACTCCACTCCCCAGCACTGGACCCCAGGACAGTACCTCTTGACTGGGAAACCAGAACTACCGGCATAGTAGGGCCTCTAAACTCACCCCTGAGCTATTATTTTTTTTAAATAAATTATATTTTGTTAATTGAGTGTTGTGTTGCTCATTTATAGCACCTCACGCACAAACGCTTCACTGGCGCCCAAGTGTTTTTTTTTCTAAATTTTCTCATGCTTTTCTATGCCCGGAGTTCTGCTTTCTTAGAGTAGTTGCATGTCTGTGTGCTTCTTTTATTTTTTGGTTTTGTGAAACGTTTTTTTTATTATTTTTGGTTGCTCGCAACTAAGGTGTAACATTTTTATTCATTTCCATTGTAAAATGGTAATTTGTGTATTTGACTTAAATTGTGTTCTTTGACCGCAACTATAGAAATCATCCTACCTTCAAAGTAAAATATTATCAATCTTATGTTGCAGTAAGTAATTCGGACTTTTTTCAAAGTGTCCAGTTCTTTCTTTTTCTCTTTAGACTTATTGTTAAGTTACACATTAGTTGCATTTTTTTAGTGTTTTATATTTTTGTTCTTTTTAGTTCTGTGCCTGTGATTTTTTTTATTTTTTTGTTTTCTCAAAATTCATTATCATTTTCATTCATTTCAACCAAAACGTTAATTAATTTCATTCATTTATTTTGTAAAGAACAGAGTATTTTTTTATTAGTTCTATAAAACCAGTCCATTTTTTTTTTAGTTCACTATTTGCAAAATTTCGGTTTTGATATTATGGCTTATCCAATTAAGTTTTTATCGTTGCAAAAATCAGAGCTTGAATACGAGGTAGATATTAGAGGTACGACTCCCGGAGCCACCGTACAAGAACTTCGCAAGCAAATTGTTAAATTAATTCCACTCTTTCCTTCTGAGGATATTTTAGATTCATCTTTAAATATAGAGGATGATCTTAAAGGTGTCTCAAATGTTTTAACTAAAATTAAAGCAAGTTTCGATGCTGATGTTGACCGCACCAGTCTTTTGCGAATACAGAACTTGATTCATCATTTATACCATCGTCTTAATAGAATGACTCGTAGCGAAGAAGTTGCACACGCTTATGATTCTTGCGTTGACCACTTTAAAAAATATTTTAATAAATTTAACTCTTTAAAAGATAAGTATTTAGCCGACCCGTTAGCCTCTTCTGCTAGCGTTAGTGAAATTTCACCTTCTTTAAACCCCATAAACGTCTCAGTCACTTGCGATCGTACCTCGCAAGACATCAGCAAACTAAAATATGATGGCAATAGTTGCGTCCGTTCCTTCATCCAAAGGGCAAATGAATTTAAAGAGGCTAGGAATATGTCAGATGAAAAATTACTTTCACATGCAACTGAGATATTTTCTGGTAATGCACTTCATTGGTTCCGAAGTAACAAAGATCTTATTTCTGATTGGAACTGTCTCTTGAATAGACTCAAAGAAGATTTCGATAAGTCTGATTATGATTATAGACTTTTATCTGAAATCCGTTCTAGAACACAGGGTGAGACCGAAAACATAACTATATATTTGTCTATTATGTCTGGGTTGTTTTCACGTTTGTCGAAAACTCCTTCAGAAGAAAGCAAATTGGAGATAATTTTACATAATATCCGTCCCTGTTATTCCATTATATTAGCTTCGGTTCCCGAAATTAAATCCATTGAAGAGCTGAGATCTTTGTGTACTAACTTTGAGAAGGTTCAAGCGCGTCTTTCACATTTTCGTGAACCACCAGGTCCTTCATCGGATACATTAGCGCCTGAGTTTGCATACTCTAAACCGAAACCTTATAATAAATATGACAATTTTAATAGAAACAATAATGCACAGGGTTACAGCAAACAAAATGAAAATAAAAATGGTTATGCTAATTTTAACCAAAAATATTTAGCTGCTATTGATACACCAAAGCGTCGTTATTGCCCGAGATGCCGTACGGATACTCATGGCCTACGCCAATGTACAGCAGACAAATCCAATATTCTTTGTTTTGTTTGTGGTAAGAAAGACGTTAAGACACCAGAGTGTCCCGACTGTAACCAGAAGAAAACTAATTTAAAACCAATTTCAAAAAACTAGTTGGTCAGAACTGTGACAATAGCAATTTTGATAAAGAAGATTGGAAAAACTGGTTACAAACGATCTCTAATTTTTTCAAAATTTATAAAGTTGTTTCAGTTCTTTCTTGTAAACCAAATAACGATTTGAGACCTTATGTTTCTGTTAAAATAAACGACCTTGTTATAGCAGGATTGCTAGACTCAGGTTCCGCGGTTACTATAGTAGGTAATAATGCACAAAAAGCACTTCTCAATCAGGGTCTTCAACTTGAAAGCAGCACTTTGAATCCTACTTTTCTTGTAGCTGCTGGAGGCCAGAAATTAAATAGCATTGGTTCTATGAATCTTCCCATTCACTTTGAAAACCAATTTCACATTATTAAGGCATTAGTAGTCCCTGAAATTGAAAATAATCTTATTCTAGGAATTGACTTTTGGCGCAAATTTCAAATCTGTCCAAAACATTTGCACTCAATTACTATTGGTCCTACTAGTAACAACATTGCCTCTGTTAATAAAGATACCTTTTTGCAAAATTATGATACCCTTAGTAACACTGAAAAGGTCATGGCAGATAACGTCATGCGTCAGTTTGAAGAAATTTCTTCAAAAGTCAAAGGTCTTGGCAATACCAGTTTGATCACTCATCGTATTGATACTGGAGATACTCAACCGATCCGTCAGCGCTATTACCGCATGTCGCCTGAGAAACAACGTATTCTTGTGGAACAGGTAGACGAAATGTTGGCTCTCGACGTTATCGAACCCTGTGAAAGCGCATGGTCTTCCCCTGTGTTAATTGTGACCAAAAAGAATGGCGAGCCTCGATTTTGCTTGGACAGCCGAAAACTAAATTCAGTGACGAAGAAGGACGCATATAATTTGCCCTACGTCTCTGAGATCTTAGATAATCTTCGCGATGCGAAATATTTGTCAAGCATCGATCTATCTAAAGCATTTTGGCAAATCAACATTCATCCTGACGATCGAGACAAAACAGCTTTTTACGTCCCTGGCAGAGGCACATTCAGATTTAAACGTACTGCCTTTGGCTTAACTAACGCTCCGGCCACTCAACAGCGTCTAGTTGACTTACTTTTCAGTGAATTCGACCAGAAAGTTTTTGCATATTTGGATGACGTCATTATTGTAAGTAACGACTTTAACAGTCACGTTTCTCTGCTCCTTTGCGTATTAGATAAATTAAAACATGCTAATCTAACAATTAACCAGGATAAATGCTGTTTCTTCCGTGATAAACTCAAATATCTTGGTTATGTCGTGGATAGTGGTGGTCTCAGAACTGATCCTGAAAAGGTGCAGGCCATACTTCAATATCCTACACCTTCATCAAAAAAGGACGTCAAACGGTTTTTAGGCACTGCCACTTGGTATCGTAGGTTTGTACCAAATTTTAGCACCATAGCAGCTCCGTTGAACAAATTAACGTCTAATAAGAAGAATTCCCCTCCTTTTGAGTGGACTAAAGAAGCAGAAGCTGCATTTTTAAAATTAAAGGAATGCCTAGTATCAGCACCAGTCTTATCTTGTCCCAATTACAACCTCCCGTTTGAGGTACATACGGATGCCAGCAACTATGGTATCGGTGCAATGCTTACCCAAACCATAAACTCCAAAGAGCACCCCATTGCTTACATGAGTAGATCACTCTCCGCACCTGAACGAAATTACAGCATCACTGAGCGCGAGACTTTGGCTGTGATTTCTGCTCTGGAGCATTGGAGGTGCTATTTGGAGAACGGTAAACAGTTCACGGTATACACCGACCACAGTGCGCTTAAATGGTTTCTGTCCTTGAACAATCCTACGGGAAGACTGGCTCGCTGGGGCGTGCGTTTGTCATCCTTCGATTTCGAAATCAAGCACCGTCGTGGCTCGGATAATGTCATTCCAGATGCGCTCTCTAGAGCCATCCCTGTAAGTGCCATCAGCACATCGAACGTTTTTGATACCACATCCGATTCTTGGTACAAAAACACCTACAACGGTTGCCTTAATAATCAACAAAATTTTCCAAATTTTATTATAAAAAATAATAGTTTATTTCGGCTTAGCAAGGACAAGTGTGAACTAAAGTCTGAATTTTCTTGGAAGGAGGTTATACCGAGCGAGTTGCGTGAGCAAATCATTTACGAAAATCACTCCGAGCCTACAGCCGGACATCTTGGTATCTTTAAAACCTACAAACGGATTGCTTTACGTTACTATTGGCCCGGTATGTACAAAGATGTAGTCAAATTTGTAACATCGTGTGATAAGTGCTTGTCTCATAAAATCCAAAATCACACTACTTTAGGAGAAATGGGACGTCCAAAGCAATGTTCACGTCCATTTCAGGCCATTTCAATAGATTTAATGGGTCCTTTGCCTGTTAGTCGTAAGCAGAATTCATATATTTTCGTAGTTACATGTTGTTTTTCAAAATTCTGTTTAATCTTTCCAATCAGAAGTGCTACTTCGCAGATAATTACCAAAATTTTACAAGATTCTGTTTTTCTTGTTCACGGCGTTCCCCAAACTATATTTCTTGACAATGGCAGCCAATTCACTAGCACTCATACAGAAACTTTTTTCAAAAAGTATTGTTACACCTCGATTTTCTACCTTTGGTAAGAGGTTTTATGAAAATCGAGATTGTATACGGGGTACTAAGTAGAACGTGGGTAGAAAGAAAGATCCGATTTGCACAGGGTAGCTCTTTAATTCACAATAAATTTGGAGTTATTGAAACTTGGATCCAGTAATTTATAAAGTTTTTATAATTACAACTATGGCATATAATATTAGGAAATCGTTACAGTTGCTCAGAAGTAGGGGAATGGCTCCCAGGGATCGCCAGCTGTCGGACGGAAGGTAAAATTGATTCCTCGTCAAAGTACAAAAGGATCTTCAACAGTGACCAGACGGGTCCGAGGTCAATGTCCGAACGCTGTAGAACACTGCGGAGCGATTCCCTTTAAGGATTGTTTAGTTCACAAAAAAAACAAAAATAATCCCGGGGGACTATTTAAAAAAAATTACCGAGTCGCTTAGTTAAGTTTCACAATCAGTTTTTAAATTATTCTATAATTCCAAAAATGCAATCAGGGTCAGTGGTGACCATGATTCAAACAAAATTCACTTACTATATGAGTACGCCAGGTATTGCCTTACATGTAAGCCACTGCTAAACACAAAGTGGTGTCTAAACACCTTATATAATAACACACTAAGAAATATAAAGCCCGTTAATGCTTTAATAGTAAAGTAAAGAAAATTAGAAATTAGAGCATGAGTTCTATCTCTATTTAAGGGAATGAGTGGGGTCTGACATAAACGTAGGTAATTCCAGTTCAACCGTCATAATTGATGCGATGGCTAAATACCAAACCGTTGGTTAAAGTTCGCTCTCGTTAAAGAAAATTGGTAACCCGGGGGAATTGATACAGCGCGTATACTCGACCGTATTGGTCATAAACGTTTCATACTAATAATAAGGGGGGGGGGGGGGGCGCCAGCTCGATATCCGAGCAAATTAAACTAGTTGGGTCTTACTTGAGTGCGGTAGGGTCGTCATGCCCGTCTGCGATACTTTCCGAAAGTTCCTTGTAGATCGCAAGCACTAGTCCTTACTAATCCTCACTAGTCCTTACTAATCCTCACTAGTCCGGTTGCCTGCAAATTCTTCTAAGCCTGGAACTGCATAAAGGCACAAAATTAACGACGCATACCAAGTACAAAAGACTACCAGCGGAGACGGAGAACTTTGCACTCACTCGCACCGACTACACAACCAATATATTTACTAACAAGACACTTTCCATCACTAGCAGGTAGCCTATTAGCCCAGGAATCAACAACCCTTTGATAATCACACATATTTATTAATGGGGTTGAAGTTATATCTACCATTCAATATTGAATATATTACACATGTCCATTCTCGTATAATACGGCTTGAAATTCGTACAATAAGCACTTTAAATTCCGTTCAAAGCGCTCCACACTACCATCTGCAATTAAGAACGCGTCGCTTTTATAAAATATGCAAAGCCAACACCATCGACTTGAAACCGATGATACGTTCACAGTAACACGGGCCCAGTTTATTCAAAACCATTAACAATAACTGAAATGAATCTTACATACCTTATAAGCGGTGATTATGGTCATCGCGGTCACGAAGGCTCGGCGTGGATTTAGATACGTCATCGACGCATGTCATTCGAAGAAAATTAATTCAACATCTTTGTTCGTTGCTAAAACAATTAAAAGCAATCATCATGAGCTGTAATACTCAGCGAATGGAGATAACACACGTGAAAAGTCACGCTCCGCTTACCTGGAACATCGGTCACCATTATTTAATTTCTTTCTTCAAAAACCGGGAATTAAACCCGAACGATGGAGGTCTACGCCTACCATATATATATTAGTATCCGTTAGCCATTATTTGGTATAACTTCCATGCAAGATTGCTTGATCCTCGCTGGAATTAAAATTTATAAAAACTCGACCGGCTACCGAGCACGGCCGTTCAAAAAATGAAAAATGACAAGTCACCGCTTCCGCGATCGACTGACAGATCCCGCGCCACGTCCGTCGGCTGTCACTAACTACCATTCTAAGCGCCCTGGATGCTATATCCTTTCGAGCTAAAATTATAAAGATTACGTTTTTACTTTTGAGATACGAAACCCAAAAAAATGTTGTAACAGTACCCCCCTCATCACCAGAGATTTGACCCGTGGGAAAATCTCGTCGCTGGCCCTCCAGCGGTTTCCTCACAAAACTGGGTTGCAACAATTCCTACTAGAAAAAGAAAACAATTGTCTTTTCTACAAAGACAAGGACTGCTACAAAAGGCAACAATATAAACAAACATAACCTCCGATGGGGAGACAATAGCTATATTAAAGAAAATAAAGTATGGGAAAACCATAGTTCCTAGAAAGAAAACAACGGTTTTTCCAAACAAAATAATTGTTCGAATTAAAGAACACAAGGTTCAATTTTCACAGAAGAAAACAATAGTTGATGACTGAGTAGTGTACGATTTCTATCTTTCTACTATAGATTAAGATAATTATAGACTGAATTCCATTAACGATTATAACATAAACATAAATATGATACTCTTTATGAAAGTTAACGAAATAGACTACATAGCTTTATGTTTACACATACGAGACTTCAATACAACTTGCTTTCACTTTCATTCAGTCCACAATCTTCCTCATTATCAAACACTATCTCCTAATTATTCAATCAGTCATACAAACTCTACATTCTTTTTTTTTTTACTATCATACAAGATACAATCTCTACTATCAATTAACGTGGATCCCCGCTATTCATCAGTCATACTTCGCGCATGCATTCCCACCTGCAATTCTCCTGACACAAGATTTTTTTTTAATTCTACATTACGTAAAGCAAGTCGTATTCAGCCTTTGAAGGGATAATAGAATAATAGTTGGGGTCACACTTCAAGTATAGAGTAACAAACCGCTCTATTAGGCGACAATGGTAATAGGCTTTTATTCTCGAGTTTACCAATCCGCCCGTGTCTTATGGCTTAATTTTTATTTCATCCATGTGGCCTAAGATACATTAAATAAACTAATGAACTATAAAACTCCATTACATAGACTTAAATACTGGTCGGCTAAACAGTTGACAATCGAATACAGTGTTACCAACCGCACTGGAACGGAGCGTGTTGGCTTTTCTTTCCAGTCACGAACCGCTGGGGTAACAAGGCTTATTTTGACATCGTTAAGCCACTGGAATATCCGAACCAAAAATAACTCTTGGGGCGTAAGTCTAATCTATTTATAAGCATAGATGAGATAAACCTTTTTGAGCATCATATAAATAAATATAAACCTTATCAAGTCTGACCTAACTTTATCTAGGAGAGACGAGGTCCCTAACTAATCGTACACACCTCTTCAAGCAACTTCTTTTTTTTTAAAAGGGCAACTTTAAGACGCTAATAAAAGAAAAAAAAAAAACTCCACGGCTATCACTACAATACTGACGGCTATGCAGTTAACGCCATGACTACAGTGTTACCAACCGCACTGAAACGAAGAGTTAAGGCTTTGGGAACCAGTCACTATCCGCTGGGGTATTAAGGCTTATTTTTATGTCGTTAACGAAACTGACATAAACCAATCAGAATATAAACTTAAACTATTTGCTGAATGAATGAGTCCCGCGTTCGGAGTTCAGTGCTAAGACTCAACTCCGACGGCGAGGCGCATGTCACCAGCCACGTGGCAATCGCGGCCCACAAAGCAGTCCCATAGCGGATACCAGACAGCATAACCGCCTCTGCCGCCTCAGCGATACAGGCGTGGGTGCTTTTTAGTATGGGGTTGGGGTTATAGCCCGACCACTCACACTTCAGTGAAGCCGGTCTCGCGTCCGAAGTTCAGCGTGCAGCTCAAGTCCGGCGACGAGACCCTGCTCCACCAGTAGGTCACGCGAGCGCACAACGCTCTCTCCCACAACTAGGTCTGAGAAATCCCAGAATTAAGTAGCTAACTAACCTGTGCAAAACCATAGTACGATTCTAAAGGACGCCTTCTAATGAAAGCAAACATGCAAAAAATGAAAAGAAAAAAAAAACAAACTGGCTAACCTACCTTCTATCCGCCTGAAGGTGGTTAATCGCCCCTTAAATTGTCCAACTTATTATTCTTGTTCCATCAAAGCAGCCTACACGCCTAACCAAAGTATTGGTATCCCCTCTCCAGGATAAAAACTGCTAAACAGTCAGAGAGCGGTTACCAACACGGTTGCCAGCCTCAGGACGATCTACTCGTTGCCTTACCAACGGTCCGGAGCTTAAGGACACCCCCAGTGAGGTGTCAAACAGCTACCACCTAAAACAAACAACTACGGAAACCCCAAATCATAATTATTAATATGGGTCAAAATTAGGGCAGTTCAACTTCAAACTGCGCAGCCCATCTCCGGGCTCGAACCCACAACATAAAAAAAGGCATACGCCCTCTCAGCGCACACACCATGCGCGCGTGCGCGCACGACAAGTCCTCCGACGTCCAAAGGGACCACGGTTACGGCAACACTGTACCGCAACCAAAAGAAACTGGGGTCGTGGCAACACTCTACCACGACCAAAAGAAAAAAACCACAACATCATCAAGTCACCGGGTCGCGCGGGCATATACAGCCGGTCACGTTCCCGATGAAAAAAATAAGGTCCCTTTTAGGCATCACTGTGCCAAAAGGAACGGCGGCCGCGGCAACACTGTACCACGACCAAATTCAAAACACCAACAACAACAACTAAAGTAACAAGGCTAACCACATGGTGAAAACCTACTATAAACTACCGAGGCCCGCCAGGTTCATTGAAATCCTTAACGAGCCACGATCCCAATTCCTTCTCGGAACCACAGCTTTTCAATTCATAGGACAACGGAGAAAGTTTCCTCCCTACAACACACTTATCAAATTTAGGGGCCAAGTAGGCCAAAAAAAAAACAAAAAAAATTGAGAGGCGACACTCTGGGGATAGGTTTTCTTCCACAAAGTGTCACCTACTCGAAGATGTCCCGCAGTACTCCTAAATTACGCGCACAGGCATCGCGAAAGGCGCAGGTAGGTGTGGGCTGTCGTACGGTATCATAGCCGTAGACATCTCCGTAACTCACTGCTTCTCGTCCGTGCATCAAGAATAAGGGGGTAATGCGGGTCAACCCGTCCGTGGCGGCGTTCATCGCGTATTGATGTAAAAAAATGTCTAGATGTGTGTTTGAATAATTCCGACACGTAAAAATAATAAGTAAGCAAGAATAATTAGTAGGCAAGAACTGGCGTTTCCTATACGTACAGTAGGCCGCTTAATATAATATAAAGTTAACGTGACAATTGTTAATCACTGGTAACAAAAAAAATCATAGGATACCCTTAATAAAATAGGGAAACCCTTAATAAAACACGCAATGAATTTGCCGCTTCACGGTACGACAAAACAAAAAAAATTACTAATAAACAACAATAAATTGTAAAATAGTAATAAATTGTAAAAGTGTAAATAATAAATTGTAAACAATAATAAATTGTATAACAAATTCGCCAATAAGCGTTTGTAAAATAATAAATATAAAATAATTGTATAATAAAGGCAGGCTCCCGGACTAGTAAAAAAAATAAGGCGCTGATCAAGTCCCCGCAAGCTAGAATTACCTCGTTTTATGAGTGTAGCCTAAGACACACCCACTATGTCAGAACACTAAATAAAGTACGGCTACACGATTGGTACGCCACTGATACACCTCGGCGCACACATCATGTGGTCGTAAATAATAGAATAATAGGCCCCACGTTGGGCGCCACTGTTACACCTCGATTTTCTACCTTTGGTAAGAGGTTTTATGAAAATCGAGATTGTATACAATAAATTTGGAGTTATTGAAACTTGGATCCAGTAATTTATAAAGTTTTTATAATTACAACTATGGCATATAATATTAGGAAATCGTTACAGTTGCTCAGAAGTAGGGGAATGGCTCCCAGGGATCGCCAGCTGTCGGACGGAAGGTAAAATTGATTCCTCGTCAAAGTACAAAAGGATCTTCAACAGTGACCAGACGGGTCCGAGGTCAATGTCCGAACGCTGTAGAACACTGCGGAGCGATTCCCTTTAAGGATTGTTTAGTTCACAAAAAAAACAAAAATAATCCCAGGGGACTATTTAAAAAAAATTACCGAGTCGCTTAGTTAAGTTTCACAATCAGTTTTTAAATTATTCTATAATTCCAAAAATGCAATCAGGGTCAGTGGTGACCATGATTCAAACAAAATTCACTTACTATATGAGTACGCCAGGTATTGCCTTACATGTAAGCCACTGCTAAACACAAAGTGGTGTCTAAACACCTTATATAATAACACACTAAGAAATATAAAGCCCGTTAATGCTTTAATAGTAAAGTAAAGAAAATTAGAAATTAGAGCATGAGTTCTATCTCTATTTAAGGGAATGAGTGGGGTCTGACATAAACGTAGGTAATTCCAGTTCAACCGTCATAATTGATGCGATGGCTAAATACCAAACCGTTGGTTAAAGTTCGCTCTCGTTAAAGAAAATTGGTAACCCGGGGGAATTGATACAGCGCGTATACTCGACCGTATTGGTCATAAACGTTTCATACTAATAATAAGGGGGGGGGGGGCGCCAGCTCGATATCCGAGCAAATTAAACTAGTTGGGTCTTACTTGAGTGCGGTAGGGTCGTCATGCCCGTCTGCGATACTTTCCGAAAGTTCCTTGTAGATCGCAAGCACTAGTCCTTACTAATCCTCACTAGTCCTTACTAATCCTCACTAGTCCGGTTGCCTGCAAATTCTTCTAAGCCTGGAACTGCATAAAGGCACAAAATTAACGACGCATACCAAGTACAAAAGACTACCAGCGGAGACGGAGAACTTTGCACTCACTCGCACCGACTACACAACCAATATATTTACTAACAAGACACTTTCCATCACTAGCAGGTAGCCTATTAGCCCAGGAATCAACAACCCTTTGATAATCACACATATTTATTAATGGGGTTGAAGTTATATCTACCATTCAATATTGAATATATTACACATGTCCATTCTCGTATAATACGGCTTGAAATTCGTACAATAAGCACTTTAAATTCCGTTCAAAGCGCTCCACACTACCATCTGCAATTAAGAACGCGTCGCTTTTATAAAATATGCAAAGCCAACACCATCGACTTGAAACCGATGATACGTTCACAGTAACACGGGCCCAGTTTATTCAAAACCATTAACAATAACTGAAATGAATCTTACATACCTTATAAGCGGTGATTATGGTCATCGCGGTCACGAAGGCTCGGCGTGGATTTAGATACGACATCGACGCATGTCATTCGAAGAAAATTAATTCAACATCTTTGTTCGTTGCTAAAACAATTAAAAGCAATCATCATGAGCTGTAATACTCAGCGAATGGAGATAACACACGTGAAAAGTCACGCTCCGCTTACCTGGAACATCGGTCACCATTATTTAATTTCTTTCTTCAAAAACCGGGAATTAAACCCGAACGATGGAGGTCTACGCCTACCATATATATATTAGTATCCGTTAGCCATTATTTGGTATAACTTCCATGCAAGATTGCTTGATCCTCGCTGGAATTAAAATTTATAAAAACTCGACCGGCTACCGAGCACGGCCGTTCAAAAAATGAAAAATGACAAGTCACCGCTTCCGCGATCGACTGACAGATCCCGCGCCACGTCCGTCGGCTGTCACTAACTACCATTCTAAGCGCCCTGGATGCTATATCCTTTCGAGCTAAAATTATAAAGATTACGTTTTTACTTTTGAGATACGAAACCCAAAAAAATGTTGTAACAGTATAATGTGCCAAATATATTCTTTTCCCCTAAGTACACGCCACAAATTAATACGGTTGAGCGTTATAATAGGACAATCATAACATGCCTATCCACATTCGTCGATGAAGATCATAGGTCTTGGGACACTCAAATCCCTTCAGTTCAGTTCGCTATCAATAACTCGGTGAACGAAGCTACTGGATATACCCCTTCGTTCCTAGTTTTCGGTAGGGAATTGGTTACTTGCGGCACTCATTACGTGGATAACGACCTCGGTGATGAAGTAGTTTTTCTACCACGTGATGTTTACGCCGAAAATCTGGGTTGCTTATCAAAAATATTTGACAAAGTACAATTCAAGCTTTGGCAAGCCCACGTTAAAAATACTAGTCACTATAACCTCAGGCGCAAACCTGCTGAATTTAACGTAGGTGATATAGTGATGAAAAGAACCTATGTACTAAGCGACAAACATAAGTACTTTAGTAAAAAACTGGCACCAAAGTACTTCAAATATCGCGTAATACCCAAAAAGTCTCCATTAGTATATAATTTGGCTGACATGTCAGGCAAAGATTTGGGTACTTGGCATATAAAAGATATTAAATTAGCCAATACCTCATAATATAAGTTTTTTTAAAATTTCTTGTGTACAATTTTATACCCACCAATTATACCTATATAAAAGCATTGCATATATCGCTAGTTTTTTTTAGTTAGACAGAGTATAAAATCTGCTTAACTTATATCATGTTTATATGAGTGCCATGGTAAATTTTTGTATAATATTTGCCACGGTTGTTTGAATGTAGATAATATGACTGAAGAGGTATAAAAGATGATGTATGAATAGAAAAAACAAACGTATTTACTAAGAAGATGCGGATTTTATTAAAAGGGAATAAAATCCTTGGGTACGAGAGGGGGTAGTGTAACGTAGTACACGGTACTAGTTAATATAAAATTATCACAATGTCTATTATTTAAAAATTTAAACAAATTTACTTAAAACTAAACTAAAACTAAAATTAAATAAAAGAAAATATATAATACCTAAACTTATTTACAATTAAAATAATAATAAACATATATTCACATAAAAACAAACTAATTTATCAACACTACTTACGATAGAAATTGGTCAACTCAAGAACGGCTGATTCTGCATTAGTGTCTGCAACATGCCGCGTTTTTATGTAGGTAGTTTATTTCTTATATCTCGATGCACCGTTAACCGGTCATCATTGGCATCATTTCCTTGCTACGAGACACACGATATACGTTCTCATCCCAGAACGTCCTTGCGTCGTGATTTGAATTGTGGAAGAAGTGAAAGTTTTATACTAAACTTATACCAGTATACGAGTACCTAACAACTAACTAAAGTGTTAAGACCTAAGTGCTATTCAAACCCGAAATTCGGTAAGTGGCGAACTAATATTTCATTTTAGTATCCCTTAGGTAATCTTACTTTCTAGATAATTTTTAAATTAAATTTGTGAATTTAGATAGTGTTTCTAGTAATATCTAAATAAAAGTAACATTACGTCGAGTGTAGAAACTCATAGATTTTTCGCCCGGGCGCGGGCGTGGAGATCTTCTGCTACCGCCCGGTATAGAAATAAATGAAATCTAGAACATTTTTTTATTGAATTGTTATCTTTGAGAACAAGTAGTTAGTTTTCTATTGTAAACTCTGTTCTTGTCAGTCCATCAGCCACAGTCATTGCACTAAACGTAGGTACCTAGGTCCATCACCATCACCTCATATCATCATCATCACTTCTCGTGGAAAAATGGCTGGCCGTCATAATATATTTATAGCATTTCACTGACACTGGCCATCACTTCCAGGGTTCCAGTTTCGGACTACAGAATAGGAGATACCCGTACGGGCACATACTACCTCAGCACATAAATACCTGCCTACTTGAGTCCTGGACAGCCGCAAGATCAAGCCACCGGCAACTCTACTCCCCAGCACTGGACCCCAGGACAGTACCTCTTGACTGGGAAACCAGAACTACCGGCATAGTAGGGCCTCTAAACTCACCCCTGAGCTATTATTTTTTTTAAATAAATTATATTTTGTTAATTGAGTGTTGTGTTGCTCATTTATAGCACCTCACGCACAAACGCTTCAATGTCTTATTCTTTTCCAAAGAACCTTTTTCTTCATCAATGGCCTTTTGCCATAACAACTTCTCATCACCTTTAATTGCTTCACTATAAGTTAAAAACGAACTTTCTAAATCATAATCTTTCAATCTCTCTGGTAATCTTCTCTCTCTTTTAGGCAAAATTCTTCTAGGAATTTGTTCATTAATTATTTCATTTGCATCTTCAAATAGTTCATCATCTTCATCTTCATTTTCTTGAACATTTTCATTTAAAATCTCTGGCTCCACTATTTCATTTACACAAACACCATTATCATCTTCACTATCATTATTACTTAAAACCTCATCATTATTCTTTAAACTTTCTTCATTATTATTTAAAAATTCTTCATCATTATTAACCGCACTAATTCCATCACTATTTTCTAAATTATAATCATCGACAATATCTATCACTTGTGTATTCCCATCACTATTCGACCCTGCATGACTATATCTATAATTTCCCCTCTCAAAGTGAGAATCACTATCCACCGAACACTCATTAACATTTTCATCACAAAAAATTCTATATAAACCCATCATGTTATCACTCGAATTATATTCTTCTAAAAATTCAATAACTTTTGTTTTATTATTATCAAATTTAACATCTCTAGAATAATGTATTTTTAAATTAATTGGATCCCAAATCTTATAACCGTTATTCGTATAACCAATTAATAAACCCTTATTGCACCTTGAATCTAATTTACTAACATTAGGTTTATTATTTTTAAAATAAGCCAAAGAACCGAAAATATTTAAATGTTCTAAATTTGGAATTCTGTTGAACCACATTTCAGCCGGCGTTCTACTATTAATTCTATTCGAGCACCTATTAGTTAAATATGCTGCAGTAAGTACCGCTTCACCCCATAATTGTTTTGGTAAACTCATATCAAATAGTAACGCTCTAGTCTTTTCCATAATTGTTCTATTTAATCGCTCAGATTTCCCATTAAGTTGGGGTGTATATGGTATATTATAATCTATTTGAATTCCCCTTTCTTCAAAAAATTTCTTTAATCTATTACTAGAGTATTCTCCCCCATTATCGCATCTAAAAGTTTTAATTTTAGTACTAAAATGATTTTCTGCCACATTAATATAATTAATTATTTTAGAATATGCTTAATCTTTTCTTTTAATGAGAAAACTTTCATAAAGTGTGTGTAATCATCTAAAAATGTGATAAAATATTTATATCCGTCAAAAGTTGGAACCCCTATTGGCCCACAGATGTCGCTATGAATAATTTCTAATGGCTTTGTAGCCCTATGACGTTCTGTTTTGAAAGGTTTTCTACATAACTTGGATTGCGTGCAGACTTCGCAGATGTCCAAACTATCTTTAATATCAAGATTAATACCACGTACTAAGCCTTTAGTATTATTAATCGAGGAATGTCCTAATGCTCTATGCCAAAATTCCTCTTTTGATATTCTAGAAAAGTTGACTGACCTTGAATTTCCTATGTGGTTAACATATTCAATAGGAATTCTTACGTAGTACAGGTCGTCACTGCCCCTGGTCGCAGTAAGAAAGCAGACCCCATCATCGTAGACCTAACATTGGTTTCTGAAAAATTTAATTTCATAATTATAATCTGTCAGCTTCGGTATTGAAATAATATTTTTTATCATTTTTGGAACATATAGAACATCACTGAAGGTCCAATTGTTATTTCTACTGTACAGTTTTCCTACTTTATTAACAGTATGTATGTTACCATCAGCTGTTGCTATTCTATATTGTTTATTGCTTAAATTTTGTAAATATTTATCATTATTAATTATATGGTTACTTGCTCCAGAATCCATTATAAATTCAACTATTTCATGTGAACTGAATGTTAAAGATTTGACATTACTCCTCTCTAAATTGATCCTCTATCTAAGCAGTATTTTGTATAATGTTAGTCATTCTTACAAATACTACAGTTATTTTCTTCTTTGCAAGCTGTATGTTTATGTCCAATTCTTAAACATTTAAAACATTGTAATGCATTTCCCATGTATTCCATCCTGTTATGTGTATTTCTGTTTCTGCAAAATTTAGCAACATGTCCTTTCTTGCCACAGTTGTAACAGTCTTTAATATAAAATGTGTTGGCAGTTGTTTCACTTTCATCATTCTCCTTTCTGTCTTGATGATTTACCTCCACTAATATTCTTGAAATCAAATTATCTAAATTCCTATCTTGTTTTCCAGTTGATTGCCACGCCGTTCGAAAGTAGTCAAATTTTGTAGGTAAACAGCTTAATATTTTTGATATGACTTGCTGGTCTTCCATTTGAAAATCAAGGCTCCTAATTTTTGTTACTTTATTTTGCAGTTTACTAATGTCATTCATTATGTTTTCTGTAATTTTGAAATTATAAAATTCTTCCAATAAAGTGCAAATCTGTGTTTCTTTATTTCCCAAAAATAAATTATCTAATTTTGTAATCATATCCTTAGCGGTATCACATTCTATAATATGATTAATATATTTGTCGTGCAAACTATTAATAATTAGGTATTTTGCTTTATTGTCTTTCTTTGTACATACCTTTTCTTTTGATTCGGCAGTCAAAACATCATGCAAATCTTTAGCGTGTAAAAGAATAAGCATCTTTTTCTTCCTTAAGGTATAATCACAGTCACTGTTTAGTTTAGGATAAAAATCAGTTTTAAATTTCTCACCCATATTTTCGGAATCCATGTTAATTTATTAATATAAACTCGTAATCAAAAAAATATTTTTTGCAAGGCCCATGACCTGTTGCGGAATCACAACGTGTTGAGAGGGGTTTCCTTCAGGGTTGATTCACTATCACCTTTTGGGAACACACTATCTAAAATGTTATTAAAAACTTCCTCTTCTCATAATAAAATATATTTCATCAAAATAAAACTTAAAACAATAAACCACAATCTACCACATCTTTTTCCTGATTCTTCTTGACAACTTTCTTTCAACTAAATTTTCTCAAACCCCAAACAAAATACATTCTTTTATTTAAATTCAAATTCCTACAATGTCACTATGTTTTTCAGCCATCAATAAAACCATAAACAATAAAACTAATTCTCCAACAAAATAAACATGTGTGGTGTAAACCGTACATACATTATTGTAGAGATGTATTTGCGAAGTGCAAACACAATTGAAGAAGGAAAGTATAAAACTTAAAAAAAAAAATAACCCGATTTATAATAGGCCAGGAATTAAATCGAAGTTATTATGATGGTATAATTACAATGAGGTTTGAATGACAAAGATATATAAATAATAAATTAAATAAATATTTACAGTTTTATATTTTAACATGCCATTTGGCCCTAGATCCATCAGGATCTTCAAGAACATAAACCAAAGGAGATAGCTTTTCAATTACTTTAGTTTTAATAAATTTAGGTGCTAGCTTAGCACTAAAGTAACAACCACCATTGCTCAAAACATAGTTTTTACGCCAAATGACGTCACCGACATTAAATGTTTTAAATGTGTGTCTAAGATTATATCTCGAAGCATTTTTATCATGAGCAACGTGCAATGCTAATTGAACTTTATCAAATATATTAGAAAGTAAACCCAGAGGGCCAATTCTCGTAATTTTTCTACGATCGCAGATTGAAAGTTGACCGAATCGAGATTGAATTGTGAATTGACTAAAATTATATACTTTATTTCATTGATTAATTATTATCAATTTCTTTAGTTGGCAAAGTAACATTCTTAGTTTGTTTAATTCTCAGTCATATTCTGATATAATCCCACTTAAATTAAACTTTGAAGTTACATAATGTGATACGAGAATACCAAATGTGACATTTGTGAGATCGAGACTGGATCGGAACTGGATTTCGACTACATTTTAATCACGAGAATTGCCCCTCAGATTGCTTGCATAAATGTCTCTAGGCAGGACGGTAAGTTATAATGGAGAGTAAAAAACAAACGGAATATTGTATTTTGTTGAAAGTTATGGAATTCACGAGATTGGAATTGAGTATCGTTATCCATTATAATAGACTAGCAAAGTACCCGTGCTTCGCTACGGGACCACTCCTGATTTGCGTCTATTTTTGTTAAGATTCCAGATATTTCAATTTTTCCCCTTTAAGGACTGTTTCATATTGACCATTATTACAAACATGCACCATTTAGGTTAAGACGTCCCGATAAACAATATTTTTGGCATTCGCACCAGGAGCCAAAATTGTGAGGCTTCCAGGAGAACTTACTCCTGAGCAAGCTACATTCAACTGATCATGAGAGAAACAGTCCTATCTCAAGTCAACCCCAGCGACCTTTAGAGACTGCCCCCTGAACTTTGTTAATGGTCATAGCAAAACACCTTTATGGGAAATTTAAGTCTCTTAAATTGAACGGGGTGGTCTGATGGAATAATGGGAAGGCGGGGTATAAAGAGAGATTCCTCAACAGCGCATCCTTTACTGTCCTCACTCAACAACTCATCGTTCCAATTGTTTAATACGTGAACAATGGTGGCACGAACCTCCTGATGATACACCTCCGTTCCATGCAAGTGGTAGGAGATGGAGCGGAACAGGCCAGCTCCATCATCTTCCACAGCTATAATGGTATGGGGCAAGATCACACCTTCCACAAGTATAAATTTAGTCAATCTTGACGTCATTGTATAAAAATACCGAAATTCTTATATTAAGTAGATATACCCCATAAAGTCGGTACTTAGAATAGATTTTTCAATTAGTTTTCTGCACCAAATGTATGTAGCTTCATTTGAAAGACACAGTTTTTTTTACGCCCTCCGCGCGCGATGGATTACCTCCTGGGGTAACTACTGGGATGAGGTGAGCGATAAACAGTCATGGATAACCCCATGGTTTGAAATAATCTCTCGTATATACCCTTTCCTTAATAACGAAACCATAGCGCGCTGTACAAATGCTAGGTATAGCGCCATCTAGTGATGAGTTAATTAAAATATAAATATAACATTTTTAGACATTTCTTGGCTTGGCGCTGGTCAAAAGTTAATCAGTAACCCTTTTTTTATGAACAACTATTCCACCAAGTCTCAAAATCGTAGGTGAATCGATTTCCAAAAAGAGGGTTTTATATCAATCCCCTATTTTCAAGCTCTAAGGGGTGAAATTTCGGAAAATTCCATCTTAATGCGCGCTTACATTGTATAGGGAACACATATCCAAAGCCAGTGGTCTGGGCTGTGCGTCGATTAGTGAGTCAGTCAGTCAGTCAGGCTCGCGTGAAATTCGCGCATTTTTGATTATCCAAGTCAAGTCTAACACGCAACGTAACCACCTTCAAGTAGTACCTTTAATTGTACTAAATACGGATGCAAGAACGCTGCGCCGGCCGCCCGCGATTGTACATATAAGCACTGATTATCGCCAAATACAAATTTAAAAAAGTTTTAGGATAACACTTCAGTCAACACACAAGTCTTATTCCATCAGCCTAAAAAGGATAAATCAAAGTTTAAAAAAATTACATGATGATGGTCACGTTAGCCATGTTGAATTTTAAAATCGTTGTTGTTTTCGTAATCAGCGACCCGATAAAATATAAAAACAATAATATCCTTGATGATTTTCAGACTATGTGACCCCATTTTACTCCTTTTTTTTGGGTTGAGATTCGAAAAATCCTTAAACACGTGTTCACTCGTTTATCTATAGAAGTACTCGTGTATAGTTTAGAATAAAATAGTCTAACTAATCTCATTTCCCTCCACAAACTGTGGACCTCTGTTTCACCCTCTTAGGGGTAAAATTTGAAAAATCCTCTTAAGTAGTTTTGTGTCCACTATGTTATATTTTCAAATCGATTCACATTTCACAAAAAAACGTCACCTCCTATTTTCCAATTAAAATTACATGATTGCATGCATGTGTCCTGTTGTAATTGTGCCGTAATAAATCGAACTGCCAATATGAAATACCTAGGTTTGCTAATCGACGAGAGATTCACGTGGACAAATCACGTGGATATGGTGGCTGGAAGAATACGTAGTATTATGTAGGTACATTTTTAAAAAACTCCGCAGTATTTAATGATTTTATGATTGTTTTAAATAAAACACTGTGCTCGTTATGGCTGACAAAACGGAACTCGTTTATTAAGTTTTTACTTCACTTCAGTTACAAGTTAACATACAGATCGCATAGATAGCGCTAGTGGTATTTTGAGGACTGAATAACACCCCCACTCTCAAAATACACACATTTATCTACTATAATATAATTATCAAAATACCTTGACAATACCTAACATATTAGTAAACTTATGATGCTTAACTGAATTTAAACTTTTCGTCAACATATCTGCTGGCATATTACCTGTAGGTAAATAATTTACTCTAACTATCTTGTTAGAAATTACTTCCCTACAATAATGATAACGTATATCAATGTGCTTTGTTCTGTTGTGAAAAACAGGATTATCAGACAACTTCTTAGCACTCTGATTGTCATTATTCAATACAATAGTATACATTTTTCCAGTTATTTCACTTTGTAGGTTCATTAAATAAACAGCTTCCCTACAACCCTCTGCAAGTGCCATGTATTCCGCCTCCGTACTAGAGAGCGCTACTGTTCTTTGTTTTTTGCAATACCATGATATGACAGAACCTGACAACATGAAACAGAAACCAGAATAAGATTTTCTATCTGTTGAATTATCTCCCCAGTCAGCATCAACATATCCCTCAATATTACAATTACTATTTTTACAAAATTTTAAACCTAAATTTCTAGTCTGTTTTAAATATCTTAGTATTCTCTTAGCGCAAGACCAGTGTTCATTGGTATAACTCTTATTAAATTGACTCAAGTAACCAACTGCATAAGCTATGTCAGGTCTTGTTAGAACTGCTAAGTACATAAGACTTCCAATGAGTTGTTGGTAAGGATATTGACCTTTGTGACTGTCATTGTTTACAATATTTAATTTTGCCTCCATAGGGGTATTCACAGTTTTACAGTCAGTCATATTAAATTTGTACAATAAATAATCTATATAGTTAGCTTGACTCAATGTAATTACATTATTCACCCTATCAGTGTTCACATTTATACCAAGACATTGCTTGATTTGCCCCAAATCTTTAATTATAAACTTACTACTTAAGATCTCCTTTAAAGATTCAGACTCCTTTTTATCATTAGAAAAAATAAAAAAATAATCGACATACAATGTCACAATTGTTCTAAGACCATTAGTAATTTTTGTATACAAGCATTGCTCTAATTTAGACTTTTTATAACCACTATCTAACATTACATTATCTACTTTTATATGCCAAGCTCTGGAGGATTGTTTGAGACCATATATTGCTTTCTTTAACTTAAGAACTTTAGTTTTATTGTCATCAGAACATTCAAAACAATCTGGTTTCTGCATATAAATGGTTTCCTCCAATTCTCCATTAAGAAATGCAGTCTTAACATCTAAATGTGTAGTTTCTAGTCCAAGCTGCACTGCCAAAGCAAACAATTTAATAATCTCAATGTATTATGCCTGACTACAGGCGAGAAAGTCTCACTGTAATCTATGCCACTCTTTTGATTATAACATTTAGCAACTAGTCTAGCACGATAGCAAATGTCATTATCATTTTCACACTTTTTCTTTTTGAGCACCCATTTACATTTTACAATAGTCCCACTTTTCGGAGCATCTACCAGTTCCCACGCACTATTATTTTCAAAGCACTGTAATTCTTCTCTGACAGCACATAACCAACGATCTTTTTCCGGGCCTTGTAGAGCTTCCTCCAAAGTTAACTCACTGACATCCATATTGATACCTTCTGTACACATATTTGAGAAGCCATACCTGTCTGGTTTGCGCTTTTCTCTGGGTGGTAATGATTCTATAACACTGCCAGTACTCGCATTAGAACTGTCAGACTCTTCACTCTCACAGGGTACATAATCGGGATCATCTGCATTATCTGCGGACAAAAATGAATCATCTAACTGATGATTGTCCCCCACTGAATCTATATCTTTCTTGTCATTCTGTATGTGGGAATCCAAGTTTATGTTTTCTACAGTTACTGTCACATTACTTGTTTGCAATTGTTTTTCAATTATTATGACATCTCGACTGGTTGTTATTAACTTGGACTGAGGATTGTATATTCTATATCCTTTCACATTTTCCGGGTAACCCACCAGAATACATTGAACAGACTTCTTATCCCATTTTAATCTTTTATCTTTTGGAACATGTACCATTACAGTACTTCCAAATACTCTAAGGTGACTAATATCTGGTTTCTTATTAGTCCACAATTCATACGGAGTTTTGTTGTTTAATCCAGGTGATACTGTTCGATTCTGCAAATAAACAGCTGTGTTAGATGCCTCTGCCCAGAACTCCTTCTCTAAACCAGCATCGAATAACAAACATCGAGCCTTTTCAACAATAGTCCGGTTCATACGCTCACTTAAGCCATTTTGTTCAGGCGTGTAAGGGTTAGTTCTCTGATGTTCTATGCCCTTTTGCTTTAGATAATTTTCAAATGCCTGATTACAAAATTCCCGACCATTGTCACTGCGTAGAACCTTCACTTTTTGGCCTAGTTTATTTTCTACTTTGGCTACATAATCTCGAAAACATTGAAAAGCTTCACTTTTATTTGTCATAAAATAAATATGAGTCATACGACTATAGTCATCAACAAATATGATATAATACCTTGATCCACCTAGAGAGACACTCTCCATTGGTCCGCACACATCGCTGTGAATGATACCTAGCAACTGATTGCTTCTATTACTACCGCTTGGGAAAGGTAGACAGACGGCTTTGCTTCCCTTCACAACAGGTAACACAGGAAGTTGCACTGGTCTCTGCCTTCTGGTTCAAATATAAGCCTTCCACAGCATTCTGCATCTTGTTGAGGTAGGTATTGTTAACATGTCCCAGTCTGCGATGCCACATCTCATTGGATACTGTAAGTGCAGCTGATAGGTATGTAGGCATATTTAGTTTATACACTCCATTAACCAAGGTACTTGTTGCCACCAAAACACCCTCTCTGTTGTAAATATCACAACCATCGTTTCTGAAATTCACTTTGTTGCCTTTGTTTATAAGCTGACTTACTGAAAGGAGATTTGTTGTGAGACTCAGAACACATATAACCTCTTCCACTGTTACCTCAAAGTAGTTTTCATTAGTATAAGTAGTTATTTGTACATCACCAGAACATTTAACTGCTACTTTATTATCATTAGCAACAATAATTTCTTTCGTGGTTGGTTCGTAACATTCATTTTTTATCCAATGTTCATTTGTTGTCAAATGTACACTCGCTCCGGAGTCAACATACCAATCAGATTTACTGTAAACACCACTGAGAAACACCACACTAAATGCATTTGTTTGTTTTCGATCCATTTCTTTGTTATTTATTGTATTTATGCATTGATTCCGGTAATGTCCCAGTTGTTTACACTTGAAACATCTAATCACTTTTGACTTTGACAACTGTCCGCCATCGGCGCCATCTTTGCCGCGATGTTTGTCTCTGTTTATTGGTTTGATATTTTTCTTATGTTGGCTCCACTGATGTTTGTGTTGAAACGTACCAAAGGCAGCACTATCGACATCACGAACTTCCGATTCCATATCCAATAGTTTTGATTTGATGGAATCTGTTGTAATTGTCATGCCAGAATGTTCTATGGCCATAATCATTGGCGAAAACTTTTCTGTTAATCCCGCCAACAACAAAGAACCAATCCATTCGTCGTTGATGTTGAAGCCAGTTCCTGCTAATTTCTGACCCGTCTCCACTAATTGAGTCACATAAGAATACATGGAATCACAATTTTCTAGTCGTATTGATATTAGGGTTCTCAACGGACTTATTCTTCTAGTAAATCCAGAATCATCATACAAAGATTTCAACTTATCCCACAATTCCTTCGTAGAATTCACTTCTTTGACATGAACATAAATGGACGGATCGATAGTTAAAATCAATTTGGCTCTGGTTTTAGCATCTTCTGTCACTCCAATCGCCGGTCGATCTTGCTCTGGCTTGATGCATCCTAGCGTACCTTCTAACACTAAGAAGTTTTCTGCCGCAAAGCACCATTCACTATAATTTTCGCGACCTTTTAGTTTCGGCACGTTTAACATGTAACTCGAGTTCGCCGCCATAACCTCAAATTCACGATAGCACAAAATATGTACTCTGTCCTCTTACTGCAACTTATTATCTATGTCCTGATAACACACTGTCGCGAGAGACTAGTCCAAAACAATAAAATAAAACAAAGGAGAGCCAGGGACTGTCTGGGCCCATAACCTAATGATTTTATGATTGTTTTAAATAAAACACTGTGCTCGTTATGGCTGACAAAACGGAACTCGTTTATTAAGTTTTTACTTCACTTCAGTTACAAGTTAACATACAGATCGCATAGATGGCGCTAGTGGTATTTTGAGGACTGAATAACAGTATTTGCTCCGTGACACTTCTAGAAACCGTTTATTTCGCTCTCTGCCACTCGATCATGTCATATTGCCTTCTTGCCTGGGGATCTGCTTCAAAGACTGTATTAATAAAGCTAGAGAGAGAGCGCAAACGGCTGTTATTAAGGTAATGTTAAACAAACCCTTTATGCACCCTACACATACGCTGTACAAAGAAGCCAAATTGTTAACTGTTAGACAAACTTTCATTCTCAATTGCATTAAAAAATGTCATGTTAGATCTACTGAGTCCTATAAAGCGATGAGTAGGAAAGTCAAATGGGAAACACCCAAAATAAAAACTACTTTTGCCCAAAACTCCTACTATTTCTTAAGTCCTTATCTTTATACAAAAATAAATGCTATGTTTAATATAAAAAATAAATGTATATTTTCTATTAAAAAATAACTCAAATAATGGTTGAATTCTTTAGATTATTCGAAAATAGAGGACTTACTGCATGTAATCGTTTGACTACTTTATTTAGTAAATGTATAAATATTTCTGTCCAACTTACACAGCGCTATTATGAGTCCTAAATTAAGCGCAAGACTTGTGCTATGGGTGGATGGACGACTGATAGATGTACTTAAACACGATTTATTTATTTATTTTTATTTTTTCTTGTATATGCGTACTCATGATGCATGGCAGGCATACCCGGTCCAGGATGGGCAGACATGTTCATGCACACGAGTGTTTGCCTTGTGCGGGGTTCGAACCCGCGGACTCGGGGTCAGACTGGGCGTTGCTGCCATACGACCACCAATTTTATTCATAATTGAGTTTTTTAACATCAGACTTAGCGAGATCGAAGCTTAAGTTTCACATTTTGAAAACTAACAGTAAATTAATAGTATTATTATTTTTCAGTTGCGATGGTCTACTTGGGGACCGTAGACATTAGTTAGCACGATAAACATGAATCAAAAAATGCGGGTAGAATACACCGAATAGTAGCGCGAGCGACGCGAACGGCCGGCGTTCGAAACCGATCACTGAGTGTGCGCGTTGTTTATTTTGAGTACAAAACTTCATGAAAATTGAATGAACGTTTTAAAATGAGGCAGATATTCCATATTTGTTACCACGCTAACACCAATAAATTAATGTACATATAGTGAATATGGGAAGACAAACAGTATTAAGACTTCATTGCTTTTCCATACTGTGTTCAAAATCTAGTGATGTATTATTATCCTTCAACTACGGTTCGGCCATTCAGTACTTCTGTTAAACAAAGGTTTGGAATTTTTTACATAAATGCATATATACTTACGTACTTTTACATACATACATATTAAATTCAATTCCGTGCATACATGTGACTCGGTAGGCAACACATAAGTATACATGACAACTCATGACAACTACAACACGTATTGTTGTTGTGGTGTGTGGCGTATGTTGTAATTACTGTAATTTAATTTTAATACATTTGTTCAGACGAACACTTTGAATTGGTTTCTTCTTAATTGTAGACTTAGTTAACTGGATGTTGTTAGAGGGAAACTAAGTGTAGTTTTTTTTTTTTATATGTGTGTTTGATGTACAGTATTGTAAAGTATTGTAAGTGCGATGTAATTGTACAATTCAAAATGTACTACTATCCGTGTACTCATAGCACAGGGTATCCTAGTTTGAAAGGATAGGTCTTGATCTCCATTTGTTATATAATGTATAGTCTTGGCTGAATTATTGTACCAAGAAATAAAACTTTATATGTTATAAAATCAAATTATATATGTTATAAAATCAAATTTTATACCTATATATGTTATAAAATCAAATTATGTATATACATGTGGACTCACTTTTCTGTTGTAATGATGCTAAAGAAATCTAATGCCCTTCCGACCCATGGTTACACTAATGTACCCACCACAACTGCAAGAAATAAAGATTATTATTATTATTATAAATTACAAACGCGTGAAAACCGACAAGCAAACTTGGTTTACTAGAGTGTCCCCCTAACCTATAGGTGAATGTAGGCTAAAGGTCCTGAGTCCACCCGTTAGGGTCCCGACTAGTCGAGTAGAATACTCTGGTGGTTAGGAAGCGCACAGGATTGAGTATTAAGATTGCACAGTATATTCTACTGTAACAGAATGACCTGTCCAAGACTTATACTGGTTGGATGCTTGGCGCAGGTTTGAGTAAGTGTTGTACCCCACCCAACGAGTGTGTAAATAACTACTGTAAAGTATACCTGATCGAAGATAAAGTTAAGAGGCTGAAAAAAAAATAAGATATATATAGATTAGATAGTTAATGTATGAGATGAGAAATGTAATGGAAGTGAACCCTAAATTGGAGTGACAGGCTGATCCTACGATCAGGGTCAGAAAACTATTGGGCGCCAAACTGTAACGTTACAAGGAAAACGTCATTTTAATTAATACATTTATTAGGAATTTATAAGAATATGAAAACATCAAATAAAAAAAAATATAAAAACACAACAGTCTGTAAGGTGTCAGTCGTCGATATTCTTCAAAGATTCAAAGAACGGTAAGTACGAGGTGTCAGGATCACCCCTGAGTTGTCCGAATAATAGTTCCACTCAGTGATCCAGCGGGCAGCCTGCCCAGCTGGACTGGACTAGCGTAGGTTCGGAGTTTTCATAAGCCCGACCAGGGCACGTAGAGAATGACCCAAATGGTGATGATGTAGAATGAAGAGTGAGGAGTTGAAGTTTGTTTGGCCCTCGGGGTATAGACCACTCGGACAGAGCTCTCCACCAAGTCGGTTGGGGTGCCACCCTTTGAGTATCTCAAAGGGTGCCACCCCTAGAGGGGCTTAGAGTAACTGTAGGCTGGTTGACGACTGAATCTTGACTGCTTGTTCAGTAGGGGTAGTCCGGGTTTATATAGGTGTGACCGGTGTTCTGTTCTTCCATATAAAATATTCAAAGTTTAAATTATATTAATATAATTTGTTTTTCTGTTTAAAGTGCCAGTATTTAAAGGATGAAAATCCATAGATTGGAATGATATTTTAAGAAATCTATGGTTTTGACAACTGAAAAGTAAAAGTAAACAAAACGTAAATTGTCATCTGTCAACATAATCAAAAGTTAAAAATATTAAATTTTATCAATAAATTAAGGAATTTGGAAGGTTTTGCGAAGGAAAATGACGAAAGAAATTATAAATTATCAATTAGAAATAATGGTACCTATATAAATTGCTACGGTAAGAATTACAATTTTATGTTGAGAGATGCGTTTTACAGGAATAAACATCAAAAACATAATAACAAATAGAAAAGGAAATTAATATCTGAAAATACAAGGTTTATATAAGAAACAAGAAGTTATACCTATAGCCTGTGGAGATGTATTGGACTTCTGGATTTAAACTTTGCTTTCCTTGCACAGGCTATTTGCAGGAAAAATGCTTAATAGTATGTAGGGATATTTCGGCGAGAAATACACTTCTACCAGGATATTAAAACTTATATTTTGGTATTAAAATATTACATGTTATTTAATATACATTAGTAAGTTCACTATAGATACCCAACTCTGAATGACAACCAAAAACTCTTTAAAATATTCTGACAATTTGGCACACATTCTAACTTCAAAATCATACACTAAAATCACAAAGGAGTATATATTTGTTAGTATAAAATAAGGTTCTATATGTTTGTCGCCACATCACCCCCCTACGCAGAGTGAAAACCCCACCTAAAAATAAAAACAAAAATAAATTTTGTATATTTACAAGTCCAAAATGTCCCTAAATCTAACCTTCCTACCAGACCTAGTGGTCATTGGAGCAGGCGGCAATGAAAGAGGTGGTTGAAAATTTACATTGGCTGGTTGACCAAAATTACTGGCGACAGGTACAAAATTTTGAACACCATCAAATGTTATTGATGGTTCGCGTGGGTTTGGAGAAACAATATCTGCTGTTTCCGAGTCTTCTTCAATAAATGCTGGTTTAATGCGGTTGATGCTGACTACAGATTCACGACCTCTTATTATAATCGTGAAGGTTTTGTCGTTCCGCCTAACAACCTTGTAAGGACCAAGATATGGTGGTTGAAGAGGACTTTTAACGGTATCGTCCCTAAGCCAGACGTGAGTTGCCGTTGCTAAATCTTTAAACACGAAAATTCTTGGTTTAGAATGTTGTGAAGCTGAAACTGGTCGCAATGCATCCATTTGGTTTCTAAGTTTAGAAACAAAGTCTGTGACAACTTCAGAGTTCCTGGGAATATTAGGAGTTACTACAAATTCACCAGGCAGCCGGAGAGATTCTCCATAGACGAGTTCGGCGGCGGAAGTCTTAATGTCTTCCTTTAACGCCGTTCTCATGCCTAGCAATACTAGTGGAAGTGCTTTGGTCCACGTTTCTGCATGACACATAAGCGATGCTTTGAGCTGTCGATGCAGCCGCTCCACCATACCGTTCGCACATGGATGGTAGCTGGTGGTGCGAATTCTTTTGGTTGCGCAGACACACATGAGCCTATGAAAAAGCGAGGACTCAAACTGTCTGCCTTGATCGGTCGTTATAATATTTGGAACGCCGAAACGAGATACCCATCCGTTAAGGAATGTGTCGGCCACTTCTTCTGCAGTGATCGAGCTCATTGGCCAAACTTCCGGCCATCGCGTGAATCGATCAATCGCAGTCAAGCAGTAATTGTACCCATTCGAGTGTGGAAGCGGTCCAACGATATCAAGGTGAACGTGCATAAACCTGCCAGATGGTGGACTAAAATTACCCAATGGGGATGAGACATGCCTAGTCACCTTACTCCGCTGGCACTCTGAACATGAGCGCGCCCATCTGAGGCAGTCAGCATTTATATTAGGCCACACATAGCGTTCAGTCACCAGGCGTGCGGTTGACCGCGCACCAGGATGTTATTACGCATGGAAAACGATTTCGACAGCGATGACATATTGGCTTTGTTCGATTGGTCATGTTGGTACACAGTGTCGCACAGTGTTGCCAGTATTGGCATCGATTTTGTTACTTATACGATGTTAGAGTTATTAAGATATTATTATGTATACTGTCTATTTATTGTTGTGAACTAAGATTATTTCATGTTGTTTATATAAGTTGAATTTGTATCGGCATCGGTGTTGTCACTTTTGGCCTGCACTGAAAAGCAGGGCTGAGATCACTCTGTGAACTCAGCAATGATCCCTGAGGGTGGGCCAAAATTTCAACGTCACTTCATATAATTATGTCTTGTTGTATTTGTGTACAATTTTAAGTGTGAAGTTGGAATAAAAAAATATTTCTATTTCTATTTCTATTTCTATAATATTTCAGGATGGCTGAGATTGTGGCATTTGTCGAAAGCTGCTCGACGAAAAGTAGGGGTCAAATAAGGACGAGATTTCCCTGTTGAAACGTCGCATATTATGGTAACATTGGTACCAGGAATAGCAACGTCCTCTAATTTTAATGACGAACTGTTTCTGACTCTTGCTAATTCTTCGTCATCATTTTGAGATGCTGCAAGTGCTGCAAAATCTTCTTCTAGGGATATAGTTTCAATGCGAGAAAGCGTATCGGCAACAACATTGTCAATTCCTTTGATGTAGACTATGTCTGTTGTAAATTGACTAATAAATGACAATTGATTTAATTGTGCAGGAGGTAATTTCTCACGACGCTGAGCAAATGCATAAACCAAAGGCTTATGATCTGTGTAAATAGTCACGTGTTGAGCCTCGAGAATGTGCCTAAAATGCTGCACGCTTTCATAAACTCCTAGAAGTTCTCTATAATAAGTTGGCCACTGCATCTGTTTCGAATTTAGCTTTTTGCTAAAATACGCAACAGGTTGCCAATCGCTACTTGCGTCTTTACGTTGCTGCAAGCAAGAGCCTACATGTGTGCTAGAAGCATCTGTGAAAAGTCCTAATGTTGCGCTGCAATCTGGGTGAACTAGTACTTTTGCAGATATTAGACTATTCTTGCATGCTTCAAAGCATTTCTCCAAATCTGGAGTCCAAACGAATGGTTTGTTGCCTTTGTCGTCAATCGCGCAAATGGCATCGATTAAGGGAGCTTGAAATTTTGCTGCATCAGGTATAAATTTCCTATAAAAATTGGCCATGCCGATGAAACGACGCATACCCTTAACCGTTTTGGGAGGTGGGAAATCAACAAGGGCTTTAACCCTATCCACAGGAGGTTTAGTACCCTCCGCACTGATTTGGTACCCAAGGAAAATGACTTCCTTAGCGCCAAAAACACTTTTTTTTACGTTGATTACTACACCATACTCTTGTAACCTTTTAAAGAGTATTTCAAGATGCTGTGCATGCGTGAATTGATCTTTTGAGTGGACTAAAATGTCATCAACATATGCGTAACAGAAGTCCAGGCCGCGGACGACCTCATCTATGAATCTCTGAAACGTTTGGCCAGCGTTTCGGAGGCCAAAGCTCATAAAGGGAAATTCATAGAGCCCGAAAGGTGTAATTATAGCAGTCTTACAAACATCACTAGCGTTTACAGGAATCTGTTGGTACGCTTTGACTAAGTCAATTGTCGAAAATATAGTTGATCCAGCTAAATTTTGATTAAAATCACCTATATGCCGAACCGGATATCGGTCTGGAATCGTTCTTGCATTAAGTGCGCGATAATCGCCACAGGGTCGCCAGGTTGCATCCTTTTTCTCGACGAGATGAAGGGCTGATGACCAAGAACTGCTAGAAGGCCTGGCGGTGCCAGCTTTCATCATATCATTAAATTCCTTTTTAGCAGCTACTAATTTTGCAGGAGCAAGGCGTCGCGGTTTGGCAGACACGGGGGGACCATCAGTCGTATTAATAAAATGCTTTGTCGAGTGTTTCGGCTCTTGGGGTGCACCTGGAGGACGAGTGATGCTTTCGAAATTTTTAAGAATTGTAGAATATGGCGAATCCGGAAACGAAATAAGTTTAATGCTGGATTGATTAACTGGTTGAAGTTCCGCGATGGATGACATACCAGTCTTGCCATCGCGAAGCTTGCCAGACGCGCAATCAGGGAGTAGGTCGAAATGAGACAAGAAATCGAAGCCTATTATTCCACATTCGACGTCAGCAACCACAAAATTCCAAATGAAATTTCGCCTCAGTCCTAAGTTGAGATTCAATGTCACTAGTCCATAAGTTTTGATTTTTGAACCGTTTGCAGCCACAAGATCATATGGTTGAGAATTAGTTGAAATTCCCTTAGTGTTGGAAATCGGTACGCAACATACATCCGATCCGGTATCTACCAAGAATTTCCTTCGTGAGTACCGGTCGGTAACGAAAAGTCAACGACTAGAATTAGAGCGTTCCGTAGTCGTCGAAATTGGACGCTCTAATAGTTTCCCGATATCCTACAGTTTCCTGAATCCTTACTGTTTGAAGTCCACTTGCAAGGTGGTACGCACTTGTTTGCTTTGGTACCGAACCTATTATGGTAAAAACACAAATCTGGATTTCTAAAAGGAGACCGAGACTTATTTCTGCCCAAGTATCTGTTGTTACGGTCACGAGAACGACCTCGTTGGTTACTGGTTAGTGATGCTACGATTCGGGAAAGATCATCAATTTTTTTGTTCATAGCTTCTAATACGTCGTCTCTGCTCGTATTTGATGATGACGAAGCGACAGCGCATGTCTGAACTTGGGATGGCTGAGCACTGATCTCAATCAACTGGTCGGCCAGCTCAGTTAGTTCAGGCAGGGACTGGTTGCGTTGGGCAGTTAATAGAGTTTGCAGGTACAAGGGCAACCGGCTCTTCCAAATAGTTTTCAAAATATCTACTGGAAAAGTCGGTCCAGCAAGCGAGCTCAGATGTCGAAAGAAAGACGAGGGTTTCCTATCACCCATTTGTTCTTTTTCTAAAAGGCAGCGTATTTTCTCATCCCTAGAGACTGAAAATCTGTGTATAATAGCATCCCTAAGAGTGTTGTATGGATCGACTAAAGGTGGCGATAAAATAATGTCTTCCACTTCACGAGTGCAGTTTGTATCGAGGTGTGCTACAGCATAGTGGAATTTAGTAATTTGGTTCGAGATATTGTTTATTGCGAACTGCGACTCCAAACTCGCGAACCAAAGTGACGGGCGATCTTTACAAAATGGCGGCGTCCTAATAGTAACACGGTTAATCATTCGGTTTTCACAACCGCTGCTCTCAATAATACCACTAGCTTCGTGGAAGTCCTCACCTTCACTCATGTTGATGCGAGCTAACGAACAGACACAGCCTTTCACAGAATAAAAAAAAAATCTTAGATATAGATATTACGTTTAAAATAAAATTATTAAAATGTCCGCTTGTACAATAAAAAACTAAATATTTATAAAATAATCACCAAAAATAATAAATATGGAGTCCAACAATTTCAAAAATATTTAGTCCAAACGGTCCACGGATGAACACGTAGTGGTAGTGTACGCCAGCCTTTATTTTAAGTTATTTCAATCGAACGAAAAATCTCACTTCTCTTCGTTAAATCTTGCGAAAATAAATAATAAAAATCGGTACCTTTAGTGTGCACTATGTATTATTACTTGCGTAAGTGCATACGTTATCCGTGACGTTATATTAATATATTTCTCGTCTCAGAAGTCGGAATCACGTCGGTATCACGTCGGTATCACGTCGGGGTCACCATTATAGCCTGTGGAGATGTATTGGACTTCTGGATTTAAACTTTGCTTTCCTTGCACAGGCTATTTGCAGGAAAAATGCTTAATAGTATGTAGGGATATTTCGGCGAGAATTACACTTCTACCAGGATATTAAAACTTATATTTTGGTATTAAAATATTACATGTTATTTAATATACATTAGTAAGTTCACTATAGATACCCAACTCTGAATGACAACCAAAAACTCTTTAAAATATTCTGACAATTTGGCACACATTCTAACTTCAAAATCATACACTAAAATCACAAAGGAGTATATATTTGTTAGTATAAAATAAGGTTCTATATGTTTGTCGCCACATACCTATTACTTTATAATGACAGAAGATAAAAGGTTAATATAAGAAGTTATATTACAATTCCCACGGAACAAATAATTCAAATAATTCAGCAAAGGGCAAACATTTATGTCGTGAACAATTTATTTGTCTTGAGTGTGGGCGTTCCATTCATAATAATATTAGTGTTAAAGTAAGTAAATTCGCTTGTTTGTTATTTCTTCACGTCTTAACTATGCAGCCGATCATCATTAAAATTTGTACATATTGGTACTACTTTTTATCCCACGAAGTAAAAAATTACAAAAGAAAAATATATACAAATCAATGGCAGCTCCCTTGGACTACGCGGCCGAAGCCGCGGGTAACAGCTAGTTATCTATAATAATAAAAGGCTTTGTCCTCACTGACTCACTAATCAACGCACAGCCCAAACCTCTGGGTCTAGAGATTTCAAATTTGGCAAGTAGGCTCCTTATGACGTCTAGAGGTACACTAAGAAAGGATTTTTCAAAATTCATCCCCTAAGGAGGTGAAACGGGGGTCCAAAGTTTGTATGGAGAAACAAGATTAGTTGGACTATTTTATCCGAAACTTTACACGAGTTCTTCTATAGATAAATGTGTAGACACGTATTTCAGGATTTTTCAAAATTCAACCTCTAAAGGGGTAAAATGGAGCGAAAAAGTCTGAAAATCGTCATGGGTATTGTTTTCATCGTTTATCAGGTCGCTGATTACGAAAACAACAACAATTTTTTAATCCAACATAGCCGACGTGACACAAAATCACCCCTATGGGGGTGCGATGGGGTTGAAATATCATAATATCAATATGGGTGTTGATTATATGGTTTTTTGGGACGTCAATTACGAAAATGGCATCGATTTGAAAATATAACATATTGGACGCGAAATTACTTAAAAACATTTTTCAAATTTTACCCCTAAGAGGGTGAAATTCGTAACATCTATATTTGTACATCGCACTATGGTTTCGTTATTAAGAGAGATTATTTCAAACCATAGGGTTATCCACGATGGTTCATCGCCCACCTTATCCCCTCAGTTACTCCCGGACGTAGTCCATCGCCGTAGGGCTTAAAAAAACTGCGTCCTTCAAATGAAGCGACCTCTGGTGCCGAAAAATAATTAAAAAACCGATTCTAAGTAGACTTTATGGGGTATACCTACTTAATATCAGAATTTCTGTATTTTTCAAACAATGATGTCAAGATTGACTGAATTTTTACTTGCCTGTTCCGCTTTATCTCCTACTACTTGCATGGAATGGCGGTGTATCATCAAGAGGTTCGTGCCACCATTGTTAACCACGTATTCGACAACTGGAACGGTGAGTTACAGTTAGTGAGGACAGTAAGGGATGTGCTCTTGGGGAAACTCTTTATACCCCGCATTCGCACGATTTCCTCTGACCACCCCGTTAAATTCGCTTCAGACCCACCGTACCCCTGGCCGTACCTCTGGTGGTATGGTGGACTTCAATTTTCCATAAAGGTATGCTTCGCTATGACCATTAGCAAAGCTCAGGGGCAGTCTCTATAGGTCGCAAGGGTTGATATGTAGCCTGCTTACGTGTAAGTTCTCCTGAAAGCCTCGCAATTGTTTACCGGGAGGTCTTAACCTAAATGGTGTATGTTTGTAATAATGGGCAATGCAAAACAGTCATTTACGGGAGAAAAAATTAAATATCTGGAATCTTAAGAAAAATAGACGCAAATCAGGAGTGTTCCCGTAGCGAAGCACGGGTACTTTGCTAGTATATAATAACGAGTTTCACATTTAACAGTATTCTAAAATATATAAAGTGTTTCTTTGCTAAACTAGTAGCTTTATACCGGAGTCATTTGCATTCATAATTACAGTCTTCCGAGCAACTAACATTTTCCGCTTTTGTTTGTCTCTAATAACCCCATCGCCACAAAATCCACTTCTACTTGCTTTATTATCGGCCTCAGCATAATTATAAAAGTATTCGTATGGTATTCTTAATTAGTTCCTGTTCAGAATATTTCATCACTTCACTAAATGAACTACGATATCAGTTAAATTTCGTTGACATGTAAGGCACTTATCCAATATTGGAATTTGTGTAAAATTATTAGTATCGCTCAACTGATCTCGATATTACGCTACAAGTGTATTTATATTAAATAGATTATATACATAATTTTGTTTACCAACAAGCGTACACGATCCTCAAGATGGCGGACGCAGAGCAAAAAGTGTTGAAAATAGAGTACTCAAATAAGTACAACAAGATATTACGGTGGTTACATTTTACAGGATACGTTCGATTTAATATTGACAACAACCAAATTGTTGGTAAATCGGCGCGCTCAATTTTGTACGGCGCTTGTCTAATTATTTTACTAAATCTGCTTGCGGGGTATATGGTATACAAAGGATACAAAGAACAATTTTTAACCACTGGAGAAATGTCAGCGATAACAGTGCTAAATTTTGTAATTAGTTGTTATATGATAGGTGCTACATTTAAACAAGGAGATTTAAAACTGTTAAACCATTGCATACAAATGGATATATTAATGGGATCACATGAGACTAAGTTTCTGAGAAATAGACTTCAAAAAACATACGCCCTCGCTAATATTATTATATTCGTCCTTCAAATACTTTTTCTGATTGGTTTGAATATAGTATTTTTTAAATATGTACCAACATACTTACATGTTACTATCACCGTATACTTTGTATTTGTATTTTCGTTACTCCATGATATATACTGGATATTTATACAGTGGATTTTTCTGAGCATCAGAATAAAATATTTGAACATTGCAATCATGAAGATTGCTAATGTAAAACTGGAATATATGCCTGAAATATTTCTTTTTGATGGAATTTTTTGGAAGAAATCCTTTGAGAAGCAAGTAAATTTTCATAAAAGAGCAGACACGGCGAAGTTTATCCAAGTGTTTAAAATGGTTTATGACCATATTCGTTATTTAGAAAAATGTTACAGATTTAATGTAAGTTTTTTTAATGTTTACCTAGTGTTACATTATCCTATTGATTAAGAAATACCTAGATGTTTTTTTTTTTAAATAAAAAAATACTTATTAAAAAATAATACTAAATTTTATCTAAAGATGTTTCCACTATCTGTTTTGCCAAATGTCAATATTTTATCATTTAACAAAACAGATAACTAACTGGCCCGCAAGTGTGGCCACAGAAACACTAGACATACTGGTACGCCGGGAAGTGAGTGTGCCTACAGCTCCGGTACCCATCATGGAGATTGGAGAGTGGTGGTAGGGCCCCGATGCTTGGTTCGCTGAGCGTCGGTTCGCCACGAACTACTCGACTTATGAGTACCTAAGTAGCCTGCATGCAGGCGAAAGGGGAGTAAGACCTGCAACCTATCCACTTGCGTGCTCAGTTGGTTTACTGAGGGCAAGAGCTGTGCGGGAGAAGGTCCTCTCGTCTGGTTGGTTTACTAGACGAGAGATTCGCAATCCTGTGATATCACCGGAAGGTTGGCACACAGGGGCGCACTAGCTGTTAGGCATAGGGTACGTTGTTCCTCCGAATGATGTTACCATGAAAAAAAAGTTTTTGCGATGGTAGCAGGGCTAAAGGCATGCGAGCCTTACGTTTTGTTTTGAGTGTCTATAGGCTATTGTAATGGCTTCACATCAGATGCGCCATATACGTGTCTGCCCCTAGACATAGTATTAGAAAATGCTTCGCCTTCTCTTTCAACCCTTTAATAATGTTTTCTCTTTTAACAATTTTGTAATAACTATGTCGGACATATTTCAAAATTCTTTGCCTCGTTCACGTGATCAACGTGATCGAGGCAAAGAATCTTGAAATTGATCTGTCTTGAAATGCTAATCACAGGATCACGAGTTGCTGCCTTATAGCTTAGATTTTTTAATTCTAAAATCATTAATTTGGATAGATTTATTACTAATGAATTTCTCACAGACTAGCTCGCGATGTGGTTCAAGTCCAGGTTGTTCTCAGACACTGCTTCTGACAATTCATCTGCATACATATGAAAATTGCATTTACGTATCTATTTTGATAAATCTGCGCAATAGATTAATAAATCTCGTGTGCTCGGGACAACCGAGGCCGGGAGCGTCTGACGGCGCCCGAAGAGCCAGTTTCACCAGCCCCAAGCAGTCGAGGAAGAAAACCTCGTTAAAAAATTACTGAGGAGGGGGGAGATGAAACCGAGGCCGGGAATGCCTGACGACTCCCGGAGAGCCGGTTTCATCATACCCAAGCAGTCGAGGAAGAAAACCTCGTTAAAAAATAACCCCTTGGTGTCTGCGTGCTGTATGTCTCCCGGTGTGCCACTGATCGAGGAGGGGGAGAAACTCGGGTTCCCCAGGAAGAGGGTCCTCACGGACAACCGCCGGCGGGATCGCGGAGGTTATGCTATCGCAGTTCCCGTGTCCCCGTTAATCGGCGGAGAGAAGGAGATCGTGGGGTTTTAGTAGGTATGGCTGCCATTGGTCATGGCAGCGGAATCCGACATAACCACGATTGGGCAGCGTGTTAACCATAACGGATTTCCCACGTAAAAAAAAAATCCTAACTCACTCGCACGAACACAACAACCCTCAAGGAAATTGTTATTTAGCTGCGGTATTCTGTGGGGTGGAGGTACATTCCCCAGTGGGATAGCTTACAATTACGCTCCCTAACTCTCTTTTCGCCAGAGCTTCGTTTGTCAGTCAACTGGGTGCAACACGCGCAGATGAAGTTGACTTTGGTTCAAAGATGTTGATGAACTACTTACACCCCAATTCCATTGTAGTCCCGGGTGTTAATGTTTTCGTAATGTTAAATCCTCGCTTCTGCTCGGGATTAAGTAGAGTGGTACGAAAATGCAATACTACTCTTAAGAGCAATAATAACTTAACGTCTGTTTTTTATCTGTCAATTAAATGTCTATCCTTTGTCATTCTCATTGTCCAAGGGACAAGATAATGTACCCTCCGAAGCTAGGATCTAGCATCTTGTATGCCAATAGGTGCTTTAAAATAAATTTACTAAATTAATTTGTTCATATTATTACAACTCCACAGGTTATAACTGCATTCATTACGACCTTCTTGAACACAATAGTTACGGTGGAGGCATTCGTCGAATTCTCAAGAGACAAGGTTTGTTTATAGGTTCTTTTTAAACAATATTTAATGTATAGCATTTCTTTAATGATAGTGTATTTGGGAGAACATCTTTATTATGTTATTGAATAAACAATCACTATTGTAACAATAATATTAAACTATACATCATTTGCAAAGATTATAAAATAATGGCAAATTTGAGACAACGGGAAAATGTTTGGCTTCTCTCTGCATCACTCGAGTGAAAAAAAAAATCGCTAAATTCACAATAAACCGTACAACTGTGTAGCATTGTCCCATTAAAATGCGATGTAACTTCGCCGCTAATTTTACGCAGAACGAATACGTAACAAATATATTGGTTTAGGAATCTGTTGTTGTTGTAAATATCTTTACTGTACAAAATAGTTGCAGTATACAGAATAATAAAAAGGTGACATACAACACAAAGACGGACTTATCCCATAAAGGGATCTCTTCCAGCCAACCTTTGAGCATTTTAAATGACACAGAAAAATAATAGGAGGAGTATCTATATGGTCAGAACTGTGTCCTAACACACCGTATTTATTTATTTATTTATTCTTTCAATTGCTTGCTATACTAACAGTTTGACCCAAAACGTACAGCAAGCCAAGTACAATTACATTCATACACAATAATAATCATAATAAACCGATTCTTTGGCCGCCTGACAAAAGTCCTAAAAAGTCTGTTGTCGGGTGGTAATAAGGTTCGGGCCTTCAACGGTTGGGTTATGCCGCTGCTGATATACACCTTCGGCATACTAAGGTGGACTCAGACTGAACTGGACGCCCTGGATGTAAAGGTCCGAAAATTGCTTACGACGTATCGCATGCATCACCCACGATCATCAGTGATGAGATTGTACATCCCACGGAAGTGTGGGGGTCGTGGCTTTTTAAATGCCAAAAACCTACACAACCGTGAGGTGTGCAGTCTCAGGGAATATATCTTAAACTGTGATAGTGGAATGCATCGCGGCGTTGTAGCAGTTGATAAGGGCCTTACACCGCTATCCTTGGCAAACAAGAATTGGCGTAAATCATCTGTGCTTACCACTCAGGGCCGCAAGGATATATGGAAGAGCAAGGAGCTACATGGGCGATTCTACCGGGTTCTTAATGGGCCTGATGTAGACTCGCTCGCGTCGGTGGCCTGGCTACGTTTCGGTAATCTCTTTGGGGAAACCGAAGGTTTTGTCTATGCAATTACGAACGAAGTTATCAAGACGAATAACTACGGGAAATATATCCTGAAGGACGGTACGGTCGACATTTGTCGGGCATGTCACCGTCCCGGTGAGTCACTCAGGCATATTGTTTCCGGTTGTTCTCATCTTGCTAACGGCGAGTACTTGCATAGACACAATCAAGTAGCTAGGATTATACACCAGCAACTTGCTCTTAAATATCGCCTTGTGAGCTCTGAAGTACCATACTACAGGTATGCACCTGCGCCAGTTCTCGAGAACGGTACTGTCACGCTCTACTGGGACCGATCTATTATCACTGACAGGACTATTGTTGCCAGTAGATCTGATCTCGTGTTAATAGACCGGGAGACAAGTCGTGCAATTCTCATTGACGTCACCATTCCCCATGCTGAAAACCTCGTTAAGACCGAGAAAGAGAAACTTTCTAAGTATATGGACTTGGCCCACGAGGTTACCGCCATGTGGCATGTGGACTCAACGAATATTGATTCGTTAGTCGTGTCAGTGAACGGACTTATAGCGAAGAGCCTCGACCGTCACCTTGAGAAGCTCTCGCTCGGCAGTTGGGTCAAGAACCAGATGCAGAAGGCGGTTCTTCTGGACACGGCCCGCATTGTGAGGAGATTCCTCACTCTGTAGCCCTGACCACCGGTAGCTTGGGTCTTCGCTCCGCTACCGGCGGGTGCCCCCTTTTTTAAATATTTTTAAATGTATGTTGTAAATTTTATATTGAAAAATGTACAAAAAGAGTGAATCAATAAAAATCATAATAATAACATTAAATACCTACACATTACATTAATTATAATAATTCAAATAATAATAATAATAATAGAGGAGCCGCTAGAGCTACATGCTCCAGGGGTGGAAGTGTTAAAGGGCATCACGCGGCAAGTAACTTCGGAGAAAGCGCAGCACACCTCTCGACATCTCTGAGTCACTCACACCGGTGTTGCCCCCGGCCGTTTTCCTGGCATTTCGGGGCATCTAGTGAGTGGCAAGCCACCGCCTGCCGCAAATAACTAGCAATAAAAGCAGTTATGGCAGGCGTCTGTCCCTCTTCTGTAATAGCCCGATATTAAGTTCAACCAGATCTCATCTCCATAGCCCATTTATTTTCCATCACACTTCGCAATAGTCTCAACGCCTGCCGAGACCTGCTCATGGGTATATCGTTCCATTGACATATCCTGGAGCGGGTTACGGCGGGCGAACAACATTACATCAAACTTCTCAAAGGGGCCTCTACGCGTTGAATCCATATCCCCGCGCACGCCTATCAAATAACCGGGCTGGACCCGTGAATTAAGTGAGGTGTATAATAATAATAATAGACTCTACTGGGACCGATCTATTATTACAGACAGGACTATTCTGGCGAATAAACCTGATATTGTAATAGAAGATTGGTCAGCGCGACGTGCAATAATTGTTGACATCACCGTTCTACATGACGGTAATCTTGTTAAGGCCGAAAATGAAAAGTTGATGAAATATCGCGAATTGGCTTTAGAGATTGCGGACGTGTGGTGCGTGGATTCAGCGGTTATTGTTCCGGTGGTGATCTCCGTCCACGGGTTAATAACGAAGAGCTTGCCGACGTGTGGTAAGTGGATTCAGCGGTTATTGTTCCGGTGGTGATCTCCGTCCACGGGTTAATAACGAAGAGCTTCGATCGACACCTTAAGAAGCTCTCGCTTGGCACCGGACTTAAGAGTAAAATTCAGAAGGCCGTCGTACTCGATACAGCTCGTATTGTGCGCCGGTTCCTTACTTTGGAGTCCTAGCCGACACAGGAATAGGTCTAGGCCTTTCCTGTCTCGGTTTTGTATGCCGCTTTTTTATATTGTTATTTTTAACATTGTATTTTTTATATGTATACATATTTTAATAATAATAATATAGATAAGTTGTGATAAAATGAATAAGAGGAAATAATAATAATACATTTTACGAATTGATTAACATTGAGACGAAATATATCCAAATCAGAATACTGAGCAATTAAAGCGTCGAACTCGTTCATATATCTATATAGAACAGTAGGATTATCAATCTTACCATTCAGAAGCTGATGATAATGGGATACGAGCCATTTTACGTCTAGATTCCAACGTATCTATGCCTACCATGCCGGAAACGAAGAGAGACGAATATAGGTAGGGATAGTATCCATACATAATAATATTATTATACAGCTGTCTAGCAAATTTTCGCCGAACACGCTCGAACATCAGCTTATACTTTACTTCATGTGGGTCCCAAATTATTTTATTATATTCAGGTATACTTCTAACAAAGGACTTTGACTCCGAGGTCGCAGGTTCGATTCCCGCACATGACAAATATTTGTGTGCATGAACATGTCTGTTAGTTTTGGTCTGGGTGTTTACTTCTTCTTCCTTGCTCCATCCCACTTTAAGTGGGGTCGGCTCTCCTAATTTTGTGGCGCCAAGACAGCCTGTCTTGAGTTGTCGGATCGGGCAAATTCTCCATTTGCAGAAGTTTCTTCATGCTGGTCCACCACGTTAACAAGGGGCGGCCTCTTCCCTTTTTGTTTTCTGGAAGGCATAGCGCTTTCTTAACGACATGCTCTTCGTCTCTACGCATAACGTGGCCGTACCACCTCAAGCGACTCTCCTTTAGCTTTTCTTTGATGGGGGCTACTTTCAAGCTGCCTCGGACTCATTCCGGACTTTGTCGAGTTTTGTTACTCCGTTCGACCATCGTAGCATTTTCATTTCCGCGGTGTGTAATTTTTGCGCATGCGACTCTTTTACCGTCCAGCATTCTGCCCCGTATAACATCGCGGTCCTTACTGCCATCTTGTAAACCTTGCCTTTTGTGCGAACAGGCATACTAGGGTCACACAGCACCCCAGTCAGAGAGCGCCATTTTTGCCACGCTACACTTATTCTATGTGCTACGTCTTGGTCTATATCCGCGGTATTGTTAAATACCGATCCAAGATATTTAAAATGCGTTACTTTCGGCACAGGTGTTTTGTCTGGATAGCATATTGCCGCGTTAGTAGTGACATTTTTACTGAAGAGGCATTCTAGATGTTCTGTTTTCGTTCTGCTAACCTTAAGTCCCGCATTTTCCAGAGTATTGATCCATAGGGACAGTGTATTTTGCAACTCTTTGGGTGTTTTGGAGATGAGAACGATGTCGTCTGCGTACAGAAGGTTCCAGGGTAAAGGATCTTGAATATTTTTCGTGATATGATCTATAACTAGATTAAAGAGCAGTGGACTAAGTGCAGACCCTTGATGTACTCCCACACCCCACAGAATTCTTTGCTGAGACCGGCTGACGATCTAACTTTTGTGCGTATGTTGTGGTACATATCTTGTACTAACTGTATATAGCACTCAGGCAGTTTTTGTGCTCTTAATGCCTGCCATAATAGTTTTCGTGGCACCCTATCAAACGCCTTCTCGAGATCTATAAAAATCAGATGCAAGTCTTCTTTATTGAGGCGATGCTTTTCAGTTAAAATTCTAACTGACTGTATCGCATCAGTTGTCGATTTTGAAGGTGTGAATCCAAATTGGTTGTGGGTCGTTGACGAGAGTAGCTGGATACGTCGGTTGAGTATGCGTTCCCATATTTTTAAAGTGTGGGACGTCAGCTTGATTCCCCTGTAGTTACTACATTGTGTTACGTCCCCTTTATTTTTATAAAAAGGAATTAAGTAACTAAGACGCCACGATTCCGGTATTGATTTGGTTGCCAGTACTATATTAAAAAGTTTTGTAAGCCATTGTAATCCAATCAATCCAAGTCGCTTCCACATTTCCGCGGGAATCTCATCTGGACCGATGGCTTTACTGTTTTTCATCTTAGTTACTGCAGCTTTTACTTCATCCAATCCAATTGCTTGGACTGGACCTTCTACTGGTTCAAGGGGTTCCATATTTTCGCTTGGGAATTCTTCGTTCATAAGTTCTTTATAGTACTCAAACCATCTGTTGTTTATATCATCATTCATCGTCAACAATCTTTGGTCTGCACTTTTAATATACTTGTTTGCTTTAATATCCTGTGCGGCTCTATTTCTTGTTTTTGCTATTCGAAAAATTTCACTTTCGGACTCCGCCTGTTCGATTCTGTCATAGAATCCCTCTCTTGACTCGGCCCTCGCCTGTGCTACTTTCCTTTTTGCAGAGGATTTGGCTTGTTTGTATTTGATGCGGTCTTCTTCGGTGCCTGTAGACTGCCAGGTTTTAAAAGCAGATTTTTTGATCTTAATGCTGTTCTTGACATCGTCATTCCACCAGGTTGGGTCTTTGCCTGTGCTTATACCTCCTTTGGATACTCCTAACGTTTCACTGGCTTGCGTTCTACATTCCTTCTCAAAGTTAGACCACATCTTTTCGGCATATATGTAGGTGTTTTCCATATCTTTTTCCAGGTATCTTCGCACAATCTCAAGAAGGGAATCACCCTTGTGCCCACCGAGTTCTTTCCATTTGATCCTCGCTGTACGATCAATAGTCTTCTTAATAGGTCTTGGCAATTCATATACACCCACCAGGAGTCTATGTTGGGTAGTTAGAGATTCTCCCGGAATCACCTTACAGTCTTTGAAGCGTCTTTTTATACTGCAGTCGGCTAATATGAAGTCTATTTGTGAGGTATTTCCTCCGCTTTTATAAGTAACGAGATGTTCTGTTTTCTTTTTAAAGTTGGTATTGACTATACTTAAACCATGACGAGAACCAAATTCCAAAATATATTGTCCTTCCCTGTTATCACTTCCATACCCAAACCCTCCATGGACATTTGTATAATTGCTATTCGACATACCTATGTGGCCATTCAGATCGCCCATGATAACTTTTGTTTCCTCTGGGGGAATGTTCATCACGAGTTCATCAATTTTCTCCCAGAAGTCCTCTTTTATCGTCTCCTGGCATCCCGTTTGGGGCGCATATGCGCAGATGACATTCATGATTGGTTGATTATCTAAAGCAAGTTTAACGGCTATGAGTCGGTCAGTTCTTCTTTCAATATTTACTATTCTGTCCTTGAGGTGGCTATCAAGCACGATACCAACCCCATTTTGTTTGTTATTTGTTCCGTAGTAGACCAGTTGATATCCTAAACCTAGGTCTCTGGACTTTGCTCCCTTCCAGCGTGTTTCCTGTATGCAGCATATATTTATGTTTCTCCTTTTCAGAGTTTCCGCTAGTTCCTGGCTGCGTCCAGTGAGGGATCCCAGATTCCACGTCGCTATTCTAATTCTACGAGTAGATTGCGAATGATGATTCATGTCAATTTTTCCGTCGCTTGTGGGGAACGCCCTAGTATTTTTCGCATCCAAAGTCGTGAAAGTCCTTGCGTCGCTTGAGGGGCACGCCCTAATATTTTTACCCTTATTCTTATGCATTGCCTTGTATTTTCATAATTAGGAGAAGATTTTTGGCTATATGGTTTTCCGGCCGGTTGCCACCTGACGCCAAGGTTGTGACCCTCCTGGAGGGCTCGGAAGCCGCCGTTGACTCTAGGGTTCATCCGCCGCCATTCCTACTGAGCACTCCAACCTAAGAGCTCAGCACTGCAGCGACCTGGGTTCCAAATATGTTGGAGAAGCCCGCTACAGGGGTTTGATTTCGGAGTTGCCATCTCCGGCCTGTTGGTCCGCGGGAGCTATTTCAATATTTCACTCCTACCCTCCAGGTGCCACTTGCGAGGCAACCTGGCGAGCTTTCCCCTATCCGCCACCTGGGGACGCGTTCTCTGGGGTTCAGGCTCCCCCGAGAAAGGTCTGGGTGTTTACTATGTATTATAATATGTATGTATTTAAGTATAGTATCAGTCACCTAGTACACATAGGACTAGCTTTGCTTAGTTTGGAACTAGATGGCCGTTTGTAATTTGTCCAGGAATATTTATTTATTTATATTGCTACACCCACATAACCAACCATTTTAGAGGAGCCGCGTTGAAAGTGAAAGTGAAAAATCATATGATGTTGACACACAGCACTTGACATTAGAATTAAAGAAATTAGAAAATTCATTAAATGTTTTAAATTCTAAATATAACTTAGCACAAAAACAAATTCAAGAATATCTTTTAGCAATGGATGAACTCCTTGAGGTGAGTAAGTACAACGAAGACAGATTTGAGTCCTTAATTAAACGCTGTGCCTGTGATCAGGTCAATGTTTCATCCACTAACTGCGGGTCACAGAATTCAAATTTAAATACTTCGGACAGGCCGGTATCTAGTGCCTGTGTCAATGTCAATAAAATAAATGAAGCTAACGAACCAGCTAAGGCTAAAACTTTGATTTTTTAGGACGGCATTGGCTGCAACTTAGGAACAATTATGTTCAACAATTTAGAAGGACATATAATAAACCATTGCATGCCAAATGCCTCCTACAGGCAAATAATTAACAAAATGTTGGAAACGCAAGGAATTGATAAGAACACTATAATTGTTATTATGATTGGTGATAGCAACAAAGTTCAGAAAAAAGACATTCTATACTGTACAAACAAACTCTTACAGCTAAATATAGTCAAAACCATATTCTGTGCGTTCCCATACAGTAGCTGCCAGTCTACACAAGCAAACTCTAGGATACACTATTTGAACAATCTACTACATACACTGACATGTCGTCACAGTGATGATATTATATTTTTTGACATAAATAATTTTATTTCTGATTTTTATTTGACGAAAGACCATTTACATCTTTCTAAAAAATCTAGATATAAGATTTCTTCTTTACTTGCCTACAACATTAATTATATAACGGGTTTACACTGTAAACCAAATAATTATAATGTAGGCAACTTGACTGCAGATTTAAACTGCTTCACAGGACAGAGGGAAAGCTTGCTGAATTAAAAATTGTACATCAAAACATACAAAGCTTTCCTGGCAGCGAATTGCTTGTACAATTATTTTTAGAATTGAAAAATGTTGACGTTTTGTGCTTAACTGAACATTGGTTAAACGATAGTCAGATGATCTTTCATATTAATAACTACAAAGTTGCTAGCTGTTTCAACAGGAAGTCGATTACTAGAGGCGGTTCATTAATTTTAGTTAAAGATTGCATGTTAGTCAAAGAGCGTGTGGACATTACTCGGCTTTCTGTTGAATGTACTATCGAGATATCTTGTGCCGAGTTAGACAAACATTTAATTATATGTGTTTATAGACCCCCAAATAGTGTGTACAAAATATTCGAGGAAGTCATGGAGGATGTATTAAAGTTAGCATTTAAAAGTAATAAGAACCTAATTGTTTGTGGTGATTTCAACATTGATTTGCTTATTGATAGTACTGTTAAATCAATTTTTTTAAATTTATTTAAATGTTTTAACTTGCATAACTTATTTCTTGAGCCCACGCGAATTACTCCAACCTCCGCTACCTGTCTGGATAATGTCTTCTGTAATTCGGAGTACTTAAATAAATGTATAATTAATGACTTACCTTCAGATCACTGTGGACAGTTGGTCGTATTCAATAACGTAGTTGTGGAAAAAACCAAACTTATTTCGTTCAGACCAATTACTGGTAGTAAAATATCAAAATTCAAAAATGTTTTGAAGGATAAGCTGCCACTAATAGTATACACGGAAAATGATCCTAACAAACTATATGGTGATCTTTTTAATGTAATGTCTGAAGAATTTAATAACATATTTGAACAAAAAGTGGTTAAAGTCAGAAACAATATTAAATTTTGTGAATGGGCTACCAAAGGTATTTATAAAAGTCGAGATACACTATATGATTTGTATGCTCAAAAATCGTATAGACGGGATGGCAATTTTACAGAACACGTTAGACAGTATTCCAAAATCTTCAAGAAAGTCTGTAAGGTAGCCAAGTCTAACTACATAAATAATAAAATTAAAAATTCTACCAACAAGTGTAAAACTGTTTGGAACATTGTCAACAAAGAGACTGGCAAAATAAAAATTAAAGAAAACGACTACTCTTTGAAATGTAATAATAATATATTAACTTCAAATCAAGATGTTGCTAATGCATTTGGAAACTTTTTTACCAATGTTCCCATTGATACGACTGCCTCTCTCAATTCATCAGCTTCAGAATCCATAAGATTACTTGAGGATAATGTACAGCCCTGTGAGCATGCATTTAAATTTTGTCACATTACCCCAGATGACATTATTCGAACATTCAAACATTTAAATATTAAGAAATCTGAGGATCTCTGGGGAATGTCCACTCAAATTGTTCTTCCTATTTTGGATACTGTTGCTGCTCACCTGGCTATAGTTTTTAATGAAAGTATAGAGAGTGGTATTTTCCCAGATTTAATGAAACTTGGCAAACTTATACCTTTATTTAAATCAGGAGATAATCGTGAGCCTGGGAATTACAGACCAATCTCTATTCTGCCAGTATTGAGTAAAGTGTTTGAAAAGATCATGTCAAATCAGCTGCTCGCACATCTTAATAAGTTCCACATTCTACATAAGAAGCAATACGGGTTCACCGCCGGAATGTCCACTACAGACGCAGGAATCGCGCTCGTGAAATACATATTTGAGGCTTGGGAGACGTCTCAGGACGCTATCGGTGTGTTTTGCGACCTCTCCAAAGCATTTGATTGTGTTGATCATCAGACACTGCTGCTCAAATTAAATCATTATGGTATTAAAGAGAAGGCTTTGCAAATGGTGGAATCATACCTTAGTAATAGAACTCAAACGGTGGATGTAAATGGCACAAAATCAAATGCATTTGAGGTAAAAATGGGCGTGCCCCAGGGTTCAAACTATAAACAAATAGAAATCTTAGTACAAGACAATACAATACAATTCAATTCAATTCAATTCAATTCCATTGAATTCCATTGAATTCCATTGAATTCCATTCAATTCAATTCAATACAATTCAATACAATTCAATTCAATTCAATACAATAATAATATAAATATCTATTCAAATTTAATTTAATTTAATTTGACATAATTATTAGCACAAATTTAATATACTTACTATATATAGCTGTGATAATAGACATATTTACACAATAATTACAAGAAATCAGCCCCTCTCCCATTGCAGCGCCCGACAGGGTCCTTAATTGTTACTGTTATATGTAAGACAAGATCTATGTATACATTAAGGTTGCAATAAATGATTGAGTATTGAGTATTGAGTATAATGAAACTAGCTCGCAGACTCAGTTCCGTAGCTTATGCGGTTAGGAGAATAAGACAGATAGCGGACGAGACAACTGCTAGGCTCGTTTATTTTAGTTATTTCCATAGCATTATGTCATATGGCATATTGCTTTGGGGTAAAGCAGCTGACATTGATAAAATTTTTGTATTACAAAAGAGAGCCATTAGATCAATTTACAATTTGGGTTCTAGGGATTCACTCCGTGAGTTATTTAAGGAGATAAACATCCTCACTGTCGCTTCTCAATATATTTATGTAAATATTATGTACGTCCGTAAAAATATTTCTAATTTTACAAAAGTATGTGATATAACTAATGTCAACTTGCGGAACAAAAACAAATTGGTTATTCCAAAACATAGACTGGGGAAGGTCAATAATTCGTTTGTCGTAAATTGCATCCGCTACTACAATAAGTTGCCGGAGTCGGTCCTGATTTTACCCGACACTAAATTCAAACAGCTTATTAAGACCACCTTATGTAAAAAGGCTTACTACAGGACCGACGATTACCTTAATGATAAAAATGTATGGCAAATTCTCGGCACAGGATGTGAAGCACAGGCGTCTTATCTTTACAAGTAGTATTGTGGATATACATATTTAGACTTTTATACAATATGTATATACACTCTATACTATGATTTTTTTATATTTTTATTTTTTTTACTATTTTATTTTACTTTATTTTTTTTGTTTTTTCTCTTATTTTGGTCGAATACCATTTTTCTTTTTATTGTAATATAATAATATTGTATGGCTATTTAAAAAAAAGACCTATATTGACAGAGTTTCTTTCGGCATTTCTTCTCGTCAATGGTCATTCCGAAATGCTGGTAGATAAAAAAATATACCTAATTGTAAAAGACGTGTCTAAGTGCCCGCGAGGGCCCACAGAATAAAGAATTTTGACTTTGACTTTGACTTTGAAACATTAATGTGCAAGGTTATTCGTAAGTGGTGTGTATGTAATGAATCCTTCCTCCCGGACCTCTGAGGAGTTCAGACGTTTCTGTTAAATACAAATAATCCAAAATTAATATAAATAAATTAAAATAATTCAGTGTAACGGGCAATCTGCCTACTAGGCGCCCAGAGGTGTTTTGGAGTATCTACTACGATACGTGAGTGAAACTTCATTAAACAAACAAGGAAGAATATATATTAGCCAAGATCTTCAGTAATATGCAGTCATAATTGTTCAACGAGGTACCAATCTCTGATTACGCGCACACACATAAGCGTACAAGCCACGCCTACCCAACTATTGTGTGCGTGAGTACTAGCATAAAAAATTTAGGCCTACGAGAACGTAAGTGTGCGCCTTGTGTGAAACGTTAATTTAAATTATGTCGATGCAACGCACTCCAACTAAATCATTACTACAAGACGTCAATATTCCACCCGAGCATTATGGATCTGACTCAAATCTGTATGTTTCTCAAGCTAATAAAGAGTGTTCAGATCCCTTACACAAGCGCTTCAAACGTAAGATTAGTGAAGCACCCGGCCGTTTTGAGTCCGAGTATGAATCTTACATGGCTGAAATTAGATCTATGTTCACCGAAATTAAGCAGCAGCATGACACAATTCTTGAAAAAAACCAAGAAATGCAAAAATCTGTAGATTTCATGGCTAGTCAGTACGACGACTTTTTATTGAAAATAACCACCTTAGAAAATCAGAATAAGTTATATAAAAAACAAATTGTTCACCTTGAAAATAAATTGGATCAGTTGGAAAAGGGCTGTCGTTCGTCATGTATTGAAATACGCAATGTTCCGAAGCAGGATGATGAAAGTAAAATTACTTACACAAAAATTCTTAATGATGTCGTTACAGTTGTTGGTATGGGTATAAAGATCGAAGACTCACAAATCCGAGATATATATCGCAACAAGTCACAGGCCATAGTTGTCGACTTCACCATGACGAGTGTAAAAGAAAATATTATTTCGGCGAACAGAAAATTCAATAAGACCTGTAGAGAAAAAAATATGCCGCAACTCAACTCTAGTCACATTTGTTTACCTGGGCCTTCGAGGCCAGTATATATCTCGGAAGTACTAACTAGCAAGAATAGTAGAATAAGTTATCTCGCTAGGAACATGGTGAAAGAGAAAGTGCTATATGCTACTTGGACATCGTACGGGAAGGTATACGTAAGGAGACAAAGCGGAGGTCACCCTATCAGAATTATTGAGGAGGAAGACTTGAAGAAGAATGAGTTATGACTCTTGTTTGTCTGTATTTTTACTTATATTCTTTTATTCGATGATAATTATTATAACACATCACTTTGTTTACATAATCTAGATATACTAAAAATTAGTGTTAGCATAAATGCATGCCTACAGTTGCTATTACTGTTATCACTTGTATCACACAATTCACACATGTCAACACAACTACATAACACAATACACTGCAATAATTATTGTTCTGTGCGTGTAAAAACAACCATAAGTAATATTTATACAAAATATGGCCTACCTAAAAACATTTCATACAAAATCATATTAAGGTACGTAACCTCGTCTTATCGTAAACCTATTCATTCACAAGAAATACATCTACCCGCAACTTTTTTTTATATTTTTGCCCCACATACATTGCGCTATTCGTAATCGTAAACAAAATTTAATTTAATAAACAAAGATTGCATCCTTCCCGACTTGGATTCGTTAGAAATGGCCGACTCTGCAGTTTGTGATATAGATGATATGGCGAATTTAATTTCGTACAAAAACAAAAATCTTAAAATAATATCCCAAAATATATGAAGTATTTCATGTAATTTTTCTAACTTTTGTACTTTTTTTGATCGATCTAATATTGACTGGGATATAATTATTCTGACGGAATGTTTTTTACCAACTGCCACTAACATACCTACTTTAGATAACTATAGTTATTTATCTACAACAAAAAATCGTACCAAAAATGATGGGGTGGTAATTTACTATAGAAAATCGTTTAACATAGTTTTCGAGGAGCCGGAGATTGATGACTCCAATTGTCTGCTAATACGACTTGACAGTGATACTTGTGTAATTGGTATATACCGCTCGCCCAGTAAACGTGACATAGCCAACTTCATCAATACGCTTGACGTACTACTAAAAAAATTAGCTCAATATAAAAATATTATAATCATGGGATATATTAATATAAACATCTACCCGAACCTTATAGACAGTCGCGGCAACGAATATTTAAATTTATTAGCAAGTCACTGCATCTTACCCGGACATACTTTACCTACACGTGGTGGTTCTTGCCTAGATCATATTATGCTAAAGACCAAAACTAAAGCAAAGTGCTATATTGTTGAGTCATCTGTTACAGATCATGAATCTATCATACTTAATCTACCCAATACTTCCGGAAGTACCAAAACTACATCTAAGTTTAGTAAAATTATAGACTATACTGCATTGGACAAGGCAATCAGCAATACCGACTTCTTGCCTATATACCAAATGTCCGATGCTAACTTAGCGACAGATTTTCTTATCAAATTACTCCAGAATGTCATTAATGATAATACGATTTTGAGAAGGTTCCCTAGTAGAAAACGCTTATTAAAACCTTGGATTTCTAAAGGATTACTTCGTTGTATGAAAAATAGAGATAATCTTCACAAAAAAACAAAACGAGATCCTAATAATGAAATCCTTGCTTGCACATATAAACGATACAGGAATCATTGCAATATGATTTTAAAAAAAGTTAAAAGGGACTACGAAAGAGGATTAATACGGGATGCAGGTAATGATAAAAAGAAACTATTGGAGGTTATTAGTAATGTAGCATATTTAAATAAAAAAACAGACCATTCCAGTAATTTAATAACAGCTGCAGCTCCCCAGGACAGTATAAATAACATTAATGAATACTTCGCTAATATCGGCAGCCAATTAGCCGAAAAAATTTTGGTCGACAACCCCATCCCTCTCAGTAGTATATTATCTAACAGTCGTCCAAATTCATTCGCTGTCCTACCAACTGATGAATATGAAATTACAAATACTATTATTAGTCTGAAGGATAACTGTGCCACTGGTTACGATAATATTCCATGTAAATTTCTTAAACGATACAGCAGCATTCTAACACCACCCATAACATATATTTGCAATCTGGCTATAAGTACTGGAACTTTTCCACAGGCGCTAAAGATTTCTCTCATTAAACCTATTCACAAGGGCGGAGATAGGGACGGTGTCGATAATTATAGACCAATCTCGATTCTTCCATCTATATCAAAAAATTTTAGAACGGCTGCTTAATAAACGCCTCGTTAATTATCTGGAAAGTAATAACTTGTTATCGCCTTCACAATATGGTTTTAGGACGGGTAAATCCACAGACGACGCAGTACATCAACTCACTGACTCCATTGTCAATAAACTAGACGAAGGTTATAAAGGTTTGGCCACTTTCCTTGACTTGGCTAAGGCTTTCGACACCGTCTCTGTCCCCTTACTTTTGCGTAAGCTTGAGGCTTTCGGTATAAGAGGTTTACCACTAAATTTATTTAAGGACTATTTGTCTATGAGATCTCAGCGGGTTAGGATAGGCGAATGGGTTAGCGACGAACTGCCAGTCACATACGGTGTCCCACAGGGGAGTATTCTTGGACCAACTCTCTTCCTGGTCTATATCAATGACCTGTGTCAGTTACAGCTTGAGCGAGGTAGTATAATTGCCTACGCGGATGATACTGCCCTAATATTTCACGGGAAAACATGGGTTGAACTTTATCGGTATGCTCAAATGGGCTTTGGCAGGGTCAGTGCTTGGTTGCATAATAATGTTCTGACACTAAATGTTAAGAAGACCAAATATCTTACATTTGCGATGAATAAAAGACATCTTCCACTACATGGTTCTATAGTTGCACACATCTGCCCAGATCTTGGTCTTGCGGATGATTGTGATTGTTCTGCCCTCCAGCATTGTGATACTGTTAAATATCTTGGTATCATCATCGACAACGCCCTCAACTTTAAGGCCCATATTCAAAATTTAGTTGGAAGACTGCGTAAACTTATATACGTTTTTAAGAGTATTAGACACGTAGCTGATCGTAATATTATTAAGACCGTTTATTTGGCTCTATGTCAATCATTGATTTTATACTGCATCTCCTCTTGGGGCGGAGCTGCTAAAACTCACCTTTTAGAAGTAGAACGTGCGCAACGAGCTGTACTTAAAGTTAGTGCATGTCTGCCTTTTCGTTATCCAACCAGAGATCTTTATCAGATCTGGAATTTACTCACCGTGCGACAAATATTTATTCTAGCCACGGTAATGAAGATGCATTCACAAATTAATTACGATTCAAGTACAGTCAGTCAAAAGCGCAAAAAGGGAAGGGTTTGTCACATAGTTCCCGTTCGGACAAACTTTTCGCAAAAATTTTACTACTTCTTAGGAAGTTATTTATATAACAAGGCAAATACCATATTGACTATATATTCCATGACTAAAAAATCCTGCAAAACCACCGTAATGAAATGGTTAAAGACCCTTGACTATGACGCTACTGAAAATTTGTTAAAAATTATGGCTTAAATTTTAGAAAATCACCATCCAGAACTAATACACGCTCATATACTTAAATACAATTCATACACAAGACACTTCACGCACACATCACAATTAAGAATACACGCAACGCACATACATAAATTAATACACACACACCCACTGAATGTGCTAACATTTATTTATAAATAAATTAGTATCTAGCTTTAATTTTAGTTCTTGTTCTTTACATTACATATCATAATAATAAGTCAAACTTTACATATTGTTATAATAACTATATTGTATATCTCTGAAGCGGAGGGAGACTGGTGACTTGTAATACAGGTGGGCCCTGCCTACCTAGCTCAGGCACCAGTTCTCTCCACAGTTAAGGTTAATCTCGAATATCAAAAGTTGTTTATGCTATGTACCTTAGTTAATATTCCTGTTACCTTTGTGGAGAGAACAATAAATACATTATTATTATTATTATACTTTTTATTCATTTTATCACAACTTATCTATATTGTTATTATTAAAACTATATATACATATAAAAAAAATACAATGTTAAAAATAACAATATAAAAAAGCGGCATACAAAACCGAGACAGGAGAGGCCTAGACCTATTCCTGTGTCGGCTAGGACTCCAAAGTAAGGAACCGGCGCACAATACGAGCTGTATCGAGTACGACGGCCTTCTGAATTTTACTCTTAATCCAGGTGCCAAGCGAGAGCTTCTTAAGGTGCCGATCGAAGCTCTTCGTTATTAATCCGTGGACGGAGATCACCACCGGAACAATAACCGCTGAATCCACGCGCCACACGTCGGCAATCTCGAAGGCCAAGTCGCGATATTTCATCAACTTTTCATTTTCGGCCTTAACAAGATTACCGTCATGTGGAACGGTGATGTCAACAATTATTGCACGTCGCGCCGACCAATCTACTATTACAATATCAGGTTTATTCGCTAGAATAGTCCTGTCTGTAATAATAGATCGGTCCCAGTAGAGTCTGGCACGGCTGTTCTCAAGAACTGGCTGTGGATTGTACCTGTAGTATGGCACTTCAGATTCGACAAGACCATATTTCAGGGCAAGCTGCTGGTGTACTATCTTGGCTACTTGGTTGTGTCTGTGCAAATACTCGGAGTTAGCAAGCATAGAACAACCGGAGATAACATGTCTGAGTGATTCTCCGGGACGGTGGCATGCCCGACATATGTCGACCGTACCGTCCTTCAGAATGTATTTCCTATAGTTGTTCGTCTTAATAACCTCGTCTTGTATTGCACAGACAAAACCTTCGGTTTCCCCAAAGAGGAATAATTATTAATTATTATTATTATTATTAATGAATGCGTATTTGTATTCTATTACGACAATGCCTGTCACAGTTTTGTGAAGATTTAACTAATAATTACTCGAGTTTTTACTAGAGTAGTGCTCTACAGCAGGCCTTAGCCAAATTTTCTTCCATTTTCTCAAATTACGCATTATTTCTAGTATACGCGGTTCACAATATCTCAACCAATAAATACACCGCGAGTTTGTCATACCTAGGAAAAATCACTGACAAAATAGCCAATATGTTCTGAGAAAATAGTATTCATGTTATCCTCAAAACAAATAATTCCCTCAAATCACTTTGCAATGGTAAAGATAAAATCCCTTCCAATAAAAAATCCGGAGTCTGTAAGTTGTTCTGTGATGACTGTCAACACGTTTACATAAGTCAAACCAGACGTAATTTTCAAACAAGATTTAACGAACATATCAGCTTATAGAAACAACCGTCCAGAGAAGTCACATTTCGCTGAACATCTTATAGATGAAGGACACAATTTATCTCCCAATAATTCATATAAAATAGTACACATGACAGACAAAGCACTAAAACTTAATATTGGGGAACAATTAGAAATAATAAAATACAAAAATTTTAAAATTCCTTTAATGAATAAACAACTTGACGTTAGTAATTTTCCTATCCTTAATATTTTTTCCATTACCCCCACTGCCCCCTCCACTCCAAACACTATAGAAAGGGCGGATTTGTCATTTGTAGGTTGTTGTTCTAACGATCAAAATCTACAGATTGCCTGAGGATGCCTCGCGCAGAGGCGAAACACGTGTCGCAGAGAGGACCACGGCAGTTGGGGTGGTGGCGGTCGCATGTTTCTTCTGTTTCAGATTTTGGAGATTCGACGACTACAGCAACTGGAGCAGAGACGACCAAAGCAGTCACGGCAATCGCATGCAACTACTAACGGTAGTGGGTACCCACCCACCTGCCGGCCGGTAGTAGTTTGCAAGAACTAATTGGTGGCGGAAGCACGCAAATTAATGTAGATAAAATTGTCTGTAAATTTGACTTCCGTAAATAACAACTAAATCAATTAACTATGTAACGTAGTTTGATTGTATCACGAATATTTTTTATAAGTAATGCAGTTATCGTTTTCTATCGAAGTTTTTGATTGTTGTTGAACCACAACGAGTTGAGAGGGGTTTCCTTCAGGGTTGATTCACTATCACCTGTTATCGACCTTTTGGGAACACACTATCTAAAATGTTATAAAAACTTCATCTTCTCATACTATAATATATTTCATCAAAATAAAACTCAAAACGATAAAACCACAATCTACCACATCTTTTTCCTGATACTTCTTGACAACTTCTTTACAACTAAATTTTCTCCAAACCAAACAAAATACATTCTCATATTTAAATTCAAATTCCTACAATCTGTCACTATGTTTTTCAGCCATCAATAAAACCATAAACAATAAAACTAATTCCCCAACATCCCCTCTTAAATTAATATTTACTAACTTATTTAATCCCATACACATATTCCCTACCTAACAAATCTATCTAAATAAATATAACCCCATAAATATTAATTTAAAATAATTCTACCTAAACAACCTTAAAACTAAATTTCCAATTAATCAGCCAAACAACCTTAACCTATCATTACATCTATAACATCACATTAAATCACTTCACTATGTTCATTTTTAATTAAGTGTCACTAACTATATATTTCCTTAGTCTTAAAAACTTTGTTCTGTCTAATCCTTTTGTCAATATGTCCGCATAATTTGAATTTGTTGGACAGTAGAATAACTCAATTTTATTTTTTTGAATTTTTTCTTTAATAAAGTGAAATCTAACGTCTATATGTTTACTTCTTCTATTCAAGATTCCATTTTTAATTAATACAATAGCCGACTGATTATCAACAAATAGTTCCGTTTTTGGTATTTTACCAGTTATTTCATGAATTAATCTTTGAACGTATAATAGATCTTTAATGCATTCGGCAGCTGAGATGTATTCTGCCTCTGTACTGGACAGAGCAGTCACGGACTGTTTACGCGAACACCAATGAATAGGTCCACCACTGTACAGGATGACAAAGCCAGTCGTACTTTTCCTAGTATCAGGATCACCGGCAAAGTCTGCATCACAATACACTCTCAAAGTTAAATCATTCCCTCTCAAATAAGTAATCCCATTCGAAACAGAGCTTTTTAAATACCTAAACAAATTTTTGATATTTAGAAAATCATTTAAGTTAGGATTCTCTTGAAATCGACTACAATACCCAACATGAAAAGCAAGATCTAAACGAGTTTTATTCACTAAATATAATAAAGAACCTATAAATGTCCTATAACGATGCACATCATCAATACTCCCTTTCCCCTCTTGATGTGTATCGATCAAAATATCCGGATAAACACTTGGTTTCAAATTCTTATAATTATATTTATTAATTAATTATTCTACATATGTCTTTTGATATATTTTTACAAAATTATCTCTAACGTCTATATCAATACCAAGAAACTTTTCAACTTTATCAAACTTTCTCATTTCAAATTCTTTTTCTAATTTTGTTATTATATTATTTAATTCTAAAATATTATTTCCGATTAAAACTCCGTCATCAACATAAATTGCTAAATATATTTCTTTCTCTTTACAGAAAAACAAACAAGGATCTAATTTTAATTGTATAAAACCTAACTTTTTTAAATATTCGGTTATCCTCTTGTTCCACATAAGTGGTGCTTGTTTCAGTCCATACAAACTCTTCTTTAATTTACAAATTTTATTCTTACTATTTTCAATATTATAGCCTGTTCGTATTTCCATAAAAATTTCTTCTTCCAAATCTCCATATAAAAATGCTGTCTTCACATCAAATTGCTTCATCTTGTATCCTCTTTGAGCCGCAATTGCCAACAGTAAACGTATACTTGTAGTATTAACCACTGGAATATATGTTTCTTTATAATCAATATTATATTTCTGTAAGAAACCTCTTGCTACTAATCTTGCTTTATATTTTCCACCTGGTTTAATTGTAAAAATCCATTTACTTGTAATTATTTTTCTATTTTCTGCTTCTGACTTATTTACAATAACCCATGTCTTATTCTTTTCCAAAGAATCTTTTTCTTCATCAATGGCCTTTTGCCATAACAACTTCTCATCACCTTTGATTGCTTCATCATAAGTTAAAAACGAACTTTCTAAATCATAATCTTTCAATCTCTCTGGTAATCTTCTCTCTCTTTTTGGCAAAATTCTTCTAGGAATTTGTTCATTAATTATTTCATTTGCATCTTCAAATAGTTCATCATCTTCATCTTCAGTTTCTTGAGCATATTCATTTAAAATCTCTGGCTCCACTATTTTATTTACACAAACACCATTATCTTCTTCAATATTATTATTATTCAAAACCGCATCATTATTCTTTAAACTTTCTTCATTATTATTTAAAAATTCTTCATCATTATTAACCGCACTAATTCCATCACTATTTTCTAAATTATAATCATCGACAATATCTATCACTTGTGTATTCTCATCACTATTCGACCCTGCATGACTATATCTATAATTTCCCCTCTCAAAGTGAGAATCACTATCCACCGAACACTCATTAACATTTTCATCACAAAAAATTATATATAAATCCATCATGTTATAACTCGAATTATATTCTTTTAAAAATTCAGTAACTTTTGTTTTATTATTATCAAATTTCACATCTCTAGAATAATGTATTTTTAAATTAATTGGATCCCAAATCTTATAACCGTTATTCGTATAACCAATTAATAAACCCTTATTGCACCTTGAATCTAATTTACTAACATTAGGTTTATTATTTTTAAAATAAGCCAAAGAACCGAAAATATTTAAATGTTCTAAATTTGGAATTCTGTTGAACCACATTTCAGCCGGCGTTCTACTATTAATTCTATTCGAGCACCTATTAGTTAAATATGCTGCAGTAAGTACCGCTTCACCCCATAATTGTTTTGGTAAACTCATATCAAATAGTAACGCTCTAGTCTTTTCCATAATTGTTCTATTTAATCGCTCAGGTTTCCCATTAAGTTGGGGTGTATATGGTATATTATAATCTATTTGAATTCCCCTTTCTTCAAAAAATTTCTTTAATCTATTACTAGAGTATTCTCCCCCATTATCGCATCTAAAAGTTTTAATTTTAGTATTAAAATGATTTTCTGCCACATTAATATAATTAATTATTTTAGAATATGCTTCATCTTTTCTTTTAATAAGAAAAACGTTCATAAAGTGTGTGTAATCATCTAAAAATGTAATAAAATATTTATATCCGTCAAAAGTTGGAACCCCTATTAATTGGCCCACAGATGTCGCTATGAACAATTTCTAATGGCTTTGTAGCCCTATGACGTTCTGTTTTGAAAGGTTTTCTACATAACTTGGATTGCGTGCAGACTTCGCAGATGTCCAAACTATCTTTAATATCAAGATTAATACCACGTACTAAGCCTTTAGTATTATTAATCGAGGAATGTCCTAATTCTCTATGCCAAAATTCCTCTTTCGATATTCTAGAAAAGTTGACTGACCTTGAATTTCCTATGTGGTTAACATATTCAATAGGAATCCTTACGTAGAACAGGTCGTCACTGCCCCTGGTCGCAGTAAGAAAGCAGACCTCATCATCGTAGACCTTACATTGGTTTCTGAAAAATTTAATTTCATAATTATAATCTGTCAGCTTCGGTATTGAAATAATATTTTTTATCATTTTTGGAACATATAGAACATCACTGAAAGTCCAATTGTTATTTCTACTGTACAGTTTTCCTACTTTATTAACAGTATGTATGTTGCCATCAGCTGTTGCTATTCTATATTGTTTATTGCTTAAATTTTGTAAATATTTATCATTATTAATTATATGGTTACTTGCTCCAGAATCCATTATAAATTCAACTATTTCGTGAACTGAATCTTAAAGATTTGACATTACTTACAGTACTTGATCCTCTATCTAAGCAGTATTTTGTATAATGTGAGTCATTCTTACAAATACTACAGTTATTTTGTTCTTTGCAAGCTGTATGTTTATGTCCAATTTTTAAACATTTAAAACATTGCAGTGCATTTCCCTTGTATTCCATCCTGTTATGTGTATTTCTGTTTCTGCAAAATTTAGCAACATGTCCTTTCTTGCCACAGTTGTAACAGTCTTTAATATAAAAGGTGTTGGCAGTTGTTTCACTTTCATCATTCTCCTTTCTGTCTTGATGATTCACCTCCACTAATATTCTTGAAATCAAATTATCTAAATTCCTATCTTGTTTTCCAGTTGATTGCCACGCCGTTCGAAAGTAGTCAAATTTTGTAGGTAAACAGCTTAATATTTTTGATATGACTTGCTGGTCTTCCATTTGAAAATCAAGGCTCCTAATTTTTGTTACTTTATTTTGCAGTTTACTAATGTCATTCATTATGTTTTCTGTAATTTTGAAATTATAAAATTCTTCCAATAAAGTGCAAATCTGTGTTTCTTTATTTCCCAAAAATAAATTATCTAATTTTGTAATCATATCCTTAGCGGTATTACATTCTATAATATGATTAATATATTTGTCGTGCAAACTATTAATAATTAGGTATTTTGCTTTATTGTCTTTCTTTGTACATACCTTTTCTTTTGATTCGGCAGTCAAAACATCATGCAAATCTTTAGCGTGCAAAAGAATAAGCATCTTTTTCTTCCATATGATATAACTACAGTCACTATTTAGTTTAGGATAAAAATCAGTTTTAAATTTCTCACCCATATTTTCGGAATCCATGTTAATTTATTAATATAAACTTTTAATCAAAAAAAATTTTTTTTTTTGCAAGGCCCATGAGCTGTTGTAGAACCACAACGTGTTGAGAGGGGTTTCCTTGCAGGGTTGATTCACTATCACCTGTAATCGACCTTTTGGGAACACACTATCTAAAATGTTATAAAAACTTCATCTTCTCATACTATAATATATTTCATCAAAATAAAACTCAAAACGATAAAACCACAATCTACCACATCTTTTTCCTGATACTTCTTGACAACTTCTTTACAACTAAATTTTCTCCAAACCAAACAAAATACATTCTCATATTTGAATTCAAATTCCTACAATCTGTCACTATGTTTTTCAGCCATCAATAAAACCATAAACAATAAAACTAATTCCCTAACAATTATCAAGTTTGATACTCACGAAACGAAATTAAATTTAATTCTTTATTCTGCCATATCTCATATGCCTCATGTCTTATATGGCATGAATTGAGTCATAAAACTCAAGCTGATATCCCGGTGTTCCGGCTCATAGAAGGTATACTCGATGTGAAATCAGACTTGGAACTTTTTCTATAAACTGTTGAGCACATTTCGTGGACTCCAGACTTCACCATCTCAATGCTAAGAATACCAATGTTCTTGGTCATTGTAAGGAGTATAGCCTGGAATTGTAGAAATCAATAAGTTGGTAAGCGGTAAATACACAGAGGTGTATCCTGGATATGCGATAGAACAGAACGCGTGTTTATTTGATTATATTTTTACAGGACATAAAGCCAATGCGACTGATGAGCGTAGTTTTATTTTGTTCATTAAGCTGGGTATGTATAGTACTTGGAGGACAAATACTCGACATAATTGTAAAACAGTTAGAACAAACAAAACATATTTGTGTGTTTTCACTACTAAAATCTACAAACACTGGTAAGTGACAGTCTCAAATTTGAATCACCATTATCATACCATTTCTACAATAACGATAAATTAACTACGGATGTAGTCAAAATGTGTCGCCAACTTAATCGGTTTTCCAAGTTCAATGAGAAAAGTTACAGAAATAATTGACGAATTAAAGAGCAAAGTTGCATTAAAACTAACAACAAGTATTTATTTACACTCGTATGTTTAATTTTATTTCAATTTTAAAAATAGTTGTTTTTTAAAATGTTAAAAATATTTAAACACGTAAACGCCTTTGCGTTATCCCTATGGCGTGAACGATGGAGGCACATACGCCGGCCCGAGGAACGAAGATGTATATCAGATTATATCCTGAATAACGAAGGTTAGATATATCGGCTGTGCAATAATTTTTGCGTCTTAGAAAGAGTAATGTCGGCATTACCATATCCAGGTGTCGATAGAAGGCGTTCACATAAGAATCCGACTTTACTAACATCAGGGCCCTTTCTAATATTAGTAAAATCCGTAATGTTAATAGGGGTTGGTTGAACTGCTCCATTGCGAATCATACTTCAAAACTTTTTTCCCATGCTGCAGAGTGCCCTCCTATCCTAGAATACGGAGCTTCACAGCTTTACAACTCAGGGAGGTATTTTCCAGCCCAATTACAGTTAAATAACTATTTAATAAATTTAATTAATTGTAACATAAAAGTACTTACCTAATAATTAGAGCTTTGTCATAAAACTCTTATGTAATATTAGCATTTATTACAAATCATTTTTTTTTTGTAGTTATTACTGTTATTGTTCTCAAATTTTTATTTTATACACATTGTGTATTTTCAGAATCAGTCGTCAATTTAACCAAGAAGATACTCAACATGACGGAAAGCGAGGACGGTTATTTTTCTATTTACGGAATTTATCACCACAACTTAAGGACTGCAATGTGTTTTGCTGCCTGCACCTTTGTTTACGTTACTGCTATATTGCAATTTGAACTCGACACCGACCCTACCATATTTGATAATACTACTTCTATTTTCTTTTCTAATAAATAGTATTAATAATTCTAAATATAGATTTAAAATTACACTAGCGGTGTGTGTTCAATATCCAAAGCACAGAATATTTTTGGTACATAATTTAATTTAACAGTGTGTTATTTTTTTTAATGAATTTTGAAATACACTTTTGATTAGTACGACCCTGTGCGTTTTTGTACACGACTCGCAAAATATCTTTGAAACGGCTTCAAAACTATTTTCCTGTTAATAGTACAGCTTTGTTAGCGCGTACCCTTCTACATCCGCTCCTAGATTACAGAGATATTGCATATCTGGACCATTCGGTAGATCAGATGACTAAGTTTGAGTGAATACAAAATTTACGTATCAAATATGTTTTTGGATTGCGGAAATCAGACCACATCACGGTATAATGTAATATTAGGCCTATTTCATTCCTCACAATAGGCACAATAGACTGATGCTGTAGGTATCAAAACGCCCGGTTCTCGGTTATATTAAGCCCACGCGGACGATGTCAGGGGCGGCCGCGAGTAAGGTTTATTAGTCAGGCAAACAGCGAACCCTATTTTAGCGAGAAAAGGCCTGACTTAGCACGGAGAAAGATCCACTATATTTAGGTAAACAAACAAGTAAGGTTTACGATTTGATTGAGCTGTGTGATTTGAAATGATCTTTATTAATTCGTTGCTAGAGTCGCTTTTTGTTTAATGATTTTATTAAGTGCAATTTTTGTGCTTGCACTATTACATATAGCTCATCAACATCTCTCGAGCTAAAGCCAACCTCACCTGCACGTGGTGTACCCTGCCCATAAACTAACGAGGCTATGGAGAAAGAGAGGTAGGGGGCCCTTCCGCCCGCCGTGCTAGCAAACTGCACAACTTGCACTGTGCTGCGGGGGTAGACACCGCGCTTTTCTTGTCCCTCACGCCGTCAGTGAAACAACTTCTCCCATAATCCTCTTACCCCCTTTTAATGGCCACGAATAAAAAAAAGAAGGATTTTTCAGCGGCGTCCTCATCCACATTCGACGTGGACTTTTGTAACGTCACAGGCCTTCACACAAACATAAATGCAGTCCACCATCACCTCGAAACTGCAAAGCCGACCCTCCTTTTTTTAACAGAGACGCAAATATCTTGCCCGGCCGATACTTCTTACCTATTATACCCCGGGTACAAACTTGAACATTCTTTTGTATGTCGAGCCGGGGTATGTATGTTCGTCCGGGATTATATTTGCTGTCGACGTCTTCACGGCCTTGAAACCAGGGACCTGTCAGTGTTGTGGGTACGTATGGATCAGGGCGGCCGCATCCGGATCTACGCGTGCCTTCACAGGTCTCATAGCGGTGATGCAGACACAATTCGATTGATCGAGCACCTGCAATTGGCGACTGACAAAGTCATTCCCCAATGCCACCATGCCGAGTAGCTCAGGTCTCGGTCTACTGACTTCGCGGGGAGGTCTGTACACGATTTGGGTCTGGCCTATGGTGTCTCACAGCTGGTTCATTCTCCAACGAGAATCCCAGATATTGAGGACCATACTAGCTCTCTACTGGACCTTCTGCTGACCACACATCCGGATGGGTATACAGTCTCGGTGGATGCGCCTCTTGGCTCGTCGGACCACTGCCTCATCCGGACCCAAGTGCCATGCGCAAGCCCTGACGCACCCCGGTATACCGGATGGCGTCGTATGTGGCACTATAAGTCAGCAGACTGGGATGGACTGCGTGAATTTTACGCATCGTACCCGTGGAGGCGGCTCTGTTTCGGGTCGGAACATATAGACACCTGTGCATCTGCTGTTGCTGAGACGATTTTGGCTGGGATGGAATTGTTTATTCCAAACCGGCGGGTGGCTACTTCAGGTGCTAAGAAGCCGTGGTTTAATCGGTCTTGCAGAGAAGTTAAACTTCGCAAGCAAACTGCATATGAGGCTTAGACCACGGCTCGTATTAATGGAGATCCTGGTGTTTCCGACTTGAAACGGGAGTTCAATGCTGCCTCGAGGTTCAGTAAGAGAGTAATTGCCAGGGCAAAGTTTGAGTTCATCGGCAGGATTGGTGAGCGCCTAGCTAAGCACCCATCTGGAAGCCGTGCTTTTTGGTCGCTTGGTAAGGCTGCCGAGAGCAACTTTTGTCAGTCGTCCTTTCCACCACTCTATAAACGAAAACCGGATAGTAGTCTGGCCCATAGTGCAAAGGAGAAATCCGATCTATTGGGGAATCTCTTTACCTCAAATTCGACTTTGAACGACGAGGACGCCGCACCGCCTTCCATCCCGCGGTGTGGTAATTCCATGCCGGAAATATCATTTACTCAACGAGATGTTCAGCGGGCATTGCTATACCTCGACGTTCATAAGTCGAGTGGGCCAGATGGCATTCCGGTAGTGGTGTTAGAGCTGTGTGCTCCTGAGTTGTGTCCTGTTTTTACGCGCCTTTTCGCGCTCTCTTATTCCACCGGGCAGATACCGTCGTCGTGGAAGACTGCGAACTTACACCCTGTGCCCAAAAAGGGTGACAGATCAGACCCATCGAATTACAGCCCTATCGTTGTTACCTCCCTTCTCTCCAAGGTAATGGAGCGCGTGATTAACAACCGGCTCCTGAAATACCTAGAAGAGCACGATTTAATCAGCTACCATCAATACGGCTTTCGCCATGGTCGCTCGACAGGTGATCTTCTAGTGTATCTTACACATCGCTGGGCTTCAGCCGTGGAGAGTCAAGGTGAGGCATTAGCTGTCAGTCTTGATATGGCGAAGGCGTTCGTTCGGGTCTGGCACCGTGGTCTTCTTTCGAAGTTGCCTGCATACGGTCTACCAGAGGGTTTATGCGAATGGGTCGCTAGCTTCTTGTCCTGCAGAAGCATGTAACGTTACAAGGAAACGTCATTTAAATTTAATACATTTATTTGGAATCTCTAAGAATATTATAACATCAAATAAAATAAAAAATATAAAAATACAGTCTGTTAGGTTACAGTCATCTAGGTATATTCTTCAGAGATTCAGAGATCGGGAGAAGTAAGAGGTTTCAGGATCACCGCTAAAGTTGTCCGAATTATAGTTCCACTCAGTGATCCAGCGGGCAGCCTGTCCAGCTGGACTGGACTAGCGTAGGTTCGGAGTTTTCATAGGCCCGACCAGGGCACGTAGAGAATGACCCAAATGGTGATGATGTAGATGAAGAGTGAGTAGTTAAGTTTCTTGGGCCCTCGGGGTATAGAAGACCACTCGGACAGAGCTCTCCACCAAGTCGGTTGGGGTGCCACCCCTAGAGAGGCTTAGATTATCTGTAGGCTGGTTGACGACTGAATCTTGACTGCTTGTACAGTAGAGGTAGTCCGGGTTTAAATAGGTGTGACCGGTGTTCTGTTCTTCCATCTAAAATATTCAAAGTTTTAATAAAATTAATATAATTTGGTTTTCAGTTGCCAGTATTATATGAATGAAAAACCATAGATAGGAATGATATTTTAAGAAATCGATGGTTTTGGCAACTGAAAAGTAAAAATAAACAAAACGTAAATTGTCATCTGTCAACATAATCAAAAGTTAAAAATATTAAATTTTATCAATAAATAAAGGAATTTGGAAGGTTTTGCGATGGAAAATGACGAAAGAAATTATAAATTATCAATTAGAAATAATAGTATATAAATTGCTACGGTAAGAATCATAATTTTATGTTGAGAGATGCATAGAGGAAATCTATACATTTTTATGCAATTTAGGTAAATTAAACACTTTTTTTACAGGAATAAACAGCAAAAACATAATAACTTATAGAAAAAAGGAAATTAATATCTGAAGATACAAGGTTTAAATAAGAAATAAGAAGTTATATTACAAGCATTAGAGCCGTTGTGGATGGCAGTTGCTCCGTTAGCATGGACATTAATGCTGGCGTCCCGCAAGGCTCGATATTGTCCCGACGCTGTTTTTGCTGCATATCAATGATATGTTATCCATTGACAGCATTCATTGCTATGCCGACAGCACCGGGGATGCTTATTACACGAGCCGCGCTAATATTCCCCGCTCTCTGGTGGAGGAGAGCCGCGAACAGCTTGTGTCGAAGATCGAGAGCACACTGAATAGTGTGTCCGATTGGGGGCGAAAGAACCTGGTTCATTTCAATCCCACTAAAACACAAGTCTGCGCGTTCACCGCTAAGAAAACCCCTTTTGCTGTGGCTCCTCAATTCCAAAACACACCCCTTACCATCGCCAAAAATATTGGGATTCTTGGAGTTGAAATCTCCAGCGACGTCCAGTTTCGTTGTCACCTGGAGGGGAAGGTCAAGCTGGCGTCGAAGAAACTAGGTGTGCTCAACAGGGCGAAGCAGTACTTCAATCCGCGGCAAAGACTTATGCTTTACAAAGCTCAAGTACGGCCGCATATGGAGTACTGTTGCCATCTATGGGCGAGAAGTTGTTTGGCATGATGCCAACGGCCTCCTTCTACAGTCGCACCGCTCGCCATCGACAGGGAATTCATCCTCACACATTGGAGTCTAAGTGGTCACGCGTACTGTCAAGCTGTGGAATGAACTGCCAGTCGAGGTTTTCTCAGGGGACTACAGCATGGGGTTCTTCAAAAAGGGCGTGAAGAGGTTTTTACAGGGTCGGCAACGCGCGTGTGATGCCTCTGGTGTTACAGGCGTTCATAGGCTACGGTAACTGCTTTCCATCAGGCGGGCCGTATGCTTGTTTGCCACACTGGTGGTATTAAAAAAAGGCATCCCATGAAGTAACAGAGTATCCGAGCGTGCCTTTATCTCATGGCAATCGAGAGCAACAAGAACTAACTCCATTTGAGCTTTCAATCCTGAGACAGCCTACCATATGAATAATTTAAAAGATTGAAACTCACTGGGCAAAGAAGCGTTGTCCTGCGGCTTGCTGCGGTTAAGATTCTCTTCAAAAGTGGCCATCTTGTCTGCGAACATCTCTGTCATCTCGGCAACTTTATTGTGCAGAAGTGCAAGACTATCCATATTGGTGTGTAAATAGGTGTATTGCAAAAATAATCAAAAGTGATGTGATAGGAGTGAGGCAATTAGCCGGTGGCGAAGGTTAATGGATCATTAACTGTAACAACTCACACTTGAGGTAATTAATAATGATTATATAATAACAATAAATAAAATACTTTGAGCTTAGTAATTTGCGTGTTACTTCTTTTAGGCCTACCCGCCAAAAAAAGATCTTGTTTCCCCATACAAACTTTGGACCCCCGTTTCACCCTTTTAGGAGATGAATTTTGAAAAATCCTTTCTTAGTGTAGCCCTAGACGTCATAAGGAACCTATTTGCCAAATTTGGAATCTCTAGATTCAGCGGTTTGGGCTCTGCGTTGATAAGTGAGTCAGTCAGTCAGTGAGGACAAAGCCTTTTATTATTATAGGTCGGGTCGATGATTACGAAAACAACAACGATTTTAAAATTCAACGTGGGTAACGTGACTTTTATCACCTATTTGGGTGCGATGGAGTTGAAAAATTTAAAATGGGGTAAAAAATGTCTGAAAATTGTAATGTTTTTATGGTTTATCGGGTCGCTGATTAGGAAAAAAAACTATTTTATAATCAAACATATCCGACGTGACATAAAATCATCCCCGTGGGGGTACGATGGGGTTGAAATTCAATGGCCGTCGAAATATTTAACAAATTGCCGAATAAAATAAAAGATATTGACCAAGGAGCAAGCTTCATTAAAAAATTAAAACCTAAACCAAATGTTATTATACTCTTGACGAATTTTTAAATGTTAAATTAGATGACATATAATAAACCGTTCCGTACATTTCAGACTGTTGCCATACCATTTTAGGGTCATAATACGTAATACCTAGAAACTAACATGTATTTTAAGATCGACATGTACCTACATAATTATTTGCAATAAAGGTTTGTTTGTTTGTAAAACTTTATTGTATACTAGCTGTGCCCGCGACTTCGTCCGCGTGAAAATCCGTTCACCAGTTTCGGACATTCGGGTGTACAGTGTGCATTCAGACACTGACATACAAACAAAAATCTTAAAAATCTTTTGTGTGTTCTGTAACTCTTTATATGTCTTGCTCACGAATACATACTTTATTATCTATAGCTGGTGCCCGCGACTTCGCCCATGTGAAATTCAGTTTTCTTACACACCTTGTTGTTGACATGACAAATTTAAAAATTCTGTCGGATTAGACTGTATATTTACAGTTCGATTTTTTTATTGTGATGCGGTATACTTTTAATATTGCAAATGTGAAAGTATATAAGGATCTATAGATGTATGGATATCGATTACTCATTCATACAACAACTTATAAATGGATTATGGTACGCAGACGAAGTCACGGATAGCCGCTAGAAAATTATAAAATATCTTTATAAACCACATTAACAGTTTTTCCTTCTGGGGCTAATATGAACAGGTTATGCGCATTACTAAGCCGCGAGCAAGCCACGTATAGCTGGCCGTGTGAAAAACAATTCGACCTCAGATCCACTCCAACAGCCTTTAGCGTCTGCCCCTGAGACTTGTTAACTGTCATAGCAAAGCAAACGGACACAGGAAATTGTGTCCGTTTGAATTGAAATGGGAAATTGTTGGGGATGATTGGTATTCGTGGTATGTACACAGTTTTGCCTGCACCACACCCAGTAAGAATCTCAGCTTCGATTAAATTTCTTTGTAGAGAAGTTATTCTAAGTCGGGTTCCATTGCACAATTTAGGTGGAGTAAGATTTCTCAGTAGCATTATCGGAACACCAACTTTGAGCGTGATTTTGTGTGCAGGAACACCGCTTGCTGTGAGTGAATTTAAATACTCAACTGGATAATTTGTGACATCATCTTGATTAACAACAGTGTTAAAAGATGTGTATACCACTCCATCCCCAACAATTTGAGCCAACATTTTTTCATTTATTGCAGTTGCTTGGTCATTTCTGGGAGTAAGTACAGCGCGTTCACATATCCAAGAATTTTCTTGATGCGGTATTCTCGAAACGTCTTCGAAAACCGAATTTATTAATTCCTCTTCTGACGAAACGATTCTACCTAGCGACTCTGGAAGAGTCACTTGACCATTTATTTCAGGGAGGTTGCCGTTTCCGATTTTCAGTAAAATATCTGAAAATTCTTGGGCATGTGAATTGCCACCGAGCTGTGCTCGCATGTTAATGGTCAAGCTTAGCTTTTCTATTTGGGGCCAAAGATAAGAACGTTTCAGCGAAGCATTGATCTCGTCGGCTCTAGTTCCTCGAGTTTTGACGGGTAGGGTTTGCCGAAAATCTCCAGAGAAAAGTAATGTAATGTTCCCCATTGGCCTTTCATCACGGCGAATATCCCGTAGTGTTCGGTCCACGGCCTCAACGGCTTTTTTGTTTGCCATTGTGCATTCATCCCAAACGATTAGACAGCAATCCTCAAACACTTTCGCTTTATCACAGTTTCTTGTAACACAGAACATGTCGGTGTTTCAATGCTGTCTAAATCGATTGGGATTTTAAACATTGTGTGAGCCGTTTTACCGCCAGGGAGTAATGTCGCTGCAATTCCTGACGAAGCTACTGCCAGAGCAATTTTATTCTGTCTCCTGATTTCAGCGAGAATCGCTCTGGTCAGGTAAGTTTTGCCAGTGCCACCTGGGGCATCTAGGAAAAACAGTTTTCCCTCACTATTATTCACACTTCGTACGACTTTGTGAAATATGTCTGTTTGCTCTGAGGTGAAATTTAATAAATTGTCATCAACTATTGTTGTTAATTCAGTGGAGCTATAGTTCGTCTCAGCAATGTACTCACGATTTACGCGAGGTTGATCAGGTAGCATTTGGGGGACAGGAAGGCCGTAGCTACTTAAGGAATTACCCCCAATTGAAAAGACAATATCTTGAATAGAGTTAAGAGAACTATTAGTTACCCTTTCGTCAGTTACATCGATTTGGTCAGAGTCGCGCCTTAAAGCGCGTAGGAAGTCTTCAGATAGATATGTCTTATATTTTTCCCATAACGTCAAAGGATCTGAAAGACTACAGAACACTAACATTATTGAAAACAAATGACGCAAATGTTTGGGGCTGTCACTGATACAGGCCTCCTCAAGAGTGTTGTCCCAGTGCTGATCACTTTCAAGCAGATGAAGTGCCTTGCAAGCTGCTTGAAATGTAGTATGCTCTACGCCATCAACTGTTTTTAAAAAGGTAAAAGAAGTAGGTCCTTGAACAGTATGCAGCAAAAGGCGCAAGTAATAGCATTCGCCATTGTTCGGGTGAACTGTGTACACTCGCCCCAAAGCAGCGTCCTTGAAAACTCCTGGAAACCTCTCAACCGGCTGGCCGCGTCGACGACGATTAAAAATACCTCTTTGTTTATCATAGGTGTAATAAGAGGGCACTTCGTCGTATGTTAATGTTTTGGCGAAGTAGTCTTCTCGACATAGCTTAAGAAAAGCCAAAAGTGTAGTTTGTCGTGGATTTTCTACGCGATCTCTTACATTTTCAGGGTCAAAGTATATCCGTTGGCCGTTTTCCAAATGACCGTCCAGATGCATGACAGTGGGATGACGTTCATGTATAGGGAATCCTAATATACGCCACACAGCTTCGGAGGAACTAATGTAGCGTCCGGTCTGATACCTAGTAACTTCATCTCGGTCTGTTCCCTGAAGAGCAAATGTCGCTTGGTCGCTCCCCTTGTTGACATATTTGCAAATATACTTTATTGCCTCAACACTATTACACATTTCTACATTGATGTGTGCACCAAATATTTTAGATAATAATGGCGAGTAAGGAACAACCCAACTGTTATTAATTAAAATCTGCTGCCGGTGTGTTCCAACCTCTGCAGTGAATCCGCCCTGCTGTGTTGAACGACGTCGATACAAAGGATATCCATTCTCGCCTGTTACTGTTTGCTCTGTCAATGCACGGGGATATCTTTTCGTGCACCGGCCGTCCTTCATGCAGGGAGAGTTTCTATTTATGGTACCACAGGGGCCATGCACCATATGCGTTTTTACAATATTGTAAAGCACAGGATCCTCGCTGGGATTCGGAAATTCAGCACTTATTAATAAATCGACATCGTTAGGCCGTATTTTTTCTTGCAGCCACAGGAGGATATGAGCGTGAGGAAGGCCGCGCTTTTGCCATTCAACACTGTACATGAAACACAAAGATAATCCAAAAACTCCTTCTTTCGTAAGCAAATCGATCATCAATTTCAATTTTAAGTGGAACACTCTTGATGTTAGATCATGTCGCTCATAAGATGCTTGACCTGACAAAAGTTCTTGGCTGATTTCATTCCACTTCGGATTTGTAGTAAACGTAATAAACAAATCCGGACGGCCATACTTTCGAACATAGCAGAAAGCATCTTGCGTACGCTCGTGCATATAGCGTGGCCCACCGGTGAAACTGGAAGGAAGAATCACCAATCGCCCCAAGTTTTCCGAGTCTACGTCTTGTTGCATAGCGTCACGTAAGTGTACATATTCTTCAGCGCGTAACCGCCTCTGATTGGTGCGTATGTACACTAACCGCTCAGTTTCAATTTTGACGTACATGTCCACAATAAACTGATTAAACAACCCACGAAATCTCTGCAAGTAAACAAAATGATTTCTTCGTATTTGCAGAACGAAAGAATAAAACTGCTGTGCCGAGACTTTTTTATTTAAATTAGGTTGTCTTGTGTCTGGGTTGAATTGATAGAAGCCAAAGTTATACCCATCTTCACCACGGCTATAAATTAAAGGGTATTGCAAAGCATCATAAGACCGGTGCGTTTCAGAGATGCGTTGTAAGCCATCGTCCCGAGTGCGTAAGACGATATCACGACGCTCACATTGTTGATCCACTAAAATAGCTGCGACTTCATTTGTGACAGGGGCATTGTATCTACCACGGTGTTCTGTAGAGGGTCGTTTATCTGCGTTAATAACAAATTTGTAGTCATTGTTTTGTCCCTGTGGAATAGACTCTAGGGCAGCCTTAAAACTGTGCACGTACGGATTTACTTGATGCAACATGTTTTGAAGAATGTTGATTAGATTAGCATTAAGTTGTGGAAAGTTTTGATTTCTAATATTTGCTTGCACTTCATAATCTGACACAAAATATATTTGTAGAAACTTAGGCTCATTTTCAGCTAAAAGCGAACCGATGAGGTGATAAACTTGACCTTGAACCTTAAAAGTTGGCATGAATGGTCCTTCTGACACTTGTTTAGCACCAAACGATGTCATTTGAAAGGCATTGTTGTATGCTCGTATATTGTCCAAAAAGTGTTTTGAAAGTGTTTTGATGGTCTCCATTTAGAAGTGCTTTCAAAATTTCGGGAGGATTATCAAAAATTTCAATACGCACCTTTCCGTTTGAACAACACATCCCACTCGTTTCTTTTCGCCATTTCATAGCATCACAAAATGAACAATTTATTATCATTCCACCGATAGAAGCAAATGTAGTGTAATCAATCATAGGTGTATAAGTAAAGGCACTTTTTTCTTTGGTAATCCAAGGAAGAACGTCATGCCTCGTGGCTGATTCTTCTTGAGCCTCGTCTGAGTCTTCAGATGAAATTGATATTCTATTAAGCGAATGCTGTAGTCGATCAGTATTCAAGCGAACCTGACGTTCCTCTTCTGTTTCCGCGCTCCGCACCGCATCTACTCTCTCCCGTTCCCTTTCTAAAAATAATTGATGGTTTTGACGCGTGAGTTCATATGTTTCTCTTGCTACTTCTAATCGTTGTTGGTGCTGCTCAAAGCTTTCTAGAGATCTAGCAATATTATGGCGATCTCGATCGTTACTTAAACGTTCCTCGTACTGAGTAAATGTTTCTGAAACGCGTGACAATGTATGACGCTCACGATCAGCAGTCAATCGGTATTCCCGTTCGGTAAAAGTCTCCGAGGCGCGAGACAGCGAGTGATGTTCACGATCAGCAGTCAAACGTAACTCCCTATCTGTAAAAGTCTCAGAGGCGCGAGATAGCGAATGACGTTCTCGATCAGCAGTCAAACGTAACTCCCTATCTGTAAAAGTCTCAGAGGCGCGAGATAGCGAATGACGTTCTCGATCAGCAGTCAAACGTAACTCCCTATCTGTAAAAGTCTCAGAGGCGCGAAATAGCGAATGACGTTCACGATCAGCACTTAGTCGAGACTCCCTTTGAGTGGAACTCTCCGAGGCGCGAGTCAATGAATTTCGTTCTCGATTAACACTAAGTCGTGCCTGTCTTTCGTCATTGGATTCTTGGGATCTACTCATCCGCTGTCTTTTCGCTTGTCTAGTATTCTGAGACAGATTTGACTTTCTTCGGGGCATTTTTGAAAGCAAAGCACAAAATAAAATAATATACCTATATATTTAATTCAATAAATCTATGTAGCCAAGAATTTTTTTAAGATAATATCCGAAATACCTAACCAATCCACAAAGCAAGATCACAAAATCCGTATTGCTATAGCCAAATGTCAAACTTAGTTCAATAAATCTATAAAGCCAACAAACTTTTGAAGATAGATATCCGAAATATCTAACCAATCCATAAAGCTGAAAGCAAGATCAGAAAGTCCGTATTTTCATAGCCAAGTATATCAGTATAAAATCAAGAAATTCAACAACAGTAACTACCAAATCATAAAAGAATCAAAAGGTCTTAAGTACGGAGCAAAATAATCAGCTTGTATTTATACTTTTCTCAAAAACAACCATAGCGCGTTTAAAAATTTCTTGAGGCGCCATCTGTTGCTATTTTATGTAACTATATAATAATTTCGCCCATAGAAAAATTTTCTTTAAATTTTAAATGAAGATAACTTTTTAATCTGACATCAGATTTCGATGAAAGAAAGCGTATATGTTGCTCAGGGATGAGCATAATCTTTTAGTGAAAACCGCGTAAAAATCTGTTCAGTAGTTTTAAATATGTAACTATAACAATAATTTCGCCCATAGAAAAAATTTCTTTAAACTCTAAATGACGATAACTTTTTAATCTGACATCAGATTTCGATGAAACAAAGCCTATATGTTGCTCAGCGATAAGCTTAATCTTTTGGTGAAAACCGCGTAAAAATCTGTTCAGTAGTTTTAAAGATTAGCGAGTACATACAGACAGACAGACAGACAAAAAAATCTAAAAAATATTTTGTGATTAGCTGATGCCCGCGACTTCGTTCGCGTGGACTTTATGATCCCGGCGTTTAGTACAAATACGAACTAATGTAGATACATAAGAAAATATTTGGGGCAGTATTATACGTTAAAAGTCAACAAATTATTATTTTTATTTAAGATTATTATATGTATTGATAGTAATCATAGTTTTAAAAAAATATACCTAAAATAAATGAAGGGAGTCTTTCCTTCGGGAGCATGAAAAGACCTGAAGCGTTACTAATCCTCGATAAAGCCACATTGTTGGCCATTTCGCATTCATCTGAAACGATTAGACAGCAATCCTGAAACATTTTCGCTTTGTCACAGTTTCGTGTCACAAAGCATGTCGGTGTTTCTGTTCTGTATAAATCGAGTAGAATATTGAACATTGTATTTGCGTCCTTCCGCCTATAAGTAATATGGCTGCAATACCTGGCGATGCTGCTGTGAGATATTATTTTGGCGCCTGATTTCAGCGAGGATTGTTCTCGTCAGGTATGTTTTTCCAGTCCCTCCTGAAGCATCTAAGAAAAACAGTTTCCCCTCGTTGTTTAAAAACTTTGCATCACAAAATCTTGCTACAAAATTTTGTCCCGCAAATGCACGCTTTCTTCTGGTTTGTGCGAATATATACCAATCGTTCCATTTCAATTTTAGCGTACACGTCTATATTAAACTGACTAAACAGACCACGTTACCTTTGTAAATAAATAAAACTTGTAGCAGGTAAGAATAAAAGTAGCACTGCGCGGTTATTTTGTTACAATACAATCAATATTTTGTTGAACTATTTATGCTCATCAGGCTGAACAACTTTTGGTAAGGCGTCATTTTTATATTTCTTATAGTTTAGCTGAACCATTATGGTTCTGCATCAGGTGTTCTAAGTCTTGGATTTTTATACCTCAACAAAAAATGCTCATCAGGCTGAACAACTTTTGCTATGGCGTCATTTTTATATTTCTTGTAGTTTAGCTGAACCATTATGGTTCTGCATCAGGTGTTCCAAATCTTGGATTTTTATACCGAGATAGAAATTTCGTGTCCACGTTTTCAAATCGATGCCATTTTCGTAATTCGACGTCTCAGAAAATCATAGAACCCATATTGATATTATGAAATTACAACCCCATCGCACCCCCACAGGAGTGCTCTTGTGTCACGTCGATTATGTTAGATTATAAAATAGCTGTTGTTTTCGGAATCAGCGACCCGATAAACCATAAAAACAATACCCATGAAGATTTTCAGACGTTTGCACCTCATTTCACCCCTTTTAGGGGTTGAATTTTGAAAAATCCTGAAACACGTGTTTACTCATTTATCTACAGAAGTGCTCGTGTAAAGTTTCGTATAAAATAGTCCAACTAATCTTGGTTCCCCATACAAAATTTGGACCCCCGTTTCACCCCCTTAGGGGTTGAATTTTCCAAATTCCCGTCTTAGTGAGCATCTACGTCCTGAAAGGAACCCCCATACAAAAGATTTGGTGATGAGTCAGTCAGTGATTTTCTCTATAGAGAATTTTCTTTAAACTTTAAATGACGATAACTTTTTAATCTGACATCAGATTTCGATGAAACAAAGCCTATATGTTGCTCAGGGATGAGCTTAATCTTTTAGTGAAAACCGCGTAATAATCTGTTCAGTAGTTTTAAAGATTAGCGAGTACATACAGACAGACAGACAGACAGACAGACAAAAAAATCAAATAAAACTTTTTTGTGTTCTGTTACTCTTTTTTTATCGCCCACACCCATTTTTTGTTAATTTTATCAAATGTACAGACACGCGGTTCCTACTGTTTTATTATATGTATTGATCAAACATATAAGTGAGTACATAATATACAAAAATCATTACACTGTATACAATGGCGGACTTATCCCAATAGGGATCTCTTCCAGTCAACCATAGAAAATTGAAAGAGAATTTCCATTTTTGGGCTTTGGAGCAATACATGCATACCTACCAACTAAAATATACAAAATAAAAACTATATAACATACTATACACAATACATAAATGTAGACATTCTAAGTATAAATGTCAGAGGCAGACTCGTAATATTTCTTTACCTGAATTTTAAAGGAGTCGAGTGACTGGGACATTCTCACTTTGATCGGTAGTGCATTCCACAGGCGTGCAGCATGGACAGTGAACGATTTTGTGAATCACTGGGAATTATGGTGAGGAATTCTCAAAATTGGATCATTACTGGCTCGAAGAGGATCATCCATAACCCGAAATTTAAAACATTCAAAAAGATAAATAGGAGCAGTGGGAATATAAAGGACGTTATATAGAAGCGAAAGGATGTGAATATTTCTGCGATACCTAATTGGCAACAGGTTAAGCTTTTTACGGTATTCAGAAATATGATCAAACTTTCGTACTCCGAAGATATATCTGATGCACATATTCTGAATACGCTCTAACTTGTTGAGAAGTTCCTCTGAAGGATCTAAATATGCCACATCTGCATAATCCAGTAATGGAAGGAGTAGAGAGTTAACCAGCAAAACTTTGGTGTGGACAGGAAGGAAATGTTGAAACACTCCGGAACGTCTCTTTCTAGAAATTACTCTTAACAATGTTAAAATCCTTCTTGGTGTCTATTAATTATTTTTCTTCTTTTGAAACACTTCTCGAGGATCTCAGTTTTGCTTATACCCACACCATTATTATGGGTGACTTTAATACTTGTCTCTTGAAAAAAGATTTTCGGGCTCACCGTCTCCAAAACCTGGTAAATTCCATCAATTTGAACATTCTTCCTTTACATGCGACTCATTACTTTCCTAATTGTACTCCTTCTCTTCTTGACCTTATAATGGTTACTTCCCTTGATCACGTTGCCAAGCATGGTCAGCTAAGTGCAGATGCCTTTTCCTACCATGATTTAATGTACCTGTCCTATAAAGTCCGTCCTCCAAAACCTAAACCCAAAATCCTAATGCAACGTAATTTTAGTGGTATGGACCTCAACCAGCTACGTAATGATGCAAAGGAAATAAACTGGAAGGCTATTGATAATGTTGAAACCATAGATGAAAAGGTGGAAATTTTTAATTCATTTCTTATTAAGCTTTATGACGTGCACGCACCTATTCGACCAATCAAAGTCAAACACCTTCCTGCTCCCTGGCTGACAGATGAGATATGCGAAATCCGAGAAAAAAAGAACCGCGCAAAAGCTCGCCATAAAGCAGATCCAACGAATACAACCAAGCGGGACAAATATCATATTGTAAGAAATCACTGCAATAAGGTGTGTAGGGATGCACAGCGACGCTATATACATAGATCTATAGAAAAAGAAGACCAAACTAGAGTTTGGAAATTTCTTAAAACCTTGGGAGTGGGTAAATCTCAGAGTAATGTTATTTCTAATCTTGATCTTGATCTTTTAAACAATCATTTCTCCTCTAGTTCTTCTCTCGACAGTACAGTCAAATTAAATACACTAATTCAACTTTCTTCGTTATCCCCTCCCGACCATTCTCCTTTTGTTTTTGAACCATTCACTGAGTGTGGTGTTAAGAGAAGTATTCTATCCATCACATCTGATGCTATTGGAGGTGACTGCATTAGCCGTAAAATGATCATTCCTTTAATTGATATCCTGGTCCCTATCCTAACAAGAATCCTCAATTTTTCTATTTCATCTGGATGCTTTCCCAAATGCTGGAAGGAAGCCCAAATCCTACCTTTACCCAAAAAGATTCGCCCTTCTTCACTCAGTGACTACCGTCCTATCTCTATATTGCCTTTCCTGTCCAAAGTGTTAGAGCTGTTAGTCCACTGGCAGTTAAGTAACTTCCTTACTTCCAATAGTCTCCATAACCCTTTTCAATCCGGTTTCCGTCCTGGTCATAGTACGGCTACTGCTTTGGTCAAGATATCTGATGATATTAGACGTGCTATGGAAAAGCAACAGCTCACAATTTTGACCCTTCTGGACTTTAGCAATGCCTTTAATGCTGTCGATTTTGATATTTTGCTTGGAGTCCTTTCTTCTCTTAACATATCTCCATCAGTGTTTGATTGGTTTCATAATTACCTGTACGGGCGTCGGCAGCGTGTTAAAATTGATCATTCTTACTCTGACTGGTGTGATACAACTGCTGGCAGCCGCAGGGTGGCGTGCTTTCTCCTCTGCTGTTTGCTATTTTTATTAGCTCTATAACTCACAAGCTTTCTTCGTTCTACCACCTTTATGCAGATGATTTACAAATATATTCGCAGGCTTCACCTGACAATATTTTACAGGCTGTTACTGAAACGAATACCGATTTAGAAGAGATCTCGTCTTGGAGTAGGCGCTTTGGACTCAAAGTTAATCCGTCGAAAACTCAAACAATTATTATAGGCAGCCCAACGTTTATTTCGAGGTTGGATGTGTCTCAAATCTCGCCGGTTGTATTTGATGGTATCAGCATCCCTTTCAGTGGTACGGTCAAAAATCTTGGAGTTATTTTTGACTCCACTCTCTCATGGAGGTCTCATGTCGGTGAAGTTAGTAGGAAAATCTTTGCCGCTTCTGCATCACTCAGACGTCTTAGAAATTTCCTACCTACTGCCACTAAAATTGTGTTAGCACAATCCCTCCTTTTTCCCATCTTTGACTATGCCGATGTCTCTTATCCTGACCTTAATGTAGACCTAGTCAATAAACTGGAGCGACTTCAGAATCTCTGCATAAGGTTCATCTTTGGCCTGCGTAAATATGACCACATATCTAGCTATAGAGAACAACTAAAATGGCTTTCCATTCGCCAACGTAGGGACATGCATATTCTTTCTTTCCTCTATACCATACTATTTGATAGTACAGCTCCATCTTACCTCAAAATGTGCTTCAAGTTTTCTTCTTCTTTCCATAATCTATCTCTTCGCTCATGTGAAAACCTCACTCTTTCAGTTCCAACTCATTCCACAAAATTTTTCGATCAGTCTTTTACTGTCCATGCAATTAGACTCTGGAATACTTTACCTGTCGCTATCAGAAATGCAAAATCCTTGGATGTTTTTAAAAGACAAGTAAAAAATCATGTCCTAGGCCTTTGATATGCTTATGTATTGTACGTACATATGTTTATGTGTTATATATATATATATACATATATATATATATATATATATATATATATATATATATATATATATATATATATATACACACATATATCTATATATATAAAAGAAAGTCGTGTTTGTTACAACACTTATAACTCGAGAACGGCTGGACCGATTGCCATGGTTTTTAATTTGTTGGATTTGTTTCCGTCCCGAATAGCAGAATAACTCTTAAAAACATTGGAAAATTCTCGAAAAAATAAAATAAAAGAAAAAACATTTTCCCATACAAAATGTTCGTGGTTGTCGTCAGCCTGGCGCAACTCAAGGTAAAAAAACGACTCTATGAATCGGAAGCGAATTTGGTACAAATTCTGATTGTTTTCGCTCCCATTTCATACATTTAGAATTTACGCTATTTGTATGGCACATCCGTCTCTTAAAACGTAGTGGTTACATTCTCTTTGGTTGTCGTAGCTGTCAAATGTGACGTTGTCGTACGTGCGTACGCCAAATGTATGCGTGCGTTCAGAAATGTATATTAAGCTCATTATAGAACAAATGTCATAGATTAAAAACAAATGTTAACTCTATTGGTCTCATTTTTACGTATTGAAAGTTGGCTGTGATTTGTTTTGAAAACAGTTTTGTGGATTTAAATATTTATTGGTTCTAAAATATTTATGCGTGCGTTCAGAAATTTAAATCAAGCTCCATAAATCTATATAATACATAAAATAATCTCGTGTCTTGGTCGGGAAAGTATTAAAAACATTGAAAAATTGACGAAATAATTAAATAAAAGAAAAAACGTTTTCCCATACAAATAGTGCCAGTTAAAAAGGATTGGAATATTTATTAATATATTATTGAATATTTTAAAAATATTGAAAGTTGTCTGTGATTTGTCATGAAAATTTAAAAATGTCAAATCGATAGGGGTGAAAACGCTTTTCCCATGGGGTTCGAGCGCAAGAATCAAATCAGAGTAAACATCAAAAGAAATGACAATTACAAATCACCAAAATGATAAAACCTATTTCAAAACTAAAAAAAATAAAACAAAACGTTTTTTTTTTTTTAAAATTAACAATAAGGAAATCTTTATTTTTATGAAATCTTCAGTTTTTATGGATACGGGTCTTCCCTCAACCGAAGGGGTTTAGAGCGTACTCCAACACGCTGCTCAACTGCGGGTTGGCGGAGGCCAGTGTTTTCGAACCGCCTAAAGGCCACTGACTTAACTTAACGACTGTCATTAAATGATAACAACCAGGACCGACAGCTTAACGTGCCTTCCAAAGCACGGAGGAGCTCGAGATGAGCTAATGATAACAACCGGGACCGACGGCTTAACGTGCCTTCCGAAGCACGGAGGAGCTCAAGATGAGCTAATGATAACAACCGGGACCGACGGCTTAACGTGCCTTCCGAAGCACGGAGGAGCTCAAGATGAGCTAATGATAACAACCGGGACCGACGGCTTAACGTGCCTTCCGAAGCACGGAGGAGCTCAAGATGAGCTAATGATAACAACCGGGATCGACGGCTTAACGTGTCTTTCGAATCACGGAGGAGCTCGAGGTAATATAAACCCATCCGTGTACAGGCTACGGTCGACGTTGCTTAACTTGCGTGTTCAATTAGACTGGCACGCGCAATGACGCCATCGAGCTTTTCTATTATTTTCTACTATTCATTGTTTTAATTCCATAAAATCATAAATTTAGTTCAGCTAATATGTACCACGACATTCATTGATTGTTAGGCGGTACGAAGTTCGCCGGGACAGCTAGTATATATATATATATATATATATATGTGTCTATGTGTGTATATGTAATCAATAATATCATTGAAAAATTTTAATAATTTAAGTTACAGAAATTTTACATAATAATCTATATAAACTACTTACCAATAATTAAAAAATAAAAAAAGGCCCCCGTGGCATTGTACCGAAGATGCTGGCAGCCTTTCCTCGTTGTATGGCAATACTAATCCGTTGTGCGAGAAAGCCGCCAGCTCTTCGGTCACCAGTGGATTCGACCAGGCGCTTGGAGAGCTCATTCATTAATTTAAGCGCATTAGGACCCCACGAACCCAGGGTCTCGACTCCGAAAGGCACAAAAGTGTATTCCGAGCCGAGACCGCGATATTTCGTAATTTTTCTTTTCTCGGCCGCCTCCGCCGCAGCGCCTGCCTTGTGTGTAGTTCCCTGGAGATGAGACGGGGCCAGCGTATCGGCGCAAGTAGCGTCCCAAACCAACGCCCGTCCCATACTCCACGGAATCAGGGTCATGCCGTCCGGTCTCTTACCATCGTCTCTCGAAATACCGTTTGGTTCAAGTACTGCAGGTACATTGACGGTGGCAAGAGAGCGGCGGATTATGTCATTGACGGCGGCGTGCCTCGAAAAGCGTCCTGCGCTTAGCTGACAGGAGAGTCCGTGGTGTCCTAACTGGTCGACATCCTTGCCACAAGGGCATTTGTGTGATGCACAGACCGGCACTCCCAGTCTCAGGCTGACTGCCAGTCTCAAGGTATCAGGTTCCAGAAAAGTACCATTGTTAGCACAGGGATAGGCATGAAGCCAATACCCGGATTCTTTTCTCCCTGCGGCCAACAGTCTGGCGCGAGCTGATTCCGAGCTGGAGTCTAAGAGCGCTGAGCTTTTAATTTTACAGATAAAATCATCCCAGCTCCTTTGAGATTTTGTCAGAAAGGGGAAATTTTGACCCGGACAAGCCATTTGCCAGGCATTCCGAGCATCGTTCAAGCCCGCCGTCTCATAGTTAGAAGAGCTGGTCTTCAGGATTTTACCTACGAGATCGGCCGTGCTATGGACAGATGATAGGAACGCCGGCGGAGCCACACTGGAAATTTTGCGAATCCCTAGCCCACCATATCTGATGGGAAGAGAAGCTTGGGTCCAAGATTGCTCGCTGAGTTGGATGTTCAAAACCGATTCTAAGGTGGATTTTATAAGGGTGTCAATCGGAATTAGGGAATTTTGATGTTTCCAGAGAGGACAACAGCGGAGCAGATATGTAGATTTTGGAACGAAAAGGCAGAATTTTAAAATGGTAATTGCCGAATGTGAATTGATTTCATATAAGCGGTCTGCGCAGTTTTTGAATTTTGTGATTGTTTGAGTGATTACGTCGGGTATGGCATCTTCGAAAACTGATGACCCTAGAAGGTTTAATGATTGTTTATTTACTACTTTTATGTTTGAGGTAAGTGCGTTGAATCGCTGGAATATGTCACTATGAGTATTTGTATTGTGTATGTAATGTTCACATTTGTTGTAATTTAGTTCCAAACCGATAGAGCTGAATTTATTTTTGATTTCTAAAAGGTCCAATAAAACGGTGTCGCCGTCACCCCCTAGGGTCTCATCATCTAAGTACCATACATTAAATTTTGATTTTAGATTTTGAATTATAGGGTTAATGACTAGGCTAAAAATGGCTGGTCCGAGGGGATCACCCTGCTGGCAACCAACTTCTGACGAAAGTTCGTAATTTTTGTATATTAATTTTGTAGGTTCGCCATAGCAATTAAGTAAGTAGTTATAAATTTCCGGGATATTATTTCTAATTTCATTCAGCAGGGTGTCTCTGTTAACCGAATTAAAAGCGTTTTTTATGTCAATTTTGAGCAATACCTCACATTGGTCATCTTGTAAATAGGTGCGTAGGGCGTGAACCGCTGCTTCGCAACCACCTTTAGAGCCAAAGCCTAACTGTATCGGTTCAAATTGTTTTTGAAGAGAGGATGATATGTAACGTACCGCAATTTTAGAAGCCAAACGCCGAAAAGTTGAACCCACTGCTATTGGCCTTACTCCTCCGTCCTTTTTTGTCAGGGCGATCAGGTTTGCGCCATAAATTAAAGGGACAATTTCGGGGTTGACATTTCCTGAAAACATGACATTTAATAATTTTGTTAAGGATCTGATCAAAAGTTTACCTGCATCGCCCACACAGTGTGACGTTAAGTCTTTCAGGTGTTGAGGAGAAATTCCATCAAGACCTGCAGCTGAACCGGTTTTGAATGAATTAATTGCATTCACTGTGTCTTTATCCTGGATGCGGAGACAGATGTCAGGTGTAGTAGGCGGATCTAAGAAGTAAGGTATAGCTGGAGCTGGTGGATGTTTAGTCTGTAAAGCCGAGAGTGTTTCTGGTGTGTCCGGAGACAGCACATCACTAGTGAAAAGAAGTCTGGCGGCGCCTTTTAAATCCCCGTTGCTAACTTTCAATTCTACATTTTTTTTTAGATTATATTTGGAATGGGATTTTCTATTTTGAATGGGAGTATTACTGTTGGTGGGTGGGTAATGACGGATGGGAATGGAACAATTATTTTTATTTTTTTGGGAAAAAGACACTTGGCTATTGTCTGAAGGAGCATGTAGAGTTGAGAATGAAAAAGTTAGTAGTTCCTGCCAGGATTGTGAACTATTGTACTCAACGCAGTTATTGATGAGGTGGGATAATCTGGTTGCTACGGCAATCCTGGCACCGCGTGGAATACGTTTCACAACGGGAATATTATTATTCAGGTGGCTGAGGTGTAGATGAAAGGCGGTGATGTTGTAGTGCGTTGGATTGGAGGCAGATGGTTGCGATTGTGGTGGTACAGATGAGGAGGTATTTAGTGAGTTTAAACTTTTGTGAACTTTCGAAGAATGAATATGGAGGCCACGTAGAGTATGAAATGATTTACTACAGTTACTACATGTGTGATTTGATGAAGATGTGCTGTCTGCGAATAGAGAGCCGGGCTGCATCCACAAAACAATTAATAATACTTATGTAAAAAAATAATAACACCAACTTAAATATGTATATATAAAACACAAAACAACATGAAACACTTTGAACTTTAGACCAGAGCTCGTGATGCAATTTCAGGATCAGTAAACAGTTCTTCAATATCTTGTATAAATTAAAAATAATTAAGTGAAACCACTTATCTTATAGAATCACAAAAAAAAAAATAAGAGCTTTGATTATATGTGTCCAGGAGCAAATCTTTAACAGTAGGATTCTTAAAAAATTATGTTGGAAAATGAATTGGCAGTAGGATATTCGGGTAGACTATAACTGAGCTATTAAAATTCTTCTTGTGGAGATAGGTATGTAGAGTTCCTGTTGATTATTCTTACAGTAAATCCCTTCTGGTGTGTCCACGCACGTACGTGTTTGTTTTTTGTGATGTGATGATTTTGTTGGTTTTCACGTATGCTCGAATTTATATTCTTTGGAAAAAAAAATTGATGCCGAAAGCGACTTGCACACATAATTCTTTTAAAATTCTTTTAAATAAAAATATTATAATTTAAAATATTGATTTTTCACTGCAACGACAGCTGTCATGGTTCCTATGTAATTATTTACTTATTTATTATTCAATTATTTATCAGTGATAGGTTACATATCTTCGTATATCCATAATGATGATTCTCATAATATTACTATATTTAACTAAGCTTTCATTAATTTCTTTTGATTTGCGAATCCTACCCACTCCATGCACAAATTCGTTACCCTAAGGTTGCCTTGAAAAGATTGCTCTTAGCAATAAGGCCGCCTTGTTGCATATATACAAGTCTGTATTAATTTATTGATTCACTGTACTTTTAATTTGTATTATGTAAATAAAGCATATTCTATCTATCTATCTAAATGTTGAAGCCTTCTCAAAGAATGAAGTGACGCAAAAACCTTTCGACTAACTTCGCTGATTTGAGGTGCCCAGGATAAAGTTTGGTCAAAAATGATACCAAAATTTTTGACAGAAGTACAATAAGTAATGATGTTACCATCAAAAATGACATTCGGACACATCGCATAGAGTAGTCTGGAAATATAGTAAAGACTGCCTATAATTATAGCTAGCGATTTCGCAGGATTAATTTTTAATCCATAATTTTTGGGCCACTGGGCTATTGCGAAAAGATCCCTATTGACAGAGCTTACTGCACTGCTGAAGTCATCAAGCGAAGCAGCCGTATAAATTTGAAGATCATCCGCATATAGATGATAAGAAGAGTGAAGTAGGGAAGAAATACTATTAATAAATATAGAGAAAAGAATAGGTGATAACACTCCCCCCTGAGGCACTCCTGTAACAAGCGGGCACCAGTCCGATTTAGAACCATCAATTTTAACTATTTGACGACGACCATCTAAGTAGGACTTAAACCACGTTAAAAACGACGGTGAAGGATTTAGGACACTTAACATTCCCAGCAGAATGTTAAAGTCAACGGTGTTAAAAGCGCTCGTGAAATCAAGTAAGACCAAGAGAGTTAATTTTTGATTTTCAATGTTGAGTCTTATGTCATCAGTGACCTTGACAAGCGCCGAAACAGTGCTATGCCCCAAGCGGAAACCAGACTGATTCTGACTCAGCAGATTGTGTTTTCGAAGATGATTAGATAGGCGTTGGTGCACATAATGCTCCAATACCTTGGAGAGAAAAGGTAGTATTGATATTGGACGAAAATCTGGAAATGAAGAAGGCTTCGGTTTTTTAGGGAGTGGAATTAAGTAGGTAACTTAACTTAAAACTTAACTTCCATAAAGTAGGGAAGACCTCCGTAGCGAGAGAACAATTTAGGATATTAACAAGAAACGGGGCGATGTACTCCTTTATTGGATCTATCATACTGAGGCCTATGTCGTTACAACCAACAGACTTGGATTTAATCATTTTGATCAGCTTGACAACCTCATCAGTCGATATCTCACCGAAATCAAGTAAAGGAGTGCATTGAGAGGATGTGTGAGTGTGAGTGGTAAGCTGTGATAAAGTGTTCTTCTTAACCTGAGGATCAAGATCAGTAGGTGAAGCACAAAAGAATTTGTTTAATGAGTTATTGTGCATATTAATAGTACCAGTCAGTTTCTCTTTACCTACCCCGTTTGATTTTAGGAATTTCCAAAACTTATTAGGAGGTCAATTTTCTATAGAAGAACGCATATATTTACATCGAGCTTCTCGGCATAATTTATTGCATCGATTACGCAAAGCAATATATATATCACGGTTAGTAGGAGTGGAGTTGTGACGAAATTTGATCTTTGCCCTTTCTCTTTTTGCCATAAAATTTTTAATATCTTCCGTAAGCCAAGGCGCTGGAAAATGTTTGACCCGGACAGGTCGAACAGGAGCGTGCCTATTATAAATGTTTAGAATTATTGAGTTAAAAGCCTCCAATTTTGAGTTTACATCTGGCGCTGCAAGAACGGTATCCCAGTATGCTGCACGTACAGCCCTCAATAACTTATCCTTGTCTATAGCATTGAAATTACGCATATGCACAACTTTATGTCTTCGTTTAGGTGGTCGCAATTTAAAGGAAGCATAGACCAAATCATGCGCTGAGAAGGCTGGGGCATTTAACTGACCTGAGTCCGTAACTAGTTCAGGACACGATGTAATAATAAGGTCAAGGAAGGATGGGGGGCCATTATGTGGGAAATGGATATTTTGTATTGAAAAAGGTATTGAGTATTAAAATGTCATAATACCAATATGAGTATTAATTCTATGGTTTTCTGGGACGTCAATTACGAAAATGGCATCAATTTGACATTACTTTTTAAAATTTAAAATTTTACCCATAAGAGGGTCAAACCGAGGTCTAATATTTGTATGGGGAAACGAAATTAGTTGGACTATTTTATCTTTAACATTACACGAGTACAGACAAATGAGTATAGACAAATGAGTAAACACGTATTTCAGATTTTTTCAAAATGCAAGCCCTAAAAGGGTAAAATGGGGCCAAAAAGTCTGAAAATCGTCATGGGTATTGCTATCATTGTTTATTGGGTCGTTGATTACGAAAAAAACAACTATTTAATAATCCAACATAGCCAAAATGACTTAAAATCACCCCTGTGGGGGTGCCATGGGGTTGAAATGTCATAATATCAATATGGCTGTTGATTCTATGGTTACCTGGGACCCCAAATTACGAAAATGGCATCGATTTGAAGATATACATGGCATACAGCACATGAAGCAAGTAGGTGAAAAAGCAAAAAAAAATTTCTATGCCTTAACACGAATTTCTACCTCTACGTGGGGATTAACTTTCAAAACGTTAAAAATTATTTATACCGCCACATACTTAGGTTGTGTTACGTACAGTTCACCTGCGTGGGGAGATAGGGCTACTATAAATAAATAAATAAATATTGTCAGACAAATTACACAGCGCCATCTAGCCCCAAAGTAAGCGAAGCTTGTGTTATGGGTACTAAACAACTGATAAACATACGTAAATACATTTTTTTTTGTAAATACATACCTATAATACATAGAAAACACCCAGACTAAGACAAACGGACATGTTCATGACACAAATGTTTTTTCTATGTGGGAATCGAACCCACGAAGTGAAAGAAAGAAAGAAGAAGAAAGAAAATATGTTTATTAACATGACAACAACATGACACAATAGATTTCTACAATACACAATAACAATTAATACAATACGAACACCATGTACATCATTATGATGTTAATTGGCCATCGCTCGGCATAATGCTGTGTAATACACACAGCGCCGGTATTCTGCGACAGCCATCAGGTGCCGACACGGACCTCGTCGGCCGAGGTATACATAAAATAATAATACTAATAAAACATAAAAACAACGACGCATCCAAGACTATCGGACCGTCCAGCACGTATAATGGGACAGTTCCCCACAACACATGCCGGGCAGACAGACGGTACCGGACGGCACAATATGTAGCACAGACACAATTCTACATAAAATGTATTATTGACAGCTTGACACACCACCTCCCCACCCCCATCACATTGCTTCCCTGACTATAATGAACAATTGATACTTCCTATAAAAACTCGTACTATTTTTATACACTGCACTATTATTATAACTTTCGGGGTTAGGGACGTTAAAAAGATACAGAAAAAAATTGTTAAGACCGGAATTTAACTTTCAATTGGAAAGTGATCGCCAACAAATGGAGACAGAAGAAGAGGCCAAGTAGTATGCGTCGCACTGACACTGTCTGACAGCCCAGTGGTGATAGAAGGAAGTAATGCGTCAAGTAGCTTTCCTTCCTTGCTTGTTTTTTAAAAAGAAACATAAACGTGGCAGGAACACACAAGATCGCCATGAAGAAGAGTTGAATTATACATAAATGTGCTACTGAAATTTTATACTTAGTTATTATTTTATTTATAATATATATAATTATAAAGTATTGTATGTGCAAAGGGAATTGTATTCCATGTTCAGATCCCGTTCCATGTTTACCAAAATTAATCTTATTTCTAATATATTTATTTATATTTATTATTATTAATAAATTCACTGTTGGTTAGTGAAATAGTTGAGGTAGGTTATATGTATCACGGATAATTCCTGTACACAAATGATGAGGATGACAAAGACAGTAATGGAAGCCAGAAGCCCACCTTGGCAACCGCCACCCAAACCACAACAGTGTTTTAGGTAGCAATCGCTAGCCCAAACCTCCAGCCTCCATGACCGCCTCCGCAATACCATACTCAACAAGATAAATCCATAGTACATATCATTGATTTTGAATAGAGAGCAGGTGTCTTTTTAGGTTAATACTGAAGGATTTTGTCTTGCTAATTTTAGCACGCAGAGGAGGCGGAAGGTTGTTCCAGCAAGCTGATGAGCTGTATCTAAATGAGCCTCTGAATGAAGCTGTCCTATGGTGTTGGGTACTCATGAGATAGGAAGAGGCTCTAGTAGTATAATTATGTTTATCCCGGGCCCATGACAGCTTTTCAAAAAGGTACTCTGGGATTTTTGTTTTAATTACACCAAACAGAAGAGTTGCGAAATGAAGCTGTCTTCTAAAGTTCATTTTCAGCAAGCCTCCTTTATTTAAATAAGGTGTGACATGCGCTCGAGGAGGAATATGATAGCAGAAACGGGCACAAGCATTTTGTACGCGCTGTATCATTCTCTCTGACCTTGCCAACAGGCAGGGACCTACCACAGCATCGGCATAGTTTAACTTAGACAGGACGAGAGACTCACATAGGCATATTCTCAGTTCTTCACTAAGGAAAGGCCTTATATTGTACAAAAATTTAATACGATACAGGCAATTACGAACTGCATCAGAGACATGATTTTCAAATGTGAGATGAGAATCCATAACTAATCCAAGATTACGTGCTTCTCTCACCTGTTGTATAATCTGACCGCAGACAGTATACCTGGCATTTGAGGAGAAATGTCAGTCACCTGTTTCCTAGATCCTAGAACCATATATTTGGACTTGTTTGGATTAAGAGTAAGACAATTTCTCTAGGACCAACTCCCAATTCTCTCCAAGTCCTCATTCAGTTTTGCAGCCACACTATGTAGATTCTTAGGCTGACACTTAATGTACAATTGCAGGTCATCCGCATAAATGTGGTACTGACAATGGTGAATGTGATTGATGAGGTCTCCGGTATAAATTATGAAGAGAACAGGGCCCAATATTGAACCCTGAGGAACCCCCCTCACTACTGGTTTAGAGGCTGAGCAACATCTGGAACCATCACTTTTCTGCAGTTCGACAAGTTGCATTCTCCCAGTGAGGTAACTATGGAACCAAGACACTGCATGCGAATCAAGGCCATAATAAGATAGTTTCGCCAGTAAGAGTGGTACACTTATGGAATCGAATGCACGAGAACAGTCCAGCAATACCAGGATGGAACCCATACCCTGATCACGTGCTGACAGGATATTATCAATCACATCAAGCAAAGCAGAAGTTGTGCTATGAGCTTTACGAAACCCAGACTGGAACCTTGGTAGTATTTTTTGTCTTTCTATATAATTTACCAACTGTTTATATATAGCCTTTTCTAAGATCTTTGATAGACATGGTAGGATATTTATTGGGCGTAAGTCACCTACATCAGAAGGGTTCAACACTTTAGGCGAAGGTTTGATAAGCCCAGTCAGCCACCAGGAAGGGAATGTTGCAGTGGCAATTGAAACATTAATAATGGCCGTAATGGTGCTCAAAGTATGTGGCAAAGTGAGCCTTATCATTTCTAAACTGATACCATCCACTCCCTGAGCATTAGATTTAAGTGACTTAATAATAACATTTATATCTGACTCGGATACGGGGCTCAGGCTAAAAGTAGAATTGCCATAACGGTCAAATTCGAATTTAGAAAGGTCCGAGATGCTCACAGTGTCACTGCCAGGTATGTTGAGGAAATATCCATTCACGGCATCAGGATCACCACATGAGTCTGGGATAGCGTGGTTATTTTTGTTACTTGCAAGTATGGTAGACTTAAGATTAGACCACAGTTTTTTAGGATTATTAACATTACTATTTATGTTGTTAAAATATGCATGTTTTTCAGCCCTAATAGCTGATTTCACAATAGATTTCATGTCCTTATAAAACAACTTATCAGTATCAGATTTTGTTAATTTATACTTATTGTGCCCGTTATCCCTGAGTCGCATCATTTGCCTAATTGTATCAGTCAGCCAGGGTGGAGGATGCTCCTTAATAACTATAGTTTTAATGGGAGCATGTAAATCAAAAAGTGCCCACAAGCATGCATTGAAACTAGCTACCATGTTACTCACATCTGTACATGTTGTTACTGATTTCCAGTCTATACTTGCACAGTCCCGTTCAAAGTAATCCATTAATATATTTTTCAATGGTCTGTAACTAACGACATATGGGGTAGGCTTGACCTTTTTGAAAAATAGTTCACCCGTTACTATAGCATGAGCTCCCAAGTCTGGAATATGGGTAACTGTGACATCCTTTATACAACAACTAGAACATATTACATCTATTAGCGTTTCACTGTGGTCAGTGAAATGTGTAGGACTATTTACAGATTGAGTGAGAGATGTACTGTGTAGAAAATTTTGAAAAAATATAACTTTATTGTCATTATTTAAAAAGATTAATGTTAAAATCACCAACAAGGATCAAGTGGTCATAATCTAAAAATGATGTGATTGAGTCAGTGAGTGTCTCTAAAAATACACTCACATCCTGCCAGGGTGGACGATAGGCAGTGCCTGTAATCAATCTGACTGTTCCTACTCTGTGACGTAGCCACAGCTGCTCAACCTCCTCCGGGCCAGAGTGGATGCACAACTTGTGACTGATTTCCCTCCTGATGTAGAAACCCACCCCACCTCCGCGGCCGCCTCTGATAGTATTTGGCCTAGGACGATGTCGCAACCGATATCCCGGCAGGATGGGTGCACGATCCTCCTCTCCTGCCCTTAGCCAAGTCTCATTAATTGCCATGAAATCTACTGATAATTTTCCCATGATTGCCAAAAACCATGTCGTGTTCCCAAAGAGCCAGCATTAAATAGACCGAACTTAAAATTCACTTTTTTTAGCATTAATTAATAACATGTTGCTTATCTGTGCAGGACAACAACAACAGCCACATATATATACCGAATACAGTGCGTGCATGGGATTTTATAATTAATTGGATCATTAAGAGTTTTATTCCAATTATTATTGACATTGAAAGACCTATAATGAAGCCACAAAAAAATAGCCCGATGTTATCACTATTACAACCTGTAAGTAATATTTTTACATTACCTGCTATAACGCTCAACACTTAAAGTACAATTATCACTGGGGAGTATACTATAATTATAACTCCATTTTGCATTGAACTACTTCATATACAGGCTGATAAAATTAATAAGAGAGAGCAATATTGTTCACAGAATACAGTAATTGCATATTCATATAACCCTACTAAAATATAACAATGATTACTATTCCTAGGCATACTATACATTAGATCAATATGTGGATTAATCACCCGTAACAGCAGCAGAATAATGTAAACAAAAAACCATGACTGTACACGACCGCTCACATCACTCATCGGAACCAACCACGTCACACCCAAAAATTCTTTCTATATCAGCAATATCTTTGATGCGGTGAGCTGGCCCGTTTTGCTCCTGACGGGCGTATATGCGGCCCTCTCTCGTCCATATATATTTCCACTTTTTGTGCAAACCCACTTCCCTGGCTTTGTAAAATAGCTCCCTATAGTGCTTAATTAAGCGGTCATTAATGTACACGCGACGGGGTTCTTGACTGTTAGTCAGGTCTAAATCGGTGGTGGTGAGACCACGTCTCACTCTGGCTGCTTTAATCACCTGTTCGCGAAGATAGCGACGCGCGAACCTGACCACCAGAGGGCGCGGCCGTACAACCTTCACATCGTCAGCACCATCAACCTCCCGCCGCGCTCCCACACGTACTGCCGATACTATCTCCCGATCGTTCACAGTGACGCCAAACTTGAGACAGACCACAGAGACCACATGTAGGGGATTTTCGTTCTTGCCCTCGGGCAAGTTGACTATCTCAATAACATTGAGCAGTAGATCCTGGTCCCGTACTAATAGCTGCGACTGCAGGTTAGACACTACTTGCTCCAGTTCGACTATACGTTCCGCCCTAATCTCGCCCATACCGCTCACCACAGTCTCGAACCGCTGTTCGAGGCCATCAATACGAGAGTTAAACACCGCTAGTGAGTCTCGGTATCCCGCGATCTCCTCACGAAACTCCCTTAGCTCCTCTCTCATGGCACGGAACTCGCCCATCAACTCACTTATTTGTGACGAAAGATCCATCCTATCCTCACCAGCAGTACAGACATCCGTACACTGCTCCTGCTGCACCTGAGGCGAAGATTCGTACCATTCATCTCTCTCGGTGTTGTTCCACCCGAATTATTTCTATGCGACTTTAGCCTACAGGCAGGGCAAGTCCAACCCTGCAGTTTGGCGGTACTCGACATTGAAACGCACGTACGGTGATAGACACAGGAGCATTTCTTGCATACGACGCCCTCCTGTGATGCAATATATTTGCCGCAAGTTCCACATTTTGCAGCCATGTTAGACGGGAATGTCAAAGTAAATATATTATTTACTAAATTATTGCATAGAATCAACTACAATATTATGTACTACAATGTATCACACAAAAAAATGTTATTATATGCCGATACTATCTCCCGATCGTTCACAGTGACGCCAAACTTGAGACAGACCACAGAGACCACATGTAGGGGATTTTCGTTCTTGCCCTCGGGCAAGTTGACTATCTCAATAACATTGAGCAGTAGATCCTGGTCCCGTACTAATAGCTGCGACTGCAGGTTAGACACTACTTGCTCCAGTTCGACTATACGTTCCGCCCTAATCTCGCCCATACCGCTCACCACAGTCTCGAACTGCTGTTCGAGGCCATCAATACGAGAGTTAAACATAATTAATAAGCACTTATTTTTCAGTATATAATATTATTGTTCACTGCACATATAAATGTTGGATAACAATATATGTTATGTATTATAACCGAAACTATCGACTTAAATAAATTTTACGTTAATAAGCACTATTGATTATATATAATTACAATTAATTGCAACGAGTACACCTCGGCACAAAGACATCCGTGACGTCACTCCAAAGGTGTCGAAGCCGCATCATTGACCGCTACGCCACCGAGCTCGTCTATAGGTGCGGCACGTCGTAAATTGCTTCAAAGCCAGCGGCTTGCTCTGATATTTTTATGTAAATCGTATAGAACTGTAAGCACCGAGGCACTACCCGTGCTAGCAGGTGTGTTACCAGTAGACTTAGAAGTAGTAGTAGTAGTAGTTTCAATGTACTATACATCTAAAAATATGGTCCCTGATTTCTTGAATATGCGTGATCGTGAAAAAATATTTAGATTGTTCAAACCTATTAATGAAGTACTTGAAACATTGCTGTCTGAATAGTAGGAAAGGTGAGAAACTTCTACCAAAGGACGTCACTTGTATCTGTTCTTTCAATCGGTAAGAGATAGATTAAAGAAAAAGAGGATAGAAGTCGACCACCCCGTTGCGGATTTTTTAACTGGACGTGGCAATTTTAAGGCTAAAGTCTTTTCGTTCAAATTAGTGCCGTCGCCCTTATGCGAATGTTCTACTGCTAATTATGAATTCGATCAAACAGCACACCATGTTCTCTGGGAGTATGATCTTTGTGGCGGGAGCGCGATGACATGTTGAATTCATTGCAAGTTGCATCCGGGGTAGTATACTATTCAGATTTGGTAGCAACAAGGGAGAATTACCAAGCGTTCAGACGATTTAGCAATTCATATTATTGGAATGGATGTGTTAGGTAACAACTCAATGTTTTAGGTCCCCAATAGTGTTAGAAACTTAAAATCCGTGGTGCACGGCAGTTGAACTTCAATTGACTGAAGAGATGGCTATCTCTTTAGGCTTTTAATGCCTTATTTGGCATATTGCTGTCTCTCATATTGCTAAGAGGGGAAGTCAAATTCCAAAAGCTTCCTACTCCTACTAATTTCTTCTGATTAAATTCGTTGTGAGTTCCAAGGCAGCCGTAGTTGTACCCCCGGGACTGCAATGGACTTCACTGTTCATTGCCTCTTTTGGCGGTCGCCGCTGTTAACCCTTAACCACCTACCTCACGTCTCACAGACGCTTTCAAATTTAAAATCGTAAATAATCAACGTGCGCCCATCGTACAAGTGTGTGTGTCCTTGTACCTTTTTCCCGCGTCCCTCAGTACTGCGGACGCGATCTACATGTTCGAATGTGCGCGCATTTGTTTTTGGTAAGTAAAAAACTGTCACAGGGCGTCTCAGAGACGTTAGGTAGGTGGTTATGTGATTTTTATTCTAATAACTTTTTTATTGTTTTAGTGAAAGATGGCTTATAATGATGCATATATTGAAAGGTGGTTAGAACAAGAATCATTTTTTTTTTATAGTACGTCGAGTGGCAGACAAGCATACGGCTCGCCTGATGTGAAGCGGTTACCGTGGCCATATTAACGCTCGCAATATAAAATATCGCTCGCGCGCCGTCACCCCCGCTGCCATCGCAGCATCTTCTTCCTTTCTGGTGACCTCACTCACTCGCAGGAACACAACAGCCCTCAAGGGAACCATTATTTGGCTGCGGTATTCTGTGAGGTGGAGGTACATTCCCTAGTCGGGTAGCTTACAATTACGCTCCCTACCTCTCTTTTCGCCAGAGTTTCGTTTGTCAGTCAGCAAGGTGCACCGCGTGCAGGTGAAGTTGGCATTGGTTCAAAGATGTTGATGAACCACTTACACCCCAATATCAGATGAAGATGACCTGCCAAATGATGAATGCAGTGAATATTCAGCGGGACCTCAAAATCGCTCTTCATCGTATACTCCATCACAACGAGGACAGTAATTTACCTGCAGTTCCAGGTCCTAGTGGTGCTGAAGAACGGTTACAAGTTAGAAAAGCATGTTCGACTTGTGACCCAAAAAAGAAACGTAGAACCCAATACTTGTGTTTCAATTGTAAGAAACCAATTTGGTTAGAATGTTCAAACAAGTTATGTTTTCACTGCCGCCAAAAACCATAACTTCAAGGCCTGCAATTTTGTTGAAATATTCATATATATTTTTAAGTTTATATTATTAAGGCATTATTGATGAGTGATTATTCGAAAATTACTATAAAAACCCATATAGTATTATGTTCCTATTTTCCTCGTATCATTTTCCAATTATTGTAATTTTAAGCCAAAAGTATGAAGACATTATGAATAATGTCAGTTTATAAAATATATAATTGATTTTTATGTTTTTTTTTTTTATTAATAAATAATAAAAACTATGAAAAGCTTAGTTCTTCTTATAAATACCTCTTAACGTTATTATTTTATATAAATAAGGACAATTTTATACCGACGTCTGCTAGACGGGAGGTAGGTGGTTGCGTGACAAAAATAGAGGTAGGTAGTTAAGGGTTAATCCTGGCTACACAGAAGACACAGTGATGGGAATGTGTGGTGGGCCTATTTAAAACATATAAATATATAGCTGAAGGTTGGCTAGAACTGATACTAATTAAGAGATAAACATGCGTAATGGACTTCATTGTTCATTGCTTTTTTTGGCAGTCGCCGCTGTTAATCCTGTTTTTTTTTTATCAGAATTAATATATATATGTTGAATAACTTTATAAAATGACTGATGTAATGAAAACTGGCCAAGTCAAATCTAACCTACTTTAAAATCTCACATTTTTATAAATAACAGCAATTGTTATAGGTATCCAATAAAGCAAAGAAAAGTTTAATACATACTTGTTCATAATATTATTTTGTTCCTATAAATAAAATAAAAATAAAAATAAAAATAAAAATACTTTATTTCAAGCATTATAGCTCATATGTATAGTGTTAGTAACAATTTTCTTTTGTATATTAGTAACAATTTTCACTTATAACTATATTAGTAGTGTTAGTATCTATAATTAGTGGTACATTTTTATTTTTATTTTGCCGTGCCTATAACAACTCCCACCCAGTGCTTCTGTATGGGACAATCGAACCTAGCCGCTATTGTTTTCAGGATGCTGTTGTTGCTGCCGCGAACACGGTTCAGTAGTGAGGCTGTTTTCTTCCTTATAATTGCGTGGAAGCCATCAGTGCGTGAATCCGCAAACATCCCGGATGCACTACAGAACCTCGGGAGCCTCAACAGCATCCTGAATGCATTATTATATTGCACGCGCAGGGCATTGTAGATGCGCTGCGTGTAGTCCACCCATAGGCCACTCGAGTAAAAGGATCGACAGTACGCTTTAAAAAGCGTAACCTTCACTTCACTCGTACATCGAGTGAACCTACGAGCGAGCATATTGCTTCGCACCGCCAACGCTCTGCGCTCCCTCTCTATGTCTTCGTTATCCTTGAGATCACCCGTCACTATGTGGCCCAAGTACTTAAATCTATCGACAAGTTTCAGGGGAACACCGTTCAGGAGTAGAGGCGGTACCTGGGTGGGTTGGTGTTTTCCCGCTTTAAATATGAGTATTTGGCTCTTTTCCGAGTTGTATCGAAGCCCATGTACCTCCGCATACTCCTGACATATAGACAGTAGTGTCCTTAACCCGTTGATCGAGGGGCTCAGCAGCACCATATCGTCTGCATAGCTTATATTATTAAAACTTATATCGTCTATAAAGCAGCCGACATGTGTGGCACTAAGCCGCTCGATCAGCTGGTTTACATATAAATTAAACAGTAGAGGTGAACTTAACCCCCCCTGTCTCACCCCACACTCCGCGATATACTCGTCTGAGTACGTACCGGCCCATTTCACCCGATTTCTCTGATTAGTGTACCAGTATTTTAGGAGTGATATATACTCTGGCGGCGCGCCCGTACTACCAAGTTTGTCCCACAAAAGGTCATAATTTACAAGGTCAAATGCTTTTGACAAATCGAGAAAGCACGCGTACACCGGTGTTCTCCTACTCGTATAATAATTGACAGCGTGCTTTAAGCTCAGGATAGCAGCCTCAGTCGACAGTCCCGCTCTAAACCCAAATTGGGCATCATGCAAATCGATACATTTTGTGAGACTGCTATTAAGCAGGCTGTCAAGTACCTTGGCGGCTATGGTCGCTAGTGAAATGGGTCGATAATTTGTTTTGCACGACGTATCGCCTGACTTGTTTTTACAATAGGTACCACAGTAGTACGCATCAGTTCAACTGGTAAGTAGGAGTGCACCAGACACAGATTAAAAAGCATAGCGAGCACTCTAGGCAAATGCACCCCCGCGTGTTTAAAGTGTTCGATGCTGAGACCATCATGACCTGGTGATTTTCCAGTTTGCATATTTATTATCACCCTTGAGATACTCTTAGCTGTGAAAGACGTTTTGCAATCGGTCACAACGGTCACAGCACCTCTCACCTCTCCAGATGATGACCTCAAGGTCGAGTGCACGGCAAAATGTTCCCTAAACAGGTTGGCAATCATTTTTTGATCCTGTACACCGTCGACGCTCACAGGTAGGCCTGATTTCTTATTTAATTTATTCGTATTTTTCCAAAACGTTTTGAAGTCTTTAGCCAAGTGATTTGAGCTCAGTTGATCCATCTTTAACTGTTCTTGTCTGTTTTGGCACCATTTTAATTTAGATTTAAATACTTTACGACTCTGTGTCAGTCACTCAATCAGTGTCTCTGGTCAGACCAGTACACGTCATGCTTTATTGATACATTTTTAATTGACTTTAATGCTGACTGGCTTACTATGCAGTGATCCAACCACCTCTCACAACCATGCGCCTCGCTGCGAAAAGTGTATGCATTGACATTTCCCAGTCCCAGTACATCAACATCTGCGCACGACCATAAGTGATCACTACAAAAATTCATGAGCTCCGAATAAAACAACTCAGTCGGGTGGGCATTAAAGTCTCCAATCATATAAAAAGCCTCAACGCCGTCGTTTTGTTGAACTTCAATAATAGACTGTATCGCACTTAGGCAGTCCGTAAACAATGGAATATTGTCACTACAGTTTGTGGGCATATACACACTAAAAATGACTACATGTCTATTACTTACAGTTATCTTGATTCCCGCGATCCGAGCGTTATCACATTCTATCACTGACACTGCCTGAAATGCACTTTTCCTCCACAACAATGCAACCCCACCATAGGGTCGCCCGGTGAGTAACCCGACGGACGTGTCCACAGCAGACGTGCCCGTCGCCGCGAAGTCTTCGTGAATGGTGCCGAGTGTGGGTAGCTCATGCGGGAGCAGCCAGGTCTCCTGCAGGGCCACCACATCGGCAGACTGACACAGCGCCCGCACTCCCGGCAACGAACGTTTGATGGATTTGCAGTTGAAGCTGATCACTTTACTATAATTTTTATTGTCCTCACTATCCATTAATTATATATTATATTTTTCTTAGCCACATTATCAGAGTCTTTCTTATTTTCCTCTCTTCGTTTAAAGTTAATAAATCGCCTAAAGGAAATTCCAGAAGGCCACAGGCTGTCATTTAAAAATATATCTAATTTATATTTCGTTATTATAATGCATACATTTTGTATGCATTATAATTTCTTTGATTCCTCATTTTTATCTTGACAAGGGATACTACCTCATTTGTTTTCTTTTGTATATAGTCTATTATATCCTTTTCACACACATCGGGGTGTACATTTGAGATGTACATTGGGATTTTAGTTTCTGCCGCCTTAAAATTCTCGTTTTCCAGAGGATTTGACGTTGCCTTCCCCCTTTTTGCCAAAAATCTGTTTTTCGACTTCTTTTTCTCAACTAAAGTCCATTTTTCTTTATTCGAACTCATTTCACTTTCAACGATCTCAGCAAAAGATAATTTTTGCGCCGTCTTATCACTCAGCTGTTCGCTTTTGTCATGTGTTTCATTAAAGTTAAACGCAGTTCTCTCACTCGCACCTCTTTGTTTAGACGTGCTCTCGCGTTGTATCCTTGTCTCACCGGTGTCTGCGGCTGCGGCGGGTGCACCGGCGGCGTCGTGAGTGATCGGGTTAGGCGCGAGCGGGAAAGCGCAAACATTCGTCACTTCTCCAGAGCGGGATGGACTATCTTCGGTGACATGATGATAAGACTGTTCGGTCGGTGACGTATCGTTATTACCGCCGAACATTGAAAGCGCCATCGGCCCGCTACTCAACATGGATTTGTTCATCATATACCCTCCACGTGTAAAATTTATATTTCGATTTTCGACAAATGAAGGTGGCGAAGGTGATTTATTGTTACTGGGCAAATAATTCACTAAATCATCTTTAGTAACATAATTTTGTTGAATCCTTTCAATACTGTTTTCCATCACAAGCATTTTTTTCAGCAACGGCGTCACATCGATGTGGTCAAACGACACTGGGGGCAGCTTGTTCAAATCTTTGGCCACGAAAACTGGTATTTTTTCGGGATCTGTATTCTTCAGAAGCGTAATCATATCATCCAGGTTACGTTGAGTTTTCCCCTGGCGTTTTCGTGTTGTGGTTGTCTGTTGCAAAGATTCAAAAAGCAACGACTTTGCCTCTTCGATGTCCTCCGCACTGTAGTTACTTTCGCAAATGCGAACAATGCTCTCCTCATCCATAACATCCAGCTTATGATTGATGTATGCAAGTACTTCACATATCACAATATTGCAGTTAACGCACTTTAACTTTTTCGACGAAGCCATTTTTTTTTTTCTAATCGCAAGGACACTCGACCTTACGCACGCGCACTCACACGCACGACCTATAAATACACCTATAAATACATATTTGGATTTTGAATAGGACTTGGCACTCATTTAGATCTCTATTCTTTTTGCGGCGAAGCCCACAGCCAAGCATAATTTTTGTATTGAACTTGGCTCTCCTTTTTTACATTTATGTTTTTGGTGGGATATCATTACTTTTTGTAAAGAAAACTAGGCAGGTATGTGTTGCTCGGGAGCGCTTTTATGTAGATTTACTTCTGTTCTGTGTATAATTATGTGGTGCCATGCGCCGCCGAAGACACACGGGCCGGTTGTTTAGCGCGTATTACAAGTTTTTTTGTATGGGGACACCACTTATTTTTTGACTTAACATTATTTTTATATTTCTGTTATATAGCAAATATAATAATACATATATTGGGATAGTTTCAAATCAGACCCCCCCCCCCCCTATTTTTTATTTTTAGATTTTTTCCTACGCTTACCGAGCTGGATTCCAAATTTCATTCTTCTAGGTCATCTGGAAGTAGATTAGGTTTACTCGTAGGTACTATAAATCAGTCAGTCAGTTGCTTGAACTTGGCTTGACACGCTGCCGTGTCAAGCCAAGTTCAAGCAAAGGAACTGGCTAGCCAGCACCGAGTGTAATATTACACGAACTACTTGGTGCCACTTTTGACCCTTCTATAACTCAAAACCTCTTTAACGTAAACACATAAAACTACGTGTCTAGATCTAAGTTGGTGACGAGCCATTTACAAATTAAATTTTCAGTAATTTTTTGAGTGTAAATGGCTCAACACCAACCTTGAGACAAAGCCAACGTCACCTGCACGTGGTGCATCCTGCTAATTTACTAACGAGGCTCTGGCCAAAGAGAGGCAGGGCACAGCATAATTTTAAGCTGCCCGTCTGTCGAAGTATCTCCACTTCACAGAATACCTCAGCCAAATAATAATTTCCTATAGAGTTGTTGTGTACCTGCGAGTGAGTATGCCTGTGAGTGATCACTGGGTTGGAAGGAGTGACTGCGTCGGCAGCAGGGGTAACGGCGCGTGAGCTAAATTGCTAAGGTAAACTTCACATCATGCGGGCGGTATGTTTGTTAGCCGCCTGACCTTATACTACATAAGAAAAATGTGTGTGTATAGTGGGCGTAAGCAGAATTTTTATTTTTATTATGTGGATACTTAAAATTATGTATTATCTGGGCCTGCTATTTATAAATTGGTATTGTATATGATATCTATATTACTGCGTAATTATCATGTCCTCCGTACAAAAAAAAGACCATAACATTTTTATATGTATTAGTGTATTTCATAATTCATTTACATTACAATAACACACTATTGCATTTCAGGTGCATAAAATTCAGTGTGGTATTTTTAAAAATTTGTGCACTGTGTTTTTCTTCTATGAACAGCATTTGCATTTAAATCGATATTGAAACCACACTCCGGCCGCTCAATACAAAAAAACGAAAACACAATCAGACCGCGTCTGTATACGTGAAAATCCGTGTGTAGGGTTGACTGCATAATGAAGTAGAAACCTTGTGCTGTGAGGTAAGAATTTATGCTTTAGACAATATTTTAATAATAAATATCTTTAAACGTTTATTTTGAATGATTGTGATTATGACACTGCATTAAATCCAGTTACTGTTACAGTGTACCGACACCACATATTTCGCACGGGTTGTAATTGGTTGTTATACAATCTAATGTCGTGGTTGTCTATTGAAAATGTGGAATAAATGTCAATATTAATCTTTAATTCCAAAAACATCGAAATGTCGAATCAACGATTTCGATTATATAATAATGTAATATTAATTGTTAAAACTGAAAAAAATAAATTGATTTTGTAATGAAAAAACAAATAGTTTAATGATAATAATTTTACCATGTAAATATTGAGTTGACAATAGATTATTACTACGAACGCACTTTCGTAATACGCGGCGCCGCGTGGATGCCGTTGCGATCGGTTCCACATTCGATTCAGAGGGGAGTTGAGTTTGCCTTGTGCGCCAGGGAGTGGCCATACTGTACGTAGTACTATTCTTATACTGTGATTGAAACGATATTAAAGAAATGTCGTTATGTTATCAAATATCTTGGTGCTTGTTTTGACTTCAAATTGTAATGTAGCAGTGACGTAGATAAATGTAGCGGCAGCAAAACGTAACACTGTCCTTGTGTCGAAAGGGAAAATTCCATAGATAGAGGGACACATCTCTCGAGTCTCCAGTACGTTGAGAACGTTCTTAGTTAATGCGAAGACTGCTTCTGAAAGTATATTATGAATTAAGTAAATACCTGGATAAGAACAATAAGTTGATGTTTATTAATACGATAAGGTTTTTTTATACGAGTATACTACATCGGGTGGCAGACGAACATACGGCCCGGCTGATGAGAAACGGTAGCCATATTAATGCTCGCAAGCAATACCTCAATCACTTGCAGGAACACAACAACCCTCAAGTAAATTGGTATTTGGCTGAGAGGTACTTCTCCAGTTGGGTAACTTATAAACACATTGTGCCTGTATTTTGCAAGAGCCTTGTATGTAATCAGGAGGGGTCATCATATGCAGTCTGCCGTGTCAGGCGTAGGTCTTGTATCTTAAGATAAAAAAAGAAGGATTTTTTTATCAAATCCCACGTTTTGACGCTACCCCTTTGCAATCTCGATTTTCATATAACCTCCATTCATAGGTGGAAAATCGAGGTTGTAACAAAATGTGATTAGGAAAATGCTTCATAGTTGCATAAATGGTAGGTAACTCAAATTATATACACTTCATATATTAGGTATATTTGTGTATATACTATTTTACAGAAACATGTCGAGAAGACAATCTTGGTCTACGTCGCACCTTCACTTGGACATTCGCACATAAGCAACTGGAGTCTTATATTATAATAAGAGAACATCTAATTCTTTTATTATTATCTTATTGTATAATAACAGAGCTCAAGAACAGCTAATATGACAGTTTTGAACACCCGACTTGAAAATGGACAAAACTGAAACACAAGCCGACGTTCCTGTTCAACAGCAACCCGATCTCGCAGCGATATCGTTATTCTCAAAATTACTGCCATTTTGGCGGGAACAACCTGACGTCTGGTTCACGCATTTTGAAGTAATCGTAAATCCACTGAAGACCGGCAACGAATATAAATACCGCTACGCGTTACAACAGCTACAGACAACAGACCTCGACCATTTAAGCGACATACTTCTTAATCCACCAACTAATGGTAAATATGACGCTTTAAAGGTCCGTTTATTCTCCGTATACGCAACGTCAGAAGTCAAGAATTTTCAAAAACTCTTCAGCGGACTTGAAATACACACAATTGAGACCAAAAAAACACAGCTGCTAGGCAGAATGCGAGGACTTGGTGGCAACATGATCACAAACGAAGGCATACGTATTGAATGGCTAAATCACATGCCTTCATACGTACGTGCACGTTTTCCATCAACAAAGAAGCATCATTCGACACTTTCGCAGCCATGGCAGACAGCGTGCTGGAGTTTAGTACCGATCCTATCTCAGTTGTAGCAGTATCTTCATGCCCACCGCCGTCACTAGCACATCCTACGTTACTAAAGATTTTTGAGAAACTCACATTCGAGATTCTGGTACTACGCACTGATGGCACTCGGAGTTACGTACGCGCCACCGACCATTTCGACGACGACCGCCTTCGAGAAGCCACTCACGCTCGAACAGTCGCAGTTCAAAGAAACCCTGAGACACTGACTGGAAATGCCGCTACCATTTCAAGTTTGGAGACAAAGCAAGACGATGCGAATCTCCGTGCTGCCAAAAGAAAAACATTCGGAAAACTAGAAGCGACAACGACTGTGGCGGACGTCGGTGTTGGCAGCAGAAGCAACCGCCTATGTGTTTACGACCGCTATTCGCAAGAACGATTCCTCGTCGACACCAGCGCTGAAATTTCCGTATTGGCCGTCAATTCGAAGCTAAGAACGACAGCTTCAAACTACAAGTCATATGCAGCAAATGGGACTACAATAGAAACGTATGGCGAGAAAACATTGAAGCTCAATCTTGATCTACTTCGCACCTTCACCTGGACATTCGTACATAAGCAACTGGAGTCTTGTTATACCTCAAGAACAGCTAACACAACATGGTCAATTCACTCGATCATGTTGCGAAGCATGATCATCTAAGTGCAGATGCCTTCTCATATCATGATTTAATATACATCTAAATCATATAAAAGAAGAAACTGACTGACTGACTGACATGAATATCAACGCACAGTCCAAACCGCTGGGTCTAGAGATTCCAAATTTGCCACGTAGGATTCTTATTTGACAAGTATGTTCCTCATGACGTTTAGGGGTGCACTAAGAAAGGACTTTTTAAAATTCATCCTCTAAGGGGGTGAAAGGGGGGTCCAAAATTTGTATGGGGAAACAAGATTAGTTGCACTATAGTATCCGATACTTTACACGAGTACTTCTATAGATAATCTTTTTGGGGTGTAAGTGGTTCATCAACATCTTTGAACCAAAGCCAACTTCACCTGCACGCGGTGCACCCTGCTGACTGACAAACGAAGCTCTGGCGAAAAGAGAGGTAGGGAGCGTAATTGTAAGCTATCCGACTGGTGAATGTACCTCCACCTCACAGAATACCGCAGCCAAATAACGGTTCCCTTGAGGGCTGTTGTGTTCCTGCGAGTGAGTGAGGTCACCAGAAAGGAAGGAGATACTGCGGTGGCAGCGGGGGTGATATTTTATGTTGCGTGTGTTAATATGGCTACGGTAACCGCTTCACATCAGGCGGGCCGTATGCTTGTCTGCCACCCGACGTAGTATAAAAAAAAAGGAAAAAAAGATAAATGAGTAAACACGCTTTTCATGTAAAATGGGGTCAAAAAGTAAAATTACCCCTGTGGGGGTGCGATGGAGTTGAGATGTCATAAAAAGCCAGGCTCAGCTGCACCTGGTCATGATATTTTTAATGGGGATAGTTTACGGTCTGGAGAGTGACATGTGCTACTTTTTATCCCGGAAAAACATCTTATTCCTACGGGAAAAAATAAAGTTTATATTCATTTGTCTTTCGTTCACGTCAAAAGGAACCTAAGTACGGACATGTTTTTTTTAATGGTGATAGTTTCCGGTTTGGAGAGTGACATAGGCTTCTTTTTATCCAGAAAAAACATTTTATTCCCACGGGAAAAAATAAGTTTATAATCATTTGTCCTTCTTTCACGTCGAATAGAACCTAATTGCTAACATGATTTTTTTTAACAACCAAGCAAACAAATGTTTTTCAGCGCCAAAGCCAGGCTCAGCTGCACGTGGTGCACCCTGCCGTGTAACGAAATAGGCGAAAGAGTGGTAGGGTACAGCGTATTTGTAAATTGGCCGACTGGGAAAATACCTCCATCTCACCGAATACAGCAGCAAGCAGGAAAAACTTATACACAATTGGCAGCTCGCCTGGACCACGCGGGCGAAGCCGCGGGTGATAGCTAGTTATTGATAATCTTAACATTGACAATTATATGCATATATTTTTGACATAAGTAACTAATTCTTTATTTATATTAAATTTGACTCCATTTAATTGTAATTATTCTTCGCAATTTCATAAATTTTAACATTGACAATTATATACATACACGTTGGACATATTAATTTGAATTTAATTGTAATAATTGAAAATACGCCAATGAATATTTAAATCTATATTGATAAAAGGCTTTGTCCTCACTGACTGACTGACTGACTCACTAATCAACGCACAGCCCAAACCGCTGGGTCTAGAGATTCCAAATTTGGCAAGTAGGTTCCTTATGACGTCTAAGGGTGCACTAAGAAAGGATTTTTCAAAATTCATCCCCTAAGGGGCTGAAACGGGTGTCCAAAGTTTGTATGGGGAAACAAGATTAGTCGGACTATTTTATTCGAAACGAGTACTTCTAGATAATTGACTAAACATGTGTTTCAGGATTTTTCGAAATTCAACCCAAAAAAAAGGAGTAAATGGGGTCAAAAAGTCTGAAAATCATCAAGGATATAATTGTTTTATTTTATTTTATCGGATATTATATTTTATCGGATCGCTGATTACGAAAACAACAATGAATTTAAAATTCAACGTGGCTAACGTGACCATCATAATGTATTTTTTTTTAAACTTTGATTTATCCCTTTTAAGCTGATGGCATAAGACTTGTGTGTTGACTGAAGTGTTATCCTAATAGGGTTTTAAATTTGTATTTGGCGTCAATCATTGCTTATACAATAGCGGGCGGCCGGCGCGGCGTTCTTGCATCCGTATTTAGTACAATTAAAGGTACTGCTTGAAAGTGGTTGCGTTGCGTGTTAGACTTGACTTGGATAATGTAAAATGCCCGAATTTCACACGAGCGAAGCCGCGGGCAAAAGCTAGATAGTAAAAGACTTTGTCCTCACTGACTGACTGACTGACTGACTCACTAATCAACGCACAGCCCAGACCACTGAAGCTAGAAACCTGAAACTTTGAGATTTGTGTTCCCTATACAATGTAAGCGCGCACTAACTCGGGATTTTCCGAAATTTCACCCCTAAGAGGTTGAAAATAGAGGGTTGAAAAAAACCCTCTTTTTGGAAATCGATTCACCTACGATTTTGAGACTTGGCGGAATAGTTGTTCATAAAAAAGGGTTTATGGCTAACTGCTAACTAACTCATCACTAGATGGTGTTATACCTAGCATTTATACAGCGCGCTAAGTTTCGTTAATAATAATAATAATAATAATATAATCTTTATTGCTTAAAACATGGTATACATAGGTCTTAAATTTAGTCTGAGAACATTCATGTTTTGCTAACGGAGAGATAGCATGCAACGATACAAATAATAAGCAAATTACTTTCTCATATCTTAAAAACTTCTCATGTCAAGAAAATCCTTTAAATTATAAAAATTTTTTTCATTTAGCCATCCTTGTAATTTTGTCTTGAACAATTTTATATTTAACATTTTTAGGTCATTTGGTATGTTGTTATAAATCTTTACACACATAGCTATACAATTTTTATTATATTTTGATAGTCTGGGATTATCGTCAAGTACAAGTTTACATGGGTTACGTCTACTTCTTGAGTGCACATTATCAGAAACATTTCTGAACAAATGTTTATGCTTGTGTACAAATATACAAACTTCGTAAATGTGTAACGATGGAAGTGGTAATAAACCAAGCTTTTTAAATATTGGTTCACAAGAATCGTCTGGCGGAAGACCACATAATGCTCTTATACATTTTTTTTGAGAAACAAATGCTCTTTTCCTGTCAGTACTGTTACCCCACAGGATGAGTCCGTACCGTAATACAGACTCAGCATAGGCGTGATAACAAGTAATAGCTGTCTTAAGATTTGTTACATTTCTCACTCTTCTTAAAGCATACACAAATTTGTTAATTTTGTTAACTACAATTTCAACATGCGATTTCCAATCTAAATTTTGGTCTATGTTCACTCCCAAGAATTTAATTTGGGTTGTATTTTGAATTTTTTGGACATTTAGTTGCATACGATTTACACTATTTGCTAATCCATTAAATTGCATGTATTTAGATTTATCCAAATTAATTTTCAAATTGTTTGTATCTGTCCATTTAATAATTTTATCAATTGTCATATTAATATCATTTTCATGGTCTTTAATAGTATTAGCGTTTTTGTCAGTTGTTACAATAATAGAAATGTCATCAGCGAATAAGGTACATTTAAAATTCGTAATGTCAATAATGTCATTTATATATAGTACAAACAGCATTGGTCCCAGTATACTTCCCTGTGGTACTCCATGTTTGTTACACCTATACTCGGATGAATAGGTTGTCATTTCATTATTTATGTCAATTTTGTTAATAGTTACACATTGCTGTCTATTTTCTAGGTAGGACTTTAACCATTTAAGGGTTGGTCCTCTAATTCCTAGACGTTCAATTTTTTTAATTAATATGTCATGCGAAACCATATCAAAAGCTTTTATAAGTCGAAAAACAAAGCAGTAGTCCAATAACTGCTATTAATTTTAGTCAAGATAGTTTGTAAGACAGAAAAAATTGCTAGAGTAGTAACGATAATTTCCAATGTTATCCCTTTTTCCATTTTTAAATAGTGGCTTCACAATTAATCTTTTCAACGCTGTTGGAAAAGTACCTGATGAAAATGACAAGTTTACCAAATGTGTCAAAATACCAACCAGTTCATAAATGCATGCTTTTATGATTTTTGTATTGATGCCATCATACCCTTCGGAATTAGTGTTCTTTAACGATAAGACTTCCAATAAAACCTCATTTTCAGACATTGGTTTTAAGAACATAGAGTTACTTCTGGTATTTTGAGTAAAACTACCAGTTGATATATTGTTATTCGACTGACGAGTCGAATCCACAAAGTGATCGTTAAAAGCAGTGGCTATATGCACAGGGTCGCCTATGGTACTGCTTCCAATCTTTATCCTATCTATGTCCTGGGCTATTGGGTTTGATATTTCATTTTTAATCACTTTCCATGTTGCTTTACATTTATTGTCATTTTTATTTATAAATTGTATATTTGCGTTTTTTTTCGATCTAAAAATACATTTTTTCAATATAGTTGAATAAGTAGTGTACTTGTTCTTATTCAGCTCATTCTTATTTCTATAATAATTATATCGCAGCACACGTTTAAATCGACAACTTTTTTTAAATCCTTTACTTATCCAATTTTGATTATGTTTTAATTCATTGTTAATTTTTCTTCTTACTTTCGGAAAACAGAGATTGTAAAGCAAGCTTAAGAAATCGTGAAATTTATTAAATGCTGTATTTAGATCCGCTTCATTATAAATATCTGACCATGATAATTTTTTTAAACACTCCTTAAATTTTCGAATGTTGTCTTTACAAAAATCTCTTTTAAATATGTAGTAAGTGGATTTTGTTTTCACTTTATGCTCTACCGAGAAACTTAAGACTTGCGCTGTTTCATGGTCTGAGAGGTGCAGTGGCAAAACCTGAGCAGTTGCATCAGGGATATTGCTTAAAATGTGATCAATACAAGAAGATTTGCGTGTAGGGACATCTATATGAATTTTCAAATTATAATTTTGAGATAGACCCCGTAACTCATTAGTAAACTTTCCTTTTTTCATAGTATTTATGTTCAAATCGCCTGCTACTATTAATCGAGACTTTTTACTATATTTGCTTAACTCATATAGTAGGCTATTCAATTTATGAAAAAAATGATCTGGATTAGATTGTGGTGTTCTATAGACACAAACAACGATTAATTGATATGATGGAATTTCTATACCACAAGCTTCAAATACATTTTGTGTAGCAAACTTTTTAAGATTAGGTAATTCTTTATAAAGCAATCCATACTTTACCAGAATACAAGTTCCACCTCGCTGCTTGTCTCTACAGAAACTAGATGCTGTCTTATAATTGTTAATTTTTAAATAGCCTTCATGTCCCCTTTTCAGGAAAGTTTCTGACAGACATATAACATCTGGTTCGTTGTGCTCGTTTCTTAAATCTAACAATGTCATTTCTAATATTTCTTGTTTTGAAAGAACGCTGGCGATATTTTGATGGAGAATTTTGAATTTTGTGGTTTTAGAATTTTTAGCTTCGAAAAAACGTTTTTTTATTTATTACAGGAAAATAAAAAGGTATGGTACCTACGTTTGATTTTACTATTAATTCTTCTGAACACTTATTTGGAACTTTATTGGTCTTCTCATTTATTGTACTACTTTTACGGGTGAAATAATAAGGTATTGTGCGTTGTTTCAGATTATCTATGGTTTGTTTTACTATGTAACTTGGTTTATTACTTAACATTCGTTTTTTAAGCTCCCTAAAGTTCAAATACTTATTGTCATAGTCATTACAGTCAATAATATAATTAATTGATTTACAAATGTCAAACAGTTTCTTAGAATTTACAAAGTTACAATTTTTATATTCACTACACAACTTATTAATACTTTTATTTAATTCATTCACTTTCAGCAAATCATTATTTAAAACATTTGTGACAATAATAGTGTTATTGAAGAAAAAATCTATTATAGACCGTAGCTGTGACAAAACAACTTGTATATTTTGGTCATTTTCTCCTACACATAAAATAAGCTTATCTTCTGGGTTTAGATGCAAAACGCGACAGTTTTTCAATATTTCTCTGGTATTTGCATTTGATTTAATTTCTGCAGTAACTTCATACTTCTCATATTTAGTTGAGTTTCTTGAACGTAAAATCAACGAAGCCAAACCAACACATTGCTGGCTTCCAAAAATCACAATTTTTCTTCTTGTTTCCTTTACCCTTTCCTGTGCAGTTGATGTTAAAGGGCATACAGGCGTAGAAGATTGAACTTTTACATCGGATGTGTTCAATTTTTTCGTAAACTGTTCTATTTGAACTGTAAGCTCTGTGATCTCTTTATTAGCAATATCCAATTGTTGTTGTAGGTATGTAACTTTTTGTTGCAGGTGTAACAGTTTCACGTCCGTGCCGGATGTGTTTTTCGGCGTGTTTAACAACGAAGAAGGTGTAGAACATGGGCTGTTAGATTTTATGACATATTTTTTCTTTTTCGATGCACTACAACTAATCGTGTTCTCTGCTGGAGATGGATGACATAAGACTTTTAGTAGCTTGAATTCTGCTGTTAATTTATTAATCTGTCTGTTGAGATCATTGTTTTCAATTATGACATTTTCAAGCTCATTTTGTGTACTATGCAGATTTGATGTGAGTTGCATTATAGTCTCTTTCATTTCTTGTAGTGAGATTTTATCCGTTCTTTGTCCATCCATACTTCTTGAGAGTGGATCAGGTGAAAGAAATGACTCTTCTGAGGACTCACCTTCTGTAAGAATGTGAGACTCATGCATCGGACTGACAGGTGGGTCATTAGGTGACGATCGTGATTGCTCAATATTTGACTTCCTGTTGTCATTGTGTTTAGATATGAGAGCCTTTTTTGGAGTAACTTGCTTTTTTCGAGTCGTGACATTAGACTGCTCACTATTTGATGTTGGTGTGTTTTTAATGCACGTGTTACATTTCCATTTCTTTTTCGATTCTCGATCCCGTAGTTCAAAAAGTTTTTTAGAGTAGCCAACACAATCAAATTCATATCTGCTGTTACACACTGAACATAGGACAGTATCATTAATATCAACAGAATTTTTACATTTATTACAATTAACCTGTATGGCGATTTTGTGGTCACCGATATTTGTTTTTGATCTAATTCGTTTAGAGGACATCGTAAGTACTCTTCTGATGTTGAGTGATATCCAAAATAAAACAAAGGGTCAATTATTTTAAGCAAAAAAATGTTTCAGATTGAAATGAGCTTACTAAGCGTTTTGTTTTCACGATTTCTAGTGTAGATTACTTATTGTATGCAGAATTCGTCAATGTTATTAAGGAAAGGGATTCGTTATACGAGAGATTATTTCAAACATATAAACAATGACGTCAAGATTGACTATATTTGTACTTGTGGAAGGTGATGGAGCTGGCCTGTTTTGCTCCATCTCCTACCACTTGCGAATGCCAAAAATATTGTTTACTGGGACGTCTTAACCTAAATGGTATATGTTTGTAATAATGGTCAACATGAAACAGTCCTTTATGGGGAAAAAATTAGATATCTGGAATTTTAACAAAAATAGACGCAAATCAGGAGTGTTTCCGTAGCGAAGCACGGGTACTTTGCTAGTTATCTATATTTACGCAATTGCTTAAAATGGAAAATTTGCATGCCTCTGTATAAGGTGAACATACTGTAACATGACATCTTATCTACTAAATAGCTGTATGTTCAAGCAAATAAATGATATTCTATTCTATTCTATTCCATCCCATCCCATCCCATCCCATCCCATCCCACCCCACCCCACCCCATCCCATCACATCCCATCCCATCCCATCCCATCCCATCCCATCCCATCCCATCCCATCCCATCATATCCCATCCCATCCCATCCCATCCCATTCCAATCTATTCTATTCTATTATATTCTATTCCATTCCATTCCATTCCATTCCATTCCATTCCATTCCATTCCATTCCATTCCATTCCATTCAATTCCATTCCATTCCATTCCATTCCATTCCATTCCATTCCATTCTATTCCATTCTATTCTATTCTATTCTATAAGTTGATGATTTATATTTGGAGACAGTTTTGATTAAAATGATGACTCGTTTCGCTCACTCGGCTCGTGCGCTGTGTATGTCAACCTAACGCGCTCCTCGCTAATCTACGAGAGTTTATAAGGATTCCCCGGTACACCAGACTCCATAGTCACCTTAGCGGTTTTAATATGCATTATAACCAGGCCTGTGTCACTCCGCCATTCGGCCAAGTTATTTACCTACAAGCCCGACGCGCCCGGGAGCAATATTTAGTCGAGTGTCACGCGTGCTCTCTTACGCACACGGTATGCGACGCTACCAAGATGGTTTCAAGTTTCGGTTTTTTTAAGAGATTGTTTTCCAAGTCCGTTGCCAAGCCTGCTAACAGCGCGGCCAAAGACCAAAGAGCCAAGCTGACCCGACACTTCACCGAGGATATCCCGGACATCAGCCTGTACGAGATTAGAATGGCCCTGAATCAGCTTAAAAACAACAAGGCGCCGGATGATGACGGAATCACGTCAGACCTTCTGAAAGCGGGTGGAACACCGGTACTAAAAGTCCTTCAGAAGCTCTTTAACACCGTCGTCCTCGAGGGCATAACGCCTGAAGCATGGACCAGAGGCGTGGTGGTGCTGTTCTTTAAGAAAGGCGACAATACCCTATTAAAGAACTATAGACCCATCTCGCTTCTGAGCCATGTTTATAAGCTGTTTTCAAGGGTCATTACGAACCGTCTCGAGCGCAGGCTTGATGACTTCCAGCCTTCCGAACAAGCCGGTTTCCGAAGAGGCTTCAGTACCATAGACCACATCCACACGCTGCGGCAGGTTATACAGAAGACCGAAGAGTATAACTTGCCACTTTGCTTAGCGTTTGTGGACTATGAGAAAGCCTTTGTTTCGGTCGAGACATGGGCTGTGCTTGAATCTCTCCAGCGATGCCGTATTGACTATCGGTATATCGAAGTGTTGAAGTGTTTGTATAATAACGCCACTATGTCGGTCCGAGTACAGGAACAGAGCTCAAAGGCGATCCCTTTGAAAAGAGGCGTAAGACAGGGAGACGTGATATCTCCGAAACTGTTTACGGCCACTTTGGAGAACGCCTTCAAGCTCCTGGAATGGAAAGGATTCGGCATCAATGTTAACGGCGAATACATCACTCACCTTCGGTTTGCCGACGATATCGTAGTCATGGCAAATTCGATGGAAGATCTCAGCACGATGCTCGAAGGCCTCAATCAAGTTTCTCAACAAGTGGGTCTTAAAATGAACATGGACAAGATAAAGGTAATGTGTAATGCCCATGTTGTACCCACTCCAATATCTGTTGAGAGCTCGGTTCTTGAAGTTGTTGACTCGTACGTCTACCTAGGACAAGTAGTCCAGTTAGGTAGGTCCAACTTCAAGAAAGAGGTCAGTCGCCGAATCCAACTCGGCTGGGCAGCGTTCGGAAAATTGCGTGATGTCTTCTCGTCCGACATACCGCAGTGCCTCAAGTCGAAAGTCTTCGACCAGTGTGTGTTATCAGTGATGACTTACGGCACTGAAACGTGGTCCCTCACTATGGGCCTTATGAACAAGCTCAAAGTAGCCCAACGAGCTATGGAGAGGGCTATGCTCGGAGTCTCTCTGCGAGATCGAATCAGAAATGAGGAGATCCGTAGAAGAACCAAGGTTACCGACATAGCCCAGCGGATTAGCAAGTTGAAGTGGCAGTGGGCAGGGCACATAGCACGGAGGACGGATGACCGATGGGGTCGAAAGGTTCTCGAGTGGCGACCACGTACCGGCAAGCGCAGCGTAGGACGTCCACCCGGTGGACAGACGACCTCATTAAGACCGTAGGATCGCGCTGGATGCAAGCCGCTTCCAACCGGTCTTATTGGAGATCTAGAGGGGAGGCCTATGTCCAGCAGTGGACTTTCAATGGCTGAGATGATGAAGAGATTGTTTTTAAGTTTTTAAATGTGATATTTTGTATTTTGGCATTAAGTGGCTCACCATTACCTAACAACTCAAGTCAACCTCACCTGCACGTGGTGCACCCTGCATATAAGCAAACGTGGCTATGGCGAGAGAGAGGTAGGGCACAGTGGCTCGACAACTGGGGAAGTACCACCACCTCACAGAAGACCGCAACCAAATAACAACTCCCTGGAGTGATGTTGTGTTCCTGCGAGTGGGTGAGGTAACCAGGATGGAGTTGCTGCGTTAGCGGCGGGAGTGACAAGGCGCGACCGACACTTATTATGTTGTAAGCGTATATAGGCTAGGGCTGTAACCGCTTCATATCAAGCGGACCGTATGCTTGTTTGCTACCCAACATTGCATAAAAAAAAACATTTTATATTATGGTCTATTCCATAGACCATAATATAAAATGTTTTTCTTTTATGCAATGTTATTTATATTGTATATTATGATCTATTCCATAGACCATAATATAAAATGTTTTTTATAGATTCTATAATCTAGGTAAATAGTCACTTTCGGCGGTTAGTCCCATTTGTGAACTTAAGAGTGTAGTCATAAGAGGGCGCAGTCTGTCCACTAATGCCTACTAGTAATAATTAATTATAGTCCCAATCAAAATTACTAAAAGTGGGCACTTTTAGCAACATTCTAAATTATACATTCTATCAGTGTCAACTTTACCTAACTATATACTTAATAATCACAGAGTATGATATAGTAACCTAACATAAGTAAGTACAGCAGGGTAATAAACGTACACATACGTAAACCTACTACAATTATTGGTAGTTTAAGTATATGTATTTTATTGATCATTAATAAACAAGCGTATGTATTTATACCTATCTACGCGGCTCGGCCGCGAGCGCTTCATGTTCAACGTGGTTTAACCCTATGAGCAACACGCAGCCGAGTTACATCAAGGCCGTGATAAAGCATTCTGTAAAAGAAGCGGCGGTCGCTGGTAACGCATTAGATATAGGGGTTACTTTCCATTGTCCTTGCCGCAGAAAGACTTAGGTACGTGTACAGCTGCAGAATTATTTAGGACCGTATTACCGCGTATCGAAGGTTGATATTTTATTCCAATTGTTTCGGAAGTGGATTTTCTGTAGAGTATATTATTCTGTGTTATAACCTCTAAATTTCGTTCCTTTGTCCACGGTTTACTATTCCGCATTGATATTCATAGAAATCATTTATATGCACGTTAAATTTGTCCTTAAAGTCATAGGACTTTAATATAATAATTCGAAAATAGTTTCCATACACTATTGTCACGTTTTTTTGTAACTCAATTTCTGTATTCGATGCCATTGTTGTTGTAATGGCAGGTAGCGCCACGAGTGTAGAAAATTGGTACTAAAAACTGCCAAAGAGGCGGCTATCGAGCCGCTGTAATACATTCCGGCTAGCCCTGTTGATGAACACAAAGCGCTGTATACAATGCGGCAAACTATCATTCAGCCGTATTGCAATCCGGCTTATCGTTGACCAGCCGTCTGTGCCGCCGTAATACAAAACGACTCTGGTTTTTAAAACGGCTCGCCGTTTTGTAATATGGCGAATTATACAATCCGACTGCGACATATACATAATAATGATTGTCATAACATTATTATGCACACGCCATGCAGAAATTCGTTACCCTAAGGTTGCCTTGAAAAGATTGTTCTCAGCAATAAGGCCGCCTTGTTGCATATATGTATACGAGTCTGTTTTGACGTGAATTTATTGATTACTTTTATTTTGTATTATACAAATAAAGCATATTCTATCTATCTATTCGAGTCACTACTGTAGGTTACTTGTAACGTAACTACAATGTATGACTGTTGTAACTGAGGCCATTTTCCAGAAATAAGTACTAAATGGACTTTTGCCGTTGACCATGTTTTTCCTCCATTTATCGCAGCTGAATAATCTGTACTTGCGAACGCTGTTATCGTCCTGCGAGTAAAGTCATCATTCGTGAGGAGATGCTTGCGTTAATAGTTAGGTATCATCGCGCAAGCAGGACTACTATTACTATTTGTAGCTTATCTTATACATTAATTTCATTCCATGAGGCGGACCGTATATTCTGCAGCCGGCGTGATATTTAAAAAGAAAGTGTTACTTACCATTATTGGTTGGCTTTAATAAAGCATACACACAAATCACTTTAGATTGTTCTTGTAGCCTTATTAAGATAGCGGCTACTTGGGATGCAGCCACTAAACATAACCAGGATAATGTAAAAAATGAATATATGCATATCATTCGAATTGAACTCATCATCTGTAAAAATAAAAAAAATAATTTATGTAAGACTTTGGGGCGGGGGGGGGGGACCACCGATCCTGGTCGATGTACTACATGACCACGACCACTATACGTGATAATGAAGAATTAGCCAGTTCACGCATGCATCCGTTTTGTTAGTGTTTTACGATGTATTGGATGTAACTTGTAAATTCTAGGTATGTGTGAAATTCATAAACGTTATTATTCATAAAACCATAAAAAGTTATAGCAGGCTTAATAAGCTGCTAAAAGGAAGATCCCAATAAATTATTGTTTATAAACGTTCTGCTATAAGTCTCTAATACAGGCTTCATAAGTTATAGAACGGTGGACACTACTATAAACCTTTATTAGCAACAAATATGACCCACTAATTGACAGACGACTGATTAATGTCAGGGAGATACAAAATTGTACTTGTGCACATGTTTGTTGTTTGTGATAGAGGTTTTATTCTTAATATTCATAATTTTCTGATAAAATTTAAAACACCTACATTCACCACAGGAAATCAGTTCAAAGTCATAATAGCAAGAAACGTCATGTAATAACTATGGAATTATCAGAACTACAACATAAGAACATAAAAATATCTTTTAGCGGACACATAGCTAAGAGGTTTATAAATTGTTTTTGAATACGAAACTTAAAATCAGCTTGTTAATGCCTTATAAGCATTATAGATAATGAACGTTTTAAGCGTATGACTATTTTAATTGCAATTCCTCTCCTCCGAAATATGTTTTATATGTTACCGGCAATCTGTATAATCTGAATACCGGATAAGTGAAAACTTGAACATTAACGTTGTGCATTTTTGAATGTTTTGGAATGGTTAGGGAATAATTTCGAACGAATTGCTTTATTTATCAATACAAAAGTACTATACTTTATGTGTTAAAATACAATATTCATTTATTGCCCTATCGTACCCAAACATGAAAAGTTATATAACATTAAAAATAAACAGCAGGAGCATGCATATATTTTCGCCGTGCGGTAGAATGATTGGGGGATATTACTTCCTCTACTACGCCGCGCCGGCGCGGCGCGGCGGCGGTCTATTCTTCCTCCATCTTACGAATTTTCGATCAGGTCATGTGTCCTGACGCGAATTTAACATTTTTTACCCATCGTAAAAAGTGCACAACGCCGCTAAAGAAGTTTTCACTTAAAAATAGAAACGATTGTTTACCTTTGATATATAAACATACCTTATCTTCAAATTGTGCGATGAATGCGTCCACGCTAATAATTGAATTGAAGAATACGGTAATAAACGCGATGAGTACCTGTCGAAATATAAGAATCAATTAAAAATAAAACTATATGTTTTAAACTTCATGGCTAGGCTAGGCTAGGGCGGACTAAGGCCAACCTAGCCACGTGTCTAGGGACCGTAATTTTTGAAGTCCGAAAATTAGGTTTTTTATTTATATATTTAATTTTTATTTTTAAATTGAAAACTTCTTTGGGCGCGTTGAAATTTTAAATGTTTAGTTTTAAGATGTGCAAAAACCATTGAACTCGCGTAACTAACTTAAGTGCAAGTGCAAGTGTCCGCCATAAGCAAAACCCGGACACACAGTGGTCCGGGTTTTGCTTATGGCGGACTTCGAACACAAGGTTTTTTTTTATTTAAACTTTGACCACAAAATTACATAAACTTTAAGAGAGGTAGGACGCAATGAGAGATCGTACTGTGCCTCGCTTATATTATTATTTCTGATGGGGGAGGGGGATAGTGTGGCCTCTTGTTCAAAGCTTGACCAGCATCCGACTGGGGAAGTACCTCCACCTTGTAGAAGACCGCAGCCATAATGGCTTTGCCGTGTTCCTGCGAGTGAGCAAGGTCACCAGGGCTTTTATTTGAGAAGTCGTCATGCTGACAACGCGGAGACCATGCACCCTATACCTAACAGCTAATGCGCCCCGTGTGCCAACCTTCCGGTTATATCACGGGGGATGCGAGTCTCTCGTCCAGTAAATCAACCAGACGAGAGGACCTTTACCTGCACCGCTTTTGCGCTCGGTAAACCAACCGAGCACGCAAGCGTAGCAGTAGCAGGTCTTACTCCGCTTTCACCTGCATGCAGGCTACTTACGTACTCTTAAGTCGAGTAGCTCGTGGCGACCGACGCTCCGAGAAGCATCGGGGCCCTACTACCACTCCCCATTCTCCATGATGGGTAGCCGGAGCTGTATGGCACGCTCACATCCCGGCGCACAAGTACAAGTACAAGCGCGCCTAGTGTTTCTGTACCCACACTGGGGCGCCGGATAGCCGGCTCCCTGATTTCCATGACAGGTACCGGAGCTGTATAAGGCGCGCTCACTTCCCGACGTCCTTCAAAGAAGAAACGCCTACCCCGAGCCTACGGTAGGGTGACCGGGGTGACGGAAGCGATCGCCCGTCAACCTCCTTGCTCAGCAGGCAAGTACCCGAGCCGCGACGTCAGCTGGGAAGCCGACGGCCGCTATAAGGGCCGCTCCAAGCCCCGTTGAGAACCACTGTGGCGGCCCTTCGCCTTAGGCCAGTGATAACCAACTCGCTACGCGCGAGGCCGAGCGCCCGGCCGACAATATGGCCAGGCAGACGAACATGCCCGACCTCTGTAGCTAAACCACATGCGCGTGAGTGATTACACGCACATAAAGCCACCTCGAATCCGAACCCATGACTGGCAAATTGGGCTGCCGCCAGTCCCCGAGGTACCCTGATCCAAACAGGGGGACCCGTAGTTCCCCCTGCGAACTCTCCACAGTCGGGTACTCCGTGGAGAGAGTGGATACCAGTGGTTGTCGAACCGCTGCCAGCAGTGTAGGCGCGGCGTGTTGGCGCGTCGGTCAGGGAGACCCGGTGAAACGGCTGTCCGCTGGCCGCCCGCAGGTCAGTAGGGTTCCCAAACCCGGGGATCACATAATCTCCGCCCCGGGAGGCTAAACCGCTAACCTGTGTAAAGTCCCTGTTGTAGTAGTCGTGCCGGAGGAGGAGACCGGAGTGGACCCGGCTGCTACAGCAGGGGGGGACCGGGGGCCCTTCCGCCCGCCGCACTAGCAAACCGCACAACCTGCACTGTACAGCGGGGGTAGACACCGCGCTTTTTTCTGTCGTGTTGTCATTGAGGCGACTTCTCATAATTTCTCTGACATCTTTTTTTATGGCCGTAAAGAAAAATAGAAAGCGATAAATCGCTTTCTAAATGGAGTAAACTCCAGCGGCATCCTCTTCCACACTCAATGTGGACTTCTGTAATATTAGGGGTCTTCACGCAAACATTAATGCAGTTCACCAACACCTCGAAACTGCACCACCGACCCTGCTTTTTTTGACTGAGACGCAAATATCCTGCCCGGCTGACACATCCTACTTGTTATACCCTGGGTACAAACTCGAATATTCTTTCGTACGTCGAGCTTCAATTCGTTATTAAAATCATCATTAACTCCGCGGGAAAAATTGTCTTCTCAAACTTCGTAACTTGAAAATTCTCAGCAAAATTTAATTCTGAGTTGCGTTTCAGCTGCTCGGTGAATATTAGGGCAGGAGGCACCGGCCCTCCACGGTAGAGCTGTCCAAACCATATACAATACCGGGCCATTACAAATTACTAAATAGATTAGCGGGCCGCAGAAACTTTACAACTTGACATTTTTACTACCTATTTTGAAAATTTAAGCTTAGTATAACCATTTAGTTATAAAACTTTAACTTTTATAAAAATATTAAATTTTCAGTCAGATTCGTTGCACGAAACATGTAGCGGTAAAAAACTTTGTAAAAACCGGTAAATGATAATTTTAACGAAAAAAAAACCGACTCCAAACATTACTCAACATTTATGTATGTAGATACAGGCTGATGATGATGATGATGACGACAAAAATATGGGACCAATCTGGAAGTATACGATTTGAAATAAAAAAAAGTTATTTTTTTTAATTTTATTTATATTTATTTCGGTTTATAAATCACGGAGTAATTAAGTAACAAACATTAAAAAAAAATACAATCGAATTGAGAACCTCCTCCTTTTTTGGAGTCGGTTAAAAAACATGTCACGGGCGCCCGTTAAAGTTACGTCTGGCTGTAAATGCAAATAGGCGATGGTTCATTGTTTGTTACAACGTGCAAAGAAGCAGAAGGCAGATATCCGGTGGCAAAATTAAAATATGCTTTATTAATGAGATTGTGGAGCGAATTAAGTTAGCTTTATTTATAATAATCTTAAACTAATACTGAAAATTTACCATTAAAATTATAACTTGCATATTACGAACAACAAGAAGCAACAGTACTTATCTAACTCATTGTTCTGAAATTAAATGAGTATGTTTATAAACAAATGGGCTGGGGTATGTATGTACGTCCGGGAGGATATTTGCTGTCGACGCTTTCACGGCCTTGAAGTCAGGGACCTGTCAATATTGTGGGTGGCCACACCTGTATCTACGCGTGCCTTTACAGGTCTCATAGCGGTGATTCAGACGCAACTCGGATGATTAAGCACCTACAACTGGCGACTGACAAAGCCATGGAACAGTATCCCTCCGCGGAGTTAGTGATTTTGGGAGACTTCAATGCTCACCACACCGAGTGGCTTGGCTCTCGGTCCACTGGCTTCGCGGGGAGGTCTGTTCACGACTTTGCTCTGGCTTATGGTTTCTCCCAGCTGATACACTCTCCAATGAGAATACCGGACATCGAGGACCATACAAGCTCTCTTCTGGACCTTCTGCTGACCACACGTCCGGATGGGTATAAGATCACAGTGGACGCTCCTCTTGGGTCGTCAGACCACTACCTCATCCGGACCCAGGTGCCCTGCGCTAGCCCTGACGCGCCCCGGCCTACCGGATGGCGTCGTGTGTGGCACTACAAGTCGGCAGATTGGGATGGATTGCGAGAATTCTATGCATCGTACCCGTGGAGGCAGCTCTGCTTCGGGTCGGAAGACATTGACTCCTGTGCATCCGCTGTGGCTGGGGCGATTATGCATGGGATGGAATTATTCATCCCAAATCGACGGGCGGCCACCGTGAGTGTTAAAAAACGGCCGTGGTTTAATCGGTCTTGTAGCGAAGCTATACTTCGCAAGCAGGCTACGTACAGGACTTGGACCACGGCTCGTATTAATAAGGATCTGAATGTTTCTGGCCTGAAACGTGAGTTTAATGCTGCCTCGAGGTTCAGTAAGAGAGTGATTGCTAGGGCAAAGTATGATTTCGTCGGCAGAATTGGTGAGCGCCTGGCTAAGCACTCATCTGGGAGTCGTGCTTTTTGGTCGCTCGCTAAGGCTGCCGAGGGAAAATTCTGTCAGTCGTCTTTTCCACCATTGCAAAAACCGGATGGTAGTCTGGCCTATAGTGCTAAGGAGAAGGCCGACTTATTGGGTAATCTCTTTGCTTCCAACTCGACATTAAACGAGGGAGACGCCGTACCAAATAACTATCTCATGGTGCGGTAACTCCATGCCGGAGATTTCGATTACACAGCGACATGTCCGGCGTGCGTTGCTCTCCCTCGATATTCACAAGTCGAGTGGGCCAGATGGCATACCGGCAGTAGTGTTTAAGGTATGTGCTCTTGAGTTGTGTTCTGCACTTACGCGCTTATTCGCTCTCTCTTACTCCACTAGGCAAGTTCCGGCTATGTGGAAGACTGCGAACGTGCACCCTGTGCCTAAAAAGGGCGACAGATCAGACCCATCGAATTACAGGCCCATTACTATTACCTCCCTTCTCTCCAAGGTGATGGAGCGCGTAATCAATAACCGGCTCCTTAGATACCTAGAGGATCACGACTTGATCAGCGACAAACAATATGGCTTTCGCCATGGTCGCTCAACTGGTGATCTTCTAGTGTATCTTACGCACCGATGGACTTTGGCGGTGGAGAGTCAAGGAGAGGCATTGGATGGCCTGGATATGGCAAAGGCGTTCGATCGGGTCTGGCACCGTAGTCTTCTTTCAAAGTTACCTGCATACGGTTTGCCTGAGGGATTATGCGAATGGGTTGCTAGCTTCTTGTCCAACAGAAGTATTAGAGCCGTTGCAGATGGCAGTTGCTCTAACAGCATGGACATTAATGCTGGCGTCCCGCAGGGTTCTGTTTTGTCCCCGACGCTGTTTCTGCTGCATATTAATTATATGTTGTCAATTGACAGCATTCATTGTTATGCGGACGATAGCACCGGGGCACTTATTACACGGGCCGCGCAAATATCCCCCGTTCTTTGGTGGAGGAGAGCCGCGAACAACTTGTGTCGGAAATCGGGTACACACTAAGTAGAGTGTCGGACTGGGGGCGACAAAACTTAGTGCGTTTTAACCCCTCTAAGACACAAGTCTGCGCGTTTACCGCTAAGAAAACCCCATTTGCTGTGGCTCCACACTTCGAAAACACAACCCTCACCATCGCAAAATCTATTGGGATTCTAGGAGTTGAAATCTCCAGCGACGTCCAGTTTCGATGTCATCTGGAGGAGGAGGTCAAGCTGGCATCGAAGAAGCTAGGTGTATAATTATTTTTATTTAACTTATTTTGGAGTTATGTGGATTCGTGTTAGATATAATTATTATGCTAAGCAGATTCATATAGCAGTTAAGGTTTTATTGTTTCATATTGTATTCAAGTAGGTAGTAAAACTTCCACGCCATTTAGGCTTAAGAAATCGATAAACGATTTCTTAAACTTTTCAACTTCTCAAATGATTTTAATATTTAGGGCCTCTTTCACTACTTGCGCGTACTTTTATCGCGTACTTCCATTGTTGTATTCCTATTTTTTCAGTAAGTAGGTACATTATTTAGGTCTTTTTGGTCTTTTTTGTCTCCTTTTTTTGGTCTTTTTGGTCTTTTGGACTTTTTTGGTGTTTTTGGTTTTTTGGTCTTTTTTTATCTTTGGTCTTTTTGATCTTTTTTGTCTTCTTTTTTTTGTCCTTTTGGTTTTTTTAGCCTTTTTTTGGTCTTTTGTTCTTTTTAGTCTTTATTGTCTTCTTTTTTTGGTACTTATGGTCTTTTGGTCTTTTTTTGGTCTTTTTGGTAATTTTTTTTTCGTGATCGTGGATGCGATGCGTGGAGTGTAAGTGGTTCATCAACATCTTTGAACCAAAGCCAACTTCACCTGCACGCGGTGCACCCTGCTGACTGACAAACGAAGCTCTGGCGAAAAGAGAGGTAGGGACCTCACAGAATACCGCAGCCAAATAACAATCCCCTTGAGTGAGGTCACCAGAAAGGAATTAGATGCTGCGGTGGCAGTAGGGGATATTATGTTGCGAGCGTTAATATGGCTACGGTAACCGCTTCACATCGGGCGAGCCGTATGCTTGTCTGCCAACCGAAATAGTATAAAAAAAAATGCGATATACGGTCAAGAAAATCATCGAATTCGTCTTCTAAGAACTCAAATAAATCCATTTAAAAAAAAAACACTGCTATTCCGAAGAAAGTTCACACAAAATGTAATACTCCCGCGTTAAAATTAAAAAAAGAAATTCTTATCTAACAGATAAAAAATAACAGCCACTTGAAGTTCCAATTAGTTTATCAAGCGGTTTATCTGACAGATAGCACAATCAGCTACTTGTGAAACACAAAAGTTTAGGCTATCTGTCAGATAATCTGCTGATAGGCTATCAGAGACTTTATCAGCAAGTGGTGAAAGAGGCCCTTAATATTTTTTATATTTATATCGACGGTGGAAAGGAAAAACAAATGAAATGCCATTTTGACCGAAATTGAGTTTTATATACAGTTCGATAGGGTTTTTGATTCTATATCAATTTGTCTGGGTTACAGTCTAATTGGAGGTACCTACTTTTTGGCGTTTCATTTAATGTAATAACAGGGCCATTTTAAAATTTCACTCCCTTCAATCGACAATTTTATGACTTAGATTATTAACATTGTCGTATGATGGATCTAAAAATACCATTGGCATGTTTTAATTTATTGACTTAACTGACTTTTGCACGAGGGCATATAATTCATTTTACCCGTCTGTGTATTTTTTACCTTTGGCTTTTTATTACTTTTTCCCTACTAACATATAAGAAGACATGTCGCATAACTTATTGTTCCTTTAAAAAAAAACACAAGTAGTGGCGTTTCAGTTGTTTTCCCTGTCATATTTTTAATTGTAAACGTCAACAGTTATTTTTACTAACTGTAATATATTTTATTTTGGTGAGTCAATTGTTATTCCTTACATGATTTTTTACGACATAGGCGCTTCATTAAATATCGTGTGATCAAAATTTTGTAATATACTACAATTGGCGTTTCACATCAATAAGGTACCAGTTGCAACGATAACTTGACAGTTGTGTGCACATGACTACTCAATTAAGTGATTTCCGAATGCGATGTTCCATAATGGTTACTTACCGTAATAAATTCTTTGAGCCTTCATCTATCCAGTGGTGTGACTGAATTTTGGATGGAAATGATAGATCTATAGCTGCAACACTAATGGTATCCCCCGATTTTGTTAATATAATTTGAATTGCCGGATAAGAAGCTCTTAAGAATAGAGATATAGTGGGTTTTGGCTCATCATCATCATCAGCCTGTATCTATCCACTGCTGGATATAAGCCATCTCCAATGCTTTCCACCAGATACGATCCTCTGCCTTCCGCATCCAGCCGCTCTCTTTAGGTCATCCGACGTCGCCCAACACTTCGTAGTCCTACGCGCGGCCTCCACTCTAATACCTTCTTCCCCCATCTGCGATCAATTACTCGGCAGATGTGACCCGTCCATTGCTACTTCAGTTTGCAAACTCTGAAGGCTATGTCGACAACTTTAGTTCTCCGTCGAATTTTTCGTTCCGGATTCGATCCCGCAGAGAAACCCCGAGCATAGCCCTCTCCATCGTTCGCTGCGCGACCATTAGCCTGTGGACCAGTCCGATGGTCAGTGTCCAAGTCTCTGCACCATATGTCATTGCAGTGAGGACGCACTGGTTGAAGACTTTAGTCTTCAAGCATTGGGATATCTGTGCGGCGAAGATGTACCGAAGCTTTTCAAAAGCTGCCCAGCCCAGTCGAATACGTCTATCGATCTCTTTGTTAAAATTACCCCGGCCAAGCTGTATGGAATGTCCGAGGTAGACATAGTCTTAAACCACTTCAATAGCGGCATTCTCTACTATAACCGGGCTAGGGATGACAAAGTCGTTGTACATGATTTTCGTCTTGTCGAAATTCATCCCCAGCCCTACCCGTTGAGAAGCAGTATTGAGATCGACCAACATACGACTGACATCCTCCAGCGATTCATCCATTATGACCACCTCGTCGGCAAACCGAAGGTGTGAGATGTACTCGCCATTCAGACTGACGCCCCGTTTTTTTCCTGTCCAGCGTCTTGAATACGTCTTCCAGAGCAGCGGTGAATAGTTTTGTAGAAATGACATCTCCTTGACTTGACTGCCCATCTCCCCGCTGCAGCTGGATAGGCTTAGACTGCTGATCCTGGACGCGGACAGTCATTGTCGCAGCGCTATATAGCCATCTCAGCACCTCGATATAGCGGTGGGCGACTTGGCATCGCTGTAAGAACAGACCAAATTTCGATGGAGTCAAAGGCTTTCTCGTAGTCCACAAAAGCCACGCAGAGCGGCAAATTGTACTCTGTGGTTTTTTACACAATCTGCCGCAATGTATATATGTGATCCACGGTGCTGTAGCCTTTACGAAACCCAACCTGTTCCGGTGGCTGATAGTCATCAAGCCTTCGAGCGAGACGATTGGTGATAACCCTTGAAAACAGCTTATACACGTGGGTCAGGAGTGAGATCGGTCTATAATTCTTCAATAAGGTTTTGTCACCTTTTTTGAAGAACAAGAGAACCAAACTCCTGGTCCACGCGACTGGTGCGGTCCCATTGTGAATGACGGAATCAAACTGACGTTGTAGTTCCTTTAGAACCGGAGTTCCTCCAGCTTTCAACAGTTCTGTTGTAATTCCGTCCTCACCGGGAGCCTTACCATTTTTCAGCTGTTCAAGGGTTATCCTTATCTCACCCATGCTGATGCCTAGAATATCCTCGGTTTCGTGTCGGGTTAACGGGGCTCGGCGATCACTTACACGAGCAGTTGATGTAGGGACAGGTGCATGTGCAGCATAGAGTTTGCCATAAAATCCCCATTTGTCGTATCTCCCAGATTGGAAGGTACTCCCCTTACTATTAGCTCCAGCATTGGTGTCTTGGGTGTTGACATATCGAGTGATGTTCAGTTCCGTGGTCACTTGGAATGCAAGGCCAAATTGGCCTCTAGGAAAATTGGCATCATCTGTAAAGCCAGACGGTATTTTACACCACAGCATCGCCTGCAACTGTATAAAGCCCAAGTTAGGCCTCATATGGAATACTGTTCACATCTCTGGGCTGGTACGCCCCAGTACTAACTTGCTCCATTTGACCGCATACAACGAAGAGCTGTTCGAATCGTCGGTGACCCAATGATTTTTGATCGGCTGGACTCTCTCTACACGCAGAGATGTTGCATCTCTTTGCGTTCTATATAAATTATACAACGGGGAGTGCTCGGATGAGCTATTTGATTTGATACCTGCCGCTGAGTTCCACCATCGTACAACTCGCCATAAATTAAAATTCCATCCTCATCATCTCGATATTTGGCGATCTACTACAGTACGCTTTTTAAGACATTTTCTACCACGAACTGTGAAGTTGTGGAATCAAATTCCTCCAGCGGTATTCCCAAATAAATACGACATGGAGGCCTTCAAGAACAGAGTCAATATTTCCCTTAAAAGGCTGGCAACGGATCGGTGACCCTTTGGTGTTGCTGATTTCTATGGGCGGTGGTGATTGCTTTTCATCAGGTGACACACATGCTCGCTTGCCCCCCTCTCGTATAAAAAAATAATAATAAAAATCAGCCTTCTGATCTGCTTATTTAAAGCTGCATATTCTGTCGAAGCTCTAACAGACGCTGTCGCCTCTCGTCTTCTCTGTATAAGAGCCAGAGTTTCGCTAGAGAGCTTGGCCTCTCGAGCTCTATGCGGCCGCCCAAAGTGTTTATTATTCTATCTGATGCCTCGTCCATGTCCGCAGTGGTTTCCAACGAATCGAATCGGTTTTGAAGTTCCAGTTGGAACTTTTCCGAAGCTTGAGTGATTTGAGTAAGAGTTGGACGTAGATTCGACTTCATCATACGGGCTCTTTCGAGTTTATAGCAGATATTTAGGGTACCTCGTACAAGTCGGTGGTCGCTACCGGTACCAAACCTGTTAACCACCGAGATATCCCTAAATTTCCGCCTTTTATCCGTCATGATGAAGTCGATCTCATTCCTAGTCACCTTGTCGGGACTTTGCCAGGTCCATTTCCTCTGGGGCTTCTTTTTAAAGAACGAGTTCATCAAAAAGAGCCCCTCCATTTGGAGTAAATTTAACCGCATTTGTCCCCTGCAGGGCTTGTTAACGTTACCAAATCCACACTATAAGTATCGTTAAGTAACGATATTTTCCTAAAGTTAACATTTTAACGGTAACTCGGGTAACGGTAATTTTTGGTACCGAATTCAAAATAATGGTAACAAATTAACTTTAAAAGTATCTATACTTTCTTCGTTACTTAATTAATGCAATGTTCTTACGCGCCTTGTTGCTCTCTCTTAATCTACCAGGCAAGTTCCGTCATTGTGTAAGACTGCGAACGTGCACCCCGTGCCCAAAAAGGGTGACAGATCAGACCCATCGAATTACAGTCCTATCGCTGTTATCTCCCTTTTCTCCGAGGTATTGGAGCGCTTGATAAACAACCGGCTCCTGAATTGCCTAGAAGAGCACGACTTGATCGGCAACCATCACTACGGCTTTCGTCATGGTCGCTCGACTGGTGTAGTGTATCTTACACATTGCTGGGCTTCAGCCGTGGAGAGTTAAGGTGAGACATTGGCTGTTAGTCTGGATATAACGAAGGCTTTCGATCGGGTATGGTATCGTAGTCTTCTTTCGAAGTTGCCTGCATACAGTCTACCTGAGGGTTTATGCAAATGGGTCGCTAGCTTCTTGTCCAGCACAAGCATTAGAGCCATTGTGGAAAGCAGTTCTGATGGCATCGACATTATTACTGATGTGCATATCAATGATACGTTATCTATTGACAGCATTCATTGCTATGCCGACGACATCACCGGGGACACTTATTACACGGATCGAGCTAATATTGCCCGCTCTCTGGTAGAGGAGAGCCGCGAACAACTTGTGTTAGAAATCGAGAGCACATTGAAAAATGTGTCCGATTGGGGGCGACAGAATTTCGTTCAATTCGGCCCTACATAAACACATGTATGCGTGTTCACCGCTAAGAAAACCTCCTTTGGTGTGGCTTCTCAATTCCAGAACACACCCCTTACCATCGTCAAAAATATTGGGATTCTCGAAGTTAAAGGAGAAGGTAAAGCTGTCGTCGAAGAAACTAGGTGTGCTCAACATGACTCAATTGAAAGGCGTGCTGTGAGGATTGTTGACGATACCAAACTGACAGACGGTCTAGAATCTTTAAGTCTGAGAAGAGATTTTGCGTCCCTTTGTGTGTTCTACCGATTGTACAATACAACGGGGTGTCTTCAGAGTTGTTTGATATTATGCTACAGTCGCACCGCTCGCCATCGACAGGGACTTCATCCTCACATATTTGAGCCTAAGTGGTCGTATCCTGTGGAGTTCCAAAAAAGTTTTATCCCGCGTACTGTTAAGCTGTGGAATGAACTGGTTGTCGAGGTTTTCTAAGGCGACTAAAGTATGGGAATCTTCAAAAAGGGCGTGAGAAGGTTTTTACTGGATCGGCAACGCGCGTATAATGCCCCAGATGTTACAGGCTACGGTAACTGCTTTCCATTAGGCGGGTCGTATGCTTGTTTGCTACTTTAGTAGTATAATAAAATCAAAGGAGGCTTTCAGAATGGACTGTTGATCGCCAGACACCAATATACTCAGAGGTTCAGCTGATCGTTCAGTGTGGATATCTTTGTGAGAGACCTTTATCCATGACTAGTTGACATGCATAAGCTGAAATTATAAAAACTTAACAATCTCTTGCCTTTCATCGTTAAAATTTCATCATAGAAATTTTAACAATGATGAAAGGCAAGAGATATAAAATTGTATTGTAATCGGTATTGTACAAATGATCGTACAAGACCTATTTCAATACAATTATATGAATGAAGACATTTTCAAATTAGAAAAGTAACCAGATCAATCAAATCCCTGTCCCGACTATGGCAAAACAATAACATTATAACATTGCTTGTGATCGATAAAGTGTTTTTCCAATGTATACTAAAAAGGATACATAGTTTATAATACGTTTTTCCTATTCGTAATTTTTTCGTTAAAGTGTTATAAATTGTTTATCCCTATTTGTTTAAATATTACTTTGATTTTTCATAGATTTTTCCCGGCAAACTTGTATAAAAAACGGCGCATAAATTAATTTACCCCATTAACCATTTTTCTTAGATGCTGTATAAAGTATTTTTCCCTACTCACTTGAAAAGTCATTTAAATGAAACGACACTTATCTCTTAAAATATAGATTAAAATCGTTTTATTTTATATACTGTATATAGGTATTATCAAGTTTAATCTGCACGCAAAAAAATTGCAAACTTGTATAAAAAACGGCGCATAAATTAATTTACCCCATTAAACATTTTTCTTAGATGCCGTATAAAGTATTTTTCCCTACTCACTTGAAAAGTAATTTAAGTGAAACGACACTTATTTTTTAAAATATAGATTAAAATCGTTTTATTTTATATACTGTATATAGGTAATATCAAGTTTAATCTGCACGCAAAAATTAAACATATCCTCCAATAAATAAAAACGTTATGATGATTTTTTCAATTTTAAAATCTTTAAACAGCTCTACTGAACAATTGGCCAAATGTCGCTTATTTTGGTTTTCCTTTCCAGCGTCGTAAATTTATTAGGTTCCAGTGAACAAAAAATGAACAGTCCATCTATGTCTGTGGATCTGAGTCTGCTAAGGACCACATAAGCCTGTCCTTTAGCAAACAGAGATTTTCCTAAATAAATTACTGCTATGTCGAGCGTGCATCCCTGCAACATGTGCACAGTAACTGCCCAAGTGAGAATTATGGGTGAATTTTGCGCAGAATTTTCCCGGATCCTCTTAAGCCGTCAAATTCTGTCAAACACTGTTCTATCCTAACAAGCCCATCTTTATCCGTACTTTTGATGCCTGAATTTATAAATTCTTGCAAATAGCAGGTGATTGCAAGCAAACCTGTGAGCAGCAGCTAATAATATTTATATATTTGAAATGTGCTTACAAAGCTCTTTCATTTGATACCCACACGACACCGTCAAGAACAATTATTTTTTTACTTCTTTACTTTTTGTCCCCTACAGGGCGCTGTAGCAATTTTAACGTAACGTCATGTAGCCTGTAACCACCGGACGGTCAAGAGGCTTCCAACGACACCTCATTTGTCTAATTATGATAACTAGTTTAGAAGTTATGAGGGAACAGCTGAACATCTATAGCCACATACATACATACATACACATACATACATACATACATACAGGTCAAAATCATAACCCTCCTTTTTGCTTCGCCGTAGTCGGGTAAAAAATAATAATAAACCAACTGAAAAATCCTGACACTAAAAAGCCAAAAATAACTACTACGTATTTCCTGAGATTTTTGAAGTCGGTGTAATTTTTTACAGTTAGATTTCAAAAAAATTTGATCCAGTAGTTTAAGAATTATAACTACTCAAAGTTTCTTAATTTTGTCAGTCACTGACTGACCGATCATCAAAACTCTAAGCCACTTCTAGCAGACATAGAAGCTTCAAATTTAGAATACAATTAGTGTTTAGTGTATAAATCAAGGAAAAACTAAAATATTTTACAATTTCGGTCCAGTTCGCTTTTCGCGATACCCCAACTGCATAAATAACTTTGTAATCCCATATAAATATATAGGGTTACAAAGTTACATTTGCAGTGAATGAATCATAGGTGCAGATGGGTACCTAGATATAATTTATGTTTAAAAGTAACTTCATCATCATCATTATCAGCCTGTATCTATCCACTGCTGGTTATAAGCCTTTCCCAATGCTTTCCACCGTATGCGATCCTCCTCTTTTCGCATCCAACCGGTCCATCTAGAGAGGGGGTGCCCTACGCTTTGTCGCCCAATACGTGGCCTCCACTCTAGGACTTTTCTTCCCCATCTGCCATTGCTGACTCAGCAGATGTGGCGAGCCCACTACCACTTCAACTCGCTGACTCTGAGAGCTATGTCAACCGTTTTGGTTCTCCGTCGAATTTCTTCGTTCCGGATTCGATCTCTCTGAGAAACTCGAAGCTCTCCGTCACTCACTGTGCGACTTTTATTATGTGAACCAGCCCAACGGTCAGCGTCCAAGTCTGCACCGTCGGTCATGGCGGGGAGGACGCACTGATTGAACACTTTGGTCTTCAAGCATTGGGGTTATGTCTGCGGTAACAAACAAGTGTAAAAGTAACTTGTCCGGGGTAAAATGGTCAATGGAATGAAAAAGCAAGAATGGGAATATTTAATGAAGTTGTACCAAAATCCCGCAAAGTATTACTTAAGTAGCCGAAATTGCCACAAAAGAAAAAAACAGTAATAATCATAACCGCGGCCGGCAGAGATGGCTTGCTCGCGCCGCGGCATCCACGCTTCCTTCTGTTACAGAAAGGCGACCACATTCTTCCAGGCAACCTATGGATCTTACTGCGATATCGCAGGTATACACACAAACACAAACCACGTTGTTAACTTACGCATCAAATTGTATCAGTCAGTATGGATATAAAAATTTTAATAATATATTTCTATATTTTATTTGTATGTAAATCTATTTATAATCGTAAATATATTTTATATCTATATAAAAACAAAATTAAAAATTTTGAAAAAACCCACGACGGTTTGTTCGGCTGCTTTCAACATAAATATAAATAAGTAGGGTATACCTACTTATTTATATTTATGTTGAAAGCAGCCGAAGACGGATTTTCTTGGGTTTTTTATTAAGTTCATAGCATAAATTCTTTTAGTCGGGGGTTTCAAAATTATTTTATCTTTTTTCAACGAAGTTTTAACCGTCGTGGGTTTTTTCAAAATTTTTCATTTTGTATTTATTTCAAACTTTTTAGAGAGCAAGCATAGATATTACAATTGAAAACCGCATCTGAATCAGACTAGTAGTTTTACAAACAAATGTTTACTGCAGCGCCCTCTGGTGAGTTGTCACTGTAACACCTATCTAAGAACATGCTCTAATCAAACCCGAACCCATCACTGAAATCCACATCAAAATCGGACTAATAGTTTTGGAGATAAATGGCAACATTGGTTGCACAAACAAATGTTTATTGCAACGCCCCCTGGTGAGTTGTCACCGTAACACCTATCTAAGAACATGCACCAATCAAATCCGAACCCATCACTGAAAACCGCATTTAGATCGGACTCGTACTTTTGGAGATAAATGGCAACATTGGTTTCACAAACAAATATTTACTGCAGCGCCCCCTGGTGAGTTGTCACCGTAACACCTATCTAAGAACATGCACCAATCAAACCCGAACCCATCACTGAAAACCGCATCAAAATCGGACTCGTAGGTTTGGAGATAAATGGCAACATTGATTTGCACAAACATCCTAGCACCCCAAACGCATAGACGGTATATGCGTTTGGGGTGCTAGGATGTTTGTGCAAATCAATGTTGCCATTTATCTCCATCCGTTCCGTCGTGGGTAAAAAGTGTATCTACATCTAAAGAAAAATAATGGCTTAAGTAATTTATTTATTTAAAAAAAAATGAATGCGGCATCGAATACCGTAGTTCAAGTTAATTGTCTGTCAAGCTTTCTGTTGTAATTTTCTGTTAGGTCATCATCATCATCAGCCTGAATCTACCCACTGTTGGATATAGGCCTTTCCCAATGCTTTCCACCATATGCGATCCTACCATGCATGCATGCATGCATCCAACCGCTACCAGCCACTTTTTTGAGATCATCGGTCCATCTATAGAGGGGGCGTCCTACGCTTCGTCGTCCCGTACGTGGCGTCCACTCTAGGACTTTCCTCCCCCATCTGCCATAGCTGACTCGGCAGATGTGGTCAGCTCACCTCCACTTCAACTCGCTGACTTTGAGAGCTATGTCGACCACTTTGGTTCTCCGTCGAATTTCTTCGTTCCGGATTCGATCCCTTAGAGAAACTCCAAGCATTGCTCTCTCCATCGCTCGCTGTGCGACTTTTAATCTGTTAACTAGCCCAGTTCAGCGTCCAAGTCTCTGCACCGTAGGTCATAGCGGGGAGGACGCACTGATTGAACACTTTGGTCTTCAAGCATTGGGGTATATCTGCGGTGAGGATGTGCCAATGCATCCCAAAAGCTGCCCAGTCCAGTCAAATGCGTCTATCGATATTTTTGTTGAAATTACCCCGGCCCAGCTGTATGGCCTGTCTAAGGTAGTCGTAGTCTTTAACTACTTCAATAACTGCATTCTCTACGACAACTGGGCTAGGGATGATAAGATCGTTGTACATAACTTTCGTTTTGTCAAAATTCATGCCCAACCCCATGGATCAAGAAGCAGCATTGAGATCGTTTAACATTCGACTGAGTCCAGCGATTCATCCATTATGACCACATCGGCAAATCGTAAGTGTGAGATGTACTCGCCATTCACATTGATACCCCGCGTCTTCCATATCCGCGATTCCAATCCAGCGTCTTAAATACATATTCTAGTGCAGCGGTAAATAGTTTCGGAGAGATGACATCCCCTTGACGTACCCCCCGCTGCAGTTGAATAGGATCAGACTGCTGATTCTGGACGCGGACAGTCATTGTCGCAGCATTATGCAGACATCTCAGCACTTCGATATAGCGCTGGTCTACTTGACATCGCTGTAAGGATTCCAGAACTGACCAAGTTTCGATGGAATCGAAGGCTTTCTCGTAATCCACAAAAGCCATACAGAATGGCAGATTGTACTCGGTAGTGTTCTGCACAAACTGTCGCAGTATATGAACGTGGTCCACGGTACTGTAGCCTTTACGAAACCCAGCCTGTTCCGGTGGCTGGTACTCATCAAGCCTTCGAGCGAGACGATTTGTGATAACCCTAGAAAATAGCTTATACACATGAGTCAGAAGCGAGATCGGCCTATAGTTATTCAATAAGGTTTTGTCACCTTTTTTGAAGAACAAAACCACCAAACTTCTGGTCCACGCGGCTGGTGCGGTCCCATTGTGAATGACAGAATTAAACAGACGTTGTAGTTGCTTTAGAACAGCAGTTCCTCCAGCTTATCAAGCTGATCAAGGGCCATCTCAATCTCACCCATGCTGATGTCAGGGACGTCTTCGGTGTAGTGGCGAGTTAACGGAGCTCGGCGATCACCTACACGAGCAGCCGGTGTAGGGACAGGTGCAGGTGCAGAATAAAGATTGCTATAGTGTCTCTCGACTTCCGCTAATATTTCCGGCTTCGAAGAGACGACACAGCCATCCTCTAGCTTGAGTTTCGACAGTTGCGCTCTTCCTGTAGGCTGTGAAAAGACTTTAAGTCCTTCATTGTGCACTATCGCATTTTCAATGCAATTGGTATTGAAGATGCGATAGTCCAAAGATGCATAATCTGTCGAAGCTCTTGCAGATGCCGTTACTTCTATTCGCCTCTTCATAAGAGCAAGAGTCTCGCCTGAGAGCTTAGTTTCTCTGGCTTTATGCTGCCATCCGAAGTGTATTTTCCCGACTTCGTGTATTATCTCCGTTATTTGGTCTGCTGTCTCGTCCATGTCCGCAGTAGTTTCCAGCGAGCTGAATCGGTTATGAAGTTCCAATTGGAACTTCTCCGAATTTTGGTTGATCTGGGGGAAAGTCGAACGCAGATTTGACCTCATCATGCGGGCTCTCTCGAGTTTGAAGCTAGTATTTAGGGTGCCACGTTGTAGTGTATGTCTAATAGATATGTATTTATAGGTATAGCATTTAAGAGTATATATAACATCGTCAATGTAACCTGAACGACTAATAAACCAAATGTAAACCTAATCAGACGTTTGCATCATCTCCCGCTCACCACCTTCATTACATGGCGACCCTTGCCACTTAGGCGATCTGACGGTGTTCGGTGGAGCGACGCGCGTGTATATTGTGCAAATAATCGGACTGTGAGTTAAAAATGATCTATAAAAAAAAAGTTAAGTTCAAAAACGCCGAGGTCTTCATATTGCAATAGATGTCTTCGAGTATAAAGAACATTGGGCAGTATTGTTGCAAAATGTAATCTGGTCATTTTGGCTACCGAATCCGGAGGCTCGTATTTGAGTGTCATCACGAGGAGCCTCACCGCCACGAGCCAAGCGAGAAATGGTTTTGGAGAAATCTAACAAACAATTTAGTGCAAAAAGTGTAAAAAAAAACCAGTGCTTAATCAGTGCTAGTATTAATTAAGTGCATTCGTTCGAGTGTAAAGTAAGCAATGTGTGGTGAGAACTGAATAACTAATTAAAAGTATGCGTTTTCTAGTGTTAATATTTTTTTAATATAATATTTTTGTCGAATGTATGTTGTTGTCATGTAAATTTCATTTTATCTCTATGTTCAAGCAATTTTATAGATACATTAAAATCATACAAAGTAATAAATTAATAATGTAATTTTCTATATTTTGTATTTTGTAATAATTATGAAGCTCAGATTAGAGACATGTGAACTCAAAAAAAGGTCGAACATATGTATAACAGTGTTACTAATACGAGTAATTAATTGCTTTAGTTTAGTTTTTTTTTTCAATAATATTTTTATAATCATAATCACATTTTATTTGCCAGATATTGTATTAACTTGTATGTATGAGAGGTCAGTGGAATGTACAAGTTGCCAAATATAGTGATATTATAGATTCCGAAGCATCTCTCTCGGTATTGAAATAAGAAACGCTGATACAGTGGAACATTCCAGTGCCAGTACATTACGTGCGGAATGCATCGCTATAAAAGGAACTGGGAACAAAGTACAAAGTATACAAATGAATATGAATTTGATAACCTTGATTATACCTATATTATAAAATTCTTGCATTATGAATTATGCGCTAATGATTTTTTTTCCTTTTGCAAGCATTAGTTTCAAAAAGTATAGAAGCTTTAAAAAACTTCGAGTTATATATTATTACAAACAACCATATTTATGTTCAATGCTTGTACTTACACATATAATGACAGTTTTACGCATTCCACCGAGATGCAATTTCTTAATATAGTTATAGTATTTTATAGTATGCGTGATTTTTTCGTAAGATGCGAAGAAGAAGAAGTTGGAAATATTTGAAAATTGAAAACTATGTAAATGTGAAAGTTATGAACGAAATGATTGTCTGTATTAATTTGTGTACAAAGAAAACGAATGGATAAAAGATGAATAAAAGGATTGTACAAGATATTAGTGATAACCTGAGATTGTTATGGTTGCTATAAACAATTGGACTGATCACCCAAGAGTTGTAGGATCCTATAAAAATCCAAGGTTTGGATTGAATTAGTGTATTATGAATGACAATTACTTGTATAAAATAAAAGGTGACTGATATGTCAAGAATACATAAATTAATTCTCTTAAATCATTAATTACGTAACCTTCTTTCCGATCATGACGCGCACGAGATGCCTTCGTGAGGATGTTGGATTACTTTTGTAATGATATTAAAGTGAGACGAACTTCTTAGCTTCCATGGATTCACCGTGCGGGTGCCGGGTCCATCGTGTGGCAGAGAGAGAAACCCAAGCAGATCCCGAGACTTGTGACACGGGTGTAGGTTTAAGGGGCCCCTTTCCGACGTACATCAACACTCACCTTCACTACTTGTGTTTCTCTCCCTGCCCTGCCAAATCTGGTATGAACCTGCTAATGCAGCTTTAGATACTCGTTCTAGTATAGAACTTACTGCACTTCTGGACAAGCCAAGGTCTTTCAGCAGGTTATAGAGAGATTTTGCTGGTATACCTCTCGCTCCTACTTCTACAGCGTATAGATTAACTACATAGCCGCTTTTTGTTAATTCGTTTAGGAGGTCATAATATTTGTTTTGTTTTATCGCGTGGTCTTTGGGTATGTTAGTTTCCCACGGTACGGTAAGCTCTACAAGTACTATACGTTTTGTAGCTCTGGAGAAAAGGAATATGTCCGGTCTGGATGTCGAAACACACACATCTTCTGGGATTTTATAGTGCTTTTCATACGTGTCCATTAAAATAGTCCAGTCAGGTGCTGCACTTAGGATTGAGTAAGGCTTGTTCTTGGAGTTTGAAGTTGAGCCTCCTTTTATAAAGTTAATTTGTCTTTTGTTTGTCGTTAATCCTTTTTGGGCTCTAGCTATTGAAAGGCTTATGGCTTCACGTATGATTTGAAGTACTCTGTCATGGCGATGTGAGTAATGACCCCTATCAAGGAGCACCTTGCATCCCACCAATAGGTGCCTTGCAGTACATATCGCCTCTCCACAAGTATAGCAACATTTTTCAGAGGCTTTTCCCCACCTAACTAAGTTACTCTGGTCAGGGAGGGTCATTTGAAAGGCATTAAGATAGAATTTTAATAAGGCAGGAGACCAGTCATACAGCAAGGTGCGCCACTTCAGAGCTAACGGGATGCAAAACTCGCCTATGGTTAACCACTCACTTTGCATTTCTAAATTCATAGCGTGCACTTTGTAACTGTCATTTTCGTCTTGTTGTAGAAAGGTTTTTACTATGTCTCGGTCTTCCCTTTTCTTTCTCGCGCCCAACCCAGCTCTATTTGCCTGTGCACCTACCATAAATTGTTTGTGGAATTGAAGTCTAGATTCAAGGTCTGTGGCATTTTTGTCTTTTGGGAGAGATTTAACTAATTCGTCTTGCGACTTTTGCAAAACATGCGTTTTTGTAACTCTCAGGTGTTTATAGAGTTCAGAAGGTTTCTGTAATTTCAGCCCAAAACTATTGTGATTCCTAAATAGAGTCGAGGGATCAGCCGGATGTGCCAGTCCGAACCATGACTTCAATATCTTTATGACATTAGCATCTAACTTTGCCAAGAGGGTTTTGCCGAAGTCATATACTAGGAAAGGCCAAGTGAGTCGTGATGTGAGATAGTTGTCGTATATCCATGCTTTTTTAATATTGCTAATAGGCTGTTGGTCTACCTTATTGAGGTCGTTAATGAAATTTTCGACAACTTCCCCCAATGATGGTGTGCGTCCTTTGTAATCTATCTTTCTACCAAGAAATTTGAAAGGCACTGTTTCTGCAATCGTAGCAACTTTTTGGCCGCTTATGGAGAGTTCCGGGTCGTAAGAAGTGTATTTGGTATTTCGTCTACCCAGACATAAACAATAACATTTACTTGGTTTCGCCCTCAATCCCTCCGTCCATGTACAGAACTCATCGACTTCATTTAACAACTCCTGACACTGTTTGGGATTACGTGTAAGTATTGCAAGGTCGTCAGCAAAGGCTAAGATTGACTCAGTGTACTTGTTGTTGATTTTAAAACGGTAGCCCCATTTCCTTTCATATGATATCAATTTGTCTATTAAAATATTAATAACTATGTTAAATACTATCGGTGATAAGCAGCACCCTTGGAATAGTCCCACACTGTATTGTAGTGGCTTTGTGTATTCCTTGTTTACTGCTATGACGAATTTTAAATGCGAGTAATAAGAGTTAATTATGTTAACAATTAAATCGGGAAAGTTATACCATTTTAGTGCAAATATCATAAGTTCATGCTGCACGGAACCAAATGCGTTTTCTAGGTCTATCCAGCAGACTGATATTTGCCTCTCATGTGTTCTGGCATCTTTCAGACTTTCTGCTAGTAATGTATTGTGTTCCAGGCATCCAGAAATTCCAGGCAAGAAGCCTTTCTGGTGATTGGGCCTGAAATACCTATTGCTGATCATGAATTTTGTCATTTTTGATTGTAATACACTAAAAAAGATTTTTGAGATTGTATTGGTTAGGGCTATCGGTCTGGTGTCTTTTGGATGAGTTACTTCATCTTTTTTAGGGATGAGGACAAAAACTGCCTTTCCAAATGCTACTGGGACTTGCTTTCTTGACCAGATCTTACTAAATATATTTAAAATGTGTTTACGAACTGATGGACACTTTTTATACACTATGTAAGGAATGCCATCGGGGCCTGGAGCAGATTTAGAACTTTTCTTTTTAATATGGTAGTTTATTTCCTCTTCATTGGGTGGGTCACTTTGAAAACTAAATAGAGGTCTTTGGATTTTTGGATCTACGTATGAGTTCCCGCGTTTAGGCACTTCGTATGTGTTTTTACAGTGATCGTAAATTTGCGCGTTGGTCAAGAGAAGCTTTCCCTTTTGTTCCCTGAAAATGTTTTTCGAGTATTGAAAAGGATTTTTATCGAAGTCTACTTCATGTTTAGCTCTGTTAAAATTATCGCGATTTTTAGTGGTTTGAAGTGATATTCCTTGTATTAATTTGAGGATTGATCTTAGAGCCCTGGACAGTTGGTGACTTAGATTGTTATCGCCCATGGTTTTAGCTACACGAAGTTTCCTTATTAACTCTCTTTTCTTCCTCCGCAATTTCATTTTAAATGTGTTTTCTTTATTTTGAGCGCAATAAGTTTGTGGTGGATAATGCTCAGAGAAGTATGTATAGATAGTATCCTGTAGAGTTTCTACTTGGCTGTTTAGATCTTGTTTTGATCCAGGATGTTCTAAAAGGATCGCCAAGTTTTGGTCATGAACTTTCCAGGTGGAGTTTTTTAGACTGGGGATGCTAAGACGTGTCCTGATGTCAATGGACTCCTGGTAATTTTCACTTGATGATTGACCTTGGGATTTATGAGGGTCAACTCTATCCGTAGTGTTTGTCGAAGTACTTACCGACGGCTGTCGTGCTTCAACACCATCATGTGTCTTTAAGTGCTTGTTGTACCAGGCTCGTCTCTTGTATGTTTTCCCGCACGTAGGGCATCTCAAATCCGTATTCGCGCCAGGGTCGTCATTATTATCGACCGGTGGACAGATCTTCCGCCCCCCCCTCTCGGACTGTCCCAGGGGTATTTTTCTTTTTCGGACTTTTAGCAATTGAAGATTCCCGGGCTTGGCTCGCTAGGCCGTCACCCTCGACTGTCTTTCCAGCAGTCAGATGTCTTTCCATCCGTCAGATGTCTTTTCCACCATTTAATAAAATAATGAAGAAAGAATAAAAGAGTTAACTCTATGAAATAATAAAATGTATAAGTAACACACGGAGCTGGAAAAAAACATGCTCAATTATTTTAAATGATGTTAAGAGAATTTAGTGTTGACAATAAGAAATGCGTAAGAGTATGACTTCCGAGAGTGATAGCTATGAATGGTATAGGTATTGTAGAGTTATTGAAGTTTGTCAATCAGATCTAAAAATAGAATATAGAGGCATAGCAATGCTTGAACATGATAATAGGAATGTTTTATTAAAATGCAATGATATTTTATATTGTATTCATTTGTACCTGCATAGATGTTTTTTTTTTTTTTTTTCCTGATTTTACTTTTTTATTATGTAATGGCAATTTATAATCATAATTTTGTATACAAAAAAAAATATTTATCTGAAAATATTTTTTTTTATTTTGCCCGGTGGGCGTGTAGTGTATGTCTAATAGATATGTATTTATAGGTATAGCATTTAAGAGTATATATAACATCGTCAATGTAACCTGAACGACTAATAAACCAAATGTAAACCTAATCAGACGTTTGCATCATCTTCCGCTCACCACCTTCATTACGTCACATAAGTCGGTGATCACTACCGGTGCTAAATCTATTGATCACTGAGACATCCCTAAATATTCGCCTCTTATCCGTTATGATGAAGTCGATCTCATTCCGAGTCACTTTATCGGGGCTTTGCCAGGTCCATCTCCTCTGGGGCCTCTTTTTGAAGAATCATCATCATCATCATCATCAGCCTGTATCTACCCACTGCTGGATATAAGCGTTCCCCAATGCCTTTCACCAGATACGATCCTCCGCCTTCCGCATCCAGCCGCTTTCTTAAGGTCATCGGAACATCTAGAAGGAGGGCGCCCATCACTTCGTCGTCCTATGCGCGGCCACCACTCTAATACCTTCCTCCCCCATCTGCCATCACTTACTCGGCAGATGTGACCAGCCCATTGCCACTTCAGCTTACAAACTCTGAAGGCTATGTCGACAACTTTGGTTCTCTGTCGAATTTCTTCTTTCCGAATTCGATCTCGCAGAGAAACCCCGAGCATAGCCGTCTCCATCGCTCGCTGCGCGACCTTTAGCCTGTGGACCAGTACGATGGTCAGTGTCCAAGTCTCTGCACCATAAGTCATCACAGGGAGAACGTACTGGTCGAAGACTTTAGTCTTCAAGCACTGGGGTATCTGCGCGGCGAAGATGTGACGAAGCTTTCCAAAAGCTGCCCAGCCCAGTCGAATGCGTCTATCGATCTCTTTGTTGAAATTATCCCGGCCAAGCTGTATGGAATGACGGAGGTAGACAAAGTCTTTAACCACTTCAATATCTGCATTATCTACGATAACCGGGCTAGGGATGACAAAATCGTTGTACATGACTTTCGTCTTGTCGAAATTCATCCCCAGCCCCACACGTCGAGCATTGAGATCGACCAACATACGACCGAGATCCTCCAGCGATTCCACCATTATGACCACATCGTCGGCGAACCGAAGGCGTGAGATGTACTCGCCATTCACATTGACGCCCCGTTTTTTCCAGTCCAGCGTCTTAAAAACGTCTTCCAGAACAGCGGTGAATAGTTTTGGGGAAATGACATCTCCTTGACGTACTTCCCGCTTCAGCTGAATAGGCTTAGACTGCTGGTCCTGGACGCGGACAGTCATTGTCGCAGAGCTATATAGCCATCTCAGCACCTCGATATAGCAGTGGTCGACTTGGTATCGCTGTAAGGATTCCAGAACAGACCAAGTTTCGATTGAGTCGAAGGCTTTCTCGTAGTCCACAAAAGCTACATAGAACGGCAAATTGTACTCTGTGGTTTTCTGCACAATCTGCCGCAATGTATATATGTGGTCCACGGTACTGTAGCCTTTACGAAACCCAGCCTGTTCCGGTGGCTGGTAGTCATCAAGCCTTCGAGCGAGACGATTGGTGATAACCCTTGAAAACAGCTTATACACGTGGGTCAGGAGTGAGATCGGTCTATAATTCTTCAATAAGGTTTTTTCACCTTTCTTGAAGAACAAGACGACCAAACTCCTGGTCCACGCGACTGGTGCGGTCCCTTTGTGAATGACGGAATCAAACAGACGTTGTAGTTCCTTTAGAACCGGAGTTCCTCCAGCTTTCAACAGTTCTGTTGTGATTCCGTCCTCACCTGGAGCCTTACCATTTTTCAGCTGTTCAAGGGCTATCCTAATCTCATCCATGCTGGTGTCTGGAATGTCCTCGGTTTCGTGTCGGGTTAGCGGGGCTCGGCGATCACTTACACGAGCATCTGATGTAGGGACAGGTGCATGTGCAGCATAGAGTTTGCCATAGAATCTCTCCACCTCTGCGAAGATCTCTGACTTAGAAGACACTACGCGACCATCCTCTAGCTTGAGCTTCGACAGATAATCCCTTTCAGAAGGCCGAGAAAAGACTTTCAGCCCTTTGTTGCGCGCTATCACGTCCTCAACTTGTTTAGCATTGAAGACGCGATAGTCCCGCCGTATCAGCCTTCTGATCCGCTTATTTAAAGCATCATATTCTGTCGAAGCTTTAACAGATGCTGTCGCCTCTCGTCTCTTCTGCATATTAGCCAGAGTTTCGCTAGAGAGCTTGGCGTCTCGAACTCTATGCTGCCGCCCAAAGTGTTTGCTGCAGACTTCGTGTAGTGTTACCCCTATTCTGTCTGATGCCTCGTCCATGTCCGCAGTGGTTTCCAACGAATTGAATCGGTTTTGAAGTTCCAGTTGGAACTTCTCCGAAGTTTCAGTAATTTGAGGAAGAGTTGGATTTGACTTCATCATACGGGCTCTTTCGAGTTTGTGGCTGATATTTAGGGTGCCTCGTACAAGTCGGTGGTCGCTACCAGTACCAAACCTGTTAACCACCGAGACATTCCTAAATATCCGCTTTTTATCCGTTATGATGAAGTCGATCTCATTCCTAGTCACTATGTCGGGGCTTTGCCAAGTCCATTTCCATATGGAGGAAATTAACCAGCATTTGTTTCCTGTAGTTTCTCGACACCAAACCAAATCCTCCGATTGCCGATTCATCGCATTCTTGTACTCCTACTTTGGCATTGAAGTCCCCGACAACAACCGTGATAACTAAACAGATTGACGTGGCAATCGCATTAAACAATCTAATTTAATATAATGTGTATTACTCGTGAGATACATTGTAATTTCATGCGATGGCCAAGTCATTCTGTATATTTAAAACACAAAAGATTTTTAATATTGATATGGTCGCTATAAGATTTTGTTAGGTTAGCTAATTACGTAATAACTAACTGACTGTAATACCAAGTCGGTTAATTTATTCAGTCCCTACTTAAGGGAAGTAGGGACTGAATAAATTAACCGACTTGGTATTACATGGATCTCATAACTTTTTACGGTAGAAGATCTGAGTTGCGAGACTTGGTTTTTTTACAAGTTATGTTTTTGATGGCATCCTTTTTAAGCTGTTGGAATAAGACTTGTGTTATCCTAATAGGTTTTTAAATTTGTATTTGGCATCAATGAGTGCTTTTGAGAACGCGGGTGGCGGGAGCGGGACGGGTGTAGTAGTTATAGGAAAAGTTCTTGCATTCGTATTTAGTACAATTAAAGGTACTACATGAAAGTGCTTGCGTTGCATGTTACTTTGACGTGACTTGGCTTGGATTATCGAAAATGCCCGGATTTCACGCGAGCGAAGCCCCAGGCAAAAGCTAGTATCATACATATAGTTTAATTTTTAATAAGTACTTTTACAATAATGACTAGTAGGTATAGACGATTTCGCGGCAAATTTGTATGTACGTGCCGATGTCTCACTGTTCGCTGTCCGAGTGTGCAATGATCAACGACCCCTCAACATGCGCAGTGATCGCCCAAACCAGTTTTACAAATCTGGGGGCCCGCGCCGCACCGCTATTTGAAGAGAACCTTCTAGAGAAAAATAAATTATTATTTTTTATTCATATAAGTTTATAAATATTCAGTGTTTTAAGTTTATAAAATATATTATATATTATTTAATGTGCTAGGATTATTTATATAATTTGTATATATACGTTATTATGTTACAAACTGTAAGTATCGGCTATCTGTGCTGTAATCGTATTACAGATTACAGCACAGATAGCCGCTAGATTTAGAATAACGAGGACGACTTTAGCCAGAGCAAAACGAGGTAAAGAGAATTTGTATGCTCCCGACTAGGGATATCTCTCCACCTCATAGAAGATCGCAGCCAAATACCAATTTCCTTATCGTGTTTTTCTTTGGCAGACGGGAGGCGGCATATTTCATGTTGCAAGCATTTATATGGCTACAGTATCCAGTTTATATCAGGCAGGCATATGCTTGTTTTCCATCCGACGGTGTGTAAAAAAAGTAGACTAATATCATAAAACTTACATTAAACCTATGACGTTTTTCTAAATAACAGACATGGTCAAAAATCATCTTATACGCCTGGATAAATTTTGCGGGTTCTGCTCTTGTATTAAAATTTACTCGCTTATCGAAGGATTTTTTCCAGAAAATTCCATCAAAAGGAAATATCTCAGGCATGTAGTCTAATTTTACTTTGGCAATCTTCATAGTAGCAATGTTCAAATATTTTACTCTCATGATCAGAAAAACCCAATGGAGCAACATCCAATAGATATCATGGACCAGTGAATACGTAAATATAAAGTACATAGTGACAGCTACATGTAAATATATCGGCATTAATTTGTAGAATGCCATATTCACTCCAATTATAAAAAGTATTTGAAATAAGAATACACAAATATTCACGATCCTGTACACCTTCTGAAGTCTTTTTCTCATAAATTTAGACTCTTGTGACCCTAATAAAAGGTCAATTTTTATGCAATGATTTAATACTTGCAGTTCTGTGCATTGATAAGTAGCATTTATCATGTAACCATTAATCATAAATGTTACCAGTATCCACAGTAAGGCTTCTGCCTTCATTAATACTTGGTCATTGTATAACGTGTACGCTGAGTATGCGGTATTTGTATTCATAAAAATAAAAATTAAAGCGAAGTACACAAGTGAGCCCATTGATTTTCCAACAATTTGATTGTTTGCAATCTCAAATCGAATGTACCCTGTCCAGTATAACCATCGTGATATCTTGCTGTACATATTGATGTACTCTCCTGTTAACACTTTTTGTTCTGCCTCACTCATGTTGATCGTACACGTTTGTTCATAATAAAAGAAATATATACATTTGACATCTATATAATTGAAATTACATTTACTATAATAATATATTATTCGTAAAAGGCAGGGTGATAATAATCTGGTAATTATAGTAAGCAAATTACAATAAGCATTATTGTTTTTTAATATGCGACAGGTCCACCAATTTAATTTCGTATTAAGTATATACTTAGTCATATTTAGTATTTATTTTACGTGCAGAGACTTGGACGCGTTTCCACCCCAAACGACTCATAAACATAACTACCGATGAGGTTTGAATATTTGCGCCGTTTGAGGGTCTCCGCTGATGCAGCAGCAGCCCCCGCAGAACCCGAAGACGCATGTTGCATCCCACACGAAAGGTCTACCCATCTTCCATGGCAGCAATGACATACCATCTGGTCTCTTCCCATCGTCGCGTACCAAACCGTTTGGTTCCAAAACTGCTGGGACGCCGGCGATGGAAAGGATAATATCATTAATGCTGCCATGACGTGGGACTCTGCCAGCGCTCCTGCAACATGAGAGGCCATGGTGTCCGAGCCGGTCGACATCTTCCCCACATCGACAACGATGCGGAACGACACAAGAAATTCCTAAACGGAGACAGGCTGCTATACGAAAAGTGCCGTCATCCAACATAGTACCTATGTTTGGAGACGGCAACGCTTGCAGCCAAAGTCCCGATTCCCATTCTCCCACAGCCAGTAGACGAGCCCGCCCTGCAGAGTTAGTCGATGTGACAATAAGATTTTTGCGGACTAACTCACACAGCGGCTAATCCCACCGTCTCTGGGAGGAAGGGTTGATGGGCACATCATAACTCAGACAGGCCACCTTCCAGGCATTCATGGCGTCTGACAAACACACTACCTCCGAAGTAACCCGTGTAGGAGAAAGGATTTTCCGGATCAATTCTTCGGTACTGTGGACCGACGCGACGACAAGAATGCCGGCAGGCTTACACTAGTAATTTTGCGGATACCGAGCCCGCCAAAGCGTATAGGCAATGTAGCTTGCAACCAGGCCCGGTCATCAAGATCTAAATTTAGTAATTTGCATAAAGTGTTTCTTAGTATTATGTCGATCCTTTCCAAGAGTGCCACATGTTTCCACATGTGGCAGGATCGAAGGACATATGTAAATTTTGGAACGAAACAGCAATACCGAAGGATTGTTTAAACAGAATGAGTACTGATTTTAGAAAACCTTTCCGAAATGTCGTTAATATTTTGAATTTTTTCTTCAATGAAGGGTAAAAAAGCCTCATCTAGGACGGGAGCTCCAAGGAGGCGAAGAGAATGTCTTTCTGAAATTTTGATATCTGAAGTTATTGCATAAAATTTTTGTATAGTCGAAAATCTGTCTGTTTGTTCTGAAAGGAAAAACTTGCATTTTGAAGGATTTAATTCCAAACCAATGGATTGAAGTTCATTTTTTAATAAAATTAAATTCCTCAAAACGGTCTCTACATCGCCACATAGAGTCCCGTCATCTAGGTACCAAAGATTAAATTTTGAATTTAGTTTTCGAATTATGGGATGTATGGCTAAACTAAATATGGCCGGTCCGAGAGGGTCACCCTGATGGCATCCGACGGCGGAGTCTAATGGATTGTTTTTGAATAATAATTTTGTTGGTTGTCTATAGCACTGCCAAATGAAATTATAAATTTCTGGAATTTCTTTTCCAACTTTTGCCAACAAGGTGTCCCTGTTTACTGAATTAAAGGCGTTTTTAATGTCAACCTTAACGATGACCTCACCTTCGTTGCTATTTAAATATATCGATAATGCATGCACGGCAGCCTCACAGCCCCCTTAGAACCGAATCCTACTTGAAGGGGCTGAAACAAATTTGATAATTTATTAAATATAGGTTTAATGTAGGTTTACTACAACAAATTTTGGCTGCCGTGCGTCTAAACGTACAACCGACGGCGATGGGACGAATGCCGCCGTGTTTTTTGTTAAGTGCACAAAGATTAGCACCAGGCGTCATTGATGTACTTTTACATAAATGACGCCTTCGTCGACACCGCCGCGAAGTATTAAATTGAAAAGAGCCGTTAGCTCCGACAGCAGAGCCCTACCAGCCTCCCCGGCGCCCGAGCTCGTCAGATCTTTCAGATGCTGAGGAGTTAGGCCGTCGAGGCCGCCGGCGGAACCACTGCGGAAGGAGTTAATGGCTGTGGTCACCTCGTGAGCTGTTACACACAGAGCTAAGGAGCTATCGGGAAAGTCAGGGAAGGTAAGGTTGTCGTTTGGCGCCGGATGCTTGCTTATAAGGGCAGCAAATGTTTCCGGAGAGTTCGGCGCCATCACATCGCTACTGAAAAGAAGTCTGGCAGCACCTGAAATATCACATGATGGAAGGAGCCTCTACTCGGTTTGCCGATCAATTTCGGAATACTTTGAATAATATGGGAGTTGGTAATGCAATTAGATTTAATTTGGTTGGTAAGGGTTATGCTAGGATTAGAGGTTCATTCCACATGTAGAATTCTGTAGGGAAATGTAAGCAGGTGCTTCCAGGCGGATACAGTGTTCTCCCGGACAGCACGGCGGACACATTGCGCTAAACTCTGAGCTACTAAAGGCCGTGCTCCCCGGGGAACACGTTTTAAAACGAGTACCGAATGTTTCAATTTAGAAAGGCTTTGCCAAAAAGAATTTGAGCTAGTAACTGGAGATGGAGATGGAGATGGGGTAGAAGAGGATAGGCTGAGAGGCACATTTTGGACTTTATGAACTTTGCCAAAATGTACCTTCAAACCCCGCTTACCTTTGAAAAACCGAACTTGTGAGCACTGCGGACATTGAACAGGCAAGTCAGACGATGTGGAAGGTTGACTAGCATATAGCAGGCTGCCTGCGTTGGATCCATCCATATACTATGTTTCACTTATAAACTAAAATTATTTACACAATATAAAAATAAAATTAACAACAACCAAAGATAATATAAAAACACATTTTCATTGCGCCGACGCGATTCCTGTTGTTCACTAAGTCTTTTTAAATTCCAAAGAGATTTGAGAATCTTGTACTTTTCTTATGATTTTCTTCTACTCTCCGTGGTACCTCCATTAACCCTTCGGCATGCACCATTTGCAGAAGTTGTATCTCATTTCTTTTTCAGTAGGCTCCTTAGTCAAACTAATAAAGGAACAGGCATAAAATACTAACCCGAATTTAACAAATAATTATATAATAGCAAAATAACATAAACTTATGTTTCTGAATGTTTTCTTCCAGCAAAAATAGGTTAACGTTCTAATGATTGAATATTACAGAGAGCCCAAAAAGCATAAGTTATTTGTTATCAAATATTCTTTGATCAACAACCAAAAAAAAAAAAAACTTCAAAATTTCAGTCGTTTACAGCGAATAAATTTAGCTCATGTCCCTATTATTACTACCGCCTAAGCGACATAAAGTGTCACTTAGAAACATGTAACCCAGACCAAACGCAGAAAAAAAAGACGATTCTGGCCATATATATAAGTCCATTCTCCAAAAAATGGCGCTTATCCCTTTTCGGCTGTAAGGCATCGATATACATACGCACATTCCAGGATAAACTGGTATGTTCTTGTTTAAACATTATAGAATACCTAGAAAACCAAAATAAATAGATAAATTTTAATGCTCTGTGATATGAAAAATTATCATTTTTATTAAACCGATATAGTTTCGTCGTTAAAACTAATGAATAATTGGTAACAAACAATTTTATATATTTACTCACACAACAATTTTTTTTATATTTAGATTATAAAGGATTAATATTTTTATAAAAGTACCCATTAATTTCTACTTTAGATAGTAATATAAATAACATAATTACCTATATTAACATGATCGATTTTAGATTATTATCAAGGGCCTTGCTGGCCCGAATTATTCCGGTGTTTATAAAAATGTTTTGTTGGTTATCATAACATTCGATCAATTTTAATAATAAATTACCAATTTTAGAAAATTACAAAAATATAGCTTTTAATTCAATTAATGCTACAGGTTTTTATATTTTCTAAAAGTTATACGCAATAAAGCATACGACCTGTCTGATTGTAAGCAATTATCGCTGATTGTAGACGCTAGCAATACCAGGGGCATCAGATAATTGACCCACACGTTGGCGACCTTCTAAAACCTCTTCTCCCTTTTGTCAATAATCCATACCCACTACCATTACCTATAACTACATACCACACCATACTGTACTCTTATGTACCTCTGGGAAACCTCGCTACCTACGAAATTCATTCCACAACTTTAGAGACTGCGGCAGAAAATCTCTCTGCAATTGCAATGTATACGATGATTTACATTCCAATTTGTGAGAATGAATTCCCTGTTGTTGGCAAACGATGCAAATATAGAAGGAGGCCGTGAGTATCACGACAAACAACTGCTTCGAACATAACAGGTTACGGATAACACATCATTGATATGCAACCGGAAATACGTAGGCGAAAACACTACATATGTAACATAAGGGGACTTCACTCCAACCTGAATGCCGTCCACCAGCATCTTGAGACGGCTAAGCCAGCCTTGCTTTTTTTGACTGAGACACAGATATCCCCACCATCTGACATCTCGTATCTGCGCTACCCAGGGTACAAACTGGAACACAATTTTGTGCCACGAGCCGGTGTGTGCGCGTACGTTAGGGAGGATATCTGTTGTCGACGTCTTGGCAGTCTTGAAGAGCGGGGTCTGTCAATTATGTGGCTGCGCGAAGATTTCGACGACGACATTCGTATCTACACGTGCCTCTACAGGTCCCACAGCGGTAATGCCGAAACGGAGCGCCTTGTTGAGCACATCCAAACGACGACTGACAGCCTACTCCCGCAAATGCCTTCTACCGAGATTGTGGTTATTGGTGACTTTAATGCCCACCACATCGAATGGCTTGGGTCACGCTCAACTGACCATACAGGAAGATCTTTTTATGACTTTGCCTTGGCATATGGTCTAACGCAGCTGGTCTCTTCACCTACACGGGTACTGGATGTGGAGAACCATGTGCCATCCCTTTTGGATCTTCTGCTGACCTCCCACCCGGACAACTATCGCGTGTCTGTTGACGCCCCTCTTGGATCCTCAGATCATTGCCTGATAGAATGTGTGGTGCCACTCATACACCAAAAGCGACCGCGTACAGCAGGTATCCGTCGTGTGTGGCATTTCAGGTCAGCAGATTGGGGTGGGCTGCGTGACTTCCTGGCTTTCTACCCCTGGGGGCCAGTTTGCTTCTCGCTGGATGATCCCAGTGCCTGTGCAAATGCTGTCGCTGATGTGGTTCTGCAGGGTATGGAACTATTTGTTCCTAATTCTGCGGTGCCCATTGGCAGCAAATCTCGACCATGGTTCGGTGGGTCTTGCAGAGCCGCGTCGCGTCAGAAGCAAGATTCCTACCGTGCCTGGTCCAATGCTCGGGCCACTGGAGATCCAAATACCGGCGTACTAAAAAAAACCGGACAAGTGCGAGTCGGACTCGCCCACCGAGGGTTCCGTAGGTACGTAGTATCATTATTAAATTTGATATTTTTCATTATAAATAAGAAATAATGCGTCGAAAAAAATAAATAAAATATATTTTGCAATGTGTACATCAAGCCCTTTCATATGACACCCCATTTGAACTAGTAGTTTCAATTTCAAATTTCGACACCCTATAAAAAATATAGACCCCCTATTTTTTAAGATCTATTTACAAATGTATAGTTTTCAGATTTATTCCTGTACTTGTAGTCTATAACGATGTTACTTGCCAAATTTCATAGTTCTAGGTCAACGGGAAGTACCCTATAGGTTTTGATTCCCTTGAGTGTGTCGAAATATGCGTTTTTTGCTGAATAAACGGTCGTAACTTTTTTCTACGTAAACTTAGCAGTTTGATTTTTTTTTAACCTCATGGGACCGTAGACCTGAGCATACAGTTGAAATTTCAGCTTGATACCTCCACGCATTCTCGACATAGAAATTCTTGACAGACAGACAGACTGACAGACAGACAGACAGACAGACAGACAGACAGACAGACAGACAGACAGACGGACAGACAGACAGACAGACAGACAGACAGACGGACAACAAAGTGATCTTATAAGGGTTCCGTTTTTCCTTTTGAGGTTCGGAACCCTAAAAAAAATACAACGCTGATTCCAGATCGTTGAAGGGTTGTATCGCGAAGGCAAAGTCCAGATTTATAAGCGAAATTGGCGAGAGACTAGTGTGCTTGTCATCTGGGTCTCGTGCGTTCTGGTCGCTCGCCAAAGCCGTTCAGGGTAACTTCTGTCAGTCGTCGTTTCCACCACTGCAATGGATGGATGACTCTCTGGCCTATACTGCAAAAGAAAAAGCCGATCTCCTATGGTTTCTTTTTGCATCTAACTCGACTCTCGATGACCAGAGAGCCACACCACCTACCATCCCTCGGTGTGAGAGCTCTATGCCAGAAGTTAAGTTCACGCAAAGAGCCGTGCGTAGAGCGCTTTTCTCCCTGGACATCCATAAATCGAGTGGGCCGGATGGCATTCCGTCCGTTGTTTTGAAAATGTGTGCCGCGGAGTTAGCCCCAATTCTAGCTCGCCTTTTTCGGTACTCGTACTCGCTTGGCGTGGTCCCCAGCTCGTAGAAGGAGGCTTTGGTTCACCCAATCCCTAAAAAAGGTGTTTGCTCAGACCCGTCCAACTACAGGCCCATTGCTATAACATCCTTGTTTTCCAAGATAATGGAAAATATTATCAACCAACAGCTGATAACATACCTAGAGGATCACCAGCTGATTAATGATCGCCAATATGGCTTTCGCCATGGTCGTTCGGCTGGTGATCTTCTGGTATATTTGACTCATTGTTGGGCGGAGTCAGTGGAAAGCAAGGGCGAGGCTTTGGCTGTTAGTCTGGACATAGCAAAAGCCTTTGATCGGGTGTGGCATAAAGCGCTACTGTCCAAGCTTCCTTCTTTTGGGTTACCCGAGAGACTCTGCACATGGATTGCCAGCTTTCTCACTGGGCGGATCATTAAAGTTGTGATTGACGGTGCACGCTCGGATCCATTACCCCTGAACGCTGGTGTGCCACAAGGTTGCGTATTGTCCTCTACATTGTTTCTTCTGCATATGAATGACTTGCTGCATGTATGCAGCATCCATTGCTATGCAGATGACAGTACCGTGGACGCAAGTTACAGTGGTCTATGTAATGTTTCTCGGGATTGCGTCGATGAGTACCGGGAAAAACTTGTGTCTGAGATTGAGACGTCTCTTGAACACGTCTCTGATTGGTGTAGACTGAACTTAGTCCAGCTGAATCCATCAAAGACACAAGTATGTGCGTTTACTGCAAAAAAGTCCCCATTTGTCGTATCTGATCTCCTAGATTGGAAGGTACTCCCCTTACTATTAGCTCATCCAGCATTGGTATCTTGGGTGTTGACATATCCAGTGATGTACAGTTCCGTGGTCACTTGCAGTGCAAGGCCAAATTGGCTTCTAGGAAAATTGGCATCATCTGTAAAGCCAGAAGGTATTTTACACCACAGCATCGCCTTCAACTGTATAAAGCCCAAGTTAGGCCTCATATGGAATACTGTTCACATCTCTGGGTTGGTGCGCCCCAGTACTTACTCGCTCCATTTGACTGCATATAACGAAGAGCTGTTCGAATCGTCGGTGACCCAATGATTTCTGATTGGCTGGAGTCTCTCTCTACACGCAGAGATGTTGCATCTCTTTGCGTTCTATATAAATTATACCACGGGGAGTGCTCGGATGAGCTATTTGATTTGATACCTGCCGCTGAGTTCCACTATCGTACAACTCGCCAAAAATTAAAATTCCATCCACATCATCTTGATATTTGGCGATCTACGACTGTACGCTTTTTAAGACATTTTCTACCACGAACTGTAAAGTTGTGGAATCAACTGCCCTCAGCGGTATTCCCAAATGAGTACGACATGGGGGCCTTCAAGAACAGAGTCAATATTTCCCTTAAAAGGCTGGCAACGGATCGGCGACCCCTTGGTGTTGCTGATTTCTATAGGCGGTGGTGATTGCTTTCCATCAGGTGACCCACATGCTCGCTTGCCCCCCACTGATATAAAAAAAAGACCACTCACACACAAAATCTGATGGCAATCACCTGAAGTTGATTCCCATTAGATTTTTCGTTTGCGAAAATCAAACATTGAATTGGATAAGTTAGAATTGTGTTAAGCTTGGCTGATATGAACCCTGAAGCACTATTGACAAAGCAAAAAATATTTGTCAATAATTCAAGCTTATCTTTAGGAATCAAAATATTTGAAGGGAATCTAAATCTCTAAGGCTTCGGCTTAGGCGATAGGGCCCCTGGGCAAGGAATTAAAAAGGTTTTATGAAATTCGACTACCAGAGATGTCATAAAACAGTATTAAAATAAAATTGTTGTATTACTGTAATAAAGATATCAAACTAATGAATTGTCTATTTCCTGCTACACGTGGAAAAGAAACAAGGCTATGTGCATACAGCAGTATCCTTTCCGTGTATTATACTAAGTCACGTAATTTGACATATAAACAACTAGCTGTGCCCGCGAATTCGTCCGCGTGGACCAGTGTCTTTGGGCAGCATTTTTAAATATTTCGGCTAATTAATTTACAAATAAGACACATACGTATTAATACTTATATGAGTTATTTGCAGCGTTTGTTGCAAATAGCTTATTAAAGTCATCATCATTATCAGCCTGTATCTACCCACTATATTGGCCACTATATAGATATAGGCCTTTCCCAATGCTTTTCACCATATGTGATCCTCCGCTTTCGGCCTCCAAACGCTGCCCGCTACTTTTTGGAGATCGTCGGTCCATCTAGAGAGGGGGCGTACTACACTTCGTCGCCCCATACGTGGCCTCCACTCTAGGACTTTCCTCCTCCATCTGCTATCGCTGACTCGGGAGATGTGGCCTTATTAAAGTATTTTTATAACATAAAATATAAGATATTAATTTAAGTTGTAATAATTGTATACTTGTATATATGTAAGTACATACTATATGTAAGTACATTTTTATAAGCTACGTTTTTTGTTTTCCCATTTTTGTCAAAACAAAAAGATTTGATACACGTGAGCATAACACATAAAATCATTTTTTTCTAAATGAGCTTCTGCAACTTTAAGCGTCTGTCCTTGAGCTTTATTAAATTGTTATTGCAAATGCTGCTTTCAGGGAAACTGCAAAATTTAAATTGAAATGGCAAATCAGTCAAAATTATTGTAATTAGGGGAATCAAAACATTTTCTCCTTTTGCCATTCCAGTCATGATTGTAGCTTTTATAATGTTGTGTCCCAGATGTGTAATATGTAGCCGTGTACCAAAACATAGCCTTGGCAAGTCAAGATTTCTCATCAATAGGACTGGAACACCAATTTTCAGTCTCAACTTATGGGAACGCACTTCTGATAATTCTAAAGAGCTGAGAAACTCTTTTATATATTAGAAGGTGGCAAGCGAGCATGTAGGTCACCTGATGGAAAGCAATCACCACCGCCCATAGAAATCAGCAACACCGAAGGGTCACCGATCCGTTGCCAGCCTTTTAAGGGAAATATTGACTCTGTTCTTGAAGGCCCCCATGTCGTATTTATTTGGGAATACCGCTGGAGGAAGTTGATTCCACAACTTCACAGTTCTTGGTAGAAAATGTCTTAAAAAGCGTACTGTAGTAGATCGCCAAATATCGAGATGATGAGGATGGAATTTTAATTTATGGCGTGTTGAACGATAATGGAACTCAGCGGCAGGTATCAAATCAAATAGCTCATCCGAGCACTCCCCATTATATAATTTATATAGAACGCAAAGAGATGCAACATCTCTGCGTGAAGATAGAGACTCCAGCCGATCAGAAATCATTGGGTCACCGACGATTTGTACAGCTCTTCGTTGTATGCGGTCTAATGGAGCAAGTAAGTACTGGGGCGCATGGGGTATGATGTGACTTGTCCAGTGTACGCATTGTCTACTGAGAGGTATTCGACAACATCTCCCTCCACATCTGACATGATTCGTTCATTTATTTGATTAGCTATGTCATTAGTCCGCGCCAGAATTGCCCTTTCACACAGCCATTCTCGATTGGCCATATTTATTTAAAGATCAGGACATACATTATTTTTAGGTCATCTGTGCTATCGACAATTTAAGAGCCATATTACATTTTGACTGTGATTTTTGCGTAAAATGGCGAATTTTGGCGTTCTTGATCTCGGAAACAAAAGTACATTAACAATGTTGACTTATTGAATAGTACAGAATAGCTATTGGCATAGTACATAGCGGCCTCGCTTTTTGTAAATTTTGCTTAACTTTTTAAATAAACCCAAAGTTGCCGAGAAAAATTTTCATAAAATGCGCGCATTCACTATTTTGAGCTCCTGGATTGTACTACTGTTCCAAACAAATGAAATAAAAAAAATAGAATGTTATTTGTTATATAGTCGTATAGTACATAGCGGCCTCGTAATTTTGAAATATCATTGATTTAATATAGAATAAACAACATTCTTTTAACCAAAATACTTCGTAAATCGCTTTAAGTAAACTGTTAATTTTTCGAATAAACGATAATATTATTGAGCAAAATTTATACGAGAATAATTGTTACTTCATGATGAATAAACTTTGTAGCATCAATTTATTATCTTATTTCAATAAAAACGATAAATATAACTTCAAAATTACTACAAAAAACGATGCACCGGCGGCCTTCGCGTTTTTAGTACTGCGCGAGAGCTCGTCAGCGTGCAAATGTAATAGGGCTCTTAACAGAACTCACGTGTCAGAGTAATCATGTCGTTACTGTCAGTTGGCATACGATGTTCTCCGATTTTTAGAAGAGCTGCTGCACAATGCTCTGCTTGAGAATCATTAAGAAGTTATACTCGCATATTTGTAGTGAGATATATATTTTTTTTACCTGTACCCATAATACAGATGCCTTCAAACAGGCATTTTTATTCCATCTGCCGGCGTATCTCTAGTAATAACCGGAAAGGTCTGTCTAAAGTCACCAGTTATATGTACCACCCTTCCTCCCATGACATCCTGGTTGCTTTTGATATCCTTCAGTGTGCGATCTAGTGCTTCGATAGCTCTTTTGTGGAACATTGTACATACATCCCAACCAACAGCTTACACTGCTGCAACTTTCTTCCGCGCTCACTGCTTTTGCTAATGTACATACTGGTACCTCATGAGCTAAGTTCAATGGTAGTTTTAGAACCGAGTGCTCTATACCCCTATAACTATTTACACTTTATTTTGCTTTTAACCGTAAACACAGAAAACAAAACTTCTTTTTATGAAAATAACTTATTTAAGTATTTTATTTAATTGTATAAAAACCTATTTAAAATTATATTTAAAAACCCAAATGAATTAAATTTAACTAATTTTATTGACCCAAATAAACAAAATCTCTATACTAATTATAAATTTTTACACTTGTACTTAAGAACTTGTTTTTATGAACCATTTGTAACCGATTCCTAGAAATCCCTTTGGGATATTGCGACTTCTGACTGAGTCGGCATGCAAAGGCATCATTCATAAAACTATTAAGCTTTCTTATCTTTTTTTGATCAGATGGTCAAATGCTTTGTTTGTACAATGCTCAAAAAAGTACTGTTTATTTGGTGAGGGCAATTAACTTACCGTTCTTATGTACCTGCCCACCATCCAAATATGCAACAAAAAATAATGACGTAATAAAATCTAAACTCGAAATCAATCTACTTTTGACGAATGAAATAAACAAAACAATGACCCAACTAAAGAAAAAATATTTAATAACTTATCTACTAAAGTAAGCAAATCGAATTGTAAACAATGTGCAGTGAATAATAATGCATTTGTAGCGGAAAAAATAATAATTGTGACGTGTCTGCACGTTTGGGCAAGCACACTTAGGCATATTTTTTCTGTGCCGTACCACCGTTTTTAACTCATGTGGTACCACGCCGCGTAACGACCCCCGGCCCGCTCCCTGACTCCCGCACGGCAGCACTCAATGACTCAATGTGTACGGCGTAGAGATAGGCAAAATGCCAGGCATTTACAATAAGTGCCCAGTAAGTACCTGTAAATGCCCAATAAATGCCTAGTTTTGGGCATAAATAGGGAATTTATAACTACTTTTTGGGCATTTATTGTAAATTCCCGGCATTTTGCCCATCTCTCGTACGGCGCGATGCTTGGCAAGTTTTTTACTCCCGTTAATTTCAGTTTCTCATTTTGTAATGACTGCGTAAAATCTACATCAGGATATCACTAATATTTTGTCTCTTGTCGCAAACTTATAAAACATTCACATATACCTTACACATTTCCATACAAACTTTCATCCCCTTTTCCCTATTGTTAATTTACCCCCGTGTGGGTAAAACTTTTACAAACTTTGAATGTCATATTTATTTATATCGAATCAACAGCCTAAAAAATAAGTTTCAAGCTTCTAGCTCTAAACATAACGATACTTCCATGCAACCTTTCACCCCCCTTTTAACCCCTTACAACCCTTTTTTTGCATTAAAAAGTAGCCTATGTCCTTCCTCAGGCTCTAAACTAACTGTGTACCAAATTTTATTTAAATCGGTTCAGTAGTTTTGCCGTGAAAGCAGGACAGACAGACAGACAGACAGAGTTACTTTTTTGCATTTATAATGTTAGTAAGGATTAACATATTCCGAAATTCATGTGCAAGGTCAAAATAATAGGATTTTAAGAGATTGTTGTAGGCCCCTGGAGTCTCACGTGAAGCAGAGAATAGTCAATTCATTCGTGAAATATCTGGCACCAAGTCGAGCAAAATGCGGCACGGCCGTAGCATCCTTTTTTCGAAGCACTTCAAGCCTTTTTCGACCCCCTATAACTTTGTTGTGGATAAAACTAGGAGCCTGAATTTTTAGTAACCAAGCAGGTATTGTATAAACACGGTATATTTAAAATTTCATTCAATTTGAACCAGTAGTTTTAGAATTATAACTAGTCAAAGTTCCTTAATTTTGTCACTCACTCATTGACTCACCGATCATCAAAATTCTAAGGCACTTCTAGCAGACATAGAAGCTTCAAATTTAGAATACAATTCGTGTTTACTGTATAAATCAAGAAAAAAAGTAAAATATTTTGCAATTTCCGTCCAGTTTTCTAGATACACTAACTGCATAAATAACTTTGTAATCCCATATAAATATATGGGATTACAAAGTAACATTTGCGGTAAATGAATCAGTATACCTGTATTATGTATGTATGTTCAAAAGTAACTTGACTAGGGTAAAATGGTCAACGGAATGGAAAAGCAAGAACGGGAAATGTATTATGAAGTTATACCAAAATCCCGCAAAGTATTAAATAGACTAAATTGCCAGGAAAAAAAAAACACTAATAATCATAACCGCGCCCGGCGGAGGTGGCTTGCCTGCGCCGCCGCCGCGGTTATCACGATTCCCGTCCTGCACAGAAATGCGACCACTTTCTTCCAGGCAACCTCTGGGTCTTACTGCGATATCCCAGGTATATACACACAAATACAGACCACGATTTATTTAACTTACGCACTGTAGAAAAAAAATATTTTTTTCTACAGTAATATCAACAAGTCGGTATCAAACATTGCTTACTAATAGTTCCTTATCTTAACGTAGCGCCACACGAAGTTGTAAAAAAAACAGTCTGCGCAAGAAAGAGAGAGAAGTATAGTCATGTGCATGTGATGAAAAAGTGGTGGAAAAAAACGCATATTCGCGTTTGGTACGCGACATATTATTATGTTTCTTAAATTCACGGACTAACCCGGTCATTTATAGGCGCCCGCGCGTAGGATAACGAAGCGTTGGCCCTCCTTCTAGATGGTCCGATGTCCTTAAAAAAACGGCTGGAAGCTGCTGAATGCGGAAGGCGGATGATCGTATTTGGTGGAGAGCATTGGGGAAGGCTTATATCCAGCATTGGGTAGATACAGGCTGATGATGATGATAGATATACAACTACTAGTTAATAGTTTTTATTAATTATACAATAGACTAGGAAGTATTTACTGTCCAAACTTGTCAAAAATTGTAACATCAAAGCCTCCGAGAAAAATCCCTAGAGACAGGAAGTGGGCTTTGAGAAAAACTATAGCTGAAGCTCAAGAACTAGTACCGGATAGGAAAAAAAGGAGGACTACTTATTTACAAAAAGCAATGAGATGCCATCAAAAACATAACTTATAAAAAAAAACAAGTCTCGCAACTCAGTTCTTCTACCACAAAAAGTTGTGAGATCCATGTAATACCAAGTCGGATAATTCATTCAGTCCCTACTTAAGGGACCTTCCCTCTTAACTTATTATGTAATTAGTTAACCAAACAACATCTTATACTGACCATATCAATATTAAAAATCGTTTATGTTTTAAATAAACAGATCGACTTGGCCATCGCATGAAAACTCATCTCACAACAATGTATCTCACAAGTGATACATATTACATAAAAATTAGATTGTTTAGTGCGATGGCCAAGTCAATCTGTTTATTTAAAACACCAGGCTCATAGTGTACCTACAATCATACAATTTAAAAATATACTGCGATATTTCAATACTTCAAGTTGTTTGTGTGTAATATCTATGACAAATGTAAAATAAAATCTTCACCTGAGCACACACGAATATTGCTGCCTTGTCCATTATGTTTAAATTACTTGGCGTGAAATCTTGTAGTATGTACCGGAAATACTTAGTACAAATGTACCGGAAATACTTGGTACAAATGTACTGGAAATACTTGGTACAAATGTACTGGAAATACTTGGTACAAATGTACCGGAAATAGTTGGTACAAATGCACCGGAAATACTTGGTACAAATGTACCGGAAATACTTGGTACAAATGTACTGGAAATACTTGGTACAAATGTATTGGAAATACTTGGTACAAATGTACCGGAAATACTTGGTACAAATGTACCGGAAATACTTGGTACAAATGTACTGGAAAAACTTGGTACAAATGTACTGGAAAAACTTGGTACAAATGTACTGGAAATGCTTGGTACAAATGTACCCCCATTAAATTCGAAATACTTGGTACAAATGTACCGCCATTAAATTGGAAATACTTGGTACTAATGTACCGCTATATAATTGTAAAATTTGGTACAAATAATTAAATTGGATTAATAATGTCTTATATAATAATATTTCCTATATAATAATTTCCTATATAATAAATAATAATTAATAGATTGAATTAAAAATCCATTAAACTGGGAATACTTGGTACAAATGTACCCCCATTAAATTGGAAATACTTGGTACTAATGTACCGCCATATAATTGGAAAATTTGGTACAAATGTGCCTCCATTCAATTGGAAATAGAAATTGCAAATAGATAAGTATTTAGATTCATACGATGATAAACAAACTTTTTACCCTTAGTTTTACCCTACTGATGGCTCGTCGTTGCGATAGTAATTATGCTCAGTACGAGAGGAACCGCAGTTTCGGACATTTGGTTCATACACTCGGGCCGGTGGTGCGAAGCTACCATCTGCGGGATTATGCCTGAACGCCTCTGAGGCCGAAGCCAGCCTAGCCGAATCCGGCAAGGATATGCTCACTGTGGAGCCCCGAGAGTCGGGAGGCTCTAAACAATGTGACTTTACTAGACGACTTTCGTTCCTGGCGGGGTGTTGTGCTCGGTAGAGCAGCGTCGTGCTGCAATCCGTTGAGACTCAGCCTACGCCAGGTGATTCGTAAAGTTCTGCTTACCAATCTTGTGACATTTCTATGTATATATTAATTGGCATGAAGACTTAATTAATAATGATCTTTATATCCACAAATACGAGAACTTAGCATCAGTGGACGAGATTAACAACAGGCTCGTAGAAACTGTACAAACGGTAGGTTCTAAGTTCTTAAGACCCCGCCGTTCAAATAGACCTCAGAAACTTTCCGATCACACTCTAAACCTCATGGCTGAACGACGCTCGCTGAGACTGCAGTCTTCCTATGACGCACAGTCATACAGGCTGCTCAATAGACAGATCTCGAAATCCTTGCGGCACGATATACGTCTCTTTAATAGGAAATATATTAAAGAGACGATAGAGCGGAACAAAGGCTCCAAAGTGTTTGCAAGGAATCTGTCTATAGGGCAAAGCCAATTGACCAAGCTGAAGAGAGAAGATGGCAGTATAGCGTCGACCAAGGCCGAGGTATTGGAGGAGATCGAAAGGTTCTATGGACAGTTATACGCTTCCGTTGCCAAGCCTGCTAACAGCGCGGCCAAAGATTCAAGAGCCAAGCTGACCCGACACTTCACCGAGGATATTCCGGACATCAGCCTGTACGGGATTAGAATGGCCCTGAATCAGCTTAAAAACAACAAGGCGCCGGGTGATGACGGAATCACATCAGCGCTTCTGAAAGCGGGTGGAACACCGGTACTAAAAGTCCTTCAGAAGCTCTTTAACACCGTCGTCCTCGAGGGCATAACGCCTGAAGCATGGAACAGAGGCGTGGTGGTGCTGTTCTTTAAGAAAGGCGACAACACCTTATTAAAGAACTATAGACCCATCTCGCTTCTGAGCCGTTTATAAGCTGTTTTCAAGGGTCATTACGAACCGTCTCGAGCGCAGGCTTGATGACTTCCAGCCTTCCGAACAAGCCGGTTTCCGAAGAGGCTTCAGTACCATAGACCACATCCACACGCTGCGGCAGGTTATACAGAAGACCGAAGAGTATAACTTGCCACTTTGCTTAGCGTTTGTGGACTATGAGAAAGCCTTTGATTCGGTCGAGACATGGGCTGTGCTTGAGTCTCTCCAGCGATGCCGTATTGACTATCGGTATATCGAAGTGTTGAAGTGTTTGTATAATAACGCCACTATGTCGGTCCGAGTACAGGAACAGAGCTCGAAGGCGATCCCTTTGAAAAGAGGCGTAAGACAGGGGTAAGTAAGACAGGCGTAAGACAGACGTGATATCTCCGAAACTGTTTACGGCCGCTTTGGAGAACGCCTTCAAGCTCCTGAAATGGAAAGGATTCGGCATCAATGTTAACGGCGAATACATCACTCACCTTCGGTTTGCCGACGATATCGTGGTCATGGCAAATTCGATGGAAGATCTAAGCACGATGCTCGAAGGCCTCAATCAAGTTTCTCAACAAGTGGGTCTTAAAATGAACAAGGACAAGACGAAGTTAATGTGTAATGCCCATGTTGTACCCACTCCAATATCTGTTGAGAGCTCGATTCTTGAAGTTGTTGACTCGTACGTCTACCTAGGACAAGTAGTCCAGTTAGGTAGGTCCAACTTCAAGAAAGAGGTCAGTCGCCGAATCCAACTCGGCTGGGCAGCGTTCGGAAAATTGCGTGATATCTTCTCGTCCGACATACCGCAGTGCCTTAAGTCGAAAGTCTTCGACCAGTGTGTGTTACCAGCGATGACTTACGGCACTGAAACGTGGTCCCTCACTATGGGTCTTATGAACAAGCTCAAAGTAGCCCAACGAGCTATGGAGAGGGCTATGCTCGGAGTCTCTCTGCGAGATCGAATCAGAAATGAGGAGATCCGTAGAAGAACCAAGGTTACCGACGTAGCCCAGCGGATTAGCAAGTTGAAGTGGCAGTGGGCAGGGCACATAGCACGGAGGACGGATGACCGATGGGGTCGAAAAGTTCTCGAGTGGAGACCACGTACCGGCAAGCGCAGCGTAGGACGTCCACCCACAAGGTGGACAGACGACCTCATTAAGACCGTAGGATCGCGCTGGATGCAAGCCGCTTCCAACCGGTCTTATTGGAGATCTAGAGGGGAGACCTATGTCCAGCAGTGGACTTTCAATGGCTGAGATGATGATGATGATGATGATGACTAAAATGCTTAAATTCGGCGGGTGATCCTCCCTGATCTGAGGCCAACGATAAAATGAGTGGCAGGCTTGATATCCGTCAGCGCTACGGCGGCGCAATCGACTTTGCGTCGAAGGTGACGTAGACGCTCTTCGGACGTCCGCCTACGTGCATGTATTTATTTTCAACGTCGAAACTCACTAACCTCTCATCGTACTACATACGTAGACCGAAGAGTGTAGCGCACTTCTGAACGAAGAACGTGGCACGCGCCATCACGATATTTAAACGGACAGAGTTAGACACTGAACCGTCAAATGCATCACAAAATTATGGCGCAGTGTGGTCAAAGTTTGTATACAGCCGGCCCTCAGACAGGAGTGGTACTGGATGTGTCTCCACGGACCACAATGTGCGTTCGGAATGTCGATGTTCAAATGTGTCCTGCAGTTCACACTGTGACGCGCAGTTAACTGCGTTCTTCATCGGCCCGCGAGCCCAGTGATCCACCGTTCTGGGTAGTGGTTTTTATTTTGTAATTTTTAAACATATTTTTTTATGTAATATAACCCAAAATGAGCAGCCCTAAATGCGATATAAGGTGGCATAGAGCACTCGTTCTAACTGCTTCATATTTCAAGATGACGGGTGCGTGAATGCGTGAATCAGATTAAATTTCTGGTGGATATTCACGAAAACAAAAAAACGTTAATGATCCTTCCGCAGGTTCCCCTACGGAAACCTTGTTACGACTTTTACTTCCTCTAAATGATCAAGTTTGGTCAACTTCGCAACGCGAGCATATGACTCGCGCTTACTAGGAATCGGGACAGGTACTGAGAAGGAACGTGACGATGAGGAAAATCTAGATAACGAGTAAGTAGTAAGTAGGTATTGTTGTGATTATTGAAGTAAAATTAAAATACATAAATAATAAAACTTTTGATATGGAAGGGATGTAGTGTTTGTATTACTATTATAGCTAAATCATAGTTATAAACATTGTCTCGTGCTCATCGTATGGTGGGGAACGCGTCAGTATTGCGTGAGCTACGAGCGAGAGCAGACGTGTAAATCTGCACATATAGTTGCCAAGCCAGTGAACCGTGTGAGACGGGGTACATAACAGGTCCATTTCGAGATGGATTTTGCCTACGCACATACGCGGCCATCTTGTGCAATGCAACGGTCTCGTTCTTGTTTAAAATTTAAATAAATTTAGAGGACAGATTGTACTACCATCTCTTAATAGATAAATGCTTAATACATTTTTTTTGCATGCTTAATAATTTTGGGGTGTAAGTGGTTCATCAACATCTTTGAACCAAAGCCAACTTCATCTGCACGCAGTGCATCCTGCTGACTGACAAACGAAGCTCTGGCGAAAAGAGAGGTAGAGAGCGTAATTGTAAGCTACCCGACTGGGGAATGTACCTCCACCTCACAGAATACCGCAGCCAAATAACAATTCCCTTGTGGGTTGTTGTGTTCCTGCGAGTGAGTGAGGTCACCAGAAAGGAAGGAGATACTGCGTTGGCAGCGGGGGTGGTGGCGCGCGAGCGATATTTTATGTCGCGAGCGTTAATATGGCTACGGTACCCGCTTCACATCACGCGGGCCGTATGCTTGTCTGCAACCCGTCGTAGTATAAAAAAAAACATATAAACTTATCGCTTAATAATTATATTTAATTATATTTCGCATTGTAACTACGCTCACGCTACGCATTTATTATCTAGGTACAGTCCGGGAATTCTAATAGTTTCCGTGGTCAAGTTTACCTACTCGCATCTGCTTATATAATAAATATTTCTAAAATATATTAGATTGGTAACTGTTTACGCATAAATGACACGTATATACTTACGCATTTACTATCTAGCGCCCGGGAACTCTAATAGTTTCCGTGGAAGAATATTATCGCATCTATTTATTTAATACACATTATTTAATTGCATATAAATTTAAATTTAATTGGAGTAGTGGTAAATTGGGGTTCCTATTTACACTCCGAGTGTATCATACACTCGGTTACTTAGTTTTCGATCTATACAAATCGGTTTTCAGACAGATCAAACCAATTTTTAATAGATTCAAATCAGTGTCAATGTATCACTCTAATTTCCTATTCATTCATTCAATCTATTATCGATATATCGATATACACTGGGCCGCAATGAAAGCGGGTCGGTAACAAAAACATAAATTTTTGAAATCGTCTTTATTTTTTATTTATGGTTTTAATACAATCACCAAAAAGAAATAATAAGATTTTACTTCTGCCTATATTTGTAAGGAAATAAACTTTAATTCAGTATTTATTTCATAAAGCTAGCTAAAATATTTTGGAAGTTATTGATGTTTTTGTTACCGACCCGCTTTCATTGCGGCCCAGTTTATATCGATCTATTTAAATAAGTTTTCTATGTATTCAAATCAGTTTTCCAATCAATTTTAAGCAGTTTTCAGACCGTTCAAACCAGTTTTCAATCTATTCTAATCAGTTTCAATGTATCGCTCTAGTTTCATATTCACTCGAATCAGTATTCAATACTTAAATTTAATTAATGTGATTAACACCTGCTGTTCATATACATATAGATCATGTGTTAATCATTGTGCCATTCTAATGGTCATGATAACTTAATGTAATATAATATTTTTTCTAAAACTTTTAAATTATGTACCTCAGTTAATTTTAAAATAAAGTCTATAGATTATTTTACTGACCAATCAAGTCATATTACAAAAAGCACCTTTGTATCATCCGGTGTCTTCAATAAAGTCGACCAGATTTTTATCTATTCGAATAACTCGAGCGCATATAACGCGCTTCTTCAACCCATTATAATATATTTTAGACTGTATAAAATTATTTTTATTTATGGTATTAAAATACTGTACTGCTCATAGTTTAAAATTTTAACAATATGAAGCCCACACAGTCTTTTTTCAGTGATCATTATCTCTACTCGATCATTTATATTCAAACATAATGATAAACGTTTTATGAAAATTAATTAACTATACAGCTATTTTTAAACTGATTTAAATTTATTAATATTACATGATGGGACATTGTCGGATGAATTTATAAGTTTTATACGTTGTATTTATTTTCATGACACCACTTATATAAACACATTACATTTTTAGAGCATACACACTGTTATGATATATACAACTTTGAACATTGGCTGAATATTTTTTATGCAGAGTTCCTAAATTAGGACAATTCTTATCTTATAAGTTATACCTATATATCGATAACTCTGGGCTCAAAGGGCGTAAAGGACATTTGGGCGAAAATACGATATATCACTGATCTGTAATAATACAGATCAGTGCGTTATATACATAGTTTTATTCAAAATTTAATTCTCTATCGATCTGTATATTCTATTCCACAAAATTCTTAAAAAAAAACTGCCTATACGACCTATCAAATGTGATATAATAAGCAGCTTTAGATGTGAAAATTGGGATGTAAGTCTCATTTATTTTTTCGAGTTCAGTTACTATGGTTGTAAAGTACAGTAAACACTATTTTTTGGGAGTATGTATTACTAATTGTCCTATACCACCTTGCGTTTATATGCTAATCATACCAAAAAATCGGTTGTAAAAGTCGTCGCGTCGTGTCGTGTCGCTAAGTTGTCCTTTCAGCAAGCATTAAGTGAGAACACATTAAGAACATTTTTAAAGAATACATATAAACTTTCATATACCAAAAAAAAGAGGTATATAGTACAAATTAATTACCTACTACCAGGCCATACATACATGCCTGTCGATACAGTTCTCGCAGTCATCGAAAGGGAAGTGCGGAAAATTATTGTATGGAGTCCATCGCAATAGTTTACATATTTTGAATCGGATCGCAAAAACCCAAGACCTTATAAAGACAATGTTTTAGACTATTCAGATTTTTTTTTAATTTGATGAGATGAATACAATTGTTTTCATCCCAATGACATTAAAAAATATCTACTTCCGAGATAACCGAGCTGCTCCTTTTAATAGAAAATATACCGACCGAGTGTCTGTCAAATATTGTATGGCAGATGATGCGTATGACTGACTCTAATTTCTCTGACTGATGACTCTGACTATAATTTTAAGGGAGAAAACCTCAGTGAAAGGAAAATGAAGAGAAAATGGGAAAATTCGAACAACGAATCCCTGGTAGATGTGGATACTGTAAAGCACTTATATAATTATAGAATACCAATTGTAGCTGCTAAATATAAAGATGTTTTAAACTTGTGTGTACATGGAACTATAGCTATTGCTTATACTGTGCTATAGCTAAAAGATTCCATAGGGAATATAGTGAACTTCCATGCAACTCTCAGATCCATGCGACTTTAAATGAAACTGGTGAATAGTATGAAAAACTATCGACAATGACGATAACTAGTAAATATTTATTCTAAAGATGATTATAAGGATTACGAAAAGATTTAGAAATAAGATAATAAAAAAAAAAACATTAGAAACATTATTTTTTTATGAGAGGGAGTGATGAAAGATAATAAAAGGAAGATGTTTAAAAAATTAAAAAGGATAAAAGGAAATAAGGTTAAAAAGATAATGAAGGAGAGTGTCAAAAAAGTGCTGATAATTAAGTTCCTATAGATGGAAAAACTATGTATGATGTATGACTGTTGCGGGGAAAAAATAATTAATAAAATTTCATTAGTATATTATTTAAAAATTTGGTTCTGTAAGAAAACATATTATAAAACGCTTACAAATACATATCCGACGGCCAACAGGAGAACTACGAGTTTCCGATAATCCGCAACAGATGGCGCTGTATCAAAAGTAAAACGCGCTATGGTTTGGATTTTGTAAATAATGACCTCTTCGTGGAATATATTGTATGGTGTGTAGAAATTCAGGAATCTCGTTCACCTAAGGAATGCATCCTATTTGGAACGATCTCTTGGGAAACGCGGAATCTCTGTTTCATCTACGTCTGGACATTATCAGCAGTGCATCCGCCGCCATCGTCCTACTTGGAAGTGGTTGTGTGGGACTCAGCTATAGGCACAGTTACGCCTGTCCGCCCGTTTTTTTGTAACCGCTTTTATTAAAAAATATACCTGACGTCATTCTCAAGATCTTCTATTCTTTTGCTGTTCCGCCGCATCCCGTGAAGACCCCCACCTCTTACAGTTCTTAATAAACCATTTGAAGATGATTATAAAAATATTTGATATCGTTATGAATAGCTAAGTGCACATCAAGCTTGACACTTCGACCATTATACCGCTCTTATGCCGTACGTAATAAGAGTTACAATCGGACTATGAGTATTAAGAGTGATGTGCCTTTAACTGTACATAAAAAGCGGAATTATCACGGTAATTCGTGCAAAATACCTCGTCTTAATATTCTTTTACAACCCAGAAAAATATGTAACTTGTCAATTACTGCCTTGGTTTTGTACAGTTTTGTGCAGCAACATAGATTTACGCCCGAAGTAGCTACCATAGGTCAAAAATTTCGGGGGTATAAAGGTCATTTTATTGTAATTTTATGGTTGTAAAGGAAATCTATCTCGGTAAATACAATTATAAACCAGTTTTACAATATTTTTTTAGAAATTCCTGTAAATTCTAAGCACTTTCTTAATAAGAATCATCTAAATAGCACAAGAAAAACGAAAGCTATAGTCAAATAAAATTTTTACAAAAGGTTTTTAGCTTCTGAAAATGCAGTATTTTTATTAAGACATTTACACCTTCTCAGTAGTCATCAAACCCAAACTGATATAGAAGGGAATTATCCTCCCTCCTCGGGCTTTGCATAGTGTAGACGTGTATAATGTTGTGTTGTGCCACACATATTCTTATTTCTGGTAAATAAATCACTTCAAAACATCGTGAAACTGTATCAAGAGAACAAACATACAACTCAGTACACGCGTGAGTAAGAGACAACATTATTATAATACGTACATCGTTGACCGCTCAAGTTTCACTGGACGGACACCTTATCTGTATGAAAACGTCGATAGGTGACCACTTCGACTGACCTCCGTATTGATAGGGGATTACGTAGAACGAACATATTACGCGATCGGTAACCACCCGCATTCCATTGTTTTTACACAAACCCGCAGTAAGTAAATAACAACATTTACTATCAACAAGATGCCTCTCAATAGAACCCCACCAACTACACCAATATTAGAGATACAAAATGTAGATAAAGGGGATGGTACAAGTGACAGTGCGCAGCAGGTATTTGGATCATCGCCAAATCTATCAAATACCGACAAAGATAGGTTATTGAGGTCCAAAAGAAAACGTGAACATGACTGTACCTGCGCACAAGAGATCCGTGCTCTTTTGACGGTCTGCTCAGCTAAATCCGACTCCAAATTTGAATTATTGCAAGCATCAATAACTGAAGTAATTGCTCAGAATACAGAGATAAAGGAGTCTATGGCATTCATGTCAAATCAATAATATTGATTTGACATGAATGCCATAGACTCCTGATGAATGATGAATTTAAAGATAGACTAGATAAGCTAGAATCAACCCGAAAAACCGACCGAACCTATATCAATTTGCTTGAGGAGAAAGTTGAGCACTTGGAGCGCATGCTGAGCTCCACTAAAATCAAAATTAGAAACGTTCCAAAAGCAGATGGTGAAACTAAGGAAGACCTCCGTAAGATGGTTGTTGAAGCGGCAAGCGCGCTTGAGACTCCCATCCAACAAAAAGAAATCAAAGACATAGTTCGTGTAAGCAAGAAGGAAGGCTCCTCGTCCATTATCGTTGATTTCATGTGCGTAGCTACAAAGGAGTCCATCGTAAGGAATACCCGCAAAATGAAGAAAACATACTGAAACTGGACTTGATACTTCTCATTTTAAAATAAAAGGGCCTATAAAACCAATTTATATTTCCGAATACCTGACTCCTAAAGCACGGCACTTATATTATCTAGCGCGCAATTTTGCTAACGACCAAGGCTTTAAATACTGCTGGACATCATACGGGAAGATTTACTTACGAAAAGAAGACGGGAATAAAGTCACAAGAATTAAAAATGAAGCCGACCTTCACGCTTTCAAGCAGGAAAAATGACTAGTATATCCCATATCATTACGAATAATTCGGATTTATCATTGTATGCTCTAAATTTTGTTTCCAGCCTTATTACTGATTGCACATGTGTGTAACGACACATTATTTCTAAATACAATTTTCAGTTTGCATGAACTATTTACATTTTACGTTATATCTCTGTTCCGTTTCCGTTATATCTCATTTTACGTTATATATCTGCAGCTGCAACAACATTATTATTATCATTCTTCATTCATATTATTTATCATTCATGATTTTTTACATGCACTAATTCCCCAAATCAAATATCTAATTGATCCGTGCCTTCCAAACACCGCGTTATCTATTCCATTTCAAGTACCTTTGTACATAAACAGTAAAATTTAATTCTAACGACGTAATTATTAATATAGATAAATTATCGGTGTCCGCAGCACAATCTTGTGATCCTCATGAGGTTCAATATTTGCTACCCAAACATAAAAAGTCCTTGAATATACTTACGCAAAACATACGCAGCTTATCCCGCAATATGTCGAGTTTTTCAGTTTTACTAAGCAACTTACGCATTGATATTGATATCATAATTCTCACCGAATGTTGGTTACAATTAAATCCCTGTATTCCCAACCTAAATGGATATACCAATTTTTACTCTACCACTCCCTCAAACCAAAATGATGGCGTTGTCGTCTACCTTAACAATTCCCTAGCTGGTGTCTTAGTTTCTGAACCAAGCATTGCAGACGCTTCCTGTTTACTGATCAAAATAAACACCGATACTGCTATCGTCGCAATATACCGTCCCTGCACCTTCCGCAATAAGTACGCTATTTATACAGTCTCTGCACCCTATTCTGGACTCGTTTGAAGGTTTCAATAATGTTATAATAATGGGAGATATCAATATTGATATCTCCACTCTCAATACAGATTCATTCGCAGAAGACTATCTAAACACTCTAGCGCACTACGGTCTTCTCCCGGCACATATTCTTCCTACCCGTAGCAATGCATGTCTCGATCATGTTATCCTCAAATCTTCGCTTACAGCACACACTTTTGTTGTACAATCCTCAGTAACTGATCACAACGCTGTTTTGCTCGGAATTGACACAAAAAAGAACCTATGTCCAGTTAAAACTGTTAAAAAAATCGATTACAATAATCTGTACGAAACGCTAAAGATAACCGACTTCTCTCCAGTTCTCCGTGAAACTAATCCTGACACCAGCACTGATAAGCTAATAGACATACTCCAATCAGCCATCACCTCTCACACTACATCGATCACTCTTTCGCGTAGACGTAGAACACTAAAGCCATGGATAAGGGTCTTCTAAGATGCATAAGGAATAGGGACAACATGCATAAAAAATCAAAAAAAGATTCAAACAACGACATATTGCGCATAACCTATCTCATATACCGAAATTACTGTAATTCTGTACTGAAAACCACCAAACGTAATTATGATAAGCAAATTTTGGACAGGGCTGGAAATAACTCAAAACTCCTATGGAATGCGATAAGAGAGGTAACGGATCTCAATAAATCAAAATCTCCTTCTCGAAACCTTCTACATTGCAAGCCAACACCCGAACAGTCCCTTGAACATATCAACTCCTACTTTGTTGGTGCGGAAGGTCACTCGCCCAAGAAATTGTGACTGAGAACTCAACTTGCTCCTGCTCAGTTTCAAATAGTCCCCTTTCTCAAAACATATCGGACCCTACTCCTGTTAATTCTTTTGTCCTCCTGCCAACTACTGAGGAGGAAGTGACAGATACCATTAATTCTCTTAGCCGCTGAATTGCCCGTGTCGACCTACGGTCGACATGTGACGTCACGACCTTGAAACGCTTGAAATGCCCGTGTCGACCTACGGTCGACATTTGCAGTTTGGCGTTCAGTTTTGGGCAGATTGAACAATACTCATCTGTCATACATTCAGGCCCATTTGTTTATGTTTTTTTCGTTTCTCCGCCATATTAGCTATCGGATTAAGGCCAAAGAATCATAAACTCAATGGAAAAAAAAAATAAAAAAGGGGTTTAAGAGACTCGCCTTAACGGCGCCAGATGTTCGGGCCGGTGTCAAGTGCTATAAAAACTTATTTTGTTTAGGTAAGTGTAGGTTTTTTTTTATTAACATCGGGTTTTATCTCCCTAGCGTATTTTTAAATAAAAAACTATACGTTATCGCCTTAGTTCATAAGGTATTTTTTTGAATACAAGTAGGGCTATGAAACACCACTTGAGAATGTTTAGACCATCGTAATTCTACACTATAGTCGAGTGTTGAACAACAAAAGACGGCATTGTATAGTGCTGTTCTTAGTAAACGTAAAAAACACCACTTGTAGGCACTCAATAACAAAGATGCGTCTCAATGACCGTTTTTATGGGGCCCCGACCACCCGCGGCGCCGGGCAGGTAGGAACAAAAAACAAATGAGGGGGCGCGGGGGGCTCACTTTGGGGGGCAAAAGAGCGGTTAAGGAAGAATGTGCAGTGGGCTGGGATAATATATCCACATCTTTTCTAAAGCGTCATCAAAAATTTCTAGTCGCCTCCATCACCCACATCTGTAATCTATGTATGTCCTGCGGCTTCTTTCCTTCAGCCTTCAAAAAGGCGATCGTCCACCCTATCTACAAGGCTGGGGATCGAAACTGTCCAATAAACTACCGTCCTATTGCCATTTTGCCAGCACTATCTAAAATCCTCGAACGGCTAGTTAACAAACGACTAATGAGATTCCTCGACAAACAGTGCGCTCTGTCCGAGGCCCAATTTGGTTTTAGACCAGGGAGATCGACCGCAGACGCCGTACATTACCGATCATATTGTCAGGAACGTCGATATTGGGAAAAAATGTGTGTCTATCTTTCTGGATTTGGCAAAGGCTTTTGACACGGTTTCGGTCCCTATCTTGTTGAAAAAGCTGGAGCGCCTGGGTGTTAGAGGCATTCCCCTTTCCCTCTTTAGCAGCTACTTTATTGGACGCAATCAATGTGTAACTATAGATGGTAATACTAGTTCAGACCTGCCTATTGAATACGGTACCCCTCAAGGGAGTATTTTAGGTCCTACCCTTTTTTTGGTTTATATAAATAACCTTTGCTGCCTTAAAATACCTCACTGTAAAATTATTTCATATGCTGACGATACAGCTCTTATTTTCTCGGCAGATAATTGGGAGATGACTTATTCACATGCTCAAGCTGGATTTAACCAGGTGTATAGCTGGTTAAGACAGAATTTATTGACCCTCAATGCTCTTAAGACACATTACCTGGCATTCTCCACCAATAATTTTTCGGAAAATATTTTATCTAATCTTTCCATTATTGCTCATTCTCATAGCACAGACACTCTAACCTCCTGTTCTTGTCTTCCCCTAAGTAGATGTGATGTAATCAAATATTTAGGAATAATACTAGACCATAGACTAAATTTTCAATCTCATATCAACGTTACCGCCACTAGAATACGGAAGCTAATGTACATATTTAAAAAGTTACGGAGCGTAACTAACCCCAAGACTTTAAAAATGGTTTACACTGCTCTCTGTCAATCATTAATTACATATTGCATCACGACCTGGGGAGGCACTCACAAAACCTTGCTGCTAAAGCTCGAAAGGGCCCAAAGAGCTGTCCTCAAAGTTAGCACTTTCAAACCTATTTTATTCCCCACTGTTGAACTTTACCATGACACACAAGTCCTCACTGTCCGCCAACTTTACATACTTCACACTATTCTCAAACAACATCGCATCACTGATTTTAACCCTAACCGGGTTACTTCCCGTCGCGGCCGAGCCGTGTCCACTACTCCTTTATTCAGGCTATAATTTTCTCACCATTTCTTCTGCTTTCAAGGACCATTTCTCTACAATAGTATACACCGTAAATTAGATATCCTTCCTTTAACCACATATCAATGCAAACTTAAATTAACAAAATACCTTCAAACTCTTAGTTACGCTGATACAGAAAAACTCCTCCTTCCCCGTAGTTAAATGCAGCCACATCGATTAAAAATTTGCTTTACTCATGCATACCTAATTACATTACCTATGCCTAAGTACACATAGTATATATATATATATAACATCCGCTTAATGCAATAGTTGCTACTGTTACGTAGATGTGCCCGTGGGTATCTAGGTTTATTTGATAATAGTTATAAGCATTATTATTGCTATGTATAGAATGATAGTTTTATCATAGCTTGGCTAGCTGAGTAGATTGTACGATTCCTTTTACTCCCTTTGATTCATTTTGCAAACTGCTATATGTACGTATCTTATATTTTATAGTGCCTGTCTATATTTAAAGTTCCCTGATTTATGTATGGTATGCGAATTGTTCCGTCTTGACCGAGAGGTGAGCACTAGTGCGCTGAGATACAGGCTTATGCCTAGTTCAGAGGCTCCAGTCTCACGCAGTCGATACTACCAATGTTTATTGTCGCATTGATGTATTTACCTGATTGTTTAATTGCACGTACAGATTGTGTTTGTATTGATTAGTGAGAAAATAACACATTTATTATTATTATTATGTATCTCTCTTAATTCACGGGTCAAGCCCGGTCATTTGATAGGCTTACGCGGGGATATAGATCCAACACGTAGAGGCCCCTTTGAGAAGTTTGATGTAATGTTGTACGCCCGCCGTGACCCGCTCCAGGATATATCAATGGAACGATATACCCATGAGCAGGTCTCGGCAGGTGTTGAGATTATTTCAGAGTATGATGGAAAAAAATTGGGCTATGGAGATAAGATCTAGGTGAACTTAATACCGGGCTATTACAGAAGAGGGACGGACGCCTGCCATAACTGCTTTTATTGCTAGTTATTTGCGGCAGGCGATGGCTTGCCACTCACTAGATGGGCCCCCGAAATGCCATGGAATCGTCCGGGTGCAACACCGGTGTGAGTGACTCAGGGGTGTCGAGAGGTGTGCTGCGCTTTCTCCGAAGTTACTCGCGGCGTGATGCCCTTTAACACTTCCACCCCTGGAGCATATAGCTCTAGCGGCTCCTCTCTGGACGGCCAATGAAGGCAAGTCAGAGCTGAGAGTCCTGCGGGCCTTCTTGTGTTTACACTCCGACCGATGAAGACACGTCGGAGACGAAGGTCCTGACCGACTCTCTGGAGACTCGGATCCGTGGTGTCGCTACTCACACAACAGCTCGCCACAAGCTGCCCTGCGGACTTATTATTATTATTATCATTTATTTAATATTTTTCTCTCTTTTTTACATTTTTAAATATAAATATAAAAAAAAAAAATAAAAAAAAAAAAACAGGGGCACCCGCCGGTAGTGGAGCGGAGACTCAAACTACCGGTGGTCAGGGCTCCAGAGTGAGGAACCTTCTCACGATGCGGGCCGTGTCCAGGAGAACCGCCTTCTGTATCTGGTTCTTGACCCAACTGCCTAGCGAGAGCCTCTCGAGGTGATGGTCGACGCTCTTAGCTATAAGTTCGTTTACTGATACGACTATCGGAACAATAATCGTTGAGTCCACATGCCACATGTTGGTAACCTCGTGAGCCAAGTCCAAGTACTTAGAAAGTTTCTCTTTCTCGGCCTTAACGAGGTTCTCATCATGGGGAATGGTGACGTCAACGAGAATTGCACGGTTCGTCACCCGGTCTAATACCACGATATCAGGTCTATTTGCGACAATAGTTCTGTCCGTGATAATAGAGTCCCAGTAGAGCGTGACACTACCGTTCTCGAGAACTGGTGCAGGTGCATACCTGTAGTATGGTACTTCAGAGTTCACAAGGCGATATTTAAGAGCAAGTTGCTGGTGTATAATCCTAGCTACTTGATTATGTCGATGCAAGTACTCGCCGTTAGCAAGATGAGAACAACCGGAAACAATATGCCTGAGTGACTCACCGGGACGGTGGCATGCTCGACAGATGTCGACCGTACCGTCCTTCAGGATATATTTCCGGTAGTTATTCGTCTTGATAACTTCGTCCGTAATTGCACAGACAAAACTTTCGGTTTCCCCAAAGAGGTTGCCGAAACGTAGCCAGGCCACCGACGCGAGCGAGTCTACATCAGGCCCATTCAGAGCCCGGTAGAATCGCCCATGTAGCTCCTCGCTCTTCCATATATCCTTAAGGCCCTGGGTGGTAAGCACAGATGGTTTACGCCAATTCTCGTTTGCCAAGGATAGTGGTGTAAGGCCCTTATCAACTGCTACAACGTCGCGATGCATCCCACTATCTTATATCTTATATCTTATATATTATATATTATTATTATCTCTTTTTATCCCTTTTTAATCACGGGTCAAGCCCGGTCATTTGATAGGCGTGCGCGGGGATATGGATCCAACGCGTAGAGGCCCCTTTGAGAAGTTTGATGTAATGTTGTACGCCCGCCATGACCCGCTCCAGGATATGTATTATTATGATTATTATTGTTTTTAAGTTTAATTTTCTCAGCAAATTGCTGGTATTAACACTATTGTTACGGGCTAAAGCCAAGTAACTATAGCGTGGTTAAATGGATGTGCATGAGTCATCTAGGAGGAATTTTCTTACAATTCGGCAGGTGTTCAGGATACAAGCTTTTTGTGCCAGTATGTGATTATTATATGATTATTATTATCATTCTCTCTTAAATCACGGGTCAAGCCCGGTCATTTGATAGGCATGCGCGGAGATATGGATCCAACGCGTAGAGGCCCCTTTGAGAAGTTTGATGTAATGTTGTACGCCCGCCGTGACCCGCTCCAGGATATGTCAATGGAACGATATACCCCTGAGCAGGTCTCGGCAGGCGTTGAAACTATTGCGAAGTGTGATGGAAAATAAATGGGCTATGGAGATGAGATCTGGGTGAACTTAATACCGAGCTATTACAGAAGAGGGACGGACACCTGCCATAACTGCTTTTATTGCTAGTTATTTGCGGCAGGCGGTGGCTTGCCACTCACTAGATGGGCCCCCGAAATGCCAGGAAAACGGCCGGGGGCAACACCGGTGTGAGTGACTCAGGGATGTCGAGAGGTGTGCTGCGCTTTCTCCGAAGTTACTCGCGGCGTGATGCCCTTTAACACTTCCACCCCTGGAGCATATAGCTCTAGCGGCTCCTCTCTGGACGGCCAATGAAGGCAAGCCAGAGCTGAGAGTCCTGCGGGCCTTCTTGTGTTTACACTCCGACCGATGAAGACACGTCGGAGACGAAGGCCCTGACCGACTCTCTGGAGACTCGGGTCCGTGGTGTCGCTACTCACACAACAGCTCGCCACACAAGCTGCCCTGCGGACTTATTATTATTATCATTTTTTTTTTTCTTTTTAATCACGGGTCAAGCCCGGTCATTTGATAGGCATGCGCGGGGATATGGATCCAACGCGTAGAGGCCCCTTTGAGAAGTTTGATGTAATGTTGTATTATTAATTATTATCATTATTATTATTATCCTTTGACTGGTGACATGCTTTTTGTGTAACGTATCTGGTGACGAACGGTCTGAGAGGCCGCTGCCGTATCTCGCCTATAGGATAGAAATTAGGTATGATAGCTTACCTCAATCTTTAAAAACAGTTTATTAACTTATAAAAGGACAAAATAAAACTAACCATTAAACTACAAATGTATTTTTAATAAAGAATTTGCTATTACAACTTATGTAGCAACTAAAATTTTAAAAAATATCTTGACATCAAGAATCATAAAAAAATCAAATCAACATATATTATTATAACAAAAATACTTTTTTTCGTAATAGTTAAGAAACCAATTAATAAAAATAAAATAAAAAACTTCAATCACAGGTATCATTTTATAATACTAGCAATGGTCAAACTTTGGTTATTTTTATTGGCAGGCAGGGAATTTAAAAAAAATACGCTATGTCCTACCTCTCTTTTCGCTAGAGTTTCGTTTGTCAGTCTGCAGGTTGCACTAGATTGGCTTTAGTTAAACGATGTTGATGAACCACTTATGCCCTAGAATTACATTGGTAATTTAGGAATCAATCTAGGAGTACAACTAGCATTATCTGTCTTAGAGGAGTTGTTATGCTGACGGCGGCCTGTTACACAGGCTGGCGGTTATAGTAGTCGTGCCAGAGGAGGAGACCGGAGTGGACCCGGCTGCTGCAGCAGGGGGGGACCGGGGGCCCTTCCGCCCGCCGCGCCAGCAAACCGCACAACCTGCATTTTGCTGCGTGGGTAGACACCGCACTTTTTGTCCCTCGCGTCGTCAGTGAAACAGCTTCTCATAATCCTCTGACACCTCTTTTATGGCCATGAAGAAAAAAAGAAAGAAGTTTTCTTCAGCGGCGTCCCCTTCCACACTTAACGTGGATTTCTGTAATATTAAGGGACTTCACTCAAACATAAACGCAGTTCACTATCACCTTGAAACTGCAAAGCCGACCCTCCTTTTTTTGACGGAGACGCAGATATCTTGTCCGGCCGAAACTTCTTACTTATTATACCCCGGGTACAAACTTGAACATTATTTTGTACGTCGAGCCGGGGTATGTATGTTTGTCCGGGATGATATTTGCTGTCGACGTCTTCACGGCCTAGAAAACAGGGACCTGTCAGTATTGTGGGTACGCGTCGATCAGGGCGGCCGCACCCGTATCTACGCGTGCCTTTACGGGTCTCATGGCAGTGATGCAGACACAACTCGATTGATTGAGCACCTGCAAATGGCGTCTGACAAAGTTATCGAAAGGTACCCCTCCGCGGAGTTAGTGATTTTGGGAGATTTTAATGCTCACCATGCCGAGTGGCTCAGCTCTCGGTCCACTGATTTCGCGGGGAGGTCTGTTCATGATTTTGCTCTGGTCTATGGTTTCTCACAGCTGGTTCATTCTCCAACGAGAATACCAGATATAGAGGACCATACCAGCTCTCTACTGAACCTTCTGCTGACCACAGATCCGGATGGATATACAGTCTCTGTGGATGCGCCACTAGGCTCATCGAACCACTGCCTCATCCGGACCCAAGTGCCATGCGCTAGCCCTGACGCACCCCAGTCTACCGGATGGCGTCGCATGTGGCACTATAAGTATGTTTGTTTGCCGCCCGACGTAGTATAAGAAAAACTGTGTATAAACTGTGATAAAGAAAAAAATGTGGAAGCTGTTTGAATGATATTTATGATGTGGATACTTAAAATTATGTATTTTCTGGGTCTGCTATTTTTAAGTTGGTATTGTATATTCGACGCTTCCGGATACAAAGGTCGTAAACACCAAAATCGTATTTTTGGTAATCATTAAAAAAATCAAAATTATTGTGGTTGTATCTTTTTTAATATCAAAGTTATACGCCAAAACAGCAGTAAATACGATGTTCTTACATAATATCTTGTTGTATCTTAAAAAATCTCTTCTCTTTGGGAAAGGGGCCCGTTAAACTTACACCCGTGTCACAAGTCTCGGGATCTACTTGGGGTTTCTCTCTCTGCCACACGATGGACCCGGCACCCGCACGGTGAATCCATGGAAGCTAAGAAGTTCGTCCCAAAGTCTTGTTTAGAAATTAGCCTGGACTTACGCCCTAGAAAATGGAAAAACTTTGAATTTACTACCACCAAAAATACAGGTAGGAACGATATTTATACTGAAAGTCAGATGTATGTCCCGTATTTAAAATACAATGGTCATGAGTATGTATTATATATAAGCCAATTAGTGAAATAAACATTTATATAAATGCGAGGGTTTTAGTTCAATTATCTATAAACATAGTAACAACCGAAGTAAATCGGATAAAATAAAGTAGGTACCTATTTGTTTTATCCGATTTTCGAAAGTGTAAATTAAACACATTAGGTAATTTATTTTAATTATTGAACTCTTTAATCAAATCTAAATACCTAAATGTAGGCAATCACAAAGATAACATTGATTAATTTTTTTAATTTACGAAGTTCAAAGTGTACAAAGTGGGTTCAATCTAGTAGTAAATCCTAATATTTTTCATTGTTTGTAAAATATAACTTGACCCTGTGACAACTGTCTATGTGAGGTTTTCGTACTTTCAGCGTGATTTCAATGACAAACCGTGTCTGGGTACATTTCGAAAACCTTACTTTGACAACTGCCGCAGGGTTCAAGCTACATTTTACAAACTATACACAATTTACTAGCTGACTGAACTCAGTTTTAAGGAGGTCACTAGTGAAGGGAAACCATTGTAGTATTTAGTATTGTTTCGCATAATTACAATTGTCAAATGTATTTTATTTTAAACTAGCTTTTGCCCGCGGCTTCACTCTCGTGAAATTCAGGCATTTTAGATTATCCTAGCCAAGTCCAACACGCGACGCAACCACCTTCATGTAGCACCTTTAATTGTACTAAATACACATGCAAGAACTTTCCCGAGAACTACTACACCCGTCCCGCTCCCGCCGCACCGCCCGCCTTCTCATATGCACTGATTGACGCCAAATGCAAATTTATAAACCTATTAGGATAACACACGTCTTATTACATCAGCTTAAAAAGGATAAATCAAACTTTAAAATAATTATACCGACTTCAAGAATCTCAGGAAGTAGGTACGTAAGGGACCTTGATGGGGACCTTTACATAGACCTATGCTTATGTTAAGAGCTGATGCTGCTGGGCTGAGCTGAGGGTTGGGTGACTCCGAGAAGAGCTAATAAATGACCAAACCCGTCGAGTCTTAAACGTACTCTAATTTAATAAATTAATTGTCTTCACCTAATTGCAACATAGCCACATACGGCGCATATTGCAAGCTATGCTAAATTTATCTTGAAGTAATCGTTATATCTATGTAGGCATGGATATTACGTTTGTGTGCGGGTAAACCGTACATCTTGCCAACCCAAAAAAGGAAGGGTAGATACAGCTTAGTTCTAAAATGATACTTACAATAGCAACCACACAATAAAGCTGAACGTATTCTAAATGTCATAATAATATCTTTTTTGTGGTATAAGGCGAAAACAATGCTAGCTGCTAATATAATTGCTTAAAAATACACTTCAATGTTCGTAAAATGTCTATTGTTAAAAACTATTCACATTGAGTTTTTTGACCCCCGGTTGGTCTTAAAATTTCACTGTATGATACGGTAGGAATCGAAACTGACACTGCCCGCTGGGGTTTAGGTGGAGCCGCGCTTAAAACGTTCATGCTCACTGCTTTTCGCAACTCACTAATTTCACTTATTACTGGGTCACTTGACATGTGGTCTCGATCGGCGTCTCTCGGCGGGCGCTCCCTCCCGAGGGGGGCGGGAAGCCACTTGCGCTGAAGTCTCCTCCTCCTTCTGACTAGGAAGACTGTTGCAGCAATTCCTAACAGCAGGAGTACCGCTAGCATTCCATAGCTGACGCTGTATTGGTGGATATCGTGACCGCTGATGGTAGAAACTGATTCATGTTTCATGTCGTTTATCTACTCCATTATCTTATTATACGTTTGCGGGTGGTTCTCTGTTGTGAAGTGATAGCTCGATACAGACGTATTGGAGATACTGTTTAACATAGATACCTCTGGGACTTCGATGGTAGCTTGGATATGCATTTTACTCAAAAAGTTATTATGAGCGTGTATCGTAAAGGAATCGCTCTTAAGTGTGCAACCTTGGCCTATATCAAGAAGGCCATTGCCAGTAATTGTATTTATAGTCATACCTGATGAACAGAATGTGCGAACACTGCATTCGTTGCAACACGAATAGAGCCAGACGTTCGGGCGCTGTAACTTAATCCATCTGTTTACACACGGCGCTTGCTCGTAATTGCAGGATGATATTATTCTGTCGGCGTTTATTAAAGTTATGTTATATATGCATTCAAAACAGTCAATTTTGTCGAAAACACAATTCGGTTTTAGACCTAAACTATCAACTGCCGATGCAGTGCATCAACTGACTGACTTCATAGTGCAGGAACTAGACAAGGGTAGACGGTAGGAGTTTTCCTTGACCTTTCCAAAGCCTTTGACACAGTTTCCGTTCCTATCCTGTTAAACAAACTGGAAGCGATAGGTATAAGAGGTACTCAATATAAGTTACTGGCAAACTATTTAGATGAGCGAACCCAGTGTGTGAAGATAGGCAATGTCGTCAGCGATGATCTGAGAAATACATCGTTCGGTATCCCGCAGGGAAGCATTTTATCATCTTCCCTGTTCTTAGTCTATATTAACGACCTCTGCAATCTTCAATTAGTTGGTGGAAAAATCATATCATACGCTGACGACACCGCGCTGCTATTTTCGGCAAATATCGAAAATGAGGTCTTTGAATGCTCACAACGAGGCTTCAATATTGTAAATGTCTGGCTACAGCAAAACCTACTTGCATTAAATGCTGAGAAGTCAAACTTTATTAAATTCTCTATGCGTAATACAAATTCAGCTTCGCCAACATTGTATGCCCACCAATGTAAAAACCCCGAAGATAATCTGTGCCAGTGTCCCTGTGTAACTAAAACAAAAAGTATCTGGGTATTATAATTGATGAAACTTTTACTTTCAGACATCATATCGAAATTCTATATAGTAGAATGCGCAAGTTAATATTTATCTTCAAAAAACTCCGTTCCATTGCAGATTATAAAATAATCAAACAAGTTTACTTTGCCCTGTGTCAGTCAATAGTAACGTATTGTATCACGTCATGGGGCGGAGCAGCTAAAACTGCTATGCTAAAAATCGAGCGAGCCCAGAGAGCAATACTAAAAGTGTCAACCTTCCGCTCATTTCTCTACCCTACAGACCTCCTATATCAATCCTGCAACGTATTACCAGTTCGTCAATTATTCATATTAAACATAGTACTGAAACAGCACACTGCACTACCATACCGCACTGAAATCACTAACAAACGACGTAAAGACATTGTTTGCACACAACATACTGCGACGTATCGGGCCTTCTCATCCAGGTTCTTTTTGTTTCTTGGACCACTACTTTATAATAGAATAAATGCAAAGTGTTATATATATCCTCTGACCTACAGAAATTGTAAAAAGAATCTCCAGAAGGTCCTACAAAGCATGTCTCATGAAGATACGGAGGAATTATTAAGAGCATTGGTTTAAAATGTATATTGAAAGTCAGTAAACATCGTTGTAGGTATTATATATGTATAATAGACTAGCGTAATAGATTTAAGTTCATCAGAGTGTATCCTTTAACAATATTTTACTTATACAATCTGTACTTAGTTTAGAATAGTAATGTGATTATTTAAGGTAAAATTTTATAAGAACTATTTAGCCTGAAACACAGGAATACTCCTAGTTCAGGCACATGGCAAATTATTCCATTATGTTAATTTAGACTTAAGTTTTTGTTACTAATGTTTTTTCACTTACTTACTTACTTATCGTCACGCCTGTCTCCCGTTGGGGTAGGCAGAGACCACGGAACGCCAGGTGCACCGATCCAAACATACTTCCTTTGCCTCCTCCACATTCATTAACCTCCTCATGCAGACCCGTCGATTTCGGATACTTCTAATTTGGCCCTTTATCAACACATCGCGTATTTGGTCATTGTACGTACGCCTAGGGCGATCCTTACCAACATTTCCACTCACTTTCGCTTGATAAATCTCTTTCGTGATTCTTTTTTCATCCATCCTTTCCACATGTCCAAACCACCTTAACATACCCTTTTCAATCTTCGTCACCACATCTTCTTTCAATTCACAACGTTTTCGTATCTCGCTATTTCGTACTCTATCTGTTATTCTAATACCGCACATACTTCTCAAAGCTCTCATTTCTACCGCATTAATTCTGCTTTCATGCTTCTTCTGCCATACCCATGATTCACTACCATACGTCAGTGTAGGCGTTAACACTCCCTCAATGATAGCAAGGCGTGCCTTACTCGATATATTTTTACTTGCCAAGATTGAGTGTAACGCACCATTGACTTGATTTCCCGCTTTCACTCTTCTTTCTATATCACCATCGCATTTTCCATCTTTCCTAAACATAGAACCTAAATATACAAACTCATTCACATTTTCTACTTCTTCATCTCCAATCATTATCTGACAATCAGTAAAAGTTTCATCTCTCTCTATAACCATTACTTTCGTCTTCTGTACATTCACTTTCATACCTTTCCTCTTAAATGTTTTTTCAATAGAGATTTATTATATTATTATATGCTTTGTCTCAAATCTAAATCGTAATATAGTTTGTCTAAGGAACACATTATCTTTTCTTCGGATATATGTATACAAGTTTGTAGGTCATTTTCTGTTAAGAATATTATGACATCTTTTCGTAGATTAAATGCCAGGTACGGGTAAGTAGGTATAGCAAGATATGAAATGTTTCCGATGTTCTGTGGAATGCTTATTATTTTATCGAGCTCATATATTTCGCTACTAACTAACGGAATTTTTATTTCTATAATAAGGTAATTTTTGAAGACGCTTGCGAATACTTTTAGCATTTTATATAATTCTCGAATATTTCCGGGTTGAACTGTTATTTTAAAATCACCTTGTAGTTGGCTAGATATATAACTAGTTTGTTCTTTTAGTTGCTCACTTGACAGAAGATGTGTGTCGATGCGACCATGATGAATATCGGTCACAGTATCAATTATGTCTGATAAAGCTGAGGATGTGTATATTACATCCTCAGCTTTATCAGCCAGCTATCGTTGCTAAAGTCTGAGCGAAGTTTGTTTATTTCCGCGGACATATTTCTTTGCTGATCATTAAATAAAGACAGTTGTTTGTTCATTATTTCTTCAGTGCGCTGTATTATGTTGGATTCTGCTTCAATTATGGTTGTCTGGTTTTTTATAAAATCTTTAATATGCTTAGAATCGTAATTAATCTTTTCAATGTCCTTGGCGTATCGTTGAGCAAAATTATCATCTAATACACCAAATAAATAATTAGCTATGCTTCCGACGCCATTCACTAAGCCTCTCTTCTGTCGCATGCTTTTAGGCGCCTGTAGTAAACGGTTGTAGTGCTCAATTTCTGTTAACTCGTGCGCTAGTTGTTCAGAAACTCCCTTAGACTCTGAGTTAGATTTCATCGTCATGCCTTTTAGATGTCTCGCGTATATTTCCATGTCATCAATCGCTTGCCAATAGCTAGAAAGGTTATAATAGACTATCAGCCTCCACTCGTCTCGAATGTATTGTAAGTTCGAAATCTTGTCGAAGTATAAAGCTCTACCTGTAAAGTTTATTGATGTGAAATGTATACTGGGAATATCCTTTGCACAGGAAGGCGAAATAATCATGGTAAGTAGTAAAAGTGTCATAGAAAAGAAGCTTTTAATTTTCCTGTTACTTCTACGGACTCGTGTGGTCGAGCTACCTGGTTGAGATGCTGCTGGTTGTTCAACGACACGTTCCTTTGGAGAATCATCATCGGATGCTGGTTTCACAGGTAATAGTATAAGTTTATTTATAGGACGTTTGAGGATGGTGCTTTCAGTTTTTATAGAAACAACTCTGACGTACCCATCCTTTCCAGGGTGTAACTCTTGAACTCTACCGAGTGACCACTTGCCTGGAGGTAAGTTATTTTCCTTGATAACTACGATGTCGTCGATCGCTAAGTTTTTAGTGGGTACTCTCCACTTTGAACGTTCTTGAAGCTGCTGAAGATAGTCTGTAGACCACAGTTTCCAAAATTGCTTGTTCATGCTTTGTACAAGTTGCCAGCGAGCAGGTAAATTGATATGATCTGGATCTGCTTTAAGTCTAGATAGTAAGGATTCACCTATCAAGAAATGACCAGGAGTCAAGTAAGAGTCCTCAAGGTTCTCTGTCAGAGGATATAAGGGACACGAGTTTAAACAGGCTTCTATTTGCTGAAGTAAAGTAGAAAACTCCTAGTAGGTAAGCTTTTGCTCACCTAAGACTCGTTTAAGATGCCGCTTGAAGCTTTTGACGGCTGCTCCCCATATACCACCCGCGCTTGGCCATGCTGGAGCGTTAAATGACCATTCCATAGAACTCGCTGACCTTTTTAAATAAGTCTTGATTGATAGTCTGTATAAACGCTCGATACTCCTTGTCCAGTATTCGCTTAGCTCCGATAAAAATTGTGCCGTTATCGCTGTACATACGACGAGGGGTCCCTCTCCGAGCCCAGAAACGGCGAAAAGCTGCTAAAAATGCTGGTGTACTAAGATCCGACACTAATTCTAGGTGGACCGCTTTTGTCGCCAGACAAACGAAGACCGTGACATAGCCTTTATAGGTTTTTACATCCCTTCCCTTGTTTAATTTAAGATTGACATAACCGCTAAAATCTACCCCCGTAAAAGAAAAAGGGCGTGAAAGGGTTACTCTCGTTCTCGGAAATTGAGACATAATCTGCTGTTGGTTTTCAGTGCTAAAACGTCTGCATTTGACGCACTTCCGTAGCTTTCGCTTGACTGTTCTCATACCGCTTAAAATATTTTTCTCTTATGTACGAAAGGGTTAATCGTGGGCCACCGTGCAAAGTAGTAGAGTGCGCTTGGTCGATTATTAAGTCTGTAAATCGGCTATGACTAGACAAAATAACCGGGTTTTTAGCTGTGCTGTTTAAATTCGAATTACCGAGACGGCCACCCTCTCTCAATATCCCAGTTTCGTCTAAATAAGGACAAAGACTCGCTAATTTGCTATTAGATCGAACATGACCTGTATGCTTAATATTTTCCAAATCGCACGCAAAATCCCTAGCTTGAACGTGTTTAAGAATAAAGTTATAAGACTTAATAATTTCTCCAGATGATAAAAAGGCGTCATGTTCCTTAGCTTTGTGACGTAACGCTGCGGTGAAACGTAATATCCAACCGATTGTTTTCACAGCACGTGTCAGGGAGCTATTGTTTACTAATATGCTATCAATGAAACTTGAGTTAGTCTGTTGTAAAGCTGCGTTTACATTGAGTTTCCTCGCTTCTAAAGTTGGTGCTTCATAAGTTTTGTTTTTTATGTTGCTAGGGTTAAATTGAGTGAGCCATTCTGGCCCGTTCCACCAGAGGGAATTCGCTTGAAGCTTGCTTAGAGTTGAACCTCGGGTGGCACAGTCGGCAGGGTTGTCTTCTGACCGTACATGATTCCAATGCACTGCCGGAATTATTTCAGTAATTTGCTGAACTCGATTCGCTACGAATTGTTTCCAACGAGTGATGTCTCCACGGAGCCAACCTAAGACTACCATTGAGTCAGTCCATGCATAAACGTTGTAGTCATTATTTATTAAACATGCTTTCACAGTTTTCATTAATTGAGCTAAAAGTAGCGCTCCACATAGCTCCAAACGTGGCAGAGAAACTTTTTGCTTCAGAGGTGCTAGTTTAGTTTTTGCAACGACTAGTCGTGATGTGTCCTTTATCATTGCGCACTACTAAGTAAATGGCACACGAAATAGATTTTTCTGAGGCGTCGCTATAACCGTGAATTTGGTATGCTTTTTGAGTATTTCCTAAATATCTCGGAATTTCAATCTGATCGACGTGTGATATATCACTCTGAAGTTGTATCCATTCTCCTTGGATTTGTTCTGGTACAACGTCATCCCATCCTATGTTGGCAGACCATGTTTTTTGAAATATAATTTTAGCTCTAACCGTCAGTGGTGAAAGCCAGCCTAAAGGGTCGAATATTTTCGAGATATCTGAAAGTAGTTGTCGCTTCGTGCTCGACCTGTTAGTCTGTATTGCTTCAACCTTGTTAGTAAAAGTAAAAGAATCCGATGAGGGAGTCCACCTAAGGCCTAAGGTCTTTCGAGTTTCAGAACATTTGAAATCGAAAGGCTTATCGAGCTGTTCAGATGACAAACCATCTAAAAGTTGTGGAACATTAGCTGGCCATTTTCGTAGGTTCATTCCCGCTCCTTTTAAAATTTCAATAAGCTGTTTCAATAGATCCTTGGTTGCTTCTAGTGAATTCTCTCCGCTAAGTAAGTCATCCATGTAAAAATGATTTTTCAGTGCTAAGGATGCTTGGGGATATTTGGCTTTGTCGTCGATAGCTAGTTGTCTTAATGTGCGTAGTGCTAGATAGGGCGCCCCTCTTGTCCCATAACTTATGGTCGTGAGACGGTACTCCTGAAACAGATCATGCTGGGATTCTCTCCAGACAATAGATTGAAGATGCTGGTCGCTTTCTCTGATTAAAATCTGTCGGAACATTTTCTCTATGTCCGCAGTGATGACGTATTTAAATTGTCTCCAGTTCAGTATCAATAATTGAAGATCATGTTGTAGATTTGGACCGCACTCCATTACATCATTGTGGCTGTATTCAGTGCTAGTTTTGGAGGACGCGTTGAACACTACGAGTAGCTGAGTGGTAGAAGAGTCAGGTTTGATAACGTCATGATGTGGTAGGAAATATGTAAGAGCTTTGCTTTCAATGGCTAAACGCATATGCTTTAAGGATATAAACTCTTTTATAAACTGCTTGTAGCTTTCAGAAAATGCTTCGTTTTTTGACATCTTACGCTCCAACTGCTTAAATTGTGCTATAGCTCTTCCTTTCGAAGACCCAAGCTTTGCTTCATAGTTTGCTTTCATAGGTAATGCTACAACATATCTTTTTTTTTTATACCACTAAAGTGGCAATCAAGCATACGGCCCGCCTGATGGAAAGCAGTTACCGTAGCCTATGAACGCCTGTAACACCAGGGGCTTCAAACGCGCGTTGCCGACCCTGTAAAAACCTCTTCACGCTTCGAGTCTAATTTGGGAATTTCCTCCATTTCCCAATACTTAGAAATCTCCTGTAAATTGTTGATTACTACGCTGCAATTGAAAGTTTTTATGTTACTTGTTAAAATCCAACCGAACTTCGTCTGTTGGGCTATAGGTGCGTTAATAGTGCCTTTAACGAGCCCGCTCATTATTACATCGGAGTAGACACATGCATCGAGCAGCACGTCAATCCGTTTTGACACATTGTACTCAGGATCTGCAAGGCTGAGATGCTGGATGTGAGGTCAAGATCGCTTTGAAAATGAAACGTTGGGAAGATCGCTTATAATTTGAGGGATAACTAATGCTTCTGTGTTGAAACTATAGTCACTATAAATAGATTCGCACTCTAATGCGACGAGGCTTTTGCTGTGTTTAGGACTGGCACCTACACCAGATACAGATGCGCAAAATTTTCGGCGTGGCAACCCTAAAAGTTGTGCGGCGTTTTCGGATATTAAAGTAATCTGAGAGCCCTGGTCGAGCAAGGCACGTAGTGTGACGTAATTACTGTCGATCGCTTTTATTTTCAATAAGACAGTCGCTAATAAAACTTCTTCATCGTCAGCAGAAACATAATTAGCGACATGAGGTTTGTTACCGACTGCCCGTGACGTAGCTGCAGGCAGGTGTGTCGCGTGGTCAGCTGATGGCATTGTATTCGTGGGCGATGACGCAGTGCACGCGTCATGTAACATCGTATGATGCCCGCTATTGCAATGCTTGCACCTTTTAATTGAAATACATTTGTGGCTCGAATGTTTGAATAAACAATTTTTACACAATTTAAGTTTCGCAACTGTCCTCAATTTCATATCCGCTGCCATATTAATAAATTTATGGCATTTGTAGAGCTCGTGATCAAAATTACATAAAGGACAATTTACACGTGGATGTAGAAGCGGCTTGATATCCTCTCGCTTTATATCCTGGAATGCTGCCTATTTGTAAAAACACATCCTGCATATTTTAGCCAACGGTCTGTAAACCCAAAACTTAGGCCCAGAGACCCAACGCGTCTTGCAATACCCACATGTAAAAGTACGATCTTTGATAAGAACTGTTACTACATGATGATAAAGATTTTTAACAGGATACCAAGAGAAATAAGGGAGTTAAACGCAAATCTTTTTAAAATAAAGCTAGCTAGGTGGCTTTTAGATAAATGCTTTTATGATCTAAAAGATTTAATGACAGAAAACTATTAATCTATTTAAAAATATTAATTGACATGATAATCTATTGTACAATGTTTATATAATTATGATTGAATTTGTATTGATTAGTATTGTATTAACTGACAAATATTTAAATTCTATCTTACAAATAAAATAATAATATACCTACGGACATACCTGTAATGACAACTAAGTTTTTGCATGCTAGTGTAACCCTGGCGGGACATGTATGAGCATTCTGACATAAATGTAACACCGATGTACTTACCATGTGCCATAGCAAATAAACGATTTCATTTCATTTCATTTCGAAGAAAACTTACTGTAGCCGAAGTTATGCTTGTTATTAGGTTTATGTTGCTGAGGAGGTGCTGGCTTCGATGGAGATGAATATTCCCTTTACTGTGTAGGTTCGAGGGCAATATATTTACTTTCGAGAAAGTTCATTAATTCATCCAGAGAGGCTAGATCTCTGGGTGACTTACGCGCTTCTTTATAAGAGCAGATGGTGTATAATCCAACTTCTTAGTGATTATATGTACTAGAATCGGATCCCAAGTTGTGGTATCCACTCCTAGGTTATGAATAGCATGAATACATTCAGTAGAGGTGTAGTAGAGGCGTTTGATTTCATATGATGTCTGCTTATTAACACTACAGCGCACGCGCCCCTTTTTTTACAAGTTTGCTCGCGTGCTCTACCAGAGTAGAAAAAGAAACTTACTTTTACCTTTAAAGAGGAAGATTTTCAAATTAAAAAAGAGGATTAATTAATATATTGGTTTATTATTAAGTACTATAACAGAGAAAAGTAACAATTTGAATACTTAATTACTACGTTAGGAACATTTTTAGAATAGTCTTTAAAAATCAACATTTTTGGCAAGTAATAATAAGCAACGTTATATAATAGCAATGTATAAAATATTTATAGTTTTTTTCTAATCATCCTCAAATTCAATACACGGGACAGCTTGGTGATCGGGGCAGATCCATCTGGCACAACGTTTGCACCACTTTTTTGTGGATGATTTCGGTTCGCAAAAACGTGGTGCTCTTCCCGTTACGCCGACCAGAATGTGACACTCCTATCCTATCCTATAGCTAATAACAGGCCAATCATCACTCTTATTTCTATCAAATCTGTCTATTTTGCATCTACTTCTCTTTGGAGTCTGTTCTTAATTTTATCGATGTAAATATTTGTACTAGAAACCACGGTATCCAGAAACTTTTCATCAAAAAATAACTCGAAGCAAGATACAGGTGTTTCAACATTTCTTGCGTTACCCTTTGGACCTGGAGATCGTAACCTAATATTTTGACGTCTTACCCGAGTTTCTGGAGGACATGTTTTACTCCACCTCGTTCCATTTGTAGACACGTAAACATCTCTGCTCTGATTATTTGATGGAAATTCAGAAAGAGGTACGACATCTACGGAAGAATAATGTGAGTGATCAGATCCAACCTGTTCTATCGGTATGGGCGCTACTACATGTTCTCCATCATATGACTCACTCAGAAGAACGTCGTCACCATCATCATCCTCTTCTTCAAGCATCCATATTTTAGCAAGTTTTTACTGCATCAGAGCGACAAAAGTTACTAAATAATCAACAAAATTGATTGTTAATTGCTTACTGTATACACCTCACCCACAAAACTACAGTAACAATATGATATTATTATTATAAATTGCTAATTGGTTCGCTAAATAATTTATTTACTTACGTTAACTTTTGTTACACCGATACTCGCACGTACTACTATAGTAGAATGGTCATTTTGGTGGGTAATTATGGTCGTGTGCGCCCGCGCTATCACTAGGCGCGCTACTAACCTGTTGCATAATTTTGTTATCGAGGCTTATCTAGGGGCGCGAGGGGAAACGTCTAGAAATGAAAGAGTTACACGCAGATGAGTAAGTACGATCTACCATAGTAGAGCGCGCGTGCACTCTAGTGTTAATATTCGGCTGGTTTAAAAACGTTTCTATTTGAGTTGTAAATAATATGTGAGGGTTGTTATATCGATGGATTAATATTTCCCAAGCAACGTCGTAGTTTTCGGCTGAGATGTATAGATGCTGAATAAGGCGCTCCGCCTCACCTCTTACTTTACCTTTAAGGTGCTGCATATTCTGCGCTTTGGAAAGAAAGCTGTTGTTGTGAATAGACTCCGTAAATAAATCGAAGAAGGTAGGCCACGTTGCATATTTTCCGAAAAATACGGGAATTTCTAAAACAGGCGTAGCTTGCTGAATATGAGTGGTAGAAGATATTTTTTGATTTAGCTGTTTTCTAATTTTCTTAAATAATGCTTCTAGTAATATAAATTCTTCTTGATAAACTTCGTCTTCTCCTTCTAAAATGTTGTCGATTTCAAGATGTAGCTTGTCAATCGCGCTCCATCTTGATTGGATGCTGCATCGTTCATCTTGAAGCTCCCATTTTTCCGTTATGTTGCCTACGTCTATGCTCGATATCAAACGGTTGAACGCACGACAGTTCGTTCTTTGTAGCGACAATAGTCCTTTAATTTTGCTAGTACCTATGATCTCCGGACCCGTACCCGAACCCTATAAGGCTTGTGTGTGACTATTTTTTCACGAATCTCGATAAAAACATTTTAGTTCGCTCATAAATACATTCCTTAAAATATCTTTGGCTTTTTTCATCTAAAGCCACTAACTGCTCGTTATTTAGGTCAAATTCCGCCCAGAGGTTATCTAATGACTGCAAACGTAGCTTAAGGTATTCTTGCGTTTTCCGATGTAACGCGTCTTTGCTAAAGTTAGTGCATATGCGCTGGATTTCGGCGATAATGCAGCCTTGGCGATCAAATAAGGCATCGATTTCCGACATTATTGCTGGTAAAAGTAAGCGTATAAAATGAAACGATCTTACTTGTATGCTGTGCTGTTGCTATGCAAGTCTCCGGACTCGCGCAGGAAAGTGTTGAGCTGATATGAGTCTCCTGACCCACAGATTTCCTTGATACCTTGATATTTCCTCTTCAATAACTCACCAAAAATGTCATATAAATAAAGTCTCAATATATAAATGCACTAGAAAAATGTTGAAAAAGTTCACTAAAGTATGGATTCACTAAAGTCACGTTGTAGAGCCACGTGAGCTCACTTTCAACGCGTGCGCTAGTTCAAGTACGCGGGACCGACGAATATTCTCACTCGCGAGGGTCCAGCTATACGATGGCTACGAAGGACCACAATGTAAGGGACCATGATGGGGACCTTTACAGCTATGCTTATGTTAAGAGCTGATGCTGCTGGGCTGAGCTGAGGGTTGGGTGACTCCGAGGAGAGCTAATAAATAACCAAACCCATCGAGTGTTAAACGTACACTAATTTAATAAATTAATTGTCTTCACCTAATTGCAAAATAGCCACATACGGCGCATATTGCAAGCTATGCTAAATTTATCTTGAAGTAATTGTTATATCTATGTAGGCATGGATATTACGTTTGTGTGCGGGTAAACCGTACACTAGTTATTTTTGTCTTTTTCTTATCAGGATTCTTCATTTCGTTTGTTTTTTTAAGTTTATTTCTTTTTTATTGAATATTTATTTATTATAATAATGGGTAAATATTTGTGACATGGTACCTTCTAGACGAAAATACATTACTTACTTAATTAAGAAAACTCAACACTATTGAATAACTCCTAACCGTTCTGAATCAGCCAGTGTCACATGATGACTTCCCAGTGCAAATTATGTTACTTAAAAACATCATAAAACTCATCAATTACTGTATCCATGTCCGTGCCTATAAATTTCAACCCTTTTCTTTAGATTTCCCATCATCAGATCTTGATTTGATTAATATGGGACCACCTGAAGAGTATCCTCTGAAACAAATAAGAATTATTAAAATTGCTGTACAATTGACGGAGAAATCATTGAAACTATATTAAAAAATGCATACAGTCGAACATAGAACCGCCCTACAGGTACATACAATTAAAAAAGTTTAATGGGTGTAAACACAGCTCATGTTTTTACGCCATTTTACTATGCGGAAATTAATGATTAATAATTGTAAATAGGCCTTGTAGGATTACGTGTTCAATAGTAATATGAGATATATACGTACCTTATTTTGTAAAAAGATCTTGTTTAGACTTGGACTTGGAAAGGATTTTCTTGCGACGAACCGAAATTTTATGTTTTTAAATCGGTAGAGCGCTAAAAAATATTTGGGGCTTTCTTAAAAACTCATTTTCGCCAAAATGGCTTTTACGACCTTTGTATCCGGAAGCGTCGATATGATACCTATATTACTGCGTAATTATCATGTACTCCGTACAAAAAAAAGAACATAACAATTTTATATGTACTAATGTATTTCATAATTCATTTACATTACAATAACACACTGTTGCATTTCAGGTGCATAAAATTCAGTGAGGTATTTTTCAAAAATTGTGCACTGTAGTTTTTTTCTATGAACACACGCTTGTAGAGTATTTTAAATCGACATTGAAGCATTATTAGAGAAGCGTCGTTGTGTTGTCAAATATGATGGTGTTTGTATTGACATTAAATTGTATCGTAGCAGTGACGTAGATAAATGTAGCGGCAGCAAAACGCAACACTATCCTCGTGTCGAAATGGAAAATTCCATAGATAGAGGGACGTATCTCTCGGGTCTCCAGTATGTTGAGTACGTTCCTAGTTAATTCGAAGACTGCTTCTGAAAGTATATTATGAATTGTTTAAATTCCTGCATAAGAAGTAGATGCTTATTAATACGGTCAGGTTTTTTTTATATACTACATCGAGTGGCAGAACCTGATGTGAAGCGGTTACGTTAACGCTCGCAACATAAAATATCATTCGCGCTGCCAATGCAGCAACTCCCTTCTTTATTTTTTTTTTCTACGGAAAACTAAACCATAAAAACAATACCCATGACGATTTTGACACTTTTTGACCCCATTTTACACTTTTAGGGGTTGTTGAATAATCTCGAAACACGTTATCTATAGAAGTACCCGTGTAAAGTTGAGAATAAAATAGTCCAAAAATCTCGTTTCCCCATACAGACTTTGGGCCTCCATTACATTCTGTTAGGGGTAAAATATTAAAAATCCGTAACTTCGTGTCCACTATATTATACTTTCAAATCAATGCTATTTTCGTAATTGGCGTTCCAGAAAACCATAGAATCAACACCCATATTGATATTATGACATTTCAACCCCATCGCACCCCCACAGGGGTGATTTTATATCACGTCTTTACACGTACACTGTGCTAGATTATAAAATAGTTGTTGTTTTCATAATCAGCGACACCGCTAAACCATAAAAACAATACGCATGACGATTTTTAGACTTTTAAGCTATTGCATAGCTTCTATCGCGGGCCTTGAGCGCGGGGACCGAATCCAGAAATTCCGTAACGAAAAAACCTCACGCTCCCCACTCCGATGGGCAAGGAGGTGTGTTTTCATAAAATTTTAACTAAAAATCACTCTCCGGTAAAGTTTGAAATATGCCGCTTATACCTTTTCGGCCGTAAGGCATCGATATTTAATTGCACATGTAGATTTACAACTGTGGGTTTTTCTCAATACCACTACTAACAAAAAATTTCCGTACAACAGGTATATGAGTAACAAAGAAAATCTTAATAACGAGTTACAATTTTGCCACTAACGCCATCTCGTATCGAGTGACGATAAATTACCCTTAAGGTTTAACTAATCCTGTACACACAACCATAGCGCTATGTAGAAATACCACTAGTGTCATCTAGTGGCCAGTGGCATCAAATAATTGGACAGGTTTGCTCAAAGATATTGAATGTACCTGTAGATGGATTGAATTAAATTGAACTCTCAAAATCATTTTTCATACTTTTCGTACCAATGCCTTCATTTTGTGTGTTAAAAAGAGACAACAATAACGGCTTGTGCTCGTCTTGAAGCTCTGCGCGCCACCAGCCAGCGTCGGCCATATTTGTTTGTTACCAGCTGGTTAACAAGTGCGCTTGAAGTAATTTCATAAATTTACTTATTAATATAAAGAATTGTGGTTTGAACTGTGGTTATTTGTGTGTATTATCAATAATGGCATGCACTGTTCCCGGTTGTACAAGCAGAGTGGGTGTGCTAACGGAGAAAAATACTAATATATCTTTCCACCGGTAAGTCGAATCGTGATTATTGAAGTAAAACTTGATAATTTTCTGCGTGTTGTATCAAAAGTTAATAATTAATTCTATAATACATAGTTTTACACTGTCTTTGTGAATCTAGTTGTTATTTTTCTCTTGAGTTAATATTAAAACAAAAGCTTGTCGGTATTTTTGACGTTTGTTCTACTCCTTAGTGATGTAGTCGAACACTTCGATTAAAAGTACGTTTTCGGAATATCGATAACCAAGAATTTGTTATCCACGTAAGGTGACGACAATTTCAAACAATATTTTATTAATGTTGGTCATTTTCTTTAAACAGGTTTCCCTCTGACCTCGATTTAAAAAAGTCGTGGATAAAAAATATACATAAAGACGACAAATGAAGTCCTTCACAACACACAAGAATATGTTCCCTACACTTTGAAGCTTCTTTGCTTTCGTGAAGGATATGAACGAAAAACCCTACATTCTTACGCTGTGCCGACGATATTTCCAAACCAACCATTATCGCACCAACCCGTAAGTACAATATATTCAAGCAACTAATCACATTTCATACTAATATCACAGAATAAGTAATAGTACTACGTACAGTATGGCCACTCCCTGCCGCTCTCTCGTGTCGACCTCACCTCCCCTCTGAGACAAATCTGTAACAGTTTGTATGGCGCCGCACGCACACACGCTCATTATCGCTCTGCACAGACGTCATTGTTTATGTAGTAGTACGGACACGACATTTGTATGAAGTGGCCAGGGTGTGCTAATATTAAAGAACTGACAGTTCCTCCTTTTACGTTTGGTTAGGACCATAGATCGATACACAGAGTGTACTTTCATGCTTACAGGTGCTTTTATTGTTTTTTTTTTCACGACACAGCAAACCGTTGACGTCATAGGTAATCGGGATAGTGCCATATAAAATTATAAAACTTATCTATATCTTTTCATATTGTTAACGTTCATATTAAGGTTCTATGTACTAAAAAAAAATACAACGAATATGCTATATATTTAGCACAGTGTTTTTAATTTGTATTAAATATTTATCGTTCATTCGTTTCAGAAATTACCTAGAAAAAGAAAACTTGTAAAATACGATGGTGTTGATACGTCAAAGCCGTCAACATCCACTGTTGCGAAAACCAATGAAGAACGAGTAAGTTGTTTTCTATTGCTAGATTCGTTAAAATTTGTAGATACTGATATAATTGTATGAAGTTAATTAATCTTGTTTTTGCACTCTTCCAGTATCACGGTTCGTTAATGAAAATAGATGGTACTACGCAAACAGATAATGTTGATATTGATGCTAAAGCCGAACAATGACGAATTTAGTAAATAGATACAAAATATTAGCAGCAAGACGTGGAAGAAAACTGAAAAACCAACGACGCAAATGTTCTCGCCTCACATAGAAGAATGCTAATTTAGAAAGTATTATTCAAGCACTTCATGAAAAAATGGAAAGTGGGCATATAACTATTTTGAGAAACACATATAATTCTGATAACGAAATTATATCTAGGTATTTGATGAAGTTGCAAGGGGCTTCGTTACCAAAAGAATATCCACAAGAAATCAAAATGTTTGCGCTCACACTCCACTTCTTATCACCTAAAGCATATTGCTTTGTACGTGATTCTTTTAATACAGTCTTGCCGCATCCTAAAACGCTGTCGAGGTGGTACCAGTCCGTTGACTGCAGGCCTGGATTTACTAAAGAATCGTTAGATATTTTGAAAATCCGCAGCGCCAATACGGATAAAATATTATACTGCTCATTGTGCATTGATGAAGTTGCTATCAGGAAGCAATTGCAGTGGGACGGAACTAAATATTATGGCTATATTGATATTGGTTCTGACGTTGTCGGTGACGATCTTCCATTGGCATCTGAAGCACTGACATTTATGCTCACGTGTATTAATGAATCATGGAAGATTCCTGTAGGATATTTTTTGGTCAATGGATTATCTGGTCAGCAAAAAAAGAATTTAGTAGAACAATGCATTCGTTTAGTGATCGAACATGGTGTAACAGTGATTTCACTAACATTTGACGGCGCTGCATCGAATACTGCAATGGCATCACATTTAGGATGCGATTTAAACCCACATAATTTAAAAACTACATTCACAGTGGATCAGACTGAAGTTGTGATACTATATTATGACCCCTGTCACAACATAAAGTTGGTAAGAAACACTTTAGGCGAAAAGAAAAAGTTGCTAGATAGAAATAACCAAGTAAATAGTGTCATTCTTCTAAATTCCATCCATTCTAAATCATGGCACTATTTAGAATTGCTCCATAATTTGCAATTCGAAGAGGGTCTTCATACTGGAAATAAATTGTCAGCTGCACATATTCAATACGAAAAGCAGAAAATGAAAGTTAAACTTGCCACTCAACTCTTGAGTAAATCGGTGGCAGACGCCTTGACATTTTGCTGCGAAATGCAAATACCTGGCTTCGAAAACTGTAATGCGACCATAAAATTCATCGAATATTTTAATGATTTGTTTGACATCTTAAATTCCCGGAACTTGGCTGCAAAAGGCTATAAAAAACCTTTAATTTTAAATAATATTGACAAAGTAAAAGAAAAATTGCAAGAAATCGATGAATACATTGACGGATTGAAATTGGAGGATGGCACTTTAATTATTAAATCTAGAAAAAAGACAGGATTTGTGGGTTTTAAAATTTGCATGCGATCCGTTATATTTCTATTTGACAAATACATTTCTCGTACAAATCCACATCTTAAATTTTTACCAGTATATAAATTATCGCAGGACCACATTGAGGTTTTTTTTGGAGCCATCCGATCATTAGGTGGCTTTAATAATAATCCTTCGGCAAAAGCATTCATGACAGCGTACAAAAAATTGTTAGTACATGCTGAATTTAAAATCAGTAAAAATGGTAATTGTTTACCTCTAGACGATATTCGTATTTTGCATACAAATAAAAAACAGTACATTCAAGCGTTAAACCAAACCACGGAAAGAATAAAAATGCTGGATGATTGGCCTGAAGATGAACTCGCTGTCAATTTCATTGAAGAAGGAATCGCTGACTATAGTGACCATGATTATATTCCAGACCCAAACCTCCTTAACGAATATAGCGAAAATGTAATTTCATACTTAGCCGGTTATGTAGCAAAAAAATTAAAGAAAAGCATATTGTGTGAACATTGTAACAAAGTTCTTACCGATGATACAAATATAAGTTATTTAATACGAGTTAAAGACAGGGGTGGCCTGACAAAGGCGTCAAGTGATGTCGTACATATTTGTAAATACACGGAAAAAATTTTTCGTCATTATTTAAGAATCAATGGTGTAAGTAAACTCGGGCTGTCTAAAAGCATGCACAAGATGACTATGAACGTCTTTAATATGTGTGGTAAAACAAATGTATTTTCTCAGTTAATTACTCACTCTTATGATAATTGTATATTAAACAATCATTTACATTTGATTATTAAAGCGATTGTAGATATTTATTTAAAAATTCGCATACACTATGAGTGTAAAAAGGCTTCAGTGCCAAAAGGTGAGAACGTTCGAAATTTTTACAATAAACTAGTTTTATTTAAAGGACTATAATGTAATCATACGCTATATTGTGTTACTGTAAATTAAAACTTCAATTTTTAATTATGACAAAGAGTTTTATTCTATTTCCACAGACAAATTCAATATCTATACACCATCCAACCGAGCTTACTAAGCTTATATTGACAGTGTTTAGCTGTTAGTGATTATGGCAGCAGGCAAGCAAGTTCAGTATAAATCAATGAATGAATCTGACAGCTGTCTGTCATAATCACTTAACGACTGACTGATACGATACTACTTTTGTTGCGGAAACCTAAAGCGGCCATTAAAAGTTTCTTCATAAAATTTTCAGTGCCTCTGCCAACCGTATTGTGCGATATGCCGATATTTAATTGTAATATCAGCCCTGCGGCAATACACACACATACGATTGTCGTGGCACTGAAAAAAGGGCTCCGCAAGCAAAGTGCGCGCCGCTCTATGTGTTTGCAACAATTGCATGAAAAAGTTGGAATTGCGTGCTCGCCCCTAACCCAATAAGATTTTTCTCTTTCCATAAATAGTTGAATGCGCGTAGAGAGTTTTGAAACTAAAGACTGAACTGCTGAGAGCTTTCACGTTATTGTCAATACAATAACGCGAAAGAAAGAAATAACTCTCAGCAGTTCAGTATCAACAGATGCACAGTTATAAAAATAGAGTTACATGAGGTACTTATATAAGTTTGTTTCTATAATAACCGTAATCCCAACGAATATAAATTTTAATTTTCCCGCCAGCTTTCATCGATATAAAAAATTTACAGCACTAGTTTACACTATAACTATAATTTTCATTGTATAATCAAAATGGAGACATTTAGAAAGTTACGACCCAACAAAGTAGCTGTTGTTGTCTCTTTCTGTATTATGACTATTTGGTAGTGTTAGGAAGAATGGATATAATGCACTGGATCTTGCTTTAATGCAATCCATCTACAGGTACATTCAATATCTTTGGGTTTGCTATTGTTGTTAGGTGAATGAGTGGGATAGAAAGTCTATCTATCCTGCTCATTACATCAATTTATTTATTTATCTACAAAATAACCATTGATCGCTCGCGCAAGGGTCCTGTTCAAACAACAACAACTCTTAAAGTATGACATCCATAGCAGTAATTTTGATACCGTTTTGTAGATAATCTCAAAATGTATTCTCAAAATACAAAAAGCAAATACATTAATAGGGTTAGTTTTTGTAAAAACTTTGAAAAACTGGTAAATTTAGATAATTTTATGGAAAATTTTTAATACTTCAATTTATTTTTTGCTTTTTAGTTAAAATTTTGCTTTAAATGTTTGTATTAGTTCATAGGCCATATCATTAAATTTAAAACGAATCTTTTTAAGCTATTGCATAGCTTCTATCGCGGGCCTTGAGCGCGGGGACCGAATCCAGAAATTCCGTAATTCGATAAAACCTCACGCTCCCCACTCCGACGGGCAAGGAGGTGTGGCTTGAAGGCCGTGCATCGTCTAACGTCGTTTCAGTTCGGCAGTCTTCGACACGGCGTTGTGTGCGTGCGATTAGACGTATTGTACGACTCTACGAAACTCGATATATTTATAATAGAAAAATTTGTTTTCTTATCGGTCACCACGCTCAAAAAGTGTAACTTGAATTAATATCAAAGAAAAAGCAATACTGCATGAATAAAATAAACAAACAAAATTATAATTGCATAAGTTGATACAAAATGCTATGCAATAGCTTTACCGCGGCAGTCCCCGAGTGCCACACGTCTTTTTTCATACCATTTGGGGGTTGATGCTACTCACGTTTGCAGGCTTTACCCTAGTTTCCCTGCACGTGACCCCTGGGTGGTGCTAAACGAGTAGCCTTTTTCCTGAAGTTGTAGAGCCAAGCTGTAGTCGTTTAGTGTCTAGAACATGATCGCGGTCAAGTTTTGGACATTGAATGAATACAGCTCGTAATTGCAGTACCACTATCTCGCAGAAGACCGGCGTGAAGTAATAGCCCCCGCGCTATTGCGTTTCGTACGGTTAGTGTTGAGACCCGGAGCCTAATCCAAACACCACAACTCTAAATATGGCAGCGGTAGTAAAAAGAACAATACCCCAGGAGGGTACCGTCACCGTTGGTGACGGAGAATCCCTCCCTGAGCACCACTGCTCAGGCCGCCCGACGTATTCTGGGGCGGGCATTACGCCGCTCTATATTTCTGCCGGGAGCAAACGCAAAAAGAGTGTGGTGGCACCTCCCCCTGAGCTCTGCGTTGAGCTCTGTAACGTTAGGGGACTTAACTCCAACATCAATGCTGTCCACCATCATCTAGAGACGGCTAGGCCGGCCATACTCTTTTTGACGGAGACTCAGATGTTCCCCCTGCTGACATCTCATATCTGCGTTACCCAGGGTACAAAGTGGAACATCACTTTGTGCCACGTGCCGGTGTTTGCGCGTACATTCGGGAGAATATCTGTTGTCGACGTCTTGGCAGTCTTGAAGCGAGGGACCTGTCAATTATGTGGCTGCGCGCAGATTTTGAGGACCGCACTCGCATTTACGCGTGCCTCTACAGGTCCCACAGCAGAAATATCGAAACGGAGCGTCTTGTGGAGCACAAACAGACGACGACCGACAGTATACTCCAGCAGATGCCTTCTGCAGAGATTGTGGTACTGGGTTATTTTAATGCCCACCACGTCGAATGGCTAGGGTCTAGATCAACTGACCATGCTGGATGAACTTTCCATGACTTTGCCTTGGCATATGGTCTGACACAGCTGGTTTCCTCGCCCACGCGGGTGCCGGATGTGTCGGAGCATATGGCGTCCCTTTTGGATCTTCTGCTGACCTCCCACCCTGAAAATTATCGTGTGTCTGTTGGCGCCCCTCTCGGGTCTTCGGATCATTGCCTCATAAAGAGTATTGTGCCACTCACACGCCAAAGGCGACCGCGCACAGCCAGCACACGTCGTGTGTGGCATTTTAGGTCAGCAGATTGGGATGGGCTGTGTAGTTTCCTGGCCTCCTACCCTTGGGGGCGGATTTGCTTTTCTTTTTCTTTTTTGGAAATTTTATTAAAATATTTCTAGCCGTTTAGACGTGAAGAAGTAACAAACATACGAACACACTCACAAACTTTCGCCTTTATAATATTAGTGTGATGGGCCCAGCATCGCATTCACACGTAGCGCAATTGTCAACACACGGAAAACTAACAATTTTATCTTAAAATCTATTAATTAATCCTAAAAAAATACTAATCAATAAATTATGATACAAATAATACATCTTATAAAGAAAATATACAAATTTAAACCATTGTTATGATACGATTTTATAAATTCTGATATGAAAAGTACATTAAATAAGCTAAACCCTTAACTACCGACCGACTAATTTCTGTCCTTTAAGCACCTGCGGTCCTGGAGACTCCTCGTAAATTAATGCATATAATTAAGAATCTAGGGTAATGAGTCAATCTTAAATTGAATAAAATGGCTTCCTTGCATTTTAGAGCTTTATTTTTTACTTCAAAAAACACAAATTATGTAGAGATCTTCGTAAAACTTATAATTACTCATGTAGTTGTAATTCCGACCCAAAAAAATAGCATTCTAAGGAAATCAAATTTATGGCACTAAGTAGTGAAAATTTAAACTTTTTGATATTATCACCTAGAAACTAAATGACTTATCTATAAAATCAAATAATAAAATCAACAAATAAATTTAAACTTGAACCAAATTGCAATTCCTAAACATTCACAATTTTTCGCGGCATTTATAGCACATTAGCGTATGCCCGCGGCTTCGCTCGCGTGAAATTCGGAGCAAACACGTGTTTACTCAGTTTATAGAAGTGCTCATGTAAAGTTTAGGATAAAATAGTTCAATTAATCTTGTTTCCACGTACAAACTTTGGACCACCGTTTCATCCTTTTAGGGGTAAAATTTGAAAAATATTTTTAAGTAATTTCGTGTGTTGTATTTTCAAATCGATGCCATTATCGTAATTGACGTCCCAGAAAACCATAGAATCAACACCCATATTATATCATGATATGGAATACTCAGATCAGTACTGTACCATGATACATAATGCTTGTGGTTTTCTTTGAATATAGCCGTGTAAAACAAAAAAGTAATGAAAGCTTTCAACTCCAATAGCTAAGTCTTGTACACAAGTCTGATTTTGGTAATTTGGTGTAATTTTCCTTATTTTTCATTTGTGTGCAGTACTATTTTATTAAACATTTCGTCAGTAACCAGAAGACTCGAAGATCGAGCGGTGTTGTAGAATTATCGAGCACACTGCAAGGGTGGTTTTACTCCTGGAGTTTGCTCCACAGTTGTCAGAATGTCGCAATGTTCTTGCGGAGCGGATATTTGGCTCAGAGGCCCAACGAAAACGATTGACGCCAAAATAGATCTTCTTTCTGGACCTACCTCTAGATTGAAAGTGCGTAACTGGAATATCATCATCCGAAGAACCAGACGATGATTGCGACTGTGAAGATACGGGGTAAGATAAGGGTAAGATAAGAGGTTCGGGCTCAAGTGGACTGTCATTATCACCTTCAATTTCAGAGTCTGATTCGCAATCTTCGGTCTGCACAAAGTCTTCAGTTAAGGACACCGCTTTCGAAATATTTTTACTTACCTAGCATAGACGCACGCACTTATACCCTCGCCGAGCACAGGCACGGTACTGATCGTTGTGTAGAAAAGGTATATGGACGCAAAGGTATATGGTTTTTTGGGCCGTCAATTACGAAAATGGCATCGATTTGAAAATATAACATAGGTAGTGGACAAGAAATTACATAAATAGATTTTTAAAATTTTACCCCTAGGAGGGTGAAACGGAGATCCAAAAATTGTATGAGAAACGAGATTAGTTGACTACTTTATCCTAAACTTTATACGACTACTTCTATATAAATGAGTATTTCAGGATTTTTCAAAATCAAGCCCAAAACGTGTAAAATAGGGCCAATAAGTCTGAAATTCGTCATGGGTATTGTTTTTATGGGTTATGAGGTCGTTGATTTACGAAAACAATAACGATTTTGAAATTCAATGTGGCTACCGTGACCATCATCCTCTATTGGGGTGCGATGGGATTGAAATGTCTAAAGTGGGGTGCAAAAGTCTGAAAATGTCATGGGTATTGTTTTTATGGTTTTTCGGGTCGGTGATGACGAAAAAACAACTATTTTATAACACCTGTGTGGGTGCGATGGGGTTGAAATGTCATAATATCAATATGGGTGTTGATTCTATGGTTTTCTGGGACGTCAATTACAAAAATAGTATCGATTTTAAATATAATGTAGTGAACACGAAATTACTTAAAAAGATTTTTCAAATTTTACCCCTAAGTGGGTGAAATGGATCTCTAAAATTTATTTGTGGAAAGAAGAAGTGTCAGTCGCGCCTACGCCGCTAACACGATCGGACACTGTCACCGCGCTGCGTGTGCCCGCGCAACTTCCAACCACCCGCCTTTATAAATTATCATACAATGGTGAAGTGCATTAAATGTACAAAGCTTATAAATAAAAAAATCCCGGGATTGCAGTGCTCGAAATGCAATAGGTGGTTGCATGCAACGTGGGCGTCCATCTCAGTTGACCAGCTTACAGCTTTATCGTCAACGGACGAAATGTGAACGAAATGTTGACTGGAAATGCAAGAGCTGTGCAGGAGCAGTCAAAGCCAAACGTGCCTCGTACATAATACCAGACGAGGAAGAAGAACTTGAGGAAAATATGGATACGGAGCCGACACAGATGCAGAAGATACTGACATGCATACGTAAAGAGGTGAATACCATTGTTAGAGAGGAAGCATTGGAAAATACATGTAATGAGCTCAAAAACAACGTCAAAAACCTCACCACAAGATGCGAAGTACTTGAGAGCAAAATTAACCAAGTGCAACAGAACAATATAATAAATCAGTTGGAGATATGTGGGGTGAAAGAGACGGAAATAGAAAATCCAGAAAACATCGCCAAATCAGTCGCTGTCGCCCTGAAAATTAATCCTATCGGCATCATAAAAACTTTCAGGAAGAAGAAGAAGCCCCGGAATGACTCTAAACGACCTGACACATCGTCATCGGTTATCACGGTAACTCTGCGTGATGGAGTCCAAGAGCAGTGTTTGGAGGCTTCCAAAGCACCTAGACTGACAGGTACGGACATCGACCTAGACTATGAGGAGAGGATATATGTACAAGAATCACTTACGCCTGCGACTGCTTTCTTGCTGTGGAAAGCAAAAGAAGAATTAAAAGAATCTCACAAGTATATTTGGTGCAAAAATGGAAGTGTTCTAGTGCGTAAATATGATAAAGGTAAAATAATACATATTCGTTCGGTGCCAGATATCGAGAAAGTGTTAATAATAATGAAATAATCCAAACTTAATTGAAATCAATTGCAATAACTGGAATGAATTTACAAATAGAATTCCCTCTAATAGCAACGCATTGTTGCTTTTCCATGTAAATATAGCTTCAATTCGTAAAAGCTTTGCAATTTTAGAACAAACAGTTAAGAACTCAACGCATCTAATTCATTTAATAGTAATAATTGAGGCCAATATACATAGTGATTGCATAGATATGTTCCAACTGCATAATTATACGTTATATTCCGAACTAAGATCACATAAGAAGGGTGGTGGCGTTTTACTTTATGTCCACAGTAGTATTACTTTCTCCAGAAACAATGTAATTACTAAAGAGTTCGAGTGTATATCGGGTAAAATAAATTCATTACATGTGAGTGATATTGAGCTCTGTGCTGTGTACAGACCTCCAGACTCAAATAAAAAAAACACTTCATTAGGGAACTATCGAATATAATGACTACATTCCCATACACGAGAAATTGTATAATTGTCGGGGATATGAATCTGGACATTAATAAACGAACTCCAATAATTACTCATTATTTAAATGCTATATTTAAGTATGGACTTGAAAATGGAATTTCAAATTATACTCGCATAGAAAAATATGGTAGTCGAATTACCAAATCATGTATAGATCACATTCTAGTTCGTAATGTTAACGCGTTAGATGTGTATACGGCCGTAGTTGCGTGCGCTCCAGCTGATCACTACATAACCGGTTGTGCATTACTCGACGCGTTGCAGTCGCAGCACAATGAAGGACGACATCCTCTCGCACCGAATAGTATCACACAAATTGATAACCGCGCCCTACAAAGTGAACTTAATTCGATAGATTGGACTATACCTATGAAATATGATAATCCAAACGATATTGTAAATTATATTATGGATAAATTTAATGAGGTCTATAAAAAGTGCAGTCGTAATGTAGTCAAAACAGGAAGTAAGCGTAAATCATGTCCCTGGGGTAATCAGCGACTGACTAAAATGTGTAATAAGCGCGATGAATTATATAAAATATATCGTAAGGATATCAATAACGCCGAAAATAAATTACATTACAATCAATACAGTAATAAAACTAATAAATATGCTAATAAAAATTTCAGAAATCCCAGGGAGGTTTGGCAAATTATAAATAGAATAACAGGCAAAATTTCAAAATCAATTGAAGAAATTCTTTTCAACATTTAGTGAATCTCCGAAAACCTTAGCCAATAAATTTGCCACTGAGTTTGAGAAAAGTGTAATAAACATCTCCAACTCATGTGATACTCCATTGTTACAAGCTAGTACCTACCAACGTATACATGACCGGTCGAACTTCTTGAAAAAAGCCAGTGAGGCACAGGTCCGTAGAATTATATAAAGCATGAATGATAAGAAGAGCCCTGGCTATGGCAAAATACGTGCATGTGACGTTAAATACGTTTCGGTTAAACTAGTTCCATTAATTACACACTTAATTAATAAATGCTTAGCCACTTCTATTTAACCGGATAAATTAAAAATAGGAGTAATCAGACCAATATACAAAAAAGGTGAACATAAAGAATTTAGTAATTATCGGCCAATAACTATAATATCATGTTAATTGAACGCTATATTGGGGACGAAATAAATAAGTTTCTTACCATGAATAATATAATTAATCCAAATCATTTTGTATGTTGGTAAAACAAATAGACGTAATTTTAATTCTCATAAAAAGACTTGAAAAGATGACAGGTGTCTGAAATAATTTTGCAAATTTTAAATACAATTTATAATAGATAAAATCAAATAAAATTTACCACTGAAGTCATTCCATAATCATCAATTTGTCGTATTGGTTTGTAAATTTATAAATGTACCTATAATGTTCAGCGGAGTTCAAACATTATTATAAAATATGAGATTTTGTGGCTTATTTTAAAATTTTTACGCTAAATTTCCTATGCCTATGAAGCGCAGTGCAAAGAAAATGTCGCATGTATTGCGATGCATGAACTATGAGCATAAAATATGACTTATTTTACTATGGATATACCAATGGAGTTATAAACATGCTAGAAAGTCGACGACGTCAGTGAATGGGCAGCTTACGCTGCTGTCTCCAAGCAACCTGACGGTGGTGTTGTCGTTTATGTCAGTAACAAAGTGACTAAATTACAGTGACAAAATATAAAATATCTAAATATTGCTATATATGTGTATATAGTGTATGTAGTAGTGAGGTATTTTGTAATTATTTTCTTTTCCTATTTCTATTTTTCATATGTCAAGCGACAATGTGACGTGTAGTGGAGGCCTGCTTCCAAGCGATGCGTCTTCAGAGTGCTAGATCCGTTGTGATAAATGTTCCCAACCACGTTTTTTCAAAGGCCAACGGGGTCTTAAAATACATAATAGTAGAGTACATAAGGATGCTTATTTTGACCCTACTTGTCCTTCTATTGACCACTCTTCATTACCCCAATCATCAATCCATATTACAAACCCTTTTGAACAATTTTGCCATACTCTGAGTAAATTTAAAAATAGTGTCCCAATTGTAAAAAGAATCCCATTGGAGCTCGCGTAGCTGTAGCTCAAAAACTAACAAATACCCTTAACAAAGCTGTAAATGACAATTCAGAAGGAAGTTGGGAACACTTATTTACCTTCCCCTACAGAGTTCTCCATGTGAATAAGTCTAAAGGAAATACTTCTCTAACATCATCTATAAAACAAAATTGTAATAACCCTGACACGCATCCTTCATTTGTAACTACAACATATAACAAAAGCAATAGATTCCGTTTCATAGAGTCAAAAATACGAGACGGAGAAATTAACGGTGCTGCCCGAATTTTGTTTTCGGATGACGCAATCGCACCCGCCACATCTGATACGGTTTCTGCTTTGGAAGAGAAACATCCACTTTCAACTGCTGATAGTTGCCTCCCTCCACCTCCAAATCTCTGTAATTCAGTTTTTGAGACATTGTCGGACAGTGTTTACAAAGCCGTGTTTTCCTTCAGAAGTGGTAGTGCTGGTGGCTTGGACGGGCTTACCCCACAACATCTCAAAGATTTGTTGGGGTGCAGTTGTACAAACACCAGTGACTTGCTTTTGAGGGCAATCACGGCTTTGGTAAACCTGATGCTGTCCGGTAAAGTCAATACTAATATTACCAAAATTTTATATGGCGAAAATTAGTGTACTCTTAAATAAAACCAGACAAGTGCGAGTCGGACTCGCCCACCGAGGGTTCCGTACGTAGTATCAATATTAAATCTGATATTTTTCATTATAAATAAGAAATAATGCGTCGAAAAAAATAAATAAAATATATTTTGCAATGTGTACATCAAGCCCTTTCATATGATAACCCATTTGAACTAGTAGTTTCAATTTGAAATTTCGACACCCTATAAAAAATATAGACCCCCTATTTTTTAAGATCTATTTGCAAATGTATAGTTTTGAGATTTATTCCTGTACTTGTAGTCTATAACGATGTTACTTGCCAAATTTCATAGTTCTAGGTCAACGGGAAGGTCTATATATAATAAAGAACAGTCTATAGGTTTTGATTCCCTTGAGAATGTGTCGAAATATGCGTTTTTTGCTGAATAAACGGCCGTAACATTTTTTTGCGTAAACTTAGCAGTTTGATTTTTTTACAACTTCATGGGACCGTAGACCTGAGTATACAGTTCAAATTTCAGCTTGATACCTCCACGCATTCTCGACATAGAAATTCTTGACAGACAGACGGACAACAAAGTGATCTTATAAGGGTTCCGTTTTTCCTTTTGAGGTACGGAACCCTAAAAAGACGGTGGGATAAGGCCCATTGCTGTGGGTATGACTTACCGCCGTCTTACGTCCAAAATTTGTTACAAAGAAATCACATCCACGCTTAATGATTACTTCCAACCTCGACAACTAGGCTTTGGCACTAAGGGTGGATGTGAAGCAGCCGTGCACTCATTACGCACTTTTTTAGACCTTCAAGGAGATCAGGTATTGTTGAAAATGGATGTTAAAAATGCTTTCAAATCGGTTGACAGGGGCGCCTTATTGACACAAATTCAATTTTATTGTCCCACAATTTTTCCTTATCTCTGGCAGAGTTACAGTACTGACTCTTATTTAATGCATAAAGATCACCTTTTGTTTTCATACGTAGGTTGTCAGCATGGCGACCCTCTCGGCCCTGCAGTTTTTAGTCTCGCCATTCATCCAATCATTAATTCTCTAAATTCGAAATTCAATGTTTGGTATCTTGATGATGGCACCCTGGGAGGCGAAGCTGAGACTGTTTTAAACGATTTAAAACACATTATACAAGAATTTCGGACAATAGGTTTAGATCTAAATTTCAGTAAGTGTGAATTATTTATTTTTGAGAACTGCCCAAACAAACAATCAATAATAGAACAATTTAATATTTTAGCTCCAAACATAAAATTTGTAGACAAGTCATCTCTTCGTCTTTTAGGGTCTCCCATATGTGAAGAGAGTTTTGCTCCTTTCGTTGAACTAAAAATTCAAAATTTTGGTATTATTGAAGATCGACTTAAAAATATTAATACACATATTGCTTTCTATATCATTCGTCACTGTATTTTTGTTCCAAATTTCACATATGTACTGCGAAGTTCTCATCTATGGAAACATCCCCATCTGCTTAGTAAACTTGATCTTGTTATAAAAGACACTCTTTCGGATTTATTTAATATTGATTTTTAGAGACAGAATTTGGGACCAGGCCACTCTTCCTATTAGGATGGGTGGTTTAGATATTCGCAAAATTTCGAGTACTGCTTTACCAGCATTTCTGTCTTCTGTTCAAGGCATTAGTGATTTGTGTAAAAAAATATATGTCTGACACTAATCTCGAAATTAGCTATGCAACAGAGGCCAGAAATGCTTGGTCAAGGCTAAGTCAAAATTCTAAATTTCCTTTTTGCATCTCTTCTCAGAGGCAGTGGAACGAGCCGCTTTGCAGAATAGTGAGGGATAATCTCATTCAAACGTCCGTAGGTTCTGCGGAGCGAGCTCGTCTTTTAGCTGTATCAGAGTGGAGTCGGGGCTCTGGCTGCAGGCTTTGCCTTCATCTAATGTACGTAATTTGCTCGACCACACCACATTTCGTTTGGCTACATGCCTCCGTATCGGGGCTCCTTGCCTTGTCCCTCATCGTTGCCCGTGTAGTCACGCCGTTGACCAATTCGGGCACCACGGCCTTTCCTGTCCTAGATGTGCAGGACGTTTAGCACGTCATATAACGGCCTTAACGATATAATTCGTCGGGCTCTTGACAGCGTCTCCGCCCCTGCCGTTCTGGAACCGAACAGCTTGGCTCGGGACGATGGCAACTGATGGCGACTTTAGTGCCCTGGAGGTTGGGGCGTGCCTTAGCGTGGGATGCCACATGTGTTGACACTCTGGCTCCCTCCCATCTCCCGGTCACTGAGTCTAAGGCCGGTATGGCTGCGGCATCAGCAGAGTCACTCAAACGGCGCAAATATGCTGGACTGACTAATACATACATATTTGAGCCGTTTGGGGTAGAGACGTTAGGGCCGTGGGCTCCATAAGCCCGCAATCTTTTTAAAGAGATATGCGGGAGGTTGGTCGAGGCTTCATGTGACCAGAGGGCTGGCCATTACCTTGCTCAGAGGATTAGCATTGCTATTCAGCGAGGTAATGCTGCCAGCATTCTTGGTACGTTATAAACGGACAACGATTTGGGGGAAATTTTTTACTTATAATTTTTGTTTTATTTCTGTTCTTCCTTTTTTTTCTACCTCTTTGTAAATATTTTATTTGTAAATATTCTGCTCGATTTTAGATTAGTTTTAGTTTAATATAAATTAATTAAGTTTTTAAATTGATTGCATTAATATTAAAGATCCAAATCAATATGGTTTTCAAAAAAATAAAAGTACCAGTCAACTCCTATTTAAGTTTACAGATGAGATAAATTCACAATTAAATGAGAAACTGCATGTATTAGTTGTTTTCATATACTTCAGCCGCGCTTTTGATATGATACACTTTACACTAAGTTACGTAGTTGTGGTACACTTTACACTAAGTTACATAGTGTGTGTGGGCCGCTTCTGGAACTTGTTTAAAATTATCACAGTAACCGTTACACTACTGTTAAAATTCAAAAGTTTTATAGTGACATGACATCGACTCAAAAAGGTACAGTACAGGGCTCAATATGGGGGCCATTAGAATACTTGTTGTATGTAAATGACATGAGTAATGTATTAGGCAACTGTTCTGTGTACCAATTTGTAGACGACACATGTTTATTGACCGCTGATGAGGACTTGTCTATAGCTGAACAAAAAATGCAAAGTAGCTTCGATAAATTGTGTAAATGGGCACACGATTTGGGTCTAGTCATAAATGCACAAAAAACTAAGATGATACATATACATTCTTCACATAACAGGGCTCCCTTCACACCCCATATCGTGGCCCATCAACACAAATGCATGCATGGACCATCTACATCGTGCTATTGTCCGCCAATAGATAATGTCAAAGAATATAAATATGTTGGTCTCGTGATCGACGACAGACTCTGTTGGGAACCACATAAAGACCATGTATGCGCTAAACTCAGCTATAAGCACTCGGTTATAAGCAAACTTAAAATATTAAAATACAAACTCCCATATAAAACCCTAAGATTACTTTATATGTCACTTGCAGAGTCTTTTATCGGCTACAGTATAAGCAGCTATGGTAAAACATATAAAATTTACATCGAGGACATTTATAAGTTGCAATGTAAATTATTAAAAATCATAGTCCCAAAGTATATCCTACTATCCTACTTCCTACTAATATTATGAAGGCGAAAGTTTGTGAGTACGTGTGGATGGATATTACAACTATCACATTACCATACCAATTAGTGGTATCATCATGAAAAAAATACTTAGTTATAATATTGAACAAGGGTCTCTCAAAGTAACTCTCTCTATCTGTTACGCCTTCACGATGTCATGACAGAATCAATTTTAATTCTGCCGTCGAGAATGAATTTTGATATAAACATAGATAGGAGGAGGATTGGCCGTGTGGTTTCCGGCAGACTAGAATAGAATCACTCCGTTTCTTCCCGTGGATGTCGTACAAGGCGACTAAGGGAAATACATTATCAAATATCGATCAGGCCTTCTCAACCCGTTTGGACAGCGTGGGGAGTGTAGGCCAAATCCTCCTTCCATCTAGGACGGACGAGAGAGGGTCTTGCTCCTGTAGTGGAGACTAAAATGGACCTGATGATGATGATGATGAGGATTGGAGAAGATAATAAGCTACTCGAAATACTAATCCTGCGCAGACGAAGTTGCGGGCACAAGCTATTTATAAATAAAAAACATGGCTGTAGCTGGTATTTATACACAATCCTTACTATCCATAACGTACAAAAACTCATATTCCTTACTAAAACTCTGACTGTTTGTTTGTCCGTCTTTCACGGGAAAACTATTCAACCGATTTTGATGAAACTTGCATGCACGTAGTTTGCTGCTTAGACATAGGGTATCTTCTTTTTATCCCGTTAAGAAAAGTTAATAAGTCGGTTCCGACTTCTCTATGAACAAACTTTTTTTTAAAGTTTATCTTAATTGTTTTCCAAAAGTAAGTTTCGGAAAAAGTCCTATCTGATACAAAAATATTTTTTGAAATCCATTCATAATTGTCGGAGTTATCGCGTAACATACATAAGAAAGGATATACAGTCGAATTGAGAACCTCCTCCTTTTTTGGAGGTCGGGTAAAAATGTTTTCGGAGGACGCGCGATTTTAAGACTGTGTGATAAACCTAATTTCACGCGGGTGATACCGCGGGTATAGCTAGGTAAAAATAAATACAAAAAAGTTGATCAGGGATTATTTCAATATTGTAATGTCGTAAACGTATTTGACAAAATAAAATTTAGGAACTTGGTAGAATGTAATTTAAAATCTTGCTTAGAAGAATACCAAAGACTAAATAAATAGAGAAAATTAAATCGCAACAATTTAAAATATATACTTCCTAAAGTTACTAACGTGTATGGAAACAGGAAGCTAGATTATGTGATACCATACTATTTAAATGAACTGCCAAAAGAATTGCAAAATCTATACTCGAACTCTATCTATAAATATAAAATTCAAAGTCCTGACTGACTGACTGACTGACTGACTGACTGATATATCAACGCATAGCCCAAACCGCTGGGTCTAGAGATTCCAAGTTTGGCACGTAGGTTCCTTATGACGTCTAGGGGTGCACTAAGAAAGGATATTTCAAAATTCATCCCCTAAGGGGGTGAAACGGGGGTCCAAAGATTGTATGGGGAAAGAAGATTAGTTGGACTATTTTATCTGAAACTTTACACGAGTACTTCTATAGAGAAATGAGTAAACACGTGTTTTCGGATTTTTCAAAATTCAACCCCTAAAGGGGTAAAATGGGGCCAATAAGTCTGAAAATCGTCATTGGCATGGTTTTTATGGTTTATCGGGTTGCTGATTACGAAAACAACAATTATTTTATAATCCAACATAGTTGAGGTGATATAAATTCACCCCTGTGGAGATGCGATGGGGTTGAAATATATAAAAGAGGAAACTGAGTGATTGACTGATATATATCAATGCACAGCCCAAACTGCTGGGTCTAGAGATTCCAAATTTGGCACGTAGGTTCCTTATCATGTCTAGGGCTGCACTAAGAAAGGATTTTTCAGAATTCATCCCCTAAGGGGGTAAAACGGGGGTCCAAAGTTTGTATGGGAAAACAAGATTAGTTGGACTATTTTATCCGAAACTTTACATGTATACTTCTATAGAGAAATAAGTAAACACCTGTTTCACGATTTTTCAAAGTTCAACCCCTAAAGGGGTAAAATGGGGCGAATAAATCTGAAAATCGTTATGGGTATTATTTTTACGGTTTATCGGGTCGCTGATTACAAAAACAACAACTATTTTATGATCTAACATAGCCGACGTAACATAAAATCACCCCTGTGGGGATGCGATGGGGTTGAATTATATAAAAGAAGAAACTGAGTGACTGACTGACATATATCAACGCACAGCCCAAACTGCTGGGTCAGATTCCAAATTTGGCACGTAGGTTCCTTATGATGCCTCGGGGTGCACTAAGAAAGGATTTTTGAAAATTCATCCCCTAAGGGGGTGAAACGGGGGTTCAAGGTTTGTATGGGGAAACAAGATTAGTTGGGCTATTTTATCCGAAACTTTACACGAGTACTTCTATAGATAAATGAGTAAACATCAGGATTTTTCAAAATTCAACCCCTAAAGCGGTAAAACGGGGTGAAAAAGTCTGAAAATCATCATGGGTATTGTTTTTATGGTTTATCGGGTCGCTGATTACGAAAACAACAACGATTTTAAAATTCAACGTGGCTAACGTGACCATCATCTTCTATTGAGCTGCGATGAGGTTGAAATGTCTATATATCAATATCCATATGTGTCGTTTTTACGGGTTTTCGGAACGCCAATCCATACTAATATTATAAATGCGACAGTATATCTGTTCCTTCTTCACGCTTAAATCGCTGAACTGATTTAGATGAAATTTGGTTGAGAGATACCTTGAGTTCTGGGAAAGGATAAACCTAAGATAATTTTTATCCCATCATCCCAGAAATTACCTATTATTGTTATTTATTGTACCCGTAGGGCGGTAACGTGACCATCATCCCCTATTGAGGTGCGATGGCGTTGAAATGTCTAAAATGTGGTGAAAAAGTCTGAAAATCGTCATAGGTATTGTTTTTATGGTATATCGGGTCGCTGATTACGAAAAAAACAACTATTTAATAACCCAACATAGCCGACGTAATAACTCTGTAGGGGTGCAATGGGGTTGAAATGTCATAATATCAATATGGGTGTTGATTCTATGGTTTTCTGGGACGTTAATTACGACAATTGCATCGATTTGAAAATATAACGTAGTGGACACGAATTACTGTTTTTTTATACCACCAGTGTGGCAAACAAGCATACGGCCCGCATGATGGAAAGCAGTTACCGTAGCCTATAAACGCTTGTAACACCAGAGGCATCACACGCGCGTTGCCGACCCTGTAAAAACCTCTTCACGCCCTTTTTGAAGAACCCCATGCTGTAGTCCCCTGAGAAAACCTCGACAGGCAGTTCATTCCACAGCTTGACTGTCAAAAAAATTCAAATTTTACCTCTATGAGGGTAAAACGGAGGTCCAAAGTTTGTATGGGAAAACGAGATAAGTTGGTTTGTATGGGAAAACGAGATTAATTGGACTATCTTATCCTAAATTTTACACGAGTACTTCTATTGATTAATGAGTAAACACGTGTTTGCACCGAATGTCACGCGAGCGAAGCCGCGGGCCAAAGCTAGTACATTATAAAGGCAAATTTAAAAAAAAATACTTATTAAATCCTAATCTTTTAAAACAAGATATGTAAATAATTAATAATGTTTTAGTTATATATATACACATAGCGACTCCCCACGAAACGGGTAAACACACGAGTACTTCTATAGAAGTACTCGTGTAAAGTTAAATGAGTAAACACGTGTTTGCCCCGATTTTTTTTTTTTTTATACTGCATCGGGTGGCAGACAAGCATACGGCCCGCCTATGTGAAGCGGTTACCGTAGCCATATTAACGCTCGCAACATAAAATATCGCTCCCGCGCCGCCACCCCCGCTGCCAATGCAGCATCTCCTTCATTTCTGGTGACCTCACTCACTCGCAGGAACACAACAACTCTCAAGGGAATTGTTATTTGGTTGCGGTATTCTGTGAGGTGGAGGTACATTCCCCAGTCGGATAGCTTACAATTACGCTCCCTACCTCTCTTTTCATCAGAGCTTCGTTTGTCAGTCAGCAAGGCGCACCGCGTGCAGGTGAAGTTGGCTTTGGTTCAAAGATGTTGATAAACCACTTACACCCCAAAATTTTACGCGAGCGAAGCCGCGGGCGAAAGCTAGTTTGGGTAATATAAGTAAGAATTCTGGAATTGCTATCTACAATAATATAGCTGTCTTTATAAGCTACATTAATCGCTTTCCATCAGGCGGACCGTATGTTTATTCAGCAGCCGTCGTGATACTTAAAAAAAGAAACTGTTACTTACCACTATTCGTAGGTTTTAGTAATGCATACAAACAAATCACTTTAGTTTGTACTGTTAGCCGTACTAATATGGCGATTACTTGGGTTGCAATCACTAAACATAACCAGCATAATCCAAAAAACGAACATATGCTTATCATTCGAAGTGATTTTAGTCTCTGTAAAAATAAAAAATAAATTTATGCAAGCTGGTTTCTGTCCTATTTGTTTTTTCAGATCATTGATTGCTAGTTCAAATAAGTAGTTTTTAATTAAGGCTCCCGCTATGTTTTAATGGACTACTGTTATATTATATGGCGATCTCTTTTGACACGGGCTACAAGTCTCTAAACTGTTCACAGGTATGTCATATTTGCGATTTTTTTTTAAATAGTTCGATTTTGAAGATATCAGTCATTTTAGTTGCGGTGTGATTTCAAGAGCTATTATTCTCTTTTTCTCGAAAATAAAAAGGAATGGTACCTTTTTTAAGGAGTATGGATGTGTTTATTTTCATCGTCATGTGCTCAGCGATAGGGTTTGTAGGTTTTTAGACTTGAGTAGTAAGGAAATGTTCCTTTTTTAAGAGCATTGACCACTTTGTTCGCGCTGTTATTCGCTTTTAGTATTTTTCTCAAGCTTTTACATGATAGGTATCTCTTAGTCATCGGCGTCTACTACAAAATTAATGACAAATATAATGTGAATATAAATATTTGTTACATACACTTTTTTGTACATCGCGATATAAGAGATAAAAGTATTTTGAATGTATGTAGGACATTGGTCCTATATACATTCAAAATACTTTTATCTCTTTTATTTGACTCTCCCTCTCGGATCGAGCGTAGACGTCCCATAATCTGTGTCAGTTCCATTAATAAATTTTATTTTCAAAAATAGTTTTAACTAAATTACTTCAAAGTACTAGGAGTGCGTAAGTGTGAAGAAGGCGCGATTTTGCTGGGAGCTGCTATTAGCTGTTAATAGAGTGAGATGAAAATTATTTTTCTACTATAATAAAGGTGGCGAGTGAACGTGAGGAATGTAATTTACTTAATAATAATATACTTGCGGTACAGGTAGTAGGTTGAAGAAATAACTTTCGTGACTTGGCTTTTAAATACCGAGAAGAGTAATGGGGATAGCACGCCACCTTGTGGGACACCAGCAGTTAAAGCAGTCCAGTCTGAAAAGGTGCTTTTTACTTTAACACACTGCAGTCGATATCTAAGATAGGAGTCAAACCATGCAATGGCGGGCGGGGAGACGTTAAGTGCACCGAGAGTACCAAGTAAAACGTCGAAGTCTACAGAATTGAAGGCACTACTGAAGTCCAATAGTGCAACAACAGTAAGTTGTTGGTCCATCTCAAATCGAATATCTTCGGTGACATGAAGCAATGCACTGACGGTGCTGTGTGAATGACGAAATCCAGATTGGTATGGATCAAGAAGATTGTTAGTCGATAAATAACAATAAAATTGCTTGTGGAGTTAATTTTATTCTTATTTATCGACTAACAATCTTCTTGATAATAAATAGTAAAATTGCTTGTGGACAACATCTTCTTACTAGAAGATGTTGTCCACAAGCAATTTTATTCTTATTTATCGACTAACAATCTTCTTGATCCATACCAATAGATTTTGATAAGATTGGAAGAATGGAAATAGGACGATATTGTGAAAGAGCAAACAAATTTTGACGGCTATTTACTTTGATGGTCGTAAAGATAAAACTTTAATCATTACTAAAAGTGGCAGTATCTCACAACGGAAGAATATTACTGAAGAACATATTTCAATTATTACGAAGCCAAGTTCTGAATATATCGGTCATATTTCTGTTGATTCTGGGAAAGCCACGACTATTGTGAAACATATAATTGAGATTCTTGAGTCAAAGTTTGAATATCGGCCATATTTTGTAGCTATTGGATTTGACGGTACCGATGTAAATACAGGACATAAAAATGGAGTCATAACTTTATTAGAAAAACATCTGCAATGACCTTTGCAAATTATTTGAAATCGAAAAGTATCCGTGCCACACTCAGGCGGTCAAACGGTGCGTCAAGCTCGTTACTGAGGCTTCTTCATCTGTTTGTGGGCCAGAGGCAAGACATGGATTCATTCGCACGAGGATAAAGGCAAGGCAAGACATAACAGTATTTGACACAAAATCAATTTTTTTTAAGCAAAAAGAAGAGTCTTTAGCTTCAGCTTCCGAATGTTAAAATGCTTTTATTTAATATATTTTGTATATTTATAATAAGTAAATAATAAATAAATATTGTCAGATAAATTACACAGCGCCATCTAGCCCCAAAGTAAGCGAAGCTTGTGTTATGGGTACTAGACAACTGATTAACATACGTATTTTTTTTTTTGTAAATACATACTTATGATACATAGAAAACACCCAGACTAAGACAAACAGACATGTTCATGCACACAAATGTTTGTCCTATGTGGGAATCGAACCCACGAGCGTTGGTGTCGAAGCCGCGTCATTGACCGCTGCGCCACCGAACACGTCAAGTACTTATACTTAATTTCAAGCTTCAATATTTTCATTTTGATAAATAGTTTGTCTCAAATAAAAACTTTATAAAAACAATTTTTGTTATTTTCTTTTAACTTTTAAATTTGATGCGACACCTTAAGATGTAAACGTAGGAACTTGAAATTTTATTTTTATATCTCTAAGAAAGTCAATCATCCATTGGTGATACAGGAGTAACAAAGTTTTAATTTTTTTTTTCACTCCACCCTAATATGTATGTGTATGCATATAAGTATATGTGTATGTTTACACGAATATCAATACAGTGTTCATATTTGTATACCCAAAAACTTCATTGTACTTCACTTGTCTAGGTTATGGAAACCGTCGCACGTGATATGTTTGTCATGCTGTGTGTACTTCAATTTTGGTCTTACAACTAGACCTTATACTACTTAAATGAAAATTGTTATATTTGTTGTAAGACTGTTTGTACACCTATAGATGAATAAAAAAACTCTTCAACGTCATTGTTAATTACTGCAGTAAACTACTAGACATATTGCTGGACGAATTTTCTAATGAACTCGAAGATAAGTTCAGCGAGCTTCTTGAGTTGTTTATTTTATTTTTTCTCATAGTGACATGACGTTTGGAGTTATTAAATATTGAATATGTAGATGTGTTTTTCGTAGTTATGGTTTTGTCTTGATCTTTTGTGTCTGTATTTGATACACAAGGAGATTATTTTTGTTGATGACAGTGGCTGCATTCCCAATTATTTTTGTTTTTTTCTAATATGTAAATGTATTTTTTTTTATTTTTTATACCACTAAAGTGGCAAACAAGCATAGCCCGTCTGATGGAAAGCAGTTACCGTAGCCTATGAACGCCTGTAACACGAGGGGCATCACACGCGCGTTGCCGACCCTGTAAAAACCTCTTCACGCCCTTTTTGAAGAACCCCATGCTGTAGTCTCCTGAGAAAACCTCGACAGGCAGTTCATTCCACAGCTTGACCGTACGCGGGAGAAAACTTCTCTGGAATTGAGGAGCCACAGCAAAAGGGGTTTTCTAAGCGGTGAACGCGCAGACTTGTGTCTTAGAGGGGTTGAATCGCACTAAGTTCTGTTGCCCCCAATCGGACACTTTACTTAGTGTGCTCTCGATTTCCGACAAAAGTCGATCGCGGCTCTCCTCCACCAGAGAGCGGGGAATATTAGCGCGGCCCGTATAAAATGTGTCCCCAGTGCTGTCATCCGCATAGCAATGAATGCTGTCAACATATCATTGATATACATTAAACCAGCGTCGGGGACAATACAGAGCCTTGCGGGACGCCAGCATTAATGTCCATGCTATCGGAGTAACTCCCATCAACAACGGCTCTCTCTGCTTCTGCTGGACAAGAAGCTAGCGACCCATTCGCATAAACCCTCTGGTAGACCGTATACAGGCAACTTTGAAAGAAGACTACGGTGCCAGACCCGATCGAACGCCTTCGCCATATCTAGACTGACAGCCAATGCCTCACCTTGACTCTCCACGGCTGAAGCCCAGCGATGTGTAAGATACACTAGAAGATCACCAGTAGAGCGACCATGACGGAAGCCGTATTGATGGTCGCTGATTAAATCGTGCTCTTCTAGGTATTTCAGAAGCCGGTTGTTAATGACGCGCTCCATTACCTTGGAGAGAAGGGAAGTAACAGCGATAGGCCTGTAATTCGATGGGTCTGATCTGTCACCCTTTTTGGGCAGGCTGCACGTTCGCAGTCTTCCACGATGATGGAACTTGCCTGGTGGAATAAGAGAGCGCGAAAAGGCGCGTAAGTACAGGATACAACTCAGGAGCACACAGCTTTAGCACCACCGCCGGAATGCCATCTGGCCCGCTCGACTTGTGAACGTCGAGGGATAATAATGCCCACCGAACATCTTGTTGAGAAATTAGATTTTTGGCATGAAATCTTCACACCGCGGGGTGGAGGGCGGTGCGGCGCCCCCGTCGTTCAAAGTTGAGTTTGAGGCAAAGAGATTCCCCAACAGATGGCTTTCTCTTTAGCACTGTGGGTCAGACTACCATCCGGTTTTCGAAGTGGTGGAAAGGACAAAAATTGATAAAAGTTTATATCATAGATTGATTTACATTGTTTACATTTTAAAACATTTTAGTTTTTAATTGGTTTCTTGCATTCGATCAGGTGCAAGGAGCTGGGACTTGCTGCGCACGACCGAAAATGACGACAAGGTGAACTGAGGTGAACTGAAAACCGGACAAGTGCGAGTCGGACTCACCCACCGAGGATTCCGTACGTAGGATCATTATAAATTTGATATTTTTCATTATAAATAAGAAATAATGCGTCGGAAAAAATAAATAAAATATATTTTGCAATGTGCACATCAAGCTCTTTCATATGAACTAGTATCTTCAGTTTGAAATTTCGACCCGTATAAAAAATGTAGACCCCTATTTGTTAAGATTTAATTACAAATGTATAGTTTAGAGATTTATTCTTGTATTTGTAGTCTATAACAATGTTACTTGCCAACTTTCATAGTTCTAGGTCAACGGGAAGTACCCTATGAGTTTTGATTCCCTTGAGAATGTGTCGAAATATGTGTTTTTTGCTGAATAAACGGCCGTATCTTTTTTTTACGTAAACTTAGCAGTTTGATTTTTCTTGAACTTCATGGAACCGTACACCTGAGTATACAATTCAAATTTCAGCTTGATACCTCTACACATTCTCGACATAGAGGGTCTTGACAGACAGACAGACAGACGGACAACAAAGTCATCTTATAAGGGTTCCGTTTTTCCATTTGAGTTACGGAACCCTAAAAATGTACTCAAGCGTTCGTGTAGAAAAACTAAGAAGCTAATTTCTCACAGGAATTATTGTGAATAAATCCACGCTCTATATCTCGTGACTATCGTCGGGGTTTTTTATTCAATCTCTCTCTCTCCAACAAAACGTGTTGTACTTCGTAGCATGACCATGAACGCATTCATTATATATATTATTGGTTTTTACCTATGAAATTGCCGGTTTGTATGAAAAAATTTAAACAATTTTTTTTCATGTATTTTTTATTTGTATTAATCGAAGTAGTCACTCATGGAATCAATGCATCTTTGCCAAAGCAGTGACAGTTTATTGATGCCCTTCTTAAAGAAATCAGCTGGACGGGAGGCAACAAATTCTTCAAAGGCATTTTGTACTACCTCTTGGGTATTGAAATTTTTTCCCGCCAAGAAGTTATCCAAATTCTGGAAAAAGTAGTAGCCTCTAGGCTCAAGGTCTGGCGAGTAGGGCGGATGACGGAGAGCTTCCAACCCCAGTTCTTACTACTTGGAGACCGTCTGCTGTGAAGTATGAGGTCGTGCGTTGTCGTGTACTACTTTCAAAGAGTATCTCTTCGTCAGTTTTAGCACAAGATATGCTACCCTCGACGAAACACTGGATACCTCCAATACGTTGTTGACGAGAGCTTTATGAACGAGGAACCCGACACCGCCTTGGGAGAGCTGATCTCCTTCACGGTAGTAGAAGAGGTTGCCAGATTCGAGTATTACGGTATCCTCTCCCTCTCGTCGGATTTCCGACAGACCCAGAATCTGACATTTCACCGACCTCAATTCTACTTCCAGCTCTCCCACATCCTCATCACGCCTCAGTGTCCGTGTGTTATACGTGCGAATAGTCAATTGTTGGTGGTGGCCTGCAAACCGGAGATCGTTCGCACCCCCCGCCCTGCCGGAACCGATACCGCCACCTTGGCACGGGATAGCAGGGCTGCCGGGTACTGGGGGCCATATATTTTGGTTTCTATCCATTAGTGAGTTATGCCCTTAAGTCGCCACACTGGGCAGGTGGGTTGGCGACTGTCGCCAGAGCCTCGTCTGTTTATCGACAGGGTGCACCACATGCAGGTGAGGTTGGCTTTGGCTCCGAGATGGTAGTGAGCACTTACACCCCTGCTGAGCGCCTGCGGTTATCAAACAGAATCCATTTTTCATCGCAGGTAACAATGCGGTTCAAAATTCCTTCATTTGTGTGTCTGTTGAGCAGTGCAAGACACGTCTCGGCGCGTACTTCGCGTTGGCGATCATTGAGTTCGTGGGGCAACATTTGTCAAGCATTTTTACCTTGCCAATTTGACGCAAATGGACCAATACTGTTTTGACGCTAACGTCGAAAGCTGCTGCTATTCAGCCGTAGATTGTGTATCAGCTTCCACAATCGCCTTTAATTCGTCATTGTCGACCAAAGACTTCGGACGACCGCGAGGTTCATTTTTCAGGTCGAAATTTCCAGAATGCAAGCGAGCAGACCAATAACAGGTGGTGCGTTGGATTATAGTGTTAGCTCCGTAAACGTCGTTGATGTTGCGTGCCGCTTGAGCCGCGTTGTTGCCACGACGGTACTCATATTCCATAATTACTCGAATTTTTAACGTATCCATGATGACGAAAAAGATTGGAATGCGTTGAAAATGTAACACTAATCAATAAACAAATGACTACTTTTGGAAAAAGAATTCCATGTTTTTTAAATAAAATTAATTTGAAATTAGAAAATAAAAAATATTTAGATTTGAAATGGCCAGTACTGCAGAACGGCAATTTCATAGGTAAATAAAATTCTTTCAATTTGTAATATTTTATACCACCACTTTAAAAAAATTGTACCTCTCAACTATTGGAGATATATTGGTCGTGATGGCAAGATTCGTTCCCAACACGACCAAGCCAAACTTACAGTTAGCAAGGAAGTTGATGAAACAGGGGATATCTTTATTATACTCGTTTTCTATTACTCGTAATTATCGTACAAGGATAAAAAAACAAAAATCATTTTCTGCCTATATAAACCCGTCTATGACTTTTATACTTGACACTAGATGGCGTTAATAGTAGAAATTTTAAAATATAGATACAAATACAATACATCTATATACATATATAAAATTCTCGTGTCAAAGTTTTGTTAACTAAACTCCTCCGAAACGACTTGACCAGTTTTTATGAAATTACTTGTAATAATATAAAATAATATAAAAACAAAATTAAAAATTTTGAAAAGACCCACGACGGTTGAAACGTAGTTGAAAAAGGATAAAATAATTTTGAAACCCCCCCCCCCCCCCCCCCCCCGACTTAAAGAATTTATGCTGTGAACTTAATAAAAAAAACCAAGAAAATCCGTTGGGGCTGCCATTAAATGAACTAGTTTGGCAGTGTTTAAGAAATATTAAACATTAAAATATCCATGAACGGACAACACTTAAAATGATCCATTAACTGGCAACATTTTCTGATTGTAAAAACTCTCTCTAAATTCAATCATGGTGTCGGCCTAATGTATGGGCAATTAATTTAACTTTTGGAAATACAGTTCATAAAATTCTCGATATTGTTATTATTTTTCTACATAATAAAGTGGTCCTTCGAACATTTCAACAAAGGTACAGTGTCCTATTTGCGTATTTTCTTCGAAACGACGTTGGTTGTATCGCGCCGCCACGCCGCCGTAGTGAGCCGCGTCACCGGCGCCCGTGTGAAAATTTGTTACGAATTCTATAAGTCGTACCAAAGAAGAGATTGAAATTACCTACGCCACGGCATTGTCGAATTTGATTACATGTGAGCCAACTGATGTGGTTTCTATTATACTACAAATTTGGAAGAAAAAATTATAATTTGCAAGAAAAAATCGAAGAAAATTTCTAAAGGTACAATCAAAATTTAAACGCCACGGCATTGTTTAATGTGAATACATGCTAGTGATGTGGCTTAGCCCAGTTTCGATAACATTACATTGAAATTTAAGAAGCTGAACATTTTTTTCTGAGGGTAAGATTTTATAATGTCGTCGTCCGAGGAAACTTTAAAAAAGCTAAGATTAGCCCGTGGACAGTTAAAAGGCACTATTACTAGAATAGAAAATTTCACAAATGATCCAATTAGTCTTACATCGGCAAGTATTGAGATGATACAAGCTCGAATTGAAAAGTTGAACATAACCTTCAAAGAATATGAAAAAATCCAATTGGATATTTTGGCTATCTATGAAAAGGATGATGAAAAGGTTGCTGTTTTGGAGGATAAATATTTTTTTATCATCTCTAAACTAAATGCTGCATTAAATACCTTAACAAAAACTGAAGTGCAACAGTGTTCTAGTGTCACTAATTCAAAACTTCCAAATATTGACATCGGATTCTTCAGTGGTAAGGATTACACCAGGTACACCCCTTTCATGGATTTATTTACAGCAGTAATTCATAAAAATAAATCACTCTCCGATGTACAAAAGTTATTTTATCTTAGAAAGTATCTTACCGATGAGGCATTATCAGTAATTGTAAATTTACCTCTTGTAAATGAATCATATAACAAAGCGCTTGAATTACTAAAGAAGCGCTATGACAATAAGCTTAGAATCATCAATAACCATATAAATATTTTATTACAGTTATCTACCATACAGAAAGGTACGGTAAGCCTTGAGAGCATTTATTTCACAAGTGCAGCAACAATTGTTTGCACTAAAAAATTTACAGCAACCCGTCGATACATGGGATATGTTGCTAATTTCAATATTAACTAAAAAACTGGATACCTTTACTAACCGGGCATATCAGCTTGATAGGGATTCAGATATTCTTCCAACGATGGGAGAATTTATTTCATTTTTAGAAAAGCGCGCTATAGCACTTGAAGATAGTACCACTGACTATATGAAGTGTACTCAAAATAAAGTGAGCAATGTTGTCACTAAAAATAAAAACAATTGTACTTATTGTGAATGTCCACAATTTAAAATAGCTTCAATAATGGAGCGTACAAAATTTGTAACTTTGAAAAATATAATGCACTTTGTGCTTAAAATCACACATAGGTAAGTGTAAGTTTTCTTTTACTTGTAATACATGTAAGGCAGGACACAATACACTTCTGCACAAGGATGATACTGTTATTACCACTAACCCTGTTTCATTACACTCAACTAATTGTTCAACAAGTGTTCTTTTACCTACAATTAAGTTGATATTATTTGACTCTCAAGGTTCTGAGCTTGTTGTGAGAGCGCTCTTAGACTCTGGTAGTCAAGCGTCATTGATTACCTCATCTCTTGTAAAAAACTTAGGTTTGAACCCAATAACACAAAATGTTAACATTATTGGCATTGAAAATAAAAATAATCAAATTAGTAAATCTGTCAATGTAAGTATACATTCTCCAGTAAACAGTGTACAATTAAATGTCAAATGTCATGTTGTAAATTCCATCACATCTTACCTACCTCAACATTATTTAAATATTTCAAGTATTAAAATTCCTCAAAATATTAAATTGCCAGATGTTAATTTTAATGTTCCAGGTGAAATTTCTATGCTTTTAGGAGCTGACATTTATTTTAAAATTTTACTTAATAAACAAATCAAAATTAAGGATGGTTTATTATTACAAAACACTTTATTTGGCTATACTATTGGGGGACTATTCCTACAATGTGTAATGAAAGTCACAAAAATTTTGTATCAAATTTAGCTATCTGTGACAAAAATAAGTTAGAAGATGTGATGGAACCTCCTCGATGGATGTTCCTCAACCGGCCACCAAGTCCTGTAAGGAATTTCAAAAAAGTGAGAAAATATTTAAAAATTCTGTAAAACTTCAAAATGGCAAGTTTTTTGTTGACATGCCTTTAAGTTCAAAATTGAATGACTTGAAGCTTGGTGATTCATTCTCAGTAGCCTTACAACGGTTTCTTATGCTGGAGAAACGATTTAAAAATAACCCACTATATTGGGAAAAATGTAAAAAATTCATTCATGAGTACATTTCATTGGGGCATGCTGAGGTAGTTAATATAAGTGACTATGATATTCTAAATGGAAATGTTTACTTTTTAGCTCATCACGCCGTCTTCAATGAGGACAGTTTGACTACCCAGTTCCGTGTGGTGTTCGATGGCAGCATGAAGAGTAAGCTTGGTGTATCTATAAATGATCTCATGTTGAATGGCCCAGTAGTACAAAGTCACCTCTTCAACATTTTGCTGGTATGGAGAACATTTACTTACACGCTAATTTGTGATATTCAAAAAATGTTTCTCATCAATCCTACTCAAACATGTCTCCAAAACATTCTTTGGCGTGACAACCCAGACAAGCCTATATGCTGTTTGCGCCTGCTAACAGTAAGTTATGGTCTAAAGTCACCCACCTTCTTAGCAACCCGTTGCCTCATCGAATTGGCTCTAAGATACAAAGATGAACTTCCTCTTGCAGCACAAGCAATGTTAAAACACACTTATGTTGATGATATAATCAGTGGATCTGACAATATCACAGAACTCACCCAATTAAAAAATGAGCTTATTTCTCTTTTAAAAAAGGGTAGTTTTACACTACACAAGTGGTGCTCAAACTGTTTTCAAGTCCTTGATGACCTTCCCAATGAAGATAAATATTTTGAAAAATTAGATATTAATAAAAACAACGTTGTAAAGACGTTAGGTTTGAAATGTGATATCTTGAGTGATACACTTACATTTTCTTGTCCTATAGTACAAGGTAATGATTTACAAACTAAACGAAAAATCCTAAGTTTTATAGGAAAAATGTTTGACCCCCTAGGGTTGATAGGGCCTGTCATTGTTCTAGCAAAAATATTCATGCAGGATTTATGGTCTATGAAAATAGATTGGGATACTATATTACCTCAAGATAAATTAAATGTTTGGAATAAATTCATAAAAAGTTTGACAGCAATGGGTACAATTACAATTCCAAGATGCGTCAAATCTTACTTGGTTGTTACAGCCGAAATTATTGGCTATGCAGATGCTTCTGTGAAGGCATTTGGATGTTGTATATATCTGCGTATAATAAAGGCTGATGGTACAGTAGCTGTCAATTTGTTGTGCTCAAAGTCTCGTGTTGCTCCGCTAAATAAAACTCATACTATACCAAGACTGGAGTTAAACAGTGCTCTCCTTCTCTCACAACTTGCTCACAGAGTGCATGATGAGTTAAAGTCTCGATTCTCAATACTGCAAGTCCATCTATATAGTGACTCTCAAATTGCACTAGCTTGGATAAAATCCTCCGGTAACAAATCGATACCTTATGTCACCACTAGAGTAAATGAAATAAAAAGCTTAACCAACAACTTTGAATGGCATTACATCTGCACAACTAACAATCCTGCTGATCTTCTGTCTAGGGGTTCAGATCCAGTCAAATTGCAAACAAACGAACTTTGGTGGCACGGTCCCAGGGAACTTTCTGATGATAAATTTCAGCACACAAATTATAAAGTCAAGTTGCCCATTACTTCTTCATTCCATAGTAAAAAAAGAGAATATAGTTTCCAATGTTTGTGATATCAATAATATACATGAATCATTTCCATATGATATTATCGATAAATATTCCAATATTAACAAGCTTCAAAGAATAGTTGCTTATATTCTGCGATTTGCTAAAAATTGCTCAAAAATTTCTGATAAAATCCAGGGTTTATTAACACCACAGGAGCTCAATAATGCCCTATTGGTGATAATTCGTTGTATACAAGCAAAATATTTTTCTAAGGAAATAGCCTCCTTAAAAAAGAATATTGCAATTAAATCTAATATATGCAATTTGCATCCATTTTTGGATAAAAATAATATCCTGAGGGTGGGAGGACGCCTCCAAAATTCGCCAAATATCCCATATGATAAAAAACACCCTGCAATCTTACCTAAGTCATGTCACTTTACAAATATTATTATTCATAAAGAACATTTGAGATTGTTACATTCTGGAGCAAAATTGGTTCTCAGTTCCCTATCACAAAAATATTGGCTAATTAGTGGAATTCGTGAAGTCAAAAAGATAGTCAACAAATGTGTCACATGTTTTCGTATGAAGGCAATGGCTGCTACCCAACTCATGGGTTCTCTTCCAGAAGAAAGATTAGAAAATGTTAGAGCTTTTATTATAGTAGGAGTAGACTTCTGCGGTCCATTCAACATGAAGGTCTCCAGGATACGAAGGCCTTTAGTAACCAAAGGCTATGTTGCACTTTTTGTTTGTTTTGCTACCAAAGCCATACACATGGAACTGGTTAGTGACTTGACTACCGACGCTTTCTTAGCATGCCTCAAACGTTTTGTATCCAGAAGGGGAATGCCCCAGAAAATATTTTGTGATAATGGTATGATCTCCATAAGTTGTTTATTTCAAAACAGCACATAGATACTATAAACAATTATTGTATCCCAAACTATATTGAATTTAAATTCATACCAAGCTACTCTCCAGAATTTGGGGGATTATGGGAAGCTGGGGTGAAAAGCTTTAAGTTTCACTTTAAAAGAATTGTAGGAAATATAACCTTAACATATGAAGCTTTATACACTGTAATTACAGAAATAGAAGCCGTTTTAAATTCAAGACCTCTGCTTCCCATGAACTCTGATATTTCTAATTTTGAATATTTAACGCCTGGTCATTTCCTTATAGGCACTGCTGTGACTAGTTATCCTGAAACTAATCTCTCTGATACACCTATATCTAGACTAAAATTTTGGGACACATTAACTAAAATTAAACAAGACTTTTGGAAGGTCTGGTCAGGAGACTATCTCACACAGTTGCAAAGTAGACCGAAGTGGCATCATGTTCAACCCAATTTAAAAGAAGGGGATCTTGTGATTGTACGTAGTGATAATACTGCCCCATTAAATTGGCCTATGGCACGAATTGTAAAAATATTCCCCGGGCCTGATGGTAAAGTGAGAGTAGCCGAAGTAAAATTTCCCAATAATAAAATCTATGTGAGGTCATATAGGAAACTAAGTCTGTTACCATTACAGTAAAAATTTTTGTCAGCCAAGAGCTACGACATAAGACATGTTATCTAATAATACATACAAGGCAATTGTGCCATGGCCGCAACTGTTTTGTATTAAATAGCTATATAAGTTGTATTAGTTATAGAATATATTCAAGTGTAGTCTCAGTTGACTGAGCTTCACTTATTTAGCCATTAATGGGTCATAGTTATATTACAGCTGACTTACAGCTCGTATCATTTATTTGTAACCAAATAGCTTAAATGTTTTCTTTTATACTGTACTAACACTGCCCGGCCAAACTATGTTTAAGAAATATTAAACATTAAAATATCCATGAACGGACAACACTTAAAATGATCCATTAACTGGCAACATTTTCTGATTGTAAAAACTCTCTCTAATTTCAATCATGGTGTCGGCCTAATGTATGGGCAATTAATTTAACTTTTGGAAATACAGATCATAAAATTCTCGATATTGTTATTATTTTTCTACAGGCAGTTTTATAGTAATTTGTATACTTATTTATATTTATGTTGAAAGCAGCCCCCGACGGATTTTCTTGGGTTTTTTTATTAAGTCCATACAATTGAAAACCGCTTCAGGATTAGACTAGTAGTTTTGGTTTTGCACAAACAGATGTTTACTGCAGCGCCCTCTGGTGAGTTGTCACTGTAACACCTATCTAAGAATATGCTGCAATCAAACCTGAACCCATCACTGAAATCCGCATCAAAATCGGACTAGTAGGTAGTTTTGGAGATAAATTGCAACATTGGTTGCACAAACAAATGTTTACTGCAGCGCCCTCTGGTGAGTTGTCACTGTAACACCTATCTAAGAACATGCTCTAATCAAACCCGAACCCATCACTGAAATCCGCATCAAAATCTGACTAATAATTTTGGAGATAAATGGCAACATTGGTTGCACAAACAAATGTTTACTGCAGCGCCCCCTGGTGAGTTGTCACCGTAACACCTATCTATGAACATGCACCAATCAAATCCAAACCCATCACTGAAAACCGCATTTAAATCGGACTCGTACTTTTGGAGATAAATAGAAACATTGGTTTCACAAACAAATATTTACTGCTGCGCCCCCTGGTGAGTTGTCACCGTAACACTTATCTAAGTACATGCACCAATCAAACTCGAACTCATCACTGAAAACCGCATTAAAATCGGACTCGTAGTTTTGGAGATATTTGGCAACATTGATTTGCACAAACATCCTAGCACCCCAAACGCATATACCGTCTCCGTTCCGTCGCGGGTAAAAAGGTCGCTTGTTGGGTTGCAATTTCTTTATTGAACTATTTTTATTTATTATTATTTTGAAAAATGAAAAGCAACAACAGAGGATTTTGAGGTTTATCTTTATTATAGCAATTAAATTGTGACAAATGAAAAATGCAAAAGTTATGTTAATAAGACGAATAATAAAAATAAATTACCCAGCTATAAACACTCAAATCATTACATATATTAGTTATATTATATTATTAAATACGAGTATATGATCTTATTTTGGTTATGGGCCAGTGGGAGAATGGCTAGCAATAGCTACTTTAGCATCACGGGTCGCGGGTTCGATCCCCGCACATGACAAACATTTGTGTGCCTGAATATGTCTGTTTGTCGTGGTCTGGGTGTTTTCTATGTATAACAAGTATGTATTTACAAAAAAGTATAAAAAAATGTGTTTATCAGTTATTAAGTACCCCATAGTAAGCTTGTACTATGAGGTACTTAATAGCTGATAAACACACATAACTTAATTTGGAACTAGATGGCACTGTGTAATTCCTGCAATATTAATTAGAAACAAAAGTTGAAAAATCAAAAACGGATCAAAAAATAAGATCATATTTAATAATATATGTAACGATTTGATTCTTCTCATAGCTGATTTATTTGTATTATTTGTCTCACTTTTGCATTTTCATTCATGTCACAATTTAATTGTTATCATAAAAATAAATCTCAAAATTCTCTGTTGTTGCTTTACTTTTTTCTGCCTTTTATTATATTTAATTAATGTTCAATAAAGAAATTGCAAACTTCCCAGCACAACCAAGCCAAACTGTAAGTTTGGCTTGGTCGTGCTGGGAAGGAATCTTGCCAGCACGACCAATATATCTCTAATAATTGAGAGGTACAAATTTTAAAATGGTGGTATAAAATAATACAAATTGAAAGGATTTTATTACCACCTAAATATATAATGAATGCGTTCATGGTCGTGCTACGAAGTACAACACCAACAAAACAGCATCTCGCACACAAGGGGTCTACTTTTATTTGGAAAAAATAAAAGAAATGTATTGTATACCTTTGATGTATAAACAAACCTTATCTTCGAAAAATTCGACGAATGCCTCCACGCTAATAATTGAATTGAAGAAGATGATAATAAACGCGACGAGTACCTGTTGAAATGTAAGAATCAATTAAAAAAAATAAAACTATTTGTTTCATGGCATACGAGGAAATCGATATATACGCTTCTAGTTCTCGTAGCCTAGCCGGGATGCGGGGACCAGGCTGCATAAAGCGACTCGTCCTAATGATCTTGGGTTTAAATCCTACGACTTCATAAAAAAATATTTTATTTTTTTATACACTTTATAAACTATATTTGTAGTTTATAACCTTTTGCAAACAAACAGCCATCCATGAAAGAAAGATAAGTCCTCGCCGAACTATGTGAAATTAAGTTATAGCTAAGAAAGTAAAATATTTATTTTTCATATTTAAAGTAAACAGGTTACTTCTCAGCCAGTTATTAACAATGTTAAATCCTGCTGGAACCAAAGAGTAGGCTTCCTGGCAAGTACCTCCACTAAAGAAAAGAGAAGTGTCATCAGCAAAGGAGACAATCCTTCCACCACATATATTGGTTGGAACTGAAAGGATTTCTGCATTATGTAATATGGCAAACCACTTTAGTTTGTTGTCGGATTTCATTCAACATTCGGATTTTTGTATGAGTGTTTTTAGTAACGATATTTTTTTAAGTAATGTACGTAAAGATTGTAATTTATTTATTTAAACTTTATTTACCACGTACCACCACAAAGTTGCCATTTATCTCCAAAACTACTAGTCCGATTTTGATGCGGATTTCAGTGATGGATGCGGATTTGATTGGTGCATGTTCTTAGATAGGTGTTACAGTGATAACGACGTCGCTGCAGTAAATATTATTTTGTGCAAAATCAAAACTACTAGTCTGATTCTGATGCGGTTCGATTTGTAATACCTATGCTTGCTCTCTAAAAAGTTTAAAATTAAAACAAAATTTAAAATTAAAAAAAAAACCACTGTTACAACCTGGATTTTCCACCTATGAATGGAGGTTATATAAAAATCGAAACTGCAAATGGGTAGTGTTGAAATGTGGGATTTGATTAAAAAATCCTATATGCGCAGGCTAGCTCTTTTTTATTCGATACACTTAAGCGGGTAATTATAGTTAACCTTAAATTTATCACTTTTTGAATTTTACATCCACCTTACACCCTGTACACAAATGGGTACAAACCCCAATTATGAAGAGGAAGGGCTTTCAGGGGTCGTTAGCGGTCGAACGTCGTCCAAAATTAAATTTGAGCCGTAAAAAAAATCGGAATTTGGGTAAAAATTACCCGAAGCCAAAAAAAATTCAAAACGTAACCGGACGTTTCCGATGTTAATGTCCGACCACAGTCGATAACTCAGGTGCGGCTTCCGTACCATTATCTATACTTATTTAACGGCAAAAAAAAAACACATTTGTTGTATGGGAGCCCCCTTAAATATTTGTTTTATTTTTATTTAATTATTTATTTTTAAAGTGAAATTAAATATTATGTGAGTATTTCACGCGTCTACCTATTACCGTTATTAATTGCGAGCAAAAACAAACAAAAATAAAACGTTTGTTGTATGGGAGCCCCCTTAAATATTTATTTTATTCTGATTTTTTGTATTTGTTGTTATAGCGGCAATAGAAATACATCATCTGTGAAAATTTCAACTGTCTAACTATCGCGGTTCATGAGATACAGCCTGGTGACAGACGGACAGACGGACGGACGGACGGACGGACGGACGGACAGCGGAGCCTTAGTAATAGGGTTCCTTTTTACCCTTCGGGTACGGAACCCTGAAAATTAATTATACAAATATTTCCAGGGGTCAGTGGTGACCCTTATTCAAAAAAACACAAAAATCGCTTAGCGATGTTACACAAATTACATAAAATAGTAAGCTCAAAAAAAATTAAGTACACTAATATTTCCGGGGGTCAGTAGTGATCAGTGATCGGCGATTAGTGCCATTTGGGATATGACCACGGGATTCCGGGATTACGTTCAGTCTAGTTTAGTAGTACATTATATTTTTCCAGTTGTCGCTGTATCGTTAAGTGTGTAATACGTGAAAATTCGATTATAGTGACCCTTGTTTGACGGACGGTCGGACAGCGGAGCCTTAGTAATAGGGTTCCTTTTTACCCTTCGGGTACGGAACCCTAAAAATTAATTATACAAATATTTCCAGGGGTCAGTGATGACCCTTATTAAAAAAAAACACAAAAATCGCTAAGCGAGGTTACACAAACTACATAAAATAGTAAGCCAGCTATCGCTTAATACGCTAGTTAATGCCTGAGAAAATGTGGGCGAACACCATTTCTTCAAATCACTATATATGTTACCGTAAATGTATGTAATCCGTCATTGTATACAATTCCTAGGAAATGTATGTAATTCCTAAAATCGCCCGGAAATGTATGAAATAAATTATATTAGACACATTTCCTAGGAAATCTATACATTTCTTAAATGTCAATCGGAAATGTAAAATATTTAAGATATCAACGGGTACGCAAGGATAGCTTAACCGGCTTGTTTACATTTAACTTTGTATAAGAAAATAAAGACTTTTATTTTAATATTGTGACATTTATAATTACCTAAATAACAAATTGATTACTTACTAAATGAAACTTAAACTTTATAAAAATAATATACGAGTAAGTTGATTTTGTGATAAATGCACCTTAAAAATTAATTGTTGAATTTTTAATTAGTAAGATCTCGGTAAGTCGAGTGTCTTAATAAAAATATTATTCTCATTTTAACAACATGTTTTATTACAGAAAGCATTCTTTTTATACATTTCCTAATATGATATAGGAATTATATACAATTTCTAGGAAATGTATACATTTCCGAGGATATGTAGGCACTAAATAATTTTTAAAACAATATTTTAGACATTTCCTAAATAGCTTCGGAATTGTATACATTTCCTAGGAGCTGTATACAATTCCTAGACGTCATACATTTCCGGTAACATTTATATTTTTGATGGAAGTCGCAGGTGACATTACAGCATAACAAAAAAATATAAATCAGGTTATGGTTTAAAACAAAATTAAAACTATTAAAATTCCATAAAATGAGCTCAAAATCTCTGGGTTACATGGGTGTCGGCCATTCGGGTCCCCATTGAAATACGACTTTTAATTTATTATAATGGCAAAAGTTGTAATATAATTTCATTTTCTTTTCAATAAAAAGTCATTTGAGGACATGAGCATTTTGCTCTACGTGCGCCTACTCGTGTTACTTTTTAGGGCGCGCCTTCTCACGGGTTAAGTTTACCAAAAATGGATATACGACGTATACAGTTTTTTTAGGTCAATTTTCGTGGGGTGTAATAATTATTAATATATTAATTAACCATAAACTGGTATTTTCTAAAACGTAAATCCAAGCTAACTTCGAAACTAAAGAAGATAGATAATATTTTATGTTTTACCCTTTTTCATTCCCAAATTCTAAGATTCTTTTCCCTTGGACATTTTTTTATAACTTTAAAAACAAAAAAGTTATGATTAAAAAAAATCATTTTTCGTCTCTCCTGAAAAGTCGGGTTTTGGTTTATACGCCAATTGAACCCAAAGGTATCGATATAGTTTAATTTTTAATAAGTACTTTTACAATAATGACTAGTAGGTATAGACGATTTAGCGGCAAATTTGTATGTACTGTTAGCTGTCCGAGTGTGCAATGGCCAACGACAGCTCAACACGCGCGGTGATCGTCCAAACCAGTTTTACAAGTCTGGGGGCCCGCGCCGCGCCGCTATTTGAAGAAAACCTTTTGTTATTATTTTTTATTCATATCTATATATATAAAAGACAAAATCACTGACTCACTCATCACGAAATCTCAGAAGCTACAACTGCTAGGAGTCTCAAATTTTTGCAAGAGGGTTCCTTTTAGGACGTAGGTGCTCACTAAGACGGGAATTTGGACAATTCAACCCCTAAGGGGGTAAAACGGGGGTCCAAAGTTTGTATGGGGAAACAAGATTAGTTGGACTATTTTATCCGAAACTTTACACAAGTGCTTCTATAGCTAAATGAGTAAATACGTGTTTCAGGATTTTTTAAAATTCAACCCCTAAAGGGGTGAAATGAGATGCAAACGTCTGAATTTTTTTTTATACCACCAGTATGGCAAACAAGCATACGGCCCGCCTGATGGAAAGCAGATACCGTAGCCTATGAACGCCTGTAACACCAGAGGCTGTAAAAACCTCTTCACGCCCTTTTTGAAGAACCACATGCTGTAGTCCCCTGAGAAAACCTCGACAGGCAGTTCATTCCACAACTTGACAGTACGCGGGAGAAAACTTCTCTGGAACCGCACAGTACGTGACCACTTAGGCTCCAATGTTTGAGGATGAATTCCCTGTCGATGGCGAGCAGTGCGACTGTAGAAGGAGGCCGTTGGCATCATGTCAAACATGTTCTCTGAACACACCCCATTGTACAGACGGTAGAACACACAAAGGGACGCAAAATCTCTTCTCAGACTTAAAGGTTCTAAATCGTCTGTTAGTTTGGGATCGTCGACAATCCTCACAGCACGCCTTTGAATCGAGTCACAAGGTGCAAGCTGGTATCTAGGCGCTCCCGCCCATAGATGACAACAGTACTCCATATGCGGCCGTACTTGAGCTTTGTAAAGCATAAGTCTTTGCCGCGGATTGATGTACTGCTTCGCCCCGTTGAGCACACCTCGTTTCTTCGACGCCAGCTTGACCTTCCCCTCCAGGTGACAACGAAACTGGACGTCGATGGAGATTTCTACTCCAAGAATCCCAATGTTTTTGGCGATGGTAAGGGGTGTGTTTTGGAATTGAGGAGCCACAGCAAAAGGGGTTTTCTTAGCGGTGAACGCGCAGACTTGTGTCTTAGTGGGATTGAAATGAACCAGGTTCTTTCGCCCCCAATCGGATACACTATTCAGTGTACTCTCGATCTTCGACACAAGCTGTTCGCGGCTCTCCTCCACCAGAGAGCGGGGAATATTAGCACCGCCCGTGTAATAAGCATCCGCGGTGCTGTCATCGGCATAGCAATGAATGCTGTCAATGGATAACATATCATTGATATGCAGCAGAAACAGCGTCGGGGACAATACCGAGCCTTGCGGGATGCCAGCATTAATGTCCATGCTAACGGAGCAACTGCCATCCACAACGGCTTTAATGCTTTTGCAGGACAAGAAGTTAGCGACCCATTCGCATAAACCCTCTGGTAGACCGTATGCAGGCAACTTCGAAAGAAGACCACGGTGCCAGACCCGATCGAACGCCTTCGCCATATCAAGACTGAAAGCTAATGCCTTGACTCTCCACGGCTGAAGCCCAGCGATGTGTAAGATACACTAGAAGATCACCAGTCGAGCGACCATGGCGAAAGCCGTATTGATGGTCGCTGATTAGGTCGTGCTCTTCTAGGTATTTCAGGAGCCGGTTGTTAATGATGCGCTCCAATGCCTTGGAGAGAAGGGAGGTAACAGAGTTAGGCCTGTAAGTCGATGGGTCTGATCTGTCACCCTTTTTGGGCACAGGGTGCACGTTCGCAGTCTTCCACGACAACGGTACCTGCCCGGTGGAATAAGAGAGCGTGAAAAGGCGCGTAAGAACAGGACACAACTCAGGAGCACACAGCTTTAACACCACTGCCGGAATGCCATCTGGCCCACTCGATTTATGAACATCGAGGGATAGCAATGCCCGCCGAAAATCTCGTTGAGTAAATGAGATTTATGGCATGGAATTACCACACCGCGGGATGGAAGGCGGTGCGGCGTCCCCGTCGTTCAAAGTCGAGTTTGAGGCAAAGAGATTCCCCAATAGATCGGCTTTTTCCTTTGCACTTTGGGCCAGACTACCATCTGGTTTTCGGAGTGGTGGAAAGGAAGACTGACAAAAGTTGCCCTCGACAGCCTTAGCAAACGACCAAAAAGCACGGCTCGCAGATAGGTGCTTAGCTAGGCGCTCACCAATCCTGCCGATGAACTCCAACTTTGCCCTGGCAATTACTCTCTTACTGAACCTCGAGGCAGCATTGAACTCCCGTTTCAAGTCGGAAACACCAGGATCTCCATTAATACGAGCCGTGATCCAAGTCTCATATGCAGCTTGCTTGCGAAGTTTAGCTTCTCTGCAAGACCGATTAAACCACGGCCGCTTCTTAGCACCTGAAGTAGCCACCCGCCGGTTTGGAATAAACAATTCCATCCCAGCCAAAATCGTCTCAGCTACAGCAGATGCACAGGTGTCTCCCTGACCGCCGTACCAACACGCCGCGCCTACACCGCTAGCGGCGATTCGACAGCCGCTGGTCCCTCCGCTGTCAGCATAACAGCTCCTCTAAAACAGCCCTGGTGACCTAGCTAACTCGCAGGAACACAGCATAGCCATTATGGCTGCGGGTTTTTGCCAGGTGGAGGTACTTCCCCAGTCGGATGCTGGCCAAGCCTGGAGCGAAAGACCTCACTATGCCCCTCTCCCATCTAACAAGGAAAAGAGAAGCACAGTGTGATCCTTCACTGCGTCCTACCTCTCTTTCGCCATCGCCTCGTTAGCTAGTCGGCAGGGTGCACCACGTGCAGTTGACTTTAGCTCGAAAGATGTTGATGAGCTTCTTACACCCCAAAATTGAGAAAATCGTCATGGGTATTGTTTTTATGGTTTATCGGGTCGCTGACTCCGAAAACAACAACTATTTTATAATCTAACATAACCGACGTGACACAAGAGCACTCCTGTGGGGTTGAAATGTCATAATATTTTTTATGCACACTTTTTTTCACCAGAGGGCGCTGACCATAGTAAACAGCAACTTGTGTACTTCCTTATATTATGTATAATTAAAATTAGAAAAAGTGAAAAGTTGTGGACATAAAGTGTTTTAAAATACTAAAATTGTGAATAACTATCATCGTGATTAAAGTCCAGAGTGCTACTAATCTTTTTAGCAACAAATAAATAAGTGTTTATTATACTCAGTGACTGTGCAAAAATTCGTGACGCCTTAATTGAGTACTATTGGTGGCTAATATATCAATTCAAAGATTATAAACATTGACTTAGCGACTGGATTTTGAAAATAAAATAAGTGGAAAACTGATTTTGTGCCGTTCTATTATATTAAAAATATCATTTTTTTTTATCATTATAAGCATTATTGTACTGCTTTTAGCGACATCTTTTGGTAGTTGTTCGTACTGCGTTGCTTCAGCTGCTTTATACAATTAAGCGTGGGCGCAGCATGATAGATTGCTTTCCGCATCGTGCAAGCACATCTTCATTAGCATCAACGCTTGGCTTAATTGACAGAGGGCGCTTAGTTTTGATCTCGTATTAATTTCACGACATTTGTCCGAACCTGCTAATAAACGAATTCTAAATCACACCTTTGCGACAGAGGGCGTAAGCTGTAATTAATAATCAGAGTAATACAAGAGTAATTGGGCATTATGTCGAACTGTAGCGGATGCTTGCATGATATTACATCGAAAGATTACCTTCAATGTCGAAACTGCTTGGCACGCTTTCATAATAAGTGCCTTAATATAGGGGATGAGCATTTTTTGTCACTCACAACTGCATACAGAGCTGAGTGGTTGTGTCCATCATGCAGTAATGTTTCTAACAGACATAAAGGTAACTTGAACACACCAGTCAGACAGCATCAGGTACCAACAGCTGATAATTCTATGAATATGTCTTTTGATGTACAAGATAATAGTGCTACATCTAATTCAAGTATAACGGATCCTGTTCCCTGCCACTCCAGTTGCAACAGTGGCGTCACCATGGAGAAAATAAGCACTATGTTGGATCAAAAACTGAATGAGTCCCTGTCATCATTCATGCGTGAATTCCGGAATGCGCTTAAGGAGGACGTCGCGGTGATGGTTCGCGCCGAGATGGGCAGCGTAGTGCAGGAAATTAAAGATGAGCTCAATGCTGCCACCGACTTTTTTAACTCAGAACAAACATCCATAAAATCTCGCATAGCTGAGAGAGATGCAACGATCGAAATACTGGAGTCCGACTGTGAGCGCTTTCATGGTGATATCCGGAATTTAACCAATCGTATGTCCGCCATGGAGAGAACAACCCGCAGCTATAATGTTGAGATACAAGCGGTGCCAGAGAGCCGTAATGAGAACGTGACCATATTATTTAAAAAGCTCTGCGATATCGTCAATTTTCCGATTGACGATAACAACATCCGTGCCTGTCGAAGAGTAGCCAAAATGGATAATACCACCAAGCGAGCGAGAAACATTCTGGTCACCCTAGAGTCGCCCAGGATGAAGGAGTCCTTATTATCAAATGTCCAGAGGTATAACAAGGCTAATCCGGAGGATCCCTTAAATTCTCGCCATCTAGGCATCACTGGAGAAACTCAAAAAATATATGTCGTTGAGCACCTTTCACCGGAGTGTAAGCAGCTACATGCTGCTGCGAGGAAATACGCAAGAGAAAATCAGTACACTTACGTGTGGGTGAAATATGGTAGAGTTTACCTACGTAAAGATGACAACAGCGGCAGTATTTACATAAAGAATCTTGAAGCCCTAGAAAGATTAGCCTAGTCAATTTAAATTATTATTTAGTTATATTAGTATGTTTTAATGTGTAAGTTTTATACATTTTTTTATTATAACATGTATATATTTTATCAGAATGTTAACAGAATTCGCTCCAAGATCAATGATATACATCTTAATGCGTTAACTTGCAATTACGATATTATCTGTCTCACGGAGACTAACCTTAATAGTGGCGTGTATGACTCTGAGTTATTTGATGCTCGGTACAACATTTTCAGACGTGATCGGGAGAGTACATCTATTAGCAAAATAGAGGGCGGTGGCGTTCTAATCGCGGTGAAAAAAGACATAAACGTCGTCAGGCAGACTTCGTGGGACAGTGATGTCGAGGATTTGTGGTTAACTATAACCCCTCGAAATATTGACAATAAACCAATAAATCTTTGTTTGTGCTATTTGCCTCCGGATCTTCCAAAAAAATCGCTTCAATCCTTTTACGACAATTTTTACAAAGTAATTTTAAATACAAATGCGGATTCTGAATTTGTCTGTATTGGCGACTTCAATACTCCAAGTCTATCCTGGTCTAAAAAGCCTAACTATCTAGCAATGACAGCGGGTCCCCGTAATGACCAAAAGTCTCTCCTTTTGTATGATACTATGTCCCTTTGTCGTCTTAATCAATACAATAATATTTCAAACGCTAAGGACCGCTTTCTTGACCTTGTGTTAGCTTCAATGGATGTCCAAGTGTATGGGGCCGACCCCCTAAGTAGACAGGATATACTCACCCTGCTATAGTTGTAGACATTGATTTTGACTTAGGTGTGCCTACAAAAGCTCTAAAACCTAGACCTAACAGGCGCTTTAACTTTTATAAATGCAGATTCGATGAAGTCAGGTCTGAGTTATCCGCGATAGATTGGTGCTCTGTTCTGTCTTCGGATGACATAGATATTGACTTAGATCAATTCTATGCTACCGTCAATAACATAATTAGTAAATATACACCTCTGTCTAAGAATAAAAATAATAAATACCCAGTGTGGTTTAGCCCTGCTCTTAAACAATGATTAGAATTGAAATTTAAATATCACAAGCTTTATAAAAAATTTAATAATCCAAGAGACTATGACGAGTTTGCGTATTATAGAACGAAAAGCAAGCACATGATTGTTGACTGTTATAATAGATTTGTGACTTCAGTTGAAGATTCCCTCCAAAACGATGTCAAGTCTTTTTGGAAATTCATTAATAGTAAAAAGGGCGCGTACACGATTCCTTTGACCATGGAGTATGAAGGTACATCATCATCTAATCCTACAGAGGTGTGCGAGCTATTTTCTAAATTTTTCAGTTCAGTATTTGAAGATAACACTCCTAATTACAACACTTCACAAAACTCACACTTTCACAGAATATTAAGCGAATAGTTATCACGCAGAAGTCATATTAAATAAAATTAAAAAATTAGACAATAATAAAGGCCCTGGCCCGGACGAAATGCCGGCTCTTTTCATAAAAGCTTGCGCCAAGGAACTTTCTATACCTTTACAAATATTATTTAATAAATCTATTAAGTCAGGGAGGTTTCCGGCCCTATGGAAAATAGCTCATGTTGTACCCATTTATAAGTCAGGAGATAAGAGTCAATGCAAAAACTATAGACCCATTAGCATTTTATCATGTCTTGCGAAATTATTCGAGAGTGTTGTGTATGATGTCCTTTACAGTCATAGTAAACCACTCTTTCACTCGCAACAGCATGGATTTATGACCAACAAGTCCACCACTTCTAATCTTCTTGAATATAAGAACTATTTGTGTAGTGCTTTTGCTAGGAGACTTCAAGTAGACTCCATTTACACAGACTTCGCAAAGGCATTTGACAAAGTCAATCATGTAATCCTTTCTAAGAAGCTGGAAGATTTTGGTATCCATGGCAGTCTACTTCGCTGGCTGCAGTCTTATTTAAGCAATAGGAGTCAACTTGTAGCAGTAAAGGGCCATTTGTCTCAGCCAGTCACTGTCACCTCTGGAGTACCTCAAGGTAGTCACTTAGGGCCGTTATTATTCTCGATGTTCATAAATGACCTGATAGATGCTTTTTCGTGCCCTTGTCTGCTTTATGCAGTTGATCTCAAAGTTTATGTAACTGTCAGTAATGATGCTGATGCTTCTAGGCTGCAGGCAGATCTGAACTTGCTCTCGGAGTGGTGTAATCGGAACTATATGCAACTTAACATCAGTAAATGTGTCGTCATAAGTTTCACTTGGAAAACACACAAGTTTGTGTTCGATTACACCATTGAAGGCAAGGTTCTTGCTCGTTGTGCTGTTGTGAGGGACCTGGGAGTGCTTTTTGATGAAAAGTTGACCTTTAAAAATCACTATGACTACATAGTTGAACGCTGCTCGCGCCTTCTGGGATTTATCTCAAGATCCACTAGATGCTTTCGTCAAACTAAAAGCTTTATTAGTCTCTATTACTCTCTTATACGAAGTGTTCTTGAGTACAATTCGGTGGTATGGTCTCCTTTTTATCATATCCATGCCAATCGAATAGAAGGCATTCAAAAACGATGTCTAAAGATTCTTAGCTTCAGATGTGGAATGAGTCGCAAGCTTACCTCATATGAAGAACGTTTGAAGTATTTCCACATGGTTCCTCTACACAAACGACGTCAAAGTAATGATCTCACTGTGTTGTATAAGATTGTACATGGTCTTATAGATTCCCCTAGCCTTCTTTCTTCATTAAATTTCAATACCCGATTTAGAATCAGTAACCGTAACTATAATATCTTTACCCTCCAAATTTTCACTAACAATACATCGTATTATAATCCAATCGTTAGAATGTGTCGCCAATTTAACGAAATCCTTGTGACCAACAGAGAAATAGATATTTTTCATTGTAATCTTTCACAGTTCCGAAGGCAAATTAGCACAATTTTAATAGAGTAGAAGCAATTTTTTTAGTAATTTTAGCAATTTTAATAGGTAGCATTTTTCATGTCATACTTTGGTAATTTAGTTTAGTCCATAACTGAGTCTGAATCAAAATACTGTTTGCAACAGTGCTCTCTGGTAGCTTTTAATATTTGTATTTAGACGCTATTAGGCACACATGTTTTGGTTTACAATCTAGGACAATACCAATTTTAAGCTTACAAACTGTTTACAAACTGATTGTAATCTGTTTTGTGTGTTAATAAATAAATAAATAAATAAATAAATAATATCAACATGGGTGTTAATTCTATGGTTTTGAGACGTCAATTACATACGAAAAAGGCATCGATTTGAAAATGTGGACACGAAATTTAATCTCGGTATAATAAACCAAGTTCTGGAACACCTGATGCAGAACCATAATAGTTCCGCTAAACTATAGGAAATATAAAAATACCGCCCTAACAAAAGCTATTCACCCTGATGAGCATGTTTTGTTGAAGTATAAAAATCCAAGATATGGAACACGTCATGCAGAACCATAAGTTCAGCTAAACTATAAGAAATATAAAAATGACGCCTTAGCAAAAGTTACATAGTTGTTCAGCCTGATGAGCATTTTTTTTTAAGTTTAAAAATACAAGATTTGGAACACCTGATGCAGAACAAAGCTAAATTTATTTGCATAAACAACATGGTGTTTACGATAAATTATAGTTAAAAAAAATAACTAAAAAACACGCTATAATAGCAATACAACTAAAAATGCTACTCAAAATAACAATAAATAGTTTAACAAAATATTGATTGTATTGTAAAAAAACCGCGCAGTGCTAATTTTATTCTTACCTGCTACAAGTTAGACGCAATCGTTTTATTTATTTACAAAGGTAACGTGGTCTATTTAGTCAGTTTATTATAGACGTGTACGCTAAAATTGAAATGGGGCGATTGGTATATATTCGCACAAACCAGAAGAATGCGTGCATTTGTGGGACGCTATGTAGCAAGATTTTGTGGTGCATTATATTTTTTGGCAAAAATAGCGTTATCTAAATAATCCCTAGACATATTGTTTGACTACTCGTTTCGCCTATCTACTCGGAAGTGAATTTGTTTAAAAATGTAAATGAGTTGTGGTTTTTATGGGGCGACATAGTCGTTAAACGACAAAGCCCGTCACAATAAAGAAAAAAAAAAAAGTCTTTTAAGTTTTTCTTAGATGCTTCAGGAGTGACTGAAAAACATGCCTGACGAGAGCAATCCTCGCTGAAATCAGGCGCCAAAATAATATCTTGCAACAGCATCGCCAGGTATTGCAGCCATATATATTACTTCTAGGCGGAAGGACGCAAATACAATGTTCAATATCCTACTCGATTTATACAGAACGGAAACACCGACTTGCTTTGTGACACGAAATTGTGACAAAGCGAAGATGTTTCAGGATTGCTGGCTAATCGTTTCAGATGAATGCGAAATGGAATATAAGGCAGTAGAAGCTGTAGATAGAACTTTACGTGCCCAAGAGTTTTCAAAAATATTATTAAAATTTGAGGAAGATCTCCTTCCTGAAGTAAAGTCAATGTTTGCATTGACTTTACTTCAGGATGGAGATCTTCCCCAAATATAATTGAAGCTGAGATTCTCACTGGGAGTGGTGCCGGTGAAACTGAATTTATTCTGCGTATACTACTCTTCTCCAACAATTTTCTATTTTAATTTTAAACGTACACAGTTCTCTGTGACCACTTGCTTAGCTATGACATTAAAATATGAGGTTTTTTTTCTCATGGCTAACTTTACGTGGCTTTCTCTAGGATTAGTCACGCTTCAGGTCTTTTCATATTAGCTTCCGAAGGAAAGACTCCCTTCATTTATTGTATATATATATTTTATAAACTATGGTTACTATCTTAAATAAAAATAGTAATTTATTGACTTTTAACGTATAATACTGCCACAAATATTTTCATATGTATCTACATTAGTTCGTATTTGTATTAATACGCAGGAATCATAAAATCCACGCGATCGAAGTCGCGGGCATCAGCTAGTAAGTTTATAATTATTCAGTGTTTTAAGTTTAGAAGATCGCAGACAAATACCAATTTCCTTATCGTGTTTTGTTTTGGCAGACGGGAGGCGATTTATGTTGCAAGCATTTATATGGCTACAGTATCCAGTTTATATCAGGCAGGCATATGCTTGTTTTACATCCGACGTTGTGTAAAAAAGTAGACTAATATCATAAAACTTACATTCAATCTATGACGTTTTTCTAAATAACAGGCATGGTCAAAAATCATCTTATAAGCCTGGATAAATTTTGCGGGTTCTGCTCTTGTATGAAAATTTACTCGCTTATCGAAGGATTTTTTCCAGAAAATCCCATCAAAAGGAAATAACTCAGGCATGTAGTATAATTTTACTTTGGCATTCTTCATAGTAGCAATGTTCACATATTTTACTCTCATGCTCAGAAAAATCCAATGGAAAAACATCCAATAGATATCATGGATCAGTGATAACCCAATTGTAAAGTACATAGTGATAGCTACATGAAAATATATCGGTATTACTTTGTAGAATGCCATATTCAATCCAATTATAAAAAGTATTTGAAATAAGAATACACAAATATTCACGATCCTGTACACCTCCAGAAGTCTTTTTCTCATAAATTTAGTCTCTTGTGACCCTAATAAAATGTCAATTTTTATGCAATGATTTAATACTTGCAGTTCTGTGCATTGATAAGTACCATTTATCATGTAACCATTAATTAATGATGTTATCATTATCGACGATAAGGCTTCTCCATTCGTTAATACTTGGTCATTGTATAACGTGTACACTGTGTATGCGGTATTTGTATTCATAAAAATAAAAATTAAAGCGAAGTACACAAGTGAGCCCATTGATTTTCCAACAATTTGATTGTTTGCAATTTCAAATCGAATGTACCCTGTCCAGTATAACCATCGTGATATCTTGCCGTACATATTGATGTACTCTCCTGTTAACACTTTTTGTTCTGCCTCACTCATGTTGATCGTACACGTTTGTTCATAGTAAAAGAAGTATATACATTTGGCATCTATGTAATTGAAATTACATTTACTATAATGACATATTATTCGTAGAAGGCAGAGCGATACTAATCTGGTAATATAGTAAGCAAATTACAATAAACATTATTGTTTTTTAATATGCGACAGGCCCACCGTACATTCTTACCAACGCATACACCGTTCTGTTGGCATTAAATAGTTTTTCTAGTTAAATTTCTTTTGTGCATAATAAATAATAATAAAATTAACTATTGTATTTCAATCTAATAAAATGTTTATTTACATATATACAGTGTTATATAATAAATAAATAGTAACTATTATGAAAAAAAATCGGGTGTAAGTGGTTCATTAACATCTTTGAACCAAAGCCAACCTCTTTTGCACGTGGTGCACCCTGTTGACTGACAAACGAGGCTCTGGCGAAAAGAGAGATAGGGCATAGCGTATTTTTTAAAGCTGCCCACTGGGGAAGTACCTCCACCTCACAGAATACTGCAGCCAAATAACAAATAAGGGTTGTTGTGTTCCAGCGAGTAAGTGAGATCACCGGAAAGAAAGAATAGAAGGAATATAGGCCGACAACGGATCGGCGCGGCGGAAAAAAGACGTAAAAAATGTTACAAATTTATGTATATTTTACAAAATAAGGACTTGCTAAATATTTTTAACATATGCTAACTATGTCAAGTAAAATATATCGAAAATTTTATCGTAAATTGTGAAGCAAAGTGGATTTTTGGTGGCCTTCTACGAATATTACGTAATAAATGTAAGGTTAACATTGTGATATGCAGTACCGGGGATAGCGGCAGCGGTGGCCTTAAACTGGAATCTACTAGTATTAGTATTCAAAGAATGTGGGCATTTCGACGAGCTCGGTGGTCGAATGGTTAGCTATGGCCACTTTGACTCCGAGGTCGCGGGTTCGATTCCCGCACAAGACAAACATTTGTGTGCATGGACATGTCTGTTTGTCTTGGTCTGGGTGTTTATATAATATAAGTATGTATTTACAAATAAAAAAATGTATTTATGTACATTTATCTGTCGTCTAGTACCCATAACATAAGCTTTGCGCTTAATTTGGGACTAAATGGCGCTGTGTAAATTGTCCAGAAATATTTATTTATTTATTGCTGTTTCCACTAGCCCGCCGTTATCAGGGGTCCTACCGCCGAAGCTGAAGCCGATTACCATCGGAATTTTGGAATGCGAAAATGTAACTATTTTAAGATTTAGAATTTCGCTAGAGGGCGCTCTCCATGTAAACAACTGTGCATTTATGTCTGGAATATTTACAAATATTAAAAATATAAAACTATCAAGTGAAGTTGTGATCTACTAGTAACTTTCAAAAGTGACAAACGTTTACTAAAGGTGAAAGTGTAAAAATACTAAAAACTGCCTGTTTTAATGTATAAACAGTCTAAACAAAATAAACTTGTGGTTAACGTCGTGTGTGTCGGGTAGTTGCGGTTGGACTGTTTCAAAGAGATAAGAGACTGTTTTCTGTTTATTCACCGCAATTTTCGAACAATTTCAATTTATTTGTTGTATTATAAATTGTTATATTACGTAAAATAAACTTCATTATTATCATCATCATCAGCCTGTATCTACCCACTGCTGGATATAAGCCTTCCCCAATGCTTTCCACCAGATACGATCCTCCGCCTTCCGCATCCAGCCGCTCCCAGCCGCTCTCTTTAGGTCATCGGAACATCTAGAGGGAGGGCGCCCAACACTTCGTCGTCCTACTCGCGGCCTCCACTCTAATACCTTCCTCCCCCATCTGCCATCACTTACTCGGCAGATGTGACCCGCCCATTGCCACTTCAGCTTGCAAATTCTTAAGGCTATGTCGACAACATTAGTTCTCCGTCGAATTTCTTCGTTCCGGATACGATCCCGCAGAGAAACCCCGAGCATAGCCCTCTCCATCGCTCGCTGCGCGACCTTTAACCTGTGGACCAGTCCGATGGTCAGTGTCCAAGTCTCTGCACCATATGTCATTGCAGGGAGGACGCACTGGTTGAAGACTTTAGTCTTCAAGCATTGGCGTATCTGTTCGGCGAAGATGTACCGAAGCTTTCCAAAAGCTGCCCAGACCAGTCGAATACGTCTATCGATCTCTTTGTTGAAATTACCCCGGCCAAGCTGTATGGAATGTCCGAGGTAGACATAGTCATTAACCACTTCAATAGCGGCATTCTCTACTATAACCGGGCTAGGGATGACATAGTCGTTGTACATGACTTTCGTCTTGTCGAAATTCATCCCCAGCCCCACACGTCGAGAAGCAGCATTGAGATCGACCAACATACGACTGAGGTCCTCCAGCGATTCAGCCATTATAACCACGTCGTCGGCAAACCGAAGGTGTGAAATGTACTCGCCATTCACATTGACGCCCCGTTTTTTCCAGTCCAGCGTCTTGAATACGTCTTCCAGAGCAGCGGTGAATAGTTTTGGGGAAATAACATCTCCTTGACGTACTCCCCGCTGCAGCTGGATAGGCTTAGACTGCTGGTCCTGGACGCGGACAGTCATTGTCGCAGCGCTATATAGCCATCTCAGCACCTCGATATAGCGGTGGTCGACTTGGCATCGCTGTAAGGATTCCAGAACAGACCAAGTTTCGATGGAGTCGAAGGCTTTCTCGTAGTCCACAAAAGCCACGCAGAGCGGCAAATTGTACTCTGTGGTTTTGTGCACAATCTGCCGCAATGTATATATGTGGTCCACGGTGCTGTAGCCTTTACGAAACCCAGCCTGTTCCGGTGGCTGGTAGTCATCAAGCCTTCGAGCGAGACGATTCGTGATAACCCTTGAAAACAGCTTATACACGTGAGTCAGGAGCGAGATCGGTCTATAATTCTTCAATAAGGTTTTGTCACCTTTTTTGAAGAACAAGACAACCAAACTCCTGGTCCACGCGACTGGTGCGGTCCCATTGTGAATGACGGAATCAAACAGACGTTGTAGTTCCTTTAGAACCGGAGTTCCTCCAGCTTTCAACAGTTCTGTTGTAATTCCATCCTCACCGGGAGCCTTACCATTTTTCAGCTGTTCAAGGGCTATCCTAATCTCACCCATGCTGATGTCTGGAATATCCTAGGTTTCGTGTCGGGTTAGCGGGGCTCGGCGATCACTTACACGAGCAGCTGATGTAGGGACAGGTGCATGTGCAGCATAGAGTTTACCATAAAATGTCTCCACCTCTGAGAAGAAGACACGATTCGACCATCTTCTAGCTTGAGCCTCGACAGATAAGCTCTTTCAGAAGGCCGAGAAAAGACTTTCAGGCCCTTGTTGCGAGCTATCACGTCTTCAACTCGTTTAGCATTGAAGACGCGACAGTCCCGCCGTATCAGCCTTCTGATTTGCTTATTTAAAGCTGCATATTCTGTCGAAGCTCTAACAGATGCTGTCGCCTCGCGTCTCTTCTGCATAAGAGCCAGAGTTTCGCTAGAGAGCTTGGCCTCCCGAGCTCTATGCTGCCGCCCAAAGTGTTTTCTACCGACTTCGTGTAGTGTTGTCCCTATTCTATCTGATGCCTCGTCCATGTCCGTAGTGGTTTCCAACGAATCGAATCGGTTTTGAAGTTCCAGTTGGAACTTTTCCGAAGCTTGAGTGATCTGAGGAAGAGTTGGACGTAGATTCGACTTCATCATATGGGCTCTTTCGAGTTTGTAGCTTATATTTAGGGTGCCTCGTACAAGTCGGTGGTCGCTACCGGTACCAAACCTGTTAACCACCGAGACATCCCTAAATATCCGCCTTTTATCTGTTATGATGAAGTCGATCTCATTCCTAGTCACCTTGTCGGGGCTTTGCCAGGTTCATTTCCTATGGGGCTTCTTTTTAACTCTTTGCGGCACAGATTTTTATATTCAGAGTAAAACTAATATTTTTGTATATTCTTTATTACTTAGGCTTACTTTTAAGTAGATTTTGGTGTTTTTCGTATGTGAGTTGATGGGGGGGTCAGATATGGGGTGGTTACTGTGGGTGACCACTGTGAAGAAAATAGCTAAATATAGTATGATTTTTTTATTATTATAAAGTGCAAATCTAGAAATAAAAATGCGTACATACTAAAACATAAGTATCACAAAGTATTCTAAACAAAAATTATTGTTTGTGGTGGTCCTCAAAACAAGATTTGCCCTCTCGGTAGCATAAGGGAACTTTGCATTTTTTGCAGCCAGAAATTGTACGCACGGGCTCTTTTTTCGTGCTGCATCTACTGCAACGCCTGGAAGTTCCTCGAACTGGCTGATGATTTGCGACAGCTAGGCGAACAGATCTAGAAACTTCAGATTTGTGTTTTTTTATGGAAACCAAACTCGGTGAGGGTGGAATGCTTCTAGACCTGTTTTTCATGAGCTTTTCCTCCTCTTTCGAGAACTTTCCCTACCTAAATCAGTTTCCACTCTATCTCCAACTTTTCCAATATACCTCTCAAAGTCAGACAATAGCCAGAGGATGCACGCTTGGTCTAAACCTTGTACCCGCGTTTAGTTGGTTTTTTGGGAATGTACTGCTTGAGAGAACTTCTTCCTTTGAATTTTATCATAGACTCATCTATAGCTATATTCTTTGTAGGGTAGTATTTTTTTATAAATGAGTCTCTAATTTTATTAATATGTGGCCGGATTTTATACAGCTTGTCATAGCTAGGATCTGTTCTACTTGGCATCAAGTTGTTGTCATTCAAATGAAGGTTCCCTAGAATCCAACAAAATCTCGTCAAAGGCATGAATGAAGATATGTATTCGTCTTGTAAGTCGGTTGAAGAAGACCAGTAATCTCGGTAACTTGGGCTCTTTTTTATTCCCATGACTAAATTGAGACCAATAAATACTTCTATTTCTTCTTCTGTGACAGGATTATAAGATCCTCCTTTTTATTGAGCATATAAGTTAGTCTGAAAGGTCTAAAGTTGAACGAGTTATTTTGTCCAGAATAACTGAAAAATGATAAGTAGGGATAGTTCTCTCTGAGCAGCCAGAAAGTTATCTCTGGCTGCTCACAGAGACAAGACACAGACAAGTCAGTAAGTATGTGTTGTGTGGAGGGGTCATAATCGTCAGGAGGTATAGGTAATTGAGTACGATTTTTTCCATTTTGGAACCTGTATATCAGCCCGCGCAGTAGATGCTCCTGGTTGTGGAGCTGCTGCTGATGATGAAGGATGAATGACCGGCCGAGAAGAAAATAATCTGACTAGAGGTGTGTCATCTTCTGATTCAAATTCAGAGTTAGGTAGATTAGTACCTTTGAAGTCTTCACTGAGTAAAATTTCTCGCGTCGTCGTACTTGGACCTTCAACGATGAGCTCATCTTCGACATCCGAACCATCGCCACCCGCATAATTGTCATCATCAGAAGGTATATCAACATATTCCGATAAAGCATTCTCGATTTCCTGGGTAGATAAACCCGTTCTTTTCATTATCTGCAAAAATAAAACCAATATGAAATAAAACTACTTGTTATAGAAAAATTATACCTTTACAGTACGGTGGTAACCGCTGCTATCCACTATAAATAAGGTGTAATTTTCAAAAACCTCTTATGTTTATTTGTGATAATTATACTTATTATACAAGATTAATCATATTTCAACAATTTGAACATAAAAATAATTCATATTTGTAAATATTAACTTACCAATGAAATAAAACACTTGCAGAACAACGAAATTCAAATTTCACCGTTTTTCGTTTGATAGTCCAGTTTTCCTTTTGGCCGTCAGAATACGACAATTAGCACTATTCAAATGTTACATGTTAGTATCGTTCATATTAATACAAACTTTAACCAATAAATGTCGCTGTATCATAAAACACGCGAATAAATAGGTGGTTAATTCTACTCACCACTGTGAAGAAAAGAGAGAACGAGTTCATCAAAAAGAGCCCCTCCATTTGGAGGAAATTAACCAGCATTTGTCCCCTGTGGTTCCTCAACCCCAAACCAAACCCTCCGACAACCGATTCGTCGCATTCTTGTACTCCCACCTTGGCGTTGAAGTTCCCGACAACAACCGTGAAGTGGGTCTTGGTGGTATTACGTATGGCCTTCGTAATGTCCTCATACATGGCCTCGACCTCTTCATCCGGGTGTGTTCTCGTTGGAGCATATACCTGTACTACTTTCAAAGAGTATCTCTTTGTCAGTTTTAGCACAAGATATGCTACCCTCGACGACACACTGGATACCTCCACTACGTTGTTGACGAGAGCTTTATGAACGAGGAACCCGACACCGCCCTGGGAGAGCCGGTCTCCTTCACGGTAGTAGAAGAGGTTGCCAGATTCGAGTATCACGGTCTCCTCTCCCTCTCGTCGGATTTCCGACAGACCCAGAATCTGGCATTTGACTGACCTCAATTCTACTTCCAGCTCCTCCACATCCTCGTCACGCCTCAGAGTCCGTGTGTTAAAAGTGCCTATTGTCAGTTTTTGTTGGTGGCCTGCCAACCGGAGATTGTTCGCACCCCCCGCCCTGCCGGAACCGAGACCGCCACCATGGCCCGGGATAGCAGGGCTACTGGGTACTGGGGGCCATATATTTTCTTGTATAAACATTGGAGAGAAATGCCCTTGAGTCGCCACGCTGGGCAGGCAGGTTGGCGACTTTCGCCAGAGCCTCGTCCGTTTATCTGCAGGGTGCACCACGTGCAGGTGAGGTTGGCTTTGGGTACGAAGATGGTATTGAGCCACTTACACCCCACAAAATAAACTTACTAACTATTAAACATTTATTCGATTAATAAATTTTCAAATATTAGTTCATGACCAGCGCCACCTAGTCGAAACAATTTAATTACGCAATACACATTAAGACTGCGTAGGCGCTGCATTTCCATGCTTCTTGATATAAAAAGCATCATAATAAATGCCCGCTACGTAGTGAACTTTGGATACTGATAGTTAATAGAGGTCGCTACTTGTGCAATTTCAACAATGAACTGCAGTGGCTGCAATAATATTATAAAGTCTGAACATTATGTGGAATGCCACCATTGTCACGAAAAATTCCACTATCAATGTCTCAATATTCAGAAGGATGAGTTTATTTCATTTAGCGAGGAATACCGCACTTCATGGATGAGTCAACAACAACAAAAAAAAAATAATATAAAATTGTAGTTGGTAAGTTGTCGAAAATATGTAAATATACTTGTTTAATTCGCGTTTAATAACGTAAGATTGAGCAAAGGCACTAAATAAACAGTAATTATTATTGAAAATGCTCACGTTCCTCGCTTTGGTGTGTGTGTGTTACCGCCAACACGGCGCTAGCCTGGTATTCGAGCTGTAGGTACTCTTACCCGCTGCGCAAAGAAACCGGTCAACACAGCACGGTCAGCAAGCTGTGCCGTGCGGGCGCAGTAAAGCAAACCTAGAACGTTCGGCGTTATAGGTGAAAAAAGCGAAGTAACAACGATGGTTAATTCCTACAATTCGTTGAACCGTTTTATTCAGCAAACAAATGTATTACAATTGGTAAGGGAAAAAAAAAAAAAACATGGATAATTCTCATACAAGCTATTGCCCTACTTAAGAAACTGATTATATTTATCGAATAATTAATGTGATAAACCGATTACCTTTAGAAGAAAAAGATTAATAAAAATGTAAGCACGAAAGATGATGCAATTATATTTGGGTATGAATTAGAAAGAATGCAATAAATTTTTCACTAAATATCTTTACAATTACTTAGAAAAAGGTATTTACTAAAGAAATATTATTATGTTTTAATTTTGTATTTTCATTGATACAGAAATGAAATATTTCGATGGAGAAATGTGGAATTTGGTTGTATAATATTTCCACTACACATTTATTCTATGCTAGTAAAGGCAATTCTGTATATAATAATAATATTCCGCAGGGCAGCTTGTGTGGCGAGCTGTTGTGTGAGTAGCGACACCACGGACCCGAGTCTCCAGAGAGTCGGTCAGGGCCTTCGTATCCGACGTGTCTTCATCGGTCGGAGTGTAAACACAAGAAGGCCCGCAGGACTCTCAGCTCTGGCTTGCCTTCATTGGCCGTCCAGAGAGGAGCCGCTAGAGCTATATGCTCCAGGGATGGAAGTGTTAAAGGGCATCACGCCGCGAGTAACTTCGGAGAAAGCGCAGCACACCTCTAGACATCCCTGAGTCACTCACACCGGTGTTGCCCCCGGCCGTTTTCCTGGCACTTCGGGGGCCCATCTAGTGAGTGGCAAGCCACCGCCTGCCGCAAATAACTAGCTATAAAAGCAGTTATGGCAGGCGTACAACATTACATCAAACTTCTCTAAGGAACCTACATGGCAAATTTGGAATCTCTAGACCCAGCGGTTTGGGTTGTGTGTCGATATATATATGAGTCATTCAGTCAGTTTCGTCTTTTATAGTATATCTAGATTATAAATGTAACATTTTTATTGTTATATTACGTTATTATAAATGGGTGCCAAAAAAAACAATACCTACCCTTGTAATTAAAGTAAAATGATTTGAAAAGTTATACATGTAACTAACCTAACCACAAAAAAATACCTGCCAATACATATCTACTACATTACATATGTACAGTGCGTTTTTAACAAATTGCTGGTGCCTTGAAAATTCGCAAAACAGGCAATCATCAACGAAGTCGCTCATCGTACATTCAGCGATGACCGACTTCTTCCCCTGCCTCGCCCGCCGCCCGGACCGGACCATAATATCGCAGACTCGGTTTGTCTTCGTCGTAACTACATATTACAATATTTGTCCAAATGGTGTAGTGTAAAAGACAAAGTTTATCTAATTTAAATACCAAAAGCGTTAAAAGTATTTGATAAATTTTACCACCAAATGTGCATGAGAAATAAAATATATTTTTTTATTGTATTTATGGTTGTCTATTTTGGCGAAGATGGCTTACACATAAAAGATAGATATATGCTGTCGTAGGCTTTTTTGTAGGCCTATTTGAAATATACATTTTCATCATACATTATTTACGTGTAGCTCTCACGGTTTTTGCAGCGACAGAATAGCTCGCAGATGACAGATTTTTTTTTCACACTTATCGTTATATTTTGGAAAATTCACACAATATGTTTATAAATTATATCCTATATATTATTTTGATGTATAAGCTATATTATTGTAAAGTTTCATTAAAATCCATTCAGTAGTTTTGCGTGAAAGAGTAACAAACATATAATATTAGTAGGATAAGTAAAAGTAGGATAAGCGGTTGTTCTCGTCCCCGGTGTGATTATAATAATAATAATAAAAACATAAATAATAATATAAAAATAAAAACCATGACAGTGACAAGATGTCAACATAAAGAAAATCTTCGAAATCGAATATTCTACGAAAACTTATGATCAATCAAAGAAAATGAAAAACCCAAAGGACGCTGACCAGAGCCAGAAAACGAAACGCACACCCAACACTTCAGGATTCGTCGCTTAACTCCGCCTCGCAGCCGCTGTCACCCGTGAGCAACACACCAGTGTCGGCTGCAGTTGCGTCGAGTTCGAGCGACGAGTTCCACACTCCCCCGGCGACGTCGACACCTGTGCGCCGGCGAGGACGGCCGCCGTCTTGCTTGGGACCACGCGGACACAGACAACAGGGTCCACGCTGTCGGTGGTGCAGTGCGCCGCATGAGATGGAATAAGCAAATTAATGAAAATGTCATGCGAGCGTACTACGAGGTCACAGAGGGGGGAACTAACCTCACTGCGTACCGTGTTCGGATGCTTTCTGTGTTTCAGGCCCTTGAACCAGCTGTCAACGTCTCAGCCCAACGACTTTCGGATCAAGTGCGGGCCATTCAACGCTGTCATCTGTTGGATGCTGCCGTACTTGACAGGCTACGTTTGCAAGCCCAAGACAGTCGTGTCATTTCTGAATCACCAAGGACTGCAAATAGTGCGCTACAAACTATAGCGGCTATTCCTGAGCCCTCCTTTGCAGATGAAGATGAAGACACGGCTGATACTACGGGTAACCGGTATGATAAATTGAGGAGAACTTTGGAGGATGTGATTGATAAATATCGGTATGTACCCACGCACCTTAGACCAGATGTACCACGTTTGCCCATGAATAGACAAAATAGTCAGCTAATGGGAGCCTTGGATTTACTGTTATCAAATTATTTTGATAGCAGTGAAAGTTTGGTAGATACGCACTCAATTTTATATTGCGCAGCGTTTACGGCATGTCGTGTAGCTCATATTCAAATTTCCAAATTGTGACAGGGCTGCACGACCAACTCACCAGAAGCCAACCTGGCAATATAGAATTGAGAAGCGTATAGTCGATAACAGGGTTCTCATTGCAAAACTTATTTGTTTCAGAACGGGTAACATGCGCCCTAGGGTTATGCGTTTTGTGAATCGAGCATTTATTGGTACTAATGTAGCACCAGAAGAATATTTGTCTCGGGCCACAGAACGCATAGACCTACTAAAACAAAAAGTTTATGCATGGGCAAATCGTATGCGTAGGTATAAGAAGCGGGTTGACCGATATTTACAAAATCGCATGTTCCAAAGTAATCAGAGGAAGGTATATAGAATTTGAGAAGGACCTGAACAAAGTGTGGCTAACACGCGCCTACCTGATAAAGATACCATGAATTTATTCTGGAGAAATATCTGGTCAGCGCCTGTCAGCCACACTAACGATTTGTGGCTTGAAACAGTCAAACAAGCATGCGAACAGATTACACCAATGACAAATCGTCCCTTAGCTTACAACACCGCTCAAGTCGAAAATTGGCGGTTTTCACATTTTAATGCCATTCGATGGAGCTGCTCATTGCGCGTCTAACCATTGGTCACATAATTATAGATTCGACCAATCAGAAGCCGTAATTCGAAAAGTAGTGACAGCGCGCAAGTCAGTTGGACTCCCAACACCGCACAAGTCCCTAGTCTGTCATACATTTTTCGTAAAAATACTTAGCGCTCCGTAATTATTACATTTTGATGTGGGTTTTATCGCTGAAAGGTCTTTTCACGAAATTATAATAGAAGATTAAGAGCTAAGCTATATAATAAAGTAATGTTTATTGATTTACACATATTAATATAGAAAGAAATGACAATAGAATATCTTCATTTACTTAAGCGGTGTTTACTATCGTTTTTTTTTTAACTTAGGCGGTGTTTCAAAATATATTTTATTTCTTGTAGGAAGCTCAATTATTGAAATACACAATGGGTGGAGAAGAAATGGATTCCTGGAGTGATCCGAGTTCAGGTGATGAATTGTTATGTGCCCTATTACAAGAAGCAGGACTGTGTCAAAACATAAACGGCGTAAACAAAGTTGCAAAGATGATAAAAAAAGAATCTATAAACAATTCCCTTGAGGGTTGTTGTGTTCCTGAGAGTGAGTGAGTGCACCGGAAAAGAAGCAGTTGCTGTGTTGGCAGAAGGCGCGAGCAATATTTCATGTTGCGATATGGCTACGGTAACCGCTTCACATTCAGGGCCGTATGCTTGTCTGCCACCTGACGTAGTATAAAAAAAAAAAAATAGGTCAGTAGATTAGGTTTGTTTTGAGATCCACATTTTTTTATTTTTTTATTATTAGTTAGTTATTTATATTTATAATGCAATAATTCCTATTATTTTTTTACATTTGAATCAAAAAGATTCCTCTGATACCAAAGCATGCAATTCTCCTAATAAATACGGAATTGTTGCAACACCAATAAACGAACAAAACTTTGGGGAGTCCATGAAAAGAAATATAAATAGCCAGGACAATTTACGAGTAAACATAATATTTGATCAAAAAATAGATTTGGATATTGAAAACATTGATATTAACAATCTATAAGTTATAGTAATAGGTGGTAATGATTTCTTTGATCTGCAACAGGGAGGCACCACCCGAATTCGCTACGGTGGCCATCGAGGATCCTCAGCCTTCTGTATTGAATGTTGGCAATATCACATGTAATACACACAGGCAATATGGCAGTGAGAAAGTTGTGCAAGACCTTCCTAGGTCTTGCACAACTTTCTCACTTTCTATAGTGTATTATAATACTGTCCTAAATTAAAAATTCTATATTTTTTTTTTATAAAATTTTTTTTTTGAAGTGGTCATACTCAGTAATGTTTCATATCATGGCGATCTGTTAAGTCATAAAAACGACAGAACAAGCCCTAAAAGATCTAAAGAAATATGAACGCAATGTTACTAAAGGATGAAAGGTGAAAATTATGTAGGATACAGAAGAGACAGAAAAGCAAAGACCAAAGAAAGATTTAAAGCGTATAAGACGTTAAGCCTGTAAGATCCATGAAACCACCGTGCACTTCTGCGTTTTGCAAGAAACCGAAACTCAGATCATGTGACAACATAAATGACAACATAACTGGGAGCAGCGAAGATTATTTATAACTTCTCACGTAATAAAGTACCAAAGAAAGCTACAAAAAATCCAGAATGATCCAAAAGAACTGATAGTCGAACTTACGTTTCGACGATTGACAATGTACGTCACCAAGTCTGTAAAAAATGTTCTTGACCACTCTTGGCATTAAAGATTGGTTTGTTAGATTTAGGCTGAAAAAACAGATTGTGCCTCCCAATTTGTTCGTTCGTGATCGTTAAAGTATCGTGTGTCACCAAATACCTTTAAGCAATTGATGTCAACCTTCACCTGCACGCGGTGCATCCTGCTGTCTAACAAACGAAGCTCTGACGAAAAGAGAGGTAGGTTGCGTAATTGTAAGCTACCCGACTGGGGAATGTTGTGATTCTTATGATTTAGGTTATAGATACCTATGTTATAACGATTGTTAACTATTCTTGAAGTATTTCTTAATAAACTTCTCTTTGTCAATCTATCTATCAATACCTTATTCCCTAACATTTCCGCAAACAACACCGCCTTAATCTAATAAAATATCTGTCAACACAGCTCAAGTCATAAAATAAAAGTTAAAATAGAGTAAATCGTCAAAATAAGTATAAATAATTATTTCTTAACTATATAATAGCCTAGTTAATAGGCTATTTATTAAGTAATAACAGATAAAATCCACCGATTTTTTAAAATAGACAGTTTTTTTCGTCTCCTATATAGTTGGTAAAAATGACTTATGCGGTGTTGTTAGCTAAGGGACGAAAATGTCATTATAACCAAGGATGATGTAGCTTATGCGGTCCGGTGCTTAGCCAATTGGAAATCACCAGGACCGGATAAGCTGCAGAATTTTTGGTTGAAGTGGCTGAGAAGTTCGCATGCTTGTTTGGCGATCCAATTCCAACAAGCGTTAAATGATGGCTCTTTGCCAAATTTTATGACCACCGGTGTCACTCACCTCCTCTACAAATCTGGAAGTACCACGGATCCTAAAAATTATCGACCAATAACATGCTTACCTACCATCTATAAGCTCCTTACATCCATTTTGAGAAGCAAAATCATTCAGCATATTGATATCAATAATGTTACGTGTGCTACTCAAAATGGATGTAGGAAAGGATCCCGTGGTACCAAGGAATTGCTCCTCATTGACATGGCCATTAGCCAACAGGTTCGTAGAAACCGTAAAGATCTATCGGCATGTTGGATAGATTACAAGAAGGCCTTTGATTCTGTGCCTCATACGTGGCTTATGAAGGTCTTAGAGTTGTATAAAATAGATACAACTCTATGCACTTTCCTAAAGTCATGTATGGGGCAATGGAGAACAGTCCTTCTCTATTCAGGATCCCGATCGATCTGTGGTGATGACGAATCGATTGAGATTAAAAGAGGTATTTTCCAAGGTGACAGTTTGAGTCCCTTGTGGTTTTGTTTAGCTTTGAATCCTTTGAGCACGTTGTTAGAGGATTCAAAGCTAGGCTACAGGTTGCGAAGGGGAGGTCAGGCTATATCTCATCTTCTATACATGGATGATTTGAAACTGTTTGTATGTAGCAAAGTTCAATTAATGGCGTTACTAAAGATCACTGGAAACTTTAGTATTTCTATTAAAATGGAATTCGGTACAGACAAATGCGCCGTCATGCATGTAAAGAAGGGAACGATATTAGTATCTGAGAGACTCAAACTCTCAGATACTATACACCTGAAATCCCTTTCGGAAACTGAAACCTACAAGTACTTGGGTATGTCCGAAAATTGCCGAGACCGACATGAAGCAATCATTGCGAGAACGTTTCCTTGGCCGCCTGAAAAAAGTATTTAATAGTCTTTTATCAGGTGGCAATAAGGTGCGTGCTTATAATGGTTGGGTCATGCCGGTCTTGCTATATTCCTTTGGCATACTCAAGTGGACTCAGACTGAACTTGACGCTATTGATCGTAAAGTCCGAACGATATTGACCACCCACCGTATGCATCCCTCGAAAATGTGGTGGTCGAGGCTTTTTAAACGCTAAAACACTATATAATCGAGAGATATGTAACCTCAGGGAATATTTCCTACAAGCTGACGTGGAGATGCATAGGGATGTGGTCAATATTGATCGTGGATTAACCCCTTTATCTCTGGCTAAAGAGAACTGGCATAAACCTGTAGTATTAAGTGTTGATGATCGCAGAACCATATGGCAAGGCAAAGAGCTGCATGGACGGTTCTACCGGGCTCTACATGGGCCCGATGTAGATCACGTTGCATCCGTGACCTGGCTGCGTTTCGGGGACCTCTTTGGGGAAACCGAAGGTTTTGTCTGTGGAATTATGGACGAAGTTATCAAGACGAATAACTACCGGAAATATATCATGAAGGATGGCACGCTTGATATCTGTCGGGCGTGTCATCTGCCTGGGGAATCCCTCAGACATGTAATTTCCGGTTGTTCTCATCTTGCTAACGGCGAGTATTTGCACAGACATAACCAAGTAGCCAGGATTATTCATCAGCAGCTTGCCTTGAGATATGGTCTTGTGATTACCGAGGTACCGTACTACAGGTATATGCCGGAAGCAGTTCTCGAAAATGACCATGCCACATTATACTGGGATCGATCTATTATCACTGACAGGACTATTGTAGCCAATAAACCTGACATCGTGATAATAGATCGATCAACGCGCCAAGCAGTAATTGTTGATGTCGCTATCCCACATGACGTTAATGTTGTGAAAGCTGAAAAAGGTAAATTATCTAAGTATCTTGATTTAGCTCATGAGATTACCGCCATGTGGGATGTCGATTCAACAGTGATTGTTCTGATAGTTGTGACGGTTAATGGTTTAATCGCCAAGAGCTTCGACCAACATCTCAAGAAGCTCGCGTTGGGAACCTGGATCAATGGGTCAGATACAGAAGGCTGTCCTTCTCAGCACGGCACGTATTGTGAGAAGGTTTCTGTCTCTGTGACCTTGACCACCGATAGTTTGGACCTTGTTCCCGCTATTGGGGGGGATTCTGTTTTTTATATTTTTTAATGTATTTTTTTTGTTATATTATATATTAAAACATGTATAAAATAAGATATTAAAAATAAATAAATGTCATAATAATAATAATAATCTTTATCTGATAAATAAGCATGCATTACAAAATCAAGAATACATTGTGTGTGCACATAACTGTTGAAAATAGTTGACAACTACATAACAATATTATTCTTAGTTCTTAAGTAGAACCGAGAGCGGCTCAATAAGCATACAAATTTGAACGCTGATGCCATAACTAGGTTGGTACCTGTATTTATAGCACCTGTGCTCTCCAGTAATCATATATAAGTACAAATTAAGTGAGCATGAAGTGTTATTTTGACTGTCTAAGTGATTTCTGGGATAAAAACTATCCTATGTGTTATTACAGATTATATTTTACCCGTGTACCAAATTTCATCACAATCCCTTCAGTAGTCAGTGATTTACACGTTCAGTCCCATTATTCCCATTACTGTGGGAATCCCAAGATAAAAAGTACCTTATGTGTTATTACAGATTATATTCTACTCGTGTACCAAATTGCATCACAATCCCTTCAGTATCACAATCTCAGTGAGTTACACGTTCAGTTCCATTGTCCCCATTCCTGTGGGAATTCCAAGATAAAAACTATCCTATGTCTTACGGGACAGGCCCACCACACATTCCCACCACTGTGTCTCCTGTGTAGCCAGGATTAACAGCGGCGACCGCCAAAAAAGGCAATGAACAGTGAAGTCCATTGCAGTCCCGGGGGTACAACTACGGCTGCCTTGGAACTCACAACGAATTTAATCAGAAGAAATTAGTAGGAGTAGGAAGCTTTTGGAATTTGACTTCCCCTCTTAGCAATGTGAGACAGCAATATGGCAAATAAGGCATTAAAAGCCTAAAGAGATGGCTAGTCAAGTGAAGCTCAACTGCCGTGCACCACGGATTTTAAGTATCTACCTAACACTATTGGTGACCTAAAACATTGAGTTGTTACTTAACACATCGATTCCAATAATAAGAATTGCAAAATCGTCTGAACGCTTGGTAATTCTCCCTTGTTGCTACCAAATCAGAATAGTATACTACCCCGGATGCGACCTGTAATGAATTCAACATGTCATCCCGCTCCCGCCGCCAAAGATCACACTCCCAGAGAACATGATGTGCTGTTTAATCGTATTCATAATTTGCAGTAGAACATTCACTTATGGGCGACGGCACTAATTTAAACGAAAAGAGTTTAGCCTTAAAATTGCCATGCCCAGTAAAAAATTGCGCAACGGGGTGATCCACTTCTAACCACTTTTTCTTTAGTCTATCTCTTACCGATTGAAAAAACAGATACAAGTGGCGTCCTTTGGTAGAAGTATCCCACCTTTCTTGCCATTCAGAAATCAATGTTTCAAGTACCTCATTAATAGGTTTGAACAGTCTAAGTATTTTCTCACGATCACGCATTTTCAGAAAATCAGGGACCATATTTTTAGATGTACAGCGGCGTTGTACTTCTAAGTCTACTGGTAACACACCTGCTAGCACGGGTAGTGCCTCGGTGCTTACAGTTCTATACGATTTACATAAAAATATCAGAGCAAGGCGCTGGCTTTGAAGCAATTTACGACGTGCTGCACCTATAGTAGCCCTATCAGCCCATGCAGGTGAACCGTACGTAACACAATCTAAGTATGTGGCGGTATAAATATTTTTTAACGTTTTGAAAGTTAATCCCCACGTAGAGGTAGAAATTCGTGTTAACGCATAGAAATTATTTTTTGCTTTTTCACCTACTTGTTTCATGTGCTCGATATAGTTAAAACCCAAGTAACAAACCGAACTTCTATTTGCAACTGATACTCCATTAAAATGAAATCGCGGTGAAACCTGTAAATTTCCCTTAAGCAAGAGTTGATATGTTTTATGTGGTGCAAAATCTAGACGATTACGATAACCCTTAAAATAGTTTACATGATATAGCTAACCTGTGATCTCCGTCGTCAGCTTGTTACATCTCTTTGTTTCTGTTATGTTACCTATTTGTTAAATAAGAACTACTTTAGTTATGTTATTCTCATACTCTTTGCTTTATATGTTTTTCTATGAGATGATCTGTCTTCTTTGATTTATTATGGATACTTGTCACAAATACATATTTCTAATCCTCTTACTAATTCTTTAATTATTTATATTAGTAAATATAACATGGTGTCAGAAGTGTAAAATGTCTCAAATATCGCAAGAAAATACAAACATGTCGGAATCAAAGGTAATTATACAATCGAACAGTTTACGTCCTATGACGATTGATGGCTGTGTTGCACAAAAATGGCGTACATGGAAACAAAAATTCGAGATATATGCCGAAGCCAATGAACTAGATAAACTAAATAATGCTCGACAAGTCGCTATTTTTTTAAATTTAATTGGCGATGAATGTCTTGAAATATTTAACTCATTCAATGTTGCTAGAAAAGAGATTACTTTGAGTGATTTACTAACTAAATTTGATGAAAAATTTAACCCATGCAAAAATATTACAATAGAAAGATTTAACTTTTTTACAAGATATCAGAGAGATGAAACTATAGATGAATATGTAACGGTTCTCACAAACTTAAGTAATTCATGTGAATTTTCGATACTGAAAGATTCCTTGTTAAGGGATATGTTCGTAATTGGACTAAAAAATTCAAACATACAGGAAAAATTACTTCAAGAAGAGAATTTAACAATAAATAAAGCTGTTCATTTAGCAAAAAGTATAGAACTATCACATGAGCGGATCAATAAATTAAAAAATAATGAACATAATGAAGATTTTATTGAAATACAGTACATTGAAAATAAACAGCGGCAAGTACAATTTCCACGTCACCACCATACACAGAAGGAAAACTACTCCAATGTTTCCAACTCTCGTAGTCAGTCGCCGAGATCCAGTAGTCCACAATCTTCAGCGAGCTTAACCAACAAATTATTCAACCGCAATAATACACCTTCAACAAGCAACAGCTCTACATGCCAGAGATGTGGTCAAATACATCGTTTTCGTTGTCCAGCTCAAGGAGTAACTTGCCGGAGTTGTGGTCGGCGCAATCACTTTGATGCATATTGTTTTTTCAAGCATTCTAATAGTACTATCAATGTTATTGACAATTTAGATTTAGATATTTCTCTCAGTTCTTTCGACAAAAAAGAATTTATTGTTAGCTCTATACATACTCCTTACAGCAATGACTGGAAAATTAAATTAAATTGTGAAGGAATAGATTTAATGTGTCAAATAGACACAGGTTCTGACGTTAATGTAATTTCAAAACATACGCTTCAGAGAATTCAAAAAAATATTAGTCTATTGAAATCAAATAACAAATTATTTTCTTTCTCTGGTACACCTATACCAGTATTAGGTGGTTGTTATTTAAGTTGCCAATTTCCTGATGGTAATACATGTAATTTATATTTTGAAGTTGCGAATTTGCTATGTCAGACAATAATTGGTCGAAAAACTTGTGACCAGTTGGGTATAGTTAAACGAGTTTTTAATTTACGACAAGATGGGGAATCTCAATCAGGTACGTCTTCATTTACTTCCAATTAAAAAAAAAACGATTCTGAAAAAGTCTTATGGTGAACAATATTACAATCAACATTCCAAACCGAGCAGTTATAAGTTAAAACTTGGTGATTCTGTATATTTCCAAAAGGACCCTAATTTGAGAAGGTGGTATAAAGGCAATATTGCTGCTTTAATCAGTTTTCCTCGGTCTTTTATTATTCGTGATGATTTTGGTCGATTCTATAGAAGGAATATTCAACAAATAAAATATGTTAATTTACCTTCGACAACCAGTTTAAAAGATACAAAAAATGATAATGTACGTAAGACAGTCAAAAATGATTCTAATTTTATAAATAATGATAACATGACTTATTTATACACTAAGAATCAAACTTTTCTTCATAATAATAATGATGTAGAAGTTCCTGAAGCGAGAGAGAACAATGAGAATGTATTGAGAACCAAGTCGGGCAGAGTGGTTCGAAAACCACATTGTTTATGTTGTACATAAATTGTTATTATTGTTAATTTAGTTTATTGTTAAGATTTGTGATATTTGTTACGTGAATTAAGTTTGCTTTTAAGAGGGGCGTGTTATGTTACCTATTTGTTAAATAAGAACTACTTTAGTTATGTTATTCTCATACTCTTTGCTTTATATGTTTTTCTATGAGATGATCTGTCTTCTTTGATTTATTATGGATACTTGTCACAAATACATATTTCTAATCCTCTTACTAATTCTTTAATTATTTATATTAGTAAATATAACAGTTTCCTTTCATATTTTTGGCAAGATCACATTTAATTTAGTACACCAGTCAATTTCACTACGAAGTCATGGATTCACTAAAGCAACTTCAGACAAACATGGATGAGATGACTGAGTTTTTTCAAACTAAGATAGCATCATTCGAAACAACACTCGAAAGCAGCCAGCCCCAGTATGCATTAATCACCAGTGAGTTTCATACTTTTAAAACTTTTATCTGGAAGGCAGTGTCCCAACTTAAGATACAGATGGAGTTGATTCTTCAAACACTGGACACTATGGAGATGAGGTCACGGTCTACATGGGGTGCCCGAACAATCCGAGGAGTACTTATGTCACAGTGTTATTGAGTTGTGCCAAAATACACTGATTGTATCTGATGACACATGCAATTAACAGCTGTATGCGATTGGGAAGAAACATAGGAACAGATACACCCCGGCCTATACTCATTCGCTTTGATAACTGCAAAGTCCGTAATCTTGTTTGGCATAGCAAAAAACTCCTTAAAGGTAGTGGGTTTACAGCATCAGAGTTCATGACGAGCACACGTCATGCGGTTTTCGTAGAAGCTCGTAAAACACTGGGAGTAAAAAGTTGTTGGACCAGTGGCGACGGCCGTGTCATGGTTATGACACCCAATGGAACTAAGCATAAGATTGTTTCCTTGAGTGAACTGCAGTTGCTTCAAAAGGAGTGCACACAAGCCACACAGAAGCTTAACTATTCTGCCGCTACTACAAAATCCAGCGCCACGACACAAACAGAACATCAAGCGCCGGTAACTCGTCAGAGTAGTACCAGATTGCCTAAATCTCACAAATAAGGTTCGTAGCTGGCTGTGATAAACCGTTGGGGTGTAAGTGGTTCATCAACATCTTTGAATCAAAGCCAACTTCACCTGCACGCGGTGCACCCTGCTGACTGACAAACGAAGCTCTGGCGAAAAGAGAGGTAGGGAGCGTAATTGTAAGCTACCCGACTGGGGAATGTACCTCCACCTCACAGAATACCGCAGCCAAATAACGGTTCCCTCGAGGGCTGTTGTGTTCCTGCGAGTGAGTGAGGTCACCAGAAAGGAAGGAGATGCTGCGATGGCAGCGGAGGTGGCGGCGCGCGAGTGATATTTTATGTTGCGAGCGTTAATATGGCTACGGTAACCGCTTCACATCAGGCGGGCCGTATGCTTGTCTGCCACCCAACGTAGTACAGAAAAAAAAAAAAAAAAAAAAAAAACCGCTGATGCAGCAGCACGTCTTCGCATCGGCGCCTGGCCTCGCCGCCGCGTGGACTCGGCCACTTGGGCTTCATACTTCGACCCGTTAAGATTAATATTAGTTGTAATTAATTTTGTATAATTCTTTTCTTTAATAAATTAGTGATAAAATTTTGGTTTTTTTTGAGACCTCCGGCTGTCAAATCCATATTTGGCGCAGTCTTTTCGGTAGGGGGCTCGAGCTAGGTGCGCACGCGATCAAGATATCCGCTGGAATTTCAGCTTCGGGTCCCGCGTGACTAGCTGGTTCCTAAACCTTCGTCGAGCTGACCTTCTCCATATCTACGGGTCCAGCCGAGCCGCGAGGAGATCTCTAGACATCGATATCGTTCAAAAAAGAACCAGGTATCGAGATCATGATACTGTAAGTACATTACTATTTATTTGTGGTGTTGCTTTCCTTTAGTTCTTAATATAATTCCTATAATAAAAATCTTCCAAGATTTTTCATCCCCGTAAATCAGCTCGTAGCTCTGCATCCAAGCAGGCTAGGGACATTTTAGTTGATAGTAATAGAGAGTTAGAATTAGACGATAGTTTTATAGAGATGTCTCAACCAGCAGCATCACCCGGCCAACAACCCGGCCAACCCGCCTTAGTTGACCCGGACATCATTCTAAAGGTCCTTCGATTGGCGCCGGATTTTGATGGCAACCCTCATACATTACCGAGGTTCATCCAATAATGTGACCAGCTTGCAGGAGCTTATGGCACGGAAAATAACCATCTGACTAACTTATACTTAATTAATGGCATATTAAATAAAATTACTGGACCCGCTGCTATGACCATAAACTCCAATGGTATTCCATCTGATTGGATAGGTATTAGAAATGCACTTATTAATAATTTTAGCGACCAAAGGGATGAGACCACCCTGTATAACGATTTAGCGATGCAGATCCAAGGCAATAAAAAAGCTCTCCACAAGAGTTCTACGATCGGTGTCAGACCTTATTTAGTACTATTATGACGTATGTCACCTTACACGAGACCTACTACAGTAACTGCCAAGAGAGATTTATATAAAAAACTTACTATGCAGGCTTTTGTGCGCGGTCTTAAAGAACCGCTAGGGTCTCGTATAAGGTGCATGAGGCCAGAGAGCATGGAAAAAGTATTGGAATTTGTCCAGGAGGAGCTGAATACTATATACTTACAGCAACGTAATGACGGTCTTCCTAAAAATGCACATGGACCATCAGCCCCTAAACTTGTACAGATGCCAATACCGACGCCACAGCCTCAGATGCCTAAGGCATTTACTTTCAGTCCTTTGATGCAAGTCCCACCTCGCCATAGCTTCAATTTCCAGCAACCTAAACCTCATCCACAATTTTACCCAAGTCAACCCTGCATGCCTTCACGCACGCAATAAATGTTCGCAGCACCACCGCGAAATTATAATGCTAATAGTAATACATTTAGATTGCCATCCCGAAATTTTAATAATAACACGGGTCCCCGCCCCATGAGCGGTGTTAATGACTATACTCCTAAAGCGCTGCCACCTAGTCGTCATGATTGGACTAAGCACGGGAATCCACCACCCAATAACTATTTCAAATCTCGGGATGTAAACCTAAACGAGTGCTATAATTATGAACCTGACTATACGTACTACCCCATGTACTACGAACCCGATTATTTACCAAGTGATTATAATACCTATACTAACTACCCCGAACAAACTGACTATGACAGAACCAGTTATATGTACGAATAAATACCCTGTGTCGAACAACCCCCCGAGTTTACCTATAACGAACAGACGGACAACATACCTCAACCTTCGTCTAGCCAGGACGAGGATTTTCAAGTAAAGGGCCATATAAAAAAGTTAAGATAGAAGTAAATCTGCAAACACAACGGCAACTACCCTATGTGCAGATATCTCAACCCCCTCTTAAACTTCTTTTGGATACTGGCGCAAATCAGTCTTTTCTTTGTCCCGACGCCGTGCAAAGGTACTACCCTCATATTCCCTTAAATTTGGACCCCTTTGTAATTACTAATATACATGGTACTTCTAAGAACAACTACTCTGTGACTATACCGTGTTTCCAGGAATTCCATTGCAATAGTAACATCAAAATGTTCGTTTATAAATTTCATGATTATATCGATGGGTTGATCGGATTAGACCTGCTTACACAATGGGAAGCCAAATTAGACCTCAAAGATCTGAATTTAGTGACTAAGAGCGCAACTAACCCCATACGTATGTTTAACTCTAGGAATGTCAATTTTTACGATGACATCATACCCGCTAGATCCTCTAAATTAATTAGAATTCCCGTTAACGCGCGTGATGGTGATGCATATATACCAGAACAGATACTATGTAATTGCCTAATTCACGAATGTATAACATCTGTCAAACGTAACCGTGGCATAATTGAGTTAGAGAATCGATCTGACCATGACGTAATATAATCCTTAGACCGCCCCGCAGAAGCAGAACTGTTTAACGCTGAATGCATCAGTACAGAACAGCCTCCGCTATCAGCGCGAACGCAAGAGGTTTTATCTCGATTACGCACTGACCACCTGAACCCTGAGGAGAAAGCTAACTTGATCCGTCTGTGCGCCCAAAACTCTGATATTTTCTACCTAGATAATGAACCTTTGACCTTTACCAATAAAGTCAAGCATTGCATTAAAACCACAGACGAAGTTCCCATATATACTAAAATCTATAGATATCCCTTTATACATAGACAAGAGGTTCAAGAACAGATTCAAAAAATGTTAGATCAAGGTATAATACGACCTTCCGAATCCGCCTGGAGCTCCCCTATCTGGGTAGTCCCGAAAAAGACAGATGCATCCGGTAAGAAAAAATGGAGGATAGTTGTTGACTTTCGAAAACTCAACGAAAAAACGATTGACGACAAGTATCCTATCCCCAATATCAATGATGTGCTAGACAAGGAAAATGTCAATATTTTACAACCTTCGACTTAGCATCCGGTTTTCATCAATGTGAAATGAACCCTCAGGATATACCTAAACAGCATTTAGTGTAGAGCACGGGCATTTTGAGTTCGTGAGGATGCCCATGGGTCTTAAAAATGCACCGTCAACCTTTCAAAGGGTGATGGACAACGTGCTGAGAGGTCTCCAAAACGAAATATGTCTCGTTTATCTCGATGACATAATCGTTTTCAGTACATTCTTACAAGAACATATCCTCAACCTCGAAAGAGTCTTACAGAGACTGCGAGAATCTAACTTCAAGATTCAGATGAATAAATCCGAATTCTTGAAGCTCGAAACCGCTTACCTAGGACACGTGATAACCCGTGAAGGTATAAAGCCTAATCCAGATAAAATCTCAGCTATAGTTAATTATCCCATTCCAAAAAACTACCAAAGAGATTAAACAGTTTCTAGGACTTCTCGGATGTTACCGAAAATTCATACCCGATTTCGCCCGAATCACTAAACCAATGACACAATGTCTAAAGAAGGGTAACAAAGTCTCGATAGATAACCCCACCTACATGCTTTGAGACATGCAAAAGGTTGCTAACTAATGATCCCATTCTCATTTATCCCGACTTCAAAAGGGACTTCATATTGACTACAGATGCAAGTAACTTTGCGATTGGCGCTATATTATCCCAGGGGCCTATAGGCTCCGACAAGCCTATATCGTATGCATCCCGCACCCTCAATACTAGTGAAACCAACTATAGCACTATAGAAAAGGAGCTACTAGCTATAGTATGGGCCACTAAATATTTCAGGCCGTATTTATTTCGCAGGAAGTTCAAGGTAATAACAGACCATAAACCACTTCAATGGTTAATGAGTCTGCGTGAACCCAACTCACGTCTTACGAGATGGAGGCAAAAACTTAGTGAATACGACTTCTCAGTTGTATACAAGAAGGGTAAAAATAACACCAATGCAGATGCCCTATCCCGAGTTGAAATTCACAACGAAGAGTTAGAGTCTCTACTTGAAGAACTAGAATCCTTAATCGCTAACCCGTCAGAGAAACCACAGACTTTACATGGTTCCTCCACTGCTACAGTTCACACTAGTGAAGAAAACCCCATATTAGAGGTCCCCATTACTGTTGACCCTCTTAACAAATTTCATAGGCAATTGGTATTGACTATTGTGGGTGACGTAAAGAAGCGACCGGCCGTTTCAAAGCCATTCGATACGCACACCCGGGTCTCAGTCCAACTTTCCGAATCCAATCTGGAACAGGAAGTTATCAATTCTATCAAATAATATGTTAACCCCAAGGTAAAAACAGCTATCTTAATAAATCCCCCTCTTGCAATGTACTCAGTCATACCTATAATACAGAAGAGTTTCAAAAACTCATCTATGAATCTCGTACTGTCCAAAAAGGAAATAGAGAATGTAAAAGAGTACCTTAGACAACATGAGTTAATCAGTAGTTACCACAATGGTAAAACAAATCACCAAACAAAGTGGTGTCACTGAGTGTTACCTGTCTCTCTCCCAACGGTATTACTGGCCCAAAATGAAAGACCACATAGCAAAATTTATTAGTGAGTGTACTATATGCGGTCAAGCTAAATACGACAGGAACCCCATCAGGCCACAGTTCAATCTTGTCCCACCGATATCCAAGCCCTTTGAAGTAATTCACATGGATTTATTTACAGCTCAAAACGAAAAATATTTGACTATCATAGATGTTTTCTCTAAATATGCGCAGGCATATCTCCTTAGGGACGGTACAGCTCTTAGCATCTTACAGGGTCTCTTAACATATTGTACCTATCATGGGCTCCCTCTAACAATTGTCACTGACCAGGGTCCCGAATTCAGTAATCAGCTGTTTTCAGAATTCGTCAGATTACATAAAATAACGCATCATAAAACTCTAGCTCATACACCTAGCGACAACGGCAATATAGAGCGTTTTCATTCCACCCTTCTTGAGCACTTACGCATCCTTAGCTTACAACGCAAAGCGGAACCCGTTGTTAACCTAATGCCATATGCTCTAATAGCATACAACAGTTCTATACATAGCCTCACCAATAGCCGACCTTATGACTTAATAAATGGATATTTCAACCCCCGCGATCCCATAGACATGGACATTACTGGGCACTTAATGCAACAATACCTACAGACACACAAAGACTGAATGAAAACAGTATACGACATAATACATGAGTCCACTTCTATTGAACGGGCAGCTATTATAGAGAACCGTAATAAAAACCGCGAGCCAGAATTGCAATATCAACTCCAACAACAAGTCTTTATAACGAACCCCGCGGCCAGTAGACAAAAAATAGCTCCACGTTACACACAAGACACTGTATTAGCAGACCTACCGATACTCATCTATACCACTAAGAAACGCGGCCCTATTGCAAAGGCTAGACTAAAAAGAGTACCCAAACCAGCAAAATTGTTACAGGTTCTCCTAATGTTGACCCTGACCAGAGCACACGAGATACAAGTTGACAGCCTAGATGACGGACCAGGACTTTTACCCTTTAAACTGGGACCGACTAGACTAGTGACACATTACTATTCCTTCCTCCAATACGTCGAACTTAAAGATATAGAAGATCATATAAACCTACCACAATAAAACTAGAACAGGGGAATATATTCAGATCAAAATTGAATGAGTGGCTAATGTGTAATTGTTTTTATAGCGTAAACGATTATCTAAACCATAGAAAATATAAATATGTAAAAAGTATTAATATAATTCATTAATTTCAGATGGATTTGTAATTTTGATTTTTATTTTATTATTTAAAGAATTGTAACATTGTGACATTATAACATTTGTACATCTGCATGCAGGTTGAATACTGGAACTCACCAATCTTATGTAATATCTGTAAAAAAAACGTATTCTAGCAAATAAATATCTTATCTTATCTCTTATCTTATCCTAGTTAGACACCAGATCGTAGAGCTGCAATATAGATTACCAAACGATACCTATATCCGCTCTTTTGCCCCCCAATATGAGCCCCCCGCGCCCTTAGAAGTGACATTCCTTGTGACATATTTTCTTTTTCTGCTCCAGAATACCAGGCTCCTGAACATTTATTCCTGGAAGTATCTCTTCATCATAGTCGTATCCTTCTTGGTGTATACTACTGTTCTTCACTCCATATTAATTACTTCAATTCATTGGACTCACTCTTGGCCGATTGCGACCGAAATTCGATCATATCATTGTAATGGGTGATTTTAAAACTTGTATACTAAAAAATGATTTTCGATCTAAAAAAACTCCTATCCCTCCTTTACTCTTCGAATCTGCACAACCTCTCTCTTGATCCTACTCATTTTCCCCATAACAGTTCTCCTTCTCTACTAGACCTTATCATTACTTCTTCTCCTGATTTAGTTTAACCCACGGACAATTTAATGCGCCTGGCTTCTCGGCCCATGATCTAATTTTCGCCTCTTTTAAATTACGACCACCTAAACGAAAGCATAAGACGCTTTTCCTACGCAAGCTTGGAGCGATAAATGCTAACGAGCTACGGAATGATTTTAATCGTACAGATTGGAGTTCAGTTACCTCGACGACAGATGTTGACTCCAAGATTGAAGCTTTTAATAAGATCTTGGTGGATATTTTTGATTTACATGAACCTCTTAGGGCGATCAGAGTGAAGCACTACCCGGCTCCCTGGCTTACCTCTGAACTGAAAAATTTTATGGCTAAAAGGGACAGAGCCAAAATCAAATTACGGCATAATCCTTCGGACGATAACCGGGCCAAGTATGTAGAGTTACGGAACCAATGCAGTAGATTGTGTAGAACTGCGAGACGCAGGTATATTCATTCCTCGATCGAAAATTGCCCATCGAATAAATTGTGGAAATTTCTTAAGAGTTTGTGTGTAGGTAAGTGTCGTAATAATATGACTGATCACTTGGAAGTCAATGCTATTAATAAATATTTTAGTACATCTCCAGTCACTATTGATCAAGAAACCAAAGTGGACACATTAACACGTCTGGCTGACGCTCCACTAGCCGACTGTCCTCAATTTGAACTTCCTAATATTACCTATCAAAATAAAATTTTCCCCGATTCTGGGGTAAATTTATAAAGTGACAACCCTGAGAGACTTTGTTGTACTAATATTAATACTAATACAAAACACTAATAGAATAACAAAAAATGAAATTATTACGTAGGTACCTTTTACGGGCCAAACCTGTTTTACGATTGAAGCAGCTGCAGTCAAGAAGCACATTTTTTTTTTTTTTGTAATACCTACTAGTTTGCGAATAATAATCACTGTATTTACTTATTTACAAATAAAACCTTAATAAGATCGAAATTTAAAGCGAAAATGATAAATTCAGATGAGATCACAAAATTCACCGAAATGCCCACACACTTTACGAAACAAATTAATAAAATTATTTAATTGGCAATATTAAATCGCAAGGACAGTTTAGTTCGACCGTCTCGCAGAAGCACGGGAGGGGAAGTTGTCATAATACAGATTATATTCTACCCGTGTACCAAATTTCATCACAATCCCTTCAGTAGTTTTTGCGTGAAAGAGTAACAAACATCCATCCTCACAAACTTTCGCATTTATATACTAGCGAACGCCTGCGGTTTCACCCGCGCAATCCTGTTGTTTCCGTCCCCGGTGTGATTTCCGGGATAAAAACTATCCTATGTGTTATTACAGATTATATTTTACACGTGTACCAAATTTCATCACAAGCCCTTCAGTAGTCACTGATTTACACGTTCAGTCCCATTATTCCCATTCCTGTGGGAATCCCAATATAAAAAGTACCTGATGTGTTATTGCAGACTATATTCTACTCATGTACCAAATTTCATCACAATCCCTTCAGTAGTTTTTGCGTGAAAGAGTCACAAACATCCATACTCACAAACTTTCGCATTTATATACTAGCGAACGCCCGCGGTTTCACCCGCGCAATCCCGTTGTATCCGTCCCCAGTGTGATTTCCGCGATAAAAACTATCCCATGTGTTATTACAAATTATATTGTACCCGTGTACCAAATTTCATCACAATCCCTTCAGTAGTCAGTGATTTACACGTTCAGTCACATTATTCCCATTTCTGTGGGAATCCCAATATAAAAAGTACCTGATATGTTATTACAGACTATATTCTACCCGTGTACCAAATTTCATCACAATCCCTTCAGTAGTCAGTGATTTACACGTTCAGTCCCATTATTCCCGTTTCTTTGGGAATGTGGAAACAAAAAGTACCCCATGTTTTATTCGAGATTATATTCTACCCGGGTACTAAATTTCATCACAATCCCTTCTGTACTTAGTGATTTACACTTCCAGTCCCTTATTCCCGTTCCTGTAGGAATGTCGAGATAAAAAGTACCCTATGTATTATTCCAGATTATATTCTACCCGTGTACCAAATTTCATCACAATCCCTTTTGTACTTAGTGATTTACACGTTCAGTACCATTATTCCCGTTCCCGTGGGAATATCGAGATAAAAAGTACCCTATATGTTATTTCAGATTATATTCTACCCGTGTACCAAATTTCATCACAATTCCTTCAGTATTCAGTGATTTACACGTTCAGTCCCATTGTCCCCATTCCTGTGGGAATTTCAAGATAAAAACTATCCTATGTGTTATTACAGATTATATTCTACCCGTGTACCAAATTTCATCACAATCCATTTAGTAGTCAGTGATTTACACGTTCAGTCCCATTATTCCCATTCCTGTGGGAATTCCAAGATAAAAAGTATCTTATGTTTTATTCCAGATGATATTCTACCTGTGTACCAAATTTCATCACAATCCCTTCTGAAGTCAGTGATTTACACGTTCAGTCCCATTATTCCCGTTCCCTTGGGAATGTGGAGATAAAAAGTACCCTATGTTTCATTCGAGATTATATTCTACCCGGGTACTAAATTTCATCACAATCCCTTCAGTACTTAGTGATTTACACGTTCTGTCCCATTATTCCCATTCCTGTGGGAATGTCGAGATAAAAAGTACCCTATGTATTATTCCAGATTATATTCTACCTGTGTACCAAATTACATCACAATCCCTTCAGTACTTAGTGATTTACACGTTCAGTACCATTATTCCCGTTCCCGTGGGAATGTCGAGATAAAAAGTACCATATATGTTATTCCAGATTATATTCTACTCGTATACCAAATTTCATCACAATCCCTTTAGTAGTTTTTGCGTGAAAGAGTAACAAACATTCATTTACACATACTCACAAACTTTCGCATTTATAATATTAATAAGAAGGATAGTAAGATTAGTTGTAGTTATAATTATAATATTAGTAGGAAAGTAGGAATATTAGTAGGATGTCGAGATAAAAAGTACCCTATATGTTATTCCAGATTATATTCTACCCGTGTACCAAATTTCATAACAATCCCTTCAGTATTCAGTGATTTACACGTTCAGTCCCATTGTCCCCATTCCTGTGGGAATTTCAAGATAAAAAGTATCTTATGTTTTATTCCAGATGATATTCTACTCGTGTACCAAATTTCATCACAATCTCTTCAGTAGTCAGTGATTTACACGTTCAGTCCCATTATTCCCGTTCCCTTGGGAATGTGGAGATAAATAGTACCCTATGTTTTATTAGAGATTATATTCTACCCGGATACTAAATTTCATTACAATCCCTTCAGTACTTAGTGATTTACACGTTCAGTCCCATTATTCCCGTTCCTGTGGGAATGTCGAGATAAAAAGTACCCTATGTATTATTCCAGATTATATTCTACCCGTGTACCAAATTTCATCACTATCCATTCAGTAGTCAGTGATTTACACTTTCAATCCCATTATTCTCGTTCCCTTGGAAATGTGGAGATAAAAAGTACCCTATGTTTTATTCGAGATTATATTCTACCCGGGTACTAAATTTCATTACAATCCCTTTAGTACTTAGTGATTTACACGTTCAGTCCCATTATTCCCGTTCCTGTGGGAATGTCGAGATAAAAAGTACCCTATGTATTATTCCAGATTATATTCTACCCGTGTACCAAATTTCATCACAATCCCTTTAGTAGGTTTTGCGTGAAATAGTAACAAACATCCATTTACACATACTCGCAAACTTTCGCATTTATAATATTAGTAAGAAGGATAGTAGGATTAGTTATAGTTATAATTATAATATTAGTAGGAATGTAGGATGTCGAGATAAAAAGTACACTATATGTTATTCCAGATTATATTCTACCCGTGTACCAAATTTCATCACAATCCCTTCAGTATTCAGTGATTTACACGTTCAGTCCCATTGTCCCCATTCCTGTGGGAATTTCAAGATAAAAACTATCCTATGTGTTATTACAGTTTATATTCTACCCGTGTACCAAATTTCATCATAATCCCTTTAGTACTTAGTGATTTACACGTTCAGTACCATTATTCCCGTTCCCGTGGGAACCCTGTATGTTATTTCAGATTATGTTCTACCCGTGTACCAAATTTCATCACAATCCCTTCAGTAGTTTTTGCGTGAAAGAGTTACAAACATCCATCCTCACAAACTTTCGCATTTATAATATTTGTATAAGTATAAGTATACTAGCTGTGCCCGCGGTTTCACTTGCGTGAAATTAGATTTATTACACAGTTTTTAAATCGCGCGTCCACCGAAAACAGTTTTAGCCAACTTCTAAAAAAGGAGGAGGTTCACAATTCGACTGTATATACTTTTTGAAGTGAAAACTTCTTTAGCGGCGTTGTGCACTTTTTGGGATGGGTAAATAATGTTAAACTCGCGTCAGGAAACGTTACCGAAATCGAAAATTCGTAAGACGGAGGGAGAGTAGACCGCCGGCGCGGCGTAGGAGGAGAAGTAATATGGGTAATATTACTTCTCCTCCTGGTAAAAAATGTTAAACACGCGTCAGGACACGTTACCTGATCGAAAATTCGTAAGACGGAGGGAGAGTAGACCGCCGGCGCGGCGTAGGAGGGGGGAAGTAATATCCCCCTCTCTTTTTTCGAAATTATTTCCTAAACATTCCAAAGTATTCAAAAATGCACAACGTTAATGTTCAAGTTTTCACTGCTGCCGGCACTCCCGGGATGCAACCCGTTTATTTTTGTATGTATATTACGCGATAACTCCGGCAAATAATTTTCATTTCAAATTCAAAAATTCAAAGGATTTCAAAAAAACAAAGAGCCAATTGTGTGTGTAGGCAAAATCCTGGCATCGAAACAATGTTATCCGCCCCAAAAGATGCCAATACATATCTACTACATTACATATGTACAGTGCGTTTTTAACAAATTGCTGGTGCCTTGAAAATTCGCAAACGGACACAATCATCAACGACGTCGCTGATCGTACACTCAGCGATGAGCGACTTCTTCCACTTTTTCGCCCGCCGCCCGAACCCGGACCTTAGTATCGCGCACTCCGTTTGTCATCGTCGTAACTATTCAAATCTTCCCAAATGATGTAGTGTAAAAGACAAAGTTTATCTAATTAAATACCAGAAGCGTTAAAAGTATTTATTTTGATATGGATCAATTTATTACCACCAATTGTGCATTAGAAATAAAGTTTTTTTTTTTTTTTAATTTATGGTTCTCTATTTTGGCGAAGATTGCTTACACATAAAAGATAGATATATGCTGTCGTGGGTATTTTTGTAGGCCTATTTGAAATTACATCGAACGCCCGCGGTTTCACCCGCGCGATCCCGTGTTTCCGTCCCCGGGGTGATTTCCGGGATAAAAACTATCCTATGTGTTATTACAGATTATATTTTACCCGTGTACCAAATTTCATCACAATCCCATCAGTAGTCAGTGATTTACACGTTCAGTCCCATTATTCCCATTCCTGTGGGAATTCCAAGATAAAAAGTACCTTATGTGTTATTCGAGATCATATTCTACTCGTGTACTAAATTTCATCCCAATACCTACAGTACTTAGTGATTTACACGTTCAGTCCGATTATTCCCGACCCTGTGAGAATAAATAATAAATAAATAAATAAATATTGTCAGAATGTCGAGATAAAAAGTAAACTATGTGTTATTCCAGATTATATTCTACCCGTGTACCAAATTTCATCACAATCCCTTCAGTAGTTTTTGTGTGAAAGTGTAACAAACATCCATCCATCCACACATACTCACAAACTTTCGCATTTATAATATTACTAGTTTTCGCCCGCGGCTTCGCTCGCGTGACTTTCGGGGCAAACACGTGTTTACTCATTAATGAATAGAACTAGTCTTGTAAAATTTATAATAAAATAGTCCAACTTATCTCGTTTTGCCATAGAAACTTTGGACCTCCGATTCACCCTCTTAGAGGTAAAATTTGAAAAATCTTTTTAAGTAATTCATGTCCACTACGTTATATTTTCAAATCGATATCATTGTCGTAAATTTGAAAAATCTTTTCTAAGTGCACCCCTAGACATCATAAGGAATCTACGTGCCAAATTTGGATTCTCTAGACCCAGCAGTTTGGGATGTGCGTTGATATATGTCAGTCAGTCACTCAGTTTCTTCTTTTATATAGTTCAACCCCATCGCAGCCCCTCAGGGGTGATTTTATATCACGTCGGCTATGTTAGATCATAAAATAGTTGTTGTATTCATAATCAGCGATCCGATAAACCATAAAAACAATACCCATGACGATTTTCAGACTTATTCGCCCCATTTTACCCCTTTACGGGCTGAATTGAAAAATCCTGAAACACGTGTACTCATTTCTCTATAGTACTCATGTAAAGTTTCGAATAAAATAGACTGAGATGGAGACGTCTCTTGGACACGTCTCTGATTGGTGTAGACTGAACTTAGTCCAACTGAATCCCTCAAAGACACAAGTTTGTGCGTTTACCGCAAAAAAGTCCCCTTTTGTTGTATCTCCCAGATTGGAAGGTACTCCCCTTACTATTAGCTCCAGCATTGGTATCTTGGGTGTTGACATATCGAGCGATGTTCAGTTCCGTGGTCACTTGGAGTGCAAGGCCAAATTGGCCTCTAGGAAAATTGGCATCATCTGTAAAGCCAGACGGTATTTTACACCACAGCATCGCCTTCTACTGTATAAAGCCCAAGTTAGGCCTCATATGGAATACTGTTCACATCTCTGGGCTGGTGCGCCCCAGTACTTACTTGCTCCATTTGACCGCATACAACGAAGAGCTGTTCGAATCGTCGGTGACCCAATGATTTCTGATCGGCTGGAGTCTCTCTCTACACGCAGAGATGTTGCATCTCTTTGCGTTCTATATAAATTATATAACGGGGAGTGCTCGGATGAGCTATTTGATTTGATACCTGCCGCTGAGTTCCACTATCGTACAACTCGCCATAAATTAAAATTCCATCCTCATCATCTCGATATTTGGCGATCTACTACAGTACGCTTTTTGAGACATTTTCTACCACGAACTGTGAAATTGTGGAATCAACTTCCTCTAGCGGTATTCCCAAATAAATACGACATGGGGGCCTTCAAGAACAGAGTCAATATTTCCCTTAAAAGGCTGGCAACGGATCGGTGACCCTTTGGTGTTGCTGATTTCTATGGGCGGTGGTGATTGCTTTCCATCAGGTGACCCACATGCTCGCTTGCCCCCCTCTCATATAAAAAAAAAAAAAAAAAAAAAACCAACTCTTGTTTCTCCATACAAACTTTGGACTCCCTTAGGGGATGAATTTTGAAAAATTCTTTCTTAATGCAATGTCTGGGGAACATAAGGAACCTACGTGGCAAATTTGGAATCTCTTGACATAGCGGTTTGGGTTGTGTGTTGATAAATATATGAGTCAGTCGGTCAGTCAGTCAGTTTCTTCTTTTATAGTATATTTAGATAATAAATGTTACATTTCTATTGTTATATTACGTTATTATAAATGGATGCCAAAAAAAACAATACCTACCCTTGTAATTAAAGTAAAATGATTTAAAAAGTTATACATGTAACTAACCTAACCACAAAAAAATACCTGCCAATACATATCTACTACATTACATATTATGTATAGTGCGTTTTTAACAAATTAAAACAATCGCTGAATGTACGATGAGCGACTTCTTCCCCTGCATCGCCCGCCACCCGGACCGAACCTTAGTATCGCAGACTCCGTTTGTCTTCGTCGTAACTGCATATTAAAATATTTGTCCAAATGGTGTAGTGTAAAAGACAAAGTTTATCTAATTTAAATACCAAAAGCGTTAAAAGTATTTGATACTTTTTTTACCACTAAATGTGCATGAGAAATAAAATATAAATTTTTATTGTATTTATGGTACTCTGGATCTGGAAAATTCACACAATATGTTTATAAATTATATCGTATATATTATTCTGATGTATAAGCTATATTATGGTAAAGTATCATTAAAATCTATTCAGTAGTTTTTGCGTGAAAGAGTAACAAACATATAATATTAGTAGGATAAGTAAAAGTAGGATAAGCGGTTGTTCCCGTCCCCGGTGTGATTTTCGGGATAAAAACTATCCTATGTGTTATTACAGATTATATTTACCCGTTAACCAAATTTCATCACAATCCCTTCAGTAGTCAGTGATTTACACGTTCAGTCCCATTATTCCCATTCCCGTGGGAATCCCAAGATAAAAAGTACCTTAGGTGTTATTCCAGATTATATTCTACTCGTGTACCAAATTTCATCACAATCCCTTCAGTAGTCAGTGATTTACACGTTCAGTCCTATTATTCTCATTCCTGTAGGAATTCCAAGATAAAAAGTACCTTATGTATTATTCCAGATTATATTCTACCCGTGTAATAAATTTCATCACAATCCCTTCATTACTTAGTGATTTACACGTTCAGTCCCATTATTCCCGTTCCCATAGGAATGTCGAGATAAAAAGTACCCTATGTGTTACTCCAGATTATATTCTACCCGTGTACCAAATTTCATCACAATCCCTTCAGTATTTTTTGCCATCCACACATACTCACAAATTTTCGCATTTATAATATTAGTAGGACTAGCTGTGCCCGCGGTTTCACCCGCGTGAAATTAGATTTATTACACTGCTTTTAAATCGCGCGTCCACCGAAAACAGTTTTAGCCGACTTCTAAAAAAGGAGGAGGTTCTCAATTCGACTGTATATACTTTTTGAAGTGAAAACTTCTTTAGCGGCGTTGTGCACTTTTTGGAATGGGTAAAAAATGTTAAACACGCGTCAGGACAGGACACGTTACCTGATCGAAAATTCGTAAGACGGAGGGAGAATAGACCGCCGGCGCGGCGTAGGAGGGGAAGTAATATCCCCCTCTCTTTTTCCGAAATTATTCCCTAAACATTCCAAAATATTCAAAATTGCACAACGTTAATGTTCAAGTTTTCACTTCTGCCGGCACTCCCAGGATGCAACTCGTTTTTTTTTAGTATGTATAATACGCGATAACTCCGGCAAATATGAACGGATTTAAAAAAAAAAACAATGTTATCCGCCCCAAAAGATGTCATATGAAATGGCATGTATTGTATTTATTTCCTTGTTTTATAGAAAACGGCGAAACTCATCAGTTTCATAAGAGAAAAGTTCTTTAAGAAGTTCAACTGGCTCGTCTAATGTTGAAAGGGCTACTTTTCCTCCCGAACAACTCATGCCTGCAGCTTCCTGTTTCCATTTAAGAGCACCGCAAAAATTTAATTATTTATTCATCGCATCTATTTTTTTATAAGCTTGTGGTTTTCGTAATGTAAAGCCTCGTCGTATCGAATACTCCTCACGTGTTTCTTGTGAACATTAGACGCCGCTGATGTGCTCTTTCAGCAACAGCGCATCTGCGAGATTCAGCTGCTTCAACAGTTTATGTAGCTATAGGACGCCAAGTAAGTTGCCTGCTGAATAGGCCGAGCTTGGAACTGTTCGTTTGTCTCAAAATCCCGTTTGAGGTGCCAGATATTCAGCATTCTGTTGATGTCGATCTTGAGACTATTCAGTTGTCTCAGCAACCCGTTGAGACGCTAGATACGCATGCTATCGACGTCGATCTTGGAACTGTTCTGGTGTCTCGTCAGCTCCTTGAGATGCCAGATATTCAGCATGCTGTCTACGCCGAGCTTGGGACTGCTCTGGTGTCTCAGCAGCTCTGTGAGCTGCATTGCGCTCTGCCTGTTCAAGCATTTGCAGTTCGGCTTAGGGAAACGTCTCGTTAAGTCTAGCTACTTTCATAACTCGAGCTTCATCTGAGTTTTGGGAAAAATTTGACTTACGCTTTCGCGGTATAATTCTTAGTAAGTACTTTTTCTATATGTACTTGCTAAAAAATACAGTACGGTAGCTATGATTGTTATTGTTATACTTTAAAAATGCAATACCTGCCTATTCAATAAAATTATAACAACATTCTAATTAATAGGCAAAAAATAATTTTAATTTGCTATTTTAAAAACAAAATCACGTTTTCGTGGTACTATTCGATTATTAATATATTTTACGTTATTCTAAATGGATACAAAAAAAACAATACCTAACCGTGTAATTAAAGTAAAAATGAAGTATCTTCTTATACGTGTAACTAACCTAACCACAAAAAAATACCTGCCAATACATATCTACTACATTATATACGTAAGTGCGTTTTTAACAAATTGCTGGTGCCTTGAAAATTCACACGGACACAATCATCAACGTCGTCGCTGATCGTAGACTCAGCGATGAGCGACTTCTTCCACCTTATCGCCCGCCGTTATGGTTCTCTATTTTCGCGAAAGTGGCTTACACATAAAAGGTAGATAATATATGCTGTCGTGGGCCTTTTTGTAGGCCTATTTGAAATTATAGCGAACGCTCGCGGTTTCACCCGCGCAATCCCGTTGTTTCCGTCCCCGGTGAGATTTCCGGGATAAAAACTATCCTATGTGTTATTACAGATTATATTTTACCCGTGTACCAAATTTAATCACAATCCCTACAGTAGTCACTGATTTACACGTTCAGTCCTATTATTCTCATTCCTGTAGGAATTCCAAGATAAAAAGTACCTTATGTATTATTCCAGATTATATTCTACCCGTGTAATAAATTTCATCACAATCCCTTCATTACTTAGTGATTTACACGTTCAGTCCCATTATTCCCGTTCCCATAGGAATGTCGAGATAAAAAGTACCCTATGTGTTATTCCAGATTATATTCTACCCGTGTACCAAATTTCATCACAATCCCTTCAGTAATTTTTGCCATCCACACATACTCACAAATTTTCGCATTTATAATATTAGTAGGACTAGCTGTGCCCGCGGTTTCACCCGCGTGAAATTAGATTTATTACACTGCTTTTAAATCGCGCGTCCACCGAAAACAGTTTTAGCCGACTTCTAAAAAAGGAGGAGGTTCTCAATTCGACTGTATATACTTTTTGAAGTGAAAACTTCTTTAGCGGCGTTGTGCACTTTTTGGAATGGGTAAAAAATGTTAAACACGCGTCAGGACAGGACACGTTACCTGATCGAAAATTCGTAAGACGGAGGGAGAGTAGACCGCCGGCGCGGCGTAGGAGGGGAAGTAATATCCCCCTCTCTTTTTCCGAAATTATTCCCTAAACATTCCAAAATATTCAAAATTGCACAACGTTAATGTTCAAGTTTTCACTTCTGCCGGCACTCCCAGGATGCAACTCGTTTTTTTTTAGTATGTATAATACGCGATAACTCCGGCAAATATGAACGGATTTAAAAAAAAAACAATGTTATCCGCCCCAAAAGATGTCATATGAAATGGCATGTATTGTATTTATTTCCTTGTTTTATAGAAAACGGCGAAACTCATCAGTTTCATAAGAGAAAAGTTCTTTAAGAAGTTCAACTGGCTCGTCTAATGTTGAAAGGGCTACTTTTCCTCCCGAACAACTCATGCCTGCAGCTTCCTGTTTCCATTTAAGAGCACCGCAAAAATTTAATTCTTTATTCATCGCATCTATTTTTTTATAAGCTTGTGGTTTTCGTAATGTAAAGCCTCGTCGTATCGAATACTCCTCACGTGTTTCTTGTGAACATTAGACGCCGCTGATGTGCTCTTTCAGCAATAGCGCATCTGCGAGATTCAGCTGCTTCAACAGTTTATGTAGCTATAGGACGCCAAGTAAGTTGCCTGCTGAATAGGCCGAGCTTGGAACTGTTCGTTTGTCTCAAAATCCCGTTTGAGGTGCCAGATATTCAGCATTCTGTTGATGTCGAGCTTGAGACTATTCAGTTGTCTCAGCAACCCGTTGAGACGCTAGATACGCATGCTATCGACGTCGATCTTGGAACTGTTCTGGTGTCTCGTCAGCTCCTTGAGATGCCAGATATTCAGCATGCTGTCTACGCCGAGCTTGGGACTGCTCTGGTGTCTCAGCAGCTCTGTGAGCTGCATTGCGCTCTGCCTGTTCAAGCATTTGCAGTTCGGCTTAGGGAAACGTCTCGTTAAGTCTAGCTACTTTTATAACTCGAGCTTCATCTGAGTTTTGGGAAAAATTTGACTTACGCTTTCGCGGTATAATTCTTAGTAAGTACTTTTTCTATATGTACTTGCTAAAAAATACAGTACGGTAGCTATGATTGTTATTGTTATACTTTAAAAATGCAATACCTGCCTATTCAATAAAATTATAACAACATTCTAATTAATAGGCAAAAATAATTTTAATTTGCTATTTTAAAAACAAAATCACGTTTCCGTGGTACTATTCGATTATTCATTTATTTTACGTTATTCTAAATGGGTACAAAAAAAACAATACCTACCCGTGTAATTAAAGTAAAAATGAAGTATCTTCTTATACGTGTAACTAACCTAACCACAAAAAAATACCTGCCAATACATATCTACTACATTATATACGTAAGTGCGTTTTTAACAAATTGCTGGTGCCTTGAAAATTCGCACGGACACAATCATCAACGTCGTCGCTGATCGTACACTCCGCGATGAGCGACTTCTTCCACTTTATCGCCCGCCGTTATGGTTCTCTATTTTCGCGAAGATGGCTTACACATAAAAGATAGATAATATATGCTGTCTTTTTGTAGGCCTATTTGAAATTATAGCGAACGCCCGCGGTTTCACCCGTGCAATCCCGTTGTTTCCATCCCCGGTGTGATTTCCGGGATAAAAACTATCCTATGTGTTATTACAGATTATATTTTACCCGTGTACCAAATTTAATCACAATCCCTTCAGTAGTCAGCGATTTACACGTTCAGTCCCATTATTCCCATTCCTGTGGAAATTCCAAAATGTGAAAAGTACCTCATGTGTTATTCGAGAATATATTCTACCTGGGTACTAAATTTCATCACAATCCCTTCAGTACTTAGTGATTTACACGTTCAGTCCCATTATTCCCGTTCCTGTGAGAATGTCGAGATAAAAAGTACCCTATGTATTATTCCAGATTATATTCTACCCGTGTACCAAATTTCATCACAATCCCTTCAGTAGTTTTTGCGTGAAAGAGTAACAAACATCCATCCATCCACACATACTCACAAACTTTTGCATTTATAATACTAGTTTTCGCCCGCGGCTTCGCTCGCGTGACATTCGGGTCAAACACGTGTTTACTCATTAATCAATAGAAGTACTCGTGTAAAATTTAGGATAAAATAGTCCAACTAATCAATACAATACCCATGACGATTTTCCGACTTATCCGCCCCATTTTACCCCTATAAGGGCTGAATTTTGAAAAATCCTTTCTTAATGCACCCCCAGACATCATAAGGAACCTACGTGGCAAATTTGGAATCTCTAGACCCAGCGGTTTGGGTTGTGTGTTGATATATATATGAGTCAGGTCAGTCAGACAGTCAGTCAGTCAGTCATTCAGTCAGTTTCTTCTTTTATATATTTAGATTGGTATATTAGTAAATATTCTACTCGTGTACCAATTTCATCACAATCCCTTCAGTAGTTTTTGCGTGAAAGAGTAACAAACATCCATCCTCACAAACTTTCGCATTTATAATAATAGTAGGATTTTAGACTGTATAAAATTCTATCTATTACATGGTATTAAAATAGCACTGTACTGCTCATAGTTTAAAATTTTAACAATATGAAGCTCACAGTCATTTTTCAGTGATCATTATCTCTACTCGATCGTTTATATTCAAACACATGATAATTACGTTTTTTGAAAATTAATTAACTTTCTTATTTTTAAACTGAATTAAATTTATTAATATTACATAATGGGACATTGTCGGATATATAAAAAATAAAAATGAATTTACAAGTTTTATACGTTGTATTTATTTTCTTGACACCACTTATATAAACACATAAACATTTTTTAGAGTACACACATTGTTATGATATATACTATACTTTGAACATTGGCTGAATATTTTTTATGCAGAGTTTCTAAATTAGGACAATTCTTATCTTCTAAGTTATATACGAGGGTCAAACTGAAAGTTCTTAGAAAATCAAAAACTGAGCAAACTAGCAAGTTATTACTTTTATTATATCTTTTAAAAATAGTGTCCATTCACATCAATACACCGCTGCATCCGATGGAACCACTGAGAAAAGCACTTAGCCCACTCGTCCTTAGGGGTCTCTTCGACGGCATTTTGAAACGCGCCCACTGCTTCCTCGGTGTTCATAAAAAGTTTTCCTCGAAGTTTTTCTTTTATTTTCGGGAATAAATAAAAATCGCAAGGTGCGAGGTCGGGGCTATACGGCGTGTGACCCAGTAATTCCACGTCTGACTTCACTAAATAGTCGATCGTACGCCTGGCGGTGTGCGACGAGGCGTTGTCGTGGTTAAGAAGGATCCTACTTCGAGGACGTTTCTCCCGAACTTTTTCCAATACAAGTGGCAAACAATTGTTACTGTACCACTCTGCAGTAACTGTTTTTTGATCCACTAAAACAATTGTCGCATAGTGACCTGTCCTTCCGAAGAACGAGGCCACCATCTTTTTTCCCACACGTCGACCTCTCTTCACTTTAGTTGGCAATTCCTCGAAAGGAAACACCCACTGAGCAGACTGTCTCTTGGTTTCTGGATCATAACAGTAAACCCAGCTTTCGTGAAATGATTCAAAGATTTAACCTCCGTTAAATCTTTGAATCATTTCACGGCACCAATCAACCCGACGGAGTTTTTGGGCCTCGGTCAAATTATGAGGTATCCACCGGGCACAAAGCTTCCTGGCCGCTAAATGTTCATGGAGGATTTTATGCACTTGACTCATACCGATGCTTGCTTGTCCGAATCTGCTGATACGTCACTCTTTTATCAGTCTCTATTATACCGTATGATTCATACGCCGCACAACACTGATGTTATTTTCAGTCGTCGTCGTAGAAGGCCGTCTCTGACGCAGATCATCGGTGAGATTAGTGCGACCACGTAAACTCATTAAACCAGTTGTAAATAGTCGCACGAGATGGGGCTTCATCGTGAAAGGCCAATCGAAGTCTATCATAGCTTTCTTGCTGACTTAAATGACAACGAAAGTCATAAAAAATCCATGCACGAAAATTTTCTCGCGATAAATTCATGTTGACGTGACTCAGACAATTTTCAATTTGGCGCCAAACAAATGACAAATGAATGAAATACATACTCAATAATATTGGCAGAGTTTCATTTTCAAAATTTAAACTTATTTTTTTATTATATTGTTTACAAGTGGCCAGTTCTAAAAACTTTCAGTGTCGCCCTCGTATATTATAGTTTTCGACTATTTCACTAAACCACATTACTTTTTCCGTACCTTTAGTAAAAAAACGTTTATCTTTCAAATAATTCTGTATAACTCGACTCAAAATTACTTAGGTGTACTTAAATTAGTTTAAGAACTTAGTTATTAAGGTCAATAAAAACAAAGTTTATTATTTTTTGCTTTTCATTTTTTTCGGCGGTCTATTTTTTTGTTAAAAAGTTTTTATTTCTTACAATGTTACTTAAAGGCTTATACTCGAAAAGACAATCGTTTATGATTAAACAGTAAGCAGCTGTGTTTTCCGGTATATCTTCAGAACATTCGATTTCTTGTCGCATGTCCACTGCTCCAGTTTTTAAAGAATCATTTTGAACAATTTATAACAAACAGTGGAGCTTTTTCTTTGAATGCATACAAATCGAGCAAAGTATCCACATCAGATTTGTGGTATGACTGACGAAAGTTAGCATACATTTCGTATAAAATACTATATTTCCTTTCATCAAATTTCAAATTAAGTGAGTCATACGGAAAGTATTGAGAATTTAGAAACAATTTGACATTAGTCACTTTACAGTGATCGAAGACAGAGGAACTATTGGTTACATTGGCTTTTCTATTTGATTGCAGACCAAATATAACAAACCTTGGTTTGTCTACCTGAGATGTGGTCTTGATAGACCATGATTGTTTGGTTGTTCTAGGTAATACCGGATATTCATATAAATCCTAATTTCTGAATGCCAGTTGGATGGAGAGAAACACAGAATACCTGAGCCAAATAATATTTTCCTATAGGGTTGCTATGTACCTGCGAGTGAGTAAGGTCGCGGGGTTGGAAGGAGTGGCTGCGACGGCAGCAAGGGTGACGGCGCGTGAGCTAAATGGCTAAGGTAACTTTCACATAAGGCGGGCCGTATGTTTGCTTGCCGCCCGACGTAGTATAAGAAAAAATGTGTATTAACTGTGATAAAGAAAAAATTGTCGAAGCTGTTTTTTTTATATTTATGATGTGGATACTTAAAATTATGTATTATCTGGGTCTGCTATTTATAAGTAGGTATTGTATTTATGATACCTATATTACTGCGTAATTATCATGTCCTCCGTACAGAAAAAAAAGACCATAACATTTTTCTATGTATGAATGTATTTCATAATTCACTTACATTACAATAACACACTATGCATATCAGGTGCATAAAACTCAGTGAGGTATTTTTCAAAAATTGTGCACTGTAGTTTTCTTGAACACACGTTTGTAGTGTATTTTAAATCGACATTGAAACATTATTAGAGAAACGTCGTTGTGTTGTCAAATATGATGGTGTTTGTCTTGATATTAAATTGTATCATAGCAGTGACGTAGATAAATGTAGCGGCAGCAAAACGCAACACTAACCTCGTGTCGAAATGGAAAATTCCATAGATAGAGGGACGTATCTCTCGGGTCTCCACTATGTTGAGTACGTTCCTAGTTAATTCGAAGACTGCTTCTGAAAGTATATTATGAATTGTTTAAATTCCTGCATAAGAAGTAGATGCTTATTAATACGGTCAGGTTTTTTTATATACTACATAGGGTGGCAGACAAACATACGGCCCGCCTGATGTGAAGCGGTTATGTAGCCATATTAACGCACGCAACATAAAATATCATTCGCGCGCCGCCACTCCCGCTGCCAACGCAGCAACTCCCTTCTTTCCTGGTGAACTCACTCACTCGCAGGAACACCCTCAAGTGAATTGTTATTTGATAATATTTTCATACATTTTTTATGTTCGGTTATGTGCTTATTTTTCACGTACCAATTGTTTTTCTTTTTTTGTCAAATATATCTAGCGTACAGACGAAAATCTACATTTTTTTATATATAGAATGTACGGATTTGAATTGATTCAAATAATTACTCAACGAATTAGGGAGGCAATGAAAATATATCGTAGCCATATAAACGCTTGCAACATTAAATATTGCTCGTACGCCGCTACCCTCTGATGGTGATTCCTGGTAGGGTGTCCTTTAACTCGCCTAAAGTTATTTTATTCGTTATTTTATTTTAGTCCTTATTTTATTTGGCCTAAATTTCAAATATTTATATAAGTATTTGAAATTTAGGCCAAATAAAATAAGGTTTTGTCTAGTCTAACTAATATTTTTTTACTATAATAGTTTGGCCTAAAAACAGAAGGCCCTTTTTTAATATGAGAGAGGCCCAAAAGAGCATCTAGGACATCTGGTGTGTGGAGTGCTGGGTCGTCGACGATTTTACAGTCGACGCAACGAGATCGTTTACCGTCGACGATGAACTAGTTTAAAAAACAGTCTAATTTTCGAATAGTTTACGTCGTCGTCGATAAGACTAGATTTTACAGTCGACGCAACGAGACCGTTTACCGTCGACGATGAACTAGTTTAAAAAACAGTCTAATTTTCGACTAGTTTACGTCGTCGTCGATAAGACTAGATTTTACAGTCGACGCAACAAGACTGTTTACCGTCGACGATGTACTAGTTTAAAAAACAGTCTAATTTTCGACTAGTTTAATGTTTTACTTGCGAACGCTGTTACCATCCTGCGAGTGAAGTCACTAGTCGTGAGGAGATGCTTGCGTTAATAGTTAGGTAGAATCGCGCTAGCAGGACTACTATTACTACAAATAAGCTACATTAATCGCTTTCCATCAGGCGGACCGTATGTTTATTCAGCAGCCGTCGTGATACTTAAAAAGAAACTGTTACTTACCACTATTCGTAGGTTTTAGTAATGCATACAAACAAATCACTTTAGTTTGTTCTGTTAGCCGTATTAACATGGAGGCTACTTGGGTTGCAATCACTAAACATGACCAGCATAATACAAAAAATGAAAATATGCTTATCATTCGAATTGATTTTATTCTCTGTAAAAATAAAAAATAAATTTATGCAGGCTGGTTTCTGGCTGATGTACTACATTACCATGACCACTACAAATGATAATATAGAAAGCCAGTTGACGCATGCTTTCGTTTTCGTACTGTTTTGTATTGGATGTAACTCGGAATTCTAGGCAGGTGTAACAAGATAAAATATATAATAATATTTAAAGTTAAATATGTAACGGGTGATTTTTCATCATGTCACATATTTCACACATTTTACAGTATTTTATAACAAGAAAGCATTAATTACTTTGGAGTTTTTTTTACTAAACTTAACCTTGCAATGTTTGACATTTGTCAGTGACAGTTGTTGATCTATTTTTATTTTTGCTGGGATCGGGCAGTTGAGGATTGTCGGCCCACCGTGCATCGTATCGTACAGCTGTGGATTTAGAGAATTGATATTTTTTTGTCTCATGGTTCGCAGGAATTGTATGGGGTTTTTTCTTGAGTACCTATATTGGAATTTATTAAGGAAGAGTCGTAACGTGTTGGATAGGGGCCGTGATTTGTTGTTGAAGAATAGGAATTTGGGAGATTTCCGTTCAATAGAATAAATACTTTAATTTCTTAATCTTGTTTGCGAAAATAGTTTGGAGGATTCTTAGGTGGGATGTGATTTGTTGAAGTTGGTTGCCAAGTTTTTATTATTGACGAGGCGTTGTCCTTGGTCGACGGGTGACGTTTGATATCTTGTTGTATAGCGTGTCTATGGACGAAATTTTTGTTAATATCATTCTCGGGTATCTTCGAGAGAATTTTGCAAAGTCACGGTTCCGGCTAGATTTCGAATCTTCCAGAAGCCAGCCAGAGGCGGCCTTTTTTTCGCTGGCCGAAGCCGTCCTCAACAGAAACAAAGAAGAGCTCTCGCTTTAAAACTGTGACTTCGTAATCGTGGTTAGCCGGTTCCCCAAGCTTCTTGGATTGTCCTCGTCGAAGTGAATATCGCAAAATAAAATGTTTCATTCGTTACAGACTTCAGCACTGGCCCCGGTAACCTCGAAGCACAATCGCAAAATTATTTTTCAGCAATACATGTAGACCAGAGAATCAGTGGTGAAACTATTTGTGATAGAGGAATTGTGATTTTCAGTTGGGACAAGAGGCGACGAGATACCGGTTCGGCGGGAGTTTGCCTCGCATCTTTCAAAACCTCCATTTGGTATGAATAGAATAGAATAGAATTACTTTATTTGTCAGAATACGGGTACAAACAATTATTTTGATGATTAGTTTTCAAGTCAAGATCCAGGCGTATTCGGCCGTGTTACGGCGTACAAATGTTACATGAATTTATTTAATTATCAAAAACACAATTAAATTAAATTACAAATCAAATTACAATACATGTCGTTATCATTCATTACCTTATATAATTACTTATTTTATTATGATTAGATTACAATTAGATACAAATTAATTCATTCTTTTTATGTCTATAATTAATGTCAATTGAGGCACACTAATACAATTAATTATAAATTACTTCACAAATAATAATATGATGTCATGTTTTATCTTCTAAATATTCACGAACCGAGTAATAACATTTATCCAAAAGCCACGTGGAGACCTGTTTTTTGAACTGTCTTAGGATGAGATCTTTAAAATGACCCGGTAGCTTGTTATAAATAGTGATCGCCATGCAATGCACGTTCTTCTTATATAGAGTAAGTTTATGTTTTGGTGTTACCAGTCTATGCTTATTCATTGCTCGTTTGCTAAGTGTGCTACTTTTTTTAAACAAATTTATATGAGTATGAACAAAAACGCATATCTCATAAATGTAAAGGCAAGAAAGGGTAAGCAATTTCAATTCTTTAAATATTTTTTTACAAGTATCCAATGGATCTGCACCGCAAATAGCCCGAATGCATTTCTTTTGAGCTGTAAATGCAGAACCTATGTCTGTTGAATTTCCCCATATGATAAGACCGTATCGCAATGTCGATTCTACGTAACCACGATAAGCCAGTAGAGCTGCTCCTAACGATGCTGTGTTTTTGATGCGATTTATGACATAAACAAACCTATTTATCTTTGTACACACCTTCTTTACATGGTCTTTCCAATTACAAAACCTATCTATAGTTATTCCCAAAAATATTGTAGAGTACATACATCGAGTATGTACATCTTGTTACTAACCCCTGAGACGTGATAGATTCTGTACACAAGTGAATCCCTGTGCTAATCGTGGCGTTTTGTCCACAGGTAGGTTTTTAATTTACCCTCAAAGCTTTGCTAAGTCACCCTCCGAATATTACTACTGTGAAGACGTTGCACTGCGTCACAGCCACTCTGACCTCCAAAGATTATTGCACCCAACTCGTATCGACAAGCAAAATACTGCATCAACACCACTCCGATGACCATACCTTGGTGTCAAGTTTTTCCTGACCCCGGACTCTGCCATTTATATTACTAAGTTTACCTCTATCTGAAATTTACTGTGAAATCTGGGGGCACGGTAGTGCCCCCGCCAAGTCAAACAAAATGCGGCACGGCCGTACCATTCTTTTCTCAAAGCAATTCAGGCCATTTTTGACCCCCTATAACTTTGTTGTAGATAAAACTAGAAGCTTCATTTTTTAGAACCCAAGCAAGTATTGTATATACATGATGTATTTAAAATTTCATTCAATTTGAACCAGTAGTTTAAGAAATACAACTAGGCAAAGTTCATAATGTTCATAATGTAATTCGCGTGCCTTCATGCCGCATTGTGGTTACCCCGCTCTTCTTCTAGTATTTGTCTATCACATTTAAACTGCTGAATTTTAATTGTTTATATTTATATTGATTTGGTTATATTCATAATGATGCCTACCATGAATTGAAGGGTTGATGATCGTCCGTGACACTGCTTTTATTAAGGTCTCACAGAATACCAGCGCCTGGCTTAATCACCACGGCTAATGGTGAGTGAGTTTCTTTTTATATTGTGCACTGCGACGCGGTTGGCATTGATGGCTATTGTTAATATTCTTAATACATATGTCTGCTGTATCACTGTAAGTTCTCATACGTTGTATAATTGTGTATTTTTGTATGCAAATTATGTCAAATGTATCTTGTTATGTTGTAGTGTGCTTTATAATAAATGTTCTATCTATGTATCTATCTATCTATAATTTTGTCACTCACTGACTGACCGATCATCAAAACACTAAGGCACTTCTAGCAGACATAGAAGCTTCAAATTTAGAATACAGTTAGTGTTTAGTGTATAAATCAAGAAAAAACTAAAAAAAAAATGCAATCTCCTTCTAGATTTCTAGATACACCAACTGCATAAATAACTTTGTAATCCCATATAAATATATTGGATTACAAAGTTACATTCGCAGTGAATGAATCAGTGTCCCTGTATATATACATGGGGCACACTAAAAGTTTTGCACTTCTAGCTAATCGGAACTATTTTAATTTCGAATGTTATATTTTTTAAACGATTTTTTTTTTAAACAACCTTCTTAGTAATAAAAAAATGCCTTGAAGTAATTTGTCAATTATTTTTTATCACACATCAAAGTTCTACGCAACGAAAATGGAATTAAGTCGAAAAGATTTTAGAGCGATGATTTTTTATGATTTTAAAAGTTCTCTTTTTCCGCAAGGCTGTGCCGCTAGTCTTCAAAATGCTTTTGTGAGAGAAGCACGTTGTTTAAGCACCGTGAGGCGATGGTTTGCTGAATTTGAGAGTGGTCGGGTTTCTTTACATAACGAATTTCGTGAAGGGCGGCCTTCAACTGCCGTCAACGAAAATAATGTGGCTACTGTTAAGCGGATAATTAAAAATTCGAGGACTATTGGAGATTGGTATGAGCCAAATTCAGAAAATTTTACACGAAGAATTAAAATTTCGGAAACTTTGTTGTCGTTGGATCCCTCGTGAACTGACAGCGGAGCAGAAGCGGGCTCGCGTGGAATGGTGCTCACTGATGCTACTGAAGTACGACCACGGACATTCTAATGCTGTTTATGACATTGTCACAGGAGACGAAACGTGGGTTTATTATTTTGGACCCGAAAGCAAACAGCAATCTTGTAAATGGGTGTTTGAAAATGAGAACAGGCCAACAAAAGTGAGGCAGGCTAGAAACGTTGGTAAAAAAATGATCGCGTTTTCTTTCTCAGCTACGAGTCCCATCTGCACAATTCCACTTGAAGATCAAAAGAGTGTTAATGCTGAGTGGTATTCTACCATTTGTTTACCCAGGGTGTTAGAAAAAGTTCGCGAAAGACGACCAAAAAGTCGCGTTCTCCTACATCATAACAACGCTTCCAATTCATAAATAACTTTGTATTTTCCTGACCCACAAAACAAAGTTATTTTTAGCTTCCGAAAAAGTACAACTCGTCACCCATCCTGCACAAAGCCCCGACCTAGCACCCTGTGATTTCTGTATTTTCCCCAAAATCAAAGATTTGATGAGAGGTTTCACTTTTACCAACTCCGAAGAGGCAATGATACGTTCGCAGTCTTCCACGATGAAGGAACTTGCCTGGCGGAATAAGAGAGCGCGAAAAGGCGCGTAAGTACAGGACACAACTCAGGAGCACACAGCTTTAGCACCACTGCCGGAATGCTATCTGGCCCACTCGACTTTTGAACGTCGAGGGATAGTAGTCGAGAGATTTCCGGCATGGAATCACCACACCGCGAGATGGAAGGCGATGCGGCGTCCTCGTCGTTTAAAGTAGAGTTTGAGGCAAAGAGATTCCCCAGAAGATCGGCTTTCTCCTTAGCACTATGGGCCAGACTACCATCCGTTTTTCGGAGTGGTGGAAAGGACGACTGACAAAAATTTCCCTCGGCAGCCTTAGCGAGCGACCAAAACGCACGGCTCCCAGATGGGTGCTTAGCTAGGCGCTCACCAATCCTGCCGATGAATTCAAACTTTGCCCTGGCAATTACTCTGCTACTGAACCTCGAGGCAGCATTGAACTCGCGTTTCAAGTCAGAAACATTAGGACATCCATTCATACTTGCCGTGGTCCAAGCCTCGTATGCAGCTTGCTTGCAGAGTTTAGCTTCCCTGCAGGACCGATTAACCCACGGCCGCTTATTAGCACCAGCAGTTGCCACCCGCCGGTTTGGAATAAATAATTCCATCCCAGCCAAAATCGCTTCAGCAACAGCAGATGCACAGATGCTCCGACTCGAAACAGATCCGCATCCACGGGTACAATGCGTAAAATTCACGCAATCCATCCCAGTCTGCTAACTTATAGTAACACATGCGACGCCAACCGGTAGACTGGGGTGCGACAGAGCTAGCGCATGGCACTTGTGTCCGGATGAGACAGTGGTCCGATGAGCCAAGTGGCGCATCCACAGAGACTGTAATATCCATCCGGGTGTGTGGTGAGCAGAAGGTCCAGTAGAGAGCTAGTATGGTCCTCTTTAACTGGTATTCTCGTTGGAGAATGAACCAGCTGAGAGAAATCATAGGCCAGAGCAAAATCGTGAACAGACCTCCCCGCAAAGTAAGTGGACCGAGAGCTGAGCCACTCGGCATGGTGGGCATTGAAGTCTCCCAAAATCACTAACTCCGCGGAGGGGTACCTCTCGATGACTTTGTCAGTCGCCAATTGCCGGTGCTCGATCAATCGAGTTGTGTCTGTATCACCGCTATGAGACCTGTATAGGCACGCATAGATACGGATGCGGCCGCCCTGGTCCACGCGTGCACACTCATCATTATTCATCTCATCTCATCATTATGGGTGTCGATACTATGGTTTTCTGGGATGGCAATTACAAAAATGGCATCGATTTGAAAATATAACAATGTGGACAAGAAATTACTAAGATTTGAAAGCATTTTATCTATCTTCTTAATATATCTAAATGTATAAAAGACGAAAGTGACTGACTGACTGACTTATATATCAACGCACTGCCCAAACCGCTGGGTCTAAAGATTCCAAATTTGGCAAGTAGGTTCCTTATGACGTCTAGGGGTGCACTAAGAAAGAATTTTACAAAATTCATCCCCTAAGGGGATGAAACGGGGGTCCAAAGTTTGTATGGGGAAACAAGATTAGTTAGACTATTTAATCCGAAATTTTACACGAGTACTTCTATAGATAAATGAGTAAACACGAATTTCAGGATTTTTCAAAATTCAACACCAAAAGCGGTAAAACGGGATGAAATAGTCTGAAAATCGTCATGGGTATTGTTTTTATGGTTTATCATGTACCTGATTACGAAACCAACAACTCTTTTATAATCCATAGTCGACGTGACATAAAACCACCCCTGTGAGGGTGCAATGGGGTTGCAATGTCAAAACATCATTATGGGTGTCGATTCTATGGTTTTCTGGGATGGCAATTACGAAAATGGCATCGATTTGAAAATATAAAAATGTGGACAAGAAATTACTAAGATTTGAAAGCATTTTATCTATCTTCTTAATATATCTAAATGTATAAAAGAAGAAAGTGACTGACTTACTGACTTATATATCAACGCACAGCCCAAACCGCTGGCTCTAGAGATTCCAAATTTGGCAGGTAGGTTCCTTATGACATCTAGGGGTGCACTGAGAAAGAATATTACAAAATTCATCCCCGAAGGGGGTAAAACGGGGTCCAAAGTTTGTATGGAGAAACAAGATTAGTTGGACTATTTTACCCGAAACTTTACACGAGTACTTCTATAGATAAATGAGTAGACATGTGTTTCAGGATTTTTCAAAATTCGATCCCTAAAGGAGTAAAATGGGGTGAAAAAGTCTGAAAATCATCATGGGTATTGTTTTTATGGTTTATCGGGTCGCTGATTACGAAAACAACATCTATTTTATAATCCAACATAGCCAACGTGACATAAAACCACATTTTCGTAATTGACGGGACGTCAATTACGAAAATGGTATCGAAAATATAACATCATCATCATCATCAGCCTGTATCTATCCACTGAATAAAACACGGTTTTGCTGTAAGAAAATAATAGTAGAATACTTGTCAACATTGGATTACATAAGCACTGAACGACTGGTGAGGGTGTACTTATCTGACAGATGGTAAAAAAATATTGTAAGTACTCGTATATGTTTATACATATGTGTGTATAATTATATATTATATATAAAAAAATAATCCATACATTTTTATACCTTATTTAAATTGTATAATATAAGATTCATACTATTATATTTATATTATATTATGCTACATCACAAATAACAAGTAAATAATAATACGTACATAAATTGTAATAATACTTAATTATAATATATATATATAATCATGCAATAAATGTAAAATCATAATGACATGATATAGTAATATGAAATACTTTCTAATAACACAGTAGCTTTGTTCGCAATAACTAATAAATATTTAAAAGTTTTATCTCCACATGTTACGTATACTACAACAGTTAACCGGTACTGCTATCGTAACATGGGCACGCAGTTTGGTCACGACTACCTACATTTATAATATTGTTATGATAGTTAATTTTGTATCGTTGTATTATACAGATTATAATACAAATTATATTATGGAATGTATGTATTTTCGATATGTTGCAGTAAATAAATGTTATACTTTGCCTTTATAATATAAATTATAGTATAAGTTATGAATGCACGGTGAGGTGAAGTTGTTGTAACAGTTTATTTTTAGAAAAACTAAGTGGTTAGGTGAGTACTTTATTACAATAATCTGTTAAATAGAATGGTTGGCACGCGACGTGTATAATGCGTGTCTCTTTCACGGCCTACAATGGCAAATAGACATAGGTACCGAAAATAAAATGTTAGCTATAGAAAACTACACAATTAATATTTTAAGAATTATAGTGAGCGATGGTACTACCCAGCCGTAACACAGTTTTTACTAGCGCGAGAGAGAGAGCTAGTGAAAACAATGACCACTACCCCCTAGTGGTCATTGTTTTCACTGTTATATGTCCCATTTTGGATATTAATAAAAAGATATTAAATACTTTGTAAATTAAATAAATTAAATAGTTACTCTGTAATAGTAATTAACAATGTCACCGTATTTATTGTAAGTGTTAAAATATGTAACAGTGTATAATCAATAATGTTAAATAAAGATTGTTATTACTATTATAATTATACGTTTGTGAAACGTGAACGTTTACCGAGGGGTTGCTAGACAGTCTTAGAGTAACCCAGAGGGCAATGGAACGCAGAATGCTCGGTATCTCGCTGCGAGACAGGATCCGCAACTCAGTTATCCGCCAGCGCACCAAGGTTATTGAAAAAGGGTAACGAGATTCAGTGGCAATGGGCTGGTCACTTGTGTCGTAGAGACGACTAGAGGTGGAGCATAAAATGTCCCTTGCTGGAGACCCAGAACCGGTAAACGTCATGTAGTCAGACCACGAGCCAGATAGTCGGATGATATAAAAAATACGGCAGGGCCGACCTGGACAAGAATCGCCGCACAAAGAGAGGACTGGAGATCCCATCAAGCGGCATATATCCAGCAGTGGACCTAAACTAGATGCTCAAAAGAAGAAGAAAGGGGGGTGAAACGGGGGTCTAAAGTTTGTATGGGGAAACAAGATTAGTTGGACCATTTTATCCGAAACTTTACACGAGTTTATAGATAAAGGAGCAAACACGTGTTTCAGGATTTTTCAAAGTTCACTCCCTAAACCGGTAAAATGGGGTCAAAAAGTCAGAAAATCGTCATGGGTATTGTTTTTACGATTTATTGGGTCGCTGACTACGAAAACAACATCTATTTTATAATCCAACATAGTCGCCGTGACCTGTGGGGGTGCGATGGGGTTGAAATGTAATATTATCAATAATTTCATACTTTTAAAATTTTGATCGACCCTAAATTAAGTCGGACGGAAAATATTAGAACGAAAGTTTACAGATCGTTATAGTTTTGTGTATTTTACGATATTGTTAAATAATTTATACAATTTTTGAACATTGTTAAATAACCTGTTAATGCATTATTTGCGATGGAGTAATCCAAATAAATATGTTATTAAGTAATCAGTAATCACAAGTATTTTATTATGAATAAAATTGTCCTTGATATCACTCGATTTCAATCTACATCTTAGAAGATATCATATACGAGACGTATATCGATAACGATATATGTAGTTATATTATAACTTTGAGACTTGTTATGGATCTTGCTTCGTTAAAGCGCATAAACTTTGCACTGGTCCAGAGTATTCATTCATATTGTGTCGTCTCATGGGGAGCTGCGCCAAAAACTATCATGAAAGAAATTGAAGTTGCGTAAAGGGGGAAGGCCTTCTTCCCGTATCGATATCCAATGGAACTTCTATATAAGCACTGGCGAGTGCTATCAGTAAGACAAATCTATAATTATAGTACGGTAAGAAAACAACACTCAATTACACCTTATGATGAAAGCCCAAAGGAGGCTAGACGAGTAAACAAGATCTACTATAGCCGTTTCAGGTTGTGTCGTCTTAGTAGTAGACTGCTCGTAATCTTTAACTTTTTCCAAGCTTTTGTCATTGTGTGTCTGTGAGAGATTTACGTTATCTGTATTTTGAAAGAGATTTTTTACAGTCTTAGATAGCTAATGTATATTACCTCGATTTTTTTTTGTTTCTTTCTTTTGACAGAGTCCTTTATTATAGGTGATGATCCATAGCAAACCTCCTTAAATTCATTTATTTTTTATTGTTCTTGTATTAATTTCTTGAGACAATTGTTATAAAAGTTAATGGGACTATTTCTGCATGGGCATTTTGAATTTCATTGAATAATTTATGTAAGATGTGCAGCGTAAAAATAGACTAATTACACCCAAACAACGTCTGGCGTAATTTAAGAGAAACGTATATTGCTTAAATGTGTATTCTTAAAGAGCTGAAATTATCTACATTTAAGAAAAAAAATGGTTTTTATATTGACTATTTAAACTGTATTAATTTTAATAAATATGATAACTATGATATTTCACACGCCCAAAACCGGGCAGAATAAGTGAAACTCAGCTATTAAATCTGACATCTGTATCACTTTATTTTTGTGAATAAAGAAATTTTATCTTGTTTTATCTTTATGGTTCTTTTCCATCAACTCTTCGACGTCATTGTTAATTACTGCAGTAAGCTACTAGACATACCGCTGGACGAATTTTCTGATGAACTCGAAGATAAGTTCAGGGAGCTTCTTGAGTTGTTTATTTTATTTTTTCTCATAGTGACATGACGTTTGGAGTTATTAAATATTGAATCTGTCGATGTGTTTTTCGTATTTATGGTTTTGTCTTGATCTTTTGTGTCTGTTTTTGATATACTAGGAGATTGTTTTTGTTGATGACAGTGGCTGCATTCCCAATTATCTTTGTTTTCTTCTAATATGTTAATGGGAATTTTAGTACAGTTTATATCATAGATTGATTTACATTGTCTACATTTTAGTTTTTAATTGGTTTCTTGCATTCGATCAGGTGCAAGGAGCTGGGACTTGCTGCGCACGACCGAAGCTGACGACGAACCGAAGTGAACTGAGGTGAACTGAAACCCGGACAAGTGCGAGTCGGACTCACCCACCGAGGGTTCCGTACGTAGGATCATTATAAATTTGATATTTTTCATTATAAATAAGAAATAATGCGTCGGAAAAATAAATAAAATATATTTTGCATTGTGCACATCAAGCTCTTTATAGAACTAGTATCTTAAATTTGAAATTTCGACTCGTATAAAAAATGTAGACCCCCTATTGGTTAAGATTTAATTACAAATGTATAGTTTTGAGATTTATTCTTGTACTTGTAGTCTATAACGATGTTACTTGCCAAATTTCATAGTTCTAGGTCAACGGGAAGTACCCTATGAGTTTTGATTCCCTTGAGAATGTGTAGAAATATGCGTTTTTTGCTGAATAATCGGCCGTATCTTTTTGTTCACGTAAACTTAGCAGTTTGATTTTTTTACAACTTCATGGGACCGTACACCTGAGTATACAGTTCAAATTTCAGCTTGATACCTCTACACATGCGTAAAGGAAAAGGTCCTATGTCGCGAATGCGTAAAGGTGATACCTTTACGCATTCGCGACATAGAAGGTCTTGACAGACAGACAGACAGGCAGACAGACGGACAACAAAGTAATCTTTTAGAGGTTCCGTTTTTCCTTTTGACGTACGGAACCCTAAAAAAGTACTCAAGCGTTCGTGTAGAAAACTAAGAAGCTAATTTGTCAGAAGAATTATTGTGAATAACGAAAATAAATCCACGCACTTTATCTCGTGACTATCATCGGGGTTTTTTATTCAATCTCTCTCTCTCCAACAAAACAGCATCTCGCACACAATGGGTCTACTTTCATTTGGAAAAAATAAAAGAAATGTATTGTATACCTTTGATGTATAAACAAACCTTATCTTCTAAAAATGCGATGAATGCCTCCACGCTAATAAGTGAATTGAAGAAGACGATAATAAACGCGACGAGTACCTGTTGAAATGTAAGAATCAATTAAAAATAAAACTATTTGTTTCATGGCATACGAGGAGATCGATATCATCATAACGCGCACTATCGTGCAAGCTAAATCACCTCGTATATTGACTACAGACGGATTAATTCCTCTGAAGCTCCTATCCGCTTCAGAGGGCACGTAAAGTCATCAATCTCGGTTGTTTTATGACATGAACGTCGTTATGCATTTTTTTTCAATAAGCAGTATTAACCTTCACCATTGCGCAGTTATGCAAATATTCAGTTCGTCCGGATATTATGTTTAAAGGGATGTGAAAAAGTTAGTTATTATTAATATTACAACAGGGGATGTAAAGTACAAATAAAATCAAGAGTGTGTATTTACAGGCTGACCAATACTGATGTATACTAAATACTTCGTAGTACAATTGTAAAAAATATAAACGAATTGCATTGTGCTCTCGGGCATGTCTGTTTCTTAATATCTGATGATTCTCAATTTCAAGTAAGTATATACGCTTCTTGTTCTCGTAGCCTAGCCGGGAGCGGGAACCAGGCTGCATAAAGTGTCTCGTCATAATCTTGGATTCAAATCCTACGACATGCACAATTTATTTTTTATTTTTTTATATAGTATATTTGTAGTTTATACATAACCTTTGCAACATCCATGAAAGAAAGATAAGTCCTCGCCGGACTATGTGAAATTAATTTATAGCTGGGTTAGTAAAATATTTATTTTTCATATTTAAAGTAAACGGGTTACTTCTCAGACAGTTATTAACAATGTTAAATCCTGCTGGAACCAAAGAGTAGGCTTCCTGGCAAGTACCTCCACTAAAGAAAAGAGAAGTGTCATCAGCAAAGGAGACAATCCTTCCACCACTTATATTTGTTGGAACTGAAAGGAGTTCTGCATTATGTAATATGGCAAACCATTTTAGTTTGTTGTCGGATTTCATTCAACATTCGGATTTTTGTATCAGTGTTTTTAGTAACGATATTTTTTTAAGTAGTGTACGTAAAGTTTGTAATTAATGTTTATTTAGCAATAAACATATTATTGTACTTGAAGGCTTTGTATTTCACAAGAACGGGGTATTGTTATAAACTTAACAGACGTATTTTATAACAATATTTAGGTTACATAATCCATTCACGTACACAAGGAAGTGTCGGACCAAGAAAACTCTCTTGTGGTACTCCGTAGTTAATGATACTTTATGAACTGTTGTTAGAGCCTATTGTAATTAGACCCTGACTCCAATCCGTCAAGTAGTTCTCAAAAAGTTTTAGCTGTGTGCCCACAACTCCAATTGTATCAAGTTTTTCCAAAAGTATTGGATAGAGACAGTGTCAAATGCCTTTTTACCTGCGACGGAACGGAGACGGTATATGCGTTTGGGGTGCTAGGATGTTGGTGCAAATCAATGTTGCCACTTATCTCCAAAAGTACGAGTCTGATTTTGATGGTTTCGGGTTTGATTGGTGCATGTTCTAAGATAGATGTTACGGTGACAACACACCAGGAGGCGCTGCAGTAAACATTTGTTTGTACAATCAATGTTTGCCGATTTTGATGCGGATTTCAGTGATGGGTTCGGGTTTGATTGGAGCATGTTCTTAGATAGGTGTTATGACAACTCACTAGAGGGCGCTGCAGTAAACATTTGTTTGTGCAAAACCAAAACTACTGCTCTGATTCTGATGCGGTTTTCATTTGTAATACCTATGCTTGTTTTTAAAAAGTTTGAAATAAAAACAAAAGGAAAATGAATAAAATAATTTTGAAACCCCTGACTTAAACAATTTATGCTATGAACTTAATAAAAAAACCCAGGAAAATCCGTCGGGGGCTGCCATATCTATTTTAAATTTCAACAAATATAAATAAGTATACAAGTTATTACAAAACTGCCAAACTAGTTCATTTAATGGCAGCTCCAACGGATTTCCTTCGATTTTTTTTATTAAGTTCATAGCATAAATTCTTTAAGTCGGGGGTTTCAAAATTATTTTATCCTTTTGCAACTACGTTATAACCGTCGTGGGTTTTTTCAAAATTTTTAATTTTGTTTTTTTGATGATTTTGTAATATTTGCCAGTACCTAATTTTAAATTAAGTGACAGTATTACTAACACACAAAACTCATTTGATGCTTTTATTAGATTAATGGAACATTCTGGGATTGGATCGTCTAATCGACCTAGAGGTCGTAAAGCTAATCAAATTTCAATCAAAATAGGTAAATGGAATAGAATTGGAAGATGCTTACAATATTAAATATTTAGGCATATGGCTAGATAGGCAACTACGTTGGTATAAGCAAATAAATGAAGTTGTCGAAAAATCACAGAGATATTTATGCTTACTGTAAGTAATTGCAGGATCCAGTTGGGGTTTACACCACTTACATTTGCGTAAACTTTATATGTCGACCATTAAGAGTAGACTTGATTATGGAAGATTTCTTTATGATAATTCGGCATATGCTCATAGTTCCAAATTGGATAAATTACAAAATCAGGCATTAAGAATAGATGGAAAGCGAGCTTAGTGTACCACCGCTATCTATGAGAAGAAAATATTTAACTTACAAATATTGCTTAAAAATCAATGCATTATTTGAAAACAGTACCATGAAACTATTAAACGAGCTGCAAATATTAAGTATACTAGACTAGTAGGGAGCATAAGGGCCGCCTGATGGATGGCAAACAATTTCTACAACCTGTGGGCACCAGAGGCAACCCACGGTAATTACCCTATTAAAACCTCTTCACATCCTTTGAAGAGTAAAGAGAAATAGAGAAGAGCAAATAGAGGTATAGGCAAAGCGTATTTATACTCTGCCAGACTAGGCATGTACCTCCACCTCATAGAAGATTGCAGCCAAATAACAATTTTCTTGTCGTGTTAATGCTTTGGCAGCGGAGGAGGCGGCGGCGAGCAAACATATTTCATGTTACAAGCGTTTATATGGCTATAGTTCCCGCTATATATCAGGCGGGCCATATGCTTGTATTCCATCAGATGTTGTTTAAAAAAGCTAATAAAATATCATAATACTTACATTAAATCTATGACGTTTTCCTAAATAATAAGCATGGTCAAATATCATGTTATATGCCTGGATAATTTTTGCGGGTTCTGCTCTTGTATGAAAATTTATTCGCTTATCGAAACATTTTTTCCATAAAATTCCATCAAAAGGAAATAACTCAGGTATGTAGTCTAGTTTTACTTTAGCAATCTTCATAGTAGCAATGTTCAAATATTTTATTCTCATGTCGAGAAAAACCCAATGGAGCAACATCCAATATGTATCATGGAGCAACGAATACGCAAATATGAAGTACACGGTGATAGCTACATTTAAACATATCGGTATTAATTTGTAGAATGCCATATTCAATCCAATTATAAAAAGTATTTGAAATAAGAATACACAAATATTCACGATCCTGTACACTTTATGAAGTCTTTCTCTCATAAATTTAGACTCATTTACCCCTAATAAAATGTCAATTTTTATGCAATTATTTAATACTTTCAGTTCTGAGCATTGATAAGTAGCATTTATCATGTAACAATTAATCATAAAAGTTACCAATATAAACAATAAGCATTCTCCTTTTGTAAGTACTTGTTCTTGGTATAACGTGTACACTGTGTATGCGGTGATTACATCCATAAAAATACAAATTAAAGCGAAGTACACAAGAGAGCCCACGGATTTTCCAACAATTCGATTCTTTACAATTTCAAATCGAATGTACCCTGTCCAGTATAACCATCGTGATATCTTGCCGTACATATTTATGTACTCTTCTGTTAATATTTTTTGTTCTGCCTCACTCATGTTGAATAGATCGTGCACGTTTGTTCATGGTACAAGAAATATATATGACTATCTAATTGAAATTACATTTACTTTGTAATATTTGTAGAAGGCACGGTGATACTAATCTGGTGATAGTAAACTACAATAATCTTTATTGTTTTTAATATGCGATAGGCCCACCATACATTCTTACTGCTGTACACTCAAAGTACCCTTTTCGTTGGCAATAAATATGTTTACTAGTTAAATTATTTTTGCAGATGCTAAATATAACTATTATATACGTATTTGTACGTATGTATTTAAATATATACACGTATATGTATATGTAGAGCGATATATTAAATCATCATCATCATCATCAGGTCATTTTAGTCTCCACTACAGAAGCGCGACCCTCTATCGTCCGTCCCAGACAGAAGGAGGATTTGGCCTACACTCCCCAAGCTGGCCAAACGGGTTGGAGAGGCCTGATCGATGTTTGGTAATGTTTTTTCCTTAGTCGCTGAAACGGAGAACTAGTGGATATATTAGTAATGATACGAAAGCTGATGGTGAACGAATATCATGTATTTAGGTAGAAATATTTCACAAGTGGTACACATACGATTCAAGAGTAAAGACAAAGTTATTCAAAAAAATACTAATTTCAAAATATGCTAAAGAAAAAGTGATTGCAACATCCTCCCTTCTTGTGTAGGAAATCACAGAAAGTTGGTACCTACACCGTCATAGGCAGCTTAACCAACTTCCTTATGGGTCGGCGTAACGTGCCTCTTTTAGTCGCGACATCCACCACTCTAACTACCGAATCTTTTCCGAGGTAGGTTGCCGATACACGTCCTCGTCGCCACACACGTCGTGGAAAATTCTCATCTACAATAAAAACTAGTTAACTCCAATCTTTAAAGTATCTAAAGCGGTTGGCTGTCACGGTTGAAGTGTCGGGAGTATCTCCTTAAACCCATCGATTCCAAAAATGATCTGCTAGCCGTTTTCCAGACGTACTAAATCGTAAAAGTTTGATCTCCGTACTAAATCGGTGTCAGCTAGACTAGTAGGGATCATTGGAGTTGATGAACTGCCGAGTATAAAATGAAAGGGTGTCTCTTCATCTGATGGGTCTACTGACACTGACACGTGAGTGAGAGGTCTGGCGTTGACAATTGCTTCGGCTTCTAGCAGTAAAGTTACCAGAACTTCATCTTTCGGTGCACGTTCATTTAGTGTGGCTTTCAAAGCGACTTTTATGCTCCGCACTAGTCGCTCCCAAAAACCCCCAAAATTGGGTGCAGCCGGTGGAATGAAATTCCAGCTAATGCCTCGATTTGCTGCATAATTAGGTATACCATTACTATAAAATTGTTTCAGTACTCGATTTGCACCGACAAAGGCGGTTTCATTATAAGAATAAAGTACTTCAGGAGTTCCTCTTCGGGCAATAAACCACCGCAGACTCATTATAGCGGCGTCAGTTGAAAGACTGTGTACTAAATTTATATGTACTGCACTGGACGTCATACAGGTGTAGAGCACGACGTATCGTTTGTCATGTCGTCGACCAACAGTAACATTTAAAGGTTCAAAATAATCTAAACCGGTGTAAATTAATGCACGTCGATGATGTGCCAACCTTGCAACAGGTAAATTTCCGGTACGTGGTGTCAGTGGTTGCGCTTTTCTTATTTTGCACAGCAAACATCCATTGGCTACACTTCGTACTATTTTGCGTAGTCTTAAAATCCAGTATGTTTGGCGAAGTTCGTTAATAACTTGCTCATTGTTTGCGTGGCCAGCCTTGTTATGTGCGTCCTGAACCAACAACTTGACAACAAATAAATAAATATTTTTGGACAATTTACACAGCGCCATCCCCATTTTAATTCATCGCCATTCCCAAATTAAGCGGAAAGCTTGTACTATGGGTACTAGATAACTGATATTATACTTAAATACATTTTTTTGTAATTACATACTCGACTCTTTTTCGAGATCGGTTGCACTCAAATTCTGGTATAAAACTTTCTATTTGTGTGCGTTGTAAAATGTGTAGCTCAGCTGTTGTGATGACGTCTGCAGTCAGCGGTGGAAGGGTGGTGGATGCCGTAGCTCTGGAACGCGCGTTCATACTGTTACAACATTTTTTTTGACAATCGATTATAATCGATACTCGATACTCGATGCTACGGAGGCGACGGTCGGGCCGGGCGGCGCGCACGAGATCTTTGTCTGTGAAAAGAGCGTTGGTTGTGCGCACGTCTTGGCGTATTTTTTTTTTTTGTTTCTGAAATATTACAAATCCCAGTAAAAGTCCATCGAGGGTTATCATAAGGTTAATTTTACGGAGATTTAACGGAGGTTGTTAAAGTTTCAGTGAATACTGAAAGCTGAGCGTTGATGGTGCCGCATTGATTTCAAGAATCGGCCATCTTTACGTTGAACGGCGTAATGGATTCCTGCTAAAAGAAATAGGTATGGTTTTCGAAATTGAGAATTGGTGCTTCAACTTGTTTTTCTAACCTTTGAGATTCTTATAATTGTACCTTTGTTCTAGCTCGCTGATGTAAGTGGCACATGACTTTTTCGAATCTCGCGAAGTTTTTATGGAGATACCGTCGATTATCTGAGCGTGTTTCAGACATAGCACACCTGACGCGTGTTGTTTGATAGATGGAAGTCGTCGACAGTGTATTAAGGTATGTACCTTTCTTTACGGCAGGTTGAGACAAAGGCATAACATAGTGTTTCTATGACCAATGACATAATTTTCAATTTAAGATTGGTAACTAAGGCGATGACTTTGATGATGACTGATAATGAATACTTGCCATTCGCACCTTCCGTGTTATTTGATGCTCAATTTTATTATGTTCCAAGACAGTACAGTTTTACTAAGCTCGAAGTATAAACTTTTTATTTTTGCCAACTGCATCCATTATTATTAGGCCTTAATTTTTTATATGGAATGAAATTAATTACCAATATGAATACCATCTCCAATTGGCGAGGGAGTTCCCTCCTGTCTCTCTGCTTGTACTTGGTTTCGTACGCCCACCCCCATGTTCACACAACGGTTGGAACTGTGTTTCTCGAGCATTTACTGGCAGCGACGCATCTGGTGGCACGCTATGGATGTTAGATAAACACCACCTTTTATATTAGTCGTATGTTGATGTATAAAACTCAACACTCAGTGACTCTGTTGTATTCCTTAGGTCGTACATAGTTATAGGAATGTGTTATGTGTGTGACCTTCTGTGACCTGTGTGCCCCGTGTCGGTCCGGAGTGTGTTGGCCTTGGATAGTGGTTGACTGTGTGCCTTCATACGTTTCCAGGTCTTGAGGCGAGAGCAGGTGTCCCGGACTAAAGCTGGTCGACAAGCAGACCAGCGCTGCATCATTGGTGGAGCGACCGATTAGCAGTGGCGCAGTAATCGCCATCGTTGCAGAGAAGCAGGCGGCGAGGACACCGCGGGTCTTCACTATTTTTCAGGGTAGTAAATTTACACTTCACCTTGTATAATCGCTCGCTGAGAAGCGAGCTGGTGCCCCTCTGAAGTTTTTTTTTTGTTTAGCATAGGTGACCAATAAGGTCGAGTGTACTCGCAGAATCGAGTCCCCACGAGCCCACTCTGGTTCAAACGTATTCCAACTAGTCTCTACGAGCGAACATTTTGTTTTAGTGAACTTTGTACCACCTAACACACGGTTTAGGGTTAGGCCGTTCTAACTTTTATAATTTCTACCCCGGAATTACTCATTTATATCAGACACGCACGCAACCCAGAGGTTGAGAGCTCATACTATAGATTTTTAAAAGTTTTAATTTTATTTTAAACCTTAACATGTTTTATATTTTTTGTTGGGCGGAACCCTTCAGAATATGAATAGGGATTTGAAGACAAGGTGTTTGAACACCCACATTTTCTTAGGCATTGGCTAGCGTATGAATCAATAACTGGCGTACTCGTACTATTATGTAGTGTGTTTTTTTTTGTTTTTTTTTTGAACAGAGGTCACCCCTGCCTGACTCCTGTATGTATTTGTGAACTGATGTACTATTTTGAGCGGTTTGTGTAACATCGTTAAGCCATCTTTTATTTTTTTTTATTAGTAAGGGTCCCCAGGGACCACCGGAAATTTTTGTACATTTTTTTTATGGGAATCGCGCCTGAGTGATCGACAGCGGTCGGACATTGACCCCGGTCCCATCCGATCACGTTTTGAGTTTTTTTGGCTTCGGGTATTTTATACCCGAATTCCATTTTTTTTTTTTAAAACCGCTCTAATTTAATTTTGGACAACGCTCGACAGCTGGCAATCCCGAGACGCCATCCCCCCGCCATATTTGGAGCTGTACCCATTTGGGAACATTGTGTCATATAGCTGTAGAATTCTAAAAGTGATAAATTCAAAGTTAACTGTATCAACCCGCTTACTTGTATTGAATAAAAAGAGCTAGCCTTTGCTTAAAGGATATTTTAATCAAATCCCACGTTTTAATACTACCCCCTTCGCGGTCTCGATTTTCATATAACCTCCAACCATAGGTAGAGGAGGAAAACCATACCTATTTCTTTTAGCAGGAATCCATTACGTCGTTCAACGAAAAGATGGCAGTTTTTTTTTATACCACTAGAGTAGCAAACAAGCATACGGCCCGCCTGATGGAAAGCAGTTACCGTAGCCTATGAAAGCCTGTAACACCAGGGGCATCACACGCGCGTTGCCGACCCTGTAAAAATCTATTCACGCCGTTTTAGAAGAACTCCATGCTGTAGTCTCCTGCGAAAACCTCGACAGGCAGTTCATTCCACAGCTTAACCGTACGCGGGAGAAAACTTCTCTGGAACCGCACGGTATGCGACCAATTAGGCTCCAATGTGTGAGGATGAATTCCCTGTCGATGGCGAGCGGTGCGACTGTAGAAGGAGGCCGTGGGCATCATGTCAAACAACTCCTCTGAACACACCCCATTGTAAAATCGTTAGAACACACAAAGGGACGCAAAATCTCTCCTCAGACTTAAAGGTTCTAAACCGTCTGTCAGTTTGGGATCGTCGACAATCCTCACAGCACGCCTCTGAATCGAGTCACAATGTGCAAGCTGGTATCTAGGCGCTTCCGCCCATAGATGACAACAGTACTCCATATGCGGCCGAACTTGAGCTTTGTAAAGCAGAAGCCTTTGCCGCAGATTGAAGTACTGCTTCGCCCTGTTGAGCACACCTAGTTTTTTCGACGCCAGCTTGACCTTCCCCTCCAGTTGACAACGAAACTGGACGTCGCTGGGGATTTCAACTCGTAGAATCCCAATACTTTTGGTGATGGTAAGGGGTAATTCAGGAAGTGTGGAGCCACAGCAAATGGGGTTTTCTTAGCGGTCAACGCGCAGACTTGTGTCTTAGAGGGGTTAAATCGCATTAAGTTCTGTCGCCCCCAGTCTGACACTCTACTTAGTGTGCCCTCGATTTCCGACACAAGCTGTTCGCGGCTCTCCTCCACCAGAGAGCGGGGAATATTAGCGCGGCCCGTGTAATAAGTGTCCCCGGTGCTGTCGTCGGCATAGCAGTGAATGCCGTCAATAGACAACATATCATTGACATGCAGCAAAAACAGCGTCGGGGATAATACAGAGCCTTGCGAGACGCCAGCATTAATGTCCATGCTATCGGAGCAACTACCATCAACAACGGCTCCAATGCTTCTGCTGGACAAGAAACTAGCGACCCATTCGCATAAACCCTCTGGTAGACCGTATGCAGGCAACTTCGAAAGAAGACTACGGTGCCAGACCCGATCGAGCGCCTTCGCCAATTCCAGACTGACAGCCAATGCCTCACCTTGACTCTCCACAGCTGAAGCCCAGCGATGTGTAAGATACACTAGAAGATCTTCACCAGTCGAGCGACCATGACGAAAGCCGTATTGATAGTCGATGATTAAATCGTGATCTTCTAGGTATTTTATGAGCCGGTTGTTAATGTCGCGCTCCATTACCTTGGAGAGAAGGGAGGTAACAGCGATAGGCCTGTAATTCGATGGGTCTGATCTGTCACCCTTTTTGGGCACAGGGTGCACGTTCGCAGTCTTCCACGATGAAGGAACTTGCCTGGCGGAATAAGAGAGCGCGAAAAGGCGCGTAAGTACAGAACACAACTCAGGTGCACACAGCTTTAGCACCGCTGCCGGAATGCCATCTGGCCCACTCGACTTATGAACGTCGAGGGATAATAATGCCCGCCGATTTCGGCATGAAATTTTCGGCATGAAATCACCACACCGCGGCATGGAACGCGGTGCGGCGTCCCCGTCGTTCAAAGTAGAGAGATTTTCCAGCAGATCGGCTTTCTCCTTAGCACTGTGGGCAAGACTACCATCCGGTTTTCGGAGTGGTGGAAAGGACGACTGACAAAAGTTTCCCTCGGCAGCCTTAGCGAGCGACCAAAAAGCACGGCTCCCAGATGGGTGCTTAGCTAGACGCTCACCAATCCTGCCTATGAACTCAAACATTGCCCTGGCAATTACTCTCTTATTGAACCTGGAGGCAGCATTGAACTCCCGTGTCAAGTCGGAAACACCAGGATCTCCATTAATACGAGCCGTGGTCCAAGCCTTGTATGCAGCTTGCTTGCAGAGTTTAGCTTCTCTGCAAGACCGATTAAACCACGGCCGCTTCTTAGCACCTGAAGTAGCCACCCGATGGTTTGGAATAAATAATTCCATCCTAGCCACAATAGTCTCGGCTACAGCAGCTGCACAGGTGTCTATATGTTCCGACTCGAAACAGAGTCGCCTCCACGAGTACGATGCGTAAAATTCACGCAGCCCATCCCAGTCTGCTGACTTATAGTGCCTCATGCGACGCCATCCGGTAGACCGGTGTGCGTCAGGGCTAGCACATGGCACTTGGGTCCGATGAGCCTAGCGCATCCACAGAGACTGTATATCCATCCGGATCTGTGGTCAGCAGAAGGTCCAGTAGAGAGCTGGTATGGTCCTCTATATCTGGTATTCTCGTTGGAGAATGAATCAGCTGTGAGAAACCATTGGCCAGAGCAAAATCATGAACAGACCTCCCCGCTAAATCAGTGGACCGAGAGCTGAGCCACTCGGCATGGGGGGCATTGAAGTCTCCCAAAATCACTAACTCCGCGGAGGGGTACCTTTCGATAACTTTGTCAGACGCCATTTGCAGATGCTCGATCAATCGAGTTGTATCTGCATCACCGCTATGAGCACGCGTAAAGGCACGCGTAGATACGGGTGCGGCCGCCCTGATCTCCCTGAGGTCCCTGTCTTCAAGGCCGTGAAAACATCGACAGCAAATATGATCCCGGACGAACATACATACCCCGGCCCGACGTACAAAAGAATGTTCAAGTTTGTACCCGGGGTATAATAAGTAAGAAGTATCGGCCGGGCAAGATATCTGCGTCTCCGTCAAAAAAATGAGGGTCGGCTTTGCAGTTTCAAGGTGATGGTGAACTGCGTTTATGTTTGAGTGAAGTCCCCTAATATTACAGAAATCCACATTAAGTGTGGAAGAGGACGCCGCTGGAGAAAACTTCTTTCTTTTTTTCGTCATAGCCATAAAAAAGGTGTCAAAGGATTATGAGAAGCTGTTTCACTGACGACGCGAGGGACAAAAAGCGCGGTGGCTACCCCCGCAGCACAATGCAAGTTGTGCGGTTTGCTAGCGCGGCGGACGGAAGGGCCCCCGGTCCCCCCCTGCTGCAGCAGCCGGGTCCACTCCGGTCTCCTCCTCTGGCACGACTACTACAACAGGGACTTTACACAGGCTGGCGGTTCAGCCTCCCGGGGCGGAGATTACGTGATCCCCGGGTTCGGGAACCCAATTAACCTGCGGGTGGCCAGCGGACAGCCGTTTCACCTGGTCTCCCTGACCGCCGCGCCAACACGCCGCGCCTATACCGGTACCGGCAGTTCGACAGCCGCTGGTCTCACCACCGTCAGCATAACAGCTCCTCTAAGACGGCCCTGGTGACCTAGCTTACTCGCAGGAACACAGCATAGACATTATGGCTGCGGTTTCTTGCCAGGTGGATTCACTTTCCCAGTCGGATGCTGGCCAAGCCTGGAGCGAACGACCTCACTATGCCCCTCTCCCACCTGACCAATAAAAGGGGAGCACAGTGTGAGTTTCCGCTGCGTCCTACCTCACTTTCGCCATCGCCTCGTTAGCTGGTCGGCAGGGTGCACCACGTGCAGGTGAGGTTGGCTTTAGCTCGAAAGATGTTGATGAGCTACTTATACCCCATGATGAGCTTCTTGAAATCAATGCGGCACGATCAACGCTCAACTTTCAGTATTCACTCAAACTTTATCAACCTCCGTTAAATCTTATCAACCTTATGATAACCCTCGATGGACCTGGTATCTGGTATAAAGGCCTACAATGTAATTCTCCTCATGTACCTTGGTTTGTATGGACTAAATACAGTAGAAGCTTAATTGTTACAGCTCTTAGAATGCATTCCGGACACTACCCAATAAACTCATTCCCTTTTTTAATGCGCAAAACTAACTCACCCAATTGGGAGATATATATTATGGAGAAGAAGAGGACCACATATTAGTGGAGTGTGTCCGACAAGCTTCTGAAAGAGAGCACCTAGTCGTAGAATTTTGTCTAAATAGATTGGATGTCGGAATGTATTATAACGTATTGGCTAATCCCATGTCACCTGTAGCTAAAACCTTATTTTTCTTATATAGTAAAACATGTTAAAGTTAGCATAGGTTACGATGGGACCGACATAGTCAATTATGACAAAAATCTCTAAATTAAAAAAAGAAAATCTCTAATCACCTTTTTGTGATCATCTAAATTCTGAACAACATATTCTGTCAACTCATGTATTTATGCATTAGATGTCGATTGACTAGCGCGGAAACCAAATTGACAAGAGGACAAAATGTTGTTTGCTTACCAATCTATTATTAATAAGACGTTCAAGTACCTTCGGAAGTATTGAGATCGGGCGGTAGTTGTTGACACTGTCTCTGTCATCAGATATATAAATTGGATGAATAATGGATTTTTTGAAGACCTTAAGAAATATAGCCGATGTAAGTACCAGATTACATATTTCAGTAAATGGAAGAGCTAGAAAGTGTTTACAAAATTGCTAAACATATCGTCCCGTCACACAGCAGTGTTAAGTTTTAGCAAAGAGACCAGCTGATGGTAATAAATATCACATTGTTAATATAATTAAATCACTTGTATTATTCCACTTAATAAAAATTATTTTTACCGACCGGTTTCGCTTTTACAATCCAAAAGCATCCCACTGTTGGCATACGGATATAAGCAGAAATTTGCGTCATCGGGAAAATGTTATTATTTCTGCTGATGTACTCAATATTTTCGCCAACCCGCAATTGCTCTAAACCACTTCGATTGAGGGGTGACCCCCTCAATCGAAGTGGTTTAGAGCAAACTCCACCACGTTGTTCAATTGCGGGTTGGCGAAAATATTGAGTACATCAGCAGAAATAATAACATTTTCCCGATGACGCAAATTTCTGCTTATACGTATCTAAACTAATATTATAAAGAGTAAGATTTGTTTGTTTGTTACGAATAGGCTCCGAAACTACTGGACCGATTTCAAAAATTCTTTCACCAATAGAAAGCTATATTATAAGGGAGTAATATAAGCTATATTTAAATTTCGAAAATATTAGGGATCCCTACGAAAATTGCAATATTGTAACACAAGGCAGAGAACAAATATCTGTCTTGACGTGCGATGTGTAAACTGTTGATGTTATAACAAAACAATGTATTACGGATTTATAGGCCTTAATAAAATCTACAAAAAAATTCGCAAGACTATATGTCCAAGACCTATATTTAAGTACATTCACAATAAGAGGTTTTATGTTCTATTTTTCAATTAATGTTCCAACAAAAGTGGGTCAAATTCCTCTCAAGATATTTACCCTTATCCAAATATATAGTTTTATCATCAAGGGTATCTAGAAGTAAAATCTTTTTTAATTAATTAAAATCGGAAGCACTGTTTAAAAGTTATGACGAGAATTGCAATATTGTATAAGTAAACGCCTAAAGTATTAAAAAATCAAATCATCCTTTGCTGTCGCTGCAAAAACTATTGATGATAGAACAACACTACTGATTTTTAGACATTATTGTAATCTACTAAAAGTCCGTGACACCATATATTCATGTACGTATTCTAAAATTTGATTCGATAGTCGCTGGGAAGAAGAGTTGGTTAAATTGCGTTTAAAAAATTAAAAATAAAACAACAAAAAAAAAATGTTAAATCAAAAAATAATATGTCTACCCGTGCGAAGCCGGGACGGGCTGCTATAATAATATTATAAAAAGGAAACATTGTATTTTTGTATGTTTGTTACGAATAAACTCAAAAACTACTGGACGGATTTCGATAATTCTTTCACCATTAGAATGTTATATTATCCCTGAGTAACATAGGCTATTTTTTTTACTAAATTGTCCACCCGTGCGAAGCCGGGACGGGCCGCTAGTATAATATAATCAGCGCATATAATCCACGATTAACTTGTAAAATAGTAGTAATTAATACGTCCACATATTCAGAAAGCCCACATAGCCAGGGCTGACAGGTGGCGGCCGTCGTAAATTGCTTTAAAGTCAGTCTTGATCTGAATTTGTAATATATTTTTTGAAGTGGAAAGAAGTATACGGGCCGCCTGACAGCAAACAATTTTTATAACCTGTGGACACCAGAGGCAACCCACGGTAATTACCCTATTAAAAAAACCTCTTCACATCCTTTGAAGAGTAAAGAGAAAGAGAGAAGAGCAAAGAGAGATATAGGCAAAGCGTATTTGTACTCTGCCAGACTAGGCATGTACCTCCACCTCATAGAAGATCGCAGCCAAATAACAATTTTCTTGTCGTGTTAATGCTTTGGCAGCGGAGGAGGCGGCGGCGAGCAAACATATTTCATAAAGCGTTTATATGGCTATAGTTCCCGCTTTATATCAGGCGGGCCATATGTTCCAACAGATGTTGTGTAAAAAAACTAATAAAATATCATAATACTTACATTAAATCTATAACGTTTTCCTAAATAATAAGCATGGTCAAATATCATGTTATATGCCTGGATAATTTTTGCGGGTTCTGCTCTTGTATGAAAATTTACTCGCTTATCGAAAGATTTTTTCCATAAAATTCCATCAAAAGGAAATAACTCAGGTATGTAGTCTAGTTTTACTTTAGCAATCTTCATAGTAGCAATGTTCAAATATTTTATTCTCATGTCGAGAAAAACCCAATGGAGCAACATCCAATATGTATCATGGAGCAACGAATACGCAAATATGAAGTACACGGTGATAGCTACATTTAAACATATCGGTATTAATTTGTAGAATGCCATATTCAATCCAATTATAAAAAGTATTTGAAATAAGAATACACAAATATTCACGATCCTGTACACTTTATGAAGTCTTTCTCTCATAAATTTAGACTTCTTTAACCCCAATAAAATGTCAATTTTTATGCAATGATTTAATACTTTCAGTTCTGAGCATTGATAAGTAGCATTTGTCATGTAACAATTAATCATAAAAGTTACCAATATCCACGATAAGGATTCTCCCTTCGTAAGTACTTTTTCTTTGTATAACGTGTACACTGTGTATGCGGTGTCTATATTCATAAAAATACAAATTAAAGCGAAGTACACAAGAGAGCCCACGGATTTTCCAACAATTCGATTGTTTACAATTTCAAATCGAATGTACCCTGTCCAGTATAACCATCGTGATATCTTGCCGTACATATTTATGTACTCTTCTGTTAATATTTTTTGTTCTGCCTCACTCATGTTGAATAGATCGTGCACGTTTGCTCATGGTACAAGAATTATATACATTTGACTATGTAATTGAAATTACATTTACTATATAATATTTGTAGAAGGCAGGGTGATACTAATCTGGTAATATAGTAAGCAAATTACAATAATCATTATAATCATTATTGTTTTTAATATGCGACAGGCCTACCATATATTCTTATTGCTGTACACTGGGTCACAGTACCCTTTTCGTTGGCATTAAATATGTTTTCTAGTAAAATTATTTTTGCAGATGCTAAATCTAACTATCGTATTTGTACGTATGTATTTAAATATATACACGTATATGTATATGTAGAGCGATATATTAAATCATCATTATCATCATCATCAGGTCATTTTAGTCTCCACTACAGAAGCGCGACCCTCTATCGTCCGTCCCAGACAGAAGGAGGATTTGGCCTACACTCCCCAAGCTGGCCAAACGGGTTGGGGAGGCCTGATCGATGTTTGGTAATGTTTTTCCCTTAGTCGCTGAAACGGAGAACTAGTGGATATGTTAGTAATGATACGAAAGCAGATGATGCACGAATATAATGTATTTAGGTAGAAATATTTCACAAGTACACACATACGATTCAAGAGTAAAGACAAAGTTATTCAAAAAAATACTAATTTCAAAATATGTTAAAAAAATATAAAAGAATTCGCAAGATCCTCCCCTCTAGTGCAGGAAAGCACAGAAAGTTGGTACCTACATCGTCATAGGCAGCCTAACCAACTTCCTTAAGGATCGGCGTAACGTACCTAAGGGCGTAAGTAAGAGTGGTGGATGTCGCGACTAAAAAGTCGCGACATCCACCACTCTTACTACCGAATCCTTTCCGGGGTAGGTTGCCGATACACGTCCTCGTGGCCACACACGTCGTGGAAGATTCTCGTCTACAATAAGAACTAGATCTCCAATCTTTAAAGTATCTGAAGCGGTTGGCGGTCGCGATTGAAGTGTCGGGAGTATCTCCTTAACCCATCGATTCCAAAAATGATCTGCTAGTCGTAGTGCCGCTTTCCAGGCTGATCTCCGTACTAATTCGGTGTCATCTAGACTAGTACGGATCATTTGAGTTGATGAACTGCCGAGTATAAAATGAAAGGGTGTCAACGCCTGAGAAGTTCACCGCTTGCCACCGTCTTGGCAGGTTGACGGAGGGAAAATGTCGACCGGTGCTGATTCGATTCGCGGAGTTGTCGTTACGGGCTTTAATCTGGAGCAAAAAGACCGCATTTAAAGGTACTCCACACACTGTCACAGAGTTCCTCACTCGGCACCGACAGGCACTTTTTGGTCGGGCGCGGAAGCGGTTTAGCATGAAGCAGTGTTGGACCATGGAAGGCAACATCACAGTCAAACTAAACGATGGCTCCAAACAGCGAATTTTCACGGAGGACGAACTTTCTGCTATCCCTGTGACGGAAGACGAACTTCAGCCAGATGGTCAGGACTATTCGGTAACTGCAGCGTTACAGGAGATGATAATTACGAAGACAAAAAGAACCACCAGGAGAAAGTGATCACTCTATCCAGTCTTTCTTCGATGATAGCATATGATAGTGCCTGTACTCAAAAATAAGTCTGGTGATATAGCAGACATAAATAACTACAGACCTGTATCACTTGCAAATTTATTGGGAAAGGTACTTGATGGTCTGTTTGACCGTCAGCTGAATAAATACATAAAGCCTAATCAATCAATCAATCAATCAATCAATCAAAAGTTTATTTGCGAAGAATATGGGTAATATACAGGTGACATTAAAGTTACATAGTCCATCATATTCTGCTGTATATAACAGCGTGCAAAAATTACAAAAATGTCAATATTTAATTATCATTAATTATACATTTGCGAAAAGAAATACATAATTATTATACAATTCTGTGGCTTGATTAATAGATACTGCCGTTTATACTATGTCAATGCTAGACAAGCTAATTTAATACAATGTCAAAATTGAATAGAATGTCAATACATCATTATCGTAACCATCAAGCTCCATGTAGTAGCTTAATTAATGTTAAAAAAAAAAGATGCGCTAACGATGCGCAGTTTGGCTTTCGTAGTGGTTTGTGTACTGAAAGTGCCATACTGGCGCTCCAGCAGACCGTCAGGTATTATACTGATAGAAAATCACCAATATATGCGGTCTTTCTCGATCTCTCCAAGGCCTTCGATTTGGTCTGTTATGAAAAATTGTGGTCTAAGCTTAATAAACTGCAAGTCCCGGATGAACTGATTAGTTTACTGAGGTTTTGGTATGGCTCTCAAACAAATCGAGTCCGATGGGGGAATGTCTACTCGGATGTCTACAAGTTGGAATGCGGGGTTAGGCAGGGAGGGCTAACATCTCCAAAGTTATTTAACGCCTACGTTGATGACCTCATTGATGGGCTCAACAGGACAAATGTCGGATGCTCAATAGATGGAAAATTTATAAATAATCTCAGTTACGCGGATGACATGGTCCTGCTGAGCCCATCCATTAGCGCGCTTCGTAAATTAGTGAAAGTATGTGAATTATATGCTGAATCACATGGACTTTCATATAACACTAAAAAAAGTGAGTTGTTGGTCTTCCAGTGCAAGGGAAAACCCTTGCAAGTAGATAGTATTCCCTCTGTGACTCTTAATGGTGTACCACTTAGAAGGGTTACACAATTTAAATACCTAGGACATCTAGTCACAGAGGACTTATCTGATAATGCGGATATAGAACGAGAACGGAGGGCGCTGGCGGTTCGCAGCAATATGTTAGCTCGCAGGTTTGCGCGTTGCAGTAACGACGTTAAAATTACATTATTTAAATCATACTGCCAAAATTTCTACACGTGCAGCCTATGGGTGAGATATACGCTGGGAGCCTACAGCGCTCTCCGTGTTCAGTATAATAATGGTTTCAGGATGCTGATGGGGCTTCCGCGTTTCTGTAGCGCGTCTCAAATGTTTGCAGAGGCACGGGTGGATGACTTCTTTGCAATCATCAGAAAAAGGGCTGCATCCATGCTGACCAGGATGCGCGGGAGCCCTAACAGCGTTCTGAAACTATTGTCTGAAAAATTGGAAAACCCATTTGTTGAGCATTGGGTGCGAAATCATCTTCGCACTCAAGGCTCAAAATCGCCGAGGCCGGGCTCACATTGAAGTCTCTCCCCACTGTATAGTTATAGTTACTAACATAGTCTGTAAGTTTCTTTGTCACTAACATTATGGATTGTAAATACAGTGTAAATCTGAAAATAAATACATATATATTACGGGTATAATTTTTAGTATTATTGATTAGAAGGTGCTTAATATTTTTTATTTAATTTCTTCCTCTTAATTTTTTACATTTCAATTTTCTAAAATTACCTTTTAAAAAATAATATTATTGTTAAATGACTAAAGTTTTACTTTCACCTTCTCATAAACTTGGTATGTGTCACAGTCATTTAATGTGAAACAAATATTGGTACTGTCATGTCATCTTTTTTTAATTTTGGCAATCACTCCGTACTGGGAACTTTTTGTCGATATTTAATTATGATATAAAATTGTGATTGTATATGATATACATTGTATATTTTTTTTACTGTTGTTGTTAGTAATGAACCGGCAGGACTTGCAGTAATTGGTAAAATTATTATTATTATTATTTTTATATATTAATTAATTTTATATGCAAAACTTATTTATATTTATTATATTTTAGTGTTATAATTTATATATTTTTGTTATGTCTGATGATGAATCATTTCATTCTGCATTAAATTTCAATCTCTCTTCCAGTATTAGCTCTGACTCCATAAGCGAACCGGAAACTTTACGCAACATACTCGACAATGCTATCATTTCACCTCACAGTTTTAATATCTGTCACCTAAACGCACAAAGCATACCCGCCCATTATACAGATTTACTAGATCCTTTCTCACCTTCCTCTTTTCATAGTATTCTTGTTTCAGAAAGTTGGTTTAAGCCATGTCAACCGTCTTCATCATATGCACTACCTGGGTATGTTTTGATTCGCAATGACCGTATTGGCAAGGGTGGTGGAGGTGTAGCTATCTACTTGCGTAGTGACATTCCTTTTACCATTTTGGCCTCGTCACCTTCGGCCTATTCCGGTTCTGCAGAGTACCTTTTTCTTGAAGTCTCTATCAGCGGTACTAAAGTCGTTCTAGGGGTCGTGTATTGCCCTCCTACTATTGACTACTTCTCACATCTTGAGTCTATTTTAGAACCTCTTTGTGTGGATTACAGGCATCACATAATTATGGGTGACTTCAATACTGATCTTCTAAATAAATCCTCTCAATCTCAGAAACTTGTTGTTTTTTTTTTATATGAGTGGGTGGCAAGCGAGCATGTGGGTCACCTGATGGAAAGCAATCACCACCGCCCATAGAAATCAGCAACACCAAAGGGTCACCGATCCGTTGCCAGCCTTTTAAGGGAAATATTGACTCTGTTCTTGAAGGCCCCCATGTCGTATTTATTTGGGAATTCCGCTGGAGGAAGTTGATTCCACAATTTCACAGTAGAAAATGTCTCAAAAAGCGTATTGTAGTAGATCGCCAAATATCGAGATGATGAGGATGGAATTTTAATTTATGGCGAGTTGTACGATAGTGGAACTCAGCGGCAGGTATCAAATCAAATAGCTCATCCGAGCACTCCCCGTTATATAATTTATATAGCACGCAAAGAGATGCAACATCTCTGTGTGTAGAGAGAGACTCCAGCCGATCAGAAATCATTGGGTCACCGACGATTCGAACAGCTCTTCGTTGTATGCGGTCAAATATCATCAAATCAGTCAATTTATCTATTTTGCCATCTGGGGCTACTCATCACAATCCTACTTCTAATGATACATGGCTTGATTTGATTATTACATCTACTCCAGACCACGTGATCAAAAATGGGCAATTACCTGCCCCCGGCTTCTCCAAGCATGACCTTATTTTCGTCCAATACAAACTCAAACCGACAAAGCCTAAACCTACTACAGTATGGATGCGTAATTTTGCACGCTTAAATATGACTAAATTGAGGGAGGATGCTGCTAAGACAGATTACTCAGTAGTTTTTGAAGCCACAACAGTTAATGAAAAAGTAACCAAACTCAATCAGTATATTTTAAAACTATTCGATGATCATGCACCTCTGAAAGCTGTTAGGGTAAAGCGGCCGCCTTCTCCTTGGATTACTAAGGCAGTCCGTATGGCGATGACAAAGCGCGACCGCGCTTTTCGCACCTTCAAGCATGACAGGTCTGATGAAAACTCGAATCTGTATAAAATAGCACGAAATCGATGCAATCAAGTGGTAAGAACAGCTAAAAGACAATACTTTCATGATAATGTAGTTAATTCATCCTCGGCCAATATATGGAAGTTTCTACATTCACTTGGTGTTGGAAAATGTACGACGCAATCGCAATGTCCTTCCTTTTCTCTTAATGATTTTAATAATCACTTCGCTGCAACTCCATCTCTTAATCCTTACATTAAATCTTTAACAATTTCAAATATTTCTTCCATGGCTAATTCCAGTTCTAACTCATTTTCTTTTTCCCCCGTATCAGTAGATGAGATACGTAAAATAATCCTTTCTATTAAGTCTAAAGCAATCGGATGTGATGATGTGAGTAGGGAAATGGTAATCTGTATTATTGAACAAATTCTTCCGGTCATTGCTCACATCATCAATTTTTCCTTTTTGGTAGGTGATTTCCCTTTTCTCTGGCACAAGGCTTTTGTTATTCCTCTCCCGAAAATTCCCACGCCAATGCAATGGAATAATTACAGGCCAATTTCAATTTTACCTTTTCTCTCCAAAATTTTAGAAGCCGCCGCACACAAACAAGTATCTTCATTTATTTACTCGAACTGCCTTCTCACCCCACTTCAGTCCGGCTTCCGCCCTGGGCACAGTACAACCACCGCACTTATTAAAATCACTGATGATATTAGATTGGGCATGGAGGATAAGCTGGTCACCATTCTCATACTCATTGATTTCTCAAACGCTTTTAATATGGTAGACCATGATATTCTGCTTGCTATTTTAGAACATCACAATTTCTCGCCCATAGTACTGGAATGGTTCTCTTCATACCTTCGTGGTCGTCAACAAGCAGTACGCTTGGGTGGCGAATTATCCGACTGGAAAGATCTATCTGCTGGTGTGCCACAGGGTGGAATTCTGTCTCCGTTACTATTTTCCATCTTTATAAATTTCCTGTCCTTTTCGATCAGTTGTTCTTACCACTTTTATGCTGACGATCTACAAATATATGTGCAGACAACCGTAGAAAATGTAAACACCGCAGTTGCATACTTAAATGGTGACATATGTAATATCAGTTCTTGGTCTAAAGATTTCGGTATATCTGTCAACCCAGCTAAATGTCAGGCTATTGTGGTTGATAGTTCTAGGCAGATTGCCAAGATTGATTTCAGTTCTGCGTCGCCTGTTATGTTTGAAAATACTGTTATTACGTTTAATAATACTGTTAAAAATCTGGGCCTTCTTAGATTCAACTCTTAGCTGGACCTCGCAAATTGCCGAGGTGAGTCGTGCAGTCATATCGGCATTGAGATTTCTTAATCGGTTTAGGAATTTTCTTCCAATTAGTACTAAGGTCATTCTTGTTAGATCGCTTATTTTCCCTATCATTGATTATGCTGATGTCTGTAGATCTAAATGTAGATCTTCTCAATAAGTTGGACCGGCTTATCAATAACGCTATACGTTTTATCTTCTGCCTTCGTAAATTTGACCATATCTCTTCATATCGGTCTCAACTTAAATGGCTCCCCATTCGTCAACGAAGGCAACAGAGATTGCTCTGCGTACTTCACACTATTCTCAATAGTCCTTTCTCTCCGGAATACTTAAAGTGCAAGTTTCAATTTCTCTGTGACTCTCATAGCCTTCAACTTCGTTCTGACAATACTCGTCAACTTTCCATTCCATTATTCCACTCTGGCTGTATGTCTGATTCCTTCACACTACAAGCTTCACGTCTCTGGAACGCGCTGCATGAATCGCTTAGAAGGATTCCAAATAAATTTAATTTTAAAAAGAAAATCTATACTCACCTTTTAGATGGTTAAATAAAGTACTGATCATCATCTTCCTATGTCTATGTATGTGTATGTATGTTTATTATTATGTTCTAATACAATATGTATGTATGTTTATTTTTTTTTGTATAGAATATAATATTCTTTTACTTGAATAGTTATCATTTCTATTTTCGAGATCTTATTTTCTTTCATTTGCTTTAGAACCGCATGTATGAATTTCTGCTATTCCCGAAGTTTGACTGGTAGAAAATGCTTTTAGCGTTAAGTCCGCCTTTTGTACCCTTATGTAATTTTGTGGTCAATAAAGTTTTAAATAATAAATAAATAATAACGTCTCTCTGATGGGTCTACTGACACGTGAGTGAGAGGTCTGGCGTTGACAATTGCTTCGGCTTCTAGCAGTAAAGTTACCAGAACTTCATCTTTCGGTGCACGTTCATTTAGTGTGGCTTTCAAAGCGACTTTTATGCTCCGCACTAGTCGCTCCCAAAAACCCCCAAAATTGGGTGCAGCCGGAGGAATGAAACTCCAACGAATGCCTCGATTTGCTACATAATTAGGTATATCATTACTATAAAATTATTTCAGTACTCAATTTGCACCGACAAAGGCGGTTCCATTATAAGGATAAAGTACCTCAGGAGTTCCTCTTCTGGCAATAAACCTCCGCAGACTCATTATAGCGGCGTCAGTTGAAAGACTGTGTACTAATTCTAGATGTACTGCTCTGGACGTCATACAGGTGTAGAGCGCGACGTATCGTTTGTCATGTCGTCGACCAACAGTAACATTTAAAGGTCCAAAATTGTCTAAACCGGTGTAAATTAATGCACGTCGATGATGTGCCAACCTTGCAACAGGTAAATTTCCGGTACGTGGTGTCAGTGGTTGCGCTTTTCTTATTTTGCACAGCAAACATCCATTGGCTACACTTCGTACTATGTTGTGTAGTCTTAAAAGCCAGTATCTATGGCGAAGTTCGTTAATAACTTGCTCATTGTTTGCGTAACCAGCCTTGTTATGTGCGTCTTGAACCAACAACTTGACAACAAATAAATATTTCTGGGGTTCTTCAAAAAGGGCGTGAAGAGGTTTTTACAGGGTCGGCAACGCGCGTGTGATGCCCCTGGTGTTACAGGCGTTCATAGGCTGCGGTAGCTGCTTTCCATCAGGCGGGCCGTAAGCTTGTTTGCCACTCTAGTGGTATAAAAAAAAAAAAAAAAAAAAAATTCTGGACAATTTACACAGCGCGATCTAGTCCCAAATTAAACCAAAAGCTTGTACTATGGGTACTAGATAACTGATATTATACTTAAATACATTTTTTTTTGTAAGTACATACATATAATACATAGAAAACACCCAGACCAAGACAAACAAACATGTTCATGCACACTAATATTTGTCTTGAGCGGGAATCGAACCCGCGACCTCGGAGTCAAAGTGGCCATTGCTAACTATTCGACCACCGAGCTCGTCACAGGATGGCGACCGTCCAGAAGAATTGGGTTCTTTACATTATTTGGTACCTCCTCAACTGCGGATATGCATCCAGCCAACCGTACGAGTTTATCCTCTCCCAAAACAGGCGACAGCTTTATAAGACGACTCTTTTTCGAGATCGGTTCTGAACTCAAGATGCACTCAAATTCTTGTCTAAAACTTTCTATTTGCGTGCGTTGTAAAATGTGTAGCTCAGATGTTCTGATGACGTCTGCAGCGGTGGAAGGGTGGTGGATGCCATAGCTCTGGAACGCGCGTTCATACTGTTACAACATTTTTTTTGACAATCGATTATAATCGATACTCGATAGATAATGCGGCAACACTACGGAGGCAACGGTCGGGCCGGGCGGCGCACACGAGCCTGCGAAAGGAGCGTTGGGTCTGCGCATGTCTTGGCGTATTTTTTTTGTTTCTGAAATATTACAAATCCCAGTAAGTCTATCGAGGGTTATCATAAGGTTGATAAGATTTAACTGAGGTTGTTAAAGTTTGAGTGAATACTGAAAGCTGAGCGTTGATCGTGCCGCATTGATTTCAAGAATCGGTCATCTTTTCGTTGAACGGCGTAATGGATTCCTGCTAAAAGAAATAGGTATGGTTTTCGAAATTGAGAATTGGTGCTTCGCCTTTTTTTTCTAATCTTTGTGATTCTTATAATTGTACCTATGTTCTAGCTCGCTGATGTAAGTGGCACAGGACTTTTTGAAATCTCGCGAAGTTTTTACGGAGATACTGTCGATTATCTGAGCGTGTTTGGTACCGAGCTGTTCCAGACATAGCACAACTGACGCGTGTTGGTTGATAGATGGAAGTCGTCGACAGAGTAGTAAGGTATGTACCTTTCTTTACGGCAGGTTGAGACAAAGGCCTAACATAGTGTTTCTATGACCAATGACATAATTTTCAATTTAAGATGACTTTGCGACTGGTAATGAATCTTTGCAATTCGCACCATCCGTATTATTTGACGCTCAATTTTATTATTTTACACGACAGTGCAGTTTTACTAAGCTCGAAATATAAACTTTTTATTTTTGCAAACTGCATCCATTATTATTAGGTCTTATTTTTTGTATATGGAATGAAATTAATTATATGAATACCATGTCCAATTGGCAAGGGAGTTCCCTTCCTTAACGTCTCTCTGCTTGTACTGGGTTTCTCGAGCATTTGGGGGTTGATGCTACTCACGTCCGCAGGGTTTACCCTAGTTTCCATGCACGTGACCCTGGGTGGTGCTAATCAAGTAGCTTTTTCTGAAGTGGTAGAGCTAAATTGGAATCAATTTTTGTCCATGACAGGGTCGCGATCAAGTTATGGACATTGAGTGACTGCAGCTCGTAATTGGGCCGGCTCGTCCGGGGCAGTACCACTCTCACACAGAAAACCGGCGTGAAGTAGTAGCTCGCTATTGCGTTTCGTGCGGTGAGTGTTGAGACCCGGAGCCCAATCCAAAAACTTCATCTCTGGATATGGCAGTGGCATTAGGAAGAAAAATACCCCAGGAGGGTACTGTCACCATTGGTGAAGGAGAATCCCTCCCTGAGTTCCACTACTCAGGCCGCCCGACGTATTCTGGGGCGGGCACTATGTCACTCTGTATCTCTGCCAGGAGCAGGCGTAAGAAAAGGACTGTGACACGTTCCCCTGAGCTCTATATCCAGCTATGTAACATAAGGGGACTTCACTCCAACCTGAATGCCGTCCACCAGCATCTTGAGACGGCTAAGCCAGCCTTGCTCTTTTTGACTGAGACACAGATATCCCCACCATCTGACATCTCGTATCTGCGCTACCCAGGGTACAAACTGGAACACAATTTTGTGCCACGAGCCGGTGTGTGCGCGTACGGTAAGGAGAATATCTGTTGTCGACGTCTTGGCAGTCTTGAAGAGCGGGGCCTGTCAATTATGTGGCTGCGCGCAGATTTCGACGACCACATTCGTATCTACGCGTGCCTCTACAGGTCCCACAGCGGTAACGCCGAAACGGAGTGCCTTGTTTGCCGAGATTGTGGTTATGGGTGACTTTAATGCCCACCACATCGAATGGCTTGGGTCACGCTCATCTGACCATGCTGGAAGATCTTTTTATGACTTTGCCTTGGCATATGGTCTAAAGCAGCTAGTCTCTTCACCTACACGGGTACCGGATGTGGAGAACCATGTGCCATCCCTTTTGGATCTTCTGCTGACCTCCCACCCGGACAACTATCTCGTGTCTGTTGGCGCCCCTCTTGGATCCTCAGATCATTGCCTGATAGAATGTGTGGTGCCACTCATACACCAAAAGCGACCGCGTACAGCAGGTATCCGTCGTATGTGGCATTTCAGGTCAGCAGATTGGGATGGGCTGCGTGACTTCCTGGCTTCCTACCCCTAGGGGCCAGTTTGCTTCTCGCTGGATGATCCCAGTTCCTGTGCAAATGCTGTCGCTGATGTGGTTCTTCAGGGTATGGAACTATTTGAGGAATTCTGCGGTGCCCATTGGCGGCAAATCTTGACCATGGTTCGGTGGGTCTTGCAGAGCCGCGTCGCGTCAGAAGCAAGATTCCTACCGTGCCTGGTCCAATGCTCGGGCCACTGGAGATCCAAATACCGGCGTACTCAAAAAAAAATACAACGCTGATTCCAGATCGTTGAAGGGTTGTATCGCCAAGGCAAAGTCCAGATATATAAGCGAAATTAGCGAGAGACTAGTGTGCTTACCATTTGGGTCTCGTGCGTTCTGGTCACTCGCCAAAGCCGTTCAGGGTAACTTCTGTCAGTCGTCGTTTCCACCACTGCAACGGATAGATGACTCGCTGGCCCATACTGCAAAGCGATCTCCTAGGGTTTCTTTTTGCATCTAACTCGACTCTCGATGACCAGGGAGCCACACCACCTACCATCCCTCGGTGTGAGAGCTCTATGCCAGAAGTTAAGTTCAGGCAAAGAGCCGTGCGGAGAGCGCTTTTCTCCCTGGACATCCATAAATCGAGTGGGCCGGATGGCATTCCGTCCGTTGTTTTGAAAATGTGTGCCGCGGAGTTAGCCCCAATTCTAGCCCGCCTTTTTCGGTACTCGTACTCGCTTGACGTGGTCTCCAGCTCGTGGAAGGAGGCTTTGGTTTTCACCCGATCCCTAAAAAAGGTGTTTGCTCAGATCCATCTAACTACAGGCCCATTGCTATAACATCCTTGTTTTCCAAGATAATGGAAAATATTATCAACCAACAGCTGATAACATACCTAGAGGATCACCAGCTGATTAATGATCGCCAATATGGCTTTCGCCATGGTCGTTCGGCTGGTGATCTTCTGGTATATTTGACTCATTGTTGGGCGGAGTCAGTGGAAAGCAAGGGCGGGCTTTGGCTGTTAGTCTGGACATAGCAAAAGCCTTTGATCGGGTGTGGCATAAAGTGCTACTATCCAAGCTTCCTTCTTTTGGGTTACCCGAGAGACTCTGCACATGGATTGCCAGCTTTCTCACTGGGCGGATCATTAAAGTTGTGATTGACGGTGCACGCTCGGATCCATTACCCCTGAACGCTGGTGTGCCACAAGGTTGCGTATTGTCCCATAAATTGTTTCTTCTGCATATCAATGACTTGCTGCATGTATGCAGCATCCATTGCTATGCAGATGACAGTACCGTTTTTTTATTATTATTATTTTTTTTATACCACCATTGTGGCAAACAAGCATACGGCCCGCCTGATGGAAAGCAGTTACCGTAGCCTATGAACGCCTGTAACACCAGAGGCATCACACGCGCGCTGCCGACCCTGTAAAAACCTCTTCACGCCTTTTTTGAAGAACCCCATGCTGTAGTGCCCTGAGAAAACCTCGACAGGCAGTTCATTCCACAGCTTGACAGTACGCGGGAGAAAACTTCTCTGGAACCGCACAGTACGTGACCACTTAGGCTCCAATGTGTGAGGATGAATTCCCTGTCGATGGCGAGCGGTGCGACTGTAGAAGGAGGCCGTTGGCATCATATCAAACAACTCCTCTGAACACACCCCATTGTACAGACGGTAGAACACACAAAGGGGAAAGGGAGGGAAGGGGTTTTCTTAGCGGTGAACGCGCAGACTTGTGTCTTAGTGGGATTGAAATGAACCAGGTTCGTTCGCCCCCAATCGGACACACTATTCAGTGTGCTCTCGATCTTCGACACAAGCTGTTCGCAGCTCTCCTCCACCAGAGAGCGGGGAATATTAGCGCGGCCCGTATAATAAGCATCCCCGGTGCTGTCGTCAGCATAGCAATGAATGCTGTCAATGGACAACATATCATTGATATGCAGCAAAAACAGCGTCGGGGACAATACCGAGCCGTGCGGGACGCCAGCATTAATGTCCATGCTATCGGAGCAACTGCCATCCACAACGGCTCTAATGCTTCTGCAGGACAAGAAGCTAGCGACCCATTCGCATAAACCCTCTGGTAGACCGTATGCAGGCAACTTCGAAAGAAGACCACGGTGCCAGACACGATCGAACGCCTTCGCCATATCAAGACTGACAGCTAATGCCTCACCTTGACTCTCCACGGCTGAAGCCCAGCGATGTGTAAGATACACTAGAAGATCACCAGTCGAGCGACCATGGCGAAAGCCGTATTGATGGTCGCTGATTAAGTCGTACTCTTCTAGGTATTTCAGGAGCCGATTGTTAATGACGCGCTCCATTACCTTGGAGAGAAGGGAGGTAACAGCGATAGGCCTGTAATTCGATGGGTCTGATCTGTCACCCTTTTTGGGCACAGGGTGTACGTCCGTGGACGCAAGATACAGTGGTCTATGTAATGTTTCTCGGGATTGCGTCGATGAGTACCGGGAAAAACTTGTGTCTGAGATTGAGACGTCTCTTGAACACGTCTCTGATTGGTGTAGACTGATCTGGTGTCACGGCGAGGGAATTGGTTGTTGATAATAACTACACGTCCATTTCGTTCTAACTTCGTTTATTCACTGTGCCAATACATTACATCACACATATATATATACCACATCATCACCCTTTACAAAAAAAAAATATAAAAAAAAAATGTTTTACATAACTTATTTTTCATATAACTATTACAATTTTGTCGCTAAGTGTACTTATACAATGTTTATGTTATGACTTATCGTTTCTGATGAATTACAATATGAGTTGGAATGTACTTTAACTTTGTACTGTCATCGTATTGTATTAAGAGTAATTGTATTCGACAAAAAGTTTATGTTTGAAATATGTTTATAAATGAAATCAAGGACTAGTATTCCATGAAATCCATTTGGTAGTTCCGTTACTACTTGGAACATTCCAATTAATTAAATACTAAAACGTACATTGTTCATACATATGAACAATGTACGTTTTAGTATTAGGTATATGGTATATATAGATTTATATGTTGTTCACCTAACGTGTTTATTATTCCTCCTATTCTGTACACCTTTGTTGAATTTTTGTTTATATTTTGAAATCTAATTGCATCCTGTTTTATTAACGAAATATTTGCTCCAGTATCTACTAAAAATGTTTTTATTTTATTGTGTACATATAATTTTATCGTAAATTTCGAATTAATGTTACATAATATAATATTTTTCTCTATTATTCATAAAATATTGTTTTGGGTTCTTTTTATAGTTTTCTGTTTGGTTATTTATTACCGCGTTCGTTTGGTAACTTCCTCGCGAATTTATCCCTTGGCCTCTATAAGATTGACCTTGGCCTCTATAGTTATTTTGTCCGCTTTGATAAAATTGACCTCTGTTATTATTTTGGTAATTATTCCTACCATTTCCGTAATTGTTTCTGTTGTTATAGTTTTGGTAGCGAGATGTGTTATTATTTTGGTAATAATTTTGATAATTTTGACCTCGCGACTGTCCGTATCCCCTGTAAGCACCTTGTGGTCTCCTATACCCATATGGTCTACGGAAATTATTACCTCTGTAATTACCCCTGAAATACATTGCTGATGTATTTACGTCAATATTTCGTCTAGCATTATCCTCTACGTCTTCTTCAATCACGGCGCGAATTGCGTCCTTTAAATTGTCATAATTACGAGCCGATATAACCGTTGCTATCTGACGGTTCCGTAAGTCGTTAACGAATTGCCTAATTGCAATTTTTTCATTAATAGGTTTCAGAATTGTTTCCGATGATTCGTCCGATTTTGTTTGAGATATTGTAAATTTCGAAAATAATGTTTCTAGACGTGAACCTAGCTGAGATATAGTACCATCTCGTTGATAAGTATTTTGTATTTGTGTCATAATAGGAGTTGCGTTTTTACTTATTAATATATATTTTCTAATATCATTTATAAGTGATTTTAATGAATCGTATTTTTGATTTAATTTTATTTTAGAATTCCTATCCAATCTTGTTTTCAATATAAAGTTTACTAATGTATCCTCATTATTTGGATCTATACAGCTCAAATATAATTCCGATGTATTTATCAATTTATGCACTGTTTCTTGTTTACCGTTTAATTCCGGTATCAGCGATGATGCCGTTTCTAAGTCGAATTTATCCATATTTAATGTTTTATAATTTATACTTTTATCCTCAATATAATCTTCTTTATTAATTTCTGTCTTATAAATCTTTATCTGACTATAATGTTCTTTAATTAATTTAATATAGTCAAATAATTCTGTTTTAATTTCTTTATCTTTAATTAACTCATTAAACTTTTCTATTAAATTTTCCGCTAACTCTATCTTTTTCAAAACATAATCTTTTCTTTGTTTTCTTTTAGAACCTAATTTCGTTAAATCGTTTTTAATTTTCCCTATTTCTAATTCTATTTCCACAACTGTAGACTCCAATTCTTCCATAATCTAAAGTAAATAATAAAATTTTATCATAAAACATAACACAATTATAACAATAATCTTCTCAACATATCATCTCATCATATGTAGTATAAGTAATTGCGACGCATGCTCTTGGCAAAGTCGACTTTAGGTAAATAGATATTTATATATATATACAAATACAAATACAAAAATCTTTATTCAACTCTCACTTAACTTAATATACAAGTGATTGGGATCTCCTTTTAAGTATGACAATACCTGTGTTAGGAGATCCCGCTCTAAAACAAGTAATATATGCCCTGTTAGTGAGACTGGGCATTTACAATATTAATTTTAATACTAGTTCTTATACAATTACAAATTAATTTAATATGCGCTGTGAGTGTGTATAACATGCAGTTATGTATTTTAGTTGCGGAGTGCTTATGTACAGTGTGTATTTTATTTATAATATAATAATAATATTTATAATATTTCCATTTATATATATATTTGTAATACCTAGAGAAGTGTTGTCATGTATTTATATATAAGTTATTACTATCTATATATGCACATATATAATTTTATATGTATATTTTTCATATGACGAGCTCGGTGGCGTAGCGGTCAATGACGTGGCTTCGACACCGATGCTCGTGGGTTCGATTCCCACATAGGACAAACATTTATGTGCATGAACATGCCTGTTTGCCTTAGTTTGGGTGTTTTCTATGTATAATAAGTATGTATTTACAAAAAAAAATGTATTTACGTATGTTTATTAGTTGTCTAGTACCCATAACACAAGCTTCGCTTACTTTGGGGCTAGATGGCGCTGTGTAATTTGTGTGACAATATTTGTTATTTATTTATTTATTATTATACAAATCAAATTATATATCTAGATATAATGATTACATACTATGTAAATGCATGGATGTGATTTGCATCCGAAATGTGGTAGCAATCCATATTGTCGTCCACACGTGTCGGTCTGTGTCTTAAGGAACACATATCTATCTACACAGTCCCTCTGTCTCCAAATAGGTTAAGGACTTAAGCCAGTTAGTTAATGCCTTTTTGCAGTTATGTGAAGTCATGGGATATATGTTTAATTTATTGTTAATTGCATTCTATAATCTGGCCGATAGGCTAATGTACTGACATTCTGCGGGCAAATTCCGTTTTAATTGAGACAATAGGAGCGACAGCGTGGTTTCTTCTCTTTGTTAGTTTCGCTGGGTCATATTTCAATGACCTATGAAGTTTTAGAGTTGTACTTAATATGTAGAGTTGCCTAACCGTGAGCAGTTCCCATAGGGCGTACAAATTGCTTGTATGGAACCTGCGGGGTTTAAAACACATTTGTTTAAGTAGTGCTCTTTGTGCTCGCTCTAGTTCCAAAAACTTACTTTTTGTAGCACCTCCCCAGATAGTTATGCAATATGTCAGAACCGATTGAACTAGCGATAAGTAAATTTGTTTAAGAAGTTTCCTGTCAGCGAGATACCTCAGCGTCCTAAACACCCACATTAGCTTACGCAACCTAGCCATGGTTATCTCTAAGTGTGTATGCCAGGACAATCGCTGATCTACCATTATACCCAAGTATTTCGTGTTGCTAACTTTATTGATTTTATAACAGGTGCAGTCTGTTAGAATATTGTTACAGGTGTGTATTTTTAAACAAAATTTAGAATCAGGTTGTGAATTGTCGTATTTAGCAAATGAAATGAAATTAGTTTTTGTTGCATTGAGAGTTAAGGAGTTCAGACATAACCAACGGTATATGCGTGCCATCCCTTTTTCTGCCGCCATACGCACGGCCTCCCAAGAATATCCGGTGAACACAACCGCAGTATCATCTGCATATGAAAAGACTTGTCCCCCACTGATGTTCGTGCTGCAGAGATTATTTATATATATAAGGAACAATGTAGGCCCTAGTACGCTCTCTTGCGGGACTCCATAACTGATGTTATACTGTTCACTAATATGATCCCCAATTTTGACACACTGTTTGCGGTCTCTGAGATAATCTCTAAATAAGGCCAAGGGAGTACCTCTTATATATATTCTCAAGTTTGTGCAGTAGACTAGGGATATAGACGGTGTCAAAAGCTTTTTTTATATCGAGGTAGATCGAAATACATTTCTTACCACTATCTAATTCATTTACTAGAAGAGTCGTTAGTGACGTAATAGCATCCTCAGTCGAAATTCCACGTCTAAAGCCGAATTGTGAGTCCGAAATAATTTTAAATTTTTGTAAATAATTTATTAATCTGTTGTTAATGAGTTTCTCTAGGATTTTAGATATAACCGGCAATATTGAGATTGGTCTGTAATTTACTGCGGCGTCTCTGTCCCCACTCTTATGAACAGGAGTAATTAAAGCTATCTTGAGGGCCGATGGGAAGATGCCTTGCCTGAAGCACAAGTTTGCTAAGTGTGTTAGAACGGGGACAACTATATCATTTGCAAGTTTCAGCAACCGCGTCGGTATACCGTCCCAGCCTGGGGCGCCTTCAGTCTTGAGATTCATTAAAATTTGATATACTTCTTTGTTATCGGTCTCCAAAAGCACAAATGAAGTACTTTGAGAGGTCGACAAACTTTCGTTGTTCAGATCTAATTGTGAAGGTGGATTGGTGATTATTGCTTCAGCAAGTGTTTTACCAATATTTACAAAGTAATTGTTTATTGAGTTTACAGCTTGTTGAGGACATGGCTGATTATTCAATAGTTCCAAATTTTGAGTCCTTATCCCTACTTCGATGAGTAATAGTATTAATTGATTTCCACAACATTTTTGGGTTTTCCTTATTATTAGCAAGTATGTCCCTATCATATTTCCTTTTTATTTTTTTAATGATGTTGTTGCAGAAATTACGGTATCGTCTATAAGTTGTTTTCAATATTTCATTAAATGGATCCGAGCGTAATCGTTATTGCATAGCATTTCTATTTTTAATGCATCGCAGGATACCTGGTGTAATCCAAGGCTTAAGTGTGCGACTATTGCAAGATATTTTTCTATGCTTGGTATTGTCCATTATGGATTTTTTAATTTTGTCTATAATTGTATTAGTTAGAATAGTGGGGTCATCACAAGACATTAAATTTAAGAAATCGCTATTTTTGAGACTATTTATAGCTTTTTCCAGGTCGATTGTGGTGTTAAATTTAGAGTAACTACTTTGTTTTAATATTTTTGAAAGTTTAAGAAAAATTAGCCTATGGTCAGTCACGGTTGTGTCAAGTATTAATATTGACGCTGAGTTTCTATTATTATCCAGTTTCAGCATAAAATGATCTAAACAGGCTGATTCTCTCGTAGGCAATAAATGACCTGGAAGCAAACCATACATAGCCAACATATTTAGGTAGGCGAGTCGATTCGTGTATTCATAAGACTGTTCGTTAATCTTTTGTATAATATTAATGTTTATATCGCCTGTTATTATAATATTTTTACATGAAGAAATAGTATCAAGATAAGCGCTAAGTGATAAGTTGCGATAGATTTGCTTGTAAGTCGTTTATATATCATCAACGTAAACGTGTCAATATATATATATATATATTGACACGTTTACAATCGGCCGGTAACCCCACCTGGAAGAGATGAGGCATATAATTGTGTCTTGGCCACCTTCGATTCTTCTTTTAATATGTCAAATTATTTAATTTTCTTAAATAATAGTCTCTATTCGTTAATCGTACACAACATAGTTAAAGTTCTCCGTTCTGAAAGTCAATAATAATTAATATGTAAATACATACTGAACTTGTAGATTCTTTCTGCACATCACTATTACTTTTTGTTTTTATCATTAATCGATGCTCCTACTCCCGGCAGCTCTACGAGTCTCGAACGACACCCGGCTGCTTTCCTTATATTTTTCCAACAGCTCTACAAGTCTCGAACATCACCCGGCTGCTCTACTCTCTAATTCCACTATTTTATTCTTTATTCGATATCTCTTGAATCGTTTCCTTGCTTCTTTATCTATGATCTTAACGTTCTTAATTCCACCATTTTCTCAATATGTCTATTATAAAATAATTTGCATAAAAAGATTGCACCACAGATGATAATGATTATTAATACCACTAAAACTGTTATCAATAGGTACTCATTGTTAGTACTTATAGTGATTTCATTTTTCAAATCATTTTTAATCTCTGCATTCAGTTTATCTATATCCGCATTTACTTCAAGTACACCCATTTTTCAAAATTGTCTATTTTCAAAATCCTATTTATCACTAACACATATTGTCTATGTTCATAGTTTATTTATTCATATTCACGTTCACATTTGTTCATATTTGCACTATTGTAATGTCTATTGTTAGTTTTATAAAAAGTTTATTTTATTTTATGCGTGAAGCGCGCGGCGCGCAGCGCGCAGCCGTGCGCACGCCGTTTGTATTCTTTTTTCACTGTGGCACAGCGCAAGAAGAAGGCCCGCTTCGCAGGGTCACCATCTGGTGTTGATAATAACTACACGTCCATTTCGTTCTAACTTCGTTTATTCATTGTGCCAATACATTACATCACACATACCACACTGAACTTAGTCCAGCTGAATCCATCAAAGACACAAGTATGTGCGTTTACTGCAAAAAAGTCCCCATTTGTCGTATCTCCTAGATTGGAAGGCTACCCCCCTTACTATTAGCTCCAGCATTGGTATCTTGGGTGTTGACATATCCAGTGATGTACAGTTCCGTGGTCACTTGGAGTGCAAGGCCAAATTGGCTTCTAGGAACATTGGCATCATCTGTAAAGCCAGAAGGTATTTTACACCACAACATCACCTTCAACTGTATAAAGCCCAAGTTAGGCCTCATATGGAATACTGTTCACATCTCTGTGCTGGTGCGCCCCAGTACTTACTCGCTCCATTTTACCGCATACAACGAAGAGCTGTTCGAATCGTCGGTGACCCAATGATTTCTGATCGGCTCGAGTCTCTTTCTACACGCAGAGATGTTGCATCTCTTTGCGTGGAGTGCTCGGATGAGCTGTTTGATTTGATACCTGCCGCTGAGTTCCACTATCGTACAACTCGCCAAAAATTAAAATACCATCCACATCATCTTGATATTTGGCGATCTACTACAGTACGCTTTTTAAGACATTTTCTACCACGAACTGTAAAGTTGTGGAATCAACTTCCCTCAGCGGTATTCCCAAATGAGTACGACATGGGGGCCTTCAAAAACAGAGTCAATATTTCCTTTATAAGGCTGGCAACGGATCGGCGACCCCTTGGTGTTGCTGATTTCTATGGGTGGTGATGATTGCTTTCCATCAGGTGACCCACATGCTCGCTTGCCCCCCTCTAATATAAAAAAAAATAAAAAATACTGGCAGCGACGCAGCTGGTGGCACGCTATGGATGTTATATAAACACCGCCTTTTATATTAGTCGTATGTTGATGTATAAAACTCAACACTCAGTGACTTTGTTGTATTCCTTAGGTCGTACATAGTTATAGGAATGTGTTATGTGTGTGAGCTTCTGTGACCTGTGTGCCCCGTGTCGGTCCGGAGTGCGTTGGCCTTGGATAGTGGTTGACTGTGTGCCTTCATACGTTTCCAGGTCTTGAGGCGAGAGCAGGCGTCCCGGGCTAAAGCTGGTCGACAAGCAGACCAGCGCTGTATCATTGGTGGAGCGATCGATTAGCAGTGGCGGAGTAATCGCCATCGTTGCAGAGAAGCAGGCGGTGAGGACATACCGCGAGCCTTCACCATTGTTCAGGGAAGTATTTTTACACTTCACTTTGTGTAATCGCTCGCTGAGAAGCGAGCTGGCGCCCCTCTCAAGTTTTTTTTGTTAAGCATAAGTGACCAATAAGGTCGAGTGTACTCGCAGAATCGAGTCCCCACGAGCCCACTCTGGTTCAAACGTATTCCAACGAATCTCTACGAGCGAACATTTTGTTTTAGTGAACTTTGTACCACCTAACCCACGGTTTTTACGAATATTTATATTTATTTTTACGAATATAGAAGAATCTAACCCCAGAATTACTCGTTTATATCAGACACCTACGCAACCCAGAGGTTGAGAGCTCATACTATAGATTTTTAAAAGTTTAAATTTAATTTTAAACCTTTCCATGTTTTATATTTTTTTGTTGGGCGGAACCCGTTTAGAATATAAATAGGGATTTGAAGACAAGATGTTTGAACGCCCACATTTTCTTATGCATTGGCTAGCGTATGAAGCAATAACTGGCGTACTATTATATGTAGTGTGTGTAACATAGCTAAGCGGTTAATTTGTTTTTTTTTTGTTTTTTTTTGAACAGAGGTTACCCCTGACCCCTGTATGTATTAATGAACTGGTGTACTATTTTGAGCGGCTTGTGTAACATCGTTAAGCGATCTTTTTTTTTTTTTAGCCGCTGTATTGCCCGTGTCGACCTACGGTCGACATGTGACGTCACGACCTTGAAACGCTTGAAATGCCCGTGTCGACCTACGGTCGACATTTGCAGTTTGGCGTTCAGTTTTGGGCAGATTGAACAATACTCATCTGTCATACATTCAGGCCCATTTGTTTATGTTTTTTTCGTTTCTCCGCCATATTAGCTATCGGATTAAGGCCAAAGAATCATAAACTCAATGGAAAAAATAATAAAAAAAGGGGTTTATGAGACTCGCCTTAACGGCGCCAGATCTTCGGGCCGGTGTCAAGTGCTATAAAACCTTATTTTGTTTAGGTAAGTGTAGGTTTTTGTTTATTAACATCGGGTTTTATCTCCCTAGCGTATTTTTAAATAAAAAACTATACGTTATCGCCTTAGTTCATAAGGTATTTTTTTGAATACAAGTAGGGCTATGAAACACCACTTGAGAATGTTTAGACCATCATAATTCTACACTATAGTCGAGTGTTGAACAACAAAAGACGGCATTGTATAGTGCTGTTCTTAGTAAACGTAAAAAACACCACTTGTAGGCACTCAATAACAAAGTTGCGTCTCAATGACCGTTTTTAAGGGGCCCCGACCACCCGCGGCGCCGGGCAGGTAGGAACAAAAAACAAATGGGCATCGTTCCGCCGCGTTTTTACGCGGGGGGGGCGCGGGGGGCTCAACGTGGGGGGCAAAAGAGCGGTTAGTAAGGTTCCCCAGGGACCTCCGGAAATTTTTGTACAGTCAATTTTTTTTTTTAAGGGAATCGCACCTGAGTGATCGACAGCGGTCGGACATTGACCCCGGTCCCATCCGATCACGTTTTGAGTTTTTTTTGGCTTCGGGTATTTTATACCCAAGTTCCGATTTTTTTAAAACCACTCATCAGTTGACCTAGGACCCGGTCACTTTTAGAATTTTTTTAAAACCACTCATCAGTTGACCTGTCACTTTTTGAATTTTTTTGGCTTCGGGTATTTTATACCCGAATTCCGATTTTTTTCAAAACCGCTTGAATTTAATTTTGGACAACGCCCGACAGCTGGTGATTCCGATGTGCCATCCCCTGGCCATATTTGGAGCTGAAACCATTTGGGAACATTGTGTCATATAGCTGTAGAATTCTAAAAGTGATAAATTCAAAGTTAACTGTATCAACCCGCTTACTTGTATTGAATAAAAAGAGCTAGCCTTTGCATATAGGATATTTTAATCAAATCCCACGTTTTAATACTACCCCCTTTGCGGTCTCGATTTTCATATAACCTCCAACCAAAAAATATTTATTATTTTGAATTTCGAAAATTTGTCAAAAAAGACCTAAAAATATTCGCAGCTTGGTGAACACGGTCAGTAGCGCGAACTAAGCGCAGCCAGCTACTAAAATGCTGTCCAGCAGTAATTGGTGTTGGTAACAGATTTAATTATGAAAGACACACCAATTCCTTTTTCTTAAATTCTTCGGAGGCTATGGGAGGAGACACTAGTGGTTCTGTAGGCCAATTCTCTGAAGAACTAATGAGAAAGGAAGGGCTAGTCAACCATCTACTACATGTTTCTAATTGTATCGGACGACTTCTGGTTGCATCGTCGGCAACATTAAACTCACTTGGTGTCCATCGCCAATCCAAAACGTTGGAATTTTCTAGAATTTATTCAACGCCATGGGCAACAAATGGTTTGAAAGCGCGCGCGTCGTTTCTTAGCCAACCAAGAACAGTCATAGAGTCAGTCCAATAAAAAGTACGTACGGGTTTCTTTCTATGACTGTTCCTTATAGATAATGGTAATCGTGAAGCAATTAGGGAGGCCTGAAGTTCAAGCCATGGTATTGATATCGGCTTCAAAGGTGTGACTCGGGCCTTACTGCAAATGAAAACGAGCTCTACCGTATCGTCTTCATAAATAAGACGCCAGTATGCGACACATGCATAAGCGAGCTCGCTTGCATCTGCAAATATATGTAATTCTCTAAACAGTGGTTCAACGGGTTTGGAGCCAATGTCATCATCATCATCATCATTTTAGTCTCCACTACAGGAGCACGACCCTCTCTCGTCCGTCCTAGACAGATTGGAGGATTTGGCCTACACTCCCCACGCTGGCCAGACGGGTTGGGGAGGCATGATCGATGTTTGGTAATGTATCTCCCATAGTTGCCTTGTACAACACCCACGGGAAGAGACGGAGTGATTCTATTCTAGTCTGCTGGAAACCACAAGGCCGATCGAGCCAATGTGACGTGGGACTTTCAATGAAGTTATATGTGTAAGTTCTTTGAACCATTCCAGCCATCTATCAGCAAGTGGTTGGGAAAACTCTGTATACCAATCAATTTTACTTCTCCATGTTTGTTGGAATAAAATTCTACCTTTTATAATAACAGGAGCAGGAAACCTAACAGGTCATAAACTCTCATTAAGTGCGACAAAGCTATTCGTTTCGACAACGTTGAGAGGGCTGCTTCCTTTAATCCGATTCGCAAAACTGAGTAAATCGGTAGTCGGATCCCAAATTATGCCTAATGCGCGTGCTGATGAGTTAGTGTTACCCAGACTGACGTTAGAAGGTTGTGTCGCACGAAGGTTGTCTGGTACCTGAGCGAGTGCTTCCGTATTGTTAGAAATCCATGCCCTCATCTCGAAACAAGCAGCTTTGTGCACCTTCACTATGTCTGATGCTAGTTGTGCCATTTCGGACACATCATCAACAGACTCTATAAAATCGTCCATGTAATGATCATGAATTATGACTTCAGCCGCTTTCGGATAAAGAGACTCATGTTCTAACGCGTTTTTATTTTTTATAAATAAAGCTGTGAAAGGGCTTGAAGACGTTCCAAATATAACGCTTGTCTGCCTGTACTCTTTGATTGTGGCTTTACGGTCACCATCTCGCCACAAAAATCTCAGTGCATCCCTGTCCTGTTCCCGGACTCGTATTTGAGAAAACATTTCTTTGATGTCAGCTGTTGCAGCTATGCGACCTTCACGAAATCTGAATAAAAATAACGATAAGCGACTCTAGTAAGTCGGGAGCAGAAAGCAACAATGAGTTCAGACTGACTCCGTCATTCTTTGCAGCTGGGACACAAACAACACGAATGAAATCTGAGGATGAAAAACACTGAAATGAGGTAAATATAGTCTGATATTAGAATAAATTTTGCTAGACGAATAATATGTTTCGGAAGGACATTCTTCTGCGTAACCATTATCGATCATGTTATTAACCTTTAGCTACTGAGGTGGATTTATTTTCACGTACATACTGATGTGGGGGCCTCAGAGGCCGACATATATAAGTGCTTATATTTTAAAATCTTTACGTTTTTTAGGGTTTAGTGTTGAATAATTAGCTTTAATAGATACATTTAAATTAAATTAAATATTTTTTTTATATATAATTAACTAATATTTCCAAATTTCATAAATACTTCGTATTTTGTGGCAAAAATCACATGTAATAAAACACAAAAAAAACATTAATCACTATGTATTAATTAAAATTATTTATAAAATTAACAAATTAACTTAATCAATTAATTAAGACAATCTTAAATTTAATTGTCTTTCTAGCAAATAATACATCAGTTATTATCTAAATCTATAAAAGAAGAAACTGACTGACTAACTGACTGACATATATATCAACGCACAGCCCAAACCGCTTGGTCTAGAAATTCCAAATTTGGCACGTAGGTTCCTTATGACGTCTAGGGGTACACTAAGAAAGTATATAACTATAGTGGACACGAAATTACTTAAAAGGATTTTTCAAATTTTACCCCTAAGAGGGTGAATCCAAACCAAAGTTTGTATGAAAAAACGAGATTAGTTGGACTATTTTATCCTAAACTTTACACGAGTAATTCTATAGATAAAGTGAGTAAACATGTGTTTCAGGATTTTTCAAAATTCATAACCTAAAAGGGTAAAATGGGGTCAAAAGTATGAAAACAACAACGATTTTAAAATTCAACGCGGCTAACGTGACTATCAACCCCTATTGGGGTGCGATAGGGTTGAAATGTCACTATATCAATATATGTGTCGTTTTTACGGTTTTTCGGAACGCCAATCCATACTAATATTATAAATACGACAGAGTGTCTGTCTGTTACCTCTTCATGCTTAAATCGCTGGACTGATTTTGATGAAATTTGGTTCAGAGATACCTTGAGTCCTGGGAAAAGACATAAGATAGTTTTGTCCCAGAAATTACCTGTTATTATTATGTATTGTACCTATAGGGTGGTTCTATGTTCGTTTGTATGCATTTTTTTAAATATAGTTTCAATGATTTCTCCGTCAATTGTAAAGCAATTTTAATAATTCTTATTTGTTTGAGAGGATATACTCTTCAGGTGGTCCCATATTAATTAAATCAGGATCTAATAATGGGCTCCCAGGGAAATCGAGAGAGAGGGTTGAAATTTGTAGGCCTGGACATGGATACAGCAATTGATGAGTTTTCTGATGTTATTAAGTAACATAATTTGCATTGGGAAGTCATCATGTGACACTGCTGAGCTGAAGAGGAACGGTTAGGAGTTAGGCAATAGTGTTGAGTTTTCTTAATTTAGGCATTCATGTATTTTCGTCTAGAAGGCACCATGTCCCTATTACTTACCCATTTTGGTAATACATTAATTATAAAAAATATTAACTAAAAAAGAAATAAACTTAAAAAAAAATTAACCAACTGAAAAATCCTGACACGAAAAAGCCAATAATAACTATGTATTACCTACCTACCTCCTGAGATTTTTGAAGTCGGTGTATTTTTTTAAAGTTTTATTTATCCTTTTTAAGCTGATGGAAAAAGACTTGTGTTATCCTAATAGGTTATTAAATTTGTATTTGACGACAATCAGTGCTTATGCGATCGATCGGGCGGGCGGGCGAGGATCGAGCGGGACGGTTCTAATAGTTATCGGAAAAGTTCTTGCATCCGTATTTAGTACAATTAAAGTGCTACATGAAGGTGGTTGCGTTGCGTGTTAGACTTGGCTTGGATAATCTAAAATGCCCGAATTTCACGCGAGCGATGCCGCGGGCGAAAGCTAGTTGCGATGGGGTTGAAATGTCATAATATCAATGTGGGTGTTGATTCTATGGTTTTCTGGGACGTCAATTACGAAAATGTCATCGATTTGAAAATATAACATAGTGGACATGAAATTACTTAAAAGGGTTTTTTTTTATACCACCAGTGTGGTAAACAAGCATACGGCCCGCCTGATGGAAAGCAGTTACCGTAGCCTATGAACGCATGTAACACCAGAGGCATCACACGCGCATTGCCGACCCTGTAAAAACCTCTTCACGCCCTTTTTGAAGAACCCCATACTGTAGTCCCCTGAGAAAACCTCAAGAGGCAGTTCATTCCACAGCTTGACAGTACGCGGGAGGAAACTTCTCTGGAACCGCACAGTACGTGACCACTTAGGCTCCAATGTGTGAGGATGAATTCCCTGTCGATGGCGAGCGGTGCGACTGTAGAAGGAGGCCGTTGGCATCATATCAAACAACTCCTCTGAACACACCCCATTGTACAGACGGTAGAACACACAGAGGGATGCAAAATCTCTTCTCAGACTTAAAGGTTCTAAACCGTCTGTTAGTTTGGGATCGTCGACAATTCTCACAGCGCGCCTTTGAATCTAGTCACAAGGTGCAAGCTGGTATCTAGGCGCTCCCGCCCATAGATGGCAACAGTACTCCATATGCGGCCGTACTTGAGCTTTGTAAAGCATAAGTCTCTGCCGCGGATTGAAGTACTGCTTCGCCCTGTTGAGCACACCTAGTTTCTTCGACGCCAGCTTGACCTTCCCCTCCAGGTGACAACGAAACTGGACGTCGCTGGAGATTTCAACTCCAAGAATCCCAATGTTTTTGGCGATGGTAAGGGGTGTGTTTAGGAATTGAGGAGCCACAGCAAAAGGGGTTTTCTTAGCGGTGAACGCGCAGACTTGTGTCTTAGTGGGATTGAAATGAACCAGATTCTTTCGCCCCCAATCGGACACACTATTCAGTGTGCTCTCGATCTTCGACACAAGCTGTTCGCGGCTCTCCTCCACCAGAGAGCGGGGAATATTAGCGCGGCCCGTATAATAAGCATCCCCGGTGCTGTCGTCAGCATAGCAATGAATGCTGTCAATGGACAACATATCATTGATATGCCGCAAAAACAGCGTCGGGGACAATACCGAGCCTTGCGGGACGCCGGCATTAATGTCCATGCTATCGGAGCAACTGCCATCAACAACGGCTCTAATGCTTCTGCAGGACAAGAAGCTAGCGACCCATTCGCATAAACCCTCGGGTAGACCTTATGCAGACAACTTCGAAAGAAGACCACGGTGCCAGACCCGATCGAACGCCTTCGCCATATCAAGACTGACAGCTAATGCCTCACCTTGATTCTCCACGGCTGAAACCCAGCGATGTGTATGATACACTAGAAGATCACCAGTCGAGCGACCATGGCGAAAGCCATATTGATGGTCGCTGATTAAGTCGTGCTCTTCTAGGTATTTCAGGAGCCGGTTGTTAATGATGCGCTCCATTACCTTGGAGAGAAGGGAGGTAACAGCGATATGTCTGTAATTCGATGGGTCTGATCTGTCACCCTTCTTGGGCACAGGGTGCACGTTCGCAGTCTTCCACGACGACGGTACCTGCCCGGTGGAATAAGAGAGCGCGAAAAGGCGCGTAAGAACAGGACATAACTCAGGAGCACACAGCTTTAACACCACTGCCTGAATGCCATCTGGCCCACTCGACTTATGAACGTCAAAGGATAGCAATGCCCGCCGAACATCTCGTTGAGTAAATGAGATTTCCGGCATGGAATTACCACACCGCGGGATGGAAGGCGGTGCGTCGTCCCCATCGTTCAAAGTCGAGTTTGAGGCAAAGAGATTCCCCAATAGATCGGCTTTCTCCTTTTCACTGTGGGCCAGACTACCATCCGGTTTTCTGAGTGGTGGAAAGGACGACTGACAAAAGTTGCCCTCGGCAGCCTTAGCAAGCGACCAAAAAGCACGGCTCCCAGATGGGTGCTTAGCTAGGCGCTCACCAATCCTGCCGATTAACTCAAACTTTGCCCTGGCAATTACTCTCTTACTGAACCTCGAGGCAGCATTGAACTCCCGTTTCAAGTCGGAAACACCAGGATCTCCATTAATACGAGCCGTGGTCCAAGCCTCATATGCAGCTTGCTTGCGAAGTTTAGCTTCTCTGCAAGACCGATTAAACCACGGCCGCTTCTTAGCACCTGAAGTAGCCACCCGCCGGTTTGGAATAAATAATTCCATCCCAGCCAGAATCGTCTCAGGTACAGCAGATGCACAGGTGTCTATATTTTCCGACCCGAAACAGAGCCGCCTCCACGGGTACGATGCGTAAAATTCACGCAGTCCATCCCAGTCTGCTGACTTATAGTGCCACATACGACGCCATCCGGTATACCGGGGTGGGTCAGGGCTTGCGCATGGCACTTGGGTCCGAATGAGGCAGTGGTCCTACGAGCCAAGAGGCGCATCCACCGAGACTGTATACTCATCCGGATGTGTGGTCAGCAGAAGGTCCAGTAGTGAGCTAGTATTGTTCTCTATATCTGGTATTCTCGTTGGAGAATGCACCAGCTGTGACAGGACATTTAGGTTACAGAAAAGATGCATGCGTGCAATTTGTAACGCGTGGTATACGGATAGCTGTAAGCCATTATTTAAAAAGTTAAAAGTGTTGCCGTTGCCTTGTTTGTACATTAGAAACGTCTGTCTATTTGTAAACAAACATTTAAATTTATTTACTAGATATGTTGATGTTCACCCACGGCAAAAAAGAGGGAAATTTGAAACGTTACTGTACCAGCCTGCCTGTAAATTGAATATCTATGAAAAAAATGTTTACAACATGTGTATAATTTTGTACAACAAACTTCCTAATGAATTAAAAATGTTTCAAAACAATCGTTTCAAGACAAATTTGACAAAATGGTTTTTAACACATTGCTTCTATAGTGTGAAAGAATATATGGACCATAAAGAATTGTGACACTGTATCTATGATTTATTATTATTATTGACATATTGTAATTTATAATGCCAGAGCCAATGGAATAAATATCTGTAAGAATCATTTACTAATGAGACATAACGTAAAATTTACAAATAGGACATTTTAATATTATTTTGTTTTAATGAAAATTGACAATTGTGACATTTTAAATTATTATTGTGACTAGTAGAAATTTTTATTAATAAACGATCTCATTAACATTTGCATGCCTGCATTTAGGCAGGTTGAATACACTCGCTAAGTGATCTGTAACACCTTAAGAACATAATGTACTGTATTCTCGCAAATAAAGATTTTGATTTGATTTGATTTGATTTGTGTGAGACCATAGGCCAGAGCAAAATCATGAACAGACCTCCCCGCGAAGTCAGTGGACCGAGAGCTGAGCCACTCGGCATGGTGGGCATTGAAGTCTCCCAAAATCACTAACTCCGCGGAGGGGTACCTCTCAATGACTTTGTCAGTCGCCAATTGCAGGTGCTCGATCAACCGAGTTGTGTCTGCATCACCGCTATGAGACCTGTAAAGGCACGCGTAGATACGGGTGCGGCCGCCCTGATCCACGCGTACCCATAACACTGACAGGTCCCTGTCTTCAAGGCCGTGAAGACGTCGACAGCAAATATCATCCCGGACGTACATACATACCCCGGCTCGATGTACAAAAGAATGTTCAAGTTTGTACCCGGGGTATAATAAGTAGGAAGTATCGGCCGGGCAAGATATTTGAGTCTCCGTTAAAAAAAGGAGGGTCGGCTTTGCAGTTTCGAGGTGCTGGTGAACTGCATTAATGTTTGTGTGAAGTCCTCTGACGTTACAAAAGTCCACGTCGAATGTGGATGAGGACGCCGCTGAAGAAACCTTCTGTTTTTTGTTCCTGGCCATTAAAAGGGGGTAAGAGGATTATGAGTGAAGTTGTTTCACTGACGGCACGAGGGACAAGAAAAGCGCGGTGTCTACCCCCGCAGCACAGTGCAGGTAGTGGTTTGCTAGCGCGGCAGGCGGAAGGGCCCCGAGTCCCAGCCTGGTGCAGCAGCCGGGTCCACTCCGGTCTCCTCCTCCGACACGACTACTACAACAGGGACTTTTCACAAGTTGGCGGTTCAGCCTCCCGGGGCGGAGATTAGGTGAGGGGATCACCTAATCTCCGCCCCGGGAGGCAGGGACCCGGGGAGGGTTCGGGAACCTTACCAACCTGCGGGCGGCCAGCGGACAGCCGTTTCACCGGGTCTCCCTGACCGCCGCGCCAACACGCCGCGCCTACACCGCTAGCGGCGGTTCGACAGCCGCTGGTCCCTCTGCCGTCAGCACAACAACTCCTCCAAAACAGCCCTGGTGACCTAGCTAACTCGCAGGAACAGGGCATAGCCATTATGGCTGCGGTTTTTTGCCTGGTGGAGGTACTTCCCCAGTCGGATGCTGGCCAAGCCTGGAGCGAAAGACCACACCTTGCCCCTCCCCCATCTGACAAGTAAAAGAGAAACACAGTGTGATCCTTCGCTGCGTCCTACCTCTCTTTCGCCATCGCCTCGTTAGCTGGTCGGCAGGGTGCACCACGTGCAGGTGAGGTTGGCTTTAGCTCGAAAGATGTTGATGAGCTACTTACACCCTAATTTTACCCCTAAGAGGGTGAAACCAAACCAAAGTTTGTATGGAGAAACGAGATTAGTTGGACTTTTTTATCCTAAACTTTACACGAGTACTTCTATAGATAAATAAAAATACGTATTTCAGGATTTTTGAAAATTCAACCTCTAAAAGAGTAAAATGGGGTCAAATATCTGAAAATAGTCATGGGTATTGTTTTTATGGTTTATCGGGTCGCTGATTACGATTTTTATATCAACTTTAATAATAATAACGATTTTAAATTCAATGTGGCTAACGTGACTATCATCCCCTATTGGTATGCGATAGGGGTTGAAATTTCTATATATGTGTCGTTTTTACGGTTTTTCGGAACGCCAATCCATACTAATACTATAAATGCGACAGAGAGGGTCTGTCTGTTACCTTTTCACGCTTAAATCGTTAGACCGATTTCGATGATATTTTGTTCAGAGTTACCTTGAATCCTGGGAAAGGACATACGGTAGTTTTTGTCCCAGAAATTACCTGTTATTGTTATTTATTGTACCTGTTCTATGTTCGACTGTATGCATTTTTTTTAATATAGTTTCAATGATTTCTCCGTTAATTGTTCAGAAATTTTAATAAGTCTTATTTGTTTGAGAGAGTACACTCTTCAGGTGGTCCCATATTAATCAAATCAAGATCTGGTGGGCTCCCTGGGAAATCGAGAGTAAGGGTTGAAATTTGTAGGCTTGGACATGGATACAGTAATTGATGAGTTTTCTGATGTTATTAAGTAACATAATTTGCATTGGGAAGTCATCATGTGACACTGCTGAGCTGATGAGGAACGGTAAGGAGTTAGGCAACAGTGTTGAGCTTTCTTAATTAAGTTATTCGTGTATTTTCGTCTAGAAGGCACCATGTCACTACTATTTACCCATTATTATAATAAACAAACAAAAAAAAATCACTGAAAAAGAAATAAACTCAAAAAAAAAACCAGCTGAAAAATCCTGACACGAAAAAGCCAAAAATAACTACTACCTACTTCCTGAGATTTTTGAAGTCGGTGTAATTTTTTTTAAGTTTGATTTATCCTTTTTAAGCTGATGGAACAACACTTGTGTTATCCTAATAGGTTTTTAAATTTGTATTTGGCGTCAATCAGTGCTTTTGCGAACGCGGGCGGCGCGTCGGGAGCGGGACGGGTGTAGTAGTTATCGGGAAACTACTTGCATTCGTATTTAGTACAATTAAAGGTGCTACATGAAGGTGGTTGCGTTGCGTGTTAGACTTGGCTTGGATAGTCTAAAATGCCCGAATTTCACGCGAGCGAAGCCGCGGGCAAAAGCTAGTAATACTATAATGGGAAAATAAAAATTACAGACATCAAACATTGCAAATTACACACAGTCTGAGCAAACTTGCTTTGCACATTTAACACTAGAAAGACGGGAGCGGTCATTTGACCCCAATTTCAATTTAAATGTTTAATAACTCAATAATCATTAATGTACTGAGACTTTGTGACTTTTATTAATATTACTAGTTAAATGAAACTATGTATGAAGATAACTCACATCTCTTTAGTTTATTATTTAAAACCTTGATATACCGACAAAGACGGCGGCAGTCATTTGTCGGCTGAAGGTAGAATATAAATTTATATGCTTATCCATTATTAGCACGTTACATGACAATGTATAAATAGACGATAATCATCCAAAAAAAGCCAGAAACGGTGACATTTTATGATACTATCATGTACGGCGTTGGCTTACCAGGTGGCAAAAAATATAGTGTCAAAGCGGCATCTCGTAGGTGGCCTGTACAGGTTTTTTTTTCCAATATTCTGGACCCAGCAGGGATAAATTCCTTCATTTTATTTTATATTATATAAGAAAATGTCAAGTACTAACCTGAAACGAAGGAATTTCTTACTAAGTTTAGCAAGTAAACTTAGCGTCCAAATAGAAATCGAAGCAAGACTCTCTGAAACCGAATCCTTGCCTGAAGAGTTCACCTTCTACTTCTTGATCTTCGTCTCAAAATCGGAAAGAAGTGCCTCCATTAACTTTATTAGCATACCGTGAATGATTTTCTACCCACTCATTCGTTCTATCTACGCTTACCCTGGTAGAGCTGTGGTGATTCACGCTACCTGTGCGACTGGAACTGGTTTCAGCATCTATGGCAGCAAATTGGGCTTGTAGTTCGCTCTCTTCGACTTCCTGCTGTAACTCTGCAAGTTCCTGGTCGCGCAGACGTTCGCGAGCTGGCAGCTCTTGTTCATGTTCTAAACGTCGCCGCATTGCCTGTGCCTCCAATGCTACCTTTTGAACTCTAACAGTTGAGGAAGAAGTCCGTGTCGATTTGGTTTGAGCGGTCCGCTCACTACGAGGTCTATCCATCTCTAATGCAGAAGAAGGAATGGCTTGAGCACTGTCGGCAGGCCTGTGCAGAATCTACAACACGACGGCTAGATGCGTGATCGGCTGACATGACTCTACTTTTACTGCGGGTGATCATTAAATGTAAATAAATGAAACTATCGAACGAAAACTACAATGAAATAAATCAATAACTTACGTGAAAACGAACTACGATGAAATGTCAATTGAAAATTTTGAATATAGTCACAATAAATGCTGGTAATGAAGGGAGAAGGACCAAATGAAACGGAGAGATAGTGGATATGTTACTAATGATACGAAAGCAGATGGTGAACGAATATAATGTAATTAAGTAGAAATATTTCACAAGTGGTACACATACGATTCAAGAGTAAAGACAAAGTAAACAAAATTTGGTTTCTATGGTAACAGTAATTAAAAAAACAGTAATTTCAAAATATGTTAAAAAATATAAAAAAGAGTTCGTAACAGTCGCCTTGTACGACATCCACGGGAAGAGACGGAGTGATTCTACTCTAGTCTGCCGGAAACCACACGGCCAATGGATGATGAATGGATATGTCTATAATAATAATAGGCTTTGTCCTCACTGACTGACTGACTCACTAATCAACGTACAGCCCAAACCGCTGGGTCTAGAGATTCCAAATTTAGCAAGTAGATTTCTTATGTCGTCTAGGGGTACACTAATTGTTTACCGGGACGTCTTAACCTAAATGGTGTATGTTTGTAATAATGGTCAATGCGAAACAGTCCTTTATGGGGAAAAGATTAAATATCTGGAATCTTAACAAAAATAGACGCAAATCAGGAGTGTTCCCGTAGCGAAGCACAGGTACTTTGCTAGTTAAATAAAAATTATTAATACCACTTCCAAAATCTATTTATAGAACTTTTCTTTATTGATTGTAGTTATTATTGTTGTAGTGTCTATTAATAGCAAAATGTATCTACGTGTGCTTTCTCGCCTTGATTGATCTCCTTTCAATGACTGTAAGGTTGACTGGTAGTGATCTCTATTAGGGATAAGTTCGCCTATGTATTACTATATACTTTTAAGAATTGTATTACATATTGTTATTACATTAAAGAACTTACATACATACATAAATAAATTGTAACTATAACGAAAAAAATAATAATCAACAGGGGAATTATAAAGGATTAATGTTATTATACCCATTACATTCTTCTTTAGATAGTAATCTAAATAACGAAATTACCTAAATTGATCGATTTTATTAAGGCCAGAATTATTCCCGTGTTTATAAAAATGTTTTGTTGGTTATCATAACATTTGATCAAGTTTAATAATATATTACAAACTAGCTGTGCCCGCGACTTCGTCCGCTTGGTTGTAGGTGAGAATGTGGATGTGAATATCAATGTGGATATGTATAAAAATTACAGCATTGCTTCTTTTTACACGACATTAGATATATTACCGTCGATGATCAAAACATATACGTTTCTGGGATCGCTCACGTGCGATAAAGGCACGTAAAGCAGACCGTGCGAAAAACAGCTAACAATTAAATCCACACTCGCAGAAAGTTGCGAGTGTGGATTTAATTGTTAGCTGTTTGTCCTTGAGCTTTGTTAATGGTCATTGCATAGCATAAGCCAACTGGAAATTGGATCCGTTTGAAAGTAAATGGGAAATTATTGGGTTTCAAAGAAATTCGACGTATGAAAATACTCTCTCCTGCTCCACATCCCGTTATAGCCGTTGCCTCTAATGACATATGACTGCAAATTAATAACTTTTGACCTGCTACCATTGCAAAAATCTGGGGTCCTTAGATTTCTAAGCAGCATTATAGGTACTCCGCGTTTTAAATTTATCTTGTGAGCCGGCAGTCCTGGGCATTAAGGGATTCTAAAAATTCTACCGGATAGTTTGTAGATTCTGCGTCTCCCACTACCCTGTTAATATCCCCCGAAACACAATTTAAAATTTCAGCATTTATTGCTGCCACTTAATCCTTACGCGGAGTTAAAATAACTCTTTCGCATAACCAGAAGTTTTCGTTGCTGGCTATTTGCATTGCGTTTCCATATGCAGATGATTTGGCCGTGTGGTTTCCGGCAGACTAGAATAGAATCACTCCGTCTCTTCCCGTGGATGTCGTACAAGGCGACTAAGGGAAATACATTATGAAACATCGATCAGGCCTCCCCAACCCGTCTGGCCAGCGTGGGGAGTGTAGGCCAAATCCTCCTTCTGTCTGGGACGGACGAGAGAGGGTCGTGCTCCTGTAGTGGAGACTAAAATGACCTGATAATGATGATGATGCAGATGATTATGACTACTGCAACTTCATCTGTAACAGGAGCATTATACCATCCACGATGTTCTGTTGCAGGACGTCTATCAGCCTTAATGACAACTTTGTAGTCGTTATTTTGACCTCGTGGGATAGTCTAATGCCGCTTTAAAACTTCTGATATACGGATTTACTTGATGTAACATATATTGAAATTGAGATATAAGGTTTGGAAAAAATCCTAAAGTATCTACCTACATATATTTATTTAATTAACGTTTCCTTAAGACAATTTAACTGAAGAGTTATAGTATAAATTATATTTTATTTTCCGTGTTTGTTTAAATTGATAAAACAAATTTTATTTATGGAATCGAATGAAATTAAACAACACAAACTTCTTAGTTAAGCTTACAACGATAAAAGTATATAAGTAGTTATTACGTTACAATGTCAATCCCTATTATGGGACGTAAGACACCCTATTTTCTTCTATGTATACAGGATCAAAATTTAATTTTTTTTTAGTTGCTAAGGCGTGAAAGCGTAAAAACCACCGTCTATACAGGTCGTGCTTGGCGATGATCACTTTCTGCACACAGAGTTATTACTAAGCCAGTTGATATATTTTTTGCGCCAATTGTGGTCACCTATCCTAGTTGGAACCACGACAGGGGTTGCTTAACCTGCGTTAGCGCTACGACCTCTAAGCATCTCTCTCATTGTATTATTTACTTTAACGATGATAACATAATACCTTCATAAAGTTTCAATCAATTCAACTGAAAAGTTTCAGTCAATTCAATTGATTGGTTATTTTGTACCATTTTATATGTGATTTCTTTAGATTGATATAACTTTTTTATTTATGAACCGATAGAAATGAAACAAACACTAAATGTTATGTTGAACAAATCTTAACGCATTAATGAAACGCGTATTCAAATAGGTTAAGCCGTTTCTGAGATTAGCGTGCACAAACGTACAGACAAACAGACATACAGACAACCAGACAAACAGACAAAAATTTGAAAAATCATTGTTTTGGGTTCTATTGCATTCATAAAGCCTCCCTATGTTAGTTTTTCTTATATATCTTCAATGTACAGACAGCGGCCAGTTACGATTTTATTATATGTATTGATTACAGAAATTTACAAAGTTATATTAATAGCTTTTAATTCAATTAATGCTATGGGTTTTTATTTTTTCTAAAAGTTATACACAATAAATCATATATGATAATATAGATCTGCCTGATTGTAAGCAGTTATCGTTGATTGTAGATGCGTTGGCGACCTTGTGAAACCTCTTCTCGCTTTATGAATAATCCTTTATTGTAGGAAACCCCGCCACGAAGTTCATTCCACTTTAGAGATTACGGCAGAAAATCTCTCTGCAATTGCAATGTATACGATGATTTACATTACAATTTATGAGGATAAATTCCCTGTTGATGGTGAGCGGTGCAATTATAGAATTATAGAAGGCCGTAAGCATCATGTCAAACAACTCCTACGAACATAACTCAACATGTTACGGATAACACTTAATTAATATGCAACCAGAAATACGTAGGGGAAAACACTACATAATTATGTTCGTGCAGTCGAAACAAATACCATCAACAACTTCTGTGCTTTTGCCAGACAGTAACCTGGTAACCGATTACATAAACCCTCAGATAATGCAAACCCAAACTGCCAAATCTGGACTAGACCACCGAAATTTGGATAATATGTTCCTTTTTTGGCATGAGGCCAAAAAAGGCTTAAGCTGAAGCTGATTCCCATCAGATTTTTCGTTAGCCAAAATGAAACATTGGGTTGGATATGTTAAAATTGTGTTAAGCTTAGCAGATATGAACTCTGAAACACTACTGACAAAGTAAAAAATATTTGTCAATAATTCAAGCTTATTTTAAGAAATCGAAAAAAAAAAACAAAAAAGAAATCCAAATTCGAGGGGCGGCTTCGGCTTAGGCGATAGGGCCCCTGGGCAAGGAATAAAAAAGATTTTATGAAATTCAACTACCAGAGATGTCTTAAAACAGTATTAAAATATAAAAATGAATCTCTGAATAAGAAATGTGTTGCTAAGCGCAAATCTCGAGATCAGTTGAACCCATTTCTCTATTATTATTTTTTTAGAATATTCCTTGAAGTACGAGGATGGTTCTCAGACAGAGAAAAATTTAAAAATTGCCTGAAAAAGTCTAAAAACATCACTTTTCTATACTCCCAAACAAACGTTTCGTAATAATACTTAAAAGTCAATTTGAACTTTAATACCAAACCATAAAGTTTTAGTGGAGAGGTTCCGGGAAGGCAAAACAATTGCTAAGCGCAAAACTCGAGAACGGTTCGACCAATTCTGCTAATTTTTATTTTGATATTTTTATTAGAAGATACCTGATAAAGAATAGTGAAAAAAATTAAAAATTGCAAGGAAACTAAAATATCACTTTTTACCCGTGCGAAGTCGGGACGGGCAACTATAAAAATACTCTTAGTTACTGTAATGAAGACATCAAACAAATCAATTGTCTCTTTCCTGCTACACGTGAATAAGAAACTAGGCTACGTGCATAAGCAGTATCCTTTCCGAGTTTTATACCAAGTCACGTAATTTGACATATAAACATAATTATTACGACATTCATGTGTAAGGTAAAAATAATAGGGTTTTAAGAGATTGTGGTAGGCCTCTGGAGTCTCACGTGAAGCAGAGAATAGACAATTGCATTCGTTTATCATCATGATCTCAGGTCCATTTTAGTCTCCACTACAGGAGTACGACCCTCTCTCGTCCGTACTAGACGGAAGGAGGATTTGGCTACACACTCCCCACGCTAGCCAAACGGGTTGGGGAGGCCTGATCGATATTTGATAATGTATTTCCCTTAGTCGCCGTGTACTGCATCCACGTGAAGAAACGGAGTGATTGTATTCTAGTCTGCCGAAAACCACACGGCCATTTTCATTCATTCATTAATTATCTCTATTGCACTAATACTGCAATATTGTTCTTCTTTAAGAGATTATTGTAAGGGCCCTTGGGCTGCAAAATCGAGGTTGAAAGTCTGTAATGAGATGCGAAAAATACCCCAACAGCAGCCATTACCGTTGGATCACTATCATCTGAATATCTACTATCTGGGGTGTATGTGGTTCATCAACATCTTTGAACCAAAGCCAACTTCACCTGCACGCGGTGCACCCTGCTGACTGACAAACGAAGCTCTGGCGAAAAGAGAGGTAGGGAGCGTAATTGTAAGCTACCCTACTGGGGAATGTACCTCCACCTCACAGAATACCGCAGCCAAATAACAATTCCCTTGAGGGTTGTTGTGTTCCTGCGAGTGAGTGAGGTCACCAGAATGGAAGGAGATGCTGCATTGGCAGCGGAGGTGGCGGCGCGCGAGCGACATTTTATGTTGCCAGCGTTAATATGGCTACGGTACGCTTCACATCGGGCGGGCCGTATGCTTGTCTGCCACCCGACGTAGTATATAAAAAAAAAAAGAAATATCTTATGTACATATTTTACACGGCGTATGAAAGTTCGCTTAATTTAGTACACAGATTGATAACGGTGAGTCAAATATACCAGAAGATCACCAGCTGAGCGATCACGGTGGAAGCCATATTGGCGATCATTTAACAGCTGGTGATTTTCTGAGTAGGTTACCAGCTATTGGTTTCCATGATTTTGGAAAATATATAAATTATCTCAATGAGCCTGTGGTCGTACTGATAGTAGTAGGACGGATCTGAGCACGTACCTTTTTTAGGATTCGGGTGAACCAAAGCCTCCTTCCATGAGCTGGGGACCACGCCAAGTGAATAGGAGTACCGAAATAGGCGTGTTAAAATCGGCACGAACTCTGGAGCACATATTATTTATATTGCTCTTAGCAATAAAGCTGCCTTGTAGCTTAGATACAAATATGTATTAGTATAGACCCCTATCTTCTGTTAGCCCTATGTAGGGTTACGAAATTTGGACCGCATGGTAAATAATCACTGATATAGCTATGCAGCGATTATCCCCGGGCATCTACAAAACGTACTGTGTCAGTGGAGGTTCCACCATTTTTTCCAAACAAGTGACACCAGTCATTTCAGCCCACAGTCTCTCCTTTTAAATAACGTATTCATCTGGATACCAACCATAATCTACAGATAGAATTTACATTTACTTAACAACAGCCAGCTGTGCTGATCTTACTAAAAATAGCCAGAAGGGCAGAGATCCCTAATGATTTCCGTTAGGAATCCACTATGGATCATATATAATTAACCTAAAAATACCCATGAAAGTTATTACACAATTGAATAAACTGAACTGAGTATTCTCACCAACATTGTGGAAAAAAATGTCAGTTGTTCTTGCATTCAATTTAAATATTCATTGGTAGTAACCTCATTGTCTAATGTCTGCAACCAACATGGCCTCCCTAGCGTTTTGCCCAGCTATTTATAGAAACGTCGCTCTTTGATTGTTTCAAAACTATCCAACAAAATCATACATCACAAATATCCTGCCTGTGTACCTACATTAACTTTGTTTTAAATTATAACTAAATCCAATGATAGCGTACCCAAATGTAATTATGACAGTTTAGCTCATTTTAAAACTAAATTACTTAAATTATTCCTACTTGTAATATTTATAATTTTTTTTAAAAAAAAGAAAGAAATTTTGTTGTACGGTATAAATGAGAAACAAATAAAGATAATACTTACTTCGGGCGCCAGGAGGTTTAAGGCTAACCACCAACCCTAAATATGCGGATAGCTATTAAGCGGGGAGACTGAACTTCTAATCTTCAGGGAGAGACAGAAAAAATGAAAATAAAGCCATAGGAAGTTCACTTTGCTTTATTCCTCTGCATAGAATGTAAAACTAATAATCTAAGGTAGCATAAGGTGTTACAATGGCACTTAGGTCATAACCCTATAGTTATCATATGATCGCATTAGACAATCTAGGAAATAATATGATTCTTTATGACTTTCTATGATTTTGTATGATTCTTTATAACTTTCGATGACTCTTTGCACGCTTCTTCTAATAAGTAAAATAATAAATATAAAAGATCCGACCTTAGGTCTTCAGAACATGGTATGGGAGGTTAAAGCAGCCTTACGCACGCCACGCCGGTACCCAAGCTTGTAGCAACGAGCCTTCCACCCATAACACCAGCCAAAAACGCTTCGGAGAGAATCCCCGAACAAAACATCCAAAAAACAACTTCGGGAGAAAAAAAACTCCGGAAAAAAACTTCGGAAAAAAAAACGCCACATCAGGCTGAAACAAACATAGGTTAAGTTAGCATTAGATTATAACAAACGTGATTGCTTTGAAAGCCAATATGGATTTCATGACAATTACTCACCGTTTTTTTCCATTATACTAACAATCCGTCACATCAGAAGGAAACCAATAACATATAAGTTTAATTAGCGTGAATCTGAAACAACGCATTACTATGAAACATCCTGACAACCAAACGACATAATTTCATCAAATCTAATAGAAATCATACGTACCAATAAACAATACAGCTACATAATTATAAATATCAACCAAATGTAGGCTGATTTACAAGATAATTTCAGACTTTTAAGTCATTACTATATAATCAGTCCATCTTGGCTCCAAGGTCGGTCGACAAGTGACGTCCGCCCGGCGCCGGAAAGACATCGACAAGTGAAACTGTCAAAACTGACAAGTCACGTCAATCCATCGATCAAAAAAGTAAAGTGAAAATTTATGGCTTTGGCAATCAGTTGGAAGTACAAAGACAATTATTGGAAGTACTTTCCATGTAACGATGTATGTCACATACGACGTTACATCACATCCCTTCCCATAAAAAATAAAAGAAAGAAAACTTCCTTTATTAAAGAACAACCCAAAAAGGAAAAGAAAACCCTTAACCAAAGGAAAATTAACATCTTCCAACACCAAAGAAAAATTAACATCTCCCAACACCAAAAAAAATTAACATCTACCAACACCAAAGAAACAATAGCCATCTGACACACAACTCCAGAATGCAGCTAAGTTGAATAACTTGCTGATTCGTAAATCCAGCTGAAACCTCAATACAAAAGTGCGGTTAGGCCCTATAGCCACCGACTCCAAACTCCTATATCGATCTATCAAAAAGAAAAATAAACAAATAAAATTCAACATAAAGTTGACAATTCGGATTAAAAACAACATCCACAAAAGTCTAACAAAAAGTGTGACAACCCTAAAGAAATTCAATCCATGTTCGACAACCCTAGAGAACAGCTAAGCATCAACGCTACTGTCTCTTACCACCTAAACCAAACTATTTACTTAAGTGCGGTTGGGCTCCTTCGCCACCGACTCATACTCCGTCCAACTCTAAACCCCTGAAACAACATAACCCTAGAGAACAGTTAAGCACCAACGCTACTGTCTCTTACCACCTAAACCAAACGATTTACTTAAGTGCGGTTGGGCTCCTTCGCCACCGACTCATTCTCCATCCAACTCTGAACTCCTGAAACAACATCATAACCTCAGCAACAAAAATGCCAAGTAAATAAAAACTTCCATGACTGCAATAGTCGAGAAAGAAATCAGCTGTTTTGTGATCGGCATAACTCCACCAACTTTCCGGGCACAAAAGCTGTAAAAAAAGACCAACAAATGTGATCGGCACAACTCCACCGACTTTCCGGGCACAAATGCGTATAAAAGACCAACAAATGTGATCGGCACAACTCCACCGACTTTCCGGGCACAAATGCGTATAAAAGACCAACAAATGTGATCGGCACAACTCCACCGACTTTCCGGGCACAAATGCGTAAAAAATTGTGAATTTCTTCACCGCAAGTGATAGAAATCACAATAAAATCCAGAGTAACTATAACAAGGCGATAGACTCCTTCAAAACAAAAGTATAATTTTCTACACCAAAATGTGGTAAGTAGAAACCAAAGAAACAAAAATGTACACAAGTATACACAATACACCAAATACAAAAGAGAAAGCAAACAATATCAGGTAAAATGACAATATCACCCAAAAATAATTATCACAATAATTGATAATACAAGAATAAAGTGATTATCAAATAATGTGGCAATAAAACAAAAAAGAATAAGATCCAATGATGTGAATATGTTGAAATATGTTTTTGCGAAGTCAAAGCATGTTGAAAGTTATTAAAGGTAGATTTAGAATTAAGCCAATATGTAAATTTATTAAAACTTAATAAATTCAGAAAAACCTAAGTTAAGTCTTTTAGACAGTTTCAGTTCTGGCTTCTATATAGAAGTTAAGAAATTGTCCTTGCTTACATCTTTCTTTCAAGTCGACATTATCCAGTCATACATCACTCTATCACCGACAAAAAATCCTCACCGCTAACAAAACCAAGACCAAAGCCTGCAATATCAAAAACTAAGTATTTTAATATTTAATTATATCCTTAACATGGTAGCGACCTGTGGTACCTTTGTCCAGGTCCTCCAGAAGGTAAACATTAGGGGAAACTTTAGAAATAACTTTACATTTAAGAAACTTAGGTGCAAGTTTAGCAGAAAAGAAAACAGGAGCATTAGACTTCACAAAACTCCTTCTCCACACAATATCATTCACAGCAAAGGAAATGACTTGTCGACCCTTGTTATAATGAGAAGCATTACGCTTATAAGATTTTAACAAAGAGGATTGAACCCTAACAAATATTTCACTAAGAGAATTAAGTGAAGTAGCAAATTCACTTCTATCTCCCAGTTCCAATTCATCTAAATTATCAATATTACTAAAACGGTGCAATGAAGCATCAAAAATAAGTTCTCTACCGAACATTAAGAAATTAGGTGTGAAATCCGTAGCAAGATTCACACTATTGTTTAAAGCTAGTTGAACATGAGGCAAAAACTTAGACCACGTTCTATGATCATCTTTAACAAAACAAGCTATACAGGTTTCTATAGTTTTGTGATACCGTTCTATAGGATTGTTTTGTGGACTAAATAGTGCATTATAAAATATTTTATCTATATTATATCCTTTCAGAAACGTTACAAAATGAGAAGCAGTAAATTGGGAACCATTATCACAAACAAATATTTTAGGAGTACCGAACTTGAGAAATATTTCCTTTTCCAACAGTTTACAAATTACATTAGTAGTAGCATTTATCATAGGGAAAATCCAACAATATTTAGTGAAAACATCTAACACAGTAAGTAAGAATCTGTGACCTGAATAAGCTTTAGGGAAAGGACCAACTATATCAATAGAAAGCATAAGCATAGGCCTATCAACTTTTTTAGGATTAACCATAATTCCTTGAGGAGGATTAGTAGAAGATTTATAAGCCTTACAAGTATCACAAGAGTTTACATATTTAAGTACATCATTAAACATTCCAATCCAAAAATAATGTTGTTTTAATTTCTTTATAGTTTTATGAATTCCTAAATGACCAGAATTAATATCATCATGATTAGATTTAATAGTATTGATGATATGTTCTTTTGGAATAACTATTTTCCAATTCAAACGACTAAAAGAGTCAAATTTATTTTTACAAAATCTATACAAGGTTTGATTCTCTACTTTATAATTTTTATATTTAGTAGGAAACCTTTGGCATTCAACAAAAATTCTTTTATACCATGGGTCATCGATATCTTCATCGGGAGAAATTATATTACTACTAGGAGTATCTATAGCAGAAATATTTATACGAGATAAACAATCAGGAACTAAATGTAAAGAACCTTTTTTATATTTTATATCAAAAGTAAATTGGGATATCCTAGCTGCCCAACGTGCCAAACGACCAGTAGGATTATTAAGTTTTAATAACCAAGTTAAACAAGCATGATCAGTTACAACGGTAAACTTCATTCCTTCAATATAAGGTCTAAAATGTTCAATAGAATCTAAAATGGATAATAGTTCTCTTTCCGTGGTACTATAATTTCTTTCACACTTACTAAGAGATCTAGAATAATAAGCTACAGGATGTTGATCAGAATTTTTATCTTCCTGACATAATACACTACCAATTCCAACGGAACTAGCATCGCAATGAAGAAAGAAAGGTTTTTCAAAATTAGGGCAATGCAAAACTGGAGCAGAAACTAAGGCTTCTTTAAGTTTTTCAAAAGCTATTTCGGCTTCTTTATCCCATATAAGAGATTTCTTTGAATTTTTACTTCCGCCTGTCAATTTAGTCAAGGGGGAGGCAATATCAGCAAATTTACTAATGAATCTACGGTAATATGAACATAAACCAATAAAACTTCTAAGCTGTTTTACCGTTTCAGGACGAGGGAAATTTTCTATAGATTTTAATTTATCAGGGTCTGTATGTAGACCATCACTATCAACTATATAACCAAGGTAACGTAACCTATTTTTACAAAATGAACATTTTTTCAAATTCACCGTTAAGCCAGCATCTTTGAGTATATTATAGATTTTATGTAGGTTCTCTATATGATTTTTAAATGAGGAATTTACTAAAATCAAATCATCCAAATAACAAAATGCAACGTTATCAAATTCAGGACCGAATAATCTATCGACAAGGCGCTGTAATTCAGCGGGTGCGTTAGTCAAACCAAAGGGCATACGAAGAAAGTGAAATAATCCCTTTCCAGGAACAACAAAAGCTGTCTTCTCTTTCGAACTTTCATCTAAAGGTATTTGTAAAAATGCTTTAGAAAGGTCAATTGTAGTTATATATTTAGCATCCCTTAAATTATCTAAAATCCGTGAGGGATAAGGCAAAGGATAAGAATCTTTAATAGTAATTGAATTTAAACGTCTAGAATCTAAACACAATCTAATTCCACCATCTTTTTTTCAACAGCTAAAACAGGAGAACACCAAGGGGATTTAGATGGTTCTATAATATTTTCTTTTAATAAAAGTTCAACTTCATCATACAGTTCCCTTTGCTTAGCAGGACTAAGTGGCCAATAACGACATTTAAATGGTTCGCTAGTAACATTAATTTTATGTTTAACCAAATGAGTAAGACCCAAACCTTTCTTTTCATAAGAAATATTTTCAAAAAGTTTAATAACTTTATTAAGTTCTGACTTCTCAGAAGGAGAAAGTTGAGAAACAGAAGTAATAGCAGAAACTTGAACTTCTTCCGTACGTTTATAAATGATATTCTTCCATAAATCTTTAGCAATATCAAAAGTTAACCAAAAATCAAATCCTAATATAATAGGAGACTTAAATGAAGGTATTATTAAGAATTCTATATTTTTAGTAATGGCATCACAAGTAACTGGCAACACCATAGAACCAACGATCCTACTTGAGGTACCATCAGCCGTGTTAGCGGAGCTATCACAAGGTTTCATTTGAAAACCCAAATTCAAAAAATCTAAATGTTTATCAGCACCCAAAACACTAATTGTAGAACCACTGTCTAACAATCCAGAAAAAATATAAGTATTAATTGTAAATTCCAAAAAGGGCCTAGTATCTTTATTCTTCACAAACAAAACAGGAGCTGAATTAATGTTCTGAGAAAATAATTTTAAATAATTCAACAAATCGCTACGTTCACGTTTGATAGTATCGGCATCCGGGGCACAGCTTAATTTTTTCAACATCGAGACACGTTCAGTTTTCTCAGAAACCAGTGCTCGATGGTTCCTAATCAGTTTTTTGAACTGGTACCGTTACCCGCATTACACACATCGCAATTTGCAGAAGTGACACCAACTTTATGACATTTAAAACAAACGACGCCAGGGAATTTGGTACAACTTTTATAAACATGTCCAAGGGACTGACATTTTAAACAAACTATACGCCTACTATCATTGTTAGCAGTGATTTCAGCAAAATTTTTCAAAGGTTTTATATATTTAGGGGGTGTACGGTTAACAAAAACTTCTAATTCCCGACTAAGACAAAGAAAATCAGTAACAGAAACAATCTGTTTACCAAATATAAAAGGTGTGTAAATATTCAACATGTTATGCTTAATAATTTGAATTAAAGTAACTTCTGGAAGTGGAACAGCCAACCGACTAGCCATATCTCTAATATCAATAATAAAATCTGGAAGCGACTCAGAATATTTTTGTTTCCTAGTACGAAGTTCACTTTCCAAAAAATAATCATAATCTACTTTATCAAATTGTTTCAATAAAGCTATTTTCAAATCCTGCCAGCTAGACATCTGTACACGAACAGCACGGAACCACTTAAGCGCACTACCTGACAAAAGGTCAGTGAACGAAGCCACAAGAAAATGTTCATCAAAGTTTTTAAATAAAAAGTATTCTTCAATCTGCATTATAAATTCTCTAATGCAAGACTTACCATCAAAAATAATTCTACTACGCTTCAAATCTGGTAACTTATACATAGAAGGCAAATGTTTTTTAATATTTTCTTTTACTGAAACATTCATGGTATTAAACGAATGACAATGGGTCATTGAACTATGTGCGACACTGTTAGGTAAAAAAGTCTCAGGAACTCCTGCAACATCTATCAATTCACTCACAACTGTATTGTCAGCAGAACCCACCAGCAACTCAGTATGCTTATCTTCAGGCAAGGATGGAACCTGAATACCTTTATCCATGTTTGCGAATAAAGAGAAATTTTTTAAAAACAAAAAAGAATTTAAGATGTTATTCAACCCGGTTGAAAAAGTTAAAGCATCAAATGTGCATTAAGCCTTAAGTATTTAACGTTGTAAAATATAGCAATATATCAATTATTTGAAGTGTGCAAAGATCATTCACAATGATGTTCACTTAATAATATGTTTATCAATAAGTTTATTCACCTTTAAAGCCTTATCCAATAGCTCATATAAGCTTGACTTGCATTTAGCAAAACAGTAGTACATTTAAACAACAATAATATTTTTGTAAAACAAGCAGTATTCAACAAAGAATGCAAAGTCCAACCAGAATAGCAACAAGCAAATATTTATCACAATATTAAAGTATTTTATGAATTTAATTTACTATTTATTTAAAGTTAACTATTACTTTAAGATTACAGTAAGATTCAATTGTTTTAAGTCTATATAATAGGTACAAAACTACAGAACAACTTGCTTTAATATTAGCTTTGTTAAAGAAACAAAATAGATTTCAAAACATAACCCTACTTTATGTAAAGTGGGTATAAATAAACTGTTATTTATTGTAACTAAGTAGTACAATAAACCAGTAATATAATAAACATTGTGTTACAATAAACACATTAACAAACTAACAAAATAGCAGTGCAAAGAATCATGAATAAATAATAGACATTCTATATCAAGTCCCTGTTCGCAGGCGACAATTGTATTATTTATAATTTTTTTTTAAAAAAAGAAAGAAATTTTGTTGTACGGTATAAATGAGAAACAAATAAAGATAATACTTACTTCGGGCGCCAGGAGGTTTAAGGCTAACCACCAACCCTAAATATGCGGATAGCTATTAAGCGGGGAGACTGAACTTCTAATCTTCAGGGAGAGACAGAAAAAATGAAAATAAAGCCATAGGAAGTTCACTTTGCTTTATTCCTCTGCATAGAATGTAAAACTAATAATCTAAGGTAGCATAAGGTGTTACAATGGCACTTAGGTCATAACCCTATAGTTATCATATGATCGCATTAGACAATCTAGGAAATAATATGATTCTTTATGACTTTCTATGATTTTGTATGATTCTTTATAACTTTCGATGACTCTTTGCACGCTTCTTCTAATAAGTAAAATAATAAATATAAAAGATCCGACCTTAGGTCTTCAGAACATGGTATGGGAGGTTAAAGCAGCCTTACGCACGCCACGCCGGTACCCAAGCTTGTAGCAACGAGCCTTCCACCCATAACACCAGCCAAAAACGCTTCGGAGAGAATCCCCGAACAAAACATCCAAAAAACAACTTCGGGAGAAAAAAAACTCCGGAAAAAAACTTCGGAAAAAAAAACGCCACATCAGGCTGAAACAAACATAGGTTAAGTTAGCATTAGATTATAACAAACGTGATTGCTTTGAAAGCCAATATGGATTTCATGACAATTACTCACCGTTTTTTTCCATTATACTAACAATCCGTCACATCAGAAGGAAACCAATAACATATAAGTTTAATTAGCGTGAATCTGAAACAACGCATTACTATGAAACATCCTGACAACCAAACGACATAATTTCATCAAATCTAATAGAAATCATACGTACCAATAAACAATACAGCTACATAATTATAAATATCAACCAAATGTAGGCTGATTTACAAGATAATTTCAGACTTTTAGGTCATTACTAAATAATCAGTCCATCTTGGCTCCAAGGTCGGTCGACAAGTGACGTCCGCCAGGCGCCGGAAAGACATCGACAAGTGAAACTGTCAAAACTGACAAGTCACGTCAATCCATCGATCAAAAAAGTAAAGTGAAAATTTATGGCTTTGGCAATCAGTTGGAAGTACAAAGACAATTATTGGAAGTACTTTCCATGTAACGATGTATGTCACATACGACGTTACATACTCTTACAGCCTACTTAGATGCTATAAACTACAAAACGATGCTTATGGAAGTTCCTATAGTCAGAAGTTACTTGATGATTACGAATGAAAAGTAAATAAATCCGTTAGGACCTCGTAGTATCACAGGGACCCTCGAATGTATATTCCCCTGCAATTCCTATGTAAACCGGTCAGAACTGTCACAACCACTAATGGCATAAGCAATGTAGCAATCCGCAATTAACTCTTTTGCTTATGTAGACTATTTTCATAATAAATATCTACGGTTTAGATACACTTGTTAGGTTTTAGATGTCCATACATACAAACAATTTTGGCCTGTTCTATGTGTCGTAAGACCACGTCGTGTATTTAGCTGCAATGGCGAATAATAGCCAAAAGCATGCAAGTAAAATGACGATACCAAACTTGTGTTTCAAATCAAATGAACTGGCTTCCCATACGGTTACGTCGCAAAGTCCATATCCTGACCATGCTATTTAATGTGCTTTTTAATCCCTCAATTCCTAAATATCTTAAGGATCGATTTCACTATCGAGATGTCGATCCACTTCTGCGTCGTAGTGATGACCCAATTTTGAAACTCCCTGTTTTCCAAACGAATTCTTTCTATAATTCATTTAGTGTGCACGCGGTACGGCTATGGAACGCGCTCCCTCTTGACCTGAGAAAGTTACAAACTCTCGGGTCATTTAAAAAAGGATTACTCAAATATGTATTATCCTCTGAGTGATGTCAGATTGTATTACCACAGGTATCTACTATCAGTCTCAGTCTGTTCATTCTCCTAACGCGTCAGACTAAGTGATATGTACTTATATTACTACTATTGCTTTTAATGTGCTTTTGTAATATTATGTTTTTGAGCATAATGTGTTATATGTATATGTGTATGTATATATGTGGTATATGTGTGTGTGTGTAAAATTCAAGTATGAGTATTAAGGTATGATTTCATTGTCATTATTTTATTTTAAATTGTGCGAAATTTACTCCTCCTGTATTCCGTGGTTGACTGGAAGAGATCCCTGTTGGGATAAGTCCGCCATTGTACTAGTGGTTATTATTACGTATAAGTGTATGTATTACTGTTATAGTGCAATAAAGATTTACAAACAAACAAACAAATTTGACCCAATTCTCAGTGTACTATTAGATTAAATTTTTGCATTACCTTTAATGCAATATGGCGGCCGCCACAAAACTACGTTTTATATTTTTCACTTTACTTCTATGATACAGGTATCATATTATGAAAGGGTATGATGAGCGGAACACAGCAAGTAAAACTTTTAGGTCGTTTTTTATTAGAAACAAATAAATGAATATTTAAAAAAATGTTAATTTTTGTTCTAAATAACTACACATAATATTCAAAGATTTTATTTATTTTGAAAGAATGTCCACAGACTTAGGAAAGCAACATCAATTTTGCGTGGAAAAATTGTAGATTGTAGTGCTATTATTGTACGTTATTATGATGTTTTCTTCGTCACTAAGTTGCAATATAGCCGTCACGTAGACAAACGTAGAGGCAGCAAGACGAATTACTATCCCGGTATCAAAGTAGAATAACCCGTAGACAGAAAACTGGGGTTCTTGAGACTCCAGCATGCTGAGGATGCTGGAAATTATCTTGAAGACTCTGGCTGAAAATTATGACAATAATAATATTAATATTTTAATACATTATTTATTTATTTCTTCATAAACATGGGTAGAAATACATTGGTGTTAAATATGAATAAAATAGTAGGAACAACTATGATTCGCCTTATTGGCATATGAACATAAACATTTAAATCTACTGATTTTTCAAGATTTTATATTAATTAGGTACTGAGTATCATTTGCATATCAAAATTGAATTCGAACATAAACAATTCAATTCAATTCAATTCATTTATTCGTTTAAGATATGGTTGATACATAGGTGTTATAAATTATACAGGGTGCACATATCTTGCCAAACTTGTTGGCGTACAAAAATTGGTCAGTCACACTACTACAATACGAGTGTATATAATATAAGAATATAGATTAAATGTTATTACAATGTCAGATATTTCTAATGTCAGATATAGTTAATTTTATTATTAAATTTAAGTATTTCATTTATATGTCAAGAACTCTTTAACTGTGTAAAATCTTTCAGATAATAAGAATGCATGTAGTTGTTTACAAAATTTGTTGTATGGGAGATCTCTTATTAATTCTGGTATTTTATTATAAACTTTCATACTCATACCATAAGTGTTACCCAAATACAGCTCTGTTCTGGGAATATGTGGTAGGACAATCCTATTACCCTTCCTTGTATTTCGCGCATATAGATCATTAGCAGTTGAGAATAATTGGGAGTTTAGCTTTACAAATTTTGCTATTTCATATATATAAATGCAAGGAAGAGGCAATATTCCCAATTTTAAAAACATAGGTTTACACGACACAAATGGTGCCACTCCACACAATGCTCTGACACATTTCTTTTGTGCAATGAAAGCTCGATTAATACCTATGCCATTACCCCAAATTATTAATCCATATCGAAGGACTGATTCCACGTAGCCATAGTATGCTGAAAGAGCAGCTTTATGTGTCACTATTTTCCGCACTCTGGTAAGAGCATAGACAAATCTGTTTATTTTAGAGCAAGTTTTATTTATGTGGTTCTCCCATTTTAATTTTTTGTCTATTTCTATACCTAAGAAAGTCGCAGTTTCAGACGTCTGTACTACTTGCCCATTATAGCTAATATTTAATGGTTTGTTGGATGGATTATAGAAGTTAATATATTTAGTTTTAGTAATATTTACATTTAAATTATTTAATGACAACCACTTTATCACGGAAGTAACAGTTTTATTGATGTCTAATTCATGCTGTTCAATATTTTTTGCTTTGTCTGTGATTATAATGGAGATGTCGTCTGCAAATAATATACTTTTATGCACAATCATATTTGGCAATGAGAATTAGATTAAAAATAATATCAATAAATATAAAGAAAGTCATGAAATCCATAAGAAAATGTCAAAATACAGGTCAGCGATTAGAATTATGTCATAATTTATTAGATACTAGCTGTGCCCGCGACTTCGTCCGCTTGGTTGTAGGTGAGAATGTGGATGTGAATATCGATGTGGTTACGGATTTGGATATGTATAAAAATTACAACAACGCTTCTCTGTACACGACATTATATGTATTACCGTCGCTGATCAAAGCATATATATAGTATGATATATAATGTTATGTTAATAACATCAAATCAAAGTTTCTGGGATCGCTCACGCGCGATAAAGCCACATAAAGCTGACCGTGTGTAAAACAGCTAACAGTTAAATCCACACCCGCAACTTTCAGCGTTTGTCCTTGGGCTTTGTTAATGGTCATTGCATAGCACAGGCTTACTGGGAATTGGACCCGTTTGAAAGTAAATGGGAAATTATAGGGTATCAAAGGAAATTCTAGGTATTCTCACCTACTACACACACACCCCGTTAAAACCTCTGCCTCTATGACATTTCGCTGCAAAGTAATAACTTTTAACCTAGTACCATTGCAAAGTTTTGGGGAACTTAGATTAGCAGCATTGTAGGTACCCCGAGTTTTAAATTTATCTTTTGAGGCAGCAATCCAGGGGCATTAAGCGATTCTAAAAATTCTACTGGATAGTTCATAGATTCTGCGTCTTCCATTACCCTGTTAATAGACATACTCTACACTATCCCCCGAAACCCGTTCGTGCATATAACGCAACCTCGTATAAAACTTCACGGTAAGATTACCAATCGTCCCTTGTTCTCCACATTGTTATCATGTTGCATTGCATCTCGCAGATGCACGTAATCCTCAGCACGTAAACGTGTCTGGTTAGTACGTAGGTATATAAACTTACCTTTCTGTCATAATGTTGTAATAAAGCACTTGTACTATTCCACGTTATTATATTTAATATTACCGATTTCTGTTTCTATTTTATCATGCATGTCAACGATGAAAGCCACACACGATGATATATTTTTTGTGCCAATTGCGGTCACCCATCCTAGTTGGAACTACGACATGGATTGCTTAACTTGCGTTAGCGCTACGACCTCTAAGCATCTCACTCGTATTATTTACTTTAACGACGATAACATAGTACCTTCATAAAGGAGATTGACCACGGGCAGTACTCTTAGGTAATTAGTTGTGTCTTAGGAAAAAGTTTATTGTCAAAGTTCTAAAATAAAAAATAGATTTTACAGTAGGTTTTCATACAACTTCTCTTCGGGGATAAGTTTATCAGAATATTTAAGTTTATTGTTGACTTCCGATCTAAAAGACTAATGAGAGTTACCAACATCTATAAATGCAAGTCCCAAGAATTAACGAAAATCGCTAGGAAATCGCTAAAACCAGTGTTTTACACATTTATACCACCATTTATACCACATTACCATTCAGGCCATACACCTGTACCCGTTTCTATCTGACGATTTTGTCGTAAAATATTTTTTCTGTCGCTAACACTTAAACAAAAATCACCAATTTTAGTGAAATTATCGCTAAATTGGCAACACTACTATAAATATGTCACACGATAGGGATGGGGTTTCTTATTGATTCGTGAATCAAATAATATCGATTAGGATTAATTATTATATCATTGTGTGTTTTGCGTTTTTAAAACCCGACTTCATATAGTACTAACAATAATTAACTTGAAAATGATACTGCTAATTCGCTGGATGTACGGTTACGTAGGTCTATTAGTACTTATTCTGTGGTATGGTCGCACATAACCTAAAATCAAACGCATTTTATTTCTTAAATATTTCGGAACTCCGGCAACCAATGCCCTCCAAACTTTCTAGAACATATCTAGTGACGATTTAGAACTAAGTGAATGTTATTTAGTGATGACACAACAATTTTATTATCAGTACTTTTTTCCATACACGAATGGGCATTGTCCTTTCAGTCAATTCAATTGAAAAGTTTCAGGCAATTCAACTGATCGGTTATTTTGTAGCATTTATTATGTGATTTTTTAGATTGATCGAAATTTTTTATTTATGAACCGATTGAAATGAAACAAACATTAAATGTTATGTGGAGCAAACCGTAACGCACTAGTGAAAACCGCATTCAAATAGGTTAAGCCGTTTCTGAGATTAGCGTGCACAAACGTACAGACAAACAGACATACAGACAAACAGACAAAAATTCTAAAAAAACATTGTTTTGCGTTCTATTGCGTTCATAAAGCCTAATAAAGTATAATATTTTTTCTTAAATATCTTCCATGTACAGACAGCGGCCAGTTACGATTTCATTATATTATGTATTGATTTTATCATTAAAAATACTCTAAGGTCGTAGTAGGTTTTTTCAACAAGGAAACCATTGAGTGCAGTTTTAACCTTTAAACGTGGACTTACTAAGTATATAGGCGTCGCAATAATTTTGGTTTAATAGTTCAGTGACCTTCTCGTCCCTTACCGCTATCCAGCGGCTCAGTAGATTCAGTTTTAATGCCGAAACGGCACGAAAGGTACGATGTTGTTTTTTATTATACCACTAAGGTGATAAACACGCATACGGTCCGCCTGATTGAAGGCAATTACCATAGCCTATGGACTCCTGTAACACCAGAGGCATCACATGCGCGGTGTGACCTTTAAAAACCTCTTTACGCCCTTTTTGAAGAACCCCATGCTGTTGTGTCGTCGGGTGCATAACATAAGTGAGTAATATTGATCGAAACTATTGTTGGAGACTGTCAGGTTACACATCCATTGTCAACTAAAAAAAATATATACTGAGAATGTTTTTGTTTTTGTTTCAGGTTATTTTTATGAAAAATGGCAGAAAATAATAATAGTAGGAGATTTTCTCATAACTTTGGCTTTTGGCTTTGGCTTGGTATCTTGTGGTACCTACTTCATATCCAAATACGAACACTATTTGTCAAGACAGCTCAAATTACAATAAGTTTTGGGCAAATATATGGTTGCAGTAGAAATCCAGGCACAAAAAACAAAGGCGAGCATGCAGAATTTGCCCCGCAAAGAAGCATAGAATGACAACTTATGCCTGTGTTGAGCGTAGCAAGTCTGTTCACACAGTGTTCTCGTTCTTTCTACAACGACTGTCAATAATTTCACATATGTGAATCGGTTATCAAAATTTGGATTTTTTTTATGACCAGAAGTGGAAATTATGTATTTTTTTTTGTTCCTTGGTGATTATAATTTGAGAAAAAATACTTTATTTTGTTATAATGAAAATATTTAGTTACTAATAATTGTCAAAATATAACGTTAAAAAAGTCTGAAAACTGTCTTAATTGTTAGGTTTTCATATTTCTGTCTTTGTAAATAAAAAGTTAATTAATAATAATATGTTTTTTTTAATCCTAAGTTTACTATTTATAAAGAAATAGTAACGAACTTAATAGAATCTTATACATACGAAAAAATCACAAGTCATCATAGGAGCCTGTGAGGCTCCATGTCCAGGATAGAGTTCGGTAAAAATAACGTCCGCAGTTAAAGATTAAATCCGTTATGGTCATGTATCCATCTAACAGACTATGGAATTTTATTACAGACTAGCTTCCACCCGCGGCTTTCCCCGCGTTTACTTTTTTTTAATAAAAAGTATCCTATGTCCTTCAATAACCTTTGAGAATATGTGCACAAAGTTTCATGATGATCGGTTGAGTAGTTTCTGCGTGAAAGCGTAACAAACAAACTCAAATTCACATTTATAATATTATAGTTGGGATAAAGATAATATGTTTATATCCTGTACAATGTATAAAAACAAGAAACATATGGGTAGTTTTCCTCGACTCGAACTAGTTCAGAAAACTTAGTTACTACAGTTTGGCAGAACGCGCTTATAACAGTATCGTATTCATTGATATGCAAATTCTGAATAGCGGAAGTAGAAAGCAAAATGAAAAAGAGTTCGCTGCTACGCTTTTTGCAAAGGAATATTCCATTGAATCTATTTCTGCATACAAAAAGAAACGATATGCTTTATTTGAAAAAAATGCTGCTTTAGTATTTTAATACTGTTCATCATCATCATCAGGTCATTTTAGTCTCCACTACAGGAGCACGACCGTCTCTCGTCCGTCACAGCCAGGAGGATTTGGCCTACACTCCCCACGCTGGCGAGACGGGTTGGGGAGGCCTGATCGATGTTTTATAATGTTTTTTTTTCCCTTAGTCGCCTTGTACGACATCCAACAGAAGAGACAGAGTGATTCTATTCTAGTCTGACGGAAACCACACGACCAGTTTACCATTTTAATACTGTTAATTATTAATAAATGTCTTAATAAAAATAATCAACCTACTACCAGTCTCGTGCCAGTTGCACTCAGGCTCCCTGTGATTAACATCAATTCATATGTCTATCTATTTTCGTTCTCTTTTCTCGCTCACTCAGATAAGATGTAGGTACCTAACTAAGTCTGCGGCATTTTCTCTGATACTTAATACACTTGTAATACTTCTTGTGTTACAAGCATTCTCAAGCTAAGGTAATAATAAATGTTATAGTCCGGCAATTAACTCGTTTGCTTAAATAGACTGTTTCGACCATAACTATATAATAATAGCTTTCGATACTTACTTGTATTGTTAGGTTTCAGAAGTCCATAAACACAAACAATCTTGGCTTGTTCTATGTGTCGTAAGACCATGTCGTGTATATGGCTCGCAATGACGAGTATCAGCCAACAACATATAAGTAAAACGAAGAGAGCAAACTGGTGTTTGATATTCATATCCTTAAAAAAATATACTATATATAAAAAAGTTAATTACTAATAAAGGAAACTCTAAACTATATAAAATAAGTTATCTCAATAATACTAGTGATCTATCATTTTTTGTATAATAAACATTTAAAGTTTGTTACATCCTGGATTTTCCACCCTTTCGTATCCCCAGTGGTCTGCAATGGTGACTCAACCCTAAAATGACTCATAAATATATTAGCTATACTCCTAGGATCATTAGTAGTACTAGAAGAAGAATGAACCGAACGTCAGCTGACTGTCTGTCAGACTTGTCATGAGGGGCCGACATGTCCGACCGAGAGAGGGGCACCGGTGCGTGTCTTAGCAAAAAAACATTTGTTCTACGCAAGTTTGGATTTTTTCTAAAAAATATTGCAAATTAAATCTTGCATTGTCGCCATAGTATGAAAATTTAATTGAGGTTATAGAGGTTTGAGTGAATTCTAATGGCTGAATGTGAATGGTGCCAAGTTGATTTCAAAAATCGGCCATTTTTCGTTTGCAGACCTCACGGCGTAATGGAATTCTGCTAAAAAAAGGTATGGTTTTCGGCATTGAGAATTGATACTTCAGCCTTTTTAAACTTTGTGATTCTTATAAGTGTGAAATTTGTTCTAGTTCGCTGAAGGAACCCAAAACTTTATCGAGATCACGTGAAGTTTTTATTAAAGGAGAAGCGATTACGTGTTGGTTGTTGAAGGTGATATTATTGACAGCAATGCCATAGTGCGAAGGGTATGTGTATTTCCTCACTTTAGTAGTGTGACAATGGACATTCCGCTCCGCGATTGGTACTCCCTTCATAAATTTCGTTCGCTCGTAGAGAATCGTTGGAATTCGTTTGAATTCATATGGCATCGATAACTTCGAGTACGCTCGACCTTATTGGTCACATATGTTTAATAAAAAGAAATTCTGTGGGCGCCAGCTCGCTTCTCAGCGTGCAATGAAAATTAATCGAAGGGTAAAATTAATTCCCTGAACAATGGTGAAGATCCGAGGTATGTCCTCGAAGCTTGATACTTCAAAATGATGAGAATCACTCCGAAACCGCTTTCTTACAGCGCCAATCCACTTATCCTCCAGTGCTAGTCCGTGATCGACAGTAGTTGGACATCAACATCAGAACCATCCGGTTACGTTTTGAATTTTTTTTTTTGCCTCGGGTAAATTTTCCCCAAATTCCGTTTTTTTTTTGAACGGCTCAAATTTAATTTTTGACAACGCCCGACCGCTAGCGATCCATGGACGCCATTTCCCTTCACAATTGGGGTTTGTACCCATTTGTGTACAGGGTGTCAGGTGGATGTAAAATTCTAAAAGTGATAAATTTAAGGTTAACTGTAATTACCCGCTTACGTGCATCGAATAAAAAGAGCTAGCCTGCGCATATAGGATATTTTAATCAAATCGCACGTTTTAGTACTACCCCTTTGCAGTCTCGATTTTCATATAGTTTGTTACATCCTGGATTTTCCACCTATGAAAGGGTGGAAAATCCAGGATGTAACAAACTATATGTTTTAGTACTACCCCTTTGCAGTCTCGATTTTCATATAATATGTTACATCCTGGATTTTTCACCTATGAAAGAGTGGAAAATCCTGGATGTAACAAACTATATGAAAATCCACCTATGAAAGGGTGGAAAATCCTGATACTATCCGAAAAAGGCAGTGTTTATAATACCCATTGCGTGCTATAGCTGCATTGCTGTTAACAAATGCTCGCAAAAAATAGATTTAACTGTTGTGTGAATATGGGGGAATTTATATGAAACACAGTAAAAGTTAAGTAAAGAGAAATTTATGAAGGGAGTACCAATCGCGGAGCGGAATGTCCATTGTCACACTACTAAAGTGAGGAAATACACATACCCTTCGCACTATGGCATTGCTGTCAATAATATCACCTTCAACAACCAACACGTAATCGCTTCTCCTTTAATAAAAACTTCACGTGATCTCGATAAAGTTTTGGGTTCCTTCAGCGAACTAGAACAAATTTCACACTTATAAGAATCACAAAGTTTAAAAAGGCTGAAGTATCAATTCTCAATGCCGAAAACCATACCTTTTTTTAGTAGAATTCCATTACGCCGTGAGGTCTGCAAACGAAAAATGGCCGATTCACTTTCAGCCATTCGAATTCACTAAAACCTCTATAACCTCAATTAAATTTTAATACTATGGCGACACCGCAAGATTTAATTTGCAATATTTTTTAGAAAAAATCCAAACGTGCACTGCGCACGCAAAAAACATTTGTACTGCACAAATGTTTTTTTGCTAAGACACGCACCGGTGCCCCTCTCTCGGTCGGACATGTCGGCCCCTCATGACAAGTCTGACAGCCAGTCAGCTGACGTTCGGTTCATTCTTCTCCTAGTACTACTAGTGATCCTAGGAGTATAGCTAATATATTTTTAGTCATTTTAGGGTTGAGTCACCATTGCAGACCACTGGAGATACGTCGTCTAGTACGGAGAACTGCCAGGTAGATGAGTGTCTTAAAATTACAAATAAAAAGGTTTGCAATGCTATCTCCAAGATGAAAAGAGGGAAATCTCCGGGATATGATGGACTCAGTATAGAGCATATATGTATGACAGACTACTTTCTATGTTGTATACATTTTGTGTCAGGCATTCATACTTGCCAGAGAACTTTATGAAGACGGTTATAGTGCCCCTTTTTAAAGATCGTACGGGAGATAAAAGTAGTAAGTCCAACTATAGACCTATCTCACTAGCCACTGTCATCTCGAAGGGATTAGACAAAATATTAAATTTGCGCATCAGTAAGGATAATAATATACATTTACATGATGCCCAATTTGGGTTTAGAGAAGGTCTGTCAACGGAAAGTGCTATATTGTCGCTTAAGCACACCGTAGGTTACTATGTTAAAAGAAAAACCACCTATTTATGCATGTTTCCTGGATCAGTCAAAGTCATTTGACGTTGTGTCATATAATATCCTCTGGGATAAGCTTAGGGATGCTGGCATCTCCACGAAATTGATAGGTATTTTGTCATATTGGTACAAAAATCAGAAAAATGCTGTAAAATGGGGTAACGTATACTCAGACGAGTACACCATGAGTTGTGGTGTGCGACAAGGAGGTCTTACATCTCCTTGTCTTTTTGACTTGTATGTAAATAAGTTAATTGAGGGGCTGAGCAGCATGCATGTTGGATGTCGTATTGATGACACAACTGTCAATAATATAAGTTATGCGGACGACATGGTGCTGCTTAGTCCGTCAATTAGCGGGCTGAGAAAAATGCTAAGGCATTGTGAATCTCATGGTGAGCAACACGGTTTAAGGTATAATGAAAAGAAAAGTCAATTTATGATTTTTACAGGTAAAAATAAAACACCTAGTTGTATTCCACCACTAATTCTAAATGGAAGTGCCCTAGATCGTGTCTCTCAGTTTAAATAGTCTTGGACATATTGTGACCGAGAAACTCACAGATGATGTGGATATTGATAAGGAACGTAGGTCATTGTCGGTATGCGGTAACATATTGGCACACAGGTTTGCTAGATGTGCTGCTAACGTTAAACTAACGCTATTTAAAGCTTATTGCCAAAGTTTATATACAAGCGGCCTGTGGGTAAACTTTACGAAAAAAGCCTACAACGACCTACGAGTTCATATGATGACACTTTCAGGACTCTGTTCTATTCCCTCGTTATTGCAGTGCTTCGGGTATGTTTGCAGATGCACATACTGATGATTTTTTGCAATCATACGCAAAAAATCGACATCAGTCATACGCCGCCTGAGAGGGAGTAGGAATGGAATTCTGAAGATAATTGCCGAGAGGTTGGACTCAGACGTTCTCCAGCGGTTCATCAATTTATATGTTAAACATGTGAATTGATGCATCACTTTACAATTTACAATTTAAATTTAAATTTGGAATTTCATATAGCAACACTAACATAGTTTTTAAGAACTCTCTGTTACTAACATGAAATGGGCCTAATAGTTGTCTGAAATAAAAGATTTTTATTTTTATTTTATATTTTTATTCTTCATTCACAGATTATCTAGATTGGCGATAACGTTGTCGCCAAAAGTCATTAACAAAGTTTTATGGCAACGATAGGTAGTCTGACGTATTCTGAAATGCTTTCAAAGACTAAAAGTCGTAAGGGGTCGAAAAACTTGTTTTAACAAGTTAATACTGTTGATTGTTGGCACTTGGTGGAACATTATCATTATATTTTTTTTTTATACTACGTCGAGTGGCATACAAGCATAAGGCCCACTCGACGTGAAGCAGCTACCGCAGCCATATTAACGCTCGCAACATAAAATATCATCATAATGTTATAATAAAGCAATTACGTGTAACAGTACATGTACGAATAGGTACTTTATTATAGCATTATAATAAACATTTATTAAACCCCCCGAGGAAGAAGAATTTCTTTTAGGAATTCTAGTAGGTAAATATAACAAAATTTGTACTAACCTGTGTATTGATATGTTTCACTAGTGTGTGCACAATCGTCAATGTACAAAGAAATATCCATCCAAATCCTATCAAAACCTGTAAAAGCAAAAAAGAAGAAGAAAATAGCAAGTTTTTGGAAATATTCATGTTAGAAAATGTATATGGTCTATGTATAATAATAATATCGTAAACTTTTCGTATCTATAAATTAAATATTATTACTAGAGAATATTGAACAAAAGAACTAAAAATGTCAGTAATTATTGCAATAAATTGAGTTGATTGTTTCTTTGCAGGTTAGGTTGCCGATCTAAGTTTGAAAGTGAATCGATTTGATAATTGTTTAAGTTTATTTCAAAGCCAAAGTTTATTATTTAATGAAATAAATGTGTCTTGGAGCTCTCAGATTGCTGTATGTAACAATATAACACGATGAAATACTTGATTTATTTTTGCTTAATACAAAACAATACTTTTCGTAGTGCTATTAACTTAACACATTATTGAGAAATGTATAAGAACCTATAAGTAAAACTGTACGCATCGTTTAAGGTACTTAACATATTGCTACTAAATGTAGATTACTTTTTACGCCGGACAATAAATATATTAAATGCTTTGAAATTCAAAAAGTAGAAAATCAATAAACCTACAATCCCCATACTAAAATTATGACTACTTGAGTTATGTCGACTCGTTTAGATATTATTTCCATACACTATCGCTACTAATACTATAACGTTTTCTTTATTATATTATAGGAAGATATCGCTATCGAATCGTCTCGCTCGAAGGCTTGATGACTACCAACCACCGGAACAGGCTGGGTTTCGTAAAGGCTACCAGACCACATACATACACTGTGGCAGATTGTGCAGAAAACCACAGAGTGGAATATGTCGTTTTGTGTGGCTTTTGTTGATTACGAGAAAGCCGTCGACTCCATCGAAATTTGGTCTATTCTGGAATCCTTACAGCAATGCCATGTCGACCACCGCTATATCAAGGTCCTGAGATGACTGTATAGCGCTACAACAATGACTATCCACGTCCAAGACCAGCAGTCTGAACCTATCCAGCTGCAGCGGGGAATACGTCAAGGAATGTCATTTGCCCGAAACTATTCACTGCTGCTCTGGAAGACGTATTGAAAAAAGCTAGACTGGAAAATACGGTGCATCAGTGTGAATGGCGAATATATCTCATGCTGATGGCTAAATCGCTGATGGATCATTGTGATGAATTTCGACAAGACGAAAGTCATTTACAACGATTTTGTCATTCGTAGCCCAGATATAATATAGAACACAGCTATTAAGGTGGTTAAAGACTATAAGTATAAACTACGGACATGCCATACAGCCTGGCTTGGATTGGGATAAATTCAACAAAGCGATCGATAAACGCTTTCGATATGGCTGGACAGCTTTTGGTAAGCTTCGGCACATCTTCGCCACACAGATATCCCAATGCTTGAACACTAAAGTCTTCAACAAGTGTGTCCTTCCTGCAATGACCTATGGCGCAGAGACTTGAACATTGACCATCGGACTGGTCCACAGACTTAAAGGTCGAGCGATGGAAAGGGCTATGCTCGGTATTTCGTTGAGGGATCGAATGCAGAACGAAGAAATTCGACGGAGAGCTAAGGTTTACAAAGCCCAGGTTCGACCTCACATGGAGTACTGTTCGCATCTCTGGGCCGGTGCGCCCCAGTACTTGCTTGCTCCATTTGACCGCATACAACGAAGAGCAGCTCGAATCGTCGGTGACCCAATGATCTCGAATCGATTGACTCTCTCTCTCTACACGCAGAGATGTAGCATCTCTTTGCGTTCTATACAAATTATATCACGGGGAGTGCTCCGATGAGCTGTTTGATTTGATACCTGCCGCTGAATTCCACTATCGTACAACTCGCCATAAATTAAAATTCCATCCATATCATCTTGATAATTGGCGATGTACTACAGTACGTTTCCTAAGACATTTCATACCACGAACAGTGAAACTGTGGAATCAACTTCCCTCAGCCGTATTTCCGAACAACTACGACATGGGTGCCTTCAAGAACAGAGTTTTCATTTTCCTTAAAAGGCTGGCAACGGATCGGCGACCCCTTGGTGTCGCTGGTCTCCATGGGCGGTGGTGATTGCTTTCCACCAGGTGACCCACATGCTCGTTTGCCCCCCTCTCACATAAAAAAAAAAAAAAGGTTGTCGACATAGCCTTCAGACTTTGCAAGCTGAAGTGGCAATGGGCCGGTCACATCTGCCGAGTGTTTGATGGCAGATGGGGGAGGAAGGTATTAGAATGGATGCCGCGCGTAGTACGACGAAGTGATGGACGCCCACCTTCTAGATCGTCCGATGACTTTAAGAAAGCGGATAGAAGCGGCTGGATGCAGAAGGCGGAGGATCGTAGTTGGTGGAAAGCATTGGGAAAAGCTTATATCCAGCAGTGGGTAGATAGAGGCTGATAATGATGATACATTTATTAACTTACATGTAATTGGGCTAGTCAGAAAGTATCCTAAAGCATTGTTAAAAAAGGACTTTTATATTAGTTTTAGTCCACTTAGTTTTTACTTTTAAAATATAAAGTTATTTGTTAGTTATTGTTATAATATTTTTATTTCAATAGTTGAACATCACACTCACTCTAAACTTTGGTAGAAAATTATTATTTTTTTTTTTTTTTGTTAGATCAAGCTAAATGTAAAAGTTTTGTTAAAACGTGTAATAAATTTAATATTTTCGTAAAAAGAGTTTCATTTTAATAAAAAATTAATAAATATCTATGACCTTAACATAAACAAGCAAAAAGTTTTAACTGAGAATGTGTTTTAATCAACGATCCGTACAAGGTTTTTACCTTGTAAAAATTTTAATTATTAAATTTTAACCTTTTGGTTAAAATTTTAATCGCAGATCGTTTTAGTTTTATGTATTTTACGTTACTGATAGAGAGTTTTTATATTTTTTTAACTTTGTTCACATGCCTATTCCATTGAATTGACAACTGAAGAACGATCCGCGGAGTTAACAACATCCGAAGCTACTAAGGAGGCACTTATGAAAGCAATTAAGCCATCCGATGATGGGTTTCAAATTGTAGGAGTCAAGAAAACTGCGAAATCCGGTGTAGTAGTACGCGTTTCTAATGACGCTCAAATTAAAAAGCTGCAGTCAATTCAAAGCATTAAATCGGCTGGACTTAAGCTCGAAAAGCCTAAAGGACGCCGTCCGCGTATTATTATAAAAGACATTCCAGATACAATGGACGACACAAAATTTTTAGCCGCGTTATATAATCAAAATATAAAAGACGAATTAAAAATTACATTTTCGGAATACCTAAAAGACATAAAAATCGTGCGTCGTCGTCCTACTGCCTACGGCAGGAAGTGGATGGGAGTCGAAATCTCCCCGGAAATACGCAAACACTTTATTTCGACAAAAGATAAGATTTTTATAGATTTTGCACACATGTAGATTCGTGGACGATATAGAAGTCGTGCGTTGCTTGAAATGTCAGCAGTATGGGCATGTAAGCAAATACTGCTCGGCAAATAACCCCACCTGTGCCCACTGTGCCGAAGCACACGACTTCCGGGAATGTCTGAAGAAGTCTGAAGCAGACTTCAAACCTACATGCGCAGCATGTAGGCGTCAAAAAAAGACTGCTGACCACAAGATCGGGTCAGAGTCTTGCCCCACATACGCAGCACGGTTAGAGTTCAATATTTTAAACACCACCTATGGATAACGTCGTAATTGGACAACTAAATCTACACAACGATAAAATTGCTACGTCTGAGTTGGATAAGCTCGTTGCGGACTATAAGCTCGATCTTGTTTTAGTTCAGGAGCAGTACCAAAGATCTCAATTAAACAGTAAATTTATACAACTTAATAACAAGTCGCGCGCGGGTATATATGCGCCAAGGGGCGGATTTACTATAACATCAATCAATCACCTAATGTCCACTCACTGTGCGGTAGCTGAAGTAACATCTCCATATTTAAGAGTATTTGTAGTCAGTTGTTATTTTCAATTTTCTGACCCTGTGGGTTCGCATTTGTATCATCTACGAAGAGTTTTGCATGCTCTTACTGGTCATAAGGTTATTATAGGGGCAGACGTAAATGCATCATCACCATTATGGCACGGCAAGTTGAGAGCGACCGATGCCGACAGACATTCTGCTGTTGAAGAGTTCATTGCTGAAATGCATCTTCATATTCACAATACCCCTGAAGCACCACCTACTTTTAGTAGCCTAATGGGCGAGTCTTTTATTGACGTCACACTTTCTAGTGCAGATGTCCGAATACAAAACTGGCGCGTTCTTCCTGAAGCTTCTTGTAGTGATCACCGCCTGATTGTGTGTGAGTTCTCCCCAATTGTTGATAACTTAAATCCGCTTAAATAAATTAATAGGTTTTCAATATAAAACTAGGAACGCCGACTGGGCAAGCTTTGCTTCACTTTTCGCTTTCCGCGCCAAGGATTTTACTCGTAGTGAACTTACAGTCACGGAAAGTGTTGAAATAATGTCTGACACATTCGTATATTGCGCTGACGTTGCATTAGGTCGAAAACCTATAGTTAATAACAGACGATGCGACTGGTGGAATGATACCCTTGTTAGGTTGCGTAGGCATTTCCGTGCCGCTAGACGTAAAATCTTAAAGTTAAAGAAACGTAACATCGAAGGAGAAATTTATCAATCCGCTATAAGCGACTTGCGTATTGCTAGTTTTCACTATCGCGCTGCTGTTGAAAAATCCAAAGGTAATTTACTAAAACGTATTGTAGAAAGATTAAATAGTGAGGGCCCGTGGTCTCCCCTATATCACGAATTTAAAGCAAATAGGCGGATTGATCAGGCATACGTATCCAATATAAAATTTAATAATTCACATACCCTTGGTGTAGAAGAGACTGCTGAGACAATTCTGCATGCGTTAATTTCTGATGATTGCGCCGATAGTGACAGTGACTACCATCGTGAGGTTAGGAGCGCGGCGGATTTATGCCCTTCCACTCCAATATCAAATGTACCGTCGATGGATGAATTTATGTCTATCGTTAAAGCTTTGCCTACAAATAAAGCCTCCGGTGATGATAAGATTTCAAATAGAATGATTAAAGAAGCTTGTAAAGTAGCCGCTGAACCTATCTTAACAATACTTACTCGGTGTATTGTAGAAGGTCATTTCCCTGGTATTTTGCGAAGTGGTGTTATAAAAATAATACCAAAAGGCGGTGATAAACCACCGGACGATCCGAAGTCCTACCGCCCTATTACTCTGCTACCGTCGTTGGGTAAGCTGCTTGAGCGCTTGGTTGTGCCACGGTTGCTGCGATAAAAATCAGTACGACTTCACCATTGGTAAATCTACTGTTGATGCTGCGCTCGCAGTGCGCAAAGTTGTTGAACTCTTGGAAAGCAAGTATGTTGTAGCTATTTTCTTAGATATCTCAGGTGCCTTTGATAATGCTTGGTGGCCAATGTTGTTGCTGAAACTTAAGTTGAGAGGTTGCCCTAGCAATATCTACTCTCTCATTCGATCGTACTTTTTGAATGGTACAACTAAATTAAAACTTGGCCATTATGTTGCTTCAAAGGTGCTCACGCAGGGCTGCCCTCAGGGTTCAGTGTTGGGACCGTATCTCTGGAATATCGGTTTTGATGATTTTTTTAGCCTACCCTTACCGGAAGGGCGCTCGTTAACTGGTTACGCTGACGATGGTCTCTTATTAATCAATGCTAATTCAAGATCTAGCATAGAGAAACTAGTCAACACTAGCCTAGGCTTAATTTCAGATTGGGGTTATCGTAATCGTCTCGATTTTGCGCCACATAAAACATATCAACTCTTGCTTAAGAGAAATTCACAGGTTTCACCGCGATTTCATTTTAATGGAGTATCAGTTGCTAATAGAAGTTCGGTTTGTTACTTAGGCTTGCTTTTGGATAGAAATTTTAATTATATCGAACACATGAAGCAAGTAGGTGAAAAAGCAAAAAAGAATTTCTATGCCTTAACACGAATTTCTACCTTTACGTGGGGATTAACTTTCAAAACGTTAAAAACTATTTATACCGCCACATACTTAGGTTGTGTTACGTACGGTTCACCTGCGTGGGCAGATAGGGCTACTATAGGTGCAGCACGTCGTAAATTGTTTCAAAGCCAGCGCCTTGCTCTGATATTTTTATGTAAGTCGTATAGAACTGTAAGCACCGAGGCACTACCCGTGCTAGCAGGTGTGTTACCAGTAGACTTAGAAGTACAACGCCGCGCTTCAATGTACTATACATCTAAAAATATGGTCCCTGATTTCTTGAAAACGCGTGATCGTGAAAAAATAGTTAGACTGTTCAAACCTATTAATGAAGTATTTGAAACATTACTGTCTGAATGGCAGAAAAGGTGGGAAACTTCTACCAAAGGACGCCACTTGTATCTGTTCTTTCAATCGGTAAGAGATAGATTAAAGAAAAAGTGGTTAGAAGTCGACCACCCCGTTGCGCAATTTTTAACTGGACATAGCAATTTTAAGGCTAAACTCTTTTCGTTTAAATTAGTGCCGTCGCCCTTATGCGAATGTTCTACTGCTAATTCTGAATTCGATCAAACAGCACACCATGTTCTCTGGGAGTGTGATCTTTGGCTGCGGGAGCGTGATGACATGTTGAATTCATTGCAAGTTGCATCCGGGGTAGTATACTATTCAGATTTGGTAGCAACAAGGGAGAATAACCAAGCGTTCAGACGATTTTGCAATTCATATTATTGGAATCGATGTGTTAGGTAACAACTTAATGTTTTAGGTCCCCAATAGTGTTAGAAACTATTAAATTAAAATCCGTGGTGCACGGCAGTTGAGCTTCACTTGATTAGCCATCTCTTTAGGCTTTTAATGCCTTATTTGCCATATTGCTGTCTCTTACATTGCCAAGAGGGGAAGTCAAATTCCAAAAGCTTCCTACTCCTACTAATTTCTTCTGATTAAATTCGTTGTGAGTTCCAAGGCAGCCGTAGTTTTTACCCCTGGGACTGCAATGGACTTCATTGTTCATTGCCTTTTTGGCGGTCGCCGCTGTTAATCCTGGCTACACAGGAGATACAGTGGTGGGAATGTGTGGTGGGCCCCCGTCCCATGCCTATTCCATATACTAACATGATATAGGCATGTTAACAGCGTATGCGGAGCATTTCTTGCACCAATTTTTGACATCCCGCGGCAGTGATTGCAGTAGAACTTTTGTCTCATCTTTTCAAGAGTTTTATTTATGCTCATAATGGTCCTTAGATGCATCATCGTGGATAAACCTTAAAAATACCGCCATTTCTCCACAGGGCACTACTAGTTTAGCCAGTTTATAACTGTTTAGCTAGTTTATAACTTGTAACTGTAATACAGCTAAAATATACGCTGCTATAGAATCTTCGTTATTTCAAGTTTTGTCTTAAGTTACCATCTTGTAATTGGTACCGGAAATCTGCCCAAAATGTTGTTCCATTAAAATGGGGAACTCCGACTTTATACAATTTACATTGATTACCGTTCAACACTAGTTCTCGCCACTGCACTGCAGTTTATTTTACAATTATTGCAGCAATCGCGTTTTCTATACTACTGTCATTCTGCAGCGACGGCGCTTTTTAGCTTCACGTCGTTTGTCCGTCACTGTCTTTCCGCGTCGTAAAAGTGGCATTTTTAAACGTATTTCTGATTTAAGCTATTACAAACTATTGATTCGAAAGCCACAATTACATTTACTTTATTAAATAACACTATATATAAATATTAATAGGAAAGTGGTTATTTCGCTATTCACTGATCGCACTTTATTATTCCTTTTAATTGAATTGAAATTAAACTAAGTCTTTATCAATATTCCGTTCTTTATGCCCAACAATATTCCAACAACATCGCAGGAAAGACGACCGAAGATTCAAAAGAAGTTTTTGGAGCATTCTTTAATATTCCATTACGTCTTGAATACTATAGTTTTAGAAAATTCTTCGAACATTCGAGGTACCTCGCATATGATATCATAGGACTTTTGTAGAAGTATCCAGGGCGTTGACCTAGATTTTTCTATCGTATTTGGATAAAACACGTTAAGGTTACAATTGTGTTTTTTTTTTTTTAATATAAGACCTATAATGCCTATTTCATACATAAGTAATATTAATATATAAAATTACGAACGATTAGCTTAACCTATGCAGATCAAGTAAAACTTACTATAGGCCTGTTACATTTTTCCAGACAATGAATTTGATTGAAAATTAATTTGAAAATTTTAATAAACTTTTTGGTTTCTGCTCTATAATGAAAAGTGACTTGATTTTCAAAAGACTTGTTCCAGAAAATTCCAGTAAACAAGAACATATCAGGCAAATATTCCAAATTGACGTTTGAGATCTTCATTAACGCAATAGTCAAATATTTTATTCTCATATTAAGAAAAATATATTGCGCAAACATAAAATTTATGTCATAGAATATTGAAAATCCGTATATAAAATAAGTACTGCCCAATACATGTACAGTGATTGGTTTATCAAATGCATAACACATGTAAAAGAGAGTCAAAATATTGGAACAAAAAATAAAAAGGTTATATATTTGGTAAATCTTTTTGATTTTGACCCTCATAAATTTAGTTTCATTTGCACCAAGTAACACGTCAATGTCTATACATCGATTTATTATTTCCGATATCTTGCCTCTGCCAACGAAAGTCACATTTATGAAATAAATGTTTACGATTATAATTATTATTTCTTCTAGAAATATTTCTTCCTGAAAGTTGACATCTTCATTCATTACCACAGTATAAAACACATACGCCGCAAATAAATTCATTAGGATATTTATACAAACGGCATACGCAATTGAACTGATCGGTTTCTCTACTATACGTGTTTTGTCAATTTTATAGCGACTAAATCCAATCAATTGCAACCACCGCCATATTTTCGTATACATATTAACATATTCCATAGTCAATGCGTTCCTTTCGAGATTATTCATATTGTAGAAAAGAGGAAACTGCATGTACGATCTTGATATTCTGATATTACTATGTTATACTTAAAAGTTGTTATACTATGTATAATACTTAAAAGCGTACGTCTATTCCTTTATAAAAAATAAAGATAAATATTCACATAATAGTTGAAATATTGTCCTTTTGTACTTGTGATTTACAATAAGTACCATAAAAGATATTCATCAAAATTGTATATTTTCCTAAATTACTTAAATTGATTAAATGTTGACACATTACGCAGTCGGCTCGTACAGCGACTGCTCCATTGCTGGCCCCAATATTTAATTTACGTATTATTTAACCATGAGATACTAGCCATGTACTGCAAAATGTAGAAGTGATGGACGAGTTCAGCATGAATTTTGAAATACTTTGCGATGATTAATTAACAAGTCCGAAGTCTTGATACTACGTAACTATCGCACTTTTAATGCTAAATGCTTAAAAGATGCGATAGTTCGAAAGAAAATATATAATATAACAAATTTTGTAATATAACTGATAGAAACTATCTCCATCTCCTCTGGCGTTTCATTTTGAAGAACGTGTTAATCAAAAAGAGCCCCTCTATCTCGGTGGTATTATGTCCTTTGAATTGTCTTCAAACATGGGCTACCTCTTCTTCCGGGTACGTCGTCGTTGGAGTATATCACCACTATCAGAGAGTATCTCTCCGTCAATTTAAGCGCAAGATATGCTACCCTCGACGATATACTGGAGACCTTTACTACGTTGTTGATGAGGACTTTCTGCACGAGAAACCTGACACCTTCCTGGGAGAGTCGGTCTCCTACACGGTAGTGGAAGAGGTTGCTAGATTCAATGATCACGGTGTCCTCTTTCTTTGATGGATGAATTTACCTCACCCATATCCTCATCGAGTAATAATAGGTTTATTTGACCTCAAATATACCTATTATTTTAAATATTTTAAAAATATGCTATTTACATTCATTCTCGACGAGACGAGCTCGGTGGTCGAATGGTTAGCAATGGCCACATTGACTCCGAGGTTGAGGGTTCGATTCCCACATGTAAGAATCAACCATATAGCCATTACTTAACAATAAGTTATTATAACACAGTATGTTTACGTGATTTACATCCATTATTAGTTAATGTTTAGTTATTTTATCGTTGGTAATATTTGTCTCACTTTCAATATGAGAATGTCAACTGATTAACGTTTCTGTTCACAAACGTCACTTGGATTGATTTAGTCGCGAGATGCCTACTATCGCCCTTGGTTGACTGTTTTACGTTTTCATACAATTAGTAGCATAACGACTGCTTCAGAAAACCTCCAACCACGTAGTCGCACTATGCCTACTTTTTCGTTTGTGATGGCGGTCGATGCATATCACTTTATGTATTAGTGGAGGTATTTTAAGTTTCGAGAACGTTCAATGGTGGTTCGGAGTGGGGATTCGTGGAGACAACAAAACCGGTCCCCCAAGAGAATCGCCCTTTTTTCCTGGTCGAAGCGTCTCTCCAACCAAAAGCACCCAGTTCGTACGTCGCGCATTTGCGGTTCCACGCCTAAGCTGGAGATTCCCCAGCGCATTGGTAAGCAAATTCCTCAAGCGGTTCGTTCGTCGTTATCTTGTAATCGTGTTACTGAAGACCTGCGTTCGTTTCAGACTTCGTCACCTCTACGAAAGCTTTGGGAGTCCGGGAAGGCCCCGGCGCGTTTTTTGAAGTCGTCGTTATGGTACTAATTGTATGAAAACGTAAAACAGTCAACCAAGGCCGATAGTAGGCATCTCGCGACTAAACCCTTGGATTTATGGTGACAATGTATGTAGGTCAAGAGCTAGAACAACTGCTCTTGTCTAAGCGTGCAAAGAAAACAATACAAAGAAAACACCCGGACCAAGACAAACAGACATGTTCATGCACACATATATTTGTCTTGTTTGTGTAATATCGAGGTCAATTTTACAAAATGAAACGAACATTCAATCGATATTCACTGATTTATTCGTGCACGGTCGTAAAGCGGACGTATGCCGCCATGGGATTCGATGGCGGTGTGTAATTTGTCCAGCCCCCTTACCACCATCTCTTATTGCGATTCAATAATTGAGTAGATTGCTTATTCATACCAAGGAATAAGCGACTCTATTACATTTGAAATAGAGTCGCTTATTCATTGGTATGAATAAGCAATCTATTCAGTTATTGAGTCGCAATAAGAGATGGTAGTAAGGGGGCAGGAATACTAAGGAATATTTATATGATTGATAGCTTTTAAAAAATAATTTGTATAATAATTTATTTGTTCATTGTTCAGTAATTATTTCATTTCGTACAGTATCGATAGTAATTTTACTTTCCTTATAAATAGAGCCAAACACAGTAGGAGTGTAAGTGGCTCACCACGATCTTTAGAGCTAAAACTAACTTCACCTGCACGTGATACCGACTGGCGAAAGGAGGTCTGGCGATAGAGATGTAAGGTACAGCGTATTTGTAATCTGCTACCACACAGAATACCTCAGCCCAATAACAATTCCCTTGAGGGTTGTTGTGTTCCTTCAAGCGAGTGAGATCACCAGATAGGAATAAATTGCTGCGCCGGCAGGGGGGGGGGGGGCTATGGTGCGCGATCGATATTTTATGTTTCAAGGGTTAAAATGTGTAATACAGTACCTTAAGAGTACGTGGTTCCCTAAGATATTGAAAATGCATAAAATAAGAGGTCGTAATAATTCATGTGTTTTTAATATTCCAAAAAGATGTTCATTTATAAATCGTTACAATTTTCCTTACGAAAATAACCTCAATTTTGCGAGTAAAGCAGATTATAGCACTATTATTCTTCTTCATCGCCATCACCAAGCTGCAGTATAGCGGTGACGTAGACAAACGTAGAGGCAGCAAGACGAATCACTGTTCCAGTGTCAAAGTAGAATAACCCGTAGATAGAAAAACGAGGCTCCCGAGATTCCAGCACGCTAAGAACGCTGGAGTTTAGTTTTAAGATTCTAGCTGAAAATGTTGTTGAAGACAAATTTTAGAAGAAAAAATTATATCGAATGATATATTGACTGACTAACGCTATATAGGATTAGGAAATTCAAACAATAACGCATGACTGGGATAGAAATTTACCCCACTTTGTTAGACCTTCCTGAACTCGAGTGTTGGTCACAGACCGACGATATCGAAAACATCGAATTTCTCGGAATCCGTTTGCAACTACCTCCCCGCGCTCCCTGTACCTTCCTAACATTTTACGATCTCGCGTCAGTTGCTACAATTAAAGCACGTGTTTTCTTTGAAGGATTTCGGTCCATATGACTGACGCGAGTTTATTTGTTAGGAAAATTATATTTATGTAATTTTATAGACAGTTATGTTGTTTTATTTGAAAGTGGTTAATATTTCCTAAAGTTAATTTAATTTAAATTTTCTCATTTTCAGTCAAAAAAGTTTATAAGTATAAGAAAAGTAATTTTTTGTTGCTTTAACTTAGAAGTAGTAAGTTTTGTTCAATTTTTTCAGGGTTTCATTCCTAATGCTAATTATTAAAAATAAATCTATATCTGTACTATATTATTTATTAGTTTTACTTATAAAGAACCATTAATTAATAACATAAATTAATAACTGAGCAAACCTAAATAAATACATCAAAATTTTATATGAAAGTTATCGGTGTCACGGGCCGACGCGAGTTTATGTGTCATAGAGAATAGCGCGAGTTCAGATTAGTAGGGTGCGGCACTTTTTAATTTTTTTTGGCTTCGGTCCTCTTTATGGTTAGTAATAATATATTCCCCAGTCAGTATAGCCTTATAGAAGACCGCAGTCAAAAAATCAACCACGAATATTGACTTTGTCTCTGAACTCTGGTGGCGGTAGCTGTTTGCGTTTTAGTCCAGATGTTGAAGGCGCGCAGAAAGAACCAAAGCAGCTATACTTGCTCTACTACGCATAATAACAGTAGTGGATGGATCCCGGCCGCAGCAGTTTGTGTTAACTCACTGGTGGCGGAAAAACACAAGTAGTATAGATCAAAATTGCATGTACATTTCACTTCGGCACAATTACTACATTTAATCAGACGGGCCGTATGCTTGTTTACCACCACCACCACAACCACCAGTACAAAAAAAATACTTCCGAATCAACTATAGAATTAGTAATGCTGACTCCCCTGCCTGCTATCAGAGCAGCATCTTCTTACATTCTTAAGCAAGGGTCACGGATTCGATCCCCACACAAGATTAGATAAGATAAAATAATTCCGGTCCGGTAAGAAAAAAATAAATGGTCGCGGTCTTGATTAATTCATAACACGATAGGATCGTTGACATATTTTTAAAAGCAAATTGTTCTGATTTTATTTTTTTAAATATTGATTAAAAGGCATATTTATTTTATCATACATAAATGTGTCATAAATAAATGAAAAATAATTATGCGCGCTAACGGTACACTCAGCTGCTTAGCACACATTTTTAACACTTTTATATTAATATTGTCATTGCCTGTTGAAATTATATTTTTAAGCTTGTGAATTACCTACCTTAACGTTATCAGGATTTATTGGCGTCAAGTAAATGCTATTGATGTTGTAATTGTTACTAGCTAGGCCAGTGTTGTTTGAATTCGTATTATTATTATGGTCTAAATTTTGAAAAAATATTGTTGAAAAGTTCACTAATAGCCGATGATCATAATTATGTTGTATTATCATAATTTATTGAAGTAATATTATAGTTGCGAAAATCAAATTTACACACAATTTGTCACACTACTTTGCTAGCTTCCGCCACCAATTAGTTCATGCAAATTACTGCCGGCCGGCACCCACCCACTACCGTTAGTAGATGTAATGTAACTGCCGTGGCTGCTTTGTTCATCTCTGCTCCAGCTGCTTCGGTCGTCTCTGCGACTCTCCAACATCTGGAACAGACGAAACATGCGACTGACGTTGCCCCGATTGCCCACAGAGTACCCGACTGTGGGGAGTTTCGCAGGGGGAACTACGGGTCCCCTGTTTGGATCAGGGTACCTCGGGGACTGGCGACAACCCCATAATTTGCCAGTCATGGGTTCGGATTCGAAGTGGCTATATGTGCGTGTAATCACTCACGTGCATGTGGTGTAGCTACAGAGGTCGGGCATGTTCTTCTGCCTTGCCATATTTGTCGGCCGGGCGTTCGACCTCGCGCGTAGCGAGTTGGTTATCACTGGCCTACGGTGGAGCGGGCCGCTCCAAGCTCCGTTGAGAACCACTGTGTAAATCTTGTTTAAAAATTACGTCCGGTTGGACCTATGTAAAAGTGTTGACAGTCATTACATAACAACTTATAGACTACGGATTTTTTATTGGATGGCATTTTACCTTTACTTGCAAAGTGTTTTGAGGGAACATTGTATAAAATCTAATCTTGAAACCAAATTTAAATGATCCTCATTGAATCTCACAATATTTACTTCGATATCTTTTAAGTTAATGTTCCTTGTTTGTGAGACGATTTCCCAACAATATTTTATTAGGAAGTCAAAAGTGACTGTTTGTTATAAAGGCCTTAATTTTTAGAAGATATTTGTTTCATGCTGATTAACGAAATAGTTTATTGAATAGTTTATTTAAATATTTTTTTAATGAATATTCGTCATTATCAAAAATATTATGTTCATCTTACCCATACACTACACATTTTAATTTTGGGGTGGAAAGCTCCCCACGAAGTAACTAACGTAAGTCTAAATAGCGGATACAGTTAAGTGCTAAAAAAGGAGCAACAAAATCCTAATCGTTTCGGGTGTATTATTCCGAAGAAACCGTATTATCAAAAAAAAAAAAATTTCACAGGCAAAGGAGCAGGATGTTCTTAATTTCATAAACAAAAATACCATACCGAAATATAATGTTTACAATATTTTATACAGTCGGACTTTTATAGTAGACTAGCTTTCGCCCACGGCTTCGCTCACGTGAAATTCGGGGCAAACACATGTTTACTCATTAATGTATAGAAATACTCGTGTAAAGTTTAGGATAAAATAGTCCAACTAATCTCGTTTCCCCAAACAAACTTTGGACCTCCGTTTCACGTTATTAGAGTTGAAACATGTAAGGTAAAACGTGACCCATGACGATTTTCACCCCATTTTAGACATTTCAACCCCATCGCATCCCAATAGGGGATGATAGTCACATTCGCCAAGTTGAATTTTAAAATCCTTGTTGTTTTCGTAATCAGCGACCCGATAAACCATGAAAAAATACTAATGTCATTTTTCAGACTTTTGACCCCATTTTACCTTAATATGGGTTGAATTTTAAAAACATCCTGAAATACGTGTTTACTTATTTATCTATAGAGGTACTCGTGTAAAGTTTAGGATAAAATAGTCCAATTAATCTTCTTTCCAAAAACAAATTTTGGACCTCCGTTTCACCTTCTTAGGGGTAAAATTTGAAAAATATTTTTAAGTAATTTCGTGTCCACTACATTATATTTAAAATCGATACTTTTTTCGTAATTGACATCCCAGAAAACCATAGAATCAACACCCATATTGTTATTATGACATTTCAACCCCATCGCACCCACACAGGGGTGATTTTATGTCACGTCGGCTATGTTGGATTATAAAATAGTTGTTTTTTTCGTAATCAGCTACCCGATAAACTATAAAACAATACCCATGACGATTTTCTAACTTTTTCAAACCATTTTTTTTTTATACTACGTCGGTTGGCAGACAAGCATACGGCCCGCCTGATGTGAAGCGGTTACCGTAGCCATAATAACGCTTGCAACAGAAAATATCGCTCGCGCGCTGCCACCCCCGCTGCCAACGCAGCATCTCCTTCCTTTCTGGTGACCTCACTCACTCGCAGGAACACAATGACCCTCAACGGAATTGTTATTTGGCTGCGGTATTCTGAGAGGTGGAGGTACATTTCCCAGTCGGGTAGCTTACAATTACGCTCCCTACCTCTCTTTTCGCCAGAGCTTCGTTTGTCAATCAGCAGCAGAATTGGAATTATTCATGAACTTTTATAATATTATTATTATGTGTATTAAAGAGCATTGGTTAAAGGGGCATCAGGTCATGTTCAATTTCAGCAACCACCTGGTCGGTAGTTCATTCTGCAGGGTCAACACAGTACATGGGGGGTTGCTAATTTTGCTTAATAAAAAACTTAAATTTAAAGAACGGAAAGATATTGTGTCCCTCTCTGTGGAATGTTCCATAGAACTATCTTGTGTACAATTAGAGCAGTTCATTGTTATATGCGTATTTAGACCTCCTTCCGCGAATCTTAATTTATTTTTAGAAATCATGGATGAAGCCCTATGCAAAGTTAGTAACTCAGGTAAAACTATTTTGGTCTGTGGAGATTTTAATATTAATATACTTACTAATACAACTGCATCATGTAAAATTTTAAGTCTTTTTAAATCCCATAATTTAGTTAACTTATTTATGGAGCCTACTAGAATAAGTGCCACCACGGCTACCTGCTTAGATAATATATATACAGATATTAGTCCAACCCAAAAAAGTATTATTAATAAATTGGATTCTGATCATTCTGGGCAAATGATAAGTATTAAAATAAATAATAAGAATGTAGTCAAGACAAAAAATACTTTTGTGCTAGTAACAGTTAGTCGTTTAGAACGTATGAGAGTAAACCTAACTAGTAACTTACCTTTTTTAGATAATGACTTGGAACCTAACTTGATGTATAATTAATTCATTTTTAATGCATTTCTTCACGAATTTAATTCAATATTTACTTCCAAGGAAATTACTTTTACTAATAGCCTCATCTTTGGTGACTAGGCAACCGTAGGTATTTATAAGAGTAGGCAAACTTTGTACATGTTATACTATGAAAGACAATTCAATAATAGTGAGGAATTTAAAGAACATGTAAAATCATACTCGAAAATTTTCAAACGCGATTGTCAAGTAGCAATATCTATATTTATTAAATCAAAAATTAGAAATAGTAGTAATAAAATTAAAGCCACTTGGACGGTTATCAATGAAGAGACTGGGAAGGGCAGGACAAAGGATTCAGAGTTTAAATTAAGTATCGATGGTCATGTTACCAAGTCAGATTTAGAAGTTGCCAATGCTTTTGAAAGATTTTTTTCTGCTTTCCCTGTCACTTTTAACGACCTCGGTGGTCGAATGGTTAGCATGGCCACTTTGACTCCGAGGTCGCGGGTTCGATTCCCGCACAAGACAAACATTTGTGTGCATGAACATGTCTGTTTGTCTTGGTTTGGGTGTTTTCTATGTATTATACGTATGTACTTACAAAAAAATGTATTTAAGTACATATATCAGTTGTCTAGTACCCATAACTCAAGCATTGTGCTTAATTTGGGACTAGATGGCGCTGTGTAAATTGTCTAGAAATATTTATTATTATATTTATTATTACTTTAACTACTGCTTTGGGCTCTTCCACCTCCGTTGCAGAGTCATTAATTAAAGATAATGTGCCTGAATTTTATAACGATTTTCATTTCTGTCATTGTAATTGGTCTGATCTTAAAGTCGCATTTAAATCACTTAATATTAAGAAAACGGCTGATCTATGGGGCATTTCTTTACATATTATAACATCTTTATTTGACATTGTTGCTCCCGCCTTAATTGTGATATTTAATAGATGTTTTGATTGTAGTGTGTTTCCTGACTTGATGAAATTGAGCAAAATTATTCCTTTGTTTAAATCAGGTAGTACATTAGACCCCACAAACTTCAGACCAATATCAATACTACATTTAGAAAATTTTTTGAAAAACTAATTCTCGCACAGTTACTTAAATACTTTAATGAAAATAATCTGCTGCACACTAAACAATTCGGTTTCACTCGTGGACGGTCAACATGTGATGCTGGGGTAAAATTACTAGAATGTATATATGAGGCTTGGGAGGAGACATGGGACGCCTATGGGGTATTTTGTGACTTATTACTAAGGCTTTTGATTGTGTGCAGCATGAAATTCTAGTGAGAAAATTACACCACTATGGTATAAGAGGCATCGCTCTTGATCTTCTTACTTCTTATCTTACGTCGTGTGTGGCATTTTAGGTCAGCAGATTGGGATGGGCTGCGTAGTTTCCTGGCCTCATACACTTGGGGGCGGATTTGCTTTTCGCTGGAAGATCCCTGCGCCTGTGCTAATGCTGTCGCTGATGTGGTTCTACAGGGCATGGAACTTTTTATTCCTAATTCTGCGGGCCGATTGGTGGCAAATCTCGACCATGGTTCGATGGGTCTTGCAAAGCCGCGTTGCGTCATAAGCAGGATTCTTACCGAGCCTGGTCCGAGGCTCAGGCAGCTGGAGATGCAAATACCGGTGTCCTTAAGAAGAATTACAACGCTGCGGCAAGATCCATTAAGGGCTGCATCGCCAGGGCAAAAACCAAATTCGTTAGCAAAATTGGCGAGAGATTAGTGCGCTTGCCCTCTGGGTCTCGTGCGTTCTGGTCGCTCGCCAAGGCTGTTCAAGGTAACTTCTGTCGGTCGTCGTTTCCACCATTGCACCGAGTGGATGACTCACTGGCCCATACTGCAAGGGAAAAGGCCGATCTTCTGGGACTTCTCTTTGCGTCTAACTCGACTCTCGATGATCAGGGAGCAACGCCGCCAACCATCCCACGGTGTGAGAGCTCTATGCCAGACATTAAGTTCTCGCAAAGAGCTGTCCGTAGAGCACTCTTCTCCCTGGACATCCATAAGTTGAATGGGCCGGATGGCATTTCACCTATTGTTTTAAAAACATGTTTTCCAGAGTTGGCTCCGATTTTAACACGCATATTTCGGTACTCCTACTCACTTGGCGTGGCTACCTGCTCATGGAAGGAGGCTTTAGTCCACCCGATCCCTAAAAAAGGTATTTGCTCAGATCCGTTCAATTATAGGCCCATTGCGATAACTTCCATATTTTCCAAAATCGTGGAAACTATTATTAACAAACAACTGATAGCCTACTTAGAGGATCACCAGCTGATAAATGATCGCCAATATGGTTTCCGCTATGATCGCTCAGCTGGTGATCTTCTGGTATACTTGACTCACCGTTGGGCGGAGTCAGTAAAAAGCAAGGGCGAGGCGTTGGCTGCCAGTCTGGATGTAGCAAAAGCATCAAAGTTGTAGTTGATGGAGCACGCTCGAACCCATTACCCTTGAATGCTGGCGTAGCACAAGGCTGTGTATTGTCCCGCACGCTGTTTCTTCTGCATATCAATGTTTTGCTGCTTATACACAATGTTCATTGCTATGCGGATGACATTACAGTGGACGTAAGATACACTGACCAAGGTAATGTTTCTCGGGATTGCGTCGATGAGTACCGAACAAAACTTGTGTCTGAGATTGAGACGTCCATTGGACGTCTCGGATTGGGGTAGATTGAATTTGGTGCAGCTAAATCCCTCTAAGACACAGGTTTGTGCGTTTACCGCTAAAAAGTCCCCATTCGTCGTAGCTCCTAGTTTGGATGGTACTCCCCTTAGTGTTAGAACTAGCATTGCCATCTTGGGTGTCGACATATCGAGTGATGGTCAGTTTCGCGGTCACTTGGAATGCAAGGCCAAACTGGCTTCCATGAAGATTCGTGTCATTAGTAAAGCCAGGCGGTATTTTACACCCCAACACCGCCTTCAACTATACAAAGCCCAGGTTCGACCTCACATGGAGTACTGTTTGCATCTCTGGGCCGGTGCGCCCCAGTACTTGCTTGCTCCATTTGACCGTTTACAACGAAGAGTAGCTAGAATCGTCGGTGACCCAATGATCTCGGATCGATTGGACTCTCTCTCTCTACACGCAGGGATGTGGCGTCTCTTTGCGTTCTATACAAATTATATAAGATAAGATAAGATCTTGATAATTGGTGATCTACTACAGTACGTTTCCTAAGACATTTTATTCCACGATCAGTGAAACTGTGGAATCAATTTTTGTGGAAGAATTTTTAATTTTGTTTACATTCTTCTACTCTAAGAGCTTGTCAGATGCAGAAAATAATCTTAGATATAAGTTGAACAGTGTACTACACACTATAAGTACATATAATGATTGTATTCATTTGATTGATACTAACAGTTTTGTTAGCAGAAATTTATATTATTTGACTAAAGGTAGATATTACCTTTCTGCTAGTTTTAAGCGACAGATAGCACTTTCGCTATCCTATTTTTTTGACATTTCAGCCAAAAACTTGGCTACAAAATCCGCTTCTATTGAGCGGACTGTTGACATGGAATTTTCTAATAATGACATTTCTAATCATTTAAATTAACTCATAAGACAACAGAGGTAACAACCTCTAGCACTAATTTATTAAATTCACAATTAATTGATTTAGCAATACAATCAAACAGTAACTATAACATGTCACTATGCCCACAAAAATGTAATAATTACAACACAAATAATAATATTAACCTGGTACATCAAAATATATATTGTATGACTGAGGGCAAGCAACTAGAACTGGAATTATTCATGAACTCTGATAATATTAGTATTATGTGTATTACTGAGCATTGGTTAAAGGGGCATCAGCTCATGTTCAATTTCAGCAACCACCAGGTCGGTAGTTCATTCTGCAGGGTCAATACAGTACATGGCGGGTCGCTAATTTTGCTAAATAAAAAACTTAAATTTAAAGAACGGAAAGATATTGTGTCTCTCTCTGTAAAATGTTCCATAGAACTATCATGTGTACAATTAGAACAGTTCATTGTTATATGTGTATATAAACCTCCTTCCGCGGATCTTAATTTATTTTTAGAAATCATGGATGAAGCCCTATGCAAAGTTAGTAACTCAGGTAAAACTGTTTTGGTCTGTGGAGATTTTAATATTAATATACTTACTAATACATCTGCATCAAGTAAAATTTTAAGTCTTTTTAAATCCTATAATTTAGTTAACTTATTTATGGAGCCTACTAGAATAAGTGCCACCACGGCTACCTGCTTAGATAATATATATACAGATATTAGTCCAACCCAAAAAAGTATTATTAATAAATTGGATTCTGATCATTCTGGGGAAATGATAAGTATTAAAATAAATAATAAAAATGTTGTCAAGACAAAAATTACTTTTGTGCCAGTAACAGTGAGTCGCTTAGAACGTATGAGAGTAAACCTAACTAGTAACTTACCGTTTTTAGATAATGACTTGGAACCTAACTTGATGTATAATTCATTTTTTAATGCATTTCTTCACGAATTTAAATCAATATTTACTTCTAAGGAAATTACTTTTACCAATAGCCTTGTCTTTGGTGACTGGGCAACCGTAGGTATTTATAAGAGTAGGCAAACTTTGTACATGTTATACTATGAAAGACAATTCAATAATAGTGAAGAATTTAAAGAACATGTAAAATCATATTCGAAAATTTTCAAACGCGTTTGTCAAGTAGCAAAATCTATATTTATTAAATCAAAAATTAGACATAGTAGTAATAAAATTAAAGCCACTTGGACGGTTATCAATGAAGAGACTGGGAAGGGTAGGACAAAGGATTCAGAGTTTAAATTAAGTATCGATGGTCATGTTACCAAGTCAGATTTAGAAGTTGCCAATGCTTTTGAAAGATTTTTTTCTGCTTTCCCTGTCACTTTAACTAGTGCGTTGGGCTCTTCCACCTCCGTTGCAGAGTCATTAATTAAAGATAATGTGCCTGAATTTTCTAATGATTTTCATTTCCGTCATGTTAATGGGTCTGATTTAAAAGTTGCATTTAAATCACTTAATATTAAGAAAACGGCTGATCTATGGGGCATTTCCGTACATATTATAAAATCTTTATTTGACATTGTTGCTCCCGCCTTAATTGTGATATTTAATAGATGTATTGATTGTGGTGTGTTTCCTGACTTGATGAAATTAAGCAAAATTATTCCTTTGTTTAAATCAGGTAGTACATTAGACCCCACAAACTTCAGACCAATATCAATACTACCTACATTTAGTAAGATTTTTAAAAAACTAATTCTCGCTCAGTTACTTAATTACTTTAATGAAAATAATCTGCTGCACACTAAACAATTCGGTTTCACTCATGGTCGGTCAACATGTGATGCTGGGGTAAAATTACTAGAATGTATATATGAGGCTTGGGAGGAGTCACGGGACGCCTATTGGGTGTTTTGTGACTTATCTAAGGCTTTTGATTGTGTGCAGCATGAAACTCTAGTCAGAAAACTACACCACTATGGTATAAGAGGCATCGCTCTTGATCTTCTTACTTCTTATCTGAGTGATAGGGTTCAGAAAGTAGATGTTAATGGAAAGCGATCACATGGATCAACTGTAGCGATGGGGGTGCCACAAGGCTCTATTTTGGGCCCTTTCCTGTTTCTCGTGTACATTAATGATCTACCTCATCTTGTAAAGAATAATCACGAAATAGTATTGTTTGCAGATGACACTTCTTTAATTTTTAAGGTAAATAGACAACAATCAGAAATTGACGATGTAAACAATGCTCTTTCAAAAATAGTAAACTGGTTTAGTGCTAATAACCTACTTTTAAATGGTAGTAAAACCAAATATGTTAGATTTTTTACAAAAAATGTGAAACAAGTAAAAACCAGTGTGGTGATGGACAATGAGAGATTGGAATTGGTCAATAAGGTTGTATTCCTTGGGATAACATTAGACTCTAAATTACAATGGGGCCCACATATAGAAACGTTATCAGGTAGACTCAGCTCAGTAGCTTACGCCGTAAGGAAAATACGTCAACTGACTGATGTTGACACTGCGCGTTTAGTTTATTTTAGCTATTTTCACAGCATTATGTCATATGGTTTATTGCTTTGGGGTAGTGCTGCGGATGTAGACTCAATTTTTGTGCTCCAGAAGCGAGCTATCCGTGCTATTTATATGATGAGTCCCAGGGAGACACTGAGAAATAAATTTAAAGAGATAAATATTATGACATTACATTCTCAATATATTTATGAAAATCTTATTTACGTTCATAAAAATCAAACTAAATTTAGGAAAAACAGTGATCTCCATCAATTAAATTTAAGAAATAAAAACAAACTCGCTGTGCATATTACTAGGCTCCATAAAATCTCTAACTCGTTCCCAGGTCAATGTATACGCTTCTACAATAAACTTCCAAATGACGCGTTTAAATTATCCATGGGTAAATTTAAAAGATTTATCAAAACTAGACTATGTCAAAAGGCTTACTATTGTATCTCAGATTACATAAATGATAAAAGTATTTGGAAATGAATTGCTCTTGTTATGTTATATTAATGATTGCATTTGTATTTAATGTAACGATATTGGCAATTAAAAGAGTCGGCCTTGAGTTTCTTGCCAGTTCTTCTCAAGAGGCCCCGTCGCCGGAACTGGCACTTAAATTCACTTTCACATTCAAGATAGTGTGATGAAAGTGAATCTAAGCTCTGCGGATTTAGAGTAGTAATGATTTACACATGTTACTTATATTTAGTTTGTATGACGTTTCTAAGTGCTTTATAAAGTCCAAGGAATAAAGATATTTTAACTTTAACTAACTTTACAACTTCCCTCAGCGGTATTTCCGAACAACTACGACATGAGTGCCTTCAAGAACAGAGTTTTAATTTTCCTTAAAAGGCTGGCAACGGATCGGCGACCCCTTGGTGTCTCTAGTCTCCATGGGCGGTGGTGATTGCTTTCCACCAGGTGACCCAAATGCTCGTTTGCCCCCCTCGCAGATTAAAAAAAAAATACATTACATTACGGTTACGTTACATTCACCAGTTTTAAAATACAAATAAACAATATGTAAACATGTAACAATGCGATAAAAATAACAAAGATATCTAAAAAATAATAGTTCTGAAGTTTAGATCTCCTACATCTCCCGTAAAATAGTATGATTTTGATTATGTTTTGTTTTGAGGTAGCCGTGTATCAGGTCAATGATTTGGATACTCACTCGTATTGATAGGTTTCAGAAGTGCATACACACAAACGACCTTCGTCTGTTCTATGAGTCTCAGGATCAATTCGCATACTTGAGCCGCAACCGTGAGTACAAACCAACAAATTAGAAAAAGTGCGATGATACCAAACTGGTACTTGGTCTTCAAGCCCTTAAAAACATATACTGAATTAAAATAAAGTATAATCTCTTTTTATACTACGTCAGGTGGCACACAAGCATACGGTCAGCCTGATGTAAAGCAGTTACCGTAGCCATATAAATGCTCGCATCATGAAACATCGCTCGCGTGCCACCACGCCCTCTTTCCTGGCACATTTACTGGTGACGTCACTCACAAGCAGAAACATAACAACCTTCTAACTTGTTTAAATTGTTACATAAATAACAATTTTCCTAGCTAGTAGGTGGGTCCTGTGTCATCTTGCAGAATACCGCTGATACCACAGATAACTGTATTCCCCTAGTCGAACAGCTCATAAACATAAACATAAACACTGCGCTCTCTCTTAATAATTATTTCAGGTATTTAAAAATGTTAAGTGAGCATGTTTTTATGTTACATTTACCTTGATAAGATATGGCGCGACCGGTAACATAGTAACGCGCTAGCAAGTATTTCGCTTTTTGATTAAAATTCCTTGGATTCAATTGTTTTATAATCCAGTTAGGGGTTATAGTGCGTTTACGTACTAATATTCAACGGGTACAAGCACAGGCACAATGTGTAATGGCTGGCTTAGTCACCTGACGCGCGCCAAGACGAAGACAAATGCCCGGGTACAAATGTTCCTCAACTTCCTACAAGCTAACTCACTATTCACAATTAACAACTTCTTCCAAAAACAGGAACAACGCAAGTGGACGTGGAGACACCCTAACGGTTTACACAAGAACGAACCTATAGTCGAAAACATCAATGTGTTAAACAGGTTAACTACGGGCACCAGAAACGATAAAGATGATAGACCAAAGAAGGTCGTTATGAAGGAAATGTGGATGATCAAGAATACAAGAACCTGTAAAAGAAAATCCGAACACACACTCGAAAAGATCTAAGAGAACATAACACCCGTCTCATACAAGATGCATTAGATAAGAACAGCAGCCGAAGAGTTTTAAAGCTGGAGCTAAGCTAGGGTAAGAAACGCATCTTTAAGCTTCTCAACAAAGATGGGGCTGTCAGGCTTCAGCACAAATGACCATCTTCAAACTCTGAAAGTAGTCATAGAAAAGTATAGTAACGAATTCAGGAAATCACTTATCCTAGCCTTCATTGACTACGAGAAAGCCTTCGACTCAGTCGAGTGATGGTTCATAGAACAAGCCCTAGTCAAGTGCCGAGTCGATGAGAGATACATACAAATCCTCAATCACCTCCACCCGAACGCTACCGCCTGTATCTCCCTGCTGCTCAAGAAAACAAATAGATTCCACCTAGAGCGGGGTGTCAGACAAGGAGACACAATATCGACGAAACTATTCACCCTAGCATTAGAATGCATATTTCAACGGATGCAGTGAAATGACAAAGGGCTTTTGATTGATGGAGAGAGACTTACCAATCTGAGGTTCACTGACAACCTAGTCCTGGTTTCGTAGAGCATCGAGGACTTGACGATGCTAGAGGACATAAGGGTGGAATCAGAAAAGGCCGGCATTAAAATGATCATCGCTAAAACCAAAATAATGACCAACATCCCTGAGATCTCTAACTACCAGCTCCCAGTGGAGAGAGTGACCGAGTACATATACTTGGGACATAAGATCACACTGGCTTTCGAGATCCAAACAGCAGAAGTAGAACGACGGATCGCGCTGGCGTGGGCTGCATTCGACGCTAATAAACAAACGCGAACCAGGTGACACACATGCTCATTTGCTCCCCTCTTACATAAAAAAAAACGCCGCGTGACAAAATACGTAATATTAAAGTGAAAGTATTCGAGCAGTGGGTCATGCCTATGCTCACTTACGGCACAGAAAACATGACTCTTACGCAGAAGTCCGCCGAGAAGCTCCAAGTCGCACAGAGGGGAATGGAGAGAGCAATGATCGGAATTACCATGCGCGATCGAAAGCGAATCGAAAGGAATGGATTCGAAATAAGACCAGAGCTAAGGATATCATGGCTGTCATAGCGAAGAAGAGGTGACCATGGGCGGGACACATTGCGAGAATGAACGAGAGTCGCTGGACCAGACGGGTCCTTGAATTGAACCCAGAGCAGACACCTCAGGGCGCGGCAGACCACTGCAGCGCTGGGTAGATGATATCCGACGACACGGAAGACGAGACTGGATGAGTCAGGCACAAGATCGCCGAGAGTGGAATACGAGGGAATAGGCCTACATCCAGGACTGGATAGATAAGAGGCCGCCATGATGATAATGATGAGTAAACTATACAATACAATACAATAACCTTTATTGCACCGATACAAAAAATTACAAAAAGTACAAGTACAGAATTAGAGTACAAAGGGCGGCCTTATCGCGATGCGATTTCTTCCAGAGAGCCATACTGTAGATGAATGGGAAAAAAAAGAGACAGAAAATCGGCCAAGTGCGAGTCGGACTCGCGCACGAAGGGTTTTTCCACCATTATCTAATAAAAACGACAAAAAAAAATACGTTAGTTGTAGTGAGGCCCCCTTAAATATTTGTTTTACTTTATTTTAATTTAATTATTAATTTATAAAGTGAATATATACTAAATATTCTGTGAAAATTTCAACTGTCTAACTATCACGGTTCATGAAATCACAGCCTGGTGACAGACGGACGGACGGACGGACGAACAGCGGAGTTTCAGTAATAGGGTCCGTTTTACCCTTTGGGTACGGAACCCTAAAAAAATAGGTGCTTAAACTACAGGATTAAATATAGAAAACGAACGTAGATAATTAGACTGAATTTATTGAAAGATAATAAGCTTTCACGAGAGTTTTATGGGAAGTAAGAGAGTGAGCGTTCTGAATATTTAATGGCAGAACATTCCAAATACGATACTATATGAATCCTATACGAACGGCGTTTTTACGTAACACGTTACAATAAAAAAACCGGCCAAGTACGAGTCGGACTCGCGCACGAAGGGTTCCGTACCGTTATCTATTAAAACTGCAAAAAAGAAATACGTTTGCTGTATGGGAGCCCCCCTTAAACATTTGTTTTATTTTTATTTAATTATTTATTTTTATATTGTTTCACTTGCAAGACATATCCCTCCATTAAGAGATCAGTCTATTTATTTGAAGACCAGCCTATTCTGGGCAGCCCAGTTCCATAAAATCGTGCCTCTTTAGTCTCCTTTTATAGGTGGGCATAGTGAGATGGCTTGCCAGTTCATTTGGATGTTCTTTCAGGCGTGATTCGTATCTACTGGCAAATAATTTTATTTCTTGAGCTACTGTACTAATTTGATGGATATTATGTACTTCATCATTTCGTATATACCACGGTGCATTGGTTATGTTTTTTAGGATTGCGTTTTGCATTATTTGTATTATGTTGACATTAGATTTACAGGCTACACCCCACAATTGGATGCCATATGTCCAGATTGGCTTAAGTATGCTTTCGTATATTAGCAGTTTGTTGTCCACCGACAGCTTTGAATTTCTGCCAAGAAGCCAGTAGAGATGACTATATTTAGTTTTGAGGTGTTGTCGTTTAGTTTCCAAGTACTTTCGCCATGTGAGCCTTCTATCCAAATGCATACCTAGGTATTTTACTGTGTTGGCTTGGGGCAGATATTCACCTTCCAGTTTTACAGGAGGACAATCGTCCTTTCTGAGTGTAAATGTGACTTGCACCGACTTAGTAGCACTAGATTTTATTTTCCATTTCTTTAACCAATTGTTGATTCCATCGAGGCTTTTCTGTAATATGAATCGCCCTCCATAACCCGAAAGGTTCTCTCCGTCAAGTATGAGTTTAGAACTCCATAGAATGGGTGTGGAAGATGTGTCTTAATCTTACATAGTAAGCCCTTATGCCATACTCTGTCGAATGCCTGTTGTACGTCTAGAAAGACAGAAGAGCAATATTGTTTCTTTTCTAGAGCGTCTCTGATGGAATCGCAAACTCTATGGATCTGTTCCACAGTACCGTGATTTTTTCTGAAGCCGAATTGATGATCAGGTATTACTGATTTTTCTAATAAAATAGTAGTAATACTTTTCAGCAGGAGCCCTTCAAACACTTTTGAAATAATCGGTAATAGGCTGATTGGTCGATATGACGTTACCTCGTGCATTGCTTTTCCCTCTTTCTGGATCATTACTATTTGTGATACTTTCCACAAAAAGGGGAAGTATAGCGTTGAAAATATAACATCACATTTGCTTATGGTCGTGACGAGACCGATTGCAAATCACTATTAAAACATTAAAAAAATATATATATTAATTATTTTTAAAAAGAATATATAACTAAATATTATTTGAGTATTTCAAACGGCTAGCTATTACCCTTATTATTTGCGAGCAAAAACGAGCAAAAAAAATCACGTTTGTTGTATAAGAGCCCTCTGAAATATTTATTTTATTCTATTTTTTTGTATTTGTTGTTATAGCGGCATGAGAAATACATCATCTGTGAAAATTTCAATTGTCTAACTATCTCGGTTCATTAGATACAGCCTGGTAACAGACGGACGGACGGACGGACAGCGGAGCCTTAGTAATAGGGTTCCTTTTTACCCTTGGGTACGGAACTCTAAAAATGCCCAGCCTTTTATCCATTGGCATTTTCCCTGGCATAAAGAATAATTTTGAATTAGGTGACAATCGTTAATGATATATTTGCTACTTATATATTGCAACGCGCAAACTCTATTTTGATAACACTTTGTACTAACCTGTATGTTATTATTTCCTGCTAGTGCGTATACAACTGTTAAGGTACAAAAAAATATCCAGCCAAGTGCGACCAAAATCTGTAAAATAGTAACAACATGGATAAAGATTACTCGGTTTTGGAATAAAAAACTAAAAATGTACTTAAGTTATCATAATATAAAATAAATAATAATTTGTTTTATATTATAATAATAATTACACAGTCGCAGATTACGCTGTGCATAATGAGTAAAACTTACCAAAAACCTATTACATTTTTCTAAACAACGGATTTGCTTGAAAATTAGTTTAAAAACTTTTAAAAATTTTTTCGGTCTCCCTCTACATTGAAAAGTAACTTGATCTACAAAAGACTTACTCCAGAAAATTCCAGTAAATAAGAACATATCAGGTACATATTCCGTTTTGACGTTAGATATCTTCATTAATGCGACAGTTAAATATTTTATTCTCATATTGAGGAAACTGTATAGCGTATTTAAAAAAATAAGGTCATAGAATATTGAAAATCCATATGTAAAATAAATACTAGCTATGACATGTACCATGACCACTCTATCAAATGCGTAAAATACAAATAATATAGTCAAGATATTGAAAATTAAAGTACAAATATTTAATATGTAGTAAATCTTTTCGTTTCTGTCTCTCATAAATTTAGTTTCATTTGCTCCTAGAAGAATGTCAATATCTATACAACGATTTATTATTTCGGATATTTTGTCTCTGCCAACGAAAATCACATTTATGAAATAAAAGTTTATGATTAAAATTACTACTTCCCAAATAAATATTTCTTCCTGAAACCTGGCATTTTCATTTGATTTCACTATATAACTTGCATAGGTCATCAGTGAATTCATCAGGATATTTATACAAATTGCATATACAATTGAGCCGATTGATTTGTCTGCTATATATGTTTTGTCAATTTTAAAACGAATGAATCCGTTAAACCGAAGCCATCGCCATATTTTGCTGTACATGTTAACATATTCCATAGTCAATTCTTTTCTTTCGAGATTATTCATGTCGTAAAACTGTACGCTACGTCATTGATTAGTTACATGTGTACGTCTAAAACGTAAAATTGTATGTGAAAACATAAAATCAAAAGATTTACAGGAATCTTTTGATCGATTGTAAATTAAGTCTCAAGGGCTTACATATTACGATGTAATTTACTAAAATTAGATACAATCGTTTCAGGAAATACAAAATGAAGGTAATCGCTCTCATCATTATCTATATATATAAAATACAAAGTCCTGACTGACTGACTGACTGACTGATATATCAACGCACAGCCCAAACCGCGGAGTCTAGAGATTCCAAATTTGGCACGTCGGTTCCTTATGACGTCTAGGGGTACAATAAGAAAGGATTTTTCAAAATTCATCCCTATTATCATATTAGTCTAAGGGGGTGAAACGGGGGTCCAAAGTTTGTATGGGGAAACGAGATTAGTTGGACTATTTTATCCAAAACTTTACACGAGTACTTCTATAGATAAATGAGTAAACAAGTGTTTCAGGATTTTTCAATATTCAACCCCTAAAGGGGTGAAATGGGGTGACAAAGTCTGAAAATCGTCATATTCAACCCCTAAAGGGGTGAAATGGGGTGACAAAGTCTGAAAATCGTCATAGGTATTGTTTTAAGGTTTATCAGGCCGCTGATTACGAAAATAATTGATATATTTATTTGATTAAAAAACTATTTTCTAATCAAACGTAGTCGGCGTGACATAAAATCCCCCTGTGTGGGTGCGATGGGGTTGAAATGTCATAATATCAATATGGATGTTGATGCTATGGTTTTCTGGGACGTCAATTAGGAAAATGGCATCAATTTGAAAATATAACATAGTTGGACATGAAATTACTTAAAAGGATTTTTCAAATTTTACCCATAAGAGGATGACATGGAGGTCCAAAGTTTGTATGAGGAAACGAGATTAGTTGGACTATTTTATCCTAAACTTTACACGAGTACTTCTATAGATAAATGACTAAACACGTGTTTGCCCTGAATTTCACGCGAGCGAAGCCGCGGGCTAAAGCTAGTCTTAAAGATAATCTCGTCATATCTAAATCATATCTTTAAGATATGATGAGAGCGATTACTGTCATTTTGTATTTCCTGAAACGATAGTATTTAATTTTAGTAAATTACATATACATATTTCCTGAAACGATAGTAACTAATTTTAGTAAATTATAGCATCAAATGAGCATGCATGAGCATGAGACCGACGCGTTTTTTTTACTGGCGAACTATTCTCGTAATATGATGGCATTCGAGGGTAGTTTTCGTTATCAAGCCACTAAGTGTTGGAACAACATTCCACCACCTCACGAATACTTAACAGTAAATTTACTTTCAAAAAAGAATACAGAATTTTTTTATTGAGTAAACAGAATTTAGGCATAACTGATATTTATAGGCATGATCTATTTATTTCGTAACTTTTTTATTTAAACATAAAAATATTGAATTATTTATGGTGTTATACCTATTTAAATATATGAAAATATGTTTTTGTTATGTGTACACGCAAACACACTTAGCGAACAAGTATAGTATACAAGGTATTTCTTTGTATTCACCTACATTATTCACCAATTTTATTCGCTCATATTTGCTAGTGTTGCGGCTAATCACTGGCTGTAGCAGAATTATCAGCGTTTTGTTCATTAGAACAAAACATGTAAAATAAAAATAAATAAATAAATATTACTGGACAATTTACACAGCGCCATCTAGTCCCAAATTAAGCGCAAAGCTTGTACTATGGGTACTAGATGACTGATATTATACTTAAATACATTTTTTTTTTGTAAATACATTTAATGTATATGCTTCTACAACTTCGAAACGACGCGTTTAAATTATCCATGGGTAAATTTAGGAAATATATCAAAAGTAGACCATGTCAAAAGGCCTACTATTGTATCTCAGATTACATAAATGATAAGAGTATTTGGAAATGAATTGCTCTTGTTATGTTATGTTAATGATTGTATTTGTATTTAATGTAACGATATTGGCAATTAAAAGAGTCGGCCTTGAGTTTCTTGCCAGTTCTTCTCAAGAAGCCCCGTCGTCGAAACTGGCACTTAAATTCACTTTCACATTCAAGATAGTGTGATGAAAGTAAATCTGGTAATCTCTGCGGATTTAGAGTAGTAATGATTTAGATACATGTTCTTTTATTTAATTTGTATGACGTTTCTAAGTGCTTTATAAAGTCCAAGGAATAAAGATATTTTGATTTGATTTAATTTGACATGCATATAATACATAGAAAACACCCAGACCAAGACAAACAGACATGTTCATGCACACAAATATTTGTCTTGTGCGGGAATCGAACCCGCGACCTCGGAGTCAAAGTGGCCATTGCTAACCATTCAACCACCGAGCTCGTCATTTATGTCATGTAGCTGAGCTATAGCCATTTTGTGTTACTGCGGCACAGATATGATTCTTTTAGTGTGTTTTTTTTTTTTTAACATTATATTGCGCTTAAGTTTATAAGTAATTATTCTAAGACTGGAAAGAAATAATTGTGTAGCACACACACATACAAATAAATGTTCAATTCATTCATTCATTCATAAATAAAAAAACATACGATGGAGAAGAAATGTGTTAAATATTCTAAAATGTAATTGATAGACAATTACTGTCATATTTCCATTGCAGAAAAGTGTACCATTTAAATTGCACAAATGTGTCAGAAAAATTGTTATATTTAATGAAGGAAAAAAAGGGTACTTGGAAATGTCAAATATGTATTGTACGATCTCAACCGTAACATTACATAAATCAGTGATTAGGTAGCAATGTAATTCGCGCATACTGCAGCGACTAATATAAAATAAGTAAACACAATATTATGTGGATAGGAGATACAACACAGCAAATAAGAACGGAACAATATACGTTTTCTGTCACATCGTATTTGATTCAGCAACTACGGAAACACACACTACTTCTATTGTCTGTCCTCACACGTAAACTATGTGAGGACGATACATGTATACAGGAAAAACAACATTACTCTAATACTCCGACAACGTCCTCTTCAATTTCCACTGATAATTTTAACACATCACAAATTTAAAAAGCAGTTACAATATATGCTAAGAAAAATACAAATTCAAATTACGTAAAACAGAGTTCTAATAAAAGTAAACCATGTGGGTTTACTTTTATTACGACAAGTAATAAGACAAAACACAACAAAATCCAATGACATAAAAGAAACAATAGAAAGTATTCAAATAGATAGTATTAGAATTAACCAACCCCTTGACATAGCTGAAACAATGAATAATTATTTTATTGACTTAAATAACCCACTTCAGACAAATAGTGACATTTCGTATAAACCTAACATTGACAGTATTTTTATTACCCCAGTAAGCATCTGCGAAATGAAAAACAAAATAACAGGAATAAAAAGTAAAATAAGTACAGGTACGATACGATAAATACCTATGGTATTACATAATTCCTTCACTTCTAGTACTTCACCAAAAGAGAGGTAGGGAGCAAATTGTAAGCTACCCGACTGGGGAATATGTACCTCCACCTCACAGAATACCGCAGCCAAATAACAATTCCCTTGAGGGTTGTTGTGTTCCTGCGAGTGAGTGAGGTCACCTGAAAAGACGGAGATGCTGCGTTGGCAGCGGGGTGGCAGCGCGCGAGCGATATTTTATTTACGCGAGCGTTAATATGGCTGTGGTAACCGCTTCACATCAGGCGGGCCGTATGATTGCCTCCCACCCGTCGTAGTATAAAAAAAATAGCACTTGGTATACTCCAAGGTAGTGTATTGGGACCTATTTTATTCCTAACTAGCTGTTGCCCACGACTTCGTCCGCGTGAATATCAGTTATCGTAGATAGACATTTTTTACGACTTCTATAGAGGAAAAATTCCATCATACATGATTTTTGCGTAAATTCAAAGACATATCGTTTTCCCATTTTTCATTGGTGCAACATTTTTCATTGGTACTCACCTATTGGTGGTAGCGTGATGTTATAGCCTTCCTTGAAATAAAAGCTATCTAATCTAAATATATAAAAGAAGAAACTGACTGACTGACTGACTGACTGACTGACTGACTTATATATCAACGCACAGCCCAAACCGCTGGGTCTAGAGATTCCAAATTTGGCATGTAGGTTCCTTATGACGTCTAGGGGTGCACTAAGAAAGGATTTTTCAAAATTCAATCCCTAAAAGGGTAAACTGGGGTGAAAAATTCTGAAAATCGTCGCGGGCATGGTTTTTATGGTTTATCGGGTTGCTGATTACGAAAACAACAACTATTTTATGATCTAACATAGCCGACGTGACATAAAATCACCCCTGTGTAGATGCGATGGGGTTGAAATATATAAAAGAGGAAACTGAGTGACTGACTGATATATATCAACGCACAGCCCAAACCGCTGGGTCTAGTAATTCCAGATTTGGCAAGTAGGTTCCTTATGATGTCTAGGGGTGCACTAAGAAAGGATTTTTCAAAATTCGTCCCCTAAGGGGGTGATACGGGGGTCCAAAGTTTGTATGGAGAAACAAGATTAGTTTGACTATTTTATCCAAAACTTTAGACGAGTACTTCTATAGATAAATGAATAAACACATGTTTCAGCATTTTTCAAAATTCAACCCCTAAAGCGGTACAACGGGGTGAAAAAGTCTGAAAATCGTGATGGGTATTGCTTTTATGGTTTATCGGGTCGCTGATTACGAAAACAACAACTATTTTATAATCCAACATAACCGACTAGACATAAAATCACCCCTGTGGGGGTGCGGTGGGGTTAAAATGTCATAATATCAACATGGGTGTTAACTCTATGGTTTTCTGGGACGTCAATTACAAAAATGGCATCGATTTGAAAATATCAACCCCTAAAAGGGTAAAATGGGGTCAAAAAGTCTGAAAATCGTCATGGGTATTGTTTTTATGATTTATCGGGTCGCTGATTACGAAAACAACAACGATTTTAAAATTCAACGTTGCTAACGTGACCATCATCCTCCATTGAGGTGCGATGATGTTGAAATGTCTATCTAAATATATAAAAGAAGAAACTGACTGACTGACTGACTCATATATATCAACGCACAGCCCAAACCGCTGGGTTTAGAGATTCCAAGTTTGCCACGTAAGATCCTTATGATGTCTCCCGGTGCACTAAGAAAGAATTTTTCAAAATTCATCCCCTAAGGGGGTGAATCGGGGGTACAAAATTTGTATGGGGAAACAAGATTAGTTGGACTATTTTATCCGAATCTTTACGAGTACTTCTATAGATAAATGAGTAAACAAGTGTTTCAGCATTTTTCAAAATTCAACCACTAAAAGGGTAAAATGGGGTGAAAAATTCTAAAAATCGTCATGGGTATTGCTTTTATGGTTTATCGGGTCGCTGATTACGAAAACAACCACTATTTTATAATGCAACATAGCCGACTAAACATAAAATCACCCCTGTGGGGGTGCGGTGGGGTTAAAATGACATAATATCAATATGGGTGTTGATTCTATGGTTTTCTGGGACGTCAATTACAAAAATGGCATCGATTTGAAAATATCAACCACTAAAAGGGTAAAATGGGGTCAAAAAGTCTGAAAATCGTCATGGGTATTGTTTTTATAATTTATCGGGTCGCTGATTACGAAAACAACAACGATTTTAAAATTCAACGTGGCTAACGTAACCATCATCCTCCATTGAGGTGCGATGATGTTGAAATGTCTATCTAAGTACATAAAAGAAGAAACTGACTGACTGACTGACCCATATATATCAACGCACAGCCCAAACCGCTGGGTTTAGAGATTCCAAGTTTGCCACGTAGATTCCTTACGATGTCTCCCGGTGCACTAAGAAAGGATTTTTCAAAATTCATCCCCTAAGGGGGTGAATCGGGGGTACAAAGTTTGTATGGGGAAACAAGATTAGTTGCACTATTTTATCCGAAACTTTACACGAGTACTTCTATAGATAAATGAGTAAACACATGTTTCAGCATTTTTCAAAATTCAACCCCTAAAAGGGTAAAATGGGGCGAAAAATTCTAAAAATCGTCATGGGTATTGTTATTATTGTTTATCGGGTCGCTGATTACGAAAATAACAACAATTTTATAATCCAACATAGCCGACGTGACATAAAATCACCCCTGTGTGGGTAAAATGGGGTTAAAATGTCATAATACCAATATGGGTGTTGATTCTATGGTTTTCTGGGACGTCAATTACCAAAATGGCATCGATTTGAAAATATAACATAGTCGAAACGAAATTACTTTAAAGGATTTTTCAAATTTTACCCCTGAGAGGGAAACGGAGGTCCAAAATTTGTATGAGGAAACGAGATTAGTTGGACTATTTTATCCAAAACTTTACCCGAGTACTTCTATAGATAAATGAATAAACACGTGTTTCAGGATTTTTCAAAATGAAACCCCTAAAAGATTAAAATGGGGTCAAAAAGTCTGAAAATTGTCATGGATATTGTTTTAATGGTTTATCTGGTCGCTGATTACGAAACCAACAACGATTTTAAAATTCAACGTGGCTAACGTGGCCATCATCCTCTATTGGGGTACGATATGGTTGAAATGTCTATATATCAATATTATTCAATATATATGTCATTCATCAATCAATCCATATTCATACTAATATTATAAATGTGAAAGTGTGTTTGTTTGTTTGTCCTTCGTTCACGTCGAAAGTAGCAAATTGATTGACATGATTTTTTTTTTCGAGATAGTTTAAGGCCTGGGGTGTGACATAGGATACTCTTTACCCCGGAAAACATCTTATTTCCACGGGGAAAAATAAAGTTTATAATCATTTGTTCTCCTTTCGCTGTACGGTTTCCTCAACATGAGAATAAAATATTTAACTGTCGTATTAATAATAATAATAACTATTGGATAATAACTGTTGGATCTATATCCCCGCGTATGCCTATCAAATGACCGGGCTTGACCCGTGAATTAAGAGAGATACATAATAATAATCGAAGTTATCAAGACGAATAACTACCGGAAATATATCCTGAAGGACGGTACGGTCGACATCTGTCGAGCATGCCACCGTCCCGGTGAGTCACTCAGGCATATTGTTTCCGGTTGTTGTCATCTTGCTAACGGCGAGTACTTACATAGACACAATCAAGTAGCTAGGATTATACACCAGCAACTTGCTCTTAAATATCGCCTTGTGAGCTCTGAAGTACCATACTACAGGTATGCACCTGCGCCAGTTCTCGAGAACGGTAGTGTCACGCTCTACTGGGACCGGTCTATTATCACTGACAGGACTATTCTCGCAAATAGACCTGATATTGTGGTATTAGACGGGGTGACGAACCGTGCAATTCTCGTTGACGTCACCATTCCCCATGATGAGAACCTCGTTAAGGCCGAGAAAGAGAAACTTTCTCAGTACTTGGACTTGGCCCACGAGGTTACCAACATGTGGCATGTGGACTCAACGATTATTGTTCCGATAGTCGTGTCAGTAAACGGACTTATAGCTAAGAGCCTCGACCATCACCTCGAGAGGCTCTCGCTAGGCAGTTGGGTCAAGAACCAGATACAGAAGGCGGTTCTCCTGGACACGGCCCGCATCGTGAGAAGGTTCCTCACTCTGGAGCCCTAACCACCAGTAGCTTGGGTCTTTGCCCCGCTATCGATGGGTGCCCCTTTTTTATATTTTTAAATGTATTTTTTTTATATGATTTATATTTGAAACTGTAAAAATTGGAGAAAGATAATGAATAAATGGTATAATAATAATAATCGGAGTCCGCAGGGCAGCTTGTGTGGCGAGCTGTTGTGTGAGTAGCGACACCACGGAGTCCGCAGGGCAGCTTGTGTGGCGAGCTGTTGTGTGAGTAGCGACACTACGGACCCGAGTCTCCAGAGAGTCGGTCAGGGCCTTCGTCTCCGACGTGTCTTCATCGGTCGGAGTGTAAACACAAGAAGGCCCGCAGGACTCTCAGCTCTGGCTTGCCTTCATTGGCCGTCCAGAGAGGAGCCGCTAGAGCTATATGCTCCAGGGGTGGAAGTGTTAAAAGGCATCACGCCGCGAGTAACTTCGGAGAAAGCGCAGCACACCTCTCGACATCCCTGAGTCACTCACACCGGTGTTGCCCCCGGCCGTTTTCCTGGCATTTCGGGGGCCCATCTAGTGAGTGGCAAGCCACCGCCTGCCGCAAATAACTAGCAATAAAAGCAGTTATGGCAGGCGTCCGTCTGTAATAGCCCGGTATTAAGTTCACCCAGACCTCATCTCCATAGCCCATTTATTTTCCATCACACTTCGCAATAGTCTCAACGCCTGCCGAGACCTGTTCATGGGTATGTCGTTCCATTGACATATCCTGGAGCGGGTCACGGCGGGCGTACAACATTACATCAAACTTCTCAAAGGGGCCTCTACGCGTTGGATCCATATCCCCGCGCATGCCTATCAAATGACCGGGCTTGACCCGTGATTAAAAAGAGATACATAATAATATGCCTTTTTTATATTGTTATTTTTAACATTGTATTTTTTTTTTATATGTATAATTATATGTTTTTGTGAATCTTGTAAATGTTAAATAAATAAATAAAATATAATTTTAATAATAACAATATAGATAAGTTGTAATGAAATGAATAAAGAGAATAATAATAATAATATGTCTTTATTTTCAGGCATACACCCATATTAACAAAAAATCGTACAAAGAAATAAATTTGAATTTGAATTACATTAAACCTACCTATGCTACCGTGCGTTGATTAATGAAGACTTCTAACGTCAAAATGGAATATGTACCTGATATGTTCTTATCTACTGGATTTTTTTGGGAAAAGTCTTTTGAAGATCAAGTTACTTTTCAATGTAGAGCGGAACCGAATAAATATATCAAAGCTTTTAAACTAATTTTCAACCAAATTCGGTGTTTGGAAAAATGTTATTAACATTTTTCCTTTGAATTTGGTATAATAGATTTTTTTAGAAAATAGAATTTTAGAATTAATAGAATTGACTATAATAGAAATATTATAGTCAAGATATTGCAAATAAAAGTAAAAATATTTATTATGTGGTAAATCTTTTTGTTTCTGTCTCTCATAAATTTAGTTTCATTTGATCCTAGAAGGATGTAAATATCTATACAACGATTTATTATTTCCAATATTTTGCCTCTGCCAACGAAAATCACATTTATGAAATAAAAAATTACGATTAAAATTACTACTTCCCAAATAAATATTTCTTCCTGAAACCTGGCATTTTCATTTGATTTCACTATATAACATGGATAGGTAATAAATGAGTTCATCAGGATATTTATACAAATTGCATATACAATTGAGCCGGTTGATGTGTCTGCTATACATGTTTTGTCAACTTTAAAACGAATGAATCCGATAAACTGCAACCATCGCCACATTTTGCTGTACATGTTTACATATTCCATAGTCAATGCTTTTCTTTCGAGATTATTCATATCGTGAAACTGTACGCTACGTCATTGATAAGTTACATGCGTACGTCTAACACGTAAAATAGTATGTGAAAATATAAAATCAAAACAATTACATGAATCTTTTGATCAATTGTAAATTAAGTCTCAAGGGTCTAAATATCCCGATGTAATTAACTTAAATTTGATAACTATCGTTTCAGGAAATACAAAATGTCAGTAATCGCTCTCATTATGTCTTTAGGTACCATATATCTTGATGCAGGCCCTATAAAATACGCAAATAATTTGAAATTTAATTTGATTACAATCTATACTAATATTATTAAGAGGTAAAGTTAGTGAGTTTGTGAGGTTGTAGGGTGTAAATCTCTGGATTTACTGAACCGATTTTGAAAATTATTTTACCAACAGAAAGGCACGTTATTTGCGAGTATCATAGGCTATATTACATTAACCTGAAAGGTGAAAAAACTTTTCGAGAACGCGGGCAAAGCCGCGAGCAGAAGCTAATCGTTAATCTATACAAATATTATAAAGCAGAAGAATTTGTTTGTTTGTTTGTTTGAACGCGATAATCTCAGGAACTACTTTTAGTGTCAGATAGCCTATATTTCAAGGAATGCTTTATAGGCTATATAACATCACGCTACCACCAATAGGAGCGGAGCACCAATGAAAAATGGGAAAAAAATATTCCTTTTGAGGGCTTACGTTGCGTGTGCTGCCTAAACGGTTGAAGTTACGCAAAAATCATTTATGATCGAATTGTTCCTCTTTAAAAGTTCTAAAAGGACATCTTTTTAGAACTTTTAAAGAGGAGCAACAGCATATGTCTATCTTTTTAAGATTGACTCACTATAACCTTTTTTATGGTAATCAAATTTGTTTTCAATTAACTAATGCATTTTTGCAAACAAGTTTGAAAGCAGGTATATAATTCGCCATAAGTTTTTTTCTTAATTATACGGTTATGTTAAGTACTTGATTTCCTATGACTCCTTGATTCGGTAAAAGTAGGTGGTGGTATGGTGGTTGACGTTGACAGTTGACGCTGCCATGCTGGCCTACAAGATGCTTCTTCACGCTTCGCTTGAAGGATCCCATATTGTATGAATAAGGAAATACGTATGCCGGCAACGCGTTCCACTTTTTAATGGTGCGACATAGATAGGAATTGCCAAACTTTTTAGTACGCGAAGGGATGATCCCAACGGTAAACTTGTGATATCGCGAGCCTGCACGTGTAGTTCTGTGACGGAAAGGGGAGGAAGGGATAAGGGAAAACAGTTCTTCAGAGCACTCACCATGGTATAGGCGGTAAAATACGCTTAGTGAGCCAATATCCCTGCGGAGCTGAAGAGGTTCAAGATTCTTTGTGACCTCTTCGTCACCAATTATGCGGACCGCTCGTCGCTGCAACCTATCGAGAGCCTCGAGGAAATACTGGGCGGAACCATCCCAGAGATGCGAGCAGTACTCCACGCAGGCCCGAACTTGAGTCTTATACAAGAGACAAAGTTGGTCCGGCGCGAAGAACCGCCGCACCCTGTTCAGGATCCCGAGTTTTTTGGAGGCTGTTGAGATGAGGCTCTCAATATATTTCCTTTGGTTAAGGTTGCAGCTAATATCCATGCCCAGCATATTTAAGCTCTCTCGCAAATCGAGCGAAGTGCTCTGAAGACTGGGGATAGGAAGGAAAGGAGATGTTTTTGTGGTAAACGCGCACACTTGGGTTTTCTCAGCATTGAACTCGACCAGATTGCTGGAACCCCATTTACTAATGAGATCCAACACCCGATCCAGCTCAACGACAAGAGTCTCCCGTTTCTCACCGATTTCTGACTTACCAGCACCAGACCGACCGAAATATCGCCCATGAACCGTACTGTCGTCAGCATAGCAATGAATGTTTCCAAGAGGTAGCATGTCATTGATATGAAGCAGAAAGAGGGTGGGCGATAGAACGGAGCCCTGGGGGACGCCCGCATTCACTGGCATGAACCGCGAAGCGCAACCATCTGCAAGGACGCGGATTCTACGCTCATGCAGGAAGCTAGCAATCCAGTTACAAAGCTGGACAGGCAGACCGTATGCCGGAAGCTTGGACAGAAGTGCTTTGTGCCAAACCCGATCAAACGCCTAGGCAATATTTAAGCTAATTGCCATAGACTCACCATGTTTGTCTATTGCCTCACCCCAGAGGTGCGTCACATACGCTAGAAGATCACCCGTTGATCGTTTCTGTCTAAAACCATATTGACGGTCATTAATTAGGGAACGATCTTCTAGATATCGGATCAGTTGGTTATTCAAGATCCTCTCCATGACCTTGCACAGTACTGAGGTTACGGCTACGGTTGAGGGGCTACGATTGTGAATATGAAGATGCGTTTCAGTAATGAACTCTTCAACAGCAATGGTGATGATGTATTTACGTCCGCTATAATAACCTTATGACCAGTAAGAGCTGCAAAACTCTTTGTAGATGATACAAATGCACATCTACAGGATCAGAAATATGAAAATAACAACTCACTACAAATACTCTTAAATATGAAGATGTTAGTTCAGCTACCACATAGTGAGTGGACATTAGGTGATTGATTGATGTTATGGTAAATCTGCCCCTTGGCGCATAAATACCCCCACGCGACTTATTATTAAGTTGTATAAACTTACTATTTAATTCAGATCCTTGATATTGATCCTGAACTAAAACAAGGTCAAGCTTATAGTCTGCATTGAGCTTATCTAACTCAGACGTTTCAATTTTATCGTTGTTTAGATTTAGTTGTGCAATTACGACGTTATCCATAAGTGATATTTAGTATATTGAACTCTAACCGTGATGCGTATGTGGGACCAGACTCTCACTGAATTACAGCGGTCTTCATTAGATGCTTACATGGTGCGCATGTTCACTTGAAGTCTCTTTCAGACTTCTTCATACATTCACCGGAGTGTAGAATGCTTCGGCGCATGAAGCACAGTCAGTATAATTAAGTAATCTGTATGTATAGCAGCTTAATTTTCCATCTTTGTTTACCCAGTAAAAAAACATCATTTCTTCTTTAAAATATTCCTGTAAGATATCGTAGGTATTGTATTGCTCGTATTTGTATAGTAGGCGCTTCTGTAATATTAGTAAGAACTGTGAAAATCACTAAGATTATAAACAAGCTTACTGTTCACTGATGATGATGATGTCTAGCTTCAAAGATATTGTGTTCCAGTGGATGCCTTTTCACGTCAGCATCTGTGGAAATGATTTATGATTAATGTACCAATTGGTATATCACCATTCTATATGAGCTGTATCCATTTATTTACTTAAGAAAAGATGTAGGAATACTTGAAAATATTTTTTTTACGAAAGATGTAAAATAAAAAGGATCTGGTATAAAACTATTCACTCGGAGCCTTTGAACCACACTTGGTTTGATTATTATGAACTTAACCGTTTAGATACTATAACTGCTATATAATATGAGATTACGATCTGGACACACTCTATTGAACAAATTTGGGTTTATGAAGGGCAAGGTGCCGTCCGTTGCCAAATTGCTCTGAATGTGATATTATCGAAGACGCATAGCACATGTTGATGGAGTGTGTTCGATACGATGCATTCAGAAGATAAGTTTTTGACAATAGACTTATAATACAGTCAGAAATAGGAGGTTGTAATAAACAGGATACCGGCGTTCTAATGTCGGAGCCAGTGAGGCTAGTGTATAAATTGTTTAGGTTAGGCCTCAAACATAAGCAGTAATTATCATTAGGACGCATAACGGAGCGACATAGTCGCAAGTGTTACTAAGCTCCTTAAATCAAAGAAAAAAAAATGTTATTGTAGTAGTATGTAACACTACATATGGTAGCACATGCGCGTCGTTTACCAGGTAAAAACATTATCATATTCTTTTTGAAGTAGATACTCGTGCAAGATGTCGTAGGTATACGGTGTTGCTACTTTTTATATAGTAGGCGTTTCTGTAATATTTTTTCAAATAATCATATATCATTCACGTTGACGGTAAGCAGTAATTATAGTAGTATGTAACACTTTTGATAGCACATGCGCGTTGTCTACCTAATAATAATATCGTCATATCAGTTTTAAGTATTCGTGCGACATATCGTAAGTATACAGAATTGCCCTTATTTATACTGTAGGCGTTATTGTAATCTTTTTAAATACATGAATGGCACAAAAATAACACTCAAGCATACAATATACGTTATTGTAAGCAGTTACCGTAAAACCATTCAGTCTCGATAAAACCATTGTTATATCTTTTTTGAACAGTTCATGTAAGATCGTAAGTATACGGCTTTGCTCGTATATGTACAGTAGGCGTTATTGTAATAAGTATTTTTAGTTTTGTATTGGTGAAATCCCTTGTACTGTGTTATGTTACCTATTTGTTAAATAAGAACTACTTTAGTTATGTTATTCTCATACTCTTTGCTTTATATGTTTTTCTATGAGGTGATCTGTCTTCTTTGATTGATTATAGATACTTGTCACAAATACATATTTCTAATCCTCTAACTAATTCTTTAATTATTTATATTACATAATATAACATGGTGTCAGAAGTGTAAAATGTCTCAAATATCGCAAGAAAATACAAACATGTCGGAATCAAAGGTAATTATACAATCGAACAGTTTACGTCCTATGACGATTGATGGCTGTGTTGCACAAAAATGGCGTACATGGAAACAAAAATTTGAGATATATGCCGAAGCCAATGAACTAGATAAACTAAATAATGCTCGACAAGTCGCTATTTTTTTAAATTTAATTGGCGATGAATGTCTTGAAATATTTAACTCATTCAATGTTGCTAGAAAAGAGATTACTTTGAGTGATTTACTAACTAAATTTGATGAAAAATTTAATCCATGCAAAAATGTTACAATAGAAAGATTTAACTTTTTTACAAGATATCAGAAAGATGAAACTATAGATGAATATGTAACGGTTCTCACAAACTTAAGTAATTCATGTGAATTTTCGATATTGAAAGATTCCTTGTTAAGGGATATGTTCGTAATTGTACTAAAAAAATCAAACATACAGGAAAAATTACTTCAAGAAGAGAATTTAACAATAAATAAAGCTGTGAATTTAGCAAAAAGTATAGAACTATCACATGAGCGGAGCAATAAATTAAAAAAGAATGAACATAATCAAGATTTTATTGAAATACAGTACATCAAAAATAAACAGCGGCAAGTACAGTTTCCACGTCATCAACATACACAGAATGAAAACTACTCTAATGTTTCTAACTCTCGTAGTCAGTCGCCGAGATCTAGTAGTCCACAATCTTCAGCGAGCTTAACCAACAAATTATTAAACCGCCAAAATACACCTTCAACAAGCAACAGCTCTACATGCGAGAGATGTGGTCAAATACATCGTTTTCGTTGTCCAGCTCAAGGAGTAACTTGCCGGAATTGTGGTCGGCGAAATCACTTTGATGCATATTGTTTTTTCAAGCATTCTAATAGTACTATCAATGTTATTGACAATTTAGATTTAGATATTTCTCTCAATTCTTTTGACAAAAAAGAATTTATTGTTAGCTCTATACATACTCCTTATAGCAATGACTGGAAAATAAAATTAAATTGTGAAGGAATAGATTTAATGTGTCAACTAGACACAGGTTCTGACGTTAATGTAATTTCAAAACATACGCTTCAGAAAATTCAAAAAAATATTAGTCTATTGAAATCAAATAACAAATTATTTTCTTTTTCTGGTACACCTATACCAGTATTAGGTGGTTGTTATTTAAGTTGTCAATTTCCTGATGGTAATATATGTAATTTATATTTTGAAGTTGCGGATTTGCTATGTCAGACAATAATTGGTCGAAAAACTTGTGACCAGTTGGGTATAGTTAAACGAGTTCTTAATTTACGATAAGATGGGGAATCTCAATCAGGTACGTCTTCATATACTTCAATTTTACCGAAAAAATCGATTCTGAAAAAGTCTTATGATGAACAAAAATCAAATTAACGTGTTGAGTCACTGGAGACTATATTAGAAAAATACGCCTTCACATTCGAGGGTCTTGGTTGTCTTCCGCACAAAACACATCTTGATGTTGATCCTAATGTTCAACCCCGTATAGCTCCAGTTCGTAGAGTTCCATTCTCATTACAAGCTCGTCTCAAAGATGAATTACAAAATATGGTTAATCTTAAAGTAATCGAGAAAGTAACAAAACCTACCCGATGGGTGAATTCAATTGTCATTGTTGGAAAACCGAACGGAAAGCTTCGAATTTGTTTAGATCCTCGTAACTTAAATGAAGCTATTCGACGTCCTCATTATCCGCTTCCCACTTTTGATGACTTGCGTGCTCAAATTTCAGGTGCGTCGATATTTTCAAAATTAGATGCTAGTTCAGGATTTTGGATGATCCAGTTAGATGATGAGAGTAGTGACCTATGCACCTTCAATACACCCGATGGCAGGTACAAATTTCTTCGTCTCCCTTTTGGTATCAATTCAAGCAGTGAAATTTTTCACAGAACTATGGTTGAATCGTTCGGTGACCTTACAGGAGTGACAGTATTTGTAGATGATATTCTAGTATATGCAAATTCTCTAGAAGAACATAATAAACGATTAAAGGCAATTTTTCAGCGTGCCAATGAGATTAATGTAAAATTCAATAAGTCTAAGTGTCAATTTGCTATACCAGAAGTATGTTATGTTGGGCATATTTTTAATAAAGATGTAGTATCTCCGGATAAATCCAAAATTGAAGCCATAAAAAAAATGCCATCTCCGACTAACATTAAGGAGCTACAGCGATTTCTTGGGATGGTTAATTATCTTGGTTCATATATTTCGAATTTAGCGACAGAAACAGATATTCTTAGAGATTTGCTTAAAAAACAAAATGACTGGCAATGGACAGACCAACATGAACAAAGATATTTAAGATTAAAAACAATAAACTAAATTAACAATAATAACAATTTATGTACAACATAAACAATGTGGTTTTCGAACCACTCTGCCCGATTTGGTTCTCAATACATTCTCATTGTTATAACACTGGTAGCCAAACTGTAATAACACATCTTAAATCAATTTTTGCTCATCATGGCATTCCCCTTGACCTAGTCAGTGATAATGGGCCCCCTTTTAGTTCAAAAGAATTTCAGAGCTTTTTATTTGACTGGGATATTAAGCATATTACGTCTAGTCCTTATTTACCAAGGTCCAATGGTCTTGCTGAAGTGTCAGTAAGAATAATTAAAAATATTCTTAAAAGATGTGGAGATTCAGGAACTGATCCTTACATAGGTTTATTGCAATATCGCAATACTCCTAGAGGCAACCTTAGTTCGCCTGCACAGTTACTCATGTCTCGTCAATTAAGAACCAAACTTCCTTCAAAAGTTTCTAATTTTAAACCAAAAATTGTAAGATTTTCAGATCACTTGGAACAAAAATTAACTAATAAAACAAAAAGTGAACAATATTACAATCAACATTCTAAACAGAGCAGTTATATGTAAAAAATTGGTGATTCTGTATATTTCCAAAAGGACCCTAATTTGAGAAGGTGGTCTAAAGGCAATATTGCTGCTTTAACCAGTTTTCCTCGGTCTTATATTATTCGTGATGATTTCGGTCGATTCTATAGAAGGAATATTCAACAAATAAAATATGTTAATTTACCTTCGACCACTGGTTTAAAAGATACAAAAAATGATAATGTACTGACGTCAGTCAAAAATGATTCTAATTTTTCAAATAATGATAACATGACTTATTTATACACAAAGAATCAAACTTTTCTTAATAATAACAATAATGATGTAGAAGTTCCTGAAGCGAGGGAGAACAATGAGAATGTATTGAGAACCAAATCGGGCAGAGTGGTTCGAAAACCACATTGTTTATGTTGTACATAAATTGTTATTATTGTTAATTTAGTTTATTGTTTTATGATTTGTGATATTTGTTACATGAATTAAGTTTGCTTTTAAGAGGGGCGTGTTATGTTACCTATTTGTTAAATAAGAACTACTTTAGTTATGTTATTCTCATACTCTTTGCTTTATATGTTTTTCTATGAGGTGATCTGTCTTCTTTGATTGATTATAGATACTTGTCACAAATACATATTTCTAATCCTCTAACTAATTCTTTAATTATTTATATTACATAATATAACACTTGGACAGCAACTTGTACAAGGATCGGTGATGTGTACTTAAATTATCAAAACACGGTAAATATACTCCAATTGTATAAAATGAACTGTATTTTTATCATTTTCCAAAATATTTTTGATATGTAATCTGTATAAATAAAAAAAAAACGTTTGTCCTCTATGCTTTCGTTTACTACTCATCCATTTGCAATGACGCGTTGGTGGGTTCTTCTGTGTATGCCAAATAAGGTTCAAATTTAGACCGAACAACGTCTGTCGGGTAAACTAAATATATAAATAGTGCGAGTATACAAGATATTGATGAGGTTTGAGAGATTTGGCTATTCATTGAGAAGACTATTCATTGCAAGTTCATCATCATCATCAGCCTGTATCTACCCACTGTTGATATAGGCCTTTCCCAATGCTTTCCACCACATGCGGTTTCCGCATCCAACCGCTACCAGCCTCTTTTTTGAGATCGTCGGTCCATCTAGAGAGGGGGAGCACTACGCTTCGTATTTAACTGCGAGACTGTACTCACTTAATGTCATCGGAAAGGACGTTCCAGAGTAAAACAGGCGTAATGGCGAAAAATTTAAATAGTGTCCAGTACGGTGGGGTGCACATGCAAGAACTAAACTGTTCGAAGAGTGTAGATTTCTATAACAACTTTAATGTAACAAATTGAGACATATTTTCATTTCTATCGTGAGTACTCTTGAAGGTGCACAAATATATCTGATAGTAAAGTAATTTTCAGATATTTTCATACGCTGATCGTAAAAAAAAATATTATTCCTTTAATCAGGTCGAAATGGAACTAATGAAACGACATTGAAAATGTTTTAATCGTGATATATTGCTTATCAATACAAAGTAACAGAGTTGTTCTTAAACATGAATCTAGAACGACAATGGATCAAAATGCTAGTAAATGCAACAGATAAGTAAAAGAAGGCATCGCGCTATCACAATATTCTAGACCCAAATCGATCAATAAATGACAAGCCAATATAAAAAATCAGATCTATCAAAACTTACCAAATTGTACAAAATAATATAATATTACATTTTTTTAGAATCTCATAAATGCTAATTAGGTACCACTAATATGTATAATTAGATATTAAATCCTCAATTTTACTACTATCGTCTAAATTTAGACATATTTACAATTTATAAAATATTCACAAGCTTGGCTGTGAAAGCGCAAATGTTCAATTGAGCATCATAGTCTTCAACCTCTCTTTATGAAACAGAAGCGCTCCTCCGAGACCCAATCATTATTTAGATACTTATAACATTATAACAACCAACACATTAAATAACACTCTTACACAATACATGATTCTCACGCACTCACAGCAGGATCACTGCAATCGAATTTAATTTTAATTTAATTTAAATAATATAAATATTCTAAAAATGCATTTTAATGTGGTACGACATATCGTGGACCTTTCAATGGGTCGACGCTCGAATTCCAAAAATTTCGATATTAATAAGTACAAACATTAAAACAAACATAACATTTTTTCTATAAGTACACATAAAACTTGTGACATAATTTGTGTTTAATTTGAGAAAAATTAGGGCTAGTATCACTAAAATGAGGACAGAATTCCTTATCATGGAGTTAATTCACATCAAGGCATTTGCCATTGATATATCGCGTATTTTATAGACCGGACAAGAAATGTCATCCAATCTATAGTTGCTTCATTTCAAGTCAGCTAATCGTCTAAATTTAGCACCATCAGTCAACAGTTTACATCTTGTTATATTGTCAAATAATCTCTTCTGCTACTCTGGCTGTTTTGAAATGAAACGTAGATATTACTATGAAATATTTCTAGGCTAAAGCTTATTTAGTCTACGTCTAACTTATAGCTACACTTAGATGATAATCCCTACCACCACCCAAGATTGCACATAATACCCGATTACTTTGATTTATGCATGCCTAAATATAGGCAAGTGGATATATTTTATTCACACTGACTGTTAAAATAAAGGTATATAGAGGAACAAAAGGTGGATGGTTCCGAAATTTTACATAAACCTTTGAAGACATAAATGTTTTAAAATTGATTTTTTTAATATCTAGTTTGGAAGACTTCGATTTTTGTGCGATTAAGTATTGTTTGCGTTTAGAATTTGCACTGGGTAAAAGGTAATCAATCAATACTTCAGTTTTTATTTTGATATTTGGTTTTATTAAAACGGACGGAATAAATTCGTAATTAAGTACCCTTCGTTCCATTAATCTAAATGGAATATTTTTTTATATGAGAGGAAGGCAAACGTGCATGTGGATCACCTGATGGAATGCAATCACCACCGCCTATGGAGATCAGCAACAACAAGGGGTCGCCGATCCGTTGCCAGCCTATACTTCTTCCTTTCTTTCTTTCTCGTGACCTCACTCACTCGCAGGAATACAACAACCCTCAAGGGAATTGTTATTTGGCTGCTGTATTCTGTGAGGTGGAGTTACTTCCGCAGTCGGACAACATAATAAATACGCTATGCCCTACCTCTCTCTTCGCCTGAGTAACATAAAATATGATAATGAACTTTTGTATATTCTTTGTATTTATGCCAATTTTTAACCATAAGGACATTTACATTTCATTAATTATGGACAGGCATTGGAAGCTGTCCCAGGAGCTGGTTGGCGAATGTGGCGTTCGTGAATTTAAAATGTCTTTTATCGTAAAATTTTAGTAAGGCTGGTGAGTATGGATGTTGCTTCTTTAGATGCATGTAGTGTTCTTCCGGTTCAGATGTCGTGTGTCCGCACTCCTCACAAACGTACATCTGAAATAGAATAAATTGGCAATCATTATTAAAATTATTCTGCGGTACTCCTCATTAAGATGACCTATTTCTAAGTGCTACGACATTCAATTGATCTACTATTTATTATATTATCTAGTATTTATTACACTTTATTGTAACGTGAAACAGAATAATAATCATAACTTTGCAACGTAGAATTGAAATTACAAAGGAGGATCTTTACCAGCCCCTAATAGAATTCCTCAATGCAGTCAGGCAAAATTTACCTGTAATAAGGACGTGATCACATGTGATGAAAACAGGAGAACATAGGGCAGTAAGGTCACCTTAACCGCTGTAGCTACAAAGCATCGCTCTTTGATACAATGTACTTTTTTCTTTTTTTTTATACTACGTTGAGTGGCAGACAAGTATACGGCCCACCTGACGTGAAGCGGCTACCGTAGCCATATTAACGCCCGCAAAACAAATTATCGCTCGCGCGCCGCCACCCCTGCTGCCAACGCAGCATCTCCTTCCTTTCTGGTGATCTCACTCACTCGCAGGAACACAACAACCCTCAAGGGAATTGTTATTTGGCTGCGGTATTCTGTGAGGTGGAGGTACATTCCCCAGTCGGGTAGCTTACAATAAAATTACGCTCCCTACCTCTCTTTTCGCCAGAGCTTCGTTTGTCAGTCAGCAGGGTGCACCGCGTGCAGGTGAAGTTGGCTTTGGTTCAAAGATGTTGATGAACCACTTACATCCCAACTTAAGTACTGTCCAATTTACACAAAATAAAAATAATGACGAGGGATCCTATGTCGAAAATCAAAAGAGTAACTAACTCTGTCTAATCTCTATTGATCTAATAAAGATGGAGTATCGTCAGGAATCAATAAAAATATTTTTTATACATTTTCAAGTAAACGAGACTCGAAGTTTCACGATATTTTTTATTTTGTACCGATGGGCTCTACGAAAAAAACTGATTACAAAAAAGTAAGAAATAATTTCGAAATTCGAAATAATCTTTTGTTATATTCTTTTATATGCCTTAATAACATAAATATTGTATACGTGTTGTGTATGTATTGTATATGTATATATGTTGATCTTGGATCGAGGCATATAACTTTTGGAAGTCGCCCTGGATTTTACAAAAGTGTGTATTTTGAAAATTTTGATATATAATATATAAGAGAGTAGAAAGGAAAGGGCAAACGAGCAGGTGATTCACTTGATGGAAAATGACCACCACCGCCATAGAAATCAGCAACACGGGATTACCTATCCGTTCCCAGCTTTTTCTGGAATAAAGACTGTACTAAGTATTTCCACGAATTAATGTCTGTTACTTTACTTTACATACGTTATGTACTGTTTCCATAAATTTAATTAGGAATTCAAATTATGTAAAATTTAAATAAATGTTAATTTTATGTAATAATATACCTACTATTAAATTAAATATTTTTTTATGTATTAACATACTATTAAATTAAATAAATGTTTTAATTATCTAATTACCAATCATCTTAATTACCTTAGTTCGCCTTTCCTTATAGGCATAACTGTGTTGCACACCATGAACTTTCAGGCAGTGAGATTCTAAAGAACATCTTTGGGTAAAGGATTTTTCACAGAGGTTGCATTTGTATGGCCTTACGCCTGTATGCGTCCTAGTATGACGTTTTAGGTCGAATGTGTCATTGAAACCTTTTCCACAGAATGTACATAAATATCGTTTTACATCCGAGTGACACTTCATATGTCGATTCAAAAGCCTCTGTAAAGTAAAGTTTTTCGAACAGACTCTGCAGACGAACTTGGTTGGATCATCTTCGCTTACTAATACTTGTTTGTTTTTCTCTTCCTCCCGCTGCCGAGCATTAGCTTCTGTTGCTAAGGGGTTCTTTACGCCGTGCCCACCATTTATGAATTCCAAAGGAAGCTCTGCAGGTAAACCCAACTGTAAAGGAAATATTATAAATATTTAATAATTATCGATTAGATCAAAATCTAGCAAATATTCAATTATCATTATTACATTATAAGGCTGAGATTAATGCTGCATTTAAATGTATAAGGATAATCAAAATATATAAAAAACAATTCTATGCAAAAAGTTAAAGCATAAGTTGATTTAGGCTCCGCGTTACATAATAACGACTTTCCATTGTCAAACTTCGCTGCCGTTTTAAATATGGACAAAAACGACATGGAAGAATAAAAACGAACTAAAGCTTCGCCTTAAAATCAAGTAATGCTTACCCTATGTTGCAAGACTTGCATTTTGCCCTCCTTAACAGAACTTTTCTTGAGACTTACTGCGGCAGCAGGACTAAGAGCTGAATTTTCGATGTGATTTGTGCTGTCCAAGGAATTGTTTCCACCTGGTGAAGGAAGCGATGACACGCCGCCAGGCGAGTCTAGATCCAACGGATGACTAGTGAACGGGAAGCCAGGAGACAGTATTTGTGGCCTTTGTTGAAACTGAACATGAATTTGCAATTGCTGCATTTGACCTTCGTTGTGTTGTAAAAGAGCTGGGTTCAACTGCATCAATAAATCAGGACGATCTTTACCAAAATTATATGATGGACTCTGATCCTGATTTGCGAACAAATAATTTGCTTTTTCATAATACTGTCTACTTAAGTTAACTTGTTCAGCTAAAGTCTCGATATCTAATGGATTGTGCACAGAGTCTGGTGTGATTGACGATGATTCTCTCAGTTCTGAATCTGTTATAGATTCTACGTGGTTATTTAATAAGGTAGCGAAATCGTCGGTTGAGTCGGACAGGTTACTAAGAATTCCTTCATTTGTGCCGGAAAATGTTAATGTGGTTGAGAATTGATAGTTATCAATCACATCATCTCCCATGTCTACGACCATTGGATCATCAAAATTATTCGTGTAATTGCTGATTGTTCCTAAGTTTTCTAACTTATTTTCATATTCTATTTCTTCATCTTTAAGTGCTAGGCCATAGTTGGCATTCTGCATCAGGGAATACTGTTTACTTTGTTCAGGAAAATTCGTCGCATTGTCATTATTTTCACAATCCATATTAAAACCGTTAATAATGTTAAACTCATTGGAAAAGCTACTATTAGCATTGAATGAATTTTGACCCCCTTTCGAGGAGGGACCGAGAGTTTCATAAAATGGAGGAAGACTTCCTGTAGGTGGGCTATTGGGGCCATAATTCGATCTTCCATCGCGACCATTGCCGCCGCTTCCTGAGCCTCCACCAATTGCTCCACCCCCTCCAGAAGATGGGGCTGTACTCCCACCACCTGAACTAAAACTTCCGGAGCCTCCACTACTCTGTGAGCTACCACTGGTACTACTTCCTCCAGTTGACCGTCCGTGACCCGCAGCTGCATTAAGTATTCCAGGAACTTTATTAGCTGGGCAATTTCGTAATACTAAAACTGGTCTAGCTAATATTCCGTTAGCAATTTTAGAGCTACTTGTTCTTCTCTGTTCTCTTATCTTTTTTTCAGTTTCTTCATCTTCTGTTTCACCACGTTTTTTTGCTATAACATAATCAATTGGTTGATCTTGTACAGGCTCTGTTGAAGGTAATGTTGATGGAATGGTTACTTCGGAAACCTCTTTTTTATTATCATGAAATTGTGACTGTGACGGAGTTCTTTGAATTACAGATACCTTTTGGCATGTAACGTTGTCAACACTTGGAGATGGTATTGATTCTGGAGATGGCGTATTCGCAGACGGAAGTACAATTGGGTCGCTATCAAGAACATCTGTTTCTTTCTTTATTAATGGCTTATCTTCTGTTTTTTTGTCCTCTGTTACAACCGGTAGGTACAATTTTCGTTCTGCTTGTGTTAAAACATGACCTCTGTGGCATCCATAAGGGATATCACCTCCAAGAATGGAAGATATAAATCTTCTTGGTTCTTTTGTACGTCGATCTTGTGTATTGTTTCCATTTGTTTCTCCAAATATATCACGATCTGAAAAGAAAGATAAATTATCGGTTATTTTTAAGTAACTAAATGAGATAATACTAGTATGTAGTTTTGTTATGGACGTATAAACGTTACATCAGAACAAGTTGAAGTTTAATTACTCATTCTCTGCTTATTACTAACGTATGCGTGTAGCGTCGGAGGCATGAGGCCTCGATCACGTCACTGGTATGTGCCTCCATAACGGTAATACTCGCCTCCGCATACACGCCCACAGAGCTATGTGTGCGTGTCACATTATTGTAATTGGCTCGGTAGCGGACAAAGTGACAAATTCAATCTCGACCCAAATCTGCCATCCATTGACGTTGTTGAGTTTACCCATTCAATCAATGTTGAGGGTTTCCTGTCTGCTGATATGATTTTGAACTAAACGAATAGGTATTGTCAATGTCGAACCATCTAACCCAATGACAATACTTTATCTGTATAGGTATCATCTATGAAATGTTCAAATCACTAATTTAGAGTAGCATTTACTAAGTTCAGTGGAAGCTAAGAGTGCCATGGAAAAGTCCGCAGAGTTCCGCGTATTAATACAACTTTGGTTTCTCTTTGTACATATTTCAAAGATTTAATAACTATAAATATTTAATATGGAGTTCCATGAAATGTAATAATATAATCATTTATTTTGAGTATTGGTCAAAGTTCGGGATGTAAAGTTATCTTTTCGCCTATCTGCATTTAGTTAAATATTTAGTTAAATGTTAAATTATAGACACAGTCTAATTAATTCTCTAATACTTTTTACAAGTTTGTAAAAAAATATTAAGACTGCAGTAGATATAAATGCAAACGTAAATAGTTTCAATTTAAAAAATAAACTATTATATTGCAAAAGTGCGTAGGTAGTCAGTGAAAGTCCCAAGGTTGGAGAACGAGTTCTCTTGCCCTTTCTCGGCTTTGTTAGGGACCCAAGGACGAGACTGCATTGTTGGGGCTTTTTTGTCCAGTGCCCGTAATTGTATGCGTCTGCGCAGGCAGGCGTGACGAAACGTGGACTTTAAAAAATTTTTAAACCCCGTCATAATGCCCTGATAATGAATAGATATTATTGTTTTTTTGTGAAAACGGTGGTCCTTAAAATTCTTAGAGGGACTTTCTAGTTATATATATTTGATCTGATTCCGTGATCGATTAGACTGACACACAAGTTCAGCAACTTAGACCGTAGCCTGGCTATGGACAGGTTTATTTATCGCCAATCCGCAGTTGAGCAGCGTGGTGGAGTATGCTATAAACTCCCTTCGAATTAAAGGGAGACCCGTATCCCAGCAATGAGATGAATAAGGGTTGACGACGATATATCACAGTATTAAGTTATAAGTACGTATTTAATACATTCACGTGGGTTTCCTACTTGAGTGCGAAAGCCGTATCGTCGAATTTTGTTACTTCGAAAACCTTTCAACGACATTTCTATACTGCGAAGCTTTGTTTAATCGACGTCTTATTACTGCAATGTTATGCTGTTTAAGAAAAGTTTCTTTGAACAATCTTACTGCTGAATCCAAGTAGGTAAATTCCTGTTACCTGGTTTTTCTTTTTCACAGCAACCAATAAAGTTTGTCAAACAAATTTTATAATATAAGCAAAGGAAGCAGTGTTCCAGTACTATGAATGACCGAATTTTGTACAGGTAGCGGGCATTCCGTAATTACAAATATGTTTTTTTTTAATACTACGACGGGTGGCAGACAAGCATACGGCCCGCCTGATGTGAAGTTATTACCGTAGCCATATTAACGCTCGCAACATACGGCAATGTGTAATTACATCCTATAATCCGTTTTACTACTCTTAAATGTTTGGGTAAAATTTTGCCAATCAATTTTGCAGCATTTGTATATTTTTTTTTTTTCAGAAATGATGTTATTCATGTGCCATGGGTGAACCCCAAAGGTGATCATTGGATCGCAACATTATAGTGAAATAATTTCATATATAAGAATAATTTAAATATTGCAATGCTTTTTCTTCAAAATTAAACCACTTTACTCGTCTTCATTCATATGAGGAGTTGCTTAGATTCCAGTGGACATCGAATATGTTTACCCAAGATTTGGATACATTTCCCACTTTAATAAGTCAGTCTTCAGGTTTTCAGTCATACCTATTATATTATTTTTGTGTACATACCTACACATATAGAATGTCAATAAATAAGTGCGGCACTTTGCCATTTTAGAAATGAACAAATCACAATATTGTAAATACTTCCTTATAAACTTTGGGTGGGTCACATTAGCAATAAAAATTAATGCCACTTTTTTCGATGTTGGCATTTAATTATTAAAAGGAAACTGAATGAATATTGTTTATTTTTATTATACCTAATTATAAATACTGGCAGCTATCGATTTTCATAGGACGTACACTTATCAATATTTATAGAATCTATTTTAGATTGCTGCTAGCAAAATGTTTTGAATATAAGACTGCAAAGTATTTAAGAACTCATAAAATTTATAAAATATAATACTCTGTTGTGTCTATAGTGTCGTTTTCCAAAACAGAATTAAAGTGAAGCGGAAATCTACACTTTCCGTTTCACTTTCATTTTACTTAATCGTCAACCTTATTCATCCCACTGCTAGAATACAGCTCTCCCCTCATCGATGGAGTTTAGAGCATACTCCAGCTCGATGTTCAACTGCGGGTTGGCGGAGTCCAATGTTTTCTAGCCGCTGCAGGCCACTGGCTTGTATTAACGACTGTCATCTACTGATAACAACCGGAGACTGAAACCCACCGGTTAATCTGCCCTCCGAAGCACGGAGAAGCTTGAGATAAATAAACTCATCCAATGGTAGGCTACGACCGACGTTGCTTAACGTTCGTGCTCCTCATATTTTAATTCACCAACACATAATTCACAGAGCATGTATCATGAATTTTCTAAGTTATAAAAAAGTATAAGACTTATTAAACAGTCGTGTTACACAGTTTTAGATGGATAGATATACCTAATATGCTTTATTTGCAGTATACAAACTAGAGAAACGATTTAACCAGTATACTAGAAATATTTACATATAAAATATGTATGTTTGATTAGTTGTGTATTTAACAAATAATTCAAGTTCCACTCGGGTGGCGCTAGTGTTACAGTAGTAACCCCTTAAACCCTTAAATCGATGGATGGAATCGATGAAGCCCTGACTGACTCCGGGGACTTCAAATTCTTGTAACAGTTCACAAGAAACCTTAACCTACCTTAAAAACAACGCAAACTTAACCCAAAGACATTTTTTTTTAATTCAGTGTCTCTGAGGTAACGTATAAGATTTGCTGGGTGAATGCTAGAGTTTGAAACTATCAAAGAAGGTCCAGTATTAAACCAATAGTCTTCCTTTGAGACATCATCCGACAAACGTATGTTATACTAAAACATATTGCGGTTCGGATAATCTTATCAAAGTCATCTCTCGTTCAAATTCAAGTCACGTATGTAACCTAGTCCTTCATTTTAAAATGTGACTAAAATAAGTCACGATTTTTTTATGTTCATGAGAACATCAAAAAACAGAAATGTTATTAGATCTTCGCTTTAGAAGTGATATATCTGTACTATTAGTTATAAATATGTACTATTGTAGTACCATATAATATCGCTGTGTTTCACTTAAAAACTTATCTTATAATTAAACATCGGACGCGCAGCATGCGCCACCATAGCGAAATTTAATTATTTATTTATTTTGGCCACTTTCCCGAATTGATATCGGAAAACCAAGGTCACTTTACTACTACTTTTTGATGCTCTACACGAATTTGAAGTCAGAATTTCGAAATTTTGAGTTTCAGGACGGACAGGCAGAACGACCGGATGATTTTATAAGCTCAATAAATTTCGCTGAAAATACTACTAGTTAGTATTTCAAGTAATGATATTGTAACACTTGACATTCTTAACTTCTGTTAATGATGTCAAGTGTATACAATAAATATAACATGGAAATAAAGGTCACTGAAGGTCTTTCATTCGGTCTTCTATAGAAACAAAAGACCTATATTTGTATATGGATATATTTCTATAAAAAACCGAATGAAAGGCATGTATGAACGGTTTTAGGTGTTTTTGAATATCCCATGTTATGCTTGACCATTCCCATGTTATATTTATTGTAACACTTGACATGAAGATCTTACATTAGGTCTTTAATTTCTGTAAAAGACCGAATGAAAGACCTTCATTGTGTATGAACACTTTTAGGTGTTTTTGAATTTCCCATGCAATACATGTTAGATAGAGATGATATCAAAAAAGATAGTACATATATGGCTTTCCCCGGAATATAATTTATATTCATGTAAATCGATTCAGCCGTTTAGTAGTGAAATGTAACAGACGGACATACTTTCGCAATTTATGATATTGGTATGGATTATTATTTGGAATAAAATCAATAGAAGACTATCCGTTCCAAACTAGAGACTTCGTACTTTTCTTATATATCTTCCATGTACAGACAGCGACCAGTTACGATTTTATTATGATAAATAAAGCATCGTGATCTGAGTCTACACCGCTAAATATTCCATGACAGAATGGAGTTTTGATTATGTACGAGTTACATAGATTGTACTACCTTCATTTAGCATGAACACGCCCTCAAGTCATGGTTCGCCTTGGAGTTACCAAAATTACAATCAAAGTAGGTTACACATTGTATTTACAAAATAAGTATACAATTACTTCCTCGGAAACAGCGAATTCAACATTATTTTAAATAATAACACCTATTCAATTTTACTGCAAGTGTGGGAATGTAACTAAAATTACTTATGTAGGGTTGCCGCAAGCAAGTCTCAGTAATGAAGCTAAAACTACCTCACAGAATACCGCAGTCGGTTGCGGTATAAAAGAGGGTATTTTTAAGCTGGAGAGGTACCTCACAAGATTCCGCAGCCAAATCACAATTCCCTTGAGGGTTGTTGTGTTCCTGCGAGTAAGTGCTGTCACCAGAAAGGAAGGAGTTGCTGCGTTGGCAGCGAGAGTAGCGGCATGCGAGCAATGTTTCATGTCGCGAGCATTAACGTGGCTACGGTAATCGCTTTACATCTTGGTTTCATTTTGGTTATCTACCACCCGTCGTAGAATATTAAAAAAAAATTAAATGAACATTAGGAATCTAAGACGGAACACCTATGTTATTCAAATAAACAGATAAATAAGAGATGAAGAATAGACATATTAAGATGCATGATACCACAAATTGGTCCCAGCTCAGCCTCCATTGATCATCAGCATGCATTAATTTATTTGCGCGATTTTAGCGATGGATGGAGCTATGCTATGAGTTTCTCTAAGGAATTCGGAACGAGGAAATTTGACGGAGTTGCATTCTAAAGTTGTTGATATAGACCTAAAAATCAGCAAGAACAAAAAGTTGAAGTGGCAGTGGAGAAGTCACATCTGCTGGCATTTGGTAGACAGTGTTAGGGAAGACCTATATCCAGCAGGAGTGGGTAAATAAAGGCTGATAATGATGATGATGAATTTATTTAATTGCCTCACCTCAATAGCCGCTGACTTTTGTTTGGGAACCAGACCGGGGTTTGGAATAATTAATATTCTTCAAGGAGCTCGGTACTATAGACAGTACGCGACAGAATTCTAATGAGAAATTCGTTCAGCACGCAACACTGTAGATTTATTGATTTGACGAGCTCGGTGGTCGAATGGTTAGGAATGGCCACTTTGACTTCGAGGTCGCGGGTTCGATTCCCGTACAAGACAAACATTTGTGTGCATGAACATGTATGTTTGTCTTGGTCTGGGTGTTTTCTATGTAGGTATTATAAGAATGTATTTATAAAAAAAATGTATTAAAGTATGTACATTTATCAGTTGTCTAGTACCCATAACACAAGCTTTGCGCTTAATTTGGGACTAGATGGCGCTGTGTAAATTGTCCAGAAATATTTATTTATTATTTATTTGTAAGTACTGCTATAGTTTTGAACTTTGAGTCGTAATATTTGATCTTGCAAATAGTTCAGGATCTTTCAATAGTAGCTATTTGCGAAATCATACTCGTAGTAGCTATTTACGAAATCGAGGCTGAAAAATATCTCTTTTTTCAAAAATATCACGAAATGGGAAATAGAGACTTTTCGCAAAAAATAAGTAATAAGCCTGAGTTATAACTTGTATTAGTAACAAATTTATTTATCTATCTATTAGTAAGTTGAGACATATTAGTTATATACTGGTGTTACAAATGTATATAGCCTGCGGTAACTAACTTTTTATCAGGCAGTCCATATAGTTACTTACTACGTTAGTCATATAAAACTAAATGTTAATGGGGTGTAAATGGTTCATCAACATCTTTGAACCAAAGCCAACTTCACCTGCACGCGGTGCACCCTGCTGACTGACAAACGAAGCTCTGGCGAAAAGAGAGGTAGGGAGCGTAATTGTAAGCTACCCGACCTGGGTATGTACCTCCACCTCACAGAATACCGCAGCCAAATAACAACTCCCTTGAGGGTTGTTGTGTTCCTACGAGTGAGTGAGGTCACCAGAAAGGAAGGAGACGCTGCGTTGGCAGCGGGGGTGACGGCGCGCGAGCGATATTTTATGTTGCGAGCGTTAATATGGCTATGGTAACCGCTTCACATCAGGCGGGCCGTATGCTTGTATGTCACCCGAAGTATTATATAAAAAAATAATAGTGTTACCAGGGGCCCTACCACCGAAGCTGAAGCAGATTACCATCGGTTTTTTAGATTCGAAAAATAGGTCTTACGTTTTAGTTACTGATAAACATACAGCTTAGCCGGTAGAGCTCCATGGTCTCTAAGAGCTACGCTAAATACAAACAACACAAATTTAATGTGAAGTTTGATTTTCGCAGTCAAATAATCTGATGGTAATCGGCTTCAGCTTCCGTGGTAGGGCCCCAGGTTTCAGTGTACACGAAGAAATGCAAGTATGAGGAACAGCGTGACGTATGCGCCTTACTGTATTATATATGTTTGTTAATACATTACATACATTTTCATGTAAAATGCTTATGGTTTTACCGCAATGGTTGGTCGGCTGTAAAAACCCCGCAACCACAAAATTTTGTTAAAAATACTTTTTTTAGAAGTAACCTTGTAAGGCATATGTTACATATATGGCATGGCATATATTTACATATTTATACGAAATTAAAATTCACTTGCTTTTAACGTCATATCTGAGGATTATAATCTCGTAAAATAAATTCGCTAGTAATTTTTTATGTAGTTTATTCGGGAAGGCATACTTTTATGTAACTTGTATCTAATATAACTCATAAGACGAAGACTATAGTCTTCTAAATGATGAGAATAAGTTGATGAGCTATTCAAAAGAAATGACAAAGTCATAAAGAAATAGTTATATTCCTACTTATCCAAAGTGAAAGGTTTTATCTATTTCTATAAAATAAAGTCAAGTTAGTTGCACCATGCCGATTTACTAACGAGGCTCTACGGAAAGATAGGTAGGGCACGGCGTAAACTTAAGCTTCCCGACTAGGAAAGTCCCTCCACCTCACAGAATACCGCAGCGACACAACAATTCCCTTGAGGGTTATTGTATTCCTGCGAGTGGGTGAGGTCACAAGGCTACAAGGAGTTCCTGCGGTGATAGCGGGGCTGGCAGCGCGCGAGCGATGTTTCATGTTGCCAGAATTTATGGTAACCGTTTCACATCAGACCGGCTGTATACTTGTTTGCCACCCGACGTAGTATAAAAAAAAATCAGCCGACGAATGACCGCGTGACCGTGGCTGTGATTCTCCGTTACAGCAAATGCGTTACGTCACACTAGCGGCATAAGTTTCTTTGCATGTTATACAAACACAACATCTGCGCTTTACGTAATAAGGATGTATTTTATAACTAATGTACATAAAACAAATGAGATTTATATAAATGTATTTGCCATTAACCTTAAATTATTCTCTCCAATCAGGTTGCCTGGAAGAAATTGCCTTTAAATAAGGCCGCCTTTTGTACTATCCCTGAGGTATAGTGTAGTAGTGAGGTAAGCTAATGTTCATTAGCATTATAAGATTTCAATTGGTTTAGTTTTGCTTCCTAATTTATCTATTAAATTATTAATCAGGTTGCCTGGAAGAAATTGCTTCTCTATAAGGCCGCCTTTTGTACTATCCCTGAGGTGTAGTGTAGTAGTGAGGTAAGCTAATGTTAATTAGCATTATAAGATTTCAATTGGTTTAGTTTTGCTTCCCAATTTATCTACTCTAATATTATGCAGAGGTAAGGTATGATTACTGAACCAGTTTTAAAAATTATTTCGCTTATAGAAACCTGTATCTACCGCTCAAGATACAGACTAATAATATGGTCTAGTTCCAGGGTACTTCCTTTCGCGCTGCTTATAGGTATTTTTATTTATGTAACTATTTTAAGTGTAACTTATGATATATATTAATGCACCTAGTCCTATGTAGTGGTTGCTAGTGGCACAGCATAGTAATACAACCAGTACTTTAAATTCATTCTAGCGCCCAAATCGGCGCACGCACACAGCCAAGTGCTTTTTAAGCACCCAGATTTGGGCGCTAGTATGAAGTTGAAGTACTGATTGTATTACTATGCTGTGCTAGTGGTACGCAAACGTGGAAACTTAAAAATATTTTATTTAATACTTTTAGTACTTAATACGTCGCTATCCTTAAACCACTCTGAAACTGTCTATTTCAAAAATGTACCTACATTTACGTTTTTCTTTAAAACCTAATTTACATAAGAATCCATAAATAGTACAAACATGTCTTTTGTAACTTTTGCCAATGATAGATCAGTAATGATATGCAACATCGTAACTAGGTCTAACTCACTAACTGACTCGTAGGAATACAATAATAACCCTCAAGGGAATTGTTATTTGACTGCGGTGTTCTGTTATATATATGCTGTATTACCTCTCTTTAATTTACCATTCTTTAGATATATAAATGTATGTTGTCTTCTTAAAGTATCATAAACCGACTATCATAAATGCCAAGATAATTCAGTACGAATATAGTCAAAGTAATTACGCCAACCATGGCTTATTTACGTTACAATTGCACTGTTATCGAGCATTTAAATAGTGCGGTTTTTATTCTAAAACGGTAAGTCAAGGCCCCGTAATTACCATGTCCATATCTATTCAGTTAGAGCCATTTCCTGCTCAGAAACAGCGCGGGTAACCTTGTAAGCGAGCGTTCGTTATTTGCCCATTATACACTGCCTTCTTCGCAGTTTTTGGCAATAATTAGCAATGCCGAAGTGGGCAGTATGATTACGATTTATTACTACATAGTTTGTTATTTAAGTTTACAATTGATGATTAAGTAAGCGTGTGGATGTTGCATATGAAGAGCATTGTCAAAACCATCCCTAGCACATTCAAACCAATCCCAAATCTATCTCAAAACCATCCGTAACACATCCCAATATATTTTTTTTAAAACCCACATGTCAAATATAATTTACGATATGCTGTATCTTTCTTATTGAAGCCTTAGCCATCTCTTAAAATAGCTCTGGAAAAAGTGTATCAAGCCCAAGTTAAGAAGGATCTTCAGCTCATATAAGATCATAACATCCCTTGTGTACACAGACATGTGTGAGGTTTTCAGACGCTAGAGTAAAGTCTCCGAAGAATAACTAAGTAAGGAGTTGATCTGTTAGCAGGAATGCCAGCGAATAAACAGTACTCCTTCTATTGAAAGTATAGAGACATGACATAAAATACATGACACATTAAACACTTCGATATTTGTATAGTTCTTTGGAACATATAATAACTATTAATCTAGAAACTGCAGTGATGATTATTGATTCTTAGATGTACCTAATTAACAAATATATTAATATTTGTATTACTCTTGATACTTTAAAAATATAACCAATTATATTTCAATTGTCGAAATATCTATTTAACCTAAAAGTCGTGAGTCCAATCATTTCGATATTACCTTGTGTGATATGAGTAACCTTAACATACACTTAATGCACCATTATAATGAGTGTTATAGTAATTATCGATACATTAATCACTAGCAAAATGTTATTCTAATCCGCCAAAGTGATTAATTACTTCTTGTCGGTAAGCGTAGTACGTTACAATGCTACAATTAAACGCGCAATGGTGTGCCCCATGACTAAAACCTTCAAGATTTTTTATTGTTCTCGTTTAACGAGTGGTCCTTTATTTGGTAAAAAAAAATACGATACGCACTACACGTTTTCTGACAATTCCATGGAAATACAGTGTTATCTTTTATCTTGGTTTGTGTTGTAGGAAACGTTTTTTTTTCTGCGTACCTACCAATCTTCAATAACATTTGAACGTAACATATTGTCCCTGGAATAATGTCAATAGTAAAAATATAACAGGTGTATTCTTTACTGACAAACATTCAAGTGATTTGAACATGTCTACGTCATCAGCTATATTTTATAAAATTAACGACCATACGTCAAGTAGTCTTGCCAATATACCTAGATAGGTTGTATATTAATAAATGAATCAGACTTGTATATTAATCATCCCGTATGTTCTTCCTATCATAGATAGACAAGAAGAACATACGGGATGATTCTCTACTATGATGTCTATATTTAAAAACTATTTCAATAAAATAATCAAAAGCACCAGTAAACCTTCTAAATAAATATACCAAGCTAATAAAGATACCTAATACATGTATGGGATTAATTTAAGTACTTAATTTAATAATTCATTGTATTTATAGAGGTAGCGAACTAGTGAGAGAAACGTTGGGCATTAAAAACTAACAAGTCTGGGCGGGCCAAGCTGTCCTTGTGGAGAGGTTATCGCTCGCTGTTAGCATTTAACGCATTATAAAACATAAGCTATGAAGAACCGCTCCGGCCTGACCACATAAAATTCCGTTGAAGACTTTTTCTACAGACACCGTAGCGATAGTACACGGTACTTCGGGAGCGTGCACCGGCCACAGTCTGTTAAAAGGTCGTATCGAAGGACATTTTTTGTTTTGAATTATTTATCATGTGTTCGCCCGCATGTGGACCGCTTCGGCCACATGATCACTTCTCATTTTAAATGATTCAAAAGTTACGTCGCGAATACATCCATTCTTTAAATTTCAATATAATGTAAAAGAATTTTCCGTTTACAGTAGGACAAAATAGTTTGTAAGTTTTACAGTTAAACAAATTTAAGAATCTCGAATATTTCCTCTTAATTTATATGCGAAGATTGCGTTTGACATTGAAGGAAGAAAAGGAATCAGCGAGGCTTTTGTTTACATGAAAAGCCGGTGATGCGTCCGCACATTCATTTTTAAGCGAGGTTACACTAGATGTAACTTTAAGTACCTTCCTACACCCGCCTACAAAACGTAATTGCTTAGCCTTCTGTATATTTTTCAACGCCATTTGTACTAGAAAAAACGGAGATTTTATACGTCTCTAAACGAACGGTCACAAAAACTGTTCGACACTTTATTATTATTTTGCTCACGGAGTGAATCACAACCAGATTTGGCGAGGGTTAATGACCCAAATGTGTTTAGCGAAGTGTTCAAGGCTAGTACTTATTCAGCTAGTCGATAGAAAAAAATCCGGTATCTGAGAAGGCGATCGACTTGACTTGTTTTCGTCCAATACTTGTTTAGGAAGCAACTCGAATTTTATTACGAGCTTATCCGTTAAAAGCCTTACCGTTATTCAAATTTTTCATAGGATTAATGTTTTGAGGTAAAGTAGACAAGGGTACATATACAAAGTAAGTAGAAAGGTGATGGGATGTCTCAACGTTATTATGGTTACATTTCCAAAACTTTTTATGGTATACTGTGACAATATCGTGCCATCGTGAAGTTTGTATTTGTATGTAAAACTTGAAATAGGTCAGGCAAACCTTGAATACCGGAGAACTAGGGTAATCGTTGCGGAATTTGTAGGTCTCAAGATTATTTTATAGATAAATGTTATATGTATGTGGCATTGACAAGATGTTCACATATTTTAAACTCTTAAGTACTGTACACCTACTTAAAATTTGTTTAAATTATTTCTATTGTTTAGAATTTTCTAATGTTCATATCGATATGCTTTTAGAAACGACTATATCAGCGTGTTAAAGATTGAAAGAAAAAATGCAAACTTAAGGGCTTAGCAGCGAGCTGACTATATACGCTAAATAATGACATCTGATTAATGTTTTTATAAATAAATAATAAATAAATATTGTCAGACAAATTACACAGCGCCATCTAGCCCCAAAGTAAGCGAAGCTTGTGTTATGGGTACTAGACATCTGATAAACATACGTAAATACATTTTTTTTTGTAAATACCTACTTATGATACATAGAAAACACCCAGACTAAGACAAACAGACATGTTCATGCACACAAATGTTTGTCCTATGTGGGAATCGAACCCACGAGCGTTGGTGTCGAAGCCGCGTTATCGACCGCTACGCCACCGAGCTCGTCAAATTTTATGACTTATAGTTTTGTAATTATTAAGGTAAGTCCTTATAGATAAAACCGTTACAGTCAAGTTTTCTGACTTGATACCCGTATGTATTGGAGTGATTTAAAAGACGATTCACTTCAAAAGTCGCAAGAACTACTGACTGACTGACTGATAACATTACATTATGTTATTTACTATATGAAATCGCATAATAAACGAAATAAAGAATATCAACTGAGATATTCTTAAGTCGTGGGTAGTCGCTGATGATAAATTGCTCCAAAACCACGAACTTTACCTCATATTGCGTGCCACCACAATGGTTCAGATGACCTCACGATTTTAAGATGTAAGCCTCCGCCTTTTATCTACATATATTTAAACTATTTTTAACTTTAAAATATAGCGTACTATACCCACCTAATGACCGTACATACATATGTACTTGCATAAGTTGGCATACTGGGGGACAAAAATGGTTATTTAGCCACGTTCCTTTAATACTTCACATCGTGTAACATTAAAGAAATTAATTTTTAAACTTTCGCGTTGCATGATTTGTGAAAATAACAACGGGAATTAACGTGATCATGCTTAAGGATAGTTATGAATCTTTATCTACCCCCTTGTTCTATGATATCCATGTACCGCAACATAAAACACGCACGACATCCCTATTCTGCGAAATAACCGACGCGTACGTTATCTGTTAGTTACCCGACTGCAAACCAAAACGAGGTTGAGTGACCTTAATCACTGGGTTCCATGCCGCAGATAACTTATATCCATCTTTCCAATTGAAATTAGTATTTTTCTTCAGTTCAATCGCTTGACGCACAATTCTTGAGAATTATTAAATTAAGTAGAACGGGGCCAATAGACTCTTTTATACAATAAGGAGCGAATTAAACCGATAAATATTGTACAGCTTCGAACAGGTCATGCCTGAAAGCCACAATGCGACTATCAGTCTTATTACGTACGGCATAAGAATGCCACAAAGTTCGAAGTTTCAAGGTTGACTTGCTCTTATCCATGTTTTCTGTATTTTGAAATACTTAAAAATAGGTTGATTGACATTAGATTGTTCATGGCTTTCGTAGCATGCTTCTACTTTTAAAAGCTTTCATTGATAAATGAGATAAAGGATTAGGTTTTCGTCATTGGTGGTCCTTAATGCGTTCGATAACTTGAAGAGGTATGACGCAATGGCATAAGAATAAATGATAATGGCGTACGTGATTTATTTTTAGTAATCAGAAATAAAGCATTTTGGGTTAACCATGGTCATAAAGCCTCTATATAAAATAATATTTTGATTGAGGCACCTCTCCCACCTATATGTATATACAAATATATATACAAAATCAAATATGTTATGATTTTTTGAAGACAATAATAATTTATACCAATATTTAATGATAAAATGGTATAAGTGATTATACGAGTATATTACAAAACTATAACAAATAATTTTAACAATAAAAAACCGACTCAAAACATTGCTCTACATTTATGTATGTAGATACAGGCTGATGATGATGATGATGATGATGATGATGAAAAAAATATGGGACCAAACGGGAAGTATACTCTTTCAAATAAAAAAAGTTATTTTCAAATCGGTTTATAAATCGCGGAGTAAATAAGTAACAAACATTTAAAAATACAGAATACAGCCGAATTGATAACCTCCTCCTTTTTTGGAGTCGGTTAAAAAATGCATTAAGAATATAAAACTAACAAACTATTCAAGAGCAATGCAAGTGCTACGCGAACATAACACAATGACGTCAATAGATAATTACGCAGCATAATGACGGCTCATACAATGTGATTGGTATACCGTTATTGTCAGGGCAAATTGCAGAACTGTTTCTGCGGTCTGGGTGTTCTCATAGAATTTTATAATATCAATCACGGTAGGCTTTTATTGTTTCCGCAATATAGGGGATTGGATGTAGCCGCAGACTGACTGACCCGCTCGCTCTCTCAGTCTCATGGCTCCATACATAAATGGTTGTAATATTAGTTGAGTAGAGAAAATGCGTTTGCGGTAATGATTGCGGCCTGCGAGCCTGTTAATGCGTTAAATAACTATTTAAACAAAATTAGTAATAATGTAAATTCTCAAATTTAAATTAGTGGTTTAAATTCTTTACCAAATTTATTAGTTATATCAAGTTATATATAAGTACTTAGTCTTAATTACCGATGCTCGTTTAGAAATTTCCAAGACAACTATTCTTAGATGATGTAGTCAAATTAAGTAATTTACGTATTCAATTTAAACACCCCGTGAATAACGATTGTGGTATAATTTAAATTTAAATATTTAAACTAGAAATAAGTTTCATATACTTCTAAAAATTAGCTTAGCTGGAGCCTTTAGTCATGGAATGGAAAACAAAGGATCCAAAGAAGGAACATCCTGGCACGATCCTTTGCCATGATCTTGTCCGATACTAAAAAGGACCCCGATATAGATTAGTTTGAAAAAATAGTGCTATGTTTGTTACCCGATACATGTTATGTCATCACAAAAAAGTAATGCCATGGAACGTTTAGCAATACAGAGTAGAGTGTAAATGGTTGTGTAGTCGGTCTCCAACAACATGGTTACACTTAATAACAGAGAAACTGCATGACAGACGCAGTTTATCATTACGGCACGTTCCCAAATAGCCATCAACTAGAAGAAATGGAGAAGATAGAGGTCAAGAAGAGCTATCTATAAACACGACCACTCTGTTAAGGTAGTACTAGTTAGAAGAATGTGATAAATATATCACATTCATCTAAATTTTAAGTATGTATTTGTAATAAATGCATATGAGTTCTATTTTGGAAAATCACAACATAAAAGTAACAATGGACGAGTAATTCGATAACAGCATTAAGTATGTACTGTTTGTTTCTTTGTATGTTCCTTAATGTAATATGTAACTACGGAAATGCTCTATTCGGGTTAGGTTTGGTTAGACATTTTACGAACGCAAATGTAATCGTGTTACATACTCTCATCTCCAAAACCAAAACTAGGATCGATTAGTCAAACCTAGCAGCGGCTAGATTTCGAGGATTGACTATCTATAATATATTAGGTATTATATCTCTTTAGTATTTTTTTGACGAGCTTGGTGGTCAAATGATTAGCAATGGCCACTTTGACTTCGAGGTCGCGGGTTCGATTCCCGCACAAGACAAACAAGTGTGTGCATGAACATGTCTGTTTGTCTTGATCTAGGTGTTTTCTATGTATTATAAATATGTATTTACAAAAAAAAATGTATTTAAGTACATTAATCAGTTGTCTATGACCCATAACACAAGCTTTACGGTTATTTGGGACTAAATGGCTCTGTATAAATTGTCCAGAAATATTTATTTATTATTTATTTGTAAGTACTGCTATAGTTTTGAACTTTGAGTCGTAATGATGAACTTTGATCTTGCAAATAGTTCAGGATCTTTCAATAGTAGCTTTTGCGAAATCATACTCATAAATGGCGCTGTATAAATTGTCCAGAAATATTTATTTATTTATTTAATACTGACCGTAAGTTGAATATACCTACAAGGCCAATGATCACTATAGTAAAACAGTGGACTACTTCCTAGAACTGTGGTTGTGAGTAACATGAAAAATTCGGTAATAAGCATGGGAAATTACTTGTGAGTCAGGGCCGGAAATGTATTATTATATTTTCGTAAGATAATTCGTTGTGGCCCTAGGGCCTCATTCATAGTCATGCACGGCATGAGCGTATAACTGAAGGCAATATTAAGGAATACACTATTGATAATTGTCTCAAAGAATTATCAAAAATTAGGTTTAGAATACAAAGTAATCTATATACGTACAAATTATCTCTTTTATGATTAAAATATAAATCGTCAAATTAATGTATGTAATATGGTACGTTCGGCATCTGTTTGATGTATTCCTTTTCTTTTTTTCAGTCTTAGGAGCTAGCCACACTTATGTCGATTACATTGCAGATATGTCAAGGAATTTGTCATTATGAGAGATAGACCAATAAAGAAGTTATGCAGTATCTTTTTTTTATACCACTATGGTGATAAACAAGCTTATGACCCGCCTGATGGAAAGCAGTCATCATAGCCAATGGCATGTTTCTCGCATTGCCGACACTGCAAAAACCCAATTACACGTAACGTAAAATATATTCACACGTAATGTGGGAACATTTGTATACGGAAAGGTATAAGCATCATACAGAAATTTCTTGAACCTATCTTTTTTTGAGGCTAATAAGCAACCTTTAGAGAACAGGAATAAGCAGATGCATAGAATCGATGAGGGCAATTAAGGCAGGCTGGACCCGCATATCCTTTAGCTATGGCAATACAGGTATTAAAAGGGCCATGTGGTACTTCGACCATTCCTAGAACTATCGTCACGTGCGGAACATCTTGGATATTAGCAAAAAATGTCCGTTGTAGCGCCCATCGCGGCCCATCTAAGGAATCTAAATGTTACTGTGTTCCCTTTCACACTTCTTTTATAAGAACAGGACAGAAATATTCTGTTTTGCGAATTCTCATGTGTCTCGCTTGATGGGCTGAAGGCATACATGATATTGCAAGTCTTAGGGCAGGATGTTGACTCTTCAAAGTCAATATCCATGAGAATTATGTTCATTAGTGTACTAATTGATATATAAGATGTATATATTGGTGAGTTTATGTCAGAAAGGAGAATATTTATTTACTAATAAACTGCTATTTTAAAGCACTGACACTAGTAAGAGATTCATAATGTTTTTAGGGTTCACAATCTTCACGTTTTTAGGGTTTCGTAAACAAATTTCATTATTTGCCGAAATTAGCCAAATATTGGTATTACTTGTTTACGTCGGGTGGCACACAAGCATACCTGATTTGAAGCAGTTACGGTAGCCATAATAACGCTCGCAACTTGAAATACTCGTTCGACTTCTTTAGGCCAGGCACCTTATCTATCGTATGGAAGTATCGAATCCTCTCCACGCCAGCTTAAGTCATATTTATCTGGATTTTCAAAAAAAATATTGCAATTAAATATATAAAAAAGTGTAAAATTAATAAGTGATAAGTTAGTTGTTTACTTAACATAAAAATTGAGAAATCATTGTAGACAAAAAAGCCTTTAATTTATACTGAGTAACTCTGTGATTGAACACAAATGATCGTCAATACTTCCGAGAAAAGATTTTCTGCCTATTCTTAACGTAATCGCTTTTTTGTGATCACGCTTAAAATGGCAAAGACTTAAAAAGGTAACTGAATCACAATGGAGTGAACACAATAGGCCACAAAGTAACGTGTTGCTCTTTTTCGGATATTTATAAAGATGCATATTTACTGTTCTATAATGGAAACATTCGCAACACATGATAACGATTTCTTTGTCCGTATATTCCAAAAGTTTAAGATCCCTGTAGCCGCGAAAGTAGCGGCACACAACGAGCATGTAGGTCACCTGATGGATAGCAACCACCACTACCCATGTAGATCAGCAACACCAAGGGGTCGCTAAAATGACTAAAAAAGTTAATTAGTTACTTGTCTAACTAGAATGGCTCACTAATAGTTGTATAATCTAAATACGATGTATTTTATCATTCTTTTTGGTTTTTTTTTTTAGATAACTACCGATACTTTCGTATATTACACCTCTTTGTAAAATAGTGCTGTATAGACAAATGACAGTTGAAGTAAACACGAAGACCCTTGGCCTTAATGCGATCGTGAACAGTGCATGCACGCTGGTGGTCATGTTAATTGATGCTCAGAAGCGTCATTGTATTGTTACATTTAATTTAATTATAATGCATTTATACTCTGTAATTTATTGTAATTAAATGTGGCGTCAATAAGTGTTTTTTCAACTTCTAGACTTTTTATTTATGGTTAACGTTGTTGAGTAACAATTTAAGATAATAATAAATCATTGGCTGGCCTTAAATCTAAACAAATTTCAGTTTAAGTCCAGCGAATAATTGATTCATATGTACATGTATATATGTAAGAAATAACGGAGTTCCCTAACAGAGCGTTTAAGTTGCCTAAAACGAAGCTCCTTCAATTTTATTTTACAGAAAAGAAACTGGGACTGGCATTTGCAAGTCACAAAAGTGCCAAATGAACCCGCATCACATCAAGTAGATTCGGTGTTCTTTATTTTGTCCATTGTAACCACTATATCTACTATTATTATTATTGTCTAAACTACGTCGGGTGGTAGACAAGCATACGGCCCGCCTGATGTTAAGCGGTTACGGTAGCCATATTAACGCTCACCTCACTCACTCGCAGGAACACAACAACCCTCAAGGGAGTTGTTATTTGGCTGCGGTATTCTGTGAGGTGGAGGTACATTCAACAATTACATTCTCCAGTATGGTACCTTACAATTACGCTCCCTACCTCTCTTTTCGCCAGATCTTCGTTTGTCAGTCAGCAGGGTGCACCGCGTGAAGTTGACTTTTGTTCAAAGTTGTTGATGAACCACTTAGACCCCATTATTTACATTATAACACATTAAAAAAACCGTAGCAATTGTTTTTATACGAGTATACCGATATATTTTAGTCCCAATCTATTTGCTTAGTTGCTCAAATCTTACCAAACAAAAACATAAAATTTGTACGCGACTCAAACAGTTGTTAAGCGAGCAATCACCTCTTAACGTCCTTGTTTTAGGCACATAATTATACTAATTTAATGTGCATAATTCTCGCGGAACTAGCGTGTATAAACTGAATGTTATATTAACACTTATTTATAACATTTAAGTGGGAAAACCAGCAAATAGCTTGATAGTAAACGGCACCGATATAAACCGATATAGACGGACGGAAACGGATAGTAACCTCACCGCACACTTTACTATACTAATAGCTGTTTATTTTGTATATGTAAAAGTCATTTTAGTCAACAGCTAGCATGCTGTAACATTTTCTATATAAGATAGTCCACCGTAACCCATAACGGCGAGAAGTATTTAGCATTCGTAGCGCTAAGAAAGACCCGCAAATACTAAAGTGTAACGGTCTATAAACTTTTGATTGTACAAATAGTCCTGACTAGAGATGGGCAAAATGCCGGGCATTTATAATAAATTACCTATAAGTACATATAAATTCCCTATTTATGTCCAAACTCTGGGTATTTAGGCATTTATATGTCTCATTGGGAATATGTCGTAAGTGCCCGGCTTTTGGCCCATCTCTAATCCTGACTACAAATGGCACTAAAAACAAAAGCATTGTGTATAAGTACTTTATGAGAATGTTATTCCTTGGTGTATTCTCTAAAAAAAATTGGCAGCAAACATTGCCGATAGCAACCCTGTCGTTGAACTGTAAAACTTGGCCATTGTAAATTATCAACGGAATGCCATTTTTTTTAAACAATAGTAACGCAGATAAACATGTGCGAGGGTATACTGTAGTGTTATTTTTGTGTGTGTATAGACACAAAATAAGAGTCTACCTCTTCCAAGTAAATGAACACAAATATTGATTTGTGCTTATTTATTACAAACGCTAATGTAGTGTAAATAGTGAATACTATTACTATATAAAACTATATAATATATATATAATATATGATATATAGATAAATATTTTCAAAGATACCACACAAGGCACTAGTGTGGTATCTTTGAAAATAGTAATACATATATGTAATCGTCGAATAGAATCTATGTAAGTGTAGTAAGTGATAGCGTACGGACAGTACACGTTGGAATGCCTGAGAAAATCACTGTTTATAATCGAAAACTGAATATTTTTGGGGTTCGTTCATTAGAATGAAATCCTTATAGGTTTACTCGTGTGACTGTCTGACCGTCTGTTATAGCAAATTTTCTCCGAATCTACATGTATTTCTATGACCCAAGTACAGACGTGTAACGCAAATAAACATTTTTTTAATATTTGGGTATAAAAAAAACATTTTCGCGTGCCTTAACTCCTTCATTTTATAATTATATAAATTCATTTTATAAATTATAATTATTTAAGTTGTTGAAAATAACTTAAAGTTTTTATGTTATTTTTATTTAATATCTACCTAAATCTTTGTATAATATTATATGAGATTTAATCAGTTTATATATTTTAGTTTTAGGTATATTTAACTGTGATATTTACGAACACTTAATACTACAAACTGTAACTAACAAAGATAATTTAGGGGTGTAAGTGGTTCATCAACACCTTTGAAGCAAAGCCAACTTCACCTGCACGCGGTGCACCCTGCTGACTGACAAACGAAGCTCTGCCGAAAAGAGAGGTAGGGAGCGTAATTGTAAGCTACCCGACTGGGGAATGTAACTCCACCTTACAGAATACCGCAGCCAAATAACAATTCCCTTGAGGGTTGTTGTGTTCCTGCGAGTGAGTGAGGTCACCAGAAAGGAAGGAGATGCTGCGTTGGCAGCGGGGGTGGTGGCGCGCGAGCGACATTTTATGTTGCGAGCGTTAATATGGCTACGGCAACCGCTTCACATCAGGCGGGCCATATGATTGTCTGCCACCCGACGTAGAATAAAAAAAAAAAAAAAAAAAAAATGTATACACGTGTACATTAATATGTCCAAAATATATAAATGATATTTTCATCATTATCCTGATAAACAAACTAATAATTCATAATTTTAGTATGAAATTTTATACTGTATATTAAAAAGAATGATATTCAACGGATTGTTATTCAACGATTGTAACGGTTTTCCGTTAATGACCATCGAAGGTCAATAGCTTATAGTGTACGGTTCCCATCGCTCTGTAGCGGATATGTGACGTAACTATGTTTATATTCGCAATTTAAAATATATATTAGCTATTGCAATTATTAAATTTAACAAATTTAAATAACATTATTTAACTTTAAACCATTACAAAGAGGACGCTACGAACTTTCTGTAGCGATACTCGTTGATGTCTTTTATATCAAAATCAGAATTAGTTATTTTAATATAACGATTTAATTACAATTTACAAACCATAGCACATTAATATGTGCTATTACTATGATTGTTGTATTTATAATAAATTATAATGCAATAAATAATACATGTCTCTTTTTTTCAGGTCATGTTGCTCGTTAAAACGATTTCAATTAAATTAATATAGAGAGAGATAGATCCCTAATAACCTAGGTAACTTTATCTCTCTTTGTGAGGAATGTATGTATAGGTTATATTATACAATTTAAAGAATATCAATCGTGAATTGTATTTTTTTTAAATTCTACACTTTTTTTGACTTTGTTATTAAATAACAAATGCTATATAATATTTAGTTTTTATCATTCTTCTCAACATAGTTGCATCCACTGCTGAACATAATGCCTCTGCCACGGCTCTCCATTTAGTACTTGATGAGGCGGTTCTGGTTCAGGTCGCCCCTGCCGTCTTTTTTATATCGTCCGACCATCTGGACACTTCCCGGACAGGAAGATGATCCTGTCTGGGGTCGCCAATACAGGACTTTCGGGCTCCATCTGACATCGTCTCTGCGGGAGATATGTCCAGCCCAACGCCATTTCAGGCATGCGACTCGTTCTCCGATGTTGGTGACCTTTGTTATTGGACGTATGATGTCGTCTCTAGTTCTATCTCGCTGAGAGATACCGAGCATAGAGCGTTCCATAGTTCTCTATGCTGCTTTTAGCATGTGTAGCATCCCGGCAGCAAGCGTCCACGTTTCGCGTGGAATAGTACACTGGTAAAAAATACGTGTTTTCAAGTTTTGTGAGATTCTTCACTTGAATACATCTTTTAATTTCCCACAAGCCGCCCAGCCTAATTTGGATTCGCCATATCTGTCATAGGTATTTATCGTTAGTATGTTTTTATTTTATGTTTTAATTTGTAGTAAAATTTAAATAATGATACAATAGGGAACCTGACCCCATTGTTGACTCCCGTCGAATGCCCCTATATTTATTATGCACATTGTCACGGGTACTCGGCCTTCAGTGCGCGCCCTTTAGCTCACAGGTGAAAAAACACCTGTAATTGCTTCATAAAAGTATTCCTATTTTTGTGCCCTTTAAAGAATTAAAACGTAGATAACCGGAGATCATTTTTTGTAGCGGCACTACCATTCGATTATATGTCGGAACAATTAGTTTAAGTTGAACAGCTGTGACATAATAAATAGCTTCTTGTTGAAGCAGATGATTCTAAAAATAAATTTGAATGAATAAGAATGAATGTCAAAAGGTTACTCGATTGTAAATATGAATGATTGGAACAAGTGACAGCAAATTTTATGCAAATGAGTACGCGAATGGCGTCGATGTTAATTATATTGAAATGACAGTCGAGATTGCGGTGACTAACCTAAATACAAAGCGAGCGGCGATGCCCGGCCGGAAACCGCGCCATTGTGCTGCAACCATTGACACCTCGCTGCCTACATCATTCGGTCAATTCCTGGCCATTACTAGCATTCTCATCAATGCGAGCATATGTCTCAAATAACTATTAGAAAGGAGATGATAATGTAAAGTCAATTTGTGGTCAAAAGTGTCCTCTTACTTTGTCATATTATTTTGCACTAGATATGGTTCTAGCCATTAAAATAATTTAATGAGGGCCCACGCAATCTAAGTACATACCAAATAGTTTTTCATTAGCGTAGATTTGTCAGGCAATATACAGTCCACAAAATTTCCATTCAGTAGCTTTTGATTTTTTAAAACACTTTTGTGGAGAACAACCATAAGATCTGCAATCGTAGGCAGACAATGTCGCCTATAGAAACTTGCAATACTTTTTTCATTTTTTTTTCATTTTGATAACCTTCATCAAGTCATATTTTTATATTACGTTGAGTGGCAGACAAGCACACGGACCACCTAATGTAAAGCGGTTACCTTTGCCGCCACTTCCGCTGCCAACGTCGCAGCTCCTTCCTTTCTGGTGACCTCACTCACTCATAGGAGTAAGATTTGCATAAGAATCCATAAGTAGTATAAATGTATTTGGTAGCTTTTTCAAATGATAGATGTTATGACATTGTAACTAATAAAATGGTTTTTATGGACAATTTGAAAAAACTTTTGCTAGAACAGTAATAAAATGTATAGGCTAATTTACGATACAAGTTTGTAGTAAGTTTAAAATGATCTCTGATGTTGTACATCAATACGTTCGAGTAGGTATAACATTCACTTATGTATTAATTTAATTATTTTATTAATATCTAGTAATGTTTGATGATATTGGTTCATTTTTGCTTCTAGTAACTAAACCAGCGAATATAACGACATGTCGACCGTAGCCTGTCCATGGATAAGTTTATTTATCTCTATTTCCTCCGTGCTTCGGAGGGCTCGTTAAGCCGTCGGTCCCGGATGTTGTCATTAGATGACAGTCGTTATGCCAAGTCAGTGGCCTTTAGTAGGCTTGAAAACACTAGCCTCCGCCAACCCGCAGTTGAGCAGTGTGGTGGAGTATGCTCGAAACCCTTTTGATTGATTTGAGACCCGTATCCCAGCAGTGGAGTTGACGAGGATGATACGTCATGAGCAGTTTTATAAACATTTTTTTTTTTGTAATTTACATACAGTATTTTTAATTACCGTTTTGTTTTTATTCCACTTTCTTGTTTTATTATTATAGACAAAAAATGAGTAGTACGTAAGTGATGCAGTCAAAAAACATAGAATGTTTTGAAAGTATTTCAGGATAATTCATAGACGGTTTAGTCGCTAGCAACAAACATTATAACACATGGAACATCTAATAAACTGTTTCAATATTAACAAAAAATGAAGTGTCTATAGTTAAGAGCACTACATGAAGTCAACTTTTAGCATATGGATGAGAGTAAACATTTCGTGGTAACACGCAAAAACACGACAGTTATATCTATGAGTCACGCCCGTTAACTGACGGCTAACACCGTTAAATTGTACGATGGGCAAATCAAGGAATAATTTAATATATAATTATTTATTGCGAAAATTGTACAAGACTGAGATATAAATTAACAGGAATGTAGATTTTACAATGAAAGGTTGGACTGGGTTTTAATATGTCAAAAAATCTGTAACGACATTTTGAAGTAAAACTTCTTTACGCCCGCTTAACTTGGAGAATAAGCTGGTGAATGCGTGACGAGAGCGTTACGGAAACGGCGAGCGGAAGTTGAGAGGGAAATATAAGTTAGTAGAGCTAAAGAAGTTTTACTACAGTCGTGTGGTCTAAAACGAGTGTGCGTTTTATTTTTGTATCATGTTCGAAGTAAATAAGATTTTTGTAGTAAGGTGTTTGACAGGGCAATTCGCTTCATTGAATTTTTTGCATAATTTTTCATGTAAGCGACGTGTATGTCTTAATGAAATATAAAGTTTATTATTGAATCAAAACCGAACCGAAGGATTGGTAAATAAAGAAATAAATACTACATAAAAGGATAAGTAGACATGGGTTAATGTAAAACACTTATGCTATGTAATGTAACCCCAAGCATATAAATTTAGAACGATTTTGATACATTTGTGTATACACAAATGTGACATACAAATCCGCAGTTTAAGTTCATAAAAATCTGAGCAAAATAAATGACCCTGCTATACAGTTTCGATTCAAATATTCCAGTGTGAAATATATACCACGAAGTAACCACACTACATTGACAATACCTAGTCACAGATTAGGATCACGGCAGTAACAGAAATGATCTCAGGTAGAGGATTGTTGCGCGTAGAGAACAGGATTCTGTCCAAATGGAACCCGGCGTACTTTTTTTGTGAGACGCCAAATGGCCGTTATGAGCTAAAATAAAAAATCTGCAGTTTGTTTTTTTTTTTTTGGATTAGCGAAATACTGCATTAGAATTAAAATATGACTACATACACTATATATATAGAGGAGCTCGATGGCATCGTTGGGCGTGTCAGTCGACGATAGCCTGTACGTGGCTGGGATTATTCATCTCGAGCTCATCCGGTCTTCGGAGAGCACGTTAAGCCATCGTCCCCGGCTGTTGTCTTTAGATGACAGAAGTTAAGCCAAGTCAATGGCCTTAAGGCGGCTTGAAAACCATTGCCCTCACCAACCCCCAGTTGAGCAACATGGTGGAATATGCTGATATGTATGAAGTTTTTTGGTAAAGTTTTATTAACATGACGATGGAATGCTAGAAAAAATAAAAGAAATCATTCTACTGGTGCATACCATGAAGATAAAAGCATATTTTTCTATAGAAAAGTAAAAAAAAAGAACACTACGAAGGAATATGATAAAAGGCATGCAAGGGATGGACACGCATAACTAAGAAACAGGTAACAGATAGGTAATTTGAAACTCACCGATGCATTCCTTATCTTTCTTAGAGTGGCGGGGAATAGGACCATCATCGAGAGGAGATCCTGGGCAAAGAGGATCAGATTTACTTGACAGTAACTCCTGTCCTTCCTGCAAGCCCAGTTGCTGCTCATGCAGCCGTTTCTTTATCAAGAAGATTTTCGGCATCTTCAGGCGTTATAGAACACTGCACTCAATCCTTCTGTTCTTATGTGTCACTGTCTTTCAAAATTCACGGGTCAGCATCATTCACACTTCACGGTAAGTTTCCTCGCATCGTTGATGTTTATTTGTTACGTAGTAGCTAGCGGCACATGCGGTACCGTTGGCCGCTGCGAATGGACTGAGACTTGATGGTGCGGTGTGCGGTGCTGGCGACACCGTTGCCCCAACAGGTCCGCCCCCGCCCCCGCCGGCGCCGCCCGCCCCGTGCGCCCGCGCAGCGTCCACCGGCACCTACGAACAACACAAGTACACATTCCTGTATTTCCAGTAAAAGTGCCGATTCGTGTATCGACATCGACTCATCATTATTCCAACAATGCTTTCCTCTATTTTGCTGACCCTTCCCTGAATATACAATTGTCTTCATTTCATTCGTTCGGTTTCTATTGCTATGAGGGTTGGGGATCCATTGACATTTTTGTCAATTTTCGATAGAACACACTTTACTGACCTTGTGCTTAAGTTTTTAGTCTTGTGCTTTATGTATTTCAATGTAAATTTCTCAGAACTCTAAAATCTGTGTCAGTCGAATCATCAAATGAATCACACGAAAACAAGAAGGCTTTATAATATTTAACACCCGGCTTTATAATATTTTACAATTTTTAACACCCGGGACTGCAGTGGACTTCATTGTTCATTGCCTTTTTTGATGATCACCGCTGTTAATCCTGGCTACACAGGAGACACAGTGGTGGGAATGTATCGTAGGCTCCCGTCCTATTATTTAAAGTTACATCAATAACAGACATAAATAACCTCATAAATGAATTATGATTATAACCTCGAGAATTTATAAAACTTTCTGTTATAGACACTTTTTTTTTTTTAATGTTTATATTTGAATTTTTGAATTGTCTTTGTATTTCGATTGCTTTAGTGTCATTGAACGAATATACTTATATACTTATTAGTGTTCAATATTAGTGTTCGGTTTTCCATTATTAATTACGTCGCGAAACAGTTCACTCGCATTATTATCCACTTCATTTTGGTCCTTCTCCCTTTATTACTAGCATAATAATATGTTGTGCGTAAATTAATAATTTTGTTTTTTCGCATTTGACATTTCATCGTAGTTCGTTTTCACGTATTTATTGTTTATTTTCATTGTAGTTTTCATACAATACTTTTTATATTTTATATAATATTTTAGTTTAATTTATTTATACTCGTATTTATTAATCACCCGTAGTAAAACTACTTTTGTAGAGTCATGTCAATCGATCATGCGCGTAGCCGTCGTGTTGTAGTTTCCGCACAGGCACCTACCGACGGTGCTCAAGCCATTCCCTCTTTTGCACTGGAGATGGATACAGCTCGTAGTGAGCGGACTGCTTAGTCCAATTCAACTCGGTCTCCTTCCTCAATTGTAAGAGCCCAAAAAGCAGCGTTAAAGGCACTGGCAATGCGGCGACGTTTAGAACAGCGGAAGGAACTGGCGTTACTATATTTTAAGTGTTTTTATGTATTTATGTTCATTATGTAAAATATACATAATACAAACAAACACACAAATAAATAATAATAAAAATAAGTCGGGTTTTCCTTCCTGACGCTATAACTCCAGAACGCACGAACCGATTTCCACGGTTTTGCATTCGTTGGAAAGGTCTCGGGCTCCGTGAGGTTTATAGCAAAGAAAATTCTGGAAAAATTTGAAAAGAAAAGCGGGAAAATCTTTTTTCACATACACCGCCATCTGGTGGCGAAACGGAGTTCGCCGGGTTTGCTAGTAAATAATAAAAACGGGTTGCACTCCAGAAGTGCCGGCAGAAGTGAAAATTAACGTTGAACATTAACGTTATGCATTTTTGAATATTTTGGAATGGTTAGGGAATAATTTCACACGAATTGCTTTATTTATCAGTATAAGAGTAATATCATTTATGTGGTAAAATAGATTTTACCACATAAATATTCATTTATTGCGCTATCGTACACAAACATGACAATTTATATTACATTAAAAATAAACAGCAGGAGTAGGCATTTTCGCCGGGCGGTAGAAAGAGAGGGGGATATTACTTCCTCTCCTACGCCGCGCCGGCGCCGGCGGTCTACTCTCCCTCCTCGAATTTTCGATCGGGTCACGTGCCCTAATGCGAGTTTAACATTTTTAATTTAATTATAAATTTTAATTTTTAATCCCAAAAAGTGCACAACTTCGCTAAAGAAGTTTACTTCAATATTTACTTCAATAATAAATATTCCTGGACAAATTACAGCACATCTAGTCCCAAACTAAGCAAAGCTACTGGTTAGCTACATAACTGATATTATAGGTATTTAATATAATTTTTAAATACATACATACTTATAATACATAGAAAACACCCAAACGAAGACAAAAAGACATGTTCATGCACACAAATATTTTTGTCTTACGCGGAAATCGCACCCGCGACCTCGGAGTCAAAGTTGCCATTACTAACTATGTATTCGACCACCGAGCTCGAAATTTACGAATTGTTAAAATTTATTGTTAAGTTAAGACCATATTGTCAATGTTTATTTGTCGGTGGTTTTTCATTGAAATGAACGCAACTTTACATAGTACGGAGATAGTAATCAGCATAGGGTCAGTTTAAAACGTCAAACACAAACGTTATTTGTAATAAACTTTACGGCACCTATTGTAGTCCATGGTTTTGACGGTTGGTATTGTCTTTTTGTAAAGTCCATTACTCGTACTATTAGCTACAGATAACAGAGCCACAGCGGTATCTTTGTTGTCATGCCTGCGGCGTGCTTGTGTTCTGGCGAAGTCGCCAAGTTTTAGTTTTAGTTAGTCTTTAGTTTTTAATTTGATATTTAGTCGTTTAGTTTTACTTCGCTGTTTTTACTTCGCATATAAATACCATGGATTAGTCATATCTTGTACGAGAACGAATCCGGAACGAAGAAATTTGACGGAGAACCAAAGTTGTCGACATACGTAGCTCTCAGAGTCAGCAGGCTGAAGTGCAGTGGGCTGGCCCACTGGCCATCACTATACCGCTGTGGCTGTGTTATCTGTATCTGCCATCACTATGGCAGATAGGGGAGGACAGTTCTAGAGTAAAGACCTGGTACGGCGCGACGAAGCGTCGGGGGCTCCCTCTCTAAATGGGCCGACGACCTCAAGGGAAGGATTATGATGATGATGATGATGATATATTTTGTGTAACAAATAAATATAAAAAAGAATTATTGGAAAATAAGCCACTTCATAATCATAATATATACATTCAAAATCATAATACTTCATTGGCTATCGTTGGAACTTTCCTTCCTATTTTAATGTAATTTTCATTGAAAAGAATTTAAAGGGCCCTACATAAGATATTGTCTTATTGTGGAAATATTTAGAGTTCCTAATGAAGTTTGTTAAACCATGCATAAAGTGGCTGATTACAGTTAGCCAGTATTTAAAATTACTCAATACAACGACTTCTATGTGCATACTACTACATTCTTACTACAATCTTTGACTCAATATCATATATTTGAGATGCAGATTTAGTTGTATATGATTTTTGTTTTATAAACGTTATAATTGTATAGTTTGTAGTTGCACTATTATTTTTCGCGGGAGTTTTTTAAAGCCTTATATTAATTCTACACAAAGCTGACCAACGTAAGGAATTTCTATACAGCAATTTCTATCCAGATTCTAAAGAATGTAATGGTAGCATAAATATATAAGTTTGATTTTGGTATAACTTCGTGCGTTTTTGTGGTCCACTGTGGCTGGCATGTAGTAATTCAGCCCACGCTCGCCGAGCACAATAATGACATCACGGCACCGCGAATCGTAACACATACTAAGTATTACGCATATGTATACACTAAGATCTGTGAAGATTCAGCTAATTGTAAGAGAATATAATCAACAATAATGTGACCACAGCTGGTGCAACCTGGTCAAAACGTCAGGCAATAATAAAGGTATGTAAAATGTAAATACCCTTATGATCGGGTTAATTCCCGTTACTATTTTATATATTTAAAGAAGGTAATTTTTATAGAATTATTATTTAAATAATAATCATTGTGTTAATTTTTATACAATTTTTATTATTAAATAAAAAAAATATTTATTATTTATTTATTTTCTCAGATTATAAATTTATAAATCTAAATTTGATCTGAATCCTTCTGCAATAATATTATGAATATCAAAATATGGTGAAAGATATTAAGAAAAATACTGTCGGTAGTTTAATTTAAGCTTAAGAATGTCCTCGATAGAATTTTTTCTCAATAAATCTACAGGGGCATTTTTTTACATAACCATTTCTTTAGAAATTATCTTAAAATCCGATTGTATAAATAAATAACTTCCTTGCTCAAATGGTAAACTTCCTCTGCTATTGATATAGCTGAAATAAGAACTTACTTGTTAGTAATATATTAACACTATACACTATTCAACGTGTTTTAACGGTTAAGAAGAAAATAAGAATTTGTTTGAAATACTTCGAATATCAACAAAGAGATTACGTACGACCAATCCAAACAACAATAAGTCCAATACAAGTAAATAGTTAACTGTTTACTTATATTGGACCGTTTTCTCAGAACTGGGATTAATCCCTTTTCTGAGAAAACCGTCCAATACGGTTCAAAACGGTCGGTACTTAGATTTTTTGTTCTTCTCTCCAGGAGAGTAAACATCTTAAAAGAAGATGAGTCTACCTACGGAATAAGTGGAATACTGTACAAGTAACAATTATTATATGTTACTTTGTTATTTTCCTATATATAATATCTATTTTTTATTAATTATAATAATATAGATTAAGAATTCTAGATGGTCGGATGACCTTAACAAAGCGGCTGGATGCGGAAGGCGGAGGATCGTATTTAGTGGAAAGCATTGCATCATCATCATCAGCTGTATCTATACAGGATGATGATGATGATTTATATAAAGAATAAACTTGTATTTATACCAAAACTTGTATTAGTTTTGTTTAACACTACACAGACAGAGAAAATTTATTGTATACTCTAAAAAAATTTCGTCGAAATTAAGGATTGCATCTACATTTGCATATCCATAACTGTATTTTGTTTGGCTAAACCCATTTAACATTACTATATTTGAATGTATTTTTTTTTTGTTAGGTTCGACTAACTCACGTAACAAAAAAAAACCTAAAAATAATATATATAATTTTATTTATCACTACATATTTTAAAACAAAGTTCTCCACCGCGTCTCTTAACGCGATAAATTTAACAACTACTGGACTTTTTATTATACAGTTTTCACCAATTCAAGGAGGATTATGAGGAAAGATATAAAGTACACTAAACGGTTTTGTATAAATTGACTAAAATATTGAGATTATTATTGAATACGCCGGAAAAAAAAGTGGCATGGCAGTGGCATGATTTTTTCCGCCGCTTTACTCCTTTGCCGCTTTACTCTACCAGTCGCATTCCCATACAGTCATTTTTAGGACTGACTGGCATGAATGCTCACTTCATAATAGCTATCAGTAAGTCAAATTTTAATCAGAAGGCCAATTCTCGTAATTTTTCTACGAACACAGATTGAAAGTTGACCGAATCGAGATTGAATTGTGAATTGACTAAAATTATATACTTGATTTCATTAATTAATTATTATCAATTCTTATTGTTGGCAAAGTAACATTCTTTGTTACTTTATATATATTTGTTGTTTAATTTTCCCTCATATTTCGATACAATCCCGCTTAAATTTTATTTTGAAGTTACGTATTGTGTTACGGTAATACCAAATGTGACATTTATGAGATCGAGACTGGCTCGAAACTGAATTTTGACTATAATTTTAATTACGAGAATTGCCCCTCTGATCCATCTACTGAACTTGTGTTGACAGATCAGTCAGTAACGGTTGACTTTTATAGATACAGAAGAAGACTAACGTATACAGAGAACTTGACGAACCTTTTTCAATAACGCAAAAAATATATATTGTTACGCAAAACTCCGCTGACGATTTTATACCAACGGCAATTTTCGTAGCCGAAGCATCGTTTTGCAGAACATAAATCACTTTTATTAAAAAATGCAACTAACGAGACCATAAAGTGCCAAGATGTTGTTTGACACAAATAAACCAAAACTGTAATGCGCTACCGAAATGGTTATGTTTACTTTTTTAACGTGAATAAAAAATGGAAGTGATTTTTGTGCTGGCAACATTATGAGTTTTTTGTGGCGAGCCAATCGTTAAGTATAATGTTATTTAAAATTGGATATTATTGGGACCATTTAGAAGCTGATTCGATTGAAAATAGGTTATTAAAGTCTCGTTTTAATGTACTGATTATTATCATGATTTAAATTTTTAATGGGAATAATTAAGGTATCAAGATAGATAGAATATAGTTTACTTGCATAATAAAAAATTAAAGTACAGTGACTCAATAATTCACTTTAACTTTATGTATTTTAAAAAAATACATAGATATAAATAAATACATCTAAATTAGAACTAATTATATTCCAGTTCTGTGTTCTAGCTGATTTCAATCATTGTCCATTTTGACGTCCTCAAGAGAACTAAAAATGCAATTAATAAAAAGATGCTAAAATCGTATAATCTAAAAATCCCAATCTTCTTTAAATCAAAATCCCAATTTTTTTTATGTCAAGGTGACGTCATAAGTGACTTCTATAGCGATGTGATGGTAACCCAAGGAGATGGTAGGATTTGCATGCGCGTGGCTGTAGTGCGCAATGCGTAGCAACCAGAGGCCAAGATCGTCATGGCAACTATGTAGTGGAAAAAAAATTGGGGGAAAAAATTGGGATTTTTTAGATTATACGATTTTAGCATCTTTTTATTAATTGCATTTTTTTTTATTGTGTATTATTGTAATTAATACCAATTTAATAACAGCGCCATGCTGCTCCCAAGTGAATGGAATGGTGCATGCCATTGTTTCGCTGGAAGTTATGAAACGTTGTCCTGAATGTCCCCACGAAACGTTCCCTGGGAATGTTCCTATAGATGTGAGAGAGGCCTCAAATCAGATGTGGATAGTTATACATCAACGTGGATAGTTATACAATCTGCAATGCAGTTAATTATAACATGTGTCTACCTACTGCTGGTTATATGTCTTCCCGGTTTTTTTTCTAGATTGGCTGATGATCTCAGGAAAAGCCACTGGAATCACTGGAAGCGGGTGGATGTAAACACGAAAAACGGACGACCACATAAGGGAGAAAGCACCCGAGAAAACAATTTCATCAGTCATACTTAGAGATGGACAAAATGCTGGGTAATGATTAATGGTAAATGATTCCGTATATTTAGATACAAAAGCCTATATTTTAGGCATAAATAGGAAATTTATATGTATACTATTGGGAATATATCCCAATAGTATACATGTCAAGTCATAATTATATCTTACACAGACAAATTGATGAATCTGTCTCGTGCTTTTGACTATTAGGTCAGTTTTTATCCCGGTTTGTCTATTTCGAGAGATAAAAATCTTGAATTGCTAGCTCTTCACTAAACCGCCATCTTGACCTACGGAATGAATCATCTTTTTATATTCTACAGAATTGTTAATGTGCAAGACAATAACTTTATTACCGGATAATTGATAGACACGCGATATTAGCGAATACAATGAATTTAAAATAGCTATTCAATTTTAGCTTTATAAAGAAATGCCGTTATTATAGTCATTAGAACTTCTAATACAATTATTTCAAGTGACATTAATGCAGTTAAATAGGTGGAAAAGGCTTTCTGGCATAAAATACGAATATTAATATATCGTAGTATGAACACTGTGCTGTTAACTGAAGCGGTAGTAAGCGCTAATTTTCGTAGCTATTCATCGATTGCGCAACGCGCCGCCGAGTCGGTCGCTGCCGCCAACCGTCTCAGTACCGCATGAGCGACTACGACTTGCTTCAAGTTCTTGGTAACGCTGACCTTCTTCAAGTTTAACTCACTGGTCAATATCGATTGCTTGGTATTATCGTTTATTACTTGTACCGCCGCATCGCCTTTATCTGAATATTCTATGGCAAATCACGAATTCGAGCAAACAAAATCTTGTGTTCTTGAATCTCTAGATTTGGTTGCATCATGCGATTTATTCGATTTAGTAATCTATATTATTTGAATCGATGTGTTATGTAACTTTCGATTTAAGTTTCAAAATAGTTAATTGTTAAATGTCTAATAAACCTTAGTTCTATTGATCTTCAGTTGAGTAGCCATCTTTTAATGCCTTATTTGTCAACTTAAGTCTTAACTACTGCCCCTATAATGACTTGGATAGTCTCTTCCATTAGCTTCTCATTACCAACTTCTACTAATGTTTTGTCTTTGTTGGACGCTGCTATTAATCCTGGCTACAGAAAATACAACGGTAGGAATGTGAAATAGGTCTGACTAATATCGTTGCTGCAATGTTTTTCAATTCTTTGCAAGATACGCGTAAAACAATTGGTAAATTAGTTGTTTAGGTGAATCATAAAACGGACTCCAAGAAGTCACTTGCTAGTAATGAACTATACGTGTGAAAACAGCCGAGAGAAAAAGTCAATAGAAAATATCGTTATTTAGTTATTAGTAGGCATTGAATGTGATAATATTGTTGACTGGCATGGAATTTTTCAATCAAGATTTTGAATCTATTAAACTTGGCTCGAACTACGTACACCAGTACCATATATAGTAAGTTTAAACTCAATTGGAATTCTAAATTGAACTTATCAATAAGCCATTTCATTGCCTGCCATGCGCCACCATCTCTCGCCATATATAAATAATTGACAACTGCCGTATAGGCATGACGATTTAGGCATTCAATTTACACGTTTGATTGGCTCTGCAGTGATAATAAAGACGCAGTCTTTCAATTCGTATTTGCTTTAACATTTTTACCCTGAGTTGACGATATCTCGAACGCTAATTATGTAGAAATAGCCAGTTGACGCATGAAGATCAGATTGTCTGGTGACGTATATTATTGCATTTATTAATAAAATATTAATAAATTACCTTCTAGAAGGAATGCATTGAATTTATGTTTAAAATTACTGGGAAAATTGGACAAATTGATTCAGTCATCACATTTTAAGTATAGTAATCTAAGGAATTGATAACGCGTAAAGATATACATAGAATAGAATAAATTTTATTGCATGAATATGACAACGATACATACAAGAAATTTGCAAAAATGAAAAGTACAAAATTCAGTCTTATCGTTAAAAGCAAATGTCTTCCAGACAACCTTTATAAGAGAAACAATGACAAAATAAGGTAGGTGGCGCATTAATAATTGTTAAAAATTATGCAATAAGTATAATACAAATAGATATATAAATATATTTTTCAATATCATCAAATATATTTTCGTATACATTTGCTGGAGGAGAAATAATTAGATAGTGTAAACTATTCAGGCGAAATAATTTGCATTAGCAGAATAAACACGTTATACTGAATTAAAGCGGTTGTTGACCTCATTTTCGTGTATAATCTATAAAACGGAATTTTCAATCGTAAATAAAGAATATTGAAATAGTATATCATTATAAAATTATGTGTAGTTTGGGATTAATGATGTAGTTGGTACATAGTGGCAAAAATCTATTGGTTTTTGTACTGTCTCTGAAGTCTGCAATAACAAACTGTATTTATTGTATTTGCAAATATTAAAATATTCTGTATTTGCAAACAGATGCTATATTATCATTTTGATCCCGTTAATTCACATGAGGATAATCCTTCTAAATTAAAAATAGATTTAAATCGCAGTAATGTTGTTTGTAAATAAAAAAACCGGACAAGTGCGAGTCGGACTCGCCCACCGAGGGTTCCGTAGGTAAGTAGTATCATTATTAAATTTGATATTTTTCATTATAAATAAGAAATTTATAATGAAAAATATAAATTTCTTATTTATATGATACCCCATTTGAACTAGTAGATTCAATTTGAAATTTCGACACCCTATAAAAAATATAGACCCCCTATTTTTTAAGATCTATTTACAAATGTATAGTTTTGAGATTTATTCCTGTACTTGTAGTCTATAACGATGTTACTTGCCAAATTTCATAGTTCTAGGTCAACGGGAAGTACCAACGGGAAGTAGTAATAGGTTTTGATTCCCTTGAGTGTGTCGAAATATGCGTTTTTTGCTGAATAAACGGCCGTAACTTTTTTCTACGTAAACTTAGCAGTTTGATTTTTTTTTAACTTCATGGGACCGTAGACCTGAGTATACAGTTCAAATTTCAGCTTGATACCTCCACGCATTCTCGACATAGAAATTCTTGACAGACAGACAGACAGACAGACAGACAGACAGACAGACAGACAGACGGACAACAAAGTGATCTTATAAGGGTTCCGTTTTTCCTGTTGAGGTTCGGAACCCTAAAAATGACTGATATGGAATACAGACAAATTTAAACTACAATTCAATTTCTAAAAAGTTTTGTTATGGTGTTTCTTTTATTGCATGGGTAAAGAATACAGGCATAAAATATATATTTTCAAAATTTAGTATACTAAATAAATTTCAATTGCCTGTCGCGCAAATAATATCATAATATAAAAACTTTATGCACGAAGTTCTGATTAACTTCTGATTAAATTGCTATTTATAGTCTAAATAAGATCGTAAACAATAGTAATAGTTATCACTCCGATTATTACCCGTACCTAAACTTAAAAACAGAGGTAAATAAGAGAAAATAAATGAGAAGATTCTCCAAAAACAAGTTAGAAATATTCTTTAAATAGCTTTAGCTCGTATGAGTCTTTTCCACAAATCCACCAAGTGTGTCGTCGACCGTCGATATAGATCGATGCAACGGTACCAGCCATATACCCCTCTGATTGCGACTGTGCACGCGCGACGTTCAAGTACGGAATAAATCGCAATACAGAGTATTAGTGATTAGAACCGGTTCAATGATCATCTCTGAACACTCGTATTATTCAATTGAACGCACGGACATCATTTTATTAGAAAACTAGTTTGCGCCCGCGACTTTGTACGCGCATATCCCGGCATACTGTGAGATTTTAAAAAATAACGTTTTCCAGCGAATCCTTACGCCAAAGTACTGAATGCCTAGTTTTTTTTATACCATTAAAATGGCAAACATACATATGGCCCGCCTGATGGAAAGCAGTTATTGTATCCTATGAACGCCTGTAACACCAAGGGCATCACACGCGCGTTGCCGACCCTGTAAAAACCTCTTCACGCACTTATTAAAGAACCCCATGCTGTAGTCTCCTGAGAAAACCTCGACGGGTAGTTCATTCCGCAGTTTGACAGTACGCGGGAGACAACTTCTCTGAAACCGCACAGTACGCGACCACTTAGGCTCCAATGTGTGATTAGTAGTAGTGTATTAAGCTGAAGGTGTTGTCAATAACTTAAACCCAAGGTCTATTTTCGCGATCAAAAAATCCAATGGTAATCGGCTTTAGCTTTGGCGGTAGCGACCCCGGTCCGTCCAATGGTTTGAACTGCGCATTGATAGACCAGTCAGTAATGGTTGCCTTTTTTTTTAGAAACTTATTACCGTCTTAAGTGTGTTTGATATATGAATTCGGTTATTTCACTATTTCGATATATTATTTGATAGTTGAGCTTCACTTTACTCCTTAGGTGGTAGGACACTAGGCTTTTTAAGTTAGGTTCTTGAATCCTTATTTGCCATATTGTAGCCGTTCATATTTCCAAGGTGGAAAGTAAAATTTCAATGTTTATCTTCTTCTTGTACTTCTACTAATGTCTTCTAATTATATCATTATCCTACCTAGAAACAATTCGTAATAAAAGAAACACTCACGAGCTAGTCTTGAATTAGAGAACTGACGGATTATACGTTCATAATGCCATATTTTATCGAGAAAATTTGTAAAAAGTTCATTTAAAAAAAGATGATGATGTTGTAACATATTTTCAATTTCGTTATTGAATGTTTCGAATTCCGTAATTGAAACTGTGATATATGATATGATGAATTCAATATTCAGTAGTTTATGTTCAGTGGCGAAGTTTATACACTCAACGCTGGAAACATTTTTCATTAAATTTGTTCGTATTTTACCCGGTATTGTTTTCGCACATTGTTGTCGCAAAATAAGAATTAAATAAGTAATAGTCCACTTGTTACTAATGATCTTCATTTATTATTACTTATTTAATTGTTATTTTGCTACAACAATTCATATACAAAAGAAATAAGTAACTATAACCGACAATGAAGGGTGCGTTTCAGTATCACTATTATAATATCAGTCAGCCTGGATAAAAATAAATATGTTGCCGTGTATATATATGAAGATAAATAATAAAGCAATATATCTTCAGTAGTTGCCATCAAAGGTATGCTGTTTTATAAATGTTAATGAAAGTAAAATAATTGGTAAAACATTATTTATATCATGTTCATACGCTTCTTTAGCACTCAATAATGGACAATCGATTATGGGAATCGATATATTCATACGGTCAATTGTTCAGTGACAGCAGGACGATAAATTATGTGTATGGACCGGTTCAGATAGTCTTAAGTTTGCTTACGTTGTGCAAAGAAACGGCAATGACAAAGAGGTTATATGACTGATATTTTTTAGTCAAGTGCAAGCATAGACAATATAATCATAGTTCACATGTCTATTTATATATTTTTTGTTGGTACATTCTTAGAGATATTAATGAAATATCATGGTTCAGTATAAGCTGCCCCATCCGTAGGAAGTGGGATGCTATAGCAAGATCCACGGTCGCCTATGAATAGCTGGACCCAGAACTATAGACGAAGAAGAAACATTTATTGCAACATAACACCACACTATTACATAAATTACTAGACAGCTGTATGAGTAAGACAGAAAGATGATACGAAATAGTGCTGCATGATGCCACAAATTCGACCCAACTTAGCATTATGCCGTGGGTGACTATGTCAGACCCGAGCGCTGATTTTCAGCTCGGACCAGTATAGACGCAATAATTGTCAAGATTAATAGATAAAATGGCAATTATAGCTAGCATAAAACATAGGAGCAAAGTTTGTACATGACAATAACCGAGAATGCATGCCATTATTATGATAATAATATCGCAAGTCGAGATGCAAACAAAATATGTACACCTAAATCTAACAATCAAAAACCAAGAAATACTTACACCTGAAAATTGGAATAAAAAATCTAAACAGGAATAACCATATAAAAGCAGAAAATGAGTATAAATGCAACAAAAAGTTCATTCATAGGTATTTTTATATACGTACGAAATGAGCCAAGAAAGATGTAGGAAAATAAAACTATTGGCAACTAGCCTTAATATAAATTAAAAATGTAAAATAGCGTAAAACTAGAATAGAGAATTCGTGTCGTCCAATAGAATTTAAGCATAAACTGATGTAAAAGAAATAAGGAGTAGAAGTCCATTAAATTTAAAAGTCCAAGTTTCTTAAATTTCAAGAAATCATAGCTGTAATTAGATTAAGACTATACAGGTAGTGTAAGGGAATAAATAAAAAAATTATATGTCAACTAGTAAAAAGAAAATTTTGAATAAGATAGAATAACAATCAACCCTATTTATTTCCTTATGAAATTACTATTTTGGTTGTGGTCCTTTGTAATACCGCTAAGCCTACCTCTCTTTTTGCCAGAGACTCGTAATTCGTTAGTAAATTAATTAAGGTGTATCACATGCAGCTGAGATTTGTTTTAACACAAAAATGATAAGAACTACTTCCACTTCAATATATTAGTTTAAATAAGTATCGATGACATCAAAACGCAAGGCAATAAGCCCGTTGCTTAGTTTAATGTGTAATTAAGTGGTTTATTTAGACCAACCATCAATCTAAAGTCTATTGCAATAATCTAATTTGGCAAAAAATAGCGAGCCAAATTCTATTTAACTTTATCCCTATCACGTTGAAAAATGGCAAATATAACAAAGGACAAATCGTTGTAATCAAACCGAGAAGTTCTTATAAATATTGACGTCAAACACTCTAATCTGTAAATTGGCATTACGGTTCGCATTCAAGAAACAAGGTTAATTTTACCGTAAGAAATTACATTATTTACAATCATTATTAACATATATTTTTCAGATATCGCACTTGTCTGCACTTAATCCATAAGTACTCATATAAGCATAATCAGTACTCATGATCTATCATTTAAAATATCATTGGACTACTGCTGAACATATTGAAACTTGTAATCCCGTAATTCCGCATGCATAAAGATATGAAGGCCAATTCTCGTAATTATTTTGCGATCGCAGAATTAAAGATGACCGAATCGAGATTGAATTGTGAATTGACTAAAATTATATACCTACTTGATTTCATTCATTAATTATCATCAATTCTTATTGTTGGTAAAAACAAATTCTTAGTTTAGTTCTCGGTCATATTTCGACATAATCCCAATTAAAAATAACATTTGAAACTACCTACATTATACGAGAATACCACATTTGACATTTGTGAGATCGAGACTAGATCGTTTGATTTTTTTTTTATTGATTTATATCACAATCTACAGACCCGGGGTCCGTACCTTTTATTAACAATGTTCTATTTTTTTATCTTACAATATTCTTACAATATAAATTGCACGTCGCTATTATGCTAATAATTATATTATTGTCTATTACTACTATATGTTATTGTCTATTGCTCCTATTGTTTACCTTGCAACCATGACAGCCAGGGCAGACCAGTCCCCTCTGGCAGCACCCGTTCACGAGTTGATGCATGGGGCAGCCATCACCGCATTCAACCATTTTATTGGGAATGCGGCGACCCGCCACACGACACCACCACCAGTTTGAACACTTTAGTGAGCATGACTACCTGGGCTGTCAGGGCTGCACAGTAAAACCTCTATTTATTTCCCTATGGTCTTTGTCCTTCTCTCCCTCTCACCCTCCAGATACTTACGTTCTTTGACCCAGCATATTCCGTCTGTCATTGTCACTGATATTGCATGGGTGACCATCTCGTTTCTGTGTTATCAGTTCCGTACGGAACTGAGTAGTCGCGTTCCTATTTTTTGTTTTCTTTCCTATTGCTTTGCCAATTCTTTCACGACGGGTGTATCCCGACTCCAGATCGCCATTTGCAAATTGTAGTCCCGAATTGCTTCCGTGGTAGCAGTTTCCGCACGTTTTATGAATTTTGCAGTTGCGTCGAATAGTTCGCTGCAGTCTGTGTAATATATACAGCTACAGGTATGTCTCGAAACTGCCACCACTGCATGGGGGACACTACTATGCAGTTGAAGGTTTTTCATCGATGTCCTGATGATTACCACTGACTCGTATGTCAGTCCCTGTGCTTCATGAATGGTCAAAGTACGAGACCCTGCGCCACTGCCGTAACCTTGACCGATCAGTAGCTCTTTCTCGGCCTGAGTATGTACCAGGTACAAGGTGTTGGCTGCGCTTGTGGGTATTTGCGACTCTCTGTACCTCATCAGCTTCAGGGACCGTGTCCGAGTGTTGGACGAGTATATGCCACTGTATACTTGTCTGAGTTCATACGCAACGTCTAGTGGATTCCTTCTTGTGCACAGCATTTCACGGCTGATGTTCGCCGCTGGGCTTGGGCGATGGTATTTAAGTCGGAAAAGGTTAGATCTGTCGATGAATGGCAGTTGATTTATATCGCCAAAGAGCAGGACCTTCTTGGCACCGGTAATTCGCACTGCCATCACTATGGCCCCGAAATGGTTCATCAGCGCTTCGTCGATCATAAGTATTTCGTAGGTGTCTGTCGCTGGGATCCCATTTGCAAGTACTGAGGCCATTGTACGTGCTTTAGCTCTTGTTTTTGTACCGATGCGTTTAGTTATTTTCTCTTTCAGGTCGCGAGTGGATTCAGTCGTGGTTGCAATGACCAAATCTTTGCCTGGATTATAATTCTCGGAAATCCATTTTGATTTTCCACATCCGGGTACTCCGTTGACCCAAGTTATTTCTGGTACCTCCCAGTATTCGATGGCTCTGCCGATGCCAGTCTCTGATGATAGAGCTTCCGCTTTTTCTAGGAATCTGTCATCTAGCATTACCTTCGTACACTTGGCGGTGAATACAATTGGGTCTTCCGGAGGAGTCTCAAACACCAGCCTTCCAGTCCGCTCTGTCTCTACCTCGTTTAGAGCCACAAAACCATCTGCCGCGTTATATGCAGCCATGTATGTTCCTGATACCTTTCGGATCTTAATTTCGACTAGAATTGCCCCTCAGACAAAACCCTAACAACTTAATAATTATGACTGGTTAAAGGGTATAAGAAACTCTCCGGTCGATCACATTTAAACACGCAAGCATACTAACAAAAACAACTAACAGAAAGCTGCAGTCCGCGATGATTGGTACTGTACTACCAAAATCATCACTCGTAGTGATTCACAATGTTGACCACGATCACTCTGGCAAGAGTGTACCAATTAAGCAGAAGAAGGGACCACTAGCCAATAGTGTTGCAAGCATCACTAATTTATGCCCTTTTAAATAATAAAAGGCAACGGATCGTCGACCCCATAGTGCTGCTGATTTCAATGCTGTGATTACTTTCAATTAGGACCCAATATTTTAAACAAAACATGTTTTTGAATGCGTAACATAGGTCCTATAGACGTCCATAATGATCTGTTTTGGGTTGTATGCCTCTGTCGGCTAGCCAAGATTATGTTAATATCCTGTCTGTTATAAGTTATCGTAGTCAATGAATATACAACTATAGACGCAATGCATGAAGTCACACTTCACAGGAAAGGTATTGCTATTTGGCTGCGATCTTCTGCGAGATTAAGTGTACATTGCCGGTTGGGCATTGGTATCTTGCACTTAAGACACATAAGACACATAGAACCGAAGTGGTCGCGTACTGTGCGGTTCCATAGAAGTTGTCTCCGACGTACTATCAAGCTGTGGAACGGACTGTCTGTCGAGGTTATCTGAAGAGGCTACAGCAAGGGGTTTTCCGAAAAGGACGTGACGAGGTTTTTACAAGGTTGACAAAGCGCGAGTGATGCCCCTGATGTTGCAGATATCTATGGCAACTGCTTTCCATCAGGCGTACCGTGTGCTTGTATGTCACTTGTGATCACGAATGATGTGATGAATCACTTTACACCCCAGTGTCACACTGTATTAAGTCAAAACCTCTCACACCTTTGCCCGCTGTTCTTTGCTCTGTTTTTTGTTCGCACGTAGAGTAGAGGAGTGCAGTTAGTTGTGTCTTTACATTCTTAAAAAAAACATTTCGGCCCCTATTAGGCGTATCATGATTTTATATAGGATTTTATTTACTCTTTTTGTATTTGCCAGGACTTATAATTTATGAAGATTTCTTCAAGAATTGAGCCATCAAATGCAAAATATTTTTTCATTATGTTATAGTAAAGCACTTGTACTATTATATTGTACTTGTATATTATTTTTTCACTATTCATTGATGCTAATTGTATCGCTTTTAAATAAACAAACTCTTCACTTTACATTTAGTAGAGATACCGTAGTCTCCTTATCGTAGTGGACCATGAATACAACATTTATATAAAATAAACGAGTTCTTGCTTAACACTTATAAATATTTAACTTGACGTGGGAATTGAACCCGGATTGTTATAGTTTCGTAAAGACCTTTTATTTTGCTTTTATGGTATACTTTGTATTCATAGTTCATTAAAGTTCAAATCACACACATAAATGTCAGAAAAATGCGGATCATCATTAACTTAAATATTGTTATAAATATTTCTTACATTTTACATTTTTAGTGTACAAATGCATACATATTTTTGCTTAATTTTTAAACTAATTATATGAATGGGAATGATTACACGATTAACGCAAATATATGAGGAAAATCTTCTATGGTTCTCCTTAGTCACTTAGTTAGTTACATGAGGCAATAACAAAAATATTAATGATAATTTTGATTTACCGGTATACAATGATTTGATATGAATATTTTTGAACCAAGTTTTATTTACGTTTTTTTTTATTATTACTTTTATTTTTAAGTAATTTTAAGATTAGTTTATTTTTAGTTACTTTAGATTAGTTTATACTTTGTTGTAATAGATGTATTATCTTGAAATAAAAAAAATGATCAAAAATAAAAAAGTCAAAAGAAAAAAAAAATTTGATAGGACATTTACTAATGCATCTATCTAAAACAAATACAAAAGGGAATACAAAAACGGAAAATCAACTTCATATCAGCTAACAGACGTCTAGTACTAAACATAGAACTCTCCTTCATCACTTCAGCCAAAGGATAACTTAGAATGCAGCAGAAAGTCTCTTGAATCTTCCATATTGATCTATATCGATTGATCTAAACCGATTCCCAGCGAGGTTTTTGATTGCGTATTTCAAACTTCAGCTTAGATTTATGGTACCTGTGTTAGCTTAGATGGTAGAAACTCTGGAGTTCTACCGACTGAATGGAAAATGTTTGTCAATAACCAAATCCTATGACCTATTTTTCACCACACATTTCCACCACTGTGTCTCCTGTGTAGCCAGGATAAACAGCTGCAAACAACAAAAAAGGCAATGAACAGCGAAGTCCATTGCAGTCCCGGAATTAAGAATTATTAATTAAATATTCTGTAAGCCTATTGTGAGAATTAAAATAAATAAATAAATAAATTCCCCTTTTAGCAATGTGAGAGACAGCAATATGGCAAATAAGGCATTAATAACCTAAAAAGGTGGCTAATCAAGTGAGGCTCAACTGCTGTGCACTACGTATATAATACTATTGGGGACCTAGAACATTGAGTGAGGTGAGTGAGAAGAGTGGTGAATATACAATGAGAATTGGAGCATAGCAATCGTGGAATTAAACATGTAAAAGAAAGATATGGGGAAATATTTCATCGACCACTAGTAAAAGGTAATAAATAGTAAGGAAAATGATGATTTACATAAGACACGTTCCGAAGAAGGACCTTTTCAATAGGCAGGATTTCAAAAAAGTATTTAAACCGCGGATAAACCATTTTCGGTTTGCGTCGGTTGGTACATATGTTATTTTAATAAATTAAGAAATTATCTTGATAAAGAATTATAAAAAAAATACGGCTGTTTTTAAAATAAAATTACAAAAAAGTAAGAACGGCTTAATGCTAAAAGTATTGCCAGTCAAACTTAGAAATAATCAGCTTACATTAATCCGCAAAAATACAGCTGTAATTAATTCGATCGTGGACTTCGACATAAGTTTCAAATTCGTTCGAACAGTACCTAGATGTTGCAACATGGTAAAATATGACATATGGAAAGTCAAAACATCTGGAAATAGCTACAAGTTTGACTAGCATTAATGTATCGAGATCATAGTGGGTCGTACTGAATATGTCATCATACGTAATAGGTCCAGGTGAAGTTTAGATTTAAGTTAGTGTGGAACTTTCCTCTCATTTCTAGTCTTTTACGGAAAAGGGAGCGCGGAATCGTGATATGCATTCAGTGTTCCCTTTTCGTAGACTATAATAACTGACATGTTTTGTCTCGGTTTCAAATGTTTATGTATACCGTTATGATACTCGATTTCAATAATTCATTTCTAACACAGTATAAAGTATTACATTGTCAAATGATAAGGCCCGGTTACAAACTTACAAAGTAAATATATACATTATATATGTAACAAAATGGCCGTGTGGTTTCCTGCAGACTAGAATAGAATCTCCGTCTCTTCCCGTGGGTGTCGTACAAGGCGGCTAAGGGAAATACAATATAAAACATCGATCAGGCCTCCCCAACCCGTCTGGCCAGCGTGGGGAGTGTAGGCCAACTCCTCCTTCTGTCTGGGACGGAAGAGAGAGGGTCGTGCTCATGTAGTGGAGACTAAAATAACCTGATGATGCTATGTAACATTTTGATATACATATATATTGTAGTACCTACAGTATACACATCAAAATTTATTCATTTAGTAAAAATAAAAAATTCTGTGAATTGCATCACGTTCCAAAAGTCCCATTAAGAGTTCAATTGTAAGGTTGCGAGAATGCTTCGTTACGTGAATTAAACGTCAGAAAATTCTCAAGAGTTTATGTTCACGTGTAGGTACCAACTATACCGGTTGTCAAAAGGCTGTACGGCGGGCGAATGCGGGGCAGGCAGCGGTGCGCGCGAGGGGAGGCCGAGTACAGCGACCGCAATAGCGTTGGTTGCCGCACCGCAGCAACCAATGCCAAGATCACGGACCGCGCGTGCGCGGCGAATGTCAGCCACGTCACGATCAAGCTTTGTGCTATCGCGATTGGATCGTTTGAATTTAGAACTCGGAATGTAATCACGATTCGGCCGCCGAAATGCTGCAATCGAAAAGAATGCTGTGGTAGTATTTTGTGTTCGATTTTAAAATTATCAGAAATATCCTCTGCAACAGTGGCTGAGATTTATAAATACATTACATATACCTAAGTTTCGATTAGTTAATAAAGTCAATTTATTTTCTTCACTAAAATTTTAACTACTATTCAAGCTTGAAGTCTATCACGGGAATAAGAAAAATATGCAGTAAGAAATGCACAATTCTGAGGATGTTTTAGTTCATTTTGAGCACTGGTCACGCACTGTTCCCGTTCCAAATCGAGCCGCTATTATGCAACCTGCTCACATAAACACGGACTCTTTTTGCTTGCGCATCCCCACGGTAAATAATGTCCCAAGACATGGCGAGCTTCATACCATGTATAATAGCCCTTGCCCTATCTTTATATGGGCCGAGCCGTAGCCTCCCGCAATCTTCATTCAATTCACGTAAGGTAGCGGCCCTAAGGACCGGGTTTTTGTAACAGCGCAACAGGTAGAAAGGAAAGGATTGCGATTGTAGAGTGAGACAGAATGACATCATCGTCGGGTCCGTCTCGCTCTATGCGCATATTAGGGTCTCCACATTTATAGTTTATACCGTATTTTTACAAAACATGGTTAACGATAATATCTGTATAAACTAACACCTGAATGAAATAATTAGACACCTTATGTAAAGTAGTTAGGTGTACCCAATCGATTCGTTTAAATAACTCTTTAAATCCGAGACTACTGTTATACTCAATGATGTTATAAATACTACAGATATACCACAAGTGTCAAAAATGTGTACACCCGAAAAGAGAGCCAACTGTCTCACGTACAGGTGAGGTTGGCTTTAGCTCTAAAGATCGCGATGAGCCACTTACGCCATAAAGCGAGTGTGAGTACGAGAGCGCAAAACGGCAAGTGGTACAAGACACAACTCAGGAGCACACAGTTTTAACACCACTGACGGAATGCCGCCTGGCCCACTCGACTTATGTACAAGGGACAGCAATACCCTCCGAACATCTCGTTGTGCGAATGAAATTTCCAAAGCAGATTAAAAAAAGAAAAGATTAAAAAATTACACTACACTTCATTCTTTTTTTTACTAAACACACCACGAGGTAATATTATTACTTGCAAGAATTAATTGTAAAAATATCCAAGCAAACAACGACGGTGTGGTAACACTAGCGCCGTCGCAGGAATGCCGTACGATTTGTGCCTGCTATAGTGCAGACGGTGTGCTGTGTGGGTAGTTGTGTATGGGTCGGCACTCGGCACAACCAGCACACACTGCCCTAATGCGTACGGGTCATGTAGCGGGACCCGCAGAGTTTAGCCAGTGAAATTATATTGAAAGGGAGTCTGATCATTTTTGACCATTTTCAGATTGTTTATTAGTTGCCAAGTTAGTATTTATTTTGGCCACAAATTTTATGGAGTCACAAAATTTTGTGTGGATAATTATTATTTCTTATTTTTTCTATTTCCTTTTCTCGATGTTTCGATTTTAGGACCAATCTGCTATGCTGCCATTATATTAATAATTAACTTGTTGTTTACTTATTCATTACGAATATACAAATTTGACAGGTTTGTCCGTCTCTATAAACCTCAAATCACAATAACTGTGAAAAGTATTTGAGATGTTACGATAACAGATTTTACATTAGTATAGTTAGACAGAACTATTTATCAATACAACTGCCTCGAAAACATGATATTATTTAAGTAGAAGGTGCGTAAATGTCAACATTTACGCACCTTCCACGTAAAAAATATCATGTTTTCGAATACTTTTGAAAGTACTCGAAAACATAAAGATAAGACATAATACATATCGAATGAAATTATTTTTTTATTAATATTCTTGAGAAGCTATTGAATTTTTTAGCATAGGAATGGCATCGGCAAAAAAACCAGGAGAGGCGATAATTAAAAGGTACCAGCAAACTTGAAATAATTTACAATTTGGCGAGTCAGGTACAAAACAGTAAAAAAGTGTCAAAGTTGTCGCTTTTGGTCACGAAAATTCATATTGTTTGTTTTTTAAATTTAAAACGTTTGAACTTATGAATTTATTCATGAGAATATCTATATAAGTACAGTATTTTTTCTTCAGTATACATTAAGTATTTTTTCTTGTTTTAAATTAAGGAATAAATTTGCCAAAGTATTCCTCTCGTTCTTATATAAAGATGCGGCAATGTTTAACAGGATCGGCAATTCGTGATTATTTCTGCCTACTTGCTTACCAAAGTGCAAGTGCTATAAGTAATACATACTCGTATATATTTTTTTATAGTGCGAATGCTTGCTTCGCAACTTATTAATACCGCAGAATGGAAAATCAACAAAGTAGAACTCTAGATCAATACGTAATAACAATAATAATTTTTGAACTAATAGGTATATATATAAATTATAAGATACCTATCTTCTAACTACAGTGTGTATATACAGAATACCTGTCTAGGAATTAAAACTTTTTTCAAGTATCATATTGTACAAAAGTAAATAACACTGTTTGATGTTTAGTTAAAAGACTGTATGTTACTATATGCGGTTTTCTTCCATGAAACGTTCATTTAATCATTGGCGATGTGCCGACTCTTGAGTAAACATGTAACCGTGCGCTGGTCACACAAAAAGTCTCCATCACAGATCCGGTCACACTGGTCTGCAGATCGACGACCTCTGCTAGCTGTTTGACTTATGGAAATAAATTTTCTTGCCCCACCTGACTGATGGGCCGGGATGTTTTAATTGAACAACATTGTGATGGTTACTTTATCACATGTTAATTATAAATACGAAGAACAAGTGCTCTATGTAGTGTACTTTACATCTAAGAATTTGCAATTTATTTCTTGCGGAATGGTATTCAGAATAAAGAATGAATCTTACTCACAAATACTATTAATTCTTCTATTTACTTGTCATTTATGTATTATGTATAACAAGAGTATAAACTATAAATATAATATCACTTAAAACGTGACAATGCATTGTTAAGTAGTAATTTTAACAAAAAGTATAATGGTGTGTTACACCAGGATTTTCCAACTTGCGTCTTCGAATGTCGCAGGGCCTTATTGAAAAACTTATTACGATTATTTTTTAGATCAAATTTCAATTAATTAATAGCTAGAATTTTATTTCAACTCTTTTCTTTTTTTATTTTTTATATGAGAGGGGGGCAAACAAGCATGTGGGTCACCTGATGAAAAGCAATCACCACCGCCCATGGAGATCAGCAACACCAACAGGTCGCCGATACATTGCCAGCCTATTAAGGGATATAAAAACTGTTCTTGAAGGCTCCCATGTCGTAATTGTTCGGAAATACTGCTGAGGACAGTTGATTCCACAGTTTCACCGTTCGCGATATAAAATGTCTTAGGAAACGTACTGTAGTAGATCGCCAATTATCAAGTTGATATGGATGAAATTCTAATTTGTGACGAGTTGTACGATAGCGAAATTCAGCGGCAGATATCAAATCAAACTGATCATCCGAGCACTCTCCGTGAATAATTTGTATAGAACGCAAAGAGACGCTATAATATCTCTACGTGAAGAAAGAAAATTCAATCAATCCGAGATCATTGGGTCACCGAGGATTCGAACTGCTCTTCGTTGTATTATTTTAACAAATAGGCATTTTTATTTTAATATTGTTCAGTGTCAAGATTGAAGAACGTAGGGGATGTATATTTTTATTTTATTATTAATTATGTAAGTTAATAAATTGTAGTGGATTGCTTATTACTTTGCTACTTTTATAAATTTGTATTTTTAACAACGCTATATTTTTTATTAAATTTTGCAACAGCCTTTATTAAATATTAGTTTTGCCCGCGGCTTTGCTAATGGTTGTTATATCCTATATTCTGACTGAAGAATAAATATATTCTTATATGAATAATAAATATATTCTCTAACTCTCTGTCTGTATATCCGTTTAAGTCCATACGTGAGAACTTATTACTTACCCGATTTTATGGAGATTTTTTAAATTGATAATTATCTATTTAAAAATATAGAAAGAGAGAGAGGGAGGTGTTTTAAAATGTGCATAGAGTAAAAAAAAGATTTAGTTTTTTAAAGATATATTTGCCGGTCAACTTTTTTTGTTTATTGCATTTTCCAGCTTAAATTATTTTATCTTGTCGGTCGGTAATTATGTAGATTATGGAAATTATCTTAGGGTTAGGTACATTTTGCAGATTTTTTAAGTACTTTTTAAACTACGTTGGGTGGCAGACAAGCATACTATGGGTACTAGATAACTGATATTGTACTTAAATATTTCTTTTTTTTTTTTTGTAAACATAGAAAATACCCAGACCAAGACATGTTCATGCACACAAATATTTGTCTTGTGCGGGGATCGAACCCCGATCAAATCGTAAAATTTTTACATTCGCAACTGGAGAAGCGAGAGCGCTGTATGTGTTTCTATAATAAACTTGATCTTACATCAGTGTGTATAACGTTATGCGACCGGTTACGGAAACTGTGTGGAGGTGCCGCCGTCACATACAACTTACGATTTTTATGTCAAATCTATTTATACCGATTACAGTTACATTTACCAAGTTATTTATGATTTTTCTATACAAGGATAAAATAAACCCGACGAAGGAACCACCTGTGTATTCGTGGTAGTATACCACGAATACACAGATGGTTCCTTCGTCGGGTTTCTTTTATCCTTAAAATTACCGTTATATTCGGGATATCCCCCAATAAAGATTTATTACTTGTTTACTTTGCAAAAACTTGTGAAACGGGGTATCCCACAGACAGTTAATTTTCTTTGTATTTAATAATAAACAAAAGTTTTTTTTTTCTCCCTTCCCGTTATTTCTAAAGAACAATAACTGACTTTAATCATTTACCTGGAGACAGTTACAATCTCCCGTTTTCTGTCTGTCTTTGTAAAGTTTATTTCATTTTTAGGCTTCCGTTTCCAAAGAGTAAAACGGACCCTTTTACCACAGTACAGTATAAGTAATATGTAGTACTATGTGCAGTATGGCCACTCCCTGCCGCTCTCTCGTGTCGACCTGACCTCCCCTCTGAGACAAATCTGGAACAGTTTGTATGGCGTCGCACGCACACACGCTCATTCACACTCTGCACAGATGTCATTGTTTATATATTAGTAAACGACGCGACATTTGTATGGAGTGACCGGGGTGTGCTATTACTGAGACTCCGCTGTCCGTCTGTCACCAGGCTGTATCTCCATGAACCATGATAGTTCGACATTTGAAATTTTCACAGATGATGTATTTCTGTTGCCGCAATAACACCAAATACTAAAAAACAGAACAAAATAAGTTATAAAGGGGGCTCCCATACAACAAACGTGATATTTTTTGCTCGTTTTTGCTCGATATAGATAACGGCAACAAGTAGACGCTTGAATTATTCACAGAATATTTAGTTATATATTCACTTTAAAAATAAATAATTAAAATAAAATAAAACAAATATTTAAGGGGACATAAATCAGACATGATTTTTTTTGCCGTTTTTATAGATAATGGTACGGAACCCTTCGTGCGCGAGTCCGACTCGCACTTGGCCGGTTTTTATTTCCTTGTTTACAAAATACCTTTTTAGGGTTAGCAGATAAACAGCACTGTTGTATTGTTTTGGGTTAGTTCCTTCATTCCCATGCTGTTCGTAGTATATTTCTGCAATAATGCTGTTTTGACTTGCACTTTACAAGTCCCTACCCCCAAGTGGTATATATATATACAATTAATGGCGTATAAAACACCACTAATAGTAGGTAGCAAACAAGCATATGGCCTGCCTAAAGGTAAGCAGTTACCGTAGCCTATGGACGCTTGTAATACTAGGGCATCAGACGCGAGTTGCTGCCCTGTAAAAACTTCTTGAACTCTTTTAAACCATACTACGGGTATGCCATAAAAATGCTGGAAAAATGTCTCCAGACTTCTAGGAGGTAATTACCGCTAAATAATATTCGAATATTATATTTTTATATTAAGAAAATACTATTTGACATTTAGCTATATTCCTATAAACGCCGGCTGCTCCTTTTAATCTGACGTTAACATTATAAGAACGTAAAAAATAAGCAATTTAATTGCCGTCCTTTTAAAAACCTGTTAAAGAGTTTGATCGACATTTTAGGTGCCCCGTATCTGGTTCGTATAGCTATGGTATAGTGCATAAAACCATTTTTATTTTATTTAATTGCGATTTAAAACGTGAATTCATAAATCTGTACATATTTCAATGTGTTTCAATTATTTTGATTTTATGAAATTTCAATTAAAATAATCAAATAGGTTTTGGGCACACACGTCACACATTTTTTAATTGATATTTCAAAACTTCTCTTTCAAAAAGTACACGTTCTTGAAGGGGCCTAGTGGTATTTTTGGTGTAAGTTTGGTGTATGGGGGTGTAAGTTGTTCATCAACATATTTGAACCAAAGCCAACTTCACCTGCACGCGGTGCACCCTGCTGACTGACAAACGAAGCTCTGGCGAAAAGAGAGGTAGGGAGCGTAATTGTAAGCTACCCGACTAGGAAATGTACATCCACCTCACAGAATACCGCAGCCAAATAACAGTTCCCTTGAGGGCTGTTGTGTTCCTGCGAGTGAGTGAGGTCACCAGAAGGAGATGCTGCGATGGCAGCGGGGGTGGCGGCGCGCGAGCGATATTTTATGTTGCGAGCGTTAATATGGCTACGGTAACCGCTTCACATCAGGCGGGCCGTATGCTTGTCTGCCACACGACGTAGTATAAAAAAAAAAAAAATTAAAAGCTTTTTTACAGGGGTATTACATAAAATATTTATTGTTCTTTATTTTTGGTTTCTCAAAGACTCACTAATATTTTTTCGGAGTTGTATGCTGAGACGAGCGAGGACAACTCGTATATTATTCGTCGTAGATTATCCATAGAGATTCCATCGAATTTATATCAATGTATTAGTCCTTCCGAAGGTCTATCAGGTAAAAAGGTCGATCAAAGTGAGTGATGCCTTTGATGTAGCACGCGCCCTTAAGTTGCAGTAATTGTTTTCGATATTCTATTATAAAAAGGTGATAAATATAATCGTTACTTAGACATTTTTGAAAATTGTTACGTTTCTACGATTCCTGCGTGTGTGAAAGTATCTCCAATTTACAAAAGATAGCTAAATAACAATAACCCTAGATGGTTCTTGTGTTTCTGTGAGGTTTCTATAAGTGTGATAGTAGCGGGCGTGCCAACGCACGACACGAGTAATATTCCTGTAATCTGCAGGGTACGGTAACCGCTTCAGATCAGGTGGGTCTTATGTTTGTTTAGAATCCGACATGGTATGAAGAAGCATTCGAACGCGCCAATAATGTTCTTGCCTTCGTGAGTATCAAGAAAATTATTGGCACCTTAACCGTACTAGTTTCAGTATAGAAGATCTTTGTGATTTGTGATACTCATATTAAAAATGTATTAAAGATATTAAAAAAACACAATAATTTGTAGTTTTTTTAATATCTTTAATATTCTGTATATACATATAAGTATGGAATAAACACAACACATACACCTAACCTATTACACAGTGATGTTGCAATGCAGTGGTGGCTTTAGCGGTCGCGCTCGGCGGTGCAGCACGATCTAACGTTCCGCTCTGCGCCGGCGCACGTATTCCCCCTCTCACATACCCACCTCCCCCCTCAGGCCCTGGCCCTGACCGAGACACAGACCCCACGAAGGCGAAATGTTACGAAATTGCTTGCAACAGAACAGAACTTGTTTCTTTACCTTGTTTGGTCGTGGCACTGCATTGGTCTTATTGATTGAAGATTTACTTACGAAGCGCATAATGTAAATACTATTTAGATACTTATAAACAACTTAGATATTGTGTATGTATATAAAATATTTTATATCGAAAAGTTAATGAAATTAGGAAGTTGCAATCATGTAGTTGAGGACATAAAATTAGTGGTCTTAAACTAGAAAACCTAAGGGACGCTGTTTGCGCGTTATCGTAAAAAAGTATCCGGTATATAATGGGCGATTTAAATGTCATCTATATTTATATTCTTAGAGCAGCTTGGCCTCCGGCAGACTGGAGGCTGTGTGTGTGTGTGTATAGCTAAGTCTACGTTTTATAAAAGAAGAAACTGACTAAGCGACTGACTTACAAATCAACGCACCGTCCAAACCACTGGGTCTAGAGATTCGAAATTTGTTTCACTGAGAAGGAATTTTTGAAAATTCCCATGGGATACCGGGATGCGCGTCCGAAGTCGCAGGCACAAGCTAGTCGAAGATATAATCCCTGATGACTTTAAAATAATATTAGAGACTACCATTTTTTATACCTCGATCAGGGTTTTTATACCTCATCCCTACCGCCGAAGCTGAAGCCAATTACCATCCGATATTTTGATTTCAAAAATTGGACTTAGGTTAAAGTTATTGACAGATATCTTTTGAGGTGTAAGTGGTTCCTCAACATCTATGAACCAAAGCCAACTTCACCTGCACGCGGTGCACCCTGCTGACTGACAAATGAAGCTCTGGCGAAAAGAGAGGTAGGGAGCGTAATTGTAAGCTACCCGACTAGGGAATGTACCTCCACCTCACAGAATACCGCAGCCAAATAACAATTCCCTTGAGGGTTGTTGTGTTCCTGCGAGTGGGTGAGATCACCAGAAATGAAGGAGATGCTGCGTTACAGCGGGGGTGGCGGCGCGCGAACGATATTTTATGTTGCGAGCGTTAATATGGCTACGGTAACCGCTTCACATCAGGCGGGCCGTATGCTTGTCTGCCCCCGACGTAGTATAAAAAAAAAAAAAAAAAATCTTCAGCTAAGACGGTAGCACTCTAGGGTTTTTATAGCTGAGCTAAACTTAATTACCAACAAACTAAGCAGTAGTGTAATTTTCGCATTCAAAATATCCGATGATACTCAGCTTCAGACTGGGCAGTAGGGCACCTGTTCGTATGTAAACAAAATAATATAACTAAGTATTCGTTCATTTGAATTGACGTACGTGCAATAGCTACAACTTGCAACTATAATCATGTATTAAGGGGGCACGTAAAATATAACTATAATTGGTATCTGATCGCAGTTTACAGATTGAAACCTTAATTTTATTATAAGCAAGTCGTTTAGAACCAGTTTTTATTATATGATTGTAATTCAAATATTTTTTGTTTATATTTTCCACTAGCGGCCTGCCCACGGTTTCCACGTGTGTGGAAAACGTAAGCACCCTACCGCCGAAGCTGAAGCCGATTCCCATCGGATAATTTGGTTGCGAAAATTACACTACTGCTTAGATTTGTAACAATTGTGTTAGCTTAGCTGCTAGGAACCCTGAAGCTCTACCCACAAAGCTAAAAATATTTGTCAATAACTTTAAACTAAGACAAATGTTTGGAATCAAAAAATGCAACCTTAATCGGCTTCAGCTTCGGCGGTCTTCCCACTCCCGTTTTCATTCCTGTGGATTTCCCATACAAACCCTGTCCAGACAATTTCAAACACAACAAGAAAATTCTTCTTATTTTGTTTTTGGTATTTTTTTCTAATAATTTAATAGCTATTCTGATTCGGGATGGAGACAAATCCAACAAAACAAAGATTACAAAAATTCCTCCAGCTGTTCTAGAGTTATAAATTGTGTAACTAACCCGACTTTGTTATGTATATAATAGTAATACACGTCTTTATAAATAACACATTAAGGTACGTACAGTAGCGTGAAAAGATCATTGGCTACGTAGCTTTAACATTGCTTAACATTTTCTACTTTTTTCTTTACCATTTTTTTAACCGCAGTTTTGTGAAATGCCTAAAAGAATTTGTAATTACCAATCGTACACAAAAGTATTTCTAATTTTTAATCGTGTATTATTATAAAGTGCCAGTTCATTATACAATTTGAGAGTACTTTTAAATGGTCAAATTTGTTAAAAACTGAAATTAGCATTCCAGAAAAGCTTTTAATGACTAATTATTATGGTTGTCTAATGTTACACCTGCTAATTTAATTTCTTATTAATAAATCCACAGACTAAACCAACAGCTTATAAATGAAAGCTAACTTTTCACAGTGTACTTCCTTTTCAATATCAGAAATGGTTAGTCTGTGGTGTTAATAATTTTATAGTTAGCGAATGTTAACTTTATTGCATACTCCTGTTGCAGGTGTGGTGATGATATTAGTAATTATTTCGTCGAAAATTTTGGCAACGTGCGTCTGCGCAGATTGTTGTCTTAATGATTGCAACTTGGCGACTGAACTGCATCACACCTGCATGCTTTTATTAGACATTTTTTCCATTAATTTAAATGAGTTTTAAAGATTGCTTGGCATGCTGTTAAATATTTTCAACTTCAACAGGTGAATTTTTCGTATCCAATTGAGTCTTTAAATTTAAATGACTTGTTTTATTTATATTTACGTAAGTAATAATATTTTGTTAATATCGTAGCGTAATAATATGCGGATTCTGCTCTAAATATATAAGTATTATTTGCATTTGTTAAATGTATTGCCTATTAATATATATGTACTGCCTAAACCATTGGATTGAATAGTTAGAAATCTTACATGGAGCGGGAATAGAGTTGACCTTATGAAACTAACTTTGAAATCACATCAACAAAAAAATGAGTGGAAGAGATCCCTTTATGGAATAAGTCCGTCTTTGTACCGCTCTATATTCAGCGAAATTTATTGAGCTTATAAAATCGTCCGGTCGTTCTGTCTGTCCGTCCGTTGCCATGAAACTCCAAATTTCGAAATTCTGAATTCTTCGGATTGGTGTAGAGCATCAAAAAGTAGTAATGTAAAGTGACCTTGGTTTTCCGATATCAATTCGGGAAAGTGGCCAAAATAAATAAAATAAATAATTTTCGCTATGGTGGCGCATGCTGCGCGTCCGATGTTTATCTATATATTATGTAATTCTGAACAATAAAGTTATTACAAACAAAACATGTGTTTCTACAGGTTCATAATAGTCTATACGTATATGTCAAGAATTTTTTTTTTAATCTTGCCCACTAGTACCCCTCTAGTGGGTAAAATTTTTATAAAGATATTTATAAAATTTCTCACTGATTAAATGGATATGCCCAGGAGGAACTATAACGGGGCCGCTAGACGTATTAAATAGCATCTTGAAAATACTAATAAATGGTATCACCATTATATACCGACATGAACCAATATTAATATTTAAGTATTAATAGAATTATTAATAATGTTATTATTGCTAATGTCCATTTGATAATGTTTTAATATAAGTGTCATTACAAGTGAGGAATCATTACGGACCACCTTAGAGAACCGGATTGCTGTTTCTTATCCGCTTAGATGTGGGAAAGCAATTATTTTGATAGAATATAATCGTTGTGTTTTGAAGTTGTACTTTTACTCGAAAAGACTCAGTGGAGATTCTTGTCATCCAAGGCAAGATAGAGGCCAGGAGACCCCGTGATCGCTATTCAACCAGATGGACAAACTTATTAACATCATTCACAAAATTCTCCATATCTGACTGCTGTTTTATGTCCCCAATAGTGTTAGATACTTAAAATTTGTGGTGCGCGGCAGTTGAGCTTCACTTGACTAGCCATCTCTTTACACTTTTAATGCCTTATTTGCCATATTGCTATCTCTCACATTGTTAGGAGGGGAAGTCAAATTCCAAAAGCTTCTAACTCCTACTATTTTCTTATGATTAAATTCGTTGTGAGTTCCAAGGCAGCTGTAGTCTTACCCCCAGGTCTGCAATGGACTTCATTGTTCAATGCCTTTTTTAGTGGTCGCCCACACAACCCTCAAGGGAATTGTTAATTGACTGCGGTATTCTGTCAGGTGGAGGTACCTTCCCAGTCAGGTAGCTTAAAATTAGGCTGCGCCCTACCTCTCTTTCAAAATCTCTTTTCGTTTCTGTACATATGTATAAGTATAGATTGTATTTGTATATTTAGTCTCTAATTATGTTTGTTGCGCCACTTATCCTTATTGGTCTGATCCTCTTCTCTGATGTCCAAAGGTTGCCTGGAAGAAATTGCGTAGCGACGAGGCCACCTTCTTTACTTTAATATGCTAATTTGTCCGCTGTAATAGTTATATTGTTACTGTTGCCAGTGCAATAAACAATAATTGTATTGTATATGTCACTGTGTAGCTAAAACATTAGAAACCTACAATAGGTATTGTACTTAAAGACCATGTGTGCGATCGTCCAGAGTTCAAGACAGTCGGTGACAAAGAACGATGAATATTCATAGCGTCCTCATTACAAATAAATGTCGCAGTCGAATGTTGCGCGTCACTGACACGGTTACAGGCTTCGCGACTCATTCGAGACGCTAATCTCTTATGTAGGTGTTAAAAAACTTGGGGGGGGGGGGGGGGTTACCGCGAACAACATTATCAAAGAATAGTACGTGTACCCATTTTTATTTATTTATTGACTATCTTTCCGCACAAGACAAATATTTGTGTGCATGAACATGCCTGCTTGTTCTTCTATTAATCTGAGTATTTTCTATATACATAATATAAAAAATGTGTTTAAATAAAATATCTTATTTATATAGTATTCTTTATCAATTCTGAGTTATTTTGTAGTCTTGGTACAAGCTCTGCTTAGTTTGGAACCTGATGGTTGTGTGTATTTGTCCAGGAATATTTGTTTAACGGTTGTTGTAAGTTACACTGTTCTACATTATTAATAAGTTCTATAATAAGTTCAGAGTTACGTATTAGTAATTTGTATTTGTTTTTAATAGAAATTTAAACAAATATTTTATCTGTATTTGCTTACCATTGTCCTTTAATATGACTAGGACTTTAAGGCGGTACCAGAATATGTTGATAATCTAAAGTTTTTTTTTTTTTTTTATATATATGAGAGGGGGGCAAGCGAGCATGTGGGTCACCTGATGGAAAGCAATCACCACCGCCCATAGAAATCAGCAACACCAAAGGGTCACCGATCCGTTGCCAGCCTTTTAAGGGAAATATTGACTCTATTCTTGAAGGCCCCCATGTCGTATTTATTTGGGAATACCGCTGGAGGAAGTTGATTCCACAATTTCACAGTTCGTGGTAGAAAATGTCTCAAAAAGCGTACTGTAGTAGATCGCCAAATATCGAGATGATGAGGATGGAATTTTAATTTATGGCGAGTTGTACGATAGTGGAACTCAGCGGCAGGTATCAAATCAAATAGCTCATCCGAGCACTCCCCGTTATATAATTTATATAGAACGCAAAGAGATGCAACATCTCTGCGTGTAGAGAGAGACTCCAGCCGATCAGAAATCATTGGGTCGCCGACGATTCGAACAGCTCTTCGTTGTATGCGGTCAAATGGAGCAAGTAAGTACTGGGGCGCACCAGCCCAGAGATGTGAACAGTATTCCATATGAGGCCTAACTTGGGCTTTATACAGTTGAAGGCGATGCTGTGGTGTAAAATACCGTCTGGCTTTACAGATGATGCCAATTTTCCTAGAGGCCAATTTGGCCTTGTACTCCAAGTGACCACGGAACTGAATATCGCTCGATATGTCAACACCCAAGATACCAATGCTGGAGCTAATAGTAAGGGGAGTACCTTCCAATCGGAGATACAACAAAAGGGGACTTTTTTGCGGTAAAGTCTTCCTTTTCTTTATAATCTCTTGTCAGAGCGGTCGTGGCGGTCAGAAGAGAGGTATGAGAGCTTTCGTCGCTCGCCCCACGACATCCGTCATTTCGCACGATTCGAGACAACTTCATTAAATGAGCCGGCCACAGCAGACATTATCAGATCGATAAATGGTCTGCAGCATCTCGTAAACTACCAGGCATTCAATAGTCACCAGTTCGTCTTATTCCATTTTGTAGGAAACGCAAACATATTTTTCTCTGTCACATAACACGGAAATCTGAGCGGCAATTTTCTTAATTAAAATGTAGTCAAAATTCAGTTCAGATCTGGGGTCCTGCCGCCAAAGCTGAAGCCGATTACCATCGAATGTTTTGATAGCAAAAATCAAACTCCAACTTAGATTTATGGTACTTAGCTTAGCTGGTAGTAACCCTGAAGCTCTACCGACTAAGCTGAGGATGTTCATAGTAAGACCTATTTTTAGAATCAAAATATTTGATGGTAATCGCCTTCAGCTTCGGCGGTAGGGCTGGTCTCGATCTCACAAATGTCACATTTGGTATCCTCGTATCACACACTATGAAATATCAAAGTTTAATTTGAAGTGTGATTATATCGAATTATGACCTATTAAACAATGTAAGAATGGTATTCTGTTACCGATAAAAAATTATTAATGATTGAAATCAAACAAATTATTTAGTCAATTCAATATTCAAACTCGGTCAACTTTTATTCTGCGATCGTAAAACAATTACAAGAATTGAATTTCTGTTGTGTAGTTACCGCATTATTAAAAAGAAAAATAAATAATTTACTGCAAAATTGCAGCATTGCATTAATCATACGCAAACAGATAATACTTGTTGTCTAGTTATTAATAGTCATAATCACATTCCCGGACAGTATAGTAAGTGTTTAACTTGGCAAATTGACGTTACGAATCGCAGACTGCAGCCGTGTCGATTAAAAGATATATACAGTAGGTCAATTTTTGATAATCGGTGTTCATGGCTTTTCCCGTAAACGTATTGCATTAAAATTATCAGTTATATTACAAGAATAATAAATGTGTAATTGTTTAAAAGATCGGCGATAAACGTTTTGTTTTGACTGACAATCGTTTTGTAACCGATGACCCTAGTTCAACTATTGACTATAATCAAATACCTTGGACTACTATTGAACTGTATTATAATTGGAGTATTGTAAAGTATTTATGTATGTGTGTTAGGTGTTCAACTGGACTCCCTCCTTCCCTGCTCCCAATATTCACTACATTTTTTTATCTACTAACCATAAGAATAATAACTGAACTTGACTTGAATTTGTAGCCCCAGGAATAGGCATTTTTGAAGTGAAAAGATCCTTAGCGGCGTTGTGCACTTTTTTGGGATGGGTAAAAAATGTTGAACTTGCGTCAGGAGTACGTATCCTGATCGAAAATCCGTAAGATAAAGCCGATACGATTGAGAATTCTTTGAACATTTTAATGATTCGAAATTGACAGTTCGTAAGACAAAGCTACGAGATTAGAAAATCCAACTTTAAGCAAAGACGATACGATTGAAAATTCTTTGGATATTTTAATGATTCCAAATACTATATACTATACTGATAAATAAAGCAATTTGTGCACTATACTGATAAATAAAGCAATTTGTGCGAAATTATTTCCTAACCATTCCAAAATATTAAAAAATGCACAACGTTAAGGTTCATGTTTTCTCTTCTACCGGCACTCCCGGAGTGCAACCCGTTGTTTTTTTTTTTCCTAAAAGGAGAATCAGATGTGATTTAGTTCTATGTTATTAGAAATAAAGCCAGCTGTCTACTATCACGGAGGGATATAAAAAGCCAACGTACTATAATTTGGTGCGTAATATGCCATACAATAACAGATAATATTTCAATTGACATAACGGTCATTCGCTATAATTTGATAACCAATGTAGGTCAGGTTTGATATTTTTTGGCAAGCCAGCAACGTGTAGAATTATAGCAAATTAAATTATATGACTTGAATAATATATGGGGTATGTAATGTATATTGTAATATATGTTGTTATAACATACATTACATACCCTATCATGATCATCATCATTATTATCCGCCTTATAGAGCTTCCCCAATGCTTTCCACCACATGCGGTTCTCCACTTTCCGCAATCATCCGTTTCCAGCCAGTTTCTTGACGTCATCGGTCCATCTAGAGAGGGCGTCTCACTCTTCGTCTCCCCATACACGGTCTCCACTCTAGGACCTTCCTACCCCATCTGCCATTGACACGGTAGATGTGGCCGGCACACTACCACTTAAGCTTGCTGACTCTGAGAGCTATTATAACAATCTTAGTTATCCGTCGAATTTCTCCGTTCCGAATTCGATCCCTTAGAGAACCTCCCTTAGCCTGTGAACCAGTCCAACTGTCAGCGTTCAAGTCCCTGCACCGTAGGTCATAGCGGGGAGGACGTACTGATTGAAGACTTTAGCCTTCAAGCATTGGGGTATATCTGCAGTGTAAATTAAAAAATATATATTATAACCACAGCTTTGATCGACAGTTTAGCTCTTAGAATTCGTCATGTGACAGCTGGACCTCAGTGAAGCATTCCGTTTTTCCAATTTAGCACGAAACTCTGACAAAATATTTAACATTTTAAATTAGTTACAAAAAAAATGTCGCGTCTGTGAATAAATTTGCGTATTGACAACCCTGTTCATTAGATATGGCCCATAGATTCGCCGGCCATTGGCAGTCGTGCCAATGACCGAAGGGATACTCACATCAACTCGTATGTGATGAATGACCGCTGCTTATGACTATGATGGCGAAGTTGCGATGAAACATACCGTGTTATTAATGCTGATGTTACAGGTGCTAATTATAGGGTTATCACTATGGACCGGGAGGTAACCGTATAAATTGATTACACATCTTGCAATAGGTTTCAAGCAACATGATTCTTGTTTTATTTTTTACGTCGGATGACAGGCAAATATAACTACTGACCGCCTGATGTGAAATAGTGTATGAAACTTAAAGACACTTTCTTAAAGTATTGTGCACCCCTACCATATATGCAGTACCTCATATCTGGTGACCGCAATTACCTATTTGCAGAAACAGAACAGTCCTTAATGGTATTGTAATTTGACTGTAGTCCTCTGTGAGATATAGAGGGTCTATTTTTTATAATTTTTAATACCACTTCGGTGGAAACTGGGCCCGCCTGATGGCAAGAAGCTACCAACCTCTCTGGAACCGCACAGTACGACCTCTGACCTGACCACGTCGGCTCTAGTATGTGAGGATGAATTCCCTGTCAATGGCGAGCAGTGCAACTTTACAAGAAGGACATGGGTATCATGTTAAACAACTCCTCTGAAGACACACCTTTAGACAAAAGGGGGGCAAACGAGCAAATGGGGGCACTTGAAGGAAAGGAATTACCACCATACATAGAAATCAATATGCCCTGTCTTTCTTCCGCCATTACGTCGTTTACTACAGGTCGTCGTTTATATAGCAGGCTGAATTACGTGCTGGAAAGGATGGTTGTGGTGCTGAAAATTGTAGATTAAGCTAGGTACTTAATTACCTTAATTCTAACAAACTTTTTTTATACTACGTCGGGTGGCAGACAAGCATACGGCCCGCCTGATGTGAAGCGGTTACCGTAGACATATTAACGCTCGCAACATAAATTATCGCTCGCGCGCCGCCACCCCCGTTCATCACCCATCTCACTCACTCGCAGGAACACAACAACCCTCAATGGAATTATTATTTGGCTGCGGTATTCTGTGAGGTAGAGGTCCATTCCCCAGTCGGGTAGCTTACAATTACGCTCCCTACCTCTCTTTTGGCCAGAGCTTCGTCTGTCAGGTAGCAGGGTGCACCGCGTGCAGGTGAAGTTGGCTTTGATTCAAAGATGTTGATGAACCAGTTATACCCCAAATCTGTTAATTCTTTCATCATTATTAATTTAACTAGAATAAGTTAAAATAAGAAGGTTTCTGGTATGATGAAAGAATTAACAGATTTGGGGTATAACTGGTTCTAAAAGACTATAGAATTATAGTCTTCACAGGAATAAGTTATATTCACAACATACAATCCTTTCAATGTGATGTTTATTTAATTTGTACAATAAAGGCTTTACGACTACAACAATAGTATTATCCAATGCCAAACATTTCCATTTCTTCCACGCAGACTTTTAATTTCTACGTTCTTTACATTGATTTACAATCATCGGAAACTCTATGCTATACAAATGCCGGAACATTGCAGGTATATGCTAATATGTACATTAATTGGGATATCCGTACATCAACCCCTGTGTTAAGTGTTCTTTACTTAGAAAATGCTATAATATCCAGGCAGACGTTTATATAAACGAAAATCTGTAAGGATTCCTTTGTGTTTCTCGGAAATACTCCACACAATACTAAAATTAGCAATATGGTAATTGATGATGCAAAATCGCTTTTATAGGACTGTTAGTGTGTACGCATGATACAGCTATAGTCTATATTCTAATAAGACGTGAGTACCTTAAGTGTAATGTAAATATGAACAAGTACGAGTATAAGTTACTTAGTACATATATACCTTGTATATACAAGAAATGTCTTGGCGACGAGGACGGGACGAGGATGCGAACTACATCCTTGAATATGTATTTACTTGGGGCCATACCGCCGAAGCTGAAGGCGATTCATTTCATTTTTTTAACACTAGTGACTGCTTGCTCCATTTGACCGCATACAGCGTAGAGCGGTTCGAATTGTTGGTGACTCGGTGATTTCTGATCGGTTGGACTTGCTGTACACATACCACTACATGCTATACACAGAGCTGTCGTATCACTTTGTGTGCTTTAATATTTATACCACGGCGAGTGCTCAAATGGGCTTTTCAATTTAATTCCAGACACTGAGTTTCGCTATCGTACTACTCGCAAAAAATATTTTATTCCACCCATCCAATACTTAATATCCCATCCAATACTTGACCGTGTGGTTTCCGGCAGACTATAATAGAATCACTCCGTCTCTTCCCGTGGATGTCGTACAAGGCGACTAAGGAAAATACATTACTAAACATCGATCAGGCCTCCCCAACCCGTCTGGCCAGCGTGGGGAGTGTAGGCCAAATCCTCCTTCTGTCTGTGACGGACGAGAGAGGGTCGTGCTTCTGTAGTGGAGACTAAAATGACCTGATGATGATGAATACTTAATAATTGGCCATCTATCACAGTAAAGCTTTTAAGTAATTTTCTACCACGCATGGTGAAATTACATAATCAACTTTCCTCAACGGTTTTTCTGAAGAAATACGTCTTAAGAGTTTTTAAGAAAAGAGTCTATATTTCCCTCAAAGGCAGCAATGGATTTATGACCTTTGATGTTACTTTAACCCATGGGCTGCAGTAATTGTTTTTGAAAAACTACATGCGCCGTCCTCTTCTGTAGATGACAACAATATATGTAATAATAATTTAAGCAAGTGTACAGTAATATGTATAACTTTTGTAATGGAGAAGTGGATCCTCCTGGCACAGGGACATTTTTGCCTAAAAGGACAACCCAAACTCTTGTTTTAAACTGTATGCATTTTGGGTAAATAAATATTTTTAATAGTTTACCGTCAGGTGACTTACATACTTTTTTCTCGGGTATCGATCCCAGCTGTTGTCGTGGGTGAGCGAGTGAGTGGGTTAAGTCAAGTGAGTGGTATTTCAGCGGCTTGAAAGCACTGACCTTCTCAAACCTGCAGTTGAGCGTGACGGAATATGCTATAAAACCCCTAAGATTGAGAACAGATCCGTATCCCGAATGTAGGATGAATATAGGTCGATCCAGATGGAGATGCGACGATTTGCCAGTCGCGAACTGATCCGAGAACGATGGAAAAATTAAATTGAATACGGCATGTCTGAATTGCAAATCTTATGACGTTGAATATTGTCGACTTTGCTTTCAAAATCAGCAAGCTGAAGTGTCAGTAGGCCAGCCACATATGCTGAGTCAGCAAAGACAGACTAGAGAAGCAGTCCTGGAGTGAAGAGCGCGTGTGGAGCGAGCGACGAACTGTTGGGCGCGATTTCTCTAGATTTTTTTGAGGTCGCAAACAAGCTTACGGCCTGCCTAATGAAAAGCAATTAACGCAGCTTAGATGAATCGGTGACTTAAAAAAAATAGCTGGATGCAGAAAGCGAAAGATCACTTTCCACCACGCGCACTAGCATTAGAGAAAGCCTGTATCCAATACAGGGTAGATACTGTACTGGTATGTAATAGTACTTGTATCTACTACGGGTATAATCTGGTGACCCGTATGTAAGACGTATGTGTGCCTGCGGGACTTGTGACTGAGCTGAGTATAACACCTAGCTCAGTCACAAGTCCCTCAGGCACACACCCCAGTCTATGGGTACCTATTTGATAGTTCTTACAAATTTGTCTGTGAGAAAGATTAATAAAACGATTTATTATTTTAATTATGTCTCTCTGTACTACATGAATCAAACTGAGCGCGGGGATATGGATCCAACGCGTAGAGGCCCCTTGGAGAAGTTTAATGTCATGGTATATGCCCGTATTATTCTCTCTCTTTCGATGACGGGTTAAGCTCCGTCTTTTGATAAGCGTGCGCAGGGATATGGATCCAACGCGTAGATTCCCGTTTGAGAAGTTTGATGTAATGTTGTTATAGTAATAATTGTAATATTAATAATACAGGCTAATAATAATGATGACGAAACTAAAAGTATAGTTTGTAATTGTGATAAATGGTAGGCATGACTAAGAGTTAGATAATTGGAGTAATAAAATCAGTGCCTATCTAACATCGTTACGGAATGTCATCGGAGGCCCGTTACAGAGGCATTACCGCAGTTTAAATTACGTCGCAGTGCCGACAATGGCCGCAGGAAGTGCCGGCGGACATGTCCGGTGACACTTGCAGCGGAGAAATTTGGACGTAATTTACTTTGGTAAATATTTGTGCGATGACATTTCTTTTATACTACGTCGATTTGCTAACCATACGGCCCGCATGATGTGACGCAGTTATGCCCGCATCCCCGCTACCAACGCAGCGAACTCCTTCCTTTCTAGTGACCTCTCTCACTCGCGGGAACACAACAACCCTCAAGGGGGTTATTATTTCGTTGTATTGATGGTGTTTAATATGCTACCCACCAAATGGATAACACTTCCGTTGCGAGCATTCAAAAGAAAATTAACCCAATGGCTCACTGAACAATGTTTTATTCTCTTCAAGAATATATGGATACTAAAATAAATGACGAATGCTAGCCTAAAAATAAGTTATTAGGACATTATTTAGTATGTGTATGAATCTTTTGCAGATAAAATTTTGCTAAATTTTACTGTAACAACTATATTGTACCACATCTATAGCAAATAAAGTTCATTCATTCATTCACTGCAGTATTCTGTGAGGTGGAGGTACTTCCCCAGACGGACGCTGTACCCTTTCTCTCTTTTGCCTCTTTTTTTTGAGTCCTACACATGTCGAAACCAATTGGAGAAATACCTACACCTCACAGAAGACTAGTACTAAAATATCCTTGAAGATAGTTGTGTTCCTATGAGTGAATATGCTAAACAGACGTAATGAGATATTGCGTTTGCAATGGGAGTCAGCAGTCAACTAATACTCCTATATAGCGATAATCTATAAGATTTTCAAGTTAGCTTGTTTTGATCCGGTGTCAAGAATTTAAGGAAAATTATTTAATTTGAACACACTAACAAAAACTTAAGATACACACAATAGTAACCTAATTTCTACTAACTCTTACCTCAAGGATTTATGTTGATAACTACCCATCAAGAGACAAGTTTGTAAATGACAAGGGCTCTTTAATTTAGCAGAAGTTACTTCATATATATGGATAGATAGATAACAGCTTTATTCGGTCTCAAAAAATTACAGTGATTGTACGAGGCAAAACATACTAAATAATGAGAAAAATACAAACACATATTATTACAATCAAAGACAAACAGTACGTGTGCGTTGCAATCATCCAAAATTCGTGGTGCATGGCAGTTGAGCTTCACTTGACTAGCCATCTGTTTAGGCTTTTAATACCTTATTGACCATATTGCTGTCTCTCAGAGTGCCAAGAGAGGAAGTCAAATGCCAAAAGCTTCCTACTCCTACTAATTTCTTCTCATTAAATTCGTTGTGAGTTCCAAAGCAGCCGTAGTGTTGCCCACGGGACTGCAATGGACTTCCCTGGTCATTATCTTTTTTGGTGGTCGTCGCTGTTAATCTTGCCTGCACAGGAGACACAGTGGTGGGAATGTGTGATGGGCCACCATCTCGAAAAAAAAGAACGTGTGCGCTGCAGTCATCCAGAATGATGGTGGCTCAGTGTCTATGAGCAAAAAGTACACTATCCTAACTCTCACATATATCATTCGAGTTAAAGATTTATATCATACAGTCAACAAATGCTGCAGTTTAGCGTTTAGTAGAACAAAGAACGATTTATTTGAATTCACATCACATCCAGTTAAATGTAGGCAAAACTTTAGTACATATCTAGACACATTACTTCCGCTGCTGGGGGCGCCCGCATCGCGAATGGTTTCACTACTGATACGATATTTACAAATATTTGGACTAAATGTTACACTTATATTTCTTTACTACTCGGTGAATATTATCGATTATGAGGCTTTACACTAGAATATGATATAAATAAATAAATATTCCCGGATCAATTACACACTACCATCTAGTCCCAAACCACAGTATAAGTAATAGTACTACGTAAAGTATGGCCAGTCCCTGCCGCTCTCTCGTATCGACCTCACCTCCCCTCTGAGACGAATCTGGAACAGTTTGTATGGCGCCGTCGGCACACACGCTCATAATTGCTCTTAACAGACGTCATTTTGTATGTAATAGTGAAAGACGCGACATTTGTATGGAGTGGCCGGTGTGCCCAAACTAAGCAAAGCTTGTACTATGGATACTAGGTAAGGTAACTGATATTATACTTATTCTTTTTTTTTAAAATACATACATATAATATATAGCAAACACCCAGACGAAGATTTTTTTTTATATTATCCCGATATTTCAGTGATGTTGCAGTCACGGGACGACTCCAGTGACCATGGCGTCTGCAACATCGCCGAAATATGGGGAAAATCGATCGCTGTATATCCCATTCAATATGTACATTTTTTTTTTTACATTAGTGATATCTTTGTGTTTCTTTTTTATACTACGTCGAGTGGCAGACAAGCATACGACCCGTCTGATGTGAAGCGGTTACCGCATCTATATTAACGCTCGCAACATTAAATATCGCTCGAGCGCCGCCACACCTGCTGCCAACGCAGCATTTCCATCCTTTCTGGTAACCTCACTCACTCGCAGGAATGGAACAACCCTCAAGGGAGTTGTTATTTGGCTGCGGTATTATGTGATGTGGAGGTACATTCCCAGGTTGGGTAGCTTACAATTACGCTCCATACCTCTCTTTTCGCCAGAGCTTCGTTTGTCAGTCAGCAGGGTACACGGCGTGTAGGTGAAGTTGGCTTTGGTTCAAAGATGTTGATGAACGACTTTCACCCCATCGTGTTGTTAATACAGTTACAATATATTATCAATATAATATGTCGTTTCCATTATATAGTCTATTTGAGACGTAAATGGTAACAGCTTGACATTAATATTACCGTGTTGTCTATTTCCTGTCGTGTTTAGTCAGGTGGAACACTGTATCATGCTAATATATGTAGTGGCTATAACGTGCCATAATCTCTTACTTTGTATATTTGAATAACAATATTTGCTTTACATCTATGTATATTAGGTTAAAGTGTATGTATAGTATTTGTATAAAGGCAATTATAAACTATACTAACCATTTGCTTGTAAATAGCAACATCGAAACGTTCTCCAAGATCTTTTGTAATATAATAAGAACAAAGTGAGCTAAGTCTGCGAGTAGTTTATATTGCACACATTAATATGCTTGTTTGCCACTTTAGTGGTAGGTGAAGTTTTTTTTCTGTAATTCGGATCACACACAAACTTCTGGTGGCAGACAAGCATACGGCCCGCCTGATGTAAAGCGATTACCGTAGTCATATTAACGCTTGCAACATGAATTATCCGTCGCGCGCCGCCACCCCCGCCGCTAACGCAGCTACTCCTTTCTTCCTGGAGACCTCCCTCATTCGCTGGAACCGCGATGATTGCTTATCATCAGACAGGGTTCACGCTTGTTTACCACCATGGTGTTAAAAAAACATTGAACGTTACATTATGAACGCATAACTCGAGTACTGATAACAAAACATTCTTCCAAATATCATAACATAACTCCATTAACTTAAACTAGTGATCAAAGTTATAATTTCCGTCGAATTCAATCAATTTATAACTTAATTTTATATAACTTACCATAACTCTGCAGCGGCGAGCAGAATAACTGTTAACTTAGCCAGAAGAAGCTTATAAAAACTTAATCGGTAACAACTGGAGCGAATCGGTCGAGCTTGCTAATTGTGCCACGTCAATTAAAAACAATATTGTGCAATATTCCATTCTCATAGTCACGAAACATCGAAGTCACTTATGTCGAATTAAATTGGGAAATTAATTGGTTCATGTGATTGCCATCCGTCAAATACTTCATGGTTGCGATTCTAGAGGTGTTTGAACTTTGGTGATTTGAAAAATGTTCTGACAGTTCTTAGAAAATTGCACAATAGCAGTCGAGTCTGGAATTGAAATTATCATTAATGTACAATTTTATAATGTTGTCTTGGAAGTAATAGGTATAAAATTATTTACCCACTAGTTTCTGCTATTGGTGTATTCTGTTAGTTTCTGCTAGAAACAGAATCCGTTTCTATTGTTTCTTCAAGATCTGTTCAGCTATTTTTATATATGGTTTATATATGGTTGTGTCATAAAAAATTATATAAAAGATTGTGGAAAAGATACAAAAATAAAATCAAAACGTATAGTTGTCACTAATAATCCATGATTATAAATAAAATTATATTTTATTAAATAAAAACAAGATATAAATTGTCCTAGTATGTACACGATTGAAATTAATTAAAAACACTATCTTCTTTTTACTAGTGGAGGCCTACAGTTTCGCTTTTGATATAGGTATCCTATTAATAAAAAAAAAACCGGCCAAGTGCGAGTCGGACTCGCACAGGGTTCCGTACGTAGTATCAATATTAAATTTGATATTTTTCATTATAAATAAGAAATAATGCGTCAAAAAAAAAATATATATATATTTTGCAATGTGTAATCACCTTCATATGATACCCCATATAAACTAGTAGTTTCAATTTGAAATTTCGACACCCTATAAAACATATAGACCCCCTATTTTTTTAAGATCTATTTACAAATGTATAGTTTTGAGATTTATTCCTGTACTTGTAGTCTATAACGATGTTACTTGCCAAATTTCAGAGTTCTAGGTCAACGGGAAGTACCCTATAGGTTTTGATTCCCTTGAGAATGTGTCGAAATATGCGTTTTTTGCTGAATAAACGGCCGTAACTTTTTTTTACGTAAACTTTGCAGTTTGATTTTTTTACAACTTCATGGGACCGTAGACCTGAGTATACAGTTCAAATTTCAGCTTGATACCTCCACGCATTCTCGACATAGAAATTCTTGACAGACAGACAGGCAGACAGACAGGCAGACAGACAGACAGACAGACAGACGGACAACAAAGTGATCTTATAAGGGTTCCGTTTTTCCTTTTGAGGTACGGAACCCTAAAAACATGTCAATAACGTATTAATTTGGCATTAATTGACAAATAGACCCAAAAACCAAAATCTACAATAAAAAAGTGGGGTCATGGACACCGCCGTGTGTTGTACGTGAATACATTATATGCACTAAATTATCTCAAAGTGGCAGCGCTTCCCCCTCCCCCGTACGCGATGTTTCATAGTCCTTACTTAGTGTAATAAATCCTTTGATTCTTCACCGATCCAGTGGTGTGATTGAATTTTGAATGGAGATGATGAACCTATCTATATATGTTGCTGCAACACCAAACTGTATCCCCCGATTTTGTTATTGAATTGCTCCCTATGGAAAGAATTTTAGAAGACGTATTTACGTCATAAAAACGATTCCAAATCATCTGTCAACAATTTTCAAACTAGAATGAGCGACAAGCATACATTCTCTTGAGACTTCATTAAATAAAACTGCAAAATTAAGATGTCGCTGGATTAGTATAGTTATTCAAGATAGCAGTTTACGTTCTAAAGTTGCTGGGTTATAGCAAAAAGAGGTCGCAGCGGCCCGAGAGGGGGGGCGGCCGATGACCGAAGACAACCTTAGCCAATGTCTAGGGTAAGGTCCTATGACTAAAGTAGAATGTCTTTTAGCTCTTGCGTGTGGGCGAATTCGACATGGTTTCTTTTTTGGAGTTCTGCAAAATGAGGTTGCGTAATGTCATTTCATATTTGCAGGTTTGTATTATTAAGAATTGTCATTGATTCTGGTAGTTTACCTACTAATTATGTTGGTGATCAAAAAATCAACTTTAAAAATGACACGGGTGTTAGAAAAATAATGAAATTCATCTAATTTAATTATATCATTTGCGTTCGATGACTGAGTTGAATCATATCTATTTTTAAATATGAAAATCATGGTCAGAAAAATTTATGAACAATTTTGTGATTGAAAATGGTAGTCTGTTTTAACTAGTTATAACTGTATTTTATTTTTTTATATCAATAGAGCGGTAAAGAAGCATACGGACCGCCTGATGGAAAGTAACCGTAGCCTATGAACGCCTGTAACACGCGCGTTGCCGACCCTGGCAGTGGCCAGTAAACAGGCCTCATCGTTTATGGGAAAGTCGTTACTTCTTAGGAGTAGAGATAGCCAAAATTCCAAGCATTTAGGATGAATTCCCAATCCTGGTCCAATAAATGACCAGGCTTTGAGCATATATTTTTAGGTCGTTGTTGTTATCGTAATCAGCGACCCGATAAACCATAAAACAATACCCATGACGTTTTTCAGACTTTTTGACCCCATTTTACCCTTGTAGGGGTTGAATTTAAAAAAATCCTGAAACATGTCTTTACTCAATTATCTATAGAAGTACTCGTGTAAAGTTTAGGATAAAATGGTCCAACTAATTATATTATAAGATATTTATATGAGCTTATAGGGATTTTATCGAAAATGACCGGTATTTTGGCAATCTCTGATTGGATTTCTTTTGTGTTTTGTTAGAGAAGTGTCTCAATCTCTTCAGCAGACTCAATGTCTTTTGGAATTTTATAGGAATTTTGCAGGTAGTATATTTAGTATTATCTATTTATATATAAAAAAACTTAGTGTAAAGGTATTTCTTTTTATATTACCTACATCGGGTGGCAGACAAGCATACAGCCAACCTGATCTGAAGCGGTTACCGCAGCCATATTAAAAATCTATAACATGAAATATCGCTCGCATGCCGCAGCAACTTCTTCCTTCCTGGTGACGTCACTCATTCGAAGGAACACAACAACGTTCATGGAAATTGTTATTTGGCGGTAGTATTCTGTGAGGTGGAGGTAACTTCCCTAATCAGATACCTTACAAATACGCGATAATTTATCTTTTGCCAGAGCATCTTTTGCTAATCGGTAGTAACTTTGGCTCTAAAGATTCTGGTGACTCACTTACCAGAATCTTACTTATCTGTATCTTTTTTTATTGATAATAATAATTACAGTCTACAGACCAAGGGTACACAGTAAGCATCAAAAGGTTCGGCCTTTTGCATAAATCTTCTATTTGTAACCGACTTTAATAAAGGAGGAGGTTCTCAATTCGGGTGTATTTTTTATGTCCCAATTTTCTAACAAATTTATTTATTGCCACTATTATGCTAATAAATTTATGTCAGTCGTCACATAAAGGTATATTTTCAGTTAAGTACTGTATACACCTTAGATTAAAACAAAAAAAAACCCTTTTTGATTAAAACAAAAAAAAACCTTTTTGTAAGGTATACACAAAGACAGTAAAAAGTTCTGTTTTGCTTACGCAAAAGGTTTATTACGACTAGTACTACAAATAGTAGACATTCGTAAAAGTGTCGGCTAGTAAATCAAAATATCATAATCATTTCAAAATCCCACTTCGTCCGTTAGGTTACGTTCATTGTTCTTATAATCCAAGATCCCAAGGCCGCCAGACGTCACTTATTTTCTGATGAACAAAAGTGCATGTTTGAGTAGTGTTAGTGAGTTTTTAATAGGGTTGTACTATGATCGTATGGCTATCTGCTACCTTGGCCAGACGGCCATTTTCCTGGTATATGATCAAAGTATGTACACCCTAACACTACTCAATCATGCACATTTTGTTCATCAGAAAATAAGTGACGTCTGGCGGCCCTGGGATCTTCCTTCTACTACGGCAACAACAAAATAATAAATCGACCACGGCAGTCGGGGCGGCGGCAGTCGCACGTTACTTCTGTTTCAGTCGGTGGAGAGTCGCAGAGACTACCGCAGCAGCTGGAGCAGAGACGACCAAAGCAACCACGGCAGTCGCATGCATCTACTAACGGTAGTGGTTGGGTGCCGGCCGGCAGTAGTTTTCATAAACTAATTGGTGGCGCAATGTACACACAGTAGTGTAGATCAAATTGCCTGTAAATTTGACTGTCGCAATAACACCTGAATCAATCTTTACAGATAAATAAAATTGGAGTGTCTGTTTGTAATAATAATATAACCACTTTTTACTAAATGCATTATGGATGTATACACGGTACATATACCAAAATAACATTTTTTTATAATCTTTGTCTGTCTGTTTGTTCCGGCTTATCTCTGAAATTGCAGGACCGATTTTGACGGGACTTTCACTGGCAGATGTAATAAGGAGTAACTTACGCTACTTTTATTTTATAAATTTTATTTACTTTTATTAATATAAAATAATAAATATAATAATATTAGATACAGCTAGTTAACTATAAAATAGTATAAAACCCTCTAACACTGTTATTATTGGGTCATTGTAGATGTATATATAATTGCTGCATGCACAATTCGAGTTTAATATAGATTAAAAGGTTGGTGAACATGGCAAATAAATTTGGCAAAAAGTCTTAAATAATAAAATTATTTTAAAACGAGGATTGCATTGACGATTCGTCTATATAAAATTAGCTGATGATCAATGGTTTGGTCATAAAACAAGGTCTGGTATGACAGTCAGGTAACGTGATTGGGTCTAGACCACGTCATCGTCTATATTTTATATGGAAGATGTCGAATATAGATATGTCAAGCATAGACTGTCTCTTGTAACTCTTTTCTAAGCTATAGAAATTATCTTTGCACTTTGGGTAAGTACGAAGTGCCACGCTTTCAATAGGATCCCCTAAATTTATCCCAGTATCCCAAACGATATTACCTATAATAAGGCAGGGTAAAATTTATGGCATGTTAGATGTCCATGGGTGTCTTTTCAACTTTTGTGGTTATTTGGATATATATAAATATTTTTTTTATACTCATTTTGCCTAATTTAATAACAGAACCATTTGTCATAATCGCGGGGGCCCTGTTCTATAGTGCCTAAGTCTTCAACAGTTTATAGACGACCCTGTGTTCCTCTCACTATTTTCAGCTACTTATTTTTTTTCTATTTCACAAAATATAATTGAACAAACATATAGTCCTATTCGCTTCAGGTGGGCGTATTACTTTATTTCAAATTCATAACATTTCGAGTTGAGTCATTGTAGTCAATTATGTTCGTGGACTCGTTATGAAAGTTTGAAATGGCCTCAGAAGTCATGAGCTTTTGGTGTTGGCGATAGTTCGCCGGCAAAGCTAGGTGTTTCCATCCAAGAAAGGGCAATGGCCTCCGAAGTTGTTTGTGGCAAAAAATGAGGACAGCGAGACCGGCTTACTTATTTTGGTCGGCTTATGAATCAGCGTGAGAAAAACAATATAATTAGGAACTTTTTTCGTAATGTTTATTACAAATTGTTATGTGAGTGGGAAAAGGAAATTCGTTGTTAAGTCGCTGTAAATTTTAAAGACTTTTAACAAATACTTTTTAATAGATAACAAAGAAGTACTACACTGCGGTAATATTATTATTCATTAAATTAATATAACAATTAAAATATTTTATTATTTAAAGAAAAGTAGGGTACATCGTGTTTATACTGGCTAAATACCTACATCTTACACAGCTGGTACTATAGTATTATGTACTAGATAACTGATAGACATATTTATATTTTTATAAGTACATACTTATAAGTTATAAATCTGTACTTCCAAAAATCCCATATCCTACAAAATATCCATACAAAAGTCCACTGGGCTCAACTTTTTACTGTTTATAATATTTTTGAGTTATAAAATAATATCACAAGTTGACGTAATAATAAAAATAAAAAACAAACCATTCTTATGCATATTTGTAGAAATATGGTACACTGAATAACAAGGATATTTACATTTTTGAATTTACATACAAGTTTATATTACGTGGCCGTTTCTGGAACAAACATTCGAAGGATAATGCCCTAGAAATAAAGTGCGTCGCGGACGGTCCCAAACAAACAGTGTGGCATTGGAATTGTAAAATTTAACACATTTCTCATTTCCCGTCGAAATTTCACGGAACACTCGAATAACCAAACAATCCTACATTATGCAACCAATATACAACAATATGTATATATTTACACTTTATTTCTAGGTCATTATCCAGAAACGTCCATGTAATATATGTATGTTGTATGTAACTTCAAAAATGTAAATATCCGTGTTATTCAATGTGCGATATTTCTACAAATGTTCATAATTATGTTTTGTGTTTTCATTTTAATTATTAAGTCAGCTTGCTTATAGTAGGTTTATCGCATAAGACAATTGCCTGTAATACTATCTTTCGCTTCGATTATAGCCTTCAATGTCTCAAATTCTTATAACATTCTAAACTATTTATAAATTAACAAAGGACCTAATAGTGCCGAAAAATATATTATAACTCAAAAATATTAAAAAAAAATAAACAGCTGATGAGTTTAGTGGACCCCGCATGTGGGTTTTTTGTTAGTGCACATTTATAATACAATACATAAACGCGCACTATAGTGCATTTTTATAGTTTTGAAGTGTGTATTTTTTGACGCACTGAGTTCTAAAATTTTGTGAATTAGACTAAGCCGCCATGGTCCTACCGCCAAAGCTGAAGCTGATTACCATTGCGTTATATGATTGCGAAAATCAAACTGCAGCTTAGTTTAGTGGTAACTTCGTTTAGGTTAGCTGATAGAAACACTACAGTTGTACCGACTAAGCTGAAGATGTTTGATTAACTAAGACCTGTTTTTGGAATCTGAATATTCGGTCGGAATCGGCTTCAGGTTAGGCGATAGGGCCTGGGGTATGTAAAGCACCTCGCTCGGCTCTTTAACGCTCGTTCCCATAAAGTCGACAGGGAGGTATAAAGATGAATAAAACACTTGGAGTGTCATCATTCATTCATCATCAGGTCATTTTAGTCTCCACTACAGGAGCACGACCCTCTCTCTTCCGTCCCAGACAGACGGAGGATTTGGCCTACACTCCCCACGCTGGCCTGACGGGTTGGGGAGGCCTGATCGATATTTGATATATATTTCCCTTAGTCGCCTTGTACGACATCCACGGGAAGAGATGGAGTGATTCTATTATAGTCTGCCGGAAACCACACGGTCAATCTCATAACTTTCAGTCGTCTTAACATAATAATACTTAAAAAAAAATCAGGAAAATTAAATGACTTCTATATTTTATATGGATTTTTAAATAATTAACGTTAAAAATCTCCAAATAATCAAAGAAAATTTAACACTACACTTACAAGTACGTTCGTTATATATATTTAAGAATAATTTGTTAATAGGGGAATAATATTTTTTATGAAATATTACATACGTATTTGCATTGTGCACATGTAGAGTGTGATTCAGATTTTAATTTTCTCATCGATACAAAACTATGTAAAAGCAGATTAGCTAAATATTTTATATGACCATAATAAGATTCTCATTAAACTAATTTGGGACAATCCAGTGGCCATTCTCCTTCAATAAGAGTAAAATTAAATTAATTTTTATACCAGGTTATTGTTTTGTTAAAAGTAACTAACTTGACTGTTCCACCTATGCCATTGAATGTCTTCCATACCTGAAGTTAAAAAGTAATATTTTGATAGTAGAATAAAATTTTCGTATATTAGAATTTTCAAAACTACTTTTTTAATGGATATACGAGTATAAGCATTAATACATGTTATCTATGCCAAATTTACTGGCATTTGGGGTGTAAGTGGTTCATCAACATCTTTGAACCAAAGCCAACTTCACCTGCACGCGGTGCACCCTGCTGACTGACTAACGAAGCTCTGGCGAAAAGAGAGGTAGGGAGCGTAATTGTAAGCTACCCGACTGGGGTATGTACCTCCACCTCATAGAATACTGCAGCCAAATAACAATTCCCTTGAGGGTTGTTGTGTTCCTGCGAGTGAGTGAGGTCACCAGAAAGGAAGGAGATGCTGCGGTTGCAGCGAGGGTGGCGGCGCGCTAGCTATATTTTATGTTGCGTGCGTTAATATGGCTACGGTAACCGCTTCACATCAGGCGGACCGTATGCTTGTCTGCCACCCGACGTAGTATAAAAAAAAAAAAAAAAAATATTGGTTTGAAGCCAGTGTTTTCAAACCATTAAAATGCCACTGACTTGGCTTAAGGACTGTAATCTAATGACAACTGGTTGTCACACCAACTCGTCGCACCACTGTGACTGATAGCAAGTTAAAGGCTGGTTTATAGGCGGTGGTAATTGCTTACCACCAGGTAACCCACAGGCTCGTTGGCCCCCCTATCATATAAAAAAAAAGTTTAATCTCGGTCACGTTATCACTCCAACTCGTCACACTAGTGAGACAACGACGGTAACTACTTTCGTTATATCATGATGAAAATGAGTGCTTCGTCCATTCGTAAATTGTTTTCGTGTTATACTTACATTGGCCTATTTAATACACATCCTCGCTTCAGCCAACGACCTTAAAATTACATTCAGAATGCAAATAATACGCCCCCCAGATAAACAGGAGCGCGTATCCGAAACCTTGATTTTGTCCCAGGAAGTCAGGGGCGCATATCCGAACAGATCCGCACGGATGTTTACCTTATTATCAAAATATAGTTTAAAATCGATCAATAGAATATATGTTTAATGAATTTTGTCTGTAAATCTACATATAACAACTAATAATGCGATCAAGTTAATAAAATTGTTTCTTTTAATGATTGTATTTGAAATAAGACATGGTCGGATTTTCGCTTTTCGCGGGGTATACCTACTACGCAGAACGACCACTTCGCGTTATGACTAAACTTCCTTTTCAATGAGCTATTAGTCTAAGTATCTGTTTGCCTAAGTCGCCATTTGCCTACTTCGCATAATGATTACTTCGCTTTATACCTGAATTTTACTTGGTCTATATCGCGTTATGCCTAAATAATAGGTACAGGAGGAGGTAATCTAGGAGGTACCTATACAAACTTCTTACTGTATTTTTATCTGTCCACTTACAATTTTGAGTGGTTCTATGCTCAATTATGATAGATACACAGTCACACTCATTATTATTGAATTGTTAGCTGTAATGCAAACTAATAATAAAATATAAATTGTTGGTTTAATTCTAATATACCTACTTTAAATATGAATTCACAAAATTTTCAATTGGTAAAATAAATAAATTAATAATTGTACTAAATACATCGTTTTATTAATTTAAAAAAATACTTTTTACTAGAAGTATATACCAAAGATTTCTAGTACAAGATGTAAATATAGGGGTTGAGTTAAAAGCTAAAAGACTAAATCTCAGTTGGTCTGGTTATTATTTGGCCTATAAAAATGTTGGTCTATATCGAAGTAAGTATAACTAGCGATATGTCTACTTCTACTTTTGGTTAGTCATAAGGCGAGGCGAAGTGGTCGTTCTGCATTTTAGGTATACCCCGCGAAAAAGGGATTTTCTAGTCATCATCTTTCAATTTTATAATTTTAGTCGTTAACAGTATCTATCATCTAAATAGATGAAATAAAAAAAAAAACATGTATTATACTCTCGATTTTGATTATAGCCTTTATAACATATGGCATGAGTGTCATAATAACAAATTTATTTTAATGCTACGCAGAATAACTTACGGCTACCGAAAGACATCAACGCAACTCTTCGTATTAAAAATATTTTGATACTTCGAAAATAATTTCAAATATTTCACATTTATTTGGGTTTTTTTCAATTTAAAAATACATAAAAATGTGAAATATTTTAAAAGTTAAACTTTGCAACAATATGAAACAAAAACATGCTTTGTCTTTAAATTTTGCACAAAATATACACTTCCAACGTGACACAAAACAGTAAACAAGCCTATGGGTACCATTTTTTTCGTAAGAAGTTTTCACTTTTGTATGGAAGAAGTTAATATTACTATCACTAATTAATTTAATTCCGTTCGTTTGGAATATAAATATTTAACAAGATACATTTTGATACAAATGTTTTAGAAGCGGATTGGATTACAACTAGCTATTATTATAATGCTGTATACATTTATGTGGGTGAAGTCACTATGACAATGCTTATGTTGATATATTGTATGTTAATTAAAGAAAGAGGCTGCAAAAACAATTTTTTATTCGTATCTCTATCATGTGTACATTGACCTGCGTGTTTTAGTTTGACAGCTGCTCTTAAAATGTACACTAGAAAACAGTGCATATAATATTTTTACTAATAAATTTAGGCGTTGATTATTTTGAGAATCTGTGTCCTTATTTTTGCCTTCGATAGGGAAATAAATTTTATAGTATAAAAAACACGATTTGTTTTTTTATAGTTCTAAGAACTTCTGTGTTTAAAGATATTCGTTTTACTTCTCTTATGCTGCAATTTATATAATTTACAATAATTACATAGAACATATAATAAAATTTATACTGTCAATAGGCAAATCGAGGTATTAGATCCATCACAGATTATGTACTTATCCGATGGGAACATCATCATTCAGAAATATATTACCATTTAGATCATTGATATTGATACTTCCAATAAAAATGTGTAATAAAATCTATCTCACTTTGAAATTGCAATTTGAAAAAGGAATTTTAACTAAATATATAAATTAGGTGATAATTTAATACCCCGAAAAATTTCGAAATAATAAAGAAATATTCTAAGAAAAAATAAAAATGGTGATTGCTTACTGATGACGGATACTGAGCAATATGTTCGAGGTTTGATTAATTAACTATGAATTTTATATTGCATAACTGTAAATAAGTAAATTTAATAAAAACAAATCTTTAACACTATTTAATTTATCTATATTTGCGCACTTAATTGCACATTATTTACAAACCATCTTCTGTAAAATGTGTTAAATTTTTAAAGCTTATTTTGTGTGAAAATGTGTTGAATTATTAAATTTTATCCACATTTCAAGTACGTATTTTAAAGACCTACTTTATATAATACGTATCCTCGAGACTGATACGTTTTGCGGCCACGAAATCTCGGTCATACAATTATGTAAACAACTTATCACACAGATACATTGTATGGTCGCCAATGTTAAAAAAAATACATTCACTCACTCATACATTGAACAAAATTATTTCAAATCATTATCTACCTTATTGTATATGGCATAATGATGGTAATCTTTAAACAAATTCGAACTGACAGTGAATGTTGGTAGAGTCAGAATCGGAAATACCGACTATTAATGTATATGTTACACTGGAAAAAACATATAAATCTGGTACACACAGTAAAATACTAATTATGTACTATTAAATACACAGACCTGTACAGAAAAAAAAAAGTATAACAAAATTATTTCAAAAATATAAAGAATATGGTTTATATTCTTTATATTTTTGAAATAATTTTGTATAAGTAAATATCGTTTAAATAATGTTAGGTTTTTTTTTATTTGTATAATAATAATAGATAAAACGATTTTAATTATTTGCATAATTAAACTTGTTCAGCAAAATGCTTATGGGTTCATCTTTGAAGTTCAAAATTTTTCTTTTTCAGGATGAACTAAATTTTAAGTATTTTTTTTTTAATAATTTTGCATATTTTCTGCTAATAAATAAATCGTGAGTTTCCAGAATATCTATTTCGTTACTTTAAATTATCAGTCACATAAAATATGTTACTGTTGATATAAATACTAAAACGAAATAATGCATAATAGAAGTAAAAAATCATTAATAATATGAATAATAAACATAACTAAACGTGTTATTTTTTTATATCAGATCATGTTATTCTCAAAGTTAAGCATTTTTGTGTCATGTACACAAAAATGCTTAACTTTACGAAGTACGAAGTAACTACCAAAAGGTAATTTTTTGGCAGATATTTTTGGGATGAAATGGTCTCACTGAATATCGCAGCCAAATAACAATTCCCTTGATGGTTGTTATGTTCCTGCGAGTGAGTAAGAAGTGGACCAGAAAGGAAGTAGTTGATGTGTCGGCAGCGAGAGTGGCGGTGCGCGAGTGATATTTCATGTTGCGAGCGTTAATATGTTTTTTTTTTTATACCACTAGATTGGCAAACAAGCTTACGGCCCGCCTGATGGAAAGCAGCTACCGCAGCCTTTGAACGCCTGTAACACCAGGGGCATCACACGCGCGTTTCCGACCCTAAATGTCTACATCAGGTGGGCTGTATGCTTGCCTGATACCCGTGCTTTATACTATAAAAAAGAAACACGGCTATAAGGAGAAAGGATAAAAATTTTAATGTCTACCACTTCAGTTTTAGGAAAAAATTAAATTTTACTGCAAACATTACTGTAACATAATAAAGTACAATAAAAGTGAATCTCTGAAAATGTAATATTAACTGCTAGAACAAGTTTTCTTTAAGCAGTTAAAGTTAACCCTAACTGTGAATTATGATTATCCAGCGTTACACTAGTTTCAAGCTAAAAAGTTATCAAGTTATTGCCCCTGTAATATTTTTGTTACTCTCTTAATTTACTAACGTTACTGTTTCACAGATTTTCCTTTCCATGTGTTGGAGGCTTCGGCGTGTGCAGGCTAACGGTATTGCTCACGTGTCTCCAAGAAGCCATCGACCCTCAGCGGCCTCCGCGCAATATTCTACGCGCAATACCTCACATCACCAAGCGAAAAGATGTAACTACTTCTACGCGTTACTGCAAACACAACCATAAAGGGTAACGCAATGAAATCAATTTCATTTGTTTTCAACTTAAAACCTATGTCTTAACTTGCTTACTTACATTACTCGCTTCAGTCGATTCTTCGAATATAAATCCTTATATAACCGATTTTGAAATTTATTTTTGATGAGTTACAGTTCAAATTTCTTTGTGACATTTTTATTTCACAGCAAGGACTGATTAATCTCGTTACTTATACATTTCGGGTGTGTTTTATTACCTAATATTATGATAAATATAAAGCGAAAACAAGTATCTACCGTATTACATTGAATAAAGACACTTACGTATGTGGTGCTTGAATGATTTTAGAAGGTAGAATTCCTTATTCTGAAGTTTTCCACTCAATAAGATTATACCAAAAAAAAATATTCTATAAGCAAAATTTCTAAATATATTTCGACTGGCCGTGTGGAGTTCCGGCAGACTAGAATAGAATCACTCCGTCTCTTCCCGTGGATGTCGTACAAGGCGACTAAGGGAAATACATTATCAAACATCGATCAGGCCTCCCCAACCCGTCTGGCCAGCGTGGGGAGTGTAGGCCAAATCCTCCTTCCGTCTGGGACGGACGAGAGAGGGTCGTGCTCCTGTAGTGGAGACTAAAATGACCTGATGATGATGATGATATTTCGACGGTCCCTACGTATAAAGCGACATGTCATTTCTGACATGTCTGCTTATTCTATGATATAGTAATTATAGACAATTATTATTGGACAAATGAGTTAATTTCTTACTTTTTGATTATGTACAATAAATAAAAAAAAAGATAATGTTTTTTACGGGCATCTATAGCAATTTATGCAATAAAAAAAAATTGCCATTTTTGACATGTCGCTTTATACGTAGGGACCGTCGATTTGTCAGGTTATAATTCGACTTATATGTAGAACAGAGACCGATGTGATCATGGAACAGAAAAGAGTTAAGCTAGCTATACTAGACAAAGATTATGGATTCTTTAGACGTATTTAGAATTCATTATCTCATTTATTTTCCGATATCTATATATATAAAAGCGAAATACCACTCACTGATTAATCACGAAATCTCAGAAACTATAACGCCTACAAACTTGAAATTTGGCAGGTAGGTTCCTCCATCCGCTAAGAACGGATTTTACGAAACTCCACCCATAAGGGGGTAAAAAGGGGGCTAGAAATTTGTATAAAAGTCCTATATTTTTGAAGTAAGAGACTTGAAATTTAAAATATATCCTCTATAGATGGTGTGGAGGTGTACTAATAATGTATCTTTAGAAATCAACCTCTTTTTAGGGTTAAATCGGGGGTTGGAAATTTGTATGAAAGTCCTATGTTTTTGAAGTAAGAGACTTGAAATTTAAAATGTATGCTCTATAGATGGTGTGGAGGTGTATTAATAATGTGTCTTTAGAAATCAACCACTTTTTGGGGTCAAAACGAGGCTGAAACTTTGTGTGAAAGTCCTATGTTTTTGAAGTAAGAGACTTGAAATTTAAAGTAAATGCTCTATAGATGGTATGGAGCTGTACTAATAATGTATCTTTAGAAATCAACCTCTTTTTGGGGTTAAAACGGGGGTTGGAAATTTGTATGAAAGTCCTATGTTTTTGAAGTAAAAGACCCGAAATTTATAATATATGCTCTATAGATGGGGTGTAGGTGTACTAATAATGTATCTTGAGAAATCAACCCCATTTTGGGGTTAAAACGGGGGATGGTAGTTTGTATGAAAGTCCAGTTAAAATAATATTGGCATAAGGATTTTAAATGGTATTTAAGTATAAGAATTATTGAAAACAACTACTTATTATTATAAGGAGGGATGTTTTATTATAACAATAAAAAGTATTTCAGGTTTTACAGAGAGGTTTTGAAAAAATAATATCCGTCGACTTAATTGATTCTAAAAATTCGTCTAGATATTGAATGTTTTCATCTTTCTTTTATTTTTTCCTTTTATTAGGTATTAAGCTTTTTCCAATACAGATAATTAAAAATTATGTACAAATAACTAAGTCCACGCGTACGAAGTCGCAGACGGCTGCTAGTTTAGAATAAAATAACGTTCAATCTGACATTGGCCGCTTTTATAATTTGCCGGAGCACGGCACGGAGCGGTTTTGCCGTGGACGTCTCCAGTAATTCGTCGCCGTCGACCAAGCCGTGCCGTAGAGCTCTTTTTTTAATTCGCCGTAAAATCATTTACACTTTACGTCTTCAAAGTGCGGACATCATGTTCTCGAAGAGACAGCGACTACTTATACTTTATTTGTTATATTTAAGACGTAGAAAAATACATATTACTAGAAAGTACTGGCAACATCCGCTTTTAAAAGTAAAATATTTAGAAGGATCATACTACACGCTATTTGATAAGCTCAAAGAAGATCCAAATAAGTTTTTCAATTATTTTCGGATGTCAATAAAAACGTTTTATTACATCCTTTCTCATCTGAGTAATGATTTAAAATAACGTCATTCTGCTTGTACAACTTACGCAAAACAGACGCTGCCGCCGCGCGCGCCGTCCGACTACGCACGCACGCACACAGTTACAAATTCCTTGTACATACGCACTACACTCTCAACACCGCCGCGACGATTTGATGAGGAGCGCGGTGTGCTACGGCAACGGCACGGTCGACCGTTGACGTTCACGGCATGCCGTTACCGTGGGCGGTAAATTAAAAACGTCTGCATACAAATCCATACATTTTGCTCTCCTATTTCGCCGTGACGGCAAAACCGTGGCGTGCCGTGCCGTGCTCCGGCAAATTATAAAAGCGGCCAGCTTCTCATAAAACCACACGAAAGTGAACTACCAATATGGATCGGATTTTATTTTACGGACGAGTCGAATTACATTTCTGATATATAACAAAGGTATATGACATCTATGTCACCATTAAATTGCAGAATCAACTGCCTACCGAGGTTTTCTATTATTTTTTGATCGCAATCATTTATGAGGAGGAGGTTCGCAGTTGAGCTCGACATGCTCTCCGTCTCTTTCCCCAGAGCCTTGTCTGCTTGCCAGTACGGTGTACCATATGCAGATGAGGTTTACTTTGGCTCTAACGATGGCAGGGTTACATTAGTTTTTTAACAGACTCCAAAAAAGGAGGAGGTTCTCAATTCGGTTGTATTTTTTTAAATGTTTGTTACTTAATTACTCCGTGATTTAAAAACCGATTTGAGAAAAAAAAAATATTTGAAAGAGTATACTTCCAGATCGGTCCCATATTTTTTCATCATCATTAGTCTGTATCTACCCACTGTTAGGTTTGTTATTTCATTACTCCGTCATTTATAAACCGATTTGAAAAAAACTTCTTTTATTTGATAGAGTATACTTCCAGATTGGTCCCTATTTATTTCATCATTATTATCATCATCAGCCTATATCTACATACATAAATGTAGAGTAATGTATAGAGTCTTTTTTTTTTGTTAAAATTATTTATATATATTACACCAGGATTACATTCGCTACACCAGAAATATCAGTCACGCGTCGCCGAACCTGTGAAAACGCCTTTACGACTTTCTTGAAGAATAGTATAGCCTCTTGGGAAAACCCCATCAGGCTGAGAGTTCGGAAAAGAAATCCTCTCTGCATGGAACTGCTTAGTTCGCGACCATCTCGGTGCCATCGTGTGAGTTGTAAAAATACAACAGACTTCATTCCAATAAGTTACTTAACCTGTGTCCGTGACGAATTGTTAATCATTTAGTCACTTAGAATTATGCTATTAACTACTCCTTTAACTTTTTACCGTCATTAAAGTGATTATAAAAACTCTATGGAACTTAGTTTTTACTAGTACTTATTTCATGAAATTAGGGTTATAGCATACGCAACGTGTTTTTTCTCATGCCTGATGGAACGGAATGGGAGGAGTAGCTAGAAATATAATAATAATAGTTATTTATAAAACTGTTCCATAATAAGGGTTTTTAAAATACGAGTGTGAGTTTATCACATGAGCCGAAGGCGAATGTGATAATAGCATCACACGAGTATTTTAGAACCTAATTATGTGCAGTTTCATACAGTACTTTATCTAATCTCATGAAATAGATTATAATAATATTTTAAATGGCCGTGTGGTTTCCGGCAGACTAGAATAGAATCACTCCGTTTCTTCCCGTGGATCTCGTACAAGGCGACTAAAAGAAATACATTATAAAACATCGATCAGGCCTCCCCAACTCGTTTGGCCAGCGTGGGGAGTGTAGGCCAAATCCTCACTCTGTCTGGGACGGACGAGAGCGGGTCGTGCTCCTGTAATGGAGACTAAAATGACCTGATGATGAATATTTTAAATAAAACAATGAAGTAAATTTAACAGCTTTATTTTTTAGTTATAAATCCATTTGCAGATGGAGGCCAGTGTTTTCGAGCTGCCAAAAGGTTTAAACGACTTAACAACTATCATGACATCTAATGACAACAACCTGTACCGACAGCTTGACATGACCTGCAATCAGACAGGCTACAGTCGATGTTGCTTAACTTGCATAATCGATTATACTGACACGTGTAACGAAAACGAGCTCGTCATAAAATTTATTATTTCGAGCTATGATCTAACCGCATCTTGTTTATGACATATCACTGGGAATCGTATTGTACTTTTTTTTATATATGAGAGGGGGGCAAGCGAGCATGTGGGTCACCTGATGGAAATTAATCACCACTGCCCATAGAAATCAGCAACACCAAGGGGTTGCCGATCCGTTGCCAGCCTTTTAAGGGAAATGTTGACTCTGTTCTTGAAGGCCCCCATGTCGTATTTATTTGGTAATACCGCTGAGGGAAGTTGATTCCACAACTTCACAGTTCGTGGTAGAAAATGTATTAAAAAACGTACTGTAGTAAATCGCCAAATATCAAGATGATGTGGATGGAATTTTAATTTATGGAGAGTTGTACGATAGTGGATCTCAGCGGCAGGTATCAAATCAAATAGGTCATCCGAGCACTCCTCGTGGTATAATTTATATAGAACGCAAAGAGATGCAACATCTCTGCGTGTAGAGAGAGACTCCAGCCGACGACTTAGGGGACCGGCACGGTTTTTATATCCCGTCCTATCGGAGGTATTACCCCGTTACGTATACGGAGACCTTTAGCCGGTGCCAAGTTTTTTGACAATTATATTTAGCACTTAACAATAAAACATGAGTGAGCGAAAATACGTCGTGATCGACGCTTTAATTGAAAAATTTATAACAGAATACATTATTTATTGACTGTAGTTTTGTGAATACAGACGCAGAATGCGAAATAAGCCATCACACTTCCAAAATAGATGGAGACAAATAAGTAAAAAAGAAAGTACGAAAATATTTAAATTTATTGATATAAGCGAATATTAGAATACGAGTAAAGTCACGTGTGTTATTGCCCTAACAGATAAGTAGAAATAATGCAAATCTAGAAATATCAATACAAAGTATACATAAATACTATGGTGGGCATATTAGAGAAAGCTGGACTGTCACTACTTTTAAAAAGAAGCTAAAGAAGCCTGCCTTACTCATGACGAGTGATAAGTTTAAATTAGTATTGTTAAAAAGATACTAAAATGTAATTGCATAGCTTGCTTGACTCCCAGCCATGTAAAATTTCAGGGTTAGCTAGAAGAAATCTCTTTACGAGTTAAGCTCGCCTTTGTATACCTGTCTGTTCACTAAAGTAATTAATTTGTTCTTATGCTCTCTCTCTTTCTCTCTCTCCCTCTATCTCTCTTCTCTTGTCCTTATCCCACTTTAAGTGGGGTCAGCTCTCCTTGTCCTACGGCGCCAAGATAGAAAAACTTTGTTATGTAATAAAATATATATAAATATAAATAATATTAACTCTATAAGACTGTGTATATTTTTTATATAATAGGACTTTCTTTATTATTTTTATATAGACACCGCTCGCCATAGATAATTCATCCTCACACATAGAAGCCGAAATAGTCACGTACTTTATTTTTTTAAATTATATATATTCTCAGTAATACATATTCTCATAGTGGCTCCGCTTCGCCTGATAGTAAGCGAAAAGAGGAGCCCAATTTGAAGCGCCAACTGTCATTTAATGTTTTCTTATGATATTACCACGTAAAATTGTCGTCCGAGAACCGACTTTACAGACAATCAATTTTGTTTTTAGTACGTTTAACGATTCCGAAGTGAAAACTTTAGGCGCGAGAGTGAGCTGTCACGTTCGGATATGTAACTCATTACGTTCGGTTCTGTATCGAACAAAGTCGGCAGGGAGGGAGCGAAAAAAGAGGAGAACAGAAGAAGAACGTGAGATGAAGTTTTCACTTCTGCCGTGTGGTCAAGCACACATCTCCTTTTTTTTATTTTAGTGAGATTTATAATTTGCATATTAAACCCTGTAATATGGCTATTCAATGAAAGCAGAAGTAACAAAATTGTTTTTTTTTTGTTTCAATTTTTTTATTTGAAAATTGTTTATACATTGTTTTACTTGCTTGTAGTATATTCCTCGGTTCTATAAATCACAGTTTAAATAAAGATTTGTTAAAATTTAAATTTCGAATTTCTTTTTACATTTACACGGTCAAACAGGCGAAACTTAAAAATCACGTGTATCACGTGTTGCTCAGTCAAGGATAAACTATGACGTTAGTTATCGACTGTCTGTAGAGAAATTTTCATTTGTAAATTCGATTGAAAGCGTTTTATCTGGAAAGTTACTGAAAAACAAAATATATTACCATTAATAGATAGTGCCAGGGTATTTATATCTATTTTGGTTGTTGCGCATTCTATCTCCTGATATTCGGTGCTCCTAACCGCATATAATCTCAATGCTTGAAGACTTAAATTCTCACTCAGTGCTCCTGAACTAAGTGAACGTAGGGCTGGTTTATAAGCTAAACATCGCAGAGCGAGCAATGTAGAGAGCTATGCTTTATGTATTTCTCGGGATAATATCCGGAACGAGAAAATTCGAAGGAACACGATGTCACTAATCTGCAGTACCCTAATAATAATATCTATCCCCAAGAAATATATTTGTCATCATTTTAATCAATACTGTCTCTAAATATAAATCATCAGCATAACATACTACTATTATCATTTAATTCATTTGATCATCAAAATAATAGATCTGTCACCAAATAAATAGATCAGCTCCTTAATTTAATGAAAAAATGGTTAATAGGGGCGAAGTCAAATTGGCGTCATATTCACTGACGAGTCTTACCAATACTTGGTCAATGTAATAAATCATGTTTTGGTTAGATTTGAGTTGATTTTTGGTTAGGTTAGGGTTTCCTTGTGTCCTGTTATCGGAAATAGGAGCGGAGCTCCGTCAACCTAGATGATGAATGTTGTGATGCCAAGTAAGCTTAATTATTAATAATTGTCAATATAATACATACAAAAACATTAATTTGGTACTAGACCCTATATCTCTATGATTTTAGGTGATTTATTGTGGAATCGATTTTATATTGTTTGGTGACTACATTTTGGTGACAAATCTATTATGTATTTTGCGGGCAAACCCTATTAGTTAAGAAACACAAAACAAATTAAATTGGTGATAGCTTAAATGATACCCATTAATAAATCTGTTGTAGGAGCAGTCGGGTTTTTGATTTTTTTAATTAACTTATAACTTGTTAGATGTACCGATGTCTTCAAAAAAACGTCTGGATGCGAAAAGTGGAGGCACATGACATCGGGGTGTAAGTGGTTCATCAACATCTTTGAACCAAAGCCAACTTCACTTGTACGCGGTGCACCCTGCTGACTGACAAACGAAGCTCTGGTGAAAAGAGAGGAAGGGAGCGTAATTGTAAGCTATCCGACTCACAGAATACCGCAGTCAAATAACAATTCCGTTGAGGGTTGTTGTTGTTGTGTTCCTGCGAGTGAGTGAGGTCACCAGAAAGGAAGGAGATGCGGCGTTGGCATAGAGAGTGGCGGCGCGTGAGCGATATTTTATGTTGCGAGCGTTAATATGCCTACGGTAACCGCTTCACATCAGGCGAGCCGTATGCTTGTCTGCTACCCGACGTAGTATATAGAAAACGATGTAAAGTATTGTAGAAGGCCTATATCTCGCAATGAGTGGACATAACCTAGTATTCATGATGATTGTTGTTGCGGTCTAGAGGCTTTTAATTATATTATTATTTTTGTTCCAGCTGCGAATAATATATAAGTTAATGAGTATAATTAGTTCTAATAAGTTTATCGCTTAGATTGCGGTCTCAGCGGCATCTATGATATCGATAGTATATAGTCATTTAATACCTGTTCCAATAAGATTGATGTAATAAATGAGAATACTTGATATAATAGTTGCTAGGTGGTGTTATTTAACTTTTTGTATTAATAATAAGTGATGTTAAATCAATATGTGTGATGAAACGGGACGCCCTGCATATATATGCAGGCCGATCCCATCAGTCCATCCCAGCAGTATATAGATGCAGGCTGATGATGATGTTAAATCCATGAACTCGTCACTAGTCATTGAATTTGAGGTTGATCAGATTAGATGGAATCCGTAAATAACAAATTCATCAAAAAATCAGAAATAGGAAATTTCTTTCGATCGATCAGATTGACACTTAGCGTACAGGTGGCTATAATGACATAGATATTTGCTAAGAAAGGATTTTTGAAAATTCCCAAGGGATAGCGGGATATGCGCGTGCGAAGTCGCGGACGCAAGCTAGTATATTTGTTGACAAATTCTAGTTAACCCCAATCTCAATTTTGTACTGTGGGTTTATCAGTCACAAGACTGATAAACATACTAAGTTTTTTTTTTTACTACATTTAATAATTTCACATCTCCGTAGGCGGATTTAATATTACATACAGAGTATATTTGGTGGAAAGCATTGGGGAAGGCTTATATCCAGCAGTGGGTAGATACAGGCTAATGATGATGATGATGAATAATTTTACATCGCAGCACACCAAAACCTTATAAAAAGTGCATTATCTTTTTAAAATTTTAATAATTTGCTAATAGAAACAAATTTATGCGTCTGAGACAGAAAACGACATAAAATGTATAAAATATTACTTGGTCGGGCACACAAAGTATTTATTATGCATACGTGATACATAGTGATAAGATGATAGCAAAATTTTTAACCGTTATTCGACCTTCAGCAAAAATATATTCGGTTTTTCAACTCATCACGTTTAGGCTAATCGTTTGGACTGTGACATCACCGTCACCGTGTCAGTCTACTCATACACACAAGTTAAGCAACATTGGCCGTAGCCTGTCCATAGATTATTTATCTTGAGCAGGAGCTCAAGATAAGACGCACGTGAAGATGTCGATCCCGATTATTGTCATTAGATGACAGTCGTTAAGCCTAGACAGTTGCCTTCAGGCGGCTTGGAAGCACTGGCCTCCGCCAACCCGCAGTTGAGCAGCGTGGTGGAGTTCTAAAACCCCTGCTACTGAAGGGAGACCCGTATCCCAGTAGTGTGATGAATAAGGGTTGACAACTAAATAATATATAATAGCTTACACCCCAAAACACATATATACATATTACAAAAGCTCCCTACAAATTTCTTCTGATTAAATTCGTTGTGAGTAAAACTACGGCTGCCTTGGAAGGCAGCCGTAGTTTTACCCCCGGGACTGCAATGGACTTCATTGTTGATTGCCTTTTTTGGCGGTCGCCGCTGTTAATCCTGGCTACAAAGGAGACACAGTGGTGGGAATGTGTGGTGGGCCCCCGTCCCGTAAAAAAATATACATATTACACTCATTTTGAGGTATGTTCACCACGATCTTTAGAGGCAAAGCGAACCTCACCCACACGTGATGCATCCTGCCGAATAGGGAAAGAGGCTCTGCTAAAAGAGAGGTATGGTACAGCGTAGGGCTGCTCTCTAAATGAACTGGCAATCTCAAAAAATGGCTGGTAGCGGTTGGATGCAGAAAGCGGAGGATCGCATATGGCGGAAAGCATTGGGAAAGGCCTTTATTCAGCAGTGGATAGACACAGGTTGATAATGATGATGATGATTTCAGTTACAACACCACAATAAAAACTGGTCTTTAGAATAACAAAATAAAAAAATCCTTCCAAAGCATTTTTGCCTCGGCATTAATTAATTTAAATTTAATAAAACGGGTTTAAGATATGATATAGTTGATTCATACTAAGTAAGCTTTAATTCCTTGAATCAAAATTACAAGTGATATTTAATGACAATCAAGTATCATAAAATACGTTTTCAATTCCCACCGGATAGGTCAATGTACTGCTAGTGCTTAATTACCGGATATCATTACGATATATATACATACGTACAGATTATATGATATAATAAAATATTGCAATAATATGTCCGACTAGTTTTTATTACTATTTAAATTAATATTCGCAGACCTCATATCATCCGACATCGAAATAAGAGTAAACAAAATTAATATATTTTTAAGCAAGCTTTTATTAATCTACGAGTATATATTCGACGATCTCGGTGGTCGAATGGTTGCAATGGCAATGGCCACTTTGATTCTGAGGTAGCAGGTTCGATCCCCGCAAAGACAAATATTTGTAGGCATGAACATGTCTGTATTTCGCATATGTAAAAAAAAATGTATTTAAGTATAATATCAGTTATCTAGTACTCATAGTACAAACTTTGCTTAGTTTGGGACTAGATGACCGTTTGTAATTTGTCCAGGAATCTTTATTTCTTTATAAGTAAAAGTAAGTATTACATATTAAAATTATATATAACAAAATCGGGTTAATTTATACCATTTATAATCCAAGAACAGCTGGACCAAAAAAGCAGAATAGCTAATCATAAATATCTGTAAAATATCGAAAAAAAATTATGATGAAGTTCTCAGGCCATGTTTTGTATGAGAAATCCACTGAAATGAGATGGGAACGGAAAGATTGAGCCATAGCGAATCGTTGCCGGGCCGCTAGTGCTTAATTAAAAAAGAATACTAATAACTTTACTTACTGTGTTTTACTCACCCATACATTTCAATTGATATCAAATCAAATCATTTGAAAATTATAAATCGTCATTTCGTCAAGTCATATTTGATAAGAAATGGCGGCGTTTAGATAACCGTTCATTTTCACTAGAACCAATTGAGTCTCTAAAATTTTAGCTCAATCAGACTCTGAGAAGCGAGTCAAATTTAATTCATTAGATTTGACTTCGGTCACTATGGTGAAAATATATTTAGTGCGATCGATGGGTTGAGATGAGTAATTTGCGTTCTCATTGAGGTGGAATTTAAGCTTTTAAATTCGTCAGCGTAAAGTAAAAGTTCACACAACAGAGCGCAGTAGAGATGAAGTTATAAAGATGTAAATAATGGGGTGTAAGTGGTTCATCAACATCTTTGAACTAAAGCCAACTTCACCTGCACGCGGTGCACCATGCTGACTGACAAAGGAAGCTCTGGCGAAAAGAGAGGTAGGGAGCGTAATTGTAAGATACCCGACTGGGGAAAGTACCTCCACCTCACAGAATACCGCAGCCAAATAACAATTCCCTTGAGGGTTGTTATGTTCCTGCGAGTGAGTGAGGTTACCAGAAAGGAAGGAAGACGTTGCTGCGTTGGCAGCGGGGGTGGCGACACGCGAACGATATTTTATGTCGCGACCGTTAATATGGCTACGGTAACCGCTTCACATCAGGCGGGCCGTATGCTTGTTTTCCACCCGACGTAGTATAAAAAAAAAAACTATAGGGAAATAGGAACATAATCAAAGCCACCAAGACGATCGGTCTTGTGTCTGGGTTGTTAATACTGATCTTCCTCATAATTTTATACCCTTCGGAGACATGAACGCTGTTCGAAGTGAAAAAATAATGATTACGAAAGAATGCTGGCAATATCAGAGAGGGAATTTTGCACAAATATAAAGATAACATCAATAATTCCACATCAAGTAACGTCTATCTAGTGTAATCACGTATAATGAAGTTATCATCAGTGAGTATGGGGTCCAGAACAGATAATAGGTAACAAAGGTGTTTACTCCCCAATATGTTCAAAATATAAGTACTTAATATTTTTTTGCCATCATGATCTAAACTCTATACTCGTTGATCGTTTATAGGAGTATGCACAGAAAAACCTTTAGCATTTAAAAACATCGGACGCGCAGCATGCGCCACCATAGCGATTTTTTTTTTATTTTTCGAAATCCCGAATTGATATCGGAAAACCAAGGTCACTTTACAGTACTACTTTTTGATGCTCTACACGAATCCAAAGTCAGAATTTCGAAATTTTGAGTTTCCTGGCAACGGACAGACAGACAGAACGACTTTTTTTCGGAAAACCAAGGTCACTTTACATTACTACTTTTTGATGCTCTACACGAATCCGAAGTCAGAATTTCGAGTTTCATGGCAACGGACAGACAGAACGACCGGACGATTTTATAAGCTCAATGAATTTTGCTGAAAATGTCGTAAGTCTGTCACGGGTTTTTACTCCATACAATATCAAATCAAAATAACAAATCACAATATATCTAAACGTTCACGAATAAGTGATACTTTGTATTGCAATTTTTATTAAGAAAGATTGAGAAGAAGGCTACATAAAATTTGACTTTCAGAGAGTTACTCGTGACACGTGAGATGTTTTATTATTCAATATACCGCTATCATGTGAACAATGAGAATTACTTCACCTCATTTGTAACCCAAACTACGTAACCACTCTGTTTATTTATTATGATTTCACTTTTCTGCCTGTAGGTAGGTAAGCGGGAATTGAAATTAGAATCGATTCTGCAATGATTTAATATTGATGAAGTTTATACAAGTCTCTATATAATGGGGTGAATATTAAATTTAAAAAGAAAAATCTGTTTATGTAGTATATTAGAAATATTTTCTGTTGTTTCATGATGGGGGAAGGGGGGAAGGGATAGATTTGATTTCTTACACATAATTTTGAAGAGAAGGGCTAATATAATGTATGCAGCCCTCCGGACCCAACTAACCGCCTGGTCATACCCCCAGGGGTAGGACTGAATCACACCATAACATACCTAGTCATTATAACAAGGTGTCTTTTATACATACAACTCTACAAAGCTTACGTCATTGATGCTCCATTCTGAGCATCTCAAGACATGAGTTCACCTCATTCTCTTCTACATTTAGATCTTTTTTTACGACTGGGTTCGACTCGATCTATCGATAAACTCTAAACTCGACAATTTTATTGTAACTTGCAAAAGGTTGAGTGCATATTCATAATTGTATGTGTACCAAAAATCACTATACTTGCATACCCTTTTCTCTTGCGTATTTTTACCAAACTCGCAGATATGTTTACAAAACAAAAAGATACTCGTATATGTGGTAACTGGCTCACCATTAGCGTTGAGCCAAAATCAACCTCATCTGCACATGGTTGTGGATAACTAAAGACTCTAGAAAAAAGATAGGCAGGAGATGGAATGATGATAAGCTCTCCGTTTAGATAAATACCGCCACCTCATTCAAGTCCGCAGCTAAATAACAATTTCTAAAAGCCTAGAGGTTTTTGTATTACTGCCAGTCTGCGTAACTACCAGATAGGAAGGCGTTGCTATCGGAGCAACGCCTTCCTATCAGGGGGCTTACCTTGGGGACCACCAGGGGGATTTTTCGATTGCGAAAATAAACCTTATGTTTAAGTTAATGACAAACAACTTTAGCTTAATCAGTAGATCTATGAATTCAGTAGTCTCTATGAATTCTACCAGCTAAGTTAGACACAAATATCGCCAATCTAAGCTAAAGGTTGATTTTCGCAAACAAAAAATCAGGTGGTAATCGGCTTCAGCTTCGGCGGTACGACCCCTGGTATTCAAGCTAGTACCTACCGAAAGCCGGGGCGGCGGTGGGCTAGGTAAGTTATGATGCAAACATTTATAGGCCCGGATTTATAACCGTTCACATCAAGCGGGTGGTATGTTTCGACAAAGTTTAAAAATACTATCTGATCTCAGCATGAAAATACCTCGCATAGTTGAAAACATCTATACGTTATCTCACTCTAAGAGGTACAGTCAGTCCTTTCTGTACCGAATCCTTTAATGGTGGATTTAACTGCTATGTATTTCCTGCTATACGTGTGTACGGTATTAAGTCCTTCAAACGGAATATAAAGAGACACCATCTACTCGTAAGCCGGCAAAGTGGACACGACGAGATGAAATGAAGTGCATGCGATTACGTCGCGTTCCTGGAATTCAGTGTCCTGCGGCCCGTCGGGTAAGGCAGGCTGGTTCATGCCTTGAACCAAAAAAACAGATTCTAAAAAAAATTCCACTCTCGTTTACCGGTAGTCGCACAAAAAACAGACCTTGAATCTACTCTGTTTTCCATATATGTAATAGTTCCCTCGTGTTTTTAAAGTAAATATTTTCAGCTTTCATGATCATGCGTTATGTATGCTGGTTACGAAGCGTATATCTTAGTTTTTATTATTTTATTATTACCTGCCTTGTTTTCGATCTTGACCCCAAATGGCTTAGGCGATTACATAAAGGTGACTGTGGGATATGTAAAATGTATGAATACTGCAATATCTAAAGCGAAGGAAATACATGATCGAGTTGCAATTTATACCATACATTTCTTTTGCAATAAATGTGCTCCCAGGTCTGACTGTAAGATCGAAATGTACTCAGTCTATTTTGAACTTAATTGAATTCCTGTACATAAGTACTTTTTTCCTTTCAACCATTACATAGTTGGCTGGAAGATATCCTTATTGATATAAGTCCGCTAATATTTTTTAAAGTTCCTAACTGTATTTTTAGTTTATAGACAACAAAACTTTAGAAAGGACTAAAGCTATAAAAATATAATTAATTTCATTTGAATATACTAATGCAACTTATAAAAAAAACCTATTTACTACAATATTAGTATATATTCTACCTCGGTGCCAAATTTCTTCCAAATGTGGGGCCCCTACCGGCGGATCTCCATCTGATTTTTTGATTACGATAATCCAACTTCAGCTTAGATTTATGGTACTTGTGTTTAGCTTAGCTGGTAGTAACATTGGAGCTTTACCAAACAAGCCTAAGCTGTTAATAACTAAAACGTAACACCTATATTTTCGAATCAACATATTAGTGATCCTGGCCGTGTGGTTACCGGCAGACAGAATAGAATCACTCCGTCTCTTCCCGTGGATGTCGTAAAAGGCGACTAAGGGAAATACATCATAAAACATCGATCAGGCCTCCCCAACCCGTCTGGCCAGCGTGGGGAGTGTAGGCCAAATCCTCCTTCGGTCTAGGACGAAAGAGAGAGGGTCGTGCTCCTGTAGTGGAGACTAAATTTACCTGATGATGGTGATGATGATATTAGTGATCGACTTCAGCTTCGGCGATAGGATCCCTGTTTAGATCACCTGACTGCATACTGATGTGAAACTTTGGGAGGATCCGTCTGCGTGTAAGTGAGAGTAGGATAGTATTTTCAGCGAAATTTATTGAGCTTATAAAATCGTCCAGTCGTTCTGTCTGTCCGTCCGGTTGTTCTGTCTGTCCGTCCGGTTGTTCTGTCTGTCCGTCCGTTGCCATGAAACTCAAAATTTCGAAATTCTGACTTCGGATTCGTGTAGAGCATCAAAAAGTAGTAATGTAAAGTGACCTTGGTTTTCCAATATCAATTCGGGAAAGTGGCCTAAATAAAGATTCTGTCTGTCCGTCCGTTGCCATGAAACACAAAATTTCGAAATTCTGACTTCGGATTCGTGTAGAGCATCAAAAAGTAGTAAAGTGACCTTTGGTTTTCCGATATCAATTCGGGAAAGTGGTCAAAATAAATAATATAAATAAATTTCGCTATGGTGGCGCATGCTGCGTGTCCGATGTTTTATACTCTGATGTAAAGCGATTACTATGGGTTACATACCTATACGAGTATACTTTTCCAAAACGAGTATTGCTCACGTCTGATAACCTCACTCGTTTTTGAGGTCACCGGTACCATCTAAATTTAGAGTCCCCCTCAATGCAATGCTTCGCTGCCCTATATGTTGGCTTCCACTCTAGAACTTTTCTTCCCTATCGCTGACTCGACAGATATGTCGATAATCCCTTCATCGAATTTCGTCGTTCCGGATTCAGTCTCTTAGATAAATCCCGAGCTACTTTAAGCTTACAAATCAGCCCTATAGTCAGCAACATTGGTTTTTGGCCGTAGATCATACAAAATTACATCTACTCTAAGAATACGTTTACTTGAACTCCGTAACATAACCAAGTAATAACCACCTCCACATCCTGATAGCACAGGTGTCATCGTATCTCATTCATAAAATCTCGGTTCCCACGCGGGGGTTATTGTGTTTGTGAGTACATTCTACCCTTGTGGCCTACAAAAGGTTCACTAGCTATGGGGTGAGGAACACAGGTAGCTGAAAAGCTTTGATTTCGATAATACGTTAAGACCGTTGAACGATTTTTGACATCACTATTCTATTAATGTGAATGGATAATAAAAGTATAGATATTGCACGGTTGAAGAAGAATAAATTGAGGTAATTGATATTTGAGAAAATAATGTAAGAGTTTGGAGAATGATATTTATCGGAAAATTAATGCAATACCTATATGTTACTTTCTGTTGGATATAACATAAACAATTACATAACATAGTAATGTCGGACGTATACAAAGGTGAGCTTATCTCTGTAAGAGACCTCTTCCAGCGGTTAGCTGGAAGAGGTCTCTTACAGATTGCTTAGAGATAGTAACAGAAAAAGCTATACGGCGAGAGACTGAACAAATACTAGTGCAACTAATATTAAATGAAAACCTAAAACAAATCATAGCAGTTTTATATAAAAAAAAATATTCATATACTTATTAATAAATAATGAATATTTGAAAAGAAATATTTTAATAAATATCAAAAATGGAAATGAAATTATATTTGTATCAAAATTAAAATTGTTACTTTTTTTCGTTGTATTTAAAAAGTTATATCAAATTTGAAAACGATTATTTTGTTACCTTTTACTAATTTTCATCACGGTGTTTGTAATCAAATATTTGCAAATTAAATTTCAACCACTTAGCAGTATCCGATTGAGCTGAAATTTACACACTCGTTTGGTTGACAATGAAAAATGAACATAGGACCCCGTTTATATAAATGTAATGGGGCACTACCGCCGAAGCTGAAACCGATTACCATCAGATTTATGATTGCGAATATCAAACTTTAGCATAGATCCACACCAAAAGCACCATACCATAGTATGGTGCTTAATTTAGCTGATAGAGGAACCCTGGAGCTCTACCAACTAAGCCGAAGTATTTGTCAATAACTATAACATATGACCTATTTTGCGAATCAAAATATTCGATGGTAATCGGCTTTAGCTTCGGCGGTAGGGCTGGTCATGTAATCGAATATAACATAATGTAAACGATTGGTTGCTACGGCAATAGGTCCTGATCGCGTCGCCTCGTGCCTTTGTAGTTCTAATACTTTTTATATAGCTTATGAACAAAAAAAAATACAATTTACCTCTACAATGTCAGTGTCCATAAAAGGCAACTGGTACTGATTGATCTATCAAAGCACAGCTCAAACCACTGGACGTGTAGGGTTGAAATTTGACATGTAACTAATGGGACGTAGATAAAGATTTTTTGTGGGTCACCTGGTGGAAAGCAATCACCATGGAATGGGGTGTAAGTGGTTCATCAAGATCTTTGAACCAAAGCCAACTTCACCTGCACGCGGTGCACCCTGCTGACTGACAAACGAAGCTCTGGCGAAAAGAGAGGTAGGGAGCGTAATTGTAAGCTACCCGACTGGGGAACGTACCTCCACCTCACAGAATACCGCAGCCAAATAACGGTTCCCTTGAGGGCTGTTGTGTTCCTGCGAGTGAGTGAGGTCACCAGAAAGGAAGGAGATGCTGCGATGGCAGCGGGGGTGGCGGCGCGCGAGCGATATTTTATGTTGCGAGCGTTAATATGGCTACGGTAACCGCTTCAGATCAGGCGGGCCGTATGCTTGTCTGCTACCCGATGTAGTATAAAAAAAAAAAAAAAAAAAAAAAAACCATCGCCCATAGAGATCAGCAACACCAAGGGGTTGCCGATCCATTGTCAGCCTTTTAAAAGAAATATAGACTGTTCTTAAAGGCTCTTATGTGGGTGTATGTGCTCCTAAGTAAATTATTCGGAAATGCCGCTGAAGGAAGTTTATGCCACAGTTTCACCGATCAAACTTCCCTTCACTGTTCATTGCCTTTTTTTGGTGGTCGCTGCTGTTAATCCAGGCTACACAGGAGACATAGAGGTGGGAATTTATGGTGAGTCCCCGTCCCGTTTAGTTTCACCGTTCGTGATATAACATGTCTTAGGAAACATTTATGAAAAATTTATGGAAATTCTCACGGGTTACAAGGGCATGCGCCTAAGAAGTCGCAGGCGTAAGCTAGTATATAATAAAGTCACTATCCAAGTCTGTCTGTCTGTTTATCTAGTAGTAGTTCTCCTAAACTTTGGTCTAATCTAAAGATTTTTATGCTGCTTTCTCTGTTAGTAATTTTTGATCTGTAAAATTAAAATGCAATGTTATTTTCAAACATTAGTTTCGTCCATAATTCACACGTTAAAAAAATGCGACCTCGTTACTAGACCTTCACCGAAATGTTATTATAGTTCAGTAACCCGTCCCATTGTTCCACGCATATCATTCCCATTTATTTATCGCGATCACGATTGCCTTCATCATTTCCGTGTCATGACGCCCGTAATTTAATAATTAAACTTTACGATACATGAAAATTTATGGCGGATAAACCAAAGAACAACGTGGAAACACGGGAGATTTATAAATTCATAAACAATCGTCGTTCGCTTAACTTAATATGCGTAGCTGTCACACAGCCTTTATGAATTTTAACTGATGATGACTTCAGCTTAATTGAAAAAAGATATCGAGTATTAAATAAAAAATAAATATGTCTGTACAAGTATTAAAATGACTTAAAGCTATAAACGTCGTAATAACTTGTCGAGAAAGATCTAGCTGTCAGCTTCGAGATTTTATTAAATTATTTAATAAAAACATTTTCACATATGTATAATTTATTAAATCAAAACGTAAATTGTAATGTAAAAAAAAATATAAGTGAATAAATTAATAAGGTAATTGGTTTTAATATTAATTACATCATCATCATCATCAGCCTGTATCTACCCACTGCTTTCCACCAAATACGATCCTCCGCCTTCCGCATCCAGCCGCTTCCAGCCGCTTTCTTAAGGTCATCGGAACCTCTAGAAGGAGGGCAACACTTCGTCGTCCTACACGCATCATATGCATTAATCGCATATTATATTCGTATATTCTCATTTGCATAAACAATAGGTAAACGCATCTTCATATTTTAAAATAATTTGAATTGACTTTAGTTACAATCCTTTTGCTGGGATGCCTTTTGATAGTGATGCGGAGGAATTATTTGACGCGGTTTAGTTTATTAATATTTATTTTAAGATTAGTTTATTTTTGTTAATTAAGTTTGTATTTTAAAATTAGTTTATTTTTAGTTAATTAAATTAGGTATGTTATTTTAAGATTTGTTTATTTTTAGTTAATTTACTTTGTATTAGTCAAAGATTAGTTGTTAATACAATTATATATTAATTTCCTTTTGCCAGTTTTTTTTTTGTTACTTGCAAGTATATACAGCTACTTAATGTTTCGAAAACTCCTAAACTCATGTATAACCTTAATAATATATCATTAATATTTTCAATTAAACAAAAAATAGAAATAGAAATTCAGAAGAAGATACTATGGGTACTAGATTGATATTATAGTTTTTTTGTAAATACATAAATATAATACACAGAAAACAATCAGACCAAGACAAACAGACATGTTCATCAATATTTGTCTTGTGCGGGGATCGAACCCGCGACCCGGGATTCAAAGTGGACATGAGCAATTCGACCACCGGGCTCGTTAACGGGTATTGAATGATTTATCAGATATACCAAAATAAATGACAGTTTGTTGTGTAGTCAATCAAAGTCATACCTTACTTGCTGTGAACTGTGACACAGTCTAGTGAGACCTAGATATGCGAGCACCTATCCGCACACTAAACAGGCCAAACAATGGCTGCCATTACAATCGAACACCTTCCGTTTCCTCCGCGTCGGCCATTGTTATGTACTTCCTCGTCCTTTTATAAAAATTTGGCTTTACAAATATTGAATAAAAATTCATAGAAGTATTATATGAATTACTTTTCAATTTGCTATCTATAAATCGCCTCATCCTTAGAATAAAATCCGATCTATGTTGTTGATAGTTCACTTTCATGAGTTAATTCTAAGCATCGGAAGATAAATGAGATAATAAAATTATGAAAACGTATGTTCTAGGAATTCCTTATTTAATCTAGCACTCCTGCTACCAACAACTCCTTTCTGGTGACCTCACTCACTCGCAGGATCACAACAACCTTCAAGGGAATTTTATAAATATTAATCAGTAGAAAAAATCACCTCCCCCGCCTAGGTGAGCTTTGAACCCACGACCTCTCGATTACTTGTCGAGTGCTCTTCCAACTGAGCTACCAGGGAATCCTCAAGGGAATTGTTCTGTGCTTTTTTCGGCTGCTGCATTCTGTGAGGTGGAGGTACTTAAGTAAGTAGCAATCAGGCAGCTAACAAATATCCTGTACCCTCTTAACATGTTTTTGTTCTATGACCACATGGGACTTTGTTTTACAGATGAATCTAAACATTACACACATACACACGCAGTGTTTGTGATAAAATAAATAAAATAAAATATAACATTGCGACGAAATATGTTGAAATATTCAATTTTATATAATACCACTACTCAGCTGATATAAGCAGACGTCAAGAACAACAGAATCGATAACTTAGTATTCATACTTGGACAGGCATAGTGACACCCAATAACTATTTAGATTAGGCTGGTGGTAGTAAAGGTGGGCAAATACTATATTTCCCAATATTTTATTTAAACAGACGGCCAAAGTGCATTCCGACAAGTAGAAGAAGACAACGGATAGAGTTCCTTTCGACTTACACATTTCCATCTCCCGTTATCATCGAAGTTTACAAAGCGAAAATATTAAAGTGATAATAATTTATCAACCGTAAATAATAATATAGAAAGAATAAAAGCAGTTTATTATAATTATAAACATAGATAAAAAGAGTTTTAAAGAAAAAAGTCGTCAAAAGCAGAAAAGATTTAGGGCCTCTTTCACCACTAGCTGATAAAGTCTCTGATAGCCTATCATAACCTAAACTTTTTTATTTCACAAGTTGCTGATTGTCCTATCTGTCAGATAAACCGCTTCATAAACTAACTGGAACTTCAAGTGGCTGTTATTTTTTTATCTGTAAGAATTTCTTGTTTGTGTGAACTTTCTTCGGAATAGCAGTGTTTTTTTTTATTTTTTTTATTCGATGATTTTCTTGACCGTATATCGCATCCACGGACACGAAAAAAAGACCTGAAAAAGACAAAAATACCAAAAAGACCAAAAATTGACCAAAAGACCAAAAAAAACAATAAAAGACCAGAATACTAAAAGGACTAAAAATAGACCAAACGACCAATAAAAACAAAAAAAAAGACCAAAAGACCAATAAGACCTAAATAATGTACTTACTGTATTTTGATAAAATACATTGTTAAGGCTTTATACGTAATACAATTGTTTTTCGTAATAAAATTAAATATCTTTTGCAGAAATATGAAATTGACGATTCCCAAAACTAAATAAATAGGAACGCAACAATGAAGTACGCGACGTTGCCGTTCCGACTCCCTGTTAACTCGCTGATAGTTAGCTGTCAGATAATTTATCAGACACTTGGGGTGAGAAACAAAAATATTATCAGCTAGATTTATCTGGTAGATAATTCTAGCTGATAATAGTTTATCTGTCAGCTTACTATCTGAAGCTATACAGCATGTGGTGAAAGAAGCCCTTACTGTACGAGTAGGTACTTCATTAAACAGTTTAAAGGCTTCAATTTTATGTTAAAGGTATTGTTAATAAAAAAGAAGATAAAAGAAGAAGAATGAATTACATTGATTAAAAATTATCCACAAAATACTGGTCGGTATTTTTATACCACTAAAATGGTAAACAAGCATACGGCCCGCCTGATGGAAAACAGTTACCGTAGCCTATAAACGCTTATAAGACCAGGGGCATCACATGTGGCATCACACGTGCATTGCCGACCCTGTAAAAACCCCTTCACGCCCTTTTTGAAGAACCCCATGCTGTAGTCTCCTGATGCAACCTCTACAGGCAGTTCATTCCACAGCTTGACAGTACGCAGGAGAAAACTTCTCTGGATTTGCACAGTGCGCGACCACTTAGGCTCCAATGTGGAAAAACCCTCACAGGGTTTGAGCATATAAAAATCAAAGTTAAATTAAAATAATGGATCTTTTGTTTTCAATTTCTGATTGCCGTTACGGCATTTAACTATCACTTCTGCATAACTGCAAAGGTTACTCTTCTAATCTGACATACTAATAACTCAGGCCTGATCTGTCCTGATTTTGCCTTCAACGTACTTTCGCTCGAACGGGACTTCTTCATACCATTTAACATAGTGATTTTTTACTAGGGTTAGTAGCTCTATGGCCTTGCAATTTTTTTTTTATATATATAATAAATAATTATATAAATAGGTATGAAACTAATAATTAAGAACCATACTACTATATAATGAGGAATAATAAAAACCAAGGCCTAAAGCGGGCACGATACGACCTAGGGCGGCGAAGTCACGGCCCAGGGCGGCCAACTACATCTCACCTACCTCTCTTTCTCCAGTTCCTCTTTCGCTAGGCAAATGAGATTGATTTTGGCTCTTAAGATCATGGTGAACATTTATACCCCAAAACATGTGTCAGTCTGATCGATCACGAAAGTTAAGCAACGTCGTCTGTCTATGATTTGGTTTATTTATCATAAGTTTCTACGTACTGCTACTAATGACAACAGATGACAATGGTTGCCAAACAGTTGGCTTGAAAACACTGACCACCGGCAACCCAAATTGATAGATAGATCCTTAGCCTACTACCTAATTTCATTCGATACTAGTGTCGTTTCTTATATACACACAAACTCTAGATTATGTATAACGAGTATGTTTTACTCATAAATTATAAAATTTTAAATACATGGCACAGGGTAAAAAATTAAAAACAATAGTTATCAGAAAATTAATTGGTTACAGCATATCGATTTGTAACGTTGTTTATTCTATGTAATATTTGTTGAAAACTAGAAATAAAACGAATAAATTATGGTAGTTAAATTAGTTTCAGATCTTCAAAGTTTATGTTCAAGAGATTATCCAACGTCATAAAGTTTATAATTTTTCTTCAATTCGAATGTAAAGCAGATGTTAGTTTTACCATCCGTGAAAATTTTATTATTATTATCTGTAAGTTTTGTGGTAAATCCATGAGAATACACCTCAATAGAGATTGAAACGTGTGTTACATAAAAAAAAATATTATAGAAAAAGAGGAACAGAAGTATTGTATATTTTAAATATTCATGCATCATTTATAATGCAAATACTTATCTATGTTGCATATTTTACTCGTATCTGCTATTTATGAACTTTGATAAATGTTTATATTGTCAATAAATTTACTATGTTATATTTCTGTTATAGAGGTAGCATTGAACGCCTTTGTAGTATGTTACATTCTTCTTTGCGAATAAAGAATGAATAAATAATTTAATTAGTAATTGTAATTTCATGTAAATGAATAACATTCAGCCGGTCATTTTAGCAGAATGGCACCCTTCTGCAAAAATTCAGTACACATACTGAACATAGGAGAAGTCTATATTTACTCTAAGCCTTTCACATTTTGTGTCTTCTTTACCAGATTGGTGTCGGTCCATAATAATGGGAATATTTTGTTCTGCGCTTTACAATCTGTAGTCGCTATTCCACAATTTTTCTGCCCAGAGGATCATTGATTCTGCATCATTTATTTATTTATTAGGATCATAAACAACCCAATATAACATACATTAATATTAACATACATAGAGGCTTAGTTCTAATATGTTATAACAATTACCGATGAACATGTCACTTATACACAACAATTTAAAATTAACAATATAACCTATACTTACTATATCTTATCTAATTGTAGTATAAGTAATAGCACGTACAGTATGTCCCAGTCCCTGCCGCTCTCTCGTCTCAACCTCACCTCCCCTCTAAGACAAATTTGGAACAGTCTAGATGGCACCGCACGCACACACGTTCATTCTCACTCTGCACAGACGTCGTGGTTTAGGTAGTAGTAAATGATGCGACTTTTGTATAGAGCGGCCGATGTGTGGTAGTAGTCTTATATGATACTTATTCACTTGGGGTTTGCTTATTACCAGTGCAGCCCGCTGAATAGTCATGTCAAAAAACCATACGTTGAATGGAATTTATATTCAGGAATTGGGTCGTTTTCAAAATAAATGTACGTCACGAAAGTGTCAGTAAATTGTTTTGTTAGGAAATGACGTTTTACCATGGTTGTATTGACCAACAATTTCCTAACATTGACATTGCCTTATTTTTACCATTTCCTGACGGCACAATTTAATAAATTTTTCGGGACGTACATTTATTTTGAAAACAACTCAATTGTATTAACCAGCTCGGTGGGTCATACGTAAATATCTATTTTGAACATTATTGCTGAACATACCATCGCGTAACGTGCACACAAAAAACGCAGTAGAATAATGACCTCCTCCATTTTTCACAGTCACTAAAAAAGATCAACTCTGTTTATTTTTATGACATGCTGCACCAGACTATATAACTACAAATAATGTTTTCCTGCTAGAGATGGGCAAAATGCCAGGCATTTACAATAAGTGCCCAGTAAGTACCTGTAAATGCCCAATAAGTTCCTAGTTTTGGGCATAAATAGGGAATTTATAAGTACTTTTTGGGTATTTATTGTAAATGCCAGCTAACTTATGTTTTAGCTCATGACTGTAAAATGGAGGTTTCCATAGAATACAGTAGTTATTTATTTATTTAAACTTTATTGACCACAAAATTAGATAAGGGTACAAAAGGCAGACTTAACGCTAAAAGCATGCTCCATCAATCAACATAGTTAATTGCATCAATATAAATTTATTAATGAAATTAAAGTTTTTGTACGCAGTGGTGACTGTATTAACCCAGACAGTTCAAGAATCAGTTTCTTCTTGTCATACTATGACATTATTTTGGAATGTAACATCAAATAGTAACGCAAAATGTTAAAAAAAAAACATTTTGTATTGTAGATATTATAACCTCTACCCGTTTAATTTTGGCAGTAAAAAGTTATTACTTCAAAAACTTTGGTCAAAAACAACATAAACAGTTTCCCATAGGCGCCACCTAGTAGTGCGGAATCTAAATTCAACGTTCTCTAGCACACAAACAAAGTAAATCGACGATGAATGTGCCTACGCTTACACGTTCACTTCTGCACACACACAGATAAATAGACATAGAAAAACGAGCATTATGCACCCACACCAGCGCAAAATGTTACAGCCTCTTACGTGAAGAACGTAAGCGACTGCGGAACTCAAGATGGCTGACATTGGCAATGGCGGGTCGTTGAACTTGCGCGCGCGCAGCCTTCAAAGCTTAGATCTCGCATTAGAGAGGTTGTTATTTTCTGTCATGTTTTTATTTTATTGAGCAACCATTTTATTCGGTGCTCATTTTTTATCGTAAGTGCCCAGTAATGCTGGGCATTCGTTTTCGCTACAGATGTTTTACATGTCACGATTATAAGTAAGAACAAAATTTTTATTACCTACATATCTGACCTAAAACAACCGTTTAATTCACGCACTGTAAATAAAATATAATGAATGATTACTGAAAACATCAGAACAAAATCGTAAGCAAAGACTGCTTTATCGTACTATGCATGTTTCTCTTAGATTACAGTATTTACCGATTGCAGAGTTATGTATAAAATAAGCCATTACCCGTGGCTTCGCCCGCATATGGCATTGCTTTAAAAGCACTTTATCCCATAGAAATAGGATTTTTCTGGGTTAAAATGTAGGCCATGTCACTCTCCCAACCTAAACCATCCCCTGTAAAAATCATATCAACCCATTTATTCCTTTCGACGTGAAAGAATAAACAAACTAAAAAACAAACAAACACACTTTCCCATTTAAATATTAGTTAGTATGTATTCCGGCTAGTGAATCTATTGGCATATTTTATGTTATATTTAGATTGATTTATTCAATCAAATGCCACTGCAACGTGACGAAACACGTTATCATTATGGTTATTTCATAATATCACGTGTATGAACGTAACGTTTCAGAAGTAACGGCACTAATACGTAAATAGTATTTCGGTGTATATTTAAATAAACTTAATATAAAAAGCTGTGTATAAATCCGGCTTCGGATTAGAACGCGGCAGCAAGAAAAGTAATTTTAAAAGTACGAGAAGGTTGTTTGCGGTGGTAGCGCCGCCGCGCGGCTGGTCGCGGCAACCGCGGAATGTAGCCCAAGTTAACGGTGCGCCTGCGGCGCGAAAAAACTCAAGTTCACTATCACGGAAGATTGCGCGCGCCGCCGCCATTACCGCGCGGTTACATTACGATGTCGTCCGCCACAGAGTCGACATAACACTATGTAACTCTAGATTACACAATAATATCATGATGATATAAAAAAGACATTTTCGATTATTTTTAATTAATTTGCCATAAGATTTAACTTATTTTAAACTCTACAAAAGTTAACTTGTGCTACAGTAAGGTTTTTTTTAATATTATAAAAGGATATAAGAATTATTTTCTTATTATAACTATACAGATGTGAACATTGAAAATGGCGTTGAATTGTAGATGTTCTACAAATTAAATACGATATGCGAACTCATACAGCGAACGCGTGTGATGTCACGATGTTGGTTTTATCCGAATTCATTTGGATTTAACGAAGAAATTATAATGTTGATAGATTTGGTAAAAAAAATACAGGATCTGTTCATTCATTGTAAAAAAAAGTAATTAAATACCTAATTAACAAGGCATTACTTTAAATTATAGTTCTAGTAATTATTACGAATAAATCACTAAAACTAATTTATATGTATAAAAAAATAAGCAATATTTTAAATTTATTTGCACAACCACAATTACGCGTGTAAATCTTATTTAGTTTTAAAGTTCAAGGATTCTACCTGATGATTTCGTGAATCGTACTTAAAAAAAACATCACTTAAGAGAACGCACCATAGTATAGTAGCGTCTCTAAGTTTTATGATAAAGTTGCTACCAAGTTAACTTTTTGTGATGACATTTTTTTTTATTGTTGTTGTCTCTATTTCTTTTTATTTCTCCCTATAAAGCAGTGGTTCTTAACCTATGATGATACGCAGACCACTAGTGGTCTGTAAGAGCAACTCGAGTAATTCGTGACTATCTCAAGTAAGTCGTCATAAAGTACTATTAAACAATTTTTGACAAATGCCTATTTCTGACTGAAAATTTCACTTAAAACAAAACAGCTCCGAAAGTATACCGATAAAACGCTACATATATTAATTATATATATATATATATATATATATATATATATATATATATATATATATATATATATATATATATATATATATATATATTATATAGCTTACAGGAGCCACCTGCCTATCTAACCCTTTTATTTTTCGACCCTGAGGACGGCGACTGAGCCACACCACCATCAACAAAAGGTTAAAAACCACTGCTCTACAAGTAACACTTTTATAATTTATTATGCTTGTCTGCCAACTGACGTGCTACAAAAATAATCTAGCCCTTATCGAGCCTTACTGCTAAAGTAGCCATTGATAGTCACTGGAGACTCAAGACTTGATTATCTGAAATAATATTACCACTTCTCAACGTTGAAAATTATATTAAAAAAGTAATTAATTAGTGCAGCGACTCACATGTTTTTGTTTCAGTTCACATTGACATTAGATTCGCTCTCGTAACTGCCGACTGTTAGTTATAAGAAGCATCCGGTAGGCTGTCTACGAATGGATGCGATTGAAAAATATGTCAGGGTACCATTGAGAAATAAAAAAATCCATACAAACTATTTAATATATCAATATTTCGGGCATAACCCATAAATTGTGTTAGAAATATTAATTTTCTTATAAGTATGGTAAAGGTACATTCTTAAAATTTAAACCTAATAATTGGCCCCTCGCCTTTGTACTGCTGGAGACATAATGTGTCTTCACCCAGTGCCTTATTATTGGATTGTCCTCGCGAACAATAATGGGGCATTTCAGTCATTTATACAAGTTGAATTAGGTATTTGACACTTTTAAATTAGTCTTTAATGCCCGTCACATCAACAGCATTTTTTTTAGGAAGAACTTATTGAAATATTATATAATACCTATTGCTCTCAGTATTAGCAAGCTTACTTAAGCTTGCTACTTAGCAGTGGGTCGGCTACCTCTGACATGTGAGTGATGGCAGATGGGGAGGAAAGTCGCAGAGTGGAGGCCGCGTATGGGCCGACCAAGCGTGATAAATCCTCTCTCTATATTGACCCATGATGTCAAAAAAGCGACTGGAAGCAGCTGGACGTGTAAAGTGGTAGATCGCATATGGTAGAAAGCATTGGGGTAGGCTTATATCCAACAGTGGGTAGATAAAGGCTTAAAATGATGACTGGGACGTCACTGTTTTAACCTTATCAATTCCAATATTGTTGCATGCTATCTTTCTGTTAGCAAACATGAATCCAACTTTAAATTAAAACTTATGTATACCATGTTTTAAGCCATAAAAATATTTTAACTAATTTACAATTTCTTATTCAGTATGCTTTACGTTTTCGAAGACATTTCACAATTTCTGTTATAACGAAACATATATCATTATTTATGTTAGATAGAGTCACATATGCAATTGTACAAGTAAATTTATAACATAATTTAATACTGTACGGAACCCAATTCATATACCAATAAATATTCTTGGCAATAATATATGGGCAATATCATCTGGAAGCATCTACTATTACGACGGTTATGATGTGGGAACTGCCATTGTTTTAGCTGCCTGTATAATGATGGGTAAACGCAATGCTCATTCTTAATACGTTAATTATAAACCATTTGTGTTTACTCCTCATTTTTGTGCGAACACCGCCTTTATGAATAGTGAATGAAACTATTGAGAGCTTTAACTAACATTAATTTAGGTTCATGAATGTTAATGCCTAAATTATCTGAAACTACAATGTGTGGTCGGTTCTCTAAGATGACCACTTTATAATACTGAAGTATATGACTGAGTCATCAGTTATCTCAGGGAACCGACTGTACTCAACAATAGAATATAGTATAAAGTTATTTACTACTAGCTTACGCCCGCGGTTTCACTCGCATGAATGTCAGTTATATCGTCTCAAAAGGTAGCTTATCTCATTCTTCGGGATATAATTTATGCCCGTACCAAATTTTATTTAGCCATTTTGTCGTAAATTGGTAACAAACAGACATAAGTGGGTATAAGGGCTTATCGCCAACTTTAGAGCCTAAACTACGCCAAATGCACATGCACGTGGTGCACCCTGCTGATTAACTGATGAAGCTCTGGTATAAGAAGAGGAATGGTCGCGTAATTATAATCTGCCCGATTGGGAAATTACGTACGGAAAAAGTACGGCAATTTTTATTTGGCTGCGGTATTCTGTAAGGTACCTTACAGAATACCGCAGCCAAATAAAATTTGCCTCTAAAGTTGTTGCGTTCCTCTGCAAGTGACTGAGGTCACCAGGGGCCTACCGCCTAAGCTGAAACTGATTACGATTTTTATTGCGAAAATTTAACAGTTAATTTATATTCAAATGCATTAAAAGGCGTGATCTATGTAAAAAATATGAGTATGATAAAATATGTCAATTTCCTTTTCCACATTTCGTATAGAAATTACAAGGATGTCCATAGTGTACGGAGGTGCGGTGTACCTGTGTGGATAGTGCACGAGCGTGGGACCAGCCGCAGGTGCTGCGATGTAAAGGCAATGCGTTTCCTATGCACTCCGCAGATGCACTTACCATAGATCACTGCAGAAATAGACTAACCATAGTGTTATTTAATTCAGGTTTTTATACTACTCAATTAGACAAACATTGACCAACATATTATTATGTATCATCACCATGACCAACCTATTATTGACAAGTCCGGTGGTCGAATGGCTAGCCATGGCTACTTTGACTTGGAGCTCGCGGGTTCGATCCCCGCACAAGACAAACATTCATGTGCGTGAACATGTCTGTTTATTTTGGCCTAGGTATTTTCTATGTATTATAAGTATGTATATACAAAAAAAAATTAAGTACATTTATCAGTTGTCAAGTACTCATAATAGTATTTTAATTTGGGACTAGACGGCGCTGTGTAAATTGTCGAGAAATATTTGCTTAGGATAGTGAGGACTTATGGGACAGAAACATAGTCGTTTACTATATGAAATGAAAGTTTAAAGGTTGCGCAATGGAAAGAGCTATGCTCGGAGTTTTCTCTACGTGATAGACGCAGAAATTTGTATATCCGTAGTAGGACTAGAGTTACCGACATAACTTCAAGGATCAGCAGGCTGAAGAGGCAGTGGGCAGGCCACATAACTCGGGGTAGAAAGGTTCTGGAGTAGCGACCGAGGACGGGAAAGCAATATCCCAATCCATCCATCCATCAATCCCAATAGGTCGACGATCCAAAGATCGCAGGAACCGATGGATGCAAACAGCTCAATAGCAATCGTTGTGTAATTTGTATAAGGCCTAGATATAATGATGACGATTCGTTCGGTTGAAATAATGATGACGATGATGACGCTCGTAGTTCACAGAAGCTTGAAATGTTGTAAAGACCGATACTGTCTACTCATCACTCATTTGAATTTATGACATTTCACATTAAATAATATCACAAATACATTAGAGGTTACATGTAATAAGTAAGTATTTTTGGACGTTTGTAATATGAGGTGATGGAATGTTCCAACACAGGATGACATAATAACATTTGTACCGTTCTTATGCTATATGAAATAAGAGCTACAATCGGACTTCGTAACTGTCAAACACAATGTGTTTTTATCTGTATTAGAGGATACCTGAAGACCAATTCTCGTAATTGTTTAACGAAAGTAAAATGAAAGTTGACCAAATCGTGATGTGACTAAAAATGATATGCGTAATTTAATTAATTAATAATTAAATCTTATTATATAATGGCCGTGTGGTGTCCGTCTCTTCCCGTGGATGTCGTACAAGGCGACTAAGGGAAATGCATTATAAAACATCGATCAGGCCTCCCCAACCCGTCTGGCCAGCCTGGGGAGTGTAGGTGAAATCCTCCTGTCTGAGACGGACGAGAGAGGGTCGTGCTCCTGTAGTGGAGACTAAAATGACCTGATGATGACATAATTTCACTTAAATTAAACGTTGAAGTTTAATAATGTGATAAGAAAATATCAAATGTGATATTTGTTACACCGAGACTGAATCGGAACCAAATTTAGACTAGATTTTATTTACAAGAATTGCTTCGTAGTTATTTAAATGACATATTCTAAATAACAATATATTTAATGCAAGTAATATCCAGTGGAAAAATATTTTTGAACATGTAAGGTCTATATCTTCATAGTTCTATACGTTCCTTCTCGAATGACTTTTTGCTAGCTCGAACGTTAGACATGTCTTTGTTGCCGGTAATGGGCATTGCCTTATAAATAAAGCAATCCTGGTTTTATCCTTTTTACAGCAGATAATATCGCCTAACAAGACACTAGCTGTTTATAAAGTTACAAAATAGGTTTCCTGTTTTATTTATTTTATTTTATTTGGGTACAGTGTTATGGCTGTATATACAACAGCCATGACACTAGCAAAGTTTACACAGATCTTTGAGTGGAGCGAGCGTAGAGAGCAGAGCATTTATGTATATATTCTTTATTGCATATACAGTGGTTACATAAAATAGTGAAACAAGACGGTGTACAATGGCGAGCTTATCTCTTTAAGAGATTTCTTCCAGCCAACCTTAACAATATACCGAAAAGTCACTTTTCGAAATGAATGGGCTCCAAAAACAATCATCACCGATTTTGATGAAACTTATCACAATTAAAGACCTCGACATGCTTGGGGTGTGTATCCAAAAAAAAAGCAATCGATCATATCTTTGATGAATGATCATCAAATACATTTTCCATTCTAATCATTGGAAAACATACTCAGCGAATCTCCACTCAACCCCGATTTCGGCCCTGTGGGCTGGAATCCGGCCTAGTAACATTAATAGGCGAAGAGTACCGAGACAATACCATAATGCATAGTTTTGTGTATTTTACGATATTGTTAAATAATTTATACATTTTTTAAACATTGGAAAATAGCCTATTTTACAAATTTTGTACAAATGTTGATAAAATTAAAATAAAAGAAAAATCAAATCACCTGTTCAGTCAGGTTTTTTCAATAAACCTTCTTTTCGAGACACAAAAATTGATAGCAAGGTGCAAAAGTAAAAGAAACCGATCACCTTATTAGCATCTTGCCCGCAGCATTTCTTCAACCAAACAAAGCAAATCAATACTTGATAATAACGTTCGAAATTATGGCTTTAGTAACCCATTCTTGACCTACCATCAGCTGCCTTTCCGACCCATATGCTACAAATATAGGTCAATTAGAATATTGTGTTATTTAATCATTTTCAAACTTATTCCAATCGAAACTTGGTTTAATTTCGTTTGAGAAATTTCAATTTTTACTTCAAATGCCACGCATGAAATGGACAGTAGTAATGAATCTTTTCAAACGAAGAAAGGGATTAGTATTATATTATGGTAGAAAATTGGTGACAGGTGCTGGTGTATGTGATTGGTCATTTGTTAGAAGCAATCGGAATGCATCTTTATATAGAGTTATTATTTTAACAATAAAAAAGAAAGCATTTCACTTTTTGTTGCTTTTTTACTTTAACAATAACTCTTTATATATTTTTTATACTACGTCAGATGCCAGACAATCATACGGCTCACCTGATGTAAAGCGGTTACTCGCAACATGAAATATCTTCCTTTCTTTATTTCTTTCTGGTGACCTCACTCACTCGCAGGAACACTACAAACTTCAAAGAAATTGTTATTAGGCGGCGGTATTCTGTGAGGTGGATTGTGTGAGGTGTACTTCCCCAGTCGGGCAGCTTAATGCCCTATGCCTTACCTCTTTTTTCGCCAGAGCCTCGTTTGTCAGTCAACAGGCTACATCACGTACAGGTGAGGTTGGCTTGGTTTCCAAGATGTTGATAACCACTTACACCCCTACATATGTCCTATATCTCTTTTAAAACAACTCTCTTTAAAAAAGGCATATTTTTATAGTTGTAATTAACATAATTATCTGCTTTACAGTATCCAGAACTTTATCACTGTCGCCTGTAATTACATTTCAAGTTTTATATATTGGCCAGCCGACCCGCCTCAGCATCGACGCTACTATATGAGAATAATTAAAATGCTTCATTTCATTTTAAAAACGAGATTACTTTTAAGCAATTAAGTTGAGCTGGGATTAATCATCCTAGTTCAGTAGGGCTAAAAGTCTACAGTGGTATTCCATGGCCCTATAGGTCAATAGTAGTTTAAATTGGTGGGATCACGGTACGGAAGGAAATTGTTCAGATAGTGATAATGATCATAAATCATTCTTTAATCCTATTCTCTTTTTTAAAGGCGATCGTTTCGATTATTAAACCTTTCGAATGGTCTCAAAAAAATAATTCTCCCCAATGACTGAAACAACTCCAAAATCTCAAAGGTACTACAAAGTACCCTACTAAACTACCCTAGGAAAGTACCGTCACTGAATTCCTCCCTGGCTACCGCACGACATACCTACTCTGGAGCGGGCACTTCGCCGCTTCGTATTTCCGCCGAGAGCAAACCGTTCCATTATAGTTTAAACAAATAACAAAAAAATGTAAAAAAAAAATATTTTTCTTAGGTGGATTCTTAATTTCAAACGCAAATAGTTTACTTTCAAAATTGTTTTTGTAAGATTATTTTAATTGCCTATAGTCCGCAACTTGTGTCGAACCCGTTACTGGGGCACCAAAATCGAATTAACTAAATACATAGTTATTTTCGATACTAATTGATAAATATCAATTATAAGTATCGAATATAAATATTAAAACTACTAAAATGAGTATTTTTAATATTTATATTATATCATAATTATATTTATATCAATCATGGAACAATCATGTTAATAAATCAAATATATTTATTTGGCATTGTTTTGCAGTGTCACAACAAAACATCTTTATCGTCTAAAACTTCGGATTTTTGTTCCACATTACACCTCCTGTACCTTACTATACCTAAAAACCTCCTATCCTTCATAAGCAAAATTGTAAGTGAATCTAAATAAGCATAGGAAATCATTCTCTAACATTATATTAATTTCTCACGACCAATATTCGCTTTCACAATTTTTTATTCCAAAAAACTTATGAGAATAGGTTTTTTTGCTGTTGAAAAAATAGTGAAGAATACTTAAAAAATCCCTTTCGATTTCCGTCGAGGCGCCATCTGCCTTTATCCTGTCATATGTTTGTTTAGATTTGTTTTTTGCCGTTTGAGGAGATTTCACCGGAAGTATTTCGGGTCTATCAATGAATGCGGTTGAACATTTAATTTTATGCATTATAGTCGATCCACGGGATGTTTATGGTAATAATTGGTTAGTCAATGTGTTGGTCAGACACATGGGAGATATTTCCCATGGATTTACCATAATTATAATTCATGGAGGCATATTGATAATTTAAATTATTATTTACTATCAACAGACATTATTGAGAATGCAGTTATTGAAGTGGTTAAAGAGCTACGTCTACCTCGGACATGCCATACAGCTGAGCCGGGGTAATTTCAAGAAAGAGATCGATATACGCTTTCGACTGGGCTGTGCAGCTTTTCGACACATCCTCACCGCAGATATACCCCAATGCTTGACCCTAGTGCCCTAGTGCGTTCTCCCTACAATGACCTACGGTACAGAGACTTAGACACTGACCATAGGGCTGGTTCGCAGACTAAAAGTCGCACAGTGGGCGACGGAAAAAACTATGCTTGGGATTCCTCTAAGGTATGAAATCCGGATCGAAGAAATTCGATGGAGAACCAAAGTTGTTGACATAGCTCTCAGAGTCAGCAAATTTCAGTGGGCCGGCCACATCTACCGTCTCAGCCACAGAACTAATAATAAAGTCCTCTTTATTATTAGTTCTGTGGTCTCAGCAATAGCAGATAGGGTGGGCCGTTTCTGTAGTGGAGGCCGCGTATGACGTCGCCTCATTCTCGTACAGAAAGCGTGGGGCACCTCACTTCAGGATCGACGACCACAAGAAAGCGGCTGGAAGCGGCCGCATGCGTAAAGCGGAGGTTCGTATACAGTGCAAAGTATTGGGTTAGGCCTATATCCATAATGATGATGGTCAACAGACATTACGAAACTCGTGACTGGCTAATGAATGATGGCTTGGAAGAATATTGCCTATTGAAATTTACTAGCAAAGTGTTTTTTTTTTTCACTTTCTGCTTATATGGTTATTTTTGTATGTTGTATGATGTATTATTTGTATATAATAAAGTTTCATACATAAATATATAAAATAAATTTTCCAAAATGCTTCTGAGAGATTACTCGAGTGACAATTAATGTGTTGCAACAGCACACTGTTATATAAATTAGACGCTTTACGTCCAGGGTGCTTTGATTTTTGCCACTCGATTCATATAAAAATAAATGTAACTGATCGATGTCAGTGCATAATGCACACTGGTCGACATCGGTGCGTTTATAATGACCGTCTGAGCAATTGAAAACAGAACAATTATTTTTAGATTTTTAGTCCGACTATAGGTTTAAAATCTACTGCGTAAAATTAGATGCAATTTGCAAAGTTATATTGCTGGAAATTTAACTTAAAATCTGGTTTATGCTTCATCTTGCTACGCCTAATAGAACCGACACTATTAATATTAATAATTTTACGAAGTACACGCAGCAGAAGTCGCAATTCGCTACTAGTAAAAATAACCTACAACCCAGCATAATACTTTGTAAGAAGTTTATTTTAATATATCAATTAAAAGTTTAATCGTTACTTATTCGTATTAATTGTTACTAAACATATATACATATAAATTAAAATCAACTCTTGTAAAATTCATGACATTTAATTGGCTAATTACTTTCTTTTCAAATAGACGTCAAGAAATTATTTATAAGTTGAGATAAAATCTCCATACAACTTATCATTACTTAGCCCATTGTGAGAATGGTGAGTAAATTAATATTTAATGACATTGGTATAAAGATTATCGCTGTAAGATATTTATAAGGAATTCTAAACGAGTAAGATAAGGCCGGTGTACAAGAGAGACGCATATATATTATCTCTTAGATCGATGGCTAATGTAATACAGCGAGCTTAGGATACCATGTTCTATGGTATTAGGTGTGAAACCAACGGAAAGTCATCCTAAATAGATCGTTATTCGACGCAGCTAAATAAATAAATATTCCTGGACAAATTACACAGCGCCGTGTAACTTACACAGCGCGTCTAGTTAGGTTATTTACGAGGACTTTCCGTTGGTTTCACACTTTGTTTTATACTATGTAGTGATAAAAAGAAAACGCCGTGTTCATGCACACAAATGTTTGTCTTGTGCGAAGATGGAACCCGCGACCTCGAAGTCAAAGTAACCATTGCTAACCATTGAACCAGCGAGCTCGCCCATCTACTTTTCAGCTAGTTCGCCTATCTTTTTTAGAAGGCAGCAAACTTTTGTTTAAACAAATTACATCTGAAAACATCTTCATATTTTACAAACCTAACTTATCGTAAATTAAGAGAACGTATTTAAAATTTAATTCTATAAATTAAATAACATTTATAAATATAATGAAATACGTGATTTAAAGTATTAATGCGGTCTCTGTAATAATTAAAATGCAGCTAAAATGAAACGAATGTAACGCTCCGAGCTTCAAAAAGGTTCTATCACAATAATTGATTGGGCCAAGTGTATCGACTGCTGAGATCAACAGGTGTGCTCCCTGGCCTTTATAAACATTAACCAAGAAAAGGCTTCTTAATAATGCAGTACAGTAGCTGATTAAATTTACTTTTTTATCATTATTTTATAGGATTTATCGCTCGTAAATATATCTAATATATTACACTGAAAGTTTTTTTTTTTATATGAGAGAGGGCAAATGAGCACGTGAATCACCTAATTGAAAGCAATAACCACACGAAAGATCAGCAACAACAAGGGATCGCCGAGCCGGCAAGTGAAAAACTGAAAATTGTGCGAAAATAAATTAGGCCCATAGTTTGTATGCCAATGACAATTAGGAGTAAGAAGATGTCTGCTTAAAATTAAGTGACAAGAATCTACCCGAACAAACATAGTTACATACATATACATTACAAGTTAAGTAAAAGCTTGTAAAAAATAAGGCTGTCCAATATATCACTCATTTGCTGCAATATGGTCACAGCGTACATTTATGTCGTTGTTGCACGTAGATCACTTTTATGATAATCCAAACAAATAAGACTTATTAATTCCAACGATAATAAGATAGGAAAATAATTAGGCACTTCTAAAATGTTAGAATCTGAAAGTAGAAACAGTATATCAAAATAAATACCAAAATAAAGTTCGGAAAATGCATGTTGACTTTAATTATGAAGTTGTTGCAGCTAATGAGCGATATATCCAGCTATTGTGCCGTCTGGGATAGAGACAAATTCAACAACTCAAAGATCATAAAACTCCGTACAGTCCAGATGTTGTTGAGTTATAAATGGTGTAAAGAACACGACTTAATTTATATATATATATATTTGGCGATTATTATTAAGTTCCGTATTTTTTATTTTAACTTGAAAATTGAGAAAAAATATTAAGTCGAAATATTTCAAAATTGCACCTCTTTTGCAAATCTCGTAAACCAAAATCGACATTTCATTTGAAAGATTACCTAAACTCGTTCCTAAATACACGTATAAATAAGTTTTGCCGTTTTCTGGTAAAGCAATAAATAAATTGAAAAACCCGAATATTACCTATTTTATAATAAATATCTTATGAAAACAGTTTCTTTTCATCTATAGTTTACTTCGTAAAACAGAACTTGTTAATGATAAATGTTACAATAAACATAAAAAACGATCGAATAACATATAGAATATGTTGACAATAAATAGACCAACTGGATATATAGTACTTTAATATCGCAATTGATGCCTATAAAGTGCAATTACAGATAGTAAACTGACACATATTACACCCCTGAATGTTTATAGATATCGTCAATATAAGTGATGGTGAATATTACGGTATAATAGTGTTAATGGATGACTTAACTGTTGTTTTACACTAAATGATATTACGTATTGACCTTTTTTATATATTTTACATATCAGCTCAGCATATTGGGTGCACTTCGCCTGATGGTAAGCAAAAAGAGGGGCCCCAATCGCATCGGCAATGAACACTGATGTCTTGTCAGTTGACGCTGCCATGCTGGCCTACAAGATGCTTCTTTATGCTTCGCTTGAAGGATGCCATATTGTATGATTGAGGAAATACATATGCCGGCAACGCGTTCCACTTTTTAATAGTGCGACATAGATAGGAGTTGCCAAACTTTTAGTACGCGACGGAATTATCCCACCGGTGTACTTGTAATATCGCAAGCCTGTACGTGACGTTTATATATTTATATAAAGTAATAACAGGGTATATGTTTGAAATTGTATTGTGTAATATTAATCATTTGCTGTTAATATGTTGTCCTGTTTCACGTACCTTATTTTTATTGCATATTTCCTAATTAAAATTAAATTTTATTATCCGAGTTCGCCCTTGCGGCTCGATCAAGATAATGTTCATGTATCTAAAAAAATATTCTAGTATAGTGCCAAAAATTATAACGAACCAGATTTTGACCATTAATATAGTTAATTTAAAGAAATTTACTACTAAATCTGGATAAATTTGAAATAGACGTATTTTAAATCAAACAGTGTATTCAAGCCGCCTAACTGCTACTGATTTGGTTTAATGACTGTCATCTAACGACAACAGCCGGGCCCGACGGTTTAACGTGCCCTCCGAAGCACGTAAGAGCTCGAGATAAATAGACCCATAGACAGGCTGCCGTAGACGTTGCTTAACTTGCGTGTTCGATTAGACTGTCACGTGCAACGATGCCATCGAGCTCTTTAATATTGACCTTACTGAAGATGAAATAAACAAACTTGAACGTCTTCAAAATCTTTGTATCCGATTCATATTTGGACTTGGCAAATATGACCATGTCACCAAATTTCGCACTCAGCTCAAGTGGCTGCCTATAAGACTTCGCCGCAACTGGCATATACTTTCCCTTCTGTATTCTATCCCTTTCAATCCGTCCACTTCTAACCACTTAAAGGGATCAATATGTATTCCATACCGAGACGAAAGGTCGTGCGTTATGTAGTACCCTTCTTCTTCGCCTTAAAACACCTACTCATTCTCGACAATTTTATTCAAAATCATTCTCAGTACAAGCGATTCGTCTTTGGAATACTCTGCCGTTGAATATTGGGACCACCCAAACTCTTGCTTCCTTTAAAACTCTTGTGAAGCTTGTGAAATTTTTCATTCAATTCTGTCTAATTGTCAGCAAATGTTTCCTGTATATAATTCTATAGCTTAAGTACCTGTTTTTCTATTCTCGTTACCTTTAAATTTTCCCTTACTTTTATTACACTGCGTCACCTACCTTTTTATTGCCTTTCTTTCACCTTTCATCGACAATAAATGGATGTCTGGAAAACGCCCATTTCTTGTTGATGGCCGGCCTTTGTACCGTAATTTTATGTACTATTTCTGTAAATGTTTGTATTGGTGCAATAAAGTTTATTGTAAGTTCATTTTCAAAAAGATTGATCAGGCTTATTATTTACTTGAGAATTTATCCAAACATTAATCATCATTATGGTTATTTTTGAGTCAAATTCATGTTTTATCTGCTTTTCTCAAAGGTTGACTGTTACAGAATACTTTTAGCATTAAGTCTGCCTTTTATACCTTTACTCTATGGTCAATACAGTTTAAAATAAATAAATAAATGTATAGATGATTGAAATGTATGTACTACCAAAAATAAATTTATATATCTGTCATGTTCCACGATTTTGTTTATTGTGAACTACCGACCAATTACAATATTCAGAAAATTTTTCATTTTTTATACTCATGCAAAAATTTATTTTTTATACTCATGCAATGCAGATGAGGTTGACTTTTGTTGAAATTGTTCATGAACTCTAATCCCTAATCGTCAATAAAAAGAAACATCCATGATTATTTTTATTTCATGATTGATTTATTAATGTATTAATTAATTTATAAATTATTAATTTATTAACCAAAGTTGTTTTATAAATGGTGAAGAAATCGTATAACCTACACATGAAAATGAACATACAGTCGAATTAAAATCTCCTTTTTAGGGTTCCGAACCTCAAAAGGAAAAACGGAACCCTTATAAGATCACTTTGTTGTCCGTCTGTCTGTCTGTCTGTCTGTCTGTCTGTCTGTCTGTCTGTCTGTCTGTCTGTCTGTCTGTCTGTCTGTCAAGAATTTCTATGTCGAGAATGCGTGGAGGTATCAAGCTGAAATTTGAACTGTATACTCAGGTCTACGGTCCCATGAAGTTAAAAAAAAAATCAAACTGCTAAGTTTACGTAGAAAAAAGTTACGGCCGTTTATTCAGCAAAAAACGCATATTTCGACACACTCATGGGAATCAAAACCTATAGGGTACTTCCCGTTGACCTAGAACTATGAAATTTTGCAAGTAACATCGTTATAGACTATAAGTACAGGAATAAATCTCAAAACTATACATTTGTAAATAGATCTTAAAAAATAGGGGGTCTAAATTTTTTAAAGGGTGTCGAAATTTCAAATTGAAATTACTAGTTCAAATGGGGTATCATATGAAAGGGCTTGATGTACACATTGCAAAATATATTTTATTTATTTTTTTCGATGCATTATTTCTTATTTATAATGAAAAATATCAAATTTAATAATGATACTACGTACCTACGGAACCCTCGGTGGGCGAGTCCGACTCGCACTTGTCCGGTTTTTTATTATGTATGTCTATGTGTATGACACATATATACGCCATAGCTACACACTTAATTCAAGTGAAAACCTGTTATCTTTTGTTTTTTATACCTTTTTATTTTTTATTTATTACATTATTATATATTTGTATAATCAAATTGTACCTAAGTTTTCGCCAAAATATGATATCTTTTTAACTATTTATTGAATGGGTGACTGTAAGAGGTTCCTTGTGAGATAAGTCTACAATTTTGCATGTAACTCTTTATCATCATGTTTATGTAATTTCTTTTGTATAATAAAGACTTAAAAAGACGATACAACAAAAACCTCTACTAGTTGCTACTGGAACAAATTAGTCATTTCATTGGTAAAAAGTACATAATTCACTCGTTTCTAGAAAAGAGCCTAATAAGGTCTGTTTGCTATAGCAGTTAGCAACTTCTACGGTCGTGTATCGATTTGCATGATACCTTTTCAATCATTCCACCAGCAGGCCCTGTTTAATTAATAATCAATACATATAATAAAACAGTAGGAACCGCGTGTCTGTACATTTGATAAAATTAATAAAAAATGAGTGTGGGCGATAAAAAAAGAGTAACAGAACACAAAAAAGATTTTTTTGATTTTTTTGTCTGTCTGTCTGTCTGTCTGTCTGTCTGTATGTACTCGCTAATCTTTAAAACTACTGAACAGATTTTTACGCAGTTTTCACTAAAAGATTAAGGTCATCCCTGAGCAACATATAGGCTTTGTTTCATCGAAATCTGATGTCAGATTAAAAAGTTATCGTCATTATAGTCTAAAGAAAATTTTTCTTTATAGAAAATCACTCATCACAAAATCTAAGAAACTACAAGTGCTAGGAGTCTCAAATTTTGTATGGGGGTTCCTTTCAGGACGTAGATGCTCACTAAGACGGGAATTTGGAAAATTCAACTCCTAAGGGGGTGAAATGGGGGTCCAAAGTTTGTATGGGGAACCAAGATTAGTTGGACTATTTTATACGAAACTTTACACGATCTTCTGTAGATAAATGAGTAAACACGTGTTTCAGGATTTTTCAAAATTCAACCCCTAAAGGGGTGGAATGAGGTGCAAACATCTGTAAATCGACATGGGTATTGTTTTTATGGTTTATCGGGTCGCTGATTCCGAAAACAACAGCTATTTTATAATCTAACATAATCGACGTGACACAAGAGCACTCCTGTGGGGGTGCGATGGGGTTGAAATGTTACAATATCAATATGGGTGTTGATTCTATGGTTTTCTAAAATGTCAATTACGAAAATGGCATCGATTTGAAAACGTGGACACGAAATTTCCATCTCGGTATAAAAATCCAAGATTTGGAACACCTGATGCAGAACCATAATGGTTCAGCTAAACTATAAGAAATATAAAAATGACGCCTTAGCAAAAGTTGTTCAGCCTGATGAGTATAAATAGTTTAACAAAATATTGATTATATTGTAAAAAAAATAACCACACGCAGTGCTACTTTTATTCTTACCTGCTACAAGTTAGACGCAATAATCTTATTTATTTTATATATATTATATCTATATCTATATATATATATATATATATATATATATATAATATATATATATTATATATATATACATGTACTAGCGGCCGCCCGCGACTTCGTACGCGTGGAGTTAGTTATTTGCAAATAATTTTTAATTACATTCGAAAAAGCTACATACCTAATGAAAGGAAAAAGATGAAAAAGTTAAAAACAATCAATATCTAGACGAATTTTTAGAATCAATAAAGTCGACGGATATTATTTTTTAAAACCTCTTTGTAAAACCTAAAGTACTTTTTATTGTTGTAATAATACATCCCTCCTTATAATAGTAAGTATGTAGTTGTTTTCAATATTTTTTATACTTAAATATCATTTAAAATCCTTCTGCCATAATTACTTTAACTCCAATAACATTGGATTTTCATACAAATTTCCAACCCCCGTTTTAACTCCATAAGGGGGTTGATTTCTAAAAATACATTATACACCTCCATACCATCTACAGAGCATAGATTTTAAATTTCAAGTCTCTTACTTCAAAAACATAGGACTTTCATACAAACTTCCAACCCCCGTTTTAACACCAAAAATAGGTTGATTTCTAAAGATACATTATTAGTACACCTCCACACTATCTATACATTTTAAATTTCAAGTTTCTTACTTCAAAAATATAGAGCATTCATACAAACTTTCAACCCCCATTTTAACCCCAAAAAGGGGTTGATATCTAAAGATACATTATTAGTACACCTCCACATCATCTATAGAGCATACATTTTAAATTTCAAGTCTCTTACATCAATAACATAGAACTTTGATACAAATTTCCAACCCCCGTATTAACCCCAAAAAGGGGTTGATTTCTAAAGATAAATTATTAGTACACCTCCACATCATCTATAGAGCATACATTTTAAATTTCAAGTTTCTTACTTTAAAAACATAGAACTTTCATACAAACTTCCAACCCCCGTTTTAACCCCAAAAAGGGGTTGATTTCTAAAGATACATTATTAGTACACCTCCACACCATCTACAGAGCATACATTTTAAATTTCAAGTCTCTTGCGTCAAAAACATAGATCTTTCATACAAACTTCCAACCCCCTTTTTAATCCCAAAAGGGGGTTGATTTCTAAAGACACATTATTAGTCCACCTCCACACCATCTATAGAGCATGAATTTTAAATATCAAGTCTCTTACTTCAAAAACATAGAACTTTCATACAAACTTCCAACCCCCGTTTTAACCCCAAAATGGGGTTGATTTCCAAAGACACATTATTAGTACACCTCCACACCATCTATAGAGCATACATTTTAAATTTCAAGTCAAACGTACACGTAAACGTAGACGTGTGTATATATATATATATATATATATATATATATATATATATATATATATATATATATATATATATATACGTGTACGTTAAAATTGAAATGGAACGATTGGTATATATTCGCACAAACCAGAAGAATGCGTGCATTTGCGGGACGCTATGTAGCAAGATTTTGTGACTCAAAGTCTAAAAAAAAAAGGAAAACTGTTTTTCTTAGATGCTTCAGGAGGGACTGGAAAAACATACCTGACAAGAGCAATCCTCGCTGAAATCAGGCGCCAAAATAATACTACAGCAATAATGCTACAGACAAAGCGAAAATGTTTCAGGATTGCTGTCTAATCGTTTCAGATGAATGCGAAATGGCCAACAATGTGGCTTTATCGAGGATTAGTAACGCTTGAGGTCTTTTCATATTAGCTCCCGAAGGAAAGACTCCCTTCATTTTTTTTTTTTTTTAAACTATGGTGACTATCTTAAATAAAAATAATAATTTGTTGACATTTAACGTATAATACTGCGCCAAATATTTTCTTATGTATCTACTTTAGTTCGTATTTGTATTAATATGCCGGAATCATAAAGTCCACGCGAACGAAGTCGCGGGCATCAGCTAGTTAATAATAAATTTGTTCAGTTATTAATCATTTGGCCGTGTAGTTTCCGGCAGACTAGAATAGAATCACTCCGTTTCTTCCCGTGGATGAAAGATAGGGTACACATATCCAAAGTTTCAAGTTTCTAGCTTCAGTGGTTTGGGCTGTGCGGTGATTAGTGAGTCAGTCAGTCAGTCAGCCAGTGAGGACAAAGCCTTTCATTATTATAGGTAAGACTCAATACATAAAAATGTTTTAACGGAAAAACTATAGAAAGTCACAGAGGTATAATATAAAAAAAAAATATCTCTATGCTCTAACTTATCTCAAAAGCAATAAACGTTAAATATTTTTTTTAATTTTACTGTCTGTTTTGACTACCTGTCCAGTTTTAACACCAATAAAAAGACGCATTTTTATAAACTAACGTAACCCTTTTAAGTAATTCAGTGTAATTTAAAAGAAAGTTTTAAACGAGGTCCTTTTACATGAAATGTCATCTGTCTAAAATGTATAACTTCAAACAGACCGCACTAGACATGTTTGTCGTCTAAAATTATCTGATGAGTTCAGTGAATAGATATGAAAAAATTAAGAGTTCCGAAAAGAAGAAGAATGGTAACATTATTGTGTGTCATAAACGCAAAGCGTGGGCGGGCTTCAGGGGCCGTCCATGCCTAAAAGCTTTTGCTTTACTGTGACTCAATTTTCTCATTCTCATCTCATTAATATCATAATTTTTATAATAATAAAAAAGTTCATCATATCTGTTATTCGTTAATTTTTCTGTAATATGATTAACTATTCTATTAATCGCGATGAAGAGAAATACAACAAATCAAACAGCATAAAAATTGGTCCAGGTATTCTTGAGTTATAAATGGTGTAAATAACCCGACATTGTTTTATATACGAGTATATAATGGATTTTTATAAATTGTTAAATACAATATGTTTATGTATGTTAGGTTAGGTTTGTTGTATAGGTAGGTATTAGGTATGTTGCTATCATCTTTAGTTGCTTAAAGGTCTTCAAAAAAAAGGTAGGTATATCACTACTATATAACAGTCGTTCAGTTTTATAATTTAAAATGCTCGGTTTACTACAACACTAATGACACACACATACATCACACAAATATCCAGCTATTACATGATGATACTTGATTATGGGGTGTAATTAGCTACCACCATTTCTAGAGCAATAGCCAATCTCGCTCTGACGAAAGAGAGGAAGGGTACAGCGTATTTGTAAGCTGCCCGACTGGGGAAGTAATATCTCCACCACACAGAATCATCATCTAAGCCTTTCTTCAACCGTGTTGGTATAGGCCTCCTTCAGACTTCTCCACTCTGATCTGTTTTGGGCCACATTTATCCAGTTCGTGCCCACCAACTTCACGATATCGTCCTTCCATCGCATCTGTGGTCGCCCGACAGGTCTTTTTCTGTCCCAGGGTTTCCATTCCAGAACCGTTCTGCACCACGAGTCCGACTTTCTGGCTATATGCCCAGCCCATTGCCATTTGAGCTTTGCTACGCGGCGTGCGATATCAAACCACACAGAATACCGCAGTTAAATAACAATGCCCTTGAGGACAGGTCTTTTTCTGTCCCAGGGTTTCCATTCCAGAACCGTTCTGCACCACGAGTCCGACTTTCTGGCTATATGCCCAGCCCATTGCCATTTGAGCTTTGCTACGCGGCGTGCGATATCGAACCACACAGAATACCGCAGTTAAATAACAATGCCCTTGAAGGTTGTTGCATTCCTGCGAGTGAGTGAGGTCAGAAGAAATGAAGAAGTGGCTGAGTTGGCAGCGTAGGTAATGGCGCGCAAGCGATATTTCATGTTGCGAACGTTATTGCGGATACGGAAACCGCTTCACATCAAGCAGATCGTATGCTTGTCTGTCACCCACGTAGTACAAAAAAAAATTCTTTGTAACATGTCATTGTCAGATACAAATAATTTCAGACAGTTACATTCGTATATAAATTTAGTTTTAAATTATCATACGGTTTTTTCATACTCGTATCATTTTCAATAAAAAGTCTTGCTGGCGTTTGTACCTTAGTACTTAGTATTCTGAGACTTATCTCAGAATTTAAAAACGTTTTATATTATAAAATGATTTATTTTTTACATACCTTCTCACTTATGACTGAGATATGCCTCTTACTTTTCGTTTAATAACTTAAAACATTATGTAAAAAAGAAAAGTTAATTAAATATGTTTATCTAATCTCATACTGAAATTTACACATTAAAAAACTAAACACAGTATCATAATGACAGTCTTTACGCACAAGCTGTCAAAATAAATTTAAAAAGTTATTTTTCGATACAGCTCTTCTATGGACAACTGTATCGTAAAATAACTTTTTTACCATTTCGATACAGCTTCAGCCCTGGATACAGGTATTTTAAACAGGTTGCAATGCAAATACATTGCAACTATGCAAATTTTTTCTACATAATCTGTGAACGCGGCGCCGCGCGGCGCGTCGCGCATGCGCACTACGCATGCTCGATCTGCAAATGGATTTTTATGTAAGAATTATAGCTGATAGATTAACTTCATGGTTGTATTTAAAATATTATTATCATATATTTCATGAGATTAGATAAAGTAGTGTATGAAACTGCACATAATTAGGTATTAAAATACTCGTGTGGTATTATTATAACACGAGCCGAAGGCGAGTGTTATAAACTCACACTCGTATTTTAATAACCCTTATTATGCAACAGTTTCATAAACTACTAATAAAGCATTAGGTATGGGAAATACGAGTATATATTATTTAAATTAACTCTTAAGCAGAAAAATGTTAAGTTACCATTATTCAGCTAAAGAATGCCCCGCGTACATCCAAGAATTCAATTTGTGATATTTTGTCAAAAAAGCTTCTGAGTTAGTTCGACTCCTTTTAGTTAATATTTTAGTATAAGATTTGATAACAAAAAGTAAAAAAAATGTAGGTAACTGTTCGCCAAACATTTGGTAACAGAGATTTTGCAAATTCGGTTTTCGCGTGAATTTGCTAAATCTCACAGATATCATGTCTCACCGGATGCAATTTAACCCTTAAATACAGAAATTTCATGTTTTCCAAAAAAAAAAGAATGTTTCACATTGTACTATTGATCATGTTGATATGTGTATGATGAGTACATATTGTCGGAAAAAATAGGATAAAATATAATTAATAAGGTTTCGGCACTAACCCATAATCATCACTGCGGGTTGGCGGAGGCCAGTGTTTACAAGCCGCCCAAGGGAACGACTGTCGTCTAATGATAACAACCGAGACCGATACGGCTTAACATGCATTCCGAAGCACGGTGGATCTAAATGGTGGTGATAAATAAATAGACAAGCTACAGTTGACGTTGCTTATCTTGCGTGATCGATTAGACTGACACACACAACGACGCCATTGACCTCCTCATTATTAAATAATTAAGATAGTAATCATCCAAATTTATTCAATTATTGAGATTATTCTTAGAGACTACGGACTTTGCGTCTAGAAGCAAAAATTCCAGCAATATAATATTACATAGGTATACGAGTATGTAATATTCATATATATTTAAATATATAATACAATTGACATTACTCATATTTATTACGATAAAAATCTAAACAATGTAGTAGTTTACATTTTTACTATTATCGTATTTCACAAGAGTTAAGATTTGGAGAACAAAAAAACAGTTAAATAAAATGTATGGTTTTATAATCACCATGTTTTAGTTTGAAGACACACTTAACCGTTTTATAATCGCGTTAAAGTAATCTGATTTTGATTATAACTTGCACATACGTAATTTTGCACTCCAAAAAACTCTAAGAGCATTTAACATGTTTTTGTGTCACAAATTACAGTGTTTTAAAATTTTAAGTTGATAGAGATAAACTACATTCAAATCTATTTCTATTTTCGTTGTATCCACGAAATATACTTATTTCTTTTAATTCAAATTAAGGGCTTTTAGACATTTCCATGTATGTTTATTAAAGTAATTTTTACGTTTTCCAAACTGTAATATTTGAGAAAAGTTGTAATGAGTAAGTATATTTTGCCCCTTTTTCAAAATTATAATAAGCCGTTTCTATGAAATTTGGTATATAAATTGAATAAATTGTTTTTTTTTTTTAATATTTATTTAATTAGGGAACATGTTATACATATGATGTAATGTCGAACATATTATTTATTACACATGATAATTATTTTAAAATAATTATTATGTGTAATAAATAATAATCAAGTTTAATTATTTTTACAATTCATGGAAACCCTACATTTGTGAACTTAGAAAAAAGGCTCGTCGTGACTAGAAACGCATCTGCCGAGGTTCCCACGGCAAAGAAAGGATTGGCTAGGGAGCCTCACATTGCATGTATACTTTTTATGTGGGCACCTCCTAATACATTTCCGTTTGTTGATAAACTTATTATATTAATTTCAAATAATTTTATAATTATTATTGTAACAATGTTTTCTTCAAAATTGGTTATCACATAATATTATTATTAAATTATTAATAAAATCAAATTTTACAGATATATCTAAATTAAATACTAACTTATAACCTAAGGATATTCGTATTAAGCAGAAGAAACGCTGTTTGTGGTTCAAACACGTTCAATGAGCAACGTGCTGTTATTTCATACAAAAGACATCAACGCACTTTAACAATCACTACGTCATTTCCAAGAGCATTATTGGCCACAAGGAAGGCACTGTGATAGTATTATGGCTTTTTTATAAATAGGTTACATATCAATTTATAAGACATAAAATAGTAAATATTAATAAGTAAATAAACACTTTAAGTGGGGTTTTACCTAATAACTAATTGTGAATTTACTAAAATACGTAACAATATGCACAAATTTAAATGCTTTAAAAGCTTGCAAGCATTATGTATGTCAAATTTTTCCATGTTATTTTTTTCAATCAATAGTTTTTAATTTGGCATGCTTTTTCAATATCATAGCTTAATTAAACAAGAATTAATCGTATGTCTTTTTTTGGCACTTTCTTTCGCTACTTTACAAAAAAATACGTCATTTTACTCCAATGCATTGGTTGCTTTAAAGAGATCCCTATAAGGGATTTGCCCGTATTTGTATACATGTTCTTCTAGTTATATTACATGACTTATTTTCATTTGTCTGCATTTTTTACACTACGTCGGATACCGCAAGGATACGGCGCGTCTGATGTAAAGCGGTTACGGTACATACATAGACGCTTGTAACACAAGGAGTACTGCTCATGTGCTGATACCTCCGTTGCTGACATAGAATTTCCATAGGTCCAATGACCTCACTCACTCGTAAGAGCACAAAAAATTCTTAAGGATATTATTTGGCAGCGGTAATCTGCAAGGTGGACCCTCCACCTTGGAGATGTTTGACCTTACCCAGACGGGCTCAATATTAGCAAGCACCTCGTTAGCTAGACGATAGATAGTGCAGAACCACTCACACCCCGCAACAAAGTTCTATATAAAATAAAATTAATCAAAATAAATCGTTAGGTTTTTTGACAAGCCTGTAATTATCTATTTTAAAGTAACTAGCATTTTAGCAGTTTCGCATCTTTTGGCATGACACGACATGAAAAATAAAATGAAGGATCTTAAAATACAGTCATAAAGTAAGTTTCCTAAATTTGCATCTGCTTTTGCTACTTAAATGCCGGATGGCATGGACGAAAACCATTAAAATTGGCTTTATTACGCTTAACCACTGCTTACGTCTCGCCATCGTTTAGACCAGTGATTCTCAATTTTTTTTTAATGTAAGACCATTATAAAAATGTATTCAAGGACCAGCAATAGTGTTGCAGTGTGCTCCAATCTATTGACTTAACAACCCTCTTTATGATTTCTACTATTATAGTACGATTCATAAAGAGGGTTGTTAAGTTAATAAAACATGACAAAGTTATTCTAGGTCGATAATCTTCCCCTATGTGTATTATAAAAGGTCCGTTACTGACTAGTCTATGGACCATCAAGCTCAAACTTCTGAATAAATGAAATTTGTTATAAACGCATTTGTACTACGTATTTGCTGAAAAAGTATTGTTGAAAATTCTCACGGGAGACCAGGATTCGAGCGTATGAAGTCAAGTGAGCAAACTAGTTTAATAGACTTTTTCCCTAAATAGTAACGTGATTATGGCGACTGCTATGGAACCATCAAACTCAAATGCATATCAATGCATATGCGTTTTGTTTTTTTGTTTAACATTTGTAATAAAAGCAAGGCGGATTTTTTCTATTATAATTTAGGACATAGGTACTATTAATAACTTCGTTAAGGAACATTTGGGATACTCTCAGGGACCACTAGTGGTCCGTGTACGATAGGTTAAGAACCATTGGTTTAGACTTACTGCTGCGGTGCCAAATCATAGCACATGACTTTGTTGGAACTTGTTTTGTTGTTATTGTGAACTCGTTTGCCAAATGTCATGATTATAGCTTTGGAAAATGTTCCACTCACCACTGTTTTCTTCATCACAATGAGTATTATTACACTTGTTCACCAATGCACGCAGCTCTGGGTTCTAATTTGAAAACCATTTCGTTATACATACATTGTCGTTGAACCTGGTATCGTGTTCGAGATATTCCGATTTTGGTATGATCGTTTCCATAAACAAGTGAACATGTGCTTATTTTTTTATACAACTAAGGTCGAAAACAAGCATACGACCCGCAAGATGGTAAGCAGTCATCTCAGCCTACGAACGCTTGCTATATCACAGGTATCGCTCACGCGTGGCCATCGCTGTAAAAATGTTTTCACGTCTTTCTTGAAGAACCACAAACTGTAATCTCTTCGAAAAATCTGAGAAAACTTCTCTGGAACCGCACAGCTTGCGACCATCTTGGCTGGACACACATTGGAATGTGTGAGGCTGAATTTCGTGCCGCTGGCATATGGTGTCACTATAGAAGGTGGCTATAGGCATCATATCGAACAACTCTTCCGAGCACAACCCATTGTATAATTTGTAGAACACACAAAGAGAGGCAAAATTGACAAGCATACGGCCCGCCTGATGTGAAGCGGTTACCGTAGGCATATTAACGTTCATAACATAAAATATCGCTCGCGCGTCGCCACCTCCGCTGCCAACGCAGCATCTCCTTCCTTTCTGGTGACCTCACTCACTCACTCACAGGAACACGACAACCCTCAAGGGAATTGTTATTTGGCTGCGGTGGCTTATTCTGTGAGGTGGAGGTCATTCTCCAGTTGGGTTGCTTACAATTACGCTCCCTACCTCTTTTCGCCAGAGCTTCGTTTGTCAGTCAGACGAACCATAAGAATTGCTGACGACTGACGAAACTTAAGTGTTCAATACGTGTGTAAGTTTAGCCATTCCAACAATTGTTTAGTAATACCTAATAAATAATGTAATAAAGTGTACGTGGTTCATCAACATCTTTAAATCAAAGCCAACTTCACCTGCACGCGGTGCACCATGCTGACTAACAACGAAGCTGTGGCGAAAAGAGAGGTAGGTAGCGTAATTGTAAGCTACTCGACTGGGGAACCTCCGACTGGGGGACCTCCACTTCACAAGGTGGAGCCTTGTGAGGTGGAGGTCCCCCAGTCGGAATACCGCAGCCAAATTTATTTATCAAATAAAATTTCCCTTGAGGATTGTTGGGTTCCTGCGAGTGAGTGAGGTCACCAGAAAGGATGGAAATGCTGCGTTAGCAGCGGGGGTGGCAGCACGCGAGCGATATTATGTTGCGTTGAGGGAATCGAACCCGCGACCTTGGAGTCAAAGTGGCCATTGCTAAACATTCGACCACAGAGCTCGTCGTTTAATGGAATATTATCCATTCAAAATCAAAACTGGAACATGAAAATGTCAATTCATCATTAACCAGTTACACAAATATTGGTGCCAACGCCGGCGTAGCTGAATGACAGCTGTCCCAACCCTTCGAGTGGTTTGTGCAAATGCCTCATGACTTGCATTTTGCATTATCCATGCAACCGCAATCGCCAATTGCACAGATTGTGAACAACTACAATTCTTTCCATACATTATCGATACCGGATGGGCACCCGCTGCCTTACAAGCTGAACTCACTTATTCTAATACTCTGTGACACTTCCAATGAATATCTTTACGATTGGTAGGAACACATTGCGTATGCATAAAAGAAATGACCAAGGTGTTAAATATGAATGTGCCATCGATCATTATTATGAATGCTTAAGTGAACATATTATTTATGGTTGAATGAAAATTGCATATGTTATGATATAAAATGATTTATTCCTAGAACATTGCATAGTGATTGTGTCTATTTGCAGATGGTCGCTTGTAGGATATTGGCCATGTGTACGATATTCACGTATTGATTTGAATTTATTACCGTCTTATCATTAAACTAAACAGGATCACAAGGGAGGGATCAAGTAAAAACTTTTTAGGACCTGAACCCTTTGTAGGTCTCTCATACGGGACAGTAATTGAGGCTATAAATGGCAGGGCGAAGTCTAGGCATCAGGCTGAATGGAGGGAGATGAGTGGAATGCTACACTCCAAGGAAACCATTGGCGAAGGTACAGTGAATTGGTACAGACATGTACATAAATGTGACAAGAAACGGATGCGTCTCATGCTTGGTGCACTGACCGGCCATTATGCCTGCCACGGACACCTATACAAAATGAGACTTGTTGAGAGCCCAGAGTGCAGAACATGCAAGGAGTCTTACGAGACCATGAAACACTTAATGTGTCAATGTGACGCCCTAGCGGGCAAACGAATGGAAATCCTAGGAAAGGCATACCCGGACCTGGAGGACTACAGGCTCTTCCCTATAAGCGGCATACTGAAGTACATGGAACATGTCTCCAGACAGGCGGGGGAGAGTGACTAAAGGATTAGGGAGAACACAAAAGATCCATGAGGGTCGACGTGTCACCGGTGCTGCAGCACTGGACCCACTCTAAGATAAGATAAAAACAGGATCACTACACTTTCCCCTTTCCCAGTACTTTGTCGCAATACTTCTTTGTTAAACTTAAAGACTTGAAAATTTATAAAGAAATGATCTGTCCTCCACAAGCAAACCTACGTCTCCCTCTCGTACAGGCAAACCTACGTCTGCATTGGAACTCAGAACGAATTCAATCAAAAGAAATTAGTAGAAGCTTTGTAATTTGACTTCCTCTTATCAATTCAAGTGACATGAATACGATAATTAAAGCGTAATTGAAAAATACTTAATCATATCGTAATCAATTACGATATGATTATTAACTGTTTTTCATTCCAACTTTAGCTGAATTTGCAAAAAAAGACACTGAAGACACCTCCTGAAAGATTGACAACTACGCCAAATGAATAGAAATCAGAAAGCGAACCTTAACTTATTTTATTATACACTGGCAGAAAAACGTTTCAAAATGAAGAACAATATCATTTACGCACAGGTAAACTGCAGGTATATATATAGAATTACACCCACCCTATATACATAACGACAATTGAGTAATAACAAGCATTTTTTAAGTTTTACTATCCTAGCCCGTAATAAATTCGACTGTCGGCATCATACACATCGAACTTTCTAAGAAATTCGTTCTTTTGTTTACAAGTTGGAATTGCTTGCACATGTAGACTGTTGTTAGTAGGAGTCCTGGATTATCTATACTGTAACAAATCTTATCTTAGTTGCTCATAAACTTTCAAACAAGGTAAACATGGCAAGTAAGATCGCTGTCTATTGACGAAAAAGTTTTCTGTTACTATTTTTCTTCTCTTCTCTCCATTTAACAATAATTCTCGAAATATGCACAGTCCCTTGAGGGTCGTTATGTAGAGTTTACACTGTATATATATACATTATTTTTATGGGATCCAACCTGTGACTTGGAGTCAAAGTGATCGTTGTTCTAATTTTCTGGAATCATCGCAACTTATTTTGTGCCAATAAAATTAATAGTTTGAGGTATAGATCGGTCAGTAACGTTTGATTTTCGTCATGGCGGGACATGTTAGTCAGAGCAATGCCTAATAAATAAATAAAACTTTATGGACAATTTAGACAACTGATAAATGTACATAAATACATTTTTTTTTTTGTAAATACATACTTATTATAAATACCAAACACTCAGACCAAGACAAACAGACATGTTCATGCACACAAATGTTTGTCTTGTGTGGGAATCGAACCCGCGATCCCAGAGTCAAAGTAGCCATTATTAGCCATTCGACCACCGGACTCGTTAAATGTAGGGGCGTTTAATATAGCGGCAGTCCAATTTGTCGGCAAACATCATCAGAACAGTGTTGAAGCTGGCTCGCACTCTAAGTACTGTAGATATATAGAGATAATAGATAGATTAATAACATTCAAAAGCATATGCTTCTTGCACACCCACATTAAACATTAATTTCAAGAAGTCTGCAGCGATCAATCACAGTACCTACACACTAAGTTGAAAGACCGATTAAAATGTTTGCGTGGCCTTAATTAGTGAACAAATAGACGTCGCACGATGGGCCTCGGTTGCAATGTTTGGTTTGCGTCCATCTCTGTGGTCCATGTTTGTCGTGTAGCAGCTTCTAAATGGTGGTAGATTCTTTGCTAATATCCGATTACTGACATGTGCTGATGTAATTTACGTATATTGAATAGTAAAGTTAGGAGCTTGTGTCTAATCGATCGTACATGTTCAGCAATATCAACCGTAGCCTAGTGATGGGTTTATTTACTTGGTTCATAGGGCACGTTAAACCTTTTGTCCTGGCTGTTGTTATTATATGACAGTCCTTGATAAGTTGTTTGGGCGGCTATGAAACGCTCCGCCAAAGCGAAGTTGAGCAGCGTCGTGGAGTACAATATTTTCAGTTGAAGTAATTAATTTCCCTTGCAAGGACTAAATATTTTTGCAATCTATATTTCTTTACCTTTCATTGAAAATCTTATTAAAATCGGATCAGCTATTCTGAAGATTACACCAGACAAACATATGTTTGTCTCGTCAGACAAACAAATGTTTGACAAAAACTTTTAATATGAGATAAGTTGTTGTTGTGGTCTGCATGTACTATTTAATTATTTACTAACTTAATTTTTAATAACATAGTATCTACTTCATCTGTCTGTCTATATGAGACTAAGTAGGATTTGATAGAACACGTTAAAATGAACGCATTGAACTCAAAAAGTCCTAAACGGATTTTCAAACAGTTTTCACAAACAGATGGAGTAATTCATGACTAATGTATTGGTATATTATATATCAAGGTTTTGTGAAAATTGGTTGCCAAATGACGATGATTTTGAAGATGTTTAAAAATATCATGCCGACTAGGAGCGTTACAGCCGTGCACTGCATTATTCAATAGTCAGTGTTATCTATACGAAGCCTCCTTCAACATCCCTCAACGGTATTTCCGAATAAATACTACATGGGAATCAAGAAAAGAGCCTGTATTTTCTTGGACTGTGATGATTACCAGCGCGGCAATTCCCGTAATTACAATACAGTCATAATTCAGTCCCGATCAAATCTCGATCTTACTAACGTCACATTTGGTATTCACGTAACACAAAACGAAACTTCAAATTATAACTGTAGTGTGATTATAACGAATTACATCACTAAACTAGATTAGGAAACTGAAAATTAAACTAATAATGGTATTCTGCTCGCAATAAGAATTGATTAATTATTGAAAGAAACCAAATATACAATTTACAGTTTAATTCGATCAACTTTAATTCTGCGGTGTAAAATAATTACGAGAATTGGCCTTCAAGTGAATCACGTGCTCGTTTACCCCTTATTATATAAAAAAAAACACCGTAGCGTATACTAATTTACTATACAGCACAGTATTACAATGACTCACTCAGTTGATAAGTTCGTTCCGGTTCATAAAAAATGTTACCTAAAACATTTAGGCACGATTTATATTAATTGGCCTAGTCAACACTATCAAAACTAATATCTTGGTCCGATTGACGGGTTATTGTTTATAAACAAAAACATTGTCAGCGATTTTTTATTTCCGAAATGATTTTTAACATTTGCCAGGTGTTTAGTATAACAGTTTTTGCTCGTGTTATTTTTTTGTTACATTTAAATTTAGTCTTATTAATGTCTCATGACTATGTACAGCCGACTATGTAAATATAGCAGACCCTGCAAACGTTGTTCTGCTATATAATGCTAATTAATACAATAAATTACATGGCAGAACAACGTTTATTATAAAGTAGTAATAAAAGTTTTATTATAAAGAAAAGGACCTATTTAAAGAATATTATAAAATATTAATAATAATAATAATCGGTCGAGCCGTTTCGGAGAAATGCGATCACAAACACCGTGACTCGAGATATCTATACATATAGATTAAAGGCCATCCACAAATTACGTCACACGAATTTCATGACTTTTTGACCACTCCCCCCGTCCTTGAAATCCATCCTTGACCCCTCCTCCCGCCCTTGTCATAGCTGGTCACATTTGTGAGACCCACGTCCCTAGTGTGACGTCACATATTTTGCAAATTTTCATCTCGAGTTGCAAAGGTTTTGGATTTTTTCGTTAATAGCTCAAAGTTCGTGTTTTAACACTTAGATTTTAATAGATTTTGAAATGTCACGTCACTAAATTTAGGACCCCACCCACCCCCTTGTCACACAATATCACACTATGTCGACCCCCTCCCCCTCCCCCTTAACGTGTGACGTAATTTATTGATGGCCCCTTATGACGGTAATTTAAAAGTTAATGCTATGAAAAAATTGCTATAACATGGTATTTCCTGCCGCGTACAGTGAAACTGTGGAATATACTTCCCTCAACGGTGTTCCTGAACAAATACAACTTGGGAATCTTTAAGAAAATCACCTTTATTTCTCTAAAAAGGCTAGCAACGGATCTAGCCTTTGACCTTTCGTGTTACTGATGTCTATGAGAGTAATGATTATTATAAAAAAAATCTGTGTTCACTTTTATATACTATTCACTTTTATATCACGTCGAGTGCCTAACAACTAAAAGAAATCGTAGAGAATCGAAACATATATCGAAGACACGAACTCTACTTGCTGCGCCGTGAAAACCAATAAAGTTTGCAGCAATTTGATCTACACTACTTGGTGTGCTCCGCCGGCAGTTAGTTTATGTAAACTACTGCCGGCCGGCACCCACCCGCTACTGTTAATTCTACCCGTTTACAATAAAGTTCTATCCGTACGAAGCCGAGACGGGTAGCTTACCTATTCGTAATAAAACGCAGCTTCTTAAAAAACAATCGCAACAAATAAGAGGTACACATAACTTTACCGTTCAACTCGACATTAGTACCTAAAAATAGCAAGTCATAAAGTTGATTGTGGGTTGATACTAGTGCTGCTCATCGATTGTGACGACTATCGATTGAGAGCGACTCGCAGCAAGTTATTCCGATGTTATTTTTTGCTTGTAATGATTTCCGCGAGTGGGGTCCGCTGTCCTTCGCTGGCTAGCAAGTGCTTCTAGGTACCGTTGGATTTATATGGATATACCTGTGGTAGATTAGTTTTTAGTAACCATTTTTGATATACGATTAGAAGATATCGTACATAAGAGGCTTACTCCTTGTTAAGCCTAGTCTATACGCACACCTTAATCATCATCATCAGCCTGCGTCTACCACCCACTGCTGTATACTGTAAGGATGTAGACCTTCTTCAATGCGTTTCGTTACATGCAATCCTCTGCTTTTTGGATCAATCTGCTTGTAGCCACTTTTTTGAGGTCATCGTTCATCAAAGAGGGGAATCCCCACATTTAGTCGTCTCATACGCGGACTGCACTCTATTACTTCCTCCTCCATCTGCCATCGATGACTCGGTAGATTTGGCTGCCATTTCAGCTTGTTGACTCTATTAGCTATGTCAACACGTTTGGTTCTCCTTCGAATTTCTTCGTTCCAAATTCGATTATTATACCACGAGTAGTGAAACTATGGCATCAACTTCCCTCAATGGATTTCCGAACAAATGCGAACAGAGCCCTCAAGAACAGAGCCTTTATTTCCTTTAAAAGGCTGGCAACGGATCGGCGACTCCTTGGTGTTGCTGATCTCCATGAGCGGTGGTGTTTACTTTCTACCAGGTGACCCACATACTCGTTTACTCCCCTCTCATATGAAAAATAATAATAGTAACTTATTTGACGGTCTACATCTGTACTGTGTTCAAGTTTAAGCATTCATTAGAACCCCCTTAATTTTTCAATAAAAAAGGTTTCATATTATGTAGCCAATATTACGTGACGCAAGGTCTTACCTAAGTCGTAGTCATCATGAGGAGGCTATATTCTCTCTCCTCGCGTCGTCGACACTCTTCTGGAACATTCATAGAGCTAGCTATTCACAACTGACTGTATGTGATCAGGTAAGCGCATGAGTGTTCTGTCGCGTGGTATTCTCGACGCTACTTTTAATAAAACAGCACAAATCATTTTTATTTAACCTATTTAATTTTTTCTACAACTAAACAGTAATTTCATATGTAAAGATCTATTATTAAATAAATATTAGAAAAGTCAGAAACAAACAAATAATGTATGTCCACATTAAACTAACATTTCATCAACCAGCGCGAGGTCAACGGACTCTCTTGTCCTCTATGTCTATTCTAGTGAAGGCTTTTCGCTAAAATCCTTGCAAAGATTTTGTAGTTTTACTATGTTATTTTAAATGGGGCATGACTTTCAGAGGTCAAATGAGTCATTTGAAACTTTACAACCACTTTGAAGCAAGGTTTACGTATCAAATTATGACTTTTAAAGCCTGTTTAAGTGCTCGTCTTCTAAACGTCATAAATATTGTACTATCGTCACTAATATCCTTTATTAGTACCAAGTATCTACATATATGCAGTACATATTTTATCGTTCATAGATTGAAGTTTGGATCGAAGTCTTAACGTACAAAGTTGTAGGTAATCTCAAAGAATAAGTAGATAATTAAATCAATGTACACTGGGGAGCACTTCACCACTGTACGCCTCACCGTGACCTTTGCTAGCTCAAAGGGAGGTCCAAAAGCAAGGACGTGGAATTCACACTTGCCTCCTCTGCCAGTGATTGCCTAAAAAATTCACAAGGCAATTCTTGTACTCTTGACATCAACCTATAATCATCCCACTATTGGAAAACGGGTCTCCCCGTTTTCCAATAGTGGGATGATTATATATATGAATTTTTTAGGATATAAGTAATATAATCTATAAAAAGTCGTAAAATAGCAGCATTTCACAATATTTGTTTAATTGATTAGTCCAGTAAATAAATTCGATAGTTTATAGCTTATACTTGGCTTAAACGATATAAAACTCATTTTATATGCACTCTGCTAGCGATATTGGATGGTAGTTTATATTTTAATTTGGTAAAATATGATAAAGTTTTCGGGGCAACAACCTCATAAAAGTTGGCATTGTTGGTTGTGTTTTTTAGGGTTCCGAACCTCAAAAGGAAAAACGGAACCCTTATAAGATCACTTTGTTGTCCGTCTGTCTGTCTGTCTGTCTGTCTGTCTGTCTGTCTGTCTGTCTGTCTGTCTGTCTGTCTGTCTGTCTGTCAAGAATTTCTATGTCGAGAATGCGTGGAGGTATCAAGCTGAAATTTGAACTGTATACTCAGGTCTACGGTCCCATGAAGTGAAAAAAAAATCAAATTGCTAAGTTTACGTAGAAAAAAGTTACGGCCGTTTATTCAGCAAAAAAACGCATATTTCGACACACTCAAGGGAATCAAAACCTATAGGGTACTTCCCGTTGACCTAGAACTATGAAATTTGGCAAGTAACATCGTTATAGACTACAAGTACAGGAATAAATCTCAAAACTATACATTTGTAAATAGATCTTAAAAAATAGGGGGTCTATATTTTTTATAGGGTGTCGAAATTTCAAATTGAAACTACTAGTTCAAATGGGGTATCATATGAAAGGGCTTGATGTACACATTGCAAAATATATTTTACTTATTTTTTTATTTCTTATTTATAATGAAAAATATCAAATTTAATAATGATACTACGTACCTACGGAACCCTCGGTGGGCGAGTCCGACTCGCACTTGTCCGGTTTTTTTTATGTATTAGATCTAAAATGGTAAGCGAATTACGTTTGATCATAAATATTTGGGCGGTATTTGAGTTTTTAATCAGATTAACACTTTTTTGTATCGGAATGTGAAATAATAAAGCCAATTTATAAATATCAATGATATATTATTAAATTTTAATAGTAAGGAAATGTTTAAATGTACCATGTAAACAGCATCGAGTAAATAATCTATTGTCAAATAACATAATATCTATACTTCTAAACTAAGTTTGTGAGGTTGTAGGAGGTCATCTCTGGATCTACTGAATTGATTTTGAAAATACTTTTATCAATAGACAGCCAGGTTATTTGTGAGTGACATCCTTTCCTTACTAATATTATAAATGCGAAAGTAACTCTGTCTGTCTGTCTGTCTGTCCTGCTTTCACGGCAAAACTACTGAACCGATTTAAATGAAATTTGGTACACAGATAGTTTAGAGCCTGAGGAAGGACATAGGCTACTTTTTAATGCAAAAAAAAGGGTTGTAAGGGGTTAAAAGGGGGGGTGAAAGGTTGTATGGAAGTATCGTTATTTTTAGAGCTAGAAGCTTGAAACTTATTTTTTAGGCTGTTGATTCGATATAAATAAATATGACATTCAAAGTTTGTAAAAGTTTTACCCACAGGGGGGTAAAATAACAATAGGGAATAGGGGATGAAAGTTTGTATGGAAATATGTAAGGTATAAGTGAATCCTTACTTCCTTACTATCCTTATCCTTACTATATCCTTACTTCCTTATCCTTACTAATATTATAAATGCGAAAGTAACTCTGTCTGTCTGTCTGTCTGTCCTGCTTTCACGGCAAAACTACTGAACCGATTTAAATGAAATTTGGTACACAGATAGTTTAGAGCCTGAGGAAGGACATAGGCTACTTTTTAATGCAAAAAAAAGGGTTGTAAGGGGTTAAAAGGGGGGGTGAAAGGTTGTATGGAAGTATCGTTATTTTTAGAGCTAGAAGCTTGAAAATTAATTTTTAGGCTGATGATTCGATATAAATAAATATGACATTCAAAGTTTGTAAAAGTTTTACCCACACGGGGGTAAAATAACAATAGGGAATAGGGGATGAAAGTTTGTATGGAAATATGTAAGGTATAAGTGAATGTTTTATAAGTTTGCGACAAGAGACAAAATATTAGTGCTATCCTGATGTAGATAACATTTACGCAGTCATTACAAATTGAGAAACTGGCATTGTACAAACAAAGCATTTGACCATCTGTGAATGTAAACAAAAGATAAGAAAGCTTAATAGTTTTATGAATGAGTCTTTATGCCTTTGCATGCCGACTCAGTCAGAAGTCGCTATATCCGAAAGGGATTTCTAGGAATCGGTTACAAATGGTTCATAAAAACAAGTTCTTAAGTACAAGTGTAAAAAGTTATACTTAGTATAGAGATTTTGTTTATTTGGGTCAATAAAATTAGTTAAATTTAATTCATTTGGGTTTATAATATTTTTTTAAATAGGATTTTATACAATTAAATAAAATACTTAAATAAGTTATTTTCATAATAAGAAGTTTTGTTTTCTGTGTTTACGGTTAAAAGCAAAATAGTTATAGGGGTATAGCGCACTCGGTTCTAAAACTACCATTGAACTTAGCTGATGAGGACATGCCGGTATGTAACATTAGCAAAAGAGGTGAGCGCGGAAGAAAGTTGCAGCAGTGTAAGCTGTTGGTTGGGATGAATGTACAATGTTCCACAAAAGAGCTATATAAGCAACTCACATAAGTATTAATACGTATGTGTCTTATTTGTAAAATAAATAGCCGAAATATTTAAAAATGCTGCCCAAAGACACTATTCCACGCGGACGAAGTCGCGGGCACAGCTAGTAGGTTATATATTAACCGAAAAAAATATGAGAATTTTTCATAAACGCGGATGGAAGCTAGTGAATATATTTAAAAAAGTGTACAGTACGGTTTCATATAATGCTCGAAATAAATAACGCCAAAAAATATAATTTTAGTCTACTATTATATAGATGACGAGCTCAGTGGCGTAGCGGTCAATGACGCGGCTTCGACACCAACGCTCGTGGGTTCGATTCCCACACAGGACAAACATTTGTGTGCATGAACATGTCTGTTTGTCTTGGTCTGGGTGTTTTCTATGTATCATCTCTGGTATGTATTTACAAAAAAAAATGTATTTACGTATGTTTATGAGTTGTCTAGTACCCATAACACAAGCTTCGCTTACTTTGGGGCTAGATGGCGCTGTGTAATTTGTCTGACAATATTTATTTTATTTTTATTCGAATTACCCATTCAATTGATATACCTTTAGATATTCTGAAATTTATGTCGATGGGATATGGTAAAACAAGCCCAATTTCTGATCAAATGGGAATTTATGAGATACTATATAATACCCTACACTAGTTTAGTGAAATAACACAGTTTTGTTTCATTCCAAAGCTAAAGTCCTTTTAACTTAAGTAGGAGAAGCTGTAGTATTTTGTTAAACGATTTCTTCATTTCGCTAAACAAGTACAAGAATATGATTACGTCTCTGTTTTTACCATTTCACTGCGATATACCATGAGAGACTGAAAATAACGCTGAAGTGTTTAAAGATCTATAATCGCAAATACTGATAATGGATATGGGATATCTACGAGTACATTTGAAAGTTCGAAAACGTAGTACAGACTCTGAATTTATGTATATTTTTATACATAAATTCAATATTGGAAATTATAGCCAAGGAGGCTATAATTTTACAAGAGTATAAAAGACTTTATTATTACCTGGGTATAGTAAAATTACAATATGATCAAAATCTTTTTTTATATTTGTCGAGTGGTCGAATGACTAGTCATTGCTAGCCATTTTATTATATATACATATATTTTGACTCCGAGGTCGCGGGTTCGATCCCCGCACAAGACAAACATTTGTGTGCATGAACACTTCTGTTTGTCTTGGCCTGGGTGTTTTCTATGTATTAGGTTGGGGAAAAAGTCTTTTCGTATTTTATATGAAAATTCAAAGCATTTTTTACTAAAGTTTATTTACATTTAACTAAAGTATGTAGGTGCCATTTTGTTCGATAACTTTTTGCCATCTTGTAGGTAGAGACATGATCCCATTACTATAGAAATTTTAGGACTTCTGTTCAAAAAACCACGACAAGTGGTTTTGGCAGTCTTCTCGTGATGTTAACCTGACATTGCCTAAAGAATTCTGAAGAGACCGAAACAGGTGGAAATCAGAAGGTGCAAGGTCAGGACTATACGGCGGATGCATTAACACCTTCCAGTCAAACTCTCTTAATTTTTGCTGAGTGGCTAAAGATGTGTGAGGTCTAGCGTTATCATGATGAAAAATCACACCCCTTCTGTTAATTAATTCCGGCCGCTTTCTCTCAACTTTTTGCTTTAATCTCATCAATTGTTCACAGTAGAGTTCAGAATCGATAGTCCTGCCTGGCGGTAACAGCTCATAATGAATAATGCCCTTCCAATCCCACCATACACACAGCATCACCTTATTGCGGGTTAACCCGGGTTTTGCCAGAGTCTGTGAAGCCTGACCGGCCTTTGACCACGACCTTTTTCGCACGTTCTTGTCGTACATGATCCACTTTTCATCACCAGTTATAAGCTTCTTCAAAAACGATTCGCTTTCATTAAGTCGTAGTAAAGAATCGCAAATGAGTACACGGTTCATTAAGTTTCTTTCAGTGAGATCGTGAGGCACCCAAATATCGAGCTTTTTAGTGTACCCAGCTTTTTTCAAATGCACCAAAACTGTTTTGTGGTCAATTCCTAATTCTTCAGCTACGATGTAACTACTGATATGCTGATCTTGCTCCACTTTTTCAAAAATGGCATCCATTTTATCCGTAACAGGGCGACCAGAGCGACGTGCATCTTTCACATCAAAATTTCCTGATTGAAAACGCTTAAACCAAATTTGTGCTACTCTCACAGACACTGCACTAGATCCATAAACGTCACAAATTTTTTTCGCAGCTTGCGTTGCATTTTTACTTTTTTTGTAGTAAAATTTTAAAATGAATCGAATTTCTTCATTAGATTCACTCATCTTGACAGTAAAAAAAACAAATGAAAATCACACATTTACCTAATTTGAATTTGGAATTATCTTTTTTAAAATTTAAACTTTTTAAAGATATCAAAACCTGCCAGATACAAATAGTATACCAAAGAGATTTTATTACAAGTTCATACATACTAAAATGCGAAAAGACTTTTTCCCCTACCTATTATTTTAAGTAAATATATTTAGAAAAAAATGTATTTAGGTACATTTGTCTTGTATCCATGATGGCGCTGTGTAAATTGTCCAGAAATATTTATTTATTATTATTCACCTGCAAGAAACTACAGTTTGCTATACTTGTCAATATTTTTTCTTTTTTTTCTTTTTGGAAAACAAAGAAAAGTATTTTATTTATTCAATGTCATCAATTAGAACAAAAAGTCATACTCCGTTCTACCTCACGTAAAACTTAAATATGATTCACATAATTCCTTTAAAAATTATTGCAAAAGAAATACTTTCATAATGCATACATAATAACATGGTATATTCATATTACATGAGCACGATGAAAGAGCAAATGCCGGTCCAGCCAGTCGGGAGGACCTGCTGGGCTCCACTGCTTCATCGCTGACCTACTGCCAGAGTATTCACCTTCGCGAGGTACTCACGGATTGGTATTATTCTTCTCGTAAGATATACTTTTAAAAAGTTGTTTACTTCCTCGTTTGTAGGTCTACGTTCGTGAAAAGTATTGGTTGTTACGAGTATATAGTAATAATTTTAATAAGTTTCCCTTAGCATGCTCGATATATTTGTCTTAAACAAATATTTTCATTCGAGAATATTTTATGGTGTTTTGAGAATATAGTATTTAGCTACCAAGCCGAGTATTGTAGCTCTACAATAGAGGTGTTCAAATGAATACACTGTGCATTCCCTGATTTACGTGAAAAAGAGACATTGCTATGTTTATATAGACATTCTGATATATAATAAAAACAATAATAATATTATTTATTTATAATGTAATGGTACGAAATTTATATGTATGATTGAAACATCAAAGCTTTAAGAGATAGTAGCGTTCCAGGCCCACCGCATAAAAATAGCAATCATGCAAATAATATATAGATTATATTATTTTTTTATACCACGTCGGGTGGCAGACAAGCATACGACCCGCCTGATGTGAAGTGGTTACCATAACAATATTATCGCGCACAACATAAAATATCGCTCGCGTGCCACGCAACAACCCTCAAAGGATTTATTATTTATATGCGGTATTCTGTGAAATGGAGGTACCTCCCCAGTCGGGCAGCTTAGAAAATATGCTATACCTTACATCTGTTTTGAGATCGAACCCGCGACCTTTGGTGCCAAAAAAAACATGTGATGTGGATATGTGTGGTGTTTTCCTGAATCCGTGATGATTCACGGTTTCAGAAAAAGACCACAAAACCGCAAAAGATCACAATGACCACAATCCTATGTGATCTTTTGTGGTTTCGTAGTGTTTTTTTGAAACCGTATTGATTCGCAAAATGTTTAATGGTTTTTTCACCTAGTTTAAGAATCAACACTGATTCAGCAATAAATCACAAAACCACAAAAGACCACAAAACCACAAAAATTCACATCCATATTTACAACTTTCAAAATGTGTTTTTTTTTTTTTTTTTGCAAACCGGATATTTTGACAGTGAATGCTTTAATAATACTATTTGTTTCCGACAACAGTGGTCAATGAGCAGGCTGTAGCAGGCCGCCACGGCGTGGTGACCCACATGTACCCGGAGTATTGACCTCGGATTCGCTCCGTATAAAATTAACCAGCCATGAATCTCAGAGCCTATGATAACAAATATGCGATTAGCGAAACTGACTTTTAATACTATTTTCATTACATTAGACTTGAGTAATGGTTCAATTTGTAAGGAAAACAATTTACGAATTTAAAAAGAAAACTGTAATTAAGTGGAATATTGCAAGGTTTTTTTTTAAACTACGTCGGGTAATCTAGCTAATCTGTTCTTTTGTTACAATCTTCTTAAAGTTGATTCTAGTGATGTTGGAACTTGGTGGAACGATTCAATATTTTTATATAATAAAATCACAATTTTGGAGTGTAAGTCGCTCACCACTATCTTTAAAGACAAAGCCAACCTCACCTGCACGTGATGCACCCTGCCGACCAGCGAAAGAGGCTCTGGCAATAGAGAGGTAGGGTATAGCGTATTTGTCAGCTGCACGACTGGGAAAGTACCTTCACCTCACAGAATACCGTAGCAGCCAAATAACAATGGCCTAAAGGGTTGTTGTGCTCCTGCGAATGAGTGACGTTACCAGAAAGGAAGGAGTTGCTGCTTTGGCAGCGGTGGTGGCAGCGTACGAGCGATATTTCGAGCAAGAAATATGTTACGAGCGTTAATATGGCTACGGTAACCGCTTCATATCAGGCGGGCCGTATGCTTGTTTACTACCCGATGTAGTATAAAAAAAGAACAAAAATATATTGAATTTGGACCATGCGTCTGGAATTTACGATGCTGTATGATCACGTAGAAAAAATTATACAATTTGTAACACCTCCCTTCTTTAGTTTGGAATTAATAAATTTTAAAGATTTGCCACTCTCTAGGAGAGGCCTAAGTTCCGCATTGGACGAAGATGAGCTGACACGAGCTCTTTGACCTCCGCCTAAGAGAGTAACACGTCCCGGGGGATTATCGACTAGGCTGAAGCCGATACCCATTGGATTTCTTTTTGATAGAGAAAATCAAACTTAAACTTAGATTTATGGTACTTGTGTTTACCTTAGCTGATAGAAACTCTTGAGCTCTACCAACTATGCTGAAGATGTTTATCTATAACTACTACGTAAGACCTATTTTTGTAATCAAAATATTCGATGGTAATCGGCTTCAGCCTCGGCGGTAGCCTGATCCTGAGTAAACTGCATGGATGTCAAAAAAAATAAAGGTAAAACCTCTTTATTTTAAATAATTTTATTTATTATGTGTCTCCCTTAATTCACGGGTCAAGCCCGGTCATTTGATAGGCGTGCGCGGGGATATAGACCCAACACGTAGAGACCCCTTTGAGAAGTTTGATGTAATGTTGTACACCCGCCGTGACCCGCTCCAGGATATATCAATGGAACAATATACCCATGAGCAGATCTCGGCAGGCGTTGAGATTATTGCAAAGTGTGATGGAAAATAAATGGGCTATGGAGATGAGATCTGGGTGAACTTAATACCAGGCTATTACAGAAGAGGGACGGATTATTATTTACTTTCTAAACTAAATACAGTCAATGAAAAAATTATGACTATCTCAAAACCTGTGTCCATAGAATAAGGTTTAAAATAAAATCTGCATAGTTATATTGGCTATACAAAATTCCTTGTTATTCTGCAGCCACATAGCCGCCATACAATGTTTGCCATAATAATTTGACATTACGTTAGTAGGTTACCTACACTGCGTACACTGCCAGTTGAATAACAATGGATCCATATTTCAGCAGTATTTTGTTATTACTCATAGTTGTCACCTAGAAATGTTTGCAGAGAATGGTTGTTTTATATTCAAAAAAGGCTTTTGTGTATTTCCTTTTTTATATGACTGTGGCTATCGTTTTACATCCCAAAGATGTAAAATGCCTATAATGTGACACAGTCAACCTCGCATATAACGTGACAGTCAACCTTGTCTATAATGTGTACCCTGTCAAATTATATACAAGTATGCATCTGTATCACAAGAATCTTGATCTCCAACATTGGAAGTGGCTCACCACTATATATACTATATATATATATATAGCCAAAACCAATCTCACCTGCACATGGTGCACCCTACTGACTGACAAACAAGAATCTGGCAAAAGAGACGTAGAGTGCAGTGTACGAGTATATATAAACTGCACGGCAGGAGAAGTGCTCTACTAATACAAATAACAATTCCCTTGACAGTTGTTGTGTTTCTGCGAGTGAGTGAGGTCACCAGGAAGGCAACACTCACGGCATTAACAGCTGCGGTGGCTGTTACTGGTGGCTGGGGTGGTGATATTTAATGTTGAGAGCGTTTATATGTATAGGGTAACCGCTTCAAATCACGCAGATCAAAAAAGTTTTAAGGTAATCATTGTTAACCATTCAGTAATATATAGGCTTATTTGAGGTATGCAACAGAATATATATTTCAGAACTTTAGTGACTAGTAATATATGGCTATTTAAGGTGGACTAACATTAAAAGCATTCTCTACCACTGAACCTTTGCTTTGTTTCCTATGTATTTAAGTATGTATTTACAAACAAAAAATGTATTTAAGTACATTTCTGCACCCATAGTACAAGTTTTGCGCTTAAATTGGGACTAGATGGCGCTGTGTAAATTGTCCAGAAATATTATTTATTTATTTGCTGCCTTTGCAGTATACAGACAGAGATATACGAATACATTTTTTTTTATGAATGTGAATCTTAAAAAAAATCTTATCGTGGTAAGTTGATAATACTCGCCAAATGAGACATACTATAGAATATATACTAGAGAAGGTTCTATGGTTAATATAATTCTATGGTTAACTGGAAGAGATCCCTATTGGGATAAGTCCACCATTGTATACAGTGTAATGATTTTTTATGTTTCATATATATTAATGCTTTACAAACAAACAAACCTTTTTGTACATTTTTCTTGAGTAATGATTGTACAATATTGAAAATGATAATTAGTTACCATAGATGTAGCAGTTATTGAAAATCTCTCGCATGAAAAATCTAAACATAAGTATTAAATTACACAAAATAAATACATATATAAATTTGTACGAATATTTTTTATAATGGAACTTCAAGAAAAATGTGGCACCGTATGTAGGTTATAGTTATTTTTTCCTCGAAGGTGTAGTAATGCACTATGTACCACTTGTGTGTATGTAAAAAAGAGCAATTCCCAACTCGGGTGTATTAAGGCAAACCCTCACACCAATTGCTTTCTCGCCTTGATTGAGCTCCTTCTAATGAGTGGAAGGTAGACTGGTAGAGATCTCTATTAGGGATTAGTCCGCCTATGTATTACTCTGTACTTTAAAGGAAAGGCCAAACCAATGCGTTCAGCTCGCGCCCGCGGTGGCGTGCGCGGTGGCGATTACTGCGCGTGTCTGTCGCGTTTGTTCAGGCGTTCACTAGGCTGCATGCTGAAGTCATGTCATTACAATGCTGTCTGATACAGATAGTGAAATTGAAGAAGTTTTACTTCTGTTCCACACCTGATTCTGATTTTGACCTGATTCTGATAAAAAAATGACAATTTTTCTGTTATTCTTATAATTAGAATGAGAGGTAGGTATATACAACAATGGGTATTTGTGGACCTAATTTATAATTTCTTCCGTTTCCACCATTTTATTTAAATATTTTTAGATTTAAAATATGATGGAAACGGAAGAAATTACAGTTTTCCTCAACTAAAATAGCTGCGTTCAGCGTCCGCCACCGCTGCGTGCAGACGCTGCACCGGACGCCGCGGCCAATCAGAGGATGCATCGATGTGAACACGTCGCTACAAGTTCGTACACAACAACTGATCGCCACCGCGCACGCCACCGCGGACGCGAGCTGAACGCGTTGGTTTGGCCTTGCCTTTAAGAATTGTTATGTGTTGTATTTGTTTGTACATATTGTTATTACATTAAATAACTTACAAACAAATCAATAACCTCACCAGACACCCTTGTTGGTTATCGGTCACTTTCTTCCCTCGGTGAACAATTACTATTGTTTCCGTATACCTGCGGAGTTTTTTCATTAAAGGGAATACATTAAACAATTTTACACTCCGCATACGTATTTACATTTTATTGTAGGTATAATAAAAATATTTCATTATGATGGAGATTATTACGCATAACTTGTGCCGTAAAAATATGGTCTCATCTTCTGTCCCGCTCTAACATACGCGTATACTCTTTCTTTATCTTTTACTTTGCCAGTCTTCTATAGAGTACCGAAGAATCCTAAATCTATGATTTATAAAATCATAGATTTAGGACAAACGTGCATAAAATAGTTTTCATTCAATTGGATCTTGCTAATAATCAAATAAAACTGGCAAACAATATTTTAAATCTTTGTGAATATCCCGCATACAAATACTAAAATCCGCGTATACAAAAGAACGTAAAATATGAGGTGAATATACTACATCTAGCGGACCCTACCTAATATGAAATTGGCTGCACGATTGGGATTGGATTTTCGATTCTGAAAATCGAGCTTCCGTACTGATTTGTAGTAAGTAATAGTCTTTAGTCGAATAGAAGTGTAACAGGTTCGCCACCATCTGTGGTGTAAGTGCCTCATCATCATCTAAGCAAATCTCACCTGCACGTGCTGCACCCTTCTGAGTCACTGAAGAGGCTCTAGCAAAAAGAGATGTAGGGTAGCGTAATTACGAAACACCCGACGGGGGAACTACCTTCACCTCAAAAAATACTGCAGCCAAATAACAATTCCGTTGAGGAGTGTTATATTCCTGCGAGTAAGTGAGGTCACCAGGAAGGAAGGCATTGCTGCGTCTGCAGCGGAGATGACAACACGCAAGCGATTTTCATGATGGGAGCGTGGATATGGTTATGTTGGAGTTGATACTTCACATCAGGCGAGAAGTATGCTTGTTCGCACCAGACGTAGTGTAAAAAACCGGCCAAGTGCGAGTCAAACTCGCGAACGAAGGGTTCCGTACCATTATCTATAAAAACGGCAAAAAAATCATATTTGTATTTCTATAATACAAATATGATTTTTTTAGCCCCCTTAAATAATTATTTGTTTTTTTTTTATTTAATTATTTATTTTTAAAGTGAATATATAATTAAATATTCTGTGAATATTTCAAGCGTCTACCTGTTGTCGTTATCAATATCGAGCAAAAACGACCAAAAAAATCACGTTTGTTGTATCCCCCTTAAATATCCCAGGGAGCCCCCTTAAATATCCCAGGGAGCCCCCTTAAATATTTATTATATTTTATGCTGTTTTTAGGGTTCCGAACCTCAAAAGGAAAAACGGAACCCTTATAAGATCACTTTGTTGTCCGTCTGTCTGTCTGTCTGTCTGTCAGTCTGTCTGTCAAGAATTTCTATGTCGAGAATGCGTGGAGGTATCAAGCTGAAATTTGAACTGTATACTCAGGTCTACGGTCCCATGAAGTTAAAAAAAAATCAAACTGCTAAGTTTACGTAGAAAAAAGTTACGGCCGTTTATTCAGCAAAAAACGCATATTTCGACGCACTCAAGGGAATCAAAACCTATAGGGTACTTCCCGTTGACCTAGAACTATGAAATTTGGCAAGTAACATCATTATAGACTACAAGTACAGGAATAAATCTCAAAACTATACATTTGTAAATAGATCTTAAAAAATAGGGGGTCTATATTTTTTATAGGGTGTCGAAATTTCAAATTGAAACTACTAGTTCAAATGGGGTATCATATGAAAGGGCTTGATGTACACATTGCAAAATATATTTTATTTATATTTTTCGACGCATTATTTCTTATTTATAATGAAAAATATCAAATTTAATAATGATACTACGTACCTACGGAACCCTCGGTGGGCGAGTCCGATTCGCACTTGTCCGGTTTTTTTTAGTATTTGTTGTTATAGCGGCAATAGAAATACATCATCTGTGAAAATTTCAACTGTCTATCACGGTTCATGAGATACAGCCTGGTGACAGACGGACGGACGGACGGACGGACAGCGAAGTCTCAGTAATAGGGTCCTGTTTTACCCGTTGGGTACGGAACCCTAAAAAGGGACCCTAGAACTTTACCACATGATACAAATTTTTGATTCATGGCACTCACTAGTTTTTGTTTTTTTTTGTTTGGAACCAAAAAACTCTTTAAAGGTCAGTGAGCTGTTATTACTACGTAAAAGGTACTTGAATTTCTCTCGTAGGCCAAGAATGACAGCACCGACATCACAGTATCTCCAATATCGCGCAACCATCATTCTCGTGTCGTTTTCCAATAATTAAAATCAGCGTATGACCTTATGTTCCGTTTATCTCTACAAACAGGGTGTAAGGGGTTCATTATCTACTTTAAGACAAATTTATTTGCACGTGGGTGTTCCACGTTTTGGTGACTGACAAACGAGGTTCTAACAATTGAGTGATAGAACTGAGCGACAAGCTGTCCGACTTCTCAGAATACCACAGCCAAATAACAATTCCCTTGAGAGTTATTATTTCCTATATGTGAGTGAGGTTACCAAGAAGGAATGAGTTGGTATATTGCTAGGGTTGGTGGGGCACGCGAACGATATTTCATGTTGTGAGCATTTCGACGGCCCCTACGTATATCGACAGTAATTTTTAGGTACTTTACACTATTGCATTTCAAAGTTAGTAGTAGTACATTACCCTACTACATCCAAAAATCATAAAAAATTAAGCACTTTGATTACGTTAACACGTTAACACATTTGACGAGCTTGGTGGCGTAGCGGTCAATGACGCGGCTTCGACACCAACGCTCGTGGGTTCGATTCCCACATAGGACAAACATTTGTGTGCATTAACATGTCTGTTTGTCTTAGTCTGGGTGTTTTCTATGTATCATAAGTATGTATTTACAAAAAAAAATGTATTTACGTATGTTTATCAGTTGTCTAGTAACCATAACACAAGCTTCGCTTACTTTAGGGCTAGATGGCGCTGTGTAATTTGTCTGACAATATTTATTATTATTTATTTATTTACATGTATTGGATATATTTTTTATTTACAGTTTATGTTTCAATTCTTGATTGTTGTCGATGTTGTCGCCACTACGTCATATTCAGTAACACAAACAGCCTTCTTACCACCAATTTGAAATAGAGTTGTTTATTCATTGGTATAAATAAGCAATCTATTCAGTTATTGAATCGCAATAAGAGTTAGTGGTAAGGAACTGTTGACTATGTCGTTACACGATGATTTACGTGAGGACCGTCAATTTATACGGCTACGGTAACCGCTTTACATCAGGCGGGCCGAATGTTTATCTGCCACCATAATATAAAAACGCTTACCCCTCTTAACCTATACCATCTTTCCCACAATCCATATACCTTTTTTCGGTCTTCCACTCTCAAATACCATGCAATGACACACAATATCTGTAGTGTTTTTGTCTACATTTGAGTCCAGTTCAAACATCTCGATAGTGGTCCCTCACGGCGAGATGTCGCCCGTCGAATTTAGCACATTTGTATGCCATCGTGACTGTCAGGTCATAGACTTTTGTCACTTTGCTTTCTCATTAGAGCGTCACAATTTTCTATGTTCCATAAATGCATTGGCTCTGTGGTGGTTTTCCCAAATATTGTCTGTCCCAGACAAAATTACCAATTTAACTAATATAAAACTTTAGTCGTCTTTAGTTCTGTTATTATATAAAATACCATGGACCTGAGGCACGGATTTATCCTACAAGCTAAAAAATTTGATTTTTTATTCTAGGTTGGGTGACAGACAAGCGTACTGCGCCTGATGTGATGCGGTTACCGTAGCCATATTAATAAATAAATAATGTACGAGTTTCTGTTGAATTTGTTTTTACTTCTATTATTTAACAGAACATCATTTTATAGCAGTTACGTACCAATCAATGAAAATGACAAAGCACATCCAACAAATTAGATTGTAATTATTTTATCAGTAGACTAGATACGTCTTAACATATTTAACCTTTTGCCTTTTATTTATTTTATATAACTACCCTAAGTGTGACATTTGTCCGATTAAGCTACCCGGCCCGGTGACCCTATATATATACACACACTCAAAACAAATCACTGACTTTTTTTTAAATTCAGTTATTGGTTCATTTGTTCTATATTTAAGCAACTTGATATAAATTCTAAACGCACCCATAAATATTAGACAACCAATAAATATCTCAATCCATTTTCAACTGACACTAATTGTATGGGAAAATGTTTTTCCTTTTATTTTATTTTTTTCGTCAAATTTCCAATGTTTTTAATAGTTATTCTCATATTCGGGACGGAGACTAATCCAACAAATCGAAAACCATGAAAATCGGTCCAGCCGTTCTCGATTTATAAGTGTTCGAACAAACCCGACTTTGTTTAGATTCTAAATATTTAACTTATCTACAATTTTTCCAATTTTCATGCATTCCCAAGTACGGCTATTCCCAAATTGACAAAATATCAAAACAAGAATAAATAAAAAACTTTTTAAACAAGCTTTTATAATTAATGAATTTAAAAATGAATTTAAAATTTCACCTACGTCCCGATATATGGGACTTCGCTAAAACAAATGAGTTCAAGACTATACTCCAGCACAAGCTGGAGCTCAGCTTGAGGCCAGTATTTTCAAGCCATCAAAGGGCCACTGACTTAACGACTGTCATCTTGTGACAACAGCCGGGACCGACGCGAACTTGCTCTCCAAACTACGGAGAAGCTCGAGATAAACAAACCCATCTTTAGACAGGCTACGGCCGACGTTGCTTAACTTGCATGTTTGATTGCAAGCAACGAGACCATGGAGCTTCTCAACGCAACTGAAAATTTTACTTTTTTTTTTTTTTTTTTTATACTACGACGGGTGGCAGACAAGCATACGGCCCGCCTGATGTGAAGCGGTTACCGTAGCCATATTAACGCTCGCAACATAAAATATTGCTCGCGTGCCGCCACCCCTGCTGCCAACGCAGCATCTCCTTCCTTTCTTTCTGGTGACCTCACTCACTCGCAGGAACACAACAACCCTCAAGGGAATTGTTATTTGGCTGCGGTATTCTGTGAGGTGGAGGTACATTCCCCAGTCGGGTAGCTTACAATTACGCTCCCTACCTCTCTTTTCGCCAGAGCTTCGTTGGTCAGTCAGCAGGGTGTACCACGTGCAGGTGAAGTTGGCTTTGGTTCAAAGATCTTGATGGACCACTTACACCCCAAGTACCGTCAGCAAGACAATCAGTATAACTTTTTTGCACATCATGTTATTCTAAAATGTCTGCCACTTTTAATTTTTACTTACTATGTATAAGTATTTCGCTCGTCAAACCCTTTCATTTGATACCCAGCACATTATCTCTAATAGAGATCTCTTACCGCCAACTTTCAGCAGAGGGACAGTATGTTAAGTAGTAGTGTTATGATTGATATAACTATTTAACACAAAACAACGTCCCCGCCACGTTTATTTTTATGTTTGTCTGAATGCGACATACTTAAAAACTAATAAACGGATTTTCATTCAACTATTATAGGTATAAAAGTAGTGTCACGTAAGTATTATTTATATTGTGGTAGCTTTTGACACTTTTTCCCAACTGTTTTTCCCATTTGTTTTTTCCTAATAATGGAAACAAGCAAACGACCTGCCTTATTGCAGAACAAAAATGCACAAATTCAGTGCTTGAATAATTTATTCAAAAATACTTATGTATTACACTTCAAGCTTTAATAGGCTACATCACGTCAGGGGGCCGTATGTTTGTTTCGTTTGCCACCGAGAGAGGCTCAAATAAAAACAAAACAGTGACTCAGTTCAGTTAGCATACCTCGATTTTTTTTTTGATAAAACGCTATTGACTTATACAATAAAAACTAAAACTAACATTTGTACACAAAAGGCAGTTCTATTGCCATTTGTAACAGAAGTACCGTCAGCATGACAATCAGTATAACTTTTTTGCACATCATGTTATTCTAAAATGTCTGCCACTTTTAATTTAGATACTAATGTGATTGCAAAATACCTATAGCGTCAATGATTTTGATATGTAGCAATTTATTGTAAGTTTTTTGTAGTCTGTACTTGCAAAGAGGTACAATGTTGTGCAACTAGCGCCTTGGCACGGGACAAGCAGGATGCAAACCGGTCGCCTTGCAGCCTACCCTGAGTAAAAACTTGCATCCTACCTTTATGTGCAAGGTATTTATAATGAGCTATAGACATTTACGTAGTCCACCACGATAGGCATCCGATAATTATTATACGTCTAGTATATTTAGTATAGGATTACCTGGTATTCCGAGTCAACAGTCATACCAAGTTTGTGTCTTTATGATGCTGTTATCTAACTTAATCATTTAATAATTTCCTAATTTTTATACGACGTATATAATTTTTTTATACTACGTCAGATACATGTGTTGCAATTGCAATTATACGCTTGCAATGCACAGCAATTCTCAAGGATATTATTATTTGGCTGCAGTTTTCTGTATGATGGAGATGCATCCTCAGTTATACATTCGTGGTCTTGGTAGCTACCAATATGTGTATGGCATGTGCTTAAATATAAGTACGTTAGTACTATTACTTATACTGTGATATAAGTATATATCTGCATATATGTTACGAGTAATAATATTATCTGTGATACTTGACATTTACTGGTGTTGACATCTCCAAGCTTGTTTGTGGTTAGTGGTTTTGTGCATATTTTTGTTTTTTTTTTATATATTACGTCAGGTGACATACAAGCATTATATGTTATTGAGCATTATATTATAAATCGTAGGATCACGACGAAAAATAATTACTCAAGTTGATTGATAATAACAATTTTTATTGATCTCCTTTGATTTTTAGGGTTCCGAACCTCAAAAGGAAAAACGGAACCCTTATAAGATCACTTTGTTGTCCGTCTGTCTGTCTGTCTGTCTGTCTGTCTGTCTGTCTGTCTGTCTGTCTGTCTGTCAAGAATTTCTATGTCGAGAATGCGTGGAGGTATCAAGCTGAAATTTGAACTGTATACTCAGGTCTACGGTCCCATGAAGTTAAAAAAAAATCAAACTGCTAAGTTTACGTAAAAAAAAGTTACGGCCGTTTATTCAGCAAAAAACGCATTTTTCGACACACTCAAGGGTATCAAAACCTATAGGGTACTTCCCGTTGACCTAGAACTATGAAATTTGGCAAGTAACATCGTTATAGACTACAAGTACAGGAATAAATCTCAAAACTATACATTTGTAAATAGATCTTAAAATATAGGGGGTCTATATTTTTTATAGGGTGTCGAAATTTCAAATTGAAACTACTAGTCAAAATGGGGTATCATATGAAAGGGCTTGATGTACACATTGCAAAATATATTTTATTTATTTTTTTCGACGCATTATTTCTTAGTTATAATGAAAAATATCAAATTTAATAATGATACTACGTACCTACGGAACCCTCGGTGGGCGAGTCCGACTCGCACTTGTCCGGTTTTTAATAACTAAAATTACAAAGAGTAACAGAATTCATTCTATCACAGCTCTAATTTACAAGAATTATATGACAAACTAAAATTCACTAAGAAGAGTTCAATACTATACAACAATTTACACCAATAATGGTTAAATATGTTATACATTAGTAATGCTTATTTGTAGTTCAGGTCACGCTCCGTCAAAGAAAAAGAATCCCAATCTTTTGAAAACCTCGCCTTATAAAGAGTTACCTCCACCACCTCTGAAACACTACCACGTTTTTGAGTGACTATTTTCTAACTAAGCTATTTCTAGTAATACAATAAACATCATTATTGAAACATGTGCATAAACCATAGTATGTTTATTAAAGATTATAGCGAAGTATATTAGCATTTAAAACGTACTTAAACTGTTTCCACTAGTATGAAGTAATTTAGGCGGTTGCTATGGCTACTCTAAGGAATCAACCCGACTAAAGTTATTTTAAACAATACAATAAGAATCATGGTTGAAACATGTGCATAAATCATAGTATATTTATTAAAGACTATAGCGAAGTATATTAGCATTTAAAACATACTCAAACTGTTTCCATTAGTATGAAGTGATTTAGGCGGTTGCTATGGCTACTCAAAAGGAATCAATCTGACTAAAGCTATTTTAAACAATACAATAAGAATCATGGTTGAAACATGTGCATAAATCATGTTGTGATTTATGAAATATAAAAATACCAATCAACGTAGTTCTAATGATTGTTAATAATACCACGATTGTTAAGGTACTGCTCAAAACATCCCGCCATAATTGTAACTGGTAAATAAATAAGTTATACCCTCAGTATCATAATTCTAACAATTATATAGTATATAATATACGTAAAGTAAGATAAAGCAGTAATATGACCCGTCTATTGTGAAGCGGCTACCGTTGCCATATTAACATTCGCAACATGAAATATCGCTCGCGCGCCGCCTGTCCCGCTGCCAACGCAGCCTCTCCTTCCTTTCTTGTAACCTAGGTCACTCGCAGGCACACAACAACCATTAATGGAATTGTTATTTAGCTGTGAGCTGGAGGTACTAGTCCAGTCAGGCAGCTTACATTTTACGCTGAACCCTACCTCTCATTATTTTTGTTGTCTACTTATTTGCCTAAATAAATGTAAAAAATAATGTGTATAATATTATATGTAAAGTAACATAAAGCAGTAAACGAGAATAAACAAAAGATGTTTTTAAGAAACTTTTATTATTCGCTGATGAAAAAAAAACTAAAATGGTTACTTACTATATTCCGTTCATCAAGTCATTTTATAGTGGCCGCTATGTTGGATAAAAAATGGCAGCACAATCGTGCATTGTCCCTTCAACCAAACGAGTGCACCAATTTTTAGCTCAATAGGACACTGGGAAGTAGGTCAAATTTTGTTTGCAAGATTTGAGTACAGACACTGCGGTTAAACTAAATATCAGAAGGACTGTACTAAAGTGATGGAATTGACTTTATTTTAAAGAAGTGACACAAAGACATCATAAGAAAACAGTGCATAGTAAAAGGAAACATAAATTCAAATTTTGATTAGCCAGTAATAAATAATAAAATACAACATAAAGGACAAGGACAACAAGTGAATAATTAGAGAAAACTCCATTCAACTTATCCGAAGAACTAAGTCCGATGTGATCATAGAGCAAAAATGAGTTTAATAGCTAGACGAGATAATGAATCTGAATTTTACAGATGTAAGTTTATCTGAATTGTCTTATCTCACTTATCTTCCGATACTTAATATCGAATAACGTTCAATCTGACATTAGCTCCTCATAAGAACGCACACAACAAAATCATCAAAACACTTTTTCTGCAAATAAAACTTAGCAAAGAATTATGCCTCTTTGCAAATACGGAATATCTTCACAACCACCCTATATGAAATGCCTTGGGAGACCCACTACCTCGTCGTTGGCATAAATGATAAAATAATATATTATTGCGCGGCATTACACAAGCGTCAGTAATTTCGCTACATAAATTACGGCCAAGCGCACTGCTTGCTTACTTAGCCGTTCAAAGAATATACAAGAATTATAGAAAAGACTAATGTTTGATCCAGATCGGTCTTCAGTTAAATCTCATGACGATGTTACGAATTTACTATCGGCGTCAACCATTTACTATACACACATATTATTATTTTTAAATATGCGTTTATATGAATCCTTTTTTAATGTTTTTGCAATTTATTATGGTAATCAAATTAATACAGAAGCTCCTACTCATAGTACCTATACAAGTTGTGTAATATAAATACAATATAAAAGATGCCAATTTTCTCAACACATGATACTGTTTGTTTCATTTGAACTTCTTATGTATACATATTTAATTTAATTGTGAGAATTAATGTATGTATGAGAAGGTGATGAAGCGTAGCTAAAAGTGCCACCCCCAAATAACCGTACCTATGGTTACTACATGCTGCGTTTTCGATCAATAAATATCTATTTAAAGATTAAATGGTTTCGTCCATATTGATATCTTTATTACACAGCTTAATTTTAAAATAGAGTGATTTGAACAAAAGTTAGAGAGCTAATTTTACATCAGATTTGACAAGCCCGGTCGAACGGCTAGCAATGTCCACTGTGACTCCGATGTCGCGTATTCGATCCCCTCTTCTCTTCTTCTTCGTTACGCTCTTGACAGAGCGGTCGTGGTCGTCATGAGTGAGGATTCGGGGTTGTAGTTATTCGCTTCACAATATCCCGCCATCTCGTCCGATTTGAGGCACTTCTGGTGCACTCATGCAGTGGGCCGCCCACGGCAGATTTTATCTGGTCGGTCCACCGCATGGGAGATCTGCCGCGGGGTCTTGTACCCTCGACTCTACCCTGAACCACCAGGCGTTCGATGGAGTCACCTTCGCGTCTTGAGACGTGGCCGAATTCGATCCCCACACATGACAAATATTTGTGTGCATGAACATGTGTTTACCTTGGTCTTGGTGTTTTATATGTATTATATGTATGTATTTACAAAAAAAATGTATTTAAGTACATTTATCAGTTGTCTAGTACTAGTAGTTTGGGACTAGATGGCGATGTGTTAATTGTCTAGAAATATTTATTTATATTTATTACAATTGAACTGCATCTTAGAATCAGTAAAATCGTAGGCATGTTCTTTATCGCAACCCACTGATTATATTCTGTGATGCAAGGTGAAGGAGGAGCGCGGCGCGGGCTGCGCGGCAGTGGAGCGCACCGCTGCAGTCACGGTCAAGGTCTGTATTAGCTCCGATGCAACGTTGATTATACTCGTTGCATATTTCTTACTGTTATTGTAATGTGTTTAGGTATTAGTCTTACGATATCGTCATCCGACCAAAGGCGCTTGTGACGTTTTTTTGTCTTTTTTGAATATTTATTCTTCAGTCATCCCACGTATTCGGCCCGAATGTTTATTTTATCTCACTTTTAATGGCGAAGTACAGATGGTCAGTAAAATTGATAATTCATTAATTCAAAAACTTTGAACTAATTTTAAACGTGATTTAATATTGTATGCTATTTTTAGCATCCATTCCATTCCAATCAGAGAAAAAAGTTTCTAGCTAAAGTATTATTCTTCTTCTTCCTTATGTGCCTGTCCAACTAGTGAAGATGAAGAACTTTAACACGCAAACTTAGTTACGGAACAGCTCATTATCATCATCATCGTCATCATCATCAGCCTGTATCTACGCACTGTTGGATATAAACCATCCCCAATGCTTTCCACCAAAAAAGATCCTCCGCCTTCCGCATACAGCCGCTTTCTTAAGGTCAAAGAACCATCTAGAAAGAGGACGTCCAACACTTCGTCATCTCGCGCGCGGCCTTTCTAATACCCGCCTCCCGCATCTGTCATCACTTACTCGGCAGATGTGACCGGCCCATTACCACTTCAGCTTACAAACTCTGAAGGCTACGTCGACAACTTTGGTTCTCCGTCGAATTTCTTCGTTGCGGATTCGATCCCTCAGAGAAACAAAGCCCTCTCCATCGCTCGCTGCGCAACCTGCCTGTGGACTAGTCCGATGATCAGTGTCCAAATTTCTGCACCACAGTTCAGTTCAATGTTCATGACGATTTTTAGTAATGCTATAAAAAGCACTACGTATAAAAAAACATAACTAATATGTATTCTTAGTACATACATTACTCTCATTATATGGATTATGTCAACTAACATTAGTGTTATTTAAGTAATATCAAGTACGCTAATACTTCGCATACATATCATCGACCGTGTTTGTTAATAGTTATTTGCAGTTATGTTCTCTATTATGTATTTGACTTCCAACCAAGGATATTCGCGTGACGTGAGTGAGCACGTGTGGGTAATAAGCTATGATTACCGTTACATGTTGCAAGAATGTTTATGTAATGCCCGGTAGACTGTACATAAATGGAAATTGATGACGACCTCCAAGCTTGAGTGGGTGAAGTGACTACTTAGCCACAAGGGATCACAATAGGCTTGTATCCCATGTTTCTTTTTTTCATTTGTTATTTAAAGACGTCACAATAATATAAATATAGGTGAAATAATTACTTCGATTGCATATAAACTTCTCGAGATATGATAACTTGAAGATCGCAATTTTGGACTATCCCGAAACCGCTCCATACAAAAGGCCACCACGTTATGACGTCACACCGTGCTATTTTATATGCATTAAATCAGAAATTTGTACGACAGCTATGTTAAATATTGCGTTAATGTAGCCAGTGCCGTAACAAAAGTTATAGTATTTTTTATTGTTTCTACAATGGTAACATTTATTTTTTATAATTTCATACCTTTAAAATGGACTTTCCCACCAAACTTTGACCGCACATAAAACACGTCGTACATAAGTTATTAAAATTTTAAGATCGCAGATCGTTCTAGTTTTATGTATTTTACGTTACTGATAGAGAGTTTTTATAATTTTGTGACATGGGCAACAAGCCTATTGCGAGTTCTAGGAGAGTACTTTGACGAGCCCGATAGTCGAATGGTTAGCCATGACCACTTTGACTCCGAGCTCGCGGGTTCGATCACCGCATAAGACAAATATTTGTGTGCATAAACATATTTGTTTGACTTGGTCTGGATGTTTTATATGTATTACATGTATGTATTTACGAATAAAAATGTATGTAAGTACATTTATTAGTTATCTAGTACCCATAGTACAAGCTCTGCTTATTTAGATGACTAGATGGAGCTGTGTAATTGATTCAGGAACATTTATATACGTATAATTATTTATATACTAGCTTGCGCCCGCGAGTTCTTATGCACGTATTCCGGTATCACGTAGAAATTGTCAAAAAACCTTTATTAACGGTTGTTTATGTCTTAAAATATACCTAAATGCCAAATTTCAATCCGATCCGTGCAGTAGTTTAAGCTCTACGTTGATAGATCAGTCACTAACGACTTCATGTTATAGATACAAGAAGAAGATATAAGAACAAATCGACTATTTTTATGTATTGTTGCGTAAAATTAAATAATTTTCCAAAAAATACCGCCTTTTACTCCACTAGGCTGTTTTACTGCGGGTTGGCGGAAATATGGATACAACTGGCATATTGCTATAACTGTGCTTAATTTCATAAAAAAAAAAACAATATAATTATTATTGTGTTATTCCTACAATCTTTTTTTTTCTTTTAATAAACTGCATCAAATGTTAATAACTGTACAAATATTTTTTAATTGCATTAAAGAATATGCACATAAGAATGAGCATATTATTATACAATACTTCCGGCACGTGTGCAGAAAATAACGCACCTGCACCTCAGTGCAACAGGGATAAGTCAACATAATGTAATATTAACGAAAATAATAATTAATTTAATTAAAAGAGAGGAAACGACAATTCCTCTACAAAGAAAAAGAGTTTTACTTGCATCCCAGCCTTACGTAATAGCGATGGTTGAATAACAGATTAAAAAAAAGTTGCCTTGTTAAGAAGTCTCATTATAATAAATATGGGGTGTAAGTGGTTCATCAACATCTTTGAACCAAAGTCAACTTCACTTGCACGCGGTGCACCCTGCTGACTGACAAACGAAGTTCTGGCGAAAAGTAAGGTAGGGAGCGTAATTGTAAGCTACCCGACTGGGGAATGTACCTCCGCCTCACGGAATACCGCAGCCAAATAACAATTCCCTTGAGGATTGTTGTATTCCTGCGAGTGAGTGAGACCAGAAAGAAAGGAAGGAGATGCTGCGTTGGTAGGGGGGGAGAGCGCGATTTTTTTATGTTTCGAGCGTTAATATGCCTGCGGTAACCGCTTCACATCAGGCCGTATGCTTGTCTGCCACCCGACGTAGTAAAAAAGAAAATATAAATTATATATAAGTCTTAAAGCTAAAAAATATAACAACGGGAAGTATATTCATGAGCGAATCTTTAGGTAGATTCAAAATATCAATTTGACAATCAATACAATTTGACAATCAATACATCGTTTGTTTACCTACATTGTTTTTTATGTTTTACTGTTATTTTGACAACGTTGTAAGCCCCATGGTCATGGGATGACATATATCGTCGCTTTTACGGATGATGGCAGTCCTCTCATAATACTTGATTACTAGGCACAGACCACCAGGCTAGGTGGTCTGTGTTACTAGGTATATAAAATACAATGAATAAAGGATATATCTTTATTCTCAGTTATATATAGTGTGTCCCGGAATAAAGTATAACACTGAAAGGGGGTGAAAATAAGATCAAAAATTATCGACAAAAAAATATAACAAAAAAAATGTTTTCTTTTTATTAATTAGGATTTTTATTTTTCACTAATGACTATATGTGATATATCGATTTCTTTCAAAGTAATCGGTCGATTTCGTTGAAATAAAAATAATAATCATGTCAGTTAGTAATCAATGAGATACTAAATAGCCAGCACAAAAAGTGGTTGTCATTAAATTATGCTTTTATTCATAAAAAATATTTTTTTTTGTCCATTGAATTTTTCAATATACGTACGTAGAATCCTTGGTGAAAAATAAAAATCTTAATTCATTCATTCATTTTTGATCTATTTTCACCTCCCTTTCAGTATAATATATTATAAGTACTTAGTACTTATATCTCAATGTTTCAGGGTTACATTTTATTCCGGGACATACAGTATTGTTATAATTATATAAGTATATACTTATTATAATACTCGTATATTGCTTTTAGCAATTAGGCTGCCTAAACAAAAATTTGCACATACAAAGCAAGTTTATGTTAAAAATTCAGTTTTTACATCATCTTTCAGCCTATAACCACACACTCCCTGCAGCTCTTATAAGGCGATCTCACCTCCCCTCTGAGTCTAATTTGGAACCAATCGCAAGGGCTGTCACGCGGCGCCGCTTATTACAAAAGTCCGTTCGTAATTTATATGTATGTATTCTCAAATGAACTTTTAAATGGTAAAATGATTTATTACTTATTATGTAATCATAACCGTTGAACTATTTTTTTTTATTAGAAAAACATTTTTTTTACAGAAATTTACATTTTGTTTTCTAAGAGAGGGGGACAAATATGCCAGAAGTAAAGAATATCGTCTCTCCATATTAAATCTCATCACAGTATTCCATCCAAAATATTACAAGGGTGTGACGTGTCTCGGTGTTTGTAATAATTACATCATAATCGCGTATGCACAGTTCTGTTTTTATCTTCAATAATATTAGCCTAAAAAACACGCAGACGAAAACGTGTAATATTGCAAATGTAATTGTGATTAATGATGATTTTGTTTAAATAATTTTCAAAATTATTTATGAATGATAAAAATAAATATTCCTCATAAGTATCTATCTGGCATTTAAAGGGCATCGAATGTTAAATTATATCTTGTCAAATATGTTCAAGGTGTCCAAATTACACGTTATGCGCAATACTGATAATTGTATAAATATGGGTTGAGTCGTTTTGCATTAATCTAACATTTGTTTAGTAGAGATATTTATTACCTATACATTAATCAATCCATATGTTATGTAATATCTATCTATATAATCTTCTATATATATAATAAAATCGTAAACGAGCCGTTTCTCTACATTTTTTTTTTCACAAAAACAATGTATACATGTTGCACTTATGTAGGCAAAAAAAAGTATTTTTTAGATTAGTTTGTCTGTGCGTTTGTGCACGTTTGTGCACACAAATTTCAGAAACGGCTTCGCCGATTTAAATGCTGTTTTCACTAGGTTGACTAAGTGTGAGAATACACTCTCAATATTAGATACTTGTATGCAAAGTAACTATAAACCATTTTAAAGATTATGATTATTCATAATTTAAAAAACGACAAATTAAATTAATATTTTAAATATTTAAACATGTTTATATATCGTTTAGCAATAGCATACAGCTTTAATAACAGTTTTATTGCCCATGAATGTTTGTAACATCATAATGTTACTTGAAGTCTCTCTTCAATGGCACGGTATGAAAAGGTACGCAAGGATTACACAATTTCACATCTTACAATCTTACGTATAGACTTTATAGGGTAGTACTTTTTTTGTTAAAATTATGTAAAATAAGGCTGACTTCGCTCCATTTCGAATAGAACACATATTTTGTTTATTTTCTAACTTATATTCGTCAATATCTTGCATCAGACATTATCTTATCAATTTTAAAAATAAAATAATTTTATATTATTTCTCCTGTGTTATTGTTTCACATTCTCATTATAATGTGATGAGAATGAATTAAATATGACATTCTCATTGTAATGTGATGATAATATGAAACAATAACAGAGGAGAAATAATATAAAAATATTATTTCTCCTATGTTATTGTTTCACATTCTCATTATTTAGGATTATATTATTACCTATTCATAAAATACTGAATTTATTTTAGGTATTAAAGAGTAGAAAATATAATACCAATGCATACTGTTCTTAGAATATTTCAAAGACACGACCTATTTTTTGTTTAGACCAAAGAAACGTTAATTTATTTTATTCATCACCAGATCTCCATTCATATTTCAAGTCGATGACATAACAGTCCCAGTCAATCACTAACACAAACACAAAAAATGATAAAGGTGAACAGTCAAAGTCATTAAGTGATGAATTTAAATACATTTATATTCAAATAATGTAACTTTCCGGACCTACGGTAATACAAGGACTGACTTGTAGTTTTTTTTTTTGGTTGAATCAGTCGTCACTAGAACACTATTTTGAAACCCCGATCTAAAAAAGAGGGGAGTTATACATTTTACATAATCTGTCAGTGTGCTTTTGCTTCTGTGCTTTTACTTATGTTTTTACCTATGTTCAATGAATAAAGAATATTTTTATTTGTATATAATTTAATGAAAAATCCCCTTAGATATTGATTTTAAAACTTACTTCGGCAAATCCGAACACAAACCATATAAACCTATTTAATACTAAAAAAAATATTAATGAATTAATTAATGAAATTGCTTAAAGTCTTATAAGGATAAGACTCATGCGTTTTTCGCCTGCATGCGAACATTTCATAGTAAACTATCCGCATACGTGTTTCTTACTATGACTAATCCACATGCGGGGCGAAAAACGCATGACTCTTAAAAGGCCATTACATCAAACTAATTGATACTGCCACATCTAATTGCTATAAGAAACATTATGGGAAAAGGCACTGAGAATTATTCTCTTACACAACGCGGCAACGGTTCTACTCTTATGATATGATCAATAAATTGATAAATAACCACATCGTTTACCTGAGAAAATAGTAGAGAGATAGAATCTGTGCCCGCATGCTTAAGCTACTTTAAATAATAAATAAATACTTAATTAAAGCTTTTTAAGCTTTTATTTTAAATATTTAAACATGTTTTAATATCGTTTAGCAATAGCATACAGCTTTAATAACAGTTTTATTGCCCATGAATGTTTGTAACATCATAATGTTACTTGAAGTCTCCCTTCAATGGCACGGAAACTCTCTCACACAAAATCTCTTTTTATAGATTTTAGATGTTTTGTTTATCTGCTTGTGTCTGATAATTTATTATTATTTTTATATTATCTGCTTGGTGTTTAATAATTTCTTCTTAATCCAAATGTTATCTCGCTGTATCAATAATTCACATATTTTTTGTTTAGATTTAGATTATTTAACCTAATATGTGTTACATATAGCGCAGTGGAAGATTCAAGTGCTTTAATAATGTATTATTTAATTACAAAAATAACTTATTGTAATGGATAAATGCCTCTTTCTGACACATGTGTATCCACATTTAAAGAGGCAACCTTAATTTATTTAAGTAAATTGCAAAATAAATATAATTGAAATTTTAAATATCCAGGACCCTTACACAGGCTAAAGTCTTATTATCAATTAAATTATCATACATATTTTAAAAGTGGTAAAATTCCCTTCACCCGCTTAGGTGGGATTCGAACCCACGACCTCTCAATTATCGGTCGAGTGCTCTTTGCTACTGAGCTACCAGGTACCATCAAGAGGTCGTGGGTTCTGGCGAGTTGGTCGAAAGCAACAATTTAAATAATAATTCTTTTAATTATCTTTGGTTTTTTGTATTCTTTTGCATGTCTTATATAGATATAGCAATGATTAAGATGCCCTCATTAAAATTTGGTTAAAGCAGTTCACAATCGAGGCAAGGGCCGTAATCCGTAATTGGCAGACATCATTTATTTTTTGTTGGTTCACAAAGAACATGTGCGTAGGAGTTGTAACAAAGCGATTTGCACAATACGTAGCCTTGAGCTTGTGTTTGAGATACACGTATAAATGTAACAACTTTAAGAAGGTTCATTTGAATATTAACAAAGTCTACTCTGATGTTATGTGAATGGTTTTATGATTCATTTGTTATTGTTATTGTCATCTAGCCATGGGTAATTGGATAACCTGTATTCATGGGGCTATACTTAGATAGAATATGCTTTATTTTCATAATACAAAATTACAGTACAGTGAATTTAAAATTATAGCAGACTTGTATATACGCAACAAGGCGGCCTTATTACTGAAAGTAATCTTTTCAAGGAAAGATCGTGCATGGAGTGGGCAGGATTCGCAAATGAAAAGAAATTAACGAAAATTTGAAGTGTACTATTATTATTTTATGAATCATTATCATGTATAGACAAAGATGTGTAACCTATTACTGATAAATAATTGAATAATATGAAAAAACACACATAATATAAAATAAATAAACATAATAAAACTGGGCTATCTCCATTACTATATTTTCATGAAAATTAAGAGCTAACTTTTCAGTTATCGAAGTCCATGAACGTCAGGAGCATTGCTCGCGCATTGCCTACTCATCATTCTCCATTTTGTATGACGTAATAGTTTGAAGAGGACAGAGAATTACTACCTGGAATCGTCGTACTGCTTCTCAACTATATCAGTTCCAAAGATGAGATCCCTGCCGATGGTGAGCAGTACGATTGAAGAATGAAGCCTTTGGAGTCATGTTAAGCAACAATCTGCTAGTTAATCAAATCTATTTGACTGGCACAGAAGGCATTTAGCATTAACTTGACCTATTGTGCCAAACTATTGTGGTCAATAAAGATTAAAAAGTCATCATCATCATCATCAGCGTGTATCTGTCCACTGCTGGACATAGGCCTTCCCTAATGCCTTCCACCATATGCGATCCTCCTCTTTCCGCATCCAGGCGCTTCCAGCCGCTTTCTTGAGGTCGTTGGTTCATCTAGAGAGGGGGCGTCTCACTCTTCGTCGCCCCATACACACGGCCTCCACTCTAAGAGCTTTCTCCCCCATCTGCCATCACTGACACGGCATATGTGGCCGTGTCAGTGATAGGGCCCAACGCTTATATAGGTTTCTCTGCATAAAGGATAAAATGCCTGTAAGTCGCCATGCTGGGCAAGCAGGTTGGCGACTGACGCCAGAGCTCCGTTAGTTAGCCGGCAAGGTGCACCACGTGCTATGAAAGTTAACTTTGACTCCCGAGATGTCAATGGGCCATGGTATAACCCTAATAAAAAATAACAGTTCAAAATCTTGCTAGTCAATTGCACCTTGCCTAATAGACATGCGCTAGGCAATACATCTCTTATCCAATGAATCGATGAATGTAACCCGACTCTTTCAAATTAGGTGTCGTAAAATGTAAACTTAACATAAACATAATACAATGTATACATGCCGTTAATTACATGTTCAGTTATCCATTTAAATAGATCAATAGCTGAGTAATAAAGTTAGCTAACCACCTGCATCCGTAATTTACCTGCCCGTTAGTTCACACCGATCTTTAATTAACTTCCTTACATTTAATCTCCATCACTCGATACTTTATCAATGCATCGAAGATATTCACGTAATCGCGATTAGCAATAAACAAGCGATAAAACCTGATGAAACAAATAAACAGATGAAAAAACAATTGATTGTTTGTAAAGTTTGTTTACGGACGATAATTTTACGTGATAACGTCATAAGAAAATATGGGCCGATGGAATGGAAGAGAGATACATGCGTCACAAGCCGAACGCTTAAGCCGATCGTGCCTCTCTATCGCTTGTTCCGCGCTCTCGTTTGCACTCATTGCTCAGGCGGAACGTGACAAACAGTCATACTAAGGTTGACTGGAAGAGATCCCCATGTGGGATAAGTCCGCCTTTGTATCCCTTTATTTTACATGTACTCATTCGTTGTAATCTGAACAATAAAGATAATACAATCAAACAAACAAACAAACTTTTTCGTGCGTGCAGCCGGCTTTCATCGATTTATAAGACGTTGTTACGTCAAAAATAAAAGACAAAGGATGCAGAGGATTTCTTAAATTGGAGCAGGGTCGCCATCTTACGTAACTACCACAGACTTCGATAACTAATATCCTGTATATTAGTGGACACATTTTTAATTACTGTCATTTTTTTTTATTATTTAACCTATCTATAGCAATTTGTACAGTAGCTTTGATAGACCTATTAGTGGAATCGTCAAGATACCTAATGTACTATCTCGTATACTTGACTACAGTATATACTAACTTACTCACTAGTATATTTTCTAAACTATACCCATGCATTAGAAATAAGTCTTTTACCAGGGGCGTAGCTACCGCCGTATCAGCCGTATCAATGATACGGGGCCCCGGGGTACAGGGGCTCTCAGCGTGTTTGGTTCGACTAGATAGAGCTCCTTTAGCCCTGAAGCATTTGGGTAGAAGGCCCACCACCAAATTTTGATACAGGGCCCGTCAAACGTAAGCTACGCCACTGTCTTTTACAGAGTACAAACGAAGAGAATATAAAATGTGGTAGGATGAACTGATATTTTGACATGATATATATGTATATAATACGGTATATATAAATAATACGGCAAAATGAAACAGAAAGGAAAACTAAACACATTACATTGTTATGTATGAGGGTTCCGACAGCGATTACCATTCAAGCATGCGGGATCTTTGTCTTTTAAACAAATAACAATACTATTTGACTTTATCGAAGGTTATAGAGTAACCTTCACTTTTATATCTACAGTAAAATAGTTAATTACATTTCAGCGTAATTAAAAGCAGACTATTAAGCTGTATAATGAACTACATGTTGAGATTTCCCAGGAAACTATAGCATCGGTTTCTTCAAAAAGGGCGTAAAGAGAATTTTACCGGGTCGGCAACGCGCATGTGATGCCTCTGATGTTACAGGCGTCCATAGACTACGGTAACTGCTTTCCATCAGGTGGACTGTATGCTTGTATGTCACCTAATGTCATAAGGTGAGATACTTCTCTACATTTCTGACAATATTATATTTAGCATCCTTAAGTCTAAGAAGAGACTTTGCCTCTGTGTGTTCAACCGATTGTACACAGTGAGGTGAGTTCAGAGGAGTTGTTTGATATGATGCTCACGGCCTCCTTCTATTGTCGCACCGCTCGTCACCGATAGGGAATTCATCTTTACACATTAGAGCCAAATTGGTCACGTACTGTGCAGTTCCAGAGACGTTTTCTCCCACGTACTATCAAACTGTGGAATGAACTGTCTGTCGAGGATTTCTCAGGAGATTACAGCGTGAGGTTTTTCAAAAAGGGTATAAATAGGTTTGCACGGGGTCGGCAATGCGTATTTGATGCCTCTAGTGTTCATCAGGCGTCTATAGGCTGCGGTAACATACGGCCCGTCTGAAGCGGGCCTTATGTTTTCCACTTTTGTGGTATAAAAAAAACAGTCAAATAACAACACCCTAGGTGGCCGTTGTGTTCCTGCCAGTAAATGAAGTTTAAAAGAAGAAATTGCTGAGGGAGTGGTAACTTACCACTCCATCAATCAATTTCTGTAGGAAAATCTACCACTGGTAACGCACAGACGCTACTCCATTTTGCAAATCGTCTGTATACTCCCATAAACGCATCACATCATGGCCAAGTTTTCAGAGCTTCATCGTAATCATTATCAGAGTATTCACCTCACTGATACATGCGATCTGTCAAATGATTGACAGTTCTGTCAAACCCCATAAAGTTACATTAGAAAACTTAATATGGTCAGTTAGTTTTCTTAAATTTTCATATTTTCCGCGCAACTTTCTTATTTTTTGCTTTCATAAGAAAATATATCATTCTCCTGATAATAACAAATACAACAAAAAAAGAATTAATGAAATCGGTCCAGCCGTTCACCCGTGATGCTGTGATCAAGATTCATTTTTACATATATAGGTAGGAAAAGAATACCAAGGGGAGATAGAGATTGGTTCGAAATAGCGTCAGACAGAACAATTACGACATAGAGTATTTAATTCCCTTAAAAGGCTGGCAACAGATCGGCGATCCTTTGGTGTTGCTGATCTCCATGGGCGGTGGTGATTGCTTTCTATCAGGTGACTCACATACTCGTTTGCCCCCCCTCTAATATAAAAAAAAGCACCGTCGGTTTATCTATTCTGTACTAGTATCTATTCTCTACATGCTTTGTTTATACTATGCCCGCGATATAAATGTACATGTCCAAGTCTTTATGTGTGTTGTTGTGTTAGTGTTTTATTTAAGGAAAACTAAACAGTGAAACCTCAACCATAGTATAAATAGAGAAGTAGGAGAACTCAAGCCCCGAGCGGGAGATAATAGCCTAAACACGTAGGGCTGTCGCTTAATAGTTTATTCAACCGTCAAAAATACTTAGTCAATCTCTATTATACAAAATTAAGTAAGGTACAAAATACAAAATTAAGTAGGGTAAGTGTTAGGGATCTGTAACAAAAAGCCGGCCAAGTGCGAGTCGGACTCGGTCACGAAGGGTTCCGTACCAAAAACGACACACAATCACGTTTGTTGTATGGGGCCCCCTTAAATATTTATTTTATTCTGTTTTTATTATTTGTTGTTATAGCGCCAACAGAAATAGGTACATCATTTGTGAAAATTTTAACTGTCTAGCTACCACGGTTCATGAGATACCTACAGCCCTTGGTGACAGACGGACAGACAGACGGACACCGGAGTCTTAGTAATAGGGTCCCGTTTTTACCCTTTGGGTGTGGAAATCTAAAAAGAATAAAAATAATTATTTTTGTACATACACCAGGAGTGACTGCAATTTTTTCATTACCTACATTTTAATGCATGCTTACTCAGTGACAAACGAGCAGACAGCCCACCTGATGGTGAGCGGTAACTGTCGCCCATAACATCCACGATTCACGCATACAAGCTGTTGGCAACAAAAATGCAGAATCGCAGGTGCGTTGTCCTTCAAACCGGAACACAAAACACAACAATGCAAGCATTGTTGCTTGGCGGCAGAAATAGATAAGGCAGTGGTCCTCACCCAGGACTCCTACCATTTGATAAAACCTACTTCATGTTATCTGTTTAGTGATTTTTTTTGATTTTTTTTTTATACTACGTCGGGTGGCAGACAAGCGTACGGCCCACCTGATGTGAAGCGGTTACCGTAGCCATATTAACGCTCGCAACATAAAATATCGTTCGCGCGCCGCCACCTCCGCTGCCAACGCAGCATCTCCTTGCATTCTGGTGACCTCACTCACTCGCAGGAACACAACAACCCTCAAGGGAATTGTTATTTAGCTGCGGTATTCTGTGAGGTGGAGGTACATTCCCCAGTCGGGAAGCTTACAATCACGCTCCCTACCTCTCTTTTCGCCAGAGCTTCGTTTGTCAGTTAGCAGGGTGCACCGCGTGCAGGTGAAGTTGACTTTGGTTCAAAGATGACGATGAACTACTTACACCCCATTTGAAAAATTACGGTCTAAATAGGAATACGATTAATTAAAACGTAGCTTTACTGAATCATAATATTTATTCAAATAATCTAAATTATTATGAAAATATATTTTTATTAAGTACCTATTATATATTATTTTTTACACTAAACTATTTTTAATACTTTTTAATTTACACACTTAACATGTGATTATTAGGAGTGTCGGTGGCCGAATGGTTAGGGTATCCGACAAATTGTTATTGAGACATCCATGAACACTGCAATGTTTTTTATGGCTAGTCGACTTTGTAGCCATCTTTAACGAATTTGTAGTTATATACGACGTAGGTAGGTACCTAAATGTACAAATTATTAACGAACGTCAGCGCAGGCGCGAATCTTGCGCAGTTTTGCGTACGGCGCAGCTCCGACCCCGACTGGCGCTCCATTTATCCTCCTATAAATGTTGTCAGTGTGTGCGTGCGACGGCCATACGTACGGGCGCGCTCACATACAAACCGCGCTCGGTGCGTTTGTATGAAGTTACCTTACTTCTCTATTTATACTATGCCTCAACCTTGTTTGTAAAGACAAAACGGCATAACCGCGCGGTCCGTTGGTCGTGTCGTGTAACACAAGCGCTAGGCCAAGGCCGTGCGACGGTGACATAACGCATTACGTGTCGCCCCGTTAGCTCGTACCGCGCCGCGCCGCGGCGTACTGCCACACTATACATGAAAGCAGTGCATCGACTACATATAAAACGTATGCTAAAACAAACACGGGGTGTAAGCGGTTCATCAAGATCTTTGAACCAAAGTCAACTTCACCTGCACGTGGTGCACCCTGCTGACTGACAAACGAAGCTCTGGCGAAAAGAGAGGTAGGGAGCGTAATTGTAAGCTACCCGACTGGGGAATATACCTCCACCTCACAGAATACCACAGCCAAATAACAATTCCCTTGAGTGTTGTCCCTTGTGTGTTCCTGCGAGTGAGGTCTCACTCACTCGCAGGATCAACAACTGGTGACCACCAGAAAGAAAGGAAGGAGATGCTGCGTTGGCAGCGGGCAATATTTTATGTTGCAAGCGTTAATATGGCTACGGTAACCGCTCCACATCAGGTGGGCCGTATGCTTGTCTGCCACCCGACGTAGTATAAAAAAAAAAAACACTATACAAATAGTAGTAATTTTAGCGTTAAGCAAACTGTGATACATGGCGCCGTGCCATGGCAGGATAATACTTTAAGTGCCGCTTCTCATTAATAAAAAAATGTATAGGTATATAAAAAGTCATTAAAAATGTCTTATTTGTACACCAACTTCAGAGCTGAATTCAATCTCTACTAAACGTGGTGCACCATGCCAACTAACGAAAAAGAGACGTAGGTCAGGTTTAGCCCGACTGGGGTGATGTAAAAAATATGTATGTACTTCCACCTTACAGAAGACCGCAGTCAAATACTCTTGAGGATTGTTGTGTTCCTGCTAATGAGTCACTAGATGTGAGAAGACGTTGCGCTAGCAATGGATATGCCAGTGCACAATCAATGCTACTTGTATTACAAGTGTTTATATGCGGTTAACACTTAACTTCGGGCGCGCCGTATATTTGTTTAAAAAAAAAATCATCCGGCGTCATATAAGAAAAAAACGCACGCTTATGCCAAGATGGGTCTTTTTGTGGTACGCATTTATTTTGTTGAGCATTTGGTTTGCTACTTAAAATGTGAACAAAGTTTGGATCTCTATGCTCCTGGAAAGGTAAATGACTGCGATACAGTATAACTAAAGTGATCATAATCTTAAGCTATGAAAGTGTAATTATTTTTTCTATAATTTTTTTTTTTTTTTCATTTGTTATTTGATTGTATTTATTATTTATAACTTCTTTCCCGGATATTCCTCTAGCATACAGTCTTTATCTGCCTATGTATGAGTTCATTTTTTATACAGAAACACATGAGCCCGTTGATTCTTTGGAGCTTTGGTGGAGTATATATACTGTTCTATTACATATACATTGTGGTATCGCGGTACTACACCGCTACTTGATGTAGCAGACTTCCGCCAATGTGCTTGCTTTCTTTTGTTATCGTAAACATCCCAGATTATATTTAGATTAACTTATGATGAAACTGATGACATTTAATTAACTAGACTACATAAGCCTTCCGATAAACCGCCGCGCTGCCTGCATGAACTAATAGAAAAAATAACCAATACGTAAAACAGTACATCGTTAATATAATTATTGATAGTAGTAAACATTGCACTATGTGGAATGCCAAATAAACTCATGGCCCGCTTGATCTAAACGGTTAAGGGTGCTTATATGAATATTTGTATATGAATATTAGAGTCATACGGGGAAAAAATGTCCCATGACATTACTGATAGTGCCTGGGGGAAAAGTATGTTGTAATATCAATATTAGAGGGAGATGTTCAGGATTTTTAAATATAATGTCTAGAACCTTGTAAAATACTTTTTTTATACCACCTGGGTGGAAACCAGGCATACGACCCGCCTGATGGTAAGAAGTTATCGCCTACGGACACTTGCGACACCAGAAGTATCACTCACGCGTTGCTGAATCTATAAAACCCCCTTTACCTACGGCTTTCTTGAAGAACCCCTACTGTAGTCTCTTGGGAGAACCTTGGCAGAGAGTTAATTGCACAACTTGAGATTTCGCGGTAGTGATTCATAATTTATTAATTATTTAATAAATTATGAATCAATATCCTCCCTCAAAATCTAAAATTCTCTCAAAAAATCTAAAAAAATTAAGATTAATATATTAACTGCTCCAAAAAAGATTGTAGTTTCTAGTAACATCAGGCGGGCCGTATGCTTGTCTGCCACCCGACGTAGTATAAAAAAAAAAAAAAAAACTTCGATGTAATGTTCTTTCAATGTAATAAACAATTTGATTTCATATCAATCATACAATATACACATGAATAAAGTAAAACCGCGTATGTTAACTGTAATTACAATTGTTAGAGACATATTTCCTTCCTAGGACATTCAACCCATTTACCATAGTAATCTATTTCATCAATTTCAGTAAAATGTTGTGAGGAATACAGAAATTAAATGCTTATACAAATAAAGCTTTAAATTGCGTAGTAGTAACTTATTATTGTGTGTGGTAAAACAAAGAACGTTGATATGTTAGCATCACCCCCACGTTATTGCCCTCCATGGATCAAATAGCTATAGGAGTGTTAAGGAAAAACGGAAGTGCAATTTAGATAAAAATCATGTAACTCGATATACACAATATTATCAACGATAGCTTATAAATACGCTGTACTCTACATCTCTTTAAAAAAGGGAGGTTAATGATTTTGGGAGACTTCAATGCCCACCATGCCGAGTGTCTCAGCTCCCGATCCACTGAGTTCACGGGGAGGTCTTTTCATAATTTTCCTATGGCCTATTAATATGGCCTATGATTTCTCACAGCTGGTTCCTTTTCCAACGAGAATACTAGATATAGATGACCATACCTGCCCGACTAGGGAAGTACCTCCACCTCACAGAATAAAGCCAAATAACAAATCCCTTGAGAGTTGTTGTGATCCTGCGAGTGAGTGAGGTCACCAAAAAGAGAGGAGTTGCTGCATTGGTAGCGGGGGTGGCGGCATGCGAGCGATAATATGGCTACGGTAACCGATCCACATCAGGCAGGCTGTATGCCACCTGGAGTGGCATAAAAAACACGAATTTATCGCTCATGCGCTGAAGCATAGTTTAAGAGTTGTTATACAGCGTTATATATTAGGTTGGGGAAAAAGTCTTTTCGTATTTTATATGAAAATTCAAAACATTTTTTAATAAAGTTTATTTACATTTAACTAAAGTATGTAGGTGCCATTATGTTCGATAACTTTTTGTCATCTTGTAGGTAGAGACATGATCCCATTACTATAGAAATTTTGGGACTTCTGTTCAAAAAACCGCGACAAGTGGTTTTGGCAGTCTTTTCGTGATGTTAACCTGACATTGCCTAAAGAATTCTTAAGAGACCGAAACAGGTGGAAATCAGAAGGTGCAAGGTCAGGACTATACGGCGGATGCATTAACACCTCCCAGTCAAACTCTCTTAATTTTTGCTGAGTGGCTAAAGATGTGTGAGGTCTAGCGTTATCATGATGAAAAATCACGCCCCTTCTGTTAATTAATTCCGGCCGCTTTCTCTCAACTTTTTGCTTTAATCTCATCAGTTGGTCACAGTAGAGTTCAGAATCGATAGTCCTGCCTGGCGGTAACAGCTCATAATGAATATCTTCCCTTCCAATCCCACCATACACACAGCATCACCTTGTTGCGGGTTAACCCGGGTTTCGCCAGAGTCTCTGAAGCCTGGCCGGTCTTTGACCACGACCTTTTTATGCGCCAAAACTGTTATGTGGTCAATTCCTAGTTCTTCAGCTACGTCGTAACTACTGATATGCCGATCTTGCTCCACTTTTTCAGAAATGGCATCCATTTTATCCGTAACAGGGCGACCAGAGCGACGTGCATCTTTGACATCAAAATTTCCGGATTGAAAACGCTTAAACCAAATTTGTGCTACTCTCACAGACACTGCACTAGGTCCATAATAATCACAAATTTTTTTCGCAGCTTGCGTTGAATTTTTACCTTTTTTGTAGTAAAATTTTAAAATGTATCGAATTTCTTCATTAGATTCACTCATCTTGACAGTAAAAAAAACAAATGAAAATCACACATTTACCTAATTTGAATTTGGAATTATCTTCTTTAAAATTTAAACTTTTTAAAGATATCAAAACCTGCTAGATACAAATGGTATAACCAAAGTCATTTTATTACAAGTTCATACATACTATAATGCGAAAAGACTTTTTCACCTACCTATTATAATATCATCCATTATCTACACGAAAGCAGACATGAGCCACTCCATTCAAATGTCGTCATTAATGTCTACCTCGAGTAATAATCACATTATATAAATAAAATTCTTATGTGTAAGGATCAAATTATAATTACTATCCAAATAGTCATCGCTAACTATTAAAATGAACAATAACTGAAGCTACAACCATATTTTCGTTTAATTTGTTGAACTTTAAGAAATATGATATTTCATGGAGCATAAAACTATGATCTTGCCATTTAAGATTTTTAGTCGTAAATTAGCGATATATCAGGGTCTAAGAAGGGACCATCAATATCATCATTGATGATCGATGATAAAACTGCACTACCGTCAGTATTGCTTGCTACACGCCATGTTACACGCTATTGTAATTTACAAATGAGAGATGAGAACCATTGTTTAAAGAATGTTATTACTTTTTTAACCGACTTCAAAAAAGGAGGAGGTTCTCAATTCGACTGGTTTTTTTTTTTGTATGTATGTTATTTGATATCTTCGCGAATTGTGAACCGATTTTCAAAATTATTTTTTTATTTGATAGGGTATGATTGCAAGGTGGTCCCATATTCACCGAGTCAGGATCTGATGATGAGATCCCAGGGAAATCAAGGGAAACTCTTAAATTTTATAAGCACGTATGGTCAAATTCTTTTTTTTTATTTGAAAGGGTATGATTGCGAGGTGGTCCCATATTCACCAAGTCAGGGTCTGGTGAGGGGATCCCAGAAAACACGATGGAAACCCTTAAATTTGCCCTGTTGCCAGCTGAAGTCGGTTATTATTTTTTCTTAAAAATCATTATTAAAATACTCCTACATTGCTACATTTTGTCTAACATGAACTGAATGACATATTTAATACCACTTGCCTGTACGTAACATTTCTTTTACCTGCCCCATCAGTCATCATATGTGACCTGGCCATTGCACTTTCAGCCATTGATCCTAAGGTAACTCTAGTTCTTCTGCAGATATACTCATTTCTGAATTTGTCACGTAGAGATACTCCAAGTATAGTCCTGTCTATCACACGCTGCACAATCTTGAGCATCGATCGAGAGTCATCATTACCGACAACACAAAACTTCGTCTTGAGACATTGTATTGTTTTGTATTTTTGCCATTAGCACTACCATATACTCCATAATTTGGTTACGTCGTGGTGTACTCAATGTGCCCGCGCCGATGTGATGTCGCACGGCGGGATGTCGCCGAACGGGACTGCCAATCAGAGATTACGTGGAAACTAGCGTTGTTATTCCACGTTCTGGGCTAGAAGAACGCGCACAGAATGCTTCTGACGCCGACGACACGACTTACGACTACATAGTGTTTGTGTAAAGATAATTATGATAAAAACCTATAAACATCATGAGGCTGGCGAAAGGAAATATTATAACATATTGTTTTTATTTATACATATGTAAATAAATATTATAGATATAGATATTCCTGGACAATTTACATAGCGCCATCTAGTCCCAAATTAAGCGCAAAGCTTGTGTTATGGGTACTAGACAACTGATAAATGTACTTAAATACATTTTTTTTTGTAAATACATACTTATAATATATAGAAAACACCCAGGCCAAGACAAACAGCCATGTTCATGCACACAAATGTTTGTCTTGTGCGGGAATCGAACCCGCGACCTCTGAGTCAAAGTGGCCATTGCTAAACATTCGACCACCGAGCTCGTCATATTCCTTGACAATTATTTACACCGTACCATCGAGTCTCAAACTGTACTTGTACATGTGCATGGGTACTAGATATCTGATAACAATACTTGAATATATATTTTTAATATATACATTTTAATACATAGAAAATATTCATACCAAGACAAACACGGACCCTACAGCAAAAGCTGACTCCGATATATTAATATTTTGATTTCAAATATAGGTCTTAAGTTAAAGTATATGACAGATATCTTCAGCTGAGTCAATAGAGCTTTAGGTACCATACCAGCTAAGCTGTATGGTACCTAAAGCTCCACAATTACCATCAATCTAAGCTGAAGATTGGTTTTCACAACCAAAAAATGCAATCAAAATTGGCTTAAGCTTCGGCGTTAAGGCTCCAGATATGTTCAAGCTCACATATGTTTGTCTTGTCGTCGTCGTCAACCCTTATTCATCCCACTGCTGTGATACGGGCCTCTCCTTAATCGAATGGGTTTAGAGCGTACTCTACCACGCTGCTCAACTGTGCGTTTTTTTTTATTTTTTATACTACGTCGGGTGGCAGACAAGCATACGGCCCGCCTGATGTGAAGCGGTTACCGTTGCCATATTAACGCTCGCAACATAAAATATCGCTCGCGCGCCGCCACCCCCTACGTTGGCGGAGGCCAGTGTTTTCAAGTCGCCTAAAGACCACTGACTTGGCCTAACGACTGTAATCTAATGACAATAGCCTGGACCGACGGCTTAACGTGCCCTCCGAAGCACGACTTGTGCGGGGATTGAATCAGCGAGGCAGTGCCAAAGTAGCTATTTCATGCCATTCGACCTTCGACTTATAATATCGTATATTGTATCACAATATTACTAAATACGATCAATAAAAAACTCTCTCCCGTTCTGTAACTGGATCTTGCTCGCCATTTATCTTTAACCAGGGGCCCTGCTAGGAAGTGACAATCCGATGTTTCGGGATAAAGTTTGGAATTTTTCAGACTTTTCATTCAACAGGGTCTAATTTAAAATCTAAATTACACAACAAATATGAACCCTTGATATTTGCAAAGCATAATTATTATTAAAAACTTTCGGCGGAAACTTCGAAGTAGGGAAGTAAATGTCCATTGAGATCATTAACTGAGCCTAACATGAGACTTTTACTGTCAGGGGAAGAGAATTTGGTGTGTCATACAGATTTCTGGTGATGCTGCAACATCAAATCGTGTTTTTATTTAGTTTTTTGCAAATTTCGAGTGGATTAAATTTATGAAAGTTGTTCATATCTCTTCATAGAATAGAAAAGATCTGATGATCTTCAAACAAACTGGACAGATTTTCTTGAATATAATAAAATAAGACAAAATATAAAAAACATTAAAAAAAAAATTTTACCGCCGTAAAAAAAGAAAAGCAAAAAATGATTAACTTTGTTTATATTGACCTTAATAACTAAGTTTTTAAACTAATTTAAGTACACCTAAGTAATTTTGAGTCGGCCTCCTCTGTTTTTTCGTCGGTTAAAAAATGATTCATCTGTTTGGTAGTGCCATAGACGATATGCCCGTCTATGGCACTATACACTCGTTATTACGAGTACTTATTACCCTCGTCGTTTTAGGTCGAGAACTTGTTTTTTATGGTTAAGCCATTGGTCTTGATCAAATCACGGCTTTTAGAAAAGGATACTATTTAACGTAACATCAAGTAAATACATTGCAAACCTAACCTATCCTATTTTGCACATCAACAAATACTTATTTCACAACAAATGCAGCATTTGACGTGCTATCTGATTAATTTGATGTGCAAATCAGGTTATTTTAGTGAATCAATTTATTATTTTCCTTTAGAAAAAATGCCTCGATGAGAAGTGTGATCATGATGTCCTTTTGGAGAGAGTCATAAAGTTACAAACACATAGCGATGCATCGGCATGACCAAAAGTAAGATATTCACATCAAAACTTTCGTCAGTTACAACAGTTATATGTAAACTAAATGATACTCGGCCACAATTCCAAAATTCGTCCGACAGCAATATAAAAGGCTGCCAAATATGCATTTTAACTAAGTGCAGTATTAATTCATTAATATTCCACCTGCCACCGGGTCAACTTGCTTCTATAAATAACTACTAAGTATATCGAGTCTCTTGGTGTCCGCCAGTAAGGCATTACCGACTAACGTAATAGATACATGTGTACCTATTACGTTTACTTAGATCGTGAATTTCTTAGAATTTTAATAAATCGACTTTCTAATCTCGTGATAAATTTAAAATATTGTATAATCGTTCAAGAATTACTAAGAATGAGTTTATATAAGGTCTATACAGGGTGGGAATAAATATGTATTGAAAATATGACAGTCTTTTCAAGAGAAGACTCAGTATGATAACCTCTGCAAAATCTTATACAAAATATCTATTGTTCGAGTCATTGACTACGTAGAGATATGAATAAGTATCAGAAGAACTAGTAACGTAGAAGAACGTAAAGGCAGGCCACAAAACTCGAAGAATTGATGGCTTGCAGAAAGATTATGAAATGACGACAATGAACAGAAAAATAGCCAATAGTCAGGACCGTTCATATGATAATCATGTCATGGAGCAGCATGCAACTTTCCCAAATCTAGCTACTGTGGAAAATGAAAAGAGTTCACCCCGTCAAAGTTTGATTTCAAACTATGGACATCCTTAAAATAACAACAATGTATAAACGTTGCATATGGGACAACGTTCATAGAAGTCCCTGCATGATCATTATGTACTTTGTGCACTTGGTTTATTTTTTCAGTAGAAATAATGTTTATGTCTTTATTTTCATGCAAAAACAATATCCCACGTGTAGCCCTATATACTTATTTACCTTTGGGTAAAAATCCCATTAAAACGGATTAGCCATTCCGAATTACCCCGGATAAACATAAAAGACTTGAATTTATTGTTCAATCTACCAACGTCTCAACCACGCCTGATGGAAAGCGCAGGTGAACACCAAGTGTGAGAACCTACTTATGCGATTCTTCACGTTTCGTCTATATGACCCAGGATTAAAAGAAGAGGGAAACACGTGAGCCGGCAGCGAATTCTACATATAACTTTATGGTTCGACAAAGCAATGAATTGCCGAATTGTTTAGTATGTGAAGATAATTTTGACGAGCTCGGTGGCGTAGCAGTCAATGACGCGGCTTCGACACCAACGCTCGTGGGTTCGATTCCCACACAGGACAAACATTTGTGTGCATGAACATGTCTGTTTGTCTTGGTCTGGGTGTATTCTATGTATCATAAGTATGTATTTACAAAAAAAAAATGTATTTACGTATGTTTATCAGTTGTCTAGTACCCATAACACAAGCTTCGCTTACTTTGGGGCTAGATGGCGCTGTGTAATTTGTCTGACAATATTTATTTATTATTTATTTATTTATAATAATTATATGGCATGAGGGTGCTATTTCAAACTAGCACGATCTACTCTAAGGAGCGATGAAGAAGGAGAAAGGAGAATTATCTCCTTTAGAATAGTTCTTCATCGCTTCTTAGAGTCTATTAATATAGATATTTATTAAGATAGATATCTGTTAATATAGATATTAAAAAACATTGTCAAGTACCTATTATAATCTGTAGTGCCTTGAGTGTCTGTAAATAATTATGAGAGTGTCGATGATTCGGTTCTAGTCAATATAAAAAAAAATGTATGAATCGAGAAGTATCAGATAACTTAATGTGCTTTATAAAAAACGGTTTTCCCTGCTTCATTCATAATAGGACGGATGTTCTACCTATTAAGACTTGTCTCGCGGAAATTAATAGTAACCGAAGGATGAAATAATAAAATGAGCGTGTAATATATTTTAATTGGACTAGGATATCGTTATTTTGCGAGCAGTCCTTAAACCAGTTTGTTACAGACAGACGAATAGCATCCGAGATTGTCCAAGTTGAATCAGATAGACGACATAACGATCTCTCCATTACGATTGTAACTTTATTAGCCAGTCATATAGAACTGTTAATGTTATCAATAATCTAGAATATTCAACCTGCATGGAATAGTAAGGAATATTGAGAGGTTTTTCGATAAACTCATGTATTATATGCACATTCCACTGGCTAAGAATTCCATGGTGTTATACTTTAAAGCCTTGTTCATCGAGCGTTCAGATAAACTATGTCACTCTAATTACTGTCCTCAAGAATGATCGTGACTATACATTGTTTAGCTAAACACTTCATACATAAGCTTTTGTAGTCATATTTTAGGTCCCCAATAGTGTTAGATATTTAAAATCCGTGGTACACGACAGTTGAGCTTCACTTGACTTGCCATCTCTTTAGGTTTTTAAAGCCTTATTTGCCATATTGCGGTCTCTCACATTGCTAAGAGGGGAAATCAAATTCCAAAAACGTCTTACTCCTACTAATGAGTTCCAAGGCAGCCGTAGTTTTACCCTCGTGGCTGCAATGACCTTCACTGTTCATTGCCTTTTTTGGCGGTCGCCGTTGTTAATCCTGGCTACACAAGAGACACAGTGGTGGAAATGTGTGGTGAGCCCCCGTTCCCGTAAGCTTTTGTAGTGAGAATGAAATAATTCATTGAAATATTTTAAATATACACGTGCACGAGAGTTATCAATATTTTTTTAAAATCATTAAGATTGCTCTGTAACCAGATCTGCCTGATTCTGATCCTGTCCGGATCATTATCAGGCATTATTCAGGTATTTTCAAAGTCTACAAACTTAATACGTACTCTCCGACTAATCAGACCCCATGGAAGGATTGACTGAGGTAGACGTTCATGAAATTACCTTGTTTCTAAGTCTGTATGTAACAAAAATCTTTACATTAGTAATTATGTTAATAATAAAGCTGAAGGATTGTTTTTCTTTTCTTTTTAGGGTTTCGTACCTCAAAAGGAAACAACGGAACCCTTATAAGATCACTTACTTTGTTGTCCGTCTGTCTGTCTGTCTGTCTGTCTGTCTGTCTGTCTGTCTGTCTGTCAAGAATTTCTATGTCGAGAATGTGTGGAGGTATCAAGCTGAAATTTGAACTGTATACTCAGGTCTACGGTCCCATGAAGTTGTAAAATAATCAAACTGCTAAGTTTACGTAGAAAAAAGTTACGGCCGTTTATTCAGAAAAAAACGCATATTTCGACATACTCAAGGGAATCAAAACCTATAGGGTACTTCCCGTTGACCTAGAACTATGAAATTTGGCAAGTAACATCGTTATAGACTACAAGTACAGGAATAAATCTCAAAACTATACATTTGTAAATAGATCGGACTGTTGACATGGAATTTTCTAATAATGACATTTCTAATCATTTAAATTAACTCATAAGACAACAGAGGTAACAACCTCTAGCACTAATTTATTAAATTCACAATTAATTGATTTAGCAATACAATCAAACAGTAACTATAACATGTCACTATGCCCACAAAAATGTAATAATTACAACATAAATAATAATATTAACCTGGTACATCAAAATATATATTGTATGACTGAGGGCAAGCAACTAGAACTGGAATTATTCATGAACTCTGATAATATTAGTATTATGTGTATTACTGAGCATTGGTTAAAGGGGCATCAGCTCATGTTCAATTTCAGCAACCACCAGGTCGGTAGTTCATTCTGCAGGGTCAATACAGTACATGGCGGGTCGCTAATTTTGCTAAATAAAAAACTTAAATTTAAAGAACGGAAAGATATTGTGTTTCTCTCTGTAGAATGTTCCATAGAACTATCCTGTGTACAATTAGAGCAGTTCATTGTTATATGTGTATATAAACCTCCTTCCGCGGATCTTAATTTATTTTTAGAAATCATGGATGAAGCCCTATGCAAAGTAACTCAGGTAAAACTATTTTGGTCTGTGGAGATTTTAATATTAATATACTTACTAATACATCTGCATCAAGTAAAATTTTAAGTCTTTTTAAATCCCATAATTTAGTTAACTTATTTATGGAGCCTACTAGAATAAGTGCCACCACGGCTACCTGCTTAGATAATATATATACAGATATTAGTCCAAGCCAAAAAAGTATTATTAATAAATTGGATTCTGATCATTCTGGGCAAATGATAAGTATTAAAATAAATAATAAAAATGTTGTCAAGACAAAAATTACTTTTGTGCCAGTAACAGTGAGTCGCTTAGAACGTATGAGAGTAAACCTAACTAGTAAGTTACCGTTTTTAGATAATGACTTGGAACCTAACTTGATGTATAATTCATTTTTTAATGCATTTCTTCACGAATTTAAATCAATATTTACTTCCAAGGAAATTACTTTTACCAATAGCCTTGTCTTTGGTAACCGGGCAACCGTAGGTATTTATAAGAGTAGGCAAACTTTGTACATGTTATACTATGAAAGACAATTCAATAATAGTGAAGAATTTAAAGAACATGTAAAATCATATTCGAAAATTTTCAAACGCGTTTGTCAAGTTGCAAAATCTATATTTATTAAATCAAAAATTAGACATAGTAGTAATAAAATTAAAGCCACTTGGACGGTTATCAATGAAGAGACTGGGAAGGGTAGGACAAAGGATTCAGAGTTTAAATTAAGTATCGATGGTCATGTTACAAAGTCAGATTTTGAAGTTGCCAATGCTTTTGAAAGATTTTTTTCTGCTTTCCCCGTCACTTTAACTAGTGCCTTGGGCTCTTCCACCTCCGTTGCAGAGTCATTAATTAAAGATAATGTGCCTGAATTTTATAACGATTTTCATTTCCGTCATGTTAATGGGTCTGATTTAAAAGTTGCATTTAAATCACTTAATATTAAGAAAACGGCTGATCTATGGGGCATTTCCGTACATATTATAAAATCTTTATTTGACATTGTTGCTCCCGCCTTAATTGTGATATTTAATAGATGTATTGATTGTGGTGTGTTTCCTGACTTGATGAAATTAAGCAAAATTATTCCTTTGTTTAAATCAGGTAGTACATTAGACCCCACAAACTTCAGACCAATATCAATACTACCTACATTTAGTAAGATTTTTGAAAAACTAATTCTCGCTCAGTTACTTAATTACTTTAATGAAAATAATCTGCTGCACACTAAACAATTCGGTTTCACTCATGGACGGTCAACATGTGATGCTGGGGTAAAATTACTAGAATGTATATATGAGGCTTGGGAGGAGTCACGGGACGCCTATGGGGTGTTTTGTGACTTATCTAAGGCTTTTGATTGTGTGCAGCATGAAACTCTAGTCAGAAAACTACACCACTATGGTATAAGAGGCATCGCTCTTGATCTTCTTACTTCTTATCTGAGTGATAGGGTTCAGAAAGTAGATGTTAATGGAAAGCGATCACATGGATCAACTGTAGCGATGGGGGTGCCACAAGGCTCTATTTTGGGCCCTTTCCTGTTTCTCGTGTACATTAATGATCTACCTCATCTTGTAAAGAATAATCACGAAATAGTATTGTTTGCAGATGACACTTCTTTAATTTTTAAGGTAAATAGACAACAATCAGAAATTGACGATGTAAACAATGCTCTTTCAAAAATAGTAAACTGGTTTAGTGCTAATAACCTACTTTTAAATGGTAGTAAAACCAAATATGTTAGATTTTTTACAAAAAATGTGAAACAAGTAAAAACCAGTGTGGTGATGGACAATGAGAGATTGGAATTGGTCAATAAGGTTGTCTTCCTTGGGATAACATTAGACTCTAAATTACAATGGGGCCCACATATAGAAACGTTATCAGGTAGACTCAGCTCAGCAGCTTACGCCGTAAGGAAAATACGTCAACTGACTGATGTTGACACTGCACGTTTAGTTTATTTTAGCTATTTTCACAGCATTATGTCATATGGTTTATTGCTTTGGGGTAGTGCTGCGGATGTAGACTCAATTTTTGTGCTCCAGAAGCGAGCTATCCGTGCTATTTATATGATGAGTCCCAGGAAGACACTGAGAAATAAATTTAAAGAGATAAATATTATGACATTACATTCTCAATATATTTATGAAAATCTTATTTACGTTCATAAAAATCAAACTAAATTTAGGAAAAACAGTGATCTCCATCAATTAAATTTAAGAAATAAAACCAAACTATGCATATTACTAGGCTCCATAAAATCTCTAACTCGTTCCCAGGTCAATGTATACGCTTCTACAATAAACTTCCAAATGACGCGTTTAAATTATCCATGGGTAAATTTAAAAGATTTATCAAAACTAGACTATGTCAAAAGGCTTACTATTGTATCTCAGATTACATAAATGATAAAAGTATTTGGAAATGAATTGCTCTTGTTATGTTATATTAATGATTGTATTTGTATTTAATGTAACGATATTGGCAATTAAAAGAGTCGGCCTTGAGTTTCTTGCCAGTTCTTCTCAAGAAGCCCCGTCGCCGGAACTGGCACTTAAATTCACTTTCACATTCAAGATAGTGTGATGAAAGTGAATCTAAGCTCTGCGGATTTAGAGTAGAAATGATTTACACATGTTTCTTATATTTAGTTTGTATGACGTTTCTAAGTGCTTTATAAAGTCCAAGGAATAAAGATATTTTGACTTTGACTTTGACTTTGATCTTAAAAAATAGGGGGTCTATATTTTTTATAGGGTGTCGAAATTTCAAATTGAAACTACTAGTTCAAATGGGGTATCATAATGAAAGGGCTTGATGTACACATTGCAAAATATATTTTATTTATTTCTTATTTATAATGAAAAATATCAAATTTAATAATGATATTACGTACCTACGGAACCCTCGGTGGGCGAGTCCGACTCGCACTTGTCCGGTTTTTTTTTCTTTGATCGCGCTATTCTTTGGAATGACATGTCGGATATTAAAAAGTATTTGGCTATTTTATCAGATTACCTCATAGAATTTAGTAACTGGCGGCGAGCAAGGATAGCCCAATTCTTGAAAAGATATCACGTTCATAACATGATAACTACATATTATGAGTCTAAAAGGCCGGTGAAACTAAGGGCACAAAATACTACCAAAGGCAATGGAATCAGTTTGAAAACCAAAGTCTAAAATAAAATATGCTAGTAGTCTACTACTGTTATCAAACGTCCTGCATCTCCAACGTGGCGATTGTCTCAGACACCATTGTCCTTCTCGATTCAGTCACGCAAATGTGATATATCGATATTTGGCGCGAGTACAGTTACTTGTCAATTCGGCATTGTCTCGGCGCATTGCATGGCACCACGGCTTCAGACGTGCCTAGAATTTATTGAATCGTTCGTGAGAACCAAGGATGAGGTAATGTGCGCAATGCAAATAGCAGTAAGAGCTATGTAGGGTGTTAAACACTCAGGGGTATACATTTCAAGAATGTCACATGCTTGAGATCAATGAAAATTTTGCGCTTCGCTGCATTTACATTCTTGAAGTATCTCTTTCAGTGGAACATCTGCTCGGCTATTACGGGTATAATATTACTATATACATTAATTATTACTAATAATTAATGTATATAGGTAGAGAAGTCCTTAACAGTAGGTAAATACAGGCTGATAATGACATTATCTCCATCTATTTTACCTACTGTTTAATATAGGCCTTTGCCATTACTTTCCACAATATACGATTTTTCGCTTTCCGCATCTGCCCGTTTTCAGTCGCCTTTTTGACATCATCGGTCTATCAAGACCGGGGCGAGGGGGGATTTTTTGTTATATATACGGCCTCCACTCTAGAAAATTCCTACCCCATCGGCTATCGCTGATTCCGCAGATTGTCGGCTTACTGGCATTTTCGCTTAATAAAATAAAATAAAAAATATCTCTGAACAATTTACACAGCGCCATCTAATCCCAAATTAAGCGCAAAGCTTGTGTTATGACAACTGATAAATGTACTTAAATACATTTTTTTTTATAAATACATACTTATAACACATAGAAAACACCCATACCAAGACAAACAGACATGTTCAAGCACACAAATGTTTGTCTTTTGCGGGAATCGAACCCGCAACCTCGGAGTCAAAATGGCCATTGCTAACCATCCGACCACCGAGCTCGTCAAGGAAGAGATCCCTGATAGGCTTAATTATTTTGAAAACTTTGTCGAATGTAACTTGTCTTGTATGTATGTATAATGTTTATATGTATGTATGCATAATGTAACTTTGTCAAAGATCATAAGGTAGATATTACTACATGGTCCAACTCTATGACTTGGGTTGTCCAATATCCAAATTAGATCCAATATGTCGGCCATAAAAGTGCGATCAAAAGTGATAACAGAGTTTTCAAACACGACCTTAGCAGTTTATCTGGAACTCACTACGACAACCTAACAATTACAGTGTTGACATGTATACCGAAATTTGCGGACTATGATTCAATACCGCATAAATTTTTATTCAAATCGACTATCACATTGTTCACATTTTCCGCGGTAGTCTGCACATACATAAATATGTAGATTTTCCAGAAAAAAAAGAAGAATATCTCCTTTTCGGCAGAAAATAAAGATGGAAATCTAAAAACCACTCCTCGTGATTATTTTACGAGAATAGAACTTTTGAGAATAGGACGATTGCGGAATGAATAAATATGGAAATAATCATACCTTATTTCATTCATTAATTATTATCAATTCATACTTACTTACTGCTACGGCGCAACGACCCAAAGTGGATCTTGGCCTCCGACAGACTCTTGGTAGACGACGCCATGCCTTTCGATCCTGGGATAACTCTCGCCAATTGCTAACTCCAAGGTCCTTCAGCACCTTGTCACTCCAGCGGTACCTCGGACGTCCAATCGGTCGGCTACCACTTGGTTGTCCCATGAAGGCTCTTTTATCAATTCATACTGCTAGCAAAATATCTTCCTTAGTTTGTAATATGCGCCTATATTTCGATATAATCCTACTTTAAACTAAACTTGGAAATTTCATATTGTGATACGAGTATACCAAATTTAACATTTGTAAGTTCGAGACTGGAACGGAACTGAATTTTGATTACATTATATATATCTACCTTGCAAAATTAGTATACTCCTGTGAGGATTCCATGGTTGACTGGAAGAGCTCCCTGATAGGATAAGTCCGCCATTATACAAAATATTTTTTGCATATACATATTTGTTATTGCTGTATTACAATAAAGTTTTTACAAACAAACAAACATTTATTGAGTAGATAAGATCCCTAGATCCCTAGATCCCTCTCACATTGTGTAACGCCAGGAGTTAGATCCTTCCTTCAGACAAATCATGACCAATACCTACTGCTTGTTGACGACTATGAATATATAATATGTAATCTTTATTATGGTCAATGGTATCAAGATTTATGACCTTTTTACGAGCTCGGTGGTCGAATGGTTAGCAATGGCCACTTTGACTCCGAGGTCGCGGGTTCGATTCCCGCACAAGACAAACATTTGTGTGCATGAACATGTCTGTTTGTCCTGGTCTGGGTGTTTTCTATGTATTATAAGTATGTATTTACAAAAAAAAAAGTATTTAAGTACATTTATCAGTTGTCTAGTACCTATAACACAAGCTTTGCGCTTAATTTGGGACTAGATGGCGCTGTGTCCGTGCCCACTTTGTCGGCTGGTAAATATTTTTACAAAAAAGTCTTTTAATTTTTCGGGTTAATATTATATAAGCCTATGACACTCATGAATAACGTGGCTTTCTATTGGTAAAAGAATTTTCCAAATCGGTTTAGTAGATCCAGAGATTGCCCCCTATAACCTCACTAACTCACAAACTTTACCTCTTTATAATATTATACTCTAGATATGTATATACTATATATATATATATATATATATATATGTGTGTATATAATACTACTAGCATAGAAATTTTCATTGAAAACTACACTAAAAGTGGTTAATATCAATAATTTTAAATTGTAATGTGCGGATATTTTTTTAAGCAATATGCGGATTTTTTCTTTAAATGTTACATTTTATATTCGCCGTGCGACGTAGTGACTAACAAAGCGGTATAGCGCTATAATAATAACTGGGTACTCTTCAAACTCAACATCCTGACGTGTCAGAACATAAAACCACCATCAATGATTATCGACGTGCCGTATGTCCTCGTTGACAACTCGCGCAGGACGTGCCTGAGCCGAATTAAAATTACCAGTAATCATACAGTACAAAAACACTGTTTTTTTATACGATGTCTGGCGCCAATCAAGTGTACGGCCCGCCTGATGTGTACCGCTTGCGTAGCCATTTAAACGTTCGCAATACAAGGCGCAACGAATTGCTCAGATATTGGCACCCTCACTAAAGTCTACTGACCTGACTCACTTGAAGGACAATCCTTAAAGGCATTGTTGTTTGCTTGCGGTATCCTATGAAGTGATGGATCGCATGTGGTGGAAAGCATTAGAAAAGGCTTTTATATATCCAGCAGTAGATAGATACGTGCTTATAAAGATAATAAATAAATAACTGATATTACATAAATACATTTTATTTTTGTAATTACACACATAAAGCAGACATGTTCATGCACACTAGGTATATAATATTTATCTTGCGCGGGGATCAAACCCGCGACGCCGGATTCAAAGTGGACATGGCTAGCCATTCGACCACCAGGCTCGTCTAAGTAAGACGATGACGGTGATTCTATGAAGTGGAGCTACTTCCCCAGTCAAGCTCGACTCGCACTACCTCTCTTCGCCACAGCTTTGTTTGCCTAATGGCGCCACATGCAGTTGACAGGCAGCGTTGGCTCCAAAGTTGGAATGATTCAATTACACTTAGAGTATCAAATTACAAGGAGCTCTAGAATAGAGGTGACTCTATTATACTAACGATATGCTCATGACATTTAGTTGAAAGCGCAAGTATGCTCCCGATATTAGCATGAACTAGAATTCAGAAGGTCTCCGCGCTGAAAACTAATGGAAAAACACATGAATATTGAGTGCATCTGCAGCTAACAACCGGCACAAGGTTGTGGGGCACACGTGCAGCAGCACGGGATCGCGAGCACACCAACGTGACGTGCTTGCTGCTCATTCCCAAGAATAAGGACAAAAGCCACGTGACGTGTTTATTTAACCCCATTTAATGTGGACTCATTTTTGTTATTCATCTTGACCGTCATACTTTATTTAATGTTAAGATTTAAAGTTGGAATTAGGGAATATAGGGTGACGGGGCGGGCAAAATGCCACTGGTCCTCGGTCCAAGGTTGCCCCGGCCCAAAAGACCCTGAAGGCCTATTCCAAAATAAAAATTGAAGATATTTTAGCTGATCATATTTAAAAATAGTAAAGTTGATACTGTTGATTGTTGGCACTTGGTGGAACATTATTATCATAATGTTATAATAAAGCACTTGTTCCGCCCGGTTTCGCCGCTAAGGCATTATCAAGGTAAGCAGATGGTGTTTGTGTTTCTACTCTATAATACTGTAGAAACACAAACACCATCTGCTTACCTTGATAATGCCTTAGCGACGAAACCGGGCGGAACAAGTGCTTTATTATAACATTATGATAATAATGTTCCACCAAGTGCCAACAATCAACAGTATCAACTTTACTATTTTTAAATATGATCAGCTAAAATATCTTCAATTTTTATTTTGGTCGGTAAAAATAAAAATAAATGTAATTACGTGGAACAGTAAAAGTGCTTTATTATTATAACATTATGTTAAAAATTGTAATTTACGTGCTTCGAAAAGCACGGTAAACTGTTCAGTCCTGCCCCCTTACCACCAACTCTTATTGCGATTCAATAACTGAATAGAATGCTTATTCATGCCAATGAATAAGCGACTCTATTTCAAATTGCATAGTAAGGGGGCTGTTGTCATTAGATGACAGTCGTTCAGCCAAGTCAGTGGCCTTGGGGCGATTTGAAAACACTGGTCTCCGCCAACTCTCAGTTGAGCAGCGTGGTGGAGTATGCTCTGAACCCCTTCCATTGAGGGGAGATCGACAATATAATATCAAAGACAATATAATATCCTGAAGGATAGCCTAAATCGTAGCTTCATTTTATACCGCTAAGGTTACATGCAACCATAGTGAGATGATTATGGGTTGATGCCGAAATGCTTCTTAAGAAATACATTAAAACAAAATACTCATATCTTTTTTTTTAATAAAAATATTTTTTTATTCCTCTTTGAATTATATGACAATCATCACTTTATATGCGTTAGAAAAGTCAAAAAATTATCCCGGCTGATGGTAAATATCAACCACGCATTGTACAATCCTATATAATACAACAAACCCTTTTTGAAAATCCACCATGGCCATAATAGCGAATCGATTGACACCTTATTCATTTAAATATGATGAAAGTTTTGGTGCTACAAAGAGGCAATCCTATAATCATAACCCTTCTTTTTTTTGGCTTTGCCGAAATCTAAACCAAAGGTCAAAAACCTCCGATCACAGCAAACAATGATCTGAGGTCTAAACAAACCCTTTTGACTCCAGCGCCATTGACCAAACACGAATTCATTTCTTTAAATATAATCTATTGCGTGATTTTAAAATGTCCTATGGACAAAGCCTGATACATATTACATAATAATAACACTCTATTATTTACGTGATTCGCTAACAATCCAACACATAAACAAACAAAAATTCTAAACATAACTATTATAAATGAAATAAAAATAAGCTTTACTTACTTAATTTTTTAATTTTAATTTAACTCTTTTTTTAACTCAGGATTTTGTTAAGTCATATCGGGAAAAAAATATCATCATATAATTTTTTATCGTAGTTGGTAGGGTGGTTTAACTATGAAAACAAAAGAAGCAATAAAACACGCCACACAGTTACTGTTCCACTAATTAACCAGACCATTTTTTTTTTTACATTGAGATTCCAAACTAAAACAACACAAAAATGGATCCCAGTTCCATGGAATTTGTACAATTGAAAAACAATAACATTTATGTTTAAAATGTTCTAAGAACGTTGTGTTTTGTAATTGAAATGCACAATATTGGTGCACCAATTTGTCACACAAATTCAGTAGGCTCTTTGATTTCTTCGGCGTGTCCCTTGAGAAAAACAAAGCCATGAAACAATAAACGACTTTCGCTTTAACTTTCTGTTTCAAAGGGCGTAATTTATTGTAACCTGTATTGTATGGTACATACAAAATGTGTCATCGGCGACAAATTGTTGTATAACTACGCAGTTACGAGAATGAGAAAGACAACGGTGTTTTTTTAAAGAGAAACGAAAAGGAAGTCGCAATATTTACAATACTCAAAGGCTGGCAACGGATCGGCGCCGGCGCGGCCCCTTGGCGCTGGTGGACCACCAGGTAACCCACGTGCTCGTTTTCTCCCCGTCTCATATAATAAAAAATACACAGATAGTTGCATAACTAATGTAACTTTTAGGCAAAAGTTACAGTCCATCTAATAAATGATGCCACCGCCTGCCGCAAGTAACGATCGATAGCGGTAGTTATGGTAGGCGTCCGTCCCTCTTCTGTAATAGCCCGGCATTTAATTCACCCAGATCTCACCACCATAGCTCATAAATTTTCAATCACACTTTGTAATAGTCTCAACGCCTGCCGAGACCTGCTCATGGGTATATCGTTCCATTGATATGTCATGGAGCGGGTCACGGCGGGTGTATCAACCTTCGCAAAGGGGCCTCTATACGTTTGGTCCATATCCCCGGGCATGCCTACCAAATGACCGAGTTTGTCTTGTAATTTTAAGAGAGATAATAATACCGATTGAACAATGGGGTGTGTTCAGAGCAATTATTTGACATGATGACCACTGCCTCCTTCTACAGTCCCACAACTGGCCATCGACAAAGAATTAAGACTCGCATATTAGAACCCAAGTTCCCACGTACTGTGTAGTTTCAGAGAAGTTTTCTTCAACGTATTATCAAGCTGTGGAATGAACTGCCTACCTAGGTTTTTCGAGGAGACTAAAGCATAGGGTTCATCAAAAGGACGTGAAAAGGTTTTTACAGTGTCGGCAATGCACGTCAACGTCATTGCGTATTCTACAACTGTACAAAGGATTGTCGTCAGAGGAATTCTTTGATAAAATGTCTACGACCTGTTTGTATAGTGTGTATAGCACACTCGCACCGCGCTTTTTTTTATGCGAGAGGGGCAAACGAGCATGTGGGTCACCTGGTGGAAAGCAATCACCACCGCCCATGGAGACCAGCTACACCAAGGGGTCGCCGATCCGTTGCCAGCCTTTTAAGGAAAATGAAAACTCTGTTCTTGAAGGCACCCATGTCGTAGTTGTTCGGAAATACCGCTGAGGGAAGTTGATTCCACAGTTTCACTGTGGAATAAACTTCCTAATAAAAATTAAAGCTGGAAATTCATCCACAAAAATTGCAAACTAAACGAGCGCGTGCTGGTTTTTTTTATCTCGAGCTCCCGAGCTATGAAATGTCCTGCCAAGGTTTTCCCTACAAACCCACCACGTCCCATGGCTCCCAATAGATAAAAAAAAAATATTTACTACACTGGAGTAGGCTAAACATGACAATATTTAGTAATATTACAATGAAGGATATCTACTAATATTAGCGATCGCCCGTGTGAAATTCATACCAACTTTCATTCTGAAATGAATTCTTAGACAAAAATTCTCTAATCTCTCAAGTTAAGCTTTTAAAGATTACCTGGAAGAGATTGCGATTATATTATTGTTCAGTATTTGGTGCAATAAAGAGTAATGTATTGTAATACAAAATTTGATAATCATTTATTTATTTGCGGAATGTATTATACTGAATAGGTGTTTACAATCATTCTATATTATGTGCATTCAACCTACATGCAGACGATAAATATTCATTAAGATAAGTTAACCTAACCGATACCGAATCAAGTACGTTAGATTGAGATATAAGTACTATGTCCTAGTACTTAAGTATATCTCAATATTTCGTTGACACTGAATATGGATCGGAAATATGTATAAGATACTTAATTGGGCCTTCGTTTGTATAGCGAGAATTTTCAAAAAAACCTTTCCTAGTGCACCCCTAGTGGAATCTCTAGGTTAAGTCTAACAGCAGTTTGAGCTGTGCAATATATCAATTAGTCACTCAGTCAGTTTCCTCTGGTTTCTTCATTTATACATATAGATTTAGGAAATAGGTACCTAATAAAACTGAAGGTGAACTTTTACAATGACAGGCTGCTACTACCATTTATGTCGTAAGGATAGCCACATCGTTTTGTTTGACAATTGCCGCCGAGAACTCGATTAGTAAGGGATACTTCCCTTCGGAGAATTTGTAAAGAAATATGCCTTCATAGCACATCTTTGTTTTGAAGTTACATTTGTACAGAATTGAACGGAATTCCAGTCATGTCTTGTCACCATTGCTACAATACTTTTTTTTTAGCCTTTTACATAAAAAACTCTATTAAAATAAATAAAATTATAAATAAATACATATTTTTGTAAAATATTCGACACCGCCATCTAGTACCAAACTAAGCAAAGCTTGTTATAATACGAAACTGATAAATATACTTAAAGACATTTTTTTTTTTGTAAATACATGGAAATAAGACACAGAAGACACCCAGACCAAGACAAACAGACGTGTTCATGCACACAAATGTTTGTCTTGTCTTGTCTTGCGGGGATCGTACCCACGACCTCGGAATCAAAGTAACCACTGCTAGCCATTCGACCACCGGGAGGGGCCTACCGCCGAAGCTGAAGCTGATTACTATCAAACATTTTGATTCAAAAAATACATTTTAGTAATTGATAAACATCTTCAGCTCAGTAAGTAGAGCTCCAAGGTTTCTACCAGCTAAGTTAACACAAGTACCATAAATCTAAGCATATTCGCAATCAAAAAATCAGATCGGAATAGGCTTCAGCTTAGCCCGTAGTGTCCCAGGCCAATCAATGAGAATAAATTAATAATTCATCATCATCATCATCAGGTCATTTTAGTCTCCACTACAGGAGCACGACCCTCTCTCGTCCGTCCCTGACAGAAGGAGGATTTGGCCTACACTCCCCACGATGGCCAGACGGGTTGGGGAGGCCTGATCGATGTTTTATAATGTATTTCTCTTAGTCGCCTTGTACGACATCCACGGGAAGAGATGGAGTGGTTCTATTCTAGTATGCCGGAAACCACACGGCCAATTAATAATTAGTCCTCTGTTAATATTTCATAAGTTTAAGTTTCGCCATTATTTACGACTCGAACAAAACAATAAATTAAATGATAAATGGATAAACGAAACGTGACTTGTATTAAAAGCCTGTTTATTTCATTGTATAACTTCACCAAATAGCTGTTACATGTACTGTACTATGTAAAGCCTTCGGTAAAGCCTATTAAGCCCGAATGTATGCATATTTACCATTTTAAAAGGGCGTAGCATTCTTTAATGTAAGTACATACATTCCGAGTTCTGAGAGGCCCACAAACCAGAGGATCGGATCTGGAAAATAGCTTGGCGATTATTCCATCTCGCTTGCTCTTATGCTTTCACTGTGCCATGGAGAAAGATAGGTGATAGGCCTACCAAAGGCGTAAGTTGGCCAAAGTGAAATGACCGCCGCTGACCATTTTGGCAGTTGCGTCATTCATTCGAGACTTGAATTCGAAGCTTACCTACTATATATTGGTGATCCAAAAAAATACGGAGCCAAATTATTTGGATCGTGTCTTGAATTTTATTCCGACTTTTTATTTTATTTTAAATACCAACATTAATGTGACCTCTACAGCATATAACTTATCTTTATCATAAATATAATTATGTTAATAGATATTTATGAGTACTGAATAGTGTAGTAGCGTCAGTACTATTACTTATACTGTGGTAGTAGTTTAGGTAGGTATTATTTTCGTAGCTAGATAGTATTTTAAAAATATTATAAATAAATAATTTACATAATTTTCTGACATCTTATAGATATTTGTCTTATCCAAGAATTTTATTTTTAGGAAATTAATTTCATCTGAAATTGCTATTTTATACGAGCAGATCAATATAAAATAATTAGTATCCATACGTTACAGATATTTTAATAAAACACATAAATTAATAGCAAATATGTATAAAATCAATAAAAGCTAGTCATTGTTCAAATTCAAATTCAGTTTATTGGCAATTACAAGGTTAGTTGACAATGATTTGGGATCTCCTCTGTTAAGTTGAAATAACCTGTATGAGAGGAGTCCCCTCTTCTCTGTGACAATTTTAATCTTGTAATACAAAACTAATTGTGACACTGAGAAACATTATAAAGGTTCAAAATCAGCGCAGAAAATGTCCTCTTACATCTTAAATAAATAATTTTTAATAATAAATCATAATTCCAATAGCAAAATATCAGAATCTAATCTTTTTGTATGAAAGCAAGTCATGAAGCACACAATTGCGTGCTATATTCAAAAACCGTGTTTTTACGACATTCGCGTCCAAGTTCAACAGCCACTGCCACGCCGCTCTAGACATGGTTAAGGAAGGATGAAGTCGACCCACTTGTGGTTCCCTGACCTCCGCCGCAGCCTAGCATAGCATCTTCCGTCTCCGTCATACTCGAATCTCAGTTACTACCATCTCTCTCACTCCCGGAATATTTTTGCAAGCGCGCTCGGAAAATGGCGCGGAGGCAGCTAGCAGTGATGACAAAGAATTTTTTGACTTAGAATTGAATTGCTAAGAATGTTATTTGAATGGAGTAATGACCTATGCTGGGAAAATTTGAATTAACCCAAAGTCATGCTGTTGAGTAAAGAGAGAGATTAGAAATAATAAAATTATTTGTAGCTTAATTGCATTTCATATTTTTAAGCATCGACATTGCTTAAAAATATGAAATGCTATTAAGTGTAGTAAGTAATGCTGACACAGATAGACACTTGAAGTGGGTAGTATAAGTTAGCGAAAAGTTCTAGATCTGGGGTATAAGTAGATAAGTATTTAAAGTACGTTAACCTTGTAAATATATTTGCGGTATAAATGTAGTGTATAAAGTACATTAAGTTATATATGCATACGTATGGTATGAACATAAAATATACCGGAAGTACATCCTATACTTGTTGATATTTTATATATTTTATGATATACACAGTGTACATGTATGTTAAAATCAAAGTAATTAAATATTTTTCTGAATTATAAATAGGTAGTAAATATTCCGAATTAAAAAAAAAGTAAAAACAATCCATTTTTTACTTTTTTGTACATTTTTAATAATTTTGAATCCGTAACGAGTCATAAATAATATTAGAAATGTATAAAAAATAAGGTCGTGTAACTAAGGGTTATTTATTATAATAATTGTAATGAATTCTTCACACGATTCTGGAAGGATGTTTTGACAGTTCATGTCACGTTTACGGTCACTCTGAATTTCAACGGCTATATGCTCGTGACCTGTGGTGACTACGTTATATATTATGTATTTATTATTCAATTTATAATCTCCCATGCATAAATAGTCGACAGGAAAATTTGCTGTTGTTATTATTTAAAACAATACCAGTAAATGCTGTAAATTTGTAACAACTTTTCGGTCAATAATTCCAATGTTTTCCGAACAGACGTTTAATATAATATGTACACTTTTAAAAAAAAAACATTTTTTTTTTAATTATGTCGGTACTTAATTTCTTCGTGAATAATAATCTAGACACTAAGTGTGTATATACTAACAAATATGAAAATTTTAAATCCTATAACAAAAAGTAAAAACGTTTTTTTATTTTAATAATTGGTAATTAATTCTTTACACGAGTGTGAAAGGTTGTTTTCGGTGTCGTGTCACGTTGACGGTCATGCTGAATTTCAGTGAAGTTTTCTCATAACCCGTCGTCGCTATTCTTACGTACAATAGTCGACATCAATAAATTAATAATTTTGTTATATAAAATGACAGAGGTATTTTCTTTAAATTTGTGAGAAACTATCAGTATTTTTGAAGTATTAATCCCAATAAGTTTTTAATTTCTAATAGGTCAATATTTACAAATATTGATTTTTTTTTCTATATACTTACTTAAAATAAAGCACTCATATGTGAAGGAGCAAAAAATTATTAGTACAGCGAAACTTACCTTTCATAAACTTTCAAAAATATGCACATATTTAATTTTTTTCTTCGTAATTTTGTTATCAAATAAGTTGATCCATTTATCTTTGAAATTATAATTTTCACAGATGTTCTGTTACCTAGGGACTAGAGAATAATCAACGATAGATTTTCATACGAATTGATAGGAATATCGATTTCATAAATAAGCTTAATCAATTCTGAAGTCATCCATCCGGTGTCAATGATGTTAATGACCTTAGTCAGCGGAAACAAAACACAATACCTACAATTTGATCTCGGAGAAACGAGTTAATCTCGATGTTATACATTCTATTCGAATTCATTTGCGGGAAATTTATTCACGTTATGTATGTATGATTATAATGTATTGGATCAGATCTGTTGCTCGCGGTTGCTTGCGATTTGGATTTTAAGTAGGCTATGTGATATGTCTGTGGCCAAAAAGTGTGAGCAAAAAAATACGTAGATTTATTTATCTTTATCTGTCTAAACGCATTAAAACGATATAAATATATAAATCTACGTATTTTTTTTTTGGCATTATGGACAGCTGTGGATAGTTTGACACTAATTATAGTCCGAGAACTGGCCCCAATTTTTGGGTGGGTATTTGAGGCAAGTTGAAAACTTGTCACATACATCTCCTATTATACGCCAACACGAAACTGTAGACCCTCAAAAAGACAGGTCGTTTTGGTGGGACTTTCTACCTGCCAGGTGATCTAACAAATATAACTCTCTCGCACCTATACATATGTAATTTGTAAGTTGATAATAATAAAGATCCCAATATAGTGGGATCTTTATTATTATTTAATAGTTGAGTTCTCATACATCTGATACCCTCATATTATTTTTCTTCAATATCTCCTACGTGCATACTCCACTGCGCTGTTCATAGAACTAATAATAAAGAGGATTCCTCTTTATTATTAGTTCTGTGGCGCTGTTCAACTGGGGGTTGGCAGAGGCCAGTGTTTTCAAGCCACTACTTTACTTTTCTTTTCTACCCTGCGTACTTTCTGCTGGTCTCTTGTAACGACCTCGCCTCCCATCTGAGACGTAACTGGGCACCTACCGCCGAAGCTGAAGCCGATTACTATCGAATTTTTTGATTGCGAAAATCAAAATATAGCTTAGATTGGCGGTAATTGTATTTAGCTTAGGTAGTAGAAACCATAGAGCTCTACCAATTGAGCTCAAGATGTTTGGCATTTACTTACTAAGATCAAAATTTGGCGATCAAAAATTCCGGGCCCCTGGACCGGTTTGTAGGGCAACGCACACACGCTTCACCCTTTACTGAAATGCCATTGTTTATGTAGGTTTTCATACGAATTGATTTGAGTAAACGACGTGACATTTGTATGGCCGGGGTGTGACTAGAAGCATGAATGAAACTTATACGCATCAGTGGAACAAAATTTATTACAACGTAGAAGTTGCACAGCACTATGACTGTTGAAAGAGATCGACAAAAGATTATAACTCTACCATATAAAGAAGGACACTGGGTTTCATTTTCTAAAACCCGATTACACCAAGGTGACGCAAAGCGGAGGTCGAGCGACACAACACTCGAAATCGAAAGGGTTTAACTGAAAGGGATCGATCCCGTTATCCTGGAGCGAGATGGAAAGCTTCCGTTAACGGAGCTCGTGTCAGACAGTCATCAAGTAAAGTAGTTCTAGTTATATGACTAGATTTAATGTGATGATAGTTGGATGTTGTCTGGCCTCGGACTAGATTGGTATGCTGATTTCAAAGGAATTGCTTCTTCGTCTGCTCGTGATCAGAGTTTATATTGCAGCGATCATAGCCAGATAATTTTGATAAAGAAAATAAAAAAAAAAAAATTATGAAAATCGCACTTGTACCTGTGGGGTGTAAGTAGCTCTGGCAGATGAGGGAGGAAGGTATTAGAGGCCGCGCGTATGACGACGAAGCGTTGGACGCCCTCCTTCTAGATGGTCCGATGACCTTAAGAAAGCGGCTGGAAGCGGAAGGCGGAGGATCGTATTTGTTGGAAAGCATTGGCGAAGGCTTATATCCAGCAGTGTGTAGATACAGGCTGATGATGATGATAATGATTTTCTAATGTGATTTAATAACTTTCCATTTGAAATGCCTTGTTATGTTTTCAGTATTATACATGTGTACGTGTATGTTTTATAATAAACTAGCGGCCCGGTACGTGCTTCGCTACGTATAAAGTGAAATACTAAAAAAATTTAATTGGAACATCAAATTCATTTATTCAAACAAAAAAATATTTTATTAAAATTTAATCCAAAACATTTGGATAAACAATATTTTTTTGTTTTTCCATTTTGAGCATGAATAAACAAACGGCCGGGGGGTACCGGCAACATAAAGTCGAAGCACGTCCAAAATGAAATGACCACATGAATGACATAACAACATGATTGTACTGTCAACACTGAAAAAAGTTTCAATTTAACAGCACAATCCCCATCTGAAAAAAGTTTCAATTTGACAGCAAAATCCCCATTAGCAAAATGATCCGCCATTTATTGAATTCATTTGGTACAAAAAATGTGATAAATGAAGAATCGCTCTACCGATTTTGTGCAAACTTCACATAAACCATCTACTAAATATTCCGAACAAAGCCTAAACATTTGGTTTGGATAGGTGAGCCCGCTCTTGAGTTATAAAATTACAACGAAAAGTGGCATTGATTTATATATTGTATATAGATAGATAAATAAATAAATGAATGGACTGTTCTACGTCAGATTTTTCTAATTTTGATCGAGTTTAGGAAAAAAGATCTTACTTTACATATTTTTTTATACTACGGCGTACTGATAAATATTCGGTTACTCACTGTAGCCATATAAAAGATCAGACAGAGAAATGTCGCTCATACAAGTCCTTCGGTCCTAGTGAAGTCTCACTCACAGGAGCACAAAAACTCTCAAGGGAATTTTTATTTGACTGGCAACTCAGCTAATCAAGCAGCTTATAACAAGACAATTAAATTAAAAATTAAAAAAAACCCCTGAGCTTCTAGTGTAGTCAAGCCCTTCATTTGATACCCATATTGAGAGAGTTGTGAAAAAAAATAATAATTCGCCATTTCAGGGTGGCGAAATTAGAATTGAAATTTATCATAGTATTCTACTAGTACAAGTAGCTTATAACAAGACAATTAAATTAAAAATAAAAAAGACCCGACCTTCTAGTAGTAGTAGTATAGTCAAGCCCTTTCATTTTGATAACCATATTTGTAGAGATTATGAAAAAATATGTAACCCATCATTTTGTGGCGGCGGCTATCTTGGACTTTCATCAAACATAGCTAAGAACACTCCCGACTAATTCACCTTACAAATAAAAAAAAACCTAAATCGGTTCATCCGTTCGGGGCCTACTATGCCACAGACAGACACACAAACAATTACAGAGATACGTTAAACTTACCTATAACACCCCGTCATTTTTGCTTCGGGGGTTAAAAACGCTGCGGGCTCTCCTTAGCGACTACCTCGTTCATCAAGTAGCAGGGTGCACCACGTGAAGGTGAGGTTGCACTCACTTTTCCTAAAATTCAAAATGATAATTCCAAATACAACAGAAGAAAAGAAACTGCAGTAAAAGATGTTAACTTCATAAATACAGATTGAATTTAAAGGTTACACAACAAAATAATCGGTATTCCCTGTTATTATTTACATCAATGAATGAATGGCCTGTGACCCGTGGCCCGTTCCATCCAATAGTTGAGCATTGCCCCTCGGCGTGACTCAAGGATAATACCCAGGCTCTGACACACTTAGTGCTCCACTCAGACCGCTAACTGTTGTTGTCTTACGTATAAGATCAAGGACGTTTGAACCTTTTTTTTATTCTCAGTGGAAAAATGCTTTAAGCATCGCACGCGGTCGATGGGCGTTGTCGGCGTGGTGGGTTTGTCGGGCTCATACTCCGTCCTACTAAGAGTTTCTACCAGGTAGATTTACCGACTAAAACATCACCGGTGTTCCTTCTTACTGCATATTATGTAGGTTCTGAATTCAATCCGTATACGATTTTTTTTTATACTACGTCGGGTGGCAGACAAGCATACGGCCCGCCTGATGAGAAGCGGTTACCATAGCCATATTAACGCTCGCAACATAAAATATAGCTCGCGCACCGCCAGCCCCGCTGCCAACGCAGCATCTCGTTCCTTTCTAGTGACCTCACTCACGCACAGGAACACAACAACCCTCAAGGGAATTGTTATTTCGCTGCGGTATTCTGTGAGGTGGAGGTACCTACACCTCACAGAATTACATTCTTCATCACTGTACATTCTCCAGTCGGTTAGCTTACAATTACGCTCCCTGCCTCTCTTTTCGCCAGAGCTTCGTTTGTCAGTCAGCAGAGTGCACCACGTGCAGGTGAAGTTGGCTTTGGTTCAAAGATGTTGATGAACCACTTACACCCCAAAACATTCTGGAAACGATTTTGGAATAATATAATATCTACCTACGTATATTCTAGAATATACGGAAAATGTTTAGGATACGTCTTCTTAACTAGATACTATGAATAGGTAGGTATCTATTGTTTGCATCCGTAACCGAATCACAGACAAACGTGTCTATTGCTCATAGAAGACAAACGACGTCCACACAATTCTTTCACAGTGATGGCATTGAGCCGTGTGTCCTACATAGACGTAACGGTACCAAGTCCTGACCAAAACACCAATACGGCCACGCGAATATTTCCGTCAATTAACCTGTTAAGCACTCGGAAACGCATTATGAGGCCTTTACACTTTACGCTATTTCCATATATTACCTATTTGACGGGTTAATATTTGGTCAGACGCGTATGTAATGACGGGTTGTAAACAGACTTTTGTGTGTTTATCATCGCGAGTCTCACGGTTGTACGGATAATAGTAAATATACCTATATATTTATAAGTAAACGTATCCACAGAAATGTGTATGAAAATAATTGTCTAAATGAAATATTACCATTGCGTAATTTATTTACCTACTACTTGTCTGACTACATAAATTAACGATAAAGTGATAAGTATTGTCTGGTGCTATAAAAAGTATATTAAATAATCATAAAATGGTACCTAACCTTGTTATTAGTGGGTTTCAAGGTACTTTTATAAACTATATTTTGTCATTAGGATAGGAAACAAGCAAACAAATATGACGAATAACGCTATTTTAAGGATTATTACTCGTGCGTTGCTACCTACATCAAGCGCAAAATAGCAATTTCCCTATATCTTGACTACTCGCAAAACGCAGCATATATTAACGGTAAGGAATTTCAATTATACTAAAACAATATTTTATTTTCCATAAAAGCACCTATTCAAAAATAATGAGCAACGTTGAAGATTTAAGATGTAAAAATACAAAATAAATAGGCGTTTCAGTACTTTTGCTTAACACCGCCATCTTTAGGAAACTTATTACATTTCTAACGAGTTAAAGCATGCTCCATCATTATCGCCGCTTGAAAAGACGTTGCTATAAAAAGCAGCTGCTATTCGGTATACGTAACGTAGAAATAATTCAAAAAAATAATAACAGATGTCGCTACTGATATCTGTATTTCTGTGAAACTTAAAGTAACTCTGAGGGTGTAAGTGAATGAAAAATTAAATAATACGTTACACCTTACACCACATCCTTTAAGGTCGAAGCAGTCACCGTAGCCAATAGATGGTTACAAATTACAATATACTGATATATACTTACCGAACTGGCCAAGACCTTGATATACTCCGACATGTCTATAATCTCCATAAACAGGGCATTATGTATTTAATATTGGAAAAAGCCCTCAGCGCGTGAAATTTTGAATCAGTTTTCAATTACCTACATAATAAAAATATTATATAGATTTCTTTAAATTGTCGGTTACCGAACAAACATACGACTTGACGTAAGCCATATGTAGGGTTACCAATAAACCATACTGTATGTATATACATAAAAAAGTATACAAAAACACAGTTTTCATCATCTCTGGTAACTAGAGCCTAATAAAACATGTTCATAAATTTTCATGAAGAATAGCATAGTATAATTATGTGAAATTAGCTATTTGAGGTACCTATTTGAGAACTCTTACATTTTCAATGATTTAATTGTATGTTAGAAGCTCATGATTTTTTTAATAGCAAGTAATATTATAATATTCAATTGCGAGAAATACCAATATTTTTAAATCTTTTCATTTTCATACTACATATTATGTATATAAGTAGTTTCTTTTTTTTGTGTTAATTTTTTTTTTTTTCAAGAAAATCAATATATTAGGGTTGACCGTAAAAAAAAAGTTGCTTGCGCTGGCCACACAATGGGCATTGTTCTCCTGCTGGTATCCTCGTTGGTAACACTAGCATTTTCCTACGTAGGTATGGTGCACTAGCAGAAACACAACCATCCTCAAAGGTGTTTCTATTTGGTTGCGAGCGAGACTATTTGATTTACGAATTTTAGTTGGTACAGTCAGTAGAAAAGGCTAGTTTTTCTTTTGTTTTTAGATTTTTAAATTCACATAGTATGTTAGGAAAAGACAAGCTATCGTGTGCGCCTAGATTGCTAACATACAATTACTCACTAACATGGTTGTTTTCCGTTATAATTATGAAATGTAATTCAAATTACACATTATGCAAAATGTGCGCATAAGTTTAAGCCGCATAACTTGCATATAATAAATTATTTAATTCGTTATTATTACGTCCAATTTTGTTGATAGGCTTGTGAACATTTTTTTTTATTTCGATTTGTTATTTAAAGACGTCACAATAATATAACTATAGGCGAAAGAATTACTTCAATAGCATAAAAACTTCTGGAGATATGATTGAAGATCACAAATTAGGACTATCCCGAAAATGCTCCATACAAAAGGCTACCATGTTATGACGTCACACCACGCTATTTTATATGCATTAAATCAGAAATTTGTACGACAGCTATGTTAAATATTTCATTTATGTAGCTAGTGCCGTAACAAAAGTTTCAATATTTCGTGTTGTTTCTACAATGGTAATATTTATTTTTTATAATTTCATACTTTTAAAATAGACTTAGGATTTTTCGTTACGCTATTAAGTATTAATAATTATCCCATCTTATATTTGATTTACAAATTTTTATTTTTATTTTACCGACTGTGGCATAGCTCAAGAGGATAGTCATGTATTTAATCTTATTACCAATATATACGAGAATACCAAATTAGACATTTGTGAGATCGAGACTTGATCAGAACTGAATTTTGAGTACATTTATATTACGAGAATTGCCCCTCTATTCTGTACAATCACACTCTATGTTCCTCGTAACTACTGGCATGCTGAACAGATTTTGCTGAATCTGTTATTAGTCTTGAATTATTGATAACGCGAGTGTCACTGGGTACTAAATAAAAACTATAAAAATAACACTGAGAAACTAAAAAATAATAATAAGCCATGTATTTTTTACTTCTTTTTTATTTAAGTACGAACAAACAATTACTTACTGAATTTCGCTCATCAAGCCCTTTCATTGAATAAGCTTATCTAAGGGTTATTTTTAAACGGGGGCCACCACACATTCCCATCACTATCTTCTGTGTAGCCAGGATTAGCAGTGACGACCGCCCAAAAAGGCAATGAACAGTGAAGTCCATTGCAGTCCCGGGGGTAAAACTCCGGATGCCTTGGAACTCACGACGAATTTAATTAGAAGAAATTAGTAGGAGTAAGAAGCTTTTGGAATTTGACTCCCCTCTTCTATCTAGAGGTTAATGTGGAGATCATAAATCGCCATTTTGCGCCGGCCATATTGGACTTAAAATGATGGCACTTAGATAATCATGCATACACACGAGAACCAAACGGATTGAACAAATTTCAGCAATCAGACACTAAGAGTTGATTCAAATTTAATTTGCAAAATTTGTTTATATTCACCGAATTGAAACTAAATAAAATAAAAGCTTGTAAAAATTGTTGGTATCTTTGAAAACGTATTTGTGGTTGCAATGTTACCGTTTCATATTTCTTATAATTTGGTAAATTTTATTATATGAGAAAAGTAAACCCACAAGTCGATAAATATTATTCGAAAAATAATATGACAATATTCTGAGAATAAAAAAAATCATGTATATGTCCTGTCATGTGACAGATTCATTGCATATCGCCTGAGTGCACTACGAATTATTTATGCCTCTAAGTATGGTATAATCTACTATATAAAAATAAGTCGGGTTTTCCTTCCTGACGCTATAACTCCAGAACGCACGAACCGATTTCCACGGTTTTGCATTCGTTGGAAAGGTCTCGGGCTCCGTGAGGTTTAAACGGTGAGAAATTTTGGAAAAATTTCAAGAAAGATAGTAAAAACAACAATTTTATTTTCCCATACAAAGTGTTCCCACTATAGGTGAATGTCATGGCAACAAAGATGGCTAACCTACCTATCAATAGTGTCATTGTCACAAAGGATCGACATGTTTGTTGGTTGTCAAATATGATTTTCTCAGAAATGACTTAGAAATGACACAATATAATAGACATCAAGCATGGAGTTGAAATATGTAGTGACTATTTATGGTAAATCATAATTTGTACAGTACTTTAGAATAAATAATGGAAATCTGCAAATTTCATAAACACTCGCATTGGAAATTACAAAAATGATTGCAATTGTAATCAGCGTCCGCAGTGCGAATAGTACCAGACAATGTGGGTTGAACGCAGAACGGGGTTTGGATTCACATAGAGTTGTAGGTATAACTTCGCATATGGTAAGACCAAAGACATATTATATAGGTCTGTCATGTTCCAAAGACCAAGATTAAATTACAAAATAAAACAGATTCCTCATTATTTATTCTAAATTACTTAAATCTGTAATTCATATTTGTCGTTTTGTCACAAATTTATTGGGCGAGAACTTTCTTTACTGAGGTCTAAAGGGCTACCAGGGGCTTTTATCGACATCATCAGAGACATGTACCTAAATTCCAATTCCATAGTTTAGACCTCTGTCGGAGATTCTGATGATATTGCACTGGCGGATGCGGATAGGGGGCAGTTGGTGCGACGGGTGAATTAATGGAAGAAATCATTTGAGAACTATGGCCTGAATCTGAATGCGGTCAAGATCGAGTACATGGGCTGCAAAACAACAGATCCCACGACCGTGCACATAAGGATATGGTCGAATGGACGGGCGGTTTAAGTACATGGGATCAGTTCTTCGATCATCGGGTAGCATCGACTGCGAGATTTCAGTAGCTTGGACTAAGTGGCTTGAGGTAACCAGTGTCCTCAGTGAGTCCAAAATTCCGCCAAAGTTAAAAGGACAAATCTATAAATCGATGATTAGACCATTTTATACATTAGTAAAGCATCATCAATACTTGAGCGACGACACGTGCAGGAGTTGCGGTTCATGGAGTTGAATATGGTGCACAGTATGCGCAAGGCTTCGTGGAAGGGCCGTGTCATTCCCGGATCAGATATAACTTCATGTCCGTGACATGGCAGGCAAACTGCAGAGAATCATCTAAGCTGTTATGGTCAAATTATAAGGAAACCGGCAAGTTAGGAAACAAATGTCTTACAATGCTATATCCTCCAGGTTGGGGCAAACAGGGTAGGGTTAAGAAGAAACACAGATCTTAGAACTTATATATTTATAAGTAGGTGAAACGAAGTTCACCGTGTCATCTAGTATGATATAGTTACTACACAGTAGACAATTCACACTAGAAAAATTTACCATGATATAGACATGGTGTGCAGATGAACTAATGGGGATGAAAATGAAATATTTTACATTTCTTTGAATAGGATCTCGGTAACACATGCACGATTATAAAGGCGGGTTTTCTGCAAGCGTGTTTTCGAAACATTCTACAAAAACATTGAGACAAAGAGGCGTATAACTTATAAGGTATAACCATACCTTATAAGTTATGCCAATAAAATACTTATCACAAAATTTAAAATAAAATATTGTCACTGGTCAAAAGAAGACAAAAGGTTCAATGTGATATCTCCCTCTCGGCATTTACTGACAATAGCTCATTCCAGTTGTACGACAACTTCCATAAGTGGCATCCTCGTGGCATCATTAACCAAAAATCCTAAGTCTATGGTGGGACCAACTAAAAACAAGTTTTCAAACCATAGAGAAATTATTTTATCTGTCTATGATTAAACGTCATTTTGATTACATTCAAAAATTCTAAACCAGTGTTTTTTTGATTACTCAAAATTATGTACTAGACTGAAATGAATCAGAAATCAAGAATTTTCAAACCGAAATCGCAACAAGCACAGCCTATAACTAAAATGCTAAACGTAGCTCAAAATATAACTCATGAAAAGACCTTAGGTAATATTAACCTCCAACCCGTGAAACAGACCGCAGAAGCTGATCTTGTCGAATATAATGAGGAACAACAAGCAAATAATGCTTTCCAGTCTGAAGTAGAAAGATTCATAGAAATCTCCAAATATTTTTCAAGTCCTTTACGTAAAACTGCTTCATATATCTGTGAGAATAGTCTCGTTTCCTACCCTAATCCATTTGTCATACAATATAAGCGAGGAGGTGTAACAACAGAGCATATAAAGTTTTCTAATCTCACATTGCAACCAGTTTACATCAAGTTATTCAAACTAGTACCAGATATAGAACAGCTGAAGTATCTAAATTTAAGTCTTTCACGATGTAAGAGGATACCTCCTGGTCTCTCATTCAATTTAGGTTTCATATACGATGATGTGAATGAGAAACCGTCTTGTAATGCCAAAATGATTTTCGTTGCATCCAGAAAATCAACAACTCCGTGCTATCAAGTTTGCGAAATTGATCTACAAATTGAGGCACTTAAAATTAGATTAGTTACAATATAAAAAAAGGCTCAATCTTAGAGTATAAAATATAAATAGTATATACCTATTGTTAACTGGTTAGTAATATTCATAACTAGTTTTTAAGAATCTCTAGCTGATATACAAATGTTATAAGCAGGAGAAGATGAAACCTTTAATGTATCTTTACTTCCCGGCGTTGACTTAATTCATCTGGGTAAAATCATCGAGGTTAATTAAATGAACACATTAATAGATTCAACGCAATTGTACTTTATTTAATACAATAAATGAAACTCAGTGGTGGTTTTTTCATTTCTTCTGTGTCTATAAAAAGCAACCGAAACTGCTAGATTTGTCAAAGCGCAGTTCAAACCACCGGACGAATTGGGTTGGCATATAATTTTATTCAAGGCACTATGACGTAATGATACACGAAGAAGGGATTTTTGAAAATTCCCATGGGACACACGCGAAGTCGTGGGTGCAATTACTACAAATTACTAGTTCAATTTACTAAAGGATGCTGAACTCGTCACCAAATTTCGTCACACCAGTAAAGTTTAATATTATACATATACTCGTTTGCATATATGTATATTACGTCTGCAACGTCTTCTCGTCAAAAGGCATTGGAAATTAATCGGGGAGGCCTTTGTTTGAACATTTTATTTTATTTTTTATATCACGTCCAATGCCCAAATAAGACCGTAAGTTCAGTTGCCTGATCTAATGAAATTGTTTTCTCGTTAGTTCAGTTGACTGGACTACCGAAACATAGTTTCTCGTTAGTTCCGATGTGCTTTTGCGCCCATCGGAACTAACCTACTTCATTTATTTACTGTTAGTAATTTGAGATGTTAATAGTATTTTTATGGGTTCCAAAAAATCTTTTGATTTTTTACCGATAATAATAAATAAATAATAAATATTGTCAGACAAATTACACAGCGCCATCTAGCCCCAAAGTAAGCGAAGCTTGTGTTATGGGTACTACACAACTGATAAACATACGTAAATACATTTTTTTTTTGTAAATACATACTTATGAAACATAGAAAACACCCAGACTAAGACAAACAGACATTGTTTATTACCAGAGTATCTGGGGGCACAGCAGTGCCCCCGCCAAGTCGAGCAAGAAGCGGCACGGCCGTACCATTTTTTTCTCGAAGCAATTCAGGCCATTTTCGACCCCCTATAACTTCGTTGTGGATAAAACTAGAAACCTGAATTTTTAGTAACTAATCAGGCATTGTACAAACACAGTATATTTCAAATTTCATTCAATTTGATCCAGTAGTTTAAGAATTATAACTACTCAAAGATCTTAATTTTGTCACTCACTGAGATTTCGGCCTGTGACACGCTTGAGACAATGGGTGCGATCTCCGAAGGATAATGACCCGCTGGGGACACCAGGTGTTTACGTGATACCTTGTGACTGTGGCAGCAGCTACGTGGGGGAAACAGCCCCCTGACCACCATCTCTTATTGCGATTCAATAACTGAATAGAATGCTCATTCATACTAATGAATAAGCGACTCTATTTCAAACGGAATAGAGTCCCTTATTCATTGGTATGAATAAGAAATATATTCAATTATTGAATCGCAATAAGAGATGGTGGTAAAGGGGCAGAACGCAATGTCACCACAAGACTCTCAGAACATATTAGGAGCTTAAAAAACCTGGACAGAAATGGTTCGGCGATCACGGAACACGTACTGGATTCGGGCGTCTCTCATTACATCCGATTCGATAAGGCTAAGGTTGTTGCAAAGGAAAAGTTATTTGTTCCACGTAAAATCCACGAAGCTATCGAAATTACTCGACGTCCGAATTTCAACCGTGATACCGGATGGGTATTGCCAACGGCCTGGAAACCAGTGCACCAGATTGAGTCTAAAGAGAGTCACGATACAGTCGCCAATGCTGATACTGTCAGTTTTTACCACCACATGGTAAGCGCACTAGATGACCACGTGACCGAAGAGATAGAAGAATTGGATCCACCGCCTACCACTACGTCATCGTCGAGGGCAGCGCTCCACCAATCAACGCACCAACCCCCCACCACCCTTTCCAGTCAGGCGGCGCGCGCATTGGCGCGCAGTATCCAGTGCGAGAAACAACGGGTGGACGTGTCTGGACATTCGCCCTGATGAAGGTTTCCTTTTGAGATCGAAACTAGTCGGCTTTCCCGACAAAAAGACGTGTGACCCGTTTAATTTATTTAATTAATTTAGATATAGAATCTTCAAATTTAGAATACAATTAGTGTTTAGTGTATAAATTAAGGAAAAACTAAAATATTTTGCAATTTCGGTCCAGTTTTCTAGATACACCAACTGCATAAATAACTTTGTAATCCCATATAAATATATAGGATTACAAAGTTACATTTGCAGTGAATGAATCATAGGTGTAGAAGTGTACCCAGATATCATTTATGTTTAAAAGTAACTTCATCATCATCATTATCAGCCTGTATCTATCCACTGCTGGTTATATGCCTTTCTCAATGCTATCCACCGTATGCGATCCTCCGCTTTCCGCATCCAACCGGTTCCATCTAGAGAGGGGGTGCCCTACGCTTCGTCGCTCAATACGTGGCCTCCACTCTAGGACTTTCCTCCCCCATCTGCCATTGCTGACTCAGCAGATGTGGCCAGCCCACCGCCACTTCAACTCGCTGACTCTGAGAGTTATGTCGACCACTTAGGTTCTCCGTCGAATTTCGTCGTTCCGCATTCGATCCCTCAGAGAAACTCCGAGCATTGGTCTCTCCGTCACTCACTGTGCGACTTTTAGTCTGTGAACCAGCCCAGCGTCCAAGTCTGCACCGTAGGTCAAGGCGGGGAGGACGCACTGAATCAACACTTTGGTCTTCAAGCATTGGGGTATGTCTGCGGTAACAAGCAAGTGCAAAAGTAACTTGTCTGGGGTATTGGTCAACGGAATGAAAAAGCAAGAATGGGAATATCTAATGAAGTTGTACCAAAATCGCGAAAAGTATTAAGCAGATTGTCCGAAATTGTCACAAAAGAAAAAAACAGTAATAATCATAACCACGGCCGGCTGAGATGACTCGCCCGCGCCGCGGCTTCCACGCTTCCATTTGTTACAGAAAGGCGACCATTTTCTTCCGGGCAACCTTTGGGTCTTACTGCGATATCGCACACACAAACACAAACCACGTTTTATTTAACTTTGTATCAGTCAGTATGGATAAAAAAAAAATAATCTATTTCTATATTTTATTTCTACGTAAATTTGAATCTAAAGAAAAATAATGGGTTAAGTAATTTATTCATTTAAAATCTTTGAATGCGGCAGCGAATACCGTAGTTCAAGTCAATTCTCTGTCAAGCGTCATGTTGTAATTTTCTGTTAGGTACATTGACAGTATTCATAGTGAAAGAGAGATAACAATTTTACATAACGATTAACTTTAACTTATTATTAATTATTATTATTAAATTACTCACGTTTGACGAGTGCGGCTCTAAATATTAAAAGCCTACGATAAAAAATCCATAGTGACTGGGAGTGGGCTTGAAACTATAGCCGAAGCTCAAGAAATAGTACCGGAAAATAAAAATAAAAACCGGCCAAGTGCGAGTCGGACTCGCGCACGAAGGGTTCCGTACCATTAACTATAAAAACGCCAATAAAATCACGTTTGTTGTATGGGAACCCCCCCCCCCCCCCCTAAATATTTGTTTTATTTTTATTTAATTATTTATTTTTAAAGTGAATATATAACTAAATATTATGGGAGTATTTCAAGCGTCTACCTATTCCCGTTATCAATTGCGAGCAAAAACAAGCAAAAAAAATCTCGTTTGTTGTATTGGAGCCCCCTTAAATATTTATTTTATTCCGTTTTTTAGTATTTGTTATTATAGCGGCAATAGAAATACATCATCTGTGAAAATTTCAACTGTCTAACTATCACGGTTCATGAGATACAGCCTGGTGACAGACGGACGGACGGACCTTTCCGATTCCTTTGGGCACGGAACCCTAAAAAAGGAGCACTAGCTACAAAAAGATATGAGATGTCATCAAAAAATAACTTGTAAAAAAAACAAGTCTCGCAACTCATATCTTCTGCCGTAAAAAGTTATGAAATCCATGTAATACCAAGTCGGTTAATTTATTCAGTCCCTACTTAAGGGACCTTCTGTCTTCAGTTATTACGTAATTAGCTAACCTAACAAAATCTTATAGCGACCATATCAATATTAAAAATCTTTTATGTTTTAAATAAACAGATTAACTTGGCAATCGTCGCAATCGATGGTAACGAGCTTCTTACACCCTAAAAACTTGGGATAATAGAGTCATTAATAAGAACAATATAGAAGAAGAACATTATTTATAGAATTTTTACTTAACATAATAGAAAAGCATAACAGAAAAACAACTATACGAAATTAGATGTGGTTTTTGACAGTTGTTTTCTGAAAAACTAACTTTAATTGTTATTCATAACGTCCACGCAGACAAAGTCCCAGATAGCCACTTGTTAAGTACAATAAACTTTCTAGACAATTACATTGCGTTTATTTGCGAATTTAAAAATGATCGACCATGAGATTTATGACGTCAAAGAATGGAAATATACCAGCGTAAAGAAGCCTTATTATCGACTAGCATTTAATGATGTGTAATATGTTTTGGCATCCAAATTAAAGTACATTCCAGTAATATTTTTTGTTACACCAAAATTGTAAACATAATTTATTGTGTATGCAGTAAAAAAATATTAGGCAAGCTATTTTTAAACCGCTTTTTATTCTAGCAAGTTCCCGGTACGTCAGTTAAGTTGTTATTTATAGCTATCCGCTAAATTATACCATTGACTTGATGTACTCGTAGGTACTCTTGTCTCTTTCAAGCAATGACCTTCAATATAACCCTAAGTAAACAAGCGCTTAGAGGTAATGGGGATTATTATTATCTCTCTATTTAATCGTGGGTCAAGCCCGGTCATTTGATAGGCCTGCACGGGGATATAGATTCAACGCGTAAACCCTAAACTTACACGTGGTATTGAATAATTAAGTTTAAAGAGGGACTTGCCTCCCTTTGTGTGTTCTGCCGATTATACAATGGGTTGTGATCGGAAAAGTTGTTCGATACAATGCTTCGTTCTACAGTCGCACCGCTCGCCATTGGCAGGAAATTCATCCTCACATATTGGAACTAAGATGGGCACGAACTGTGCGATTCCAGAGAGGTTTTCTTCCTTGGACACCCAGATTGGGGAATTAATTACCTGCCGAGGTTATCCTAAGAGATTACAGTATGGGGTGCTTCAAGAAGAGGTTTTTACAGGATCGGCAATGCGTGAGTGATGCCTCTAGCGTATCGAGCGCCCATAGGCTGCGATGCCTGCTTACCATCGGGCGAATCGTATGCTTGTTTGCCAAACTAAGTTGACGTGTAGTAGAAAGATTTTATGGCAAACTTTATGCTAAACTGTCCCTACACCGGTTACTCGTGAGGATGATCGCCGAGCTCCCGACCCGACACTACACAGAAGACATTCCAGACATCAGCATGAGTGAGATTAGGATAGCCCTTGAATAACTAAAAAAAAAATCGATTGTCTGTAAAGTCGGTTTACTGACGATAGTTGAACGTGACAACGTCATAAGAAAATACTGATGGAATGTTTGCATTTTTCAAAAGAAAATTTTAATGGAACGCCTCAGAGCGAGGTAACGCCGCATGAGTCATGTTTTTTCGTGCGTGCAGCCGGCTCCATCGAATTATAAGACGTTGTCACGTCAAAATGATAAGGCGCCCAGTGAAGATTGAATTACAATAAAACTGTTGAAAGCTGGAGAAACTCCGGTTATGGAAGAACTAAGACATCAGTTTAATTCCGTCATTCACAACGGCAACCGACCAGCCGCGTGGATCAGGAGTTTGGTGGTTTTGTTCTTCCAGAAGGACGATAAATCCTTATTGAAGAACTACAGGCCTATTTCGCTTCTAAATCTTAAGTTGTCCGAGTCCACACGAAGTCTTGAGCAGTAGTAACAAGTAAGATAAAAATCATGCTTATTTTCTTAATACTGTATAAGACTGAAGACTTACTTTTCTGAATATTTTTTATAAGAGTATATAGGATTATGCTTTATATAGGAGGTATGTGTTTTAAGTAGTTTTATGTATATTGCGTATTTTATCTTCTATGTATTAGTAATTTTAAAATATTTGCACTATCCAAAAGGTTTTGTTCCTCTTCTATTTTTTTTGTTAATACATATTTCATATTTTATTACACATGTATTTTGTGCGGCTGCCATGTCTTATCTCTGCATCACCCTAAGCACAGAATAATATACTCTAACAGAATATTCACTTCCGACACACTTGGAAAAATATTGCCCTAAGATTAATAGATAGAGAAGGCTTGTATTTGATGTATTAGAGATGGTGTTTAGTGTTAGGTATTTATTATTAATGAGTTAAAATTTAATGCTAAAAAAATATAACATTCTACGGAAACTGTTAATTAACATAACATGTTATTTATTCAGTCATACATTTCAATTAACTCTTAATTTCATGTCTATTAATTTGCCATCTAAATGAGTGATATATAACCATATTAACGCTATGTTAAAATAAACAAACAGTTGGATAAAATGACAATTTTTCTTCGTACTTGACTTAATGGCATTAATGAATGTAAAATTAACAGAACGTTAAAAATAACAGTAACGTGTCGTAAGTTTTAACAGTGTTATAATTTAATTAATATAATAATTTAGCTGTTGTAATTTTTAACGCCCACCTCTAGCTTGTTTAAAAGTCCGCTTGCGTACATTTTTTCTGTGCATGAAGTACAAAAACTCGAACAAAGCGCTCTAACGTAGTTTGTAACACGTATGTACTTATGATCCTCTCTATAAATAGACACAATCTTTGCTACCTTTAGAATCAGTTACATAATATACCTAAAAAAAGATAGACCTTGGTCAATTTGTAGCTATAAATCAAAGTAGAGTAATACAGGTTTTGCCAGTATTTAGGATATATTGAATGAAAATTATGACCGGCATTGTCACGTGTTTAATAAGCTGGATATTATATAATTCGTGGTTATGGAGCTTTGTTTGAAGATATTAATAATTGCTGACGTATTTTATTTTGCGCATTCCCAGGCAATTGTAGGCGTGTATTTTTTTGTGACTGCAACTTTATACATGTGTATTATTATTATATTATAACGCGAAGCAAAAGCTTTGTACCCCTTTTTACGAAAATTGTGCGGACGGAGGAGTATGAAATTTCGCACACTTAAAGAAAATTTAAGTGTGCGAAAACACAGACAAGTAGATTTGGTGCGCGAAACAACATAATTATTGTCAGTTCGTTCGCGCACCAACTCTACCTGAGCGGTCGTGTAAATGACGCTTGTCTGTGTGCGTGCGCCGATTTGGGCGCTAATATGAAGTCAAACTACTGGTTGTATTACTATGCTGTGCTTATAGTTTATAATAGAGAAGGAGTGCAGCATGCTATTTTTTTTTATTATGCATAAAAATAGATTAAGGTGACGTGAGTCCAGGGCTTGGCCGTTTTCGAGGGGGTGAGGTGCGGGGCTTGAGAGGAGCCGGCGTGGGGTACCCGCTTACAAGCGCGCGTTCGCTGCCGAGACGCCACAGTATAGCGAAGCGACTACCAGTAGTACAACACCCGTCAATACAATTTAACTTACTGGAAATATAATTATATAATTATAATATGAAAATAAATAAACCACATGTAAAAAGACATTTTTTTTTAAATAATGAAGTAAATAATATTCAACATGCAAACAAATGATGCTAAATATCATATACATGCATCAATAAAAAGAACATTACATACGCTATCAGATACTTGACAGACACGCGCATAAATACTCTTTTGCTTATTGTTAAAGTCATAATTTAAATTAATTATGGTCGAATTTTGACCAATGGGAGACCGCTAGTTATAATAGTAATATAATATTGTGAGCTGTAATTCAAATTTACAATTTGTCCTATAGTACTTGGCGTACTCCTGCCTGCAGTTAGTCCATGCAAAATGCTGCCTGCTTGCACGCACTATTATCAATAGATGCATTCGAATGACATGGCCACTTTGACATCCTACGTACTAGAAATAGGCACAGTTTCTAAAATAAAATTGTAGTAATATAATGTAATTGAAATGAATGAATGATAATAATAATGAATTGTAAAATGTGGGTGTCTGAATATTATGTTATAATTGTATCGTTTGTTTACATAAATGTTTGTTATGTACCAACATGTAATTTTTGCCTGCGCTATCGCATTGGGTTGTTAACCTGTTAAGATAGATGTAAGTGGATAAATAAATAAAATAAAATAAAAATAAATTTCGGGCATTTACGATAACATTCCAATAAGTACCTATAAAATTATTTTATTTATAAATGCCGAGTTTTTGGGCATAAACAGGAAATTTGTACTTATTAAAAATTTACCGTCAATGCTCGGCATTTTGCCCATATTTTGTACCAGCTGCTGCGGTCGTCTTTTCTATTGACGAGCTTAGTGGTCAAATGGTTAGCAATGGCCACTTTGACTCCCAGCTCGCGGGTTTGATCCCCGCACAAGACAAATATTTGTGTGCATGAATATGTCTGTTTGTATTGGTCTGGGTGTTTTCTATGTATTATATGTATGTATTTACAAAAAAAAACTGTATTTAAGTACATTTATCAGTTGTCTAGTACCCATAACACAAGCTTTGCGCTTCATTTGGAACTAGATGGCGCTGTGTAAATTGTCCAGAAATATTTATTTAATTATTTATTTTCGCCTCTGCAACAGCTGAAGACACATGCCTGCCACCGTTCCGGCTGCTGTCATCTCCGCGACACCAGCTTTAGCTCTCTGAAGCATTCTCAGACGATCTCTAGATGTTGATTGTTAGAACATCATCATCATCAGCCTATATCTATTCACTGCTGAACATAGGCCCTCCCTAATGCCTCCCACCATATGCGATTTTCCGTTTTCCGCATCCAGACCGTTCCGTTAAGTTGATCGGTCCAACAAGAGGGGGACGCCTGACGCTTCATCGCCCCATACGAGATCTCCACTCTAGGACTTTCCTCCTCCATCTGTCATCACTGACTCGGCAGACGTGGCCGGCCCACTACCACTTCAACCTGCTGACTCTGAGAGCTATGTCGACAACTTTGGTTCTCTGTTTAATTTCTTCGTTCCGGATTCGGTCCCGTAGATAAATGCCGAGCATAGCTTTATCCATTGCTCTCTGCACGATATTAAATTTATGGACCAGCCCAACGGTGAGAGTCCAAATCTCTGTACCGTAGGTTATGGCGAGGAAGATGCACTGGTTGAAGATTTCGATTTTTAAAGTAGGTATGCGATATTTGCGCTGTGATGATGTGCAGAATGTTACCCAGTCCATTGTTTGAACAACAACCTACAAAATAACAAATCCAGCGCATACAAACTAAATAAAACCCTTATAAAGTATCTGAAGCGATGACCTAAAATTGGGCGTACATTTTTGATAACTTCATGCATGGCTAAAAATAGATAACGCACAAAAGGCACAAAATTACAATGCCCCAGAGGGGCAATTCTGGTAATTTAAATGTAGCCAAAATTAAGTTCCAATCCAGTTTCGATCCCACAAATATAAAATTACGAAATAGTTAATTGATTCAGGTGTTAATTTGCGGAAGATCTACACTGCTTTCTGAAATTTCACAGTTTAATTAAAGTGGAATTTAGGGAAATATTACCGAAAATTAAACTAAGAATGGTAATGTGTTTGCAATAACAATCGCCAATAATGAATGAATGAAATCAAGTATATCATTTTAATCAGTTCACAATTCAACCGCGATTCGACCAAGTTTCATTCTTCGATCGTAAAATAATTACGAGAATTCGCATTCTGTTGCTATATGTTAGTTTCTGTGTATGTATGTTGAGGGTACATATAGCTTTTAAGACGTCGGCAACCGTTACGAAAAAATATTGGAAAATTTTCACGGAACTGAAATAAGAGGATATGCACAGACAGAAACTGGTTAAATAACCTACATTCGTATCCGCGGATACACTTTTTAATGGCCCGGCACATCACTAATTATCAAATTCCACACTATATCACCAATATGGTCTACTGTTGTTTGTACTATTAATTTGATAATTACTATTTTTTTGTTTATCATATTGTGCATGACGTCAAGGACTTGTCATTTGTTAAAGGATAGGCGCTTATGTACTCTGGTGTTGCAAGCATCCATAGACTGCAATGACTGCTAAAGTCATTGTCGTCAACTCTTACTCATCCCACTGCTCAGATACGAGTCTCCCCTCAATTGAACGGGTTTAGAGCCACCACGCTGCTCAACTGCGGGTTGGCGGAGGCCAGAGTTTTCAAGCCGCCTAAAGGCCACTGACTTAGCTTAACGACTGTTATCTAATGACAACAGCCGGGACTGACGGCTTAACTTACCCTCCGAATCGCAAAGGAGCTCAAGATAATATAAACCCATCCGTGAACAGGCTACGGTCGACATTGCTTAACTTGCGTGTTCGATTAGACTGACACGCGCAACGACGCTATCGAGCTCTTCTGATCTCTCATCGAGACTGCTAAAGTACCTACCTTAAATTCACAGTAGACTGCAGCCTACTATCAATAACTAATGATATAAGAAATAATGAAATAATAGAAGAAATAATGTCTATTAGTAATATTTTTATTCAATCACTAACTGACCCGGCAAACGTTGTTTTGTCATAAAACAGGGGTTGATCGTAGAAGGGTGAAAATTTGAAATTGTATTTATTTTTCAATGTAATTATTTTTATTTTATTATGATTTACATAATAAAATAAAAATAAAAAAAATTACATTATTGACAAAAAAAATTATATTAAAGATAAATATTTAGGGGTGGGTCACCCTTATCATTTAGGGGTATGAAAAATAGATGTTGGCCGATTCTCAGACCTATCCGATATGCACACAAAATTTTATAAAAATCGGTCCAGCCGTTTCGGAGGAGATTGGTAACAAACACCGCGACACGAGAATTTTATAAAGAACTAGCGACCCGCCCCGGCTTCGCACGGGTGCAATGCTGATACTAAATGTACTACAGAAGGTCTTTGCGCTTTGTCCTATCCAGTCCTTCCCCAGTTATAAGCACACGCCGCCGGCTCCGCGGCCGGTACCGCCACAGCCGTTATGTCCCTGCATTTTAAATGTGTAATATCTTCTAAACTATTCATTTAAATTACATGCTGTGAAGGGCCATATTGATCTATATTAAATGCGCAATGTATTTAAGGTACTTAATTGGATAAGGATTAATTCTGTATTGCTTAAAATCGCTTCGTAAATAAGGCATTATTTCTTGTAAAAAGCAAAGGATAAAATAACGGTTATTGTGTGTTACCACTAAGAGATAGACATATACCATCGCGAACTTTTTTGTAGACCATTTTAAGGTGAACAATACTGTACTACATTATTTTGATCTATCTCGTTGGGTTCAGCCAGCGTTTGCAATGAAAGAGCAAAAAAATGTGTTTATTTACGACATCACATTAGAAACCTCTAAATTATCAGTGTTTTTCTACTATGTTATGCATATATTATACATATAAACTTTCCAGTTGAATCACTCTATCTATTAAAAAAAACCGCATCATAATCCGTTGCGTAGTTTCAAAGATTTAAGCATACATGGGGACATAGGGACAGAGAAAGCGACTTTGTTTTATACTATGTAGTGATATATCACATTCATTTTATTAGTTACAGTTGTTCGCGAATTTTATAAAGAATATATCACATTCATTTTATTAGTTACAGTTGTTCGCGAAATTTATAAAGAATATATCACATTCATTTTATTAGTTACAGTTGTTCGCGAATTTTATAAAGAATATATCACATTCATTTTATCAGTTACAGTTGTTCGCGAATTTTATAAAGAATATATCACATTCATTTTATTAGTTACAGTTGTTCGCGAATTTGCCCGTGTTAAATTTCAACTCTTTTAGAGACTTTTGCTGTGCATTTTGTAACAGGTAAATTTCAATATGACAATATATTTTGCACTGAAATCAAATTTTAATGAAACAAAGTCTTCAATAAAAAATGTTGGTAGTTTTGGAGAGCAGCGTATACAGTCAAGTTTCATAAGTGCAGCATGACCTAACTTACCTTTAATTTTGAATAAATTACGCATTTATTATTATGATATGATATTTTTTTATTTATCATCTTCTCTAATATAGAAATGAATCGCTGAATCTGTTGCTAAGCGAATATCTCGAGAAAAACTGAACCGATTTCGCAAATTTTTCTTTAGAATATTTTTTGATGTACAAGAATGGTTCTTGCGCAGAAAAAGTTTTAAAAAATTACCTGAAAAAGTCTAAAAACAAAACTTTTTTATACATCCATACAAACGATTCGTAATAATAAATGACGGGGCACAACACACATTCCCACCACTGTATCTCCTGTGTAGCCAGGATTAACAGCGGCGACCGCCAAAAAAGGCAATGAACAATGAAATCCATTGCAGTCCCAGGTGTAAAAACTACGGCTGCCTTGGAACTCACAACGAATTTAATCAGAAGAAATTAGTAGGAGTAGGAAGCTTTTGGAATTTGACTTCCCCTCTTAGCAATGTGAGAGACAGCAATATGGCAAATAAGGCGTTAAAAGCCTAAAGAGATGGCTAGTCAAGTGAAGCTCAACTGCCGTGCACCACGGATTTTAAGTTTCTAACACTATTGGGGACCTAAAACATTGAGTTGTTACCTAACACATGGATTCCAATAATATGAATTGCAAAATCGTCTGAACGCTTGGTAATTCTCCCTTGTTGCTACCAAATCTCAATAGTATACTACCCCGGAATCCGGGGTAGTATACTATTGAGATTTGGTTAAATTCATTGCAAGTTGCATCCGGGGCCCGGATGCAACTTGCAATGAATTTAACGTTTGTAATAATACTTAAAAGTAAATTTGGACTTTAATACCATACCATAAAGTTCAAGTGTTAGTGGAGAGGTTCCGGGAAGGCAAAACAATTGAGTGACGTTAGTATATTGATATTGTTTTACATCGTTGAAATAATCAATTACAACGTATTAAGGCGATACGAAGTTCGCCGGGCCGCTAGTATCGTAATATATTTTTATTTTCCAAAATCACTTTGAATGACTAGCACAAAGTAAACTAATATTTTTTTATATCCTACAAATACGTATTTTATTCAAACGTAAGGTAGGCGCTACTGCACTTATGAACCTTGACTTTACATACAGACACACAAAAAGTTTAAAAATAAATCTTTTTTGTATCATATCCGCCATAACTCCACCAACCCGCATTTGAGCAGCGTGGTCGAGTATGCTCTAAACTCATTCGATTGAAGGGAGACCCATATCCCAGCAGTAGAATAAATAAGGTTTGACGAGGAATCCCGTCACTCTTTTCTTATCACTTACATTAATTTTTTGATAACCTAATTAAATGTCCTAACATGTGTCGTGTTAACAGACACGCGGTCGTAGGGACCGCGTGTCTGTTAACACGACACAGCTTTATTAATTGTATAAATTATACATATAAATAAAGAAGTTAAGGGATTGAATAAATGATTTTAAAAAAATGGCCAAAATGCCAGTGAATGACCAGTTTTTGGGCATAAATAGGGAAATTACGTCTACTTATTAGGAATTTATCGTAAATGTCCCGCATTTTGCCCATCTCAAGTTCAGTATATTTTTCCTCCCTCTTCGTGGCGCTAGTTGCAGCAGGGTACTTTTTAGGGTTCCGTACCTCAAAAGGAAAAACGGAACCCTTATAAGATCACTTTGTTGTCCGTCTGTCTGTCTGTCAAGAATTTCCATGTCGAGAATGCGTGGAGGTATCAAGCTGAAATTTGAACTGTATACTCAAGTCTACGGTCCCATGAAGTTGTAAAAAAATCAAACTGCTAAGTCTACGTAGAAAAAAGTTACGGCCGTTTATTCAGCAAAAAACGCATATTTCGACACACTCAAGGGAATCAAAACCTATAAGGTACTTCCCGTTGACCTAGAACTATGAAATTTGGCAAGTAACATCGTTATAGACTACAAGTACAGGAATAAATCTCAAAACTATACATTTGTAAATAGATCTTAAAAAATAGGGGGTCTATATTTTTTATAGGGTGTCAAAATTTCAAATTGAAACTACTAGTTCAAATGGGGTATCATATGAAAGGGCTTGATGTACACATTGCAAAATATATATTTTTTTTTTTCGACGCATTATTTCTTATTTATAATGAAAAATATCAAATTTAATAATAATTCGATCGGTGGGCGAGTCCGACTCGCACTTGTCCGGTTTTTTTATTTTTCAGTGCGCATTCATACTTTTCCATTCCAGTAATAAAAATAGCGCAGTAATTTATCTGCATGGCGTACTTGGAACAGTCAGTGACGTAGATACGATGTATATAGAGAGTCGCGCCGGAGCACTTCGAATAGTCGACGTCGCGACACGCTGTGAGGCCTTTTCGGACACAGTAAATATAGTTCAGTATTCTAGTGCCTATCAGATGCGGAGTACTATCGACAAAAGGTAGGAAAAAGTGATATTATTAATAATGAAAAAAAAATACTGACACCCTAAAATAAAGACACGATCAGGCTTGTTTTTTAATATTTAATAGACATTAATTAAAAAATATTAATTTCTATTTTAAATATAAAATTATTATTAATAATATAATATTATAGTTTAAAATCATGAGTGAAAAAAAATCATGTTAACTGAAAAAAAAACGATCAACTTAGAAATATTTCGTATATTTTATTTTAGGGTTTAAATTAAATGTGTGAAATAAGTTAAATAATTATCTATATTTTAAGATATTTATATTTAAATAATGTGACTAGGAATATGGTGAAATACTTGTTCTACTTTAAGTTTTCGAAGTAATTAATTGCAATAAATAAGTGGAGTTGCTGCGTTTGCAACGGAGGTGGCGGCGCGCAAGAGTTATTTCATGTTGCGTTAATATGGTTACGGTAACCGCTTCACATCAGGCCGTATGGTTGTCTGCCAGCCGATGTAGTATAAAAAACGGACGATTACAGCAAAATGTAAGTATTCTAATTACCGTCCATAAAATGAGTAAATAATTTTATTTACATACGACAATTTACACATGGCAGCTTATTTCGTAACCTGTGTAAATATTATATGCTGGCAAATGCATGCACCTATGCATTTTATAGGCAAATATATTCGAATTAAAAAGCTATATAAATTGCATCAGACAAATTAAAATGTTTAATTTCAATCATTCTAGTCTTGCAGCACATACATATTCTATTAGTTGATATTTTCTGTATGCTAACTAAATTGTAGTTTGTATAGTGCAAATAAAGCATATTCTATCTATCTATCTATCTTAGAACCAATATCCTTTACATTACCAATCATTTACATTATCTTATATAGAACAGTTAGGTATATTCAATACCGGGCACTACGCGATTAGTCCTATAAATTGTTTGTCCCATCCATGGTCGCGGTCAGGCTCCTAGTGCGTGGAAACTTTTAAACTTAAACAAAAATAATAAGGATAAAAAATAATAGGTAACTACAGTCATGACCTCCACCATTTATTACGCCAATGTATAACCGCCTCCCTAATTTGTAAACATATTTTTTTTAACCGGATACCATGCAATCATACAGCCTGCTTCATATATAGCTGTTATCATAGCCAATATACGCTAAGTAACATCCGTGCGCTGGCACACCCACTTCTGATGCAGCATAAATCCTCACGTCCGGTGATCTCGCTCACTCTCAAAAAGACAACCATCACCAGTTATTGTTATTCCCCACCACCTGTGCTATAAACCAATGTTAACTTTGGCAAAATGCAATAGGCAAAATGTACTTTTTGGGCATTTACGATAAATGTCCAAAAAGTACTTATAAATTCCCTATTTATGCCAAAACTAGACATTTATTGGGCATTTGCAGGTACTTACTGGGCACTTATTGTAAATGCCTGACATTTTGCCCATCTCTAACTAGGACATATATACAAATCGCATATTATGAAACTATGTTTCGCCTACGACTATAATAATTATGCAACGGTTATCAAATTTATACCACAAATAAACAAGTTTCAAACGGTATACGAACTAATAAACTTTCCATAAAATAACGCAAATTTAGTATTGACCTTAATTTCAGAATTAATTAACTACTCTGACAGAAATCACAATATTAGATGTGTAAGCACTGTATAGAACAAAAACAGGGCGTCAGCGCAATTTTGCAATACATTTGCTTATATTTTATACTCGTATTTCGCTCACACGCGCGACTTGGTAATGGATTTTAATAAAGTAAATTGATAGGTAATTGAAAATGTTTGTTTGTTAATATTTTACGTTTTCGTTAACTGTATAAGTACTTATAATAGCAACTACTATTAAACGCACATAAGTACTTTTTGTATATATGCTATGGTCAATGTAATAAATTAGTTATTATTCATACTGACCAATACTTGGTAAATGTGATAAATAGAAATCATGTTTTGGTTAGATTTGTGTTGATTTTTGGTAAGGTTAGGGTTTTCTTGTTGCCTGTCATCGAAAATAATCAGTTGCGTCAACCTAGATGTTGAATGATGTGGTGCTTAATTATTAATAATTGACAATTTATTACATTGGTCAGCCATTATAAATAATGAGCAATTTATTAAATTGACTGTCACATATATACTACTAAACACTACTACTACTAAACACGCATAAGTAATTGTTTTAAATCAGCGCTGAGAAGGTTTTTTGCCGAATCCTGATTTGAACCCTAGGACGAATCGCGTATATTTTTTTAATTTGCACAATGTTTATTGTATTCTTCTCCTATAATATTGTATTATTTATTATATGTATGTACATATGTATTTATAATTAACATAGTAGTTATATCCCACAAATGCTTGCTACTCCACTTGCGTATTCATGAAATACTCTCAGATACTATAAGGTTGGCTGGAAGAGGTTCCTGTGAGGGATAAATCCGCCATTGTTTGACGAGCTCGATGGCGTAACGGTCAATGACGCGGCTTCGACACAAACGCTCGTGAGTTCGATTCCCACTTAAGACAAACATTTGTGTGCATGAACATGTCTGTTTGTCTTAGTCTGGATGTTTTCTATGTATCATAAGTATGTATATACAAAAAAATGTATTTACGTATGTTTATCAGTTGTCTAGTACCCATAACACAAGCTTCGCTTACTTTGGGGCTAGATGGCGCTGTGTAATTTGTCTGACAATATTTATTTATTTATTTATTGTACTTTTCCTTTAAATTACTGTGTTGTAAATGTATTTTATGTACAATAACAATATTATAAACAACCAAACATGCATAAAACTGATAAAAAAATATAAAAATCCTTGACGTCGTCAACCCTTATTCCTTTCACTGCTGGGATACGGGCCTCACCTAAATTGAAGGGGTTTAGAACATATTCCACCACGCAGCTCAACTGCGGGTTGGCGGAGGCCAGTGTTTTCAAGCCGCCTTAAGGCTTAACGAATGTTCGCTGTCATCTTATGACAACGACCGGAACCGAGGGCTTAACGTGCCCTCCGAAGCACGGAGGAGCTCGAATAAACTCATCCATAGACATGCTACGGTACGTTTAACTTGCGTGTTCCATTAGAGTAACAATGACTTCCTCAATATAAAATAATCAATATAAAACTAAAATTCTTGTACATATACCTATTACAGTAAATGTAATAAATTTATATTTATTTTCAATGGAGCTTACTTGACACGATGAACTAGGGACTGCTATTTCCGATGAGAGAACAAAAGAAAACTCTAACCTAACCGAAAAAACCGATTCGAATATACATTTGATCTATTATTAGATTAATCGTTAAATCATTTTGAAATCATTTTGAACAAATTCGTTCCATTGCGTGAACATAATATATAAGCCATGATAAGCATTAACAGTACTAGCAATTTTACTTTCGATATCTAGGCGCTTCTATGTTTGACTAATTAAACCTCGGGTACCTAACCTCCCTCTCTAAAAGCAAGTCGAGCCTCGCTCGCGTCGCTCGGTCGACTTTGTTGTTCAAAACCTTAACCTAACCTAACCAACGTCCTGGATCAAAACTACTTTTGACTACATAAGTCAGTTAAAATTGGTTTTGACGAACAAACCAATTTTAACTGAACTATGTAGTATGACTGACTTGTGTAGGTAAAACTATTTTTTAGAAATTTTTGCAGTCCACCGTGGATTGGTGGTGAGGCACTTGAGGCTTAACTATCAAATCTACGAGATTTCGCGTATTGACTATATGTATATGTTACATACACGTATAATAAAATTTTAGACTAAGAGATTATTATTATCTATACAGAAATAAAAAAAACTTTATAAAAATACTGTATACAGATAAATAAAATTGGAGTGTCTGTTTGTAATATTAAAATAACCGCTTTTCAATAAATGCATATGGATGTATACACGGTACATACTCGTATACTAAAATAACATTTTTTTACAATTCTTGTCTGTCTATTTGTTCCGACTAATCTATGAAACGGCTGGACCGATTTTGACGGGACTTTCACTGGCAGATAGCTAATGTAATAAGGAGTAATTTAAGCTACTTTTATTTTAGAAATTTTATTTATAATTATTAATATAAATAAATAATAAAAAATACATATTCCGCGCGGACGAAGTCGCGGGCACAGCTAGTTATGAGATATAAAAATAATATAGGGGTCTATTTCATCATTGTTTTTTTTTATTTGCTCTTACAAAACAATTATAAAAACAAGTCTTCAAGAAGTTTCTATAATATAACGTCAGCGACGCGTGAGTGATGCCTCTGGTATCATCCACAGGCTACTGTTACTGCTTACCATCAGGCAGGTCGAATGTGCTAGTAAAATACAAAATAGAGGTTTAACAGTTTATAAGTTTGTGATTTTATCACGCGATAACGAATTTGGATAAAAGTTAAAAAATATTCAGGATACTTTTTATTTCGGTAGTGTTCCTCGCGGGCGAAACCGCGCCCGAAAGCTAATATTTAAATAACGTTTTAGTTCACTTTAAAGGGTATAATAGACAGAAGCTAATATTTAAACAACGCTATCGATATTTAAATAACTGCTAATTAGTAGGTATTTAAAATTTTAGAAAAGAAGGAGATGCTGCGTTGGCACCGGGGGTGGCGGTACGCAAGTGATATATTATGTTGCGAGCGTTAATACGGTTACGGTAACCGCTTCACATCAGGCGGGCCGTATGCCACCCGACGTAGTATAAAAAAATAATAATATCGCAATCCTTTATTTAAATATTAACTTCGAATTATGCCTAATGTAGACCCGTGAATATCGTAAGAGAACGATACAATACCTAATTAGACTGAAATTTCAAGTTACATTGGATACCACCTTAAGTGACGCGTTGATGTCTTTTAAGTACAAGAATTCATATTTTTAACCGACACCAAAAAAGGAGAAGGTTCTCAATGCGGCTGTATTTTTTTTTTAATGTTTGTTACTCCATTACTCCGTCATTTATAAACCGATTTAATTTTTTTTTTTTATTTGAAAGAGTACTTCCAGATTGATCCCATTTTTTTTTTCATAAATTAAAATTCAGTTCTTACAGTGTTCTTAACTTTTTAGTGGTGCTTACAATTGTACTGATTTTTGGAGTCGTTTTTTTTTAATTAAAATTATAAAGTAGTACCTATATTAATTAATTTAATTAAACGAGTCACTCACGTATATTTGTCGGAAAAGCCAACTAGTTTCTATCTCAAACGGAGATCTTCATCAGGGCAAGTGTCCAGACATCCTGATGAAGATCTTTTTTTTTATGTGAGTCGGGGGCAATGATATTTGTGAGCATGTGGGTCATCTGATGGAAAGCAATCACCACCAATTCCTTTCTTTCTTTCTTTCTGGTGACCTCACTCACTCGTAGGAACACAACAACCCTCAAGGGAATTGTTACGAGTATTTGGCGGGAATTGTTATATAAAAAAGACACACTATCATAACATAATGCGTATATTACATTTTATGTCCAGGTCGCCCATTGGAGTCCTTTAATCACATGCCAAAGACGCCTATCGGCGTCTAGGTTTTGTATTCAATGTTTAGATTAAATAGTATGTATAGCGGTATGAGAGTAAGGTTCTTAACATGTAAGCCGGCAATGAATAGGTCAACTATTGAGGAGATCCCTACTCTTCTGAGTAGGGATCTCCGTTAATAGTTGACCCATTAGGTTCTTCTAATGCTGACTGCAAAAACATGTTATGGTAAAATATGTTAAACCCCCTTAGAAATTTAATGGAACCCTTACCCTTAGGAAAATGATGGAACAGCATCATCATTTCAGCCAATGCACGTCCAAAAGACTAAACATGGGCCTTCGAATTAACCACCACCACCACATTAATCGGTTTTGTACTGCTTCCTTCCGTCAGTGTCCTGTGATCTAAAGATTTAATAGTAACTAGATGACTCTGCGATCTTCGTCAGATCTCAGAATCAGTCAGTCCGTTCTCATAATATCAAAAAGCCTAAGTTGCATACAAAATCTATGAGAAAACTTGTCCGGTTTTTTTTTTGTCAATGGCTTATCAGTTATTCTAATATTAGGAGTGAAAACAAATCCAACAAATCAAAAGTCATAAAAATCGGTTCACCTGTTTTAAATGGTGTCACTAACCCGACTATGAATTATAATATAGATGTCAATGACTTACGATAAACAGATTCATTCTATAAATAGTAAGTATAGTTTGTTTCGTAAGCAAATAAAAAAAAAATATTCTAATATTATATATAGACATTACAGGATTATTTAGGCAACCCCCAAGCGATTCTCCTTTTTTATTGTACCTATAAAAGCAACTGTTACGGACTGATCTATCACTCAACACATTGGACGGATAGAACTGAAATTTGGCTAACAGATAGATATTATGACGTATGCATCAGTTAAGAAAGATTTTTGAAAATTAGTAGCTTTCTAATTGTAGCTTTCCCGTGTCGTAAATTCTCGTTCATCATAATTCTGGGATACGGGCAGTCACTGAATCGAAGGGGTTTCAAGCAAACTCCACGATGCTGCTCAACTGCAGGTTGGTGGAGGCCCGTGTTTTCAAGCCTCCTAAAGACATAATACAAATTACACACCGTCATCTAGTCGCAGAATAGAACACACTAATACTTAGAAAAACACCCAGAAAAAACAGAAAATTACAGTAGCCATTACTAGTCATTCGACCACGGTGCTCACTTTTTTTGCTTTAGTTTGATACAAAAGTTATTAGACTTTTAAGGTGACGGATTGAGGAACAAAATATTCCATACTGATTATACCCATTATTTCATGAAAAACGCGCACTGCTCCTGGTTTTTCCTTATTTAAAATATCTAGGTTATAGATATTTTAAAGAAACCACCTGGCTTTTAGAAGTGTGTGTTTACACTAACCTATATACTCGTAGGTAGTTTAGAGGAATTTCTCAGTCACACGAATTGTTGACTTTTATAACAGAAAAAAAATTGCAAAGTAAACCCATTTTTAAACAAGGATTTGTATTTTATAGGTAAACGGTACGCAAAATGATAGGCAATAAAACAGTAATCTATAAAACAGTAATCCTGGTTTCAAAAGTGGTGTGATTTTAACAATTCGTGTGACGGCAACTCACAAAATGAATGAATGAAGTTAAAAAAATATGACCTATCAGGTAGTCAAAAAATACATTCATATGTTTTATAATTGCCAAGAAAAATCCCGATCTCGGCCTTCCAAATTGTCAAGAACTCGTCTTAATTCAGTTAACAACAACACTGCAACAAACTAATCAACAGTTATGATACACTACATAAGCAACAATGCCATTTTTAACACTCATTGACACACTTAATTACATAATTAAATCGTCATAATGTATCATCATAATAAACACAAAATTCAAGGTACACTCGAATTTAGTGTAACCTTGAAAAATAGTGTAATTAATTTATTCACAATAAAGTATACTTTACTTTATTGTGAATTTTTTACACTAATTGCAAATATTTTAAGGGCGAGCACTATTTGAAGTTAGAAGCATTTAGAAGTAAAAAAATGCGCTAGAAAATTTTCTGTTACGTTCAAACAAAAAATATAATAATAGATAATAGAACATGCTATGCGTGTAAGTTGGCAGCTTCTTTAATGGCACTGTTTCTACTGTTTTGACATTTTTCCATCCAGTTTGACATTTAGTTACATAATATTCGTGGTGTACAGTGTGTTAGTTTTAATTTTAATTCATCGTCGACAACCCTTACGTCCTCATCCCACTGCTCGGATACGAGTCTCCCTTCGTCGTCGACCAATCAGTCCGTCCACAATTTATAATTTGTTCGTCGTCGTCGAACAAATTATAAATTGTGCGTTGTACTTTCTTGTGAACTCTTCATTTATACCTATTAACATTTGCACTTGATGTAAAACGACCTTATATATTTACATCCTCAGAGAGTCATTTTGACAACGAATTCCGTGTGTATATTTCACAAGCGAATACTCACATAATTGTGGTGAATGCGAATTTTGCAATAATTTTCAAGAACGATATAAGAAACTCTAGTACTGATAGACTAGGATTACAAAACAACGTCTAATTTATTAATTATTTTTCAAGTTCATATCCAACACTAAACTATAAGTTGCAACACTGATACGAATCTGTATTAATTATGTATAAAAGTATAATTGTGTTTTTGGGGCTTATAAATGGCTTTAACTACAAAAAAGTCCCTCTTTGTCGTAGCTCCATGATAAGAGGGCAGCCCCCTTAGTGTTGCCTCTGGAATAAATATCCTGCGTGTCGACATATCGAACGATGTTCAGTTTCACTTGGAGTGTAACGCCCCGACATCGACTGTATAAGGCCCATATCCCGCCTCACATGGAATACGCTGTTCACCTCTGTGCTGGTGCGCCCCTTACCTGCTTGCTTCATTGGACCGCATACAACGTAGAGCGGTTCGGATTGTCGGTAACCCAGTGTTCTCCGGCCGGCCGGTTAGACTCACTGTCTACACGCAGAGATGTCGCCTCACTTTGTGTGCCTTACAAATTATACCACGGGGAGTGCTCGAATGAGCTGTTCAAGATAATTCCAGCCGCTTAGTTCCACTATCGTACCACTCGCGAAAAGTTGAAATTCCACCCATGCCACCTTGATGTCTACTACAGTACAGTTTAGACATTTTGTACCACGTACGGTGGAATTGTGGAATCAACTTCCCTTAACGACGTTCCCGAACAAATACGACTTGAGAGTCGTCAAGAAAAGAGCTTAAATTTCCCTAAAAAGGCTGGCAACGGATCAGTGTCAGCAGGTGACTCACATGCTCGTTTTCCCCGCTCTTCTATAAAAAAATCTGTATAAATTAAATAGTAGTAAAAAATACTAACAGTAGAGAAAAAACTTAAACAAGGTTATTTATAGATAAATAATACCAGTTTTGCCAACAATAATACATTTTTTTATATAAATAAAAATAACTTTGCAAGTTATTCCGTTTTCCGCATTATTGTCATACTTTTTATTCCGGCATATACGAATATAAATTCAGAAAGTAATTACATTTAATGTCATAATAACTTATTTACTTTAGTCATGTGGCATCTTTGCCATTTTTATTACATATTTCATTCTCAACAAGCGTAGATGGTATCTTAATAGGTATTTATGGTCAAAAAACAAAAGTAATGTGTCATCTCATGATTAACGAAACTTAATTTGCGTAATAAAACTAAATGTGTAGTAATTTAATTTTTGAATTAATTCAAAGTTTGGGTCAATGTCGTCCAGTGTGTGGCTAATTTGCGAACTAAAGGTTATGTTCCGGTAGGATGGTTGCATCAGTTCTTTATGAGTTCTAGATTCTTTTCTGTTATCATAATCTATTATTTAAATTATTTTTGTGATGCGTATAGTGTAACTTTTTTTTTATAATTACATTCAAAGCATTTTACTGCCTGTAACTTATGTCTTTGAATTAGTATTGGAATTAGTTCATACAAGGTATCCGTTCGGAATTTTATGGGACGAGGACCCACCACACATTCCCACCACTGTGTCTCCTGTGTAACCAGGATTAACAGCGGCGACCGCCAAAAAGGCAATGAACAGTGAAGTCCATTGACCCGGGGTAAAACTACGGCTGTTTTGGAACTCACAACGAATTTAATCAGAAGAAATTAGTAGGAGTAAGAAGTTTTTGGAATTTGACTTCCACTTTTAGCAATGTGAGAGACATCAATATTGCAAATAAGACATTAAAATCCTAAAGAAAATCCGTTCGGAATAGAAAATAATTGAGTTGAAACAAATACCAGTGACATTAGTTGTTGGTATTAGCAGTATTATTAAAACATTATACATAAGTATGCATCAAAACATAGATTTTAAGAATCCAACTAAGTTGTGATCATACAATGACAAAATCAGAATCAATGCTTGTATATGTAAATGTACTATATACCACGTAACAACGTGATAACGTCTACAGGTGTCCTTCGATGTACCAAATATAACTATCTCATTCCTGTATCACATTATAAATATTCGTTCTGTCTCTATATTTTATAGTAAGCAAGATAGAGATAACACGAAAATTAATTCGAAGAGCCACCTTTGTGGCAATTAACCTTCATTCGTTTAATTTCATTGCTCACGTTGTAAAAGTTTGCGAAAATCGTAGCATGCATCAACGTGTCGATATAACAGTTTGATTTTATGACCTCCGTCACAGAAGGAGTCCATTGGAGTCGTTGCACGTGTCTGTCTAATCGATCACGCTAGGTCAGTAACGTTAACCGCAGCCTGTATATGGATGGCTTTATTTATCTCGAGCCTTCGTCAGTCCCGGCTATAGCCATTAGACGACTATCGTTAAGTCAAGTCAGTGGCATTTGGGCGGCTTGAAATCACTGACCACGTCTAACCGGCAGTTGAGCAGTATGGGGAAGTATGTTCTAGTCCCCCTTACTAGACCCGTATTCCAACAGTGGGATAGTTATGGGTTTATGCCGATGAGATTAGCGGGTATACAATTAGATTAATGAATGTACAAGTAGGTACGAATGTTTAATGTATTTTGCAACTAGGTTTAGCTTAGTACTCGTAGAGGTCTCGACACGCGATCGTTAGTTCGCCGTCGACATCGAGCGTGACCTAGATGTTTTGTTTGTTGTCACACAGTATACATATAGGTTTTCACTCAGGGTTTTCAACAAATAACTTAATTGCAACACCATCTTCTTACAGTGTAGGTATCTATTGCTCAAGTGTTACTTAGTAAATATGGGTCTTAAGGCATCTTTCATAAGCATTATTATTTTATTTGTAACTAACTCATGCCTGCGACGAAGATCCTGGTATTCCGTGGGAATTTTCAAAAATCCTTTCTTAGCAGATCATCATCATCATCAGTGTAATCTACCTGTATTACCACCGCTGGATATAAGCTTCCTTAATGCTTTCCACCAAATACGATCCTCCGCCTTGCGCAATCCAGCCTCCACCAGCCGCTTTCTTAAGGTCATCGGACCATCTAGAAGGCTTCGTCGTCCTACGCGTCCACTCTAATACCTTCCTCTCCAATCTGCCATCACTTACTCGGTAGACCGGCTCGACCGGCCCACTGCCACTTCATCTTGCAAACTCTGAAGGGTATGTCGATAACTTTGGTTCTCCGTCGAATTACTTCGTTCCAGATTCGATCCCTCAGAGAAACCCCGAGCATAGCCCTCTCCATCGCTCGCTGCGCGACCTTTAGCCTGTCTACTATTTCGATCGACATGGGCAGGGTCCCATAGGTATTTTTTCTCAGAGTATAACTACGTTCTAATTAGCTGTCTGTACTGTAAATTTCAAACCGATTCGTTCAGTAGTTTCAGCTGTTCGTTGATATGCCAGTATCGATTGTCTTTGAATGTATACAACACTCAAAGACGAACATAAATTGTAAAGTTACAAAAGAAACTACTTCTACAGTTAACAGTTTATTTACTACTAGCGCCCCACCCACGCTTCGCTGTGGCTCAATCTTCCCGTTCCCATCTCATTCCAGTAGATTTCCCATACCAACCTTGTCCTGACAATCTCATCATATTTTTTTTTCGTTCATTTTTCTAGTAGGTATATGAATAGCTCTGCTGTTAGGAATGTAGACAAATCCAACTAATCAAAGATCATAAAAATCGGTAGCTATTCTTGAATTATGAATGCTGTGACTAACCCGACTTTGTTTGTTCGTTTGTAATATCCTTATTGTGCAAATAAAACATTAATAATATAAAAGCTAACATAGAATAAAAGCTGTACAAAGGCGGACTTATTCCTCTAGGAGATCTCTTCCAGTCAACCCTTAAATATTTGAGATGATTCTGTACATATGTATATCTCGAGAGTGAAATGACAAACAAATTAAATTAGCATATTAGGTACGTTAAATAATATTTAAATACAATATAGTTGGTATTAGTAGGACAAGGTGTCATCAAATGATGTTTTTAAAGCCGATTTGCAAAAACCCACACAAGAGGATTTTTTTTTACACTACGTTGGGTGACAGTTGCCTGCCACCCAACGTATGCATACGGCCCGCCTGATGTGAAGCGGTTACCGTAGCCATATTAACGCTCGCAACATAAAATATCGCTCGCGCGCCGCCACGCTCGCTGCCAACACAGCTTGTCCTTCCTTTTTCTATATACTTATCGATACTTTGTTATATATATATATATATATATATATATATATATATATATATAGATAATAGAGCACTTACAATAAGCTCAATTTGCATGCCATTGATGTTGCATACCATTACTCTACAACTACAATATCGTCAATGCATCTATGTGATAAATAGTACAATTAAATTGCATTTAAACTTGCTTAGTATGCGGAAAATCTAAGATCAGGAGGAAGTGTACAGCAAACTAAATAATAATTGAAGAGCAACCTTCCGGTTATCCATTTGAGACTCAAGGTGCATAATAATACCTTAACGGTCAGTGACAATGATAGCTCGTACTATTCTGTGTATATCTGATGTTCATGATGATGTTTTGCTCGCGTAAAATTTTATTTTTTAGGGTTCCGTACCCAAAGGGTAAAAAGGAACCCTAATACTAAGGCTCCGCTGTCCGTCCGTCCGTCCGTCCGTCCGTCTGTCACCAGGCTGTATCTCATGAACCGTGATAGTTAGACAGTTGAAATTTTCACAGATGATGTATTTCTGTTGCCGCTATGTTAACAACAAATACTAAAAAATAGAATAAAATAAATATTTAAGGGGGCTCCCATACAATAAACGTGATTTATTTTGCTCGTTTTTGCTCGATATTGATAACGGCAACAGGTAGACGCTTGAAATATTCACTTTAAAAATAAATAATTAAATTAAAATAAAACAAATATTTAAGGGGGGCTCCGAGGCGAGTCCGACTCGCACTTGGCCGGTTTTATTTTATTTCAAACGGAAGAATATATAATACTCTAGCTCTTACCCGCGACTTGGCTGACGTGGTCATTAGTTTAGTAAAACATTTTTTCTCTGTGAGAATGAAGTGTCTTTCCAGAATTAAAAGTAGCCTATGTCACTTTTCAAACCTTAAACTATTACCGTAAAAAAACGTTTCAAAGTCAAAAAAGTTCCTTTCGAAAGTGAAACACTACACAAAACAAATAAACAGCGTATTTGCAATCTGCCCTACAATTTAAATAAATAAATAAATATTGTCGGACAATTTACATAGCGCCACCTAGCCCCAAAATAAGCGAAGCTTTTATGGGTACTAGACAACTGATAAACATACGTAAATACATTTTTTTTAATACATACTTATGATACATAGAAAACACACAGACCAAGACGAACAGACATGTGTGGGAATCGAACCCACGAGCGTTGGTGTCGAAGCCGCGTCATTGACCGCTACGCCACCGAGCTCGTCAATTCCCTTAAGAGTTGTTGTTCCTCCGAGTGTTCACCAGAAAGGAATGAGTTGCTGCTTTGGCAGCAGAGGTGGCGGCGATACTACGTCGGGTGGCAGACAAGCATACGGCCTGCCTGATGTGAAGCGGCTACCGTAGCCATACTAACTAGCTCGCAATATGAAATATCGCTCGCGAGCCGCCACCCCCGCTGCCAACACAGCATCTCCTTCCTTTCTGGTGACCTCACTTACTCGCAGGAACACAATAACCCTCAAGGGAATTGTTATTTGACTGCGGTATTCTGTGAGGTGGAGGTACATTTCCCAGTCGGGTAGCTTACAATTACGCTCCCTACCTCTCTTTTCACCAGAGCTTCGTTTGTCAGGCAGCAGGGTGTACCGCGTGCAGGTGAAGATGGAATAGGTTCAAAAATACTGATGAACCACTTACACCCCTAAGCAATATGCCAATAAGGCAATGTGAACGTTATTATAATATAACTTTTTCCCCCTTAAGAATAATATGTTTTTTGCGGATCTAGTAATAAGATCTTTTAGTTAGCCTATGTCACTCTCCAGACCAAAAACAATCCCCGTAAAAAATACATGTTAATCCATTGATACCTTTCAACATGAAAAAAGGACAAATACGAATATATCCACTTTCACATTTACAATACTAGCACAGTATAAGTAATAGTACTAACGTAATACTAGTATGGATATAGTACATAATTATATACAAACAAAGTCGAAGGGCGGAAAGCTACAATATATGCAACGACATAGGTCACTATGTTAATATATTATTATTTCGCAATAATTTCCAGTATAGTACCTACTTGAAACTTAATAAGCATTTTTGCATATCATTTTGTGATAATGCAGCAAATTACGTATTTTATTAGACGCAGCAACAACTGACACTGCGCATATTGTGATACTAGTCGATGCCCTTGGAATCGCTCGCGTGGTATCTGAATCTTAACTAACCCTTTTCTCGGAATTCAAACTGTCTCTGTAGCAAAGACTATTATTATTTTATTAGAGGTGAAGACAATTGGAGTATTTTTTTTATATATATATGAGAGGGTGGAAAACGAGCATGTGGGTCACCTGATGGAAAGCAATCACCATCGCCCATAGAGATCAGCAACACCAAGGAATTGCCGATCCATTGCCAGCCTATTCTCCTTCCATTCCTTCTTGTTTCTGGTGACCTCACTCACTCGCAGGAACACAACAACCCTCAAAGGAATTGTTATGTGGCTGAAGTATTCTGGGAGGTACTTCCCCAGTCGAGCAGCTTAAAAAATACGCAATGACCTACCACTCTTTCCGCCAGAGACTCGTTTGTTTGTCTCCTGACAATATACGGGTGCACCGCGTGCAGGTGAAGTTGGCTTTGGTATAAAGATATTGATGAACCACTTACACCCAAGTATCAAACATTTGTGGGATATAACGAATATGTTAACTAAAAATACATGTATACATACATATAATAAATAATAGGATATTAAAGAAGAAGAATACAATAAACATTGTGCAAATTAATAAAATTATATAGTGCTAGGGTTTAAATCTGGATTCGGCAAAGAACCTTCTCAGTGTTGATTTAAAACAATTTAAAAATAGTTGTTACATACTTCTGAGTAGTGTGAACATATTACAACTATATATAACCTATTTGACTGCGGTCTTCTGTGAGGTACTGCCCTATCGGATTCGACATGCTCAACCTTTCTTTCGCCACACCCCGGCAACTCCATACAAATGTCGCGTCGTTTACTACTACATAAATCTGTTATGAGCGAGAATGAGCGTGAGAACGTGCGGCGCCTTCCAAACTGTTCCAGATTTGTCTCACAGGGGAAGTGAGGTCGACACGAAAGAGCGGCAGGGAGCGGCCATACTGTACGTAGTACTATTACTTATACTGTGCTTTCGCCATAGAGCCTCATTAGGCAGTCGGCAGGGTGTCGGAAGTGAGGTTGGTTTTAGACTCAAAAAATGGTAGCGAATTACTTACACTCCAATATACAATTAAAAGACTATGTGTTGGTTGAGAGCCCAGAGTGCAGAACATGCAAAGAGTCTAACGAGACCATGAAACGCTTAATGTGTCAATGTGATGCCCTAGCGGGCAAACGAATGGGAATCCTAGGAAAGGTATACCCGGACCTAGAGGACTACAGGCTCTTCCCTATAAGCGGCATACTGAAGTACATGGAACATGTCTCCAGACAGGCATCCTTTAGTCATAAAGGATTAGGGAGAACACAAAATATACATGAGGGTCGACGTGTCACCGGTGCTGCAGCACTGGGGACTCTAAGATAAGATAAGATAATGTGTTGGTTAATATAAAACTTTTGTTTCCAGATAGTGCAATATTTCAAACATGAGTTACGCGACGGAAAATGTGCTGCAACCCACCACATGGGCGGCAACGAGTCTGTTTTACATTCTTCTCGTGCCAGCTTTAATACTTTGGTATGCCTATTGGAGAATGTCCAGACGGCATATGTATGAGCTCGCTGAAAAACTGGACGGGCCCTCAGGATTACCTCTCATTGGAAACGCATTGGAATTTACTGGGGGATCTGCAGGTAAAACTTTTTAAATTTAATTTCTGTATTCATGACAAGTTCATGTTTCCATATTATACTACGTCAGGTGGAAAACAAGCATAAGGTCCACCTGATGCAAAACGATTCCCGTGGCTACGGCAATCGCATATATATGTTCCTGTCAACCTAGATGATGAATGATGAGGTGCCAAGTAAGCTTAATTATTAATAATTGATAATCTATTAAATTGCCCGGGCATTATCCATTAATAATGACCAATTTATTATATTGACCATAACATATATACGACAATGTTCCGATGGGAATTAGTTGTGTGAACTGACAAATTGAATCTCATTCTTATCCCCAAAGATATATAATAAAATTTCTTTGTTAAACCCTTAATGTCTGAGATCCATGTACCAATATTTCTGAGTATTAATTTACATCAATTTTCAGCGAAATTTATTGAGCTTATAAAATCGTCCGGTCGTTCGGTCTGTCCGTCCATTGCCATGAAACTCAAAATAAATAAATAAAATAAAATAAACAAATTTCGCTATGGTGGTGCATGCTGCGCGTCCGATGTTTTATAATATATTAATTCTTTTAATTTTTGTTAACAGATATCTTCAAAAACCTGATATCAAAGAGTACGCCGTACGACAAAGAGGCAGTTGTCAAAATATGGATCGGACCACGTCTTTTGGTGTTCCTCTATGATCCCCGAGATGTAGAACTGATCCTCAGCAGCCACATACATATTGATAAAGCTGAAGAATACAGATTCTTCAAACCTTGGCTTGGAAATGGTCTACTTATAAGCACAGGTAGGTAACTTCTTCCTTTTGTATTTACATACCAGCAAGCACGCTTTGCTATGGCTCAATCTTCTCATATCCATGTCATTTCTGTGGTTTTCCATACAAATCTTGTCCTGGCAATTTTATTATAACTTTTTTTTCGTTAATTTTCTGATATATGAATAGTTATTTTACTATTCGGGATGGGCACAAATCCAATAAATCAAATATCTTAAAAATCGGTTCAGCTATTCTAATTATTATTAAAGGTGCATCTAACCCTACTTTGTTTTAAATATATAGATAACATATAATATATTACATATTAGAATTAAATATTTTTAAACGGTTTTATTTAGCTCACCCCGTTTGTTTTATTTATTATTTATTCTTGGGTCAAATCTAGTAATTGAAATTTGACCCCCTTCCTGTTGACAGATTGATCTGAAATTTGGTATACACCTTTAGTTCTGGTGACAATACAATTAAATAAATTCTGTTTCATTGTAAATCCAAGATGGCCGCCGCTACAAAATGGCGGTTTACAAATTTTGTCACGACTACCTCAATATGGGTATCGAATGAAAGGGCTTGACTAGTAGAACACAGTTCACATGAAAAAAAAATGAAAATCCAAGATGGCTGCCGCTACAAAATGGCGGTATACAAATTTTGTCACGACTACCTCAATATGGGTATCAAATGAAAAGGCTTCACTAGAAGAATACAGTTCACATGAAAAGAAATGAAAATCCAAGATGGCCGCCTCTACAAAATGGCGATTTACAAATTTTGTCACGACTACCTCAATATGGGTATCAAATGAAAGGGCTTAACTAGTAGAACACAGTTCACGATGAATATTATAAAATCCAAGATGGCCGTCAACAAAATGGCCGGTTGGCGCGGTTACATATCGTCTCAATTTTCAATATGGGTATCATTTGATACCCATTTTTTCAATATGGGTATTCATTTGAATACAAGACAAATTTAAAAGTAAAAAAAATAATGACAAAAGTCAAATCTAAACTTAATAGAACGAGAAGTACTATGTAATGAAATTAGAAACTAAAAACTTGAAAATAAAAATTATGTAAAAAAACTTTTAATTTAAACGGTTTTATTGAAAATAGTGTACTAAAAGCTAAAAAATAATTCGGTAGGTCGGAGGTTTCAGTCATCACACCCCTCTCCCTCATCAGTCTAAGGCATTGATCAGACAAAATAATAAAATCGTTGGGCCCGTGTTTCCATCCAGTCAACTCAGTTTACGCTACGCCCAACGATTTTATTATTTTGTCTGATCAATGCCTTAGACTGATGAGGGAGAGGGGTGTGATGACTGAAACCTCCGACCTACCGAATTATTTTTTAGCTTTTAGTACACTATTTTCAATAAAACCGTTTAAATTAAAAGTTTTTTTACATAATTTTTTTTTATTTTATTTGTACAAAAAGTTCTTTGTTCTTTTTAAATACTTGTAAACTAAAGGTTAAAGTTGAGAAGTCCTCGCAATTGCATAAATTAATTAAACAAATTACTATTACTTATTATCCATACATTATGCAAATTATTTATTTGTAGGTATGTAGGTACATGCGCATTTGACATAATGCGTATGTGCATGCAAATATATAATTAAAATATGATTATGTACATAGTTTATATCCCACATTACCGATGCCATTGGAAAAATAAGTTAAACTCTTTAAGAAATGAAAAAGATTAAAGACACAAGGTTTTATTTTTATACTTAGCTTCCGCCCGCTTCTTCGTCGGCGTTTACGCAAAAGTCTTTTTATTTTTCGGATTAATATATATCCTATGGCATTCACAAATAACGTGGCTTTCTATTGATAAAATAATTTTCAAAATCGGTTCCGTAGATCCAAAGATTACTTCCTACAACCTCACAAACTTTACCTCTTTATAATATTAATATAGATTTAAGTACTACTAGTACGAGTATATATGAAAAGCCAGTACTTTTGTCAATATTATTATTGTTTTAATTCGTCGTCAACCCTTAATCATCCCACTGGGATACGGGTCTCCCCTCTATCGAAGGGGTATAGAGCATCATCCACCACGCTGTTCAACTGCGGATTGGTGGAGATTGTTGTTTTATTTATTGAATTATTCAGTTTAAATTATATTTTTTCTTTAAATTTCATGCAAAATCCCTAAATATTTCCAGAATAAAAAAAATCCTATGTCTAGCCATTTACAGTTCTATATCGTGTAGTGAATATTCTTTTAAAAAAGTAGTCATACTACCCCTTCTGTTAGATAAACAGCATCAAACCCGATAAATAAATCTTCAGTATTTTATGTTTATAAAAAGTTAGCTAGGTTATTTAGTTTACGAGAAGTTTCCGATCTAGTTCAGAAAAACCTTGAAATATAATTATATCATAAGTTAGTTGACATCTATTATCATAGTAGCAAACTGCAATATCATGTTAGAGGTAATTCCGTGATTACGCAATTTCCTGGATTACTTGTAACTTGTTATTTAAGCCCATATCCAGTAGAAGCGACGAATCATGTGCTGACTCCTGGGGCCCATTCGCCGTAGCTGAATCCGATTACCATCGAATTTATTGATCGCGAAAATTGACCTTAGGTTTAAGATACCGCGGTTACCGGAGCCATATTAACGCTCGCAACAGAAAATGTCGCTCTCGCGCCACCCCCGCTGCTAATGCAGCATCTCCTTACTTTCTTGTGCCCTCACTCACTCGCAGGAACACAACAACCCTCAAGGGAATAGTTATTTGGCTGGGATATTCTGTGAGGTACATTCCCCATTCGGGTAGCTTAAAAAACGCTCCCTACCTCTCTCTTCGCCAGAGCTTCGTTTGTCAGTCAGCAGGGTGCACCGCGTGCAGGTGAAGTTGGCTTTGGTTCAAAGATCTTGATGAACCAATTACACACCAAGTAGTCATGGATTCATAAATGGAGCCGTCAAACGGACGGGGTCTCGTATTGCATGTAGTGTTGGAAGCCTTATTTATGATATCTAATTTCGCAATAACAAACTACTGCAACCACAGAATTACCTGTAATATAATAGTCATAATCATAATCCGATCTAACAAATTCCTGGATTACACGTGCGTCAATACGTAGTTGCAAGCGTTGCAACACTGCATCTACATAATACTTCTATGTAATATATACTCATCCTTTTACTCTCCATAAATCATCTTGACCACTCATGTGTCCATGATCCAAAAAGGTTCTACACATGTTTATCATGTATCTCTTTCTACCGTATAGTTAAAACTGCTAGTGACATCTCACTTGCACAGCCGTTCGTTCCTCTATTCCGCTAGGTATATTAACTTTATGATAAATAATTAAGCAATAAATGTTTGAGTATTGAATATGACTTTATCAACAGTCAAGTTGTTTGTCCAACCGGTGATCTTTGAAATTTTTGTGGTCACCTATTGGATCCGCTGTCGAGGGAGGTCTGGACGAGTATGTCAATGACATAAAACTCTATTTTAAACGCATCCAAAATCTGCTCTCCTCTCCGAGCCGGTTTGTTTGAACGGACCCTAACAATCGTACTGCGCGGCATTGCAGTACAATGGTGCTGTGTAAATTGTCTAGAAATATTTATATTATATTATCTTTATAAATTATTATCTAATTATATTTATAAGGAGGAGGCCCTTTGTTAAACTTGTTGTTTATTAAAGAATTGTTAACATAAAAATACATTTTCAGGTCAAAAATGGCGTTCGCACCGCAAATTGATTGCGCCCACATTTCATTTAAATGTGCTGAAGAGTTTCATCGATCTTTTCAACGCCAACTCCAGAGCAGTCATCGACAAATTGAAGAAGGAGACTGGTGACTTCGATTGCCATGACTACATGAGTGAATGCACTGTTGAAATTTTACTTGGTAAGTATCTACCTCATAGACTTGATAGGCGTGATATTATTTGACGTGAATATGTCCTTAAAATTGCTTCCATAGGGAAAAAACGAATGATAACAAAATCTGGGAATACAGTTTGGTGTTGCAGCTAAAAATCTATCATCTCCATCCAAAATTAAATCACACCACTTTGTAGATGAAGAATCAAAGAATTTATTGCGCTAAGCAAGGATGCTTAGCTTATGCTTATATTCCGTAGAATTAAAGAATTTATTGCGCTAAGCAAGGATGCTTAGCGCAATAAATTATTTGATTCTACGGAACATAGCAATGCGGGGGGAAATGCTGCCATTTTGAGATAGTTTTAGTGCATATAACGTATTCACGTACAACACACGGCTGGGTCGACGTAGCCGCACCCCCAATTTTTTTATGCTACGTCTGGTGGTAGACAAGCATATTATTATGGCCATCTGTTGTGAAGCAGTTACCTACCAGCTTGTTCTTGGCTAGGCGCAGGTGCAATAATACAACTTTCATATCGACTGAATAGTTTAGTCGAGTCGGTGTGTAGTTTTGACGATTTTCACACAACTAAACAGATTGCTTAGTGCGAGTTATTCGATCACATTCGAATGCGTTAACGTTTAAAAGCCGACCAGATTAAGAAAAAGTTTCATATTGTGAATTTACCAGATGCGTGTTACACATCCAAATTAGCCAGATTGCTTTTCAAAATATGATGTTTGCACTTCAAAATGTGAGCAAGTAAGCCACATTATTTTGATATGTAACACGCGTCTTATAAATTCACTATATGAAAGTTCGTCTCTATTTCGTTGATGTGTTAACGTTGTCATGATCGAACGCGAACAAAAAACTTACACTGAGCACACTGTTTAGGCGATGAAAGTGTGTGCGCTCATTAATACGCCGCAATAATTGTACAGTTGCACCAAATATGACCATAATTTTTTTATTGAATTTTATATCGATCACTATTTGCTGCTACCAGTACTTTGTTGCACTCGCGTTGCATTCGTAAAAGGTTCTGTCGACGATCATACTATGTTTATAAAAGAGGATATCATTGTCTGTAGGTCTATAAATGGTTCAAGAGCCTAACCTGTGTCTGATCATCAAATGCACGCCACGTTCACATCGCAGACATAAAAATATAACTTTATACATAAAATAAAACCGTCTGAGATCAATTTTATACTTACGAGTTTATCAATAGGACAACAAAATTACATTCACGCCTCGTCTTCTGAGTTTTAAGTACGCAACAAGAATGTCGATCATTTTGAAATTAAGGGTACTGCTTATGCTTACTAGCGCCATCACTAAATAATCATATCATAGTTCGCAAATAATCATAAGAGCGTAACAATAAACTGAACATCTAAAATTGTTCTCACAATGGTCATTTTTGCGATTTTTACGCTGCATTTTATAACATTTCACCATTTCTGGAAAACTATTGCACAAAATTAGCCACCATTTTATCTTAGATTTCCAAATTTTCCAAATGTCCATGTTTGATCGTGCTCATAAGTGCGGATAAACTGTCAAACCATGATGCAAATACTACAAATATTTATCATGTATCTTCATCTACCATACAGTGAGAGACTGCTAGTTACATCTCACTCGTCGTCACACAGCCGTTTGTTCCTCTATTCCGCTAGGTATATTATCTTTATGATAAACATACATATTTCCACAAATATAATGAATCTTTATGTCACTGTTCAATGTTCTTTTTCTTGTGTGAATGCGAAAAAAACTAGCAATCTATTAATTTGTCTATTCTATAATATTTTTTGTCTATTATTATTATTACTATTGTGTAAAATTTTATGTCTGATAACTTGCAGTTTTTTTTTTCATTTTCGAACTATGATTAGCTTGCTCTAAGACTTGCTATAGGTATGTTATTGATCCGTGACTGTATTTGTTTTATTCAGCGATCACTCTTGTTAGCAACAATAATCACCTTAAAAAGGTTCTGCATTTTAGATTGGTTCATTCAATCAAACAAGATTCATTTGAATAAATTTATAAATGAATCGGTATGTGTTTTTTTTTTAAATAGGTTCTCAAGCAAAGATACATAAGTAGGTATGTTAATTAAACCGGCGTGCTATGTAGTAACAAAGATATTACAAAAGGAAAAATAAAAATATGAGCGACTAAAAATTACTAAATGAGCGACTGGAATACTAGGTCAGAGGGGCAATTCTCGTAATTAAAATATAGTCAAAATTCAGTTTCGATCCAGTCTCGATCTAACAAATGTCACATTTGGTATTCTCGTAACACAATATGTAACTTCAAAATTAAATTTAAGCGGGATTATATCGAAATATGAGTGGAAATTAAACAAACTAAGAATGTTACTTTGCCAACAACAAGAATTGATAATAATTAATTAATGAAATCAAGTATATAATTTTAGTCAATTTACAATTCAATCTCGATTCAGTCAACTTTCAATCTGCGTTAGTAGAAAAATTACGAGAATTGGCCTTCAGGTTAGGTTTGGAATGATTTAATAACTTTTAGTCGTTAAGTTAGTATAATAGTCGCCACGGCAAGTTGTTCGGTTTATTAGTATCCTTAAAAAAGTAGCCCCCGAGAAACCTAATGGCTTATTTTGCACCATATGAACTTAAAATAAAATGACGCTTTAATTTAATTTCATGATCTACAAATGAACATATTGTATGTTATACTTTTGGATATTGTCTTATGAAACTGTGATTCGAATTTAAAAGAAAAACTAACCAAGGGTAGTTAAACCCTCTCCGTAGTGTGGGTTTAACTCTATAGTTTTAGTTAAGATAACGAGGGTCCAAATTGATTATGACAGATGATAGACAGACAGATACTCGGGTAATCCCATAATAGGTTTTGTTTTTTCGGACGTACGAAACCCTAACAGTTAGAATATTAAGAGTTACGTCAACAATTTATTTTTCAAAAATATTTTTTAAGACAATTTTTCAAAAATATTTTCAAATAAATTAAAGGAAATAAGGTTTTATCTCAAGCTCCTCCTTTTTCGGAGGGAATGTTAAGCCGTCGGATGAATAACAGTTGACGATGATGAATGAATGAAAAAAAAATAGTCAAAAACGAAACCTGCAACCCAATTTCAACCAATATAACCTAAGTGAATATCTTGCTAATTTTAAGTGTACTTTTCTGTTTTGATAAACAAAAACAAATAGATAAAAAATCGCGTCAAGCAAACGCCCCAAATCTCAAGGAGCCTAAGCAAAAATAATGTGAGAATAACAAGCAATTCGTATGTACTGGCACGTAACTGGCTGTGGCAGTGACAACACAGGTCACGCTGACCCTCGCTATGAGCTGGATGGTGTACTTGACGCGAGTAACTTAACTATTAACCGTTTGCGAAATATTGTAGCTAAAATTACGCGTTAATTCTACACGGCTCGTATTTACTGCATAAACTAAAAATTTGCACAAAATTATTATGCCAATTGCATCTGCATTGGTGTCAATTATAGCAAGTATATAGCATTAGGTATAGATATTTATGTGCCCATAATAACATATTATTTCAAAGCAATCACCGTTTCAGATTTTTCAACTACCACGATAATATAGGAAAATTACAGTATAATAGTTGTAATTAGAATTATAGGAAAGGAATAAGGTAAACAGGGCACAAATTGCTAGGTACATACATAATATCCGTGTTATTTATGGTATTAATTACGTTGGTTACTTAGAAATGATTGACAATGTTTGCATTGATCTTATGCCGGGTATTTGAATATTTAATATTGTACATGTACTAGCTGACCCGATAGACGTTATTAAATTCGAATTGGTTTCGCGCAATCTGTCAAACGACATAAAGTTACATTAAGAAAGTTAATATAGTCCTTCAGTTTTCTTATTTTTTTTTTAATTTTCCACGCATGTTTTCTTCTGAAAATAGCAAATATAACAAAAAAAGAATTAGCGAAATCGGTCCAGCTGTTCACGCGTGATTCCGTGACGAAGGGAAATAGGGATTAATTTATATATATATCTAGAGATTTGAATTCATTAATTTTACCAAGGATATGATACTACTACTATGATACTACGAAAGAGCGTAGTCAAGTTTGGCGACCCCCCACGTGTTCACGTACGGCTAATGGCTAATATTCACCACTGATGGGTAGCTGGACGTTAAGAGCCGCTCTATTGCTATTCTAGTTACGCAACCGTATTGAATACGACGAAGGTCAATAGGTCTTTCTCTTCTCGTAATGTAAACATGCGTAGACCCTTTAATGTAACAATTAAACATTACAGAGACCGCCATGGGTGTCAGCAAGAGTACTCAGGACAGAAGTGGATTCGAATACGCAATGGCCGTGATGAAGATGTGTGATATCCTTCACTTGAGACACACAAAGATATGGTTGAGGCCCGAGATAATATTTAAATTAACACAGTACGCTAAAAGCCAAACAAAACTCCTTGATATCATTCATGGGCTGACTAAGAAGGTAATTGTCACGTAGTCGACACTAAGTTGAGCATTCTAATAGCCCATTCAAGTAGAAAACATATGATAAAGATATACAATGAGGCTGTTAATATAAATAAAATTGTTAATATAACTTTTCATTTTGAATGTTAATCTGAACATGATAAATTGTTTTATTATAGTATTTAAACAGTGCCTGATATAGTTTCGAAATATATATATTAAATTTTTAACTAAAAGCTTAAATCATATATAATTATGATATATTTGTGTGCATGAACATGTGTGTTTGTCTTGGTCTGGGTGTTTTCTGTGTATTATATGTATGTATTTACAAAAAAAAATGTATTTAAGTATAATATCAGTTATCTAGTACCCATAGTACAAACTTTGCTTACTTTGGGAGTAGATGGCAGTGTGTAATTTGTCTAGGAATATTTATTATTTATTAAATTTACATTACAGGTTATTAAGAGGAAGCGCGAAGAATTCGCGTCTGGCAAAAAGACCTCAGTTCTTGATGAACATAACGGAACTACCAACACTACAACTACAGACACATTGCCTAACAAAACTACGTCAGTTGAAGGTCTTTCCTTTGGACAGTCTGCTGGACTCAAGGACGATTTAGATGTAGATGATAATGATGTTGGGCAAAAGAAACGTCTTGCGTTCCTGGACCTTCTATTAGAAAGTTCTCAAAGTGGAGTCGTTATTTCTGACGAGGAAATTAAAGAACAAGTGGATACTATTATGTTTGAGGTACGGAAGAATACCATCAAGAACATATCTTATTTTGCTAATGTTAATAACATCATTATCGGCGAGCTCGGTTGTCGAATGGTTAACAATGGCCACTTTGACTCCGAGGTCGCGAGTTCGATTCCCGCACAAGACAAATATTTGTGTGCATGAACATGTCTGTTTGTCTTGATCTGGGTGTTTACTATGTATTATATGTATGTATTTACAAAAAAAATGTATTTAAGTGTAGTATCAGTTATCAAGTATCCATAGGACAAGCTTTGATTAGTTTGGGACTAGATGGACGTGTGTAATTTGTCCAGGAATATTTATCTATATCTGATAATTTTATGTTAACTTAGGGTCACGACACCACCGCCGCTGGTAGTAGTTTCTTCCTATCTATGATGGGGATTCACCAGGATATTCAAGACAAAGTCATTGAAGAATTAGATCAAATCTTCGGTGATTCAGATCGGCCCGCGACATTCCAAGATACTCTGGAAATGAAATACCTCGAGAGGTGTTTAATGGAGACTCTGAGGATGTATCCACCGGTGCCTATCATCGCTCGTCAACTAAAACAAGACATAACTCTCCGTAAGTATAAAGTATAGACTACCTTCCCATGGAGATCAGCAACACCAAGGGGTCGCCGACCCGTTGCCAGCCTTTTAATTTATTTCGAATGTGCAGATATATGAAAGTTTAACAAAACTTTTTTCCGGTGGAAAAAAGATCTCCTTTCGAGATAAAAAGTTACTGTCTACTAGTTACTATCTGTAAAATTGTATCTGTAAAAAAATGTCAATCCGTTTGTTAATTTCGACGACAAAGAAAGAAAAATAAATACATTTATAATATCATAGTACTGTGAATGAATGCACCTTTAGATTTTTATTTTGTCATGACTTGAATAAATTTTAATCTTTTTTTTTTGTTAAAGCATCAAATGGCAAGAAAGTCCCGGCAGGTACTACTATCGTCATAGCCACGATTAAGCTACATCGTCGTCCAGACATCTATCCAGACCCAGACAAATTCAACCCTGATAATTTCCTCCCGGAGCAATCTGCCAACCGCCACTACTATGCCTTTGTGCCGTTCTCAGCTGGCCCTAGAAGTTGCGTGGGTAAGTAACTTGTACAAGGTATTATTTTTTATGTGTTCCCAAAGATAATTCTCTCAAAATGATGGCAAATTATTGACTTAAGGGTCAAAAATTACCTCACTGGTACGTGGCGCAATATGGCTATAAACAGACGAGGATATGACGGAAAAGATCCATGTATCCAGGAAATTCGAATTGGTACGAACACTTGAACCTTCTAGTCAATATATCCCTGCAGATCTGCACTAGTAGGGATATTTGGATGTGTTTTTTTTTTATTTATCTTTATTAGTTGGGATGAGTTTACAAGGGTTTCTTTATATGATTTACTAGCTGCCCTGGCGAACTTCGTACCGCCTAACAGTCGATAAATGTCGTGGTACATATTAGCTGAACTAAATTTATGATTTTATGGATGGAATTAATGCAATGAATAATAGAAAATAATAGAGAAGCTCGATGGCGTCATTGCGCGTATCAGTGTAATTGAACACGCAAGTTAAGCAATGACTACCGTAGCCTGTACCCGGATGGGTTTATATTACCGAGAGCTCCTGCGTGCTTCGAAAGACACGTTAAGCCGTCGGTCCTGGTTGTTATCATTAGATGACAGTCGTTAAGCCAAGTTAGTGGTCTTTAGGCGGCTCGAAAACACTGGCCGCCGCCAACCCGCAGTGGAGCAGCGTGGTAGAATACTCCACCACGCTGCTCAACTGCGGCTCTAAACCCCTTCGGTTGAGGTTAGACCCGTATCCATAAAACTGAAGATTTCATAAAAATAAAGATTTCCTTATTGTTTAATCAAAAAATAAAAAATACTTTTTTTTTTTTGTTTTGAAATTGGTTTTATCGTTTTGGCGATTTAATATTGTCATTTCTTTTGATGTTTACTCCCCAATCGATTTGACATTTTTCAATTTTCAAAAGAAATCACAGACAACTTTCGCAACATAAAATGTCAAATCGATTTGACTTTTTGATATTTGACAACCAATAAATATCGCAATCCTTTTTCAACTGACACTTTCGTTTGTATGAGAAAATGTTTTTACTTTTATTTTATTTTTTGTCAATTTTCCAATGTTTTTAATAGCTATTCTGCTATTCGGGACGGAGACAAATCCAACAAATCAAAAACCATGAAAATCGGTCCTGCTGTTCTCGAGTTATAAGTGTTCGAACAAACCCGGCTTTGTTTTATATTTATAGATTAGATGTTCCAAATAGTAGGTAATTTAGTGACTATGATTATGATGTATGATTTTCGCTACTTTCTTTCGTTTCCTTTCAAATATTCACAAGCAATTTCAGAAACACCAAATTATTCATATAAAAAAATTCTTAAAAACTTATCCCTACTGGTATCAGTAAATGGAATAACACAATAGGCTTGTTGCCCATGTTACAAAATTATAAAAACTCTCTATCAGTAACGTATAATACATAAAACTAGAACGATCTGCGATCTTAAAATTTTAATAACTTATGTCCGACGTGTTTTATCATCGATCAAAGTTTGATGGGAAAGTCCATTTTAAAGGTATGACATTATAAAAAATAAATATTACCATTGTAGAAACAATAAAAAATACTATAACTTTTGTTACGGCACTGGCTACATAAACGCAATATTTAATATAGCTGTCATACAAATTTCTGATTTAATGCATATAAAATAGCATGGTGTGACGTCATAACGTGGTGGCCTTTTGTATGGAGCGTTTTCGGGATAGTCCAAAATTGTGATCTTCAAGTTATCATATCTCGAGAAGTTTTTATGCTATCGAAGTAATTATTTCACCTATATTTATATTATTGTGACGTCTTTAAATAACAAATCGGAAAAAAAAATGGGATACAAGCCTATTGAGGATCAGTAGGGATATATGGAGCAGAAAGTTTCACATATACCAAACGGTTGCGATAATTTGGAAAAAATCTCCAAGTATCTATACCAGTTGGGATTTGTCAGTAGGGATACATGGAACGTCGGGGATAGCCAAGTTGGGGGAATACTCAGAAAACCGTATTAAATAACATAATAATGAGGTTTGGTGTATTCATAGAGTAGCATCATCAGAACCCTTGTCTAGCGGTACTAGAACTTTTGAAATATTATTGTAGCAATAATTTAAAGCGAGGAACTCCAAGTCGCCGTTGCGCATGGCAGTCTAATCGATCACGCAAGTCAAGCAATGTTGAGCGTATCTGTCCATGGATGGTTTCTCCGTACTCCCAGCTCCTCTGTGCTTCGAAGGACACGTTAAGCCGTCGGTCCCGGTATTTGTCGTTAGATGACACTCGTTAAAGTTAGTGGCCTTTAGGCAGCTTGATGATACAGACTTCCGCTAACCCACAGTTGAGCAGCGTGTAGGAATATGCTCTGAACCCCTTATATTGAGGGGATGAATGATGAAGGGCTGAATAATTTATTGCAATTAAGAATTTTGTGCAAGGTTTACGGATTTGCTCAAGTGAATGTTCGTAAATAAGTTACTCTCATGGCCTCGCTTTATTTGTTGCAAAAATGCCAAGTTTGTAACTACAAACGGAAAGTTTTTAAAGAGACAATCATTTTGATAGATTTACTTCGTACATACCAACAATATTATTTTTACGTGTATAATGGTTACTCAAGAGTTCTATTGCCACAAAATGTATCACTAGAATCCTCGAAGGTAAAAAATAAGAATTTCTAGTACCGCTGAAATCCTTAGATTCAAAGCAAGACTAAGAATACGTCACGCTTGAGATTTACAATCTGATCTGAACTCCTGTTCCGAATAGTATAGCAGTCCGTAAGTCTATCTAGAAAGGTATTCCCCCTTCAGACATACCATACCCCGGGCCAAACCTGTGGTAGTACGGTGGGTCTTTGGTTTATCTTTAAAAGACCCACCGTATCACCCGAGGTACGGCCAGGGGTCAGTATTATTTGATCACCCAAGTTCAGTAACGTCGACCGTAGCCTATCCATAGATGGGTTTATTTATGTCGAACTTCTCCGCTTTCCTTCTGCCGCCTGTTATTATTCTTTGTTAAACCAAGTCTTTGAGCGGCTCGAAAACACTGGTCTACGCCAACTAACAGTTGAGCAGCATGGTGGAGTACGCCCTAAACCCTTATGATTGAGAGGAGACCCGTATGCCAGTAGTGGAATGAATGAGTTGTTGCAGCACTTGCACTTATGCAAATGCAACTAAGTGGTATACAATTCTCAACTTATATTTTATCATGTCAACAGGTCGTAAATACGCAATGCTGAAGCTGAAAATCATCCTATCAACTATATTGAGGAATTACCGAGTGTACTCCGACCTGAAGGAGTCCGACTTCCAATTACAAGCCGATATTATTCTGAAGCGTGCAGAGGGATTCAAAGTTCGCCTGGCGCCTCGCAAGAAAAATACCAAAGTCTGATACAGTAAACAAAGTTACGCGTCAGGAGCGGATACAGCCCTCAAAAAAAGTTGTGGTCACAGCCACCCGTAAATCGGCTAAGGACGAATCGGAATACGAACTTGCTCATGAACAATCATGACTTATGAAGGACTGTTGTATTTGATTATGCCCTTTTTTCCGAAAGATTGTCGGCATGCCCACCGTGCCTACAACGGTGGATCCGCCCTTGTTATGCGTGTTCTTAGAACTTTTTCCTTACTACTTTATATTATTTTTATAATCACACCTAGAATATCTAGATGTTGTGATATGATGTACTGACTAAGTTATGGTTAGTATACATTAGTATTTAATGTCCCATGGCGATATACACGGGTCCGAAGGTGCAAGGATTGCAGATTTGCTCAATAATTTACATTGGTAAAGTGAATGTTTGTAAATAAGTAGTTAAATTAATATTCTATGTTTTGTAATTAAGATTAAATAAAAGTTTTTTTAAATCATATGGTTTTATTTATTTAAATTGATAACGTTAAATTCATGACAGACATAGCTAAGATACATAAGTAAGTTAAGTACGTAAGTACATATAAATTGTGACGAAGACACTGGTCAAAGTGTGAAAACAATGGTCTTCACCAACTCACAATTGAGCAGCATGGTGACCAACCTCACCTGCACGTGGTGCACCCAGCTGACTGACAACGAGGCTCTGGCAATAAGAGAGGTAGGGCACAGCGTATTTTTAAGTTGCGCGACTGGGAAAGTACCTCCTACCTAACAGAATACCGCAACCAAATAACAATTCCCTTGAGAGTTGTTGTGTTTCTGCAAGTGACTGAGGTTACTAGAAAGAAAGAAAGGAGGCTGGCAAGGGTCGGCGACGCCTGGCTGTTGCCAATCTCCATGGGCGGTGGTGATTGCTTCCCATCAAGTAACCTATGACGCCGAAGAATGTTCGTACGTGACATTGGCGTCATAAAGATATGATATCACTTAGATAACAGATCGTTAGAATATCTAATAGGAGATAAGTTAAAGTAGATAATATTTGTTCGTTTAAAACTATATAATTGAATTAGTATATAAGTTTGTGATTGTAAAAATAAATTGTCATTCGTATACGGAAGATCGACGTTTTAAGTTAACTACGTCAACATGACGTAACATGACCGACATACTCGTTTGCCCTCTATCATAAAAAAAAATGGTGACGTATACTCTAACTCTAAATTCCTTCGATTGAAGGGGGACCCGTATTCCAGCAATTTGACGAATTGAGTTGAGGACGACCACAGTATTCACTAATACTAATAGAGGTCGAACCTAGGCCTTATATAGCTAAAGGCGATGTCGGGGTATAAAATACAGCCTGGCTTTATTGATGACACCTATCTACCTAAAAGGTGCCAATACTAGGACTAAAACTAAGGGGAACAACACCTTCCAATCTAGGAGTTACGAGAAACTGAGACTTTTTAGCGGGAAACGCGCAAACCTATATTTTTGAGGGATTTAGCTGTACCAAATTCAATCTACGCCAATGCGAGACACGTCCAAGGGACGTCTCAATCTCAAACACAAATTTTATTCGGTACTCATCGACGTAATCCCGAGAAACATTACCTACCTTAACCAGTCTATCAGCCGGGGCACTATTTGATAAAAAAAAAATACTTATATTTACATATCGCTTTCATTATTACGGTATAATCGTGACAATCAGAGGTCTGCAGGTCTCCACCCATATTAATATACTTAATTGCTGTTATCCAGCTTCTGTTTTGTCCTGTTGGGAATTTATATCTTGTCGTGAATCTTGTGAATCTCGTCGAGAATTTTTAACTAGTTTGGAATCCCGAAGATAGTTGCTTCGCAGCATTTGTATATCTTCTGTTGTGTCCGTTCGTTGTAGAAGTAATGCTTCACCTTCTGAAAATTCTGCAGCAACCTGTCCGTGTTGAGAATCCAGTTGCATTCTGTAAATAAAGAATACTAATAGTTCGCCGGCTACTGAGACCTTGTTAAACTAATGTACAGAATTATTTCAACTGTATACACAGTTGAAATAATTCTGTCGGTTGTCCAATAGAAGTACTGAGTGTTGTTTTTTTCGTATTTATGTAGGTTCGATTCCCGGCTCAGACATGACATATTTGAAAAATCTTTGAATGCAGTTTTACTTACAATTAAGAATAAAGTGAAGTTTTCTATCGAAATTATATATAATTCTTTTTTTTTCTGACACGTAAAATTTCCTATATTATATATATATATAGATATTATTTAAAGTACTTCTCTAGGTGCATCACCCTGGGACGCTCTGTATATTATGATAGGGCGGACAATCCACTTGGTGTATACATTATCGTCAATATATTAAATTAATCATTATTCATACTGACCCTTAGGAAATGTAATAATACATCGTGTTTTTGTTAGAATTGAGTCTATTTTCGGTTAGGTTAAAATTTTCTTGTGTCCCGTAACCAGACATAGGAACCCCGTGAAGTGGGGCTCCGTCAACATAGTAGATGAAAAATGTGGTGCCAAGTAAGCTTAATTATAAATAACTAGAAAATGGCGTTTCATTTTCATCGCAATTTTACGTCGTTTCTCTCTATAAGAACTTTCCTTATATTAAAACAAAAATTTGCAAAATTGTCGAGGTGTTCTCGAGTTTTGCGCTTAGCAACATTCATTTTTATTTATATAGATAATTGACAATTTATTATATTAGCCATAACATATACAATGCTTTATGCTGATATTATTAAAACTCACGAGAGACATTATAATAAATTAATTAAATGAAACAGGTCAATCACGTATAATTGTCGGGATAATCGAATAGTTTCAAACATAAACGACAGAAACGAGAGTCTCCATTTGAGATCGACCCTAGTCTACTTTCCCTTATACTGATATCGATAAACTTACTGTTATGTAAAAGTTCTGTTTACAAACTACCAATTAATATGACCTAGGGTGATGAGACTTGACGCTTACCGTTGGGCTGGTTCACAGACAAAAAAGTCGCACGGCGAGCGATAGATAGAGCAATGCTTGGAGTTTCTCTAAGGTTAATCCAGAACAAAGAAATTCGACGATGAATCAAAGTGGTCGACATAGCTTTCAGAGACAGCGTGTTGAAGTGGCAAGTCAAAAAGCAAGTCAGCGATGGTAGATGAGGGAGGAATGTCCTAAAGTGGAGGCCACGTATGGGCTGACGAAGGGTAGGGCGAACCCTCTCTAGATAGACCGACGACCTCACAAAAGTGGCTGGTAGTGATTGGATGTGGAAAGCGGAGGATCCTATATGATGGAAAGCATTGGGAAATGCCTATCATCTATATTTACCCACTACTGGATATATCCAGTAGTGGGTAAACATAGGCTGACATATATAATAATAATGATGATGTTGAATAAATATTTAGCCCAGTTAATGAATAATCTCACCTTAAAATATCTAACGGAGTCCTATTGTGCACTGGGCATAGACAGGGCATGAAGTCGTGATGCTGTCTCTTCACCCACCACCCGGCTCGGGAAAGTTTCCATTCCATGATCTTCATCTTGGCTACTGAGCAGGTTGCCGCTTCTCTTAACACGCTGAAGTAGGAAGCCATTTTTTCTTGACCTGTCCCATAAAATAGTTATCTTCGTCAACCTTTATTCGGCCCACTGCTGGTATACGGTTCTACCTCAATCGAAAGGCTTTAGAGTATACTCCTCGATGCTGATCAACTGCGGGTTGGCGGTAAAAAAAAGTTATCATTGTCTATCAATTAATCACTATCAACGGTGAGGAGCTTTATGACGTCGTTGCGCGTGTCAGTCTATATTAGTCTATATAGCTCCGTAGTGCTTCAGGGGCACATTAAATCATCGGTGTCGGAGTTGTCATTAGATAACAATCGTTAAGCCAAGTTGGCCTATGGATAGCTTAAAAACACTAGCATCAGCCAAACCGCAGTTGACTAGTGTGGAGGAGTCATTAATGTGCGTGTAGCGCCTATTTAAGTCTATGGGTGGAGTACACTCTAAACCCCTTCGAATGAGTAGCGATCCGTATCCGTATATTTCATCATTCCAAAAATAATATACCTACAATCCCGTAAAATATTTTAATAATAGATTAGTGTAAATTTAATTATTTAATATATTATCATATTTTACATTAAATATAGGATTGACCTTGATCTCATAACACAATGTTCCAGTGATATTACTGGACAATCTAACCGCTAAACTACTGCCCTAATAAGGCTGTAGTAGAGCTTGAACTGTCGTTGCTTCCAAAATCTACGGATATCCGGCTGAGGAATAGGGTCGGATAAGTGAGGACGTGCTCTACTGAGGGTATAATTATAAACGAAGTGAAGGTCTAGCTACGCAATTGCGTACATGTCAATGCTAAATACATGTCAGCGCTGACATAATTTACGAGAATTTCTTTTTTCAAATATCTCTACGGCTCTAGAATCAATGTCCTTTTCATCCCGTCTTTGTATTATTTCTCTAACATATTCCCGGCTTGGCGAAAAATATCGTCAGGAATATTTTTGTTGCTCTATTACTTGTATTAAGTCAACAGTAAAACCGATAGTGCAATTTTTCAGCTGTTTTGCAGGACTTCTTGGAATGACGCGGCAGCCCCATCCAAACATTTTTAATCAAAGATTCTACTAATTTTATGCACTCAAATGATTACTTGCACCATATACCTCTATTATGAATCAATATCATTATGCATTATTATGAAAATGTGTTTAGAAGCACAACCGCGCTCACCAAGCTCCAAAAAGCTCCGTCGGCGTGAATGAAAACACTTCGTAATGCATACATATTAGGTACGATCTAGTTAGAGGCTAGTACCACAATAGGTATGGGAAATTAATAGTGTATGCCATACTACACTATTTCCCCGTGTGGTGAGCAATAATCTCACTACCGTCCGTCATCTATCGATATTTTTTTTATGTTTGTTTATTATGCATGCTGTGTTTGCCTATAATTTATCCATTTATATCCTATAAGATTTGTTATACATTCATTATTTAATGTGTGATAAATGTTATAAAGGCAAACTTTAAATAAATAAATACAACACAAAGCGAAATTTTAGGTCTATGTTAAGTACCTACCCTATAACCGATTCAATTTCGTCCAAAAAGTTAACTAATACGATGAACTAGCTGATCCGACAGACGTTGCCCTGTCCAAACCTGTGGCCCTACTGCCGTAGCTCAAGCCGATTACCATCGGATTTTTTGATAGCGAATATCAAACTTCAACTTAGATTTATGCTACTTGTGTTTGGCTTAGCTGGCAGAAACGATGGAGCTCTACCGACTAAGCTGAAGATTTATGTCAATAACGTTTAAGTTATAAGATCTGCCCCCTTACCACCAACTCTTATTGCGATTGAATAACTGAATAGAAATTTAATTGATTCAGGTGTTATTTTGCACGCAAGTAAGCACGCAAAATAGTGTAGATCAAATTGCACCGAATAGAATGCTAATTCATACCAATGTATAAGCGACTTTATTAAATTTGAAATAGAGTCGCTTATTCATTGGTACGAATAAGCATTCTATTCAGTTATTGAATCGCAATAAGAGTTGGTGGTAAGGGGGCTGTTTTTCGAAGTACAATATGCGATGGTAATCAGTTTCAGCTTCGGTGGTAAGGCCCCTGACCCGGCTTAGACCCAGAACAACCTACCATAATTTCATTGTAGTTGGATGAACAGTAAACGAACACAACGCACATTCATTGTTAATTTAATGTTTTTATTCTATGATCTAAGGGTGAAAATGGTAAAAAAAGAAATTTATAATAGTGAATCATCATCATCATCAGCCTGTATCTACCCACTGCTGATATAGGCCTTCCCCAATGCTTTCCACCAAATACGATCCTCCGCCTTCCGCATCCAGCCGCTTCCAGCCGCTTTCTTAAGGTCATCGGACCATCTAGAAGGAGGGCGCCAAACACTTCGTCGTCCTACGCGCGGCCTCCACTCTAACACCTTCCTCCCCCATCTGCCATCACTTACTCGGCAGATGTGACCGGCCCATTGCCACTTCAGCTTGCAAACTCTGAAGGCTATGTCGACAACTTTGGTTCTCCGTCGAATTTCTTCGTTCCGGGTTCGATCCCGCAGAGAAACCCCGAGCATAGCCCTCTCCATCGCTCGCTGCGTGACCTTTAGCCTGTGGACCAGTCCGATGGTCAGTGTCCATGTCTCTGCACCATATGTCATTGCAGGGAGGACGCACTGGGGTATTTGCGCGGCGAAGATGTGACGAAGCTTTCCAAAAGCTGCCCAGCCCAGTCGAATGCGTCTATCGATCTCTTTGTTGAAATTACCCCGGCCAAGCTGTATGGAATGACCGAGGTAGACATAGTCTTTAACTACTTCAATAGCCGCATTCTCTACGATAACCGGGCTAGGGATGACAAAATCGTTGTACATGACTTTTGTCTTGTCGAAATTCATCCCCAGCCCCACACGTCGAGATGCAGCATTGAGATCGACCAACATACGACCGAGATCCTCCAGCGATTCAGCCATTATGACCACGTCGTCGGCAAACCGAAGGTGTGAGATGTACTCGCCATTCACACTGACGCCCCGTTTTTTCCAGTCCAGCGTCTTAAATACGTCTTCCAGAGCAGCGGTAAATAGTTTGGGGGAAATTACATCTCCTTGACGTACTCCCCGCTGCAGCTGGATAGGCTTAGACTGCTGGTCCTGGACGCGGACAGTCATTGTCGCAGAGCTATATAGCCATCTCAGCACCTCGATATAGCGGTAGTCGACTTGGCATCGCTGTAAGGATTCCAGAACAGACCAAGTTTCGATGGAGTCGAAGGCTTTCTCATAGTCCACAAAAGCTACACAGAACGGCAAATTGTACTCTGTGGTTTTATGCACAATCTGCCGCAATGTATATATGTGGTCCACGGTACTGTAGCCTTTACGAAACCTAGCCTGTTCCGGTGGCTGGTAGTCATCGAGCCTTCGAGCGAGACTATTCGTGATAACCCTTGAAAACAGTTTATACACGTGGGTCAGGAGTGAGATCGGTCTATAATTCTTCAATAAGGTTTTGTCACCTTTCTTGAAGAACAAGACGACCAAACTCCTGATCCACGCGACTGGTGCGGTCCCATTGTGAATGACGGAATCAAACAGACGTTGTAGTTCCTTTAGAACCGGAGTTCCTCCAGCTTTCAACAGTTCCGTTGTGATTCCGTCCTCACCGGGAGCCTTACCATTTTTCAGCTGTTCAAGGGCTATCCTAATCTCACCCATGCTGATGTCTGGAATGTCCTCGGTTTCGTGTCGGGTTAGCGGGGCTCGGCGATCACTGAACCGAGCAGCTGATGTAGGGACAGGTGCGTGTGCAGCATAGAGTTTGCCATAGAATCTCTCCACCTCTGCGAAGATCTCTGGCTTAGAAGTTACGACTCGACCATCCTCTAGCTTGAGCTTCGACAGATAAGCCCTTTCAGAAGGCCGAGAAAAGACTTTAAGGCCTTTGTTCAAAAATCAAATCGAAGCAAATGCTTTTTTTATAATAGTGAATAACCAATAGTAAAGTCGACACGAGAGATCGGCTGGCAGTAGCCATTTGTACATAATACACTATTACTTATATTATAGAGTTGTATAACAAGAAATAAATTCAACCTCCATTTACTTTTCCAGTCTCTCAAACAATTTCGATGTCGAACGAATTTTTCTCAGAAACGATAGCGAATTTTCCTCGTACCTACCCAAATCTCGAGTTTTATCTAAAAGTTGTCACAGAAATATCTGTGCCAAGATAATATCGGCGTAGGATCTACCGCGAAATATCTGCGAATATCGGACGTATTTTACTTTTACTGGAACATTGCTTATTTAGTTTGTAAATATAGAAATTCATAACATGGATGGGAAAAAAGCCCTGTAGCGTCAAATTGCAAAGAGATTTTAGTAAAAAAAATTACCGAGTTATTAAAAAACTTATGCATAGTTAAAATTCGTATTTAAAAAAAATCTTGCTTTTGTACAAACATAAAAGTCATTTTTTTCGTCTACTTGTGCAATTTTTGTAATATTTATTACAAAAAAACAAATATACTATTATATCTAGTTTTACATTGTCGATTTCGCGCAATTCTATTGCGTAAACGACAACGGGCTACGGAAACTAAATTTGATATACGTACCATATCAAATTCAGTATATCAAAGTTATATCAATTGTATATTTTTAGGCAAACTTTTCATTTCTATTATAAAGGTACCAAAGAAGCAAATGCCTGACTTGATGCTAAGCAGTTGCAGCAATTATGGACTGCATCGACGCCATGGGGATCGCTTGTGCGTTGCAGACTTACTTTTTATGCCACGGATTAAGAATTTTATGAAACGTGTGGCATGCTCATTTTTCACCTTAGCTACACAAAAAAAATAGATTTCAGATGAAGCATATCTTGGCCAATCCATACAAATGTCACGTCGTTTACTACTACATAAACAATGACGTCATCGCAAAGCGTGAGCGTGATTGAGCGTGTGTGCGTGCGGCGCCATACAAATTGTTCCAGATTTGTCTCAGTGGGGAGGTAAGATCAACACGAGAGAGCGGTAGGGAATGGTCATACTGTACGTAGTACTATTACTTATACTTTGGATGAAGTCTGATAAGTTTAAAAGATTTTTGCAAACTTTACTTTCAAAACTTTTTTTTTTTTTTTTTGATATTTCTGCTTCATGGCGATCTGTTCAACAACAATAAGCCACTTCTTTGTCTGTTATTTTACTGTGAGTATGTTATCCTCAAGAGCCATTCTTGCATGAAAATTCCTTTCACACGACTCTCTTGCAGTTAGGTGGTAAATCTTTTGTGCAGACTCGGTATGTCATTTCTTTTTAGCCGATTATGCTGAAGAGCGCCTTTTCCACTTAAGGCATGTGCCAGTATGTTTACATGAGTGGTCAACTTCTCCTGGTATTTCAGGCTGTTTTGAGCTATTTCCTGCCGAACTGTTTTCAGGCCGAGGTCGAGGTATATGAATCTGTTACTTATACAATGAGGGATGCAAAACATTGTTCTAAGAGCTTTAGTCTGGAACCTTTCCAGGATATCTATATTGCTGTTACTGGCCGTTCCCCACAGTTGAATTCCGTAAGTCCAGATTGGTTTTATGGTTGTTTTGTATACAAGTATCTTACTGTTGGGATTCAGTTGTGAATGGCGTCCCAGTAACCAGTTTAGTGACCGTAGTCTTCCATCCAGTTGCTTACGCTTTGTCCAAATATGTTTTTGCCATGTAAGTTTCCTGTCTAGGTGCATGCCCAAGTACTTCGCGCTATTATCTTGAGGGATGACCTTGCAGTTCAGCGTTACTGGTGGACATGTTTCTTTCCTAAGAGTAAAGGTTACATGTACTGATTTACTCTCATTGGCTTTGATTCTCCAACGCTTTAGCCACATCTCAACTTCTGTTAGGTGGTTTTGCAACTGTGATGATGCCTTTCCTGGGTTGCTATGAGTCGACAGCAGCGCCGTATCATCAGCGTATGTCGCAGTCATGGTGTAATCAGTTGTTGGAATATCTGCTGTGAAAATAAGGTATAGTATCGGACCCAAGATACTGCCCTGAGGGACTCCTGATTTTATATCGTATACTTCTGAGAGTTCTTCGTTGTACTTCACTTGGTAGCATCTTTTTTCTAGATAGGATTTGAGTATTCGGAATAAGCAATGCGGGAGCTGCTTCTTTAGCTTGAACAAGAGGCCGTCATGCCACACCCTATCAAACGCTTGGCTGATATCCAAAAATACTGCGGAGCAATACAATTTGTTCTCAAGGCATCTACTGATGGTGTCGACTATGCGGTGTACCTGTTCAATTGTCCCGTGTTTTTCCCGAAATCCAAATTGGTGGTTCGGTAGTATTATACTTAGATGTTCCTTCATTCTGTTAAGCAATATCCTTTCAAACAGCTTGCCAATAACTGGTAGCAGGCTAATAGGTCTGTACGAAGTAGCTTCCTGTGAGGGTTTACCAGGTTTGGGAACCATGACTACCTGTGCAATTTTCCATTGCCCAGGAAAATATTCGAGTCTCAAGCAGGCATTAAAGATGTCAACTAATTTCATTATTCCTTTATGCGGCAGGTTTTTGAGTAGTGTGGCATCAATAAGGTCATAGCCGGGTGCTTTACCATCCTTGAGGTTCCTTATTTCTTTCAAAATTTCTTTCGGGCTGGTACTTTTTAATGGAAGACACAGTTGATTCACTGATTCAAGGAATTCTGTGATTTCCATAGTATATTCGGGATTACTTTCAGGCAGTGGTTGGAAAACTGTTCTCAGATGTTCTGCAAAAATTGTTGCCTTTTCTTGATCTGATCTAGCCCATCCTCCTTTTCCATCCTTGATAGGTGATTTGTAGATTATCGGGCGTTTTAAATTTTTGGTTGCTTTCCACAACGAGTAGTTTGTGTCTCTTGTTGGATCTAGATTTGAGAGGTAGTGTTGTACATTATCGTTTTCCAGAGTACTGATAAGGGCTTTGAGTTCATTTGAGAACTTATTAAATGCCGTTTTATCACTTGGATATCCTGTAGTATGCCAAATTTTTCTCAATCGACGGCGCTCTTTTATTTTTTCTTTAATATCCTTTGGATATGAGTTATATTTCAGAGGTAGTCCCTTGCCTGTCCTTTTTGGAGTTGCAATATCGGCAGCATTGTGAATAATCATGTTGAGTTTCTCCAGTTGTCTCTCAAGTTCTTCAATTGTGTTGATTTTTGTCTTTAATTCTGTCTCTGTCGTGATTATATTTTTATAGGTTGTCCAGTGTGTAGTGTTCAGGTTGTATATTCTTAAGGGTGGCGCTACCAGGTTAACTGTTGCAGTAATATTTAGTATAACTGGTGTGTGGTCAGATGTGAGATCTTTTCAGACTTTCAAAACTAACAAAATTTTTGTAATCGCACGATTCATTGCGCAATCCTTTGTCATTTTCTCATTTTGTCACGTAACGGAAGCAAAATTCAATTATTTTGTTTCGTTTTACCTAACGGCCTAACTCCTTTTAAAATGGCAGATAATAGCGCTTTTCACTACTACTTCTATAACGAAATATTTTGAGTGCTGGTAAAATGACATAAAAATAAATTAAGTCTTGGAAACAAGCAACAAACTGAGCATAGATTTTTGACGTCTTATAAATCGATGAATGCCGGTTGCACGCACCAAAACGCATGACTCATTGTCACGTTCCGCCTGAGCCGAGCGTGCAAGCGAGAGCGCAGAACAAGCGATAGAGTGACGCGTCTATCTGTCTTTTACTCCATCAGCCGATGTTTTCTAAATAATCGTTTCTATCACGTCAAATTATCGTTCGGAAACCGACTTTACAGACAACCAATTTATTTTAAATATTTATCTTCTACGCTACGATCAAATAGCTCGCAATCAGTTTTATGACATGACGCTATGTCATTGCTTGCAAGTAATGTACCAATTGTACTGTATACACTGCCTTAGCGAAAGAGGCTCTGATAAACCAGAAACATTTTCTTAAATTCATCACCCACTTGGTCAAATATACATTAGTCCTCTTCTACCCTAAGGTTGTCTGGAAGAGATTGCTCATAGCGATAAGACCGACTACTCATTTTTTTTTTGTTTCTGTAATTTATTTGGATATAAAGAGTTATAGTATTGTATTGTAAAATTTATTATAACATTTACCTGCAGATATTGCCATCATAAGCCTCGACTGTTCCGCCTCCTCCTCAAATATCTCCTTTTGCTTCTGTTGATATATAAAGCCACCTTCAGTGTTGTCGTCATCGTCTAGTTTCAGCTGCGAGTCTGACTGTAATACATTATTTTAAAATAATAAAAAAATGAATCCACCAGTGACGAGGACATAAAAGTATCCAAAGATCCACTTGTGTATTCAAGAGGAGAAAAAAGTATCCGATGTTCCACATGTGGATCGAGATGGTGGATCCTAGTGATCGGAGGGGGAGATATTATTCCCAATATTGTTTTCATATACATCAAGCTATACAATATAGTCTATATATAAGTCAAGTGGGACGATATTCCAAAACTAAGCACGTCCCGTATTCAGGTCAGGCCCATCAGTGATAATAGGTACTTTATGTTGCAAGCGTCTATAGGCTATGATAACAGCTTTACATCAGGTGTTGTGGTTGCTTGTCTGCCACATGACATAATATTTAAAAAAGTTATATGACTCTTTTTGTTGTTTTCTTTTGTTTTTTATCTAAATTTTGTATTACTAGAAGAGTCCTCGTATAATTTATTTATTTAGGCAATGACAACTGATGTCCTAGGTTAAGCCACCTAAAGAGAAGACTCCATGTCTTCTTTTTTGTCAGATATAAATTAATTTAGATGAACTTTATAATAAACTTTGAAAGGTGTTTACACATTCTAGTAAAAATAACAAGATACTAAAATAACAAGATGATAGAAGGTAACTAACGTACTTCTCCTTGAAATGTCATCCCCATGAAACAATAGAATGCCTCAGCTAAATGTTGAGTACCGAGCTCAGGTCTTTCTCTCCTCAGATGTAGTTCTCCCAGCAAATGAAGAGCCCGACCAAGCTGCCTCCGAAGGTTGTGCTGCATGGCCAGGGCGCCCATCTCCGTGAGTAACTTGGCTGACTTCTCATAATTACCTAACCTAAACATTACATTTAAACATAAAACATCATTTTGTTATGATGTAACGGCATTAAAGATTTCTATGGGAGCTACTAACTTTAGCACTTAGTAAAAAAGACAGAAATCTCGAAAAAAGTCCCATAAAAGTGATAAAAATTATTGTTCATTAATAATTAAAAAAACAACGGGTAAGCATGACATATTGCTAATATCACTCACGCACCGCCACCCCCACAACTCCTTCCTATATGGTTTCTTACTATCCATAGCCATACTTCCATACTTATTTAATATTATAAATGTGAAAGAAGAAAGAGAAATTAATGAAATCTGGTTAAGTAGTTACAGAACTATTTTAGTTTACTAAAAATAATTTAAAAAAAAAAATCATTTCCCTTTGTTATACATAAACGGTATAGTTAGAAAAAAAAATGCAATTTTCGATAAAACTTTTTTCCTGTTTATTCTGCTGTCTATATCATTTTTCCAAAATCTGTAAATGGCAGCATCTACAGATTTTCAATCGTCAGTAAGTACTCTCTTACAACAGTTTCTGTGCAACTATAATATTAGAATGTCATTAATTCTAATGGGCGTGTTCTCCGCCATTTTAGAGCCATCTTCACCTACATGTGGTGCGCGGTACTTCTTACCGACTAGCGAACAAGGATGTAGGGCATGAAGAGTCCGATTGGAGAAATATTTCCATCGGAGAAGTCTGCAGCATAATAACAACGTCCTTAAGTATTGTTGTATTCCTGCCATTGAATGAGGCCAACAAACGTGAGTATATACTACGTTAGCAACAGGGCTTCCAACACGCAAGCAATGCCCCTTGTATTAGCATTTAACATCAGAACCGAAGCGGCCATGTACTGTACGGTTCCAGAGAAGTTACGTACTATCAAACTGTGGAATGAACTGCCTGTTGCGGTTTTCCCATGATACTACAGCATATAGTTTTTGAACAAGGACGTGAAGAGATTTTAACAGGGTCGGCAACGCGCATGTGATACCTCTGATATTACAAGTGACTACTAGGCTACGGAAACTGCTTCCATCAGGCCGGGCGTATGCTTATTTTGCACTTTAGTGTCAAATCCGATTGTAATCGGCTTGAGCTTCGGCGGTAGGGCAGGGACGGCCCTGATCGCTCAATGAGAACGCAACTTTAAACATGCTGAGACACACATACATGGATTATAACAGAACGGTTCCAACAGAACATCTATCGACCTTCACAAAGGAGGAATTCTGGCCTTCACGTGTTGTTTTCCGAGGCTTTCGTGGCCGGTTACAGGACACCGCGCGGGATACGCTGCCGACAGTGCCGACTAAGCGCGTTTAATTATAGATAACTCTTATATAAACATATATTTTTAGTTTAAAGTCCAATTTCCAGTCTCAGGTCGGGTATAATTTCCAGTCTAAAATGCTACACATGATAACAGACGCACCGTGGTATATGACCAATGACAGACTGCATCACGATCTTGACATTAAAACTATCAGGTAAGAAATTAATGGCCACTTTGACTCCGAGGTCGCGGGTTCGATCCCCGCACATGACAAACATTTGTGTGCATGAACATGGCTATTTGTCTTGGTCTGGGCATTTTCTGTGTATTATATGTATTTATTTACAAAAAAAGTATTATGTACATATATCAGTTACTTAGTATCCATAGTACAAGCTTTGCTCAGTTTGGGACTAGATGGCGCTGTGTAATTTGTCAAGTAATATTTATTTATATATAAAGAGAATTAAAGAACACCCAAATACACTTGCAAAGGCTCTAATGAGTGAACCGATAATGCCACAAAGGCTCAAACGAAAAAATTCACACGATCTACTGCTGTAGAGAGCCTGTGATGTAATGAAGTGAACATGTACCACACAAGCTCAATATTCATACTATGCTATGCAATGCTCAATATTCATATATTGCTAAATATCGACAAGAGGATAGATTGCAAAAATAGTATCAAAAAAAAAGTTTAAGGTATTTATTATATGTACTTGTTTTGTTTACATTGCAATTGTTTGAATTAAAATATTTATTAAATAAAACTGGCCAAGTGCGAGTCGAACTCGCGCACGAAGGGTTCCATACCATTATCTATAAAAACGGTAAATAAATCACGCTTGTTGTATGAGAGCCCCCTTAAATATTTGTTTTATTTTTATTTAATTATTTATTTTTGAAGTGAATATATAACTAAATATTATGTGAGTATTTCAAGCGCCTATCTATTACCGTTATCAATTGCGAGCAAAAACGAGCAAAAGTAAAACCGGCCAAGTGCGAGTCGGACTCGCGCACGAAGGGTTCCGAACCCATTATCTATAAAAACGGCAAAAAAAACACGTTTGTTGTATGGGAGCCCCCTTAAATATTCTGTTTGTTAGTATTTGTTGTTATAGCGGCAACAGTAATACATCATCTGTGAAAATTTCAACTGTCTAACTATCACGGTTTATAAGATACAGCCTGGTGACAGAAGGACGGACGGACGGACGGACGGACAGCGGAGCCTTAGTAATAGGGTTCCTTTTTACCCTTTGGGTACGGAACCCTAAAAACGGGAAAAATATCACGTTTGTTGTATGGGAGCCCCCCTTAAATATGTGTTTTATTTTTATTTAATTATTTATTTTTAAAGTGAATATGTAACTAAATATTATGTGAGTATTTCAAACGTCTACCTATTGCCGTTATCAATTGCGAGCAAAGAGGAGCAAAAATATTACGTTTGTTGTATGGGAGCCCCCTTAAATATTTATTTTATTCTATTTTTTAGTATTTGTTGTTATAGCGGCAACAGAAATACATCATCTGTGAAAATTTCAACTGTCTAACTATCATGGTTCATGAGATACAGCATGGTGACAGACGGACGGACGGACGGACGGACGGATGGACAGACGGACAGCGGAGCCTTAGTAATAGGGTTCCTTTTTACCCTTTGGGTACGGAACCTAAAAAAAAATACGCTTGTTACGATGAGCAAGTTCATTAATTACACAGATTTATTTATATTCAATGTCAGGGAGTGCACAGGACATTAATCTACATACTAATTGCCTATGCAATTAGTAATCAATAATGTAATCCCTACCCTAGGGCAGGGATTACATTATTGATTAACACCTCATAAATATACTCGTAAACAACATGTACAATGTGTATGGCTAATTTGCAAATAATTATATTATTTAAATGTATTTTTCGTTTGTTCGTTGTATTTTTTAGTATTAATTTTTCGATGTATTAAGGAGTTTTAAGAGTGTCAATTGCTTCAGATTATCCCATGTCAGGTTTGTTCTTATAATATATACTAGCTGTTGCCCGCGACTTCGTCCGTGTGAATATCAGTTATCGTGGTAAGACCATAGGAAATCAAGTACTTAACATAACCGTATAATTAAGAAAAATAAGTTATGGTGAGTCTTTGTTTGCAAATAATGCGTTAATTGCAAACAAATTTGATTTGGATTACTCCTTCGCAAATAATGCATTAATTACAAACAAATTTGAATGTCATAAAAAAGGTTATAGTGAGTTAATCTTAAAAGATAGACATATGCTGTCGCGGACTTTTTTTAGGACTTTTAAAGAGGAACAATTCCATCATGCATGATTTTTGCGTAACTTTAACCGTTTACGCAGCGCACGCAACGAAAGCCCTCTAAAGGAATATCTTTTTCACATTTTTCATTGGTGCTCCGCTCCTATTGGTAGTAGCGTGATGTTATATAACCTATAGCCTTCCTTGAAATATAGGCTATCTAACACTAAAACAGTTTTTCAATTCAAACCAGTATTTCTTGAGATAAGCGACAACCAAACAAACAAACAAACAAACTTTTCAGTGTTATAATAATAATATAGATTTGTTTTTACTGATTTTTACAATAAGAGCATATTTTAGGATTAGTTTTAAGCTATATATGTATATGTATAGCTTAAAACTAAAAAATAATAATGAAAAAGTGTTGGCCAATCGAACCACTAAATTTGCCTATAGGAAAAATATATGTATGTACCAAATAATTTTGCTTATGCAAGCAGTTTTTTGATATATATTGACATTGATTAAAAGAATAGGCTCCCAAAACCATGTTTATTCTATAGCCATCACAAGTAGAATCGTCCAGCGATATCAAAATTACGTATAAAGTAAGTAGCGGTGACGAAACTCCTTCCAATCGACAGACGTTGCAGTTTCATGTTGTAGGAAAACATTTAATTATTATGTTACCGTACAACTACAAATAACTTGTATATTACAATTTTGATGTCCATACAAGGCTCTCAAATTTTAACCAAGCTGTGATATTATATTGGTAAGAAACTTTATCGAAAGCTATGTTTTAATTAACCCTTCGCATTAAGTATACCGTGCTGCACCAAGATAGTTTACGCTACACCGAAAATTTAGTATAAGTAGCTTACCACGATCATTAGAGCCAAAGCCAAGCTCACCTGCACGTTATGCACCCTGCCGACTAGCGGAAGAGGCTCTGGCGAAAGAGAGGTAGGATACAGCGTATTTGTCAGCTGTCCGACTGTGGAAGTGCCTCCACCTCACAGAATACAGTCAAATAATAATTCCCCTGAGGGTTGTCGCGTTCCTGTGAGTGAGTGAGGTGACCAGATGGAAACATTATTTACAGCAGGCGGGCCGTATGTTTGTATGCCAACCGACATATTATAAAAAAAAACCGACGTGTTAGTTGGGCTCTACCACACCCCGGCCACTCCATACAAATGTCGCGTCGATTACTACTACATAAACAATGGCATCTGTGCAAAGCGTGAATGAGCGTGTATGCAATCGACGCCAAACTGTTCTGGATTCGACTTAGAGGCGAGGTGAAGTCGATACGAGAGAGCGGCAAGCAGTGGCCATACTGTACATAGTACTATTGCTTAGTAATACCACAGCATAGTAATACAACCAGTACTTTAACTTCATACTTTTGTTTTGGTGCGCTGCGCACCAAAACTTCCAGCCCCCTTACCACCATCTCTTATTGCGATTCAATAATTGAAAAGATTGCTTATTCATACCAATGAATAAGCGACTCTATTCCATTTGAAATAGAGTCGCTTACTCATTGGTATGAATAAGCATCCTATTCAGTTTTTGAATCGCAATAAGAGATAGTGGTAAGGGGGCTGAGCGGTCGTGTAAATGACGCTTGGCTGTGTGCGTGCGCCGATTTGGGCGCTGGTATGAAGTTAAAGTACTGGTTGTATTACTATGCTGTGGTAATACTGTGTAGTATATTGCTCAGTAATAGTAAAACTGTGGCTCTAGGGTCTACCGTCTAGCGATCTAGCCCTAGTAACACCATGGTTGTGCAGTAGTGTAGGTAGATACCGTCGTAGGTAAAAGTAGTAAACGGTAGTCGGTAGGTCTAGTCTAGAGTAAATGTATAGGGTAAGACAATACCTTATATTACTTAACAAGGATATAACGTATTGTAAAGTGCTTCAAGTTGCGGATGATGTTTTAAAATGTACGGGAAAATGATGATGTATTCAGACCATGCACTCGCAAGATCGTTGACATTCAGACCTTTATATGGCCACTTCCGTATGTAGAATACGTGGTTAAATATTAAGTAACATAGACGTCAACTACATAAGCATCCCGTATCCTATCTTCATAATTTTGAAACTTTTCAATTAAATTATTGATTATATAACATATTATTATATTACTACTCGTATAATATAACATATTATTACTCGTAAATAACTGATCTCAGTCGAATGATGTCAACAGTCAACGGATCTCTTGGCGTTGCTGATCTCCATGGGCGGATGTGATTGCTTACGATCAGGTGATCCACGTGATCATTTTCCCCTCTCATATAAAAACAATGCTAAAGGACCTTAATTCTGCAAAATTGGGGATGAATTTTTACAAAACGAAAGTCATGTACAGGCACATCGTTGGCCCTAGCCTAGTTATTGTACAGAATGCAGCTATTGAAGTGGTTCAAGACTATGTATACCTCAGACAGGCTATTCAGTTTAGTCGGGGTAAATTCAACAAAAAGATCGATATACGTATTTCGACTGAGCTGGGCAGCTTTCGGAAAGCTTCGGTACATCTTCACCGCACGGATACCCCAAGATTTGAAGACTAAAGTCCAACCAGTGCATCCTCCATGCTATGACATACCATGCAGAGACTTGGACATAAGTTTACAAACTAAAAGTCGCACAGCGAGCTATGTAAAGAGCTATGCTATATATTTCTCTCAGAGATCGAATCCGCAACAAAGAAATCAGAAGACGAACCGAAACAGGCGACATAGCTCTCAAAATAAGCAAGCTGAAGGAGCTGTTATATCTACTAGAAAACTGGCCATAATTTACATTCCAATATAATAATAACTATTATAAAAAAGCTATGTGTTTTTTTAATCGTAATCTAAATCTAATCATACATAAAACATAGATAAAAATATACACATTGAAATATACATACTACATGTATGTATCTTTCAATGTATATATGTATGTATAATATTATTATAAAGTATTAAAAAATATTTTGTTTAATGTTATGTAATTTATTTATTTGCGTTTATTGTGTATTGGTTATTTTATCATTTTGAGCCTTAACTGTCGCATAGCATCCAACCGTTTGGAACATAAGAGGTAATAAAGAAATTCACAAACATACATACAAGATACGTGCGATAAACATAGCCCTTCCTTGGCAGCCCATGACAACAAATTTATTGTTGTTGACACAATTAAATCAACAACAATAAATCATTTCTTCAAACATAGGCCTTAACTTCTATATTCCTTTTATTTATACTCGTAGTGTTGTGATTGCTTAAAAGTATAAATTGTGGTATTTTTTTTTATTTCGAAATTTATTTATATTATGCTTAATTGGCAAAACATATCATGTATGTACACCTCTTAGATCGATAATGTAATACCTATGTGTTCACTGCATCAACTATATTCACCATGTTTCTGGCAAATAAAATATGATTACGATTATGTACGTCTAGAATACAAAGTTACTTGTACGTGACCTCAGTTCAATGTCCAATAGGGTGACTTTGGGTTCGGACAATTTTACTCGTGATCGTGAGCAAAAGAACTAGTTTGTACGACAAAATAAAATTATAACAAAAATTTCAAACCTTTGCATGACTGCTGCAAGATGCATTTTAGTTTCACATACTCCATCGATATTATTACTATCCAGATGTATACTGAAGGCTCTATCGAACGTTTTATGGGCATTGTTCAAGTCATTCATGGCTAATTGGCACATGCCAATCTCTATGATCGCCTCGGCAATTTTGTTTCTTACACCGGCTAAAAATAAATAAGTATAAATTGTTAAACTTACCAACGTCTTAACTTAGCCTGTCTATGGATGGGTTTATTTATCTCGAGCTCCTCCGTGCTTTGGAGGGCACGTTAAGCCGTCGGTCCCGGCTGTTGTCATTAGATCACATTCGTCAAGCCAAGGTGGCCTTAGGGCGGCTTGAAAACACTGGCCTCCGTGAAACCGCAGTTGAGCAGCTTGGTGGAGTATGCTATAAACCCCTTCGATTGAGGAGAGACCCATATCCCAACAGTGGGATGATTTTATGGGTTGATGCCGAAATTGTAATTGTTCGAAGTTAAGTGACTTAAGAATGCCCGTGTAGACTGGAAGGCTAAAGGCAAACCCCGGCCACTCCATACAAATGTCGCATCGTTTTCTACCACATAAACAATGACGTCTGTGCAGAGCGTAAATGAGCGTGTGTGCGTGCGGCGCCATACAAACTGTTCCTGATTTGTCTCAGAGGAGAGAATCACTCAGTAAAAATTCCCTTTTATAGATACACAGAAAAAAAAGAAATTCGCTATTTGTTGGACATAGCTTTTGGCTCTTTTCTGTTACACATTTATTTACTTATTTATTTACGTGCTCCAACAGCATAATTAATAATATATCTAATCCCGACACTGATTTGTTATTTATTATAGTTGTTATGCTTGAAAATATTTGTTTCTGTAATAATATAAAAATAATTATATAATAAAATGTTACATTGATTATAGCAATTATTGTGTGCTCGTTGGTTGTCAGCATATCGCAGGCATATAGGAGATATTGTATTTCTTAAAATTTGTATTTCTCAGTAAGTGAATTATATAATTCTTTGTGAGAAATAAAGATTCTTAAACCTGATATCTAATATAGGGAACATAGTGCGAGTAAATGCTGATTATAGGCGCACACAGCATATGCTATACAATATGCATGTTATGCTCACTTACGCATATTCAAAATAAAATAAATCCACGTTGACGGGATAATGAAAGCCGACAGAAAAAAAATCTAAACTGATTAAATAAAATAAATAAATTAATGTTTATTTCGGACAATTGGGTTGTTTCCAATGTTTAAAAATTGTACAAATAAATTAACAATATCGTAAAATACACAAAACTATAAAGATCTGCAAACTTTCATTCTAATATCTTCAGTCAGACTTTTTTTAGCGTCGATCAAAGTTTGGCGGGAAAGTCCATTTTAAAAGTATGAAATTATTAAAAAATAATATTTCCATTGGAGAAGCAATAAAAAATGCTATAACTTTTATTATGATACTAATCACATAAACGTAATATTTAACATAGCTGTCGTACAAATTTCTGATTTGATGCATACAAAATACAGATCTGTGACGTCATAATTCAGTAGTCTTTTGTATGGAGCGTTTTGGGGCAGTCTAAAAATTGTGATTTTCAAATTACCATATCTCGAGAGATTTTTGTGCTATCGAAGTAATTCTTTCACCTATGGTTATATTATGGAGACGTCCCTACATATCAAACAGAAAAAAATGTTAGTCAAATACCCAATTCTACAATCTATAGTTGTTAGAGTATACTGGATCCAACTTCACGCATTTCTCACGTGAATTCCGATTTAATGTCTCACCATTGGACAGTCTATCTTGTCCGCAAGCACATTTAGAATGCCGTTGGTGCTGGTTCGGACTCGTTGCAGCAGTAAAGCGACACTTTTTCTTATGATGGCGTGAAAGCCATCGGTGGCCACTGCTGCAACATGATTAAACCAAACGACTTACTATCCCTTGCCCTTCTTTCCGCTAATCGGGAAAGACGTTCCGCTTTTCCAGGGTTCTTTTTTCGAATCGCTCTGGCTTGACTTAATAATACTCTATGCAGTTCACTGGCTGTAGCTGCGAATACGGTATCTGGCGGGACTTCCTTACCATCCTCACTGTCTTGGTATAGCGGCCAGTCCTGAACATGAGAATATATCGTAAATCTTAAACGTTGCCTATGGGACTGAGGATTGTTGTGTTCCTGCTAGTGAGTGACGTTACCAGACGAGAGAAGCTGCGTTAGTAGTGAGGGTGTACAATATTATTTGTATTACTAGCGTCTATACTGCTACGATAAGCGCTTTATATTTACAGCCTGCCTGGCTGTATCCTTGTTAGGCAGCCGACTGCCTTCGATTGAGGGGAGACTGACTCGGTCTCTTCTCAATTGTAGGGGTTAAGAGCATTCACAATACTGCTCAACTGCAAGTTGGTGGAATGTTTTAAAGCCGCGCAAAGGCCACTGACTTGGCTTACTGACTGTCATCCACTAACAACCGTCGGAACCGACGGCTTTACGTGCCCTTCGAAGCTCGGAGGTGCACGAAATAAATAAACCTATCAATAGACAGGCTACATATCAGGTTGATGTTACTTAACTTGTGTGTCCGATTAGACTCACAAGCGCAACGACGCCATCGGGCTCTTCATAAAAACTGGACTATTCCATGATAATTACCTTTCCGATGGCACTGTCTCTGACTTCTGTTAATATTACGAACGATTCTTGGGAATCTCCTCCTGGAACTGATTATTACACAGAATAATAATTGCGGCGATAGTGTTAAAAATTGCAGAAACTCTGAAACCGCACAGTACGCCTCCACTTATTTTCACAATTGGGCCTGTTCCATCTATCCCAAATGGTTACCCCAATTAATTGCAATTATTTTTCAACTTTCTCCAAATGGTGTTTTGTATTTATGCAAAAAGTGGGATTAAAATGTTAGTAAGATTTACATATTGTTTACTAAAAAGAAAGATAATTAATGAAAAATGATTGCTTTGCAAAACCGTCGGGAAGAATGAAAAAAAAAATCATGCACCCTAACTAGAGATGGGAAAAATACCAGACATTTACGATAAATCCTAAATAGTTCTTACGAATACCCAATAAATGCCTAGTTTTTCAGTATAAATAATGAATTTGTATAAACTTATAGGGAATTAATTATAAATGCATTTTGTTCATCTCTAATCCCAACTGTCTGGAATAGCCAGTATGGATAACGGACACTATGCCTACAGCTAATGCGCCCCTGTGCACCACCTTCCGGTTAAATCATAGAATTCGAGTCACTCGTCTAGTAAACCAACTAGACGAGAGGACCTTTACCCGCACCGCTCTCGTGCTCGTTAAACCAAACAAGCACTCAAGCAGGTTTTTGTAGCAGGTCTTACGCTCCTTTCACCTGCAAGCAGAAGTCGAGTAGCTTGTAGCGAACCGACGCTCGGTCTCCCAAGCATCGGAGTCCTACTACCAGTCTTAATTATGGGCATCGGAGCTGTAGGCACGCTTCCTTCCCGATGCACTCCGTACGCCTAGTGTAGTAGCCAGTAGGGATAGATGGAACAGACTGACATTTGCTCAATAATACTTACATTTGTCAAGCAGAAACTTAGCATAATGATATTTGCAACAGGCTTTCTGCCGACCTCCGTCCAACAAGTACTGGCTGGAGACCGCTATGGATGCCAAATAGAATTTCTCGGCGAGCCACAGTATGCCCTTCCCTTCTTCCGCGTAATGCATTGCAAGATAAAGCAGCTCTAAACATTCCTTTTTCGTTTCTCCTAGAAAATGTACATAATATAACTATCAATTAACTCTTAATTTTTGGCTTACCTCGATCTTCAAGCTTCAAGCGTACAGAGGGTTTTGCAATTCGTATTATTGGAATCGAGGTGTTAGGTAACAGCGTAATGTTTTAGGTCCCCAATAATGTTGGATACATAAAATCCGTTGTGCACGGCAGTTGACCTTCACTTGACTAGCCATCTATTTAGGCTTTAATGCCTTATTTGCCATATTGCTGTCTCTCACATTGCTAAGAAGCAAAGTCAAATTCAAAAAGCTTCTTACCTACTAATTTCTTCTGATTAAATTCGTTGTGAGTTTCAAGGGAGCCGTAGTTTTACCCCAGGGACTGCAATGGACTTCAGTGTTCATTGCCACTGTTAATTCTGGCTACACAGGAGACACAGTGGTGGGAATGTGTGGTGGGCCCCGTTACCTCGATCTTTCCATTTTTCGGCTTTCTGCAGATAACTGCATACATGTTCCAAATAATCTTCCCTCGTCCTCAGATCCACGACAATACCAACTTCGTCTTGTATCAGAAGCTGTAAGTTGTCATATATAAGATCTTGTAGGTAATCTGAGCATTCGGTATAACCAGCTTCCTTTAGTTCTATAATTAGGCATTCGTGTAGTGGATGTTTTTGTCTAAAATCAAAATTATAATACTCGAAATGTTTCTTTAATAAATGAATATACTGTTTCATAGGATCTTGCTAAAATTACGTAACGTAAAAATAGTAATATTCAGTTTCGATCTAGTCTCGATCTTAAATTGTCACACTTTGCTATACTACGTACTCTTATGTATACTGTACATTATATTTTGGTGCTTTGGCATATTGCGAATGTGTCATTATACACCGAGAGCTGTAATACAATATCGGCATCGGCATCAACCCATAATCAACCCACTCTTGGGATACGTGTCTCCCCTCAAACGAAGGGGTTAAGAGCATCCAGTACGCTACTCAACTGAGGGTTGGCGGAGGCCAGGGTTTTCAAGCGGCCCTAAGGCCACTGCCTTGGCTTAACGACTGTCATCTAATGACAACAGCCAAGACCGATGGCTTGACGTGTCCTCCGAAGCACGGAGAAGCTCGAGATAAATAAACCCATCCATAGACAGACTGCGGTCGACGTTGCTTAACTTGCGTATTCAATTAGACTGCAACACACAATATGAATCCATAATTAATAATTCAATTTCGATTCAGTCATCCGTCTATATGTGATGTAAAATAATTACGAGAATAATATTCGGTATGTAAAAATAAAAATTTAAAATAATTAAGTTACAAGTTCAAATGTCGACATTAATCGTGACGCAGTTATACCGGATGTATGATATTCTAGTCATTGCACTAAATGAATATCTAATAAAACGACTTACTCGAATATTCCGTTCATTGTAAACCCATTAACTCGACAAGTCTGACAGAAACTACGTCAATAAGTAATTACTTACCTGTGTATCTCTATTTCTGTTTACTATTTTTTTCCATTCGCCATACGTGCAAAAGATAAGTAAGCAAAGATCTAGTAAATACATAAACTAATGACGACAGTAGAATCCCAATGACGTAGTAAACAGCCTCCTGGATACTTGTCTTGGCAAATACAGGATACCTCCACGACCGCGCTTTAACTTTACTCGCAATACTCATAATTCTGAGTTTTATTGGAAACTAGCTGTTGCCCGCGACTTCGTCCGCGTGAATATCAGTTATCGTGGTAATTAAGACCATAGGAAAGGTAAGGAATAAGGTAAGGAAATCAAGTACTTAACATAACCGTATATGTAAGAAAAAATACTAATGGTGAATAATTTATGTAGGTACCTACTAATTTTATACCTGCTTTCAAATTTTATTTTAAATTTTATTCATATTAAGTACTTGTGATTACTGATTAATAACATATTTTTTGAATTACTCCTTCGCGAATATTGCATTAATTGGAAACAAATTTGACCATAAAAAAGGTTTTTAGTGAGCCAATCTTAAGAGATAGATATATGCTGTCGCAGACTTCGTTTAGAGGAACAATTCCGAGAAACTGTTTACGCAGCGCGCGCAAGGAAAGCCCTCAAAGACATATTTTTTCCCCATTTCTCATTGGTGCAACATTTTTCATTGGTGCTCCGCTCCTATTGATAGTAGCGTGATGTTATGTAGCCTATAGCCTTCCTTGAAATATAGGCTATCTAACACTAAAATATTTTTTCTTTAATATTAAAGCTGAAGAGTGTGTTTGGTTGAACGCGCTAATCTCAGGAACTACTCATCCGAATTGAAAAAATATTTTAGTGTTAGATAGCCTATATTTCAAGGAAGGCTATAGACTACATAACATCACGCTACCACCAATAGGAGCGGAGCACCAATGAAAAATGGGAAAAAGATATTCCTTTTGAGGGCTTACGTTGCGTGCGCTGCGTAAACGGTAGAAGTTACGCAAAAATCATGTATGATGGAATTGTTGCTCTTTGTTGAATTGTTGTCAATGTCAAGTTGTAACGAAAAGATGTCTCATACTGGAAATTGTTCGAAAAATTTGCAAGACAAACATGCATGGTAATAATTAAAGCGCGCCATCAGTATTCTCGCGTGGTTATTTCCTACTTTCATTATTAATTTCGAAATAAATATAACAAATTACATTGCTTATAAGACGCTTACCTTCGGATCTTCTTCTCGTCGAGGATATCCAAATTGAATAGAGCTTTGCTTCTAAAATTTTCTAAACTACTTTTTGTCACACAAGCCATAAGTTTGGGCAAACGTCTTCTCTGCAACGCACTTTCCATTATTTAGTACGATTTAACTAGATTATCTTCACAAAATATTAATATTACCATTCAATCAATGAAATTGTTATAATTTTCTGTCAAGTGTCAATTGTGAAACTATATAAATTGTGTCACTTAAGAATTACCTATGCCAGTTCGCTATAGAACCTGTTTGATTTTAAAAAAGTTTTGCATACATTTTTTTTAACCGAGCTAGTACATATTATAGGAGCCTCCAAATAAAATTCAGGTAAAAATCTTTTTTCTAATATTATTATTACATTCTTTTTTTGTGATGTTAATTGTTTACCGTGATCTTTAGAGTCAAAGCCAACCTCACATACATATGGTGCACCCTGGTGACTAGCGAAAGAGGGTCTGGCAAAAGAGAGGTAGGTTAAAGCGTATTTGTAAGCTACCCGACTTGGGAGAAACTTCCACCTCAGAATCCTGCAACGAAATAACAATTCTCTTGAGGGTTGTTGTGTTCCTGCGAGTTATTGACATCACCAGAATGAAAGCGTTACTGAGTGGGCAGCGGAAGTGATGGCACGGGAAAGACGGTGGAAGTTATTCCCACAAAGATTTCCTAACTCTCCGCGAAAGAGTAATATAAAATACGGGGGGTCTCAGCTCTCTACCAGGCATAAGGCAATTGTGCTAGTTTAAAATTCTGCCTTAATAACTTTCACAGGCGTTTGTAAAAATTCATAGAGATGCAGCCGAAAATAATATAATGTTTTATCCTTTCTTTCCCAACGTCCACCTACATTATTTATTATGGTGAGTCAGTCACCATTAGATGGATCTACTAAGCATTATTACACTATGAAGTGCGCCGTGGGTTAACCACCAATTCTATAAAATTGTGCTTTTGTCCTGCTCAGACGCGAAACTGTCTTCGAAAGAGGTAAATTTATATATCCACAATTTTATTGTTTTTTTTTTTTTTTTTTTTTTTTTTTATACCACTAGAGTGGCAAACAAGCTTACGGCCCGCCTGGTGGAAAGCAGCTACCGCAGCCTATGAACGCCTGTAACACCAGGGGCATCACACGCGCGTTGCCGACCCTGTAAAAACCTCTTCACGCCCTTTTTGAAGAACCCCATGCTGTAGTCTCCTGGGAAAACCTCCACAGGCAGTTCATTCCACAGCTTGACAGTACGCGGGAGAAAGCTTCTCTGGAACCGCACAGTACGCGACCACTTGGGCTCCAATGTGTGAGGATGAATTGCCTGTAGATGGCGAGCGGTGCGACTGTAGAAGGAGGCCGTGGGCATCATGTCAAACAACTCCTCTGAACACACCCCATTGTACAATCGGTAGAACACACAAAGGGACGCAAAATCTCGTCTCAGACTTAACGGTTCTAAACCGTCTGTAAGTTTGGGATCCTCAACAATCCTCACAGCACGCCTTTGGATTGAGTCACAAGGTGCAAGCTGGTATCTAGGCGTTCCCGCCCATAGATGGCAACAGTACTCCATATGCGGCCGAACTTGAGCTTTGTAAAGCATAAGTCTTTGCCGCGGGTTGAAGTACTGCTTTGCCCTGTTGAGCACACCTAGTTTCTTCGACGCCAGCTTGACCTTTCCCTCCACTTCCAGGTGACAACGAAACTGAACATCGCTGGAGATTTCAACTCCGAGGATCCCAATGTTTTTAGCGACGGTAAGGGGTGTGTTCTGGAATTGAGGAGCCACAGCAAAAGGGGTTTTCTTAGCGGTGAACGCGCAGACTTGTGTCTTTGTGGGATTGAACTGAACTAGGTTCTTTCGTCCCCAGTCGGACACACTATTCAGTGTGCTCTCCATTTCCGACACAAGTTGTTCGCGGCTCTCCTCCACCAGAGAGCGGGGGATATTGGCGCGGCCCGTGTAATAAGTGTCCCCGGTGCTGTCATCGGCATAGCAATGAATGCTGTCAATAGACAACATATCATTGACATGCAGCAAAAACAGCGTCGGGGACAACACCGAGCCTTGCGGGACGCCAGCATTAATGTCCATGCTATCGGAGCAACTACCATCCACAACGGCTCTAATACTTCTGCAGGACAAGAAGCTAGCGACCCATTCGCACAAACCCTCAGGTAAACCGTATGCAGGTAACTTCGAAAGAAGACTGCGGTGCTAGACCCGATCGAACGCCTTCGCCATATCTAGACTAACAGCTAATGCCTCACCTTGACTCTCCACGGCTGAAGCCCAGCGATGTGTAAGATACACTAGAAGATCACCAGTCGAGCGACCATGACGAAAGCCGTATTGATGGTCGCTGATCAAGTCGTGCTCTTCTAGGTATTTCAGGAGCCGGTTGTTGATCACGCGCTCCATTACCTTGGAGAGAAGGGAGGTAACGGCGATAGGCCTGTAATTCGATGGGTCTGATCTGTCACCCTTTTTGAGCACAGGGTGCACGTTCGCTGTCTTCCACGATGACGGATCCTGCCTGGTGGAATAAGAGAGCGCGAAAAGGCGCGTAAGAACTGGACACAACTCAGGAGCACACAGCTTTAGCACCACTGCCGGAATGCCATCTGGCCCACTCGACTTATGAACGTCGAGGGATAGCAATACCCGCCGGACATCTCGTTGAGTAAATGAGACTTCCGGCATGGAATCACCACACCGCGGGATGGAAGGCGGTGCGGCGTCCCCGTCGTTCAAAGTCGAGTTTGAGGCAAAAAGATTACCCAACAGATCCGCTTTCTCCTTAGCACTGTGGGCCAGACTACCATCCGGTTTTCGGAGTGGTGGAAAGGTCGACTGACAAAAGTTTCCCTCGGCAGCCTTAGCAAGCGACCAAAAAGCACGGCTCCCAGATGGGTGGCAATTACTCTCTTACTGAACCTCGAGGCAGCATTGAATACGCGTTTCAAGTCAGAAACACCAGGATCTCCATTGATACGAGCCGTGGTCCAAGCCTCGTATGCAGCTTGCTTGCGGAGTTTAGCTTCTCTACAAGACCCATTAAACCACGGCCGCTTCTTAGCACCTGAAGTAGCCACCCGCTGGTTTGGAATAATTAATTCCATCCCAGCTAAAATCCCCTCAGCTACAGCAGATGCACAGGTGTCAGTATGTTCTGAATCGAAACAAAGCCGCCTCCACGGGTATGATGCGTAAAATTCACGCAGTCCATCCCAGTCTGCTGACTTATAGTGCCACATGCGACGCCATCCGATAGACCGGGGTGCGTCTGGGCTAGCACATGGCACTTGGGTCCGGATAAGGCAGTGGTCCGATGAGCCTAGTGGCGCATCCACAGAGATTGTATACTCATCCGGATGTGTGGTCAGCAGAAGGTCCAGTAGAGAGCTAGTATGGTCCTCTATATCTGGTATTCTCGTTGGAGAATGAACCAGCTGTGAGAAACCATAGGCCAGAGCAAAATCATGGAAAGACCTCCCCGCGAAGTCAGTGGACCGAGAGCTGAGCCACTCGGCATGGTAGGCATTGAAGTCTCCCAAAATCACTAACTCCGCGGAGGGGTACCTCTCGATGACTCTGTCAGTCGCCAATTGCAGGTGCTCGATCAATCGAGTTGTGTCTGTATCACCGCCATGAGACCTGTACAGGCACGCGTAGATACGGGTGTGGCCGCCCTGTTCCACGCGTACCCACAACACTGACAGGTCCCTGTCTTCAAGGCCTTGAAGACCTCGACAGCAAATATCATCCCGGACGTACATACATACCCCGGCTCGACGTACAAAAGAATGTTCAAGTTTGTACCCGGGGTATAACAAGTAAGAAGTATCGCCCGGACAAGATATCTGCGTCTCCGTTAAAAAAAGCAGGGTCGGCTTTGCAGTCTCTAGGTGATGGTGAACTGCATTTAAGTTTGTGTGAAGTCCCCTAATGTTACAAAAGTCCACGTCGAATGTGGATGAGGACGCCGCTGTAGAAACCTTTCTTTTTTTCTTCCTAGCCATTATAAGGGGATAGAGGTTTAATAAATAAGAGAAGTTGTTCTGTCTGACGGCACAAGAGACAAAAAGTGCAGAGTCTACCCCCGCAGTACAGTGCAGGTTGTGCGGTTTGCTAGCGCGGCGGGCGGAAGGGCCCCCGGTCCCCCCCTGCTACAGTAGCTGAGTCCACCCGTCTCCTCCTCCGGCACGACTACTACAACAGGGACTTTGCACAGGCTGGCGGTTCAGCCTCCCGGGGCGGAGATTAGGTGATCCCCGGGTTCGGGAACCCTACTGACCTGCGGGCGGCCAGCGGACAGCCGTTTCACCGGGTCTCCCTGACCGCCGCGCCAACACGCCGCGCCTACACCGCTAACGGCGGTTCGACAGCCGCTGGTCTCCCCGCCGTCAGCACAACAACTCCTCTAAAAAGCCCTGGTGACCTAGCTCACTCGCAGGAACACAGCATAGCCATTATGGCTGCGGTTTTTTGCCAGGTGGAGGCACTTCCCCAGTCGGATGCTGGCCAAGCCTGGAGTGAACGACCTCACTGTGCCCCTCTCCCAATTTGACCAGTGAAAGGGGAGCACAGTATGATGTTTCGCTGCGTCCTACCTCTCTTTCGCCATAGCCTCGTTAGCTGGTCGGCAGGGTGCACCACGTGCAGGTGAGGTTGGCTTTAGCTCGGAAGATGTTGATGAGCTACTTACACCCCAAAATATCATGCTCTATTCATTCTCTATCCTTTCTACAGAGAATTTTCTACGAAATTACTGAATGGGATTGATACGGTTGATTGTTGGCACTTGGTGGAATTATCATAATAATTAATATTATATCATAATTTGACGAGCCCGGTGGTCGAATGGTTAGCAATGGGCACTTTGACTCCGAGGTCGCAGGTTCGATCCCCGCACAAGACAAATATTTGTGTGCATGGACATGTTTGTCTTGGTCTGGGTATTTTCTATGTATTGTATGTATGTATTTACAAAAAAAAATGTATTTAAGCATTATATCAGTTATTTAGTACCCATAGTACAAGCTTTGTTTAGTTTCGGACTAGATGGCCGTGTGTAAATTGTTCTGGAATATCTATTTATTATTTATTAATTAGGGGTGTAGTGGTTCATCAACATCTTTGAACCGAAGCCAACTTTACCTGCACACGGTGCGCCCTGCTGACTGACAAACGAAGCTCTGGCGAAAAGAGAGATAGGGAGCGTAATTTTAAGCTACCCGACTGGGGAATGTACCTCCACCTCACAGAAAAATTAAATATAATTACGTGGAACAGTACAAGTGTTTTATTATAAAATTACTGAATAGAATTCTTCGAGACAGGAGATTATTACAGTAATTCCTGTGGTGTGCTAAGTCACCTGGTACCGTGACAATAACTTTATTGTGCCCTATGCTTGCCTGCCACCCAACGTAGTACATAAAAAAATAACAAAATGGCACGTGGCCGTGTGTTGTACGTGAATACATAATAGGTATGCACTAAATCACTGTGCATATTACTAGGCTCTATAAAATCTCTAACTCGTTCCCAGGTCAATGTATACGCTTCTACAATAAACTTCCAAACGACGCGTTTAAATTATCCATGGGTAAATTTAAGAAATATATCAAAACAAGACTATGTCAAAAGGCTTACTATTGTATCTCAGATTACATAAATGATAAAAGTATTTGGAAATTAATTGCTCTTGTTATGTTATGTTAATGATTGTATTTGTATTTAATGTAACGATATTGGCAATTGAAAGAGTCGGCCTTGAGTTTCTTGCCAGTTCTTCTCAAGAAGCCCCGTCACCGGAACTGGCACTTAAATTCACTTTCACATTCAAAATAGTGTGATGAAAGTGAATCTAAGCTCTGCGGATTTAGAGTAGTAATGATTTATACATATTCTTATTATAATATTATAATGATTTATACATATTATTCCTATATTTAATTTGTATGACGTTTCTAAGTGCTTTATAAAGTCCAAAGAATAAAGATATTTTGAATTTTGTTTTTTTTTTTTAAATTCTCTCAAAATGGTAGCAGTTCTCCCTCCCATGCACGTGATGTTCCATAGTACTTAGCGTAATAAATTCTTAGATCCTTCATCTATCCGGTGGATAGATTGAATTTTGGAAGGATGTAATAGATTTGTAGCTGCAACACCAAACTATATCCCCCGATTTTGTTATCATTTGTTTTTTGAATTACCTCCCTTTGGAGGCAATTTTAAAGACGGTGTCACGTCATTAAAAATATTAAAATAAAAAAAGAAATACCCACCACGGGCAGTGGGGCAGTGGATCCGGGATGCTACTAAAGACTGTTGTAACTGCTTACCATCAATTACTTTGTATGCTTGCTTACCTTCTTAGTGGTATTACGTTAGTACTATTACTTATACTGTGGTGGTATAAAAAGAAGTAATATTACATCGAACATGCGGAAATGCCGCAGTAGCTGCAGAGGTACCTGTGCTTAGGCAATACGCAATATTTTTGAAGCATTTATTTACCACGTAGCATTAAGCTTTTAATTTTGAAATACAACTGTATAAAACTTGAAAAAAGAATTGCAGTACACATCGCCTACCTTTAAACATTAAAACAATCAAATCTTGCAATTACTTTAATTCTAGAAATAAAGCAATAAAAAGCATAACGAATACTTAAAAAAAACAGAACAGAAATACACAAAATATAAAACAAAAACAAGTTAGTGTGATCGAAAAAACATTACATTCACCATTTCCAAAAGGGTGTACAGCCACCTTACCACCATCTCTTATTGCGATTCAACAATTTAATAGATTGCTTATTCATACCAATGAATAAGCTACTCTATTCCATTTGAAATAGAGTCGCTTATTCATTGGTATGAATAAGCAATCTATTCAGTTATTGAATCGCAATAAGAGATGGTGGTAAGGCGGCTGCTCTATGCGAAAATGTTTCATACCCTAGCCCACGGGCTAAATTTCACCAAACGATGCATTAGACATGTATGTAAAGTGAGACTATCACCGTTTTTCTACAGTAAAGCTATTCGTCGTCAACCCTTATTCACCCCACTCCTGGGTCTCCTCTCAATCGAAAAGGTTTAAAGCGTACTCCACCACGCTGCTCAACTGCGAGTTGGCAGAGGTCAGTGTTTTCAAGCTGCCTAAAGGCTACTGACTTGGCTTAATGACTGTCATTTAATGACAACAGCCGGAACAGACGGCTTAACGTGCCGTCCGAAGCACAGAGGAGCTCGAGATAAATAAACCCATTCATAGACAGGCTACGGTCGATGTTGCTTAACTTGCGTGTTCGATTAGACAGACACGCGCAATGACGCCATCAAGCTTCTCCTAAAAAAACAATAAAGCTTATTTAGTAAGTATATAAGTGACGAGATGACATGAACCGTGTGATTTAGTCGCTTCCATTTCTGGACTCCAGTGTTCTTGGGCCTATCAGGCAGGCGCTGTTTGTCACATTCCGTGTCCCAATAAAAAACACTTTGAGTAACGCTAGTCACACTCTAAGCAGATACACTGTTATAGATGAGAAAAGAGAGGCAATATCACTGTTTCTCACACGTACATAGCAGTGTCTCACTCTAAATCAGAGGTTCCCAACCGGTGGTCCGCGGCTCACCAGTAGTCCGTGAGAGGTAAATTATGGTCCGTAATACACTTGAAACTTATAATAAAAAAAAATTAAAAAATATATATTTATTTCAGGTTCAGTTCAATTCAGGACAGTTTATGTTTATGACTATATAATATTAAATTTCATTTCATTTCAATTACATTTGAATATTTAAATACAATAAGAATTAATACCTACATTACAATAGTCTCTCCATCCGGCATTGCGGGAAGTGTCTTTCACAGCAATGCCGAATGTAGGGACAGTCAAACCTACTATATATATATATATATAGATAATGAAAGAGATTTAGCACTATTATTATACAAAATACTAACATCTCGAGTTATATAATAATGGATTTATATGACACTTGGGGACCCAACTCCCAACAAAAACCACATAGGTCCGCGAACAAAAAAAAGGTTGGGATCCACTGCTCTAAATTATGTCATTATCTACTTATTGTATGATGCGCATAACGGAAATAATAAGGTAAATATTTTCCACAAAACTTGTTTATCGTGGAATAAACAAACAGCATTAAATTTTCCACTCCGCCAACCCTCAGTTGAGCAGCTTGGTGGAGTACGCTCTAAACTCCTTCGATTGAGGGGAGAAACGTATCCCAACAGTGGGATTATGGGTTGATACCGATTAAATTTTGTCACACTATAATTACTTCCCCCGGTTTGACTCAATAAATAAATTATATAAAAATAAACATGTCAAAGATCAGCATGTCAAAATAAACTAAAATAATCTAAATAAAAAAATAAACTAAATTGAAGCATACAAACAAAGAGTAAAATCCTTGGTTAAATATAGGTATATTCGTAAATATGTTATTTTAAAAGTTTCATTTTGTAAAAAAAAACAGGTGCATGCTAGATAAATCCGCGTGGCAAGGGTTTCGTACTATGAATATAAATAAATAAATATTTCTGGACAATTTATACAGCGCCATCTAGTCCCAAATTAAGCGCAAAGCTTGTACTATGGGTACTAGACTCACCGGTCAACACAATTTTTGGGTCTGGCTCCTGAATGTGAAATTTTGGTTTCTCCTATGTTACAAATAAATAAAAAAATAAGTGTTTCGATCAAAGTTTGCTTTTGTAGAAACTAGAGCAATTTTAAAGTGTTTCAAAAAAAAAAATACTAATTTTTATATTTTCTCTGTAATTTAATTTTAAATTACGATAATAGAAGTTTTTATTGAACATAACAGTCTATTTTACAAAAGAATTATGACAAATAATAGCAAACAAATAGAAAATAACAAAATATCAAGTTCAAAAATGAATATTTTTAGTGGATCTTTTATTTTTGTATGGGCTATCTCGTATTAATCCCCAAATGTAATCTCCCATCATATTCTCGTTGTACTGCCCTTGGTAACGTCGTTCAAAGTCCATAAGATCTTGGTGAAAACGTTCTCCCTGCTCCTCTGAATAGGCACCCATATTATCTTTAAATTTGTCCAGGTGAGCATGTAGCATATGGGGTTTATGGGACATTCTGCAGCCCATCAATTAAAAACTTTTAAGCATAGTTTCTATCAACTCTTCATAATTGTTGGCTCTGTGGTTTCCGAGAAAACCATTGACTACTCCTTTCAGACTCTTCCAGGCTTGTATTTCATGAGCATGAGAAATGTGGTCCAAAACTCTGTGATTTTATCATAAACTCATTACCGTCGGTGTTAGTCGGTGTACCGGATTCTGTTGAACTTTGCGACGATTGAATTCTAAGTATATCTCATTCTGAACGAGATGGAACAGGAAAATGTTCACCATGAGGTATTGGAGAAGACGTCGAAGGAAGATCTGGATAAAAAATCTTTCCAGCGTTTTCACCAGATTGACGCTTACTTGGATTAACGATACAAAAATAACAATCTTTGACATGATCACCAGGTTCCCTCCAAAGTCTTGGCACTGTAAACTTCATGTGTCGTTTTTCTCCTCGATACCAGGCTAGAAATAACAAAAACAACTATACACTAGTTGTTTTCTATGAGTTTTTTGTGTAAAGAATAAGAAATACTCAAATAAAATATTTACATGATCGACATTTTTACAAATTTAGGATTGCGTTTCTTACCTTCTAAAGTATTTTTGCAATTAACACAAGCAAAGTGAGGTACCCATTTCTTATCTTGATTCCATATTTTCTGGTTTTAATAAGCCTCATAGGCTTCGCAAATCTTCAAATTCGTTGCCAAAGCAAATTTTTTGCTTCTTACTTTAATAAGTTCACCGCAAATAAAACAGAATGAATCAACATCCTTTTTACACTGTCTTGGTGCCATTTTCTAAGTACGACCACACAGTATAAGTAGACATAAAAGCTTAAAAGGCGGTTGTTACAACTGTAATAGAATTTTAAAAATAGTAATAGACAAGTAAACACTCACTAGTGCCGTTCAGATATTGTGTGCTAAAGTGCTTACCACCTATTGCTCATAAAAATCAATTAAAATATTCAAAACCTATTTATCAACATAAATCAGCCAAAAGCAAACTTTAAGTGTTAAAAATAGACATCCGAGTGTTTTTCGATGTTTAGATTCAGAATTCAAGCATTAGAACAGAAACCCAAAAAAAAAATTTTTTTTTGTAGACCTTTGTAATAAATGTACTTAAATACATTTTTTTTTGTACATACACTTTTAATACATATAAAACACCCAGACCAAGATAAATAGACATCTTCATGCACACAAATATTTGTCTTGTGCGCGGGGATCGAACCCGCGACCTCGGAGTCAAAGTAAGCATTGCTAGCCATTCGACTGCCGGGGTCGTCAACAATCAATATAAATGTAAAGTGACGGACTCACTACATAGTTAAGTCAAACGAGTTGTACCTACTAACAATTATCCAAAAACCAACTTAACATTGTTGTTAAAAATATTATTATTCCATACATACTGTAACTCTAACTGTAAATGAAAAATTGTATGCTCAATGTCAAGAGATCTGCCATAAAGACTTATTGTAATATATATTACTAGCAGACCCGGCAAACGTTTTGCCATAAAAAATTGATAAAAACCTATTCTCAGACCTACCCGATATGCACACAAAATTTCATAAAAATCGATCAAGCCGTTTCGGAGGAGTATGGTAACTAACATTGTGACACGAGAAGTTTATATATTAGAAGATGTAAATGACGATCTGTTACGAGTATTTCTTTTTACTTAAAATTTTGATCTCGGTAGTTATGGAGTTAGTTAGGTTAGGTGGTCCTATCATTGCCGGTCAATTTTCATCTATTTCCATAAATTATTAAAAAAAATTAAAAATAATTTGAGAACTCTAATAGGCTATTTTCCAATGTTTAAAAATTGTATAAATTATTTAACAACTAGCTGTCCCGGCGAACTTCGTACCGCCTAACTATCAATGAATGTCGTGGTACATATTAGCTGAACTAAATTTATGATTTTATGGAATTAAAACAATGAATAGTAGAAAATAATAGAGAAGCTCGATGGCGTCATTGCGCGTGTCAGTCTAATTGAACACGCAAGTTAAGCAACGTCGACCGTAGCCTGTACACGGATGGGTTTATATTACCTCGAGCTCCTCCGTGATTCGAAAGACACGTTAAGCCGTCGGTCCCGGTTGTTATCATTAGCTCATCTTGAGCTCCTCCGTGCTTGGGAAGGCACGTTAAGCCGTCGGTCCCGGTTGTTATCATTAGCTCATCTTGAGCTCCTCCGTGCTTCGGAAGGCACGTTAAGCCATCGGTCCCGGTTGTTATCATTAGCTCATCTTGAGCTCCTCCGTGCTTCGGAAGGCACGTTAAGCCGTCGGTCCCGGTTGTTATCATTAGCTCATCTTGAGCTCCTCCGTGCTTCGGAAGGCACGTTAAGCCATCGGTCCCGGTTGTTATCATTAGCTCATCTTGAGCTCCTCCGTGCTTCGGAAGGCACGTTAAGCCGTCGGTCCGGGTTGTTATCATTAGCTCATCTTGAGCTCCTCCGTGCTTCGGAAGGCACATTAAGCCGTCGGTCCCGGTTGTTATCATTAGCTCATCTTGAGCTCCTCCGTGCTTCGGAAGGCACGTTAAGCCATCGGTCCCGGTTGTTATCATTTAATGACAGTCGTTAAGTTAAGTCAGTGGCCTTTAGGCGGTTCGAAAACACTGGCCTCCGCCAACCCGCAGTTGAGCAGCGTGTTGGAGTACGCTCTAAATCCCTTCGATTGAGGGAAGACCCGTATCCATAAAAACTGAAGATTTCATAAAAATAAAGATTTCCTTAATGTTAATCTTTTTTTAAAAAAACGTTTTGTTTTATTTTTTTTAGTTTTGAAATAGGTTTTATCATTTTGGTGATTTGTAATTGTCATTTCTTTTGATGTTTACTCTGATTTGATTCTTGCGCTCGAACCCCATGGGAAAAGCGTTTTCACCCCTATCGATTTGACATTTTTAAATTTTCATAACAAATCACAGACAACTTTCGCGACATAAAAGTGACACCAATCGATTTGACGTTTTGATATTTGACAACCAATAAATATCGTAATCCCTTTTTCAACTGACACTTTCATTTGTATGGGAAAATGTTTTTTCTTTTATTTTATTTTTTCGAGAATTTTCCAATGTTTTTAAGAGTTATTCTGCTATTCGGGACGGAAACAAATCCAACAAATCAAAAACCATGGCAATCGGTCCAGCCGTTCTCGAGTTATAAGTGTTGTAACAAACACGACTTTCTTTTATATATATAGATATCGTAAAATACACAAAACTATAAAGATCTGCAAACTTTCATTCTAATATCTTCAGTCAGACTTTATTTAGTGTCGATCAAAGTTTGGCGGGAAAGTCCATTTTAAAAGTATGAAATTATTAAAAAATAATATTTCCATTGGAGAAGCAATAAAAAATGCTATAACTTTTATTATGACACTAATCGCATAAACGTAATATTTAACATAGCTGTCGTACAAATTTCTGATTTGATGCATACAAATTACAAACCTGTGACGTCATAATTCGGTACTCTTTTGTATGGAGCGTTTTGGGGCAGTCTAAAAATTGAGATTTTCAAATTACCATATGTCGAGAGATTTTTGTGCTATCGAAGTAATTCTTTCACCTATGGTTATATTATGGAGACGTCCCTACATATCAAACCGAAAAAAATGTTAGTCAAATAGCCTATTGTATTAGTTCAAGTGTATCTGAAACAAACATAAATTTCGATATCTAGGATAAGTAAATATAAATATGTATATACATATAGGTATATTATATATATTTTCCAAAATAATATTCTCCTCGGTACAATATTTTTAATCAGTCGTTCATATATTCATCCGTATCTTGTTGTGAATCTACACGATTGTTGCTTCGAGGTATTTGCATGGTTTCTGTCGTGTACATCAATGTTTCGTGTTGTTCTGACTTTGCTGAGTCCAATTTTATTCTGTAAATAATAATACACAATCTGTTAGCTCTTAGAATAGGATTCGGCTGTCGAGTGAAATTGGTTATATTCGTTTTGGAAGTATATAGAGCAGACAATATGCCGTAACTATATGTGTCTCTGAGTTACAAGTATAAAAATAATATTTTGATTTAAAATAGATAGATAGAAAATATCTACTTTTGAAATGATATAAATTCTATTGATGTGAGTACTGCATACCAGATTTTGTTACAGATCTATACGTATTTATGGTCTTACGAGCCCTCAATCAGACATGATAATTTTAGCATTAGCGATCGACGATTTGGCTAGTCATAAGAAATCGAGATCCTGAACAGGGTGTGGCGGTTCTTCGCGCCGGACCAGCTTTGTCTTTTGTCTACGACTCAAGTTCGGGCCTGCGTGGAGTACTGCTCGCATCACTGGGATGGTTCCGCTCAGGATCTCCTCGAGACTCTGGACAGGTTGCAGCGACGAGCGGCCCGCATAATTGATGACGAAGAGGTCACCAAAAATCTTGAACCACTTCAACTCCGCATGGATATTGGCTCACTTCTCTACTTCTTCCTCCCCTTTCCGTCACAGAACGTCACGTGCAGGCTCGCGATATCACAAATACACCGTTGGGATCATTCCTTCGCGTACTAAAAAGTTTGGCAACTCCTAAACCACCATTAAAAAGTGGAACGCGTTGCCTGTATATGTATTTCCTCATTCATACAATATGGGATCTTTCAAGCGAAGCGTGAAGAAGCATCTTGTAGGCCATCATGGCAGCGTCAACTGACAAGACATCAAGGTGTCTTGTCCGTTGCCGATGCGACTAAGGCTCCTATTTTCGCTTACCGTCAGGCGAAGCGGAGCCAATATGCTGACCTAATATAAAAAAATAACTCTTCGGAAGTTAGATCCAGCAACCGAACGCTTCGCACCGCATACTTAAAAGTGCCGATAGTGGCAATTGAGTTGCTAAAATCAACGACTGAATGCTACACTTTGCAAAAGTTTTAATGCTTGCCGCAGCTACTTTTGATCGCTCGATGTAAGCATTATTGTAAAAGCAACAAGTCGCCAAAACGTGACCCAGCATCGATACAGCGAATCCTAGCCTATAGCTAATGCGCCCCTGTGCATCAACCTTTCGGTTATATCACAGGATTGCGAGTCTATCGCCTAGTAAACCTACCAGGCAAGAGGACATATTTACCCACATCGCCATCGCACAGCACGCGCAACGATACAGTCGCTAAAACACGCGTTTCCGTTAACTCGACTGAAAGCAGCAAGTTGCCAAAACGCGATGCAGCATTGATGCAAACCGTTAATCGTCAATGCTAAAAATAGCATGTCTCCTTGGGCCATTAAACATCTTTACGATGAAATCCAAAGAGAGCAAATATTAGGTACTTATACTCGGATTCTGAACAAATATTTACAAACTATACGAATATTTGTCCTGATGCGGAAATAGAATGCTCTAACCTTGATGACAAAATAGGATCAGTGGAGGTTACTTAATATGGTGGATAAGCCCTCACAACCTACAAACCCTACTCTATACAAAAGATAAATGCTTTTAATCACGTTCTTTGTATTCTGTAAATCTTATACCACCGTTTTGGGGTGTAAGGGGTTCATCAACATCTTTATACATGCGTCTGTTAGAGCGATATAGAAGATGCGACCTTATTCTTACACTATAGGGACCTGTAAGCTGCATTTTGGGGTTTAAGCGGTTTATCAATATCTTTGAACCAAAGCCAACCTCACTTGCACGTCGTACACCATGCTGATTGACAAACGGGGCTCGTAATTTTTAAGTTGCCCGACTGGGGAAGTAACTCCACCTCACAGAATACCGCAGCCAATTATCAATTCCCTTGAGGGTTGTTGTGTTCCTTCGAGTGAGAGGACACCAGAAAGGAAAGAAGAAGTATAGGTTGGAAACGTATCGCCGACTTGGTGTTGTAGTTCTCCATGGGCTGTGGTAATTGCTCTCCAGCAGGTGACTCACATGCTCGTTTGCTTACCTCTCATATAAAAACTCAATGTCAACAAAAGAATCTCGATGATTATGCAGTAGCAGAATTATTATACCTTAACACATCTAGTGGAGTCCTATTGTGAACCGGGCACAGACAGGGCAAGAAATCGTGATGGTATCTCTCCACCCACCAGCCAGCACGGGATAGCTTCCATTCGATGATCTTCATCTTTGCTATTGAACAGGTCCTCGCTTCTTTTAGCATACTGAAGTATGAAGCCATATTTTCCTGGCCTTTGATATAAAAATAATTATGATAATTAGATCGCTGATCTGGTACAGCCGATGTATAGGAACTGTGTGCCGATCCTAGTAGGTAGTAGGCTCTTCAGAGTGAGGCCCCCACGATTACTACAAACAACTTTTTCTTTATAAAATCTGTCAGTAAAAAAATCCAGATTTATAGATATGCCTCAAACAGATCCGCCAAATTGTAAAGACAACAAGTATTAAAAACCGTAGTTGTAAAATGTTATAAATTTTGCTCTGCTACATTATTTATCTGTAATATCGGTGATTTTGTTGTAAATAGGAAGCCCCATTAACTGCGAGGCTCTGCGTTATAGTCCAGAGGGTCCAGATGAAAAAAGGGCCTGCATATACTTGCAGCACAAAGATATCACCCTTTGCCAACTTTACTACTACCTACTACACAGTACCCCCTAGGAGTTTCCTCTCCTATTTCTAGGGTCGTGGTCGTATGAAAAAAACAACCCTCTAAAGAAGCGTTATTTAGTTGAGACATCATGTTGACATGATAATTAAGATGTGACATGATGTGAATTATTTTAAGCAACTGCACGAATCATATTTTATCTGGTATAGATAAGCTATCGTATTCATCTACAACTTCTATTCATCCCATTTTACATAAATGGAATGAATAGAAGTTGTAGATGAATACGATCTTTGTCATGTATCTTTTCAATTGAAAGGGTTAGAGAACGTATTCCCACACACTGATAAGCTTGTTGGTTGATAAAAATGTGCATTGTCAAGCCGCTTAGAGGTCATTTATCCTAACAACTGGAATATAATATAAATACATATAAATAATATAAATATTGCTGGACAAATTACACACAGCCATCTAGTCCCAAACTAAGCAAAGCTTGTACTATGGGTACTAGATAACTGATATTATACTTAATAGATTTTTATTTCTAAATACATACATATAATACATAGAAAACACCCAGACCAAGACAAACATACATGTTCATGCACACAAATATTTGTCTTGTGTAGGGATCGAACCCGTGACCTCGGAGTCGAATTGGCCATTGCTAACCATTCGACCACCGAGGTCGTCTATTAATGACATTATAGAGTTTTGAATAACATTATTTCTGTAACACAGGTGAAGTAACACTCGTTGCAACAAGTCCACCATGCTTACCTGCCGATATTGCCATCATAAGTCTCGACTGCTCTGCTTCTTCTTCATAAATCTCCTTTTGCTTCTTCTGACATATGAAACCTCCCTCACTTTTGTCTTCTTCCTCTAAGTTGAGCCACGAACTTGGCTATAAGTGTAACATAATTATGTTATAGATTGTCGTTGGTCTCAGTCTCAAACAGTGATCACGCGCCTCCAAAAAAGGAGGAGGTCCTCAATTCGGCTGTATTTTTTTAATCATCATCATCAGCTTGTATCTACCCACTGCTAGGTTTGTTATTTCATTACTCCGTCATTTATAAACCGATTTAAAAAAAACTTTTTTTATTTAAAAGTGTATACTTCCAGATTGGTTCCATATTTTTTTCATCATCATCATCATCAGTTTGTATCTACATACATAAATGTAGAGTAATATTTGGAGCCGGTTTTTATTTTGTTAAAATTATTATTTAGAAGTCGCTCCTCTATAACATCATTGAAGATGTCAATCATGTGTTTCAAGACTATCGTCAAATCTTTTAAGCTTTACGTTAAGAAATAAAAATGAATTCACAAAAAAATATATAAATAAATAATAAGTAAATATTTCTGGACAATTTGCACAGCGCCATCTAGTCCCAAATTAAGCGCAAAGCTTGTGCTATGGGTACTAGACAACTGATAAATGTACTTAAATACATACAATACTTATAATATATAGAAAAGACCCAGACCAAGACAAACAGACATGTTCATTCACACAAATGTATGACTCATGCGGGAATCGAACCCGCGACAAACTAGCGATTTCTAGCCATTCGACCACCGGGCTCGTCAATAAATAAATATAATGTAATACATACTCCATGGAAAGTCAACCCCATAAAACAAAAGAATGCTTCAGCCAAATGTTGCGTCCCCAGCTCGGGTTTATCTCTCCACAGGTGTAGTTCTCCAAGTAAATGAAGGGCTCTTCCCAACTGCCACCGCAGATCATGTTCCATCGCCAGAGCGCCCATCTCAGTGAGTAAGTTAACTGACATTTCATGTTTTCCTAACCTAAAAAAAAATACAAATATAAGTTTCTATGTTGTTATTTACTAAAGTTCCAAACTATTTATCGCAGAGTTCAAATATCTATATTTTTTTTTAATTATGCATACATGCAAAATAACAGTGACATGGGTAAATACTCATGTTACTGTCGATCGATGCCAAGGATCACAGGATCAATCAGGCTTTAAACTTTTATGTATATTTTGGGGTGTAAGTGGTTCATCAATATCTTTGAAAAGACAAAGCCAAAGCCAACTTCACCTGCACGTGGTGAACCCTGCTGACTGACAATCGAAGCTGTGGCGAAAAGAGAGGTAGGGAGCGTAATTGTAAGCTACCCGACTGGGGAATTGTACCTCACAGAATATCGCAGCCAAATAACAATTACCTTGTGGGTTGTTGTGTTCCTCCGAGTGAGTGAGGTCACTAGAAAGAAAGGAGATGCTGCGTTGGCAGCGGGGGTTTTTTTTCATCAAACCCATACGTGTGTATATTACTGTATATGGATAGGTCTTCAAAAATGATATTGAAGTTTCTAAAATATTTTTTTTCTAAACTGAATAGTTTGCGCGAGAGACACTTCCAAAGTGGTAAAATGTTTTGTCCCCCCCCCCCTCTTCCCCCTGTAACCTGTAACCGAAAATTGGTTTGAACGAGATCTAGTAAGTAGTTTTTTTTCAATATGTACGTCATAAAACGTAACTTTTATATTATGTTACTTGCTGCTACGGATCCCTTCATGGGCGAGTCCGACTCGAACTTGGCCGCTTTTTTTTCTATTGTTTACTTCTTCAGATCGGACATATTAAGATAGCCTATATGACATATGAATAGTGACGCGACTTAGATTAATATCGAAAAAATATTGTCACGTGAGAGTTGCATCTATGACTTTTACAAGTTTCAACAAAAAAACTTTTTGTTGAATGTCGAAATGAAAATACATACATTATATTTGCCCGTTTTAAAAAAAAAAAAAAAAAAAAAAAAAGAAGCGCTAATTAATAAATTTGTTAAACGCAGTAAAGGAACTAACGGAGAATCTGTTTTGTTTTGGTGTGTTTGTGTGCGTTACCTTACAAAAAGTATCACTACATAGTATAAAACAAAGTCGCTTTCTCTGTCCCTATGTCCCTTTGTATGCTTAAATCTTTGAAACTACGCAACGGATTATGATGCGGTTTTTTTTAATAGATAGAGTGATTCAACTGGAAAGTTTATATGTATAATATATGCATAACATAGTAGAAAAACACTGATAATTTAGAGGTTTCTAATGTGATGTCGTAAATAAACGCATTTTTTTGCTCTTTCATTGCAAACGCTGGCTGAACCCAACGAGATAGATCAAAATAATGTAGTACAGTATTGTTCACCTTAAAATGGTCTACAAAAAAGTTCGCGATGGTATATGTCTATCTCTTAGTGGTAACACACAATAACCGTTATTTTATCCTTTGCTTTTTACAAGAAATAATGCCTTATTTACGAAGCGATTTTAAGCAATACAGAATTAATCCTTATCCAATTAAGTACCTTAAATACATTGCGCATTTAATATAGATCAATATGGCCCTTCACAGCATGTAATTTAAATGAATAGTTTAGAAGATATTACACATTTAAAATGCAGGGACATAACGGCTGTGGCGGTACCGGCCGCGGAGCCGGCGGCGTGTGCCTATAACTGGGGAAGGACTGGATAGGACAAAGCGCAAAGACCTTCTGTAGTACATTTAGTATCAGCATTGCACCCGTGCGAAGCCGGGGCGGGTCGCTAGTTCACAATATTTTTCAATTTCAAACAAACATGATCAGTAATGCACATATTTATTTTCTTCTTTTTCCATATACTCCATGCATACTCGTGGTGCCAAAAAAAACCGCCACTTTTATATCGCAGTAAGATCGAAGGAATCGTTTTAACATTTATATATATATATATATATATATATATATATATATATTTTTTTTCATTACTGTACATTATTCCTAGATATCAGGATTTGTATGTTCACTTCCTAAACAGGTTCTTGCTTAGATAAACAAGTTTTTATAGAAATTGCTCACGCACTCTACCATTTGAGCCATTCGTAGTCTTAATAAAGTTTGGGTCTTACATTTATACTTTCGATAAATTATTTTTATGACGCACATCACTATTGACCATGAAAAACAGCAATTTGTGCCTTTAAAACTTTTTGATAAATGTCACAGATGCCATCTTAACGTGCCGCAACAGTAATAAAGGTTATAGGTTTAAAATCTTCATTATTTCGGATTTTTTATTAGCGACTTTGTATACAAGTCCCTCTTTTGTACCTCTTAAACACTTTAGAGATATATATTTTTTTTAATCCTTACTATGAGTCTACACAGGCGACAAGTTTTAAGTTAAGGTGTAAGATTATTAGTGGTATATCCCATATAATATAGACAAGGTTCTGATGAAAGATAGGGCATGATGAGTAGCTCTACCTCATAGAATGTCGCAGCCTCGTCAATGACCTCGACAATTGTTGTGTTCCTGTAAACGAGCACAACAATCATTGTTAGGGTTCATAACGATGGTCCGCCTGATGAAACGTGGCATCATAGTATAAAAATATTTAAGATTGTTTACAAAACCTTTCCATGACTGCTGCAAGGTGCATTTTCGTTTCGCATAACCCGTCGATGTTATTACTGTCCAAATGAATCTTGAGGGCTCTATTGAAGGTTTTCAAGGCATTGTTCAAATTGTTCATGGCTAATTGACAGATACCAATCTCATTGACTGCATCTGCAGTTTTGCTTGTTTCATTCGCTAAAAATATAGGCGTATTGTAATGTTTCTCTTTTCTGTTTTATGATCAGTTTTTGTACAGCTAAGAGCAGTAAATACTTGACTGTCACAATACGATTGTGATTCTTATTACATACAGCATAAGAATGGCACAAAGGTAGGAGTTTCAAGATTGGAGTATTCTTATGGTGTATCCACACATGTACTAGTCTAGCAAGACCTTAATCAAGACAAGTGGAGGGTTCTTATGTAGGAGGCCAAGATCACTTTGGGTCGCTGCGCCAAAGTAAGTAAGTAATCAATAAAGTTAAATAAATGAATGAACCTTTAAATGAACACTGAAAGTGGACACTGGGAGACGAGAGCACCAAAATCGGGTTTAAATGAGGGGCACAAAGCCAAGAATAGACAAGGAGCGAAGATGCGTGTTAATATATTTCAGACTGGACGGCGTGAAGGTTACCTTGCTAATGATGATGATGATTTCTTCAATACATCTATGCAATAGTATAAAACAAAGCAGCTTTCCGCGCTGACTGTTTATCTGCTAATCCCGCCTAAGCCACACGACGGATTTAGAAGCGGTTTGCACTATTATTTAGTAAAGGTTTTTTTTACAACCTTCCGGAGATGACTACGGGAAGGAGGTTGTGAATCCTAATGAATACCCCCATAGCATAAGGCTACGTCGGTTATGAACGACTCTTACCAACTAAACACTACCTAGGGATTGCTTTTAGCCTTGTGGGATCGCCTCACGAATGAGCGTACGTTAAGCAAAAATGACAGCCCCATGAAGTGGGGTGGAGACGTGAGGGCCTAGAGGTAGGCGACTGCGACTGCGACCTGGACTTGGTATAAAAGGTCTTTCGAAAACTCTATTATGTATACGTTCCGTTTACGCTTTTAAAGCCATCGTGGCTAAAAGTAGTTAGGCAGGCGGTTTTTAGTCAGTTAAAGCCTGATTCGCCCTTGAAAGGTCAGTCTGGTAGCAACCAGACTGGGGGGGGTGTCGAAGAGGATTTTTCCGCCTCCCTCCAGCACGGCTGGGGGGTGCACCCGCGCGCGTAGGGCGTCAAAAAAAAAGTCTATTATGTATAATTATTCATCATTGTGGTAGGTGGCAAGTTCTGGTCCCTAGTTCCCTAGTTCAACCCTGGTCCCTAGTTCAACAAAAATAATACTGTTCCAGAACATACTTTCTGAGGCTCTTTTTTCGGCTAATCGGGAAAGGCGTTCCGCTTTTCCAGGGTCCTGTTTGCAAATTGCTCTCGCCTGACTTATCAACACTTTATGTAATTCACTTGCTGTTGCTGCAAATACAGTACTATCTGATGGGACTTCCTTGTCATTCTCACTTGCTTCATTAAGCAGCCAATCCTGAAATTATAAAATAAGTTAAGATTGTATAATTGCTTCGTTTAATTCGCCGTTTATAACTCAAGAACCGATTTTTTTTATCTTTAATTTTTTAGGTTTGTCTCCATCCCGAACAGCAGAATATCATATATAAGATATACCCATTCATATATAAGAAAATTATGCCACGGGAATTTTAAAGGAATATAAAAAATTTAAGGGAATATTGTGCCATTTCGAAGCTTGGGCGGGGGGGGGGGGGGGGGTTGTTAGTTACAACTAAAGAAGAAAATATTAGACAACTCGAGTAAATCTCTAAAGTACCTATTATGTAAAATGTCTCACACTCAATACTAAAGCTATATAGGCCAACTAAAACACTTTATTTTAATATTATTGAGTGAATAGCAAATCTATAGTGTTTTTAATCGAACTAATGCCGATTAAGATTCGGGCTATCAGCTATACCCAAGATTTGAGTAAGATTCCAAGGGAACGTTGTGCTCAATATTGTAAAAAAGTTAGTCATTACCTTCCCGATAGCACAGTCCCTGACCTCTGTCAAAATTGCAAACGATTCTTGATGATCTGCTCCTGGAACTATCATAAAATAAGCCTATATAACGAAAAAAATGTACTAAATATAAAATTATATATACATAATTTAAGCAATATTGGTTCTATAAAAAATGATTTATATAGTTTTATTCGGTTTAGTTGGCTTATGTAAACGCTTTTTTTATTTAAGTGAAGCAGTTGTTCTTTTGTTTTGTTGAGAGAGCTATCATCTCTCAACAAAACAAAAGAAGTTAGTGATTGTTAACTCATACGGTCGGCTAAAAAGAGATCTATCAGGTTTGACTAAATTTCCTAACAGATGAACACTGATTTTTAGCTGTCTGTATTTGTGTAAAACCGTAAAACTGTAGTTTTTTTTTTTGGTAAGAAATTACCTATTTAATAAAAATATTATTTAAATATTTTCCACAGATTAAGTAAATCTCATGTCTTATAAACTTTATCAGAGCCACTGAAAAAATATTTTTAAACTAGCTCCCGCCCGCGGCTTCGCCCGCGTGAATGTCAGTTATCGTGCAAACTTTTGGACATCCTTAGGGAACAACTATATTTTTCAGGATAAAAGGTATTATTACAGGATAAAAGCTATTAGTTATTCTGGACTTTTAATATGATGTAAATTACAGCTAAAAGTATTCTTTATAAATAAGTTCCTATATTCATAAGACGAAATATTTCACGTACGGATGTAAGTAGGTAGTCGCGCGCGCGCCTAAGTCTTTTGCAATACCTGCCAAAGGTGACTAAGTTATAAGTGCTTATACAAGACTAAGATCTTCTTTACACTTAGTCATGCAGTAAAAAGGTTTGACTTTGATTTTGTATGCAAAATTTTATGGCAATGGATTCAGTAGTTAAGCCGTGAAATAGGAGCAAAAAACTCACTGTCGCCCGCGTGTATGTCGCCTACGTGCAGTCTTTTGCACATCCCTCGGGAATAGCACATTATTTCGGGATAAAACGTACCTGAGGCTGTAGCTGGAGGGTACGTTTTATCCCGAAATAATGTGCTATTATGAATTTTGCATTATTAGAAGTACAGATTAAGTATGAGTACTTAATCTGTAAATTCTAATAATGTAAAATTTCATGGTAATCGATTTGGTACTTAAGGCGCGAAAGCGCAACAAAAAAGATTTCGCATTTATAATATTACCTAGCAAGGATTAGTAAACCATTTTCAAAACAATCTTTCGCTTTTATAATATTCCTTAATAAGGATTGGTAAACTATTTTCTTTCTACCATCAACTAATAACTTCAACCATCAATACTACAGATTCATTACATTTGCTTTGGCAAACCTAATATTTTTCGCTAATACATAACATCTCTTTTGCATAAAAGTTGCTGCAAGATTTTCTTTATATCACGTCGGGTGGCAGACAAGCATACGACCCGCCTAATGTGAAGCGGTTACAGTAGCCATATTAACGCTTGCAATATTTTTTTTCAGACCCTCGTCAGAGAATCACCCGGGTGCACCACATGCAGGTGATGTTGATTTTGGCTCTAAAGGTTTGGAGAAACGAGAGTGAGAGTTACATTTTTTTAGCAAAAATTTGGCATAATGATATTTGCAACAGGCTTTCTGCCGGCCACCGTCCAACAAGTACTGGCTGGAGACCGCTATGGATGCCAAATAGAATTTCTCGGCGAGCCACAGTATGCCCTTCCCTTCCTCCGCATAATGCAATGCAAGATAAAGCAGCTCTAAACATTCCTTTTTCGTATTTCCTGGAAAATAAATTATAATTATATTAAATTACTTTGTATAATAAATTTATCTTATTGTAGGTAGGTAATTAGTATCACTGTCTTGGAGCCCTACCGCTGAAGCTGAAGCCGATTACCATTGGATTTTTTGGACTCGAAAATAACACTAGATTATTGGTAATTTTGTTCAGCTCAACTGGAAGAAACCCTAGAGCACTACTGACTAAGCTGGAAATGTTAGCCAATAACTTTAAACTAAGACCAATTTTTGTAATAAAAAAAATCCAATAGTAATCGGCTTCAGCTCCGGCAGTAGGGCCCCTGGTCTACAATTAACAGTTAGTTCTTACTCCTTCCTAGATATAAGTAATGAAAAAGGAAAAAGTGCATCTAAGTACACAAGTAATAACTTACTCTAAAAAATCTGATAAATTTGAAGAATTATTTGATAGTTATTAATAATTAAGAGTCATATTTAACAATTCTGTAACATGGACACTGTTATGTGTAAAAACAAATTTAATTACGTGGAACAGTACAAGTAAGGTTAAGTTAAGGTAAGGTTGTTTAGTAGTGTAATACCATCCTTAATAAGTAGATAGCGCTGCACTGCGATTTCACAGCAGTAAAATATAAAATGCATAAATTCGCCACCAACACAAACCTTCCTGGTAGCTCAGTTGGAAGAGCACTCGACCGGTAAACGAGAGACCGTGGGTTCAACTCCCACCTAGGCGGGGGAGATGATTTATTAATAACAATATATTAATAATATTTCACCAAGTGCCAACAATCAACAATATTTCTCGCTTCGTTCGATTGTTCGATAGATTGGTCAAATATTTACAAATTTATGCTGACTCTGATATCAACTACAGCTTTGGTACCTGTACCTCTATCTTTCCATCTTTCAGCTTTCTGAAGATAAGTGGCAATGTGTTCTAAATAATCGTCATTTTTCCTCAAATCAACGACAATACCGATCTCATCTTCTGCCAGAAGCTGTAAATTGTCATATATAAGGTCCTGAAGGTAATTTGAAGATTCGTTGTAGCCCGCTTCTCTTAGCTCTTCGATTAGACATTTATATAGAGGCAATTTTTGTCTAAAATCAAAACAATATTATTAAATAAAAGGAAACTATATTGTAATTATAGTTTTGTATATATTAATGTAATGTATTATCTAATTTGTTATTTAAAAAAGACCTTTAATGAACGTTTCGTCGTAAACCCTTATTCGTCCCACTGTTGGGATACGGGTCTACATTCAATCGAAGGGATTTAGAGCATACCACTCTGCTCAACTGCGGCACATATGCTGTGACTGCGGGTTGGCAGAGGCTAGTGTTTTCAAGCCGCCCAAAGGCCACTGAGTTGGCTTAACGACTGTCATCTAATGACAACAGTCGGGACCGACAGCTTGACGTGCCCTCCCAAGCACGAAGGAGCTCGATATAAATAAAACCACCCATGGAAAGGCTACGGTCGGCATTGCGTGCTCGATTACACTGGCACGCGCAACGACACCATCGTACTTCTCACGCCATCGAGCCCCTCAATGGACGTTTAATTGTCGCCAATGGTCAATACTGAAATAAATAAATGAATATTCCTCGACAGTTAACACAGTGCCACTTTCCTTCATTCATTCAAAACCAACAGACCAGAAGAAGCAGACATGTTTATGTGTATAAATGTTAGTCTGTATGCGGAAATCGAACCCTACCCTTGGCACCAATATAATATTCCTATCCATTCAACCATAGGCTTCGTCGGACGAAATACTAGTTATTAAATTTAAAAAACAATAAGAATACGATTCATTAAGGGCCCAACAGACTTGTTACTTTTAGCATCCGCCATCGACGTGGAGCTCGGTAGCGTCGTTGCGTGTGTCAGCCTAATCGAACACGCAAATTAAGCAACCTCGACCGTAGTCTGTCCAATGATGGGTTTATTTATCTCAAACTGCTCCGTGCTTTGAAAGGCATGTTAAGCCGTCGGTCCCGGCTGTTGTCATTATTGATGACAGTTGTTACGCCAAGTCAGTGGCCTTTAGGTGGCTTGAAAACACTGGCCTCCTCCAACCTACAGTTAAGCAGCGTGGTGGAGTATGCTCTAAACCCCCTTCAATTCAGGGGAGATCCATATCCTAGTAGTGGGATGACCAAGGGTTGGCGACTAGGCCATTTAACTATTTCTGGAAAGCTATTATGTTATATGATATATAATGATTATGATGGTTAGAACCTACCTACCTATACCTAACCTACGACTATACTATAAGATCAACATCTACAGATCGCCTGAGGATGCCTCGCGTAGAGGCGAAACACGTGTCGCAGAGACGACCACGGCAGTCGGGCCGGCAGCAGTCTCATGTTTCTTCTGTTTCAGATGTTGCAGATTCGCCGAGACGACCACAGCAGCTGGAGCAGAGACAACCAAAGCAGCCACGGTAGTCGCATGCAACTACTAACGGTAGTGGGTGAGTGCTGGCCGATAGTAATTTTCACGAACTAATTGGTGGCGGAAGCACGCAAATTAAAAGTTTACAGGCAATTTTACTTCCGCAAAATAACATCTGAATCAATTAACTATCTATTATACCGTGTTCCAAATACAATCAGGGTAAAATTACCAAGTACATTTACGTTCCAAAAATGACTAAATCCATACATTGCAAATGCAACGTAGCAGCAAAAAGAGCCAGGATATTTTATTTTCTTTTTAAGGCTTTATAATACGTCGGGTGGCAGACAAGCATACGGCCTGCCTGATGTGAAGCGGTTACCGTAGCCATATTAACGATCGCACTATAAATATAGCTCGCGCGCCGCCACCCCCCGAACACGAACTTATTGTATAATTGCATCAATAAACATGTGCCAATAAAAAAGAGTAGGGAGTATGCTAGTAAATATAAGTATCCAGTGTGGTACACTCCTGATATAATAAAAAATATAGAATATAAATATTATCTATTAAAAAAATTTTGATTAGAAAATAAAGTTTTTAATCATGAGTTATACAAATATTATAGATGGCGGGTAAAAAATTTTATAAAACAATCTCACGAGCTATATCTAAGAAATACCGAACGAAATATCAACACAGATCCAGCAAAGTTTTGGGGATATATTAGAGACAAGCGTAGAGATAGAGGGCAGTGCGATGAGTACATGTATGATGGCAGAACTGTTAGTGGGCAGCAAACAGTAGATTGTTTTGCAGATTATTTCAGTTCTGTTTTTCTCAAGGATACACCAACACTAGACGCTAGTCAAGCCGAGCACTATGCTAGTACGGCGGTAACGACGGGCGCCTCTGTAGACATAGACTCTATTACATATCAGCAGTTATGTAGAGCAACTAGAAAACTAAAAAGTCGGGCAGCGATCGGTCCTGATGGGATCCCGTCATACTTAATTAAGGATTGTATTTCGGTTTTAGCATAGCCACTATTACAAATTTATAATCTCTCTCTACACAAGGCAAAATATCCAGTGTGGTGGAAAACATCCAGGGTGACACCTGTGCCTAAGGGAAAGTCCAAATCAGATATACGCATTCATAGGCCTATAGCGGTTTTGTCAGGTTTTGGTAAGTTATTTGAGATTAACATTGACCAAATCATCAGACAACAGATTGGAGCATGGCTATACGAAGACCAGCATGGGTTCCGACGAGCAAAATCAACTACCACTAATCTAATTAATTACGTAGATTATATACACAATGAAATGGATGCTCATCGGCAAGTAGATACAGTGTATCTGGACTTCCAGAAGACTTTCGATTTGGTTGATAATGACGTTCTTTTACAAAAGTTTGCATGTATGGGTTTTACTCCTAAACTCCTGAAGTTCTTAGCCAGCTACCTGTCAAACAGAAGTCAATACGTTCGACTAGCAGGGTATGAATCAGCGCCTTATGATACCCCTTCAGGAGTTAGTCAGGGTAGTACGCTTGGACCTACCCAGTTCCTAATTATGATCAATGATTTGCCAGGGGTTGTCAAGGCAGCCAACTGTTTGCAGATGATGTCAAGTTGTACTTGGGAATTCGGAGTGCTCATGACGCGGAAATGCTTCAAAGAGATATAAATGCTATTGAGGGGTGGAGTTTGTCAAATAAATTGCCCTTAAATGTAACTAAGTGTCAAATAATTACTTTCTCCATGGCTAGACACCCTGTTAGGCATTGATACACCCTTCATGGTGTACCCTTGGCGCGAGTGGAAGAAATTCGAGACCTTGGACTAACGCTAACTCCGACACTAGACTTTCACTGACATGTGCGGGCGATATGTAATCGTGCGAGCAAGACTCTGGGTTTTGTAATGAGAGTCTCTCCGCAGTTTTCAACTACAAAAACTGCAATATTACTACATAACGCCTACGTACGTAGTGGACTGGAATATGGCGCTGTTGTGTGGAATCCATATGAAACGAAATATGTTCTTCAAATAGAAAAGATCCAAAAAAAATTGCTAGATATATTTATAAAAGGCAATATGGGTATTACCCATCTCTTTTCGTAGGAGGTATGGTGGGGATTAATACTCTAGAGTTAAGACGTACAATTCAGCAGATAGTGCATTATTATCAGCTTCTTAGGTATAAAATACAGGATCCGAAAACATTGGAACGTATTGGGCTAGTTGCACCTTCGCGCAGTAGTGGTGTGGAGGGGCTGCGTCGCCGGCATCGGCTGTTCAGTAACACCGTGGCACCTGTGCGCACTTGTCGCGCGCAGAATGCACCTACGGCACGTAACATTACACTTATGAACGAAATTCATAAGCGATGCCCGGATGCCGACGTATTCGCTGATACACTATATCAATTTATAAACAAGTGTTTAAATTCTTTGTAATTATTATTTTTCATAATATTGTATGTTAAGCTATGTATACATGAGTGTTTTGGTTACATAACTGTAAACTTATGTATGTTATTGAATAAATAAATACGACCCCAGGTCGTCTCTGCTGCGATCGATTTCAGATGTTGGAGATTCTCAAATCAAATTGCTTATAACGTTGGCCAACCGCTAACGGACTACGACCGTTATAACATGAGCTACTGTGATACTCATTATTCCGTCAGCAAGCATAATGAATTGCTTCGTGAATTGTTTAGCTTGTGGTAAAGATATTGTATGTGATAGTAGTAATGAATATTCAACACGGCAGGCAAGCCACCGGCTTATACAGATATTATGGACGAGTTTGTTTACTTCTGTTGCTAATGTCTAGGAAGTTGATTAAGACAAATGCTCTTTGAAGTGAAAAATACTTATTTATTTTGTGGCTAGTGAATGACAGTGAGCTGTTACACTCGCTCAGGTAAAGTCGGCAAGGTGGGAACGAGACGGAGCAAGGGATGAAGTTTTCACTTCTGTCATGTGAAGTCGTGTGGTCCAGCACACGCCATTTCTTTAACTTAATGTTTATGAACCACTGTAGCACCGCCCGGCACAAAAAAAAACTGGTCAAGTACTCGAGGTGCATTCGAGGGTATCGTCATTAAACATATATAGAAATATAACCACACTACTAGAACCCAAATTTCATACGTTTAGTAAGAAACAGTAAGTCAATATCTTTGGTCATATACATATAATTCCACACGATACTACCCTACTCAACTAGCTTTAAGCTAGTTAAACTATCATAAACACGAATAGAGTGAAATCGATCGTATAGCCTTACACCGACTTTTAGTTTCATTCTTAGAGTAGTTACTATTCTTAGAGTAGGATTTTTTGGCAAACCTTCTACCTAGGCACTTCCGTGCTTCTACTGGAGCGGAGACCACAGAATCTATTTTAAATACGACACACAGCGGGGAGGTGCTCCACAAATGTGCCAACACAAATATGACTCGATAACTACACGTGTACTTATTTATTTTCAATATTATTACCTTCGGATTCCCTTCGCATCCAGGACATCCAAACTGAACAAAGCTTTGGTCCTCAAGTTTTCTAAACTGTTTTTTCTCATACAAGCCATAAGTTTCGGTAAACGATTTCTTCTACGCGTGTCGTCCATTTTCCAATTAGATTTTCTTCAGAAAATAATATCAAAATAAATCGTAAGAAAATAAAATAATAACATTACAAAAATCAAAGAAATTTTATAGTTAAAAAATCTTTGACAAAAATAATCCCATGTTATGATTAGTCAAATAACTGACAATGTTTGAATTTGACATTTTTAAGTAAATTATGACTGCCATTTTGAGCGTAGACAAATAATGCTTAAATGTGTCTGTAGCGTAGACGGAGGATACTATTTTGTGGCATTTTCATAGACATAGAGCCTAGGACCATAGACATATTAGTACATAATGCTTTTAGCTCTGTGGTAATTCCATGGTATCATAAAGTTAATATATTCCGCTAGGTATACTTTATGGGTAATTATGCCGAGGACGGTGCCATTTTTATCAAAGATTTTTATATCTCTGTGCGTTTTTACAAATAATGTACTTTAATTCTTTCCAAAATGTTATTTTAATTTTTTGTGCATTTTATCACATTAATGTATATCTTGAGGAGAAGGTCAAGCTGGCATAGAAGAAATTAGATGTGCCCAACAGAGCGAAGCAGTGCTTCAATTCGCGACAAAGGTCAAGGTTGCTTTACAAAGGTCAAGTGCGACCGCATATTATAGAGTAATGCTGTCTTCTATGAAAGGGAGCCCAGATAGTAGCTTACATCTTGTGACTCAATTCAGAGGCGAGCTGTGAGGATTGTTGACGATTTCAGACTGACAGACGGTTTTGTCTGAAAAGAGTAAAAAGAGACTTTGTGTCCCTTTCTTACCTCTAGCGATACCGAGGACGCAAAGTCTAAAAAGAGACTGTGCGTTCCATTCTTACTTCTACCGATTTTACAATGGCGCACCGTTAGCCATCGACAGGGAATTCATCCTCACACATTGGAGCCTAAGTGGTCGCGTAGTGTGCGGTTCCAGAAAACTTTGCTCCCGCATACTAGCTGTCGAGATTTTCTCAGGAAATTACAACATGGAGTTCTTCAAAAAGGGCGTGAGTGGTTTTTACAGTCGACAACGCGCATGTGATGCCCCTGGCGTTGCAGGCATCCTTAGGCTGCGGTAACTGCTTGCCATCAAGGATTTTTTACATTTTAATGGTATAAAAAATCGTGGACATGTAAATAAAATCAGTAATTGACTGTAAAACTAAAAAGCTCATGCATTTTATTTCAGTTTAGGGAATTTCAGACAAACAAAACGTGGCCAACTCGATTGTTAAATGGCTAGTAATGGCCAATTTAATACATAGAATCGCAAGTTGAATCGCAAGTTCTATCATATCATCATAATGAGATTTGTGTCTTGTACCGCGCATGCGCATAGGTTCTTGTGGCATAATTGCGATTATGATTTTTGATCTTAACCAACCCATCACGGGGCTGAGGGATCTGTGATATATATATGTATATACAGTAATTTCTCGTTTACTAGTATTGGATAAGTAAAGTTTTACCTATTAGAGCTGTTCTACCTATCCTACCTGTATGTACGGTGTATGAGTTACATGGAATGAAACTGAATATTTTTGGGAATAATACGGAAAAACAATGTAGGTAGGCATTGTGCGCAGCCATGTATAATAAATCACGCATATTTATGACAATGAGAAGGCTTGTTATTTTTTACGAGTGGTCTTGTTAACTTTATTGATGTACCCCTGAGGACAATTTCTTTAGGGCAGATCATTATTTATAAATTTATTGTTACAGCCTGCCAAAATATTTCTTTCAGTCCTATCTTTATTTATCTCATCGTTATTATTAGCCTGAATTGGTCTACTGCTACATATACCTAGGCCTTGCCAATGTATTTCATCATATAGCAATCTTCCGCTTTTCATTGGATCATTCATCTGGATGTAGAAAACCATTACCGAAATTCGACTTAAATAAACTATATAAAAAACCATCGGAATCGTTGTTTCAGGTCATCGGTCCATCTACAGTCGATTGCGGCTTCCACTCTATACTTTTCTCCCATTTCTGAATCGGCAGATGTGGCTAGACCACTAGTACATAAACTTGCTGATTTTGAAGGCTAGGTCTATTTTGATTCTCAATCGAATTTCCTTGGTCCGGATTCGCTCTTACAGAAACCGCGAGCTGGGCTCTCTCGGTAGAGAGAGCCCAGCTCGCGGTACAAGCGGTAGCTTGTTGTGCGATATTTAACTTGTTAGCGAACTCGACATGGTCATCATCCAAGTTTTTAGAAGACATTACTAAAATGTTTATATTGTTTTTTGAGCCAATGTGCTGGTATATCAAAATAAAATAATAAATAAATATTTCTGGACAATTTACACAGCGTCATCTAGTCCCAAGTTAAGCGCAAAGCTTGTGTTATGGTAACTAGACAACTGATAAATTTACTTAAATACATTTTTTTTTTGTAAATACATACATATATTTATTTATTTATTTAAACTTTATTGACCACAAAATTACATAATGGTACAAAAGGCGGACTTAACGCTAAAAGCATTTTCTACCAGTCAACCTTTGGGAATAGCAGAAATACACGAATGCGGTTCTAAAGCAGATAAAATAAAAATAGAACAGTGTGTAGAAAATAGATATTATGTAGTGACTGTTCAACTAAGAAAGAGAGAAAAATAATAATAAACGGCATTACTCCTTCGAATAAAATAAACATACTTACATAATAATATATCACAATCATAAATATATAATAAATATAATACATAGAAAACACCCAGACCAAGACAAACAGACATGTTCATGCACACAAATGTTTGTCTTGTGCGGGAATCGAACCCGCGACCTCGGAGTCAAAGTGGCCATTGCTAACCATTCGACCACAGAGCTAGGAAATAATATAAGAAAATTCTAATAAAGAATAAAACTTTGTATGACGAATAAAACAGGCATTTATTCTGGACTATAAACGCTGATCGTACTGCTAACGCAATGTGTCTTCAGAAGCAACTCCGAGGTCGCAGGTGCGATCCCCGCACAAGCCAAATAATTGTGTGCATGAACATGTCCGTTTTTCTTGGTCTGGGTGTCTGTATGTATATGTATGTAAATACATGTGTATGTATGTATTTACAAGAAAACTGTATTTAACTATAATATGAGTTACCCAGTACCCATAGTACATAGAAGTACGTTAGTACTATTACTTATACTGTGGTATAAGCTGTGCTTAGTTTCAGACTAGATGGAAGTATGATGTGTTGTGTTCAGGGATATTTATTAATCTATATTAAACATAAAAAAATTAAAGACCTTACTGGTAGCCAAATGTTATTATACTCTTGACGAATTTTTAAACGATAAATTAGATGACATTTAATAAACCGTTACACTTCAGACTGTTGCCATACCCTTATAGGGTCATAATATGTAATAACTTAAAACTAACATGTATTTTAAGATCGACATGTACCTACATATTATATGCAATAAAGATATTGAGTATTGAGTATTAAACCACAATCACACGTAACATTTGTGACTTCATCTCCTCGTTATGTACGAGGCATTCGGCATTCCTTTCCTTTTTTAAGGACTTCGTTTGCATAAGGATAAAAGCAGGGAGGAAATTGAATTTATTAATTCAAACTGAAACAGGGCAGGATTTCGCATCGTACTAAATAATGTTATCTTAATTGTAGCAATATCTCTCACAAAGTCAGGCGAATTGTGCGTCTGTTTTAAATGAGAGACTTTAAATCTTCCAAACAGAGAGCTTCTATGGCAAGGCGGGACGTTACTTGTATGTACCAGATAAAGATGTAACATAGCTTAAATTTATAAAGTTGATACTGTTGATTGTTGGCACTTGGTGGAACATTATTATCATAATCTATATATATAAAACGTAAAATATATACTCTAAGTATAAAACAAATTCGGGTTTGTTCGAACACTTATAACTCGAGAACCGCAGGACCGATTTTCATGGTTTTTGATTTGTTGGATTTCTCTCCATCCCGAATAGCAGAATAACTATTAAAAACATTAGAAAATTGACGAAAGAATAAAATAAAAGAAAAAGACATTTTCCCATACAAATAAAAGTGTCAGTTGAAAAAGGATTGCGATATTTATTGGTTGTCAAATATCAAATGTCAAATCGATTGGTGTCACTTTTATGTGCTGTCTATGATTTGTTTTGAAAATTGAAAAATGTCAAATCGATTGGGGTGAAAAAAAAAACGCTTGGCTCATGGGGTCCAAGCGCAAGAATCAAATCAGAGTAAACATCAAAAGAAATGACAATTACAAATCACCAAAACGATAAAATTGATTTCAAAACTAAAAGATAAAACGAAACGATTTTTAAAATTTCTGAATTAACAATAAGGAAATCTTTATCTTTATGAAATCTTCAGTTTTTACGGATACGGGTCTTCCCTCAACCGAAGGGGTTTAGAGCATACTCCACCACGCTGCTCAAGTGCGGGTTGGCGGAGGCCAGAGTTTTCGAGCCGCCTAAAGGCCACTAACTTGGCTTAACGACTGTCATCTAATGATAACAACCGGGACCGACGGCTTAACGTATCTTTCGAAACTTGGAGGAGCTCGAGGTAATATAAACCCCTCCGTGTACAGGCTATGGTCGACGTTGCTTAACTTGCGTGTTCAATTAGACTGACACGCGCAATGATGCCATCGAGCTTCTTTATTATTCATTGTTTTAATCCCATAAAATCATAAATTTAGTTCAGCTAATATGTACCACGACATTCACTGATTGTTAGGCGGAACGAAGTTCGCCGGGGCAGCCTTGTACTGTTCCACGTTATTATATGTAATATTTCAATGGTATGATGGTGTATGTGTTTGTGTTTGTGTTTGGTAGAAACACAAACACCATCTGTTTACCTTGATAATGCCTTAGCGGCGAAATGGGTCGGTAATATTAAATATAATAACGTGGAACAGTACAAGTGCTTTATTATAACATTATGGCTTAAATTTCATTGGAGATGTCAATGCGTGTTTAGTTATGTGTGCCGCAGTATTTCGTGTCTTTACTCATGTCGGGGTGTAAATTTTGGGTAATTGCTGGTGAGGGGTAATTCTGGGGTGTAAGTAGATCACCACGATCTTTAGAGCCAAAATCTCACATGGCACGCTCTGCCGACTAGCGAAAGAAGCTCTGAAGACTAGAAACTCTAGAAAGGCTTTGGCAAAAGAGAGGTACAGCGTATTTATAAGGATCAAGCTGCCCGACTGGAGAAGTACCTCCACCTCACAAAATACCGCTGCCAAGTGGGTAACAATTCGCTTAAGGATTATTGTTGTCCTGCCAGTGAATGAGGTCACCAAAAAGGTTTGGTGCCTTGCCAACGAGGGTGGCGGCGCGTGAGCGAAGTTTCATGTTAGGAGCGTTAATATGCCTACGGTAACCGCTTCACATCAGACGGACGGTATACTTGTCTGCCACCCGACGTAGTATAAAAAAATGGGTTGTGGTTATGGACATAGCCGTGTGTTGTACGTGAATAAGTTATATGCACTAAAATTATCTCAAAATGGCAGCGCTTCCGCCTTCCCCGCACGCGATGTTCCATAGTCCTTACTGAGCGTAATAAGTTCTTTGATCCTTCATCTATCCAGTGGTGTGATTGAAGTTTGGATGGAGATGATAGATTTGTAGCCGCAACACCATACTGTATCCCCCGATTTTGTTATCATTTGTTATTTGAATGGCCTCCCTATGGAAACAATTACAAAGACGTATTCATGTAAAAAATAATAATAAAAAATGCCTTGCCTCGGGCATAGGCATTATCACATTTACTTACTTATTTCGCATGTACTTACCTTCTGATATAACATCTAAAACCTCGTAAGACGCATCGATAAGGTAATATCGGCAGAGTTTATCGTAAAAAACCAAAGAGGTCTCTAGTTTGATCCCCAAATGGGATCGAAAAATCCTCAAACAGGCGTTTATCATGCGTGAAATAAGGTAGCCCGAGACATTTCAAAAAGATAACCACTATAATACTCTTTGGAATTTGATTTATTCTCAAGGAAAAATTTACAAGTCCACGTATTCTGAGAACATAATACTACTTTACAATATTCTCGTTTCTCGTCGAGCCGCACTAAGACCATTGTTAGTGCAGTAAGACTAAAAAATGTAAAAAACCCGGAACCACTGAATGGATTTTCATGGGCCTTTTTTATTATATTGTTGAAGTTGAAAAGTTTACCCACTAAAATTTGCCGATCTCAATTACAAAAAAAAAGTGAGAAATAATAGTTTTTTTTTTTTTGTGAAGATATCAATTGTATATGCAACTAGCTGTCCCGGCGAACTTCGTACCGCCTAACAATCAATGAATGTCGTGGTACATATTAGCTGAACTAAATTTATGATTTTATGGAATTAAAACAATGAATAGTAGAAAATAATAGAGAAGCTCGATGGCGTCATTGCGCGTGTCAGTCTAATTGAACACGCAAGTTAAGCAACGTCGACCGTAGCCTGTACACGGATGGGTTTATATTACCTCGAGCTCCTCCGTGATTCGAAAGACACGTTAAGCCGTCGGTCCCGGTTGTTATCATTAGCTCATCTTGAGCTCCTCCGTGCTTCGGAAGGCACGTTAAGCCGTCGGTTCCGGTTGTTATCATTAGCTCATCTTGAGCTCCTCCGTGTTTCGGAAGGCACGTTAAGCCATCGGTCCCGGTTGTTATCATTAGCTCATCTTGAGCTCCTCCGTGCTTCGGAAGGCACGTTAAGCCGTCGGTCCCGGTTGTTATCATTAGCTCAACTTGAGCGCCTCCGTGCTTCGGAAGGCACGTTAAGCCGTCGGTCCCGGTTGTTATCATTAGCTCATCTTGAGCTCCTCCGTGCTTCGGAAGGCACGTTAAGCCGTCGGTCCCGGTTGTTATCATTAGCTCATCTTGAGCTCCTCCGTGCTTCGGAAGGCACGTTAAGCTGTCGGTCCCGGTTGCTATCATTAGCTCATCTTGAGCTCCTCCGTGCTTCGGAAGGCACGTTAAGCCATCGGTCCCGGTTGTTATCATTAGCTCATCTTGAGCTCCTCCGTGCTTCGGAAGGCACGTTAAGCCGTCGGTCCTGGTTGTTATCATTAGCTCATCTTGAGCTCCTCCGTGCTTCGGAAGGCACGTTAAGCCGTCGGTCCCGGTTGTTATCATTAGCTCATCTTGAGCTCCTCCGTGCTTCGGAAGGCACGTTAAGCTGCCGGTCCTGGTTGTTATCATTTAATGACAGTCGTTAAGTGAAGTCAGTGGCCTTTAGGCGGTTCGGAAACACTGGCCTCCGCCAACCCGCAGTTGAGCAGCGTGTTGGAGTACGCTCTAAACCCCTTCGGTTGAGGGAAGACCCGTATCCATAAAAACTGAAGATTTCATAAAAATAAAGATTTCCTTATTGTTAATTTAAAAAAAAAAACGTTTTATTTTTTTTAGTTTTGAAATAGGTTTTATCATTTTGGTGATTTGTAATTGTCATTTCTTTTGATGTTTACTCTGATTTGATTCTTGCGCTCGAACCCCATGGGAAAAGCGTTTTCACCCCTATCGATTTGACATTTTTAAATTTTCATAACAAATCACAGACAACTTTCGCGACATAAAAGTGACACCAATCGATTTGACGTTTTGATATTTGACAACCAATTAATATCGTAATCCCTTTTTCAACTGACACTTTCATTTGTATGGGAAAATGTTTTTTCTTTTATTTTATTTTTTCGAGAATTTTCCAATGTTTTTAAGAGTTATTGTGCTATTCGGGACGGAAACAAATCCAACAAATCAAAAACCATGGCAATCGGTCCAGCCGTTCTCGAGTTATAAGTGTTGTAACAAACACGACTTTCTTTTATATATATAGATAATTATATGGAAACGCTGCCAACATCTTCGGTACAATGCCACGGGGGCCTTTTTTAGATAATATGTAGTTTTATTTTTATTTTTAATTTGCAATAAATTATTTTTACATAGTTATTTTAAATGTATTTATGTAATTATCTAGCAATAAAAAAAATATAAATATAAAAAATATACTACAGCGAGTTGCTTATAACCGTATATGTATACGGGTCAGAATCTTTGATCACTAATACTAGAGCTATATTATATTAGTGATCGAAGGTCTGAATATTTAAAAATCGACTAGATTTTTAGAAAATATTAAATATTTATTGTATGATTGTATTATAAAAAAAAGTTTTTTTGGTCAATAGTCTATAATTATCCTCGTCATCAATCTCATCAAATTGGATGATAGGTCATGGATTAGAGCATCTGTTGCCATTGCATTCCAAGCAAGCAACAAGAATCCGTAGTAATAAAGATGTAAGCAAGAGATGAGTTGGTAGATCCATTAGCACAAAACGGATGCTTACTCTCTCTGTTTTGTGCCATTAGTCATTCAGATGAATTACGGATTCCTTGAATCATGTTGAACTTTGTAAGTATTATTAGAGACCTTGAATAGAGGCACATTTGAAGCAACCCGAAACAAATTTGTAGATTTAGCTAACGTTATGGGCATATAAGGTACTAGTGTTATTAAGAGGAAGACAGCTGCTAACTAATCCCACTATATAAATATAAAATAGAACCATTGCATGCTATTTTATAATGGCTATATAGGCTGGTGATTTATTTTACAATAACATCTGTTCAAATGTTACCCTATTTATTGCAAATAAAATGTTTTGTATTTATATTTGTACCACTGAAAAAAAAAACAGCTCAAATAACGCGCGGACAGAAATCGAGTTTTAAGAAATTAGAATGATGCATACAACCAGATCTAAATCCTAGGTTTATAGAATACACAGACCATCTATGTCCATGATGGAACAGCGGACTGTGTGACGTAACAGAAGAATGTGAAGGAACGAAATTCGAATATCCATAATCTCACAATCCGTAAACTCACAATGTCTACTTATCATTTTGTATGCCGCTGATCAAATTATTACATCTCCGATTTTATTTGTCAGCTCTAAGCAATGTGGATAGAACTATGTACAGATTTGCCACTCCCTGCCGCGCTCTCGAGTCGACCTCACCTTCCCTCTGAGACGAATCTGGAGCAGTATGTATGGCGCCGCACGCACACAAGCTTATTCTGACTCTGCACAGACGTCACTGTTTATGTAATAGTACAGTATAAGTAATAGTACTAACGGTAATAGTTAACGACGCGACATTTGTTATAGAGTGACCGGGTTGTACTATAATATATTCGATACTTTTTTTATATATTTCGAATAACTTCTTATAAATAACATAGGTAATACTAAATTGATTGCCTATATCGATATCTAGATAAGCTATCTTCTTGGGGTTTTTATACATTTCTACCAAAAAGAACGATTATTATAAATATTTTAAAAATGGAAAATTCAACAAACCTCCCTGGTAGCTCATTTGGAAAGAGCTCACGGCCGGTAATCGAGTGGTCGTGGATTCGAAACCTACCCAGGCCGTGGAAGTGAAATTTTATATTTTATAAATATTTATAATATTCTAGCAAGTTGGCCGAAATCACCTATTTAAACAATAATTAAAGAAGAAAATAAACACATTCCTTTTGTAATTAGGAGAGTCGTAAATTTCAGACGTCAAATTAAAAGCATTCCAAACTTTTAGTCTACAATACAATAACTATAAATCCTCTAACTTGAACTTTTAGCTTTTTTATTTGGCCGTAAAAAATTAGATCCAATTAATCGCTATCTTCCTGAGTCGTGGAACGTAATAGAGAATCATTACCATCGGCAAATTACTTTCTAAATTTAGACATTTTAGCCTGAAAAATTTGAACCTAAAGTAAAATACCTGCAAAAGTTGCGAATCTAACATAGCTTTTTTATATATAGAACTAAGAAGGCAAACCAGCATCCGCCCTTCCTGATAGTAAGCAGTTATCGACGCTCGCAACACCAGAGACATCACTCACACGCTGCCCTGTAAAAACCTCTTCACGACTTTCGTGTGAAGAACCCGCGACTTCTCCCGCATGGTCGCTATTTTTGTTACTTACTATATTTTATTAATTATAACTATCATTTATTCCTTTTCTATCATCTCCTATTTGTTTTACTTTTAAATATAAATCATATAAAAAATGCATTTAAAAGTATTCAAAAAATGGGCACCCATCGGCAGCGGGGCGAAGACTCAAGCCCGAGTCTAGAAGAGCTTGCCTTCATGTGGTACAAATCTTTAAATTTTAGTAATAACCAAATGGACACTTAATAATTATAGTAGATACAATAACCCTATTGCTGACGGCTCAGCAAGATATTGGTTCTGTGACAAAGTGGAATGTGGCCTTTATACTAAAAAGTTGACCCTTGTATATAGTCCTAAGGGTCCATTCACACAGAGAGGTGAACAGATTTAGACCGCATTTAAAATAGAGTTTTAGATAAGTGGCGTTAGGTTTATTTTTAAATTTCACTTTTTTGTTATATGTGAATGCTAATAAAACAAAACCCTATTTTAAACCGCGACCAAGATCTTCTTCGAATCAGACCGTAAGTATTCACTTTGTTGGGTGCTCTAAATATTATTTTAATATATACCTTTATTGCCCTAGCCATTACTGCTTGTGGCTTGGCATTATCAGTAGTGTCATGGGAAAAATTGTATTTCCCGTGACACTACTTTGATGCCAGTAGTGTCACAGGATCTATATAATACACAGAGAACAATCAGACCATATCACACAAATATTTATCTTGTATATCACATTGCCTAACTCGACTTGAGTTTGTAATTTACTACAAAAATTTTGGTTATTGTAATAAAAATAAAACCGGACAAGTGCGAGTCGGACTCGCCCACCGAGGGTTCCGTAGGTACGTAGTATCATTATTAAATTTGATAATATTAAATATATTGTCAGACAAATTACACAGCGCCATCTAGCCCCAAAGTAAGCGAAGCTTGTGTTATGGGTACTAGACAACTGATAAACATACGTAAATACATTTTTTTTTTGTAAATACATACTTATGATACATAAAACACCCAGACCAAGACAAACAGACATGTTCATGCACACAAATGTTTGTCCTGTATGGGAATCGAACCCACGAGCGTTGGTGTCGAAGCCGCGTCATTGACCGCTACGCCACCGAGCTCGTCATAGTGATATTTTTCATTATAAATAGGAAATCATGCGTCGAAAAAAATAAATAAAATATATTTTGCAATGTGTACATCAAGCCCTTTCATATGATACCCCATTTGAACTAGTAGTTTCAATTTGAAATTTCGACATCTTATAAAAAATATAGACCCCCTATTTTTTAAGATCTATTTACAAATGTATAGTTTTGAGATTTATTCCTGTACTTGTAGTCTATAACGATGTTACTTACCAAATTTCATAGTTCTAGGTCAACGGGAAGTACCCTATAGGTTTTGATACCCTTGAGTGTGTCGAAATATGCGTTTTTGCTGAATAAACGGCCGTAACATTTTTCTACGTAAACTTAGCAGTTTGATTATTTTACAACTTCATGGGACCGTAGACCTGAGTATACAGTTCAAATTTCAGCTTGATACCTCCACGCATTCTCGAAATAGAAATTCTTGACAGACAGACAGACAGACAGACAGACAGACAGACAGACAGACAGACAGACAGACGGACAACAAAGTGATCTTATAAGGGTTCCGTTTTTCCTTTTGAGGTACGGAACCCTAAAAACAACCAAGCTCTCGACGCAGAATGATCAATACACTGCATGTTGTGCCTTGTTGCTGTAACACAAATTCTGGACTTCATTGATTTCCCTGCTTGTTATTTCAGGACGTAACTCTAGAAACGCTGAGTGAAGTTATTGAAAACATATACTCGGCGACGGCGTTGCATGTTCGGGTCGAGACAAAGTAGTTTTCGCTCTCGACTTCATACGTGAATATCTCGTTTTAAAAATCGTTGTCTGTAAAGTCGGTATACACCAAATTTCTTATCTAATTCTTTTGTTTTTTTTTTTCATTTTTTTTTTATACTACGTCGGGTGGCAGACAAGCATACGGCCCGCCTGATGTGAAGCGGTTACCGGAACCGTATTAACGCTCGCAACATAATATATCACTTGCGCGCCGCCACCCCCGCTGCCAACGCAGCATCTCTTTCTTTTCTGGTGACCTCACTCACTCGCAGGAACACAAATACCCTCAAGGGAATTGTTATTTGGCTGCGGTATTCTGTGAGGTGGAGGTACATTCCCCAGTCGGGTAGCTTACAATTACGCTCCCTACCTCTCTTTTCGCCAGAGCTTCGTTTGTCAGTCAGCAGGATGCACCACGTGCAGGTGAAGTTGGCTTTGGTTCAAAGATGTTGATAAACCACTTACACCCCAAACCTTTTGTGTTTATTTGTTTAAAATAAACAATAGCAAATATTTTTTGCATGCTGTTTTTTGTTCTGTTTGTTATTTAGTAAAAGTAGTATTGGTTTTGCGAATTGGCTCCTCACGCCATCGACTCTCATCCTACTCACATCAATCTTATTAAAATGTGGTTAACGGTGTTGGTTTTATATTTACTGTAATTTTAAGTGCACTTTTGTTAATAAACATAATGTAAAACTGTTTGTTAGACCCAAATAAATTAAAACAAAAATCAAATTTTCAAGTAATTTCTCTCGGTACACTCAACCTAATATTTATAGGGAAGGCGTATACTGGCGCGGCGCCAACTCGCCGTCGCGACGACGCTATCAATTTCTGCCATGTATCCCAACTTTAATCACCATTCTTGAGCCATTCATCCACGCTATATAAATTTGAAATGCCTATTTTGTTACCATTAATGTAGTTAAAGTTATATCGCTGTTAAGTCGATAGTGACACAATTCGGAAATACTTTTTTGAAAAATCTTCTGTATCTATGTATATAATTTTAACAAAAAAAAAACCGACTCCAAACATTAGTCTAAATTTATGTATGTAGATACAGGCTGATGATGATGATGAAAAAAATATGGGACCAATCTGGAAGAATATACTCTTTCAAAGAAAAAAAGTTTTTTCAAATCGGATTCTAAGTCACTGAGTAATTAATAACAAACATTAAAAAAAAACAGCCGAATTGAGAACCTCCTCCTTTTTTGGAGTCGGTTAAAAAGGAAACCGTTATGCACTGATCTACAAATACACGGCTAAAATCATCAGATAGATCGGGTTGAAATTTGGCATACCGGTGGCTATTATGATGTAACTTTAATTAATTTTAATATAGGGGGTCCTAAGTTTGTAAGAAAGTATTTTGAAGTAAGAGACTTGAAATTTAAAATGTATGCTCTATAGTTAGTGTGGAGGTGTACAATGAGACTTGAAATTTAAAATGTATGCTCTATAGTTAGTGTGGAGGTGTACAATAATGTATCTTTAGAAATCACCCCCTTTTTGGGGTTAAAACGGGGGTTGGAAGTTTGTATGAAACTCCAATGTTATAGAAGTTGAAGTAATTATGGATTTACTATTATAAGTAAGAGGTATTATAAGGGGAGATGATTTATTATAACAATTAAAAGTATTTTAGGTTTTACAAAGAGGTTTTGAAAAAATAATATTCGTCGACTTCATTAATTATAAAAGTTCGTCTAGATATTGATTATTTTTATCTTTCTTTTATTTTTTCCTTTCATTTGGTATTTAGCTTTTTCGAATATAATTAAAAAATATGTGCAAATAACTATCTACACGCGTACGAAGTCGCAGGCGGCCGCTAGTGTTATCATAACACTTGTACTGTTCCACGTAATTATATTGAATTTTACCGACCGGTTTCGGCGCTAAGGCATTATCAAGGTAAACAGATGGTATTTGTGTTTCTACCTACACTATTGTGTGTTTTATTATAACACTGGCGGCCCGACCACGCTTCGCTGTGGCTCAATCTTTTCGTTTCCATCCATTTCCTTAGAGATGGCGCTGTATGTGAAAAAAGATTTTCCCGCTTTTCTTTTCAAATTTTTCCAGAATTTTCTTTGCTATAAACCTCACGGAGCCCGAGACCTTTCCAACGAATGCAAAACCGTGGAAATCGGTTCGAGCGTTCTGGAGTTATAGCGTCAGGAAGGAAAACCCGACTTATTTTTATATAGTAGATTATAGCCAATATGTATGTTTTTTTTTCTCAGGAGTCCAATGCGAGAAGCGAAAGTTTTTTCTTCGAGAAGTACCTACATGGCATATGGTTGATTTGGATAGCCTTGCCCTTATAAGGGCTAACCCTATTGTATAAGATCTTTTTAAATTTTCTGTCCAGTCTGTATGAATTTAAAGCATCGCAATTACTAAAAAAACCAACCAATACGAGCGAATTTAATGCCAAGTTTTCCAACAGTAAAGTGCGAATAAAAACGATTTGGCGCGATAATAACTATTTTATGCAAAGATATTAAAAAAAAATGGTTATTTGTAAAGTCGGTTTACGGACGATAATTTTACGTGACAACGTCATAAAAAAACATCGGCCGATGGAATGGAAGAGAAATAGATGCGTCACAAGCCGACCGTGCCTTTCTATCGCTTGTTCCGCACTCTCGCTTGCACGCTCGGCTCAGGCGGAACGTGACAATGTGTCATGCTTTTTCGTGCGTGCAGCCGGCGTTCATCGATTTATAAGACGTTATCACGTCAAAAATAATCATTGTTTATATTTTCATGTCAACCATATTTAATTTAAATAGTTTGAGGTAATTAGTTCTTGTGCACCAGGTTTTTCGTCTCTATTTTTTTATCATCTATCTTGTCAGATATAACGGAGGGTACGGGCTTGGTCTGCAGTCCTGGTATTATGCTTTTATCATCACTTTCTTCAATGACACTTGCTGATTCTGTATCATTTTCATCAGGGTTTTCCGATTTCTGTTTAGTTTTCTTGGCGTTCTTAATAGCTAGTAACATTTCTGTAACATAACAAAAAAAAACTATTGTACTATTATTTAACCACAAAACTATTATAAAATTAATATAGCACTTTTTGATGAGCCCGGTGGTGGAATGCCTAGCAAATGGGCACTTTGGTTCCGAGGTCGTGAGTTCTATCCCCGCACAAGACAAATATATATATTTAGTTTTACAACTAAAGTGGCAAACAAGCATACGACCCACCTGATGGAAAACAGTTACCGTAGCATATGAACGCCTATAACACCAGTCATGTAATATTTGCATGAACATGTCTGTTTGTCTTTGTCTGGGTGTTTTCTATGTATTATAACGTACCCTCCCTAGTACCATTGATGGTACAAGTGACACAACTTTGTATATCTAGTATCATCAATGGTACTAGTGACACTAATTTGCGAATCAGTTGTAATATATACGTGTAATACATGTTGTAAAGTACCCATAGTACGAGCTTTGTTTAGTTAGGGACTGTGTAATTTGTTCAGGGATGTTTATATCAACCTATTATATTTTAACTAAATAACAATTCCCTTGAGGGTTGTTGTGTTCCTGCCTGTGAGTGAGGTCACCAAAAAAGAAGGAGATGCTGTGTTGGCAGTGGGGGAGGCGGCGCGTGAGCGATATTTTTTGTTGCGAGCGTTAATATGGCTACGGTAACCGCTTCACATCAGGGGGCCGTATGCTTGTCTGTCACCCGACTTAGTATAAAAAAAACCTAAAAAACTTCAACAGGAAGACGCGGAAGTTTAACATTAGCTGTCCACAGAATTACAACAGTTACTAAAACCACATTATAAGTAATAGTACTAAAACTAAGTAGTGTAAACCCCAATCGATTCATAGTCACACCAAGTAGTCACACTAGTGTGATTATGGATAATTTTATTTACCCATAGTCACACTGGTGCGACTACGGATCTTACTGGATCTTTATCTATAGCCCAACCAATTCTGACAGATCAGTCTATATTATATAGAGTCAATGTATCAAAAGAGTGCATTGGTATTTAAAAAAATAAACATTAACACAAAAAAAAACCGGACAAGTGCGAGTCGGACTCCGACCGAGGGTTCCGTATGTAGCATCATTATAAATATGATATTTTTTTCATTATAAATAAGAAATAATGCATCAAAAAAATATATATATTTTGCAATGTGCACATCAAGCCCTTTCATATGATACCCCATTTGAATTAGTAGCTTCAATTTGAAATTTCGACTCCCTATAAAAAATATACACCCCCTTTTTTAAGATTTTATTACAAATGTATAGTTTTGAGATTTATTCTTGTACTTGTAGTCTATAACGATGTTACTTGCCCTATGAGTTTTGATTCCCTTGAGAATGTCGAAATATGCGTTTTTTGCTGAATAAACGGCCGTATCTTTTTTTTACGTATACTTAGCAGTTTGATTTTTTTACAACTTCATGCAACCGTAGACCTGAGTATACAGTTCAAATTTCAGCTTTATACCTCTACGCATTTGCGTAGACATAGAGGGTCTTAACAGACAGACAGACAGACAGACGGACAACAAAGTGATCTTATAAGGGTTCCGTTTTTCCTTTTGAGGTACGGAACCCTAAAAATACCTATATAAGTATTACTAGATATAGTAATTTAAAACAAGAATATATTAGAAATAATTGAGGATTAGGGTAATTTGAAGACATATAAGTATTACTGTCTTTTATACAGGAGACACGGTAAGTGAACAAAAATTGCGATAATAACTCATTATTGCAAATGTACGGATTTTATTTAGAGAAGAATATGGCGTCGTGACGAGCTCGATGGCGTCGTTGCGCGTGACCGCAATCGCAACATCAGCTGTAGGCTGTTACTTGTCCATGGCTGAGTTTATTTATCTCGATCTCCTCGGTACTTCGGAGGGCAAATTAAGCCGTGTCGGTCCGGGCTGTTGTCATTAGATGACAGTCGTTAACGTCAAGTCAGTGCACTTTAGGTGGCTTTAAAACACTGACCTCCGCCAACCCGCAGTTGAGCAGCGTGGTGGAGTATGCGCTAAATCTTTTCTATTGAGGGGAGACCCTTATCCCAGCAGTGGGATGAATAAAGTTTGACAACGACGACGACGATATTACTAGATTTTAGTAATTAACTTGCGGTCGATAGAAATAAGGCATTGTCAATATTTTCCAATAAGTAACCAGCTTTGTAACATAAGCTCACGGTTTTATGTTCAATATACACAAACTGGATATTACGCAAAGAAAACTCATCAAGACATGAGGATTTACACAGATATTGTATAAAAATTCATGAAAGAACCGATATGTGTGCTCAGAGGGATTTTGAGAAAACCACGAACGGTTCGTTATCATAACAAGTAATGCGCTTTAATATGGTATATGGAATGTTCCAGAGAAATGAGAAAAAAAATTCTAAACATTGGGAACGCTAACAACTCCAAAGAAAAAAAATGATGCGGTTTAAGAATAGGGTATTTAACTATAGTACAGATATAAAACTATATTGGATCGGAGAGAATGTTATTCCCGATATGTTGGTTCTAGCTAATACTACATTCAAATTACTTATGAGAAAAATAGATGCATGTAAATGAACTTTAAATTACTCAGCACCATTTTTAGAACTAAAGCCTACCTCACATGCGCGTAGAGGGCTCATAAGATATCAGAAGTATAGCATGTCCAGGCAACTGGAGATTTACCTCTATCTCCCAGAAGACTAAAGCTTCAACTACTTCATTTAATGTATCCGTTACCTTAAGGTTGCTTCGAAAAGATTGCTTTTAGCAATAAGGCCGCCTTGTTGCACATACATATTATATAAGTGGATATTTTCTGTATGCTGACTAAATTGCTTCTGTTTTTTGAATAGTGCAAATAAAACATATTATATATATCTAAAGCCAACTAGTAATACATTTGAGGATTGGTGAGTTCCTGCCAGTAAATAAGGCATTACGTGAAGAGATGCTGCGAGAAGGGGCTCTGGCAGCAATACTCCTTGTATTGAGAGCATCTATATCGGTACAGTAACCACTTTACATCGTGGTCTGCATTGTTTATATAAAAACAAATGAAGCAATGGCAGATTTCTAGCCTTGTGATCTCATCTTTATGATGGCAATTATCACTTTCTAGTTTTGGATCCTTTAATGTTTAATCATTTTTGAATAATTTTCTCCTAACAAAATTCTCGAGACTCGAGACGGGACGAGTAAGTGTTATGGAGGTAATAATCATTGTCACCTCGTCGGAAGCTCGCAGACAGTGGCATTTTAATTCCTTTTAATTTGCTGGGCTCTTGTTAGCTAGTTCTAGAAATTGCACTTTTATCTCATTTTATTCATTTTTTAAAGATTTTCAAGCACATTATCGACAACATTGCAGTGTCATGAAGATATATGTTTAACTAATAAAAAAAATGCAACCATAGACATCAGAATGGTTCTCAGAAAAGTTTTAACCTGTTTAATAACTTCACCGGCTTTTCTTGGTTACGAACGATCATACTTCGGACATTCGCATAGTCATGCCATAAATAATGTTTAACTATGGGTTAATATACCTAGGTATATTATCTTCATCTTGAATTTCTTCGATGTGCTTGTTAGTTTCATCTAATTCAAAATTGCCAGTTTCATCCTAACGTCGAATTTCGGAAATAATTACAATCCGTAATTAAATAAAATACATTAAGGTCGCCACTTAATTTAAACTCACCCTCTTCCTTATCGAATTTCTCGTTGGGCCTCTTAGATACAATGATATTATATGATCATTTTCTGATAAAATATTAAATTTTGTGATCAAAGTTAGGATGGAATTAAACATTTTACTTTGTGATATTCTATAATGAACGATCATCGTCGAATCTAAGATTCTAAGGTTGTCTGGAAAAGATCGATCGACATAAGACCGCCTTTGTACTTAAACTTAAGGTTTTTCACTGATGTATTTTTCTTTTCTTTTGTTGTAATAAAGTGTATTGTATTGAATCGTTCTTTGACCCTTTGTTTGGAGATCTAAGATGTAAACGCAATCCTATCTATATATATAAAATTCAAAGCCCTGACTGACTGACTGACTGATATATCAACTCACAGCCCAAACCGCTGGGTCTAGAGATTCCAAATTTGGCACGTAGGATCCTTATGACGTCTAGGGGTACACTAAGAAAGGATTTTTCAAAATTCATCCCCTAAGGGGGTGAAACGGGGGTCCAAAGTTTGTATGAGGAAACGAGATTAGTTGTACTATTTTATCCGAAACTTTACATGAGTACTTCTATAGATAAATGAGTAAACACGTGTTTCAGGATTTTTCAAAATTCAACCCCTAAAGGGGTAAAATGGGGCGAAAGAGTTTGAAAATCGTCATGGGTATTGTTTTTATGGTTTATCGGGTCGCTGATTATGAAAACAACAACTATTTTATAATCCAACATAGCCGACATGACATAAGATGACTGTGGGGGTGCGGTGGGGTTGAAATGTCATAATATCAATATGGGTGTCGATTCTATGGTTTTCTGGGAAGTCAATTACAAAAATGGCATCGATTTGAAAATACCAACCCCGAAAAGGGTAAAATGGGGTCAAAAGGTCTGAAAATCGTCATGGGTATTGTTTTTATGGTTTATCGGGTCGCTGATTATGAAAACAACAACTATTTTATAATCCAACATAGCCGACGTGTCATAAAATCATCCCTAAGGAGGTCCGATGGGATTGAAAATTATAAAAGAGGAATCTGAGTGTCTGACTGATATATATCAATGCACAGCCCAAACTGCTGGGTCTAGAGAATCCAAATTTGGCACGTAGGTTCCTTATGATGTCTAGGGGTGCACTAAGAAAGGATTTTTCAAAATTCATCTCCTAAGGGGGTGAAACGGGGGTTCGACAATGGCATCGATTTGAAAATATAACGTAGTGGACACGAATTACTTAAAAAGATTTTTCAAATTTTACCTCTAAGAGGGTGAAACGGAGGTCCAAAGTTTGTATGGGAAAACGAGATTAGTTGGACTATTTTATCCTAAATTTTTCTTCAGTTCAGTTCAGATATTATACGCCGAGAGGCGTATAATTTCTGAACTTGTATGAATGAATATGAAAGTGAATTTAGAATAGTATAGGCTGTTTTTATTAGATGACAGTCGTTTAACCAAAGTCAGAGGCCTTTGGGGGGCTTCAAAACACTGGCCTCTGCCAACACGCAGTGAGCAGCGTGGTGGAGTATGCTCTAAACCCCTTCGATTAGAGAAAGGCCCGTATCCCAACAATGAAATGATTATAGGTTGATGCCGTAAATGGCAAAATCAGTCATTTTGGTGAAAAGTGTTTTTAAAATTAGTTCAATATGGATCTGACCTAAACGATCAGCAAAAAATACTATATCCATGATACATAATTCAACTAATCGTACCAATTACTATATATACATTGTTTAAAACAATAGAAATATTATTTTGGCTTACATTTGAAGTTTGCAAAAGTTTTTGATAAGATATGGTACTCGTATCAGTAACGACTTACAATAACGTTTCTTAAATAAATAGTACGATAAGTTCTTCAATATATTACCTACTTATCGTTTTTCACCTCACTCCGATGTAAGGATTCTGGAAGCTTAAAAGTTTTGACTTGGATAAGAAGATGGATAGATAGAATATACTTTATTTGCATAATACAAATTTAAAGTACAGTGTATATACACAAGACATGTATATATGCAACAGGAGGCCTTAGTGCTGAGAACAATCTTTTCAAGGCAACCTTAGGGTAACGAATTTGTGCATGGATTGGGCAGGATTCGCAAATCAAATTAAATTAATGATAATTAGGAGTATAGTAATATTATGACAATCATTATTATGTATAGACGAAGATATGTAACCTGTGTGGAAGATATGAAGAAATTACTTATTATAATAAGTATCCGAACATACATTGGTTTTTTTTACTAGATATTATTTAGTTTCACCGCGGTGTTTGTAATTAAATCTTGCAAGGTTATTTTTATCCACTTCCTAGTATCACACTTGTTATAGTCGTTTGCTTCTTGTGATATTTATCTACATTCATAAATGCACAATTAAACTAGTGGCCGCCCATTGGTCAAAATTCGTCCATTATGATTATGACTATAACAATAAACAAAAGAAATATATACTAGCTGTCCCGGCGAACTCCGTACCGCCTAACAATCAATGAATGTCGTGGTACAAATTAGCTGAACTAAATTTATGATTTTATGGAATTAAAAAAATGAATAATAGAAAATAATAGAGAAGCTCGATGGCATAATTACGCATGTCAGTCTAATTGAACACGCAAGTTAAGCAAAGTCGACCGTAGCCTGTACACGGATGGGTTTATTTTATATTACCTCCAGCTCCTCCGTGCTTCGAAAGACACGTTAAGCCGTCGGTCTAGGTTGTTATCATTAGATTATCTTGAACTTCCGTGCTTCGGAAGGCACGTTAAACCGTCCCGGTTGTTATCATTAGATGACGGACAGCCAAGTTAGTGGGCTTTATGCGGCTCGAAAACACTGGCCAACCCGCAGTTGAGCAGCGTGTTGGAGTATGCTCTAAACCCCTTCGGTTGAGTGAAGACCCGTATCCATGAAAACTAAAGATTTCATAAAAATAAAGATTTCCTTATTAGTTAATCAAAAAATTAAAAAAAACGTTTTGTTTTATTTTTTAGTTTCGATATCGGTTTAATCATTTTGGTGATTTGTAATTGTCATTTCTTTTGATGTTTACTCTGATTTGATTCTTGCGCTCGGACCCCATGGGCCAACCGTTTTCACCCCAATCGATTGGATATTTTTCAATTTTCAAAACAAATCACAGACAACTTTCGCCACATAAAAGTGACACCAATCGATTTGACATTTTGATATTTGACAAACAATAAATCCTTTTTCAACCGACAGTTTCATTTGTATGGGAAAATGTTTATCCTTTTATTTTATTCTTTCGTCAATTTTCCAAGGTTTTTCATAGTTATTCTGCTATTCGGGACGAAGAGAAATCCAATAAATCAAAAACCATGAGAATCGTTCTTTCGGTTCTTGAGTTATGTGTTCGAACAAACCCGACTTTGTTTTATATATATAGATTGGGATGGTAATCTTTGTTTTATATATATAGATTGGAATGGTAAAATGGAATGGTAATCACAAAAATCTCTCGAGATATTTTAATTTGAAAATTACAACTTTCCCGAAACGCTCCATACAGCAGGCTAGGTTATGACGCCACAGGTTTGTATTATGTATGGATTAAATCAGAAATTTGTACGACAGCTGTGTTAAATATTACGTTTATGTAATTAGTATAACAATAAAAGATGAGATAAGAAATGATGATGATGAATAATTTTAAAATGGACTTTCCCGCCAAACTTTGATCGACCCTAAAATAAGTCGGACGGAAGATATTAGAATGAAAGTTTGCAGATCTTTATAGTTTTGTGTATTTTACGATATTGTTAAATAATTTTTAAACTTTTTGTACATTTTCAAATAGCCTATTAACGTGAATAAATTAATATAGGTAATATTCGATGACGAAGGTGTAGTTTACCGCACCCACCAATTAAACCTGTGAGACGATGTAGAAGTAATCATCTAATGGACCTGTGATAGAAATAATAGAATGTCATTCGAAATAATGGACAGTCAATTTTATCTATTGGTACGATTCTAATACAAAAACAAGATAACACGACAAAAATATTTTTTTTGAAACACAAAGCTTGTTTCAAAAAAAATTTTTTTGTCTTTGTTTTTTTTATAAAATAAAAAGTTAACTTGCCGAGTTTTTCTCATTAAGCCCTTTCATTTAATACATATATCATTTAGCATATATATGTACCAAACTAGTGTAGTGTGCCAAATTTAAATTTAACTTGCAACATTTTATGACAGAGACAGCGGTAAACCTTGTAGTAATATCCGGTACAAGCTGAGCTCCGCCGTTTCGCCTGCCTTTCAGATTTCTAATGATCACATTGTGATTTCAAATAGTGCTACCTCCCTATCAAACTATCAAGCGCAATAAGTTTATTTTTTTCAAATCCGTCTAGTAGTTCCATAGATAATCGCATTCAAACAAACTATTTAGGTTTATTAAATTTTTAATTACAATTTTTAGTATCAATGGGGTGTAATAGGTTCATCAACATCTTTGAACCATGGCCAACTTCACCTGCGCGGGTAACACCCTGCTGACTGACAAACGAAGCTCTTGGGAAAGAAGAAAAAGAGAGGTAGGAAGCGTAATTGTAAGCTACCCGACTGGGGAATGTACCTCCGCCTCACAGAATACCGCAGCCACATAACAATTCCATTCAGGGTTGTTGTGTTCCTGCCAGTGACTGAGGTCACCAGAAAGGAAGGAGGTGTTGAGTTGGCAGCGGGGGTACCGATGCGCACGCGACAATTTATGTTGCGAGCGTTAATAAGGCTACGGTAACCGCTTCACGTAAAAAATAATATCAAGTTAGGTATGTTCCAATATACCTCTTTCTGACTTTCTTTTAATCGAAGTCTGGTTTATCCACAGCGAAAACCTAGATCTGTGGGTTTATCCAATAAATCGCTCTGAAATATATTTCACACGTCTAGCTTTACCCGGATCATGCCCCGTCGGCTATAGATCAAGAGATATCGAATAAAACATGATCGTTCTCATCGGCTCATCGGAAAGATATAACGAAAATGAAGACTCATTTCATGGTGTCGTACTCGATAGTTCAAATTATAGAAATGACACGCTGAATAAACTAGATACTCTCAGATAAGATGGATCTTATATTAAATAGATATAGCGAATATTTGATCAGAAAGTATTATAGGCTCGGTATATTTATTTTACATATAAGTGCTAGGTTGGTGGTATACCTACTTATATTTAAAATAAATGTAGTGTCATTCGTTTTTACCCATGGTTTTAATAATTGCCCGATGGATGCCTTTCGCCCATCTTTAATAGCCAGGATTTGAATTGGACAGAATATTATTTACTTCGTCGGGTGGAAACAAGAAAACCCACTTGATATAAAGCGGGTATAGCACAGTAAAAATACGCTCATAACATAATAAAAAATATAGACCGCGCGCCGCAAATCCCGCTGCTAACGCAGTAATTCCTATTCGGTTATGATAGCAGCTCTTCTGAGAAAAAAAATATGTGCAATATGAATAAATGTACTTACTAGCTAAGATGAAATGGTAAGATGAAGTGGAAAAAGCAAACCGAATCCTTATTTTAAATCTGTAAAAGAATTCTTTCAATTTCCGTGATCAAGCACGTTGTAAAATAGAGTAGTTTGTCGAAGGTGTACTATTTCACTGACACGGTCTGCCGGAACTACCATTACACAGTCTAAAGTACTCTTAACTCTAAAATACTTACATTCCTCCCCGGACGTTAGTTCACTCAGCGTGGTGCTCCAATATGTGTGTTGTGGGAATCTCTACGACAATAGCTGCTCTGCAATGCAAAATTACTATGCGGTAGCTCCATATTTCTGGATATAAATGTTGTATGGATACAAGTGATTTATTCCGTTGGTTTGCATATGTAGTATCAAATTTACGTGAGGTGATTTTATTTTGACTACTAACTTTTGCACGCGACATTGGCGGACTTTATATAGTCTCTAACCATTTTTATGCTTGGTAAAAATTACATACTATTAAGTTGTGGAATGAGAGGTCAAGGTTTTGCCGAGACACATAACATATAAGCATGAGATACTTATTATTGGAATCGATGTGAAGATGTGAAGTGTATTCTAATCTTTTAAACAGTTTAAATTTCATCTACTGAATCATCATATTATAGTATCGATGTGTCCTAACAACTCAATGTTTTAGGTTCCAATAGTGTTAGATACTTAAAATCCGTGGTGCACGGCAGTTTATTTTACGGCGCACCTAACATAAAAGGTAATATAACGAAAAACCATTTATTTATACAACTTATTTTACTATTTCGCAAAAAGTATCTCTCTTTTGAGTACTGAAGATATTATGTAAAACAACACTGTTTTTTCAAGACACAATCAGCGCTCCTTCTCTTATTTATTTCTTCATTATTCAATTATATTCTATTATTATTCATAAACAATATACATTGTGTTGAATATTACGGATACGTCATTTGAATAAATTCATTTACGTAATACATAAAGGACATGTTTTGACGAGATCGGTGGTCGAATGGTTAGCAATGGCAACTTTGACTCCGAGGTCGCGGCGATTACATAAGACAAATATTTGTGTGCATGAATATGTTTGTTTGTCTTGGTCTGGGTGTTTTCTATGTATTGTATGTACGTATATACAAAAAAAATATATTTAAGTATAATATCAGTTATCTAGTTCCCATAGTACAAGCTATGCTTAGTTTCGGACTCGATGGCCGTGTGTAATTTGTCTAGCAATATTTATTTAGGCTGTTTAAAAATTGACAAAGAATAAAACGCTTCTTAAAATTCATATTCAAATCTTTAAAACTAACTAACAAAATTAATTTAAAAAAAGACAATACAATTTAAATTTATACTAAATTCATATTATATTGTCTAAACCATTCGTATTATTTTTAAATACTATTTTTCTAGTTTAGTCTCAGTGTTTTACAAGATCGTAACGCGAATAAACAAATCATTTGGCATGTCCGCATTATGCATTAAAAAGCAATTTCATAATACATTTTACTGGAAAACATTATGCAAATAGAAACACGTAGTGATGCCGTTATATGAAATTGGATTTTACTGGATTAACAATTTTTAAAAATTATACATAAAAATGTGTTTTGTTTACCGTATAATTTATTCTCCTCTGGCGTAGAATGTTGTTTTGTTATACAATTCTGTTATAGTTGTGAAATTGTGTACGAATTTTAGTACCCTGGATGTTGAGAAATGTGGCAATCCTACTATTTTTTAAATGTAAAAGTTTGAAAGAAAGAAGAAGTTTGTATAGATGAATATTGTTTTTCACTCATGCATAAACGGCTGAACAAATTTGGATATGCTTTTACGTTCATAATATTATTGAAATCGAGCCAAAGAGAAAAAGGGTTTCTACATATCAATATGAATAAATATACGTAATCACGGAATAATAAAACATTTTTCAGTATACATATAGAACCTAGAATAGTAGTTTATGAAACTGTTGCATAATAAGGGTTCTTAAAATACGAGTGTTATTTTATCACATGAGCCGAAGGCGGATGTGATAATAGACCACACAAGTATTTTAAGACCTAATTATGTGCAGTTTCTTACACTACTTTATCTAATCTCATGAAATAGATTGCAACCTGTTTAAAACACCTGTATCCAGGGCTGAATCTGTATCGAAATGGAAAAATAGTATATTTCATTACGAGTGCGGAAAGCCTGTCATTGCAAAGAGTTCCGACAAATGTCTACCCGAGCCGAGGCGCAGCCAAAGGAGAGGGTTGACAGTCGGAACAAGATGCAATGACGGTTCCGCACGTGTACTGAACAACTATTTTTAATACAGTTGCGAAAAAATGAAGCAATTTAATAAAATATTAAAAACACATTAAACTCAACTAACTAATCGCAATGAAAATTTTTGGAAAATAGCGCCAACCGTAAAATAATATAAGCAGAGATTTTTTTTTATTTTCTTCACCCATTCTGGGTAGGCAAAGGGAACTATGCCCATACAGCGAAGTCTTCAGTAGATTTTTTTTATTGATATGAAATGAAAATGAAATTTAATGAGATGAAATGAAATGAAACCTAACCTAATTCATTGAATCAAATCATTAAATTTGATATTGAAACAAATTATTAGTTTCTTTTTAGAAATATTTGCATGAATCATAAAAACTTCTATGAATTTTTTTTAGTAAAAACTTCGTGGTTGTTTTTTTCTTATCAATAGACATTATTTTGACAGTTGGGAAAGAGAACACACGAGTTCGGAAAAGGTAAAGAAAAAGCACGAGTATGTAATAGCCCACATCCCGAACGCTATACGTCCCTGCAATACGCTACTTTTTGAGCAACTGTGTTAAAAAGTAATTTTATCTAATCTCATACTGAAATTTACACATTAAAAAACTAAACACAGTATCTTAATGACAGTCTTTACGCAAAAGCTATCAAAATAAATTTAAAAAGTTATTTTTCGATACAGCTCCTAAAGGGACAACTGTATCGTAAAATAACTTTTTTACCATTTCGATACAGCTTCAGCCCTGGATACAGGTATATTAAACAGGTTGCAATGCAAATACATTGCAACTATGCAAAATTTTTCTACATAATCTGTGAACGCGGCGCCGCGCGGCGCGTCGCGCATGCGCACTACGCATGCTCTATCTGCAAATGGATTTATAAGTAAGAATTATAGCTGTTAATTAATATTTCATGAGATTAGATAAAGTAGTGTATGAAACTGCACATAATTAGGTATTAAAATACTCGTGTGGTCTATTATAACATTCGCCTTCGGCTCATGTTATAAACTCACACTCGTATTTTAATAACCCTTATGATGCAACACTTTCATAAACTACTATTTCGATACAGTTGTCCATAAAAGAGCTGTATCGAAAAGTAACTTTTTAAATTTATTTTGATGCCTTGTGCGTAAAAACTGACATAAAGATTCTGTGTTTAGTTTTTTAACCTCTAAATTTCAGTATGAGAGTAGATAAAGTAATATTTGTAAAGATTTTTTTTTCTGTAACAAAATATTTTTTTTAGCTCATTAAGCCCTTTCATTTGATACCCATATCACAGGGATTAATGGAGAAAATAAAAATTGCCATTCTGTTGCGGCAGCCATATTAAGTTAAAAATGGTAATTGTACATTGTCACGAGAACTCAACGAGTGTGTTAAATATCAGGTCAATCGGACATTGGAGGGTGTTTAACTTGCAAGGTTAATTGATTACAAACACCGCGTTGGAATTAAATAAAAACTTGTAAAAAAGTTAATCAAAATAATCAATTTCGTTTGATAACCACACCCCGGCCACTCCATACAAATGTCACATCGTTTACTTCTACATACACAATGGCGTCAGTGCAGAGTTAATGAGCGTGAGTGGGTGCGGCGCCATACAAACTGTTCCAGATTTGTCTCCGAGGGAGGGTGAGATCGACACGAGAGAGCGGCAGGAAATGTTACTATATACATACTGTACATAGTGTATTATTTATACTGTGGTAATACTATACCACAGATACTAACGTTAAACTTAAAAATCTTCTGCTTGCATCAAGGGTTGAAAAATCAGTCTGCCTGACATAAAATACATAATTATATTCAAAGTCGAAGAGCAAAAGTTACAAGGCAAATCTTCAAACACAGTTAAACTCAACATGTTAAGCAAGGAACTGCAAGTTATAAATAAAATTAACATCCGGGCTACGAGTATATTTGAACAACTAAGAAAGTACTCCAGCGGTCCGCAATAAAACTAAACCTCGGCGCCAGAGTGAAATTTATATTGCAAGTTGTAAGCCACGCGAAGCCGCCAGTTTATAGGCAGGACGTTGTCCCAGGATTCGCTTGGACGAGACCCAATTTCGACGGCACGTAAAAATGACACTCCTTTAGAAGTACAAACATTAAAGTTTGATTATATATATAAGACAGGCTACGGTCGACGTTGCTTAACTTGAGTAATTGATTAGACTGACACGCGCAACGACGCCATCGAGCTCCTTGTGACCGAAAGTTTGCGCGATAACCGACATTCACACGGGCGAAGCCGCCTAGTAAGAACGTAAAAAGCTAGTAAAAAATAAATTAAATTAAAGCCGTAAAATCTGTGTTAGATTCGGATGATCTAAAGAACAGCGTATGTGCACTATCACCAAAAACTGCATAGGGCGCATGGAAGGTCTTGACGTCAAACTAAACGTATTTGTTACTACTGCTTGCATAGGGTTGCCATCCGTCCGGATTTCCCCGGATTTGTCCCAGTTTGAAGGGCGTCCGGGGAGCGTCCGTTAAATTTGTAGTCGAGGGTAAAAAAGTTTTAAATCACTACCGCCCGCTCCATGCTGCGAATAACCATCTTATCACAGATTAAAAAATAGGCGGGCCGTATGCCACCCAACGTATTATAAAAAAAAATAATGCGTTTAGAGATGGCAACCCTAATACTGTACCGTTTGGCCTAACGTAACAAATACGCATTGCTGGCCTGACTGCCTGAAGCGGGCACTAAATCTTCCCTAGGACTCCGCGCAACAAATACCTCGTTTACAGGTCACCGGGAGGCATTAGCCATATCGCAGCATGTGAAGACCCATACATATAATCTATGGTAGTGAAGCAATGGGTGCAAATTGTTCATTCTTAACTGGTAGATTTTTTCTATAATTATATAAGATAATTTATTTTCTGCCTTATTTATAAAAAAAGAAACAGTGTACAAAACAATTTCATTATGTAGGTACGTTACCTAAAGTGTTGTAACGTCGTGTGATAACGGTTTTCCTTTTTTTTGCTCCCAGTGGGCATCCGGGCGGGGTTTCATTTATTGTAGTCCAGGCTAAAAAGTTTTAAATCACTACCGCCCGCTCCATGCATAATTACCGTCTTGTCACAGATTAAAAAATAGTACCTTCTTCAACAATCATCGAAAGATATATTTTTTAATTGGAATAAATACTAAGCACGGAGTGTGTTCCCCATGGATATATAATCCAAATTTTTATAATAGGTTCATGCATAGTTTCTCGATTACAAAATTATGTTGGCGATTACGTTCGTTTAATTAAAGATAGTCAATGCTTTAGTAATGTCCAAAGATTTTTCAGAGTCGAATCTTTCACTTTTATATTTTAAATAGTAATATAAAAAAATGGGATGTGGCTGTGTCATGGACACGGCCGTTTATTGTATGTGAATACGTTATATATACTAAAATTATCTCAAAATGGCAGCGCTTCCAATCTCTCCCGCACTGCGATGTTCCATAGTCCTTGCTTAACGTATTATATAATTAATAACGTAATAAATTATTTGATCCAGTGGTGCATCATCTATCCAATGGTGTGATTGAATTTTGGATGGAGATGATAGATTTGTTCGCAAATTGTATCCCCCGATTTCGTTATCATTCGTTTTTTTTAATTGCCTCCCTATGGAAGCAATTTTTTTTTTTTTTCTTTATTGTGACGGGCTTTGTCGTTTAACGACTATGTCGCCCCATAAAAACCACAACTCATTTACATTTCTATACAAATTCACTTCCGAGTAGATAGGCGAAACGAGTAGTCAAACAATATGTCTAGGGATTATTTAGATAACGCTATTTTTGCCAAAAAATATAATTTCTTGGTATCCTCGGAATTCGGGTTAGCTAATATAGTCTGAAATCGACCGACATTATGGGTTTTACTGGTGAATGCTGTTCTCCTAAAATTGTCATTCCGGACGCACTCCACCAAAACATGATGCACATCCTCTACGACTCCGCACTCAGCGCAATTTGGCGAGTCGGTTTTTCGCATGAGAAAGGCAAACTTGTTCGATGGAATGTGACCGGAACGCAGCCTAAGTGCCATCACCAAGGAGTTTCGATCCAGAGGGGTATTATCAATCCAAGGGTAGTGCGAGTGCTGTGGTTGGATAGTTCGAAACCAAATGCCTTTTTCCTTCGACCTATTGTCAAAATACTCGTTCCAAATATCTTCACACTCCTTCTTAACTACTTTGACATAATCACTGTAGTTAGGTGTAGCCGATAGAGGGACGCCGTCAACCAAGGCTTGTCTCGCCAGTAAATCTACTTCCTCGTTTTCAGTTATCTGAACATGTGACGGGATCCATTGCAATACAATTTTTTTGCCATTCTGCCGAAGATTTTGAATTGATTCCAATATGCTGTAGGCTATCGGGATACCTCGCCTATGCGAGGTGCACCGAGCCAAATGATGCAATGAGCTTTTTGAATCTGTTAAAATAACAAATTTGTGGTACTCAATTGACTCAATGTAAGATAAAGCCTCTGATATGGCTATTAGCTCTAAATTCATAATTGAAATATCGGAATCAATCTTAAACTTCATATACGATTTTTGAATAGGATCCATGAACGCCGCCCCGCCACCGGATACATCCTTTGAACCGTCAGTAAAAATTTTGTAGAAGTCATTGTATTGATTTTCAATGAAACGGGTACATGTATTTTTTAACTGAACATTGTTATAACAGCGCTTGGCTTTATCTATAGATTCAATGTTAGTATATATTACATCTGATAGTTTAATATTACTAACCCATGTAGTTAACGAAAACATATCGAGCGGTCGGCTGCAGTGTATGTTAATGGAACTAAACGAATGGTGGACTAAAACAAGTAGGGGTTGTTTCTTCCCTTGCCAATATGGAAGATCACTGCAACGAGCCAGCTCATGTAGAAGCTCCATCGTTTTATTGTGCCCAAAACTTTGAGCCTTAAGCACATATTTCCCAGCTAAAAATCTCCTACGTATAAGTAGAGGAGGAAGACACAGATCGCTCTCCATGACGTGAATTGGAGTACTACGAATATACCCGCCTATGACACGCAATGATAAATTCTGTGTTTTATCTAACTTTGCCAAATTTGTTTTACAGCTGTTGTCAAATAAAAAACTCGCATAGTCGATTCTGCTACGTATAAGTGATATATATAACCGTCTCAAATGTTTTTGATGAACCCCCCAACCCGAGCCAGCTAAAACTTTAAACTGGTTGATAAATTTTGATATCTTTTCGGTAGTCTCATTAATGTGTTTTCCCCACCTTAATGACGAATCTAACCATAATCCTAGATATTTACAATTACGTACCTGTTCTAAAGGCTGATTATTTATCCTTAAAATAATTTGATTTTTACATATACCTCTCCTAAATATACAAAATTTACTTTTTTGTGGCGAAATATCCAAACCTAATTTGCCCAGAATATTACTTAATGAGTCTAAGGCGACTTGCATATTGTTTTTAGCCACCTCAATGTTTGAACATGAAGTATACAACACAAAGTCGTCGGCATATTGAGATATATCGACGTTCCGTATATCTTTACAAATGTTATGTGTAGCCACGTTAAACAAAAGAGGAGATAATGGATCGCCTTGGGGTAATCCACGACCAGTAGATCTACATAAATGATTATTATCTATTGAAATTTTTAAGGATCTCAGTTTCAAAAAATTCCATATGTATGTACATATTTTTTTTCCAACCTTTAAATTATCTAATATTTTAACTAAACTTATAACATCTACATTATTATAGGCATTGTTTATATCTATGAAACAACTTAAAGTAGGAAAGTTTTTAGATAAACCAATTTGGATGGTAGTCACAAGTCTACAAAGGCTATCTAAGCACGATCTAGCTTTGCGAAAACCAACTGTATCATCTGAAAAAGTTTCTTTTTTTTCCAAGTACCATTCCAATCTTTTATTGATAATTGAATGAAAAATTTTGCAAATGCACGATATCAGAGAAACAGGTCGAAGTGCACTTATTTGTGGCACTCTTCCTGGTTTAGGTATGGGAACCACACGAATATCTCTCCACTGAGCCGGGACAAAGCCCTCTGAATGGCATTTGTTATAGAGCAATAACAATAACGTTTTACCTATAGGAGGGAGATGTCTAATCATTGAGAAAGATATGTCATCGCAACCAGGGGCCGTATCAGATTTTTTAATACAGCTCTCCAATTCGTGCATAGAAATTTCCGAATCAAGGTTCTTATTAATTGATATAAAATCAGGTTGAGGTGAAGTTACAAAATCGGGAGATAGTTCATTTAATAGTCTCTCGGCTTTCTCTGCATCCACACTTTGACTGGCAGATCGTCGCCCTTTTAGCCACCTCATTTTGCGCCACAATTCAGCTGGGGTTGTAGTCTTATCGGCAGTAGAACAAAATCGTTGCCATTCTTTACATTTCGCGGCACGGATTAATTTTTGGGACATATTTATTTTGTTCTGCAAAATTTCTAAATTTTGGGGAGTGGGATTCCGCCTAAATTTTGCTAATGCCAATCTGCGCTCTGCTACCACCTTTGACAATTCAGAAGTCCAGTATGGTTTTGGAGTAAATTTTGAACTAATATTTTGAGGAATTTTAAAATAAGGAATATAATTATTTGCAGCTTCCTGTAACGTGCGCTCAAAAAAATTGTAAAAGTCCTGCGGATTTTCTGGAACAGTATATGCAGCAAAGCTGTTTTCAATAAAAAGTGAATAAGCATGCCAATTACTTTTTTTAAAATTTCTTTTTTTAACAATACTTGGTCGTTGATCTACAAAACACGATAATTTAATGGCTAAATGATCACTACCCAGGCATTCATTGGTAGTTTTCCAGGAAAAGTCCATTGCTAAATTGGGTGAAATGAAAGATATGTCAGGTGACGACTGTTGCAGAGAATCGTTAACCATTTTAATTCTAGTTGGGCTTCCATCATTTAACACATAAAAATTGTTTTCTATAATTGAATCAAATATTAACTTGCCTCGACTATCTGTTTTGTATGACCAATTCATATGGTGGCTATTAAAATCCCCAAGTATTAGCGTGTTGTTATTACTTATAGAAAAAACGGAATCCCAATCGCTTTGGGTAGTCGCAACTGAAGAGGGACAATAAACAGATATAATATTTTCAATACGTGCACAATTTAGTATTTTTACATGTACTAATTCAATACCAGAGTTCGGACTGCGAATTGGACACAATTGAGCTTTAATAGATTTATGTGTGAGAATCGCTACCCCACCGTAGGAATCATACCTATCTGATCGAAAAACATTGTAATTTTTTACTCTAAAATCAGACTCTGGCTCTAACCAGGTTTCACTCAAAGCAGCTATATGAATTTTTTCCTGTAAAAGCAATTGTTCAAATTCTATTAATTTAGGTCGAATGCTTTGAGCGTTCCACTGCAATATATTAAGATTAAGTGAATTGCTACTGTTGTTATCCATTAAAAAGGGTATTAAAAAGTGTACTAGTACCATCTGAAAAATACGTAGCCATTAGAGATATAACCCATTCAATACAAATTTTTGCTGACTGTTCAATTTTATATGCAACCGATTCTTTGCTCAATATAATGTTTTTAAGCCTAATAAATATTTTAATAAATGTAAGTTCACTTCTCTGTTTAGATTTTTTGTTACTGTCTCTGTCACACTCACTATCTGTACATTCCGAGAGAGCTGGTGCACCCCTGAAACTGTCCCAATCTTCAGTTGAAAAACGAGAATGATTTTGCTTATTAAGGTTCTTTCTTCTATCTCCTTGGGCTTTTTGTTTTTTGTCCTTCTTTTCTCCCATAGACGTGACATCAGCATAGGAAGGTTTCGGAAGTGCTAACGTGTAAAGAATAGGCGACTGTTGTTGTTGTTGTTGTTGTAAAGTCTTTATTGTACAAAAGATAATAGCAAAACATGACAAAAAATAGTTATGTACAATGGCGGACTTATCCCAAATGGGATCTCTTCCAGTCAACCATTCCAGATTTAAAGGTAAACATAATTTGGCAGAAAGTTAGGTACAATATGAATACTTAATGAATACATGGTGATAAAATAATGATAAATATAAGGAGAGTAAATTGTGACAAAAGAAAAGTAACGATTAGACATAAGTTTAGACAGATTGCATAACATATATAACAGAATAAGCAATTGAGTTAAAATTAATAGGACTAATTAGCTTTAAATTTAATTAACCTTAACTTATCTAAGGATACTATCAGTCACACCGCCCAGATGCCTCCTCAGGTGGAGCCTGAATGAATCCATACTTTGTGACATCATCACATCAATTGGAAGCGAATTCCAAAGGCTTGCTGCTCGCACAGTAAATGATTTAGTGTAGGAATAGGAGTTAGGAACAGGAATATTTAATTTAGGAAGGTTGCTAGATCGAAGACGATCATCCATAGTACGAAACTGGAACCGTTCACGTAGATAATAAGGTGCTGAGGGGTTAAAAAGTACGTGAAATAGGAAGGACAGGATATGAAGGATTCTTCGTTGCCTTATTGGTAATATGTCTAGACGCGAACGGTATTCCGAAATATGAACTGATTTACGCAAACCAAAAACAAACCTAATGCACAAATTCTGAATGCGTTCTAGTTTATTTAGTAACTCCTCTGTTAGATCCAAATACGCCACATCCCCATAATCAATTAGCGGAAGTAAAAGGCTACGTGCCAATAAAGCCTTGGTATTTAAAGGGAGAAAAGCCTGAAGTCGTTTCAAGGAATGGAGAGAGGCAAAAACCTTGCGGCTTACTTCGCTTATTTGAGGGCCCCAAGACATGGTTTGGTCAATAATGATGCCCAGATTTTTAACTGTTGGGGAGAAAGGGATGATGCTATTATTAAAAATAATATCCGGGCAAACAACATTCAAATTTTGGAATTTTGATATAAAGTATGGGCTACCAATAATAATTGATTGAGACTTTGAAGGGTTGACCTTCAATCCAAAGTCATGAGACCATTTAGCAATGACAGAAAGATCTTTGTTGATAACGCTAATAGCATCCTCAAGGTTATCAAGCGAAGCAGCGGTATATATTTGAAGATCGTCAGCATAAAGGTGATGTGAAGAAGACAGTGAGGAAGTTATGCTATTAATAAAAATAGAGAAGAGAATAGGAGAAAGTACTCCCCCCTGGGGAACCCCCGAGTTGAGGTGACACCAGTCAGATCTGGTTTCATCAATCTTCACCAATTGGCGACGATTGTGGAGATATGAATTAAACCACGATAAGGCTGATGGTGACGGATTAACTGCACGCAGCATGCCAAGCAATATGTCAAAGTCTACCGTGTTAAATGCATTAGTAAAATCTAATAGAACCATGACCGTTAGCTGTTTATTATCCATATGGAGTCTAATATCTTCGGTAACCTTGACAAGAGCAGAGACAGTGCTGTGCCCAGCGCGAAACCCCGACTGGTGTTCACTTAGAAGATTATGCTTGCGAAGATGGTTGGATAACCGTTGATGCACAAAGTGCTCCAGAACCTTTGAAAGAACGGGTAATATAGAAATAGGTCGGAAGTCTGAGAAAGAAGAGGGGTTTGGTTTTTTTGGAAGAGGAATCACATGGGCATCCTTCCACAATGAAGGAAAAACACCAGAAGAGAGAGAGCAGTTCAAAATGTCGGCAAGAAAGGGTGCGATCTGATCTTTTATAGGGTGTAACATGCTAATGCCAATGTCATCATTACCTGTAGCCTTGGACTTGATGGAACCTAACAGTTCTGCCACCTCGGCTGCCGATATCTCACCCAGCTCAAACTGAGCGAAATCAGGTGCTACTGAGTTTAAATGTGCTAATGTTGACAGCTTCATAATAGGGTTAAAAGCGCTTGAAGAGGAGCAGAAATGTTTATTTAAGTCATTAATATCGACATTGGATGATATTGAAGGGTGATCCTTGCCAACACCATTAGATTTCAGGAACTTCCAGAGTTTATTTGGAGGACAATCTTCTATTGAAGAATGCATATATGCACGTTTAGCATCTCTACATGTTTTATTGCAGCGATTGCGCAATTCGACATACTTGTTTCGGTTTTCCAGGGAGGAATCATGGCGCAGTTTGATTTTAGCTCTATTCCGTTGGGCCATAAGCTTTTTGATCTCTGATGTGAGCCACGGCGCTGGTAAATGTTTAACACGGACAGGGCGAAGAGGCGCATGTTTGTCATACAAACCTAAAATAATATTATTAAAGGCCGTGAGCTTCGCATCAACCTCTACTGCTGAAAGGACGCATTCCCAGTCTGCATCGTACACGTCCCTCAACAGCTTGTTCCTATCTATCGCAGTAAAATTACGCATAAATAATGTTCTGTTTTTGCGCTTAGGTGGACGAACCCTGAACGAAGCATATATAAGATCATGGGCGGAAAACGCCGGGGCATTAAATTGCCCATGTGCAGAAACTAGCTCAGGTGATGAAGTAATAATCAGGTCTAATAGGGACGGAGGACCATTGTGAGGAAAGTGGGTAGGATTAAGAGCTAGGTGATGTAAGTTGGTGGTATTAAGAAGAGCAAGAAACTTCTTTGCGCGATAATCGTCCTTCAGGAGGCAGGTGTTAAAGTCGCCCATAACAATTGTGTGATCATATTGACCAGCAAAGTCAGTCAGTAGGTCCTCCAGAGAGTCAAAATAGTTAATGTGGAGGGATGGACTATAATATACGCCTAGAAGGACTTTAGTGTGATGAAGGGTAACTTGAAGAAAGAGGTGTTCAGGTGATTGGAACTGAGGAGAGGATTGGGATATAATTTGATAAGGAATATCACCACGCAGGTATATAGCAACGCCACCATAACCTACCATCCTAGCAGTACTATCATTGTTTCTACAGCATGTGCGATCATTCCTTATCAATTTAAAACCTGGTAAAGGATAAAGTGTAGAAGGAAGAGAGGGTTTAAGGAAGGTTTCGGAAATCAGGATAGCATGGATATTGTTAGACGTAAATGTGGCCAGTAGATCCGCATAGTGTGCAGCAACGCTTTGTGCATTGATGTGTATGACATTAAAGTTTTTGGACAGTGTTGTAAAGGTTACATCCAGAGCTTCACCCAAGGAAAGTGCATCAGAGTCATCACTCGAGCTACTAAGTCTATCAAGAGACGACGACAAAGAGTAATATTCCGAGTCAGAGCTGTGACTGAGAACATCCGTCATTTAGTTTACACTAAATGTATAGTATAATTGCTTATTAAATAATATAACAGACTACAAACAAATAATAATATGTAAACAATCCCCAAAACAAAACAAACAAAACTTTTTTTTTATACGGCATTCGCCGACAGCTGTTACAAATACGAAATACACAAATACGATACAGCTGTAAAGAAACAAAATTAATCTTATAGATAATACGAGATAACATAAATCTTACATTTCAACATCTTGATCACAAAATTAGGCAACAAGTAAATTGATTTATAATACCAGCAAAAGTGCTGTTAACCACATGCCTAAACTAATAATAAAAAATAAAAAAAAATACTTAGATTTAGTGGTTGCCAACAAGAGGACCATGTCCTATGGCAACTGTCACTGTCAGATATTTTGAGGTTGCCATTTGTCATTTCTGTACACGAGTAAATGTCATACAAGCAAGTTAGAGAATTGAATTGAATCCTGTGTTTTGTTTTTGATTCAGATTATCTAAATTAAGTAAAACTACCTTTAGTTAGGAAAACATAATAAATTTAACGTCAAGAATTTCAGACAATACCTTCGAAATTTTGTATATATATTATAAGTTTCAACAAAGTGTACCTTCAACAATGATGTATAAATTCAAGCAAACAGTGACAGCAACCACAAGAAGCCGTACCAATACTAGCCATTCTTGTAAAAAAAATAAAATAAAATATTTATATTATAAGAAATCATATCTCCATGAGATCTACTTAAGTTTATTATGACTTCTCGCAGAACGCGATCTGCCCTGTTGACGCACTGGTTGCTCAGCAGGCTTCACAGCATTCTCAGATGCATCATGGCGCGGAGAAGAGGGTGTCGTATCAGGGAGATCAGACTTAAAAGAATTAAATTCCCGCATTGTCGCAATCTTATGTCGAGACCCGCTGGGACCGACAACAACTATCTTGCCGTTACCATTAGTCCAGCAGCCTTGTACACCCAAGATTTTACGAGCATCAACAAACACCGCATGCCTACTGCTAGTCAAGAACTCAGATACAGTCAAACCACTGCCTTTCAGTAACCGCTTCGCAGACCACAATTGATTGCGCAGTTGCATATCATGGAAATGCATTAAAATTGGCCGAGGCTTTCCTGCAGTCTTTGAACCTATCCGATAACAAGCAGAAAGCGAACCGGAGCCGAAATCCTTCAAATCCAGTGTGTTGTGACAAATTTTCAGAATAGTTTGACATAGATCCTCGTTAGTAGCTTCTGGAGAACCATGGAGCAGCAACTTACAGGAACGGGATCTCATTTCAAAATCATCCAACATTTCAAACACTAGTTCCAGTTGATATTTCAGACCTGAGACTGCCTTCCAAATTAGACTTTTAAAAGTGTTATAATCACTTACATGCGATGCATAGTCCTGATCTTGGCCACGATTGATAAAAGAATCCTCGAATGAAGCCATCTTCGTGGTGAACGAACATGTCTGTCATCTCTTCCATATTTTTCTTTAATTGTGATAGTAAATCCATTTAGCTGAGATGTTATAACGTTGAATTTGATGAAAGTGTGTGATTGTAAAAATGAAAAATTTGTGCAAATCCAAGGAGTTGTAGTAGGAGTGGATATTTCACAGCTGGCGACTAGTGCAATGTATTAAAACATGTGAGAGCTCAATACAGGTACTTATAATGTTATTTAGTATTTTTATTTATTTTAAATATATGGAGCAAATATTTTTATGTCTATACTATTTCGCACCTACCCGCCAAAAAAAAAAAAAGACTGTTGTATTTCTTGCTCTGTATTCTTCCTTGAAAGCAAGGGGTAGTCGTGGAGAGACTTTCTAATTGGAGTTTGTGCAATCTGTAGTGTCATAGCTTTTCTGTAAGTACAGTTAAACTCAGACATCAACTCTCGGATCTTTTTCTCTTTTAGGTATATAGGACAGTTTTTATTTAAGGCCATGTGACTTCCCGAGCAATTAATGCATTTAAAAGTTGTTGTATTACAGTTTGGGTGATTCATACCACATTTTGGACATAAGTCCTTTTTTGATGAGCACAACTTGTATGAGTGCCCAAATCTCCAGCACTTTGAACACTGAGTGACAGCAAATATGAATGGTTCAACAAGTACTTTAATGCCATGAATTGTTACAAATGGTGGCAATACGGCCCCTTTAAAGCAAATTCTGACACTTTCGCTGGGAACCCAACCCGTTTCCGAGCTTTCGAAGTCCTTTTTACGACGATTCAGGCGTTTGGCAGATATCATTTCTGTATCGCACAACATAGTATCTAGCAAGTCTTTTTCTTCCAAATCCAAGTCGATATTCTTAATTACACCATATGATTGTCCTACTTCCGATGTTTTCTGTATTTTCCATCCCATGTCTGAAAATGCTTGGCATGATGTAATACAGTCTATAACTTCTGGTTTTTCGAGGGTTATCAAAATTTTGTAAGGGTTAATGTATTTTATCTTTACTATGTCTGTTATCTTGTTATCCTGAAGTAAACGAGCCAATGCAAACTGTTTAGGTAATATATCCTTAGATGTGATAGTTATTTGTAGGTTTTCATTATTGTCTGTTTCTTGTAATCTTGGTTGTTTTGTGATTTTTTTCCTAAATCTCCTGACTTCATTCCATCCTTCTAATGTATCATCCTCCCTAAGCCTTTTCTTACGCTCATTTACTGGGCTCGTTACTCTACTCATTCCTGATTCTATTAACTCCATATTATCGTTTTCATTTTGAGTATTGTCCTCTAATTCAATCTCCGTCTGATTTTCACTGCAGTCATTGTATTCGGTCCAACTATCCATGATTTATAAAACTAAATACTTATTTCATTCACAAACACAATAGACGCAGGTGCGCGGCGGCAACGGCGGCCGGCCGCCTGCGCTTATCGCAAACCGGTTTCGCGCGCAGGTAGATATTGTTATAAGGACGCACGACTAGATCGCTCGACGTACAACCAACAACTGGAAGCAATTTTAAAGACGTATTCATGTGAAAAATATTATTCTTAAATTTATTTGTGAATTCGCTTTAGAATGTCAGTCAGAACATAGGCTAATATTTCCCTGTAACATAGCGTGCCTTACTATCCGGCGTCTGACGAGGTTAAGCTTAGAGCGTGTCAGTAAACTACAGAGACCTAAATTTAAATCCTGGTTTTAGATTTACTTGCGAAGGGAAAATCATTTAAATACTAGACTTAGGATTCTGTGCTACGAGAAGACTGGCATAGTAAAAAAGAAATAAAGAGTATTATAATACGCGTATGTTAGATCGATATAGAAGATGCAACCTTAAGTTTACGCTATAAGAACCTATAAGGTTTAAGCGGTTGATCAACATCTTTGAACCAAAGCCAACCTGACCTGCACGTGGTGCACCCTGCTGACTGACAAACGAGAACTGGCGAAAAGAGAGGTAGAGCACTGTACTGCGTATTTTGTAAACTGCCCTACAGGGGAAGTACCTCCATCCCACAGAATACCACAGCCAAATAACAATTCGCTTGGTTCCCAATGTTGTGTTCCTGCGAGTGGATGAAGTTATCAGAGAAGAAGGAGTTGCGTTGCCAGACGGGGTGGCGGCGCGCGAGCGATATTTCATGTTGCTACGGCTTGACTACGGAAATCGTTTCACTTCAGGTGGACCGTATGCTTGTCTGTCACCCGACGTAGTATATAAAAAAAACCGGACAAGTGCGAGTCGGACTCGCCCACCGAGGGTTCCGTAAGTAGTATCATTAATAAATTTGATATTTTTCATTATAAATAAGAAATAATGCGTCGAAAAAAATAAATAAAATATATTTTGCAATGTGTACATCAAGCCCTTTCATATGATACCCCACATAACTAGTAGTTTCAATTTGAAATTTCGACACCCTATAAAAAATATAGACCCCCTATTTTTTAAGATCTATTTACAAATGTATAGTTTTGAGATTTATTCCTGTACTTGTAGTCCATAACGATGTTACTTGCCAAATTTCATAGTTCTAGGTCAACGGGAAGTACCCTATAGGTTTTGATTCCCTTGAGTGTGTCGAAATATGCGTTTCTTGCTGAATAAACGGCCGTAACTTTTTTCTACGTAAACTTAGCAGTTTCATTTTTTTACAACTTCATGGGACCGTAGACCTGAGTATACAGTTCAAATTTCAGCTTGATACCTCCACGCATTCTCGACATAGAAATTCTTGACAGACAGACAGACAGACAGACAGACAGACAGACAGACAGACGGACAACAAAGTGATCTTATAAGGGTTCCGTTTTCCCTTTTGAGGTACGGAACCCTAAAAATAGAACCCACGGCCTTTGCAATAACAAAAGCTCCCACTTATTTTTAAATAATTCAAGCTAAAAACAGCATTTTATTTGAAATATAGTGTTAATTATAAGCGGTACACCATGGTTTCATGTGCAGTGCAGGCCCTGGATATAATTCATGTAGTCGAAAAGTACCTGAAAATTTACACATTTCACACAGTTAGGTACCCACATCCTTTCCACAAGCAATTGAGACTCGAGCCTGGCTCGCTTCGCTTGCTCGGCTTTTGGCGATCACAACCACAACCTAACCTAACCTATGTCGATTATACTAATATTACATAGGAAATATTTCCTTGTTTATTTTTAATCCATTTATTTACTTGAAACTATCTAATCGATACTACGAATTATTTTGCCATTCGAAAATTACATTTACCCGAGGTTGGTAACAATGACTAAATTTATTTCAGTTGTGATAAAATTTCTACAAACGAAGCTGCAGGCGGAAAGCTATTAGCCTAGCTAAAAAACCATTCACAACGTCCAGCACAATAGATTTCCATTGCTAGAAAGCAAATATAACAATGAAATATGGGTCAAGCTTTATGTTATACGGAGAACTAGGCTGGGCGTAAATAAAGTGTTATTTTGACTAAAAGATGGCCGTCACAGTCACCTATCTATAGTCCGCCCTCGGTAGGGGACGAAGATTAATAGTTGTATGTCACGAATGTGGATATTGTTAGTCCCCGTGTGCCTGCATAAACACTTGCAAATCACAACCATTTTGCGTTATTCCCTGCAATTTTTCTATATATCGAATACATTTGTTTCAACAGAAACAAAGACCAGCTGTATTCCAAATTGTCCGTGTTTTCAATATTCATAAAGTTGATAGAATTGCTATATAGGTATAACGGATATATTATTTTAGTATATTGTTGATGATATATGCACTATCTATAAAGTTTTGTTCCTGTTCTTTAATGTTATATTTCGCTTTTATATCACATTTATCTTGCGCATCTGCCATGTCTTTTCTCTGTATTATACTAGGTAATGCGGAGGGGCGTTTTTCTATACAATTCCGGAAGCCAAATAAACTTACGACCAGCCTATAAAGTAATGTAAAGGATAAATATTGCTTGCTAGTGTCTCTGCTGCAGACGCAGCATCTCACGTTTAGTGAACTCACTCACTCGCAAGAACTCAATTCAAGGGCATTGTTATTTGGCTGCGATATTTTATCCGAATTCATTAATCAGTGGTTCTCTATTTGGGCTCGACATGCCCTACCTCTCATTGACCAAACCCACGGTAGGGTGAACCACGTGCAGGTGATATCAGCTTTAGCTCTAAAGATAATGATGAGCTTACTTACTTACACCCTATATTTCTGATATTCTCAAAATCTATGTTATATTTTTTTTTACTTATAATCGGAGTTTCCAATTTAAAAATTGCTATAAAAATCTTATAAGAGCTTAATGGAACTGATGGTAACGGCTATTGCCAAGATATTTGCAACATTTTCTAGGTTATGGCTTCCATTAGCTGAACGACAAACTGTCTAGTATTTACTGAAACTGCAACGTAATATCCGCTCTACGAAATATCACTTTAAAAGCTTGAAATATGACCCATTCACTGAGTATCTAGGTTAAGCTACGACTGAAATATAGAATTCGATTTAAACTACTCTATGGGTATTGCACATGGTCATAACAACTACATAAAAGTTGAATTAGACTAAAGATATTATAAGTTTTAGAGAGCAAAGCGACCGAGGGCTTTTGGGGTGTAAGTGGTTCATCAACATCTTTGAACCAAAGCCTACTTCACCTGCACGCGGTGCACCCTGCTGACTGACAAACGAAGCTCTGGTGAAAAGAGAGGTAGGGAGCGTAATTGTAAGCTACCCGACTGGGGAATGTACCTCCACCTCACAGAATACCGCAGCCAAATAACGGTTCCCTTAAGGGCTGTTGTGTTCCTGCGAGTGAGTGAGGTCACCAGAAAGGAAGGAGATGCTGCGATGGCAGCGGGGGTGGCGGCGCGCGAACGATATTTTATGTTGCGAGCGTTAATATGGTTACGGTAACCGCTTCACATCAGGCGGGCCGTATGCTTGTCTTCCACCCGATGTCGTATAAAAAAAAAAACATCTAACTGGATCGAAATAACATTTTTTGTATGTATATAGGTATCTGTGACTATATTTGTGTTGTAACCCGTACTCCGATTATGAAATAATTATATAGGTAGTTATTTCTTGTATTTATCTTTAAATTCATTGAACTACTAAATTAATTCAGTGTTTTTAGGGTTCCGTACCTCAAAAGGAAAAACGGAACCCTTATAAGATCACTTTGTTGTCCGTCTGTCTGTCTGTCTGTCTGTCTGTCTGTCAAGAATTTCTATGTCGAGAATGCGTGGAGGTATCAAGCTGAAATTTAAACTGTATACTCAGGTATACGGTCCCATGAAGTTGTAAAAAAAACAAACTGCTAAGTTTACGTAGAAAAAAGTTACGGCCGTTTATTCAGCAAAAAACGCATATTTCGACTCACTCAAGGGAATCAAAACCTATAGGGTACTTCCCGTTGACCGAGAACTATGAAATTTGGCAAGTAGCATCGTTATAGACTACAAGTACAGGAATAAATCTCAAAACTATACATTTGTAAATAGATCTTAAAAAATAGGGGGTCTATATTTTTTATAGGGTGTCGAAATTTCAAATTGAAACTACTAGTTCAAATGGGGTATCATATGAAAGGGCTTGATGTACACATTGCAAAATATATTTTATTTATTTTTTTCTGAAAAATATTCTGAAAAATTTATGAAAAATATCAAATTTAATAATGATACTACGTACCTACGGAACCCTCGGTGGGCGAGTCCGACTCGCACTTGTCCGGTTTTTTGAAATATTCGCGTTAACGAAAAAATTAATATTACGCAATTATACCCAAAGTAGCTCTTTGGGTGTAATTGCGTAATATTTATTTTTTTACCCGATTTTAATGAAAATTTGTGTATAAGTAGGTAATAACAGTTTGGTAAATACAATTCATCTGTGTGGCAGTTTTATGAGATATTATAAATGATTTGAGAAACCTATCGGGCATCTTATTTTATACTGAACAAAAATATTATGGCTACGGTAACCGCTTCACATCAGGTGGGCCGTCTGCCACCCGACGTAGTATTTCGAAAACTTCGTTGCAATCTATTAAACAAAAAAAACATACAAATAACTCAAATTATGAGTATATAACGCCTAATTGCGGGATCGGTATAATTTTATCCGCGATGTAAGCGAGTGTAAATGCAATGCTTTGCATATTGTTGATGCTGTTGATTGTGGGCACATGGTGGAATAAATAAATAAATAAATATTTCTGGACAATTTACACAGCGCCATCTAGTCCCAAATTAAGCGCAAAGCTTGTGTTATGGGTACTGGACAACAGATAAATGTACTAAATACATTTTTTTTTTGGAAATACATACTAATAATACATAGAAAACACCCAGACCAAGACAAACAAACATGTTCATGCACACAAATGTTTGTCTTGTCCGGGAATCGAACTCGCGACCTCGGAGTCAAAGTGGCCATTGCTAACCATTCGACCACCGAGCTCGTCAATATTATTAATATTTTGTTATTAACAAAGCATTTGTACTGTTTCACGTAAATAAATATATTTTAATAACCGGTTTCACCTTACGACATTATCAAGGTAAATACTTGTAAATCAAATCAATTCCACAAATCAATTTCCCTTGATAATGCCTGTTTAAGTGATGTAAGTGTTTTATTAATCACAAAATGCAATGCTTTCCTATTTCTAGTATAGAAAGCATGGATTCCTTATATATACAATATAAATGAAAAACACGCTTGTAAATCAAAACAATGAACGCCATTTCGAGTTTTATGACCAAAATATTCACATTTTGAATTAAATGCAAATTTTTGTTTTGCACCATCCGACAGAAGTAAATGAAGCATTCATCTGAATCAAATGAAAGCACGCTTTGCATGCAAATTGCACGAAATGTACTGTTTCTCTACCGATTCTCCACGTTTTCTTAATTAAACTTTTTGGCTAAAAACAATAGGTACAGCGTTTTTCCTTCCTGATAGTAGTTTTGCTGCCTGAAAGTGATAATTGTATCACTTTAGCAAAGAAAGACGACTGGAGTTTTGTCGTCATGCCACGCACTTATTCTTTTAGATGTTAAGTAATTTTTTTTTATTTGGTTTTGGTTTTGTTTGCAATATTGTTTAACTTTATCTTGTATCATCATCATCATCATCATCAGGTCCATTTTAGTCTCCACTACAGGAGCACGACCCTCTCTCGTCCGTCCCAGACGGAAGGAGAATTTGGCCTACACTCCCCAAGCTGCTCTTCTTTTTGTCTTGTATAGATTCATTAAATTTAAAATGGTTTTGGAGAAATTGTAGGTACGTTATTTCAGAATAAAAAAATATGTTACATTACCGGTTTTGTTTCTGTATAAAAAAAACAGTTATGGATAACTTATAATATAAACATATTTATTACAAGTAGTTTGTCTGTAAACAATTAATATTCTCAGTGAATGATTGAGCTGAAATTTGGCACATTCATGTGGTTCTCGTGACAATGCACAATTGATGATTTCAATATCACCATTTTTTATCTAATCTAATTAACCCATATGAAATGGAAAGGATTGATGAACGAAAGTTTCCCTACTGATAATTTTAGTTCTTTTTTTTACTAACTAATGTATTGTTTATTGTTTATTCCACATAAATAAAATATATAATAAGTGTTACAAATAAACACAATATAAAAATTCTTAAAACTAATACAATTACAAAACTACAAACTAATTCAGTTTATAGTTTTGCAAAGGCGAACTTATCTCTCTTAAGAGATCTCTTCCAGCCAACCTACCAATATAAAAGCTTTTATTTTTTATGTTTTAAGACTTTATTTTTGGTTTTTTCATGTTTACTAACTCTTATTAACTGTCACAAAAAAACAAATATACTTATTTTGACATATAAAATATCGTGTAATGGATCCGACGGATCATAAAATTTGATAGGGGTAAATGTGTTTTAGATGACGCTCGTTCCTCTCCTCCACTCCAAACTGTATCTAATGCCGGCGCCACACATTGGGTATATTGGCTCCAAGTTATAGTCTTGGATCCAGTACACCAATGTGTAGATCGGTCTTGGCCAGCTTTTGGACATAAACGTTACACTGCGTCCAATAGCCAATGTCGACCCGTGATGTGTCGGTTTTTTGTTCACCTTTGGAGGGGAGTGAAGGGCGGGCGGGCAACTTGGGTCCAACGTCGCTTCATCAATAATTGGCCATAAATTCGTAGTCAAGTTTGGACCCAATTTGAATCCAATGTGTGGCCGCGGCATTAAGAAAACCTAAACTAGTAGGGAAGTTGTTAGTGGGCAAGGTGCGCTTTAGACCCACCGTGGACTACTCTGGGGTTTAAGTGGTTCATCAACATCTTTGAACCAAAGTCAACCTCACCTGCACGTGGTGGACCCTGCTGGCATAGCTTATTTTTTTAATCTGCCCTACTTACAAATTATAAGCTTTGCTTTATTGAAATCTGAGCTCGAAAAAAAAGTTATTGTCATTTAAAATATGTAATTGAATTTGCATGTTAAAAATGCACAGCAAAAGTCAGTAAAATGGTCGAAACTTCACGCGAATTCACGGACACCAACTAGTATAAAATATACTGACTATTTTCGCTTATCATGCAACAAGACACATAATAATTATTTTGTAAATAACTACTCCTATTTTTCGCCATTAATTATAATAGTCCATATTTCATGGCGAAAACAACTTTTTCTCTTACAATCTGGTATTTGTTATTATGTTCACGTGGTCAATAAATTTTAGTTGTGTTGCGTGATTTTTCATAATTGTAACAATTCAAACGTAATCCTAGTTTCGTGATACAGCTAATATAATATTATATATTATTACGTACGAACAATAAATAAATAATAAAGCTGCTCCATTGAAACAAACTATGTAAGTATATTTTACAGGTAAAGTAATAAATATAATTCAGTCAATGTGTAGAACGCCTAATATAATAACGGAGTTATTTACGCAATGTATAAAATGAACCAAGTTGTCGTGATATTTGGCCTACATTCTACTTCCAAACCCGAATCAAATTATTTAGAGGAAGAAATAAAACCTGAATTAATTAACTATTTAGAGGAACTCTGTTTTCGTAAACTCTCTGATTAGATTGCTGTAACTTGAAACCCGAACGTGTCGTGTCACTGAAACTTGCATTTCACTGACTGGCTAACAATAGACACAATGAACAGTATGTTGTTTTTGTCATTTGTTGCATAAAAGGAATTTTTAGGTTCAATACTTCTATCAAGCTACGTACATCGTTGTATCTTCCACCCTTCTCAACATAATTACGTCCACTGCTGTACATACACTACTTCCATGGCTCACCTTTTAGTTCTTAACGCGGCAATGTCAGTTCAGATCGGCCCTGCCTTCTTTTTACTATTGTCCGACCAATCTGTCTGCTGGTCTGCCTAAGCATCATTTTGTTGCTCGAAGTTGCCAATATTGGCTACATACAATTCTCTAGCTCCATTCGTCACCATCTCTGCGGGAGATATATCCAGTCATTTACATGGGAGTTACATACAACTTGTTCACCAATATCAGATAGGTGTATGTCGTTCTATATTCTATCCTGCGGAGAGATACTGGTATAACACTGACATATACCGTGGCTTTTGATGCTATTTTTAGCTTGTGTACAATCTGTCTGTCAGTATGCCACGTCATTGTATATAATATTATTTTTCTTTATTATCGTAAAAATATTCAGTAAATCTTTTTATTACAAAAAGGACTCCAAAATGCGTAATATTTCTTCGTAGTAGTGGTTGATGTTAAAACTTGCCGCATCTCTCTAGCCGCATGATCATAAAAAAATTACATAATATGAGGCATAAAGTACGCTTATAAAACCTTGTATCCAAATAGGCACTAAGCTAAACCGATCAACATGTTACGTAGATGAGGTCCTAGGCTGAATATTTGAATACTTAAAGATACTCCCAGGTAAAAGATTGACAAAGCAAGGACATATTGAATGTTAGTTCTTTTGTCGTGAGACTTCGAAGTCATCATCTTTCTTTTTTTTTATACCACTAAAGTGGAAAACAAGCATACGGCCCGCCTGATGGTAAGCAGTTACCGTAGCCTGTGAACGCCTGTAACACCAGAAGCATCACACGCGTGTTGCCGACCCTATTTCTAATTTGTGAACGAGGAATTCTGTGTTCAAAGCAAATGTTCAAGCAATGGGGAAAAGAATGATATCGTTATCGTGTAAATAATAGAGTAGATACATGTAGTTCAATTTTGCATACATACCCAATAACATTATACTAACATTCATATTATGATGATAAAACTCATAAAATATTAGTTATATATGTATGAGACATTATTTATTTGAACACGAGATTTTATATTTCATACCTCACAGCAATATTTGGGTTCAATATACCGCAGGGGCAATATCGTCCCTAATGCGATAAAATTGGGAGAATCATCGTGACGGGGAGCGATAGCCGAGCTCATTTCCTATAAACATAAATAACGCAATTCGAACACTATGAAAACTAGTTTTAATATATTCTTTTAAATTTTGGTTTAATCAAGCGAAGATAACATCATCTTTCAGCATTGATGAGCCTGGAGCCCTACCAACTGAAGCCGATTACCATGGGATTTTTTTATTCCAAATATTGGTCTTGGGTTAAAGTTATTGACAAACACCTTCAGCTTAGTCATTAGAGCTCTAGGGTTTCTTCCAGCAAAATTAAACACAATTACCTACTTAAATCTCCTCTTAAGAGTATAAATAATAGTACTACGTACAGTATGGCCGCTCCCTCGTATCGACTTCACCTCTCTGAGACGGATCTGGAACAGTTTGTAGGCGCCGGTCGCACACATGCTTATTCACGCTCTGCATAGACGTCATTGTTTATGTGGTAGTTACCGTCGCAACATTCGTATAGATTATTCGTATATGTTAGTATAGTATATATTTTTGCATTCAAAAAATCAGATGGTAATCGGCTCCAGCTTCGGCGGTACGGCCCCGAGTGGCCGAATGGTCTTGGAATGGAATGGAATGGGAAAATCCCGGTGCCGGTAATACTCTTTAACATGTATAACATTTTTTACAATATTTATAAGCACTTGGCAATTAAAACTATTGAGATTAAAACAGGATTATTACAAAACACATTTGACATATCGCGATTTCGATTTGAGTTTTGTATCGTTTTCTCATGATTACACTTTCATATATATATTTTTGTTGAACTATACAAATTTATTTCAGTGTACGAACCCCAACACTTTCAGAGGTATTACAACTGCGGTAGCTATAAAAATGGTGCAAACAAGCATTTTGGTAAAATATCATTTTGCGGTATTTCGACAGTAATAAAATAAAGTTCATGGCATCTATAAAGATGCCAATGGGCTGATGTATGGTTCAATAAAACAAAGTGTGTATTTCTTGTGGCAGTTATGTCACGTGATTGGAACTAGACTACGTCGTTAGCCATATTTTGTATGGAAGATGTCAAATGTTTACAACATAGCTCGTAACAAATCAATCATCAATATTTATTCAGTCACAATTTTCAGCGAAATTTATTGAGCTTATAAAATCGTCCGGTCGTTCTGTCTGCCTGTTGCCATGAAACTCAAAATTTAGAAATTCTGACTTCGGATTCGTGTAGAGCATTAAAAAGTAGTAATGTAAAGTGACCTTGGTTTTCCGAAAAAAAGTCGTTCTGACCGTCCGTTGCCATTAAACTCAAAATTTTGAAATTTTGACTTAGGATTCGTATAGAGCATCAAAAAGGAGTAATATAAAGTGACCTTGGTTTTCCGATATCAATTTGAATTTCGAAAAACAAAAAATAAAAAATAAATCGCTATGGTGGCGCATGCTGCGAGTCCGATGTTTTACAATTGTGTTTGAATTTTTACATTAGAAATAATAATATACCTATGTAGTTTTGGCTATAGAGAAGATAACAGGTACCTAAGTTTTACCACAGTACTTATAAGTAATAGTACTAACGGTTTTACTATAACATTGACTACGGGCTAGTGAATATAAATTGTATAAATTTAAAAGAAAAAAATTTATCATGTTATATTAAATTTTTTTACTGATTACCAAAGATTAAACAAATAAATGAAAAAAGTACATAAATTTTACAAAAAGAAACGCCACGCATATGTACTCTTTCAGGCTCTGCACAATCGTCATTGCTTAACGACGTGACATTTGTATGGAGTGGCCGGGGTATACTACGTGTTTGTGATAAATTTTAAGGCTATGATTGTGATCGGAAAAGTCAATACTTTCTATATTGTTTTTTTTTTTTTTTTTTTGCTGACTAAAAGATAGCAATACCTTTTATTCAGCAAAAAAACAATATACGCTAATATAGTAACTATCACTTCTAAACAGAGAATAAATATTTTAATTTACTATTATTTAAACAAATTTCATGACATATTATGGTGCTTTAAAATTACCCAATTTACTCGTAATATATTTGAAGCATAGCAAGTAATGTTTAATTAAATTTACGTAAGCCCCTATTCGTTCATCAGCTAAGTCGACGGAGAGCCGCTTCACGAAAATTCTGTGTTTAGTACAACATGTTTAAATATTTCTTTAGGATCTCTTTAGTTAGGGTCAATTTATGAATGTTAGAACAATATCACATGTCATTTTTAACGCTTTGATCCGACACAAATTAGATAGAGCGCCGCTCCCCCGTCCCACTAAGTTTAACAAGTTGAACTAACTGAATGAAAACATTCCAATTAGGTACTTCAACCCAGTAACTATTGGATTTTTCCCCTACGCCGAGGGTATCAAACTAGCATACGGCCCGCCTGATGTAAAGCGGATACCTTAACTATATAGATACTTGCAACATAAGGAGCACTCGGGCGCTGTCACCGCAACTGCTAACGCAGCCTTTCCACGCATCTGATATAATATTGTTGTTGAAATTGAGTTACATTAAATTAGGAGAATACCAAATATGACATTTGTGAGAACGAGGCTAGATTAAAATTGAATTTTGACCATATTTCAAATAGGAGAATCATCCCTTTGGTGACCTCACTCACTCGCAGAAACACAACAATTCTCATCGGTGTTATTTGACTGCAGTCTTCTGTAAGGTGAAGGTACTTCCCCGGTCAGGTTCGACATGCTCTTTCATTTGCCAGAGGTTTCGGAAGTCGGCAGGCTGCACTCCGTGCAGGTGAGATTGGTTTTATATATGAAGATAGTGGTGAGCCATTTACAATCCCATATATGATACACTACATACATTACTTAAAATGTGGTCGGTTTACGAAATTGAAATTTGGTTGACATTGGGATGGGATGGTAGATCCCATCCGATCCCATACCGTTTGGCTCGGAAAATTGGTGATACAAAGTTGAAGTTTGTCTTCCTATTTTGAACCAGGACACTTAAAGATACAAGTACAATAATACAATACATCAAATATAACAAGGTTTATTTGTATTCTACATAACTGTATTCATTCGAACCCCAGTTTTTTCCCAGGGTAACAGAAGTTGTAATGATTCTTTGTGGTAAATTTTGTGTTAGACAAATTCGTTTTGTTTCGGAAGAATTTCAGATGTAATCTAGTGTTGTTGTTTAGCGAGATATTTGATTTTTGTTTCTAAGAAAAGATTTCAAGTCTTGAATATTTGGAAAACATCTTAGGTAAATGAGTTTCACTTCACTATTTTATTACACCATCCTGCTTCCAATAAAGGAAATCCCAAATTTTGCCGTGAGAGATGGAATAAACAGTGATAAACTTAACTTTTTTACTTTATGCATTAAATCGAAACAGGCTCGCTGTTTCGGTTAAAACCGGCATACCAGAGGATGCGTAGTTTTACTTAGAATTAGAAACGCTCGAGGATTGGAAAGGAGGATCCGCGACCAGTCGATCAGAGCCAACCACATTAGTCAGATTTAGAAATTTGGAAGACAGGTCAATTAACCAGGAATGAGCGTGGATGAGTTGGTTGGCTGTCGATGTGCGGTCTTGCCTTGGTCGTTTTTCTTAGGATGAATTCCTTAGAGAAACGCCAAGCATAGCTCTCTCCATCGCTCGCTGTGCGACTTTTAGTCTGTAAATCAGCCCGACTATCAGCGCCCAAGTCTCTGCACAGTAGGTCATAGCGGGGAGGGTGCATTGAATGAAGACTTTAGTCTTCAAGTATTGGGGTATGTTATTATTCATATATATTGGGGTATAGTGTTAAGGGTCTTCCCTAATACCATCCACCATTTGCGATCCAAACAAAAACCCGTTGATAAAATGCTGTGTTTCTTTTCCAACTTATTAATTGTTGTATTGTAAATATCATAATTGTGCACAAAATGTATTGTAAATCATGAATTCTCTAAAACAGTACACTTGAAAGTGCTGTCAATAAAATGATGTTGCATAAAAGCAAATATTTATGTTAACAACTTTGAACGGCTTGTTTATCGAATCTGATGATATTGAGCAGGGATTTGTCGGGATTCAACCTAAAGGTTGCTACTAGGAATCTCGTCGACTTATTTATAGGACACTCAATTTATATTTGTGTTCCTGCAAGTGAGTGAGATCACCAGACGTGAGGAGATGCTGTGGTAGCAATAGCTTTGTCACCGCACAAGCAATACTCATAGTGTTACAAGAATCCATAGGCTCCATATCAGGCAGGTATGACGTGCTTATCTGCTTACCCGACATGATGTAAATAAAATTAAAGTGCCTAAAATTAAATAATACTAAAATAAAACTAACCTAAAACTAAAATAAATGTAAAAAGTTTGGCCCATGTGGCATCGTTCCCAAGATGCTAGCAGCATTACCTCGCTGGATGGCTAAACTGATCCTTTGGGCGAGGAATGTGCCAGATCTTGGGTCACCAGTTACGTCGACCAATCTTTTTCCTAATTCTTTTACAAAACTTTTTGTGCTGGGACCCCATGGACCAAGGGTTTCGACCCCGAATGGGACAAATGTATATTCGGGGCCGATAACACTGTATTTGTTGATCTTAAGTCGCTCAGCCGTCTCAGCCGCCGCGCCAGCGTGACTTCTCGTTCCTGCAAGATGAGAAGGAGCCAAGGTGTCTACGCATGTAGCGTCCCACACCAAGGCTCTACCCATCTTCCAGGGAACGAGAGACATACCGTCAGGCCTCTTGCCATCGTCACGTACGATACCTTGCGGCTCTAAGATAGCCGGTACATTGACGCTGGCAAGAGAGCGACGGATAATGTCGTTAAGAGTTTAGTTTTATAGTTTAGTTTTATAGTTGAATTGTACGTATTTTTTATTTAAATAAATCAGTACCCTTTCCAAAAAAAAAAAAAAAATTATATCACATTCTTAGGATGATAAAATCTAGTAGTACAAACCCCGGCCACTCCATACAAAAATGGCGCTTTTGCATATAGTAAACCAAATGACGTCTGTACACGTACCTATGTTTGTGTGATGTTCGCTAGGGCTGACATTATTCAATTATTAGTCGGACATAGTAAATACACTACACTGACTCCAGTCAATATTCACAAAACGCCTTGTTTAATTGCCATTGCTAACTTACCCTAAATTTTATATTTTCTGATCACCACTAAATCGAATGTCCGACTTTCAAACACAGGAATGGTCAAACCATTTCATTCTCACTAATTATAGCTTTTTACTATTCATATAACTGCATGCGTAATGTAATTCATTTTTATATTCACATGGAACAAACGTAATTTAAAACTAATACCACAGGTGACACCACGCACAATAAACATTGAAATGTAAATAAGAAAGTTGTAAACATAAACAATAAACCACCATAACTCAAGTGACAGCACTATCACTTCCGCGCCTGCGCTATCGCGCGCTCTTTGAGACATATATATAATGCTATCCTTTTCACATTTCGTATTAATTGTATCTTGTATCCTACTCTGACAGACGTGAATTAGTTATGATGAAACTATGGCTGCCACATGCTTTTTAGGTAGGTACCTAATTTACAAAAAAAATCAGTCATCTTATTTCATCCAAAGGAAACGAATAATATTTTCTTTTTGACTTTCCATGTGTTGAGACATCCGTCTACTAGTAACTCCCATCTTTTATTTTAAAGGGCCGAAACACATAACCGCGTTGCGGTGCCGCGAAATAAAGCGTTGCTATACATGGCAACCATTTTTTTGTGTTTTTTTAATGTTGTTGAATGTATGAAATATGAATGTAAGAAAAATAATCAAAAATGTTACATTTCCTTACCGTAAAGTTTGATTAAACGCTTACTTTATGTAACTTTTTGTACACTTTGTGCGGCGCTGTGCACCGCTAAATTCTGCGTTGCGGCGGGCGGCACTGCTGATTTTGGCGGCGCGGTGCCGCAACGCGGTTATGTGTTTCGGCCCAAACTGAATGGAGAATAAATACAAATCATGTCAATTCGTACGTTGTGGCATTCCTTGCGAACGGTTTCACATCGGTCTCAGAGGGGAGGTGAGGTCGACTAGTGGGAGCGGCAGAGAGTGGCCATACTGTACGTTAGTACTATTACTCATTTTGTTTCTGAGGTTCGCCACAGAATGAGTACATATTTATATATTTGTAAATGTATATACGCTTATTTTTTTTTCATATCGTATTTATGGATTACACATGGGTAACACACACCAGGTAACACACAATCGCAACAACTCAGTTCACTGCGCCGGTGTGTTGACTCATTTTTTCAAAATGTATTGGCGTACAGCGCCCAGGTTGCCAGATACTCACAGGCCGAAGTCGCCTGATTTAGAATTTGCAGTATCTAAAATCGCCCAGTCCAAGAAATCGCCGCAGCGTGGAATGAGCTTTTCGGGACGTCATTAGATGACAATCGCTAACCCTTAGAGCAGCTTGAAAACACTTGCACTGGTTTCCGCTAACCCTCCGTTGAGCAGTGTGGTGGAGCTATAAACCTCTCCGAATGAGACGAGATCCGTATCAACAGAGGGATGATTATGGGTTGACGCCTAGATTACTAGTTGGTGTATGTTTCATGCCCTACTCAATTGAATGTCGTGAGTCGAGTTTTATTTAACCTGTGTAGCCCGGACGCCCATCGAGCTCCGCGAGTTACCAGCACCAGAACGTTGAAGCATCGTAGTACTTTTCTTTCTGGTTTTTTGCAGTTATTTGTCATATTTAATTTTAATTAATCATAGCCTTCACAGAACTTTTTTGGCAACCAACTTGCGATATATTTTTTAATATATTTAATTTGGTATAAAATACTTTTCATCGCCTAAACGGATGGATGAAGGTCACATTGATGAGGTCACGTCATATTCATATCTTCTGCTGCAAAGTCTTTCCAAGCGAAACTGTTGCAATTTACGAACCCCTTTTTATTATTTACATGTGCAGTACAGTCTCCAGTAACAATAAATATTATATTACTATCTGTGAGATACAGTATAGATAGCAGGAAGAGATTTCTTGTAGAATTAAGCTCACCTTTATACACTTCTGATAAAACTTTACGTATGGAATTATTTATGTGCAATGAAGTATATGTATAATAGACTAATTAATTCCATCGTCCAATTTTATAATTATTGTTTAGACACAGCACAAATAAATAATAGTGCTGAATAGTAGGTTCAATTCAATAACGAAAATGTAACTTTTCTGCCGACTAGTCTCGAAGCATACGCCAGCTAGCAGCCATATTTTTCCGTCCGACAGTTTACACAAGTTTAGGACTGAATGAATCGAGATTTGCCCAGAGGAGTGACATATGTTTGTAAACGTTTCGGGGTTTATTTGAATCGCATTAGCAACGAACAGTTTATGTAAATGAAAAGACAGCATATAATACACATAAGTATAAAAAATATGACTGAAACGAAAGGTAATGCATGTAAGTATATGGTACTAATAATTTTAGTATGTATGTATATCGTTACTGTCATGTATGAACATTTTAATTAGGTACCTTAAATTCGCAACCGATTTGGATGTTCCGTATATAGTTGTAAAAAACCCGTTAACTACCGTTAATTAACCAAATTTATAGTTAGCTACCGATAAAATGCAGTTATTAACGGTTAGTTATCCGACTGCAACACCTAAAAACCTTTTCTTTTATAGGCAACTCCTCAGTCAAGTGAAAAATCGCTATCTGAAAGATAAAGATTTCGTTTTAGATGTTATAAATTATATTTAAAGCGACATACATATATAACCCAATTCTTTAATTATGTATGGGTAATTTAACGTAAACGTAAATAAATGACGTATATATCGATATATATGTAGTACGCACTAGATTTAAGTTAAATATTCGTTTGCTATACAATTATGGAATGACAACTCAAAAGGATAAATACTTACCAGTGGATATCACGATGGTCAAGTTCTACACTACAAGTATATTTACTTAAATAATTCAACGAAGTACGTCGCGTCGACTGCCTTACTCGCTCCGTCTCGCTATGCTGGCCGCGATATCGCCCACTGTGTGGCGGCTGGGCACGCGCCACTTCGTCCCCCTCCGCCGCCCTGGCCGCCCCCTTCCCGCAAGTTGAAGCTGGCATCATCGCGCAACTCACAATACACTTTCTAAGGAGCTAGCGTCATCTAGCGGTGGTATTTAACCGTAATAAGCATAAAATGTGGTTAATTAACCGTTAATAACGAAAAATACATATTTAACCGCATGATTAAAATCGTTATTAACCTGCTTTGCATCTATAGTTCCGTAGTGACAACGGATAAAATACCTGATTCTTTCATTTTCATTTGCGTTTCATTTTCTAACTCTAACAATGTATTTACCTACATAGTTACAAATAAAGCTAATAAAAGAGTGATAAAAACAACGTAAAATGTTAATTCTACGTAAACATTCTAACAAAGTTTTATTCTATCTGTGATTTATCTATCCTTATATAAAAAGACGTAGTAAATAGGAAAGGTTAGCAATAACGGCTTCCAGGCTTCACGCTCCAGCTTCCACGATGCCGCTTCAGTTTATACGTGTTCAAGAATTTATTAGTTTAACTGAGGAAAACATACCCTAAACAAAATATTGGCACATAAAACGTACCTAGATACAGTTGATGCTGTTGATTATTGGCACTCGGTGGAACATTATTTACATTTTGTTATTAATAAAGTACTTGTACTGTTCCACGTAATTAAATTTATATTTACCGATCGGTTTCTGGTACAAGTGCTTTATTAATAACAAATTGTATGTATATAAGTATATAGTCTTTCATTAATAAACAAATAAAATATATAGTTAATTGATTCAGGTGTTATTTTGCGGAAGTCAAATTTACAGGCAGGCGTGCTTGCGCCACCAAACTTTGCGCCGTTGGTGGCGGAAGCACGCAAAGTAGTGTAGATCAAATTGCAAATAAAATATACTTAATTCGCTGCACTCGCTCATGAGGGAGAAGTACTCCACCTTACAGTAGACAACATCTTTTTATCGTAGGCTTAGCGTTAAGATATAATTTATGACGCTAATATTATTACAATCTAGGCTGAAGTGTGCCTAAAGACAGGCTAATGACAAACCCCGGCCACTCCATACAAAAATGGCACTTTTGCATGTAGTAACCAAATGACGTCTGTACACGTGCCTATGTTTGAGTGACGTTCTCTAGGGCTGACATTATTCAATTATTAGTCGGACACAAGGGGGTGTAAGTGGTTCATCAACATCTTTGAACCAAAGTCAATCTTACCTGCACGGGGTACACCCTGCTGACTGACAGACGAGGCTCTGACGAAAAGAGAGGTAGGACATAGCGTATTTTTAAACAACCCAACTGGCGAAGTACCACCATCTCACAGAATACCGCAGTCAAATAACAATTTCCTTGAGGGTTGTTGTGTTCCTGCGAGTGAGTGAGGTCACCAGAGACGATAGAGTTGCTGCGTTGGCAGCGAGGATGGCAGCACGCGAGCGATATTTAATGTTGCGACCGTTAATATGGTTACGGTAACCGCTTCACATCAGGTGGGCGTAGTGAAGAAAAAAAAACATAGTAAATACACTACACTGACTTCAGCCAATATTTATAAAACGCCTTATATAATTGCCATTGCTAACTTACCCAAAATTTTATATTTTCTAATCACCACTAAATCAAACGTTCGCCTTCCGAACACCGGTTCATTGTAATGGTCAAACCATTTCATTCTTACTAATTGTAGCTTTTTACTATTCATATAAATGCATGCGCAATGATTTAATTCATTTTCATATTCACATGGAACAAACGTAATTTAAAACTAATACCACACATGAGATCACGCACAATAAACATTGAAATGTTCTCGTAAATAAGAAAATTGTAAACAATAAACCACCATAACTCAAGTGACAGCAATGTCACTCCCGCGTCTGCGCACTCACTTGCTCTTTGAGACATATAATGCTATCCTTTTCTCATCTCGTATTAATTGTATCTTGTATCCTACTTTGACAGACATGAATTAGTTATGATGAAACTATGGCTGCCGCATGCTTTTTAGGTAATCTATAAAAAAATATGTACTTTATTTCATCCAAAGGGATCGAATAAATTTATTTTTTTGATTTTCCATGTCTTGAGATATCCATCCACTGCACAAGTAACTTCCATCTTTTAAACTGAATGGAGAATAAAATACGAGCGACATCAATTTGTAGGACGTTGCATCCATTGCGAACGGTTCCAAATCGGTTCCATAGGGGAGGTGAGGTCGACTAGTGAGAGCGGCAGAGAGTGTCCATACTGTACGTTAGTACTATTACTTATACTGTGCTAATGAGTAATTTTACATTGATCCTGATTTGTAAAGTATATTACTAAGTATGATGAGTCCTTCAGCACTTTTCTGACTCTCTTTAAAGGAAGCCATGTTATTCATGTGTCTATATCGGTACTTTACTACGTATTTATATTATAATTTACCGCATCTAAATAACAATTTCCTAGACTAGAGGCCTAAAGTGCTGCGACCGCTAAGACACAGTATAAGTAATAGTACTACCTACATATTGTACTACATACTATTACTTATACTGTATCTTAGCGGAGTACTGGTATAGCCACTCTCTGCCGCACTCTCGTGTCGACCTCACATCCCCTCTGAGACAAATCTGGAATAGTTTGTATGGCGCCGCACATACCAACGCTCATTCACGCTCTGCACAGACGTCATTGTTTATGTAGTAGTTACCGAAGCGACATTTGTATGGAGTGGCCGGCGTGTGACAACCGACCTACTTATAAATCACTGCTGTATTGCGTGGCATTGGATATGTAAATGGTTGCTCGCTGCTATTATATTCTCTATCGCGGCCGTCCAGTGTGTCTGAACCCTAAGGGTCCGTTCAAACAAACCGGCGCGGAGAGGAGAGCAGATTTTAGATGCGTTTGAAAAAGAGTTTTATGTCATTGGCATAATGTTTACTTTAAAAATCCACATCGGCTCTCAACCATTCTCATATAACAAAAGAAGTTAATTTAAAAAATAAACCTTATACCAATGACCTAAAACTCCGTTTTAAACACCACCAAAAATCTGCTCTCCTCTCCGAGCCGGTCTGTGGGAACGGACCCTAAGCGTTGTTAATTTGTTCCCCATCCAAAGTAGTGGTTTCAATTACATATGTCCACTGCACACACATGCCTACAATTACACCAATTTAGCGACACCGACAACGCCCTCATTGACGACCCTGACCTGACACACCTATCACACCTCCAATCAACTGTTACCGAGATTGTTTTGAACAATACATTTGATGGATTGGGCATAAAATTCTTATAATGAGTCAAAAGTTTCATAGAGACACATCGACCCTTTTGGATCTTTAATTTTCACCAGACCCGCCTGATATGAAGCGGTTATCGTAGCTTATAGACGCTTATAATAGAGGGGTATCGCTCGAATACCGACGCCTTCGTTGCGTTTGCAGCAATGTCTGGCTGCCTCACTCATTTGCAGGAACGCAGCAATACTCAAGGATATTGTTACTTGACTATGGACTTGTGTGAGGTGGAGGTACTTTCCCAGTCGGGCTAGATAGACTCCCCATTCCCAATATTTTTTTTTGAGATATGCGTCAACTAGTGACCGACTACCAGGGGGGCTGGCATGCTTAAGGTGTAGGAGTGTCGATAATGATGAAGAGTAGTAGATAATGGGGGAGACAGTTTACAAAGTTGAAGTCATTCAAATATAATCATGACCAAAATGCTGGTCACTACTTTGCACAAAGAACTGGTGTTGCGATTCAGCGTGGCAACGGGGCCAGCATATTGGGAACTTTGCCTACGGGCAGCAGTTTACTAGATTAGTTTTGCTTTCAGGTTATTTTAATTAGTTTTTAATTTAGATGTATTTATTTAATTTTATCTATTTTAAGTTTACTTTAAGTTTATTTTACTTATAACAATGATATTGTATATTTATTTAAAACATTAAATCTTTAATGTAGTTGGCATAGTGTAGCGACAACCACGTAGGTATTTATAAATACATCAACATCATAATCAGCCTGAATCTACCCACTGCTAGATTTAGGCCTTCTCTAATGCTTTCCACCAAATACGATCCTCCGACTTCCGCATACAACTGCTTTCATAAAATCATCGGACCACCGGACGGAAGGCCGCCCAACGCCTCGTCATCCAACGCGCGACTGCCTCTCTAATAACTTCTTCCCCCTTTTGCTATCACTTACTCGACATGTGACCGGCCCATTGCCACTTCAGCTTGCAAATTCTGAATGCTATGTTGACAACTTTGGCTCTCCGTTGAACAATCTAATCGACATCAACCCTTATTCATCCCACTTCTGGGATACGGGTCTCCCCTCAATCAAAGGGGTTTAGAGCATACTCACCACGCTGCTCAAATGCGGGTTGGCGGAGACCAGTGTTTTCAAGCCGCCTAAAGGCCACTGACTTGGCTTAATGACTGTCATCTAATGACAACAACCGACAGCTTAACGTGCTCTTCGAAGCACGGAAGAGCTCGAGATAAATAAACCAATCCACGGATAGGCTACGGTGGACGTTGCTTAACTTGCGTGTTCTATTAGACTGACACGTGCAGCGTCGCCATCGAGCTTCTCAACCTAATAAGCCCTAACTGAACTCACTGGTGGCTTTCTTCATGTTTTTGTCGCATGAAGAAAGCCACCAGTGAGTTCAGTTAGGGCCCAAGTGCTGAAATTGGTTATTACCTTTATTGCATTTTGCATAAAACCTTGCTACCCTTATACCTTTCAGGCATAAGGGTAGCCTTGAATTAATAAATAATTTAAGCTTGTAATAAGTACGGTCGCGGTTCAGTGACGATATCGGCACTTAGCATTTAATATGCAGATGAGACCCCGGCATAACCCAGAAGAAAGAAATTAAGATGCATTATTTATGCAGTATATTTGTTTACTAGCTGACCCGCGCAACTTCGTCTGCATGGGAGAGAGAATGGGTTGAGGACATAGTACCTACTTATATCTCAATGGTTGAGGATGAAGCGTAGGGTAACCATTAAAAAGGTTACAGTGAGCCAACCGTAAAAGATGGATATGCTATAGCGGACCAATGTTTAGAACATTTTAAGAGGAAAAATTCCGTCATACATGATTGTTGCTTAACTTTAACCACGCAGTTTACGCAGCGCAGGCGACGGAAGATCTCAAAAAGAATATTTTTTTTCCGTTTTGAGCAACATTTTTCATTGGTGCTCCGCTCTTATTGGTCGTAGCGTAATGTTATATAGCCTTCCTCGATAAATAGGATATCCAACACTAAAATATTTTTTTGATTCGAATCAGTAGTTCCGGCGGTAAGCGCGTTCAACCAAAAAAAAACAAACTCTTCAACTTTATAATATTAATATAGATTATTACAGGCTTTTATTTAGTTTTACCGCGGGGTCTGCAATCAAATCTTGCAAGTTGTATTTGATCCATTTTGTAATTTGGCACACTTGTTTGGTACTCGTGACAATACACAATAACCGAAATGCCTTTCCCGATCGGTTGGGGAATCGAGCTCAACGTTGTTCTACATCATTTTCGCCAAAAACTCGTTTGTTTTCTGGACACAACTTTTTTTTACTACTTCGCGACGCATCTGGTGGCAGACAAGTACGACAAGCCTCATAAACAGATTAATGTAACGTTAAGTGTAAGAAGCCACTTGCACCCTAAATGTTGTATGTTAAATTTAGATACTTTTATTCTTAGTTTTTTTACTTTATCATTGACTAAGAGTAAGTAAAAACAATAGATATATTACAAGCGTCAAAAACGTACACCCAAAAAGTGAGATAATTGTCTTAAATCACAATTAGTTTGCACAAGCAATCCGACGAAACTGTCGTTTGTGACAATTCGATGCAATATGTAACAATGCCGTCTTCTGTATTATGAAAATGCACAATGATAAAGTAAATGAAGTCTAAGTTACCACAAACACAATAATATTTTATGTTAACGCGTATTTTAGATCCATTTTATATTTTTGCAAGAAAATTGGCGCCATTGCGCCGATTATTTACTAAGCGAGGGAAAGAGATAGCAAGGATATTATAGTGCCGAGATGATAAGAATAGCGATAGTCCTAGATCTCCCAGGCACAGGAACCGTTTTCTGATGCAATTTAGTATGGGTATGCCACATCTATAGTATTTACAACATCGTTGTTCTTAGTACATTGTTTACAGTAGAAACGCAGACAGTGTCATTCTCAGACATTGTTACGTCACGCCCGTCCAAATGACAATTCCGAAGGTGAAGACAGACAGAACCATTGGGCAGATTGTTTACGACACGGTCGTCTTTTAAGACATCTGTTTGCTAACCATAAATCACCAGTTTACTGCCGATGATCATTTAGGGGCAGTATACATTCTATTAGCGACGAGGAGTGGCAGACACGACGTCACACGTGCTACAAATGATAATGAGATAAAAATAAAAAGTCACCAATTCAAATCGATGATTTTTTTATTTGCAATTAAAACGGCATGCCTGTTGGAAAGCAATTATCGCAGCCCATGGAGGCCGTTAATACCAGGGGCGTCTCCTAAGAAAACCTCGACAAGTAGTTCATTCCATAGCTTGATGGTGGATGGAAGATAAACTCTGTGGCACTGCACAGTATATAATAATTTTAAAGATAGTTAAGAAAGAGAGAATAAAGAAACTTTATTTTTATTGCTAATTTGAAACAGTAACAATCAAATGCAGTCGAAACTTTGAAATATGTGATGCGGCATAGGACTGGAATGCCTTAGCTGGCTAACTAATAGAAATTCCGGGAAAAGTATGTACAGACTTGAGAGGCTACAGACAGATTTTTTCCAATAAGCAACATACTGAAATACATGGAACTTGTCTCCAGATATGGACTAGACTGTATAATGCATTGGCGAGTGCACAATAGAGTCAACGCACACCCTGGCCACTCTATTTGACGAGCTCGGTGGCGTAGCGGTCCATGACGCGGCTTCGACACCAACGCTCGTGGGTTCGATTCCCACGTAGGACAAACATTTGTGTGCATGAACATGTCTGTTTGTCTTAGTCTGGGTGTTTTCTATGTATCAGAAGAAAGAAATTAAGATGCATTATTTATGCAGTATATTTGTTTACTAGCTGACCCGCGCAACTTCGTCTGCATGGGAGAGAGAATGGGTTGAGGACATAGTACCTACTTATATCTCAATGGTTGAGGATGAAGCGTAGGGTAACCATTAAAAAGGTTACAGTGAGCCAACCGTAAAAGATGGATATGCTATAGCGGACCAATGTTTAGAACATTTTAAGAGGAAAAATTCCGTCATACATGATTGTTGCTTAACTTTAACCACGCAGTTTACGCAGCGCAGGCGACGGAAGATCTCAAAAAGAATATTTTTTTTCCGTTTTGAGCAACATTTTTCATTGGTGCTCCGCTCTTATTGGTCGTAGCGTAATGTTATATAGCCTTCCTCGATAAATAGGATATCCAACACTAAAATATTTTTTTGATTCGAATCAGTAGTTCCGGCGGTAAGCGCGTTCAACCAAAAAAAAACAAACTCTTCAACTTTATAATATTAATATAGATTATTACAGGCTTTTATTTAGTTTTACCGCGGGGTCTGCAATCAAATCTTGCAAGTTGTATTTGATCCATTTTGTAATTTGGCACACTTGTTTGGTACTCGTGACAATACACAATAACCGAAATGCCTTTCCCGATCGGTTGGGGAATCGAGCTCAACGTTGTTCTACATCATTTTCGCCAAAAACTCGTTTGTTTTCTGGACACAACTTTTTTTTACTACTTCGCGACGCATCTGGTGGCAGACAAGTACGACAAGCCTCATAAACAGATTAATGTAACGTTAAGTGTAAGAAGCCACTTGCACCCTAAATGTTGTATGTTAAATTTAGATACTTTTATTCTTAGTTTTTTTACTTTATCATTGACTAAGAGTAAGTAAAAACAATAGATATATTACAAGCGTCAAAAACGTACACCCAAAAAGTGAGATAATTGTCTTAAATCACAATTAGTTTGCACAAGCAATCCGACGAAACTGTCGTTTGTGACAATTCGATGCAATATGTAACAATGCCGTCTTCTGTATTATGAAAATGCACAATGATAAAGTAAATGAAGTCTAAGTTACCACAAACACAATAATATTTTATGTTAACGCGTATTTTAGATCCATTTTATATTTTTGCAAGAAAATTGGCGCCATTGCGCCGATTATTTACTAAGCGAGAGAAAGAGATAGCAAGGATATTATAGTGCCGAGATGATAAGAATAGCGATAGTCCTAGATCTCCCAGGCACAGGAACCGTTTTCTGATGCAATTTAGTATGGGTATGCCACATCTATAGTATTTACAACATCGTTGTTCTTAGTACATTGTTTACAGTAGAAACGCAGACAGTGTCATTCTCAGACATTGTTACGTCACGCCCGTCCAAATGACAATTCCGAAGGTGAAGACAGACAGAACCATTGGGCAGATTGTTTACGACACGGTCGTCTTTTAAGACATCTGTTTGCTAACCATAAATCACCAGTTTACTGCCAGCAGATGATCATTTAGGGGCAGTATACATTCTATTAGCGACGAGGAGTGGCAGACACGACGTCACACGTGCTACAAATGATAATGAGATAAAAATAAAAAGTCACCAATTCAAATCGATGATTTTTTATTTGCAATTAAAACGGCATGCCTGTTGGAAAGCAATTATCGCAGCCCATGGAGGCCGTTAATACCAGGGGCGTCTCCTAAGAAAACCTCGACAAGTAGTTCATTCCATAGCTTGATGGTGGATGGAAGATAAACTCTGTGGCACTGCACAGTATATAATAATTTTAAAGATAGTTAAGAAAGAGAGAATAAAGAAACTTTATTTTTATTGCTAATTTGAAACAGTAACAATCAAATGCAGTCGAAACTATGAAATATGTGATGCGGCATAGGACTGGAATGCCTTAGCTGGCTAACTAATAGAAATTCCGGGAAAAGTATGTACAGACTTGAGAGGCTACAGACAGATTTTTTCCAATAAGCAACATACTGAAATACATGGAACTTGTCTCCAGATATGGACTAGACTGTATAATGCATTGGCGAGTGCACAATAGAGTCAACGCACACCCTGGCCACTCTATTTGACGAGCTCGGTGGCGTAGCGGTCCATGACGCGGCTTCGACACCAACGCTCGTGGGTTCGATTCCCACGTAGGACAAACATTTGTGTGCATGAACATGTCTGTTTGTCTTAGTCTGGGTGTTTTCTATGTATCATAAGAATGTATTTACAAAAAAAAAATGTATTTTCATATGTTTATCAGTTGTCTAGTACCCATAACACAAGCTTCGCTTACTTTGGCCTAGATGGCGCTGTGTAATTTGTCTGACAATATTTATTTATTATTATGTATCTCTTTTTAATCACGGGTCAAGCCCGGTCAATTGATAGGCATGCGCGGGGATATGGATCCAACGCGTAGAGGCCCCTTTGAGAAGTTTGATGTAATGTTGTACGCCCGCCGTGACCCGCTCCAGGATATGTCAATGGAACGACATACCCATGAGCAGGTCTCGGCATGCGTTGAGACTATTGCGAAGTGTGATGGAAAATAAATGGGCTATGGAGATGAGATCTGGGTGAACTTAATACCGGGCTATTACAGAAGAGGGACGGACGCCTGCCATAACTGCTTTTATTGCTAGTTATTTGCGGCAGGCGGTGGCTTGCCACTCACTAGATGGGCCCCCGAAATGCCAGGAAAACGGCCGGGGGCAACACCGGTGTGAGTGACTCAGGGATGTCGAGAGGTGTACTGTGCTTTCTCCGAAGTTACTCGCGGCGTGATGCCCTTTAACACTTCCACCCCTGGAGCATATAGCTCTAGCGGCTCCTCTCTGGACGGCCAATGGAGGCAAGCCAGAGCTGAGAGTCCTGCGGGCCTTCTTGTGTTTACACTCCGACCGATGAAGACACGTCGGATACGAAGGCCCTGACCGACTCTCTGGAGACTCGGGTCCGTGGTGTCGCTACTCACACAACAGCTCGTCACTGCTGCCCTGCGGACTTATTATTATTATTATTATATCTATACAAAAAAGGATAGTACAAACAGACCGCATTTGTATACGTGCAAATAAGTGTGTAGATAGGCTTAGGGTTGACTGCTTAACAAAGTAGGTACCTTGCGCGCGTGACCAAAGACGTTATATTTTAGTTAATATTGTAATAATAAATATCTTTAAACGTTTATTTTGAATGATTGTGATTATGCGACTGCATTAAATATTGTTGCTTTACTGTGCTACACTAAATATTTCACGCGGGTTGTAATTGGTTATTATACAATCTAATGTCATGGTTGTCTATTGAAAATGTGGAATAAATATCAATATTCAACTTCCAAAAACGTCAAACTATCGAATCAAATGTCGGATCAACGATTTCATCTGCACACTATGTAAAATTCATTGTTAAAAACTTGAATTAAAAAAAAACGATGGATTTTGTAATGAAAAAACAAATAGTTTAATAGTAATGATGAAATAATAAGAAATAAATCATATCTTCATTTAAATCTTCCGTTGAGAATAAATTATATACTACGACTAAAGATGGACAAAATGCCGGGCATTTACGAGAAATGCCCGAAAAGTATTTATATAGTATTCATTCATTTCATAGGCATGGCGAAAATTCGTAATACGCGGCGCCGCGTGGCAGCCGAGATATGACCATTCACGTGGCCAAAGCCGCGGGTAAAAGCTACTACTATAATAACAAGGTTGAGGCTGGTTTCGACTCTGAAGATAATTGTGAGCCGCTTAACTTCCTACTATTAAAAGAAAATTTCATTTTTTCACCGCTTGTGCACGTCCCTTTAGAAAAGCTTATGTTATTATTGGATCTGTCTCCCTCGGGCGAAGTACAATAGGAATTCACGTATATTTGGCACGAGGGAAATTGACACTACCGCATTGGTGACCCATTTATCTCTCACATTCGCTTCACCCGCAATTGAGAAAAGACTTGAAGCATGTCAATTAAAATTGTGTATTTCTCTATGATATGCTCCACATATTACGATGACCCATCATCAGCATCGTCAGTCATATTTAGGTACTTTAGAGTATAGTGTTTCAAAGTTAGATTAGACGTACAACATTAACCCTGATATGTCTAAAAATAATAATAATTTAATAACTTTGATTACGTTATTGTGAGGAGCTAGATGGCGTCGTTACGCGTGTTATTCTAATCGAACACGCAAGTTAAGCAACGTCGACCGTAGCCTGTCTATGGATGGGTTTATTTATCACAAGCTCCTCCATGCTTCGGAAGGCATGTTAAGCTGTTGGTCCCGGCTGTTGTCAAAAGATGATAGTCGTTAAGCCAAGTCAGTGGCGCCCACCAGCAGCTGAGCAGCGTGGTGGAATATGCTTTAAAACGCTTTCGATTGAGGGGAGGTCTGTATCCAAACAATAGGATGACTATGAGTTAATGCCGACACGTCACGCCGAACTTCGGCCACGGTCTTTAACATAGTGTGGTATCAAATCATACCCATTCTACTTAATAATACCACATAATAAATTGTATATTATGGAATATCTACTATCATTAATGCAGTCCCAGTGATTTATTAGATGCCGCAGTGTGACGATTAAGCGGTAATCGATATTAATACCGAGTCCTGATTTATAGAGCGATCAGTATGATTAGTGGTCATTAAACTACTGTGGTTGTTGTGATAGCTTTTGCTCACGTGTTGACTTCTCCCCACGTATTGACAATATATGAAGGGTACAGGCAAAGACCAGGGAATGTCCTAAGGAATAGATTTTGAGAAAAACGCTTTGAAAAAGTTAAAAGTACAGAAGTATTACAAATTACATTGAGATCAGCGTATGGAATAACTTTTACTTTGCCTTTTTGACGCCATCTGTTTACTTCTTTTAAAGTTAAGGATTGGAAATTTAACTACCATAGATAAATATTTATTTCTAATAAAAATGTGAAAAAATAAAAATTGAGACATGAGAAAAACAGGGATTTTTATATCAATCCAGTCAATCCAGGGGGCCTACCGGCCAAGCTGAAGCCCATTACGGATTCCCATTGGATTTTTTGATTGCGAAAATCTAACTTCTCGTTTAATTTGTGCTAATAGTGATAGCCGGTAGGGACGAAGGCGCTTTACCGATTAAACAGAAGATATTTACAACAAAATTAAAGAGAAGTCCGATTTTCGCAATAAAAAAAAATATGAATATTGATATTAATAGTAATATCGCCTCAATATTATGATGCCCATTCCCATTGAACATTTTAATTCCAAAAATTGATCTTCAGTTTAAGTTATTGACAAACATTTTTATCTTTATCGGTAAAGCTTCAGGGTTTCTACCATCTAAGCTAAACACAATTACCTATCACAAATCTTACCTGAAGTTTGATTTTCGCAATCAAAAAGGCTTCAGCTTAGATGGTAGGTCCCCAGATCATGTTCTGAATATATGCCAATTTTATCGAGTCCGTTCAGCTATAGTGTATAAGATTAATATATATCATGTTATACTTTCCATATATATGATAAACTAGCTTCTGCTCTCGGCTACGCCCGCGTTTACGAAATATATAGCCTATGACACTCCCAAATAACGTGGCTTTCTATTGGTAAAAAAAATATCAAGATCGTTTCAGTAGATCCAGAGATTACCCCCTACAGAGTATTATAAAGAGGTGAAGTTTATGAGTGTTCACAAACTTCACCTCTTTATAATACTCTACACTACTAGTTACTACTCTATATAGTATAGATTAATAATAGTCTATAATAAAATATGATAAATTAATACTAGTCGTCCCAAAACTTTTAAAAAGTGGTATATTACCACAATTTATTATAACGATTTTATAACGATATATATAATAGGTAGGGGAAAAAGTCTTTTCGCATTATAGTATGTATGAACTTGTATTAAAATCTCTTTGGTTATACCATTTGTATCTGGCAGGTTTTGATATCTTTAAAAAGTTTAAATTTTAAAAAAGATAATTCCTAATTCAAATTAGGTAAATGTGTGATTTTCATTTGTTTTTTTTACTGTCAAGATGAGTGAATCTAATGAAGAAATTTGATTCATTTTAAAATTTTACTACAAAAAAGGTAAAAATGCAACGCAAGCTGCGAAAAAAATTTGTGACGTTTATGGACCTAGTGCAGTGTCTGTGAGAGTAGCACAAATTTGGTTTAAGCGTTTTCAATCAGGAAATTTTGATGTGAAAGATGCACGTCGCTCTGGTCGCCCTTTTACGGATAAAATGGATGCCATTTTTGAAAAAGTGGAGCAAGATCGGCATATCAGAGTTACGACGTAGCTGAAGAATTAGGAATTGACCACAAAACAGTTTTGGCGCATTTGAAAAAAGCGGGGTACACTAAAAAGCTCGATATTTGGGTGCCTCACGATCTCACTGAAAGAAACTTAATGAACCGTGTACTCATTTGCGATTCTTTTCTACGACGTAATGAAAGCGAACCGTTTTTGAAGAAGCTTATAACTGGTGATGAAAAGTGGATCACGTACGACAAGAACGTGCGAAAAAGGTCGTGGTCAAAGGCCGGTCAGGCTTCACAGACTCTGGCAAAACCCGGGTTAACCCGCAACAAGGTGATGCTGTGTGTATGGTGGGATTGGAAGGGCATTATTCATTATGAGCTGTTACCGCCAGGCAGGACTATCGATTCTGAACTCTACTGTGAACAACTGATGAGATTAAAGCAAAAAGTTGAGAGAAAGCGGCCGGAATTAATTAACAGAAGGGGTGTGATTTTTCATCATGATAACGCTAGACCTCACACATCTTTAGCCACTCAGCAAAAATTAAGAGAGTTTGACTGGGAGGTGTTAATGCATCCGCCGTATAGTCCTGACCTTGCACCTTCTGATTTCCACCTGTTTCGGTCTCTTCAGAATTCTTTAGGCATTGTCAGGTTAACATCACGAGAAGACTGCCAAAACCACTTGTCGTGGTTTTTTGAACAGAAGTCCCAAATTTTTTATAGTAATGGGATCATGTCTCTACCTACAAGATGGCAAAAAGTTATCGAACAAAATGGCACCTACATACTTTAGTTAAATGTAAATAAACTTTATTAAAAAATGTTTTGAATTTTCATATAAAATACGAAAAGACTTTTTCCCCAACCTAATATATATATATTATTTCCGGCCACATGAAAAGTAATGGTGTCCGGCTAGGCTGCTCCAAATTATGTAAGCGACAGATGATGCAATCCCTTGCGTTAGGTCTTTATATCCTTAGTTTCCTAGTTAGTGGAGTATTTATTCCCATTGTATTCGTATTATATTACTCTTAGGTAGAGTGCTTCAGAGACTTTGACTCTAAAGACAAACTTAGAATTAATGATTACTAGGAAATAGGATTTTGAGGTGTAACTGGTTCATCAACATCTTCGAACCAAAGCCAGGTAGGGCAGGACTGGGGAAGTACCTCACAGAATACCACAGCCCAATAACAATTCCCTTGCGGGTTGTTGTGTCCCTGCCAGTGAGTGAGGTCACCATAAAGAAAGGAAGGATGGAGTATATGCTGGCAATGAATCGGCGACCCCTTGGTGTTGCTCCATCCGCGGTGATCATCACCTGGGCAGCTGATGATCACCGCGGCATGCATAAGCACAATGCGTTTGATAAAAAAAATTATAACAACATTAAGTACATTCAGCTAATAGTGTAAAGTTTGTTTATTGCTCACCAATCTAACAATAATCATTCACGAATTACCAATTTAAGTTCAAGAGCATGTGCACCAATCAAAAAATGTCAAAACTACTGTCTTCTCACGTTCCGTCATCGCTACGTTAATCCTTTATAAACTCTTCATAAAACTCATCGCTTGTAAGTGGTTTTAAGCAGTGTAAAATACGACCAAGCACTGCCCATTATCTGTAACACAAAAGAAGTAGGTAAACTTAACGCTAACACTTTTTACAGAATTGTTCCAATACAATCTAGGGTGACAACTCATAATGGGATTTTTACAATGGTTTATATGCATTTGTAACACAAAGACTTTTGATTGCACTTTGCAACATATTGATCGTCGACAACCCTTATTCATCCCACTGCTGGGATACTAGACTGACACGCACAACGACGCCATCGAACTCCTCTACATACATCTCCAACATATTGATATTGTACATCTACTATATAAAAATAAGTCGGGTTTTCCTTCCTGACGCTATAACTCCAGAACGCACGAACCGATTTCCACGGTTTTGCATTCGTTGGAAAGGTCTCGGGCTCCGTGAGGTTTATAGCAAAGAAAATTCTGGAAAAATTTGAAAAGAAAAGCGGGAAAATCTTTTTTCACATATAGCATAAAACGAAGCCATCTGGTGGCGAAACGGAGTTCGCCGGGTTTGCTAGTTATTTATGAAAATGAAAAATGAAAAAGAATTTCTTTATTCAATCTTTCACAAGTGGTAGATCAAGTTGACGGTGTCTCCTTTTAGGCATAATATGCCGTGCCAGGAAGCATCGCTCTTTCATAACAACAATCAGATTGATATTGATTACATTGACACTTATAACTAAAAATCGATGTAAGACATCACATCAGGTTTATGTGCACAGTGTTGCGAGTTATATGCGTGTTAGTGTGTGAGTGTGTGTAGAATAGGTAGGTGGTTGAGAGATAAGAATGATGCGTGAGAGTGATGAATAATGCTGTATGATTATGTTGAGAATGATGTTATGATTGATATCAATGTGTTCTTGACAATAAGGAGGGTTATCAAGAAACTACTAGGAAGATGTTCATTGGCTTCTGCAATGTGAAGTTACCTCAATAGATGGCCTAATAAATGGCCTGTCTTCTAAACTTTAACATAAACTTAAGTTATGTTTGAATCAGGAAATTCATAATGTAAGTGACGTTCCTCGTTTTCGTTAATATCGTTAATATCATTAATGGTATTCATTCCAAAACTTACCCAGCTTTTTACAGCCTCAGTGAGAGTTTGATCTCAGCAACAATTCAAGCAACTTGGGTTTAAAATAGTCCTTAAATTATTACATATTATTGGAGGCTCCTTCTTAACTCAAAGAGAAAGTAGAGTAATCACTAAGACCATTGTGAAACCAAGTCGGCGGATTTCAATTGGCTTGAATATACTAGGGATGCCACCTTTTTTTTTACAAGAAATAAAGTATATTTAGGTCTGAGATGAATTTTAAACAGTATTTTAGAAAACTGAATAGTATTTTATTTATTTAATGTTTTAAATATATATTTTTGAGCTTCTCGCACGACTTATTAATTTACAGTCTTTTTTAAATATTACATATGTAGGCCTCACCACAATTATAACTAAAATTAAATCAGGAGCTAATTTTTTATTAAGTAAATTAATAGTTATACACTATTAATGACTGAATTAAAAAAAAAATGTGTAAGCGTCTAAGTCTAACAGTAGTGTTAAGCATATTGATGCTGAAAACAGTATTATGTATACTTTATTTTTGTTCAACAGTAAAAAGTATAATGTAGCGAAAAACAGTATAATACTGTTTTAACAGTATAGTTGGCAACCCTAGAATATACTGAACTCCTCAACTTTAACCTAAAAGTACTGAAGCTGCGTGTCGGTAACTAAAATTTTTAGCTTATTCGGCCGGAAGAAAAATCTGTAACCAAGCGGAGAAATGAGGGCCATCCCCATCGCTCTACTTGGTCGCTTTAAAATTTTATGATGATGTTACGTACCCTGCAGAACGTGTTCAGATTGATATCAACAAAACCACATGCCGTCAGCTTGCAGGGTTTTCGGGACCTGCAAGTTACTTACAAGATATAACATGCAAAACACTTGATCTTTTATATTTATGTTTATCTCTAAATGTACAATTTTATTCTTGTATACATCATAGCTATTAACCGCGTCTTCCTTCGCGTAGTTTCAACGTTTTTTTTAATTGAAAGAATTATTTTTCATACAAGAACTGTATATTTCAGTGAGAATAAAATTTGCCATTCTAAACATTACCCGGACCGGACGCACAAAACTAACCCGACATTTTTATTTTTATAATCTGTAATATAAAAATGAATCGCAAAATGTGTTCTAATTCTTTTTTTAGAATATTCCTTGAAGTACGTGGATGGTTCTTACGCAGAGAAAAATTTCGTAGAAAATAAAACACCACTTTTTACCCGTGCGATGCCGGGGCGGGCAGCTAGTATACTATATATATGTTACGCAATGATGTTATATCTTAAAACAGCTGAATTATAAATAAATTAAAGAAATAAACTATGTAATAAGCTTATGTGTAGCCGCAGCTCCTTGGCTAAAAATGTTTATTTTAGTGATTATAAGTAGAACCTAACATAATATAGCTATGTCGATAAACCATTCAATATATTGCTTCTACATTTTTAGCCAAGGGGCTGTTAAGTTTACGTTCACACCTATCTTTAGCCGTAACATATATATAAAATAATAGATTTATACATTGTATATCTTGAAAATCCCAAAACGTAGGGGTAAACGTAAACGTAGGGGCACTACCGCCGAAGCTGAAACCGATTACCACCGTTTTTTTGATCGCGAAATTCACACTGCACCTTACATTACTGGCAATTGTATTTAGCTTAGCTGGTAGAAACTATGAAGTTCTACCGACAAAGCTAAAAATATTTGGCAATAACTCAAACTTAACACAAAATTTTGGGATCAAAATATTCGATGGCAATCGGCTTCAGCTTCGGCGGTAGGGCAACTGCTAGTAGACCAGTAAACCTCGTGTACAAAGAATAGTTACATTTATGATACTTGTAGCTAGCACTTAATGTCGCAATATGTAGGTGATGCTTGGAAAAGCGCTATTTTACAAAAATAAAGAAAGAAAAACAAAAAATGTAAAAAGATATTTACCTTATTGATAACAATAATAGTGCCTTTCCGGCTTTGGCATCTGCTCGGTACCAGTGGGAGTTATAGACGGCATTGCTCACTCCCAAACTCTGTAAAATACTATACATAATAAAAACAGCTTGGATGTGATTCTAACAGAGTGTCTGAATATTATATATCATAGTCTCAGGGTATTTATAGAGCTCCAATCTCGTAAAAAGTAATGACGAAATCACTACATTCGAAAGATACAGAGTACATAAATAAATATATTCAAATGTAGGCAGAATTATACTTACCAAGTTACAAATTACATGTTTACTTACGGATTCCATGATAACATCGCCATAATAACAAAACATATATATTTGAATTAGGCCCATTAAGAGAAACGATATGAATGGTGCCATCAAAATATAGTTGTCAATCGTCTGCAATAAACAATATTAATGTATATAAGAGTCACGTAGTGGTTATGTCGTCGTTGTGCCACAAAAAAATATGTTTCATACGAGTGAATAAGTAAATGTGTTTTACCTACCAATAAATTGCCTATTAATTTATTAACCTTATTCCAATAATGTTATATTACTAAATATGAATTCGAAGCATATTTAAAACAGTAAATACTGTGTTTAAACGTTTAACGCCTGCTATATCTTTCTCTTTCTTTCTTAAATACCCCTTCTTCTCAAACCATTACCTCTCATGCGACCGCGTGCTTTATTAAACTTTACCTAACATGGCTTCATGGGGGATGGCGAGTGCCAGTCTGCCCCACTTTTTCGATTGGTTTCTCATTGTGTCGAAACATTGCTGGGCAGTAAATATATAAATGTGTTTTATTGTTATGTAGAACAGTCCCATTTGTTCCTCCCAAATATACGAAAGAAGGATATCGTCGTCAACTCTTATTAATCCCACTTCTGGGATACAGGTCTCCCCTCAATCGAAGGGGTTTAGAGCATACTCCCACCACGCTGCTTAACTGCTGGCGAGTTTTTTCAAGCGGCCTAAAGTCCACTGAATTGGTGCCCTCCGATGCACGGAGAAGCTTGATATAAATAAACCCATCTATGGACAAGTTACGGTCGACATTGCTTAACTTGTGTGTTCGATTACACTAACATGCGCATCGATACCATCGAGCTCATCTAGCAGGCGATAAACGTAGTACCTATCCAGTGGCATAGCATATACTAGACCTGGGTCTTGTGATACAATTTAATGGGAGCCCTTTTCCCCAAACACGTCAGAACCGGAGGTAGATCTGTCCGGAGTGTAGATACTCGAACTGTACACGCTGGAGGCCTCTGTACCCAGGGGCACGGTAGCACCGTATCATTGTTATGGCTGATAGGGCGATAGCTGTGCCCATCTCAAATTGAATAAGTTTCGAATACATGTATATCTTTGAAATATAATTCACTTGACTAGCCATCTCTTTAGGCTTTTAATGCCTTATTTGCCATATTGCTGTCTCTCACATTGCTAAGAGGGGAAGTCAAATTCCAAAAGCTTTTTACTCTTACTAAATTCTTCTGATTAAATTCGTTGTGAGTACCAAGGCAAGCGTAGTCTTACGCCCGGGACTGCAATGGACTTTTCATTGCCTTGGTGGTCCCCGCTGTTAATCCTGACTGCACAGGAGACATAGTGGTGGGAATGTGTGATGGGCCCCCATCCCGTAAAAAAAGCTTCGAATAATAACCAAGTAAAAATAATTTTATTATTTAAGAAAAAGCAATTACCGTAACGTTAAAACCAGTTGCGCAGATAATTAGTGAGCTTGTGGAAACGTTGAACAACGTTGACTTTGTATAAATTTTTTCCAGTAACTCGACACATCTGTAAATGAAAACAGCCCTTATTTATTAGAACCACAACAGAGTAGATTAGACTACTGAGACAATTGTTCAAAAAGCGCGAAAAATCCTAGATTGGCTTGGATAACAGGCAATCTTTTACAATACGTTTCCTAAGACATTTTATACCACGAACGGTGAAACTGTAGAATCAACTGTGAAATTTTTGGGGTGTAAGTGGTTCATCAACATCTTTGAACCAAAGCCAACTTCACCTGCACGCGGTGCACCCTGCTGACTGACAAACGAAGATCTGGCGAAAAGAGGTAGGGAGCGCAATGGTAAGCTACCCGACTGGGGAATGTACCTGCACCTCACAGAATACCGCAGCCAAATAACAATTCCCTTGAGGGTTCCTGCGAGTGAGTGAGGTCACCAGAAAGGAAGGAGATGCTGCGTTGGCAGCGGGGGTGGCGGCGCGCGAGCGATATTTTAAGTGGCGAGCGTAACCGCTTCACATCAGGCGGATCGTGTGCTTGTCTGCCACCCGACATAGTATAAAAAAAAAAACAACTTCCCTCAGCGGTATTTGCGAACTTGCTGATGTCCATGGGCGGTGGTGATTGCTTTCAACCAGGTGATCCACATGCTCGTTTGCCCCCCAACAATATTTAAAAAATGATCTATATATATATATATATATATATATATACAAAGTGTAGATTTTAAATTTTTATATATTTGTATATACCTGTTGAAAGATAAGTATTCTTGTTGTACAGTTCTGGAATCATCAGTCGTCAGACCAGAATATGAAACATAAAATTGGTACGAAGGGCAAAATATCGAGCATTCATCCCCTGACATGTGCACTAATCTCTACTGAATATTAATTACGTTGCATTGCATTGTACACTCACCTAATAAGTTCTTTATGTCTTTCGATAATGTCTATAAATTCCGAAATAAATGCTTCGCTCTCATTTTTATTGCTTTTTAAAGTTCTTACACGTATTCGCTCTATATCGTACTGTAAACAATTAAATTGCACGTGTATGAACGTGCACGATAATGCAAAGAAATTATCTGGGCCCATCACCATATACACGGCAAGAATAGCTGTAATAGAAAAAAAAGTATTGAAATTAAAATAGATTGCTTATTCATGCCAATGAATAAGCGACTCTATTTCAAACGGACTGGAGTCGCTTATTCATTGGTATGAATAAGCAATCTATTTTAATTTCAATACTTTCAACACAATCTATTCAATTATTGAATCGCAATAAGAGATGGTGGTAAGGGGACAGGCCAGCGTTGTCGGATTTTACATCAAAGTGGGATTTGAAAGCAAAAAAAAGCGGGATACGTTTGAAAAAAAGCGGGACTACAAGAAAAATACATATTCGTTGGATAGTTTTTTAACCGACTTCAAAAAAGGAGGAGGTTCTCAATTCGACTGAATATTTTTTTTGTATGTATGTTATTCGATATCTTTGCGAATTATGAACCGATTTTCATAATTCTTTTTTTATTTGAAAGGGTATGATTTCAAGGTGGTCCCATATTCACCAAGTCAGGATCTGATGATCGAATGCCAGGGAAATCAAGGGAAACCCTTAAATTTTATAAGCACGTATGGTCAAATTCATTTTTTTTATTTGAAAGGGTAATTGCGAGGTGGTTCCATATTCACAAGTGAGGGTCTGATGATGGGATCTCAGAAAAATAGAGGGAAACCCTTAAATTTGCCCTATAGTAGACGGCAAAATAAAATTGTGCCATTCCATTGCTCTGCGCTGGATGTCGTACAAGGCGACTAAGGAATCTTGTTCACGCGATAACTTTTCTCCCGGAAGACGGGCATCAGCGTCTGCCGGGGTATTCCACCAATAAGCTACGCTCGCCAACTGAAGTCGGTTTCAATTTTTTTTTTAAATCAACTTTTTTATAGAATGAATGGGTAAGTTGTTTTGGTATGAGTGTAAACAATCAAAGATCAAATATATTCAGTTTGTTAAATTTTAAATTGGTTATATTTTTCCAAAGATTCAAATTCCGTCTATTTAATTTCAGTTGATGAAATCATAATTTTTGGCGTCCACTGCCAAAAGCAGAACCCCGTGCGGGACATTACACTTTAATCTAAAAAGCGGGACGTGCCGCCAAAATCGGGACTTCTGGCAACACTTGTATGAGAATACAAAAACATAATACAGATACACAGTGTTAATCCAATTTTAAGAGTAATTTAAATAAAATCACATACCTGACCATGCCTGATGAAAATATGTAAACGGCCAAACCTTCACATTAACCGCATCGAAAGGATACCACAGTAAAAATGGCAACATCAATTCTACTTGACCAGTTACAGAATATTTCAAACCAGTTATAATGAAAGGCTCGATAAAAAACGATATTAGTCCACATGTATTGAAAAGCCAAAATAAGCACATTACTTTATTAAGCATGGGCATAGTTTTCTTTAGCAAGTCTTCTTCTACTTCATCTCTGTATCGTCTTCTAGCATTAGAAATAGCTTGAAGTTTCCGCAAGGTAATTGGTATATCGTTGACATGATGCCCATAATTCATAAAAGAGAAAGATTTCATAATACCTAGCAAACACAAAGTAAGACAGGGCATAAAATAAGTAATTTCAAGGACGCTTCGGTGTATGAGAATACTGTCAATGAGCCAGGCTAATTCTGAGATAACAGCTATAGAGAACCATACACAGTTGACGGTAAAGAATAAGCGACAACGTAAGCGTTGCAATACTGTTCTGTTGATGTCGTTTTCATCCAATTGAAGACCGGAGACAGCTAATATTTTGTTCACAGTTTTCAAAGTCTTTTCAAAATACTCTCTCTCTTGGCTCACTTCCTCCATTTTATTGTGATAAATCTTTTGAACCACGTCACCGATTGCAGTGTCCACTTCATACTGTGTTTCTAAATAATCGTACTGACGTGACAGCTGTGTGTAAATAATTCGTACATCAAATTAAACTCGTTATACTTACTTATATGTGATTGTACTAAAACAATCAGTTTGACATTTTAATTTTAAGAAATGACTTAGTACGGTATAATGATAGGGGCGTGTTCTTTACTGCCTATAATTTAATTAAATACACCTTGTTTGGTATCATTAGTGACTTAATCGACGATAAATTGTTTAAAAACATATGTGGAGTCCTAGTGTATTGTTAGGATTCAGGGTTAGGCCGGAAGTGATACTCACATGATCCAGTACACCTTTAATGTTTTTTTTCGGATTTTCGGAAAATCAGTTACCTAGTGTATCATATTACTCTATGTATAAACGCAATCATTACTGAATGATCTGTGTACGCACAGCTAAAGCACTGGACGAATCGTATTGAAATATGACATACTGGTGATTTATGACAACAGAATCCTCTAAAAAAGGATGTTAGAATTTTCTCACGGGATACCGGGATACGCCCCGCCCCGTACGTCATAAAGTCAAAAATTACATTTGAAGCAGATAAGTATACAATGGGATACTTATATGCTTCAAAATGTAATTTATATAAAAACTAATAAATATATATATATATATAAACAAACTAAGGATATAAATTATACTATGTGTCAAAAAAGTATATATTTAATATAGATATATGCCAAATTTCATCCAAATCTCTTTAGACATTTGCTCGTGATGAAGTAACAAACATCTCAAAATATCAGTTTTGAAGCGATCGGTCTTGTAACTATAAAGTTCAAGATTATGACTTTTTTTTTCAATGCTGAAAGGAGAACCATATTCTGAGACTACGTGGACCTTCTGCTTTCAATTTCGAACGGGATCGGTCAAGTAACTAAAAAGTTCAAAATAGCGGTGATTTGTCCAAATTCTGATAACAGGCCATAATCCAGGACTACTCGAACACGAGATACCAAATTTGAAAGAGATCAATTAACTAAAAAGTTCAAAATGACGTACGTCCATTTTTTGCAACTCTGGCAATCAAAACAAATTTCGAGAACAAGCGGACCCTCAGATATCAATTTGGAAAGCAGCCGTCCTAGTACCTAAAAAGTGCAAAATGGTAGCCATACTTCTAGATCAAGTTCAAGACTTACAAGCCGGTCAAAGGCTTCTAAGTCTAAAAAATAGCTGGTCTGAAGCTCATTCTTGGTGAGATTTTTTTTATACTACGTCGGGTGGCAGACAAGCATACGGCCCGCCTGATGTGAAGCAGATACCATAGCCATATTAACGTTCGCAACATAACATATTGCTCGTGCGCCGCCACTGTCGCTGCCACCGCAGCAACTCCTTCTTTTCTGGTGACCTCACTCACTAGCAGGAACACAACAACCCTCAAGGGAATTGTTATTTGGCTGCGGTATTCTGTGAGGTGGAGGTACATATCCCAGTCCGGTAGCTTACAATTACGCTCCCCACCTCTCTTTTCACCAGAACTTCGTTTATCAGTCAGCAGGGTGCACCACGTGCAGGTGAAGTTGGCTTTGGTTCAAAGATGTTGATGAACCACTTGAATCCCAAACTTGTTTTTTTTTTTGTAATACACAATACACAACTCAGCATTAAAATCTGTGAATGAACTATAAATCACCTCCTGTTTTCCTACCCTTAGGGTTGAAATTTTGTTTCCAAATTTATTTGGGATTAACTTCGGGGTATACCATTTCCAATAAAAAAAGAATTATCAAAATCGGACTACTCTGTGAAAAGTTATTTGTCATCCATCACAATCAGTGAGTGAACAATCAATCATCCCCTGGTTTCCTACCCTTTGGGTTGAATTTTTTTTTCGAAATTTATATGGGATCAACCTCGGGGTATACCCTTTCCAATAAAAAAAAAAGAATTATCAAAATTGGACTACACTGTGTAAAGTTATGCGTGGTTTTACATTACAATCAGTGAGTGAACAATTAATCATCCTCTGTTTTCCTACCCTTAGGGTTGAATTTTTTTTTTCAAATTTATATGGGACCAACTTTGGGGTATTATACACTTTCCAATAAAAAAATATTTATCAAAATCGGACTACTCTATAAAAAGTTGTGCATGATCATACATAAAAAAAATATATATACGTGTCGAATTGAGAACCTCCTTCGTTTTTTCGTCGGTTAATGATCTGACTACCATTTTGCACTTTTTAACTTTGATATGGCTACCATTTTGCACTTTTTAACCGACGAAAAAACGAAGGAGGTTCTCAATTCGACACGTATATATATTTTTTTTATGTATGATCATGCACAACTTTTTATAGAGTAGTCCGATTTTGATAAATATTTTTTTATTGGAAAGTGTATAATACCCCAAAGTTGGTCCCATATAAATTTGAAAAAAAAAATTCAACCCTAAGGGTAGGAAAACAGAGGATGATTAATTGTTCACTCACTGATTGTAATGTAAAACCACGCATAACTTTACACAGTGTAGTCCAATTTTGATAATTCTTTTTTTTTTATTGGAAAGGGTATACCCCGAGGTTGATCCCATATAAATTTCGAAAAAAAAATTCAACCCAAAGGGTAGGAAACCAGGGGATGATTGATTGTTCACTCACTGATTGTGATGGATGACAAATAACTTTTCACAGAGTAGTCCGATTTTGATAATTCTTTTTTTATTGGAAATGGTATACCCCGAAGTTAATCCCAAATAAATTTGGAAACAAAATTTCAACCCTAAGGGTAGGAAAACAGGAGGTGATTTATAGTTCATTCACAGATTTTAATGCTGAGTTGTGTATTGTGTATTACAAAAAAAAAAACAAGTTTGGGATTCAAGTGGTTCATCAACATCTTTGAACCAAAGCCAACTTCACCTGCACGTGGTGCACCCTGCTGACTGATAAACGAAGTTCTGGTGAAAAGAGAGGTGGGGAGCGTAATTGTAAGCTACCGGACTGGGATATGTACCTCCACCTCACAGAATACCGCAGCCAAATAACAATTCCCTTGAGGGTTGTTGTGTTCCTGCTAGTGAGTGAGGTCACCAGAAAAGAAGGAGTTGCTGCGGTGGCAGCGACAGTGGCGGCGCACGAGCAATATGTTATGTTGCGAACGTTAATATGGCTATGGTATCTGCTTCACATCAGGCGGGCCGTATGCTTGTCTGCCACCCGACGTAGTATAAAAAAAATCTCACCAAGAATGAGCTTCAGACCAGCTATTTTTTAGACTTAGAAGCCTTTGACCGGCTTGTAAGTCTTGAACTTGATCTAGAAGTATGGCTACCATTTTGCACTTTTTAGGTACTAGGACGGCTGCTTTCCAAATTGATATCTGAGGGTCCGCTTGTTCTCGAAATTTGTTTTGATTGCCAGAGTTGCAAAAAATGGACGTACGTCATTTTGAACTTTTTAGTTAATTGATCTTACGTATACGATACGTATAATTTGGCTATGGGCGACATTCCTTAACATAGTAAATTAATTAATTAGATTTTGAGATTTTCCTTACTACTCCGAACCTTCGTAAAATGCAATGGTTCATTCATTTGGCAAAAAAATTCACGAAATTTACTTGATACTTGTGACGTTTTTAATCGACTCCAAAAAGGAGGAGGTTTTCAATTCGGCGGAATTTTTTTTGACGTGACAACGTCTTATAAATTGGTTAGCCGGGTGACACTTCAAGAAACTGGGTCACGTTATGCGCTTACAATGAGAGCGAGTGAAAGGCGCGTGCCTTTCACTCGCTCTCATTGTAAGCGTGTCGTGGACGCGTGTCCCTTCTAAGAGCGAGAGAGACTCAAAGTCGTTGTCACGTAAAACTTTCGCCCGTATACCGACTTTACAGGCAACCAATTTTTTTTAATGTTTGTTACTTAATAATTCCGTGATTTATAAACCTATTTGAAAAAAACCTTTTTTTTATTTGAAAGAGTATGCTTCCAGATAAGTCCCATATTTTTTTCATCATCATCATCATCATCGTAAGCCTGTATCTACGCACTGTTAGGTTTGTTATTTCATTACTCCGTCATTTATAAACCGATTTGAAAAAAACTTTTCTTATTTGAAAGTGTATACTTCCAGATTGGTCCCATAATTTTTTTATCATCATCATCATCAGCCTGTATCTACCTATCCACAAATGTAGAATAATGTTTGGAGTCGGTATTTTTTGTTAAAATTATTATTTCAAGTTTTTCAATTCATACAGTCGTAAGTTTCACTATCCACGTATATTTGTTGCTTTTCTGAATAATGAAATCGTAAGGACCATAACCGACAATTGACAATTTGAGTCCGGACCTCTTCGATCAAGTATCGGCTAGCCAAATGGAAGTTTGCGAAGTAGAAAAGCGTTGCGATCGCTAATTTGAACTGTGGAGCTCATACTAAAATGTTCGAATTGACAAATGTCACGTGATCTATCCAAAGAGAATGTAACCACTACGTTTTAAGAGACGGATGTGCCATACAAATAGCGTAAATTCTAAATGTATGAAATGGGAGCGAAAACAATCAGAATTTGTACCAAATTCGCTTCCGATTCATAGAGTCGTTTTTTTACCTTGAGTTGCGCCAGGCGATCTATCTAACGTTCGTTACGCTACGAATTACACTTGGCTAGGGGGGCAGTACTTGATCGAAGCCGGACCTGCTCAATTTAGGCGCCACGATGATAACCAGTGGCCCCAGAGCAAACATGAATGCCAGATGAATTTGTATGCCTTTTATTTTATACAACCAGATATTGGTAGTTTGTGACACTTTTGCAAAATAAGGATTCTTAAAATACGTAGCATCACACGAATATTTTAAGTCCTAATTATGTGCAGTTTCCTACACTACTTTATCTAATCTCATGAAATAGATGTAATATTTTTAATAAAACCATAAATTTAATTTAACAGCTTTATTTCTTTATTTAGCAAATTGAACATGCGTGGTGCGAATGCGATCACAGATTATGTAGAAATTTATTGCAAAGTTACAATGCAAATGCATTGCAACTTTACAAAAAAATTCTTAATATAGTTGAAACCAGGGCTAGTTGTATCGAAATTGAAAAAGTTATTTTTCGATACACTTGTCCTTAAAGAGCTATATCGAAAAGTAACTTTTTAAATTTATTTTGATAGCTTGTGCGTATAAGACTGACATTAAGATTCTGTGTTTAGTTTTTTAATCTCTAAATTTAAGTATGAGATTAGATAAAAAAAAATATACTAAATAATATATATGGGTCACTGAAACATAAAAATTCATAAGAATTTTAAGCATTTTAAAGTTCCGTCGTCAAGTCTCGAATTAGACCGGTGTGCCCAGAGTTTTAATTTATTTATTTTTTTGTTATATGAGAGGGGGGCAAACGAGCACGTGGGTCCCCTGATGAAAAGTAATCACCAGCGCCCATAGAAATCAGTTGTGACCATAAGGCGCCTTAACGAACGAACATTGAAACTTCAACTTCACAGCACCATGATGGTCATCGACAACCTCGAACAGTTTTTGAAATGGAAACTTGTTTAGCGACGTTGTGCACTTATTAGGATGGGTATAAAAATATTAAACTCGCATCAGGACACGTGGCCTGATCGAAAATTCGTAAGACGGAGGAAGAGTAGACCGCTGGCACGAAGTAGGAGAGGCAGTAATATCCCCCTCTCTTTCTACCGCGCGGCGAAAATGTATGCCTGCACCTGCTGTTTATTTTTAATACCTATATGTAATATAAATTGTTATGTTAGTGTATGATAGCGCAATAAATGAATATTGTATTTTACCTCATAAATGATAGTACTTTTATATTACTGATAAATAAAGCAATTCGTGCGAAATTATTCCCTAACCATTTCAAAATATGTAACGTTAATGTTCTAGTTTTTACTTCTGCTGGCACTCCCGGAGTGCAATGCGTTTTTTTTTTTTGTTATCAATACGTTACTGTAAATACAATCAAGCCCATTTTTTTCCGATCAAATCTTCGTTATGCCGATGAAGATTGTCGGTGGCTTCAATTCTTAATCATTCCACTGTTGGGATACGGGTCTTCCCTCAATAGAAAGAGTTAAGAGCATACTCCACCACGCTTCTCAACTGCGATTGGCGGTGGCCAGTGTTTTCTAGCCCCCAAAGACCACTGACTTGGCTTAACGACCGTCATCTAATGACAACAGCCAGAGCTCGAGATAAATTTTGATACTACACTACACAGTTATATTTATCACAACAATTGTATGTATGTATTTTCTCGTTTCCATTATGACAGTGAACGTGTTAATCTACTGCAATAAGTATGTACATATTTTGTAAAAATCTAACATTCCAACGTTTACTTACGGTGTTTACTCTTCACTTTATATCATGCATGTAAATCATATTGCATGCAATGTCCCGGACTTAGATATTCAAAATGAGAGCAATTCTTTGGATTCTAACATATTCGTCATATTTATGTATATATATATGATATATAAATAATAAATCCCCCCCCCCCTCCCCTCCTCCCCCCAACGCCGCAACTTCTTACTTTCTGGTGAACACACTCACACGTAGGAACACAACAACCCTCAAGGGAATTGATATTTGGCTACGGTGTTCTGTGCCAAGGCAGGCAGCTCACAAATAAGCTGTACCCCAGAATAACATGACAGCTAGAAGTCATAAACGCTCGTGACCTTATCGCCGCTCAGGTGACTCTCAGAGTCACCAAATTGACCAACGCGCTTTGTTGCCTATGAGTTGCTAGACCAGGTAAGTCTTTTGTTATTACATACGAGTCTACAATAAATTTCCTAAATCAGTGTTTTATTTACTTACCTAAAAATATTTTCAAAAACATCAAAAATGCTCTCAGGAATGAGTCATTCAGTCAGTCTATGCGCATACGCATCTGTCAGCCACAAAAGTACCGTCTACATGTCGCCAAAAAGACACCTTTAGAAGCCAGGTGATGATCAAGTGATTCTATTAAGATGGGTATATAATAATCTATTTTTATATTACACAAATATTTTATACCACAAAGGTGTCAAACATGCATACAGTCTGCCTGTTGAAAAGCAATTACCTCAGCCTATAGACCTGCAACATCAGAGGCATCACACACGCATTGATTAAAGTTTAGTATTTTTTTTCTACTATCATCTATACTAATATTATAAAGCTGAAGAGTTTGTTTGTTTGAACGCGCTAATATCAGGAAGGTTATAGGCTATATAACATCACGCTACGACCAATAGGAGCGGAGCACCAATGAAAAATGTGGAAAAAATATTCCTTTTGTGGGCTTACGTTGCGTGCGCTGCGTAAACGGTTAAAGTTACGCAAAAATCATGTATGATGGAATTGTTCCACTTGAAAAGTTCTAAAAAAAATTCCACGAGAAAGTTGGTAAAAAATAGTTATAGTGAGTTAATCTTAAAAGATAGACATATGCTGTCGCGGACTTTTTTTAGAACTTTTAAAGAGGAACAATTCCATCATACATTATTTTTGCGTAACTTCTACCGTTTACGCAGCGCACGCAACGTAAGCCCTCAAAAGGAATACTTTTTCCCATTTTTCATTGATGCTCCGCTCCTATTGGTGGTAGCGTGATGTTATGTAGCCTATAGCCTTCCTTGAAATATAGGCTATCTAACACTAAAATAATTTGTCTACCCCGTCTGTGATGCGATAATGCTAAAGAATTATCTTCTGTACTTGTATGTAACACAGATTAATAATGGGATGATGCGTGCCAGCGCACGACTCAGTCACCCGCTTCAGTCAGCGATTGTTAATCCTTTGTTCCCATCTGTTCTATTGAACAGTTCCATGATAGAACTAATGGTCATTTTTTTTCTCACTAGTCCTATGATGCAATATAATAGAACAAGTGGAACTTTTTATTCCCAATTCTTCTACTTCCGTCTTTTCATTTCTTTTTCATGTCATTAGCACTTCGATTTGTTATATTCCCAGAATAACACGTAGAACTAACGAAACGAATCTTTAATATCAAGTTGTTTTACGGTAAGAAGTACAAAATTAATTATGCTAATAATATCATAATAATCGGGCTTAAAATGGATGCAAAATAAATCATCGTACACAGAAAACATTGTTTGTTTATTATATACAAGATTGTTAGAAAATTAACGAATCATTTCCAAAAAATGACCAACGCCGATTTGACTACAAATATATATTTTTTTTTTTACTTATTGTAACAACACACCTCACTTCATACATTAACATCATATATATATATATAAATTTTTATTTAATAAATCCTAATAATATATAATTATATGTATATATAATCGAGTATATATATATATATATATATATATATATATATATATATATATTATATATAATATTATATACTCGATTATATATACATATATATATTATATAAAATTATATAATATATATATATTATATAAGTAAAAACAAAAAAAAATTATCTGTAGTAAAATCGGCGTTGGTCATTTTTTGGAAATGATTCGTTAATTTTCTAACAATCTTGTATATAATAAACAAACAATGTTTTCTGTGTACGATGATTTATTTTGCATCCATTTTAAGCCCGATTATTATGATATTATTAGCATAATTAATTTTGTACTTCTTACCGTAAAACAACTTGATATTAAAGATTCGTTTCGTTAGTTCTACGTGTTATTCTGGGAATATAACAAATCGAAGTCCTAATGACATGAAAAAGAAATGAAAAGACGAAAGTAGAAGAATTGGGAATAAAAAGTTCCACTTGTTCTATTATATTGCATCATAGGACTAGTGAGAAAAAAAATGACCATTAGTTCTATCATGGAACTGTTCAATAGAACAGATGGGAACAAAGGTTGTTAATATGTAATTAATTTCAAAATTCATAAGTTAGTAAAACGTTAAAAAAACACGTTAAGTATACATTCATTTACATTTTCTGAAATTCTTTGTAGACCTCCTTTGATAGTCAGCAGGGTGCACGGCGTCTAGGTGCGGTTGGCTTTGGCTCTAAAGATCGAAAGATGAACTACACTCCAAATGTATGTGGATTTCTTTAGCATGCTCTACAGCCTAGACAGCTTGATGGATTTCAACAGATCAGATATCATTAGATTATTTCAATATGGCGTACGCGAAAATCAATTAGAAAAAAAATCCCGACTGCAAAAGTGAATCATTACTTTTGCAGTCGGGGTTTTGTTTGGGTAATAATTAGTTAAGAATAACGATTAACACGTACAGCTTAGTAAATTCGTTATTATTAACGTATTTACGTAACAAAAAACAGTGTTAGTGTAGAAAGTAGTAAAACTATAAATTATGTAAAGTACAAAAATCTATATTATCAACTTGCACGACATTCAAAAATTCAACTATTTGGGAATAGAAAATAAAAATTTGCTAAATCTGCATCATAGTGACATTCATTTTGTAATTTTTTTTAAATGCAAAATTATAGCCCGAAGGGTTTTAAACCTTGGTTTCGTTTGCTAATAGGCTTGTGAACATTATTCATCATCATCATAATCAGCCTGATAATATTTGTATATATCCACTGCTGGATATAAGCCTTCCCTAATGCTTTCCACTATATGCGATCCTCCGCATTCCGCAACCACCCGCTTACAGCCGCTTTTTTGAGGTCAATATCGGTCCATCTAGAGAGGCGCCCAACGCTCTCAACCCTGAAGTAGAGGCCCCGCAACGGCTATACGGGGCCTCCACTTCAGGACTTGCCTTCTCTATCTGCCGTCGCTGAGTGGACAAATGTGGCCGGCCCACTGCCACTTTAGCTTGCTGATTTTGAGAGCTATGTCAACAACTTTAGTTCTTCTTCTGATTTACTCGTTCCGGATTCGATCCCTGAGAGAAATTCCGAGTGTAGCCGTCTCTATAGCTCGCTGTACGACTTACCTTTGTGAACTAGCCCGACGGAACTGTGTTCGAAAGTGTTTATCAGAATCGTAAAATTTACAAAATTAAGACGATCTGCGATCTTTAAATTTGAATAACTTATGTCCGACGTGTTTTATGACCGATCAAAGTTTGGCGGGTAAGTCCATTTTAAAACAATGAAATTGTTTTTAAAAAAATATTACCGTTGAAAAAACTATAAAAACTTTTGTTTCGGCACTAGCTACTTAAACCAGGTATTTAACATAGCTGTCGTACTATTTCTGTATACAATATATAGGTGTGACGTCATAACGTGTGTTTGTGTGTGGTGGCCTTTTGTATGGAGCGTTTTCGAGATAATCCAAAATTGTAGTTTTCAAGTTATCATATTTCGAGAAGTTTACCTATGCCTATAGTGATTGTAATGATTGTCCTTACATAACAAATAGTACACAAGTAAATGGTATAGTACAAAAAAATCGTACACGAGTCTATTAGCGCAGTACATTATAGGCTTAACTCTAACTAACTCTAAACTTATGCTTAAACGTAGCAATAATAACAGCTTTCTATAAATCCTTCAATATTAGGGATAATGTGTTTAACAATAAAATACATTCAGGTAGAAATATAAAATTGTTTATTGCTCACCAATCTAACAATAATCATTAACGAATTTAATTAAGTTGAAGTGCATATGCACTTTGCAAAAATATTGTTACCTCTCGGATACACTAATCCTCTACAAACTCTGTTTATAAATTACTGCTTATAAGCGGTTTCAAGCAGAGTGAAATACGACATAGCAGTGCTCATAATCTGTAACATAAAAAAAAATGTAACCCGATGGGTCTGTTGCACTTTTTGGGCACAGGGTGCACGTTCGCAGTCTTCTACAATGATGGAACTTGCCTGGTAGAATACGAGAGTGCGAAAATGCACTTAAGAACAATACACAGTCCAGGTACACACAGCTTTAGCATCACTGCCGGAATGCCATCTGGCCCACTCGACTTATGAACGTCAAGGAATAGCAAGGCCCACCAAACATCTCGTTAAGTGAATGAGATTTCCGGCATATATTTTTTTTTATACCACGTTGGTGACAGACAAGCATACGGCCTGCCTGATGGGAAGCGGTTACCGTAGCCATATTAACGCTCGTAACATAAAATATAGCTCGCGCGTCGCCACCCCCGCTGCCATCGCAGCATCTCCTTCCTTTCTGGTGACCTCACTCACTCGCAGGAACACAACAGCCCTCAAGGGAACCGTTATTTGGCTGCGGTATTCTGTGAGGTGGAGGTACATTCCCCAGTCGGGTAGCCTACAATTGCGCTCCCTACCTCTCTTTTCGCCAGAGTTTCGTTTGTCAGTCAACAGGGTGCACCGCGTGCAGGTGAAGTTGGCTTTGGTTCAAAGATGTTGATGAACCACTTACACCCCAAAACCACACCACGTGATGGAAGGTACAATAATAAACAATAATAAAAGGATAGAAGGTACAAAGACAAGGTAGAGCTGTAGCTGTAGTCACTAAGACCATTGTTAAGCCAAGTCAGTGGACTTTAATTGGCTTGGATAAATCCCAACATTGTCCTAAAAACACTGAAGCTGGGTGTTCGAATCTAAAATTCTAGGCTCATTCGGATGGAAGACAAATCTGTGACTAAGCAGAGAACTGAGGCCCATCCCCATGAATCCAATTAGTTGCTCTTGAATTTTATGATAATGATACGTACCCTGCAGAACGTGTTCATATTGATGTCAACATAACCACATGCCGTTAGCTTGCAGGGTTTTTGGGACCTATAAGTTACATACAATATTAATATGTAAAATGCCTGATCTTTTTTTTTTTCTTTATCTTTAGTTAAGTAAAATTTAATTGTACATTTGAAAAAGTTATATTCAAATGTACAATTATTATACAGCCATTACCGCGCGACTTTGTTCGTGTAGTTTAATAAATGTTATTCTTTACGTTTAAATATATTCGTTCCATACAGGAATATTTCCGGAATAATAAAATTCCGATATGTTGCCCTCAATGATATTCTTTAGCATGATCGAAGGTATACTATATAATCCCTCCCTCTCCCTTGTCTTCCAGTGCAAATTATATTAGCCATTCTGAAGGCTATCCCCTAACAAAAAAACTTAAGTCTACTATGCAATTTAATACATACAGATAGGTTTATAACTTTATTAATCGTCAGATTTTTTACTTACTTCAATAATTTTAGATGAAATTAATCTTATTCAAACGAAGGACACAAACAAAAAAGTGATACTTGGGAAAAATGTGATTTTATATGATAAGAAAAAGCAAAACAAAAAACATATTAATAAGTAAACAGTGTTATTTACCTTATTAACATCAATAATAGAGACTTCGCGGTTTTGACATCTGCTCGGTACCAATCAGAGTTCTGAACGGCATTGCCCACACCAAAACTCTATAAAATATTAAACACAATAAAAATAGATAGAGAATAAATTGTAACAGTCTGTTACAATTTATTAGTATTGGGTACCAAAGGTATAACCGTCACAATTTATTATAGACTCAGGATATTGGTAGAGTTCTATATCTCATAAGAAGTAATGAAGAAATCAGTGCATTTCAAGGAAACCGATTAAATAAATAGACAGTGGCGTAGCTAGACGTGGCCAAAGTGGCCCCGCGGCTCCGCATTTAAGGGGGCCTTGCACCCTTATGGACGTCTTGGAACGAAACGCCGTGATAAAAAGACTCTACTAAGAATAATGTTGCCGAGGATCTATCACATATGTGATTGGAAACAGGGGCCCTACCGCCGAAGCTGAAGCGTTACCATCGCATTTTTTTGAATGCGAAAATGAAACAATATTTTACATTGTTGGTAATTATGTTTAGCTCTACTGATAGAAACCCTAGAGCTCTACCGACTAAGCTTTAACCTAAGACCAATTTTTGGAATCAAAAGCCTCGGTGGTAAAAAAAACTCGGTGGTGGCTTCAGCTTCGACGGTAGAGCCCCTGATCCCTTCTGTCCTGAAAGAAAAGGGCCTCACTGATGCCACTTCGCTCACGTCTGCAATATGTTCAAATGCAGGCAGAATTTTGCTTATTCAGTTACAAAATGTATGTTTACTTACAGATTGCACAAGGACGTCGCCACAATAACAAAATATAAATATTTGACATAGCCCCATTGAGAGAAACGATACGAAAGGTGCCATCAAAACGAAGTTGTCAATTGTCTGCAATACAATATAATGAGATTAACTCTACAACAGTGAGGGACAAACGGCTGCAAATAAATTTAGTAATCATGAGAAAACATTTTGAATACACGCATTATAAAAGGTAAACATTAACCTATGTCTCTTTGAGCGATCTACTTTCATCTCTGTCTCTCATGTTGTGTCTGTCACTCTCTATTGACACTTGGAGGACTCTATACAAATACCACATCGTTAACATAAACCAATGAAATTTGCAAACGAGGAAAACATTTTTATGGGCTCTTTTACCTTACAGATTGAACTCTTTAATGTATTTTTTTTTAATCTTACTTGTGGTTATGTTATCGATTAATTCAAACATTTATACACTGAACAATACAATTGGGTTGTGAAAACCGAAATAAATGGTTACCGCAATAAAACAAAGGGTAACCAAAATATTTCTGTCATAAACCCAAATCATAACGGTTAATAAATCAATATGTTAACTCTAACCGTTTAAAAAAATAAGACAAGCACACCTTGAGGTCGTGCCCTAATCCTTCGGCTTCTCTGTCACTTCATAACACCTGTTAATGCGTGATCGAAATGCAGAAGCGCAAAAGAGTTGCTAAAATTCACGCTTTCAGATCTGCTGTCCATCTACGGAAAAATCTGTTTACATTTTTATAGGGCACAATACTCTGAGGAACCGCCGAGGTGGTAGAAAATAACATCATTTATTTCTTTCATCATTATTCCTGTATCTGCCCACTGTTGGATTAATATCCAGCAGTGGGCAGTGATGTGGTATTTGGTGGAAAGCCTTTTTAATATCTTCCCCAATACTTTCCACCAAATACCACATCACAGCCGCTTCCAGCTGATTTCTTAAGGTCATCGGACCATCTAGAAGGAGGGTGTCCAAGCTCCGTCGTGCTACGCGCGGTCTTCAATCTAATACCTTCCTCCACCATGTGCCGTCACTTAATCGGCAGATGTGACCGGCCCATTTCCACAGCTTGTAAACTCTGAAGGCTATATCGACAACTTTGGTTCTCCGTCGATTTTCTTCGTTGCGGATTCGATCCCTCAGAAAAACCCCGAGCATAGTCCTCTTCATCGCTGCGCAACCTTCAGCCTACCAAGCAGCAGACAATACCAAGACGAGGAAAAATCACGAGGCGGAGAGAACGGGCCGTATAACTATTCTGTATATTACTGGGGTTCTCCATATAGCAATACCCCCTCTCTGCATAATTTAGTAAGAGATGCCACTCAGCACGTAGCGATGTCTGGGCTGATGGTATGAGAAGAAGAGGTGAGAGAAACCGAAAGATTTCGCAGGCAGTAAACGTAAAGCCTATATCAACTTAAATAAGCTTCGAACAATAGTTGAGGTCGAGTCAAGTCCATAAAATAATTAATGAAGAAAAAGAAATTACCGTAACGTTGAAACCAGTTGCGCATATAATTAGTGAGCTTGAGACGACGTTGAACAGCGTTGACTTTGTATAAATCTTTTCCAGTAAATCGACACATCTATATGAAAAAAGACAGCTATTGACTTGAACTACATCAGGATAGAAAAGACTACTGTGACAGTACTGTCCATAGCAAAAATACAGACTTCATTAAGTGCCTAACGCTCAATTTTCACCGCCGTTGAATGGAATGGAAGCGACTTTTTGCAACGAAATTGTACGTAGCATAATGAACTTTATATCAATTGTATAACATATAAACTTAAATACGAGCCAAAAAGGTCGCGCGTCTTCCAAGGAATTCTCGGTCGCGCATTCTCGAGAATTCCCCTATTTTTAGCACGAATTTAATTGTATATATTGAACCTTAAACCTTAGTTTAAGGTTCAACTTAAAAATGTTCATGGTACATATTTTCAGCTTATATTATTAGTACAGATAAAAATGGTACAGGGAAGAACAGACCATGCTTGACAGTCACAATGCGATTGTAACTTTTATACGTACAGCATAAGAACAGTACAAAGGTCAAAATGTCTACAAGTGAAAGCGTGTACAAGGTTGAAGTGTTTTTAGCTTTCCGGAGGTCAAAGTATCGAAGGTCCATTCTCGCACATCTCTGTTATATTGTATACTAACCTAATAAGTTCTAGGTGTCTTTCGATAAGCTCTTTAAATACTGAATCAAATGCTTCGCTTTCAGTTCTATCGCTTTTTAAAGTTCTTACACGTATTCGCTGTATATCGTACTGTAAAGATTTGAATTGCACGTGTATGAACGTGCACGAAAATAAAAAGAAGCTATCTGGACCCAACACACAGAACGCGGTAATCACACCTGGAATAGAAAAAAAAATTAATAATACAGAAACATTGGTAGACATAATTTCTACGAACTGCAGATATTTCCACGTGATGCCAAAATGTCATGTGGCATAGGTACTAATAAGAATACAAAACGATACCATAATTTCTCTGTCTGTTTTAAGTCTTTCAAATAAAATTTGAAATGGTTTAGTAGCATCTTTGAACTAAAGCCAACCTCACCTGCACGTGGTGCACCCTGCTGACTGACAAACGAGGCTGCCCGATTGGGGAAGTATCTCCACCTCACAGAATACCTCAGCCAAATAACAATGCCCTGCAGGGTTGATCTGTTCCTACGAGTGAGTGAGGTCACCAGAAAGAAAGAAAGAACGGAAGGAGTGCAACAGATTGGCGACCCCTTGGTGTTGCTGATTTCCATGGGCGGCGGTGATTGCTTTCTATCAGGTGAGCCACATGCTCATTTGCCCCCTCTCACTTAAAAAAGTACGATACTTAAGTTTCACATACCTGACCATACCTGATGCACATACGTAAACGGCCAAACTTTCACATCAACCGCATTGAAAGGATACCACACGAGGAAAGGTAACATCAATTCAAGTTGACCAGTTGCAGAATACTTCAGAGCAGTTAAAATAAAAGGCTCGATACAAAACGATGTTAGTCCACATGCATCGAAAAACAAAATTAAATGAATTGCTCCATTAAGTATGGGCATTTTGTTCTTTAGCAAGTCTTCTTCTACTTCATCTCTGTATCGCCTTCTAGCATAAGAAACAGCTTGAAGTTTCCGCAAGGAAATTACTATATCGTTGACGTGATGCCCGTTATTTATAAAAGAGAAAACTTTCAGAATACCTAGCAAACACAAAGAAAGACAAGGCATATAATAAGTAATTTCAGTGACACTTCGATGTATGAGAATGCTATTAACGAGCCAGCCTACTGCTAAGATCATAGATATGAAGAAAAGTACACTATTGAAAATAAAGTATGGGCGACATAGAAAGCGTTGCAATAATGTTCTCTGAATGTCATTTTCATCCAATTGTAGTCCAGTAACTGATAATATTTTGTTGACAGTTTTCAAAGTTTTTTCAAATAAGTCTTTCTCTTGAGTCGTTCTCTCCATTTTCCTGTGCTAAGTATATCTTTTCAAACACGGCAATGATTGCTGTACCCACTTCTTGCTGTGATTTTTATATAGTCGTTGTATACGTGACTTATAACAGCTGTGTGTAAATAATTCCTATATCAAATTAACTCTTACTGACGAAAACTATCCGTTTGACATTTTAATTTTAAGGGTTTACTTAGTATAGTATAATGATACATTATCATCTTTACTCTGTGATTAAATTAATTATACCTTGTCAGATGTCTAGTACACGTCTAGTGGTTCATTAGTGACTTAATCAACTTTAAATAATTGTTTGAAAACATATGTAGAATCACAGTACATATTAAATATCATCACAGACCTTCGACTATTACGTAATGCTAATGATAGACTAATTTTGCTTCAAAATGTAGGTAGATTTTGTAAGTTGAGTACTAGTCGAGCCTCGAAGTCTCGAGGCTTTAAAACTCAAGTCACAGCTCGAGCCCCTAGCTCAAACTAACTCTCTAAAACAATAATTTAAATCATTATATTTGCTTTAGATTTTTTTTACTGTGTGCTAATACTGTGTTCAGGTAGGCAGTCGGAGTATAAAAAAAAATCCCTAAAGTCACTGAACGGGTTTATTAATACTTTCATAATTAAAAAAATACTAGGAGGTACCTAATCAGGCGGATGACAAGAGGCGACTGATGGCCCGTGAGAGTGCAACAACGTTAATATTTTTATCTACTCTCATACTGAAATTTAGAGGTTAACAAACTAAACACAGAATTTTAATGTCAGTCTTTTACGCACAAGCCTTCAAAATAAATTTAAAAATTTACTTTTACATACAGCCCCCTTACCACCATCTCTTATTGCGATTCAATAACTGAATAGAATGCTTATTCATACCAATGAATAAGCGACTCTATTTCAAATAGAATAGAGTCGCTTATTCATTGGTATGAATAAGCAATCTACTCAATTGATTTCGATACAGCTTCAGCCCTGGGTTCAGCTCTATGAAGGAGATTGCAATGCAAATGCATTGCAAATTTGCAAAAATTTTCGACATAATCTGTGAACGCGGCGAGGCGTGGCGCGTCGCGCATGCACACCACGGATGTTCGATCTGCAAATGGATTGATAAGTAAGAAACAAAGTTATTAAGTTAACTTCATGTTTTTATTTACAATATTACTATCATCTATTTCATGAGATTAGATAAAGTAATGTATGAAACTGAACAAAATCAGGTTTTAAAATACTCGTCTGATGCTATTATCACATTCGCCTTCGGCTCATGTGATAAACTCACACTCGTATGCGCGCATCACAACGCGACCTTTGATCGCAGTCTCTCAAAGCGGACTGGCGCTGGCGGGCGTCTTCGCCGTTCAAAATGCTGGCGAGACCGAACGAATCCCGCGCGGCAACTCTCTCATTCAATTCCAAACAACCGGGTTCACTCGCGGACGAGTGAGGGCGAGAAAATTTCAAACAAAACAACATATAAAAAAATCGTAGATGTATGCGCGTCTGCGACATATTATTATGATGTCGATATTGACTGAACAAAGATTATTTTGGAGGCGTCAGTGTGTAGCTTAAACGCACTAGATTGTTATTGTTAACCAAATACACCGTGTTGAACATTTGTTTTGAAATTCACTAAAAGCACTTTGATGTATCAACACCTGCGCCGATATCGCAGCTCATGTTCGTATTATCCTTTTAGTTCTTCAGAAGTTTTAGGTAAACGAAAATCTCAACCTCTTTAAAGAGAATCAGTGCATATTGACACATTTGCGAAATTAGGTCAAAAGATATACAAATTGCCGGGTGCGCCAGTAAAATGATCTTCATGATTCTTTAAATATGTTTCGTCGTTTTGATAAATTATGTTTTATTATATCTATTATAAATAAAAAAATATTCCTGGACAAATTATACAGCGCCATCTAGTCCCAAACTAATCAAAGCTCGTACTATGGGAACTAATTAACTGTTATATGTACTCATATACTTTTTTTTGTAAATACATGCATATAAGACATATAAAACACCCAGACCATCACTAACAGACATTTTCATGCACACAAATGTTTGTCTTGTGCGGGAATTGAATCAGCGACCTCGGGAGTCAAAGTGGCCATTGCTAGCCATTCGACTACCGAGTTCGTTACATGACTGGGAAGAATAAGCGACAAATTTGAAACCCCTTTTTGTTCACTCTTCAATTTGTTTCCATAAGAAGCAAAATACAGCTTCATTATAAGTACAGTATTTTTTATAATAGGTAGGGGAAAAAGTATTTTCGCATTATAGTATGTATGAACTTGTAATAAAATCTCTTTGGTTATACCATTTGTATCTAGCAGGTTTTGATATCTATAAAAAGTTTAAATTTTAAAAAAGATAATTCCAAATTCAAATTAGGTAAATGTGTGATTTTCATTTGTTTTTTTTACTGTCAAGATGAGTGAATCTAATGAAGAAATTCGATACATTTTAAAATTTTACTACAAAAAAGGTAAAAATTCAACGCAAGCTGCGAAAAAAATTTGTGATTATTATGGACCTAGTGCAGTGTCTGTGAGAGTAGCACAAATTTGGTTTAAGCGTTTTCAATCCGGAAATTTTGATGTCAAAGATGCACGTCGCTCTGGTCGCCCTGTTACGGATAAAATGGATGCCATTTCTGAAAAAGTGGAGCAAGATCGGCATATCAGTAGTTACGACGTAGCTGAAGAACTAGGAATTGACCACATAACAGTTTTGGCGCATAAAAATGTCGTGGTCAAAGACCGGCCAGGCTTCAGAGACTCTGGCGAAACCCGGGTTAACCCGCAACAAGGTGATGCTGTGTGTATGGTGGGATTGGAAGGGAAGATATTCATTATGAGCTGTTACCGCCAAGCAGGACTATCGATTCTGAACTCTACTGTGAACAACTGATAAGATTAAAGCAAAAAGTTGAGAGAAAGCGGCCGGAATTAATTAATAGAAGGGGTGTGATTTTTCATCATGATAACGCTAAACCTCACACATCTTTAGCCACTCAGCAAAAATTAAGAGAGTTTGACTGGGAGGTGTTAATGCATCCGCCGTATAGTCCTGACCTTGCACCTTCTGATTTCCACCTGTTTCGGTCTCTTAAGAATTCTTTAGACAATGTCAGGTTAACATCACGAGAAGACTGCCAAAACCACTTGTCGCGGTTTTTTGAACAGAAGTCCCAAAATTTCTATAGTAATGGGATCATGTCTCTACCTACAAGATGACAAAAAGTTATCGAACATAATGGCACCTACATACTTTAGTTAAATGTAAATAAACTTTATTAAAAAATGTTTTGAATTTTCATATAAAATACGAAAAGACTTTTTCCCCAACCTAATATATCAAATTGTAGAACGAAATACATTTGCTTTATATGGATATACAATAGGCTTGTTGCCCATGTCACAAAATTATAAAAACTCTCTATCAGTAACGTAAAATACATAAAAATAGAGCGATCTGCGATCTTAAAATTTTAATAACTTATGTACGACGTGTTTTATGTTCGGTCAAAGTTTGGTGGGAAAGTCCATTTTAAAGGTATGAAATTATGAAAAATAAATATTACCATTGTAGATACTATAAAAAATACTATAACTTTTGTTACGGCACTGGCTACATAAACGCAATATTTAACATAGCTGTCGTACAAATTTCTGATTTAATGCATATAAAATAGCACGGTGTGACGTCATAACGTGGTGGCCTTTTGTATGGAGAGTTTTCGGGATAGTCCAAAATTGTGATCTTCAAGTTATCATATCTCGAGAAGTTTTTATGCAATCGAATTAATTATTTCACCTATATTTATATTATTGTGACGTCTTTAAATAACAAATCGAAAAAAAAAATGGGACACAAGCCTATTGAAACATATTTTGTCATGTACACACAACATGTAAAATAGGCTTGTTGCCCATGTTACAAAATTATAAAAATTCTCTATCACTAACGTAAAATACATAAAACTAGAACGATCTGCGATCTTAAAATTTTAATAACTTATGTCCGACGTGTTTTATGTTCGGTCAAAGTTTGGTGGGAAAGTCCATTTTAAAGGTATGAAATTATAAAAAATAAATATTACCATTGTAGAAACAATAAAAAATACTATAACTTTTGTTACGGCACTGGCTACGTAAACGCAATATTTAACATAGCTGTCGTACAAATTTCTGATTTAATGCATATAAAATAGCACGGTGTGACGTCATAACGTGGTGGCCTTTTGTATGGAGCGTTTTCGGGATAGTCCAAAATTGTGATCTTCAAGTTATCATACCTCGAGAAGTTTTTATGCAATCGAAGTAATTATTTCACCTATATTTATATTATTGTGACGTCTTTAAATAACAAATCGAAAAAAAAATGGGATACAAGCCTATTACTGAATTTGGAGAGAATAATATTTTTTTTATTATTACTGTATTATTGTTATTTTCTGTACAATTCCCAAGAGAATTACTCCAATTTCATAATGAAATTCATATTACATTTGAAATTCTCATTCCAGTTAGTCGTAAATATATTTCATAGACTACACTACGTTTTATAGACACCTGTCAGCAGAGGTGCTGTTAAATGTTATTTATTATTAATGAGTTAAAAGCTAATGCTCAATAATATAACACTTTAACGGAACCGTTAATTAACGTAACATGTTATTTATTCATTCACGTTTAAATTGACTCTTAATTTCGTTGTGTTGTCTATTAACTTCTATCCGAAATAGTTAATTTTAATCGTATTAACGCTATGTTAAAATGAAGAAAGAGTGAGGTTGAATAAATAATCAATAAACTTTCCTTCGTACTTTTTTTCGTACGTCTTTCGTTTCGTCGTTCGTATGTTAAAAATAACAGTATCGTGTCGTATGTTTTAACAGTGTTATATTATGTTTAATGTAATTAACATAATAATTTAGTTGTTGTAACTTTTAACACCCACCTCTACCTGTCAGGCGTGGCAAACATGAAATAGATAATATATGAGATTTTAGACAGCACTTTCATGTAAATATATAGCAAATTATTTTGCTTTCCATAGAAACAACCTGCACTTATGTGAAACATCTGTCTCATTTTCTTACATGATGCCGTAAGCTGCTTTTTGCTGTGAATCTGTGAATGCTTTAGAAATTATCAACTTTTCTCTAGCTTTGTCTAATATACATATGCTATAGGCTATTAGTCTACTATGTATATGACTATAGTGCTACAAACGTTATATCTTTGTGATATATCACAAACATTTAAACTCTGTAGATTATATTAATATTATTAACAGAAAAGGTGTATGTAGTTAATTGATTCAGGTGTTGTTCAGTTAGTACATACTAACTACTGCCGGCCGGCACCCACCCACTACCGTTAATAGATGCATGCAACTCCCGTGGCTGCTTAGTCGTCTCTGCTCCAGCTGCTGCGGTCATATCTGTGACTCTTCAACATCTGAAATAGAAGAAACATGCGACTGTCGCTCCCCGACTAGCGTGGTCATGCTGGTACTAACGGTAGTGGTTGGGTACCGACCGGTAGTAATTTGCTCGAGCTAACTGGTGTCGGAAGCACAGTAGTAAAGATCAAATTGCCAGAAAAGGTGTAATCGAACCAGGGCACTATTGAAGTGACTTTAAGAATTATTTCTAAATTACAGAAATTTCATACTTTATTTAATTAATAAGAAAATATAAAATTGACGCGAACGAAACTGCGTGCGAAAAGATAATAGAGAAAATATAACTATGTTTACCGAACTCTAATCCACATTAAAAATAACATATGACTGAAACTATACTAATGTTACGTAATCTGTATGTTTTGTTACGATCTCATATACTTACATCACAAGACACATGCTATACTGCACCTGGAGACAGTAATGGATAATTTATACATACTTATAACTGATCCGATAGACGTTGTCAATAAATATATAATAATTTGGGGTGTAAGTGGTCTATCAACATCTTTGAACCAAAGCCAACTTCACCTGCACGCGGCGCACCCTGCTGACCGACAAACGAAGCTCTGGCGAAAACAGAGGTAGGGGGCGTAATTGCAAGCTACCCGACTGGGACATGTATATAGATGCAAAGCAGGTTATTTACGATTTTAACCATGCGGTTAAATATGTATTCTTCGTTATTAACAGTTAATTAACCGCATTTTATGCTTATTACGGTTAAATACCTGATGATGATAGATGATTTGAATTTATTTATTACTTATTCCCCATATTTCATTTGTTTCACATACACGGAAAATCTATGGTTCATTATGTATAGATATAAATATATAGCTATGCCATGAATTGATGGATAGGCGGTCACGTTTTATGGCCTGATGTATTCCCAGCAATTCGACAAAGGTTTCACTTGAATCCATCATGTCATTCGGGTTTGGAAATACGATTTACTATCCCAAGGAAAATACTTTATTATTCGGGGAACAATTGCCTAAATGTTGACTCAGGATATACTTACACACACCGTGCAAAATTTTGTCGAAATCTGATTAACAATGCGCATGCCGCAGTCCCATGGTGGGTACAGTGCCGGTACAGCGCTTGGTACAGCATTAAAATTCGCGGCACTCGAGCGGTTAATAGATTTTACATGATGCGTGTACAATAGACAGATAAAATAATATTGATTTAGATTCAATATCATTAGTAGAGCCCAGACGAATTCTGAATAAAAATAATATTCCAAGAACAGTCAACCGGACATAACTACATATTATATTCAGCTCTATACGCGTTTTGCTGGACACTTTAGCTAATATGTAGTTAATCCCTTACGCAGCTTAAAGAAGCGGAACTTTAAAAATGTACACAGTAATGCATAGCGAAAAATCCTAGCTCTATGGCCGCTCCTTCCAGCCGCGTAAGAGATTGACTACACTTTCCGCTCAATTCAGCTTCTGTCCATAGAAAGACACCTTTTTTTTATGGATAATATGTGTAAGCGGCGCTCGGAGGTGGAACAGCCTGAATGCCGTAGTACAGCGCTGAATACTGGTGTCAGCATGCGCGTGATAAAACTCCCTTGTCCTCATTATACTTATATAAATTTGCCGCCAAAGATGAAGAGACTCTGAAAGAAAGGATGCGAATGCCAGTTTTGTATGGAGATTATACGAAACTAGTGTTTCCTATGTACATAAGCTGAATAAGTGTACAACATTAACTCATAATGGAATCGCAAGACATTAACCAAGTACTTTGTTAATGTCTTGCGCATCCAGTATGGGTTGTATCTGCCTCCTGGCTAGACCATCTTAGGTATACTTCAAATGTAACGCTATACATGCTACTGACCTTACAAACTCGATCGCCCTACAATTTATTATATGTACAGATTTTATTTACAATGATTGCAAAACATTTAGTTTACTAGCTCGTTGTTTGGTGATCTCATTTCTGTTCGATTTCTGGGAATTGTTCGACACACGTCAACATTGATTCGTGGTATTTTGGTCAGTTTCAAGTTTCATATTGAAAATCTTTAAATAAATATTACGTACCTTATCATCATCATCATCATCATCAATACTAAGAGGGCCAGCCCTCTGTTGCTGCATCGTTCTCCATTTCAACTTTCCTGAGCTGTCGTCTTCCTCTGGGTCATATATTGTCTCCTCGGACGCCGCGTCTTGTTTCTTCAATCTTATCTAAGGTCTATGATGGAGGTAACCTTATAATATAACCCAAAATTGAAAAGAGAAAAAGCATTCTTGGCAGTTTTTTCTCTAAATCAGTAGAAATGTAAAGACGTGTTCTTTTGGAGGTGATTCAATCATTACATTGTTAAGAAACATTGTAATAAATTATTAAAGTCGTTAAAATTGTCTCATAATAACTGGAAGAAGTTGTATTTGTCTCATTTTTCAAGAATCATGTAGCAATGCAATTAAATAATGAATTATTAATATTCCCACTCTACTTCTTCATTTGGTTCCAACAATTTTGATTCTCATCCGGTCAGTGCCGATCGGCGTGTATTTACACAATAAATTATGAATTATACAAACATTGGGATATATTTTATTACGTTATAAACTCGCAAGTCGGACACAAGAGTGGCAAATGCGTCAGACCACGAAACGATCGTAGGAAATACTTTTATAATATGTAACAAACGGACACGCCAATGTTGTATCTTATTATTCAGTACGTCCATAAATTTAAGCTAATTCAAAAATTACGTTATTAGGGACGAGGCCAAACGAGCGTAATTTTGTGAGTTGTGTAAAAAGTAACAAAAAAGGAGAAGGTTCTCAATTCGGCTGTATTTTTTTTATTTTTTAATGTTTGTTACTTAATTAATCCGTGATTTATAAAGCGATTTGAAAAAAACTTTTTTTATTTGAAACAGTATACTTCCAGATTGATCCCATATTTTTTTCATTATCATAATCATCATCATTAGCCTGTATCTACCGACTGTTAGGATTGTCAGTTCAATACTCCGTCATTTATAAACCGATCTGAAAAAAACTCTTTTTATTTAAAAGAGTATACTTCCAGATTGGTCCCATATTTTATTCATCATCATCAGCCCTTTATCTACATACATAAATGTAGAGTACCTAATGTTTGGAGTCGGTTTTTTTTTTGTTAAAATTATCACATTAAATGTACAGTGGCGACGCAAAATGTGTGCACCATTTGTATGAAACCGACGTGAATTACGCGACACACAAAATTACGCTCGTTTCGCCTCATCCCTAATCAATCGTTCAATGTAACTACTAATAGGATATTAGGAAAATAATAACAAACATTTCTTTAGAAAAGGCAATTTATTTAAGTAATGAACAATTCAATAAATCTTTTTTTGTAATTATAGCAATCATATATATATATATTTTTTGTCGGTCGTAGCCATCTATCCATAATAATTGTCCATGATTATGTACATTCAAAGAATCTGTTAAATTTACATATCAAGTAATAGTTATGCATGCAACTGCAAAACTGTAGTTATAGTTAAAACAAAACACGTAGTTGAGCTACAGTCATTTTGTATTACTGCGGTACACAACTTAGGCTTTTATGTAATTATACCACTAGAAATAACTAATTGTGTGTGTGCTGGAGATATAAATAAATATTTCATTCACTCATTTCGACTATCGTATAACGAAGATATTCGAGAATATTAGACTATTAGTACACCTCGACCACTCCATACAAATGTCGCGTCGTTTACCACTACATAAACAATGACGTCTGTGCAGAGCGTGAATCCTGTTCCAGATTTGTCTCAGAGGGGAGGTGAGGTCGACACGAGAGAGCAGCAGGGAGCGGCCACACTGTGTCATAGGTACTATTACTTATACTGTGGTCATAGTAACATAAAACAGCATGTATAAGTAAAGTAATAGTAGTATTACATAATATGACAGTTGCTTACACAACTTTATTTACACTTTATTTACATGTATGATGTTTTCAGAAAGTTATTCTCAGCAATAATATAGGCAAAATTTCCAAAATTGGGAATATTCCCAAAATTCCCTATACAAAAGTATTTACCTCAGAAAATATTTCCGAGAACGGCACATCACTAATATACCACAAACATGTGTGTCATGGTAGCTAACCATTAGTTAGGACAATAATTTTGAAATGCAATGATTCGGGTAAACGCCAATGAAACGTCTTTCAAATTATTATTCGAATAAATATGTAACCCGTACAATTTCCACTATGTTTAGCGGACGAAATTACACAATCTCGGGATGATATAGTCATTCTATTTATTTAAAACATAAAAGATTTTTAATATTGATATGGTCGCTCTAAGATTTTGTTAGGTTAGCTAATTACGTAATAACTGAAGACAGAAGGACCCATAAGTAGGGACTGAATAAATTAACCGACTTGGTATTACATGGATCTCATAACTTTTTACGGTAGAAGATCTGACTTGCGAGACTTGGTTTTTTTACAAGTTATGTTTTTGATGGCATATATATATACCCAGTGTCACCTCACAGTTAAGACGAGTCTAATGACACCTCATGTATTGTAATTCGTCAAGTCAAGCGATTTGGCTGTAGAGCATGCCAAAGAAATATACATACATGCACTCAAAAAACATAACCATCCCCTGTTCGTCAGTAAGGTAAAAGTAGCAAGAAAATATTTACAACACCACTTATGCGTTCGTATTTTTTTTATACTTCCTAATGAACTGAAGGATAATAATATGCCAGTACCATAAAACCAACTTAAAACATTCCGAAATTTCGATCTTCCGTAGACAGTGTAGAAGCTCATATTTTTCTCCTAAAAAAATCTCCCACCAGTACATTGCATTCCTACAAAATTTATGAGGTTATTCGAGCAGGCTCTAGGTATGCTTATTTGACACGTGAATGAAAAATGAATAAGATACTTAAATTATGAAACTCAATGTACAGCAGATATTCGCTACTTTGAGCGGTAAATGATTCAGATTCTTGAAATGTACCGTACCTATTCGGACACTTCCCTAATGTCTTTTCTAAATGTTCTACCATTGCGTTAGTGATCAACTCCTAGTCGATATAAACAATCATACAATTCTGTAAACACGCGTCCGTTAGCTATAAACTCGAGATCATGATATCGCACGTTACCTGTTTTATTTGTATGAAATACTAAAGTCATAAAGTAGAAGGTATAGTGCATTGCAACAGCAATAGTATATCTAGAACATTGCCAAAATAGCAAACTAGCTTTCAATATAGAAATTTCGTATTCTGTACTGATTATACCGCATCGTAATATTGTTCGCCCCTGAACTATTGACGAAAATAAATAACGTAAATGCATATATTTGTATAATCACATGCTTTGTCTAGACAATACATCGCCGAAGATATCTCTCGGAACGTCAAACAAACAGTGCAATGTACACAAACACAATACGAGTCACATCTTTTTTTGTATTGGCACGTTAACAACATGCCACGAAGATGAACAAAGTGGCCTCTTAATTTACAAAATCTTTGTTACATTTTACTTATACAAATTGTGGTAAATCAGCTTTGCAGTGTGAAATGAAGCGAGCAAATCGCCCTTGAACTTCGTGGCTATTACATAATTTGGAAATGTCACGCAATGGAACAGCGTCCGTGATCAGCTCACATAATTGAAATAAAAGAATGCAAAAGGAATTAAGGAAGGGTTTTCCTTATTAGTGCTTATTATTCTAGAGCAGTTAACTCATTAACGTAACGAGCTGCAAAGCTTTAAGGGAGTGGGTGGAACGATCTGGCCAATATATAGAATCAATTTTATTTCAGGTGTTTTAACAATAAAGGGATCCGATGTGTTACAGCTGGTTTACACTGAGGATTCGTATATCACTATTTGAACTATAGGCGGTTTCTTTTCAGGGATAGGAGCAGTGATGTCTCTGATGACGGCTTCTACTGCTGCTTCCCACTCGATACGACGTTTGTCTGATAGACCGTCGCGACCGGCTGTCAGTCGTGGCATCGTGACCTGGAACAAATAAGTTGAATATGGCATCATGTATTATAACTTATGAAACTAGCTACGTGCTATAAAATGCAATACTACTAAAGCACTGCATTGTAATGGTCGCGGTTTTTATGTATAATTGACGCTGAAGCTTAATTAAGCTCGCGTGTATCAAAGCCGTTGGTTCAATAAAAGTTATACCTGGTATACATTATAAAAATGTATTATTACAGAAAAGCTGAAATGCAGAAAGGCTGAAAAAAAATTTTAAATGTTTATACAAAAAATATGCAATGCCTAAGCTTTCAAATACTTATAATGGTAATGAGAAAAGCGTTTAATTAAGAACACGTTCCTGGTTATCGTACTTCTATTTGATGATTTTTTTTAAAGTAACATTTATTATATAACAGTGTACCGACCCGGTACATCGTCGTTTAAAACACATGTTTGACCCATTTGATTATTTTAAGGAAAGACTTGTAATATGCGTCATTGCGACAACGATTTGGCCTGCGTTCCACAATTTATCTGATCTTTTTAATAAGATCCGATTCACAGACGTAGAATTTTTTGCTATGTCCGATCCACATACCTAGGATATTTTGCTATGTCCGATTCACAGACGTAGGAATTTTTGCTATGTCCGATCCACATACCTAGGATATTTTGCTATGTCCGATTCACAGACGTAGGATTTTTTGCTATATCCGATCCACACGCCTAGGATTTTTTGCTATGTCCGATCCACAGACGTAGGATTTTTTGCTAAGCTCGATCCACATACCTAGGATAATTTGCTATGTCCGATCCACAGACGTAGGATTTTTGCTATGTCCGATTTGATAGTTCACTTCGTGCATTTTCATTAAGAGCTAATATCATATTGAACGATATTCAATTCTAAATATCGGAAGATAAATGAGATAAGGAAATTCTAAAAAACGTACGTCTTTAGAATTCATATTCCTTATCTCGTCTAGGTAGATAACACGTTATTGCTCCATAATCACTTCGGATTCTGTTCTACGGATGAGTAGAATTTTCAGTAACAGTTTAACATCACCTTTTATAAATGTATAAAAGGCAATGCCTAACATTTTGTTTAAAATAATCTGATGTAATGACATCACATTTTTGAAATTCGTCAAACGGTTTGGGCTGTAGAACATGACAAAGAATTAGACATACGTAAATATATACATACATAGACTCCAAAAACATTACCCTCCCTTCTTCGGCAGTCGGGTAAAAACGGAAGGAAATCGCTTTATTGTGTGAACCGAAAGGGTAAAAGCTATAAAATACGAAACGTTAAGTACTTATTCAGCTTTCAGTTTAACCGATATAAACAAAGCAAATACGTTATTGGAACTCTTGGAGGAAGTTCTGAACAATAACCTACGAGCACAACTATAGGACTTTTAATTTATCTAGACAATTATACTTTTGCTAAAGTATTCAAAAGAATAATTGCCAGTGAAACATCCTGTGAGGAATGTTCGTTTATTTTCCTTTGTGAAAGTATTTTATTTGGAATGAGTTTCAAGCTCTATAAAAGCAAGCTGTTGTTGCAATGGAAAACGAAATCACTTAGCAATAAAGACTCAATAGTGTATTACAATTTAACAAGAATATTAAAAAAATATATGTATGTTTTTAAACACAAGCTTTTATTAGTTAATTAAATAAATAAAAAAGTTTATTTACTGTGTTTGGTTCTTTAAACCCGAACATTTCATACCCATATCCTAGAAATTAATGTAGAAATCATAAATCGCCATTTCGTGGCGGCCTCCATATTGCATTCATAAAGCTGGCAGTTAGATAATCGTGCATTGTCACGAGAAACAAACGAATATGCATAATTTCAGCTGAGAAATCGGTCATATTTAAAGATGATACATACAGATTGATTACAGATACCGCGGTGTTATTGTCATTTATTTTGAAACTTTAATTTTATTTATCGACAAAAAAAGTGATATATTTTTATATGAATAACATTACGATGTCGACAGATTTCAGGAAATCACTATAACACAACATCAATAACAGTCTAAAGATTTAAGAGGAAGGTCATTGAAATACTGACGCAGTTTTACAGTTCGACATTTTACGAGCACTATATCGGAAATTTATAAAAATACACCATACATTCGTCTTACTGACTTTAAAATTTCAAACTATACATTGCCGTGTCAGAGCAATATATCACACTTACCACAATTCACAAGCATTAACGACTAAGTCTTTTCGTCATGTATATACACACACTACAGCTGTTGTGAATAGCAGATTCAAGCACCCACAAAATGGACTTTGTAAACATCTAAAATTAATCCTTAGTTTAAAATTATCTTGGGTTGTTTGTAGAAAACGTTCTGAAGCCATAAGATAAAGTAAGTTTAACGTTTAGTTAACAATACTGTGAAAGAAAATTTAGCATCACAATAATGTCAGCTTTTGAGATTAATTAATTTGTATATACATATACTATTCAATTGATACTGTCAACCGATTTTCCGGTAAGTTTCTTAGATTAAACCGATTTATCTTTATCGATTTCAATATACACAATCGAATATGTTCTGTTGTAAGATTTAACTTTTTTAATTTTTCCCTGTTTCGTAGATTTTAGAATTAAACAATATTTTGTATTTCATAATAAAAAAATATAACCCGTTTTTCATTATACATGTGTATTTTTTACCTAATCAACGTCTGGGTCAAACAGTACCGGTCTGCTTTTGTATGTACTTACTTACCAAAAAGAAGATCAAGTCACAGAAGAGATCCCAACTAATTAGCACTATCCTTGCTTTTTCTACATAAAATGCTGTTCTATTTCGAGCGTATCAATTAAAACGAGACCATCCATTTTCCCACCAAGTTTAAACATTACGAAATAAAGCAAGCAGTAGGAGCTGAACCGTTTGGCTTATTTTATTGGGCAATAAAACTAAAAGGGTGGTATTGCGACATTGAAACATACGATGACCTCGATCCGACTTATGCAAGCATTGGACACACTAATGCGAGTGGATACTATGGTAACCATTAACGTGATGAAACATTATATATAAGTATTTATAGATGTCAATGGATAATGTTATGGCATTTCTGAAAAGAAATATAGGCAATGGAGTGCCGTAAACATACCATAACAACCTCGGAACTCGGGTCCACTGAACGAATTTTTGTAAAACTTTTTGGAATACATTTAATTAAAATTTAAATATTAAAGTTTACCCATTTCTTATTGTAGACGTAAACTTTTTAATTTTAAAAGTAACAGTTTTTAATGTATTCGTTAATTTTCTGTTAAAAACTCGATTCTTACAAATAATACAAACTTGTCTTTCAGGCCTCTAGGTACAAAGGTGCAAAAACATATCGTAACTCTTATATAAGTATGTTAGTAAGTATAGCCAACCCGCACTGAGCAGCGTGGTGGAGTCCCCTTCGATTGAGAGGAGACCAATATCCCAGCAGTGGGATGATATTATGAGTTGATGCAGGACATGTTTTTTTTTTCACACATCCTGTACAAACTTTTTGCAGCCCCTGTTTTAGATCTTTGGAGGTTGAAGTTCCCAAAATCATTTACATTTTTTTTTATATTTGGTCCGATATGTATACGATTTTGAGTATTACCGATTTTTTTTTCGTAAAAATATTGAGATAATATTTATATTAACAATATTCTAACTCCGTTCAAAAAATTTGATAGTAGGTAACCATTTTACGCCTCCGTACTAGCTACATTATAATTTGAAAGAAACAAAGAAAAGCATTGAATTAATATCATATCACATTGATGTGTAATAATATATTAATTTCAATGTTTTAGGTCTTGTGTATTTAGTAGTATTGATATACACAAAACATTAATCATTTAACAAATCTCAAACATCTCAATATATTTCTTAACAACAATGTAGTATCATACAGCATAATTTTAAGACATTAAACCGACAATATAGTTATTCTTCGCCAGAGGACTTTACCAAATGGCTGAACTAACATCAACAATTAATCTTTGTGGGTCAATGATCATATATATCACAAAACCAGCGCGATGAAAACAGCTCTGAATAATTTTCTCTACGAAAGCATTGCCGAAGTGTTCGAGAAGAGAATGGATAGAGCGTGCATTACCCTGCAAAATCCTTCTCTATTATAGGCATTATTACTACTAGGCCGGATTCTAGCCCGCTGGGCCGAAATCGAGGTTGAGTGGAGCGAGTAGATTCGCCGAGTGTATGTTTTCCATTAATATCAATGGAAAATTTATTTGATGATCATTCCTCAAGGACATAATCGAACTCAATTTTTTTTCGACACAAACATCAAGCATGTTGAGGTCTTTTTGTGATTGTGAATTGTGACAAGTTTTATCAAAATCGGTGGTTTTGGAGACTATTTATTTTCAAGAATGACTTTCGGCGTGTATAAGCGTCTCCACTCAAGTATTATGGGTACAAGATCCTGCTTGAATATATGGAATACTAGCGGCCCGGTACGTGCTTCGCTACGTATAAAGTGAAATAATAAATTAATTTAATTGGAACATCAAATTCATTTTATTAATTGCTAGCTATTTTAAAACTTATTCCAATAAACAATATTTTTTGTTTTTCCATTTTGAGCATGAATAAACAAACGGCAGGGAGGTACCGATTCTGGAACAGGCAACATAAATTCGAAGCACGTCCAAAATGAAATGACCGCATGAATGACATAACAACATGCTTGTACTGTCAACTCTGAAAACAGTTTCAATATGACAGCACAATCCCCAGCTGTAAAAAGTTTCAATTTGACAGCAAAATCCCCATTAACAAAATGATCCGCCATTTATTGAATTCATTTGTTACAAAAAATGTGATAAATGAAGAACCGCTCTTCCGATTTTGTGCAAACTTTACAGAAACCATCTACTAAATAGTCCGAACAAAGCCTAAACATTTGGTTTGGATAGGTGAGCCCGTTCTTCAGTTATAAAATTACAACGAAAAGTGGCATTGATTTTTATATATATAGATTAGTAGGGAATGCAATCTCGTTCTCGCGAGATTGCATTCCCTAATTACTATCATTCCAGTGAAATGTAAGCTATAAGGTTGCTCAGTTTTACAAGCTTCTATTTAGTTTATTTATCCCGATGTCTGTAACCAAATCATGCAAGTTAAATTTGACCTATTTCACTAGTGTCCTATCGAGCAGCTGAAATTTGGCACACTCATTTCATTATCGCGCCGATGCTCGTTTACCCAAATGCCGCCATTTTTGCAGCCGTAGCAAACTATAATTTCCATATTAGTCCCTGTAATATGGGTGTAGAATAAAATTACTTGACCAGCGAAATACAATCAGTAAACATTTTAGTTATTTTTTTTATTAACAACTAATAAAAGCTTTTTTAAAAAAATATTTTCCTTTTTTTGTTTATTCTTTCTGAGTTTACAATTTGAACGTGATAGACTGTAATATAAATCAAATAAGTGTTCTCTGAATATTTTCGGAAGCTAAAAGCGTTTTTAATGAGTAAATATTATACCATTTCCACACTAGGGCACAAGTCTCATTTCTCAGCGTTAGTCAGTAAGCATACAAGGAATATTTAGACGGAGACTTGTATCTAATTTTGATATACATATGTGCCCCAGTGTGGGGTGGAGAAAGCCGTTTCCTTACAGTTTTCGCCGGCACATCTGGTGTGGGCTTAACTTGAGGTACTTTCCACGGACTCAGACATCTGACCCCCTTGTTCACATCCTGTGTGGATAGTGGAAATTTACTTATGATCATAATAACTATTTGTTATTATCTATCTAGTAGCTTCGTTGACTGCCACTTTAGACGTCGTGCTGGACGGACGTGCTGTCTGCTCGCAAGTTTCAGTTCTTTTTGTTAATTAGTTCTCTATGTGTGTAACAGTTAATTTTGCTACACAATTATCAAATTATGTCTGGTTAATATTCTTTTTGAAGTGAAAACTTCTTTAGCGGCGTTGTGCACTTTTTGGGATAGGTAAAAAATGTTAAACTCGCGTCAGGACACGTGACCTGATCGAAAATTCGTAAGACGGAGGGAGAGTAGGAGAGGAAGTGATATCCCCTCTCTTTTTACCGCGCGGCGAAAATGTATGTCCTGCTGTTTATTTTTAATGTAATATAAATTGTCATGTTTGTGTACGATAGCTCAATAAATTAGTATTGTATTTTACCACACAAATGATAGTACTTTTATAATGATAAATAAAGCAATTCGTGCGAAATTATACTCTAACCATTCCAAAATATTCAAAAATGCACAACGTTAATGTTCAGGTTTTCACTTCTGCCGGCACTCCCGGAGTGTAACCCGTTTCTTTTTTAATATAACCGCCCTTGATAGCTAATAATATCATAAATCCAGCAATATCACATCTTTCAACCACATTCTATAAAAAGTATATTAATTTATTAACCCTTACTGATAGCCTGTAAATCCTTTTCCCTCATATATACTCAAATAGCTACTTTTTTGTATCAATTTATTTGAAGCCAGAGAGGTTTAACGCAAACAAATGAGCAACAACGAGGTCGAGCTGAAAAGAATCCAAATTTATTTACATATTTTTTCTCTCGTAGGAGTTCGAACAAAAAGAACCTTTTTATATTATACACAAACATTTTTACCCATTGATTAAATGCCAAATTAAATACTAAGGTTATCATCAAAACAGCCCTTTTTATACTCATTTGCAAAAATAGACGGGCAGATTTATTAATTTTATCATTAAATTTTATTCTCGTTTTATTATAACAAGCTCTACTATATTAGTTGACTAGCCATTTTAAGTCTCTTTTTGTGATAGAGTATGGATCAGTATGACAGTACGAGACTTTGGTGATAGTCTATATAAATCTAAGTACCTAATATATTTTTAAAATAGAGCCTGTGAAAAGGCGATTAATTTAAAATAATGTAATTTATTAAAGAATATTTAACTTGTTATGTAAGGAAATCGTATATACTATATATATATATAAGATAATTTTTTTTGACAACGTATAGAAATTGTTGTTTTACCATATAATAACATGTATACGTTTATAAAAGTTTTGCTTTGATATTCATATGCTTTTATTATTCTATTAGCACCTACACTTCCTGGAGCTGATCAATAAAATAGAAATAGATAAAAATGTTTGATATGTTTTAAATTTTATAAGAATTCAGCAGGCAGCTCCTTTTATATGTGTAAACGTAAGATTAACTATATTAACATAATTGCAATCTAATATTTCAATGTAACATCATCATCAACATAATGATAAAAATGACAATAATGTAAATATTAATTTGTAAATCATTTTGTTCTTGCTGTAGACTACTACAACATTCTTTTTCTAACGCAGTTATGCAAGGTTCCTTTCTTCTTTGAACCCCCAGTTGCTAGGTATTTTCAAGCGAATAGATTAGCTAATCGATTCATATGGAAATGTTAAACCGGATAATAAGCTCCATTATCATTAATCATGAATCCGAACAATCCGTACCAGTTGCCGCGTCTAGTAACTGCCTATGTCTATAGAGCATAGACAATACACAATGATATCACCTTGCAGTTTGTCTAAACAATGCATCAATCACTATCCCATGCCAGTCAAGAAGTTTGTTTACGTTTTGTTCGAAAACCTGTCAACATAAGCTACTACTGATCGGCCGATTAAAGTCGTGTCTATCGCCAGTGCATACAACTTCGGCTCGTGCTGCCGACACCGGTATTTATATGCTACTGCTATTTATAGTTTCACAAAGTCTTTGCTTGTCTACATAAACATTTTTGTAGAGTTACTCGAGAGTCGAGAACAGTTGAATACCAAAAATAAAAATAAAACTTGTTAAATGCTAGTCGGACTCGCGCAGGAAAGGGTTTCGTATAGAATAAATAACATATTCACTTCAACCTTTTGGCATAACTAACTCACTGACATGACTACCAATGGACGGTAAGAAAAATAAAAATATTATATATTGCATTACAAAACCATTTCTTTTAATCCAATTATATAAATTTTATACCCCTCCCGTTAGGTATGTACAATTTATCTTCTTATAAAAAAGTCAGTAATCAGTTTTGCTGTGAAACTGAAGTCTGAAGATATTTTTTTGGAACTTATGGTGTTCCTTGGCTTGGCTTGCAGACTGCCTTGTCGTTGTAAGCGCGCCAAGACGCGTGTGCCGGCGGCCATACCGCCAGGCATATGTGGATTACTGTGGATACACCATAAGTTCCAAAAAAATACCACCACTAGATCCTCGTCTATTTCAGGTATTTAGTTTTGCAGTGCAGTGTGAAGATAATAACCAATTACAAATCTATTCTAATCTTACTAATGTTTTTAGTACATTATCTAAGTAGGACACGAAGCCGACTACAATTTATCGACCACAGTGAACCGTCTAGACTGCCTAATCAAGATCTCTTTTGCAAAATTAACCACTTACCACTGTTAGAACCTTTCGTAGGTCACTGTGCAATGCAGAGACGTCGACGCCTCTCCCAGCGTCCCCAAGTCTTCGCAGCGTGTCTGCCAAGGGGCCGGACAGCGCCCGTAACTGCTGCCAAGACCTTGCGTATTGTCTTCGAACCAGTTCTATTATAGTAGATGTAAGTGCCAAACCGATGAGGATATAAAGAGTGCATAGTAGCATATATTTCGGCCTTTCTGTAAATTAGATACAAAACATACAATTTTTAGCGTCCAGAAGGAACTATTAGAAAAGTTGTACCGATCAGGCTGAAAAGGATATTCATTAACATTAATAACGTTTTGTTTAAGACTGATATACCGATATTGTAGTAACAAATGAAAATTGGTCGTCATACGAAATTTAAAGCTAATTGAATAATTTGTCTGCAGAAAATTAATTTATCTTGATTTTATAGTTAAAAGATATGCACGGTCCAGTGTACTTATAAACTGCCTGACTGATGAAGTACCTCTAGAATTACCTCACAGAATATCGCAGCAAAACAAAAATTCCCGTTAAGGTCGTTGCGTTCTTGGTAGTGAGTAAGGACACCAAGAAAGGATTTGTTACTGTGAGATTGCTGGTAACAGCATCACATCAGTCCGACCGTGTAAAGCCGTACAAGTATCAATATCAAAAAGTTACCACTATTCAAAACTATTGTGTTTACCTAATGTCTATCTTGCACAGATCAATTTGCATACTAAGTTTATTTAATGATTGCATACTAAGTTTAAATAATAATGAATTATTGATTTCTTACTTGGGACGAGATCACCAAATCCAATAGTAGTCATTGTAATGAAACAAAAGTAGAATCCATCGTAAAAACTCCAATCATCCTCCCACATCTTGAACAGGCCCGCGCCGGCAGACAAATATACGAATAAGAATCCCACTGCGCCCAGGGCATACAGCGATCGTTGTCCCGCTGGGTTCGCTTCCGATACCCTCTTACAACATTCTATAATAAAAATATTACTAATAAGATAAATCGATACCTCCAATGAACACTACGCCAACTCAAAACATACACATCCAGATACACACCGCTAATATGTGTACATTTACTTAGCGATTTGTATTTGTTGATTTTCTTGTGTCTGTGTGTCTTTTATAAATAGAATTCAGGTAGCACAATGTTACTGAAGTAATGAAACGATTTAGATAAAAAAAAGAAAACTATCAAAATTTTTGTTGGCGTAGTGTTCCTTGGAGGTATCGAAATGTACGGTGTTAGAGATTTGGACATGGCCAAGCAGGTACATAGATTGAATTTTATTTATAATTTTTTTATTGAAGACAATACCTTAAAAATAGATCTGTTACCATTGGGAGTCGTCACCACTCAAAATGGTGACTACCTAGGGGGTCTGTAGCAGACAATCATGGATACAGTTTTTATACGAACAGTTACTCTATTTTCCGAATGTCAGTAGGTTTAGCTAGTTTAGGTTTTAAGACGGCATAATAAAATTGTTAATCACTGTAAGTCATAATTTTTGGTCTGTACCTAATATTTAGCATCTATGAAATGCTGTTTGTGTCATGAGTATTGAAAGAGTCTTGAAATAGTATCAACTCTTTATAAATTTAATAAAAAAATAAACATGTAATGTTTGATTTAGAATTCAAGCCAGTAACATAAATGTTCCAACATGTTTGACTTTCATCTCAAACAAAGCTCTATGTAATTTAATATTGATAGCGGATGGGATGAAAGCAGCAGTTTTCCGGAGATTCACTGAGTTGCATGTTCGGCAAGCGCATCTGTGTTATCTTCTATGTGTGTAGTAGAGGTAATAATTAACAGCACAATTCCATATTATACGTTTATTTCTATTACTGCGTAGTTACAATTAAACATGAGCAAATGTAGCCATTTTACACAGTACAGCGCTATATGAGTATTGACAGTTGTTTTGGCGGTCTCTCAATGACACAACAGTCACGTTTAGAAATCAACAATAGAACAACACCGCGTTCAGTAATCAACATTATAACAACACCTTCCCCTTTTGGAAAAGTCTCAACTTACCTATGCTTAACATACTTATTGGAACTTTGTTTGTTAACATCAATAATAAATTTCTAAAACAAAATTTAAATCTATTAATTCAAAACCCATACATAACGAAACTTAAAGATCTAATCTCTCTACTTTTTTCTTAATTCTGGTACTCCTTCTCAGTGAACTGTTATCACTTGCATCTTGTACTGGTTGATCTTTATCATTAATAGCTCCTCTTTCCACTTCTGCTGGAAAACATACTGGGTCTGTCTCACTGATGCTAACTTCTTGTTGATTTTGACTATTTGGTGGTACACTGTTACCTTCATTTATTTGTTGACCGATATTCCCAGAGTTGCCTTCCAAGAGAAATGGTCTTGGGTTTTCAAAACACTGTGAAGGAGTATCATTAACATCATAATCAATCGAACTCCACTTATTGTACTCTGAATGCTGTAATGGTATCCCTCTTCCTACCTTCCTAATTTGGTTTATGTGTCTACGCCACTTCTTACCTGAATCTATCTGAATTTCATAATGAAGTGTACCCATTCTTTTTACTATTTTACCAAATACCCATTTTATTTTTCCAGTGTAATTTCTTGCAACAACCCTGTCCCCTATTTTTAACTCTCTTACCTTACCCATATATAATTTAACATTTGTATTTGGTTTTGGATCTGGAATCATTAATGACAGCTTTGAACGAACTCTATACGCAAGCATTAACTCAGCAGGAGATTTCTGTGTGGTTATATTAGGTGTAATCCTATACTGATGTAAGAATATGTTCAGTGATTTCTGAACATTATTCCTATTTCCTCCTATAGATTTTAATTTATTTTTCATTGTTTGTACATAACGTTCTACCTGACCGTTGCTGGATGGGTTGTATGGGGCAGATCTTTTGTGAAGAATACAATGTGATTTTAAAAATGTAGCAAATTTTGGATTAACAAACTGACTACCGTTGTCACTGGTTAACACTTTTGGATATCCAAATCTGGAAAAGATATCATCTAGTATTAGAATAGTATTTTCCGTATCAATTTTATCCAAGGTATAAATTTCCACCCATTTGGAAAAAGCATCAATCAAGAGAAGAAAGTATTTTCCCATGAATTTTCCAGCAAAATCTACATGAACTCTCTCAAATGGGTGACTTGGAGTTTCCCAGTGATGTTTTTCTACTTCCTGTGGATTATTTTTCTGTAAACAACATTCTATACAATTATCCACTCTTACCTTTATATCTGACTCAATTCTAGGCCACCAACAAAAACTTCTTGCTAATAATACCATCTTGTTTATACCAAAATGTCCCAAATGTAAATCATTAATCACACGTTGTCTGAGTTTAGTTGGTACTACCACTCTAACCCCTCGCATCAAACATCCATTCTGAATTGAAAACTCAACTTGATCTATTCCAAGCCTTTCAGTTGAAGACAGTTTTCTTCCAATTTGCAGTCCCTTTAATATTTTTTGTAATTGTTGATCTTCACATGTAGCTTTAGCTAATTCTTCTACCGTTATAGGCAATGTTGTAATTTGATTTACTTGTAAGATGTCTGCTTCTTCCTTATGATATTCTTCTCTTTGGCTAATGGGTAATCGGGATAATGCATCTGCATTCGCATTTTCCTTTGAAGTCCTGTATTTTATTTTATAATTAAATCCTTGTAAAAATATGGCATAATGTTGCATTCTTGTTGCAGACATATGAGGTAATGGCTTAGTTGGAGAGAAAATCTGCAGTAAAGGTTTATGGTCTGTCAACAATGTAAACTGCCTACCATAAAGGTACTGGAAAAATTTTTTTACTCCAAACACAATTGCGTATGCCTCCTTATCAATTTGGGACCAGTTCCTCTGTGTTTTGTTTAAAGTTTGAGATGCCATTTGCACAGGCTGTTCTGTACCATCAGGCATGATATGTGACAATACAGCACCAACTCCTATTGGTGAAGCATCAGTAGCTAACACAAGCGGCAATTCTGGTGTATAATGAGTTAGAAAAATATCACTGTGCATTTGTTGTTTTATGGCTCGGAATGCCAATTCACATTCCCGAGTCCAATTCCAACTTGTCTCTTTTCTCAGTAACCTGTGCAATGGTTCCAGTACTTCTGAACTATTTTTTAGAAATCTGCCATAATAATTTATCAACCCCAAAAAAGATTGTAGCTCTGTGATATTTTTTGGTGAGGGTGCATTTTCTATTGCTTCTATTTTGGAAGAAAGTTTATGTAATCCCCTTTTATCTATTTTATATCCACAATATTCAACTTCGCTTTGTAAGAATTGTGATTTTTCAAAATTAACTTTTAATCCATATTCTTCTAACCTGGAAAATACTAATTCTAGTCTTTGTAAATGTGTATTGTCATCAGGCGCTGTAATTTGAATGTCATCAATGAACACACATACTCCCGGTATATCTTTTAGTATATTTTCAATTTTACGTTGCCATTTTGCAGGTGCACAATTTAATCCATACATAAGTCTAGTACTTTGAAATAATCCTTTATGAGTATTTAATGTCAAATATTTCTGATCCTCTTCTCGTACACGCCATTGAAGGTATGCACATTTTAAATCAATTTTTGTAAATTTTTCACCACCTGACAAGCCTGCAAATAACTCCTCAGGTGTAGGTAAGGGGTGTTCATCAATGACAATTTGTGGATTTATTGTAACCTTAAAATCTCCACACAAGCGAATGTCTCCATTTGGTTTTACCACTGGTACTATTGGTGTTGCATACTCACTATAGTCTACTTTAATTAGAACCCCCTGCTGAACTAATTTTTCTAATTCCTCTTCAATTTTGCTTCTTATTGCAAAAGGTACTGGCCTAGCTCTACAAAAAACAGGTTTAGCCCCTTCTTTTAAATGCAATGACACTGGATCTCCCTTTATTTCTCCTACCGATGTGTTATCAAACAAACCCTTGAATTTTTTAAATAAATTTTGTAATCTTAAAGGTGTGCCTATGTGATTCTGTGTAATATCTGTCTGGTTTACCTGTAATAATCTACTTAGTATGTTATGGGAAAAAGAGCGTAGCCACTGTCTGCCAAACAAAGGTGGTTTATCAATATTGGATACCACATACAGCTTCAAACCACAACGCTTTTCTCGGTGGACCTCTACTGCCACCTCAGCCATTCCTACAACATTTAAATAGTTATTAGAGTAAGAACATAATTTTACATTTGTAGGGTACAATTTTAATGCAGGAAATTTTTTTTTAAACTCTTTAAGACACATTATTGACACTGCCGACCCGCTGTCCAGTTCCATATTTACCGATAAATTATTGATTTTACTTTTAACCATTAATTTGTCACTGTTTGAACTTAACTGATTTATCTCGTAGTTTACCTTGTACTCTCCTTGTTCTACTTGACAAACTTCATTTTCCTCTTCTTTGATGTAATTAGTTCCACTTCTTTTAGCTTTCAAACAAACTCTCTTTAGGTGACCAATTTTCTTGCAAAACCCACATTCTGTATTCTTATGCAGACAAGTATTGGCATAATGGGGTCCTCCACACCTGTAGCACACTAATTTCTTTCTGTTTGCATTCTGTTCCTTTTCTGCTGTTACCTTACAAACTTCTTTCTCTTCCAACTTCCTACTCTCTGAGCTCAATGCAATTTGCAATGCTCTGTCTAATGACAGCTCTTTTGTTTCCAGTAACCGTTCTCTGGTTCTTTCGTCCAGAATTCCGCAAGTGAACTGATTCCGTAAGGCATTATTTAAAAAACTACCAAAATTACATGTGGCGGCCATCTTTCTTAGAACAGCTAAATAATCTCGTGCAGACTCACCCTCTAACTGTTTTCTGTGATGAAAGTTATAATATTCGGCTATTTCAAGTGGTGCCGGGTCGAAATGCTCCGTCAATATCTTTTTTAGTTTTGTATAATCGGTATTCTTGGGCTCATCTGGAGAAAGCAAGTCGCAGACTATATCGTAGGTCTCTGCACCAATGTAATGCAGAAAGTACGCCCGCATCTGTTCAGCATCTTCAACTTTGTAAATTGAAAAAGCCCCCTCCAGTCTATCTAGCCATCTCGAAAATTTCGATTTCTGATTATAAAATTCGATGAATTTTGGTGGCACCGGTACAGGTACAGGCCCAATTTGTTTTCCTGCTTGTGACATCACGTATATTCGGTAGATTCGTTTTCGTGCTCGTCGCCAACTGTTATCTTCTATGTGTGTAGTAGAGGTAATAATTAACAGCACAATTCCATATTATACGTTTATTTCTATTACTGCGTAGTTACAATTAAACATGAGCAAAGGTAGCCATTTTACACAGTACAGCGCTATATGAGTATTGACAGTTGTTTTGGCGGTCTCTCAATGACACAACAGTCACGTTTAGAAATCAACAATAGAACAACACCGCGTTCAGTAATCAACATTATAACAATCTGTGACTTTTCGGACGTGCTGCATTCAACCTTTCTACCTTAGACTATACTTTATACTGCTTGATTCTGCAATTATTTATTAAATAAGCCGGCTCCAATGCTTGGTGTTTGCCGTAAACACCAAAATCACTAAACGCATCCCAAAAACCAAACACAAACTCTGCTCCATACGCATTTGCCGAAAACACAGAACGCCTTGTGTTCGCCAATCACTGGCGAACACAAACACAAACAAAAACAGGGGAACACCCATCCACACGTTGGTTTATGATGTTTGCTGCTTGCCGTTGTTTGCCAAGCATGTGGAGCTGGCTATAGAAGTGTAGAATCAAGTAGTAAATTTAATTATTTTAGATTAGACCATTATAATCTATATATCTAGAGCAGAATCTCCTAATACAGACATTTTGTTTGCCTAAAAGGAAGCTTCAATACAAATTATACTGTTGTTGTGTTTGAAAAAAAACTTTTTGGTTTTGATTTTTGAATCTATTGATTATAAGATCTGGAAATAAATGATTTTTATTTTTAAAACAATTCACTTAACCGTCTCCAAATCTCTTTACAGATATTTCAATAAATTTAAGCAATCCCAATGGATTGCTTAAATTTATTTACTTACTTGGCATTGCGGGTAATTCTTTTGCAATCATGGAAACGACTGTAGCAAAAACTCGGCCCAAATCCGCTATGACTGTCAGAGTCAATGGTATTCCGATGAGTGCATATGCAATGCAGAACAATCTGCCCCAAAATGTTTCAGGCACTATGTTACCGTAACCTAGAAAAAAATATAAAGTGTCACAACTACACAAGATCACAAATTAATAGATTGAAGTAGAGTATGTAGAACTTTACGTTATCAATCAGAAAAACGCAAGTGTACGCACACTAACCTGAGATTGTCAACTACACGATACATTTGGGTCCCTTCAATCTATCTAAAACTTATGGTGTCGTAGTAAAAAATATTACTCCGACTACCTACAATAAATTTTGAATATATGAGTATAGTCTTAATGGATTTGACTTGGACTATGACTACAACTTACATTATTATCATAATGGTATAATAAAGCACTTGTACTTACGTGGAACAGTACAAGTTGTACTGTTCCACGTAATTACATTTATATTTATTTATACCGACCGATTTCGCCGCTAAAGCATTATCAAGGCATTACCTTGATAAACTTGATAACCTTGATAATTTCTTAGCAGCGAAACCAGTCAATAAAAATAAATGTAATTACGTGGAACAGTACAAATGCTTTATTATAACATTATGATAATAATGTTCCACCAAGTGCCAACAATCAACAGTATCAACTATTATTATATTTATAGTATAGAAACAAATTAAAACAATGATAGAAAAATATTGGTTTTAGTTAATAATAAGGCTCTACTTCTGGAGAAATTTCAATATAAATCTATAATGAATAATTAAGAATAAATTGCATACAGTGCCGTAACTAGCATTGTGCCAGCAGTAACCCAAGGACAGGGATCCCTCCTCCTGCTCCTCCTCCCTGGAGGATCCCAGAAATAACCTGAAGAACTTTTTTCAAGGGCGCAGTAGCATAAGCATCAGGTATATAAAGGGCTTCTGAGTATTAGATCACTAATTACATTGTGTTATACCTTCAAAATTATAAATCAATCAAAACAAAACGGAAAATCGTAACCTTTCAATAAAAGCACGGATTACTAACAAATGGCATGGAATTGCATAGTGATCTCTTATTGTTCTAATTATCCACAAGATTAGTAATGAACCCGTAAGTCTTATTTTTCGATATATCAGTGATATATCGAAAAATATTTAATAATTCTTAAGTAAATCATAATGATCTATGTGCGGCGGCGCATTGAGACGATTATCGGTCACCTTTCGGCTTCGTAAAACCTATATATAATTTCTCAAATCTCAAAGTATTCTACTTGAATGTCTGACTTATATGCATTGAAATAGATTCTAAAATTTGGTTCACTACGTTGTAAGTGTAATATACACTGTGTATGCTTACATGCTCGTACACACCTATTGTGGTGAGCACAGTTGAAGAGAAAAATACTGCTTGCAATATGCTCCATCTTTCCTCTGAAGGTGGAAAGTTATTTTCAACTTCCAGCGCTAAACCACTCGATGAAGCTTCTTCGAGCACCTAAAACCAATTAGCCTGAATTATGTATCGTAATGTATGAAATTTGATCGTAAGTTTGACCAAACCATCACCTTAAATTCGTCGGCGTCCAAAAAGCGGACATAGTAATTTAATTAAAATTTATACTGTGACAATTGTAAATTGTGTATTTTAAGCTATTGCTGCATTCGAATAAATATTATATTGTAATTTTGACATAGTCATAAATGTATATTATAACATGTTTACAATTTTTACGCTATTGCGACATATAGATAAGATAGTTAGGTTTTTAAATATTCGTTTTAAGATCGTTTTAAACTACTATTACAGATGTAATTGTGTAAGATTAGCAAAGCCTTGTCTACGACAGAAGTGTGCGTTTTCTAAAATAATCCGATCTACGCACACTCAGCGGCAGTTTATTACACCGCTGAGTGTGCACATTGCGATTGGCTTATATAAAAAAAAAATGGTGGAAATGTGTAATTGGCTCCGTCCCGTTTCTGTGCTTCTGTCGTGTCTTAAGCTCATGCCGTATTATTTTTTATTTAATATTTACCTTTTCGTAGACCGCTAATTGATCACTTAGTAACTTTTCAATTCCGCTATACATAGTGGTATTGACGTTGTATTCAGACACAAACTTGATGAGGTTCCAGCGTTCCGCCACGAGACGTTCGCGGTGAAATTCCTGCTTAGCCATCTCTGCAGGGTATTCCAGTGCACGAAATACCTGATGAAATACAAAATAATAACTAATTAATTGCAAATAGAGGCAGAAACGAATGGTGCATAAATAAATCATACCTTGTTTATAATCCACTCATATATAATATGATTAAATAAGAAAAATCTTTAGAAATGCACATATAATTATATTTTTAATGTAAAAAGTACATCAATGTGAGATAAAATGGTACAGTTGAATTCACTTCGTTAAAAATCTGCAAACTCATTTTCGTACAAACATTGATTAGCTTTCGCTAGCTTTTTATCATCAATCTTAGGAAAATTATCAGTGGTACCGGGGTGTTTACATACAGGAACATATGGCGGCTGGCCTTTTTGATCCCGTATTGATACCCAATTTAATTCTTTAAACCATACGTGAGCCTTAATATCATATACCCCTGATTTTAGCGATCCTAATCTCTTTGTTTGATCGACTTCTAAAAGACTTTTTACCAAAGATTTACACTGCGGTGTAATACTAGGAGACATTTTCAAATGCCCAGAAAGAACTTTTTCGTAAAGTTTCATAGGCTCGGAACTATAAAAAGGTGGAGTACCAGTATTCATCTCATATATTAAAACGCCTAATGCCCACCAATCTACCGCAAATGTATATCCCTTGGACATAATTATTTCTGGCGCCAGATACTCCGGGGTACCGCATAAAGTCCAAGTTCGAGACTTAATTAATTTACAAAATCCAAAATCACTCAGCTTTATATATCCTGTAGGATTAATTAATATATTCTCAGGCTTCACATCTCTATGTACTACAGAACAATAGTGAAGATATTCCAGAGCTAAAACTATTTGTGATGCATAAAATTGTGTTAATAATTCAGAAAACGCTCCAAGTTTCTTCAACAGAGTAAATAAATCGCCTCCAGCTTCGAATGGTAAAACGAAATACACATATACATTATCTTTACAGCAATAATCCAGACTTATCAAAAATGAAAAGTGAACACTCTGCAGAATTTTTCTTTCTTGAATAAGCTGTTTAAGATTTTTCTTGTTTATAATAGCTGATTTTTCAATGGATTTCATGGCGTGATACTTCATAGTCAGCTTGTCGCGGACTAAAAACACACAACCAAAAGCACCGCTCCCCAGAGCTGATATTATATCAAAATTTTCAGCTGATTTATTGTACGTTATACCTTCATTATAAATGTGTAAGAATTCTTGTTTTAAAACATCCAAATACCGATTATGATTTACTTGATCTTCATAAGTGTATGAAATTTTAAGTTTTTGTTCTGCTTTATCAAACATTGCATTATCAGAACATTATGATAATTTATTTTGCATACAGTGACTAACCGATCAGTCACTCGGTCCTAGTACAAAAAATATCCTTACTTGATATTTTTAATCAGGAAAAATTGAGTAAGATATACTGAACAAGTAAAATTATAATTAACATTGAAGTATTCCTTTCGACTATAGATAATAATACATAGGTTATGTGTCACCAAAGAGTACTTTAGTCATGTGTGTCACAATTCACAAATCAAATAGTATACCATAGATATTTCAGTAGTGAGTAGTTTAGCTCAAATTTCGGCCTATGTAATAGACAGTGATCGGCGTAGGAGTAGTGCCATTTGAGGTCAATGGACTTGAATGTTGATGTTAATATTGATAAGACCACGGGATTCCGGAATTACGTTTAGTCTAGTTTAGTAGTACATTATATTTTTCCAGATGTCGCTGTATCGTTAAGTGTAATACGTGAAAATTTTATTATATAAAAATTATAAAAAAAAACATCTCAGGACGAACAGTTAAGAAAAACAATAAAATAAAATAAAAGTTAAGTTTAGTTAAATAAAGGCATGGTAAAACATATAAATAGGTAGGTAAAATACAAATACATAGTACTAAAATAATTCAAAGTTAAACAAAATTGTTTAATGAAAATGCCTGGATTTGGGAGGCATATCCATACTAAACAATGGTCACAAATCCTGCGTAATGGCACTACCAACGCCGATCACTGGTTATAGGTAAAACTCGAAAAAAAATATATAAATTATGTTATTTACACTTTATTAATACTCATTACACTTTGGAGCTACTAAAATAGCTGCTATTTTAAAAGTGTGAAGTTTTTATGCTAGTGTACAGTTTTTTCATTCTTAGTAGGCTAAAATTCCAAAAAATCCTAGTTCAGTGTAAAATCTTCTTTTTAGTCATTCTTACATTAAATAACTTTTTAATGAAATGATTACAATTTCACCGCTTTCTACGGGGGTAGAACCGAAGTAATTTCCTACATTATATGTAGAATTTTTTTCACGTATTTCATGAATATTCCAAAAACGGAGGATGTCGGGGGTCGACTAAATTTGGACCATTTCAATTAGACTAAGGCACAAGTCTGCGCGTTTACAGCAAAAGTAAACCCATTAGATGTGGCTCTGCAATTCCAAGGCATACGTCGTAACCATCGCCAAGAGCATTGGTATTCTCAGCATCGAACGTACAGAGCTTTTTATGAATAAGTTAATAATAATAAATTGCTAACATTTTTTCATTGAATGTTTGGAACATTTCAGTTAAGGAAATCAGAAATTTTTAGCGTACTGAAATAATTTTGATCTTTTTGATTGGCACTCATGCCAAAAACACTATTCATTCGTTCGTTCATTCCACAGATCTAGAAGTTATCGCTTACGTCTATGGTTCTGTAGATTTTTTTAATGAATGAATATGTATTTTTCAGTCTCGTTTTTTTCTATATATATTATCTTTTTGGAAATCTATCACCCGTTAACAAAACTACTAGATGGTCCGATGACCTTAAGAAAGCGGCTGGATGCGGAAGGCGGAGGATCGTATTTGGTGGCAAGCCAATTTTAATAAGTGAAAGGCTCTAAAACTTCGCTTAAATCAGTCATGATTTAATTCTAAAATGTTTTTAAAAAGTTTTAAATAATATATAAATAATTAAATAAAAAGTAAATGACATAATGAAACTTTGCATCTTATATTAAATTATCCCACAAAGTTTTAAAACTCTTCAAACTCCTTCTCGTACAGGCATTTTGATCCTTTCTTGAGTTTAGATTCTGATAATTCGGGAAAATTGCTCGTATCTCCCGGCGCTGAACATGTGGGTATAAATGGTGCTGGTACCCTCTGATGCAGTATAGACTGCCATATAATATCATGAAACCATGGGTGGCTTTTAATATCAAAAACTCCGCCTTTTAATGAGCCCAATCGTTTATCTGGATCTACCTGAAGTAATCCTTTTACTATGCCTTTACACTCAGCACTCATACAATCTGGACATTTATAATGACCTTCGAGAATTTTTCCATATAGCTTATTTGGGTCTGAAGCAAAAAATGGTGGCTGGCCCGACTCCATCTCATAGATCAAAACTCCCAACGCCCACCAGTCTACTGAAAACGAATAACCTTTTGACATAATTACTTCTGGTGCTAAATACTCTGGCGTTCCACACAGCGTCCAAGTCTTTTTTTTCAGCACCTTGCAAAATCCATAATCGCATAGTTTTATATAACCATTTGAATCAACTAATATATTTTCTGGTTTCAAATCGCGATGTACTATTTCACAATAATGCATGTATTCTAACGCTAAAACAACTTGACTTGCGTAGAATTTCGTCAAAATATCTGAAAAACTACCGTACTTTTGGATGTATGTAAACATTTCTCCTCCAGCGATGAACGGGAGCACAAAATATAAGTATAAGTTGTCTTTAAAAGCCATGTCTAGTGACACCAGAAATGGAAATTGTACACATTGAAGAATTTTCTTTTCCACTAACAAGTGCTTCACGTGTTTTCTCTCGAATACAACTTGCTTATCCACTACTTTCATAGCATGATAAGTAAATGTTGCTTTATCTCTCACCAGGAAAACTTCACCATACGCTCCATTTCCAATACCTTTAATTATGTCGAAATTATCTGGAGTTTTATCAAACGTGGGAGGATGTTCAAACTTCTTAATGAAGTCTTCTTTTAACATCTCTAAATACCGCAAGTGATCAGCATGATTTTGTTGAGTAAATATTGATTTAGCCATTCTTTATTTCTCTAAATAAATATTTCATTAAAAAATCTTTAACCTACCTATACGAATCATAAAATCACCTCTGAAATATAAATAAATAAATATGAGACACCATAATAGTGAGAGGTTAAGTTGACATTATGTCGCAATAACATATTGAACATCACTTTGACAGTCATAATCTGAAGTTCAAAGAGTGCGCCATAGACTAAATTGTTGCGGTCATAACATAGGGTCATAATAAAAGTAATGATTGTACTTTATGAGTCGTAATTCCCACAAAAACCTCAACTCAAATAAAAAATTCTGGATTTTTTTTATACTACGTCGCGTGGCAGATAAGCATACGGCCCGCTTGATGTGAAGCGGTTACCGTAGCCATATTAACGCTCGCAACATAAAATATCTCTCGCACCCCGCTGCCAACGCAGCATCTCCTTCCTTTCTGGTGACCTCACACACTCGCAGGAACACAACAACCCTCAAGGGGATTGTTACATTCCCCAGTCGGGTAGCTTACAATTACGCTCCCTACCTCTCTTAAATATCTGGATGCCGTAATATCGTGACAATTATGTCAATATGATCTACATTACAGTGCAAATGTTTATAAAATATACCTACTACCAAATATTAGCGATAATAAACCATTTTCCTGAAAAAAAACCTTACAGCTACTTTTAAGAAAACCTTACAGGAGTTACTGTGTCAACCCGAATTGAACAAACAAAGTCCACCGAAAAATCTTAGATATATAGAAAGCAAATATAGTATGTACTTATCTACTCTTTACTTTAAAATTCGGTGATTATTTTCTCCCTAATTAACTTAACTATCATATTTAAAGTCCAAGACTATTGTTAATCTTGTCTTCATAAAATCGTGCAAGTATTATTTTAAGGTAAATAGCATGGACACAAACAGAGATTTTACGCTACGCTTAATCAGTAAGTTATTCTCCTTGTTATTCTCAAAGAGAATAGACTCAATGTTTATGCAGGTGTTATAAATTCTCTTTGGATCGCGTAGAAAAAAGACAATAGATTTTCAAGTTCTCAATTTGCACATCTTGAACTGAACAAATTGCAAAGAATAGTAAAGTACTGATTGCAAATACCTACGTACTCGTACCTACCTACCTAGCATTGAAAATTTTTCACGAAGTCTTTTCAGTCATGTTTTAAATGATCTCTTTTTATTTACTCCAAGGATTGTGTGCACTTTCAAACAGTTTTCAAAATCACCGCTAGGGAACATGAGTGACGAACTCAGATATTACAGTGCCCCTTCAGGCGGGTATTCGCATGAAAAACAAGAACAGTATAACCAATATCTTCATAAACTACAACAAGATTTTTTAGAAACCTGGAATGAAAAGCCTGAAGACGATACTAAACTGGCAGACTTTGAACTACAAAGAGTTCTAGGTAGTGGAGCATTTGGTATAGTTTATTTGGTGAAGCACCGCACAACTAGCAAGTATTATGCTATGAAAATGCTTGAAAAAGCAAAAATTGTCAAATTAAAACAAGTTGAACATAGTCTTTATGAGAAAAAGATCTTAAGTGGACTTAATTTCCCCTTTGTAATTTACATGAAATATTTCTTTAAGGATAATGTTTATCTTTATTTCATTATGCCATTTATTCCCGGTGGCGAGTTGTTCTCCTATTTGCGTAGAATAGGAAAATTTGAAGAAACGTCATCAAAGTTTTATGCAGCTCAGGTTTTATTAGCTTTGGAGTATCTTCATGCATGTGAATTAGTTTACCGAGATTTGAAGCCCGAAAATATTCTTATAGACAGAACTGGATATATTAAACTAACTGACTTTGGTTTCTGTAAACTAATAAATGGGAGAACTTGGACTCTATGTGGTACACCAGAATATTTAGCACCAGAAATTATCCTCAGTAAAGGATATGGAAAGGCCGTGGACTGGTGGTCATTCGGGGTTCTTCTCTATGAAATGAGTGCCGGTCATCCACCGTTTTATGCTGCAGAACCAATGAGGATTTACGAGAAAATCGTTTCAGGAAAATATCGCTGCCCAGCGCATTTTACGGCGGATTTAAAGGACATAGTTTTCCACCTTCTTCAGGTAGATACGACACGGCGATTCGGAAACCTTAAAGATGGTATTTTGGATTTAAAAAATCATAGATGGTTCCGTGACATTAATTGGGATAATCTTTTGAATAATAGAGTTCATCCGCCTTTCATTCCGAAGATCCGATTTCCAGGCGATGCTGCTAATTTTGATACATTTGACGATGAAAAAATCAAAGAATGCGCTGTTAATTTGTTTGATGAGGAGTTTGCCGAATTTTAATTTTCTGAAGCGCATGTTATTTTTCATTCAAAATGTTATACGCGTAAGGATATATTTTCTTTAATCTAAGCACAAGGAACTTAACTTTTATTTTATGAGTACAGTGAATTTGGTAGACACAACTTCTTATTTTCATTTATTTTGGTGACTTTATTGATAGTCCATTAAAATTGTATAACGATTATAACTTGTACATTTTTTTTTCTCTTAGAAATTTTGATTGACACCTACAAAAAATTAAAAAAAATATCGGTGCTTATTTCCCACAAGAGGTGCCTGTTGGTAAGTAGGCAGGAGCTTGAGGTATTAAGAAGCTCTTACGCTCTCTCATTCATCAGTGCAGATGCAATAAACACTGCGAAAGTATTGTTATATTGCAGAGATACTTTCCCAGATAAATAAATCCATATTGAACAAGAAATCTCAATTTGTCGTAACCCTCCCTTGCCAAAAGTTCGTACGCTAATCGTATGCCAAATATACCAAGTAGAGATGATCCACAGGTAACCTACGGTCGACGTAATTTGAATGAATGATTAGACTGACACGCAATGACGGCGACGCTATTTAACCACTCGTGAGTTTTATCCTATTTTCATAGATTTTATCATCATCATCAGCCTGTATTTACTTAATGGATACAGGCCTGGAGGGGGGAGGTCTAAGCTTCGTCTTCCTACATGCAGCCTCCACTTTTGAACCTTGCTCCCTATCTGCCATCGCTGACTCGCCAGACGTAGCCATCCCACTGCCTCTTTAGTTTGCTGATTTTGAGGGCTATGATTATATATTCTTCATTGAATTTCTTCGTTTTGGATTCGATCCCTTAGAAAAACCCCGTATACAGCTCTCTCCATCGCTCGCCGTGTGACCTTTAGTCTGTAAACCAGTCCAACGGCCAGAGTCCAAATCTCTGCATCGTAGGTCATACCGGAGATGACGTACTGTTTTTATCACTAGCCGAAATTTATTACTCACCAATCCACCTCCAGCCGTGTACAGCATGAGTGCCACAAACAGACCGACATGCGACAGCGCCGACCTCGGGCAGAGCCGCTGCCATCGCGAAGGTGGTGGTGTACCCATCAGCGTCTCCGTCTCCCACGCAATTTTTTTCACGTTCTTACACATTGTGTCATGCGGTTCTTTTCACTTTTAAATATAATTGCACCATATCTGTATGCACTTATGTTCATTCACTTGAGTTTTTTCAGTTATTTTAAACGCACATTCACATTTTATGAACCTGAATTTAAGATTAAATGATAAAATAATTTATACGTGTTTCAAAGTAAACCAGATTTATTTATACACATTTAGACGTATTTTGGAAGACTGCCTAAAATTGTGTCTCAGTTGTTCTCATTATTAGTCGAGCAAAACCGTCTCTCTTTATGTGGCGCACTGCAGGTGTCGCCAAATAATGTCGGACGTTCGTGACTCGAGTTTTCGAGTCGTTCATTGACTTTACCTACTAACTCTACAATGTAAAAAATGTTTCAACAAACTCAAACGAAGTGATTTTACTCACGAACAATTATGAAGTAATAACTTATCAAGGAAATAATGAAATAGAGAAACATATTCAACGTTTTCAAACAAGTTGTTCGAACTTTATACATTTATCTATACTTCATTCCCTCGATATAACATCTATACATTGTCCACTATAGATATGGAGACAGAAATAATAATTAATCCTTGAGTATGGATATGAATGCCTTGGTAGAGGCGACTTATCAAATAGAGTAGGATACTCCTCGTATTACAAGCTCCAATTGGCTTCGGGAACCGATTTACATCAGGTCATATACTTGTTTGGCACGCACGGAAACCGATAGACTACTCCAGATATCTCAAAAGGCTATGCTTATACTGGTGATTATTTGGCACTTGGTCAACTAACTCGGTGGAACTTTGTCAGCGCTCTATAAATATTCAAATCACTTATCAGTTATTATGTTTAAAAAATACTATTTCACACATTTCAATCACAGCACAATCTATTTTAACCGACAGTTTCGCCTAGCCATCTTTTTAGGCTTTCAATGCCTTATTTGCCATATAGCTGTCTCTCACATTGCAAAAAAAATGTCAAATTCCAAAAGCTTCCTACTCCTGCTAATTTATCCTGATTAAATTCGTTGTGAGTTCCAAAGCAGCCGTAGTTTTACCCATCGGGATTTCAGTGGACTTCATTGCCGTTTTTGGTGGTCGCCGCTGTTAATCCTTGCTACACAGGAGACACAGTGGTAGGAATGTTTAGTGGGCCCCCGTCCCAACGGTTTCGCTTTTACAGCATTATCGAGTTATTTAAATGATTGAGGTAGCGTGCAATCAATGACAACGAGAAGATCATCTAAATAGGCGTAAAGCAAAACATCTACATAATATAAAGTACTTTCAAATGGCATTGCTGTTGGACGCCCTGTTTTTGTACCTCGTGTAAATATAAACTCTATATATGTGTTTTTAAACGGAAAATTATAACATGAGCCAAAAGAAATACTAGGTTAGGTTTGGTATGTTTTATATCAACTTTAGTCGCCAAGTCAGTATAACAGTCGCCCAGTTTCACAATTTTAGATGCTCGGTTTATTACTACCCTTTTTAAACTATAAACTTTAGCACGTTAATAAAGTGAATTGTTCCATAAACAAGGTTTCCTATCTACATTATGTAACGTACTTCCTCTGCAGGTGGCATCGCCGTGGGACGCCCCGTGTTTGTATCTCGTGTTAAAACAAACTTTAGACATGTGTTTTAAAACTATAAACTTCAACAGATCTTTTTAACGAACCATTAAATGAACAACGTGCTCAACCATGCCGTTAGTATGATGGACAAGTCAAGAGCCGACCTATATAAGCAGTAATCTCATATAATATCATTTGTTTAAGTTTTACAACGGCTGAAATATCTAATTTTGGGATTATTACTTTTCACAGCAGTAAAATATAAAATGGAAAAATTTGCCACCATCACAAACTTCCCGGTAGCTCAGTTGGAAGAGCACTCGACCGGTAATCTAGAGGTCATGCGTTCAGATCCCAGCGGAATCGGAAATGTCGAATTTCAAATGTGTATAAATAGTTAGTTTATAATGTCCGTGATTGATAATAGGTCGTAGTCTTCCCTTATTCACCCCACTGCTGGGATACGGGTCTCCTTCAATCGAAGGGGTTTAGAGTATACTCCACCACGCTGCTCAACTGCGGGTTGGCAGAGGCCAGAGTTTTCAAGCCGCCTAAAGACCACTGTCTTGGCTTACGACTTGTATTAAACGACAAAAGCCGGGATCGATGGCTTAACGTGGCCTCTGAAGCACGAAAGAATTCGATATAAATAAACTCATCCATGGACAGGCTACGGCCGACATTGCTTAACTTGCGTGTTCGATTAAACTGCCACGTACAACAATATCATCGAGCTCCTCAATATCAATCAAGATAGTAGGTATGTACATGAAACTACAATAGGATTTCGCTACATTAATAAACGAGCAATTCTTATTGAAATTACATAACTGCGTAAATGGCTCTATCAATTTCGACGTAATTTACAATTTAGCGGTTTATGGGAAAATCGAATTGGCTAGGTTTCAAAACATATTTTTTTATCTAAACTTAATAATAACAATACAACATAATAACAATACAATGGATACAGTTCAACATTAGATATTAGATATAGATCTACTGTACCTAACCTAACCCTGACCTAAATAGTTTACTTTCAAGCATTCTTTGCTTGAAAGTAAACTTTTTTTCGCCGTGTGATTTCCGGCAGACTAGAATAGAATCACTCCTTCTCTTCCCGTGGATGTCGTACAAGGCGACTAAGGGTACATCATAAGACATCGATCAGGCATCCCCAACCCGTCTGGCCAACGTGGGAAGAGTAGGTCGAATCCTCCTGTCTGTGACGGACGAGAGAGGGTCGTGCTCCTGTAGTGGAGACTAAATGACCTGATGATGATGATGATGATTCTTTGCTTGATCCAGTCAATCATAGATAACTCCTGGGATAAGTTCACCATTGTTTAAGATATTCTGTACTTCTAATTTTATGACTTTGTACAATAAAGTTTTACAAACAAACAAACAGATATGATACAAGGGCAAACTTACAGGCCGATATGAGATATCTTCCTGTCATAGAGTCCTTCCTCTACGTCATACGTCATTCCTGTCACTTGAAAGGATACTGCAAAATGTCTGGGTAGAAATAACCATGTAATATTATTTATAGTTAATTGATAAATGTTATAAAGATATATATTTAAACTACAAAAGGTGTAGGTATAATAATACATAACATAAGCATACATGTACAAACCTTTGTGGTTTTTATAAATGCTGTTTCATTGAACTTGTAATTAATTTTAAGATGATAAATAAAAAAAAATAAAAAAGAACATACGAAATTCGACATACCAAAAACGTTTTTCGCGAGATAATAACCGATATTGTGTATTTACCACAAACATTCATAGAAATTGAATGTCTGTGGTATTTACGTATCTAGATCGACTTGGCATATATATTATTTCTTATATCATATACATAAAAATTGCGTGTCGCAATATTCGTCCGCGACAAACTCCGAAACTACTTACCTAAAAGATACGATAGTTTTTACCTAATTCATTCATTTTCATACAACAATATGTGAATGTGAGTCTACTCAACCGATCATCTAGAATCTTTCTACACATATTCTCAAAGTTATTAGGGAGGACATATGATACTTTTTATTAAAAAAACCGGACAAGTGCGAGTCGGACTCGCCCGCCGAGGGTTCCGTATGTACATAGTATCATTATTAAATTTGATATTTTTCATTATAAATAAGAAATAATGCGTCGAAAAAAATAAATAAAATATATTTTGCAATGTGTACATCAAGCCCTTTCATATGATACCCCATTTGAACTAGTAGTTTCAATTTGAAATTTTAGACACCCTATAAAAAATATAGACCCTCTATTTTTTAAGATCTATTTACAAATGTATAGTTTTGAGATTTATTCCTGTACTTGTAGTCTATAACGATGTTACTTTCCAAATTTCATAGTTCTAGGTCAACGGGAAGTACCCTATAGGTTTTGATTCCCTTGAGTGTGTCGAAATATGCGTTTTTTGCTCTGAATAAACGGCCGTAACTTTTTTACGTAAACTTAGCAGTTTGATTTTTTTTTAACTTCATGGGACCGTAGACCTGTGTATACAGTTCAAATTTCAGCTTGATACCTCTACGCATTCTCGACATAGAAATTCTTGACAGACAGACGGACAGACAGACAGACAGACGGACAACAAAGTGATCTTATAAGGGTTCCGTTTTTCCTTTTGAGGTTCGGAACCCTAAAAAGAAGTAAACGCGAGCGAAGCCGCGTGTGGAAGCTAGTATACAATTTCTCTTTTAATAGAATAAGGATAATAACTTGGATCTCCGAGGAAATTTAATTTGAATGTCTATATGCTTACATAATAACTAGGCCGGATTCTAGCCCCCGGGGCCGAAATCGAGGTTCAGTGGAGCGAGTAAATTCGCTGAGTGTATGTTTTCCATTGATTTCAATGGAAAAAGTATTTGATTATCATTCTTCAAGGACATGATCGATCTCAATTTTTTTTCGAAACAAACCTCAAGCATGTCTTGGTATTTAATTGTGATAAGTTTCATCAAAATTGGTTTTGGTGCCTATTCATTTCCAAAAGTAACTTTTCGCCGTGTATAAGCGTTCATTCTACTCAATGTAAAGTTGATTTTAAAAAAAATTGAAACCGACTTCAGTTGGCGAGCGCAGCTTATTGGTGGAATACCCCGGCAGACGCTGCTGCCCTTCTTCCGGGAGAAAAGTTATCGCGTGACACAAGATTCATTAGTCGCCTTGTACGACATCCAGCGCAGAGCAATGGAGTGGCACAATTTTATTCTGCCGGCTACCAAAGGGCAAATTTAAGGGTTTTTCTCGATTTCTCTGGGATCCCATCATCAGACCCTGACTTGGTGAATATGGAACCACCTCGCAATTACCCTTTCAAATAAAAAAAATGAATTTGACCATACGTGCTTATAAAATTTAAGGGTTTCTTTTGATTTCCCTGGCATCTCATCATAAGATCCTGACTTGGTGAATATGGGACCACCTTGCAATCATACCCTTTCAAATAAAAAAATAATTATGAAAATCGGTTCACAATTCGTAAAGATATCGAATAACATACATACAAAAAAAAAATCAGTCGAATTGATAACCTCCTCCTTTTTTGAAGTCGGTTAAAAATGGTTAAATACAACCTTTAGTTAGAACAGAAACGGTCAAGTCATAAACCCAGCAACCAATTAATTACTGCACAAGATAAAGCGACATGTTTGCCCACATTTTAGTAATATTATGATAAATCACCATCTTTCATTACCCCGTCACGTGCTGTGCGAATTTCTCCCTTAATATTGGCTCCCCGCAGTCACGTCCGAGACACATACGAAAGATTCCCTTTATGTTGGTTCATTACTCTGATCTGTCTTTTCACTTCATCGGCGGTCGTCGTTAACTTGATTAGATAATATCACTTTAGTAATTCAGTTTTATGAGCATATATATATTTGACGAGTTCGGTGGTCGAATGGTTAGCAATGGCCACATTGACTCCGAGGTTGCGGGTTCGAGCTCGCACAAGACAAGTATTTGTGTGCATGAACATATCTATTTGTCTTGGTCTGGGTGATTTCTATGTCTTATAAGTGTATTTACAAAAAAATAAAATTATATTGTCAGTTATCTAGTACCCATAGTACAAGCTTTGCTTAGTTTGGGACTAGATGGCCGCGTGTAATTTGTCCAGGAATATTTATGTACTTAATTATTTATTTATTACATACATATTTAGGAATCTATTTAGTGGGCTCTCGTTCGCCAAGTGGAACTGATAGATACGTTGTATACGGGGCGCGGCCCCGTTACCGACAAAACGTATCTATACCGATAAACCTACGATATTGCGATATTGCGAAAAATGTTGTCCAAAACGACTGTTTGGTACGCTTTACGGCGGCAACTAAAGACTTTGTGAAAATGTAATAAGTTAATATTACAGATAAATTTCGGGGTGTAATGGTACATCAACATCTTTGAACCAAAGCCAACCTCAAATGCACGTGGTGCACCCTGCTGACTGGCAAACGAGGCTCTGACAAAAATAGAGGTAGGGCATAGCGTACTTTTTGAGCAGCAACATCAATTGAAAGCTTGAAGTAATCTGACTAATATAAGTGCCTACGTCTAACCACATCGCAAAGGTGCCTTCAAGCATATTGATTTCACAACGTTCACATAAATCAGTATGAAATGGGTATTGCCGATAAAGATAACACTTACGTATAACGTTTGCTATCAGTATTGACATTTACTTCTCAAAACACGCAAAATGTCTAAACTTAGCAAAAAAAAAAGTACAATATTGTTTTCATCAATCACGTGTTGCTGTTTTTATTTAAACTCATACCCACTTCTGGATATAGAATTCCCTTCTCCTGTTCTTAGCAATAATTACCACCATACGCGATCCTCCGTTTCCGCAGAAGGGACTTTTTTTAAGTCATTGACGGAAGAGGCGCCCAACGCAAGGTCGTCCCATACGTGGCTTTCTATCCAGGAATGTCCTCCCCCATCTGCTATCGCTAACTCAGCAGATGTGGGCAGTGTACTGCCTTCAGCTTGGTGATTTAGAGCTATGTCGACATCCTCGAATTTCATTGGTCCGAATTCGATCCCATAAGCCTGGCGTACACGGGTAAATTAAAGTTGATACTGTTGATTGTTGGCACTTGGTGGAACATTATTATCATAATGTTATAATAAAACACTTGTACTGTTCCACTTAATTATATTTAATTCTACCGACCGGTTTCGCCGCTAAGGCAATATCAATGTAAACTGATGGTATTTGTGTTTCTACAAAACATTTTTTTTTGGCGAAACCGGTCGGTAAAATTAAACATAATTAAGTGGAACAATACAACAATGTTTTGTTATAACATTATGACGGGTAAATTAAAATCGGGAGAGTATAAGTACGTTGCGGAGCTACCAGCATGCTAAGAATGGTAACAATGAAACCAGAAATCAATATAACGCTACCATTTTTACTCCACCCGTATCCAAAAGATGCCTTCTAAAGCCCTTCGATTGAGGGGCGACCCGTATCCCAGCAGTGGCATGATTATGGGTTGATGCCGTATCCAAGAAGACTTTAGAGAGAAACCTCGGACATAGCTCTTTCTACATCTCTGTGCGACTTTTAGTCTATGAACTAGCCTAACTATCAAATATTATCTTCTATAAATTGATACCAATTATGACGATTATACACTGCTATGTATTATGAGATGATTCTCCATTAAAAGAGTCATTGGATAACATCTGGTTAAATAAAGTAAATTGTTAAAATTACAATGAAATAAAAATAATAATCACAAGCTTTTTATTTTTGCTATTATTACCTTAAATTAAATGCTTACTCTAAATCACTGCCTAAAACCTAACAATTTTCTTCTTCTTGATCCGTATCTCCTTGATCATTTGGTATCCGTTGAGCAGTTGCTAAAGCCTCTTTATATATCTTCAGCATTTCCAAAACGTGACGCTTCTCCAGAAAGTTATTGTGCAGTTTTTTTAATATTTGTTTCTTCTTTAATTCCTTCTCGTTTTCTAGGCATGCTTGAGTTTTTTCCCTTTTCGCCTTCGCCATATTTCAAGTACTTTCAAATTAATATGTATAAATTTTAAAATATCACTCGGTTTATGATTTGCCCTTAAGTTAGATTATATTCTTCACGGCTCGCCCAAAAGTATACGTGTACACCGTGGTGGTCAGTGATCAACAATACAAATTTTCCAAAATTTATGACTATCCAGGTAATAAGCCGACCGAACTATTAACAAATAGCAAAGTAATTAAGCTTATCACTTTAGGATAATTCACCTATTAGTCACGATAATAATTACAGGATAGTTACTTGCTTATCATATTGGCTTGATTTGTTTGACTTCGACTATACTATACACATTATCTGTGGTTGTGGGTTATTTTGCGAAATTTAGGTAATTATGTACTTAATTGCTAGGGTTATCGTTTACGAATAATTGGCGGCATGGCAATACATTGTTTGTTTGTTTGTTTGTTATATCTTTATTGTACACCAAAAGTAAATAGACAATCAAAAAGAAATAACAATTATGAAATTTTAAGAATGTTCAAAGGCGGGTTTATCTCTATAAGAGATCTCTACCAGCCGACCTTCGAGTGTTGGATACTATAGTTTCGAGTGACGAGCGAGGGCATTGCAATAAAAAGATATTAGAATATAAAAAAAATGATAACAAATATTGCTTTAAGTGATGAATAGATGAATCATGAAACCATATCGGTGTACCATAACATATTGTATTTATATCTCAAGTAAAAACAATCTTTAGATTAGACATGTGTTTTGAACTATAAACTTCAACAGATTAAATCATATCTTTTTAACGAACCATTAAATGAACAACGTGCTTGACTGTGCCGCTAGTGTGATGGACGAGAGCCGACCTACACAAGCAATAACCTCATTTATCATTTGCTGAAGTTTCACAACGGATGAGTGATCTAATTTTGGGATAACTACTTTTGTTTTAACAAAAAAAACCAACACTGAGATTCGAACATGAATGCGAAGCGACCCGATGCGGTGATATGACATTTCAATGTTCGTTCCGGGACTTAGCTGTTCATATGACTGAATGACGAAATGGTACGATTACCAACGTGTCAGATAACATGAGACTCAAGATGCATAACAGTTACGTACTACTAATGTTAGAAAGAACAATTGGTAATAGGCTACAACATTTTTTTTCGGTTTGATATGTTGGGACGTCTCCCTAATATAACCATATGTAAAAGAATTACTTTGATAGCACAAAAATATCTCGAGATATGTTAATTTGAAAATCACAATTTTGGACTTTCCCGAAAACGCTCCATACAAAAGGCTACTGTTTTATCTAATTTTGGGATATATAGTTTCATAAGTTTGTATTTTGTATGAATCAAATCAGAAATTTGTACGACAGCTATGTTAAATATTAAGTTTATGTAATTAGTATCATTATAGTATTTTTTATTGTTTCTCCAATGGAAATATTGTTTCTTAATAATTTCATACTTTTAAAATGGACTTTCCCGCCAAACTTTAATCGACCCTAAAATAAGTCCGACGGAAGATATTAGAATGAAAGTTTGCAGATCTTTATACTTTTGCGTATTTTGCATAATTTATACAATTTTTGAACATTTGACAATGTTATAAATAGCCTGTTGCAGTACTAGTCATATACTCGTAGCTAAATTATCAGAATGAGCTAGTATCAAAAGATACTAATTGTTACAGAATGAAAAAGTTAGAACGATCGAATGTCATTAAATTATTCACAATATTATCGATATGTCGAATGAGAGTTTAATCGTACGAAATTGTAAATTGCAAGAATAGCCCGGAAACGATAAATTATCATCATTAGTAGGGTATATTGAGTCATTAGGATTATTAGTAGATTAGTACAGAAGTATTGTGACATTTAAATATTTAATCACCGACATGACATGACAAAAATACATATAATAGTTAAATTTGTACATTCTGACAAAGCACGATTTAACTTAATACAATTCATATAAAAGATTAACCTTTGTAATTTTGCCACTACCACATTTTAACCTTTTGACACTTGCAATGTCGAACCTTTTGGACGTTCCGGAAGGGATTAATCTATTTTCAAAAAATTTACAAGCAGGCTCTTGTTTGGTAAGTGGAACTGCTGGATACCTACGTTTTTGTGTTTTTAACGTGGTCCCATGCTTGCAACACTACTCGAATGAAGTCAAATTATACACGATTATTATTCGGCATCAACTCATAATCATCGCGCTGTTGGGATACAGGGGCCCTACCGCCGAAGCTGAAGCCGATTACCAACGAATATTTTGGTTTGAAAAATACGTCTTACGTTTAAGGTATGACGAGCTCGGTGGCGTAGCGGTCAAAGACGCGGCTTTGACACCAACGCTCGTGGGTTCGATTTCCAATCTGGATAAACATTTGTGTGCATGAACATGTCTGTTTGTCTTGGTCTGAGTGTTTTCTATGTATCATAAGTATGTATTAAAAAACAAAATTGTATTTACGTATGTTTATCAGTTGTCTAGTAGCCATAACACAAGCTTTGCTTACTTTGGGGCTAGATGGCGCTGTATAATTTGTCTGACACTATTTAAAAAAAAGATATTAACAAACGAGCACGGTGGCGTAGCGGTCAATGACGCGGCTTCGACACCAACGCTCGTGGGTTCGATTCCCACATAGGACAAACATTTGTGTGCATGAACATGTCTGTTTGTCTTAGTCTGGGTATTTTCTATGTATCATAAGTATGTATTTACAAAAAAAAAATGTATTTACGTATGTTTATCAGTTGTCTAGTACCCATAACACAAGCTTCGCTTACTTTGGGACTAGATGGCGTTGTGTAATTTGTCTGACAATATTTATTTATTTATTTGTAAACATTTCTAGGTCAATCGGTACAGCTCCAGTATCTCTACCAGCGAAGCTAAACACAAGTACAATAATTATAAGCTGAACTTTGATATTTGCAATCAAAAAATCCGATGGGAATCGGCTTCGGCTTAGCCGGTAGGGCCCCGGGTCTACTCTCAGTAGAAGGGGTTTAGAACATACTCAACACGCTGCTCAACTGCAGGTTAGAGAAAAGTGTTTTCAAGCCGACTGAAGGCCTTAGACCGGCTTGAAAACACTTGGCTCATCGTCTTGGCTTAACGTCTGTCATCTAATGACAACTGCCGGGACCGACGGCTTAGCGTGCCCTCTGAAGCACGAAGGAGCTCGACATAAATTTAAGTCTACTAACTACGCTTTCTGACAAAATCGCTTCGAGACGAAAAATTTATTGATTTTGTATCGTTATTCATTGCTTAATTTTCTTCTCCTTCACCTTGTATTCTTTGGGCAGTCACAGTAATCGTCCAAGTCGCCAAAGCATCTTTATATTTCTTCAGCATTTCCATAGTACGATGCTGTTCCAGAATGTTTTGGTGCAATTTTTTTAAAATTTGTTTCTTGTTTAACTCCCTTTCCTTTTCTAGGCATGCTTGACTTTTCTCTTTGTTTGCTTTTGCCATGTCTATAATTTACCTACGTATCTACTAATTTTTAAATAACGCTCGGTCACTTATATGTTATCGCTTTAAGTTAGATTTTGACTCTTTACGTTTCACCCAAAAGTAAACTATAGCTATATGTGTACACTGTTGAAGTCACTGATCGACAATACTAATTCTCTAAATTAAATGACGGTAATTCAGATATATATAACCGAAAATGATGAAGAAATGGAACATATAGGTCTATCATTAACAAAGCCTACTGAGCTATTAACAAATGGCAAGATAATTAAACTTATCACTTCCGGTAAATAAATCTACTAGTAATGATAGTACTTACAAATTATCATATTGGCTTGATTTGTTTGACTTCGGCTATGATAACTACCTTTTCTACTTTGTGTAACCGCTGGCATGCTATATATATTTTGAGGTATGAATAGATGAAATCATGAAACTGTAGCTGTATCTGCGTAAATTTTTTGCACACTTTATCGTAAGTGTGCAAAAATTTAAAACCTTTCACCCAAAAAAACTAATCTTCTAATAATTTAAAGTCTTGAAAATAATACCTCCAACTTGGCAAACAACCCTGCGGCAGTTCTCCATTGTATCTTTAATCTTATTGCAGAATTCTACCGAAATAATAATAATAATCTTTATTTAGCATTATTTCCCAGAGGTTTTCCCAAGAGACATTATTCTTCAATATGGGCGTTCATATGCTTAGGTAACTGCTTTCCATCAGGCGGACCGTGTGCTTGTTTGCCACTTTAGTGTTATAATAAAAAATATACACTGTTACATATTTTAACACTTACAATAAAGGCGATGACACTGGATAGTTATTTATTTTTTATTAGTATCCAAAAAGGTAATAAGGCTTCGGCTTAATATATAAGTTAATGACCACTACCCCCCGCGCTATTGAAAACTGTATTACGGCTGGGTAGTACCATCGTTCACTATAATTTACAAAATGAATGAATTCAATATGTAGTTTTCGTTATCTAAAATATTTGGTACCTATATTTATTTGCCATCGTAGATGGTATTTTTTGTAATAATGTACTCACAATACCACTTAGTTTTTCAAAAAAGATATCTATATATATAAAAGAAAGTCGTGTTTGTTACAACACTTATAACTCGAGAACGGCTGGACCGATTGCCATGGTTTTTGATTTGTTGGATTTGTTTCCGTCCTGAATAGCAGAATAACTCTTAAAAACATTGGAAAATTCTCGAAAAAATAAAATAAAAGAAAAAACATTTTCCCATACAAATGAAAGTGTCAGTTGAAAAAGGGATTACGATATTTATTGGTTGTCAAATATCAAAACGTCAAATCGATTTGTGTCACTTTTATGTCGCGAAAGTTGTCTGTGATTTGTTATGAAAATTTAAAAATGTCAAATCGATAGGGGTGAAAACGCTTTTCCCATGGGGTTCGAGCGCAAGAATCAAATCAGAGTAAACATCAAAAGAAATGACAATTACAAATCACCAAAATGATAAAACCTATTTCAAAACTAAAAAAAATAAAACAAAACGGTTTTTTTTTTAAATTTAACAATAAGGAAATCTTTATTTTTATGAAATCTTCAGTTTTTATGGATACGGGTCTTCCCTCAACTGAAGGGGTTTAGAGCGTACTCCAACACGCTGCTCAACTGCGGGTTGGCGGAGGCCAGTGTTTTCGAACCGCCTAAAGGCCACTGACTTAACTTAACGACTGTCATTAAATGATAACAAACGGGGCCGACAGCTTAACGTGCCTTCCGAAACACGGAGGAGCTCAAGATGAGCTAATGATAACAACCGGGACCGACGGCTTAACGTGCCTTCCGAAGCACGGAGGAGCTCAAGATGAGCTAATGATAACAACCGGGACCGACGGCTTAACGTGCCTTCCGAAGCACGGAGGAGCTCAAGATGAGCTAATGATAACAACCGGGACCGACGGCTTAACGTGCCTTCCGAAGCACGGAGGAGCTCAAGATGAGCTAATGATAACAACCGGGACCGATGGCTTAACGTGCCTTCCGAAGCGTGGAGGAGCTCAAGATGAGCTAATGATAACAACCGGGACCGACGGCTTAACGTGCCTTCCGAAGCACGGAGGAGCTCAAGATGAGCTAATGATAACAACCGGGACCGATGGCTTAACGTGCCTTCCGAAGCACGGAGGAGCTCAAGATGAGCTAATGATAACAACCGGGACCGACGGCTTAACGTGCCTTCCGAAGCACGGAGGAGCTCAAGATGAGCTAATGATAACAACCGGGACCAACGGCTTAACGTGTCTTTCGAATCACGGAGGAGCTCGAGGTAATATAAACCCATCCGTGTACAGGCTACGGTCGACGTTGCTTAACTTGCGTGTTCAATTAGACTGACACGCGCAATGACGCCATCGAGCTTCTCTATTATTTTCTACTATTCATTGTTTTAATTCCATAAAATCATAAATTTAGTTCAGCTAATATGTACCACGACATTCATTGATTGTTAGGCGGTACGAAGTTCGCCGGGACAGCTAGTATAAACTATATTAACACATGACCTCAGCCTGCATTCATAAATTATATTATAATTTATATCATAAAGTCAAGATAAACACTTATATACTGCAACATGTCGAAAATACATATATTCCATAATATAATTTGTCTTATCGTAGACAACCCTCATTCATCCCACTGCTGGGATACGGATGTCCCCCAGTAGAAGGTGTTTAAAGCATACTCCACCACGCTGCTCAACTGCGGGTTGGGGGAGGCCACTGTTTTCAAGCCGCCTAAAGGCCGTGAAGTTTCCGGCAGACTAGAATAGAATCACTCCGTCTCTTCCAGTGGATGTCGTACAAGGCGACTAAGGGAAACACATTATAAAACATCGATCAGGCCTCCCCAACCCGCAGTAGTCGAACGACGCAGCATAAAACACAATCTAATAGGTGGGTTTCCGCTAGACAAGCGGGCCTCCCCAACCCGTCTGGCCAGCGTGGGGAGTGTAGGCCAAATTCTCCTTCTGTCTGGGATGAACGAGAGAGGGTCGTGCTTCTGTAGTGGAGACTAAAATGACCTGATAATGATGAAAGGCCACTGACATGGTTTAATGACTATCATCGAATTACAACAGCTGGGACCGAAATGGTTAACGTAGGTCACGTTAAGACGAAACACGGAGGAATTCGATATAAATGAACCCATCCATAGACAGACTACGATCGACGTTGCTTAACTTGCGTGTTCGATTAGATTAACACGCGCAGCGACGCCATCGAGCTCTCATTTGTCTCATATTTTTGTATAATACAACGATAAAACATTAACAATTATAAATGTAGGTAGTCGTGAGTAAATTGCATGCCCATGTCACCCAGTACGTTAGCAATACCGATTATTTGATACGAGATATTTTTTTAAATATATATATATATGATTGCGAACATAGGTACAGTGTTATGAGAAATTGTTTCATATCAATATACCATGTCATTATGATTTTACAATTATTGAATCAGTCGCCTAGTCATCTATAGATATCACTTGACAGTTGAACCATTAGTGAATAAAATTACCTAAGTAGTTCATGTTACTATTGCAATTTGTCATTTAATGCTAATATAATTGTTAATAAAGAAAATTACACACTTAGATAAGCAAGTTTCAAATTAATCGTGCTGTTACATAATAGTTAAGTTTAAGTTCATTTGTTCCATTCGGGGTCGAAACCCTTGGTCCTTGGGGTCCCAGCACAAAAAGGTTTGTAAAAGAATTAGGAAAAAGATTGGTCGACGTAACTGGTGACCCAAGATCTGGCACATTCCTCGCCCAAAGGATTAGTTTAGCCATCCAGCGAGGTAATGCTGCTAGCATCTTAGGAACGATGCCACATGGGCCAAACTTTTAACATTTATTTTAGTTTTAGGTTGGTTTTATCTATTATTATTTAATTTTAGGTACTTTAGTTTTATAGTTGAATTGTATGTATTGTTTATTTGAATAAAGATATTTGCTATTACATAGTTAAGTTACTATATACACAGATAGGGTTGCCATCCATCCGAGTCTCCCCGGATTTGTCCTAGTTTGAAGGGCGACCGGGGAGCGTCCGGGCGTGGTTACATTTGTAGTCCGGGGTTAAAAGTTTTAAATCACTGCCAACCGCGGCATGCTGCAAATAACCGTCTTGTCACAGAATAAAAAATAATATAAGTACTAAAAACACTGATGACATGATAGGCTTTAAGATTCAAAATCCGGAGTTTTCACTTATCTTGTCCTGGTTGCTAGCGTTAAGTGATGGCAACCCTAGTCACAGAGAACTTCAGATCAATATCCAAAAAGAGCAAAGGACCCCTATTCACTGCTTACGACTTAGGAAGTGACGATCTACGCATCTGGCTCCGTATATTTAATCTAAGTTATGGAAAGCGAAGGGTTTTAGACGCAGATGTCATTGTGCTCGATGTACGTCTTGATAAAATCCTGTGTCGCCAGCCAGACCACTGGCCTTGGTTAATTTATGTTAGTGGAGAGATGAACATAGCTGAGTGGGACACAATGCCTTGCATATTTAGAGCTTAGTTACCGTGCTGATTCTAATTTATTCTATGGTAGAAGTGGAACAATGTGGAGTACTGTGTCCACATTGTATTATAATCCTGAATTAAAACAAGTAGAAATGAAATATTTGTTATAGAAGATTTTATTAGTTGTTAATAAAAAAGAACGAAAAAGTTTACGACCAAAATATTTGTATATTGCTCTTCAAGACCTTTCATTTGATATCCCTATAGTAGTCCGTATCGTAGGTGGGTTAAAGTGAAAACTATAAATCGCCTTTATATGGCGGCAGCTAAATTAGATTAAAAATGTCGACTGTTAATTGATTTAGGAGAAACAAACAAGTCTTATCAAAATTTAAATCGGACATCAGGAAATTCAGTTTGCAAGATTTGATTACAGGCACTGCGGGGAAATTAAATAAAAGCTTGTAATAAGAAGGCTAATTTCTGAAAATGTGTCTGTAATAAAATCTTGAAAGTACAATTTGGCTTTGACCGATTGAGCTTAAACTTGGCGCACTCAGTTGATTCTCCTGACAATGAACAGTTATATAAATGCCTACATTTTTAGTCTTATGACAAACAAAATTGACAGACAAAACGGCGACTTACAATTTGGACTTTAATCCCTATGATCTACTCGTATGATTCGTGTGAAAGGGCTTCATAAGCAAAACACAGTAAGTAAACTTTTTAATTCTTTTGTCTTATTACCACGTAATAAAATATTGCTTTATTTTTTTTTTATTCTTGTTTAATTCTTAACTTACGTACTGACTGTCAAATATATACATATATTCTATTGTAGAACATTGCCGAGGACTCTGCCCAAATTATATTCAAATTTTGCTCTGAAGGTCAATTCTCATAATTTTTCTACGAACGCAGATGGAAAGTTGACCGAATCGAGATTGAATTGTGAATTGACTAAAATTATATACTTGATTTCATTAATTAATTATTATCAATTCTTGTTGTTGCCAAAGTAACATTCTTAGTTTGTATAATTTTCACTCATAGTTCGATACAATCCCGCTTAAATTTAATTTTGAAGTTACTTAATGTGCTACGAGAATACCAAATGTCACATTTATGAGATCGAGACTGGATCGAAACTGAATTTTGACTATATTTTAATTACGAGAATTGCCCCTCTGGTTAATTTCTGAAATTGGTACATCCTCGTTCGACAAAAGCTGATAAAGCCTTGCATATTTAATATTTAGCTACGATCTGACGTCATATGGTTGAAATAGAGAACATTGTCGAATATTCTACTCAAATTATATTTTAGTCTTTATTAGGTTAATTTTTGACAATTGTTGATCATTGTTGGATACAACCCCTTGCATATTTCGATTGTAATTTATTCCATGAGAGAAAAACATTATTAAGTGTCCCGCCCAAGTTGTGTCTTAGCTTTTAGCTTAATTTATGAAAATTATTACAATCAAAACGTTTAACAAACCTATTTAAGAGGTCCAACAATAATCCATTTAGCTACATTTAACTGCCGAAGTAGGTAATAGTTATTTAAAATTGTTATACTTAGGGAACTATCTCCATCATTCATCTATCTCAAATATTTCTATTAGTTCTCGCCAACTACAGAAATTTCTATCAAAAACAATGTCCAGATAAGTAGCAAAAACATTTTTATTCGACCTTTACGATGACTTTGATGAATGGCGTTGGGAATAGGGAAAACTGACAATTATTATTTACTTGAACGGTCGTAACGTTATTAGATATCTATTTGAAAGCACCTATATATAGTTGTCAAAAGTCTACATTTTTTTTTATACTACGTCGGGTGGCAGACAAGCATACGGCCTACGTGATGTGAAGCGGTTACCGTAGCCATATTAACACTTCGCTAATATTAAAAAAATACCTACTTATTCCGCGCGAACGAAGTCGCGGACACAGCTAGTCTGCAATATATTCAATCTCTTCTATGATAATATTTTTTAAGAAAAAAATTCTTCCAATCTCAAATTTCTTATAATCTATAACAACGTTTTTAAACCTTCCCAGAAAAACAAATAGTTAAATTATAGCGGAAACCGATCCAAATCAAGTCAGTAGTTTTTGAGAGAATTACGAATATACTTACAGGTCAAACAAAGAACCTTCTGTCAAGTCGGTTAAAATTATTGGTTATTGTTAAACAATACTATAAAATGGACTTCCAAGTATGCATCATGGTACCGTTAGCAACAGATTTAACGGAATAAAAATAATATTTACACAACGATGAAATTTATTGTTTGAACACATTGGTATTCAAATTACAGTAAAATAAATGACTTGTTGGTATAAAAACGCTACTAAAATATTTCTAGATATAACAACACCGTGGATTAGCCTTGGTTTAATTCGACCTTAAAATAAAAAGTTGCGCGAAGATAAACAATAAACGAACTATCGACTTTTATTGCGAGTAGCACTTTACGTTCAAATTATTTGAAGTATCAAAGCGTGGTTATTCGTAAACACTATAGTTCTGTTAGTTCAAAGTAATAATGTGGGAGTAAAGGATTGATTGAGTGAATGAACAGATATAGACACCGAATTAAATAAATTGCCTCCTTTACTTTCTTATCAATCGCTATCGTCTCGAATTGATAAAGTCGTATGTCACACCCCGGCTTTTCTGCTTTACGGTCTTTTAGCTTTTAAATATTGAACTCTGTATGTTTCATTTTCTCTGATATAATATTTAGTAATTAATAATGATGATGGTCATGTCTACACTCTAAACCCTAAAAAACCCGTATTTCAGCAAGCAGCAGTGGAATGAATATGTGTAGATGAATAATACTCGTATGTACGCCTTTTTGAAATGAGAACAAAGATGGTGAACGATAGTTTAGTGCACTAAACCGGTCAAATTAAGCCGCATATGGGCTACTAACCCTAAATAATTAGGGTTAATAGCCCATATGTAAATATAATAATCACTACATAGTATAAAACAAAGTCGCTTTCTCTGTCCCTATGTCCCTTTGTATGCTTAAATCTTTGAAACTTCGCAACGGATTATGATGCGGTTTTTTTTAATAGATAGAGTGATTCAACTGGAAAGTTTATATGCATAATATATGCATAACATAGTAGAAAAACTATGTTATGCATATATTATACATATAAACTTTCGATTCTAATGTGATGTCGTAAATAAACACATTTTTTTGCTCTTTCATTGCAAACGCTGGCTGAACCCAACGAGATAGATCAAAATAATGTAGTACAGTATTGTTCACCTTAAAATGGTCTACAAAAAAGTTCGCGATGGTATATGTCTATCTCTTAGTGGTAACACACAATAACCGTTATTTTATCCTTTGCTTTTTACAAGAAATAATGCCTTATTTACGAAGCGATTTTAAGCAATACAGAATTAATCCTTATCCAATTAAGTACCTTAAATACATTGCCCATTTAATATAGATCAATATGGCCCTTCACAGCATGTAATTTAAATGAATAGTTTAGAAGATATTACACATTTAAAATGCAGGGACATAACGGCTGTGGCGGTACCGGCCGCGGAGCCGGCGGCGTGTGCCTATAACTGGGGAAGGACTGGATAGGACAAAGCGCAAAGACCTTCTGTAGTACATTTAGTATCAGCATTGCACCCGTGCGAAGCCGCTAGTTAATAATATATTTTTATTATTAATAACTTCTATAGTTTTGTACACTGGTACAATTATAACTTGAGCTATCCAAAACTCCTAATGAACATAGTAAAAATCCTCAATAGAGCCAGTGTGTGGCGATTCCCTCTTAAAAAAAATTGTACGCAATTTCTCTAATTTTTTATAATTTTCTAGAACTACACACCCGGATGCTACATGGGCTACTGGACGAAGAATTAAATAATGTTTGCATACACTCGGACATTTTCTCCCTGGCCTAGACTGAACTCGCTAATATAAACTTTTGGAATGACTCTGTTTACATATTTCGTTGAAAGAAATAATTCGAAATTCTAAACTTATTTTACATTTAAAAGTAGGTTTGTTTAGTATACTTTCACACCTCTACAGAACTAATCGCTGTGCAATTTGGCATGCACCAGACATAAATTAGTTTAAATGCACATGGATAATAATTACATTTCGGGGTGAGAATACTGCGTTATGGGCATCCTGCCCAGGCGACCCAGTTTTGTAGGATAGTTTCAGTTTTAAAGATACATTTTGACAGAGTTTTAGATTATTTTTAATGAACGTAGTTAAGTACATTGTATTTTAAGATTGTAAATGTGTTTTACAGTTAGGATAATCTTTTCATGACTAAGAACAGTGATGATCACTCACAGTCAGATAACTCATGCTCGTTTGCCTTTTTTTTATAAATAAGCGAAATTGTAAATAGCGTAATTTCTTCTGATTAAATTCGTTGTGAGTTCTAAGGCAGACGTACTTTTACCCCCGGCACTGCAGTGGACTTCATTGTTCATTGTCTTTTTTGGTGGTCGCTTAGTCCTGGCTACACAGGAGACACAGTGGTGGGAATGTGTAGGCATAAATTTTTAAGGCAGAATTTTTTTTTTTGACGTGGGGCCCATGTCAAAAAAAAAATTCCATTCCCATTAAAAAAAAACATAAGCGGAACATAATTTATGCAGTTCTTTGCGACATTCAATAGAACCATAACGAATGGATACTTTTTATTGCAAGAAAAATATCGTCTAGTATTTCCATTAGATTTTTGAAATGTGGAAATCACAGACCTAGGTTTTCGCTAACCCATAATATTAGAAAATGTCGTATTGAGTACGGTTAAATATAAATCAATTATGTAATGTCCAATACATTCTTCCCGTGAGAGGGCTGGCCTTTATTTGGCACAACGTATAAGCATTGTCATTCAACGTGGCAATGCTGCCAGCCTTTTGGGCACGATGCCTTCTGACAGTGATGCGGAGGAATATTTTTACGCGATTTAGTTATAATTTGTACATAGCTTTTTTTTCTTTTTATATATACTTATAATAATATTCATTTTAAGATTAGTTTATGTAATATATTTAGATTATTATGGAAATTAAAATAACCAACGAAAACCTAGGCACACCATGTCAATGTCAGCAGCTCATTCCGACCGACAGGGCAGGGAGTTTCTAGGGCACGCATCGATCTTTAGCCTGGTCCAGTGAACGGTTGAGAAGATCAACAACGTCGTTATTTTTAGCAAGGAAAACAATAATGTTTTCCTCATTCTATGCAACTTTTTTATTATTCTACGGTTTGTCATCCCCAACAAAAGTAAATACAAATTTGTTTGGTATCGGGTTACCGTAAAAGAATATCTACGGAGGCGTATGAACAAATAAATTATATTAATATTACAGATGTGAAATGTTCGTGTTTATTTATCCTTATTTGCATCTTTTATGCCACTAAGGTGGCAAACAAGCATGCGACCGCCTGAGGCACTATTGTTACCGCAGCCTATGAACGCCTGCAAGGGCATCACACGCGTGTTGCTGATCCTGTAAAAACCACTTCACGCCGTTTTTGAAGAATCCCATGCCGTAATCTCTTGGGAAAACCTCGACTGGCAATTCATTCCACAGCTTGATAGTACGTAGGAAAAAGCCTTTCTGGAACCGCACAGTAGATACGTGACCACTTCAGCTCTAATGTGTGAGGATGAATTCCCTGTCCTTATTTGTCGAAAAGAACTAGTGTATTGACATATTTCTTACGGGTACTGTTTAAGGTCTGGTGAGATCGTGACAGGAGGATACTTTTTATCTCGGAATAACATCGTATTCCCGAGATTTTTTTTTTTTTAAATTAAAATACCGATAACGTGGACAAAGCCACGGGTAACAGTTCATAATATAGAGGTACAAAAATATTTTAGGATAGTAATTTTTCATTGTATGTACTTTAATCAAACTAAGATGTTAATATAAAGTAAATGTAATATGCGGCACTATGATTGTTCAATGAACACTTGTATTTTCTGCTACAATAGTTGGACTTCTATGTCCATAAGTGGAAATATGTATAGGGTTACGTATTGTAAAATCTAAATGATAAAAATCCGTCCACCCATCAAGTGATACGCTTACCAACGACAACAGTTTGATTTTTATTTACACAAAATCTTCCCATCATATGAAACTCAACGTCTATCTATCTGTACCTTTATGGTCCTTTCAATTTTTTAGGGTTCCGTACACAAAGGGTAAAACGGAACCTATTACTAAGACTCCGCTATCCGTCCGTCCGTCAGTCCGTTTGTCAACAGGCTATATCTCATGAACCGTGATAATTAGATAGTTGAAATTTTCATAGACGATGTATTTCTGTTGCCCCTATAACAACAAATACTAAAAAACAGAATAAAATATATTGTTTTGCTCGATATTAATAACGACAACAGGTAGACGCTTGAAATATTTAGTTATAGATTCACTTTAAAAACAAATAATTAAATTAAAATAAAACAAATATTTAAGGGGGGCTCCCATATAACAAACGTGTTTTTTTTTTGCCGTTTTTATAAATAATGGTACGGAACTCTTCATGTGCGAGTCCGACTCGCACTTGGCCGGTTTTTTTTTATTTAAAGTTATTTTTTTCGCTCTATAGGAAATAGTTACGCGAGCAGAGCCGAGTGAACAACTAATGTAGTAATAAAGCAACCATGACGACCCATAAATTACCACACGAGTCCACTCATAACTTTTTCAGTCAGGATTAAGAGGATAAAGTATTCCAACTCTGCAATGCCGTATAGTTACATAAGTAGGACGTAGGTATCGCCAATATGACTAAGCAGCCTTGGTTAAAGCCTATGTATAAAAACTTTGCAAAGCAGGCCTATTTCAATTATATCCTAGTCTACAAACCTTCCTAAACCTATGTCGTACAACTAGTTTAGCTCATCCACGTTTACATACCTGTATATGACGCCTTTTTTAATTAAGTTTGACATTTAGGTTGTACCGCCACATTCATAATACACAAAAGGACTGAACTCGGATATTATCATGCGATTTGATAATGATAACCATTCCTACCACTCACAAAACTTTCCCTAACACATCCCAAAAGCATTCCAAACACAACCCAAAAATCACTCCTTGATTGTTTCGAAAATATATGATCAGTAGGTTTCATTGAAAAAAATCTCTTCGTCGAGTTCCATTCTGCACAACCAGTTGGTCGGGGTGGAAAAAGGGTATACAGAATATAAGTTCTCCTATGTCAAGTTTTATGGTGTATTAAATTTAATCACCATCAATGGAATAAGATTTGATACAAGTGTGAAAAAAAATTAACTAACAGAAAAAGCGTTGTCCGAATCAAAGAGAAAGCAAGCTAATGAAATCGACTCGCAAGTTGTAGATGAATAAAATTCAAAAACACGACTGTATTATTAAAAAAATCTACTCATATGAATAAGTTAAGAAGGTACCGTAAAGTATGTCACAGTAAGTTACAAAGTTGCGATCTTTCATACGACAGTGGTATGAAACCGAGTAGACCGCCGACGTGCTCCCGAGAGCGACGCTCGCGAATAACTGAAAATTATTTCAGCATATACCCAAGTCCTTAGCTTTCCTGAAAGCTGCACAATGAGCGCTACTTTACAAGACAGCTTTTAGTTAGTTTATGGCGTCTCGTTGAAAGCCCAGCTTCATAATACTGGTGCTTACTTTCGAGAGCAAAATTTATTTATTAAAATCTATATATATAAAAATGGATCCCTCTTTCCTTAAGTCACGGCATAACGGCTAGATCGATTTTGCTATTTCTTTTTATGTTGTATTTATTATTGTCAGGAGAAGGTTCTTATATAAGAAGAAGAAGAAGGCTCGTAACTATAACATCAGGGGCCCGTGGCGAATTGATCAGATGGGCCCTCGAAGGATGGGGCGCTCTCTAATAAATAAATCATGTAAGCGACCAACACTAAAGAAGTACCATAATGTTATAATAAAGCACTTGTACTGTTCCACGTATTATATTTAATATTACCGATCGGTTTCGCCGCAGGCATTATCAAGGTAAACAGATGGTGTTTGTGGTTCTACCTTAATCTTTTTTGTACATTTTTGGTTCATAATCTATAATTTTACTTTCAAAAATATGATAATGTACGAACCTATTAAAACTTTGTATGTTGGATATTTAGAGCCTTAAAAAAACCTAAAAAAATACTTTTTTTGTACTAAACTCTCGAGCCTGGGGCCCCCTTGGTCCGTGGGCCCGTGGCATTTTGCCAGTTCTGCCACCCTGTAGTTACGCCACTGCGGTCAATGACGCGGCTTCGACACCAACGCTCGTGGGTTCGATTCCCACATAGGACAAACATTTGTGTGCATGAACATGTCTGTTTGTCTTAGTCTGGGTATTTTCTATGTATCATAAGTATTTTTATTTATTTATTTATTTATTTTAAACTTTATTGACCATAAAATAAGGGTACAAAAGGCGGACTTAATGCTAAGAGCATTCTCTACCAGTCAACCTTTGGGAAAATCAGATAAAACTCGAATGCGGTACACAAAATAACAGTAATGAACATACACAGAATTAATACAGATGAAAAGTAAAATTATATATGATACATAGACATAATATGCTAATTATACACATATACAAAATCATACACATATACATAGTTATATACATAGACATAGTTATACACATATACATAGTTATACACATATACATAGCTATACACATATACATAGTCATACACATATACACAACCATACACATATACATAATCATATACGAAAATAAATATAACAGTAAATAGGAAAATGATGATTATTGCTTGGATAAATTCTCAAATAAAAAAGCTTGAACATTTTTTTTGAAAGTAAATTTACTAGAAGATTCTCTGATGGAATCAGGTAACGTGTTCCAGAGACGTGATGCTTGCAATGTAAAAGAGTCTGACATGAATCCAGACCGAAAAAGTGGAGTATAGAGTACCAGAGAGTTATTAGACCGGAGTTCGCGATCATGGGTGTCACGGAGATACTGAAATTTACATTTCAAGTAATCGGGAGAAAGAGGGTTAAAAAGAATAGAGAAAAGGGTGCAAAGTAATCTCTGTTGTCTACGCTGGCGGATAGGAAGCCATCTAAGTTGAGACCGATACTGTGATATATGATCAAATTTGCGGAGACAAAATATGAAGCGGATAGCATTATTGATAAGTCGGTCTAACTTATTGAGAAGTTCTTCATTCAAATCAGGATAACAGACATCAGCATAATCAATGAGCGGAAAAATAAGAGATGTGACCAGTGTGACCTTAGTATGGATAGGTAGAAAGTTCCTGAACCGATTAAGAAATCGTAACGTAGAAGTAACTGCACGGCTAACTTCAGCAATTTGTGTTATCCAGCTCAACGTAGAGTCAATGTGGAGACCAAGGTTTTTGACACTAAGACTTAACGGAATGGCAGAATTATCAAACAAGATAGGCGATAAATTACCGGAATCAAGGTTAGCGACCTGCTTAGAACTACCCACTAAGATAGCCTGACATTTTACAGGATTTACAGGTATTCCAAAATCTTTAGACCAAGAGCTAATGATATTCAAATCAGTATTCAGCTGTGCAATTGCGGTATTTACTTGCTCTACAGGTGTTTGAACGTATATTTGTAAATCATCAGCGTATAAATGGTAAGAGCAACTTAGCGAGAAAGACAATAAATTTATAAATATAGAAAATAATAAGGGGGACAATATTCCACCCTGGGGAACGCCAGCAGTGAGAACATTCCAGTCAGATAAGTCACGACCGATACGCACAGCCTGCTGACGACCACGAAGATAAGATGTAAACCAACTCAGAGCCACGGATGAGAAATTCAGCGACTCGAGGATAGCAAGAAGAATGTCGTGATCTACCATGTTGAAAGCGTTGGAAAAATCAATAAGCACAATAATGGTGACCAACCTGTTCTCCATGCCTATTCTGATATCCTCGGTGACTTTAAGAAGTGCAGTAGTTGTACTGTGTCCAGACCGAAAGCCAGACTGAAATGGAGTGAGAAGAGAGTAAGAGTGAACAAAAGAAGATAATTGCCTATGTGCAGCAGCCTCTAAGATTTTTGAAAGGAAAGGTAATATAGAAATAGGTCTAAAATTATTCAATTGAAGAGGAGTAGGAATTTTAGGAAGAGGAAAAACGTAAGCTTTGCCCCAAAGAGTTGGAAAGCTACCTGTCAAGAAAGAAAAGTTTATGATGTGAGCAATGACAGGAAGAAGTTGATCTATAATACATATAACCATTTGTCTACTCACATCATCACAACCGACTGCTTTAGATTTTATAGACAGGATAATCTTGCGTATCTCATCCATGGACACTGGGGAAAATAAGAAAGGACTGCTATTGTGAGATTGAGCCTTGGAAGAGATTTGTGAGATGGTTTTAGATTTGATCCACGGGTCGATGGATGGAGTTGAAGAGAAATGATTGTTAAAGTCATTTAGAGAAAAGGGGGAACTAAGAGGTTGAGTGGGGCACTTGCCCACACCAAGAGAATGGAGAAACTTCCATATATTGGCTGACGACGAATTCGCAATATTATTATGAAAATGTTGTCGCTTAGCTGCTCTTACCACTTGGTTACAGCGGTTTCGCGCTATCTTGTAGAGATTCCAGTTAGCATCCGTTCTATCCCGTTTGAAAGAACGAAAGGCTCTATCGCGTCGCGTCATGGCCATCCGAACATCCCTACCGATCCAAGGAGCAGGTGGCCGCTTTACTGTTATAGCTTTTAAGGGTGCGTGAGCATCGAACAGTTCGAGCAATAACTGATTAAAGTGAGAGACTTTCTCATCAACTGTTGACGCTGCAAATACTGAAGAAAAGTCTATGTCGGCAGCATCGTTCTTTAATTTAGTTTGGTCAACACGTGCAAAATTACGCATCCAAATTGTCGTAGGTTTAGCCTTGGGAGGCCTCAACTTATATTGTAGAAAAATAAGGTCATGTTTCGAGAAGCCTGGGGCAAGTAATTGACCATAGTTTGTAACATGATCCGGAGAAGTTATTATTAAGTCAAGCCACGTGTCGCAGGAAGAGGAATTATGATGCGTCGGCTCCAAAGGCAAAATAGACAAATTGACTGACTTGACTATATTCTGAAGTCTTAGAGAACGAGTAGTATTACTCAAGAGATCAGTGTTGAAGTCGCCCATGATTATGAGATGCCTGTAATCAGCGCAGAGCGGTTCCAAAATAGACTCAAGTTGGGAGAAGTAATCAATAGTTGGTGGACAATAGATGACTCCAAGAACGGCTTTTGAGCCCTGAATTGAGATTTCGATGAAGAGATACTCAGCAGATCCAGTATATGAAGAAGAAGAGGAACATAAATGCACGTAGGGTATATCACCACGCAAGTAGATGGCTACACCACCGCCACCTTTGCCAATACGATCGTTACGTATCAAAACATACCCAGGAAGTGTATAAGATAAGGAGGAAAGACATGGCTTGAGCCAGCTTTCCGAAATGAGAATAGAGTGAAAAGTAGTGGACGAGAAAGTATCAAGGAGATCAGAATAGTGTGAGGGTATGCTTTGCGCGTTCAGATGACAGACATTAAAAGAGTGGGGTGCACCAACAACTGCATCATTTAATAGAGTGCCTAGGGTCTCCGGTACAGCTAATGTGTCATTACTAGTGTTTGAGGAAACACTGAGATCCAAGGCGGAATGAAAAGAATCATCATTATCTGACATAAAAATAAAATAAATACAAAATATATATATATAAAAATATAGATATACAATATATAATATTTATAACAAAAAAAAAATACAAATTATAATACCTGCATGTCCTGCCGGTTGACAAAGAAAAGAAATATAAAACAAAGAAAACGTATACTACAAAAACAGGCAGCCAGGGCAGTAAAAAAAACAAAACAAAAGTTAAGACAATGTTCAGAGTGGTTGCCAAAAAATAAATAAAGAAAAAGGTGTTGACATTGCAATGAGTGACTTGAATTGAATGTTGAATGAAATATCGAGATTCGAAAGAAACAAAAACAAAAGTAAATCTAAATAAATATGAGGTAGAAAGTAAAAATTAAATATTTTCGCTATTATGTTAATAAAAAGTGTTTTCAATAATATTAAGGGTTCAACATAAAAGAGTATATCTAAAAAACTACTTATTTCTTTACCCTGGTTGCCCGTAGTGGCTTATTTCGAGACTCTTGAGTTACCGATGATGATGCCGCTGATGACGCCGCTGATGACGCCGCTGTAGACACCGCTGAAGACACCGTACTTGGCACAATCGGCTGGGGCTCATCCTCCGTATCAGCAAGCGCAGACAAGTCACTCTCCGTGTACAGGCGAAATCTTGTCCCATCCTTTAGCTTGACAATAACGTTGCCCTCCATCGTCCAGCAACGCCGCATACCAAATCTCTTACGAGCCTGTCGAAACACAGACTGCCTCTGGCGAGTGAGGAATTCGGAAATGGTGTGAGGTGATCCTTTAAAGGCCGTCTTCTTGCCCCACACAGTGGATCTAAGCTGCATGTCGGCAAAGCGCACCAACACTGGTCTGCACTTACCCTCTGAGGGGGCACCCAAGCGATGACACACAGTTAGGTTCTCTGAAGTAATATCCAGCCCCAGTTTGCTACGGAACAGACCACATGTAAATTCAGAGAGATCGTCGTTATCATCTTCCGGGATGCCACCAACCAGCAGGTATTTCCTCCTGTGCCTCGTTTCCAATGCATCGAACGATTTGGATAATGCAGATATTTGCTGTCGCAGTAAAGACAAGATTGAGCACACTTGGGACTTAAATTCACAAAATTCTTCATGAACTCTGCTCACCGTGATGTTTGTCGATGGTATGGCAGCACCCAGCCTGGATTCGAAGTATGTGTTTACAAAAAAAAAATGTATTTACTTACGTATGTTTATCAGTTGTCTAGTAACCATAACACAAGCTTCGCTTACTTTGGGGCTAGATGGCACTGTGTAAATTGTCTGACAATATTCATTATTATTTATTATTATGAAATAAAAAAATAAGAAGTTGCGCGAAAAATTACAAAATTTTAGAAAAGTTATATATTAACTTTTCTAATGTAACTTTATATCGTTTGACAGAACCGTTAGTCATGTGACAGATTGCGCGAAATTAATTCGAATTCATTGTTAAGAAGACTGGACAACGTTTGTCGGGTCAGCTTGTAACATAGAAAACGATTTTCGTCTGAGTCAGACATGATATTTTGTGTCAGTGTTAAAAGTGGTATACGTAGCTCAGCGCCATCTTTAGGGCTAAAGCTAATCCCAGCTGCAAGTGTTGCACCCTACAGTTACGCAAACTAACGTTCTGGCAAAAAAGAGAGGTGGGATATTTGGCTTCATTCATAAATTGTGCGTATGTATTATGTGAATAATATTATAGCGAATATAGAATATCTGTGGTTGATATCAGGTGATATTATATCATGCTTTGTGTTGACGACTGTACTGACCTTCAAATATTTTACTGATAACATTTCGCCTTTATTCTTTTTATTTTAAAGTTACTAAAGGGTAAACTTTTTACTGTTAACCTAATTACCAACCTACCTTTATTTTCCACGATGTGAACATGGTTTTTTACTCTCACCTTTATCCCCGGTGAGGTATGTATAATAAATATCTTCCTAATCCAGATCCAGATAATGTTATATCTCACTAATATAGTATATGCTTATTTATTTAACGAACTGATAGTGATTTTTATATACGGGTATTTCAATATTCCGTAGGGTTACCTACTCTTGAAACTAAAGTCAGTGGTAATCCCGTTCCTGTTGATAAATAATTTCAATTAAATTTTCCCGGCGAAACCAAAATGTGAAATCGATATCAAAGTATGCTGCTGTCGCAGTTCCAAAGTAAAAAATCGTTAAATTCAAATTTTACTTCGACTCGTGCGGTCGCGGAGTCAATTCCCGCACAAGACAACATTTTGTGCAGGATTTTGTCCATTTGTCTTAGTCTGAGTGTTTTCTATGTATTATATGCTAGTATTTAAAAAATATCAGTCGACAACTCTTATTCATCCCACGGTTGGGATACGGGTCTTTCGTCAATCGCTTTAAAGGTGTTTAGAACAGCTCCACTGCGGGTTGGCGGAGTAAGTAAAAATGTATATTCTAATCTACTACTACTAGTACTCATATTGCAAGCTTTACTTACTTTCCTCCGACTTACTCGCCTTCGATTGATCGAATTAAATTCGAGAGTAGGTCACACGAAGAAAACAGTAAGCAAGAGTTAATATAATGTAATACCGTAGTAAGTAAGTAGGTATTTAGAGATTTTTGGGCTTTAGTTTTACAGCATGGCCACGACCTAAGTAGTTTAGTTGGTTAGCAATAGGCTAGACGACAATGATCAAAAATTATAAAAAGTACTTAACAGTGTCATAAAATATACAAAACTAGAACGATCTGTGATCTTGAAATTTTGATAAATTATGTCCGACTTGTTCTATGATCGATCAAAATATAGTAGGAAAGTCCATTTTAAAAGAATTAAATTATAAAAAAAAATATTAATTTTGGATAAACAATCAAAAATACTATAACTTTTGTTATGGCACTAGCTACATAAACGCAGTATTTCACATAGCTGTCGTACAAATTTCTGTTTTAACGTATACAAAATACATAAGTGTGACGTCATAATTATGTAGCCTTTTGTATGGAGCGTTTTCGGGAAAGTCCAAAATTGTGATTTTCAAGTTATCATATCTCGAGAAGTTTGTATGCTATCGAAGTAATTCTTTCACCTATAGTTATATTATTGTGACGTCCTTACATAACAAACCGAGAGAAAAAATTGTCGTCTAGCCTATTGTTCGTGTAATCCCGCCTTTAAGGAACCGTTGTGTAAAATTTCAAGCTTCCAGACCCATTCGGCTGAGCGTTGATCGATCAGTCAGCCAATGTTTCTTTTCTTATTTAAATGCAATTTAGCTACAATTATCATTGCTAATAAAGTAAACGGGCGAGGTGCGATAATGTTTCATAATGCTGTCCTTTACATTTGGGGTTCCTCAGGCCTCAGGAGTAACACTTTCTGCGCACAGTGATAGCACGATGATGTTGATAGATAGATACAAATGTTTGGGTCAATAATTGAAATAGGGACTTATTATGGACAATGGATGCACTTAAGTATCCACTAAGTCAATAAAAGAGGATTAGCTAATATTAAGTAGGTATATCATTTTATAATATAATATTTATTTCATTAATTGCTTGCTACGTTTCATCGCCGACGTGGACTAAATATCGTATATAACTCTCTTTGCCTCTTGGTGATGAACCATTGCAGCTTCTTACCACCATCTCTTATTGCGATTCAATAACTGAGTAGAATGCTTATGCTTATTCATTGGTATGAATAAGCATTCTATTACTAAAGAGCACGAACACAACAACCCTCCAGGGAACTGAGTAGAATGCTTATGCTTATTCATTGGTATGAATAAGCATTCTATTCAGTTATTGAATCGCAATAAGAGATGATGGTAAGGGGGCAGTTCTCGAGATTTTGTTTATCATTGTCAGTACTTTTTTTTGTTATATACTACGTCGGGTGGCAGATAAGCATACAGACCGCCTGATGTGAAGCGGTTACCGCAGCCATATTAACGCTTGCAACATGAAATATAGTTCGTGGAGGTACATTCTAGTCTAGTAGTGGTGTCTAGAGTAGACACTCTGGCGGCTAGGAAACAATCACAGTGCCTATAAACATAGTAGGTAATTGTACTTACATCTTATACTTTGTTTTATCGCGGTTCTCTTGCAGTGGTTCTAATGTTATCTACTTATTTATACCTATTCTTCATCAGAAGGGTCATATGCTTGTATACCACCTTAGTAGTATAAAAATACTTTGATAATATCGTAGTGATCTTGGATCGACAAAAATTTCAACAAATGATAAAATATACAATAGAGTAGATATAAAAAAATAAACTGATTTCATTGAAGTCAACGCCAATTCTCATGTACGTTCCTAATCGAAGAACCAAGCGCGGATACCCCTGACCTACCGAAGTACTGCTTCGAGTTACTTAGAATCAGAGGGGAGTTACACCCAATCCCTCCACCATACAAACTTCTTAATCTCTCTTTTTTTTTGTACACCGTCGGGTGACAGACAAGCATACGGCCCACCTGATTTAAAGCAGCTACCATAACCATATTAACGCTCGTAACATGAAATATGGCTCTCCCGCTGCCATCGCCGCAACTCCTTCCTTTCTGGTGACCTCACTCACTTGCAGGAACACAACAACCCTCCAGGGAATTGTTATTTGGCTGCGGTATTCTGTGAGGTGGAGCTACTTCCCCAGTCGGGGAGCTTACAAATACGCTGTACCCTACCTGTCTTTTGCCAGAACCACTTTCGCTAGTCGGCAGGGTGCACCACGTGCAGGTGAAGTTGGTTTTGGCTCAATTCATTGAGAAATTTTTCAAAACCAGGGAATTAACACTTCATTTTAAAAATTTGACGTCATAATTATGTTGTCGTTACTCGATAATGAAGTTCATACTGGTTGTTATGTAAAAGATTTTATAAAATTTAGCTAATTTCTACCCGGCTGTAAATAATTATGTGTCAAAACTAAATTACAGGCTATGCGGCAATTTTGATATGCTCCATTATGAGCACGCAAACGCCTGATTGTTTGCGGCGATTACCAACGAATACCTATATTTTGCGTGTTATAAACTTGGAGGCGTCGTATTTCAACGGGATAAAAAGCATGAATAAAATTTTAATGGAGAGCAGCAATCATTTTGCGTCCCTTTGTGTGTTCTACCGATTGATACAATGGACTGTTTTATTATTATTATAGAGTGATTCAGAGGAGTTGTTTGACACGACTCCTTCTGCAGTCGCACCGCTCACCACAGGGAATTCCTCCTCACAAGTTGGAGCCTAAGTGGTCGCGTGTGTGCCTCTCTAAAAGCAAGGCGAGCCTCGCTCGCTTCGCTCGCTCAGCTTTTGTTGGTCACAAGCTTAACCTAACCTAACCAACGTCCTCAGTTAAAACTACTTTTGACTGCATAAGTCAGTTAAAAATGGTTTTGACCAAATTCTTTAGTCAAAACTACTTTAGACCAATTTTTGCAAGCCAAATGTTGTTCGGATGTGAGGTACCCGAAGTTTAACTAGTAAAACTTAAGAGCGCTTACATTTCGGGTATAACATATGACGAGCTCGGTGGCGTAGCGGTCAATGACGCGGCTTCGACACCAACGCTCGTGGGTTCGATTCCCACATAGGACAAACATTTGTGTGCATGAACATTTCTGTTTTCTATGTACCATAAGTATGTATTTACAAAAAAAAATGTATTTACGTATGTTTATCAGTTGTCTAGTACCCATAACACAAGCTTCGCTTACTTTGGGGCTAGATGGCGCTGTGTAATTTGTCTGACAATATATATTTATTATTATGTATCTCTTTTTAATCACGGGTCAAGCCCGGTCATTTGATAGGCATGCGCGGGGATATGGATCCAACGCGTAGAGGCCCCTTTGAGAAGTTTGATGTAATGTTGTACGCCCGCCGTGACCCACTCCAGGATATGTCAATGGAACGACATACCCATGAGCAGGTCTCGGCAGGCGTTGAGACTATTGCGAAGTGTGATGGAAAATAAATGGGCTATGGAGATGAGGTCTGGGTGAACTTAATACCGGGCTATTACAGAAGAGGGACGGACGCCTGCCATAACTGCTTTTATTGCTAGTTATTTGCGGCAGGCGGTGGCTTGCCACTCACTAGATGGGCCCCCGAAATGCCAGGAAAACGGCCGGGGGCAACACCGGTGTGAGTGACTCAGGGATGTCGAGAGGTGTGCTGCGCTTTCTCCGAAGTTACTCGCGGCGTGATGCCCTTTAACACTTCCACCCCTGGAGCATATAGCTCTAGCGGCTCCTCTCTGGACGGCCAATGAAGGCAAGCCAGAGCTGAGAGTCCTGCGGGCCTTCTTGTGTTTACACTCCGACCGATGAAGACACGCCGGAGACGAAGGCCCTGACCGACTCTCTGGAGACTCGGGTCCGTGGTGTCGCTACTCACACAACAGCTCGCCACACAAGCTGCCCTGCGGACTTATTATTATTATTATTATTTATTATAAATAAGAAAATATAAGACGGTTTTCTGTCTTATATTTTCTTATTTATAATAAATAATAATAATCTTAAACTTGTCGCTGCATGCAACTGCATCATTTTGATACACATTTCCCTCTTCCCATTTATTGCATGGATGATTCATTGCACATTATTATATACATGATAAAACACAACATCCAGTTCAGACCTTCACAGTTCCTAACCAGTAATTTGGACTACATCCACACTTATAGCGTGCACATTTCATATCAGTTCTTATATAAAGCGCTAAGTACGTTACCTTAACGACTATGAGTGTTATTTACATATATTCAGCATTTATTACATTATCCAACACTACCCCGACTCAGCTTGCAAATTGGCACGAAATTGTGGTATAATAACGTGTTGATTGTCCAACACTATTATACTGTTAATTTTCATACCATGCTCATCATTAGTCGAGAGTCGAAGTGGTCTCTACCTACTCGAAGTCGAGCAGCGTGTAGGGGTATACTCTAAACTCCTTCAATAGGCTAGTTGCCAGTGTTACAAAATTATAAAAACTCATAAAACTGGAACGATCTGCGCTGCGATCTTAAAATTTTAATAACTTATGTCCGACGTGTTATATGTTCGATCAAAGTTTGATGGGAAAGTCCATTTTAAAGGTATGAAATTATAAAAAATAAATATTACCAGTGTAGAAACAATAAAAAATACTATAACTTTTGTTACGGCACTGGCTACATAAACGCAATATTTACCATAGCTAGAACAAATTTCTGATTTAATGCCTAAAAAATAGGAAGATGTGACGTCATAACGTGGTGGCCTTTTGTATGGAGCGTTTTCGGGATAGTCCAAAATTGTGATCTTCAAGTTATCATATCTCGAGAAGTTTTTATGCTATCGAAGTAATTATTTCACCTATATTTATATTATTGTGACTTCTTTATATAACAAATCGAAAAAATAAATGGTATACAAGACGAGAAATCCATACCCCATTAACGAATTTGGGTCATATTGACGATAACGACACTCTCTAAAGAAAAGAAGAGAGGATAATAGAGATCAGATCATGACGGACAACGAGGAAGGATTGTAAGTAAAATGTTTTTTTGCTTCAACGAGACAAATGAGAAAAATACCTTTTTGCTTCTAGCTTCTCTTTGCTACTACTAGATATGTTTATTTTTTAGAGACCTACTTGATTACTTAGTGTCTACTACTGATCCAGACTCATATCAGTATCGATACCCAACCTTTTGTGTAACATGAATAGGTACTACGAGTTTACATTAGGGAATTATATAAACCTTTCACGGTCATCTAAGTTCATTGTCGCGACAAAGTGAACTTTGAGATATTCTCCCTCGCACTATCAAGTTGTGGAATGAACTGGCTGCCGAGGTTTGCCCAAGAGACTACTGCATAGGTCTCTACGAAAAGGGCGTAAAGCGGTTTTGGCATCGGTAAGGCACTAGCTATGCTCTGTATGTTGGAAGCTGGCTGCAATAATCACTTTCCATCAAGTAGATGGTATACTTATTCGCGACTTTAGTAGTATAAAAAATATATTTTTGTAATAAGGTTTTATTTAGTCAATGAATAGACGAGGTTATTGGTCGTCGTGATAAAAATCATTGAGCATGGTTACAATTCGTATAATAGGTCAGTTATACTAAAACTAGTCAAGGAAAGGATGTCAGCATTCATTTTTAAACGCAAAGATGTGACGTTAAAAGATTATTTGGTTGTGTCTATAACTGGCTAATAAAAGTTCAAATAAAGTTGGTAAATGTAGGTGGCAGGTCCACTGCCACGTCAGTTTGCTGCCTTTGAGAGCGATGTCGACAACTTTCTTAGTTCTCCGTCTTTTTTTTTTATACTACATCGGGTAGCAGACAAGCATAGACCCGCCTGATGTAAAGCGGTTACCGTAGCCATATTAACGCTCGCAACATAAAATATCGCTCGCACGCCGCCACCCCCACTGCCAACGCAGCATCTCCTTCCTTTCTGGTGACCTCACTCTCGCCCAGGAACACAACAACTCTCAAGGGAATTGTTATTTGGCTGCGGTATTCTCTGAGATGGAGGTACATTCCCCAGTCGGGTAAATTACAATTACGCTCCCTACCTCTCTTTTCGCCAGAGCTTCGTTTGTCAGTCAGCAGGGTGTAGTTGGCTTTGGTTCAAACATGTTGATGAACCACTATCACTCCGTCGAATTGTTTTGTTCTCTCTGTGATAAGGTAGCTCTCTCTATCGCTCACCGTTCAGGTTTCAATTTATGGATCACCCTAGCAAGCAGAATTCAAGATTCTGCACTGTATGTGCATCAAGCTGATCTGACGATGAAGCCGGATTTCAGGCGCTACAACTCCATAACGGATCCATGTATCTTAGCCGTGTTTGGGTTTGTTAGAATGATCATGGAATATACTTTGACCACAAGTGGTCTGGTATGCAAGCACTGGAGCTCCATAACGGAACAACGTAATCTAGCCGAATTTCAGCATGTTAGAACTGTCTTAAGACATTTTAGCTTGTTAAAATAATGGAATAGCGTAATCTAGCTATGTTTAAAAACAAAAGCTTTGTTTTGACAGTTAATAAAGAAATGATGATTTGGACATCAATCAACTCTTTTTTTCATATACTACGTCGGATGGCAGATAAGCATACGGCCCACCTGATATGAATTTTTGGTGACCTCACTTACACGCAGGAACACAACAACCCTCAAGGGAATTGTTATTTGGCTGCGGTATTCTGTGAGATGGAGGTACATTCCCCAGTCGGGTAGCTTACAATTTTATTACGCTCCCTACCTCTCTTTTCACCAGAGCTTCGTTTGTTAGTCAGCAGGGCGCACCGTGTGCAGGTTAAGTTGGCTTTGGTTCAAAGATGTTGATGAACCACTTACACCCCAAAACTCTATTAATGAATATACATATAAATAAAAATATTTGACTAAAAGGTGAACGTTTAGACACTGCACTAAAAAATAATAAATAATTCTCAGTAAGCTGTTTGACTGTAATAGTTGGTTATAATATTTAAGTATAAAAGCGTGTTGCGTCTCTAAAATAAAATTTTCAGAATAAAACAGCATTTATTAGATTTTTTAAAGTAAATATGTATTGCATTTATCACTCTATATGTTAAAACATAGAATAAAAAGTACTGTTCTTGTAAGTTCACTCATAATACAAAAAAATAGGTCTAACTCGTTGGCCATGAGATTGCTAGTAGGTACGGAATGCGCGCATCAGTGGCGGAGATGGGCCGATGACCTGAAAAAAGCGGCTGGATGCGGAAAGCGGAGGATCGCATGCAGTAGAAAGCATTGCAGATTACTTAAATCCAGCAGTGAGGAAATACAGGCTGGTAATGATGATGATGATGATGAAAGTGGTCTAACTATTTTGACAAAAATGTCCCACAAATGTAAGTACCTATAGGTTGCAAAAGTGACTGATACACGCGTAGGAAAGAAGTCGCGGGCGTAATCTAGTCTTCTATATTGTTTAGTATGAAAATAATCCTTATTTGAACAGTAGAACCGACGCAATGCAAAGCAAACAACAAAACAAAAAAAAACGCAAGTGACTAGGGTTGCCTCTATGCTGTTGAAGGGTAAACAGCATAGAGGCAACCCTAATCACTAGCTGAGACACAACAAACACAATGTATTTGGTATTTAACTGTGAAATTCTTCCTGCGGTCTTTGTTTCTCACTCGTGTCATTGAGCCTAACCTCTCTATCCTAGGTACCTTATGTGCTAATTGGCGCGTGCAGCTATTTTGCAAGTGAGGCAGGTTTGTCACTTTATAGATTATGTTAAAGTATCTACTTACACCCAAAATAATAGTTATTGGTACAATACATATATGACAATATAGTAGTTTATGAAACTGTTGCATAATAAGGGTTCTTGAAATACGAGTGTGAGCTTATCACAAGAGCCGAAGGCGAATAAAGAAGATTGCGAGAAAAGTAACTTTTTAAATTTATTTTGATGGCGTGTGCGTAAAAGACTGGCATTAAGATTCTGTTTAGTTTTTTTTTTTTTTATGTGAGACGGCAAACGAGCATGTGGGTCACCTGGTGGAAAGCAATCACCACCGTCCATGGAGATCAGCGACACCAAGGAGTCGCCGATCCGTTGCCAGCCTTTTAAGGAAAATGAAAACTCTGTTCTTGAAGGCACCCATGTCGTAGTTGTTCGGAAATACCGCTGAGGGAAGTTGACGCAACGAGACGCTACATCTCTGCGTGTAGAGAGAGAGTCCAATCGATCCGTGATCATTGGCTCACCGACGATTCGAGCTGCTCTTCGTTGTATGCGGTCCAATGGAGCAAGCAAGTACTGGGGCGCAGCCGCCCTGAGATGCGAACTTTAGAGATGCGAACGAAAATTTAGTTTTTTAATATCTAAATTTCAGTATGAAAGTAGGTAAGGTCTATTTGTTGTCCTTTCCAATATTTTTTTTTTGACGACAAAAATAAACTGTATGCGTTACCTGTAAAACAAAGTTTTATTATAATAACTTTCATATCCAGTAACAAAACACTAATTACACAGAATATGATTCTGTGTACGATAGTAAAGTTACACACATTAGCTGTAAAACAAAGAAACGACGTTTAAAGTTTATTTGTCGATCTTCCTTTAACAAAGAAACTAAATGAATTTTCAGATTTTTCCGATTACGTAAATGTCAGCCATTCTGTTAAAAAATACAATGCTGTTTTCCCAGTCTTTGACAGCTGGCGCCACCTATTGAGTTGGCCAAGACAACACATAGTGACAATGACAGATGAAAAGCACATCATAATTCAAACCTAAAGGAATGCTAGACTTTACTATTCCTTTACGTACATTTAATAGAATCAAGTATACTATTATATGCTTTCGGCTTGATAATCCTTTTATATAAGTATATCTCCGTCAACCCTTCAGCAGCGTGGTGGATTACTCTGGTAATCCCTTCGACTGACGGAAAACTCGTATCCCAGTAGTGGAATAAATATGAGTTGGTCCAGATACATTTATTCTAGTGGGTCCCTACACCGCCATGACCTACAGCAACTTGGACTATGAAAGTATTTATTATTCTGTGCTCAGACAGTGTCTGCAAGCTAAAATGGTAGTAGTCCGGCTACATCTGCAAAGTCAGTGGCAGAGAGTCCAACGCTTCGTCGTCTAAATGTAACAATAACTTCTAGCTACGGAATACTTAGAGAGTTCCTAGCTTCGAACGTCCGAAAGTAGCTGGAGGTAGAGGATCACATAAATAGTGGAAGGCAATCAGAAAGGCCTGTATTCAGCAGTGGATAGATGCAGGCTGACGATGATGATGATGTATTTAACAAATAAATTTATGAAAATAATTTGTACTAAAATGAGCCAGATAATTTTAACAAAAAAAAACGACTCCAAACATTACACTACACTTATATATTATGTAGATACAGGCTGGTGATGATGATGAAAAAAATATGGGACCAATCTGAAAGTATACTCTTTCAAATAAAAAAAGTTTTTTTTTTCAAATCGGTCTATAAATCACGAAGTAATTAAGTAACAAACATTTTAAAAGAAAGATACAGTCGAATTGAGAACCTCCTCCTTTTTGAAGTCGGTTAAGGGAGTAAAGAGGTTTTAGCATCGGCAAAGCGCTAGCAATCCTCTTGATGTTGCAAGCTGGCTGCAATAATCATTTTCCATCAAGTAGGTCTTATACTTGTTCGCAGCTTTAATACTACAAAAAATATTTTTGTAATAAGATTTTGCTCAATGAATAGACGAGGTTATGATTGTTGATAAAAATCACAGAGCATCGTATCATCCTCCTTTTTTGGAGTCGGTTAAAAATAATTTTGTACTTAACTAAGTGCCAAGTCCCCTAATGGACAAAAGTTTATGTGTGAATCCTTCGTGTAACGTTACAGCAGTAGGCCTATAATTTCAGTTTCACGGACCCCAGGGGCTAGTTGGGGTATACCTTTCGAAACTTGTTAATATTCATGAGACCTTTCACCATTTCGTGTACAATCTTTTGAATTATTAGAAGGATGATTAAGGAAGACTTTGGAGCCAAGCCAACCAATTCCTGAATACTAAAGATATTAAAATTCATATTTTTTTTTTATACTACGTCGGGTGGCAGACAAACATACGGCCCACCTGATGTGAAGCGGTTACCGTAGCCATATTAACGCTTGCAACATAAAATATCGCTCACGCGCTGCCACCCCCGCTGCCAACGCAGCATCTGCTTCCTTTCTGGTGACCTCACTCACTCGCAGGAACACAACAACCCTTAAGAAAATTGTTATTTGGCTGCGATATTCTGTGAGGTGGAGGTAAATTCCCCAGTCGCATAGCTTACAATTACGCTCACTACTTCTCTTTTCGCCAGAGCTACGTTTGTTAGTCAGCAGGGTGCACCGCCTGCAGGTGAAGTTGGCTTTGGTTCAAAGATGTTGATAAACGACTTACACCCCATATCATTAAAGTTTCTTTGGTTATTGCACTAATCTTCATTTGAAAAAATTGATAGATACATAACATTAAAGATAACCATTTCTAAAACAATTATTCAAAAAATAAATGAATATTCTTGGACGAAATACACACTACCATATAGACCCAAACTACGTTAGTACTATTACTTATACTGTGCCCAAACTAAGCAAAGCTTGTACTATGCGTACTAGATAACTGATATTATACTTAAATACATTTTTTTTTTGTAAATATATACATATAATACATAGAAATTATTATTTTTCAAATTTTAGACACTACATAATGTTTAACATGTAATATATTAAAAAAAAATGTACATCACTTTTTGAGAAATGTTAAAGTATAACATTGTCATAATAATTACATATTATAAATTAAAGTCTCCCGCTGCCTGTCTGTATGCCGTAAACTCAAAAAAAATATATATGTCAAAAACATCATCGCGACTGGGACGCTTTTACTAACGTACCGTATAAAAACCAGTAGAGTTCTACCACTATAAACCAGTATTGTTTGGAGTGTAAATGGTTCATCAACATCTTTGAACTAAAGCCAACTTCACCTACACGTGATGCACCCTGCTGACTGACAAACAAGGCTCTGGCGAAAAGAGAGGTAGGGCATAGCATATTTTTAAGCTGCCCGACTGGGGAAGTACCTCCAGCAGCCAAGTAACAATGACTAATAAATCGATGAACGCAACTTCTACACGCAAGAAAAATATGACTCGTTGTCACGTTCCGCCTGAGCCGAGCGTGCAAACGAGAGCGCTCTCTTCCACTCCATCGGCCGATGTTTTCTTATGACGTTATCACATTAAATTATTGTCCGTAAACCGACTTTACAGACAGCCTATTTATCATTTGTCTTATAAAATAAGCTTCTACAGCTCGCTGTAACAGTGTTTGAAGAAGTTTTCTCGACATTTTATATTATTATCTTATATTATATAAGTAGACACATAATTATTATTAAAGGGTCAAAAACAAACGAATACTACCTTTAAAACCCAGTATGATGTTTGTGACCCGCGTAAAGTATGTTATTGATTTTCATGGCGTCTGCTAGACGGGTACGATTTTCCGCATCGCCGAACGTAACTTTGTGGTTCATTCCTAGATTTTTGATTACTAACTACCCTTTGTCTTTTGGTTACATGTTATAAATGTAAATGATTTGTTGCTCTTTCACTCTTCAATGGCAAAACATAAGGTAGTTTCTATATATATTTAAAATAAAGATACATTATAATGTATCTTTAAGTAAAACAAAAATAAACAATAAATATTTTTTAAACAAGCTCTTATTAATTGTTATTCTTAACAAAAGAACTAAATTTGTTTCACATACAAACCCTCGAATTTGATACCCATATTATATGCTTTAATACGAAAATTATTACGTGGCGGCCGCCATATTGGATAAAAATGCCAGAATTTTGATAATCGTGCATTGTCACGAGAACCCAACGTGTTTCCAAATTTTTTACTGGAAATTGGGTCAAATTTACCTTGCAAGATTTTATTCCAGACTCCACTCCAGCCGGGACCGACGACGGCTTAACGTGGCCTCCGAACTACGGGGAGCTCGACATACACTTAAATAAACCCATCCATGGACAGGATACGGCGTGTTCGATTATCGACAATGGGCAGGGTGTACCACTTGCAGGAAAAACCATAGGTGATCGTGAGTTAACTTACACCCAAATATAGTATATAAGGGTGAAACTAAATAAAAGCTTGTAAAATGGTAGGTTAAAGATAAAAATAATTACAGAGAATTATAATATTTAGGGCCGATAACATATGATAAGATATTTTTTATTGTTGGTAACAACTGAACAGTTGCCCATTTCGGACGCTATTTTTCAATGTTAAATCATCATAAAATACAAATAAAAAAAATTGACAATAAAATAAAATAAAATATTTAGGGATAGGTACCCTTATCATTTAGAGGTATGAAAAGTAGACGTTGGCCGATCAGACCTACCCGACATGCACACAAAATTTCATAAAAATCGGTCCAGCCGTTTCGGAGGAACCGCGACACGAGATTTTTAAAAATTAATGCTATAATAAAGCCGTGAAATTAAATTAGTTCATATAACTTGACGACTGTCTTTAAATCTTACAATTGCTATTTTGGGGATATCATGTGTAGAGGTTGAAATATTGCCAATATTGTGGATATTATGTTGTTGTGATGTCGGAAACGATCTTATGGACGTTTTAATCGAATGTCAATGGCGACGAGATGACTTTCCTCATGAACTCAGTCACATTAAGGTCAATTTATACTTCAGAAATATCTGCAAGTACTTCCACGTCTTTTTAATGTCAATATCCGGTGATATTTTTAGTTTTGCATTCTGTTAACTGGTCGGTTTGTTTGTAAAAAGTTCATTGCACTATAATAAAATAAATACCAAGGAAGATAATATACAATAGTGAACTTATAAAATAAAATTTAAGGCTGATTTTTTTTTATACCACTAGAATAGCAAACAACAATTAGCCGTGTGGTTTCCGACAGACTAGAATAGAATCACTCCGTCTCTTCCCGTGGATGTCGTACAAGACGACTAAGGGAAATACGTTTTCAAATATCGATCAGGCCTCCCCAACCCGTCTGGCCAGCGTGGGGAGTGTAGGCCAAAACCTCCTTCTGTCTGAGACGGACGAGAGAGGGTCGTGCTCCTATAGTGCAGACTAAAATGACCTGATGATGATGATAGCAAACAAACATACGACCTGCCTGATGATAAGCATTATTACAATCAACGCGTGGCCGTCCTTGTAAAAATCCCTTTAGGCTAGATAGAAGGAAAATGTACAATGTCTATATAAATATATAAATACACAAGTACACACATATCAAATATTATCAATAATCGTTATAATTAAATATTTATGTTTGTATGTTTGTCCTCTATGATTTCGTTTACCATCCAATTGCAAAGCTTTGGTGGGTTGTTCTGGGTATGGTTAAGGGTCGGTTCGCACAGACCGGCTCGGAGAGGAGAGCAGATCTTGGTCGCGTTTAAAACAGAGTTTTAGCTCATTGATACAAGGTTTATTTTTTAAACTCACTTCTTTTGTTATATGAGAGAATGATCGAGAGCCGATGCGGATTTTTAAAGTAAACCTTATTATGCCAATGACACAAAACTCTATTTTAAACGCATCCAAAATCTGCTCTCCTCTCCGTGCCGGTTTGTTTGTACGGACCCTAACTGGTTAAACTTTATAAAAAAACTAAACTGCATCTTTTCGGAAATACGTCTTTCCGCTGTTTCCATCTACTGTCTTTACTTTTCTTTTATATATATAATGATAATGAAATCTGTTATATAATATAATTTGTTAAGATTGGAAGACTAAATAAAAATGTTTATGAATAAACAAAAAAATACAAGATATTAAAAACTGATTGGTGATAGATATGAGAAATGACAATAGGACCTCCTCAATAACTTGCATTCCGTAGAAAATTAGTGAAAAAGCAAGTACCTTTTTAATAGTTTTTAACCGACTACAAAAAAGGAGGAGGTTCTCAATTCGGCTGTATTTTTACCCGACTGCGACAGAAGGAGGGTTATGTTTTTCGAGAGTATGTATGTATATATGTATGTATGGACGTATGTATGTATGTATAATTGTTTGACACGCTCTGCAGCCCGAACGGCTGGATAGATTTTAGCTTGAGAGATGTCGTTAGATTAGTATTTGCTGTGAGAGTGACACTGGGTACGTCAAAATAAAAAAAAAGTCAAAATGGCGGATTTTTGGCACCAAGTTCAAATGCAAATGCGCGCCGCAGTCTGGACGGCGCGATGGATTTTAGCTCATTAGAGGGGTGTCATTAGATATGTATTTACTGTGAGAGCGAAATTTCATATATCAAAATAAATAAAACTAAAAAACATAAAATAAAAACGGTAATTTAAAAAACTAAAAAACCCGACTGCTTTTCTGTGTAATTTGGAAATGAAAAACCACTAAAATAAGAAAACATGTAGCAGTCGGGACCCTACATGTGCTCTAAATTCACTAAGCCACCATTTCTAGAATGGGTCCCGACTGCTACATGTTTTCCTGTTTTAGGGGTTTTTCATTTCCAAATTACACAGAAAAGCAGTCGGTTTTTTTAGTTTTTTAAATTACCGTTTTTATTTTGTTTCTGTTTGTTACTTAATTATTCCGTGAGTATAAACTGATGAATATAATGAGTATAAACCGATTTGAAAAAAACTTTAAAAAATATATATATATTATTCCAGATCCATCTTTACATACTGCACCTTTTTTTAATAAATATGTATCTGTAGGACCGACTTTCGTTCAGCGAATGTCAGTACGATAAAATTTGCAATAAATAAGGGTTTAGAAGTAATGTTTATATGTCTGAGATGGTAAGGGTGCGAGAAATTTAAAAAGGGTAATAACTAATAAACATACCATCTAACATTATAAAAGTGGGCGACTATTATACTAACCTGGCCACTAAAGATGATATAAACATACCAAACCTAACCTAGTATTTTGGTCGCCTATTTAGTATTTTTTTGCGGCTTTTATTGTTATTTTCCATTTAAAAATCATTTATTTGGAAAATATTGTATTTTTTTTTTTATTTTAGTTTTATTACAATTATTTGATAGTATACTAGCTGGCCCGACGAACTTCGTATCGCCTTTAAATATTTTTACGTCAATTTTTCCGATGAGTTATAAACTATCCTATCTCTCAAGTTGGACCAAACTACACACACTGGGCAAATTTTTATTAAAATTGATTCAGTAGTTTAGGATTCCATCGCGGACAAACAATGTGACACGAAATTTTTATATATTAAGATTTTAGGACAAATCTTTACTCCTAAAATACGACTAGCTAAACTTAGTAATCCATATTTAAACACTCGTTTAGCAACACAAGTTAGAAAAATAGATGATTTATATTTACTGACAATGTGAGTTCATTTTTATTGACTGCGAAAATGATTAAACTATTGGGCAAGAAATCGATACGTTCTTTCATACATGTTGACCTTACACGTCTACCAAAATCAAAGATAAATACGAATACAATTACGTACATGTGTACTATGTATTTACATATTTTACATGCAACAATAGACTTGCAAAATAGCATACAGATATCTACACCGACATTGAAAAATAACCTCTCCAAAACATTAATGTATGCGCTGTACACGTGTTTAATCAGAAATGTATGTCAAACGGTACAGTTTTTTTATAACACTAAGCTTATACTAACTGTCTGGTGGTAAGCAGTCAATCAAAAGTCAGCAAAATAATCACTTGCGCATTGCCATATAACAAAAAATCCGAAAATCTACTATTTGCCCTGTCATATAAGTCATGGGGTTTCACCTCGGAATGAGAGATAATAAGCTGTGAACTTGTATAAACCTTTATTTTTTCATACTAAAAAGTGTATACAAAGTCTCGTACAATGTATCCGCGTCGCAATGATTTTTATGATACCTAATGCATCTATTATAAAAATTGTACAGCATTAAATTCTCTACAGACACTTTTTAAAAAACCAAAATTAAAGTTATACAAATTTACAGCTTATTATCTCTAGATTCCGAGATTGATCATGTGGAATTATACCTGGCTAAAGTCCTAGAGCCATTGTTTTATAATAAGAGCATGAAGTTAGGGTTCATGTAATGTAGACCATGTTATTATGACGTACGAGTCGTACTCGCACAGTAGACGATGTTTGAATATTGTGTGAGTACGACTCGTGCATAGCCGATATTTTATGTGAATTAAAATAAAAAATGGAGCAAATACTTACTCCACAAATTAATTGGTGTAATAACCGGCCATCTTCTTTGGTATCAATGCCCTCCCATACATAAATGCGTAATCTCGTATGACAGTTGAAAAGCTTTGACTCTAGTAATCAAATTACACGTCAAGGCCAACGGACCACAACGGACAGGTTCACGGTTCAAACAGTAGCGTAGAGCCTCACGAGTCAATTGTCTATTTATCCTATTATTCTTACATCGTGTTTAACATAAGCACAAGTTCAAAGATTTGCGTTTTCATACGAGACTAGCTGACCCGACAGACGTTGGCCTGTCTTCTTAACAACGAATATTGAATTCGAATTGGTATCGCGCAATCTGTCAAAAGACAGACAGTTCTGCCTAACGATATAAAGTTACATTGGAAAACTTAATACGTTTTCATAAGAACCCTCTCCTGACAATAACAAATACAACACAAAAAAAATTAGCGAAATTGTGCAATAAGCGATGCCATAGAAAATGAATGTCTATTTATATATATAATTATATATAATATATATTATATTATAAATATATTTATATATATTTTCCATCATTTTTACTATAATTCGTTGGTTTAAATATAGTATTAGATTTTATTTATACAGAATTTTATTCTTAATAAGTTCTAATGTTCTAATTTATTGTTCACATCACTAGTAAGCTAACATAGTGCTATATGCGAGGACCTGTAATTGGCTCTGAAATTGCTACAGAAAAATTATATTATGATAAGTTCAGCTGTTGGTCTTCCCAATAAAATAAAATAAAATATAATATATATATAGTATAATAGATTATATATATATATATATATATATATATATATATATATATATATCTATATATATAATAGATTATACACACCGTCAATCTATTGTCATATATGTCAAACGCATGTCTGCATGTAACGCATGCTGAAACTGAATCACATAGCTTCGATCACTAATCAGTATTAATGGTCAAAGTCAGATTGGATTTAATTCCGAAAATCAACATTTTGCTTAGGTTAGTGGTAAAATTTAGCTTAGCCAATAGTAAGCCTTTTCGGAATCCAAAAAATCGGCTTCAGTTTAGACTGTACAGCCTTAACGAAGTATTATGTGTTTATATGTTGAACTTAGTATTTGAACAGGAAAGCCTGTCACCAAAAAAACTCCATACAATAATATAACTCTACCTAATTTAAAAAAGTATTATACAAATTTTTAACGATCTCTCACATACACAGAGATAGGCAAAAAAAGATTCAAAAACTTAAAAACTATAAAATCTAAACATCGTGAACAGACACATAACTCATAAGCATAGTATGCTTATGATTACGTTAAAATGTATTATTTACATAAACATAAAAACCGGACAAGTGCGAGTCGGACTCGCCCACCGAGGGTTCCGTAGGTACGTAGTATCATTATTAAATTTGATATTTTTCATTATAAATAAGAAATAATGCGTGGAAAAAAATAAATAAAATATATTTTGCAATGTGTAGGTACATCAAGCCCTTTCATATGATACCCCATTTGAACTAGTAGTTTCAATTTCAAATTTCGACACCCTATAAAAAATATAGACCCCCTATTTTTTAAGATCTATTTATAAATGTATAGTTTTGAGATTTATTCCTGTACTTGTAGTCTATAACGATGTTACTTGCCAAATTTCATAGTTCTAGGTCAACGGGAAGTACCCTATAGGTTTTGATTCCCTTGAGTGTGTCGAAATATGCGTTTTTTGCTGAATAAACGGCCGTAACTTTTTTCTACGTAAACTTAGCAGTTTGATTTTTTTTTAACTTCATGGGACCGTAGACCTGAATATACAGTTCAAATTTCAGCTTGATACCTCCACTCATTCTCGACATAGAAATTCTTGACAGACAGACAGACAGACAGACAGACAGACAGACGGACAACAAAGTGATCTTATAAGGGTTCCGTTTTTCCTTTTGAGGTTCGGAACCCTAAAAAAGGAAAACGGGTAAGTATGGCAGTATCTTTATAGTCACATCGATTAAAAAAATATTATTTCTATGGATTCGTCGTCGTCAACCCTTACTCATCCCACTACACTGCGGGTCTCCCCTCAACTGAAGGAGTTCAGAGCATACTCCATCTCGCTGTTCAACGGCGACTGTCATGTAATGAAAACATACGTAATCGACAGCTTAATGTGTCCTCCGAAGCACTGATGAGCTCAAGATATTCAAAATTCATCCATGAACAGGCTACGATCGACGTGTTCGATTAGAGTGACATGCGCAACGACGCCATAGAGCTCTTCTATGGATTCATAATAATAAACAAATGTTAAGTAAGAATTTCATAAAAAATTCAACGGAGTTTCAAATTGGGGGTGAAGGTTAGTTCAAAACTCTCAGAGGAGCTGGAGCGTAACCGCTAGTAAGTGCATAATTCTTATGAACACGTCTTTTGAATCCAACCGTTTTCGATCTGTCGTCATCGACATGCGATAACGTATATAGTTAACTCTGTTTTGTAAATAAAAGCGACCTAGCATTCAAGTCTAACAACTTGCCTAAGTGACTGTAGTCGGGCAGTCTGCTTTGCATTGATTTAAGTACTATCTTTTTTTATACTACTGGGCGAGTCAAGCAAGCATTCGGCTTGCCTCCTGATAGGAAGCGCTTGCTGTAGATATGTAAATCACAGACCAAGCATACATCCCCACTTCCGTACTATAATTATAAATGAGATTGTGAGTTTGATTGTGGGAATCGAACCCACAAGCGTTGGTGTCGAAGCCGCGTCATTGACCGCTACGCCACCGAGCTCGTCCTCCTCGAGCCAAAGATGGTGATGAGCCACTTTCACCTCAAAATATCCCGATATTTTCTGTATTTCGGAAGGCACATTGACCCGTTTATGTTAGTATCGTTAACTAGCAGTCGTTAAACCTTGTAACCTTCAACCGATTTGCATTGAGATTCGCGTATCCGTAATTGCAGCATTGTCACCTACAGTAATATTTCAATACTCGATAATTTATTGTAACCTTGATGATGAAGTACATAGTTCTTATCTTAAATATAAAGTCTGACAAGCTCGTTGGTCGAAAGTCTAGCAATGGCCACTTTGACTCCGAGGTCGCGGGTTCGACCCCGCACATTTGTGTGCATAAACATGTGTGTTTGTCTTGGTGTTTTGTATATTATATGGTTACTTTAATTGATTCAGATGTTATTTTGCGGAAGTCAAATTTACAGGCAATTTGATCTACACTACTTTGCGTACTTCCGCCACCAATTAGTTCAAGCAAACTACTGCCGGCCGGCACCCATCCACTACCGTTAGTAGTTGCATGCGACTGCCGTATAGACCGGGCGCTAAAGGTAAGTTTGTGTATGTAATATGAGTATGCATATTGTGAGTACCGAATTTCGCCAACGGATTTCAGTGAAGAAAAGGTCTGACTGAAATTAAGAATGTGGATCTTTCCGGTCAATTTTTTGGTCCATTTTTTTACCCCCTCTACTCTTATTCCTAAAGGGAATGTATTGAGTACATGATATAATAGTAGATTAGTAGCCAAGGGCTGTAAGGCATCAATTGCAGCCCGAGATATTTAGGCGCACGAGCGCAGCGAGGGCGCCTATAGTTCGAGGGTGCAATTGATTCTTACACCCGAGCTAACTACTCTGCTTTACATCTCGATTGTGAGGTAAGTAGAAAAAAACCGGAATTACAAGAATAAAAGACTTTACTTGTTTTTCTTTTCGCCACTTCATGAACTCGTCGTAAGTTTTCAAATATTGTCTTTAGAACTTTCAGGCAAAATATTGTTAATTGCTGCATCAGCTTCCATTTTCATTGAATCGGGAGTGCAGCGTACATCTTCATCACTTGCAGAACTCATGTTTTTTTTCCTAATTAGCACGTAATTATAAAAAAAATCCCGAAAACAAACAATATTAAAAGTAAAAGTTTCTGTTCCCGCCTTTTTTCATCTCTTTTTTTTTTATTTTTTATTTTTTTCTAGAAGGAAATTGAGCTTCGCCGTTCGATATTTAAATTGATGACTATTATACTCATACGAAGACGAGGCTGAATAGCGAAGCGACCTCTTTTGTCATTGGGCTGAATGCATGATGTCTATTGCCAGTATGATGGTTAGATGTACGCGAACTTTTTGAAAGAGTGAAGTGTTTTTTTTTTAATTACTTACCGCCCTAGAGCCTATTATAGCTACATTATTACCCTAGAGCGCTAATTGGTCACCTACAAGCCCCATTTGGGGGTAATAAGGACCTACTTACCGAATATGAGAGATGTAAAGTCATTTTAATGATTAGTTCCGTAATTTATATTTTGTTCTAATGGTAAAAGTGAGGATGGATTCTTAAATAATAAAAAAAACGAAAATGAGAGTAATATATTTTTATTAATAAAAAAATATATGAAAAACCAGCGATTTCAAGCATAAATGTAGGTAAAAAATTGCTCATTTTTATTTTGATTTTGATTTTTTACATTTACATAATGAAATACAAAATAATTCTAATTTTTTCAACTACAAGACATTGTGCGACAATTTCCAGTGCATGGTGGAACTAATGACTCTAGCAAAGACGATTTCGTCATTTGTCATGCATGGACATAAGTCACCGTTCAGCTTTTCATAACCCAATGAACAATAGTCAATGGGTGATAATTGTATTTGCTGAGGATTTTATTTTAAAAAGACACTAAGGATTTCATCATCATCATCAGGTCATTTTAGTCTCCACTACAGGAGCGCGACCCTCTCTCATCCGTCAGAGACAGAAGGAGGATTTGGCCTACACTCCCCACGCTGACCAGAGGGATCGGGATCGGGGAGGACATTTGATAATGTATTTCCCTGGAAATAGAATACTCTTTATTAATTAAAAACAAAGGGAAACGCAGGTGAAGCCGCGGGTGTCAGCTAGTATTTAATATGTTAGATTAGTGTTATTAATTATGTTAAATTCAACTTATTAAATTGTATATAATTGTAAAATTTAATAAAAAAATAAAAAATTATGTTGTATAAGTAATAGATCTTAAGATTACTATTTGTTTATGGGTTTATCGTTCAGATACTGATAGAATATCTGTTAGGCTTTCTTGTTAGTAGTTTTTTAATATGCTTTGCAAATAGTTCACAATTTTGTTATAATTTTAATACATTCAGACAATTTATTTTATAGTTTTATAGACATCAGTAGAGTATCAGTAGAGTAGAGATTCTTGACATTAGAGCCTTTTTTTATAAGAGAGATTCCATCAGGTGACCCGCATGCTCGCTTGCCCCAAGCGAGCATGTGGGTCATGGAAAGGCATCACCATCGCCCATAGAAATCAGCAACGCCAAGGAACCCTGAAAGCTGAAGTGTATTTTGTTGCTTGAACATGCAGAAGAGTCGAACTTTTTGCGAAGAAATCTGAATATTTGCGGACAAAATTGGATATTTCCTTGGTACTTGGTAGAGTTAGATTTTTTTTATACTCGACGTAAGGTTTACAAATATTTCTTGGGTTCATGTGGACCAGTCTTTTGTTTTTTTTTTTTTCTCATAGGTACGGGTTCCTCATAATATTGTACACCATAACTAAGCCATGTTTATCAACTTGGATGAATTATCTTATCATCCATTGTAGACTCTACAAAAGTTATGTTTCGTGAACTAAAAATAATTAAATGTACTTGAAAAAATTATTCATTGCCTAATTTGGGACCACAGACCCAAATTAAGCAATGCTTGTACTGTGAGTGCTAGATAACTGATACTTCAATTACATATATTTTTGTAAATACGTACACTCATATAATACATAGAATACACCCAGACCAAGTCAAACAGGCATGTTCATGCACAAAAATAGTTATATTGAGCGCGGATCGAACCGGCGACTCTCGAAATGAAATAGCCATTGCTAGCCATCCGACCACCGAGCTCGTCAATCAGCCATATTTTCGTTTGCAGTCATAAACTTGACGAAGATTCACCAAACCGATAATCAATCAATATACCAAGAAATATGATATTATAATCATTTGCATTGTAATAAAATTTGTGCATCGTTTTATTTTTTAGGGTTCCGTACCTCAAAAGGAAAAACGGAACCCTTATAAGATCACTTTGTTGTCCGTCTGTCTGTCTGTCTGTCAAGAATTTCTATGTCGAGAATGCGTGGAGGTATCAAGCTGAAATTTGAACTTGTACTCAGGTCTACGGTCCCATGAAGTCGTAAAAAAATCAAACTGCTAAGTTTACGTAGAAAAAAGTTACGGCCGTTTATTCAGCAAAAAACGCATATTTCGACACACTCAAGGGAATCAAAACCTATAGGGTACTTCCCGTTGATCTAGAACTATGAAATTTGGCAAGTAACATCGTTATAGACTACAAGTACAGGAATAAATCTCAAAACTATACATTTGTAAATAGATCTTAAAAAATAGGGGGTCTATATTTTTTATAGGGTGTCGAAATTTCAAATTGAAACTACTAGTTCAAATGGGGTATCATATGAAAGGGCTTCATGTACACATTGCAAAATAAATTTTGTTTATTTTTTCGACGCATTATTTCTTATTTATAATGAAAAATATCAAATTTAATAATGATACTACGTACCTACGGAACCCTCGGTGGGCGAGTCCGACTCGCACTTGTCCGGTTCTTTTCTCTTAAACCCTATATTTGTTCCTTCTCCCGCTAAATGTAAAAACACCGTACTAGTACGTAGTATTACTAATACTGTGGTACTAGAGTTCAGTATATGAATGCGGAATATTAATATTTTTTAATGTCTAACTTATATTCATTCTCGGCCGAACACAAGAATAAACCCGAAGCTTCTTTTCCATTTTCCGCTGAAAATTCATTTTCAGTAGACGAATTCGGCTGAAATTTGGCATACAAGTAGCTATAATGACGTAGATAGGTATCTTCTGAGAAATGATATTTTAAAAATTCTTACGATCATACGCGCCAAAGCAAACGCCCTTACGGTGACGCACAGGAAATATTTTTCTATTACAATTACATGATTTATACGCACGCATTCTGCGATATATTCTATTCAAATCGACACTGGACTATTATTATTCAAATACATCGATTGTCCAACTACACAATCATGATACAGAATAAACAGTGAACAAACCAAGAAATGATTATCGTCTAATTATAGTCTACCTCGCTAATCGGTAATCATAGCAACACTACGAGACAATAGTAAGAACCAGACATTCTTGAAAACAAAGTAAACAAGCAATTGTTTAAAAATAATAAAAAAACAAGACTTCGATATACTTTGTGTTTGTCGATACTTGTATAACCGGTGATTTTGCAGATTCCATATCCGATGCATTGACACAACTAATATAATATGTGTCATTATTTCAATATCGGACTAGGCAAAAATATTAAGAGCCATATTACATTTTGACTGTGATTTTTGCGTAAAATGGCCAATTTCGGCGTTCTTGATCTCGGAAACAAAAGTACATTAACAATGTTGACTTACTGAATAGTACAGAATAGCTATTGGCATAGTACATAGCGGCCTCGCTTTTTGTAAATTATGCTTAACTTTTTAAATAAACTCAAAATTGCAGAGAAAGATTTTCATAAAATGCGCGCATTCACTATTTTGAGCTCCTGGATTGTACTACTGTTCCAAACAAATGAAATAAAAAAAAAGGAATGTTATTTGTTATATAGTCGTATAGTACATAGCGGCCTCGGAATTTTGATATAGAAAAAAGAACATTCTTTGAACCAAAAAAACTTCGAAAATCGCTTTATGTAAACTGTTAATTTCTCGAATAAACGATAATATTATTGAGCAAAATTTATACGAGAATAATTGTTACTTCATGATGAATAAACTTTGTAGCATCAATTTATTATCTTATTTCAATAAAAACGATAAATATAACTTCAAAATTACTACAATAAACGATGCGCCGGCGGCCTTCGCGGGTTTAGTACTGCGCGAGAGCTCGTCAGCGTGCAAATGTAATAGGACTATTAACAATCGGAGGTAGAAAAAATTGGTTAATTATATGTTCTAGATCAGTTGTTTCCACTTTTTTTTTTTTTTTTTTTGTTCGCTCACTACGAGATTTTTGATGCGTGTAGGGTCCCCAACTGCCATATAAATCCATTATTCTATAACTCGAGATTTGAGTATTTTGTATAATAGTGCTGAATCTTTTTCATTATAAATTTGTATCGCGGACCATAATTTACCTCTCACGGACCACCGGTTGGGAACCTCTGTTCTAGATGGAGAAAAGTATACTTGAACGATTCCTTGGTAATTTTTTAGGTCTACCTCAAAACGCACTAGAATGTTCGAACAGTCGTTGTTGAACATATTTACTACCAACTAATTAATTAGGTATATTAATCATTAATACTCACATAGTCGCTAGACCCACTATTCAACTTTACTATATTTCGAAAAAATAAAGAAGCATAATTAATTGATGTTGACGGTTTTAGGGATAAACAAAGCTATATAAATTTCTTTCAGAACTTAAAGAAAATTATTTATTTCACCACACTCTAATGAACAAAAAGAATTTCGAAAAACATTTTCATAAATTCCGAGTCTATCGCGTAACATGCGTAAAAAATATTCGCCTTGAGACGGGTTCCTTCTACATTTTATACTTAAGTACCTATTATTTATAATTTCTATGCATCTTGACTTTACAGAAACGGAGATGAAGTGATTCGAAATATGGCCCAGAGCCCCAAACTCCAATAAAATAAATAAATAAATAAATATTTCTGGACAATTTACACAGCGCCATCTAGTCCCAAATTAAGCACAAAGCTTGTGTTATGGGTACTAGACAACTGATAAATGTACTTAAATACTTTTTTTTTTGTAAATACATACTTATAATACATAGAAAACACCCAGACCAAGACAAACAGTGTAGTGCACACAAATATTTGTCTTGTGCGGGAATCGAACCCGCGACCTCGGAGTCAAAGTGGCCATTGCTAACCATTCGACCACCGAGCTCGTCAAATATAAAATAAAACAAAGAAAGATAAGCGGAGAAAAGATGAGGAGTATATTTTACCATACATTTTACACCTTTATTGTACTCCACATCATTTAGTATCTCTACCAAAAATATGTGTGCACTTATAATTGCATCTGTACGAATTGATGGAAAACTTGATTATCCTCTTGAACTCTACGGAAGTAGCGTCAATAAAAGGTTAAGCGCATTGACATGATCGTTGGTTTATACAAGCGAAGTCAGTACTACATAAATATGTCGCGTGGCCCTGAACGCGGCACAGTAGGTGCTGGGCTCTTCGACCAAAAACTTACTAAGGACGTTAATTGGTATTAAAAAAATAAAGAGCAACAGCACAATGCAGTCTATTTTAAGTTTTGTGATCCTCGGTCTTTTTTGTGTAGTTCTAGGGGAAGAAAGTTATTTACGTAAGTACACTTTATTTATTTTTTGAAAAATGGAAAAATTCACCTGCCCCCCCTAGGTGGGATTTGAGCCCACGATTTGTGGTTCAAATCCCAAGGAATTGAAAAATGGAAAAATGGTGAATTTTTCCATTTTTCAAAAAATATTTATCTGGCAAATTGGCCAAGACAACTATTTAAATAATAATAATACACTTTATTTCATAAAAAAGTGAAATGTAAAGAGTAATAATATTTTTAATTCTATTTAAGTGATTTTTCTTTTAACAATATACTCGTACATTTTATTTTTTCTTCACTAAGGTCACATCTTAGGGCAAAGGTAATTTATACAACAGCCTATATAGTTAGAGATTGTTGCCACAGTAGGTTTGGGAAAAAATGTGAGTTACATCGGAGTTACACCAATTAGGTCACCAGGGCACCACTTGACATAATATTTTTACTTGAAAATAAGCTAAAGAGAAATAATTATATATACAAAATTTTAAAAAAATCTTTAAACCATATTATTTATATAAACATTCTATACATGTAATTTAAATTGTTTATAAAAGTATATTTGTTAGTCTGGGGTAATCTTTGAAACTGCAAAACCTATTGTAGTAAGATTATCACTAGAAGCACTAGAAGGTAAAGGAGTTAATAGCATATTGAGAATATTTACTGTTTCTGGGTGATAATAAAACATGTTTAAACAAAAAAATATAAGTAAGTACTAATACCTACCTACTATAACATTGTATGGCTCATTTCGAAAATGAATTTATGATTTCAATATTGTACAATATCTTGATGTCAATATTTTCAAACGCATTTTATGAACTGTAATATATAGATCATAAACTGATATTCATAGTTAAATTTAAAGCTACTGTGAACCGTTTTATGGATATATTTTAGAAGCCTGTCAGTAGGAATATGAAAAGTCCGCCCTTAATTACCCCCGTTCATTCATTACCTTGTGTAAATAATTTGACATAAATAAACATGCCGAATCCAACACTAACACGTTATAGCTTAGAGATACTTCTTATGGCGAAGGCAATAAAAATTAAAATCACATTGCAAATTTCGAATTGTGGTGCAAATAAACATACTTAAACTTTTTTAGCACGTTCATTTAATCCCGCGGTATAAGAAAACGACAATTATATGAGCCCGATTTATTCGAACCAACAGGAAAAAAGTTCACGTCTTCGATCGGTACGATAAAGTCGAACCATTTGACTTCCTTCTCTTCTTCGCTTACTTCCACGACCCTTCAGTTCTTGCCCTATAATATCCCATGACTGCCCCCCCCCCCCGTCCCCTCCCCTCCCGCCAATTTCAGTCAACAACAGACTGGAAATTTTCCTCTCCACCACCTTTGTCTGTGAAAATCCAAAATCCCTAGAAAAGTATAATATTTCTTTATTTTGTAGAATATTTTATACCAAGCGACAAAAATCGTACGGAACCCTCTATACGCGAAATCTATTTGTACGTTTCCGTTTTTTATGTCAAAACTTTTTAAAACAACAATAAATTTGCATAACAAAAAAAAATTGTTAAAAAAAAGATACTTACTAGAAATTAATTTAATGCTTCCCTTAAAATAATCTATTCCAATCGCCATGGAATCAAGTTTTATCTTGGTTTGTTTTGTCTTCCGTAGCTCCAAGTAGCAAACTAATAATCGATGTTCATTTTTTTACGGCCGTCTACTTATGCAAAACACTGCAAAAGTCATGGCCAAACAACGGTCAATAATTAAATCAGGGTGAATGAGCTTTATAACATTACTGTTTTGCCATTTTTTTCGCTAGTACCTGATAGTACTAGGGAAAAAAATTTTTTTTGCTAATGCAAAAGATCATACACCCTAACACTACACAATCATGCTCGTTTTGATCATCAGAATATAAGTGACGTCTGGCGGCTCTGGGATCTCCCTCTATTAGTAAGTACATATAGCTGTCTATCGCGGGTGGAATTGACACAATTAACAGAGTCTATACTTCCTTTCTGTCTATACTTACGAGGAATCAGAAGAACCAATGTTGTCGAAGTAGCTTTAGGGGTATTAGTGACTCTCCACCATCTTTGAGCCAAATACAACCGCACCTGCACGTGGTGTACCATTACCAGTATTGTTGTGTTCCTGCCAGTGAGCGAGGTCACCATGATGTTGCTGATTCCCATGGGCGGTGGTGTTTGCTTTCCGTGCGGTAATTCTTTTTTATCCAAATTACTCCTTATATAACAACTCATATCAGCAAGTAATATTGAAAAAGCAAAACCTGAAATCCATTATATTGGACTATCTGACCATGAAACTGCACAAACTATCAGCTTTAAAATTCATGATAAGAACATAAATCAAAAGAAAAATAATTTCTGGTTTGAAAAAAAAAGGGATTTCAGTGAAGATAATATCAATAAATTTGTAAAATGTATATCTGCGTTGTCTTTTCAAAACGTTTTACAAGAGTCAGACACAAATATCGCATTTGACATTTTTCATGATGACTTAACCTTATTTTATAATTTATGTTTTCCTATAATTACAATTAAACGAGTAAATAAACCAATTAAAACGAAATGGATAAGCAAAAATATGAAAAAATGCTCAGTTAAAAAAAGAACATTATATATAAAATATAAAATGGCTAAATCCAATAAAGATACACACAAAAATAATTACAAACGTTATGCAAATATATTTAAAAAATGCATTCATAAAGCGCAAGCAATCGATAATACAAAATACATAAATAAAGCAGTTAATAAATGCAAGGCTGCATGGGATGTAATAAAACAAAACGTTGATGTGAAGTCTGTTAGTAAATCCATAGATTTCGTAAAGCTCAAAAGTGGTAATTTGGAAGGCAAACCTTTAGAAATAGCTGAAATATTCAATGACTTTTTTATAAATATAATGGACCAGCCAAATACAGAAAAGACATATAAAGATAATGATCATAATACTAATAATTCAATTTATGACAATTTAATTAACAATAATGACAATTCTATATTTCTATCGCCTGTTAGTCCTGATGATATATGTAAAATTATATTGTCATTAAAAAATACTGGTGCGACGGGTTATGATGACTTAAACATTAAAATACTAAAAAAATGTGCTAAACAATTATCTGTGCCATTATCTCACATTGTAAATTTAAGTTTTTGTGAGGGTACTTTTCCAACACGTCTTAAAAAATCTCTAGTTAAACCTCATTTTAAAAAGGGTGATAGATATAGTATAAGTAATTATAGACCGATCACACTTGTTTCAGTTTTATCGAAGGTACTTGAGAAAGCCATGGCAATTAAATTGAACAATTTTATATCTTCTTTTAATTTGTTAACTGAACAGCAGTTCGGGTTCAGAACAGGTAAATCAACAACTTTAGCTTGTTTTACACTTATTAAAGCTATCACAGACAGCTTCAACTCAGGCATGCGTGTGGTCTCAGTATTTCTAGACATGAGTAAGGCTTTCGATTGTGTATGTCATAAGACACTTCTGAATAAACTAAACCGTTATGGAATCAGGGGTAAAGCTCACGACTGGCTATCTAGCTATTTAAATAATCGCCAACAATGCGTGGAAATATCAAAAATTGAGAATGCCCATCTTTGTTCTTATCGATCATCATATCGTGCAAATAAATACGGAGTTCCACAAGGAAGCGTACTGGGTCCATTATTATTTGTACTGTATATTAATGATTTACCATTGGCTGTAAATCAGCATTGCATCCTATTCGCAGATGACACTACGTTAATAATTCAGGACTCATCCAAAAATAAAACGACTTTTGAAACAAAAATTAATAATACACTGACATCAATAATCAAATATCTGAAGGCGAATAATTTAAATATCAATCTGTCTAAGACAAACTTAATTGAATTCTTGACATATAATAGTAAATCACTAAGTCTTGAGGCTTCATATGATAATATTTTAATTAAATCTGTTGACAGTACCGTGTTTCTTGGTGTAACAATTGACAAATATTGTAATTGGAAACCTCACGTAGAAAAATTGTGTCATAAACTTGATAGATTTGTTTATGTACTGTCACGCTTAAGGCAGATAGCTAACATAGAATCAGCTATCAAAGCATATCATGGTTATGTAGCCTCTATTCTACGTTATGGGATAATACTCTGGGGATATTCGGTGGACAGTATAAATGTGTTTAGAGCGCAGAAAAAATGCATACGTGCGCTTTGCGGTGCTGGGTTTCTGGATAGCTGTAAACCTTTGTTTAAATGCAACAGAATACTGCCATTGCCATGCATATACATATATGAAATATGTGTTTTTGTTAAAAGTCACCCAGAATTATTTGAAAAATATGCTGACGCGGTGGGTCGCTGCTCGAGAGTTAAAAATAAATTATGTGTGCCAACGCAGCGACTAACTGTATTTTGTAAGAATGCTTACTCTATGGCAATACGACTATATAATCATCTTCCAGATACAGTGAAAGAAAATAGTCTTTCATGGATGAAAAGATATCTTTTTAGGTTACTACTGGACAAATGTTATTATACGGTCGATGAATTTTTAAGTGACAAAATTTAATGTATGACAATTGTTTGTTATATCTTGACATATTTTTTTAATGTAACAATGTTCTATATTTCAGTTGACATAATTATAATTAATATTTAATTCAGCTTGACATCATAATATAATCTGACGTTTAATTATCTTGTGATACTGATGATTTATTTATCAGTGATTTATTCAGTTCAATTACTATGATTTTAATATTTGCACGCCATTGTCGATGGCAGAATAATATGGAACATAATGACAAAATGACAACTGTAAAAAAAACCTTATTCTGGCAAATAAATATTCATTCATTCATTCATTCATATATAAATTAATAGAACATTTCGGAGATTAAATAAATAAATATTTCTGGAAAATTTACACAGCGCCATCTAGTCCCAAATTAAGCGCAAAGCTTGTGTTATGGGTACGAGACAACTGATAAATGTACTTAAACACATCTTTTTGTAAATATATAAGTACTTATAATTCATTTCATTTTCATTTCATTTCATTTCATTTCATTTCATTTCATTTCATTTCATTTCATTTCATTTCATTTCATTTCATTTCATTTCATTTCATTTCATTTCATTTCATTTCATTTCATTTCATTTCATTTCATTTCATTTCATTTCATTTCATTTCATTTCATTTCATTTCATTTCATTTCATTTCATTTCATTTCATTTCATTTCATTTCATTTCATTTCATTTCATTTCATTTCATTTCATTTCATTTCATTTCATTTCATTTCATTTCATTTCATTTCATTTCATTTCATTTCATTTCATTTCATTTCACATAGAAAACATCCAGACCAAGACAAACAGACATGTTCATGCACACAAATGTTTGTCTTGTGCGGGAATCGAACCCGCGACCTCGGAGTCAAAGTGGCCATTGCTAACCATTAGACCACCGAGCTCGTCAGCGTCAGATTAGCAAGAACAATCAGACAGAAAGACAGTTAATATGTTTTTTTAATTCTGTTTATTTTATACGTACCTAACTCCATTTAAGAATGAAGATACGTAAGTATAGAATATACACAATATGTTTACGTATGTGAGATACGTATCTTCATTCTTAAATGGAGACACCTATTTAATAAAAAAATTGGTTGCCTGTAAAGTCGGTATACGGGCGAAAGTTTTACGTGACAACGACTTTGAGTGGTAAAATGTTTTCGAGTGGAAGGGACGCATGCCTTTCACTTTTTATGTCTGTCTCTCTCGCTCTTAGAAGGGACACGTTATGCGCTTACAATGAGAGCGAGTGAAAGGCACGCGCCTTTCACTCGCTCTCATTGTAAGCGCATAACGTGAGCCAGTTTCTTGAAGTGTCACCCGGCTAACCAATTTATAAGACGTTGTCACGTCAAAAAAAACTATTGTATTGATGTTACAAACAGACATTTTTTTTGTTTAAATAAGTAGATTAGGACACATTGCAAATAATACAATATAAATATAGGTAAACTACTGATAACAAAAATCGTACCTATATCCATTTACACAGTACCTACAGTTTCAAGAAAACTATTTTTTTAGTTATATCTCTTTTGCCGAATACAACTGTACATGCAAATTAAATCGTCCATAAATTATTTCTAAACGCGTTCGACTCAAGTCAGTTCCTCAAGCTAATATTTTGCCGATTTTATTGTTGTCAGCCCTAATCGCCATTGAGTACTTAACACACACTCATGCGCATGTGCAACACAAACGTCACTGTTTATGTAGTAACAAGGGAAGTTTTTAACTCACGTATCTTCATGCTTAAATGAAGATACATATAAAATAAACACAATATGCACCTATTTAGTAAAAAAAAAACTACTGTATTGATATAATGTTATAATAAAGCACTTGTACTATTCCATGTTATTATATTTAATATTACCGACCGGTTTCGCCGCTAAGGCATTATCAAGGTAAACATAATAGTAATATAACATTATGATAATAATGTTCCACCAAGTGCCAACAATCAACAGTATCAACTTTAATGTATTGATGTTACAAACAGACATTTTTTTGTTTATATAAGTAGATTAGGACTCATTGTAAATCTAATATATAAAATATTCGCGTCGCTGTGTTTGTTGCCAAACTCCTCCGAAACGGCTGGACCGATTTTTATAAAATTTTGTGTGCATATCGGGTAGGCCTGAGAATCGGCCAACATCTATTTTTCATGCCCCTAAATGATTAATGTATATGGCAAAACAACGTTTGCCGGGTCAGCTAGTTATTATATAATATAAACATAGGTTAACAACTGATTACAAAAATCGTACCCATATCCATTCACAGTACAGTTTCAAGAAAACTATTTTTTTTATTATATCTCTTTTGCTGACTGTACATGTAAGTTAAATCGTCCATAAATTATTTCTAAATGCGTTCGATTCAAGCCAGTTCCTCAAGCTAATATTTTGCCGATTTTATTGTCGTCAGCCCTAATCGTCATTGAGTACTTAACACACACTCATGCGCATGTGCAACACAAACGTCGCTGTTTATGTAGTAACATCAAGGAGTTGTTAACACGCGATTTATAGAAGTATTTACGGTACCAGAGGCGATATCGCCCAAACGATTAAAAACACTGTAATGTAAAAAATATCCAGAAGAATCGAATTTATATGATAAAATAGATAGAATTTAAAGCATACAGGTTTTTTTGAGATAGAGATTTTGAGGTAGGGAGCGTAATTGTAAGCTGCCCGACTGGGGAAGTACCTCCACCTCACAGAATACCACAGCCAAATGACAGTTCTCTTGATGGTTGTTGTGTTCCTGTGAGTGAATGAGGTCACCAGAAAGGCAGGAGATGCTACATTGGCAGCGGGGGTGGCGGCGCGCGAGCGATATTTTATGTTGCGAGCGTTAATATAGCTACGGTAACCGCTTTACATCTGGCGGGCCGTATGCTTATCTACCACCCGACGTAGTATAAAAAAAAATACAGTCGTAATATTACAACTTAAGAATTTTGACATATTTTACAGAGCCAATTTTGATGTTTAGTTAAACAAATTAACATTATTTATAGGTTATAAGAATATAAAATGCGTATTTTATAAAGACCATAACATAGATGGTAACTTTTGTTACAAGATATATTACATTACAACACTTATTTATTATATTCGTCTATTGTTATAGAAAACACCAGTTTTGTATGAAGATACGCACGCATCTCTTCTAGAGTCTCGCAGCTTCTAGAGTCTATTCGGCTTTTGTGACAAGCCGCCATAAAATGAGGATAAATGCGCTTTTATCACAGATATGCTAACACCAGTATCACAAAATACATATATCTATTTTGTGCCAGTATTCAGTGCAGAACTACAGCGCTACAGTGCGTTCAGCCACAGAATAATGTTCAGCGCTGTTCCGATGCGTTCAGCGCTGTCCCGCCGCGTACACATCTCCATACAAAACGGCGAATTTCTATGAACAGAGGGGCAGTTCTATACGTAGTCAAAATTCAATTCCGATCCGGTCTCGATCTCACAAATGTCATATTTGATAGTCTCGTTTTGCAATATGAAACTTCAAAGTCTAATTTAAGTGGAATTATATCAAAGTATAACCGAACATTACACAAACTAAGAATGATAATCTGCTAACAATACAAATTGACAATAATTAATTTACGAAATCAAGTAGGTACCTATACATATAATTTTTAGTCAATTCACAATTCAATCTGGATTCGGACAACTTTTGTTTTTGCCATGAATTGGGTATTTGACTAACATTTTTTTCTGTTTGATATGTAGGGACGTCTCCATAATATAACCATAGGTGAAAGAATTACTTCGATAGCACAAAAATCTCTCGAGATATGGTAATTTGAAAATCACAATTTTTAGACTGCCCCAAAACGCTCCATACAAAAGACTACTGAATTATGACGTCACAGATCTGTATTTTGTATGCATCAAATCAGAAATTTGTACGACAGCTATGTTAAATATTACGTTTATGTGATTAGTATCATAATAAAAGTTATAGCATTTTTTATTGCTTCTCCAATGGAAATATTATTTTTTAATAATTTCATACTTTTAAAATGGACTTTCCCGCCAAACTTTGATCGACGCTAAAAAAAGTCTGACTGAAGATATTAGAATGAAAGTTTGCAGATCTTTATAGTTTTGTGTATTTTACGATATTGTTAATTTATTTGTACAATTTTTAAACATTGGAAACAACCCAATTGGTCATCTGAATAGAGCTGAATGACGTACGCGGCAGATAACTGACTTCAATCATCAAGGCTCAGTTCAAACCCACATTATGTCTGTGCTCAAACCACTGGATGGATCATACTGAAAATTTGTATATATAGATGACAGACTATACAGACCACAAGAAAAAAGTTTTTTTTTAATTCCGAGATACCATGATACACGTTCTTTTATTTATTGATTGAAAGGATGCGTGTATCCCTTCGGTCAAAGTCATCATCAGATCAAATACAAAGTCGAGGACGAAAGCTAGTAAAGATTTAAGTATTCAAGAAGTGCGAACATTGAATGGCAATTAGCAAGACCCAATGACGAACGCACAATGACATTGTATGGCCGTGCGCTGAGTTTTAAACAGCTCCCCATGAATAACTATTGACAATAGATGCAATTAAATATCGATTTTCCATGTACTATACATGTTATGTCATTTAAGCCTCCAAGTGCAAGCCGAACTAGCGCGTCGAGGGTTCTGTCTATTTTCTACAGGTCACACAAACTACTATCTGCATCAGCCCATAATCACCCCAATGCTAAGATACGAGTCTCCCCTCAATCGAAGGGGTATTTAGAGCGTACCCTACCACGCTGCTCAACTGCGGGTTGTTAACTCTCAGTTAGTTAATTCAAATATGGCAAACCTCTTTGCTAGCTAACTACTATACATTTCTTTAATAGCCGTATACGCGACGTGCTATCCGTATTGTGAGACATTCAGACGTGGAGCGTCAGCTCTCGAGCTCCTACAGCTTCGCAGACATATTGATGGTCGTGATTATAATAAGGAATTTTTATTCATATCCTTCTTTATTACTCCTTAAAGCCACTCGCGCTGGTTTGAAATCTCATCCTTATAGGATACTAGAGGTAGAGTTAAGTTTAAAAAAATAACATGTTAAGGAAAGTGTAAATAACGTAAATGTTATTTATTCAGGCACGTTCAAATTAACTCTAAATTTCGTTAGAGTTGGAAAGCGCAGTGCTCACCACAATCATGACAGTCCCCACAGTTTGGATGGACCTCATTAAAAATAAAAGTATAGAAATGACAAATTCTTACAGTTTTTGAGATACACCCGTTACAAAAACGTTTAAAAACTGGTCATCCTCTTCTTTTATCTTTAAATCAAGAGAACCAATAGGCGGGAACAACTAATCCGTAGGTACTGATTACTAATAATGTGAAAGTATTTTTGTTTGTCCTTCTTTCACGTCGAAAGAAACCATAGGATTGACTTGATTTTTTTACCGGAATACTTTAAAGTCTAGAGAGAGACAAAGGCTATGCTTTATCCCTCGGAAAAACATTTTATTCCCACGGAAAAAAATGTTTAATAAAATATTTACTCGTACCACGCGGGCGCAGTTGCGGGTTACAACTAGTTTAATGTAAAAAACACTCGGACGTATAAATTATAAGTAGAAAAACTTGTTTCACGGTTATATCAAACCCCGGCCACTCCATACAAAAATGGCACTTTTGCATGTAGTAACCAAATGACGTCTGTACACGTGCCTATGTTTGAGTGACGTTCTCTAGGGCTGACATTATTCAATTATTAGTCGGACATGTAAGGGGGTGTAAGTGGTTCATCAACATCTTTGAACCAAAGTCAATCTTACCTGCACGGGGTACACCCTGCTGACTGACAGACGAGGCTCTGACGAAAAGAGAGGTAGGGCATGGCGTATTTTTTAAACAACCCGACTGACGAAGTACCACCATCTCACAGAATACCGCAGTCAAATAACAATTTCCTTGAGGGTTGTTGTGTTCCTGCGAGTGAGTGAGGTCACCAGAGACGATGGAGTTGCTGCGTTGGCAGCGAGGATGGCAGCGCGCGAGCGATATTTAATGTTGCGACCGTTAATATGGTTACGGTAACCGCTTCACATCAGGTGGGCGTAGTAAAACATAGTAAATACACTACACTGACTTCAGCCAATATTTATAAAACGCCTTGTATAATTGCCATTGCTAACTTACTCAAAATTTTATATTTTCTAATCACCACTAAATCAAACGTTCGCCTTCCGAACACCGGTTCATTGTAATGGTCAAACCATTTCATTCTTACTAATTGTAGCTTTTTACTATTCATATAAATGCATGCGCAATGATTTGATTCATTTTCATATTCACATGGAACAAACGTAATTTAAAACTAATACCACACATGAGATCACGCACAATAAACATTAAAATGTACTCGTAAATAAGAAAATTGTAAACAATAAACCACCATAACTCAAGTGACAGCAATGTCACTTTCGCGTCTGCGCACTCACTTGCTCTTTGAGACATATAATGCTATCCTTTTCTCATCTCGTATTAATTGTATCTTGTATCCTACTTTGACAGACATGAATTAGTTATGATGAAACTATGGCTGCCGCATGCTTTTTAGGTAATTTATAAAAAAATCTGTACTTTATTTCATCCAAAGGGATCGAATAAATTTCTTTTTTTGATTTTCCATGTGTTGAGACATCCATCCACTGCACAAGTAACTCCCATCTTTTAAACTGAATGGAGAATAAAATACGAGCGACGTCAATTTGTAGGACGTTGCATCCATTGCGAACGGTTCCAAATCGGTTCCAAAGGGGAGGTGAGGTCGACTAGTGAGAGCGGCAGAGAGTGTCCATACTGTACGTTAGTACTATTACTTATACTGTGGTTATATTAAAACAAGTTGTTGCCATATTAACTAGTCTCGTATTTTTTTTTTCTTACTCTATACTCTTATCCAGTTGATCTTCACCTTTTGTCCTTGACAGAGTTTAAAGTTAAGTACTGTAGCTATTGCGCCGAGACATAGATGTTCGCCAAATGTATCTCCTACCTAAATAAGGGTAGCTCAAAGAGCAATGGAGAGGAAATTTGTTGGTATTACGCTACGAAATCACAATACAAACACCTGGCTTCGACAACAAAGTATAGGTCGCGTCATTTAAAGAACGCTGCAAGAAAGCGGAGGGGATGTGTTTACGCATGGGCACACTAGCGCCCAAAAGTACTAGGTGTATTGTGTTTTTTTTAACAAACCTCTCGCTGGCGGCTTCGTATTTTACTTATTGGTAGGTAGATCGCAGCTGATTCCACCAAATAGACCGATAAATCGCCTAATGAGCAGCTTGACCGCCAGCGTTCTTTTTACGTGATGCGACCTGTATGTAACGTTACCGACTTTATGAGATGGCTCAGCTCAAATTGGAAGAGGCTGGACACGTAGCCCGAAAAAGTAACTCGTGGTGTAAATGTCATGTCGAGTGGAGACCCTGGAGCGAAAAGCAACCTCCTGGAAGACCTCAAATGCGCTAGCGAGATGACATCAAGAAAATTGCCGAAACGAAATAAATACGTGGCGAAATATGAAGGAAGCCTGCGCCAATATGGTGAAAAGAAGAAAAAGACTGTAGCATTCGATACAGCAGTCATTCCCAAAATGGGTTCCGCGATACTTCAGGGTTCCTTGGAAGAGTCACCAGGGTTTGTGAAATGAGAGAATGTCTGTTTCTCTGCTTATTTAACAGATTTTATATCGTAATTATTTGATGTTTATTTTTTTTTTAAATAAATGAGTTTTGGTAAGTGTTCGGAACAGTACAGTACTATGGTAGTACCCTTCTGACTCTTAGTCAAATAAAGAGATATAAGCTCTAGAATTAAACGTATCTTAGAAATCTAATGAAGATATTTTTTCTGAAGCAAATGTTTTGTTCACACAGGACAGGAGGAAAAAATATCTTTATCGACTTCAGATAGGAAAAGGACAGATTCTCAAAAGGGCAAATTCTCAAAAAGACAGAAATGGTACAGATGCGCACTGCATACACCAGAAATATTTATGTTCCTTTGATTCCAAAAAGACTACGGTTTGTCTTACTGAAAATATATTAAAAAAATATTTTTAAAATAGAAAAATTCACCTCACCCGCCTCTGTGGGACTTGAACCCACGAACCTCTCGATAACCGGTCGAGTGTTCTTTACAAGTGAGCGACCAGGAAGATTTGTGATGATGACAAATTTTTCCATTTCTATTTGCTTCTGTAAAGTTGTTACTTTACAGCAGTAATGTGAAATACAAAGTAATTTGAAAATATGTGTTTTATAACTTACATAAAATGCACATTAGTCATATTGTAATACATTGTCTCTAAGCAATCCCCTTAATTACTTCGTTTATGTCATCAAATAAGATATCTACAGTTATTATAGTAGAAATGATCTCCCAGGTCAATAAGGATACTAATATTCAGAACATAATTAATTCCCCATGCGAATTAGTAGTAAATGACATCATTTGCCCATAGAAACAAAAGGTTTCTGATGTTATGGTAATGGAGTTGGAAACATTTACGATCTTATGATATAAGACACGTGAGATATTAAAAGACGATAATCATAATATCATCGACTGTATAGAAATGACAGATTATATTTTTATGAACCATTATAAAAACTTCAACTATTAAACTACTATTATTACTGATACTAAATGGTAATTAATTTATAGGTACTTTTGCCAAAAAAAACTTTTGTTATGTATAGACATTGATATGGAGTTAATGATTTATAAAATAAATTTTACACAAAGACTAATTTCACAGCCAAAACATCTCAAGTTTTAATATAAACCGATTGGAATTGCCATAAAATTTCATGATATTACCTATCACCCCATATTATTTTAAGATATTCACGAACACCCAAATTAACGACAAAAAACGAATAAAAATTATGTCAAGAAATCTTTCGCTTTCGGAGTCGGTTTGGTGATTAGGTATGAATTTATTAAGGGTTACCTATAACTGGCAAGGTTGTTTGTCACCATAAAAAAAGTTAAAAAATATTGTAATTTAGGATAGTTATAGAACAAAAGATATTACCGTGTGAGTTTTTAGCTCTATTATTACGGGCAGAGTATAAGTAAAAAATAGTATAAAAGACTAGTTACTGCTTACTTCGGAAACCTATCAGAGAAAAGGATCAGGGGCCCTACCGCCGAAACTGAAGCCGATTCCCATCGGATTTTTTTATTGCAAATATGAAACTCTAGAATAGATAAGTAGCAATTGTGTTTAACTTAGCTGGCAGAAACCCTGAAGAGTTACATGCAAATGCTCGAAGAAATGCTCTTGTGCAGTGTTCCTTAACTGGATTTCTTATGTATGGGGGTCCGCCGTCTTATCTATGAACATTTGAAATAACTACTCGTAACGCAGCAAGACTTGCAAAAAAACAATATCTACCTTCGCATTAATACAGTATTTTAAATTTTTATAACAATGTAATTCGTTTTAATACTAAAATAAATTGTCCTAAATTTATTCCTATGGTTTTTATTAAGAGGATCCTTGAAATTTCAAACGCTGCTCTAGTGTACGAGTATACTCAACTTGATGTTTTCTTTTTCAGCTTCTTACATCAATCCGTGCCATCTAAATGATACGGACTTACCGCAGTGCATCAAAGAACAGATAGAGGCCAGTCTACCGTATTTCACGAAAGGCGTACCTGAACTGAACGTACCTTCAATAGATCCTGTGAACTTGGATGATATCAAGATAGACGGGAATGGCCTTATACTGAAATTCACGCAGGCCGCCATGCATGGGCTCAGCGGTAGTAAACTTACGGAATTAAAGTGAGTCATATATTGTATAGATCATCATCTAGTATAGGTTCATCTATATTCATCGCCATAATATCGGCAGCTTGGTTAGGAAACGGATAGCAGCGCAAATTCGACCCTCAGACAGGTTCTTACGTGACACACATAGTAGCGTGAAGGTTTATCAGCTGCGTCCATCAAAGCATCACTAGATAAAAATGATTCCACACAAATTTGGTAGTAGAGCATACAACACCGACATATGAGCACTGAGTGTTACGTCAATTTACACGTTTATAAAATGTGTTTTCACTAAGTAGATGTGCTACTAGCTTCTACCCGTGGCTTCACCTTGCGTGAATACAGTAACAGTACAGAAAGTATTATATTTGCTGTAACAAAGAAAAAAATCGCAAGGTATGTGTTACCTTCCCATTTTTTGAATCGAGACTTGTAGGTATATTATAGGAATACAGAACAGAGGAATTCCTCTAAATTTTTAATGTACTAAAGTCTAAACTCACACTTAAAAATACCAGCTGTATTTTTTTAAATAGTTTGTTGATTTTAATTTAAGAGGAACAAACGATTGAGGCGTATACCTACGACCTTTTGTATATTTTTTATTAGACGAGGGTTTATTATTAGTGATAATAATGATTGTGTAATACATACCTACGTATGGAAATGGGCATAATTTAAAGCGCCACTAACGCCGACGTGCGCTCTTAACCTAATACCTATTAAAAAAAAATAGTTTATTGGCCTATAACATAAAAAATTGGCCTAGTGGTCTAATTAATATAAAGGAACTTTAAATGAGCAATAGAAGCCATAATATGTTTTTTTGTCTGTCCTGTGTTATATTGTACGGGCATTATGCAAAATCGACTGCACGAAATTGGACGCGGTTTTCACTGCAGGAGGTGTAATTTTAAATCTGCCCCCTTACCACCATCTCTTATTGCGATTCAATAATTGAATAGATTGCTTATTCATACCAATGAATAAGCGACTCTATTCCATTTGAAATACTCTATTTCAAATTTCATTGGTATGAATAAGCAATCTATTCAATTATTGAATCGCAATAAGAGATGGTGGTAAGGGGGCTGATTAACAAGTTAATCTCGATACGCGAAGTAGAAGCGAAGTTATTAATAATTGTGAATTTTATAATGCCCCAATGGGTTTAATGTATCAATATACAAACCCACGAGCGACAATTGCATCTATTGATTGACTGTTATTTTATAGACGATGAATCAGTTGTGCAACGTTTGTAATACCATTGTTATAAAATACCCCATAGACATGACAATGATGAGGAATATCCTTGTAATGTCGTATAAATTATTTTATTTTATCTACACTTACGAGTATATCACTTTGAAGAGCTCGATGGCGTCGTCACGCGTGTTAGTGTAATCAAACACACAAGCACAGAATAATATACACAAGTAAGCAACGTCGACCGTAGCCTGTCTATCCGCAGTGTGATGGCGTATGCTCTAAATTTAAGGATTGACAATAAATAAATATTGTCAGACAAATTACACAGCGCTATCTAGCCCCAAAGTAAGCGAAGCTTGTGTTATGGGTACTGGACAACTGATAAACATACGTTAATACATTTTTTTTTTGTAAATACATACTTATGATACATAGAAAACACCCAGACCAAGACAAACAGACATATTCATGCACACAAATGTTTGTCCTGTGTGGGAATCGAACCCACGAGCGTTGATGTCGAAGCCGCGTCATTGACCGCTACGCCACCGAGCTTTTCAAACAATGATGATGATCTTTAACGAATTAGAAAATAATATAACCTGCATCAACGAACGTAAAGCGCCTCAGTTATGATTACTTTGCCTGCATTACGTCTTCGATTGTCATACTAACTTGGTTAATTTTCATATATTTCATTACTTTCCGTATCAATATGACGTAATTCTTATAATTCATGTGTGTACCAAATTTCAACTTAATTGATAAAGTAAATAAATAATCGATCAAGAGAAGGCCTCCGCATCACTGTCAAAAGGCATCGTGCCCAGAACGCTGGCAGCATTGCCACGCTGAATGGCAATGCTTATACGTTGTGCCAAATATAGACCAGCCCTCCGGTCACGGGAAGTATCGACTATATAGCGCTTTGCTATTTCTCTAAATAGAAGCTTTGCACTCGGACCTCATGGGCCAAGCGTTTCGACCCCAAACGGCTCAAATATATAAATACTTATATGTAAATACCTATATTAAACCAGGATGATCTCTAAAACCATAAAATCTTAGGTAATGATATAAAAAATGTAAACCATTATTATCTCAATTACATACCTATAAAAAGCGTCAACGCAACATTTGCTTACTTATAACTAAAGTATAACGCGTTTGTTCAAACCTCAATGCTATCAAAAAACATATATACATTATTTTACATTACTCATTATGAGTTTTTTAATACCAAACCATTAAAGTCATTAAACGTGTTGATTTTTTGCGACCTTTGTGAATAGGCCTCCAAGGTAGAGTCGATTTGTTCCTCTACGATATATTCCTCGAGTCCAAGGTCGCTGTGTCGTACCACAACAATAGTTGGTAATTTTACATCCGCTTCATCCAATAAACGACCTTAAATATTACCTTAACAGTTTAGTATAATATGAAAATTATATAAATGCACAGATTGCACACATTAAGTGTAATGCATTATGGAAATTATCAATGGTTTCATTGCAGTTACTTTAACCGTCTGCAAGTCTTAGATAATATGTTATCATTCGCTATCTGTGATGATTTGTAATTTGAACAGTCAAATAATACGTATTATCACGAATCCAATTACATAGCATTATACTAATTTGCTCTATTATTACCATGAGTAATGACACCGCAGCTAAATAACAACAGCCTTGAGGATTGTTGTGTTTCTGCGAGTGAATTTACCAAACGCAAGGAGATGCATCGTTAGCAGCGAGCGTGCCGCCACACGAGCAATCTTGTATTGCAAGCGTAAACCTTATAATACATCAGGCGAGCGTAAGCTCGTTTGACGTTGTGTAAATGAAAACAACTGACAATCTATATAGTCTTCCAAACCAAATAAAATAAAATTACAAATTAATCACAGTTCTTAGTGTGAGTTTGTTAGTCACATTCAATCGTGTCAACGTTTACAAGCCGACTAAATTGAGAAAATGTTTCATATTGGGAATTTACCAGACGCGTGATACATATCGAAATTAGCCGAGTTGCTCACTTCAAAATGTGAGCAAGTAAGCCACATAATTTTGATAAGTAACACGCGTCTTAAAATTCACAACATGATAGTTCCTCTCTATTTTGTCGGTTTATTTACATAGACATGATCGAACGCGAACAAAAAACGCGCATTAAGCACTCTGAGTTATATCTTTTCCTATAGGAATATTACACTAACCTAACTCTGAAATCATCTACCACGGCGGAAAAAACCTGCCAGAGCCTAGGGGCAGAAATCTCCCCCACACAATTTAGATGCATGACTGATACAATGTAAAATGTTTTCAGAGTAAAAATTGGCGATCAAGATGAAGATTTCAAGTTAAGCTTCAAAGGGAACCTGAGTTTGACGGCCAAATACGAAATCGACGGACGCATCCTCATTCTACCTATCCAGGGAAAAGGGGATGCTCTGGTATTTGCCCGTACGTATTTCTACTTACATATGGAAAGGAACGAAGTGCCAGGCCTACGTGTCTACCGCCTTATGACTGTTTAATAGCTTTTGATTTTACAAGCTCATTATTTTATCTACTGCTCTTTTCATGTCTCGGATTTTATTTAATTTTCGAATCGTTTAATCGCAACCAGGTGTTTCACAAAATGATACATAAATTTTGTTTTTATATAAATAAACAGAATAACAACTTTGGACTCATAATTTCACTAAAATTATTATTTTCAATATAACGTCTTGTCTCATATCAGATCTTGCGGAATAATTTACATTTGTTAAACCTTCGTCACAAAATAGTTTTTTTTGCTACGGTGGCTCTGCCACGGAGCATCACGTAAACGCAAATTTGTTCAAAAATCATTTATAATCATTCAAGAATCACGTTTTTTAATTCGATAAAAGTTAATGAATTTATGACATTTTTTGCAACTTTTGAATGTAAATAAGTAATTATTGAAATATGCTATTATTTTACAGAGGGCGTTGAAGTAGAAATCAACAGCAAACTAACTCACATCAACGACAGCAAAGGACTTACGCATTTCAAGTTAATAACACCCTCTTACAAATACACGATAGAGCGGACTACCTTCGACTTGAAGAACTTGTTCAATGGAAACAAACAATTAGGTAACTATATTAATTAGCTTCGAGAGATGGAGAGAGCTTGGAGTTTCTCTAAAGCAGTGTTTTTCAAAGTGTGGGTCGCGATCTCATAAGAGGTCCCCTAGCTTTTACAAGAGGGTCGCAGAAGGTCGCGAAGCTATAAAAAAGACCGTTCAAAAAGATATAAGAAAATTTCGGCAACGTAATCGACGGCCATGTTAGATATTTCATTATTGATTATATTAACAGATATATATCTAACTATGAAAATGAATAAAAGTGTACGTTTTTTCTTTTTTTTTTAAAGTTATCATATTTCATAAGATTTCTACATACTAAGGGGCTCGCGTTATGAAACGTTTGAAAAACACTGCTCTAAAGGGTCGAATCTGAAGCGAAGAAATTTGACGGAGAACCTAAGTTGTTGACATAGTCTCAGAGTCAGCAAGCATGAAGTGATGCATGAGATGGCAGATGAGGGAGGAAAGGTGGACCGATGACTGAACAAAACGGCTGGATAAGGAAAGCGGGCGGTCGCATGTGATGGAAAGAACTGCAGGTCTATATCTAGTTGAGGGTAGAAAGAGACCTATACTGATGATGATGATACACCTGCGACTTTGTTTGGATTGCCCGTTTAAGGTTTTACTCGAATCTATCAAGTCGGTCTGAGTACAGTTTTAATGCTGTCTCCTTGAAAACTACTTTATTTCCATCATCATCATTTCAGCGAAATGACGTCCTCTGCTGATCAACTATTAGACTTCCACAATGATCGGTTTTGTGCCGTTTGCGTCCATTGGCTCCCTTCGATCTTCATCAGATCGTCAGTCCGTCTAGCGAGAGACCGTCCTACGCTTAGTATAATATCTAATGTCAAAATTAATATAAATGTTGAAGGGGGTATACAAGTGTATTGTATCACCGTGTAAAATCTCATTACAACCAGTTCATTCATTTTTGTGTGATATATGCACTCAACTTAGCCTTATATGAAGGATTGTTATGTCATTTAAAGAGCGCAACCAACCTAATATCACCCACATAAGTGTAACGGCTTACTCATGTTCATTTAACTGCTGGCATACGGGTCCCCTCAATCGAATGAAGGTAGCGGGGACAGACGGTGGCGGCGTGTGACTTGTACGTGGATTCCGAAGCACGATGAGCTCGAGATAAAGAAACCAATCCATAGACAAATACGCGCAGGGAAGCCTTACACAACCGCAAGTGTGATAAAAATATTTTTTTTATACCACGTCGGGTGGCCGACAAGCATACGGCACGACTGATGTGAAGCGGTTACAGTAGCCATATTAACGCTCGCAACATGAAATATCGCTCGCGCGCCGCCACCATCGCTGCCAGTGCAGCAACTCCTTTCTTTCTAACCTCACTCACTCGCAGGAACGCAACAACCCTCGAAGGAACTGCTATTTGGCCGTGGTATTCTGTGAAGTGGAGGTACTTCCCCAGGGCAGCTTACAAATACGCTATACCCTACCTCTCTTAATCTCATTTTACTCTTATTCTCTAAAGAGTTTATAGTTTCCTATATAAGGCTATGTAGATGACAAAACTCGTGAAACTTTCATGTTTTATGTTACTTTAAATTTTCAGCGGATACGACACTGCAGTTTGCAAATGAAAACTGGCGTCAATTAATGGACGATCTCGCACCTCCTGCCATCAAACAAATCGTGAGAACATGCGTCAAGGCGATCAACAAATTCTTCTACAACGCGCCCATTTCAAGGATAGTCTTAGGGTACTCAGGGTAAATTGGGACCATTAAGTTAAATTATTTTAAGATAACATAATTTATGTGATATAATAAATATATTTTTCGCAAAACTTATTTTCACGTATTTTTCTATCGACTGTACCAAACTGTTACTTTTTTAACTGTCGTTTAATATCTGTACATGGCAGTCGATATATTTTTTAAACTATTAGTAGTATCTTGTATCTATATTTATTTCATACTAATAAATATAGATACAAGAGATAATAAATAAACCTTAATTTCTCCCATGGACTTTTTTATCCTTTTAAATAATCGGATCGAATAGTGTAAAAAAAACTTTGCGAAAAATGATATTTTTCCTACAGACTGTACCATGTTTTTCAAAACCTGTAAATGATGCTGAAATATTGTAAATTCAATAGTGATCTTCTAAAATAGTTTTTTAATGGATAAGGTAGCTTTGCTGCTCCGTTTAAATTTACCACCGTGTTTAATTAGGTATTACCATAATCATTTTGGCTGTAAAATTAGAGTGTGTAGGTAAATCAAATAATTTAATTATTGTAATTGTTATTAAGTTATTAATTAATGCACTGAAAATCATGAGTAAGATACCAAATAATACTACATTCCCTAAGAACAAGTTCAGTAGTCAATACAAACAGTAGAAACAAAACAACTTTGACTATGGACACTATTGTTAAATCGCCTAAGAAAACTGATTTTCTGTACATTTTAATTCTGTATGAACTACTATGAATAGTAGATTTTTTTAATCACAGTCTGATGACTTCAATAATAAAATATGTTTATTTTCGCGTATTGAACCAGCTCTTAAAGAAAATATAGTATTTTTTGTGCCCGTGGTTCGTGCAGAGCTCGATTGAAAACAGATATTCGTATATAACAATATATGATGCATGTGCCCTGTTCGCAGTAGGTGTGGCAACGAGCTAGTATTGTGAGATATTTTTAGAGTTAATAGCATCTACAAACTACAGTAAAAGTAGTAAGTGTTTACTGCAGTTTATTATGGACTTTTCTTAAGTCAATTAGATAACATTGCTACGCAATTAAGGCACTGTAACTATTATGTAATCTGTGGCACTGTCATCATGTCATTAATTAGATAAGATAGGATTTTAAAGACAACAGCGCCCTCTGGCTATAATTTTCTTTTCAAAATGATGAATCCAGAGGTTTTGACGAAACCTAGAGTCGTAAGAAAACTTTCAGTACGCGTTGAGGTGTCAATCTATTATCAGCGAGATCTATCGATCGAAGACCCGAGATGACTACAAAGTCAGGAGACCTATTCAGAAATGAAAATGAGACCATGAGAACTTTTCCCATTTATCGTGTTATTCCGACAATAAATTAGCCCCTGCTAGTTGAAAAGTCTACATTCACCATTTCAATCGAATCAAACTCAGATACGCCAAAAAATCCCGATCATTCGCACGAAACTTCAGATTTTGACTGCCTGAGTATCCCAGACGTATAAGACAGTCTAATTACATAATAGGCGCACAAATAAATAAATGTACTACCATGTACTTTGATTATGTATACTGATTACTATTCTTAATATACTGTATTTTTTATTATAGAGTGTTGTGTCAAAGCCCTTAGACTCCTTAGAGTATATAAAAGCTATAGAGAGCGCACATAGTGTATAGCTCTTTGTGTCGAGTAAGCAGATACATACTCCATACAATCCATCAATGCTACTGCAATGATGTTCTATGTATGATAAGCATTTGTGCTAAGACATGGCTAAATGAAAATAGTAGTTGTTAATAATGTAATGAAGATAAGATTTATTAAATTATATTGCTTATGTGTATTCTAAGGTCAAGTCTAGGTATATGAATTTTCTCCTTCCGACCCATGGTTACACTGATTTGTTACACTGGTGTAACCACTGAGCACACTTATGACCGATAGTTACACTAAAGTAACTATCGAGCCTATCTATTACCGGTGGTTACACTCAACCCTTCACGGTGCTTATAAAATTGGCGGCCGCCACACAACAATACATTCCCACCTTTACGTTGGATGATTTTATAATTATTCATTTTATTAATTCGAGAAGTAGGAAGGAGGCCCTAGGAATACTTAGATAAATGCAGCATTAAAATCATCCAACATAAAGGTGGGAAAGTATTGTTGTGTGGCGGCCGTCAATTTTATAAGCACCGTGAAGGGTTGAGTGTAACCACCGGTAATAGATATGCTAGATAGTTACATTAGTGTAACTATCGGTCATAAGTGTGCTCAGTGGTTACACCAGTGTAACAAATCAGTGTAACCATGAGTCGGAAGGGGAATTTTCCATGGTTTAAAATTCTACAAGAAATAAAAACAAGGGCACTTATCAAAAATTTAATAAATAATATGTGAATTGTAACACAGTTGTTTTATTAACCAGCAACGTGTGTTGTTTCACCGCATATCATATCACAGTTAAAAAAATAAGTCACCTATCACAGACAGATTTAATTGAAATAAAAACACATTAAACTAAAACTAATCTAAAAACCTATCTAATTAATCTAAAAACCAAAGAAAAACTTATGGGATCACAGACAAAATTTTAAGTTAAATGCACTGCGACCAAAAACAATAGACAAAATAGAGTCTCACTTTGTTCATGAAAACAGTTTTCACATGTCAACACTTCAGCACTTTTGTATAGAAAAGGGCAATGTTGTTTAAACAATAAATTTCCTTCCGTTTCTACACGTTTTGGGCGCGCTGTATTTTATAATTCTATATTGAAGTTGACTGTTAAATAACAAATGTATGGTTGTTTGTACTTTAAAGATATCTTCACCTTCAGATTTAGTAAAATGAACCGTTTGGTGCTTGATATAAATACCATCAATAACAATTTATGATATAACGGTAGGTATGTTCAAAAACTTATCGATCCTAACAATAGGTTCATATCATTGTGTTTCATTTCGATGTCTTGCAACTGCAGAAGATTAGGCGAACCGCAAGCAGAAGCCAGTTTAATATGAGTCCAATTTTCAAGCATTTAATTACTGTTAAATGCACTTATTTCAAATTCAGTGTTCTCACTAGAGCCAGTACTTGAACTGAGCTGCGACATTCGCACGGCGTTTGTTGCCATATTGTCTTGCATGGAATCATTTCTGTTCCTCCACGTAATATTAACGTAACCACGTCTATATAGCAGTACTGTTACTAATATTACAATTAAAACTGTTAGCCCGATCACCATACCAATAATGCCTGCTTGTGATAAAGGCGCTCTCTCTGAAATGTAAAACACAATTTATTACAGATATTTTTTGTATAGTACGTCGGGTGGCAGACAAGCATAATGTGAAGCGATGTGAAGCGGCCACGGCAGCCATAATAACACTCGCAACATGACATATCGCTCGCACGCGACCACACCCCACTTTTCTGCTGACCTCACTCACTCGCAGGAACACAACAATCCTCAAGGGAATTGTTATTTGAATGCAGTACTCTATGAGACGAAGATACTTCCGCAGCTTTCAGATACGCTAAAACCTGCTTCTCTTTTAACAGAGCCTATTTCGCCATTCGGGACGATATACCACGTGCGTATCAAATGATTGTGGTGAGCCACTGACACCCCAAAACCTACACCAGTATCATGAGAGCATCGCGAGATATTACCTCAGTCCCAATTTGAGAATTTATGCTAAGATAATCAAGCTCGCAGTTTTCATTGATCGTACAATCATGTCTGCTTTTAGAAGGACGTCACAAAAAATTACAACCTATGAAGCGAGTCGCATTTTAGAAAACATTCGGAACCCATGACTTGAGGTGGTAGTGGTAATCTACGTAGTAGTACGTAGTCATGGGTACGTCAATCTTCACAAACGTGATATCTTTAGAAGATACACGTGTATCTACTAAAGATGTCACGTTTGTGAAGATTGACGTACAGTCAGAAAAAGTACAGTAATCCAGGGCCCGGATTAGAAAACCAGGGCCCTGTATTACTGGAATGAATAGCCGCATATTCACCTAAGTCTCATAATATCATCACCATCACTAGGTCTTAGGGCAGAGGCTTTCTTATTTTTTTATTTAACCTTGTATGTTCTATTTGTCATTGTGAGACTACGTAATTAAGCAATTACTTACCCGTACCCCCATTATATAAGACAATAGTATCCCTAGATTCCACCATCATGTCGTCTACGATGGCAGCACACGTCCACTCGCCTATGTCGTCACTATGCACCGGATCGATGGTGAGTGAACAATCGCCATGGTCTAGATCACGACCGGGAGTGAAATAATATCGACCCAGAATTGCACTGAAATATAAAATAACGGTCACTCGAACAATCATCTCATTGGGATGTCTGATGGAGTGATAACCCATCGGCGTCACTCATCAACTCCGAGCTAAAGATAATGAGACACACTTTATAGATGTAGTTAGAGCCTCGTCGTCGTCAACCCTCACTCCGAAGGTTGCTACAACGCGGCTACTATCGCACCTTCAATACTAAACACATTGAAGATATGACACCGCGCAACAAAGGACTAAAAATATTACCTTAGCCTTAAAAAAAGAAACCTATCGAACATCACGTGGAACTATAAGCGAATTACGAATACTTGAGCGAGTCAGGAGTGATCGCCTGACTCGCTCAAGTTCTTTTCATGGATATGGATTAAAATATTCGACTTCATAGAAACTCAGTCTGTTCAGGAATTCTTACAGCGGTATATCGAGGTACTAAGATGCCGATGATCTAGGAATATTAGGATTAGCAGTCTAAATGAACCTACATTGGGAAGTGCGACAGAGAGATAATAATATATTTTTCGAAACTGTTCACCGCTGCATTGCAAGACGTATTCAAGGAACTGGACTAGAAAACACGGGGTATCAATGTTAACAGCGAGGACATTTCTGAATCGCTGAAAGCACATTTTACTACTGAGTAGGCAAAATGATGGAGGTATATTGTTCCAGTAATTCATAGCGTAATATATTAACTGAACATGTATACTTACATATCGCTTGTTACTGTGGAATCTATACTGATACCCACATAAGTAGGCGACAGAAATCTGCAGTAGTTTAAAGGTCTGTTTCCATTTGACGTCCTACAATACAGAGTAGCTGTGCCACCGCCATATACTCCCACTTCATTATTATTCGCCGCTAAAGGACCCGTGACTCGAACGATAACACTGTTAGTAAATTCAATGCCCTGATGATCAGTTGGACCCATGTGGCAAATCCATCGACCAACATCTTCCATGGTCGCGTGAGCAAATGTAATTCCGCAGTCGCCCGTGTGTAGGCTTTCGCCGGTATACCTGAAATTACGTATAGTTAAGTTTTAAATAAGTAAGTTAAATATGTGTAATTTGGATCCAAAAAATAACACTGGGTAATTGGTAAAATATCTTTGTATGTATTGGAACGAGTACTACGTGAGACGAATCCGGTGCTCAGTTTACTATTACAGTACATGGCGCCGGAACCCATCGACAGTCGTCGTCGACAGTCACCGACGGCACTGACGGCAGTCAACGGCTGACGAGCGGCGGCGGCTGCAAGTAACTGCCGTTCGCAACGCGCCGCTCGTGTATTTGAACCCTAAGGGACACAAATTAGAATTTTGCGCAATACAATCAATTGTACAATTCAGTACAATTGAACACGTATATGTGTCAATAGTATAAACTAAAAAAATAACAAAAAAGGCGTTAATATCCAATGCCCATAGACACACTACAAATTTCGCTTAGACTTCTGATGCGATGAAGTCTGTGCGTTATAGTCAACTGCCGACTTACATCTTTTCCCAAAGAAATCTACAGTTATACCACAGTATAAGTAATAGTACTAACGTACAGTATGGACACTCTCTGCCACTCTCACTAGTCGACCTCACCTCCCCTTTGAGACCTGTTGTGTATTTAAAAATAATATAGACACTAATATTTATAACGTTGTAGTTTTATTTGCACGCATAAAATACAATTATTACAATTTTTTTCTGTTACATGATGAAGCGTAATAGTCATAGATATCCATAGAGATACATAGAGTAAAGTATAGAGAACAGGCTGTATGGTCATAGACAAAACCACAAAGCGCGGTATACAAGATACTTTGATGTGATACAACAGGTCTCCGCCACATAACAAAAATGTATATGAAATTTTACAGATATGTATATGAAATTACAAACCAGAATTAAAAAAAAAAAAAAATAGGATGTGGCACTCACAATACATAGAAAGAAAGTTTACAAATTTAAACGGTCAACTGGTTTTCTTTCACGTTGAGATCGTCGTGGTGGCATCACTGTGAGAGCTTGACTTGCATCAGGACCGTGAGCCCGAACTGCAGTCTGTGTGGACAGGAACTCATTTCCAATTTGAGTTTCAGATGGTGCTTCCATATCAATTCTTTCTCGAGATGGTGTCGGTGAACACCCAGAACCTGTAGCTGCATCCTCTACAGCTCGACTTGTATCTGATTTATGAAATCTCTTTGTAAATGTAAAACTGAAGGGTCTTGTTGTGTTTTCTGATGTAATAGTAACTTCAGTTTTCCTCAGCTGATTTATATGACGTTTAATGACATATCCCTGATCAAGTTCTATTAAATAATGTAATCTCCCTAAACGTTCTACAACTGTTCCAAATTTCCACAATTTGGATCCAGTGTAGTTTCTTGATTGAACTCTGTCTCCTGCTCTAAGACTTCTGCAATTTAAGTTCTTCTCTTCTTGCTGTGCTTGAGTAGTTTCTGCTGGTCGTATAAGATGTAAACGAGTACGGAGTTCTCGATTCAGGTGTAACTCTGCTGGTGATTTTCCCTTATTAAGAGGTGTAGTGCGATATTTAAAAAGAAAATCAAGTAACTTATCTTTGAGGCTTCCTGGTTCATTGCTCAGCTTTAAGTTTCTGCTTCAAAGTTTGCACAGCTCGTTCTGCAAGACCATTCGTGGCTGGATAATTTGGTGGACTAAATCTCTGTTCTATTCCATTCTGTTGACAATATTTAGTAAACTCTTCTGATTTGAATATTGTAGCATTATCTGTTACTAACATGCACGGTAAGCCATTTCTTGAAAAGAAATCATTACAGGCTTCTATGGTCGATCTGGATGTGGGTGCACTTGATGTTAATGTGATTTCTAACCACTTGGTTTTTGCATCAACAACTATAAAAAAATAATGGTCCTTAAATGGCCCAGCATAATCTGCATGTATGCGTTGCCAAGGTTTTTCAGGCTCTTGCCAATTGTGTAGAGGAGCCTTCTCAGGATTCTTCTTGACTTCAGCACAACTCTTACATGAGCTCACAACACATTCAATTTCATTATCTATTCCTGGCCAATAACATAAGGATCGTGCAATGCTCTTCATCTTGACCATTCCAATATGTGTAGAATGCAACTCCGTCAAAATAGCTGGTCGAAGTGTCACTGGTATGTAAACTCTGGTACCTCTCATTATAACTCCTTGATGAAGTGTATACTCAGGATTTTTAATCTCACCATTGAATAATTTATTCTTCAATACACTAAGTTCTGGATCTCGATTTGTCTCTATTTGTATTTGCTTGGCAGTAATAGGTGTTGTACTAGATATAGTTGAGAATGTTATTTCATTAACTCGATATGAATCTTCTTGATATGTAAGTAATTTAATGTCTAATGTTAAAGGGTTTCTTGAGAAATAATCAACATTTATATGTTCTGTAGAAGATTTATGTTGTATATTATAATCAAAACCACTAATAAATTGTGCATATCTGAGTAGTCTATGTGCTGAAATTATTGGTAGGGATTTATTTGGATGGAATATCCGTTCTAAAGGTTTGTTGTCGATTATTAAGGTAAATTTTCTGCCATATAGATAATGATAGAATCGCTTAAATGACCAATATACAGCAGTAGCTTCCCGATCTAATTGACTGTAACTAGCTTCACTTTTTGTTAACGATCTTGATGCAAAACTTATAGGTCGCTCTTCACCATCTTTAATATGTGACAAAACTGCTGCAATACCATATGGACTGGCGTCAGTAGCTAGTATGAGTGGTAATTCTGGATTATATGGAATAAGTACCTTATCACTTGCAATTTCTTCTTGAATCAGTCGAAATGAATTTTCACAAGATGCAGACCACTTGAATGGTACATTCTTCTGTAGAAGTCGATTCAATGGGTATAAAATTGTTGAAGCATTTGGAATAAATCTGGAATAATAAAGTGCTAATCCTAAGAAGGATCTTACCTCATTGACATTAGTAGGTCTTGGTGCTTTTAATACAGCTTCAATTTTATCTGAACATTTTTCAAGTCCATTCTCACTAATTTGATGACCCAGGTACTTGATTGATCTGCAAAAGAACTTGCATTTGCTTTTATTAACATGTAAATTATACCTTCTTAGTTGTTCAAGGCACTGAATTAGGCGTAGTTGGCATTCTTCTAATGTATTTCCTTGTATCAAAATATCATCGAAGTAAGCTATTGTCCCTTCCAATCCATTCAGGATTTGATCAATAAATTTGTGAAATAAATTAGGTGCTGTCTTGATACCCATGAAAAGTCGCTTAACTAAATAAGTTCCCCAGGGCGTAGAAATGGTTGCTAGCTTTTGACTTTCTTTGTCCAGCATAAGGTGTAAATACGCCTTATATAGATCTAAAACACAATAATACTTGCCATGATTCAGTTTGTTAAAAATGTCTTCAATTCGTGGTATTGGGTACCTAGTGTCATGCAATTGAGCATTTAGAGTAACCTTATAGTCAGCACAAATTCGGACAGAATTATCAGGTTTAGGTACTATAACCAGTGGTGTACCCCATTCAGCATATTCAGTTTTCTCCAATATGCCTTGCATTACAAGTGAATCAATTTCTTGTTTTGTCTTTTCTTGAAGTGCATATGGAATTGGTCTGGGTTTTATAAATATCGGGTTGGCATCATCTTTCAACAATAATTGAGATTCGCTATTAGGTATCAACCCTACAGTAGGCTGAAAAACGTCTGAAAACTGATTGAAGATTTCTGTAGTAATTGTGTCTATATTATAAATATTACTTGTTGTCTCTTGAAATTGATTTGCTGTTGGTAATTCTTTTATATTTAGTATTTTGAGCCACTCTCTTCCGAGAACAGGTGATACATTTCTTGATACCACATAAAGATTTCCTTTTGTTTTAATATTTTTATACTGTATAGAAAGACAAGCAACTCCTAAAGGTTTAAAGATTTCTTGAGTGTATGTGCGGAATTTTATATTTGTGGGTTGCAACTGTATACTGCTATTTATCTTGTCTAAATCTGTCTTGGATATTATTGTCATTTCTGATCCTGTGTCTAGCTCAAACTTTTGAAGTTTATTACAAATTTTTATTTCTATTATTATTGGTCGCTGTATTCCAGATGTAACTTGATTAATTTCATAAATTCTTGAACTATTTTCATCATCATAGCTTTGATTGATTGTTTTGACAGATTTATTATTTTTAATTTTAGTTGAAATACATACTTTTGCTATATGCCCATCTTTTCCGCAGCTCTTACATTTTAAAAATTTCTTTGATCGACAGTCTTTAGATATATGATTATTTTTTCCACAGCACAAACAAATATCCTGAAATCCAAATTCTTCTAATATTTTAATATTATCACTCTTCTCTTTTTTCTTAAAATTCTTGTACTTTTTCTCTCTATTTTGATTACTTTTATTGTAAGACAACAGTCTTCCTCCACCGCTTGACAAATTTCTTGGCATCTTTTTAATCTGATTTACTTGACTGATATCTGAATTTAATGTAGTAGTATACATTTTATTCTGTTTCTTTGCAGCTTCTATTGCTAATGCTATTTCGATTGCTTTTTCAAGATTAATATCATTTCCTTGTTGTAATATTTGTTCACGAATTTCAATGTCTTGTAGACCTCTAATAAATTGTGCTTCTAATATAGTAGTAATGGGTTTCATACAATCAGGGTCTTGACAGTTCCAGTTTGAGGTTGTTTGTAAGTGTTTCAATGCAGCAATGTATTGTACTATTGATTCATTTTCTTTCTGTACTCGTGACAGAAATTTATGCCGCTCTGTGTGTACATTCGAAAGTGGACATAAATGTTTTTCCAGTAAGGTTATCAAATCATCATATGACTTAGATGAGGGCAAATCAGGAGCAGTCAAACTTGATAATAATTGGTAATATTTTGCACCCAGTGCATTTATAAGGATTTTCGCCTTGATTGCTTTGATTTCAATGGACTCGCCCTGTAAATTCTTTAATGCAAAAAAGTTTTCCAATCTTTCCCGATAAGATTTAAATGTTTCTTTATTTTCTTCGAACGTTTCGAAATGTATTGAGCTGATATCAGCACGTGGTTGCTGGTTGTGTGCAGGAAAATTGTTCAGTAATTGTGTCAGGGCTTGGCTTTGCACATTTAAAGCTTCTATTATTGATTGGTTCTGTCTCTGAAGTGCTTCTAAATTGGTCATTATTTATTTTTTTATTAAAATATCCAAATTTAGTGTGAAACTTGTAGGTTATATACACGTAGGTAGTACCTGCACTTGATCTTGGTAATTGCTTGTAGCGGATTTCTTGTTTTCTCGTCGCCACTTTCTGTTGTGTATTTAAAAATAATATAGACACTAATATTTATAACGTTGTAGTTTTATTTGCACGCATAAAATACAATTATTACAATTTTTTTCTGTTACATGATGAAGCGTAATAGTCATAGATATCCATAGAGATACATAGAGTAAAGTATAGAGAACAGGCTGTATGGTCATAGACAAAACCACAAAGCGCGGTATACAAGATACTTTGATGTGATACAACAAGACCGATTTGGAATCGTTCGCAATGGATGCAACGACCTACAAATTGACGTCGCTTGAACTTTATTCTCCATTCAGTTTTAAACATGGGAGTTACTTGTGCAATGGATGGATATCTCAACACATGGAAAGTCAAAAAAAAAAATATTCGATCCCTTTCGATGAAATAACGTACTGTTTTTTTTTATAAATTACCTAAAATCCATGCGGCAGCCATAGTTTCATCATAAGTAATTCATGTCTGTCAAAGTAGGATACAAGATACAATTAATACGAGATGAGAAAAGGATAGCAGATTTATATGTCTCAAAGAGCAAGTGAGTGCGCAGACGCGGAAATGACATTGCTGTCACTTGAGTTATGGTGGTTTATTGTTAATGTTTATAACTTTCTTATTTACATTTCAATGTTTAGTGTGCGTGATGTCCTGTGTGGTATTTGTTCCATGTGAATATGAAAATGAATCAAATCATTATTATGAATTGTAGTAAGCTACAATTAGTGAGAATGAAATGGTTAGACCATTACAATGAACCGGTGTTCGAGAGGCGAACATTCGATTTAGTGGTGATTAGAAAATATAAAATTTTGGGTAAGTTAGCAATGGCAATTATACAAGGCGTTTCGTAAATATTGGCTGAAGTTAGTGTAGTGTATTTACTGTTTTTTTCCTTCACTATGCCCACCTGATGTGAAGCGGTTACCGTAACCATATTAACGCTCGCAACATTAAATATCACTCGCGGGCTGCTATCCCCGCTGACAACGCAGCAACTCCATCCTCTCTGGTGACCTCACTCACTCGCAGAAACACAACAACCCTCAAGGAAATTGTTATTTGACTGCGGTATTCTGTGAGGTGGTGGTACTTCGTCAGTCGGGCCGCTTAAAACATACGCTATGGCCTACCTCTCTTTTCGTCAGAGCCTCGTCTGTCAGTCAGCAGGGTGTACGACGTGCAAGTAAGATTGACTTTGGTTCAAAGATGTTGATGAACCACTTACACCCCCTTACATGTCCGACTAATAATTGAATAATGTCAGCCCTAGAGATCGTCACTCAAACATAGGCACGTGTACAGACTTCATTTGGTTACTACATGCAAAAGCGCCATTTTTGTATGGAGTGGCCGGGGTTTGGTTATATGTCGAACGATAGGGACTGAAATCTCCCTTAACGGTCAACTTTAGGTAATTTTTACAACTTTAGGTAATTTTTTTCAACGAATTATTTTATGGAATTTTAGTTTCATATATTTTTTTTACTATCAAAACCTTTATAAAGATACGGGAAAGATAACTACTGATTATAATCGAATCGTTTTACAAAGATTATGATCAGTTATCAATAAACACGGGTTTATTGAACTGTAGATTGCGGAAAACAAATATTCCATTGCGGTAGGTCATCTGATTTCAATATTGCAGACGAGATTAGGAGATTACACCTCCTGACTGACAAACGAGGCACGGGCTGTGCCCTACCTCTCTTTTGCCAGTATAATATGCCAATTGTGTTCCTGCGGTCGAGTGAGGTCACCAGGATAGAAGGATTTTCTGCGTTGGGGGCCATCCATAAATTACATCACACGAATTTCATGACTTTTTGACCCCTCCCCCCGTCACGGTCTATTCGGTAAGTATAATGTCGTTGCGTCGAAGTTTAATTTTAGGTAAAAAAAACCACAAATGTTTGTATGTTCAATCATTGAACACTGCATCTTGAAGTCCTTGTTCAAGTTTTAAGGCAAACATCGAAACCTCGACATTCTACCGCATCAGCTTCAACTCCACCAAACAGGCAATGGCTTATAAGCTCCTTTCTTGTTGATTGTAAGCCCATCATTGTGGCGAGATCTTCTTTAATATATGACCTTTGTGATCCTGTATGAATCAAAATTCGAATACTCACTTCTTTGTCACCATTGACAAGTTTGTCAGCTAATGTTTGAAGCAATGTGGTTGATTTCAACTGGCATAATAAATTATCAGACTTATGTTCTATCGGTGTCGTTGACTGTTACAAGATTGTTTGTCTAAATCTGGACATAAAAGAATCATATGCCTTTTCTTACAGAATAAACATTTTACTGAACTGTGACAACGTTTAGCTAGATGACCTGTTTTAAGACATATGTGGCAAGCTTTCTTTACCTTGATGTAGTTATTGCGTACTTTATGGGTCATTTTGCCAGCCTTATGGCATTCCGAAGAAGCATGTGTTGACTTGTCACACCACAAGCATGCTGGTGGGCATGTAGGTAGCCTTTCCTGTTTTGGCATGTTGCGTGCTTTCATTTCGGTAGTTGTATGGCAAGAAAGTGTAGGTTGACTAGGTTCAGGTAATTAATGATCACTAAACAGATAACATGAAGTAGGTTTTATCAGATGGTAGGAGTCCGCCTGGGGACCCTATTACTAAGACTCCGGTGTCCGTCTGTCTGTCCGTCTGTCGCCAAGGGCTGTAGGTATCTCATGAACCGTGGTAGCTCGACAGTTAAAATTTTCACAAATGATGTATTTCTGTTGGCGCAACAACAACAAATACTAAAAACAGCAACAAATACTAAAAACAGAATAAAATAAATATTTAAGGGGGGCTCCCATACAACAAACGTGATTGTGTGTCGTTTTTGGTACGGAACCCTTCGTGACCGAGTCCGACTCGCACTTGGCCGGTTTTTTGTTACAGATCCCTAACACTTACCCTACCTAATTTTGTATTTTGTACCTTACTTAATTTTGTATAATAGAGATTGACTAAGTATTTTTGACGGTTGAATAAACTATTAAACGACAGCCCTACGTGTTTAGGCTATTATCTCCCGCTCGGGGCTTGAGTTGTCCTACTTCTCTATTTTTATTATGTTTAAGAGGTTTCATGCTGCAAAACTCGAGTAAAAAAAACCGGACGAGTGCGAGTCGGACTCGCCCAGTGCGCCCACCGGGAGTTGCGTACGTAGGATCATTATAAATAGTTCAGGAATCAAATCGCACAGTTTTTTCCGGGTTTTTCCTAAAATTCTATATTTTTCATTATAAATAAGAAATAATGGGTCTATATATCGATGGGTCCCTATTTTTTAAGATTTAATTACAAATGTATAGTTTTGAGATTTATTCTTGTACTTCACTACATAGTATAAAACAAAGTCGCTTTCTCTGTCCCTATGTCCCTTTGTATGCTTAAATCTTTGAAACTACGCAACGGATTATGATGCGGTTTTTTTAAATAGATAGAGTGATTCAACTGGAAAGTTTATATGTATAATATATGCATAACATAGTAGAAAAACACTGATAATTTAGAGGTTTCTAATGTGGTGTCGTAAATAAACACATTTTTTTGCTCTTTCATTGCAAACGCTGGCTGAACCCAACGAGATAGATCAAAATAATGTAGTACAGTATTGTTCACCTTAAAATGGTCTACAAAAAAGTTCGCGATGGTATATGTCTATCTCTTAGTGGTAACACACAATAACCGTTATTTTATCCTTTGCTTTTTACAAGAAATAATGCCTTATTTTCGAAGCGATTTTAAGCAATACAGAATTAATCCTTATCCAATTAAGTATCTTAAATACATTGCGCATTTAATATAGATCAATATGGCCCTTCACAGCATGTAATTTAAATGAATAGTTTAGAAGATATTACACATTTAAAATGCAGGGACATAACGGCTGTGGCGGTACCGGCCGCGGAGCCGGCGCGGCGGCGTGTGCCTATAACTGGGGAAGGACTGGATAGGACAAAGCGCAAAGACCTTCTGTAGTACATTTAGTATCAGCATTGCACCCGTGCGAAGCCGGGGCGGGTCGCTAGTGTAGTATATAACGATGTTCCTTGCCAAATTTCATAGTTCTAGGTCAACGGGAAGTACCCTATGAGTTTTGATTCCCTTGAGAATGTGTCGAAATATGCGTTTTTTGCTGAATAGACGGCCGTATCTTTCTTTTACGTAAACAACACGTATATTCCTATAAGTAATAAGTCTGCCTTTGTATACATGCACTTCTGTCATGAATATTGTATTACGTATTTTTCTTTTATTACACAATAAAGTTTTATAAATAAATAAATAGAATAATATCATTAAAACTCACGTGAGATATTACGTCTTTTTGTCGGGAAAGCCGACTAGTTTCTAGTCTTTTTGTCGGGAAAGCCGACTAGAAACTAGTCGGCTTTCCCGACAAAAAGACGTGAGTGACCCGTTTAATTTATCTAATTAATTTAAATAAATAGAAGTTGTAGGACATAAAAGCCTAAGATAATGTGTTATCTAAGATCACATATTATCTTATGAAGATTATAATAAGTAATAAATCATTAATTTATGTATACGTCAAGTTTTTTTTTTATATATGGGAGGGAGCAAACGAGCATGTGGGTCACCTGATTGAAAGCAATCACCACCGCCCATGGAGATCCGCGTCCGGGTCATCGATCCATTGCCAGCCTATACTCCTTGCTTTCTTTCTTTCTGGTGACCTCACTCGCTCAAAAAACAACCCTTAAGGGAATTGTTATTTGGCTGCGGTATACTGTGAGCACACCCCGGCCACTCCATACAAATGTCGCATCGTTAACTACTACATAAACAACTGCGTCTGTGCAGAGCGTAAATGAACGTGTGTGCGAGCGGAGCCATACAAATTGTTCCAGATTCGTGTCAGAGGGGAGGTGAGGTCAATACGAGAGAGCGGCAGGAAGAGTCCTTACTGTATGTACTATTACTTATACTGTGACTATGAGGCAAAGGTACTTCCCCAGTCGGGCAGCTTAAAAAATACGCTATTACCTACCTCTCTTTTCGTCAAAGCCTCGTTTGTCTGTGCACGTGCAGGTGAAGTTGGCTTTGACTCAAAGATGTTGATTATACCAGTTACACCCCAAAGCTTACGATTATCTGTATACTTAGGTACACCAACCTATTTCTTAGCCTTAGAGCACAGTATAAATAATAGTACTACTTACAGTAAGGCCTCTCCCTGCCGTTCTCTCGTATCGACCTCACCTCCCCTCTGAGACAATTCTGGAATAGTTTGTATGGCGCCGCACGCACACACGCTCATTTACAGATGCCATTGTTTACGTAATAGTTAACGAAGCGACATTTGTATGGAGTGGCCAGGGTGTGCTTAGAGTAAGGCCAAAAATAAAAGCTTATTATGCTTACCAAAATGCTTGATCTAGACTAGATTGTGCTACGGGAGTGAACTGCGATCCATTCGGGTGTTGGAACCAGCAGTAACTGAGAGACTGGTCAGACTGGCACATTATTGTGAAGGCCGTGTCATCTTGCACGAAGATTGTGGTTTCTTCATCGCTTTCTTTAACATTACGTCCAGTCGAATCTGAAAATATTTTTTAATCGTTAATAAATTTAATTATAATTATTTATCCTAATAATATTACAAATGTAAGAGTTTGTGAGGATGCTTGTTACTCTTTCACGTCTGAACTGATTAGGATCCATGTAGAATATACAGTCAATTTGATGTACACTAATTTGAGTGCTCTGCCACCAATTTTTTTTTTTTTTTTTTTTTTTATGTGAGAGTGGGGCAAACGAGCATGTGGGTCACCTGGTGGAAAGCAATCACCACCGCCCATGGAGACCAGCGACACCAAGGGGTCGCTGATCCGTTGCCAGCCTTTAATTCATCATCGCAGTATTTAGATTATCCTCTTCAGGATATATGCCTCCTCCAAATCATTCCATCTTTGTCTCTCCCTTGCCACTTTCATCCAGTCGCGGCCTGCGTGATCCTTGATATCATCCACCCAACGAAGAGCGGGGCGGCCTCTGCCCCGGGTATTTGCCCATGGTCGCCACTCCATGACTCTCCTGGTCCACCGATCCTGATCCATTCTGGCTACGTGTCCTGCCCACTTCCACTTTTGCTTTCTTATAGTATGTACGACATCCCTGACCCTGGTCCGTCTCCGAATGCACTCGTTCGGAATTCGATCGAGCAGCGTTATTCCTAACACCGCTCTCTCCATCGCTCTTTGTGCTACTCGGCGGTTCTCTGCAGATTTCAGTGTCAAGGTTGCCGTTTCCATTCCGTAGGTAAAAACTGGCAGGACACACTGATCGAAAACTTTCCTTTTAAGTTCCAGTGGTACACTCTTTGATCGGAAGATTTGCTTGTTGGCTCCAAAAGTTGACCACGCCTGTGTTATGCGCCTTTCGACCTCCACTATTTGATTTTGCAGCCCCAATGTTATTTTGTGTCCCAGGTATAAGTACTGATTGACGACTTCGACAGTCATCTGGTAAGAATTAGCATTCGGATGGTTGGTCACCATTTAGCACCAATTAGTTCATGCAAACTACTGCCAGCCGGCACCCACCCACTACGGTTAGTAGTTGCTTGCGACTGCCGTGGCTGCTTTAGTCGTCTCTGCTCCAGCTGCTGCGGTCGTCTCTGCGAATCTCCAACATCTGAAACAGAACTGCCGTGGTCGTCTCTGCGACACGTGTTTTGCCTCTAAGGTTCGGCACGGTAGTGGGTGGGTGCCGGCCGGCAGTAGTATTCATGAACTAATCAGTGGTGGAAGCACGCAAAGTAGTGTAAATCAATTTGCCTGTAAATTTGACTTCCGTTAACACCTGAATCAATTAACTATCATGTAGAATGTTCTAGATTAACACATAGGATACTTTTTATCTATGTACTGTCTTCTTGCGAGGCGAAGTCGCGGGTAGAAGCTAGTTCTAAAATAAATTAACAATTCTTGTATATAAGTTTGTATTGGGTATCTTGGAAACGGAAACGAGTTGATAGGTAGATAACATTTTTACTACTATCGTCGATGACTGAAACACATAAAACAGTATGAAGCACATATATGTATAAAAGCGTATGCCAAGTTTCATGTTTTCTGCCGGATGGGACCTATATTCGTATATTTTTAGCTAACACGCCGTACTACTAGAGAGATATTTAAAAAAACTTACATCCTGCATATGGCGATACGCTGACCAACGCCTGCAAAGGTGTCGCCGGTACAACGTGGTTGTCGACCCACTGTTGAACTCCTACAGAGCACCGCCAAGTACCAGAGTCCTGTGCTGTGGGGTGCTCTATGGTCATACCACAATGGCGGACTTTGAAACCATCGCCGTAATAACTGTAGACAATAAACTATGTATAAGATGGATAGGGTAGAAGAAATTAAGAATCTATGGATCGTCGAGCAATGACCAACACACATTTCACTGTTAGGACAAAGTAATTATATATATATATATATATTGTAAGTAGGTCGCGGTGCGGTGGGGACGGAAGGCGTTTCCCGGCAAAATGTATGAAAATGTCGGGGCCAAGAGTAACGCTGTCACGTCACGCGATTCGCACAATAAAGATTGAAATTATATTATGTTAAATATTATGAGGCACTAGTCGTTTGGAATCGACAAAAAATGTAATTCAAAACTATGCAATATTTAGAGATTAAGTAAAACTTTTAGTTCCTATTTGTCACCATGTGCCAAAGTTTGGGAACAGTTAATGACCATTCCCATATACCTGCCACCAAATGGGCACACATTCGTAGGGGCAAACGGGAATAAGTAGATAGTTTATTACTTACCTATGTCTGCCGTCACTCAAGCCATCCTTAACATTGTATCCCAATGATTCACTAGTCTTTTGGAATCGACAAAAAGTGATGTTTTTCACAGTATGAATAATATTACAGTAGATGTGAAGTTTGTTTGTGCTTGTGTCGCGTATAAAACCAACGTCCAGACGCTCAGCTGAAAAATATATCAAAATTTCATATCTAGCTACTAGCCGACAATAGAATTGAGCACATAAATTAAGCATGTGTAAGATGTCTTGCCGTTTGGTCTTAGTCGTGTGGTTTCCAGCAGACTAGAATAGAATCACTCCGTTTCTTCCCGTGGATGTCGTACAAGGCGACTAAGGGAAATACATTATAAAACATCGATCAGGCCTCCTCAACCCGTTTGGCCAGCGTGGGGAGTGTAGGCCAAATCCTCCTTCCGTGTAGGACGGACGAGAGAGGGTCGTGCTCCTATAGTGGAGACTAAAATGGACCTGATGATGATGATAAAGATGTCTTGAACCCATAGTCATCCCACTGCTGGACAAGGATCTCCTCTCAATACAAGGGATTCAAACATATTGTATTGCATCGAGCGTGTACAACGCTGCTCTATTAATTAAAATATTTAAAGCTCAAATATTTTATACTAGCTTACACCCTCGTTTTTTTATTTATTAAGTCCTTCCAAATACATTTGAGAATATGTGTACCGAAATTACTCAACCGATCATCATAACAAAGTATTCTGAAGTTCGGTTGAGTAATGTTGGCGTGAAAGCGAAACAAACGTTTTTAATATTATAAAGTAGGGAAGTAGAGATGACGTGTGTCTCCGTACGATACTACTTAGTACATAACACTTTTATCACTGTACAAGGCGAAAAGTTGTATGTTTTACATATGTGAGTAAGTATTTATTTAGGTCTCTAGCCTTTAACTCCCTAAGTAGTCTATATTAGAATCCAAGCAGTCATTCACATATAAAAGTTAATCATTTTTGGATGTTAATATAATTTTTAAAGATAATTCTAAAGTCACCAACGAGCAGGGCCGGACTAAGGCCGAGGCAACCTAGGCGCGTGCCTAGGGCCCGCAATTTTTGGGGCCCGAAAGTTAGATTTTAAATTTTGTAAGTGAAAAATTCTTTTTTTTTATACTACGTCGGGTGGCAGACAAGCATTCGGCCCGCCTGATGTGAAGCGGTTACCATAACCATCTTAACGCTCGCAACATAACAGGCGTTCAACATTCGCAGGAACACAACAGTCCTCAAGGGAACCGTTATTTGGCTGCGATATTCTATGAGGTGGAGGTACATTCCCCAGTCGGGTAGCTTACAATTACGCTCTCTACCTCTCTTTTCGCCAGAGCTTCGTTTGTCAGTCAGCAGGGTGCACCGCATGCAGGTGAAGTTGGCTTTGGTTCAAAGATGTTGATGAACCTCTTACACCCCAAACTTCTTTAGTACTTCTTTAATAGGCCTGGAAATACTAAAGCTAAGCCTAAAGCGGGCGCTTAAGCCTAAAGCGGGCGCTTTAGCCTAATTCCGCCACTGCCAACGAGAAATAAGTATATCTATTCCTTAGAGACTTGTTGTGTTCGTCTAAGAGAGGAAGGTCCCCAAAAAGCCTCTGAGGCGTGGCGTATCTGAGGTATGGCAAACGTCTATGTTACATAGTTATAAAGCGTGTCACGTTCCAATTTTCCTAATATCATTAGGAGAAAATAACTTACCGTCAACATTGACGCGTGTCTCAACTTGTAACTCTACGACTTTTCCTGGTAATCCGACTAAGACGTTCCAATTACCTTGGATGGCTCTGTTCGCGCGATCTAGTGTCATGCGACAGTGTCCAGACACTAAGGTACTCTCTGAGAACGGTTGAGCGACAAGACAATATGAGTTGTTTAATGATGTCAGTTCTAACTCTCTGTGTGTTTCTCCGTCCAGAAGAAATATTGGTGAAGCCGAGTAGGAGCTTATATTCTCTAAAAGATATTAAGTAAGTATTTATTCTCTATACCTTTACAAAAGTACTTTTTTTTAATAATTTATTGAATACATAATATATTAAATTAAAGCTGCCATACATTAAGAAACATGTTAGCCATGTTGGTCATGTTGTCTAAGAAATGATCTGCCAACATGATTGACAACACATCCATACACAGCTAAATGTTAAAGAACATGACCAACACGGTTAACATGTTAGTTAATGTATAGCAGCTTTAAAGTTTACATACATAGCCAGTGGATGAAGCCATCTTAGTGGCTTATTTACCAAATGTAGAGTTCAACATAGGTTACTGATGATGCTGACAAGTGTAAATTAAATATTTAAACAAGTAAGTCTTAAACTAAGCAAAGCTTGTACTATGGGTACTAGATAACTGATATAATACTTAAATACATTTTTTTTACATACATACATTTAATACATAGAAAACACCTACTCTCAATTCTCTCAATAAATAAAAAAACTCAATAAATCAACTACTCCATAGACTTTCCGTGTTTACAGATTATTTGCTTAAACTCGGATAAATTTATAGAGATTAAATATAAGAAAATCAACCTGTGATCAGTGATCTAAATCTGTAGGTATTCAAAACATTTGATTCCCGTTTGTTTGAGATCAAAGTTGCTGTCGGCATAGCGCCTAAGCGAAGATTATTTCTATGACAACCAGTATTGAAGATGATTTTATTTGAATGATATAGTCATTAACTGATAAATAAACGGTTACATTCATTTTAATAACATAATATACGAATATTGGTTTAGCTTCATTTACCAGAGCAGAAGAAAATTGACCGGTGCTCTTAGTAAGATGTTATAAAACATCGTTGCGTGCTCTGGTCACTTTTCTTCCTCTGCGTCTACGTCAAGCATGCGTGCGTCGAGCACGCATCACTTTAAAAACCTTAATGATTTTAAAAAAATAGTTTTTTAAATCACTAAGGTAGTAAACAAGCATACAACATAGTCATGTACGCTTGCCCGTTGTCCGCAAGCGTTTACGTAATCCAAATATACAATTCAAATTACTTGGATTATTTACATGTACACAGTTATGAATTAATGTTATCAATTAATCATATGGATATTATCTCTAAAACTGTGATAAGTGCCACTGATTCTCGCCGTTAACAATTTGAGATAGCTGATTTCGATCCCTAACCGGGATCCAAAACACCTATCTCAAATGTGATATTGATTCTTAAACCATTTTTATCGCATCTACGTAATACGCATGGCATGACATCAAAGATTATTGTTATCGATTTTTGTTCCCTTATATAATGGAATTAGCATTAGGTAGGCACACGTCATGCCAGTCGTCACGTATGCACTTCTAAATCAGGGTTGAAGATACATGTGATTGCGTCATGCTCATAAATAAAACAGCAAATAAAACTCAGTTGGATGGTTGAATTGAACTAGGTTATGGTCCCCCAAATCAGAGGCTCTATCCAGTATGCTCTCGATCTTGGACACAAGTCGTTCGCGACTCTCCTCCACCAGAGAGCGAGGGATATTAACGCGGCCCGTGTAATAAGTGTCCCTGGTGATGTCGTCTGCCTAGCAATTAATGTTGTCAATAGACAACATAACATTGTCATGCTGCAAAAATAGCGCCGGGGATAACACAGAACCTTGCGGGACGCCAACATTAATGTCCGTGCTATCAGAGTAACTGCCATCTACAACCGCTATAATGCATCTGCTAGTCAAAAGTTTGCGACCCATTTGCATAAACCCTCAGGTAGACCGTATACAGACAACTTGGAAAGAAGACTGCGGGGCCAGACCAGATCGAACGCCTTCGCCATATTCAATGCCTTACCATGACTCTCCACAATCAAAGCTCAGCGGTGTGTGAGATACACTAGAACTAGAAGTTCACCAGTCAAACAACCATGGCGAAAACCGTATTGATGGTCGCTGATCAAGTCGTGTTCTTCTAGGTATCTATCGCTCCATCACCTTTGAGAGAAGGGTGGTAACAGCGATAGGGCTGTAATTCGACGGGTCTGACATGTCGCCCTTTTTGACACAGGGTGCACGTTCGTAGTTTTTCAGGATGATGGAACTTGCCTGGTGGAGTACGAGAGCGCAAAAAGGCACACCAAAGTAAACAGCATTAACATCACTGCCGGAATGCCATCTGGCCCACTCGACTTAGGTAAGAACGTCAAGGGACAAGTAATACCCGCCGAATATCGGAATATCTCGTTGGATGAATGAAATTTCAGGCATGGCATTTGGCAGTGGTGCGGCGCCCTCATCTTTCAAGATCGAGTAGAGGCCCTGCAGATTGGCTTTTTTCTTAGCGCTTAGCGTTCAAATGGATACTTTAGTTAGCTTTACAAAAGTATAATCCAAGGAAACCTGAATAAGTTTCCTTGAGGTAGGTTTTTTTATCTGAAAAGTGAACCAAAAGCACAGGGCTTTCAGGGTTGCAAATTTGTGCATAAACTACTCCCCGGACACCTAGGAACATACAAAAAATCGTGGATACATGCGCGTTTGCTATGCCTGATGTCGGTACGGACTGAACTATATGGCCTTATTCCAAAACTGCTTATAATAGAAGCACAGCATCAACCCATAATTGATAATATTTATGTATCCAAAGCTGATAGATTCTGATAGTACTTTTTGCTGACTATTCCCAGGATTTCTTGGAACAACCCGACAGCGGCGATGTATATTTTAACTAAGATTACAATTGTTTTTTTTTTTTTTTTATTTGTGTTGTGTCTGTGTTGCGTCTGATTGTCCGTCCGTGGTGTCACGAACTGGTCCCAGCTGAAAATCAGCGCTGGTGTCTGATATAGCCAGACAACGGCATAATGCTGAGCTGGGTCCAATTTGTGGCATAATGCAGCACTGTTTTTTTTTGTTTTTCTGTTCTCTTACATAAACAGCTTGTAATTAATGTAATAGTGTTGTTTTATGTTACAATAAATGTTTCTTCTTCTTCTTCTTCTTCCATAATCATCCCACTGTTGGAATACGGGTCTCGCCTCAATTGAAGGGGTTTAGAGCATACACCACCACGCTGCTAAACTGCGGGTTGGTAGAGGTCAGTGTTTTCAAGCCGCCCAAAGGCCACTGACTTAGCTAACAGTTGTCGTCTAAAGACAAAAACCGGGACCGACGGCTTAACGGACCCTCCGAACCACGGAAGAGCTCGTGATAAATAAACCCATCCATAGACAGACTACGGTCGACGTTGCTGAACTTGCGTGATCGATTAGACTAACATGCGCAACGACGCCATCGATCTCCTCTATATATAGATATATGTACCTATATATAGAGAAGCACCGTTACTAATTTACACATAAAATAACATCCTAATAGATTCTGCATTATGCAGTTGATATTGAATAAAATTATGAATAAATATTCCGACCTAGTGTACAAATCCTACAACACAACGTACCCACAGTAGTTTTTATATAAAGCGGAACATGTATGTATGCCTATAAAACAGAGTATGACAACCACTGGTATAAAGGCTACGGTAATAATAGTGCTAAAAATACCTTCAACATAAAGTTCAGTCCAGCCAGTGAGCTCGGTTTCGCCTGTTGCTGTGATTCTCCAGCGTCCTTCGTCAGCGGGCACTACGTTTTGGATCCTCACGCCGCAACCCTCACTCCAACTATGAAACCTTTTTGTTACAACAAAAAATGTACTTGTTAGAAATAAATAATATGTTATTTTGAGTACAGACGGACGGACAAGATACACGTGTGATCCTATAAAAATTTTACGACTGTAGGTGGTATGTATGTATTACGCTCTACCTACAGCATATACCTCTTGACCAATAACAAAAAAAATGATAGCATTCTGCAGTACATTGAGGTTTTAGTTTCGATTAATAATTTCTCGTTTCATTTGGATTGTACAAAACCTTATAAAAAGTCATTCAAATATTTTCCTTTCGCAATTCAAAGTGAAAAAATTAAAAGTAAAGCAAGTTTAATTGTGATAGTCGATATGGAACAGAAACATATATGATAGCCCATACAAAATCAAGCGCTGCAGATTATGACGTATTTTTTAGAAACCATCTAGTTGTTGTTTTAGTTTTAGAGGAAGATCCCAGACCCCAGACGTCATTTATTTTCTGATGAACAAAATGTGCATGATTGAGTAGTGTTAGGGTGTGTTAGATCACTGATTAATGTATGTAACTATTGTTGTAATTGGTATAGGAATTTCATAGCCAAATTGTTATAAAAGTAAGTGTCATGACTAACAATTCTTGCTTGTGGCAATTCTGTAAACATTCTTATATTGACTTCTTTTACTGTTAATTTCACAATATAAAATCTTGTTGGTCAAAGTTTATTCGTATTAAATTAGCTTTAATTTTAATAAGTCAACTATTCTTTTATCACCGATATAAATGTTTATAATTACCACCGGATATCAATTTGTTTTATCGTGATTGGTTGTGTATGACAACCAATCAGAGAATTGCATGGTGATAAAAGAACAGTTGGATGGAGGGAAACGAGGATCCGCACTTGTTAGTTGGCAGTGGCGAGAGAAGGTTAGAAATATTGTAATAGTGGAGTTGAAGACAGTTTAAATAAATTAAAGGAAAGTTGTTATAGTGTTTTAATTCCGAAGATTGTCTCACAGGTGTACTATGATCGTATGACTACGATCACACTTCCGGTCGGAAGTATTACCTTACAGACGCTTAGACATTAGTGTTTCTATGTACTTTGATTACCTGGTACCTGGAAAATGGCCCTCTGGCCAACTGCTACCTTGGCCATTTTCCAGGTATCAGGTAATCAAAGTACATAGAAACACTAATGTCTAAGCGTCTGTAAGGTAATACTTCGGACCGGAAATGTCTGGGAGTATTGATTACTGATTTTTAACGATATTGTGTAACATATAATGTAAAAATCAGCTATCAGAATTTAAATGAGGTGAGTAGTGTTTTTAGGTACCTTGATTAGCAGATACCTGGAAAATGGCCGTGTGGCCAAGGTGGCAGGTAGTCATGCGATCATAGTACACCCTAACACTACTCAATCATGCACATTTTGTTCTTCAGAAAATAAGTTAAGTCTGGCTCTGGCGGCCCTGGGATCTTGGATTATTTTATAAGTTGTTTCGTTTGATTATCAAAAATTAGTTTAAATAATTAACTATTATTGTTTTAAATATTCTTTATTAATATAAATCACAACTTAATTTTAAAGATAGTTCTATGATGTATTCGTTTGGACGATATAACAACACGTGCCGCCGGAAGTGACACATGTACCTGCAATATGTTTTAATTACATAAACCTGATAGCGCATACAAAATGAAGTGCTGCAGATTATTATTTTTTTTTAGAAACCAGCATGTTGTTATTTTAGTTCTACAATTTTACCATCCATTCGAATTGACTCGTTTTATTATCAAAACATAATTTAAATAATTATTAGTGTATTATTAGTGTATTAAACATTATTGATTATTATAAATCACAAATGGATTTTTAAGATAGTTCTACGATGTATTAATTGGGTTAAGGGACGATCAAAACAACGCGTGCCAGAAGTAAAGTAACACCTGTACGTGCAACTTCATTTGATCGGTCTATAAATACCCGAGCACTGTACTTTTTATTTTTCTCTTTCAGTTTGCTGGCAGTTTTAAGCCTGATTCGGTCTGGCAGCATTAAGCTGTTGGGAGTCAGGGGAGCGCGCCTTACAGCTCCGGTACCCGTCATGGAGATTGGGGAGTGATGGTAGGGCCCCGATGCTTGGGAAACCGAGTCTCGGTCACCACGAGCTACTCGATTTCAGAGTGCCCAAGTAGTCTGCTTATAGGCGAAAGGGGAGCCTGATTACTTTATTGAGCGAGAGACTCGCATTCCAGTGATATAACCGAAAGGTTGGTGCACACAGGAGCATTAGCTGTAAGCATAGGTCCTTGGCCCGATCATGTGCGTGTTGTTTGTTTGCCAGCCGACATAATATATTACAAAAAAATATTCGTTACATATAATTATGTAAATAAACAAACTATATTTACCATAGACCTAGTATGTTTAATAGCATACATAATATAAATAATTTTAATAACATCGCACTAGAAATTTACCTATTGTTTGGAGGGTTCCGCACATCAAACGTAAATCCCTCAGGAGTTGTGACTACACAGGTTTGCAGGTGCTCCACATCGAGACTTAGCTTCAAGAGTGCTTCATGTCCTTCCATCACATGCAAAGAGTACGGCCAGCCTATGCCTTGTTGCATCTTTAGTAGATTTACTAATTGTAAATCTGTAGCTATTCCATACTGTGGTACTGAAACTAAATGAATAATGTATTTTACGTATAGTATATAGCCATATACCTACATAACGTATCTGGCACACCGCCAACTTCAGAGTCAAAGCCAATCTCACCTGCCGTTTAGAAGAGGCTCTGGCGAAAAAGGTCAAGTCTGTCTGGAGAACCGAAGAACTAACAATACCCTTGAATATTGTTGTGTTCCGGTGAGTGTATGTGAAGTCACCAAACGCGAAGAGCTGCTGCATTAACAGCGGGAGTGTGTCTTCCTTCTTAGTGGCAGTACTTATTATAACTACACGTCTGAATAAAATCGACGATACATCAGTCAACATAAAACTTCTGCGTGTATCTTCAGGTTCAGTTCTTCCGAAAACCGCCAATTCAGTAGTCGAGTTTTTCGGTTAAAAAACGATCTCCGCACGTCCTTCCATCTCAATGCTTCAGTCCAAGAACATATTTCTGTATTTAGTGACAGGGCGAATATAAGCTAAAATCTTAGCTAAGGTAACAACTGAAGATGATGGGGGTGTTAGGAAAAATTCTAGAGAGTAAAATATAGCTGATCCTACATGGCAATATGTTACATTGGCCTCTTACCTCCTACAGCCCTTGAATAGATCCGTTATTGCACTATTCTTGTATAAAGCGCAATTAGATAGACTGATTAATTGTGACAACAAATGATAGACAAAGAGGCGGCTACGGATTTACTAATCCATCTGCGTACTGGCTGATTTAGTATGTAAATAACGTGTAGATCAGTGATGTGAATCGAATGGATCACATCAGCGCGCGGCTGATTCACGGATAATAATGATACTATGTACCGTAACTATACGCACATTATAAAAACTGACGTGATTCGTTGTTCGTTTGTTTTTGGTAGATATAGCATCAAAGGTGACATGGAATTATTAGTACATATTTATAATGGCAGATTTGGTATCTACCTATGACGTGTAGATTAGTTATGTGAATCGCATGGATGGCGTTATTGCATATGATTCACATAAATAATCTACATACTGTATATACCAAATGAGCCACCATAAAAACAATTTAGAAAAAAATGATGTCATCTTTCCGACAATAACTAATACAACAAAAAAAAAGGCTATATCTACGAACCACACGAATCACGACAGTGTTTATACTGTTCATATAGGTAATGGTATTATATTCTCTTTTGATAGTTTAGTTCACTAAACTATGTATTTCTACAGCTGTACCTACCAAACACACAAAAACCCTTTCGGCAGACCGATTTCACGCGATTCATATAACTAATCTACACGCTATAAGTACCAAATCAGCCATGAGACAGACAATTTAGAAATTTTCGTTGTCAACTTTGAAACTCTTATATCTACTAAACGCACCAACGAATCACGTCAGTATTAATAATGTGCGTATAGGTACTGTACTGGACTGTACATAGTATCATATTATCCTTGAATCAGCCGTTGTGCTGATAGTTTAGTTCAATAAACCATACCACGTCTTTCTACGGCTGTACTTACCAAAAGCAACAACGCCGAGCAGGTAGACCGGCTGCATTCGATTCACATGACTGATCTATACGTAATTGATTAGTATCAATTGACTAAACCATCAGAGTACAGGCTGATTTAGTAATCAGCCTGTGTGGTGATGGTTTAGTCACCATTGCCGCCTCTTAGTCTATGAGGACAATTTAAAAATAATGTAAAAACCTAAATATTTTTTTACAAAAATATGAAATAAATTTCGACTTAAACAAAAAAATGTTTACAAGCTGTTATTCAGTCTCACCTTGGTGTCTGTAATCACACCTTGTCAATCAAATTTGTCATTCTTCCCAGTGTCCAATTGATCAGAAATTTGGCATCTAATTTGGTTCTCATGACTATTGCACGAATATCGAAATCCTATATGACCACCACAACATAGTGATTTATAATTTTCACATTGACCATGCATATCGTATACAACAGTTTTCGCAAAGCAAACATGTTTGATGATTTGCTGTAAACCGCCAGAATGTTTCGATCTACAGCAAATTATCTACTTATAGCCGGCACTTTATAATGTAGAAGGTTTAGTAAACGTTCTAGAGATCAGTCTATCCGATATGACAATTTAATTAAGCAGAGTAATTTCGCAGTGAAAACAAAGGTTACTTCACAGACATACATCTCGCCACATCCGTAGAATAAAGTCTGATCTGTATTGTTACTAGTTCACTTTCGTGAATATATTCGATTCTAAATACCGGATTCCAGACCAATTCCAGCGTATTTTTTTTTATACTACGTATTGTCACAGAAATGTATTATTTCTGCCCAAAAATAATACGCTAGAATTGGTCTGGGTTCCAGTTTGCATACAGGCGTTGAGGGCACTGAGAAGGCTAATGAACTGGCAAGAGGGATCAAGCAGAGATTTCATGAACCCTTTGTAGGTCTCTTGGGACAGTCATTTGGGACAGTCATTACCAGAAAGGAAGGAGATATTGTGTTGGCAGCGGGAGTGGCGGCGGCGCGCGAGCGATATTTTATGCTGCGAGCGTTAATATGGCTAGGGTAACCGCTTCACATCAGCCGGGCCGTATGCTTGTCTGCCACCCAACGTAGTATAAAAAAAACAAAGATAAGAAGATTCTAACAAACGGACGTGTAGAATTCATATTTCTTATCTCGTCAAGCTGTCTAACTCCTTCTTTTTTCCATGATCACATCGAACTCTGTTCTACGTATGGGTCGATCTATATCGCTGCGTTACTTTCACATTTATTACTTTTACATTGAGCTGTAGCTAAATGTTCATAGTTGCAGCAGTAAACAAAACATATATAGGTATTTTTTTTAATTTTCTCTAGATAATGCTACATATACGTTACAATTAACAACACACTAAGACGAATAACTTGATTGAATTGTTGATTATGAATTATTTTCTATCAAGAAAATAATACGTAATAATTCTTGATCGAAAATAATACATAATATTAAATATTCAATCAAGCTATTCGTCGGTATCAATCTCGCGACACGCACATCAATTACATCCACATTATTGCTATAGCGCTGACTTTTATTAAAATCTAATTAGGGATCAAAACTATTTCCCAACGCATCTTATAAGTACTAAACTTAGGTACATATAAGACATTGTAATGTCTTTAAAATATACGTATCAATTAGGAATAGGCCTAGCAAGGCATAGGCAAGTATGGAATAGGCATTAAAAGATGAAGGATTCTTAGCCTTTTTGCAATAACAAACTTAGGATTCAATAGAATGTTATGAATTAGACCAGCATCTAAAAGTAAAAATGCTTCATATATAATTTTCTTTCATTTCTATTCTTGATACAATTCATCATGATCATCATTATGTACTAAGACGAGCTCGGTGGCGTAGCGGTCAATGATGCGGCTCCACACCAACGCTCGTGGGTTGGATTCCCACAAAGGACAAACATTTGTGTGCATGAACATGTCTGTTTGTCTTAGTCTGGGTGTTTTCTATGTATCATAAGTATGTATTTACAAAAAAAGTGTATTTACGTATGTTTATCAGTAGTCTAGTGCCCATAACACAAGCTTCGCTTACTTTGGGGCTAGATGGCGCTGTGTAATTTGTCTGACAATATTTATTTATTTATTTATTATAAGCCTGTATGTATCGGCTAAATAGACTTCCCCAACGCTTTCTATCATATGCGATCTTCCGGTAACCATCTGATTCTATACGGCTTCCATAACAATCCATCAGCTGATAAAACTTTTACAGAGTCAGTCATGAATTAAAAAAGTACATTTTATTCATAGATATTGCAGTCTCAGCAGCGAATATAATATAACATATAAGTAATAAAACTATATCCGTCAAAACATCGCATTTCTGAGGATCTCACCTCCATGTAGTACATACACCACATTTAGATCAACCATTGAACTATTGAGACTTCTCTAGATCATTTTATAAGTTGAACTACAGTGACAAAATAGTTCAACTCACAGAAGATTTCAAGGTTACAAAATGACAATTGCAGATGATAGATACTATTCATAGGTACTAATACAATACAAAATTATATGTAAAAATACAAGCCTTCAAAAAGACAACAAAATAGTTACAAAGTACTGAGTAAGCAAATGATATGTGAAAACTACTCCCTAATAAATCCTGAATAAATTTAACCGCTTAAGTTACTTAAACCTACCGCCTAAGTTGAAGCCGATCACGATCTGATTTTTTGATGGCGAGAATATAGTTTCACCTTAAAATTAGTGCTAATGCTAATAAGCTTATATTAGCCCGATGAAACTGAATTTATTACAAAAACAGAAGTCCAATTTTCGCAGTCCAAAATCCAAGTGGGAATCGACTTGAGCTTAGGCGGTACAGCAGGGAGCTGCTTGCATAAATTCGCCAAATTCATTATGAATACAGCTACTTTGGCAGAGTGGTTACACATGTTCAAAAATTATAAACGTTAACTACTGGGTCATAAAAGTCTTTCTAGTTCAATAACTGAACTAATCAAAATGTTTTTTAAAGTTTATACCGACTAAATAATTTATTTATTTATGTTAATTTTAAAAAAATATCAAAAATACTAACCGAATACAAACACAAATACACTCACAATAAATCTCGATTCCATTATTACTAGGTATTACAAAATTTTATATTATTGAACTACTGTTTAACACTCAGGTTGACTCACCTCTGAAATCATTATCAATGCAACGTTTAACTTATATAAAGTATTAATATCTAAACGAGATATCTAGATGATAAAAATATTCTGGACTGCAAATTTTGTAGAAAAAATAACAGCAATGTTTTCGTAATTCTATATAAAAACTAGTTTTTAATCCATTTTCATTATGAAGACTTACATACTAACTCTAAGGTACATATATAGGGTGATTAACTTCAATTAATCTGACAAACTTGTATCCGAAAATAAACCATTTTATTATAACGACTAACGTCATATCAAAAATCAACTGTTCCATACATCTTGGTCCAAAGAGTGTGAACAAATTGTATGAAACAGTCTCAGCGGAAGTCAGTTATCAACTCTATAGTAAAAATTGTTTGTTTCCGTGTTTTATATGCTCCACGTTTGTCAGTTTATTACACGTCATATCAGCCTCTACTCGAGGTTTGCCGACGTAAAACACACTTCCAAGATAAAAGTTATCTGTCAAAGTTCGCCAACATCTGTTCAGACATTGAAAGACAAATATTCATATATCATACTAGCTGTCCCGGCAAACGTTGGTTTGCCATAAAAAAATGATAACAACCTATTCTCAGACCTATTGAATATGTATATAAAATTTCATAATAATCGGTCAAGCCGTTTCGGAGGAATATGGTAACTAACATTGTGACACGAGAATTTTATAAGTCAATTTACGACTCATATCATATCTTTTATACCTACATATCTGCCCTACATATCTTTTATGTTGCCCACTGGGAACGAGAAGAAAAACACACGCGTCAGATTGTCTCTGAATTGCTCCGCCGTACTTGTACATTATAAAAGTTCTATATTAATTTGTAACTCAATAAGCATTACAGTTTGCTATCATTTAACCCCCCCCCCCCCCCCCCTCCAAACAAATTATCTTATACGTTACATAGCCGAGTGTGACGCGTTACATACCACTACACTAGGCACAAAGCGTTCAGCACGCCTAAAGTTTTCACTACAAAAATTGAGCCGTCGTCGGACACATACAAAACATGCCTTGCCTGATCGCAGAGTCGAATGGGGAGGGGAGCGCCTGGCGATGCGTTGATACGCCAACAGCTGACTTGAGCAGCCACATTTGATGTTTCACACCAAGAATCGAAAGATTTGTAAAGGGTAAAGTCTGAATTATTGATAAGCTGAAGTTCTAAAACGCCACTTTAGGCACAGTAAACCTATAGAACAGTATACCAACGAAATCGACGCATCCACACGAGTCCGACGCGCCGTGCGCCGCTTACCGCTCGCTACACGATATCGCAATGCTGCGTGTAGCGAAACTCGCATATGATCGGTCGAACGTTAAGAGTTGATGTACTGTTCTTATGTCTACTGTGACACTTTAACGTGTCTCAATTCTAGATGCACCTACCGATAATCTACTGTTGTCGGCCTGATCAAAGTGCTAATAAGTTATTAATCAATTTTATCTTAGTTACATTGGAAACAGTTACATAGTTGCATACAACTTAATATTATGTAGGTACTTCGATAACCGCTTTTATCTTAAAGGTATGTATTTCATAATCAATTTGGCCGCAATCAGATAAAACCTCAGACGACATGACGAAATATGAATACGTAGGCTAATAACGATTTTTTAATACTTCCTCGTGTAGCAAACAAGAAACTGTTGCCGTAGCCATACCAACACTCGCAACATGAAATTTCGCTCGCGCGATGTCGCCCTTGCTACAAACCCAGCAACTTCTTCCGTCCTGATGACCTTACACACTCGCAGGAACACAACAACCCTCATGAATATTGATAAACCATACGGCATCATTTTTTATATATTTAATTTATATAATTAATACAGCAGTTTCACATACAGGGTGACTGGAACCGAACCCGCCATAGCAAATCCACATACAGAGGTCATTTGACTTTGATTGGATCTTTGATGTTGTTTATGTGGATTTGCTATGGCGGGTTCAGTTCCACTCACCCTGTATAATACAAAAAGTAAAAACAGTATTATAATTTTTACCTACAAACTCGACTTTTTTTCGCAGGTTGATATCATTTCCAGAGTATGTATGTCATAAAATATAACAATTTCACAACATTCCAAAGTAGGTATTTGTCACCTGTTGTATCGGCATACCAGCATCAATCCATATCCTTACATCCCATTGCTGGGATACATGACTCACTAAATTGAATGGATATAGAACATACTACGTCATGCTTCTCAACTGTGGATTAGCGGAGGTGAACCAAAAGGAGGTGTCATTTATAAACAGTAAACCTTAGGTCTCACGCTCACCTAGTGATGCTTTATGACGAGCATGGCAACACGAGCTTCAAAGCATTGCAATCGTCTATATACTACATATAAAACCAATTCCTATCAAGTAAGCGATATGCTCACCCACATAGTATATTTAAAAAAAGCAATAAAAAAAGTATATAACTTAAAACAACCTCAATTTATTTATGACGTGACTTAATATATATCATACTTTATTCCATCAGAGATCAAAAGCACTTTTAACACGTGAAAAGGCGCGCCGTGAGCATTTAGCTCACACACAAATTAATCGCAATTGATTTCAGTGATTGGCAACTATTTGTCATCGCAAGCTTCTCGATACCTTTCCAAATATTCACCAACGAATCGGGTCAATTGCGAATCTCGTGGCCCATAGCAATTTAACACGTGTTTGCTACATGTGCTTAATTGCTATGGGCCACTCAAGCTCAACAAATTGTTGTCGGGCTATTGGCAGCACCTAGACCAGGTTTGATCTTTTGTACTATACCTTAACAGGTCAACGAATGTTATATATCAATATAATACTATCCATCATTAATAAAAAGCGTGAATATTTTGCTCACGCGTGCCTATTCATGTTTGGGCGTGCCTTCTCATGGGCTAAAAATTAACAATTAATTTTTCTGTAACTTTCTCTTTCAGTGGTAGATGTGGAATGACGTCATCAGCTTCTTTCATTTGAGAAGTTGGAATCTGAAAAAAGTGACTGTTTAAATAACAATAAGTAGTAGCTTATTTAACAATTATTAAATGTTTGTATTTTGTAATCACGCATCAACATCGTACAAAAAACTCTAAAAATTCCAAGTAAAGTATAACTCATATCCAGCACCTGTACAAGCTTTACATAGTTTGGAATTAAATGACATTGTGTATTTTGTCCAGAAATATTAGGTTGGGGAAAAAGTCTTTTCGTATTTTATATGAAAATTCAAAACATTTTTTAATAAAGTTTATTTACATTTAACTAAAGTATGTAGGTGCCATTATGTTCGATAACTTTTTGTCATCTTGTAGGTAGAGACATGATCCCATTACTATAGAAATTTTCGGACTTCTGTTCAAAAAACCGCGACAAGTGGTTTTGGCAGTCTTCTCTTGATGTTAACCTGACATTGCCTAAAGAATTCTTAAGAGACCGAAACAGGTGGAAATCAGAAGGTGCAAGGTCAGGACTATACGGCGGATGCATTAACACCTCCCAGTCAAACTCTCTTAATTTTTGCTGAGTGGCTAAAGATGTGTGAGGTTTAGCGTTATCATGATGAAAAATCACACCCCTTCTATTAATTAATTCCGGCCGCTTTCTCTCAACTTTTTGCTTTAATCTCATCAGTTGTTCACAGTAGAGTTCAGAATCGATAGTCCTGCCTGGCGGTAACAGCTCATAATGAATATCTTCCCTTCCAATCCCACCATACACACAGCATCACCTTGTTGCGGGTTAACCCGGGTTTCGCCAGAGTCTCTGAAGCCTGGCCGGTCTTTGACCACGACCTTTATATGCGCCAAAACTGTTATGTGGTCAATTCCTAGTTCTTCAGCTACGTCGTAACTACTGATATGCCGATCTTGCTCCACTTTTTCAGAAATGGCATCCATTTTATCCGTAACAGGGCGACCAGAGCGACGTGCATCTTTGACATCAAAATTTCCGGATTGAAAACGCTTAAACCAAATTTGTGCTACTCTCACAGACACTGCACTAGGTCCATAATAATCACAAATTTTTTTCGCAGCTTGCGTTGAATTTTTACCTTTTTTGTAGTAAAATTTTAAAATGTATCGAATTTCTTCATTAGATTCACTCATCTTGACAGTAAAAAAAACAAATGAAAATCACACATTTACCTAATTTGAATTTGGAATTATCTTTTTTAAAATTTAAACTTTTTATAGATATCAAAACCTGCTAGATACAAATGGTATAACCAAAGAGATTTTATTACAAGTTCATACATACTATAATGCGAAAAGACTTTTTCCCCTACCTATTATGTTAAGGTGTAAGAGGCACACCACTATCTTTGAGCCAAAACCAACACAATACAGCATTATAATAAGCTGTCCCATTGAGGAAGTACTCTACCTTTGCGTCACGGATCAGTCCCACTATTACCATTAACCATTGCTGTGGAAATTTTGGGACTACACTTTATGCTCAAAACAGTCCCACTATATCCATTGAGGTATAAATCATTAGATCCATAAAATGTGATAAAAGTGGGAAATGTAGTACCACTATCACCATTAATGGTACTTCACAATTGTATTAGTGGGACTGGCTCCACCCCACAGGAGATCATAGCCAAATCACAATTTCATAGAGAGATAGAGGTAACTCTGTCTCTATGAAATTGTGATTTGATGAGTATGATTTCATACAAAGTACTCCACTTTTGTTGTTGAAAATAACCCATATACATCAATTCTCATTACTCCAAGAATATTATTATGTTCAGCGAAATTCATTGAGCTTATGAAATCGTCCGGTCGTTCTGTCTGTCCGTCGCCATGAAACTCAGAATTTAGAAATTCAGACTTCGGATTCGTGTAGAGCATCAAAAAGTAGTAATGTAAAGTGACCTTGGTTTTCCGATATCAATTCGGTATTTCGAAAAAAAAAAAGAATTAAATTTCGCTATGGTGGCGCATGCGTTCGATGTTTTTTCATTATTATTTTTTTATCAGCGGACTTTATAAATAATAGATGGATAGATGGAATGCAAGTGAAAATTAAATTTTGTTAAACCCCCGACCAAGAAATCTTAATCTACCACCAGACTATGATCAATATTTATCTATAAACTTTCCCAAATACGATACCTCTGCTGGAATTGGGTATCCTACGTGCGTCAGAATTTGTTTTCATAGAAATTATAAAGCGTTAATAATTAAAAATCCATGCACACTCATCCATAGATTCATCCGATAGTTTAAAAAAAATACTAACATTTAAGTCTTGTGCTTTTGATTCTCTCACAGTAAATTCCCTGATCACATAGTCTGAATTCTGTACGTAAAACATCCTCGTATCACGAGCCCGTACCATAACGTCATCCACTCTCATGAAGTACCTCAGCAATATGTACCAGCAGGATGGCATTACTCTCTGAAAAATTACCAAATTACCTATTTTTATTATATGTAATTTTATATACTATTTCAGGTGGCAGACAAGCATACGGCCCGCCATGCGCGTTAGTTAGAGCTGTTAATCCGTAGCCATAAAAAGTCTCGCATATGAAATATAGCTCACGCGGCGCTATCCTCGCTGCCAACGTAACATCTCCTTCCTTCCAGGTACCTGACTCACTCGCAGGAAACACAACCACCCATAAAGTAGTCAATGATATAGCTCACGCGGCGCTACCCTCGCTGCCAACGCAACATCTCCTTCCTTCCAGGTACCTCACTCACTCGCAGGAAACACAACCACCCTTAAAGTAGTCAATGTTGACTCTCATACCGTGTCTGCCTCGTCCCATCAAACAGGACTTCACTGGCTAAACGACACTTTCCAATCCTGCAGGATTTATAACAAAATAAACAAGTAATTGGACATCTACCCATATATCAAGCGCAAATGTAAAATAACAGTTCATAACTGGCTATCGAATTTAGACTACGCGGCTACAGAAAATTTCTTGACCACGTAACTATTGTCACTCGACTTGTAGGCTTTAATTTAATTTTGTTTTGTTTGGTTTTATTGCATTCTTCGACCCGTTTTTGTCACAATACAACTTCCAACGCCTGGTAATCATTACTACATGTCCACGACACAAACACTGACGTACGCGCGTGTGGGCCCATGGACTGCAGCCACACTATGTGCGTATGTAGTCTGTGGGCCGATACGTGCGAGATGTTTCTGCACTCGCTAACACGCATCCAAATACATCATATATTTTATGCACTTGTTTATTAGTATTTCATTTCTCAGTCTTTATTCTATTGGCTTTGTTTCTATTACTATTTCAAGTAAAATTGTACTAGGTGTTGGTGTATATACAATTTTAATTACAATTTTAAAGTCACGGTAAGTGTGATTAATTGAAAATTATTAATAATTACTAACAATTATTAATAATTACCAAAATTGAAGGCAAAAGTAATAAATTATTCACTTTTACCGGTTATTATTAATAATTAAACCTTACTTTTGGTAAATGTAATAAATTTTCAAAAATAACGTATGCTAAGCATTTGTTTTAAGCAACAAAGGCTAGATTTCAGTTGATTTTTGGCTAGGTTAGGGTTTTCTTGTGTCCTGATATCGGAAATAGGAGCACCGCGAAGCGGAGCTTCATCAACCTAGATGATGAATGATGTGTTGCAATAAATTAGTTAGTGATGTGTTAACCTAGAGCTAAGTAGTGATGTATAAAACCTGATGTGTAAACATATTATTATTGTAAAACTTTATTATGGTTTGGCGTAAACAAAGATTATATTATTATTACTGGTGAATGTTGGCATTTGGTAGAACTTTGTCAACATTTTGATATGCGATGTAAGCTCGTAATTTAGGATTTTTAGAAGCTTGATAAAAAAAAATTACAAACGTAGGTTGATTTCAAAATTATTTCTTGTTTAATTCTAGCTATATTTTCTTTAATTACATGAAATATATATCATAATAATTGCCATTATACATAATACCTGTGTGACGTAATATGGTCATCAATGTTTAAATCAAATAAATATTCGTTGTGAGGTTACGTAAAAACCTTTTAAATTAGGCATGTGGACACACTTGACAATGTTGATAGTTTTAGACAAACGTGTTTCTATACTACATACAATGATTTATTGTGTTGTATGATTCTGTATGTGTCTGTGTGCTTAATGTAATAAACTTTTCATTCATTCCCCCATTCACTCATTCATTCATTTTATTTTGCGCGATTTAAACATATCAGCAAAATTTATAAACTTACTATTTTAACAGAGAGCTTAGACACTCCATGGTCATGCAGCTCATCTTCAAACAGTGTAAGGTCATGATAGAAAAGTATCCGTTCCTTTCGCTTCAACATTTCATAGTCAATTGTTTCAGTAGTGGGTTCTACAACAATGTTGTCGGTTAGTGTGCCTTTGTAGTTTGTGGCAAATGTCCAATCGAAGTTTCTCTTCTTCTTTTCTGCATCTGGTCTTAACATAGAAAGAAACTTGTTATCTTTTATTATTAAGTTAAAGACTTTAACTTACTACCTAGAAATCTTAAAACAAAATTAAGATCTTTAACTTAATACCTAGAAATCTTAAAACAAAATTACAGTACTATCACATCAGTTTATGTAATAGAACAGTATCGCCACTCCCTGCCGCTCTCTCGTACCGACCTCACCTCCCCTCCGAGTCTTGAAATCTGGAACAGTTTGAATGGCGTCGCACGCACGCAAGCTCAGTCGCGCTCTGCAGAGACGTCATTGTTTATGTAATAGTGAACAACGCGACATTTATATGGAGTGGCCGGGAGTGGTATTATGTAGGTAATCAAGCATTTTATGAAATTTTGCATTTCATGATATTACCAATTAGTATGGAGATATACTATAAATTTATACAACAATCTGACGGATTACTATCAGCGGAAACGGAAAAGTCAATATAGCAAAAACATTTAGGTCTATGTGATTTCTATAATAGTATGTAATGAAATGCCACCATTACATGAAATTTGATGATGTGACCTATTTTATAATTTGCCCAACAATACTAATTATACATATACACAATTATATTGAGGCATACTTTTCTGCTACTCATATAACTGTCATTTATTGAGAATAAATGGTTACATACTTATATAGGGGTGTAACTGGTTCATCAACATCATTGAACCAAAGCCAACCTCACGTGCACCAGCCGGCTGACTGACAAACGAGTCTCTGGCGAAAGCTAGGGCATTTCATATTTTGTAAGCTAGCCGACTGGGGAAGTACCTCCACCTCACAGAATACCACAGCCAAATAATTCCCTAGAGGGTTGTCTTCCTGCGAGTGAGTGAGATTACGAGAAATGAAGTAGTTGCTGCATTGGCAACGTGGGAGACGACGCGCGAGCTATATTTCATATTGCGAGCGTTAATATGGTTACGGTATTGGGTTCACAATAATAGCCCACATGAATGAAAACCAACTGAGATCAGTTCGAAAAAGCGACATATCATTGCTTAGCTTAAGTCAATTACATAAAAAAAACATATACACACATACCTAGCTTCCAGCCAGGCTTCTGCACATGACACTTCTATAGCTTCTATTGTACATGCCACACCTTTGAGAGCATCCAAAGGATTGAAGTTTATTGCTGCCCCACTTTTATGTTTTAATGTTAAGGTGTTCTTAGGAAAGACCATATCTGGAAAATGTGGAATCTTCAGCTCTTTGCAGTAACTAGAAATGAATAAATAATAATTATCAACACTGATACCAAAGGTTGTGTGGAAAGAAATTTTGATTAGTCACCCACGCTTTCCGAAATACTTACAGTGAAACACAAAAGAGTAGAAAGGGAACTAAATTTATTAACAATAGCAACATTGTCTTTTTTCATACAAAAGTGCTCCAGGGTTGCCATGTGAGAACTGTTCTTGCGAAGAAAGTGGCGCCCCTATTTTTGTCTACTCTTTTGTGTCGCACTGTAGTTTTGGAAACATAATATTTTATTTTTTTAAATACCCTCAAAACTATGTACCTACAAAACAAAACTGCTTAAAATTTACTGCAATTTATACTTTTCAGTGAAAATCAAGCATAGAATCTGATCAGCATTGAGTATTGTAGCCTATACTGCCGATGTAGCGCCAGAGACATTGAAGTAATTTGTAGAGACAAATTACTTCAATATCTCTGGCGCTGCAGGTAGTGCAGCCCCTTCGACCTTGCGTAATAACTAATAAAACACAGTCATCCATGCTCCGTTCCACAGCTCAGCCCCCATTGCTCCACCTAGGGTCACTGTGCTCTGTTACAGCGGGTGGGGTCTGCACTCCCTCCATGCCTCTGGGTTTATACAAATACTCCCGTATAGGGCAAACAAGTACCACATGAAGTCAGGGTTGACCAGTTCTTTTCTGAGATCTAGGTTTATGAACCTACTTTATATTGTGAGACAAATTACAACATAGTACCTCACTTTAACAGTATCTAGTTTGCTGAACAGCACAGTAGGTTACTTATAATACTTATAAGTAATTCACCTAGGGTAGTAAACATATGGTACATTGTCCACTGAGACTTGATTTCTTTAGCATACAAATTCTGCCTTCTTCCACTTGCCACTTGACATAATATATTTTTTTCTTATTCTTCAAAATTTATACCAACCGTAGCTGATCAGTAAAGAAACGGAAAAAAAAGAAGTGCCAAAAACAAATTTAAATTGAAATTGAATTATCTTAAAAACTACAAGTTTTCTGGATGTAAGAACTTGTGGACATACTGTTAAAAATGTGATCTTTTGAATGGTATACACAAAAAGAAGCAAATGTGGGTGACTAATCTAAATCTGAGCCGAGCAGTCCCTGCAGGCATGATGTCAGCCATAGAGGAATACATGCAGTCAATAAATTTAAACCTACGGTTGATGAAGGCGCAAAGAACTATGAAATTTGTATATTGGTGATGATGCTATTATAACTTTCTCTTGTAATAATGGGAATATAAAGACAGTCTCGAAGAAAGTTTCCATTGGGCAATTTTTAAGGCTATCATTAATAGATGATACTAAAATTAATAATTTTAATGGAAGCACTTTAGATTAAGTAACACCTGCAAATAGGACCATATTTTTTTTATAGATAGGTTTGCTAAAGATGTATTATTTACTAAAATTTCAAAGTGCAGAAATGCATAGTTTTTACGGTATAAATTATTGAAAATTGCAAAATTTCTGCAGGAAAGCACTTTAGATTAGGTAACACCGAAAAAGTGGCGGCCCCAGAGGGGGAAATAAAAGTGCTGAAACGCAGTTTTCAAGTACCTATTTTTTATATTTTTTTTTTTTGAGGTTATATTGCTCTTTTATTCCCAACTCACCTCTGAACAATAAACAAAATCCTTAATATTGAAATGCTGTCAAAATATTGATATTTCATTTTAAATTAATGTGATTCTGAAACTTAAGTCCGACAAACATTTCTCCACCTAATGAGCCTCCGACAGAATGTTTCGTTTATGAGTAGTTCAACGACCTAACCTTTTAACTACGAACGATTCACCGACATAACTATTCATTCATGGGCGAATCGACGACAGAACCTTTCCACTACGAACTTTTGGCCGACAGAACGATTGATTCATGAATGAATCGACGACAGAATCTTTCACCAAAGAACGATTCGTCGAAAAACATTCGTCGTATTGGGCAGACCACCACTGATTAGTACCACGTGGAGTCGGGGTTGGCCAATTTGAATTTGAGAAAATTTCAACTTTACATTTTATAGTCAATACAAAATAAAACAATTACCCAAAATCCGCTCCACATCCTCCACGTGGAAGTGCTAGTGTAGACCTGAATATGTCCACATATTCAGGTCTTCCTCTGTGTAGAGATGAATACGCTTTGGAGCACGCACAACCCACATAACTTGCTGTATGGTCATTAGATGTAGAACTACACTAGCACTTCCCGAAGAAATTTTGCAATTTTCATTAATTTCTACTGTAAAACTATGGATTTCCACATTTTGAAATTTTAGTAAATAATACATCTTAAGCAAACCTATCTATAAAAAAAATATGGTCCTATTTGCAGGTGTTACTTAATCTAAAGCTGAGCCAAAAAATATGGGACCAATCTGTCCAATCCAATCTAAACTTTAAAATAAAAAAAAATTATTTCAAATCAGTAAAATGACAGAGTAATGAAATAACAAACCTAACAGTGGGTAGATACAGGCTGATGATGATGATTATGATCATGAAAACTCTTTCAAATAAAAAGTTTTTCAAATCGGTTTATAAATCACAGAGTATAAATTAAGTAGCAAACATTTAAAAAAATAGAAGAATTGAGAACCTCCTCCTTTTTTGAAGTTGGTTAAAAATAAAGATTATTGTTTTAGTATTGTTATTAGGGTTGTAACGGAAATTCGCTTCCGCCTCCGTTACTGCGGAAATTCCGCAAGAAATCATATCTTCGCCTCCGCCTCCGTACAATTTTTGCGGAGTTGTAACGGAGGTTTATTTATGTAATCAAAGAACATAACATGCGGTAAAAACTATTAGAAGACATCAATTCCAGATTTCGTGTTAATTTTGACTGTTTAGAAGGTAATGTTTATTTACTAGTATATGTTTACGTGATTTGAAATGAAAACTTTGTACATAATTTTAATGCACCATAAATTAAATTTTTTTCTACATCCACTTTCACCTTCGCCTCCGCCTCCGCTAAGTAGGCCTCCGTTACAACCCTAATTGTTATGATGTTGACATTATGTTAACAGCGATTACTCACATGCAAAACTGGCAAAAATTATCGTCGTCCCGTTCACATACAAACTTGGTTGAACACATACTTGGAAGAATACAGCTTACATCAAACTCTATGTGCCAAGGACCGTAATGTATCGACTTTGAATTAGTAGCATCATTCCATAAATCCAGAGCAATATCCTAAAAAAATGTTAAACAAAACATTAGTCAATTCAAACATCTTATAACCTCTTCCTCCAACTATATATTATTAATTGTATACCTCGTTTTGAAGCATTATGAATCAAATAACACTGCACAGAAATAATAGTATGCGTAACTATTATTTGAAAACTTAATTCTACAAAATTAAGTCTAGGATGAAAAGCAAAATTTATTTCTAACATCAATAGATGAACTATCTGTCTCGACTCGACTCGGCTCGAGGCTATGATTTTTTTTTTTCATTTGTTTAACCATTTAACGGCTCTGGAAACTAGTTCTTTTGAGCACAAAATATTGATTATTTCCCTTCAAATTGCCAAACTACAATTCCAATTTACAACAATAGCCTAATTGCCAATGTTCTAAAATTGTAAAAACTGTATCATAAAATACACAAAACTAGAAAGATTATAATAACTTATGTCCTACTTGTTTTGTGGTCGACCAAAGTTTCGTGGGAAAGTCCATTTTTATAGGATGAAATTATTTAAATGTAGGCAAAACAACAGAAACACTGGCCACAAAAACACAGTATTACCGTTTTATTCACTTAACTACTATTTTAGTAGCAATGGACGAAGCTTACCGATTTTTTAGGATGTTAAATAATTTAATTATTAATAAAATTAAATTATACCTATTTAATAATAATTAAAAATATACAATTAAAGTAAAAACTAAACATGACTAATATATAAACTATATAAACAAACAGAACGGAAATAACAAAAACTAATTAAAAGTAATAAGTTTTTGTTATTTCCGCCATCAAAGTATACAGTGGCCAGAAGGCTAGCAGCATTGCCACGCTGGATGGCAATGTTTATTCGCTGAGCGAGAAATAGGCCAGACCTCTGGTCACGGGAAGAGTCGATCAAACATTATCGGTCGATATCTTCACCACATCGACAGCGATACGGAACAACGCATGAAATTCCTAAACCGAGGCAGGCTGCCATACGAAAAGTGCCGTCATCCAACATAGTACCTACCATAACATAACATATTTTTTTTGACGATAATATTTTATTTTTTATTTAACTTTAAGTTATTAGTTGAGCGCACGCATGGCTTACTGTAAGGAGCTAATTTGACTCCCAAGTATTACGAAAAGATGGTGGGAAACGATACGCGCACCTGATTTATTTTGCAATTATGACTTCATGAGGGCAGAAGCTACAGAACTTACGTTAAAGTAAGACGTGTTTAGAAGTAATTTTTAAGTGTCTGTGTGACTAGAGCGCCCCATCACAGTTGCAGAAAATAACCACAGACATTCAATATAATTGAATGTCTGTGAAAATAACATCGCTGTGTTACCCATACAACCAGGGTTGCAAAATGTCTATCTCGTTTTTTTTATCCCATTATATTTGTTAATTTGATAAACGTCCTGCATACTCATAAGAAGGGATTCTACGTCATTATTTCATAATATAAATTGCAACGTCCTCGGTGAGAAAAAAAGCTATTTGATGAACATTACGTGTTTTTGTGTGAAGTGCTGAAGGAACTATGGCGTAAGTATTGTTTTATTTTTTATTTTATATGTTAGCTGTGTGATATAATAATATTTTAGTTCAGTATCAGTGTTAAATTTCAAAAATAATACATACAATAAAACCGGCCAAGTGCGAGTCGGACTCGCGTTCCGTACCATTATCGATAAAAATGGCAAAAGAATCACGTTTGTTGTATGGGAGCCCCCCTTAAATATTTGTTTTATTTTATTTTAATTATTTATTTTTAAAATGAATATATAACTTAATATTATGTGAGTATTTCAAGCGTCTATCTATTACCGTTATCAATTGCGAGCAAAAACGAGCAAATAAAATACATCATCTGTGAAAATTTCAACTGTCTAACTATCACGGTTCATATGATACAGCCTGGTGACAGACGGACGGACAGACGGACGGACAGCGGAGCCTTAGTAATAGGGTTCCTTTTTCCCCTTCGGATACGGAACCCTAAATACCTACCCTACCTACCCTACCCTACCCAAAATGCCATGTATTCAACTTGGACACTCATGTTTCATTGTTTGCTTGATAGAAAGACTTAAAATTTATCAAAATTATATAAAATATTGATAATTTAAAGATATTCGACAAAAAAACTTGACCTATGTCGCCCGGGAAGTAAACACTTCGTTTGTGTAACGTTATAACCACAGTTGCGAGAGCGACTCTCTTAGTATAAAACTGCTCACTCAAGATCTCTGATACATTAAGATGTTTTTTGGGATTTGCATTTGGAAGTTATGTTGTTTTGAATTTTGTTATAATATAGATATATTTATATATTATTATAAATATATATGTTATATAAATTATATTTTACACACTTAACATAAATATATAGAGATATACTAGACCTGCATGTTTTTTTTAAATTATTTGCGAATAACGGCCGTTTTTAACACATTGTACTTTAATATAACGTTTTGCCAATCTTATAAGTTATTAAACAAGGTAAGTTAATTAAAAAAATCAAAAACCCGACTGCACCTACAACAGAGTTATTAATCACGCGCAACAATAATATAATTCCACACAAACAAAGCAAAAACTAATATATCAAATATATATATTTGACATCAGGTCATCGAGACCTTTATTTTGATATCGATATATTTAGAAAAAGAAAATTACTCCAACGACAATTTTGCGGCTCACAGCCGCCATATAGATTTTTTCATATTTGATATATATTTCATTTGTAGGAAACAATATTTTAGATAAATTATTATATGTATTATTAAAACAAGTACAATTTATATCACAGCCATACTTATGTTTCCCCCATATTTTCATGACAAATTGTTTATGCGAATTCAATATATTGTTAAATTTAATAATAGAAAATTGGAATCTAAAAATAAACCTTCACGTAAATATTTAGCTGTGCAACATTTGTAAATATGTATATTTTATTCTTGATAATAAATGATTATTATATAAAAATATTAAAGATTATTTGATTTCGAATTTTGTGACAACCCTCACCCTCGCGGTCGTTCGCCGATATGTAATCGGCGAACGACCGCGATGCGGGCGGCGGCATCGTCCCACGTCAAAAGGCATCGCTTTTGACGTGGGACGATGCCGCCGCCCGCGTATGCTACTGTATGAAAAATAGTAATACTATGATCTGGGTAACCTAAACTTTTTATATAAGTTTGGCCCACAAACATTTCTCGCTTATAATTTTATTTTGTTGTCGATGGTAAAATGCGGAACTATCTTTTTGTAAACGTAATGTTTTCTATACACTTTGGTTTCCTTTTCAAAATCCGTCAATCAAGTGTCAACTTGACATTTCATTGAAATAACTGTCTTTTTCAAGGTACTGCGAAGCAGTGTCGTCAGATACGAACTAAAAATCTGTGTGGAGTAGCGTAAATTAGCAGTTCTGAAAAGTGAGTTATGTTTTAAATTGTTTCTTGATTATTCATTTTCATCTGACATTACGTAATATTATTAGCATGCAGTTTATATTTTACTAGCGTTCGCTCGCGGCTTCGCTCGCGTGAAATTCGGGACAAACACGTGTTTACTCATTTATCTATAGAAGTACACGTGTAAAGTTTTGGATAAAATAGTCCAACTAATCAATTAATGATTTCTCTCACGCGATAAGCGTTATTAATAATGATCTCCGTACTATTGCTGAGTGGGCATATAACTTCGGGTTAAAAGTCAATGCAGCTAAATCTCAAGCAATAATCGTGGGAAGTCCACATTTTATTTCAAAACTCCATAATATGGTCCATCCTAATGTTGTGTTCGACGGTAACATTATCCCATTTTCTTCTACCGTTACTAACCTGGGAGTTATTAATGATCAAACACTTTCATGGGCCCCACATGTCAACGAGATCAGTCGTAGGGTGTTTGCTTCGCTTCATTCGTTAAGACGTCTTCAATATTTCCTGCCATTTTCAACCAAAGTGATGCTGGCTCGATCCTTACTCCTTCCCTTACTTGACTATGGAGATGTCGCATATCTGGATCTATCTGAGGAGCTTCTAAATAAGATTGATAGGCTTCAGAATCTATGCATTCGTTTTATTTACGGACTGCGTAAGTTTGACCACGTGACTGATTTTCGTGTACGACTTCAGTGGTTGCCTATTAGAGAGCGAAGGAATATTCATGTACTTAGTCTGCTGTACAAAGTTTTATTCCATCCATCTACTCCTGTGTATCTTAAAGAGTGTATACACATGCGTGACGTGGACAGTAGACTACGCTCCTGTGGGAATCTCGTTCTCGACATCCCAATTCACTGTACTCATGCGTACAGTCAGTCTTTCGCGGCGAAATCGGTGAAACTTTGGAATTCGCTACCACTTGACGTTAAGATGGCACCTTCTATTGAATCTTTTAGACTTCGACTCAAAAAGCTATATACATTTAATTAGTAGGCATTTTGGATGGTGTGAGCTATGTTTAGGTATTGCAATTGGTTATATATAGATATTGTTATTATTACGTATTTTTCACTAAAACAACTAGTACCTATTGTTTAAATTATATTATAAATGTTTTATTGTATTCTCCCAAATTGTATGTATTTCTATTTAAATTATATTATAAATGTTTTAGTACTGTTTATAAATATTTGTTCCAGAATCTATGTAGTAAACTTTTCGTTATTGAGTGTAGTTAAAGTAGTTGTATAACTTTAATTGTGTATTGTTAATAGTCAAAGTGTAACGTTAATAGCAAAATGTGTGCTTTCTCGCCTTTGTTTGAGCTCCTTTCAATGACTGTAAGGTTGACTGGAAGAGATCTCTATTAGGGATAAGTCCGCCTATGTATTACTCTTTACTTTTAAGAATTGTATTACATATTGTTATTGCATTAAAGAACTTACAAACAAATACAAACAAACAATCTCGTTTCCCCATACAATTTTGGTCCTCCGTTTCACCTTCTTAGGGGTAAAATTTGAAAAATCCTTTTAAGTAATTTCATGTCCACTATGTTATATTTTCAAATCGATGCCATTTTTATAATTGACGTCCCAGAAAACCATAGAATCAACACCCATATTGATATTATGACATTTCAACCCCATCGCACCCCCACAGTGGTGATTTTATGTCACGTCGGCTATGTTGGATTACAAAATAGTTGTTGTTTTCGTAATCAGCGATCCGATAAACTATCAAAACAATACCCATGACGATTTTCAGACCTTTTCACCCCATTTTACCCCTTTAGGGGTTGAATATTGAAAAATCCTGAAACACGTGTTTACTCATTTATCTATAGAAGTACTCGTGTAAAGTTTCGGATAAAATAGTTCAACTAATCTCGTTTCCCCATACAAAACTTGGACCCCCGTTTCACCGCCTTAGGGGATGAATTTTGAAAACTCTTTTCTTAGTGTACCCTTAGACGTCATAAGGAACCTACTTGCCAAATTTCGAAGCTCTAGACCCAGCGGTTTGGGCTGTGCGTTGATATATCAGTAAGTCAGTCAGTCAGGACCTTGAATTTTATATATATAGATGTTATATTGTCATCAAACTAGGAGCAGTGTTTCACCGGCACTCAATTAGGGTAACTTTGGTCCGGGTCAAAGTTACCCTAAAAGATAATAATGACAAGTCTTGGTTTTCATTTATTGAAAAATCTTCTAAAAAATGTATGTACATAATAAAAATATATATTGTTTTTTAGGGATATATACAAACAATGGCGTGTAAAAAAATATATATCAAGCCCCCAGGGCTCTGATTCTAAGATATATGGCACCAAAACTCGATATACCGTTCTGGACCTGAATCTAGCCTTGGTTAAGGTAAAATCATCCAAATAACTCAAAGAACTGCCTGTAAGATGTCCAATATTCCTAGAAGAACGCTTAAGTACTCAAATCACATAGTGAAACCGGCAGTTCTTTCTAAATTATAAAGAACCATTCATAAGCCATATCGTAGCTCTATCATACCTTGGCATACCCATAGAAATAATTGACGTGAGACTGAGAGTGAAGAATAATCTTGATCAAATTTCAAAATAGAGTCGAAATAAGATTATCAAAACCCTAAAAAGAAAAAAGACGACAATGATTACCAACACAGCCCCCGTACCACCATCTCTTATTGCGATTCAATAATTGAAAATAATGCTTATTCATACTAATGAATAAGCGAATCTATTTCAAATGGAATAGAGGCGCTTATTCATTGGTAGGAATAAGCAATCTTTTCAGTTATTGCATCGCAATAAGAAATGGTGGTAAGGGGGCTGGTTACTCCTTTTTACAAGGCAGTTGAGGATGAGAGAATATTGTTAAAATAATGTCAAGATAGACCATAGAGCGCCCATAGACCTGAAAGCCGGTAATATCGTCGTAAAGGGAACTTACAAGACCAAAATCAGAATGAGAATGAGGAGAATAAAGCGATGAAGATACTGGTTAATTGACTTCGTAATGGATGGAATGGTAAAGATATTGTAGTATTGATTTTACCGTTTTTTTATTTTTATTTTTATGAGTTACATATTTAAAAAATGGACTAATTACGGAATCGTAAACAAAAGTTTTTTTATGCTTAAATATTGGTTTTTGATTTGATTAATATAATTTTTGTCGTCCTATTGGTTTATTCTAATTTATTCACAGACAAAACTCGCCGGAAAGGGTGGTTTGTCGACTCGTGCCAAGAACGCCAACAGTTTTTCTGCCACCAAAGCCGCAGCCATAGCAACAGCAGTAAGACCTTACATTTTATAGAATATTGAAAAAATACGGACTTTTGTGTAATATTGAAACTGTCATTTTTGTACAGGCACTCATTATTTGACGATGTGGCTAGTACCACATCCGCTGCGTCGTCGTCTGTATGTATCACAAGTTCAAGACAAAAAAAATGGGCTATTTACAGCATCATCGACATCGTCACCGTTCGTTATTCCTCAATTGAGGCGCAGGTAATAAATGTCCATTAAAATTATTTGATAATTTATTAATTATTTTGGCATAATTTGTATCCTTATGCACAGATTACCATCAGACATGATAACGTCGCCAGAGATATATCGGCTTATGCAGTCGTTACTACGGCAAGGCTAGGCGCTTGTAGGCGTCTAAGTAGGTAAACAGTGATAATTTGTACCTAATTGTACTTATATCTATTTTTTTTTTAACTTATGCACTATTTTTTTTTCATACTGTTTATGCATATAAACAGATAGTCTTAAACTCGTAATATACACCCGATTTCATCTTGTCCTTAAAATTTTGTGTTCTCTATTTCTTTTTTTCTTTACAACAGTAGTGCCGATTCTTTATCTGCGATATCAGGAGACTTGTTTGCTAATGGTAAAAATATATTTTTCCTATCTACTAGAATTTATATATGTAGTATAGTATCATGATTCGTAATTTTACTTAATGAGCATCCCTCGTGGCTAATAGCGGTAATAATAACGTAATAATGATCTTTTACTTTTTCAGCCTGTTGGTTCGTCGCGATATAGCCCTCCATCCTAACATTTATTAGTACCGAATATGCACCGACTTAGAATTAACTAGAATAAATAAAAAAATATTTAAACAAGCTTTTATTATTTTTTAATAGAAACTAAAACTAGTAAGTTCACTTATTATGTTCCCTTATCAAGCTTTTCTTTCATTTAATACACATAACATAGCGGTTAATGCGGAAATTATAAATCACTATTTTGCCGTGATATTGGATTTAAATGATGGAATTTAAATCGCGAATTAACAAGGGATCCAAACTAGTGTGCCAAATTCCGGCTCAGACGGACACTGGGAATTGAACCAAAATTTACTTACAAGATTAGACTGCAGATACCCCGGTAATATTAAATAATTGAAATAATCATCTCATTAATAGGCAGGCTGACTTCTACATAAACTATAAAATCAGTAATTACAAATTAACATTGTTATTTTAGGACACGGCACAAAAAGAGGATCGTCTCCATCATAACTACCAACACCAACTGCTTGAGTCCTAACTCTTGAAACTCAGCCCCAACATCGCCAGTTACAGAGTGTTCAAATAGAAGGTATTGTCAACATTCAAAGTTAATTAACAAGAATGTTTACAGTGGAAGTTTTGAATCAGATCTTGAATTAGAAAGAGGGCAAACGAGAATGATGGTATACGTTGGTCAACGAGTGGCTAGGGCAGATAAGTGACTGAGAAGCTGAAGCCGAACAACTGGAGCTGGATCCAGGATGCAGTGAACTATGAATGCAATTATATTGATTTTGCCATTGAAGCACCCACTCACCTGCCAGATGAAATTGACTCAAATATGGAAGACTAGTTGACATGACAGGACAACGACGTAGATCGAGTAATGAGAGACTTATTACCAAACGACAATTTTATATTTGACTGGAGTATAGCTTCCGATTCGTTTGTTGGACAATGAGAAGGATTATGCGGCCATTCGGGTCCTACTTTTCCTATCTGTGATGTTAAGCCTATTCATTTTTTTTTCAAATGAGGTATTAGACTTACTCGTCTCAAAAACGAACCGGCATGTTGCTTATATTACACAACCTCTTCTGCATTACAGCCGCTGTCAATGAATTTAAGAAGTAAGTAGTAAGAAAGTGGGTAGATTATTGGACATTATAAGGTTATTTCATTCTTCCTTACTAGAAAAGATTTAAGATTATAATGACGTATAACAGGTTTATATTGTAGAAAATCCGATTACATTTTACTAACAATGATGCACTGACAAAATCCATCAATAATGTGAAACTAAGGAAGCTATGGCCATTACTAACTATAATACGTTCTATATTCCGTCGCGTGACATCTTTATAGATGATTCGCTCCTCAAATGGCATGGACGTTTGAATTTCGCACAAAAGATCTCAAAAAGCAGCAAAAGTTGGTGTGAAATCATATGAATTGTGCGAATCAAGTACTGGCTATTTGTGGAAGTTCTTTACATGTTAGAGGACAAATAAATGCCTGTCCGCCTGCGAGTCTTGTGCTTGTGCACAAGACTCGCAGACGGATAGGCATACATTTTTATGACTTGTGATAATACCTATAACAATAAATTATTATAAAATTGACATGAAAATTTTTTGTTTACAAAATTTTGGTATTATTTTACCTACTTTTGCATGACGCGGGCTTAAACAAATGGGTAATACGCTTAATAAATGTATCATTTTAGTCACTTTTCGTCAAGTAATGTTTTTGCAGCATAATAAATAATAATAATAATATAAAGCATTAGCAGGTAAGGCAGATGTTTGGAATTTCTTATACATTCAAAACCATATATGATAAATACAACTAAAAATAACATTTGATTTATACTGTCGTCAATGTAAAGCAATATAACAATGTACAAATACGTAATAAAATTGGACTGAGGTAATAAACTTGGAACATTTTAAACGCAGGTAGCAGTACCTTTTTTTTTTGTCATCGCGTCGTGTTCTTTCACGTGGGCACTTTATAGTTAAGTAGCTACGAAGGCGGGTGCTCTAGTCGATAACGTAGGTCAGGGCTGTCCAAACCATATACAATACCGGGCCATTACAAATAACTAAATAGATTTGCGGCCCGCAGTAACTAATACCTACTTGACGTTTTTACTACCTAAAAAAAATTAAGCTTAGTTATAATATAACCAGTTAGTTAGGTTTTACACATAACTCTTCTAGAAATATATAATTTTTAGTCAGTGTAGCGGTAAAAAAATATATAAAACCGGTAAATGAAAACACATCACGGGTCGTATAAGCCGAGGGTCGCATGCGACCCGATGCCTTGGGCAGCCCTCATGTAGGTGAAGCAGAACGTTAAGTGTTAAAACTATTAGTGATGTTAAAACTATTAGTACAGTGAATATCAGCTAAGGAAGTCATTAAAATTATGAAAATCTAGCAGTGGCTGTTATTTGTCGTCGATCCTCTTCAAATGTAATAAAATAAAAGTAAATAATTAAATATTTAATAATAAAAATATGTATTTTTATTTATAAGACAACGTTTAATAAATGGGAAAATAATATAATGAAAAATTCGAATGTAATAGTCGTCATGTGCACGCAGCCAAATGGCTTCAACGACTGACCGTCCCTTACATAGTCGGAATCCGCACCGAATTCAGTAACGAAATTTAAGAATCACAATCCGATGTGTGTGATTTCGTTCCTTAAAAATGCATGGAAAGATATGCATTCGGAATTCAGATTCTTAAATTCGTCATACTGGTCAATATTTATTTATCAGATCAATCTGAAAAAATCTGAGAAATCAGCATGTGAGTGTTGAAAAGGTGTTTTGTATGGAATTTCGTGAGTCCAAAATTAAGATACTTAATTCAGTCTCTACATTTTGGTTCGGATTTCGGCTGTATAACACCGGCCAGTCGCTACGACTATGTACCTAACTATCGAATATTACGGGAATCGGACGCCTTATGTCTGTGATTTGTCTGATGATATCCTTTGAGTATAAATCGACTGGAGATGCCATACGCGGGCGATCCCCTCCGGCAAAGTACATTGGTCAACTGGTCATACACGTTATATAAAACTACTTAAAGTCGCTTCACCGTCATTTTGCATCGCTCCGTGTCGCGTGATTTTTCTCTCGAAAAATGGTGAGTTGTGCAGTATTATCGTGCAAAAGGCGATCTGATAGCTTAAATTCGCAACAAGATCGCGTTTTCTATCATAGGTAAGTATTTTTACTAACTATTAAATGTGTATTAAAGTACAATCTCCATTTAAAGTAAAAACCGTTGCGATACGTAAACGACAGAGAAATGTAAACATGAATACAGTGGTACAGGCTTTAGGGATGTGACAAAGTCAAAAAAGCGATTCAAGATTTGAATGAATCATTCACTCATTCAATTACTGCAGTTCGTATAATAGTCAGATTTTTATTAGATATTGTATTAAATAGTAGGTATAGATGTATGTTACATTTAAATCTTGTAAGGTGAATTAGAACAATTACCTTTCTCTGGACATACGATGTTGAAATTTTGTCTGAAAATGAAAAGAATTGTTGGCTAAAAAAAAGTAGGTAAAAGCAATACATTTAGTGTGGGACTATGAGTGTATACGTTATACAGATACTATTATTCATAGGCTTTATTTAATATAATTGTATTTCCTTTTAGATATCTAAAAGATCCCTATATAAAAGAAAAATGGAGAAAATTTTGTAATGACGAAAATGATTCTTGGAAACCTACACATACAAGTGTTATCTGTTCGGAGCACTTTACCATAGTAAAAATAGAGAATTATGGTAACTTCATACAAACGCACCGAGCGCGGTTTGTATGTGAGCGCGCCCGTACGTATTGGCCGTCGCACGCACACACTGACAATGTTGTTATAGGAGTTTATATGGAGCGCCAGTCGGGGTCAGGGCTGCGTCGTACGCAAAACCGTCCGCTCCCATGCAAAATTCGCGCCTTCGCTGACGTTCGTTAATAATTTTAACATTTAGGTACCTACCTACGTCGTATATAACTACAAATACGTTAAGATGGCTACAAAGTCGACTAGCCATAAAAAAACATTGCAGTGTTCATGGATGTCTCGGATACCCTAACCATTCGGCCACCGACACTCCTAATAATCACATTATAAGTGTGTAAATTAAAAAGTAATAAAAATAGTTTAGTGTAAAAATAATATATAATAGGTACTTAATAAAAATATATTTTCATAATAATTGAGATTATTTGAATAAATATTATGATTCAGTAAAGCTACGTTTTAATTAATCCTATTCCTATTTAGACCGTAATTTTTCTAATCACTAAACAGATAACATGAAGTAGGTTTTATCAGATGGTAGGAGTCCGCCTGGGTGAGGACAACAGCCTTATCAATTACTGCCGCCAAGCAACAATGCTTGCATTGTTGTGTTTTGTGTTCCGGTTTGAAGGACAACGCACCTGCGATTCTGCATTTTTGTTGCCAACAGCTTGAATGCGTGAATCGTGGATGTTATGGGCGACAGTTACCGCTCACCATCAGGTGGGCTGTCTGCTCGTTTGTCACTGAGTAAGCATGCATTAAAATGTAGTTAATGAAAAAATTCCAGTCACTCCTGGTGTATGTACAAAAATAATTCTTTTTATTCTTCTTAGATTTCCACACCCAAAGGGTAAAAACGGGACCCTATTACTAAGACTCCGGTGTCCGTCTGTCTGTCCGTCTGTCACCAAGGGCTGTAAGTATCTCATGAAACGTGGTAGCTAGACAGTTAAAATTTTCACAAATGATGTATTTCTGTTGGCGCTATAATAACAAATACTAAAAACAGAATAAAATTAATATTTAAGGGGGGCTCCCATACAACAAACGTGATTGTGTGTCGTTTTTGGTACGGAACCCTTCGTCACCGAGTCGGACTCGCACTTGGCCGGTCTTTTGTTACAGATCCCTAAGACTTACCCTACTTAATTTTGTATTTTGTACCTTACTTAATTTTGTATAATAGAGATTGACTAAGTATTTTTGACGGTTGAATAAACTATTAAGCGACAGCCCTATGTGTTTAGGCTATTATCTCCCGCTCGGGGCTTGAGTTGTACTACTTCTCTATTTTTATTATGACTTTACTCCGGAAAGCTACAAAAATGCTAATAACAGAAAGACATTGATTGAAGGTGCAATACCTTCTTTGCGACTCTGTCCTTGTTTGGTGAGTCAGTATTTCTTTGTTTTTCTTAAATCTTTGACTACTTCAATATATGTAGTAGGTATACATTTAATTTTTAAACCCGGGTATTTTTCCGATAAAATCAAATGAAGGATAAAAATTTAAATATTGCTCCATTTTTGCCCCACAAATCCATTTCAAAATTTGTAAAAAAAAAGTAGACCCCAATAAATGTATTCGTCACGTATACAATAAACTTATTCATTTTAAAAATCAATAAAAATACTAATTAATGAAAACCGTCTTAATCGGGTTTTAGCAATCCCTACATGAGAATTTAATTTAAATAAATATGTGGCCATTCTAATTAAATTAACAATTTGTTTTATTGCTTTCCTTTGCTCATTCATATGTTTAAATAACTTTATATGTGGGGACAGATGACCCTTACTTATTATAATATAATTTCATATACATAGGTTCTTACAAATACCAATGTACTTTATATAATACTAGCTACGCCCCGCGGCTTCACCTGCGTTAGAAAAGTATCCTATGCTATTCCCCGGGACTCAAACTATCTCAATACCAAATTTCATCTAAATCCGTTTAGCCGTTATTGCGTGATTGAGTAACAACCAAAGATCTAAACATCCAAACGAAGATGTTTGGATCTTTGGATGTTCACATTTAAAATATTAAATAAGGATATCTGTTAAAAAATCAATTGACAATATTTCATGTTCTCAAACAGGGGTTTGTCCAATAAAATCAAATAAAGGATAAGAAATTATTTAAGCAACTGTATGAAGGGATACAAGTGCGTAGCTGGGTTTTTAGATGGGCGTACGCTCTTTTCTTGAAGGTTGTTTCCACTGACCTCTATACTACAAGTACGTACGTAGTCCAGCGTACTCGTATAATAGAAGACAGTGGTTGTATCAGCCCGGTAAAACCGCGGGCGACAGTTCATACCACAGTTTAGCTACACGAGAGTGCTAATGACACAAAGACACATAAATACAGACAGACATACATACAAACAAACATATTTTTTGAATAATATCTTTAATGTACAGTATTTTCACTTTTACAATTTTATAATAAATGGTATAAGACAATTCAGTTCATTCATCAAACTAATTTGACTCATTCTTCAGATGTGCCCCATCACTAACTTTTTCGTATGTGTGCTGCATAGTTACATGAAAACTGTGTCTGTGGGCGGGTAATTTTTGATGTGTTGTTTTTTTTTGTAGTGTGCGTTTATCGCAACAGCAAAATTTGTGAATGCGAGTTAATTACATCTTTTGGTGGTGTGCTGTACGTGTTTACCTCGCCCCCCGCTAAAAATGGTGAAAAAATTTGTTCGAAGAGTTTCGTTATGGCATCTCCAGTCGATTTATACTCAAAGGATGATATCTGGTAGATTTTCGTAATAATTTTAGTAGATCACTGGACTTAATAACGGTAACTCTGCTCAGCCAAAATAAATCAATATGGCTGACTTTTACCGGTTGGTTTGTCTGTTTTGTTAATTTATAAAGTTATCGCCGTTTTTTACTTTGAGACAACAATAAATTATTAATATTAGTGTTATTAGTACTTTTTGGTAATTGTAATTATGGAAGCACTTATACCAGTTATTAACAAATTACAAGATGTTTTTAATACTGTTGGAGCTGATGCCATCCAGTTACCTCAAATAATAGTTTTAGGAACCCAGGTAAATGTTTTATTATGTAAAAGGCAAACGCCTGGCTATAATTATTCATTCCGTTCATAAATATCTAAGTATTAAATTAATAATGATATACGTCGAGCGTGTTTTTAAATATAATGGTTATGTAAAGATGTCACTGGAGTTCTTTGTCCTCATTTCTTCCAATTATACTATCTTCCCTGTCAATGACCATGCCCCTGGCCGTCACACGTGAGAACTGACTTATATACTTACTACATTAATAACAGCTAGATATCTATATAAAACTGGATTGATGCAGTCAGCATGAATTCTTATTCACTGTACCTACATAGAATTTATTTGTCAACTGAATGGGAACATGCACAAAATGAGCGATATATATACTTTTCTTCACATTCCTTATATATTAATGTACAAACAACAAGGCCTATAAGCCAATTTATTTGTGTTTTGTTTCTTTAAAATTTGTTAAGTACAGTGGAGCGTCGATTATCCGAACGTCGCTTAACCGAACGACCGCTTATCCGAACTACTAGCCCCTCATCAACTACAAGTTCAAATAATGAAGACGAAATGATAATTGGTACTTCTGAACCGTTTACTTGTTTAAATATTGCCTTGCTTTGGTTTGAATGACAGCGACCAGTATCAAATATTTGTCCTAAAAAAATATGTGACCCAAGTAAGACCTAAGCCACCTGTAAGCGGGTAGGCTTGCTTCGGCAAACGAAGGTCTTTTTAAGCGTTGTACCTAGTACATACATGTTTTACTACAAGATTGTCTGCACGTTTGTTTAGAGTTCCGTACCCAAAGGGTAAAACAAACCATTATAGATAATGGTAACCCTTAGTGCGTGAGTCTGACTTGCATTTGGTTATACATATAGGTAGTTTGTTTATCCGAAAATACCGGTTATCCCAACACCTATGTCCCCCAATTAGTTCAGATAATGGACGCTCTACTGTATGTAAAATTTATGTTCTTGTTTAATCGCAATAACAGAGCTCTGGCAAGAGTTCTGTGATCGAGAGCCTCGTTGGCCGCTCCTTCCTGCCTCGGGGCCCTGGTATCGTCACTCGCCGCCCTCTTGTTCTGCAACTCGTGTACAGTCCCAAAGACAGCAAGGAACATCGATCTGCTGAAGAAGGTTTGTGTAATTATTGTTTTTTGGTAATCAAAATGTTTATTTTAATGTTTTTAGTGTGATTAATTGTTTATTAGATAGGCTTTTATAACCCTTAGAACATCTTTGTATACTCTGTGTTGACTAAACATATGTATTAACAAATACACATAACTTCGTAATAAATCATAATAATATTATACCTACCTTCATTACATTTAATAAACTATTTACCTTCTATTTTAAATGTCGTTGCCTAAAAACTGTTGCCACAGATAATTGAACTGTCCTTATATATTGTATGGCATGGTGAGTGATCAACTTTATAATAAAGGTCACACTGGCAACAGACTAGCTGCTACCTACCCCACCCAACTCTAAAATTAAAAATAAATAAATATATGTTTATTAAAGGTTGATTCATTCTTGTGGTGTGTGTCATGTGTAATACAATAATTGCAACAATACATGTAGATGTTTCATCACTTTTCATTGATAGATAATTTCAAACATACATTTATATGAAAAATGAAATGATATTTGAAAGTTATTTTTCATTTTTTTTTATTCATTTCATATATGTATTTGCATCAACTCATAATCATTCCACTATTGGAAAGCAAGTCTTTCCTCAGTCGATGGGGTTTTGAGCATACTCCACCATGCTGCTCAACTGCAGATTGGTGGAGGACAGTGTTTTCATGCCTGCCCAAAGGCACTGACTTGGCTTAACAACTGGCATCTAATGACAACAGACAGACCAAGGTTTACCGTGCCATCTGAAGCACGGAGGAGCTTGAGATATATATATATATATTAAACCATCCATAGACAGGCTACAGTCGACGTTGCTTAACTTGCATTATCGTTTAGACTGACTCACACAATGACGCCACCCATCTCATATAATTTATTATGTATAATTGAGTTTGTCTATCTTTTCTTAATGTTTATGTTATTTATGTCACTGAAATCTAAATGCTCTTGTTAGTTCACTTGATCTGTTATCATGCCTCAGTATAATTTGCTCAATGTCATTGCAATAAAGGCACATTGATCTTCATTGTGATGCGAAGTTATGGTTCTTTGTGTTGAATCAATCAATTCTAGCCACTCATGTTGCTCTAGTACCTGGTAAAATTAAACAAGGTGTTTTCTTTTAGTGACAGTGTCATGGGTTTGCCACTATAGGCATTTTAAGATGGTATCTTTGACACATTTAAATAGTGATGTGACATAGTTGATTTAATATCTATGAGTTTTATTTAAAAAAAAAAAATAAACATTTTTGTTGACTATTGAAATGAAAATATATATTTTTTGCGCCCAAGATATTAAAAAAGAAAAACTAAGAAGGAGCACTGATGAACATATTTGTTAAATGGAAGTAAAGATACTAACGGACAGTTTGCGCATAACATTAAATAAAATACGAAAAGTACATTAAATAAAATTAACAATTTCAAACAAACATGATTAATCAGTTATGCGCTATAATATATTTACTTTATCTTCATCTTTTTTCATAAACTATACATACTCGTGAAAAAAGAAAACACTTTTATATTGCAATTAGATCATTTTGACGACATTTTTGTCTCAGTTTTAGAAACCTTACCTGAGTTGCGAGCGTGCTCGTTCTCCACCGTTTTTTAGAATTATACATACATATGTATGTATGTATTTATAATTAAGATAGTAGTTATATCCCACAAATGTTTGGTACTCCACTTGCCTATTTATGAAATCATCTCAGATACTCTAAGGTTGGCTGAAAGTGATCTCTGTGAGGGATAAATCCGCCTGTGTACTTTTCCTTTAAATTACTGTATTATAAATTTATTTTATGTATAATAAAGCTATTACAAACAAACATCAAATTTTCATATGTATGAATAACTTCCATATATACATGTCTTCGTCGTAGTAGTCAACTCTTATTAATTCCAATGCTGGGGTACGGGTTTCCCCTCAATTGAAGGGTTTTAGAGCATACTCCACCACATCGCTTAACTGCGGGTTGGCAAAGGCAGTGTTTTCAAGCCGCCTAAAGGCCAATGACTTGGCTTAACCACAGTCATATAACGACAACAGCCAGGACCGACGGCTTAAAGTGCCCTCTAAGCACGGAGCACGCACGGAGAAGCTAGAGTTAAATAAACCCATCCATGGACAGTCTTAAGCTCAACGTTGCTGAACTGGCATGTTCGATTAGATTGACGTGCGCCATCGAGCTCCTCTAGGTCTGACTCACTATTAGTTTCTAATTTTTTTAAATAAAACTAAGTTAATTTACTGTGAGTATTTATCACATCACAATATCCTGTATATTATGTAGTTTACAATATCATATTATTCATGTGTTACAAAAAGTAGATGAATAAGTATATTATTTATATTTATTTACAATAGTGGTAAGAGAGCAGAGTAAAGAGGAGTCATCATGGAACCCAATAGTTCAGCTATCTCATACAATTTTTCCCAAAGGTTCGTATTTGATCAGTAGACTTTGTACATGTTTCTCATTGTTTGTGGTGTATGTATATATTTTATTCTTAACATATATGTATATTTTGCTAGCATATTTTGTTTGTGAGTGTATGAGCTTTACACTCAAAATGAGCTACTCCTGTTAAAATATATATTAATTCGGGGGATAAAGTTTGCAGCTATATATTTATTATCTCAAGTCAAATCGAAGGATCAAAGAATTTATTACGCTAAGTAAGGACTTTAGAACATTGCATGCGGGGGAATGGGAAGCGCTGCCATTTTGAAATAATTTTAGTGCATTTCCAGTACTATTAATATTCCTGACTGAGTGCCAACCAATTCTTCCATTCCATCTAAATCTGTTCAGCCTTTTACCCATGAAAACAATATCCATTAATTCATCCTCAGAAACTTTAGTTCTTAGTATAGACATAGAGATATAATACATCTCTAATCTGTATATATAATTCTACTGTTCGTGTGTATTTCAAAGTCCTCCTAAACGGCTGGACAGATTTGAATGAATTTTTTGTATGCGTTTGGGTGGCGCCGTGGATGGTGTAGATTCACAAATCAGCCCGGCAGATGGCGGGCGCTTAAGTAATGCGAACAGGAAGATTGGGCCACAGCGTAGCGTGAGCGGGCCGCTAGTATCGTATAAAACATTATGAATATTCATATTGTTGATCAAACAGAAAATAGAAACAAAACAAAACTTTTCAACAATTATTTCAATTTGTTGTAGGTACAGTAAACCTAGAAGAATGGGGCAAATTTCTTCATACGAAAGACAAGATATACTCAAATTTCGAGGACATAAGGCTCGAAATAGAGAGAGAGACTGATCGCATGGCTGGTAACAACAAAGGGATATGCCCAGAGCCCATCAGCCTTAAGATATTCTCCACCACTGTTGTCAATCTCACACTAGTCGACCTGCCAGGTGTAACAAAGGTATGTTTGAAACCCTTGAGGTAGGATACAACGTATTTGTAAGCGGCCCGACTGGGGAAGTACCACCACTTCACATAATACCGCAGCCAAATAACAATTCCCTTGAGGGTTGTTGTGTTCCTGCAAGGGAGTGAGATCGCCAAAAATGAAGGAGATGCAGTGTTGGCAGCGGGGGTGGCGGGCGATATTTCATGTTGCGAGCGTTAATATGGCTGAGGTAACCGCTTCACTTCAGGTGGGCCGTATGTTATATAAATGTAATAAATATAAAACTGACATATAATACCACAGGGCTCGTTAGGTATTTGATTGCAATACTTTTTTTATTCTGTGTGTATCACTTGTTGAATATCAAAGCCTTAAGATATGTATTTCAAAATCACAGACAGATTGTCAACCGATTTTTAAATTTTATTTTGATCGTGTTCAGTGTTACTGTACCTTTAGTTGTTTAGTTCGCGTCGACTTCCGTTCGTACGGGTGACAACCATTATTCGTTTCGTTATCGCGCGGGAATCAGTTTATATGAATGAAATACCAGTGAACTCATGTTGCGAGTTCGTAATATCCAAACAACCCGATTCCCGCTTTCTATCAGCCTTCTAGCACAGAGGCATAAGGTATTAATTACCCGACTGCCGAAGGAGGGTTATGTTTTTCTAGCGTATGTATGTATAAGACATACTCTTATTATTTGGCACGCTCTACAGCCTAAACCGTTTGACAGATTTCAACATGAGATGTGTCGTTAGATTCGTCTTAATCACGCGAGTGACATAGACTATATCAAATATAAAAAAAAAACAATATGGCGACTGTTTGCCGCAAAATTGTCGTTCGAGTAAATTTTTTTTTTGCAACCCTGAAATTATATGAAATCGAAGGTGATTACAGTTTCAGCACAAATATAAATTACTAGCCACCACTCCACCCGCGGCTTCGGCCGCGTTTACTTTTTTTTTTTACTTTAAGTGTCCTTCCTACTTTGAGAATGTATCCAAAGTTTCATGATGATCGGTTGAGAAGTTTTGGCGTGAAAGCCTAACAAAAAAACTCACATTCACGTTTATAATATTAAGTAGGAATTGTAAAACAATATACTTTAACAGGTGCCAATAGGTGATCAACCAGAAGACATAGAAAACCAAATAAGAAACCTCATTATCAAGTATATCGGTAATCCCAACTCTATAATACTGGCTGTGACTGCTGCTAATACAGATATGGCAACCAGCGAAGCCATAAAAATGGCCAAAGAGGTGGACCCTGATGGCAGGAGGACTTTGGCTGTTGTTACTAAACTTGATCTCATGGATGCAGGTCAGTGTTTTTGGTTTATTAATAAAATGTATTAACTATTATTATTATTGGCCCTGTGGTTTCCGGCAGACTAGAATAGAATCACTCCTTCTCTTCCCGTGGATGTCGTACAAGGCGACTAAGTGAAATACATTATCAAATATCGATAAGGCCTCCCCAACCCATTTGGCCAGCGTGGGGAAAGTAGGCCAAATCCTCCTTCCGTCTGGGACGGACCAGAGAGGGTCGTGCTCCTGTAGTGGAGAATTAAATAGACCTGATGACGATTAACTATTTTGTGGCAGATAGACAAAAATTGATAACAAATTGTTTTAGCTTTATGAATCTGCATAGGACAGATCATGGTAGAAAGATATGTGGATTTTTTTTAGCGACAAATGTGATCGCGTGATTTGAACTCGACAACGCCATTGCTGCTGTATTTTGTATGGAAAATAACAGATTTTTGACAACCAAAATCGTGTTGTAGTCTTGGCAACATACGGGAAGAACATAGCTTGTGTCTTTCTACCATGGAACAGATGACTTTTTTTTAAACGAACTGGCCTGGCGACTCGATGTGTGTGAAACGTATCTAAGCGGCATAGCAAACGCGATGCAATCGGAAAGTTGTATACAACAATTTTGCTAAAAACGCGGCACAAACACGCGTCTCCAGTTCAGGACGGGCACCCACCACACATTCCCACCACTGTGTCTCCTGTGTAGCCAGGATTAACAGCGGCAACAGCCAAATAAGGCAATGAACAGTGAAGGCCATTGCAGTCCCGGGGGTAAAACTACGGCTGCCTTGAAACTCACAACGGATTTAATCAGAAGAAATTAGTAGGAGTAAAAAAGCTTTTGGAATTTGACTTCCACTCTTAGCAATGTGAGAGACAGCGATATGACAAATAAGGCATTAAGAGCCTAATGAGATGGCTAGTCAAGTGAAGCTCAACTGCCGTGCATCACGGATTTTGTGTATCTAACACTATTGGAACCTGAAACATTGAGTTGTTACCTAACAGATCGATTCCTATAATATGAATTGCAAAATCGTCTGAACGCGTCTCCAGTTCGTTGAAAAACGTCGTCTGTCTGAAGTCCTTAAGCTGGTGTTCCTTATATTATTCTTATTTAATGTAATTGTACTAAATTAGGCTATCGCTTTAGTATTATCTATTAATACATAAAGCTGAAGACTGTTTGACTACCAGTGTTTGACTATTTTTGCATTAGATAGATCCGATAGCACCTGATAGACCAATTATTGAGCAAGACTACAGACTCACGATACAATTATTAGGTACTGAAAAGGCGGGTGAAACTGCGGCGCATAGCTAGTTATATGCATGTAAGAAATTGTTTTTAATTTCAGCAAACCTATAATGCAATTACGTAAAATTTATATTACTAGTTTTGATACCCAAAATCGAATGTAGTCGCGTCGGAAGTGGAATTCTATATTAACGGTAACTAGATCAACATAACTGTTTGTCGTTTGGTGCAATAAAAAGTATATTATATTCAAATTCGTTGCGCCCACTAAACAGACGTGACTAGTCGTAGTCGTAGACAATGTCGTGTAAAAATACATACAAAATTTGCGAAAGGAATGACTTGCACAGGTGCAAGCCATTTCATCAATCAATTAATAATGTAAAGTGTTTTAAACCTTATGATGTTGCACTATGATTTATATTACTATTGATAGCTTACGAGTTTAGCACGGTATTGTAGTGTTTAAGCTATATCTTTAAGGTTTTGCACGCGACTGTACGTGAATGTGTCACGCAATATAACAACGAAGTAAAAGCAAAGCGCACGTTATTAATTTCACATAAAATATTCGATAGACTATGAGTCAATAAATGATAACGTTTGACGAGAATGATGAAATGGCCAGCCCTTTTATGCAACGTGTGATCAGACTTTTCTATGATAGTATATTATATCATCACCATCATACACCAACAATACTGTGTAAACCAAGGCTGCTCAATTATTTTTGGATGTGGGCCATAATTTTGATTTCTTGTTATGTGTCGGTCCATCTATATGTATAGGCCAGAGTGCTTACTGCGACTTTTTTGTTCGCGTTTCACATAGACCGACCGACCGACCAAACAGAGAAGAACTCTCTTGTTGCGAATTTATAAAACGCGTGTTACATATCCAAATTAGCCGGGATGCTCACTTCAAAATGTTAGCAAGTAAGGCACATAATTTTTATATGTAACACGCGTCTTATAAATTCACAACATGAGAGTTCTTCTCTATTTGGTCGGTTTGTTTACGTTGTTCGAACGCGAACAAAAAACTATCACTAAACTCTGATGATCCATGTCACATTGAAATGACCATCCGCGTGTCGACGGCCGGGCAACCAGTCAGTGGTGTTGGCAAGGGCTCCATATTGACTCACCTAAACTATTTAACTCGAAATTGTTCTTCATAACAATTTGCAATCCGAATCCTACAATTTTTCTTCCTAAAGTTTTCATTCATAAAATTTGTAGTACTAGGTGTAGGTGATGTCCATAACAGTCTCCGAAAATTTTAATTAATAATATGACTTACGTAAATATATTTCAACTCCTATAGTTGTATTTCATAACGCTTTTATTCCTAAACATAAATTCAATAATATTTTTACCCTAATTTGAGAAACGCCCTAAAGTCGCTTCTGGCACTTGCCGGCCGCTGCCGCGGAACGCTCGCTTCGCTCCTGCGCTATGTTTATGTCAACCTAACTCGCTCGTCGCTTCGCCCCTCGCTAACCTAAGCGAATTTATTTTAAACATATGATAATAATTATGACAATGGTATAATCCATGTTATGTAAAAAAAAAACTGTAAAAGTTACGCAAAATTAATGTATATAATGTTGATAATAAAAAAAATCAAAATGAAAAAGATATGACTTTGAATAATAGTGTAAAAGACGGGGTTATGTTGAGAAAATATAATAAAACAAATAATAGTATAATAGATGTGTATTGCTACTGACATTATGAAGTTGATCTATTCGGAATTATTAATATTAGAAACAGAGTAGTTAGGAATTGTGATTGATAGGATGAAAAATGTTAGGAAGAACATTTTCGCAGCTCCATTTATCGGAGTTGAAATTTTAGGTGAACTTTGGCGCACCCGTTGGCGGACATATTAGAATGCGTAGTGTCTGGGATTGAGTCTTGGTGTAAACAGAATACGTATGTGCGTGGAATGGCTGTCGTACAGTCGGGATCGGTAAATAAAACCCTCTTGGACACGGGTAGGGTAAAATCGGTAGAGTGGGTAAAATCGGTAGAGTGGCGTTACATCGACTACTGGTTACATTGTAACTATTATTAGCGTGCTGGTAGCTTCGCAATGTACTCCTACTCGTTCGATTTTACTCTAACCGTATACGACAGGCTTATGAGAGGATACGATCGGCTCAAGAGCGCGACGAATAGTGATCATAACATATAGAGTATTACGTATATCAAATTTAGGCGCTATATTTTTCAGTGCATTGATAAAAAAAACACCTTGCTCGTAGTAAAGTTAACAAAGAAAATGATTTCTCCAAAGATATTACTATTTTTTTTTATATCCCCCGATTTTGTTATCATTCGTTTTTAGGGTTCCGTACCTCAAAAGGAAAAACGGAACCCTTATAAGATCACTTTGTTGTCCGTCTGTCTGTCTGTCTGTCAAGACCCCCTATGTCGAGAATGCGTGGAGGTATCAAGCTGAAATTTGAACTGTATACTCAGGTCTACGGTCCCATGAAGTTGTAAAAAAATCAAACTGCTAAGTTTACGTAAAAAAAAGTTACGGCCGTTTATTCAGCAAAAACGCATATTTCGACACATTCACAAGGGAATCAAAACCCATGGGTACTTTCCGTTGACCTAGAACTATGAAATTTGGCAAGTAACGTCGTTATAGACTACAAATACAAGAATAAATCTGAAAACTATACATTTGTCATTAAATCTTGAATAATAGGGGGACTATATTTTTTAAAGGGGGTGAAATTTCAAATTGAAGCTACTAGTTCAAATGGGGTATCGTAGGAATCATAGTCGTTGATGTGCACATTGCAAAATATATTTTATTTATTTTTTTCGACGCATTATTTCTTATTTATAATGAAAAATATCAAATTTATAATGATCCTACGTACGGAACCCTCGGTGGGCGAGTCCGACTCGCACTTGTCCGGTTTTTTTTAATTGGCTCTAATGGAAGCAATTTTAAAGACTTATTCTTGTCAAATCTCTTCTATAAAGTAAATTTCATAAAGTTGGTTTTTCAAATCTCAGGTGCAAGGTCTTTTATTTGGATGAGACGTGTGAATATCGATTAGATTTTGTTAATACAAAACAAATAAGTGCTTATCCCGTATTAAAAATGTGTATTATCATTGAGATTGTGTTTTCGTACTCGTAATTGCGATATCGTATTTTTAAAATATTTTGTATTTTATTTATCTGCCAGTTCTATCACACAAACGATTATTTATTTATCAAAACGAATGGGCCTGGAAGTGAATGTTGTTTATTTATTGATAAAGATGCAATGATAATGGTTTTCGCGGTCATATCACCATAGCATCTAAAGAAATGTAAACGAAGAAGATATTGATGATGTGTTAAGAGGAAATGCTTCGTAATATTGTGTGGAGCGAGCAGCACGTATATACGCCGAAAAGTCATTCTTGAAAATGAATAGGCTCCAAAACCACTGAATTGATTTTGATGAAACTTGTCACAATTAAAGACCTCGACATGCTTGAGGTTTGTGTCGAAAAATAAATGAGATCGATCATGTCCTTGAAGAATGATCATCAAATACATTTTACATTGAAATCAATGAAAAACATCTACTCGCTCCATTCAACCTCGATTTCGGCCCCGTGGGCTAGAATCCGGCCTAGTATTATATATTTATAAATAAATAAATATAAATAAATAAATATTCCTGTACAATTAACAAAGCTTGTGGGTACTAGACAACTGATAAATGTACTTAATTACATTTTTTTAGTAAATCATCATCATCATGTCCATTTTAGTCTCTACTACAGGAGCACGACCCTCTCGTCCGCCCTAGACGGAAGGAGAATTTGGCCTACACTCCCCACGCTGGCCAAACGGCTTGGGGAGGCCTGATCGATATTTGATAATGTATTTCCCTTAGTCGGCTTGTACGACATCCACGGGAAGAAACGGAGTGATTCTGTTCTAGTCTGCCGGATACCATACGGTCAGAAATTGTGCGGGAATCGACCACCGAGCTCGTCAAATACAAGCGATCCCACCTAAATACGTATACGAAAATCGGAAGAAAGAAGCCATTGCCAAAGAATAAGTATAGTACTTATACACTGGCATTATTATATTCATTGCATTCATATACCTATGCCCACGATTGATGTGTTTTCTAAACATTGATGTATGATTTTTTGAAATCGCAGATTACCTCCTACACCATAGCTATCAATGCCTATGAGAGAGTAGTTGGACACTACTCTTTTGTGTTCCACAGCGTAGCGTAAATCATTAATCTGTAATGTCTTTAATAATATTAGCGCAGGTTGGAACTTTTTTGTTTTCCTATTGTGAATGACACCGATTACGCTAACAAAGCATGATTGACATCACAAAGCATTATACGTACTATGTATGACTTTTTCATTTCTTTTATCAAATTTTGTTTGTATAAAATTTGAAGATATATTTATTAGCATTTCTTGGAGCTGGTGCATTTATTGAACAAAGAAAACGCAGTAGCATGCTTAAGGTCTTAAGGTGGACGAATATAATGTGGAAAACGACAACGATGAAAGAATAAACAAAAAAATCTCATCTGATACCCATATCATAGGTGTTAATGTGCAAATTATAAGTCACAATTTTGAGGCATATTATATTCATGGCGGCATAAAACTAATCGTACATTGTCACTAGAACTAAACCATTCAGCCGTTTAGTTGTGAAAAGGCAACAGACATAATAATATAGACACACTATAGTACGGATTGGTATGGGTTGTTCAGACTTCATATTTCGACTGGATCCTATATATTAGGTTGGGGAAAAAGTCTTTTCGTATTTTATATGAAAATTCAAAACATTTTTTAATAAAGTTTATTTACATTTAACTAAAGTATGTAGGTGCCATTATGTTCGATAACTTTTTGCCATCTTGTAGGTAGAGACATGATCCCATTACTATAGAAATTTTGGGACTTCTGTTCAAAGAACCGCGACAAGTGGTTTTGGCAGTGTTCTCGTGATGTTAACCTGACATTGCCTAAAGAATTCTTAAGAGACCGAAACAGGTGGAAATCAGAAGCTGCAAGGTCAGGACTATACGGCGGATGCATTAACACCTTCCAGTCAAACTCTCTTAATTTTTGCTGAGTGGTTAAAGATGTGTGAGGTCTAGCGTTATCATGGTGAAAAATCACACCCCTTCTATTAATTAATTCCGGCCGCTTTCTCTCAACTTTTTGCTTTAATCTCATCAGTTGTTCACAGTAGAGTTCAGAATCGATAGTCCTGCCTGGCGGTAACAGCTCTTAATGAATATCTTCCCTTCCAATCCCACCATACACACAGCATCACCTTGTTGCGGGTTAACCCGGGTTTCGCCAGAGTCTGTGAAGCCTGGCCGGCCTTTGACCACGACCTTTTTATGCGCCAAAACTGTTTTGTGGTCAATTCCTAGTTCTTCAGCTACGTCGTAACTACTGATATGCCGATCTTGCTCCACTTTTTCAGAAATGGCATCCATTTTATCCGTAACAGGGCGACCAGAGCGACGTGCATCTTTCACATCAAAATTTCCGGATTGAAAACGCTTAAACCAAATTTGTGCCACTCTCACAGACACTGCACTAGGTCCATAAACGTCACAATTTTTTTTCGCAGCTTGCGTTGAATTTTTACCTTTTTTGTAGTAAAATTTTAAAATGTATCGAATTTCTTCATTAGATTCACTCATATTGACTGTAAAAAAAACAAATGAAAATCACACATTTACCTAATTTGAATTTGGAATTATCTTTTTTAAAATTTAAACTTTTTAAAGATATCAAAACCTGCTAGATACAAATGGTATAACCAAAGAGTTTTTATTACAAGTTCATACATACTATAATGCGAAAAGACTTTTTCCCCTACCTATTACATAAGGTTATTTTGTAGTTTATTACAAAATGTAACGATTAATATCGCAGATAAATTAAGGTGTTTAATGATGACATGTTGGTCTATTGCAGGAACTGATGCGATAGACATCCTGTGCGGACGCGTGATACCAGTAAAACTCGGAATTATTGGCGTCGTGAACAGATCACAGCAAGATATCATAGACAAGAAGACAATTTTGGTAATTGTGACTTTATCGCCTTTGAAATTCAGCTCTTATTTGAATGTCACTAACACGGTTATGAATGAGTTTATAAATAATTTGAAGATGTACGTAATTAGCATTTCGTTAATACCGTTGTTTGTGTACTAGAGCCAACTACATTATTAAAATTCTGCTTTATAGAAATCGTTATAATTACGAATTTACTCTCTCGAGAGAACATTTCAAAGCCAAGATAGAAATTTTCGATCGTAATCTATGTAAAGGAGCCGTTCCTGTACATAATTTATTTTTGTTTTCAAGAAATCAATTTATGCTCGTAGTACTTATGTTACTGAGGTTAAACAAAAAATATTTTAGAGTTTTTGTGTTGTGCATTTGCGCACGTTAATCTCTGAAACGGCTAAGCGCCGATATAAATGCGGTCTTCACTGATGCATTGTGGCAAGCTTCCCGTAACTTTTAGGTTTTGTTTGATTCTAATCGGCTTACAAACAAAAAAATAACCGGAGCTAAGCAGGCACACTTAGTTTTTTTAGGCAAGCGAGCTGTGTGTCAGTTGATGGAAAGTAATTACCACCGCCCTTAGAAATCAGGAACATGGAGCGGTCGCTGATCCGTTGTCAGCTTTTAAAGGAAAAATTTACTATGTTTTCATCAACTGAAGTCTGAAATAAATATGGATAGGTTACAAACCAATGCTATAATTTAAATATGAAAAGATAAATTGTGACATGAGAGCAACTTGTACAGCCAAGTGTACTTCAACTCTGACACTTCGACCTCTGTATCGTGTTTATGTTATATGTAATAAGAGTTACAATCGTGTTGTGACTGTCAAACATCTTGCCCCAGGGCACCACACGTCTAAATTCGCCTTTGGCTTTATATATAAAAGGCAACCGTTGTTGACTGATCTATCAACGCACAGCTCAAACCACTTGACGGATTGGGTTGAAATTACGCATACAGGTAGCTATTATAACGTAAGCATCCACTAAAACAGGATTTTTGAAAATTCCCAATGGATATAGGAATACGCGCGTACGAAGTTACGGGCGGGAATCAACGCACAGCTCAAACCCCTGGACGGATCGGGTTGAAAATTGGCTTACATATTGCTATTATATATACGTATATATACGTAGGTATTCGCTAAGAAAGGATTTAACTGGACGGGGGCCCACCCCACATTCCCACCTCAGTGTCTCCTGTGTAGCCAGGATTAACACCGCCACATCCTAAGAAAGGATTTTTGAAAATTCCCACGGGATAACATGACACGCGCGTACGAAGTAGCGGGCGCAACCTAGTTATAAAAAAAGATACAAAAACCGTTGACGTGAGTGTTAAATCTCACTTGAAATTAAATGTTTTAACATAATCTATTATTCCAGGATTCATTAAAAGATGAAGCCACTTATTTGCAACGCAAATATCCTACTATAGCGACGCGCAATGGCACGCCGTACTTGGCTAAGACCCTGAACAGGCTGCTCATGCACCATATAAGGGATTGTTTACCGGAATTGAAGGTATGTGGAACAATATGTTGAAGTTGTATTGAGTCTACGATTTATTTATTTAATCTTCATGCACATAAAACAATGTACAAAGGCGGACTTAATGCTATACAAGCATTAAGTCCGCCTTAGGGTGATGCAGAGATAAGACATGGACATACGAGGCGAATATTAATAATAAATAAATTATATATACAAAATAAATATACAAAAATAAATTATAAAAAAAAGTAATTTTTTGACGCGGTTTAGTTATATTTTTTTTTCTTTCTTTTTATTTATATAATAATATTCATTTTAAGATTAGTTTATTTTTAGTTAATTTAGTTTGTATTACTTGATATTAATGGTATAAATTAATTTATTAAATATATTGAGTTTAATGTAAAAATAAATACAATATTGAGTTCCCAAGAAAAAAAAAAGAAGCGCTATATATAAATAATAAATTTACAATATAAATAATAATAATAATAATAATTTATTCAAAAATTAAATAATTCACAATACACTGACACAAAATACAGTAGTTTCATGGTTTACTTTTACACTTACATATGATTACTGACGTCTAAACTAGGCAAAGCCTGTATTTCAGACGCCAGGCACTTCCAGTGACACTAAAGAAAGTAGTGTGAATGACCATCACGCATTACAGAATTTCTTAACAATAAATGAAATTAAATCACATTATGATCGATAAACCCACCCAAAACAAAAAAAACCCAATACACACAGTTAGCAGGCAGGTAACATACATTCCAATATACTAAATAGTTACGCTCATACGACAAAGTATTCACACAATTTTATTACAATTCTTTTAACGGGTAGAAGTAAAATAGCCAACAATTGCCATGTAAAGTATAACCACTGTAACAAAGGACTTATCTCACAAAGTGAATGTTGAACATTAAAATTTCCAATGCTTGAGACAATAAATGTAATTCTTTAATTTTATTTAAACATTTAAATATCTTACTTTTATTAATTAATTAATTAGGTATTAATTCTAGAAAGTATTTTTGAACTAAATAATATTTATATAAAATTCCAATTCCAGATATTCCAAGCCCATTTTTATTTTTATTTTTTATTTTTAAATTAATTTATCATTTATTTTATATTTGTTTTTATGAAGCTATATATATATATATATATATATATATACATACATACATACATACACGCATACATACATATATATATACACCTACATACACACATACATACACACACACACACACACACATATATACATACATAGCAAGTATAGTACGACAGAATATACAGATTTGTATGGTAATTGTATTTTGTTGTAGATGGAACTACTTTTTTTTATAATTTGAAAGAAGTATAGACAAATATTTATCAACATAGAGACTTAAATACATAATAGAAGTAAGATTTACTTACAAGCGATTACTTTGTACTGGGTGAGATCGTAGAATAAGTTGTATTTCTATACAGTATGCCCACGTCATGCTGTTTGATGAGCCAGCCTAACCTCCCTTACCTCCCTTCTGAAACGAATATAAGGTAATGTCGAATATTCAACATTTGCGGTGGATAATATAAGATTTAACGTGTATTGTAATGTGTGTAAAGGTCATCAGCCAGCCAATTAGATAGTTCTATAGTCATTAACACTCATTTGCAAGTTTACAAACGTGACCTGTTTATGTAGTGCCAATTAAGTACTAAAGAGTATTTAACATATAATTTTTTTATGGAGTTGCTACTACAGTCTCTACCGATTGTCATCAGACTCAAAGTTACTCCTCTAATAGATATCGAATCTCAATAATTAATTATTAGTTTATCTTGTTATTTGTGACATTTAAAGCGTTTTTAAAAAGCTTTTATTGGTTGATAAAAAAGATGCCCTTGCATTTGATATTATAACAAGGATTAAAGTGAACATTATAAGTCGCCATTTTGTAGCGTACGTCATATGGCATAAAAATGGCGGCATATTTCTAATCAAAGGAAACCAAATGAGGGTACCAAATTTCAGTTTAAGCGGTCACTTGGGGGGGGGGGGGGGGGGGACGTCCGCTGCTCCCGCGTATTGAACAAGCACTTACTCCTTTCTTTCTTACGTGATGGACTATAAAAATATCGTTAATGCATTATGAAATTAGTGACAATACATCATATACCTAGTTAGATTTATAATGAATATTTATAGGTACGTGTGAATGTAATGATATCTCAGTTCCAATCATTACTGAATTCGTACGGTGAGGACGTATCGGACAAGTCTCAGACATTGCTGCAAATCATCACGAAGTTCGCGAGCGCTTATTGTTCCACCATCGAGGGCACATCGAGGAACATCGAGACGACCGAACTTTGTGGAGGGGCGAGGATTTGTTACATATTTCATGAGACGTTCGGCCGTACACTGGATTCTATTCATCCTTTAGTAGGTGAGAGCATATTTGAATTGTTTTGGTGTTTGATTTTTTTATTCTTTGTGCAATGATACAAAAGAAATGCCAGAATGTATAAAAATCAATCTAAATATATCCTGTCGAAAAGGATTCATCCCAACACAAGTCTGTCCCGTTATTGCTGAGAGTGCTACCACATCAATCGGTCAATTGGTATGGGTACTAATTGACCTCGATCGGATTAGGACCCACGCAAATATGCTACTTTTAAGATCGGCGATTGACGATTTAGCGGCTTTTCGGAAGCTAGAAGCAATAAACGCTCCGCACTGCACACGTTAGAAACACCGAATACGGCAATAGAGTTGCTCAAAATAGCGACTGACTGCTTCACCTCGCGCACCTTAGAATGTCGGTCGCAGTTACTTTTGGACGCTCGATGCAGCGACCCAACGAGCCATGTCAGGAACATGGGTCAGTCTATAAAAAAAACATATAAATCATCGATGTAGTCGCTGAAACGCGCGTTTTCCAAATACGATGCAGTATCGATACAATCGCAAAATCTCTAATTGTCGATGCTGAAAGTAGCATGTCTGTTTGGACCCTAATGCCGTAGACTTTGACATATAGATATACTATAATTTTTAAAGTCTCAAGAAGATCTCTTTGACGTAGAATTACTAATCTGTGAAGTGTGATTTCAACAACAGGATTTTATTTACAAATTTACACAGTAAACCCTCTTGCATGTCTAAGAAGTCTGATGAGCACCAACGCCAAGCAGGCAGACCGGCACCATGCGATTCATATAACTCATCTTCACGCTATAGATACAAAATCAGCCTTCATAACGACAACAACACACAACAATATGCGTATTAGCTGTAGTACATTTTTTTATTCTCTGTCGGATGTCAGATAATCATACAGCCCGCCTGATGTGAAGAGGTTACAGTAGCAATATTAACGCCCGCAGCATGAAATATCATTAGCGCGTCGTCACCCCCACTGCCAAGGGTTTTTCGGTAACCTCACTCTCTCGAAGGAATACAACAATCCTCAAGGGAATTGTTACTTGGCTGCGGTGTTATATATGAGGTTACTTTATATGTGAGGTGGAAGTACTTCCCCTGTAGGGTAGTTTACCTGTCTTTTTTACCTCCCAGAAAAATATTCCGCCGTAGTGTTTGATACAACATGCTATGTACAGACTAGTTAGCAGTACTGTTTCGTAAAAGCGCAAGGCTAGTAATGGAACGGCTAATTGAGCTATTGACTGCGACATTTGTTTATCTTATTTTACTTACTAATTGTCCATGTCAGGTCTGACCCGCATGGACATCCTCACTGCGATCCGCAACGCGACGGGTCCTCGGCCCGCGCTCTTCGTCCCCGAGGTTTCCTTCGAGCTGCTCGTCAAACGACAGATCAGAAGACTGGAGGATCCCTCGCAGCGCTGTGTGGAATTGGTATGTCGTATTGTCTAACTGAACCAATGTTACGTATAAATATATATAAAAAAAAATGAATATTTCACCTCACCCCTTAGGTGGGATTTGAACCCACGACCTCTCGATGACCGGTCGAGTGCTCTTCTCGTTTGTGTTGGTGCATCTTATATTTCTGATTTGATTTTTTTTCCAAATGCAAATGGTTTCGTAATGCGAGTTCCAGATGGGGTTTCTTCCCCAAATACCGACTCTGTTCATTGAGATTTGCCCAAGATTACACTATGACTACAATAGACTGAGAAGCATTAGTTCGACTTCACACTAGCGCCCAAATCGACGCACGCACACAGCCAAGCGTCATTTACACGACCGCTAACCTGTTTTCGCTACGCGAAACTCCGCAGTGCCACGCCGCGTGTCGTTAGGCATGTGCCATTCTACGTATACAACGATTTTTTAAGTAATCGATTGTTTTTTTAATCGATGTTTCTTTGAAAAATATTCGATTATGTTATATAGATTTTTTCCTAATTGTCAATAAATTTCAAAATAAACGCCATAAATATTATTAAATTAATCATAGTTTTATCAAATAAAAACAAACAACAGATAACAAATTAAAACTAAATAAAAACGCATTGGTATTGTCAGAATCAAAATGATCTGAGCGTTTAAATCTGTAGAAAAATTTTAACGCTTGTAAAATGTTATCACAGTAATAGGTGAGCTCGCATTTATATTTTGAAAGCACTTGAAAGTGAACCTTACGTTCTTGTTATAAACTTGATTTTTGTGAAATATACAGATATTTTAGTTGGTTTGAACACTGAAATCAATTTGACGTTGGTACAGAGGCACTCAATTAGCTCGACCCAATAATAGGCAATTTGACAATGTTCAAAAATTGTATAAATTATTTAACAATATCGTAAAAAAACTATAACATACGCAAAACTATAAAGATCTGCAAACTTTCAATCTAATATCTTCCGTCCGACTTATTTTAGGCTCGATCAAAGTTTGGCGGGAAAGTCCATTTTAAAAGTATGAAATTATTAAAAAAAATATATTTCCATTGGAGAAGCAATAAAATATACTATACCTTTTGTTACAATACTAATTACATAATCGTAATATTTAAAATAGCTGATTTCAGATTTGATGCATACAAAATACAAACCTGTGACATCATAACGCAGTAGCCTTTTATATGGAGCGTTTTCGGGAAAGTCCAAAATTGTGATTTTCAAATTAACGTATCTCGAGAGTTTTTTGTGCTATCGAAGTAATTCTTTCACCTATGGTTATATTATTGAGAAGTCCCTACATATCAAACTGCAAAAAATGTTCGTCAAATAGCCTATTATAGCTGTCTAGTTTATAAAATAGAGCGGCTCTTTTTTGCCGTACGGTAGGGCCCTGGTTAGAAATATTTGTAATAGATGACTATAAACATGTTGACAGGTCCATGAAGAAATGCAGCGGATAGTGCAACACTGCGGAACAGAGGTGCAACAAGAAATGCTCCGATTTCCGCGTTTGCACCAACGCATTGTCGACGTCGTTACGCAACTGTTGCGAACACGCTTACCCGCGACCAACGCTATGGTATGATCAATTTATTAAATATTTGTAAGGACTCCTATCTCCCTCCTCATGGATTCCTTCCCTCCATCCTGGACAAATTACACACTGCCATCTAGTCCCAAACTAAGCAAAGCTTGTACTATGGGTACTAGATAACTGATATAATATTTAAATTCATTTTTTTTGTTAATATGTACATATAATACATAGAAAACACTCAGACCAAGACAAACAGATGTGCTCATGCACATAAATATTTGTCTTGTACTCGGATCGAACCCGCGACCTCGGAATCAAAGTGGCCATTGCTAACCATTCGATTACCTACCTCGTCAATGAATGAAATAAGCTACATTAAAGATGCGCGTCGTTAATTTTCGGTCATGTCGTAAGAAAAGATAATTTATGATATGATATGATAAGATGACTGGCAAAGATGAATCATTTATAATGAATTTATTGCTCTGAAACTAAGGTCAATAATTTATATCTTATTCTCACGAATTCGAATATTACAGTAACGTCGATAGCTGACTGAATAACATATCGCTAAATCAAAATCACCTTAGGCTCCGGGGTTTTTGGCGTGCAAATGAAATGAAATGAATTTATTACTTTAAATGTGGCCTAGGGAAAGATATTATAATGTTGTCATACACCGTCTTGTAGACATGTAATAGACTTTTAAAGTCACTTTGTCCTAAAAAAATAGAATGAAAATTTATTGAAAATATTATCTAGATACTCAGATCCTACAAGGATGTTACTAGCTGATTTGTCAATCAAAAAAAGCCTAAGTAATAAAGCCATACATAAAAGTAAATACAAAGTTTTATATTTGATACTACCCTGCCTAAATGCAGAATATGATAGCCCAAAGTTGGACCTTATCGTTTTATCTCTAAAATCAGTTAATTTAATTATAGCTAATTATCATGCTGTTAATGCGTATTGTAATGTTTGTACTTTGCGAACTATGATCTAGTTGATAACGATAAAAAAACAGTCAGTCAATGACAGATCTGTTTGATATTTAAATATCCATCTAAATATAGCCAAACTTGATACAATACCAACTGGATTATTATAACTTATTCACCGCCAAAGTCATCATAGCCTACAGTGCAAAATGTGCCTTGTACGCCAATGTATAAAAAAAGAAATCTTCTATTCTTGACATAATAGCAAACCCCGGCCACTCCATACAAAAATGGCGCGTTTGCAGTAGTAAACCAAATGTCGTCTGTTCAAGTGCCTATGTTTGCGTGTTGTTCGCTAGGGCTGACATTATTCAATTTTGGTAATGAAGTTAATATCTGAATACAGACATGCCTGAATGTTATGAATTTGATTACAACAATCTGTAGTTTTATTATGTGAAATATAAAACACATACAATACACAACACACACACGCACACACACACACGCGCGCACACACACACACACACACACACACACACACACACACACACACACACACACACACATATACACATAAAAACTTCATACATACAACAGTACATTTCATAATATAAGGGATTTATATTGATTTTTGTGCACTGAGAGGTGAGAACCTGGTGACCTGTAATACAGGCTTCTTAAAGCCTACATCAGGCACCAGCTTCTCACACAATATTAAACTGTTAAATGGCTATCTTACTTTGTAATACGAAGACTGTGTGAGATGAGAATAAATAAATTTATTATTATTATTATTAGCCACATAGTAAATACACTACACTGACTGGAGTCAGTATTCACAAAACGCCTTATTGCCATTGCTAACTTATCCAAAATTTTATATTTTCTAATCACCACTAAATAGAATGACCGCCTTCCGAACACCGGTTCATTGTAAATGGTAAAACCATTTCATGTTTACTAATTGTAGCTTTTTACTATCCATATAACTGCATGCGTAATGTAATTCATATTCACATGGAATAAACGTAATTTAAAACTAATAGGTACCACAGGGGACATCCCCTGTGATAGAATAAACGTAATTTAAAACTAATAACGTTTTAAATTACGTTTATTCTAATAAGTGAATATGAATATGAAACACACACAAAAACAATGACAAGTAAACAAACAATTGTAAAAAACCACAACTCAAGCAGCACTGTCGCATTCGCGTATGTGCACTCACACGCTCTTTAAGCCGTATAAATCTGCTATAACGCTATACTGTTCACATCATCTTTCACATCAGTTCAATCATCATATTAATTGTATCTTGTAATCCTACTCTGTCAGACATGAATTAGTTATGATGAAACTATGACTGCCACATGCTTTTAGGTAATTTATAAAAAAAAAACTGTACCTTATTTCATCCAAAGGGAACGAATAAAATTTTCTTTTTGCTTTCCATGTGTTGAGACATCCGTTCACCGACAATCTTTTATTTTATACTGAATGGAGAATAAAATACGAGCGACGTCAATTCGTACGTTGTGGCATCCCTTGCGAACTATTCCACATCGGTCTCAGAGGGGAGGTGAGGTGGTAAACTAGTGAGAGTGGCAGGGAGTGGCCATACTGTACGTAGTACAATAGTACTTAAAACTTCTATTCTTGACTATAATCACAGTATAAGTAATAACTTATACTGTGATTATAGTCAAGAATAGAAGTTTTCTTTTTTGTACTTGTTTGACTTGTTATTACCTTTGTATCAGCATCGGTGTTGTCACTTTCGACTTGCACGGACAACAGGGCTGAGATCACTTTGTGATCCCAGCAGTGATCACTGTCGGTCGGTCCCGGCTGTTATCATTAGATGACAGCTGATACCCGTAGAGAGTAGCGTGATGGAGTACGCTCTCGATATTTCGAGGGGAGATCCGTATCAGTAGTAGGATGAATATGGGTTGATCCAGAAAGTTTTATATTTAAGTGTAAACATTGCCAGGAAATAATTGTTTATTATTATATAAACAAAAACTGAATTTGTGGCATTCAAGGGCACAGTAATGGTTTTTATTAGACAGAATGTATAATAAGGATTGTTTTCAACAGGTTGAGAATCTGGTGCAAATAGAGCTAGCATACATCAACACGAAGCATCCCGACTTCCACCGAGAGGCAGCACTGGTGTCTGGCCTGCTGAAGAGTACAGACTGCCTGATGGATGAGAACAGCCCTCTGTTCAGGGGAAAGACGCCCCGCGCCACACCCTCCCCGGTATCCACCATGTTCAAAGTATATATTTTATTGCTTATTTTTAGTTGCATGTGGGCCAAGGACTAACAAGTCACTAACATCTGGTAAGTAAAGAGCGCTAACGTCACTACTTACTTACTGTGTTGGCTTAGCGACGTAAAAACTGTCTTGGCCTCAGAAATGAGATTTCTTCACTTTCGATCTCCCGCCTCCTGGTAGCTTGAAGCTCACGCAAGTCATCTTCCACCTTGTCTCTCCAGCAATACCTTTTTCAACCAACCGGACGACGTCCACATAGTTACGATTTTCGCCTATCCTTTCTAGGTGACCAAGCCAGCGAAGGCTGAGAGCTTTTGCCACACCAAAAAATTTCGGCTCCTTCACAGTATCTTCTTTTTCTTCCAGCTTCCATCTTCTCGCTGGACTGGACATTATATTTTACGCAGCCTCTTTCCCTCGCCAGTAATTGGTTTTCTTTTTTGATTGTTAGTGTCCAGGCCTGGAAAGCATACAGCTTGTCGAGTGTCTGTATTGGTCGAATTATAGTAGTATACCGTTAATTTGCTTCTCCTGCTGAGGAACTTGGACACTAACACTTTATGCAAAGCGGCGCTACATCGCTTTTGAATGTGAATGTGTTGTCCTCTTTGGTATTTATGTCCGTTACCATACAAGGTATTAGAAACGGGCCACCCCAACATATTTGACATCTACAACATAAAGGATTCCCGTGGTACGCGAGTATTTTTGTATCTCTACGTGGAGATACTCTGTTTTGCTATGGCTTATCTTAAGTTCCACCTTTCTAGCTTCTGCTTCTAAACAGGGGCACAGGCTTTTAGAAAACCTCATGGGTGCTCATGCTCATTTGATGACTCGAAAAAGTGTGAAACCCACAAACACCCAGACCCAGCCCAACACAAATATCTGTTTCTTCAACAAACATTTGTGTTGGTGCGGGAATCGAACCCGCGACCCTTGCGTCTCAACCGTCGTTCTAAACCACTGCGCTAAACGGGTTGTCGAGTAATGAAAAACGCCCATCCCTAAGAGGCGATTACTGATCTGTTTCTTGATGTCTATTCTCAGGGGTGCTCGGCACCCACTGTTTATTTCTCGTGGGTGCTCGAGCCCCCGAGCACCCACGGAGTCGGCGCCCTTGCTTCTAAAGCCTCTAAACACCTGATTCCTACCATTTGAAGGAATCAGGTGTTTGGGTTCTTTGGAGGTGTTTGGGTATTCATTAGGTGGTGACTCGGAGTCGTAGTCCTGTATCCGACTCTAGCAGTTATTGGAGGACATAGTCCAGGTTCAGAACGAAATCAAACAGCTTACAGGGCATCACCCTTTCCAATAATGACCGCGAAGTCATTCGCCTTCAACGTTGACTCGCATTTTACTGTCTGCCGTGCCCACTTCGATCATGCCAACCAGTTTGTTGAAGTTTACTAGTGTTGTGTATAAGGCGGCCTTATCTCATTATGGTTCTTTGTGTTTCCTCGACAGTGGGAGGTGGCACTTCGGCATCATTGACCTCCTCCTTGGCCTGAATTGTTTCTCCTGACGATGGACAGTTCAACAAACCCTTAAAGAAGTCGTGCCACATAGTCTTTACTTTTTTATTGTCCGTGACTAGGTTAACAGTATCATCCTCCAGCAATTACTTTTTGGTTGGTCGCTTTTTGAACGACCTTAACTCTTAATATAATTTACGAGACTACTTACATTTTATGAGGTTTTCCATGCCCCTTACCAAATTATCAACTTGTTGTTGCTTAGCCTTTTTAATGACTCGTTTACATTACCTTTTCAGCTCTTTATACTTATCTTCCCATTGGTTATTTTGTTCTGAAAGGATTTTGTAATTTTTTCTGTTCTCGATAGCCTCTTACTACAATATTATTTGTATATGTCTCGTGTCTGCTTTTATCAAACATCCATAGATTTTAATTTACTATTCACGTAAATATAACAAAGAGTTAGTCTTTCGACTAGCTCGCGTGTTCGTGTATGTTACTATGCCTTATATCCTCGCCAGAGAATATAGTTGACAATTCAACGGCACGTCGGACATTTCACTGTACGGTATTTAAAAATAGCATTCTAACAACAGTGTCAACGTTTTCGTATGTAGTTAATTTTAGTAGGCTTTTGTTTTGTTGAAAAATACTAAAGTTATTGGGCGTTTAGGGTTAATTTAAATTTCTTTTGAGTATACGATGGGGCAAAAAAGTGGCCTTCCACCCTCATATTGACATGTGTATTCATTTCAAGAACTATCCCTTGATAGACCAGAGTATTTATTGAATCTTATGGTTTGCCCGTATCGGTGATCCGCTGCGTCATTGTCACAACTTTCAATTGTGGCATGTTGCTCACAAATAACATTTAGTAATTGTAACAATAATAAAATGAAACCCTAATTACATAGTTCTAAAACGTTATGTACCTACTATGAACAATCTGTAAGTGGAATTACTATATCAAAACATAAGCTAGACATGTCGTATATTTAACATAAAGCAAACACCGAATGATTTATCATTCATCCGGTGCAACTTAGTCACAACATACATTTGTGTCATTGTTACATTTTCATAGTTCAACCCAAATTGTATGATAAATATATGTCCGACGGGCTATAAATGCCAAAACATAAATAAAGATACGAATCTGTAAACCTGCGTCATTCGATTTTCATTTATTGGTTTCATATTTTGTTGACATGTATTAATCATAATATTATATATATAAAAGAAGAAACTGACTGACTGACATATCAACGCACAGCCCAAACCGCTGGGTCTATAGATTCCAAATTTGGCACATAGGTTCCTTATGACGTCTAGGGGCCTATGACGCACTAAGAAAGGATTTTTCAAAATTCATCCCCTAAGGGGGTGAAACGGGGGTCCAAAGTTTGTATGGGGAAACAAGATTAGTTGGACTGTTTTATCTGAAACTTTACACGAGTACTTCTACAGATAAATGAATAAACACGTGTTTCAGGATTTTTCAAAATTCAACCCCTGAAAGGGTAATATGGGGTGAAAAAGTCTGAAAATCGTCATGGGCATGGTTTTTATGGTTTATCGGGTCGCTGATTACGAAAACAACAACTATTTTATGATCTAACATAGCCGACGGTAACATAAAATCACCCCTGTGGGGATGCGATGGGGTTGAATTATATAAAATAAGAAACTGAGTGACTGACTGATATTTATCAACGCACAGCCCAAACTGCTGGGTCTAGAGATTCCAAATTTGGCACGTAGGTTTCTTATGATGTCTCGGGGTGCACTAAGAAAGCATTTTTGAAAATTCATCCCCTAAGGGGGTGAAACGCGGGTCCAAAGTTTGTATGGGGAAACAAGATTATTTGGGCTATTTTATCCGAAACTTTACACGAGTACTTCTATAAATGAGTAAACACATGTTTCAAGATTTTCCAAATTCAACCCCAAAAGCGGTAAAACGGGGTGAAAAAGTCTGAAAATCGTCATGGGTATTGTTTTTATGGTTTATCGGGTCGCTGATTATGAAAACAACAACTATTTTATAATCGAACATAGCCGACATGACATAAAATCACCCCTGTGAGGGTACGGTGGGGTTAAAATGTCATAATATCAATATGGGTGTTGATTGTATGGTTTTCTGGGACGTCAATTACAAAAATGGCATCGGTTTGAAAATATCAACCCCTAAAAGGGTAAAATGGGGTCAAAAAGTCTGAAAATCGTCAAGGATATTGCTTTTATGGTTTATCGGGTCGCTGATTACGAAAACAACAACGGAACACCAATCCATACTAATATTATAAATGCGACAGAATACCTCTTCACGCTTAAATCGCTGGACCGATTTAGATGAAATTTGGTTGAGAGATACCTTGAGTCCTGGGAAAGGATAAACCTAAGATAGTTTTTATCCCAGAAATTACCTATTATTGTTATTTATTGTACAGAGGTGCGATGGCGTTGAAATGTCTAAAATGTGGTGAAAAAGTCTGAAAATCGTCATAGGTATTGTTTTTATGGTATATCGGGTCGCTGATTATGAAAAAAACAACTATTTAATAACCCAACATAGCCGACGTGATTACTCTTTAGGGGTGCAATGGGGTTGAAATGTCATAATATTAATATGGGTGTTGATTCTATGGTTTTCTGGGACGTTAATTACGACAATGGCGTCGATTTGAAAATATAACGTAGTGGACACGAATTACTTAAAAAGATTTTTCAAATTTTACCTCTAAGAGGATGAAACGGAGGTCCAAAGTTTGTATGGGAAAACGAGATTAGTTGGTTTGTATGGGAAAAGATTAGTTGGACTATTTTATCCTAAATTTTACACGAGTACTTCTATTGATTAATGAGTAAACACGTGTTTGCCCCGAATGTCACGCGAGCGAAGCCGCGGGCGAAGGCTAGTAATATTATATTACTCAATGTTTAATAGCATAAAGCATGTCACAGACAAACGCGGTCTGCGGTGGCGGCCTGTCGTATAGTATGGAATTTTATGAAACTATTCAAATCCTATTCAAATTAAGAAACTATTCAAATCGCGGCTTGCGACGGCATACTATACGACAGGCCGCCACCGCAGGCCGCTTTTGTCTGTGTCATTCTTTAGCGTTTTTTAATTCTCATTTTTATGTTAAACTAGCTTTTACCCGTGGCTTCGCTCCTCGTGAACATAGTACCTGGATAAAAAGTATTATATGTATCAATCCAGAAGATACTTAAATTTTACCCAAATCCGTTCAACCGTTTACACGTGAAAGAGTAACAAACATCCATGCAGCCTCCCAAACTTTCCAATTTATAATTAATATTAAGTAGGATCCGTTTGAATATTATGAATTTTGTGCAGTACTTATGTGTGAAATTCTCTGTGTATAATTTGTCGATTGTTTATAGCTCTTTCTTCGACAAATGGGCGAAAGAGGGTCCACCCTAGTATTCTTGGCAAATGTATGGGATGCATATTATAACCAGGTAAAATTAAGTTGAACATAGTGTGGGCTAGTGCTGTATCGTTACAGATTCATTAGTCACATCGTCCCTACTAAATCGTGTAAAAATATCATTCTCATAGCTTTATCAATACTATGTGGGCTCTCTTTCGGGATTTTTACAATGTTTTATTATGTAAACATTTTTTATTTATTTATTTATTTCAATTTTTTCTCATATGCGAACCACTACTCCATTATTGGTCTTAGGAACTTCACAATTTTATATAAAAAAAAAAAAACTTGGATACTTGGCCCGTGGATAAAAAAAAATATTATAAATTTTGCATAGATATCATTCAGTTTGGTTTTGGATATTTTTTGACAAAATTCTTTTAAAAACTCATATGATTGAATATGACGATTTACGGTCGGCAACGCGTGAGTGATGTTTCTGGTATCGCAAGGTTCCAGGACTGCTTACCATCGGGCGGATAGTACGCTTGTTTGTCACCCTAGTTATATTAAAAAAAAATATTTTCGTTCGAAGAAATTATAGATCTGAACATTTATGTCTAAAGCGAAAGATTCCTCCCGTACATGAAAGAATGGGATAAAAAGACGCAACTCGATATTTTGCTTAGTTAAAACTATTTACTTACATGTCTTTATGATATTTTTGAATATTCATTTCTTAAAGAAACTTTTGTTAATAAGTTTTATTTTTTGTTTTATCTTTTGTTAATAAATTTTATTACATTTTTTAGATAGTTGATTGATTAGATTAGAGATTTTGTCTGCAGATTTCTATACAGTGCAGCCGCACATGTACTGTATATGTATATTTAATGACCATAAAATTGTTTACATAACAAAACATACACTACAGTACAGAAAAATATGGGAATATAGAAGAAAAACATTGAGCCCCGGCTTCTTTTCTAGTAGTTGCATCATACTGTTTTGTAATATCCTAATACGTAAGCATTAGAAGCATGTTGTAGACAAAGAGAATATAATTCACTACAGTCCCTGCACGTTCCCTGAGTTTTTCGTATCAAACATGTTGTTTATATAGTATCAGCACTTTCAACCCACCTGTGGTCCTGTACATACATTTAAGACCTCTGCATGCTAGTTTTCTAAATACGAGTAAATTTCTGTGCTGTTGCATTAAACATTATATTTCGCCTATTTTGAAATAAAAGATTTGAAAGGTTATTTATGGAATATAAATATATATATATATATTCCATAAATGTTCCTTGCGAGGAAGAATATCACGCATGAAAAGTACAAATGTCTGCCAACTGTCTGTCGGTGTGTTAGAAATTGAGATGTAGAAAACGGTAGCCACTTCCACGTCATAGTGCTTGTTTTCGTATAATGCTCGGGTCTGTAGGCGGCTATGTTAGTATGTTTTCCCAGTCAGGCATTTGTACGTAGTTTAATTTAATCCGTTTGAACTTACTAGGTAATGCGCAGACGTGAACCGCGTTCTGCTCCGTCAGTTCGATTACATACATTTGATATCGCTACGGACGTTTTGTGCGCGCTACCGACGATCTTGCTCGTTTACTTTACCGCACGTGCGTTTCAGCGTTTAATCCATTGTCATATGTTTGCTATTTTGAAACCGTATACGCGTAAACAAGCACTTAGCCTTATAGTAGCTCAGTTTGAGGGTATACCTATAGTGGCGTTGGTCTAGTTCTAAATGATGGATATTACTGAAAAATATTCTAAAATTTGTAATGCAAAAAGAAGTGTCACTTTGGACCGAATGTTCGTTTTCTCTTTGTCAAAGGTACAGTTATTTTGTATGTTGAAAGACAATTATTTATTTGAAAAATATTATAAATTCTAGAATATTTTTTTATAATATTGTATATTCCTTGACCTCATCTTTTCCGCCATAAAATAAAGACATGAAGGCATTCAAGCTATATCGTATTACAATAGAACTATAACAAACGTCTACTACTGGTATACCTCTGAACTTTTATGAAACAATCCGCACTGCATGGTATTTCCTTGTATATTGCTGGCTATTGCATGGCCCGTTAATATTTTAAGTCGGAGTATATTAACGTATGGTCGGGCATGTTTCAGCACGTAGCGGCGATCACCGACGGACACGAGAACAAATCACCCACCCAACTTGTTAACAGTGAATCTCCAGTCACTCCTCAGGTGATTATTGTCTGACGTAGGTACTTTTACGTACATGATATCTCTATCTGTACACAATAATGCTCATAGACAAAGAAATGCGCACATTTTCCAACGTGCGGATTCTAAGACTAGACTATTCACGCGTCCGGCGTTTCCTAGTCTGCGTGCTACAGGGATCGAAATATCGATTAAAAATATAGTTAGATGTTTCCGCATATTTTCCGTGTTACCGTTTGTCTTGATTCCTTTCTTTTCAAAAATATTGATAATAGGTATTTTCGGTAATATTAATATTTATTATATTATATTTTATTCGTATATGTATTTTATTACGTAGGAGGTCGTAGCGTTGGACGCTCTCCTTCTAGATGGTCCGATAACTTTAAGAAAGCGGCTGGATGCGGAAGGCGGATGATCGTATTTGGTGGAAAGCATTGGGGAACGCTTATATCCAGCAGCGGATAGATATAGGCTGACGATGAAATGTATTTTATTGTATTTTATCGTTTTATCGATAAATATACCGAAGTTATAGTTTTGCAGTCGCTAGTATTTTATTACATTGCGCTGATTTACGAGTTGTATATTCGATACACGAGAACTCGATACACGAGAACTTCCGATACTGTAGAGTTAAATTATGAATTTTCATTTCCATAATAAAAATGAATTACCGTAACGCAAGAAATCATTTGACGCTGCGTTCGATCTTTACCGGCTAGGGGCACACGGAAGAGAATTGTTAGGCAAAGATTTTTCTGTTATACACATTTGCCATTTTATGCTTATTATATTACGTATATAATCTTCCCGAGAATTCTAGAGAACTATCGATAATAATGACGCTTTTTTCATCCCTTCGAGGCAATATGGCGACACCCTTAGATTTTATAGAATAATAAGTATTTCTTTTTTGAAAGAAATTTGCGGTTCTTAAATTAGCTTTATACATTTCACTTATTTTATCATATAACTAATTAACATTTTATTCTGCATATTTTGAAGCTCAAACACAGTTCTGTCAGTGTATAGTTGTCTCCGACTCAATGATACTTTCCTCACGGGGAGACTCCTACGTGCTTGTCCATACCTCGTCCTGTTATAAACTAGGCAAGCAGCATTGATCTAAGCTATAGTGCACTTTATTATTGCTCTTCAGATTCTGTTTTTATCTTGGGTGATCTTTCAGCCCACTATTAATTATTATATCAATCTGAATCTTAGAACATAGAAAATGCTTTAATATTGTTATTCTGAGACGGTATTTTTTATATGTGCATTCAGTTTTGTAAAATTCATCGTATAAGTCAATACTATATGTTCCAGATGAATGGCACTCCGGAGAACAAAGTGTTAACTCCACAGAAGCCCGTTAATCTCCTGCCCGAGGTGCCGAGCCAGACGTCTCGTAAACTCTCCGAGAGGGAACAACACGACTGTGATGTTATCGGTAATTATGCATTGTAATGATTGGGTATTAAATTAAAATATGTCAACGCCACACTTCTACTGGCTACTACTATTACGATTAGATATACTACGTTGTATATCTAATCTCGTGAGAGAATTCAAAATGTTTTCTTACTGGGCGTTTGTCATTTTAAACCCTTTGCAGTTCCCTCTACCCTCAAGTTGTCCCCTGTGTCTAAATTTTGTGAGTATTTAAATTCGGACAACGGAATTCGAACATTCTATAAGAAAGGAGTACATAAACATTGATATTCTCTAGAATGTTCAAAACGAATTGGAATGCTCACAAAAATGAAATTCTATAAAAAGGAGTTATCATTGAAGGTTAGCCCTTTTCTAGAATGTTCAAACCAATTATCGTTTCAATTGGTAATTTGAAATAACCTTTAAAACTATTTCATTTAGGATATTAATAAAAAATCTTGAAAAAACTGTTCCACGAATAATTCAATGTTGTTTAGCATAAATAAAAACCATAATTAATAATCAACGTCGTTGCATCACTCATTCATTACTTAACCTGGGATATCAATGATACTAGTGTGTAATCGTAACTGTTCATCGAATAGAATCAGATATCATCTGTGGTTAAGTCGTTGTGTTATTTAGTGACACCATTGCAGTGTGCTGCTTCTTAATTTTCTGTCTCAATACAAAAAGAGAAAATTGTTTGCAAAAACTAAAGTTCATAGGATTTGATTGGCTATTGGGCTGACTGATATGGACAATAAACAACTAAAAATGTCGATTGATGTTAAAAACATGCGGGTAAACCAGGATGGAGCGGGCTTTGTGAGATAATATTTGAAGGACACGGGCAAAGAATGAGGACGGTCCAAATAAATTCATATCTAGAAAAGAGAATTCAAAATTCAACAGAATATGATAGTTCTATTATGCCTGTACGCATTTAGGAACTATTAATTGCAGAGGACTTCCCTTGATTTTTATTTTCTGAACTATGAATAAAAATATAATAGACAAACGATGAGCTGCGATTTAAAAATCGTAATAAAAAAAATACATTCTTCATTCTTTATATTTCCTGTAACTACGTTTACGTTAATACTCTACGTTTTATAGATGTCGTGACAAACATAAAATCGCACATGATTATGCTACCTTTTGAAAAACAAAACGGGAACATTAGGCGAAACAAAAAATCGATAAAATCTGTGTCATTTTCCTACATGGTAATGGCGTAAGTTTACCTTTTCTTACGTGAATGCGAGGGAAACTATCGATTTGTTAGTTTTCTCTGTTTACGACCTGTACCAGCGACTGATCAACAGTTCGGACGCTCTAGGCTAATTATGAGGACGAGACCACCGACTGATTCGAGTGACAGTTTAGTTGAAATATGTAGGGTTGTTACAATGATGCTAGATTAATAGTGGAAGACACGATTTCAGCGCGCCCCCCCCGATCCTCGCGCCCTAGGCTGCAGCCTAATTAGCCTAAGGATTAATCAGGCCCTGCCTGTACCCTTTATTTTGATGTGAATATGTCTTTACAATTGCTTACATAGGCAGGCAATTCAAAAAAAACGAATGATTACAAAATCGGGGGATACAGTTTATTGTTGCAGCTACAAATCTATCATCTCCATCCAAAATTCAATCACACCACTGGATAGATGAAGGATCAAATAATTTATTACGTTATATATGGACTATGAACATCGCGTGCGAGGGAGGGGGAAGTGCTGCCATTTTGAGATAATTTTAGTGCATATAACGTACTCATGTTACAACACGGCTGTGTCCATGACACAGCCACGCCCCATTTTTTTTAACCCTGTTGTAGATGTCGCTGACACTGTCAATGATTGCGAAATCCAAAATTCGCGTACATTTTTTTCTGGTTGAGTCGATGGCGCGATAAATGTTCTTATTGTAGTGCGAATGTTGCCATATTCCTATAAAACCCGAATGATTATGATTTATTTTTAATTAAAAATAAAAAAGCATTATTTATTTATTAAAGTAGTATCGACAAAAGTACCACATTCTTGTAACACGATAACCAGTTATTCAGACGCTGATCGGACATTTTCTTTTACGATGCTAGGTGGACGGAGCGACAGCACGGTCTCAAGTCCTAACGCAAAGACTGTTGACGGCATCGAGATGATGTACTTAAGCCATATGGGTGATTTAGTTGGTGAGGATAGCATATAGGACTCGAGGCGCTTAACTCATCTGCTCACTGTTAGATTTCCGACCACCTAACATCAAAACTTGCTGTTACGCTTCACGCAGGCTTCTTTCACAGGCTGAATCGCACATCTATCAATATGTTTTGCTAACACCGAGGGTTTACAGAAGTTGTACTTTATCATGTGTCACATTTTTCGCTAGTCAATTCAATGCTTTGTCGGTGTCGTTACGGTGATCATTATTTATTATTTAAGGGAATCATTGTCATGAATAATAATAAAGCTTTTATTAAATTCTGTGCTAACTATTCCACAAATCGACGTTATTATTACATACATTTGCTTTAATGATCACTTTAATTCCTGTCTATTCTATAGGCACAATGAACTATGCGATATTTTTTTATTCAATAAATTAGTCCAATTCTCCTTCCAAACCCGGGAAAATATATTCGTATTGTTGCTAATATTTTCTTTCCGGGACTTGGCTGTTCACATGATTGAAAATCTGAATGGTTCAGTTGCAAATGTGCCAAATAATATGAAGGTCAAAATGCATAACAGACATATACTACCAATGTTAGAACGAACGATTGTTAAATGCATTCCTAGTAGTATAGCTCAATTATCAGAATGAGCTAGTATCAGAATGAACATATTGTTATAGAGTGCAAATGTTACAACGACCTAGTGTTACAATATATAAAATTTATCACGATATCAATCATATGACGATTAATATATATTTTTTTCCGAATTATAAATTGCACGAATTGCCCTGAAATTATAAAATTCCATCATATATGTAGGGTATATTTTTAGTCAATAACTATAAAATATTACACTACTTATAAAAAATATTGTAACACTTTAATATTAAATCAGTGACATGACATGAACACGCAGTAAAATTTGTATATTTTTTCATAACCACGTTTTGACTTAAATACATTTTGAATTTTAGACATTTTTCCGCTGCAACATTTTAACCATTAAACTTTGTTTATTTTGATGTTTACACAATCGAACCCTTTGAACGTTCAGTAATATGAACAGCCATGTCCCGGAAGGAATATTTTCACTTTAGAAATCTATTTTTTTTTGTCATAAGAGACATATTTCATGTTTTATTTCTGTGTGTTCCAGAACGGCTGATTAAATCGTACTTCTACATAGTGCGTAAGTCGATCCAGGACTCTGTTCCGAAGGCAGTGATGCACTTCCTGGTCAATTACGTGAAAGATAACTTGCAGTCAGAACTGGTCACCCACCTGTACAAGTCTGACCAGGCGGAGAGTCTCCTCAATGAATCGGAGCACATCGCGCAGAGGAGGAAGGAAGCCGCCGATATGCTCAAGGTAAATTCGTGCTTATTATTTAGGTTTTATATATAATAAGTAATACATATAATGACTTTTATAACTGACACGAACTAACCCCGTAGGACAACATGCCTGTACCTGGCATGCCCATATCTAGAAAAGTGCATGCGGGTCTCTTTCGCCACTTCTCCACAAGTGGGAACAAGAATAAACAAAAAAAAAAAGAAAATAAGTAAATGAATAAAAAAGTTTAATAGAAAAAAAATTTTTTTTGGTGCTGTTTAGTTTATGAAGATCTTTCGTTTAATTTTTCAAATTTTTAGTTGAAATGGAAATTATCATTTTGTGGTCGCTGCTATATTGGATTAAAAGTGGTGGCATTAAGTTAATAATGCATTGTGACGAGAACTAAACGATTATGGTAAATTTCAGCTAAATTGGATACTGGGAAGTGGGTTAAATATAACTTACAAGATATGATTGATTACAGACACCGTGCGGTGAAACTAAATGAAAGCTTATAAAAATCAAACAGCTTGTGGTCTTCTGTTGTATTGATATACACATGAGCTATTTGCAGAATTTCCTGATGGAGTCTTCCGGATTACTTGCATATACATGTAAGTAATCCGGAACTGCCTTCCAAAATTCAAATGCGGAATTGCGGATGCGGAATTTGTGCGATTAACAAGCATTTGATTCACATGGGCTTATAAATACAATTGACCAATTTTGAGAACCATTGCAAACGTCTACCTGGATCTGCTTCACGCCATATATTGTAGAAATTATAGTAAATGTGAAACCCAACTATATTATACAGAAAGTATGTCTGAGTGAGAGGGTTAATTGTCAAGCTATGTGGGTATAGAGTCGCGGAGTTACAAGTGCGCGACGATTCGTCGCTACCACAACAGCTAAACTAGGAAGCTACCGCCGAAGCTGAATCCGATTACCATCAGATTTTTTGATTGCGGAAATCACACTTCAGCTTGGATTGGTGGTAACCGTGTTTAGATTGCGGGTAGTAACCCTAGAGCTCTATCAACGATGCTGAAGATGTTTGTCAATAACTTAAACGTAACACCTGTTTTTGGAAACAAAATATTCGATCGAAATCTGCATCAACATCGGCGTAGGAACCTTGATCCGTATTAGATTTTTCACATAAAATGTTTATTACAGGCTCTACAGCGCGCCGGACAAATTATAAGTGAGATTCGAGAGACGCATATGTGGTGATGGCCGACGACCGAGGACTCTAGTCTGTGAATTAGTGAAATGGGCCGCGAGCTCTGTACATACTCCTGTTAGCGTAGGTGAATTATGTGCATTGGGCTTTTTACTTACGAATATTTGTACACGTACATTTGCTTTTACTATTTTATTCTGCAAGCTCTCTCCGGTTAATATTAAGTAGATTAGTTCATTCTACGAAGCGTGTTTGCCATTCTATACTCTTTGAAAGGTCGTTTACTTCATACGACTGAAATATAATCTAAAGAATGTAATTTGTGGAATATATGAACAATAAATGATTGATATTTTACTATTAATATTTAATTAATAATAGTTTGATAATTAAATGAAACTACGATCTACTACATTTATTAGTTCTACATACTGCCGCTTATGGCATGTGACAAATAAAAATGGCGCCACTGAACTATGAATATGTAAAATCATTATCGATTTGTTGCCTGTGGTTTAGGTTCCCTGTCATAATGTACGTTTTTATATGTTTATAACATTATATAATCATAAAATCGTTTAAAATTAAGAGTAACGACTGCGCAGCGTGCTTCGTTCCTTTGGTTCTATCGCGAGTACTACATGAAAAATACCAAATATTCGAGTCAAAGCGGAAAATGTAGAAGCAAATGAATGGTTAGTTTTAATTACACTTATTAAATGAAGCACTGGACGCTTCATAGGAATGCTTAGTTGTTGCAAGCACCTGATTACTGTAGCAAGTTTTATTGGGCTGTTATTGAAGAAGTATATATAAGTCATCGTCAGATATGAAATCCTAGAGGGCGCTGTTTTATGCTGAAGGCAGACCGTCTAATATGATTTGCACAAATGTAAATGCTGTTTGAATCCAGTTACCATTTCATTGTTGTTTGTAATATGCATATAAGGTAGGTTAACTTTTGAAGTGTACTCAGATCTAAATACCATGATATTTGTATGCGGTGATATTCATATTTTACTGTCAATAATCCCAATGCGTCTTGTCTAATGATATTTACTTGTATTAATGTATTTTCTTGAATAGAATTGTAATGAAATATACTTCTAATTACGCCAGTGGACGTTTTAGATTCGGCAAATGGACTGCTTATATTTTACAAACAGGGTTGGATATATTTTAAAGTTTTTAGTTACAAAGCCGAAAGACAATTTAAGGCAATGTGGAAAAGTTATTTGTTCCTTACTGATTTAGTTATAATTGCGCATGCTGTGTCAAGTTTTTTTTATATATATTTCGAGTCATTTGCGTGTCATCCTCACTAGAAGTGTTTTATTGAAACAATCAAGTAGGCGTAGCGTATTCCAATGTTGTATTTATTGTTATAGTACGAGGTGTGATTTGCTTTATGTATCAAACGAAACCAATTGAATGTTACACAAGGTAAGATTGTATTTAAAAGTCTGTTAATTATTAAATAGATTAATAGTCCATGCAATTTTGTTTAATTTACTTGTCTTGATGTAAATTCCCTTAAATCCAGGGGTGTAATTATAACATCAGGGGCCCGTGGCAAATTCATCGGATGGGCTCTCGGAGGATGGGGCCCTCTCTAATAAGTCATCAAAAATAAAATAAAATTTAAAGTAAACCAACATTAAAGTATTTATTTTCAGGAATGCCTATTAAAATTTTGTATGTTGTATAGTTGTAGTTACAAGGTGGCAGAGCGCGCAAAATGCCATGGGCCCCCCTGAACCAAGGGGGCCCAGGCTCCAGAGCTTGTTACAAAAATACATATTTTTTTTAAGTCAGGCTATAAATATACAACATACAAAATGTTTAAATGATTAAGCAGTGGCGTAACTACGCCACTGCTTAAATCATCATCATTGTTGATATAGGCCTTTCACAATGGTTTCCACTATGCGATCTTCCGCTTTCGGGGTTGGCTTTGGCTGCAAAGTTGATCGCGAGCCACTTGCACCCCTTATAGAACCTTTCAACCAGAAAGTCTCCAGCTGCTTCCTATTTTATTTTTCATGGGAATGTGAAACGTAATGGCACGGTGAAGGATGAAAAGTAAAGACTATGTTTTTAGATTGGCAAATAGTACGTTAATAATGTCGCGGTCCTGTCGTAAATCATCTAGAATGAAACCTAGAATAGTTACCGCATACTTCGCTGCAAGCAATAATGACCCGTATGTCTACTGTCGTAAGGTTCATAACACTATGACATGAAAATGTTCTAGACACGTTACGATGTGAAGTACATACGAGAGCATTCGGGAACGGAATTGCCGGCGGATATAAAAATAGCGACCGCCGCGGCGTGCAGTTGAGTTCAGTTTGGACTTCGGAAGAGTAAACTTCGAGCGAATCTACCTGCGAGACAAGTGATAATCTACGACCTCAGCGATAGTAGACTTCGATTTGATCTGCGATTTGGAATCTTCGTGTGGACTTCGTGTTGTGAAGACCTGCAGACCAGACCCTGCGTGAATAAATCTTTGGAAGTTGTCATTGGCGTTTTACATCCAAATCTAGAACCCTAGCTCGTAACAATAATTTATTAACTACAATGTTGAATTACTTATATTTATTAATAATAAATATAAGTCAATATTGTAGTCCGACAGGCCCAGAACTCGATATAAGTAGTAATCACTGAACCGTCTAGTATCTTGGTTTTCTGCATTTTTTTATATATGTACTACATCTGGTGGCAGACAAGCGTACATCCCGTCTGACGGGAAACGGCTACCGTAGCCATATTAACGCTCGTAACGTGAAATATCACCACTCGCATGCCGCCACCGCCGCTGCCTACGCAGCCCCTTTTTTTTCTGGTGACCTCACTCGCTCGCAGGAACACAACAACCCTCGAACGAACTGTTATTTGGCTGCGGTATAATATCGTTAAAATTCTATCGCTTTAAAATTTGTGCATTGTAGATAAAATTAAACGTCTTGCTGTGAAATCGTTACACATTTTGTTAATAAGTTTCATCTAACATGTTAGGAATTTGAAATCGAATTCGGTTATAGTTCTGGTACAGGTTTCGGTTCCAGTTCCGGATCCGGTTCAGGTTTCGACCGGAAATCGCTTGAACCTGAGGCTCTACCGCCTAAGCTGAAGACGATTCCCATCGCATTTTTCAATTACGAACATCAAACTTCAGGTTAGATTAGTAGAAATTGTGTTTAACTCAGCTGGTAGAAACCCTAGAGTTCTACCGACTCAGCTAAAGATGTTAGTCGTTAACTTACACCTATTTTTGGAATCAAAATATTCGATAGGAATCTACTTTAGCTTAGGCGGTAGATTTTTTTTTTTTTTTTTATACCACTGAAGTGGCAAACAAGCATACGGCCCGCCTGATGGAAAGCAGTTACCGTAGCCTATGAACGCCTGTAACACCAGGGGCATCACACGCGCGTTGCCGACCCTGTAAAAACCTCTTCACGCCCTTTTTGAAGAACCCCATGCTGTAGTCTCCTGAGAAAACCTCGACAGGCAGTTCATTCCACAGCTTGACCGTACGTGGGAGAAAACTTCTCTGGAACCGCACGGTACGCGACCACTTAGGCTCCAATGTGTGAGGATGAATTCCCTGTCGATGGCGAGCGGTGCGACTGTAGAAGGAGGCCGTGGGCATCATGTCAAACAACTCCTCTGAACACACCCCATTGTACAGACGGTAGAACACACAAAGGGACGCAAAATCTCTCCTCAGACTTAAGGGTTCTAAACCGTCTGTCAGTTTGGGATCGTCAACAATCCTCACAGCACGCCTCTGAATCGAGTCACAAGGTGCAAGCTGGTATCTAGGCGCTCCCGCCCACAGATGGCAACAGTACTCCATATGCGGCCGTACTTGAGCTTTGTAGAGCAGAAGCCTTTGCCGCGGATTGAAGTACTGCTTGGCCCTATTGAGCACACCTAGTTTCTTCGACGCCAGCTTGACCTTCCCCTCCAGGTGACAACGAAACTGGACGTCGCTGGAGATTTCAACTCCAAGAATCCCAATGTTTTTGGCGATGGTAAGGGGTGTGTTTTGGAATTGAGGAACCACAGCAAAAGGGGTTTTCTTAGCGGTGAACGCGCAGACTTGTGTCTTAGAGGGGTTGAATCGCACTAAGTTCTGTTGCCCCCAATCGGACACTTTACTTAGTGTGCTCTCGATTTCCGACACAAGTCGTTCGCGGCTCTCCTCCACGGTAGTTTGCAAGCAGGGAGACGTTAACAAACACGAATTAAACAAAATATCAACGAAATCACAAATGTCGATAAGGATGAAAATGGTTTGAATCTGTTTTTTCGACTTAGCATCCTTGCTCAAGATGAAAACAAACTATTTTCGACCTTATTGATATATTTATCATAATGGCCGGTCACCTAGCCGTAGTGTCTTTGTTACGTGGAATTATGAAAATCTTCATAGGCCATCAATTGCTGCCCATTTATTTACTTCACACGTAGTGTACGACAATTTGAAATTATGGCGAGAAATAAAAAAATATTACTGACAAAATTTCAAGATGCCCATCCACCGGTGACACCTACATACCTACCTACTGGGAGACGCCAAAAATAACGCCTTTTTTAGGGTTCCGTAGCTCATAAGGAAAAACGAAACCCGTATCTAGGAAGGATCACTTTATTGTTCACTAGCGACCCGCCCCGGCTTCGCACGGGTGCAATGCTGATACTAAATGTACTACAGAAGGTCTTTGCGCTTTGTCCTATCCAGTCCTTCCCCAGTTATAGGCACACGCCGCCGGCTCCGCGGCCGGTACCGCCACAGCCGTTATGTCCCTGCATTTTAAATGTGTAATATCTTCTAAACTATTCATTTAAATTACATGCTGTGAAGGGCCATATTGATCTATATTAAATGCGCAATGTATTTAAGGTACTTAATTGGATAAGGATTAATTCTGTATTGCTTAAAATCGCTTCGTAAATAAGGCATTATTTCTTGTAAAAAGCAAAGGATAAAATAACGGTTATTGTGTGTTACCACTAAGAGATAGACATATACCATCGCGAACTTTTTTGTAGACCATTTTAAGGTGAACAATACTGTACTACATTATTTTGATCTATCTCGTTGGGTTCAGCCAGCGTTTGCAATGAAAGAGCAAAAAAATGTGTTTATTTACGACATCACATTAAAAACCTCTAAATTATCAGTGTTTTTCTACTATGTTATGCATATATTATACATATAAACTTTCCAGTTGAATCACTCTATCTATTAAAAAAAACCGCATCATAATCCGTTGCGTAGTTTCAAAGATTTAAGCATACATGGGGACATAGGGACAGAGAAAGCGACTTTGTTTTATACTATGTAGTGATTCGCCCATCCGTCTATCAAGACGGTCCATCTCGGGAATGCAGGTATGCAATAAGGTATCGAGTATTATAACGGTACGAAATAAGAAATAACGCTACCTTTTTTTTTTCATAAACAGCTAATGGGGAATTAGGCGTCATTGTTTTAGTGATTTTGTCAAGAACTGGAGGCATAATATTTTTTCGTATCTCGCCACATTTTCAAATTGTCATACACTACGTGTGAAGGAAACAAATGGGCAGCAATTGTTGCCCTATGAAGATTTTCTTAACTCCACGTAACAAAGGCACTACGGCTAGGTGCTCATTCTTATGTCAGAATCACCGGTCACCCGAAAATGTTTTATTTCTTCGAATTTATGATGGAAGCAATTCTGTCTTAATGGGAAGCAAAGAGAAGCAATAAGGCAGCAATGTTTGGTCATACGTTCAATGATATAGACGGATTTAGTGACCGGCCATTCTGACGCACTCAAATATCCACCGTGTATTTACCCGCTGCCCATCTCTAGTACAGGTACATCAAACATAGACACGAGTAAATATGTGCTACTCTGCAGTCTCTGCAGGATTTTTTTAATTCCGGACTTTTCACGCTTCTTGTCCTGTTTGCCAGATTTTAGAGATGGTAACCCTAGTTGCCAACTCTGAACATAAAACACTCCGTCCGTCCACGAGTCGGCTCAACGGGCAGGAAAGAAACTGCGGGGTTTCCAAACGGCTCCCCAATATAATTTTAATTACTTGATTCCGATTTTCACAGCGCCAGACTTTCTCGCCAACAAGAAGGTCCTCTAGACCGCCAGTGGTGGTTTTTTGTGTGTGGTGATGGTTTGAAAAATACCTAGCTAATTAGCAGTAGTTTGACCACGGCCGGTCGCAGGGGAATTTATGTCAGAGGGGGGGGGCAAACGAGCATGGGTTGCCTGATGGAAAGAAACGGATCGGCGACCCCTTGATGTTGCTGATCTCCATGGGTGGTGGCACCCATGGAGATCAGCAACATCAAGGGGTCGCCGATCCGTTGACAGCCTATATACTACCTCCTTTCTTTCTGGTGACCTCACTCACCTGCGAGTGCAGGAACACAACAACCCTCAAGGGAATTATTATTTGGTTGCGGTATTTTGGAGGTGGAGGTACTTCACCAGTCGGGCAGCTTAAAAAAATACGCTATGCCCTACCTCTCTTTTCGCCAGAGCCTCGTTTGTCAGTTAGCAGAGTGCATCACGTGCAGGTGAGGTTGGCTTTGGTTCAAAGATGTTAATGAACCTCTTACACCTTCAGTGTAACTACCATTTTTACCAATAGATTAGTTTTGCTTTTGCTATGTATTGTATATATACTTCCATAGATAGTTTATTTACCTTTAAATATAAAATTAATAGTTATTTATGTAAGATTTATGGGATATTTAGTAAGAAAAATGCAAATTTATTCGCTTTTAATGCCCTATTTGCCATATTGCTGTCTCTCAGATTGCTAAGAGGGGAAGTCAAGCTTTTTACTCCTACTAATTTCTTCTCATTAAATTCGTTGTGAGTTCTATTGGCAGCCGTAGTTTTACCTCCGGGACTGCAATGGACTTCAGTGTTCATTGCTATTTTTGGCGGTCGCCGCTGTTAATCCTGGCTACACCGGAGACACATTGGTGGAAATGTGTGGTGGGCCCCCGTCCCGTTTACTTTGTATTGGTAATTGAATTATCATCATTCCAACGATGATTAGCACACTTTTATCCGCTAGAATATTGATTTTCTTTAGTAATTTTCACTGTCATTTTGTTTTGTACTATTTATTGAAAGTTACACGAAGGATTAAAATTAAACAACCTTTAGTTTATTAATTTGTGTTTATTAAAATAAAAATTAATAATGATGGTATTTACACTCAGTCTTAACTGAGATTTATTGTTATGTAGGTATAAAGGAGCAAATTCATCATCATGTCGACCTGATGACTTATCTATTAAATATGTGAATCATTCGAGTTAATATGACATAATATTGTGTGACATCTCACATAATATCAACATAATTTAGCTTATTAGCAAATATTGGGCTTGTTACGTTACTATAAAATCACGAAGTGCGGTGAATTGCCAGATCAAGGGCGAATCCACCGTTGTGGGAACGGTGCGCATGCCCAGCGTAATATATTTGTAACGTCACACTTTCACGAACTATTGAGATCGATAGGGTCATGATAATAAACGTTATGCATAAAAAAAACACAATTTCGGGTTTTCAACTGGCTGAGACCACAACCGTTTTTGAGGGCTGGATCTCTTTATGGTAATAGTCGGAACAGTTTGGATTAATTTACTTAAAACCTTGAATTAATTCAAACGAATTATTAAACTGACGTAAACACCCAGGTTTACTGAAGTTTTTGATAATCACAGACCAATTCAAACTTTTACTAATAAGCCAAATAATTTTTACATATAAAATCTTATGATCTATTGCTGTGTGAGATTTTACAGTAACATATACAAATGGCGAGGTTTATTTTGTTGTTTGGAGATTAACTTTTATGCACTATAGTTGTGACAATAATAGCAGGCATATTCATTTGAGAATTTCCCATAAAGTCACGATAGGTGGGCAAACTCAAGGAAACTTGTAAATTAACAGTAACTAATGGAGTCTTAACAAATGGCACGCCACTACAGGTTTATATTGTAATGAGACAAACATTAGGCTAACGAACCTAAATATTAGGCTTATGCACAGCCAATTACAACAAATGTAAAATTTCTTCTATTCTAAAATTTACATGTACCCGAACACTCCAGTTACAATACGTGACACGAATTACATACAATTTAAAAGTTTAGCGCATTTTAGTATCGCTAAATCTACAAACTACCGCTAAAATAATAATAAATATTCCTGGACAAATTACACACTGCCAACTATTCCCAAACTAAGCAAATCTTGTACTATGGGTACTACATAACTGATATTATACTTAAATACATATTTTTTTTATGTATACATATATATATAATTCATAGAAAACACCCAGACCAAGACAAACACATGTTCATGCACACAAATATTTGTCTTTGTGTCAGATGGAACCCGCGACCCCGGAGTCAAAGTGGACACTGCTCCGGGCTCGTAAAAATGCTGATTTAGTAATTTTGGTTAATGATGTCTTATATACGATATGTATCAATATGCATAATAGTGTTATTAGCGGTATAAAGCTGACATAATTCGTTAATATGTTCAAGAGTTAACAGTGCTGAAAGATGTGTATGTAAAAATGTAAGGATCAGGTTATAGGGCAGCGAGGTTTAAAAGACATGAGTGTCGATAAAATAAATAAAAAAATATAATTCATTATTCGCAGTAGCGACATCAATGTTTTTCTTTATCTTAATTAATCGGCCTTTTTAATGACAGTTAATAAAAGTGCATTTATCCTTTTGAATATCAAAATAGACCGAAATAATAAATAATTAGGCGAATACGTCGCAGCTAACGTAGTGTCTATTCGCATCACGTACTGCTACTTATCAGATCTATGCAACATACATAATCAAGGTTTACAAGAATCAAAACCGATTCGTGAAAAATATGAGATGTACTTAATTCCAGTGCAGAATGATAAATAACAAAGTTATTACATTATTGTTAAAACTACAAAACAGTATGCAGTATGTGAACTAATCTTATCTCGACTGCGTTTAACAATTCAACTGACAAATTAACGAACACACTAATGGAAGTACGTTCACAACACCTACATCAACAAGCTATAATACTTACTAACGTCATGGCTTCAAATTTGAATACGCTTCTGTATATACTATGGCAAGGTTGATATAATAGCGAAGACAGAAAATTCATAATAATTATCAAATTCACTTACATATTTTTGGAACGAAATTCCGTATCGCATGTTACGATCAGATCTTCATTCGAATGAGAGATACACTGAAAAAAATGTAACATTTCGACAGACACGTCCCTTTTGCTATGTTACAGATATATATATATCTAGAGGCAAAAGGTGTAAAATACTTTCATTGTTCTTCTGAATATTAAACAAACAATTATTGTACTATAATTTCGAAGTAACGAATTTAGCGTAAAAAAATACTATAGAGCTAGCAGGTCTTCGCCAACTGCAGTTATTAAATCCAGTTAAATTTTCGGAATCCAAAAATTCTTTTTAGGCTTAGGCGGTAGGAACGCAATATTTTCAAGCAGCCCAAAAAAAGTAAATTAGGTTTTTAAAACGTAACATATAGTGAAAGGAACTTCGTTCCAACCAGTTGAACCACGACACTCAACTTTTTGTCAAATTTCTAACGATCTAAGGGTCTATATTTCTATTATTATAATTATATTGAACACGTTATATTTCTCATTATGAAGTTTAATATCAAAAATACGCTGTTATTTAGGATTTAATACATAACTAGATTATATGTGTTTTTAAATTAATAACTTGTGCACGTGCTGGCAATCAATTGATTTATACAAAATATTGTTAATATCATTAAAGAGATTTTATTCGTTTACGATTAATTTGTACTTGGTGAGATTTCTAAAAAAAATAACTTTTTTAATCACAAATTGTCGTGGAATCGTTACAGTGTTAACTAAGACTTAATTTATACGTGCTCGAGTATATTATGTATGTCGCACATCCTGCCATGACCACTGTCCGGCAGGGCTCGGTGTGCTAAACAGAGCAAAGCAGTACTTAAGTTCCTCGCAAAGACTATTGTACAAGTCGCAAGTTCGACCTTATATGGAGTACTGTTCTCACCTATGGGCCGGGGCACCGGCATACCAGCTTAGGCCATGTGATTCGATTCAGAGACAACCCATGAGAATCGTCGACGAGCCTAAACTCACACATGGTTTTTACCGTCAAGTATGACTTTGCCTCCCTTTGTGTATTCTACCGATTATACAATAGGTTGTGTTCGGAAGTCGTTCGATATGATACATACAGCTTCCTTCTACAATCGCTCCGTTCGCCATCAGAATTCATCCTCACACATTGCAGCCAAGATGGTCCCAAACTATGCGGTTCCAGAGATGTTTTCCCTTCACGGACTCTCATGTTCTAGAATTAATTTATCTACCGAAGTTTTTCCAAGAGACTAAAGCATGGGGTTTTTACAGGGTCGGCAACGCGTGAGTGATACCTTCGGTATAGCGACCGTCCATAGGCTACCCATAAAAATGCAATCACTATTAATTGCAATAGATATAATGGGACAAGCCATCGGTTTATCCATCACAGGATAAACTGGTTCTCTATTAAGCTTTAGGACTGCATCAAAGATCCTGGATAAACTCAGTGAATTCGCGACACAATACAGATACAATTCGATCTTTTTCTGTCCTATTAGAAAGAGTCCATGTTAACAGACCACCAAAAAGCCATTATAACTTTTGAACTACAATAGTCCAAACTTTGACAAACTAAAGACACAATAGAAGTATAATCAGGATCCATATCCGGACTGTGGCCCTGCCAGGAAGTGCGACACGACTCATGTTATTTATTATATCGTTATTTTTATGCAATAGTTAAGAGGATATAACATAGAGTTTGATATGGCGTTATTAGTAACTTTAAATTACATATTCATATTTCAAGTAACTTTCAAGAAAAGTTAACAAAAAAGATAAGTATCCAGGGCTGCAAATTAGAAAAAATAACATCATAGGTAATAATTTATGTATTGTTTACGCTATCTTATAATTATTCAATATGCAGCCTAATGATCGCATAAACCCATTTAAAACAGCTTCGAGAAAACTTAATTATTAATTCGCTGCCAGGGTTACTTACCTCCTCTGGTGACTGTGCATTCTTTAAATGACATATTTAATTAATTTATTGTTACTACCCTTCAACAGCCACAGTTTTATTCTAGTATAAACTGTAATTGGTAATCTACAGAAGAGCGAATTTCATGTTACATTGTCTTTTAAATTTTTATTAAGCGTATCTATAGAACCTAATGCAGAAATGCCTGTCTATTCTAGAGGATTCTGCCTGATCGGTGCGAAGATGATATAATATACACGGTGAAATTAACGTGGTTGTTTTCCCGCGGCAGAATGATTTGCCTTTAGTAGTACTATACATACGTAATATTTTTTTTTATTCCAAACAAATAGTAACAAATTAACAAATGTGAAAAACGGAACTCGAAAGTAAGCGCGAAACAATAGTAGGACCGCTCGCACAGACACAGACACGCGAGCGCAGGGGCAACGGCTGGCGCGCCACCGTGCGCGTTCATTAACCTCTCGCACCCAGCTGACTGAATGTTTGCCTACTTAGTTATAAAATGCTATATAAGGTGTACTTCGTACAAAATACTAAAATAATCCAATTTTTCCTTCATACTTTACGGGCTTAGGACCGTCATAAATACTTTTACCTCCTTTATTAACCGTATTATGTTATTTACTATAAACATAAAACTTAAAACCAGCTTTAGAAAAAAAAAATATCTGTGTTGAAGCATCGAAATGCCATCATCATAGACGAGTAATTATAAACTATAGACGAGTATTTAAAAAATTGGAATCAAATTATTTACAATGATTTTAGTCAACTTACCTGCTCTACTGATAAACGGCAGGATTCGTACGCACGCATTTATACTTCGCGGTATCGAAGTAATTGTTCAAAGTGTAAACCACTGCGTTCAATACACAGTCGTGCACGTTTTATTTGATTGCCTATTAGTTTTCATAAGGTGTCTCTATCACGTCTAATGGTATCAAAATAGTGGCATTATCATTTTGAATTAGCCACTCACAAAAAGCAATTCTGGCCGTTGCGTCATTTTCGTGGAGGGTATGAACTTTACGAAAGTGGTATGAATGCAATTTTTCACTATGTAGAAGTTTCCACACGTAATATTGGTTTACGCCAAAGGTCGTCGCAGCCATGCGCGTACTTCGACGAGGGTCCCGTTCGAAATACTCGATGATGTCCTCGTCGAGCTCTGGGGCGTAACGGGGTTGACCTCTACCCTGTGCATGCGCCGGCGGTCGGAACTGCCCGTGATCGAGGAGGCGCTGCGTCGCCGCTACGATCGTCCGAGCCTGTGGTACTTGGGGGTCCAAAATTCCACGAAGACGGAGCGACTCTAAATATCGCGGATCAGCATAAAGTCGTACGGCGGCATGAGTCATAATTAGCCCTAGCGTATAATTGCACCATAGAAAGGTATTCCAAATTGGAATAAACGTAGTGGCGGACGTTCATCGTCGCGACCGCGCGCGACGCGTATTTGCCGTGTAAGTCGGGTCGACTAACTAACAGACGCTTCCGCTTCGCCGGTGCGACTGCGACGCTCGGCACGATCCGGCCGGCGTATACAAAGCAGACTATTTACAGAATATTTGAAAATAAAGAAACATTTGTATTTTTCAAATTTAACTCTATGAATTGACAGTACTGCTGAAGGCAAATCATTCTTATCCGGGAAAACCACGTAAATTTCACCGTGTATCTTAGCGATTATATGAAGTGTTCATGTATTATATTATGAACACTTCATATAATCGCTCCGTACGATACCAATGGCTACAGACTGGCAAACACTACACCCATTAAGGTGTTATTCAACTCATGATTACATTAAATTTTGATTACACATCGAACTATCGTTTAGTACAGGTTGCGAGGTTAAACAGTACTCACACATACGCATTTCAGGCACATTGTAATGTGCGCAAGTGAGATGGAAAGCACTTTCTATTTCACTTGTACACATTGAAAAGCGTTTGCGTTCCCGTTCCCTTTGCGAGCCGTAACATACTTATTTTCCAACTTGTAGCTTGTGTATGTAACAGAGCGTCGACTTTTTTTATGCATATTCGCAAATACAAACACGTCAGGTAATATATAGTTTTTCTGTATGGCAAATATTTGATGTTTTCATTGTTTTACAACGGCGGTACACATCACAGACGTGTTCGCGCAACAGTTCACACCGACGTTATGAGTTTGGAGCGCGACCGCGCAGGCCGATGCTAGGAAGCTGTCGCTTTCTTCTCGCCGTCCATTAGTTTGTCGTCCGAACAGAACTTTTCCAGTTGTTTTACGTAGTATGTGTTGAAGTTCAATCTGGAAAGAAGTAATGATCTTCGTCAGCTCATTGATTGAAAATTTAACAGATGGTGTGGTCTTAATCTCAAAATTAGCATGAGTAAATGGCTCATATTTATGGAAAGCTTTTGATAGACTTTTTAATACTTTTAATAGGTAGGTAGGTATACTCGTACCTTCAGGTTAGGTTGAAAATATTAAATGAAAATATTTGCAAACATTTGCCATTAGTTATTATTTGCAACAAATAATGACAAATGTTTGCAAATATTTACACTGCTCGCGTAGCAGTACCTGAACAAAGACTAAGACATACATACAGAGTTCCCATGTTTAACAGACAAAAGTTTCAAATATTGTTTTAACGACTATTCATTTCAAAGAAACATTTTTCATAGAAACACAATTCAAAGACTAAAAATAATAAAACTGTATATTTTTTAAAATAATATTTTTTCACAGTATTTTTTTCAACGAAAATCTAAAAATAGACGTTATGTTAACAAATTTTTTTCCTATCAGAAAAGTAGGTTTGGTTAGAACCGCCACCCCATCAGAAAACGACTAGCTCTCACTCAATGAAATGTTATTCTTATTAATTTTATTATTATTTATAAGTACAAGTGAAAATATGAGAAACATTTTATGTGAAACGAAGTTGTATAAAATTATATATATGCAAATTCAGGTTAGTTACACCATTATAACTCTTCTTGACTTATAAATGGTGTTGGTGTAACTAACAGCTGGAACGATTTTCTCTTTGATTTGTCTCTATCTAGAACAGCAGAATAGCTTTGTTTGTTTGTTTGTAATATATTTATTGTACATGTTACCATTTTTATGAACCATTGATTCATAAAAAATACTATATAATATATAAGGAATCTCTTTCAGCCAAGCTTAGAATATTTAACAACATTGCAAACTACGAGTAAATGCGGGTGTAATGAGATTGAAGGGAAAAGAAATTTAAATAAACTAAAGATATCACAAAGATCGGAAAAAAATACGAAAAAAACATGATTAAATTTCCATAGAAATGAGAGATCGGGAAGATTGAGCCACAGCAAAGCGCAGGCGGGCCGCTAGTTCTCTATAAAAAACATATAACCCATACCCATACATACATAATGATATGTAAAATACCTAACCCTCCTTTTGAGCGTCACGGCAATCGGGTAAAAATAATCGGCGACGCTACTATAGCTCTCTGGCCTTGCAAAATCAATCTTTGTGTTGCTCAGGTAGAAAATTACACCATGGAATTATCCGCATCGATGTCAGTGGTGTATCGAGAGCTCACTCACTTTTATATGTTGGGTGGAAACAAGCATACGGCCAGCTTGATATGAAACGGTTATCACAGCCTAAAGATGTTTGCATTACAGACTGCACTTTCGCGCGCTATCTGTCTCACTGCCAAGGCATCAACTTCTTCCTCCCTGACACACAATCGCAGGAACGCGACAACCCTCCAGGGATTTATTATTTGGTTGCGGTTGTCTGAGACGCAGTGGTACTTGGATTTCTCCGTCTGGTCAGTTTATAATAGCACTGAAGCCTATGCCAGTTGCCAGAGCGTCGTTTGCAAATTAGCAGACTGGATCAAGTGCAGATGCAATTAGTGTTGGCACAAAGACTAAGGTGAGCTTTTTATACTCCAGAAAACAGCAGTACGAGTGGTTGACTGGAAGAAATCCCTGCATAGGATAAGTCCGCCATTGTATATGACATTTCTTTTGTAGTATCTACATGTATGTTTTATTACAATAAAGTTTACAAACAAACGATTTCACATACCTGGCAGATATATTCAGCAACTTGTTGGTGTTGTTGTCTCTGGCCATCCTCTCTATGATGGCCAGTACAGAGAGCAGCGCGGCGGTGAAGCGCAGACCGTAGCGCGACACAGACCGCGAGAATGAGTCCGCGGAACCACTCATGGTAGAACCGCCGCACCCGGTACTCTAAATGACACAGGAATACTTAATTCTTTCACATTACATGACATAAAACATAGCTTGAAGCTTCCTATGGCGCTACTCATGGTGCCGCCGACGGCTTATAGTCTTATCGGCTTATAGACTGTAACACTTACAGTATGAGGGTCCCGCATAGTGCTAAAATGCTACGTACGGTTCTTAGCTACGCAAAGTCATCTTATATTGTATGTGATATTATTATAGTCTAGGAGCAGTTGTCTATACAGGGTATTTTTAACCGATTACATAAATGGAGGAGATTCTCAAATCCACTGTTTTATAGAGTATGTTACGCAACAGCGCACGTGTTTACGATTTTCGAAATTCTTTTTGTGTTCGAAAGTACTATGTAAAGTATACTACGATCGGCCCAATACAAACATTATTAGGACTTGGGGCCCTACCGCTTAAGCTGAAGCCGATTCCGATAGGATTTTTCGATTGCGAAAATCTAACTAAGCTGCACTTCAGATTAAACTGAAGATCACAATTTTAAATACATAGGAGTCCGATTTTGGCAATTGAAGATCCCGATGGGAATTGGCTTCAGCTTACGCGGTAGGTAGGCTCATCACAAAATCTAAATCAATTTGGCTACTTTTCTATTAGGACTTAAGATCAGCTTCATTTGTTTTCTACTCAGAAGAATATAAATTTTAATTTTATTCCCATAACCAGACCTTTATAAATTATACATACTTATTAAAAGATTTTCGAAAAGTTTAAAAGTATTATACACATTTAGTAAATCTTACACGTACATCTACTTTCTAATCCTATCATAATATGTTCAATATTAATAAAATAAACAAAAAGACCTAGAATTTGTCTTTACAATAAATTTTAATACCTGCTGTCAATGAGCATATAAAAATGAGTCATTATTTAACCGTCCAAGTTAGTGACTATGCAATTTGTTTGTGCTGGTGATTTAATTGTTATACTAAGTGAAACAATATTGTGAATCACAAAACGACATTAAATCAATACTTACCGTCTAAATTCTAAAAAAAAGTTATGAAATAATAATATAATACAAGCAATTAATTCCCTTCACAAATACTACATGGAAGCATTACGTTTATTACGACATGACGAAGCTCTACACAATGTAAACATAGCCTTAACCAGCGTAGTGTCGGCCGTGAAAATGACAACCAATCACGAAGAAGACATTGATAAATACGCCTCGTGATTGGTTGCAATTTTCGTGCAGACTATTGACCATTTTAATAAGGATGTGTTCACATTGGAAGTAAATTGATGATCGATATTTTAGTGCCTAATGTATTCGTGTGCACTAGTTGATTACTGCGCAATTATGTACCTCACTATAGTCTGTACTGTCATACGTTGATCCAAGCATACAGTTAAGCTCTGCATCCACGAAGTACTTGTGCATCTCCTTTTGCCAATTAACGTGTTTTGGTAGCGTTAAAAGAAAATACAAAATAAAATTATTAATAGAAATTATAGACATAATTACATTGCATAAGCAATATTATAAAATAACTATGTATAATTATATATTTTGTGTTAATAAAGTTATATAAGTATAGTATAAATTATATATATACGTATCGCTTTATTTAAACATTTAGTGACAGTGCTTACTATAAAACTTAAGCATCTATGGAAAAGTAGGACTATAGCTTTGACCAAACCTTTGCCAATTCTATATGTGGTTAGTTGTTATCATTACAACTTATGTTACAGAAATAACATACATATTATCTGCGTTTTTATCGGTCATTGGCCTTACATTTTCTATCACTGATCGGGGGACAACAAATATTTATTCAACTATCGGTTTTATTTTATCATTCAATGAATATCTGGAATACTTCGTCTAACATCGAAACATATATTAAAAAAAACATGATATTTTTGAGGAGTATCTTTTCAGAAGTGCTTATTTTAACAATAATTATTTTTGTAGAATTTACAAACACGTCTTTTAAAAATAAAGTGGACTTAATATGTAATAACATTATTTGGTTGGTTTGTTTGTATCCATATAATATTATAAAACTGAATTGTAACAAGGACTTGAAAAGTCTATTTGATCAAGATTTATATTAAATAAATAATTAAAACAAAAAAGTAGAAACTTTTTTCTAATTAATAAAAATAATTCAACGCTTTGGAAACGTCACTGCTTTTTGTTGATATAAGAAATATAAATGACATTATATATTTTATTATAATTTATTCTACATTTTAATACATATATATTTTTTATATTTTATATATTTTAGAATCAGTTAGTGTTATAGTAATTAATTATTCTATAAGAGCATTTAGACATAGTACATCTGTCTATTTAGAAGTTTAGGAGTTAATAGAATAGATCTTCATTGAGCACAGAACCCAGTGAAATGATTATGTAATTTAGTTTATTGAAATTTCGCTTAAATGCGTGTGATATGCTCTGTTTCACGGATTCAACGCTTTAACTGACAGAAATGTACGACGCATGCGCCCTATTAGTTAGAGTGATAATTTCCTAGTCACAATACAAATCACAGATCAGCTGCAGAGTGAAATTGCCCTGCATTTCCAATGGGTTGTGTGATTTAATGATAATTTGTGATCGAATGTTCCAACAAGGAATCATATACATTTTAGTATTGCTCCTTTCCCAGTCTCTACGTTTTTATACCACTAAGGTGACCAGTTACTACGAAAGTAAATGAACGTTTGTAACACTAGATAAATCATTCTAATGTTGCTGTCATTTTGAAATCCCCTCGACGTATTTCTTCACGAACCTCATACTAATAATGGTAATGTCCTGTGAAAACCTCGGCATTTCTAAAAAATCATAAAAGCTGTGAATACAAAGAATAGCAAGGTTAGAGTGCATCAATAATACCTGGATGAATGTACAGAACTGGACGCAGACCAGGCAGAGTGTGGTGACAGCTTTCAGCAGCTGCGGACTAGTGAGCATGCAGTCACCGAGGCAGGACTCCAGGAAATCGTTATGCCGCTCCAACACTTCGTCCACGTTGTTCACCTAAAATGATAAAGAAAGAAATGCATATAGAAAAAATATCTTTGGATATTTAATAAAATAGCAATGTGAGAGAGGCATTAAAAACCGAAAGAGATGGCTAGTCAAGTAAAGCTCAACTGCAAATGATATCTGCTCAAATAAATTAGGTTGAAATTAGTCTGTAGGTATATATAATGATCTATGTTTAGTTTACTTTCGTATTTAACTCGAATGCATAACAATAAAGAGTCAGTGTTAATCAGAGCTTCGTTTGATTTATTAGATCCCTCCAAGTCGATCAATTTGGCGCGATGCTAAAGGGTCACAAACAAAGACTTAAAACCAATAATACGCTTAGTTTTTTTATGGGTTATGTTCGATACGTTAGCGGAATGGGTTTGAAAGGTGGAACAACCAAATAGCCTCTGTGAATTGAAACGGAACAACTTTCAGCTGGTAGCATATACACTCTTCCTCAAAAGTTAGTACTTATAACTATTATTAAACACATCTGAGCGTAATTAATAGAACATTCAATTACTTGGTACGTAACTACTAATTTTCTTGCGTTGAAATCATTCTGTTCAATTTATAAGTGCGCTTAGAAAATAAATGTGATATCGTCGTCGTAACCCTTATTCATCCCACTGCTGGGATATGGATCTATCCTCAATTGAAGGGGTTATTAATTAATTCCCCACAATTAGAGCATACTCCACAGGCTGCTCAACTGCGGGTTGGCGGAGGCCAGTGTTTTCAAGCCATACTGCCTAAAGGCCATACTGACATGGCTTAACGTCTGTCATCTAATGACAACAGCTGGAACCGACGACGGCTTAACGAGCTATTCGAAGCACGAAGGAGCTCAAGATAAATAAACCCATCCATGACAGGCTACGGCCGAAGTTGCTTATCTTGCGTTTTGTTTATAAACATTGTTATTTGATAATTATTAATAAATTAATAATATTATATTATACTATACTACAAATTACACCTAAGTGGTTTGTTACTGCGTCAGCGGGTTGATTAGGTAAATCTATTACCCAGTTAAACCTTAAATGGTTTTGTGGTAGGATCTTAGCAGAACAAAAAGTTGAACAATAAAGATATTTGTATTTGTTGTAATAACTGCATCGGGGGATTACAGCGCAAGTGTAAATAACAAACATTATTACTGCATTCGCGTTTATGTACGCAGCTTTTTTGTACGCAAATTTGAGATTACGTCACGTAAACGTAAATGCAATTGTAGTACAATCTACACTAAATATTTTTTAAAACAGCGTACTTGTATCGACTACGTTTACCAAACTAGATCGCATCTACGCCGCATACTCCATGTGTTTCGGTCACGTTGCTTACAAATTCATCCAATAACCAGTAAACAGTCAAATACTAAGTAGCAAAAAACATGTTAAAGCAGTGAGTAATTTAACCTTGTGACGTGAATCCTGGCAAGAAGTTACGCCTACAACCAGAGCCCCGCCTACAGCAAAAAGCCTTAATTTTAAGACAATATGGTTGCCGAAATTGTTAAATTTACTAAATTCTTAATTGTAAACAAAGAGAAAACGGTTTAGTTTGCAATGTCAATGTTGCTTATGTTATGTGTGGTCATTAATTGCGCTTAATGCAGGATCAGCGCAGTGTCTGTAGCCTCCCACACGATTGCGCTCGCGCAACGCCCTCACTACAGCGACGGGTCTGACTGGTGCGCCCGCATCCAGAGCCTATGGTTCATATCTCAGTGAACAAGTGATTGTGAACGGAGTGCGAAATAAAGTGATATCAGTGTTTTTTCAGGTAGGTACATTGTGTCACGCATTTTCAATAACATAAATAGATCAGTAAATAAAGAAGTATTCGCGATTAGATAGGATGAAATAAATATAAAAGTTACGCGATGACGAAGATCACCTTTTGGTTTTTGCAAGTACTTAGGTTGTAATAACAGGTTTTAGGTTTCGCTTCACTGCAAAGTTTTGTAAAATAGATTTTTGAATGAACAAAAATTGTAACTCTTAGATATCTATTATCCGCTTATATGACTAATAACTTAGTATGAACATATTCTGCCTTGCAAATAAGTACGGTCGGCCAGGAAAGTTGTCTAAAGTGGTCTATCAGTTTTGGCAAAGCTTCCTAATATAGTAGATAGTGCTAATAAAGTTGATCTTCTATTATTTTTAGAGTGAAAATAGTCCTTAATTTATATATAAAAAAGTACGTTAAAACGAATGTCAATCTAAACGTGGTAAACTAGTTTGGCACATTGTCCATAAAAACCAATCGCGAGTTTGAAATGATCGAGCATATACCAAAATCGAAACTCAAGTTTCAAAACACCTATACATAGAAAACACATGTTTATGTAAATATTCTGAAGAGATGATCTTCGATGAACAAGGTCAAACATATGACGTCATTTTTATTATGACAGCATAGGACATGTGGGCTGATGGTCGCCGGGCCAGCAGCAACGGAAGTTTTGTTATAGTTGTACTGCAAGCGTAATTGATTAAGTGGTCGACATACACGCATGACACGATGTAGTGTGTACAAGTGATGTGATTGGTGATTTATCCCATGAAAATGTCATTATCATTAATATCTAACAGGTTTTCAGCTAAACCGTTTGTATCAATTTGGAAAGCGTGGTTGCAGGCACAACACAGACATGCCCTGTGAAACTGGTTAGACTAGCTTCAGTATTACTGTATTATAGAAATATTTCTGTTATGCAAAGTATTAAATACTTTCGTTTCTTAACATATTTCCTCAGGTCCTCAATTCAAATTAGGTACTAATTTGAATAAAGATAAGGTTAATCAAATATCTTACCTATAACTCTTTTAGAAATACATGTCGATAAAATAACATTGATTTATTGTAAAGCTTTCATCAACAATAATACTAGCTGTGCTCGATCCAGCACGACCTGCCGTTTCGGCTCCATATGCTCGTATGTTCATGTTTAATATAATCTTCCTCGAGAACGGGACTGCCAAATCCGACTGATAGTTCTAGAGTTTAGTGCGTTCAAACAAAAGTAACGAAAACCTATTCCAATATATTATTGATATATATTGATATATAGAGCTACGTACCTGTATATATTACGAATGGGAACGTAGCTCTACAAAAGAATAAATAATAGTATGTACTTAGGGTACGTAACTCTACCTCCCTGTCTATCTGTTAATATTTCCTAAGCTGCTGAACATATTATAATAAAATTTTCTTCTACACAAGTTAAAAAATAGAATGAGAGTAACAGGAAATAATAATCTAACCAACAATAAAAATAAATGTTTGGTTTTGTACCGATAGTTAAACAACTATTAGAGCAAGTCAATTAACTTTATAACATTAGTTATTAAAATATCATTACAAAATAAATCATAAACGAGTATTTTTATATAAATATGATTTGTTGTGAGTTCTAACAACGTACCCGTACTTTTATACATTGGTTTCTGTTTTACTCGATAAACTGAACATCATTCATTACCATCCATAGCCGAAATTGACACACCGGGGGCCCTACCGCCAAAGCTGGAGCCGATTACCATCGGAATTTTCGAATGCAAAAATGAAACTACCGCTTACATTACTGGTAATTATGTTTAGCTCAGCTGATAGTGTAAGTGTAAGTTGAAAATGTTTGTCAATAACTTTAACTTAAGACCAAGTTTTGGAATCAAAAAAACCGATGGTAATCGCCTTCAGCTTCGGCGGTAGGGCCCCGGATCACTGAATTACCAAATCGATCTCCGATCACTGGTCATAACATGTTTCAGCTAGCTTTTAACCCGTTCGTTCCAATGGGACTTCATGAGACATCATCACCGCAATTTAATCAACTCGTATGTTTTCATGTTTCGTTTCGAACCTGGGATAAGGATCCCGACAGCGTTTAAACCAAACACTCGTATCTACGTCTTTTAAAATATCTATCATCATCATTATATCAGCCCGTATTCTTAAACTGATCAACATAGGGTGATCTCCAATCATCCATCGACTTCCTACAGAAAGATCTACAGTAAAATATGACTACATCTATCGATACCGATCTACAGATGGATACTAGGCTCATTGAATATAAAATGCAAATATTGAGTGCTGAGAAATGTGAATAATGACTTTGACAGACGTGAGATGCCTCTTACTGACCTCTAATTACGGCAGGTTGCTTTCATCGGAAATTCATTAATTTGGTACGGAGCAAAGTGCAAATACCGATATTGTATACTTTCTCACGCAGTCCACCAATCACCTTACCATGCAGAGAACACATGGTTTCTTCATTGTGCCTTAACTAGCGGTTTCAAATTGTGCAGCTCGAATCGAAAATTATGTGTCGAACATGTTTTCTGATAGCAATATGCATTCTTTGATGACACGAATGAATTGTGTGTAACGAATTTCGTAAATTTTGAATGAGTGTTTTTGTAATGTCTAGACATTGTCTTTTGTTAACTTATCTAGTAAAGTGTTAACTTATCTAGGTAAAGGTTCTGAATGATTCCTATAAAACTGCAGGTTCAGGACAGCATTTTGTAGACATTTAATTAAAATTTACTTTTTTATATTCGTCGTCAATCCTTACTCATCAAACTGCTGGGATACGGGTCTCCTTTCAATTGAAGGGGTTTAGAGAATACTTCACAAGGCTGCTCAACTGTGGGTGTGGTGTTTTCAAGCCGCCTAAATGCCACTTGGCTTAATGAATGTCATCTAATTACAACAGTCGGCTTAATTTGCCCTAGAAAGCACGACTTTTATATATTATTAAGTAATACTATTGTTAACGAAAATATATAGACACAGGTTTTGGAAACGGACGTTGAATGTATTCAGAGACGCAGCTCTTTTATTGTATTTACTATTAAGTGACAAGTTACACAAACAGAACTGATAATTGCATTGAAATATAAATGCTATTATTTTTTTTAAATACAAATTTCAATTATCATGAGCCAGTCAATAAAATGCCGATATCTACACAATCAAAGTTTGCTCAAATCGTGTTAATTGATAAATCGCGTATAATTCGTGTGGTAGGTAGGTACTTATCGAGTAGGTTTGCGCAAACGTTTTCTACTGTTTCTTCTAAACCAACGTTAAAAATGATTGCAATCAAGTAAGATGACAGGTAAGTATGACTGTTACAAAATATGACAGATTTAAATTATCTACTGTAAAATAATAATCATTACACAACAACAAAACTTACGCACAATTAAATATCCATCATTAATTAGGTTCTTTTTAGTGTCGACAGATAGCCATTGGTCAAGATCACTCATACAAACATTGCAACCGTCTCTCGTGACGACGGTACTCCCACATAGAAGTCGTCACACCGGCGCCTTATACGGACCTTCGATTTGCATTGAAATCATACTGTTAACCTCATGAATAAAATTATCGACCACCATATTTGTCGTCCGTGCCACTACCACATATAGAAACGCAATTTGTGACAATTATTTACCACTTCCAAGCGCACTAGGGACATAAGAATAGTTTTAATATTTGGAAGTGCCAAACACAGGCAAACAGGCCGTATTTTCTAATGTAGTACTGTGTTAGCGACGTATAGACGATATTAAACCACAATTGTCACCACGTAATAAGAAACCACTTCATAATAGATGTGGGTTATAGGCGTAAAAAATGCCATTATAGAGACCATTATTACCTGGCAGCTGGCTTAACAACATTAAAGTGTGCTTAGATTACCACCTTTGTTGGGTTAAGATTGCAGTACTAATCGAAAAAGACCAAGATAAGTGAAAAGCAACGCGGAGCAAATATGAAGCACGATCGCAAACAATGCAAAAAGAAAACTTATGCGGGCTATCCGTCGGACTTCCAGCGTGCGTAACCAACGGAAACTGTTCAGCTTAAATACTTAAAGTAGCCATGATCTGTAAAAACAGTTAATCACAACCAGAGTGCGCCCGCGCCGCTCCAGCGCCCAGCGCCTCGAAATAGAAACTCAAGAGTAAAAACACTTCAGGGTGTCGTAAATGATCCGGAGTGTTTGCGCGAATCTTTATGGGCTATTAAGCACTTGATACAGAGTTCATTGGGGCTAGTCGCATTAAAGGGAATCCATATGCATCAATAAAATTAATATAAGAAAGGTACCTGTTCTCATGTGAATTTTATTGATTCATTTCCTCTCTCAAAATAGCAAACTTGAAATTAAATATCCGCTGCGTTAGATGAAATCGTGTTTAGTGGTGCCAGCTGCGTGACTCTACATAAGTTTACTTACGTATTTCTAAACAGTTAAACGAGGAGAAAATACGCATCTCTCTTTTAGCCCGAATCAAATTAAGCGCAAAGTTGACAAAAAGCGCTAACGTCCGTATGTCGAAACGAGTACGAAAACCAAATTGTATGTCGTATGCGGAACGGAAGGCTTTCAACCGTATTTAGTTGATCAAGCACCGGATATGTGGCAACGGTGTAGAGCCAATTTAGTACGTATTCCAACCTCATATCATGCACCATCAATGTACGATGCATGGAAAGTTCTTCCTCTCAAATGAGCTTATTAGTCACGTTCCTACCGTATATCGATGGTAATGCACACTGGTAATTTATCCAGTGTATTGTGTAATTTGAATCGTAAATCGCATTGTCTGGTTCAGTGAATCGATTCCATAGGATAACAATACGCTTTCTACGTAAAAATATTGTATTTGTTTTCTGTACAAATGATGGAATACAATTTTTAAGGTCAACGAGGAACGATATTTAAAAAGAACGAAGTAACAATGAAAATTGAAAACTAAAACCAAGGTCTCATGTTTATAGAACCACTTTTTCAATTACGAGTATATGCGCTAATAAAGTTATTTATTACCGCATATATCAGATAGCTTTTTAACTATGTTACAGAATAGATGTACTAGGAATGACAAGAGGTTTAGTACGCGAGTGATGCCTTTGGTGTTGCAAGCGTTCTTAGGCTTACGATGACTGCTCAGAGATAGGCAAAATGCATTTACTATAAATTCCCAATACTTACAATCGTATACAAATTACCTATTTATGCCCATAGACTGGGCATTTACATGTATTTATTGGGAATTTATTGAAAATTCTAAGCATTTTGCTCACCCCAAACTGCTTACCAACAGACAGCCAGGTCGAAGGTGTGTTTACTTTGGGGTATAAAAAAAATGTACAGAATAATGAAATAATATTTGTTTGTAGAACACTATGTTTCTAACCGCTGCTTTGCGCCGCGTGAGCAGAGTACCGAGCCGAGACAAAGAGTGGCTAATGTGTCAATCTACCTAGACCATATTCTATATGTATGCTAAATTTCATATCGTCCTAATCAACCATCCATATACCTATCCATGTTTACAAACTTTCACATCAGTACCTACATATTATAAAACAAACTGCTGACGTCACGTCTCTCTCTAAAGGAGCCAAAGCCAAAATGATCTTTCTTTGTATGTGTCTGCAGTTTTTGTTTAAATGTACAAAAGGAAAAAAAACACTGCATCTAATTGAAATTAGATTGTTTGTATGTGTTCTAATTTACAATCTGGTTCATGTGTCATCTTGATACTTCTTAGATAAGCGGAGTTATTAATAATTCACACTCCACCAACCCGCAGTTGAGCAGCGTGGTGGACGCTCTAAACCCCTTCGATTGAGGGGAGACCCGTATCCCAGCAGTGGGATAAATAAGTGTTGACGACGACGACGAATATTAGTAATTAATAGTTTATTTTCTCAAGTCCACTCGGACAAATACGCGGGCAGACGCTAGTGATTAATACACGTGTTGTGGTTTTGTGATGTGATATGTTGATAATATAAAACTTGTTTGAGTATGGCTGTGTATAATTGTGTAACAGTCACCAAACAGGTGCTTACCACTTAGAATTATTTTAAAATGCATCCATAACGTATATGTACGTTTTAATGTAAATTTGGTCTCTCCGAAGATATTTATAGCAACACAATTTGTTTATCCATATTAATTTATCATTAGAAATACGAAAATGTGTCTGTATGTTTATTACATTCTCACGACTAAACGGCTGAACTGATTTGAAATTTGATATGGACATATATTATATCCTGAGGGTAGTTACTTTTTGGCGCGATATAACCGACATTCATGCGGGCCAAGTCGCGGGCGGATCATCATCATTATCAGCCTGTATCTATCCACTGCTGGACATAGGCCTTCCCTAATGCCTTCCACCATATGCGATCCTCCGCTTTTCGCATCCAGCCGCTTCCGGCCATTTCCTTGAGATCATCATAGGTCCAACTAGAGGGGAGGGGGGGACGCTAGTATATAATTATTTTCTTGGTATCATATTATAGACCCGGATGACCAAGCATCGCTCGGCGTCCTCTAAAGCATAAAAACCAGTCCACATATACATATCATTTACTCTACATGTCATTTATCATGATGATTGATTGCCATCAATCACCATAATAAATGACATGTAGAGCCACCTTCTGCGGGATGATTCTGACAATCCGAGCTATTTTCTAAGAGATGGCGTTATACGGCACTATCGAATTTGAGTATTTGAGAGGAGAAAACGAATTTTCCCAGAATTGAAATCTAACTCGATCGATTTTCCGCCACTATAGATTTTTGTGTTTCTAATTTTTATTGCATTATGGAACATGCCTATTGTACGTGAAGTCACATAATTATATCTATTTCAGACATGCCTTTTCTTTTGCTAGTATATTTTTGTAAATTCTTTAATTATATCAAATATATAATATGCCTACAATGGTATGACAAACGAAAACAATAATTATGGAATAAATATAGGTGCGTAAACATGACATACATAATTACTTTGGTTTAAATTTAAACCACAATTTCAATTCTGTAAGGAAAATATTTATTTCCGTTTTAACGTAAACCGCAAGATGACGACACGAAAATAACAATAAATGCTACCAATCTTTCGACAGTAGAGTTAGAATTCCGGGCAACTCCATCATTTTAAATTGTTCTATTATTTTAAATATCGAAAGAACCGCCATAAAAAAATATTTTAGCGTGTAGTGGCTTACCATACCACCATCTTCATTATTGCACAAAGAAAATAACCATAAAAATATAGGGATAAGGGTTTTCATTTCATAAATTCACTATTTAGGGTTCCGTAGTAAACAAGAAACTTTTATAGTATCGACGTGTATTTCCGTCCGTCTGTGTCACAGCCATTTATACAAACTACATCAATTAGAAAGCTAAAATTTGGTACGGTAATTACATTATGTTTATAACGCCAACAAATTTCGTGAAATTGTGCTTGTCACAAAGGTTCACTGGTAGAGAATGTCCACCTTTTGCACCCTTATATGTTTTTTGGTCAATAAAGTTTTTAAATCAATAAATAAAATAAATTTAAAAAGTAAAAAATATATTTAAGCGTTTATAAAAAATTAAAAATAAATTACCTACATCATATTTGGAGATGTTTTATTAGTGCAAGATCCAAGGAGTGCAATGCATTAACAGATGTCTCTACGACTCCGAAGTTAAAGGTTAATGATTTAAAAGATTCTAAATGAAAAAAAATGATGCGTAATCGGTTCAGCAATTAACCGCCTCCGTTGTTTCTCAATAATATGTTTTAGTTGTGGGTTTTGTCCGCACGCTACCGTTCTCTGCGTTTCGGCCTAATTGCCGGTCACGCCTCTAACTCGAGGTGAAATTGCTCCAAACTCAATTACGATTTATAGTTTTATACCATTACAGGCATTATGTTATCTTGATTCATTTATAACTGGCGAAGACGTGAAAGTTTCGGACAGTATTAAGTAAGTAATGATTGCAAACCAATCTGAACTGGCACGAAATAGGAAATTGAATTAAGTATAATTCAATATAATTGCAACTACAATTAAGTATTATATTTGGAGATAAAGCCATACGTGAAGATGCTAGCCAGGTAAGTTATATCTGTATAGCCGACAAAGCGTTTTGTTAACAAATAGCAACTGAATAAAACGCACTTGTAGAATATAACTACTATAATGTTGTACTTTTAGCAATGTAATTATTTCTCGACCACGTAAGTACTACCTATATGTTATGTATAGGTTTATTCAAGGTAGGAGGGTAGAAGGTATTACTACGTACGTACTCACATATATGTATAAAATTTTGGGTAATTTTCCATGTAGTTCAATAGTTTCATAGCACTACTCGAAGGTAGTATTCCTTGTGAGCTCGGTTTCTTTAATTACTTTATGTCTTCGCTCAGTTTCATTAATTACTTTTTAATTAATATATAGTATATTTTTACATCAAGCCGTGTGACAAACAAGCACAAGACACGGTATAGTCATCTTAAGGTTTACATTTTCTAAAAATATAACAAAAATAATTACATAAAAAAAAAGTTTTATAATAAACGAAAAATGGAACAAACATCTTACAGGATACGACCAATGATACGACAGTATGTTTGTTCCATTTTACGTTATGTTATACGTTCCTAACATAATGTATAAAGAAAGCTATCTCTAGTCATAACTCAAAATTATAAAGAGATGCTTAAAATATGTAGGTAGGTACTTACGATTTATAATGTTATGCAAATCGAATAACGCTTATAACAGCATTTTCATAGGAACCCGTTTCAACATCTCTCCCTACCATGCCTGTTTACCATATGAATCAAACGCTTGACACTCGCATAAATACACGAACGTAAATATATTATGATGGAATGTACTGATAGATATTATGTTTACGTACTGTATGAGTATATGCAATTGCGGTAGAGTGTTTACATTTTATAGTTTTATACTAATAATAAAAATTCTAACCTCGGAAATGAATAATGATCAGTTACTCACGATAACTATTGAATTAAAAAATATAATTTGTTAATGATTATAAAAATGAAAGTCATCAACGTCAAAATTTTCACAAGATCACTGAGTTTCATCAATATCTTTCTGTGGAATCAATATCTTTGAATCAAAATCACCCTGTACGTGGTGCGACATGCTGACTGACCAACGAGGCTCTGACGAAAAGAGAGGGAGGGCGTAGCGTAAATAGTAAGCTGTCCGATTGTGGAGTAACCTCCACTTCAAAGAATACCGCAGCAAATAACAATTGCCTTGAGGGTTGTTGTGTTCATGCGACTGAAGTCACCAGCACCCTTACCACCAACTCGTATTGCAACTCAATAACTGAATAGAATGCTTATTCATACCAATGAATAAGCGACTCTATGCAATTTCAAATAGAGTCGCTTATTCATTGGTATGAATAAGCATTCTATTCAGTTATTGAATCGGAATAAGAGTTGCTGGTAAGGGGGCAGGAAGGAAGGAGTTGCTGCGTTAGCGCGAGAGGGATATTTCATGTGCCGATTGTAACCGCTACGGTAACAGCTTCACATCAAGCAGGCCGTACTCAGGTTTACCACCCGGCCTAATAAGAAAAGAAAGTATTATTACGTCATTTACCCAACATGAATATTTAAAAACCTAAATTAAAATAAAATTTAAACCCGCGACCACAAAAACAATCTCTTTCTTAATCCATTACATTTATCTGTTACCCGTTCATTGATACTATTATAATGTGCCCAAACACGATTTCTCTGTTGTAAATTGGTGAGGAGTGGAATGTCCTGCAGATTCCTGATGATACTGCAGCATCAAATGAAGGGTATCATGTTCTTTATGTCAATTTCGAATCGATTTGACCCGTGGAAGTTGCTCACATCTCTTTCTAAAATAGAAAACAGCTGATCATATATAAATGGCTAAACAGATTTTTTTGAATCATACGTCACCTACCGAACAAAGAAAAATCAAAATCGATGCCATATAGAGTGCTCAGTGAGAATTTTTGGTCTTATTCGAATGTGTTAACGTTTACAAGCTGATCAAATTGAGAAAAAGTTTCATATTGTGAATTTCTTCGGATATCCCACTGTTGGGATATGGGTCTCCCCTCAATCGAAGGGGTTTAGAGCATACTCCACCACGCTCCTCAACTGCGGGTTGGCGGAGGCCAGTGTTTTCAGGCCGCTTTAAGGCCACTGACTTGGCTTAACGACTGTGATCTAATGACAACAGCCGGTACCGACGGCTTAACGTGCCCTCCGAAGCACAGAGGAGCTCGAGATAAATAAACCCATCCATAGACAGGATGCGGTCGACATTGCTTAACTTGCGTGTTCGATTAGACTGACACGCACAACGACGCCATCGAGCTCCTCATTGTGAATTTATCAGACGCGTATTAGGTACATAACCAAATTAGCCGGGTTGTTCACTTTAAAATATGAGCAAGTAAGCGACATAATTTTGATATGTAACACGCGTCTTATAACTTCACAACATGAGAGTTCTTCTCTATTTGGTCGGTTTGTTTACGTTGACATGATCAAACGCGAACAAAAAACTCGCACTAAGCACTCGGAAAGATCTATACACAGTTACACGCGATAAACTTATAACACCCATACTTTTACTCACAAACAAGAACAAACCAAGAAACAGAAACATATTGTAAAGACTATTTTTATTGGTATCGCTAACTACACGTAAAATGAGTATTTTTTTTTATAAAACTAATGTCGATAATGGTCTAATGGATAGATACGGCTCGTTTACGAATTTATTATATCTATATAAATAAAAATTAATGTTGCTAAGCGCAAAACTCGAGAACGGCTCGACCATTCTGCTAATTTTTGTTTTGATATTTTCGATAAGGCAGGTTCTTATGGAGAGAAAGGATTTAAAAAATGCGAGCAAAATAAAATACCACTTTCTACCCGTTCGAAGCCGGGGCGGGCAGCTAGTGTATAAATAAATATAAATCAAGTTCTCTGTGGATTACTATGCTTGTCATAGGAGTTACCATGACTAACAAAATGTTTAGTAAAGACATTACATAAATGTCAAGAACAGACAAAAGGGTAACGTTGAGAACAACGGAGCCTATTTGTAGATGTAGGTGAAGGTAACGGAAAAGGCGGCGGAATTAAATTAAGATTTCCTAACGACTAAGGCATCCAAGTAGGCATTTCTATTAGAAATGGATTCTTTCATCGCAATAGCTGTATGACTATAAGTATTACTTAAGAGTAGTGTTTCCGAAGCTGGGGGGTAATTATCCCCGGCAGAGGAAAAGCAGGGATTAAGTAGAGGTAATAAAGCTGATAAAAGGAAACAAATTAGTTCAGAATAAGATTTAATCCCTCGACGACACGGTATGCATTTTTATTAGAAATGAATTCTTTCATCGCAATAGCTGTATGACTATAAGTATTACTTAAGAGTAGTGTTCCCGAAGCTGGGGGTAATTATCTCCGGCAGAGGTAAAGCAGGGATTGAGAAGAAGTAATAAAGCTGACAAAAGATAACAAATTAGTTCAGAATAAGATTTAATTTCAGTAGGAGTTAAAATTAGTTTCTTTTATTGTCCATAGGGGTAACAACATTTAAATAGGAGGATTGTGCAACTTTATGAGAGTTTGTTTTTAATAAATATTGTTATTATAAAATAAGGGCAAAAAACGTCGCGGGACGTCTGACCGCTTTTTTATACTACGGCAAACAAGCATACGGTGCGCCTCATATTACCGTACCGTAGCGGTTACTGTAGCCATTTAAACGCTCGTGACATGAAATATCGCTCGCGCGCTTCTACCCCCGCTGCCAACGCAGCAGCTCCTTCCATCCTGGTGACCTCACTCACTCACAGTAACACAACAACCCTCAAGGGAATTGTTATTTTGCTGCCGTATACTGTGAGGTGGAGGTATGTACTTCCCCAGTCGGATAGCTTAAAATTACGCTATGGCTTACCTCTCTTTCGCCAGAGCCTCGTTAGTACATTAGCAGGGTGCATCATGGGCACGCGAGGTTGGCTCTTGGGTCCAAGATGGTGGTGAACCACTTACACTTAAATATGAAACAAGGAAGCTGTTTTGTGTAGAAAGTATGCCTGATCACGCAATGAAAAATGATATTCGCAAACATTTTTGTAATAATCACTTGATCATAATTACGAGTATGTAGTACTTACCTACAGATTAACCATTCCGGCCCGTGTTACGTTATCGTTTACTATCTTAAACCAAACATACAAAAACAGTATTGAGTCTAAATTATTAATACCAATATTATAAATTTGAAAATTTGTTTGTATGATTGCATGTTTGTAACTCAATTATGGTTAAATGGCTGCACGAATGAATTGAATGAAAGGCACATATAATATGAATATTGTAGAAGAAGAAGAAGAAAATAAATACATTAATTGTTACATTACACAATACTATAATACATAATAAAATGAAATTAGAAATGCATAGGTATGTTACACAAAAACAGTGCTGTGTGATGCCCTAATTGGTCCCAATGAACAGGGTACATTTTATACCAGTATTACGGTCACTAATAAGTTTCATTAATTTTACAGTGTTTATTCATTTTTCAAATAGTTTCACCGGTATGAATATTTTTAAGGTTGGACCGATTTTACTGCTCTTCAATGTAATTTTGTAGTATCATTCACGACTCCAATGTCTAAGATGTATAGTAACGTGTATTTAAGATATTAACATGTTTCTTTATAATACTACAATATGAATAACCGCATGAAGCGATTAGGACGTCATATTTACATATGCCTCTGAAAACATACATACAAATCACTGTATATACTATGTGGAAGCGAAAAGTGATCTCATTCGATTATTTCTAAACAATAAAAGATATTTAATAATTAAATTCCTGACGTTGAAAGTACTTCACGAATTCAACTCTCATTGGTTTTAATAATAGTTTATAAATAAACTGGTTTTATTCCATAATTCTATGTTTCCATCTACCATACATTTCGAATGGTCGATGGAAACATAGAATTATGGAACGTACGATATCGCAAAAATAAATTTATCCTAAACTGGAAGACTGCCTAAAGCGATGTTTATTTCTTTTTCATCTAGATTCTTCGGAAGTAAACCTTAATTTATTATGAAAATTCCACAGAAACGTGATCGTCAAAGTCACAGGCTTATTCGATAATTTGAAAAAGTAACTATCCATAAAATGTTTTATAACAGCGTTAAAGTTAGTAAATTCAGTAAACATCATCATTGCGAACATCCGTACAGACGTGAATTAATCAAATACGCACTAAACGTCGGGCCGGATCCCAACAGGTGGCACCGTGCACAATACAACTCGAATCCGACGAAAGAGAACGGCGCGGATCGAAAAGCGTGGTGCATTAGGTCAGTCGTCCACTTCACAATTGTACGATATTGTACAATTCGATTATCGAGTATTATAGGAGCTAGAAATAATTTATAAGAGAACTAAATACACGAAATATGCAACTTTTTAGTCTTGTTTGTTTGTTTTTTTTTTGTTTTGGGGTGTAAGTAATAGACTTGCGCAAAACAGTTCACTGAACTGAAAAGAGAGATGCAGTTCTTTTGACGCAAATGAACTATATCACTCATCTAGTTCATTTAGTTCAATTGCTTCTGTAGTTCTTTTGACTCATTTAGTTCGTTTAGTTCAATGTATCTTTGATTCAATCGACTCAGTAGTTCTGTTGACTGATTCCTTCTACATTCTTCTATGTTCTATTGCATCATTTTGATGACATTGTATTTTTGTATTAATTAAGTAAGTAATTAAATATTTTATAAATTTCCTTCCAAATATTGATTTTCCTTCAAACTTTTCACAGGCTTAGGACTGTCAAGCTTGAGGAAAAAGAAAATATTTAATGGTTAAAATAATAATTAATATAAAAATTGAGCCTTGTACTACTACTATAGCATATTTTCGCTAACAGCTTATGGTTCTTATGTCCTTAGCCTTAGAGTTCTAAATCGGTCAGTCAACCACGCACGAAACTATCTATCTCGTTTTATCACGAACAATTTCAGAATCTTCCGTCCTTTTCGCTCTCTATGAGCAATTTTGGCATTACAACGTATCTCTCTCATTCTAGCTCGTACGCTTTATGTATTTCCGTTCTTTTTACTCTTTGTCACTCATTGAACTAAATAACGCAGTGAACTACATGGGACAAGAAAGAGTGAGTGACAAAAACCGGCTTGTATGGTGAACTGGTACAATTGAACTACTCACTCAGGAACTACACAAGTCTAGTAAGTAATTCATCAACATCTTTGAACCTAAGTCAAATTCACCTGCACGAGGTACACCTTGCTGACTGAAACGAAGTAGCGAGCGTAATTGTAAGCTGCCCGACTGGGGAACTCCACCTCACAGAATACCGCAGCCAAATAAAATTCCCTTGAAGGTTGTTGTGTTCCTGCGAGTGAGTGAGGTCACCAGAAAGGAAGGAGATGCTGTGTTGGCAGCGGGGGGTGGCGGCGCGCGAGCGATATTTTATGTTGCGAGCGTTATGATGGCTACGGTAACCGCTTCACATCAGGCGGGCCGTATACTTGTCTGCCACCCGACGTAGTATAAAAAAAATCATTATACGCGAGTGTGTAATGCAATCTCAATATGTAGTACAATATTTATTGGCAATTTGATCTACACTACTTTGCGTGCTTCCGCCACCAGTTAGTTAATATAAACAACAGCCGGCTGATATCCACGCAGTACCGTTAGTACGATACATTATTGTTATAGTACAGGTAACGTGAACTTAAAACTTTGGCTAGTTTTAATATGCCCTAATAAATGCCACATAAATATAATGTTCTGTGAAAATAATAAAAATATATCCGCAAAATTATAATTCAGGAAGATATTTGCCCTATTTAATTTCAAATTTTTAAATTGTACTCATTAGCTCTAAATACATATTTACGGTATAAAAACTAGCCTAGATTTCTGAATAACCTTACTTTGAATTCTCTACCTATACAAAAGTACCCATAAAAGTTTTGTCAAAATAATGGTTTATTAATGGATTAAGCTGGACAAATGGATATTAGTCCGGACAGACACATATAGAGAGTTAAAGTCTGAAGGGTATATTTTTCGTAACTTAGTAAAAGTATTATTTCGCGATCATAGTTAGTACTTATTAAAAAGAAGTGAGAGAACTAAGTTCAATAGTCACAAAAGTGTTTTGGTAATAATTTAATAGTTTTGTGTTTTAATAACATATAACAACACAAAACAGCATGGCTCATTAATTTTTCGCTTCTGACAACTTTAGCAAAGTCAACACCGCTACCATCATGAATGTCAACTAGAGTTGCCACCCGTACTTTATAATAAAGTATTGTACGTTATTTCAGGTAATTATATTCTACTTTATGAGAATAATAAAGTACACGAAAATACTTTATTTCGCATGATTTGATTTTGAAAAGTTTAAATTAATTTCTTATTTACTTTAATTTAAATATATACTGTAAAGATACTGTGCAATTGTTTAGTAGAAATACAAATTTGATACAAACTGCAAAAGCAACAAAAAATATGTTTTTAAACATAAAGAAAAAGAAATTGTGATTTTTTTTATGCTATGTACTTTTTTATCTTACCTATAATAACCAATGTACTTTAGTTACAAAGAAAAAAGGTGGCAACCTAATGTCAACCCTATCGATTAACGTCGGCTACTTTGCGCGATACAAAACTCACTTAAACATATATCGCTCATCCGCTGCAATAAGGTGACAACTTACAGTTATGTCGCTGTAGCACTTAGATCACTTTTATGATAACCAAATAATAATACTTATTAATGGCAATCATAATAAAATAAAAACAAATAATTAGGTTCTACTAAATGTTACATGCCTGTAAAGAAGAATCAGAAGTCACGTTAAAATTAATACCAACATGACGTTAAAAAAATGTAATGTTGACTTTAAACTAAGTCGTTGCTGCACCAAATGAGCGATATCTATTCTCTCGAATGCAAGTGGATGTTAAGGTTTAGCAATTGCCAAACATGTGTAGTATCTCATAACGTTCCGATGGGCGCACACTAACATTGCCATTGTTTGGTGTAAACGCTTTACGACTATTTGAACTTTTTACAGGTTTACTATTGAATGCATACGACTTCGTCTGCGTTCACTACAACCAGATAATCAGGATCCACGCTTTTTACGGAACTTACAGACTAAACTATTAGGGAGTGCACAAAAAGTCTAGAAGGGTCGACGTGCCACCAGTGTTGCAGCATGGATCCACTCTAAAATTATACAGAACTTGGTGTGGAGAGATCCAGCTGTTTTCGAGGATCGATAATATACATAAACAGAAATGAAACATGCCTAGAAACGAAAATAGCCTATTCTACTAAGATTATAAACGCGCAAATTTGTACACCTAAAACAAATTCTACCCGTCTTTTATTCCCCTTGTGACCATACCATACCATGTCATATCTCTGGATCACCCTAAGGTCGGCTGATAGAGAGTGCTTGTATAGCATTAAGTCCGTTTTTGTACATACCTACATGTTTTACTTGCATGAAGAATAAATAAATAAATTCTAGGAATCGTGAAAGTCAGCCGAGACCTATGTTCCGCAGTGAATCCTATCCTGCGGATCAAATTATGATAGATAGGTATAGACATTGAATACTAAAGATTAGTGTGTACTGGTATAATGCATGGTATCAGTAACACCCTGTATGGCGTCAATATACTAGTATTCAAACGATGTCTCGTTTCATTTTGGGACTCGGAAATTTAATTATAAATGTAACGCACACTATCAAGTTGTAGAATAAAATCCATCAATAATCAATGTGTCAATCAATGTGGAATGAAATAATCAATGATTTTTTAGAGGTTGTTCTAGGTGTAATCAGTGGGGTCTAAATAATGTACCAATGCTTAAAACTTCTACTTCGCTGCCGTTTTCTTTCTTTAGACTATATAAGGTATCTGCGCAAATCGAATTTTCGAAAAAAAATTATTAAATAAACAAAACAATAGGTACTTAATTAAATAAACATAACACGCCGATCATAGCTCGGTCGCCCATTTATAATAAACCTAAGAAGACAGATACTGACACGAACTTAAGCCTTAGCAACTTGATACTGTGCATCCTTCCTTTGTTGCATATAAAGCAATATATTAGAATTTAAAAGTGTATATCGGTAATGTAAAATGACTAACACTCAAGGCAACGTTTAGTCACGCTTTATTCAAAGTAACAAAGACAAAATATTATCTCAACTAATCCGACAACCGTAGATTTAAACTGTTGACTATATCAATAAGTATACAATGTGTACACATAGAACAGTGTTCCTAAGTAGAACAACAATTTTAAAAGCCCACGGATCTGCCTGCTCCCGTATTACTTCAGTCTATATTTTTTTATACCTCTACGATGGAAATCCCTCAACGGAATTGTTATTTTGGCTGCGGTATTCTGTGAGGTGGAGGTACATTCCCCAGTGTGGTAGCTTACAATAAAATTACGCCGTTCCCGCTTAAAAGAGAGGTACTCTTTTTGCTAGAGCTTCGTTTGTCAGTCAGCAGGGTGCACCGCGTGCAGGTGAAGTTGGCTTTGGTTCAAAGATGTTGATGAACCACTTACATCCCAAAAATATATATAATAAATATATAGCCTATGTAATCGATCTATCAGTAAAATTTCACTTAAATCTTTGCAAAAATTTTGAGATGACAGTATCAACCACCACTGCATTGATCCACTTACCGCGTCCATAATGTTCTATTTTTCTGATACAATGGCTTAAGCCAAAAATGCTTCAAACATCTTTACTACAACTTTCCGTGAAAGGTTGTCATCTTTATCTTCAAGCCATTTTTTTCCGAATATGGTTTGGCGGTTTAGTAGTGAAATAGTATACGAATAAAAATATATACAGATGTTTTAAATTGCAGGCATCATAAAACAAACACACATATAAAAAGTACCTAATTATAGTGTTGTCTAAGTTTAATGCGGGTGTTCAATATGCAAATTAAACAACAACGCAGCGTGCGTTATTCCGTCGATTCATCAGTGCTTCAAACAACAATTATACTGCAATAAAATACACAAATTGGGAGGTATAAAACGTAGGGCACGGCGTTGTCGGATTTACACCGTGGTAAAAGAGCACATTTTCCATTGAAGAAACTGTTTCTAAGAAAGCACAATTTTGCAATTAAGAATAATATAATGCCGACCGAGTGCAAATCGGACCAATTACCCGATTCTAGTGAGCACAGTGACTGGGCACGCAGCACGTGTTCAGCATTAATTTTATGGCATCTCGAGAAATTTGGAATAATTGCTTCTTCATTACGGCTTGAAATTCAACTCTACTGCGGCTACTGTTATATCGGGAGCGTATATAGGGAGGAAAAAATTTAGGGATCTAGTAGAGAAAGCAAATACCTTAAATAATGAACATAGCAAATCATCCGATCGGCAATCGTGCGTTCCGGTAGATGTGCATATCGGGCAGTGATGACGCCGAAGTTAAATATTCCCTTCGAACTACTCGATTGACCCCAGAGTACAAGAATTTATAGGTGAAAGGATACAAAGACCTACATAAACCGTAGGGTCAGCCGGTATTTGGGCAGCTTTAGCTGTAATAAATGTGTCCTACATTTATTGACTTTTGAAATTTGAACTTGAAAAATGTATAAAAACTTAGGGGTGTAAGTGGTTCATCAATATCTTTGAACCAAAGGCAACTGCACGCGATGCACCTTGCTGACTGACAAACGAAGCTTTGGCGAAAAGATAGGTTGGGAGCGTAATTGTGAGCTACCCGAATGGAGAATGTACCTCTACCTCACAAAATACCGCAGCCAAATAACAATTCTCTTGAGGGTTGTTGTGTTCCTGCGAGTGAGTGAGGTCACCAGAAGGGAAGGAGATGCTGTATTGGCAGCGGGGGTGGCGGCGCGCGAGCGATAATATGGCTGCGGTAACCACTTCACATCAGGCGGTCCGTATGCTTGTCTGCCACCCGACGTAGTATAACTACTATTGGTTTCTAAAGTTTTATTATTTTATGTCTAAGAAACGTGGTACATTTAACAAATCTTTGCCTTCTGTTGTTCCTAAATATAATACTTTATAGTAATAAATTGCATATAATCTTATTTGTATAAAATTAATGTACCTATTTATTAATTTGTATACTGTTATTGTGACAGTAATCGCCTAGGGATTTTTAAAAAAACAACAGGCATATCTTGTGCTGACGATTTTAGTTCATAAATCGGATTTATACATTTTTAAAGTTTTTCGAATATATCTCAACTACTCTTGGAAATATCGTTATCACTTACTTTTACATATATTTATTATTAATTGACTGTTGTCGTATTCAGGCTTGAAAATACTGGCATTTCCTAAACCGCCAAAATGCGCACTAAACCATATTTATTAAAAGGAGACCCGTGTCCCAGCAGTAGTATAAGTATAGGTTATTGACGAAACTAAATATAAACAATATCAACAAAAATGAGCTGAATAGATTAACAGATAACGGTAACCGCGTACTAGATGCCAATCATGATCGCTTCACACGAATGTTTATACGATCGTTTAACGTTCTTAATGAAATCAACAAGTTTGCGTAAGTCGTTAACATTCTACGCCTTTGAAAAGATTAAACACACAGGTATCCATCTACTCATAAAATAAAAGCTAAAGCAATCGCACTTACAATACGGAAATGCTCGCCAGATGTTTTTCATTTAAGAAATTCAATTGAAAAATTTATTTAACTATCAGTCTCAGCGTACTATAGTTCCATTTAAACAATTTGTTTCAATGAAATAATTGAGTAAAGAATAAAAATGATGTTTGTCCCTTTTCAGATGCCAGTTCAAATTGAAACATGACGCGGGACAGTTACGAGATGAACTCAAACAGGCTATCTCGCGGCGGCTCCCTGTTCGGTTCAGATCCACAAGTACAACTACGAACAGCGTTACGAACGAACGATATCGCAGCGTTTAACAAATTAATCAAAGATGTCGACCTCGAATTTGTCTATCAATACCCGGATTACAAGACATGTCTCGAGATCGCAGTCTCCGAACCAAACAAACAAAATTTCGTGAAGCTTCTGCTACAACATCAAGTTCAAATTAACAATTTCAATGAAACTCAAGGCGGACGAGCACCGATACATTTTGCAGTCGAAAATGGCAACTTAGAGGCACTGAAACTTTTACTAGAGGATGACAGAATTGATGTTAATGCTAAATGCAAAAGTAACACGGCATTGCTCATGGCAATAAAGAAAATAGAAGATTTGGAGGATGATCGCGATCGTGAGTTAGAGATATACGAAGACATGGTTGAGTTACTAGTAAAGGCCGGTTGTAATGCAAACTCACCAGATTCTAAAGGTATAACTCCCATATACTCTGCTGCAAAACAAGGCTTAGAAAGAGTAATAACCTTTATTTTAGACTATTCTAAAAATAAAATTGATTTAGATACGTACAAAGACAGGAGAGGAAAAACGGCAAGACATTTCTTACAAGAAGCATTCCCTCATTTGCTGGCGAAATTTGACTCTTTTGCAGAACCTATCGAAACTATCGACAATGACAAACTGTTCTGGTATCTGAGCAGACATGATGAAGATAAGTTTATCAGTGATTTCACAAAGCTTGTTAATAAAAATGAACATCGAACAGTATTCACAGCGAATAATGGGTCATATACTATGTTGCAATTGTCTGTTGAAAAGGGATTTGATAAAGTAGTGGAGACTCTCCTGAGTTCTGGAGCAGATCCTAACTATACATTTTCCGGTAATTCATGCCGTCCTGTCGGTATTGCGTGTAGAAATGGATTTTATAAAATCTTAAAATTATTTGTAGACCATGAATCCACATTATTGGACCCTATCGATGGAGAGAGCCTTATACAAATAACAGTAAAAGAAACGCGGGCGCAGTATAACAACCCTAAAGCAGATTTCAATAGTTGTTTGGAATTATTACTGAAACAGAAAAATATGGATGTTAATCATTCAGATATGAAAAATAATACTGCCTTACACTATGCTGCTCGTAACGGGGACTGTGATACAGTTTTGGAATTACTGCGCAAGGGGGCCTGTATTGGTTTACGGAATGCATTTAATGAGCCGCCACTAGCTGACATCAATGCGAAGACACTGGAAACATACTTAGACGAATGTATTACCACAAATGGCGAACGACCTAGCGATGACGATTATGAAATACATATGAAATACAATTTCTTAGTTTATCCCAACAACTCCGTTGAAAATGAGCTTCAGACACCATTAATGAAGAATACTTCTAATAACAATCTGAAAACTCAAGATGTTATTTTAGCTCCAGAATCAGATGCTCTGTTATATATGACACACAATGAAGAACTGCGTCCACTTTTGAAGCATCCTGTCATAACTAGTTTTTTATACATGAAGTGGCAAAGAATAAGCTGTTTGTTTTACGGCAATATTACTTTTTATTCTCTCTTTTGGCTTTGCCTCATTCTGTATATTATATTGGGTTATGGAGTAGAGAAAAAACAACCAAATCCCATAGAAGTATTGAACGTTATCACGCACATTGGTGCAATTATTGGCCTAATTGTTTTAATGCTGCGAGAATTGTTTCAGTTTCTTGTTTCCCCAATAAGATATCTACAGAGCATTGAAAACTTGATGGAGATAGCATTGATATTGGTCACCATTTTAATAGTATTTAATGATTCTGCTAAAGAATCTACTAAGCAACAACTGTCGTCCGTCGCTATTTTACTTTCTTCAGCAGAGTTAGTACTACTTATTGGTCAGTTTCCGACTTTATCCACAAATATTGTGATGTTGAAAACTGTGTCATGGAATTTCTTCAAGTTTCTCCTATGGTACTGCATTTTAATAATTGCATTTGCTTTGAGTTTTTATACTTTATTTAGACAAGAAGACGAAGAAGATCAAAAGGCTCCAAATCCAAATGATACCGGAAAAGAGGAAGAGGAAGAAGACTTCTTTGAAGATCCCGGGAAATCACTTTTCAAGACTATAGTAATGTTAACTGGCGAATTTGACGCAGGATCGATAAAATTCAGTACTTTTCCAGTGACGAGTCATTTAATTTTCATTCTGTTTGTGTTTATGATACCTATTGTTCTTTTTAATTTACTCAACGGCTTAGCAGTGAGTGATACGCAGGCAATTCGAGCAGATGCAGAATTAGTAGGTCACATTTCGAGAATAAAATTAATATCATATTTCGAAAGTGTCCTCTTAGGTAATGCCACGGAGTACGCAAAACCATCCAAGTGTTGGTCGTGTTTGCCTTTGTATTTACAAGATTTACACATCATAAAGCCAAGAACGTTGTGCATAACAGCTTTTGCAAAACGAATTACATTATTTCCTCATTTTTTGCCCAGATACAAAATAATTGTTAAACCAAATCAAGACAATAAAATTGAAATACCCCAAGAGGAGACATCGAGAAAGTACAGCGATGAAGACGATAATATTGAAAACGGTCAGTGCTGCTTTGAACGCTGCATGACCTACAGATTAGACCGAAAGATTGTGAAAAATGCAAAGATTGTAATCAGTGAAAAATCAAATATTTCTGAATTTGAGCAAATGAAGGAATTTGTTCAAACGGAGATTGAAAGTGTAAAAGCTATGATGCAAAAGATGTTAGATATGTTAGAATCACGCGACAAGTACTAATATTCATTCCAAATAATTCTTTTGATCTGCTTGTGATAATTTATTGATTATTTATAACAGCACGCCTAATATCGTTATGTAATTTAAGGTCATAGCCCCATTAGGCAAATCATTTAGATTGCCGCCCATAGAATTCAAATGGTACGCTTATAGCACGTGTACTGACTTACTGAGTGCTGGGTGCGATTTTTATTGTGTTAATTTCCTACAAAATGGAGTTAATGTTGTCGAAATCTAACAAGTTGAAAACTGGCACTAAGCATCCTGCATGCAGTTTGCAGTGTTTCCTTTGTTAGCTCATTCAGTAAGCCACCGATTTACTAGAGATATTTACTACAACTGGCCATTAATTCGACGTCGCTGAATTTGAGTTTCAATCCAATTTTCAGCTGAAAGTCGGATGGCCACCAGTCAGTCGCAAATTATTTGACTAATGGTGCCTTACCTTATGTACTAAAAAATACTTAAGAGCGTTTGTACACTATGGCGGACCGAAGAAGTTTATATGTTTCTATAGATTGTTTGTCATCGGGTTTTTGACAGACTACGAATTTGGCTAGATCGACTATACCCCTACATCGGAGCTCATATCTTATCGCTCGGTAAGAAGTGTGCGTACTACAAAACTTTAGATAATGCAACTAATCTTTCGGATACAGTGAATAAACGTATTCCGATTTTGTTAATACGTAGGATTCTGTTTTCGGAGAAAACATCGTACCGGATTGTACGTGGACAAACCCTTATTTTATTTCCTCGGAAGTTGTTCATTGTGTCAATGAAATATATAATTGTAAATTACTATTTTGTAATGGACTATAAATGGAACGACTAGAACTACTAACGTACCGTCTGAAATACTAGGCTAGCATAAGTGAGATATTTTTTAGTCAGGAGTTTTCTATATTTGATTGCCGTTCGTTTTATTAATAACTTGGTGTTAATGTAAGTGCTTAATTTAATTATTATTATATAATATGCATAGCTTGTAATGAAAATGCATTTATGTCAGCCTCTATTATTATTATTTTAAAATACACATAAATGTAACATTTATTAAATGATTTAAGTATTAACGAACTGAAGATACAATATTTTTTTATTGGAGTCTCCTCTGGTACCCTTGTCATTATCTATACCATTTTTAGGAATCCGTACCTCAAAAGGAAAAACGGAACCCTGCTAAGTTTACGTAAAAAAAAAGATACGGCCGTTTATTCGGCAAAAAAACGCATATTTCGACACATTCTCAAGGGAATCAAAACTCATAGGGTACTTTCCGTTGACCTAAAACTATGAAATTTGGCAAGTAACATAGTCATAGACTACAAGTACAAGAATAAATCTCAAAACTATACATTTGTAATCAAATCTTAAAAAATAGGGGGTCTATATTTATTTATAGAATGTCGAAATTTCAAATTGAAGCTACTAGTTCAAATGGGGTGTCATATGAAAGGGCTTGATGTGCACATTGCAAAATATATTTTATTTATTTTTTCCGACGCATTATTTCTTATTTATAATGAAAAATATCAAATTTATAATGATCCTACGTACGGAACCCTCGGTGGACGAGTCAGCTATAGTTTTTCTCAAATCCCACTCCCTGTCTCTATGTTTTTTTCCCACGGAGGCTTTTAACATTTTCCTTATGTGAAATCGTCATCTTTCACTTACTAAAAATACTGTCAATGTACCTAACAGAAAATTACAACATGAAGCTGGAGAATTAACTTGAACTAATGTACGGCATTCGCTGCCGCACTCAAAGTTTTTTAAATTAATAAATTACTGAACCCATTATTTTTCTATAGATGCGGAAAGCGAGGGATCGCATATGGTGGAAAGCATTGGAAAAGGTTTATTAACCAGCAGTGGAGAAACCAGCAGCAGTGGAAGTAGATACAGGCTGATAATGATGATGATGAAGTTAATTTTAAACATAATTATATACATAATTATGTACCCATCTACACCTATTATTTCGTTATATTATACATACACAGGTACAGATTCATTCACTGCAAATGTAACTTTGTAACCCCATTTATATGACATTACAAAGTTATTTATGCAGTTGGTGTATCTAGAAAACAAAACCGGAATTGCAAAATATTTTAGTTTTTCCTTGATTTATACACTAAACACTAACTGTATTCTAAATTTGAAGCTTCTATGTCTGCTAGAAGTGCCTTAGAATTTTGATGATCGGTCAGTCAGTGAGTGATTGACAAAATTAAGAAACTTTGCCTAGTTATAATTCTTAAACTACTTGTTCAAATTGTATGAAATTTGCAATATACTATCTTAGTAGAATGCCTCCTTGGTTACTAAAAATTTAGGCTTCTAGTTTTATCCACAACGAAGTTATAGGGGGTCGAAAATAAAAAAAAAATAAACACGATTAATACAAAAAAAAATACTCATACATGAGACAAAAAATAATCATACGTCTCATACGTCATAGCTGTAATTAGGTATTAAAAGCATTTACTGTTGCTTAACAGATATCCCTTATTAGCCCAGCCGACTACAGAACTGAATGAGATAGGCAGAGCCCAATGATCAGCCAATAGGCCTTTTCATCACAAAAAAATTTTTGTGCGCATGTGTTAGCATCAGCCATCTTTTTCGTACTGTTTTTTGTAAACAACCATACTAAAGTTCTCGCCACCCGTATCAAAAAATAAAATATTACTTAGAGCAGATTTATTTTTTGAAAAAAAAAAAAAAAGTGAAACAATGAATGTTAGGATAATTGATTTTTTGACTGCAATACATTAAATTTGAACTTTGATTGGGTGATATTTAGCCAATTTCGCCTTGTCAACTGTTTGGTCCGTTGGCACATTATTCTTAATTCCATTTTTGATTCTATGAGCCTGTCTAGATGAGACGCTTTAATACTTACTAATAAAGCCGCGTATAAACGCTTTAATACGCGGCTATTTGAGGGGGCCTAGGCCCCCCTCAAACAGCCGCGATCAGCGGTGGCGGTGGCGGTGGCGTTCAGTTGTAACGCTAGGTAACACAAGAAAACATTCAAACAAGCGCGGGCGCCGCGCGGCCCGGACGCGGCTGGCCGCCACCGCAAGCCACGCCCTAGCCCCGCCCTGATCGCCACCGCGTTGGTTTGTAGTGTCAGCGGCCGCGGTCGCGATCACGGTGGCGTTCAGTTGCAAATAATCACAACTGATCGCGTCACCGCGTGACATAAGTTCAAAATGGCGGACAAAACGGAGCAAATAATAGAAATTTTAGGGGTGTAAGTGGTTCATCAACATCTTTGAACCAAAGCCAACTTCACCTGCACGCGGTGCACCCTGCTGACTGACATACGAAGCTCTGGCGAAAAGAGAGGTAGGGAGCGTAATTGTAAGCTACCCGACTGGTGAATGTACCTCCACCTCACAGAATACCGCAGCCAAATAACGGTTCCCTTGAGGGCTGTTGTGTTCCTGCGAGTGAGTGAGGTCACCAGAAAGGAAGGAGATGCTGCGGTGGCAGCGGGGGTGGCGGCGCGCGAGCGATATTTTATGTTGCGAGCGTTAATATGGCTACGGTAACCGCTTCACATCAGGCGGGACGTATGCTTGTCTGCCACCCGACGCAGTATAAAAAAAAAAAAATATATATATTTTTTTTTTTTTTTTTTTTTTTTTTTTTTTTTTTTTTTTTTTTTTATAACAGAGGGTGGCAAGCGAGCATGTGGGTCACCTGATGGAAAGCAATCACCACCGCCCATAGAAATCAGCAACACCAAGGGGTCGCCGATCCGTTGCCAGCCTTTTAAGGGAAATATTGACTCTGTTCTTGAAGGCCCCCATGTCGTACTTATTTGGGAATACCGCTGAGGGAAGTTGATTCCACAACTTTACAGTACGTGGTAGAAAATGCCTTAAAAAGCGTACTGTAGTAGATCGCCAAATATCAAGGTGATGTGGATGGAACTTTAATTTTTGGCGAGTTGTACGATAGTGGAACTCAGCGGCAGGTATCAAATCAAATAGCTCATCCGAGCACTCCCCGTGGTACAATTTATATAGAACGCAAAGAGATGCAACATCTCTGCGTGTAGAGAGAGAATCCAGCCGATCAGAAATCATTGGGTCACCGACAATTCGAACAGCTCTTCGTTGTATGCGGTCGAATGGAGCGAGTAAGTACTGGGGCGCACCAGCCCAGAGATGTGAACAGTATTCCATATGAGGCCTAACTTGGGCTTTATACAGTTGAAGGCGATGCTGTGGTGTAAAATACCTTCTGGCTTTACAGATGATGCCAATTTTCCTAGAAGCCAATTTGGCCTTGCACTCCAAGTGACCACGGAACTGTACATCTCTGGATATGTCAACACCCAAGATACCAATGCTGGACCTAATAGTAAGGGGAGTACCTTCCAATCTAGGAGCCACGACAAATGGGGACTTTTTTGCGGTAAACGCACATACTTGTGTCTTTGATGGATTCAGTTGGACTAAGTTCAGTCTACACCAATCAGAGACGTGTCCAAGAGACGTCTCAATCGCAGACACAAGTTTTTTCCGGCACTCATCGACGCAATCCCGAGAAACATTACATAGACCACTGTATCTTGCGTCTACGGTACTGTCATCTGCATAGCAATGGATGCCGCATACGTGCAGCAAGTCATTGATATGCAGAAGAAACAATGTAGGAGACAATACGCAGCCTTGTGGCACACCAGCGTTCAGGGGTAATAGATCCGAGCGTGCACCGTCAATCACAACTTTAATGATCCGCCCAGTGAGAAAGCTGGCAATCCATGTGCAGAGTTTCTCGGGTAACCCAAAAGAGGGAAGCTTGGATTGTAGCGCTTTATGCCACACCCGATCAAAGGCCTTTGCTATGTCCAGACTAACAGCCAAAGCCTCGCCCTTGCTTTCCATTCCATTCCACTGACTCTGCCCAACAATGAGTCAAATATACCAGAAGATCACCAGCCGAACGACCATGGCGAAAGCCATATTGGCGATCATTAATCAGCTGGTGATCCTCCAGGTATGTTATCAGCTGTTGGTTGATAATATTTTCCATTATCTTGGAAAACAAGGAAGTTATAATGTACACAACAATGGGCCTGTAGTTGGACGGATCTGAGCAAACACCTTTTTTAGGGATCGGGTGAACCAAAGCCTCCTTCCACGAGCTGGGGACCACGCCAAGCGAGTACGAGTACCGAAAAAGGCGGACTAGAACTGGGGCCAACTCCGCGGCACATATTTTCAAAACAACGGACGGAATGCCATCCGGCCCACTCGACTTATGGATGTCCAGGGAGCAAAGCGCTCTACGCACGGCTCTTTGCGTGAACTTTACTTCTGGCATAGAGCTCTCACACCGAGGGATGGTAGGTGGTGTGGCTCCCTGGTCATCGAGAGTCAAGTTAGATGCAAAAAGAAACCCTAGGAGATCGGCTTTTTCTTTTGCAGTATGGGCCAGCGAGTCATCCATCCGTTGCAGTGGTGGAAACGACGACTGACAGAAGTTACCCTGTACGGCTTTGGCGAGCGACCAGAACGCACGAGACCCAGATGGCAAGCGCACTAGTCTCTCGCCAATTTCGCTTATAAATCTGGACTTTGCCTTCGCGATACAATAAAATTATTGTCACATCTTGTTAATTAGAACAACACCGTAACAATGCGCGTGCTTGATCGCGCGGTATGGCTGTGATCGCTGGTCACGCCCTGATCGCCACCGCGGCAGTCTGTGTACAAGTGATCGCGCGATCAGATCACCACCGCCACCGCCACCGCCACCGCCATCGCGGCTGTTTGAGGGGGCCTTTACGCGCGAATTGACTCGCGCGTTCCCGAGATACTAGAGCTTCATATATTCCGTCCAAATGATGACGCGCGTTTCCTCACTCGTGCGTAAAACGCTGGTTATGAGCGCGACTCTCGACTCGCGCGTTTAATGCGCCAGTGCCGCGCGAGTCGAGATACTCGGGCGCCATTACTGCATCCAGTACTACGCGCGAATCCGTAGCGAGTGGACGTATTACAAAATGGAGTGTAATAACTTCGATATTACGACTTTTTATTCACGAAAATGAAAAAAGAGTAGTCATATGGGATATGGAATCTTCACACTATTTCAATAGAGTAATAAAACGTAGGAACTGGGAAGAAATAATCGAAATTTTTGAGCTCTGGGTATAAGTTATAAACATACTATGCGTCATTCTGTCACGAAGAATTGGATGCACGTTACATTGTCGACTGGCTCTTTGTTTACGACGTTTCTATCGACGGCATGCAAGCCACAAAACAATCGCTGCATCCGAGTTCATGTTTATAACTGAATCCCTCCCTGCGTAGGAATGTGCGTTAGACGTGATATCTGGACGCAATATAAATTGAAACGCGCGAGTTCACTCGCGCGTAAGACTCCTCATCTGGACAGGCTCTATAAATATCATAAATCTTTTATATATTATCTTATATTAAACATTTCATTTATGATAAAAACTACTAAACATACTCAATTAAGCATTTACATTTGTCTAATTAATAATATCATATGTACAGCCTCAAAATATTAATTACTTATTTTATAAATGACTCCCATAAATAAACTCACTCCCATAAATAGACTCAAAATATATTTTCAATACTTACAAATAAATTACTAATAAGAATAAAATTGTAAATATTAATTTAGTTTTTATGTTTTAAGCTAGTAAACAAATGTTGATGTTTCTCAATCAACTCACTTTTTTGCCCTTCTTGCGTCCGACGCCCATGCCATTTTAGCCACCATTTCAATTGTTCACAATTATGAGCTTCAACTGAATCATAAATAAGTGAATCCCCAGCGATGGCTTTTTCCAGTAATTTATTTGTTTGTGGAGATAATATTCCTTGCCCAGCCGTTGTTGATTAAAACAATACGAAAGTTTTGAATTACCGCCATTTCAAAATGGCGCTACGCATGCGCTCGTCTTATGATGAAAAGCCCTATTCTCTATTGACCTATCTTTAACAGGATCTCATTTTAATTTGAATTTATGAACTTACAACCCACAAACATTTTTTTATTTTGAAAATATCAACTTAGCGCCTAGATCAAAGATTTCTTAGCAAAGAATGTCTATGTTACAGTCGAAACTCATAATCAGTCAAAACCACTTTTAACTGCTAAAATTGGTCAAAAATTGGTTTGACTAAGAACGTTGATCTAAATCACGTATAATTGATTTATGCAGTCAATGCAGTTGAGATGTGGATCTACTGCCGCATACTGAAAATCTCTTGGCGGGACAAAGTAACAAATGTAGAGGTTATCCAAAGGATGAAGAAAAAACTAGAACTCCTCAATTCTATAAAGCAAAGAAATCTTTGTTACTTTGGACACGTGATGCGAAATGAGAAATACAGAGTTCTTCAACTCATTATGCAGGGAAAGATTGCAGGCAAACGCAGCGTGGGAAGAAGGCGACACTCGTGGCTTAAAAACCTACGGGACTGGTTCGGCTGCAGTACCACCTCCTTATTCAGAACAGCGGCATCAAAAGTCAGAATTGCTGTGATGTTGTCCAACCTCCGATAGGAGAGGAACCGGAAGAAAAAAAAGCAGTCAAAGGATGTTTTGATCGAGGACGTTGGTCAGGTTCGGCTAAGCTTGTGACTTGCTTTTGAAGAGGGAGGAGAGGTACATAAGGTAACTAGTCAAACCTAGGAACGCTTAGATTTCGCGTATTGACTATAACCTATATATGTATAGGCAGTCTGCACTTTATATCAGACAATACCACTTTTGATCAAAACGTTAGTCAAAACCCCTTTTGATTGATTTATGCAGTCAAAATCGTTTTGACCGAATTCCTTGGTCAAAACCACTTTGACTTCAAGTCAAAGTGGTGACTAAAGAACAACGAATTTTATGGTAAAAAGTGGTTTTGGTCGGTTTTGCGTTTTGAGTGTAACATTAATAGCTGTGTTTGAGTGAAGAAGGTGTATAAATTTGAAGTTCATTAGCTTAGAAATTATAGAAAAATAACAGGGCTAAAATACACAGACAGAGATAATGCTGTTTTGCTAAAACACCCAATAAGAAATGGAATTGATTTAAACGATAGGAATCCGGGATAAAAAGGGGATTCCACAAATTTGGCTCTCAAAAACCCGTGAAAGAGCATTCATACATATAAACAATAGGAGGGTCATATGCTTCTTTACCACTTAACGTAGTAGAAATAACAAAAAAAAAGGAACATGATTTTATTTTCTGTTATTAGCGATGCGCAGATTTTGAGAGCAGAGTTGCCTACGGCCCGCCCGATGTGAAGTTACCGTAGCCATATAAACGCTCGCAACATGAAATACATATTGCTCGCGGACCGCCACACCCAACAACGCTATAATGCTAACGCAACAACTCCTTCCTTCCTGGTGTCGTGACTCACTCGCAGGAACACAACAACCCTCAAGGGAATTGTTATTTGGCTGCGGTATTTTGTTAGGTGGAAGAAGAAGACAAACAGATATGTTCATGCACACAAATGTTTGTCTTGTGCGGAAAACATGTCTGTTTGTCTTGGTCTGGGTGTTTTCTATGTATCATAAGTATGTATTACAAAAAAAAAAATGTATTTACGTATGTTTATCAGTTGTCTAGTACTCATAACACAAGCTTAGCTTACTTTGGGGCTAGTTGGCGCTGTGTAATTTGTGTGACAATATTTATTTATTGCTTGCATGTCTTTGTGTAAGTTTGTTTTTTTGGTTACGATGTACATTTTTCATTAGGCGAATAGTTTCCTTGTTTGACACCCGGAGTGGCGTAAAAAAACAAGTACTTACCTTATCAAGGCTTTGTATGAGTTGGCACCAGGAGGGTTCGATGACCTCGACGCACATGTAGTACTGTAGATGTTGTATGCAGCTGAGCATGCGCTGCCGTAGGGCGAAGGCATCCGCGTACAGCCGCGCTTCGGAGAAACGCTTCACCACTTTGTTGTACAGCCATACTCTACAAATATACATATATTTTATACTACGTCGGTTGGCAGACAAGCATACGGCTCGCCTGATGTGAAGCGGTTACCGTAGCTATGTAAACGATCGCAAATCGCAACATTAAATATTGCAAATATCGCTCGCTCGCGCAACGTCACCACTGTAGCCAACGCAGCAATTCCTTCTTTCCTAGTGACTTCACTCACTCGCAGGAACCCAATACCCTCAAGGGAATTATTTGGCTGCGGTATTCTGTGAGGTGGAGGTACTTGCCTAGACGGGCAGCTTATTAAAAGTTTAAAACCTTGTATTTAGTACCCTTGTAAGTTATAACTTTTAAAATTTAATAATCAATTACTATTAAAATAGACATATGAATGAATGAAACATTTATTTGTATCTCCAGCACACACATAATAAATTTTTTCCAGTCTTATAATAATTACTTATGAACTTAAAATGCACATCTCCAATCTATTTGCAGTAAATATGATTTGCAGAAAAATGGCCAAAATCATCCTTACATAAATAATCGGAAACGCTGGCTTTTGGGCAGGGGCCATCTATCCCTTTTAGGGCCCAAAGGCCAGCGTTTGCGAAAACTACGTGGTAATCAAGTCTCACCTGCAAAGTAGCCTTTCCACGTGTTTACAGTAGAAAAGATGTCTGAATATCATCTGGTAGCAGGCGATGGCCTTGTGGTTGAGTATCAGCGAGACCGGCCACTTCACTTCCATGCCGAAGGAGAATGTCTCGATGCCGGTTAGCGGTGGACAATCTTTGTTTTGTTTATATTCTGCAAATGATTTCCTATGTAAAGTTTTTTTTAGGCTACGTCGGGTGGCAGACAAGCAAACGGCCCGCCTGATGTAAAGCGGTTTCCGTAGCACGCGAGCGATATTTTATATTGCGCTCGCAATATAAAATATCGCTCGCGTGCTGACACCCCCGCTGCCAACGCAGTCTCCCCTTCCTTTCTGGTGACCTCACTCACTCGCAGGAACACAATAACCCTCAAGGGAATTGTTATGGGGCTGCGGTATTCTGTGAGGTGGAGGTACATTCCCCAGTGGGATAGCTTACAATTACGTTGCCTACCTCTCTTTTCGTCAGAGCTTCGTTTGTCAGTCAGCAGGGTGCACCGCGTGCAGGTGAAGTTGGCTTTGGTTCAAAGATGTTGATGAACCACTTACACCCCGAAACCCGAGACTCTGTGACTTTGAAGCGAAAACTTTGTTAGGCGCGCTGTGCACATTTTTTTGTATGAGAGGAGGGCAAACTAGAAGTGGGCCACCTGATGGAAAGCAATCACCACCGCCCATGGAGATCAGCAACACCAAGGGGTCGCCGATCCGTTGCCAGCCTATACTCTTTCCTTTCTTTCTTTCTTTCTAACTCTAACTGTATAAATAAATCATAGATTTTTATTATATTTATATATGCCTGCTAGGCGCGGGCGTGGCAAATATGATATAGAGAATGTCTTAGATTTTATATAGCCCTGTCATATAACTATTTCGCACATTATTATGCTTTTCTTTGACAAAACTAGTACGTGAAGCGAAACAAAAAATCGTATCATTCTATCATTTCCTTGCACGATGATGAAAAGATGAAAAAAGCAACTTACGTCAAGTTGTTCCTCAGCAAATCGATATGTTTAGACCAAGACACTGCTATAGGTGAGACAAGAATGGTTATATTACCGTCTCTTACATGTATATAGCAGTGCCTCGCTTTAAATACATAGTATCTGCTTTTTATAGTCTATCATGTGTTTTATAGTTTGCTCACCTTTCTCTTCTTCAGTTTCAATGGATAATATTTTGAACATTTGAAATTGCAGATCATAAGGCAGAAGTTCTACTCTCATATCTTCATTATACGGATCGTAACTTGCTGCTGATAACCTGAAATTAAAGTGTACAGTTATAGGTAGATAAAAATATTATTGTCTTAGAAATACAAAAACATAAATTTATTTTGGAAAATTTTCTGAAGTATACCAAGATGTTGGTAAATGAAAGATTCAATGTTGATGTAGCTGTTGTACGTGTCTTCTGTATCTTCAAAAGGCAAGCGTTACTGACTGATCTATCAACTCACAGCTCGAACTACTGGACGAAAATTTGGCATACAGGTAGATAAAATATTATAAATAAAAATACTCTATAAATATTCCTTGTCAAATTACACAGTGCCATCTAGTCCCAAAATAAGCAAAGCTTGTACTATGGGTACTAGATAACTGATATATATAATAATTATACTTGGATTGATACACAGTCGCACCTTCTCTGAGTAATAGCTGAAAAATTGTGTGTTGCTTTCGCAACATTCCCACTGAACTATGGCCCCTTTGTATTGCTGCAACACACACCTACAATCAACAATGAGTATTCTATCGTCTATTGTAACTGCCGTGCCGCTTTTTGACTTGGCGGGGGCGCTGCCGTGCCCCCAGATAAGCTTATAATTGTACGTGTGTGTAACTGCTGTAATATGAATAAACTATCTATCATATGTACATAAATACATTTTTTTGTTAATATATGCATATAATACATAGAAAACACCCAGACCAAGACAAACAGACATGTTCATGCACACAAATGTTTGTCATGTGCGGGGATCGAACCCGCGACCTCGGAGTTAAAGTGGCCATTGCCATTCGACCACTCGTTACTATTATGACATAGGCATCTGCTAAGAAAGGATTTTTGAAAATTCCCACGGGATACCACCAGGATATTCTATACTCTAACGCTGTTGGTAAGTTGATATGAGTGTGGACCAATAGCATGCTGATAAAATAAATTTTACCTCAAGCAAAGCCCCAAAAGAGATTCCAATTTCGATGGGATAATATCGTCTATCTTTTTAGAGAGCTCTTGTTCCGTAGCATCCATAAACTGCACGATGAAGTCTCCCTGGCTCATTAGGAAATAATTCTTGACAGATTTCAGCCTGCCCATGAGGTCATACTCCTTTAGCAGCAATTCTAAGAGAGATTTACTAGCGTACGCGTACGCTTTTTGGATTATGGCACCGTAGTTCTGTTCTCTTAGTGAATACTTTATTTCTTCTGTGTTTGTCTTAGTTATTGCTTTACCTGTGTAGTAAATAAATATATAAAAATATTAAGAACAATGTGACCGAAAAGTGTACGAACCCAACTAAATTTACTCGGGTATACAAAGTCAGGTTGCGAAACGTTTTTGTAAATGTATTGTAAACGTTTTTTTGTATGTAAGTAGCAACATTGACTTATTCCATACAAAAGTGCTCAAGGATTACCACGACAAATCTGTTTTAACGAAGAAAGTGGCGCCCCTATTTTTATTCTGCTCGTGCACCTAGCACTGACTTTTCCCACTCCATCACACACACCGGCTAGTAGAGTAGAGTAGCATTTTGGTCGCGTTGGAAAAATAGTTTAAATTTTTTTTGTCAGACTAATTATACAGCGCCATCTTGCCCCAAAGTAAGCGAAGCTTGTGATATGTGTACTAGGTAACTGATAAACATACGTAAATACATTTTTTTTTGTAAATATACACTTTTTTTTTGGGGCCCACCACACATTCCCACCACTGTATCTCCTGTGTAGCCAGGATTAACAGCGGCGACCGCCAAAAAAGGCAATGAACAATGAAGTCCATTGCAGTCCCAGGGGTAAAACTACGGCTGCCTTGGAACTCACAACGAATTTAATCAGAAGAAATTAGAAGGAGTAGGAAGCTTTTGGAATTTGACTTCCCCTCTTAGCAATGTGAGAGACAGCAATATGGCAAATAAGGCATTAAAAGCCTAAAGAGATGGCTAGTCAAGTGAAGCTCAACTGCCGTGCACCACGGATTTTAAGTTTCTAACACTATTAGGGACCTAAAACATTGAGTTGTTACCTAACACATCGATTCCAATAATATGAATTGCAAAATCGTCTGAACGCTTGGTAATTCTCCCTTGTTGCTACCAAATCTGAATAGTATACTACCCCGGATGCAACTTGCAATGAATTCAACATGTCATCCCGCTCCCGCTGCCAAAGATCACACTCCCAGAGAACATGGTGTGCTGTTTGATCGAATTCAGAATTAGCAGTAGAACATTCGCATAAGGGCGACGGCACTAATTTAAACGAAAAGAGTTTAGCTTTAAAATTGCCATGTCCAGTTAAAAATTGCGCAACGGGGTGGTCTACTTCTAACCACTTTTTCTTTAATCTATCTCTTACCGATTGAAAGAACAGATACAAGTGGCGTCCTTTGGTAGAAGTTTCCCACCTTTCCTGCCATTCAGACAGCAATGTTTCAAATACTTCATTAATAGGTTTGAACAGTCTAACTATTTTTTCACGATCACGCGTTTTCAAGAAATCAGGGACCATATTTTTAGATGTATAGTACATTGAAGCGCGGCGTTGTACTTCTAAGTCTACCGGTAACACACCTGCTAGCACGGGTAGTGCCTCGGTGCTTACAGTTCTATACGACTTACATAAAAATATCAGAGCAAGGCGCTGGCTTTGTAGCAATTTACGACGTGCTGCACCTATAGTAGCCCTATCTGCCCACGCAGGTGAACCGTACGTAACACAACCTAAGTATGTGGCGGTATAAATAGTTTTTAACGTTTTGAAAGTTAATCCCCACGTAGAGGTAGAAATTCGTGTTAAGGCATAGAAATTCTTTTTTGCTTTTTCACCTACTTGCTTCATGTGCTCAATATAATTAAAATTTCTGTCCAAAAGCAAACCTAAGTAACAAACCGAACCCCTATTAGCAACAGATACTCCATTAAAATGAAATCGCGGTGAAACCTGTAAATTTCCCTTAAGCAAGAGTTGATATGTTTTATGTGGCGCAAAATCGAGACGATTACGATAACCCCAATCTGAAATTAGGCCTAGGCTAGTGTTGGCTAGTTTCTCTATGCTAGATCTTGAATTAGCATTGATTAATAAGAGACCATCGTCAGCGTAACCAGTTAACGAGCACCCTTCCGGTAAGGGTAGGCTAAAAAAATCATCAAAACCGATATTCCAGAGATACGGTCCCAACACTGAACCCTGGGGGCAGCCCTGCGTGAGCACCTTTGAAGCAACATAATGGCCAAGTTTTAATTTAGTTGAACCATTCAAAAAGTACGATCGAATGAGAGAGTAGATATTGCTAGGGCAACCTCTCACCTTAAGTTTCAGCAACAACATTGGCCACCAAGCATTATCAAAGGCACCTGAGATATCTAAGAAAATAGCTACAACATACTTGCTCTCCGAGAGTTCAACAACTTTGCGCACTGCGAGCGCAGCATCAACAGTAGACTTGCCAATGGTGAAGCCGTACTGATTTTTATGAAATTGCGGGCCACCGGGCAGCAACCGTGGCACAACCAAGCGCTCAAGCAGCTTACCCAACGACGGTAGCAGAGTAATAGGACGGTAGGACTTCGGATCGTCCGGTGGTTTATCACCGCCTTTTGGTATTATTTTTATAACACCACTTCGCAAAATGCCAGGGAAATGACCTTCTACAATACACCGAGTAAGTATTGTTAAGATAGGTTCAGCGGCTACTTTACAAGCTTCTTTAATCATTCTATTCGAAATCTTATCATCACCGGAGGCTTTATTTGTAGGCAAAGCTTTAACAATAGACATAAATTCATCCATCGACGGTACATTTGATATTGGAGTGGAAGGGCACATATCCGCCGCGCTCCTAACCTCACGATGGTAGTCACTGTCACTATCGGCACAATCATCAGGAATTAACGCATGCAGAATTGTCTCAGCGGTCTCTTCTACACCAAGGGTATGTGAATTATTAAATTTTATATTGGATACGTATGCCTGATCAATACGCCTATTTGCTTTAAATTCGTTATATAGGGGAGACCACGGGCCCTCACTATTTAATCTTTCTACAATACGTTTTAATAAATTACCTTTGGATTTTTCAACAGCAGCGCGATAATGAGATCTAGCAATACGCAAGTCACTTAGAGCTGTTTGATAAATTTCTCCCTCGATGTTACGTCTCTTTAATTTTGAAATCTTACGTCTAGCGGCACGGAAATTCCTACGCAACCTAACAAGGGTATCATTCCACCAATCGCATCGTCTGTTATTAACTATAGGTTTTCGGCCTAATGCAACGTCAGCGCAATACACGAATGTGTCAGACATAATTTCAACACTTTCTGTGACTGTAAGTTCACTACGAGTAAAATCTTTAGCGCGGGAAGCGAAAAGTGAAGCAAAGCTTGCCCAGTCGGCATTCTTAGTTTTATATTGAAAACCTATTAACTGTTGCCGATGTAAGCTTTCAACAACTGGGGAGAATTCACATACGATCAGACGGTGATCACTACAAGAAGCTTCAGGAAGAACGCGCCAGTTTTGTATTCGGACGTCTGCACTAGAAAGTGTGACGTCAATAAAAGACTCGCCCATAGGGCTACTAAAAGTAGGTGGTGCTTCAGGGGTATTGTGAATATGAAGATGCATTTCAGCAATGAAATCTTCAACAGCAGAGCGTCTGTCGGCATCGGTCGCTCTCAACTTGCCGTGCCATAATGGTGATGATGCATTTACGTCTGCCGCTATAATAACCTTATGACCGGTAAGAGCATGCAACACTCTTCGTAGGTGATACAAATGCGAATCCACAGGGTCAGAAAATTGAAAATAACAACTGACTACAAATACTCTCAAATATGGAGATGTTACTTCAGCTACCGCACAGTGAGTGGACATTAGGTGATTGATTGATGTTATAGTAAATCCGCCTCTTGGCGCATATATACCCGCGCGCGACTTGTTATTAAGTTGTATAAATTTACTGTTTAATTGCGATCTTTGGTACTGCTCTTGAACTAAAACAAGGTCGAGCTTATAGTCCGCAACGAGCTTATCTAACTCGGACGTTGCAATTTTGTCGTTGTGTAGATTTAGTTGTGCAATTACGACGTTATCCATAGGTAGTATTTAAAATATTGAACTCTAACCGAGCTGCGTATGTGGGACAAGACTCTGACCCGATCTTGTGGTCAGCAGTCTTTTTTTGACGCCTACAAGCTGCGCATGTAGGTTTGAAGTCTGCTTCAGACTTCTTCAGACATTCCCGTGAGTCGTGTGCTTCGGCGCAATGAGCGCAGGTGGGGTTATTCGCAGAGCAGTATTTACTGACATGCCCATATTGCTGGCATTTTAAGCAACGCACGACTTCTATATCGTCCACGAATCTACATGTGGCAAAATCTATAAAAATCTTATCTTTTGTCGAAATAAGGTGTTTGCGTATTTCCGGGGAGATTTCGACTCCCATCCACTTCCTGCCGTAGGCAGTAGGACGACGACGCACGATTTTTATGTCTTTTAGGTAATCCGAAAATGTAATTTTTAATTCGTCCTTTATATTCTGATTATATAACGCGGCTAAAAATTTTGTGTCGTCCATTGTGTCCGGAATATCTTTTATAATAATACGCGGGCGGCGTCCTTTGGGCTTTTCGAGCTTAAGTCCAACCGATTTAATGCTTTCAATTGACTGCAGCTTTTTAATTTGAGCGTCATTGGAAACGCGTACTACTACACCGGATTTCGCAGTTTTCTTGACCCCTACAATTTGAAAGCCATCATCGGATGGCTTAATGGCTTTCATAAGTGCCTCCTTAGTCGCTTCGGATGTTGTGAATTCCGCCGATCGTTCTTCAGTTGGATAGGCTACGACGCAGGGCACTGGCTCGCGAGTTTGAACCGGCTTAATTTGTTTTGGCAAGCGAAGTTTCAGTTTTTCGGCGTACGACTCGCTAGCCTTAGTTATAGGCGCAACGGGGTTATTTTTTGCATCTAATTTTAGTGCTAATAAATCTCGTTCGACAAGAGCGAGCTTTTTTTCCGAAATAGCGAGGTGTTTTTCCGCCGTGGCTGACTTTATGGCTAGCATAGATATCAGTGAGGTAACTCGTTGGGTCATGCCCATTATTGTCGATTTATTTGCAACGCCAATTCGCGAGGTCTGCCCGATAATTATTTCATTAATTTTTGCCAGACATTCAGAGGATTCGCGAACAAATTCTACATAATCAATATTTGGATCAACAATTTCAGCTGAGGTGCTAAGGCTTAAATTGTGTAAGTTGTCTATATTATCTGTGCTTGCTGACCGCTGTAATCGCTTTTCATCGGGTGATAAATGGCTTGGCGATATATCACCTAATGTTCTCTTAGCATTAGTTGCCGGCGGAGATCGCGGTGTCAAATTACTACGGCCAAAAATTGGTGTCGTGCCACCAGGATCATCGGTATTACTAGACATTTTATTTATGTTACGAGTTAGCAGGAATAAAACTATTACCTATCAAAATAAAATTTTCCCCGATTCAGGGGTAAATTTATAAAGTGACAACACTGAGAGACTTTGTTGTACTAATATTAATACCAATAAAAAACACTAATAGAATAATAAAATATGAAATTATTACGTACCTTTAACGGGCCAAACCTGTTTTACAATTGATGCAGCTGCAGTCAAGAAGCACAAAAATATTTTTTTTTAGTATACCTACTAGTTTGCGAATAATAATCACTGTATTTACTTATTTACAAATAAAACCTAAATAAGATCGAAATTTAAAGCGAAAATGATAAATTCAGATGAGATCACCAAAATTCACCGAAATGTCCACACACTTTACGAAACAAATTAATAAATATACACTTATGATACATAGAAAACACCCAGACTAAGACAAACGAACATGTTCATGCACACAAATGTTTGTCCTATGTGGGAATCGAACCCACGAGCGTTGGTGTCGAAGCCGCGTCATTGACCGCTACGCCACCGAGCTCGTCCAGATTATTGCCATAACAATTATTTTTAAAAGTCTCTTCTTTTTGTTATATGAGAATGCTCAACAGCCGATGTGAATTTAAAAACTAAACCTTATGACGTGATTCAAAGCTATTTTAAACGCCACCAAAATCTGGTCTCCTTTCCGAGCCGGTCGTATGAACGGGCATTAATATGGATAATTTATTACGTAATTACTGTGACATTTAAAGATGAATACTTAGCAAATGTCAAGTGTGGAATCATCCACACTTGACATCGAGACGTTAAAATATTATGTTCGATATAAATAGATTAAAGACAGGGCAGAGTGTTTTGTGTCGTTGTTTCGCCGGATTAATTACGTCCACGTGGTTGAATATTACGGTAGGATGCTAATATCACCACAAACGTCGCGGTTTAACAATTTATTGAAAAATCTAAAAATGTGATTGGAATGTTGCAAAATTGCAAATACTTACCACATTGACTTATAACGTTCAAGTACTTCCCGGTCCTGAGTATAATGTCAGTGAATTTGTCAAGAAATTTGGGCACTCGATCTCTTTGTATACTGTACCGCTTCTCCCAATAATCTGCAGAATAATCTACTGGAAGCTCTTCCTTGTTGATTAGCTCGTTGTCTTCGATCATAAATTCCTAGAATAGAATAATAAGTATATACTAAAAAGCACAAATATTAAAATGTGATAGTGTTGCTATCGCGTTCTTAAGGGAGGCAAAGATTTTTTATTTTTGAGGTGATTGCGTCCTATTAATTTATGAACGCTGGCTGCACGCACGAAAAAGCATGAATCATTGTTACGTTCCGCTTGAGCCGAGCGTGCAAGCGAGAGCGCGGAACAAGCAATAGAGAGGCACGATCGGTCTGTGCTTCTTATGACGTTATAACGTAAAATGATCGTCTGTAAACCGACTTTCTTTTTCATGGCATTAGATGCCTAACATGACTAAATACAAGAAGATTTTTGGCGAACGACAATTTTTTATTTTATCTGCTAAACGGGCGGACGCTCTCAAACGGACAATATTTTGTTAAGGTTGAACGCTAATTACGAGCATTTTATTTTGAACAACTGAATATTCTTCACCACAACAAAATATTCAAAGCAACGATGCTAGTGGTCGAGAATTTTGACACCCGATCTCCCGAGTTACATTTAATTGAAAGCTATGCTCGCGGCTTTACTCGCGTTGTCCTTATCTGGTAGAAGAACATAACTATGAATAAAAAAAAAAAACAAAAATCATATTTGTAGTGCGTGAAAAGCGAGTTATGACAATTTGCGATAATAAGGTACGAGAACATAAATTGACACATTGTTGAGTGTATATAATACTAGCCATCGCTCGCCACTTCAGCGGTCATTTGCATGGCTTTCATGCAAACTTTTATCCCTAATTTTAAAGGCTTAAATAGGCTTAGGGGATAAATTTGATAAAAAGTATCCATTTATCAAGTTAAACCAAATTACACACAATTTTCAAAATTTTATTACTATCGATGAAATAGTTGCGGAGTTTATCAGGATATACATGAAATTCTTATACCCCAACGATCAATGTGGCCCCACAGCATTGGTGGCCAGATCAGCCAAAATTTACCGTTATAAACGACTAGAGTTTGGTTTCAATGTTCCTATACATATTGTCTTTTTCATTTGGCTTGTTTGTCTATGTCATATATTAATAATGGTTGCCGCACATATCATGGCATCGCCACAACTCGGGTCGATGATATCTACGAAATTCGAAAATACAACTAGGACTAATCAGCTCTGTACACAGCATCATATTGCCTCGGGATAAGCTCTCGATGCTCGAAGCTCTCGAATGGGGAGTTATACGTAGGCAACACCGTCCACCGTCCGTGAGTTTACATGTCTTCGTTTAGTAGAAAACCTAGTTAGAGATTAATTTCAAACTGACTAGAAGCAGAGGACCTACCGCCTAAGCTGAAGCCGATTACGATCGGATGTTTTGATTGCGAAAATCTAACTTAACCCAAAGTTTGTACTAAAGCGCGGTCGCCGAACAGAAAGAATTTGGTACTGGTATTAACCTGTTATTACCTATCTTTATCGCTCCCGTGTAAAATATCAGTGCGTCACGCTCGCACAGATGTAATGGCCGCCGTCTTAAGGGATTGCAAACCTTACTGCAACCTGCCACTGCCAGTACGCCAAGAGGTCAATGTACGAAATTCTTCCTGTTCGGCGACCGCGCTTTAATAGTAACTAGATTACCTAGGAGGAACGGAGGAATTCTACCGTTTTAACTGAAGATGTTTATCACAAATTTATACAGAAGTCTGATTTTCGCAATCAAAAAACACGATGGGTAACGGCAGGTGATGTCAAATTCGTCCCCCAGTTGACGGACAAAGGCCCGCGAGGTGACGGCTAGCTATAGCCATGTCGATTCAGTGCCTCTGTTAGGTTAACGCACTAACAGCAAGGCGATGTTGAACAGTTTCCGAGTCAATATTCTGAACAATTTTCAATCTAGAATTTAGTTTTTATTATTATGTATGGTTAAAATAGTCTTGTGGTAGTCAAGTGGGTTCCAAAGTTCTCAACTGCCCAGGGCATCCAATAAATAATAAAACAATAAATGTCCTATGGGACAACTGATAAATGTACTTAAATACTTTTTTTTTTGTAAATATATACCTATAATATATAAAAAAACACCCAGACTAAGACAAACAGACATGTTCATGCACACAAATGTTTGTCTTGTGCGGGTATCGAACCCGCGACCTCCGAGTCAAAGTCACCATTGCTAGCCATTCGACCGCCGGGCTCGTCAAAAGAGACATCAGTATTGCAATAAATGAGTAAATTGTGAAAACTACCTGAAATGGATCTAAAACAGTTCCTTTATGTATCCACTGATCTAAAATGTATAGGTAGGGTCGACAAGCGCGTTCAGTGAGGAACAATGAGATTTCCTGCGCTCTGACGTCACCCATCAGCATGTTTGTTTTATCGTGTAATACTGTCAATACGGCACCGCCTCGTAGCTCACTCTGTAATAATATAAAAAGAATATTATTATAATATGTTTATCTTTTTCTTTTTTCTTTTTTTTTTCTTTTCATTGATAAATTCAAACGTATTTTGAATATAGTAATATCTACACACTCAGTACTTATATTATTATTTATCTCTTTTTTAACACGGGACGAGCCCGTTCATTTGATAGGCGTGCACGGGGATATGGATCCAACGATAGAGGCCCCTTTGAGAAGTTTGATGTAATGTACGCCCGCCGTGACCCGTTCCAGGATATATCAATGGAATTATTATTTATATTATTAGTTTCGTGTGCATTATCTATATTTACTTGCTGTATTTATTGCTAGATATGCTTCTTTATCATTTCTCTTGTTCTATTCATTATATTTGAGGGCCCTTGTCACTCCACAATTTATATCGAATACTCAAAGATTGGCTGGTAGAGATCTCTTATAGAGATAGCCCTTCATTGTACATATATAAAGTGTTCTTATGTATATAAATTTACGCTCATTATGTACAATATAGGTAATACAAACATACTGGTCCTGGTATTACATATTTCGGTTTTTATGCTGAGTTAGGACCATTTTGCGACATTGCACAGTACTTAAGTTTTTTTCTTATATATTATTTGTGTCTGTTTGACTTGTTTATACAATCAGTGCTGTGTATTGTGCAAATAAATGTTTTTCTTTCTTTCTCTTCAAAAAAAACACACAAGAATAAACCAAAAAAACAAATTAACAAGCTTTTGTTAGATTTTAACAAAAAAAAGTACTAAAAAAATTTCATCAGTTTCGTTCATCAGGCCATTCATTTAATGCTCTGATCATACCGGTTAATATATTATATAAATTACAAATCACCATATTGTGTCGTACAGTGGCACAAGACCCGAACGATTTTGCAAAATTACAGCTCAATGAGGCACTGAAATGGATCAAATTTACGTAAAGAGACTGGGACAAGGGTTCACGCTTGCATGGATGCCATCTTTCGGCATCCAGCCAAGCCAGACATGCCATTATTCAAAGACATGCCTGACAATGCAGTCAGTAATACATCGTCGTCAACCCTTATTCATCCCACTGCTGGGATACGGATCTCCCTGTAATCGAAGGGGTTTAGAGCATACTCCAACTGATCAACTGCGGGTTGGCGGAGGCCAGTGTTTCCAAGCCGCCTAAAGACCACTGACTTAGCTTAACGACTGTAATCTAATGACAACTGCCGGGACGGATGGTTTTACATGCCCTCCGAAGCACGGAGGAGGTCGAGATAAATAAACCCATACACAGACAAGCTACGGCTGACGTTTCTTAACTTACGTGTTCGTTTACACTGACACGCGCGACGCCATCGATCCGTCGTACTCAGTTCGCATGATATAAAAGGGGGTTTACTACTGTTCTCGCGCCAAGTACAGGATTCTCAAGATATAGGAATTAATGCATACCTTTCCAATATTAATAACAATCGCGGCAAGAACTTGCATGGTGTGCATTGTAGGCAAGACAAAGTACCAAAGCTTCTGTAGAGTTAGGCTTCCGGACATATGTTCAGTTTCTAGTTGTGCTATCATAGTCTGAAACAATAACACATCCATTTATATTGAAACACTATTGAAAGGATTTCCTTAAAAGCTGCAGTTTAACTAAAAGTTTCTTGAGGCAGCTTCTTTCTTGTCTGTTTCTTGAGTTCGAACTCAATTTGCTAGGGCACAACATGAAATTTTAGTTTTTAGTTTTATTGTATAAATTCCTCGTTATTATTAAATTCAATTGCACGATTAGTACGCGTAACAGTGCAACTACCTCAAGAAACTTTTCAATTTGAACTCAATTTACTAGGGCACAACAAGAAATTTTTGTTTTTATTTTTATTTCTTAAATTCTTCGCAATTAGCTAAACATGCGGCGTATCTGAATATTCGAACACCCTACCCTGTCCACGCCCATTCAATACATATCATTTATTTTCTCTATTACGCGGTTTGTCTTAAGATTATCTTTCGGTTAGGTTAGGTTAAGTTCGTCTTGTGTTTAGAAATAGATTGTGAGAAGAAAACACATTAGATTTTTTTTTAAATAGCTAGCCGTTATGTAATGCGCCAGATTGTATGAATTGGCAGCGACATATAAATAGCTTTTACACTCTGTCGGCCGATACTGTTATAAACCGTAAATATGCACACAAATATGAAACTCACATAATAATCCTTCAACAGTGTCTCAATAGCCGCAACTAGAGCATGAAGCACTTGACCAGACCACATATCACAGTGTTCTATAAACCTCCTGACTATAGAGTAGTTGGAAGCCAATGGTAACATCTGCTGGACTATTTGCTTGAGAGCGTCATCCAAATCGTTTGATATGATGAATGACCGGGAGTCAAAGATATCCTTCACTGGTTGGTGGACTATAAAGTTTCCTGGGATTCCAGAGAATATGTATAACAGATCTTCAATGATAATATTCTCTTGGGAAGCTATTGGCACACCAGCTGAAAGACATACAATAATTCGTAATTCGATTACAATTTTTAACATAAACAGCTAACAAAATCTAATAAATTTGGGGTTGAAATGGCTCATCACTATCCAAAAGTCAACCTCACCTGCTCGTGGTGCATGTTGCCGTTAAACAATCAACACTGTGGTGAAAGGGAGATATGGCATATCAAGTCCAACTGGAGAAGTACCTCTTAGAATATTGTAGCCAAATAACAATGCCCGTGAGCACTGTAGTGTTCATTGAGCATTGTTGAGCGAGGTTAGCAGATGTGAAATTCTACATAATGGGCATATTAGACATAAGAAATTCAGACTATTTATCATAGTTTCTAGCTTATACCTCACTAATACTAACGAGTCTCCATGTTAGACTATTTGAAAACATTGTAATGTAAAAGGCCCTTAAACATGGAGATGCGTGCGAGCAATACTGCTTCTATCGCAAGCGTGTAAAAGGCTACCGCAACCGTGTCGTATATAAAAAAAAAAACAAAATAAACTAGATCATGCTGCCTGATGTTTTGTCTGCCTGCAGGTGGCAAACAAAAAGCAGAACTAAATCACTAAGATTATTTTTGTACTCCTGCAAGGGAGATAGACTATGTCATCAGAGAGCTTCCCAGGAGGTGCTGCATGTGTTGGAAGCATTTATCTACCACGTCAGACATAAATTATATGCATAGTCTCCTGCTGAAAATAGTCAAAAAGTACCATGTAGGGTTGGAACTAGACCTTATAGCACAGAATCACATTTTATCATTATCCTTTTCTGACGCTGAGTAAGATCATTTGCTAGAGCAAACATAATGGCGTGTTTGCTATCGCACCCGGCAGCATGGGATGTGAGATGATGATGAGAAACTCTTATGCTATATATATCACTCTAGCAAATGTCAGAGCAAGATAGAGCATAAAAAAAAATATTCAGTGCTAACCAATATGGATCAACTCTTACATACCTAGAGAAGAATTGATTGTTAAAGGCTCTTTAGGAAAGTCCCAGGACATGGCTGGGTGATCCTTCTGCCAACTCGGCAAGTCTAAACTGCTGTACCAGTTGGGCCTGAGTTTTGATTCCTTCTCTTCAAATGACTTCATTACCAATTTTTTGCTTTCATCAACTGCTTTCAATAATTTATCCTTAATCTGTGAAGACAATAAAAAATATATATTTAAAGATAATTGTTACACAACATTATTTCATGAATCTAAGTTGCCATCTGCGATTTAGTCCATGTATGTATTAGCTAAAAGTTTTTATTATAAAAAAAATTATCATATATAATAATAATTATCATCTGATTCTACTTGGTATATCAAGAAGAAACATAAACCAGATTTTCCAACCTAACAACTGCAACACCGCATCCAATTTTGTGCGGTAATTTTTGTGTGACAGAAACATACAGACATAAATTCTATAGAATTGTTAATATTACAAATTTTATTATATGTTCAGATGTTTATAATATAATATTAAATCATAGTAGTATCATAAATTCCTGTGAGTAAACCCTTAGATCAATATAAAACAATTTACCTGAGGGAGATCTTCTTTGGTGATTTGATGTTTGTTGTCTCCCAACGTAGGTTTCGGAGCAACTTTTGGCTTATTGATTTTTGATTTCTTTTCATCGTACACCAACTTGTAAAACAATAATATAATATCTGGCAAATTATCAATGCTGAAATATGAGACAAAGTTTAAGATTAACACAAGAATAAATTTTAAATGTAATGCCTCTTGGAAATAGGTAGAGTAAAATCAGTAGATTTATTTATTGTTTTTCCTACTGGTTTCTTTGTTATTATTTTTAGCATGCCGGTAGCTCCACAATGTACTAGAACTTTATTCTACCCATTTACCAGTCTTATCATTTTAATAGTATTTGAATAGTTAGTATGTTTGAATTTATCCATGTTTATATGATAAGGCAAACTTAGTGTGTTTGTCCACCAGTATATATTTAGGACCTTAAAATTTCTACAGATAATATACTAGCGGTTGCCTGTGATTTTGTCTGCATAAACTTTCATACTAATTTTCATTCCCCATTATAATCTCTAAGAAAATATCATAAATAGTTAAACTGTTTATCCTGAAGTTCCCAAGTGATTTTGCAACAACCTAAGCCACAGCAAAGTGTGGTAGAATTTAACTAGTAAGTTAAAACACAAAAGGCAGTATATTTTATTAATATCTAGCAGAAAGCTCTGAAAAGAATTTGGTAGTTTGTGTGCATGCTTCTCATATGGTATAATAAAAATATATTAGTCAGCAAGTCCTCAAATTAGCATGTTATGGACTATTAGATAAAACTTGGATACATCAAGCACGAAATTATATTCAATAGTAGTCTGAAATTTAAATAAACTATCTTAGACACACTTTAAAAATATTAAAGTAGATATGTATAATGTGTTTTTCTTTTCCCAAAACCACTAATACAAGATATAAACATTTGACTTAGATTCTGTTAACGAATATTAATTTGTACCTACTCTGGTTGATGGGTAACTTACTTGCGATTCTTCAGATCTTCATACTTCTTCAGGAAAGTCTTTGCATTGGATGCCTTTAGCGCCAATCTTTGAGCATACTCATTTACTTGTTTCGAGGACAGATTACTGTTACCATAGTTGGGGTCATTTTGTATGCAATCTAAAATCGTGTCCACTTCTAAGCTACATCTGTAATTGCAATATAAAACCCATTACGACCAATTAGATACACATCATACACATGCACACTAAAAACGTTTTATAAATGCCGGAAAAGAAACCTAATAGCTCACCCTAAAACGTCGAGTAGCTCTTTGATGGTGCTTTGCATCTTATCTTTAGGTATTGTCCAGTTTTTAATCATTTATTATATTCAATTATTTTGAAAAATTCATTGAAAGCTGCATTTCAGATTTGTGATGTTTGACAGTTGACAACAGTGTTGCCACAGCCCACAAAAAAAAATTACGTTAAAAAGTTACGTTTATTAAGTTCAAATGTTACATTTTTGCTACAAAAGTTACATTAAAAAATATTGACAAATAATGAATTGTATTTTATCTGCTTTAATAAATTTTTATTTGCCAATTGTTTAAGTAAAGCAGATAAAACACGAATATCATTTATAAAAAATATATGTGGCTTTAATGTTATGATTTTCGTTTCATGTTTGTTCTTATGTTATTATTGTTTGTAATAATTTTCGACATTTTGCATTACTAAATTGTCGAAAAAGACAGAACTTAAATATACATGAAATATGATATGTAGGTATAGACGCAATTATAATGATTGTACTCTTTTCACTTGCTTTAAATTTCATTCCTCTCCACAATTTCGTTTTCAAAAGATACTAAAAATATTTAAATTAAAAAATAGATCTAGAGATGTTGTACCGGTGACGGCTACACTGGAGATTCCGTGGACACCACATAAACTGATCGATCACGTAGATATTAAAGAAATATTATCGTCGACTGATCAAATATGTATGCTAAAGTTATTTGGACCGAAGAAGAAGTCTTAATTGAGTGTCTTTTATCTTGTCTGACTGGTCCCACAATGCCTCCAACAGAACCAAGTGGAGATATATCTATCAAGAGCCACGATCTGTGACAACCTACCTACTGATATTTATAAATAACGCAAAACATTATAAACTGTCGTTTTGAATTGGTTCTATCGTCACTACATAGTATAAAACAAAGTCGCTTTCTCTGTCCCTATGTCCCCATGTATGCTTAAATCTTTGAAACTACGCAACGGATTATGATGCGGTTTTTTTTAATAGATAGAGTGATTCAACTGGAAAGTTTATATGTATAATATATGCATAACATAGTAGAAAAACACTGATAATTTAGAGGTTTCTAATGTGATGTCGTAAATAAACACATTTTTTTGCTCTTTCATTGCAAACGCTGGCTGAACCCAACGAGATAGATCAAAATAATGTAGTACAGTATTGTTCACCTTAAAATGGTCTACAAAAAAGTTCGCGATGGTATATGTCTATCTCTTAGTGGTAACACACAATAACCGTTATTTTATCCTTTGCTTTTTACAAGAAATAATGCCTTATTTACGAAGCGATTTTAAGCAATACAGAATTAATCCTTATCCAATTAAGTACCTTAAATACATTGCGCATTTAATATAGATCAATATGGCCCTTCACAGCATGTAATTTAAATGAATAGTTTAGAAGATATTACACATTTAAAATGCAGGGACATAACGGCTGTGGCGGTACCGGCCGCGGAGCCGGCGGCGTGTGCCTATAACTGGGGAAGGACTGGATAGGACAAAGCGCAAAGACCTTCTGTAGTACATTTAGTATCAGCATTGCACCCGTGCGAAGCCGGGGCGGGTCGCTAGTTTTTAATAAACCCGCTTACTATGTTATACGCAAATATATAATTTTAACATTAACTAAGTTAAAATTATATAATAAGCTATAATAATTTAAAAGCGACATTGTCGGGTAGCTTAGTATATTTGCATTTGCAAGGAATAGGAAGTATGTTTGCAAAACAATATTGAAGACTTTGGTTCGTCACGTAAATGGTTGCCACTGTTCACTCCAGTCAGTCTTCTGTGAGCTGTTGAAGTGTTGTCAAAGTACGATGAAACTCCGTTCTACTTTATTGTTATTACTTTACTGTATACATAAACGATTCTACTTTATTGTTACTATATCTCTCCTTTCCATTAGCGTATGCATCTGAAACTATTTTATTTTGACAATATAAGTTTTTACATCTTTGGTGGTCGATAGCGACATGTTATGTGGCTAACCATTTCCTTCTGTACCAATTCAATTATGTACTTTATAAACAGTTGACCAGACATCATTACATTACTCAAGCTTGCTTCTAACATGGTAATATATAACATCAATGTTGTAGTTACTTTTTAGGGTTCCGTACCCAAAGGGTAAAACGGGTCCCTATTACTGAGACTCCACTGTCCGTCCGTCCGTCTGTCACCAGGCTGTATCTCATGAACCGTGATAGTTAGACAGTTAAAATTCGCAGATTTCTGTTGCCGCTATAACAACAAATACTAAAAAATAGAATAAGATAAATATTTAAGGGGCTCCCATACAACAAACGTGATTTTTTTGCTTGATATTGCTATCGGCAACAGGTAGACGCCTGAAATATTCACAGAATATTTAGTTATATTATTCACTTAAAAAAATATATAAAAAATAAAACAAATATTTTATAACCCTTCCCATACAACAAACGTGATTTTTTGCCGTTTTTTGCGTGATATAGGTACGGAACCCTTCGTGCGCGAGTTCGACTCTCACTTGGCCGGTTTTATTTAAATATCTAATACGATAAATGAATGACATCATATTTTCTAGATATGAAATACCAACACTTCAGCAAAATCATGCTTTACCTGTTTTTCCCTATAGTGGCAACGGTAAGTTTCATTTTGACATGACCTCATCATAATTTTTCAGCGCCATTCTTGACAGGTTTATTCGTAAACTGTTATAGATTTTTAAGCTATTGCATAGCTTTTATCGCGGGCTTTGAGCGCGGTGAACGAATCAAGAAATTCCGTAACGAAAATAAAACCTAACTCCACCTAATAAGAACTTTGGACTCCACCTGGCTTAAGAACATTTCCATACAATACATACTCGTATTTCGCCAGTAAGTATTATCCAGTCAATGGCGCAGCTGTAAATGTGTGACCAATTTGAACTATCGTTTCTTTCTACGTTCGCGCCTCGATCTGGTCATTACTCTTTTTGTAACTTTATTCGATGTTGGTGAATGACTATACTTTTTTTGATCTTTTTCGCTATTATTATTTTTGACATTCGATTTTGACATCATTATTTTTGACATTGTTACTGATTTTGGGATAAAATTTTAATTTAATAAAAAATGCATACGATGGCATAAAATTTTAATTTAATAAAATAGCTGTTATCTCGGGCTTTGAGCGCGGCAACCGAATCAAGAAATTCCGTAACGAAAATAATATCAAAGAAAAAACTTCAATTAATATCAAAGAAAAAAAATACTGCATAAATAAATAAGTAATTATAATTGCGTAAGTTTTACCGCGGCAACCCCGAGTGCCACGAGATGGTCAAAAGTTACGAAAGGTGTAAAAAAAATTACTAAACGGCAACGTTGGTGACAGTTTATTTCAAACAAACAAATAGTGCCAGGAATGTAAAAAATAACAATAATCATCAATGTTTTGACTTTGTCTTTTGACTTTTGGCGGGAACTCGTTATTAGATGTCGTGCTTTTAAAATTTAATAAATTAAATTTTTCATAATTTTATGTATATTGATATAATACATATATTCATAATAAAGATAGTTTAATAAGTTGCAAGTTATAATTAGAGTACATACAATTAGTAGAATATTTGATTTAAAGTGTGTAGAGTTGTTTAAAAATGTCGCGCCTAACAGCAGTAAAATTGCACTGCCTGTTTTGCTGTTGAATTATTATGGATCTAATAGATTCTGAGGCGTGATCGTACTTTATTTTACTCCAACCAGCCCACGACACCTCAAACGTTAGCAATCTTTTAAAACTGCTGCAGGCTTCCGGGAGCGATGCCGGAGATTGGAGAAGTCGTTGCCACGCTTTATTCTGTAAGCACGTCACCGTTTCTTCTGCCTTCATACATAGTTTTAAACAAGAATTTTTCGTGTAATTGTATAGATAGGATATACTACTTGGTTGAATGAGCAAGGCTTGGTGCAAGTAACGTGACATTTAGTTTTTTTTTATATGAAAGGGGGACAAACGAGCATGTAGGTCACCTGATGGAATCACCACCGCCCATGGAGATAAGCAACACCAAGGGGTCGCCGTTCCGTTGCCAGCCTATACTCCTTTCTTTCTTTCTGGCTATAATAACTTAATAATTAAAAATAATGACCTCACTCACTCGCAGGAACACAACAACCCTCAAGGGAATTATTATTTGGCTGCGGTATTCTGTAAGGTGGAGATACTTTCCCAGTTGGGCAGCTTAAAAACTACGCTATGCCTACCTCTCTTGTCGCCGGAGCCTCGTTTGTCAGTCAGCAGTGCACCACGTGCAGGGAAGGTCGGCTTTGGTTCAAATATGTTGATGAACCACTTACACCCCTAAGTTGTAGTAGTGCCATCTATTGTCGAATAGCACAAACACATAAGCATTTAGCGCAGCATTGGTAATAGATGGCGTTATAGGTATTAAATATCCGCCGAGCTTTCCTCGGCGATTTTAAAAATGAACTAATTTTCTCAATCCCGTTATATTGTTAATTTCATTGAAAGCGTTAGAACAATCTGCGTGATTGTCGTAAGTAACATATGTACATATTTATATGCAAGCATTGTTTAATTAAGAATAAAATGTACGTCTTTATTAATACCAGGTACTATATGTTAATACCTATAACACAGAATAATATACTCTACCTATACACACATAAGTCAGCAAAGACACTTTTAACCGTTAAATTTACAAGAAACTGTTTTTATACGTTATATTTCGAGTGACATTTACAGATTTCGAAAAAAAAGTAAAAGAAGAAAATAAAATTACATTTTATTCATTTTTTTTATATCAATTGATCCGGTAACTTATGGAGCAACTAATGTACGGATTAGATACTGAATCAGAGAATATGTATTCTCTGATTTAGGTTACAATATTTTATAGGAAACGTCCGAAATTAGAAATCGGAAAACGCCTTTGCAATGTACATGTATTATTTTTCCAAAAAATTATATTACTAATGATTGAAATAAAAAATATTCCAACTAGGTAGGTAGGTAGATACATAGGTATACAAAAATCTCATGTCGCAGTGTTTGTAGCATTCCTTCGAAACGGCTCGGCCGATTTTTATGATTTTTTTATATGTATATGTATTTCATAAGTATAGACTTTTTAATGATTAGACAGAGGCAGGAGTTGTACGTGAATGCGAGTAATATTAAATAATTTTCCTGTCTAAAATGTATAAGTTTTTTTTCAGTAGGCAGTGCTTGTTCAGAGCGCCCCTACAAGTTTCGAAATATATTATCTACTCAACAATAGATGGCACTACATGATTCTAACGAGAAGACACATTTGATGTGTCAATATGACGCTCTAATAGCGTACACAGTAATGAAAATCCTAGAAAAGAAATACGCTGACGATGAGGACTACAGTCTTTTCTCTACCAGTAGCGTTCGGAAGTACCTCCATAGAACATATGTTCAGGCAGGAAGGGAAGAGCGGCGCAGAAGTGCAGAAAAGATCCAAGAGGGTACCAATTTTGAATACGTGATAAGTTCTAGTTATTAGTAGTTGACGTAGTATGTTGACCGATCCGATCTCAATGCTGCATCTCAATCCGTGGGGCTGGGGGTGAATTTCGAAAAGACCAAAAGCATGTACAACTATTTAGTCATTTCTAGCCCGGTTATCGTAGAGAATGCCGCTATTGAAGTAGTTAGAAACTATGTCTACCTCGGATATTTCATACAGCTTGGCCGTGGTAATTTCAACAAAGAGATCAATAGGTGCATTCGATCGGACTTGGCAGCTTATGCAAATCTTCGGTACAGATACCCCAATGCTTGAAGACTAAAGTCCAGTGCGTCCTCCCAGCGATGACCTATGGTGCAGAGATTAAGACACTGACCATCGTACTGGTCCATAGGTCGCGAAGCGAACAATGAATGCGAGGCAATGCTAGTGGTTTCTTTAAGTGATTGAATCCGGAATGAAGAAATTCGACGGAGAACCAAAGTTGACATGGCCTTCAGAGTTTGGAAGCTGAAGTGGCAATGGGCCGGCCGGTCACATCCGCTGAGTAAGTGATGGCAGGAAGGTATTAGAGTGGAGGCCGCGCGTATGACGACGAAGGGTTGGACGCCCTCCGTCTAGAATCTAGATCTATTTCTTAAGGTTATCGGACCATATAGACTCTAGATGGTCCGAAAACCTTAAGAAAGTGGCTGGAAGCGGCCGGATGCGGAAGGCGGAGGATCATATTTGATGTTATTGGAAAGCATTGGGGAAGAGCTATATCCAGCAGTGGGTAGATAAAGGCTGATGATGATATTGATTATTGACTATTTACGCTGTTTCATAACATAAAGTCGTAAATCATATAAAGTTGTTCGTATTTTTTGTTTATTACGAAATAAGAAAAGATCAAACAAGTAGCCATCTATACCATATACCGAACGTGTATTGTGAAGTAATTGTAAACATGACAAAACGGGCTATGTTCAATAGCTCGTTTATTTGATCCGTAATATGATTTTATGAATTAAAGTGCCAACCAAACAAAGCTGTAAAGCAAATCGTGTAAAAAGTGGTTTCTCACTATCAATGTTGTAGTACATTTTTTTTTTCAAACACGACGATGCGGCGCTACTCAAAAGATTTGACAAAAGTTCGGCAACCGTTTGTAGTCGTTCAAAATTTTATTTTGATTATTTGATGGGAAAACTAAAGATCAGCACTTGTATAAAATTGCCGAGTCACAACAGAAAGGACTCTAACAATAAATAATTTGATACGTGCAAAAAAATATTCCGTCGCTTGCGAATTTCACACTCATTTTTGGCAAGCATATAATTTCAAAAGCGATCCGCCAATTGTTTGTGATGAAAAAGTTGATTTTTTTTACTGATTTGTCAAGTATTGTTGATGTCGTACAGAAAAATAAATAGCAGCTTGATGGATGGGCTATCGCACGTGCAATGTTATGTGAAACTTGCAAGCCAAGCAATGTCTTTGGATAAAATGGATGTTAAAACTTCAATTCTATATAGAGATGGGCAAAATGTCGAGCATTTACGATAAATGCCCAAAAAGTACTCATAAATTCCCAATTTATGCCGAAAACTAGGCATTTATTGGGCGTTGTAAATGCCTGGCATTTTGTCCATCTCTAATTCCACATCATCATCTCCATTCTGAAGGACCTCGCCAATCGCTGGACTGTACAAATTATGCTCGCATTTATCTCCAATAGGCTATTTGACTAACATTTTTTTCGGTTTGATATGTAGGGACGTCTCCATAATATAACCATAGGTGAAAGAATTACTTCGATAGCACAAAAATCTCTCGAGATATGTTAATTTGAAAATCACAATTTTACAACTGTCCCGAAAACGCTCCATACAAAAGACTACCGAATTATGACGTCACAGGTTTGTATTTTGTATGCATCAAATTAGAAATTTGTACGATAGCTATGTTAAATATTACGTATATGTGATTAGTATTATAATAAAAGTTATAGCATTTTTTATAGCTTCTCCAATGGGAATATTATTTTTTAATAGTTTCATACTTTTAAAATGGACTTTCCCGCCAAACTTTGATCGACGCTAAAAAAAAGTCTGACTGAAGATATTAGAATGAAAGTTTGCAGATCTTTATAGTTTTGTGTATTTTACGATATTGTTAAATAATTTATACAATTTTTAAAGATTGGAAAATAGCCAATTAAAATTTTTGTCGCTTTATTTATATTCCATATTATTTTTTCTGCTATAGAAATATATTTCTTTACTCTTTCTGTGATTATATAGATCATTTTAATATTATTCTTTCAATAGTTTCAATACAATGTCATGATAATATGTTCCTATGATCCTTATATAGTCCTAGCAGATGGTTTACAAATTTAATAGGTACATTTGTGTCCATTACCTGGAGGAGAGCCATCTCATTTCTAGATTTTTTTTAACGATTATGTAGGCATTCTCGTACTTTTATGTAAGTACGTTTTGTAGAATACAACCGTTAATTCCGGCATATTATTATGTACCCTTTATTAAAATAGTCAAGAAACATGACGAATTTTTCTTCACCAAATTTTTTACTCTCCATAAAAGTCAAAAATAAAAAAAAAATGCATTATTTGTACCTAATATTCAATATAGTGTTAGCAGTGTTAAATCAGTATTGAATTAATAGAGATTTCAATAATCCTTAATTACAGCAATAAATACGTATGTCTTAAAACGGGGTCGACGTAAAAAACGAACGCACAATGACAATATCCCATAAACACCTGAGTTTATGGATCCAATGAAAAACGGCGTGTCTTTGAAATCTGTGCCTCTGATGTTGGACAGGGATGGCCATTCTTTCGGCTTAGATTTATGTGTTTTATACTGCTCGTCTATAAATGCCGCACTTTTATTGGCCGCGAGACGTTCACTGATTAATAAAGTGGGTGGAGACGCGGAAGAAAATAACGATAGCGCTTCCTAGAAGCTATATATTTGACCAGTATTAGGCGTTTTTAAATAATTAATTTCTTTGAAGCGGGAAGTTACTGTAACGAATTTTGAATGGTATAAGTTTAGCATAAAATTATTCAAGTCAATAACCGACATTGTAACACATTATATTATTATAAAAAGAGGTTAGTTTAATTCTTATTATAATAAAAATTTAATACACGGATGTAGAAACAATGGATTGTGTTTTGAACAAATCACTTTGATGAAACATATTGCTGTGGTTTTAATCGCATCATAGGTTTTCCATGCCGATGAATATATGTACCTAAAATTAAGCAATCTGTGGTACATACCTGTTCTTATATCGTACTAAAGATATGAAAATTAAATCATAATATTAGTACAATTTTCATGGTAATTCACCATAAAAAAAATATATTCGTGTAACATGACATGACTCAGGCAGAATGCCAAAATAAAGTTTTATGACACAAAAAACAAGCACATGGGGTCAGAAAAGGATAGAAATATCCCATCCCCACATAGGATAGAAATATTTGCAAGTGCAGACCAAGGGCTATTTACCACTGCAATCATGAGTGCGTTTGGCATTGCGTGGTTATGGAGAAAAAACTGGACACACTAACACGTCACATCTTCGCTTTATATATATACCTGTTACACGCGGCTTCGCCCGCGTGGTCCAGCTGCCATTGATTTGTGTATATTTTTTTCTTGCTTGATGCTGTATTCGGTGAGGTGGAGGTACTTTCCCATTCGGCCAGTTTATAAATACGCTGTACCATACCACTCTTTCGCCTATTTCGCTACACGGCAGGGTGCACCACGTGCAGCCGAGCCTGGCTTTGGCTCTAAAAAACATTTGCTTGGTTGTTTAAAAAAATTCATGTTAGCAATTAAGTTCCATTCGACGTGAAAGAAGGACAAATGATTATAAACTTAATTTTTTTCCATGGGAATAAAATGTTTTCCTGGATAAAAAGTAGCCTATGTAGTGACATAGCCTATGTAGTGGAGAGTGCTCCAGACCGGAAACTATCCTCTGTTAAAAAATCATGTCGGTACTTAGGTTCCTTTCGACGTGATAGAAGGACAAATGATAACAAAGTTTATTTTTTTCCATGGGATTAAGATGTTTTTCCGGGATAATAAAAATAGCCTATGTCACTGTCCAGACCGTAAACTATCCCCATTAAAAAAATCATGTCGGTACTTAGGTTCCTTTTGACGTGACAGAAGGACAAATTTATTAAACTTTATTTTTTCCCGTGGGAATAAGATGTGTTTTCGGGGATAAAGAGTAGCCTATGCCTCACTCCAGGCCTTAAACTATTTCCAAAAAAAAAAAAATATGTCAATTCGTTTGTTATTTTCGACTTGAAAAAAGTACAAACAAACAAACAAACACACTTTCACATTTATAATATTAGTATGGATAGCCTTCCTTGAAATATAGGCTATCTAACACTAAAATAATTTTTCAATTCGGACCCGTAGTTGTTGAGATTAGCACTTTTAAACAAACTCTTCAGTTTTATTATTATAGTATCGATTAAATACTTGTGATTACTGATTAATAACATATTTATTTGGATTATTACTTCGCAAATAATGCATTAATTATAAACAAATTTGATTACCATAAAAAAAAGGTAATAGTGAGTTAATCTTATATGCTGTCGCGGACTTTTTTTTTTAGAACTTTTAAAGAGGATCAATTCGCAATACGCAACGTAAGCCCTCAAAAGGAATATTTTTTTTCCAGTTTTTCGTTGGTGCTCCGCTCCTGTTGGTCTAAATAGCCTTCCTTGAAATATAGGCTATCTAACACTAAAATATTTTTTTAATTCGAACCAGTAGTTCCTGAGATTAGCGCGTTCAAACAAACAAATAAACAAACTCTTCAGCTTTATAATATTAGTTTGATTAATATACTTAAAATTTTGAATTCTAGAGGTGATTTAAATATAATTAACTAGACAATATCTTATGAAGATGTTATGTAAAGTAAAATTTCTTGGTAAATTCTCTTAACATTTATAGGTAGTATGGGGGTGATGCATTGACTAAGTTAATATGTATTATATTTCGGAGATGTCATTTGTAGACTTGTGCACTGAACTAAACATTTACTGTGCATTTTTCACGACAAAAAATTAAAATACCGTGTGGCCATAGTATTCAACTAGACACAGGTATAAACATAATTGTTCAGATATAGTTTCAAAATTGTAGATATTTATCAAGCTTCAACAGAAAGATAGAAATGTTAGATGACTTTGTTTTATGAAGATTTGTTATAAAAAGGAAAGGGTTAAGTTATAGAGGCTCTACCACTACACTACTAGATTACTTAATATTTACTCCGTAACTCTACTATCTTCTTCGGATATAAAGGATAGCGTCATAGGGTACATTATGATGCGTAATTATTACGTCAGCGACACAAAAGGTCTACATAACTCCATCTATATATACCCACAACATACCATCCATCTATATATACCCAGCCTGGTTTTCTACAACATCATTATCAGCCTGTATCTACCCACTGCTGGACCCTCCGCCTTCTGCATCGAACCGCTACCAGCCACTTTTTTGAGAAGGCACACTTTACACTTCGTTGTTTTTCTACAAACTTTACTCAAAATCAGTGATTCATCTACTGATTTTGACAGACGAGAAAATAACTCTTCTTTACAGACATAGGTAGAGTTATTTTCACGTTTTGCATGCTAATTATTAAGGATATGAAAATGGTGAATAAATAAAAGAAACAATGTAATAAAAATTGAAGAATTTGATGTGCTCCCGGACACTAAACACTTTATATGCTGAAAGCATGCCCGCTGCTTTTCCATTCTGGATGCGCGCGGCGCGGGTCATTATTTAAAAACAAAACACACACGTTGACATAATCGCTATGCTGTATTTGGAAAAAATACATTGTTTAGTGTGTCCTCGAACAATAGAGTTAACAGTAAAGTCGCTTCTTATTCCGCTCGGATACGGACGCGGGGACCGGTTGGAGTCTGTAAATTCCGTACATTGTAATTCAGATTGTATGTCGAAACGCACGAGCCGGCATGCGGCAATGCGGATGCCTTGGGTTGCCTGCCACGCACCTCGAACTTTGGCTTTGGCTACCAGTAACTTGTGAAGTTACTTATGACAGTATTGTTTGTTTTCATAAGATCTACGCTATTTCATTTAGGTTAGGTATTTATCCTATTTGAATGATTCTTTATTAAGTCGGTTTAATGGTTTGTTGAATTTTCTGGGTACGGGATTTTTTTTGTGTCATGAAATTTTATTATGGTAGTCTACGTGAGTTATACGAAATATATTTTTTTTATAGTGAATATCATAATGAATTATACAAATATATAAATAAGAATGAGTTTTTTTTATACCTTCAGTACGATGAAAGTGTGGAACACTGTGGATCATTCGACCCCCGAGCGAAGCTGGATAGATCAACTAGTATTTTTTATAACTGTCACAAGCACAGTTTCTTCTATCAACCCGATCACATCAATCGTAGGGTTGATCTTATAATAGGTCTTATTTATAAAAAAAAACACGATACACAAACGGCACCATACTTTTTTGATGACACTTTATTATTTTTACACCGATTTATAAGTGACGTCCAAAAGTAGGACATACGCTTGCCCAGATTAATATTAACCCACATTTCACATCATATAAAAACTATCGTGTATTTCGCGGTAATCATCAAAATAGTGATGTAACAGTAATTATTTCCGCATATATCGACTAGTAGCCGGCACGACGCACGGTAGGACCGGGTTAGTTGCATGGTTGCATCAGCGGAAAGGTTGCCGGGCCTGCGGTAGCCGTGGTTACATCAGGTGGCCATTGCGTCCCGCTGTTACCCAATATATTAAATTGAGGGAGCCCTGCGTTGTTATTGATCATACGCGTTTTATACATAGGCAACTACTATGAAATAATTAAATGAAGCATTTAATTATTATAATATGACGAGCTCGGTGCTCGAATGGCTAACAATGGCTACTTTGATTCGGAGGTCGCGGGTTCGCTCCCCGCACAAGATTAACATTTGTGTGCATCAACATATCTGTTTCTTTTGTTATATCAGACGGTACATTTTTCAAAACTTAAAAAAAAAAAAAATATTTATAATTTTCGAATCAAAAATAATTCTCATAATCAAAATATGCATCATATCATTAACGTCCATGTATGGATCACAGAAGTTCATGTGTGCCCAATACGAAATTTCTAACTTAATCGGTTTCATCGGTAGAATCAGAACACAGACACAAGTAATTCTATAGTTTCCTTTTTTTTTCTATATGGCCGTACGAAACCCTAAACAAATAAATACCTAGAAAAAATTATATTTCATGTCATGACGTTTTTCAAGGATACTTAAATTCATATTAAAAAAATACATTATTATTGTCAAACATATTTCACACAGGTTAAGGTTCCGGCTATGTGTTCGTGGAAATGACCATTTTCGCCGTAAGTATGCGCGGACGCACGGCCGCACGTGGCTTGAAGGCAAAAGGGAAGGCTGTGGAGGGGTACCTACGCCAGTGTCGCTGACCGCAGCTTACGCATTGCCTTGCATAAGGAGCCGCCTACCTTTGTATTCCGGCACAGTCGCGGACTCCCCAACTAGCGAGAATGGTGCGAAACTATTCATGTTGACACTTCCCAAGTACCAGTTAACAATTGTCATTTTTTTGTCATTGTAATATCGATAAGGTATCGAACCGGTTTCCCATGAAAGCAGCGCTTCATTAGCTAACACAGAGGCGTCGAATGAGTATGTATGAATAAATAATGCTGGCCATTTTGTGGGTAGAGCAGGGATCCTGCCTTCGAATTCATAGTCATTGACCTTAGGTTCCTATTGAATTGATATAATTGTCAGCCATTTTGTTAACAAAGTACTACTCGATTACCAATTGTTTCATTGCTTTTGGTTTTATTTCACTGAAACAAAAGAATGTATTAGTTTAATTTTACGGTTCGTCTGATGTGAAGCAGTTACCGTATCCTTATCACAACATGAAATATCACTTGCATGCCGCAACCCCAGGTGCCAAAGCAGTAACTCCTTCCTTTCTGGTGACCTAACTCACTCGCAGGAACACAACAACCCTAAACAACCAAAGGTTAATAATTTCCCTTTCAGTTAACTACTACAATTTCTAAACACCATAACAGAAAGAAACACTTTTGAGTGGGTATCTTAGTTGTACCTATATTAGTAAGTATAATCATCTACACTACATATCGAGTTGTTAACTTCGTAATTTTGCTTGTGTATGATCCGATTCAAAAACTCTTCCCACTATATTTAGGAAGGATAGTCTTAAGAAGCGTAGAGATAGACTGCACCACCAGGGTGGACATAGGACATATTATATTGTGTATGATGAACACGTAACTTATTATTTTATTCTTTTACATTATCTTTAACCTGGTTTGATCAATGTTAGTGACTCGTTATTTATTCATTGGGTAGGCTATCCATAGAACCAACTTCAAGCATTTATCCTGTTGTATAGGACAGACAGGATAAAAGTTTGAAGTAGGTCCCATTTAAATTAAAAAAATAAACTTTAACCCTAGCATAAGGGTAGAAAAATAAAGTAGAATTTAAAAATTTTCTCAAAGGATAAAAAAATAAACTTGGTCTTGGGTGTAACTTAACTAACTAATAAATGAAGGCTCCTGCGAAAGTGAAGTAAAGCTTATCGACCCTGACCGGAGACTTCACAGACCTCACCGAAGACCGCAGCAAAATAACAATATCGTTGAGGGTTGTTGTATTCCTACGAGTAAGTGAGGTCGGCAGACGTGAAGAGATGCTGCGTTGTTGCATTAGCAACGGGGGTCCAGCGTGCGAGCAAGACGTCTTGGGCTGCAAGATTTTCAATCGTCTATCTACGGTATGCGATTTACATCAATCATCATCCTTGCATATTGGATTGGACCGCTCGGTGAAGGTATTAGTCATTAATAATAATTGCAATACTCAAAAGATCATTAAATCTGCAAGCAAATGGTCTCTTGACACAAATGCGCAGAATTGGTTAGAAAATTATGTAAACGGAAAAGTGGGAACTTAATTTTCCACCAATAGTCTGTGAGTTAATAAGTACTATAAGTAGTAATAGTAATTGCTACTTATTCTGCTAGGAAATTTTCATTTAGGCTGCCAACTGCAAGGACATACTTCTTCAGGCTGTTTCCTCAGTGGCGAGTGACAAAATTAGTTTTCCTTGCTCTACTTATTATTACATCGCCATTGCCTCGATGGACTCTGTCACGACGAGCAGTTTAGGTTGACTGGTTGTTCGGAATTTTGGGATATAAGAAACATTCCGTTTTCATAAATTAACAAACCCTCTGCGAATTTTATGTCATGTTATGCTAATTAGGTCAATTAAGCTATTTCTTGACTAAATGAAGTAAAAAAGAATTGCAAAATTAAAAAAAAAGATCACATGAGTACAAAACAATCAACCCTCAGTCTTAGGTAAAGTGATATTTTAGTAGTGGGCATACTAGCAATAATCAATCTTTGTATATAATATACTTATTATATACTACTGTCTACATGTCACAGAACTCTTCCTAAGTGGCCGCGCTGGTTTTAATGCTTTTTTTTGTATTTTTTATACAAAAAATATGAGAGGGTGGCATACGAGCATGTGGGTCACCTGATGGAAAGCAATCACCACCGCCCATGGTGTTCAGCAACACCAAGGGGTCGCCGATCCGTTGCCAGCCTAATTCTCCTTCATTTCCTTCTTTCTGATGATCTCACTCACTCGCAGGAACACAACAACCCTCAAGGGAATTGTTATTTGGCTCAGGTATTCTATGAGGTGGAGGTATTTGCCCAGTCGGGCAGCATAAAAAATATGCTATGCTCTACCTCTCTTTTCACCAGAGTCTCGTTTGTCTGTCAGCATGATGCACCACGTGCAGGTGAAGTTGGCTTTGGCTCAAAGATGTTGATGAACCTCTTACACTCCAAATGGGTTCGAATGGGTTCCTGGGTGGTTTAGTTTCACATAAATGAACAGCTGTGATGAGGACAGTACATCGTCTGTCAGCTCAGCAGGTATTATTTCATGTTTATGTCACTAAGATGATAAGATGTTACATGAAACGATGTCTGGTGTTGCTCCAAGTAACCGCATCAGTATGCGGCCGAGACGAACATTTCCTGTTGGCCGCGTTCCCGCAACGCTATGGTAATTTAATTGTGCTTTACGACTGCGGAATGGATTACCAAAGCAACTATGGGGTGACGTGGAAAAACCCTATTGTGTCCACTGGTAATCCAAATAACTGAGCTTCGAGGGAAGGAAATGACATGATTGGTTTTTTGTAAGTTTAACTTAATGTACCGCTGCGTCAGTTTTCTTAGGAGGACTTAGAAAACAAGAGGGAGACAGTTTTATTACTTAATACCTATCCCACAATACCGGTGTCATATTTGCAGGAGGCTAGAACATATTCTGCCACGCTGCTCAAATGCGGGTTGACGAAGGCCAGTATTTCCAAACTGCTCAAAGGTAATCAACTCAAGTTAATACCACAATACCTTGTCATTAGATGACAACAGCCACAGAGAGACAATTTACCTGCTAGTAAGTAAATGGCAAAACGCACCCACTTTCTACCATATTTCCTATGTAGTAAAGATTATTCAAGTTTATTTTCAATAAAGCATTCATTGCATTAACGGAGGTAAAATCTTGACTGCCTTTGATAAAATATACTTAATTAGTAGAAACTAGTAGAATAGGCTTGTTGCCCATGTCACAAAATTATAAAAACTCTCTATCAGTAACGTAAAATACATAAAACTAGAACGATCTTGCGATCTTAAAATTTTAATAACTTATGTACGATGTGTTTTATGTTCGGTCAAAGTTTGATGGGAAAGTCCATTTTAAAGGTATGAAATTATAAAAAATAAATATTACCATTGTAAAAACAATAAAAAATACTATAACTTTTGTTACGGCACTGGCTACATAAACGCAATATTTAACATAGCTGTCGTACAAATTTCTGATTTAATGCATATAAAATAGCACGGTGTGACGTCATAACGCGGTGGCCTTTTGTATGGAGCGTTTTCGGGATAGTCCAAAATTGTGATCTTCAAGTTATCATATCTCGAGAAGTTTTTATGCAATCGAAGTAATTATTTCACCTATATTTATATTATTGTGACGTCTTTAAATAGCAAATCGAAAAAAAATGGGATACAAGCCTATTGTGAAACTTTACACTTGGTACCTAAATGACAAATATTTTTCTACCAAAACACCCAAAGTAAATTGCTGTTGTGTCTAAGCTCGCTCTAATATATAATAACACAAAAAGAAAAATCTGTCTACAAACAAACCGTGCACTACCTGCCTTATTCTTACCTGTTTTGTAAGCTGCATTTGTTGATCATTTATCTGGTTTATATTTGCAGTTACCAACCAGTACCGTAAGGATTTTCTTACCAGATATACTATGAAAGTGAACTATGAGATTTTGAATAGATAAATAAATACTTACCGGATAATTGTGAGTCGTTCTCACACATCGAAGGTTTCGGCATTTCATTAACTCTATTATTCAGTAAAGTAAAACTTGAAAACAAAATGTTTAGGAGAAAACTAATTCCGCAATTGGAATGCTTGTGTGCATTCTTGGTGGACGGTCAATATCTGTAATACAATATCAGTAATGTTTGCGTCCTGACTCATGAGACAATAGAGGCTATATCACCTTCTCTTACACGCACTTCCACTCATTATGGCTGCGGTCTTCTGCAAGGTCGAGGCACTTCACCTCTACTTGTGTGTCGGTCTCGACATACCCTAAGTCTCTCTCGCCAGAGCCTTTTCTGCTAGTCGACATGGCGCACCATGTGTAGGTGTGTTTGAAATTGGCTCTATTGACCGTGGAACCATTTACATCCCAAAAATATTTAAATACGGATTGCTGTCCGCTGTTTATCCGCGTTCGCGTATAGTAAATCCATAGACAACCTAACCTAAATCTAATACTGCCTTATGCGGCTCTGGTACACAGGGTTAACTTCATTTGCATTACTAGTGACGTACGACACTGACGATGGACGACGCGGACGGCCGTGCATACGCGTGCATTAAAAAACCCTATATCTATAAACTATCTGAAAACATGATGGGGTTTAGAGCGTACTCCTCACACTGCTTATCTGCGGATTGGAGAAGGAAAATGTTTTGAAGGCCGTCTAAAGACTATAATCTCGCTCTTCGAAGTGTTTCTGCTGAGTCACACTGGCATTCTCAAGGGAGACGTAAATGTCGTCAGACGAAAAGAAACACGGCTCGCTGACTCGTACTGCAGCAGCTTGTGTTCCACAACCGATACTCTAAAAATCGTATCTCCGAATTAAAGATAAGAAATTTTTACCCCGTTTCTTACCAAGACAGTAAAGTATTTTTAAGTTATTAAAATAACAAACAGAATAAAACCGAATTTCGCTTTCTTAGCGAAAACTATTCTATGTTGCTAGCAACATAGAATATATATGGGTCTAGACCCATATCAAGATCCGCAAGCCTACTGGAAATTGTAATAGAAGGGGATGCTCATCTAACATTATAAAAACAAAGAATATCGTGCACCAATCAATCTTTGTCTTGATTGGTTTTGTCTAGGATTGTTCAATATCGCCAAATAAACTTGCTGTGCTCCCTTTTAGATCAGAAGAGGATAAATAACAAACTAATAAGAATATATTTTTTATTATCCTTCTTGTTGTCATGCCATTCGTCACATATGGCTAATTTGTATTGTAACCAGGTGCCTAGTGAGCCCTCTAGGCCTATAAGGAAATTAATCTCCTCAGAGCCATGACGGATTTTCCCGCTGTTCTACAATTCAAGTTTTACCATATACAGGGCGTTGACACTCGCTGCGATCACATAATAACATGTGGATAATGTGCCAATTGTGAATAACAAGTACCTAATATGTAAAGGCAACACATAAGACTTAAAAAGCATACTGTATTGTTAGGAGCTCAAGTCATTTGCATTCAGATGGGTTGGTCATGGTGACAGGTCATAATATTTTTAATAAATAAACAACCGACTGTTACGTGTTCCACACAGTTTGTTGTATAGTCTAAGCACGCGAAGACTTGAAAAATCTTACTGTAGCATTCCATATTGCACGTCGGCATCAACCCATAATCATCCCACGTTGCACCTCCATATTGCACGTATCAGCAGTTAATTGCAAAGGTCTAACTTTATGTACCTGCACGTTAGCAAATTTGTCCTTATAAGGGTACGAGTCTCGACATGACCTGCCTTTCTTCCCCCTGAGCCTCTCGTCACACATATAATTTGATAACTTCCACGACTTCAACATCAACGGTTGAAGTCGTGGAAGTTATCAAATATTATTATTTTATTTACTTTGCTGACGTTTGTTTTTTGTGTAATAACTTTCGTCTAATATCTCAAATAGATACCCCCCACTCATTTTTGTGTCCCCTGGGGCCCGCCGAAGCTGAATCCGATTACCACCGGATTTTTTGATCGCCAAAATAGATCTTAGGTTTAAGTTAATGATAAACATCTTCAGCTTAGTCTATAGAGCTCTATGGTTTCTATCAGCTAAGCTAAATACAATTACCGTCAATCTAAGCTAAACTTTGATTTTCGCGATCAAAAAATCTGATCAGCTCCGATTCGATTCTATTTCAAATTGAATAGAGTCGCTTATTCATTGGTATGAATAATCATTCTATTCAGTTATTGAATCACAATAAGAGTTGGTGGTAAGGGGGCTGAATCGGCTTCAGCTTACGGTACGGCGGTAGGCCCGTTGGTCGGTATAGACTACTTTGGGTATAGATTACTAAGGCGTTATGTATACAGACATTTCATATTGTCGATTATACTTTAATCGCCTTAGTCCAGTGGTACCACGAGTATATAGTATGTACGAGTGTGCGTGGTCATGCTAATAGGACAAATTGGTAAGACCACGCTTCTGGAAGGATATATTATAAAATCCATAGAAATTGTACCTTATTACTAAAGCCATTATATTATCCGTGCTAAAGCTCAATTTTCACTCTCAGGCTCATCTTGATGTCAGCTTGGTACCTACTGCCTTTGTACCAAAGCACTTAAGTCAATGAACCGCCCTTTTTGTTTTTCACGTACGGACATGGCATACGACATGGCGTTCTAATTTAATTGTAAATAATGATTAGATTAATAAGCTTATACCATGAATGGACGAGAACCCAATATGATGCTATAACAATTGGCGCTTGCTTCCATATAAGGGTGCAGCAAATTTGGTTGCAAATCGATTAACCGAACTCCATTCGTCATTATTTATAAGTAATCCTTATTAAATCTTTGAATATAATACTCATTGATTATGTCAGGAACATTTAACATAACGAATTGGTAATGTAAAATAACAATTGTAATTATTATACCTAACCTTTCGATAAACAAAAGACAAGATTATAATGAAAGAACACGTGCAAGTTCTTTTAGGGGGCATGACACCACAAATTCATTTAGTTTATTAATAAAACAAAAAAAAAAAAATCGGGTTGCACTCCGGGAGTGCCGCAGAAGTGAAAACTTGAACTTTGTACATTTTTGAATATTTTGGAATGGTTAGGGAATAATTATGCACGAATTGCTTTATTTATCAGTATAAAAGTGTACTATCAATTACGTGGTAAAATAAAATATTCATTTATTGCGCTATCGTACACAAACTTGCCAATTTATATTACACTAGCTGTGCCCCGCGGTGTTACCCGCGGTTTATTAGGGAAAATAAATTGTGTACTGACGTGAAATAACAACTATTCACATTTTTAGAAGCAAATCCAGGGTGTCAGCCAAATTTTATTAAAATCTCTCCAGCCGTTTAGACGTGAAGAAGTAACAAACATACACACACACTCACTCACAAACTTTCGCCTTTATAATATTAGTGTGATTAAAAATAAACAGCAGGAGCAGGCATACATTTTCGATGCGCGGTAGAAAGCGAGGGGGTTACTACGTCCTCCCCAATGCAGCGCCGGCGGTCAACGTTACCTCCGTCTTACGAATTTTCGATCAGGCCACGTGTCCTGACGCGAATTTAACATTTTTTACCATCCCAAAAAGTGCACAACGCCGCTAAAGAAGTTTCACATCGAAAAAAAAAATATTACTTATTAAATCAAAACAGATGACTGAAGAATAATACAGCCAGTAAAAGCCGGTTGAAGCATTCAAATTAATTCATTCGGAATGTCTAGAATGTACATCCTTGTTTGGCCAGTGCTTAGTAAACATAAACGTTATAATACAATCGGGTACTCACTCACAGGTCAAGGCACTAAGAATTGACACAGAATACATATGAGTACAAATCACGCATATGTACATATTTAAATAACTTGTGCCTAATGTTAGAACTTACTATTTAATGTGGATTCACCTTTACGTTAGTTAAATAGTCTGAGTCGGGCAGAAATTCAGCTACTAGAGAATAGCCATTATGTTTCAAATGTGCAGAGACTCTTAATCCTGTATCACTATATCCCTTTCTTCCTATCACCAGAGCCTTGTAGTTCTGCTCTTTCTGCCCTACCCTCACAGTTTATTATTGTTAATTTTTATCTGAATCCGAATCTGTAAATTTTTGCAAAACTTGAGAATTTGTAATTTGTATTTTTTTTATCTACTCTCATACTGAAATTTTAAGATTAAATAACTAAACACTGAATCTTAATGTCAGTCTTTTACGCACAAGCCATCAAAATAAATTAAAAATGATACTTTTCAATACAGCTCTTTATGGACAACTGTATCGAAACTTAACTTTTTTTCCATTTCGATACAGCTTCAGCCCTGGATTCAGCTATATTAAGCAGGTTCCAATGCAAATGCATTGCAATTTTGCAAATTTTTTTTACATAATCTGTAAACGCGGCGCTCACGCGGCGAGTCGCGCATGCGCACCACGCATGCTCGATCTGCAAATGGAATAAGAAATAAAGATAGGAAGAAATAAAGCTTCATGGTTTTATTTAAATTATTATTATCATATATTTCGTGAGATTAGATAAAGTAGTGTATGAAACTGCACATAATTAGGTCTTACAACACTCGTGTGATGTGACAATAGTATCACATGAGCCGAAACACTCGTATTTCAAGAACCCTTATTATGCAATAGTTTCATAAATATATATTAGGTTGGGGAAAAAGTCTTTTCGTATTTTATATGAAAATTCAAAACATTTTTTAATAAAGTTTATTTACATTTAACTAAAGTATGTAGGTGCCATTATGTTCGATAACTTTTTGTCATCTTGTAGGTAGAGACATGATCCCATTACTATAGAAATTTTGGGACTTCTGTTCAAAAAACCGCGACAAGTGGTTTTGGCAGTCTTCTCGTGATGTTAACCTGACATTGCCTAAAGAATTCTTAAGAGACCGAAACAGGTGGAAATCAGAAGGTGCAAGGACTATACGGCGGATGCATTAACACCTCCCAGTCAAGTCACATCACGAGAAGACTGCCAAAACCACTTGTCGCGGTTTTTTGAACAGAAGTCCCAAAATTTCTATAGTAATGGGATCATGTCTCTACCTACAAGATGGCAAAAAGTTATCGAACAAAATGGCACCTACATACTTTAGTTAAATGTAAATAAACTTTATTAAAAAATGTTTTGAATTTTCATATAAAATACGAAAAGACTTTTTCCCCAACCTAATATATCCACGTACAACTTTTGCTACGATGAACACGATGTACGAGTATATACGATACATATCTAAATTTAGTATGTACATAGTTACACGAGCATTATAACATCCGATAGGTATTGTATATTCCAACGAAATGACATAAGTTTACCTAGTTAGTAGACAGGTGAACGTAAGTAGCAGGTTCGATGCGCACTCGCGTCCCCGTGCATACAAATGACGATATTTGGCGGTCACACAGTCACAAACTACAAAAGTTTTATAGCTCAAGTACATAGTACCGAAGACTCTACGTATCATCACGTACTCATTGTGAAAAATCTCTTTATAGCAATTGATACTTGGAATATTATCGTAAACGCTTCCGGTCACATATTTTCTTGGAACATACATTAATTACGAGTGGTTTCTTTAGTTGTTTTTCATTTAATATTTCCTTGTAGTAGTTGTACTTAATTCTTGAAGTGCATATTGAATTGGTATATTATAAACCTTGAAGTAAACTTGGACACATTCAGAAATAAAAACCCGCCGACAACCCATTTACGATCATTAGGAAGTCATGAAAAAGTTACAATGATCAGTTTTTGTGTATAAAATTATAATTTTATTATCGCGCTGTTTAATTGTTGTATAGGGCTTGTAAACAGTCAATATTACTCGAATAATAATACTAAGTACCTATTCTCTTTTTCACGAAAAATCCGCAGTAGAGCAGTGTGGTGGAGTATGCTTTAAACCGCTTCGATTGAGGGGAGACCCGTATCCCAACAGTGGGATGATTATTGGTTGAAGCCGATACTCTTTTGAAAAGATTGCTTGTATAATTCTAATAATATAAAAGCAAAGTCGCTTTCCGTGTCTGAATGGCTATGTATATAACCGCTAACTCCTAAACCAGTAAACCACGTGACGGATATCGATGAGGTTTATACTGTTAGATTTATCTTTTTTACGGGAGGTTTGAATTTACAATATAACCCCATTAAGGCGGTGCGGAATATTCCATACTGGTTATATCAAATATTTCAAGCGAAAACGCGCGCTGCTCCTGGTTTTATACTCATAAAACAATCTATAATCTATTTTAAAAATCCAAGTGGTATTTTAAAGTTCGTACTTATATCTAGGTAGACTTATAAGTACTATAAACAAGAATTCTTGATAATTTTTATTATGTAAGAGAAATATAATTTACAGACATACTAAAAAATATTATACTGGTTAAAAAAAATATAACAGAATTAAAAATAAAACTAGATAAATTATCAAATGCCCCCTGTGGCGCAGCCTGCCTGTGTGCAGCGTTTTCTTGCAGCTGCACTGCTATACTGACACGTTGCTCTAGAAAGCCGCCAGCTCTTCGGTCACCGGTGGCCTCGACCAGGCGTTTGGAGAGCTCATGAGAAAAAATCAGATCCCAGCCTGAAAAATCGCCAAGACGTCATTTTAAACTTACAGGAAAGCAGATCCCAAAATTTCACTTGCTGCGGTGCGGGTCAATAGTTCATCGGTAACGTAGACCAGGGCTGTCCAAGGGACGGCCCGCGGGCCGCATGCGGCCCTCGGCTAAATTTAAATTTGTGCGGCCCGTGACGTGTTTCTCATTTATCGGTTTCTATACATTTTTTTGAAAAATTAAAGTCTTATAACTAAGTGGTTATAATAAGCTCAAATTTTCAAAGTAGGTACCTAGTAAAATGTCAAGTAGATATTTGTGTCTGCGGCCCGCTAATCTATTTAGTCATTTGTAATGGCCCGGTATTGTATATGGTTTGGACAGCCCTGGTAGACTGAATGCATATGCATGTTTTGTAAATGTGAAACATAGATACACTTTAAAAATGTTTGTATATTTTTGTTTAAACTACGTCGGGTGGCAGACAAAAATACGACCCGCCTGTGTGAAGCGTTATCCGTAGTCATTTAACGTTAGCAAAATTAAATATCGCTTGCGCGTTGTGGTTTGGATGGAAATTGGATTATAAATGACGGAGTAATGAAATAACAAACCTAACAGTGCGTAGATACATGCTTGATGACGATGATGATGATGATGAAAAAAAAATGGAACCAATCTGGAATCATTCCCTTTCCAATAAAAGTTTTTTTCAAATCGGTTAAATCACGGAGTAATTCAGTAACAAACATTAAAAAAAATTACAACCGAATTGAGAACCTCCTCCTTTTTGGAGTCGGTTAAAAAAAATATAAAGTCTTATTTAAGCAGCAGCAAGGAATTGCCATTTAGTCATCGCCAGTTTACGCTACTGCGATCTCTATTGTAAATTTACTACGGTAGTTAACTGTCTCGTTTCTAGACAATTATAGTTTTCGATGGTTTATCGACCATAACTTTTAATAGAGTTGCTAATGTCGTAAAGCTAAATCGGAAGCTACTGTGAAATTTTTCAGTCGACAAACCGTTGAAATTGCAATCATCTATATAAAAGAAGAAACTTACTGTGCGACTGACTGATATATCAATGCACAACTACAAACCACTGGAACTAGAGATTCCAAATTTGGCACTTAAGTTTTTTATGATTTTTAAGGGTGCACTAAATAGGGATACCGGAATATGCGCATCCGAATTCGCGGGCGAAAGCTAGTATATGAAATAGAAGTCAAAATATGATATCTTCTGATGTTAATGCAGCAGCGATGGCAAAAAGCGAATATAATTACTATTGCTAATGCTGTAAGTATTTATATGTAACGATTAGTTTTCGCCCGCGGCATCGCCCCTGTGTATGCCCACACGAATGTTGGTTATATCATGCCAAAAAGTATTATAATTGAAATCCTTTTATTTAAAATTATCCTCAGAATATAATTGAAATCTATATCAAATTTCGTTCAAATGGGTTCCGCCGTTAGGTCGTAAGAATACAATAAACAGATAGACAGACACAAATTCGTATTTAACAATATCAGTACCTTATAGATCGATGTAAAAGTATAGAAAAATAATGAGTATTTGACAGTCAACTTACAAAGTTATACAAAAGCTCATTATTTATTTTGTTTTGTAGATAAAATATTATTTTAATTTTTATTGCTGTCATTTTCAAAACGCTATCTGTAAATATTAGTTGCTATCCCCTCGACACTAGATGGCGGTAGGTGTCACATAAAACCATGGAATTAAGAAGGACTGTCGTCATAAAACCAAAACGTAATATGATTCATTAATTACAAAAAAAAGATGTTACATTGTTGAAATCATAATAAATTTTTCGTAGCATACCTCGAAACATATAGTGACTGTTTTAAGATAAATCATAACAGGCTTGGGGAACCATAATCTCTTCAAATTTTTCATGTCAGTTACCTATCTACTAGGAACGTCTTAGTAGATAATTGAAATTTATATATTTATTCGTCATTTATATATTTTTTCTGTCATCTTTCATAACTATTTGAAATAAAATAAAGATCCTTCCAAACATACTGTATGAGCAAACTACAAGGAACATTCACCATTTCTATTATGTGGTTATTTTTTATTGCGGATGTTCCTGAAAAAATGTGTTCAACAAATATCTATCGAAAGGACTTGCTATCTAATTCCGGAAAAAAAATCATGTGTTCAAGGTGCTCATTAATAATGAGTTGTGAAACATTTTTCTCAATTTATGATCTATGATTTTTTGGAGAATTGGATTGTAGTAAAACTACAATCTAGTTTTACAAAATGGAAGGAATATCGGAATAAACGGCTGAGTGTGGAATTTATCATCGATAGAAAAATATAGGTAGGTAGCACTGGTTAAATGGAATCGTTTTTGGGTATGGTTTGACAGCTTGTAGCCATAGGCACGATCAAAATTTGAAGTATTTATTAATTTGTGGATCTAATGTAAAATCGAGGATAATTTTGTGCAATAGTGTTCCAGAAATATGGTGATGTGTTAAATAATTGGTTGTCGTACAACATAGCGTATTAATCTCGAATCGACGCTGCCTAACTTTATGTTTATTTTTGTCAAAGGGCTATATTTCATGCATTGATTAGGATTGTTTCCTTCTATAAGCATTTAATTATACGAGAAGTAAAATATGTATATACTAGACAAATAAAGTAATTGGGAATATTTTATATAGGAAAATAATTTTCGTTTTACACTAGGGCCGAATAGGTTATCGATATTTTTGTCGATTGTCATTGCATATGACATGATGAACGAATATGTTATGTTATGTATGTGTATGTTTCACGCACGGTTTCGCTGTTGTATGCGACCTACAGAAAATATATGAAGCATGGGTAGTAGAATAAGTATTCCACGAAAGTGTCACCTTTACTACGTACCTAATTCTCTAAGATGACAACTATTAGGTAGTTTTTGCCTATTAGTAAACGATCATATTTAAGTTTATACAGTCTTTCAGATAACTTAGATTCAGATAGCAGGAATTCATGGATCTATCAACCGTTCGAATTGAACCCCAAAGACAAAAATGCATATGTACTCTCTAAATTTTGAGAAAAAAAAAATGATCCAGATGCGAGAAGCGATGCGAAATTTGATTAAACTTGCAATTCTTATTATTAATTATTTAGTAAAATATCTTTCGGTTTTTATTTTTATTAATCATTCTAAATTTTCAATTCTTAATTAATACCCGTGCATAGTCCTATATCACCTGAGCATAATATTATTTACAACTTTACTATCGATGTCAATATGAATATCGATAGAGCTAAGATACATCTCTGACACACAAACACGTAAATAAATTTACACAGATGGATGTAACTCAATTTCGGTTTCATTTGGCAGATTATGTTTGTTCCTCTATTCCGCTAGTTAATTACCTTATGGTTACAACCATGTTCTCTGGTTTATGCTCACACCTACTTTCTGTATTCTGAGGTTGGAACACATTTATGCCACGGAAACTATGTATATTAAAGAACTTGAACCTCGTACGTGCTTTAAGTTCTTACGTACTGTCCTATAGGATGACTAACGATTACATGGTCTGCCTGCCTGATGTCAAGTAAATACCGTAACCTAGAAATAGAAACATTTGCAACACCTTGAGCACTTTGAGTATCAACTTGAGTCACCACTATCACAACGCAGCAACCGAATTAAGGGGATCCTGTGCTGCGAAAGTAACGTGTCTTTGGACAAAAAATCGTATAGAAGATAAATGTAAAAAATCCTATATTCGGCTTGTTACAGACATTAAAGTATTTTTACGTCATTGAGTGAGGTATAATAATATATATAATATAATATAATTTTAATATAACATGAATTACATTAAAAATATTTAATAATTTATATATAACGTAAAAATACTTTATTGTCTTAGTAACAACCTTAACATATATTTTTTGACTTTATATCTGCTACGATGTCATTTTCGTCTAAATACTAAGAAAAAAATTATGAGAATTAGTATCTCTTGTGTAAATTGAAAAAAGAAAATGTTTCATAACTCGTAAATTAATGGTACCTTGCTCATTAATTATTTTACAGAATTAGATAAAAAGGCTTTCAATAGATAATTGTTGAAAACATTTATTCTGGAACATCCGCCAATAAAAAATATGCTAATTTACAAATCGCATGCCATTTCGAAAAAACCATGCCAATGGTTTTTTCTCTAAATGAAGCTTGTTTATTTGGTATATTTACTAGCAATTTCACAAAAGCTTTTCGATGAGAAAAGCTGTCGAAAAGCTGTTGATTGTAAGTGTAGTCTGTGTAGATTGCTTAAAAAGAAATCATAAAACATATTCTTTGTAATATTTTACGAAAAGTAATAGTTAAGTGGTGCGAATAAACGGTTTAAACTAACTCTATCCTCTCCTATTCTATCTCTCAGATCCAACTTGGAACCACGCAATGAACAGTGAAGTTCATTGCATTCTCAAGGGTAAAACTACGGCTGTCTTGGAACTAACAATGAATTTAAGACTATGGCGAAATATTCATCCAACAACACCCAAAATCCTAATTCCCACGGCACCACACGAGCAACGAAATTGTTTTTATTCTAGTCAGTGCTCACATGTAATAAAGCATGTATCGTAGTTGCTATTCCGGCGATGTCTTCCAGACTCCAAATTAGGCATCTCATCAACTTGCTATAAGCATTATAATATAGCAGTCGCTGTCAAATTGTCAATGTAAACTGTTTACAGTCCGAACGAGTGCCCACCATAACATTACATGGCTACAATAGTACTTTTTTCTTTCTAACTCTTATATACAGGTTGCTAAAAAAAATGACAGAAATTGTAAGAATAAGTGTAAGAAGCTCTCCACTATCTTCAAATCCGTTAAAGATACCACCACACCCTTCGGGGCAGCGAGGTTATGTCGGAGTCTCCTGCAGAGCTGTATTGGGGAAGTAGCAGCCATACCGACTAAATCTCACGATTTCCTCCTCTCAGCAGATTGACAAGTCATGGAAAATATGGTACGACATCTGCGATTCGCCGTCGGTTTTCCCTGAGGACCCTCCTTCAGTGGAACCCGATTTCTTGTCCGTCCTTTTTTAATTAGTGTCACTGGGAGACATACGGCACCTCGATACCAAGGGTTATTAGGGTTTTGGAACCCTCATAGGATCACTTTGTCCGTCCGCCATAATATATTAAAAATACATTTCCCGCCCCCCGCCCCTACCCATCTCCGAAGTTTACAAATCGACAAATCTGAAGTAATTAGAGTTTATATAGATAGACGTAATTATTACAGGAAAAATATAGCAGTACCTGTAGCTATAATAGTTTTTTTTTTAAATAGGGTAAAAACTCAAAAACAAATTTATTTCCGAGAAGCGCCTAAAATTTGCCATAATGCTATAGCTTATGCTATAGCAATATGACCTACTAGCTGAGAACCAACCGCGGTATGGTGGTATTCGGCGCGTGTCGACGTAACTCATTTCAGATTATTTGTTTGTATATTTTGATTTTATAATAACGCAAGTCAAACGACTACGACTGTAGCCTAATTTCAGATTATTTCTTGGTTGGTTTCGATTTTGTAATAAGATAAGTTAAGCAACGTCTATCATAGCCTAATTTCAGATTAGGTATGTTTTGGTTGGTTTTTGTTTTGCAATAACGCACGTCAAGCAACGTCGAACACGATTTTTACATGATTTTGAACCATAAATGTCAATGTCTTAACGTTATTGTGTTATTTAAAGACATACGGGTCGATACCAAGGGTTATTAGAGTTTTGGAACCCTCATAGGATCACTTTGTCCATCCAATAAATTAGGAACTAATGAAGGAAAAGTCCAGGTCCACGGAATAAATCGAATGAAATTTATATCTGGAAAATTCCAAACTTCTGCCCGAAACTTTATCTCGGATTTGCTTAGGTAAACCAGGCCCCCAGGTGCCTGGAAACCCTCCACCTTCCCGTGGCTCCACCGACCTCGCGGTCATATGAGCCGAATCACGAAAGATGCGCGCAGCACTTCTTTACCCCTTTTTTGGTGCCGTGGGCAATGCTTGACTCCATAACATGTTATTTATTTCTGCATCCTTTGTAATCCAGATGCCTGGAAAGTGGAAAATGAGTGTGTTTTGCGTAAATGTATATGTACTCTGACTATAATCTATAGATACAAAATATCTATTTTGTGCTATAGACGGCATATGAATTATTATCATTGAAAATAACCAATTGAATAACACATATAACTACAGCTATTAACTATAGTTAAAATAACTGTAGTTAAATGTATTATTCAATTGGTTACTAACATACTAATATTGACACCCTGTATAAAATATGTATAATATGGTGATACGTGATACTTTGATGAGTAGTTTTTACAGTAGCTTATTCGTTATGCAACACGTTTCACTGTTGAGGATGTTATGGAATTGATAATGTTGGTGTACACCTCTCTGACAACTAGTTATCAAACAGCGAAAAATAAGTCTTCTCTTGTAACTGGTTAAAAAGTTTAGTTACCTAAGTGGAAGAAGGGCCACAGATCACCCCTAAATAAACTCTGTATGTTAGATATTTTGTACTAGTTCGAGGTTGTCTGAACAAATGGAACACGTCGATGATGGTGCGGTGAGCGAACCTATTTCAAAGAGATTTCATTTTTAGGGTTCCGTATCCAAAGGGTAAAACGGACCCTATTACTAAAGCTCCACTGTCCGTCCGTCCGTCCGTCTGTCACCAGGCTGTATCTGATAGTGGAAATTTTCACATATGATGTATTTCTGTTGCCTCTCTAACAACAAATATTAAAAAATAGAATAAAATAAATATTTAAGGGGGCTCCCATACAACAAACGTGATTTTTTTGCCGTTTTTAGGGTTCCGTACCCAAAGGGTAAAAAGGAACCCTATTACTAAGGCTCCGCTGTCCGTCCGTCCGTCCGTCTGCCCGTCCGCCCGTCCGTCTATCACCAGGCTGTATCTCATGAACTGTGATAGTTAGACAGTTGAAAATCTGTGAAAACAGATGATGTATTTATATTGCCGCTATAACAACAAATAGTAAAAAACAGAATTAAATGAATATTTAAGGGGCTCCCATATAACAAACGTGATATTTTTTGCTCGTTTTTGCTCGCAATTGATAACGGTAATAGGTAGACGCTTGAAATACTCACATAATATTTTATTTTATATTCACTTTATAAATAAATAAGTAAATAAAAATAAAACAAATATTTAAGGGGGGCTCCCATACAACAAACGTGATTTTTTTTTGCCGTTTTTATAGATAATGCCTGCCGGTTTTTTAAGTAATTGAGGAGCTCGATGGTGTGAGTAGCTGTATGGCGTAAGGAGCTCGATGTCGTGAGGAGCTCGATGGTGTGAGTAGCTGGATGGCGTAAGGAGCTCGATGTCGTGAGGAGCTCGATGGCGTGAGGAGCTCGATGGCGTGAGGAGCTGCATGGCAAGAGAAGCTCGATGACGCCATTGCGCTTATCAATCTAATCGATCATGCAAGTTACACAATGTCGACCATAGCCTGTGCATAGATGGGTTAATTTCTTTCCGAACTCACCGTTTTTGTGTCACCGTGCATTCCCGTTCCTCGTGCGCTCATCTGACCTTCTTCCACCCTGAGCTAGAGAATGTTGTAATCGATTTTTTCGATAAAAGATTGCATAATAGTATTAGAATACTAGTATAATAGCCCGGTAGTACTAGTATAATAGGTGTAGGCGCATATTCTATATTTTATGGTCTAGCTATACTGGTTTTTTTGTTTTTTTTATTCCACGCCTAATATCAATGAAAATGTCTTTAGAGAGTCAAAGTTTTTTATAGAGTCAAACTCGGAAACAGATAAAATAATCCAAACGCATTCCTAGTACATAGGTGTTTCAATTAGTGTACGTATGCGCTTTTTCTTCCAGTCAAACGTTACATTTACACAAATACAAAAAGTACATAAGCGAGTGTTTATTTATGCAATAAATAAATACTGCTGACTAGGGTTTTCTTTAGAGTGAATGAAGCTACGATATGGATATCACTTTGGTTTGCGTGAATTTGCTTTTACGTGTTGATGCTGAGATAAACTATGTAGAGTTTGGCTGTTTTAGTTTAGGCTATGCCTCCATATGATTTATATTAGGTACTAAATAACTGTGGCACATGTCATTATACCCCCCTCAGTGCATAATGTCCCATTCTCAAATTGTCCGTTAATGCCACATTTGGTACAGAGATTTTCTGTCAGCGCAAAAAGACAAGAGATTGGTGTAAAGGACAATTGGAAATTTCCTTTTCTTAAAATATAATTTCAATATTCAATAATTGAACTCAATACAGCGCACTAAAAATAAGTATAATTAGAAATTAGATGAAGTTTTAAAGCTACTAAAAACTTCTTCAAAAATTAGGCATTATGATTTGAATACACAATTCACTTTCGTAATTAGACTCACTATATCAATTCCCTCTGAATTATTAACAGATCATCGACTGTTGTCAAGCATAAAAGGGTTTTCAAACCAACACAACCCGGTAGCTTGTGTTGGCTTTATTTTTATACGTTGCATGAATCAGACAGTTACTGGAGTGATAATTATTGGACGAAGATCTTTGTAACCACCAAGCATTTTATCCTGAATAGTTACGAACGTAAGATGGAATCCACAATCTACTACACACAAGTACTGCTGTTTAACCAGCATCCTTCAAATAACCAATATAACAAAATAAACAATTACTGGTAAGGTCGGGGTACATTGTCCCAAAATTATACTAGTTTTTGGTTTGCGTTTGATAATCTCCGTCTTAATAGTTCTAGATCTGTCTAATGGTAACGTATGTCTAGTACTATATACATACGACGCATATAAACCAGTAAAACCAGGAAAAGTACCTATGTATTGTATTTTTTTTTTTTTGCAAAGTTTGGGCCAAAGTTGTATTTTGAAAGTGGTTTCAATGGCCCATGTATTTTTTTGTATGGAAAACGTAATGATTTACTATGATGGGCTGAAGTAACCTGTTAAAATCGATTATATTATATAAAAGGAAAAGACTCTCTTTATAAATTGGCTTTTATTAAAGGTACGATATGTCTGTTACGATGAATAATATAAAATAGCTTACACTTACCTGAGAACTTAGTTTCAATAGAAAGTTTGCACACAACAGTTTCACGAATGTCAAAAGATGTCAATTATTGGCGGTAATAACATTACTCGCGCATTCGCTGTCATTCATTGAACTGCTTTACCGACAAAACTATAAAGCCATGTATCGATAACAGCGCGAACTACTTCGATAGCTCGCACTGCAAAAGCGTGGCGGGAAATTCAAAATTTTTTTCGGTTTGGGACAAAGTAACACCCTAGGGTTAAAGTACCCCGACCTTACGGTATATATAAATAATACGTCGGGTGACAGGCAAGCATACGGCCCGCGTGATGTGAAGCGGTTACCGTAGCAATTAACCAGCGTTCCCTTCTGGTGACCTTACTCACTCGCAGGAACACAACAACCCTCAAGGGAATTGTTATTTGGCTGCGGTATTCTGTGAGGTGGAGGTACATTCCCGAGTCACTAGCTTACAATTACGCTCCCTACCTCTCTTTTCACCAGAGCTTCGTTTGTCAGTCAGCCGGGTGCACCACGTGCAGGTTAAGTTGGCTTTGGTTCAAAGATGTTGATGAACCACTTACAACCCAAAATTATATTTTAGTTTATAGCGGAGTCAGTATGACACATCGGTTCAAGCATTTTTAACGGAAAATTGATTGAAGTTACGGAAAATTACAGAAACTTCAAAATTTTAAGAATATATACATAGAAGTATCTGAGCCCTGAAAACTTTACTCTAAAGGCGATCGAGTTGATCATGGCGCCAGTGGAATAGTATGAGCCGCTAATCGAGGAAGCTGTGGTGATGCTAACAAATGAGAGACTTGATGCACTAATGATTATTTATTGCGGATGCTCTATTCGCAGTAATAGCACGAGATTTGTAGAGCACACGGAGATGGCGGCCGTATGGCGGAAACTGACAATGTTGCCATCTTATGAGAATAAATATGCATAAGTAGCTATTAGAATTACGTTGATTGCGTAGTCAACAGTGCAATAAAGCTATGGTTACTTTGCAACATTACGTAATTAGAAGAATACTACCTTTGAAATTGGACTTTCCACCTAGGCAAATTGAGCAACAGACTCCCCAGTCCTCAAAATTTTATAGTTTTAAGAATTCAATAAACCTTGACGCATCGCTGATACCAGCTATGCATGTCAAGAAAAGTACGTCACCACTTTTAGTATCTGTGAAAGATAAGATGTATATCTTTATATAAAGATAAGATGTATATCTTTCACAGATACTTAGCCTTAACGACTGTCATCTAAAGACTACCGGGACCGATGGCTTAACGTGCCCTTCGAAGCACATAGGAGCTCGATATATATAAACCCATTCATAGACAGGCAACGGTCGACATTGCTTAATTTGCGTGCTCGATTAGACTGATACGCGCAACGACGCCAACTAGCTCCCAAATAGTAGCTACTCGTAGCATATAAAAAAATATATTAAATACCTTTTTTATACTTGTAATTCATACATAACGCCGAAACTAAGAGAGATATGTTCATGCACATAAATGTTTGTATTATGCGGGAATCGAACTCGAGACCCTTGGTATTAGAGAAGCCGTTGTTAGTTACTCATTACATTTAGATTAGACCTACTAAATCTTTTTTCTATAGTACGGCGGGTGGCAGACAAGCATACAGCCCGCCCGATGTGAAACGGTTACCGTAGCCATACAAACGCTGGCAACATGAAATATCGTTTCGCGCCGCCTTCCCCTCTGCCAACGAAGCAACTCCTTTCTGGCAACCTCACGCTCTCGTAGGAACACAACAACCCTCAAGGAAAATGTAATTTGGTTGCAGTATTCTCTGAGGTGTGTATGTAGGTAGGTAGGTATGTTCAATCACTCATTTGCCAGACTCTCTGTCGGTAGGCAGGGTGTACCACATGCAGGTAGGTGAACTTCACCTTTGGCTTTGGCTCTAAAGGTCGTGGTGAGCCAATTACATCTGCCAACCGATGATCATTATTACTGTATTCATCGATATACTAATCATAGGTCTACTTTTATAGATTCCATCAGGATCCATGGACATTCCAAGCAACCGATGAAATCAGACAGAGCGCAGGTGCATTAACATTCCACTAGCAGTCCATGAGTATTTTGCTCCTCGTTTCCATACCATGATCTCGAGTGGTTGTGGTCTGCGGGCACATTGTCAGTGCTCTGCTCCAATGCACTTTAGAGGGGACTCCGGGCCGTCTCATTGACTTTTTGTTTGCTTATTGAGACATCGGGATTGCTCGACAATCTCTGTCTCTTTAAATGTAAAGGTATAATAAACCTTACATAAGGTTTTTACAATCAATTTCTATTTCAGTTTAAAATCAATATATCATGGATTGGATTTATACTATACATGTCGTATACCTGCCTTTTTTTTACTTATTGACATGCACGCAGGAAAAAACAAGACTCATGCGGCGTTACCTCGCTCTGAGGCGTTCCATTAAAATTTTCTTTTGAAAAATGCAAACATTCCATCAGTATTTTCCTAGGACGTTGTCACGTTCAACTATCGTCAGTAAACCGACTATACAGACAACCGATTTTTTTTATTATATTATCTTCTTTCTATATTAGATATTTGTCTCGTGTCACGATGTTTGTCTTACTTAACCGATCTTAAAGAAATTTTGCATATGTGTGTAGTTTGGTCCAACATAATACGATCTCATTCATCCTATAAGGGATTGAAATAAAAAGGTGACGAATATTCACGCGGATGAATCCGTCCACGCGGACGATTGCCAGTTAATATATACCTACCTTAGTGCCAATCTTGAGATAAAGTCAATTGTAGGGACGTAGATCAAATGTAGTATGTCGCTGTATTAGAATACTGGAAACGTTACGGCACAGCATTTAAAAGCACATCTCGGCCACTCCATACAAATGTCCCTACTGTCGTTGACTACTACCATAGAGAAAAGGATAATAATCGTCGTTGCTACTACATAAACAGTGACGTGATGACGTCTGTGCAGTGCGTTCCTGAGCATGTGTTTGTGCGGCGCCATACAAACTGTTCCAGATTTGTCTCACAAGTCCATTCACATTCTGCATAGACGTCATTATTTATGTAATACATAGTTAACGATGCGACATTGTATCAACCGGCCGGGGTGTGGTTGCGTTCTATAAGCAGTTGACTGTACTTTGACAGCTTTCAGTTTAGTTAGTAATTTAGTTACTTGACCGTTTAAAGTTTTTCATATTTTTTTTGAATAGACAAATAAATTAACTACTTGAAGTACAGGTGTGTTCTTCAATTAAATAATATAAAATGTCCATTAGAATTTCCGTATAACACTTTGGTTTTTACCAGTTAGTACATATACGTATTTTCCTTATATGACTACTTACATTGTATCTTCGTTGTGTATCTATTCAGACAGCTGTAGGTATCAATATATAAAAACACTTGCGACCCGTCCTGGCTTCGCACGGACAATGGACAAGAGGGTACTATAAAATATAGCCTATCGTCGTTGTCAAATCAAAATCTGCTATATGCATTTTTTTTTATTTTAACATTTTGACAATTGGGTATTTGACTAACATTTTTTTCTGTTTGATATGTAGGGACGTCTCCATAATATAACCATAGGTGAAAGAATTACTTCGATAGCACAAAAATCTCTCGAGATATGGTAATTTGAAAATCACAATTTTTAGACTGCCCCAAAACGCTCCATACAAAAGACTACTGAATTATGACGTCACAGATCTGTATTTTGTATGCATCAAATCAGAAATTTGTACGACAGCTATGTTAAATATTACGTTTATGTGATTAGTATCATAATAAAAGTTATAGCATTTTTTATTGCTTCTCCAATGGAAATATTATTTTTTAATAATTTCATACTTTTAAAATGGACTTTCCCGCCAAACTTTGATCGACGCTAAAAAAAGTCTGACTGAAGATATTAGAATGAAAGTTTGCAGATCTTTATAGTTTTGTGTATTTTACGATATTGTTAATTTATTTGTACAATTTTTAAACATTGGAAACAACCCAATTGCGACTGGTAAATGAACCAAATTATCGTATGAAAAAACTGCTATGTGCTTATAAGTACTATACGACGCACTATGACAACTATTAATATTAAAAACATATAGTAGAACAACAAGTGAAATTTTTTTTTTCTTCGCTTGAGAAAAGGTAAAATGTTTTACTCGTGCACAATGTGCATTTTTCGTTACTTTCAAAGGATTGTTTTCAAAGAAAACAAAATTTCTGTGACCGTGCCCGGAGAAATAATTAGGGAGTCCAGAGTTATCATTTCTCTCTTTCTATCATTAAACCATCTCCAAAGTTTCTGTCCACCATCTCTCCACCATGACTGACCATATGCCATCATTGCCCTCGTGTGCTTTCCGCATCGAACTTCTCTCGAAATCTTTGTTGATGATTAATAATAATATTATTGTTTATTCTCTTTCCGCGAGCTTTACAAAACAACATTATTTTGTATAGTCACAAGTAAGGTGCTGAACGGAATTCCATGCCAGACAGAATAACCTAACAACAAGCCTTTAATGTTAAAAATATGTTCTGCGACTTGGAATTTCGTAGAACAATCAAGTAAGCTGTGGAGAACTGGCGCCGGAACAACGTTTCCAAGGAAGCCTGTTTCGCAGGTCAGGTAATGATTTGATAATAATTTGATACTAATATTTGTTACTTAATTTTTTATCCTATTGCGATCTCACCAGTTTGTCCCCTTTTGGTGTTTAGGCGTAGTATTATTACTTATACTCTGGCTTAGGCAAGGATGGTTACAAAAATAATGGCATAAGTGGCATAACCGACGACTTTCTATTTTTATTTACATTAAATTCTGCAACGAACATTCCAGGCAAGTCGCAATTCCTGGTGGCCTCGAAAAGACGGACGTGTCATAGCATCAACAGAATTACAGTATTATTGTACAAAATAGGCACCTTGCGGATGGTAGTCAGTAGGGTCACCATGAGGGACGAGTATTAAGTATTTTATAAAATAAAAATATTTATTATATGCACGGTCATATCCGTTTGTATAGGCACGTACAATTTTTTTTCCCCTTTTCGAATCGGTTTCATCCTCTGTCCATATACTAATATGCACAAAAATAGTGAGTGTTATCAAGCACAGCGATATTTAAAGTAGTAGTAGCTGTAGACTGGAGCCAATTAAATGTGTAACATTTATATGTAACTGTTGCACATCAGGTTTTGTTTTCTATCTGTATTGTAAAAATATAATATTTGAGTTCTGTAACATTTTATTCATTGTACTTGACGTCTAGGTATTTATCGTGGTGATTTATTACTTATTACTGGTGAATAAAAGTTCTTTATAGGACTATTATTATTTTTCGATCACGTACTTTGACGAAACAATAAGATTCTTAGTCCATTTGAAAAAAGATAAGCACAGTTCCGACGTTTCTTCCCGCAAATTTCTTGAAAGACGCATAAAAAATGTATTTATTGGTACCGCGTACGTGATGTTCTACATTCCCAAAACAAACAATACGGGATCAGTTTCCAGTGCGGAAACGGGCCGGACAGTGATAAGCAAAGTTTTTATACATTTCACAAATCGCTGTATTTATTTATTTATATAGGATACGGTAAATTAATAATTTAGGAAAAGTAACGAAACGTATCCTATCTTATCTTATCTAAAAATGGGTTCAGTGCTGCAGCAACGGTGGCACTACAACCCTCTTGGTTGTTTTGTGCCCTCCCTATTATTTAGTAACTCTCCCCTGACTGTCTAGAGACATGTTCCATGTAATTCAGCACGCCTTTATTTGGGAAGACCCTGTAGTCCTCGTATGTTATATATATAGGGTATGTTAATAATTTCGTTACTTTTTCCTAATTAAAATCTATAAAATTTCTTTCTTACTAAGCGAAACTCTGTATGTGGAAGCTTTATAGGAGAACAAGACAAATGTAATATTTTTAATCTTTTGATTAACACAAAATATAAGAAAGAATGCAGGAGAGTGGGCATAAATATTGACAGTTGAAGTTTTTCAGTTCCTAGCGTTAGATAGCTTATTACATAAGAAAAGATGTTGATAGCATAGTTAGATCATAACTGGTTAGGTTCGATGACTCTCCAGAGCGTCTTCATTAATCTACGGTTAGGTAGAATTGTTTCAAAAGCTGAGGGTGGATTGGAAACTAGTTATTTTTTTATACTACGTCTGGTGAGAAACAAGAATACGGCCGCCTGATGTGAAGTGGTTACTGTAACCATATAAACGTTAGCGACATGAAATATGGCTCGTGCACTGCCATTCCCGCTGCCAACATAGCAGCCTGTGAACACAACAACCCTCAAGGGAATTGTTATTTGATTGCGGTAATTTGTAACGCAGAAGTACTTTCCTAGTCGGGCCAGCTTATGAATACGTTATGCCCTACCTCTCTTTTGCCAGAGCTTCGTTTGTAAGTCAGCCAGGCTTTGGCTCAAAAACATATAATTAAAAATCATTAACAGAGCACAAGAAGAAGCATAATTCACGTGTTCTCCCAGCCATGGTAACCCTATGAGTGGCAAGTGTGTTCCTACTTCCTAGTACGACGACGCCGGCTGCTGCTACGTTGGTCGCGGGAAATGTCAAGGCCAGGCCCGCTCACTTCCTCGGGCCCGAGCGATCACCGCGCCTACACCGCCCTCACTTTGTGTTTACCTATACATCTTTTCTTTCCTAGAATTTGTGGTTTTAACCGTACTGATAATACTGTTAATATTTTAATAAAACTTTTTCCCCATGAGAATATGATGTTTTCTTATTCAATGAGATTTTGGCAATAATGTAAATCCCAGAAAATGTTTAGTAATGTACTACTTAATAGGTAGATGGCGCCACACTGCAACTAAACAGCAGAAGATATAAAATTCAAAAATTCGTCACCATCATAAACCTTCCTGGTAGGTCAGTTGGATGAGCATTCGAGTGGTCATCGAGAGGTCGTGGGTTCAACTCCTACCTAGGCGGGGCAGGTGCATTTTTCCATTTTTAAAATATTTATAATCCCAGAAAATATTTTTTTCTTTCTTCTCCCTAGGCACTGCTACTGTGATGGGATGGGAAATATAACTTTCTCGTGACTCTACTATTCTCATTGGCTGTTTAAACTCATTAAACCAAATTCCCCGTGAACTAACTCATTACCCATGATACTACAGAGAACAAAGGCTCCTATCCACTGTGCTACTTACTCATTTTATTCCCTAGGCATTGCTGCGTAGTGTCTTGGAAGGTTTTCTTACCCATGAGTGCCGCTGACTTTTTTAGGAATACATTATATAATAATTTGTTACAAAATATATACCTACTATATTTACTCAAAAAAATAAACTTAGCCAAAAATTTACACTCATTTCTTGATCACAAACTAACATAAATACTTAGAAGAAACTATAAGATGACGAAGAATACATGGAAACATGAAAACGGTCACCAGTTTACTTCGTACAGTTTACAAATGTAAAATTCATGATAAAAATAGTCACATAGATCGATAGTGCTACGAGAGATTCCTGAGACACTCCTGTCATAAAAGTAGTGTCACGGGAGAAGCACATTTCCCCATGGCACAACCGGTAGAGTCACGGGAAAGAAAAATCTCACATGACACTACTGGTAGTGCCACGCTGTAGTGTCTATGATTGTGTCGATTCCGATTCCCATTCCTTCGAGAAAAAAATTACCTTTAGAAGACCATACAATCACATCGAATTTGACCGACCCAAACTTGATTGATAACTATTTAATTGCAGAATAGCAGGAAATATCTGTATCGTAATTTATTTACATATTAAATATTCCTACAGATAACTAATACAATGCCTATGCATACTTCCTGCTATATTTTTATACTCATGATAAATTAAAATTATTATAACAAAAAAACACTACAACATTTTAGGGATTGCTCTAAAATGTGTAATGTTTCTAGCACCCTTTGCCTTGCCAAAGCTATAATATAAAATATATAAAATTTTCCCCTCCGGATCAGTAGTACCATTGACTAGTACCATTGATGGTACAAGTGACACAACTTCACGTGGTGAAAGAAAATAATGATAACAAAATTGAGCCCCCATATAGCAAATATGTTTTTTTCGACAATGAACCGGCCACTCGTATTTGGTTGTTTTTTTTTTGGAAAAAATTATGTCACTAGAACAAACCTCCTTTTATAAAAGCTTTTATAAACACTGCAAACAAGAGCGGGGTCGCGGTTTCGAACTCTAACTGGATAGGCATGATCTTCTTCATCGAATCATTGTAAAAAAAATACATCAGCAAATAATCATGCAAAAATCAGGTCAAAATATGAAACAAGGTAGGTTGGTTGGCAAGTAAGCCCCGACAGATGGCTGCCAGTTGATCGTTAAATAAGGGCCCCGCGCAACAGCGTCTCCAATGGAGCGCAGTTCCCGTGTGCCTTTTCTTATTACATGCCGTGATTTGACTAATGACATCTATAGAGATTCTAGAGCACAGAGAAAGAAATGTAATTGTCTGTGTATTGAAATGTGTATAATTTGTATTTTTGTAATGTACCTATCTATTGAACTCAATAAACAATAAACGTCATCGGTTGTTCACATGAATCAAAGAAATTTTAATAATAGATCGTTAATCCGTTTTTACATACCTATACCGAATTCGGTTTCTTTAACGTTTTAAATATGCTGTCGCAGTATATAATAACTTTTCGAAAGATATTTATGTCATAATTATTTTTTTGAATTTGTTATTTTTATTGGTTGTTTGAATAAACGCATACATACATATTATCTATAAATAAATAAATAAATAAATATTTCTGGACAATTTACACAGCGCCATTTAGTCCCAAACTAAGCAAAGCTTGTACTATGGGTACTAGATAACTGATATTATACTTAAATACATTTTTTTTGTAAATACATACATATAATACATAGAAAATACCCAGACCAAGACAAACAGACATGTTCATGCACACAAATATTTGTCTTGTGCGGGAATCGAACCCGCAACCTCGGAGTCAAAGTGGCCATTGCTAACCATTCGACTACCGAGCTCGTCAGCAACCTATATTATCTATATACATATTATATATATATCTCAATACATGGTAAAAAGTAATTGAAGATAATATAAATGGTAAAGTTTCGTTCAGAACAACTTTTAAGCAGTTATTTGTTTGATATATGTAAAGCAGGCGCAGAACCAGCTCACATACTACCTACGTTAGGTGTATCCTGAGACTAGCTTGATAACAAGTTGCAATTTACTTAGGCTGTAGAATCTTATTTTTAACTTAACTTTTACGTGTTCAGCTTCGTACAAAAATTCTTACAAAAACTTCGTACAAAAATTGAAAATATTCTCTTGCATTTCAAATGGAATAGCGGAAAAGAGGAGTCTTTTCCGCTATTCCATGCCAAATAAAATGCATATATTTTCTTTAAAATTAAATGTACAAATTCACAACTTTTTTATATTACCTTTAGGTACCCGGGTATACCCGTAGATTTATATTAAGTTGCGTCTCCATGGGGTCTCTGTTCCGTCTCACGCCTACGATGCGAGGCAGTTTTCGTGACCGGTGGAGCGTCAACTGCGTCCAAACACCCACACTTTCCCACCGGGAGCGTCCGACCGTCCGCGTCCGTCCATACTCTGTCACCCGAAACCCTATCGACTAATTAAGTCACGCTGCCTGTAGAAATCGGTTAAAAAAGACTGAACGGTCACCTCGGGACATTTCCACCACCGCACTGACTATAAAGACGTTGATTTGCTCAAGTCTTTTACCTTGTTTAGGAGCTTTTGTTCGTTATGAATATATTAGCCTCATCATATCATCATCATTATCAGCTCGTATCTATACTGCTGGATATGGTTCTTTCCCAGTGTTCTCTTTTCGCTTTCATCGGCTTCCATCCAATCGTTCTTTTACTGCTTCCAGCATTTTTGAGATTATCAGTCATAGTATCGACGTTATCTCTAGATCTTTCCTCTCCCATCTGCCATCGGCGATTTGGCAGATGTGGCCAGCCCACTGCCAAGTTGAAGTTTGCTAATTCAAGAGCTATATCGACAATTTTTGTTTTCCGTCGAACTTCTGTCCGTTCCGGGTTCGATGGTCCCCTAGAAAACACCGAGCATACCCCCTACATAGCCTCGTCATAGCTTTGACAAAATAAACATAACGGTAGGTGTTATGTTCACTCTTTCATAGATATGGCAATCAGAGCTCTTGTGAATTCTGACTGATTTAAGTGGTGTATATATTAGTCACTTAACGCTTAAGATAATAACTTAAGGATAGTATAGATTACTCATATTATAATATGACTTAGCGACAATGATAAAATGATCATCTTAACTTGTAGTATGTAACAAATATGATTCATAGCTGGGATGATATCTAGAAATCTTGTAAAAAGTCTGGTATTTGTAAATACATACGAACATTTTTAGTAACAACTTTACCGGCAAACTTAAAGTATATAGAATCTTGAGTGGAGCGAGAGATTCAAGCTCGCCAAGGTTTTGATTTTTGCACCTTTATGTTCCGGGGGGATGAAAATACCTTTATCCCATTGGAGACTACAAAACTTTCGGCACATTGGCATTCACGAAGTGCTAAAGTTACGTTTTAGGGATAAACGAAAAGGCTGGGGACATTCAGTTGGTTAATTAGCATTTCACCAGACTAGGCAAAAAAAAAACCAATTAGTTAACTATGGCCTGTCAGCGAGTGTGCGAATTGTGTAATCGCGTGCAACAAGCGATCATTGAAGCGCGCGTTACGCCAGCGAGAGTGCATTCTCAGATATCTAATGACAATGACAGAGCATCCCCGCTTTCCAAGTTCATTGACAACGAAAGTGTTGCGCATGCGTGAAAACTCACGTCAATTATAAAGATTGCGCGGTGCGCAAGCGCGTGTGGCCAGGGCGGCGGCGCGGGCGGTGCGGGCGTTTGCGTCCGACGACGACGCGCCCGGCTGCGCGCGTTTCACGGCCAAGGCCGTCGTGCTTTCTCCACAATCTACAAGCTATTACGTAGCTCTCGGAACCGCTTGTATAATCTGATGTAATTGGAATTTGTTTTGTTACGCGGTTCGGTAAAAACTCTACAGCACAACACGACCTTATTAGAAATGGTTTATATTTTACTCTAATGGTTAACTTCCTTGCTATTTTATGACCGTGGTCCGGTCGTTAACGTTACAGAGCTCGCAGTGAGCAGGTGTAATTTGTCACATAATTAATAGCGTAATTTGAAGGCGTCGGACGTGGCTCTGTGACATAATTGTAATGATTACCCACAAGTTGGTCTTGACCTAAACAATCAGTGTCATGCTTGCCGTATTGCCGTATCATAGCCGAGGAACATATAACGCTTCCGTCTTTTAGATAGGAAGACGGCGGTGCTTCCTCGTTACAACTTAAAATAATATTAGCTACTTATTATAAATATAATTCCTACTTATTTTGTAAACAATCCGAAATATCATGCTCAGAGGTGCGGAATAATTGTAGAAACAACTCCCTAATTTTGTACATATATTTGACTTGTCATTTCTTGTGATGTTGCTGTAATCAAGTTATATAGTAACTTAGAGTAAATGTACAAAGGTAAAAGATAGTTAAAAAATAATAAAGACAAACTCTCAATTTTTATTTTATAACCTTCCCAACTGATGAATTTTGCTAAATGCTAATAATAAAAAGATCTATTAATTCTAATATTCGAGTGTAAGTACAAACTTTGAAGTCAAAAGATTTTTTTCGTCAACTCCATACAAAATTGAGGAGAAAATCAAGAGGAGAGAAAAGTCTTTGTTTTCAAGGCTCAAAGCTTGTGCTTCTCATGTCAAGTCCCATTTAAATTAAATTAATTTTGATCAAGATCAGACCAGTACTTTTTGTGGTATTCATAATAATGTGTAATTCATTGACTTTGATCAATGAAATCTTGATCGAAGTACATAGATTTTTCTTTAAAACATTGTGTTTATCTTCTATGTACATATAATATTCTTATATAATATGTTATCTACATTTTTCAGCAGACCAATGAACTAAACAATACTTGTTATTAGTCTTTTGTTTCAACCACTCACTCTTCTTTACGTTCTTCTAAGCATTTTCAATGGTAAATATGTGCACCAAAGATACAAAATGTAACTAGAACGGCATTATTTTTATGAACGTTTTTTTTATATGCTAATGAATTGTACTTATAATAATACTTGCAATTGCAATAACTAAATACACTGGGCCGCAATGAAGCGGGTCGGTGACAAAAATATCATATCATATCAATTTTTGAAATCGTCTTTATTTTATGGTTTTAATACAATCACCAAAAAGAAATAAAAAGATTTTATTTGTAAGGAAATAAACTTTAATTCAGTATTTATTACATAAAGCTAGCTAAAATATTTTGGAAGTTATTGATGCTTTTGTTACCGACCCGCTTTCATTGCGGCCCAGTGTATTTAGTTATTGCAATTGCAAGGAAAAATGCCTTCTAGCGCCGACCACACAAGAAGTGAAGTTATAGAGACTGGGAAGTGCAAGTCGTTATGAAAGTCGATACCGGGGCTCAGATGACTTTGTTATCTGGCCTGCTGTTCAAACAAATGACCACACACAACTTTTTTGTTGCCATCTAGTAAATTTCGCCATGACAACAGTCAACAACTCATACTTTTCTAGCCATCCGCCACACTGCTCAACTATGGGTCAACGAAAACCAAGGACCCTATGTGTCCAGTTACTGCTCTCCTGTGCACCGATCTTTCGGTCATGTCACAGGTATGCGAGTATATCGTCCAGTATGCCAACCAGGTAAGATGACTTTTACCCGCCCCGCTATCGCGCCCAGTAAACCAACCAGGCACTCAAGCGGATACCAGCCCCCTTACCACCAACTCTTATTGCGATTCATTAACTGTAAAAATAGAACGCTTATTCATACCAATGAATAAGCGACTCTATTTGGTGCAGGTCTTACTCCCCTTTCGCCTGAAAGCAGACTACTTGTTTGGCGAAGGCAAGTGTCAGTAGATTTTTAGTCGAAGCCTTTTATTTCAAAGGCCACTGACTTGATTTAAATTACTGTCATCTAAAATTATTCTTCTTTATTCAAAATGTTCAGTTTAAGATGTAGCCAATAGGGTACTATTTTAGATGTAGCCAATAGTACCCTATATAAAACGGAAAGTTGCGCTTCCATTTTTGGTAAAAAATGGGAGCGTAACTTTCATAACAGGTAAGTATCGCCTTAAACCCTTGTACTAAAACCTTTCCTCTTCAGGATAATAGAGAGGGAGGAAAGAGTTCGATTAATCTCAGATACTTATCATAAATATCTATATATATAAAAGCGAAATACCACTCACAGATTAAACACGAAATCTCAGAAACTATAACACCTACAAAGTTTAAATTTAGCAGGTAGGTTCCTTTTATGGTGTAGATATCCGCTAAGAACGGATTTTACGAAACCTCTAAGGGGGTAAAACGGGAGTTGGAAGTTTGTATGAAAGTTTATGTTTTTGAAGCAAGAGATTTGAAATTTAAAATGTATGCTCTTTAGATAGTGTGGAGGTGTACTAATAATGTATCTTTACAAATCAACCCCTTTTTGGAGTTAAAACGGGGGTTGGAAGTTTGTATGAAAGTTCTAAGTTTTTGAAGTAAGAGACTAGAAATTTAAAATGTATATTCTATAGATAGTGTGGAGGTGTACTAATAATGTATATTTACAAAAACAACCCCTTTCTGGGGTTAAAACGGGGGTTGGAAGTTTGCATGAAAGTTCTATGTTTTTGAAGTAAGATACTTGAAATTTAAAATGTATGCTCTATATATGGTGTGGACGTGTACTAATAATGTATCTTTAAAAATCAACCCCTTTTTGGGGTTAAAACGGGGGATGGTAGTTTGTATGACAGTCCAATGTTATTGAAGTTAAAGTAATTATGGCAGAAGGATTTGAAATGATATTTAAATATAAGAATTATTGAAAACAACTACATTCTTACTATTATAAGGAGGGATGTTTTATTATAACAACAAAAAGTATTTTAGGTTTTACAGAGAGGTTTTGAAAAAAATTAAATAATATCCGTCCACTTCATTGATTCTAAAAATTCGTATATTGATTGTTTTTATTTTTCTTTTATTTTTTCCGTTCATTACCGTCCGTTCAGGTGTACCTATTTAGCTTTTTCGAATATAATTAAAAATTATGTGCAAATAACTAACTCCACGCGTACGAAGTCGCGGGCAGCCGCTAGTAATCAATATACATTAAGACAAAAGCACGCGATACGCTTTTTAAGACATTTTCTACTAGGGATGGAGTAATTATGGGATCAACTTCCTTCAACGATGTTCCCAAACAAATACGACTTGGGTGTCTTCAAGAAAAGAGTCTATATTTCCCTAAAGGGGCTGGCAACGGATCAGTGACCTTTTGGTGTTACTGATGTCCTTAGCCTGTAGTGATTGCCTTACCATCCGATGACTCATATGCTCATTTGTCCCCTCTTATATATAAAAAAAAAACCGGACAAGTGCGAGTTGGACTCGCCCACCGAGGGTTCCGTAGGTACGTAGTATCATTATTAAATTTGATATTTTTCATTATAAATAAGAAATAATGCGTCGAAAAAAATAAATAAAATATATTTTGCAATGTGTACATCAAACCCTTTCATATGATACCCCATTTGAACTAGTAGTTTCAATTTGAAATTTCGACACCCTATAAAAATATAGACCCCCTATTTTTTTAGATCTATTTACAAATGTATAGTTTTGAGATTTATTCCTGTACTTGTAGTCTATAACGATGTTACTTGCCAAATTTCATAGTTCTAGGTCAACGGGAAGTACCCTATAGGTTTTGATTCCTTTGAGTGTGTCGAAATATGCGTTTTTTGCTGAATAAACGGCCGTAACTTTTTTCTACGTAAACTTAGCAGTTTGATTTTTTTTTAACTACATGGGACCGTAGACCTGTGTATACAGTTCAAATTTCAGCTTGATACCTCCACGCATTCTCGACATAGAAATGTTTGACAGACAGACAGACAGACAGACAGACAGACAGACAGACAGACAGACAGACAGACAGACAGACAGACGGACAACAAAGTGATCTTATAAGGGTTCCGTTTTTCCTTTTGAGGTTCGGAACCCTAAAAACATTTATCCAATGTTGTAACTGTTTCGCGTCTCTCAAAATTTATTACCAAAAAGATTAGTTCCAAACTGACCGAGAAAAAGATTTAACTGCGACATATATCTTGAGTTATAAATTATTCAAGTACTTCAAGGTTTATAAATATACAGTTGGAAGTAATAAACAAAAATATAAACAATTTTCCTGCCCTTGACCCAGTAACATCCTAAATAAATTATATAATTATGTTAAAATAGATGTTTGGAGGCCATCATATGATATGTAGATTGAATATTATATGATTTCCTTGTTCTAGCGGTTTCTAATCTTTCCAAGTTGATACCCTGTCCTTAGGATCTGTTAGGATTCAAACACACAACCATCACTTTACCACCGGCAGAAGCAACTGCAGAGGTAGCGAAACATCGATTGTCTCTGCCTTTGGCAACGTGTCGTTCGTGTGTTGGAGCCGTAAGGGAAATTAATTTTAGATCTTACTAGCTAGCGCCCGCGACTTGGCACGCGCATATCCTGTATCCCAAGTTATTTTTCAAATATTTTTTGACAGTGGACCGCTAGACACATGCCAAATATGGAATCTCTAAACCCAGTGGTTTGGACTGTGCGTTGAAATGGCAGTTAGTGAGTCAGATTTTTCCATTACAGATATAGATTGATACGGATCTGTGTGACGTTTATAGTAATTTTACAGATAGCCTACATTTATCTACTACTTCCACCACGGCTACTGACACTGCGTCACATGATGTAATGTATTTCTTTTATATTACGTCATTATATATGGCAAACGAGTATACAGCCATGCCATACCATAACTTACAGACGCAGCCTCCCTCGCTACCAATGCAACAACTCCTTTCTGGTAACTTTAGTCATAAGAAACACTCCATAGAGCTGTTTTTTGCGGTGTTTTCTTCAGTCGGTTCGCTTCCAAAGGAACCGTGCCTTACCCCTCTTAATATGCATTTTTAATATCATCATACTACGGCTACTCCATACAAATATTGCGCCGTTTACTACTACATAAACAATGACGTCTGTGCAGAGCGTAAATGAGCGTGTGTGCGTGCAGCGTCATACAAACTGTTCCAGATTTGTCTCAGAGGGGAGGTGAGGTCGACCTCACTCACTCGTGTCGACACGAGAGAGCGGCGGGGAGTGGCCATACTGTACATAGTAATATTATTTATACTGTGATATCACTAAACGAAGTGACGCAGTGTAAACTTCACGGAAGTTATATATACATATGTTTTGGTCAATGTGATAAATCATGTCTTCGTTAGATTTGAGTTGATTTTTGGTTAGGTTAGGGTTTTCTTGTGTCCTGTCATCGGAAATGATGATGAATGATGTGGTGCCAAGTAAGCTTAATTATTAATAATTGACTTGGGGTGTAAGTGGTTCATCAACATCTTTGAACCAAAGCCAACTTCACCTGCACGCGGTGCACCCTGCTGACTGACAAACGAAGCTCTAGCGAAAAGAGAGGTAGGGAGCGTAATTGTAAGCTACCCGACTGGGGAATGTACCTCCACCTCACAGAATACCGCAGCCAAATAACGGTTCCCTTGAGGGCTGTTGTGTTCCTGCGAGTGAGTGAGGTCACCAGAAAGGAAGGAGATGCTGCGATGGCAGCGGGGGTGGCGGCGCGCGAGCGATATTTTATGTTGCGAGCGTTAATATGGCTACGGTAACCGCTTCACATCAGGCGGGCCGTATGCTTGTCTGCCACCCGACGTAGTATAAAAAAAAAAAAAAAAAAAACAATTTATTACATTAGCCGGCCATTACAAATAATCCCTCCGGATCAGTAGTACCATTGACTAGTACCATTGATGGTACAAGTGACACAACTTTGTATCTCTAGTACCATCAATGGTACTAGTGACACTAATTTGTGATCAGAATGACCAATTTATTACATTGACTGTGGCATATATATCAAGTATAATCATGAATTCAGAATACAGAGTTCAAATAACCGTAATGCTGACAGATATATAGAACTTTTCCGGAAACCAGGTTCAGTCAGATTTCAAGGGTATGACGTAGTAAATCAGTTAACTTGCTCCGATTGGGAGGTGAAAAAAATAATTGACCGCAGTTATTCACGTGTGACAGATTACAGCGTTTCCCTCCCGTCTGATAATTAAATGGGAATGGAATTGATTTTTTTTAACAACTTAGAACGCAGTTTTTGAGTCTAGTTTTTCATTGGAGTTAATGTGATAGTGTAAGACCTAGTTTGGCAGCAAATTCAGCTAGGTTATGAATTCTGAAAAATGGACGAAGGACGAGGATAAGTTTTAATAATGAGTAAAGGCTAATAAAAAGAAAAACTATTTATTCTATTATTATATACATACATGCCATGTATTATATATATATATATATATATATATATATGTCGGAGCGGTGGGCTCTAGGACGGCATCAGGAGGGTTCATTGTCTACTTGGGCGTGAATTAAACACGAGCGAATACAATCTAATACCCGTATAATTAATAAGAAATATCACTAGGAAAACAGTTCACACTTTTGCTCTAGTATAATTGTTCGTACAAACTAATTATTACTAGCGTCCACACTAAACTTAAATAAAATCTAATTACACGAAGTAAAAATACAAGTGGGAGCGAATGACGAATTCGTGAGCCGCGCTCGGTCACCACCGCGTCCGGAATTCAAGTGCCGAGATCTCGGTTCCTCTAAATATTGTAACAAAAACAATCTCTCACTGAGCGGGCCCACGACACCGTCCGGCGACATGTGTTGATGTCACCGTCGTTCCCATGATACGCGTTTCATTAAACAATGAGAGCTTTGTAGCGTCTCAACTTTCCATAGCGATAAGCTCGCTAACATAAACAAACTGTACGGAGAACTATGATAATTAAATACAAGGCAAGGTAACTCGGCCGCTGGCTGCGCGCCGACACGGCGATCCTGACTCTCACACGCCCTCGTGTGGACCAGGATTCAGTTGTCATCTGCAAGAACGACAACCTCACTTGTAACTACCGTTCGGCTATCCTAACAAAACTATTACAAATACGTATACCAAATGTCAGGTCTCCACAGATTAAAGCTAAACCTACAACATTATTGAATAAACTCAACAAAGAACAGACCGAGTTCCGGCTTAAAATCTTTAAAAAGAAAAACAACAAACAAAAATAATATCTCAACCGTCTCAAACTTTTACGTCCACTGTTGAAACTTCTCGTTAACATGACCAACACCTGGGACGCACTGTCCCGCATATCGGCACTCCGCCGATCACCTTAGCACGGACCAACACCTGGGACGCACTGTCCCGCACATCGGCACTCACCTTAGCCGATCACGTTAGCACGCTGCCAACCAACATCTGAATACATCAGACTATTGGAACTATCCAATATCACCATCGGTATTTGACCGATCAGCAGCAATTGAAACGCATTCGATCAGCTGCCAGGCCCACCCACCTATTACTTATTATCGTCGCGCAGTCTCCGACCAGCTAAACTGGGTTAGGAATATGACCTACGATCGACAACAAGAACAGGCCGTGGCCAAACCTAGTCATGTTAACTAGAGATAATTTTGGTATAAACCGCACTAAATAGCAACAGATACTACATCCGACTCATGAGTATCGACAGTTATTCGCTTTCATTAGCGCCGACAATGGCTGAACCTGACTGTTCTTCGTTGCTTTCTACATCTGAATCATGTTCAAACTCTGTGGGAACGTAACATTCTGGCATAGCTCTCAAGCGTTCGTGAGCATACTTATAGGTTCTATTATTGTCTAGAGACTTTAAAAGATATCTGTCACTATCTAGCAATTCAATGACCTTAAACGGTCCACGATACTTGGGATCTAACTTAGTTTGATTTCGTTCATGATTTTCTATTAATACAAAATCATTAACATTAAATTTGGAAATGTTTGCTTTAGTTTTATCAAATCTATGTTTATCTTTAACTGCATTGTCATTGATAGATGAGATTGCACGTTCTCTGATTTCATCAATATTAATTACAGTTTCGTCTTGGTCACCCAGGGCTAACAAAGTAAGTGGTCTAGCAACTTTACCAATGAGTAATTCTAGAGGACTTGCTTTAATCACGCGATTGACAGTTGAGTTGAGAGCAAGTTGAATATCAGATATCGCATCTTGCCACGTTCTATCTTTCTTCACTTCAACTGCTGTGAGCATATTTTTCAGCGTACTCATTACACGCTCAACTTGGCCATTCGCTCGACATGTTCCTGTTGCAATTAAATGAAGCTGTATATTGTTTGTATTACAAAAGTCGCGAAAGTTTTTATTTGCAAAACATCTTCCTTGATCTGCAATTACTCTAGTGGGAGCACCAAATAACCCAACTCCAAATTGTAGAGCTTTGATAGCGTTAAGCGTATCAATTTTTGTAGAATGTTGAAGTAATGTAAATTTAGTGAATGCATCAATCAAAACGATAATGTATTCTTTGGTTTGATTTGCTCCACTGAGTTTGCCGGTTACATCTATGTGTATTGTGTGCCAAGGTATCGAAACTTTAGGTATGGGATAAAGTTTAGCTTGAATTTTTCCAGATTTTGATTTTGAAAGTTTACAGGTTACACAGTTCTCTACAAATTTTCGAACATATTTTCTCATGTTTGGGAACCAATAAAAATCGTATACTTTCTCTAAGGTTTTTTCCCAACCCAAATGTACAATCGATTCGTGGACATGGTTTATTACGGACCACCTAAAAGCTCTAGGCACCATTGGTAGACACAGTGTTTTGGAATTGCGTTGAATTTTTCGATGTAAAACACCGGAAACTATTTGGTATGTGTTTGTCAGATCACTGTCCATTTCGTCACTACTTAATTTTGAAATGATATCTGTTATTTCAGTATCACGTTGTTGTTCAGCCATTAACCACGTTTTAGAGATCTCTAACAAGTTCACTCGCTTTTCCTCAACTTTTTCTGAAAGATTTGTTGAAGGTACAGGGTTTCTAGACAGAAAATCTACGTGAGACATTTTTTTACCGTCCCTATATATGATTTCGAAATCAAAAGCCTGTAAGAAAGCCCACCATCTGTGAACTCGGTGTGTGAGATCTATTTTGTTACGAGAAGCTTGAAGAGAGTTGCAATCGGTTACTACTGTAAAAGCTCTCCCTTGCAAAAAATGACGGAAATGTTTAATGGATTTGACTACGGCCATAGTTTCCAATTCATAAGAATGATATCGCGACTCTGCTTTGGTTGTCTTTTTGCTAAAATACGCTACGACATGGGCCTTACCATTTTTCTTTTGTAAAAGCATTGCGCCGTAACCGTCGGAACTTGCATCAGTGTGAAGTTCAATAGGACAGTTAGGATCAAAGAGCATAAGTATCGGTTCTGTAATTAAATGTGAAATTATTTTCTGTCTAACTTCTTCATATTTGGGTTTCCATTCTATTTTACCTTTACCTGACGTCAATCTATATAGTTGAGATGCTATCTCTGAAAATTTGGGAATAAATTGACGAAAATATGACGCAAGGCCCAAAAATTGACGCAACTGTGTGACAGTTTGCGGTGGGGGTAATTTAGTTAACGCTGTAATTTTTCGCGCATTGGGCCGGATTTGTCCAGACGAGACTTCAAACCCCAAGTACTCCACTTTAGATTTCAAAAATGAACACTTTTTGAGATTTAGGGAAATCCCTGCCTTTGTTAAAGCTTCAAGAACTACACGAAGTCTTTCTAACCCTTGTTCAATGGACTCAGAGACAATCATGATGTCATCTAGATAACATATCACGAATGTATTTACCAGCTCTCCCAGAGCTTTGTACATTGCCCTTTGAAACACAGAAGGTGCATTTCGCAAACCGAACGGCATAGCCAAGTATTCGTACTGGCCGTTTGGTGTCACAAACGCAGTACGTTCGATAGAATTTTCTTTTACTGGAATTTGGTGAAAACCCGACGCGGCATCCAGTATTGTAAAATAATTAGCCCCTTGAAGGCGTTGAATTTGATCACTTATTAATGGCAAAGGAAATCTATCGGGTACTGTATTGCGATTTAACTCGCGATAGTCAACGCACAGCCTGTCCGAACCATCTTTTTTCTTTACTAATAGTATGGGACTGGCAAACGGCGAACAACTAGGCCGAATAATTTTGGCCTTTAATAGTTCATCAATTTTATCCCGACATACTTGTCTCTCCTCAGGGCTCAATCAGTATGGCCTACGTTGTACGGTTCGATTTGGATCGATGAGACGTATATCCATTTCACCTACTTTAGCACGTCCAGATGGTGTCCCTTCAACGAATGATTTTGAATATTCGTTTAATACTTCAACAAGTTTATCACGATCAGTGCCATTAACATCAGTGCTAATGTTCCGAAAGTTTGTAGCCATTTTACCTATTTCACACAAATTAATGATTCGCTCTTTTTTTATTGTTAACTTCTTACAAGACATCTCAACAGAAAATCCCTGATCAATCAAATCATGCCCTATTACCACGTCATAGTTAATAGTATGCTCGGGAACTACATGAAAAAGTAACTCGATTACGTAATTATCAATACAGACTTCTGACAATATCTGATATGTACTGACTACATTGCCATCGCCTATGCCCAATAGGGTAACCACAGACGTTACGCGCTTTCCAGAAAACTTATTAGCAACACTTTCTTTAATAAGAGAGCATTCAGACCCGGAATCAAAATAAAAATGAAACGACTGACCGTTTTGTGAAAGACTAGACGCAGCGATCGAGCAGAAATTAACACGGCGCTGCTGCTCAACTCCAGACGGCCCTCCGGTCCCACTAGCAGCCGTCGTTGCTGAACACTGGGGAGAAATGTGCCCTGTTTGCCCACACTTGTAGCAAATTGGTTTCTTTCTTTGATCTTCTTTCTTCATATCCTTTTTGGGGTTTTGCTTATGTGATTTGAACTTTTCTCGACAGTTTTGAACTTTATGTCCCACGTTTCCACATCCATAGCACTTGATTTCAGTGATTTTTGAACGTTTAATCTCTGGTCCAGACTTCGCTTCCTCATGTTTACGTTTCAATAGGCTATACGCCTGTAACTCTTTCTGCATTTGGTGACGTGTCTCGATGTCAGTTGTGCATGCCAAACGACGTAATCTCGCATCATGCTGAGCTAAAACAGCCAGCACGGTAGAAACTGCGATCTGCTCAATGCTTGTAGACTGCCAACGACTCAGTAAGTATGTTACTTGTCGACTGGCGTAGGCTCCATAGTTTTCATTATCTTTGGGTTTTTCACTGAATAAATGTAAAAGAGTACCTGCTTGTGTTTCAACAGTTGAAAATCTGTCTATAAACAGGACCTTAAACTGGGCCCAGGTTATATCAGCATAGGTTGCTTGGGACAGCCAGGACAATGCAGACCCCTTCATTGCTTTAGTTAGAGCAACAATTAGTTTGCTTCCTCGAGGAGGGTCATCACCCAAGCACAGCTCTGTAGTTGTACACCATGCCCGTGCATCCACATCCGGTTTGTGAGGATCAAACGTCGGTAACAGTAAGCTGTTGTTAGTAGACGGCGACTGCTGTATAGCACTAATAAGCGCCCTCAATTGCTCGTTCTGCGTCTCAAACAGTCTCTGCCAATGCAGGTCATTTCCATTGTCTCTCTGCACCTGCGGTGGATATTGATCACCTTGCACTCGCGTCGCGGATCCCACTCCTGATGTCGGAGCGGTGGGCTCTAGGACGGCATCAGGAGGGTTCATTGTCTACTTGGGCGTGAATTAAACACGAGCGAATACAATCTAATACCCGTATAATTAATAAGAAATATCACTAGGAAAACAGTTCACACTTTTGCTCTAGTATAATTGTTCGTACAAACTAATTATTACTAGCGTCCACACTAAACTTAAATAAAATCTAATTACACGAAGTAAAAATACAAGTGGGAGCGAATGACGAATTCGTGAGCCGCGCTCGGTCACCACCGCGTCCGGAATTCAAGTGCCGAGATCTCGGTTCCTCTAAATATTGTAACAAAAACAATCTCTCACTGAGCGGGCCCACGACACCGTCCGGCGACATGTGTTGATGTCACCGTCGTTCCCATGATACGCGTTTCATTAAACAATGAGAGCTTTGTAGCGTCTCAACTTTCCATAGCGATAAGCTCGCTAACATAAACAAACTGTACGGAGAACTATGATAATTAAATACAAGGCAAGGTAACTCGGCCGCTGGCTGCGCGCCGACATATATATATATATTCGTTTGGGACTAGATGTGTAATACGTTGTGTAATTTGTCCAGGGAAATTACTATTTTTTTGTTATATCCAACGTCGGCTGACAAACAAGCATGCGGCCCGCCTGATGTGAAACAGTTACCGTAGCCATATAAACGTACGCAACATGAAATATCGCTTGCGCTTGCGCGCTGATACTCCCGCTGCCGATGCAGCTACTTCTACTTTCCTGGTTACCTCACTCACTCGCAGGAATACAACAATTATCAAGGGAATTGTCATTTGGATGCGCTATTCTGTGAGGTGGAGGTACTTCTCCAGTCGGGCAGATTGAAAATACTCTGCTCTACCTCTCTTTTGCACCTTTCGCTAGTCGGCAGGGTGCACCACGTGCAGGTGAGGTTTGCTTTGACTGAGAAGATCGTATAGAGCAACTTAGACCCCAAAATCACCGGGAATCAAATTAAATAACCCTAGGCAAACTTACTGATCGAGCGATAGCTGAAACAGTAGCTCTATCAGAGCACATCAATCCGATTGATTGGATCACAGAATAACACTGTGGATTGTACAGGGCCCATAAACGTACTATCTACTGCAGTAGTGGCTACGTAACTGCACGCAATAACCCACGTGCCCAGGACTGAATCCAATCAGATACAGTAAACAGCTTCCTAAGTTAGGTAATAGAGGCGTCATCTGACCGTTTAGCGATCTCATTGTCGTTCGTTGACCCAGGAAACGTCCGACACGACGCATTATTCCTATTGCGATGGAATTCGATTCCGGATCGCCAAGTCCTTGGCAATTGTAATGCAGTATTCCATAACATTTTAAAGCGAATCTACTTACTACCGGTGTGTAGTTTTGAGTATTTTTTTTATATTATTTCAACATAGTGGCTTCGCCTGATGGTAAGCGAAACAAGGAGACCAAATTGCAGCGGCAACTGACATAATAAATAAATATTGCTGGACAAATTACACGCGGCCATCTAGTCCCAAACTAAGCAAAGCTTTGTACTATGGGTACTAGATAACTGATAATGTACTCGTATTTAAATACATTTTTTTTGTAAATACATACATAAATATAATAAATAGAAAACACCACTCACTCGCAGGAACTCAACAACCCTCAAGAGAATTGTTATTTGGCTGCGGTATTCTGTGACGTGGAGGTACACATTCCCCAGTCGGGTAGCTTACAATTACGCTCCCTACTTCTCTTGGGACTAGATGGCAGTGTGTAATTTGTCCAGAAATTCATGCTACCTATACAGAAGGTAAAAAAGACAACTAAGACGATGGCGATTACTGTCTGGACAAATATTGTTTTCGTCCCCACAACTTTCATGGAAGAGATTCACATGCGTAGTATATAAAAATATTTGAGTTGATTGAATGAATGAAACCAACATTTTACCACTTTGGAAGTGTCTCTCGCGCAAACTATTCAGTTTAAAAAAAATGATATTAGAAACCTCAATATCGATTTTAAAGACCTGTCCATAGATACCCCCACGTATGAGTTTGATGAAGAAAAATTTTTCGAGTTTTTTTTTCTATTTTTGTGTGCAAATCAACGGTATTTGTGTGCGGTTACACTACTTACCAAGTTTCAACAGTATAGTTCTTATAGTTTCGGAAAAAAGTGGCTGTGACATACGGACGGACAGACAGAGAGACATGTCGAATCTATAAGGATTCCGTTTTTTGCCATTTGGCTACGGAACCCTAATAATGAAACAATTTACTAATTTAATATGTTTACTTTAAACTCACATATATTTTATGTCCTGTCCTGATTGTAAGTTCTCTGAATAAAAAAACTCGTTTTTTTTTCAAGGAAGTAAATGTGTTTTAGAGTGATCATGGTGAACGTCTGACATTCGGAACATCCACTTTTCGTGGCCTTGACGTCGGAGCAGCACTGCAAATGAATACAATCTTTGTAGTGTTTTAAAATAATGTTAGGTTTACATTCATGACGAGACTATCTAAAACAACAAAAGTCACTATGAAGTTTTTTAAGTATATAATAATACAACAATTTTGCCATTTGGCAACATTAGTATTGATGGTAAGGTTTATTCAGCAGAATTCGACACTTTAAAGTCAAAAGTTGGTAACTATTCCCTACTTACATTGTTTGTAATGTCTGAATAATGCATCAATTTTCATCAAAAGCACAAGATATAGATTGTAATTTCAAATAACAAATAATGTTAGGTACTTTTATTCCCGAGCAAAATCCAAATTAATATATAAATGTGAAAGTTCTACTATATAGAAGGAAATTTGGTTTGGACATAGATTATATGTATAATAAATTGCCAAAGTCAGTCATTGATTTGCCTGAAAATTCAAATCTTTGTTATAGATAATGAAGATACTCTGTGTAAAGCGCGTACCGATTGTATTATAGAACTGACGGCTACATAATAATGTTTGTCAAAACTTCAGTGCAGGATGTCAGGCACAGACAGAGTTCTGTATCGACAACCTAATCGACGTACAGACAGTGTGCGTCCATTTGTGTTTAAATACATACATAATGTGTATTATTATGTATATGTATGTAATGTGTACTGTAGAAGCTGCTGTTCCACCCCTAGGTCACTGGCTCGGCAATGCACGCACATACACTCATACAACGTCCACACTCACCCGCGGCTCGCATGTACTGACGTTTATGCAAATATGCACGAACACACGAGACAATGTATGTATTGTCTTAGTTGGACATACACTACATCCCTCCCTTATTTATAAATTAAACTAAAGATTTTAAACAAAAAATCATTTTAATATGAGCTACTATAACATCATCCATTCAAATGCTAACAATAATCAAAATGCTTTGTAACACTCAGACAACTACTTAAATTAGGCTTCATCATAAGTATTTATATTTCCTGGTTCTGATGCTGTCCATTCGCCTTGTATCTTTTTCAAATGCACCACATTTCTTCTCAATACTTGTCCTGTTTCATCGTTTTTTACTATAAAGTCTCCGTGATCGGACCTTTCGACCGTGTGGGAAGTAGGATTGAAATTTGAACTGACCTTATTCGTTTTCTCCATATACTTGACGTACACTTTATCTCCTTTAATCAAGTTTGAATGAGTAGCTCGTTTTTTCATATCCCCATACTCCTTTCCTCTTTCTTTTTGAATCTTGTCTCTATCTCTTACATCCGTGTCAACTTCTGAATTATCTAATTTGTCGAACGATGGAATTTTATCTCTGTTTAGGCGTTTGAAAAACAACTCTGAAGGGGATTTGCCTGTTGTAGAGTGGGGTGAACTATTTACATAATAAGATATTCCCACAAACTTTCTCTGATATCCCTCTTTTCTATTTGACTGATCTATAAACGCTTCAAAATGTCCCGGTTCTGTCTCTCGACCTCGCCATTTTGTTGCGGCCGATATGGAATTGTATTGTAAAGAACTATATTGCATTCCTTACAGAATGATCTAAATTCGTCGCTCACAAATTGCCGCCCATTGTCTGCAGTAACTGATATAGGATATCCTAATCTGCTAAAAATTTCCTTGAGAATTTTTATAATATTGATTTTGTGATCTTTACCTCCTTATAACGACTGTAATAATCGACAACCACAAATAAATAGTCCTGATTGGGCAGTGGACCGAGTAAGTCCATTGCAATGTCAATTCAAGGAGCTAACGGTAGCTCACGGCGCTTCATTGGTGCAGGAGGATTTGGAAAACTTACTAAGGTGCAGCTTTTGCAAGATTTCACTAGATTCTCTGCATCCTTATCAATTCTCGGCCACCAGACTTTTGACCTCAATCGACCTTTCATGGCCACTATGCCTGGATGGCCCTCGTGTGCGGCATTAAGCATATCCTTCCGTAATGTTTCTGGAATCACTATTCGATTCCCTCTCAATAAAATGTCGCCATAAAAATAAAATTCATTTTCAAAAATCTTGTAACCTCTAACAGATTCGCTCCATTCTTGCTGATAATTCTTTTTTCTATATTCTTGCAGATTCGCTCCCTTCTTCACGTCGATAATTTCTTTATCCCTTCTGGATGCTTCTGTGATATCACGCAACGCTACTGCCTGAGGTCTATATTGTTCCACTATTTGGTGAACATATACGTCCTGTCCTTTAGCAGGGGTCTCCAAACGTGCACACAGTCGTGATAAGGGATAAGCTATGTTGGTTTTTCCTGGCTTGTAAATTACCTTAAATTTATATGATTGTAATCTAAGTACCCGTCGCTCTATTCGAGCACACGGCTTTGATTTTGAACCAAATAGCACTTCTAATGGCTTATGGTCCGTTACTAAGTCGAATTCTTTGCCAAAGACGAATATATTAAAATGTTCGACGGATCAAACAAGGGCTAGAGCCTCTTTTTCGGTTTGGCTGTATTTTCTTTCGCACTCTGTCCGGTTCCCATAAGCAATTATTCGTGGACCCTTTGAATCCACCTGTATTAAAATAGCACCAAGTCCAACTGGACTTGCATCTGCGATTATCTGGGTCTTAACTTTAACATCATAGTATCCCAAGGACTGTATATCTGTTAATATCTTCTTTATGTCTTAAAAAAGCTTTGTCTTGTTCATTAGACCAAAATGGTTTGAGCTCAGCATTTTTGCAGAGTTCCTTTCGCAATAATTCTTTTAAAGATTCTGTTTTTGTGGCCAGATGTGGTATCCATTTGTTAACATAATTTACGAGGCCTAAAAAACTTTGTAGTTCGTCCACGTTCGTAGGGGTTCTAAAATTCGTAATGCTATCAATGTATTTTGTAAGAGGTTTTACGCCTTCTGGAGTTAAATTATGCCCCAAAAAATGCACCTTCTCCACTTTGAAAATGCACTTTCCTTTATTGAGCAAAATGTCATTTTCTTTGAGAATCTTTAGCACTTGTTGCAGTCTAATATCGTGTTGCTCTTCGTTGTCTCCGTAGATTAAAGTGTCATCGATGAAATTGACGACGCCTTCGCATTTCAATAAGACTTTCTCCAGTATCTTTTGGAAAATTTCAGGAGCACAGTTGATACCGAACATTAGTCTTTTATATCGGTAAAGTTCCTTAGCCGTAATAAAGGTTGTGATGTGTCTGCAGTCTGGGTGTAGTTCAAGCTGGTGAAATGCATTTTTTATGTCCAATTTCTGAGATACAGGCCTCGGTTTAGTTCAGGCGCCAGTCCCTCTCTATTAAAAAAAATTGTACCATCTATTTATGCCCTTGTTGTAAAACTGTTTTATAGAGAGAGAAAATAAACGATTTGAATTTGAATTTGAATTTACTGAATTATTTGGATTTCCCAATTTTCGGCAACAGTTGGTCCATACAAGGCAGTGGGTGATTCTCTCGCATGATTGTAGTGTTAGCACGTCGCATGTCGACACACAGACGCAAATCGCCATACTCTTTTAAAATAGACACCATCGGGGATACCCATCTTGAAGGACCATGCACCTCTTCAATGATGTCACAATCCAGTAGCTCCTGAATCTTGCTTCCTACTTTAGCTAATTAATAATTAATAGGTATACGTCGATATGGCTGCGATACCGGCTTTACTGTGTCATCTATTGGAATTTCTACTAATACATTTTTCATTTTAGGAAATGGCTGGGCCATGGCTATATCTTCAATTTTGTTGATATCCATGCCAATTTTTAAGACGCCTAAGCGTGTGGCTGTTTCTTTTCCTAGCAAATCTCGAGTACCTCCTGCAATAACGTATACTGTGGCACGTTCCTTACGATCCTTAATACCGATAATAGTTTCGAAAGATCCACTAATATTTAGTGGCGTATTACTTCCGTAGGCTAACAGCGTTTTATTAGGCTTTTCTATTTGATTTTCCACTTTGACTTGCTCCTTTTTCAAGATCCTCCATGTATTCTGAGATATCAAGTTGACTTTACAGTCCGAGTCGACGAGCATGTCAACTTTTACGCCACCTATGATGCACTCAGCAGTCACATCATCTTCGACATTAAATACGTAATCGACTTCTATCCTCCTATGATGCACTCAGCAGTCACATCATCTTCGACATTAAATACGTAATCGACTTCTATCCTCTTCTTTTTCTTTTCTTCCAAATTGTTGTTACCTGTTCTCTCTTTTTCGTCTAGCTTCCTCTTTATACCTGTTTTTGCAGATCCGCAATACTGACGAAAATGTCCCATCTTGTTACAATGGTAACATGCTTTTACTCTTGCAGGGCAGTCTCTGTCTTTTGATCGATGTTTACTGCTCCCGCATCTGCTACAGGACTTCGTCTTGTTTTTCTTGTATAACTGTCTATTTGAGTTTGTTTCTTCTCTTTCTTTGTTGTTATATATCGCGTTAACTTCCTGACTTTCTTGTTTTTTATTTCCATATTTTTCCATTTGATCATTAACAACCTCCAGCGTATTTGCTGCGGTTACAATTTGATCGAGAGTGATTTCATCACCGATCGACAATTTTTTTTTTTTCGTAGCTCTGTGGAAGTACATTTTTTTGAACCAATTCCCAATTTAATGGAGGTAGTCTACAACATGTTTATGCTACCATAAATATTTCCAATTTAATGGAGGTCTTTATCAACCAATTCCCAATTTAATGGGGTCTTTATCAACCAATTCCCAATTTAATGGAGGTAGTCTATGACATATTTCAGTGAAATAGCATGCTACCATAAATGTTTCCAATTTAATGGAGGTCTTTAACAACCAATTCCCAATTTAATGGAGGTTGACGTCATATCAACCAGTTCCCAATTTAATGGAGGTCAACGTCATGTCAACCAGTTCCCAATTTAATGGAGGTCAACGTCATGTCAACCAGTTCCCAATTTAATGGAGGTCAACGTCATGTCAACCAGTTCCCAATTTAATGGAGGTCAACGTCATGTCAACCAGTTCCCAATTTAATGGAGGTCAACGTCATGTCAACCAGTTCCCAATTTAATGGAGGTCAACGTTATGTCAACCAGTTCCCAATTTAATGGAGGTCAACGTTATGTCAACCAGTTCCCAATTTAATGGAGGTCAACGTTATGTCAACCAGTTCCCAATTTAATGGAGGTCAACGTCATGTCAACCAGTTCCCAATTTAATGGAGGTCAACGTCATGTCAACCAGTTCCCAATTTAATGGAGGTCAACGTCATGTCAACCAGTTCCCAATTTAATGGAGGTCAACGTCATGTCAACCAGTTCCCAATTTAATGGAGGTCAACGTCATGTCAACCAGTTCCCAATTTAATGGAGGTCAACGTTATGTCAACCAGTTCCCAATTTAATGGAGGTCAACGTTATGTCAACCAGTTCCCAATTTAATGGAGGTCAACGTTATGTCAACCAGTTCCCAATTTAATGGAGGTCAACGTCATGTCAACCAGTTCCCAATTTAATGGAGGTCAACGTCATGTCAACCAGTTCCCAATTTAATGGAGGTCAACGTTATGTCAACCAGTTCCCAATTTAATGGAGGTCAACGTTATGTCAACCAGTTCCCAATTTAATGGAGGTCAACGTTATGTCAACCAGTTCCCAATTTAATGGAGGTCAACGTTATGTCAACCAGTTCCCAATTTAATGGAGGTCAACGTTATGTCAACCAGTTCCCAATTTAATGGAGGTCCTCATAGTATTTGAGACCAAATTATATTCCAATTTAATGGAGGTAAACTTAACCAAACAAATAGGTTCTTTTTTTTTTTTTTTTTTAAAGGAAGCGTCCAATTTTCTCTCAATATATTCAAAACTTTGGAAATAATTCAAATTTCAAACGGGAAATAATTACTAACTAACTTTAGGCTATTTCCAAACAAATGTAATAACTAACGATTTCATTTCGATTTACCTACGATAGCACGGACTTTTTTTTTACGTGCTATATCGAGCCATATTAAATAATAATAATGTTCCAAACATATCAATTACATTAACTGTCTTAAAATATGTATCAAATATGTTATGACCGCAGTAAGTACAGTGTATTTGTAACTTATAATAACAAGTCGACGATGTTGTTTACATTATAAGATAACTCTGATCCGAGTCCAACTCTACTATAATGCGTATACATAGTGTAATGCGACCAGCAACAGCCGCTTCATGTGGGAACCTTCCGCCGCAGCTTGTTCAAAATGTAAACATTTTTAAAGTTATCTTACTCTATATTCACTAAGATTTTCATGCAATATCAAAACATTAACGTGATAAATGATAACATTTGCAATGTTCGTTAACAATTAAAAAATATAAAATTGATTTATAACAATTAGAACCCAAAACGTCATAACATTTATTTATCTTTCATTTTATTTCTTTGTTACCTTTTGACTCGTCGCCACTTGTAGAAGCTGCTGTTCCACCCCTAGGTCACTGGCTCGGCAATGCACGCACATACACTCATACAACGTCCACACTCACCCGCGGCTCGCATGTACTGACGTTTATGCAAATATGCACGAACACACGAGACAATGTATGTATTGTCTTAGTTGGACATACACTACATGTACTATTATAATTACTATGTAGCATGAGTAGTACTATGTGTACATATATACGATATGACATATATGTGATTATTTGACATACATAATAATATGTATACATAATTATCTTTACAATGCATTAATTTAATATTAAATTAGTATAAAGGCTAATGGAATATTAGCTTTTATACTAAATTTAATTTATGATTAACATATATATCATTATTTGAAGAAAAAAAATAATGTAAGACGTATCTAAGCGCTCGCAAAGGCCTATTGACACATTTTTTAATTTTGAAAGGCGATTATGCTACCTTTTGGTGCGATCGTGTGAAATGATACTACGACGTAGTATAAAAAAAAATACTACATACCTATATAACTTATTTTAAAGTTCAAGCGTCATATTTGGTAACAGAAAGGTCAAACAAATCGATTTCTTTATTAACAAAAAAAAAATGACACAGCGTGTTTGCATCAGTATCAATTGACTTTGACACTAACATTGAACTTGACTCTGGCTCGCTAAGAGAGGTCGCAATCGCAACTCTTTGCGTCGCATCTTTATGCATCGAGGATACCTACTACTTACTGCGTGACGGTGGAAAGGAAAAACAAATGAAACGCTATTTTGACCATAATTAAGTGTTATATATACTTAGTTCAATAGAGTTATTGTTTTTGTATCCAACTATATTTAGAACTTAATTTCGATTGCGTTTCATTTGTTTTTCCTTGCCGTCGTCTTTCGGAGCGTAGAGCATGCCATTTAGAAACATCGGATTTGAAACTTTGTAAATTCTTCGATTAGTTGGTTATTTGCTTTTTTTGGAATTTTATCTTGCCCTTCTTTTCGAAACGCTAATAAAAAGTTTATATTGATGAATACTTCACACTCTTTTAGATTGATACATAAAATGGGTTAGGCCTTTTTCACTTACCTACTGTAAAACTTAATTCTACAAATTATTAGTGGGCTGAGACATATGATTTAATTTGATTTTGCTTATATTTAAATACTATATAATTTAAAGAAAAATATATATATTTCTTTAAACAAGATTGCTATATTTCTCTCCTCTAGCCCTTCAATTTGATACCCAATAGCCATATCGTAAGGGTTAAAGTGCCAATTATATATCGCCATTTTGTGGCGAGCCACCACATTAGATTAAAAATAACGGCATTTAGGTAATCATGCATTGTCTAGAGAATCAAATGAGTATAGCAAATTTCAGCTAAATTGGATTCTGGGATGTGGGCCTTGCGAGATTTTATTACAGACAGCGCGGTAAAACTAAATAAAAGTTTGTTAAAATTAATTATTTAAGTTAAAAATAACTTACAAGGAAATCAAATTATGTAGCTAGGTATTTAATTTTTAAAGCCGATTTTTGTAACGGGTTATAATAATATGAGTGACTTGTAAAGGTGATAAATATTAAACGTAGTGTGAGTATCGTTCAACATGCAGTAGGAAGTGACGGAGTGAGCTGAGATTGACGCGAGTGGGCGCCGCGGCGGTGGGTGTGAACTTTGTACACATCGACTTCCGTGTCACTACATCACCTACCACACTAGATATATACGGCAGTACCACAACTAAATACAAATCCATCAAACAACTTTACTCCTCTGAACACAACCTATCGTGTAAACGGTTTGGGTAGAACACACAAAGGGACGCAGTCTATACTTAGACTTAAAAACTCAATACGTGTAAACGTCAAGTCGTCTGCGATTTTCATAACTCGCCGCTGCACCGAACCATAAGGCCCAATCTGAAATATCATAGATGACAACAATACTCCATGTGACTTGGGACTTGTACAATAAAATCTTTGCCTAGACCTGAGATACTACTTCGCTTTATTGAGCACACCGTGCAGCCTAACTTTCGTCTCCAGGTGACTAAGGAAATGGATGTCGCTGGAGATCTCGACGTCGATCGATGAATATTTTTGGCGATGAAGAGACAAGTGCCTAAGAAATGTGAAGCAAACAAGGTTTTAGCCGTAGACGCCTAGACTTTTTTAACTAATAATAATTGCATGGAGAAAAATTGCAGCTACAAATCACAACGTATGACCACAGAATACAAGTAGTATGTCGCTGAAGCCAAAATCGCGTAGTGTGCAAATGCGCCTAGTATCGGTACAAAATATATGTGAGTACACATAGACATGAACATCTACTGTTCTATTTCTACTGTGTCCCTAGCGAACTGCCTATGTAGGCATCTACTCTGCACCAAAGACCACCCGGATGACTCGCTAATTCATGACATCACACTACTGTGATTCCTTTTCCGTTTAGCAAGTTTTTTGAACGCAGTGTTTGTTATTATGATCGCACGAATTCGTAATTAGTTTAACTTATTAATTAGAATGTCCAACGCATCACTAACGGTAAAGTGGTAATTTTGTTATACACATAATAAAAGTATTTATAATTTACAGACTACACAAAAATCCCATTTAGGTTCACCTTAGCTCTCCTATTAAATAGATCTTTTTTTTTTTACTACGTCGGGTGGCAGACAAGCATACGTCTCGCCTGATGCGAAGCGATTACGGTAACCGTATTAACGCTCGCAACATAATAATATCACTTGCGCACCGCCAGCCCTGCTGCCTACGCAGCATCTCCTTCTTTTCTGGTGACCTCACTCACTCACAGGAACACAACAACCCTCAAGGGAATTGTTATTTGGCTGCGGTATTATGTGAGGTGGAGGTAATTCCCCAGTCGGGTAGCTTACAATACGCTCCCTACCTCTCTTTTCGACAGAGCTTCGTTTGTCAGTCAGCAGGGTGTACCACGTGCAGATGAAGTTGGCTTTGGTTCACAGATGTTGTCATAATAAAATAAAAGAGCGTATTCATAATACTAGTGGTCGCCCAGTGGTTGAAATTCGACCATAATTAATTTAAATTGTTTATTATGGTTATGTTCGACATTCAGTAAAACTATAGACAAATAATATTAATCTATTCTCAATTTGACCACAGACTAACATTAAACAAAAGAGTATATCTGCGTGTGTGTATCAAATAAGTACATGGTAACTGTATGTAATGTTTTTTTTTTATTGATTTAGTGTATTTTTATACATAATTAAAAAAAAAATAGCATTCTGCACTCTTTATGTGTAATAACTATAAGTGTGCCAAATTTCATACTCCTCCGTCGAATAAAGTTTTTGCTTCACGTATTAGTATATAGATACCTACTTATTTTACTAATTATCAAAGTAAACAGATGCTGTTTTCCTTAAAGAGAAACCGTAAAAATAAATTGAATTACTCGGAACAGTACAAGTGCTTTAGTGATAACAAAATCAACAATCAACAGCATCAACAATATAAGATCTATTTCTCCAAACTTGCTATATAACATTCCATTTTTGCTATACATATATCAGAAATGAATACAACGGCCCTTCCCGTATTCATTATCAGCAATGGATTCAAAAGCGAAGCTTATATCTATTGTTCAAAAATGATAATAAAAGGAAGTTTGGATCCACGCGTACCTTACGAACGCCACTGGGCGTGTTTACGTGAGCTATTTTGTTTATTAACAAAGCGTTTATCGCATCGACGAGCTTCTAGATGCAGGGGAAAAAAATAATGCGTGTGCGCCGAACACCCACGTCGCAAATTTTTGCCCATTATCGCTCCGTCCCACGGGCTCATGTGACGAACAGAAGCCTATATTGGGCGGTGTCGCTCAGATTACTTTTTTACATACAGGACATTCTTCCCAGGAGACCACGCGGAAAGAAAGTAAGTAAACAAATTATTTTCAAAATTGTTAGTAAAATGTTCACAAAGTGACTTGTAAGTAGACGATATAAAACTCTCTCGAATAACAACCACCAAACAAAACCACACTATTTAAAGTAATTTCTCTTGTATCAAGATATTTCTACATAAACATTTGCTGCTTGTATTCTTAGATACTAAAGTTTATTACTTTCCCTTAGAGCATAAAACCAAAAAGTTTGTTATAAAACTCACCCCGCAAAACCGAGCATACTCGGAACAGAAAGTGTAAGATAATAGTAACAACTTTATAATGCGGTTATTTAATTAACGCCGCAGAAGCGTATACATGGTGCAGTGCTTAGTCGTAAACGTTCATAACTAAGATAAATAATCTCTGTTATTGTTTATGGACCACCGGCTTGGAGGTATGTAGTGTAGGTGCATCACAGAACTCCCCCGCGACGCGCTCGCTCCAATCTGTGCCCGCCAACGTTTATATTTTGTTGAATATTATTTTTAAACACCCTAAACGGGAGTACGCCACATGTGCTCTGCCACCTGACCTTTGTAAGCTTTCCCACGGTGAGACGTCGCCGAAACCTCGTTACAAAAAGACTAAGTTTACGTTTACACCCTTATAAGTTTTCCGTACCACGATATACAAAACCAAAAACGTGTCGAAGTATTTTCAAACGACTATTAGGTTTGTTTTCGGGGGCAAATGTCTCGGTTGCAGCGAGGCTTAAAACTTTTTCTGTTTACTCAAATGATCTGGTGATTGTTTTTTAATTTATTTTGTCGTTCGTCGTTGTCATGTGGTTCCAATCAGCGGCTGGCAAAGCTTTTAGTTTTTTTGGATCAATTTTATCCATGATTTCATCATCATGTTGATACAAATTATAAGAGGTCTAGTTAAAACATTATAAAAAATATACTTGTAATACAGAGTTTAAAACCAGATGGACCGAAATTTACTCGTTTTAATTACTGTAATTACTAGCAAAAAACCTACTAAATTAATATTCTTTCATTTACGAAAAAAATAATACATGAATGTAAGGCGACGCCAATATGCGACGACGTCTATGGTAGCAATGTGTGACCAAAATGAGATGATAAATTGCTGCATATTTTAAGAGATTATCCTCCATCAAACGCCTGCCTACCGCGCTCTGGTAATGACATGTTGATGGACTCCATATTTCTTTTAACGAACACTAGTCATCCGCTCCCGGTTTGCTCAGTTAGAGATTATCATTTGAATAATTAAGTCATATGAATCGTGCGCCGTGCTATGAATTATTTTTTCAGCTTTCATTAAATTGGCATCCCACGAATGATATGATAAGTACAAATGTACTATTGATTTGATATGCCCACACTAAATTGCGCCAGAAAACGGTTCCCGTCTTCCATCGCGTCGCCTAGAAGATCGCTATTTTTGATAGCTTGAGATGATAAGACGATGATGATCGCTTGCTAACCCTTACCCTCGCTGAGTAAGTAATCGGCGCAATGGCGCCATTTTTTCTTGCAATAAACATGAAATGAACCTTAAAATACGCGTCAGCATCAAATATTATTGTGTACTTTAGTGTGATAGATAAGTGATCCCTTGCGTTTTATTTACTTTATCAACATTAATGGTGCATTTTCAGAATGAAGACGGAATTTTTACCTATTTAAATCAATTGTCACAAACGTCAGTTTCGTCGACTTGCTTGTGAACTTATTGTGATGCTTGTGGTATATCTATAGTATTACACCTGTAGATTTGCGCCTGTTATAGTCAAGAAGTCAACCTACCAACATGTTTAGACTATGTTTTTGGCTCAAAATTAAATAATTGATCTTAGGTCTATATAACACAATGGCCTAATATATCAATTTATACACTTGTACATAAATAATTACATACTCGTACATGACATAGGTAAGCTACATCTATAATAATTCACATCTATAAGAATTCTAGCGTCCCAACGCGCAGTGATTCCCTGTCAGTTGTCAATCGGCAACGGATCAGATACCGGCTACCGTATAAATTGATTGTAATTAGAGAGGCTCGATGGCGTAGTCTGTCCATAGTTTATTTACCTCGAGCTCCTCCGTGCTTCACAGGGCACGTTAAGCCGTCGGTCCTGGCTAAGGTCAATAGATGACAGTCGTTAAGTCAAGTCACTGGGTTTTAGTTAACTTGAAAAAACTGGTCTCTCAACTCCACCAACGCGCAGTTGAGCAGCGTAGTAGAGTATAGGAATGAACCAGCCAGTGGTACCAAACCACTAGCTAGCACCCCAGAAGGCCAATTCTTGTAATTTTTCTGCGAACGCAGATTGAAAGTTGACCGAATCGAGATTGAATTGTGAATTGACTAAAATTATATATTTGATTTCATTAATAAATTATTATCAATTCTTGTTGTTGCCAACAACAAGAATTGATAATAATTTATTAATGAAAACATTGAAGTAACATCTTAGTTTGTTTAATTTTCACTCATATTTCGATATAATCCCGCTTAAATTTAATTTTGAAGTTACAAATTGTATTACGAGAATACCAAATGTGACATTTGTGAGATCGAGACTGGATCGAAACTGAATTTTGACTGTATTTTAATAACGAGAATTGCCCCTCTGGTACCCTTTCTTTCGCTAGAGGCTAATTTGCTGGTCGGCAGGGCACGCCACTTTTTCCACGAAAACTAAAATAGAAAACTTACTTGAACCAACGGAAACAGTGAGGTCAATGTGTTGTGTAATGAAAAAAAGAACCCCACATGTAACATTAGCGAGCGATATATCACCATGTATTGATTTTTCTAATGTTACATCACAGGCCATTAAAGGGTATGAAGGGGTTAAAAAATGGTATTGTCAACCCGGTCAATGAGATGTCATTAAAATGGGGCTCCCGCTGAGCGCACCCCTGCCGCAACAGCTGTCGAGTAAAACTGACGTCAATGCTACATACAGATACAATTAAACTGTAAAATGGTGCATCGGCTTAGTGTTATGTATTAAAAATAATATATACCTACATTATCTACTACTCCTCGCCCGCGACTGCGCAAATGCGTTATTTTTTTATATTAAAAAAAATATAATATTTTGGGGTGTAAGTGGTTCATCAACACCTTTGAACCAAAGCCAACTTCACCTGCACGCGGTGCACCCTGCTGACTGACAAACGAAGTTCTGGCGAAAAGAGAGGTAGGGAGCGTATTTGTAAGCTACCCGACTGGGGAATGTAACTCCACCTTACAGAATACCGCAGCCAAATAACAATTCCCTTGAGGGTTGTTGTGTTCCTGCGAGTGAGTGAGGTCACCAGAAAGGAAGGTCCACACACACACACAGGTGTCTTCCCGTTACTGTGGAAACTCGCTCATGTTATCCCTCTCCCCAAAAATTCCAATCCTACCTCTTTCTCCAACTTTCGTCCAATATCCATTCTTCCTGTCCTCTCAAAGGTGTTGGAGCACTATGTCCATCGGCGTGTCACAAATTATCTGAGGGAATTTGATCTTTTATCTCCATACCAATCCGGGTTTCGTAGCGGTCATGGCACTGTCTCAGCTTTGGTTAAGATTACCGATGACATCAGGCACAATATTGATAACAAACAACTTTCAATTTTAGTTCTCCTTGATTTCACCAGTGCTTTCAATTCAGTCGATTTCGATATTTTACTCGGTATCTTACAATCGCTTAACTTTTCATCGCCAACTTTGAATTGGTTCCGTTCCTACTTGGTTGGTAGGCGTCAATTGGTGCGGGTGGATGATATGCATTCGAACTGGTGTGAGACACTTACTGGAGTCCCTCAGGGAGGAGTTTTATCCCCAATCCTTTTTTCTGTATTCATTAATAACATAATCTCCTCAATTACCTCTTCATATCATCTTTACGCCGATGACTTACAAATATATACAGCGGCGTCTCTGGAAAACTTTTCAAACGCGGTAAGCGGTATCAATAACGATCTTGCCACTATTGCGAAGTGGTCTCTTAACTTCGGACTTTCAATTAATGCCGCTAAGTCTCAAGCTATCATTGTGGGTAGTCCTCATTTCATCTCAAAACTTCAAGGTATCAACTACCCCAATGTTGTCTACGATGGTAACATTATTCCTTTCAGTTCTACTGTTACTAATTTGGGTGTTACCATTGACGAAACGCTTTCCTGGGCACCACAGGTTAATGAAGTTAGCAAAAGAATTTTCGGATCTCTTCATTCGCTTAAACGGCTCCAAAATTTTCTCCCTAAGGCGACTAAAATTACATTGGCTAAATCTCTCCTACTTCCTATTTTGGATTATGGCGATGTAGCATGGCTGGACCTATCGGAAGAATTATTTGACAAGTTGGAGCGCCTTCAAAACATGTGCATCCGCTTTATTTTTGGCCTTCGCAAATTTGATCACATTTCAGAATTTCGTCAACAACTTGGATGGCACCCTATCAGAATTCGCAGGAATGTTCATATTCTGGCATTTCTTTACAAAATCCTGTTTTATACAGGTGCTCCATCATATTTACATGAGAGGCTTCAACTTCGGGTAGTTGATGAGCGACTACGGTCTTGTGGTAGTCTTCGATTGGACATACCGATGCATAAATCTAATACTTATACCAACTCTTTCACGGTTAAGGCGGCAATGCTATGGAATTCACTTCCCACCTATGTGAGAATGGCAACTTCTGTGGACTCCTTTAAAGCTCGTATTGACAAGTTCTTGGATGTGTGACATTGAGCTTATGATATATATGTGTATGTATATATGTTTGTTTATGTGTATATGTACAGTGTAATTATGTCCATATATAAGTGTATTTGCATTGTATGTGCATATGTATTTGTGTATGTGTATATGTGTGTATATTACTATATTTAAAGGCATTTTTAGACTGAGTACTCATTATTGTTGTTTGATTTATCTATACTTAGGTACTTGCTGTATTTATTGCTACTTCTTCCCTTTTTTATTATTTTCTCGTATGTATTTTTTTTTTTTTTATATATATATGAAAGCCCTCGCCACTCTAAAGTTTATATCCAACACTCAAAGGTTGGCTGGTAGAGATCTCTTATAGAGATAAGCCCGCCTTTGTACATCTGTATTTTAAGTGTTTTATATGTATATATACTTATGCTTATTATGTACAATAAAGATAATACAAACAAACAAACAAACAAGGAAGGAGATGATGCGTTGGTAGCGGGGGTGGCGGCGCGCGAGCGATATTTTATGTTGTGAGCGTTTTAATATGGCTACGTCAACCGCTTCACATCAGGCGGGCCGTATGCTTGTCTGCCACCCGACGTAGTATAAAAAAAATATATATTAATAAAAAAAAACATGGAGAAGTTATAGGCTACTATACCGGACTTAACGCGTAAATGCTCGTAAGTCGCAACAGAGCATGTGGGTCACCTGATGGAAAGCAATCACCACCGCCTAAGGAGATCAGCAACACCAAGGGATCGCTGATTCGTTGCCAGCCTATACTCCTTCCTTCCTTTCTTTCTGGTGACCGCGCTCACTCGCAGGAATACAACAACCCTCAAGGGAATTGTTATTTGGCTGTGGTATTGTGTGAGGAGATGTTGATGAACAAATGAAAATGACCACGTGAAAATGTTATTTTAATACCAAAATTTCAACAAAATCGGTTAAGCGGCAATTGCGTGAAAATCGAATAAAAAAGGCACATTTTCGTATTTATATTAGGATAAGATTAGGACGTTATATATGTGTACACACATATTATACATAGTAAGTGCACATCGTACGTAAAAGAGTATTTATAACTAGAAAATCTTAAAAGATTTTTTAAAATTTAAGAGTTTAATATAATCATACAATAATTTTTGGTCTTTGATTGTAATATATACAAATTATCATTGATATCAATCATATCTAAATAGGTTAAATATGAAAAATCGTAACACTCTTTTCACAGTTTTCACGATCTGGCCCCTTAAACGATCTTTTAATTTTCCTCATTAAGTTTACCTGTTAAGTTTTTTCTGTGACGTTGTGGCGAAATTGATCTGTATATAGATAGATACAGATCAATCTCGCCATAACCTCTTAGGGCATCTTTTACACTATAATAAACAGTTGACAGAGAATCGTCTAAAGTCGTGTCGATAACTAGCAAATTAATCTTCTCTCGTTTCTAGCTGTAACTAAACTAAAGTCCGATGCTCAAAATCAAAAAAGCTGATCTGAACCATCTTCGGCAAGTCTGTACAACTCTATTGACGTTACGCATCGAATTTTGTATGTCTCTGGAAATCGCCATAACGACCAAGTTGCCTATCCAGTTCATAATCTAAGCGTTCTTCGTTTTATATTTTTATAATTAATTTTGAAAACTTTCAGTGCTACCAACAGAATAAATATAGTTGCTGGATGTATTATATATCGTCGTCAATCCTTATTCATCCCACTGCTGGGATTTTTTTTATACCACTTCGGATGGCAGACAAGCATACAGCCCGCCTGATGTGATGCAGTTACCGTAGCCATATTAACGCTCGCAACATAAAATATCGCTTGCGTGCCGCCACCCCCGCTGCCAACGCAGCAACTCCTTCTTTTCTGGTGACCTCACTCACTCGCAGGAACACAACAACCCTCATGGGAATTGTTATTTGGCTGCGGTATTCTGTGAGGCGGAGGTACATTCCCCAGTCGCGTAGCTTACAATTACGCTCCCTACCTCTCTTAATATATGGGATATGGGTCACCCCTTAATTAAGGAGCATACTCTACCACTCTGCTCAACTGCCGGTTGGCGTAGTATTTATATGAATTCAAGCAATATAAAATATAAACTCTGGCTATAAAATTGTGGTTTGTTTAAGATTTATTAATGGTAAAGATGATGCGGATGTTCAGTAACTAGATAGTACACATCCAACAAGGAAACAGCGTCTGCGGCGGCGTGCGTGACGTCACGCACAAAATTAACCCGATTCCGAGAATCGAACTGTTGTATGTCAGTGCACTTGCTTGATCGAAGGCGCACGTGTGGACGTCTTGTCCGACAATGTAAGTTGGTGTATGTTGTATATCTAATAATATCTTTATGTACGGAATTGTGAGCGAATTTATCTTCAGCAGCGTTGGAAGTAACATACCTTAATAAGCAGTTTCTAGTGTTCCGTACACTGATATCGAATTAAATAGATGTTTATTTATTTAAACTTTATCACCATAAATTAAGGGTACTTATGTGACCTTGATGCTAATAACATTCTCTACCAGACAACCTTGGGGAACCACATATATACACTAATGTGGTATAAAAATATAAATTAACAACAATAGTTTATTACACAACACAGTAGTAAATATACATACATTACATAAATACCATAAAATATAATATACCTACATGGAAGTATATATAAACATACATATTATACATAGGCGGTGCTAACGATAGCTGAGCTAACGTTGTGAGTTTTGTATGTGTCTTGTATTGTTTTTATTTGTCTTCTCTAATGGGAGATACCATAGATACATGGTACCATACACACTTAATGAAGTGTATATGGTACGTAATGCACCAAACCAATTAATATGTGTATCTTTTCAACCATTCCATGGTTGGCTGGAAGTGATCCCTAAAGTCCTCCATTGTATAATTTAAATTAAGTTGCGTATTTCTATTTACTATTTTTGCTATTATACAATAAAATATTACAAACAAAAATACTTATCAATATAAAGATGATGATAATGATGCTTCAATGATATGGAATATTAATTATGTGGTTTCGAATAGAAATTAGACGATCTTCGAAGTTTGACAACACTTTATCAAAAATATTAATGGTGTACTAAACAATGTAATATTTACAGAAATATATTATGTAATATATTAATAAATAATGTACTGTATAATATACATATATATAATATATTAATAAATAACCTACTATGTTGATATTATATTCTATTATTTCGCGTCATTTGTTCCAAGAAATATTGGATTCATTTCTCAGAAACATACATTTGTTATTGTAAGTTAAACTCAGTAAGTAATAGAATATCAGTTTATTGACCTACCTAGTGATTCCTCTCGTAATAGTTAGTCACATAGTCATACAACACAAATAGCCGCACACGTAACACCTCGTTTAGGACCGCTGTAATATCGTACGAAATAATAATAAAATTTGCTCTCCCGCGGTCTTCACTCATACGCAGGGAGAACGCAACGCGCCCCATAGCCACAACTTCTAAACTGTGGAAACGTGTTTTAATGTGCATTAATTACACATTTATAACTTTACAACTCGGTTATAAAATAGCAGTAAACGCTAATAAATATGAATAGATACTTAGCAACCCATTATCAGGTGAATAGCTCTATTAAATTTAAAACTCAAAACTGGCGCTTTAATTTTACATCGTCTATTCTTGAATGTTACTGACGAAACTCGTATTTGTAATAATTTTTAATTTAATTGGTATACCGACCCGTTATAAGTTGTTGATTACTTGATTGATTGACGATTAATTAGTCTATCGACGTAAAAAATAATAGCTTCCTTTATATTTTAGATGGATGCAGTGGTAATGTTGTGTTAATAATATTTATATTCTACCTATTTATAATTAAATCTATCCTATTTATACGATGAGCCTAGTGGCGCATTCACAGAGACTGTATGCCCATCCGGATCTGTAGTCAGCAGAAGGTCCAGTAGAGAGCTGGTATAGTCCTCTATATCTGGTATTCTCGTTGGAAAATGATCCAGCTGTGAGAAACCATAGGCCAGAGCAAAATTATGAACAGACCTCCCCGCGAAATCAGTGGACCGAGAGCTGATCCACTCGGCATGGTGGGCATTAAAGTCTCCTAAAATCACTAACTCCGCGGAGGGGTACCCTTCGATAACCTTGTCAGACGCCATTTGCAGGTGCTCGATTAAGACGTGGCCGTGAAGACATTGACAGCAAATATCATCCCGGACGAACATACATACCCCGGCTCGACGTACAAAAGAATGTTCAAGTTTGTACCCGGGGTATAATAAGTAAGAAGTATCGGCCGGGCAAAATATCTCCATCTCCGTTAAAAAAGGAGGGTCGGCTTTGCAGTTTCAAGGTGATGGTAAACTGCGTTTATATTTGAGTGAAGTCCCCTAATATTACTGAAATCCACGTTAAGTGTGGAAGGGGACGCCGCTGGAGAAAACTGCTTTCTTTTTCTCTTCATGGCCATAAAAAAGTGGACTATGACAAGCTGTTTCACTGTCGAAGTGAGGGACAAAAAGCGCGGTGTCCACCCCCGCAGCACAATGCATGTTGTGTGGTTTGCTAGCGCGGCGGGCGGGAGGGCCCCCGTACCCCCCCCCCCTCCCTCCTTCCTGCTGCAGCAGCCTGGTCCACTCCGGTCTCCTCCTCCGGCATGACTACAACAACAGGGACTTAACACAGGCTGGCTTTACAGGCTTTATTCAGCCTCCCGGGGCGGAGATTACGTGATCCCCGGGTTCGGGAACCCTACTGACCTGCGGGCGGCCAGCGTTTCACTGTTTCACCGGGTCTCCCTGACCGCCGCGCCAACACGCCGCGCCTACACCGCTAGCGACGGTTCGACAGCCGCTGGTCTCAGCGCCGTCAGCATAACAACTCCTCTAAAACAGCCCTGGTGACCTAGCTAACTCGCAGGAACACAGCATAGCCAGTATGGCTGCGGTTTTTTGCTGGGTGGAGACACTTCCCCAGTCGGAAGCTGGCCAAGTCTGGAGCGAACGACCTCACTATGCCCCTCTCCAATCTGACCCATGAAAGGGGAGCACAGTGTGAGTTTTCGCTGCGTCCTACCTCACTTTCGCCATCGCCTCGTTAGCTGGTCGGCAGGATGCACCATGTGCAGGTGAGGTTGGCTTTAGCTCGAAAGATGTTGATGAGCTACTTACACCCCAAATAATATGTTTATTACATATTATGTTATTGATTTTTACTGCTAGTAATAAAAGACTAAATTCAAATTGTTTTCCATATTCAAGGATTTGAAAGTAGTGTTGATTTATCACAAACAAATTTAAGGATATGAGTGGTACTTCATGGTCGTTTTATAAAACTCCACGGAAATTAGAACTTCCGTATTGCCAAAAAAAAGTGTTAATTTGATATATATCATAAGTATTTATTAATACTTAAATTATATATAATAAGTTTAAAAGAGGAACCTTTTTTTATTGAAAAAAATATAAATAATTAAGTAATTACGGCGCTAGAGTTGTTTCAGTAAAGGGAATGTTTTTATCAGTTGTCAAAATTTCCATTCTGTGTAAAAAAGCATTAAAACTCTGATTGTGACATCACTGATTATAACATAAGAATATTTTCTTGTTTTGTTCATTAAAAATTCTCAAAATTCTGTAAAAACAAAATGTGTTTTGTTTGAACGATAAATAATTCATAATTCATTTTCTTCTTTCCTTACAATCAATATTGACATCTATTTATTAATTACCAGTTTTAACATAATAATTAGATGTTTATTAGTCATATAAAATACACGATATATAAATAAAAATCTATATCATTATAGAAAAAGAAATTAGGGAAAAGGAATAAAAAGGCATTTATATATTTTCTTTGTATATTTTCTTCATTCTCTCCATATACAGCGGGAAAATCGTGCTGATAGTGAACCGGAAGCAGAAACCCGGAAGCAGGAGGACGCCGGAAACTCCCGCACCACCCTATTCTACCCACGTTGTATCCGGTCATGGGACTTCCGCGCCTAACTTTTGACAGAAGCGTTACCAAGAAATTTGTACATCTAAATTCATATAAGTCTGTACTTTTAAGAACCAAATTTATAGTAGACATATAGAGCAGTAATGTCAATTGTAACGGCCAATGTTTACGTATTTACCCTGACGCATATCTGTTAGTTATATGATGCGTCAAATAAGTGATTTTCCATCCGTTTTTAGTTTCAAAAAAAGATTGAAGGAACACTATTTGTCTTAGTTATGAAAGCGTATGTATTTAAAGTCGATATGTTTCTAATATGTATATGTGTATAAGCGAAATACCACTCCCTGATTAATCACGAAATCTCAGAAACTATAACACCTACAAAAGGCAGGTAGGTTCTTTATAGGGTGTAGACATCCGCTAAGAACGGATTTTATGAAACTCCACCCCTAAGGGGGTAAAACAGGGGTTGGAAGTTTGTATGAAAGTCCTATGTTTTTGAAGCAAGAGACTTGAAATTTAAAATGTATGCTCTATAGATGGTGCGGAGGTGTACTAATAATGTATCTTTAGAAATCAACCCCTTTTGGGGTTAAAACGGGGGATGGTAGGGGATGGTAGGTAAGGTGAAAATCCAATGTTATTGAGGTTAAAGTAATTATGGCAGAAGGATTTTAAATGGTGTTTAAGTATAGGAATTATTGAAAACAACAACTTATTATTATAAGGAGGGAATTAGCTTTTTCGAATATAAATAAAAATTATGTGCATATAACTAATTCCACACGTACGATGTCGCGTGCGGCCGCTAGTGATTATATGAACTTGATGTACTGTTTTAATGTTTCATTTTTTAATAACGATGAAAAATAAAAGAGCTCATATATTAATTATAAATTTAATTACAAAAGTAACTAATTCATCTTCATCAAGACGTGATTTTTGACTATCAAATTGGTTTACATGCTGTAATTATAGAACAAAAAATAATTAAAATAATAATGTATTTAACATCTTAGCTATTTTGCAAACAAAAATAAAGTGCTCGTAAATAATTTTGTGCTGGCAAAAATTCAATTTTACATAAGTTTGACTATATATTTGCAATGTAAACTTAATTATAATGAATTTGTTAAACTATCACAACGTAAAGTAGTTTACGGACTTCAAGAAATCAATTAGTTTTTAATTATTATCTACAATAATAATCCGAAATTATAGACATTATCCCTTAGTGTAAGTTTGACAACACTTTTCTTTACAAACTGTTCAAAGCAAACGCGATCGCAGTATCAAAGTAAATCAGAGTCTCTCTAAACATACTCTCCGGACACGGCGAGCAAATATTGATAAATCACTTAATTTTTACGCTTTTAAACGGTAGTCATCGAGATTTCTCGGAAAATTGACAATTGGACATTGCCTATTTATTGTAGAATATTGGCAAATGTAACGCTAATCGCTTCTATTGCGTAAATATACGAAAATTACATATTATTAATTAATATAAATTATATCATGCAATGTACGATTTAATTCGAAGCGTGATATCGATGGTCGCGGGCAAAAAAGTGGTAATATAAATAAAATCAAATTTTATACGAAACATAAACTTTTCACAAAGATTTATTCAAAATGAATGTTCAATAAGTCAAAAGAAAGCTAATTTTTGTCAACATACTCATTTAAAAGAATATACTCGTATTACGGTTTTAATATCTAAAGATATAGTCAAAAAAATGTTTAATATAAATTATAGACCATACCTTTTTAAATTTTAACGGCAATAAAGACTTCATAATCATGAATACTGCTAACATTCAGAAACCTACACATACATACATACTCGTACAATACGACGTTATTTTCACTATAAATCGTGTTTTGGCCGGTTACCACTTTTTTCAGGGACATTGTATAGTCAAATCTTAGCTGTATCATCTGCAAATCGGTGTTTTGAAATCCTATCAAAGAAATATATTTTCCTGTAACTATTGTTTCACACTGGTGATATTTGGTTTAGACTTAAAGCATACTCCACCACGCTGCTCAACTGCTTGGCGGAGGCCACTGTTTTCAAGCCGCCTAAAGGCCACTGACTTAGCGTAACGACTGTCATCTATAATGATATCAGCTGGGACTGACGGCTTCACGTGCCATCTGAAACACGGAGAAGCTCGAGATAAAAAACCCATCCATAGACAGGCTGCGGTCGACATCCATAGACCATTGATATACAAAAAACTCATAGACAGACTGACACACGCAATGACGCCGCCACCGAGCTCCTCATTACTATTATTTATTACTACATATTTCTTATTCTGTGGTATTACATGCGTCAATAGCGGTGGAAAGCCATCTACCTACTTGTTTACCACCTGAAAATGTTAAAAAATTCTAAAGATTTGGACTAATTTATTGGATTTTATTAAGGAGAGTCGTGGGGATAATAACACATTATATTAATTCTGCGGCCTTATGGAATAAAATGCTGCAGTAATAACATATCTTAGTAGTCGACAGCGTGTAATGCGAGTATAATCCGCGTATCGAAGTGGCTACATCAGCGCGGCCGGCGGCGCCTTCGACCATTCCCGACTGTGAAATTCGATCTGCCTAACATTCGAGTGAGATTTATATCGGAGGCAATCGGGGGTTGGCAACTGTAGCAATTTGTTGCTAGGAAGAACCAACATGTAGGCAGTTACTTGGTATGTTATGGTCTGGTAAAGAAATAACATTAACTACCTAATCCTAATCTGGTCTAAACGAGCATGCAAAGCGAACGGGGTATTCAAATACGAACGAAATACGGGACGAACAACACTTTTTGTATCCTTGTATATGTAATAGGATTCTTAAGTATGACTAGCAAAGTACCTTTGCTTCGCTACGGGATCACTCCTGATTTGCGTCTATTTTTGTTAAGATTCCAAATATTTCATTTTTTCCACTTAAAGGATTGTTTCATATTGAACTACTACAAACTATTATAAACATACACCATTTAGGTTAAGACGTCCTGGTAAACAATATTTTTGACATTCGCACCAGGAGCCAAAATTGCAAGGCTTTCAGGAGAGCTTACTCCTGAGCAAACTACATAGAACTGATCATGAGAGAAACAGTCCTGTCTCAAGTCAACCCCAGCGACCTTTGGAGTCTGCCCCCTGAGCTTTGTTAATGGTCATAGCAAAACACCTTTATGGGATATTTAAGTCTCTTAAATTGAACGGAGTGGTATGATGGAATAATGGGAAGGCGGGGTATAAAGAGAGATTCCTCAACTGTGCATCCCTTACTGTCCTCACTCAACAACTCATCGCTCCAGTTGTTTAATACGTGAACAATGGTGGCACGTACCTCCTGATGATACACCTCCGTTCCATGCAAGTGGTAGGAGATGTGGCGGAACAGGCCAGCTCCATCACCTCCCACAGCTATAATGGCTTGGGGCACCATCACACCTTCCACAAGTATAAATTTAGTCAATCTTGACGTCATTGTTTAAAAATACCGAAATTCTTATATTATGTAGGTATACCCCATAAAGTCGGTACCTAGAATAGATTTTTCAATTAGTTTTCTGCACATGTAGCATTTACCAAATGTCATTTGAAGCACGCTTTTCTTGAAGAAGGCGGCATTTTGTGTTTTAATTAATAATAATAATAATAAGTCCGCAGGGCAGCTTGTGTGGCGAGCTGTTGTGTGAGTAGCGACACCACGGACCCGAGTCTCCAGAGAGTCGGTCAGGGCCTTCGTCTCCGACGTGTCTTCATCGGTCGGAGTGTAAACACAAGAAGGCCCGCAGGACTCTCAGCTCTGGCTTGCCTTCATTGGCCGTCCAGAGAGGAGCCGCTAGAGCTATATGCTCCAGGGGTGGAAGTGTTAAAGGGCATCACGCCACGAGTAACTTCGGAGAAAGCGCAGCACACCTCTCGACATCCTTGAGTCACTCACACCGGTGTTGTCCCCGGCCGTTTTCCTGGCATTTCGGGGGCCCATCTAGTGAGTGGCAAGCCACCGCCTGCCGCAAATAACTAGCAACAAAAGCAGTTATGGCAGGCGTCCATCCCTCTTCTGTAATAGCCCGGTATTATGTTCACCCAGATCTCATCTCCATAGCCCATTTATTTTCCATCACACTTCGCAATAGTCTCAACGCCTGCCGAGACCTGCTCATGGTTATGTCGTTCCATTGACATATCCTGGAGCGGGTCACGGCGGGCGTACAACATTACATCAAACTTCTCAAAGGGGCCTCTACGCGTTGGATCCATATCCCCGCGCACGCCTATCAAATGACCGGGCTTGACCCGTGATTAAAAAGAGATACATAATAATAATTATTATTATTGTCACACAAATTACACAGCGCCATCTAGCCCCAAAGTAAGCGAAGCTTGTGTTATGGGTACTAGACAACTGATACGTAACTACGCTTTTTTTTTTGTAAATACATACTTATGATACATAGAAAACACCCAGACCAAGACAAACAGACATGTTCATGCACACAAATGTTTGTCCCGTGTGGGAATCGAACCCACGAGCGTTGGTGTCGAAGCCGCGTCATTGACCGCTACGCCACCGAGCTCGTCAATTATGTACTTATTGCAAACTTTATATTGATGAAATAAAGTGTACTGGATTGTGTCTTTTATTGTAAAATGTAAGCCTCGTACTACTCTTTCTAGTCAAATTCAATATTTAATAAATTAAATCCCCCTGATTCTAGTAGTTGGTAACTTTTTAACCGACTTCAAAAAAGGAGGAGGTTCTCAATTCGACTGAATATTTTTTTTGTATGTATGTTATTCGATATCTTTGCGAATTGTGAACGGATTTTCATAATTATTTTTTTATTTGAAAGGGTATGATTGCGAGGTGGTTCCATATTCACCAAGTCAGGGTCTGATGATGGGATCCCAGAAAAATCGAAGGAAACCCTTAAATTTGTCCTATGGTAGCCGGCAGAATAAAATTGTGTCACGCCATAACTTTTCTCCCGGAAGACGGGCAGCAGCGTCTGCCGGGGTATTCCACCAATAAGCTACGCTCGTCAACTAAAGTCGGTTTCAATTTTTTTTAAAAAATCAACTTTTTGCAACAATTGGTTGATGTACTGTACCTAAACAGGCGTTATTGCGATATACAGTTATAGTCAAACTAACCAATTGATATCTATTAAAAATTGATACATTATGTAATCTCAGATTTATGAAAGTCATGCAATTGCATTTACCGAATGCAATGCCATACTTGTATAATATATTACATCCACGCATGCGTACAAAAAAGAGCAGACGTTCATTGCAATGCGATTATTCGTCTTAATCTCCAACTCTGTATATATTACAAGACTTCACTGTCTGCAATTGATTTAGCGTGAAACATTCAAGCATCGGATCACTCAGATTTCGCCAACCTTTTCTTATTAAAGAATCCTTTATTATCTGTTGGATATTCGATACAAGATCGGCAGCTGGCGCCTACCGCTTCCGTAGAATGGATGGATGAATCCGATTCCAGTTGCGGAATTCGATATTTTGTTGATGGATGTGAAATTCTATAGTACCTACAAGGAGACAATCGTGTTGTCTCGTGCCCATGTCATCTTTGTGGTGGTATTCAATGCAGCTTGTGCGCAGTGATAAAGGGCAGCTTAAGATTGTCATCAGCAATCATCGACATTGATCTTCACGTATAATGTGTCTGCATAATTTGCAGATGGCGTTATTACAATTTGTTAAGTCATGCAATACGAATACATACTGTTTATTTCAAAATCCAAAATATAAATATTTGTTATGTACTTATTTCTTGACTTGTATGTACTTGTTGTTAAATGATCAGGGGCCCTACCGCTGAAGCTGAAGCCAATTACCATCGAATATTTTGATTGACAAACATATTCAGTTTAGTCGGTAGAGCCTAGAACTCTACTTCTAAGCTAAGGTTTGTACAAACTAAGCTAAACACAATTACCACCAATCTAAGCTAAAGTTTGATCATCATCATCAGGTCGTTTTAGTTTCCAGTACAGGAGCACAGCCCTCTCTCGTCCGTCCCAGACAGGAGGATTTGGCCTACACTCCCCACGCTGGCCAGACGGGTTGGGGAGGCCTGATCGATGTTTTATAATGTATGTATTTCCCTTAGTCGCCTTGTACGACATCCACGGGAAGAGACGGAGTGATTCTATTCTAGTCTGCCGAAAACCACACGGCCAAAGTTTGATATTTGCAATAAGTCTTAGTCTTGTGTGTTCGATTATTAGGCGTTAGGGCGCCGGGCGGCTTGAAAACATTAGCCTCCGCCAACCCGCAGTTGAGCAGCGAGGTGTGAAGTATGCTCTAATCACCTTCGATTGAAGGGAGTCCCGTATCCCAACAGTGGAATGATTATTGGTTGATGCCAATGCGTAACCATAGGAAAGTTAAGTTTGTACATTATTTTTTGCAATAATGATGCAACTGGACTTTACTACCGATAGAGATTCAGAAGCTAAAACAGTCATTTTTTATTTTTTTTGTTTGTTAGGCTATCTGTCCGTCTGCCTGTTATAAATGCATCATGCAAAAACTATCGAATTTCTATTTTGGAACAGACAGCCTAATAAGCTTTTATTTCATGACGAGTTCGGTGGTCGAATGGCTAGCAATGACTACTGACTCCCAGATCACAGGTTCGATCCCCGCGCAAGACAAACATTTGTGTGCATGAACTTGTCTGTTCGTCTTGGTCTGGGTGTTTTCTATGTATTATATGTAAGTATTTACAAAAAAAAAGTGTATTTAAGTACGTTTATCAATTGCCAAGTACCCATAGTACAAGCTTTACGCTTAATTTGGGACTAGATGGTGCTGAGTAAATTGTCCAGAAATATTTATTTGGACTAATTGATAGATCTAGAACTAGGTGGGATTTTTGACAACACAACTTTTAGTTGAAGTTGGGAGTATGATAGAGCCGTAAAGCTATATTGGTTGATCGGTCGTCGCAGTGGTGTCGGCGGCGGCGTGGCGTGCGCCCTACATGCATAATGCGCGGTGTTACGGCGCGTTACGTGCGCTGCGCAGGCGCAGGCCGTTATGCAAGCAGCGCGGAACCGTCGTGAGAAGCGGCGCAACACCTGTAATACACGTAAGTTGGCCAACTTTGAAAACTTATTTGCTTGCCAATATTTCTAATGCCTGGAAAAACTGACACCCTGATACTGAAGGTAATATACCCGTCGTGCAAGTGTCTAAGGTACATTATTTAGTCATTCTTATGTTATTAATCGTAATATAAATGATTACCTACAATATAAGTGTACAGGAAACAGTTAGTTATAAAAGCTGAAATATTTTCAATATTTTATGTAAGTTATTAGCAATATCAATAAATAAATAATAAGCGAGGATCTGGCGAACCTGTAACATGTCAGGTTTTGGGGTGTAAGTGTTTCATGTACATCTTTGAACCAATTTCACATGCACGCGGTGCACCTTGCTGACTGACAATCGAATCTCTGGCGAAAAGATAGGTAATTAATACATAGGGTATTTTTTAAGCTACCCGACTGAGGGAACGTCCACCTCACAGAATACCGCTGCCAAATAACAATTCCCTTGAGTGTTCCTAATTAAATCTAAAAATCTAAAAAAAAAACTTGAATCGATTTAAGATTCAAGTTTTTAAATCTATATAAAACCCAAGGTAATTGTTATTGAAGTTCAATTGAAACCAATGATGATGATAAAGAAACGTTTATAGGTATAGCTACGGTAACCACTTCACATCAGGCGGGCCGTATGCTTGTTTGCCATCTGTCATAGCATAAAAAAGCTATGAGGCTTATTAAACAATCGTGTGTATAAATATTGTTTTTTTGATTGATTATGGGTGAGCGAATAATTATTTTCCTCACTAGAGTGTCGTTCGCGTTCGTAATACAGCAAAACTAAATAAAATTAGATGTCAACTTCTCAATTACATATTACAAAAAAAGCACTTAAGTCACAAAATTTATATCCAACATGACAACAAGAACAAATAACATCAAAATAAATCTGCATCGCAAGGTTGTCACATCTGCAATTTTACCGGCGAGTTGTTACACAAGTTTTAGTACCTACAACCAGACACGAAAAAAACAAAATTGTAAAGAAGATGCGCATGTTGAACAAACATGTGCGACGCAGTTCCTTAAAAAACACGAAGCTCTGAAAAAAAAACGTGAAAAAAAAGACACTTGAATGCTGAAGCTTGCTTCTCTGACAGGAAATATGATATTTTATTTTGGGCGTGGGATCAAACCAAGTCGATAATTTGTGTCTCGAATAGAACATCACAGGGCATGGTGAAATTAAATTGTTGAACGCGTTTTTATGTTATTAATAAGGAAGGACGAAGCTCTTTATTAATTTGGAAATTTCTTTGAACGTTGTTCGTTTGTTTCTTAGAGGAGAAGAGAGAATAGACTATCAAAATAGTACTGTTACTGAGTGAAAGACAGAAAACTCTTCTTGTTTCACTATTTATCTAGGTAAGTTAGTACTATTAGATACTTATCTTACTTACTTATATGCGATTTAGTATTTCAAGTATACTAAATTTGTTACTTTTTTAGTCCTTCGCCGTTAGGATGTCAGTTGCAGGGTGCAACAGTACCTACGTATTAAATCCGTGATTGCACATGTTTAAAGTCTACCACGATAATTGTTTTACGTCAGGCGTTTCGTATGATTAATTGACATTTGATTTTATATAAATAATGTAAAAAATAAATAATTTTGACTTCGTGTTTAGTGGATTTATAAAAATACTCGCATTCGCGTACCACGTTTGGGGTGTAAGCGGTTCATCAACACCTTTGAACTAAAGCCAACTTCACCTGCACGCGGTGCACCCTGCTGACTGACAAACGAAGCTCTGGCGAAAAGAGAGGTAGGGAGCGTAATTGTAAGCTACCCGACTGGGGAATGTACCTCCACCTTACAGAATACCGCAGCCAAATAACAATTCCCTTGAGGGTTGTTGTGTTCCTGCGAGTGAGTGAGGTCACCAGAAAGGAAGGAGATGCTGCGTTGGCAGCGGGGGTGGCGGCGCGCGAGCGATATTTTATGTTACGAACGTTAATATGGCTACGGCAACCGCTTCAGCATACGGCCCGCCTGATAGGCGGGCCGTATGCTTGTCTGCCACTCGTATAGAAAAGAAGAAGTAGTATAAAAAAAAAAAAGTTGTTGGACCTTTACGTTGGAGATTCCACAAATGACGGTGTGACCCGTTTCAAATACTGTGAATGCACACATACAGACACATTTTCGAAGACAGAATTTCATGCACAGATACAGACTCCAGAGAAAATGATTTTTTTTTTTTTTCAAATAGACGTACGTCCCGCCTTGTGGAAAGGAAGTCAATATTCACCGGTGCACCCAAAAGTTTTGCAAGTATTAGTGTCTGAGCTGCTAAACAGAAAAACATTATACAAAAATGTCATTCAATTACTATATGCCTGCAAAGCCTGGACACTAATACCTACTCAGAGAAATGAACAACATACTGGTGTCGGAAGATCTTCCCTAAATACTGGATCAGGTTTTGCGGGATCATGAAAACTTAATATCATTGTCGTAGCAAAAGCTTACCGCTTTTTCCTGCTTGATCATCTAGAAAGAATAGGACAAGATTGCAATGTGAAGAAAGCGTACCTCGGGTAGCCAAGTGGATGTCTTCCAGTTGATCGGCCAGGGTACGGCAGGAGAGACTGAATGCCATCCACGAACTTCAAGTCGCTGACTGACGAGATATCATGCAGCACAGAAGAAGGTAGCAAGCTCTCATTTCGGAGGCTGCAAAACTTGTTTTGGGTTACTGGCCAGCGCAGTAAGTAAGTGGTGTTTTATTTGCTATGTAACATGTCAGCCAGTCGGAATGACAATTTTATGTTTACTAAGATATGGTTGTACTATATGAGATCATCTGCAACTTGTACGTTCATTAGAAGCGGCCATACAAGCGACAAAGTGTAGGGGATTGGCCGCGCGCCGCAATAACTAGAAGAATCAATATCAATCAGCTTCAATCAGCACCCGGAAGCCGTTGAGCGCCTGATTGTCCCCTCTCCTCATCGTGTACATACCTACTACACACCAATTCTAGCAAATTCCACACATCACCGCTAAATTGTCTGCGATTTTTTTCATATCAACACGAGTAGATAACAGGCAATTTCATCTACACTACTGTGCGTACTTCCGCCACCAATTAGTTCATGCAAACTACTGCCGGCCGGCACCCCACCCATTACCACTAGTAGATGCATGCGACTGCCGTGGTTGCTTTGGTCGTCTCCGCTCTAGCTGCTGCGGTCGTCTTTGCAACTCTCCAACATCTGAAACAGTAGAAACATGAGACTACCGCGCCGCTCCGCTCGTATTGCTGTGATCGTATCTGCGATACGTGTTTCGCGAAGCATGCTCAGGCCATCTGTAGTTATTGATGATTAAAACAACCTAAAAAAAACTTGACTAGATAAGTTGCACAGAACTGTCATGGCATATTAGAATTTTCTCCTGTTCTACGGCAAGAATAAACTATGATAGCAACTGTTGAGCCGCACTCAAATCAAATTTTCAAAAATCTTCTGGAATTGTAGATTCAATTCTTGGTGGAAAATCAATAAACCTCTACAAAAGACTACGGTTTTCTGTTATGGTACTTACCTAATCTGGTGACTGCGTTAACTCTCTTTCGCTTGAGCCTTGTTTGTTATTCGAAGTATGGTAAAGTCATTGGTAGGGTATGTATAAATGAGGTTCCCTTTGACTCTCGAGATAATAGTGAGACACTTCACACACCACAAACTCTGAAAAAATATATATTACAAGGTTGTGACGCCGCAGGTTAGGTAAATATAAATGTAAATATCTGCAGTCTATAATTATAAGGTTTCAATTTCATTCTTATTTATTATACTGTATCAGTATTATTTTGTATCATTCCATTGAAAGCCCAGAATTATTTAAATGTCGCATAATGTCTCATAAAACAGTCCACATTTCTTACGTCGATTAAAACAAAGATGTCTTCTTAAGTTGAAAGATAAACACAAGCTGAGGAAACATTCAACTCTCAGTTCCTATTATGAGATCATAAAATTAAAACGTGGGCTACTTTACGCGAAGACAAATGATATTTTGGTTGTTTTGGACAGGTTTCACAAGAGTTACTCGATGTGATAATAAAAATAAAAATGCGGACATGCTCATAATACGAAGGGATGTTGAGTGGTGGTCGTTCTCGTTGCACATTGATAGTGTGCAGCGGGCCGGTGTCGTTGAGCCTATAAAATCGTGTAGAGTGTAAACACACGTAAATATCGCGCCACACGCACTCATAAAATCTATTTCTCGCGTCATTGCGACTCTTAGACTTGCTACTTATTTGGACATTTACAGCTGCGACAATCAATGTACTTAATTATAAAAAATATAGTGTAGTTATACACACCTATTATATATCCAAATTACTTTATTTACCCTACATCCTTCCTAATACCTTTGAGAATATGTTAAAGTTTTATGATGATGGGTTGAGTAGTTTCGGAGTGAAAGCTTAGCAAACAAACTCACATTCATAAAAACCTTTCTTGTTTCCTCACCTTTGAGGACACCTCTTAATACTGTGCCTTTGCTGCAAATGCTTTTTCGAGTGGTACCTCTAATTTTTATTGTGACGAACTATATTTAGGAAGAACATAAACTTTGTAAAAATATCTAAATTGAATGTTAATTATATAACACTTTATATAATTAACATTCAATTTAAATATTTTTACAAAGTTTATGTTCTTCCTTATAATAAAACGATCCTATATTATGGCATTTTAAATTATCTTTACTCATCTAGAAAGTCCGTTTTTAAATTTCAATCCTATTTCGTGCTCCTTACAATCAAATTATGAACTTTATAATATTTGTGGGTATGTAACTATTTTATCTAAATCAATATAAAATGGTACTAGAAGAGGGACAGCGAAGGTTAAATAAATAAACCAATATTTCTGGATAATTTACACAGCGCCATCTAGTCCCACATTGCCATTGCTAGCCATTCGACCACCGCGGCACTGGGTTCGTCACCTTAACCACAGTATAAGTAATAGAACTAAGTACAGTAAGGCCACACCCTGCCGCCTTCTCTTGTCGACCTCATCTCCCCTCTGATACAAATCAGGAACAGTTTGTATTGCGCCGCACGCACACACACTCATTGGCGCTCTGCACAGACGTCATTGTTTATGTAGTAGTAAATGACGCGACATTTTTATGGACTAGCCGGGCTGTGCCTTAACGGTAGGTACTTTTCTTTACTATTTTGGTACGAAACTCTAAAAATGGAACGCTACAAAATTAATCCCATTACATTCCATCCATCATGTTGGATTGCATCAGCATTTTACTGGAGCTCGAGGACAGAAGACAAAGGCTATGACTCACAGACGAGATTATTAGGCCTAATATTATACACATGCGCGCACGCAACACGGACGAAGTGATTCGTCTTGATTGCTATTCCGAGCGACTATCCTCGGGCCGTTTTAGTATATTACTCTATGACATCATAAAAGGAAAATCAATTTTTACACTGAAACTAGTTGACCCGACACGTTGCCCTGTCTTCCTCACTATGAATATTTAATTCGAATTGGTTTCGCGTACGCTTTTCGAAACACCATGAAGTTATATTAGAAAAGTTAATATGGTGATTCAGTTTTCTTAAATTTTCTAATATTCTGCTCGACTTTGTTTCTTTTTTAGGGTTCCGTACCTTAAATGGAAAAACGGAACCCTTATAAGATCACTTTGTTGTCCATTTGTCTGTCTATCTGTTAAGACCCTTTATGTCGAGAATGCGTGGAGGGAGGTATCAAGCTGAAATTTGAACTGTATGCTCAGGTCTACGGTCCCATGAAGTTGTAAAAAAATCAAACTGCTAAGGTTACGTAAAAAAAGATACGGCCGTTTATTCAGCAAAAAACGCATATTTCGACACATTCTAAAGGTTTTTATTTTCATTAATAATCCCGTTGACCTAGAACTATGAAATTTGGCAAGTATACATAAACTATACATATACATTTGTAATTAAATCTTACAAAATTGGGGGTCGAAATTTCAGATTGAAGCTACTAGTTCAAATGGGGTATCATATGAAAGGGCTTGATGTGCACACAGAGCACATTGCAAAATTTATTTTATTTATTTTTTCCGACGCATTATTTCTTATTTATAATGAAAAATATAAAATTTATAATGATCCTACGTACGAAACCCTCGGTGGGCGAGTCCGACTCGCACTTGTCCGGTCTTTCTTTCATAAGAAACTGACAATAATAAATAAATACAATAGCGAAATCGGTTCAGCCGTTCACGTGTGAAGCCGTAACCAAGAAAAAAAAGGAGTTAATTTATATATATATATATATATATAGATTGGCCTGCACCCGCGAGTATTCCGGTATCCAGTCAAATTCCGTAAGAATTTTCAAAAAGCCTATCTTAGCGGATGCTTAGCTCAACCCGTTTGACGTGTGTTGATCAGTCAGTAACGATTGCCTTATACAGATACAGAAAACAACAATAGGAAGTAGACTATAGCGACCGCCTGCAACTTCATCAGAAAACCAAAATAATGTTAATAACTCCTATTCTATTCGGCATAACCTTTATTAAAACAAAATATACACAGTCTTACAACTATAAAAACCACATCCAATTTCGCGCAGTAGTTTTTGCCTGATGCGAGTACAAACATACTCTATATATGACTGAGTTTCTTCTGTAAGACAGAGATATTTCCAAAGTCGGGCAGTCTATAATTACGCTGTGCTCTCTTTTACCAGAGCCTAGTTAGCTAATCAGCAAGATGCGACGACTACGAGTAGTTGAGGTTGGCTCAAGGATGATGGTGAGGTGAGTGAGAGTTTTTTGGGGTACAACAAATGACAAGATTTGCATTAACCGTTTAACTGCCATGTCCCATTCCAATCTTCCCCAATCGGGCTGATGGTCATTCAATATTGCTGCACCCTACCCTTACTTGCTGGTCAACGTGCCACATCATGATGAGCCACGTGATTGCCAACTTAATTCTCAACTGTCATCATACACAAAAACAAAGAAATGTACTTTCAAAATTTTATTTGCAGTTTCCCTTTACACTTCTTCGCCCACAGCTGGTTGAATATAGTTTAAGAATTTTACACAAATTGGTACCAAGAAATGCGCTGTGACAAGGTCCCTCATATGTGCAGCAGTGACCTGGAGAGCCGAGAAGGCGTCTGGTACGGGCGAGGTGCCTCTAGGGGTCGCTCGTACGTAGATATCGGCTTTGAAGCCCGGTGGTAAATAAAACCTGGTACGCGGGTAGCAAGCCCAGCTAGCACCGAGACGACGTGCTGTATCGTTGCTGAGTCCACATAGTTGGACGTACACAGGCCGGTGACAACTATTCCATACCCTAACATAGAATGTTTTTATTAGAAAATTAAAAGCGTTGAAAATCTGCCACCTATTCTGGAAGAAAGCTGAGGTATGAGGATTTTATTATTGTATGCAATATATAAATATTACAACATAATTAACATATATATATATTAAATAATATATAAATGTGAGATATATATGAACAATCGTGTATGAATATTTGTAAAGAGAAAAAGATAATTATACTATTTGTTACCTTTTCACGACTTAACGACTGAAAAAATGAATGAAAATTTTAATTCCGAATTCTATACAGGCAAAGCCGCGGGCACAGCTAATCCAAAAAAATCACATAAATTTATCTCAAAACGAAATGAATTATGCCTTGCTAAGAGTCTACAGCAGTTAATATTAGAAATCATCGATGTCCGTTACGGCGCCGGCGAAGGGAAGTTGCCATAAATTTCCAAGTCGAACTCGGAAACGGAACTACATATCGGGACCGGAACTTCCGTATTCCGGTTAATAGATTAGATAGATAGATATACGACTAGAACCTCGAAATACAGTTTAAAACCAACTGACTGAATACCTGCGCAAAGTATATAAGATTTTACTGAATAACTCACAGTTCTTGATAATTAAAAAAAAAATAAGTATACGAGCTGGCTGGTGGATAGCCACTTTGACCCCGAGGTCGCGGGTTCGATCCCTGCTCAAAACAAATGTTTGTGTGCATGAACATGTCTGTCCAGAAATATTTATTTAAGTCTGTGGTCGGTTACCTACCGAAGGGATTTTGTGACGACTTCTTGGTTTATTTTAAAGTTTAACACTGTTGGAGAGAAGGAGAGCGTCAAAGGGTAGCGTGATACTGGTTCAGTAGACTCTGGTTTAAGATCATTTATAATGAGCGCTTCTGTTTTTAATTGTTTTCTACGTTTTACTTGTAAGTCAGTGACAGGAATCTGGCAGGAAATATGAAAAACGTTATGGTAACTGGAATGCGGCCAAAATAGGATGATAAAAATATACAAAAGGATATCAAATGCTTTTGGACAAACAACAGTATAATAAAAAGGAAAATAGTAAATTGAGCGTCTAAAAATACGAAATGGGCGACAGAATTAATGGGCTAGATTTTGATTGGTTTGTTTTAGATTATCTTTAGCGGCCAAGTTAGTATAATAGTCACAAAGTTTTACAATTTTAAATGCTCGTTTTATTACTACCCTAATAAAATTAATAAAAAAAAAACAACTGAAAATTTAATTAATAAACAAACCAACTGAAACGTGAAATGAACCAAAAAATGCCTAAAATAAATAATTAATATTAAAATATTGATATATCTAATAGAATATTCGATCAGTAGTATAGAACATAGAATACCTTATCCCTTTGTAAATTAAAATATCAGAAACAGATTATTGCTGATGCCTGATTTAGGAAATAGAAAAATTTGTAAGAATATACTATAACTTGCCTATGAGATATAGATTAAAAGCTAGTCCATTATCTATATTTAGATTACCAATGATGTTGTTTAAAATATTATTGAATAAAATATAATTAACTCTTCCTACCTGGTTAGGGCTAATTTTGGAACGCGGGTTGTTGCTTATTACAGGCGGCAGAGTAAACTGTACTTCTGCTCCTGCAGTTTCTTGAACCAAACTTGTCTGACTGATCAGCATTATAGTCATGTAAAAAAGTAAGGACAAGTGTATTCACTCATTTTATTTTCCAAGACTAAAAGTAATTCCGAAAGCTGTATGTCTAATTGACAAGTGATAGAACAAATATTTTAATTATTAATCTATGCTTAATTTTCTGAATAAAAATAAAAATAGTCTCTGCGGACCTCAGAGGAAAGGCCGTGGACCGTGAATAAGAAATGCAAATAAAATGTCCTGATATAAAAGGATTTGCAAATACAGCCCGGAGTTTATATAACGTAGAGTCGACAATGTTAAGCAACTCCCTGCTTACATAGGTTATTTTTGCTCAACCAGAGACGGTTGGCTCAACACGCGCTGCTGGCAGCGCTACCTCGCCGGATGTGCACAAAAACTCGTTACCAATTAAATTCACGGAGGAATTGCAATCAACGATATTCAATATTACAAACGCTTAAAATAGTCGTGCCAGTCGGCGTTGTCGTGAAAGTGGACGGTAAGACACGGTTGCGCAGCCGCCGCGGTGCGTGACGACAGCTCCCGAGGGAGCGGAAGTCTTGCGCGCTTCCGCCCGACTCACCAGCCGGAGATCCGGCCTCTATCACGACTTGCCGACCAAGCCGGTATAAACTTACTGGAGTACATCACTTGTCTATTAATCTGACACATCGGTGAGCCAGTAGAAAATGAAACGATCTGTTCAACTTGCTCGAGTTTTAATAGTGTATTTTTGTCTCAAATTACCTCTTTGTCAGCGTCAATGCTTACCAATTTCCTTATCATAGCAATTATCAATTTTGTAGATAGACTAGGTAATTATATGCAAGTAATTAATATAATCGTAACCTTGAAGTTCTACCGATTACCGACAAAGCTGAAGATGTTTGTCAATAACTTAAACCTAAGATCTATTTATAAAATTAAAATATTCAATCGCAGTCCAGCTTCAGCTAAGGCCGTAGGGCGTCTGTTCAACTCTACCTTTGAAAGACTAACAGACATCCAGACCTCCTCCTCGCAAACATATTTATAAAGTTAGTAAGATTATAGGATGTGAACGTGAACCACAGAAATAGAAACCTTATTATTGTGAGGTAACAGTTAACACATATATTTTTTTTCTTTTAATAATGTCCGCAAATAGGCGTGGAGATAGTACTGAAATAAAAAAAATATACATAAGTTTCCTTGGATGAACAAAAAGTGGGGTGTGGATGGATGCAATTTTAAAGAGGTATTCATGTCAAACACTCAAAACTATCGCTCTTTTGCTATAGGGCTCTATACCACCTTTGAATACGCAAATATTTAGCAGGATTAGTTCTTTCTATTTATCATATTTACACATACATAGAACTGCCAACGTTAAGTATCCGGATATACTTAATAGCTATCTTTATTCGCTATTTCCACGATCTAAGCATATGGTCATAAATAACGCCCCGATATTGGTGCTAAGTGTCGATAATAATAAAAACAAATATTTTATCACGGCGTCAATACGTTTCTGGTTTTTCCAATCATACGTCGTTACTCAGATCTTTCAGTAATTAATTATTACATATTAATTTATGATATTGATTTCAAATTATATTGAACAAGATTTGTGTACTGATACGCGTAGATAAAAATAATCGCATTTCATATAAATCGATAGATAAAAATGAATTAAATAATACTATCATAGACTAAATTATTTGCAACCGGAACAACTATTTGCTATTATTTGGGTTCATGCATGAAGCATGACATAGGGTTTTATCACAGGATCAATAAATCGTAATGCTAAAATTAATATGTATTTTTATGGAATTTAAGGCGAGTTCTTGGATAATTTATTATGAATCGTATCTACTATATTATAAAAGTATAGTAAAATATATCTATAAATATAAAATTCAAAGTCCTGACTGACTGACTGACTGAATGATATATCAACGCACAGCCCAAACCGCTGGGTCTAGAGATTCGAAATTTGGCACGTAGGTTCCTTATGACGTCTAGGGGTGCACTAAGAGAGGATTTTTCAAAATTCATCCCCTAAGGGGGTGAAACGGGGGTCCAAAGTTTGTATGGGGAAACGAGATTAGTTGGACTAAAATAGTCCAACTAATCTCGTTTCCTCGTACAAACTTTGGACCCCCGTTTCACCCCCGAAACCTTACACGAGTACTTCTACAGATAAATGAGTAAACACTTGTTTCAGGATTTTTCAATATTCAACCCCTAAAGGGGTGAAATGGGGTGAAAAAGTCTGAAAATCGTCATGGGTATTGTTTTTATAGTTTATCGGGTCGCTGATTACGATAATAACAACTATTATCTAATCAAACATAGCCGACGTGATAAAAAGTCGCCCCTGTAGTGGTGCGATGGGATGGAAATGTCTAAAATGGGGTAAAAAAGTCTGAAAATCATCATGGATTTTGTTTTTATGGTTTATAGGGTCGCTGATTACGAAAATAACAAGTATTTTCTAATCAAACGTAGCCGACGTGACATAAAATCCCCCCTGTGGGGGTGTTATGAGGTTGAAATGTCATAATATCAACATGGGTGTTGATTCTATGGTTTTCTGAGACGTCAATTACGAAAATGGCATCGATTTGAAAGTGTAACATAGTGGACAAAATATGACTTAAAAGGATTTTTCAAATTTTTACCCTAAGAGGGTGACACGGAGGTCCAAAGTTTGTTTGGGGAAACGAGCTTAGTTGGACTATTTTATCCTAAATTTTACTTCTATAGATATTTGACTAAACACGTGTTTCAGATTTTTTCAAAATTCAACGCCTAAAAGGGTAAAATGGGTCCCAAAAGTCTGAAAAACGTCATGGGTATTGTTTTTATGGTTTATCTGGTCGCTGATTACAAAAATAACAACTATTTTCTAATCAAACGTAGCCGACGTGACATAAAATCCCCCCTGTGGGGGTGCGATGGGGTTGAAATGTCATAATATCAATATGGGTGTTGTTTCTATGGTTTTCTAGGTCGTCAATTACGAAAATGGCATCGATTTGAAAATATAACATAGTCGACAAGAAATTATTTAAAAGGATTTTTCAAATTTTACCCCTAAGAGGGTAAAACGGAGGTTCAAAGTTTGTATGGGGTAACGAGTTAAGTTGGGCTATTTTATTCTAAATTATACACGAGTACTTCTATAGATAACTAAACACGTGTTTCATGATTTTTCAAAATTCAATTACCCTTAAAAGGGTAAAATAGGTCCCAATAGTCTGAAAAATGTTATGAGTATTGTTTTTATGGTTTATCGGGTCGCTGGTTACGAAAACAACAACGATTTTAAAATTCAACGTGGCTAACGTGACCATCATCTCCTATTAGGGTGCGATAGGGTTGAAATGTCTAAAATGCGATCAAAAAGTCAGAAAATCGGCATGGGTATTGTTTTATAGTTTATCGGGTCGCTGATTACGAAAATAACAAGTATTTTCTAATCAAACGTAGCCGACGTGACATAAAATCCCCCCTGTGGGGGTGCGATGGGGTTGAAATGTCATAATATCAATATGGGTGTTGATTCTATGGTTTTCTGGAACGTTAACTACGAAAATGGCATCGATTTGTAAATATAACATAGTGGACATAAAATTAGTTAGAAGGACTTTTCAAATTTTACCCCTAAGAGGGTGAAACGGAGGTCCAAAAATTTTATGGGGAAACGATACTGGTTGACTATTTTACCTTAAACTTTACACGACTACTTCTATAGATAAATGAGTAAACACGTGTTTGTCCCGAATTTCACGCGAGCGAAGCCGCGGGCGAAAGCTAGTATTTTATAAAAGTCATAACTCTGTCCTTTTCTGTGTCGTTTAAGTTGAAAAGAAGACAACTCAAGCGAGCGCCTCTATGACTACTGCTATCGGGACAGGAGGACCTACCACACATTCCCACTACTTCGTCTCCTGCGTATCCAGGATTATCAGCGACGATCACTAAAAATGGCAATGAATAATGAAGTCCACTGCAGTCCCAGGGGTAAAACTACGACTGTCCAGGAACTCACAACGAATTTAATCAGAAGAAATTAGTAGGAGTAGGAAGCTTTTGGAATTTAACTTCTCCTAGCAATGTGAGAGACAGCAATATGGCAAATAAGCATTAAGTTGCTTAACTTGCGTAATTGATTAAAATGACACGCACAACTACGCTATCTACTGCTACTGCTAGTAAATTATATTATACATCATTAAATTCACCTATCCTTAGTATGTAGTATGGAACACATACTTAGCAAAACCATACTCATCTAGACCCATTATTTTCTGCTATCGTTGTGCAATATGATGCTTAGTGGCTTTGGCAATGCATTTGAATAGTAGAGCGTTATACCAAAATTTGTTAGCAACTATTTGGTCAGCAGTCGGCACCGTAGTAGTCTAAACATCAGTAGACTAAACAATGAGATCAGTGGACGCAATGCGGCTGTGACGCTATGCGCCTTCTTGAACAACGACATTGATTCACATCATACACATATTATGTTTGGGTGAATTTGCTATAAAAAGAACAAGGTCACATCGTAGAGGCACAAACCACTTTTAACGCTGTGAAAACAGCGTTAGAAGTGGTTTGTCACAGATTGCATAATAATGCGCGCACTTTACGATTTATATATGAAGATTGACGCTACAGTTATCCAGGGAGTAAATTTTCATACTAAACTAACAGGTTTGGTGGGAGAGACAAAGCTCTTGCGGAGTCAAAACATTGGTCAAACGTTATTTATCTTTATTTTCTTTAAATTAGTCCAATAATGATTTCTGTCGTTGTCTAAACCAGCGGCAACACAAAGGCGACACGGAGCCCTTTTGAAAAACTAAATATGTGTTAGAATCTCTCAGAGGCCTTGTGGAGCTTCAGGAACCCGAGGAGCACACAACTTTGAGTAACGCTGAGATCAGCGTTACTCAAAGTTAAATATGCACTATAAAAGCAAATACTATAACTACCTACTGACTCTTTCTATTGTAAGTAAGAACAAAATAAAGAATTGTTTAAACAAAAATGTTATATGTATAAAGATTTTTTTTTAGGAATTGTTCTATAAGTATCTGGATGACCGAGCTTGGCTCGACTTTTTTATACAGTTATATGAAATGACCATCCCATGACCATCCATTGTCAAGAACTTAACATATTTTATATTTTACATGCAATACGACTATACTTTCTAACAGATAGCGATATATGACATTATTCATCGAAATACCGAAAGACCTTTTCTTGCCATCTTATAGAAGAAAACCAATTTTCCCAGAATTGAGACCTAATTAGATCGATTTTTCGCGTTTGTAGATAACCCTCCTAATACTTCGCGTAAATTTATCGAAATTAGAGCCGTTTTTTTATTGATAATAGTTACAATCTACAGACCCCGGAGTCCGTACAACAATCGTCATTTGTTTTTTGTCACAATTTTCTTACAATTTCTTAATTGCACGTCGCTGTTGCGCTAATAATTATATTATTGTCTAATACTACTTATCTAAATCCTCCTATTGTTTGCCCTGCAACATGACAACCATGGCAGACCAGTCCCCTCCATCCATCCCATCCACCACCGACCATCCCATCACCGCGTTCAACCACTTTATTGAGAACGCGTCGACCCGCCACACGACACCACCACCAGAAATGAATTTGAACTCTTTAGTGAGCATGACTACCTGGACTGTCATGGCTGCACAGTAAAACCTCGGTTTATTTCGCTATTGTCCCTCTCCCGCCCTCCTACCCCACCGACCAGATACTTACATTAGAGCCGTTTCCGTTATCAAAGTTTCCGATATATGTAAAAAATCAATTGCGTCACTTATGTATGATGATGTCATGCTGAATGAATATCCGAAATTGATATGAATCACGCGATCGGTGCCGATAATTTATATCTATAATACTTTCTTGTTGACATTTTTTGGACTACACGTAATTCCATGTGTGTCGAATACGTTACGGGCAAATTCTGAACAAAATATTTAAAACCGATAACAATTTAGGAACTTAATAAACCTAAAATATTTATGGGTATCCATGCATATTTTTATGATATACAATACAAGCGATGGCGTTGGCAAATCACATGAATTAAATTTTTTACTCATACGATATATAGATATCAGCCTTTCTTATTTTGATACTCTTTTTATGATGAAGTAACCAATGAATGAGCATCAAACAGTCGAGCCGGAATCCCTGAAAGCATGCGCCAGTCAACAATTTATTAGCATTCAGTTCATAACGAAGATTTGTTTATGCCACGAAACTTGCATACGGCTTGCCTGATCGAAAGCAATTACCGCAGCCTATGGACGTCTGCAACACCAGGGGCATCACATGCGCGCTGCCAAATTGCGCGCTGCCAAATCTGTAAAAAAACATTTTCATGTCCTTATTGAAGAACCCCATGCTGTAGTCTCCTGGGAAAACCTCGACAGGCAGTTCAATTCACATATTTGGTATAGACCAAGGTAGTATAACCACAGCGGATAAACAGTAAGTTATAACGCCGAACGAAGGTGTCCTACATGTAGAGACATAATTACTTTGCCAATGTAAAGAACAAGTTAAACTTCGACAAACTGGGTTTATTTTAATATACTCTCGATATTTGACATCACAGACGATAAAAGTTACATTTCGTTATATTTAAGCAATATGCATCATTGCTGGTAATATACATACACAACTCTATCCTCTACAAAACTACAGAAAAATATACACATTGTTACGTTGGCTCTACATAGTGTTTTCTAACCTTTAAAAATAAAACATATCAAAAAGTCAAATCTGTAATTTGTGGGGAATCACTAAAGTAGATAGTAGACATATTTTAGATTGGTTTCGATCTTTTGTATATGGAGACGACCATAAACAGCCTAATGGTACATGTATTTACGTTACGGAATGTGCGTGTGTGCGTGAATTAGTTACTTCTTGATTCTAAAGGACTATCCGATCAAAATAATTACACATCTGTCTTCACAATATAGGACAGTTAAGTAAATTTATTAATCTTAGGTAGGAGAGGATACGCACTCGTTTTTGTCGAGTAATAGGTGCTAGTTCAAACCCGAGAGTAGACTTTTAAGTTTCGGAATAAGAAGCGTATAGTCTATTTAAGCCGGAGGGCTTTAGAGGTATAAGAAGAGCGGGAGGCAAGACGTGAGACGCAAGAGGCGAGGAGGTGAAGTAACGGATGAATGTCCGTGGGAACGGCCAGCACTTCCGCTCCGTCCGATCTGCGCGCGCGCACCTCGCCGCTCTCAGCTATTTCCTTTGTAGGGTGACCCTTCGAGGTGTGACCGACGACGACCGGCGTCATCTGATTTAATATTTAATTGACGTTGAAACTGTTATTATTATTTGAACTTATTTTCCATAGGGAAAGGCCAGCCAAAGAGATTCTTAACCACGGCCACGGATTAAGAATCAAGGTTACTAGAAACTACATGAGGTTAATTACAATTACAAAGTTTTTTTTATACTACGTGGGGTGGCAGATAAGCACACGGCCCGCCTGATGTGAAGCGGTTACCGTAGCTATATCAACGCCCGCAACATAAAATTTCATAATAATAAACAAATTATTTTCCAATTTTCGGGTAATTACTTCCTTTTTATCTTAGACATTTCAAATACACAAATTTGGTACTGGATATTTTAATTAGGGGATAAATAATATTCAAATTCAAAAAGGATTTTAGATACTTTGATTCTCATTTGTCAGAGCATAAGGAAAAGTTACATTATATTTTGAATACAAAGTAATATTGAATACAACCTATGGTGTTGAGATCTGAGATCCAAAATTCATTGAGAGAGTTACCTTTGTTTGTGGTAATATAAAAATTTATGTAAATTTAACTACTCTTCCGGGCACTTGCCATAGTAACTGCTTGTCTGCGTCACTCATTATTATTATTGACAAGTTAATAAGTAAAGCGAAAAATAACTCCTGCCTCTTACTGCTGCTTTGTGGACGTCACTTCCTGTAAAAATAAAAATAACACTTTAATTTTAAAACAAAGCCAAATAAATTCAATACATTCCCATAAATTTGGTCAGTTTTTGGACTATCATCTGATACAGACCTAATAAAAATATCTTCAATAACTTTAACAAAAAAAAAAACCGACCCCAAACATTACTCTACATTTATGTACGTAGATACAGGCTGATGATGGTGATGATGAAAAAAATATAGGACCAATCTGAAAGTATACTCTTTCAAATAAAAAAAGTTTTTTTTAAATCGGCTTATAAATCACGGAGTAATTAAGTATACAAACATTAAAAAAAAAATACAGCCGAATTGAGAACCTCCTCCTTTTTTGGAGTTGGTAAATAAAAATATGGTTCCCCTACGGTCAATAACGGGCCATCTGAGTTGCACAACAAACAGGACATTTTTGCAACGTGTCGCCGCGTCACCGTCGCTCTTTCGCGGCTGTTCCGTCATCCTTCGCGCATGTCAGCAATATTTGATAAAATACGCCCATTGTAAGAAATGTGATTCATCCAGTTTACACATTACATATACTTAATCATGTTTTAATATCTATATACTTATTAAATATATAAAAATAATTAAAACGTGGGAAAGTAATAGACTTTAGTTTTCTCATGTGTATGGTGCTGAAGTTTGTTTAAATTGTTTTCTTCTCTTGAATGTGTATGGGTAGTATTCCTTTGTTTTTGCTTATATTATATTATTAAATACCTCACCATTTGTATGCAACAATGCATGCCCTGCATTGTTTCTAGTAAATATGACGTCTTATAAATATTTTCAAAGTTTGTAGGTGATCATGGTGTTTTTTTTTATTTAGCTTTATTTTATAGAATGAATGCCATAGTGTAACAATTTTATTTATAATGTAATGTCATTGTAATATTATATTATGTAGTACTAATATAATGTCGAGTTAACGGCATTTAGCATATTTTTATCAGATAGGGCATGCAACGTGGTTCACCTGAGTGAAAGTAATCACCACTGCGAACCTGCGAACCAACGAGTCACCGATCCGTTGCCTGTTTTTTTAGAGAAATATTCCTAGGTTCCCATGTATTCTCCCATTTCCTATTTGCTTGGGAACACTGCTAAGGGAAGATGATTTCACAATTTTGCAGTTCGTGGCAAATATCTTTAATAGCGTACCTACTGTGGTGGATCGCCAATTATCAATCTTAATTGATAGTGAGTTATACAATAGTGAAACTCAATGACATGTATTAAATCAAACAGCTCATCTGAACATCATATAATTAAACCGTCATATAATTTTTATATCACGCAAAGAGACGCAACATCTGTTCATATAGAGGGCGAGTTCCGCTGTTTATATTATATGGGTCGCCAACGATTTGAACTGATCTTCGTTGTGTATGCGGTCAAATGGAGCGAGCTCAGCAGAACTGGGACGCACCAACTCACAGATGTGAACAGTACTTTCTCCAGATATAAACTACTTATCTCGTATATTTGAATTATTAAGTCTTTTCCTAAAAATCCGTAGTGCTAATCAAATGCCAGTTTAATCATAATCGTATACTTAAAAAAAGGAATTATTGTATAAAAAATTGTATTTTGTTATCTTGCAAACGGCTGTATCGATTACGATGAAGATAGTAAAATTGCACAAACATAGTAACTATATTTTATTGCATCCGGGGCAGATCGCTAGTATTCAATATAAGTGGTATTACATTTAAAAACGCTATTTTACATTGAAAAATGTAATCTCATAATGTTCCAGTGTCTTCGGTTTTATATTATAAAATTAAAAATAATGTACTCAGCAGAACTATGTCTTCTACAAACGATTTCAAAGAATAATAATGATAAGACTAAGTATGAAACTCAGTCACCCAGGTACCACGTAGTTATTAGAGGAAAACTAGAGTTTATCGTTACAGACAATCGGAACGGAAGACTCAGTTCCCATTAAGGCAAGAGTCGCTCTCGCGTGTTCTAAATACGTTTCCAGGCACCCAAGTACCGCGCTAGTATGTGTATTGAGCAAGTCCGTTGACCGCTGTCGTAAGCTCTGCTTGCCGGTGTTGCTGTTATCGGGCGGAAGCGACGACGGAAGCGTGCAATCTCAACCAATTGGACGAACCGGCCTGTCACGCTGTGCGCACATGCCCCTTGCGCTTGCTGTACATACTTTCCTAACTCTTGCGCATATTGTTTGTATGTATGTTTTATAAAATTGATAAAAATGCAGCATTAACTGAAAATTTGTGAGCTCTATGTTATACTTTATATTTTAGAAATGGCGCTTAGAGGGGTTAATAACTCATCGTATAGGACAAAATATAATCTATAATATAAAAATGAATCTCTGAAACTGTTGCTAAGCGCAATTCTCGAGAACAGCTGGACCGATTTCGCTAATTCTTTTTTTAGAATATTCCTTGAAGTACAAGGATGGTTCATACGGAGAGAAAAAAGTAAAAAATTGCCTGAAAAAATAAATTAAAAGAAAAATCATTTTTTCATACAAAAAGTTCGTGGGTGTCAAACGTGACATTGACGTGCGTACGTCAAATGTATGCGTGCGTTCAGAAAAGTATATCAAGCTCATTTAATATGACTTAGATTAAAAACAAATGTCAACTCTATTGCTCTCATTTTTACGTCTTGAAAGTTGGTTGTGATTTGTTTTGAAAACAGTTTTGGTCAAGTTGATTTTTGTATTTAATATTTATTTTTTATAATAAGTAACACGATATTGATTGTCTGTTACGCGGTACGAAGTACGCCGGGTCAGCTAGTTGACATTAAAAAAACCGGACAAGTGCGAGTCGGACTCGCCCACCGAGGGTTCCGTAGGTACGTAGTATCATTATTAAATTTGATATTTTTCATTATAAATAAGAAATAATGCGTCGAAAAAAATAAATAAAATATATTTTGCAATGTGTACATCAAGCCCTTTCATATGATACCCCATTTGAACTAGTAGTTTCAATTTGAAATTTCGACACCCTATAAAAATATAGACCCCCTATTTTTTAAGATCTATTTACAAATGTAAAGTTTTGAGATTTATTCCTGTACTTGTAGTCTATAACGATGTTACTTGCCAAATTTCATAGTTCTAGGCCAACGGGAAGTACCCTATAGGTTTTGATTCCCTTGAGTGTGTCGAAATATGCGTTTTTTGCTGAATAAACGGCCGTAACTTTTTTCTATGTAAACTTAGGAGTTTGATTTTTTTTTAACTTCATGGGACCGTAGACCTGAGTATACAGTTCAAATTTCAGCTTGATACCTCCACGCATTCTCGAAATAGAAATTCTTGACAGACAGACAGACAGACAGACAGACAGACAGACAGACGGACAACAAAGTGATCTTATAAGGGTTCCGTTTTTCCTTTTGAGGTTCGGAACCCTAAAAATATTATACTTAAGTAAAGTCTTCTATATATGTGTTTATCGTAACTTTGTATATAGTAATATTAGAAACTGGATTTAATTCGGTTTTTACCTAGCGTATATACGAGTATAATGCTCACGAGCTATGAAAGCTCTCCTATATCATCCAAGAGCCTATATCATCAATCGTATGATAGTATAAGATGTAGAGACATTTTGAAAATTTGTATATCTATGTATAAACTGTGTTTACTTTCTATGTCGGTGATTCCCAAAGTGGTCTATATTGAGACTGAAGGGTAAACAATACAAACAAGTTTGAAGACATCTAAGTCATCATTATTATGTATTGATATATATCTGAATATATTGGTCCGATACATGATATTTATCATAATGACTACTGCCTAGAATGATGAAGTATTGAAAACTGTATTGAAAACATAGAGCTGAATCATACTATACTATTAATTCACTCGTGCAATGTTCCACCACGTACGACGACGTACGCATAACAGGCATTGACACTGAAACATAATCTGTACCCTAAAATTGTTAATGGTAACTTTTCTTGTTGGTTGTAGGTACACATAATCACCAAGCGGAACCGGCAGTCTATAACTGCTGCCAATCTATTTTGAGCCCTCGAACTTCCTTTTGTGCGTGGTGCATATTATAAGAGAAAGACAGTTTAAATGTGCTACGAAGGTTCTTCGTTCGATGGTCGTATTATTCAACTGACATTGACCTCTAGAGCGGTCGTCGAAGCTTCTCTCGTTGATCATAAATATTCATAACAGCTTCATCTACATATTAATGAAGGTAAAGATGGAAATAAGACGAAGAGACTGTTATCTAGTGATGTCAATGTTAGATCCTGAATAGGAATATGAAATTTATATACCTACGACACGGGATGTCTTGTACCTATACATATTAAAGTGCTTTTTTTGCTTTTCGGGAATAAAATACATTTTTTTTTAACTAATAGGTAAGTATTCCGTAGCTCATACGAATTCTTTCCCAAAAGCTCTGGTTTGTGATGATCTTATTCACTTGCATACGCATCCCTAGAAATAGAACGATGAAATCGCTACCAACTGATATTCATCTCTATCACATCTTGAATCGACGCAGAACGTACGACGCTGCTCAACTGCGAGCCAGAGTTTACAAGCCGCTCAAAGGCTTAGCTTTAAAAGTATTGTAATATAATTACAACAGCCAGGAACGATAGCTAAACGTGTCCTACGAAGCAAAGAAATGTTTCAAATAAATAAACCCATCCATAGTTGCTTAAATTGCGTAATTGATTAGAATGACACGCACAACGACGCTATCGAGCACCTTGTATTCAATTAAAAACTGATGTAGCAGAAATATTAAGGAGCCACCTCCACCAGAGTGTATCGCGGCAATCCCCTTTGTCCTCAGTACTAAAATCGCCGCGATAATATCGCTGTTTGGACGCACACATAGAGTAGTTATGGATTTAGTGGCTCTACGATAATATTGTAGCGATAAACTCCCTTGTAAACATGGCGCCTACAACAAGTCATAAATCATCATTGTTTTAACTAGTTTTGTTTACTGTATATGGGCAAACGCTGTAAGCCGCTAGTGACGACCATAAAACATAATATTTCTCCAAAAGTCAGCTCTGTGTTGATTTCTCGCGGGCCAGTAATTCTGCAGGCCGATACATATTATCCCCAGAAGGAAAACCCACCAACACACATATATATATATAAAACTCCTACGTATGTACCTAAGTTAGTAGGGAACAAATCACTAATTAGTTATTACTATGTTTAAAGTAAACAATGATGTTTCAAATAAACAGTTAAGATTACTTCAAATGATCAATTTATAAGAGTAACTTAAAAGCCCAGGCGATTAAAGTTACACCAGCTCGTAATCATCATCATCGTCATCAACACTACTTCTAAGGCCGGCCTTACACAGCAGGAATCCATCACGGAATTCAGAAACTGAATATAATAATCTGAATTCCGTTGTGTATGTGTGCTTAAAATTGTATGGTAAGATGTGGGTCCAGAATTTATATTCTGTAGTTCTTCGATTTTTGTACCTAATTTAAATTTTTAATGTTAGATCTATTAAGATCTGACAAAAAATACTGATGATACTCGTCTTTGAACTAAAAAGTGCTTTGGAACCCACTCCACCACGCTGCGCAACTGCTGTTGGCGGAGGACAGTGTTTTCACGCCGACCAAGGTCTAACTTTGCTTAAAGACTGAGACCTAATAACAGCGAGGATTAGACTGACTGAGAAGGGCTTGATCTAAATCATTGTGGGTACTAACAAAGTTTTTTTTTAGAAAACGTGTTTATTGTCCAAAAATTTTTGATTACCGATGGCCAATGCGATCTGTTATATAACCCTACTAGTTTTGGCTGAGGCCTCCTGTAAAGGTGACATATTACGGACATTTTTTTATTTTATTTTGAATCTTGTCTTAGAAATAATAAATAATTATTCCTGGACAAATTACACATACAATTTAATAGTAGGTACATATATAGCTATTGTGAAGAATCAGACAAAACATTTATTGAAAGGATATAAACTTCTTGTGTTAATTACGACGTACCTACTCTATCTATTTCGGAGAAGCGAGTTTTTATTACTTCCTTCGTAACGTAAATCCTAAAAAAAATCTCGTCAGACTAGGCGAAGTTCCGTGTGACCTTCGCCACTGTCCATCGGTAAAAAGCTGTTTTGGTCCTCACACACACCGGAGACAAAAAAAACGTGTATAAATAATATGTGATCGGAAAGTCCAGCACAGGATCATCTCGTTTTCGGAATAACACTTGCAAAACCGGTCCCGAGCACGGAGCCAAATATCAACTTGTTTCCTTCCTCGTATAGATATAATACACATGGAAGGAGCCACATAATCGTGTCTTCGCTTCCATCTGCATCGTTTATAAACTTTAAAATACTAGTAAGCGGACGGATAGAAATAATAACAAACTGGTTTTTACCCATGATCCAATTCGTGCCTAATAAAATAATATGCGTTAGTAACTGGTGAAGTAGTTTTACGTGTAATGGATAATACTAAAATATACGTAGAAAGAATCCAATGATATTATATTGAGTGTGTTAATTTCCATTTTAAGTTATCCTAGTTAATACTTTTATTTACGCTTAGGGCGTTAGTCCATTCGTCAGTAACAGATCCGGCGTTTTGACAGACTGAAGAAGCGATCTATTTTGTAAGGAATGTGAACCGTTTCTCTTCACGTTCGAGATCCGTTATTCGGACTTTTAAAGGGTCGAGTGGATACATTATATTAAGTATATAAATCAAAGATTTAATATAGGCCGTATACGTCTTCGCTTTGACAAAACATCGTGGCGACGCTAGTTAAATGAAGCATGTAGTGAACAAATGCTTTCACTGCAGTACCTCTATGTAAAATTCTTTCACCTACAATGAAATTTTGACGCGAAACTTCAAGCTCGTTAAGGCAATGTTTCGAGTTATGTTGTACCAATTTCCTTTTTTTTATCAGACAGATTTCTTGTCTTTAAAAACAATAGAATATCATCACAATAAATACCTTGTTGTGGCGTCGTCGGCGCAGTATTTCTTTTTCATCTATTCATTTCGCTTCGCATAACGCTTTGCGAATAATTTTCATCGTTTTACTAATTTGTTCTATTAGTAAGAAGACTACAAAAGACATATTCTGCCTGTCCTCCCCTTCTATGCAAATTTAAAAAGTATACTTACGTTGTCAACCCTTATTCATCCCATTGCTGGGATTGCTGGGCCTCCTCTCAATCGAAGGGGTTTAGAGCATACACAACCACGCTACTCAACTGCGTGTTGGTATACTTTACAGATATACTTATTCAGCGTTATATTTTATTTAATCCAAGATTAGTTTTTATTTTATATACTTTTCTAATTTATGTTGTAAAATTCCATTCGTGATCAAGTATAAATATTGTAAACAATAGTTTACAATAATAAAGACTCTTTGTAGAGCATGCTATTTATTGGGAGCAATCGGGAATCATGGGATTACATGTACTGTCGTTTGGGAGAAGAGAAATAGACCTTCTTAAGTAGTCCATGATTTCGGTCTTTGTTATAATGTTCGGATTCTGCTATTCCGCTTCGCCTTAGTGAAAAAAATAATTGGCTATTGTTGTAACACTGATGTTTCTTGAGGAAGGTTTATTAATTATTGATCTATGACGTTATTGCAAGTTACGATAATAATCTAACCGGACCTGGCGATGAATGGTATTTTAATATTAGACTAAATATTGTAGTAATTCCAGAGAATAAGTACTACCGTACCGTACCATAGAATATTAATATGAACCATTTTTTACTAGTTAAGGAGAAGATCGGACCGCCCTGTACGACAACCAGTTAGTAGTGTGGAAAAATTACTATTTATTTAATGTAAAATAATATATAAAATAAACATAAATTTACATATATAACTACAAATTAAATTCAACATAAAACTATATAATGAAGATATAAACTAATGCTATTCTAAAACACTAGATCAACTAGGCAGAGTCCGATGAAATCATGGAACAAAAGCGAGTTGATCTAACTAGATTAGATAAGGAATATGAATTCTTCAGAGATACGTTTTTAGAATTTTCTTAACTCATTTTTCTTCTGATATTTAGAATCAAATAGCGTTAAATCTGACATTAGCACCCCATAAAAACGCACGAAAATGAACTACTAACAATACAAATTGGACTTTATTCTACGGATGAGTCGATGTATTCTCATACTTTTTACTAGATTTCTCCTGCGGCTACGTACGCGCGTATCTAGTCCCATGAGATGTGCAAAAATGACTGTGCTCATCTAATGGAGTCGGAGAAGACGTTCCATAGTCGCACATAGTCATACCGACGATAATATTGTAGAGATCTCGATGAAGTGCGAATGGGTACTGAAACCGAACTATGGAAAAATATCTAGGGTACTCATTACTTCAAATTGGACTTGGAGTACGCTAACAAACCTTATGACATATCACAGATATATTTCGTTTGTAAATAGAGTAAACATCTGAAAAATTTACGCTCTGAATAGTATTCCAAATATTTATTTTAGCCAACTGCCCGCGCTCTAGTTGTCTCTAGCGACGCGCAAAGACGGCAGCAGAGGGAACTTGTTTTTCGCCAATAATTTGTCGTATTGAGCAATTTTCTTCATTATACGCAATCAGTGGTAACGATTTCGTAACGAGTCAATTTCATCTATTTATGAAGTGCCACCGAGCCATAACATATTTTACATTTTGCAATTTCGTCGTTCTACTTCGTCAAAAGTACCTACCTACCTTCGAGTAAATTTTACAAAATAAATTGTTCATGTAGTTTATTGTGCATTTAGATCAATTTGACAGTTCATATTGAAGTTAATAAATAGTCAGTGACGTTTTTAAATACATAAATAAATATTTTTCCAGTCCCAAACTAAGCGAAGCTTTGTACTATTGGTACTAAATAACTTTAAAAAAAAATAGAAAATAGAAAATATTTCTATTCGGAAGTCGTGAAAAAGTGATAATACTATAACATAGATATACTAATATAATACTATAACGATAATATACATAAAAGATAATACTATAAAGCACGTATTGTTTAGTAAATGGATTGTTTCATTAGCCAAATTTAAAGCGACCATTTAGAGCGTCTTGTATAAGATATTAATTTTGATTATTCTTTCCTACACATAGCAATCAAAATTTGATAAATAAAATTCTCGCAAGGTTTCCTGCCATTACTGAAACGTCCTTTATGAACGAGGACAGGAGTACAGAGACGCATGGAAAATAGCGTGGCCGAACACCATATTCCCAAAAATATCATCTTCGCAGCGGCTTTGGGACGGACCTATCTGTGAGCAAGCACGGTATTAACTTTTTAATACGTATTTGAACTTTGCAGATCGTGCCTGTCTCTTAGCTGTTAGCCATTGGCAATCAGATTTCTGGCTACAGGCTACTTCATCTAATATTTTTTTTTTTTCTTAAAATTTTACAATAGCGACTTTCGCTTGGGTGCATGGCGCGCCCAACCATGTGACCACTGCCATTGTGGCGTTATTGTCGACCAGCTCGACCACCATGACCTCTCCTGCACGAAGTGCGCAGGTAGGTTTTCCCGCCATGCCAGTATAACCGCCACATAATCCGACAGGCTTGTCTTGTACGGGGCGATGGCAAAAGACGGACGGTATGACTTTGGCATCTAGGAAGATGGGCGGCCCTTAGTTTGGGATGCCACTTGTGCTGATACTCTTGCACAGTCTCATCTCCGAGGTACACAAAATAGGGCTGGCGCGGCGGTTGCATTTTCGATATGCCTCAAAAGACGTAAATGTCTCGGTAGCGAGTATATATTTGAGGCTTTTGGAGTAGAAACGTTGGGGCCGTGGGGGCCCAGTGTCAAAAAAAGTTCCAAATAACTTTCGTCGCGTCTGGTCGATACATCTTGTACCAAAATGCTGGCCTCTACTTTGCCCAAAGAATTAGTATTGCGATCCAACGAGGCGACGGGCCGAGCATATTGGGAACTTGCTCTACTGGCAGCGATTTATTTTTTAGTTTTGCATTTAGTTTATTTATGTTTTTTTTTTTAGTTATTCTGAATTATTATTTCTTTTTGGTTATTTAGAATTATTATTTCTTTCTGGTTATTTATTTTATTTTGAAAGTATTTTAGAATTATTTTTTATTTTGATATATACATGTATATTAAATGTTAATCGTAACGAGAGTTTTCGTTATAAGTACAATTATTAACGACGCAAAGAGGGCACCACCAAATATGGATGGGAGTTATTAGCTTTGGACGACTGTTATATCGTACATTACGGTCTTCTTTTTTTTACTTTTGTAGAAAAAGGATATATTTTGTTTGTCATTCCTCGTGAATTTACAAGTTAGATCGTCTGTTCAGTCTTTGATCAGTGTTGTTTGTTGCCGGCTGAAATTTTGAAAGTAAACAGGATACGGAAGTCGTACGTAACGTACATGCAAAACCGAACGGATTTATCGATTGGCGTCCGGCAATATGGCGTCGGTTTATTTATCTCATATCTACCCACCTTCCTGGCGCCGAGGTTCCGCCGGAATCGGGCGCCGTCTCCGCTAACCCCTTGCCGCGGTTCCGGTTTCCGCCCGCCTTTGAAGTCCGTCCGAGTTTCCTTTTCGCTACCCCATTATGGAATAGGCTTTTCAGTTCACTGGACACGGTAATTTGGAGAATCGCTCGAGCGAGTGGTCGTTTCATTTCGATTTACTGATGGTATATGTATATCGAAGTCGCAGGTGGAATTTAAAGCTACCCGATTGGGGAATGTATCTCCACCTCACAGAATACCGCAGCCAAATAACAATTTCCTTGACGGTTGTTGTATTCCTGCGAGTGAGTGATGCCATCAGAAAGGTAGGAGATGCTGCGTCGGCAGCGGGGGTGCGGCGCGCGAGTGATATTTTATGTTGCGAGCGTTAATATGGCTACAGTAACCGCCCCAAATCAGGTGGTCCGTATGCTTGTCTGCCACCCGACGTAGTATAAAAAAAAAACAAATTCCAATATTCGAGTATGAATTATAAATAACAATTACAAGTAAGTAAATGAAATTACGTATTGCCTGTTTAGAGATTCTTAAGACTGTTCTACCTCATAATCTAGGTACATACTCAATGTGTAGCATAGAGATATAATGGGTCAAGGTATCTTTCAGTAAAATATCTTCTCATTAATCATTATTAACACATTCAAAACCTACTTTTGAACACTAATGATGACGTATGCCAATATAACGTAAGTACATATGAGTACCAGCCCACATACCGGCCAATCAAAACCGCAGCTCCGGTATTTCGAAATGAAGCCAGTGTTTCCGCTGGCTGTTACCGAAATGCAAATGCAATTTCTACACTCGCTGTACCACTACTAACTGTCTCATTCTTGTTGACATGCCTATAGAGCTGGAAGTTTTGCTTAAGGCTCAGTCGCTGCTTAAGTAATAATACTACAGCCCGGTATAGTACAAATACTCTTTCACTAAATCCTCGTTTACTAGTCGGCAGGTTGAGGTTAACATTGGCATTAAATATAATAAAAATAAATATAAATATTCCTGGACAAATTATACACCACCATCTAGTCCCAAACTAAGCAAAGCTATGGGTACTAGACAACTGATATTATACTTAAATACATTTTTTTTAAATGCATACATATAATACATAGGAAACACCCAGACCAAGACAAACAGACTGTTCATGCACACATAATTATTTGTCTTATGTCGAACCCGCAACCTCAGAGTCAAAGTGGACATTGCTAACCATTTTGCACCACCGAGATCAATTCTTCAAAAAAAGTCAATAGGTACACCCTACTTACCTGATACCTTTTGACATGATAAGCAAACACGCCGAAGCAGGATACTCTATTATAAAGGATACGCCAATGCTTGTAAAAGCCATAAAATCTAGTATCGACCATTTGTTAGCATATAAAATTGTAATAAAAATATTGCTACGAACTGAGCCATCACTAGCTATATTTTTAGTACTCTGTGGTAACAAAATTCTACATCGTTCAGGCATACATGCATTCAACGTTCAATACTCCACTCGGAAAGGAAGTAGTTGCTGCGTTGGTAGCGGGGGTGGCGACGCGCGAGCGATATTTCATGTTGCGAGCATTAGTATGGCTACGGTACAGGCGCGACATATGCTTGTCTGTCACTTGACGTAGTATCAAAAAAGCCATCCAGCTTCCCCTTAAACCATCATGTCCAAATATGGAATTGACGCATAGTCCATGAGCTATCTACACTATCGCAGTGTCAAATGTTTGACAGAAATCACGGTGGAATTCCTCGTTCATTAGGACTTGCGGTTATTAGAATACATTTATGTCACATTGTGAAAGGCCGCTGAAAAGTAGCCTTGACAAAAACGGTGCTAGCCACCAGATGCAGGATGTGAGTAAGTATAAGTACTGCTTAGTGGCTAAGTATGTCTCTGCAAATGATTAGTTGCCGTGGGCGTCAGTTGAACACTTTTAGGGCTTAAGTATAACTTAGTGTTTATTGAAGTCACTTGTTACTTCAATAAATAAAATTGTTCTTCGGAAATGTAATAATGAAAATATTATAATAACATAGTATCACTAAGTTAGCTATTAGGTCTTAAACTCTACACTGAAAAATACATAGCCGTCTCTAGGCTAGATGATAACTTATTAGTTCGTATTAGATCGCCTTATATCATGCAAGGCCTAAGTTAACTACTAGACATCTAAAAAATCATAGACGCAATACGGACGCTCGCGCTCTGCGCAAAAAAAAATCATAGCCGTCACCATTAGGTTTGGTGAGAACTTACTAGTTTGTATTAGATATAATTATGTCACGCAAGACAGTGTAAAATTTAAATGGAAAGAGTGACCTATATAATTCCAGATAATCTAGTCCGATCTTAACTAATTCTAGGACATCTACATGCATCGGCTCCAGACGTAGTCCAGGAAACAATCAAAATTGGCCGCAATATTGTAAATAGCTACCTTATAATTACAAAATTAATCGAAGTTTCGACATTTAAAAAAAATAATACAAGCATTTACCATTGAGCAGCTGTGATGTGAGTGATTGCACAATAGAGCTTTTAAAGATGCAATAGACACAGAGTTCGAAAGTTCATCGTCTAGTTTTTTCTCGTGTATAGATTTTGTAAGCGGTTGTCTGCGGAGTCTGTCGCAAGCTCATCAGATAGCTCGACTTCCTCAATTGCATCGCGCGGCCGCAGCGCGCCGCCCAATTTCTTCAGTTGCGTTCGCCAACGGCACGCCAAGAGCCGCTCCGCCGACTTCCTGCCTCACATTGCGTCAGATTTTGTGGCAATTTTACTCATTCTCAACGCTTGGACTAGTTTCTGGATTAATGTTATAATCATATTCATATTCTTTTGTAGCTAATAATTCATATCTATAGTTTACGAAATATGAGTAAAACACATAATTTGTACTCATTTTGTGCGTACCCACCTAGTATAGATTTGTCATATTTTACATTTTTTTTTTTTTTTTTTTTATACCACTAAAGTGGCAAACAAGCATACGGCCCGCCTGATGGAAAGCAGTTACCGTAGCCTATGAATGCCTGCAACACCAGGGGCATCACACGCGCGTTGCCGACCCTGTAAAAACCTCTTCACGCCCTTTTTGAAGAACCCCATGCTGTAGTCTCCTGAGAAAACCTCGACAGGCAGTTCATTCCACAGCTTGACCGTACGCGGGAGAAAACTTCTCTGGAACCGCACGGTACGCGACCACTTAGGCTCCAATGTGTGAGGATGAATTCCCTGTCGATGGCGAGCGGTGCGACTGTAGAAGGAGGCCGTGGGCATCATGTCAAACAACTCCTCTGAACACACCCCATTGTACAGACGGTAGAACACACAAAGGGACGCAAAATCTCTCCTCAGACTTAAGGATTCTAAGCCGTCTGTCAGTTTGGGATCGTCAACAATCCTCACAGCACGCCTCTGAATCGAGTCACAAGGTGCAAGCTGGTATCTAGGCGCTCCCGCCCACAGATGGCAACAGTACTCCATATGCGGCCGTACTTGAGCTTTGTAGAGCAGAAGCCTTTGCCGCGGATTGAAGTACTGCTTGGCCCTATTGAGCACACCTAGTTTCTTCGACGCCAGCTTGACCTTCCCCTCCAGGTGACAACGAAACTGGACGTCGCTGGAGATTTCTACTCCAAGAATCCCAATGTTTTTGGCGATGGTAAGGGGTGTGTTTTGGAATTGAGGAACCACAGCAAAAGGGGTTTTCTTAGCGGTGAACGCGCAGACTTGTGTCTTAGAGGGGTTGAATCGCACTAAGTTCTGTTGCCCCCAATCGGACACTTTACTTAGTGTGCTCTCGATTTCCGACACAAGTCGTTCGCGGCTCTCCTCCACCAGAGAGCGGGGAATATTAGCGCGGCCCGTATAAAATGTGTCCCCGGTGCTGTCATCCGCATAGCAATGAATGCTGTCAATAGATAACATATCATTGATATGCAGCAAAAACAGCGTCGGGGACAATACAGAGCCTTGCGGGACGCCAGCATTAATGTCCATGCTATCGGAGCAACTGCCATCAACAACGGCTCTAATGCTTCTGCTGGACAAGAAGCTAGCGACCCATTCGCATAAACCCTTTGGTAGACCATATACAGGCAACTTCGAAGAAGACTACGCATATTTGTAAATGTTTTGATATCACATATTAGATACGTAGTAATGTCTGTCTCATTCACATCCGAATTTGGCACAACGTGAGATTACGATAGATAACGTTAATTGGCTATAATAATGCGGCCGGTCACGAGCGCACACGGAGTTGCGCAAACGATTTGTTTCGGCGCATCTTGAATCTCGGCCTAGTTCGTGGCGTGCTTGTTGTTGTCGCGTTACATCATAGAGCGGCGGATTGGGTCAGCGGCGCCTGCGCCCGAGTAGCGCCTTGTCCACGCCACTTACGTTATGTCATACAAGAACGTACGCAACACACTAGTTGCATGCGAGCCCTATGCGTTATGAAATTGTACGACTTCATTAAAATTAATACGCCTCATTTAAAACTTTACCGAATACTTATGAAATTGAATACGCGTAAATTGCAATGCGCGTCAGTTACTTCCCCTTTTAATAGTCAACACGGATATAAAATCAGATCAATTCATGTTGAAAGAAAATGACAAGGAACCAATTAGATTGGCGTCCGACTGAAACCGCGGACAGGCGTCTTGGGCGCAGGTGCTCACTGCAACCTATATAAACGTAGGCATCAGTATGCAGGCGCATTGCCAATTACAGCGGAGACCTACTTTCTTACCTTCGAACTTTTACTTCCTGCGGGCCAGGCGAGGCGGCCGGTCGCACCACGCAACGAATTACGAAAGTAGCGCGAAATGCTCGGCCGACATTCGCGCGCCGCCGCTTGCGCCACCTTTCAGGAAGTGCTGTTGCGGCGGGATTACGTAGCTGCGGCGGCGTTGCTCTGCAGTGCCACCCGGAGACTATCCTTGCGCGGCTCGGGCGGCGGGCTCCAGCGGTGTCGGCGAGAGAACGTGCTCGCGACCTGCACGTTACCTCATACTTGCCTATCATAAAATGTTACAAATCATAAGCTCATTACACAATTACCCAGACTTTACAATAATATTTTTGGGATAGATTAAAGGTACAATTAATAAAAAAAAGTTTTTTCTCAGGGTCAAAATAGATTGGCTGTAAATAGACTCCCCTAGAGAAATAAAGAGAAAAATACATCATGCATTTTTTTTGCAACAAAACGACTAAAAGGACTAAAGTGTAAAGTGCGCCTGATTGTTCGAATAAGGTTCTAAAGGTTACAATTTAAATGTTTTGCCATTTAGATCACATACAGATACACAATACAGATCACCTTCCATTCCGCGGAAATAATTTAAGTTACTTTGCTGTAGACTAGATCGCACTCTTACCTGACTTATCTAGTAAGTTCCTACATACTTTGAGTGAGCTTTCACAGCCTTTGGGTAAAAACAGTTCATTCATTCTAATCCCCATTTTTTTGTAGTCCTACTAATTTACCCTATTAGTAGGACCATGAGGGAGCCCTATTTCAATCTGTCCTATTAAATGTAGAATCAAAAAATCAACCTCTACTATAGATAACATTATGATAAGAACTTAAAGTAGGTAATTTGTAACTAGCCATTTTAATGTTATGCCACCCGTATATGGTCACGACAAAATAATAAACAAAACATGGTCGGCTCTATCTCAATTTTTCAGAAAAAGTGGTCTACTGTTTTATCACAGTGAATGAATTCTAACTGGTATTTTTTGAATATACAATCATCATTGTCTACATTATCTTGATTTTTGTTGGTTAAATATTAAAGTTCTTATCATAATGTTAGCTATAGATGAGGTTGATTTTTTAAATCTACATATAATAGGACAGACAGAAATAGGTCTCTCTCGTGGTAATAGGACAAATTAGTAGGACCACAAGAAAATGGGGATGCGAATTTTTCGATAAAAATCAGGACAAATGAAATATTTGGAGGTTGAAGTTAACTAGTTACACTTGTTCAATTATCGCCTCATGCCTGATCATGTGAAAGAATCTGAAGTTGTTAAAGAAAAGGGTAAATTGAAAAGGAAATTAGTTAGGTACTCGTATTTCATAATTGTGCCTATTATTTCACCTATAAAGTGTTTATTGTTAATCATTGTTCAAATGTATTTAATTTTATGAGAAATATTACTTAAATGGCCTTTTGTAATCCAGAAAGTGAAGGTGCTGTTAAGAAACGCACCTCACTGCCTTCATCTGCGAAGCAGGATGTCTAATCTTAGTCGGAACTATGCCAGGTTACCTAAGCCTGCAGGCTTGCCTAACGTACTATATAGTTGTTACGAAATCAGTTACTTGCAACACAAATTGTATCCGATTCGACGTTTGTCTTCTTCCTGGAATAGGTTCAATGATTCAACTTTCGTGTTCTTCCTTATTCGGATTAACCTAGATTTTAGAATCGTCAATAATGAACATCAATAACATTCGCCGTAAATGCCGTAAGCTATGTTTTACTGCTGGTATATGAGCTCTATTGATTAATAATAAAGTTAATTTTAACTAGTTGGCTCTACTACGTTAGTAAAGTAAGCATCTTTAACAAATATTTGTCTCTTACGTGCTTTAGAGCTTTAGTATCTATACATAATAAAATTGAAACTGGCCGAAGTCTTTATAATAGAAAATACTATTTTTTTAAAAATTAATTCGGGGTTTCTCTGAGGGATCGAATCCGGAACGAAGAAATTCGACGGAGAACTAAAGTTGTCGACATAGCCTTCAGAGTTTGCAAGCTGAAGTGGCAATGGGCGGGTCACATCTGCCGAGTAAGTGATGGCAGATGGGGGAGGAAGGTATTAGAGTGGAGGCTGCGCGTAGGACTACGAAGCGTCGGACGCCCTCCTTCTAGATGGTCCGATGACCTTAAGAAAGCGGCTGGATGCGGAAGGCGGAGGATCGTATGTGGTGGAAAGCATTGGGAAAGGCTTATATCCAGCAGTGGATAGATACAGGCTGATGATGATGATGATGAAGGTGGAGGAACATCCCCAGTCAGGCAGCATGCAAATCCTTTGTAACCTACCTCTAGTCTTTAGTCGGCAAGGTGCAGTAAGCAGTAAGGTGGTAGTAAGCACCACGTGCACGTGAGGTTGGTTTTAGCTCTAAAGATCGAAGTGAGCCACATATACCTCTAATATAGCTTTTCTATCTCAATTCTACGTTCTGCTTGCCACCGTAAACATAATTATTCTTAAGCTATATAGTAGTAGTCACTTAAGCATATTTTTAACACAAGTCTGTCTATAGAACTTTCGGAATAGGCTCCTGATTCTCTCCATCGTCACGGCTCGCATTTAGTATTGATTGCGCTGTTTTGTGGACTTTGTGGTATTCAAGTATTAAACAAGCGTGTTCAATTAAGATTACAATCTAATGATCTTGCTGTATAATATTTTGGAAAATTAGAAATATGTATATGATTTCTTCCTATTGGTTCCTTCAAGCACAACTTAAACTAATATACTAACAATTTAAACTATTATAAGTATGTATTATATATATTGAGATATGAATATTGTACGCATACGAAGGAATTCCTATAAGTTTTTTATATAGATTAGTCTAAGCAAACAAATGCCAGTAAGATGTTTTAAAATAATAATAAAGCAGTTAATACCTGAAACATGCTTACATACTTATTTATTTTTACAAATAACATTAATCAGCTTAATAAGCTATAATTTGTTATTAATAAATCACTTGTAATGTTCCACGTAATTAAATTTATTTCTACCCATTTCGCGTTAAGACATTATAATATAATAATAATAATAAAATAAAAAATCTTTATTAATACCAAAATGATAATAATATTCCACCAAGTGCCAATAATGAACAGCATCAACAATAAAACAAGCTACTTTACAGCTAGAGATTACCCATTTCAATACAAAACATTCATTTATCATTCTAATTTTATCAATTGTGGGTGCGTCTTGTTTGTATAAAATATGTCACAATTAGTAGTGTTTAATATTCTTGTTAAAATACCATATTATTATAATTCGATTTAGACTCGGAAAGTCAGCATTAGTTTTACGAATAACAGAAAAAAAAATCTTTATATCATTGGCAAATAAAATAACATCTAATGCTAAACATGATACTATGGAAATAAATGTAATCAAACAAACCCCTACATGCAATCCCTGAGGCACGATGGACTGTGCAATGATTTGACTAAATTCGTATTTTATATCGAATCGAATATTTTTTTATAAAAATATTGATAAATGTAGATATTCAGCAACGTTATCAATATAAAAATACGTGAGTATAAATAATGATATCCGATTATGCATCAATCATAATTAATTAATTTATCAGTAGTATAATTTCCATATGCATGATTCCGTGTTTTTAAAAGTCACTTGTAATAATGTAGTGATTTAAATGTTACGACGTAATTTCTCACAATACAAAACAACCCTTTCATATTTCAATGAAATAATAATTAAAGAATGAAACCAGGTAACGACCTGAGTTATGTTGATAGTCGAATTGCACAAGTGCCGTCGTTCGCGTTACAAAATCGAAGAAAAATACGCAAAAACGGTATTAGGTCGAGAAAATTCACATGAGTGTATTCCGTTAGGCTGGCAACTCGCTAGGTGCATAACCCCATCTTCTAACACGTAATGTGTGCAACGGTGCGCACCCGATCTCGCACGACCGGTCCTGGAAGTGGGTCATCTCTTTTTGTTCCACCACGTTATTCCGTAATTAGATAGAGGGGGTGCACTTATGTATTAGTTGGTTCACATGCTCGTGTATTACCTATTCCTCATTTGAATATACTCTCCTTGCGTGTAGCAGCTAAATTACAATTTTGTAAGCGCATTGCGAATTTCTTGTTGCGGCATTACTGTTTGTAATTTTTGATTGTAAGTAAGTAGGTACCGATTTATCATTGAATGTTTGAAACGATGGCAGCGGAGGTAAATAAAGATATTATTGTGACGTTATGATATAATTCGAGTACTGTATTATCTTATCATGATCAGACGCTTATTTGATAAAAACAGCTGGTTCCTCGAGGAGTGTTTCGTAAATTTACACTTTAGAAGATAATATATTCGATGATCTAAATATCAATTTGCCTAGTTCTTGAATTGTTTTCTAGTCTTATACAAAGTTATATTTATATATCAATAAGCAATTTTAATCTGTCGTATCTGTAATATAGCGACACTGTTATTAAGACAAAAAGTTATTGTTAAGTAAGTATATTAGTATAGTATTAAAGACATACATATTTTATATGCTATGTGATTTGTGACATTTGAGGGGTCAAAATACTACAGTAGATGAATTAATTTTGTCAGTAGTAAGATCAGAGGCGAATCTCACGAGGTGTTAGCCAAGATGGCGGCACGCGGAAGTGTGTGCGACTTCCGCGTTGCCCTGCGCTGCGCGTGCGCTGAGCTCGTGACTGCCACGGCACATGCATTATTGGAACCGCACACAATTATTTAACGCTAAATTGTGGACTGTTCTTAATTACGTAGCTATGTGTCATATTTTTGTAGTTTTTACCAATTTAGTAGAAATTAATTCATTAATCATGCAGATTTCTATGTAGAGTTTATAGGCTAGTCTTCTTTGTTTCAATAATTTGATAATTGAAATTCATTAGTTCTTTAGTTATTTTCAGTGAAAATAGTAATGAAAATGTTAATGAAGACAGTTTATCTCAAACCTTCCAACATGTAACATTCAAATAACATAGATGTGTTCTATTACAAAATTATATACATATCGCAGCTATATGTTAAAATTGAGCACATCAGGGTGTGGTTGGCCATTTCATGAAATGCTTGTAAACGCCATAAAAACTATTCGCTTTTTTATCACAGTTATTGTCCGCCGCCATGATGATCACAAAAACAAAACTATATCAGCGCGTCTAACGGTGGATAATATAACAATTTTACCATATGGTCACCAATTTTAACTATATCAAGAAGTAGCCGTGCATAGCTGTTCATATCGTCAAACGCTGACTTATTCATTGACCTGACCTGGGGCCCTACCGCCGAAGCTGAAGCCGATTACGATTGGATTTTTTGATTGCGAAAATCTAACTTGACCTTAACTTAGCGCTAATAGCAATAAGCTTAGCCGGTAGGGACAGAGACGCTATGCCGATTAAACTGAAAATACTTATCCCAAACTTAAATAGTAGTCGATTTTTGCAATCAAAAATCCCGATGGTAATCGGCTTGAGCTTCGGCGGTAGGCCCCCAGGTCATGTCATGATGTGAGCAACTGATATCTTCTTCACTTTTCATGAAATATAACTTCATGAACAGCCACATCATGATGGACCCAATTCCAAGATCTAGCCACAACATATATATATACGCACCAACTGTTTGAAATAGCCAATTAATAGTGTTGTGATTTAGCTGTAAAACTAGGCGTCTGGTTGAATAACGTTGTTCAATGAAAGATCTAGCCCTTCACTTGAATGGCTATTTTAACCAGTTAGCGGACACATATACATACATATATACAATAAATACCTACATACGAACAATTACTCATACAAAACGGTATGCAAGGTATTGAGCTAACGTTGACAAGCTCGGTGGTCGAATGGTTAACAATTGCCACTTTGACTCCGAGGTCGCGGGCTCTATCCCCGCACAAGACAAACATGTGTGCATGAACATGTCTGTTTGTCTTAGTCTGGGTGTTTTCTATGTATTATATGTATGTATTTACAATAAATATATATTTAAGTATAATATCAGTTATCTAGTACCCATAGTATTTTGCTTAGTTTGAGACTAGATGGCCGTGTGTAATTTGTCCAGGAACATTTATTTATTCAATGTATACGAAAAATCCATTTTACCCCTGTAATATGTTTGGGGTGTATGTGGTTCATCAACATCTTTGAACCAAAGCCGTCTTCACCTGCACGCGGTGCACCCTGCTGACTGACAAACGAAACTCAAGAAGGGAATGTACCTCCACCTCACAGAATACCGCTGCCAAATAACAATTCCATTGGGGTTTGTTGTGTTCCTGCGAGTGAGTGAGGTCACGAGAAAGGAAGGAGATGCTGCGTTGGCAGCGGGGGTGGCGGCGCGCGAGCGATATTTTATGTTGCGAGCGTTAATATGGCTACGGTAACCGCTTCACATCAGGCGGACCGTATGCTTGTCTGCCACCCAACGTAGTATAAAAAAAAAATGCATATGTATATTCCGTGACTGTATGATTTGACCTCTTGCCTACAGTTATAACAGCACCGACCTACCCATCTATATCAAAACACCTATTAGATTGTGTAGTCGGAGTTAGACGAATGCATACGGACACCACAGTGTACTAAAATTATATTTTCTTAAGCTACGTAGTAGATTTTATCCCGCTTTTTGAAATTTACCTGAACATTTGTAGGATTTATTATGAACTTTAAATTTATGATAGTTGAGTGGCAAACAATCACATAGATACAAGAAAAAGCGTCTGCCACCCAGTTGTGCTCTGTGACAAAATTACTTTTTTGGAAAGAAATCTTTGTGCTGCGGTAAGACGCTGTTTCGACTTTTATCAATTGTATTTACATCTTTGTATCTTTGTCAATATTTTTGATGGTCAAAAAGGCTCAACCAAAAGGCCAATTCTCGTAATTTTTCTACGAATCCAGATTGAAATTTGACCGAATCGAGATTGAAATTGTGAATTGACTAAAATTATATACTTGATTTCATTAATTAATTATTATCAATTCTTGTTGTTGGCAAAGTAACATTCTTAGTTTGTTTAATTTTCACTCATATTTCGATATAATCCCGCTTAAATGTAATTTTGAAGTTCCATATTGCGTTACGAGAATACCAAATGTGACATTTGTGAGATCGAGACTGGATCGAAACTGAATTTTGACTATATTTTTTCAAACCGTCGGTCCGTACGATTAAGAATATAAATGATAATTAAATTACTGTTAAATTTCCTTCTCGATATTGTTCAAATGATATTAATTATATATTGCAAGGATAAATCATTACATTAGATACTTAGTGATTTTTCCATAATAAACTTGTTGCAACATACATATATATGTAACCTCAATAAGCCTGCTACAACGTACATATATTATATGTAAATCGATGCATTCAGTCATGATTACCTATTTTTTGTTGAAATTAATATCACTGACATTTTTGTAGCCTGTGGCATGGCGGCAGCCGGCCGGGGTCGCGGCGCGCCCGGACATGCCGTCCACAATTACTGCCAATTGTGCCAATTGACGATACAGCCACCCTTCCGCTTTCTACTGAGCTTGGCGTCATCCTTGCCACGAACATCTGCTAGTCTATTACGCATTAAATAATTATGAACACTTAAATATGCACATATTAAGTTTCAGAAGTTAACATGGTATGACAACCAGAATTCCTGCATATGTTTGTTTCTTAGATAGACTAACTTACCACCTAAATTCATGCGCGCTGGATCGATACGCCATCAGATTTATTTTCTTTATCCGAAATTTCGTTTACTTACTTTCTGGTTCAAGCTTGGATGGCTATAAAACATTCGTTAAAGTTCGCAAACATTCGCAGTGTCTCTAGATTCTTAACTCTATTCTCTTCAATCACATTTTTCACTTCTTTTCAGAATATTTGAAATGCAACTCTCAGTATCTCTATGACTCTCATAATCTTCAACTTTCTTCTAATAATTCCCTTTTAATCTCAGTTCACTTTTCCGTTCGGGCTCAGGTCTGATTCTTTTACTTTACAAGCTTCACGTCTTTGGAATGAGCTGCCGGAATCTATAAGAAAACATCCAGCAAAATTGTTTTAAAAAAGAGAGTAGGTACATTCTTTCTTGTTAATCTGTTACAGCTATAAATAGGTACGAATTTAATATTATGTTTTTTATTTTTTATCAATTTATGCAATTATAATTATTTATTTATTTCATTGCTCGACAATGTATTCACATAATTATTACACTATATTACTAATTACTGAATATTTACAAATAAAATATTTACAAAGAGGTACAAAAAAAAAAAAACGCAGAAAAGAAATAAAACAAAAAATTATAAGTAAAAAATTTCCCCCAAATCGTTGCCCGTCGGTAGCGTACCAAGAATGCTGGCAGCATTACCTCGCTAGCAATGCTAATCCTCTGAGCAAGGTAATGGCCAGCCCTCTGGTCACCTGAAGCCTCGACCAACCTCCCGCATATCTCTTTAAAAAGATTGCGGGCTGATGGACCCCACGGCCCTAACGTCTCTACCCCAAACGGCTCAAATATATAAGTGTTAGTGAGTCCAGCATATTTGCGCCGTTTGAGTGACTCTGCTGAAGCCGCAGCCGTGCCGGCCTTAGACTCAGTGACCGGGAGGTGGGAGGGAGCCAGAGTGTCAACGCAAGTGGCATCCCACACTAAGGCGCGTCCCAACCTCCAGGGCACTAAAGTCATTCCGTCTGGACTCTTGCCATCATCCCGAGCTAAGCCGTTCGGTTCCAGAACGGCAGGGGCGGAGACGCTGACAAGAGCCCGACGAATTATGTCGTTAAGGCCGGCATGACGTGCTAAACGCCCAGCACTTCTAGGACAGGAGAGGCCGTGATGCCCGAATTGATCGACGGCTTGACCACACGGGCAACGATGAGGGACAATGCAAGGAGCCCCGATACGGAGGCATGTAGCCAAACGAAATGTGGTGTGGTCTAGCAAATTACCTACATTAGACGAAGGCAAAGCCTGCAGCCAGAGCCCCGACTCCCACTCTGATACGGCTAAAAGACGAGCTCGCTCCGCAGAACCTACGGACGTATGAATGAGATTATCCCACACGATTTTGCAAAGCGGCTCGTCCCACTGCCTCTGAGAAGAGATACAAAACGGAAATTTTGAATTTTGACTTAGCTTTGACCAAGCATTTCTGGCCTCCGTTACATAGCTAATTTCGAGATTAGTGTCAGACATAATTTTTGTACACAAATCACTAATGCTATGAACAGAGGACAGAAATGCTGGTAAAGCAATACTTGAAATTTTGCGAATACCTAAACCACCCATCCTAATAGGAAGAGTGGCCTGGTCCCAAATTCTGTCTTCAAAATTAATATTAAATAAAGCCGAAAGAGTATCTTTTATTACAAAATCAAGGTTATTAAGTAGATGGGGATGTTTCCATAGATGGGAACTTCGTAGTACATATGTAAAATTGGGAACAAAAATACAGTAACGAATGATATAGAAAGCAATATGTGTATTAATATTTTGAAGTCGATCTTTAATTATACCAAAATTTTGAATTTTTTGTTCAACGAAAGGAGCAAAACCCTCATCACATATTGGAGACCCTAGAAGACGAAGGGATGACTTGTCTACAATTTTGATGTTTGGAGCTAAAATATTAAACTGTTCTATTATTGATTGCTTGTTTGGGCAGTTCTCAAAAATAAATAATTCACACTTACTAAAATTTAGATCTAAACCTATTGTCCGAAATTCTTGTATAATATGTTTTAAATCGTTTAAAACAGTCTCAGCTTCGCCTCCCAGGGTGCCATCATCAAGATACCAAACGTTGAATTTTGAATTTAGAGAATTAATGATTGGATGAATGGCGAGACTAAAAACTGCAGGGCCGAGAGGATCGCCTTGCTGACAACCTACGGATGAAAACAAAAGGTGATCTTTATACATTAAATTTGAGTCAGTACTGTAACACTGCCAGAGATAAGGATAAATAGTGGGACAATGCGATTGAATTTGTGTCAACAAGGCGCCCCTGTCAACCGAGTTGAAAGCATTTTTAACATCCACCTTCAACAATACCTGATCTCCTTGAAGGTCTAAAAAAGTGCGTAACGAGTGTACGGCTGCTTCACATCCACCCTTAGTGCCAAAACCTAGTTGTCGAGGTTGAAAGTAATCACTTAGCGTGGATGTGATTTCTTTGCAACAAATTTTGGATGTAAGCCGGCGGTAAGTCATACCCACAGCAATGGGCCTTATCCCACCGTCTTTTTTTTTCAGTGCACACAAATTGGCGCCATATAAAATTTTTGTAATATTGGTATTGATTTTGCCGGACAGCATCAGGTTTACCAAAGCGGTGATTGCCCTCAGAAGCAAATCACTGGTGTTTGTACAACCGCACCCCAGCAAATCTTTAAGATGTTGTGGGGTAAGCCCGTCCAAGCCACCAGCACTACCACTCCTGAAGGAAAACACGGCATTATAGACACTGTCCGGCAAAATCTCAAAAACTGAATTACAGAGATTTGGAGGTGGAGGGAGGCAACAATCAGCAGTTGAAAGTGGATGTTTCTCTTCCAAAGCAGAAACCGTATCAGATGTGTCGGGTGCGATTGCGTCATCCGAGAACAAAATCCGGGCAGCACCTTTGTCTCCGTCTCGTATTTTTGATTCTATGAAACGGAATCTATTGCTTTTGGTATATGTTTTAGTTACAAATGAAGGATGCGTGTCAGGGTTATTACAATTTTGTTTTATAGATGATGTTAGAGAAGTGTTTCCTTTAGACTTATTCACATGGAGAACTCTGTAGGGGAAGGTAAATAAGTGCTCCCAACTTCTTTCTGAATTTTCAAGTACAGTTTCGTTAATAGTATGTGCTAGTTTTTGAGCTACAGCTACGCGAGCTCCACGTGGGATTCGTTTTACAATTGGGACACTATTTTTAAATTTACTCAGGGTATGGCAAAAAAGATCAAAAGGGTTTGTACTATGGATCGGTGATTGGGGTAATGAAGTGCGGTCAATAGAGGGACAACTAGGATCAAAAAATGCATCCTTATGTACTCTACTAGTATGTATTTTGAGACCCCGTTGCCCTTTGAAAAAACGTGGTTGGGAGCACTTATGACAACGGATGTAGCACTCTGAAGACGCATCGCTTGGCAGCAGGCCGCCACTACACACCACATTGTCGCTTGACATATGAAAAAGAGTAACAGGAAAAGAAAATAAATACAAAATATTTACCTTACTGACTATATACAACACATTATATAACAATATTTAGAAAATTTTATATTTTTCACTGATTTAGTCACTTTCTTACTGACATACACGATGACACCACCGCGTGGTTGCTTGGAGACAACAGCGCAAGCTGCCCATTCACTGAACACGTCGTCCACTTTCTAGAATGTGCTTCATTGGTATATTCATAGTATAATAAGTACTCATAGTTTATGCTATATCAAATGGTATATCATATGATCAGAAGGCAAAATATGACGCTAAATGTCTAGTAGAAAAAAAATATGCTCCTTTTCATTGATTTCTTCACTTAATATATGGCATATAATATTGACAAAAGTAAATTTTATGAGCAAAATTCTGCAGTCCATCGATATGAATAAGCAAGTGCTTTATATGCTTTAACAGGTTTTTGATAAAAATTAAAACCGACGCAAATTTTGAGGAAATTGTAAATTATAGTTTTGATTATCTGTACTTTATTGTATTAATTTTATTATATTATTATTTCTCAATTATATGTGTGACATTTCCAATTATATTATGTTTCATCAGTACAGTACGCTTATTTTAATACTACATCGGGTGGTAGACAAGCATACTGCCCGCCTGATGTCACGCGGTTACCGTAGCCATATTAACGCTCACAACACGAAACATCGCTCGCGCACCGTCACTCTCACTGCCAACGCAGCAACTCCTTCATTTCTGGTGAGTTAACTCACTCGCAGGAACACAATAACCTTCAAGAGAATTGTTATTTGGCTGTGGTATTTTGTGAGGTAGAGGTACTTTCATAATCGGGCAGCTCAGAAGTGCACTGTACCCTACCTATCTTAAAAAAAACATATATGTATATACAACTTATACACTGTAGTAAGTTACGTATATATTTATGTGGAATTGATTTACGTGTACGTAATTTTTAACGGTGCACTTCCAACAGTTGACTGTCGAGTGATGGAGAATCATCACTAAGTCCTCCTATTATACCGAAATAAAAATAGTCAGTAGAGTTAAAAAAAACACGCCTGTTTCATATATTGTAAATAATAACATATTGTTTGTCTGTAACTGATAAACTACTGAACCGATACTAATAATCACGTTATGAACAGAAAGTTATATTAGCCATAACAAACATCCCTACTTATATTATAATTGTGAATGTGAGTTACCGATCATCACGAAACTGTGTACACATATTCTCAAAGGTATTTCCTAATACCTTCGCGGCTTCGCCCGCGTTTACTTCTTTTTATGTCCTTCCTAGGACATTCCTAGGACAAAATGTAAACGCGGGCGAAGCCGCGGGTGGAAGCTAGTACGATAGATTTTATTGCAGTCTTATTGACATATAAGGTTGACGCAAGCGAATCTGCTACCAGAGCGCCAATTGTTTATATGTTTAACATATATGTGTCGGGATTAACATAAGAAATCAAACATAAATATTTTTTAAACAATAAAATTAACGTTATTCAATTAATCTTTCCTATGAATATGATCCGCCAATTAACTAATGCATAACGGCAGGAAGTAATTTTTCCGCGTCCACTATGACATATGGAGTGTTCCCATTAGTAGATATTTTATATCAGTCATTAGTAAATTAAGGCCAGACTATGGTCCATCTACTCCTGCAATTTAGTGAGGCTGTCCATCATATGTAATGTAGAGTAGTCAGAATAAATAATTAGTGATGAAATATTTAACCTCTCCATTTAACTTGTATTTTTAATTTAACGAGGCGTGTATAAAATGTATGTTTCTAGTTCGACTTCTGCTCTAACTTAACCCACTTGTTACTGACACAACTTTTTGTTTTCGATCTCAATGATTTTTACATATTGTTATAGTTATGTGGCATCGCTAGCGGTATGAGCATTACTAGCGCGGTTAACGAAGCCCCCGCTACTAACGCAGCGTCTCCTCACATCTTGTTAACCTCACTCACCCCACAGGAACATAACAACGATTTGCACATAAAATTAGTGTATTTCTACATTTGCTCAAATGAAACCCAGAAAAGTTTCTTTTTTAATTTAATACCATGGACTTTATAATCTAAACCAAACCAAGGGCCCATTGATAGAATTTGCTAGAGGCTCGCTGGCTTAATTCGGCACTGGCTAATTGTACATAAGTACACTTCCACAACAAAATACACACATAGATGGATTTCTTTTCGCACTGCAGCAATTGGTTCAAGTGACCCCTGCCGCCGCGCCGCCACCGCACCACCACCGTGTCGCATCGAGTGTCGTTCGTCCAAGCTCTGCCCCCTTACCACCATCTCATAATGCGATTCAATAACTAAGCGGGCTGTTCAGGGGCCCTACCGCCTAAGCTGAAGCCGTTTCCCATCGAATATTTCGATCTCAAAAATAGGCCTTAGGTTTTAGTTATTAATAAACATTTTTAGTTTTAGCGGTAAATCTTCAGGGTTTCTGTCAGCTAAGTTAAACACAATTGCCAGAAATTTACTCTGGTGTTTGGTTTTTGCAATCAAAAAATCCGGTGGGAATCGGCTTCAGCTTCGGCGGTAGACCCCCAGTTTTGAGATGATCACCATGCGGTCTCTACGCTCTAAAGCAGAAATTAATGCTTCTAGTTGTTCTAAACTAGAAGCATTAATTTCTGTAATATATAAAAATGAATCTCTGAAATGTATGTACGCGCATAACTTTCAAATGGCTGCATGAAAATGGATAATTGATTTTTTGTTATGTTCTTTATTGTCAGGACAAGGTTTGTATGGGAAATCCAATGAAAAGAGATAGGAACGGGAAGATTGAACCACAGCGATGTGTGGGCGGGCCGCTAGTATATAATATAATCTCATCTTAGTGCTCGCTTTGGTCATTTATGGAACCGTGTTGTGCAAAATTTTTGCTTCTAGTCCCAGCGATTTTGTCTGTGTGTTGTTCGATCAATGAAACTTTTAAATATCCGAAGATATAAAAGTTATAATCGAAGCTTAACTTAGATTATAATGTGATTTTAATGTATGACAACATTTCATAATGGTTTCATTAATGCGAGATAATGTTTTATGAATTTTAATGAGATGATGATGTTGCGGACTAATTAAATAATTATAATGCACTCCTGACACTCATGTAGAGTTATGTATGATTGATGAAAATTGTTATTCGAGTAGTTCCCCTAGTACGTGTATTTGCTTATTTATTAACCGACTTCAAAAAAGAAGGAGGTTCTATGTTAACTATGATATTGTTATCTATGATATGACTGTATCTTTTTTAGGGTTCCGTACCCAAAAAGTAAAAAGGAGCCCTATTACTAAGGCTCCGCTGTCCGTCCGTCCGTCCGTCTTCAAATTAGAAAAAAGAGGTTCTATATTCGATGGTATCTTTTTATGTTCATCGATTTCTCGACAATTGTCAACCGATTTTCAAAATTCTTTTTGTGTTCAACGTCAGGCAATACTAAAGGTACTCATGAAAAAACATATGCAAGATCGTGTATTTATATCTCTTGGTTATTATCAAATTAATTCGAAATTTATTGCTATAATATTAATTTTTATTACAAGCAAATGGAAATCATTTGAATCAAAGTTGAAGGCAAAGCTAACCTCACCTGCACGTGGTGCACCCTGCTGACTGACAAACGAGGCTCTGGAGAAAAGGAGGTAGGGCATAGCTTATCTTTTAAGCTGCTCGACTGGGGAAGTATCTCCATCTCACAGAATTCCGCAGCCAAATAACAATTCTCATGAGGGTTGTTGTGTTCCTGCGAGTGAGTGAGGTCATCTTCCAGGAAGGAAGGAGCATAGGCTGGCAACAGATCGGCAACCCCTTGGTGTTGCTGATCTCCATGGGCGGTGGTAATTGCTTTCCATCAGGTGATCCACATGGTCGTTTGCCCCCGTCTCGTTTAAAAAGAAAAACTAAATGTCGGTGCCAAGTTGGTCAACAAACTATATATGTGCCTATAATGTATATATATATATATATATTAGCACCGACTTCAACTGGTTTACTTCTGCGTGTAATATAAAACTAATATTATAAGAATAAATTTCGCATCTATGACAATAATTGTAATAATAAAAAAACACCGTAGTATATTATTATTATTTTATTATTTTCAGTGTCGGCAAGCATATTGGCCTTGCCTTTTGAAGTCGGTCTTATTTTTTTCAAAAAGTAACTTATTTTATAATACACTTGGAGTAGATGATAATATTTAAATATACATATTTGATACTTAAAGAATTCTCTCAAATATTTAAAGGAAGGATTAGAAGGATAAGTCCGTCTTTGTATTGCTTTTATTCCATGTGATTTCTATAACTGTGTTATTGAATACAAAATTGATTCTAAGAAGAAAAAGAATAGAAAAGTGGAACCCCATTGACTTTAAGGTAAAATACTTAATAATAAAAGTAAAATTTAATATGTAGCAGGTGTAGGATTGGTTACACATTTCATAATGTGTCACGTTCCGTACTAAATAGCTAGCTGTTCGGGTAACAGCTAGAATTCGTCTGCGTGGACGATCTTTCTAACTTTTTCAGATGAAAGATTGTCATTTATTTTTATATTTCCGCAATGCAAAGGCAACAGCTCTTTCATTTCTGGTGACTCACTCGCAGGAACGCATCGCAGGATAATCCTCAAGGGAAGAGCCTCTTTCGTTAGTTGGCAGGGTGTAGGTGAGGTCGGCTTTTAAGATAAAAAGTACCGCACATAAAACCTAATAGACTACTTTCTGTAGCTATTTCCAAAACTACCAAAACAATCTCACAAAACAGTCTCTTAAATTTTATTTATATGTGTTTTCCACCCGCTGCGCTGGTACTCGTAGAGACAAAACACAAGTTATGTGTCAAATCCCATATTATTGTTTTTATCCTTGAATACATTTTCACTGTACTTAACGCTAGACAACATTCGATTTATGCATCGGGAGAGCATTAGTCAAAAAGCATATCGTGTCATAGAACATAATGCATAAGCAAAACGTATGAAATCTATTTAGCGTCTAATCACATATAGGCCGTCGGATAAATACGTTAAATTCGCAAAGCGTGATGTATTTCTGCATTTTTAGTATGTTGTATGGGTCCATCAGGTGACCCACAAGCTCGTTTGCCCGCCTCTCATATAAAAAATCTAATTATAAGTATTAGTTGCATTTTATTCACAATTTTGTAAAAGGCCCGTCGGATAAAGACATAAAAAGAGGCTAAATTCGCAAAGCGCGATGTAGTTCTGAATTTTTGGTATGTTGTATGGGTCTGTTAGGGTAGTGTGAACTCAAATTTGCAACTTCGAAAAACCGCCATATAGCAATAGCAATCACCACCCCCTAGGGAGATCAGCACCAACACCACCAAGGGGTCGCCGATCCGTTGCCAGCTTATACTTCTTCTTTTTCATTGTTTCTTTCTGGTGACCTCACTCACTCGCAGGTTCCTGCGACATAACAAATCCCTTGAGGGTTGTTGTAATGTCCGATGTTACATGTTACATTAGTGATCACAAGAATATCGTATGTGCAATAGCATTCTTTTAAAAGCACCTTCTTAGTGACCTTACTTGTTAAAAAATGTATAATGGAGATTATAAAAGCTGAGCAACAACGATGTTAAGATCCTTAGTACTGCGAAAGTACATTTACGATGAATAACAAAGAAACTTATGCTCAGTGCTCAATTTTTATAAAGTATTCTTCAAACAATAAAGTATTCTTAAGACATTAATATAATCTCTAGTTCTTAAGACAATAAATAAAGTATTCTTCGTTTTAGAAATAGCTAAAAATAGCCGTTTTTTTTCTTTTCGCTAAGACAGCGAAATTGCCTTGAAAAATTTAGCATAGATTTTTATATATTTGTCCTAAGATATGATAAGCTCGATGGCGTTGTTACGCGTGTCAGTCTAATAAAGATTATCTCGAGCTCCTCCGTGCTTCGGACGGCACGTTAAGCCGTCGGGACCGGCTGTTGTAATTAGATGACAGTCGTTAAGCCAAGTCAGTCACTGGCCTCCGCCATCCCGCAGTTGAGCAGCGTGGTGGAGTATGCTCTATGCCCCTTCGAATGAGAGGACACCCGTATCCCAACAGTGGGATGATTATGGGTTGAACGAAATTCTAAGTTATGAATTTTCGCTCAAGATGGCGCCACTTTCACACTTCACAGTACTAATTAATCAGTGAGGGCATCAAACAAAACCGCGTCGAATCGCTAGTATGTCATATAGACCTCACACTCCCACCCGATATAATACAATGTAAGACAATTGTAATATTTCCGCATTCGCCATGACACGTGCAATACATTATATAAGATACGTACATGATTATTGCGACTGATTATATTATGGAAATTAAACTTGCTTTTACACGCCGCATAGTTCGCGTAATGGATTCGAATAAATTAGTCTCCGATAATGTGATATTAACTTAGCTTCTAATCGATTTTCGAGTATCCCGATATAGCGTTGTTGCGTGTGTTAGTCTCATCGAACACGCAAGTTGAGTAACGTCGACCGCAGCTTGTGTGTGCGTGGGGTTCTGTAGCTTCTACGTGCTTCGGAAGGCATGTTAAGTAGGTCCCGATTGTTGTGGTGACAGTGGCCTTTGGGCAGTTTGAAAACTGTTTGGGTGTTTTCTATGTATATTAAGTATGTATTTACAAAAAAAAATGTATTTACGTATGTTTATCAGTTGTCTAGTACCCATAACACAAGCTTCGCTTACTTTGGGGCTAGATGGCGCTGTGTAATTTGTCTAACAATATTTATAAAAAAAAAACACTGGCTTCAGAGCAGCGTAGCGGTAGTACACTCTAAATGATTTCGATTGAGGCGGGACGCATATCCCACCAGCGGTATTACTAGGTTGATGACAAAATAAATGTGAGTATTAGATCATCAACCCATAATCATTCCACTGTTGGGATACGGGTCGTCTCTCAATCGGACGGCTTTAAGGCATACTTCAGCAACTTGCGGGTTGGCGTAGGCCGGTGTTTTGAAACCGCCCTTGACGGCCACTGACTTGGTTCAACGACTGTCAGCCATTGACAATAACCAGGGGCAGATGAAGCTGAAGCCGATTACCATCGAATTTTTTGATTGCGAAATTCAAAATGCAACTTAGATTTATGCTACTTGTGTTTAGCTTAGCTGATATAAACTTAGGAGCTTAACCCATCCATAGACAGGCTACGGTCGACGTTGCTTAACTTGCGTAATCGATTAAACTGACACGCGCAACGACGTCATCGAGCTAAAGCACTAGGGAATCGTCCTGTGATGGAACGTTCCTGTATATTGAAATGAAGTAAATAAATAAATAAATATTGAAATGCTAGTAGATAAAAAAATAAGAATATTATTAATCAAAATGTATACAAACTAAATTGTAATAAATATTGTATTCTCTGATTTAAAGAAAAAATACCCATATTGGCAAGTTTCTTTCAAGCATTTCTTATTCGCCAATAGGCAATACCGAAATAGTATGAGAATAAAGTTGATTAAAAAAAAATATTGAAACCGACTTCAGTTGGCGAGCGCAGCTTATTGATGGAATACCCCGGCAGACGCTGCTGCCCGTCTTCCGGGAGAAAAGTTATCGCGTGACACAAGATTCCTTAGTCGCCTTGTACGACATCCAGGGCAGAGCAATGGAGTTGCACAATTTTATTCTGCCGACTACCATAGGGCAAATTTAAGGGCTTCCCTCGATTTTTCTGGGATCCCATCATCAGACCCTGACTTGGCGAATATGGAACCACCTCGCAATTACCCTTTCAAATAAAAAATATGAATTTGACCATACGTGCTTATAAAATTTAAGAGTTTCCCTTGATTTCCCTGGCATCCCATCATCAGATCCTGACTTGGTGAATATGGGAGCACCTTGCAATCATACCCTTTCAAATAAAAAAAAAATTATGAAAATCGGTTCACAATTCGCAAAGATATCGAATAACATACATACAAAAAAATATTCAGTCGAATTGAGAACCTCCTCCTTTTTTGATGTCGGTTAAAAAAGAAATAACAAAAAATAAGAATATTTATAAAATGTATAAGACGTGTCCAAGTTCTATAAGTGTCCTATAAGGGCACTCTAATTGCAGAATAAATAATTTAATTTCCTTTCTTTTCACTCAATGGCGCAATTCAACAATTTCATTTAATGGCACAAATAGCAGTTCGAGAAAATAAACCATTTACCTTGTTCCATCAGAGTTCCACAAAGAACGAGAACATGGAACGTCTCAACTATTAACTCCATTGTTTACATATTATAAAGCGATTAGTTGTAGAGACGGAACATGTCAGCGTGCGATATTCGCGTTTCCTGGACAGCTGGCGCGCTCGCGCGGACGTTGATAACGCTTATCGTCGCTGTCGAGGTGCATGATCGATATATAGCTATTGGGGTACTCCGGCATGTACTACCGTCAACAATTCGCATAGCTATCTCGTTTCCATACTTCGCAGATTAGATTAGTACTCTAATACCGACGACAGAAAGTGTAGCGGGACAAAACAACCGATTTATCTATAGAAGTAACAGAAGCTTGTAGTATATTTTAGTAGCGTCCCGCCCTAGCTTCATTATTGGTCTATGGAGCACACTCCAGTAAAGTTCTCTATTGGAATGATTTCTTCGAGATCTTCACTATATTTCAACAAATTTACACAAAACCCTAATGAATTATATATCCACCTAAGCCTTCCTCATGCATCACTCCACACAAAAACAATGACGAAAACAGTATTAAATACGGTATGTAGTAGTAAATGTATGATAATAGGACTACGCGACTCGCACTTGGACGGTTTTGTCATTGGCAGCATTAGTGTACCGCACGAACATCTTAACAAACGGGATACAGTTCTAGGTTTTTCGTGATATGTGTGAGACATCTAAAGCTGGTCGTTAATCTAGTATATGTATACTTCACACAAATCAACATTTTTCCACTATAATCATTTAATCCGATTTACAATACGCAAAGAGCTGCGAACATAATTTGCATATTAACTTATCCATAGTAATATTATAAATGTGAAAGTGTGTTTGTTTGTCTGTCCTTCTTTCACGTCGAAAGTAACGAACGGATTGACATGATTTTATTTTTTTTTGAAGATAGTTTAAGGCTTGGCATAGACTACTTTTTATCCAGGAAAAACATTTTAATCCCACGGGAAAAAATAAAGTTTATAATCATTTTTAACAGTAAAACCAGTTAAAAATGATTATAAACTTTATTCCCACGAAGTAAAACAATTACGACAAGAAAAAAATATACACAAATCAATGGCAGCTCTCCTGGACCACGCGGGCGAAGCCGCGGGTAACAGCTAGTGTGTTATATGAACTATATAGTTAACGGAATTGGAACTGCTCCGGAGCGGATAAGCAGTCGGAGGTCATATGCGCATAATATCGCAGTTCAACATACTATTAATGCGTTTGCGATTGGTGCATCCGCATGTAAGTGCATAGATAATGAAAGTTGCAGAATAATCATCGGACTCATATTAATTTTAAAGTAGGTATGTTGCGACTGATTAATTGTTTATATTTTGCTGTTCATACAGCAAATTCGTGTTAATGCGTAGAAGTTCTTTTTAGAGTTTTATCCAACCTGCTTTATATGTCCAATGTAATTTAAATTTTATCCAAAAGCAATCCCAAGTAACAGATCGAGGATTTGTTCGCAACTGATTTCTCATTAAGTTGAATTCGCGGCGGAACCTGCAAACTACCCTTTATCAAGACACGAAGAGCTGATGTGTTTTATGAGGCGCAAAGTCAAGACGGTTATGATAGTCTGAGAGCAAGCGGAGACTACTATTGTAGGCAATTTTTTCAATAGTTGATCTCGAATTTGCTTGGATTAACATGAGACATCCTTCCGGTAGAGGTAAGCTAAAGAAATCATCAAAACCGATATTCCAGAGATACGGACCTAGCGCCGAGCCAGTATCTTTGAAATAGTGTAATCATGTCAAGTTTCAATATGCTTGGATATGAGGTACCTACGAGTATGTTGGGAATTTGAAATCGAATTCTGATTTCGATGATGATTCCGATTCCGGTTCCGTTTGCGGTACTGTTCCTGTTCGGGTTCCGGTTCCGCTTCTTGTTCCGGTATAGGTACCGCTTCCGGATACGTTTCCGGTTCCGCTTCCGGATCCGGTTCCAGTTCCGATTCCGATTTCGATTCATATTTATTGTTATTCTCATCTTGGGCAACGTTCCTAAGTCAAAAAGAGATTCAAGTAAATTTCGACCTTATTGATATTTGAACTTTAGTTATTTTTAGGGTTCCGAACCTCAAAAGGAAAAACGGAACCCTTATAAGATCACTTTGTTGTCCGTCTGTCTGTCTGTCTGTCTGTCTGTCTGTCTGTCTGTCTGTCTGTCTGTCTGTCTGTCTGTCTGTCTGTCTGTCTGTCTGTCAAACATTTCTATGTCGAGAATGCGTGGAGGTATCAAGCTGAAATTTGAACTGTATACACAGGTCTACGGTCCCATGAAGTTAAAAAAAAATCAAACTGCTAAGTTTACGTAGAAAAAAGTTACGGCCGTTTATTCAGCAAAAAACGCATATTTCGACACACTCAAAGGAATCAAAACCTATAGGGTACTTCCCGTTGACCTAGAACTATGAAATTTGGCAAGTAACATCGTTATAGACTACAAGTACAGGAATAAATCTCAAAACTATACATTTGTAAATAGATCTAAAAAAATAGGGGGTCTATATTTTTTATAGGGTGTCGAAATTTCAAATTGAAACTACTAGTTCAAATGGGGTATCATATGAAAGGGCTTGATGTACACATTGCAAAATATATTTTATTTATTTTTTTTCGACGCATTATTTCTTATTTATAATGAAAAATATCAAATTTAATAATGATACTACGTACCTACGGAACCCTCGGTGGGCGAGTCCGACTCGCACTTGTCCGGTTTTTTTATTAAATTCGTGTTTATTGACGTTTTATCGCGTATGATTAGAAACGAAATAGTTTAAAAAAGTGTCAATAAGGTCGTAAATCGTTTGAATCTGTGTTTTCTTCTTGGGCAAAGATGCTAAGTCGAAAAACAGATTCAAACAATTTTCGACCGGAACTGGATCCGGAACTGGAAGTAGACTCGAAACCGAAACCTGTACCAGAACTGGAATTGGACCCGGATCGAAATCGAAATTGAATTTCAATTCAATAGAGTCCATAATTGATTTCCCCAAACAAACAGAGTTACATAATACTCGTAATAACCTTTCGCGTGTCAATTTCCTTTTTAAGAAATAACTTTTACCAGCGATTACTCAATTTTTCGCTAAGAAAATAAGACTATATATTAACCGACTTCAAGAAGAAGGAGGTACTCAATTCGTTTGTATATACGGGGTGAAAACCGTCCCGGCAAACGCATATCATTTCATATGGGGTTGTCATAAATACGAAATTTATTGTTATTATATTTTATTGTTTTATACTACAAGCAAAGGAAATCATTTGAAATCGATGCCAATTATATAGTTCGTTGATATGGCAATAGCTGCAACAGCCATGGCAGCGCCCTCATGTGAACATAAAAAGAATTTTGAAAATCGATTAATAAACAGCGACGATATCACCTAAAATCTGCATAAATAATTAAAATAAATACATGTGTGTAATTTGAATGTTTCATTCTATGAGTGCCATGATGTTGTCATATTTTGATTCAGAAAAATATTTTCTCAGAAAATTCTGTCATATATTATTTTTCAGAATGAAAGGTGCATAAAACTGGTTCAAGTTACTAGCATCATATAGCAGCATATAGGTAATTTACATGACCTATTTATTTTGTTTTGATAAATATTTTAATCGTTTTTTTTTCGACCGGATGTCGTCACGCGCCAACACCTTCCTTTTTGGCGTATTTTTGCATTTTATTAAGTCTTAATGTATTAGGTGAATAAAAAAAATAGATAAGTTTGAGTTTCCGATGTTAGAACGGACACGAAATCGGTTGAGAAACAAAGCAACAGCGATCTTTCAAATACACAGAGCTCTTGCTGTTGCGGGGCTTGAACAAGTTTTGAATATTTTATTTTTACTGACTAGCTGCCCGCCCCGGCTTCGCACGGGTAGAAAGTGTTGTTTTCTTTTCCTCGCAATTTTTATGTCCATAAGAACCTTCCTTATACCTTAACGAAAATACTAAAATAAAAATTAGCAGAATTGGTCGAGCCGTTCTCGAGTTATGCGCTTAGCGACATTCATTTTAATATGGGACCACCTGGAGAGTGTACCCTCTCAAACGAATAAGAATTATTAAAATTGCTGTACAATTGACGGAGAAATCATTGAATTAAAAAAAATACATACAGTCGAACATAGAACCGCCCTACAGGTACAATAAACAACAATAATAATAGGTAATTTCTGGGACAAAAACTATTCCCATAGTCGCCTTGTACGACATCCACGGGCAGAGACGGATTGATTCTATTCTAGTCTGCCGGAAACCACACGGCCGTAAGAAGGAAGAGTGGTATACGCGGAATAAATACAGTTTCATCGGCACCACTCCCAGTGAGAATCTCAGCTTCAATTATACATATTTCGCTGCTAAAAATTAACTTTACTTCCACAAATTTTAATAATATTTTTGAAAACTCTTGAACACGTAAAGTTCTATCTACAGTTTCTACTGCCTTATTTTTTTTTTTTTTTGCATTTACTGAAACGATTAGACAGCAATCCTGAAACATTTTCGCTTTATCACAGTTTCGTGTCACAAAGCATGTCGGTGTTTCCGTTCTGTATAAATCGAGTATAATATTGAACATTGTATTTGCGTCCTTCCGCCTAGAAGTAATATATGGCTGCAATACCTGGCGATGCTGCTGTGAGATATTATTTTGGCGCCTGATTTCAGCGAGGATCAGGTATGTTTTTCCAGTCCCTCCTGAAGCATCTTAAAAAAACAGTTTCCCCTCGTTGTTTAAAAGACTTTGCATCACAAAATCTTGCTACATAGCGTCCCGCAAATGCACGCATTCGTCTGGTTTGTGCGAATATATACCAATCATTCCATTTCAATTTTAGCGTACACATCTATAATAAACTGACTAAATAGACCACGTTACCTTTGTAAATAAATAAAACGATTGCGTCTAACTTGTAGCAGGTAAGAATAAAAGTAGCACTGCGCGGTTATTTTTTTACAATACAATCAATATTTTGTTAAACTATTTATTGTTTTTTTAAGTAGCTTTTTTAGTTCTATTTGCTAGTATAGCGTGTTTTTTAGTTATTTTTTTGAACTATAATTTATTGTAAACACCATGTTGTTTATGCAAATAAATTTAGCTTTGTTCTGCATCAGGTGTTCCAAATCTTGGATTTATATACCTCAACAAAAAAGGCTCATCAGGCTGAACAACTTTTGCTAAGGCGTCATTTTTATATTTCTTGTAGTTTAGCTGAACCATTATGGTTCTGCATCAGGTGTTCCAAATCTAGGATTTTTATACCTCAACAAAAAATACTCATCAAGTTGAACAACTATTGCAAAGGCGTCAATTTTATATTTCTAATAGTTTACCGGAACCATTATGGTTCTGCATCAGGTGTTCTAAATCTTGGATTTTTATACCTCAACAAAAAATACTCATCAGGCTGAACAACTTTTGCTAAGGCGTCATTATTATATTTCTTATAGTTTAGCTGAACCATTATGGATCTGCATCAGGTGTTCCAAATCTTGGATTTTTATACCGAGATGGAAATTTCGTGTCAACGTTTTCAAATCGATGCCATTTTCGTAATTGACGTCTCAGAAAACCATAGAATTAACACCCATATTGATATTATGACATTTCAACCCCATCGCACCCCCACAGGAGTGGTCTTGTGTCACGTCGGTTATGTTAGATTATGAAATAGCTGTTGTTTTCGGAATCAGAGACCTGATAAACCATATAATCAATACCCATAACGATTTTCAGACGTTTGCACCTCATTTCACCCCTTTAGGGGTTGAATTTTGAAAAATCCTAAAACACGTGTTTACTCATTTATCTACAGAAGTGCTCATGTGAAGTTTCGTATAAAATAGTCCAACTAATCTTGGTTCCCCATACAAATTTTGGACCCCTGTTTCACCCCCTTAGGTGCTGAATATTCCAAATTCCCGTCTTAGTGAGCGCCTACGTCCTTAAAGGAACCCCCTTGCAAAATTTGAGACTCCTAGCACTTGTAGTTTCTGAGATTTCGTGATGAGTGAGTGAGTGATTTACTCTTTTATATATATAGATAAACCGAATATTTTAATGAATGGATAGCTCATTCTTCGCCAATTACTATCAAATGGTATCCTTGGATACCTTATTTCTTCGCCTATAAAATGCAAGCGGTAAGATAGCAATTCAATTGGAACCCTGAAAATTTCAGCCAACCCGACCAGGCTGGCAATTGTAGAGATTCTACTACCGATGTATTATATTATAGCATAGATATGATCCGTGTGGTTTCCGGACTAGAATAGAATCACTCCGTTTCTTCCCGTGGAAGGCGACTAAGGGAAATACATCATCAAATATTGATCAGGCTTCACCAACCCGTCTGGCCAGCGTGGGGAATGTATGCCAAATCCTCCTTCCGTTTAGGACGGACGAGAGAGGGTCGTGCTCCTGTAGTGGAGACTAAAATGGGCCTGATGATGATGATGATGATGATGATAGATATGATCCAGCCACCCCCGCACCATACATTGCGCTCTGCGAGATTTAAGTATTATAAATTAAAGTCATGATATAAATTGGTCACGCGTGTTGGGCATAGAAACCGTGGGGGCGTCGACTGCGGATCACGCAATGCACTGTCACTCTCTTCTCAAAGAGGAAAACAATGTAGTTTCTACGATGTATCGGCAAAAACTTTACAGCATGCGAACCAGCATCAATTACCCAGCCAGCATGGCTAATACCCATCTTATCTAAAGTGTTTGCTTCACAAACAATAGAAAATTTTGATTAATCTGCGTTATTGAATATACCATTCTTGCCGTAGGGTTGCCACTATTGCTAGTAGTTAAATATAAAAGGACAGCAGTGGTACCTTAGCAAAAATACATAAAAGTGCTGCGTTGGTAGCGGAGGTGGCGGCGTGCGAATGATATTTCTTATTTAGAGCGATAACTGTCTCACATCAGGCGGGCTATTTAACCTCATAGCTCCCTAACCTATTCTAAATCTTTTACAGTTTTAGCTGCACATCTCTACAATGCACTTCCAAATAATGTGATGATGGCTCACACATTGTATTAATTCTTTTAAGATCCATATAAACACGCACTTCAGTGATGTTTCCTACACCTGAAATCATTGTATTTACCTGATTTTTGAAATGTATTTACCTGAGTATTTAAAAGAATCGGCGACCCCTTGGTGCTGCTGATCTCTATGGACGGTGAGGCTGGTGATTGCTTTCCATCAGGTGACCCACAGGCTCGTTTGCCCCCCCCCCCCCATATATAAAAAACCTACATTGTGGTTTATAGTAATAGATATGTAATGTATTACTGTGTGTATTTATCTATCTTTGTGTTTGTAACAACTTCTTCTGTATCTATTGTAACTACTCAAATTAATGTACCTAATCCTGACCTAAATAATTCACTGAAGTAAGTTCAAGTATAAATATATAAGTATGATCATTATATTGGGCTGATTCTTGATGCTACTTCAAATCCCCGTAAGAATAATTCTAACTTTGTAATTAGTCAAATAAGTGGCTATTATAAAAGGAAAAGTTAATATTAAAGAAAAGATAAGCAGTGGCAACAGCTCATCCGTCCAATATCCCTCACTCTCACCGTTCCGGCTGGGCAAGCACACATGAAACCACTCCACTTTCTGACTCGCAGGTATTTCACGTGAGCCGATCTTGGAAACTTGGTGACAATGAACTCCCCAGTAGTGGCGATGTTGCAGAGTGTTTATAAACACACCTCGATTATGCATCTAAGTATAGCCAAGAGTACAATCAGCGTCAATGTAATCTAAACCAAAATAATAAAAAAAGCCGGAAAAGGTCGTTCAAGTCTTGAAAATATCCAAAACTGGAAAGGACATTTTTTTCCAAATTCTTCGCCAAACATCAGGCACAAAATGTTATAAACTAGGACTCTGCTCCCGGTAAAAAAATTAAATTCCAATGGGTTGCTTAATTGTTGACATCATATTCGATGGAATGTAATTCTTGGCAAAACTGTACATCGTCAAACTTTTATTGTAACATTGTAGAGCAGATATTTTTAAACCTAGAATTTTAGAGTAACTAACTACATGTCTGCTACCTGTTTAAGCCGTTTTATCAGTATTTAACTCACTATATATAATTTTAGTGTGATTAGTTTTTAAACTACATGCACCAGGTGCAGGTGAGGAGGCTTTGGCTCTAAAGATCGTAGTGAGCCAGTTATATCCCATAACACACATAAACTCGCAACATACGAGGGGAGGTCAATAAGTTCGCGGAATGAGAGAGAAGGAGGTTGAAATTAAACACCAAATTATTTTTCCTTTTCAATATATTCTCCTTTAACCCTAATACATTTTTCGGATCTCTCAAATAGCTTGTTTATACCATCGAAAAAAAATGATTTGTCTTTGGTGTCAAAATAGGCCGAAATTGCCGACTTGACTTCATCATCGTCGTCAAATTTCTTTCCACGCAGCTCTTTCTTCATTTTTGGAAATAAATAATAGTCACTGGGGGCCAAGTCTGGACTGTATGGTGGGTGGTTTAATTGTTCAAAGACGCATCGGTGAATGGCAGCCGTCGCAACATGGCACGTGTGGACGGGTGCATTGTCGTGCAAAAGGAGCACACCTTTTGACAGTTTTCCTCTTCTTTTTTTCTTAATGGCTTCTTTCAATCTTTCCAGTAAAGAAGCGTAGTACTGTCCCGTTATAGTCGCACCACGTTCTTTATAATCGATCAGTAAAATACCTTCTGTATCCCAAAAGATAGTCGCCATGATCTTTCCGGCCGATTGTGACACTTTGAACTTCTTTGGAGGAGGTGTGCCTTTTTTATGCCACTGCATCGACTCTTGCTTCGACTCAGGTTCATAGTGGTGAACCCAGGTTTCATCTCCAGTAACAATCCGGGCCATAACTTCTTCCTTTCTCTCTCCACAGAGCTCCAGAAACTGGTGAGAGCACTCGACACGCTCGCGTTTTTGAAGTGGCGTGAGCATTCTCGGAACCCATCTTGCACTGACTTTAGTCATCCCAAGATGATGATGTAGGATATTTAAAATACTTGATTCGGATACTCCAACCATTGCTGCAAGTTGCTTCTTCTTCAGTCGGGCATCTTACAATACAAGTTTTTCTACTTTTTCGACGATTTCCGGTGTGGTGGCCTCAATTGGCCGTCCGGAGCGGGGGTCGTCTTCAATGGACTCCCTTCCTTGTTTGAAAAGACCATGCCACTTGTAAACCATGGTTTTACCAGGGGCAGAGTCCGCGTAAACCGCTAACAGCTCTTGAAAAATCGTCTGAGCGGATTTTCCTTGCTTGGTAAGAAACTTAATAACGGCACGGTGTTCAATTTTCTCCATACTGGCTGACTTCTTCCCGATTTAGTTGTTTGCAGGTCGATAACTCAAAAGTTAATGACACGATTAGGTTCAAACTTGGTATATATACTCTTAATGAGGTGCTTAACTAGTGCCTACCTGGACGGGTAAATTTATCCCCATCAACCCCTCCATTCCGCGAACTTATTGGCCTCCCCTCGTAAAATATTGGTCGCGCGCCGCCACCCCGGTTGGCAACGTAGCAACACCTTCCTTCATTATGACCTCACTCACTCGCAGGAACACAACAATCCCCAAGGGTCATTAGGGGTATTCTGGTAGGTGAATATATTATAGAATTTCCCTTCACACCTTTCATTGTAAGGTAGTTACTTAGGTAATGGTTATTTGATCACTAATACTTATTAAATTAAATTAGTAATTCTAAGTAGAATGAAAGATAATCATCTTCACACAAGCCAGTAATAAAAAATCGGCAATTTCATGGTAAAACTAATATTAGTTTAATTTGTGATTAAAGTATCGTCAATCAGATATAGGAATTTGATTAAAAAACAATGTATGTATGTGGAGGTATATATTTTATACACACATGCAATCGCTTTCGCAGTGATTACATTATTTATCAATAAATATCTACCTACGTCATATCATGGTTCAATAAAAACGATTCCTACGTACCTAGCTAAATTGGATAACATGATTACCTAATTGTTAAACACTCTACAAACTTGTATTGCAACAGGTTAATATAAATTACTATCTACTTAGTCAATTAATTAACAGATAAATCATTACCTACATTTCCAAAAACACATTTTAGTAGATCGCTGAAAGAGGGCAATGTTTCTCGAAGGTATATAACTTATATGTCTCATTCTTGGGCACACCCGTTTATACGGCAGTATATAGACACAGTATAAGTAATAGTTGTTTTGCTATATATATCTCTTATTGACAGATATGACCACATATGAAGATGCGGTTTCATGTAAAACTGTGAATAGTTGTGGACGAGCATTATTTCGGAGCCGAACGAATTTGCTCTTACTACTCTTCGATCTAAGAGGTTAATGAAAACGAAGCTTCAGGTGTCTTTAGATTCGTTGCAGTCTTAGAAAAAATACTAACACCCAAGTCTCTGTGCGAGTGTCATGTTACCTATATTTTCAATTGAGTATGTCTTTGAACGAATTGTTCAGTGTTGTTATCTAACTGATTTAGGTAACATTATGTTGTGTAAATGTATACATACTCATTTGGGTACGCATATTGGGTATGTTTTGGGGTGTAAGTGGTTCATCAACATCTTTGAACCAACATCAACTGCACGAGGTGCACCCTGCTGACTGACAAACAAAGCTCTGGCGAAAAGAGAGGTAGGGAGCGTAATTCTAAGCACTGGATAAGTACTGGGGAATATACCTCCACCTCACAGAACACCGCAGCTAAATAACAATTCCCTTGAGAGTTGTTGTGTTCCACTTTAGTGAGTGAGGTCACCAGAAAGGAAGGAGATGTTGCGTTGACAGCGGGGGTCGCGGCGCGCGAGTATAATTTTATGTTGCGAGCGTTAATATGGCTACGGTAACCGCTTCACATCAAGCGGGCCGTATGCTTGTCTGCCACCCGACATAGTATAAAAAAAAATAAAGAAAATATGCTCTAAGTATTATTTGCATTTTGGTTACTTGAGGCTTTGACTGCTGTCACATTTTCTCGCTTCCATCGCTCGACTATAACCGTACACTTAGCGGTTAGAGATCATACACATCCTGGATAAACTCGTTCAATAAACAATTAACAGAGCCAGTTTGTATCCTGCGTCTTGAGGAAGTACTGACAAGTTGCAAGAGTGCAAACCAGCATGAATAAGCCTCGGCAAACCTAACCTCACACGCGCATCTCGAATGCAGAATTGCACGTATTTTATTTGATTATACTATAACTCAGATTAATCCAAGTAAATGCTTTTATGTGAATCGATAAGCATGAAGTTTAATTAAACGTACGATGATTCGGATATATAATATTCATAACAACGGATAATTCGGGTATCTATTAAATCTAATTCATTATTTATCATAACTTGTCAGTCCAGTCATCGGTTGAGTGTCCTCACTATTCCTACAGCCATTAAATTAGTCTCCAATATGTACAAATATTGCCTAGCTATCATATATTAGGTATATTGTTTAGTAGTCGAAAATAACGTTGTTTATACAGTTTTATTGCAAATCCATGGGAAAAGTTCTTATCTTCTTCTTATCTTTGTATTATCCGGAATTTGTTTCATTATCCGGGATGTTTCATCAGAATTAACTCAGTAGGTTTGGTGTAATATTTGCACTACAGACAAATAAAATTTGTAGAGATGTACCTAATAGTCGGCAAAGTCGGTTGCTAGTCGGCAAAAAGAGTCGATTATTCGGCTTCTTATATTTCATGCATTTCTCAATTAAAAGTATATAGGAAGAACTTTTGGAAAGCTACGGCACATCCTCACCCACGATATACCCCAATGCTTGAAGACCAAAGTGTTCTATCAGTGCGTCCTCACCTCTATGACTATCGGTGCAGAGAGTTGAACGCTGACCGTTGGGCTGGTTCATAGGTTAAAAGTCGCACAACCAGCGATGGAAAGAGGAATGCTTGGGGTTTCTGTAAGGGATCGAATCGGAAACGAAAAAATTCGATTCGACATCTGTCGAATCAGAGATGGCAAAATATATTCAAACTAATCCCTGCTACGACTTATTGCATTAATGATATTAATATACCTATCTACAGGCATTATTCTGTGCAACAGATTCATTTGTGATCGGTGTGAGTTTAGACCGTGTAATTTAATGTGTGAATCGCAGTATCCGCCTCCCAGTTCATTCATTTTCTTCTGGCCTGCAGTTTTTCTCGGCTTGCGTGATGCAATCGCGGATGTTCCGAGTGCCTATTATATTACGGCATTTGTTGCTTCAGCACATAGCGACCGGACAATTAAATACCGTGGCATCGCAGCACTGCGGTATCCGCTCGCTCATTTGCTAATACACAGAAACAAATTGTTTCTTGATCATTCTATTAGATCACAAATTTAATTATTGAACTCTTATAATTGTTCTGTCTTTATATTACTAGTTAGTGTTATTATTACCTAATTAGAGTACTTAGAATAAGAAAATTAATATAATTTTCACTAATATTAATATCCTTTAAAAAATTTAATGCTTGACAAATAAAGTATTTTATCTAATCTCATACTGAAATTTACACATTAAAAAACTAAACACAGTATCTTAATGACAGTCTTTACGCACAAGCTATCAAAATAAATTTAAAAAGTTATTTTTCGATACAGCTCTTCTATGGACAACTGTATCGTAAAATAACTTTTTTACCATTTCGATACAGCTTCAGCCCTGGATACAGATATTTTAAACTTGTACATTGCAACTTTGCAAAATTTTTCTACATAATTTGTGAACGCGGCGCCGCGCGGCGCGTCGCGCATGCGCACTACGCATGCTCGATCTGCAAATGGATTTTTAGGTAAGAATTATAGCTGTTAAATTAACTTCATGGTTGTATTTAAAATATTATTATCATATATTTCATGAGATTAGATAAAGTAGTGTATGAAACTGCACATAATTAGGTATTAAAATACTCGTGTGGTCTATTATAACATTCGCCTTCGGCTCATGTTATAAACTCACACTCGTATTTTAATAACCCTTATTATGCAACAGTTTCATAAACTACTATTACAATTTTCAAAAAACATGAAATCTATATGGTGGCATGGTGGGCAGGGCAACCTTAACCATTATAGTTACAGGAAGATTTTGGGACAACACTGTTGACTTAATAATATTAATATTTCCAGTGGCATTTTCAGATTTTGAAAATGATAACAGCCCAGAAATTTTCTTTTGGCTACAGTAGGATCTAAGTTTCCATGGACAATTTTGCCTTAGAGTACAAGAAAAGTCATGAAAAACTTTACCCATGCAGTAAGAAATTACTGAAAATATAGTTACAAGAAAATTATTTAAGGAGACTACTAATGATAAAAAAAACTAAATTTTAGAGAAATGTCAGATGGTAAAATTAAGCTAAGTTTTTACCCGACTACGCCAGGAGGAGGGTACTTATTTTATGGTATGACAAACACCTTATCTGAACTTATGGTCTTGACTCTTGCATGCAGGTCACCTAGACCTTATCAGAGGATATCGATCACAAAAAATTCGTAAAAACCCAAGCCAATATTTTATTGTACTGTTACTTATACCTGTTAATTATTGTTATGATTATATTGTACCTAAAATATAATTTTATCGAAGGTTATCTGTGAGTAAATAGCTTGATGACAAATATAAAATATGAGTTATCTGACAATCTATATCATGAAAAAAAATATGACTAGGTCTTGCTAATAGTAGTGCTAACGTGCTTAGTGTTTCTGCAAGTGAGTTAGGCCAGCAGAAAGGAAGGAGTTCCTCCGTTGGCAGAGAGCGTGGAGGCGGGCGGGCGATATGTCATCTTGCGAGCGTTAGAATGGCTACAATAACCGCTTCACATCAGGCCGGCCATATGCTTGTCTACCACCAGACGTCGTAAAAAATATATTTTATTTTCAGACAGTCTAACATGGTGTTTAGTATTAGTGAGGTGTAAGCGAGACGGCATCATGATAGACTCTCTGAAAACATCGTAATGTAATAGGTCCTTAAATTTTTATGTACCTACCTACTCGGTAGTAGTTCACTCTTTGAGTGTTTCTCACTACTCTTTAAGAAGTTCTCAGGGTAACATTCTACTGCACCTTCAAGCCTCTATTTGAAACATGCTTAGATCAGAATATTAGCGTCTTGTTTGTATCATACCTTGCTATATAAATACACACTATTATATGCGTTTTTCATTGCAACTGTGGCTGCGTGAATTAGTTGCTGTGTGTCTGTGCCCCAAGAAAGAAACGATTTGACTAAGAGAAGTCTTAAAACAATAATGTTATTAAAAATAAGAATCTATAATTAAAGAATCACAACATTGAAATAAAATTACGTAAAAGATAATGAAATGAATGTTACTTATTGCGCGGCGAGCCGTACCTCGAGCGCGCGTAGAAAGCCGAGACCTTGGCAATAGCCTTGCGCGTGGAAAATGAGCGAAGATGAGGAAGCGCATTGTTTTAACGTAGATTACGTCGGCCGGCGGGGCGAGGGGCGCGCGCAGGGAGCGGATGCGCTCGCCGAACAACGACCTATACTGTAAATGTTCACATCTTGCCTTTTTCACGTACGGTGGACTGGAAAGTATTGGGGAAGTCTAGGAGTGGGTAGATACAGGCTGATAATGATGATGATGTTACACCCATGTTCAACCAGAAGTTTCCAATCTTTCTCAATCTCCCAATGGGTCCCAACTCAGCAACTAAGTTGCTTGAAAAAAAATACTTTGATTTAGTCACGTGACTCTACAAATTATCACACGATCCATTTCTTATAGTAATGGTGTATGTTTTGGCTCCGACATTGCCGCCGGCTTGCAGACTGCCTTGGCGCTGGACTTGCCACGCGTGCATCGTAAAGACACTCGGAAAGTACCGGCAGCCCGGCTGCCGCGCCGCCGAGCCGGCTTGATTGCAGAGCATGTATGGATATGCCATTAATGGTAGCAATTGAAACACAAAATACGACATCAATGCTGGTAAAGATATTAATATCAACACCGGTGACACGACCACTGGTAGATACAACACACGAATGCCGCTGGTCCTAACGAAATAAATGTATTAAAGATGCAAAGGCTTTATTACAGTAAATTAATCACTAACAAAAATCTATACCTACAGTCATTTTAATCGGAAGAAAATCAAAGCAATTTAGTCATTTATCTCCTTGTCTATGTGAAAGACAGCACTTAAAAGGCATACAATAGCTAACGGCGATGGAAAATCAATTGAAGGTCGGTAATCACGATCCAAGTTTATTGTGAAACTCATTCATTTTACCTACTAACTAATTATAGATACTATATTAGCAAGAACATGTAAAAAAAAAAACCAGACAAGTGCGAGTCGGACTCGCCCACCGAGGGTTCCGTAGGTACGTAGTATCATTATTAAATTTGATATTTTTCATTATAAATAATGCGTCGAAAAAAATAAATAAAATATATTTTGCAATGTGTACATCAAGCCCTTTCATATGATACCCCATTTGAACTAGTAGTTTCAATTTGAAATTTCGACACCCTATAAAAAATATAGACCCCCTATTTTTTAAGATCTATTTACAAATGTATAGTTTTGAGATTTATTCCTGTACTTGTAATCTATAACGATGTTACTTGCCAAATTTCATAGTTCTAGGTCAACGGGAAGTACCCTATAGGTTTTGATTCCCTTGAGTGTGTCGAAATATGCGTTTTTTGCTGAATAAATGGCCGTAACTTTTTTCTACATAAACTTAGCAGTTTGATTTTTTTATAACTTCATGAGACCGTAGACCTGAGTATACAGTTCAAATTTCAGCTTGATACCTCCACGCATTCTCGACATAGAAATTCTTGACAGACAGACAGACAGACAGACAGACAGACAGACGGACAACAAAGTGATCTTATAAGGGTTCCGTTTTTCCTTTTGAGGTACGGAACCCTAAAAATTGACAAATATCTAAAATATTTTTTTTTATTCATACTTTACATGAAATGTCCGCTGCTTAGATGGAATCTAGACTCTGACTAAAGCGATATTTATTAGCTACCTATTCGAATGCGGAAGTATTTAGTTCGGTATTATTCTGATAAATATGTCCCCAATAGATAACACAATCAGTAATAGGTCATCATATAATTCTTTGAGCATACTCGTATATAAGGAATAAAATATAAAGAAAAGATGCGTTGTCTGTTCTGTCTGCTCCAAGATTTCGTTCCCAAAGGCAATACTAAAATTAATTATGTAAAATTCTAATTAAATACAATGAGAAGGTGATCCCGGCTAACTGGTCTATCAAGTTATCACTTATCAATGACAACACTACAGGACTAGTCGGACGCCAGGCCTATGGCGAAGTATGGGGGCTTTTAACGTACTTTGCCTTTAGCCCTATCTGTCCAGTAGTGATTTACATGTAGATATTATAAGTAGGCATCCGCTAAAAAAGTATCTTTGGAAATTCTCACGGGAAACTGGGATAAGTGTGTATGTGTTTTTTTATACTACGTCGGGGGGGCTAACAAGCATACGGATGCCTCATGTGAAGCGGTTACCGTAGCCATATCAACCCTAGCGACATGAAATATCTTTCGCGCGCCGATACCCCCGCTGCTAACGTACCAACTCCTTCCTTCCTGGAAATCTCACTCCCTCGCAGGAACACTACAACCTTCTGTATTCTGTGAGGTGGAGGTACTTCCCTAGTCGTTCAGCTTAGGGGCCGTCCATTAATCACGTGAGGCTCAAAAGGGGGGAGGGGGGAGGGGGTTCGGTAAAAATCACGAAACATCACAAGGGGGGAGGGGGAGGGGGGTAGTAAAATATCACGTGTATTTATTTTTTTGTCAAACGCGCGATTTCTAAACCGAAAAGCGGCGTGTTTGACTCGCCGATGCTAGGCAACGAACGAAGTTGAAGACGATGACGGCCTACAACTCCCTGCGCATACAGTATAATAATGGTTTACAGTATAATAATTTCATTCATGGTATTGATAGAGTTGCTACGATTCTGTAGCGCGTCTGGCATGTTCACGCTTGCACGAACAGCCCCCTTACCACAAACTCTTATTGCGATTCAATTACTAAATAGAATGCTTATTCATACCAGTGAATAAGCGACTATTCAATTAAATGAGTCGCTTATTCATTGGTATGAATAAGCATTCTATTCAGTTATTGAATCGCAATAAGAGCCGGTGGTAAGGGGGCAGAACTTTTATGCCACGATAAGGGGTCATCCATAAATTACGTCACCCGTTAAGGGGGAAGGAGGGGGTCGACGAAGTGTGATACTGCGTGACAAGGGCGTGGGAGGGGTCCTAAATTTCGTGAAGTGACATTTCAAAATCTATTATAATCTAAGTGTTAAAACACGAACTTTGAACTATTAACGAAAAACTCAAATACATTTGCAACTAGATGTAAAATTGCAAAATATGTGACGTCACACTAGGTAGGGGGATCTCACAAATGTGACCAGCTGTGAAACAAGAACGGGGGGAGGGGTCAAAAAATTATGAAATTCGTGTGACGTAATTTATGGTAGAATTCTTCTTCTTATAGTAGAAACTTGAAATTTGGTCGTTTGGTCCTACCCATTATAATATATAGGTATGAAATAATTCCCATAGGATACCGGAAACCGCGCGTAGCCGCGACAGTACAATGTCACGGGCGAAACCTAGTTCAAAAATAAATTAGAATAAATAAATAAATATTCCTGGACAAATTACACAGGGCCATCTAGTTCCAAACTAAGCAAAGCTTGTACTATGGGTACTAGATAATTGATGATATACTTAACTACATTTTCTTTTTGTAAATACATATAATACATAGAAGACACCCAGATTAAAACAAACAGTAGGTAATGTTCATGTCAAATTAGAAAAATATAATTGTATTATTTTTATAAAACATTATTGAAGGCGCTATCGATATCCATGGACGTCTGTTATCGCTCATTGTATTCAGTCTATGCAGAAAATGTGCCAGTTTCAACGGCCATAAATAACCAATTGATTACAATGGCCAACAATTAATATCAATTGAGGACAAACAAGTACGACATAGATGGTTAGTACTTCCGGAATTAATTAATTATTATCTTATTTTGAAAGAATTAAAGGAATTGCTTTAGCGATTAAGCACCTATTGTATGTATAATCGGTTAAGATAACTAACCACCTTGTCATACAGAAATGTATGGCAGAGTAGTCAGTTATCTTAGAGAACCGACTATACCTTCCATTTATATGTATCCTCTACCACACAATATCATTGTTTATGTGTATACATATACACATAAACAAATATATAAATATGAGTGGCAGTAGGAGTAAGAACAAGTTTAATATAACAGTAACCCGACTACGGAAAATACACTAATAGGTAAAAATCAACTCCTCCAGTTCTTGACGTTGCTTAAAATGTACACTATGTTACCGGGGCCATAATAAATAACCTATTGATAGGCGCTACGAATAAACATACGAACAAACATGCATGCGAGTACACAGACTGCTAAAATCATAATCCTTCCCTTTTGGCTTCGTAGTCGGGTTAATTTTTTTTTTCAGACAAACAGTAGATTTTGATTTGAGTTTGTGAATAGAATGATGATTGGCCACGACATAATAATAACACAACCATGTACTCATATCTAGTTGAGCAATAAATAATAAATACATATACAAAATTAATCTTAACTGGTAGAGCTTTTATAATGAACTAAAATCAACGAAAACAATTCCTTGGTGATTTTCACGGGAAATATCGAGATTTGATCAGGCATAGCAAGTGCAGCCATTCCAGAAGGCGGCGGTCAGCGAGCGGCCAGTCGTGTTATGTTACGGTGACCGCAGCGCAATAAAAACAAGCCGAGTGTCCTCAATCGTGCGTATCCTGGGCCCCACCCGAGCGCAGGGCTAACACTCCCCTCGACATCTCCAAATTGCCCTAAAATACAGGTACTATTTACAATTCTGACAGACTCTATCGAGTACTATTTTAATACCGGAGTCTGTCAGAGTTGTAAACATGTATTTTTAGGAGAATACCAATTTTCCTAGAATTGACTCATAGCTAGAACAACTTTTCGGGCTTCGGAGGGCACGTTAAGCCGTCGATCCCGGCTTTCCTGATTTATTTATTTTGTAGCAGGTAAGTTAAAGCCTGAAGCATGCTCAACCATACTTGAATACTTTAAAAATACATATAGTTCCTCGTGCATTACCCATAATATATAACTGTATAGTACACGTAGAACAACTACGTGCTGCTTATTCATTTCACGTGCCATAATTTTGGTAAATAAGATTTCTGGCGGAAAAAGTTGGACCTAGTAAAGTTGGCCGAAATAGTTTAATATTAGGAAAATATTAAAATTGAGCGATTAAACAATACTAAATTGGCGACTGGAAAACTAGGTTAGGTTTGATTTAATATGTCTTATACCTACCACCTTTAGTCGCCCTGTGGTCGAAATTCGACCATAATTAATTAAAATTATGACTTTAACAATAAACAAAATTGGCCGTGTGGTTTCCGGTAGACTAGAACAGAATCACTCCGTCTCTTCCCGTGGATGTCGTCGTACAAGGCGACTAAGGGAAATACATTACCAAATATCGATCAGGGCTCCCGAACCCGTCTGGCCAGCGTGGGGAGTGTAGGCCAAATCCTCCTTCTGTCAGGGAGGGAAGTGAGAGGGTCGTGCTCCTGTAGTGGAGACTAAAATGACCTGATGATGATGATGATGAATAAACAAAATAGTGTGTGTTATTTTTATTTTATTGATTTAATGTATTTTTTATGTATAATTAAAAAAAAAAATATTAGCATTCTGCACTCGTTCTCTATATAAACTATAAGTGTGCGAAATACTCCTCCGTCCGCGCAATTCCTGTTTTTACGGAATACAAAGTTTTTGGTTAATAATCAATCAACCAGTTTTGCAATTTTAGACGCTCGGTTTATTACTGTCTTAGTCATAACCTTCTTTTAGTTACAGCCTTACCTTTAATTATGGATGTAAGTCAATGGAATGATCTATAAATTTGGGATATGATCCATCAATAAAATCATTGATTATAATTTTACATATCAAATAATTAGCCACAAATATAAAGATCATAGTTACAACCCTGGTACCTAAGCCGTTGCGTGGCAGCGGCCGAGAGGGGGCAGGAAGCCGCAGGACATCCGACACGTACAGGAAGCAGAACCAGTTCCAGAGCCTTTGTCCCTCCAACCTCCCGCCCGTGTCCCCTCGTCCCGCATCCCCGCCCATCCAACCGCATTCCTTTAGAGCCTCCGTGCGCCAGCGCACCCTCTTGTATAACGTGTCAGTGCGTTGATTACTGTTGACTTTTAAAACGAATGCAAAGGCAAAGGTAATGATTCTAGGATATCGATATGCTATTGATAACCGAAACCTATAAGTATAACCGAAACTTATAAGTGAATACTTAATCTTTAGCGCACACTTATTAGCATTATATATAATCTATGAGATGGCTAGATAGCTAGCCATTTCATAGATTATATGGGATTAAACTTTATGTTTGTATTTTAACAAGTCTAAATATTAAAAACAAAGATATATTTCTACTTCCGTGCTTCGGAGTTCAAGTTAAGCGGTAGGTCCTGTTGTCTTTAGGTGGCTATCGTTAAGCCAAGTCAGTGGTCTTTAGGTGGCTTTAAAACACTGGCCAATCCGCAGTTGAGCAGCGTGGTGGAGTATGCTCTAAACCCCTTCAATTGTGGGGAGACCTGTATCCCAGCAGTGGGACGAGTAAGGGTTGACGACGACGATATTTCTATTTCATGACCCAACAACAAAGAAATACTTATTGGTTGGGTAGATAGGTTCTTATACACTAAGTAAGTAGGTACTTAAGATACCTTTTTCAGAAAAGATGTTAACTAGATATATGTAATAGTCGATACCCGAAATCTAGGCGTCTCACCAAAAGCAATCAAGGTTAGGTTAGGTTAAGCTTGTGATCAACAAAAGACCGTCGACTTGTTTTGGAGGGAGGTGAGGACCTAATGGTGTATTCACACATGCCGCCGGCATTACCGCCGGCTTGCAGACCGTCTTGGCGCTGACTTACGGCGGCGCATGCCGCAGTTGAAGCACAGAATGTTGAAGCCGCGCGTACCAGCGGCACGGCCACCGGCTTGGCCATCGCCGTGCCGCCGAGCATGTGTGGATGCATCATTAGGTTTAACTAGTCAAACCTAGGAGCATCTAGATTTCGGGTATAGACTATAGTCTATACCCGAAATCTAGAATGATATATCATAATACACTAATTAAAAACTTTGTTCTCTGACAAAGAATAAATAATAATATTTTATGAACTGTAATGTAACATAACATTAACCTTTTCTAAAGGGCCTCTACGCACTGGATCCATTTCCCCGCGCATCCCTAAACACCCGGGCTTGACCCGTGTATTACAGATAAATATTAATAATACAAGTAGTTCTGATGTTATCTAACACCACATACTTATTATTGATTCCTGCGGCGATTTCGGGTACCTAGCAAAAAATCTATACTATTATATAGTACCGAATTACTTATAAGGTGTGTCCAATAGACATTAGAGAATCAAACGGCCGCTCACTCGGTCACGATTATTGTCAAAGTAATTCGCAGGATTTATTTATATGCAAATGGAATGACGTGTTCTACCGGCTACAGGAATCCAAACATGTTACCTATCTGCATTTGGTACTAATTATATCCTGCCTTTGTTGCCTGTTTATATGCTGTATATGAATCTATATATATAAAAGAAAGTCGTGTTTGTTACAACACTTATAACTCGAGAACGGCTGGACCGATTGCCATGGTTTTTGATTTGTTGGATTTGTTTCCGTCCCGAATAGCAGAATAACTCTTAAAAACATTGGAAAATTCTCGAAAAAATAAAATAAAAGAAAAAACATTTTCCCATACAAATGAAAGTGTCAGTTGAAAAAGGGATTACGATATTTATTGGTTGTCAAATATCAAAACGTCAAATCGATTGGTGTCACTTTTATGTCGCGAAAGTTGTCTGTGATTTGTTATGAAAATTTAAAAATGTCAAATCGATAGGGGTGAAAACGCTTTTCCCATGGGGTTCGAGCGCAAGAATCAAATCAGAGTAAACATCAAAAGAAATGACAATTACAAATCACCAAAATGATAAAACCTATTTCAAAACTAAAAAAAATAAAACAAAACGTTTTTTTAAAAAAAAAATAACAATAAGGAAATCTTTATTTTTATGAAATCTTCAGTTTTTATGGATACGGGTCTTCTCTCAACCGAATGGGTTTAGAGCGTACTCCAACACGCTGCTCAACTGCGGGTTGGCGGAGGCCAGTGTTTTCGAACCGCCTAAAGGCCACTGACTTAACTTAACGACTGTCATTAAATGATAACAACCGGGACCGACAGCTTAACGTGCCTTCCGAAGCACGGAGGAGCTCAAGATGAGCTAATGATAACAACCGGGACCGACGGCTTAACGTGCCTTCCGAAGCACGGAGGAGCTCAAGATGAGCTAATGATAACAACCGGGACCGACGGCTTAACGTGCCTTCCGAAGCACGGAGGAGCTCAAGATGAGCTAATGATAACAACCGGGACCGACGGCTTAACGTGCCTTCCGAAGCACGGAGGAGCTCAAGATGAGCTAATGATAACAACCGGGACCGACGGCTTAACGTGCCTTCCGAAGCACGGAGGAGCTCAAGATGAGCTAATGATAACAACCGGGACCGACGGCTTAACGTGCCTTCCGAAGCACGGAGGAGCTCAAGATGAGCTAATGATAACAACCGGGACCGATGGCTTAACGTGCCTTCCGAAGCACGGAGGAGCTCAAGATGAGCTAATGATAACAACCGGGACCGACGGCTTAACGTGCCTTCCGAAGCACGGAGGAGCTCAAGATGAGCTAATGATAACAACCGGGACCGACGGCTTAACGTGTCTTTCGAATCACGGAGGAGCTCGAGGTAATATAAACCCATCCGTGTACAGGCTACGGTCGACGTTGCTTAACTTGCGTGTTCAATTAGACTGACACGCGCAATGACGCCATCGAGCTTCTCTATTATTTTCTACTATTCATTGTTTTAATTCCATAAAATCATAAATTTAGTTCAGCTAATATGTACCACGACATTCATTGATTGTTAGGCGGTACGAAGTTCGCCGGGACAGCTAGTCTAATATAAAACCTATGTCATATAGAAAAATAACAAGGTGATGTAACCCTGGACTTTTTGATTTGAAATATTGTTTCTAATGAGGTTTTGTCTTGACTTACAATTTCATTATGTTCTCCCGAAATCATCATCTTTCGTTTGTCATTTTCCAATTACTTGAAGTCAGCTTTTTTTTAATACTACGTCTGGTGGCAGACAAGCATACGGCCCGCCTGATGTGAAGCGGTTACCGTAGCCATATTAACTCTTGCAACATAAAATATCGCTCGCGCGCCGCCACCCCCGCTGCCAACGCAGCATCTCCTTCCTTTCTGGTGACCTCCCTCACTCGCAGGAACACAACAACTCTCAAGGGAATTGGCTGCAGTATTCTGTGGGGTGGAGATACAGTCCCCAGTGCGGTAGCTTACAATTACGCTCCCTATCTCTTTTTTCGCCAGAGCTTCGTTTGTCAGTCAGCAGGGTGCACCGCGTGCAGGTGACGTTGGCTTTGGTTCAAAGATGTTGATGAACCACTTACACACCAATCTAATCAGCGTAGTATGTATTTGAAAGTTAGTTTCTTTGTTAGTTTGTTACGCTTTCACGTTTTAACTACTGAACCGATTGCCATGAAATTTTTCATACATTATATTAGAAGTCCAGAATAAATAATAAGATCACTTTTAATACCGAAAAAAATAGCTGTTCCCGAAGGATGTTGAAAAGTGTAAAGTGAAAACAACGCGGGTGAGGCCGTGGGCGAAACCTAGCTATTATATAATTTCAATTTAGTAAGGATAGAGTCAGGAAGAGGACAGACACTAGTAAACCACTATAGAGTTTGGGTTTATTTGGTTGGTTTTCACGAGCGCCATGCACTACACCTGCTAACGAGGATCTGATTATGGAGTCAGAAGGTAATTTTCAATGGTTACAGTGGAAGTTTTCAATGATTACTATTATAAAAATTAAATATCTTTTGTCCACTTTTATTTCTTTCATTCATCACGCTGCATCAGTAGTTACCTGGCTGTATTACCCCTTTCTTTCGCATATCCATCACTCAAACCATCCATCCACCATTTTTTGATCACCCTCTAACAACATATCCATCTATTTTTAAATTCCTCGTTCTTTTTGTCATATTATCATCCCCCCGCATTACATGTCAATACCACGTAAGGCTATTTCGTATGTTATCCGGAAGTAACAAGTAGGTACTTAATTATTTAAATTTTTACTGATCACTATAATTTGAAACAAACACCGGACTTGATGCCAAATAACGTAACTAGTCAATCATTAGAAGGGCAGAATATCATGATTGCGTTTCCATATTGCATTACATATACCTACTAGGTACATGACATAGTACGGACATTTATTACTACTTTCACAATATTAAGCTACATTAAAAAACTTAACATACATAAATAAATAGACATGCAATATACATAATAAGTATTATAGTAGTAACTAGGAATTAAGAAGCAACTAGGAGTTAAGATGTAGAGTACCGTAACGGAGAAGTGGAATTGAGACTAAATGGGATGGACGGGGGCGCATCACACATTCCCACCACTGTATCTCCTATGTAGCCAAGATTAACAGCGACGGCCATTAAAAAAGGCAATGAACAATGAATTATTATTATTTAAATAGTTGTCTTGGCCAACTTGCTAGATAAATATTTTTTGAAAAATATTGAACAATGAAGTCCACTGCAGTCCCGAGGGTAAAACTACAGCTGCCTTGGAACTCACAACGATTTTAATCAGGAGAATGTATGAGTAGGAAGCTTTTGGAATTTGACTTCCCATTTGGGAATGACAAAATGGGACCTATAAAGAAATCGAAGACTACGAGAGTAACATATAGAGTAGATACAGTGCATTTTAAATCTTATGGAACGCCTTCGTATCTACTCGTAAGTATGGCACTTACGAGTAGATACGAACGGAAGCATACGTAATAGGTATGCATACCACGACTACCACAGCCCACAAACAACAACCCAGACAAAATTACGAGTTTCTAAATACGTCCCAAAGCAATTTTCTCTATAAATACCTACAACGGACTGCGTCGTCAAGTATATGATTAACTCCGAGCGTCTCCATGAAACGGAAAAACGTCCGTCGCGTCGGCACCAGAAATAGTCGCTGAATATTTCTGACCTGTATTCCGCTACTCACACACGGGCTGCAACTAATTGTTTGTTTATACGCTGTCTGGCCATTGCGGAAAATGTAAAAGAATCCGTTGGTATGCCAGTAAGCCTAATAAGTAAAATTAAAGTTTAATTACACTTGCCACTTTACATACATGCAAGACTAATGGGGATTAAATTGATAACACATTATCAACCTCGCACTAAAAGATCAATCTTTTCGATGCCGAACCGCTGACCGGTGAAATGGACTGCCTGGTAATGTATTTTCTGATTCGTGTGTCCGATGTTGGGTCCCTCAAAAGGAACGTGAAGAGGCACCTAGGCTTACTTACTAGGCTACGAGATGACATTAATTGCGTGTGGTTTCGTCGCTTCCATTCCTTGACTCCATTGTCCTGCGACCCAGGTTGGCTGGTTGTCACATGTCGTGTCCCAATAAAAATAAAAATAAATAATTAATCCATTTTTATGTCCAACAGCGCCTTCTTCAAAGATTCTATTGAATAGCCAGCCAGTCATCTTCTTATTGCAACAAGCGCGGAAAATCATTGTAGGTAGTTAAATCCTCTCATTGTAAAGCTAGTCCTTCTTGGTCATCGCTCTCAATTGTCATATGAAACTGTAGCCAACAAGTAGTGGAATTTAAAGATGGTGGGCGCTCACACAACTTCCGGAGCAGCGATATACGAATACATGACGGTGGCGAGCCAACATGGCGCTGTTTCCGGTCGCGCTGAATCACGTATGTTGGCTGACTCTGGCTTGCTCACTGCATTTCTGGACTGTGATTCAGCATTACGCAACACGTGGGTGTCCACTAGCTAAGGTGATTCGGAATTCGATGTCTGGCGAACATAAATATTCAAGGCCTTGATACAAAATTGATATAATACATACGCTGCAGTTATAACGATAGTTTGAAACTCAAACCTCTGTTTAAACCTCAGCAAGAATGACTCACAATGATGATTTTCTTAACAAAATGATTTATTATCATTCACAGAATAACACAAGTGATTATATAATAATAAGCGCCACCAATTTTCTAATTAAAACAAACAAAGCGGAAGATCCTACTTTGACGACGCCAAACATGGTTCCACGGATGCGCATGCGAGTTTCATTTTCAATCGCAATTGATAACCTTGTCGATTCAGATTCATCACACGTACTCCATAACTATTAAGCCGCGTCAATATGTCTGAGAACTGGGCAAGCCTCGTGATTCTAATTCTCGCTTACGAGTGGAAGTAATGAAATTGTCAATTGATAAATAATAGCATGTGATTCACCGCTAACTGTGTTTACTTGTGAGCAATAAAGTACGCTCTTAAACGAGAACGAAAAGACATTTTACTAGGAAAATATTAAATTAATTAATATTTGTTCAATTATCAATAAAGACGTTTACGCTGAAAGCATAAAATACAGGTCGTTATATCGTAATATTTAATTATGAGGTATGTACCTCACACACAAAATTAACACTCTTTTCTTCAATACATTTCTGCTTATACGAGTATATACTTATATTATGTTCTTTGACATATTAAATATTAGGAATGTAATATTGGAATAAATTCGTTAGGTAACTAAAATATAATATATATTTTAGTCTAAAAATATGTGTTATCATATATATTAAATGTAGAGTCTACTAAAATATCCGAGCTATGTTCGAATGTCTTCAATTTCTGTTTCTTTTTATTATCTAATCCTAGTGAATAAAAAACTGGACATTAATTGATATATTCAAGGAATTCAAGTTTAAATCATTTACAGTTATAAAACACTTAATGTCTAGTTAAATGTTGACCATTTCAACGTCAATATCAAAAAAAGACATAACAATGTTATAGCTTTTCTTTATAATGTAACGGGAAGATGTAGGATGTGTGCTTTATATGGTATTTGAACCGGATTCATGGGCATTCCGACAAGCAACGGTGCAGTGCCCCAGCTTCAGTTCCCGACGTACTAACTACATTTCACTTCAAAATTGGTTCCTATAACCCGATGAATAATTCGAATAGTTTTTTGTACCTGTAATGTGGTTTGAAATTGCAGATAATATATTACAACCTACCTAAATTCAAGGTGAAGTAAATTCATCTACGTATACGTTGAGTTTAGTAAGTACGTGGGTACACCCGGCGAAAATATCGAAATCATGAAATTAAATATTTCGAGTATAACATATTTTAGATTCTCATTTACCTTCCAAACATTATAGATCATTAATTTACACAAATAAAAAGGCTGTTGTTCCTTACAAGCAAGCTAGATGGATTGATTGAGATTGATAAATTATCAACAACGACCAACTATTGGAGGAACGTCCAGGATCCGTGTGTTTCAGTTTAACAATTTATGAGACAAGTTTTTATTACATCTTAATAAAAAAAAGTAAAACTTTACTTACTGTGTCTCGCTCATCAATCACTTCTATTTGATACCCATACCATTTAGATAATTGTGCACAATCACGAAAACCAAACAAATACGTCAAATTTCAGCTCACTCGGACCCTAGGAAATGGGTGATATTTGAAATATTACAATTGATATTTAATTGAAACACCACGCAACACAATTAATAAGTATATCAATGCTATTATTTTAACAGTGTATATATTTCATTGATTTTTATGTTTCCTCTAAAACGGGCGGCATTTCGTTTAATGGCAACACTTAAGTCGATCGCACCGCCCCCGCCACCGGGCCAGATAAGTTTGTGGCACTATACACAGACATATTAGCATTACTTACGTATATCTATGTTATCTCGTGTCACTTTTATATGCTTTTCTTCATAACTAAAGAGTTTGACAACCATAGCGGGCAGCGCGCCGACGGCGGCAGTTCGGAAATTTCAAATGACTGTGTACCATGAACGATGAACCATGTACCATGAAGAATTGGTGGCAAGAATTTTTTATGCTCTTATGTACGACCGCCATATAAATTGAACGATTTTTCAATATGACAAATCATACATTTTATTGTATTCATAGATTATAAATTTTAATATGCGCTAATTGATAAATTTTCTTCGTGTCATAAATTATTATCAATATTTGCACGTAATGTACATACTCGTACATGTGCAATGCCTTTTACATAAAAGTAATTGCACAAATAAGAGTAACTCTTCCAGAACTCGAAAATATATCTATACTCTAAGCCTATACTTTTCTATGTGTTTTCTTAGCAAAGCACTGAGAAATTGCAGGTAGAAGTTTGCTTCCGGCTTACTTCCGCCGGATTTCCTGTTGCGTGCGGAAGTATGAGCTCTTCAAAGGAGATTCGCGAGGAATCCGAGCGCTGAGGAGTTCTGATTTCGTAATGAATAAAGTCATTTAGCACTTAAGTGCACGGTAAACGCCAGAGTCGACGCCAGGAACCACAAACGTTGACGTTTGAAATAAATTTTCCTCAACGATGTTTCCAAAGAGCCTTTATTTCCCTAAAAGGGCTGGCAAGGGATCAGACCTGTTGGTGTTATTGATTTCTATCTGAAATGTTTACTTACATTACTGTGATTAAAGCGAGTCACATACTCGTAATAATAGTTTCCTCAAAATTCACTGGAACTGGAGACCAGCGTTTCATTAAAAATTCTACCTATTTCAACCATTGTATACCTAACCTCTCCTCTTTAACAGCCATATTTATTCCATAAATTCAAAGAATGCTCAGCTTCGGGTTTCCTAAGAATTCGTTTTTCCCATCATACAATTAACATTTCTGTTTAAAAATCACTCTAATTGATCCAATTATCACTATACCAGCCAGTTATCAGTTTTTGTAACTATCAACACGTTCAACTAATAAAGTGATAGCAATATTCATAATCACCTACATATTACGAAAACGATTACTAATGTTGTGGCTATATTACGGCATAATGTTGCTTTTGATTAACTAAGCTATCAACACGCAATCGTTTTAGTATGAAATAAGTACAATCATTTCCGTTCGTTATTGGATTTCCGTATACCTATGCCCGTGCCGTGGTCGATTCAAAGAAAAAGTACCTATCAACTATTGCCTAACACCAATCGATTGCTAATATTGCGATAAATAGATGACAAATGGAGGAAAATGCCGAAGCAGTCTAATATTGTTTGTATTTATGTATTTAGTTATTTATATTATATGTGTATATATGGATTTAGTGCTTCAATCTAATCATAATTAGGTAAATTGATAACCACAAAATATAAGGTAAAGTTTTCGTATAAAAACTTTGATTCTTGTAATGTATCGCCTATCATGTTTGATAACTCTGTCATTCCGTTGAGTCTTAGTGTCAAAAATCTTGGTCTCCACATTGACTCTACGTTGAGCTGGAACACACATATTGCGGAAGTTAGCCGTGCAGTTACTTCTACGTTACGATTTCTTAATCGGTTCAGGAATTTTCTACCTATCTATACAAAGGTCACACTAGTTACATCTCTCATTTTTCCGCTCATTGATTATGCTGATGTTTGTTATCCTGATTTGAATGAAGATCTACTCAATAAGCTGGACCGGCTTATCAATAATGCTATCCGCTTCATCTTTTGCCTTCGAAAATTTGATCATATATCGCAGTATCGGTCCCAACTTAGATGGCTTCCTATCCGCCAGCGTAGACAACAGAGGTTACTCTGCACTCTTTTCTCTATTCTTTTTAACCCTCTTTCTCCTGATTACTTGAAATGTAAGTTTCAGTATCTCCGTGACACGCATGAACGCGAACTCCGTTCTAACAAATCTCTTGCACTCTATACCCCACTCTTTCGATCTGGCTTCATGTCGGACTCCTTTGCCTTGCAAGCTTCGCGTCTCTGGAACACGTTACCGGAGGCCATCAGAGAATCTTCCAGTAAATTCATTTTCAAAAAGAATGTTCAAACTTATTTACTTGAGAAATTGTCCAAGCAATAATCATAATTGTCCTATTGTTTTTCCTTTGCGTTTCCGTGTATAATTATGTAGATGTGTATGATTATGTATTTATGTATATGATTATGTATGTGTGTGTAATTATCATATTTATATGTATGTATGTAATTTTATGTTTTCATAGGTATTTATTGTGTGTACGTTCATAGCTGTTATTTTGTAAACCGCATTCGTGTGTTATCTGAATTTCCCAAAGGTTGACTGGTAGAGAATGCTCTTAGCATTAAGTCCGCCTTTTGTACCTTTATTCTATGGTCAATAAAGTTTAAATAAAAAAATAAAAATAAAAAAAGGTTGTTAGGAATTTTTTCAAATTTCTCTTTCAGAGGAAACAAAAATTCAAAGTCAATTGTCAAAATTGAAACAGAAAGGTGATAGTAAATATTACATGGATACTTAAAACAGTAACAACTGAAGCTACAAAAATGAAATTTGGGCAAAACGCTAAAGAGAAGTACTGGAAGAATTTGGAGCGAGAGAGAACGTAGAAAAGAACAAAGCGAAATGCAGAGGAGATAGGTAAAACAAGAGTGAATACTGCGAATAACAAGAGGGTAGTAAGAAATACGAAATTTAGATAACATTATGATATTTAAACTCCAGCAGGAAAAAGGAAGGGAAGGGGAAAAATTAAGGATATCAAAGAAACAGAATAAGAAAAGAGAACAGAAACGGAGAAGCAACAGAAGCAATAAATTCTAAATTCTAACAGCAAGGCGGGAGGATATTCGTTATAAAGAGAAAAAAAAATATAAAGGGGGAGATTATTTAGACTTAGATAGAAATTGTATCGTACTAAGTTAAGATCCAAACTTTTGGAAATAAATGTGAAATTTATACATGAAGTAGAAGATAAGAAATAGGAGGGTTAGAGTAAGAGAAAGAAAATACGGGCAAATACCATGAAATTTAAACAAAATGCATGCAAGTGAAGCCGCGTGGCGGATAGCTAGTATAAACTAAATATGGCTATTGGCGCATTTTTTTTTTGCCCATGCAAGCCCGCAACCCGTGTTCGGCTACATAAGACTAACTAAAAAAAAAAGGGGCAAGGGCATTGAATGCTCGTGGATACAACAACGCTATTATAAAGAATCAAAACATGATTTATCTATATTTCTGTATAATTAAATTAGTAAATCTGTACTTTTTCATTTTTTTTTTATAGAATATTTAATTTTTTTAAATTAGTATTTCAAATATTATGACATAAGTGTAGATAGTTATATAAAACAGCTTATTTTGGCAGAAGTGTTACGAAGGCAGTGCGAGCTGCGGGCGCGAACGACGACGACGTTGCCGAGCAAGGTTGTCGCACCGCGCGGCCGTGGCACTGAACTTGCTTTCTTCGCCTTGCGCTGCGCCGCGGCCGCTCTTCGCACCGTCCAACCGTGAACCAAATAACACAATTAATGAACAAATCAACTACCGTATCTAATTTCAGATTATCAAGATCCAGACGAATTCATTTACACAAGAGCGAATCATACACTAAGTAAACATTGGCATTAGACAAAACCCAGGCTGGGTTTTGTCCATTTCCACTCCATGTCTTGGAGGTTGGGTTACCCTTCAAGACATGGAGTGGAAATGTAGCGATTAGGATATAGATGAATTTAGGGGGCTATTGACAGGTTTTATTATTACGATTGAACTATGTATTTTAGAATCAAGGCATTATTCTTAAGGTCAAGGTGCTTAGCCACTCAATATTAAAATATTAACTGACCCGGCCCAGTTTTGCTAGAGCAGATCTACTATGTATATTGAAAAAGCGGCTCCTGGCGAAATTGGTCTTTCAAATTTTACTGCATGTAATATATGCCTGTAGAATTGTCAGCAGGACATATACATGTGATCCTACATCTGCCCTCTCCTGATTTGAAACCTTCTTTTCTCATGTGAATCTAGCCTCCGTTCCTCGTTCTTCTTCATACTGAGCATCAAATGTTTTTGTATTTGCCTTATACACCCTACACCACAATTCACGTTTCTAGCTTCAATTTGTAACAAAAAAATTGTAATATTTGCCTTAAAGTTGAGCCTTATAGTAGCTGTACCGTGGATCCGGTAGTGAGAGATATTTGTCACTGTGAGTGTGTAAGGTCACCAAAAAAAACTCCTGAGAAGATGCTTCATTAGCAGTGCTACACATGCTAACGCAAGAAAAATACTCCATGTGAATGTTTTATGAATTTCCTAGATTCATAACATTGACGGGAATTTATCCCTTCAAATGTCAATATAAAAATGCAAAGGTTTTGATTAATTTCGACTAATCATGATACGGTATCATACTCGTACGTTAATGCGCTCATTAGGATGTTACAAATTAATTGAACATTGTAGAAGTAGATAATCAAAGTCCGCATTTTTCGCTATCTTATACGATTGCCATGATTATTTTCAATGTGTGTTATTATTATTCATAAAAAATAAATAGCTTAGTGATAATAACCGATACTTTGGTAGAAGTGTGGCATAAAACGGGTCGATCAGCTGCGTAGGCTTAATCGGCGTATTCGCCCGCGTTCCCGCTTCCGCGTAGCTCATCCCGCTGCGCGACCTAGCCCAGGCGGCCAGGCCTGCCCGTTATCACCAAGCCCGTTACGTGACGCGCGTGACCCGGATACGAGGCGGGCACGAGACAGGCGCCTGCATCAAACCCACACTACCTCTGCCTAGAAAAACTCAACGGTCACATTCGCACTGCTAGACTCGTCTGTGACACGTTTCTATGTTTAATGCAATTATGTGGTCTGTGTTAAGCACTGAGTTAGATTCATATCACATAAATTTTTGGCGGTTGTTGTTGTCAGGCTTAAATCAGAACCACGTCGTGGTGTAGGCCATTATGTTATCGACAAAAGCCAATGTATATGTAATGTGATATAGTCACTTCCTATGATTAGAAATATTACTTACAACTAATTAACTTGGGAACATATTATTATACTAAAACAAAACAAAGAATTGACATAGAAACAGGAAATTCTTTAGGACATGTCCGGTGCGTGCGTGCTTTGCTGAATAGACGTGAACTATACTGAAGTATTGTATTTACTTCCTAATTAAGGGCACGTTCGTTTAAAGACTATTATTTATTATGTGTTTAAAGGTGGAACATGTTTCATAAAGGTGGACCTGCTAGGTTGCTGCTATACGCCTATTATTTATACATACTACTTTTTTAAGTTTATTTACTGACGAATGCATAAATAACCTAAAATCCCCGAATCTCTCTCGATCAACCTTGCATATTGCCTTAGTAACGTTGTAAGAGAAATAACTTACCACATGTTAATACAGACCTTTAAGAAACCGCTTCCAATATATTTAGTATGTAGATGTTAAGATGCGTACGATTAGTTAACTGTCAATATACTTGATGTGCCAATCAAAATAAAATCTCCTTTCAGGAAGTTCACATACACATAATGACAGCATTCTAGTTCAAGTAACTGCCTCCACGGTGCGTCAACAGTTGCAATTAAATACACAAGTAGAGTGCAATTGGGACCGCTATACTCGGGTGACACTTAGCAAGCGGGGTAGAAGATGCCGCGCACCGTGAACTGTCGCGCTTGTTGGACAACTCAATGCCATACCATGTCCGATCGACGAAACGGTATGCCGATAAGCGATTTACGGGTATAACCGTACCGATGTGGAATTGCTCTTGAGTGGGTAATTATGAGCGGTGTGTAGGCAGGGGTAGATTGAGAATTGATGTTACCAGTTCAGTTTATGGGAAACCGTAGAGTCTGCATTCCTAGTGGAACGCGGACTCTACGGTTTGTATAAATTAGATTTTTAAGGTATATTATTTTATTTAAAGATATTACAAATCCAAAGTAACTTTTGGGTAATTTAATTAAGCATCACTTAATACAACGAGCTATGGAGAGAGCAATGCATAGAGTTTCTCTAAGGGATCGAATCCGGAACCAAAAAGTTCGAAGGAGAACCAAAGTGGTCGACATAGCTCTCAGAGTCAGCAAGCTGAAGTGGCAGTGGGCCGGCCACATCTGCTGAGCAGAGATGGCGGATGGAGATGCGACTGCGATTATTAGAAGACGAAATATTTTTATATATAAACTGTCAACACACTTACAGTACCTAGAGATTAGGTACCACACTCTGTATTAGGTACTATTTAAATGTAAATTTGGAACTAAATACGATCGAATTAGTAGGTACAATCATATTGTGACTTGTAAATAAATACACACGAATCATCCTTTGTCTTTTTGTCCGTTCGACTTGTCCGCGCTTTGCGGCGTCTCGGTATTTCCTGTTCGCGAAATTAAATTCAAATATATGCATACTTTTTGTCGACCAGTTTACAACCGGTGCCCGGACAACATGCATGTAGGTACTACGTGTACCTCATCTTGCTTTGTCAAGCAAAAAATATTACAGGTTTTCTATATTAACGCGTACGTGTTTCCTGCTAAGGCCGCAGCTTTGTTTACTACGTGAGAGCGGAGCAATGAGCTGTGCCCTTCGTAGTGTGTATTTTCATAGAATCATCGAATACCAACACCTTATATGCATACGATCGCATTTTACCTTCGACAATACAAAGCTTTTTTTGTTAGTTTCAATAGTTACCTTAGCCAAAACGTTGTTTAAGATTGTTGAATCAATGCAGCTGACATAGATATACGACCTTTAAAAACATAATAAATATTTTTTTTTTAGTTTAATAACAATCTTTATTTTTACTTAATATATTTAATTCTGATCGCGACCGAATTGACGCTTTTGAGATGTGGTGCAGGAGGAAAATGCTGCATATTCCTTCGACCGCCTTCCGCACCAACGCATCTATTCTGCGAGAGCTAAATATAAAAACAAGATTATCTACCACCTGCCTCCGCAGAATACTTGAATTTTTCGGTCACATCGCTCGAAAGGATGGTCATAACCTCGAACAACTTATAGCAACTGGCAAAGTTGACGGCAGACGACCAAGAGGCCGCAGCCCGATGAGATGGTCTGACCAGATCCGCACATATCTCAATCGGACTCAAATCTCCACAGTGCCCTCCACGTTGCGAAAGATCGCAATAGTTGGAGAAAAATTGTTAGAAGGAAGATGTTTCTGCGTAGGAGTCACGACCCTCAGTAATGAGGTATACGACGCGAGGAGGAGGAATCATACCTACTACTAAGTTAGTAAGGTGAAATTAAAAAGCAACATAATTTTAAAACCATAATTTATTGACGTCAGCTGCTAGCTTAAAAAATATTTCAGACATACACATTTTACGACCCTTAAAACTAGTGACATTATCTGTTATATTGAAATCGCTATTGACGTCAACGCTGAAACGTGAAGTCGTAAATATAGGTACAAAAACCATATAACACCTTATCTAAACACCAGAAATACTTTATTTACATCTGGCTCACATATTTACCGCTCCTACTTCATACGTGCCTTTAGAACGTATTAAAATTATCGCAGTCACTTAGCTAACTTATGACGAAGATGCGCACAAAACATACTCGTATCTCCTATGATCACAAATGACAATAAAAATAAGAACTCCGAAATGGTATTCTGAGCGACGCAAAACGCAGTCTATAAAGGCAAAAACGCGACAATTGCAGCCACTTCATCAATCTTCTGGTTTGAATAGTAGAGGGGTGCGGGGCGGTCGACAATGACTCCGGTCATCCAGAGAAGTTATTAATTGGCCTCAAAGCCTCGACAAAGAAGCGGAAATATAAAACTCCTGCGATGGAACCCCGCGGCGGGAGGCGCTTTACCTGACTCTTGGCCCGCTATTGTGTTTCGATTCAAAAGAAGGTATTTGCTTTGAGACCCTGTGGGAAATTGCGCAACGACGGTTATACGTTATGAAGCCCGCGAACCGATGCCCGTATCATGCCCAACGATGCCTTATAGGTAAGCGAAAATGAAGGATTACCACATAAAACCCTTTCAATCATCTTTATACCTGCAGAGGTAATCCTAGATAAGAAATACAGTTATATACGGTACTCTGAACATCGTTTACTATCAACAATACAGCCTTAACGCGTGAGCGATAAAATATACTCGTAAAAAGATAAGCTAATATGATAGGCTCTGGTAAAAAATACCCTGTTAACGAAAGCACGGCTGACTACATGAATGATTTAACTGAAAAGAAATTGACGATACCCCAAAAAAACAACTATATCATTTTTCGTCTTTCGAAATACATATCTCGGGATTTCAGCACACTTTTCACAATAATTTCGTAATGACGGAAATAAAAATGTGAACTCCATTATGACACAAATAAAAGATAATTCAAATGAAATTCACAGATTTTCTGCGGTATATTACCTAAAATATCTTCAGTTGACGTTTAATCAAACATAGAATCTTTATCGGCGCCTTATCTGCGATCTCGCCGTGCGAAAACTGTAAAAATGTACATTCACACCTCATTGTCCACACGACGGGCCAGGATTCGTCGAACAATCCTGTCCACTGGCATGGTCGCTCTATATCTCACATACGAGTGTCAAATAAATCCAACGCGCTTCCTAGAAGGGACACCGCGGCGCGGCGCTTTAAAAGATCCTTTCATTTTTTGTACCCTTAAAGATAATAAATGATGCACTTAAAAAAAAAAGAATTCGACCTGTTCACTGAGATAGTGATCGGGAATTATTTTTATGGAAATGCTTGCCGGAATTATAACGACCCAGAAATCCTTTGGGATGTGGTGGAGCGAGCAGACAATACGTCGGCAAAAGTGCACATTAAAGTAACTACTTATTATTTTATCAGATTTTATTAGTTTTTGTTGCAACATTCCAACATTTTTTTATATTAATCAGATACATCTTTGGTGAAAACTAAACTTAACTTTTATTCTATATGCTTTTGTGTACTATAATATCTGTCAATTTAATAAAGCAGCATTTGTATTAGATACCTAATACAAATGCATTAAATTAAGATTCAGTTTTACTGTTTACTCAAAAACTTTGATGTAGTTAATACAGTGTAAAACCATCGATTTAAAACAATTCGGAAGAAATCAAGTGAAATTTACTTGTGGGTTTCGTACTCGCGCATGTATTTTATAAAAATTTAAAAGCTATAGGTACATCAAAATCAAATAAATAAATACTTAGAACTCTGCGACTTACGATGAATGACGGCTTCGTTGTAATTTGTCTTGCCTATTGTTTGTGGGTCCCATGCAAAGTCCCATGCAGTTTCATTTATAGGTTCTATGCATCTGTATATCCTCAAAACGTATTTAGGAAAACGCCGGCGTCTATGAGACGACATGCTAAGAGGCTCTATTCTATGTTATACTATTTCGGCCGTATCCCTTTGTATTTCAACAAATAATGAAATTCCCACAAAGCACTTGAACCTTTTATTTCCTCACTATGGTTATCTACAGTTCTGTAATGTGAATGTTCAATATCCTATTATGGTTTAGTTTGCTCTCTTTCTATTATGTTTTTTAGGGTTCCGTATCTCAAATGGATTAACGGAACCCTTATAAGATCACTTTATTGTCCGTCCGTCTGTCTGTCTGTCTTTCAAGTCCCTCTATGTCGAGAACTCGTGGAGGTATCAAGCTGAAATTTGAACTGTATACTCAGGTCTACGGTCCCATGAAGTTGTAAAAAAATCAAATTGCTAAGTTTACGTAAAAAAAAGATACGGCCGTTTATTCAGCAAAAAACAAATGTTTGGCAAAAAACGCATATTTCGACACATTCTGAAGGGAAACAAAACTCATAGGGTACTTCCCGTTGACCTAGAACTATGAAATTTGGCAAGTAACATCGTTATGAAGCTACTAGTTAAAATGGGGTATCATATGAAAGGGCTTGATGTGCACATTGCAAAATATATTAGATTTATTTTTTCTGACGCATTTCTTATTTATAATGAAAAATACAACCACAATTTCACTTTCAAAATACAATACGCAGCAATTGTTCACATACATCAGTCGAGCGTGAAAGAGTAACAAACATCCATCCATCCATACAAACTTATAGGTAAAATTCTTGAAGCTCTTGAAGCTGAATTTCAGGAAAAGCTCGGAACTATTTATAATGATCCTACGTACGGAGCCCTCGGTGGACGAGTCCGACTCACACATGTCCATTTTTATTAAATTTAAATGCCATTTATGCGATGTGATTTAATACTTAATTATAGAATATATACTATATATATATATATATATTATATATTATATATATATATATATATATATATATATATATATATTATATATTATATATATATATATATATATATATATATATATATATATATATATATATATATATACTTAAGCATATTTACTATTTGTGCATATGCAAAAATATTGTGATAAATATCCAATTGGACCTTTTTTTCTAAATATGTCTGCTGCGGCAAAGCTGAGGTAGTTGATACATTCGTCTACCGCATCTTTGCTGCAAAAGATATTGCCGCAGAAATACTACAATTGACGTAGCTAAACACGGATAAAATTAATCCGTTACATTGTCCCGTCCGAAACAAAAGTCTTTGGGAAGATTGAGAGCTTCTACGAACAGTTGTGTATTGTTCAGACAAAACACAGCTAGACTATGAACAAAACTGACTTGACACTTACCGAAGATATCACGGACGAGCCTATTGACAATACTGACGTCCACTAAAACTACTCATGAACAACGAGGCATCGGCCGTTGATGGAAACATGGTCTGAACTTCTAAAAGCAGATGTTAGTCAGGTATATCTTACATATCGATGAACATAACAAATTAAATACATATTTTAGGTAGTAGGTTATATTATCGTGACCTGTGACCATAACATAGATACAGGGATCCTTTTTTGTAAGAATGTATTCCCCGATTACTGTTTATTTTATATGAGACGACATGCAAACGTCATGTGTGTCGTCTGATGGAAAGCAATCACCACTGCCCATGGAGATCAGCAACACCAAGAAGTCGTCGATCCGTTGCCAGCATATACTCCTTCCTTTCTTTCTTTCTGGTGACCTCACTCACTACACTACTTCGTCGGGCGGTAAAACATACGGCCCGCCTGATGTGAAATGGTTACCGTAGTCATAATGACGCTCGCAACTTAAAATATTGCTCGCGCACCGCCACTCCCGCTACCAACACAGCAACTCCTTCCTTTCTGGTGACCTCACTCACTCGCAGGAACACAACAACCCTCAAAGGAATTGTTATTTGGCTGTGGCTGGCTGTGAGCTGGAGGATTTTATTTTTTAAGCAGCTCTACTGGGAAAGTACTTTCCCAGTTGCTTAAAAAATAAAATTATTTTATTTTATTAATAATATTCCTATATTATTACAACAATTCATATACCTATATTATTACCAATTTGTAACTACTTATGTTCTAATTGTTTCTTATATTTAGGAGCAAATCAGTAATTCTCGTAGCTTAACTAATTAGCACAAACCTAACCGTACACCGTTAACTCCGAACGTCTATTTTCATCGGTGACCAAGGTACCAACAGAAGACAGAAATAGAGAAGCTATGAAAAACTTACAAATGTATGCTTCCCTAAACAAAATCTCGCATCTTTTCGATTTTTATCACTAACTAGATTAAAGTCTTATACTAGATGTGGTATTTATTAAATTATGGTATGTACATTACATACTGGCAGTGACGATCTCCCAAACCAAACAGCTCTAATAATTTCCATGAAATGTAAGGTGTAGCTAATAGCTCCGCCACCTCTGAAATATCGATCTAGTCTTAATTTTTGAAAAATAAATTTTCTTCTAATAATGCTTAGCTAGCTCGTTAGTCAAAATATAGTAAAGTTATTAAAAACTTAACATTGTATATTATTCGTATTCGACAATTATGAATTTAATATTCGTGTTCGTACCCATATTCGCTAAATTAGTTTTCGTTGCACCCCTAGATCAAATCTAGGTGGAAAAAGTATATGTCAATTTATAAGATATTTGGCATAGTTTGTTTTTACAAAAAATTACACTTTTCATTAACTAACTGAACTGCGGAGTATTACAATTCAAATAATTTTAGTGTTATAGTTATAAGAAAAAAAAAATACCAACATCCCAACGGGTTACACATCGAAACAGGACAAAGGCATGGGCCACCTCGTAAAGACTCGGATCTCAGGCAACCACTGTTTACCACTTCGTTTCCCATTCAATCTATTGTTCGGAAGTGAAGAAGTGCTCCATACTTGGAAATATAATGTTTCCTTTTATATGAAAGTTAATATTTTAGCCGAACGAACGTCGTTCCTATTGTTGCTTGCCAAACGTTACCTGCAGTTGAATGGAATGAGCATGCGGATTGCACACTTTATTATTCGAATGCGTTATAAATGGTACACATCCAAGAACGGAACAGATAATGCACCTAATGCAAAATACGTTTTATAAGTGGGCCGGGTTGTTGTAATTGATCAGCACAAAAAATTATCGATGATACGCGATAATAACATGAGAAAAAAATAACAAAACTTTGTACCTATGCAAAACTGAAAATATTTATGAGGAAGTCGAATATTGGTAGAGTACTTATTATTGATCTGTCTATTTCGAGCTATTGTGTACTATCCATAGATTCAACGAAACGTTTCAAATTGAAAAACAATAGAAGATTGTCGATGCGACATACCGCGTAATGGCATGTGTGATGGAAGGAGCTAGGCGTAGTCGACCTTGAGTGACGCTCGAACGTTTTCCTACTTCACTTCCTGCTCGATGCCATCTTAGCTCAGCTTGATTGCCGGCGCCGCCATAACTACGTTAGGCTTTGTCCACTAACGACTATCAGTAAATGGTTTACAAAAGCAGATAGCACATGTCTGACGTAACATTGCTGTATTTCCGGATCGCTAAAATTTTAAAGGCATACCTACGTGTCGGTAGATGTATATATGCTGTATGTTAACATGTATGAACAAACGTCGCTGTCGCTGACAAATACAATAAAAAATGACGACAAAAACCGCGGAAGTACCAATAATTTGTAGCTATTGTTCTCAGACCCCAATGAACACCTTAGTGTTTTAATATTTGGTATCGGATGCATAATTTTGGTATAGTCGGTAGTCTTTTTAAATAACCAAATTGTCTTGGGGAAAATTGTATCTGTCGATAAGATTGTGTGAGAACCTCCTAAATTTCTCGAAATGTTCAACTTCCGAATGGCATTCATGTCTCTATCAGTATGATAATGTGGTCAATCACATGTAGAGCGTTACACTTTAGGTGATCTTGAATAGATAGATAACACTTCGCGGCTCTCTTATACTTCTCACTATATTCTTAGTTCTATTCTCCCTAAAGTTATAGTTCAGTTCAAAACTGGAAAGCTTGTCTAAAATATAATTTTTCAAAGATATACCTAACTTCCAGTACCAAAGGAGGAATACAACAATGGATACTAATATCGTTACTAAGATTCAAGAAATTTTCAGTAGTAACAAAAAGTCTGAAGATACAAAATGAAGACTTAATGCAAAACAAGATTTTAACGACTATTAGCAAAATGTTTCCGTTAGGTAAGTTAATATATTTTGCCAATAAAGCGAAATGTCTGACTTGGACTTGTTTGAAATTATATTTATCCCTATTCATACTCGTACGTTGTTAGTCCACATAATGTCGCTCATCTTATATATGTATGAGCTGTACTGGTATCTATATAGGTATATATATCAGCGGTTTAAAAAATGTAGAATTAAAATAGTCTAAATTCAAATGTAAGTGGCGTTTCGTCATATATATTTGATTATTACTAGTAACTATTATTACTAGTAATTATTACTAGTTGTATATGCCACTAAATAAAAAAAATGATTCACTTAGGAACTCAAAGGCAATAGTTGACTAGAAGAGGTTCCTCGAAGGAAAGCTTTGCAAACCAAAGTCTGTAATATATTGTGTATCACTGCTTATGATCATGCAATAAAGTTTTACAAACAAACAAAAAGCCTGGTAAACAGACTCCAGCATAACGCGGACTTTTAATTTTCTGGCCATTAATTTTAGTCTCTATATTTGATACATCACCAAAAGGTCACCCTGTATTGAATGCCGAATGAATGTTACATAAAAAATAAAACAATTCGTTTAATACACGTCATGTTCCGTAGTGAATTCCCACGTTGGCAGCCAAATATTTGTCCGTGTGAGACGAGCGTTTGTCAGGAGACTGGACGATGATTATTGTGCCAAGAGAATGGCGGATATAGTCTACCATGTTTAAGGCCACAGTTGTAAAAATCGTCCGAATGTCAAATGATTAACTGAAAATTTAATTTATAAATACTGGTTGAATTTTGATGTTTAAGACATCAAAATTCAACCAGTATTTATTAGTTTAGTATTGTCTTGTACATTGTGCCTTTACAGTTTTTTTTTTTGCAATTATTAATGTTTATAATTTCTAAGCCTAACGAGGTTTGAAAGCATTCTTTTTTTTAGAATTTCTCAGAATTTATTTAGTACAATTTCAATTCCACAAATGGTCTTACCCTGAGTAAGTAATTACCCTGTTTGAATTGGAGTTACCCTGAGTGAGTAATTAATTAATCAGGTTGTAATATTATTTGGTGATGATAATATTTAAAAAATATTCATATACAATATATATACCACATAGCTTATTTGACGAGTGGAGGAGCTATTAGAGTCGGTGGTCGAATGACTCTTTCTGAAAAATATATGTACACTTTATATGTGTTTTCGTAGCAAAACACGAAAAAATCGTGAGTAGAAGTTCGCCTTGCACCGGATGTCCGGTCGTCTACGAACCTACTGCCGAGGACCGGAAGTAGCCGGCCGGACACATACAGAAAATAGCTAAGTAATCGGATTGGAAACAATTTAAAAATCAAACCGGCTTAGACCTAAGCCTTTTCTGTGTTCATGTCCTTTAAAATTTAATGACATGGTATTCATATTCTGATACTGCACAGGCATTAAAGGTAAAAGCAGTAAAGTGTGCCTAGGTATTTTATTTATTGGTTACTAGCTGTTACCTCAGCAGTATTTTAAATTATATCACGTGGAGTGCTCGAATGAGCTGTTTGATTTGATTCCTGTCGCTGAATTCAACTATCGGACAACTCGCCATAAATTAAAATTCCATCCATATCATCTTGATAATTGGCGATCTACTACAGTACGTTTCCTAAGACATTTTATACCACGAACAGTGAAACTGTGGAATAAACTTCCCTCAGCGGTATTTCCGAACAACTACGACATGGGTGCCTTCAAGAACAAAGTTTTTATTTCCCTTAAAAGGCTGGCAACGGATCGGCGACCCCTTGGTATCGCTGATCTCCATGGGTGGTGGTGATTACTTTCCACCAGGTGACCCACAAGCTCGTTTACTCCCTTCTCATATATATAAAAAAAAATCGTGGGAATATGATGTTTTACTGGGATAAAAGTAGCCTGTGTCACTCTCCAGACCTTAAACTATCCCTGTAAAAAAACATATCATTCCTTTTTGACGTGAAAGAAGGACAAACAAACACAATTTAGGGTTATGGATTGTCTGAATTCCTTACTGCTAACTCAGGAGGCGATCTTAATGCAAAAGCCTTGTCTTCCAGTTTGGTACAGTAGGTACAGTAGTAGCCTCTTTTCAGCAGGTACAGTAGTAACTGCTGAAAAGAGGGGTGATGTATATATGTATATTTGAATCTAACTGATAAGTACAATATTACCCAAATACATTAAATATACGCCAATTATCTAAATATCTAAATTGAAATGTAAATATAACATTTATTTAAATAATATTGAAATATATAATATAATATATATAGATATACTATACAAGTCTCAGAGAAGAAAGCATTACTTTACCAGTATATAGGTATAGTTCATCATCATCATCAGCCTGTATGTACCCACTGCTGGATATAAGCCTTCCCCAAAGCTTTCCATCAAATACGTTCCTCCGCCTTCTATATCCAGCCGCTTTCTTAAGGTTATCGGACCATTTAGAAGAAGGGCGTCCAACGCTTCGTCGTCCTACGCGCGGCTTCCACTCTAATACCTTCTTCCCCCAACTGCCATCACTTACTCGGCATATAAATACAGGTATAGTATGCCACAGTATAAATAATAGTACAACTACTGTGTTACAAAATGTACGCAGTTGCCATGATTTTAATACAGATAGCTGTATAGAGTAATTTCAGTAATGGCCAGATATGACATTCGTTTCCCGCATAGATTGTTTAACCCGAATGCACTTTCTTTATGTGACGGCACTGACAGCCTCGTTTCTAAAGGCAAGCATACTTCCTGAACACATGCAGCTAGTGTTGCGAACAGTGTCTTACTACAAGAGACAATGTGCAACGGAGACAACACAGCACCGCACAGACAATGTTCTGCACCGCACCGCGCCCTCGCAATCTCCCTAATGAGTGAACCCTTTCACACATTATACAAAGCTGAGGTTTCATGGGTGACGTGACGTGCATTCACTACATCGTCCCTCGTTAATCTTTGCTGAAATGAATTTTCATCCTGTTTTGCCGCTCAATTTTTATACAAAGTATGCTTCATTTTTCAAGAAAAAATATACTTAAGTGCGAGATTAAAACGATTACTCATATTTCTTTTTGGATACCTACGTCTGATAGAGGGGGGGCAGTTACATTTCTTAGTTTGTTTCTAATGCCCTTACACAAAACCATAATGCTTAAATAAATTGAACATATAATATTCTTATTTAGCCGTCAACCCTTATTCATCCTACTGCAGGGATATGGGTTTCCACTCAATTGAAGAGGTTTAGAGCATACTCCACCACGCTGCTCAACTGCGGGTTGACGGAGGCCAGTGTTTTCAAATCGCCTAAAGGCCATTGACTTGGCCTAACGACTGTCATGTATAATGACAATAGCCGGGAGCGACGGTTTAACATACCCTCCTAAGCACGGAGGAGCACGAGATATATAAACCCATCCATGGACAGGCTACGATCGAGGCTGCTTAATTTGCGTGTTCGATTAGACTCACACACGCAACAACGCCACTGAGCTCCTCGCGCTACCGAGCGCCTCCTCTAATATTCTTATTTAAGACTGTCAAGTTAGCTTATACCTACAATGTTATTTATTACAACCTGGAAGTTATTAATATTTATACTCTAAACAAAAAATCTTATGTGAAGTCGTCTCTAACCGGACTTACTAGATAAATCTTGTTTTTGCCGAGCGGTTTTTTAAGATATTTTATCATTGCATTTAATGAGTTTTTGTTTAGTAATGATAAAGTTACAATAAAGTATGTATTCGTATTAATTTCAATTTAACATTAGTCTTCCTTCGACTAATCTTTTATAAATTGTTACATTGCCTTCCAAAGCCTATCAACATTTTATAGGAAGAAATATAAAATAGTGGACAGGAAAATAACAGTACCTAAGTCGTACCACATCATAAAGGGCCCATTTTCAATTATATTATTTTATTTCTATGATATAGAACAACAATCTGTTTTAAATCAACAAAGTCGTTTCATTAATGATCATTTTCATTTGTTAGATCATTAATTACTTCTAAGGAAAAACAATTATTACACTAAATGTTAAGTACCGGAAAAGGGCATTATTTAATAGAGCACGCAATTAATCGGTTCTGGTTTCTGAACCATCCTTTGAAGACTAATTAGCTCTAAGTGGGCGAAGTAGACGCGAAATGGTCATAAACACAGAAACAGAGTGGCCTACAAACAAAAAAAATGTTTAAATTTGGCTATCGATTCACTACCACAAACAGTATACGCTCTCTGAAATATAATTCAGCCGTGCTGCGAGTTTACATTTTTTTTTATACTACGTCTGGTGACAGACAAGCATACGGCCCGCCTGATGTGAAGCGGTTGCTGTAGCCATATTAACGCTGGCAACATAAAATATCGCTCGCGCGCCGCCGCCCCTGCTGCCAACGCAGCATCTCCTTCCTTGTATAACTAAGTCTATATGGTTAAGATAAAGGCGAGAATGTAGTTACATTTGTTTTGTTTATATGAAATCATCAAAACATCCATGAACGTCGTGGTAGCGTAAGCTCTAAAGTCTAAACCCCCTTCGATTAAAAGTATAATTTGTTTTTCTTGTCAAAATTCAGGTCTAAATTAATTTAATTTTAGCAAAAATATTAATTTTAATATGAATGAAATCTAGAATATGGGTTCGAAATTTCAACCTCAAATAAAATTTTAAAATTAGGCTCCATTATAATATACTTACATCCTACTTCTATTTCATTAAAGCCTCGTTTGCTAGACGGCAGAACGCACCCTATGTAGGTGAGGTCGGCTTTGGGTCTGAACTCAGATCACACCTTGTTTGCTGTGATCTGAGGGTCTAAAGATGTTAATTAAAAAATTACACCCTAAATTTAAACGGGATATTTACCCGGATAAATAAAAACCCTCTTTTTACCCGCTGTGGTAATTTACTAGGTATTTACCGGGTAGAATTTTAAATGAAAAAACAACAATTTTAATTAACCGCGCGGGCAAAGTCACGGGTAGCAGCCAGTGTAGACTATGATTTAGATTGACTTTGCGTATAGAATGCTTTGTAATCCGATACTGATGTGGAGTATAGAATCGGACAAGAGCAAGGATTCCTACTAAATTTTTAAAACAACCTTCAAAAAGGTTCTAAGTATTTGACATTTTTTTTTATACTACGTCGGGTGGCAGATAAGCATACGGCCCGCCGTATGTGAAGCGGTTACCGTAGCCATATTAACGCCCGCAACATAACATATCGCTCACGCGCCGCCACCCCCGCTTCCAACGCAGCATCTCCTTTCTTTATGGTGACCTCATTCACTTGCAGGAACACAACGACCCTCAAGGAAATTGTTATTTGGCTGCGATATTCTGTGAGGTGGAACACAGTCAGGCAGCTTAAAAAATATGCTATGCCCCTCTGCCTTTTCGCCAGAGCCTCGCTTCTCAGTTAGCAGGGTGCGCCACGTGCAGGTGTAGTTGGCTTTGGTTCAAAAATATTGGTGAAGCACTTACACTCCAAGTTAAATATACATTTAAAAACAAATCAATAATTTTATGATCAACCTATAGCTTACAATCAAATAGGTACATAGGAACTTAACGTTTCGTGAATAAATCATAGGCAAACTGACATAATAGTTGCATCACAAGATAACACTGTTGCTGTAATAATAAGGATGTTAGCACTGTACGACACCACGACAGGCGCGCAATAGGAAGAAGATAGAATAAAAGAGACGACTATATACACAAGTCCCGTGATAGAAAGAGATGGAGCTAAGTCACGGGTAATACAACCACTCCAAATACTGCTCAGAGTTTACACAATTTATATTACACGCTGCGATTGTGATGTATAATAATTAATGCATCACAATTATATGTTTAATCTTTACCATACCTATATGTGACTGTAATTAAATTATCGTCAACTTATACAGGGCAGAAGACGATTTCATACAAATCGTTAGTCGTTTGCGAGATCGTAGCATAAAGTGTAAAGAATTGCTCGTTAAATTAGTATAGAAAAGAAAAGGTTCTGAAACGAAAATGAAAATGATTGGTTAAGCATTATTTTCGTGTTGCTATCGCCGGTAGATTCGATGGCTCCTTACCTTTAACAAACTTAATAGTAAAAAAAAACGCTATACGGGCCTCCGACGAACTCTATGCAATACCAATGTCTCCAAATAGACGTTTCACCGACAACATACAAGTGTAAATTAAAAAAATATTTAACCTCCGAACCAAAAACAAATCTTTCTCCTGCAAATCATTACCATTACACACCGCACCATCTATAACCTAATTATTGAGACCATTACAATTAGCCTAAATACGATACATCTGCTGTAATCAGTTTCATGCAGATTTCTAGTGATGCTGCATCATTATCACCTGAGCAAGCTCTTCTCTATCTTAAATCTTTTTTAAAATAGAAAAGAGCTGATGATCTTCAACGCATCAAAGTTGGTCCATTCGTTTAGGAACTACGATGACACAGATACACACAAGGACAAGTCAAACTTATCTTAACACCCTACATTTTGGGCCGGGGTTAAAAATACAATAATGCAACAAATACGTTTAAGTATTGTAACGACAAAGACAAGAAAATTAAAAAAAAAATATCATTGTTTTAAAAAAAATAAAAGGTAGAACGTCATCGTAAATAACTATAAATTATTGGCAAGAATTTAATTGAATTTTAACTTGTAATCGCTATGTTGTGTGAATAAATGTTAAGTAATACTAATAAGCTAAATAGATAAGTATTCTTATCTCAGTATTACTCAAAAACTATTTTTCTATCTAAAACATTTTGTCATATAGAATAAAAATATGTTAAGGAAATACTTAATTATCGGTTTTCCTTCCTGTTAAAGTTCTGCATCATTAATTATGTAAATAATGTATAGATAATATTTATTACACAATGACTATGAAGTTAGACCATCTATTTAGAAAGTACACACACGTGTCTCTGAAAGATAGAATAGCATAGATAGGATGCACTACCTGTTGCAGGGTCGTAGGGCGTGGCCAGTAATGTATTTACACCTGCCTGTGCGCCTTTTATAATGAAGGGTTAACTCACAGAACTAATAATAGAAGGGTTAATTCTTCATTCTCACGGTTCTTAGTACAAGGCAAGTGCCGTTGGCATGTGATTTGGTATGCAGCATATATTGCAACTATAATTAATATATACCTATTTATTAGATATTTGTATGGGTCGTCGTGTTTCATCTAAGTACATAGATAGATGCAGCGTGCCATAGTTATATCATGTTGTCAACGTCGTCGTGGCAAATTTGTCAATCCCTGCGATGCTGTTCATTATTGAAAATTTAGATTTATGTATCTGTGCATTCACAATAAATTCACGTCGCCATCAGTCGTCAGCTCGAAGTAATTAATGGTATCATTGAGGTGAAAATGAAACCTGGTGAGTGAATAAAATAGAGAATTTAAGCTAGAGTATATCTAACGTAAAGATTAATTACGCCTGAAATTCAAAATGAATTCAGATATATTTTTTTTTACATTAGCTCAGCATAGTGACTCCGATTCGCCTGATGGTAAGTGAAAAGATGAGCCCAAATTGCAGCAGCAACTTGGGCTCATCCATTGGGCCAGCATGGCAGACACTGCCATGCTGGCCCGCGAGGTGCTTCTTATGTTGTACGAAGGAGGAAACACATGTGCCGGCAAGGCGTTACACTTTTTAATGGTGCAACAGAGGTAGGAGTTGCCGAACTTTGTAATACGCGAAGGTATGTTATCTACAGTGGAATAATGACATCTCAACCCTGCACGCGTGGTTCTGTGATAAGGTAAAACAGTTCTTCAGAGCACTCACCGAGGCGATAAATACACTTAGTGAGCTAATGTTTCTACGAAGTTGAAGAGGTTCTAGGGCCTTGGTGACCTCATCGTTGATTATGCGGACAGCCCGTCGCTGTAACTTATCGAGAGCCTCAAGTAGATATTGTGCAGAACCGTCCCAGAGATGCGAGCAATACTCCACACAGGACCTACCTTGAGCCTTATAGAGAATGATGATAAAGTGCTAGTACTATTTTTTTTAAAGTGTATCCAAAGGTGTTTTGCATTTCGGTTCTTAAGAACCGGAATGCAATATAATAACACAAATATAACCACCACCAATTTTCATACATAATAACCACAGATTACCAAAATTTCAAAAATATAAATCGTGCCTCTACATTTTATCAGATGTCAACATAGACAAAAAATATTATGTATAAGAAACGAAAAATAGCACAAATAATCCAGAATAAAGCGTAAAATCTGCAAACATGCATCACAACTCACAAGTGCAGTGGGGTGCTGCGTAAAGCCCCACAAGTGCGTCCCTCGCTGCATCCCTCCGCCAAGAACAACACACGTAACTATAGCGCATACTAATTGCATTACTGCACCTTCTGCCGTCACACTCTGCGACAGTGACGTCCAAAATTCACCCGGAAACTCATAACGGTTGTATAATAAGGATATATGGGTACTAAATAAATACTATACAGTGTACGTAGTATGCTGTATGTAATAGTAAGTATAAACTATGTTGCAAATAACCTGAAAATTTTACAACACTTAACTAGGAACAAAACACTAAAGCTATATGAAAAAATTCTCATAAAGTGATTACTTCCAATTTAGCTTTAGTGTAGGAGAAAAGGTGAAAATGATAATGATTGGATTTAAATTATCTTTAACAGACGGTGTAATACACCTACCGTATACAAGTACATCTACTTAAAACAGTAATATCAATAATACTATTGGACTAAACTAATAACTTCAATCGACTATCAAATCGAAAAAACCGGGATCGATGCCTAATAGTGCTTTCCAAAAGAAGAAAAGAAGAGTCCGAAGACAATGTAATAAAATAATGGTAGATGGAAAAGCTTTGACAGGCTCAGCTGTGCTTGACTTACATATTCGATTGTCGCAAGAATATTTCTTTTTAATAATTATAAGTATGCACATAGCAAAAATGGCATATATTTTCTAATAATATTACATAGTGTAACCCTCTGCTTGTGGATTGAAATCAATTAATGACGTTGTGTCTAATCCACGAATCCAAGTATGCGACAGATGTGTGAGACAGGGGTTTTTGAAACGAAAATTCATGAGTCCCTCATAGAGGAACGGGAATGAATAGGGCCCTCCCGAATTGTGCAATGTGCTCACACCAAATATTCGCATCTGTCCACTGGCGGCCCAGATCGGTACTGTAGGGTTGGCATTATATCGATATCGATGGTTAATTATTGTTATACAAAAATTAGGGGTCTTGCCAACTATGCTGAAGCTTGGCTGGCCCTTGGAGTCCAGATGCTCTGACAAAAGGTGATAACGACTATGTTAAATGAAAATAAGACTTGTAGAATCCAAAAATCAATCGTTCTCAACCCTGTGGCCTTAGGAGCGATTTTGGCTTGCTATTATGGAGATAATTCCATACTAATATTATAATTACCAAACCGTCAATTTTTTACGGAATTTAAACCACTGAATCGTTTTAGAAATTCAGTTTAAAGACTAGACCGAAAGGGACGCCATAAGCGACTTCTTCCTATCAAGTACTCACGTGAGCTAAGCGATTGGCAAGGCTATATTAAAGACGAGAGAAATACCCCGTCCGAATAACTTGAAATTCGTTGTTTGTTTGTGAGTAGACATGAAATAACAAAGTTTGTAAGAAAAGATTAAAGAAAGGGTAGATATAGTCATAGTAAATATGGTACACATAGTAGATAGTGTCATACAATTTGAATACAGAATTTAGAGGAAAAAGGACGAGAAAGAGAGGGGAAAAAGACGTAAAATTAATTATTTTGTAGAGTAAGGTTGCAGGAACGAAACAATGTGAAAGAGGTATCGTGGTCTACGTAATGACATTGATTATTTAGCTCTTCCGATGCTTCTATAAATTTATCATAAATTGCATTTTACCTCAAGCTGGGCTAGATATTGGTTGAATTTAAAACATGCTAATCTTTCAAATGCAGGATTCTATTTAGTAAAATATTCTCACAGGTTAATGGATTTACCCAGGAGAAGCTGGATCTATTATTTGTCATAAAATTAATTTTATATATACCTGGGTATTGTATACATGTGTATGAGGATTGACGGACCATGTATCAAATTCGCGAAATAAGTTCACACACACACTTTTAAGACTAGTAATAGTCGTAAAAGAAAATTACAACGAGCCTGGTATTTGTAGCAAAATATTAAAGACTTGAAGTGTGGTCCCTCAATCCTCACACGCTATATCCGAAATCTCCGGAAGTATTATAAAAATAAAGATATGTGTTTACCAGAACCTATTCTCTAAGTAACAGTTTGTAAAGTATCAAAACTTAAAAGTACATAATAACGTAAACGCTATGATCCCTCAGACCTAAAAATCAGATTCTTTTTTTGTGAATATCATTCAATTAAATTGGTCGAGCCATATTTTTTTCAGTTGAATATTTTGTACGAGTATATCTAGAATTTGAGACAATGACCCTCAATCCTCACACACATTATTCATACAATGTTTAATTCTACAACATGTTCGAATTCAAAGTCAGGGATCATTTAAGAACTTCCTCCTAGGACGCCTCTGTAATACTGTGTGATACTCATTTACGGCAAATCAATCAAGTGCGCTCACTTCCTGAAAGCAGCGCAGTTTTGCAAACACAGCGGAACCGGTATTGTTTCATACTAAGAACCGTATACGTACGAGACATGTTCCAACGGACTTTATGTTTCCTGTTTCCAATGAGAATGTAAACATGAGCTCTTTGTTTGGCCGGCGCAAGTAATCTAACTCGCGCCAGGCTATTCTGATGTTACATATTCTCACTTAATTCTCACCCACTGGGTGCTGTAAAAGAGGCGCAGAAAACGGGTTCATGTTTCAATTTATTTTCGCACAAACACCATAATGGGTAATTTTGTCGATAAGATAATAATTGCCTCGTCTCGCCTACTCTAAAGTAATCGGACGCTGCACTCTGTCCCTCGCTGAGATAAAGTCGCCCTAGCATTCGAACAAGTGGCTCACGCACACTCATATATAATCAGGAAGTACAATAGAGATTAAAGAGTCTTGACACACACATACTCTTGGCATTAACGTAATAATATTGTGTACCATCCAGTATTGTTGGCGGAATATAATATTGCGTACGCACACAAAGGAAGAATTTAAATAAAGCGTCTCTCGCGTTGTACCAGGAAGTAGTAGCTTACTCACACATGGGAAGTGCGATACGAGTTAGTTAGTAGGTATTTTGTGTTGCGCTGGCGCACACTTGTGCGTGAACTCTGCGTGGGAGAGCGCGCACATGGCCCGACTGGGTCGCACCAAGCGAACCCCCAGACGAAACATTTTTTATAACATTATAATAATAATATGTCACACAAAATGTTGTAGAACGGTCGACACGTGATTTAAAACGTGTAGCATATAAGTTACCTACTAAAATCGTAAATAGGTATCATTTTGCTCAAATTTCTTCAGCACTTTATGTCAAGATTCAGCACTACATAGATATCGCATCGACCGAGATTATTCCTTCAATTCGTACCGTTATCAGTTTTAAATATTAATTTTGATTTTTATAAAAGTGTAAAGCGAAACGAGACGACCTCTCTTCACTTGATTTTGTTTAGGTTCTTTATAGTTCATAGTTCTTTATTTGCGTTTCATGTTGTACATCAGTTCTCACAATATGTAGTTAGTTCCAAACATGAACCCTGGTAGGGCACAGCAAAACTTATATCAAAACATCTAATGGATTATACATGCCTATTTTATGGATATAAAATTAAATTATTAATAAAATTTGATTATAAAATTATACTATAAAATTTCAGACGTTATTCACAATATTAATGTCATGTGTATTTATTATTATATTAATGTCATATGTTTTTCTCTACAACTACTGAAGGCATGAAGTATAATAATTATGTACCTACATATGAGAAAACGTCTATAAATATCAAAATAGTTTATCAAATAGCATACAGCTAGTCCTCCTTGTCGTTACACAACACAACACGATATGTGCCCTCTTCCATACGGGTGCATTCCCAACCCGGTTTTTTGATCACGTCGATCTCAACAAACTGAGGGGTCGCTTTGTCATGTGACACTTGTGCGTACAGAATCTCGCCCAGGGGGTTACTCGTTAAATTCATGGATTAATTGTCTATTCAGAGCAGTCAGTATAGCATCGGTTTGTGTGTTCGTTGCACGATACCTCATTGTGCATCTATTTCTATATATATGATCGAAGACTCATGTAGGTAAATTTTTACTCTTATGATGTTGATTTTATAGAAAATGACAGTACAATAGTTGTACGATTGTAGGAGGCCGTAGGTTTATTTTTTGTCAAGAATGATAATGATTGATATCATTATCTCGAAAATTCTCGACAAAAAAATATCTGTTCAGCACAATTGTTAGCTACTTACAAGCATACAATCTGTAAAACACAATGTTTTTAAAATAATTTGATAGTTATATTACTGCGAATAATGCAGAAATTAATGCAGAAAGCCTGTAGAGGTGCTGCAGTAGCAGTAAGGATCGCAACTTCGATCATTAATACTATAGATAGATAGATAGAATATGCATACTCCATGCACAAATTCGTTACCCTAAGTTTGCCTTGAAAAGATTACTCTCAGGGCAGGATTTGCACATCAATGAAAACTATAAGTATAGTAATATGTATAATGACAATCATTATTATGTACCTGTATACGAAGATATGTAAACCATCACTGATAAATAATTATATTATATTAGAGATAATACTATGTTAGTGATCGAAGGATCGCATCGAGAAGAACTTATGTTAGAAGCGTATATAGGCCATTTTTTTATACACCGTCGAGTGGTCACCATGGCAATTAAAAACGCTCGCATGTGTGTTTGTTATTGACGTGGTATCAATAAATCCTTTTTTGTTTTTCGATGTTGCCATGTGTCCGTCCGTCACTCCAAGCATTATATTGTGATTTTATCTAATTTGTGGTTGCGTGACTCAAGCAAATGCTTGTTGCCATCGTCTGAGGCCGCCGGAAGCGGACGATTTCTTTGCCAAGCGTAATTACAGACTTGGAGAACGTAGGTCACATGCAAACTTTACCTATTAATCTAAATCCATAATTCATTACAATTGCAAAATTGATTGAAATTGAAACCCCCTTTTTTCATTAGTGTTTTGTAAATGTGGCGAGTAGTTTTTAATGAAGAAATTTATTTTAGTCCAACAGGGGAAATACCTATGACTCACAAAAGACCACAGCCAAATTACAACACCTAAGTAACCTAAAGATTATTGTGTTCCTGCGAGTGAGTGAGTGAGGTCACTAGACGTGACAAGATACTGCATTAGCAACGAAGGTACTTGCAATCGCCCGAGTAATGCTTCTGCTTTTGTATGCGTCTATAGGGCAGCCGCTTCACATCAGGCGGCCCGTATGCTTGATTGGCAGTTGGCATCCAGCTTGGTATGAAAAGATATTTAATAAGGATGAAAGACATGTGACGAAGAGAACGATTAATTTGAATATAAATGGTTATAATGAGAGAGGAAGCCAAAAAAGAAATAGTTGGATTGTGTGAGAGATGAGATTGAGTAAGAAACGAGTAACTATAGATATGACGGGTGAGATGGGTGAACGGAAGAAAAATACTTTTTTTATACTACTCGGGTGGAAGGCAAGCATACGGCCCGCCTGATGTGAAGCGGTTACCGTAGCCATATTAACGCTCGCAACCCCCGCTGTCGCTGCTTTCTGGTGACCTTACTCACTCGCAAGGACACAACAACCCTGAAGGGAATTGTTATTTGGCTACGGTATTCTGTGAGGTGGAGGTACATTCCCCAGTCGGGTAGCTTACAATTACGCTCCCTACCTCTCTTTTCGCCAGAGCTTCGTTTGTCAGTCAGCAGGGTGTACGCGTGCAGGTGAAGTTGGCTTTGGTTCCAAGATGTTAATGAACCACTTACACCCCTATTACTGTGCCGACACCAAATAATGAAAAAAAGAAGCCAATGAATAAAAAAAGTCTAATTATAAATTATATTCACGGTGTGAAACTAATGCATAAGAAGTAAGTAAAATAAAGAAACAATAAGCAAATAATTATATTATCAATACATTACAATAAAACTTATATTTCTGAAGCAAATTAAGTCAACTTATTTTGCTTCACTAAGACTCTAAATAAATAAAATACTGTATTCTAAGACAGTATCAAGTCAAAACATCTTCGAAAGCCAACTGACTGAATACAAAAACTTTACAGCAGCGTTCAGTTTTAGGTAGGTATGTTTTATATATGCAGCCTTGAATTGAAATTTACATACAAACATGCGTCAGTTCACTGGCTTGAATAATGTTATGTAATAAGTATCTATTTGTATATTTCATATACATACAGAAAAATCATTCGAATTCATGGAGAAAATAACGCGACTCTTCAGGATGCCTACCTACTTTTAAATAAATTCGAGGGGAGGCACATTATATACGTAAGTACTTCTTGTTCGTCATTTTTTTTTTTGGCATCGTAGTCTATATACCAAAGGCATCACTCACTCGTTGCCGACCCAATAAAACACCTTTACGCCTTTCTTGAAGAACCTCATACAATAGTCGCCTGGGAAAACCTTGGCACGCAGGAATTTGATTCCACAGCTTGAGAGCTTGAGGTAGAAATCTTCTCTAGAACCGCATATTCATGACTCATTCCAGACTTATGAGCTTTGCGACATTACAATTATACTTAGTATCAATTCTAGATCATCTCTTTTAGCCATTTATCATTGTCTTTAGTCCTTTACTTGGTATAAGTATTCTTTGTGTTGTTCTGAATCCTTAAAACTCTATTATTATCTGGTATTAGCGCAAAATGTGTTACCACATTTCTTCGTTTCCTGCATTCACTCTTTATTTATATTTACATAATTTGGTGTTTTATATTTTCTTTATCTCGTTTTATATTATTTTACATTAAGGTAACACATTTTTTATTACGATTTCACAAGTTTACTTTATTAGGTACCTATTCATTGCTAATGAACACCCGCCACCGATTCTGTGCTAAGTTCGCAACGACCAGAACCTTATAAAGTGGAGGCTCGAAGTATTCCCGAGAATTTACTGAAAACATTAGTTTTTAAAAATGCTATTAAAATCAGTCCAGCCATTTTACCGTGCTGTGCGTTCAAATTTCAACAAACTGAACATTATTTTGATTTCTTTTCGATGTCAGTCATATAGATCGCCAACACACTAAGCCATGAGAATTTAAAAAATGTGTACCTACTAATTCAACCCTTTCTTCTATTATTTATTATACAAGTAGTACAAATAATAAAAGAACTTTTATTTTAGTTTTGTGGATAAAACATGAGACCTAAACCATATGGCGGCTAGTATTGCTTGTCTTGAAATATTTTTTTATGCTCAAGAATCCTCCCAAAAGTATTTATACTCCATTTATACATTTATATTGAGCGAGAATCTACTAACCTCAGGATATATTCTTTACCTCTGGTTACAGGTTACTTTGCAAGTTCTTATTATCATTTATCCTCCGACAAATATTTATACTCAGCTTATTTGTCCATATTAACTATTATTAACCGCAACTACCACATAATATCTTAATAACAAGGTAATGATAATTCAATTTTTGTGTAAACTACCAGGTAGTAGGCAATAGGTCACTTTTTAAGTGCACATCAACATTTTAGTAAATACTTCGACAAATATTCATACTGCGTATGTATTAATATACGTTCATATTAACCGTGAGTTACCACAGGAATCTAAATAACAAGGCACTGATATTTAGATTTTTGTGGTCACTTTTTAAGTGCAAATTCTGTTTTTTAACTATCTAATTACAATAAAATTGACTGGCAGTTAAATCATTAACGTGGTAATTATCTGTGTTAATTGGAATAGCCCGAGGTATTCTAAAATAAGTAACCAAAGTATGACTAACTCAATATTTTTAGTTATCCACATTTACAGTTGTTTCTCAATACAACACAAGACTGCCTACTAAGGCACTAAGTGGCGCAATTTTTTCGGTGTGACATCGTTGCCTAGTTTTGACTGCCACCTGATTATGTAATAAGAACAACAACAGTGGAATCGGGGTCGCAGATCGTGAACGAGTGCTCGGAAGTGCGTTGCAGTTGCAACATATTCTGTTTGTAGTTTATTGTTACGTATGGCAATCTTGGCGATTAATGCGATTTTGAGAAAAGGTTGCACTTCAGCGTAGCTACTAAGATGCATTATCGATAACGGAAAACCATATTATTTAAAGCGTTTGCTGGAGGCAAACGTCGAATTGTCAAACAACTTTTATTCGATACGTACGTATAGTATATTTATTTACCGTTATATACGTAGTAAATCTATCTACGAGTATATGTTAACAGTGTCAACTTATGATTGCCTAGTAATATGCCACCTATATTTACTTCACTATCTCTCTCCTTAACGATTGTCTGAACGAAATCGGACGCCTTTTATGCATGAAAGTTTCTTGTAATGTAATTCTATCATATTGGTACAACAAAGAATACCTATAATTATATTCTATTCTAATGATTCTTTAAAAAAATACGGTATTTCATATCATGCGCATCCGATTCCTCAAAATCCTTTGAAACTGTCGTTACTTTTAGTGAACATCGTGAAAGAAATGTGCAACTTGGAATCAGATTTTGTGTAAGACTTATAAGCGAGTGTTAGGTAGAAAAGTCAGGCCCTGTGATCGCATATTGCCGTCCAAGGTCTCACCTATATCTAATAAACTATGAATATAACGAAAGAAGTCTTTATATCAAAGTCTAAGCGAATACCAAACAAAATTCGTGAAGTTTTAGATATTTTTTTAGGATGATCACTAAAAGTAACCATGGTTTCAAAAGATTTTGACGAATGGGCCATCGGACCGCATGCACAATTCATATCAGGTACTCTGATACAGGCTATATGAACTTATTAGACATCGTAACTATTTATAAAAAAATGGCATGCTTTTTTGGAAATTGTACCTACGTAAATGCAGACTAGAATGTCACTGTTCGCTGTTGTTGTAACAACATTACACTCAACTGGGTTAAAAAGATTCGTTAAGAATAACTATGTAGTTTCTTAACCTGAAATTGCTATATAATTTTAATTATCGTTATACTTAATCGTAATAACATGTGATAAAGAAATAGACTAATTAAGACCTCAAAAAGTAAAAAAAAAAGTAAAAAGACACATAATCACGTTTCTTTGAAGCACCTACTGTGGAGTATATAAACTTGGATGGTAATAAGTAATGCGTCTGATCCGGGTCAGTGCACAGGAAACGCTGGCATTTCCATACGATTGCAATTTAAAATAGCTCGGTATCCGGTGCAGACTTCCGGCATATTAGCGACGCTTTTCCCACCATTAATCTTTGTACCCACTTTTCTTTCAGACTTTTTTCATTGATGTAATTGCTAGAGTCTGATGCTTTTTGAATCCGAGTCATCGTCTTATATATTATTAAGAGACCTTATATTATAGGGACGGGGGGACTCACCATACATTCTTACCACTATGTCTCCTGTGTATCCAGGATAACAGCGGCGACCACCAAAAAAGGCAATAAACAATGAAGTATATAATAAGTATATAATAAAAAATAAGTATATGCAGTAGTAAGAGGTAAGACTATGGCTGCCTTGGAACTCGCAACGATTTTTCTTACGACTTCCCTTCCTAGCACTGCAAGAGACAAAAATATGGCAAATATTATTAATAAATAACAGCATTAAAAGCCTAAAGAGATGGCTAGTCAACTGAAGCTCAACTGCCGTGCTCTACGGATTTTAAGTATCTAAAACACTATTGGGGACATAAAACATTTAGTTGTTACCTAACACATCGATTCCAATAATAATCGTCTGAACGCTTAGTAATTTCTCCCTTGTTGCTATCTTCTATTATTTATTTTCATAGACAACCAAATTTGATACACATTGTACTAGTAGCACGAGCACCAAAATGGCGTAGCCTGAATTCTGAAGGAAGAAAATGTTCTCTACATTTTCTACTGCTGTATTAGGTTATATTAACAGTGTTTTAAGGCGGTAAATTTTCATAGCAGAATGAAGTACTTAACCCTATATTTTTACGATATCTACTAATTAGATAATAGAACCTACAGAAAATAATTCAGAGGATTTCCCCATTACAAGGTTGAACACATATGAAACTGAATTTAACACATATGAAAGCTAGGATCATATCGTTGAAGTCGATTCCGATCGAATATTTTAATTCCAAAAATAGGCCTTAGATTTAAGTTAATGTCAAATACCTTCAGCTTACTCTGTACAGCTCCAGAGTCTCTACCAGCTAAACTGAAGCGAAGCTAGCGGGGAGTTCGTCTTCTATATGAACACCCCCTGACTCGAAGGCAGAATCAGCCCACGGGTTTAGTAGTTTTTTTTTATACTACGTCAGTTGGCAGACAAGCATACGGCCCGCCTGATGTGAAGCGGTTACTGTAGCCATATTAACGCTCGCAACATAAAATATCGCTCGCGTGCCGCCACCCCCGCTGCCAACGCAGCATCTCCTTCCTTTCTCATGACCTCACTCACTCGCAGGAACACAACAGCCCTCAAGGGAACCGTTATTTGGATGCGGTATTCTGTGAGGTGAAGGTAATTCCCCAGTCGGGTAGCTTACAATTACGCTCCCTACCTCTCTTTTCGCCAGAGCTTCGTTTGTCCGTCAGCAGGGTGCACCGCGTGCAGGTGAAGTTGGCTTTGGTTCAAAGATGTTGATGAACCACTTACAGCCCAATAGTTTTTGATTTTATTCATTACAAACAATATTAAAACATATAATATTATAAATCTTCTCTTTATAATATTAGTATAGATGTAGATGAATCCCGACTATTCCAGCCGCTAAAGTTTAGCTTGCAATTCTAGGAGATTGTCATGGTTTTGTACAATCCGCGTATATTCTATAAATTTCGACGCAGAATAATGAAAGGTACACAACCGGACACGACGGGTCCGTGCTTCCGGCGCCGCTTTTCCTTTTCCGCGCTTCAACCATCGGAAGCTGAGCAGAGATTCGCGTCCCCCGTCCGCCCCGCAACCCCCACGACCGGTGCTCGCAGGCCGTACCCGCCTAATTTCCTCTTTCCGCGTGTATTAATTTCCGGCTTAAACTATTTCATGTCTTCATTTCCTATTAACGTTCGATGTAAATTTGCGATATAAAAATCTTCAAATTGTTGCAATACGTACGTTACTTTTTGTTATTTTGGACATTGTATGATCATTTTTAGACAATAAAAATATCTAATTGGTAATTTCAATTACAACGATCAACCTTCCTTGTCCAATGAATATAATTAACTACTCCCATGCGTTCTCTATAACGTAGAACATTTTTTCGGAATGACAGAGTCTCTAAAATGCTAACAACGACTGAAGGACTGCGACGATGAACTCTACACTCCAAGGCAACTAAAAGCATCAAGTGTATTATTTTATTTATTTATCTCAATAATGTATAAAGTAACATAATGCGGAATTATTGCTAAACTTTGGGCGAACAAATGCAAACATAATAATAATATGTGCTATAATATATGTTATCTGTTATGGATAATGATAAACATACACAATAAATATGTGTACAGGATACAGGGGCCCTACAGGCTAAGCTGAAGCCTGATTTATTACCATTGGATTCTTTTGATTGCGAAAATCAAATTTTAGCTTAGATTTATTGTAATTGTGTTTAGCTTAGCTGATAGCAACCCTGGAGCTCAACCGACTGAGCGGAAGATATTTGTTAATAACTTAAACGTAAGACCTATTTTTCGAATCAAAATATTAGATTGTAATCGGCTTCAGCTTCGGCGATAAGGCCCCAGGTAAAAGCACCTCAACCCTGACACTTCGTACCGTTCTTATGCCGTATGTAATAAGAGTTACAATCGCATTGTGACTGTCAAGCATGATCTGCTCTTGCTGTACAGCTAAGATGAAGAAAGGGAAAAAACAAATTTGTTAGAAAAAAATCTTTTTTTTTTATTCTTGTTTAAAATAATGCGCAAACTCATTTGCTCAACAATTTCTCCATACAGTAATCACTATCGTCCAAAAGACCGTCGACAGTCTTTCCTAAAATCCCTTAAAATATAAGTTTAAAAACTTCACTAACTAAAATGCTCCTATGGCCTTAATAAGCTGATTTTAAGTTTCGTAGTCATAAACGTTTCATAAAATCCTTATAACTATGACCGATAAAAGACGTTTTAAATTTGTCACGTTGTCGTTTTGGTTAATTTGATAGACGAAAAATACCAGTTTTGCACTCTGGTAACTGGTAAGGTTGACGATTGACATAAAATTATTACATGGCGTTTCCTTCTCTTTTGATTTTGAACTAATTTAATGCAGTGAATGTAGTTGAATTGTAAAAACTAATGCATAATGAGAATAAAACCTCGCACAAGTACAATTTTGCATCTCCCAGTCAGCTGTCTGTCCAAGTGTCTAGTCGGCCATATTTGTCGCTAATAAAGGTTTGTAGTAGAGTCCACCGTTCTAATTTATAAAGCCGTTATTATAGACTTATAGTTCTATAAGTATAAGTCTATAATCTTAATGCTATATAACGTTTATAAATAGTGATTTTTGAGATCTCCCTTTTAGCAGCTTATTAAATCTGCTATGCCTTTTTATGAATAAGACTGTGAAAGTTTTGTCTGTATATTAAATATATAACGTAGTGATACATATTTTGTAAGCTACATTCAACTAAGTACATCTGTCTGTTGTTCCCAAAAGTAGACTGATAGGGAGTAATTTTAGCACTAATTCTGCCTTTTCTACTATGATCAAAGCTTTTGTACCATTATTTTGTAGTCAATAAAATTTAAATTTATTTATTTATTAAATTGATTAATAGTTCAACAGATAACCTTATATAATAAAATAAAACATAATGAAATAAATACAATACTCCAAAATAAGTAATAGTACTGCCGTAATAATAGATAACGAACGTTAAACAATTACTAATACATAATAGAAACAATAACCAATACTAGGACTATGGACACTAGGATAGACCTCCAAAAACAGCAATGCATAGGGTGGTAACAAAATACCCTCGTTGAGAACTAAAAGTATGCGCACACGCAATGAACTTATTTCTGGCACTTCCGCATGTGGTCGGTTTCGAGTTCGTCCAGTCATCGCATTCCGTTCATCCTGCTAAAGCAACCTTTAAATAATGTTTCAGATTTACCGTAACAAGTGTACTTATGTCATTACAAGTTTTATTACTTATTAATCCACTAACATGTCTATTAAATAGATTTCCAATTATTATTCATATATATAGAATCTGACTATATGATGCCTGATTAGCAATAAAATTTACATATATTTTTATATGGATGGTTATTTGCGATCAATTATTATACAAACAACTATATCAGTATGTAAATAAATCAGCAATTTCATAGGAAAAATAAAACAATAACAAGAACGCACCCGTTAGACTAAACGCATAATATCAAAACGTCAGCAAAGAAAGTAGTAGTTACAAGTTCTGCGGTCACGGTCACGTTTGGACGAACATCATAGTCTTTTATTCTCCAAATTACTGCACATAACTCCACGACAACGCCTGCGTGCCGCCACCGCACCGACCGACGCACGGCGGCTGACGGGCGAGTGAGCGAGACAAAGCACCAGGGAGCGCGGGGCGGGCGAAGGGAGCAACAGGTAAAGATTCCGAGGCCACTTCCGTCTTGGCTGCCGAATATTTCTGTCTCGAACCGGTAGTGGGCCGTCGGCCAGGGCACACACAACATTATCTCGACCTACACATACACACCGACACATTTAAAACTTTGGCTTCTGACCGCTCCAGGAGGATTCGAAACGGGGAACATGCCAACTAATAGCTACTCGTCCACGACTCGTAATGATTCATCATGAAAGTCTGTCTGTACGGAATGTCTTTCGTTTTACTGTCAAATAACTAATAACATACCTACATCATTATGTATGAAGATTATTTAAGCACACAACATTGTACCAACGTGGCTCGCGAGCGTCACAGTGTCCAATATAATATACATACTAGCAAGTACATAAACCAGAACGAATGAGCTCAGCTTTAAACCGGTTGGCGATCATATTGTCTCATTCCACACCAGGAAACTGCCGCTAAGCATCTCACACGTTTCCTGTGCTTTGTCTTAGTACTACCACAGAGTACAGTCTTTGACTGATAAATCTGAAAGCAGAATAGGTGTATTCTGCTTTCAGATTTATCAGTCAGTCGGAAACATAATTTTATTTTCTCCATTTTCTGATATTCAAAAACCAAAATATTATAAGTATCCCCAGTTAGCGCAAACTAGTGCCGATCCCGTAACTACATTACAACAAGGAAATATTGCAAGTTATTAAAAACTCGCGCGCTGACGTAATCCCGCTACACAGCTAGCACTTCCGCGTGCCCTAGGCAGGCGCACTGAACTACTTAGTTCTAGCCTCATCGCTGAAGCTTGTTTTTGAAAGCCAATAACAAGTGCTCACACAGAGTCACCGGTCAACGTCTGTTTCCCCGTTAACGGGTTGCGGAAACAATACTCGTGCCGTACTTTAGTTTTAAAAATGGGTTTTGGTCTGGCTCCCGAAGTTTTATCTCGGCAATATGTGCGGTGCGGCAGTACGGGGCAGAGGCGGAAAGGACGGGGGGAGCCGGCGGGCGCGCGTCCGTCCGCCCGCGCCGCCACCGCGCCGTGCCATCAGTCCGCGTCAAAGAGCTGCCCGCGACGCTTGTCTGCGAGCTAGTTCCCTCAGATACGCTGCTGGTTTACGGCGTGCCGTAACACGACACGTTTGGAGGGACCGCCGCTGCTCCGCGTGTGTCTGGTGCTCTGTGAACATTGGATATTGTGCTACTAGTGTTGTGACAATGTACATGTGCTGAATTCTCCGGCACCCGTCTTAGGATTTTTGACGACGCAACCAGTTCCGGATCAGCTCAGCCGGTAAGTAGCGGTGCTTATCGCAGAACGCGCTATCGCGGACTCACGCATTTCCGACCGCGCCCGATAAGGTGACTGTGGTGATGGTTGTGTGGTAAATGATATGGTGTTAAAATCCGGCAACAAACATTACGCGTATTAAATATTTACATACCTGGAAACCGTTCCGGCCCGATAGCAACAGGTGGACTTACAACTTTAAGAAGGTTCTCCTAGGAATAATGTTTAAAATGTCTTATCAGCAAACAACAAGTACTTACATCGCTATCAGGAGTATTGTCTCTCTTCTTCACCTTCTACATTATCTACATGACAACAGTTGCCAAAAAGTAACCAAAAAGGAATGGAATGCATGATCAAAAAGATTACCCTGGAATATATCTACATAAGTAGTACCTACTTACTTTAATTATTTTTCAATCTACAACGGATGTAGTGTAACTACCGACCCTTTGTAAATTTTATCCTCCTTTATCAACTCCCTCAGGGGCTTCGCACATAGTATAATAATAATAATAATCGCCCTCGTATAGTGACAATGCGCCACTGATCCTCGCAAAAATTGCGACCAGCAGGTGACGTCCCTAACATCAAATATTATAATAGGCAGAGGGGCGTACGGATCATCGTACGATCGCGTTATGATCTTTATAGTCGCGAATAATTGAAAAATAAACTCACAAAGAGGCCTACGTATAATGGCTAAAACTTTTCGTCAGTTTCCTACCGTCCGAGAACTTCTTATCAAATAACTTGTTTATATACTGTAAAAATCCTATTGATATGAAACTTGGGTTATCGAATGTAGATAACTTCGGAACTCATCTCGTTCGTTATTTTATTTTCGTTCAGTCTTTATACTGACTAGTATACATTTTAAGATTTGATTTGTATTTTCTATCTGCCTTTCTAAGTCATCTCCGTATAGACAGTAAAGTTAAATGCCCAGTTATGGGCAATACGCATATTAGGCATTAAAGAGTGTTTATTTGGAACCTAACAAGAATGCCGGCATTTTGCCGATCACTAGTTAGACTAGACCACTCTATTTAACGTCCCATGTACATTTGTATTCAGATATTCACGCCTACACTTGTTTATAGCTACTCGTAATTAGGTAAAATTATCAATACGTGAAAAAAAAACAAAACAATAAGTACAAATGCTGCCTTGTTAAAAAAAAGTCAGGAGGGAGATAGCCACCTTTCAACCTACCTAAGGCCTTGTTCATGTCAATACTTATTATTATTATTATATGAAATTCATATTGATTATATTGCCATAGGCTACGATAACTGATACACATCACAAGTGGGATGTATTCTTATCATCTGACGTAGTATAAAATTGACAAATATTTACATACTTAACAATGAAATGGAATTCTTTATTTTGCCTCTTGACCCTTGTGAACATTTAGTCGTACATTTTGTTATGAATCAAAATCTAATTTATTTCTTTATTTTTTATCTGCTAACATTTCGGAAATAACCATTGGCGAAGAAGAAATACCAAAAGAAACTTGTCAATTTGGGTCTTGTTTTAGATCATCAATTAGATACAATAATTTCAAGTAGAGTATTTCAGGTCACAGTATAAGTAATAGTATTACGTCCAGATAACGCATGAACACTCCCGGCCACTCTCATCTACCCTCTGAGACAAATCTGAAAAAAGTTTGTATGGCGCCGCATGCACACACGCTCATTCATTCTCTGCACAGATGCCATTGTTTATATAATAGTAAACGACGCGACATTTGTATGGAGTGGCCGGGGTGTGGTCAAGTGTAACTGATACAATGTTATAATAAAGCATTTCGCCTTAGCGGCGAAACCGGTCGGTAAATATAAATGTAATTACGTGGAACAGTACAAGTGGTTTATTATAACATTATGATAATAATGTTCGACCAAGTGCCATCAATCAGTAGTATCAACTTTGTAAGTGATAAATGTCATACTTATACCAATATTGTGTTATTTTTTGGTTACAAATTTGAGTTTATTATTTTCACAAACCAAGGACATCTAAGTGTAGGAAAGTCATACTACTAAAAGTTAAAACATGGTATTTAAACGTATAATACTCGATATTAGACCAATTAAAATAATTATTTTACATCAAAAATAGTAATGGCTTAAAAGTACAAACGGCGGTTGTATCGCTAAGCGATCTCTACGCAGGCAACTTTAGAGTAAATAATTAACATAAGCATACCTAATTAGAAAGAGATAAACAATAACATCACCATAACAATTATCTACAATGCAATAAAAATTCGTAAATAAACTGTTGATATGACACAAGGCGCCATCTGTTGACGAGTACCTATGCCTCTATAAACGTTGTAGTATGTCAATCATTATTTATAGTCCCTTACTCTAATCTTAAAGTAATTAAACACTTAACTCTAGGGTAACTTATTTTCAATGCAATTTTAAGTTCACTATTCTAATATCCTAGACTAGCTAACTTACTTAAATAAACCCTAATACGAGGGGAGGTCAATAAGTTCGCGGAATGAGAGAGAAGGAGGTTGAAATTAAACACCAAATTATTTTTCCTTTTCAATATATTCTCCTTTAACCCTAATACATTTTTCGGATCTCTCAAATAGCTTGTTTATACCATCGAAAAAAAATGATTTGTCTTTGGTGTCAAAATAGGCCGAAATTGCCGACTTGACTTCATCATCGTCGTCAAATTTCTTTCCACGCAGCTCTTTCTTCATTTTTGGAAATAAATAATAGTCACTGGGGGCCAAGTCTGGACTGTATGGCGGGTGGTTTAATTGTTCAAAGCCGCATCGGTGAATGGCAGCCGTCGCAACATGGCACGTGTGGACGGGTGCATTGTCGTGCAAAAGGAGCACACCTTTTGACAGTTTTCCTCTTCTTTTTTTCTTAATGGCTTCTTTCAATCTTTCCAGTAAAGAAGCGTAGTACTGTCCCGTTATAGTCGCACCACGTTCTTTATAATCGATCAGTAAAATACCTTCTGTATCCCAAAAGATAGTCGCCATGATCTTTCCGGCCGATTGTGACACTTTGAACTTCTTTGGAGGAGGTGTGCCTTTTTTATGCCACTGCATCGACTCTTGCTTCGACTCAGGTTCATAGTGGTGAACCCAGGTTTCATCTCCAGTAACAATCCGGGCCATAACATCTTCCTTTCTCTCTCCACAGAGCTCCAGAAACTGGTGAGAGCACTCGACACGCTCGCGTTTTTGAAGTGGCGTGAGCATTCTCGGAACCCATCTTGCACTGACTTTAGTCATCCCAAGATGATGATGTAGGATATTTAAAATACTTGATTCGGATACTCCAACCATTGCTGCAAGTTGCTTCTTCTTCAGTCGGGCATCTTCCAATACAAGTTTTTCTACTTTTTCGACGATTTCCGGTGTGGTGGCCTCAATTGGCCGTCCGGAGCGGGGGTCGTCTTCAATGGACTCCCTTCCTTGTTTGAAAAGACCATGCCACTTGTAAACCATGGTTTTACCAGGGGCAGAGTCCGCGTAAACCGCTAACAGCTCTTGAAAAATCGTCTGAGCGGATTTTCCTTGCTTGGTAAGAAACTTAATAACGGCACGGTGTTCAATTTTCTCCATACTGGCTGACTTCTTCCCGATTTAGTTGTTTGCAGGTCGATAACTCAAAAGTTAATGACACGATTAGGTTCAAACTTGGTATATATACTCTTAATGAGGTGCTTAACTAGTGCCTACCTGGACGGGTAAATTTATCCCCATCAACCCCTCCATTCCGCGAACTTATTGACCTCCCCTCGTAATAAGGTAGGGCTCCCAGTTATGTTAGGAGGGTTGAAAGCATTCAATTTCACTTATGGCGCTATCGACAAATCTGAAGACTATCCTTTCCTATGAGGAAGCCTTGTACATAAATTACTAACGCCCCTCCCCTCCCCCGGCCTTGCCCGTGTGGGTTTTCCCTCAATTTGGAAATATTTTTCATTGTTCGATAAATGAGCTATCCAATACTAAAACAATTTTTCAATTCGATCCAGTAATTCCTGGGATTAGCGCATTCAATCAAACAAACACGTCAGCTATATAATATTGGTAAAGATATTAGGGGCCATCCATAAATTACGTCACACGTTAAGGGGGAGGGAGGGGGTCGATGAAGTGTGACATTGAGTGACAAGGGGGTGGGAGGGGTCCTACGTGACATTTCAAAATCTATTATAATCTAAGTGTTAAAACACGAACTTTGAACTATTAACGAAAAACTCAAAAACATTTGCAACTCTAGATGTAAATTTGCAAAATATATTACGTCACATTAGGGAGGGGGGAGTGTCACGAATGTGACCAGCTGAGACAAGGACGGGGGGAGGGGCAAAAGCTCATGAAATTCGTGTGACGTAATTTATGGATGACCCCTTATATGTGTTATGTTAATCTTGCAAACAGATTGTAGCGATTTTGATGGAATTGATAAATAGGCGTTTACGGAGGCCGGAAAATCGATCTAGCTGGGTCAGATTTTGGGAAATTTATTTTCTACCAGAAAAACTCATTAGATATTATACTATAATATAAACTAGAAACAAACAAAATTTCCAGAAGTATGCTAATTGACATCTAGCGCCATCTAGTATAATGTAATATAGACAATGTTAGCCACTTGAATATAAATGTCACTACGTGTCACTTACATGAAAGTTCATCTATATTCATAAAGTTAATTAAATTCATGAAAATTCCCCTGGGAACGTTATCTAATAAAAAAACCCTCAGAATCTCGAGGATCCAATTACCGACTATAAAATTAAATCCGGAAATCATATTGCTGGGTTTCGGAAATCGAACTTCGATGTACGTTTGTAGTAATCAATTTAGTCGTACACGCGGTATATAATGTTATACCCGGTACTAAACGGTCACTAATTATAACAATGACCGTTTAATTCATCGAAACTTATTACGAATAGAAGTATTCGCGTTGATTGATGAAATTAACGAGAAAATAATGGTAACTAAGTTACTCCTTATAACATCAACTACCTGCCAGTGAAAATCTCGTCCATAAAATAAAATAAGCCAAAAGTAACATACAAGCGACAAAAGTATTTTTACCTTCTTATGCGTTTAGAAAAAAATATTATTTTAATATTATAACAGACACTTCAATTTCATTTATTTGTATAGAACAGATAGATTTATTTAAAACCTAATTGACCAAAATAAATACAATAGGCGGGCTAAATCCCAGTTTCGTGTCCGATGAACAATTACATAACTCACACTGTGGCATATGTATACAACATACTACAAATCTTATACATGTGCATTGTAACATATAAAAATCCTGTTTAAAAATTTGCACATTGAGTGTAGTTTGGTCCAATTTGAGAGAAATGAATTTGTTTGAAAGTCTGAGTGAACGAAATCGCTGGCGACAACTTGTATAAAAAACCCAAACTAAACAAAGCTTGTATTATGGGTACTAGATAATTAATAAACATACGTAACAGTCAGACCAAGATAAACAGACATGTTCATGGACACAAATATTTATCTTTGCAGAGATCGAACAAGAATTACGGGAATTCTTGTTGACTAAGTAACCTAATTTCTAGTCATTTAACCAGAAGGCTTGTCATAATACCTATAAATATGTACATATTTTTTTTCATCATTATCAGTCTGTCTACCTATTGGTGGATATAGATCTTCCCCATTTTCCCCAATGCTTTTACATTTATTAGACTTTTTACAATTTCAAAAATTGTTTGTAGATAACGAGGACATATTTTCTTGTTACAGATAGTCGTAATGAAAGTTGTTAGCCTGCAACTGCCGTCCGGGCCGAGTATGGAGCGGCTACCGCTACCATTCAGCCCAACAGAGCTCCTGTGGCGGTACCCCCTGCCATGGGCGCCGCCACCTCCCTCGCCTCTTGGCGATACAAAGGCGCAACTGCCAGCCGGTCTACCGCCAGAACCGAGGCTATGGACAAGAGAAGATGTCGCGGTTTTCCTCAAATGGTGTGAGAGGGAATTCGATCTTCCAAATTTCGACATGGACCTATTTCAAATGAACGGTAAGCAGAAAGATGTCTATAACACAGAATAATAACTCTTAAAAATATAAAATATCGATCGTGACATAACACCTCGTGTTTTATGAAATCTTTCTATGTTGCAATATTTTGAAATTATTTCAAGAAACTGTAATAAGACGTATTTCGATTATAAATAATCTAATAATAGACATAAAGCAAGTCGGACTGACGGCGCACCGAGAGTTTCGTGTTACTACGGTAGTACTATTAATTATTAGTTATTACCAAATAATGAAAACATTGGATTTTGTTTACTAAAATGAACTAGACAAGACTTTTTAGTCGTACATTTTATTGATAATTTTAGATCTAAAGTAGCGACTACTAGACCAAAACAAAGACGCATACATAGTGCCGATATAATGATAAAAGACACTCATTCATTACTCCCTATTCGGTAGCACGAAGCACTTAACACGGTGATATATTTTATTTTAGAGATCGTTACCAAGAATGGTAGAAAAGAAACCCATTTGCGACTATGGTGCCTGTCTGACCGTCAGTGCTGATTCGCTTAAATCTAATTTAAAAAAACATGAAAATAATTTCACAGATATTTAAAGTTAGGGTGGTCGATGTCGGATTGTGTAATTTTTTTCGACGACTATCGTATTCGTATACTGTTAATAGGGTTATTTAAGATAGTTTCCCCCATACACGCTATTTATACGTTACTTATCTTTGTGAAATAATTTAGACCTATATAAATGCAATAAAATATAATTTAGTATCTACTATTGTATTTTTTCGATTGCAATACTGCAACTTAAGACAAATAAAACTCAAAAATCTGGATAATAAGGGGGTATATCTGATTTTCAGAATAAATTCAGTTCAACGAATAAAATATGTGTGCTCCTTACACAATAGCAAATTTGAAATACTTACGAACCAATAAGCAAATACACAAAACAACATTTCATGTAAAAAAAAAACAACAAAATTCATATACTTATTAAGATCTAATTGCGCAAGTCGGATTCATGGCTACCTATTATAGTGACGAAGATACAACTTTTTTAGTTGAACAAACAACGTAGGTGTTTAATAATAGATACAAAAATAAGTGATTCGTCACAGTACTTACACTCATTCTTTTGTTTCCAGGTAAGGCACTATGCCTTTTAACGAAGACAGATTTAGGAGAGCGCTGTCCAGGAGCGGGAGATGTGTTACATAATGTACTACAAATGTTAGTTAGAGACGCTGCGCTCCTAGGAAGAGTACCGTCTTCGCCAGTAACACCAACGGCACGGGCTGCTCCTTATCCACCTTCACCACATTCGCACCCGCCAACGCCAACATGGGCAGTGGACGGATTCCATCACTTCCACAGTGCGGCCGCAGCTGCTGCACAGCCAAATTCAGTGACACTAAGTCCTGCGCCATCAGTAGATAGTTCTGGAAGTCCGCAACGCGGCGAAGCAGTTAATTATGGACCAACGTATGCGCCTTCTCTTCCCGCGCCTCAAGCGAGCTCGGGAAGCAACCACTCCGATTCAGATGAGGATACTGCATTTTCAACTGTACCACCGCGGTCACCGAAAGACGCACCACTAGCCAGTCCAGCGCCACAAAACCACCCCGTGCAACATTCCCACTACCGAGCACAACACAGAGAGTTCTTCCCCAATGATATGCCGGAATCAAATACAAGTAAGTTTAAAGTACCGATACGTCAGTTTTACAACAACAATCCAATACTAAAAATGTATAGAACAAATTACACATGAAATGAATGTTAATTTCTTTCAATTGTTTTTTTTCAGATGGCAGGCTTCTATGGGATTTCCTTCAGCAGCTATTAAATGATCCGACTCAGCGATACACTAACTACATCGCTTGGAAGAACAGAGAAACAGGCGTGTTCAAAATTGTGGATCCAGCCGGACTTGCAAAACTTTGGGGCATCCAGAAAAATCATCTTTCGATGAATTATGACAAGATGTCGCGTGCCCTTAGGTATTATTACCGTGTTAACATCCTTCGAAAAGTACAAGGAGAGAGACATTGTTACCAGTAAGTAATATCCACTATGCACTTTAATAGTACGTATTAGGTACATTTTCGTTACAAATGACATTACTACAACGAAGTATGTATTCTGTTGCAGGTTTTTAAGAAATCCAACTGAACTGAAAAATATCAAAAATATTTCCCTTTTGCGGCAACAAATGAGCCCCACGAGAGTGGTACCCCAGTCTGTAATAAAAACAGAAATGAAGGAGGAACGCTGTGAAGACGAGCCCGTAGACGAAGACATGCCAACAGATCTAAGCATGTCAACTTCGGAACCATGGCGAAAGCGTGCACGGTCGGACCCAGCACCGGTGCCGACTCAGCATGACAAGCATCGTATCAGTGCGCTTATCGGCGACAGTATGATGCTCAAACGTGATTCTGAATATGGTGAACATTATGCGCTCAATCTTAAAAGTGAAAAATGTGAACAATGATTAATCAAAGAACAGTGCTGAACACTTAGAGTGCGAAGCGGTATTGCTGAACGTTTGTGAAACCAGCTCCACCCATTAAAATTCTAGTCAAATTCCTCTCAGGAAGGGTATTTAAGTCTTCCTAAAATAATAAAAATTCTGAGATTTTATATTATAAACAACTTATGAAAAAAACTATTACTGAGAGTACTTTGACAGATTTAGCATGGTCTTTGGAGTTAAACAGGGTATGGACCTTATAATGATGCCTTTGTGCCAAGTGATTTTATCTAATAGTGTCAATTACAAATAGTTAGAAAAACAGGACAAGAGTTTATATGTGTGTTGAAGTCATAGAGACTATTTTAAAATTTTGTGCAATGAATATTCACTAGACTGCGAACTAGTACTAACTGCGAGATGTCGCAGTTACAGATAATTTTATTGCCAAAAGAAATATATCTATCTGTTTGTGTGCGTAGTACCTACGCGCTCATTAATGCATTTTGTAATTTAATTAGATTTATGTGCTTGTATGTTATACTTTGTTTGTAATTTGCTGAGAGTGCACAGCGTTTGAGAAATAACGAATGGGAAAATCTCAACGAAATGAAAATTTATCATCATTAAATAAAATAGGTATCGTCTTCCATTGATTCTTTTTGGCAAACCATTTCAATTGTAGCAAGAGAAGTTAGATTTTTACAATATCTACCACGAAAAAATTAACTTATTTACAAAAAATGCATAAATGGTATATTCAGGTAGCTAAAATTATCGAGTTATTATGAAACAGTTGAAAAATATATATTTAATCAAAAGACAATAACATACTAGAATGTTTCCGACAAAGGAACTTCTTTGAAACCATCAAGAAACAAATCGTCCACTGTGATAAAACTAAAGTGGTAGAAATATAGAGTACGCTAGGGCTTTTACTCAAAGATTTCCAGCTACAATTTTCTGTGATCTCTTTTATCAATGTAGGTAAATGTCATAGAGAATAAAAAATATCGTTTTTGTAAATATAATAGATAATAAGTACTATATAATTAAGTTAGATTAAAAAAACAGACTGTAAAGAGAGTGTATGAATGAACGTTCGTTTAAAACAAAGTTGAGCTTTATTAAAGTACCTAGGATATTCGTAAGTACTATTACAACTGAGTTTGTATTTTTACAATTATTTCTATCTGGCATTTGCATGTCATTATTTCCAACATGTTGTACACAATATTGTGTTTCACACCTGAATATTGTGTCAAAATTATTATAACTTAAAATAAAAGAAAGTAATGTTATATTCTTATTATTTTATTTATTCGAATAACGTTAATCCTACGAAACATTATCTGTTGAGTTTTTATTAAGAATTCCCAGACAGTATTCCTAAATAATCTACCAATAGATTTTGTTTCAAGACTTTCGGAAGGAACAAACAAATCCGAATGAAATAACGAGGTCATTGAGGCAGTAATAATCGCAACATGCTGTATGAGTGGACCCAATAAGGTCGATACAAAACAATCAAACACTGATGTAAACAGATGAGTCTCATGATAGGTGTACTAAAGGGTCACTACGTCTTTAACGGACGTTTCAGGCGAATGAAAATGCAATCTGATAAGGTTGCGATAATGGGAACTTACAAATAAATATGGCAGTGACCCCCATGTTGGCAAACGAGTGTATAATCGATGATATATAAGAGACACTGTAACTTTTGTAAGTGACCATCATTTTAAGAGCCAGTGCAAATGTCATCTGCACATGGCTGTCTCCTGCCAACTAGCTAACAAGGCTCTGGGGAAAGAGAGGCAGGGCATGTTGAGCACATTGGGGTAGTATCTCCACCTCACAGAAGACTGCGGCCCATGTAACAATACCCTTGAAGATTGTTACAGCCTGTCATCTAACAAACAAAGCTCCTGATACACTGAGATAGCAGCGGAGCTGACAACTTACAGACAGTCTATCTATATGCTACTGGTACATCCTTCAGCTTTATATCCGGCGGACTTATGTTTTATGGTACCTCAAGTCGTATAAAAAAGGTTCTTTCAAAAGAGGTAAAGCACAGCAAAGTATATATAATAAGCACTAGATACTGAGACAATTTCTCCACCTTACAGAAGACCGCATCCAAATAACAACTTTAGGAAGATAGTTATGGTCTTGCAAACGAATGTCTGTAGTTCTGCGGAAGCAGGAGTAGTAAGTGTTAAGGCGTAAGCGACACCTAAACATTTATAATCTATGCTATTCATAGGCTATGGTTATCAAACGGGCCGAATTATCGAAGGGCGAAGGACTGATGTTTAAAGAGTGCTCCGACGTGCTGCTCAACTGCGCGTTGGTGAAGGCCAGCTACGGGTTGGTGGAGGACAGCTCCAGGTTGGTGGATGGTAATCTTATCAAGCCGCCCAAAGGCCACTGGCTTCTCTTAACGACTTTCATCCAATGGGAATACCTGAGACGGCTAGCTAACCTACACAGAGGAGCTCGAGACAAATAAACCCATTCACCCAGAGACAGGCTACGGTCTGCGTTGCTTAACTCGTATGTTCAAAGAGACTGATACGCGCAACAAACGCCACGTAAGTACCTACCAGAAAAGTCAGACGAAAACAAAAGATTATCCATGAAAGATAATAGAAAACGCAAACACTAATGCAGCATCTCCTTACGTTTGATAACCTTCTCTCCATCGCATGAACTCAACAATCCTAAAAGTTATTATTATTTGGCTGCGGTCTGCTGTGTACTCGGAAAGGTAATCCCAAGTCGAGCTCACAACTATTATAGGGTTGCTTAACCCTTTAACCGCCAGGAGCGGATTAATCCGCCAAATATTTTCGTGCCCATTTCGCCAAGGACGGATTTTTACGCTCAAATACCACTACTCAATAAATCTGCCTTTTTGTTTAATAGCTCTGTATTATATAAAAATAGTGTTCATTAAGTGTTCATTACTTGATAAATAGATAATGAAGTTATTATTTACAATTGATTACACTTAAGTTTCTTTATCGTAGGACTTAAAATTAATGTCTAAAGTTAAATAAATTACTGATAGTATTTTTAGAAAAGTGTATTGATGTCTAGCGCCACGGCCGGAAAATTCCGTTAGTAGGGATGGGGCATAAACAATGATTGACAGATACAAAAATCCACATAAATCAAACTATTTCTGTTTATACTGACTTATTTATTATAAAACAAATAAAGCAATTGTTACTGTAGAAATAAATGAGTTAATTTTATTTTGTTTTAAATGAATAAAGCCCAAAACTGTCAGTGAATGAACAAAACTGAATTGACAATTCCCATCCCTAGTCTGCATGTTTTTGAACGAATGTTCTAAGTATTCCTGTAGCCACGAGCGGAGAAACACGCTCGCTTCTGACGTCATAAAAGAGTGCCGCCTTCTGGAATTTTCCATTAGTGTTGTGCTGCATTATACGTGTTTCATAAGTGTCATCGATACAATTTTCTTTATACTTTTGTTTCATTGTTTTACCAAAATACTTACTAATACAAGTAATTTTTCGAGTTATGGACGGAAAATAGGTACCAAAATGGCTTGGAGGGAATAACTTTTTTTTGTTTTTTTTATTTTATAATACGTCGTGTGGCAGACAAGCATACGGCCCGCCTGATGTGAAGCAGTTACCGTAACCGTATTAACGCTCGCAACATAATATATCACTTGCGCGCCGCCACCCCCGCTGCCAACGCAGCATCTCCTTCTTTTCCGGTGACCTCACTCACTCACAGGAACACAAAAACCCTCAACGGAATTGTTATTTGGCTGCGGTATTCTGTGAGGTGGAGGTACATTCCCCAGTCGGGTAGCTTACAATTACGCTCCCTACCTCTCTTTTCGCCAGAGCTTCGTTTGTCAGTCAGCAGGGTGCACCACGTGCAGGTGAAGTTGGCTTTGGTTCAAAGATGTTGATAAACCACTTACACCCCAAAATTCTCAGTGATTATTTCGACTAATAGAGGGTTGAGATTTTGAGTAATGGATGTTTTGGTGTTTGAAGGGAAGGGAACAGAGGCCCAATTCTCGTAATAAAATTCTCAACGGCATCGTAACGACTTCGCCCGCTCCCTCTCTGGCACGTTATAAAATAGATAAACCAAAGAGGGACGAGACCAAGTCGTTCCGGTGCCGTTGGGAATTTCATTACGAGAATCGGGCCTCTGAACATTTCTTCGAGATTTAGAGGTTTTCGACTTATCGAGGTTCGACTTATAGAGGTTCTACTGTGTTATAAATAAAATTATTAAATTACAAAGTAACGCTTTCCATATGTTAAGATATTTAAATTAAACTGTAAGCGTTCGAAAGAGATGCATTTCCAATATCGATATATATACTGAACATCTCTATTAGTTGTAGGTATTTATTTATCGTTTTACCAAACCCCGGCCACTCCATACAAAAATGGCGCTTTTGCATGTAGTAACCAATTGACGTCTGTACACGTGCCTATGTTTGAGTGACGTTCTCTAGGGCTGACATTATACAATTATTAGTCGGACATGTAAGGGGGTGTAAGTGGTTCATCAACATCTTTGAACCAAAGTCAATCTTATCTGCACGGGGTACACCCTGCTGACTTACAGACGAGGCTCTGACGAAAAGAGAGGTAGGACATAGCGTATTTTTTAAGCAGCCCGACTGACGAAGTACCACCACCTCACAGAATACCGCAGTCAAATAACAATTTCCTTGAGGGTTGTTGTGTTCCTGCGAGTGAGTGAGGTCACCAGAGAGGATGTAGTTGCTGCGTTGGCAGCGGGGATGGCAGCGCGCGAGCGATATTTAATGTTGCGAGCGTTAACCGCTTAACATCAGGTGGGCGTAGTGAAGAAAAAAAAACGTGTGACACTCGGGGACTGCCGCGGTAAAGCTATTGCATAGGATTTTTTATCAACTAATGCTCGTTTGCTCGTTCATCCATCCATCCATCCATATCCATTCATCCATCCATACATCCATCCATCCATTCATCCACCCATCCACCCATCCATCCACCCATCCATCCATCCATCCATTCATCCACCCATCCATCCACCCATCCATCCATCCATCCATCCATCCATATATCCATCCATCCATTCATCCATCCACCCATCCACCCATCCATCCATCCATTCATCCATCCATCCGTCCATCCATCCACCCATCCATCCACCCATCCACCCATACATCCATCCATCAATCCATCAATCCATCCATCCATCCATCCATCCATCCATCCATCAATCCATCCATCCATCCATCAATCCATCCAACCATCCATCCATCCATCAATCCGTCCGTCCGTCCGTCCGTCCGTCCGTCCGTCCATCCATCCATCCATCCATCCATCCATGTTGAGACATCCATCCACTGCACAAATAACTCTCATCTTTTACATACTCGCATAATATTTTAAACTGAATGGAGAATAAAATACAAGCGACGTCAATTCGTACGTTGTGGCATTCCTTGCGAACGGTTCCAAATCGGTTCCATAGGGGAGGTGAGGTCGACTAGTGAGAGCGGCAGAGAGTGTCCATACTGTACGTTAGTACTATTACTTATACTGTGGTTTTACTGTGCCTGGCGCTGGGGGCACGACAAGTGATATTAAGTAAAGCGTTTAAAAGGTTAAGGTAAAAAGATGGCGCTGTATTGAAACATCAATCGCACTTTTTTGAAGAAAACTAATTTTCCTAGAATTGAGACCTAGTTAGATAGAAAAAGGGCGTGTCTAAGTCCAGAATAGCAGAATAAAGGATTTTATTTTATTTCTGATTTTTCACCCCCTTTAGGATACTGTAAAATTCATCAAAGTTGTGAAAGATCTATAGTAGACTATAATTATAAGACTCATAACGTGTGTAAAAAAAGTTAAAAAGTAGTTTTTGAAAAAAAAAAACCGACTTCAGCTGGCGAGCGCAGCGTATTGGTGGAATACCCCGGGAGACGCTACTGTCCGTCTTCCGGGAGAAAAGTTATTGCGTCACACAACGTTGTACGACATCCAGCGCAGCGCAATAGAGTGGCGCAATTCTATTCTGCCGGCAACCACGGGGCAAATTTAAGGGTTTCTCTCGATTTTTCTGGGATCCCATCATCAGACCCTGACTTGGTGAATATGGGACCACCTTACAATCATACCCTTTCAAATAAAAAAAGAATTTTGAAAATCGGTTCACAATTCGCGAAGACATCGAATAACATACATACAAAAAAAAAATCTGTCGAATTGAGAACCTCCTCCTTTTGTGAAGTCGGTTAAAAATAAAATAAAATGTAGAGTGAAAGCGCAATAGCCGCACGAATTTTTGTACCAATTTTTTTTAAATTAGACATAGAAATGCCGGACGTTTACGAAAAATTCCCAATAAATACGTATAAATCCCCTATTTATATCTATATGCACTCATTGGAAATTTACCGCAAGTGCCCGGCATTAACATTGGCCCATCTCTAAACATAGATACATTTTTTTGGTCACTTCACTGTATCTGAAATAGTTTCTATACATTGTCTAGGCAATGTATAATGATGATCCAAACTGTCGTCGTACTTTCAAGTGGCGATTGATTTTCAGTTAGGTTAGAGCTGTCTTGTGACTTGCCATAGATATAGGAGCCCCGCGTCGGACACGTTCGACTGAAGGTGATATTTTTTTTACACTACGTAAGGAGGCAGACAAGCATACGGCCCGCCTAATGTGAAGCGATTACCGTAGCCATATGAACTCTTGCAATGGAAATAACAAAATTCTTCACATAGGAGAGAATGATCACGAATGTATGGGGAAACAAACCCAGAGTAAACAGATACGAGACGTAGCTAAAAATGGTTTATATTTAGTGTATAATTCTGTATAATAATATGTTTCATTATCAGATTCAACGGCTAAAGTGATATTGCTGTTTCTTTTTCTCTGGGGAAAATTTTTCAATGAGATCAGAATTTAATGAAACAAAGTCTACATACATAATGTTCGAAGCTGTACTTAATCTATTTGTGAAAACTGTAAAAAAATCTGATCAGTAGTTTTGGAGATTAGCAAAAGGTCATACAAATAGACAAAAAAAACCTTTGTATGCTGTTACTCAATTCACCCACGCAATTTTTTTTAAATTAATTTATTTAATATACACAGACGCGGTTTCTATTGCTCTATTATAATGTATAAATAGATTATTGCAGCACCGGCCCATGGTGCACCCTGCCGATTAGTAAACGAAACTTTGGCGGAACTGAAAAGAAGTAGGGCATAAAACCGATTGTAGAACTATATCCACCTCACAAAAGACCACATTCATGCCAATACTTTCGTAAGTTTTTTTTTTTACTACGTCGGGTTGTAGACAGGCATACGGCCCGCCTGATATGAAGCGGTTACCATAGCCATATTAACGCTCGCAACATAAAATATCGCTCGCGCGCCGTCACTCCCGCTGCCAACGCAGCATCTCCTTCCTGTCTGTTTATTTATAAGCTACAGTGATCGCTTTACATCTCTCCTAATCGCACTGTATCATTCGACACCTAACGTGGTATAAAAAAACAGGTATTGTACAACATAAACAACAGTTCTAAAAGTTTATTTATTAACGTAAATCACATTAAAAGTTTTGCTTACAAACTATTTAGTGTTATTATAAGGTTATTGAGGTAGATAAATCTAATTTTCAGATAGCTGGCCTTGGAAGAATATAATGTCATCCGCAACAACTGTAGATGCCGTTCTGACTTGTCCATCATCAAGTTTTACTTCGCCATATGAAAGTTTACCAGTGACATAAACTCTTTGGCCTTTCTTTAAATATTTATATACTGTGTCACGAAGCCCTGGTTTGAAGATACTGACCCTATGCCAGTCAGTCCTCTGCAGTACATCTCCAGATTCATACTTGTAACTGAAGTGAGTGGCCAGAGGGAAGTTCACAACGGGATGCTCTTCTGATCCTCTTTTTTGAGGATCAGCGCCCACTCTTCCAAGGAGTGTAACTTGATTTATCGCTAAAACAAAATGCTTTATGTAAAATTATAATAATCTAAAAGTACAGGGTTTAAAAATATGCATATTTATTTTCTAATTTTTTAATAACAAATGCCAACTACTTGAAGGTAGAGATGGGCAAAATGCCAGGCATTTACAATAAGTGCCCAGTAAGTACCTGTAAATGTCCAATAAATGCCTAGTTTTGGGCATAAATAGGGAATTTAAAAGTACTATTTGGGCAGTTATCGTAAATGCGCGGCATTTTGTCCATCTCTACTTGTAGGCCATTGTTTCCTAACTGTTCAGAGGCTACTCGTTGTTATGATGTTGTGTTGCGAAGTAACATCTTCAGTGCCAAAGCCAACTGGCAGAAGAAAAGTTATGGCATAAGACATTAAGATAAGATTAGACTTACTGAGAAAGTATGTACTCGTGCTTACAGTGTACAAGCAACAAACTCTCTAGCTTGAGGACTGTTGTGCCTGTCAGTGAGGATACTAAGGTGTCTCTGGGGAAAATATGGGGGAGTGCGTATGCTTGTTTATCACCTAATGTAGAAACAAATAAGGCCACTGAGTTTACCTATACTTATAATACTGTTGATATAGGTTATTCTGCCTTTAAAACCATCCTATATATGCTCCTTGATTATAGAAAAAATGTCTACTAACTTTTTTCTGTTTTCTGGGCATCAACTCTAACTGAAGTAGTGTGGACATTCAAACACTGAAACTTAAACAACTGGGGAACAATGCGGGATACCTGAAAAAAAAATTAAGGCAGATAATATTATATGGCAGAAAGAAACGGACTGAGAGATAAGAACTTTTTTCTAACTTGACAGGATAAAAAAGAAAAAGAAAAATAATTTAAAAATTATCATTAAATTCCAAATAAAAGAATTATATTTCATCTTATATACATGTTCTAAATATTACGGAAAAGGAGATAAGGTAAGTAGGTAGAACTTACATGCATATTTTAGTTATAAATAATACATTTTATTGATCATTCAGAGATATTTATTCAAATACTCAATGACTTGCAATCAAGAAATCAAAAATAAGAACATCATCAAACTTTGTTGATGGACAGACAATTTTATGTTAATTTGTTAAAGTAGTAAAGGGATTATGTACAAACATACATTATTGCTACCATTGTTTATGCAGAATCATATCTCGTAATCAGAGAAATAGTAATTGTGGTATTTAACATCCCTCCTTAAAGTAGTTAATAAAGTATATGACATAGTCAAAACTTCAAATATTATAGTTTAGCTATATGCTTTACATAACAATCATATGTAATGTAAGCAAACAATAACAACTGTCTTCCTGAGGGATCTTCCAGAATATAATATACCTAACTTTTCATTGAGCTTAGTGGTCAAGTTGCTGTATGCAATTTTATTATAACACAAAGGGTTGCAAGTTTGATTACCGCACAAGATAAACATTTGTGTTCATGTACATATATATATTTGGCCTGAATTTTTTATTTATTTTATAAGTATTTAAAAAAAACCATCGCAGGATACCAGTGACAGGTGAAACAATGAAAATATTTTGTACAGAATATGCCTGAGTGAAAACTGAGATTGGGGATCGAAGTAGGGAAAGAGTTGGACAGTGCTTCATCAGACCTGCCTTATTAGATGTTTCAGATGAAAAAAAAATATTTATCTGTAATCTTATAAAAATTTTGTAATTTTATTTATATACTCTGACCAATGGAGAGAGGTCAAAATTGCATCAAACAAGATATTTTTTTAAGGTGTTCAAACATCAGTTTGAGTTAAACATTTAATTTTAACTAAAGGTAAGTTTGAGTTTTGAGCCATTTGTAAACTGAATAAATTAAAAATTGTATTTGTTATTGAATAAGTAAAACGAAGTATTGTAAAATTAAACATTCAATAAATTAATTTTATTACACACATCACTATTGATCATGAAGAACAGCAATTTGTGCCTTTAATTTTTACGAAAATTCATGAGTGGACAAATGTCACAGATGCCATCTTAATGTGCCGAACGAGTAGTCGAAACATCTCTACTTCAAAGCAATCTATGTGCATATGGACAATACAGAAATTACCTCGAGAATTTCTCAACATGGCCATCAATTTTTTTATATCAATAATTATTTTGAACCTGATAACTCCTTTCTGCCACCTGAGTGTAACATGATATAAACGTTGAGTAAAAAATATTTAAAAGCCGCCCCGAAAGCTACCTACTGACCCCCCCTTAATGTAACAGTCAGGCGGCAAAAGAGCACAGCTTTAAATTATATATTTATGGACATTGAGAACATAAATTATATAATTTGAACGTCATATGTTGTACCTGTACTTATAACCTAAATTGTGACTCTTCAATCAACATTTATTGTTTTATACATCTAATCAACGTCTCATTGTTGGCTTACATACCTACTCCAGAGAGAAACACTGTTAAAACTAGGCGTTAGGGAATATCATTGGGAATTTAAAGTGTGCAATTACGCATAAATTGGCGATTTGCATAGTTAATCCGTATTAACTATGCAAATCGCCAATTTATGCGTCGAATGCAGAATATTACCACCGACTTTTATATAGTGATGAAAATAATAATAATAAATACAAAACAACAACATAATATCGTGTAACAAACAATAAACCGGCAAAGTTAGGTTATAAAACTTACCCTCGAATTGTAGAACATGGCTGATATCAAGAACTTTAGGTACAAATGAAATTTGAGACAAGTAACCAGGAAGCAAATAAAACATGAACTTATGTAATTAATTGTATGTATTATTATAAATTAGAGTGGAAAAAACAAAATTGAAAACAAAGTTACAATTAGACTTGACTTTTGTCTAATTTGTTTGTTTAGATATGACATAACTGGTACCCAGTGTTGCCAACTCCTAGAAGTTCGAGTCTCTAGACCAAACTCTAGACTCAAAATCAAAAGTCGCTAGAAAGTCGCTAAACTGTCTGGGAGAGGTGCCAGAGGTCACTGAGGCTGTGAAACATTAGGATAGTTGAAAAAAAATTAGGAAATGTATGTATGTATTGATAAGTAATTAGATTCTAATTAAAATACGTATCGCCGCAATAACGTACAATATCTAGCTTTTAATTAAATAATTATACAATACAAAAAATACAAAAATATTTATTTAAACAACCAAGCTTACAAACATTAATCATATACATTTACATCAATAGAAGATGAAGTGAGGCTGTTGCAAGAGTTAACAATAACATTGCACATTGGTACCCACACTAGAATTAATCTGTATCGTGGGTACCTACACGAATTATCTATAGGTTTTTAGCTCGGTATAACAAACATTAAATGTAAGTAGACAAAAGAAAAAATAAAATAAAAAATAATAATATTATGAATGTATATATATATATAACGGTAAGTTTGAATATAGATATATACACATAAATATAAACACACATACACACAAATACATACACATATACATACATATACATACTCGTACATTTACATACACAGACCTGTTCATATAAACACGTGTACATACCCAATGGGCTAGAAAAATATTATATTCTAAATGCATATAATATAGGGAGGCATATCATAGGAAATATATAAGGAACTTTCGTTTTTGGATAAACATGCAATTCTCGTCGTATATATTAGATGTTTAGTAACTGCTAACTGCTACGATACGGTTGATGTTTTATTTACATTGTGTATCACTGCATCGAGAGGAGTATTTCTTCGGTGGAGTCATAAGTTAGATTTGCAAGGTATTTGCTAATCTTCACCTTTGCTTGACGAACAGAACACAGTCTTAAATCGCATGCCTTGGACATTTTATTGTAGATGAATACTCCAATATATGGAGGAAATCTTTGCGCAAATGATGTTTTGACAGCGATACTAGGTAAAGAGAAAATGCGACGTTTCAGTTTAAGCTTGTACTCATCGGAATTTATGACTTCTTTGTGTACCATGTATGATGTCTTCAGAATAAACAGCTGCCGCACAGTCAAGACTTTTGATTCTTCATAAACGTTGGCTGTTGGGTATCTAAGAGGCTTTCGTAGCAAGGTTTTCAGCACAGATCTTTGCGCTCTTTCCACAGGTAACAGAGTAGTTTTGGCAGCACTGCCCCAGCCGAGGTTGCAGTATGTAAGCAATGACTGACATAGAGCGAAATAGATAGATCTCAGCGTTTCGAAAGAAGCAATATCTCGTAGTTTCCTCATGACGTGTATAGTTTTTCGAACTCTGGATGATAATATATTTAAGTGTTCTTTAAAGTTTAAGTTTTCGTCTAGTACTACTCCCAGGTATTTAATGTTATTACTTTTGCTTACGTAATCACAGTCGCAAGATTCACAGTTAGACCTGCCACAGCTGTGTATTCTAAGTTTGGTCATTGTTGGTGATGGAGCAGACGCGGATGTTTTGTGAAAACAAACGAATTTAGTTTTGGTTGTGTTTAAGGTAAGGAGGCTTCTTTCCAACCAATTAGAAACAACATTCATGCCGTTCTCAGCGTACGAAATCGCTTCCGCCCAACTTGATCCGTTGAAAATTATAGCAGTATCGTCTGCGTAACAAACGATGTCCGCATTCTCTAGGGCACGACTGTGAATACTATTTATATAAAGGATAAATAAAGTTGGTCCCAAGATGCTACCCTGCGGGACTCCGTAACCGACCCCACAGAGATCACTGGACTCGCCATCCACGCTGACACACTGCTTCCGTTTCGACAAATAGCTTTCAAACCAAGACAGACCGATACCACGAATTCCAGAGTTTTCTAGCTTTTTAAGCAAAATCGGAACGGAAACAGTATCAAAAGCTTTGGCGAGATCCAGGAAAACACCTAAACAACTTCTGTTTTTGTCCAAGTAGGATGATATTTTAGTAAGAAGTAAAGTGACTGCATCCTCGGTTGAGGCACCCTGTCGGAAACCAAATTGTCGTTCCGATAGCAAATTATTCGATTCTAGAAATCGAACAAGACGTCTATGAACAATTTTCTCTAACATTTTAGAAAAGGTACATAACAACGATATTGGACGATAGTTGCACGGGGAGTCACGAGGACCACTCTTGTATATAGGGATTACAGAGGCGATTTTCCAAAGGTCCGGAAATGTACCTGTGGAGAGACTTTTGTTGAAAATATAAGTAAGGGGAATAACGATATACTCTTTTATCTGCTTGAGTAGAGAATTATTTATGCCATCCAATCCAGGCGCTTTATTATTTGGTAACTTGTCAATCAATGTGCCTACTTCAACCAAATCGGTGGGTTGCATAAAAAATGAGGATAAGATGTGTTTTTCTGGTGGAGTGTTTGTAGCTAATTTTTCTTCAGTTGTATTTAATACGTTTAGTATGTTGTCTGCTAACGATTTACCTACTGTCGAAAAATAAGAATTGTAGGCATTCAATGATGTCTTTGGATCTGCATTATCAGATAACAGCCCTGAGGGCAAAGTTTTATTGGACGATAGATGGCAAATGTCTTTAATCGACTTCCACAGGTTTGTAGGGTTGTTTTTATTTTTTTCTAACAATCTTTTTTCATGCTCTAGTTTCAGTTTTCGCAATAATGAATTACAGAAATTTCGATATCTTTTGTATGTGGTTATTACAAGTACATCATTAGGTTTGTGTCGAGACTGTACATGTAGGCGATCTCTGTGTCTCATACAACGGATTAGACCAGGTGTGATCCAAGGTTTTAAATTACGTTCAGAGCGCTTCAGTATAATGCTTTTTGTGTTTTTATTAATAATCTTGTGTAACATTTCATTAAAACTACTAACCAAGGTATTTACGTTATCATTATTATGTAAAGAGTCCCAATCTACCAAGCTTAGTTCATTTTTAATAGATTCGATATCTCTTTTCTGAATTTTTTTGAAGTTACGGGAAGCTTTTGAATCAAGAGAGATGCCAGTCATAACTAGATCATGATCTGTAATGTCAGATGAACAAACTATACCAATTGCGGGTTTAGTGGTTTTAACAAAAATGTGGTCCAGGCAAGTCTCCTTTCTAGTAGGAACAGTGATTGCAGGAAGAAGCCCATTTTGTGCTAAAAGACACATGTATTCGATATTTTGGTTATTTTCCACAGTTGGTAGAATATTAATATTTATATCCCCTGCAAGGAAGAGATTATTTCTGTTTTTTAAACTATCAAGAATGCTTTCAAGTGAAAACAGAAAGTTGTCCAAGTTACTGAAAAAAGGTGACCGATAGATACCTAAGATAGTTGCTACATTGGGAATATCGATCTGCAGACAATTTGCATCTTGAATATTAGGTTCAGTAACAGTAGCTTTCCACTCATTTCTAACATAAGCAATTACTCCACCATTTTGATTAATAAATTTGTTTGTGTAGAATTCTGAATAATTGAAGATTTTTGGTACAACCGAGTTATTGTTGAGCCAGCACTCTGTTAAAATAATAATATCAAAATCTATATTTAGGCGACGCAGAGCAACCGTTAACAAATCGAAATTCTTATTTATGCTCCTAATATTAAAAGTCAGGATTTTAAATTTTTTGTTTGCAATGCTATGTTTACATTTTTCCAGATCATTTAAAGCGAGACACTCTATGTCCAGGGAGTCAATTTCAGTTTCTAAGTCATGTAGGTTCATTTTTTATATCTATGTTTTAATTTAATGTAATATATCTTTATGGTGAAGTGTCTCGCTATACAATAGTTTAGATATGCCATTTCTGTACATTTAGTCAGTGTTGGTTGCAGTGGGGAATTTTTCTGGTGTAAGTTATTACGATTACAAAGGTGGTAGGAAAAATTATTGTGTATCGTGCAACTGGATTCGTATAATAATAAATATGGTATGTAATAATAAGTCTTAAACGTTAATAAATTAGATATAAAATAAGTAGATAAATTAGATAATGTGAATATTTCAAAATATACTAAGCGCATAACATTATTGCTTGCTGATTTTAAATTAATATGAGAATATAGAAACAGTGAACGTTTTATCAAAATCTTAACAGTATATAAAAAGTAGTACAACTTTGGAAAGGTATTATCCTGTATTAATAATTGTGTAATATAGTTACTGGTCAGTCGAAGAATTATGCGATGGTGGTGATCCGAATGTTCGAATGAGGTCATCCATGTTCGATATTTGGATTGCCGCCTTACCCTCACGCTGGCGTATGTAAACAGAACCCTGGCTGCACCAGCAATACGTGTAGCCGTGGTCTTTTGCCTGAAGTCTGGCTTCACGAAATAAAATTCTATTTTGTTTGGTCAGGCGTTCATTAAGAAATACTTTATGCGGCTCCCCAGGTATTTCCAGGTCTTCACTATTCAGGTTTCGGCGTTTTTTTGATTCATACAGCATTCTATCGCGCTTCGTTTTACGCATCATTCTGACGACTATAGAACGGGGTCTTTTAATTTCCATTTCAGGTTGCTTAGAGGGACGGGGCCCCACTCTGGAGACCCAGTCTATATCTGCCTCTTCCAATTCAACACCTATTTTTCGAGCGGTCACGAGTACCACGTGATATAAGTTTTCGTTAGGCAGTTCTGGGATGCCAGAGATTTCCATCTCGTTACGAAGCTGGGATTGAGAACGTGAGTTGAATTCACTTTGCAGCTGTGACATTGTTGCTTGTAGTGTGTCAATTTCTTGTGACTTTGACTCCACAGCATTCAGTCGACTTTCGTTGGCGGTATTCAAAGCCTCAAGTTCAGTCAATCGTTCATGGCAGCGGGTGAGAGAGGTGGTAGCTTCCTCTAGACGTCCTTTTAGAGATGAGATTTCTTGAGTCAGTAGTTTGACTTCAGCTATCAATTCTCTGACTTCCGAGGTTCCGGTATCGGAGGATGATGAGTCTTGCTTTTTCCGGTGCGTTACATTTAAGGTATCTTGTGTGTTACGAACTGGCGTAGAACTGTTGTCCCCGCCCTTTTTTGTTACAGCACAGCAATCCGGACACTTCCAAGTTTTTCTTCGTTCTCCAGTGATGTCAGAGATATTTATGCATAGCGAGCAAAATGTTTTCGCACATTCATTGGACGTACACTTAATACCTTTAATATCCTTTGAGGTTTTCAGACAACCATAACACTTCATATTTGTATATTATGTATGTATATAATTCTCCTTGAAATTCTTATGTATTCAAGTTACCTCCGAAAGACAGAACTCGTACTGGGCCGTCTGATTTATTTTATTCTATGACCGATGACGCGAGCCGCGTGGTGATAACGCGCACGCGGCGATCCCAAGCAGCTATGGTCCTTATGCGCGGGACTCAACCGCGGTAGTCGCATACAGCCTGCAGTGATACTGCACGTCACCGTGATGGCGGGTATCTGATTCACACACCGTCCAGTTCGTATTTATTTCAGTTTAGCTCACCACTGTTCATCGAGAATTGCGAATTTATATAAAAATGATTATTTTAAATAACTTTTATAATATTTAAACATGAATTGAGCACTTTTACTTTGATAATATAATATTTTGTCAGAGAGTAGTTACAATTACGTACTATTTGCAAACCGAGACGGCAAAGATGATTATATTAGATTATATTATCATCATTGTAACTAGACATAAACATTTTTTAGCGACAAAACCTTTTTTTAATCGTTAAGACGAGAAAAAGTCATTACTTCTAGTTCTAGCGACAAAGTCGCTAAATTGGCAACACTGCTGGTACCTAACATTTGACTTTGATTATTTTTTATTTTATTTTAATGACGATTTTGCGGCCCTGGAAGTCTGGCAATCAGATTCTGTACACAGATTAGATATAAATATATCAGAACTACAACTTAACAACTCTAACTCGTTAGCCCACCGTGCTTTGATTCCCTCGCTCGCTCGCGAGCTCGCACATTTATGCGAGCCGAATGCGCTGGACGAACCGAACGAAACAAATTTTAGAAAACTATATGGATTATTATGAAACCTTGCACATCAACTCAAAAATCAACATCGAATGCAAGAAGTAAGAAAATATACAAAGAAAATACGAAATCATTTACAGTCTCTCGATACACCATTTAGGTTCATATCCGGGGCCGTATAACTAAGAGCAAAAATTACATACACCACACCCAGTCACACAAACACACACAAAATTTACAACAAACCAATCTACTTACACGAAAACCGATGTTGAGTCCTTTCATTGTACACGTGATTATGCCCGATGACTGTTACTGGCACAACAGCTATCCGTCCGATTCGGTGTGAATATTTCCTATTTAACCATTAAATTATAAACCTTCGTAAATTACGCTGCGTTAGTTACAGTAGGTTTGAAGCGTCTATCCTATCGTACAGCATCACGAGGATGGGAATTGTTAGGTGGTACCTGTTGTCCTCAGAAAATTTATTTCAATTATCAAGGCACGGAGACTAAACAGGCATTAAAGAGGGTGGCATCATGGTCTGGATTCCCACCCAGGACCGTGGTGTTGACCTAAAGAAGTCCGAAAAAAATCTAATAAATTAACCATGTCACAAGACAATGTTTCTTACCTGGAGGCATCTGCGAGGTTCCCTCAGCCAAGGCAGTCATTTGCAGATACCACCAAACTATCCAAAAATCCTTCATCACTATATGACCCCCTTCTTTCCTCTATCCCACGTCCTATCTCCTATCGATTTTAGATATAAAGTAATAAAGAAATAAATATTTCTGGACAATTTACACAGCGCCATCTAGTCCCAAATTAAGCGCGAAGCTTGTGTTATGGGTACTAGACAAATGATAAATGTACTTAAATACTTTTTTTTTCTAAATACATACAACTTGTACTTATAATACATAGAAAACACCCAAACCAATAGAAACAGACATGTTCATGCACACAAATGTTTGTCTTGTGCGGGAATCGAACCCGCGACCTCGGAGTCAAAGTGGCCATTGCTAACCATTCGACCACAAGCTCGTCAAGATCCCTCCTTGTTTTTGTGGACTCCTCTCCTTTTGTACTTACATAATATTCTGTCTAATTATAACAAATAATATTAAATTGTAATTCGTTCGTCAAAATACCCAACTAACATTCTGTGCTGTCAGTTGTGTTTTATCTTTGTTTTAAGTATGACACAGATCGCCACATTCTATGATAAATATTAAATTCAAATTTACGTACACTCACGAAGCCAATTCGTCGCATACTTGCAGAGTCACATATTCAGATATCTATGCAGAAGCCATATATATCTCTAAAAAGCATTGTCATTTATAAGAATTAAAATAAAATGTTTAATACAGGAAGAAGCAGAATTTCACACAGGATTTATTTATCGAAACTATCAGTACACTATCTGATAGCTCTGAGTGTTTTCTCAAGTCGTTTTCGGCAATCGTTATGAAAGTTTGTATAGCGCGAGCAGTATTGAGGCAGTTTTTCTGCGTAAATTCTGTTACGTTAATATAGCCTAACGTCAACGATGTAACTAGCGTACACAGTACTTTACTCGATTATGATGGCATATCGAGTAAAGCACTGTGTACGCTAGTTACATCGTTATGCTAGCGTACAGAGTAAAAATGGTCTGTATTTTTTAAATTAAGGAGACATATATTTTTTTTATTTTTGCACTAACTATGCATTATTTATTGGCATACTCCGTAAAAGATAGCTTGATCTCTGTGACAGCTGTCAGTAAAATCACGCCTATGAAGTACTGAATTTATTAAGTGGTAAGACAGTACCTGTCAATTTCATACTTTATGGACATGCCAACCTAATTAGTGATGGACGATGAATCATCGTGACCACCGACTATAAATTATCGATCTTTATTAAATAAAATTTAATTTTAAAATAATTTGTCATTTAATTTTACTGTATATTTTAATATCATAAGTAATCATAACATAATTTACATGACGTGCATACTTGATCTAAAATAATAGTGAGTAATTAAAATCCATTTTCACACCTCATGTAACATTCCGACATCCGACAACTTTGGGTTTCGAGAGAAGACACGCCTCGTTTGGCTCAAAGGTCATGAATGTTTGTAATTTAAATTAAACCCAATTTTATATTTCATTAGTTAGATAATAGTAAGAAACGTCGATAATTACTATGGACATTTTTTTTATATCCTGACAACAACCCTAAAATTGTCAGTTTGACATAAGTCACAGAGATCAAGCTATCTTTTATGGACATAACAAACAATGTACGCTGCCGTAACTGATACCTTTAGAATGGGCGTGTGACCAATGTGCTAAAACTATAAAAACTCTGTATCAGTAACGTAAAATACATAAAAGTAGAACGATCTGCGATCTCAAAATTTTTATAACTTATACCCGACGTGTTTTAAGGTCGATCAAAGTTTGGTGGAAAAGTCCATTTTAAAAGTATGAAATTAAAATAAATATAACCACTGTAGAAATCATAAAAAGTACTGTAACTTTTGTTACGGCACTAGCTACATAAATGCAATATTTAACATAGCTGTCGTACAAATTTCTGATTTAATGCATATAAAATAGCGTATCGTGACGTCATAATACTGTATGCATTTTTTAAGGAGCGTTTTCGGGATAGTCCAAAATTGTGATCTTCAAGTTATCATATCTGGAGAAGTTTTTAGCCTATCGAAGTAATTCTTTCACCTGTAGTTATATTATTGTGACGTCTTTAAATAACAAATCGAAAAAAAAAATGGTATACAAGCCTAAACGAATTCCCGCCAAAAGTCCTTTCTGTTGTGTTACCATACGACAATTACATTTTAATACATACTACCAACATACAGGCAATTGTTTGCGTCGTTCGGTCGTCTAATGACAGTTGATGTGATAAAAAGATAGATAGAAATTTCTATCTCTATCTTTTCAACCACCACCATACGCAATCCAGGAAAAGTTGTTGCCTGTGAAGGATGCCTTCAGCTGCGAATGCAAAATCTGAAAAACCAGCCTCTTCGGAGGCTATGGATAATTCACCAATACGACAGATTATGACGATTATTGAACACAAAATTCGCAATTTGGAGAAAAGAAAGGTAAGTACAATGTATATCAGTATCAACATAAGTAATCGTTTTTACAATTTAGCAGTCTCTCTTGCTTCTGGTTCCTATCGCTCTTAAAAAAGCCTTTGGTGAAAAAATCTTTATATTTGGATATTGGTTATTTGCTAAAGACGTGTATTTTGTATGTAAATAGATTAGTAAAGAACCGCTGACGCCATTTTCACACATGTGCTCATACAATGTTGACGATACAAACCGTGACGCCCAAAAACATTTTCGCCGTTTGAGTCGTTTCACTTTGATAACGTCATCGTAAAACACAAAGATACTAGTTTAGCCCTGCTAAAATATTGCTTTTATTAATCCCTGTTAATTTTACAAATTAAAATACACCTAGAATAATGGACAGCCTAGTTGACAATATTTTTAATTATGAGATCAGGCAGACTTGGTGGACCATTGCTCCATTTGAAAACTATGTTGTATTGAAATATAATATAAATATGTCCATAATCTTCCTCAATATTGTAATTACATATAGCCATTCTAGAGACCTTGCTCGGCACAAAATTGTTGATGTAAGCTGAACAAGGAAAACAATGGTTTTTTTTACTATGTGACCACATTTGTAACATGTGGTAGATATTGAAGAATTTTGTGAGAATCAAAACAGTTACATTTTCCATACTTTATCTAAGTCACAGAGATGCATCACTTCCAAACAATTATTTAATTACTGTAACTGCTTTCAATCAGGGTATGCTTGTTTACCAACTTAGTGATATAAAAAAAAAAAGTAAGCATAACACATCATTGTAATCATAATTACAATGTTATCTCTCATAAGATATAGGATATGTATTCAAGCGCTGATTGATAAGTCGCCAAAATGAACAGAGAATAAGGTGAGGATAATATATTAATATATTTTATTGTGCAATTTCATTTCAACCAAGAATCTTATCAAGTTCCAAAAAGTTGTAAGATAGGGCGTTATACTGTCTCCCATCTTATTTAATTATAAGGAGAATAAATACATAGTGAGATGCCCTATGGATGGCTGGAAGAAAGAGTAAGCATATGTGGCATAAAATTAACAATCTCTGTTACGCCAATGACTCTTAGCAGCATCTTCTGAGGCCAAACTGGTGACCCCTTTGGAATAAATGTAGCTGATAAGCTTCAAATTATTATTATACAACACTATAAGCAAATACAAAGTTTATGGTTGTGGAATGTGAACGAAGATAATGTTATGGAATGCTCAATCTGGATATAATCACCAACTTCCAACACTGGCTCCTGTGAAACCAAAGCGAGGAGGAGAATGTGGATACATAGAAATATCTCTATAAAAACATTCTATTGAAAAAAAGAGTTGTCAGTCAGCCTAGTCTTCTCTATATTCCTACACAGAGTGGGGACCTGGACTCTTAAAAACTAATGACCGCAGATGCATGGATGCCTTCAAGATGTAGTGTTGAAGGAGAATATTGCGCATTGTGGACAGCTAGAAGAACAAATCTATCGATACTCAAGGAACTCAACATATCTACCAGGCTGTCATCCATTATTGTCACTGGCAAGGTTGAGGGAAGGAGTAAGTGACCCTTGGAAAGGACTTACGACTCTCAGAATTAAGGAATACAATGCAAGGAGGATGATACACAATGCACTCTGCAGACAAAGAGTCAGAATACTGCTCTGGAATTTTTTTTTTATGTCTTTATCTTTCACAGTATTCTTTTACAATACTTCACTTTGGAATTGGTTGAAAATTTAATTCCACTAGCCTTTTTTAGATCTGGGACTAAATAAAAATTGCACGATCAAATTTGTGTAGTGAATGAGAGAGATTGGCCGATAGGTCAAGGTGTAAAACATACAATTTAACATTAAACTATGAATGTTAGGTTTTTAAGACTGACATTTTGTTTATTAAAAAAAAGTTAATTAAGGTAATTTTTTTTTCTGCAAAATTATATGTTATCTTGGGAACAGTGAAAAAAACATGTATCCTAACTTTTTGGGACAGTCAGTTTGAATAATGGAACAGATGAAACTCTGGTGTTGTCTTGGTGTGATAACACTGTTTTATATATGGCGATAATTTCAATTTCATAATTTGATCTTAACCATCTTAAAATCTCCCCACTTTTATTTAGACCATTCTTTTATTTGTGGTGTATAGATGATCTGTTCCATCTCTAACCCATGTCACAACATGTTTTGATTATGAACCTTTTTATTTACCTTCAAATTTCCTTCTGAAACAACCATTATGGTATGTTTTTGGTGACTTGTGAGTAAAAGTAATTCCAAATATTAACTTGAATATACCATTCCAGATTGTTGTGTTCTTGCGAGTGAGCAAGGTCATCAGATGTGAGGAGATTCTGCATTAGCAGTGCTATATGCCTTGTGTTGTAAGCGTCTATAGGCCACAGTAACTGTTTACAACTGGTGGACCGTATGCTTGTTTAGCATTAGTATGGTAAAAATAGTTATCTATACTTTTTTGAACCTTATTAAATGAAACCATCAATATTCCAGAGCAAGCTGACATCATACCGAGACTTGCAAAAAGCTGGAAAGGAGTTGAATTTTGATCAGAAAGTAGCAGTTGCCAAATATGATGAAGTGGCACAAACGCTGGAGTTTGCAAGAGACCTGTCTAAACAAGTTACAGGGATAGCAGTTTCAGCGGAACGTGAAGCAAAAAAGCAAGCCAAAAAGGTAGGTAATCAAAACAGGTTTTGGCTATTTGCAACCGACGATTAAGTCATTTCCTATTAGACGATTAGTCCGACTTCTTAGAGCTCGCGTGCGGACTGTAGTATCTTTCCACAAAACAATTGATATAAAAAAAATCTATCTTTAATAAATCTGTTGTGGTGACTATGTTATATTTCTATACCAATCGCCAATATTCTCATGTCATGAACAGACAATTTAAGTACTATGTCACTCTTGTAGTATTTACTAAACTTGTACTGTAGTTATTTATATATACTAGCGGCCGCCAGCGACATCGTCCGCGTGGACTTTATAAACGAAACAATTGTTAATATCTCTGATAAAAAACTATGAAAAAAGCATCCTAAAAATCCAAAGGAAAGATTTGTCTTCATTACACTTATAACCACCCGAAGGGTGCCGAAGTTACTTGTTGAAAAAAAATCTTTTAGCTTTTGACTTGTAATGGCATGTCGACACATGGCCGGCGACAGCCGGCACCCATGGTAAGTCAGCGCATAAGCCGTCTACAAGCCGGCAGCATGTGTGGATACACCGTAAGACTAACATACAAATTAAAAGATTTTTGATTTCTATATCAAGTTTTATTATCAAACATCTCTTAGTATATAATTTAGCAGATTTGATAATAGAATTGTATTTCTAATTTCCAGGATGCATGGGTACGTTATGCAGCGGAAACAAACAAAATCCGAGAAGTACTTCTCATTCTTGACTGTCTTATGCAAATGGGCAGTACAGAAGCTAGGGATGACTTTCTCAATGGAACCAATGGTGCTGCCAAGCTTACTGAAGAAGACTTGAAAATATTGGATGATTTGTTAGTACCGCTGTTCTGTTACATTTAACCAAACATATTTGAAAGTAATTAACACTTTTATGTTTCATATAAACATATTAAAAGAACATTATTTTACTAAACTGATGTATATGTGAGGTAACCCGCATGACCAAAGATGTTAAAGAGTGCAGTAACCTATGCCTATTAGCACAGAGCACCTACTGTTTGTTGTGCTGCAAATTGTAGTTGCAACTGTTACCAAAGTATTTTAAACTAAATATCCATTCTTACTCCATGCCAACAGTGGGCGCCAGCGCGCTGATAAGTATGGCTCTACTGGGAGCAAGTTCCTCCAATCTTTAAACTAATTAATGCTTGCAAAATAACTTACAATTGATAATACTTTCGTTGATACCTGTTTATGCAGTCAAAAATTAGTCTTATTTATAAGGCGGTGACTTCATGAGCTCGATACATGTCTGTAAGACAATGGCAGTTAAAGGGTTAACTATATACAGTAAATAAAGGTAGGCCACACCCGGCCACTCTATACAAATGTCGCGTCATTTATTACTACATAAACAATGGCGTTTGTGCAGAGCGTGGATGAGCGTGTGTGCTTGCATCGCCATACAAACTGTTCCAGATTCGTCTCAGAGAGGAGGTGATGTCGACAGGAGAGAGCGGCAGTGAGTGGCCATACTGTACATAGTATTATTACTTATACTGTGGGTAGGCATTATTGTCGGTCCTATAGGTGCATTGAGCTACTATTGCACAATGCACAATGGTTTGTCACAAATCATTAAACATACCAACTTACAAGTACATTAGCTACATATTAGGATGCAATCAACACCTTGCATGATGGTTTTCTTTTTGCTGTAGGTACCCAGAAGTGACGCCGAAACATGAAATTAACGATGAGGGCCAAGCGGGATTTCCTGCACAACTAACAAAAGCTGCTGAACACCTGTATGCTGTAATCGATGGCAAGCCTAAAGAAATATTAGGCACGACATATGCTCGAATCAAGGAAATAGTGACTACTGTCCATGACTGTGGTTACTTCGATAAGACCATTGAAATTGTAACTGCAGAAATTGAAGAAAATTGCATTCCGGTTGCCGAGGAGATGCCAGAGGTAGTCGAAAACGAAGTCGAGCCCGAAACCATGGCCGCCTATCCTCCCGCCGGCGCGCTGCCCGTGCCGCCCGCGCCGGCCGTGGTGCCGCCCCCGGCCTACCCTCTGCGTCCTCTCCCTCCGATCACGTTACAAGAGGTGGAACATGCATATTTCGCTCAACAGTATCCCCAACAGAGACCCATAGCGGAGGTCATCGGCTCTCAAAACTTCTTTTTCCTGCAAGAGTCTGAAATCGACAGCCCGGTCGGCACCCCGCAACCGCCACCGATTCCCAATCAGCCGTCGCCTCCCGCACCGATCCCGACGCAAACGTTCACCAATCAGCATTACGTGCGCGTGCCGGACGGCGCGGCCATGCCGATGCCGCCGCAGCCTCACTTCCCTCTTCCGGAACACCCGGGCTACCCCGCGGCCGGCGTGCCCATGCCGGGCCCCATGCCGCCCGCGCACGCGCCGCTGCCGCAGCACGTGGCCGCCCCGCCCTCGCACCCGGTGGCTCAGCCGGGCATGTCTCCCTCGCCACAGACACAGCCACAGCCGCACGCCCAGCCGCAGCTGCCGCCGCAGCAGGCGCCGCCTGTCGAGCGACACGTCACTAATCAACACGAGGACCGGCGGCCGGTGACCCCCGTGGAAGACCGAAACGACGACGAGTGGAAAGAGAGCCGCAGCCCCGAGCGCGACGATGGCGGCGAACGAAAATCACAAGGTCAAGGCGACGGCCAGAACCGATTCAGACGGTACGGGCGCGGCGGCGGCGGCGGCCGCGGCGCTCCCAACGGCCATCGCGGCCGCGGCGGAGCCTTCCCCAACAGACCGAGCGGCGAGGGCTACCGCGGCAGACACGGCGGCGATTATCAGGGCAGATCTAACAAAGACGGCTACCAGAACCGACAGTACGACGGCTATAACAACAGACACGGCAAGGACTCGTACCACAATCGCGGCGGCGACGACGCTTACTACGGCAACGGCGATACGGGCGATTCTCACCAGCAAAACGAGAACGGCGGCCGGGAGCGATACAACGACAACAGCCAGAGCTACCAGGGCGGGTTCAAGGGGCGCGGGCGAGGAGGGCCCCGCGGGGGCGCGCGCGGGGCCCCGCGCCCGCCGCGCCCGCACCATTACAACCGCAAACCAGAAAACGTCGAATAGTAGACGTGACAGTGGGCGAAATGCCGCCATCGCGAGCGGCTTCGTCATATAAATATTACTCTATGATGGACAAAATCATTCGTGGAAGGCAGATTTCACCGGCAACAACGCGCAGTGGTAACAAACAGAGATTATGCTATAAAAATATAATAAAAAAAAATATAAAAAAAAAGTAAAATACTGAAACTGAATAAAAAATAAGTTACTTGAATTTAGATGTATGATATAAAATAATTATGCAATTATTGTAAGTTACGTAATTCTAGATTCTTGTATAGGTTATGGTCACGGCCGTGACTAGCGTGCCGCGCGAGCGGCCGGCGCCGGCGCCTCGCGCTGCCTCGTCCTCGTGATAATTTAAGTACAGGAGATGTGCACACAACAGACGAATTGTCTATAGGGACCTTCTCAAATCTCATTAATCTTTGTACTTTTAATACAGTTGATTTTAATAGCAATTATATGTGTTAAAATATGAATACACGTTTGTTTTCATTGAACTGGTTTGTGCTTCTATTTTGATGAAATTTTTAAAAGTCGTTTTATCTATTTAATTTTAACACCGCATACTAAATTCAAAGTATTTTTTTGCATGGATAACAATAAATAGATACATTTGAATATCGTTTGATAACAATCCAGTGGGTACGTCATTTTATACAAAGCCGCCGCTGTCAGTATTTCTTATTGTATTATTGTTTCCATCAAGCTTCCCCGTTCCATAACATTGTTCTCAATAGAGGCTGTGTGCAAAAGCAAATTAAAAGTATTCTATAAAATTATGTTTGTTTGATTCATGGTTATAATTCCCATAATGAACTAGATTTGTCAGTCAGACTAAACGGCAACGGCAACTAATAATAACACCACGCGATCGTGGTGTGTTCATATATGTGCATATGGGCTTATAGTTGCAGGACAAATAATTATTTCCTTGTCTCAATAATAGTAGTTCCAATGGACGAAGGAATCGAACCAAAGATACTGATCGACCGGACAAACGGACTCTAGTGATCAGACGCCATGTCAAGGCGTTTTACCACTAGGGGTTTATGACATTGGGGTCCTTACAAGACGATGCGATGGCGTAAAGCCGGTCTCCTGCAAGTATTTTTTCGGAATGTTCTACAAAAACGATACTAAAAAAGCGTGGCTATACCTTAAATTTTTTCGATCCGGACTCACTATACTCCTCGTAGTTTGGTAGGACCATACCATCAATTCTAGTAGTGTTGTACTTGGTGGGATTATAATAAAATTAAATCAATATATATTATGTAATGTAAGTATTATTTTTATTTCGTAATTCGTTTAATTTGAATGAATATATCTAAAATATTGATTACCATATCACCATAGCAGTGCAGCCCTATTACATTTGCACGCTGACGAGCTCTGGCGCAGTACTAAACCCGCGAAGGCCGCCGGTGCATCGTTTTTTGTAGTAATTTTGAAGTCATATTTATCGTTTTTATTGAAATAAGATAATAAAGTTATGCTACAAAGTTTATTAATCATGAAGTAACAAATCTTCTCGTATAAATTTTGCTCAATAATATTATCGTTTATTCGACAAATTAACAGTTTACCAAAAGCGATTTTCGAAGTTTTTTTGGTTAAAAGAATGTTTTTTTTCTATATTAAATCAATGATATTTCAAAATTCTGAGGCCGCTATGTACTATACGACTATATAAGAAATAACAATCTATTTTTTTATTTCATTTGTTTGGAACAGTAGTACAATCCAGGAGCTCAAAAAAGTGATTATGCGCATTTTATGAAAATCTTTCTCTGCAATTTTGGGTTTAATTAAAAAGTTAAGCAAAATTTACAAAAAGCGAGGCCGCTATGAACTAAGCCAATAGCTATTCTGTACTATTCAATAAGTCAACATTGTTAATGTATTTTTGTTTCCGAGATCGAGAACGCCAAAATTGGCCATTTTACGCAAAAATCACAGTCGATATGTAATATGGCTCTTAATTATCTGACAATTAACACTGTGGTGGTATGGTTCAGGCCCACCCTACCCCAGGGGCGCGAACGGGGAGTGTGTCAGATCGGTCACAGCAGTAGAATGCGTGAGAATACTCAAGCATTCTAGCAAATTCTCGCGTGAAATTGACGCATCCATTCCATTCCGCGGCGTTGTAAATTGAGCCTAAGAATTACTATCACTATCTAAGTGCACCAACATTATGCCACACTGGTAGGTATATAAAGTCCACCACTATCTCTATTTTATGTGGCCTCCTAAACCGAGCCACAGTATACATAACAGTACTACATAACCAAGGTTCATAAAACATAGCTCTAGACATATATCGACTGTGAGCATCTTCGACATACTATGCCATTGGGCCCTTGTGGGCACTTGGATGTCTAATACCTTTTCGTCTAAATCATATACATACTTATATTTTTTTATTCTACCAGCACGTCTCCAATAAGTACAAGAAGCGTTTCGGGTGAATTGTGAATCCTTTATAATATACCAAAATACCGATAGAATACTCTCGAGTCTCGAGGTGGAGGAGGCCCAGCATACACTAACATGCATGGGCTATATTGAATGTCTTTGGAGCTTCTTTTATACTTACTACATCGGATGACAGACAAGCATACGGCCCCCCTGATGTGATACTTCCCCGTCGAGCAGCTTACAAACATACCGTACCTCCCTTTTTGCCAGAGCCCCTTTCGCTAGTCTGCAAGGTGCACCACGTGCAGGTGAACTTGGCTTTGGCTCTAAAAATCGTGGAGAGCCACTTACACCCCATATAGGGTTCAGGTTATTTTATTTATTCCACTCTTACATCTATTTTTACAGGTGTCAAAAATATACCTTTGTGTACTACCTACTTACTGTTTTATAATTGTTAGTTGTAACGTGACGTCCAACAACATGAAAATAACGCGAACTAGCGCCAGTCACCACTGAATAAGGGCTTAGGCGCTTACGCACTACTCTACTTCGCAGAATGTCTACTGGTCGTAAAATGTATCTTTCTCATATTGCCTCTTTCGCAGAATTTGCCTTTCTCAGAATGCCTGTTTCGCAAAAGTTCGCTTTCGCACAATGTCTCTTTTGCAAAACGTCGCGACAGGGACTTTTTTATTTATTTAGATCTTTGAAGAAAAATAATTTATTGAAATCACAGAGTAAACAAAAATGTTACACCAGACAAAATATAAACATTAAAATATGGCAAAATAAAATATTTTAGTACAATATTTTGATTTAAAAAAATCATGTACAGAAACATATATCTTCATATCATAATCATCATCGTTATTTCAGCTTGTTAAAGAAAAATCATATAATAGAGTAAACAAATCATAAATGTCATCGTTTTGCCACTAAAATTGACTTTAGTTATTAGTTAAGTTGAGAATTAAATGATATTTCTTTAAAAAGCTGAAATAACGATTTTTTAAATCATAATATTGTACCAATATATGTATATTTTTTGCCATATTTGAACGTTTATTATTTCGTTTGGTATAACATTTTTGTTTACTCTCTGACTTCAATAAATGATTTTTCTTCAGAAATCAAAATTTTATTCTAAGTCCCTGTCGCGACATTTTGCGAAAGAGACATTGTGCGAAAACGGCCTTTTGCGAAAAAGGCATTCTGAGAAACGCACATTCTGCGAAAGAGGCAATATGAGAAAGATACGTTTTACGACCAGTAGACATTCTGCGAAGTAGACGTTCTGCGTCTAAGCCAATAAAAGAGCCAAAATCAAACTCCCCTGTATGCAGTGCCCGCCCCCTTAGCAGACGAAGCTCTCGCGAAAGAAGGTAGGGCATGAAAAGTCCGACTAGGGAAGTACCTCACAGATTACTGCAGCCAAGTAGCAATATCTTGAGAATTGGCGAGTGAGTGATGACCTCACACATTACGTGGGCCGTACGCTTATTTCGCACCTGATGTATAAAGAAAAATATTGTTAAGTACATTACTTACCCAACATTTAAAATGTATTTACCTAACACAACAAAAGATCTATGTAAAAATGTGTATGACAATTTACGCGTAGATTTTTTCCTGTATTAATGATGAATTTTGTGAGAATAATAAGGCACCTTATTTTTCATTTTTCAAATCGTTTGCAAACTATATTATTTTATTCAGTGGTGGCGGTAGTTAGCATCTGTCTTCCTTTTAATGGGTTCACCGCTATTGATAAATAATTCGTGGCTCGTAAACATATTAACTTTGTAAATTTTTGTCTAACTTTTCTCGAGAATACAAAGTAGGTCATATAGTTAATATATTAAAATGTTGTTGTTTAGTTATATTGCGCACTATTGTATAACAATAGTGCGTTGCATATTTTGTACTAAAATATACACTTTTAGTACAAATATGCAATAACAACCTAAAAATACTTCATTGCATTCTCGAAGGAAGTTAGAAAGAAAAATTTACAATCATATATATCTCTTTACGAGCTTCATAATATTCATTTCAACGACGGCACCAAAGCTCTGCGTATATCCAATAAAAAAAATTGGTTATATGTAAAGTCGGTTTACGGACGATAATTTTACGTTATAACGTCATAAGAAACATAGGCCGGTCGTGCATCTCTATCGCTTGTTTCTCGCTCTCGCTTGCACGTTCGGCTCAGGTGGAACGTGACAATGAGTCATGCTTTTTCGTGCGTGCAGACGGCGTTCATCGATTAATAAGACGTTATCACGTAAAAAAAAATGAGTAGGTCAAAGAAATACATTTTTTTTGTTAAATTAAAAGACAGTTTGATAAAATTGCCATTTATTAAGATGTCTTATATTATGTACTGGTGTCAATCATATTCGTCCTATGACCTGTCCAATCTGAACAAAATAAATAAAGTTTTTTATAACTTTAATTATCAGATAGATAGAACCTGTTATTTTTTACATTGCTACTTAACTACTTAGGATTACGATCTACTCAATGTAGTCAAGTTACTGTAACCTATACAACCTAATGCAATTATACAAAATATCTTTTCATACTGTACTTATAACAAGTAGAAATATTCTCACATTTTGTTCCTTCTATGAACATGTGCAGAAGAATTTACGTTTTCGTCAAATAAAATTAGTACAAATCGAAATATATTGAGACTTGATAAGACTCTCCTCTGGGAATGTGACATTAAACAATACTAAATTTTTTTTTACTATTGTAACAACGGAAAATTAAAAGTTTTCAAGTATTTTGACGCAGAAAGTCGACTTCGCATACTGTCTATTGGCGAGTTAAATCTATTTCACAAAACGGTTATTTTACAGTTTAGTGGTTTAAAAAGGCCCTCATTAAAGTCTCTTTTGCACAAATCTCACCGCAGAATTTCCATTTCCAATCCAGAATTATCGCCATTCACATTTTTACTATACTAATGCCGCAGTTGCCTTGCCTAAGTACATTAAGTAGTTGAATAATTGCTTGGAGTACAGCTGTAGATTTCAATCGCTTACGACCGACCATCGGGCTAGTCCACACGCTAAAAGTCGCACAGCGAGGATGGAGAGATCTATGCTCGGAGTTTCTCTAAGGGATCGAATTCGGAAAGAGGAGATTAGACGGAAAACCAAAGTTGTCAACATAGGTCTCAAAATCAGCAAGCTGTGTGGAGGCCACGTATGGGGGCGACGAAGCGTTGGGCTACAATAGCTTTTAGTGAACACAATCGAACTGTGTACATGAAAAAGGGGATTGACCATCATCGTCTAAGAGCGTTATGCTACTGTAGAGAAGTTATATGTATGTGTGAAAGTAGGTTGTATGTTGTTTTATAGAATTTTGTTTCACATAAAATGTTTCTAATATTTTAATTTCATAGATTTAATCAGTAAACAGTATTCTCATTTCCCATAATTTTATCTCATAGTTTTTTGTTATAAATAATATACAATTTTACGATTTTCTTATGATTAATATAAACTTATTACCAAGAAAAGCATTTTATCTAGTTAAGAGCTATTCGTTTTTCGACGGGGTTGCAGTTCTAACCTAATCTACTTTTCTGATAGCGACAATTATGGATAACATAACGTCCATTTTTATATTTTTGTGGAAATAAAATACTATGAAAAAATATTCTTAATAGAAAATTCTACAGTTTGATTATTTTGTGTAATAAAATTATTTGAATTGCGTTTCTATGAAAAATGTTTCTTTGAAATGAGTTGTCATTAAAACTACTACTAACACTTGAAATGATGCAAATATTCTATGAAACATTTTCTGCGAAACGAATCTATGGATCTTCTATGTCTGCAACAAAGTTGAAGTAGCCATGAAAGTATAAAATCGTTGCAAGTGTGCGGTGTTTTAGATGGACGGGAGTAGGAGTGACATGTATAAATTTTTTCCATGATCGAAACGCATTACCCCCGATGATGGTTAACCACTTACATTATTTCAGCTTCGGTTTTAATAGTCGGTTTGGAAGCTTGATATAAATTGGGATAAAAAGAACGTATTGCGAAACTTTTAGAGGAATTGTACGAAAAGAACGTTTTGTGCCCACAATACATATTTTACGAAGTAGACTTTCTGCGCCTAAGCTAATACGCGGTCACTCCATCACAATTGTAATATATAAAAATACTTGAAATATTTTTACGTATTCTTTAACCTTGCATTATTTATGGGCAAGGTGTTATAGTAGCGTTGACTAGGCGTTGCGAGTCGTGTAACGATTATCTTTGCATGATGGATGTAAAAGCGTATTAGCCACTTGATTGTCACTATTGTGAAATATAATGTACTATTATTAGGCAAATATAAATACATGAATACGCAAAGCCAAGAGATGATGTACATTAATACTCGACAAATAAGGTAAAACTTTGTAGCTAAATTTTGATGCTCCGAAATAGCTAGGACGCAAATAGCATTCGTGTTCAGGCGACCAGGTGATATTGCAGAAACATCTATGCAGGTGGACAGGTATATAGGTATCGCGGTTTCATTTAAGTCGCGCGAAATCAGGTGAATTATTACATTGAGAATAATTGAAACCAGGGGCCTTACCGCAGAAGCTGAAGCCGATTACCATCGAATTTTTTGATAACAAATATCAAACTTCAGCTTAGATTTATAGTACTTATATTTAGCTTAGCTGATAGAAACCACGGAGCTCTACTGACTGAGCTGAACATGTTTATCAATAACTTAAACGTAAGATCTATTTTTCGAATCTTAATATTTGGTGGTAAACGGCTTCAGCTTCGGCGGTAGGGCCGTTGATGCCACAACACGAGCTATAATTTTCTATAAAAAAAATAATATTACTTGTGATTTTAGATTCTCGAATGCATCAAGTGTTGTTTACAAGTGTACATTTGCAGATGCCAAGACTTTGAAATTTTTACACAGTTTTAATTTTCAGTTACACGCCATAAACAAACACACATACTTTAACTTAAGTGCCGAGTACAAATGTTGCTCCTGTAAATTTGCCATTATTATCGTATCCATTAAACCAATAAAACTGGGAAACGCTAATTGCTACCCATCACTAAATTGCCCCTCCTAACGACCATATTGAGAAAATACGATAATGAATTTTAGAGTGCATTCACTCGATAAATAAGTATAACAATAAAGTAAAATAATATGGTATTTAAATAAATATTTATAAATTATGTTCAATATTTGCCAATCACTTTTTAGTAGTTTCGCCGGCTTAGGCGCAGACAATGCATTTCGCAATGTATATCGGGCGCGTTAGGTCTATTTCTCAGAAAAATTATAGTTGATAATGTCCCTTTTTTTAATGTTTCTTTAGATAGAATTTTCAATTTTATTGTACCAGCTTTAATAAAAAAACAACATGTATGCTTGGTATCCATAGGTTTAGCCATTAAATTTTGATTGAAATATATAATCGTTCATAAATATTTAATTTTACTATTCACTATTATTGTCCCTATAATTTAATTCACCATTTGTCGTATGGGCATGTAATGCGGATGGATAGAAGCAAGAAAAGAAAATTAATTCGAACGTGTAAATGAATATGAACGTGGATGAACTATATATAGAGAGCCCTCCGAGTAGATTAGGATCCGGAACCATCGGTCTACTTTCACCCTTAGTTTACTTTGACGAGAGGATACCTAAAAAGAGGTAGATGTAAAAGGTATAACTGTAGAAGTGACAGCTGTTGACATGAATAAAATGTTTTTCTTCTCTCTCTCTCTCTCTCAGCTGCAACTCTGTCAGCTGTCATACGCGGAAAATTTCTACTAATGGAAAAAGACAGGCGAATGATGATCGACTATTGTCCTTCATCTCTATAAATAAAAATTTAAGATAAGTTTAAAATAATTCCTTCAAATAATTCCCAGAGAATCGATGATTTTGGAGAAAATGAATAAAAATGTATGTGTTAAGTTTGTCATCTGGAAGAGTACTCGAGTACTGAACCTGAATATTATCACATATTTTTTGTTAAAAGGTGCAAGTATGCAATAATACAGTAAGATATTTTTTTTATTTTGTGCCACGATTGTGATGCGAATTTTTTTATCTTATGGTAGGGATCTCTCCTAATGTTCCGTAGAAGCGTTTGCGAAAGAGACATTTTAAAAAATAATTCGCAATAAGACGTAATGCGCCCGGTAGATGGTTATTTTCTAATTTTAAAACTAACAAACTGCACTTACAGCGTTGGCATTCTTTAAATGAGAAGAAAATAAATAATTGTGTAATATATTATATAAATAGAAAATGCAAGATTTTTTAAATTATATTTATAAATGAGTATTTCACACAAATAAAATGAAAATTCCAATAGGAGTCTCAAGGGCCTTTCTGGAATACAATTGTGATACAATTTTCACGAAATTAAATGCTTTTACATACATAAATATAATGTATGTAGATAAACAATGACGACAAAAGTACGATTATGCACGTTTTTAATTCAGCAATTTCACTATACGATCACAAACGAAGTATTGCTAATTTGTAACTAAGCCGAAATCACTCCAGCTCAAATTGTTCGGTATAAAACGTTACAAAATTTAAAACCCATCACTTCAACCAAATATTTATCCCGTCAGCCATTGCACAATAAAAAAATATCTCAATTATTTACAAATAAAACGACCAAGTGGAATCTATTCAATGTTCACAATCTCGCAAATTACAATAGCAATTGCCCAAGATTAAGAACACAGGAGCTTTTCCTAATTTCTCCGGTACTTATTATTGTGTGGCTCGTCAAAAAAAGGAGGATATCGGCCAATATCACCACACAATCTCCGTAGGCCTTTCAGTGTCAAATGTATAAAATAGTAGTACTATGTCTCATACCAATAAATATCACTCGTTAAATATTATCAATAGAAATTATTCTTAATGTCCCACTCCAATGATTTCTAAGATTCAAGTAGGCACTGTATATCAGAACTGAATACATAATTGATTATTTTTCTGATCAGCATAAAATGGCACCGGAGCGTTAACACAAAATTATCGATAGTCCTAAGTAACAACAGCCAATAAAAATTCGATGAGAAATAAATTTTAAAATAATTAGAATTGTGATTTATCGTATAAAACTAATAGATCCTGACCCAGACGTGTAATAATTGTAATGCTAAAACAACGCATATAAGATACAAAAAGATACATACATACAGCACATATTTCACAGGCATCAGTATCAAAATGAAATTAAAAAGTAGTCCATATGTTTGTCGTACGCACTGAACTTGTCGGCGATATTTAGTGTTATTGTTATATCATTTGGCGCGACATCGCGTGTCGCATCTTGCGGTCCCAGGACTCCGCCTCGGCCCACGAGTGTCGTACGTCTCGGAACAACTGTCGACAAGACACATCACATTTTAAAAATAAGTTAGTAATACTCTGGATTGGCCGTGTGGTTTCCGACAGACTAGAATAGAATCACTCCGTCTCTTCCCGTGGATGTCGTACAAAGCGACTAAGGGAAATACATTATCAAATATCGATCAGGCCTCCTTAACTCGTCTGGCCAGCGTGGGGAGTGTAGGCCAAATCCTCCTTCCGTCTAGGACGGACGAGAGGGTCGTGCTCCTGTAGTGGAGACTAAAATGGACCTGATGATGAATACTATGGATGAGATAAGGATTCTAATACCACTATAGTACGACTCGCCATAAATTAAAATTCCATCAACGTAAACAAGCCGACCAAAAAGAGAATAACTCTCATGTTGTGAATTTATAAAGTTATGTGGCTGACTTGGTCACATTTTAAAGTGAACAACCCGGCTAATTTGTATATAACAAGCGTATGGTAAATTCACAATAAGAAACATTCTCTCAAATTGGTCGGCTTGTTTACAAGCCGATTGAGAAAATGTTTCTTATTCCAAATTAGATTAAATTATTCCAAAGAACGTGTCAACGTTTACCAAAAATTTCGATTGTGACCAAAAAAGTCTCAGTAAGCACTCAGGAGTTCGGTGACAGCATTTTATAGTCTCGACAAATTCGATAGTAGTTTGTCGTATTTCATCATCAGCCCGTATCTACTGCTGGATATAAGCTTTCCCCAATGCTTTCCACCAAATACGATCCTCCGACTTCTGCATCCAGCCGTTTTTTTAAGGTCATCGGACCATCTAGAAGGAGGGTGTCCAACGCCTCATCGTCCTACTCGCGGCCTCCATTCTAGTACCTTCCTCCCCACATATGCCGTCACTTACTCTGCAGATGTGACCCGCCCATTGCCACTTCAGCTTGCAAACTCTGAAGGCTATGTCGATAACTTTAGTTCTTCGTACCGGATTCGACCCCTCAGAGAAATCCTGAACATAGTCCTCTCCATCGCTCGCTGCGCGTCGTTTGTCGGATTACCATGGGTCAACTGTACTTTGTAATAAATGATAACCAATCCTACCTGTGATAACCAAACTTCATCTGCCAATAATTCATTCAAAATTACAGTAGTGTCTTTATTGGGGTTCTGCATCCTCTTCTCTGCGACTCTTTTACTGCACTCGGCATACATTAGATACTTCTGGTGTGATATTCTTGAGTACAACTGCACACGACCACAACAGGTCCCGCATACAAGGAATTCCTGAAATATTATAAAATTTGAGAATTAGAAGAAAAATAGACCTCAGGCAAAGTTTTTAGTAAAATAAAAACCATATTGAATAGGTACTTCTGGCAATACCACTAGATGGGATTTGAACCCTCGACCTCTCGATGACCGGTCGAGTGCTCTTCCAACTGAGCTACCAGGAAGGTTTGTGTTGGTGACGAATTTTTACATTTTATATTTTACTCTAGGCGCTACCTAGGCGGTGAGGTGAATTTTTCCATTTTTTTAAATATTTATTATATTCTGGCAAATTAGCCGAAACAACTATTTAAAATAATAATAATAGCACTAGAATCAACCAATGAAGTTGTATGAAAAGCAACGTTCGCAAGTGTTCAAAGAATTTTCGACGGATGAATCTGGAAGAATAATTTCAGCGAATTTCCGCCCGAGGACGACATATCAAACCGAAAAAGCTGGATAGTATGGTTAGATCGATTGGCATTGCACTTATGATATGACTCTTGACTGTACAGGTGATGTTGATTTTGATTCCAAAGACGATGTTTAATCGCTTAAGTACCAGTTATATAATTTTGTAAGTCTGTCCAAAAACTCAATAGTATTTTTCTTTCCACAGTTGCGCAAATAAAGCAGACTGGAGACAAAAATAGATCAATTCCAACGACTTTGCAGAAACATACACCAACATGTTTTATAACATCTGTGATAAACGTAGACATAGACCGACAGTGGCATTTTAAGTGGCAGTAAAATGTCTAAAATCTAAAATAGTTATACTAGAACGTCTGAAATGAAAAACGTCATGTAAGACAAAAGTACTTGGCTATGCGTTATTGTAGATTCAAGTGCATTTTATAAATTACTCTTTTGTTTTCCTTATTATAAAATCGACTGGCTTCATTTAGTACTGGCCTTTTGTAGAAGTAATATACATAATTATTATGATATGATGTTTTTCATTTCAGACGTTCTCCTAGTATGACTACTTTACATTTAGACGCTTTACTAATAGGTCGTTTTGCTTTCATGACGTTAATGCATGGACATTTTGTTTATTTGACCTTCTGATACGGTGGGTAAAGATAGTGGTCAGCCCCTTACACCCCAAAATCTTCTACACTAATATTATAAAAAGAGAAGATGTGTATTTTTGGATTATGGATAACCTAAAAACTACTGAACCGAATTTAAAAATTCTTTCAGCTATTGAAATCTACTTTTTTTTTATATACCACTAGAGTGGCAAACAAGCTTACGGCCCGCCTGATGGAAAGCAGCTACCGCAGCCTATGAACGCCTGTACCACCAGGGGCATCACACGCGCGTTGCCAACCCTGTAAAAACCTCTTCACGCTCTTTTTGAAGAACCCCATGCTGTAGTATCCTGGGAAAACCTCGACAGGCAGTTCATTCCACAGCTTGACAGTACGCGGGAGAAAACTTCTCTGGAACCGCACAGTACGCGACCACTTAGGCTCCAATGAATACATGAGGAGAAGTAACATAGATATATATATATTTTATTACCCCCGTGCCAAGCCGGGGCGTGGCGCTAGTAAATGACAGAGGTAGACCTAGACCGACAGACATTTTCTAAATAAAGGTGAACATAGACCAACGATAGTGTTTTATGTCAGTGATAAGGTAGATATAGATGAATGGTAGCGTTGTTTAACATCTGTGACAAAGATGACTAGATCAAGCGAATAAGGGATTACGTAAGCGCTTGAGGGGCGGAGGGGTCTTTACTTTGCTTATTTTTGATGACATGGTGGGTGGGAGGGTCGATATCGTGATTATGTCAGCAGTTAAATATTTACTTTTTTACACAAATGGCAACCCAGAAATTGTCTATGCTTGAAAACAAAACACACATGTCGGGGATTCCCACAAATAATGAATACGTTATAGGTACTCGCTTAGAAGCGAGTGGGGGAATTACCGCGCGCTACTCACTTGTCACTTGTCTAAATTTCTTCCGTCAATCTATTGTTTCGTTTCGATTCGAATGACGATTTGACTACCAATGATTACGTAAGCATGGGGGGGGAGAGGTTTGCTTACTTTTGCTGACAGGGGGGGGGGGGGGGGGGGGTTAAATAATTGTAAAAAATCTGCTTACGTAATACTTGAAGAATGGCCCCTAATACGCAGAGAAGATAATATACCGGGTAGAAAGGGACGAGCGACACAGCGATTACAGATTGTGCATACCTCAAAAAACATTTTTCCCAAAGAAACTATGTTATTAATATTAATAGTTTTCGAGTTATAGCTTAGCAAACTTAATACAGAAAAGTTTAATGTTCATCCTTAAACCAGCTGATTGCGAATAAAAGCAAAGAGCGGCACTTCTGAGATTACTAGGTGGGCGCCACTGTGCGGTGGTAGTGCGCAGGTCTGCCCAGTGTTGCTGTTTTAATTACACATTTTGTATGTAATCTAGAACTCTAGTGAGTAATAAGCAATAAGAGGTCTTGCAAATTTCATACGTCATTGCGCGAGATGGAACCGGAAACGTGCCGTAAACGATTAGTATTACTTATTTACCTGAGGCACACCGGATAATATTATCTGGCTATTATCCAGAGTCCTTACGTGGTCTGCACAAGAATTACCAGTATCACTATACGCATTTTGTTTCATATTTATTTTGATTGACACCACTTCACGCTTCTGCCTGTTTGAGAAAGGATTTCAATGAAATCGCTCGCTCTTATATCTACTCTCATAATTAAACATAACTAGCTCTTTGTTTTTACTAGGTTATGTTATGTTTCGGGGCGAATGTATCATGGTGTGTAATCAGGGAGTCATGTGCGAGGGATTTGATCGCGGCTCAACACTGCGTCCGTAATATTTTCCGTTGCTACCGCGGGATTTTTAATTAATTTTCGTGTGTTTCGAATGATTGGCACGAGTGTATGTGAAAGTGCATATGTTTGTAAATCTTATCCTGATGAAGTTGTGTTGATAGGTGGTTATTATGCCGCTAAGTGCTCGTGCTTAACTGGATTTGTTGATGTTGTATGCCGAATGCAGCTATAACAGCAACAAAACGATACGGCAATACAGAAGCAGATATCCTCCCCAGCATCCAGCGAATCCTAGAGTTATCCTAAGAGCCTATGACCTTGTCACAAACAACAGAGTACACCTGCCGTACTGTTGTTACTCGCCTTTGGGCTGTCAGAAGTGAGAAAATTATTTATTCTGAAAAAGAAAACTTACAACGAGATGTATGTTTGTAACTATTATAAATCGACTGACAACATTAGTATAACACAAATTCAGTAAATCGTTCGACATTTTCCACCCGGTATATGAATTTAGAGCGAGACAATTACAGGCGTGTAAAATACATATATAGACAGCGATATAGCCTGTCTTGTCTCGCGTATAGCAGTCTCTCGCTCTAAATATATATTATCTTCACTATGTGTAATGCTCCTCCTCATTAGAGTAGAGGTTCTAAGACTTACTTTCTCGTAGGCAAGCCTGGCGTCAGGCTGGACGGGCTCGAGGGTGGCGGGGTTGTACGGCTGGCCGTAGAGCAGCAGGCGCGCGACGGCGGTGCGCGCGCAGGCGCGGCACGAGCCGGCGCCGCCCGCCACGCTCAGCCCCGGCCACGTGCCCACGGCCGCGTCCAGCGCGCGCGCGCCCCCGCCGCCGCCCGCGCCCCCGCCCCCGCCGACCCCTCCGACCCCTCCGCCGCACGACACGCGCCCGCGCATCCTCTCCGTCACCTCATCCACAGTCTTCACATTCGATAGGAAGTACTCATCTAAAAAAAATTAAGATAAACGAATTATGACGAGCCCGGTGCTAGAATGCCATATCTCTGCATCACCCTAAGGTTCACTTATGTTCACGTATGTGTATATGTATAGAGATATCTATATTGTGTACGAAGTTTAAATAAATACGTGTTAGTCATGTGCGCCAGCCTGTCCAACCCACAACGACTGGCGTGTTTGAGACGTTTGGGCATGTAAATGTATTATTTATTTAAAAACAAAATAAGACGTGAGAAGATACTGCGTTAGCAGCGGGGGTGCCAGCGCGGGAGCAATACTCTTTGTAACCCAAAGTGGTTACAAAGAGTAAAGATGATGTTAAGACATCGGGACGTATGCTTTTTGGCATCCGGTATAGTATAAAAAAGTATCTAATGTAAGCTATGCCTAGTTTGAGCATAGACTGGCTTGGCACTCGCTAGAAACACGGCGACTGTCTTGAAACGAAATGACCAGTTAGTAAAATTCTTTCGCTTATAGGAAGCTACATGAGCAGCGAGTGAAATAAATTACTTTTAACATACATATTTACCTTGTTCTTGGAATATTTCTGTAAGAAAATTGGGGTCCAATGCGTGTGAAATCAAAGTCTGTATATACACCTCGAAATTCTCTTGATACATCTGAGTCTCCAACATCCTCTTTTCTATAAAACTACAATCATCAAAAGGCATTTCGCTTCTAACTAATTCCACTACTGTCTCTAAATGCGAATGGGAACGCACTTTAACAGAAACTTGAGTGTACAATTTTTTATTTTCAGGATTCCAAGCTGCATACTGAAAATAATAAATACGTGTTAATGTAATCGCAAAAAGAAAATAAATAAGTTACCGACATGTTAGGTTTAGGCACACCCAGGCCACTCCATAGAAATGGCGCGTCGTTAACTTTCACATAAACAAATGGCGACAAAGCGTGAATATACGTGTGTGCGTGAAACGTCGAACAAACAATTCCATATTCGACTCAAAGGAAAGATAAGGTCGGCTCGAGAAGCGGCAGGGAGTGTCGATATTGTACGAAAGTACTATTAGTATTACTTATGCTGTAGTTTATGTTAGTGTACTACTTACAGTAGATATATTTCTATATAAGACTTTTCCATTTTCTTCAAAAGGTTCATACTTCTGTAGTAATGTTTTCCCGTCTACCCTCCATATCGCTGGCCACATTTCATTTAATTCAGTTTTGATCGCCACAAACTCCCCGGACTGCAACAACGGTTAAGATTCTTGTTATTTAGCTAGCCTTTTCCGTTCATTCTTAACGACACCACTAATGAATAAGTATTGTTGCCCTGATATATTTTCGCATACTAAAATATTAACTGGGTCTTAAAAAGAACTAGAACTGTCTTTTTTAATATCGGTACATTGTCCAGTTCGTGGCCAATAAATTCACCGAGTTTACGATTTGTTTCTTTGCTTGATATAATATTCTTATATGATGTGATGTGACAAATACTATTTTTCAATGACACCCTAGGGACGTTTTTGGTAGTATCGTTAACAATGAATGGTATTTTTATAATAACAGCATAGATGCAGAAGTGGATAATACCGATATACTTTGTAAGAGCTCAAATGCACTTGGCGACTGCGGCCGCGACCAGCTGGTTGCGTAGTACGTGATGATGGTTTATCGCTGCGACTGCTCAATGCGTTTGAGCATTTCGGCATTGAACAAACCTATGATCTACTATTTAATCGTGCTAATTATATATAAACATTGTTCTAAAATTGAAAATCGCAAAGATTTCCCGTCTAAATTTTTTTAATGTCCTTTATCCGCAAAATGTCGAATACGTTGGAAACCTTCAGACGTAGAATGTCCAACAAATCACAAAATGCTGACCAAGCGAACTAATAAATAAATAAACCAATAAAATTTATATGAAGTAATAAATAAACCATTCTTTTCCCGCAAAACATATCTCTCATCACAGATCTCACTCATCTGTACGTCCGTCTAAAATCCGATCTGTATTGTTGGTGATAAGGACACTTTCATGGTTACTTGCGTTTTAATTAGGAAGTAGTAGATTGAACGTTATTTGAATTTAAATATCGGAAGATATATGAACATTCTAAAAACGTAGGTATGTCTGAAGAATTCATATCCCTTATCTAGTCAAGCTAGCTTAACTAATTTTTGTTCCATGTTCACATCGCACCCTGTTCTATGGATGAGTCGATAACGAGTTTCATAGAATACGTATCTTAGAATGCAACGTAACGTCCTTTACAGCATCATATAAACCGCAGCTGACAGGGTATACATATTTGTCTATAATAGAGAATTGTTGTTAGAAAATATTTCCCCACTCGCGCTTTGAATACTGAGAAATATCACAAGTAATAACTATTTAGTATTCTGTGTCACTAATGACAAGAGACTCGAGTCCTAGTAGTTTATATTATGAGGTCAAACAAGTTTATAGAATTCGACTTCAAGATTATAGAATTAAATGCACTACTTTATTCCTTACCTAAATACCTATTGGTGTTCATAGTTTCAATCGTGTAGGATTACAAAAATTTGCAAGTTGCTGAATCACATTGCCCAATGTGCATAAATGTTGTATTGCATTCATATTCGGAATTTAGATAACAAGTCCTCAAATAAATAATGATAAAAAATATATTAACAGCATTTAATATAGCTTAATCTTTTTTTATACCACTAAACTGAAAAACAAGCATACTGACTGCCAATTGGAAAGTAACTACTGCTATGGGACATCACTAGCGCGAACAACTTGACAGCGAGGTAACTTGACAGCGAGGTCACTTTACACGACCACTTCGGTCCCAAAGTATAAGGATGAATTCCCTGACGATGATGAGCGGTGCGATTGTAGAAGGAAATCGTTAGTTAGCACCATATCAGATAACATATCAGAGAACACAGCCCATTATTATAAAATCGGAAGGACAAACATAGGGAAGCAAGATCTCTCCTAAGACTCGAAGGGCCCAATACTGCTTGTGAGCTTGGAATTGTCAATAAACCTATTATAGGTCATCTATGAACCGAGTCACAAAGTGCTAGCTGACCACCAGGTGCTTCCGGCCAGAGGTGACAACAGGCCCCATGCGAGGTCGCAGCACTTGTGCTTTTAAAGCAAGTCTCTACCCAAGTTGAAGTACTTCTTCAGTTAACTGAACACACCGACCTCCTTCGACACTAGCTTAACCATCTCCATGTGAATTTTTTTTTTACCACTATAGGGGCAAACAAGTATACGATGTGCCTGACGGTTAACAGCCAACCTAGCGCAACGACAGATGCTGTTGAAACTCTCACGCACTGCCGACCCTGTAAAATCCCTTTCACTTCTTTCTTGAAGGACTCTATGCTGGTATTTTTCTTGCGTCATAAGCTCTTTTCTCTCTTAACTCGCGTCAGGACCGTGACCTGATCGAAAATTCGTAAGACGGAGGGAGATGAGACCGCCGGCGCGGCGTAGGAGGAAGTAATATCCCACTCTCTTTCTACTGTTGTTTATTTTTAATGTAATATAAATTGTCATGTTTGTGTACGATAGCGCAATAAATGAATATCGTATTTTACCACATAAATGATAGTACTTTTATACTGATAAATAAAGCAATTCGTGCGAAATGATTCCCTAACCATTCCAAAATATTCAAAAATGCACAACGTTTAAGTTCATCTTTTCATTTCTGTCACTCCTGGAGTGCAACCCGTTTTTTTTATTATTCTACGTCGGGTAGCAGATAAGTCCTTCTGATGTGAATCGGTTTCCGTAGCCATATTAACGCTCGCAACATGAAATTATGTTCGCGCGCCGCCACCTCCGCTGCCAAAGGAGCATATCTTTCCTTTCTGGTGACCTTACTCACTCGCAGGAACATAACAACCCTCAAGGGAATTATTATTTGGCTGCGGTATTCTAAGGGGTGGAGCTGGAGGTATTTCCCAGAGGAAAGATTTTAAAAATGACTTAGTCCTGCGATCTGTGATTGACCAAGCCAATCAATCAACGTCGATTGATGACGTTGTTCGACGATGATAGATCGATTAGTGAACCCCATATGTTTCGAACGAACCAATGCACTTTAGGCATTGTGAAACGTTAGTTATCAAGCCGTGCTATTTATTGGTCGCTTGGGGGGGTCCATAGTGCATTTCATGTGAACAGCTTTGTCTTCGGAAAAATACGATGTAAATATTTTACAAATGTCACGCATAATCCTTCATTGCGATGAGTAATAATAATCATTATGAGTGTGAAATGAGATAAGAATGAATATTATGGAAAACAATAGGAGCTCCGTCCCGACGACCACCTGCCAAGTGTGGAACGACGCAATATATTAGGTTGGGGAAAAAGTCTTTTCGTATTTTATATGAAAATTCAAAACACTTTTTAATAAAATTTATTTACATTTAACTAAAGTATGTAGGTGCCATTATGTTCGATAACTTTTTGTCATCTTGTAGGTAGAGACATGATCCCATTACTATAGAAATTTTGGGACTTCTGTTCAAAAAACCGCGACAAGTGGTTTTGGCAGTCTTCTCGTGATGTTAAACTGACATTGCCTAAAGAATTCTTAAGAGACCGAAACAGGTGGAAATCAGAAGGTGCAAGGTCAGGACTATACGGCGGATGCATTAACACCTTCCAGTCAAACTCTCTTAATTTTTGCTGAGTGGCTAAAGATGTGTGAGGTCTAGCGTTATCATGGTGAAAAATCACATCCCTTCTATTAATTAATTCCAGCCGCTTTCTCTCAACTTTTTGCTTTAATCTCATCAGTTGTTCACAGTAGAGTTCAGAATCGATAGTCCTGCCTGGCGGTAACAGCTCATAATGAATATCTTCCCTTCCAATCCCACCATACACACAGCATCACCTTGTTGCGGGTTAACCCGGGTTTCGCCAGAGTCTGTGAAGCCTGGCCGGCCTTTGACCACGACCTTTTTATGCGCCAAAACTGTTTTGTGGTCAATTCCTAGTTCTTCAGCTACGTCGTAACTACTGATATGCCGATCTTGCTCCACTTTTTCAGAAATGGCATCCATTTTATCCGTAACAGGGCGACCAGAGCGACGTGCATCTTTGACATCAAAATTTCCGGATTGAAAACGCTTAAACCAAATTTGTGCTACTCTCACAGACACTGCACTAGGTCCATAAACGTCACAAATTTTTTTCGCAGCTTGCGTTGAATTTTTACCTTTTTTGTAGTAAAATTTTAAAATGTATCGAATTTCTTCATTAGATTCACTCATCTTGACAGTAAAAAAAAACAAATGAAAATCACACATTTACCTAATTTGAATTTGGAATTATCTTTTTTAAAATTTAAACTTTTTAAAGATATCAAAACCTGCTAGATACAAATGGTATAACCAAAGAGATTTTATTACAAGTTCATACATACTATAATGCGAAAAGACTTTTTCCCCTACCTATTATGTTTGGCTGTTTCTGACTTTGATATTTTTGACGTAATAACGTATTATATTACAATGAACGCCAGCTGCACGCACGAAAAAGCATGACTCATTGTCACGTTCAACCTGAGCCGAGCGTGCAAGCGAGAGCGCGGAACAAGCGATAGAGAGGCACGATCGACCTAAACGTTTGGTTGTGACGCATCTATCTTTCTTCCACCCCATCGGCCGATGTTTTCTTATGACGTTATCACATAAAATTGTGGTCCGTAACCGACTTTACAGACAACCATTTTTTTTTAATGCAAGTGATGTTGTTTAGTTATGTGAACAGTCGGATCTCCGAAACAAATATTTCTGATATATTTACCTATTTTAGAAACTGTACCCGAAACGTCATTTCTCAGTGAACACATGGATTTAGGTAAAATTCGTCGTTATACCACAAGGCAAGGTATGGGCAGTGCATACGACAGGGTTTTGACTACGGTTCTCAATGGGATTATCTTATCGAGTACTAACGTGGGTCGTGGGTTTCAATGTACTGTCATTCAAATCGAAGCTAAGCGTCGCAATTTGTATAGCGTGACCTGCGTGACTGACCCTTCCTCCTTTTTTTCCAGAGCCTCTGTGTCTAGTCGGTAGGGTGCACCACGTGCAGGCGAGGTTGGCTTTGGCTCTAAAGATTGTGATGAGCCACTTACACCCCAAAACTACTATATACATAATTCTATATGTAATTCGGAACGTACTTTCACGGACCGGATGCAGTGCGAAACCGCTCTAACGGTGTGGTTCCTCCAATTCTGATATCGTGTACTCCAAAATGTTGAAAACTTCATAATTTTGCTTGAGTATTTTAAAGTTATAGTCGTATTTTCGAACTGGAATTCTAAAACCGATTCAGCTCGTCGAAAACCCGGAACCGCGTAAGTTTCGTTTCGGGGACCCGAAGTTTGAATAGGTTATTCTTCAAAAAAGGTCAAACCTCTATTGAAGAATTATATGCCAATCTCACTACTGATTCACACGAATAAGCTATGTATATGGGTGATCCCGGATCGTCTCACTTACACTGCTTCTCAATTCAAATGTTGACAAGAAAATTTCGTACCTTTGTTTTATCGTCCGTATCGTAGCCCAGCTATCGTAGAGGACGCAGATATAAAAGAGGATGCAGATGTGACATCGCAGCGCGTAAACAGCTATGCGCCACTATGGTGTGGTGTTACCACCACCGAGGTAAGTTCAACAAAGAGATCAATAGACACATTCGACTGGGCTGGGCAGCTTTTGGAAAGCTTCAGCACACACTGCCAGCACAAATACCTAACCAGTGAGTCTTCCCCGCCATGACTTAAAGTGGGTCTTGCACACTGACCGTCAGCCACCTGTTGTGCTTTAAACTTTTATATTACTTCTTGAGATCTCCAACATAGCGTGTGAGGTTTGAAAGACCTCACTTCAAGAGCCGTATTTTCTTTAATATTTATACTACAAATTCCAGAGGGGCAATTCTCGTATTTAAAATGTAGTCAAAATTCAGTTCCGATCCAGTCTCGTTCTCATAAATGTCAAATTTGGTATTCTCGTATCACATTATGTAACTTCAAAGATTAATTTAAGTGGGATTATATCGAAATATGACCGAAAATAAATAAACTAAGAATGTTACTTTGTCAAAAATAAGAATTGATAATAATTAATTAATGAAATCAAGTACCTATATAATTTTAGTCAATTCACAATTCAATCTCGATTCGGTTAACTTTCAATCTGGAATCGTAGAAAAATTTATGAGAATTGGCCTTCAGGACTCGTGCTTCTAAGACTATTACTAAACTGTGATACAACTTATTTCGAGAATTTGAGACATGGTCCCTCAATACTCACACACATTTCTAGGTCTAGGCTAAATATGTATCGCGGCATGAGGGCAAAGTTAAATAGGTAAGCCAGCAAGCAATTAATCGGTTAATCTTTGTATAAGTTTTGTAATGTAAAGTCAATGTAATTTGAGTAGACTACATGACACATACAACGTTATTTTCCACTAACTTTATCATTATAGGTATTTAATCACCTGATATGGCATGTCTTCAATCGGTCTGGTATTTTCAAGCTGCCCGGAATTAGAGATTTGCTGATGAGATTTGATGTGATGTAACTTTCTGTCGCCGTTGTTATCGTTGTCCGCAGCGCCGCCGTAACCGAGTCCATAGCCTAAGCTAGCACCGTGTGCCGACGCTAAAACGAACATCACTCAGCTTTATAAAACGCGCTTAAAGTATTAAATTATAAAAAGTATAATATTATTATTACCTGTTCATGGTGCCGGTCATCGCAATTATAACAAAAGGTAGGATAGGTCGGGAAAGGATAGCCAAGTGCCGGCGAGAGTCGGCAAAGCGATAACATGTACACGAGACGCAACATAGCGATCGCTTAAACAATAATTATTTAAATAATTAGCATCGGATATTAAACTATTTAACAAGTTTACACTGTACTGTACATGTCATCCCTATGTTGGCGAAGTGAGGGGTGCTACCAGGAATAATTACAAATTGAAATTATTTAACACATTATCAGTAATATACTCGTGTTTATTTTATGTCTCCTCCTATTATACAAAATTATTTACATAAAATATTGAGAATTGTGCATAAACAAATAACAATTAAATAGAAATACAAAAAACTTATGTTCAGGGCATGGCCGTCTAATACATTATCTTGCACTTACTCATAGCTGCAATTTATTATGCAATTCATTTCCTCCTTATAATATAAAATCACTTTCAGCTAAAGAATATGCATACACTATAGTAAGTACCACCTAAACTCAAATACTGTAAAATACAATACATTATTTTATATATACAACAGACACCCACTGGTTTTATCTCCATAGAAAAATATACCACAATTTTGGAATTATTAATGGTAGCACCCCTTCAATAGCGAGTATGACAAGAGTCACAAATTCTACAATTTACAATTAAATGGCACTAATAATGTGTCATTAACAACAACTCAGGTGAAATCTTGTTACACACTAACCCTAAAATATCAACCTCTAGCAAGATAGGTACATCACATTTTGCATAGACATTATTTACAATCAAATAATTATAGATTTCATCTAATAAAATGTACATTATCACAGTTAAAATGTAACAAGTTTTCACGACATCCTGCCTGAGCGGCAGTTAGCTTGCTCCTGTCATACAAGCTTCAGGGCTAGCTCTTCACCATCGCGCTCTACTTCTTAAATGGAAATCTAATAAATTGAACGCACCTTCGTCAGGCTGTTGTTGGTAATAGTATTGCTGGTGCGGCGCTGCCTGCAGCGAGGCCACGGGCGGCGGGGCAGGCGGTCGTGGCTTCTTGGGCGCGGCCGGCTGGGGCGCCACTACGGCCGAGGGCGTCGGCTTGTTCATGCTCGTCCGGCCCTTCTTCCCCTTATCGTTCAGCGGAGTACTAGGCACATTGAGCACTGGCTTATTCAACCTTCTCGCTTCCTCATCTGCATCGTAAGCAGATTCCTCGCTGCCGTCATATTTACGTTTTCTATCCTTATTCAAATTATAGTAACGAGACTCGTCTAACTCTACACCCTTCGCCTGTGAATTGAGCAAGTTTGAAGATGCGCCGTGTATCTGGTTAGCACCTAATAAACCTGCCGTACCCATACTCGCTGTAGAGCTCATGGCGGGATTACTCAAAGGCATACCCGTATTGAGTACATTCGGCGATGCCATTGCACCATTAGCGCTCTGTTGTGGGACATTTGCGTCGCACTGGCCTTTATGGTCGTTCGGTGTGTATGTCTTATTATTAGTATTGTTACTATTTATGTTAGTTCTCGACCACGTCGATTTCCTGGCGCCTCGGCCGGCCGGGGGCGGCGACGTGTCCCGCTCGCCTTGTAAAAATTTCAAATAAGAAGCCATGAAACCTGAACCCGGGCCCGTGACGGGAACATTGAATTTTTTTTCCATAATTTTTGAAGTAGCGTCTTGTGAAGTGTTGTTAATGTTCTGCTGCTGTGAAGTGGGTGCTACCGATGATGCAGTATTTGCCCGTTGTTCTGCAAGGAAACCAAGTTCTTCTTCTATATTAGGTACTACCACCTTAGGCTGTTCCTCTTCACGAGTTTCAGGTGTAGAAAAAGATGACGAGGAAGCCGAAGGTGGAGTCTCACTAAAAGACGATAATGGTGTTAACTCCACTGAAGACTGGAAATCAGGATGAGGACCTAGGTGAAAAGCTGGGAAATATGTTAATGCATGTCCATGTGGCATTGTGAGTGCTTGGTGTTGGTTAGCAAAATTACTGGCGTGTAATGGGGCCTGAGACCCGAATGCAGAAGTGCCGGGAAACATCTTAGGCGGTGGAGGTGGGAGGTTCCATCTTTCAAAGTCAAAATAGGTACCATTCTGTTGTTGATTACTAGTAGAACTATGAGCTGGAGGAGGAATTCTATTAGCTAGATAGTCTGCCATTACTGCATTAGACAATTCATTCATATTTGTATGTGAAGTTGTTTTTTCTGTGCTTTTTCTACGTGTCACAGTTTTATTTGATACAGGTGTTGAAGCCGAGGGTGTTTGACTTTTATTAGATTTTGCTTCTTGTACCTGACAACTCTGTTGTAAACTCTGTAAATTTTTTACTATAGTCATGGGGTCACCTCGGCAACTGGAGAGATCTTGTAAAGCTACATTGTTACTATCAAAATAATTTTGTTGTTTTTCAGGTAAACTTACTGTTCTTGTAGATTGAGAGGTCTCATCGCTTTGAGGGTTAGTTTCAGGTAAAGAACTACTGGTGTAATTGTTATTAGTACTGCTACCATTACTAGAAAATTTTCTTGATGATTGACGATCATTCTCCCAACAACCTTGATTGGAAGACTGGTTTTGATTTCGTTCGTATCTATTTTCAGCATATGTTTTGGATTGGTCAATACCTAATGCTCTAGTTATAACAGAAGGGTAGGCTACTTGACTGTTTTGTGAAGGGGGTCGTGCAATTGATGCATCTAAAGGTGATCTAGGAGCAGGATTACTAATTTTGTTAAAATGATCTACATGCTGCTGAGGAGAATTAATAGAGTTCATAGGACTGTGATACATGGGGTATGCCGGACTAGAACCATGTCCTATGGGAGATGTTTGAGGTGGAGCTTGTAAAGGACTTTGTCTTCTAGCTACAACTACACTACAATCAGGACCATTTTGGGAACTACTGCTAGAGTAACCAGTGTCAGTACTGGAACTACTTTTTGCACGGACATGATAATCTGACTCAACATTATTTCCACTTTGATAATGTCTAAAACTGGAACCTTGTGAGGAATACTGGGAATTACCAATTCTATTTGGTTTCGAAGAATTAACACTACTACTGCTGTAACTCAGCCTCCCTGGAGCATCCATTATCGAATAACTAATTGGGGATGATTGCGGCTGTAATTTATCACTTGAATCACAACTTTTTCTTTGTTCATTGCTTAGTTCAGGGTAAATTTTACTTTGAGCTTTAGTTTGAACTTGAGGAGGCTTAGATGTCGGGGACACAAAGCTTGTACTGCTGTTTGAAGTTTGTCTTGGAGGTTTTTCAGTAGTAGCTGGGTTTTTAGGAGAATGAGAATTATAAATGGATGAGGTAGGCCGTGAAGCGGTGGTGGTGGATGAGCGATAATCTTTACTTGGGGGTGTCGAGGAAGCTGTAGCGGGTGGAGTTGACACGATACACGTTTGTTGGGAATGAGCGCTAGAACTTGCAGAACTTGAATATGACTTACTTCCAGCATAATCCTGCTGCGTTGAAAGTTGTCCACTCTTTGCACTGCTTGTACTATATGAGCTATCAGTCTGATTTCCAAAAGATGCAGGAGATTGAAAAAATGTTGATGAGGATGTTGAAGAAGCTGGTTTCGAAGCTGTCGCTGGTGATCCAGACCTATTTGTTTGTTTACCGGTACTGGCAATCTGTGAGTTGAGATGATTATTGAGAGATGTTTGCGCGGCTGCAAAATGCGCATTAAAATTTTCATATGTTGCAGATGCTTTTGTCGTTGCTGGACTTGGCGATGATGGCACAACACTTTCATGAGGCAAAATCCCAAATGGGCTTGGAAGTTGGTTGTTCCCCTGCCAATTTAATCCAGCGGTACTTCCAGGTGTGGATTGCTGATCAAAAAACGATGTTCCTTGTGCAGCCAGTGATTGATGAGAATAATTTTCTCTTAATGAAGATAATTCAGTTTCCACTGATGATTGTTTTGAAGCGACTGCTGCCTGAGCTTGAGCAATTACTTGGCGATGCTGGGCCTGAAGAGAAGAACTATAATGTGCAGGTTTTGGGTTCGCATGGTGAAAAAGTGGCGAGAACATTGCATCATATCCAACTGTAGGTGGAGATAGGAATCCCCCTGGATTGAAAGGTGATGCTGTTGATGAACCAAGTTGCCCTGCTAATGAAGCTGTTGTGTGTGCTGCTTGCAGGAGCAATTGGCTAGTAGTAGATGGCACTGACTGGCTGCTTAAACCTGAACCACCACTTGCAAGGTGGTGATGAAAGTCTCCACTTGCAGCACCAGCCTGGACCCCTGCTAGTCGATTGTATGAAGCATATGCTGACCATGGTCCTACTGGATCCATTACCACCTCCGTGATTTTTTGTTATGTTTTAATGTATGTATTATGTCAATAGAAGTCCACACTTTCATCCATAGTTTGTAATGCACATCAAATAATAATACTACTACCACTAAATCCAAGCACTGGAAGTCATCTTGAAGTTATTGTCCAAACTTGTTATGATGTTAATTGATAGCACTCCTGAAAAGAAAAAAAAAACAATCAAGCAACTAAAGAGCTGTGTCCTATTGGATTTTATTGAATTGAATTTTAACAATTATTGATGCAATCATAAACTGTATGTGAATCAATCAATTCATATGTTTATATTTTGTATTATGGTGTTGATGTATGATGGTTTTTTGGAAATAAAAATATAACGCCGCTTCGCAATAGAAGCGTCAAGAACAGTGGAACAATACAGTAGCTCATTTCAGTGGAATGGTTATTATGGTGTTCGCAATCATGCAACAAAACATACCATCGCCTTAGTTTTCAACAAATAATTATCAATGTGGTTTCAGAGGACGCTCACACAACAGATAACATCATAAATATGGCCTCGACTCGACTCCTTGAGTGCTCGTTGCGACGGGTTTTGTCTATTGTGAAATGAAAGCCACTTCGGTCGTACGTATCTTCTACACAACAGTTCACTTAGTAATATTCACTTTAAGTTAATGTTCTTAGCTTGTTTAGCAGCAATGATGTTTCAGATTACCGATTACTTTATTTACAATTGGAAATAAGACAACGTTTCGCCTTTCACATTAATCGCCGCCATCTTACTTGGTGAACGAATAAATGTCTGTTTCTGTCGGTCGAACGAAACGACCGCACAAAACAAGCGAAAAAGCGCCATCTATGTTACCATGATGTTACAGCAGTTTGAAAAAATTAATAACACAAAAAAAGAAGGAAAAGAAGGTTCATGAAAAATATTACATTCATATTTTTTTATTAGTACATTACAAAAAATAAATTTTAATAAAAATCAATGGTGAAAATTCATTATAATCTGAATCTCATTTTGCTCCTCAACTGTATTCAGTTAAGAAATTTGCAAAAGTAATAAATTGTACTAAATTCCATTTGTATATTATTTTTCTATTAAAAACATTTTCTATACTTACATATTGTGCACCTTGCGTGCAAAAAAGAATATATAGAAGGACCATTACATAGATTGTTGTTTCAAAGATTGTAATAACTAAACGCATTAGATGCGAGTCGGATACGCGTACATTTGTTCTTCTATCATCTTTGTTCGATTGGCAACCATTCTTCAATCGAAGATTATTCCAACATTATCAAGTTATTTTGTACAATTTCATCGCCCAGGCTTCAGGGACATGTAGTGGAGGACTAAGGCTAAAACGGGCCTTAAAACTTCTTTGTAGGTTCGGAAATACAAGGTTGCCTACCTTGTATTTCCGAACCTACAAAGAAGTTTTCACTTCCAAAATAAAAATTAAAAACCTAATTTTCGAGCGCCAAAAAATATGGGCTATAAGCACAAAAAATTTTGTTTGTACAAAGTTATTGTAAAGTGCTTTCATATATCTACCTTGCAAAATTAGTAAACTCCTGTGAACATTCCATGGTTGACTGTAAGAGATCCCTGATGGGATAAGTCCGCCATTGTACAACATGTTTTTGCATATGCTTATTTGTTATTGCTATATTACAATAAAGTTTTTACAAACAAACAAACAAACATGCCTAGACCTTAGTCCGCCCCTGGGGATATGCTGAAAAATATCATCAGGAATTCATTATTTCCATAGTTCAACAGCAAAAACGATTGTGCAATTTTGTTGCTGTTTTGTGCAACTTTGGAACAACTTGACAAAGCGCAATTTCAACCTTGTTGTCACTAATGATGTCATTAATACTTTATGGCTTAGCTTGTGAGAAGAGTATCGCTATCCTTGTCAACTCAGCGCTTTAATTACTACCTCTACCTCTTTCCCTCGCTGAGTACGTAATTGGTAACCAGGGCTTTGAATAACGTTAAAAATTCTTCATCGTACGAAGATTATTTATAGAGGTAACGTTATGCTTGGTAACGATACTTACTTGGGTGGCCTTTCCCGGTAACTGACTTAACGTTACCAACACGTTACATAATTACGTGGTTGATACCGGTATCAACCACGGTAGGTACATATCCAAATCAAATGTCAAATGTACGAGTGAGACGTAGCCCGCGCGTGGCGCGCGGTTTCATACGTCGGTTGGCCCGTCTTGACGTGAACGACTTGACGTCAAGTCGTTGGTGCTTGTTGTTGTAGTTTGGATCCAAGCGGCAACAATTTTGACATGGAATGTAAGTTCTACTAAGTATTATTATTGAGAAAGTTCTAAAAATCGCACAGATTGGCAACATTGCAGTCTGTAACGAAAAAAGTATCGATCTTTTAACGTTAATTTGTTACCATTATTTTGAATTCGGTACCAAAAATTACCGTTACCAGAGTTACCGTTAAAATGTTAACTTGAAAATATCGTTACTTATCGATACTTACGAGGGGAGGCCAATAAGTTCGCGGAATGGAGGGGTTGATGGGGATAAATTTACCCGTCCAGGTAGGCACTAGTTAAGCACCTCATTAAGAGTATATATACCAAGTTTGAACCTAATCGTGTCATTAACTTTTGAGTTATCGACCTGCAAACAACTAAATCGGGAAGAAGTCAGCCAGTATGGAGAAAATTGAACACCGTGCCGTTATTAAGTTTCTTACCAAGCAAGGAAAATCCGCTCAGACGATTTTTCAAGAGCTGTTAGCGGTTTACGCGGACTCTGCCCCTGGTAAAACCATGGTTTACAAGTGGCATGGTCTTTTCAAACAAGGAAGGGAGTCCATTGAAGACGACCCCCGCTCCGGACGGCCAATTGAGGCCACCACACCGGAAATCGTCGAAAAAGTAGAAAAACTTGTATTGGAAGATGCCCGACTGAAGAAGAAGCAACTTGCAGCAATGGTTGGAGTATCCGAATCAAGTATTTTAAATATCCTACATCATCATCTTGGGATGACTAAAGTCAGTGCAAGATGGGTTCCGAGAATGCTCACGCCACTTCAAAAACGCGAGCGTGTCGAGTGCTCTCACCAGTTTCTGGAGCTCTGTGGAGAGAGAAAGGAAGAAGTTATGGCCCGGATTGTTACTGGAGATGAAACCTGGGTTCACCACTATGAACCTGAGTCGAAGCAAGAGTCGATGCAGTGGCATAAAAAAGGCACACCTCCTCCAAAGAAGTTCAAAGTGTCACAATCGGCCGGAAAGATCATGGCGACTATCTTTTGGGATACAGAAGGTATTTTACTGATCGATTATAAAGAACGTGGTACGACTATAACGGGACAGTACTACGCTTCTTTACTGGAAAGATTGAAAGAAGCCATTAAGAAAAAAAGAAGAGGAAAACTGTCAAAAGGTGTGCTCCTTTTGCACGACAATGCACCCGTCCACACGTGCCATGTTGCGACGGCTGCCATTCACCGATGCGGCCAAAGAGAATGTAACCACTACGTTTTAAGAGACGGATGTGCCATACAAATAGCGTAATTCTAATATGTATGAAATGGAAGCGAAAACAATCAGAATTTGTACCAAATTCGCTTCCGATTCATAGAGTCGTTTTTTTACATTGAGTTGCGCCAGGCTGGATGCGGCTTTGAACAATTAAACCACCCACCATACAGTCCAGACTTGGCCCCCAGTGACTATTATTTATTTCCAAAAATGAAGAAAGAGCTGCGTGGAAAGAAATTTGACGACGATGATGAAGTCAAGTCGGCAATTTCGGCCTATTTTGACACCAAATACAAATCATTTTTTTTCGATGGTATAAACAAGCTATTTGAGAGATCCGAAAAATGTATTAGGGTTAAAGGAGAATATATTGAAAAGGAAAAATAATTTGGTGTTTAATTTCAACCTCCTTCTCTCTCATTCCGCGAACTTATTGACCTCCCCTCGTAGTGTGGATTTGGAAACGTTAACAAGACCTGGGTAACAGATGATTATGGTGTTAATGTTGACTCCACAGAAGAATGGAAATGGAAAGGAAATAGGATTAGTTAATAACTTGGAAATGTTTAACTTAAAATAAATTTCAAAAAAGCATCTTAGAGAGAAAATTTAGAATAAAAACTTCTAACCCCCGGAACTTTTATCCCTATTATGTATAATTTTAATCTAACGCTGAAAATAGGGCTCCGCGTGACCGCGAATTTCGAAAAGCTATAAAAATATTTTCTTTTTCAACCATTTTTTATTCGGCATGGCAAGTTGGCAAGGCATGGCTGGTTTTGGTTTTGTTATTTTATTTAGTACCTATTAGAAACAAATATAAAATGACATTCTGCAATTGTTTATAACGAATTGTTAATTTTTAGAAAATCAATCAGAAGAAGATCGTTTGCGGCAAAAAATTACAAAAGACATTCCGATGTTGGGATTGACGACGCGACGCGGTAAAATACCCGATAATTTCCCACAGGAAAATACCCTAAAGGTTTATAAATTGTTTTACAAATAGGTAATTTATTTATGATGAACAGTTATTATTTTACTGAATGTCAAATCAAGCTGAAATGAAGACAAAATTTTATTTACAAGTGTCTCAGTTATTTATACCTACAAAAATGCATAATCTACAAAGACATAATATTTATTTGCATAAAATTTTGAGTACCTACCTATCTATTTGAGCATCTTTCATCAAATGTTTAGAGGTGTAATTGGCTCTACTATCTTTAGAGCCAAACCACAACCAACCTCACCTGCACAGGGTACATCCTGTCGACTAGCAAACGAGGTTCCAACGAAATAGAGATAGCGAAGCCCCGGGGTACAAAGGCACTAGGTATGTGCTTTAACTACAAAAGTAATTAGCTACCAGCTGTTTTTTTTGAATGAAAAATGACGTATTTTGACAATCAAATATGTCACATAGTCTTGGCAACACACGGGAGGAATATACCCTGATACCTCTGGTGTCGCAAGCGTCAATAGGCTGCGATGATTGCTTACCATCAGCCAGGTCGTATGCATGTTGTCCACCATAGTGGTATAAAAAAACGTGTGCCTTTCTACCATGCTCCTATACATATGGATCCATTAGCGACGCTCCCAATTAATCGCACGGGCGCATTGTTCATCAGACGAATTTCTCTGCTGATGCGATTAATGTTTTTAAATAGGTAGTAATGTACTACCCAGCATTTTGGAGCACGCAATTTTTTCTACTCTTCTTCATCAAAAAGTAATCGACATAAACATATATACTTATTGTCGCAAAAACGTCCTACTTTGATGAGATGCGATGAATGGTATATTTGATCAAATTCTTGTTTCATCGCAATTTTTTGCAATAATTGCGTTTCTGGTGTAATCTACGCCAGGCTTTACAGTTCTGGCTGCAGACATGGATATTATTTTTCTACTGTGTACTGTACATCCACATGAGTATTAAGTTCATAGAATATTATATTGAATGGTATACTTATGTCAGAAAAAGATTATGACGTTTCCGAAAAATGTACATTTATGTTTTCTTTATAAACTGCGCTAGAAAATGGTTCCATTTCCGTTACTACATTTTGCTTATCGGTAGCTACCTATTACATTTTTACCTATTTCATTTCGGTACTAATTACTATTTAGGGCTAAAATAAATAAAACAATATTACACAGGTTTACTTTATTTGCACGTTTTTATGCAAAAATCACCCTAGAACATCTTTGGTATAATTGAAAAAAATTCATAATGATATGGAAGACTAAAAAATAAAATGAAATTGATGCTTCGATAAAATAATACAATTTCCCTCAATATTTAACTAGATTTAACATAAACGCTTCAGAGAATAAGTCTATAACTAAAAACTAGTATGCACCTACATACGACCAAATATCCGATCACTTTGAGAAATATAAAGTAAAATAATAAAAAATACATTAGAAGCTTTTTTCAATGCATATATTAAAGAGCGCGTTTAGTTTTTTTTTTCTAGCCTCAGAGTGCATAATGCGAGTTTTTTGGTCACATTCGAACGTGTTCACGTTTACAAGCCAACCAAAATGAGAAAAAGTTTTATATTGTGAATTTACCGGACGCGTGTTACATATCCAAATTAGCTGGGTTGGTCACTACAAAATGTATGTAGTAAGCTACATAATTTTGATATATCATACGCCTCTTATAAATTCACAACATGAGAGTTCTTTTCTATTTGGTTGGTTTGTTTACGTTGGCATATCGAACGCGAACAATAAACTCGCAGTAAGCCCTCAGTAATCTCGGTATCGACAGTTGAATAACTTGCTATGATACAAACCACGGAAATGAAATCAAATGGAAATTGCATGCAATAGGCATCTGAAAAATGTTCTAAAATTATCAAAACTGTCTATCAGTAACGTAAAATACATAAAACTAGAACGATCTGCGATCTCAAAATTTTAATAGGTAACTCATGTTCGACGTGTTTTATGGTCGATCAAAGTTTGGTGGGAAAGTCCATTTTAAAAGTATGAAATTATAAAAAATAAATATTATCATTGTAGAAACGATAAAAAATACTATAACTTTACGTTAACGTGACGTCATAATGCTGTAGCCTTTTGAATAATAATAATAATATATCGTTTAATAATAATATATTATGTATGGAGCGTTTTCGGGATAGTCCAAAATTGTGATCTTCAATTTATAATATCTCGAGAAGTTTTTATGCTATCGAAGTAATTCTTTCGCCTATAGTTACATTATTGTGGCGTCTTTAAATAACAAATCGAAAAAAAAAAATGGTTCAGATGCCCATTAGATTTGTACAGCTTCAAGCGGGTTAAACTTACAAAACGACAGGCAAGGAATATGAGTATACTACTAATAACTTCCGTGTTGTAATTATTTGAATTTGATTGTATAGTGATGTGCATGAAAGCTTAGAGCAAATTAATGGATAAAAATAAATTTACCACGATTTATTGCGTTTACGACGAGTTTGTTGGCCGAAATCAGCTATTTAAATAATAATCATTTTTATTTAGTGTACACTAAATAAAAATGCATGCATTTTGTAATTTTTAACTTGCCAAATCTACATATTTCAACTGTCGATCTCAGTCTATGTTCAATTTAAAATAAAATTACAGCAATGTTGACGATGTATGTATGGAAAGATAATGCTGAATCACGCTTTTCATAAAACATGTTTAAAAATGTAATTCTTCCACGTTTTTACAATTATTGCGAATTTTAAATCAATGAAACTTAAAAAAGTACTTCTGTTGAGAAGGCTAAGTGCTAGAATAGTGACGTCACAAGTTTGTTTTTATACTCCATTCAAAAAGGCAAGAGCAAGTGTAAAAAAAGACACTGATTGTTAATGTTTTTATTATTGCGAATTTTAAATCAATGAAACTTAAAAAAGTACTTCTGTTGAGAAGGCTAAGTGCTAGAATAGTGACGTCACAAGTTTGTTTTTATACTCCATTCAAAAAGGCAAGAGCAAGTGTAAAAAAAGACACTGATTGTTAATGTTTTTATGGTATTATTAAATTATTCAGATCCATTTGGGCTAAATTGTCATTCAAATATTGCTTTCGAGGTGATCCTGGTTGAGATGAAAGGAATTTGAGTAACATTTAATTGTTAATAACCACTGTTTTTTGTTTACGAGTGTTGTCTCACGCCGTTCCGAATGGAGTGTATTATTTTTATAAAATAGTCTTTGAAAGGTGATAAAAATATAACAGCCCACATCACCATTATTTATGGTGTGAAGTGGACCGGCCGCAATTTTGTACTGCATGGGAAATGCCAGATCGATAGATATTACAATTAAAACTCTAAGTTTGAACAAAGTTTTATAACTAGAGAGTAAAATATCTATATTAAGACTAAGACAAGTAATAATTTAAAACTTTGTTTTAAAACCAGAAAGTTATCTGAATACAATGGTATTTATATATGGATAGGTACATAACGTATGGCCAATACGTTATGGACAGCGAGAGTTGAGGCAAACATTGTACTCACACAGACTCAGTTCAATGTGTACAAGTGAGAAATAATGTGGTTTCTATCTTACTTCCGCGCATTCAAATGCATCTGTGCGAGTACTGTGCTTGCCTCAGCTCTCGCTGCATGACCTGCAAAAGCATTACTTGCCAAGGTACCACCGCTCAGTTCACCATAAACAAGTAAAAAAGTAACAAAATAGTTTGGTCCATGGTATCCTTCTAGAATTAAAAAAAAAATCAAAAGTATCCAATTGATACCAATCAACTATAGTTAATATGCTACGCAAATATAATATCTGCATAAGCAATACCTGTCTACTACCGATAACGATAGCATTTGACAAATATAGGTACTATACTATCGATAATTCTGTACTACTATTTGTAACAATTTTCGGGGTAATCTATCGATATTTTAGAAACACATGAAAGTGGTACCAAAAGCAAGTAGTACGGTAATACCCAGACTCCTCTAGAGCGGAAATGGGCGGAGTGATATCTTTCCGCTCATCTCCGCTTTCCGGAGTCCAGAGGTAGCAGCTAGCATGGTGGGTTATTGTCAAGCGTATTACCTAGCATTGTATTGTTAGGCAGCACGCTTAGACAACTCCCTCTGGCATTGCATTCAATAAATTCCTTAGAACATCCTGAGATCATGAATAAAAATATGAGTTTTATACACAGTTTCCCTAATTACGTTTTGGCACAAGTTGTAGTGCATCTATAGACTCTTCGCAAATCCATATAAAGTTTATAATAGTAATTATGGTCTATTTTAGTTAAATACAACTTTCAAAAAAATTACCTAAGTACAAATAAAACGATATGAATCGATCCAAAGATTTTCAATAATGTTTTTAGCACATTTTAATTTCATATTAATATCGACACGAAGTGACTTTTAGTATGTAGATACTAATTTCATTCGCCATGTGTTATTTATTACCAATTTTGTTTTATCGGGTTTAATTAAAATTTGTAACTACGACAACAATTTATTACGCAGGACGGCAAAAATCTAAACAACCACATTTAATCATTATTATTAAAAGCGATATTTAGGAGTTATTTTTTCTATATTTTAAAAGCAAGAGACTGTAAAAATTAACAGATTTTTCTTCCGCAGTATAATAATTAACTAATAATTATCTATTAATAAAATAGTTTAGGGTAACACTATTGCTTCAGAATTTGGTGATTTCAATTTATGACAAACCTGTAGAAAATTAGTGCTTATAATAACAGTTATTGTAAGTGCCTGTATATTTTTTATGCCTTTTCTCGAGAGGCATTTATAAATAATAAGTGTATAAATGATTGTGCATTATTTCTTAGTTCTCCAGTTTACAGTAATAATTCACATACTAGCAAAAATGATCGATGTGACGATAAAATCACGATTTAACCCTTTTTTATGGAAATAGGAAAACATGTAAAAATAAATTTATATGTGTCGCATAAGTAAATAAAATAAGTCATCATAAGAACTTCCCAAAAATATACATATATACAAGAAAATAATAATTATTCAAAATTCAAGTTTCATGTACTGATTGACAAATCTATAAACATAAAATTTATTATGAAAGGCTAGTTCACTGTGTGTGAAGTCAAAGCTTGTTTTCCTGTAGATATGTAATATTTTGAATTTTATCTACCTCAAGTGTGTATTACAATACAAAAAGAAAATGTTAAAAATTAAAAAAAAAATCCATAGCCACCCGTAGACCGCAAAAATAATTACATTTATATTTTTAATATCATGCAGTTCAGATAGTCTATGATTCATTACGATAAAAATTTTCGTCACCAACTTGAATTTAAAAAGAAATATATAAAATAAATGCGTGTATACACGATTATTTCACTCCATATCAAAATAATAACTTAGCAAGTTGTACTCAGTCACCTCGTACTTCTTTGTTTTTTTATTGCGCTGTCAACCAACAACACAAAAGATAAGACATTCTTAATCTTCGCTTGCGCATATTCGAAACGTTACGTAGCATCAAATAATGAACCTTATATAATAAGGAGTAAAAGTTATTGTCGTACAAATCTTTTTTATTTCTACAGCTGCCTGAAGAAGGCGAATATTGCCAAATGAAGTACTAACAGCAACAAAGGTTTTAGGCAAGCTACAGAGATGGTAAAACTCCCGCAGCATTCAATTTTGCTCAACTGAAAATCTGTATCTTTTGTGTTCATATGTACACAATTGAAAACGCGTGCAACTCATTAGGTATGTACATAATATCGATATTTTCTTTTGATATGAAGTAAACTACAGTCATAAAACTATAATTATGCCATAATCACCTCTAAAAATAAATCTTTGGGTTAAACTGGCAAGATAACATAACAACAATCACTAGTGAAACTTAAACAAATAAACAAAGGTACAAAAATCAGACCCTGATAAATAATATCATATTCCTAACAATTAGGAAACGTAGAGATGAGTATTTAATTCGAGTTCTTAAATTCTATTATTCCTTGCGTTGACATTTACACAGGATGGAAATAACGTAATGCTACCGTTTTCTGAAGTCTGGTTTCACCATTAATTTAAACTAACTTGATTTCTACGCACTAAGAAATGTCTTTGAAACTATATCTACTAACGCTAAGGATGGAAGTCAAAATATACTTTCTATGGCTCAATTACACGACACTTTTTTACACTTAAATAGGTAATTTACATAAAAAAATGTATATTCGGCATTTCTGAACATATAGTAAAGACACTTAAGAGCTAGAGTCTAATTATACCTGTAAAGAAAATGAACTAAATTCGAGTTCAAATTAATTATTTAGAGAGATATAAAGTACAACTCAGTCAACATAACAAACAGTTAGCTCGGAACTGGATTCCCCTCCCTCTCTCCCGTGCCTACCCCCGTTGTCGCCATGCAAAGCCAGTATCGATATCATACCTGTTACCGTTGCACGTCGTGTCTTTGTGGTTTAAAGTTTCCAAGTAATTCTTTTGCTGTTATTTGTTATTAGATTTCCGTCACGCGCCAACTATCATGTTAGTTTGACCGAGATGTAGGGTCGGTATATTAAAAAATTAAATGCCTTGCGTTAGAGAGTTCTCCAGGACGATATCGAATTCGTCCAGTGGTTCCAGTATTTGCTTGAGGAATGAAAGCAGGCCACGCTTACGTAGAAAGCTTTGTTCTTCGTACATCTCTACAGTGACACGCGTCATCGACATGGGAACAAGCATACGATGCAGCCAATGTTCTCTGGAATAGGTTTATAAAAAAAAATGAATAAAAATACCATCATCGCTGCTTATTAGAGCTAATGCAGCACATCAAACACGCTGTTGTAAAGAAATCATAGCTTGTGAACGATGTTAAGAAAGCAAATTATGATCTCTTTCATCCTTTCTTGAGAAGACAAATCTTTTGCAAATACCCTAGTCAACACTAAAAAAGATTATGTTTAGTCATGTTATTGCTAAAATTGTTGTATTGAACAATAATGCGTGATGTAATTACACATTATACATTAACAAACATCCTATAGTCAATCTTTGATGGATTCATCAGTTAAGATTTTATCTTAAAAGAAGGCTTTTATAGGTTTAAAATTTTGTGACGCAATATTGTTGTTGTGTTCATTGATGATAAGACCGCTTTTCTCTTTGTAATCTTTTACATGATGAAATTATCAAAATTTTTGTCACGTGACAAAAATTGTGACTCAATATTCTTGATCAATCGCTCTAAACCAAGTTTGGGGCGGATCAGAATTTGCAATCGGCGGCCATTTTGCAGAATCCGCCATATTGAAAAAAAAAATTATACCGATATTCATGATCAGATTCCAAAATCTTCCGGAACTTAAAAAAAAAGTTAAATTTGCTCATCTATGCCTATGCCAATTTAATGAAAATGTTTCTGTATTTTTTTTGTTTAAGAAAAAATCAAAAATCTGCGCACGATTAGTTACTGTTGTTTCAAATATGTTAACAGATTAAGAATTAGACACTTACCGCAGGCTGAGGCAGATGAACAGCTGAAATTTGCCATCCTTGCCACTAGTACGGCCGACCGTGTTGATTTCATCCATAAGATGGCAGTAGCATCGCCAAATCGACCTGTGTTCCTGATCCTGCCGGCAGTTGTACGCTACGCCACAACTCTTGTTGTTTTGAGCGGTTTGTTCATCACATAAACTCATTTTGAACTCATCTTTTACGCGAGCTGTCGAAAAATATTAGACACATTATTGGGATGTAAGAAATTTCTTAGTTACACTGATTTTTAAATTATGCAGCGGGGCAAACGCTTAGCCCCGTCACTTCCGAACTGTTTTAACAAAAAAATTAGTACGTAAGTTGTTGGCGTTAGACTATACCATAATACAAATACAGAAGTAAGACAACTCAAGCTCCGAGCGGGCGATAGTAGCCTAAACACGTAGGGCTGTCGCTTAATAGTTTATTTAACCGTCAAAAATACTTAGTCAATCTCTATATACAAAATACAAAATTAAGTAGGGTAAGTATTAGGGTACTGTAACAAAAAACCGACCAAGTGCGAGTCGGACTCGGACACGAAGGGTTCCGTACCAAAAACAACAAACAATCATGTTTGTTGTATGGGAGCCCCCCTTAAATATTTATTTTATTCTGTTTTTACTATTTGTTGTTATAGCGCCAACAGAAATACATCATTTGTGAAAATTTTAACTGTTTAGCTATCACGGTTCATGAAATACCTACAGCCCCTAGTGACAGACGGACACCGCAGTCTTAGTAATAGGTTCCTTTTTATCCTATTGTGTGGAAAAAAAGAAGAAAGATAATTCTGGATTTGACAAATTGTTATTGAGACATCCATGAACACTGCAATGTTTTTTATGGCTAGTCGACTTTGTAGCCATCTTTAACGTATTTGTAGTTACATACGACGTAGGTAAGTACTAGTTATGTAACGAATATTTGTATTCGCATTCGCATTCGCAATTTTATGCGAATGTTTTGCGAATATGAACGTCCTAAAAATAATTAAGATTTTCAATTACAAAAAGGTAAATAAAGTAGAGAAATAATAATAATAAATATTGTCAGACAAATTACACACAGCGCCATCTAGCCCCAAAGTAAGCGAAGGTTGTGTTATGGGTACTAGATAACTGATAAACATGTAAATACATTTTTTTTTGTAAATACATATTTCTGATATATAATATATAGAAAACAACCAGACTAAGATCCACAGACATGTTCATGCACACAAATGTTTGTCCTATGTGGGTATCGAACCCACGAGCGTTGGTGTCGAAGCCGCGTCATTGACCGCTACGCCACCGAGCTCGTCAAATAAGTATTAACTTCTTATATATTTATTTCAAAACCTTATCTTGTGTTAGGATTTTTTATTAACTAAACAAAATAAACATCACTCGTAAAATCAAACAGCAATCGGCCTTCTTCGGATCGGCTCGACAATGCTCGGAAGTAGATGCAAATAATTACAAATGTGTGCGTGTAACTCGCGCGCCAACTTAGCTGTCAAAATAAAGCAAATGGCTCTAAATACCAAAGTCAATATTCGTATTCGCATCCGCGAATATCAACGGCAGATTTTCGCATTCGCTTTCGCGAATGTCTAGAAATTGACATTCGTTACATCACTAGTAGGTACCTATATGTTCAAATTATTAACGAACGTCAGCGCAGGCGCGAATATTGCGTCGAAGCGGGCGGTTTTACGTACGGCGCAGCCCCGACTGGCGCTCCGTTTAAACTCGTATAAATGTTGTCAGTGTGTGCGTGCGACCGCCATACGTACGGCCGCGCTCACATACAAACCGCGCTCGGTGCGTTTGTATGAAGTTACCCTACTTCTATATTTTTACTATGACTATACTATCTTTAGGATGTCTGATTTATTATCTACTAGCTGTCCGCCCCGATTTTGCACGGGTAGAACGAGGCGTTTACTTTTGTTCACAATTTTTACGTCTGTTCTCTCCATAAGAACCTTTTTTATACCGTAAGGAAAATCATCATCATCATCATCAGCCTGCATCAACCCATTGTGGGTTGGGTTGGGTAAGGAAATTTTTTATATTGATAACATGTAGATCACTTACATGAGTCGCATGGAGCCGGTCTGCCGAGAGGCATTCCGTGCCTCTCAAAATGAGCTAAAGAACTAAAATATCGCAACCACAGATATCACACTGCATACATTTATTTACAACGCTGACTTACCAAAATAGTCCCAAATGAAGAGATTCTTTCCAAACAGTCTTGTCGATTTGAATCCACAGAGAAATGCTTGCTCTAAACACTTCACTAGCCCGTTCTCACCACATAACAGCACACTGAGTGAATTGGCGTCTTTTTCTCTTTTTGACTGGTAGTGCCATTTCACTATTGCGTTTACGCAGTCACCTGTAGTTGGATAATATTTATTATATAAGAAAACAGTTAATTATTAGAATTTAGTAGTTAATTCTTAGACCAATTAAAGCTGTCTACGACCGATATAAAAACTCATAGCAGAAAATATTGTAAATGACAATAAAGTAGTTAAATTAACCTCTTCAGCGCTACGTCAAATAAAGAAGTCGCCATTCACTCGATAAGCCTTACAAACATAAGCCTTACAACAATTTCATAGAAAATATTGCATAAAAGTGGCTATATATTTACTGTAACATGCCGTACTCACCGATCATGTGCTGTATGGTGGAGGTGGAGAGGTGCGTGGCGTTGGGCGTGGCGGGCGTGGCGGCGGGCGGCGCGGGCGGCGGCTGCGCGGGTTGTAAGTACTCACCGATCATGTGCTGTATGGTGGAGGTGGAGAGGTGCGTGGCGGTGGGCGTGGCGGGCGTGGCGGCGGGCGGCGCGGGCGGCGGCTGCGCGGGTTGTAAGTACTCACCGATCATGTGCTGTATGGTGGAGGTGGAGAGGTGCGTGGCGGTGGGCGTGGCGGGCGTGGCGGCGGGCGGCGCGGGCGGCGGCTGCGCGGGCGTGCGCGGCGTGCGCTCGCTGCGGAGCCGCGCCGCCAGCAGCAGCCGCTCCGTCGAGCCGTCGTCCACGCCCGTGCCCAGCCAGCGGTTGCACGGGAACCTGCGCCATACGCACCCAACACATTCACCAATAAAACCCGCGTTGATACGATCAACGTCCACTTAGACAATGTATCCGAAACCAGTCAAAATCTATAGGAGATATGTTTAGAGAAGGTAGACTAAAAAGTAATCTAGGACATAGTTATATATTGTTATACATGCTTACATAGTGATTCGAATAAAAACCTTAATGACCTCATTGTCAGTGTAGGTTTTAAATTTATGGAATAAAAACAAGGTGTAAATTACTAGGTAATGCATGAGCATTACCTAGTAATTTACACCTTGTTAAGGTAATGCATGAGCATTACCTAGTAATTTACACCTTGTTAAGGTAATGCATGAGCATTACCTAGTAATCTACACCTTGTTTTTATTCCATAAATTTAATTTTAATTTATTTGTCTATGCTTATGGAAAATGCTATCTATACATAGACAAATTTCAAAACGACTTACGTGTAAGTGTGTCCGGTAACTTCATTTCTCACAAAAACTTGATCTAGCAACCACCGCGGTGACAAGCCGGAGTTATCGTGACCAATGCGTAGCGTGGATAATATGCCCAAATTCTTATGCTAAAAAAAATAAAAAATAAGTACCAATGGTTTGCTTTAACAAATGAATTCATCTGCCTCGAAAACTGAACCGATTACAGTCAGCAAAGGACCGCTAAGGGGTATACCGGTCAGATTCTATTCTTTTTAAACCAGGGACGAAAAAAATTGGATATATCGGTTAAAGGTATGACGTCATACCTTTAAATTTCGATACCTTAAAGTAAAGGTATCTTAATAATTTCGGTATTGTAATATTCCGGTATCGTTATTTTTTTAGATATCTAAATTATAAAATAAAGGTTTTAAATTTCGATACCTTAAAGTAAAGGTATCTTAATAATTTCGGTATTGTAATATTCCGGTATCGTTATTTTTTTAGGTATCTAAATTATAAAATAAAGGTTTTCTTTCCACAATGTCGGCCGCATTGGTAGGTAAGTACTTGATCACACGCCAATGCTACCTACGTCGCGTCGTTGTCGCATCATTTTTTCGGTACCGAAATGGTTTTGGTTAAGGTACTGGTAATATAAAGGTATAATGGTACCGTAAAAAAATAAAGGTATTCTTCTTGTTTTACGGTATCGTAACCACAATTCTCAACCGTTTTGGCTCTACCTTTAAATCAAAACGATATCGTAATTTTATACCAGTACCATACCCTTATACCTTTACCGCTTTCAATCCCTGTTTTAAACACTTTATCTCTAAGCTCCGCCTTTATTTGCGGCATAACACTATTGCTTTCACTACTGATACAGCTTTCGATTTTAGGTGCACAGTATTTTATTAATAGCTTTGGTTACAGGTCTTTATTGTAATAAACGTGACTATAGACGTTGACAGTTATTAGAATTAGAGACATTGAAATCTGTATCTGAAACATTAGTAATGTGTCAAATCGAAACCTATAACAATAATGCAAGCGTAGACGATAGACCTGGGGCGGATCGGTTCGATGTGTAACAGATGTTACACTTTGTATTAAAGTGTAATCTTCTCGTTTTCAATTATATATTTTTTAGGAATAGAACCGGGCCGGTAAATATACATATTTTTACCAAGTGTCATCGCTGTATACTAAAGGTACTTTGGAATAGAATTTCCAAATGGAGTGATATTATTTAGTTAGTTTGAGAGTTTATTTGAGAATGGCAACTTACGTGAAACACAAACTCATTGGTATTGCGTGGTATTGGGATTTTAGGTGTTGATTCTCTATTGGTCCCTGATATGGATATCCAGCAGTTTGCGGTTGTTTGACTAGCTTTGCGAGACGGCATGATGAGAACGCGATACGGGAGCTCTGAAAAGATAACATATAGATATTGTCTATGGTAGTGCTCCATTAACCTGCTAGCGTTTTTAAGCATTTATAGTCGATGATTAGTCAAATAGATCAATTAATCATCAGTTTTCATATCACTGATTTAACGCGGTAATCGCAGGAAATTTTGCAAGGCGATTAACACGTGATGGAATGTGCTTTTGCGGGTTTTTTCTTATTTTTATTTTTGATGTGGTCGGTCAAAATCTTACCTGATAGAAAGCACAGATGAAGAATCAATATAAGGATCGACATCACTGCGATTAGCCCAGCGCTGGCGGTCTACGCCTTGACGACCTATATAAGTATTTCTTCACTCTTTGTCTAAATGACCCAGAATTATAAAAAGAGGGTAACACGTGTGCCAGCAGCAAATTCCACAACTTTATGGTTCGGCAGAGAAATACATCATCGAACTTTATGGTACGGGAAGGCAGGAACTGTATTCTATGAGGATAGTATTTCAGAACAGCACGAAGGAGAAATGGAGTAAGAGTGACCAGAGTAAAGAGCTCTTCAGAACATTCACCATGATATAAATAAATATACGATAGAGGACACTCAAACTACCAACTGCAACTGTAGGGGTTTAAGCGTGTTGGTGACTTCTCAGTTCCCCACAATGTGAATAGCATGACATTGTATGCACTAAATATATATAATAATGCCTGATCTGAAGCGGTCACGCTCGCAACATGAAACATCACACGCGTGCTATCACTCCCGCTGCCAACACAGCAGCTCCTTCCTACCTGGTGACCTCATTTGCTCGCTGGAACACATCCCTTAACAGAATTGTTATTTGGCTGCGGTATTCTGAGGTAGTTCCCCAGTTATGCAGTTTACAAATACGCTGTATCGTACCTCTTTTTAAAACATATTTTAAAATATCCAAACTTTAGCCCGGGACTTCGAATTTTCTTTTCGAATATGTCTCCAGGTTACCTAAACACAACGAAACTTCTGTTATATATAGCTTATGTTTATGCAACGTGTTTATTCAAATTTTTGCGCACATGTTAGCTCATGATATATATACAAAACTCAAATACTGAAATCAACTTACTTGTGGTGGGGTAAGTATTCGTAAAGCAATAGTAGTCAACAGCATTCAATGTAAGAAGATGGTACAAAAACTGCTCTCGTTCCTCTTCGCAGCGCAGGAAAGCCGTCCTTTTGTACTGTGACCGAAGTAACGTTGTGTCCGCTAGGAGTTCTCGTAGATGTTTCGATAGCAGCTTTTTCTCTAAAGAAAGTCGAACCCAGGCTCGCGCGTAGCCGATTTCCGTTTTAATATCAGTCATGGCTTGAACATTTCTGTAACACATAGACATAATTTTACTTTAAGATTTTTAAGAACTGTTGGGTTCGAAGATAAGAATGAAATAGAAAAAAGCGGCCAAGTGCGAGTCGGACCAGTCGCCCATGAAGTGTTGGTTCCGTAGCAGCAAGTAACATAATATAAAAGTTCTTGTAGTTCGTTGTAATTTATTTTTATATTTGTTTTTATTAGTTGATTGAATGAAAGGTAAATTGCAGTTTACGATTCATGACGTATTAAAAAAAACTACTTACTAGATCTCGTTCAAACCAATTTTTCGGTGGAAGTTTGCATGGTAATATACATCATATATTTATTTTAGTTTTATCATTCTCTTATTTTATTATTATTTTAGAAGTTACCGGGGGGGGGGGGGGGGGGGGACGTCGACGACACATTTTACCACATTGGAAGTGTCTCTGGCGCAAACTATTCAGTTTAGAAAAAAAATGATATTAGAAACCTCAACATCATTTTTGAAGACCTATCCTATCCATAGATAAATAAATAATAAAATAAATAATCCAAACAATTTTTGTATAAAAATCTTAATGCGGTTCACAGAATACATCTACTTACCAAGTTTCAACAGTATAGTCCTTATAGTTTCGGGAAAAAGTGACTGTGACATACGGACGGACAGACAGACAGACATGACGATTCTATAAGGGTTCCGTTTTTTGCCATTTAGCTACGGAACCCTAAAAACGTGTTTTTAAATATATTGAAAAGTTCTCTGGGAAAACGTTACAAATTGAGTATAGATTAAGAAATAATGTGAAACTGAGGCACATGTAGCGAACATTGCTCATAATGCTAAAGTGTATTATTAATTCCGGAGACTAAAATCAGGTCCTTATTAAAAGTGTTGCAAATGAATTGCAGTAAGTAGTCATCAATTTTATTGTAAATGAGAATGATGGTTGTTCAAACAATGATGCAAATTACTCTCGGATAGAGCCTAAGAAATACGAAATTAAGAAATACGATATTACCCGAAAACGCTCCATACAAAAGGCTACTGAGATATGACGTCAAAGGTTTGTATTCTGTATGCATCAAATCAGAAATTTGTACGACAGCTATGTTAATTATTACATTTATGTAATTAGTATCTTATTAAGAGTTACATATTTTTTTATTGCTTCTGCATATATATTATTAAAAAAAAACATTTTTAAAATGGACTTTCCCGCCAAACTTTGATCGACCCAAAAATAAGTAGGATGAAAGATATTAGAATGAAAGTTTGCAGATATAACTTTGTGCATTTTACGATATTGTTAAATAATTTATATAGTTTTTGAACATTGTCAAATAGCATATTATCTAGAATCCTGGAAAGTCAAGAAACACATCTGCTGGACAGTATGTGAAATTATTTTCTTTTATAATATCAAGTGTAGTATACAGTACTATACATATCATTCGGGGGTAAGTATAAATTACATCACTCGTGGCCGTTTGGAAGTCTCGCCTGCGTTTTGACTTCAAAATGCTCACTCGTGATGTAATTTGTACCTTACACCCCTTGGTATGTAAACTACTATTACCTCTTACCTCATATCAAAGGTGAGACTTTCGGGCAATGGCCGCAACGGATTAGGTGGTTGTGACTTTCTCTCCAAAGTGCTAGAATTGCTGAGTCGGTCGCGAGAGCTGTCTCGAGATCCACCTCTCGAGCTATCGCGAGAATGGTTGCCACTACTGGAGCTCTGCTGAGCTTCTACTTCCGCTCCCACTGACGATAAGTCTGTCAAATTTAAAAAATGTATATGTATAAATACTTTAATATTGTTAAAACTCACGTGAGACATTATACTAAATTAATTAAATAAATTAAACGGGTCTCTCACGTCTTTTTGTCGGGAAAGCCGACTAGTTTGTGTGTCCGGCGCGAGAGACAAAGGGTGGACGTGTCTGGACATTCGCCCTGATGAAGGTCTCCTTTTGAGATCGAAACTAGTCGGCTTTCCCGACAAAAAGACGTGAGTGACCCGTTTAATTAATTTATAAATACTTTATTTATATGCATATAATTTTTTGATTATTTATTGTACAGTACAAAATAATTACGAATATCATATAGAAAAAAACGATGACATCGATGGAGCCGTTGTGTGGTTCAGTGTAATCGATCACGTCTCTTCTCTAGGTCCTAACTGTTGTCATTAGAGGACAGTATTTAAGCCGAGCCAGTGGGCTTTAGGCGGCTTGAAAACACTGGCGTCCGCCAACCCGCAGTTGAGTAGCGTGGTGGTACGCTCTAAACTGGTCTTCGATTGATTGGGTATAGATGGATCTTCGTATCCCAGCAGTGGGATGAATAAGAGTTGAAGCAGACATAAAATGAGAAAACTCTGAAGAGTTTGCTCATATTATATTTTTATATCGAGCGTGGACTTTCATTGACCCGACCTATAAAATTAGATCATTGTGGCTCATAGCTTAACTATTGTGACATAGCTTAAGTATTATATTGATGTGTTATCTATAAATTAGACAATATAATGATTACTTACAGTCCAGTCGTTTGCGCAACACACACCAGGCCAAAGCTGCATGTGTCATAAGCAGTGTAAGGTAATAATCTATATTAAAAATGTGTTGTGAGATAGAACGCAATAATGATGTTATTTGTAAATTAAATACTAAGCAATCAGTATAAAACCAAACGTATATATCTATAAGGTAATATGAAATATTGTCAATCGAAGATTGTAAGATTAATTCTTAAGAAAAGAACGGGTTGCACTCTAGGAGTGCCGGCAGAAGTGAAGTGAAAACTTGAACATTAACGTTGTGCATTTTTGAATATTTTGGAATGGTTAGGGAATAATTTCGCACGAATTGCTTTATTTATCAGTATAAAAGTACTATCATTTATGTGGTAAAATACCATATTCATTTATTGCGCTATCGTACACAAATATGACAATTTATATTACATAAAAAATAAACAGCAGGAGCAGGCATACATTTTTGCCGCGCGGTAGAAGGAGAGGGGGATATCACTTCGTCTCCTATACCGCGCCGGCGGCCTACGCTCCGTCTTACGAATTTTCGATCAGGCCACGTGTCCTGACACGAGTTTAACATTTTTTACCCATCCCAAAAAGTGCACAACGCCGCTAAAGAAGTTTTCACTTCAAAAAAGGTGTAAAAGGTCAGGCGTCAGCAATTTTTTTGATACCTTGTTACCTTGGGTTCGACTACGTTTATAAAACCATGCAAATTTTGTTAATTTGTCTGTTTCAGTGAGAGTTCAAATAATTGGATTTTTAATAAGGGCGCTGTGTATATTATTATTATGTCACATATTATTATTATGTAAAAATAACTGATACCCGACCTATTGCAAGGTTGTATAAAGTATCTAATATTTAAACTTTAACTCAACACTCACGCTGTTAATGGCAGTCAATTACTTAGAAATGAAAAATGCAATGAACTAAAATATGATAGTGAAGTAGTTTTACATAATAGTTTTGATGAGATTTTAGCTGTAACATACCTGGCGTGAGATAATTAGGATCGATGGGTTTCGTGGAGTTGCTGCATTGTTCTAACTCCTGATAATTTGTGAGATGCATCCATAACGCCGATTTCCCCAACTTGTGCTGCAAGCCGTGCGACCACAACCTTTCCAGTAAATCGCATAGTGATGCGATCATCGTGCTTTCTTCTACCCCGGTAATCGATACTTCACATCCCAACCCTAGGTCGCTCTCTTCTGTACCCATCTTCTCTAAAAGCATGCGCTTTGTTTTGCTCTTGCATTCCTGTGCACAATGCAATGCTTTATTGTATAAAAACAGACACAAAATATTTTTATCAATTAAAAGTTAAGATACCTATATCACAGAGAATCATCAAAGAATATAATGATAGTCGAAGTTGGTGATTGACAATAATATCATAGACAAATTCTAGAAATATAGATATTCGGAACTAATCGTAATAGTTATAAATTATTTAGTCGTTATAAACATCTAAACTCTTATTAATAGTTATAAAGAGATCGTGGATGTGAGCTTCGCAGATACAGGAACTTTGTAAATGATCAGCGTGGAAATACTAAGAATGAAGTTATAACATGATAGCATTAATAAACAAGTCAATAAAAGAACGAGACAGCACACCATCCTGAAGCACAACTTGGCGCTCTCCTAGAAGAAAACGTTTTCTTAACTCAGATACTTCCACATGACAGAAGACCACATTGGAATGATAATCATCTAGCTCTATCTAGACTTGATATTCCTGCATCTTGCTGTGAGTACAGTCTTTCGTAAGCTTATAAGGAGATTAATGATTGGCACCGGTGGCGGCAACATACGTGCCTTATGTTGCAAGCAGCTATAGGGTCTACTTAATATACATGAAGCGGGCTGTTTGCCATTAGAGTGATAAACAAAAACTACACACCTTTAAAAGTTTCTCAACGAAAGTCTTTTGGTTCTGGGCAATGGCATTGGGCGTTACATCTGTTGATAACCTTCTGCTGATATCTCCAAGTAACAATTCAGGAGGACAATCTTTTACTTGCCACTTCGCGTTCTTTATACGCTTCAAACTATTCGTCCTGAAATATCAAATAATCAAATATGTAACATATTCTACATACATTACGAAATATACTTCAAAAACCCACGTAAAAAGCAAGCACAAAAAGCAACAAGCAACGTCACTGTGTTCACACTACAAACACTAAATTATGCATTTACTAAGTGCTCTTATTGTATGAGGGTAAGGTTTCTCATATCACCCATTTAAAAATAGTGTTAACTCAAAAATGTCACATCACAAGAACCGACTTTTTAACTTTCTAGAATGGTTTTAACCAATCAATTATTTAAGTTTCTCGAAAGGAACAGAAGAGAAATACGGACGCAAATGTTGAGACAAACGTTATTTTAGCATATGGGTGATATATAAAATACAGAGAATTACATTTCATCATGTTTATTGGATGTCAAGTTTTAAATTTGTATAAGTATCTGTACATAAATATATCTCTGAATTATAACATATAAATACAACCACAACATGTAACATTTTACATTGGGAATTAGTAGTATAGAATTCACTTACCTATACTTAAATTAACATCACTATATGTATTATGTTATGTTGCTAACTAAAAAATATGATTTTTAAAATCATACATAATTTTACAATAATTAAATAATAGACATTTTATGTCATACCTAATAAAAATATAAAAAAGATACAATAATTTAGTACATGCAATATAAAAACAACTTTTAACTATACAAAAATTTTCACGTATAAAATATTATATTGCAAGAATGATAGACTCAACACCCAGCCCTCACAATTGGGTTTATAGTCAAACCGTAACGGTAAGTTTGGCAGTCCGGTTAAAACTGCAGCCCGCTGCCTGCTACATAACAAATTGGCTTGTCAACTAACATGTAATAGTCCTCGAGCAAGCAACAGATTCACAAGACCAAGTGCCTCCCGACCCGAGTGAAAACTTGTGAATTGCTTCAGAAAGTCGTATCATGAAATCTAAAAATTGTCAGTTGCGGCTCTGTGGGTGGGTTAAGTAAGCACCCTCCCAAACATGTAAAAAAAAATCAATGATTTCCTCTCAGTTCAAAATGTCTCAGATGACAGTTTATATGCTATCATTGAATAAAAAATATGTCAGATGCTGTATGTCAGTGAAATGATTATCAGCTGGTGCCTTGAAGGGCTTAGTCCAAAAGAAAACTTGTGCAACTGCCGAGAGTTGTATCATATAACCAAAAATGTCAGCTGCGGCTTCGTGGTTAGGTTGAGCAGCAGCACCCTTATTGGACTATGTATGCCCTTTAGGACACCAGGTGACAATTATTACACCGCTTATGTATTTTTATTTCAATAATAGCATATAAACTATTCGCGGACTATTGAACTACGCCCCTCTGGACAACAGCTGACAATCTTTCCACGGCGATACAGCTGCTAACGTATTTTTTATTCAATAATTGCATTTGTTGGAATCGTAATGTAATACTTATTTGTTGAATTTTGTTGTAGACAATATTTTAGTAATGTGATTGCCAAAGTTCACCTTATTTTTTCTGACGTGAAACCTATATCATAAAATATTACCCCGCACATACTGGTAATAAAATTCGAGAGATCAAATTTTCACTAACACTGATTGGTCAGTCGCTCCCCCACCATATATTCTGAAACTATGGGTGAGCCAATCTTACGTAGGCTTGACTATACTGTTATTATTCTTTAAATACCACATAATGTTAACATCCAGTTGAATTTGGATCTTTAGCCTAAAACGAAATTTAATTTCCGAAATCCACAAAGCATTCGTATGACTAAATATCAAAAACTTAACTTCGTTTTATGCCAATCATCATTGTCTTTAGATAGCTGGTAGCTGAGTCGCTATAAAAAAATCAGTTTTACTAAAAAATAGACAGCTCATGTTCCTATAATTAAGTTTGACCACCACGACAGAAAATGAACATAACAGCTATGATTATCTATGAAAGAACCGCGGAGACTATTTAAATGAATATATTTGTCAACCAAAAACTATATCATTTGAGTTTTGATAAAATTTTCTAAGATATGATAATGTCGCTAATATTAACAATCGATTTATCATCTTAGAGAGAGAAAATCGTCGACTCAAGTAATGAAAAATATTAGTTGTAGAATTTTGTTTTCAAAATAAATACTCCGAGTGTGATGATTTGCCTGCAAATTATCGTAAAAACACAATTTAATCAGGAATAGCAATGAGAATCGTACAGAAAAACAAAATCTCAAATACTTAAAATGAAAGGACGTCATCAATAAAGGTAAGACACAGGCTTGGCGAGACCGTTCGTCAACTTATGCCCGCGTATTACCGCGTCGCGGTTGACTGCCGCATAATGCGGTAATAATACCGCATTTACCTCATAGGATTACTTAGAATAATAAATAAATATTCTGGTTAAATTACGCACATACCTACATAATATATACAAGAATATAACATGATCGCGCCGCTGTCATGCCAAATATAAATATTATACATAATAATGGTCTTGTAACTGTTATAATATATAAGTTTTAAAATAAAGAAGCTCTAGATAACTTCTTTACGTCTGTTATGGCCATTGTCCGTCATATTAGTCACTGACCAAACTTTACGTAACAAGTCACGGCACTTAGGCAGACTCCTAATTAGTGTAAATTCGTTACAATGAGCTGCTATAACTGATCACAATGAGCATTTATTTCAACTAAGGTTCAAACATGCAAATGATCTATGTAACTATAAACATGCTATATTTTAAAATTATATTACTTTCACATTACGTTATTAGATATCTTACGAACAATGAACATGTTTTTGTTTATCTCCTTACTAATTCTATATAAAAAAAATATATGTTTGTTAATAAAGCTCAATTGATAATACGAATCAATGTGTCAAATTGAGATTGAGTATTATTTGTATTTTTTAAATAGTGTAAAATGTTATCAAAACGCATCACTAAATCAATAATGAACTAACTCTTATGTAGATGCCTGTACTGTTAAATTTTCCATCTACAATATTTAAAACACGGACACGTTCATAAAGGGTATCTATCATTTTATTTATGAAAAACCGCCATTAAACTAGCCTTATTAGTATTAGTAAGGAGGTGGTGTAAAATTCATGCATTAACTATACATTTATCACTACATAACTGGAAGCGGTTTCGAGATTACAACACTTTAATTCCTATATGATAAATATATCTACTATATAATAACGATCACATGAAATTATGAGTATCACAAAAGTATTAGAAGATCGATCTAAAAAAGAGCATTAATAACAATAGAATTAGTTTTAAGTTTTAATCCAGTCATATAAGAAGTTGCAACTCGGAATGCGAGATAAGCTGTAAACTAGTATGAATATTTTGGCATTCTAATAAGTGTCTCAACTCTCAACAGTTTCGCAAATCGTGATCATAATGGCTGAATCGTTGGGGGATCTCAGTCGGAAGCTCTCACTAGGAATCTAGGAATCTCAACGCCGCTTCTCAAGCCGTGGGACTGGTGATGAATTTGGACAAGACAAAAGTCACGAGTAACGAATACGTTATTCCCAGCCCGAGTTCAACGGCCGGAAGCGGCTGGATACAGAAAGCGGAGGATCGCATATGGTGGAAGGCATTAGGGAAGGCCTATGTCCAGCAGTTGATAGCGAATTTAATGCTCTACAATTTTTATAATAGATGCAATAAAAATAAAAATCATAGGAAGTGAGATATTAGCAAAAAACAGATTTTTGTGACCTTTGAACGTTTGATATCTTGGGACGCGGACACGAGATTTTATGAGACTTTCGAGACACTTTTAGAATGCCAAAATAAAGGTGTATACAAGTTTACAGCTTATTATCTCGCATTCCGAGGTTAGTTCTGTTTTTTGCCTTATATGACTTTACTATTTACCTAAAAATAGAAATACATAAATTTGATTGATAACGTACCTAATTAACAAAAAAAAAAAATACGATACAGATGCAACTGACTCTATCGAACTTAATCTTTCTTAAGAATTCTTCTGGTGAAATAATTAATTTACGAATTAATTAACGAGTCTTACAAATTCATTCCCAGTTTATAAGACAGGCAGACTTCTAATTTATGTCATGGATTTATTAAAAAATAATTTTGTCTATAGCATTACACGAAATTATTATGCATTCGGGTAATTCTTAACTACGATATTTAGCGAAAAATGTGGTATTAAATATCGTTGACTGTCGACATGTACAACGAGGTGACGGAAAATCGGCCATATTCGAATTTCAACTAATATGAATTAACACTGTAATAATTTTGTAAAATTTCTAAAACCAATTTGTAATATGCCTGGTGCAGATTGTAAAAAATATGTTTAGAAATACTAAACTCTACGAATTCAGCTCGTTTCCTGTCCAAAGAAGCACCGGATTTCAGCTTTTGATTGATGTAATTTTCACAACAAATAAATAAGCCCATGGAATGTAAGCACAAACAAAAAAATGAGATAATACAACAATGAACACAGAAACAATTTTTTGACATATACCCTTTGGTTCCTAGAGACATCTACAATTTAGGAAAAATGATACCAATTATAGCCATCGGAGAAAACCCCATGGAGAAAAATCTTAGACTTCGAATACCTTCAAATCATGGTGTTATTAGAGATCAGTCAGACATGTATATAGTATGATATAGTCATCACAAAAAGTAGTTGATACTATTCGTTTTTAAATCAATACAGTAAGATCTAAAATGGAATATACCAGTATACTTACTTTTAGAGGGTTTACAGCACATTAACAAATTAACCTATAGTTATAAAGATTCGCTAATCACAAATCAGGCTACAAACGCATGCTATCACATGAGCAAGCTTCTTCGTATAACACCCATTCGTCGAACGAATGACAAACTCACCGAGTTAACAGTAATAATAATTTAATAAATGTGTGTATGTTAACTAAGATAAAAATCACATTATTTCTGTGTGACTCTAGGTTTTTTATTATATTCTTTTATAGTGTTAGTATTCTAAACATATATCTACTACATATTAATATTAATAAGTATTGCTAATGTTATCTCGGTGTGCACAGCGCATCAGATACATGCAAGTGGACACCGATACCAAAATCGGGATGACATACAAAATCAATGTCGCAACGTGTCTCACAGACTTATACACAATTAAACATATTAAATTCTACAACAAGGTACACAAGCAAGCACAGATAAATGGTGGATGAGGTATATTTTAATTTGGATTACAAATTTATCCCTCCGTTGGTGGAAATTACAGCAAAATCCCTCAAACTCTGATGATGCAGCATGTAAGCACTCGATAGTCTCAATAATATTTGCCAATGAGAAATTAATTATTGAAATCCATTTACAAGTAGAAAATAGTTGATATTCCAATATGGCCCTATCATTAGGAATAAAACCTAATTTCCGACAATTAAGACAATTAAGACCGAAAAATAAGCATAACACAAATACAGAACTTACTGTTGCTGGAAAACCGACCATAGTGAAATCTATCGAATAATCAATTGTTCTAAAATTCTGAATTCTCTTCGTAACCTATATATGATAGGCTTCATCGCGCTTGAACCCTTTCCCATTATATTTATTGCCAAACGGCCTCATAAAACCAAAACCATTGCCAATAATGGCCTGCATAAATGGTAAATTCCGTTATTATATTCGGGAAGGTTGCGTAATGCGGGAAGATTGAAGTCGATCGCAGCTGCATCATGAGAGCGATTCCGCGGGTAGTGCGTCGGCGTCTGGCGGATGCATCGAAGCCGTGGGCGCGTGGGGCACGCACCTGCGGTCGGAGGCGGGCGGCGGCGCCAGCGCGGCCGCGTCGAGCCGCGCGGGGAAGGCGCGGTAGTAGGCGGCGCGGTGCGGCAGCCGCTCGGCCGGCGCGCCCACCTCCAGCTCGGCGGCCGCGGGCGACGCCCCCGCCCCGCACCCCGCCCACACGCTGTACCCCCGCGTCGCCAGACCCCCCTCGCCTAACCGCCGCCTGCAAACGGGACGAACCTTACTCCCTCCCTACGCTTTCGCACTAGGGAACATAAGAACTTTTGGTACCTTACGAGTTAATTACGCGATATGAATCGTGTATGATGTATGGCAAGTTGTACGAGTACCCTAGTGTGGTGTGGATAGTATAGATAGTGTGGATAGTACTTACCTAAGGACACGTCTCAATTAGATTAAAATCGTATTCATATGAACTCTTCTATCTACATATATAAAAATGAATTTCTATTTCCTTTGGTCACGATCACGACGTCACGCGTGAACCGGCTGGACCGATTTCGCTATTTCTTTTCATGTAGTATTGGTTATTGTAAGGAAAAGGTTCTCATAGAAGAAAAAAAATGAAATTTGCGCCAAAAAATAGAAAATTTAAGAAAACTGAACGACTATATTACCTTTTCCAATGTAACTTTATGTCGTTTGACAGATTGCGCGAAACCAATTCGAATTCAACATTCATTGTTAAGAAGACAGGACAATGTCTATCGGGTCAGCTAGTTTCAAATGAAAAATACAAGAACTTAAACCAACCAAAAAAATACCTAAAATTAGAGATAACAGGTGACTATAGTTCCATCAATAGCTACTGATTTCATCGGTTACTGTGAACTGCGAATAACTATTTTTGTTACTACATGAATAATGGTTCCCTGAGTAGGTATGACCAGATTAACACTATGATGCCTCAGGTTTTACTAAACACGTAGCTTTTGTTAACTTTTGTGATGTATTATCGGTGATCAAAGCGACGCCTGCCCTTGAGCCCTATGTACCATAACTTTGTTGATTGAGTTAGTGTTCACAGAACATAGTGCATTGTTAATAAAATGTGCTTATAGATGATTTCAAACGCCAGAATGATATAAGTTGTGTATTGAATGCAATTAGTGCAGTATAGCACAAAAGATATGGTTGGAGTAACTTTCGAATGCGCGGGAGTTTCACTGGCCATGTAGTATTGGTGGATTATTTTACGCTAGGCTCTTTCCACGGTTGTCAGATATCAGTGAGCGATAAGAATATATTTTGCATCTCATGGCGACTGCATAAGGCTCATTACTTATCGATGTCTCGTGTATTATCGATAGTTGTTTTATATGTGCGCCATATCTTTTATATTATACTGTGTGTCAGACAAACTTGATTTATCTTAAATCTTTACTCATACTATTGCACGTACTTACCTGACATTCTTTATCCGATGTTCGAAAACTTGCAAGTTGGCATCGTATTCGCCCCAATTGCCCATAATTTTGTTGTCTATGAGTGTGGCAAACATTTGTGTTTCGAGGAAACGTGAGAGGAATGGTCTATGCCGCTGCGGCTGATCTGACAGGAAGGATGCCTTATCAAAGTTCACCATAGATTCGCGTGCCGAGAGCCATGAGTCTCGATCCTAAAAACGGAACAAAAAATGATAATACTAAAAAAGTTATTAAAGAGATAACTTATAAGTTACCATTTGATTTCGATTAGTTATAGCTATATTTGTTCTGCAAATTAATTTAAAAAATCAACAAGAGCAAGCAATATACTTTGAAAACTATTTCGCTTTTAAGTCAACTGAATTAGAAATTAAGATGGCTGATTCGGAAACTTTCTGTGCAAAATGTCCATTTCTACCAGTCAATACAAAGGACAGAGCTGCGAGAGTGGTAGGCCATATCACTGTGCCCTAGTCCTGGAACAAACTGCCCTGGAAATTTTTTTTCATATTCACCCTCCCCCTCCGTCCATGCACCACGCATGGCTAGACCACCAGCCCGTCTCACATTTTGTAGGCTGGTATGTTCCTGTGTAACTAGTTCCGATCATAAAGAGATCTGTGTTGTGTTTTGTAATTATTACCTGATCAGGCATGATGACGAAGTTTTCATACATCAGGAACATGTGCACAAATCTGTTGAGGAATGTTTCTCTAATGGCAACATTAAAACGAATATCTTCATTATATTGCTCTTCGTCGTTGAGTATTTTCTTTTTCACTGTTGGCATCACAGTATCTGCGTCCATATCATCGATGTTTACTCCTAAAATAAAAGTATGAGTAAATAGAGGAAAAAATAAGGGCTTTGTGAATACAGTTTTCACCATTGGGCACTTTTTAATGAAAAAGAAGTCTATGTTGCTATTAATAATAAATTTAGTTCCGTTTCTTCTCTTTTCGGTCATATCATGTATAAACAGTGATGGCATTCTATACGAATGTGAATTAGCAATAGTAAGCGGACGGAATTGGTATTAAGTACTTTGTATAGAAAAAAACCGTTGTTCAAACTTAAAATCTTCTCAATACGAACTTTTTTTTATAACTAAGAATATCAGCCCATGAGCTATCTCAATAAGCATTTACGCAGGAAAAAAAATATACTCCTGATTGCCAAATTAAAAAAAGGAGAAGGCGATAATAATATGATCCTTCTTTCTTTTTACCTGTACGTTTGACTATATCCACAATCCGCTGTAACGTATCAAGGCGGAGCGGCGCTCGGCGCGTCGGCGAGGCGGGCGATGCTGGAGGTGAAGCGTTCAAAGGGCGGTTTTCGTCCCACTCTAACACGTCGTGAAGTGAGTGCTTGCGCCTGAGTCCACCTTAAAGACACGACACAATATGGAAATAGAATCTATATATTTAATAGAGATCATACGCAAATTTTACTGTTTTTGCTAGATCTTTGTCAGTGAATCAGCAGGGTGCAGGTGATATTGGTTTATAATTTCTAAAGATAGTGATGAGCCATCCCAAAATAGATTTAATAATATACAATACAATGTAATAATGTAATGATCACCCTACTTCACTACAGATTTTTTAGTCGATGTCAATTTCAAATAAAATATATTTTTTTACTTTCATATGTACGATCAATCCCCAGACTAACAATCCGCTAACACTAGATCTGTAGATAAATCGCAAAGACTCGGTGGATGCAACTGACCAGGAATGTATTTTCATAGGTCCGACGTTAGCAAGAGCCATGTTGGTACTAAAATGAGCGAGCGGGCGAAATTGATTAATATAAAAAAATGGCGTTAAATATTTTTTATCCAGATCAGTGGATGCCCTAGAGAATTTGAATACAAATATTATCATATATTTTTTGTTTCTAAAAAGGCGCAAATACGCCAATGAAATCGAATGAAAAGTTTTATTTAGTGCTGTCTCTGTGATTTTTTTTATATCAAGAAAAGATTAACCAATCGTGTACAAAATAAGTGGAAGCCCTTCGAAAAGGGTTCCCCTATAAGATATAGTTTTATCGAATCGATAAACGATTTTAAATGGTTTTAAAATTGATTTGCCGTTTTGGTTCTGCACGCGGAAGTCGGATAACCTCGCCTTAAGAGATTACTTCCAGCGGTAGGTAGTTCTGTAATTGCATTTGGCTGGTAGGCAAGTCATGCATGTAAACAGATATAGATAATACTTATCTGTAAACATATCAACAAATACATACAATTAATTATCGAATATCATAAGGAGTACACTGTTAATCTCTTTCTAAAAGTGGCCAAAGTACAACAGTCTCGAATTGCCACTGATAGTGTTGTACGAATTCAAAGCAGTGTTGCACGAACAAGGACCATATGTCTACAGCTAAGCCTCCCCCCCCCCCTCTCCACCGTGCACCGACCTTTCGGTCATATCACAGGATTACGAGTCTCTCGCCCAGTAAACCAACCATGCAGAAAGACCTTTACCAGCCCCGCAATTGTGCAGTGTTGTGCGAACAGTAAAATGTAAATGAGTAACCCATTTAACACACGCCCCGTCGTAGCGTACATCTTTTGTTTATTGTATGCAGAACAAGATGTATGCCAGCACGTACAACTCTGCCCCACGGCTCGGCTCGTCGCGGCGCGGCATAAAGATATTATTTAGAACATTATACATAAGACAAAAAAAATGTATATCTTTACTATTTATATTATATTTACGGAAATTTATTTCAATAAATAACCTTTGCTTAAATCATATCGTTGATCGATTCGTCGACACTTCGCTCGTGGGTTATTGAAAGAGAATTGAAGAAAATTGAAAGCGAGCACGTTAGGGATTGCGGGTTAGACGATAATGTGAACTCTACAAGACGCTGCAATTCATAAGTATTTAAATTTTGAACAGGGAGAACACGAATGAATTTATCAAGGCGCGTCTGTTAGGCATATGAAGGGTTAAGAATGGTGGATAAAAAGGGGACATGATTGCATTTTTGTACCACTAGGTTTTTTTTATGTGAGAGGTGTGCAAACGAACATGGGGGTCACCTGATGAAAGCAATCACCACCGCCCGTGGAGATCAGCAACACCAAGGGGTCGCTGATCCGTTGCCAGCCTATACTTCTTTATTTCTTTCTTTCTGATGTCCTTACTCACACGCAGGAACACAACAACCCTCAAGGGAATTGTTATTTGGCTGCGGTATTCTGTGATTTAGAGATACTTTCCCAGTCGGGCAGCTTAAGAAATACGCTGTGCCTTACCTCTGTTTTCTCCAGAGCCTCGTTTGTAAGTCAGCAGGGTGCACCGCGCGCCGGTGAGGTTGGCTTTGGTTCAAAGATGTTGATAAATCACTTACACTACACCCCACTTACACACCACTAGGTGACATAAACATGTTATCATACCTGATGGTAGAGTACAGCTACTAGTCATGCTATCGTTCATATGTTTGTAGGAGGTTCCATTTAGAGGCACGCCAAGTTTCGTAGGTTCTGTTTCAGGTCTTTGAATCTGAATAAAAAAATATCAAAGTTATTATACACTAATTGTGCCCGCCGCTCCGCTTGAGTGTATCATATTCTATAATCTGTACTGAGAACATAATCATTTAAAAATACCCCAATTTCATGGCAGTGCCAATGAGCATATATATATATACATTAATCAGTTACGGTAGACGTTCGTCCCTCTTCTGCAATAGCTCGGTATTTAGTCCACCCAGATCTCATCTTCATAACCCATTTATTTTCTATACCATTTATTTTAAGAGAGGTAGGGAGCGTAAGTGTAAGCTACCCGACTGGGGAATGTATCTCCATCTCACAGAATACCGCAGCCATATAACAATTCCCTTGAGGGTTGTTGTGTTCCTGCGAGTGAGTAAGGTCACCAGAAAGGAAGGAGATGCTGCGTTGCCAGCGTGGATAGTGGCGCGCGAGCGATATTTTATGTTGCGAGCGCTAATATGGCTACGGTAACCGGTCCACATCAGGCGGGCCGTATGCTTGTATGCCACCCGACGTAGTTTAAAAAAAAAAACACATTTTGCAATAGTCTCATCGCCTGCCGAGACCTGCTCATTGGTATATCGTTCCATTGATATATCCTGGAGCGTGTCACGGAGGGACAAACATTACATCAAACTTCTCAAAGGGGCCTCAACGCGTTGGATCCATAGCCATATCACAAAACTAATATTTGTGTGCATGAACATGTCTAGTTGTCTTGATCTAGGTGTTACTTATGTATTAAACGTGAGTATTTACAAAAAAATATATAAGAGTATAATATCAGTTATCTAGTACCCATAGTACAAGCTTTGCTTTGTTTGGGACTGGATGTCAGGGTACCTATATTAATTGGTCCAGGAATATCCAGGAAAATTATAAACTTTTAAATGATAGTAAACTTCAATTAGCTAAAATATAACTTGCCTGATGTTTGTCCAGGACATGATTTAATTCCTCAATGAAAGGCGTTCGGTGCGGAAATATTGGCAGTTCCTCTGGGAGCTGTATATCGGGTTTATCAATGTCCACCAAACATAATGCAGCTTCGGAGCCGAGGGCGATACTACGGGGACCATTAGATCCAATGCCTGAAGTTCCACTATCAGCGTGAAGTCCTATACGTTCCAACAAGAAAACAAAGGAAAATAATAACATGAGCAAGAAAAAATACAAAATGAGCCACAGAAATACAAGGTTAGGTTAGGTTTGCTATCTACTTTAGTCTCCAAGTCAGTTAGTTTAGTCGCCCAGTTTCACAATTCTAGATACTCTGTTTATTACTACCCGAAAAAAAACGAGTGTGCTTAGACCAAAACTGACTGAAGCAAAAGCTTCGTAACTGGCTATGAGAGAAAGAGAGAAAAATATGTGCTCGCTCCTCTCTCATTTGCCCCTACAGTAATATACGAAACGTAACTGTCTCTTTCTATCTTCACTCTCAACTTCCGTTTGCCTCGACCGATCACACTTTTCGTAACGCTCTTGTCACGCATTCACCAGCTTACTTTCCAAATCAAGCATGCGTAAGGAAGTTTTTCTTCAAAAAATTATACTAGCATTTTTGTATAAGAACGTTTTTCGCAAATATACTTAATATTTGCAACAAACAATATTACAGTTACGATGGATATGATTTACTTCTCACGTTAATAAAAAGATAGCGATGAATTGAGAACCTCCTCCTTTTTTTGAAGTCGGTTAAATACGGAATTTAACTATTATTTTACGTGAGTATCAGCATCATAATTAGGACAGAAATCTAACTGTTGAGTAGGTACCAACGAGACTTCAAGCCCTGAAGTCCAATTCTCGCAAATATTTTCCATCGCAGAATGAATCGAGGTTGAATTATGAATTGATTGAATTGTTTACTTGATTTTCATTCATTAAAAATTGAGACTCAATGCGCCCACAGTATTATTCATCTTGTAAGTATAATAACCTGTACAAATAGGTGTCATAGTGATAACTAAACTCGAGTCTTCTCCGAAGATTGAGCTTCGAGTCGCGCCCTGTTTAAAACCTATGGGTTTCTTTTTGCCTCTTTAAAACTTAACTCTTTCTTCGTTAGAAATTTAAACTAGCTCTCGTTACGGGAGGAGCTCGATGGCGTGGTTTCGCGTCTCAGTCTAATCGAACGCACAAGTTAAGTCGTACGTTAGCCGTAGCTAGTCCATGGAAGGGTTTATTAATCTCGAGCTCCTCAGTGCTTCAAAGAGCACGTTAAGCCGTCGGTCCCGGCTGATGTCGTTAGATGACAGTCGTTAAGCCAAGTTAGTGCCCTTTAGGCGGTTTGAAAACACTGGCCTCCGCCAATCCGCAGTTGAGCAGCGTGGTGGTGTATGGTCTAAACTACTTCAATTGAGAGGAAACCCACATCTCAGCAGTGATATATAAATAAGGGTTGACGAAGAATAGCACGAATAGTCCTAACTTAATTAAGCTGACACTACAAAATTAGAATTCGAAGACACAACTTTTTTGCAACACTGTTCATAGACAGGATCACAATTACAAATACTAAGGGATTGTTATTTTGTCTGTTTGTTGACATAGTTAACAAACCAAGAAAGCAAATTAGTCTCGGTCGGAAAAAAGGTGAGTGAACATAGTTGCGATAGTACAGCTAATCTATTGTATCATACCCATGACGAAAGGAACCGGCGCGTCGAGGAAGTGGTACAGCGGGGCGGGAAGTATTGGCACGTAAACGTGGGCCCAAGTGAATGGCAGCAAGAGAGACACTATACACTCTGCGACTAACATCAGTTTGTTGTAATCTGCAAACATACATCATGAATAAATATTCTAGAAATCATTACTAAGCGCCCTCTAGTCCAGGCACTGATATTTTTTTTAAGTTGCCCGCGAATTTTGTTATGATCATGTAATATAGAACTCAAGTTGTTCCCATGTATTTATTACTGATTGGAAATGAAACCTTGCCAAGTATGCAATAGTATAAGTTTGACAGTTACCTATAATATACTTTTCCATTAAAATCGGGAAAAACCATAAAGTTAATATATCCTCTCCTATCCCTATAAATATTTTTAGCAGTTCAGTCATTGTAATCTTAAACTTCAAATGTGACACTAATTGAAAGATATAATTAATTATTAGTACATACCACTGGACTTGAGTAAAACTTGATGTTCTAAGAGTACACAAGTGAAAAGCTGAACAACACATTCAACGCCCAGAGTTGAAAACATGATTCTTAGGGAATAATCCAACAGTGGCAACTCTTCCGGAAGGTTTGGCATTCTTATCACCTGAAAATTAAATACATTATTGTAAAATAACAAGTAGCTTTTCTATCATTACTATCTTGAATTTTAATCTAGATTGAACATTTGGTCTGTTTAACAATAGACTTTAACCAGGGACATATTCCGATTTGAAAATCAGAAATTGCGTCCCAAAGTCCGATTTTTACTAACATGTTATGATTAGTCTAGTTTTTTTTTTAATTTATTGTGTCATTTAGACTATTTATTAGGACGTACCAAATGAAAAGTGTCTAAAGGTCAATTGAATCAAATGAAATGAATATCTGGAAATATCGGAACATATGCCCGAAACTTCGAATTTTCACATTGGCCTGGCCCCCCTAATATCCATATGATTATATCAAAGCAATCAGTAGTGACTAATGTAGCCATTACAAGCTTGGCCTGAGTAAAGTACGGACAGAAAAGGTGGCCTATTTAGACAGACAATATTTATAAAAGACAATATTTATTAGTTACTAGCTTCTACCCTCAGTTTTGTCCCGCATGAACACAATACATGGATAAAAAGTTACCTATGTGTTTTTACAGGACATATTCTATATGTATGCCAAATTTCATCCAAATCCGATCAGCCTTTTATCTGGACAGGGTAACACACATCCACACATCAATACTTCCTCACAAACTTTCATATTTATAATATTATAGTAGGAAGTAGGATTTTGGCAATATGTACAGTTGAAGTTATACATTGATTATTTTTTTCTTAGTAAATAAAACTTAATTACTTACATGACAAATAACATAACTTAAACTGTAGATACAAAAAACAACTGCACTAAAGACGATAAAACTATTGCACAAGATTGGATACCGTTTTCACAGTTTTAATATTAGAGATCTTACTTAAAACTCGGCATATGTTTTTTTATACCACTAGGGTGGGAAACAAGCATACAATGTGCCTGACAGAAAGTATTCTTGACACACCGAGTAGGACATTAACAATTGTTTATTTTCTGACGCCCAAGAGAATGTAGTCGTGCTGGATGCTAGTTATGTAATATGATATGATATAAGTATACTTACAACAGGGATGGAATCAAGATGTGGCTCTGAAGGGGGCACATAAAGACGCAGTGCTTGCCCAGGTAATGGCACTGGGACCTCATAAAGCAAATTGTAAACGTAAGACTCTGGGCTTAAACCTGGACCTGGCTGTCTTGGTAAGGATCTATAAATAAAATAATATTTTTAATACAGAACTTATTTGCTTTTTTTATACTGCTAATGTGGCACACAACCTGCTTCATGGTAAGCAGTTATTGTAGATTATGGATGCTTGTAACACCAGATTTTTGTTCATACTTCAAATTGGAGATATGTAGTTGTCTGTTAGTTAGTCACAAAATGTTAATAATGCATTTAGTAGTTACCAATTTCAACTCTCTTAACAACTCCATTTTATTAAATAAATGAACCAAAATAGTTTTCTAACAAGAAAGCAGTTCCAGCAACGGAAAGACATGAATATTATTCTAAGATTTTCATAAATTACCTAAATAACTTCACTTACCTAAATAAATTCTCTAAGAAAAGTTGTGCAACCCTGATGTAAGGATACTGACATATCAATGCTATGCTTTTAGCTACATAAAGTTTATCTTTGTTTATGTCAAAGTAAGTGAGTGCAGCCCCAGCATGTGGGGTGAGCTTGAATGATCTCGGTAGTGATCGAGAGCTCTCCTTCGCAGAGCCTTTTCTGTGCCCAGGTGGGGTCTGTCCGCTTGACAACTCTGTAATATACATGGCCTGGAACAGAGCCAAATAAACATTTTTTTTTTATTAATTTAAAATTGAATTAAATCCTTTTATGGATATTTAATTTTACTAAAGAATAATTAACAGTGAATTATATACCTGCAATGTATGCATGGCAGTGCAGATCTTTGAATTTCTAACTTCTTCATAAAATATAAGACTAAATCCATAGTATCTAGATGCATTTTCTCTTGTCACTACAAAACTGTGAAATTTTGGCTCTAGCGAATGTTTCTGAGTTTTAAACTGCAAACCAGCTGGCAAACAAAGCTGTAAAGTAATATTTAATGTTTATTATAAGTAATCAATAGTCTAATAAAGGTCAAAATACAATAATATTATTGAATAAAAAAAAGTACATAGAGCCTCTTACCATGCACACAGCATGTTCATCAAATGGATTACTCGTAACATTTTCGGGGTAATGTGCTAAAACCTTTCCCTTATAGGCACGGTCAAGAGGAGATACATGCAAGTTGTCACCTAAAAATGGATCTCATGAATATTGATTTATTGTGAAATACATAAAAAACGCATATCTTGACAAAAAATTACCACAAAGTCGATCGGGCTCTAAGCCAGAATCAAAATCGAGCCCACATATCGCAAAATAATCAGCAAATCGACAGCCAACAGAGAGATCAGGGACAGACATATTTCTATCGACCCGTTATTTACTATTTGAGACACTTTCTCCTCGAGACACTTCACTGTAGTTTTTACTTCAGCATCTTGTGATAATTAAATCCGTTTTCATTGTAAATTAATTAGAACTCCCTGCTCACATATTTTGACTTAATAATGATCGTAAATTAATTTTAGGAACAAAATAAATTCGCTTGCAAAATTACATCAAACAGCTGCCTGCCAAGCCAGCTGCCAAAAAACAAACGTCATGAAATGAAACGTCAATATCGTACGTCAGTCAATCTTTTCGTATCATTTTTAGCAGCCCTGGATACATTTTACGTTTAACACATAACGCCTATAAACCGCAGAGTCAGTTATGTCCGATTCACGTAATGCTGAGCTCAATATGGACGGTAGTCGATTCGGTTACTCGATTGGATGAGCATACGCACGGTTGTTTTAATTCGGTTGTCTGTCATGCGCCAGAGCAAGCCGCGTCAGATATTTAATTTTTTCCCCTTATATGACTGTTTCGTATTGACCATTATTACAAATATGCACCATTTAGGTAAAGACGTCCCGTTAACAATATTTTTGGCATTCGCACCAGGAGCCAAAATGGCAAGGCTTCCAGGAGAACTTACTCCTGAGCAAGCTACATACAACTGATCATGAGAGAAACAGTCCTGTCTCAAGTCAACCCCAGCGACCTTTAGAGACTGCCCTCTGAGCTTTGTTAATGGTCATATCAAAACACCTTTATGGGAAATTGAAGTCTCTTAAATTGAACGGGGTGGTCTGATGGAATAATGGGAAGGCGGGGTATAAAGAGAGATTCCTCAACAGGGCGTCCCTTACTGTCCTTACTCAACAACTCATTGCTACAGTTGTTTAGTATGTGAACAATGGTGGCACGAACCTCCTGATGATACACATCCGTTCCATGCAAGTGGTAGGAGATGGAGCGGAACAGGCCAGCTCCATCACCTTCCACAGCTATAATGGTATGGGGCATCATCACACCTTCCACAAGTATAAATTTAGTCAATCTTGACGTCATTGTTTAAAAATACCGAAATTCTTATATTAAGTAGGTATACTCCTTAAAGTCGGTACTTAGAATATGTTTTTCAATGTGAAATTTCGGAAAATTCCGCCTTAGTGTGCGCATACATTGTATAGGGAACACATATCCAAAGTCAGTGGTCTGGGCTGTGCGTTGATTAGTGAGTCAGTCAGTCAGTCAATCAGTGAGCTTCAGTCAATACACAAGTCGTATTCCATCAGCATAAAATGGATAAATCAATTTTTTTTTATTACATGATGATGGTCACGTTAGCCACGTTGAATTTTAAAATCGTTGTTGTTTTCGTAATCAGCGACCTGATAAAATATAAAAACAATAATATCCTTGATGATTTTCAGACTTTTTGACCCCATTTTACTCTTTTTTTTTGGGTTCACTTTTCATTTATCTATACCAGTACTCGTATAAAGTTTAGGATAAAATAGTCCAATTAATCTCGTTTCCCTACACAAACTTTGGACCTCCGTTTTACCCTCTTAGGGGTAAAATTTGAAAAATCCTTTTAAGTAATTTCGTGTCCATTATGTTATATTTTCAAATCGATGCCATTTTCGTAACTGGCGCCCCAGAAAACCTTAGAATCAACACCCATATTGATATTATGACATTTCAACCCCTTCGCACCCCCATAGGGGTGATTTTATGTCACGTCGGCTATGTTGGATTATAAAATAGTTGTTGTTTTCGTAATCAGAGACCCGATAAACCATAAAAACAATACCCATGACGACTTTCAGAATTTTTCACTCCATTTTACCCCTTTATGAGTTGAATTTTGAAAAATCCTGAAATACGTGTTTACTTATTTATCTATAGAAGTACTCGTGTAAAGTTTCGGATAAAATAGTCCACCTAATCTTGTTTCCCCATACAAACTTTGAACCCCCGTTTCACCCCCTTAGGGGGATGAATTTTGAAAAATCCTTTCTTAGTGCACCTCTAGACGTCTTAAGGAGCCTACTTGCCAAATTTGGAATCTCTAGACCTAGCGGTTTGGGCTGTGCGTTGATTAGTGAGTCAGCCAGTTAGTCAGTGAGGACAAAGCCTTTTATTATTATAGACTAGCAAAGTACCTGTGCTTCGCTACGGGAACACTCCTGATTTGCGTCTATTTTTGTTAGGATTCCAGATATTTCATTTTTTCCCCATAAAGTTAAATATGGCTAAATAAATTATAAACTATAATAACTATATATAACTATATTATAAAAATTTAATATGGCTAACTATATTATACAAACGAAACGGAAATAACAAAAACTAATTATAAGTAATAAAATACAGTGATCTAAATGGCGTTAAAAAAAATTTCCGCATCGCCGTCAAAGGGTAAAGTGGCCAGAAGGCTAGCAGCATTGCACACCATTTGGTTCCAAAACTGCTGGGACGCTGGCGGTGGAAAGAGCTCGACAAATAGTATCATTAATGCTGCCATGACATGGGATTGCCAGCGCTCCTGTAACATGAGAGGCCATGGTGTCCGAGCCGGTCGACATGTTCACCACATCGACAGCGATGCGGAACAACGCGAGAAATTCATAAACAGAAGAGGCAAGCTGCTATACGAAAAGTGCCGTCACCCAACATATACTATGTTGGATGACGGCACCATGCAGGCAACATGACTATTTTCGGAAACGGCAACGCTTGCAGCCAAAGGTCCAATTCCCATTCTCCCACAGCCAGTAGACGAGCCCGCTCTGCAAAGTTAGTCGATGTATCAATAAGATTTTTCCGGACTAACTCAAACAGCGGCCAATCCCACAGAGGAAGGGTTGCTAAGCACATCATAACTCGGACAGGCCACCATCCAGGCATACCTGGCGTAGGACAAACACACTATATCAGAAGTAACCTAAAAATTCTTTCTCCTACACAGAAATAATTTTTCGGGTCAACCGACCACAATAATTCCGGCAGGCTTACGCTAGAAATTTTGCGGATACCGAGCCCGCCAAAGCGTATAGGAAGTATAGCTTGCAGCGAGGCCCGGTCATCTAGGTGATCTAGGTCTAAATTTAGTAATCTGCATTAAGGTGTTTCTCAGTATTACGTCGATCCTTTCCAAGAGTGCCACATGTTTCCATATGTGGCTGAATCGAAGGACATATTATTATGCAAATTTTGGCACGAAACAGCCATAGTGAATGATTGTATATATGTACTGAATGAGCACTATTTTAGAAAGTATTTAAAATTTTGAATTTTTCTTGAATGAAAGGTAAAAAAAGCCTCATCTAGGACGGGAGCTCCACTATGGGAGAATGTCTATCTGAAATTTTGATACCTGTAGTAATTTTGAAGGATTCAATTCTAAACCAATGATCAGAAGTTCATTTTATAGTACAATTAAATCCCTCAAAACGGTCTCTACATCGCCACGTAGAGTCCCGCCATGTCATCTAGGTACCAAAGATTAAATTTTGAATTTAGTTTTCGAATTATAGGATGTATGGCTAAACAAAATATGACCGGTTCGAGAGGATTGCCTTGCTGGCATCGGACGGTGGAGTTTAGTGGATTGTTCTTGAGTAATAATTTTGTTGGTTGTCGCATTGCCAAATGAAACTATAAATTTCTGGAATTTCTTTTTAAGCTTCTGCCAACAAGGTGTCCCTGTTGGCTGAATTAAATAAAATTAAAAAGCTATTATCCAATAAAAAAAAAAGGTTTTTTAATGGATAATATCTCGTCAATCGATTTATCATTAATTAAATAATAATAATAAAGTAATATTTTGTCATTAAACTATGTAACTATAAATTTGCTATATATTTTACTAGGGTTAAAGGTATTTAATAAAAAATTTAATTGTCCTAGTAAGCCATGTTGCCCGTTAGGCGCTGTATAGTGACGGACGTCATGATGCCAGAGATCGATGCATCGATACTATTATTATCTCTTTTTAATCACGGGTCAAGCCCGGTCATTTGATAGGCGTGCGCGGGGATATGGATCCAACGCGTAGAGGCCCCTTTGATAAGTTTGATGTAATGTTGTACGCCCGCCGTGACCCGCTCCAGGATATGTCAATGGAACGACATACCCATGAGCAGGTCTCGGCAGGCGTTGAGACTATTGCGAAGTGTGATGGAAAATAAATGGGCTATGGAGATGAGATCTGGGTGAACTTAATACCGGGCTATTACAGAAGAGGGACGGACGCCTGCCATAACTGCTTTTATTGCTAGTTATTTGCGGCAGGCGGTGGCTTGCCACTCACTAGATGGGCCCCCGAAATGCCAGGAAAACGGCCGGGGGCAACACCGGTGTGAGTGACTCAGGGATGTCGAGAGGTGTGCTGCGCTTTCTCCGAAGTTACTCGCGGCGTGATACCCTTTAACACTTCCACCCCTGGAGCATATAGCTCTAGCGGCTCCTCTCTGGACGGCCAATGAAGGCAAGACAGAGCTGAGAGTCCTGCGGGCCTTCTTGTGTTTACACTCCGACCGACGAAGACACGTCGGATACGAAGGCCCTGACCGACTCTCTGGAGACTCGGGTCCGTGGTGTCGCTACTCGTTGTCAAGCTGCCCTGCGGACCTATTATTATTATTATTGATCGGCCGGCGTAGGTGAATGTCGATGTTAATATGGATATGACCACGGGATTCCGGGATTACGTTTAGTCTACATTATATTTTTCCAAATGTCGCTGTATCGTAAGTGTAATAGGTGAAAATTCGATTAGATAGAAATTAGAAAAAAAAATCTCCAGACAAACAGTTAAGAAAAATAATAAAATAAAAGTTAATAAAAGCATGGTAAGACAATATAATTATGTACGTAAAATACAAATAATACTAAAATAATTCGCAAAGTTAAACAAAATCGTTTAATGAAAATGCCGGGATTTGGGAGGCATATCCATATTATGACAACGGTCACAAATTCCGCGCCTACGTCGATCACTGATAATAATTCAATAAAAATCGGTCAGAAATAATATATTTTTTTTTAATCAACCTTGTTTTAAAGTATGTAGGATTAATATAATGTTTTTGATAATTATAATCAAGTTGATACAAAATACTACACAGCAATTTCTGCACTTCCGTAGCGTGTAGATCCGTACAGTTCCGCAGTCAAAATGAATCTGACAACTATCCGTCACAGTTTTTGTGCGTTATGTCCGCCGCCGACTGGATCGTACAAAAACTCTGTCGTTTGCGATATGCATAAATTTGAAGAAAAATAATAATGAAAGTAAAACAACTAGAAACTTGAAAAAATATTTTTTTTTTTTTTTTTTATATACTACGTCGGATGGCAGACAAGCATACGGCCCGCCTGATGTGAAGCAGTTACCGCAGCCATATTAACGCTCGCAACATAAAATATCGCTCGTGCGCCACCACCCCCGCTGCCAACGCAGCATCTCCGTCTTTTCTGGTGACCTCACTCACTCGCAGGAACACAATAACCCTCATGGGAATTGCTATTTGGCTGCTGTATTCTGTGAGGTGGAGGTACATTCCCCAGTCGGGTAGCTTACAATTACGCTCCCTACCTCTCTTTTTACCAGAGCTTCGTTTGTCAGTCAGCAGGGTGTACCGCGTGCAGGTGAAGTTGTCTTTGGTTCAAGGATGTTGATGAACCACTTACACCCCAAAATCTCCGTAATCCAAACAATAATTCACAAACGAGTTCACGAAACGAGTTTTACGTATTCTCGTAAGTGAAGAAGACTTCCAGAAAAAGTACCTATCCAAATATTTTTCTAATGACAGGATGCCGAACAGCTGTAGTATGCATAAACTAGACATTGGCGGAAATTCGCAAAATAGCCAAAATCAAATCGCAAATTTTTAGATCTAATTCGGCGGCTAATTGAAGAGCATCATAAAGTACGCTTTAAATCCATTCGATTGATGGGATATCTATGTAAATAACCAGACTAAATTGCGCTTGCCAAAATAAAACAAAGAAAGAATAAGATGATACTGATAACTGTCAACGTGAAATGACAAGACAAACACACAGTTCAGGTTCAGTCAGTTTGTCTGCGGGGGAATGTGTTTGGGATAGAATTACACAGGAAAAGAAAATAAAATAACGATTATTTAAAAAATCTAGTTAATATGAAAAACGATATTTTGTAATTTTTATTTTTCAATTTAAGTTATTCCACTTGTTACTTTTTAATTAATAGTAGAATACTGATAGGTCGCAAGTTTTATATCCAAAACAGTGCAGGATCTTCTGTCTGCAACAGAATTCAAGGTAATGTATAAATAATTATAGTGCCTACTACATTAATTATACAATATAATAAAGGCACCTGAATTGATAACATTTAATCATAGAATAGGTCTACATAATAGATGCTTTTTTTTAAGGACTGAAAATAAATAACGCCTGCTCTATGGTCAAGTATTAATGTTGTTTTGTCTAAATACATATAATGTAATAAATTATACAAAGCAACATTATATCCTGTACATTAATATATTGTCCATTTGCTTATGTACTACAACCAGATTTATATTTCTCAATAGGCAGTTAATGTTCTAAATTTCTTCTGAAGGTTTTTCACTTTTATAGCAATTTCGTTTGCATTTTGGATATAACCTTTTAATCACCTGTATAACACTCAGCATAGCTTCATTGGCAGTACTGTAGTCTGTCTGCAATGTTAAATAATGGTAATAATACCGTCAACCCACTATATTTTCTACTTAGTGGTTTTCTGAGAACTATCTGAAATGCTGCTTTATGATTATTTTTAACCGACTCCAAAAAAGGAGGAGGCTCTCAATTCAATTGTATTTTTTAAATGTTTGTTACTTTATTACTCCGTCATTTATAAACCAATTTGAAAAAACTTTTTTGATTTGGAAGAGTATACATCCAGATTGGTCCCATTTTTTTTTGTCATAAAATTCAGTTCAGATAGTGTTTCAAACTTTTTAGAGGTGCTTATGATTGAAGAGTAATTTGTGGAGTCCATTCTTTTTGTTCAAATTATGTATTTAATTATTATGATTGTAATTGATCTAATATAATGTATTAATATATAAAAATATGTTTATTGTTTCAGAATGCTGAGAGGAAGAGTTAAGCATTTTTTACATTGTATTTCATTTTTATCATTTATATTTTTATTCCTCGTATTTGCTGGAGCCATAAATTTAGATGATAAAGAAAAAGAAGTGCTTGACCCTTGGGGGTCATATGGAATATATGGTACACTGGTGCTTTACATTCTGAGACTTCTTACACTATTAACAATACCTCAGGTATTATGTAATTTCTCCGGATTAATATTCTTCAATGCATTCCCTGGTAAAGTAAAACTTAAAGGATCTCCCTTGCTCGCACCTTTCATCTGTATAAGGGTGGTAACCAGAGGTGATTTTCCAAAACTAGTGAGAGATAATGTAACAAGAAACATGAACATGTGTATTGATGTTGGTATAGAACATTTTATGATTGAAGTTGTCACTGACAAAGCTATAAATTTGCCCAACCACACTAGAGTCAGAGAAGTGGTTGTCCCATCGGAGTACAAGACAAAAACTGGAGCATTATTCAAGTCAAGAGCATTGCAGTACTGTTTGGAAGATGATGTGAATATTCTCGCTGATAGTGACTGGATTGTTCACTTGGATGAGGAAACTTTGTTGACTGAAAACTCTATACGTGGAATTTTAAATTTTGTCTTGGATGGTCGACATCAATTCGGTCAAGGTCTGATTACTTATGCTAATGAAAATATTGTCAATTGGCTTACAACACTAGCTGATAGCTTCCGTGTGGCAGACGACATGGGGAAATTAAGATTTCAGTTTTATATGTTCCACAGACCATTGTTTAGCTGGAAAGGCTCATATGTAGTAACACAGGTAATTATTTCATAATAATTTATACAAAAGTAGCTTATAGTAAAATGTGTTTTTATTAAAATCAGTAAGTATTTTTCATTTCATTTTTTTTATTATATTTAAAATTAAATGGTGTTTTTGCAGGTACGTGCTGAAAAAAGAGTATCTTTTGATAATGGGTTGGATGGATCTGTGGCTGAAGATTGTTATTTTGCAATGAAGGCCTATACTCTAGGTTATGCTTTCAACTTCGTGGAAGGTGAGATGTGGGAAAAGTCCCCTTTCACTTTATGGGATTTTATTCAGCAGAGAAAACGTTGGATCCAAGGTATACTGTTGGTAGTGCACTCTAAAGAAATTCCGGTTTTCCATAAGATCTTTCTCGCTATCTCCTGTTATTCATGGGTGACACTGCCTCTATCTACAAGTAATGTATTGTTGGCTGCTGTCTGCCCTATTCCTTGTCCACAGTCTTTGGATCTAATTTGTGGTTTTATAGGTGCTGTCAATTTTTATATGTATATTTTTGGTGTCATTAAGTCATTCCCTATATATGTATTTGGGCCACTGAAGTTACTTTTATTTATTTGTGGGGCGTTAGTTGCTATTCCTTTCAATATTGTAATAGAAAATATTGCCGTTATATGGGGAGTGCTGGGTAAAAAACACAAGTTTTATATAGTGAACAAAGAAGTAAAGATTCCAATTACAGTATGATTCACTTAAAGTAATAATTTATGTAATAATAAGTGCACAAATACTTAATTAATATTTATGCACTCAAAATCTTAATGAGTATTGAGTGAACCCTCATTAGTTAAGATAAGATTATTTGGGAATTACCACAAATTACTACATGTTAGCTTTTGTTACCAAAGGATTAAATTAGGGAAAGTTTGTGATTGGAGCAATATTCTTGTGTATGTCTTGTAGTATACTTAAAGAGATTATTGATTTTAATATAAGCACAATAAAAACAATCTGTGTTATTATCAATGAGTGTTAACATAATCGAACTTATTTTTGGAATATTTTGTTATTTTATTACATTCTTTTTATGTAACAATTTAATGTAATTATAGTAACACATATTGATTTCCTTATCTTGGTATATTCAGGAAATATAATATTTAATATTAGGGCCGTGAACAAATTTTAATATTTTTATGGCATATAATTTTACGTACTATTTAAATTACACATGTAAATCTCATTCGATATTCATCTTGGTTGTGAATTGCTAAGGTTATGGGACGGGCAATCATAATATTGTAGTAATTATTCCTGATGAGGTAGTAATAATAACATTCACAAAGCAATATTGAACATCAGATGATGAATCTCATTCTATCACTAGATCCACCACTAAAGCCGCGAAACGTATGTCAGCGGGCGGCAGCGTTTACGGACAGCCGAGTTATTAACGCGGTGAGTATTAGCGTGGTGAGGCGATGTATTAGTTAGTATATTGGTCCGTTATCGATGCTAGTGACCAGAATCGGTCGATTTTCGTCACTGTATGTCGAGAATCGCTCGATTTTCATTACTTTGTGATTATACGATGGTACAGCAGTCTGCCTGTTGCCGCCTGCGACTGGAGCGTCGCTTATATCCCGTAAACCGCGGCGCGGACAGCGATACGCTTGGTGAGGCGATGTAAGTACTAGTATTGGTCCATTGTCGATGCCAGTGACCAGTATCGCTCGATTTTCGTCTCTGTGTAACGAGAATCGCTCGATTTTCGTTACATTGTAATCATACGATTGTACAGCAGTCTCTCTGTTGCCGCCAGCGACTGGATCGTCGCTCATATCCCATCCCGTAAACCGCGGCGCGTTCGTATCGCTGTCGCCCTCCGCGTCGCCGCCTGCTGTTGTCCAGTACGCGGCCTTAGAAAATGGTAGTGAGATACCTATGCCCACTAGTATTATGACCATAGTTTTGGTTTGTCCTTCCCATCGCTGTTTACCGTTATGGCATTTTCTTAATGAAATTCATTCGATCTCCCAAACACCAGTTGAGTCAACAACTAACTTTGTTGTACTTTGTATATCTACACACCCTGGCAATCAGATTATAATTTTTAGACGTAATAGTTTTTCTTGGATTATTCGGCATTATTCCGGAATTTAGAATATATTGTGTAATGTATAATACATACATAATCACATTCAGTTCAGGTGCAACCAGGACAATTTGCAAAGGGTTTAGGTTTTTTTTGTCAATACAATTTTTCGTAAAGTAAATTAATTTACAACTGCTTTCTGTAGTTGAATTTATTTATTTTAACATTATTGGTCCAGCGAATAGTTAATTTATCTATCATATACTTATAGGATACTATTTAAAATACCCACAGGTAACATGCATGCATATAATTTTGCAACCTAGGAAAATGTATACATATTATTTCATTTATTTGTGATATATTCTTAAATTATATTGGTGCCATATAAACAACACCATCACACTAATTATAATTTTTCAGGTCATACGAATTTATGACTTTTTCCTATTACCTAATATTTTCGTTATGTATTGAAAATTGGCTTTAAGAGCGTATTACGTTATTTGATTTAGTTTTAGTAATTAGTGTGATTGTTAGTCATCGAGACCAGAAGCCTGAAGAGAAATTTAGTTATGTTCTCAAAGAGCTTGATATTTTTTTTTAAAACTAATGCTACATGTGTTGTGCTGTGTTTGACTGACCAAATGTCGTGTCTGGCTTACGTGTACGCAGTACCAATAGTGGGCGTTTTGTTTCATTTCCAGCGAGAGCAACATCTCACTAATTTATTATTTTAGAAACCAGTCATGCAATTTAATTTCCATCATTATCTCTTTACGGGTTTCTGTGCTCGATGTTGTTAATTTATAATGATAGTGTATTATCATTTTGAAAATTGAAATCTCAATAATTATCTCAAAATTGTAAAAGTTGCAACATCGAAAGTACAGTATTCTTTAAAACAAGATTTGAATTTCAATAGTATAAGCTTTAGTTAATAATTTGTTGATACTGCAGCTGACTAGTCATGTTATATTATTAATAAGTATTCAATGAAAAGTATTCTGTATATTCACGCTGATTATTATGTACATTTTAGTATAATCGAGAGCATGTCAAGCTTGACACTTGCCAATTTCATAGGGTACCTATTCCTTTTATTCATCCCAAAAATTCTCCGTGAAGAATCTAACGCAGAAACATATGCCAATGACAGCAGTTCAAGGTTTGGGTCATCAGAAACCAGATACAAAAATGAAACTTCCTGATAAATATCAAACTTCAGTATAATTATTACCTGATATATCGTCTGTGGTATACCTGCAGATACTGCATAGCCTGCATGCACACCACAAAGTGCAGCCCTAATATTAAAATCGTTCACATGCGTTAGGATTTTTAAAGTTCTTTTTCATATTTCTTGTCGATTTGAAGTTTATGCCATTTAACAGGTCAAAAAACGTATTCTCACTCTTTTGATGATGCTTACTCAGGGTCGTCAGGGAGCATGCTCGGATACATAAAATGTTTCTGCTTAAAGTGCTTTCTTTTTGGTGTAGATGAATGGAATACATTATTTTAACTACTGTCGCGTGAGGCACAAAAGTGGTAAAACTAAAAGGTCAAGTGTCAAGATTGCCGTGCTCTGCGCTGTACATACTTACAGACTGTTGTTTTAGGCTGTCCGCATTTTACGCAACGCTCATAGGTCAATTGCCCTTTGTTAATTTAATTACTCCACTTCGCATGGAATTCTCTTAGTCATAGTACAAAGTAGGTAGATAATCTAAGTGTGATGCCTGATGATCCTTACTGTTTTCGTATTAATTTCAAAATTGTTGATATATATTATTATAGCATGTATCGGGATAAATTCCTTATTTGTCATTCATCGTTTTTGACGTGACAACGCACCGCACGAAAATGCATGACTCATTGTCATGCTCCACCTGAGCCGAGCGTGCAAGCGAGAGCGCGGAACAAGCGATAGAGAGGCACGATCGGCCTAAGTGTTGGGCTTGTAACTCATCTATCTCTCCTCCACTCCATCGGCCGATGTTTTCTTTATGACGTTATCACGTAAAATTATCGTCCGTAAACTGACTTTACAGACGACCAAGTTTTTGGGCAGTGGGATTCATTTTTAATGAGGAAAATTATCTCAAGGCTTTTGTTTGTATTTTTTATTGCCGCAATAGCCGTCATCAAATGATTGATGTTATCATTGTTTATGCTGGCGATTACGTTCGTGAAAACGAAACTTTATTGAATAATGTAAGCGTTGCTAAAACGCCTATAGTCCGAAACCACCGAACGAATTCAGTTCGAAAGGCTGATTAGCCCTGACTTCTCTCTCGAAATTATTATAAATGTAAACTGTACTCTCATTTTTTCTAAATCGTGTGTCTTTAAATTTTGTAAATACAAAATAACATAATAAAAACAATGTATGATAAGACGTACAGTGGTAGGTAGGGGGAGGATTGAACAATCGTCGTTCTCTAAGCGACACTTGATAAGCTATCTGTTTCTTGTATGTGTCATGGTTTTCAGAAATGTACAATCTTTTTGATTTTCGCTATTAGTCATATTACAGCCATTAATGAATATGCCAATAATGCCGTAATGTGAAACTCAAATAGTTTTATCTCATGAAGCAAGTGCGTGAAGTTTATGAATAGATATGAATTAAGAATCAACGTAATCACACAGCATGCATCTGTTCATAGCCTGTTTGTTACGTTTTATAATATAGTGTCCGTATTTTCAAGTACGTTGCAGGTTGCATCGTGAGATAAAATGCCATGTCATATTGGAACTTACGAGAGTACAATATTATTAAGTTTAAGTAGAACATAGATTTATCTTTTGACATCTGCCCGTTCTTTGCCTAGATTATACTCTATCTACTTACTTAATATAGGTACTTACTTAAAAAATACACTAAAATTCCAATTTTCCACGAAAAGTGGAAGAAGTTATGTTTATTAATATTCTCCCAGTTCCATATTGAGAAACCTCGCCGAATTCTTTGATTCGCCGCTAAATTCCATCGGGATTCTAATGGAACCTTTATGAACTACTAGACTGTCGGGGATTTCTCTTTTCATTAAAAAATAATCAGAAATCTGTTCACTGATTACTTTTTAATACATAGAAAGTTAGAAACCTATATATATACCTATATATATACCTATATACGTATTAAAAAGTATATTATGGATAGTCCATAGGCAACACAGTCTAGTCAACTAAGGTCAGTTTTGTTTTCGATCTCAATTATTCGCAATAGATATTATTTATTACAACGTGACGCATCTATCTCTCTTCCGGAGTGGAAGAGAGATAGATGCGTCACGTTGTAATAAATAATATCTATTACTACGTGTTGTAATATATAATCGCCCGATATTTTTTTAGGACGTTATCACGTAAAATTATCGTCCGACAACCAACTTTAAATTAAACCGACTTTACAGGCTACCAAATTTTTTATTCAATGGTGGTTTCAACATGCATCAGATGAGTATATATGATATTGTACTTAGGCAAATCAGCATCTAGACGAAGGGTGTATCAAGATCAATTTGTAAATCTATGGTATACAGGTTGTTACTACTTTTGTATCTTAGAATAATATTTATTATGGTTTCTTTACGTGGTATTGAGTGAACAAACGTGTCGTGTATGTGGTTCTATGGTAAAATTGATTTATAAACACGTAATTAGTGTGTAGTTTAAAATAAAGACATTGTGATTGCATTATTTTTCCTTTTTATGTATCTAAGCACTCCCTCTAGTTGACGAGACGTGTAAAAAAAAAGAAAGAAAAACGTGCACATTACACAGCACTGTTTGTATAAACAAGTCTAACAAACACAGATAATATATAAGAAAGAAGTTAAAGTACTGTGCAATGTCGCAAAATGGACCCAACTCAGCATTACGACCGAAATCTGCAACAGACTCGGTACTGATTTTCAGTTAGGACCAGTTGCGACATCATGGACATAAGTACAAGCACAAAAAATCAACAAAAGAAACAACATAAAACAACAATTACACACAAAATCAAAGATATGTTTACTACCTACAGTACCTACGCACAAAATAAAAAATGCTAATATTTAATTAATAATTACATATCTAGCATAATTAGCATTTTCTTGCTTCTATAGCGAAGTACTTATATTATTACTATTTATTTATTTATTTTATCTTTATTGAACACAAAATTACATTTATGTAATTCCGCCTTTAGGCGGACTACCAGTCAATCTTTGGGAATAGCCGAAATACTCGAATGTGGTTCCAAGTAGATAAAAAGAAAACAGTGTCTAGAAAATAAATATACTTATTTACGTAATGGCTATTCAACTAAAAGAAAAAATAAAATAAAACGATATTACTCATTCAAATAAATATTCTTGTGTGTTTATTTTATTTGAATGAGTAATATCGTTTTATTTTATTTATACAATACATACAAATACAAAGATAGATAACATATGACGATGATGATTCAGTTCTTCGTTAAACCGTCAACGATAAGCGTGGATTTTCTTTTTTAAATTAATTTTATTTGAAATCTAATTATACTTCGGTCGAGAAAAAGGTTTTGGACGAAATTTTGCACATAATATGTTCTGATATAACATACAGGATAATATTTATATCCCGAGACAGAGGCATTTGGGCTCTTGACAAGAGCATGCGTTTTGCTCTTTTTGATCACTGAAACGAAAATAATGGATTATCGGTAATACAACGATAATGCTTATTAGATAAACATAAATGTGTATACTAAGTGTTATAATAGAATTTACACATATTAGGGCCCAAACAGACATGCTACTCTTAGCTTCGGCGCACGCCTACCAAATGGGCTAATCCCACGTTTCTGCACCTGGCGATAATATATATGTATTTGACTGTGATATTCAGTGAGGTGGAGGTACTTCTCATAGTCGAGCTTAACACGTTCTATCTCTCTTTAGTGCATAGTTTCTAACAGAGATAATACTAATAATGAAGTTACATCGAATCCATATCGGTTTATCTGCGGTTCGGCGAGTCATTACTATCAGACAAGTATTTAGTGGTTTTTAGGGTTCCGAACCTCAAAAGGAAAAACGGAACCCTTATAAGATCACTTTGTTGTCCGTCTGTCTGTCTGTCAAGACCCTCTAACTCGAGAATGCGTGGAGGTATCAAGCCGAAATTTGCACTGTATAGTCAAGTCTACGGTCCAGTTGTAAAAAAATCAAACTGCTAAGTTTACGTAAAAAAACCTAGAACTATGAAATTTGGCAAGTAACATCGTTATAGGCTATAAGTACAGGAATAAATCTCAAAACTATACATTTGTCATTAAATCTTGAAAAATAGGGGGTCTATATTTTTTATAGGGAGTGAAATTTCAAATTGAAGTTGCTAGTTCAAATGGGGTATCATATGAAAGGGCTTGATGTGCACATTGCAAAATATATTTTATTTATTTTTTCCGTCGCATTATTTCTTATTTATAACGAAAAAAATCAAATTTATAATGATCCTACGTACGGAACCCTCGGTGGGCGAGTCCGACTCGCACTTGTCCGGTTTTTTTTAGTAAAGACTTGCCTACGTCTTTTACAACACTTTTTTACATGTAGGTTTGTAATCTTACAAAACAAAGCCTAAACTGGCTAAACATTCAGAGTAGATGGCAGGTCATAGTGCCACTTCATTTTTCCTTGTACATTATAGGTATATAATATACGTCTAATGCGCTTTCGATTCTTATCCACTTGGAAACTACTTTTACAGCTACTTTTTTACCTCTAACAAGCCTCGCCAAAGATAAAAATAATAAAAGCTGTGATCACGCAAGTACCTTCATGCGTCCCATGCGGCCAACATAAGGATGGAAGGATGGAACACAATTTTGTATAGTAGCGGCTAAGTTTTAAGTACTTAGACGACCGACTGTAATTAGTGTAGTTAGACTACACTAATGACATTGTGTATGTCGCTGTTACTTGCTACAAAATCTAAGTTTCTGCGGCCGCATGTTAGCCAAGACGTATCACCGCATTAATGTGTTTTCGTTCTTATGTCACCGTAATAGTGGTGACTTTTGCAATACAATTAGTTCGGTACCTACTCCTGAACTCAGCCAGCCCGCACAAAAAATTGACATTGAACTAAATAAATTGCCTCACTACATGGCGAGTTGTTCACATATTAGTCTTCATCAACAACGGGAATAGAGATTGATATTTACACTAATTAGTTGCTGTTTTATGTGATACACTAGCTTCTGCGCGCAGATACGTCCGCGTGGTCACACTACTGGGACAAAGTTCTACTAGTCTGTGTACCAACATATAAATCCATTGACCCGTTTGATGGACTCTTAAACATCCAGAAATCTTCATAAAACTTTTTTTTTATACTACGTCGGGTGGCAGACAAGTATAAGGCCCGCCTGATGTGAAGCGGTTGCCGTAGCCATATTAACGCTCGCAACATAAAATATCGCTCGCGCGCCGCCACCCCCGCTGCCAACGCAGCATCTCCTTCCGTTCTGGTGACCTCACTCACTCGCAGGAACACAATAACCCTCAAGGGAATTGTTATTTGGCTGCGGTATTCTGTGAGGTGGAGGTACATTCCCCAGTCGGGTAGCTTACAATTACGCTCCCTACCTCTCTTAAACTTTCAAATTTATAATGTTTTGTTCGAAAAAATTTTATTGCAAACATATTCTTAGGTACTAAATGCAATGCTAAACAACTCTGGTTCTGTCTGTTGCGCTGTCAGCTAACTACTGTCTATATTATATTCCTACAGAACATATTATACTGACTAACGTGAATTTGATAAACTTTGGTAGGTAATAGGTCCAAGTCAGAGGTTAAGGTCGTTAAGTCCGAGGAAGGAAATAATAGCAAGTGGGCAAAACAGTACAGGTAGTGCATTATATTGATTGTATAGGTTCCTATTGATTCTCTAATCTCTATCCCTCTCTAATCTCTATCACACGAAGTCACGATAGCGGCAGGTATTCTTGAAGATATTAGACGTCAGCTCCACGGGTGGGTGTGTTCAGTCAGTATTAATAATATTAGTCAGTATTTTAATTATTAGTCCGTATTTGACGAGCCCGGTACTCGAATGGCAAGGAATGGCTATACTTTGACTCCGAGGTCGCGGGTTCGATCCCCGCACAAGACAAACATCTGTGTGCATGAACATGTCTGTTTGTCATGGTCTGGGTGTTTTCTATGTATTATGAGTATGTATTTTCAAAAAAAAATGTATTTAATTACATTTATTAGTTGTCTAAGTACAAGCTTTGCCCATAACCTTTCGCGTGCATAGGTCCCATGGTGGGCACAGCGTTGGTACATCACTCGGTACAGCGCTAAAATTCACGGCACGCGAGAGGTTAATTTGAGACTAGATGGCGTTGAGTAAATTATCCAGAAATATTTACATTTTTATATTTACATTACCGTTAAATTTACCGATAATGTTACCGTGTATTGATACAGAAAGCCATAGAACGTGTGTGCCTCGTTCGCTAGGCAAAGTTGTATGGTTTGTCGTGTAGAATTTCCTGTTTTACTAATATTTGAACTTACATATGACATGATAACGATAAAGTTGATTAACGAATAGTCATAACGTTGGCAAACACTAAATCCACATTATGTAGGTATCTAGGTATGAAAAGGTAATAATGGAATATTACAACAGTTTAAACAGAGATTTCTTAACATTATGGTCTGCGAATATAGTAGGTATATTGCCGAAGGTTAACACCTACCTACGAGGTTGTCTGCTGCAAGTTTTTTTTGGCAGAACTACTAAGTAACCTACCATCATTTTCCTTATGAATAGCTGCATTTTGGAAGTGATCATTAATGTTTCGTCACTCGAAGGATACGTAAAATTCTAAATCTGTAAATGTAAAGAAAAGTCATGTTTTATTACTAATCCAAAACATATTTATCTACAATGTGCTGGTTTACAACCAATTAATTTAGAGACAAGGGTCATAAGTGCAGTACCTTTGTATCTTTATAATATACTAGCTGTTACCCGCGGCTTCGCCCGCGTGGTTCAGGGGAGATGTCGGCTGCCATTGATTTGTGTATATTTTTCTTTTGTTGTAATTTTTTTACTTCGTGGGATAAAAAGTAGTACCAATATGTACTCATTTTAATGATTATCGGCTGCATAGTTAAGGCGTGAAGAAATAACAAACAAACGAATTTATGATCGAAATATTTTTTTCCGTGGAAATAAAATGTTTTTCCTGGTATAAATGTAGCTTATGTCACTCTCCAGACCGGAAACTATCCAATGTTAAAAAATCATGTGGGTACTTACGTTCCTTTCGACGTGATAGAAGGACAAATGATTACAAAGATTATTTGTATCTTTATAATATTATATGACTTACCTGAATAACATATATAATTATTACAATTTAAAGAGGAGCTCGATGGCGTCGTTACGCGTGTCACGTCTAATCGAACACGCAAGTTGAGCAACGTCGGCCGTAGCCTATCTATGGATGGGTTTATTTATCTCGAGCTCCTCCGTACTTCGGAGGGCACGTTAAGCCGTCGGTCCCAGCTGTTGTCATTAGATGGCAGTCGTTAAGCCAAGTCAGTGGCCTTTAGGCGGCTTGAAAATACTGGCCTCCGCCAACCCGCAGTTGAGCAGCGTGGTGGAATATGCTCTAAACCCCTTCGATTGAGGGGAGACCCGTATCACAACAGTGGGATGATTATGGGTTGATGTCGATCGATATTAAAGGATTTATTTATTCTCTAGAAAAAGGCGATCATTATTGGGCATTTTTTGAAAATGCTGGCAAACAAAACAAAAATGGCACGTATCGTTAGAACTAACTATGTGGGGCAATACTTAGTATGGCACGAAAACCGTATAATTACTTACAAAGTTGTAGTTATAATTAAATATGTATAACACAACCGACATGTGTCCTCTCTATTGTAATCATCCAGAAAACGTGCAGGCTTTTACCCATTTACACACATTACTTTGTACCACAATGCAAGCTACCACAGTACGTTACTAAGACATTTTATACCGCGAACGGTGAAATTGTGGAATCAACTTCACTCAGCGGTATTTCCGAACAATTACGACATGGGAGCCTTCGAGAACGGAGTCTTATATTTCCCTTAAAAGGCTGGCAACGAATCGGCGACCCCTTGGTGATCCCAGTCTTCATGGGCGGTGGTGATTGCTTTCCATCCAATAGTATCACGTAGATAAATTAAAAATATCGTTGTTTAAGAAAATGTATCCGGATGTGAAACCTTGTCTACTATTGTTGAATATATTCATACCAGTAACATTTATTATTCAGTGGAACAGTAAAATTACGTTTATCGCCGATTATCTGTCTCAGTATACTTATGCAATACATAAAATATCTTACTAATCCATAATTCTAAGATCGCTATAAAAAGATATGCGTGGCACGGTAAAATGCACTCCAAATTAATAAAATATTATGTTTCTTCTATTTATAAATGTATTTCTTTTCATGGTGATCTTAAAATTAAATGAAAATCAGACTGGCTTGTGTGACGTAGTAATAAAACAAGTTTCTTTAAACAAGCTTTTCTTAGATTTTAATTATAAGAAAGAACCAAAAAGTTTACTTACTGTGTCTCTCTCATCAAGTCCTTTCATTTGATACATATATAGATTATAGTGCAAATTATAAATGACTATTGTCAGCGACTGATCAAGAGTTCTGACCGCCCTAGGCTAATAATGAGTAAGAGACACCGACACGCGCTTTTTAAAATTTATTGTTAAAATCAGGGGCTACCAAGCCTTTTCAGTTCACAGCGCATTTAGTTTTAGTGTTTTGTCTCGGTCTAGTTTAAATATGTAGGGTAGTTGCAATGATGCTAGATTAATAGTGCATGCGAAGAAACGATTTCAGCGCGCTCCCTCCTCGCGCCCTAGGCTTCAGCCTAATTAGCCTAAGGGTTAATCAGGCCTTGACTATTGTGTGGCGGCAGCCATATTAAATTATAAACGACGGCATTTAAAAAATCGTCCATCGTCACGGAAACCAAACGAGTGTGCCAAATTTCAGCACAATCGGACAATTGGAAGTGGGTCAAAATTTAACTCACAAGATTTTATTACAGACACCGCGGTGACACTAAACCAAAGCTTGTAAAAACGTCCATACTCACATTCCATCGTCACAAACTTCCACGGTAATAAATATTAATAGGATTACACAAAAACGAATCATTACGTGGTCTTTTACGTTTAATCTCGTAACGTAAACATGTTACGTATCGAGATTAAAGGGGATGTAGATGCCAATGTCTATGTCTGGAGATACAAATAAATGTTTCATTCATTCAACGTCTAAGTGATAGTAATTTTTTCATAAAATTATACTTAAAATATTTTGTTTGTTTGCTTGTTGTACTAAAAAAAAAACAATATAAAGACATTTGCTAAAGTTTTTATTCTGTATAAAAGCTGTATAAAAACGGATCTATTCCTATTATTTTGAAGAGACATTTCTGAAGAGACAAATTCATTGTTGTTCATTACAACAATGAATTTGTCTCTTTTTTTTAAATATTTATCATTATATCCTTAAAAAATTGTAAAGATAGGTCTGATTAGCACCAAAAATCCAGTGGAATAAATATGTTTTAAAAATGTTTGGGGCGTAATTGGCTCACCACGATCTTTAGAGCTAAAGCCAACCTCACCTGCATCACGTGCAGCCTGCTGACTAGCAATAGACGTTCTGGCAAAGGAGAGGTAGTGTACAGTATATTTGTAGGCTGCCCGACTGGGGAAGTACCTCCACTTCACAAAATACCGCAGCCAAATTACAATTCCCTTCAGGATTGTTGTGATCCTGCAAGTGAATGAGGTCACCAGAAAGGAAAGAGTTGCAGTTGCGCGTGAGATATTTAATGTCGCGAGTGTTAATATGACTACGGTAACCGCTTCACATCAGCGGGGCCGTATACTTGTCTGTCATCCGACGTAGTAAAAAAATGTAGAAGTGATTAAGTATACGTATGTGGAATCATCATCGAAACATTTTTAATTCGGTAACATTTGTGAGTTATGATATATAATAAGCATAACATTATACAATATATTATTTGCAATTTACACATGCGACTCGAAATCGTTTAACAACCATAAAATTATCTCAGCAGCTGGCATCCCCTTAAAGATAAAAGAGCACGTAAAATCTAGCAAACAGATAATAAATATAGATTATGTACCTAATAATGTAATAAACCTAAGTGATTTTATTGTATAAAAATATTTATTATACATTGTAAGGGATGCCGCTGAATATGATCAGGGTTATAAGCTTTTGCAAAGGCTTTTTTAAGGGCCGGCCCTCTTAGGACGCTTTTCCATGCCGACAACATTACATTCCGCGTACCGACCGGATCTACTCATACAGAGCTTTGTGTAATCTTTCGCTCGTGAGCTCGTGTGTTACATTTCCGGTCGCGATTAGCTTTAGAATGGAGTCTACGTCGTCGGATTTCACTGCGGAAGTCATAAGGCTCTGACGCCTGAATCAGGACATTACAGCTTGTATCTTTGTGAGTCATTATTAGTAGGAGCGCAGAGATAGAAGCACGGTTAGGACACACCCCGGCCATTCCAAACAAATGTCGCGTCGTTTACTACTACATAAACAATGACGTCTGTGAAAAGTGCGAATGAGCGTGTGTGCGTGGGGCGGCATACAAACGGTTCCAGAATTGTCTCAGAGGGAAGGTGAGGTCAATGTGACAGCGGCAGGGAGTGGCCATACTGTACTATTGTGTATTGTATTGTACGTAGTACTATTGCTTATACTGTGGTTAGGAGCTGCCCAATTCCATGTTTCGGGTAATAAAGATTTACATCAAAACGCATACCTACTTCCTTTAAGACGAGCAACAAATTTTAAAGGGCGTCAAATCGTTTGAAGAACAGAAGAAATACTTTAGTTTACTGAAATATTTCTTCTGCTGTGAAATTTGTGAGGATGGTTCAATGACTTTATAATCAAGTAGGTTTCGCCCACGACTTCGTACGCGTGTGTCCCAGTAAGTCGTGTTAATTTCCAAAAATCTTTCCTTACTCAATGCCTACGGGATAATAACTATGCGTATTTTTTCCTATAATAGTGACAGCAGCACAGAGACTTGAACACTGACCATTGGACTGGTGCACAGGCTACAGCGTGCTATAGAGAGGGTTATGTTCGGGATTTATTTGAGAGATAGAATCCGGAACGAAGAAATTCGACGGAGAACCAAATTTGGCGACATAGCCTTCAGAGTTTGCAAGCTGAAGTGGCAATGGGCCGCTCGGTCATATCTGCCGAGTTAGTGATGGCAGATGGGGGAGGAAGGTATTAGAGTGGAGGCCGCGCTTATTAGGACGACGAAGCGTTGGACGCCCTCCTTCTAGATGTTCCGATAACTAAGACTAAGAAAGCGGCTGGATGCGGCAGACGGAGAATCGTATTTGGTGGAAAGCATTGGGGAAGGCCTATATTCAGCAGTGGGTAGATACAGGCTGATGATGAAATATTTTTTTCAGTCACATTTGTTCAGTAGGTTTTTCCTTAATGTTGGTAGTGAAGACAAACGCATTTATATATAGATTTACCGCGCTCGCTGTGGGGCGCTCTCATCAGCCTAACACCCGCTATTTGTAGCGCGTGTTGTCGACGCTCGCTTCTTTTGAAAAATGGGTCCAACATACGTAATTAAGTGGTGTAGAAATTTTATAACTCATGCAAAGTACGGAATTAGATTTTACAGATTTATTTTGATAAAATAAATGTAAAAAATTTTGGCACGCATTTTACGAATCACAGCGCGGTGATGTCGCTCATCAACCAAATACTTTTCTTTCATACTATCGGGCTCATCGGACCAATCATTATCGTTTTCTTCCCACTGTTAGGATATTCAATGAGACCCGATTTAGCCTTATCGTAAGTCGAGTTTCATTGAATATCCTATGAGCTTTTAATTGTGCCCTGTGAGATGAATGTATGGATGTTTGTGGAGAGGAGAGGTTTGGGGAAAAACGGTGGTAGGTGCTAAAGTACACGTACCTACACAAAGTTTTATAATTTGCCCCAGTGTGGAAAAACGCATATCTTGAGCTGCTCGACTCAAATCGATATTTGTACGAGGAGGACGTAGGAAAAGATCTTTTATCTTATACTAATCGCCTCGGATAGTCGTCCTCTCCGCAGCGCCTTTATAAATACATCTTTGTTTCGGGTAGGCCTCAGCGTGAACAGTGTGGTAGAGTGGTTTTAGCGGTTTATGTAATATCTCCATCTTTGCTGCATCTTTTCTTTTTACTTTATGTGTGACAGTATATATTAGGTTGGGGAAAAAGTCTTTTCGTATTTTATATGAAAATTCAAAACATTTTTTACTAAAGTTTATTTACATTTAACTAAAGTATGTAGGTGCCATTTTGTTCGATAACTTTTTGCCATCTTGTAGGTAGAGACATGATCCCATTACTATAGAAATTTTGGGACTTCTGTTCAAAAAACCACGACAAGTGGTTTTGGCAGTCTTCTCGTGATGTTAACCTGACATTGCCTAAAGAATTCTGAAGAGACCGAAACAGGTGGAAATCAGAAGGTGCAAGGTCAGGACTATACGGCGGATGCATTAACACCTTCCAGTCAAACTCTCTTAATTTTTGCTGAGTGGCTAAAGATGTGTGAGGTCTAGCGTTATCATGATGAAAAATCACACCCCTTCTGTTAATTAATTCCGGCCGCTTTCTCTCAACTTTTTGCTTTAATCTCATCAGTTGTTCACAGTAGAGTTCAGATTCGATAGTCCTGCCTGGCGGTAACAGCTCATAATGAATAATGCCCTTCCAATCCCACCATACACACAGCATCACCTTATTGCGGGTTAACCCGGGTTTTGCCAGAGTCTGTGAAGCCTGACCGGCCTTTGACCACGACCTTTTTCGCACGTTCTTGTCGTACATGATCCACTTTTCATCACCAGTTATAAGCTTCTTCAAAAACGATTCGCTTTCATTACGTCGTAGTAAAGAATCGCAAATGAGTACACGGTTCATTAAGTTTCTTTCAGTGAGATCGTGAGGCACCCAAATATCGAGCTTTTTACTGTACCCAGCTTTTTTCAAATGCGCCAAAACTGTTTTGTGGTCAATTCCTAATTCTTCAGCTACGTCGTAACTACTGATATGCTGATCTTGCTCCACTTTTTTAAAAATGGCATCCATTTTATCCGTAACAGGGCGACCAGAGCGACGTGCATCTTTCACATCAAAATTTCCTGATTGAAAACGCTTAAACCAAATTTGTGCTACTCTCACAGAGACTGCACTAGATCCATAAACGTCACAAATTTTTTTCGCAGCTTGCGTTGCATTTTTATTTTTTTTTGTAGTAAAATTTTAAAATGAATCGAATTTCTTCATTAGATTCACTCATCTTGACAGTAAAAAAAACAAATGAAAATCACACATTTACCTAATTTGAATTTGGAATTATCTTTTTTAAAATTTAAACTTTTTAAAGATATCAAAACCTGCCAGATACAAATGGTATAACCAAAGAGATTTGATTACAAGTTCATACATACTAAAATGCGAAAAGACTTTTTCCCCTACCTATTAAATAGACTAGATTAGAATTACACCCATACAAAGAAAAAAGAAATTTCATAGAGGCGTTTGATTTTTCGTTTCCTTGCCCTATAGCGACTGATTGTCTCCAAACTTATATTTGTCTATAAAATATAATGATAATCCTAGTTCATCAAAATCGGGCCTGTTACTGACAAAGATACTTTTGAGATCGTAATATCGGTATGGATTAGTCTAGATCAGTGCTTTTCAATCTTGTATGAATACGGGAAGCTTTGCAAGTTGAAAATTTCTGTCGACCCCCTCCTCCCTCCCCTTCGTTTGGAAGGTCTCAACAACTCAGCTGGCCATGAAAGCTTTAAAATTGTTAGTGCCATTTGCATTCGATTTTGTTGACATAAAAATTAAGAAGAGAAATAGGATTCCTTTGCAAAAAGATTTGTTTAAAGATTTTTCCTTGTGATTTTCAAACTGTAGGTGGCGACCCTTCTGGGGGTCGCGACCTACAGTTTGAAAATCAATGGTCTAGATAAGCTGAGGTTGTTCGTAAACTCCAAAGCCTAAGCCGTGTCTACTACTATATACATGCTATATCAGTCCGTAGGCTTTTTGTTGCCTCATTCCAAGTCTAAGCAGCTCTGTAATTAGGAACACACTAGGAATAGTGTTCCACGCGACAGCGTGATAGAGCGATTGTCACCCAAGTTCTCCATCAAAATACTTGAAAGACAAAATGTCATTTCACCTGTAGGAAAAAACTTTTTAATATCATTCATTGCGCTTTATTAATGGGTGTGTTAAATATGTCTACACATATTCCTGACACACATTATTAAAATATTAACATGTTTGTGCGCCATATTAGCCATAGCCTTTTGCCTACTTTCATTTAACTTATTTCCAATAAAACAATTGTAAGTAATACTAATTAATTAGTCTTATGAAATTGTTTTTAAATATAATTGATATTTGTACGCCTGCAAGCAGGCTGATTACATTGACTACATAGTTAAGACCTATATATGTATTAATGTACTCATTACAAATAAATGATGTTTATGATTATGATTAAAAACTAAACTATTCTACAAACTAAAACATACCTAAATCTATGTACAAAACGAATAATAATAATAAATAGTAAAAAAATACAAGTAGAAGTAAGTATAATATACATTCGTGGAAATACCTGCAGAGCAATAACTTGTTCATGACGATTCGAGCGACTCAGAATCGTAAACATATAATCATGATATCACAAACGTATTAAAATAGAAATGTGGCGTTAGCTATCTGTCTCCGATTATCCATAGTCAACCCATAGTCATCTCACTGCTGGGATACGGGAACTCCTCAATCGAAGGGGTTCAAAGCATACTCTGACTCGCTGCTCAACTGCGAGATGGCGGAGAAGAGGCGGACCAGTGTTTTCAAGCCGCCTAAAGGCCATTGACCAGGCTTACTTGGCGACTGTCATCTGGTAACAACAGCCGGTACCGACGGCTTATCTTGCCTTCCGAAGTACGGAGGAACTCGAGATAAATAAACCCAACCATTGACAGGTTACGGTCGACGTTGCTTATCTTTCGTGTTCGATTTGACTGCAACGCGCAATGACGTCATCGAGCTCCTCAGTGGTAACTAACGATACATTAATTAATATTTTATTATTTATTACATATAAATTATACAGTACAGGCACAGTATAATTAATAGTAAGTACTACGTACAGTAAAAATCCTTTCTTAGTGCACCTCTAGACGTCTTAAGGAGCCTACTTGCCAAATTTGGAATCTCTAGACCTAGCGGTTTGGGCTGTGCGTTGATTAGTGAGTCAGCCAGTTAGTCAGTGAGGACAAAGCCTTTTATTATTATAGACTAGCAAAGTACCTGTGCTTCGCTACGGGAACACTCCTGATTTGCGTCTATTTTTGTTAGGATTCCAGATATTTCATTTTTTCCCCATAAAGTTAAATATGGCTAAATAAATTATAAACTATAATAACTATATATAACTATATTATAAAAATTTAATATGGCTAACTATATTATACAAACGAAACGGAAATAACAAAAACTAATTATAAGTAATAAAATACAGTGATCTAAATGGCGTTAAAAAAAATTTCCGCATCGCCGTCAAAGGGTAAAGTGGCCAGAAGGCTAGCAGCATTGCACACCATTTGGTTCCAAAACTGCTGGGACGCTGGCGGTGGAAAGAGCTCGACAAATAGTATCATTAATGCTGCCATGACATGGGATTGCCAGCGCTCCTGTAACATGAGAGGCCATGGTGTCCGAGCCGGTCGACATGTTCACCACATCGACAGCGATGCGGAACAACGCGAGAAATTCATAAACAGAAGAGGCAAGCTGCTATACGAAAAGTGCCGTCACCCAACATATACTATGTTGGATGACGGCACCATGCAGGCAACATGACTATTTTCGGAAACGGCAACGCTTGCAGCCAAAGGTCCAATTCCCATTCTCCCACAGCCAGTAGACGAGCCCGCTCTGCAAAGTTAGTCGATGTATCAATAAGATTTTTCCGGACTAACTCAAACAGCGGCCAATCCCACAGAGGAAGGGTTGCTAAGCACATCATAACTCGGACAGGCCACCATCCAGGCATACCTGGCGTAGGACAAACACACTATATCAGAAGTAACCTAAAAATTCTTTCTCCTACACAGAAATAATTTTTCGGGTCAACCGACCACAATAATTCCGGCAGGCTTACGCTAGAAATTTTGCGGATACCGAGCCCGCCAAAGCGTATAGGAAGTATAGCTTGCAGCGAGGCCCGGTCATCTAGGTGATCTAGGTCTAAATTTAGTAATCTGCATTAAGGTGTTTCTCAGTATTACGTCGATCCTTTCCAAGAGTGCCACATGTTTCCATATGTGGCTGAATCGAAGGACATATTATTATGCAAATTTTGGCACGAAACAGCCATAGTGAATGATTGTATATATGTACTGAATGAGCACTATTTTAGAAAGTATTTAAAATTTTGAATTTTTCTTGAATGAAAGGTAAAAAAAGCCTCATCTAGGACGGGAGCTCCACTATGGGAGAATGTCTATCTGAAATTTTGATACCTGTAGTAATTTTGAAGGATTCAATTCTAAACCAATGATCAGAAGTTCATTTTATAGTACAATTAAATCCCTCAAAACGGTCTCTACATCGCCACGTAGAGTCCCGCCATGTCATCTAGGTACCAAAGATTAAATTTTGAATTTAGTTTTCGAATTATAGGATGTATGGCTAAACAAAATATGACCGGTTCGAGAGGATTGCCTTGCTGGCATCGGACGGTGGAGTTTAGTGGATTGTTCTTGAGTAATAATTTTGTTGGTTGTCGCATTGCCAAATGAAACTATAAATTTCTGGAATTTCTTTTTAAGCTTCTGCCAACAAGGTGTCCCTGTTGGCTGAATTAAATAAAATTAAAAAGCTATTATCCAATAAAAAAAAAAGGTTTTTTAATGGATAATATCTCGTCAATCGATTTATCATTAATTAAATAATAATAATAAAGTAATATTTTGTCATTAAACTATGTAACTATAAATTTGCTATATATTTTACTAGGGTTAAAGGTATTTAATAAAAAATTTAATTGTCCTAGTAAGCCATGTTGCCCGTTAGGCGCTGTATAGTGACGGACGTCATGATGCCAGAGATCGATGCATCGATACTATTATTATCTCTTTTTAATCACGGGTCAAGCCCGGTCATTTGATAGGCGTGCGCGGGGATATGGATCCAACGCGTAGAGGCCCCTTTGATAAGTTTGATGTAATGTTGTACGCCCGCCGTGACCCGCTCCAGGATATGTCAATGGAACGACATACCCATGAGCAGGTCTCGGCAGGCGTTGAGACTATTGCGAAGTGTGATGGAAAATAAATGGGCTATGGAGATGAGATCTGGGTGAACTTAATACCGGGCTATTACAGAAGAGGGACGGACGCCTGCCATAACTGCTTTTATTGCTAGTTATTTGCGGCAGGCGGTGGCTTGCCACTCACTAGATGGGCCCCCGAAATGCCAGGAAAACGGCCGGGGGCAACACCGGTGTGAGTGACTCAGGGATGTCGAGAGGTGTGCTGCGCTTTCTCCGAAGTTACTCGCGGCGTGATACCCTTTAACACTTCCACCCCTGGAGCATATAGCTCTAGCGGCTCCTCTCTGGACGGCCAATGAAGGCAAGACAGAGCTGAGAGTCCTGCGGGCCTTCTTGTGTTTACACTCCGACCGACGAAGACACGTCGGATACGAAGGCCCTGACCGACTCTCTGGAGACTCGGGTCCGTGGTGTCGCTACTCGTTGTCAAGCTGCCCTGCGGACCTATTATTATTATTATTGATCGGCCGGCGTAGGTGAATGTCGATGTTAATATGGATATGACCACGGGATTCCGGGATTACGTTTAGTCTACATTATATTTTTCCAAATGTCGCTGTATCGTAAGTGTAATAGGTGAAAATTCGATTAGATAGAAATTAGAAAAAAAAATCTCCAGACAAACAGTTAAGAAAAATAATAAAATAAAAGTTAATAAAAGCATGGTAAGACAATATAATTATGTACGTAAAATACAAATAATACTAAAATAATTCGCAAAGTTAAACAAAATCGTTTAATGAAAATGCCGGGATTTGGGAGGCATATCCATATTATGACAACGGTCACAAATTCCGCGCCTACGTCGATCACTGATAATAATTCAATAAAAATCGGTCAGAAATAATATATTTTTTTTTAATCAACCTTGTTTTAAAGTATGTAGGATTAATATAATGTTTTTGATAATTATAATCAAGTTGATACAAAATACTACACAGCAATTTCTGCACTTCCGTAGCGTGTAGATCCGTACAGTTCCGCAGTCAAAATGAATCTGACAACTATCCGTCACAGTTTTTGTGCGTTATGTCCGCCGCCGACTGGATCGTACAAAAACTCTGTCGTTTGCGATATGCATAAATTTGAAGAAAAATAATAATGAAAGTAAAACAACTAGAAACTTGAAAAAATATTTTTTTTTTTTTTTTTTATATACTACGTCGGATGGCAGACAAGCATACGGCCCGCCTGATGTGAAGCAGTTACCGCAGCCATATTAACGCTCGCAACATAAAATATCGCTCGTGCGCCACCACCCCCGCTGCCAACGCAGCATCTCCGTCTTTTCTGGTGACCTCACTCACTCGCAGGAACACAATAACCCTCATGGGAATTGCTATTTGGCTGCTGTATTCTGTGAGGTGGAGGTACATTCCCCAGTCGGGTAGCTTACAATTACGCTCCCTACCTCTCTTTTTACCAGAGCTTCGTTTGTCAGTCAGCAGGGTGTACCGCGTGCAGGTGAAGTTGTCTTTGGTTCAAGGATGTTGATGAACCACTTACACCCCAAAATCTCCGTAATCCAAACAATAATTCACAAACGAGTTCACGAAACGAGTTTTACGTATTCTCGTAAGTGAAGAAGACTTCCAGAAAAAGTACCTATCCAAATATTTTTCTAATGACAGGATGCCGAACAGCTGTAGTATGCATAAACTAGACATTGGCGGAAATTCGCAAAATAGCCAAAATCAAATCGCAAATTTTTAGATCTAATTCGGCGGCTAATTGAAGAGCATCATAAAGTACGCTTTAAATCCATTCGATTGATGGGATATCTATGTAAATAACCAGACTAAATTGCGCTTGCCAAAATAAAACAAAGAAAGAATAAGATGATACTGATAACTGTCAACGTGAAATGACAAGACAAACACACAGTTCAGGTTCAGTCAGTTTGTCTGCGGGGGAATGTGTTTGGGATAGAATTACACAGGAAAAGAAAATAAAATAACGATTATTTAAAAAATCTAGTTAATATGAAAAACGATATTTTGTAATTTTTATTTTTCAATTTAAGTTATTCCACTTGTTACTTTTTAATTAATAGTAGAATACTGATAGGTCGCAAGTTTTATATCCAAAACAGTGCAGGATCTTCTGTCTGCAACAGAATTCAAGGTAATGTATAAATAATTATAGTGCCTACTACATTAATTATACAATATAATAAAGGCACCTGAATTGATAACATTTAATCATAGAATAGGTCTACATAATAGATGCTTTTTTTTAAGGACTGAAAATAAATAACGCCTGCTCTATGGTCAAGTATTAATGTTGTTTTGTCTAAATACATATAATGTAATAAATTATACAAAGCAACATTATATCCTGTACATTAATATATTGTCCATTTGCTTATGTACTACAACCAGATTTATATTTCTCAATAGGCAGTTAATGTTCTAAATTTCTTCTGAAGGTTTTTCACTTTTATAGCAATTTCGTTTGCATTTTGGATATAACCTTTTAATCACCTGTATAACACTCAGCATAGCTTCATTGGCAGTACTGTAGTCTGTCTGCAATGTTAAATAATGGTAATAATACCGTCAACCCACTATATTTTCTACTTAGTGGTTTTCTGAGAACTATCTGAAATGCTGCTTTATGATTATTTTTAACCGACTCCAAAAAAGGAGGAGGCTCTCAATTCAATTGTATTTTTTAAATGTTTGTTACTTTATTACTCCGTCATTTATAAACCAATTTGAAAAAACTTTTTTGATTTGGAAGAGTATACATCCAGATTGGTCCCATTTTTTTTTGTCATAAAATTCAGTTCAGATAGTGTTTCAAACTTTTTAGAGGTGCTTATGATTGAAGAGTAATTTGTGGAGTCCATTCTTTTTGTTCAAATTATGTATTTAATTATTATGATTGTAATTGATCTAATATAATGTATTAATATATAAAAATATGTTTATTGTTTCAGAATGCTGAGAGGAAGAGTTAAGCATTTTTTACATTGTATTTCATTTTTATCATTTATATTTTTATTCCTCGTATTTGCTGGAGCCATAAATTTAGATGATAAAGAAAAAGAAGTGCTTGACCCTTGGGGGTCATATGGAATATATGGTACACTGGTGCTTTACATTCTGAGACTTCTTACACTATTAACAATACCTCAGGTATTATGTAATTTCTCCGGATTAATATTCTTCAATGCATTCCCTGGTAAAGTAAAACTTAAAGGATCTCCCTTGCTCGCACCTTTCATCTGTATAAGGGTGGTAACCAGAGGTGATTTTCCAAAACTAGTGAGAGATAATGTAACAAGAAACATGAACATGTGTATTGATGTTGGTATAGAACATTTTATGATTGAAGTTGTCACTGACAAAGCTATAAATTTGCCCAACCACACTAGAGTCAGAGAAGTGGTTGTCCCATCGGAGTACAAGACAAAAACTGGAGCATTATTCAAGTCAAGAGCATTGCAGTACTGTTTGGAAGATGATGTGAATATTCTCGCTGATAGTGACTGGATTGTTCACTTGGATGAGGAAACTTTGTTGACTGAAAACTCTATACGTGGAATTTTAAATTTTGTCTTGGATGGTCGACATCAATTCGGTCAAGGTCTGATTACTTATGCTAATGAAAATATTGTCAATTGGCTTACAACACTAGCTGATAGCTTCCGTGTGGCAGACGACATGGGGAAATTAAGATTTCAGTTTTATATGTTCCACAGACCATTGTTTAGCTGGAAAGGCTCATATGTAGTAACACAGGTAATTATTTCATAATAATTTATACAAAAGTAGCTTATAGTAAAATGTGTTTTTATTAAAATCAGTAAGTATTTTTCATTTCATTTTTTTTATTATATTTAAAATTAAATGGTGTTTTTGCAGGTACGTGCTGAAAAAAGAGTATCTTTTGATAATGGGTTGGATGGATCTGTGGCTGAAGATTGTTATTTTGCAATGAAGGCCTATACTCTAGGTTATGCTTTCAACTTCGTGGAAGGTGAGATGTGGGAAAAGTCCCCTTTCACTTTATGGGATTTTATTCAGCAGAGAAAACGTTGGATCCAAGGTATACTGTTGGTAGTGCACTCTAAAGAAATTCCGGTTTTCCATAAGATCTTTCTCGCTATCTCCTGTTATTCATGGGTGACACTGCCTCTATCTACAAGTAATGTATTGTTGGCTGCTGTCTGCCCTATTCCTTGTCCACAGTCTTTGGATCTAATTTGTGGTTTTATAGGTGCTGTCAATTTTTATATGTATATTTTTGGTGTCATTAAGTCATTCCCTATATATGTATTTGGGCCACTGAAGTTACTTTTATTTATTTGTGGGGCGTTAGTTGCTATTCCTTTCAATATTGTAATAGAAAATATTGCCGTTATATGGGGAGTGCTGGGTAAAAAACACAAGTTTTATATAGTGAACAAAGAAGTAAAGATTCCAATTACAGTATGATTCACTTAAAGTAATAATTTATGTAATAATAAGTGCACAAATACTTAATTAATATTTATGCACTCAAAATCTTAATGAGTATTGAGTGAACCCTCATTAGTTAAGATAAGATTATTTGGGAATTACCACAAATTACTACATGTTAGCTTTTGTTACCAAAGGATTAAATTAGGGAAAGTTTGTGATTGGAGCAATATTCTTGTGTATGTCTTGTAGTATACTTAAAGAGATTATTGATTTTAATATAAGCACAATAAAAACAATCTGTGTTATTATCAATGAGTGTTAACATAATCGAACTTATTTTTGGAATATTTTGTTATTTTATTACATTCTTTTTATGTAACAATTTAATGTAATTATAGTAACACATATTGATTTCCTTATCTTGGTATATTCAGGAAATATAATATTTAATATTAGGGCCGTGAACAAATTTTAATATTTTTATGGCATATAATTTTACGTACTATTTAAATTACACATGTAAATCTCATTCGATATTCATCTTGGTTGTGAATTGCTAAGGTTATGGGACGGGCAATCATAATATTGTAGTAATTATTCCTGATGAGGTAGTAATAATAACATTCACAAAGCAATATTGAACATCAGATGATGAATCTCATTCTATCACTAGATCCACCACTAAAGCCGCGAAACGTATGTCAGCGGGCGGCAGCGTTTACGGACAGCCGAGTTATTAACGCGGTGAGTATTAGCGTGGTGAGGCGATGTATTAGTTAGTATATTGGTCCGTTATCGATGCTAGTGACCAGAATCGGTCGATTTTCGTCACTGTATGTCGAGAATCGCTCGATTTTCATTACTTTGTGATTATACGATGGTACAGCAGTCTGCCTGTTGCCGCCTGCGACTGGAGCGTCGCTTATATCCCGTAAACCGCGGCGCGGACAGCGATACGCTTGGTGAGGCGATGTAAGTACTAGTATTGGTCCATTGTCGATGCCAGTGACCAGTATCGCTCGATTTTCGTCTCTGTGTAACGAGAATCGCTCGATTTTCGTTACATTGTAATCATACGATTGTACAGCAGTCTCTCTGTTGCCGCCAGCGACTGGATCGTCGCTCATATCCCATCCCGTAAACCGCGGCGCGTTCGTATCGCTGTCGCCCTCCGCGTCGCCGCCTGCTGTTGTCCAGTACGCGGCCTTAGAAAATGGTAGTGAGATACCTATGCCCACTAGTATTATGACCATAGTTTTGGTTTGTCCTTCCCATCGCTGTTTACCGTTATGGCATTTTCTTAATGAAATTCATTCGATCTCCCAAACACCAGTTGAGTCAACAACTAACTTTGTTGTACTTTGTATATCTACACACCCTGGCAATCAGATTATAATTTTTAGACGTAATAGTTTTTCTTGGATTATTCGGCATTATTCCGGAATTTAGAATATATTGTGTAATGTATAATACATACATAATCACATTCAGTTCAGGTGCAACCAGGACAATTTGCAAAGGGTTTAGGTTTTTTTTGTCAATACAATTTTTCGTAAAGTAAATTAATTTACAACTGCTTTCTGTAGTTGAATTTATTTATTTTAACATTATTGGTCCAGCGAATAGTTAATTTATCTATCATATACTTATAGGATACTATTTAAAATACCCACAGGTAACATGCATGCATATAATTTTGCAACCTAGGAAAATGTATACATATTATTTCATTTATTTGTGATATATTCTTAAATTATATTGGTGCCATATAAACAACACCATCACACTAATTATAATTTTTCAGGTCATACGAATTTATGACTTTTTCCTATTACCTAATATTTTCGTTATGTATTGAAAATTGGCTTTAAGAGCGTATTACGTTATTTGATTTAGTTTTAGTAATTAGTGTGATTGTTAGTCATCGAGACCAGAAGCCTGAAGAGAAATTTAGTTATGTTCTCAAAGAGCTTGATATTTTTTTTTAAAACTAATGCTACATGTGTTGTGCTGTGTTTGACTGACCAAATGTCGTGTCTGGCTTACGTGTACGCAGTACCAATAGTGGGCGTTTTGTTTCATTTCCAGCGAGAGCAACATCTCACTAATTTATTATTTTAGAAACCAGTCATGCAATTTAATTTCCATCATTATCTCTTTACGGGTTTCTGTGCTCGATGTTGTTAATTTATAATGATAGTGTATTATCATTTTGAAAATTGAAATCTCAATAATTATCTCAAAATTGTAAAAGTTGCAACATCGAAAGTACAGTATTCTTTAAAACAAGATTTGAATTTCAATAGTATAAGCTTTAGTTAATAATTTGTTGATACTGCAGCTGACTAGTCATGTTATATTATTAATAAGTATTCAATGAAAAGTATTCTGTATATTCACGCTGATTATTATGTACATTTTAGTATAATCGAGAGCATGTCAAGCTTGACACTTGCCAATTTCATAGGGTACCTATTCCTTTTATTCATCCCAAAAATTCTCCGTGAAGAATCTAACGCAGAAACATATGCCAATGACAGCAGTTCAAGGTTTGGGTCATCAGAAACCAGATACAAAAATGAAACTTCCTGATAAATATCAAACTTCAGTATAATTATTACCTGATATATCGTCTGTGGTATACCTGCAGATACTGCATAGCCTGCATGCACACCACAAAGTGCAGCCCTAATATTAAAATCGTTCACATGCGTTAGGATTTTTAAAGTTCTTTTTCATATTTCTTGTCGATTTGAAGTTTATGCCATTTAACAGGTCAAAAAACGTATTCTCACTCTTTTGATGATGCTTACTCAGGGTCGTCAGGGAGCATGCTCGGATACATAAAATGTTTCTGCTTAAAGTGCTTTCTTTTTGGTGTAGATGAATGGAATACATTATTTTAACTACTGTCGCGTGAGGCACAAAAGTGGTAAAACTAAAAGGTCAAGTGTCAAGATTGCCGTGCTCTGCGCTGTACATACTTACAGACTGTTGTTTTAGGCTGTCCGCATTTTACGCAACGCTCATAGGTCAATTGCCCTTTGTTAATTTAATTACTCCACTTCGCATGGAATTCTCTTAGTCATAGTACAAAGTAGGTAGATAATCTAAGTGTGATGCCTGATGATCCTTACTGTTTTCGTATTAATTTCAAAATTGTTGATATATATTATTATAGCATGTATCGGGATAAATTCCTTATTTGTCATTCATCGTTTTTGACGTGACAACGCACCGCACGAAAATGCATGACTCATTGTCATGCTCCACCTGAGCCGAGCGTGCAAGCGAGAGCGCGGAACAAGCGATAGAGAGGCACGATCGGCCTAAGTGTTGGGCTTGTAACTCATCTATCTCTCCTCCACTCCATCGGCCGATGTTTTCTTTATGACGTTATCACGTAAAATTATCGTCCGTAAACTGACTTTACAGACGACCAAGTTTTTGGGCAGTGGGATTCATTTTTAATGAGGAAAATTATCTCAAGGCTTTTGTTTGTATTTTTTATTGCCGCAATAGCCGTCATCAAATGATTGATGTTATCATTGTTTATGCTGGCGATTACGTTCGTGAAAACGAAACTTTATTGAATAATGTAAGCGTTGCTAAAACGCCTATAGTCCGAAACCACCGAACGAATTCAGTTCGAAAGGCTGATTAGCCCTGACTTCTCTCTCGAAATTATTATAAATGTAAACTGTACTCTCATTTTTTCTAAATCGTGTGTCTTTAAATTTTGTAAATACAAAATAACATAATAAAAACAATGTATGATAAGACGTACAGTGGTAGGTAGGGGGAGGATTGAACAATCGTCGTTCTCTAAGCGACACTTGATAAGCTATCTGTTTCTTGTATGTGTCATGGTTTTCAGAAATGTACAATCTTTTTGATTTTCGCTATTAGTCATATTACAGCCATTAATGAATATGCCAATAATGCCGTAATGTGAAACTCAAATAGTTTTATCTCATGAAGCAAGTGCGTGAAGTTTATGAATAGATATGAATTAAGAATCAACGTAATCACACAGCATGCATCTGTTCATAGCCTGTTTGTTACGTTTTATAATATAGTGTCCGTATTTTCAAGTACGTTGCAGGTTGCATCGTGAGATAAAATGCCATGTCATATTGGAACTTACGAGAGTACAATATTATTAAGTTTAAGTAGAACATAGATTTATCTTTTGACATCTGCCCGTTCTTTGCCTAGATTATACTCTATCTACTTACTTAATATAGGTACTTACTTAAAAAATACACTAAAATTCCAATTTTCCACGAAAAGTGGAAGAAGTTATGTTTATTAATATTCTCCCAGTTCCATATTGAGAAACCTCGCCGAATTCTTTGATTCGCCGCTAAATTCCATCGGGATTCTAATGGAACCTTTATGAACTACTAGACTGTCGGGGATTTCTCTTTTCATTAAAAAATAATCAGAAATCTGTTCACTGATTACTTTTTAATACATAGAAAGTTAGAAACCTATATATATACCTATATATATACCTATATACGTATTAAAAAGTATATTATGGATAGTCCATAGGCAACACAGTCTAGTCAACTAAGGTCAGTTTTGTTTTCGATCTCAATTATTCGCAATAGATATTATTTATTACAACGTGACGCATCTATCTCTCTTCCGGAGTGGAAGAGAGATAGATGCGTCACGTTGTAATAAATAATATCTATTACTACGTGTTGTAATATATAATCGCCCGATATTTTTTTAGGACGTTATCACGTAAAATTATCGTCCGACAACCAACTTTAAATTAAACCGACTTTACAGGCTACCAAATTTTTTATTCAATGGTGGTTTCAACATGCATCAGATGAGTATATATGATATTGTACTTAGGCAAATCAGCATCTAGACGAAGGGTGTATCAAGATCAATTTGTAAATCTATGGTATACAGGTTGTTACTACTTTTGTATCTTAGAATAATATTTATTATGGTTTCTTTACGTGGTATTGAGTGAACAAACGTGTCGTGTATGTGGTTCTATGGTAAAATTGATTTATAAACACGTAATTAGTGTGTAGTTTAAAATAAAGACATTGTGATTGCATTATTTTTCCTTTTTATGTATCTAAGCACTCCCTCTAGTTGACGAGACGTGTAAAAAAAAAGAAAGAAAAACGTGCACATTACACAGCACTGTTTGTATAAACAAGTCTAACAAACACAGATAATATATAAGAAAGAAGTTAAAGTACTGTGCAATGTCGCAAAATGGACCCAACTCAGCATTACGACCGAAATCTGCAACAGACTCGGTACTGATTTTCAGTTAGGACCAGTTGCGACATCATGGACATAAGTACAAGCACAAAAAATCAACAAAAGAAACAACATAAAACAACAATTACACACAAAATCAAAGATATGTTTACTACCTACAGTACCTACGCACAAAATAAAAAATGCTAATATTTAATTAATAATTACATATCTAGCATAATTAGCATTTTCTTGCTTCTATAGCGAAGTACTTATATTATTACTATTTATTTATTTATTTTATCTTTATTGAACACAAAATTACATTTATGTAATTCCGCCTTTAGGCGGACTACCAGTCAATCTTTGGGAATAGCCGAAATACTCGAATGTGGTTCCAAGTAGATAAAAAGAAAACAGTGTCTAGAAAATAAATATACTTATTTACGTAATGGCTATTCAACTAAAAGAAAAAATAAAATAAAACGATATTACTCATTCAAATAAATATTCTTGTGTGTTTATTTTATTTGAATGAGTAATATCGTTTTATTTTATTTATACAATACATACAAATACAAAGATAGATAACATATGACGATGATGATTCAGTTCTTCGTTAAACCGTCAACGATAAGCGTGGATTTTCTTTTTTAAATTAATTTTATTTGAAATCTAATTATACTTCGGTCGAGAAAAAGGTTTTGGACGAAATTTTGCACATAATATGTTCTGATATAACATACAGGATAATATTTATATCCCGAGACAGAGGCATTTGGGCTCTTGACAAGAGCATGCGTTTTGCTCTTTTTGATCACTGAAACGAAAATAATGGATTATCGGTAATACAACGATAATGCTTATTAGATAAACATAAATGTGTATACTAAGTGTTATAATAGAATTTACACATATTAGGGCCCAAACAGACATGCTACTCTTAGCTTCGGCGCACGCCTACCAAATGGGCTAATCCCACGTTTCTGCACCTGGCGATAATATATATGTATTTGACTGTGATATTCAGTGAGGTGGAGGTACTTCTCATAGTCGAGCTTAACACGTTCTATCTCTCTTTAGTGCATAGTTTCTAACAGAGATAATACTAATAATGAAGTTACATCGAATCCATATCGGTTTATCTGCGGTTCGGCGAGTCATTACTATCAGACAAGTATTTAGTGGTTTTTAGGGTTCCGAACCTCAAAAGGAAAAACGGAACCCTTATAAGATCACTTTGTTGTCCGTCTGTCTGTCTGTCAAGACCCTCTAACTCGAGAATGCGTGGAGGTATCAAGCCGAAATTTGCACTGTATAGTCAAGTCTACGGTCCAGTTGTAAAAAAATCAAACTGCTAAGTTTACGTAAAAAAACCTAGAACTATGAAATTTGGCAAGTAACATCGTTATAGGCTATAAGTACAGGAATAAATCTCAAAACTATACATTTGTCATTAAATCTTGAAAAATAGGGGGTCTATATTTTTTATAGGGAGTGAAATTTCAAATTGAAGTTGCTAGTTCAAATGGGGTATCATATGAAAGGGCTTGATGTGCACATTGCAAAATATATTTTATTTATTTTTTCCGTCGCATTATTTCTTATTTATAACGAAAAAAATCAAATTTATAATGATCCTACGTACGGAACCCTCGGTGGGCGAGTCCGACTCGCACTTGTCCGGTTTTTTTTAGTAAAGACTTGCCTACGTCTTTTACAACACTTTTTTACATGTAGGTTTGTAATCTTACAAAACAAAGCCTAAACTGGCTAAACATTCAGAGTAGATGGCAGGTCATAGTGCCACTTCATTTTTCCTTGTACATTATAGGTATATAATATACGTCTAATGCGCTTTCGATTCTTATCCACTTGGAAACTACTTTTACAGCTACTTTTTTACCTCTAACAAGCCTCGCCAAAGATAAAAATAATAAAAGCTGTGATCACGCAAGTACCTTCATGCGTCCCATGCGGCCAACATAAGGATGGAAGGATGGAACACAATTTTGTATAGTAGCGGCTAAGTTTTAAGTACTTAGACGACCGACTGTAATTAGTGTAGTTAGACTACACTAATGACATTGTGTATGTCGCTGTTACTTGCTACAAAATCTAAGTTTCTGCGGCCGCATGTTAGCCAAGACGTATCACCGCATTAATGTGTTTTCGTTCTTATGTCACCGTAATAGTGGTGACTTTTGCAATACAATTAGTTCGGTACCTACTCCTGAACTCAGCCAGCCCGCACAAAAAATTGACATTGAACTAAATAAATTGCCTCACTACATGGCGAGTTGTTCACATATTAGTCTTCATCAACAACGGGAATAGAGATTGATATTTACACTAATTAGTTGCTGTTTTATGTGATACACTAGCTTCTGCGCGCAGATACGTCCGCGTGGTCACACTACTGGGACAAAGTTCTACTAGTCTGTGTACCAACATATAAATCCATTGACCCGTTTGATGGACTCTTAAACATCCAGAAATCTTCATAAAACTTTTTTTTTATACTACGTCGGGTGGCAGACAAGTATAAGGCCCGCCTGATGTGAAGCGGTTGCCGTAGCCATATTAACGCTCGCAACATAAAATATCGCTCGCGCGCCGCCACCCCCGCTGCCAACGCAGCATCTCCTTCCGTTCTGGTGACCTCACTCACTCGCAGGAACACAATAACCCTCAAGGGAATTGTTATTTGGCTGCGGTATTCTGTGAGGTGGAGGTACATTCCCCAGTCGGGTAGCTTACAATTACGCTCCCTACCTCTCTTAAACTTTCAAATTTATAATGTTTTGTTCGAAAAAATTTTATTGCAAACATATTCTTAGGTACTAAATGCAATGCTAAACAACTCTGGTTCTGTCTGTTGCGCTGTCAGCTAACTACTGTCTATATTATATTCCTACAGAACATATTATACTGACTAACGTGAATTTGATAAACTTTGGTAGGTAATAGGTCCAAGTCAGAGGTTAAGGTCGTTAAGTCCGAGGAAGGAAATAATAGCAAGTGGGCAAAACAGTACAGGTAGTGCATTATATTGATTGTATAGGTTCCTATTGATTCTCTAATCTCTATCCCTCTCTAATCTCTATCACACGAAGTCACGATAGCGGCAGGTATTCTTGAAGATATTAGACGTCAGCTCCACGGGTGGGTGTGTTCAGTCAGTATTAATAATATTAGTCAGTATTTTAATTATTAGTCCGTATTTGACGAGCCCGGTACTCGAATGGCAAGGAATGGCTATACTTTGACTCCGAGGTCGCGGGTTCGATCCCCGCACAAGACAAACATCTGTGTGCATGAACATGTCTGTTTGTCATGGTCTGGGTGTTTTCTATGTATTATGAGTATGTATTTTCAAAAAAAAATGTATTTAATTACATTTATTAGTTGTCTAAGTACAAGCTTTGCCCATAACCTTTCGCGTGCATAGGTCCCATGGTGGGCACAGCGTTGGTACATCACTCGGTACAGCGCTAAAATTCACGGCACGCGAGAGGTTAATTTGAGACTAGATGGCGTTGAGTAAATTATCCAGAAATATTTACATTTTTATATTTACATTACCGTTAAATTTACCGATAATGTTACCGTGTATTGATACAGAAAGCCATAGAACGTGTGTGCCTCGTTCGCTAGGCAAAGTTGTATGGTTTGTCGTGTAGAATTTCCTGTTTTACTAATATTTGAACTTACATATGACATGATAACGATAAAGTTGATTAACGAATAGTCATAACGTTGGCAAACACTAAATCCACATTATGTAGGTATCTAGGTATGAAAAGGTAATAATGGAATATTACAACAGTTTAAACAGAGATTTCTTAACATTATGGTCTGCGAATATAGTAGGTATATTGCCGAAGGTTAACACCTACCTACGAGGTTGTCTGCTGCAAGTTTTTTTTGGCAGAACTACTAAGTAACCTACCATCATTTTCCTTATGAATAGCTGCATTTTGGAAGTGATCATTAATGTTTCGTCACTCGAAGGATACGTAAAATTCTAAATCTGTAAATGTAAAGAAAAGTCATGTTTTATTACTAATCCAAAACATATTTATCTACAATGTGCTGGTTTACAACCAATTAATTTAGAGACAAGGGTCATAAGTGCAGTACCTTTGTATCTTTATAATATACTAGCTGTTACCCGCGGCTTCGCCCGCGTGGTTCAGGGGAGATGTCGGCTGCCATTGATTTGTGTATATTTTTCTTTTGTTGTAATTTTTTTACTTCGTGGGATAAAAAGTAGTACCAATATGTACTCATTTTAATGATTATCGGCTGCATAGTTAAGGCGTGAAGAAATAACAAACAAACGAATTTATGATCGAAATATTTTTTTCCGTGGAAATAAAATGTTTTTCCTGGTATAAATGTAGCTTATGTCACTCTCCAGACCGGAAACTATCCAATGTTAAAAAATCATGTGGGTACTTACGTTCCTTTCGACGTGATAGAAGGACAAATGATTACAAAGATTATTTGTATCTTTATAATATTATATGACTTACCTGAATAACATATATAATTATTACAATTTAAAGAGGAGCTCGATGGCGTCGTTACGCGTGTCACGTCTAATCGAACACGCAAGTTGAGCAACGTCGGCCGTAGCCTATCTATGGATGGGTTTATTTATCTCGAGCTCCTCCGTACTTCGGAGGGCACGTTAAGCCGTCGGTCCCAGCTGTTGTCATTAGATGGCAGTCGTTAAGCCAAGTCAGTGGCCTTTAGGCGGCTTGAAAATACTGGCCTCCGCCAACCCGCAGTTGAGCAGCGTGGTGGAATATGCTCTAAACCCCTTCGATTGAGGGGAGACCCGTATCACAACAGTGGGATGATTATGGGTTGATGTCGATCGATATTAAAGGATTTATTTATTCTCTAGAAAAAGGCGATCATTATTGGGCATTTTTTGAAAATGCTGGCAAACAAAACAAAAATGGCACGTATCGTTAGAACTAACTATGTGGGGCAATACTTAGTATGGCACGAAAACCGTATAATTACTTACAAAGTTGTAGTTATAATTAAATATGTATAACACAACCGACATGTGTCCTCTCTATTGTAATCATCCAGAAAACGTGCAGGCTTTTACCCATTTACACACATTACTTTGTACCACAATGCAAGCTACCACAGTACGTTACTAAGACATTTTATACCGCGAACGGTGAAATTGTGGAATCAACTTCACTCAGCGGTATTTCCGAACAATTACGACATGGGAGCCTTCGAGAACGGAGTCTTATATTTCCCTTAAAAGGCTGGCAACGAATCGGCGACCCCTTGGTGATCCCAGTCTTCATGGGCGGTGGTGATTGCTTTCCATCCAATAGTATCACGTAGATAAATTAAAAATATCGTTGTTTAAGAAAATGTATCCGGATGTGAAACCTTGTCTACTATTGTTGAATATATTCATACCAGTAACATTTATTATTCAGTGGAACAGTAAAATTACGTTTATCGCCGATTATCTGTCTCAGTATACTTATGCAATACATAAAATATCTTACTAATCCATAATTCTAAGATCGCTATAAAAAGATATGCGTGGCACGGTAAAATGCACTCCAAATTAATAAAATATTATGTTTCTTCTATTTATAAATGTATTTCTTTTCATGGTGATCTTAAAATTAAATGAAAATCAGACTGGCTTGTGTGACGTAGTAATAAAACAAGTTTCTTTAAACAAGCTTTTCTTAGATTTTAATTATAAGAAAGAACCAAAAAGTTTACTTACTGTGTCTCTCTCATCAAGTCCTTTCATTTGATACATATATAGATTATAGTGCAAATTATAAATGACTATTGTCAGCGACTGATCAAGAGTTCTGACCGCCCTAGGCTAATAATGAGTAAGAGACACCGACACGCGCTTTTTAAAATTTATTGTTAAAATCAGGGGCTACCAAGCCTTTTCAGTTCACAGCGCATTTAGTTTTAGTGTTTTGTCTCGGTCTAGTTTAAATATGTAGGGTAGTTGCAATGATGCTAGATTAATAGTGCATGCGAAGAAACGATTTCAGCGCGCTCCCTCCTCGCGCCCTAGGCTTCAGCCTAATTAGCCTAAGGGTTAATCAGGCCTTGACTATTGTGTGGCGGCAGCCATATTAAATTATAAACGACGGCATTTAAAAAATCGTCCATCGTCACGGAAACCAAACGAGTGTGCCAAATTTCAGCACAATCGGACAATTGGAAGTGGGTCAAAATTTAACTCACAAGATTTTATTACAGACACCGCGGTGACACTAAACCAAAGCTTGTAAAAACGTCCATACTCACATTCCATCGTCACAAACTTCCACGGTAATAAATATTAATAGGATTACACAAAAACGAATCATTACGTGGTCTTTTACGTTTAATCTCGTAACGTAAACATGTTACGTATCGAGATTAAAGGGGATGTAGATGCCAATGTCTATGTCTGGAGATACAAATAAATGTTTCATTCATTCAACGTCTAAGTGATAGTAATTTTTTCATAAAATTATACTTAAAATATTTTGTTTGTTTGCTTGTTGTACTAAAAAAAAAACAATATAAAGACATTTGCTAAAGTTTTTATTCTGTATAAAAGCTGTATAAAAACGGATCTATTCCTATTATTTTGAAGAGACATTTCTGAAGAGACAAATTCATTGTTGTTCATTACAACAATGAATTTGTCTCTTTTTTTTAAATATTTATCATTATATCCTTAAAAAATTGTAAAGATAGGTCTGATTAGCACCAAAAATCCAGTGGAATAAATATGTTTTAAAAATGTTTGGGGCGTAATTGGCTCACCACGATCTTTAGAGCTAAAGCCAACCTCACCTGCATCACGTGCAGCCTGCTGACTAGCAATAGACGTTCTGGCAAAGGAGAGGTAGTGTACAGTATATTTGTAGGCTGCCCGACTGGGGAAGTACCTCCACTTCACAAAATACCGCAGCCAAATTACAATTCCCTTCAGGATTGTTGTGATCCTGCAAGTGAATGAGGTCACCAGAAAGGAAAGAGTTGCAGTTGCGCGTGAGATATTTAATGTCGCGAGTGTTAATATGACTACGGTAACCGCTTCACATCAGCGGGGCCGTATACTTGTCTGTCATCCGACGTAGTAAAAAAATGTAGAAGTGATTAAGTATACGTATGTGGAATCATCATCGAAACATTTTTAATTCGGTAACATTTGTGAGTTATGATATATAATAAGCATAACATTATACAATATATTATTTGCAATTTACACATGCGACTCGAAATCGTTTAACAACCATAAAATTATCTCAGCAGCTGGCATCCCCTTAAAGATAAAAGAGCACGTAAAATCTAGCAAACAGATAATAAATATAGATTATGTACCTAATAATGTAATAAACCTAAGTGATTTTATTGTATAAAAATATTTATTATACATTGTAAGGGATGCCGCTGAATATGATCAGGGTTATAAGCTTTTGCAAAGGCTTTTTTAAGGGCCGGCCCTCTTAGGACGCTTTTCCATGCCGACAACATTACATTCCGCGTACCGACCGGATCTACTCATACAGAGCTTTGTGTAATCTTTCGCTCGTGAGCTCGTGTGTTACATTTCCGGTCGCGATTAGCTTTAGAATGGAGTCTACGTCGTCGGATTTCACTGCGGAAGTCATAAGGCTCTGACGCCTGAATCAGGACATTACAGCTTGTATCTTTGTGAGTCATTATTAGTAGGAGCGCAGAGATAGAAGCACGGTTAGGACACACCCCGGCCATTCCAAACAAATGTCGCGTCGTTTACTACTACATAAACAATGACGTCTGTGAAAAGTGCGAATGAGCGTGTGTGCGTGGGGCGGCATACAAACGGTTCCAGAATTGTCTCAGAGGGAAGGTGAGGTCAATGTGACAGCGGCAGGGAGTGGCCATACTGTACTATTGTGTATTGTATTGTACGTAGTACTATTGCTTATACTGTGGTTAGGAGCTGCCCAATTCCATGTTTCGGGTAATAAAGATTTACATCAAAACGCATACCTACTTCCTTTAAGACGAGCAACAAATTTTAAAGGGCGTCAAATCGTTTGAAGAACAGAAGAAATACTTTAGTTTACTGAAATATTTCTTCTGCTGTGAAATTTGTGAGGATGGTTCAATGACTTTATAATCAAGTAGGTTTCGCCCACGACTTCGTACGCGTGTGTCCCAGTAAGTCGTGTTAATTTCCAAAAATCTTTCCTTACTCAATGCCTACGGGATAATAACTATGCGTATTTTTTCCTATAATAGTGACAGCAGCACAGAGACTTGAACACTGACCATTGGACTGGTGCACAGGCTACAGCGTGCTATAGAGAGGGTTATGTTCGGGATTTATTTGAGAGATAGAATCCGGAACGAAGAAATTCGACGGAGAACCAAATTTGGCGACATAGCCTTCAGAGTTTGCAAGCTGAAGTGGCAATGGGCCGCTCGGTCATATCTGCCGAGTTAGTGATGGCAGATGGGGGAGGAAGGTATTAGAGTGGAGGCCGCGCTTATTAGGACGACGAAGCGTTGGACGCCCTCCTTCTAGATGTTCCGATAACTAAGACTAAGAAAGCGGCTGGATGCGGCAGACGGAGAATCGTATTTGGTGGAAAGCATTGGGGAAGGCCTATATTCAGCAGTGGGTAGATACAGGCTGATGATGAAATATTTTTTTCAGTCACATTTGTTCAGTAGGTTTTTCCTTAATGTTGGTAGTGAAGACAAACGCATTTATATATAGATTTACCGCGCTCGCTGTGGGGCGCTCTCATCAGCCTAACACCCGCTATTTGTAGCGCGTGTTGTCGACGCTCGCTTCTTTTGAAAAATGGGTCCAACATACGTAATTAAGTGGTGTAGAAATTTTATAACTCATGCAAAGTACGGAATTAGATTTTACAGATTTATTTTGATAAAATAAATGTAAAAAATTTTGGCACGCATTTTACGAATCACAGCGCGGTGATGTCGCTCATCAACCAAATACTTTTCTTTCATACTATCGGGCTCATCGGACCAATCATTATCGTTTTCTTCCCACTGTTAGGATATTCAATGAGACCCGATTTAGCCTTATCGTAAGTCGAGTTTCATTGAATATCCTATGAGCTTTTAATTGTGCCCTGTGAGATGAATGTATGGATGTTTGTGGAGAGGAGAGGTTTGGGGAAAAACGGTGGTAGGTGCTAAAGTACACGTACCTACACAAAGTTTTATAATTTGCCCCAGTGTGGAAAAACGCATATCTTGAGCTGCTCGACTCAAATCGATATTTGTACGAGGAGGACGTAGGAAAAGATCTTTTATCTTATACTAATCGCCTCGGATAGTCGTCCTCTCCGCAGCGCCTTTATAAATACATCTTTGTTTCGGGTAGGCCTCAGCGTGAACAGTGTGGTAGAGTGGTTTTAGCGGTTTATGTAATATCTCCATCTTTGCTGCATCTTTTCTTTTTACTTTATGTGTGACAGTATATATTAGGTTGGGGAAAAAGTCTTTTCGTATTTTATATGAAAATTCAAAACATTTTTTACTAAAGTTTATTTACATTTAACTAAAGTATGTAGGTGCCATTTTGTTCGATAACTTTTTGCCATCTTGTAGGTAGAGACATGATCCCATTACTATAGAAATTTTGGGACTTCTGTTCAAAAAACCACGACAAGTGGTTTTGGCAGTCTTCTCGTGATGTTAACCTGACATTGCCTAAAGAATTCTGAAGAGACCGAAACAGGTGGAAATCAGAAGGTGCAAGGTCAGGACTATACGGCGGATGCATTAACACCTTCCAGTCAAACTCTCTTAATTTTTGCTGAGTGGCTAAAGATGTGTGAGGTCTAGCGTTATCATGATGAAAAATCACACCCCTTCTGTTAATTAATTCCGGCCGCTTTCTCTCAACTTTTTGCTTTAATCTCATCAGTTGTTCACAGTAGAGTTCAGATTCGATAGTCCTGCCTGGCGGTAACAGCTCATAATGAATAATGCCCTTCCAATCCCACCATACACACAGCATCACCTTATTGCGGGTTAACCCGGGTTTTGCCAGAGTCTGTGAAGCCTGACCGGCCTTTGACCACGACCTTTTTCGCACGTTCTTGTCGTACATGATCCACTTTTCATCACCAGTTATAAGCTTCTTCAAAAACGATTCGCTTTCATTACGTCGTAGTAAAGAATCGCAAATGAGTACACGGTTCATTAAGTTTCTTTCAGTGAGATCGTGAGGCACCCAAATATCGAGCTTTTTACTGTACCCAGCTTTTTTCAAATGCGCCAAAACTGTTTTGTGGTCAATTCCTAATTCTTCAGCTACGTCGTAACTACTGATATGCTGATCTTGCTCCACTTTTTTAAAAATGGCATCCATTTTATCCGTAACAGGGCGACCAGAGCGACGTGCATCTTTCACATCAAAATTTCCTGATTGAAAACGCTTAAACCAAATTTGTGCTACTCTCACAGAGACTGCACTAGATCCATAAACGTCACAAATTTTTTTCGCAGCTTGCGTTGCATTTTTATTTTTTTTTGTAGTAAAATTTTAAAATGAATCGAATTTCTTCATTAGATTCACTCATCTTGACAGTAAAAAAAACAAATGAAAATCACACATTTACCTAATTTGAATTTGGAATTATCTTTTTTAAAATTTAAACTTTTTAAAGATATCAAAACCTGCCAGATACAAATGGTATAACCAAAGAGATTTGATTACAAGTTCATACATACTAAAATGCGAAAAGACTTTTTCCCCTACCTATTAAATAGACTAGATTAGAATTACACCCATACAAAGAAAAAAGAAATTTCATAGAGGCGTTTGATTTTTCGTTTCCTTGCCCTATAGCGACTGATTGTCTCCAAACTTATATTTGTCTATAAAATATAATGATAATCCTAGTTCATCAAAATCGGGCCTGTTACTGACAAAGATACTTTTGAGATCGTAATATCGGTATGGATTAGTCTAGATCAGTGCTTTTCAATCTTGTATGAATACGGGAAGCTTTGCAAGTTGAAAATTTCTGTCGACCCCCTCCTCCCTCCCCTTCGTTTGGAAGGTCTCAACAACTCAGCTGGCCATGAAAGCTTTAAAATTGTTAGTGCCATTTGCATTCGATTTTGTTGACATAAAAATTAAGAAGAGAAATAGGATTCCTTTGCAAAAAGATTTGTTTAAAGATTTTTCCTTGTGATTTTCAAACTGTAGGTGGCGACCCTTCTGGGGGTCGCGACCTACAGTTTGAAAATCAATGGTCTAGATAAGCTGAGGTTGTTCGTAAACTCCAAAGCCTAAGCCGTGTCTACTACTATATACATGCTATATCAGTCCGTAGGCTTTTTGTTGCCTCATTCCAAGTCTAAGCAGCTCTGTAATTAGGAACACACTAGGAATAGTGTTCCACGCGACAGCGTGATAGAGCGATTGTCACCCAAGTTCTCCATCAAAATACTTGAAAGACAAAATGTCATTTCACCTGTAGGAAAAAACTTTTTAATATCATTCATTGCGCTTTATTAATGGGTGTGTTAAATATGTCTACACATATTCCTGACACACATTATTAAAATATTAACATGTTTGTGCGCCATATTAGCCATAGCCTTTTGCCTACTTTCATTTAACTTATTTCCAATAAAACAATTGTAAGTAATACTAATTAATTAGTCTTATGAAATTGTTTTTAAATATAATTGATATTTGTACGCCTGCAAGCAGGCTGATTACATTGACTACATAGTTAAGACCTATATATGTATTAATGTACTCATTACAAATAAATGATGTTTATGATTATGATTAAAAACTAAACTATTCTACAAACTAAAACATACCTAAATCTATGTACAAAACGAATAATAATAATAAATAGTAAAAAAATACAAGTAGAAGTAAGTATAATATACATTCGTGGAAATACCTGCAGAGCAATAACTTGTTCATGACGATTCGAGCGACTCAGAATCGTAAACATATAATCATGATATCACAAACGTATTAAAATAGAAATGTGGCGTTAGCTATCTGTCTCCGATTATCCATAGTCAACCCATAGTCATCTCACTGCTGGGATACGGGAACTCCTCAATCGAAGGGGTTCAAAGCATACTCTGACTCGCTGCTCAACTGCGAGATGGCGGAGAAGAGGCGGACCAGTGTTTTCAAGCCGCCTAAAGGCCATTGACCAGGCTTACTTGGCGACTGTCATCTGGTAACAACAGCCGGTACCGACGGCTTATCTTGCCTTCCGAAGTACGGAGGAACTCGAGATAAATAAACCCAACCATTGACAGGTTACGGTCGACGTTGCTTATCTTTCGTGTTCGATTTGACTGCAACGCGCAATGACGTCATCGAGCTCCTCAGTGGTAACTAACGATACATTAATTAATATTTTATTATTTATTACATATAAATTATACAGTACAGGCACAGTATAATTAATAGTAAGTACTACGTACAGTATGGCCAATCCCTGCCGCTCTCTCGTGTCGACATCACCTCCCCTCTGAGACAAATCTGGAACAGTTTGTATGGCGCCGCACGCACACTCGCTCATTTACGTTTTGCACAGACGTCATTGTTTATGTAGTAGTAAACGACGCGACATTTGTATGGAGTGGCCGGGGTGTGGTACAGGTATAATTTATATGCAATAGTATACATAATATTGTTATGCAAAGGCGAGCTTATCTGTTTAAGAGATCTCATCTATAATTAATATACGTAAGTATATTAATTATATATATAGGTAAGTATATTAATTTCCCCAACTTAGCAGTGTACACCTACATAGATATTTGGCGGTTCTATTTAACTATTTGCTATGGTATATTCTCTCACACACATCACGCACATTCATGGCAGAAGAGTAAAGGGACTAAACAGTTCCACCTTGAGGTACCATTACCACTGCCTACTAATTTTGTGGTAGAGTTGAAAAAAACAAGGAATGAGTATCATATTAACGTAATAATTTTGTTAGACCAAAATTTCCAGAAAAATTACATAGAGCCATAAAAATGTCTGATAATTAGGCCTATAGTTAATTAGGCCTAATTGACTAGCCCGGTGGTTGAATGGCTAGCAATTGCACATTGACTCATTAGTCGCGGGTTTGATCCCCGTACAAGACAAATATTTGTGTGCATAAACATGTCTGTTGTGGTCTGGGTGTTTTCTATGTATTATTATATGTATGTGTTTACAAAAAAAAAAAGTATAATATTACTTATCTAGTATCCACACAGTACAAGCTTTGCTTAGTTGGGGCACAGTATAAGTAATAGTTGGCCGTGTGGTTTCCGGCAAACTAGAATAGAATCACTCCGTCTCTTCCCGTGGATGTCGTACAAGGCGACTAAGGGAAATACATTAGCAAACATCGATCAGGCCTCCCCAACCCGTTTGGCCAGCGTGGGGAGTGTAGGCCAAATCCTCCTTCCGTGTAGGACGGACGAGAGAGGGTCGTGCTCCTGTAGTGGAGACTGAAATGACCTGATGATGATGATGATGATGATAAGTAATAGTAATACGTACAGTATGGCCACTCCTTGCCGCTCTCTCGTGTCGACCTCACCTCCCTCTGAGACAAATCTGGAACCGTTAGTATGGCGCCGCATACACACACGCTCATTCGCGCGTTGCACAGACGTCATTGTATGTAGTAGTAAACAACGCGACATTTGTATGGAGTGGCCAAGGTGTGTTTGGGACTAGATGGCAGTATGTAATTTGTCCAGGAATATTTATTTATAATTATATAAACTGACTATCATTACATTATTATTAACTAGCTGACCCGGCGAACTTTGTACCGCCTATGATATTAACGTCACTCAATTGTTTTGCCTTCCCGGAACCTCTCCACTGACACTTGAACCTTATGGTTTGGTATTAAAGTTCAAATTGACTTTTAAGTATTATTACGAATCGTTTGTATGGGAGTATAGAAAAGTAATGTTTTTAGATTTTTCAGGCTATTTTTTAAATTTTTCTCTGCATTAGAACCATCCTTGTACTTCAAGGAATATTCTAAAAAAAGAATTAGCGAAATCGGTTCAGCTGTTCTTGAGAATTGCGCTTAGCAACACATTCAGCGATTCATTTTTATATTATAGATGTTAAATCCTTGACAGTCCGACGAATGTGTGTATTTGTGTATCTGTCCGTGAGGTCGTAGTTGCCAAATGAATAAAACTATTTTGTTTTACTTTTTTTCGGATTGAAAGGTGACTTGATCGATAGAGTTCCTAGGTAAGATTCAAGAAAATCTGTGTGGGCGTTCGAAGATCATTAGCTTTTTCTAGTTTATGAAATGATGTGAGCAATTTTTAGGCTACAACGCATTCAATACTATTTTTAGACCCTCACCTGCACGTGTTACACCCAGCAGACTAGGCGACGAGGTGCCGGCGAAAGAGTATGTCGAGACTGAGGAAGCCCGGCTGTTGTCATTAGATGACAGTCGTTAAGTCAAGTCAGTGGCAGCTTGAAAACACTGTACTCCGCCAACCCACAGTTGAGCATCGTGGTTGAGTACGCTCTAAACCCCTTCGAATGAGGGGAGACCTCTATCCCAACAGTAGGATGAATAAGGGTTGACGACGATTATATATATGTATAGCTATATGCTTGTTTGGCACCCAGAAAAATATTCATAGGTTGGATCTACTAGAAATTGGGAATCCTGTTACTTCTACCGTATTAAAAAAAACCGGACAAGTGCGAGTAGGACTCGCCCACCGAGGGTTCCGTAGGTACGTAATATCATTATTAAATTTGATATTTTTCATTATAAATAAGAAATAATGCGTCGAAAAAAATAAATAAAATATATTTTGCAATGTGTACATCAAGCCCTTTCATATAATACCCCATTTGAACTAGTAATTTCAATTTGAAATTTCGACACCCTATAAAAAATATAGACTATATTTTTTAAGATCTATTTACAAATGTATAGTTTTGAGATTTATTCCTGTGCTTGTAGTCTATAACGATGTTACTTGCCAAATTTCATAGTTCTAGGTCAACGGGAAGTACCCTATAGGTTTTGATTCCCTTGAGTGTGTCGAAATATGCGTTTTTTGATGAATAAACGGCTGTAACTTTTTTCTACGTAAACTTAGCAGTTTGATTTTTTTTTTACTTCATGGGACCGTAGACCTGAGTATACAGTTCAAATTTCAGCTTGATACCTCCACGCATTCTCGACATAGAAATTCTTGACAGACAGACAGACAGACAGACAGACAGACAGACAGACAGACAGACAGACAGACAGACAGACAGACAGACAGACAGACAGACAGACAGACAGACGGACAACAAAGTGATCTTATAAGGGTTCCGTTTTTCCTTTTGAGGTTCGGAACCCTAAAAACACGGTAAATCTGACCTGATGCTGTGAACTTGCAGCAGACATATCGTGCTTTGGCGTCTTGGAATGTTCTCAATTAATACTTAGGTTAGATACCTAGATGGTGATCGGGGTCTGATGATAGAGCAGGAAACAGATTTTTTTAAGATATTAGAATTATGCTTCTTCTAATGCACGCACAAAGCAAATCATGGCCATTTTATTATTAGTAGGTATCTACTTCTACTTGTTTGAGGAGTCTCGTTTTTAGAAAGATGATATAATAACCTCTAAACGTCTAAGGGGCCATCCTTAAATTACGTCACACGTTAAAGGGGGGGGGGGGAGGGGGGGGGGGGGGAGGGGGGGGGAAGTGATATTGTGTGACAAGAGGGTGTGAGGGGTCCTAAATTTCGTGACGTGAAATTTCAAAATCTATTATAATCTAAACACGAACTTTGAACAAATGCAAATGTTTTTGAGTTTTTCGTTAATAAACGAAAATCTCAAAAACATTTGCAACTCTACATGTAAAATTGCAAAATATCACACGTCACACTAGGGAGGGAGGGAGTCTCACAAAGGTGACCAGCTGTGACAAGGACGGGGGAGGGGTCAAAAAATCATGAAATTCGTGTGACGTAATTTATGTATTAGTCTCTTCTCGCGACCAGAGGGTTGGCCTTTTTCTCGCCCAGCGAATAAGCATTGCCATCCAGCGTGGCAATGCTGCTAGCCTTCTGGCCACTTTACCTTTGACCGCGATGCGGAGGAGTTTTTTGACGCAATGTAGTTTAACTTACATATGGGGGCAATTAATAAAAACGAACAAAATCGGGGGATACAGTTTGGTGTTTCAGCTACATATCTATCATCTCCATCCAAAATTCAATTACACCACTGGATAGATGAAGGATCAAAGAATTTATTACGCTAAGTAAGGATTAAGGAACATCGCGTACGGGGGCCCTCTCCTATCATTTTTCCCAGGAAGCGCTGTCATTTTGAGATAATTTTACGTATTCACGTACAACACGCGGCCCTGTCCATGACACGACTCACCTCATTTTTTCTTATTTTTAAGACACTTTTATTAGGTCGACCTGTATGTAACTAACTTTGTAATGGACTCTAAGGTAACTAATTTAACCATCTTCCAAGGATCGTAGCGTAATGATAATTGGCAGCTGTATGTAGTTCTGATGACAATACAATAATATGGTACTGTCGAACTGATCTGATGATGGAGCCGAAAGATATGAACTGGAACTTCATGATGGAACATCGTATCATAGCTGTTTTTGGATTTCTTAGAAAAGTCTTGTAATGAACTTTGACCACGGTTAGGTTTCAAGGTCTGATGATGAAGCGGGAAGATAGGCACTGGCAATGCATGATGGAAAATCGTATCATAGTCGTGTAAGCACTTCTGAGAAAGGCCACGTAATGAACCACGACTTTGAACACGATCAGGTGCATTTATAAAAGCATGTTTTTCTAGTGTTTTTTACACAATTAATTTATTATAGGTATACTGTACATATTTTTGTTGTATCTATTAAGTTTAGGTAAGTTTTTATAATGTATTACAAACTTACAAAATAAATAAATAAAAAAAAAAACAAGTATTAGGTACAATAAAGATGATATCTTGATTGTATGGTATAATAATTTATTAATGTCTATACGGTACCTATGCTCAGTTTTGGGGAAAAACTATGCCTACTATATCAACGTGCGAACATCCTGCATTTTACTTTTTGTGTTCTCATATACATAACCTAGTAAATGTTAAGTTTATTGTATAAACACAAGCCTTATTTTACGGGCCGGGTCACGAATGGAGTAGTGAAAATATGTCATATACCTAAGCTTTAGCGAGCATCTGTCTTATCGCTGAGTCGTTTAAATACTTACAACAAATCATTCTGCATTTATGAGGAGCTTATCATATAATTGACAAGGGAGAGATGAAATTCAGGGCTTACTCCACGGTTGACAGAAGTAAAGTGTTTTCAAGGTGCCCAAAGGCCAAAGACAAGCTTTAAGCTGCCCAAAGGTCTAATAGCAACAGCCACCGACAGCTTAAGGTGCACCTTAAACATGGAGGAATTCGAACACGATTAAAGACATTCCAGAGTCCAATGGCAAATAAATATTTTTGAATATATACCTATAATCGACATGCCCGGCATTAGTTAAGGTATGAGTAGCATTTACTAATGCCTATCATGTCGGTTTCTATGTCAGGCGACCCGTGTCGCGGAATATTTATAACCTTGTGACTATATTTTTTTATATTTACCTTTTTTCACGTAACATTGACCCCGCCACTTTTGTTACTTTCAAGTAACAAAAGGGGGCTTAAGTTAATTATAAGAAGCAGACGGCGTACATATTATCGCAGTACTATTTACAATATTTTATCTATTAATCAACGTGGAGGCAAAGAGCCTCCATTAATTTAGTTAAGTTTGATTTGAATGGGCTCGCAGCATTTCAGCGGTAACTACTCATGAATCTTCTAAGTTACACGCACTATTACCAACAGTTTTCTAAGGTCCATTAATTACAATTGTTCTCGCTTTAATAACAATTTGGGATTTAGAATCTTAGCTACCGACTAAATATACTATATAATAGTAAAGGTCGTAATAAATTAGGTGAATGATTTACATGGAAAATACTCCAAATTATGAGAGGATAAAACTCTCTTTTGTCTTTTGCTTTGTTAGTTCTCTTATTCTTGGTGATCATCATGTATGTCATTAACTTTCTAGCCGCAGAGCGAGCCGAGCGGGAGCGCGGTCTAGCCGCAGAGCGGGCAGTGGCGGAAGCCGAACATCGAGCAGAAATTTGCTATAATTGAGGCACAAAAATGTGGAAGCCGGCAATCATGCCGCAGTGCTCGCCATCGCTCACAGACAAGCTCATAGGATATCCAAGAGTGGTTAGAGTGCCAACGTGATCCGACTAATACTTCTTTTGTATCGCAGGTGCCTGAGATAACGTCAGATGTACCTGGAACATGTCCTATGCCGCGCCAGGACCAGACGGTTACGCCTTTAAACAACACCTGTGCCCCGCCTACAATATCAACATCCGAGGTATTAATTACACCTTACATATCATCACAACAAATAAGGGAATGTCATTAAATTAAAAAAATAAATATTTTTTTAATTTTCACGGATATGCCTTGTTACTTGTTACACCAGCGATTTTTGGAAGGGAAGGCGTTGTGCCTGCGATACACAGACATATTATCACGAAATTGTCAAATTAAAAAAATATTAAATATCTCTATCACCGTTGCGCGATTTTATTACACATAAATACCTATATATTATACATATTAAGTTTGTTCTCACACTCATTATTTTTCTGTATACTTACACTAAAATAAATTATGAGGTACCTAATCTAAACAATATTTGTAATATAGTATAATGTAATACTGTATTTTACTGTGTGTGTATCGTATTAATAAAAAAAATGCATATAGTTATGTAGGTAGATCGTAAGTATATCAGTATAGGATGGCCGTAACGTATAACTCAGGGGTGAGATTTAATATCTGAACACAGGTAAGGCAATCCGTCTCGTGACGTATTTGACGCTACATGCGCGAAGCCAATCCAATAAGCAGCCCATACGGTGGGGATATAAAAATGTAGTAAAAGTGGATATTGTACGTCATATTGTATCGTATCTACAATCGTGGCTGGAGACTGGAGACAATTTAAGGTACCGTGCAGGGTATTCTAGATTTTATAACTGGGACTTTATTTTCTTACATTTATCATCCCTTCATAGTAACACATTGAAATGAACATCGAAATGAGCAGTAAATATATATGCCGCTGTACAGTAAAATACACTCAAAATTCCACAAGTGAGTTGATTGACACACTAAACAATCTAATTTAATATAATATGTATCACTTATGAGATACATTGTGTTTTCATGCGATGGCCAAGTCGATCTGTTTATTTAAAACATAAAAGATTTTTAATATTGATATGGTCAGTATAAGATGTTGTTTGGTTAGCTAATTACGTAATAAGTTAAGAGGGAAGGTCCCTTAAGTAGGGACTGAATGAATTAACCGACTTGGTATTACATGGATCTCACAACTTTTTACGGTAGAAGAACTGAGTTGCGAGACTTGTTTTTTTTTACAAGTTATGTTTTTGATGGCATCTCATTGCTTTTTGTAGATAAGTAGTCCTCCTTTTTTCCTATCCGGTACTAGTTCTTGAGCTTCAGCCATAGTTTTTCTCAAAGACCACTTCCTGTAAAGATAAAGATAAAGATATATTTATTTGTTAACATGTGTACAAGGAAGATGTTCATTAGATGTATACATAGTATCTACATGTTATGCTTTTACAAGCGTACAAAATTTTAAGGATATTACATAGGTTTTTAGAATTAAATAAATATCCGTAACATGTCAATTAAAATAGTAATAGTAATAAAGAAATAATTGATTAATTTAAATTTGTCATAGAAATAATAATATGTCAGGTAAATGCGCTAATGCTATTATAATTATATTGGGTCATTACAATTTGTCAATTAAAAAATCATCTATGTGATAGTAACATTTGTCGATTAGTAGACTTTGTAGATCTTTTTTAAAATTATTTAAGGTTTGATTCCTTATTGCTAATGGTATCTTATTATAAATTACTGGAGCCATGTAAAAGACACTTTTTTGCATAAGAGTTGTAGTGCAAGTGGGCAGAACTATCCTGGTGTTATCTCCTCTACTGCGAGGAGCACAATCCGCAAATCGCGTGAATAAATGAGGATAAGTTTTTGAAAATATTGCAACTTCAAGTATATACATGGATGGCAATGTAAGTATTTTATACTTTTCGAAAAATGGCCTACACGATTCTTTAGGTTTTACTTTGAACATGGCTCGGATGCATCGTTTTTGAGCTTTGAATATTACATCCTTATCAGTGCAGTTTCCCCAGAATATTATGCCATAACGAAGAACCGATACTACTAACCCGTAATATGCAGTAAGGAGAGCATCTGTACTGAGTTTTGGTTCGAGTTTAAATAAAGCATAGGCTGAGGAACTTATTCGACCACTCAGATACTCAACATGCGCTTTCCATTTCAAGCGATCGTCAATATAGATCCCAAGAAATTTTATATTCTCGATTTTATTTACTGTTATGCTCTTGTGTTCTACTTTTATGTCCTTATTGTTTTGTGGCCTTTGACTGAAATGCATTATATGTGTTTTACTAACATTAATTTTTAGGTTGTTTCTTTCTAACCACAGTATTACTGATTGTAGAGACTCATTAATATCTACTTCATACTTGTTAATATCTTCACACGCAATTGATATCGTGCTGTCATCGGCATATAATGTCATAGGTTTAGAAGTTGTCTTTGGTAAGTCATTTATATATAGTATAAACAAGAGAGGTCCAAGTACGCTGCCTTGAGGCACGCCATAGTTTGGTATTCGTTTTGTTGACGAGAATTTCTCCACTTGTTTAGTTGCTATATTAAGCTTGTCTATTTGAGTGTATTGTCTTCGATTAACCAAATATGATTTTATTAGATTAAGAATATTACCTCTAAATCCATAAGCATGCAGTTTATTTAATAAGATATTATGGTCAACATAATCGAAGGCTTGTGTCATGTCACAGTAAATAGTACATATTGGTTTTTTTCTGTCTACATTTAACATTACATTATATAAAAATTCGTAAATTGCTAGATTAGTTGTCATATTTTCTCGAAATCCTTTTTGCTCCTTGCATAATATACCTTTATCCTCTACGTATTTGTAGATTCTTTTATGTATGTATTTTTCAAAGATCTTTGATATTACCGGCATTAAAGCTATTGGTCTATAATTTTCCATTTGTCGTTTATCGTTTTTCTTGTGTGACGGTTTTACAATTGTAACTTTAAGAGCTTCTAAAAAGTAGCCTGCAAATATGCATAGATTTAAAATGTGACTTAGGTGTCCACATATACTTTCTGCTATATGTTTTAAAATTTTAGTGGAGATCTCGTCATATCCTACACTATTGGTGTTTTTTAACGAATTAATAATTTGAAGTATGTCATTAGGTATACTAGGCATCATAAAAAATGAGTCAGTCCTGCTATCTATCAGTGAATTAGTGTCCCGTCCATAGTTCGGGATAGGTTTGATTTTGTCAATAAAATAGTCATTAAATATATTACTTATTTCTTGAGGATGATAAATTATGTCATTATTACTATAAATACTATTAATAGGCTCATTCGGTATATTAAATTTAGAGTTCTTAATAATTTTCCATGTGGCTTTTGATTTATTTGTCGAACATTTTATCGAATGAATATTGTGAGCTCTTTGAGTAAGATTTATGATTTTTCTAAATCGTTTAGAATAATTCTGAAAACAGATCTTGTTCTTTTTGGTTGGTTCCAGTCTATAACTCCACAACAGTTGGCGTTTTCTTTTACTACAAAGTTTTATGCCACGTGATATCCATTTAGATTTTCTTTGTATTTTGATCTTTTTCGAGACGTATGGAAAACATAGTGAGTAAAAAAGTTGGAAATCATTTATAAAACTATCGTATGCTTCATTTGGATCATCTGTATTATAAATTTCTGAAAATGTCAATTTTTCTATGTAGGATTTAAATTTAATCATATTTTCTGTGCTATAGTCACGTTGTTTTATATACCAATATTTGAGATTATGAATCTTTTGAACTGGACACTTAAGTATCTGTGCTGTATGATCAGAAAGAGCATACTCTACAGTTTTTCCCTTACATGATTTATTGAAATCATGCGCAAAATTGTCTATACATGTTTTGCTCCTTAACCTTGTTGGCTCTTTCAAGGCTAGTTTGAGATTAAAATTTAAAAGTAAGCACTCAAATTCCAATACCGCACTAGTTCTTTTTAGTACATCTATATTAAAGTCACCTGCAATAACGATATTTTTATATTTTTTCTTACATATTTTTTGCAGAACCATTTCAAGTCTTTCAAAAAATGTATTTATATTTGAAACTTTTGGTACTCTATATACACAAATAATAACGATTCTATATGAAGTTAACTCTATAGCGCAGCATTCAAATAAACCAGTTATTGAGAGAGTCTTAATATTTCTTAGTTCTTTCCATTGTAATCCATTATATACAAGTATGCATGCACCACCTCTTTTACAATCTTTTCTACAATGACTAGAAGCTAAAGTATAATTTGGCAAGTTCAAGAAACATTCTTGGCCTGCCTCTATGAAATGTTCCGTAACACAAAGTACATCAATGCGCTTATCAGTACTAGACAATTCCTCCAAACATAACGTCAATTGATCGATTTTATTTAATAAGCCCGCAATGTTCTGATGAAGAATATACATGTACTTATTCGAGAAAAAACTGTGATTCGTTTTTTTCACAGTTACTATTATGAAATTTATTTCCCTGATTACTAGATTCGACTATATTTATTAGTGATAAAATATCATTAAAAACGACTCTTAACCCGAAGTTATTTAACTGACCCGATCGTCTATAGAACATTTTATGATCATACGTTAGATTTAGATTTGTATCTAGCAGATATGCATATTTATAGGCTATGACATCTCGATATAACAGGTCATTAAAATTCTCAATTCTATAATTATACATATTACAATAGGTGTTACATTTGTATGTCGGCGCACATATTAATAGGTTAGTATGAGAGATTTTTTGTAGTCTTTCTCTTATTTGTAGTATCAACTTCTTATGATCTTTAGTTGTCTTAAAATCCTCCTCTCCTATGAATATGATACAATAGTCGTCCATCGTGAAATCTGCAAGTTTCTTGTCTATGCCTTGTAGTAGTTGCCTAATATCTCCAAGGGGAATCAAATAATGGCATAATTTGTAATCGTTGCCCAAATAATCTTCTGCAATGGATAATAACTTGTTATGTTTATTACTACTTAGTAAGCATATTTTCCTCTTAGGCCCCTGCTGTTTTCTGTATATAGTCTTATTTGATGTTGGTACGATATTATTTAGTTGGTTTGTAGTATTTTGGATACAACTCAGTTATTTTTCCATGGTGATTATATATTTATTTAAATTCGTTATTTCGTTTTCAGCAAATTTCAATTTTTCTTCTAGTTCCGCAATAAGTTGTTGGTAAAATATGATAGAGTCTTCGATTTTTTGGGATTGTTTTGTTCTAGGAGATGTAAATATAGAACGTGATGTCGATACTACCTGGCGATGTTTTTTATTTTTTCTTACGCTCAATGCACCGTCACTAAGTGGTGATTTACAAAGAGTTTTTAATGTATCATTATCTTTCGTAAGTTTATTTATTTGTCTCTGTAGATCATTGTTTTTGATTATAGTATTATCCAATTCATTCTGTGAAACAGCAAGTTCCGACTGTAATTGACATATAGTTTCTTTCAACTCCTGTATCGTAGTTAAATCTGCTATTGTAGGGTCCATGCTTCGTGAAAGTATTTTTTCAGGCTCAGGTGTTGAAGGAGATTCGGTAAATATACACAGTTCTGTGGGGTCTTGTGTTTGAAAAGTAAAGTCTGTTGGCGTGGATTGTAATGCTGCACTTGGAGAATTTTCGGTATTAGTAGATTTTGTGTCGTTTGCGTTTGGGTTAGGTGTGTAACGCATTCTCCTTGTCATTACATTCGATGTTTCTGCTGTCGATACTCCCTTCAACTTTTGTTTGCAGGCATTATTGTTGCACTTCCAATTCTTCCTTGTGTTTGGGCTCTTTAACCGGTGTAATTTCTCTGTATAACCGACGCAGTCGTATTCAAAGTGATTCCTACATACCGAGCATTGTACTGTGTCTTTTGGGTTCACTTTACTTTTACATTTATGACACGAGACAAGTGACGCCACCTGGCGGCATATTTTGATATCATTCTTTGTAGTCATTTTAATAATTGAACTGAATGATGACTATTGATGTTATCGATTCAACTTCAAAAAAACTGCTGGAAAAATTTGATGATTGCTGCGGGGTTCGAAGTCAGTACGGTGAAACCAAAGGTTGTATCATTGTGCATTCGTCCAACTTGGTCGTTGCTCACCATGTCGAAATTTGCATATTATAAGTTTATTCACAAGTGACAGGTTTCATTCGTCATCGGTAGATGGAGTTGTGTTTAATAATACTGTTGCTTTAAATGTCAGTACAGTGCTACAAACTTATCTGACCCGGTGGCCAAATTTAGAACTAAAGCCGCCATATTGAAATGTAGTATTGCCAGGTACAATTAATTTACTTACCGTGTATGCACATTCCATAAAGGTGTATTTTTTAAAATACATATTATGTTTTTCTACACATATTTCATTTCTTACAATAAAAAAATCGTCAACGAGTTGTTTTTGTGCAATATTATAACTCTCTAATATTATATAATAGCTATGATCGCGACTTAACGTGGTGCATTTTTAAAACTAATCAACAAAAAATAAAAGGCAATTGATATTTAATTGAAACACCACACAACACAATTAATAGGTATATCAATGCTATTATTTTAATAGTGTATATATTTCTTTGATTTTTATGTTTCCTCTAAAACGGGCGGCAATTCGTTTAATAGCAACACTTAAGTCGATCGTACCGCCCCCGCCACCGGGCCAGATAAGTTTGTGGCACTATAATTTAGCATTGGGTATAATACATAAGATGATTACTGGTGTTGATGTTTAACGAAAGATGTCGCTGTTTATATGCACATTGGAATATATAGTTTTAGTTAATGGAGATAAGATCGATTTTGCAATATCATTAATTAAAGTCTTTGTTTACAAGATTATGATTTGAATTTAATAACTGTCCTAGTAGCCAATTTAATCAGTTTTCCCATTTATTCCTCATTGAAAAATCATTTTTTCACTTTGATAGTGCATACACTTGTTATATTCTACACAGATCGTATAATTTTTATTTGTATTATCCTTTTATTTTTGTCAACTTAGTTCAAAACACTGCACTTTATTGTTTTTGAGATAATTTAATATATACGCATTGTTCACCAAAGATAACACATCTACTTTGATATTTCTTCATAAGACACTCACTTAATAGGAAATTATCACAATATTATCGGTTTTACTATTTTTACACAAATAAATTACAGCCGCAACTTATGGTTAAGGCGACGGTGGCGCCATCTCTCCCATTGAACACTTGCCTCCTCGTCGTCATAATGAAGTCTATCTCATGTTTCGTCTTCGCAGGGCTAAGCCAGGTCCATTTTCTTTGCGGCGATTTCCTGAAGAAAGAGTTCATCGCAAAGAGTCCCTCTTTCTCCATAAAATCCACCAGCTGGTGGCCTCTCTGGTTTCGCTTCCCGTACCCAAATGGCCCCACTCTTATCTCACTATCGCCTCTCTCGCCCAGGCTAGCGTTAAAGTCCCCCATAACAACGGTACAGTAGGTATATGTTATATATATATATATATAAATATAAATATATATATATATAGTCCTTTCGACGTGATAGAAGGACAAATGATTACAAAGTTTATTTTTTATCCCATGGAAATAAGATGTTTTTCCCGGATAAAAAGTAGCTTATGTCACTCTCCAGACCGTAAACTATCCCCGTTAAAAAAATCATGTCGGTACTTAGGTTCCTTTCGACGTGATAGAAGGACAAATGATTACAAAGTTTATTTTTTATCCCATGGAAATAAAATGTTTTTCCGGGATAAAAAGTAGCTTATGTCACTCTCCAGACCGTAAACTACCCTGTTAAAAAAATCATGTCGTTACTTAGGTTCCTTTCGACGTTATGGAAGGACAAATGATTACAAAGTTTATTTTTTATCCCATGGAAATAAGATGTTTTTCCGGGAAAAAAAGTAGCTTATGTCACTCCCCAGACCGTAAACTATCCCCGTTAAAAAAATGATAATACAGGTATACTGATTCTTTTACCGCAAATGTAACTTTGTAATCCCATATATTTATATGGGATTACAAAGTTATTTATACAGTTAGCGTATCTAGAAAACTGGACGGAAATTGCAAAATATTTTAATTTTTCCTTGATTTATACAGTAAACACAAATTGTATTCTAAATTTGAAGCTTCTATGTCTGCTAGAAGTGCCTTAGAATTTTGATGATCGGTGAGTCAGTGAGTGAGTGACAAAATTAAGGAACTTTGACTAGTTATAATTCTAAAACTACTGGTTCAAATTGAATGAAATTTTAAATATACCGTGTTTATACAATACCTGCTTGGTTACTAAAAATTCAGGCTCCTAGTTTTATCCACAACAAAGTTATAGGGGGTCGAAAAAGGCCTGAAGTGCTTCGAGAAAAGGATGGTACGGCCGTGCCGCTTTTTGCTCGACTTGGTGGGGGCACTGCATAAAAAGCAAAATCCGGACAACATATCGCACAGCCATAATAAATTATTAGTAAGCAAATATGATATAGGAAATGATGTTTGGAAATTGCTGTAAAATTAGCGCCATTCACGTAAAAAAAATGATAATGTGGAAGACAAGTTTGTAAATAATACATTTTCACTTAAGTGCCGCATACTACGAGTAAAAAATATGAGTACATGTAACATTTATGAGTAAAAAATCATAGTTTCGAGATAGTTGTATGGCTGGTTATTACGGTATGGAACTTAATTGGCTTGATGATAGAACAGTAAAGTGGCCATTTCAACTCAATAATAAAACATCGCAACCCGGAGTGAGTTAAATTCCCAGCCTCACCTATTCGTCAAAGAACCTCACGTGCCGGCTTGTGTACGACGCTAAAAAAAGTCTGACTGAAGATATTAGAATGAAAGTTTGCAGATCTTTATAGTTTTGTGTATTTTACGATTATGTTAATTTATTTATACAATTTTTAAACATTGGAAAATACCCAATTGTAAGCAATTTTAAAGACGTATTCACGGCAAACTAGAATCGCCTCTTTCTTTGATACGATGTATATATTGGAATTTTACCTCCTCATATTAATATCAAACCGACCAAGAACAATACCAACAAGTTTTAAACTTAGTTGAATATTCAATAAAACGGACGGGATGAAAGAGGGCCGGTTACCTTTTATCCCCGGCCGCAAAGGTCTCAAATTGGTAAATTTTCTTTCCCTTAACCACAGCCTTAACTACATTTACATAGTTTACGAACTATTTATTTCTTTTTAGCAATATATTGCTTTTTTCTTTTATTCTATCAGATTAACTTTGCAAGTTACGGTCGAATAGGGGCCAAAGGCATGTTTCTTTTTAAATGTATTTCAATCAACATGTTGAGAAGATAGATTGTATTAAAACTACGTCTCGTTGATCCCTTTCTTTTGCCCGCTTTTATACATCTACCAACGGAACGCGGGCAATTTTATTATTTTTGCTGTTACTACTGCAGTAGTAAGTTGTAAGAAAAGGAATTTAAAAAATCCGTGTTAGTAGTACTGGGTTAGTATCGCCTAAGTTGAAGCCGATTCCCACCGGATTTTTTGATTGCGAATCAAATGAAATCAAACTTCAGCTTAGGTTACGTAGTAACTATTATGTAATCTGTGGCTTAGGTTTATGGTACCTGTGTATAGTTTAGCTGGTAGAGACCCTGGAGCTCTACCGATTAAACTGAACATTGATGTCAATACCTAAAACATAAGACTTATTTTTGTAATCAAATTATGGCTTCATCGTGGTAATCGGCTTCAGCTTCGGCGGTAGGGTCTCTGATCCTAAAGTAGACATACGTACCTATAGGTATATTCGATTTGTTAGAAATGGATTCATTATACCTTAGGGATAATTTTGGAATGTAGATAGATACTTATTTGGTTCATGGTTTCTAATCACGCATATTGGGTCAGATTTTTTAAACAAAGCTCAAGTGGCTGTACCGACCATGAATTCCTACCAATAGAAATATTGACAATAGTTTTCTCATCATTCAATTGCATAAATATTTGAGGAGCTGGATGGCGTCGTTACGTGTGTCAGTCTAGTCGACAGTAGCCTGTCTAAGGAACTAAATAAATCCATATTATTATGTATCTCGAGCTCCTCCGTGATTCGGAGGGCACGTTAAGCCGTCGGTCTCGGTTATTGTCTTTAGACGACAGTCGTTAAGTCAAGTCAGTGGCATTTGGGCGGCTTGAAAACACTGGCATTCACCAACCCGCAGTTGAGCAGCGCGGTGGAGTTGTTGTTTGTTTGAGTTGCTCTACACCCGATTGGAGGGAGACCCGTATCCCAACAGTGGGATGATTATGGGTTGATGCCAAAAATACTTTAGCAATATTCACTCGCATGCTAGATTTTGCGTCTATTTGTGTGTTCTACCTATTGTACAATGGGGTGTGTTAAGAGGAGTTGTTTGACATGATGCCAACGGCCTCCTTCTATAGTCGCACCGCTCGCCATCGACAGGGAATTCATCCTCACACATTGGAGCCTAAGTGGTCGCATACTGTGCGGTTCCAGAGAAATTTTCGCCCGCGTACTGTCAAGCTGCGGAATGAACTGCCTGTCGAGGTTTTCTCATCAGGAAACTACAGCATAGGGTTCTTCAAAGGGCGTGAAGAGGTTTTTACAGAGTCGGCAACGCGCGTGTGATGCCCCTGGTGTTACAGGCGTTCATAGGCTGCGGTAACTGCTTTTCATCAGGCAGGCCCTATGCTTGTTGGCCACTTTAGTGGTATAAAAAGAAATGCTATAGTAGAACAAAATATTTTTTTTTTTTGCAAAGGAATATGTTCTCCCCTTTGAGTACGATAAATATACCAATCATATTTTAAAGGGATAAAACTGATATGTAAATTGAAAATTTTCTTCCACAATAGGCTATTTGACCAACTTTTTTTCCGGTTTTATATGTAAGGACGTGAAAATAATAAAACCACACGTGAAAGAATTACTTTGATAGCACAAGAATCTCTCGAGATATGTTAATTTGAAAATTACAATTTTGGACTTTCTCGAAAACGCTCCATACAACAGGCTTCCAAGTTATGACTTTATGACGTCACACGTTTGTATTACGTATGGATTAAATCAGAAATGTGTACGACAGTTATGTTTATGTAATTAGTAACATAATAAAAGTTATAGTATTTTTATTGCTTCACCAATGGAAATATTCTTTTTTAATAATTTCATATTTTTAAAATGGACTTTCCCGCCAAACTTTGATCGACTCTAAAATAAGTCGGACGGAATCTAGAATGAAAGTTTGCAGATCTTTATATAATTTATACAATTTTTGAACATTGTCAAATAGCCTATTGTAGTTTGTCGAAATTGTGAAAATAGAAATTCATGGTAAGAATAGTGAACAACCCCCTGGAACAGCCTCTCCGCTAGCTCTACCCAGACCCGGCGCTGCCACTACGCAAACTAGAATTTTTAACTGTTTGCTTGTCGCAGTCTAATACTCTTCGGAGTATCATCAATAGAATCTTTGTTGTGAACCACTGGTTCTAACGGAACTTTAATATTCTATTTTGTACAGTTAGTACCACCAAGTTTGTCGCTATTTCTCACAAGTGTAAGTTACTACATATTTCGTATCACTAGAACCCTTGAATACCAGTAGACGTAATAAATATTATTATTTGTTTGTTGTACGTACGTAATTGTTGTTTGTACGAAGCAATGTCTGAGGGAATTGTTATTATTATTATTTCAAGGGTTGTAGTGATACAAAATAGGATATTCTAGGACCGCTAGAACCCTCAAGGATTGAAATAAAGGGTTCTTGTGTTACTATTCCAACGCTGGGGCCCTACCGCCGAATCTAAAGTCGATTACCATTCGATTTTATGATTGCGAATTGTGCCTGTGTTTAGCTTCGCTAGTAGGAATACTGGAGCTTTATCGACTAAACTGAAGATATTTGTGAATGACTAAAACATAAGACCTATTTTACGTCTGAAATACAGGCTTTGCCTAGTTTAGACGTCAGTAATTTATTTATTTAAACTTTATTTACCACAATTTAAGGGTACATAGGCGGTCTTAATGCTAATAGCATTCTCTACCAGACAACCTTCGGGAAGAGCAGATATACACGAATGCGGCATACAAAAATAAATTAACAACGATATTATATAGTACAACAGAAAATATACATACATACACATTACATAAATAACAAAATATATAATATATATAAAATTATATACATACATATAAAGAATATGAGGATGATTCATAGTTTTGGCAAATTGTCCAAGAGGTACGCATGAACTTTTTTTTTTAAATTAAATTTATTCACGATTCTTCTGAGGCTATCAGGTAGTGCATTCCAGAGTCGTGAAGCTTGTAAGGTGAAGGAGTTTGACATAAAGCCAGTACGAAAAAGTGGGGTAGAGAGCGCAAGAGAGTTGGCAGATCGAAGCTGTCTTTCAGAGTCACACTTGCAATTTAAATATTCAGGAGAGAGAGGATTATTAAGAATAGTGTGAAGTGAACAGAGCAACCTCTTTTGTCTGCGCTGACGAATGGGAAGCCATTTGAGCTGTGACCGGTAGGAAGAGACATGTTCAAATTTACGAAGACAGAAGACAAAACGAATAGCATTGTTGAATATTCATTTAGATCAGGATAGCAGACATCAGCATAATCAATGATTGGGAATATGAGAGATGTGACAAGAGTGACCTTAATATTAATGGGGAGAATATTCCGAAACCGATTAAGATAACGTAAGTAATCATATGTAAGTGTAAAAGTAAACCATGTAACTACTGTATTTTGTGTCAGAGTATTGTGAATTATTTAATTTTTTAATAAATTATTTGAATCTGAATTATAATTTTTCGAATCGAATTATTCGATGGTAATCGGCTTCGGCACATTATTGATATGTGGACATAACAAAAATGTGTCTGCAGGTCGGCCGCTGATAGGCCACCCATGCGTTGTTTTTTCAATTGTTTTAAAATCTGTCTACGTCTACTTTATTCTAAAACTTTTACTATTGGTACAGTAGGGTGTCAAACCTTGACCGCTTGAGATTTTGTGTTCGATGAACACTGTTCGTAGGGTTTAGGGAGGAAAAATTTAAACTCTTCTTAAGTCGTACTTTATTTATTGTTCTTTCAGTGTACTCATTAAATAACTTTATTTAAAATAGTGACTTTATTGAGTGCAAAAATAAGTATGTACTTACAATGAAAAGAGTGCTCTCAAAACACTATTAAAATTACTTTTACAATATTTTATTTATAAAAGGTAATTTACGTTAAATACCACGAAGGTATATAAGTAGTTGGTATGTATAGAAAAGGGATTCGTAAGTCAAACATAAACTAGCAATTAAAAAATGTTAAAGTTGCTTAAAGTAAGCTCAGTTATATACATCGTGGTTATATCATTCTTTGACATTCTTGCTCTTATATAGGTATCAACTATACCTACAAAAACCATTCCTTCATTCGTAAAAAGCAAGTGGCAAATAATCTATGTAATGATTTTAATATGTACCTATTCTAAATGAGCATCCGTTCATTGCAATGCGTGGTCGGCAATAGAAGTTATTCATCATTATTGTCCAGTATCACATGCTCAATCTATTGAACACTAATGGCTCTATTAAATATCCTTCACAACAAAATTAAATTGTCCCCAATAAATTGCTGTCCATAATTTCGTGATTGGAATAATGTTGTAGTCAATTGTTTAGTATTGTGTGTGGTTTTTTTTATATATCAGAGGGGGCCCCCCTCTCAGGAGCATGTGAATTACCTGATGGAAAGCAATCACTACCGCCAATTGAGATCAGCAACACCAAGGGGTAGCAGATCCATTGCCAGCATACATGCCATTTACACACGGCTTTAATGTTTTCAAATACATGGTGCAATGGGCGTGCGTTTTCTAACTACATTACTTGTTTAGGTACGTATTGCATACCACAATAAATTTCATGAAAGCATCTACAGCTTTGTCAGAGTACTTGAGAGAGCATTGACGGGACATTATTATTTAATTTATTATATAGCTATTGCTCGCGATTTCGTTAGTGCATGTGCCGGTATCACTTAAGGAATTTAAATTCTTAACGACTACTTCGTGTATGCAAACCGTGTAATTTTTCGTTTGCTCTATGTATTCTATTATATTATATGTTATCCGGTTAGTCAATCAATTTCGTAGTTATTGTAACCTACTTATACGAAGAAGAAATATTGATGAAATTGCTGCAATATTGAGGAAACTTTAACGACCATGGTGGCCGGCCACACATTGAATATTGCTCGTTTAGACCATCCTTTATATTGTTGTTTACCATATTTGCAGGTATAACTTTTACCGCGATCGTCTGTACAGAAAAAATATTAAGAAAACTATAGAGTTTTATTGATACAAGCTCGTTTAGAATGAATAGATGTGAGATATAATCCACAAATGCTGAATTTTTATAACACATTTATTTACGAGTTCGTGTAAAATTTCGTATAAGGCAATCTCTCCATTTTTAATTGCTAGTTTATTCATTGCTTTATTCAAGTAGAAAGATAACTATTACAGTGACCTATCTACTTATAAAAAGTACATTGCTGTCGATATTAATTTATTGAATTAAAATGAACTGTGATGCACACACTATCTACATTATTGGAATCTACTAAAGTCGTTAACGTTTTACCTAGAAATGATAAATTAATAAATAAAATAATAATTAATTAATTAATTATCATTTCTATGTACTTACTCGTTTAATACAATCACAAGGGGATTCTAGAAAATAATACAAATTCCAAAGAGAAGTTAACACATCAATTTGAACCCAAGCCGATATTATTAGGCATTAGCAATCAGTCTGTATTAAAACTAAATATATTATAAATAATATATTTAGTTTTAAATACCGACTGATTGCTAATCCCTTACTCTATGCTAATGCCAAAGGGAGATTATATTCACACGACCTTTGTTTTGTATAACTATTACATACCATATTATTATACCATATTATTATTTATATTGATTTATAAATGTTGTTTTTATTTTATTTTGTCTGTGGTCGATATATTAATGCTATTTCACTAAAATAGCATTAATATAAAGAACGCCTCTGAAGTATCGACAACATCTAGTAGTAGTAGAGTGGTAGAGAGAGAGAGAGTAGATTTTATACAGAATGTCAACAGATATTTCGACAATCGACTTTGATAGAAAGGGAATGGTATTCGGAAATTGAAGTTTCTTGAAATGGATGGTATACTGCATTGTTATTAGGGTTATGTATGAGCCTCCATAATCGCAGTCTCTTTATTGATGATGATCAGTCGCCCACCCAGGAACTTACAAATTTATACAAATTAGCATTAAATTTATACCTACTTATTTTCTTTCGTATTCAAAGTGCCGTATACTGAAACGTAAATAGCAACGTTATTATAAGTAACTTTTCACATAAATTAAATCTAGCATCTTGTTACTTACGGCAAAAATAAATAGGTACTGAATTATTCATATTTGAAATAATAATAATAATGAATGAGAAATGTAATGCGAGGCGGGCGAGGTTTTTGGACAACGTTTTTGTTTTGTTAAGGTGTATTATTTATTATTCTTAGGGATGAGGTAGCTTTTAACTCTACTTAGGTTGGAGTCTTGCGAATTAAATTTGGAGCACTCAGACCTTCAAGCAAAAATTTCACCTTATTAAATTTGGACAGATTTTGCTAAAATTTTTAATACTCTATATATAGCTACTGTACCTACGCAGTTACATTCTGAAGTACCGACCACAGGCAACATAAAATAAAAATAACAATTACTAGTAAATAACAATTATATACATCATACAAACACCACAGTGTTAATATGTGGTGTAATCGTTATATGAAACAATACCAAGATGTTACTTATCACCGTCCACTTCCACCTGAGACCACCTGGGTGAACCGTGGTAAATTTTTTTTTACAACGGTTCACCTGAGTGTTCCGTTGGAAATATTAAATTTTCACCGTTAATAAGTATGTGGTTTAATCGTTCTGTTCTACCCTGAGACCACCTGGGTGTACCGTGGTATTTTTTTTATAACGCTTTACCTTATTAAATTTCCACCGTCCACATTTTTATCAAAACAGTTATGGCCAGCATCTTTTTAAGGTGTACCGTGATCTATATAAAGTTAAGGACGTCGAAGGATTCATTTAAGAAGTGAGCAGTTGTAAAAAGCTTACCTCGGTTCACCCAGGTGTCAGGAGAAGGACGGTGGTAAAAAAGGGGGTGGATCCTTTCAATATAACGAGTTACCTACCTGATCTTGTATGAGATCTGATTTGGGCAGCTTTCGTTTCTGTAGAATTTTATCGGGAATAAAAAAAGTTGAAGATTATACTGAAATTGTATAAGATTATAATATCTCTTTTTACATTTAAATAATTTGGGAGAAAATCTAGGATATACTCGTATATCAAGATTTAGGCGTCATGGAAGAACGTTATCAAGGTTTTTGGCATACGAATATGTCTGACTATTGCTGGTCCCTGATACGCCATTTTCTTAAATCTATACCACCTTTTGTTTGGTGTAGTTTACTTTTGTAAAACTTTTTATTAAATAAAAGTAAGCCGTATAGATACTATTTGCAAGGGCGATCTTGTTCCGTGAAGGAATCTCTTCCAGTGAACCTTTTCTTGGAAATGAATGATTGATTAGTTAAATATTATAAGTAGATTTTACTACATACTTTTTTAATAACGTTGTAATTTGAAACGTCAATCTGAAACTAGTAGACCAGAGTTACAAAAAATACTCTACTAAGCACTTGGACTAAGCGTACCATATAGGTAGGTACCATACGTAGTTATTAACAGTAAAAACTTTTCTTGTCATGGATGTACCTCCTAAGAACTAGTGTTATTCGACCGTGGTTACTAACCTGTTCATTTTAACTCCCGTGCCACTGTCCCATGGTGGATACAGCGTTGGTACGGCGATTTATACAGTGCTAAAATCGCGCCATGCGAAAGGTTAATAGGTACCTTAAGAATTCCTCCATAATAAATTTTGGGTAGTACACAATTGTTATAAGTGTAGTGGTTAAATTGGAAGCGCATATTTTATTATTGACTTGGGTTCAAATATCTCGCATGGAATTATTTGAATATATTTTTTTTATTACTAATGTTGAATTACCTACTTATTGAATGAAATTACCGGATGAATTAATTATTCAATAACATTATTCAAGTTGAATTTATTAAATGAACGAATTTTTAATAGCATTAAAAAGGTTCACAAACTATTCGCTGGGCATTTATAGTACCCAGCAAACGATTTATTGCGAAAGTCCAATCTCGAAGCCGATAAAAACGTTGCGTTTCATAAATAATACGCAATACTTCAGACCATATTTTATCCACTTTGAGATATGGCACCCATAGTAATTGTTTGTAGATAAATGGGAGCTATCAACAAACTATTGACATAAATTAAAATTTCGTAGGTATTTCAGCGAATGCCGTGGTTATCTTTATCAGGACAGTCATAAGAATAATTATTTAAAAATAATCGATATAATCGATTACTTTAATAACGCACAAGACATTGTACTCGTATAGGTGAATGTTTAATAAATATATTAAATAAATACTTAGTAGGTAGACATTATTCACAATACTATCAAACATTCGATCAAAAAGCATATTCATAAATCAGTGCTTGAATCTAACCTAGTGATATTCATTTTCCTTTTAACATAGAATTTGGTCGTGAAATATCCTAATTAAGAGATAGGTATATAAACATACTACAGAAATGAAGGCAACATCATTTATATTATACAAATATTATTAATATCTCATAGGAAAGTATCTATAATATATTTTAAGATTAAATTGGCGCAAATTGTATTATTACAAAGTTTATACTACGATATTTTATGTCAAATTGCATTGTTTATTATAGGCAATGAAAATAATTTCCAATAAGTCATAATCTAGTTTTATGACACGTAAGAAAAACAATGAAGTGAGAGGGGAGCGCCAGATGTATATTATATATCAATTAGTACAAATAGACACTACGTAAGTATTTACCTAGAATAAATAACATCGTCACGACGACTAACAAATGAGAAACAACATGAAAACTTCGACAGACAGCGAAAGTATGCTATAAAACAACTGTTTTATAAATAGGTAATTAAGTATACAAATCTTAAAATGTTATATCTACAATCACAAACAAGGAAATTCACAGTTTAAGGCGATACCTGCTACAAAAGTGGCACCCGTTGGATTAAAATGTCATACCATTTAGGACAAATTGCAGATATTTCTATGTTCAGTTTGTTACCAAGACAATAAAGTATTTTTACGTCATTATACAAGCACTCAAAATGTTTCGTTTTATAAGTTTTATTTAAAAGAGAGTGAAGTTTGAAAAATATTTAAAATTACTACTACTGAATAGAACGATTGCCATCAGATTTTTGAATGCGAAAATAAAACTTCATCGTAATTAGTGGCAATTGTGTTCAGCTCAGCTGGTAGAAAACATGAAGCAATAGACAAAACTAAAAATATTTGTCAGTAGTTCAACCCTAACACCTATTTTAGGGAAACTAAATATTCGTCGCGAACCAGCTTTAGCTTAGACATAGGAATTTATGATATTCATCCTAAATGCTAAGATATGTTTTTTTTAATCAAAGTGGCGCCACGTTCGCTGCAGGTATCGCCTTAATGATTTACATCGCTGTCTCTTACAATAAAATGAACTTACTTTTTACATTATGACCAAAATTCTCACAGCTTTGTCTTTCATTGTTCGCTTTGGTAGCGAGTAGTACGAGTAAATTCGTTAAATACTAAACTATTAGGTACAACTACACGTAGAGGTATTGGCATTATAGTCACAATCATTAACGACGCACACGAACGACTTCAACATAACTCGGACATCAAAGTAAATAAACTTGTATGGTAGGTTTGGATAAGTGTAACATAGACGAAAGAAAACTTCAAGTTAAAGAATTAAGTTACGTAAACATATAGAAAATATGCGAACGATTCGACACTGATAAAAATATTTGGCATTGAGTATACAAATAACAGTCGCGAAAAACTTATTAAAATTTACTCTTCTAGGAATCATGGTACAAAAACAACAGGTATGTGCAACAAACGTGAATTGGTCACGTGACTTGAACTTGCCTACGTTATAAGCTGTATTTTGTATGGTATTTGTCTATCAAACTCGTGACGTAACCTTGTCAAGATGCGGGAAGAACATACCTGGACTTTTTGTACCATGCTAGGAACAATCACTGTTGATCGTAGATGATAATTTTCCTATAACTTGATTCTTCAGCTTGAAGTAGGTATAGAATACTAATATTTATAGATCTGTTTTAATAACAGACCACAAAATGGAAGTATAATAAATAATTTACAAATATATGACAACGAAATTAATGAATACCACACTTTCAGTATAGAATATATACATAAATAAGGAATGAGATCATAGTTAGGTAACACTGATTATATCAGCATTAGATTAGAATATAAAAGAGTAACACGAATTTAGTCTTAGACTAGTTATTATTGCCGAAGTACTAGGTACATCAGATATACAGTCAGATATATTAGTTGTTACTGTAAAATCCCCAACGGCGGTAAATTCTACCAAGATTTACCAGTAAGACCTATTTATGAAGTCTTAATAAAACTCCGAAATGTTTTCGTTTATGGCTAATTATGAACTTTGACTGGCATTCTCCCAGTGAATTTTAAGTTTTATTTCAGAGATACAACCAATGTTCAGTAATCCACTACCGGACATATCTATCGGCCCATCACATGAAATTATATACAGGTGAGATGTTTTCAGCTTAACTTTTGAACTTATGAATATTAATGTAATGTGATAAATTTAGTGTCGTTTGAAAGGCACAAAAGTCTGCATTTAAACGCTCTCCCACATCGAAAGCGCGGGCGTGGAAACGCGACAAACTTAAATTCTTTCAGGTAGTATAGAATCGCGCGAAGTATTTGCGCGCTCCCACTCGCCCTTTCGATGTGGGGGAGGCCTTGCGACACAAAATTTATTACATTACATACAATTTGTTACGTTAAAAAGTCTTGCTGAAAACATCTCTTCTCTAGGACATTCTGTGGGGTGAGAGATGTGTCCGGGAGTGTAGTATATTTTGGTAAACTCCTGTTTATTAATATCCTAAATCAACAGGGTATGTTCCTGTTTGTTTGTTGTAGGTCACAAGAAAACCGAACCGAAAACAATGCGAACTAATCCAAACGCTATTATTTTTTAACATTTATAACATCTAAAAAAATCAAAGAGTCAATGCTAGTTAAAGTTGAAACTTATCAATAATCACAAGCCATTTAGAACTTTTACCAGTAAAAGTCGGCAAATCTTAGGTGTTACTGGCAAATCTTGAAATTTACCGTAGTTCCGGTTTTTACAATAACATAGCGAGTACATATACGTAAAACAGATTAAGTAATAAGGCCTATTAACAAGTATAATATAGTATAAACTATTACAACAATTAAGTAAATTAGGCAAAGTAACTGTCTAAAGTTAATTTCAGCGAACGTGATTGCTTAATTCATAAGTTTCACTTCACATACAGGTACAACCTTTCGACTGTCTGATCGCTCAAGGATATAATTTAAAACTTACTTTTATAGGAAACACACATAATATTCAGAAACATTCGCATTTATTTCTAAGGAGCGAAGTAGGTCCCTTGGATTCTAATTGAAGACATGAAGTTTTGGAAAGGTGTTCATAGAAACGGGATGCTTTGGGTAACAAGTATACCTTAAAATTTTTGGGTCATACATATGAACATCGTTCAACCGGTTCTAATTTTTGACGTGTAAGAATATAACCAACTAATGGTTTCATTTTCAAATATTATGCAGTGTTTGAATAAATATATATTATGCTAATATTACATGAAATATGAGGAGCTCGATGGCGTCGTTGTGCGTGTCAGTCTAATCGATCACGCAAGTTAAGCAACGTCGACCGTATCCTGTTCATGGATGGGTTTATTTATCTCAAGTTCCTCTGTGCTTCGGAGGGCACGTTAAAGCGTAGGTCCCGGCTGTTGTCATTAGACGACAGTCGTTAAGCCAAGTCAGCTTTTGGGCGGCTTGAAAACACTAGCCTCCGCCAATTGAACAGCGTGGTAGAGAATACTCTAAACCTCCTTCGATTGAAGGGAAGCCCGTATCCCAACAGTGGGATGATTATGGGTTGATGCCGACTTGAAATATGGTAATGACCCTCACTGTAGGCTACCCTTTAATGGATCCGGTGAAAGTATTCACAGCTGACTAATACAAACAAAACAAAAGTGGAAAGCAAAACAGGACAGAACCGTGAAATCTTGAAATGGCAACCATGGAAACTTTCTCTAATACAGAAGAAGATTTGAATTTAAAATGTACTATGAACAATAAGAAAAGATTGTTTTTTTTTATGGTCAGCTAGATACAACATAATAATAAAGAAGATAAAACTCTTTGGTTTTTTGATGTCAGCTGTGGGTGAATAATAAAAACATTAAAGTTTTCTAAATCGATGCCTATTTCATATAAGGTTATGTTAAACAAGAACATTATATTAATCTGCAATAATTGCTTTAACAAACAATTTTAATCTAAAGATCCAATTTCAAAAATTACTTTAGTAAGTGCTAAGTCGATTTTAGGTACTAATTTTATAAATGTTACGGAAAAATTGATTAGATTAAAATTAACCCGATATATTTTAGGATTAAGTTCACTATACGAAAATACAACTTTTGCTATAGATATGTTCTACGGATTGTTAAGCCGCGTTCAAAATCAGATTTTAAAGTAGGTAAATACTCAAAGATTTACAGCTTCTGCACTATGGTCCCTAGAGTAAAGGTTGTTTGTTTTCGTGTACTGACCTTGTTCCTAAAGTTTGTCGGGTTGATATTGTTACATCTTATATAATGTCCCAGAATTCACTATGATATTACAAACTAATAGTGTTTTATTAATACAGATCGATTCTAATTGATATCCGCAATCCGCACTTATGTATCCGATCCATGCATACACAAATTTTCTAAGCAATTATTTTCCTTGCTACAGTTGTAATTTTATTTCAATAAATAAAATTTCGCTTATATACATATAAAGTTTCAATACTGATAATATCTTGATCTATGTTTTAAATGCAATCACTTTGTCCGTAATTTTTATACTCACCAAACTTAATGTAGTGCTCTATTATATAACACTATTAATTTAGTTAATTTAAAAATGTTAAGAAACTCTTTCAATGCAATAATTTATATGGTAAAACATTTTATTTATATCTATAAAGTCACAAGATCTGAATATCACTTTGGTGTTTGAGTATAATATTAACATTTAAGGTCATATTAATAACTTGTATCACTTGGCTTCCGCTGTATCTCCTTCCTATGTACATGGTGACCTCCGGGCCCTTCTTCAAACAGCAGTTTCTAAGTCTTCGGAGACTAATTGGAAATGTTCTTGACCTGAAATAATATCTACATTTGAACTACAGCACCTCGTTATAGTACATACCTCTGTTAAATATTAAGGAAGGTTTAATTTTATGTATCGACAACCGTACGGGTATATACTACATATTCAATAAAGAGTATTATTTTTAACAACGATAGAGTAACGATAGGTCCTAATTAGCCCTCCACGCTATTTAAGTAAATAAATATTTCTGGACAAATTACACACGGCCATCTAATCTCAAAGTTTATGTAGCTAGTGCCGTAACAAAAGTAAGTATTTTTATTGTATTTCCAATGGTAAAACTTTAGTAAAAAAGGTGAAATAATTCCATCCTTTTAAAATATACTTTCCCATCAAACTTTGACCAAACTTTGATAAAACAAGTTGGGCATAAGTTAATAAAATTTTAAGATCGCAATCCCGTACAGTTTTTTTTGTATTTTAAGAAACTGATAACTCTCATCTCTTCCAAGGCTTTTAATGTCTTATTTGCCATATTGCTGTCTCTCGCATTGCCAAGGGGTGAAGCCAAACTCCAAAGCTAGTCTATCCTAGTAATTTCTTCGGACTAAATTCGTTGTGAGTTCCAAGGCAGCCGTAGTTTTACCCCTGGGACTGCAATGGTCTTCATTGCTTATTGCCATTTTTGGTGGTGTAATCGTGGCTACACAGGAGACACAGTGGTGGGAATGTGTGATGGGCCAACCCCATCGCTTTAAAAAAAATACTGATTTTTTTTTTATAATTTTAGAATATTGGTAAGTAGCCAATTAAGCTCGCGTCTCTATTTTCTGACTATGATGTTGATAAATTTGAAACAAAAATCTATAGCTACTCTCTAATCTATTACTTACTTTCTAAGTATGCTGCTAAATCGTGGTCCTCAGCCCGTAGAGCAAGATGTCTCGGGGTGAGGCCAGCGTGATCCTGCCGCGTGAGGGAAGCTCCTCCCGCAACTAGCATGCAGCATATCGCTCGTCTTTTATGTGCTGCTGCTTTATGCAAAGCGGTTTGCCCGCGTTCGTTATCGCGCATGTTGAGGATTGCCGTCGGAGCGCAGGCTATCAGGTACTTCACAATCTCCTTGTTGCCGTATCGAGCCGCAATATGCAACGCGGTTTGGCCACTCGCATCTATGGATAGTAGAGAATAGCCCGCTGCGTGCAACTCCTTCATCTTTTAACAGAATTTCATATTTACACAGGCTGGATGAGTTATTCAGTAATCAGAGTGATTTTGTGGTATTGTATTAGTGCGAGCAAATGATAATGGGGATAGGGCTCGCCTGTTGATCTTGAGTTCTCATAATTATCTCTCTTTGAGACCATCACTAAATATATGTATATTTTTCCATAAAGAAAAAAAAATATGTTTATAGTGTTGATTAATAGTGTTGGTAATTTCTGAAATCTGGTATAGTTTTACGACTATGGGAAGAATCAATGCCAGCCCATAAGTAAGTAGTTTATACCAAAATAATACTACTATCATTAACTTCTTTAATTATGTAATTAAATATACTTAAAATATTAGAGGAAGTAATTATTTTCTGAAATAATATCAGGTTCATTTAAGGAATGCTAAAATTAGTTGTCTTACCACTTTCAAATCTCCGACTTTCGCCGCTTTCAAAAGGGCATCAGATGTTTTCTCCAATAAATTTCTGAAACAAAGCCGAATATTTATTTTGAACCGGCCAAAATTACATCAACTTTGTAAAGTAAATTAATTTGATACAATTACGAAGTTCGATTTCAATAATTTATAACTCTATTGTTAGGCAATTAATATGCTAACAAGCAGCGTTAAACACTACACTACATTATTAATAGTCAGTGATTCTCACCTATAGCCAAAAACTTCTTGGTCAAGTCCAAAAAGTTTTTCATGTATGCTGCATGCAATAGAAGAGAGAAGAAATAGAGTGCAGATATTAGATCCGAGATATGTGTGCGTCGTGCTTTAGAGGTCATACGTGTGCGGTAAACCTAACAACATAATTATCACACTGTTAATTATGAAATCAATCCAACCAGAATTAGTATTCACCAACAGTTTACAGTACAGAGCTAAAGACTCAGTAAGCGTGCATTATATTATATGTATAGTCTCGACTACTCATATTGGTAGACTTAGATTCTATATCACTCTATGAAAATATTTTAGCGGCATTGGCATTGCTAAAGATATAGTGATATAATCAAGGGCCCTACCGGGTAAGCTGAAGCCAATTCCCATCGGAATTTTTTATTGTGAATATCAACATTTAGCTCTGATTTATGGTACTTTTTGCTTGCTTAGCTGGTAGAAACTCTGGAGCTCTAATAATTAAGATGTAGGTGTTTCTCAATAACTAAACCATTAAGCGTGTTTTTGGAATCAAAATATACGATGGTAATAAAATTGGCTTCAGCTTCAGCGGTAGCACCCCAAAAATCTCTATCGACGTAAAAGTTTGATGCTAATTGGTAGTACTAATAAGAATTTACAACTAATAAGTAATGCCAAGACCATGTTAACTTTATGTACTTATTTGAAAAGGCACACGAACACAACACAACCGAATATTAGTATGTTGTACTTACGTCTTGAAACGTGCTATCGAATCACGTGTGGGTTGATGTTCCTTGGCAGGAGGGCTAGTGCAGAGCGGCGGGGAGTTGGACTCTTGGATGGTTGCTGTGATCACCTTCGGCGAGGGCGGCTGTGGCGCCGGCGTCTTTGGAGTACTCGGAGTGAGTGGTTTTGGAGCAGGTGGCGCTTGAGTTATTGGAGTTGCAGGCGGGGGTGTTTGAGGAGTTAAAAGCTCTTCAGAAGTCCGGGCTGGGCTACCCAAACCCGACTCACTGTCAAGAAATAAAATAAATATTAAGCAATTTTGAGATTTAACAATATTGTTTATTTTGACATTTAGCATCTATACTTATATAAAATTGAAATGGTGAAGTGTTCAGTTAAAAAAAATCGGAAGTAATCTGTACATATATAATATTTCTATATAATATATATATGCACCTTCTACTAACATAACATAATACTATAGCTGGACTTGTGTCCAGGATGCTCTAAATTCGTTTCGCGGCGTGGCAGGAATCATTTGTCTATGTCATCATTACGCGCTTGGCTACTATCTCCTAAAGGCCATAGGAGACATGCTGCTTTTAGCATAAGCGATTAGCGTTTTTGCGTTTAAATATAACGTTATGAAAAGTTTAAAAACAGTTGAACTGTATGAAACGTTAAGAACGTTAAAAACCTATTATTGGATTACATCGTATTTTGGCGACTTGTTGTGTTTGGCTTTCATTTGTTTGAAAGACGAGCCACGTACCGTATACGCTAAAGCTAAAGTTCCTGACGCTGGCATAGTAATGTGAGTGAAGTGTAGCGTTAGGTCGCTGCATTGAGTGTGCCATGTCGAACGTGGATTGTCCATAGATGGGTTTATTTATCTCGAGTTCCTCCGTGATTTGAAGGTCACGTTAAGCCAAGTCAGTGGCCTTCAGACGGCTTGAAAACACTGGCCCCAGCCATTCCTCAGGTGAACACCGTAATGAGATCGTAGCGGGGAGATCCGTATCCCAGTAGTGCGATGAATAAGGGTTGACGATCGCCGATGCTAAGACGCCTATCTGCTAGGGTCCTAATATCTAGTTTTGTTCGGCGCCGGGTTGTAAACCGTGAAAAACCGTCATCATCGCTATTAATTTCCCACTCCATTAACGCTACACTTATAGTATCTTCGCTTTTGTTGGTCGACCTCAGAGATCACCCCTTTTTATTGGGTATAGATAATAAATAAAGAATTTATGTGCCAAGCAATAATACTGCCTGTTTTTGAAGTGAAAACTTCTTTAGCGGCATTGTGCACTTTTTGGGATGGGTAAAAAATGTCAGGACACGTGACCTGATCGAAAATTCGTAAGACGGAGGAAGAGTAGACCGCCGGCGCGGCGTAGCAGGGGAAGTAATATCCCCTCTCTTTCTACCGCGCGGCGAAAATTTATGCCTGCTCCTGTTGTTTATTTTTAATGTAATATAAAATGTCATATTTGTGTACAATAGCGCAATAAATGAATTTTGTATTTTACCACATAAATGATAGTATTTTTATACTGATAAATGAAGCAATTCGTGCTAAATTATTCCATAACTATTCCAAAATATTCAAAAATGCACAACGTTAATGTTCAAGTTTTCACTTCTGCCGGCACTCCCGGAGTGCGACCCGTTTTTTTTTTATAAACTACGGTTACCGTAGAATATAGACCTTCGCAATGCCAGAAGCGTGTGCTTTGGCACCCTGACCAACAACGCAGTTGCAGCAGCAGTCTGCCAGAGTGTGTCGGAGTGTGTGTATGAGGCCACCAGACAACCGTGACCTTACGCACTGGCAGAAAGGCAATAAACCTCAAGGTCATTAGAGTATATTTGTTTCAACCTCAAATTCTTTTAAATAACTCTCCCCCGAAAATGCTATACTTTGATCAGGTGTCTGACAAGTCGGAGAGTATTATTAGCTTAAGTTGCAAATAAATGAGTGAAATTTGTTAAAAGGCGGTGTGCTCTACTCGAGAGACGTTTCATCACAGTAAAGTTGAGTAACTTTCCCAGCGCGACTAATAAATCTTACAAGTAGGTAAGCACTACAAGCAAACTTGCCAACTGCTCCGGGAGCTGCGCGCTCGTTGCAAAGTTTTACAGCGCCAACCTCATAGCCAATGCTAACACTGTGATAAATATATAATTGCTCGACCGACCGACTTAGGAACTTTTGAGAATAGTAGGGAAACGTCAAATGGTGAAAATTCTCATCATTTATTATTATTCTATGGCTAGAGAAGTTTGGAGATCGAATAGTAGAGGTACAGAAGTTATGATGTTATATATAGGTATATATATCTCTAGATACTACTACGGACGGACTAGGCATCAAAAACGAACATCCATAAACTATGTCACCTCGCTATAAGTTCGCACTAGCAACATAGTACAAATAGAGAAGTAGGAGAACTCAAGCCCCGAGCGGGAGATAATAGCCTAAACACGTAGGGCTGTCGCTTAATAGTTTATTCAACCGTCAAAAATACTTAGTCAATCTCTATTATACAAAATTAAGTAAGGTACAAAATACAAAATTAAGTAGGGTAAGTGTTAGGGATCTGTAACAAAAAGCCGGCCAAGTGCGAGTCGGACTCGGTCACGAAGGGTTCCGTACCAAAAACGACACACAATCACGTTTGTTGTATGGGAGCCCCCCTTAAATATTTATTTTATTCTGTTTTTATTATTTGTTGTTATAGCGCCAACAGAAATACATCATTTGTAAAAATTTTAACTGTCTAGCTACCACGGTTCATGAGATACCTACAGACCTTGGTGACAGACGGACAGACAGACGGACACCGGAGTCTTAGTAATAGGGTCCCGTTTTTACCCTTTGGGTGTGGAAATCTAAAAAGAATAAAAATAATTATTTTTGTACATACACCAGGAGTGACTGCAACTTTTTCATTACCTACATTTTAATGCATGCTTACTCAGTGACAAACGAGCAGACAGCCACCTGATGGTGAGCGGTAACTGTCGCCCATAACATCCACGATTCACGCATTCAAGCTGTTGGCAACAAAAATGCTGAATCGCAGGTGCGTTGTCCTTCAAACCGGAACACAAAACACAACAATGCAAGCATTGTTGCTTGGCGGCAGAAATAGATAAGGCAGTGGTCCTCACCCAGGCGGACTCCTACCATTTGATAAAACCTACTTCATGTTATCTGTTTAGTGATTTGAAAAATTACGGTCTAAATAGGAATAGGATTAATTAAAACGTAGCTTTACTGAATCATAATATTTATTCAAATAATCCAAATTATTATGAAAATATATTTTTATTAAGTACCTATTATATATTATTTTTTACACTAAACTATTTTTAATACTTTTTAATTTACACACTTATCATGTGATTATTAGGAGTGTCGGTGGCCGAATGGTTGGAGTATCCGACAAATTGTTATTGAGACATCCATGAACACTGCAATGTTTTTATGGCTAGTCGACTTTGTAGCCATCTTTAACGAATTTGTAGTTATATACGACGTAGGTAGGTACCTAAATGTTCAAATTATTAACGAACGTCAGCGCGGGTGCGAATCTTGCGCGGTTTTGCGTACGGCGCAGCTCCGACCCCGACTGGCGCTCCATATAACCTCCTATAAATGTTGTCAGTGTGTGCGTGCGACGGCCATACGTACGAGCGCGCTCACATACAAACCGCGCTCGGTGCGTTTGTATGAAGTTACCTTACTTCTCTATTTATACTATGCTAGCAACGACGACGAATCTGACGTTTATGTAATTGTTTGAAATAATTTTAAAATTATTATAGAAATAATTGGTAAAAATGCGATCATCTCTATTTCTTAAATGCATAATTTAAGTTGATAAAATAATTAAAGCTCAAGGCACCACTAGACACGAAATTACAAAATATTAATTGGCTTTAATCTTCTATCTTCTTTAATATCTTAGATAATTTTATATTTTTGAAAGAAAAAATGCCGCTATTTTGCACTCGGCGAGGAAAAAAGATAATTAAAGATTAATATTATTCAAAATTCAAAATTCAAAATATCTTTATTCCTTGGACTTTATAAAGCACTTAGAAACGTCATACAAATTAAATATAAGAATATGTATAAATCATCACTACTCTAAATCCGCAGAGCTTAGATTCACTTTCATCACACTATCTTGAATGTGAAAGTGAATTTAAGTGCCAGTTCCGGCGACGGGGCTTCTTGAGAAGAACTGGCAAGAAACTCAAGGCCGACTCTTTTAATTGCCAATATCGTTACATTAAATACAAATACAATCATTAACATAACATAACAAGAGCAATTCATTTCCAAATACTTTTATCATTTATGTAATCCGAGATACAATAGTAAGCCTTTTGACATAGTATAGTTTTGATATATTTCTTAAATTTACCCATGGATAATTTAAACGCGTCGTTTGGAAGTTTATTGTAGAAGCGTATACATTGACCTGGGAACGAGTTAGAGATTTTATGGAGCCTAGTAATATGCATAGCGAGTTTGTTTTTATTTCTTAAATTTAATTGATGGAGATCATTGGAATGCTATTTTACTTAAGATGTCTCATCATCTCAAGACCATTTCAATATTGTCAGAGATGTCAAAGTGAATTGTTTGTAAACGTAGAGTCGCCACAAAAGTCAACGATTTTCCAATAACTGCATAAATAAAATTATCAATTTGTCTGTTTAGTATTGAAAAAGACCATAATTATTCATTGTCAGGAAATTCGTTAAACGAATTTGTACATAATTTGAAAAGAACAAAAGCCTAAACATACAAAAGTCTCAGATGTCACAAAGCTAACACATCAATTGTTGTATTTAAAATATTTCAGGGTTATTTTCTGTAGATGTGTAGGTATCTATCATCTCCCGCATTGTCTATCGGTATGTCATTTGATAATATTTTATCGCCGAGTAATATTCAATGTGTTAGGAGCAGCAGGAGGAGCAGTCTTCACAGCTGCGGGACTACATGATCGTAAATTATTGTACCAATATGATAGCGAGTTAAATGTCAATATTTTATATTATGCACTTTTTAGATCTATAGCTGTGTCTATAGTCAGAAAAAGACAGCCGTCTTTGGCTGTAAAGGTATTACACGGCACGACTACACGTTTTACATATAGCTAATTATCAAACAAAATAATGGCTAGTCTGTGCAATCAAAAACCCTATCCAGAGTCTTGTTGTTTCCTTACAAGTGAGTAAGGTCATCAAAAAGCTCTCAGAAATTGTTGCAGCGGCCTTTGTATGTGTCTATTTGTAGTGCATATCTAAAAAACTACATCTAAGTCGGATTGCGAAAATTATTATTTAGTTGTAAATTAAATAAATTACAAACTCAAACATGAAGTCGGTTTAATTTTTTTAAATTAGTTTCTTTGGTAGTTGTAAAATACATTCATTGTATTTGTGTAACTTTAGTTTTTATAACCGTTTAAGAACTGTGATTTTGTATGAAGAAATACTACTAATCGTCTGCTTTCGTACCTGGCATGCGACTCTGGCACATCCAACGAGACTCCAGCGCTCGGCGTGTCGACACTCTGGGAAATGTCTAGAGAGACCGACAATCCCGTGGTGGTATCGAGAGAAACCGAGGGTCCGGTGCGGTCCAGCGACGCGGTGGCGGTGGTGTCCGGGTGTGCTGTGGACTCGGTGTCAGGAGTCAATGGCGCCGCGTCCAGTATGTAAATGTTCTCGTGGCCGATATCCGTGGGATAGTGGAGATTCTCCTGGGCTTTGTCGATGCGGAAAAATCGTTCCGCTGTCACAGCTGGCAAGGCAAACAATGAAATTTGTAATATGCTATTCTTTTTAGTACTTACCACTAATACTGAGTGAATTTTGTAAAATTTTAGTTTTAGTCACCTAAATACAGTTCAGCAAAAAAGTCAAGTAACTATAATAGGACCGGGAATAAAAAATAGGATACTCGTATCTTAGAAGATAACATGCATATTATTATGAGACTTTGTCTAACATCTACAATAAATAGATCAATTTATAAAACTTTTCTTAATCTATCTATGCAGATTTGTGAATATTTAATTTTTAATTATTGTTATATATCTCTTCTGCAGACTGCAATTACAACAACACGTACAGCGTTATATTTCCAACATAAGATAATCTCGAGTAGAATGAATAACAGCTTAGTTCATATCTTGTTCATAACTTATACTGGAAGTATAACGCTTTTTACGCGTGGTTGATTGTAAATATTATAAAATAATAAATAGTATTCTTCAATTTATCCGTATCATATGCATTATAAGTCAAATTTTTAATTCCCAATGCATCCTAGGTAGTGATGCAACATGAAAAAAAGGACTTTGTTTTTTTTCACTATGTTGAAAAAAAACATGAAAAAATTTAGATCCCTTGTTTTTATTCCCAAAATTGTTTTTTTTTTTCTGAAAAAATATCTGTAGAAGTTTAAATATAATGACAAATTATTATATTATTAACACGTATTATGAAATGTAGTAAAGTTAACTTATATAAGTACCTACTTACTAATTATTTACTTACTATACCATTTTTGAGACGACATTTTATTATACATGTTGTTCGGAATATCAAAATCATAACAGTTTTTACCATCCATGAAACGTTTTGTGTGCAAAATACTAACTATAGCCTCTGTTGAAAGGCTAAAAAAAATTTATTGCCGAGAAAATACGTTCTACGTTTGCTGATGAGTGGGGTAAAGACAAAATGTTAAATATAAATGAAGTCAGGGTTCCGAACATAGGGGGTTTCCCTAACCAAAAGTATGGTTGGTTTAAAAATACATCAGAAAACGAGTATAATATTTTAAGTATTAATTTTTATACCGTAAATACTTTAATAATTTCGTACTGTTGAAACTGTTGGTACTGTTGAAAAAAAACATGCTTCAGAAAAAAAACGTTTTTTTTTCAAGTTTTTTTTTCACGACAGAAAAAAAACAGTTTTTTTGCAACACTAATCCTAGGCTATATAGGCCCAGAGTCAATTCTATGTCTATGAAATTCACATTAATTCATATATTATTATAACAAGGGTTCTACGGAAATAAAAAAATGTATATACAAGAGGTCTACGGGACAAAAAAATTTGGGGATCTCTGACTCAAAGGAATCAATTAATTGAAAAAATACGTAACTACCATACGTCCTAATTACAACCAAAAAAACATAGACAAACCTAAAGAGAGAGACAAGTTGCAAACCTAACATTATCTAACATACCTAAGTTAAACAAAGGTACAATAAAAATGTATATTTATCTTTTTTCTTTAGGTATTTCAGTTTGCAGTGACATGAACAATACAACAGGCAAATAAATTGTCTGCAAAGTCTTATAAGTGTACGGGCACATAAGAAATACAAAAGGGATTGAAGAATAAAAGAGGACGCAAAGGATGTCTGAAGATACTTACAATCGACGAACCACCAGTCGACGAGATTCGAGTAGGCTTGAGATTCTTTGATCATGTTTTGAATGAGAGTGCGCATTTGCTCCAAGTCCGCGGCTGGGTTCACGTCCAAAGTACCCACACGCTCCGCTGTAATAGGAAAGTTCATTAGTCCTAGCATGGTACAAAGAAATATGGTATGGTCTTTAGCGACAAATGTAGTCACGTGACTTGGCTTGCCAACGTCATCAGCTGTATTTTGTATGGACAAGACAATTAAATAAAAAAATTAAAAACTCCCGAACTCCTCGCACTAGCGTCTAGTCAAGCCGATTCATTTGATATCCATATTGAGGGAGTTGTGAAAAAAGAAATATAATTCGCCATTTTTTAGTCGCGGCCATCTCGGATTTGACATTTAGTGTATAGTATTCTACTAGTCAAGTCCTTTCATTTGATACGTATGTTGAAAGGGTTGTGAAAAAATATGTAATCCATCATTTTGTGGCGGCGGCCATTTGGACCGGTTTTCATCAAACATAGCTAAGAACTCTCCCGCCTAATTCACTTTTCAAATTAAAAAAAAATCGAAATCGTTTCATCTTATTATATTATATAGAACAAAATAGGGGCGAGCACCCCGCCTTGAGGAACCCCAAAATTGTTTGATTTGAAATCAGACCGATACGTTTCTATATATATATTGTCCATCTTTACATGTAATTTTTGTTATTTCTGTACATTGTTTCCTATTTGTTAGATAACTTTTCAACCATTCGTGAGCTTTTCCTCTTATGCATATGGCATACTCTAATTTTTTTATAAGTTTTTCATGATTAACAAAGTTAAAAGCTTTACTCATGTCTAAAAAAATTGCAACGACTGGCTTACCACTATTTAATAGTGTCTGTTATCGTCTTGATCAATTCAAAACATGCCAAGGTTGTATTGTATTGTCACATAGATGGCGCTCCAATAAAAGTATAGTTTTTCTACTTGTCAATAGATGGCGTTAGTTGTATGGGGCTTTTTTTTGTCAGCTGTGTGTTATGAACACAGAAATAAAAAAGGACTAGAAATAACAAGTGGGCGTTACCCGCGTAGGTCAATATACTCCAATTTGGCATATCTCGATCGTCGCATATCTCAGTCGTCATTTGTCACAGCCGCGGAAACAATCATAGAAAAAAAATATAAAAATGCCTTCTTGTGCCATATTATCGTGTAAGAATAATAGTAGCAAAAATAATGTGTCTAATGGTGGCATTTCATACCATCGGTAAGTAATATTTCTCATTATTTTCATTATTTAATAGAATTTAAGCATATTCAATAAAATGCACAAACGCGAACAAACTAAAGTAACCTTTATGCGTTTAATTTTAAGGTCAAATTTCTAACGCACTCCACGTCTCTTGTTTAGAACATTCTAGCGTTAATCGATTAGTGATGTGACTCATGTATCGTCAGTATTTATTTACTTGATTATTTACTCCCATCACGATATTGAAACAGTATAATTTTTGAATTATGAAAAAATATTATATCATAATTATGAACATAATATAATAAATTGTAAGAAATGTTATAAATTATAAATAAATATAGGCAGGCATAAGAAACCAGCTGTAGCGCGAGGCTTCGCTCGCGTAGCACTTCGTTGTCACATATAAAGTATCCTATATATTAATCCAGACTATCTATATTTGTGCAAAATTTCATCTAGTCTGATCGAGTCACAAAGTTCTAAACATCCTCACAAACTGTCGCATTTATAATTATTAGTGTGAAGTATGATTTCACCTATCATCATCATATATCATCATAATTAATAAGTTTTTTCAAAAAAATATTTTTTGGGACAAGCTTCTACGGCAGCTTTTACGTTTATCATGCATTGTCATCCAAACAAACGTGTACTACAAAATTTCAGCTCAATCGGTTGAAAATCTGTCTCAAAATTAAGTTGCACCACCCGAATGCATTCCACCCGAACAAACATTGTTACATACTGACATACATACATTGTAAGTTGAAGAAAAGATTGTAAAAATATTCAATTTTATGGTACCAAAAATTATAATAGGTAGATATTCATTAATCCGGTAGCAGTACTCGGTGATACTTGGTGTTCCTCATTACTACATCACTTCGAAAAGTAGTGATATCGACATTCGTGCAGTACGGTCATTCAAATATCAGCCTTTAGTCAAGGACAGAAGTCATAATATTAAAATCAATATTAGTAGCGCCACCTTGCGTCGATTAGCTATACTGTTTAGAATCTGACAGAATAAGAAGTACAGCTATTGCTCACTAGATGCTTATTCGGGATTTAATTGTTTATGAACCGTGTCATAACTGCATAAGGTTGAATTTAAACTAACATATTTTTGTATATATGTCATTTTTTACAGTATTTTTAGACCAATCATAGCACAAACATGCATGTAGTAACACGTTAACATTTTGCTTTACATGTGTGAGTTTGGCGACAAAGGTTTTCTTACTAATAGGTCGTCATACGATTTCTACCTGTTTTTTTTATTTCTGTGGTTATGAATGCCTTCGTTTACAATTATTTTAAATTACAACTGCCAAATCTGATTTCAATTTGTAAAATACACCACTTAAATGTTCGAATGTTTACATATATTTGTAGTAATAATGTGTTTTAATGATATTTGATCGAAATACATATTGTCCAATCATTGTTTGTTTACTTGTGCAAGTCCGTAATGTTGTTCACTATTATAGTCACTTATACTGTCCACAATCACTTATATTTTAGCGTAATACCATTTGACACAGCTATTTACATTTAATATCACTTGTTAGTATAAAAAACTAGAAATAAACACAGTTGTACTATTTTTAGAATTTATTTTACGTGGAGTCAATGTTTAACTCGCCACACTACCGTGACCAAACACCAATTTCTACCATGTCACGAGTCATTGAATGTCTCTAACTACATAGTAGCTCTGTTGACTCCATTAGAGCTGCCATGTCAAGACTATCTAGATTCGGCAGCAGTTACTTATGAATAGTTTATTTCATGAACTTCGAAATGGCAGAATCTGTTTTTCCCGCTATATAAAGAATTCAGTGTTTTGTTTTGTTTCAAGGTTAGACGACGAAGACCCTTGTGGTTTGTCTCTGCATATTAATGTAGAGCGTTTCGATGAAATATTGTATTCTATTGCAGCGGCGGATAGTTTGTTTAATATAGATTAAACAATATAATTATTTAGAAATTACAATAAAATATCTGTGCTTCAGAGGGCACGTTAAGCTGTCGGTCCCGACTGTTGTCATTAGATGATCGTCAGTGACAAACCATGTCAGAGGCCTTTAGTTACACTCTTACGTTTTTAGTAATAAATGTTGTCAGATTATAGCGTTGTTTTAATATAGAATAATAACTTTTTTTTACAAATTATGTAGAGACCCTTTTCATAATATGAAAGTTAAAATGCCCGTATGTATAGACGCATTATGACAAAACATTGTAATGTCGCACAGCGATGATAAACCATTAACTTTTTCAGTGAACTCTAACAACTGTCGCTATATCGCTAGATTTTGTAATTAGATTGCGAGAATCGATTGGCAGCCTTTTTGCGGAATACTCGCAGAATTGTGGCGCAGCGGGAAGCATGGAAATAACAATCAGACTGCGGCCGGCGCAGCGGGTAAGAGCGTTTAAATTAACCATGTTTGCCTATAATAATTCATAAGCACGACTTGTTCCCGGTAATGGAGCTATAAATAAGAACAACAACAAAATAAAGTTCATTACCTGTTTTAGCGAGCAATTCCTTATCGTAATGGTGCCGCTCGTAGTCTGCCATCGTTATGAGATTCACTGTGAGTGTCAGTTTATCCACCGTCGTTTGCCTGAAACAAAACGAGTTATTGCGCGAGGAGAATAATATGTGTGTTTTATTACATGATGTCGTCCTTACGGCGGGTTGAATGGTGGAAGGCAACAAGATTACATCAAATATATTAACGGTAAAAAGGCATGTTTTGTTCATGGATAAAATGAAGTATTTCTGAAAGACAATTTTGGATCGTCTTTAAATCTTCATATAATATTCTCTAGACGAGTCGGTAGATGACTTGTAATTGGAAAACTGGCACCGCCACCCGTGTGCCTGATTATTTTTTTATTATTTTTCGTCAGTCGACTCCGATCACTCGATATCTATCACGTAAAATGTAGAATATGTATAAATAAATTACTGTACGCGTGTATGTATGTAATGTATTATACCACAAAACAATACAAAGAAAAGAAGTAAATTAAACAGTATAAAGGCGGACTTATCTCTGAAAGAATACTGCATAAATATTTTTTAAATAACAAACAGGAGACCCAGTTTCGCTCAAATACAACGCAGTTGATGGTAGCCTGGTGGTCGAGTGGATAGCGATATCAATTTTATGGATAGTTTAATGCCACATAACATAAGTCGCGGTTTTAGTCCCCACATAAGACAAACATTTGTACGAATGATTGTGTTTCTGGTCTGAGTGTTTTCTATTATAAGTGTGTATTTACAAAGAAATAAGTATGTCTATCAGGTAACCCATGGTACATACTTTGTTCAGTTTGAGATTGGATGACGTTGTGTAATTTGTCCCGGAATATTTATTTATTTGGATACTAACGGTGCAGTAGTTCTTCCAGGTTTCTTCTTAGCGAGCATGGTGGCTTGGTTGAGTCTGGACAGGGTGATAGTGGAAGGCGCTAGCCGGCACGCCTCTCCATCCACCTGCATCGGGATCACCTTCGTGGTGACGATCTTCGCGGTCTTGCACTGAGTGATGCATGTGCCGTGTCCGCCGGCTTGTAGAAGCGGCTATGAGGAATAAATTATAGATGTATAAATCAGCTGAATATAGAAACACAAATAAAGTTGTTGAGAAAGGTATGGAAAAAAAACCAGGTGCTTTCTGCCCGTATAATATTGCCTAGATTATGTCACGAGTAGTTGTCAAAATGTTATTTTTCATACAAAATACAGCTGATGACGCAGGCAAATCACGTGACCTCTTTAACACTAAAGAACATACCTATTGTTTTTATAACATGTATGGAGTAAGGTAAATCTATGTGTATTGACATTTTATCTTATCAGATCTTATTGCAATGTAGTTTTATTACTTGATACCAGTGCTTCGATTCCAGTAAATGTTTAACCGCTACGTTATCGCAGCGACTCAGTCGCTGAAGCACTTTAGATGCGTTCACACGACGACAACTCGATTGGATTTCTTCACGATTACTATTTCTCCGTATACTCGATACTTAGCCTCACAAGGACCATCCAATTCAATTGTAACGAACAATTATAACTTATGGAATGGTCCACATGTGAATAATTGTTAAATAAACTGGAAAATAGAATACATGAAAAATTCGAATTTAATAGTCATCGCGTGAACGCAGCAACGATTGAACTTTACGAGAATGGGACTACTGGTTATCGAAATATTTCTTAGATATTTATGATAAAAAATAATTCAGTGGTTTCTTTTTTTTTCTTTTTTATACTACGTCGGGTGGCAGACAAGCATACGGCCCGCCTGATGCGAATCGGTTACCGTAGCCATATTAAAGCTCGCAACATAAAATATCGCTCGCGCGCCGCTACCCCTCCTGCCAATGCAGCATTTCCTTTCTTTCTGGTGACCTCACTCACTCGCAGGAACACAATAACTCTCAAGGGAATTGTTATTTGGTTGCGGTATTCTGTGAGGTGGAGGTACGTTACCCAGTCGGGTAGCTTACAATTACGCTCCCTACCTCTCTTTTCGCCAGAGCTTCGTTTGTCAGTCAGCGGGTCATCGGGTACACCGCGTGCACCGCGTGCAGGTGAAGTTGGCTTTGGTTCAAAGTAATGTAGATGAATCACTTACACCCCAAACTACTTTCTTTTACTTTCAAGATACGGCTTGTTTTGATGCAACGATGGCAAATGGCTCTAATGATTTTAATAATTTTTAGAATGCTCCTAGTAACATTCAATGGTATTTGGACATTTTTTTTTATTACAAGAAGTAGGTAAATATTTTTAACCGAATATATTTTCAGATAAATGAAAAATATTACCTAATAAACAATGAAAATTATTTATAATAAGTAATTATTTTTTAGTGATTTCATAACATCACCTTTTATAATGCTAATGTATGACTGGGCGACGCGCGCTCTCTCAAAAACGGTTAAACGCACAAAAAAATGTTTCATACAAATTTTGTTGAGAATTTATTGCTCTACAATTTTTATAATTAACGTAAAAATCATAGCAGGCGAGATATTTGCAAAAAACATTTTTTTGTGACCTTTGATATCTTGCAATGCGGATACCAGATTTTATGAGACTTTTGAGACACTTTTAGAATCCCAAAATAAAGGTTTATACAAGTTTACAGTTTATTTATCTCCCATTTCGAAGTTGACATTTTAGATGAGATTTATATGGACATATATCGGTGCCTATGGGGACTTCATGTCAAATCACATTCTTAATAATCATACACACCCTTTCACACACACTCACTCACAAACATTAAACACATAGAGAGGCAATTTTACACTTAATTCTAATTTTAATGATCTTCAATAATTTACTAATTTATTATTATATTGTTATTAAGTTCGATAATTAATATGAATTGTATAAATGTGTCCTATTACTTGCTATGTATTTTACTAATGCAGATTGAATAATTAATAATTTATTTAGATGGTTAATTGATACAAGTATTATTTCTGCATTAATGTTATTGCCTGTAAGAAGTGATTGATGTATGATACAGGCTTCTAGCCTAGTTCAGACACTAAAAAACTAATTTGGCAAGATGTTATATTTGTATATTATTTATTATGTAATTGTATATTATGAAAATGAAATAAATATTATTATTATTAAAAAAAATGTAGTCTAAAAATAATTATCTTTAATTTTTTAATCGAGTATTCAAGTTTTTTAATCACAGAAAATGTAGCAAATAAGGTTTTTGGTAGCGACAAATTTTTATCATTATTGTAGTGATAACAAAGTAGGAAAGCAGTTAAAATTTCAGTAAGGCTTTCGCTATATATATAAGACAGTCCAAATCCGTACTAAAAATATATTGCGGAGGCGAATGCATTCGCCAGGCGTCTAAAAATAAGGAGAGTTATCGATTTCCTACCAGCTGGCAACACTCACCAGTTGATATGTAGTCAAACCCACTACTTCTATTAATCCATCTTCAGTGGAAGGTTCAAACGATCCTCCCGATTTGTTCCATGGGTGCGTACCACCCCCGTAGCTGCAAATAATAAAGTTTCAGAACGTAATATTCATACGGGTTCCTCAAAGTAATAAACAGGAAATAGATTGGAACAGAATACGATTTAACTTATGTTGTCATCTGTGGTAAACAACCAATTAGAAATTCATGAGAACGGAAACCCAGGCAAAGTTCTAAATGAAGCAATTTGTGGCTCCTTTACTTATACAACTTATCTTAATTTTCTCATGTTCATGATGTGAATTTTTAATGATGAATGAAGAGTTATGTTGCATTTAGAGGTTGCAAATATTCGAATAATTGTATGACTCGATTTTTTTTATAGTACGTCGGGTGACAAGCATACGACTCGCCTGATATGAACCGTTTACCGTAGCCATATTAACGTTCGCAACAGGAAATATCGCTCGGGCGTCACCACCTCCGCTGCCAACGCAGCAACTCCTTCCTTTCTGGAGACCCCGCTAACTCAAACACACAACAACACTTAAGGGAATTGTTATTTGGCTGTGGTATTCTGTGAGGTACTTCCCCAGTCGGGCAGCTTACAAATACGCTGTACCCTCTTTCTCTTTCGGCAGAGCCTCTTTTGTTAGTCAGCAGGGTGCACGTGAGGTGCACGTGCAGGTGAGTTTGGCTTTGGATCTAAAAACCGTCATGAGACTTTTACACCCCGATCGATCGAATATCCAATAGTTGTAAGCTCTAATTATATTGTGATATACTTACAATCTAAGTAAGATATACTTACAATGTAAATTAAAAGGGAAAGCGGTCCCTTATAATTTAAGATATTTCTAAAATATATTAATAATCACTTCGCTTCAAAAAGAGATTTTTTTATTTACATTTTATGGCAATTTCTACCTTTCTCGATATCTGTTTGTAAATTGTGTTGATAAATATCTTACTTATAAATCGACACGTATGTGAAGTATCAACAATGTTTTAGAAAATATGAAGTAAGTATGATATACCTTGGAATGTTTAAAAAAACGATAGCATGAACCTTGTGCTCTCTGAGCACGGGCGTGAGGTCCTTGCCATCGCACTCCATCGTGACGAACTCGGCGAGACCCTTCCACTTGCGTTGCATGAGATCTTTTCCTCCAGCTGTCCCGTAGAACAGCTTATTTCTTATGCGAGAGTTAAACTTCTCTGGGTGTGCCTCTTTGTGAAACAAGAAAACAAAAAAGTAATTTATTTTTGTTTAGATTGATTCAGATAACAATCAATAACCTACGCAATAACGAAGAAACGAATGAAGCCTTGTCGTAAGTGAGCAAAGGAACTTCCAATGGATTTTCCGAATTTATTTTATTAATATATACCTATTTATTCAATAGATATATCATTACTAGACTATATTGAGATTCAATAGACACTAAGTATAATGAGTTACTCGATTTTAGAAATGTAAAAAGAAGTTTCGAATTGTCCTTGTATAAAATCATTTTAGTCAAACGAAAAAAAACAAACACGCGTCATGTTGTTTCGTACGTTGTGTCGCATAGAACTACATTATTGAAATAAATTTATTACTTTAAATGTGGTCGGTTACAGGTGAAAGATTATTATTACTATAATTAAAATATACTATAACTATAACTCATATGCCATTGGAATACCTACCTCTGGCTTCATGAAATTCAAGAGCGATATGAGCGTCAACTCCAAATGAGAAATAGTTATTCACGACATTGAGAGGTAGCTCTGGTTTTGCATTCCTGGTATCCTCGCCAGCGGCGGCTGTGTTTGGTTCTACGGTCAGCTGCCAGCGATCCAGCAGTACGGTGTCGCTCTCGCCGATATTCGCCAAGATCTTCGATATAGGTTCATCTTCATAGCCCTGTCGGAAATTTATTTCAATTAGATTCACACATTATAATAACGTATTCATTAGAACAGGCTTTCCACTATCTGAAACCCTCGCTTACCCTATTAAAATAAACATAATTATCAGTTAACAAGCCTACCAAACTCACAATATACTGTTTTTGATACTGTAGTGTCTTAATTTTTTTTTAATTATAAGGCAATCTCCAATAGCGTCTGCAGTAGCGTAAGTATACCATCAGGGGCCCGTGGAAAATTCATCAAATGGGGCCCATTTGATGAATTTTCAGAGGATGGGGCCCTCTCTAACAAAGCATCTAAGCAATTAACACTAAAGAAGTAGGTATTTTGTAACTTTTTTGGTTAATAATTTTATTTTCAAGAAATATGTAATGTAGACTGACTTAAAAAAATACTATATTTATACTGGGGCCCACTTGGTCCTGGGGCCCGTGGCTTTTTGCCCGCTTTGCCACCCTGTAGTTACGCCACTGAGCGTCTGGTTATTTTAATAGGGTAAGTGAGGGCTTAAGGTTGAAGAAACCCTTTCTAGTGTCACACATAGCACACGATTCGATCAAAAAGCAGATTTGGCCAACTTCAATCATTATTTCGTGCCGTGTATTTATGCCGTGTGGTTTCCGGTAGACTAGAATAGAATTACTCCGTCTCTTCCCGTGGATGTCGTACAAGGCGACTAAGGGAAATACATTATAAAACATCGACCAGGCCTCCCCAACCCGTCTGGCCAGCGTGGGGAGTGTAGGCCAAATCCTCCTTCTGTCTGGGACGGACGAGAGAGGGTCGTGCTCCTGTAGTGGAGACTAAAATGAGCTAATGATATTGACGATGAATCATTATTTCGAAGACAGCCGTCCTATCGCGAATTCCCTAAATTATATACATTTTTAGAAAACCGGTGTCATAATATTAACAGTAAGTACACACATAGTAATGAAAGTAAAATGAATGGGTTGCTTATGTTTCATAAGCGAAGGCATGAACCCATTCATTTTTCTTTCACTACTATGTGTTCAAATATCACATGTATTTGTAGTTATGCAATAAATATTATTATTATATTATTAATGGTATTTTTTTATTCCACTTGGGTGACAAACAAGCATAAGACTCGTCTATTATGGTGGAGTAGTTATTGGAGAAACGTTTATAGCGGAAGCAGTTAGCTTGCGTATGCATGCATATGTAATGCAACACCTCATTAGGTTATTCTTTTAGAAATATCAGAACTCATCTTCACTTGATCATACTATTAAGTAATTCATGTTCTAAATAAGGAATATAATAAAGCATAGAGGAGCTCGATGGCATCGTTGCGCGTGTCAGTCTTATCGAACATTGCGTGTTAAGCAACGTCGATTGTAGCCTGTTCATGGATGGGTTTATTTCTCTCGAGCTCCTCCGTGCTTCGGCTGGCACGTTAAGCAGTCGGTTCCGGCTGTTGCCATTAGACGACAGTCGTTAAGCCAAATCAGTGGTTTTTAGGCGGCTTGAAAACACTGGCCTCCGCCGACACACTGCTGAGTAGCGTGATGGAGTACGCTCTAAATCCCTTCGAATGAGAGGAGGCCCGTATTCCAATAGTGGGATGATTATGGGTTGACGGCGTATCAAATGATACAAAATAAATGCCATTGTGCCACCAACACCGCTAAACACAGCTTAATTTTATAATATTAGTATAAGTACATACACAATGTTATTATACTGTATTCTTTCGAGGTGACAATCAGATACATTGATAGGTGCAAAGGTGCGAATCGGCACAAACAACCAATGATGTTCTTAATTTAAAAAGGTCAAATCAATGTAGTATCATTTTTGTTCGATTGACAACCAATTCCTTTAAATTATCTAAAATGCGCAGCTATGTATATCTATGTATATATTATTATGTTGACTGTGTTACGAGTATTTTACATTTGTTCACAGAGAAGTAAAAACTTATGACATCGTAGTTTTTGTAATACAACCCAATGATTTTGACGTGAATATGTCTATGTTTCCATAGGGAGGCATTTCTAACAAATAAATTATAACAAAATTGGGGGCAATTTGGTGTTGCAGCTACATAGCTCTCTCATAACTGAATCCATCATCTCCTCCCTGAATCTCATCTGAATCCCCCTATCATCTATCATCTCCATCCAAAATTAAATCACATCACTGGATAGATGAAGGATCAAAGAATTTATTACTCTAAGTAAGGACTATGGAACATCGGTTGCGGGGGGACGGGGAAGCGCTGCCATTTTGAGATAATTTCAATGCATATAACGTATTCACGTACACGTATCCTATTTTTTTGAAATCATATTATTAGGAGTGATTTCTTTTCCCGTAGAGGGTGAAAAAGAATTCAGAACAGTCGTAGGTTACAGTCTATTTATATAGGTGACAGTTAACGACATTAATATACGAGTATATATTTACCGGAAAACAATACGAAAATTAAATATTACACAATAAGAAGAATAATTACTTAAAAAAGAACTTATTTGTCGTTTATTATGGTCATCGGGAGTTTGTCGTTTTGGAGAATAATAAAATTTTGATGAGCGAAGTAGGTAATAAAGAGGTGTTTACGAGCTCGTTAAAGCACATTGTCGTATGTCAAGCACAGGTAATCATAGCATTTGCATATTCATCAAATTTCATCTCCTCTCCCCATTGTGTAACTTATGAATATTTCAGTGTAATTGAGATATTATACGGACCAGAAAGACGCAGAAGCGCCGTTGCGGCGGAGGACAAATATTACCAAAACCAAATAATAACATTGACTTTTATTTATTTACTAGCTCACTCGCGCAACTTCGTCTGCGTGTGACAGAGCGTTGAGAGTGAACCGTAAAGTTATTTTTGAAAAGTTATAGTGAGCCAATCTTAAAAGATAGACATACTCGTATGCTATCACGGACTTTTTTTAGAACTTTTTAAGATGAATAATTCCGTCGTAAATAATTGTTGCGTAACTTGAACCGTTTACACAGCAACGGAAGCTCTTAAAAGGGGACATTTTTTTTTCATTTTTGCAACATTTTTCATTTGTGCTCCGCTCCTATTGGTGGCAGCGTAATGTTATATAGCCTATAAGCCTTCCTCGAAAAATAGACTATCTGACACTAAAATATTTTTTCATTTCGAATGAGTAGTTCCTGAGATTAGTGCGTTCAACTACAAACAAACTCTTCAGATCTATAATGTTAATATAGATAAGAAGATCGCGTAATAATACAAAGAGGTTTCAATATTTAGAATCGTGAAATTAGAATATTTTAACTCCATTTGATTTATAGATAAATTTATCATGTATTATACGATTAATGGTCGAATTAGAGTTACGAAAGCGGTTTATTTAAGCTTGTTATACTGCCTTGTTTAGTGCCTCGATGAAGCCGATGGTCGAGTCGAGGTCTACCCGGATTGTACTGAGCGGATTACACACACACAAATGAGATATACACAGAAAGGGCATAATATATGTGTATGTATACAGCTAACAAATAAAACATTATTGAGGGGCAATTCTTGTAATTAATTTGTAGCTAAATTTCAGTTCCAATAATATCTCGATTCTACAAATGTCATATTGGTATTCTATTCATATCAAAATATGAAACTTTAAAGGGTAATTATTATTGAAATACGACCGACAATTAAACTAAGAATAGTATCTGTTCGAAATAGGGATCGATATTAATTAATGAATGAAATCAAGTAAGGGGCCATCTATAAATTACGTCACACGTTAAGGCGGAGGGAGGGGGTCGACGAAGTGTAATATTGTGTGACAAGGGGGTGGGAGGGGGTCCTAAATTTCATGACGTGACATTTCAAAATTCTAAGTGTTAAAACTCGAACTTTGAACTATTAACGAAAAACTCAAAAACTTTTGCAATTCTAGAATTGCAAAGGTTTTTGAGTTTGCAAATTTACATCTAGATGTAAATTTGCAAAATATGTGACGTCACACTAGGGAGAAGGAAGTCTCACAAATGTGACCAGCAGGACGGAGGAGGGGTCAAAAGCTCATGAAAATCGTGTGACGTAATTTACGGAAGGCCCTTAAGTGGGTATACCATTTTCAGTCAATTTATAGTTCAATGTCGACTCGGTCAATTTCATTCTGCGATGTAAAATAATTACGAATTTACGAAAATTTTGCCTTCTGTATTCAGTGCAGTAATCTAGTTCACTTGTTTATTTATTATTATTATCATCATTTTTATTTTGTTTAATATAACACACTAATATATCTGATATATGTAACAAAACAAATGATTTTTCTTTAAAAATATCTTTTATCGACAGATAAAATGATAATTTCAAAAATGACAGTCTGAAACTGACACTCATGAAGTGAGTTAGCTATGGGAACTTGCATAAGATATACATGTTATATGTTTTTCTAGACTATATAATTTGCTATGAAGTTAGTATTTCAAACACGGTCAATGGATAATTTTGACATTAGCCCAACCTCATTAGTGCTAGGTCGGAAACATGTGATTGGTGCTTGCCACCTTTGCGGTATATAAAGTAATAATATAATCCATACCCCTCCCCATCCCAGCGCCCTGGCGAGATCATTCCCGGTGCCTAGCGGTAGTACGCCAACCGCCGGCCGGGAGCCGATGCGGTCGAGCACGCTCAGCACCCAGCCCACGGTCCCGTCGCCGCCGCATGCCAGCACGCGCATGTTCGGAACCTTACGGAACAACTCCAATCTGTAACATTTGACATGCCATATAATGACGTAGGCATGGCTTATATCTTTCGTTTGTGTACGGAACTGCAGCTACTTAGCCAACGATGAATTAATAACCAGTATATTAAAGGCATTACGAATATAAGAACTAAATTAAAAAGAAAACGAGAAACGGAAAAACCAAGTATATTTATTTTTTGTTTTATGAAACAAATAAAGGAAGTACAATACGAGATGACGGCTAAGATTACAATAGCTATTAGGGTGCGTTTCCATAGAAGTAGCGACGAGATCTCGTATCACATATCACGTACATCTCACTCAGTCTGAATTTATAAAAAATAGCATGCGAGCGGTTCTTTATGTTTCTGTAGATTACGGTAACCGTTTTACCAGGTGAGCCGTATTTTATTTTATACAAAGCCGGGTATGAAGTAAGCCCGCCTGATGTAAAGTGGTTACCGTATCCATATAGACACTTGCAATAAGCATGCCTCTTTGTTACCCGACGGAGTATACAAAAAATATAATATAAAAAATATCTCGTTTACAACGTCCGTCCGCTCCGCTTCAATGGAAATACACCTTTATGAACAATGAAAAAGAAAACTGATGGTGAACATTTTTCAGAACAAGTCTACCTTACGAGACATTTGAATTTAAGTACACATAAAACTTTCAGTCGACGGATTTAAGGCGGGCTGAAATTTACAGGCTATTTTTAGGTCATAAATTATAGCATAATGAAACAATCTTCAGGGCGAAATGAGAATTGTGTAGTTAAAAGTCAAATCATAACGATGAGTTGTCACTTAAAGAAGTGTGATTAATGGTAAAAGAGATTAAGGCTGTCAGTAGCTGCCCCATTAAGCAATCAATTTGCAGGAGACTGTTAGCTATCCAATATTTTAAATAGAGCGTTCACACAACGCGCTCTGTGCGCAGTTTGCCGTATTTCGCTTGCAGACTCGTGTAATCAGCCGCCGATTTGCCAGAGTTGGCTGCTCATTCGACGTCGCTGAACATGAGTTAGCAATTTTAGATATTTAATTTCTTCAGCTTAGCATATCCACTAAAAAGAGTAGTATTTAACTCAAAATTAAAACATCTTTCTTTTATATAACAATAAAATCCCTAATTGAAAATACTGATTTCACAGCAAAATTGATATCTCAAAATATTATAATTTTTGTAACAATTTGAGTTCGTGTCGAATCGCTAAAAGTGGAGCTTTTTATGAACGCGTATCTAATAATAACTAGCACAATCATTTATTACATTTTTTTTAAATGAAATGAGAATTTTGTTCTATTTTTTTATCGTATACTGCAATTTATTTATTTTTTGTTATTGTTGTAAATATCTATATTGCACAAAAGCAGTTGCAATACAATACATGATAAAAATGTTGACATACAATGTGTACAAAGGCGGACTGTCCCATAAAGGGATCTTTGCCAGTCAACGTTTGAGCATTTTTAATGACACAGCAAAAATATGCAAGAATTTTATTTGTCATAATAATCTCATTATTCATTAATCACAACACAATGAGATCAACAATCAAATACAAATAATTTTAATTGTTTTTGTAGTTTTTATTAAATTATTAAAGCAAATCTTGCTTTGGCTGGACGTCCACGCCCCCTTTTTGGTCAATAGGTATGTACGAGTATATTTTTGGCTCCTGCAGGAGGTGTCAAATACTTGAGTCCGATCGCAAGCCCGATGACATGCTTGCATATACCTATTGTTCTTGAAAAATTGGGTACATTTACCAATCACCCAGCACTTCTTAGTATGTAGGCAAGACAAACTCTCCAACATGCAAAAGTATTTTTTATACTGATGTTTTGTCTGATTCATGTCAGATATCGTTGATGTTTTATTTCCGAAAACACAGAATTGACTGTAAATAATCCTTATATAAATATGAATTTAAATCCTTATGTGAATGACTTACCTACAATATGTGTTTAGTAAGCAAAACCACTACCCATGTATGCACAAAATGTAGAAAAAATGTATCTTAATTTGCAATGAAGTAATCTTTATTTATTCTAACCAAACATTTTTCTTGATTTTTCACGACATTTAAACGTATAATTTAAATAAATAACAACATTTTAACAAATGATTTCGGCACATAAATTTTTTAAATCGGTTTTTGGGCTCTCCTGAAAAGTTACAAAAATGCCCATAGCGGAATTGTCAATCTCACCAACGGTAAAGTGACAGAAAGCGCGCGAAATACTTTTTCGATAAATTTGATCAACTTTAAGAAATAATGCAAAGCATTATTTTGATATAATGATTATTCAATTAACTAGAAAAGTTCTTTGAAATTTTAAGACATATAAGTATGTTAAGCAAGTTTTAAAATGTATAATGGGAAACATGTTGCAAGAATAGCTGTTATATCGTTACGAGTATTATGTACGCACGCCCGGGTTAATTTGATGTGCAATCATTATATTTTATTTGAAAATATTTTTTTGTATGTTAAAAAACTTTTTTGTCGTGTGCGACAAAAAAGTTTTTTAACGAAAAAATAAATCATTGTAGATCTACATTTTAGAATTACTTCTAGTACTAGGTTTGTTTATTTACTTTGAAATAATTTAATTGATGTAAAAAATAATTAATTTATTGATGAATTTAATTGGTAGGTGATAAGTTATATGACATTCATTTAAAAAATCCCACCATAAAAACATAATTAAAAATTTTGAAAAAACCCACGACGTTTAAAACGTAGTTGAAAAAGGATAAAATAATTTTGAAACCCCTGACTTAAAAAAATTATGCTATGAACTTAATAAAAAAACCCCAAGAAAATCCGTTGGGGCTGCCAATAAATGAACTAGTTTGGCAGTTTTATAGTAACTTGTATAATTATTTATATTTATGTTGAAAGCAGCCCCCGACGGATTTTCTTGGGTTTTTTTATTAAGTTCATAGCAAACCTGAACCCATCACTGAAATCCGCATCAAAATCGGACTTGTAGTTTTGGAGATAAATGGCAACATTGGTTGCACAAACAAATGTTTACTGCAGCGCCCCCTGGGGAGTTGTCACCGTAACACCTATCTAAGAACATGCACCAATCAAATCCGAACCCATCACTGAAAACCGCATCAAAATCGAACTAGTAGTTTTGGAGATAAATGGCAACATTGGTTGCACAAACAAATGTTCACTGCAGCGCCATCTGGTGAGTTGTTACCGTAACACGTATCTTAGAACATGCACCAATTAAATCCGAACCCATCACTGAAAACCGCATTTAAATCGGACTCGTACTTTTGGAGATAAATGGCAACATTGGTTTCACAAACAAATATTTACTGCAGCGCCCCCTGATGAGTTGTCACCGTAACACCTATCTAAGAACATGCACCAATCAAACCCGAACCCATCACTGAAAACCGCATCAAAATCGACTCGTAGTTTTGGAGATAACTGGCAACATTGATTTGCACAAAAATCCTAGCACCCCAAACGCATATACCGTCTCAGTTCCGTCGCGGGTAAAAAATAGCATGTGAATATTTATATAGTATTAGCCTGCTGTAATGTTAGCGCGCCATTTGAGTGAACAATTAATTATTCGATAATCAGAAAACTGTGTGTCGTGATTGTTGATTAACTCCCGTCTATATATAGTTTTTTATCACTCGAAAAATGTATCAAAATAGTAACTCAACGATTATTGTAGTAAAATTAGCGGATAACGGCTGTTTTTGGTACCTACTTTGCCACATTTTACTACAACAACTACATAGTAGAATATTTCATCATTTTTATAAAAAAGCTATGCGGTTTAACAAAAAATCGAGTATTAGATTTTTTTTGATTCGTCGTGTATTTAGAGAGCAACTAGCACCACTCGAGTATTTTTTTTATCATGGACCGCCTTAATTAGCAGTTCAGAGCTAGCCGACAGCTGCTATATTTACCAAATGGAGCCGCAGCCTAATTCTATGACGCTTTGAGGACCGTTTCTCCCAATTTTCATTAACAATCTGTCTAAAGCTTCAATTAAATTGACAAAACGAGACGCCGGATGCTGAAAGTTGAAAATTTAATCAGTATTATACATCTATTGGCTCTTAAACAGCCATGAGCAAGATAAACGAGCGCCATCTTACCGTCCGTTTGGACGTGATAGCTTACATTGATTTTAAAGCGACGGAAAAATAAATTAGGTGTATTCTTGGATGCGATAATGGACAGTACGTTGTGCCTATAAGGTTTTTCTTATACGGTTGGGTGACAAACAAACGTGCGACCTGCCTGATGGTAAGCAGCCATCATAGTCTATGGACGTTTGCGACACCAGAGGCATCGCTCACGCGTTGCCGACCCTGCAAAAAGATGATTCAAAAGAAATCGAGCATGGGCATATCTGTTTTAATAGTATATCTGAGAACGAAACGTTAAAAACTAGCATTTCGTTCAAATCAAATCAAAATAAAATTAACATTACATTGAAAAGTTTATGAAAAACAAAATTATTAATATGAAAACAGTTTTGGCCAGTTAGGCAATTTGAGTTTCATTTATTAATTTGTTATGCTCATAAATTTTATTTGTTATTTGATTGCCTTATAAATCCATCTTTGAAAAAAAAAACAAATATTTTATGTAGACTTTCGCGCCAAAAATCCGCCATTTCATTTTTATAACGTTTATGTACCCAGTGCACAGATTAATAAAATACTATCAGGCCGGCCTTACACAACCGGAATCCGTCAGGGAATTCAGAAACTGTTCATCCTTTAATTCCGGACGCACGGAATTCCTAATACAAAACACTTAATCACCACACACATGCTGATTTTTTCAGATTGATCTAATAAAAAAATATTGACAGGTATGAAAAATTTAAGAATTTAAATTCCGGACGCACATCTTTCCATACATTTATAACGAGATATTGACGAGCTCGGTGGCGTAGCGGTCAATGACGCGGCTTCGACACCAACGCTCGTGGGTTCGATTACCACATAGGACAAACATTGTGTGCATGAACATGTCTGTTTGTCTTAGTCTGGGTGTTTTCTATGTATCATAAGTATGTATTTACAAAAAAAAAATGTATTTACGTATGTTTATCAGTTGTCTAGTACCCATAACACAAGCTTTGCTTACTTTGGGGCTAGATGGCGCTGTGTAATTTGTCTGACAATATTTATTATTAATTAATTTATTAAGGAGCAAACTCACACACACCGGAATTCAGATAAATTGCGTTTCTGAATTCCGTGCCTGATTCCGGCTGTGTAAGGCCGGCCTTACTTGCCTAATCTAGTGACGTATCATTTGCGTATCGGTCATATTAATTGGTTCAACTGTTAATTACATAGTTATAATGAGGAAATAAAGTGACAGACATAGGCACATATATACAAGTCAAATACATAATCCTCCTTTTGGGCTTTGCCATAGTCGGGCAAAAACCAACGAAGCCTTTATAGGATTACTTGGTATATACAGCCTATTTTCTCCGCATCTAATAAGCCGATTAAGTTCAATTTCGATACCCATATGATTTTCTGTGACTCAAACACGGGGTATAACGCAAATAATCCAATATTAATTTACATCTAAAACCCTCAAACATCTTCAATATATTACCAATTTATTTTGAAATTAATCAATTCATTTCACTTTTTATTTTTTCAATTATAAAATAATAAATGATACCCAAAAAATGATATCGTTATTTATGTAAGATAACTTATTTATAGTTTAGTTATTGTTGGTTGACCTATTAAATAAACAAATGAATGTATTTGGATCATAGAAGTTATTATTTGGGGCCAATTAAAAAATAAGTAAGTAATAAATAATAACAAACAGCACTTTGTGACATACTTAATGAAAGGACTTGGTGTCTGGGTTTGAAATATATTTTTAATTATTTTATTTTTTAAATAGTTTTAAAGGTTTTTAAGCAGAAAATGAAAATTCCCCTTATATACCACCCCTAAAATTAAAAAAATATATATATTACAAAAAGTGGACCTCTACAAGACTACTAGACTTACTGTGCTCTGTGATTTCGTTCGCCATTTCGGATCGGTCGAATAGCCTATAATCTTCTTCAAGAATTGGATTGAAATGACTTTTCAAATCCATCTGGTAGTTCTAAGTAATGCTTAAACCTATGTCTGTTGGAAGTTCCAAAGATTAGCGCCAGAACTACAGAGATAAAAGCATTGATTCAAACCAGAGATAAATCTCTCAATATTGTGCGTACTAATTTACGTTTGCAGTTAGAAATGTATGGGAGATTGGAAGAACCTGTTTTTCAACTACCATATAAAGTTGGTGTTCAAGGTTAATCATTCGGCTTAGTTAGGCCAGACACTGCCACCAAAAATGCCAGTATATAAGTATATAAAAATAAAAAGCAAAAAAGTGTAGCATCCTAGTGGCAAATAAAAAAAAAATCATTTTACTCCCGTATGATAAGTATTCATCGTGCGGAACATACTCCTACCGAGTTCAACGTGCAACTAATATTTATTTGTGAGATGAGTCATTAAAACTGTTAATCAGCATTTTCCAACCGTTTTTTATTCACCACATCTATGATTTTCTGAAACGCATGGACACCTTGTACGGATTTAAATTTTATTTTACAGACTTTAGCAATTTTATTCTTCTACTAGTGGTCTCACTGGTTGGGAACTCCAGTAGTAAACTAAAAATTCCAAGCCACGTTTACTCACATTAATAAAATATAGTATATAGCATACATGTTGACATAAAAATTTCGTCATTAACAACTCAATAACTTAGCTGATCGCATAATTATTACATGGAAATTGTGTGGAGGAAATTTATCCATTTTTATGCATCACTTCGCGTGATAATCATTAGGCTTTTTTCAACTCAATATCGGCAAGCGACCGGAAATGAATGTTAGACATAATGCCAAAAGCAGGCGGCGGTTAACGACTGGATTTTATGTGATAAGCCATCATGAGGGTGAGTTGCCAGAATAGTAAATGATCGTTTATATTCATATTAATTATACTAAGTTTGATATATGAGGTGTAAGAAGCATATCACCACATTCAGAGCTACACGACGTCTTGCGTAGACGATTTTGATGCGAACGCGAAGCGGTGCGACAAGGCGCGAATACAACAGATAGTCGACGCCTATTAAAGCGTCCTAAGTGACCAAAGGCACGCGGAAATCGCCGCAGTTTCGCGAACGCAATCACTCTATTGTTGTTTGCAGCGGTGGCGCAGCGAAATTCGCACGCACGTAAGACAAAGCCACAGCATCCGTCGCACCGCACCGAATTGAAATGACATCTTGCTGCATCGAAATCGCTTTACATTCGGATTCACTGTTCGCAGGATTCGCGTTCGCTTTGATCCGCCTACGCAGTACGTAGCCAAAACCAACCTACCCAAAACTCACCGAACCTCACGTACAGGCTTGCGATATCACAATTCCGCCGTGTACTAAAAAGTTTGGCAATTCCTATCTATGTCGCACTATTAAAAAGTGGAACGCGTTGCCGGCATATGTGTTTCCTCAATCATACAATATGGGAGCCTTCAAGCGAACCGTGAAGAAGCATCTTGTAGGCCAGCATGGCGGCGTCAACTGACAAGACATCAAGGTCCGTTGTCCGTTGCCGATGCGATTGGGGCTCCTCTTTTTGCTTACCATCAGGCGAAGTGGAGCCAATATGCTGAGCTAATATAAAAAAAAGCCTGCAAATGGTATAGCCTGCCGACTAGCTAACGAGGCACTGGCGAAAGAGAGGTAGGCATGTCGCACCCGACCGGGTAAGTTATTCCACATCAGAAGACCACCAAATAACAATTTCCTTGAAGATGTCGTGTTTCCGCGAGTGAGTGAGGTAGACGTAAGAAGATACTGCATTTGCAGCAGGATTGCCAGGGCACAGACAACACTCCTTGTACTGTAAGTGTTTATAGATTACTGTAACTGCATTAATTCATAGGTCGAGATCCAAACATGTATACGACCCGTATACATGTTTGGATCTCGACGTGGTATAAATAAAAAATATATTTACCCAGGTCCGGGGCCTCCTTGCGTCAGATCGAAGACTTGTCTCGGGTTTAACAGCCATTGAAACTTCTGCAGTAGTTTGGCACCTTGGTTACCGCCACTTTTAGGGTTGATGAAAACCAATACGGGTTTCACAATCGCTGTTGGTATTGGTTTTATAACAAAGGTCTTCTGTTCGTTTTTTGAGTCTTTTCCTTTCTTTTTAGTGGCACTCTTCTTTTTTGGTGATTTTCTTAGTGATGATTTGAAGCTTCCTCGTCTTGGCAACTTCACGATCCATGATGGCGGTACTATGATATTGGATTGTGAACCTAATAAAGAATAGTTTATTAGTTAGCTCGTTAACGTAATGGCTCATAACTTAGTCATTTAAAATAACAGCACATGGTTATTATTATTATTATAAGGGATGTATCAAAAGATTATATCACCTCGAAATAAACTGATTTAACCGTTGATGAGTAGGAAAAGGATCACTATTTTGTGGTTTTATTTTTTTATGCCACTATTGTAGTAAACAAGTGTACGACTGCGCCTGATAGTAGGTAGTCATCGCAGCTTGTAGATGCTTGTAGCTACTCTATTGTTGACTAGAGATATCAAGAAGAAGAAGAAGAAACATGAACTTTTACTACAACATCGTAATCGGGATCAGCCCCCTTACCACCATCTCTTATTGCATTTCCAGTTATTGATTCAATAACTGGAAATTCAATAAATGAATAAGCGACTCTATTCCATTTAAATAGAATCGCTTATTCGTTGGTATGAATAAGCATTCTATACAGTTATTGAATCGCAATAAGAGATGGTGGTAAGGGGGCAGAAATAAATCTATTTTCTCTTATAAAAGAGCTCATCTATCAATTTACTTATATGAAGAAGACAAAAACTGTCGCCGACGCATAATTGAAAGCGTGGATTTTAAATGATTTCGATGTTAGTGTCACACTTCAAATTAGTCATAATAATTAGGAGAGGCACTTCCTTTCAACTTGAGACCTTCTTTTTGATACCACCTATGTAACATACCATAGAATTCTCGCTCTATAAACCTTTGGTTATGGGCAATAACTCTTGCCGTTCGAGAATAGATTTTATATGGCTCAAAATGTGCCTTCAGTATGTTTGTTAATGCCTTACGTGTGTAACGTTATTATTATATATAATAAATAAATAAATATTCCTGGACAAATTACACACGGTCATCTAGTCCCAAACTTGTACTAAGGATACTAGATAACTGATATTATACTTAAATCCTTTTTTTTGGTAAATACATACGTATAATACATAGAAAACATCCAGACCAAGACAAACAGACATGCTAATGCACACAAATTGCATCTTCAGTCTTGTGCGGGGTTCGAACCCGCAACCTCGGAGTCAAAGTGGCTATTACTAATCATTCGACCACCGAGCTCGTCAACTATTATTATTATATACCTAATGAACATTCCTCTCCTATCCGCTGGAGGTTGAAGCAACTTTCTTTATTGTGGTACGCGTCTTTACACCACGAGCAACTCAACGCCACGATGTCCTTCGAACTGAACGATAGTTTGGCCTGCAGCGACTGTAGACATGAAAATTGACAACAAATATACATAACACTTCAAACTAAATTTTCACTAAACTTTGACACTGACGTGCAATAGGCATGGTGACAGTATGAAAACCAAATATTAAATCTAATATACAAATAAATGTTTGTCTGTATGTCCTTTATGCATTCGTTTACCGCTCAAGCGATTGCAATGAAACTTTGGTGGGATATTCTGGATATACTGGGTAAGGTTTAGACAGTATAACGTCTGTTAGGTCAGCTAGTTATTTATAAAACAAATAGTACAAAACATCTCTGAAAGTGAATGAATGTACGAAAGAAACATTCATTCAGATTCATACAAGTGGAACTCGTTTAGCTTTTTATTCTTTAATACTATTCTTTAAGGTGATAGATCTTAGAAGCCTGTTCACACATTATGTTTGGAAGAATCTTTCCTCAAACAAGCATTTTTGGCTTAGATATAAATGAAATTATTTCATATGTAGATGAACTATTGTCGCAAAATAATAACTAAAAGCAATAACTAATAATAAATAAAGATTAGTAGTAACAAACGGGTTAATAATTATTTAATTGTTATTTTGTGTCAATAATTCATCTATATAAAAAAATAATTTAATTTGCATCTGACCCAAAATTGATTGTTTAATGAAAGATCCTTTCAAACTTTGAGGATAGGAACATAATGATATGTCACTATGGTATGATAACAAGGTATGAGCAAGCTACTACCAATAAAAATATTTTTTAATGAAAAACTTTAACATAGACAAAAAATTACTCAGATATGCAACACACACAATATACTCGTATACCACACGCCTGAGCTAGAATGTAGACAGGATGTAGATATTTCAGTGGAGTAATGTCGAGAGAGATGAGATACTTCAGTGCAACTGGGACGTGATAAAACGAGTTTTAGTACATTTTCTACAAAGTTGCCGTTTCGACAGATGATTAAAAGATAACTACCATATTTGACTAAAATGTCACCATCCCCACTTTAGTGACGTCAATAACCGTTAAGGAAATATAGTCATATGTAGATAAAATAAAATATCATATTAAGCAATCTGTTATGTTATTTACAGTAGCACCTGACAAAAGACAGGTATACGCACGCGTTCCGAATTGTCTTTGTCTACTGCTCTAGCCTTGTCAATAAAATCCCGTGCAGGTATGCACCAGCCACAGCAACTGCGCCGGAGTGACTGTGACAGAACAACCATGCAACACACATGCAAAAATTAAAATAAAAACAACACAAAAAACTCAACATGACGGTGACAACAATCCATACTTTCCAAGTGATTATAGCAGTTATTAACACATTTACAATTACTGCCCATTGCATGTGAAATAGCAAATTATATATCTACCCAACATTGAATTAACTACGCTTAACTAAGATTAAGAAATTAAAAAAAAAAAGCTTGGAAATCGAAATGTGCTCAAATATAATAAGATGCTAGAGTTCTAGAAATCTCTAGGCTATTTTTATATATTTTGAAGCAGCAACACCAAAAATTATATTTTTTTTTTGTGTGTAGATTATTCGTTGTGAGTATTTCTAACAAAATGTTTAAGTAGATTTTCTCAACAACATTTTTTTTTATAAAATTTAAAAAAACTTTATAAAAAAAACTTACATTTTGAAAGAAATACTCATAGAAACCAATTTATAAACAAATATAAACTATATTTTATTTTAGAATTAGGGATTAGTAGAACTCGACCATCCGATTGCAAAAATACAATAAAAAAATGGTAAATTAATTTTCTAATTCACAGTGCCTAAGGGCATTAATAAATATTTAAAATATTTTCTTTTTTATAAAGAGATATACATATAATATGTTGAGCAAAAAGCAATAAATCAGTAAAGCGCCTATAAAATATAACTACACATTTGGACGAAAGCAGCACGAACGTACGTTATGCAAAATGTAACCCAGATCCACGTGTTTAAATTTCAAAGTTGTGCCATGCAAGCTACGTGGGTGATATGCTAACACGTCATTAAAAATGAAGTTTTAATTTCGCTTTGGGCTTGTAAAGTTCGTCGTTCGTGTCGCATGCGAGCTGTATGCGACGTAAATGCAAATGATTTCAGCTTGACAGAGTGTAGGGCGGGGGCGGCGCAAGGGCGGGCGGCAGAAAAGGTGGCCGCACCTCGCGCACTTATCATTCATTCATGATATTATCCAGCTGACAGATTGTATTTACGTGTACGAATAATTTGTCGAAACCTACTGTGAAATACCTCACTAATTTAACTTAGTGACTTTACCATTATATACATTACTTGACCAAGTTTCTAAACATTTAAGAATGCATATTGAAACGAACTGCATAAAGTCAATAGAACTTTGTCACGCTCAATAAGAATAAGGCTAAAATACAATCTGCAGTTTGTAAAAATAAACATTTTTATTACTTTTGTTCACGTAGCTTAGGTAGTCTGAAACTAAGTGGGGTGCACTTTGCAACTGTATATGGTTTAATTACGACTTCCGCGCGTAATATTTGCATCACTCAAGCCTTGATTTTACTATGACAAGCCGGAGTAATTGTGCTGACATGCAACCACCGAACAACAACGAACAATAAGGCTCGGACTTTATGAAAATTAGACACGTATTCGTAGCACCTAAATGTAGAAGTTTCTTGGTAATTAAATTTTGGGGTGAATAAGTATTTGTTTGTCGCAGCACGTACTTGAATTTAATGGGCATAGGTGGATCTTATAAAACTTTTCTCATTAACTGTTAGTCCTCGCAGGAGTGTGTACGACGGCACCCGACTTGCAATCGATCCCTTAATTTATTAAAGACTCAATTAAGTGTTACGTGCAAGAGTCTTTTAATCTAATGGCTTTGTCTGACTCGGCGAGTAATATCGTCGCTCAGAATGACCCACACGCGTTACATATTAATGAAACAACCCACACTTGTGTATTAAGGCTTAGAAGATTAGCTAGCAAACTAGAACAATTCTTAGCGGTCCAATGATTAAAAATAACTGTAACAATATCTACTGTGTTATCTACCCATTAGTTTTTAATATTATCTATATTTAATTTAGGGACGACGTTACTTAGCAAAGCTCGTTATTCTTAGCGGCAAGACACATTTATCACGCTTGCTCTGGTATCTTTTAGCAGACGTTGGAATTTAGATAGTGGACATCGTGACAAAGCATTATACAAATTGCATGCTATGCGGGCAACATTAATTTCGAATGGTCTATTTTTAACAAAATAAAGCTACATACATTATATTGTTTAGTATTGCTACTCACCTTGCCGCAAGCCTTGCACTTGCCCTTTTCAGATCGTCGGTGAACCCAATGGTGATGTGTGATCGTTTGTTCGCGATATTGTCGAATCCCCACGTCTCGGAATGTAGGTTTGCACGTGAACTGCACGCGGTCCATCAAGATATCTATGCACGCCGTGTGTGCGACGATTTTGCACGCCGAACATTTCATGCGGGACCCGTGTTTCTGTATACATAAAAAATGGAATGTATTGTATTTTATATGTATAATAATAATAATTTGGGGCATCACAGTAGGGAAGGGTGCAAAGAGACTATCGGGCTAGTAGCACTTTCCTATAGCTACAGTGGGAATTGTATTTCGTTTTACACTACATAATACATATATTATTTATTTACTTGAGCCCCCCCACGACGTAGTTCGCGGGAACTTAATTTTTAGGGTTCCGTACCTCAAAAGGAAAAACGGAACCCTTATAGGATCACTTTGTTGTCCGTCTGTCTGTCTGTCTGTCTGTCTGTCTGTCAAGAATTTCTATGTCGAGAATGCGTGGAGGTATCAAGCTGAAATTTGAACCGTATACTCAGGTCTACGGTCCCATGAAGTAGAAAAAAAATCAAACTGCTAAGTTTACGTAGAAAAAAGTTACGGCCGGTTATTCAGCAAAAAACGCATATTTCGACACACTCAAGGGAATCAAAACCTATAGGGTACTTCCCGTTGACCTAGAACTATGAAATTTGGCAAGTAACATCGTTATAGACTACAAGTACAGGAATAAATCTCAAAACTATACATTTGTAAATAGATCTTAAAAAATAGGGGGTGTATATTTTTTATAGGGTGTCGAAATTTAAAATTGAAACTACTAGTTCAAATGGGGTATATGAAAGGGCTTGATGTACACATTGCAAAATATATTTTATTTATTTTTTTCGACGCATTATTTCTTATTTATAATGAAAAATATCAAATTTAATAATGATACTACGTACCTACGGAACCCTCGGTGGGCGAGTCCGACTCGCACTTGTCCGGTTTTTTATTAATTCCTTTGCTATTCGACGTATCATATCAAGATAAAATGTTCACCACATTTTAAATTAGACCTCCATTTTTACAACTGTGAATACATCACAGAAGATCGCAGCCAAATAACAATATCCTTAAGGGGATGCCATACGCCAACACAATTTTGCATGGAGAGAGCAACGCAAGTCTCCTGCGTAAATGCAAAAAAATGTTTCATAACTCGTCAATTCGCGCTCTTATTGTATTTTTTTTATTAATTAGACCTATATCTTGTTTTTATTTTTATAAAATATAAGAAATATTCTAAAAGACTTAATATAAAAAATAAGATAAAAATATATGTATTACGTTCTTCGTGTGTCAACTCTTCATATTAATTTTAGAGGTAAACTGAAAGACAATGATTATATAAGATTTCCGTCGCTTATGAATTAATAAAAACGATTATATAAGCATCGTTTGCGACAGTTTTAAGTTTTATTACTATGGAAATGTAATTCCTGTTTAACTTCTGGATAATTTGTATCAAGTATTAGCTGTTTATTTTTATTCCTGCCGCTGAGTTCCGCTATCATGCAACTCGCCATAAAATAAAATTCGGTCCATATCATACTAATTCCATTCATAACATACGTTTATACCATGAATGGTGGAACTTCCCTCAGCGGTGTTTCCGGACTTATACGACATGGGAGCCCTCAAGAACAGAATGTTGCTGGCTGATTTCCATGGGCGCTACGATTGCTTTCTATCGGGTGACTCACATGTTTGTTAGCCCCAGTCTCATATAAAAAGTTGTAACTTTTTAATGTTGAGAAAAATTTATTAAATCATTTCATTATATTTCACATCATATCGGTATAAACAAAAACGAAATATCTACTATTTATAATATAACTGTACCTTGAATAACAATAAAACAAGAGACCCAATGCTACGTTCAGAATAAAGAGCAAACAAGTTACATTTATTTCACTGCGGAAATGGCCGCGCTGCACCGACGTTCAACTTTCAGTAGAAATAAACGAGCTACTTAGAACCAAACACAACCGCTAAAAGGCACATAATTTACGAGAAAATTATAGTTTTATTGTATTTCGCTCGCATATTCTCTTGGAGAGCGAGCAACAGGTAAAATATAAAACGGTTTACAGTGCAAAGGCAGGACGCTAACGGAGCATTAAAACGTTGGCAAGCATTATGGCAGTCCCTTGGATTATAAAGTCTACGAAAGGTTACCTGTTGCATGTTAAATTATAGATTCTAGGATATTTTGGTTTTCGCTTAATCTACTTTAATTTAGGTACGAGATAAAATCGTGAATATAAACACATAAATGTATTATTAATTAAAGGCGTAACATGAGTTTTGATCCAAAAGAGAATTAATTATTTGTACATCGTACATATATTCAATACTGACAATATACAAAATTAGCAATTCATTTTCTTACCTTTTTAATGACGTGTAATAAAAACGTGTATGTACCGTGTATGTATATATTTTATCTAAAGGTGAAGATACGCAGCGAGTTAAGATTTTATTATGGGCAAATAAAATTTTAATTATCAGAGATTGGTGCGTGAACGATATAATTTATTCTATGATACAATTTATTCTATGTATTTATAAAATTCTAATCGCGTTAGTCTTAATCTAATGTTTTAATGAACGAACGCGCGGCGGATGGAGCCCAATGGTGGCAGTATCATACTTTTATTGGAAATTAGAATAAGTGTGCGACATATTGCAAAGTTTCATGTTATACTTTAAGATACACTGTATAGCTAGTTAGCTATGTATCTAGCTGCAAAGTTCAAGTCGGGATTCGTGCAGCAATAGACGTACTACACTAAGACGTCTTTAGACTAGCGAGACGACTCCATGATAGACTATCTGAAAACGTCATAATGTAAATAAGCCCTAAAATCTGCTACCAGCTCCCAATCCGAATCTATATTCGGATCGGGAGCTGGTAGCAGATTTTAGGAGAGGAATATATATAACGCATGGTTTTGACGCTATCGTCAAAACCATGCGTTATATACATATATTTCTCTCTCTATAATTCTATTTACATATCATTATCAACATCGTTACCCTATATTTACCCACTACTGGATATGTAGCCTTTCTCCAATGCATTTCACGATACGCTATTTTCCGCCTTCCGCATCAAACCATTTTCATTCGCTTTTTTGAGGACATCGGTCCATCTAGTGTTGGACGGACCGTCGGACGCCTCTCTCATCTACCATCCATCGTCACGTTGGCAACGTATATTTACGTATGTTCACCACAGAGCTTCTACTACTTATCCAATTTTGATGAATGATGTGTCAATCGATTCGTTATTGGGTGATATATTATGATACATTTTATATGCATAAAACTGAATATGACGGATGTTACATCTAAAAAATTGGGTCCTTGATATTTTTTTCTGTTAATGTATCGAGAGGGATGTCAAATGAAAGAGAAGGATCATATAATTAGAAGGAGGACATTAAATCAAGTAACGTGACATAACAATCAAATAAATGCTGTGGTCGTGGCGTGTCTTGTCGCTATAGGTGTCACTACAAAAAGCAAAAATATTAACATACTAAATACTAATTTGAAAGACAAACGATGGAGACGGCGTCAATCAGTGTTGGGCAAAATTTAGTTTGACTATTGATTGAATATTTTAATCAGTTCGTTGTGATTGACGGTTTATTAGTTTTAATATTAGTCAAATAATCATTGACTAATTCCATGTGATTTAATTTCCCTCAAAAATTATATAAGTAAATATTTGTTTTGAATACAAAATATTATTTAGTGACAACATTCCTGTTGTATTAATTGCTATTTGTTTAACCTTATGCGACAATATCAAGGAACAGTGGGGAAGAGGTATCGTATCAAAAATTGACACAAGAGCGAAGGCCGCGCGAGCAGGAGCGAAGGAAGATTGATTTATATATTTATTATTTAATAGATTATTTGAGTAAGATGATACAACTTCATTCTCTACAAGTCAACTACTGGGAGTCTTTACGAATAGGTAAATTTCAGGTATAGATGATAGAAGGCAAAATATAAATAAGCTTGCCAATACATAAACAAAGAATATTTATACACAATATAATAATTACTGTTTAGGAAAAGGATTTGATTTGAACTTTTCAAGATTACCTCTTGTAATCAACAAGCGGTTGTTTCGGAAACTTTCGACGTTACGTCACTTTATGTAATACAGTCAGGAAAACAGACGCAGCCGCGGCTTAAGAATATTTCTTGCTCAAAACTGCTTTTATAAATTTATATATTTTTTACATCACTTATTGTACTGACACTTATTGTTTTGTGTAATTATCAAGTCATATATTATAATTACGTCACAGTTAATAATGATATTCTTTATTGACTACGAGAAAGCATTCGATCGATTCAAGCACGACCTGCTACTATCGCGCTTAAGTGACTTTGACCTAAATAGACAAATGCTAAAGACTTGAGAATTATTAAGATTTTGTACTGGAAACAAATAGCATCTTTAAAAGTGAAACAGGATGACACAGAAGAAATACCCATCTGTAGCGGTGTTCGCCAGGGTTGTATCTTGTCACCTCTTCTCTTCAATGTGTACTCTGAATTAGTAATGTCTGAAGCGCTGGAGGAGCTAGAAGTCGGGGTCAACGGTAAAGTCATTAATAACTTTACCGTTATGCGGATGATACAGTACTCATTGCTTCTTTTGAAAGTGACCTGCTGATTTTGGGCAGAGTGCACAGGAGCAGCGAAAATGCGGGCGGGCCTAGCGATCTCAAAGATAAAATATATGGTGGTCAGCTCGAGACAGTGATACCGAAGATATCAGTAGCTGGCAGAGATCTGGAGCTATTTCGAAAATATAAATACCTTGGTCGTAGGAACCGACTGAGGTACAACGGAACCGACTGATGGCGGTATAACCATCCTAAACAAACGCAGCTCAAATGGCACAGGGCAGGGATGGCAGCAGCATCCCTGTCGCGAAGCTACGTTTCTGCGATCGCCACCACGCCTGCCCAGCGTGGCGATTATGGGCAAATTCCCCCCCTATGATTAAGCGAAATAGGACCAGGCCCCCAGTCCCCGGCAGCTCCGCTAGTCCTGGCTCCGGTAGCAGCCAGGGAAACGACGGAGCAGGGGGTGCTAAGAATCCCCGGCAGAGACCCGGCTACCACCCCAACAGACGACTGGCCCTGGTAACACACAACGTACGCACGATGAGGACTGACGAGAAGATTGTTGAGCTGGAGGAAGAGTTGAGATGGATGCGATGGGATATTGTGGGGTTGTCCGAAGTCCGTAGAGAGGGAGAGGACACGATAACCCTACAATCCGGCAATCTCCTCTTCTACCGGGAAGGTGACCAACAATCCCAAGGTGGTGTCGGATTTCTCGTCCACAAGGCCCTTATTAACAACATTATTACCATCGAAAGCGTGTCGAGCAGGGTTGTATACCTAATACTCAGAATATCTGAGAGATATTCGATGAAGGTCATTCAGGTATACGCACCGACCTCGTCACGCCCAGATGATGAAGTGGAGTCTATGTATGAGGACGTAAGTCGAGCCATACATACGACCAAGACCCACTTCACCGTTGTTATGGGGGACTTCAACGCTAAGTTGGGCAAGAAAAGCGATGATGAGTTGAGAGTGGGGCAATTTGGATATGGACAACGGAACCCTAGGGGACAGAGGCTGGCCGACTTTCTGGAGAAGGAGGGACATTTCATGATGAACTCTTTCTTCCAGAAGCCGCCTCACAGGAAATGGACCTGGATAAGTCCCGATGGTTCCACGAGAAACGAGATCGATTTCATCATGACCAGCGAGAAACGAATATTCAATGATGTCTCCGTGATCCACAGGGTGAAAACCGGTAGCGATCACAGGATGGTAAGAGGCACATTGAATATTAACGTTAAACTGGAAAGGTCCCGCTTGATGAAGTCCACGCTCCGACCTACTCGTGTCGATATCCAAAACCCCGAGAACTTTCAGCTCGAGCTCTCAAATCGCTTTGATTGCCTGGAGAACTTAGCATCAGTGGACGAGATTAACAACAGGCTCGTAGAAACTGTTCAAACGGTAGGTTCTAAGTTCTTTAGACCCCGTCGTTCAAATAGACCTCAGAAACTTTCCGACCACACTCTAAACCTCATGGCTGAACGACGCTCGCTGAGACTGCAGTCTTCCTATGACGCACAGTCATACAGGCGGCTCAATAGACAGATCTCGAAATCCTTGCGGCACGATATACGTCTCTTTAATAGGAAATATATTAAAGAGACGATAGAGCGGAACAAAGGCTCCAAAGTGTTTGCAAGGAATCTGTCTATAGGGCAAAGCCAATTGACCAAGCTGAAGAGAGAAGATGGCAGTATAGCGTCGACCAAGGCCGAGGTATTGGAGGAGATCGAAAGGTTCTATGGACAGTTATACGCTTCCATTGTCAAGCCTGCTAACAGCGCGGCCAAAGACCCAAGAGCCAAGCTGACCCGACACTTCACCGAGGATATCCCGGACATCAGCCTGTACGAGATTAGAATGGCCCTGAATCAGCTTAAAAACAACAAGGCGCCGGGTGATGACGGAATCACATCAGAGCTTCTGAAAGCGGGTGGAACACCGGTGCTAAAAGTCCTTCAGAAGCTCTTTAACACCGTCGTCCTCGAGGGCATAACGCCTGAAGCATGGAACAGAGGCGTGGTGGTGCTGTTCTTTAAGAAAGGCGACAACACCTTATTAAGGAACTATAGACCCATCTCGCTTCTGAGCCATGTTTATAAGCTGTTTTCAAGGGTCATTACGAACCGTCTCGAGCGCAGGCTTGATGACTTCCAGCCTTCCGAACAAGCCGGTTTCCGAAGAGGCTTCAGTACCATAGACCACATCCACACGCTGCGGCAGGTTATACAGAAGACCGAAGAGTATAACTTGCCACTTTGCTTAGCGTTTGTGGACTATGAGAAAGCCTTTGATTCGGTCGAGACATGGGCTGTGCTTGAGTCTCTCCAGCGATGCCGTATTGACTATCGGTACATCGAAGTGTTGAAGTGTTTGTATAATAACGCCACTATGTCGGTCCGAGTACAGGAACAGAGTTCAAAGGCGATCCCTTTGAAAAGAGGCGTAAGACAGGCAGACGTGATATCTCCGAAACTGTTTACGGCCACTTTGGAGAACGCCTTCAAGCTCCTGGAATGGAAAGGATTCGGCATCAATGTGAACGGCGAATACATCACTCACCTTCGGTTTGCCGACGATATCGTAGTCATGGCAAATTCGATGGAAGATCTCAGCACGATGCTCGAAGGCCTCAATCGAGTTTCTCAACAAGTGGGTCTTAAAATGAACATGGACAAGACGAAGGTAATGTGTAATGCCCATGTTGTACCCACTCCAATATCTGTTGAGAGCTCGGTTCTTGAAGTTGTTGACTCGTACGTCTACCTAGGACAAGTAGTCCAGTTAGGTAGGTCCAACTTCAAGAAAGAGGTCAGTCGCCGAATCCAACTCGGCTGGGCAGCGTTCGGAAAATTGCGTGATGTCTTCTCGTCCGACATACCGCAGTGCCTTAAGTCGAAAGTCTTCGACCAGTGTGTGTTACCAGTGATGACTTACGGCACTGAAACGTGGTCCCTCACTATGGGCCTTATAAACAAGCTCAAAGTAGCCCAACGAGCTATGGAGAGGGCTATGCTCGGAGTCTCTCTGCGAGATCGAATCAGAAATGAGGAGATCCGTAGAAGAACCAAGGTTACCGACATAGCCCAGCGGATTAGCAAGTTGAAGTGGCAGTGGGCAGGGCACATAGCACGGAGGACGGATGACCGATGGGGTCGAAAGGTGCTCGAGTGGAGACCACGTACCGGCAAACGCAGCGTAGGACGTCCACCCACAAGGTGGACAGACGACCTCATTAAGACCGTAGGATCGCGCTGGATGCAAGCCGCTTCCAACCGGTCTTATTGGAGATCTAGAGGGGAGGCCTATGTCCAGCAGTGGACTTCCAATGGCTGAGATGATGATGATGATGAAATACCTTGGTACTTGGGCGAATGAAACTTGGGACTAGGACTAAGAAATAAAGCCCTGGGTTGAGATCGCTATAATTCTAATCAAATTATAAGCTAATGAATCGAAATTCTTCAATAAATAGTGTAGTAAGTAAAAAAGTCAAGGGTTATTACTTCAGTAATGTTTACTGAAGAAGTTTAATACTCGTAGCGCAATGCGTAGCCTAGCTACGAGTCTATTCAGTGCCCGGTTACGAATCTGCTCGTATCACAGCTCGTAGCATAGCTACGAATTCATTAGGTTTACTAAAAAACCTGCTAGCACAGCTCAATTGAGTCTATTCGTAGCGTTTGGGTGGGGCTGATTTATAGGTTCGCAGCAAGAATGATGTCAGGCCTGTGTCAGTGTGCGAATACATGTGTACCTATATATTCAGAGAGAATTATTATACGAACTATTCGGTTGATTCGTCACAAAAATAAGGCACGTTCTCGTACATCTTACACAGACACATGACACATCTTATCTTATTATCTTACAGGATAATTCCTGTGGCTACGACAGCGACAGTAATACAAAGTATAATGTAAAATCGTCACGTACTTTATGTCCACGTCTCAGGGGTAGTTTTGATCAAGTATAATTTTGAAGAGAACTTTCTACTCCGACGACAGTATACTCTATAGTCTATGACAATGTGTTTAGTTGCACCTGATTAATCTATATATTAGTTTATTCATTACGATTTACGAAACATCGATTTATTGCGCCTTTGTGACAGCAATTTATTTGTATATTATACGTGCAACAATAGGGCTGTACACCCAAAATATACAGCAGATGACAATGCGGTAATCGTGCATTGTGTGCTGGGCAGAGTACCAAGTGTGGCAATTAGCTAATGATTGCTACGGACAAGAAGACAGGCTTTTATTGCACCATCGGCTGTGACAGGTCATCGCTTTCGATAATACTGGAAGCGGGCCATTAATCTTATACATTCAACTAACGGCCAGTGTTGCCATCCCTCACAATGGCCAGGAAACTTGCTAATGGTTGTTGGGGAAATTACAATTTCTTGCTCTGTCGCTCAACTACCACCTGCCGAATACACATAGATGTTTGTATGAAATTCAATAGGTTTTCCTACCCACACCCCTACAAAGCAATTCAAAGAAAACGTTTGCACAAAAGGAACAAATAATAGCAGGGGTAAAAGTGAAAGATATTTGCAAATAGGACAAAAGATAAGCCTCGTTACTGAATAAAGGGGAATGGATCTGTGTTTTGACAGATTATGTTCAGCACAGAAGGGATTTAACACGGGTGTACACGTCCTACAAATGTTTAGTAGGAAACATAATGCGAGGTTTTTTCATTGTACAGCTTCCGGAAAGTATATTATCAACGGTAATATTATAAAGAGGAAGAAGTTTTGTATATAGGAGATATCTATGGATTACCAGTGTTCCGCTTCTTATGAAATTTAGTCCGGAAATAGTTTATACTTTGGGAAAGGACGTGTGAAATCTAGATAAAATGTAGCCATGTTGCAGCAAAAACATTTGTCTTTCAAAGAAATTTACGATAGCATATAGGCCGCCATATCCCCGTTTTTAGTGTCTTCTACATATATATATCTATACTACATATCTATCTGCCAAATTTTAGCTTCATAGGGCAAGTTGTTTTCGATTTTTCGTATTTAGTTAATAAGAATTTCGCTTATACATAAATATTAGATTATACCTAAATATAGAGACGAGCTCGGTGGTCGAATGGTTAGCAAAAGCCACTTTGACGCCGAGGTCGCGGGTTTGATCTCGCACAAGACAAATATTTGTGTGCATGAAAATGTCTGTTTGTCTTGGTCTGGGTATTTTCTATGTATGTACTTAAATACGTTTTTAATATAACACTAAATACATACATATAAATGTATGTATTTAGTGTTATATTAAAAACGTATTTAAGTATTGTGTTATATTAAAAACGTATTTAAGTATTATATCAGATATCTAGTACCGATAGTACAAGCTTTGCTTAGTTTGGGCACAGTGTTTGGGACTAGATGGCCGTGTGTAATTTGCCCAAGAATATTTTATTTTTACTTTATAGATGACTTTTAATAGCATTATAGCGACAAATTGCCATGATATAGCCATGCAGGTTGTTTTACCACGCTCTTACGAGTACACGGGTACGCACATTAAGAAGTTATAGCAAATTCATAACGTTTTCGCTGTTTTACGAGGTTACACAATTTTCTCTTCAACCACATTAACGCCTTCTTCTTACACGTAATCGTAAGTTGTATAAAATGTGTTCCACAGCTTACGATGTATTTTTATATAGGTCATAAATATTATACTTTAAATAATAAGTGTTAATTAAACCTCTCATGAACTTTTGTGCGTGTGCTAGTAGGTACAGTTGCAGTTACAAGTAGGTACATACTTACTTTTTATTTTTTCTTAATCATAAAATTAACTAGTTGTTTGCTGCCACTGGAGATCTTGCGTATATTTTAATTATTACAGAATTAAAATATAAAATCAGCATCTTATTTAAAGTAGAAATACAATACGTATCTGTCCCTACTAATATTGTAAATATGAATGTGAGTATATTTGTTCCGAATCTACTCAACCGATCATCAGGAAACATATTCTCAAAGGTATTAGGAAAGACAGGATACTTTTTATAAAAAAAAGTAAAAGCGGGCGAAGCCGCGGGTGGAAGTTAGTAATATATATTTTTTTTTTTGTCGTCATTGACGGTTACCTTTCAGAGACTCAAAGATTGACTGGATGAGATCTCTTATAGGGATAAGTCCGTCCTTGTGCTATGTCTATGTCTTCTCACTACAATCTGTGTTTATTAATATTTAATGCAATAAAGATTTTCCACACAAAAACAAATAAACAATATTATTATTATTATATATATTCGTAATTTATGGGTAAATAGCCATACTGTACTTAGTACTATTATTTATATCTTAGTCGTCCATAAGAATTTTATAAACATGACCAATAAATAACATCTTATTTGACGTTCCTAAGTAGCTCGTTAGGGGTCCCTTAATAGGGTAACTCCAAAATTGTTCGTGCTCATGACCGCACGTAATCCCCAACAATTCATCGCCAATTTATCATACCTACATAAAACGTTTTTCGTGTTACTTACGCACGCTTAAATTCGCGAAATTGTTTGTGATTTTTCACGTGAACCTTTGGGAACCTTCTTCCTTACGTCTTGATCTACATAATATTTTCTGTGGCTTTATAAATTGACAGGTATGGATAAAATTGGTTTATTTTTGTATACCTTTTTTATACAAAAGATCCATTAGGTGAAGCTCGATGGTGTGGTTGCGAGTGCCAGTCGAATCGATTGCTGCCGCGGATGAAGAAGAAGTATTGTCCGTAGTGTTGTAGTATTGACCGTAGCTTGTTTATAAATGGGTTAAAATGACTCGAGCACTTCCGTGTTTTGATGGGCATCCTAAGCCGTTGGTCCTTGTTATTCTCGTGAATGATGATATGACAGTCGTAAAGTCAAGTTTGTAGCTTTTGAAAACAGTAAGCTGGCTTTCACCAACCCATAGTGGAGGTGTGATCCCAGCGTGGTTGAGTCCTTCAATTGAAGGAAAGGAAGAAAGAAGTATAATATGTTGGCTGCGACATGTGTCTACCTGGTACCCGAAAAATGGACGCTTATCGAATTTTCTATAGTATTTTTTTATACTACGTCGGGTGGCAGACAAGCATACGGCCCGCCAATGCGAAGCGGTAGACATATTAACGCCCGCAACATGAAATATCGCTCGCGCGTCGCCACACTTGCTTACATCATCTGCTTCACTACTTACATCACTTGCTTACGCAGCATCTTCTTCCTTTTTGTTGACCTCACTTACTTGCAGGAATACAACAACCCTCAAAGGAATTGTTATTTGGCTGCGGTATTCTGTGAGGTGGAGGAGGACTTCCCCAGTCGGGCAGCTTACACTTACGTTCCCTTCCTCTCTTTTCGTCTGAGCCTCGTTTGTCAGCAAGTGCAGGTGTGCTTCTAAAATAATGTCTCGAGTAAGTTAATTGTTTCAAGTGTTATATTGCGGAAGTCTTCCAGACAATTTGATCTACACTACTTGGTATACTTGTAACTAAATTAATAACTAAAAGTAACTAGTTTCAGAAGCACGCAAAGTACTGTAGATCAAATTGCTTTCAAGTATTATTTCAAGAAACAACAGGAGCATATAAAGCTGCGGCCCTTTTAGAACTGGGGCCCTACCGCCGAAGCTGAAGCCAATTCCCATCGAATATTTTGATTCCTAAAAATAAGAGTAAAACTTAGTTATTGACAAATATTTTTAGCTTTTCCGTAGAGCTTCATGGTTTCTATCATCTAAGCTAATTGCCACTCTTTTTAATCACGGGTCAAGCCCGGTCATTTGATGGGCGTGCGCGGGGATATGGATTCAACGCGTAGAGGCCCCTTCGAGAAGTTTGATGTAATGTTGTACGCCCGCCGTGACCCGCTCCAGGATATGTCAATGGAACGACATACCCATGAGCAGGTCTCGGCAGGCGTTGAGACTATTGCGAAGTGTGATGGAAAATAAATGGGCTATGGAGATGAGATCTGGGTGAACTTAATATCGGGCTATTACAGAAGAGGGACGGACGCCTGCCATAACTGCTTTTATTGCTAGTTATTTGCGGCAGGCGGTGGCTTGCCACTCACTATATGGGCCCCCGAAATGCCAGGAAAACGGCCGGGGGCAACACCGGTGTGAGTGACTCAGGGATGTCGAGAGGTGTGCTGCGCTTTCTCCGAAGTTACTCGCGGCGTGATGCCCTTTAACACTTCCACCCCTGGAGCATATAGCTCTAGCGGCTCCTCTCTGGACGGCCAATGAAGGCAAGCCAGAGCTGAGAGTCCTGCGGGCCTTCTTGTGTTTACACTCCGACCGATGAAGACACGTCGGAGGCGAAGACCCTGACCGACTCTCTGGAGACTCGGGTCCGTGGTGTCGCTACTCACACAACAGCTCGCCACACAAGCTGCCCTGCGGACTATATGCTATTATCTATATGTTATATATGCTATATATCGGCATCGGAATCAATCCATAATCATCCCACTGTTGGGATACGGGTCCCCCCTCAATCGAAAGGGTTTACAGCATACTCCACCACGCTGTTCAATTGCGGGTTGCCGGAGCCCAGTGTTTTCAAGCCGCCTAAAGGCCACTGACTTGGCTTAACGACTGTCATCTAATAACAACAGCCAGGACCGACGCCTTAAGATGCCCTCCGAAGCACGGAGGAGCTCAAGATAAATAAACCCATCCATGGACAGGCTGCGGTCGTGATTGCTTAACTTGCGTGTTCGATTAGACTGACACGCGCAAGGGCGCTATCGAGTTCCTCTAGATGTATGAGAACTGTTTTGATCGGGAGACTAAACGTATTGTTGTGGCGAGTATGTTTGTCTGTCACTGCGTACGAAGTAGCTATTACTTATTCTGGCACGATGTAATGAAATAGGACTGAGGAAGTGTACATAAATTGAATTTATAAAATGTAAAAATGAGAATAATATAAATAAGGACTTCCTTGGCAAAAGAGCACGTGTGGGGGCAAAAAAGCAATCATCACCGGCCATGCAGATCAGCAACACCAAGAGGTCGCCGATCCGTTGCCAGCCTTTTAAGGGAAATAAAGACTCTGTTCTTGAAGGCACCCATGTCGTAATTGTTCGGAAATACCGCTGAGGGAAGTTAATTTTACTGTTTACTATAATATAGTTCAGAACCGTTTATTACAAATCAATTTTTTGCATGCGACCGTAGATGTACGGTACAGTATGTTTATGGTCACAGGATTGAATGTGTGGCATTGAAAAAAAATGTTTTAAAGATTTAGATACCATATTTTTAAGACGCAATCAAGCATACAGCCTGCATGATTTCATCATGCAGGCTGTCAAAAAAATCGTTATCGTAGTTATTGGACGCTTTGTCTGTGGTCGCTTATAATACTCGTACCAGAAGACATCAATTACGCGTTGGTGAGTTTCTAAAAAACCCTTTCAATTTTTTTTATATGAAAGAGGGCAAACGAGCATGTGGGTCACCTAATGGAATTGTTCTCTTCAAGGGAATTGTTATTTGGCTGCGGTATTCTGTGAGGTACTATACATGTACTATGATATACTTCCCCAGTCGGGCAGCTTAAAAAGTACGCTATGCCCCACCCCTCGTTTCGCCAGCGCGATCGTTTGTCAGTCAGCAGGATGAATCACATGCCGGTGAGGTTGGCTTGCAAAAGAAGTTGATGAATCCCTTATACCCCTTTCTTGTAGAGCCCGATGCTATATCTAATATATAAAATTCTCGTGTCACAATGTTAGTTACCCTAATCCTCCGAAACAGCTCGACCGATTTTTATGAAATTTTGTGTGGGTAGGTCGGAGAATAAATTGTTATCTATTTTTTATTGCAAAACAACGTTTGCCGGGTCAGCTAGTATTATTGATATATATCATCATCATCAGGTCATTTTAGTCTCCACTACAGGAGCACGACCCTCTCTCGTCCGTCACAGACAGGAGGATTTGACCTACACTCCCCACGCTGGCTAGACGGGTTGGGGAGGCCTGATCGATGTTTGCTAATATGTATTTCCCTTAGTCGCCTTGTACGACATCCACGGGAAGAGACGGGGTGATTCTATTCAAGTCTGCAGGAAACCACACGGCCATTGATATATATATACCTAAGACTATTCTCATGGAAAACTGTCGTCAGGAAATTCATTTCACTACTTAATAGCCCGTGAATTTCAGTAAAAACACATCGATAGACCGAATCATTTTAATGAGTCCAACCTTCAACGGCGCGGTTTCAATTCAATGTAATCTATATCAACATTATATTCTGTTATTTGAATGTAATTTGCGTTTTCAAATTGTTGTTTAGATAAACGTATCAACGTGATCAAACAAAATTCGAGGTAGATTGATCACAGATCCTGTTTGTCCCCGTTTCGAACAATAAAATGTTAATATTCGCGGTTCGTGCTCCCATTAATTTTACTCTCGCATGTTTGTGTTTCGATGTATCGATTCCCACGTTTCGTTGTTTTTGTTTCAGTTCCACACGTTTTATCCAAACTTTACCTTTTAAAATCTAAGAATACTCTGGTTGCCGAACTAATTCAATATCTATTTAATCCCATACGGCAGTCAGTTTGGAATGCTATCAAGCGATCGATATTTTATTTGCGTATTTATTCTGACAATTCCATTAACAAAAGCCCACCAAGTGGTATTGTATATTCGTCTTAATTTTGCTGGTCTATTTAACTAATTCAGCCAATGATAAGAAATAAGTCAGTCAGTTTTCATAATTTCAACGGTAACCGCTTCACATGAGGTGGGCCGTATGCTAGTCTGCTACCCGACGTATTATTAAAAAAAATCTATTAGAACTTTCGTAAAATGTCATGTTTTGGATTCTACAATTTTTATCTTTATCCCTATCCTCGTTATACTAGTTGAAGTAGGTTAGGTTAGATTTGATATGTTCTGGCATAGCAGTCCCTAAAGCATCCCAGAATACATCAAAGATATTCAAGTATATTTTTTGACGACAGTTTGTACAAATTTTATGGAAAATAATCTATGTCCACAGGATTAAAATGATTATCATTTTAAAGCTGCTTGTAGATCGTAATACTTCCAGAATAAAGATCATCCACTATAGCCAGGAAATTACGTAGCATTCGTAGCACTACGCGGGACCCACTTAAGCAGGAAGTGTTGATGGTCTACTAGCTGTTGTCTGTACTAAAAATTGCTGAATTTTATAGGCTTTAAAACGAGATTTATTTACGACAGGGTTATATGTTTTCATGAGTATTTCTCTTGGGCTTTAACCCCGCTACTAACTCAACGTCTCTTCACATCTGGTGACTTCACTCACTCGCAGGTACACCATAATCTTCAACGGTATTGTTATTGCGGTCGTTTGTGAGCTGTAGGAACTTCTCCACTCGGGTTTGACATATCCTACTCCTCTGTCGCTGACTTGTTAGTGCGGCAGGGTGCACTACGTGCGTGCAGGTGAGATTAAATTATTACTACTAAGTAAATTTAAAAAAAAAATGATGCCAGGAGAAAGTTTGGTCTAAACACGACCAGTACCTATAATGATAAAGCGCTCGCCTAAATCGAGTACAATAGATTACAATGAACTCCCTGCGAAGGTTATTCTAGGAAACTACAGTATAGGGGTTTTAGAGAAAGCCGTATCTGATGGGGCTTTTGCAGCGTCGGCAATTTAGTGATGGCTCTGGTGTCACAAGCTTCGAGGGGTGTTGAGGCAGGCAAGTCGTTTACTTGTTTGACATATTCTAGTAATATAAAAAAATATGGACCTGGCATTCAGCGTCGCCAACATAGCAGCAGTCTCCAGACACGGAGGTGGGCGACCAGAGATGTTCGCCGCTGATGGCGCCGTCGCCCCAGTCCGGCGTCGAACGGAGCACTCGCGCACCGCCGTCACCGACTCGTCTGTGCAAAATATACACATATTTTAATAATTGAAATTGAAATAACAAAATATTCGTAGATATACCTAATATTATTACTGTATGTGATTATTTGTTTTCGCCAACAAACTTCTTCGCAGTTTGGCGATCTACATTATAAATAAGCCATTTGGTGGAAACTTGTTAATAAATAAAGTAAAATATAATAAATCTTATAAAATCTGTCATTGAATATGTTGTTTGTTGTTGTTGTTTTTTTATATTATTACAGCGCCGAGTTTGGTTAGTGAATCAAGCTTGGTATGGCTTCAACACAGTCGAAGATATAGCCCGCACTGTAATATATTTGCATATAGCAATGGTACATAAAATAAATTAATGTTAGGTCTGGTCAAGCCCGGTCGAGACCCATCATAAATTTCTGCAAAGGTAATCTTAGCAAAGTCGACGGGCTCGGTGGTCGAATGGCAATGGCCACTTTGACAAACATTTGTGTGCATGAACATGTCGCTCATTTGGTGCAACAACGACACAATCGATTTTAATATGCTAATTGTACTTCCTGATTCGTCTTAACTTAGAAATATTATTTTAGAAGACCTAATTTTATTTTATTTTATTTTGTTGCAATTAATTTAAAATGTTATTTGGTTGGACAACCATAAAAGTGATTTACGTGCAACAACGACATAAATGTACGTTGTGACCTTATTGCAGCCAATGAGCGATGTGTGTTGGTCTCGGTCTGGGTGTATTCAACGTATTAATAGTATTGTATTCTAAGTAGTAATATTCTATGCATTATATGTTATCTAGTACCCATAGTACAGGCTTTGCTTAGTTTGGGAATAGATGGCAGTGTGCAATTTGTCCATGAATATTTATTATTTATTCATTTAATGTCAGGTACTTCGATTATAAAAATATATAATCAAAGGTCAGGTATACCTACACGGTATAACTTATCTCTAAAAAACTAGAAATGAATGAAAATAATAATGAATGAAAAGAGATTATCTTTAAAAAGCTAGAAATAATTACCACTTATGACGAATCCCATTCTAAATTAAAGAAACTACGCATTTAAGCAACAAAGAAGTCTCAAAAAATATATTTACTCCATTAGTCTGGCATAGCAGTCCCTAAAGCATCCCAGAGTACATCAAAGATATTTAAGTATATTTTTTGACAACAGTTTGAACAATTTTTATGGAAAATAATAACATGCGCCTCAAAAAATACTATTTGAGCCACAGAAATACTAGGCTAGGTTAGGTATGTTTTATATCAACTTTAGTCGCTAAGTCAGTATAATAGTCACCAAGTTTCACAATTTTAGATGATTAGTTTATTACTACCCAAATTTTATTATGATTTTATTTTTTTATTGCGATTTTAGTAATATTCAAAGAAATTTTAACAAGGATACCCTTCATTATGTTTCTATTCTGGTCGACGACGTTCCGACCTCAGAGATCAAGAAATGTCAAAGTTGTCAATCAACTGTTCTCTTTGCGTAGCTCTTTGTTCTTCTCATTAAGTTAATATACCCAGCGGCGCTAGCGGCACATTCACTTTATGGTTCTTCTCCTGAGTTGTTCTCACCTGTTCTCACAGGATTTTCTCAACTCGTTGCCCATGATTTTGATTACAAACTTTTTATCAAAAGAAAAGAAGGTATTGCTATTAATACAGTCTTTTTTAGGGTTCCGAACCTCAAAAGGAAAAACGGAACCCTTATAAGATCACTTTGTTGTCCGTCTGTCTGTCTGTCTGTCTGTCTGTCTGTCTGTCTGTCTGTCTGTCTGTCTGTCTGTCTGTCAAACATTTCTATGTCGAGAATGCGTGGAGGTATCAAGCTGAAATTTGAACTGTATACACAGGTCTACGGTCCCATGAAGTTAAAAAAAAATCAAACTGCTAAGTTTACGTAGAAAAAAGTTACGGCCGTTTATTCAGCAAAAAACGCATATTTCGACACACTCAAAGGAATCAAAACCTATAGGGTACTTCCCGTTGACCTAGAACTATGAAATTTGGCAAGTAACATCGTTATAGACTACAAGTACAGGAATAAATCTCAAAACTATACATTTGTAAATAGATCTAAAAAAATAGGGGGTCTATATTTTTTATAGGGTGTCGAAATTTCAAATTGAAACTACTAGTTCAAATGGGGTATCATATGAAAGGGCTTGATGTACACATTGCAAAATATATTTTATTTATTTTTTTCGACGCATTATTTCTTATTTATAATGAAAAATATCAAATTTAATAATGATACTACGTACCTACGGAACCCTCGGTGGGCGAGTCCGACTCGCACTTGTCCGGTTTTTTATACTACCCGTAGCAAACAAGCATACGGCCGCCAGAAGTGAAGCGGTTACTGTAGCCATATTAACATTATTAACGTTTGCAATGTGAAATATCGATCGCGTGCCGCCACACAGCTGCCATCGCAGCAACTCCTTCCTTTCTTGTGACTTCACTTACTCGCACGAACACAACAACCCTCAAAGGAATTATTATTTTGGCTGCGGTATTCTATGAGGTGCAGGTATTTCCCAAGTCCGGCGGCTCACAAATACGCTGTGCCCTACTTCTCTTTTGCCAGAGTCTCTTTCGCATGGGTGCACCATGTGCAGGCGAGGTTGGCTTTGGCTCTAAAGAACGTGGTGAGACAGTTATATCGTAAAAGTGACGTGTATTTTAACTGTACTTGTACAGTCAGAAAATAAAATACAAAGCATCTTGAATCAGAATTTATTGCTTTTTCAGAAAGACGCGACGATCTCATTTAGACTTGCCGAAAAATTCCTGCCGAAAAATGAAAATTCATATACCTTTTTGAATAAAAGAAAAGCTTGACAAACAAAAGAAGGCCAGACAACCAGTTTTCCTTTTCCTCAGACGAGTTTTTCTTTTCATGTCAAAAGACTACAAGATAAACTTTTTACTTAAAATCTAATATATAAAATTCTTGTGTCTTATGTGTTTTAGTCACCACACTCCTCCGAAACAGCTTGACCGATTTTGATGAAATATTATACGTATATTCAGTAGGTCTGAGAATAGGTCGTGATCTATTTTTTTCTACTAAAATAATCCTAGGAATAATTTATATGGCAAAACAAGCGCCCCATCAGCTAGTTTATTTATATAAATAAAAAGTTGTGTTTAAAGAAAAAAAAAATAACCGACTTCAGTTGGCGAGCGCAGTTTATTGGTAGAATACCACGGCAGACGCTGCTGTCCGTCTTCCAGAAAAGTTATTGCGTCACACAAGATTCCTTTGTACGACATCTAGCGCAGAGCAATAGAGTGGCGCAATTCTATTCTGCTGGCAACCACAGGGCAATCGATTTTTCTGGGATCCTATCAAACCTATAAAATTTAAAGCTTTCCCTTGATTTCCCTGGCATCCCATCATCAGATCCTGACTTGCTGAATATGGGACCACCTTGTAATCATACCCTTTCAAATAAAAAAAGAATTATGAAAATCGGTTCACAATTCGCGAAGATATTGAATAACATACATACAAAAAAAAAAAGTCGAATTGAGAACCTCCTCCTATTTTGAAGTCGGTTAAAAAACAATGTGTCGAAATATAACTGCGTACAATTGCTTAAGAAGACTTCCTATACAACAATTTTTTGGTGACATTACTAAGTATGTTATTAGTTGTATTATTAACAACCAATGGACGGTATTTAAAAAAAAAACCTTTGAAATTTATTTGAGGATTAGGGGTCCTCCCGTCGAAGCTGAAACCGATTACCATCGAATATTTTGATTCGAAAAATAGATCTTACGTTTTAGTTATTGACAAACATGTTCAGCTTAGTTGGTAGAGCTCCAGAGTTTCTACCAGCCAAACTAATCACAAAAACCATAAATCTAAGCTGAAGTTTGATTTTCGCAATCAAAAAACCCGATGGGAATCTGCTTTAGCCTAGCGGGTAGGGCTCCAGATTTCTATCGTTTCCAGAGTGGACATGCCAGTTCTCAGAAAATAATTCGTTTGTTAGAGTTGGTTCTACTACAGCAAAATGGAATGTGTATACTGCAACCGTACGATAGAGGGTTGTGCGTCGATTAAGTGCAGCCATTGCTTGTCACATTTCCACTTGGTGTGTGTGGACAGCAAGCTCCTGTACCCCAGCACGAATAGCTGGCGATGCCGCAAGTACATAACTGCGCAATGCCCGCAGGCCATCGACTATAGCTTTATGCAAAATGATTCTTTTAGATTGGACTTACTTACACTTATGGATTGTTGTGACAAATGTTGTTTATATAAAATAAATGTTGTGTGCTGATGTAACGGGTTATTTTCTTAAGTATATATCCTTCTAGGTTAGTTTATAAAAAAAAATCAAATCTTTTTATAATATGTAACAAAAGATTGTCTATTAGATTTACTTGTTGTTGTCCCTTCAGGTTTTGTTTCAATACCCAACTCTGGTGCTGAACTGTGTCTTTTATAAATATATGAATAAATAGGGACTCTAGACGCAACGCAGTAAAGAGCTTTTTAATTCGCACACCGCGGCTCGCTTGAACTCATTTGTCTACATGGACCCACCGATTCTAGTTTTCCTCTTCCTTTGAAAAACACCGTTCTTTTCTCGCTAAAATAGTGTTCGCTACTTGCGTGACTAATAACCTTATTAGTGGCCGCCCGCGACTTCTTCCGCATGGACCTAATATTTTTTATACTACTAAAAAATGGCAAACAAACGTAGGTCAGGTAGGCCATACCTGATGGCAAGCGTTTACCGCAGTTAATTGTTTATTATCTATACTTATAATAATAAATATTAAATAATTTGTTTGTTTGTAAAACTGCATTGTATATAAAACATAAGTACATAATTATTATACAAAAATCATTACACTGTATACAATGGCGGACATATCCCAATAGGGATTTCTTCCAGTCAACCACAGAATGCTTGAAAGAGAATTGTCGAATTTGGGCTTTGGAGCAATATATGCGTATTACTCCAATTTATAACTCTGTTTCTACCCATTGTACCAATGAAACATGCACCAGATTTTAAGTTACAATTCGGTTTTGATGATTTTTGATGATTCTGAAATCTACCCTTGCCGAAAGGGTGCTATTAACTAGCTACACCGACGATGGCCTCTTAATAATTTATGCTAAATGACGAGCTCGGTGGTCGAATGGTTAGCAATGGCCACTTTGACTCCGAGGTCGCGGGTTCGATTCCCGCACATGACAAACATTTGTGTGCATGAACATGTCTGTTTGTATTAGTCTGGGTGTTTTCTATGTATTATAATACATGTATGTAGTATGTATTTACAAAAAAAATGTATTTAAGTATATTTATCAGTTGTCTAGTACCCATAATGGCGCTGCGCTGTGAAAAATTTATTATTTATTTATTATTATTATTATAACCCAAGATCTAGCATAGAGAAACTAGCCAATACTAGCCTAGGCTTAATTTTAGATTGGGGCTACTATATACTGTAGTCGTCTCGATTTAGCGCTTTTCTAGATACTAAGTAAACTCTGCTTTCTGGCATGGTACAAAATCTGAGTAAAAAAATACACTCATTGTCTGTCTCTCGAGACAGGACTCAGAATATGATATTAAAATAAAAGGAGAGTACAACAAAATACCCAGCAGGATTTCCTCCACCGACCTTTCCATGGAGCTTCGGACCCTTGCAATATAAAAGCCGCTAATTTGTGCAAATGAATAATAAATGAATAATCTCACAAGTATCTACACAAATTAGGCTTTGATCCAATACACGATTTGTGAAGCATGCCTTAATTGAATTTTAATAAAAACTTGGCGTCCCTTAACAATGGAAATTATGTGAGTATTGATCCTCGAGACCGGAAAATTAAGAAAATTTAAAGAGACACAAGCTGCACGGAGAAAATGAATTAAAAGTAGGCCAACGTGGAAATACTTGATCCTTACAGAAACCGCAGCTAATTAATTATTTCCTACAGGGTTTTTGTATTTCTTCGAGTGAGTGACTAGGAGAGTCCTCAATAAGTCGATACTTATTAAGTTGCATGCGTGTATAGCCAAGGAAACACATTGTCATAGAAGTAGAGCATATTGAGATCGACTGTGGATTACATCTACCTCTCGGAAGATCGCAGCCAAATAATAATACCCTTGAGTATGTGAGAGATTGATATGATTTTGCGAATAAGAGGCTTTACAGCGATGTCAGCGCTGGAACAGTAAGTACTCTTTGTAAGTATTCCTTGATATAGGCGGTAACCGCTTTGCATCAAGTGGAGCGTATTGCCTTGACACCCGAAGTGGTATGGTAAATTTATGTTATGGTAAACTAAAAAAAATGAGTCGTCACGAGACCGGGACGCCTGGCAGATGTGAAAAATCGAGGAAGAGAAGATCGCAGAGCCGAGTGGGGAGAAAGTCGCCATACGTTCGTATCGCGTGGCGACACTTTGTCACTATCATCATAAAAAAAATCATCATTTTAGTTATTCATCTAAATCGTTTTTCGAATAGCAAACGAAGTTGAATATGTAACTAGGTACTATATTTCTTTAGCATCGCAACCGTACGCCTCCAACGCAGAGATTATGCCCTCATTAAATGCAGGCCGAGGTTTGCGTGAGAGGCTTAGAGTCCCGCATGTCGGTGGCAGTAGGGTGGCATATATGTCGTTAAGCCGTACAGCGAACTAGAACTAACTTACTAAGCAGACCTGTTGGCCTGTACATTGTCATAGAGCAACATATTTTTGGACAGGAGATCTACCGAAATCAGAAAGGTTTGTAATCTGGTCATAGAGCAAGAATATATTTTAATAACAAATGGATAATATAAATATGAAAAACCAATGGGTTTATACACCTTTTTTATACTATACTCATATCATCATCACATCCCGGCCACTCCAAACAAAGGTCTCGTCTTTAATTATTACAAAAACAATAAGAATACATAAGTGTGCGTGCGGCACTATGCAAACTATTCTAGATTCATCTCAGATGGGAGGTGAGGGTGAAATCGATGCGAGAGAGAGGCAGGGAGTAACCGTATCGTATTGTACATACTTCGTACTATTATTTATACAGTGTCTCAAGTAAGTATTAAACGTAAAATCTGATGTAATAATAATAATAATGTATTGGTATTCTCTAGCTTTTTAAACAAAATATGTTTTCAGTAAACAGTGAACAATATAGTGAGCAGTATATTTGTTTATTCAATGTTCCGCAGACAAGGATTTCATGGAATTTAGTTTCGCAAAAATATTCCATAAAATATTTGTTCATTTTATTTTTATTTCAAATATTATTGCTTTAACGACCATTCTCTTCGAAAAAAACATTTTTTTCATTTCATAGAAACACATTGAATGAATTTTATATCACACATTTATATTTCACAAAATAATCATACGGTAGATATTTTTAAAGAATACTGTTTTAAAACAAAGTTATATTTATATAACATAGCAAGTAAGATAATAATAAATAAATATTGTCAGACAAATTACACAGCGCCATCTAGCCCCAAAGTAAGCGAAGCTTGTGTTATGGGTACTAGACAACTGATAAACATAATTAATATATAAAATTCTCGTGTCGCGGTGTTTGTTACCAAACTCCTCCGAAACGGCTGGACCGATTTTTATGAAATTTTGTGTGCATATCGGGTAGATCAGAGAATCAACATCTATTTTTCTTACGCCTAAATGATAAGGGTGAGCCACCCCAAAATATTTAATTTAATTTTATTGTCAATTTTTTTTATTTGAATTTTATTATGATTTAGCATTGAAAAATACATACAACTTCCCTTCTACCATCATCATCATTATCATCGTCAGGTCATTTTAGTTTCCACTACATGGGCACGGCCCTCTCTCGTCCATTACTGACAGAAGGAGGATTTGGCCTACACTCCTCACGCTGGCCAGACGGGTTGGGGAGGCACCATCAACCAATGTATAAATTTATATAGCAAAACAACGTTTGCCAGGTCAGCTAGTGAATAGTAAAAAAGATAACAAAGTTGACAAACATTAGCTAGTTAAATTACAAAAGGGAAATGTTATTGAGGGTAATCCTCTTGCGGCCCGGTAAAAACATGTGCTTATCTCTATAGAACAGCAGTCAGTAATAATGTATAAGTACATACTTATGGTTCGACGTAAGAAACTCATACTCACCAAAGCAGCTTAAACGGCAAGTCACAAGAATATTAAATAAATTATATCTAGAGGCTTATTTAGTCAGTACCACAGAGTAAAAAAGAGGTCTTTAAAGAGGCATACATTTTACAGAGTGGTAAAAACTAAAACAGGGCAGCAAAGGAAATCTGGAGTCCTACCGCCGCCGAAGTTGAAGCCGATTACCATCAGATTTTTTGCCTACGAAATTCAAACTTTGGCTTGGATTGGCCATAATTGTGTTTAGATTAATTGGTAGAAACCATAGAGCTATAAGATGATTGTCATTAACTCAAACCTAAGATCTATTTTCGCAAACAACAAATTCGATGGAAATCGGCATCAAGGGCTCTACCGGCTAAGATGAAGCCGATTGCCATCGGATTATTTGATCGCAAAAATCAAACTTCAGCCATCAGCTTAGATTTATCGTGAAATCGTATCGCAAAATTTCCATCTCGGTATAAAAATCTAAGATTTGAAACACCTGATCATCATCAGGTCATTTTAGTCTCCACTACAGGAGCACGACCCTCTCTCGTCCGTCCTAGACAGAAGGAGGATTTGGCCTACACTCTCCACGCTGGGCAGACGGGTTTGGGAGGCCTGATCGATGTCGAGTCATATCTATAATAAAATGCGAGTCGGACTCGCCCACCGAGGGTTCCATACGTAATTTGATATTTTTCATTATAAATAAGAAATAAGGCGTCGAAAAAAATAAAAAATATATATTTTGCAATGTGTACATCAAGTCCTTTCATATGATACCCCATTTGAACTAGTAGTTTCAATTTGAAATTTCGACACCCTATAAAAAATATAGACCCCCTATTTTTTAAGATCTATTTACAAATGTATAGTTTTGAGATTTATTCCTGTACTTGTAGTCTATAACGATGTTACTTGCCAAATTTCATAGTTCTAGGTGGTTCTAGGTCAACGGGAAGTACCCTAATGGTTTTGATTCCCTTGAGAATGTGTCGAAATATGCGTTTTTTGCTGAATAAACGGCCGTAACTTTTTTTTACGTAAACTTAGCAGCTTGATTTTTTTACAACTTCATGGGACCGTAGACCTGAGTATACAGTTCAAATTTCAGCTTGATACCTCCACGCATTCTCGACATAGAAATTCTTGACAGACAGACGGACAACAAAGTGATCTTATAAGGGTTCCGTTTTTCCTTTTGAGGTACGGAACACTAAAAATAATAATTTATTGACTTTTAACGCATAATACTGCCACAAATATTTTCTTATGTATCTACATTAGTTCGTATTTGTATTAATACGCCGGAATCATAAAGTCCACGCGAACGAAGTCGCGGGTATCACCTAGTATATTTATATATGTACAGTCGGTTCTCTAAGATAACAAACCACTTTGCATAGGGCACCGAGAATTGCTAGTTTAATAAAATAGGATATAAAATATTTTGATTATACCATTTTATTGATATGCAAATTGATTTAAACATTACTACAACACTTAATAGGTGGTACATTACTAGGATATCAAGCGAACTGGTTTAATTGCCTAGACATGAAGGAGAACCAGTCTATTATCTACATACTTGTTTGTGGTGGTATAATATCACGAACAATAATAGATTAGATAAGAGAGTGAGAGAAAAATACGCTAGGAAACTTTCAAAGGCTATGTATGTATGTAATATTATACTTCGACAAATATTTTGATGTTGATGGCGCTGCTAAGATCGCCCCGTAGCTGTAAAGCTAAAAGTCATTAAGTTGAAATTTAGTAAATTGGGATATAAATGTGAGGTCTAAAGTTTAAAAACGTAAAAAAAATAACATTAATTTGACAATACTTATTCAGAATACGGAATCACAGATTATATGAGGGAAATATGCATATGTATTTTTGCGTTCCACAGAGGTAGAATAAAAAATAGAAAATGGAGGATCAAATAAAAATTTACGCAGTAAAAGTAAATATTTGAACACCCATGCCAAGTACCCACAAATTTGTTAAACATCAAACAGTAAAAGCTTACTTTTTTGTGTCTTTCATTTCATTGAATTCACTGTATTTTCTTTTTATTTAACAATATTGTTCAGAATTTCTCTGGAATAAAATGTGAAAAAAATATTTTGATAACGAAGAAAAATAATATAGACATCGTTTCATGTTAAGTTGTAGGATTTTGAATAAATATGTTCTTAACCAATTTATTAAACAATCCTAGCGATACCTATTGACTCGAGCTACAGACTATTATTTTATTCTGTGTTCGGGCCATAGTACTAAATTAAAGTTACACATGTGAGGTTTTGAAAGAGTGGATATCTTGAAACTTTAACAAAGTTCATCTTACGGATAAACGGCTCAACGGATTTATATGTCATTTATATTAAACCTTTGATATCAGGGAAACCCTACATTTATGGTACAGCTAAACGTGGATTGACATATCATCAAACGTTCACGTTTAAACTACGTGTACGTACGTAATTAATTTTAAGATATGGCTACGATATACCTATATTCGAATCAAAAATTTGTACGACAGCTATGTTAAATATTGGGTTTATGTAGCTACTAGTGCCGTAATAGAAGTTATAGTATTTTTTATTGTTTTTTTAATGGTAATATTTTTTTTCATTTTCATTTTTTTAAATGGATTTTCCTGCCAAACTTTGATCGTCCAAAAAAAGGTCGTACATAATTTAATATCGTTCTTATAATCGTCCTAGTTTTGTGTATTTTACGATACTGATAAATTAGTTTTTAAAATTTTTGAACTTATTCACAAACCTATTCTTCCGGGATGAAAGAAGACTTCCATTGTATGTAAGTCTACGCAGACCAAGTTGCGACCGAACGCTAGTATACCTATATGTTCTGGATTTATACATAGCCGTTCCCACGATCAATTTGGGGTCGGGGTGGCTCACCGAGAGTATAGCCGTACAGTCTACAATCGCCAAATATGACGCGGGGAACATTCAATGGATCGGGTAATACAATCGCGAGTCCGGGAGACAGAAGCGGCGGAATAGATTTTTCGATTACTTTTTGACGCTATTTTCTATTATGTGTAATCGCATTATAAATATTTAAAACGTAAATAGAATCGAAGTGATATTCAAACTTGGTCACCCAGAATCTCACTAGTAACATCCAATCCAGTGCGCTAAGATCACAGTTAATGATGCCAGGAATTTATCTATTACCTGCTGCGTCCAAAACCGACTTCGATTTGAACCTTTTCCGCAGCTCTCTTAAACTTATTCATCCCACTGCTGGGATTTGGGCCTCCTTTCAATCGATGCAGTTTAGAGTATATTCCACTACGCTGCTCGAAATTAATAAACCTCTCCATGGACAGTCTATGGTCGCCTTTACTACTGATGTTGATATTTTCCTGATTTAATATTTTTTTAATATTATTATGAAAAGGGGGCAAATGCGAAAGTAATCACCACCACATATAGAAATCTGCAACTCCAAAGGGTTCACGATCCGATGCCAGCTCTTAAAGAGAAAAAAATACTCTGTTTTTGAAGGATTCCATGTCATATTTACACATAACATATTTTTTCTTTAAAAAAAAGGAAAAAAAATGTCTTTTTATTATATACTAGCGACCCGCCCCGGCTTCGCACGGGTGCAATGCTGATACAAAATATACTACAGAAGGTCTTTGCGCATTGTCCTATCCAGAGCTTCCACAGTTATAGGCATGCGCCGCCCGACCCCGTCCGGTTCCGCCTCAACCGTTATGTCCCTGCATTTTGAATCTGTAATATCTTCGAAAATATTCATTTAAATTACATGCTGTAAAGGGCCATATTGATCTATATTAAATGAACAATGTTTTTAGAGTACTTAATTAGATAAGAATGAATGCTGTATTGCTTAAAATCATTCGCGTCAATAAGCCATTATTTCTCGTAAAAGTAAAGGATAAAAAACGGTTATTGTGGGTTATCCCTAAGAGATAGACATATACCATCGGGGAGTTTTTTGTAGATTATTTTAAGGTGAACATTACTGTACTACATTATTTTGATCTATCTCGTAGGGTTCAGCTAGCGTTAGCAATGTAAGCGCAAAAAAATATGTTTATTTACGACATCGCATTGGAAACCTCTAAAAGTATCAGTGTGTCTCTACTACATTATGTATGTATTATACTTATAAACCTTGCGTAATAAACACCCTATCTATTAAAAAAAACTGCATCAAAATCCATTCCGTAGTTTTAAAGAACTAAGCATACATAGGGACGGACAGACAGGGGAAGCGACTTTCTTTTATAATATGTAGTGATATCGTGTCACGGAGTTTGTGGTCGTACTCCTCCGAAATGACTCGATCGATTTTTACGAAATTTTTTATGCATATTTGGTAAGCATGAGAATAGGTCGCAAAGTATATTTCATAACGCTAAAATAATTTATACAGAACAATGTTTCCGGGGTCAGCTAGTTTCCTGTTTCCTATAATAAACCGATCATTCTTTCATGCGTATTTTCTTATACAAAATAGCTTCGATGTTTCACATCTGCTTATTTATTATATTTATGTTAATAATGTTTAAATATAAAATATTTATCCAATAATTGATATGTACGTACGTTGGTAAGTACGATGATATCATCTTGTCGATGACGGTATAGTAACAGACAAGGTAAATATTCTGCAGTTGTACGCGAACTGGTTTTTGTTACAGTACGTAATTTTGTCTTTTACCTACACACAAAATAATTAAATAAATAAATATTTCTGGACAATTTACACAGCGCTATAGCTTAATTTGGGACTGGTCCCAAATTAAGCGCAAAGCTTATGTTATGGTGCTGTTATGGTAGACAACTGATAAACGTACTTAAATACATTTTTTTTGTAAATATATAATTATAATACATATAAACGCCCAGACCAAGACAAACAGACATGTTCATGCACACAAATGTTTGCCTTGTGCGGGGATCGAACCCGCGAAGTCGGAATCAAAGTGGCCATTGCTAACCATTCGACCACCGAACTCGTCAAATTATTTCGAGATGGCATCGTTGCTTGTGTCATCAAACAGGCAATAAGTTAAGCAACGTCGACCATAACCTGTTTATATATTTATCTCGACTTTTTGACGGCTGTGATCGTTAGATGACAGTCGTTAAGTTAGTGGCTATAGGACGGGCTTTAGGACGACTTGAAAATACTGCCTCCGTCACGTGATTAAGTTTGAGTATTTACTATGTTATTTTGAACCTTATGAACGACGATATTATAGAAATGAACATAGCTATTTGAATCAGTAGACTGAAGTGGCAGCGGACAGGTCACATAGCTCTCAGTACTGACAGTCGTTAGTGCAGAACGGTTCTGAAGTGGGACCAAGGACGGGCGATTCGATGGATGTAAAGAGCACAAAATTGACCGCTGTGGAAAGTGTACGTGAGAGGCATATGTTCAGCCGTGAGTGGACGTCGTTTATCTGAAATAAAGATGATTTTTAATCTTTCGACCGCATCGTCAAAAAGACGTCGCCGTGCCGTGTACACTGAACCACAAATGAATAGGATGTTGTTGTCGTGATATCCCGACTTCAGCGTATACGGAAAAATTTTCAACATGCCATGGCCGACTTTAACGGTGAAAAGGTTAAAGATATTAGCAGTCACACTCACACAAGTGCTTTTATTTGCCAACCAACAAAATGCTATAAAGTTTAGCAATCTACATAATAATCTAAATCTGTATTTAAGTTTCCTAAGTTTATGTAAATAAAAAATAACTATGATAAATAAGATGGTGTTGACGCTTGAGACTTAAGAACGGCTAGACTGCTTTGGATATTTTCTAATGTTTGCAAACTAAGTTTATGTGGAAAATTTAATTTTTTTTGTTCTTACGATTCAAAACAATGGATATGCGTAATACTTTGTTTCCGTTATGGTCATGGAAAAATACAAAGAATATGGAATGTTATGCAAAACTAATTTTAGAGGGCGTTATTACGTAAACAAAACGAGATTATCTCGATAAACGACATTTAAATTTCCTCAACTTTAATTTGTTGTCGTTCATTATATACGTTATACGACGTTTACTCGACATGATGCGCAATCATGGAAATACTTATTTCTATGTGTAACACGATAATATTTAGTAGATTTTATTGTTAAATTTTTTATTTCATCGGAATTATTTTGAAATGAATTAAGTATTTATCATGGTTTTTTTTATATGAGAGGGAGCAAACGAGCATGTGGGTCACCTGATGGAAAGCAATCATTACTGCCCATGGAGATCAGCAACACCAAGGTATCGTCGTTCAGTTGACGTCTATACTGCTTCCTTTCTTTCTGGTGAGCTCACTCTCTCGCAGGAACACTACTATCTTCAAGAGAAATGTTATTTGGCTGCGGTATTATGTTTTAACTGAAACGCGTCACGCGTTCACGTCCCGGAAATTTAGCAACTTTCTCTCTTAACGCAAGGATAGAAAGTAGATATTACAAAGCAAGTGTAGTATAAAATATTTTTATTTTATCCTTTTCCTGTCCATTGCAAATATAAGCAATCAATGAGGTTGGTAACTGAATATCATCAATCTATACTAACACGGAACCCTTCTTAGCTTAGAATCACTTTGAGCTAAAGCACATAGATTACTTATACATAATATTTATTGGTATAAAAAAACAAATACAAGTGGCGTCCTTTGGTAGAAGTTTCCGACCTTTCCTGCCATTCAGGCAGCAATGCTTTAAGTACCTCATCATTAGGTATGAACAATCTATGTATTTTATCACGATCACGTATTTTTAGAAATAAGATGTGTTAAAATTCTTGCATGCTGCATCCTGGGTAGTATACTATTCTGATTTGGTAGCAACAAAGGAGAATTAGTGTTCAGACGATTTTGCAATTTATTTGCATAGTATTGGAATCGATGTGTTAGGTTTCAGGTCCGGTTGTACACTATTTTAGGTCCCCAGTAGTGTTAGATATTTAAAATTCGTAGTACACAGCAGTTGAGCTTCACTTGACTAGCCATTTCTTTAGGCTTTTATTGCCTTATTTGCCATATTGCTATTTCTCACATTGCCAAGAGGGGAAATCAAATTTTAAAAGCTTCCTACTTCTACTTATTTCTTCTGATTAAATTCTTTGTGAGTTCCAAGGCAGCCGTAGTTTTACCCCGGGACTGCAGTGGACTTCATTGTTCATTGCCTTTTTTTTTGTGGCCGCCGTTGTTAATCCTGGCTACACAGGAGATACAGTGGTGGAAATATTTACGGTTAGTGACGACGATGAATATTTAATAAAAGCGAGACACTACTAATCATGCGTAAGAGATATTGGATCTTTTTACTCTAAATCTATATATATAAAAATCAATGCCACTTTTCGTTGTAATTATATAACTCAAGAACGGGCTCACCTATCCAAACCAAATGTTTAGGCTTTGTTCGGACTATTTAGTAGATGGTTTATGTGAAGTTTGCGCAAAATCGGTAGAGCGGTTCTTCATTTATCACATTTTTTGTAACAAATGAATTCAATAAATTGCGGATCTTTGTTAATGGGGACATTAACAAAGATCCGCAATTTTGCTGTCAAATTTAAACTTTTTTCACATAGGGATTGTGCTGTCAAATTGAAACATTTTTCAGATTTTTTTTTGTTTGAATAAATGAACACTTTAATTAGTCGTGATTAATTACACAGTAATTAATCACGACTAATTAATTATTCCTTAATTCATTAGGCAATAATCCGGCACAATAATTAGCAGCTGCAAAGCGCCATGACGACATGTGCATCGGGCCAAAGCCGAGGAGAGAATGCCCCGTTTGCATTGTGCGCTACGTCTTTTATACCGAACTGGAGGGACTGTCGTGCGTCATCGGCTTCGGTGTACGTGTTGTTTACGATGTGCCGCCGAGTCATCGCTCGGCCCGCTACAAGTGATGTTTACGATATTGCGCCGTCATATATATATATATATATATATATATAAATATATATCATCTTCAACTTGTGTAATGCGCTTAAATCACGGACAGACGTGCAGGCATAAGGATGAACATGGCGAAGATAAGTTCAGACTGACTACAGAACCATAAGGAAATCACTTAGTAGGTAGAGTTCCGTATCGGTGAGATTCAAGGCCGCTACCTTAACCATAGCGTCGGCCGCAGGCTCTTCATTTTTTATTTACATTTTTAACAAGTTAAGCTTGTCTTTATGTAGGTCAAAGTAATTGTAACATGAATAAAGGATGTGTCTTAAAGGTAGCTTGTCATTTTTGCGTATGTAGATCTCTCTACATTTTTTCATTATTGTAACTTTTTTGAAGTGGATTGCTTATTACGGGTTGCAAAAACCATCTGTAATCCGGCGCCAAAAACGGTCGAAAGGTCAAAGAGTAACGTGTGATCTGCTGTTGACTGTACCATACCATTTCTAGTCCATAATATGATATATTAATAATAAAGATTGTTTGTTTGGTTCCATTAAGGTTGCAATAAATGATTGAGTATTGTAAGGATTATTTCTTACAATCCTCATTTCATTAAAATTGTATTAAAAATCTACCATGTTTTTCACAGGAGTTGTTATTACTTATTTTTGCATCGCTTGCCGCAGGCTGGCAAAGTCGTCCTCACACATTGGAAACAAAACGGTCATGTATTTAACGGTTCCAGAGAAGTTTCCTACCGCGAAGGTTGTTCAATGAACTCCCTGCCGAGGTTTTCATTAGAGACTATGGCATGAGATTTTTGGTATACCACACATCAAGTTTTACCAGAAATGCGTATAAGGGTTTATACAGACGAAAACACTTGAGTCATGCCTCTGGTTCAGCACACTTATTTTGATGGAAACCCTTATCTTCTGGTGACCGTAGTAGGTAATCTATATTGTTCTCAATAGTTTGCAATATTTAGTTTTGTTATTCTATAATAACATGTTGTGTTATTTTTTATTTTAAACATGAATATATTTACTAAGGTTTAAAGATAACTTTGCATGTGGAGGATGTTAAAACTCTTCGACTATTGTAATAGAAAAAATAATATTTTTGAATATGATTAATGTCATTCGGTAAAATAAAATGGTGAAAAGCTGATCGGCGTCTTTAATTTCTATAAAACTTATATACGCAAGCAAGACGATTGCAAATTGACATTGGTTGTATAAAAAACCTAGTCATTACGGAAGTAACCAAATAATACAACAAAATTATTCTGATAACTTCCCATATAATTATAGTCAGTTATCTTCACTGGTATAATATCTGTCAGCATAGACACAGTGCCTTGACCTTAAAATTCATCGCAGCATGCATTATGTCTACAATTAACTGCGTTCATACCTTAGTTCATTCACATAACTGCTAAAAAATGAATGAAGTGTTAATTGCTTGTGATATAATACGGTTGCAGCCGACAGTGGCATTGTAGAGTTGTAGAGGCGATGTTCTCGGAACCGGTTATACGGGTACGCACCGCGACCGATTTGCACTATGCACTAGGCGAGCAAGGCTAGTCTGAATGCAGTACTGGACAATTAACATGTCACGTTAATTAGACTTATATCACAGCTGCGATACGGATTACCTTTTATGGAGAATTAGTATATCCTCTCCGCCTTGACCGACGGTGTAGAAACTTGGTACCTGATCATTCCAACGGTCATAAACTGTACATACCTCTCGGCTCGGGGGGTTCTCTAAATCGTCGAATCTCTCGGAACGAAGACATTCGATGGAGAATCAAAGTTGTCAAAGTGATAATGGGCAACCACATCTACCGAGTCAGTGATCCATGGCGCTCCCCACGTCTGGACATGTCACTTATTCTTAGAAATGCAAAAATCTTTAAGGAAACTGTTTAATTGCGGCCTTTCGTAAGCTGGAAAACTTCTTCCGTCTGAGTGAACTTGCTCTACATTTTTTCGGCAGAGAGAGCCTCTTTTGCTAGTTGACAGGATGCACCGCATGCAGTTGAGGTTGCTTTAGACTCTAAAAAAAGGAGTCGCTTACATGTAAATTGACTTTACTTGTCATCACGCCTGTCTCCCGTTGGGGTAGGCAGAGACCACAGAACGCCAGGTGCACCGATCCAAACATACTTCCTTTGCTTTCTCCACATTCATTAACCTACTCATGCAGGCCCGTCGATTTCGGATTCTAAATTGATTCAGCTGAAAATCTTTTTTCCCATTCCCAATCTTTTTTCCCATACCAGAAATACATTTTTCCCATTTCCCCGTGAGATTTGAATTGCTTTTTCGTCGACAGAACAGGAACGTTGTTACGTTACGTAGATCGAGTGACGTCTCGAACCAATTTGGGTCAGTCAGTGCAGCGAATCCCAGGATTATAAGCCCAGTAACATGCACAGTATTGTACAGTGGCAGCCGGTCGTGGAGTTTAATGATATGTTCTAGATTTGATTCTCGATACATTCACATTCTACATCTAGATTTAATGAATGATTAATGAAGGTTTAGGAGCGTATTTATTCTTTGAATTTGGTTTGAGTACATATTTCTCTGTCTAAGACTACGAGGAAAACCAATTTCTACTGTGAACTTCTTCCTTCATGAATATTTCCAAACGAATAGGGCTTAAACAGCCTTCAAGAAGAGATTCTATACTGCTCTTAAAAGACTGGCAAGGAATCGGCGGCCTCTTGGTGTTGCCGATTTCTATAGGTGGTGGTGATATATATAGAATAAAAATACTTCCTTCTTTATAGGTGACATTATGATAATTACAATAAAGTAATTTAAAATTTGCCACTTGAATGATTGAGTGTGATTATAGATCTTTGCCATATAAAGGCTGATAGAATAAACAAGGTTATACCTTTAACTTTTTTTTACACTGTGGCCGGGTAAAAAAAATATAAAGGGCCTGGCCGTGTGGCCTCGTAACTTAAAAGGTATTCTATGAGCTCGAGGTACTTCCCCTGGGGGCAGCTTAGAAAATACGCATTGCTCTACTTCTCTTCTCGCCAGAGCCTTATTAGTCAGTCAGCAGGGTGCACTACGTGCAGATGAGGTCGGCTTTGGTTCAAAGATGTTGGTGAACCACTTAAACGATGACGATGGTGAGCCCGGTGGACGAATGGCTAGTAATGTCCACTTTGGCTCAGGGTGGCGGGTTCGATCACCGCTAATATTTGTGTGTATGGGCATGGACAGTGTGTTTTCTATGTATTGTAATGCATGCATTTACAAAAAAATAGTTAGTTGTTATGCAAGGCTGCAAAGTTAATTTTTGGCGCGAGTACCTTGTATTGAAACCTGTGCAAGCGAAGGATTCTAGGATTGAGCCACGAGCGAAGCGAGTGGTTCAAATATAGAATCCTGAGCGTAGCGAGGGTTTCAAAGGTACGAGACGCTAAATAACTTTGTTGCCGAGCGCAACACACAACTTTTCACCTCACTAAAGCGAGGAAAATGTTAGGTGCAAGAAAAACAGTTTTAATAAATAATCATCAATGGACTGGCTGCAGAGAATATAAACTATTACGAAACCAATGAGGTTCTATATATTAGGTTGGGGAAAAAGTCTTTTCGTATTTTATATGAAAATTCAAAACATTTTTTAATAAAGTTTATTTACATTTAACTAAAGTATGTAGGTGCCATTTTGTTCGATAACTTTTGGCCATCTTGTAGGTAGAGACATGATCCCATTACTATAGAAATTTTGGGACTTCTGTTCAAAAAACCACGACAAGTGGTTTTGGCAGTCTTCTCGTGATGGTAACCTGACATTGCCTAAAGAATTCTGAAGAGACCGAAACAGGTGGAAATCAGAAGGTGCAAGGTCAGGACTATACGGCGGATGCATTAACACCTCCCAGTCAAACTCTCTTAAGTTTTGCTGAGTGGCTAAAGATGAGGTTATCATGATGAAAAATCACACCCCTTCTGTTAATTAATTCCGGCCGCTTTCTCTCAACTTTTTGCTTTAATCTCATCAGTTGTTCACAGTAGAGTTCAGAATCGATAGTCCTGCCTGGCGGTAACAGCTCATAATGAATAATACCCTTCCAATCCTACCATACACACAGCATCACCTTGTTGCGGGTTAACCCGGGTTTTGCCAGAGTCTGTGAAGCCTGACCGGCCTTAGACCACGACCTTTTTCGCACGTTCTTGTCGTACGTGATCCACTTTTCATCACCAGTTATAAGCTTCTTCAAAAACTGTTCGCTTTCATTACGTCGTAGTAAAGAATCGCAAATGAGTACACGGTTCATTAGGTTTCTTTCAGTGAGATTGTGAGGCACCCAAATATCGAGCTTTTTAGTGTACCCAGCTTTTTTCAATTGCGCCAAAACTGTTTTGTGGTCAATTCCTAATTCTTCAGCTACGTCGTAACTACTGATATGCCGCTCTTGCTCCACTTTTTCAAAAATGGCATCCATTTTATCCGTAACAGGGCGACCAGAGCGACGTGCATCTTTCACATCAAAATTTCCTGATTTAAAACGCTTAAACCAAATTTGTGCTACTCTCACAGACACTGCACTAGGTCCATAAACGTCACAAATTTTATTCGCAGCTTGCGTTGCATTTTTACCTTTTTTGTAGTAAAATTTTAAAATGAATCGAATTTCTTCATTAGATTCACTCATCTTGACAGTAAAAAAAACAAATGAAAATCACACATTTACCTAATTTGAATTTGGAATTATCTTTTTTAAAATATAAACTTTTTAAAGATATCAAAACCTGCCAGACACAAATGGTATAACCAAAGAGATTTTATTACAAGTTCATACATACTATAATGCGAAAAGACTTTTTCCCCTACCTATTATATGTAATTTATTGTACGAAACCTTTATTGAATAAAAATATTCGAATTTTAAAAACACTTTCCACGCTAGCGGATAAAGTGCGATTTTCCACGCAGATTTCGAATGATAAACAGAGCTTTTACGAGCTAGTGAGGTGAAAAATGTATTTAAGTATAATATCAGTTATCTAGAACCCATAGTGTTTATAAGCTTTGCTTACTTTAGGAACAGATGGCAGTGTGTAATTTGTCTAAGAATTAACCCCAAGAACCCCAAGAAACCCCAGACAATAAATACAACAATTGTTTGGAGTACATTTTTTCAAGTGCAATCATGCCCTATCATCGTACCTTGAATATTAATCTAGTATTAAAAATCCGTAATCCATCCAAAAGGTTTTTGAGATATCAAAATTAATCTGAAAAATAAACCCAAAGAATAACCATGAGAAACGACTAGTTACTAAATATTTAGGTAAAAAAACCGATCAAATTTTTTCGTTCTTCTTCTGTTCGTCTTAAAATGTGTTATTTTTAGGTTAATTGAGTTATTAATTAGATCAGTGGTGACTGATCTGTTGACATTACGTGTAAATCAGGTCTAGTACAAGGTCTGAACAATTTGTACACAAAGGCTTCGCACAAAAGCACGCCCCAGTGCGGTTGGATTTGACAGTCACTCACTTTTTTTTCCCTTGAAAGTAGGAAGTATTACCGACTTGTGGGCTTATTCATATTCAAATCATGCCATATTTTTTTACATTACGAAATTGTCTACAAAAACACGGCTAAGTGTGAGTCAGAACTCGTCGTATTAGGCTCCCGTATATATACTCGTACGACCTTAAAAAAGTGGCTGGTAGCGGATGGATGCGGAAAGCGGAGAATCGCATATGGTGGAAAGCATTGGGAAAGGTCTATATCCAGCAGTGGGTAGATACAGGCTGATAATGGTGATGATGATTATATACATATAAATATATTTCAGTATCAATTCTTTAACTGTAGTATAATAAAATTATGGCATATATGCCATAATTTTATTATACTACAGTTAAAGAATGGCAAAATGGCGCCGACCGTACATATATTTACGGTCGGCGCCATTTTGCCATACAGTTCTATAAATAGTTTAGGGAACTGTAAATACAAAAAGAACATACATTCCAAATAACAATAACAATAACAATGACCTATACAAAATATGAAAGTTTCAGATCTGTAATTAATTAATTTATGGTGTTGAACTTCTAATTTATAGATTGTGACAAACAGGGTAATGACAGCAATTTTCTCGTTTATCACTTTGGTTACTGAACCCTAAAATTGTGAGTGACGTTACCGTATTCCATGTCTTCTGCAGGCGATGGTTCACAAAATATAAAAATAGGTATTATTTAAATACAAAGACTTGTAAAAACGAGAAGGGTTTTGATGATACTATTTATAAATTTTGGAAACACTCACCTTCACCTCAAAGAATACTGTAGCCAAATAACAATTCCCTTGAGGGATTTTGTGTTATTGAGAGTGAGTGAGGTCACCAGAAAGGAAGGAGTTGCTGCGTTGGCATGCAGAGGTGTCGCGCGCGAACGAGAGCCAACCTTACCTGCACCCTGCTAACTGGTAAACGAGATTTTAGCAAAAGAGATGTGGAGCACAGCGTTATTTATAAGCAACCTGACTGGCGTTTTAAAAAAACCTCCACTTCACAGAAAACCTCAGCGAATAACAATTCCCTTGAGTTCTTGAGAGCGGGTGAGGTAACCAGCAAGGAAGGAGTTACTGCATTGGTAGCAGGGGTTTATATGGTTATTGACTTTGCATTTGCATTGCGCTCAACAGCGTCGTTGGGCGTGTAACTATAATCGAACTCGCAAGTTAAGCAACGTCGGCCGTAGCCTGTCCATGGATGAATAAAATTTGACGACAGGGTAAAGAAGATGGATAAATGGGATCAATTGGAGGATAGATGGTTTCAATAGAAAATAGAAGAAGTCTCACTCACACAAACAAATTATACAGTCGATAGAGAGTAAACTACTAATTTTAATTATAAGTTTTTGCTGGAGGCTGGAGTTATACAAAGGGGTCATTTAGACAGACAGACGGACACTCGTTAATTACTACATAAACATTTACGTCTGTTCTGAGGAAAATGAGCGTCTGTGCGTGCGGCGCCATAGAAACTGTTCCGTTTTTGTTGATTCGTCTCAGAGGGGAAGTGAGGTCGATGTAAGTGAGCGGCAGGGAGTGTTCCTACTGTACTACTGTACATAGTAATATTACTTATACTGTGTCTCAGTGGGGACTGTGTATGTTGCATAAGTAAAACAACAGTATAAGTAATAGTACTTACTACGTACAGTGTGGCCACTTCCTGCCGCTCTCTCGTATCGACCTCAACTCCCCTCTAAGACAAATCTGGAATAGTTTGTATGGTTCAGAAAGCACACATGCTCATGTTCACTCTATACAGACGACATTGTTTCTGTAATAGTAAATGACGCGACATTTGTATGGTATGGAGTGGCCAGGGTGTCGTAAAACACTGATAGTATAGTATAGTTTGGTGCCCCAGAGACGGGTTCCACCCATGTTGGGGACCATAGGTAATCAATATAACCATGTAAAAACAATTTTGAAAATAAACTATTTGTATTTGTAGTTGAATACTACTGTCATTTGTGTTTTTAAATAATTATTTATTAACATTATATTTGTGAGAATAATAGTTGCATATATGTGAATATCATAACAATACACTACGTAACAAATGACACTGAGAATGTCACCCTAATGACCTAAGAGGTAAGAGTAAGGATTGTAATGACAAATCTTGTAACTTTTCTGACTGTGCCAGGTGAGTTTTCGGGGTCAAATTTAATCATCTCAAAGTCTGACATTATTTGTATATGTTATTTTAGTTTGAGGAGCTTGATGGCATCGTTGCGCGTGTCACTCTAATTGAACACGCAAGTTAAGCAACGTCGACCATAGCCTGTCCATGGATGGCACTTTAAACGGTCGTTCCCAGCTGTTGTCATTAGATGACAGTCGTTAAGTCAAGTCAGTGGCCTTTAGGCGGCTTGAAAACACTGGCCTCCGATAATCCGTAGTTGAGCAGCGTGGTGGAGTTTGCTCTAAACCCCTTCTATATCCCAGCAGTGGGATGAAGGGTTGACGACGACAACCTGCTTCATTCTATTCTATTGGATTAATATTTTATAAATATAAATGATAATAAAACGATGAGAATTGTATAAAACTCATTACAAGCAGCTAATTAACTCCACTGAATATAAATGATATCTATAGAACGTGCACTTAAGTAAATTGACTATTGTATACGTATTCATTACACAGGCGGCTGCCTATCAAAAAAGAATTACGTAAAATGTGAACATAATATGGGTAGAAAAAAAGGGGAAACAAATTATTTTGTGAAAGGCGCTCTAATTGTGTCAACTCTTTTTCCCCCGAGTTGAGGAGGGTGACACCCGCTATGTTTGTTAAAGTAATAAATTCTATTTAAGACTCAAAAAATATAATTAAGCAAAACAACAAACAACAAACATTAACATTTTATTATGATTATATATGTCGTGGGCTGATCGTTTAAGTGGGCCGATCGCGATAAGCCTGGGCAGATCGACATGTGCCGCCATATTTTGATTTGGCTGCCTAATCACCGCCATATCGTTCAAAGCATAACGTTTGACGATTTGGCCGTCCATACTTGGCCAAATCGAGTTTGTAGGGTGTCCATCATACTTACAAGCAAATAAAATCAAGTTTAAGTATTTCACTCGATAAAAAGACGTTTAAAAAGTAAATAAAATCAATTCCGGCGCTTCGCCGGCCGCTGCCGCGGCACGCTCGCTGCTCTCGCTCGGCTCGCGCTCTGTTGGGGTCACAGTTCTAACCTAACCTAACCCACTTTTCTTGCAGTTCTAATCTAGCCTAAATTATTTTATTTATTTATTTATCCATATCGTCCACCAACTCACTATTATCACACACACAGTCACATGAACGAAGGAGCGCAACAGCGCCAAAGCGTCAGAAAGTGGAACTACATCACGATGCGCCCAGGCATATCCCGATATGCCCAGCCTTATCTCGATGCGGCCAAGTAACTGAATGGGAAAATCGACAAATAGTCTGCTCTCGTCGATCTGCCCAACTTTACATTGGGTACATCATGAAATAATTGGTCAAATCAGAATATGGCGGCACATGTCGATCTGGCCAGGCTTATCGCGATCGGCCCAATTAAACGATCGGACCACGACATATATATTAATTAGTAGAAGGTTTTTTAAAATATCTATCAGGTGTTGACTGGAAGAAATCTTCGGAAAATATTAAATTGATCCACAATAAAAACCTGAGATCCTACCGCCGAAGCTGAAGACGATTACCATCGGCTTTTTGATTCCAAAAATTGTTTTCTCTTAGAGTAAAGTTATTGGCAAACGTCTACAGATTGTGGCGGTAGAGCTCTGGGGTTTCTACCAACTGAGCTAATCATAATTAGCGATAACCAAATAAAATAAAATAATATAATAAATAAATAAAAAATAATAATCAGTAGTTTCATTTTCGTATTCAAAAATTTCGATGGTAATTGGCTTCAGGATCGGTGGTAGGCAGTGGCGGACTAAGAAAGCAGGCCTTAGGCAACATTGTATTTCCTTATCTATATATATAAAAGAAAGTCGTGTTTGTTACAACACTTATAACTCGAGAACGGCTGGACCGATTGCCATGGTTTTGATTTGTTGGATTTGTTTCCGTCCCGAATAGCAGAATAACTCTTAAAAACATTGGAAAATCTCGAAAAAATAAAATAAAAGAAAAAACATTTTCCCATACAAATGAAAGTGTCAGTTGAAAAAGGGATTACGATATTCATTGGTTGTCAAATATCAAAACGTCAAATCGATTGGCGTCACTTTTATGTCGTGAAAGTTGTCTGTGATTTGTTATGAAAATTTAAAAATGTCAAATCGATAGGGGTGAAAACGCTTTTCCCATGGGGTTCGAGCGCAAGAATCAAATCAGAGTAAACATCAAAAGAAACGACAATTACAATTCACCAAAATGATAAAACCTATTTCAAAACTAAAAAAAATAAAACAAAACGTTTTTTTTTTTAAATTAAAACAATAAGGAAATCTTTATTTTTATGAAATCTTCAGTTTTTATGGATACGGGTCTTCCCTCAACCGAAGGGGTTTAGAGCGTACTCCAACACGCAGCTCAACTGCGGGTTGGCGGAGGCCAGTGTTTTCGAACCGCCTAAAGGCCACTGACTTAACTTAACGACTGTCATTAAATGATAACAACCGGGACCGACAGCTTAACGTGCCTTCCGAAGCACGGAGGAGCTCAAGATGAGCTAATGATAACAACCGGGACCGACGGCTTAACGTGCCTTCCGAAGCACGGAGGAGCTCAAGATGAACTAATGATAACAACCGGGACCGACGGCTTAACGTGCCTTCCGAAGCACGGAGGAGCTCAAGATGAGCTAATGATAACAACCGGGACCGATGGCTTAACGTGCCTTCCGAAGCACGGAGGAGCTCAAGATGAGCTAATGATAACAACCGGGACCGACAGCTTAACGTGCCTTCCGAAGCACGGAGGAGCTCAAGATGAGCTAATGATAACAACCGGGACCGACGGCTTAACGTGTCTTTCGAATCACGGAGGAGCTCGAGGTAATATAAACCCATCCGTGTACAGGCTACGGTTGACGTTGCTTAACTTGCGTGTTCAATTAGACTGACACGCGCAATGACGCCATCGAGCTTCTCTATTATTTTCTACTATTCATTGTTTTAATTCCATAAAATCATAAATTTAGTTCAGCTAATATGTACCACGACATTCATTGATTGTTAGGCGGTACGAAGTTCGCCGGGACAGCTAGTATTATAATATGTAAAGAAGTTTTCACTTTTTTTTTTTTTTTTTTTTTTTTATACCACCAGTGTGGCAAACAAGCATACGGCCCGCCTGATGGAAAGCAGTTACCGTAGCCTATGAACGCCTGTAACACCAGAGGCATCACACGCGCGTTGCCGACCCTGTAAAAACCTCTTCACGCCCTTTTTGAAGAACCCCATGCTGTAGTCCCCTGAGAAAACCTCGACAGGCAGTTCATTCCACAGCTTGACAGTACGCGGGAGAAAACTTCTCTGGAACCGCACAGTACGTGACCACTTAGGCTCCAATGTGTGAGGATGAATTCCCTGTCGATGGCGAGCGGTGCGACTGTAGAAGGAGGCCGTTGGCATCATATCAAACAACTCCTCTGAACACACCCCATTGTACAGACGGTAGAACACACAAAGGGACGCAAAATCTCTTCTCAGACTTAACGGTTCTAAACCGTCTGTTAGTTTGGGATCATCGACAATCCTCACAGCGCGCCTTTGAATCGAGTCACAAGGTGCAAGCTGGTATCTAGGCGCTCCCGCCCATAGATGGCAACAGTACTCCATATGCGGCCGTACTTGAGCTTTGTAAAGCATAAGTCTCTGCCGCGGATTGAAGTACTGCTTCGCCCTGTTGAGCACACCTAGTTTCTTCGACGCCAGCTTGACCTTCCCCTCCAGGTGACAACGAAACTGGACATCGCTGGAGATTTCAACTCCAAGAATCCCAATGTTTTTGGCGATGGTAAGGGGTGTGTTAAGGAATTGAGGAGCCACAGCAAAAGGGGTTTTCTTAGCGGTGAACGCGCAGACTTGTGTCTTAGTGGGATTGAAATGAACCAGGTTCGTTCGCCCCCAATCGGACACACTATTCAGTGTGCTCTCGATCTTCGACACAAGCTGTTCGCGGCTCTCCTCCACCAGAGAGCGGGGAATATTAGCGCGGCCCGTATAATAAGCATCCCCGGTGCTGTCGTCAGCATAGCAATGAATGCTGTCAATGGACAACATATCATTGACATGCAGCAAAAACAGCGTCGGGGACAATACCGAGCCTTGCGGGACGCCAGCATTAATGTCCATGCTATCGGAGCAACTGCCATCTACAACGGCTCTAATGCTTCTGCAGGACAAGAAGCTAGCGACCCATTCGCATAAACCCTCTGGTAAACCGTATGCAGGCAACTTCGAAAGAAGACCACGGTGCCAGACCCGATCGAACGCCTTCGCCATATCAAGACTGACAGCTAATGCCTCACCTTGACTCTCCACGGCTGAAGCCCAGCGATGTGTAAGATACACTAGAAGATCACCAGTCGAGCGACCATGGCGAAAGCCGTATTGATGGTCGCTGATTAAGTCGTGCTCTTCTAGGTATTTCAGGAGCCGGTTGTTAATAACGCGCTCCATTACCTTGGAGAGAAGGGAGGTAACAGCGATAGGCCTGTAATTCGATGGGTCTGATCTGTCACCCTTTTTGGGCACAGGGTGCACGTTCGCAGTCTTCCACGACGACGGTACCTGCCCGGTGGAATAAGAGAGCGCGAAAAGGCGCGTAAGAACAGGACACAACTCAGGTGCACACAGCTTTAACACCACTGCCGGAATGCCATCTGGCCCACTCGACTTATGAACGTCAAGGGATAGCAATGCCCGCCGAACATCTCGTTGAGTAAATGAGATTTCCGGCATGGAATTACCACACCGCGGGATGGAAGGCGGTGCGGCGTCCCCGTCGTTCAAAGTCGAGTTTGAGGCAAAGAGATTCCCCAATAGATCGGCTTTCTCCTTTGCACTGTGGGCCAGACTACCATCCGGTTTGCGGAGTGGTGGAAAGGACGACTGACAAAAGTTGCCCTCGGCAGCCTTAGCAAGCGACCAAAAAGCACGGCTCCCAGATGGGTGCTTAGCTAGGCGCTCACCAATCCTGCCGATGAACTCAAACTTTGCCCTGGCAATTACTCTCTTACTGAACCTCGAGGCAGCATTGAACTCCCGTTTCAAGTCGGAAACACCAGGATCTCCATTAATACGAGCCGTGGTCCAAGCCTCATATGCAGCTTGCTTGCGAAATTTAGCTTCTTTGCAAGACCGATTAAACCACGGCCGCTTCTTAGCACCTGAAGTAGCCACCCGCCGGTTTGGAATAAATAATTCCATCCCAGCCAAAATCGTCTCCGCTACATCAGATGCACAGGTGTCTATATTTTCCGACCCGAAACAAAGCCGCCTCCACGGGTACGATGCGTAAAATTCACGCAGTCCATCCCAGTCTGCTGACTTATAGTGCCACATACGACGCCATCCGGTATACCGGGGTGGGTCAGGGCTTGCACATGGCACTTGGGTCCGGATGAGGCAGTGGTCCGACGAGCCAAGAGGCGCATCCACCGAGACTGTATACCCATCCGGATGTGTGGTCAGCAGAAGGTCCAGTAGAGAGCTAGTATGGTCCTCTATATCTGGTATTCTCGTTGGAGAATGCACCAGCTGTGAGAGACCATAGGCCAGAGCAAAATCATGAACAGACCTCCCCGCGAAGTCAGTGGACCGAGAGCTGAGCCACTCGGCATGGTGGGCATTGAAGTCTCCCAAAATCACTAACTCCGCGGAGGGGTACTTCTCAATGACTTTGAAAACTTCACTTCAAGAATAAAAATTTAATACCAAATTTTCGGGCCCCAAAAATACCGGGCCCTAGGCACGTGCCGAGTTTGCCTAGGCCTTAGTCCGCCCCTGCGGTAGGGCCCCTATTTGCACATCAAATTAATCTGATCGCACATCAAATGCTGCATTTGATGTGCTATAAGTATTTTTTGATGTGCAAAATGGGTTATGTTAGGTTTGCAATGTATTTATTTGATGTTACGTTAAATAGTATCCGAAATCTTCTGCCCCCCCCCCCCCCCCCCCCATTTAATTCTGTTATTTGTATTCTATTTAAGTAATTTATCTTAGTACGGTTGTGGTACGGTAAAGATGTTACAACTATAAACAAAAGACATTGCACAAATACATATATTTTTTATATTTTTACGTGTTTTGTGCCGGTACCGTCAAGACAGTCCCGTAGCTATAATATTTAATATACATATTTAGATGCCTACTTCGTTTCAACCTTGGACGACGTAACTGAATACGAATTTGCGACTATATGTTTTAACTTTGCTAACATATTGATAATGTGCATACGCAAATCAGGAAGTATGAAATGAATAACTAAATGTTACCTATTTTAATTGACTTCAAAATAAGGAACAAGTCCTCATGTGGGCTAATAAATTATCAAAGGTCGACTGCATGTTTTTATTATGAATGCAAAAGCGCAGGTGATTACATAATTATGTTTAATTTTTGTATAGGTAGTTGATTGTTGTATAAACCGATTATTGAATTTTTCACAAAAGAGAGTGTATAAATTACATCAGGGTCTGAGTATAGATAGACTCTGGAAACATTTCGCTAATAATTATAAACTACATAATATCACAAAAATTGTGGGATTCTACGTGTTAGTTCAAGACTCGAAATTAATTTTGTATCGAAAGAGGTATCAATTTCAAGTAAATGTCATTACGACGCTGCACAGTTTATATTAATAGTACAACGTACAGTATTTCCACTCCCTGCCTACGGTAACCGCTTCACATCAGGCGGGCCGTATGCTTGTCTGCTACCCGACGTAGTATAAAAAAAATAAGATTTTTTAAATATATGTACAAACTGACTTCTTTGAATGTTGGTACACAGATTGTGCATTCCAATATGCATCAGTTCAATGAAGTCGGTTTTTATTTTTATTTAAAAGATTTTATTACCTCAAGTTACCATATAAAAGTTCTCGCCAAATTTTGGAGACCCGCCGTATAAAGTAATTTATGTTACCAAGGGGTTTATGTTCCAATAGGGATACGTTTCCGCAAATTCGTTTAATTTCAGGACCGCAATAGCAAACACGTAAATAAATAACAATTTCACTCGAACATCTTGCTGGTCCCAAATTAGGATTTTCTCAGATTTTGGTGACACCGAATCATACAGCTACCTAATATGTGCGACTTGACATCGGAATTAATTATTTCTTTTTTCTCGATTTATTTGACTCGATGTAAGGATCGAACCCGCGACCGGTGATGTAAATTAGCCGTTTGACTTCCAAAGTCGCACTAACCAAGTTGTATACGGCTTATTTATAAATAGAAGTATTTATGATAAAGCTGAAGTACAAAACTATCGGCCTATATCTAAATTATGCCTTTTTGCCAAGATCTTCGAAAGGATAATATACAAACAGCTTTATGCTGCTCTTAAATCTCAATTCACAGAGGAACAGCATGGCTTCATGGAAGGGCGTTCAACAGTATCTAATTTGATCCTGGCCAACGACTTTGTCACTCTGGGTATGGACAGTTCTGGTCAAGTGGATGTTATATACACTGACTATAGCAAATGTTTTGACCGCATTGATCATTGTCTGTTACTTAGAAAACTAGCTGCAGCCGGCATTCATGGTGATCTATATCGTTGGTTCTGTTCCTATGTTGATAATCGTACTCAGGCTATTGTTCTCAATGGTTATATTAGGTTGGGGAAAAAGTCTTTTCGTATTTTATATGAAAATTCAAAACATTTTTTACTAAAGTTTATTTACATTTAACTAAAGTATGTAGGTGCCATTTTGTTCGATAACTTTTTGCCATCTTGTAGGTAGAGACATGATCCCATTACTATAGAAATTTTGGGACTTCTGTTCAAAAAACCACGACAAGTGGTTTTGGCAGTCTTCTCGTGATGTTAACCTGACATTGCCTAAAGAATTCTGAAGAGGCCGAAACAGGTGGAAATCAGAAGGTGCAAGGTCAGGACTATACGGCGGATGCATTAACACCTTCCAGTCAAACTCTCTTAATTTTTGCTGAGTGGCTAAAGATGTGTGAGGTCTAGCGTTATCATGATGAAAAATCACACCCCTTCTGTTAATTAATTCCGGCCGCTTTCTCTCAACTTTTTGCTTTAATCTCATCAGTTGTTCACAGTAGAGTTCAGAATCGATAGTCCTGCCTGGCGGTAACAGCTCATATTGAATAATGCCCTTCCAATCCCACCATACACATCATCACCTTATTGCGGGTTAACCCGGGTTTTGCCAGAGTCTGTGAAGCCTGACCGGCCTTTGACCACGACCTTTTTCGCACGTTCTTGTCGTACATGATCCACTTTTCATCACCAGTTATAAGCTTCTTCAAAAACGGTTCGCTTTCAATACGTCGTAGTAAAGAATCGCAAATGAGTACACGGTTTGTATAATAAAAATGCCAAGAGTAATTTTATGGACTGTAATTTATTGTTAAATAGTGACTAATGAACTAGCACATAGGGCGGCCGGAACAAAAGTGAGTAACATGGCAGATGCAACCAGTGTTGCTGTTACAAAAATATTGCCATACTTAAACGTATAATATAAATCTAATCGATATGATCGATATTTTCTTAAATTATAATTTACATATTTTTATGTTTATAAAATGTTTTAAACATAGTTGGCCCGGGGCTGGGCTGTGACACAGATTCTACATATTAGTTTGAAAATATAAAAAAAATGAATTTTGAATATTTATCTGAAATTATGTAACCTTTACAAATTGGAAATACATAATGAAGTTGAATCCTTCAACAGTGAAGGGTAAATACATAATATCACTGTCCACGCTTTGCATACATGTCTGCAAAACATAGACAATAACATTATGCATTTAATTAATTGGCAAAGGACATAACTTTCTATATGACCTTATAAATGTTTTGCCATTTGAAAATTTTATTTCTGCTACCCTGACCCTGCCGTCTGGTCCGGGAACTATCTTGACCACTCTGGCCATAGGCCATGACAATGGTAAAGTATTATCGCTGCGTACAATGACAAGGTGTCCTATTTTTAAATTAGGATGAGCATGGTGCCACTTGGGCCTACTTTGTAATTGTGTAAGATAGTCCCCCGACCAGACTTTCCAGAAATCTTGTTTAATTTTTGTTAAAGTAGACCAAAATTTTAATCTATTAATAGGTGTATGAGAAAAATCAGTTTCTGGATAACTCATCATTGAATCACCTATAAGGAAATGGCCAGGTGTTAAATATTCATAGCTGGATACATCAGAGCTCATAGGAAGCAGAGGTCGAGAGTTTAATATTGCTTCAATTTCTGTAATTATAGTATACAATGCTTCAAAAGTTAGTGCAACATTTCCAACAATTCTTTTGAAATGATATTTGAAGCTCTTGACCCCGGCCTCCCATAAACCTCCAAATTCAGGCGCATAGCTAGGAATAAACTTGAATTGAATATAGTTAGGTATACAATAATTCTCTATAGCATCCATATGCATTTTACTTTTAAATAAATCATACAATGCATTCAGCTCATTACCTTTAAATGTTTTTGCATTATCACAAAAAATCTTATTTGGAATTCCTCTTCTAGCAATGAAGCGCTTGAGGCACGCCAAAAAGGCCTCAGTTGTGAGGTCACTGACAAGCTCCATGTGAATTGCCTTGGTGGCAAAACACACGTATAGTGCTACATATCCTTTTGTGACTAGAGGCTTTCTCAACCGTGAAACCTTAACATTGAAGGGACCACAGAAATCCACTCCTACAATGGTATATGGCCTCACGGCTGTGAGTCTTTCCTGCGGGAGGGAACCCATCAGCTGTGAAGCAGCAGTAGCCTTCAAACGAAAGCATTTTACACATTTGTTGACAATCTTTTTTACTTCCCGTATGCCACTGATGAGCCAGAATCTTTGTGAGAGAGAGCTCAAGACCAACTTGGCACCCGCATGGAGCAAACGCAAGTGCTCTCTATGTATAATAATATTAGTTATGTGGCATGACTTGGGCAATATAGGTGGGTGTTTTTTATCAAGGGGAATATCCACAGCATTTTGCAGTCTACCTCCAACTCTGAGCAGACCCATTTTGTCAAGAAAGGGAGATAATGTAGAGATGCCAGATTTAATAGGTGCATTATTTTTAAGACATTGTATTTCTTTAGAAAAATATTTTTTCTGGGTGGAGCGAATAATCACAAGTAAGGAATTGTGAAGTTCCTGCGGTGTCAATGAACCACTGATTTTTTCTGTATTTTTGGAGCAATTATTATAAAAGCGCAAAATATATGCAATTATTCTTTGCAGTTTATTGATATTAGAAAATTTATTAAGGAAATTATGTGGAAATTGGTCATCATCTGTAGGTGAGTCACTGACACCACAGACACTGGTTACGACTTCTATCTCTGATGCTGAGGGTATGGGAAATGATATTTCATTCACTGAATGTTTGAAATTTTTATTTAACAAGTCTTTGGGGCCATGCCACCATAGATCATTGGATTCTAACTTGTTAGGATCACATCCTCTAGAGAGAAGATCTGCAGGGTTATCGGTGGTGCTTATGTAAGACCATGTGAAATATTTTGTTAAGGTTTTAATTTGATTTACTCTATTTGTAACATATAAGTTTGATTTTAAATTTGGTGACTTGATCCATGCAAGTACAATTTGTGAGTCACTGTACAAGTGAACAGTCATATTTGGGAATCGTGGTTTTAAGACACTAGAGACTCTATCTGCTGTCTGTGCCAAAAGAAGAGCACTATTCAGCTCTAATCTGGGAATAGTTAAAGTATTCTTTAAAGGGGCAACACGGGATCTAGAACATAGCAATTTAACGGAGACTGTTCCATCTAAGTTGACAATTCTTATGTAAATACAGCAACCGAAGGCTTTCATGGAGGCATCAGCATATCCCACGATCTCCACACTGAGCATGGCACTGGAATTTACACATCTGGGAATAGTAAGTGTTCCCATCAATTTTAAATTTTTTAAGAATTTTTTCCATATATCAAGTTGTTGATGGGGTAATATTGTATCCCAATTCAAGTTCATTGACCATAGAATTTGCATAAAAAGTTTGGCCACAACTATTATAGGACCTATTAGGCCCAGTGGGTCAAACATCTTGCCGATGAAACTCAGAACTTTCCTTTTAGTTAGGATACTATCATCATCGTTTATCATCGGACAAGAAAATGTCAAAGTGTCATTCAAGACATCACATTTTAAGCCTAATGTTTTGATTATATTGTTGGTATTAATATCAAAATTATCAAAATATTTATGCTCATTGGGGAGATCGTCGATAGCTTGAGGAAAATTGGTGCACCACTTGTGCAGTATAAAACTACCTTTTTGGAGAAGCGCAATTAGATCATTTTTGAGCTGTAAAAGATTTGATGTACTATCAGAGCCAGCTATTACGTCATCAACGTAGGTGCTTGACAGCATGGCTTGAGCTGCAAGTGGATACTCCTCTTGATACCTTTTAGCTAACTCAATCAAACAACGTGTTGATAAGAAGGTAGAGGCTTTTAATCCGTAGGTAACTGTCTGCAGTTGCAGACAGCTGATGGGTTTATTAGTATCATCACGCCATAGGATGTTCTGGAGTTGCCTTTGGTGCGGACTAATCAAAATCCCTCGAAACATTTGTTTAATGTCACAGATGAGAGTGTAAATGAAGGTTCTCCACAAAACAAGAATATCAAAAAGCTCACTTTGAACAATGGGACCATTTAACATAACACTGTTCAAAGATACACCAGATCTAGACTTCATGCTACCATCAAACACAACTCGCAATTTTGTAGTTAAGCTCTCATCGTTAAAGACAGCATGGTGAGCTAAAAAGTAAACTTGACCACTGTGAATATCATAATTAGATATATCGACCATTTTGGCATGCCCCAATGCAACATATTCATCAATAAATTTTTTATATTTTTCTAAGTATAAAGGGTTACGTTTAAATTTTCTCTCCAGTGCAAAAAATCTTTGTAAAGCCACCGAGAAAGAATCCCCTAACTGCAAGTTTTTTACTTTTGTGACTAAAGGCATATCAACACTAAATTTAGAATTTTCTAACTTTACAGAATTTTGAAAACATTTTTCTGACCTTTGAAACTCTTTAGAATTTTCTTTGGGACTCTCAGGGACTCTTTCTGATAGCCAAAATTGTTCCATTATATTTTCTAACTTGTTGTTGCAAATCGCCAAGTTTGCTACGAAATCATCAGAATTGTTACGAGACTGGTGTCCTATGTTTCCACCAATAGTGTATCCAAACAATGTGTTCTGCAACAACAAGCCATTATTTAATTTAATTTGACCATTTTGCAAAATGTTGAAATAAATGTCAGCACCTAGAAGTATGGAAATTTCTGATGGAACATTAAAGTTATCATCTGATAGCTGAATATTTTTTGGAATTTTTAAAGAAGAAATATTTATGTAATGCTGTGGCAAATCAGATGTAATGGAACTTACAACATGGCATTTAATATCCAACTGTATTTTATTCACTGGAGAGTGTATTGTAAGATTAACACATCTATTTATTTTATTATTGTTGTTTCCGATACCAATGATGCTTATATCATGGCATTGTGGAGTTAATCCTAGTTTATTGACTAGGGATGAAGTTATAAAAGACACCTGGCTACCAGAGTCTAACAAAGCTCTAACATATAGCTCTGAACCCCTACAGTTAAGTAATTTTATTTTAATTGTAGGTAACAAGGTACTCGCAGCGGAGTTCACCGAAGTTAATGCAACAGAATTGGGACTGTTGTCACTATGAAGAAGAGTATTGTGGCTTGCTTTACAGCTCTTACATGTAAAAGAAAATTTACATTTATTAGTATGTGGTTTCAAACACAAAGTGCATAATTTTTTGGAACTCACAAATTGTTCACGGTCTGCTATGGGAGCCGTTTTGAATTTGGCGCACATATGGAGTGCATGGTTTCCACCTTCACAATAGGAGCAAAGGTTTGTATTTTTTATGGCAACATTGCTCACTTTATTTGCAGCAGCAGTATTCTTGATAGGGTCAGAAAAGCTACTGTCTTCAAGCGCTATAGCACGCCTTTCTAAAAAGGAAATAAACTCCATTATCGTTGGGAGTTGTTCATAGTCTCTTTCAAGTTGATAGGCACGATTAGTATAACTATCTAATTTTTTAGATAATATAGAAATTAAGAGCATATCCCATTTATCTACAGGCTGCTGTAAGTTTTTAAGTGCATGCAATTGCTGCTGCACTTGGGAGATAAAGGCACGTATCGCAGCCGCAGTACCCCTCTGCATAGTTGGCAACGATAATAATATATTTATGTGGTTAGAAATTATTCTTGATTTATTATCAAAGCGTTTTTTCAATAATACAAGAGCCTCATTGTAAGACTCATTAACCAGGGGCAAGTTCACAATAACTGACAAAGCATCATCGGTTAAAAATTTCCTTAAATAAAATAACTTTTGAACATCTGAGAGGGACTTGTTCCTGTGTATGACGGCAGTGAAAAGCTCTATGAAAGTAGTGTATTGTGTGAAATCTTTTCCATTAAAGTATGGTACATCTATATTGGGTAGTTTTGATGTAGAAACACTAGGACACTGTTGAGTCTCAGATGCTGACAAAGTTTTTAAAACAGAGTTTAAATTAGAAATTATGTGAAAGTATTTGTCTTCCAGCAGTGCAACATTTTCACTGTCTTTTTCATCTAGAGATAGTATGTCTAGTTGAATTTTTTCATACTCCTTAAAGGTTGAGTTTAGTTTATCGATACGCGCTTGAATCATTTCGATGGTTGCCGAAGTACGAGTTAATGGATCGTTTATAAAATTTTCAATGCGTGTCACCGTACCTTTTAAATGTCCTCGGGCGAGACGTAATTTTTTAAGATCTTCCGCCATTATAGTAAGCACTGGATAATTACACTATCGCACTTGTATTACACTACACTTATTTAATCACTTTTGATTTCCGCACAAAAATAAATAGATCTAGCTTTGGAATAGTATGTTGGGCAACAGTGCAGCCGGCAGAGCAGACAGAATGTCAAAATGAAGTGACAGCTGACATCCGATGACACTCGATGACAGATGACAGGACCGGACAGATTGACACCTCGTTTCAATGATGCCAACCAACTCAATCGCAAGCTGACTGATGACGTATTTCCGCCCGTTCCATGAACGAATGAAGTAACAAATTGTTGCACGATGTAGGTAGGTATGAATTCAGAAATCAGAATACAGATTTGTATTCAGAGTTCGAACAAATCAATGTATAATGGTCCGAGATGCTGAGAATATGATGTAAAAACTTGCCGCTCTGGAGAGTGATGCGATTTGCGGTGTACAGCCGCACGTTCGGGCCGCGAAGATGGCGTCAATTACGGCGCGCGGCAGCACGGTGCGATAACGGTTACACTCACGGAACGTATTTTACGACACTCAAGACGGTCTGAAGGACCACACAACTGGCATGTATAATAAAAATGCCAAGAGTAATTTTATGGACTGTAATTTATTGTTAAATAGTGACTAATGAACTAGCACATAGGGCGGCCGGAACAAAAGTGAGTAACATGGCAGATGCAACCAGTGTTGCTGTTACAAAAATATTGCCATACTTAAACGTATAATATAAATCTAATCGATATGATCGATATTTTCTTAAATTATAATTTACATATTTTTATGTTTATAAAATGTTTTAAACACGGTTCATTAAGTTTCTTTCAGTGAGATCGTGAGGCACCCAAATATCGAGCTTTTTAGTGTACCCAGCTTTTTTCAAATGCGCCAAAACTGTTTTGTGGTCAATTCCTAATTCTTCAGCTACGTCGTAACTACTGATATGCTGATCTTGCTCCACTTTTTAAAAAATGACATCCATTTTATCCGTAACAGGGCGACCAGAGCGACGTGCATCTTTCACATCAAAATTTCCTTATTGAAAACGCTTAAACCAAATTTGTGCTACTCTCACAGACACTGCACTAGATCCATAAACGTTACAATTTTTTTTCGCAGCTTGCGTTGCATTTTTACTTTTTTTGTAGTAAAATTTTAAAATGAATCGAATTTCTTCATTAGATTCACTCATCTTGACAGTAAAAAAAACAAATGAAAATCACACATTTACCTAATTTGAATTTGGAATTATCTTTTTTAAAATTTAAACTTTTTAAAGATATCAAAACCTGCCAGATACAAATGGTATAACCAAAGAGATTTTATTACAAGTTCATACATACTAAAATGCGAAAAGACTTTTTCCCCTACCTATTATTTCGGACTGGACATCTATACCATCTGGAGTCCCTCAAGGATCTTTGCTGGCTCCGTTGCTATTTACCATATTTATTGACGATGTTGTCAAGTGTTTCCTCAAGTCTAAAATACTCATGTTTGCAGACGATATGAAAATTCTCAAAGTCATACGAAAGATATCAGACATCGAAGACTTACAAGGAGACTTGTTGAGATTCGAGGCCTACTGTCGTGACAATCGTCTTGATTTAAATACTTCTAAATGCTACTATATGTCTTTCACGCGGAAACACACAGTGAAAGATAAAGGCTACACTTTAAAGAACATGAAAATAGCCAAAGTTTCTGAAATCAGAGATCTTGGCGTGATTCATGATAGTAGGCTTATATTTGATAAGCATATTGATGACATCATTAAAAAGGCATCGCGGGCTCTTGGCTTCATCATGAGGACTTCAGCTGTGTTCTCCAATATAAAATCAATTAAAATATTGTACTGTGCCTATGTGCGCAGCCATCTAGAGTACGCTTCTCAAGTATGGAACCCCTAATACCAAATATACGAAGCACGTATTGAAGGCATTTAAAAGAAATTCCTGCGATATCTTGACTTTAAAGCCAACCAAATATCTAACGACTATGAGCATCGATGTAAACGTTACCACTTCCTACCCCTTTATATGCGCCGCCAGATATGCGATATATGCTACCTAATGAATATAGCGAATGGATCAGTTGATAGTTCCGAATTATTATCCAAAGTCGTTTTACGTTTCAACGATTCCCGTCTGAGACAGCGAGTGAGACTTCATGTACAGAATGCACACAACAATTACAGGCGCAACTCTTTTTTGCAGCGCTCTGCCGCTACTTTTAATAACATTAATATTGATGTCGACCTGTTCTGTACCAGCACCACTACTGTAAAGATGCATCTTGCAAATGGCTTCTTTATGCAACTATAACTTATTGCTCAATTACGAATGACACCTTGGTTTCCTAAGCAATCTATTCATGGTTATCTAAGTTTGTTCTTTATCTTTCTCCATAATTCTATTGGCGGAGACTTGTAATTAGCATAGTTTTACTCATAAGTGTTATATATTTACACCTATTTCGCTATAAGTCACCCAAACAACAATAAATAAATAAATAAATAAAATAAATAAATTATACTACATCGGGTGGCAGACAAGCATACGACTCGCCCGATGTGAAGTGGGTACAGTAGCCCTATTAACGCTCGCGAGCTGAAATATCGCTAGTGTGCCGGCACCTCCGCTGCCAACGTAACTCCTTCCTTTCTGGTGACCTCATTCACTCGCAAGAACACAACAACCCTCAAGGTAATTGTCATTTGGCTGCAGTATTCTATGAGGTGGTACTTCTCCAGCCGCGACGGGCAGCTTACAAATACGCCTACCTTTCTAATGAAGTAAACTATATTCTAACTAATAATAATTCAAGTAGCATATTTTCTCTATAAACTTAATGTTAATTAAGGGCTCTAAAGAGCCCCGACGTAGTTAATTCGATCGCATTCCGGCGAGGTTTTGACCTAAAAAAGAATCTGTGGTTATAAAGACCTTTTCATCCCGGGCGTAACCTTAAGGTGGGTATTTTGCTGTACAATCAGCAATTTTATTAGAATACGTTAGTTACCTATAGCAGTTTTAGAAATGTGATAAGGTTTCAAATGACTACATTAGAAATGGGTTAAATAATATATAACACTTATAATATATAATAATAAATATTCCTGGATATTACACAGCGCCATCTAGATCCAAACTAAACTTGTACTATGAATATTAGATAATTGTATCTAATACTCATAGTACAAGTTTGGTTATTAAAATATATTTATCAATATAAATTAAATATATTTTAATAATGTAAATAAGTTTCTCGAATACTTGTATATTTTGTGAATCAATGCATTAGCGTTAAGCTATCAAATTGCATTCATTGTTATATTACCCAACGCGACGTTGCATCGGCTCACTAAAACAATTTTGCCGGCTGCCCGGTGAGACAAAATTCCGAAATAATAGTGACTATTGTGTCAAATGGCTATTATGTTAAGTCAATATGAATTCTATCGCATTAGCATTAAAAGTGATATTTGCGTTTGCGGCAGAAATCCACTGATCCGTGGAGCTGTTACGGCGCTTGATTCCACGGTGGACTCTGACGCAGCTGGTTTCAGACTCAGGTATCTTGTTAATGATAATGAATTAACGAGTAATAATGACACAACAAATATTCTTCCGTAGATATGATAGCATTATAATTTGATAGTAGCTGATACCTAGAACAGGTAAATAATAATCAAAATAATAAAAGGTTTAGTTACGTTACGTCGCAGTTTGACACTTTTCATACACTAATATATTACTAATACAACCATATGAATATGAAAAAAATGGGGTGTGGCTGTGTCATGGACACGGCCGTGTGTGAATAAGTTATATGCACTAAAACTATCTCAAAATGACAGCGCTTCTCCCTCTCTCCCCATAGTCCCCTTTTCGATAGTCCTTACGTAGCGTAATAAATTATTTGAACCTTCATCTATCCAGTGGTGTGATTGAATATTGGATGGAGATGATAGATTTGTAGCTGCAGCACCAAACTGTATCCCCCGATTTTGTTATCATTCGTTTTTTGAATTGCCTCCCCGTGAAACCAATTATAAAGACACGTAATTCACTTCAAAAGTATAAATTTAATAATCATGATAAAATACATCTTTAGCTACACACCTTAGTACATCTCTGGCGGAAAACACTTTGCGGAAGTCTTGAAGTCCGCGTAAAATATAACCATGGAGGACATACACTTAGTTTTATTTAACGTGAAGGTATTCTGTGAAACGGGAAACATAACAAAATTTGTCGCAAAAAATGAAACAAGAAATACTGTTCAAAATATTGACTGCCTGGTATAATAATTGTTTTATTGGCTAATGTGAGTACATAGGAGATATTAAAAAAAATATCTCCTATGTACTCACTATATATGTGGGCTCCTTATAAAAGCAATAGAAGTCTAAGCAATTATTTTTTATAATTTTTGTCTTCTGTGTGTTTGAAGGCGCATCACGCAAAAAGTACTGCACGAAATTAGTTGCGGTTTTCACGGGCAGGTCAAATCTGGAGGCCTGTTCTGAAGTGAAAACCGATGTTTCGGGCGAAAGTTCGGAATTTTGCAGATCCGTATTTCATTAAATTTGTACGATGAACGCGGAATTTTTATTCTGCACTGCCCAAATTATTGTCTAAATAACACAATACAAATTAAATATGGGTATTTATTTTGACGTATTAGTTTTGACGTAGAACCAATAAAATTCGGTTTTATTTTCGGAGTAGGCTCCCAGGTGTATGATATATATTGTTACGCCGAATAGAAGAGGATATTCTTAACCAAATTGTTAATTTTGTAAAGTCAACATGGACAAAGTCGCGGGCGGCCACAGCTATATAATACGTTGTTCATAAATTGAAAATTGGAAATCAATTTTAATTTTTTATGCATACTTTATCAATACGAGTAGGTATTACATAAAACGCTAGTGCATAGCACCTTAGAAAGCAACATGTAGATTAGAGGTATCAGATATGAATACTAGTAAAAAATCTGGTAGATAAACACGTCATGCCACCTTATTTACATACAAATGGCGTGGTCGGATAAGAATGGACGTGAGCTTTATATCACATACCTATTGCATTATTCACACGACGTCTTGACAATTTTGAAGGCAGGGATCTGGATTTTTCTCAGCAATTACAAAACATACGAATGTAATTTTTGACTACCTGATACTTCATGTAATGATAGGGTTGCCAACACCAAATATTAAAAACAAGGATTTGAATTTCGAAAAACCAGGTCAATTCAATTAAAAACCGTACTAGATACTGATGTTAAATATTGAATGATAATTCGATGATAATTATTATTATTTAATTAGGTACTTTCAGAGTTTTCTATGAAATGGCACCAAAGTACTTTTAGCACTTTTATTATCGTTAATAAATTCAGGTGGTTAATCAGAACGGTTTAAAAACTAAGGACGCTGCTTGAAAACTATCCAGGATATCCCAGCACAATCCAAAAATCAGTACATGTCCTGGGAAAACAGGTCGGTTGACAACCCTATGTAATAAGCTTAATTGTGACAGTTGTCGTTACACGAATTGTTAACTTTTATAAAGTAGGTACACTTTGTAAAACCTTTTTAATCAGAGATTTATATTTTATAGGCGTACATCATCAGGTCCATTTTAGTCTCCACTACAGGAGCACGACCCTCGTGTCTGTCCTAGACGGAAGGAGGATTTGGCCTACACTCCCCACGCTGGCCAAACGGGTTAGGGAGGTCTGATTGCTATTTGATAATGTATTTGATTTCTGATTGATGATTTCGAAATTCAAATTTACATCATAATCATGGCATCATAGTAAGAATCTCAGAACAATGGTATCGTAAGACGAAGTCAAGGATGATGTGCTTGCTCGAGCAAATAATTTATGACGTAGAATCGTCGATAGTTGTCGTCGATAGAGACATTCTGAAGCAGTTGGCGGATTTACAAGCTGTTAAATTTTGCTTGCTCCTTTCCTTACCTTTAAAATCGTCAGATCCTAATTTTAGATTCCTTGCTGGATTGTACATAGTATTTGATTGAATTGGATTCTAATAAACGAAATCAGTTAAGATATTTAGAAGTCACGGTGGATTTAAAAACGTACAGATATATTTATTCTCGTACTTACATGCATACCATTTCAAACCATTTGCCTTGACAACATTAGTAGGTACGCTCGGTTTTTCGGGCTGTTGTGGAAATGAGAACACAAACGTATTATTTACTTCTTCTTTCATACATTTAGTATTTTTAATATGATATTTTTTTTTTGGCTATACATACATAATAATAAAATTATTTATTTCTTTGACGTGGTATCTATAAGAACAAAAAAATACGACGATCCTTTCTGAAATTTACGGATTGTCGGATGGGTAGTTAATGTAATTGAAATAATAGGCAATTTTATTACTTTATATCGAGTCACTTGCCAGCGGTGCATAGTGGTGGTGACTTTTACTTGTGCAAAATGACACTTACGAGTTTAAACGTTGTTGGCAGCAGATCATAGTACATTCTGCGAGTATTTCTAAATTGGTACAGAATAGCTTTTTTTTTGTATAATCGGAATTTAGGTATATGCAGCCTACTAGCGGTCGTCGCGTCGTATCATCTCGTCACATATCAGAGTCTTTTTTTTCATTTATTTACAATGTTTCCTTGCAGATTGCTGCATGGAAACATTGTAAAATATATTGATATATTATATACATCAATATATTTTACAACGTTATCATAAAATCAATTATTTGATTTGTCTTGATACATGAATGTCGCTATTAATTATTACCTACAAATTGCTTATTAACTTACTGATTACATTATTAAATCTATCACCTACTGATATCTATATAAATCATAAATAATATCTTATTAGTTAAGCACAGCACAGGTCAATCTAACTAACGCACGAAACCCGTTGTTGCAAGTAGGAGTTCGGTTTGTTACTCGGGTTTGTTTTAGACCTTTACTCTTCCACCAAGTTTCAAGAGATTTGCATTAATAGTTTACAATTTTTAGGGTTCCGTAGTAATCAAGGAACCCTTATAGTTTCGCCATGTCCGTCTGTCCGTCCGTCCGTCCGTCCGCGGCCTAGATCAGAGACGCTTGATACTAGAAAGCTGTAGTTTGGCATGTAGACACATATTAACTATGCTGACCAAGTGATAGAATAAAATTTAAAAAAAATATATTTTCGGGGTACCTCCCCTGCATGTAAAATGGAGATGATTTTTATTTTCTGCACCTACCCCATGGTGTGGGGTGTCGTTGGATAGGTCTTTTAGAAACATTGGGAGTGTGGGAAGATCATTTTTCGATATAGTAATATGTTTGCGAATTATTTACATTTAATATGCAAATTTTTGTTAGACGCAAGTGTCACCCTCCTGTATCAAAGAAACTGTTATATTTAGAAATGTGAAAAAAATCTTGGAAGTAGTCCATATAGTGAATTTAAAAGGAAAACTATCACGGCTAAGTAGACTTTACAAGTTACTGAGTAATAGCCGACGAACTTATAAAATGTATTGCAGGACGAATAGAATTTTGTAGTACATTACCAGAGGCTAGATGACGCATTAGTTATATGTTCACTTTAAAAATAAATAATTAAATTAAAATAAAACAAATATTTAAGGTGGGCTCCCATACGATAGACATGATTTTTTTTTGCCGTTTTTATAGATAATGGTACGGAACCCTTCGTGCGCGAGTCCGACTCGCACTTGGCCGGTTTTTTTAAATTTAAAATACACCTTATAAACTTTGCTAACCAGCATTTGAGAGCTTGATGCTCTAAACCCCTTCAACTGAGGGGACTATCCTAACAGTGGGATGATTATGGGTTGATGATGAAACCTATAAAAATAATATATATATAATATATATATTATTTATATATTATATAAAAGGTTTTGTTGCCACGAACGTATAAATTATGTTAACGTTTCATGCAAACGAGATTTATCACCACGCATACATTATATTTACCAGTATTTACGAGTCGATTTTGAGACGAATTCAGAGCTGACAGAAACCTTATTTATGTATAAAAAATGTGTTAGTATTTAAAAGAGCAGAAACCTTTTGTACTATGTCGCTTATGGACCAAACAAAAATAAAAATAGATTTATTACTTTTGTGTGTGCTCGGAATTAACCGGCTTTGCGGTTATTGAAATTTGCCACAATGGGGATGTGTTTTTGGTTCATTGTTAGGTATGTAAATAATGTATGGTATTGATTATCACACTTTTTAATTAACTATACTTTTTATTTTCTTTTTTAACATGGAGTGGTAGACAAGTATACGGCCCGCCTGATATGAAGCGGTAACAGTAGCCGCTCGTAATATGAAATAAGGCTCGCGCGATGCCACCCCTACTACCGACGCAGCTACTTCTTAAACTTATAACCGGTCAAAATCACTTTAGACTGCATTAATCAGGCAAAAATGGTTTTTACCTTACCTACTTCTATTTACCTTATGTCCTTAGGTTTTGATACAAATACAGTTTTGACTAATATCGTGGTCAGTAGTGGTTTTGACTAACGTTTTTGGTCAAAAGTGATTTTGTCTGATTTAAAGTTCAGACTGTGCTATAGTTATTTACTCGAGTCTAGGCGCTTCTATATTTGTCTAGTCAATCCTCAGTTCATCATCATCATCATCAGGTCCATTTTAGTCTCCACTACAGGAGCACGACCCTCTCTCGTCCGTCCTAGACGGAAGAAGGATTTGGCCTACACTCCCCACGCTGGCCAGACGGGTTGGGGAGGCCTGATCGATATTTGATAATGTATTTCCCTTAGTCGCCTTGTACGACATCCACGGGAAGAGACGGAGTGATTCTATTCTAGTCTGCCGGAACTCACACGGCCAATCAATCCTCAGTTACTTCTTCCCTTTTCAAAAGCGTGTCGAGCCTCGCTCGCTCGGTTTATTAATCTCAAGCATAACCTAGCCTAACGACATTGGTCAAATCTAATTTTGACCGCATAAATCTAATTTGAAATGTTGTTTAAACCTACGTCTTTAGTCAAAACTGACTGATTTTTGCATTGAGAGAAAAGTGGTTTTGACTGGTTATAAATTTTGACTGTAGTGTATAATAATAAAACTATTATGTTCTGTGATATTAAATATCGTTACTTTAAATAACGATGAGACCTCAATCCTCAATCGACAAATACGATATTTTTCTGATCTAAGATAACGAACTTTTAAGACGACATTTTAATTTACGTTTATCTCGACTTGCTTGTTATCTTAGTTTGTTCACAAATAAAATGAATTAATTTTCTACTGCTTTTAATTATCAATTATCTTTAAACTAATCAACCTTCTGTGATATTCTCGTAGCAGAGTATATTCAGGGGCCCTACCGCCGAAGCTGAAGCCGATATGGATTTTTTAATTGCGAAAATAGATTTTAAGTTTAAGTTAATTACAATCATCTTCAGCTCAATCGGTAGAGCTCTATTGTTTTTAACCATTAAGCTAAACACAATTACCTACCGCCAGTCTCAGCTAAAGTTTGAATTTTGCAGTCAAAAAATCCCATGGGAATCGGCTTCGGCTTCGGCGGTAGGGCCCCAGGTATTGTAAATTGTAAATTCAATTAACATCGAATATATGTAATTATGATGTAATGATGATAGGTTGTCGAAGAATTCAATTAATAGGTAAGTTTCAAACGTGGACTCGCGGTTGTCGTTAAAATGAAATAGCATTAACGATATAATCGTAGTCTTTATGTGTTTGATATAAAGTTCAAGGTTTCCTTTGCAAACAAAATCAATACTGAACAATAGGTAAACACCTGACATGGGGTTTAGCGTATGTTAATATACCACAAATTCGATTAATCGACTTTATGTGGGATACATATTTCAATATAAAATTTACACTACATTACAAGTTCTAATTAATAATATTTGTATTGCTATTTTAACAATAATGGTTGTATTTGTTTATTTTTACAAAGAAACAAATTGAGAAAAAATACCTAAAATACCATTATATTATTTTACTAGTTACCTATGTAAAGTACCAGAAAATTTTCGCGACATGTATCCCACGGTTAGTTTGTGGTCGCCAAACATCGTGGATTCCTCTCTAGATGGGATCCCATAATAAGACCTCAACCTGTTCGTTTGGATATACTGAAATCATCGAAAAGAATTTCGTAAATATATAACGATACTAGCTTCCACCTGCGGTTTTGCGCGCGTTTACTTTATTTTTAATAAAAAGTATTCTATGCCCTTCCTAACCTTTGAGAATATGTGTACAAAGTTTCATGATGATCGCTTGAGTAGTTTCGCGTTTTAAAGCGTAACAAACAAACTCACATTCACATTTATAATTATTAACTTAAAAGATTATCTTATATATATCTATATATTGAGATAGGTATAGATTTTTTTTTATTTTGCCAAGTCTTTAAGTAATGTTCAATCACTCAATCAATTTATTTGCATATTATCATGTTCTCCGAAAATATTACATAAAACTTTTTTTACATCACATACCTACGTTCTTTCGTAGTAAAATAGTAAAACAAAATAAAAAGTTGTAAATGTATGTAAACAAAACAAAATTCATTATCCCGATTATAAAGGTTCGTGGCGGACATTTGAATCTAATAAAGGAATGTCTCACTTTTGTTTGATAACATTGATAAAAACTATATTACGCGAAGTTATCTAATCGCCCCACGCGTGATAAGATCAGACGATTCATTCTACTGATAACGAGAATAAGATTTGCATCGTCGACTATAGGATGTGCACTAAAGAGTAATTTTCACCTGACTCGCTTGTGTATCCTCCTTTTAATTTTGAGGTTTGGGCACTTTTTGAAAATAGAAAACGAAACACCATCTAAAAAACCCATAGTTGTTTAGTAAATATCACATATTTATCACAACGATCAGGTAGTATTTTTATCACAGTTAGTTGCGGTGCGCGACCGGCGCAGCGTGAGCAGTGACTAAGCGTTCGGCGCGCCGGCAACCAGTTGGCGGGTTGCTTGGCTGCACGGAGTCTGCACGGATGAGCACTAACGGAGATTTCGTCGTGTTATAATGCCACTCTCGGTGCACGCCGCGGAACGTGCTCGCGATACATTTACGTGCTGGAGAGACCCTCAGCGAACAGATTGCGAAGATCGAAGGAGCTAATAGTTGCACGACGGCCTACGGTGTGTGAGCTCAGCGCGCCCACGCTCACGACTGGATAAATCAGCATACAATGATTTAAATGGGCATAACATTTATTGTTCCATGACCTCGTCAACTGCTCTTTTGAGAACACATCTGTGCGATTAATAAATCGTGCTTACAATTTGTACCATTATTACTTATACAGTTTTTCCGTGACTTCGTCCGCCTGGAATTTAACAACAAATGTTATTTGTTTTTTTTTTCAATAAAAAAAAAAATACATTCAGTTGAACACAGAATCTCATTCTTTTTTGAAGTCGGTTAAAAATTGTTAGCTCCTGAAAATCTGAAGTTATTCTTTTTCAAAAAAGTTTCATTCTAACTTTTTTTTAAGTAATTATAATTGAATCCTTCATCATCATCATCATTATCAGCCTGTATCTACCCACTGATGGATATAGATTTTCCCTAATGCTTTCCACCATATGCGATCCTCCGCTTTCGGCATACAACCGCTTCCAATCGCATTTTGACTAGATAAATCATAAAAAAATATATAAGTAAAATTGAATCCTTATATGCGTCGTATATAAAATGCTTCATAAATATGCGAATCTCTTTTAGAATCTGAAAATATATAGCTTTCTATGGATTTTCTTAGCAAAATATGGAGAAATCGCGGGTAGAATTTATTTCCGTGCGATTTCCGGCCCGATGCTCGAAGGTCGAAGATCATATGGCACGTGATCTAATCGATAAAAAATTACATTGGAATTCTAGGAGATATAACAACTAAGGCAACAAACAAGCATACGACCTGCCTAATGGCAATCAAATTATGGACTTGCGACACTAAAGGACACTCAGGCATAACCGACCATAAAATGTAAAAGAAACGGTAAATGTCTTTTAGTGTTTTATTTTCTATACGTATGTAACTAGTGATTTATCATTATATTATCATAAAATATTATCATAATATGTATGTCCCATAAAGTTTATATCTATCAATGTAAAATTAGGAACGCAGAAGATAGATAATCCGTTTATTAATTATCTATAACACACCTAAAATGGACATACAAGTAGCATCACATTTTATTCGCTTTTATGGACATTTGATGTTTTTTGACGAAATTTTATGACGACCCCGGCGGTCGAATGGCTAACCATGCCCATTTTGACTTTGGGACCGCGGGTTCGATCCACTCACAAAACAAATATTTGTGTGCAAGAGCATGTCTGTTTGTCTTGTTCTGGGTGTTTTTTTAAGTATTATATGTATGTATTTACAAAAAAATGTATTTAAGTATAATATCAGTTATCTAATACCCATAGTACAAGCTTTGCTTAGTTTAGGACTAGATGGCAGTGTGTAATTCGTCCAAGAATATTTATGTATTTACTAGCTGTCCCGGCGAACTTCGTACCGCTTAACAATCAGTGAATGTCGTGGTACATATTAGCTGAACTAAATTTATGATTTTATGGAATTAAAACAATGAATAGTAGAAAATAATAGAGAAGCTCGATGGCGTCATTGCGCGTGTCAGTCTAATTGAACACGCAAGTTAAGCAACGTCGACCGTAGCCTGTACACGGATGGGTTTATATTACCTCGAGCTCCTCCGTGATTCGAAAGACACGTTAAGCCGTCGGTCCCGGTTGTTATCATTAGCTCATCTTGAGCTCCTCCGTGCTTCGGAAGGCACGTTAAGCCGTCGGTCCCGGTTGTTATCATTAGCTCATCTTGAGCTCCTCCGTGCTTCGGAAGGCACGTTAAGCCGTCGGTCCCGGTTGTTATCATTAGCTCATCTTGAGCTCCTCCGTGCTTCGGAAGGCACGTTAAGCCGTCGGTCCCGGTTGTTATCATTAGCTCATCTTGAGCTCCTCCGTGCTTCGGAAGGCACGTTAAGCCGTCGGTCCCGGTTGTTATCATTAGCTCATCTTGAGCTCCTCCGTGCTTCGGAAGGCACGTTAAGCTGTCGGTCCCGGTTGTTATCATTTAATGACAGTCGTTAAGTTAAGTCAGTGGCCTTTAGGCGGTTCGAAAACACTGGCCTCCGCCAACCCGCAGTTGAGCAGCGTGTTGGAGTACGCTCTAAACCCCTTCGGTTGAGGGAAGACCCGTATCCATAAAAACTGAAGATTTCATAAAAATAAAGATTTCCTTATTGTTAAATTTAAAAAAAAAAACGTTTTGTTTTATTTTTTTTAGTTTTGAAATAGGTTTTATCATTTTGATGATTTGTAATTGTCATTTCTTTTGATGTTTACTCTGATTTGATTCTTGCGCTCGAACCCCATGGGAAAAGCGTTTTCACCCCTATCGATTTGACATTTTTAAATTTTCATAACAAATCACAGACAACTTTCGCGACATAAAAGTGACACCAATCGATTTGACGTTTTGATATTTGACAACCAATAAATATCGTAATCCCTTTTTCAACTGACACTTTCATTTGTATGGGAAAATGTTTTTTCTTTTATTTTATTTTTTCGAGAATTTTCCAATGTTTTTAAGAGTTATTCTGCTATTCGGGACGGAAACAAATCCAACAAATCAAAAACCATGGCAATCGGTCCAGCCGTTCTCGAGTTATAAGTGTTGTAACAAACACGACTTTCTTTTATATATATAGATTTATAGTACTAGCTGACTCGCGCAATTTCGTCTGCGTGTGACAGAGCATTGAGGGTGAAGCGTAAGGTTACCATTTGAAAGGTTATAGTGAGCCAATCTTAAAAGATAGACATATGCTATCTTATCTTATCTTAGAGTGGGTCCAGTGCTGAAGAACCGGTGACACGTCGATCCTCATGGATTTTTGTGCTCTCCCTAATCCTTTAGTGAGTGACTAAAGGATTAGGGAGATCCCCTGACTGTCTGGAGACATGTTCCATGTACTTCAGTATGCCGCTTATTGGGAAGAGTCTGTAGTCCTCCCAGGTCCGGGTATGCCTTTCCCATTCGTTTGCCGGCTAGGGCGTCACATTGACACATCAAGTGTTTCATGGACTCATTAGGCCCTTTGCATGTTCTGCACTCTGGGCTATCAACACGTCTCATTATACAGACACCTATACAGGTGTCCTTGACAGGCATAAAGGCCCGTTAGTGCCCCAAGCATGAGACGCATCCGTTTTCTGTCATATTTATGTACATGTCTGTACCAATTCATTGTATCTTCGCCAATGGTTTCTTTGGAGTGTAGCATTCCACTCATTTCCTTCTGTGCAGGACAGCAATTAGTTATAGACCTTAAGTGAAATTATTGTTTGTTTAAATAGATGAATATGTATATTTTTATGTTATAACATTAGAAATGTAAGTTTAACCAAAATAAAGATTAAAATCAACCCTTTCAATATCCCGCTAGGTCGCCCTGAAGAGGCGTAAACACTTTGTTAAATATTATTGTATTTTGAATGATTTGTTATAAAAAATAGATTTAAATAAATATTTGTAAACTCGCGAATGTCAGGACATGCCGATAGAAAGAGATAGCAAAAATTAGAAGATTTAGATGATTTAGAAGATTTAATCGTAGAGTCAATTTAAAGAGCCCTGATTGGTCGGCCGTCTTCGTGGACTCATAGGTTGACCTACTTAGAATTTTGTTTAATAGTCGGAGCATGTCCTGCATTCAACAGTTCCAGCTTCGACTCAGCAAGACGACGGGAAATCAAGAAAGAAATACTCAAGCGCTCCAGAAATAGAAAATTGAAGATAGTAACTACTGAAGCGCTCCTGAATTGAAATTAGAAGATAGTTAGTCAGTAAGAAGAATTTTGTATGAAGACTTGTGGCAAATAAATCCACGCTGTGCACCTAGTAATTTGACATCAGAGACTTTTACTCGATCTCTCTCTCTCCAACAATCCCAGCATCTCGCACACCTTCCATTTAGCCTGATGCCTAGACTTTGCCCTGCTATTTATAGCTCCAATTACTGTCCCATATGAGAGACCTACAAAGGGTTCAGGTCCCAAAAAGTTTTTGCTTGATCCCTCCCTTGCCAACTCATCAGCCCTCTCATTGCTCTCAACGCCTGTGTGTCCTGGAACCCAGACCAACTCCAGCCGATTATTTTTGCCCAATTTATTAAGGGCATCCATACCCGCAAGAGCTAGCCTAGATTCCACCCTGTCAGAGCTCAGGGCCATCAGAGCTGCCTGGCTGTCGCTAAGAATGTAGTTGTGTCGATTTGCGACCCTATTATCTAGATTCGATTTTGGACAAGCAGTTATGGCATACATTTCAGTTTGAAATACAGTAGCATATTGCCCCATACTCTGACTGTGTTGTATATCCTTAGAGAAAATGCCCGCTCCTGTACCTTCTTCAGTTTTGGAACCATCAGTATACCATATGATTGGTATTGCTATTTTTCTCCTTGGGTTTGAATTCATTGTTCTTCCACTCATCTCTGGTTGGAAGATGTATTCTGTAGTTCCTCTTGAAAATGTACTTCGGCAACATCTTATCACTGCACATTTCCATCTTCCTCTTTAGTTCTAAAGTGAACTCCATATGTGTGTGTCTGGTCTGAGGGGAATATCTATCCCATAGACCAGTCGTTTCGATCCTGTATAAGGCTTTACAAGCCTCCGTCACAATGAATATATGCAATGGTAAGAGATCGAGCTGTGGGTGTAGTGGCGACTGCTCCCGTGATTGCACAGCAGACTAGTCTCTGCAGTTTCATCAGGGACATCTTACTAGTCACTTGTCTTACTTTCGGCCACCATACTAGGCAGCCATAAGTCACCATGGGTCTTATCATTGCTGTATATAGCCAGCGCAGAATGCTTGGTTTTAACTCCCATGTTTTTCCGTAGGCATTCCTGCACATGTTGAAGGCTCGTGTTGCCTTTTAAAGGACATTGTTCATATGGGTATTCCAACTGAGTCCCTTATCCAATGTCATTCCTAGATATTTAACCTCATCAGACCATTGCAATTCCTTGCCATATAATGATACTGTTTTTAGACCTGTTAGGTTCCTCGCCTTGTAAACGGAACTAATGTGGTCTTCCTTGGATTGATAGTCAAGCTATTTGTTTTACACCAATTCTCAACCACCTTAAGGGCTACCATCATAAGTTCCGTTACTATATTAGGAAAATTTCCATTGATTAGGATGACTATGTCATCCGCATATCCGACATCTACTGTGGGCCCCTTGTTTAGACATATGCTAACACGGACTTTATTTTAGAACTTTTTAAGATGTATAATTCCGTCGTGTATAATTGTTGAGTAACTTGAACTGTTTACGCAGCGCACGCAACGGAAGCTCTCAAAATGAATATTTATTTTCATTTTTGCAACATTTTTTATTTGTGCTCCGCTCCTATTGGTGGTAGCGTGATGTTGTATAGCATTAGCCTTCCTCGAAAATAGGCTCTATAATACTAAAAGAATTTTTCAATTCGAGTGAGTTCCTGTGATTAGCGCGTTCAACCAAACAAACTATTCAGCTTTATAATATTAGTATAGATTATTACCACCATAACAACTGCCAAATACGGCATAAATTCTAAATAGCTAGCTTCTGCCATCGGCTTCGCTCGCATGAATGTCGGTGATCGTGTCAAAAAGCCTAATTTCTTCCTCGGTATATAATCTATGTCGTATCAAATTTCATTCAAATCGGTTCAGCCGTTTAGTCGCGGTGACAGGCACCCCAATACCTTCACTCCCGTATTAACATCACAACATGAAACAATAAATTCACACAATACACAATAACATTAAACATTTCAAACAACATGTACATTAATCATGATGTTAATTAGCCATCGCTCGGCATTAATGCTGTGTAATACACACAGCGCCGGTATTCTGCGACAGCCAACAGTTGCCGACACGAACCGCATCGGCCGATGTATACCTTTTTTTTGTAAAAAAAAAATCAATCCAGGCATCCAAAACCGTCAGACTATCCAGCACGTATAATGGGGACAGTTCTCCACAACACACACCGAACAGACAGACGGCACCGGGTGGCCCAGTATGTAGTACAAACATGACAGACATTGTGCAATTGACAGCTTGACACATCCCCACCCCCATTTCACTGCTTCCCTGACTCTAACTTCAGCTAAGTTTTTTGGTAGCTGTGTTTAGCTTAGGCTCTAGACAGACGGACTGCATTTTAACTGCAATTCTATTGCAAATTTGCAGTTTGAACGCAGTTAGTACGATTGCAATGAAACTGCAAACCAACCGTACAGCCTGACTGCAGTCGGTGTGCAGTGGGCGTGCAGTTCCAACGACTGCATCCTGACTGCAAGCTACAACTTCAATTCATCTTCAAGGTACCTAACCAGTTGAGCCTAGTAGCTAGCTTTGTATGAAATTATGTTGGACACTGTTGCATCTTATATTATTTCCCATTAAATATAGGCCATACTGGTCAGTATATAGGTATATAGAGACCATAGCATGGAGTTCTGCAAAAATGGTGTGAAGAGGTTTTACAGGTAATGCGTGAGTGATGCCCCTGGTGTCTGGTTTGCATCAGGACCCCTAGCCCCTAGCCAAGTGTAATTCGTCTCGTAACGAACGCTAACTTATGATAAAGAACTCATACCACAGTATGAGTAATAGTACTACGTACAGTATGGCCATTCCCTGTCGCTCTCTCGCGTCAACCTCACCTCCCCTCTGAGACGAATCTGGAACAGTTTATATGGCGTCGCACGCATACATGCTCATTCACGCTCTGCACAGAGATCATTGTTTATGTAGTAGTTACGAATGCGACATTTGTACGGAGTCGCCGGGGTGCGCTCATACTAAAGTGTTAAATAGATCACATGACATTTGTCAATTCGAACATTTTGGTATGAGCTCCACAGTTCAAATTAGCGATCTTTTCTACTTCGCAAACTGCCATTTGACTAGCTCCACTCCAGTAGCTAAGACGCCAGATTCCACAAAGGTCGTATCCTTGTTGTGTGGTATAAAAAAGGACATACATATTCAAAAACGATCTAAATATGAGTGGTCTAACCTGTATCTTCCAAGTATGTTTGTAGTTTCGTTTTATTTATTACTTTAATAAAAGCATTGCGGTCTTACATGGGCATAACAGCTCTGGGTCGCTATTGTGTTTCGTACAATGAATAAACAAATACTACTCTCGAATACTGAATGAAATATTAAATTACTTTGTTCTGGTCACATAGCATGTAAAATCAATCGACGTGCCGGCTAATAGTTCGCCGGCTACGTATCGAGTTGTGTCGATGTGCCTCCATCACCATGTATATTTGAACAGCTTCTGTCAACATTTGATCACTCTCTGTTTGTTTGTACATGTCTATTGTAAGCCGTGTGCGTAACTAGGATTTATCTAATATATAAAATTCTCGTGTCGCTGTGTTACCAAACTCCTACGAAACGGCTGGACCGATTTTTATGAAATTTCGCATAAAATTCTCGTGTCGCCGTGTTTGTTACCAAACTCCTCCGAAACGGCTGGATCGATGTTTATGAAATTTAGTGTGCATATCGGGTAGGTCTGAGAATCGGCCAACTACTATTTTTTATACCCCTAAATGACAAGGGTGACACACCATTAATATTTTATTTTATTATATTGGCATTTTTTTTAATTTTTCTTTATTATGATTTAGCATTAAAAAATACATACAACCGTAAATTTTTACCCTTCTACCATCAACCCCTATTTTTAACACACTTTTATTAGGTCGACCTGTATGTAACTAACTATGTAATGGAATCTAAGGTAACTAATTTAACCATCTTGCAAGGTTCGTAGCGTAATGATAATTGGCAGCTATATGTAGTTCTGATGACAATACAATAATATGGTACTGTCGAACTGATCTGATGATGGAGCCGGAAGATATGAACTGGAACTTCATGATGGAACATCGTATCATAGCTGTTTTTGGATTTCTTAGAAAAGTCTTGTAATGAACTTTAACCACGATTAGGTTTCAAGGTCTGATGATGAAGCCGGAAGATAGGCACTGGCATTCCATGATGTATCATAGTCGTGTTTGCACTTGTGAGAAAGGCCACGTAATGGACTGTGAACACGATCACGTTTCAAGATTATAACAAACCTATCGAGAACAATACAACCTCACCTGCACGTGGTGCACCCTGCTGACTGATAAACGAGGCTCTGGCGAAAAAAGAGGTAGGGCATTGCGTATTTTTAAGGTGCTCGACTGGGGAAGTACCTCTACTTCACAGAATTCCGCACCCAAATAACAGTTCTCTTGAGGGTTGTTGTGTTCCTGCGAGTGAGTGAGGCCACCAGAAAGAAAGCAAGGAAGGAGTATAGGCTAGTAATGGATCGGCGACCTTTTGGGGGCTTTCATAACACATCAAACTAAAATGTGAAAAATAATCCACGCCCCACGCTATTTTCACAATAATGCTTGTATTTTTTACTCATTAATTTTTTCAGCTTGTATTAAGAAATAGTGTTCACTTTTTAGTTTGATGTGCTTTAAAAGCGTGTTTTTTTTAGTTTTTTTTAACTATATTTTTAATAGGGATATTAGTATAATTTATATGGCAGAACAATGTTTGTCGGGTCAGCTTGTATTTTATAATTTTTAGCTAAATGTTGTCAATGTCAACGCTATACGGCGAGAAATAATCGAATTGTAAAGTGGCATGTCTCGTTTCTCAGTATTTTTATCTATCGATTTGTATTACCCATTAGCATTATTAGCACAATGGTTGCGGTTTGAGCAAGTCTGTAAATAAAATAAATAAAGGCTTAGGCTCAATTTATACCGCCGCGGAAATTGTATAGCATAATGAACTTTATGTCAAATAGCATAACATATAAATTTAAATACGAGCCAAAAAAGGTCCCGCGTCTTCCAGGGAATCCTTGCCCTATTATTGGCACCTATTTAAGTTTATATGTTATACAATTGACATAAAGTTCATTATGCTATGTACAATTTCGTTGCAAAAACTCGCTTCCATTACATTCCGCGGCGGTGTAAATTGAGCCTTAGCTACAAAATCTAAGAAGTCCTTTTATGTTATTTACATAATATATTTAGTCTTATATTTCAATATTTTGTCACCTTGTGAAAGACCACTGAGAGAAAACCCAGGAAACGATAGAAGGATTGCTTTGAGGAGGATTGGAATTGTATGGATAGAAAAATATGGGATTGTATGGATAGAAGAAAGGAGACTAAAGACAGAGCAAAATGGAAGAAGATCAGTAAGAAGACCAAGTACCCACAAATGGTTGAGTAGAAATTAAGATGTGTAATATTAAGTTACGTGTAATTTCAATATATAATAATAAGACTACAACTGGTAATTAAATTGGAGTCACGTGAAATCACGTCATAAAATAATAATGAATCTATATTCAATAATAAAAATTTAAGAATTCCATAATTAAAAACTTATCATTCGGATATCCGAATGATAAGTTTTTAATTATATATTAAACCATTTATTATATTAAAACATTTGTTTTGGTGTGTAAGTGGCTCGCCACGATTTTTAGACCCAAAATCAACCTCACCTGCACGCGAGCGTTATTTCAAGTTGCGAGCGTTAATATGGCTACTGTACCGCTTGACATCAGGCGGGTCGTATGCTTTTTTCCACCGGACGTTGTATAAAAAACATTAAATTACAGAGATGTAATACATTTTCGCATAATCCTAAGTTCATATCGGTGATAGCTTTGATTCAAATGTTTACTAATATCACAGTATGAGTATTAGTAATACGTACAGCATGACAACTCCCTGCCGCTCTCTCCTGTCGACCTCACCTCCCTTCTGAGACAAATCCGGAACAGTTTGTATGGAACCGCACGCACACAGGCTCATTCACACTCTGCACAGACGTCAATTAAATAATAACGTCTGCAGAGTTCGAATGAGCGCGTAGTAGTAAACGAAGCGACATTTGTGCCGGGGTGAGATTAAATTAATATCTTACTTTGACTGGCAGGCTTTTGCTAGGCTGTATTAGCTAGGTAGCTAGCCTCGTCTTTGGTTTCACAAGGGGATTAGTACCATCAAGAAGTGCTTCCACTACATAAAAAATCCTAATTCACAAATGAATAAAAACAAAATGGCCGCGTATACAAGTAAGTTTTTATAATATAAAAACTTACTTGTATAGAATATAAGTATAGAATATATTATATTCTAAGGTCGTAATGAAATGAAATATATTTATTTGCAGGCAGACACGGTAGACATAGAATTATGATATTACTAGGGTCAAACTGAAAGTTCTTAGAAAATCAAAAACTGAGCAAACTAGCAAGTTATTAGTTTTATTATATCTTTTCAAAATAGTGTCCATTCACATCAATACACCGCTGCATCCGATGGAACCACTGAGAAAAGCACTTAGCCCACTCGTCCTTAGGGGTCTCTTCGACGGCCTTTTGAAACGCGCCCACTGCTTCCTCGGTGTTCATAAAAAGTTTTCCTCGAAGTTTTTCTTTTATTTTCGGGAATAAATAAAAATCGCAAGGTGCGAGGTCGGGGCTATACGGCGGGTGACCCAGTAATTCCACGTCTGACGTCACTAAATAGTCGATCGTTCGCCTGGCGGTGTGCGACGAGGCGTTGTCATGGTGAAGAAGGATCCTACTTCGAGGATGTTTCTACCGAACTTTTTCCAATACAAGTGGCAAACAATTGTTACTGTACCACTCTGCAGTAACTGTTTTTTGATTCTCTAAAACAATTGTCGCATAGTGACCGTCCTTCAAAAGAACGAGGCCACCATCTTTTCTCCCACAATTCGAACTCTCTTCACTTTAGTTGGCAACTCCTCGAAAGGAAACACCCACTGAGCAGACTGTCTCTTGGTTTCTGGATCATAACAGTAAACCCAGCTTTCGTCACCCGTAAGTATGTCGAACACAGCATTTGAGTCACCTCCGTTAAATCTTTGAATCATTTCACGGCACCAATCAACCCGACGGAGTTTTTGGGCCTCGGTCAAATTATGAGGTATCCACGGGGCACAAAGCTTCTTGACCGCTAAATGTTCATGGAGGATTTTATGCACTTGACTCATACCGATGCCTAAGCTTGTCCGAATCTGCTGGTACGTCACTCTTTTATCAGTTTCTGTCATACGCCGCACAACACTGATGTTATTTTCAGTCGTCGCCGTAGAAGGCCGACCCTGACGCAGATCATCGGTGAGATTAGCGCGACCATGTTTAAACTCATTAAACCAGTTGTAAATAGTCGCACGAGATGGGACTTCATCGTGAAAGGCCAATCGAAGTCTATCATAGCTTTCTTGCTGACTTAAATGACAACGAAAGTCATAAAAGATCATTGCACGAAAATTTACGTGACACAGACAATTTTCAATTTGCCGCCAAATCGTAAAAACAAATGACAAATGAATGAAATACATACTCAATAATATTGGCAGAGATCCATTTTCAAAATTTAAACTTATTTTTTTAATTATATTGATTACAAGTGGCCAGTTCTAAAAACTTTCAGTGTCGCCCTCGTATAAGTTTCATACCTAATTCTATAGAACAAGCGTGTTGCGCCAACAATCGGCATGCAAATATTACAAAGTCATGCTTATGTTATGTTATTTACAATATAATATTTATAATAATATGTATGATTGAATAATGAATTATGTCAAAAGATTTAATTAATTACCAATAAACAACAAAGTAAATTTATGAATTTTTCTAAGCAGCTTCTCGTAATAAACCATCTACTATTATATCACTCAACTTTAAAATAATAAAAGTGTCATAAATTATGGTTTGTGAAATTTGCGTCTAAAGTATTTTATAATTGACAAGCCCGGTGGTCTAATGGTTAGCAATGGCCACTTTGACTCCGAGGTTGCGGGTTCGATTCCCGCACAAGACAAATATTTGTGTGCATGAACATGTCTGTTTGTCTTGGTCTAGGTATTTTCTATGTATTATATGTATGTATTTACAAAAAAAATGTATTTAAGTATTATATCAGTTATCTAGTACCCATAGTACAAGCTTTGCTTAGTTTGGGACTGGATCGCCGTGTGTAATTTGTCCAGGAATATTTATTTATTTATTTAATTTTTAGAGGCAACAAGGAACGCTTATATTTACGGTATGTCCATCCGTCTGTTATATATTATATTAAAAATCTCTCATATATTAAAAATCTCTCAGCGAAAACAGACATTATATAAGATATAATTTGGCATGTACCATAAAATTAACCGTGCCCACCAAGGGGTAAAATAAAATATTGCAAAAAATAGCGTACATAGAATAAAAAAAAAATGACCTAATGAAGGAGAATTCTATCTAATTTGTGATTCTTAATCATTATGTAGATATTGTTGTTTAACATAATAACATAATTAAAATAACATTGAAATATTCTAAATGACTAGCTGACCCATATACATACCTAATAATAAAATAAAATATTTAGGGGTGGGTCATCCTTATCGATGTAGGTAGGTAGGATAGGTTATGTAGTTACGGAGATTATCGTGGACAAACATCGTGACACGTGATTTTTATATACATAAGACATCTACTATAAGTAAATAATAGAACCTTGTAGCCAAATCTTTTATCCTAAAAAAATTACCGGTTCCCGAGGGCGATCATAAGTTTGTGTGACAACCAACATTCACACGGCCGAAGTGCGACGTCGGAAGCTAGTATTTAATAAACACAAGTCAAAGAACTATAACAAATATAAAGATACGTAAGAATATAGAAGTGACGCTCTATAATGATAGTGTAATATTCCCTTAGGACAAGTTTGACGTCATGTTATTCCAAGTATTACCTGCTACTGACGTCACGTGAATAACTTGTTCACTTTATTAATGCAAGACGACGGTCTGCGTTACACTTAAGTATTTAGTTACGTTACGTTTTGTTCTAATATTAAACTTAGTATGACAAGTAGGTAGAGTCATCAAGCTGAAGTGGCAGTGGGCTGGCCACATCTGCCGAATCGAATTTGGGGTGTAAGTGGTTCATCAACATCTTTGAATCAAAGCCAACTTCAACTGCACGCGGTGCACCCTGCTGACTAACGAAAGAAGCTCTGGCGAAAAGAGAGGTAGGGTGCGTAATTGTAAGCTACCCGACTGGGGATGTACTTCCAACTCACCGAATACGGCAGCCAAATAACAATTTCCTTGAGAGTTGTTGTGTTCCTGCGAGTGAGTGAGGTCACCCAGAAAGGAAGGAGATGCTGCGTTGGCAGCGGGGGTGGCGGCGCGCGAGCGATATTTTATGTTGCGAGCGTTAATATGGTTACGGTAACTGCTTCACATCAGGCGGACCGTATGTCTGTCTGCCACCCACGTAGTTATAAAAAAAGACCAGGGATGGCAAATGGGGAAGCAAGTCCTACAATGGAAGACGCGATGGGCCGACGAACGCATAAATTAAAATTAGAAAATTTAAGAAAATTGAATGACCGTATTAACTTTTCTAATGTAACTTTATGTCGTTTGACAGAACTGTCAGTCATTTGACAGATTGCGTGATAGCAATTCGAATCCAATATTAATTGTTAAAAAGACAAGACAACGTTTGTCGGATCAGCTAGTCACTGATAAATAAATAGCATCAACAAGATTTTCAACTCGACTCGTCTACAAATTCCACCAAACCAAACCAAACACAATCACATACCATCTACTTACTATTAATCTCACAGCAAAGCTCATCCACATACATTTAAACCTACGTGGCTTACACGAGTTTACGGTACGTGTTTTGTGTATTTAAATACAGTAATTATATTTACTTGTTTGTTTAAAATTTGGATATGTTCATTCAATATATGAGACGCCAGTGCCATTGTATCGAGAAGGCAAGAGTTTACCGTCAATATTGTTATGCTAAAATATACTAAATGGACGACTGGAATACGTAGATTAGGTTTGTTTTATAGTAAGTTAGTATAAATATCAGTTATCTAATACCCATAGTAGAAGCTTTGCCTAGTTTGGGACTAGATGGCCGTGTGTTTTTTTTTTATATACTACATCGGGTGGCAGACAAGCATACGGCCCACCTGATGTGAAGCGGTTACCGTAGCCATATTAACGCTGGCCACCCCCGCTGGCAAAGCTACATCTCCTTCCTCTCTGGTGACCTCACTCACTCGCAGGAACACAACAACCCTCAAGGGAATTGTTATTTGGCTGCGGTATTTTGTGAGGTGGAGGTACATTCCCCAGTCGGGTAGCTTACAATCACGCCCCCTACCTCTCTTTTCGCCAGAGCTTCGTTTGTCAGTCAGCAGGGTGCACCGCGTGCAGGTGAAGTTGGCTTTGGTTCAAAGGTGTTGAACCCCTTACACCCCAAAATTAGTATTAGTGTGTAATTTGTCCTGGAATATTTATTTATTTATTTATAATAGTCTCCCAGTGTTATTTTAGTTCGCTTTATTTCTACCCTTAGGATAGAAATAAATCAATTACATAAACGTACTCATATTCACAAATTGAACTAGAATATTTATAGTTACTATATTAGATGCTCGCTTTATATAGTAATTATAAATATCCGTCTATCACAGGGCCTATTTCTTGAACCGTAATAGCTAAATACTTGAAATGTTCACCGATTATGTATTACTGTGACCGCAATAAGAACAAATAATAAAAATTAACGGGGGTCGTCATACAAGAAACGATGTTTTTATCCGGAGAACATTGTACGAAGATACGGAACTCTTCATGTACGAGTTCGACTCGCACTTGACCGGTTTTTTATTCAAAGTAGCGCCACTTTCTCAGTATTAAGAGCCTTCTTCTGTAAGTAGTAATTTTTAATCTGTTGAACTTGTTCTTAAAGTGTCGGATTAATTTTGTTACGTTTTATATTTTTACTAGCCTTTTCAGTGTTGAGTGAAGGCATAATTTTAAATATTTTAGTGATAATAGTAAAAAGACGATTCAAGTAACGCTTGACATATTCGTCTATAGGGTTGTTACCTTTTCGGTTTTGTATGTTGTCATTGTACCTATTTTCCCCACTGCTTTTTTCAAACGTAACGTAACTGACTCACTCGATACTGGTGAGCCGTATGGATACTTAGCGATCGATGTAGTTTGCAAAAAAAAACTAAAGCAACTAAAATTAGAAAATATATTCGTATCACAATGTAGAATAACAAAAACGATGCCGACAAAATGCTGTTAAATTTATAATGTACTTGCCTGTAATAAATAAATAAAAATATTAAGTAGGTACCTCAATCCTAATTTTATTAATCTCCTTTTCCACGAAATGGTCGTAAGTAACTTACCTGGAACAAAAACATAAGAATTAGATAAAAAAATAAATAAAGAACACCAGCATAAAAACGAACAGAGCTTCTACATGACGGAATGAAATATTCTACTGGGATTGCCAATCTTTAATATACATCTATGATACTAAAATCTCGGGACAAAGCCCGGGCCACCTGATGTGACACGGTGAGAGAAGCTTATAGACGCTTCCAAGATAAAATATCGCTCGCTCGCTGTCACCACCGTAACCAACGTAGCAGATACTTCCTTCCTGGTAACCTTATGTACTCCTGTTCATATACATAGTATGTACGCATAGTACTTTAAAAATATCATTTGGCTGCGACCTTCTGTACGATGTGTCCTAATTTCTCTTTTGCCTTGAGCCTTATTAATTAATCAGCAGTGTGCACCACTTGTCAGTGAGGTTGCCTTTAGCTCAAAGGGGATGTGAAGCCCGAAAGATACCCGAAATTTACTAACCCAATACGCTATAGAAGCCAACTCAATGCAATAGGAGTATTATCAGAGGTGCACGTCGCTAAATATTATATTCAGAGGGAGCTCTAGCTCTCTGCGGGCGCTTAAATTATGCGCGGAGTAATTTGAATTTCGCCAGTCCTCTAAGATTAATACCAAAACCAAGACCATAACGACGACAGTAGTCGGTAGCGGCTAAATATAGAATTGCAATTTTCCTTTCGTAATTTCCTTCAGAGGACCGGAAATATGGCGAGTTTTCGTACCGGAAGTCAGGATAAACTTCGGGTCGCTGCACCGAGTAAGTAATTTTCATAAGCGAGCATTTTTGTTTTTTGGATTTTTTGTTTTTTATTTATCGTCGGGTGGCAGATAAGCCTACAACCTGTTGTGAAGCGGTTACCGTAGCCATATTAACGCTCGTAACATGAAATATTTCTCGCGTGCCACCACCCCCGTTGGCAACGCAGCAACTCCTTCCTTTCTGGTGATCTCGTTCACTTGTAGGAAGACGAGAACCCTCAAGAGAATTGTTATTTGGCTGCGGTATTCTGTGAGGTGGAGGTACTTTCCCAGTAGGGCAGTAGATTACAGATACGCTGTACGCTACCTCTCTTTCGCCAAAGCTTCTTTCGCTAATCGGCAAGGTGCACCATGGGCAGGTGAGGCTGGCTTTTGCTCTTAAGATCGTGGTGAGCCACTACACCCCAAAATATGATTTCTATATAAAAAGTTTTAAATGAGATTGTTATCTATATCTGATTATATATCATGCATAGGAAAACATGCAATTTTTAGTCTACAAGTGGTTTTACTTATTAATTGATCGTGTAAAATAAAACCTGAGTATGATTTGAGTTTACTCTAATGAACCTTGTTATGACTTCTAACCGTTCACGTATAGTGTATTACGGGGAATAACTGAAATTTCTAGTAAGATTGCTACTTTGGGGAAAAAATCTAAAGTTTAGTTCTTTGGCCAACGCTAGAAATTATATTAGCTAGAAAATTTGCTGATCCGAATACGGCCTGCGTATTCGGATCAGCAAATTTTCTAGCTGAGACAGTATTAATTTGATCGACGCGTTGCGCAGGCAATGTAGAAGGTCCCGGGAGGCGTGGCAGAGGCGTAGAAGATTGGGGGGTAGGGCTGAGGAATCAGCAAAAGCCGACTTTCATACGGCAAGGCGTAAGTATAGGAAGGCCATGGAGAGGGCTCAGCTCGACTTTTTCAAGGGATTGGCAGAGTCTGGCAACAGGGACCCCTGGGGCCAGGCTTATAGAGCTGCCAGCGGGAGGGCCCGTCCTCCCGCCAACGTAATCAATGGCACGTCATTTGTCGAGAGCCAGTCGAGTGGCCTGGAAGGTGCGATGCACAGCCTTCTGTATGGGTTGTGTCCGGACGACGACATGTCTAAGGACACGGCCCATCATGGGCTGGTGCGGTTGGCGGCGTCTTTCATGCCCTCGGGCCGAGCCTCGCCCTCTCCGACGCACGAGGATCTGGCAGAGATAATTAGGTCTCTACCTAACACCGCAGCGGGTCTCGATGGCGTTAGCTCATCGATCCTGAGGCACGTCTTTTTCGCGGCACCGAAGGAGTTCCTTCGGGTTTTAACACTCTGTGTAGTAGAAGGGGTGTTCCCCAAGATTTGTAAGGACGGCAGATTATTAGTGCTCCCTAAGGGAAATGGTAAACCACTTAGTGACCCGAAGGCGTACCGCCCAATTACACTCCTCTCTATTTTCGGCAAGATCTTGGAACGCGTAATACTAAAATGCGCCCCGCAGATCGCTTCAGGAATCTCCGAGTTTCAGCACGGGTTCTCTCCAGGAAAATCAACAGTGACGGCACTGCAGGATATTTTGAGTACGGTAAATGGGTCTGTATGTAAGTATGTACAGTTGGTATTCTTGGACATCTCGGGTGCCTTCGATAATGCATGGTGGCCCATGATTCTGCTCAAGGCAAAACGGGGGGGTTGTCCGCCAAACATCTACCGGATGCTGACGGATTACTTCACCGGGCGCCGGGTCGGCTTGTTTGTGGGCGGTCGTGTATTGTGGAAGGATTCCACCATGGGCTGTCCACAGGGATCCGTACTCGGGCCGACGCTGTGGAACGTTCTAATGGACGATCTGCTGCGCCTGCCCCTACCGGGAGGGGTTAAGATGATAGCGTACGCCGACGATGTGACGGTTATCATTGAGGCTAATTCCAGAGCGGCCATAGAGTCGACCGCCGGTGCGGTCCTAAGCCAAGTAGGCGCCTGGGGTGCCCGCAATAGGCTGAGCTTCTCCCCCACAAAGTCGGTAACTATGACGGTGAAGGGTAAGTTTCAGCGGCACCCTGTAGTAAAGTTCGGCCAGTCTTCGGTGAGAGCCGTCACATCGGCGACAGTCCTCGGCGTGGAATTGGATTCGGGCCAACTATTCGTCCAGCATGCCACTCGCATTGGGGAACGCGCCTCGGCGTGTTTTGGGAAAATGTCGAGGATATCCGCATCATCCTGGGGGGTTAGATACCCAGCGCTTAGGATTCTATACCAGGGGACATACGTAGCCACGCTGACGTACGCAGCTGCTATATGGTGCCACAGATTATGTACGTATGTTTGTCGCAGTGTCGTCCTGAGAAGTCAGAGGCAGGCACTAATCCTACTGACCAAGGCGTATAGGTCCTCCAGCACGGCCGCCCTACCCGTGCTGGCGGGGGTTCTCCCGGGGGACCTGGAGATAACTCGTGCTGGACGCTTGGATGGGGCGCGTAGGACCGCGGCCGGTAGAGAGTTGAGTCGGCTCAAGCGCGAAATTTGGGTCACTACAGTGAACGAGTGGCAGGATCGGTGGGCTAGCGAGAGTAAAGGGAGGGATTTATATCGATTTTTCCCGGAGGTGTCCGGCCGGCTCCAGGCAACCTGGGTCGAGCCGGATTATCAGACCTCCCAGATCCTCGTGGGTCATGGCATTTTTAGGAAACGGCTGTTCGACCTGGGGCTCTACGGGTCTAGTGAGTGCGCTTGTGGGGAAGGTGTAGAGGACAGAGATCACATCTTGTGGTCCTGTCCTAGATACGGGGACCTGCGCAGCGAGCTTCTTGGTATGGTTCAGTGCAGCGAAGAGTACCCGGGTGCAGTGTATTTCCAGGATCTCGTGTCGTCGGAGGCGAACTTCACGGCCTTACGTAGGTTCGCCCACGCATGGCACGCGCGAAGGAGTGCCGAAGAAAGGATGGAGAAGAGTGGAGGTGGTGCGCCAACGGACGGCAGCGGAGCCGTAAATGTATTTGTCGCCGCCCCAGATGGGGGAGAGGGCACAAATAGGACTAACGGAATAGATTAAATAATTTGTAGAGAGTCAAGAATTGCCCGCGGCACAAAAGAGCCTTAGAGCATCGGTGCTGCGCGCATCTCTCGCGATTCGGCTCATATGACCGCGAGGTCGGTGGAGCCATGGGAGGTGGTGGGTTAGTATTAATTTGATATATATATCAACAAATATACCAATCGATACATATCATGATATTTATCAGCGTAATCTAATTATCTTGCTAAGAAGAAAAATATTCTGAATATCAGGTTTTATGATAATACTTCATCTTAGCAATTCAAATCCAAGGGGAATTCGACACTTCAGAAATGTCACTGGCTTACAACCTACACTTACATACTTGAGTACGAAGTAAATGATTATTCCAACATGACTGGACAACCACAGGAATGCAGTTCTGTATTCCAGTAATGAATAGTTCTATAGCATACCTGCTGTATCATGTGTGTCGAAGGAATATAAAATACATAAATATTAGGTACTTATATATAAAGGTACTTATATACTTATAATATTAGGTATGTAGTTATTATGGTATTTATACTAAAATAATACGCGTAGTATACAATTTCATTTTATACTACACTTATTTTGTATTATAATGTCTACTTTCTATCCTTAACAAACAATTAACAATAGATCGATAATTTTAATTAATAAAACAAAACCCTTAACAATGCTATTTAATTATTTATTCCCTCTCAAATATACGGGACGTAAAGTTGTATAAAAATTCATGAAATATAAAAAAATAGGGAGGTAAAAATGATCTAAAATTTCCATTACATACGAGTATGTATCTAGTTTTTACTTTATAATTTGTTGAAACGCATTACACGAATGAATGATGACATAAAAACTGAACAGCGCTATCTATCGATCAGAAAAGGAACCATTTTCTACATAAACTGTTTTGGTGCTCGAAACAAAAAATAATGTTATTACAAAGAGCGCGATTTGCATAAATTAAAATTATAAATTTAAGTGATGTCTAGTTCAGACAGTGAAGTAGGTTAAATATTGAATCCTGCAAATGCGGGACAAATTATTGAAAATCTTTTACTCGAAATGTCGAGAAGCATCAATAAAGTCGTTCTACAATATGCTCAATTTATAGAATGGAGATATACGAAGCGTATGAATTGCGATATAATAAGTAGTAAGTAATTAATTTTATTTTAAATGAGAGTGGTGGTTTGTTCAAATAGTGATGTTAATTACCTACTTTCAGAAAGACCCTAAGAAATTATTGAGAATCCTGAGAAGTCAAGAAACTCGTATATGCTCGACATAGATATTTGTAAGTGTACATTGAGTTATAAGTACTATGAAAGTGTAATATATAGTAGTATACATCACTCGGGGGTATGCTCAAATTAAATTACTTGTGGCTGTTTAGAAATGCTTATACTTATTTAAAATTTAATAATTTATATTAAATATTATAAAAAAAACTATATTTAATTAAAGATCTTTAATAACTTCTCTGTCCACGGTACATACGTACTTTTCCGTAATTATGGAAAATGTTTTAAATTTCTCTATAATATATGTTTTTCACTTGTTGCATAACAAAGCTTTGGTAAAACAACATAATCACGTTCGTTATTAAATTTACGTTGCAAAAATCTGAACAAAACAAATTGGTAACTTCTCTACTACCGTTAATTGGCAATGCAATTAAAAATTCAACACGCACAGTTGAAATGAAAGGAAACATTTTGAAAGGTAAAAAATTCGAAGAGCCATTCGAAGATTAACTCCTAATTTATTTAAGGTGACACTTGAAATATCCCTGCGTAAATTATATGACAAGGGCGGAGGTTCTCGACGTAATTAATTTTGTTGAGTTAATTATGTGTTTAAATGTACTTTAAGAGGCGACGCCATGTTTATTGCGCTATAGCTGGCCTTAATTTATAGAGATGGTGACATTTGTGGAGCGTTTAATGGTGTTAAAACGGCATTAGATGCTTAGTCGTAGTGCCTGACTATGAAGACAGATTGTAACCGCAATTCGCTGAGTGCTATTTAGTCCGCAGTGGTCATTCACCGTTCGTGTGGTCAGTCACTCTCAGCTCTCCACTCAGTAAGTACATATTATACTTTTTGATACGATATGAGGAGAAATTTTAGACGTATGCATCATTTTGGTTTATATGTACGAGTAAGTCCGTAGTTGAGCAGCATGGTGGAGTATGCTCTAAATCCCTTCGATTGAGGGGAGAACCGTATCTTAGCGGATATATATGGAATGAATAATGGTTTCCGACGACGATGTTCTACATAAATCCATATTGAAACGCAAAATGTTTGTAGCCTTTATCGTTACACTTTTTCAAATGTGTATTGAAACCATAGTCCCTGATTGAAACAAAGGTTGGCTGCAAGAAATCCCTTTATGGGATAAGTCCGCCTTTGTACAAATTGTATGTCAACATTTTTATCATTCTATACACTGCAACTGTTTTGTACAATAAATATATTTCCAACAACAATAACAACAACAAACAAAATGTAAAATAAAGAATGTTAAATGTGAACAGCCCCCTTACCACCAACTCTTATTACTATTCAATAACTGAATAGAATGCTTATTCATAGCAATGAATAAGCGACTCTATCCAATTTGAAATAGAGTCGCTTATTCATTTGTATAAATAAGCATTCTATTCAGTTATTGAATCGCAATAAGAGTTGGTGGTAAGGGGTCAGGTCGAATGAATGAATGAAAACTCTTTAATGCATCAACAAAACATAAATATATAAGCAAATTCGTAATATGTAAGGACTAAAATTAGAATAGGCAACCTTATCGCTAAAGCAATCTCGTTCAGACAACCTTAACTTTGTTTTCATGAAAAACAAGTTGTTAATGTCAATGGGGTGTAAGTGGTTCATCAACATCTTTGAACCAAAGCCAACCTCACCTGCGCGTGGTGCACCCTGCTAACAGACAAACGAGGCTCTGGCGATAAGAGAGGTAGGGCATAGCGTATTTTGTAAGCTGCCCGACTGGGGAAGGACCTCCACCTCACAGAATATCGTAGCCAAATAACAATTCCCTTGAGGGTTGTTCTGTTCCTGCGAGGGAGTGAGGTCACCAGAAACGCAAGAGTTGCTGCGATGGCAGCGGGGGTGGCGGCGCGCGAGCGATATTTTTTGTTGCCAGCGTTAATATGGCTACGGTAACCGCTTTACATCAGACGGGCCGTATGCTTGTCTGCAACCCGACGTAGTATAAAAAAAAAAATTTGTTTCATTGTCTATGTTCTCAAAGATGACTACATTTTTTATTGAGTTAAATATCAATTAATAATTAATAAAGCTTATTGAGTTCCTCTTTCATCTTTTCTTGCTCGAAGAAAGAGAAATAACTCCTGAATATGAATTACTTTTAGTTATTATGGACCTGAATGTGGTAGTAGTATTATAGTAGTAAGTAGATCCCCTATTATATCGTAAATATCTAAGATTACGAGGAACACCGAGAAGTGGCTGGCGTAAACAACAGAGAAAAAACTTAACTAGGTTAAGCAAAGTTTTACTTTTAATTAACAGATTTAATTGAGGTCATGACAGAACCAAACTCGAGACTTTTGAAATCTTCCGATGAATAAAGATTTACATTGTTAATTATCTTTCAATGATAAAACTTTACTGAACTTGAAAGTAAATGAGATATTTAAATGGTTCTGCCAGCGTTGCCAACTTTACTATTTTAAACATTCTACTGTTTCTTACTTTATCATATTCTTTACTATTCAATGGAAATAAATATATCCAAAATACTATTTCCGATGATACCTATTTCAGAAAACTTAATATCCAATATTACAACAACGAACTCGGTGGTCGAATGGTTAGTAATGGCCACTTTGACTCCGAGGTTGCGTGTTCGATCCCCGCACAAGACAGATATTTGTGTGCATGAACATGTCTGTTTGTCTTGGTCTTGGAGCTTTCTACGTATTATATATATCTTATTATACAAATATGGTATTTGAAAAATTGATTGGTGTTTTCATTCTGTAATGCAATAATATATTTTATCTAATCTCATACTGAAATTTAGAATCTTAATGTCAGTATTTTACGCACGAGCCATCAAAATATATTTAAAAAGTTACTTTTCGATACAGCTCTTTATGGACAACTGTATCGAAAAATAACTTTTTTTCCATTTCGGTACAGCTTCAACCCTGGGTTCAGCTATATTAAGGACGTTGCAATGCATATGCATAGGCTCTCGCTAGGCAATTGGGTCAAGAACCAAATACAAAATGCGGTTCTCTTGGATACGGCCCGCATCGTGAGAAGGTTCCTCGCTCTGGAGCCCTGATCACCGGTAGTTTGAGTCTTCGCAAGTCTTGCAAGTGTCTGTGCGTGTGCGTGCATACGTATTTGAGTGTGTGTGCTGGGAACGTACTTATATAACTTTAGACTGCATTAAGGGATTTTATATTAACTTTTAATATTCGATGAGGAGCTCGAAGGCGTTGTTGCGCGTGTCAGTCTAATCGATCATGTAAGTTAACCAACGTCGAACGTTGCCTGTCTATGGATGGGTTTATTTATTTCGAACTCCTCCGTGCTTCGGAGGATACGTTAAGCCGTCCGGTCCAGGTTGTTATCATTAGACGATAGTCGTTAAGCCAGTGGTCTTTGGGGGCTTGAAAACACTGGCCTCCGCAGTTGAGCAGCTTGGTGAAGTATGTTCTAAACCCGTTCGATTGAGGGGCGGCTCGTATCCCAACAGTGGGATGATTACGGGTTGATGTCGATTCGATTAAATGAGTTCCTACATATAAGTATGGTATTTGAAAAATTGATTGGTGTTTTCATTCTGTAATGCAATAATATATTTTATCTAATCTCACACTGAAATTTAGAGATTAAAAAACTAAACACAGAATCTTAATGTCAGTATTTTACGCACAAGCCATCAAAATAAATTTATAAAGTTACTTTTCGATACAGCTCTTTATGGACAACTGTATCGAAAAATAACTTTTTTTCCATTTCGATACAGCTTCAGCCCTGGATTCAGCTATATTAAGGACGTTGCAATGCCAATGCATTGCAACTTTGCAAAAAAATTCTACATAATCTGTGAACGCGGCGATCTGCAAATGGATTTATAAGTAAGAAATAAAGCTGTTAAATTAACTTCATGGTTTTATTAAAAATATTATTATCATTTATTTCATGAGATTAGATAAAGTAGTGTATGAAACTGCACATAATTAGGTCTTAAAATACTCGTGTGATGCTATTATCAAATTCACCTTCGGCTGATTTGATGAACTCACACTCGTATTTTAAGAACCCTTATTATGCAACAATTTCATAAACTACTATTTTTTTATATGAGGGGGGCAAACGAGCATGTGGGTGATGGAAGGCAATCTTCACCGCCCTTGGAGATCAGCAATACCAAGGGGTCGCCGATTCGTTCTCAGTCTCTACTTCCTTTCCTTCTTTCTGGTGACCTCACTCACTCCTAGGAACACAATAACCCTCAAGGGAATTTTATTTGCCTGCGGTATGAGGTGGACGTACTTCCCCAGTCGGGCATCTTAAAAAATACGCAATGCTCTACCTCTCTTTTCACTAGAGCCTCGTTTATCAGTCAGCAGGGTGCACCACTTGCAGGTGAGGTTGGTTTTGATTCAAAGATGTTGATAAACCACTTACAAGCCAGTAATATGTCACAGAAGTCAGAGCATATGGTGTAGGCACTACTATCACCTGTCATATAGAGCCGCTGCCATCCGATTTAATTTCCAATCATGCTTGAGGGCTGTTATCCGAACGACGCTATCCACTTTGATTAAACTTCTCTGGGGATCAATATACTAATGAATTGGGTTGCGGACTGTACCATAAATAAGTATTAACGTTTGCTTCTGCTACTAGAAATATGTATAAATAAATAATAAATAAAAAAACATTACTGGACAAATTACACACAGCCATCTAGTCCCAAACTAAGCAAAGCTTGTACTATGGGTATTATAAATATTTTTTTATTAAATATATATTTTTTGTAAATACATAGAAAACACCCAGACAAACAGACATGTTCATGCACACACATATTTGTCTCGTGCGGGGATCGAATCCGCAACCTCGGAGTTAAAGTGGTTATTGCTGACCATTCGACCACCGAGCTCGTCAATATGTTACACACACAATTTCCCTAGATCGCCGTTTTAAATGATAGGGGTTTTAAGCAGAATTCAGAAATCAAATCTGTCAAATAACATTTTTTAATACATTAACAATACGCATCACGCGTCGCCATCGAAATAAAACGTAAACAAAGTTTAGATTTTGCGCCATACCTTCCCTCGTGAATACAATTTGTCCACAATATACAATGGTATCCTTCAATTGAGAGACCCGTATCCTAATAGTGCGATGATGGCGATACAAACGTGTAAAAGGCGGGCTTAAAAGCATTCTCGAACATAATAATATGTTGACACTGGTGATTGTTGGCACTTGATGGAAGTTTGTCAACATTTTATGAATAATAAAACATTATCAACCAGTCAACATTCGGGAAGTGAAGACATCTACAAATACGATTTGTTTACAAGAAGGAAAAATGACATGTAACATCAGTTTAATGTAAACAGTGACTGAAACTAATGCTACGGCTATAAAAAGAGATTAACAACGACTAACACAATAAAGTATTAGGTCACACTTCGACACCCTCAAATATTTTTATATAGACATATGGCGAAGTATTGCTATAAGTGGCCGTTTTTAGGGTTCCGGTTTTGGAACCTTCATTGGATCATTTTGTTAATAAGTATTACCGCGATACCGCGATAATGTTTTGACGGATTTGAATGCTTTTTCGTAGTCCACAAAAGCCATACTGAACCGCAGACTGTAATCTAGTCTGATAGACTGTAGTCTAATCTGTAGCTTTTTTTTGCACAATCTGTCGTTACGTAAGTAATTATGTGGTATATAGTTCTTCAATAAAGTTTAGTCACATTTTTAAAGAAAACGGTTATTGAAGAATAAGACTACCAAATTTCTTACATCTTAGTTTAAGTATACCACGCTTAGTTAGTATACCACTTAATATACCAGTTTTAGTATACTTTGGCTAAGTTCCTTATAAGAAGGTTGACAATTTGAAGCGACTTAGGAGACCGCAAAGATGGAATGAAAAATAGCTCTAGGTAGAAGCCCAAAACATTGGTGTCAGATCAACCCTGATCTGACACCAATGTTCTAATGGCTTCTACCTAGAGCTATTTCCTCATATATATATATTAGAGCATATATATTACCTCAGCTTCGGCTGTAGGCCTACCGCCGAAGCTGAAGCCGATTACCATTGAATTTTTTAATTGTGAAAATAAAACTTCAACTTAGATTGGTTGTAATTGTGTTAAGCTTAAGTGGTAGAGACCCTAGAGCCCTACCAAGTAAACAGAAAAAGTTTATCATTAACTTTAACCTAATGCCTATTTTTAGAATCAAAATATTCGATCGTAATCGGCTTCAGCTTCGGCGGTAGGGCCGCAGATCTCTGAACTAACTGAAGATTTCTGACAGAGCAGCGACCCATCAAGCAGCTGTTATAAATATTTGGAGAAAAATATTTTCAAAACTGAAGCAGAAACATGATCCTCAAGAGTTGGGAACGACTAAGAAGATAACATACTACGAAAATAACTTTCTAACGAGTCAAGGCAGTTGTCTCAACACTACCACAGTATAAGTAATAGTACTACGATACTACAGAAGTATCTTTTGGGGCACTAGCTACACAGAGTAAACAACGTTTCGAACACGCCTTCTTCGCTGTCAATCGAGATAGCAGATAAGGGGGCTGATGTTATTTACATGTACGAGTACGATACCTACGAAGTTCCTCTTTACACTGGATCCATAATCCGAGTTTCTCAGACTATGGAATGAACTCCTAGATTTTTTAAGGAAAAAGGATTTGAATTGATTTTTAAATAGTGGCCATGATGTTGCAAGCGATTATTTCCGCTACAGTATTTAACTGAAATAGGGACGAACCCACCATGAACCATAAGCTTGTTTTCCAACTTAACGGTTTCCAAAAAATAACATTCAATTTGGGGTGTAAGTAGTTTATCAACATCTTTGAACCAAAGCCAACTTCACCTGCTCGTGGTGCACCCTGCTGACTGACAAACGAAGCTCTGGCGAAAAGAGAGGTAGGGAGCGTAATTGTAAGCTACCCGACTGGAGAATGTACCTCCACCTCACAGAATACCGCAGTCAAATAACAATTCCCTTGAGGGTTGTTGTGTTCCTGCGAGTGAGTGAGGTCACCAGAAAAGAAGGAGATGCTGATGAATATGTATGTGAGATGCGTTGGCAGCGGGGGTGGCGGCCCGCAAGTGATATATTATCTTGCGAGCGATAATACGGTAACGGTAACCGCTTCACATCAGGCGGGCCGTATGCTTGTCTGCCACCCGACGTAGTATAAAAAAAAATAAACACAATTAAATGTCGCAGCATAAAAGTCACAATACGAAGTATCAACCACTGCCTAATCAATTAATTGATATCAGGTTGATAGATTGAACTGGAAGAGGGACCGGAGTGTCGGCTGATAATTGATTCGGTAAATTAACGTATTTGTTCTCATCTGATGAATAAACTACGTTTGTTCTGAGGCAGCCCTGATCGATTTTGTTCACCCTTATATTCAAATGTTAGTTAATTGGTTTTAATTACTCTCCTAGGGGATTGTTGTTTCAACCCTTAACGGGGCCACTAATCAATACTTATTGCCTACTAAAGTAATTATTTTACATGTCTACACTACTATTATTATGTGCTGTGTAAGTCTTTTGTACGTGGCTGACTCATCATCATAGAGCCGAAACTACCAAAGCTGATCAATGGAAGTAGAATTTCTCATTCCAAATTGCATTTAAACATATAAGTTGCATATCTTGTAAGTCTTTTCTTTTGTAGAAAAAAATTTTTCATACCTAATTTGGCGTCAAAAATCCGCCATTTTTTATTTATTTTATATTTTGATATACCCAGTGTCACTCTCACAATCAAGACGAATATAACAACAACTCTCAAGCTAAAATTCATCAAGCCGTTTAGGATGTAGAGCGTGCCAAAGAAATATACATACGTACTGACGAGCCCGGTGGTCGAATGGCTAGCAATGACCACTTTGACTCCTAGGTCGCGGGTTCGATCCCCGCACAAGACAAACACTTATGTGCATGAACATGTATGTTTATCTTGCTTTGGGTGTTTTCTATGTATTTACAAAAAATGTATTTAAGTACATATTATAACAGTTGTCTAATACACATAGTACATAGCTTTGCTTAGTTTGGAACTAGATGGCAGTGTGTAATTTGCCCAGGAATATTTATTTATGCACTCGAAAAACATAATCCTTCTTCGTCAGTCGGGTAAAAATACCATTTAGTTTGCAAAGAGAGTTACAAAAATGCACAGGCCGTATTATTTCTTTATAAGTCAATTCACGAATAACTATAAAATAATCACTTGTATGAAGTTCAGAAGGTCTCAGGGGTCCCGTCAAAGTAGACCTCTAGAATGCGGTTGGTTAGAATAGTTTGTTGTTAACTCGCTATGACGCCAGATTTGGCGAAATGCTGGCCAGTTAACGAACTGACAAATTGCCTGCTCTAACCCTGTCGAATTCCGGCTGTACAGCCCCTGGCAATTGAGGGATAATCCAATAGTCCCACACTTTTTCGCTTTGCTATAGCCATTCCAATTTTATAACGGCACAGTTATGTAGTTTAAGTCAATAAGTTCAAACCAGTCTATCTAACAAATAATGCTACTAAAATTTATTTTTATAAATATATCTTCTTTATATATATAATTCTACTGTACGTGTGTATGTCACTGAACTCCTCCGAAACGGCTAGACAGATTTGAATGAATTTTTTTGTATGCGTTTGGGTGGCGCCCTGGATGGTTTAGACTCACAAATCTAAACCATCAGGACAACATCTGTCGGGTCCTCGGGTCCGCGAGTTTTATATAGTATGTTATAGTCGTTATAGTCGACCCGAAATCTAGGCGCTCCTAGAATTGACTAGTTAAACCTCGTGTACCTCCTATCCCTCTCCAAAGGCAAGCCAAACCGAGCGATCAAAGCGAGCGAGGCTTCTGTTGGCCACAAGCTTAACCTAACCACCCAACGTCCTGAGTCAAAATTACTTTTGACTGCACAAGTCAGTTTTTTGTTTATACTACGTCGGGTGGCAGACAAGCACACGTCCCGCCCGATGTGAAGCGGTTACCGTAGCCTCGCATTAACTAAGTAGTATTAACGCTTGCCACATAATATCGCTCGCGCGCCGCCACTCCCGCTGCCAACGCAGCATCTCCTTCCCATCCGGTGACCTCACTCACTCGCAGGAACACAAAAACCCTCAAGGGAACCCACAGAAAACCGCAGCCAAGGTTACTTGGCTGCGGTTTTCTGTGGGTGGAGGTACATTGCCCAGTCGGGTAGCTTACAATTACGCTCCCTATCTCTCTTTTCACCAGAGCTTCGTTTATCAGTCAGCAGAGTGCACCGCGTGCACGTGCAGGACGGCTTTGGTTCAAAGATGTTGATGACCGCTTACACCCCAAAAAAAAGTGTTAGTTTTTAAAAGTGTTGTAGACCAACGTCCTTAGTCAATACTATTTTTGACCAATTTTCACAGTTAGAAGTGGTTTCGAGGTGAGGACCCGAGGTTGAACTAGTCAAACCTAGGAACGCCTAGATTTCGGGTATTGACTACAACATATACATACATTTTATAGTTACACCATTTATAACTCAAGAACAGCTGAACCAACTTCTAAGATCTTTAATTTGTTGGATTTGTTGCCATCCCGACCAGCAGAATAGCTATTCTATTATATAACTATTGAAAATACATATATGAGAAAAATTAACAAAAGAAAATTATGTTGAACTTCTCAGAACAAGGGTGAAGGGTAAATCCACAGGAATTAGATGGAAACGGGAAGATTGAGCCACAGCGAAGAGGCGGGCCGTTTGTTTGGAATAATTGTTTCAGAGTCTTTGTGCTTTCTTTATTACCAAAGTGAATACATTTTTGAGTTAATTTAAAATAAGCCTTAGCCCAGAGCGAGTACTATTAATTTATTCTGTGACACGACTGTGGTTGTTAAAGAAATTTTAAATTTATATTCTCACATTTATAAAAGGTATTCTAATGAATTTATTAGTAGCTTCCGTCATACATATTAATGTTAATAATACCTGGAATCGCTAGTGGATTTTTTTATAGCATTATATATCGCGTTTCTTCGAAAAAGGTAATTTATCATCACACAACGACCATCACCCAAATGGAACAGAAATCCTAATTTCATTCAATTTAAAGCTGCCATACATTAACCAACATGTTCGCCGTGTTGGTGATGTTGTGTTGTCAATCATGTTGGCAGATATTTTAATTGACAACACGTCCATATCCAGCTAAATTGTTAGACAACATGACCAACACGGCTAACATGTTGGTTAATGTGGTGGCAGCAAGTTTCGATTCCTAATTTCAGTTTACGTAGCATTGTGCACACCTGCTGTGGCAGGTAAAACTGCTTGGTATGACTAGTTGTCTGATTATAATATAATTCTTTATGATAATGGGAACAATATTTTCTGTCACCTAAGTTTAGATGTGTTACTAATCTGCAGTACCCTAATAATAATATCTATCCCCAAAAAATATCATTCTAATCAAAACTGTCTCTAAATCATCGGCTTAATGTAAATATGTATCTTAAATTATAGTTTGATCACTTTTTTCTATAGCCTGAATATAAGATCTGTCCTGTAAAAAGTAAGTCACGAGCAGCAATAATACATTTGTACCTAAAAATAGCAAATCTTTCACCTTATAAATCTAATCAACAAACTATTAGTATCATTTAATTCGTTTGATCATCAAAATAATAGATCTGTCACCTAATAGGTAAATAGATCAGCTCCTTAATTTATTGAAAAAATGGCTAATAGGGGCCGAGTCAAATTGGCGTCATATTCACTGACGAGTCTTACTAATACTTGGTCCATGTCCTGTCCTTGGTCATTGTCCTGACCTAACCAAAAATCAACTCAAATCTAACCAAATCATGTTTTGGTTAGATTTGAGTTGATTTTTGGTTAGGTCAGGGTTTTCCTGTGTCCTGTCACCGGAAATAGGACCTCCGCGAAGCGGAGCTCCGTCAACTTATATCATGAATGATGTGGTGCCAAGTAAGCTTAATTATTAATAATTGAATTACTTTCAAGGTAAACATTTTTATATTGTTTGGTGATTCTGTTTTACTGACAATTTCATTATTTTGAAATCCAATACAATTATTTGATAATTGATATTATTAATTGATATTTAGGTATATATAGGCGTTTTTATATTATTTGGTGATTCAATTTAGGTGACAGATCTACTATTATAGGAACAAATATAATTTATTAGATCACTGAAAATGCATTTATTAGGTAATTGATAAAATCATACCCTATTATAATCTATTAAATATTTTATTTATAAGATTCTTGCAAAATTGTTACTTTTTTTTATATTAGCTCAGTATATTGGCTTCGCTTCGCCTGATGGTAAGCGAAAAGAGGAGCCCCAATCGCATGGCCCACAGGCTAAATGTCGCGCAGCGAGCGATGGAGAAGGCTATGCTCGAGGTTTCTCTGAGGGATCGAATCCGGAACGAAGAAATTCGACGGAGAACTAAAGTTGTCCATGTTGTGACATAGCCTTCAGAGTTTGCAAGCTGAAGTGGCAATGGGCGGATCACATCTGCCGAGTAAGTGATGGCAGATGAGGGAGGAAGGTATTAGAGTGGAGGCCGCGCGTAGGACGACGAAGCGTTGGACGCCCTCCTTTTAGATGGTCCGATGACCTTAAGAAAGCGGAAGCGGCTGGATGCGGAAGGCGGTGGATCGTATTTGGTGGAAAGCATTGGGGCAGGCTTATATCCAGCATTGGATAGATACAGGCTGATGATAATGATGATGAAGAGGAAATACATATGCCGGTAACGCGTTCCACTTTTTAATAGTGCGACATAGGTAGGAGTTGCCAAACTTTTTAGTACGCGAAGGAATTATTTTTAATTTAATAAATAAAGAGGCTTTTATAATCGAATATTGAATGATCAAATTCTATTAAAATTAATGTAAATTCTAGGATTTTTTTTTTTTTTTTTTTATTATTAGGAAAGTTTATCTGGGAACGTTTGGGAAAAAAATCCTTTTTTCTACGCAACAAGACAATAGATTCACGGACACCAGTGTTATGGCGTCACATACCTAAATAAACATAGAATCAACTTCTGAACTTGGCCCTAATGTTGGTGAATAAGTCAATTCTGGGGTGTAAGTGGTTCATCAACATCTTTGAACTAAACCCAACTTCACCTGCACGCGGTGCACCTTGCTGACTGACAAACGAAACTCTGGCGAAAAGAGAGGTAGGGAGCGTAATTGTAAGCTACCCGACTGGGGAATGTACCTCCACCTCATAGAATACCGCGGCCAAATAACTATTCCCTTGAGGGTTGTTGTGTTCCTGCGAGTGAGTGAGGTCACTAGAAAGGAAGGACATGCTGCGTTGGCAGCGGGGGTGGCGGTGCGCGAGCGATATTTTATGTTGCGAGCGTTACTAAGGCTACGGTAACCGCTTCACATCAAGCGGGCCATATGCTTGTCTGCCATCCGTCGTAGTATAAAAACAAATATATATATTGCTACTTTCACAATGTCAGTACGTTGCTAGGTGGGGTGGGTGACAATATGGGTCGGTCGATGAATAAGTATTTTATGTCTTAACTTGAGCTCTCTACTCTTTTATAAAATGCTGAAAGTGCCCGTGAAATGACAGGACTCCCGAGGAACATCCGAGCAGCTATTTAGAAAATAACATGAATATTTTAGCGATTTGCAAACGTTTAATCCTCTTTGGAAAGAGAGAGACTATAGAAAAGATGGATTTTTTGAGTGTATCTTTTAAAGATTTTTTTTTTCTTTTGTACTACATTGGGTGACACCATACGGCCCGCCTGATGTCAAGCGGTTACGGTAGCTATATTAACGCTCACAACATGAAATAACACTCGCAAGCGGCCACCTACGCTGCCAACGCAGTAGCTTCTTCCTTTCTGGTGACCTCACTCACTCACAAGAACATTATAACCCTTAATTGGATTCAAAAGGAAATGGGAATTCCTATTTGGCTGCGATATTCTGTGAGGTGGAGGTATTTCCCCAGTCGGACAGCTTCCATACTACCTCTCTACCTACCTCTCTTTTTGACGTATTGAAAACTCGTCATTGTTATGAGCATAGTGATTGATATATAGATATAAAGTATGTAGATAAAGCAGGTACGGGCAGTCCGGCATCCGGCTGTCAGGCAGGCATGAGGCTATTTAAAATTCTAGGCACATCCGCAGCGCGTCGTGCGCCGAGCGCCGCCGCAACAGGTACGGCTGGACTGGCTGACGACTCACGTATTGTTCGCCAAATTACGAGCACGGACATTTCCACATTTCCTTGTCTTAGATGAACAGGAGATCAAATCAAAAATATCGACTTTTCAATAGGACTCTGTTATGCAGAATAAATCCAACCAACATTTTGTTACTTTTAAGTTAAAGCTATTAAAAGTTTAATATGAATAAAAATAAAACGCCGTATAAGTTTTGGGAAGCATATGTCATCAAACTGCTAAAAACTATATATAAAACTCGATTTGAAAATTCTCGCTATGTATGTCTCTCAATTTGGCATAGTTTGTCAATTGGAGCTATTCTCCATAACAGGGTTTTAAAATGCAATCGTAATGGATATATCGAGATCTTTATAAAAAAAAAACAAGGTCTTTATGAGGACATGAAATGATGCAGGAGGTTGAGTAGAAGTTATCTTGGTAAATTTTCAAGTTCTTTTCATATATTGAGATCAGCCAAATAACAACAGCTGAAATAATACAAAAATAAAGTTTAAAATTATTCACTTCAATTCTTTATGTGCTTGTTAATTATACATTTCATGGTCTTACATTTCACAGCACTTACAATTTAACATCCTTTTCGGGTATTGCAAACTATTCTTCCTATATAATCATCTGGTCCAACGTTTGTGAAGAATGTTAATCTATACCCAAATTGCCGTATCCTCGTTAAAAGTCAATTAGTTCTCTTCAGCTAAGTACCATGACCGTAGGATTTTTTACGTTAGTTTAAAATAACCACATTCCTTTCTTAAATACTGTACTGACATTATATAATGAACTGAATATATTCCTGTATTACCAAGTTGTACTGCGAAGGTAATCAAAGTTAAAACAAGATCCCTGTTAAACTCCCATTAACGGAAACTTAGCTAAATCGACCTTGCAGATACGTTATCACCGCGCTCACTCATGATTAATTAGCTTACACAGACAGGTACTATCTAAGGTACTGTGTAAATGTGTCTATGATTTTGACATAAAAGATACTATACCGCAATAAAATTAAGCCGGATTCTGAACAGAATTACTTGGGGCTTGTTATGGGATATGTTTCTTCTGCTGAAATAATGTTCTTGAAATTTTTTCTTGTTTACGTCATGCATGTTCTTGTTTGGGTATTGTACGAAGTAGCTATTATGTAATCTGTGTCATATTGTATTTTTGTATGCCATGACGGGACGAGCACATGACCCCGCTTGATGTAAAGTAATTATTGCATTCTACAAACACTTTCAGTACAATGAGCATCGCTCCCTCACTGGTACTCCCTCATCGGCTTACTTCTGGCGATGAGTGAGGTACGTCATATATCATTATGATGAGTGACGTATGTCATATATAATATGATATGTGATATATCGCAGAAATAAAAAAAATCTAAAGAGTACATGTTATTTGCCTGCGGTCTTCTCTTCTGTGAAGTGGAGGTACTTCCCCAGTCAACTAGTTATACCCTTAGCACAAATCGCGTCGCTGGAGTCTCATTTGCGATGGTTTATTGTACGCCATTTTTGTTTATCGTATGATATCAGCTTTGATTACCCGTAATAGCGCTCGGAGTTAAAATCTACCGACGTAGTGCGGTGTCAGTTGTTCATTGATTGACCCAAATCGACTAACAATAACGTTCAGCCGCTTTTGTCGGGGCCCGTGTTGGCAGTGCGCTCGCACTGATACCGATTTAAAAGAATTGACTCGTTTAAATGTTTATTTCAATAGCTTATCTAAACATGTATGTATATAAACAATCGCGAGATCTCAGTTCGCGACGAACGTCCAGCAATTAAAAATAAAATTGCATATTAAAGAGATTTTCTTTTATGACTGTGAAACTAAATCAGATACACTCCTTCCTCCTATTTGAAAGTATTTTTCTTGGAAACCTTATAAAAATGTTCTAAAAACAGCAAGCCGTTACCGCTCTACTATTATGTTACTTCTATGGTATTCCAATACAAACCTTAAAACTCTGAAGGCAATTTTACTTTTCCTCTTAAACCTTACGGCGTGTCGCCTTCGGGCCACGGCAGTAGCAGCGCCCGAGAGCATCGCGCTTTCAGCCTCACGGTCGCTATCCTCCTCCTCGCTGGAGTCAGCCACGACACGGGAGCAGGTGGCGAGGGGCACGGGCTGCGAACTTCCCGCAGAGCCCCGCCCCCACGACAGCATGGAACTCCGCAGAGACCTGAGCGTCTCCGTTGTATAGGCCCTCTCACTGCGCCACCATGCAACAACATATCGCCGCGCCGATTTACAACGCACACGTGATACTCTTCGCGCACTATTCACTACACAACACTCTAAACAACGTTAATCTACATCATATTTTTTCGTAAAGCTGAAATTGATCACCGGTTTAGCTGTTAATAATCGCACGTGGATGCCCTATGATAAGAATGCAAAACGAAAGAGCATGCGCGCGCATGTTTCTCCCGATATTATCAGTGAACAAACAGAGGTACGAGTATCTAGGCGCATGCTTCACACTACGGTGTGCGATGATATCACTGGATCAAACGACACACACACATAATGAGTCACTTATTTTGCCTGTGTTGTAGTATTGTGTAGACTGGTCATCATGAAACAGGAAAATAAACGCGATTACAGTTTTGTTACAGCGAATAATGCTATACGAACAATTAGTATGGCCTTTACAGTGGTTTGATGATATAATATTCACTAAAGACTTGTCAATTGTTCTATATTAGTTTATAAAGGTTAAGTTGATAAAAAATCCCTAAGTGAACTGAAAATGAAATTAATGAGAAATCTCGACACTAGGTATAAGAGTAGTTGAGTTCTAGAAGAGCCGTAATTAAATTTAGGCAAAAAATGTTGAATGATAGACAAGATCCTAGGAGTGCTCGCGCTCCTTTGACCGTCGAGTGACTTGACACTGGATGGTTTATATTTTTATTTTTGTAATAAGATATGTTAATTATACATTGTTATCGTATGTCTAAAGTTATGAGAACAATCATAAACTGAAAAACGCTGATTTGTATACAATAAACCGAACAGGCTTGATGGGTTCTTCTTCTTTAATTCATTATTCTTCTAGTACTCAATTATACCCAGAAAATCTAAATATTCAATCTAATTACTATCTATAAAACAATATATTTTTGAACAAGTGATATCTACTTAATAAGAAAATAATGTAAATGACCGCATGAATATGTCACGAAGGCGAATAAATATATTTCGTTATGTACTATTTGTGCGAGACCCTGACATTGAACTAATAAAAATATCAGTGCTATACACGTAACTAACACTTCACACACATCCTTATTGGGGTATCACTGCCTTGCAAGTACACAAACAGGAATTAGAAGTGAGCAATTAATGTCCCATCACTATTGTTTATTTAGACGTGTTCGGTTCGGGAAACATGCGCGTGAACTAAATAGTACCCTTAGCGGTGCGAGCGCGGGCGCCGGCTGCGTGCCACAGCGTCTCGCAACCCGTCGTCGTCGCCGCCGGTCGCGACATTCAAGCCGAAATAGAAATGCTCCAAGTGACGCCGAGTGTGACGCCTGCACAAAGACCCGCACTTGTCACCTTGGAACGCCGAACACGTGGCTAACTAGATGTTGTTTTGTTATATTGTTACAAATTCTACAATGCGAGAATGTTGCTTTACGCAACATTCTGTATTATTTTTAGTCGGTAAAGAGGTGAGACTTTGCTTACTAGTTCCTTATAAACAATTGCAGCCTTTGGCTAAAATCAAAGTAGAGTCGAAAGTCAACTGAAACATTACTCACTATCTGCAAAAACGAATTCCCATGAAAGTTAATGTAAAGCAACTTTTTACAAAATCTGCAATGCATTAATGATGACGTTGTTTTTGCAGGCTTCCAATAGATAGAGGTACTGCGTGGATGATTTTTTGCCATCTTAGTGACATAAGACAAATACGGTATGTAATAAGGTACACAGTTATTTCATAATTACTATATACATAATTATGACATTCACTTGCATATTCGTTGATGGTATCACATTTGAACTTAATTCTGAAATGAACAATTATGTCATTCAGGGTTAAATCCACCAATGCTTTTGTTTGGCCATAATTCATTCAATTTCTGTAACCGACAATATAATTTGAATAAACCTAGGTATTCATTAAATAAATGCAGGTAATAGAGGGGAAAAAATAGTGATCGTACACAAAATCCATAAATTACTTTGTAATAGGCAAAGTTGAACGCCGAAACATGCCACCAGTGGTGATTTCGATTCGTAGGCTAATATTTTGTAAATTAGCCTCGTATTCCCGCTGGTCTCGTGATTTTTCGTTTATTGTTCGTAGAGTACCCGTGTAAACATTTTCCGCTCGATGTCTTGGGACCCCAGTTAATTGTGAATTCATGTAGAGTGTTTCGCTGTTTCTGCGGTAATTATACATTGGGAATGAAATAATAGGGTATTATTCATTATTTACTTTTTTTCGGCTTTTTCACCGGGGCTCACCACACATTCCCACCACTGTGTCTCCTGTGTAGTCAGGATTAACAGCAGCGACCAAAAAAGGCAATGGACAATGAAGTCCACTGCAGTCCCGGGAGTAAAACTACGGCCGCCTTGGAACTCAAAACGAATTTAATCAGAAGAAATTAATAGACTAGGTGGCTTTTGGAATGTGATTCCCCCCCCCCCCCCCCCCCCCCCCTCTTGGCAATGTGAGAGACAGCAATATGGCAAATAAGGCATTAAAAGTTCATAGAGATGGCTAGTCAAGTGAAGGTCAACTGCCTACTTAAAATAGTGTCTGTTTGTTACCTAACACATCGATTTCAATAATATGAATTGCAAAATCGTCTGAGCGCTTGGTAATTCTCCCTTGTTGCTACCAAATCTGAATAGTATACTACCCCAAATGCGACATGCAAGGAATTCAACATGTCCCGCTCTCGTCGCCAAAGATCTCACTCTCAAAGAACATGGTGTTCTGTTTGAAATTCATGATTTGTAATAGAACATTCGCTTAAGGGCGATGACACGACTTTAAACGAAAAGAGTTTAGTCTTAAAATTGCCATGCCCAGTTAAAAATTGCGCAATGGGGTGATCGACTTCTAACCATTTTTTATTTACCGATTGAAAGAACAGGTACAAGTGGCGTCCTTTGGTAGTAGTTTCCCACCTTTGATTCAGACAGCAATCTTTCAAGTATAGTAGCTAGGGTAGCTTACAATTACGCTCCCTACCTCTCTTTTCACCAGAGCGTCAGCAGGGTGCACCGCGTGCAGGTGAAGTTGGCTTTGATTCAAAGATGTTGATGAACCACTTACACCCCATATTATATAGCAAGTGCCCTATACCCATATTCTCTTTTAATCTCCATCTGAAAGAGAGGTAGTGCACATCAAGTCCGACTGAAGAAGTACCTCCGCCCTTAAAAAGATAATATTATCCTTGAGAATTGTTGTGTTACTTCTAGTAAGTGAGGTTACCAAACGTGAGGAGCTGCTGTGATCACCGCTGGAGTGCTAGCGTACGGGCAATATTCTTTTATTCTACACCTAGTAGATGTGTGAAAGAGTTTTCTTACGTCTTCTTTGAGGAAAAAGTAAAAAAAGAAAGAAAATATGTTTATTAACATCACAATATGAGACAATAATTGAATCAATACACAATAACATATAACATTTCAAACACAATGTACATAATTATGTTGTTAATTTGGCCATCGCTCGGCATTAATACTGTGTAATACACACAGACAGCGCCGGTATTCTGCGACAGCCAACAGGTGCCGACACGAACATCGTCGGCCGAGGTATGTACCTTTCAAAAAATCGCAGCATCCAGGGCCGGCAGCAGGCAGTATGAATGACAGTTCCCCCAACACATACCGAACAGACCGACGGCACAGGATGGCACAGACACTTGACTCTACAGACAATGTCCAATTGACAGCTTATCACCTCTCCACCTCCCATCTCATTGCTTCCCTAACTCTAATGGCCATAAGAAAATAATAAAAAACTCTTTAAAGACCATAAGTAGAAATAAGAAGTACGACGTTTCTTTCATTCAAATGTGAAAGATGAAAATTCATTGTTAAACTGCTTTTAAATATACATACATCATGCAAATCTGGTATTACTCGTATAACATAAATTTTCCGCTCAATGGCTTTGCTCGCTTAATATAATATTTAACGTACAAAATTCTGTAGCGCATGCGATGCGACGCCGCGGGGCGGAAACATGTTAATTAATATCGTAATATCAATATCGAGCCTAAATTCAAATACATATGTATGAGTATTATTATAGTATGATGATACTGTGTGTATTACCATTAATGTCCCACTACTATGTACTTATTTTACCATTAGTAGACAGGGACAACGTTGACGCTTACCATCATGCCGAATAATTTATTGACTGAGTCATTTATTGACCGAAGTCGGACATGCCATGTTGTTTATCGAGGCCGATATTAAGAATTGTGGCGTAGTTAGGCATACAATTTCTGATACTTTATTTAGTGGGTTTTTTTATACAAATAAGCATGCCACCTGCCTGATAGTAAGCAGTCATCGCAGCCTATGGACGCTCGCAATGTCAAACCTCTTCACGCCTTTCCTGAAGAATGTCATGTCTCTTGGGAAAACTTCGAGCGAGCGAAGCGAGGAGGCTCGATTGCTTTCGAAAAGGGTTTGGGTACGCCGTTAATTTCACCGGAGAAGCGCTATGGCGTCATTGCATTGGCGTGTCTGTCTAATCGTACACGCAAGTTAAGCAACATCGACCGCAGACTATCCATGGATGAGTTTATTTATCTAGAGCTCCTCCATGCACGGTAAGCCGTCGGTCCCGGCTGATGTCATTAGATGACAGTCGTTAAGCCAAATCAGAAGCCTTAGGCGGCTTGAAAATGCGACAGTGGGTCGGCGAAGGCACTGGCCGACCCGCAGTTGGGCGCCTTCGATTAAAGGAAGACCCGTGCCTCAGCAGTGGGATGAATAAAGTTGACGATGACCTCACTTCTCTCTCTAAAAGCAAGCCAAAAAGTAGCCTGTATCCTTTGTCGAGATGTAATCTACAGCCATACCAAGTTTTCTATTCAAATAAGTTCGCTTGTTTTGTCGTGAAAGTAGAACACAGAAAAGTTGACACCCTTACCATTTACAACAGAGGTTCCCAACCGGTGGTCCGCGGACCATCAGTGGTCCGTGAGAGGTAAATTATGGTTTGCGATACAAACTTATAATGATAAAGAAGAGAACTATTATACAAAATACTCAAATCTCGAGTTATAGAATAATGGATTTATATGACACTTGGGGATTCCCAACCTTTTTTGTTCGCGAACCACTATGAGGTTTTTGTTGCGTGTAGGATACGCAACAAAAACCTCATAGTGGTTCGCCATTTCGATTCATTCGAACCACTGATTTACATAGTAGGAAGTAAAGATTAGTAGTTTACTTTCCTACGTCTCTAAAACCTATCGGTGTACGCTAGGTTTTAGAGACGTTAGAGGTTAGAGTAAAATTGGACGAGTAGGAGCACATTGCAAAACTACAGCACGATAAAAATAGCAACAACTGGGTTCACAGTACCTAGTCAATGTAACGCTACTCTATCGATTTTATTCTACCATGTTCAAGATGCTTTAAGTATATGTCTAAACCTTAAACAGATTTGTGAAGCTAAATACAGCTTGGGGCGTTTGTAGACGGTGCGCCGGGTTTGTGGTGATGTCTGACATATCTGTATTACGAATGAATCGCGTCACTGCCGCGGCATGTGCGTGTGTGCTAACGTTGCCAACTCGTATACATACAATGGAGAGCATAGTATGCGATAACAGCAAAATAAGAACATATACTCTGAGGGAAGGTTTCACGTTTGCCTTTGGTAATACGAAACGTTGCTTGTTAAAATTTCCTTTGCATAGCTTTAAAATTTGTATGTATATTTTTTGTAATGCTAAGGTTGACACCTTGTGGCCTAATTGTGGTAAGTAGTTTCCGCAGCTTATGGACGTCTGTCACCAAGGGCATCACACGCGCGTTGTCAACCCTGTAAAAACTTCGTCATGCCCTTTTAGAAGAACCCCGTGCTGTAGTATCATGGTATTTCTCTGTAGAGTATTTGTATTTTTTGTCACAAAAATTTACAACCAGATTTGATTTTCTTCCAAATCTACTGAAATTTAATAGAATTTTCTTCAAAATGAATGGAAGGATCGAACACCTCTTAAATTGCATAATTATGTAATCAATTCAAGTAGGTACAAATGTCAAATTAGATAAATACTAGCTAATCCCCAAATCGATTGAAATGAAATTCTCAGTCTAATGAGTTCTTGTGACTTCCCAAGACAGGTTGCTCGAAATTGTACGAAATATCGCTGCGACATACACCTCTCAGACTTACCTCGTTCAATAATCGGCGAAGCGTGCCACATCTACCTACAGATGAGCTTAGGATTGGCTTTTAAGATGGCAGTGAGACACTTACACTAAAACCGCATTAGCAGTCAGGTAAAGCTCACTTGCCGTGCACTTAGTACAATAAAATTGACACGTCTTTGAACAAAATATAGTATCGTATAAGTAAATATCAAAAAAATCTATACTATGAGTACTGTGGGGAGCAAGTGGTTCACCACGATCTTGAGAGCCAAAGCCAACTTCACCTGCACGTAGTGGTTTTTGTAAGCTGTCCGACTGAGGAAGTACCTCCACCTCACAGTATACCGTAGCCAAATAACAATTCTTTTGAGAGTTGTTGTGTTCCTGCGAGTGAATGAGGTCACCAGAAAGGAAGCAGTTGCTGCGTCAACAGCTAGGGTGGCGGCGCGCGAGCGATATTTCCTGTTCATTTATAAAAAACCGGACAAGTGCGAGTCGGACTCGCCCACCGAGGGTTCCGTAGGTACGTAGTATCATTATTAAATTTGATATTTTTCATTATAAATAAGAAATAATGCGTCGAAAAAAATAAATAAAATATATTTTGCAATGTGTACATCAAGCCCTTTCATATGATACCCCATTTGAACTAGTAGTTTCAATTTGAAATTTCGACACCCTGTAAAAAATATAGACCCCCTATTTTTTAAGATCTATTTACAAATGTATAGTTTTGAGATTTATTCCTGTACTTGTAGTCTATAACGATGTTACTTGCCAAATTTCATAGTTCTAGGTCAACGGGAAGTACCCTGTAGGTTTTGATTCCCTTGAGTGTGTCGAAATATGCTATTTTTTGCTGAATAAACAGCCGTAACTTTTTTCTACGTAAACTTAGCAGTTTGATTTTTTTTTATCTTCATGGGACCGTAGACCTGAGTATACAGTTCAAATTTCAGCTTGATACCTCCACGCATTCTCAACATAGAAATTCTTGACAGACAGACAGACAGACAGACAGACAGACAGACAGACAGACAGACAGACAGACAGACAGACAGACAGACAGACAGACAGACAGACGGACAACAAAGTGATCTTATAAGGGTTCCGTTTTTCCTTTTGAGGTTCGGAACCCTAAAAACGGCAAAAACATCACGTTTGTTGTATGGGAGCCCGCTTAAATATTTATTTTGTTCTGGTTTTTAGTATTTGTTGTAATAGCGGCAACAGAAATACATCATATCTGTGAAAATTTCAACTAACTATCACGGTTCATGAGATACAGCCTGGTGACATACGGACGGACGGACGGACAGCGGATCCTCAGTGATAGAGGCCCGTTTTACCCTTTGGGTACGGAACCCTAAAAAAGTGATACTCAATTTGTTACCAAGGCAATAAGTTATTTTGACGCTATTAAACCACTAAAAATATTTCGTATTAAAATAGTAGGAGAAAGTACTAAAAATGCGATAGATTTATACTAGCAACGAACTTTCGTAATACGCGGCGACGCGTGGCAGCCCTTGCGATCGGATCCATGTTTGACTCAGAGGGGAGGTGAGCTTGCGACAGCGGCAGGGAGTGGCTATACTGTACTATTACTTATACTGTGACACAACAGATTATTGAGAATGTAATGTCATAATATTTAAAGAGATAAATATTATGACATTACATTCTCAATATATTTATGAAAATCTTATTTACGTTCATAAAAATCAAACTAAATTTAGGAAAAACAGTCTCAGATCTCCAGTCCCAGATCTCCATCAATTAAATTTAAGAAATAAAAACAAACTCGCTGTGCATATTACTAGGCTCCATAAAATCTCTAACTCGTTCCCAGGTCAATGTATACGCTTCTACAATAAACTTCCAAATGACGCGTTTAAATTATCCATGGGTAAATTTAAAAGATTTATCAAAACTAGACTATGTCAAAAGGCTTACTATTGTATCTCAGATTACATAAATGATAAAAGTATTTGGAAATGAATTGCTCCCCCTCCCGCGCTTCTGCGAGACGGTCGAACTAAGCTGTCTGTGCGATTTAATATTGCAAATTAAATAATTTTATTGATTTGTTTCGTAAAGTGTGTGGGCATTTCGGTGAATTTTGGTGATCTCATCTGAATTTATCATTTTCGCTTTAAATTTCGATCTTATTTAGGTTTTATTTGTAAATAAGTAAATACAGTGATTATTATTCGCAAACTAGTAGGTATACTAAAAAAAAATATTTTTGTGCTTCTTGACTGCAGCTGCATCAATCGTAAAACAGGTTTGGCCCGTAAAAGGTACGTAATAATTTCATATTTTGTTATTCTATTAGTGTTTTTTATTGGTATTAATATTAGTACAACAAAGTCTCTCAGTGTTGTCACTTTATAAATTTACCCCTGAATCGGGGAAAAATTTATTTTGATAGGTAATAGTTTTATTCCTGCTAACTCGTAACATAAATAAAATGTCTAGTAATACCGATGATCCTGGTGGCACGACACCAATTTTTGGCCGTAGTAATTTGACGCCGCGATCTCCGCCGGCAACTAATGCTAAGAGAACATTAGGTGATATATCGCCAAGCCATTTATCACCCGATGAAAAGCGATTACAGCGGTCAGCAAGCACAGATAACATAGACAACTTACACAATTTAAGCCTTAGCACCTCAGCTGAAATTGTTGATCCAAATATTGATTATGTAGAATTTGTTCGCGAATCCTCTGAATGTCTGGCAAAAATTAATGAAATAATTATCGGGCAGACCTCGCGAATTGGCGTTGCAAATAAATCGACAATAATGGGCATGACCCAACGAGTTACCTCACTGATATCTATGCTAGCCATAAAGTCAGCCACGGCGGAAAAACACCTCGCTATTTCGGAAAAAAAGCTCGCTCTTGTCGAACGAGATTTATTAGCACTAAAATTAGATGCAAAAAATAACCCCGTTGCGCCTATAACTAAGGCTAGCGAGTCGTACGCCGAAAAACTAAAACTTCGCTTGCCAAAACAAATTAAGCCGGTTCAAACTCGCGAGCCAGTGCCCTGCGTCGTAGCCTATCCAACTGAAGAACGATCGGCGGAATTCACAACATCCGAAGCGACTAAGGAGGCACTTATGAAAGCCATTAAGCCATCCGATGATGGCTTTCAAATTGTAGGGGTCAAGAAAACTGCGAAATCCGGTGTAGTAGTACGCGTTTCCAATGACGCTCAAATTAAAAAGCTGCAGTCAATTGAAAGCATAAAATCGGTTGGACTTAAGCTCGAAAAGCCCAAAGGACGCCGCCCGCGTATTATTATAAAAGATATTCCGGACACAATGGACGACACAAAATTTTTAGCCGCGTTATATAATCAGAATATAAAGGACGAATTAAAAATTACATTTTCGGATTACCTAAAAGACATAAAAATCGTGCGTCGTCGTCCTACTGCCTACGGCAGGAAGTGGATGGGAGTCGAAATCTCCCCGGAAATACGCAAACACCTTATTTCGACAAAAGATAAGATTTTTATAGATTTTGCCACATGTAGATTCGTGGACGATATAGAAGTCGTGCGTTGCTTAAAATGCCAGCAATATGGGCATGTCAGTAAATACTGCTCTGCGAATAACCCCACCTGCGCTCATTGCGCCGAAGCACACGACTCACGGGAATGTCTGAAGAAGTCTGAAGCAGACTTCAAACCTACATGCGCAGCTTGTAGGCGTCAAAAAAAGACTGCTGACCACAAGATCGGGTCAGAGTCTTGTCCCACATACGCAGCTCGGTTAGAGTTCAATATTTTAAATACTACCTATGGCTAACGTCGTAATTGCACAACTAAATCTACACAACGACAAAATTGCAACGTCCGAGTTAGATAAGCTCGTTGCGGACTATAAGCTCGACCTTGTTTTAGTTCAAGAGCAGTACCAAAGATCGCAATTAAACAGTAAATTTATACAACTTAATAACAAGTCGCGCGCGGGTATATATGCGCCAAGAGGCGGATTTACTATAACATCAATCAATCACCTAATGTCCACTCACTGTGCGGTGGCTGAAGTAACATCTCCATATTTGAGAGTATTTGTAGTCAGTTGTTATTTTCAATTTTCTGACCCTGTGGATTCGCATTTGTATCACCTACGAAGAGTGTTGCATGCTCTTACCGGTCATAAGGTTATTATAGGGGCAGACGTAAATGCATCATCACCATTATGGCACGGCAAGTTGAGAGCGACCGATGCCGACAGACGCTCTGCTGTTGAAGAGTTCATTGCTGAAATGCATCTTCATATTCACAATACCCCTGAAGCACCACCTACTTTTAGTAGCCCTATGGGCGAGTCTTTTATTGACGTCACACTTTCTAGTGCAGACGTCCGAATACAAAACTGGCGCGTTCTTCCTGAAGCTTCTTGTAGTGATCACCGTCTGATCGTATGTGAATTCTCCCCAGTTGTTGAAAGCTTACATCGGCAACAGTTAATAGGTTTTCAATATAAAACTAAGAATGCCGACTGGGCAAGCTTTGCTTCACTTTTCGCTTCCCGCGCTAAGGATTTTACTCGTAGTGAACTTACAGTCACAGAAAGTGTTGAAATTATGTCTGACACATTCGTGTATTGCGCTGACATTGCATTAGGCCGAAAACCTATAGTTAATAACAGACGATGCGATTGGTGGAATGATACCCTTGTTAGGTTGCGTAGGAATTTCCGTGCCGCTAGACGTAAGATTTCAAAATTAAAGAAACGTAACATCGAGGGAGAAATTTATCAAACAGCTCTAAGTGACTTGCGTATTGCTAGATCTCATTATCGCGCTGCTGTTGAAAAATCCAAAGGTAATTTATTAAAACGTATTGTAGAAAAATTAAATAGTGAGGGTCCGTGGTCTCCCCTATATAACGAATTTAAAGCAAATAGGCGGATTGATCAGGCATACGTATCCAATATAAAATTTAATAATTCACATACCCTTGGTGTAGAAGAGACCGCTGAGACAATTCTGCATGCGTTAATTCCTGATGATTGCGCCGATAGTGACAGTGACTACCATCGTGAGGTTAGGAGCGCGGCGGATATGTGCCCTTCTACTCCAATATCAAATGTACCGTCGATGGATGAATTTATGTCTATTGTTAAAGCTTTGCCTACAAATAAAGCCTCCGGTGATGATAAGATTTCGAATAGAATGATTAAAGAAGCTTGTAAAGTAGCCGCTGAACCTATCTTAACAATACTTACTCGGTGTATTGTAGAAGGTCATTTCCCTGGCATTTTGCGAAGTGGTGTTATAAAAATAATACCAAAAGGCGGTGATAAACCACCGGACGATCCGAAGTCCTACCGTCCTATTACTCTGCTACCGTCGTTGGGTAAGCTGCTTGAGCGCTTGGTTGTGCCACGGTTGCTGCCCGGTGGCCCGCGATTTCATAAAAATCAGTACGGCTTCACCATTGGCAAGTCTACTGTTGATGCTGCGCTCGCAGTGCGCAAAGTTGTTGAACTCTCGGAGAGCAAGTATGTTGTAGCTATCTTCTTAGATATCTCAGGTGCCTTTGATAATGCTTGGTGGCCAATGTTGTTGCTGAAACTTAAGGTGAGAGGTTGCCCTAGCAATATCTACTCTCTCATTAGATCGTACTTTTTGAATGGTACAACTAAATTAAAACTTGGCCATTATGTTGCTTCAAAGGTGCTCACGCAGGGCTGCCCCCAGGGTTCAGTGTTGGGACCGTATCTCTGGAATATCGGTTTTGATGATTTTTTTAGCCTACCCTTACCGGAAGGGTGCTCGTTAACTGGTTACGCTGACGATGGTCTCTTATTAATCAATGCAAATTCAAGATCTAGCATAGAGAAACTAGCCAACACTAGCCTAGGCTTAATTTCAGATTGGGGTTATCGTAATCGTCTCGATTTTGCGCCACATAAAACATATCAACTCTTGCTTAAGGGAAATTTACAGGTTTCACCGCGATTTCATTTTAATGGAGTATCTGTTGCTAATAGAAGTTCGGTTTGTTACTTAGGTTTGCTTTTGGACAGAAATTTTAATTATATTGAGCACATGAAGCAAGTAGGTGAAAAAGCAAAAAAGAATTTCTATGCCTTAACACGAATTTCTACCTCTACGTGGGGATTAACTTTCAAAACGTTAAAAACTATTTATACCGCCACATACTTAGGTTGTGTTACGTACGGTTCACCTGCGTGGGCAGATAGGGCTACTATAGGTGCAGCACGTCGTAAATTACTTCAAAGCCAGCGCCTTGCTCTGATATTTTTATGTAAGTCGTATAGAACTGTAAGCACCGAGGCACTACCCGTGCTAGCAGGTGTGTTACCGGTAGACTTAGAAGTACAACGCCGCGCTTCAATGTACTATACATCTAAAAATATGGTCCCTGATTTCTTGAAAACGCGTGATCGTGAAAAAATAGTTAGACTGTTCAAACCTATTAATGAAGTATTTGAAACATTGCTGTCTGAATGGCAGGAAAGGTGGGAAACTTCTACCAAAGGACGCCACTTGTATCTGTTCTTTCAATCGGTAAGAGATAGATTAAAGAAAAAGTGGTTAGAAGTCGACCACCCCGTTGCGCAATTTTTAACTGGACATGGCAATTTTAAAGCTAAACTCTTTTCGTTTAAATTAGTGCCGTCGCCCTTATGCGAATGTTCTACTGCTAATTCTGAATTCGATCAAACAGCACACCATGTTCTCTGGGAGTGTGATCTTTGGCAGCGGGAGCGGGATGACATGTTGAATTCATTGCAAGTTGCATCCGGGGTAGTATACTATTCAGATTTGGTAGCAACAAGGGAGAATTACCAAGCGTTCAGACGATTTTGCAATTCATATTATTGGAATCGATGTGTTAGGTAACAACTCAATGTTTTAGGTCCCTAATAGTGTTAGAAACTTAAAATCCGTGGTGCACGGCAGTTGAGCTTCACTTGACTAGCCATCTCTTTAGGCTTTTAATGCCTTATTTGCCATATTGCTGTCTCTCACATTGCTAAGAGGGGAAGTCAATTCCAAAAGCTTCCTACTCCTACTAATTTCTTCTGATTAAATTCGTTGTGAGTTCCAAGGCAGCCGTAGTTTTACCCCTGGGACTGCAATGGACTTCATTGTTCATTGCCTTTTTTGGTGGTCGCCGCTGTTAATCCTGGCTACACAGGAGATACAGTGGTGGGAATGTGTGGTGGGCCCCCGTCCCAATAAAAAAAAATGAATTGCTCTTGTTATGTTAATGATTGTATTTGTGTTTAATGTAACGATATTGGCAATTAAAAGAGTCGGCCTTGAGTTTCTTGCCAGTTCTTCTCAAGAAGCCCCGTCGCCGGAACTTAAATTCACTTTCACAGATAGTGTGATGAAAGTGCATCTAAGCTCTGCGGATTTAAGTAGATAGTAATGATTTAGATACATGTCTTATATTTAATTTGTATGACGTTTCTAAGTGCTTTATAAAGTCCAAGGAATAAAGATATTTTGACTTTGACTTTGACTTTGAACATAAATTTAAATAAATAAATATTTTTGGACAATTTCCACAGCGCCACATAGTCCCAAATTAAGCGCAAAGCTTGTACTATGGGTACTAGACAACTGATAAATAAACGTTTTTTTTTTTGTACACCTATAATACATAGAAAACACACATTCATGCACACAAATGTTTGTCTTGTGCGGGAATCGAATCCGCGACCTCGGAGTCAAAGTAACCATTGCTAGCCTTGCGACCACCGGGCTCGACAAATATACAACTCAATAGAAACTAGAGAGAACCGATAGCTATAACGCAGCATAAACTTTATCTAATATTATGTCGACAGCATATTAAATTGGATTTATGGTGCAGTGTAATACCTATTACTTGAGCTCGTGATGCGATGCGGGAACGAGCCGCACTTTTCTCTAGTCATCAATCATACGTAGATAGGAAAGTCCCAGCCATTTTATAACCTCCTTCTTACGTTAGAAAGTTAAGAATCTATTTTATTACGGTAACAGGTTCCATCTTATATTATATTATAATAAAATCGGGTTAATTACAGCATTTATAACTCTAGAACAGCTTGACCGATATTTATGATCTTTGATTTGTTCGATTTGTCTCCATCCCAGATGGCAGAATAGCTATTTCTATATCAGAAAAATTAACGAAAAAAAAATTATGATAAAGTATTAAGGACAAAGTTTGTATCGGAAATCCAATGAGATTTCTTCCTTTGGACCGTTCTTATGTCCTCGGATTAGAGATGGTTTTTGCAGTGCAATTAAGTATACGGCGTGATGAGCGGTCCACTGTACGTGACATATTTTTTTATTCGATAAAAAAGGAGGAAGTTCCAAGGCTGTATGCTGTTTTATATATATAAACGCGCGATGCAGATATATACGCGATAGATGCAGAATAATAGAGATCGATATTTAAAATCCTTTTTTTTGTATGAAAGAGTATCCTTTAATGATGGTACGATTTAAATTTAATTGGAATCTGGGACCACTCCCGAGCTGTAAACGATTCCTATCAGATTTTTAAAAAGCTTACATCAAGATTCAGGCGCAGTATAAAAATAATAGTACTATTACTGTACTATAGTACTATTATACTGTGGGCTAGAATCCTGTCTAGTTATGTAAAATATTAATAAAAGTAGGGGTACAGGACTATTCCTATAATCACAAGCATTCCAAATAAATATTTAAAATATCTCGACGGTCCCTACGTATAAAGCGACATGTCATTTCACACATGTCTGCTTATACTACGATATAGTAATTAAAGAATATTATTATTGGACAAATGAGTTAATTTCTTACTTTTTAATTATATATACAATCAATTATATATACAACAAAAAAAATATTTTCTTTTTTTTTATTGATTGTATAATCAATAAAAAAAAAGAAAAAATTTTTTTTTACGGACAATTCTATAGCAATTTATGCAATAAAAAAATTGCCATTTTTGACATGTCGCTTTATACGTAGGGACCGAGAATCTATATTTATTTAATAGGTATTATTAGATTTTGTATTAGAAAAATCACTTGTACTGGTCCACTTATTTAAATTAATTTTACCGACATTATCAAGGTTAAACAAGTTTAGTGTTTTCGTTTTTGCGAAACATTATGGTAGTTACCTTGAAATTTATAACAGATAATTATTTATTAAAAATATTAGGAAGATATTTAGAAAATTTTTACCCAACAGTGTTGTTGTTATGTTGTTTAGCTTATAAAAAATTACTCTTAAATTAGATAAATTAAATTTCTAGTGTTCTATTTCTATCTATGATTGTGTGTATAAAACAAATTTATATAAATATAATAAAATAAGAATAAATAATGATTTATAATTATGTCAATACTAAAATTAGTAATTTCAAATGCACTATGTGAATAAATAAATATTCTCGGAATCAAATTAATATAAATTAGAATCAATCGAAATCGGCTTCAGATTAAACGGTAGGGCTGATTACTAGTGTTGCAACGGAACTGGCATAACGGAAGCAGAAACGGAAACAGATGTCAAAAGTAAATCTTAACAGAAGCGGAAGCGGAAGCGGAAGCGGAAACGGAAGCGTTAACACTATGAAAAAAATCACAATTTTGCATTTTAATTTTTTTTATGAAATTTGTACTTTAATACTTAGTTTAATATTCAAAATTAAAAAGAATCGTGGACGAAATACGAATGTACTACATTCGTATTTCGTCCACGCGTGACCCCGCAACCGCCCCCGCGCGCCGTGCCGCCGTCGCGTCTGCTGCACCGCTCGTCATCGCTCTCTCCCCGCTTCCGTTCTGAGTTCTGTTATAAAGTTTGCGGAACCAGAAGCAGAAACGGAAGTGAAAAATCATGCGGAACTTCCGCAGTTGCGGAAACGGAAACAGAGTTCTGTTGCAACACTACTGATTACAGAATTCGGAGATATTTCGATTATAAACTGAAATAATTCGATTTACCAACCCTTTTTGTGCTCGAAAGCTCTCGCGGTAGTTCCATGTAATTTTCATTAATTCGATCTGAAAGTCAATTCCCGTCATTATTTCACATAGCAAAATGAAAGCTAATAGAATCGAGATTGAATTATGAATTGACTGAAAATATACTTGGTTTCATTTATTACAATGTGAATTCTTATTGCGTGGTGAATACCGTATTGGTTTGTTTAATTTTTGGTTGAAATTATTATGGACAACTTTGGAAATGGATAAGTTAGGAAATGGACGAAGTCGTCCGGAAAGCTGTGATTTTGATCACATTACTGCTACGTCGTACTATGTGCGAGTATGTATGTATGTAAATCCTCCTTCCGTCTAGAACGGACGTGAGAGGGTCGTGCTCCTGTAGTGGAGACTAAAATGGACCTGAAGATGATGATGACATCTCCTCATCATCATGGAGATTATTTTGGCACGGTCTACAGTCTAAACCGCTTGACGGATTACAACATAAGGATGTCATTAGATTCGTCTGCAGTATTAGTGACATCTACGTGTATATATATAAATTTCAAAGTCCTGACTGACTGACTGATATATCAACGCACAGCCCAAACCGCTGGGTCTAGAGATTCCAAATTCGGCGCGTAGGTTCCTTATGACGTCTAGGGGTATCCTAACAAAGGATTTTTCAAAATTCATCCCCTAAGGGGGTGAAACGGGGGTCCAAAGGTATGGGGAAACAACATTAGTTGGACTATTTTATCCGAAACTTTACACGAGTACTTCTATAGATAAATGAGTAAACACGTGTTTCAGGATTTTTCAATATTCAACCCCTAAAGAGGTAAAATGGGGTAAGTCTGAAAATCGTCATGGGTATTTTTTTTATGGTTTATCGGGTCGCTGATTACGAAAAAAACAACGATTTTCAAATTCAACGTGGCTAACGTGACCATCATCCCCTATTGGGTGCGATGGGGTTGAAAAGTCTAAAGTGAGTAAAAAGTCTGAAAATCATCATGGATATTGTTTTTATGGTTTATTAGGTTGATTACGAAAAAAACAACTATGTAATAATCCAACATAGCCGACGTGACATAAAATCATCTCTGTGGGGGTGCGATGGGGTTGAAATATCATAATATCAATATGGGTGTTGATTCTATGGTTTTCCGGGTCGTCAATTATGAAAATGGCATCGATTTGAAAATATAACATAGTGGACATGAAATTACTTAAAATATTTTTCAAACCTCCGTTTCACACTTTCTCCAAAGTTTGTACTATTCTATCCTTATACTTTACTTACCTTATACTTACTTATCCTAAACCTTAACACAAGTACTTCTATACATAAATATTATACATGTGTTTGCCCCGAATTTCACGCGAGCGAAGCCGCGGGCATAAGCTAGTAGGGTATAATAATATTTTTAATATGGCGTCAGACAAAAAAACATGGATGATAATAACAAAAAAAAATTGTTAGAATTTTGCAGATCAGGTTTTTCAATGCATCAGCATGGGGTTCTTCAAGAAGGGCGTGAAGAGGTTTTTACAGAGTCGGCAACGCGCGTGTTACAGGCGTTCATAGGCTACGGTAAATGCTTTCCATTAGGCGGGCAGCAAACGGCATACATATGTTTGCCAGTTTAGTGCCGAAAAAGTTCGATTTTTTGCTTCGGTTAATAATTACTATATTATAATTGCCCTTTGATCATAGACCTACTTTGAGCCATTAGATTATAATGTAATGAAATAAAGCTGTGAAGGCGGTTTCTCTTTTTATTTAAAAGATTTAAGGTTTAGGTATTACGATCCGCCCCGGGCTTGTACGTAGCCTATAATTAGATGACTTTTATTTACTTTCAGGTTGGTGTCTGTAGTCAAACTTGGCAAGTTAAATTTGATACCCTTCCCAGTGTCCGATGAAGCCGAAATTTATCATTATCGCGAATTCAAATTCAAATTCAAATTCAAATTCAAATCGTTTATTTTCTCTCTCTATAAAACAGTTTTATAACAAGGGCATAAATAGATGGTACAATTTTTTTAATAGAGAGGGACTGGCGCCTGAACTAAGCCGAGGCCTGTATCTCAGTGCACCAGTTCCCTCCCCGCGAAATGTGGATGGCACAAAGTATCAAGAAACAGTAACAAAAAAACGATAGACAATTACAATACAAAAATTTAAAGTATGTGTAGTGTATGGGTATGACGTGGTAATAGTGTGTTTGTATGTGGGTGTGTGTGCATGAGTTTGTGTGGGTGTGAGTGCAGGAGTTGGTGTGGGTGTGTGTGCCTGTGTTTGTGTGGGTATGTATGTATGTGTGTGGTTATGACCATGCGTGGGAGTATGAGTTTATGTGTGTGTATAGCTACTTTACTGGCAACAATAGGTTTTCAGTTTCAGTGTAATTTAAACTCTGTAGGTATGTAGTGGTAATTTTTTTACAAACAAATTTAGTGTGTGGCAACAAATTTAATATTTTATGTAATTTATTGTATAACGATGGACCCAGAAAACAAAAGAACCGATGAGAGAAGGTTGTTTTATAGCAAGATATGGGAGTAACAAGGTGATTGCGTCTGGATTGGGCTGCTGTAGTGTATTCGGTTAAGGAGTGTTGCTTGAGAATAGTATAAAGGATGAACAGTTGACAGTTGAAATTGTCACGATAATGGCAAATTATGGCTTAATAAGTTATTAAAAAATTAAAGTTAATGAATACATTGATACCATTATCTAAATGCTGCCATTTTTAATCTAATCTGGCGGCCGCCGCAAATTGGCAATTCACAATTTGCAAGTTAATCCCTACGATATGGGTAACAAATAAAATAGCAAGTTGATGAGCGAAATATATTTTTTTATTACCAACTATCAAATTCAAAGCTTGTGTCAAATTCATATTCATAAGGTCTAAATACTTCCGAGTTGGGACTCGCAATTTGTCCCGAGTAATATATAGCACTTTATACTACATCTCCGAGGATAAAATGTATTTAAGTAACCTACGTAAGATGCCGCATTTTTCTTGAATTTTAATTGTAAAAATTTTCTAAGTAGGATGCACGAAAAATCTAAAAATAAATATAATTAATACATTATTAGTTATTACTTTTATTTTTAGATTGTTTGTGCAAGAGTTATTCAATGACTGCTCGAGCAGATTCTATTAATTCTTAGCAGTGTTATAAAGTGAACGATATAAAGTGTTGTAAAGTGAGTGATTGTCAATAACTACATTAAACTTATAAATGTTTCAAATTTTTTAATTGCGCGCTATCATTCGTACTGGCTAGTAATATTTTGAAAACTTAAATATAAAACTTGTTGTGTTTTGACAGCTGTTAGTTATTAATTAGTTTGCTGCTGCGATAAAATTTTGTTACTTATGACTTTTTGGCGGGAACGTATATCTGCAAATCAGCAGTAAAATTGCACTATCGATTTTGCTGTTGACTTATTAAATGAAATTGTGGAATTCCTGACCATGTTTTCTAGTATCTCCCTGAAGCCAAGACAATTATGTAGAAATAATACAAAAATCGGACTCTAAAAGACTCATATCCAGGGGCGAGATCATTATTAAGATTCATCCTGTCAAACAATAAAGATGAATTTTCCTAGACTTTTTCCTCACGTTAAAGCATGATAACAATGAAAATTCATACAGTATTCCTCCCGCATATTTGTATGGCAGAAAAGACTTACTTTCTTCTTAATTTTCCAAACTGTAAGAGAGCACTTTCTGAGTAGGTGTTGTATAAATATTTTTTTGTTAATTTTTTTTTCTTTCAACTTAATTCACAAATATTAGTACTGTTACTTTATTTTCTCAAAATGTCCCACTTCGCGGCGAATTATGTAGAAATAGACGTGAAGGTTTGTTACGAAATTTATATAATTATGATTCAAACATGCCTAAACAGGTGAATGAATTTGGATGAAATTTGGCGGATAGAATGTTTTTGATTAACATTTACAATACTGTCCATTCCAGTAGTAGCTAGTCTAGATGTATAAAAGGAAAAGGTACCTGACTGATCTATTATTCTATGACTGACATTGCTCAAATTACTACTCGTCGAATCAAGCAGAAATTTGGAAATTTCTTAATGTAAACAAGGTAAGTATTTTACAAATTATAATTCAAATCCAAGAAATACTAGAAAAAACTATGAAACATATTCACAAACACTGTTTACAAGTTTTGGCGGTACTCTAAGTGTTGCCAGATGTGGAAAAATGCTAGTTCCAATTTAATTCATTTCTTCTCTTTTCGGTCGCTCTGTATTATAATATATATGGAAGGTTGCTGAAATTGTAGCAAGGAATAAAACGACAGTAAAATAATTTATAATGTTTTTATTCTTGCATTCTGAAAATGCCGAGCATAGTAAATAGTTGTGACTTTTTATTCGCCCACCAACTCCTAAAATAGCTAGAATGTACGTGTGTGCCTCTGATTTCAAAATAAATGTCAAAATCGAAATGGAAATAGGCTACTTCTACGGTGCCTTATCGTAAACTAGATGCCGCTTGCAACTTCGTCCGCGTGAACTTCGTTCTCGTGGGAATACGACATTTTCTCGGGATAAAAAGTTATTTATATGCTATTACAAATTACAATGTTTCTCTGTACCAAATTTCATCTAAATCCACTATCCATCCAAACGTTTGCATTTATAAGCAAGATGCTCGTGTCTCTGTATGATAGTTTGTCTCAATAGGCTCCAAAACACCTAAACGGATTTAATTGAAAATAGGAAGTAGAGTTTTACTTAGTTTTCCTGTATATTAATAAAATAAATGTATATAAAAAACAAAGAAATTTGTTGCCGGTATAACACCATTGCCACTATGAATGTAATAAAAACAATTTGACCTAAGTTTTGATTCACGAGGTCACTCCTCATAGACTTTGGTAAAGTTGCCGTTAAATTAGAACCTGTATTTAGATTAAATTCACCAGAAAATTACTCAATTTGAGAAAGTAAACTCATCGAATATTCTAATCGTGACAAAAGGAACGATGAATCTGAATCTAGTGGATATATAGGGAAAAAAAAGGTGAATGGTTTGTGTGACACCTGACATAGGTAAGAAAGGGGAACTGTAGAGGTGAAGCTGATCTCTATCAGTGGCAGAAAAAATATTTATGCCTTTCTTCTTTATGCCGGCACCAAATAAGAAGAAACATACAAAGTCATGATGATAATCCCTATTTAATTTAGATATCTATTTATAACTAGCGGTGCACGGGTAGAAGAAGAAAACACAAAAGACGCTTTCCTCGCAATTTTCACGTTTTTTCTCTCTATAAAAACCTTCCTTATGCCTTAACGAATATAATTATGAAAACAAAAATTAGCCAAATTGGTCAAGCCGTCCTCGAGTTTTGCGCTTAGCAACATAAAATATTTAGCGATTATTTTTTATAGATAAGACGTAGTATTTATACTTCTTTAAAGTAATTGTACTTTAGTCCCTTCTGTCTTGCCTTCTAATGGTTAATGAAGGTGACATTTCGTGTCTAATGTGAAGGAAAAAGTGGGAGTTATGTATGTATATGGATAGAAGCGGATGGCAGAAGCTCCATCGACCAGCGAGCAGCACGTAAGTGTTGATGATGTATACACGTAGTACAGATTCATCGGCGATAGATACTAGTTTACGTTAATACACGTCGGCGTAAGTTTATGTGGGGTTTACGTAGTAAACAGTATGTAATCTGTGCTCGCGAGAGTCAGAAATAAAATATTACCTACGTATGTACGTCTAATATTGATATAATAGACGAGCTCGGTGGTTGAATGGTTAGCAATGGCCACTTTGACTCCGAGGTCGCGGATTCTCTCCATTCGTGCATGTGTGCATGAACATGTCTGTTTGTCTTGCTCTGGGCGTTTTCTATGTATTAAATGTACATATTAACAAAAAAAAATGTATAAAATTTATGTATTATATCAGTTATCTAGTACCTATAGTACAAGCTTTCCTCCCCAACCCGTCTGGCCAGCGTGGGGAGTGTAGGCCAAATCCTCCTTCTGTCTGGGACGGACGAGAGAGTCGTGCTCCTGTAGTGGAGACTAAAATGACCTGATGATGATGAATATTGTAATAATATATATCATTAAACATTTCTTTTGAATGATTGTGATTATGAGGCTGCATTAAACTCAATTATATACAATCTAATGTTGTGGTTATCTACTGACAATGTGGAATCAATATTCAACTTCCAAAAAATCTTAAAACGTCCAAATGTGGAACCATAATTATATTGAATCAACGATTTCGAGGATGCAATACCTATTTAAAATTGATTTCTAAAGCTGGAGAAATTAAATTGATTTTGTAATGAAAAAACTACTAGTTTAATGGTAATGATTAAATAATAAGAAATAAATCGTTTTACCATTAAAAAGTTCAGTTGAAAATAGATTATATACTACGAACGAACTTTCGTAATACGCGGCGCCGCGTGGGAGCCCTTGCGGTCGTTTCCACATTCGACTCAGAGGGTGGCGAGGTCGCCTTGTGGTAGCGGCAGGGAGTGGCCATACTGTACGTAGTACTATTACTTATACTGTGGTCTCAGTGAAATCCATGTAGTTGTATGCTGCAAAAGTTTTATTACGTACATAGGTAACCTATTGATAGACTCTAAATACTAACTCAGCTGCAGTGCGTATGAATACCTAGGGCCTATGCCCTCCGAATCAGAAGGTCTACCTAGATGCTGCAGTCAAATATTTAATTCATCCATTACAGTAAACGTTACTTCTATAGCAAAACAATACCTGTAATATTATATGAGTGTTATGCCTTTGCAATTGTTAACAAAGTGAACTAAAATTTTTATTATACCTCATTGCGTTAAGTCCATTTAAATTTAATTCTTTACATAAGTAAAGAATTAAATTTAAATGTAGGCAATCGACTAAATAAGCAAATATTAAAAAATAAAACTAAATAAACTAAAACTATTACATGAAGAACTTAATTAAAAGAATGTATAGATGTAAATTAAAAAAAAAAATACACACAGAAAAAACTATTACATTAATAAAATAAAATATCAGTACAGTCTTTAGGGATAGTGACCAAAAGGCAGGCCACATTTCCACGCTGTATGTATACCAACACCCTGGCAACTCCATACAAATGTCGCGTCGTGAAATACTACAGCGTGAATGAGCGTGTGTGCGTGCGGCGCCATACAAACTGTTCTAGATTTGTCTCAGAGGGGAGGTGAGGTCAACGCGAAAGAGCGGTAGGGATTGACCCTACTATACGTAGTACTACTACTTATACTGTGGTATAGTGATGGAATTAATTCTATTAATATTAAATATCAACTGTCATGCTCAGACTTAAAGGTTCAAAAACTACTTATAATAAGTATCGGTTAATCAATACGCCCACATTATTGTTAATTTACTGAACTCGACACGAATTGCTAACTTGCGAACTGGTACTCGACGGTATGGAATTATTTCAAAGAGCTATTAATGGGCAATAGCCTAATAGCTGCCGGCTACAGATATTTGACCTACAGTATATAAGTATCATATAACTGGGTACGATACTTAAATAAACCATTATGTATAAAACCAGTTATGTATTATGTTTCTCAGTTTTAGCCGATAACTTAGGTTTTAAAATTTATACGTTTTTAAAAACAGATCATTCTATGTTGTAACTTTATTGACCACAATAAATTGGTACAAAAGGCAGACTTAATGCTAATAGCATTCTCTATCAGTCAATCTTTGGGACTGGAGAAAATTACGAATGCGGTTTATGAACAGATACATAATATTATAAACCTAAATTACAACATAAATATACATATAATATATATAAATAAATTATATATACGTCTATAAACTTTACATATACAGATTATACATGATGATTACCTACTGCTTTGATAATGCCTCAACGAGATAGGGTACGCACAGTCTTTTTCAAAACAAATTTATTCGGATATTTTCTAATAGGTTCAGGCAAGTAATTCCAGAGTAGTGAAGCCTATAAAGTGGAATCGATAGTAAATGTGAGCCGTTTCAACGAAGCTGAAGATTGTGAGAGTCACAGAGATACTGGAATTTGCATTTCAAGTATTCTAGAGAACGGGGATTGTTTAGCCTCGCTCATATTTTTTACCACGTCTTTTCATAGTTCGATTCACTGAGTTCAGTAGTTCGCAGTACTTCGCAGTGTGAACCGAAGTATGGAAATACACCAGTGACATTAGCGAAGCTAAACGAACCGTTCGTTTCGGTTCGTTCCCGGTGTGGCCTGCGCTTTAAACGTCTCACTTTATACCCATTACATAGACAAAGTAAATATGTCGGACGGGGGCACACCCTTTACGTACAGTGTCAAATATCCAGGTCTCTGCTACGTTTTAACTAGATTCCACGAACATAGTACAGCCATATAAGCTAAAAAAATATAGTACCTACAGCGTAGTCAAGCCAATGCTTTACTAGGTACTACTAAAGCGTTTTTAGCTGCAACTAACACTTTCGTTTAATTGACTTGTCGCTTGACTATTAATCGTAGAGAAATAAATAACTTAATGCATAGAGGCAGCGTGGAAAAGGAGACGAAAATTCACATAAGTCTCTATTTTGGCATAGAACTTACGTAGTGCCACGTAGTGCATCAAAAAGATCAACAACCCTAGCTAAACTGTAACCTCTCGTAGCATTTTTAACCTACATAGGTGTGGAAACATAGACTTATTTTAAATTATTAACACTTCGATTTATAGACGTGTGCGAAACAGTTATGTCTCGCACATTATTGTGCATTTCTTTAAAAAAAACCAGCACGTGACACGAAACAAAAGTCGTATCAATGTGTCTAGTTTTCGTACATGATGATGGCGAAGGTTACTTTTTAGATTTTTTGTGAACGCGATGGATGGAACCTATAATCAATTATTTTTATTTTTCTCTCCCTACGGTGGTGTAATACATACAATACAAAAATCTGACCAGTTGTCAAACTATCATTTCAGAATAGAGCGAGTGAGCGAAAGGTTACCTAATAACTGTTTATTCTATTTTCTTTTTACAGAGTTATATTTCATTTTCTTCTTACAGGGAGTCGTCACATGAAAAAAACTGATCAAGTACGAGCCGGACTCATATGAAGGGTTCCGTACCTTCGTACAATGTTCTCCGTACAAAAACACGTTTCTTTTATGACGACCCCACTCATTTTTAACTTTATTTTATTTTTATTGTTTGTATAACGGCTACAGTAATAGGTACATAATTGGTAAAAATTTCAAGTGTCGAGCTATTAACGGTTCAAGTGATTGTCCGTCCGCAGTGTGTCAGTAATAGGATCCCGTTGGCGCCTCTGGGTAAAGAACCCTAAAAGCGTGAGGTATAGTGGATTATTTCGTTACATTCTTTGTGTGTTTTAGTAATTTTTCTAAGCAATTAATCGGGTAAAAAATAAGAATTTGACAATATATTTTTCATTTGTCAATAGTGAAAATATAATATATTCTCTATATCGCATAGAATGCGGCATTCTACTATTAACAAATGAAAAATATATTATCCCTTCAGCGCGCAGCGGAGACCTATCATGAATCTATGCATACAGTGAACCGAAAGCGAATCGAAGTACAACGCTACCTCGTCAGCAAATATTGAATCACAAATATCTAATAAAAAAACAAGCAAAGTATTTTAAAGAAATGCCACACAAAGCATATACGTATAATAAACTACGATGTACTACGGCTTCTGTAAGGCGTGGCAAATGTATAACGTATATGTGATATTTATTATAAGCGCTGTCATGTGACTGTTACGCACATTATAGTGATTTCCATTAAAAGAACCAGCACGTAACACGAAACAAAAGATCATATCAATCTGTCTAATTTCCTTACATGCTGATGACGTAAGTTGCTCGTTTTTTTAATGCGTTGGTAACTATCAATTTGTCTATTCTTCCATCCCATATCACGGGGAATACCTTGATTTTTCTTTAATGGTATTAGAGATATAGATAGTTGTGTCATTTCTACCAGCAATGGTTCTATTTACTCGGAGCTTTCGCTTCGCTGTTTGATAGAGCCTTAAAGGATAAGAAACAGATACAGCTCGTGTAATCATTTACACGTCCAACATGAAACAGGATTAATTACTTCGTTAATTAGCGGGAAGATTGTCTTTGGTTCATTATTGGATTAACTGGCGGATAGTAAAACGGGATGGTGAGTTACGAAACGCGGACAATTAAGCAGGGATTAGCGTAATGTATTATTACATCACGTGATATGAGACTGTTCCATATAGCGATTGTGGAAAGACTTCACAGAATAAGTCGGCCTTTATCTCTAATATCCTGTTAACTGTTGGAAACCTGGGATACAGCTGTACGGGTCTTTCTTCAATTGAAAGGGTTGAGTTAAAGTTAAATTGAAGAAAAAAGCTAGGAATGTCAAAACACTACAAAGAAGTGTTTTCTTGCCGTTTTCTTGTACTTATATCATTTTTTTTATATTCAATTCTTTGCTAGGATTTTATCTTATGTATGCGGCATTAGTTTCGCCGACGTAGCCCTTCACATGAAGGTAAATCAAGGGTTATAAGTACCACGCACTTACATTAAATTTGGAATAAACCACGCATTTGTTCCGATATTGAAATTTCCTTAAGCTTTTCGCTTTTCAAGTCACTTATAAGCAACATTTGCCATCTGATGTACCTTGTAAAAAAATATCCTTTTTGTTGTATTTTCTTGAACAAAATTGCTTCTTCAATAATAAATTTAATCAGTATTATTCTTGTATTTTCTTTTTAAAACAATATGAACTGTGGCATTCAAAGTAGTCCTTCATAACGAGCAATATGTAAAATATAAATATTCACAGTAATTATTCAAGCAGTTCACATGCTCCATTTCGAGAAATAAAATAAAATATTACAGTGATTACACAATGTTGCGGGAAAAGGTACATTTCGCTGAATTTTATGTCCACGACGAATGACATGCGTCGGCTGCTCATACCTGCTATCTCATATTTACAACTGCGACTATACGGTACACTGAAAGCATACTAAACACGAAACAGCAATATCTCAAAACATTCGAAAATAATTCTTCAATACGCTGACCTGTTTCGCATGCTACATGATTCGAGGGGCTTTTGTCATGGCCGGGAAAAGTCCATGAAGCCAATTTTTATAGAAGAGCACAATAGAATGAAAAATTACCTACTGAGATCTTCTAAAAATTTTCTATCGTTTTTTCATCAGTTTAATTTTAAGTTTTTGAAGTGAAAACTTCTTTAGCGGCGTTGTGCACTTTTTGGGATGGGTAAAAAATGTTAAACTCGCGTCAGGACACGTGGCCTGATCGAAAATTCGTAAGACTAAGGAGCGTAGATCGCCGGCGCGACGTAGGAGAGGAAGTAATATCCCCCTCTCTTTCTACCGCGTGGTGAAAATGTATGCCTGCTCTTGCTGATTATTTTTAATGTAATATAAATTGTCATGTTTATGTACGATAGCGATAAATGAATATTGTAGTTTTATACTGATAAATAAAGCAATTCGTGCGAAATTATTCCCGAACCATTCCAAAATATTCAAAATTGCACAGCGTTAATGTTCAAGTTTTCACTTCTGCCGGCATTCCCGTTTTTTTTAGTTTAGCACCACTCATCAATATACCTAAGATGAAAATATATATCAATTATAGGTATGTAGTACGAGTAAATTTGTCTCAACGTGAATAACTCTAAAACTACTAAACATATTTTCATACAGGGTTCACAGAAAGATGCAGTCGATCATATGGAAGGTCATCGGCATCAACCCATAATCATCCCACTGTTGGGATATGGGTCTCCCCTCAATCGAAGGGGTTTAGAGATACTCCACCACGGTGCTCAACTGCGGGTTCGTGGAGGCCAGTGTTTTCAAGCCGCCGCCCTAAGCCCACTGACTTGGCTTAACGACTGCGATCTAATGATAACAGCCGGGACCGACGACTTAACGTGCCCTCCGAAGCACGGAGGAGCTCGAGATAAATAAACCCATTCATAGACAGGCTGCGGTCGACGTTGCTTAACTTGCGTGTTCGATTAGACTGACACGCGCAACGACGCCATCGAGCTCCTCATCACGGAAGGTCATATAGTTCATTAAAGTTTTGTGTATATTGCCTGAAATATGAAGATTGTTGAAGATGTCGGAAAAAATCATTACGATTGGAAACATGGAGTACGTAAACCAAAAAAGCTCTACCCAAGCGAAGTCGGAGCGGGACGCTAGTTGGTGTATAATTTATATAAAAGTATTTTCCCGCATAGATCGCATAGAATACCCAATAATTTGGCCAGCATTTATATTACGAGGTTTACTTTTATTACGGTGTTACAAATTATTGTACGTTAAAATTACAAGTGAATTTTAGAAATTCATGTAATATACATGAATTTCGTAAAATTCATCTCTCAAAGATTACTACCGACTATGGCGACGCATTACAAAACCCGTTTAGGATTGTATATTGGCGTATTTGTGTGAATACGTCGATTTATGACCTTTGTAAAGAATTGCTGTACTGCTCTTATGTCTACTCTGCTCAAACTAGATACCTACGTGATGTAAATACCAAATTCGATATGCACACAAAATTTCATAAAAATCGGTCAAGCCGTTTCGGTGCAGTATGGTAAGTATCATTGTGACACGAAAATTATATATATTAGATTTTCCATTATGAACTTATAATAAATGTAATAATAAATGAATGTAATGTCTAAAGTAATATATATTAAAATAAATAAATAACGTCAAATAATTAGGTACATGTTATATTGTATATAATGATAAAAAAAAAAAAAAATGTATTTACATATGTTTATTAGTTGTCTAGTACCCATAACACAAGCTTCGCTTACTTTGGGGCTAGATGGCGCTGTGTAATTTGTGTGACAATATTTATTTATTTATTTATAATGTACTCTGGAAAAAAAAATCTAAATGGTACTTAGTGAAAACTAAATGATGAAAACGACATACACAGATTCTGAATAGAGTCAGGTTACAACAATTTAAAATCTCTACTTAGACTTAATGGACTAAGGGTATACCGTCTGTAAGCCTGAGATTGTCAATAATCCTCACAGCCCGTCTCTGAACCGAGCGAAGTGTTAGCTGATACCTAGATAATCAGTTGACATGGGGGACGACGCAAGTTTAAACAAAAATAATTTGGCTTTAAAGGTTTACTTTGTTATATCTATCTCTTATGGATTGTAAGAATACTATAAACAAATGATGAGACAGGTAATGAGTGAGAGCTTTTCAATGTTATTTTCCACGACTTCATCCGCGCGTATCCCGTTGTCCCGTGAGAATTTTCGAAAATCCTTTTTAAACGTATGCCTACGTCATATTAGCACCGTATATGCCAAATTTCAACCCAATCCTTCCCATTGTTTGAGTTATGCATTGTCTTTTATAGATACAGATTATTTGGTTATTTATGTATTTCCTTTTACAAACGTCAAATTTATGCACCAAAGTTATCACGTTATCCTATAGATAGCTTGTAATTGGCTGCGTAGGATGAAATTGGTCGTTCCGATTTCCGGATTCCTCCTCCTACTGCTTCAAGTTTCTATCTTCCCCCATCACAGAAAAATAGACGATTTAGGGTCTATCACTGAATAAAACAAGTCGAGTAAATTAGGTTACATAGTTTTATCGTTTTTACTAGTTTGTTGAATATCACCAAATTGAGTTTGTAATGAAGTATCTCCAGATTTCGTACAAAGAGACCTGGGGCCCTACCGCCGAAGCTGAAGCCGATTCCCATCGGATATTTTAATTGCAAATATCAAATATCAAACTCCAGCTTAAATTAGTGGCAATTGTGTTTAACTTAGCTGGTAGAAACGCTGAAGCTCTACCGACAAAGTTCAAAATGTTTGTCAATAACTTAAAAAACTAAGACCTATTTTTGGGAATCAAAATATTCAATGGTAAATCGGATTCAGCTTCGGCTAATGTATTTATAGTGGACAGTTGCGGGAGCATGTTCTTTTGTAGTACTTTATAAGTCTATTCAAATCAAATTATACCACGGGGAGTACTCGAATGAGCCGTTTTCTGTCGTTGAGTTCCACTATCGCACCACGCAAAAAATTTAAATTCCCCCATGCCACTTTGATGATTGGCTGTCCACCACAGTTTTTAAGACATTTTCTACCATGGGCGGCGAAATTGTGGAACCGACTTCCGTCAACGGTGCTTCCGAACGAATATGACTCTAGAGTCTTAAAAAAAAGTGCCTATATGTCTCTAAAAAGCTGGAAACAGATCCGTTCATCCACCAAAAAGTCACGTAAGGTGACCTTTTGTTGGTGCTGATGTTCATAAGTAGTGTTGATTGCTTACTATCAGGGACTCATATGCTCGTTTACCTCCCTGTTTTATAAAAAAAAAACCATCAACATCAGTACTATACAAGTATACATTTTAAGAAGATTACATAAAAGAAGATTCGAGAATCCCCTCCTTTTTCATCGGTTAAAAACACTGTATTTTTGAAGGACGGAAATTCACAAGAGTCCCTCCGGAACCGAAGTAATTTATTCTCATTGTAACACCAAAGAGCTTTGAGCATCCATGCTCAAAGTCAAAGAGTATTAAGCATCACCAAGGTTGTTTATTTTGTCTCGGCGCTCGGCGCAGCTATCCTTCTGTCTGTATGAACTTTCTGCAAGAATGACATTGATCAATTCTTGATGTTAATACGTATAGATAGCGGCGGATTTTTAATTTTAAATTGGAGAATTATAAGATAAGATAAATGATAATAATATTCCTGGACAATTTACACACCGCCATCTAGTCCCAAATTAAGCGCAAAGCTTGTACTATGGGTACTAGACAACTGATAAATGTACTTAAATACATTTTTTTGTAAATACTTACATACATATAATACATAGAAAACATCCAAGACAAACAGACATGTTCATGCACAGAAATGTTTGTCTTGTGCGGGAATCGAACCCACGACCCCGGAGTCAAAGTAGACATAGTTAGCCATTCAACCACCATATATATTGACCATAGTAACCAGAAGCTGGTCACCAGCATCGCTATTTAAATAATAATAGCTTCGAAACAGAGTTCATAGTAAATTTAACCCTTTATCGTTCCTCAGGAGGAGAATAAAGTAGGTCACTTAATGATTCATTAAAATTTTGTAGTTACATCACCGCAATCATGTAACAATACCCAATAGTTAGAACTGTTGTGTTCCTGCGAGTGAATGAGGTTACCAGACGTGCGGCGGTGATGCTTTAGCAGCTAGAGTGCCAGCACGCGATAAATACTCGTCTATTGCCAGTGCCTAAAGGCCACGGTAACTCCTTTACATCAGGCGGGCCATATGCTTGTTTGGCACCCGAGGTGGTATAAAAAAAACACAAAAGTTGAAGACAATTGACTAAAATCTAAAAATTGTGAAATAAGATGTTTATAAAAACATAATTACATCTTTGAAAAAACGTATTCACTTTTTTATTATCTCTAAAAGCGTCAACATCAATAGAGTCGGTTTTACTTTAATTTAATTTTAAAATATATTAGTATCAAGTTAATTATACAAATGCAAAATTTAATTTATGTTGTTATGTTAACAAATTCCTTTGTAATGTTCTGAGCGTAAGCCTTCTTATCAAGTCAGGGTAATTACCACGTCCAGTTAATTAAATCTCTGAACAATTATAACCTAAATATGAACATTCCATGTTACCTGTATTTGAGTATTATTACCAATTTTTGCTCGTATTTATTTATTTAATCTTCGTGCACATAAAACAATGTACAACGGTGGACTTAATGATAAACAAGCATTTTCTACCATGCAGAGATAAAACATGGTTAGGTGCACAAGGCAAATATTAATGTTGTTGTTGTTGTTGTTGTAATCTCTTTATTGTACACCAATAAAAACATAATTACAATATTATAAGGAAATTTTATGTACAAAGGCGGGCTTATCTCTTTTAGAGATCTCTTCCAGCCAACCTTTAAGTGTTTGGTAGGAACACATATAAGAAACATGAGCGGGAAAACGTGTACAAGCAAAATGTCGCATGAAAAAATAATAATAATAACAATAACAATAAGTAGCGAGAAAGTTAAATTTCCTAAATTCATAGGTCACAAAATATTCACCGCAATACAGGTAGCATATTATGTAGGCACATACATTTCAATATTAATATTGTATTTATTGAAAAGCCTCTACTCAAAGAAATAAAACCCAACAATAATCACAAAATATACACATAAGACAAGTCTCATAAATATTTAAGAGTCCTTTAAATACGAGTACATATACACACACACACACACACCCACACACATACATACACATAACAACCATTTCACACATCAATGCTTAATAAATGTTTGCTAACGCGAGATTTGAAAGATTCTAACGAGGGCGCTAGTCTCACATTCAACGGGAGTGAATTCCAGAGCCTTACTGCTTTTACAGTGAATGAATTCGTGTAGGTAGATGTAGCATGTGCCGCCATGTCCAGTATCGGATCACTACACGAACGCAGTCGACTATCAACATTGCGAAACGGAACCCTCTCCCTGAGATATGCTGGAGCGTATCTGTTGAAAAGAACGTTATAAAGGAATGACAATAAATTTACATTTCTGCGTATCCTAATCGGTAGCCACTCCAGTCGTTGACGATATTCAGAGACATGTTCAAACTTCTTTAGTCCATAAACAAACCTAATACATTGGTTATGAAGTCGCTCCAACTTGGCCAGCAATTCCTCAGAGAGATCAAGAAAGGCGACATCCCCGTAATCTAATAACGGTAGAAGCAAAGAGCGAGCTAGCATTGCCTTTGTTGCCAGAGGAAGAAAATATTGCAGACGTTTGAGAGAATGCAGGGATGCATATACCTTGCGACTAATTTCGTTTACATGTGGGGCCCACGATAGAGTCTGATCGACGACAACACCCAGGTTTATAACAGTAGACGAAAAGGGTATTATATTACCATCGAATACAACCATGGGGTATACACAGCCCTGGAGGCGCGAAATGAAGTGTGAGCTTCCCACAATGATTGACTGAGACTTAGCTACGTTTACCTTCAATCCAAAATTATACGACCATTCCGCGATTGCCGCCAGGTCTTTATTAATAACATCGATAGCCTGGGCAATATTCAAAAAAGGAGCAGCTGTATAAATTTGCAAGTCGTCTGCATATAAGTGATAACAGGAAGAAATTGAGGACACAACGTTATTAATAAATAGTGAAAATAGAATGGGAGACAGAACTCCCCCTTGCGGCACGCCTGCATGTAGTTCACACCAATCAGAACGAGAATCATCCACCTTCACCAGCTGACGGCGACCCGTCACATATGATTTGAACCAGGAAACCGCTGTTGGTGACAAATTATTAGATTGAAGAATTGCTACTAAAATGTCAAAATCAACTGCATTAAAAGCACTGGTGAAGTCAAGAAGGACAAGGACAGTCAGGAGTTTATTCTCGATGTTCCAACGAATATCATCTGTAATCTTCACCAGTGCCGAAACAGTACTGTGACCACAGCGGAAACCCGACTGGTGTTGGCTTAGCAGATCGTGCTCCAATAAATGACTCGAAAAGCGACGATGGACAAAATGCTCCAATACCTTCGATAGGACGGGTAGAATGGAGATAGGGCGAAATTGGGAAAAGGAAGATGGGTTAGGTTTTTTGGGAAGAGGGATTACGTGACCATGTTTCCATAACGATGGGAAGATACCTGTAGATAGAGAGCAGTTAATTATATCTGCAATAACCGGAGCAATCAACTTTATCACAGGAGTAATCATTGCGAGGCAGATACCATCCCCCCCAACCGCTCGTGATTTAATGGTAGCCAGAATTTTGATTACTTCATCCCCTGTTATCGTTCCCAGCTCTAGAGGAGTAGCATTCGACATAGGAAGGTTGGAAATATTATTAATAGTGGTCTGCTTAATTAGAGGATTCATCATGACAGGTGGAGAACAAAAATGATTATTTAATTGATTAAGGTCCATGTCATTGATTGTTTCAGATCTACCCTTTCCCACCCCTATTCCCTTGAGATATTTCCATAATTTGGTAGGTGGACATTGCTCAATAGAGTTATGAATATGCTGTCGCCTAGCATCCCTACAGAGTCTGTTGCACCGATTACGTAACACAATATATGTTTGGCGGTTTATATCCGAAGGATCGCGTCTCAATTTCACCTTAGCCTGATCTCTTTTCGTCATGAGTTTTCTGATGTCGGGTGTCAACCAAGGAGCAGGGTAATGTTTAACTCGAACGGGCCTTAGCGGAGCATGAGCATCAAACTTTGAAAGGAAAATAGAGTTAAATGCGGCCACTTTGGAGTCGACATCATTTGTAGAAAGAACAGGTCCCCAGTCAACTTTAGAAAAGTCACTACGAAGTGCATTCATATCTAGTTTGTCATAATCACGGACCAACAACACCCTATGTCTGCGCTTCGGTGGCCGTAATCTAAATGATGCGAAAATGAGATTGTGCGCTGAGAAGGCAGCTGCATTATGCTGGCCGTGAGTAGCTACTATGTCGGAAGAAGAAGTGATAAGAATATCCAGTAGTGACGGGGGGCCATTATGAGGGAAGTGAGTTGGGCCATCGGTAAGACATTCAAGGTTAAGAGACTGCAACAAAGCCAGTAGCCTTTTCGCGCGATGGTCATTTTTGATTAGGCACGTATTAAAATCCCCCATAACAATAATATGTTCATATTGAGGTCGTAATTCGCTAAGAAGGTTTTCAAAAGATTTAAAGTAATCGACGTGCAGAGAGGGACTGTAGTAAACACCAAGTAAAACCTTAACATGGTGAAGTCTTATTTCAAGGAATAGGTACTCTGGTGCATTCAGTTCAGGAGAGGATAGGGTTACTACTTGACAAGGGATGTCACTCCGCAAGTAAACAGCCACCCCACCATAACCCACCATTCTACTGCCCTCTCCCTGTGCCTTAAGGCAGGTACGATCGTTTCTAATGAGCTTATATCCTGGCAATGAATACGAAGTTGAAGGAAGACTAGGCTTTAGGAAGCTCTCCGAAACCAAAATGGCGTGTATATGGCTGTTCTCGAAGGCAGTCAACAAATCGGTGTAATGAGCCGCAATGCTCTGGGCATTAATGTGCACTACATTAAAATTTTTTATGTGCGGTAAAAAGGTTGTCTTTAAATTATTAGCAAGCGAGTCTTCATCGGATATGCTTTCGAAGCTGCAGTTGGACGACGATAAAGAAAAGTATTCATTATCAGACCCAAAATGCGATTCGCCTGACATTAAATATGTATCTATACAATATATACCACCACAAGCAACGATAAATACAAGAACCTACGAATTATATTCTACTATCTTTTATTCGCTCCGAACCAATTGCCTAGGTGGCTTACTGTATTCTCCACCAAACACCCGCCAGCCGCTTTAACAGAGGCAAAATACACATTTTCTAATTATAAGAGTAGCGATATGAAAAACAAAAAATAAATAAAATTAAAAATAATATAAACTACAGATCAAGCATGAGCTGTTCATGGGTACCCTCCTCAAAGCATAAGCCCCATCAAATTATCCTTATCAAAGTAAGCTCTGTTTGTGCACATTGTAAACTTTCTTGTATTTTGGCTTTGACAACATTATAAAAACAATATAACACAATTAATAACAATATACATTATTGTGCATAAATGCGTTCCAGTACTTATTTATCAATATCGTTTCATACGCAGTGTAACGAAACGCCAAAATTATAACAACAGTGGTTTATGGTTGCCAGTAACGAAATATATATGAGAAGACAAACACTGACATAACAAATTGAAATGACGTTTGATGTGTCATTACATTACATTCATTCTAGACATGGGTAACTCCGGTAACTCAGTGAAATTTCGTGCGTTAACCCAGTAGCGCTAGCGCAGCTTACTGCGCCGGCTCACTGAGTTAACCCAAAATTGCGCCATGGCGCAATGAGTTCGAGCGCGCTTCCGGCTGCTAAGTGAGCTACGTAGCGTACTGCGCCACGGGCGTTGTGTACCTATGTGCGCGGCACTGAGCCGGCTGGCGCGCGGTGCGCGGCCGTGCTAATATTAAATTAACGAATGTTAAATATGAAGAAGTCATGAAACCATTGTAAATAAATAGTAATTTACAATATAAATACATAACGACTCGAATACATAACCTATGTCTGCAGATCCTTTGATGTCTTAAAGAAATAGGTACCTACGTGTCATAGATTAAAACGAGTTCCGAGTTAAAGCCTTCCTGATTTCAACAGGTAGTGTATTCCAAAGACGGATTAGTTTCACTGCTGTGTCTGAATAAAATTTTACTAGAAAAAATTGACCCATTACTCAGTGTTTCATATTGATTTTGGAGAGTAACATTAAAATTGTTCAATTAAGTATGTTAGTTTCAGATCACGGGCCCTACCGCCGAAGCTGAAGCCGATTATCATAGCAAATTTTGTTTCGGAATGTATATAGGTCTTACGTTTAAGTTATCGACAAACATCTTCATCTTAGTTGGTGGAGCTCTAGGGTTACTATCAGCTAAGGTAAACACAAGTATAATAAATTTAAATTGAAGTTTGATTTTCCCTATCAAAAATCCATTGGGAATCAGCTTCAGCTTCGGCGGTAGGGACCCATTATGCACCAATTCTGAAAGGTTAGTTTTGTTTCAAGTCAATATTTAATTGTTTCGCCATTTGTAGAAATCGATATTATCAAGGTAGGTAATTATAAATATTTAAAAAAAATCACACCTCCCACCAAGGTGAGATTCAAACTAACGACCTCTCGATTACCAGTCGAGTGCTCTTCCAACGGAGCTACCAGGAAGGTTTGTGATGGTAGCGAATTTATTGCATTTTTATATTTTACTGCTGTGAAGTCACAGTGTGGCGCCATCTACCTATTAAATATTACACTACTACACAAGGGAGGTGAATTTTTCCATTTTTAAAATATTAATAATATTCTAGAAAATTGGTCGAAATCAACTATTTAAATATAAAGTAGGTAATTAGTTGGCGTTTAGTAATCATAAGTAATGTACTTGTAGGTACTCAAACAACGTAGAAGCAATATTACAAAACGTACAGCTCAACACTTCAAGAAAAGCTTATTTTCAATTTAACGCAGGAATGTACCGCTTACATGTAAGCGGTACATTTCCTCTGGGGCGTATAGATGTATCCTTACTATACAATATAGTAAGGAGACATCTATACGTCCCCAGACGTGTAGATATCTTTCCACGTAGCCTGATATGGGCTCTTTCTTAGAGATTAGAAGGCCCACATCTTTCAGTGTTCGGTTTTTTACAACCACCTTATATCATATACGCCTTCGCGAATGTATAATTTACACATTTCGAAATAAGCTTCTTTTTATATCAGCGTTATTTCGTTGCTTTTTACAGAATGTTTTAAGGCTGTGTCACATGAAAGGCATACTTAAAATAGTGCTGGTAGATTTCACTTTCACTGAAAGAATACTCCTCTTTTTTGTAAATGCGTATTAGGTATAAAGGTTTAAAAATCTTTTGCTTGAACCCAGAATCGAACACACAAAAATGCGAAAAAATAACACTGCATTTTTATGGCCTTTTAGTGCCTTAGTCAATATGGTTATAATGAGGATCAAGGGGAATGCAGATTTATTTATATTAAAAAAAAGACAATATTGAATTTTAGTTATATTGAAAATTGATTTCAAAATAAAAACTTCTCTTTCTTATGAGTATGGAAATTACGAGGCTGGTTCGCAATTAGTGAATTTTCATTATTAATATCTTGTTTAAAAGTTTTGGTTGACGTTGAGGTTTCAAATACATGTTGTTAACGTGTATGTTAGAAGTACCTAGGTATATACCCGATCAAGAAAACCTCTTTCTTTTTTTGTCATCAACAAATCTTAATCACTATTATTATTATCTATACCATAATATATCATTAGCTGTTCCATTAAAAAATGGAACGCATAGCCGGGACATGTGTTTCCTCTTCCTTTAACATCGGATCCTACACGCGATGCGTGAAGAAACAATTAGCAGGCCAGCATGGTAATGATCTTCATACGTTTGAAGAGATTGTCCTGAATAATAGTTAAGACCAACCTCGATCATCTCACCTTGGAATAAAAAAAGTAAATCAATTAAATGTCCATATTATATTATTACCCATCCTTATTAAGAATTAAGAAAAATATTTTTTTAACAAGCTTTCATTAATTGCTAATAATTATCATGAAAACAATAAACAAGTGTGCTAAAGTCCAATCGAACACTGAGAAGTGGGTCAAATTTAACTTGCAAATTTTGATTACAGACAACGCGGTGAAACTAAATACAAATGGTTTTAAGTTAGTAAGTTGGTAATAATATTTATCCATCTTAAATTAATTTATAGTGAATGATTAAGGCGTTCGAAATAAATTAAATAAGTTTTGTATAATATCGTATTAAATACATATTTAATTCAGTGTTTAAGGTAAGGCAGCGGCAGCATTTATGACCCTTGGCTGTTCAGATACACACGTTTTTATAGCGAAGTCAGTTGATAACGAAACGAAATAACTCATCCGCCAAATCTAACTCATCTTCATTTTTTAACAAACAGACATAACAACTATAATATTTCGATCGATTGAAACAGGTTTATACGTCAATCGCTACTAAAAATAAATCATTTGTCGAACAGCGTGTGAGCACGCGACATTTCGCGTCGTAATCGCGGTTACCGGCGCGGCGGTGCGGTGCGGTGCGGTGAGCGGCGGTGCGCGGTTCGGCGTGCCCAGCCAGAGGGATTCGCCGTACATACATCTGCCAAGTGATAAAGGATATTTATAGACTACAAGTATGCGCGTGACCGGCCACTTCGGGACACTGGTCTATTTTCAGTCGTTACAATAATGAATTTAATAAAGATAAACACGGAAGAATTTTTTTATTGAAGAATGTCACAATCAAAGTAAGATTTCTTGTTTTGATGTCAAATACGCCTTTACATGCCTACTAATTCAATGACTGACGCTTTTATACTGTACGCTATTTTATTTGTTACGTAATTTTGCAATAAAGACATTTTTTTTTATTTTAAGACATTTATTGTTATTATACGGTAAAAGGGCAAATGTCAATCGTATTTTAATACCTACCCGTAGAGTTCATTCCGTTAACAAGGGTTCTGTTTCTTTCAACAAAACCTCTATAATAACATTAACTAATATATTGAGTGGTTACAAAAACATCAACTATGCAAACTGTAACTATAACAAATGTATGAACAAAAGCTAATAGTAAAGTCATTTTATATTCGTAAGTAGAAATTAAAAAAAAACCCTGTAGGCATCCAAAGTATCACAATAATGCTCTCGCATTGCGAGGGCGTTTGAGAAATTGCAGCCTAGGCCCAAGGGCTACTTTAAAAATCAACAGGCACTTGTATCTCATTATTTTAAAGCGCAGAGTTATAACAGTGAGTTCTCTGTCTACACATAAATCCTTTTAAGTTGCTATTTAATTCTCAACGACGAACATGGATTTACTTTTTCCGCCGACTGTTATGGCCAATAAAAGTTGAGAGCAACGTTTGTGTAAATTAAATTAAAGTATTTCAAGCGAATCTGGTAATTACAACATGCGAAAATCTTGCTTTTGTTGAAGGAGAGTTTTGTTCCTATTTCATAATATTTTAACACCACCTTCTAAACCCATAATATCCAATTATTATGTAGTACTAATATGTATCTAATCTGTGAAAAGTAAATCATTATAGCCCTTATTGAATAATGTGATTTGCGACCCAAAAGCTACATGAAAACTTATACGTACATACGAAAAGAAATGTATTGTCCAAAACAGAAAATAAAAACGATCGGAAAACAGTAAATTCTTGTTCTTGTTGTAGATACTCCTAGCGCTTTGCCATAATTTGACTTTAAATGCCAGTAAAGTTGTTCGCACATTATTAACAATCTACTATGTATTATAAAAATCTGAGCGAGATGTCCAGCGGGCATTACGTTCCCTAGATGTTCATAAGTCGAGCGGACCGGTCGGAACCCCGGCAGCAGCGGTAGACTGTAAGTCGTGTGCTACATTGATGAGCCTTTTCACGACTTCGTATCCACTAAGCAAGTCCCGTCTTAATGACTGGTAATCTGCGCCCGGTTAACGGGGCGACAAATCGAACCCGTCTAATTACAGACCTATTGCTATTACCTCTCTTCGCTTGAAGGATATGGGGCGTGATCCATGGCTCATTGCATACCTAGAAGAGCACGATTTATTGATTGACTATCATACAATTCGGTCGTTCGACTGGTTTTTCGTATATCTTACTCAGCGCTGGGTTCTCACTCCTACGGCTTCACTGCCGTCTGTTGCCGCACCACCTCCAAGCTTCTCTTGCCTCTCCTCTTCGCTCCTTCGCGCGTGCCACGCATGGGCGAACCTACGTAAGGCCGTGAAGTTCGCCTCCGACGAAACGAGATCCTGGAAGTATACTGCACCCGGGTACCCCTCGCTACACTGGACCATGTCCAGGAGTTCTCTGCGCAGATCCCCGTATCTAGGACAGGCCCACAGGATGTGGTCCCTGTCCTCTACGCCTTCCCCACATGCGGACTGGCTAGACCCGTAGAGCCCCAAATCGAACAGCCTTTTCCTAAACACGCCATGACCCATGAGGATTTGGGAGGTCTGATAATCCGGTTCGACCCAGGTTGCCCTGAGCCGGCCAGACACCTCCGGGAAAAATCGGAATAGCTCCCTCCCTTTGCTCTCGTTAGCCCACCGATCCTGCCACTCGTTCACTGTAGTGACCCAAATATCGCGTTTGAGCCGGCTCAACTCTCTACCGGCCGCGGACTTACGAGCCCCTTCTAAGCGTCCCGCACGAGTTACCTCCAGGTCCCCAGGGAAAACCCCCGCCAACACGGGCAGGGCAGCCATGCTGGAGGACCTATACGCCTTTGTCAGTAGGATGAGTGCCTGCCTCTGACTTCTCAGCACAACACTGCGACATACGTACGTACATAGTCGGTGGCACCAGATTGCGGCCGCGTACGTTAATGTAGCGACATATGTCCCCTGATATAGTATCCTAAGCGCTGGGTAACGGACCCCCCAAGATGAAGCGGATATCCTCGACATTTTCCCAAAACACGCCGAGGCGCGTTCCCCAATTCGAGTGGCATGCTGGACGAATAGTTGGCCCGGATCCAATTCCACGCCGAGGATTGTCGCCGATGTGACGGTCTTCACCGAGGTCTGGCCGAATTTTACCACTGGGGGCCGCTGAAACTTGCCCCTCACTGTCATTGTTGCCGACTTTGTGGGGGAGAAGCTCAGCCTATTACGGGCTCCCCAGCCGCAAACCAAGCTTAAGACCGAACTAGCGGTAGACTCTATGGCCGCTCTAGAATTTGCCTCAATAATGACAGTCACATCGTCGGCATACGCTACCATCTTAACCCCACCCGGGAGGGGCAGACGCAGCAGATCGTCCATCAGGACAAACAGACATGTTCATGCACACAAATGTTTGTCCTGTGTGGGAATCGAACCCACGAGCGTTGGTGTCGAAGCCGCGTCATTGACCGCTACGCCATTGAGCTCGTCAGAATATGTAAACTGGTAACTTTGAAAGAAGACTGCTGTACCAGACCTAATTCAAGATGCTGACGCAATATTTCCGACGTTGTACACCGTGAGCTCCCTCATGCTGCGGTACCAGCACACAAGCAATACTTACTGCTTGTAATGCTGCCGTATTCATTTTACATCTTGTTTGGCACCCGACGTGGTGTGAAACAAATGTGTACCCAATTACCATTGAAGTCAGCCGTTTACGCATGATTGAATAATAAACATCTAAACAATCACACAACCTTTAACGCCGGAATAAATATAGCCTGATTTTCAAACTGTGGGTCGCGACCCCCAAGGGGATCTCGGCCTAGTTATATTCGGGGGATCTCGGGGGAAAAACGCAAATGTTTGTAGATCATACACTACAATAAAAAAACGTAAGCAGGCCTGATTATTGTTCAAGAACTCATTAACTCCAATCTTTAAGCAAAACTTTTTCCAATGGAAGCATATTTCTCTTCTTAATATTTATGTCATCAAAATCGAAAGCAAATGGTACTAACAATTTTAAAGCTAGCCAATTGAATTGTTGAAGTTTGGAAGAAGAGGAGGAAGGCGAGGGAGGAGGGTGTCGCCAGAAATTTTTAACTTGTAAAGGGGTCCCGTATACAAAAAGATTGAAAAACACATAGCAGATAGTGACGATATTAGTGAGCGATTATTACTGGGATAGCTAACGTAATACATAGTTTATTTTTTTTATATAAAACTTCGATGTTTATTTTGGCTTTATTAACTACCATCTATCTATAAGAAGGTAACCGGCTTCACTTTACACGAGTATTATAATACGCATTCTACAGCATACCGCAAAAATCTCACACCGCGTGCTTTCTAAACATCATAAATTTAAACAGGAACCTCACAATGCGACACCCTCATTATTTCACCAGACGGCAACACAGCTTCCGGCGGTACTATCCGCCTCTTATTTAAAAATAATATTTTTTATTTTCATTATTTTATTTTTCCTCAAAATTTTGCCGTAGGCATGAATTGCTACGTCACTGTGTTCGTTTCGGTAAATGTAACAAATGGAAAAAGCCCCTATCGTTTGTTTCACGATAGTGGGTTTTTCCATTTGTTCCAAGTCATAACATAACTACTATGTTATACGAATATTTAAATAATAATTTATTTAAAGAAGCTTATATCATAAACTAAATAACAGGCCCATGCATGTGGTGTACGGTGCTTAGACAACGTACCTAAATTCCAAATAACACTGAAATGTTACTAAGCATATTCCTACATAACACGTCTACTTAAATTAATTTATAATCGTCAATTCAGTTTTAACACATAATCAAATATTTGTTTATAAACATACTCATTTAATTTCAGAACAATGAGTTAGATAAGTACTGTTGCTTCTTGTTGTTTGTAATATGCAAGTTATAATTTTAATGTTAAATTTTCAATATTAAATTACGATTATAAATAAAGCTAACTTAATTCACTCCACAATCTCATTAATAACGCATATTTTAATTTTGCCACCGGATATCTGCCTTCTGCTTCATTGCACGTTGTAACAATGAACCATCGCCTATCTGCATTTACAGCCAGACGTAACTTTAATCAAGAGCGCATAATACCGTGGAGCAGGGCTGTCCAAGGCACAGTCCGCGGGCCGCATGCCGCCCTCGGCTTATATTTGAGCCGCCCGGCCGCGGCGCGGCGCGGCGCCCGTGACGTGTTTTTTAACCGACTCCAAAAAAGGAGGAGGTTCTCAATTGGACTGTATTTTTTTTAAATGTTTGTTACTTAATTACTCCGTGTATTATAAACCCAAATAAATATAAATTAAAAATAAATCTTTTTTTTATTTCAAAGAGTATACTTCCAGATTGGTCCCATATTTTTGTCATCATCATCATCATCAGCCTGTATCTACATACATAAATGTTCAGTAATGTTTGGAGTCGGTTTTTTTTGTTAAAATTATCATTTACCGGTTTTTACAAAGTTTTTTACCGCTACATGTTTCGTGCAACGAATCTGCCTGAAAATTTAATATTTTTAGAAAAGTTAAAGTTTTATAACTAAATGGTTATACTAAGCTTAAATTTTCAAAGTAGGTAGTAAAAATGTCAAGTTGTAAAGTTTCTGCGGCCCGCTAATCTATTTAGTAATTTGTAATGGCCCGGTATTGTATATGGTTTGGACAGCTCTGCCGTGGAGGGCCGGTGCCTCCTGCCCTAATATTCATCGAGCAGCCGAAACGCAACTCAGAATTAAATTTTGCTGAGAATTTTCCAAGTTACGAAGTTTGAGAAGACAATTTTTCCCACGGAGTTAATGATGATTTTAATAACGAATTGAAGTCCATTTTCATATTTTACAAATGCTCCGACAAAATTTTTGTCCGTTAAGGGTTTTGGGAAAATAAATTTAGATATTCAGAAAGTATCCTCAATTAATTCCGAGGATAGAGGAGATAAAGGATATTGATGTTATTACTTAAATTGAGTCGCCTAAAGAGGAAGTTTAAAATTAAAGACTTGCCGCGCTAAATGTTTACAAAGAAATTTTGTAAAACAGTCATAATAATATCAAATTAGTATTATCAAATAAAAATTAATACGTATAAGATTATTATAAAATGTAAGCTAGGCAGATATAATGTTAACCTTGTTTTCTTAATTGAAGACCATAATGGGAATAAATTCACAAGCCTATTTAAATTATATCTGTTCTGTGAGTGAGTATACTTAAGTAGCTACAATTTACCTAGTATTACATAGTTTCATTATCCGTAACGTTAGTAATTAATATTAAAATTAATAAGAAATATAACACTAATTCTATATCTTATGTTAATTATTGTAATAAAAACAAATTTTAATATCATAATTTTCAGAGAGAAGGTGCCAACTGTAGGCGTCCCTGTTATGTAGGAACCCTGCTATGACTAACATAATTATGAATGTATGTACATGGGCTAAAATGCCTGTATTGCTCTACGCAATGTATTTCTAATAGGTATCATTTAAATATACCTACAGATTTCTACTTAATCCTGCATAAGCCAGTACTAATTACTAGACAATCATTAAGGTGGGGTTTATAGTGGAGCACGGGGCCGGAAGTCCACTAAAGGGGACCACCGGTGGTATTAAAATCTAATACCACCGGTGCCGCGGTGGTTTGGCCGGCGACTATCTAATAATTAGATACTTGTTGTCCCTTATCGCTGTTATTGTCATTGGAAAGTTTGTTCAGTCCAATTATTACCACTTTAAGGCATTTTTTTAACATAGTTCCTTCCGAATGATGTACCTACGTAATGTAATTAAAAATGTTTACATAATATTTTAATATATAATAATATTTAATATATGTAAACATTTTTAATGGCTCGGAGTCGTCGTTGCGTGTGTCAGTCTAATCGAACACGCAAGTTAAGCAACGTCGGCCGTAGCCTGCCCATGAACGGGTTTATTTAGCTTCTCCGTGCTTCGTCGGTCCCGGATGTTGTCAATGTTGTTATTATATATGACAGTCGTCAAGCCAAGTCAGTGGTCTTTAGAAGGTTTGTAACCACTGGCCTCCGCTAACCCTCAATTGAGCAGTGTGGTGGAGTATGATCTAACCCGCTTTAATTGAAGGGAGACCCATATCCTACTAGTGGGATGAATAAGGGTTGACGACGACATATATATTATATAAGTATATACATCAAAATAAAAGATAATAAACCAATATTGAACCATATATTTTTTTCTTATATCAAACACAAGATGCTATAGGAAATCACACTGTGATCTCAGCAATGAAACCTGAGGGTGGGCCAAAATTTCAACATCACATCTTTTATTATTATGTAATGTTGTATTTATGTACCTTTACTTTGTTATGTGATGTTGAAATAAATATATTTCTATTCTATTTCTATATCACAATGTATTTTTAGTTCTCTAAAATGCTATGTTTACGCTCGATATCGACATGGCTGTTGTTGTTGTTCATACTATGGTATAAATGAAATATAATTTTAACAAAAAAAAAAACGACTCCAAACATTACTCTCACATTTATGTATACAGGCTGATGATGATTATGAAAAAAATATGGGACCAATCTGGAAGTATACCCTTTCAAATAATAAAAGTTTTTTTCAAATCGGTTTATAAATCATTGAGTGGTTAAGTACCAATCATTAAAAAAATAAATAATTTTTATTTTAATATTTTCGTTAATGTATAAGGAAGGTTCTTATCTAGAGAAAAGAGGTAAAAAATGTGAGGAAAATAAAACACTTTCTACCCGTGCGAAGCAGGGGCGGGCACTTAGTAAGTAATAAGTCTCCCTCCACCAACCCGCAATTGAGCAGCGTGGTGAAGTATGCTCTAAATTCTTTCGATTGAGAGGAGGCACGTATCGCAACAGTGAGATGTATAAAGATTGTTGATACTAATAAGTCGTAGTACCTTTATGTAAAGTTTAATATTTTGTATTAATTTATTATTAGTAAAAAGTAAGAACTTGTACATCTTAGACGAATACTAAGATAATGAACAGTATTCTTAAGTGAAATTAACTCAAACGTTGTTTACTATACTAGTTAATTTTCTACTATTGTATAAGTAAAGGGTTTACGCAGCACACAGGCGCTGTTATTGAAAAAGTACATACTAATAAACAGAGTTAAAATTGCAGTACTGGTAGTAATAAAAAAACCGGGCAAGTGCGAGTCGAACTCGCCCACCGATGGTTCCGTACGTAGAATCATTATAAATTTGATATTTTTCATTATAAATAAGAAATAATGCGTCGGAAAAAATAAATGAAATATAATTTGCAATGTGCATATTAAGCCCTTTCATATGATACCCCATTTGAATTAGTAGCTTCAATTTGAAATTTCGACCTCCTATAAAAAAATATAGACCCCCTATTTTTTAAGATTTAATTACAAAATGTATAGTTTTGAGATTTATTCTTGTACTTGTAGTCTTTAGCGGTGCTACTTGCCAAATTTCATAGTTCTAGGTCAACGGGAAGTACCCTATGAGTTTTGATTCCCTTGACAATGTGTCGAAATACGCGTTTTTTTCTGAATAAACGGCCGTATCTTTTTTTTACGTAAACTTAGCAGTTAGATTTTTTTACAACTTCATGGGACCGTAGACCTGAGTATACAGTTCAAATTTTAGGTTAATACCTTCACGCATTCTCGACTTAGAGGGTCTTGACAGACAGACCGACAGACAGACAGACAGACGGACAACAAAGTGATCTTATAAGGGTTCCGTTTTTCCTTTTGAGGTACGTAACCCTAAAAATAAAGTATTTTATGTCGCTTAGTCAAGTCTTAGATTAAATATATTATAGGCATATCGCTTATTGTGCTGCGACTGATTTAATCTAATATACAAAATTCTCGTGTCGCTGTGTTTGTTGCCAAACTCCTACGAAACAGCTGGACCGATTCTTATGAAATTTTGTGTGCATATCTGGTAGATCTGAGAATCGGACAACATTTATTTTTCATACCCCTAAATGTATACGGCAAAACAATGCTTGCCGGGTCAACTAGTAATATAAATAAACAACAACCGTTGAGTACGTGACGTAAAAGTTTTTCATTTTCTTTTCATGTGACGACTGCTGAATGCTTTCTGCATAATAATTATTTTCAATTTTACCTCCACTCCACGAGCAGCGATTTTTTACATGGCGGTACTAGCGTACTACATTTCTTTATTCTTAAATATTACCGCTCGTTTCAGGCGTTTCGTTACACAAGTAAAATATTTTATGATTTTAATATCTTTCAAATCTTCACAAGGTCAACATAACTCACACACAATTTCAACTGAAAATACATTGTGCAAAACTTTTGGGAAGGTCGGCTGCGAAAGGTCGCTGAAACCAGTTTCTCTTCAAAATTTTAAAAATAACAAGTCATCAAGAACTTACGAGAGATTTTTTTTTATACTACCGTCGGGCAGACAAGCATACGGTCCGCCTGATGTGAAGCGGTTACCGTAGCCATATTAACACTCGCAACATAAAAAATCGCTCGCGCGCTGCCACCCCCGCTGCCAACGCAGCATCTCCTTCCTTTCTGGTGACCTCACTCACTTGCAGGAACACAACAACCCTCAAGGGAATTGTTATTTGGCTGCGGTATTCTGTGAGGTGGAGGTACATAAAGATTGTGCTAGCACGTCTACTGCCTTAACACTATTGTTACGTAGTATTCGATTCTAGATATTTATTATTTTATGGTGCTTTGTGTGCAGGCTTTCGTTGTGTCAGTCGATAAAAGCTATAAGAATTTGAGACATTAAAAAAGGTATATATCGGATCGCCAAATTTTTTGTATTCCTAATGTCATTGGCATAGAATGCCATGCAATTTATTTTCGCACAATTATTACTTGCCTTAATTTATTAATAATCATCAGCCTGTATCTATCTATCCACTGCTGGATATAAGCCTTCCCCAATGCTTTCCACCAAATACGATCCTCCGCCTTCCGCATCCAGCCGCTTCCAGCCGCTTTCTTAAGGTCATCGGACCATCTAGAAGGAGGGCGTCCAACGCTTCGTCGTCCTACGCGCGGCTTCCACTCTAATACCTTTCTCCCCCATCTGCCATCACTCTGCAGATGTTTATTTAATTTATTAAGCCTATTAAAAAAAATGAAATTATGCAGTGTGCTACGAGAGACTGCGGGGAACCTTACCTTAATAGTACCCATGCGAAAAAAAAGTTAATAAAATAAAAATAAAAACGGGTTGCACTCCTGGAGTGCCGGCAGAATTGAAAACTTGAATATTAACGTAGTGCATTTTGGAATGGTTAGGGAATAAGTTCGCACGAATTGGTTTATTTATCAGTATAAAAGAATGAATATTGTATTTTACCACTGTATAGTATCCCCATACAACCATTTCAGTTGTAGTGTAGAAACTGTTACTTTTTGATGTTACTACACAGGTAACAAATATAGTAGCTGTGTCTACCTTGTTTTGACACCTCGACAAAAAGTGGGGAATTTAAGAAACATAAAAGTGGTTACATTTTAGAAAAGATGTTTCGTAAAATTATAGTAACATCGTTAACAGATTGTTACAGTTTTGAATGAACGATAATCGAATGATTGAACGTTTAATGCAACTTAAATCTGATATCATTTTACTTTTATGTCAATGTCATCGGCCATTACAAGTTATTATAATTACTCATTGTTTGTTACGGTAAATTTTAAATTGATTATAGTTATTTACAAAATGCGCAAGTTCGTTTGTCGAGAGAATTTGGAATATAATTCCAAATAATAAAGGCGCCGGCGATTTATGAAGACTTAAGATAAAACATTAACTTTTTTGTTAATTTTGTGATAAGAAAAATTAATATTCCATAGGTGTTATTGTTGCTAATTAGAGAGTTTAAATTATTTAGATCGAATATATATTATATGATACAATAATTTTTGCAAAAACATGTATTTATTTTGTTTTGATTTCAATTGAATTGATCTTGTAAGGCTATCACAATGTTCAGTTACTAAGTCGACACAAAGTGTACTTATTGCTCAATTCAGTAACAAAATCTATTATGGCCGTCGGAATAATCTGATGTCAGTGGTTCCAAACATGTATCATGTACCTATTGTCGTCATGCAGATTCGGCAAGTGAGTGACCATGAGCGTAGAGAGATTGATAAACTCTGTACTGGACACAATATTAGAAAATAAGTTAAACAGAACAGTATTAGTTCACATTAATAATCACAATAATTCAGATTAATGATCGCCAATATAGCTTTCGCCAAGGTCGTTCGGCTGGTGATCTTCTGGTATATTTGACTCAACATTGGGCGGAGACAGTAGAAAGCAAGGGCGACTGAACTTAGTCCAGCTGAATCCCTCAAAGACACAAGTTTGTGCGTTTACCGCAAAAACGTCCCCATTTGTCGTATCTCCCAGATTGGAAGGTACTCCCCTTACTATTAGCTATTAGCTCCAGCATTGGTATCTTGGGTGTTGACATATCGAGTATGTTCAGTTCCGTGGTCACTTGGAGTGCAAGGCCAAATTGGCCTCTAGGAAAATTAGCATCATCTGTAAAGCCTGACGGTATTTTACACCACAACATCGCCTTCAACTGTATAAAGCTCAAGTTAGGCCTCATATAGAATACTGTTCACATCTCTGGGCAGGTGCGCCCCAGTACTTACTTGCTCCTTTTGACCGCATACAAAAAACAGCTGTTCGAATCGTCGGTGACCCAATGATTTCTGATCGGCTGGGGTCTCTCTCTACACGCAGAGATGGGTCCTTCCACGTAGTCAAACTATTTTGTCCAACTGGTTTGACTACGAAGAAGAATTATGAATGTTGCATCTCTTTGCGTTCTATATAAATTATACCACGGGGAGTGCTCGGATGTGCTATTTGATTTGATACCTGCCGCTGAGTTCTACTATCGTACAACTCGCCATAAACAATAAATTAAAATTCCATCCTCATCATCTCGATATTTGGCGATATAATACAGTACTCTTTTTAAGACATTTTCTACCACGAACTGTGAAGTTGTGGAATCAACTTCCTCCAGCGGTATTCCCAAATAAATACGACATGGGAACCTTCTAGAACAGAGTCAATATTTCCCTTAAATGGCTGGCAATAGATCGGTGACCCTATGGTGTTGCTGTTTTCTATGGGCGGTGGTGATTGCTTTCCATCAGGTGACCCACATGCTCTGCTTGCATGATTATGCATTAACATGCTTGCCCCCTCTCATATAAAAAAAAAAAAACAATATGTCGGCTCCGTAGCCTAGTGGGTAGTGCACCTGCCTGCGAAGCTCGCGGTTCGATTCCCACCTAAGGCAAACATTTATGTGGTGAGCATTTGTGTTTGCCTTGTGTCTGGATGTAAGTTATCTATTACGGTATGTATTTATATTTGTAAATATATCAGCTTGCTGTTACCCATAGCATAAGTTTACTACAAGCTTAATTTGGGATCAGATGGCCCTGTGTGAAATATCCCCACATTATATTATTATTACATTAAAGATGTGCAAAGACGATAGTACGAAGTGTAGATGTAAAGTGAAGATGTCGAAGTTCCATGATTCTCTTTCCTCCTTTGAGCTGAATGAAGCTCCTTTTCTTGAACTGCGTGGAGTCGTCGGTAATAAGTAGTAGTATGTCTAAAAGGTTTACTCATACTGTTAATTGTTAATACGTACTAGCACTCAATTATCAGATAAAATGTTTGAGAACATACTGAACTTTTTTAATAGGAATCGAATATTCTAGAACTGTGTACTAGTTTCGACTATGTTTCAAAACTAAGTTAACTAATGTGCACATTTACTTGTATCTATTTAGACACAAAGTTTAATAACATTCTAGGAACAAAATGTAGTCACAGTATAAACACTTTTGGGTAGTTTTGTTCTTGATGTCATAACGTAACAGTGTGGATATATTTACGAAACATTGTTATCAAAAGTTAGTCTGACACATTTAAGTCGCGAAGTGTATACTCTGTTACAATATTTTGAGGCTAATCCTCACGCAGGCACAAAGCGTAGTAACAATTACGACATTGCAACCAGTCGATTATTTTGTTACCAAAATTTTAGTCACCACGACCGGATTTGGTTGTATGGGTCATTTATGATGATAATGATAGTATCATTTATGTGGTAAAATACAATATTCATTTATTGCGCTATAGTACAAAAACATGACAATTTATATTACATTAAAAATAAACAGCAGGCAAAGGCATACATTTTCGTCGCGCGGTAGAAAGAGAGGGGCATATAACTTCCTCTCCTACGCCGCGCCGGCGGTCTACTCTTCCACCGTCTTACGAAATTTCGATCAGGCCACGTGTCCTGACGCGAGTTTAACATTTTTTACCCATCCCAAAAAGAGCACAACGCCGCTAAAGAAGTTTTCACTTCAAAAATGCCATAGATTTATAGTATACTACGATTTATCGATTCCTGCTTGTCGTAGCTAACATGAGAATAGAGAATGTCGACATTTTATATAACGATGTGTTGTTCCACTTTTTTAACACGAAAAATAATAACAGTAAATTCTTTCTCAAGGATCAAAGGAAAAATCAGAGTTTGTGTGGATAATAATGTACTCGTATTCCGTGGAGTGATTAAAACAAAACTTGTATGTTTTCTAAGTGTTTTAAGAAACAAACTCAAAACTACGGACATATTGTATAGGTATGTGTAGGATGAAAAGAGTGAGAGGAAAATTATTGAATATAGGCGAACAAAGAACACTTAATGGTCATTATTTTTTGCATGATTCATTGACACGTTCCGCCTGAGCCGAGTGTGCAAGCGAGAGCGCGGAACATGCGATGGAGAGGCACGATCGGCCTAAGCGTTCGGCTTGTGACGCATCTCTCTCTTCAACTCCATCGGCCGATGTTTTGCACAAAAAAACCAGCCAAGTGCGAGTCGGACTCGCACACCAAGGGTTCCGTACCATGATCTATAGTAACGGCAAAAAAAAATCACGTTTGTTGTATTGGAGCCCCCCTTAAATATTGTTTTATTAAAATTTAATTATTTATTTTTAAAGTAAATATTATGTGAGTATTTCAAGCGTCTACCTATTAGCGTTATCAATTGCGAGCAAAAACGAGCACAAAAATCACGTTTGTAGTATGGGAGCCCCCTTAAATATTTATTTTAATCCGTTTTTTAGTATTTGTTGTTATAGCGGCAACAGAAATACATCATCTGTGAAAATTTCAACTGTCTAACTATCACGGTTCATGAGAAACAGCCTGGTGACAGACGGACGGATGGACGGACGGACGGACAGCGGAGCCTTAGTAATAGGGTTCCTTTTTACCCTTTGGGTACGGAAACCAAAAAATATATATACGGCGTAACTGTGTCATGTCGGTTAGTTATTTTTTAATAGATCATTCTGTGATCTCAGCAATGATCTCTGAGGGTGGGCCAAAATTTCAACATCACTTCTTATATTATATGTCTTGTTGTATTTGTGTACCATTGTATGTGTGAAGTTGAAATAAATATATTTCTATATCTATAATAAAGGTAGTTTTATTCAAGAACTTGGTTAAATCGTTCTTGACACTAATCCAGTTCCACTTTGTATTTCCTGAAGATCAAAACGTTTAGTTTCTTGAGAGAATGTCTGTGGAAAATTGAGATTACAAAGTGATTCTATATTCAGAAGTTGTCCGTCTCGGTAAGCCGAGAAGTCGGTAGCTTGTAACCACCCGCAGCCAACCAGACACCGGCCATTTTAAATAACAAATACTAATACTACGCTTTTATAATAATAATAATTTATTTGACGAAAATATTTAGTACATTGCGACTATATAACTAATACACACACTAACCTTATCACATCATACTTTTTAATCAATTATTTATTTATTTAGTCATGAGTACTGCCGTCTAAACTAGGCGTAGCCTGTATCTTGGACGACAGTTTCTTCCGGTGCCACAATAATTATTGTTAACGTATTATGTGTACACAATGTTACAAGTAAGTCATCACGACACTATTTCACACGTTTTGGGATGACACAGCGGTTTGGGATGGCTACTGTAACTCCGAAATTACGGATTAGACTCCCGCACAAGACAAAACTATTGTGTGCAATGAACATGTCTGATTATCTTGGTCTGGGTGTTCTTTTTATGTATTATATTAAATGTGTTTACAAGAAAAGTGTAGTTAAGTATATTTATCAATTAGTGTGTAGCCACAGTACAAGCCTTGATTAGTTTGGAACTATATGGCGGTGTGTAATTTTATCCAGCAATGTTTAATTGCTCTAAGCCTCTTCGATTGAGGAAAGACTCGTATACTAGCAGTGAGATGAAGGGTCTAAACACACTACACCAAAGATACGCGACTGAAGTTCGGCGTCATTACGCTTGCAATACTTTTTCAATCAATCATTTCATATCGATATACACATTTGACCAAAATCACGTGGTGTTTTTTAATTACCCATCTTAATTACGCGGAATTTCGGCCGCGGCATTTCGGCCGTGGAATTTCAGCTTAGTGTGGTTTGACACTAATGATTGACGACGACGAATATCGATTTACTAATGTAATGTCACAGAATAATATACTCTATAATGTCAAACTATGAAAATGAAAAAGAATATGATTTCGTTGGTACGCCGTCAAATTGTCAACAAAACATTAGAAATAAACGCAACAAAACGTTCAGTAAAATTAAAACTGGGTTAGAGGTCCCTTGTCAAAAGTGCGAAACTCTGACGGTCAGACCAACAAGGTTTTGTTAATTGTATAAAGTTTTATTAAATAACTAGCAGCCCGCGTCACACACTTTGCTGTAGCTCAATCTCATTCCAGTGGATTTCCTATACAAACCATTTCCTGACAATGAAACAGCAGACTATGTAAATAAAAAAATACAAAAAATATTATGATGAAATTTGTCGTAATTTTTTCTGATATATCTTCTTCTATATATATAAAAGAAAGTCGTATTTGTTACAACACTTATAACTCGAGAACGGCTGGACCGATTGCCATGGTTTTTGATTTGTTGGATTTGTTTCCGTCCCGAATAGCAGAATAACTCTTAAAAACATTGGAAAATTCTCGAAAAAATAAAATAAAAGAAAAAACATTTTCCCATACAAATGAAAGTGTCAGTTGAAAAAGGGATTACGATATTTATTGGTTGTCAAATATCAAAACGTCAAATCGATTGGTGTCACTTTTATGTCGCGAAAGTTGTCTGTGATTTGTTATGAAAATTTAAAAATGTCAAATCGATAGAGGTGAAAACGCTTTTCCCATGGGGTTCGAGCGCAAGAATCAAATCAGAGTAAACATCAAAAGAAATGACAATTACAAATCACCAAAATGATAAAACCTATTTCAAAACTAAAAAAAATAAAACAAAACGTTTTTTTAAAAAAAAATTAACAATAAGGAAATCTTTATTTTTATGAAATCTTCAGTTTTTATGGATACGGGTCTTCCCTCAACCGAAGGGGTTTAGAGCGTACTCCAACACGCTGCTCAACTGCGGGTTGGCGGAGGCCAGTGTTTTCGAACCGCCTAAAGGCCACTGACTTAACGACTGTCATTAAATGATAACAACCGGGACCGACAGCTTAACGTGCCTTCCGAAGCACGGAGGAGCTCAAGATGAGCTAATGATAACAACCGGGACCGACGGCTTAACGTGCCTTCCGAAGCACGGAGGAGCTCAAGATGAGCTAATGATAACAACCGGGACCGACGGCTTAACGTGCCTTCCGAAGCACGGAGGAGCTCAAGATGAGCTAATGATAACAACCGGGACCGACGGCTTAACGTGCCTTCCGAAGCACGGAGGAGCTCAAGATGAGCTAATGATAACAACCGGGACCGACGGCTTAACGTGCCTTCCGAAGCACGGAGGAGCTCAAGATGAGCTAATGATAACAACCGGGACCGACGGCTTAACGTGCCTTCCGAAGCACGGAGGAGCTCAAGATGAGCTAATGATAACAACCGGGACCGACGGCTTAACGTGCCTTCCGAAGCACGGAGGAGCTCAAGATGAGCTAATGATAACAATCGGGACCGACGGCTTAACGTGCCTTCCGAAGCACGGAGGAGCTCAAGATGAGCTAATGATAACAACCGGGACCGACGGCTTAACGTGCCTTCCGAAGCACGGAGGAGCTCAAGATGAGCTAATGATAACAACCGGGACCGACGGCTTAACGTGCCTTCCGAAGCACGGAGGAGCTCAAGATGAGCTAATGATAACAACCGGGACCGACGGCTTAACGTGCCTTCCGAAGCACGGAGGAGCTCAAGATGAGCTAATGATAACAACCGGGACCGACGGCTTAACGTGCCTTCCGAAGCACGGAGGTGCTCAAGATGAGCTAATGATAACAACCGGGACCGACGGCTTAACGTGTCTTTCGAATCACGGAGGAGCTCGAGGTAATATAAACCCATCCGTGTACAGGCTACGGTCGACGTTGCTTAACTTGCGTGTTCAATTAGACTGACACGCGCAATGACGCCATCAAGCTTCTCTATTATTTTCTACTATTCATTGTTTTAATTTCATAAAATCATAAATTTAGTTCAGCTAATATGTACCACGACATTCATTGATTTTTAGGCGGTACGAAGTTCGCCGGGGCAGCTAGTTATAATATAAATAAATCCAATAAATCGAAGATCATAAAAATCGATCGAGCTGTTTATGAGGTAGGTATATGGTGTAACTAACCCGACTTTGTTTCATAGGTATATATAGATATACTCAACTATATTATTTGTTACTGTAGCAATTTCAAACATTCATAATTTAATTTAAAATCAAATAAATATCTTCAATGCCCGAAAAGTGTCACTTTCGATAGTGACACTTTTCGGGCATTGAAGATATTTATAACATGGCACGGAAGTAAAATATTGCAGAATAATGATTGCGCATTAATAAAATAAAAAAGAAGAAAAACAGTGTTTTGTTTGTATACAAAAATCTATTATCTATATGAATATATAAATAAATATTCCTGGATTAGTTACACAGTGTCATCTAGTCCCAAACTAAGCAAAGCTTGTACTATTAGTACTAGATAACTAATACATTTACTTAAATTCATTGTTTTCTAAATATATACATATAATACACAGAAAACACCTGGACCAAGACAAACAGACATGCTCATGCACATAAATATTTGTCTTATGCGGGGATCGACGCCCCGACTCTCGGGGTCAAGTACACATTGCAAACCATTCAACAGTCGGGCTCGTCTAAAACGTAGAGTTAAACGTCTATAAGTATAGACTTGCAATGGTAATGAAAGTTGAACCAATAAATTTGTAAAATTGGTTGAAATTGTTAGAAACTTTATTTTCAACTCGGGCTTCATTGTGTTTTCATCAATAAATTAAAATATTGTTTACTAGCTGCCCGCCTCGGGTTAGAAAGTGATGTTTTATTTTCTTAATTTTCGCAATTTTTACTTCTTTTCTTTCCATAAGAACCTTCCATATACCTTAACGAAAATATTAAAATAAAAATTTGCAGTATTGGTCGAACCGATCTCGAGTTTTGCGCTTAGAAAATGCCATTTTTATTTATAGATACTGGCTGTATATTCGCAACGTCATTTGCGTGTGTGAGAGTGTTTTTATTTCCTTTAAAAGCCTGGCAACGGATCGGTGACCCCTTGGTGTGGCTGGCGGTGGTGATTCCTTTCCACCAGGTGACCCACAGTTTGCACACTTCTAATATACTCGTATATAAAAAAATATTTATTTTATTTAAGCAAACGAAACAGAGGAATTCCTATAAATTTCCTTTATAGATTATTCTAAGCAATTACAGAACTTACTTATAGAATAATTGGATTTTTTTAAATAGTTGTAGATTTTTATGGGGAAAAAAACCAGCGGCAACACGCGTTTTTGTATGAAATACAGGGTATCAATATGAAATATTATTGTTTATCAATGCGTCAGCTGAAATTGTTAGGCCCTACCACAAATTTACTGTCAATATCAATTTGGAAATGTGATAGACTTTTCGGAAACCCACGCAATTGGTGATGAGGCAAGAGTAAGCACAAATATTATTGTTTATTTTTATACAACCTTATGCATACTAGATTTTGTTACATATATTAACACAAGTTGTACCCCCTACTGTACCTGCATAGCCGTAGATAGCCAATGCCCATTTTAAAAGTTCGTTCATAATATTGGTGTAAGATTTTTTTTTATACTACGTTGGGTGGCAGACAAATATACGACCTACCTGATGTGAAGCGGCTACCGTAGCCATATTAACGCTCGCAACATAAAATATTGCTCGCGCAACGCCGCCCCCGTTGCCAATTCAGCATCTCCTTTCTTTCTGGTGACCTCACTCACTCGCAGGAACACAACAACCCTCAAGGGAATTGTTATTTGGCTGCGGTGTTCTGTGAGGTGGAGGTACATTCCCCAGTCGGGTAGCTTACAATTACGCTCCCTATCTCTCTTTTCGCCACAGCTTCGTTTGTCAGTCAGCAGGGTGCACCGCGTGCAGGTGAAGTTGACTTTGGTTTAAAGATGTTGACGAACCACTTACACCCTTTTTTTAATCGGATGAGTATATAATCACACAAATTAAAAACTTTACCTCTTTATTGTTATTTTAGTAGACAACCGTTAATGTTTAGGGTCAGCCGTCCATTCACTTTAAGCAAGAGAAACAGCGTTAATGAATTTGATGCCTGGTAGAAAGTAAACTCGTAACTTCCGTAACTTCCCCTCCCTTTTCCCCTTTACTTCCCCTCTATACAAAACAATGTATCGTTAGCCATACAACCAAACCAATGATGTCCGGGCAGTGTGCGTATTTCACGCTGGGATCGGGCGTAAATCTTCCATCTTATGTAATTTGCTAAGTTAGCGGATAATAGCATACATGCCGACGTGATATGAAACAAATATCAGTAGGTAACTATTTGGGTTACTGGAACTACATTAATAGAGGTTTGTTTCAGCGGAGTTTCGTCGCATTATATTTTGTATACAGTCCCGCCAGTGTGACATCTAAAATATGTTGAATTGATTTTTATCTGTTACTAGCTGGCCCGGCAAACGATTTTTTGCCATATACATGATTATCATACAAGAGTGAAAATTATAATAAAAAAAAAATTGCCAATAAAATTAAATTAAATATTTAAGGTGTCACCCTTATCATTTAGGAGTAAGAAAAAAAGATGTTGGCCGATTCTCAGACCTACCCGATATGCACACAAAATTTCAGAAAAATCGGAGAAGTTTGGTAACAAACATCGCGACACGAGAATTTTATATATTAGATTTACGTCACTATCCCTAGACATTTTATGAAAACCAGACCAATCAGGACGTGAACGGATTTTTAGACGACGTATTTTCTGATTCCTTTCCTATTTGTTAATAAGTCACTGATCCAGTTTTTACCCGACTACGGCGAAGCAGAAGGGAGGGTTATGATTTTGACCTGTATGTATTTATGTATGTATGTGGCTACGGATGTTCATCTGTTCCCTCATAACTTTTAAACAAGTTATCATAATAACCGGCCAAGAGCGAGTCGGACTCGCGCACTAAGGGTTCCGTACCATTATCTATAAAAACTACAAAAAAAATCACGTTTGTTGTATGGGAGCCCCCTTAAATATTTATTTTATTCTATTTTTTAGTATTTGTTGTTATAGCGGCAACAGAAATACATCATCTGTGAAAATTTCAACTGTCTAACTATCACGGTTCAAGAGATACAGCCTGGTGACAGACGGACGGACGGACAGCGGAGCCTTAGTAATAGGGTTCCTTTTTACCCTTTGGGTACGGAACCGTAATTAGACAAATGAGGTGTCGTTGGAAGCCTCTTGATCGTCTGCTGGTTGTAGGCTACATGACGTCACGTTAAAATTGCTACAGCGCCCTCGAGGGGACATAAAGTAAAGAAGTAAAAAAAATATTTTTTCTTGACGGTGTCGTGTGGGGTATCAAATGAAAGAGCTTTGTTAGCACATTTCAAATATATAAATATTATTAGCTGTTGCTCACAGGTTTGCTTGCAATCACCTGATTTTAATTTTGCAAGAGTTTATAAATTCAGACACCAAATGTAATAAAATCCAAAGATTGTATAATATCCAAATACTTTAATACAATATGAAACAATAAAACCTTAACTGCTATATGAGTCTGCTCTGCATAATAAGTATATCTAACACGAACATAATTCCAAAATAAGTTAAATAAAAATAAAGTTTAAAAAACTAAAACCCGACTACTAAAAACACGTACTATAAAACAATTACCGACTTTTAAATAAACAACTTACTTTTGTACTATGCTTACACGTAGTATATTTTAACGTAGTTTTTTATACATCATACTGATAGGGTTATGTTTAAAGGATAGCCGTGGTCGTATGCCGATTTAATTTCATTATTCTAATGAATCTGTTTTGCTACAGTAGGTGGCATACGCCCACGACTATCCTTTAAACATAACCCTATCAGAATGATGTATAAAAAACTACGTGTAAGTAAGTTGTTTATTTAAAAGTCGGTAATTGTTTTATAGTACATACATAATAATTTCAGCGGAGACTATTATCTTGTTTCGTACTTTTTAGAGCGTGTTATTAGTAGTATGGTTTTAGTTTTTTAAACTTTATTTTTATTATGAAATATGATTGTAGACAGCTTAATCCAACCTTAGCTCACAGACTACTTGACAAGAGCGCACACATGCCACAAGCCAGTGTAAAATAAAATTACACGAGCAAAGGGAAATCTTTATCAGTGTCATCTCAGATTGACTTAAAAATGGTATATTAGTTTTAATAATGATGATAAAATTTGACGAGCTCGGTGGTCGAATGGTTAGCAATGGCCACTTTGACTCCGAGTTCGTGGGTTCGATTCCCGCACAAGTCGAACATTTGTGTGCATGAACATGTTTGTTTGTCTTGGTCTGGGTGTTTTCTATATATTATAAGTACGAGTATATACTTACAAAAAAAATGTATTTAAGTACATTTATCAGTTGTCTAGTACCCATAACACAAGCTTTACGCTTAATTTGGGACTAGATGGCGCTGTGTAAACTGTCCAGAAATATTTATTTATATTTAATGCAATGCAATAACATAATGCACCTAAAAATATTACCGCATTATATTGACGACGTATGATATTGTCGAGAATGGACAGATAAGCAAATATGCATTTAAAGCTCTACTAATGTTATAAATGTGTGTAAGTTTGTGAGGATGTATTACATATATGAATAAATAAATACAGACAACCGCAGCCAAAATAACAATTCCCTTGAGGGTTGTTGTGTTTCTGCGAGTGAGTGCGGTCGCCATAAGGTGCTGCATTGGCTGCAGGTGTAGCGGCGCGCGAGCGATATTTTATGTTGCGAGCGTTAATATGGCTACGGTAACCGCTTCACTTCAGTTCGCTTCACTTCACATCAGGCGGGCCGTATGTCTGTATTGTCTGATTTAAAGTTAAAACTATATATATATATATATATATATATATATATATATATATATATATATATAAACACCTCTTTGCACACTAAGTTGATCCCGCCACGACCCCGTACATTGCCGACTCCACCTTTTGCACCGAATAACTTGAATCCAGTTGCGTCGCATTATATTATGCGCTGTTGCCAAATGTATTCGTCGATAGTACATTATACTCCATACATATTTTTTCAACAATTTCATGCAATAGTCGATCCGTAACGACTAAATTTTTTAAATGCACGAAGACTTTTTGGCTCTGTATATATTTCAAAAATCAATTACTTGTGTTGATCAATATATATACTCGTCATCATCATCATCAGGTCCATTTTAGTCTCCACTACAGGAGCACGACCCTCTCTCGTCCGTCCTAAACGGAAGGAGGATTTGGCCTACACTCCCCACGCAGGCCAGACGGGTTGGGGAGGCTTACATACTCGTACTTCCAGTAATACTTGTTTTGATCCGAATAGGTACCGATACCGTAACGGTAGATCAATTATGAATATATTATACCTAATCTAGATATTTTATATTCGCAATGCTCCATACATTGTAAGTTTAGGGGTGTGAGTGGTTCATCAACATCTTTGAACCAAAGCCAACTTCACCTGCACGCGGTGCACCCTGCTGACTGACAAACGAAGCTCTGGCGAAAAGAGAGGTAGGGAGCGTAATTGTAAGCTACCCGACTGGTGAATGTACCTCCACCTCACAGAATACAGCAGCCAAATAACGGTTCCCTTGAGGGCTGTTGTGTTCCTGCGAGTGAGTGAGGTCACCAGAAATATGGCTACGGTAACCGCTTCACATCAGGCGGGCTGTATGCTTGTCTGCCACCCGACGTAGTATAAAAAAAAAGATCCGCCTCGGGTGTAACGGTGGAGGCGCGGTGGTAGCACCTTACACCGCACCTCGCGCCCTTTGGTTTTCCCAGGACATTGAGTAAGGGGTTTTTCAAGAATGGCGTGAAGGAGTTTTTACAGTTGCAACGTATGAGTGATGCCTCTGTTGTCGTTGAGTTCATAGGCTGCGATGACTGCATACATTTTTGGCGCGCGGCAGAAAGAGATGTTACTTCCTTTCCTACGCCGCGCCGGTGGTCTTCTCTCCCTCCGCCTTACGAATTTTCCATCAATTCTCCAGTTGGGAGTCGAATTGGCGGTCGAGTTAGGTATCGAGTTGCGGGTCGTGTTAGGGATCGAGTTAGGGATCGAGTTGGGGGTCGAATTGTGAGTGGAGTTGTGGGTCGAGTTTTGGTTCGAGTTGGGGATCGAGTTGGGGTCGAGTTGGGGGTCGTGTAGGGGATCGAGTTGGGGGTCGTGTAGGGGATCGAGTTGGGGTAGTTGGGGGTCGAATTGGGGATCGAGTTGGATGTCGAGGTGGGGGTCGAGTTGGGGGTCGAGTTGGGGGTCGAGTTGGGGGTCGAGTTGGGGGTCGGGTTAGGGGTCGAGTTGGGCTTCGAGTTAGGGGTCGTGTTGGGGGTCGAGCTTCCTTTCCTACGCCGCGCCGGTGGTCTTCTCTCCCTCCGCCTTACGAATTTTCCATCAATTCACGTGTCCTGATGCGAGTTTAACATATTTTCCAAATAGCGGGGTTGAGTTGGGGGTCGAGTTGGGGGTCGAGTTGGATGTCGAGGTGGGGGTCGAGTTGGGGATCGCGTTGGGGGTCGTGTTGGATGTCGAGGTCTGAGTCGAGTTGGGGGTCGAGTTGGGGGTCGTGTTGGGGGTTGAGTTGGGGGTCGAATTGGGGATCGACTTGGGAGTCGAGTTGGGGGTCGAATGGGTGTTCGAGTTGGATGTAGAGGTGGGGTGGGGGTCTGGGGGTCGAGTTGGGGTCGTGTTGAGAGTCGTGTTGGGTGTCGAGTTGTGAGTCGAGTTGGGGGTCGAGTTGGGCTTCGAGTTGGAGGTCGTGTTGGGGTCGAGCTAGGGGTCGAGTTGGGGATCGAGTTGAGGGTCGAATTGGGGTTCGAGTTGGATGTCAAGGTGGGGGTCGAGTTGGGGGTCGTGTTGGATGTCGAGTTTTGAGTCGAGTTGGGGGTCGAGTTGGGGATCGAGTTGCGGGTCGAGTTGGGGGTTGAGTTGAGTTGAGTTAATAAGCACGGACGAGAACGGACCAGTACGAGCGAGCATGGACGAGCATGGACGAGCAAACGAATTAAATAAAGAAACATGTGGCACTCGGGGACTGCCGCGGTAAAGCTATTGCATAGCATTTTTTATCAACTTGTTTTTTCATTTTTCTTCAAATCTTTCTGACGTTGATAATATGCCCTTTGACGTTCATAATTTCTTTTTCTTTTTAGCTCTTTAAGTTTTTCTTCTCTATAAAACGTAAAGAGCTAGGTATAAATAATAGGTATAAACAATAGGTATAAATAATTAGGTATAAATAGTGTAAAATTCAACTCAAAACTGAACTCAAAACTCAACTCAAAACTCGAATCAACACAAAACTCAACTCAAAACTCGAATTAACTCAAAACTCAACTCAAAACTAAACTCAAAACTCAACTCAAAACAACTGAAAACTGAACTCAAAACTCAACTCAACACTAAACTCAAAACTCAACTCAACACTAAACTCAAAACTCAACTCAACACTAAACTCAAAACTCAACTCAAAACAACTGAAAACTGAACTCAAAACTCGACTCAAAACTCAACTCAACACTCAACTTCACTAACACTCAACTCAACTCAACACTCAACTCCACTCAACACCCAACTCAACTTAAAACTCAACTCACCTCAAAACTCAACTCACCTCAAAACTCAACTCACCTCAAAACTCAACTCATAACTGAACTCAAAACTCACCTCAAAACTCAGCTCAAAATTTCAACTCTAAACTCAGCTCAAAACTCAACTCAAAACCCAACTCACTTCAAAACTCAACTCTAAACTCAGCTCAAAAGTCAACTCATAACTCAACTCAAAACTCAACTCAAAACTCGAATCAACTCAAAACTCAACGCAAAGCTCTACTAAATACTCAACTCAAAACGCGAATCAACTCATAACTCAACTGAAAACTCGAATCAACTCAAAACTCAACGCAAAACTCACCTCAAAACTCAACTCTAAACTCAGCTCAAAACTTAGCTCAAAACTGAACTCAAAACTAAACTCAGAACTCGAATCAACTCAAAACCCAACTCACCTCAAAACTCAAGTCAAAACTCGAATCAACTCAAAATTCTACTCAATACTCAACGCAAAACTCTATTCAAAAGTCAACTCAAATCAAAACTCAAATCAAAACTCTACTCAAAACAACTCTAAACTCAGTTCAAAACTGATTTAAAAACTCAACTCACCTCGAAACTCAACTCAAAACTAAACTCTGCTCAAAACCCCGCTCAAAACTCAGTTCAAAATGGCACTCAAAACTCGAATCAACTCAAAACTCAACTCAAAATTCAACTCAAAACTCAACTCAAAACTCAAATCAAAACTCCACTCAAAAATGAAATCTGCTACACTCAAATCAACTCAACACTCAACTCATGCCACACGTTTTTTTTAAGACAAGATTCTCTACTACTTTGAGGGAATTTGAAATATTAGCTAGACATTATTATGTTACTGTAGACAGTAATATAGTAGCCGAAATGTGCCAATGAGGAAGCCCTTGGCAAATGCTGCGCCCTGATTGGCCCATTTGAATTGGATCAACAACTGCTCATACGCCAAAAAGGTAGATTTGTATAAAAATCCCTTAATTATTATTATTTCTCATCGTGACACTTGCGGCTCCGAACGGAGCTACATATTTATGGTCAGCTTGCATTGGATCAACAAAAGAGGCCCGGATCAACAAGTGAAAATTGATCAACAAATTACTACCTATACGGCACGTCTGAGCCACAAAGTGCCCAAAGGGATATCTATATATATATATATATTGATTAGGTTAAGCTTGTGATCAACATAAACCGAGCGAGCGAAGCAATCGAGGCTCGACTTGCTTTTGGAGAGTGAGGTGTACTCGAGGTTAAACAAGTCAAAACTAGGAACGCCTAGATTTCGTGTATTGACTGTAATATAATATATATATATATATATATATATATATATATATATATATATATATATATATATATATATATATATATATAACGTCCTCGGCCAAAACTACATTTGAATTCGAAAGTAGTTTTGGCCAACGTTCATATTCTAATTTATTTTGACCAATTTTTGCAGTGAAAACTAGATTTGTCTGGTTATTAGTTTTGACATGGGTACTAGTTATCTGATAAATCTACTTAAATAAGGTGCTGATCCAAGATTTCGTTCAGGTAGGGTCATTTTTAGGGTTCCGTACCCAAAGGGTAAAAAGGAACCCTATTACTAAGGCTCTATTTGGGGTGTAAGTGGTTCATCAAGATCTTTGAACCAAAGCCAACTTCACCTGCACGTGGTGCACCCTGCTGACTGACAAACGAAGCTCTGGCGAAAAGAGAGGTAGGGAGCGTAATTGTAAGCTACCCGATTGGGGAATGTACCTCCACCTCACAGAATACCGCAGCCAAATAACAATTCCCTAGAGGGTTGTTGTGTTCCTGCGAGTGAGTGAGGTCACCAGAAAGAAAGAAAGGAAGGAGATGCTGCGTTGGCAGCGGGGGTGGCGGCGCGCGAGCGGTATTTTATGTTGCAAGCGTTAATATGGCTACGGTAACCGCTTCACATCAGGCGGGCCGTATGCTTGTCGGCCACCACGAAGTAGTATAAAAAAAAAAAAAAAAAAAAAGGCTCCCCTGTCCGTCCGTCCGTCTGTCACCAGGCTGTATCTCATGAACCGTGATAGTTAGACAGTTGAAATTTTCACAGATGATGTATATCTGTTGCCGCTATAACAACAAATACTAAAAAATAGAATAAAATAATTACTTAATGGGGCCCATACAACAAACGTGATCTTTTTGCTCGTTTTTGCTCGCATTTGATAACGGTAACAGGTAGACACTTGAAATACTCACATAATATTTAGATTATTTATTCACTTTAAAAATAAAAATAAAACAAATATTTAAGGGGGGCTCCCATACAAGAAACGTTTTTTTTGCCGTTCTTATAGATAATGGTACCTACGGAACCCTTCGTGCGCGAGTCCGACTCGCACTTGGCCGGTTTTTGCGTAACACCTAGTAGACATCAGGGCCGGTGTTTGTCACTATCACAAGAATAAACGTATAAACGTATTTGGATGAAATTCGGTTCACGTTATACAAGCTGGATATTTGGATTGACACATAGGATACTATTTTTCTCGGTACTGTTATCACGCGAGGCGAAGCCGCAGTTAGAAGTTAGTCTTTAAAATTATTATAGATATCGAAACCACGACATTTCTATACCACAGTTATACTCTATCTATCTTTGGTATTATCTGACCCTGAAATCACGATTGTGATGATTTGACAAATGCATAGACTGGCGGGTGCACATTGAATTGAGACATGATGTTAACTTGCGATTTTCCAATTTTGATATATAAAACTAAAATACTATATATTTTTATAGCAAAGAGAGTAAAATTTTTATAGCCGAATACGATATTTATTATCTTGCTTTCCTAAGGTTCCATATTGAACGAAAATTCTTTATTGTACTTTTCTTGAGTGGTATGTAAATATTAATAATTCTTTCGCGCTTGCAACCTAAGTTACTAGGGCATTTTTTGCTGATTATTATTTTACTACTATGTATTTGCAAATCTAAGAGTAGTACTATATGAAAAAACAATACTCAAACGACATACCTAAGCTAAGTTACCAAGAGTAAAATTGAAGTGAAAGTGGTCTGTGAAAATTTTAACTGATTAACTATTTTAATTAAAACATAAAAACAGATTGGACAAACACACAAAACAACCATAATATTAGAGGTATCTTATCATCATCCTTTGGGTAAATTTAGGTAGGTGTGTTGATTGTAACTGGTTCAATGAAAATTTATTCTCACAAAACAATGAAATGCTCACGGCAAATTTTATATTAACAATCCATATGGAATTAATTATTAATTAAACGCATTTCAAAGGTTTGGAATGTACTCGTAGCTTTAATTTAATTAAAGCAATTATGTCAGACTGTCCTCGCTTACTTGGCTTATTTCAACAGCAAATGCCTCTCCATTTCCCAATAGTCCTGTTTACAGAATTTTACAGCCTTGTAAATAAATAGGAAACGGTCTCCTAAACGGCGAAAAAAACAATCAAATTACACAAATTGTACGAGAACTACTTAAATTTCAATCTCGAGGGTTTCCTTATTGAATTTGTTACATTTGTATAGAGTTACTGTCCATTCCAATAAATATACATGGAGAGGCTGTTTGTGTGGGTGAACGTTGTTGAATGAAAAGATTATTATATCATGTCTCCTCTACCCAAAGGTTTCCTGGAAGAGATCGCTAAGCGATAAGGCCGCCTTTTGTACTTAATAAGTCATTATTGTCATTATTTTTACTGTTTTTGGTGCAATAAAGAGTATTGTATTGTATTATTGATTTTATTTGCTTATATGTAGAGCGATTATATACAAGAAATTAATAGTTAGGACTACACTCTCCTACATATACTCCCAAATTATAAGAAAAGTTTAACAAAAAATAAATCAATAGTCACTGTTTATTTACATTCCTTTGTAAAATATGTTTAATAAATATTATAAAATATTAGTAACTAATATGTATAAAAGTCTTGAGAATGAAAGGACAATGGGCGTTCTTGCACAAAGACAAAAATTTGCGGCCACTTCAGAAATGTTGCTAGAATAAAAGTTCATATCCTACACGACGTTTTATTGTATGACAGTAATTCATGAATTTATCATGGAAAAAAGTTTGCTTACCTACTAATGTTTTCACAGATTGAAAAAAAATTAAGGACACGGTAAATACGTCATCTATACACACACACATATATATTTCCATTTGTCTGTCCGTCCATATGTCACAGCCACTTTTTTCCGAAACTATAAGAACTATACTGTTGAAACTTGGTAAGTAGATGTATTCTGTGAACCGCATTAAGATTTTCACACAAAAATATAAAAAAAACCCTATACTTAGAACAGAACTCAATTTTTTTTTTCTTCAAACCCAATCCATAGATACCCAAACTATGGATAGGTCTTCAAAAAATATATTGAGGTTTCTAATATAATTTTTTTCTAAACAGTATATTATATATATATTTCTGAATAGTTTGCGCGAGAGGCACTTCCAAAGTGGTAAAATGCCCCCGCTGTAACTTCTAAAATAAGAGATAAATAAAACTAAAAAATATACATGATGTACATTACCATGCAAACTGCCACTGAAAATTGGTTTGAGCGAGATCTAAAATATCTAATCTTGGCGGCTTTTTTGTTATATTTGTTATTGCCAAGAGAATGTTGTTATCAAAGAAAAAAATAAGAAAACTGAAAAACTATATGAAATTTTCTAATGTAACTTTATGTCGTTTGACAGAACTGTCAGTTATTTGACAGATTGCGTGAAACCAATTCGAATTCAATATTCATTGTTAAGAAGACAGGATAACGTCTGTCGGGTCAGATAGTTTATAATAAATAAGGTTGACTGGACGAGATCCCCATGTGGGATAAGTCCGCCTTTGTATCGCTTTATTTTTCATGTACATTGTAATTTGAACAATAAAGATCATACAAACAAACAAATATCAGCGTTAATACTATGAAACCTTCACGTGTTATCAATAAGAACTGGGGTGTAAGTGGTTCATCAAGATCTTTGAACCAAAGCCAACTTCACCTGCACGTGGTGCACCCTGCTGACTGACAAACGAAGCTCTGGCGAAAAGAGAGGTAGGGAGCGTAATTGTAAGCTACCCGACTGGGGAATGTACCTCCACCTCACAGAATACCGCAGCCAAATAACAATTCCCTTGAGGGTTGTTGTGTTCCTGCGAGTGAGTGAGGTCACCAGAAAGAAAGGAAGGAGATGCTGCGTTGGCAGCGGGGGTGGCGGCGCGCGAGCACTATTTATGTTGCAAGCGTTAATATGGCTACGGTAACCGCTTCACATCAGGCGGGCCGTATGCTTGTCTGCCACCCGATGTAGTATAAAAAAAAAAAAAAAGAATTTACACATTAACATTGACACATTAAGTGTACCATGAAACACTTAATGGCAAACGAATGGACATCCTAGGAAAGGCATACCCGGACCTGGAGGACTACAGGCTCTTCCCTATAAGCGGCATACTGAAGTACATGGAACATGTCTCCAGACAGGCAGGGGAGAGTGACAAAAGGATTAGGGAGAACACAAAAGATCCATGAGGATCGACGTGTCACCGGTGCTGAAGCACTGGACCCGCTCTATGATAAGATAAGATACCAATAAGAAAAAATACGTTCACATGTTTTTGAAAATTATCTGAACAAATCGGGCGAAAGTAATAAAGTTTTACAAATAAATGAACTACACTAATATATTACTTTATAGACGATTATAGACGAGCTCGGTGGTCAAATGATTAGCAATGGCCACTTTGACTCCGAGGTCGCGGGTTCGATTCCTGCACAAGACAAAATTTTTTGTATTGTGTTAAAGAACATGTCTGTTTGTTATGTATAATAAGTATTTATTTACAAAAAAAAAATTAAGTACATTTATTAGTTGTCTACGACTAGATGGCGTTGTGTTGAAATTGTCCAGAAACATTTATTTATATTTATTATTATTATTTCAACTTCTTCAGTAAGCCTCTAGCGTAGCGAAAAATACGAAGTCTATGTCTGAAATATTCACAATACATAACTTGGGTTTTCAAGATGACAAACGACAAGATAAATCCAAGGAATCTAAGGTCGCAATCTACGGAGAGTCGCGAATAGGGAAAATGCACCTGTGCACCACATGCGAATGCAGAAATTGCATTGGCTGAAAAGCTCATGTTAGTTTTAATGTTCGTCTCTCACCACTGAGTCAATGCAGGGTACACACTCGTATACTGGTATATAAATGCTTCTTCAGATCAAATCTATATACATATATAAATATCGTGTCACATTGTTTGCAGTCGCATTCCTCTGAAATGGCTAGACCGATTTTGATGATTTTATTTGGTAGGTACAAGAATAGGTTGTAATTTTCTTTAACCACTAAGGTTTTAACAGCTAAGGCAAACAAGCATAGGGCCTGCCTGATGGACAGCAGTTACCGTAGCCTATGAACGCCTGTAATACCAGAGGCATCACATTCGCGTTGCCGACCTTGTAATAACCTTTTTTTTGGGGTGGAAGTGGTTTGTCAACATCTTTGAACCAAAGCCTGTCAGCAGGGTGTACCGCGTGCAGATGAAGTTGACCTGCACGCGGTACACCCTGCTGATAGAGAAACGAAGCTCTGGCGAAAAGAGAGGTAGGGAGCGTAATTGTAAGCTACCCGACCGGGAAATGTACCTCCACCTCACAGAATACCGCAGCCAAATAACAATTCCCTTGAAGGTTGTTGTGTACCTGCGAGTGAGTGATGTCACTAGAAAGGAACGAGATGCTGCGTTGGCAGCGGAGGTGGCGGCGCGCGAGCGATATTATATGTTGCGAGCGTTAATATGGCTACGGTAATCACTTTACATCAGGCGGGCCGTATGCCTGTCTGTCACCCGACATAGTAGAAAAAAAATATATCCTGATGAAATTGTTTATAAACCATGGTTTATAAAACCATTAGGTTTTAAGTATCATAGGCATAAATAGCCGCGTAATTATCATTAAACATTCCAAGCGGGTTTGGAATATTACAGACAATTTGCATTGCGGTGAGGTTCGGAGATTTCTACTGAGTGGGATTTCTTGACATCTATTATATCTATCTAAGTAGATGGTTTATATTAATAAAGTCGTTACTAAGCTAATTAGTTAAATTGTTGAGTTCAATTGTATTTGTAACTTGTTAGTCTCAAGAACGGTATTAAATAATATTATTTGATATTATTGAAATAGTTTACGGTTTATTGTAGGTTTAGTAAATTTCAATTGTTTACTTCTATTATTATATCTATTTTGACGCATGGTTATTATTCATGTGGTTACTAAGCTAAGATGAAGGTTAATGAATAATAGTGTCTATTTGAATTGTAGTACAGATTACTGACTATTTTGCCATACTGAACGGTATGGGAAAGTGGTCAATTATCTTAGGGACCCGAACCGCGAGGAGAACCGAGGGAACGAAGCCGTGGGCCGAGGATGAATTTTAGACAAAAGTTATGTATAACGAATACATTATAGCCCGGTGTTGAAAATGCGGCAATGGAAGTGGTTAAAGATTACGCTACCACGGACAAGTGATACAACTTGGCTGGGGTAACTTCAACAAAGAGATCGATAGACTAAGCTGGACAGCATTCGAGAAGCTCAGCACATCCTCACAGCGCAAATACCTCAAGATATAAAGAAGAAGTCTTCAATCAGTGCGTCCTCCCAGCTATGACCTACGGTGCGGAGGCTTTGACTCTAACCGTTGGGCTGTTCCATAAATTGAAAATCGCGCAGCGAGCGATGAAGAGAGCTATGCTCGGCATTTCTCTAAGGGACCAAATTCGGAACGAAGAAATTCGACCGTGAACCAAAGTTGTCGATATAGCTCTCAGAGTCAGCAGGCTGAGTGGTAGTGGGCCAGCCACATCTGCCGAGTCAGTGATGGCAAATAGAGGAGGAAATTCCTAGAGTAGAGATCTCGTACATGGAGCGACGAAGCGTCGTCGGGCCTTCCCTCTAGCTAGATGGATCGATTACCTCAAGGGAATTACCGTAAGCGGCTGGATGCGGAAAGCGGAGGATCGATGGTGGAAGGCATTAGGGCCTATGTCCAGCAATGGATAGATACAGGCTGATGATGATGATATTATTTGATAATAATACAATAATAGTCTCCAGATAATAATTTATCATCTCTAAATAGTTTATAACGAAGTCGCTTCCCGCCGCCTGTGCGCAATGTTTTAAACTACTATTTTAATGCGACTTTCATTAACAGACAGTGATTCAAGAGGAACGTTTATATGTATATTACATGCATAATAGAGTAAAGAAGTATTTATATTGCACCCGTGCGAAGTTGGGGCAGGTTGCTAGTACAAAATATAAGTCGTAATTCGATACGACATTCTGATGAAATCTATTAAAGCGAAACTTGAAGTCTTTTAATATGAGGATTTCAAGAAAACATGAAAAGAGAAATGTAGGTATTTTTGCTTATTAAACAATCGAGAGTTTGAATAATTTCTATAGCAACGTAATTTATTTCTCAATGGGGTCGATAATAAATTAATATATTGATTTCTTTTCGTAATACATACCAACATAATTAAAACTATACTATATCTACTTATAAATAAATTACAGACACAGAACAAGTAGAAAGATGTCTAACATAAGCGCTGCTATATTGCATTAAGTAAAATAAGAAAACTCAATGTTTCCATTGGAATTTAAGTACAAAAAATAACTTATTAGTGTTTCCGGTTCAATGAGTCGCACATAATGCTCGACTATAAACGACTGCGCTTGGCAGTATATGACGAGTTATATGTCTGCTACCTATGTGATAGTATCTATAGTATAGAGTGGTTTCAAATGTTTGTAAACATATATGTGACAACTGCACAGTGCAGTCTGCCGTTCTGTATGGCTTTTGTGGATTACGAGAAAGGCTTCTACTTCATTTAAAACTTGGTCTGTTCACCAGCCAAGTCAAGTAGACCAGCGCTATATCGAGGAGCTGAGATGTATAACGCTGCGACAATGTCTAATCCTGAATGGACATCTAAGCTCCTGACCGAAGCAGCATTCTAATCTTGGGTTGGGCTGGTTTACAAACTAAAAGGCGCACAAAGAGCGGTGGAGAGAGCAATGCTTGGAGTTTCTCTAAGGGATCGTATCCGGAACGAAGGAATTCGACAGAGAACTAAAGTGATCGACATAGCTCTCAGAGTTGCAGCAAGCTGAAGTAGCAGTGGGTTAGCCATCTGCAGAGTCAGGAAACGCAGGTGGAGGAGAAAGTCCTAGAGTGGAGGCCATTTATGGGGCGACGTAGCGTAGGGCGCTCTAGAGGGAGCACTGTTTCCCAATTAGTGGTACGCGTACCCCCAGGGGTACGTGAGATTGCATCAAGGGGTACGCGCAGCAATCACTTAACTAAAATATTAAATTCTTAAAATCAATAATGCAATAACAATTGCCAAAAAAATATTCAATTTAATTAAACGATCAGTAGGTACGTCAAACGTATGCATCGAGGGCTTTAGTGTGTCTTTAGTGTGTCTTTAGAATGTCTTTTAATGATAATAAATATAAAATACACCTGATTTCATTTTTTATTTAATGTTCCGGCAATCAGAGGTTCACAAGTTTGAGGTCTTTCTCGAAGTGGTACGTAGAAAAAACTAATTGGGAACCGCTGCTCTAGATAGCCCAACGACCAAAAAAAAGTGACTGATATCAGTTAGGTGCGGAAAGCGGAGGACCGCATATGGAAAGCAAAGGGAAAGGCTAGCAGTGGGTAGGTACATAATGATGATGATCTGTGAAAAGTTTATACCACATCGTCGAATAAATATACTGCCCTTCCGATGTGAAGCGGTTGCCGTAAACGCTTGCAATAACAATGAAAAAATATTTATTCAAAGTAGTCTTTGAAATTTTTAAAAGTGGTTAGGACTGATCTATGTTATTAATAAATTTGAAGTTTCGATTTAGACAACAAATTAGTCCCTGTTGAATAACATGTAGATAACATAAAATGAAATTTGTATATGAAAAATTTCGTACATTTGCCCGAAACTTCAGAATTTCACTTAGCATTAGATGTCACAGAATAAGTAATTGGCAGTTTCGCTGTGCCGATGTCCTCTTAACCTTTCTTAATTATTATGACAAGTATCACAAAAAATTACAAATTGACTAATTGGGTACCTATGTAGTCAGTTCAGACAGACGTTTTGAATTTTAAAGGTAAAAATAACGAGCTCAGGTTTCATTATAATAATGTGGTATGAAAGTCAAATGGCTCCTTTGCCAAACCCACGTTGTGCGATATTCGTGATTGACTCATTCGCGTTATCATTCATTCCACGGTTGGAATGGTGTTCATCCTCAATTAGCAGAAGTTACCTACTTGCATCTGGAGAGTATTCATTAGATTGTACATTGCGAATTATCGATGCAAGGGCCATGGTACAGCCAGCCAAAGAGAATGTAACCACTACGTTTTAAGAGACGGATGTGCCATACAAATAGCGTAAACTCTAATCAGTATGAAATGGAAGCGAAATTCGCTTCCATTTCATAAAAAATCCTTCCGATTCATAGTCGTTTTTTTACCTTGAGTTGCGCCAGGCTGCAGCCAGCCGCGAAAATAATTTTGTATGGGTAAGTAAGCCATATAATCTATATATATAAAAGAAAGTCGTGTTTATTACAACACTTATAACTCGAGAACGGCTGGACCGATTGCCATGGTTTTTGATTTGTTGGATTTGTTTCCGTCCCGAATAGCAGAATAACTCTTAAAAACATTGGAAAATTCTCGAAAAAATAAAATAAATGAAAAAACATTTTCCCATACAAATGAAAGTGTCAGTTGAAAAAGGGATTACGATATTTATTGGTTGTCAAATATCAAAACGTCAAATCAATTGGTGTCACTTTTATGTCGCGAAAGTTGTCTGTGATTTGTTATGAAAATTTAAAAATGTCAAATCGATAGGGGTGAAAACGCTTTTCCCATGGGGTTCGAGCGCAAGAATCAAATCAGAGTAAACATCAAAAGAAATGACAATTACAAATCCCCAAAATGATAAAACCTATTTCAAAACTAAAAAAAATAAAACAAAACGTTTTTTTAATAAAAATTTAACATTATGGAAAATCTTTATTTTTATGAAATCTTCAGTTTTTATGGATACGGGTCTTCCCTCAACCGAAGGGGTTTAGAGCGTACTCCAACACGCTGCTCAACTGCGGGTTGGCGGAGGCCAGTGTTTTCGAACCGCCTAAAGGCCACTGACTTAACTTAACGACTGTCATTAAATGATAACAACCGGGACCGACAGCTTAACGTGCCTTCCGAAGCACGGAGGAGCTCAAGATGAGCTAATGATAACAACCGGGACCGACGGCTTAACGTGCCTTCCGAAGCACGGAGGAGCTCAAGATGAGCTAATGATAACAACCGGGACCGATGGCTTAACGTGCCTTCCGAAGCACGGAGGAGCTCAAGATGAGCTAATGATAACAACCGGGACCGACGGCTTAACGTGCCTTCCGAAGCACGGAGGAGCTAATGATAACAACCGGGACCGACGGCTTAACGTGCCTTCCGAAGCACGGAGGAGCTCAAGATGAGCTAATGATAACCATCGGGACCGACGGCTTAACGTGCCTTCCGAAGCACGGAGGAGCTCAAGATGAGCTAATGATAACAACCGGGACCGATGGCTTAACGTGCCTTCCGAAGCACGGAGGAGCTCAAGATGAGCTAATGATAACAACCGGGACCGACGGACGACCGACTATTCATTGTTTTAATTCCATAAAATCATAAATTTAGTTCAGCTAATATGTACCACGACATTCATTGATTGTTAGGCGGTACGAAGTTCGCCGGGACAGCTAGTTATAAATAAATAAACCATATAATAGCAAATAAAAAAACCATTGCGTGTCCCTTGCGTCAATTACAACAAATGTCACACAATTAATTAATTTGTTTGAATTAAAGAATCTGTCGATGCCATATGAGATTTTTTGAACACATTTATCCCGCAATATTCCATATTAAAACAACAATTTACAAATCGCATGATTAGAACAGTATTTTGATGCTAGTTAGATCTATTTTTCATTTTGTTTTCAGATATCACATGAAAAATTCTAGAATATAAATAAATATTTTTTTTTATAATGGCAGCGTTTCCCCTCCCATGCAAGCGATGTTCCATAGTTCTTAAATTCTTTGATTCTTCACCTACCCAGTGGTGTATTTGAATTTTTGATGGAGACGATAGATATGTAGCTGCAACACCAAATTGTATCATCCGATTTTGTTATCATTCGTTTTACTGAAGTGCCAGTGCCAGTGAAAAATATTAAAACAAACCGCTTCTAATCACTGGCATTTACCGACCCCTTAAAAGAAGATCAATATTATATTGAGATTATTGAGATCATTAAGAGGAGGCCATTTTCAACACTTCCGTTTGATATAGTATCTAGGCGTATGATACCTATCATCACGTAAATCTCAAGAACATCTGCGCCTCGAACTGAATCGATGGTTCTTATTCCCCTATTTCCTCTATTAAATCGAAAATACTTTCGATTTCGATAAAATACTTTCGATATCCCAAAAATAATAAGCATTTTAATGTGTCTTGCTTTAAAATAAATCTTTGCTTATTTTTTATATAGACAGGGAATTTCGTGGCAAAATGCTAAACATTTTTTATTCTTAGTCTATTGGATGTTCTGAATTCAAACTCAATTTTCAAACTTAAAAAAATGATTACGAAAAACAGTTAATTTACCTATGTCATATATATATAATCCTTATCCTTAAAATAATCTTTATCTGAACTTCGAAGGCGTTAAGGCGTCGGTCCCTGTTGTGGTACTGAGATGACAGAAGTTAAGCCAAGTCACTCTAGCCTCCGCCAACCCATAGTTGAGCAGGGTGTAGAGTATGCTCTGAACCCCTTCGGTTGAGAGGAGATTCGTATCCTAGCAGCAGAATGAACAAGGGTTGACGACGATACATATACGTATGCTTAGAAAAGTATCATATCAATATATATAATAGTTATTTAAACGTTACGAATACGAACAATACAAGATGATGATTCAGTAGGTACTCAATTAAAAAGTTAGATTTCGTTCTTTTTAGTTAAACTTTCTTTTTGATCTAAAATTAAATTGAAATACTTCTCAACGAGTCATGAATAGTAAACTTAATGATATATTATTAACAGTAATGAAAATTCATCGTAATTTTATCATTTGTATTATTAACATTGTGAAAGTAACATTTGTTGGTGCGACATTAATTTGCAAATTGCTTTTCGTAGTATTCGTAATTATTTTCTGGAGAAAAAATATGTTCGCCTCAATTTTGGGAAAATTAATTTTCATTATTCACGGGCCCGTCAGCCCACAAATATCTCATTTCTCAAAAATCGGTCGACACGTCCTGTTTTTACATTTTTTAAATATTTCTGGACATTTTACACTGCGCCATCTACACCCAAATTAAGCGCAAAGCTTGTGTTATGGGTACTAGACACCTGATAAATGTACTTAAATACATTTTCTTATAAATACTTATAATACATAGAAAACACCCAGACCAAAACAAACAGACATGTTCATGCACACAAATGTTTGTCTTGTGCGGGAATCGAATCCGCGACCTCGGAGTCAAAGTGGCCGTTGCTAACCATCGACCACCGAGCTTGTCAACTCCTGTTGTTGTCCTGTCACCAGAAGGTTGGTCATCATTACCTAGCTCTCCAGCGAGGTAATGCTGCCAGTCGTCTGGAGACACTGCTGACAGGCAACGATCTTGGGGATATTTTTTATTTGTAAGTAATTTTCTGATATTATTTTTTTTAATCACGTAACTTTTTTTTCTTTTTAGATGAAATATATAGATTTTTAGATTAGTTTTAGTTTAATTTAAATAATATAATTGTACATGGGGCACACTAAAAGTTTTGCACTTCTAGCTAATCGGAACTATTTTAATTTCGAATGTAATATTTTTTTGAAACGACTTGCAAGTCGTTAGTAATGAAAAAAAAAAATTGGCGGGAAATCATTTGTCAATTGTTTTTTATCACACATCAAAGTTCTACGTACGCAGCGAAAATGGAATTAAGTCGAAAAGATTTTAGAGCGATGATTTTTTTATGATTTTAAAAGTTCTATCTCTCCGGCACAGTCTTGCGACTGTGCCGCTCGTCTTCAAAATGCTTTTGGGAGAGAAGCACCTTGTTTTAGCACCGCGAGGCGATGATTTGCTGAATTTGAGAGAGTTTGGGTTTCTTTACATGAGGAATTTCGTAAGTGAACGAAAATAATGTGGCTGCTGTTAAGCGGCTAATTGAAGAAAACCCGCGGATTACCTATGAGACAATTCGAAGACTATTAGGGATTGGTATGAGCCAAATTCAGAAAATTTTACACGAAGAATTAAAAGTTCGGAAACTTTGTTGTCGTTAGGTCCCTCATGAACTGACAGCGGAGCAGAAGCGGGCTCGCGTGGAATGGTGCTCACAGATGCTACTGAAATACGACCACGAACATTCTAATGCTGCTTATGACATTGTCACAGGAGACGAAACGTGGATTTATTGTTTTGTACCCGAAAAAGAAACAGCAATCTTGTGAATGGGTATTTGACAATGAGAACAGGCCACCAAAAGTGAGGCAGGCGAGAAACGTTGGTAAAAAATTGATCGCGTTTTTTTTCTCAGCTACAGGTCCCATCTGCACAATTCCACTTGAAGATCAAAAGAGTGTTAATGCCGAGTGGTATTCTACCATTTTTTTACCCAGGGTATTAGAAAAAGTTCGCGAAAGACGACCAAAAAGCCGCGTTCTCCTACATCATGACAACGCTTCTTCACACACGGCCAACAAAACAAAGTCATTTTTAGCTTCCGAAAAAGTACAACTCGTTACCCATCCTGCACATAGCCCCGACCTAGCACCCTGTGATTTCTGTATTTTCCCCAAAATCAAAGATTTGATGAGAGTTTTCACTTTTACCAACTCCGAAGAGGCAGTGATAGCGTTCAATCAGCACGTAAAAAAACATGCCTTCAGATCTGTGGTCCTCCTGTTTTAAAAAATGGTTCGATCGCATGAAAAAATGTTTAAAATGTAAAGGAGAGTATTTTGAAAAGCAATAAACATAATATTTTGGTTATAACATGTTTTATTTTTAAGTTACGCAAAACTTTTAGTGTGACCTACGTATAATACCACAGTATGAGTAATAGTAGGTACATAATATACTTTGATTAATCAATTGTGAATTATGTTGTGACAGATAATTAGTTTCTTGTTCTATGTAATAAATAAATCTATAGTAATCATGTTTAAAAATACAATCTTGACTTATGAGACAATGTTAATTAATTAATTTTCGAACTGGGTTTTGACTGCAGCACGACCACCGTGGAAATGGAATCAAATGGAAATGGTATGCCATTCGTTTTGTATGGCACCGAGCGTGCCTAACTTACACAATGACATAATTATAAGCAAATTGAGTATACTACTAATAACTTCGCGCTGTAGTTGCTTGAATTTGGAATAGTATTGTGTAATAAAAACAAAAAGCAGATTTAAAGTAACTATATATAATCAGTTTATCACAATTTTTAGGTAAAAGACTGATAGAAATCCATACTAAGTTAAGTTCGGACGCCTACTTTTGACAGGCGTACCACGCATACGTCCATGTCTACTATATTTTGTCTGTGACTATGACGACCCTATCGGGATTAAAAATCCTATGTGTTAATCCATATACCTGTGTGCTAAATTTCATCCAAATCTGTACAGTTTTTTTTTTTGCGTAATTCTATAAACGCATTCAAATTTGCGCATATATACATATTATAATTATTAGTACCTATGCATGAGGATACACACAAATAATATTTATCTTTCCAGTTCCATTAGACTTCACAATGCTCTCATTAATACATAGTGATATAAAATGACCTACCTCATTATTTCATTAAACACAGTAGGCCAAATAAAGCAGTACTACAACTTCATACAAACCTCCAAAATTGACACCGACACACGCCGCTACTCGATCGTAAAGACCGCCTCTGGTCAAGTGGCTTTTTATAGCGTAGAAACGTTAAATAAAATAGAATGTAAATGTACGCAATTCTGCACAATTTGGAGTTAAAATGGTCGTGGAATGTACATTTCCAGACAGATTCTCCTCTGAAAACGTTCAAGTTATGGAATAAAGTTACTGTCAAGGGTTTCCCAAAAAAACTACTAGCTTCTGACGGCTAGCAGCCCATGCATTAAATGGGTAAATCTCATCGGCAAGATTCTCAACATAACCTTCATCAATCATCGTAAAGACATCGTAAAGAAAAGTTGTCAACATGTCTCTCAAAACCACAAGGTAAGCTGAAGTGACAAGTGGAAGCTTTGGAGTAGTGACCGCGTATGGGGCGAGAAAACGTTGGGTCTATATCTATAAATGGACGAATAACCTCAAAAAATCGCAGGAAGCGGCTGCAAGCAGATAGCCTAGAATCATCCATTGTTGCATTGCTTTGGAAAAAGCTAATATTCAGCAGTGGGTAAATAAAGGCTGATAATGATCATGACGAAATTTATAGGCATTTTGATTTACACTACTTTGCATGCTTGCCCTACCAGTTTAGTTAGTTAAACTTATGCCGGCCACTACCTACCCAATACCTACCGTAAGTAAATGTATGCGACTTCTATGACTGCTTTGGTAGTGCAAACTTAGCGTTTTAGAGAACTTAAAATACATAGTGATTACCACTAAAGTGACAAAAAAGCGTATAGACCGCCTAATGGCAAGCACTTACCATATATATGCAATAGATAAATATGTCATATAAAACAGACCTTCTTGGCGCCGCGAAGATACCAAAAATCTACTTTTTTTTTTATAAATTCCTGCAAAGTTTAGGTGGAAAATTTTAAATCAAATACTACAAAAACATCATCAATATATTGGAGTTTCGATAGGCTGCCTTTTATTTCAATTGCTCAAATACAATACAAAAAATGTTGTCCACGCAGGTAACCTGTACTCATATGAATAAATAGAAACTTACCAATATTTTTTATTTAACATCATGATGAGGACATACATCAGTTTTACGATACCAGGACATGACTGACGTTTCACCGAATCGAACTGTTTGATTTTTGCCCTTGTTTTAACAGCAAGGCTTTATTACCTATTACGTAAATCTAAAGTACCCAAAATCATGTGACCGACGTATATTTCGTTTTAAATTCAAAATAATGCCATTTGCCATTTTTTTAGATTAGTGGATGTAAAATATACTTTACGATGATTTTAGTATATTATAATGCATACAGATATACCTACAGAAATTTGGCGAAGCAGTAATTGGTTACTGCTATTCCCGTTGCAATAAAACGTTTGGATGTTTTACTGCAACGGGAAGTGTGACATGATGAGAATGCAAAAAATGGCTCTTTTTTTGTTATTATTTGATATGTATTTTTGCTTCCATTACGACAAGCTTTATTTATTTTGTAGCTTAATGGATGTTTTGTATTTTAATTCACAAATTTTGTTTCTAACCTATATCGTTTGAGAAATACGAGTATGTGTCTGACCATCAAATTTGAGCTTAGATGATTTCGATACCCAAATATTATGTTCTACCCAATGTTATAAAAGAGATTGCTTTGCAATAGCGAGTCTTTTCATCAACGATTTCGATCGTTGAAGTTGTACTGATTTACATATGTACTGTGGTCTTACATTAATGGAAGCATTGGTAGGTTACCTAATTAACTACCACAAGCAGACCCTTATGGGCTTACAGGGTTATTAAGGGAGAAGCATAGATGGTACTTCCAAATATTTTTCCTATTAAATGTAAATCCTAGCAATATCGATTTAACTAACTATTATCAATTTACCACAATGTCAATAATTGACATGCGCTTTGCCTAGGCGATAAATTTCATTTATCCAACAAAGCATTTTCTATGCACACTGCCAAAAATAATTTAATCTTAAGCTTTATGTGAATAGGATAGAATTAATGGATAGAATGTGTATAAATACATCACAAGGGCAAATGTGATACTTTAATTTCGTTTGTGTTTCTTTAATTTCGTCGACAGATTTAAACGGATTTTTTTCTGGCAGATAGCTGATATTATAAGGATTAGATTATGCTACTTTTATTTAAAAAAAAAAGACTAGGTTCCGCGCAAAAATAACTAATGAAAATGTTTTTTTAAGTTCCAGTTTTTAAGATATTTTTTAAATACAATTTTTTATTTCACTTCACTTGCTGTTTTTTTTTTCAAAGGAAAGTACAATAATATGCGGAACAGTTAACACCGCTATATATTATCTCGAATTTCTCTATCTCATGTTTTTCACACCAAACTATCTATAAAACGTAGTCTATTAAGGTTATCTATAACTTACTGTGACGTCAATTGCTTGCTTATTAAGTAATTATTTTAAATTATCGTTGCTTGTTAATGCAAGCTTTTGTTTCTAATAACTAGGTCAACTTTTAAACAAACAAGTTTGCGATGCAAAACTTGCTCGAAAGATTATGCAATAAATAACAACACGCCGCAAGTGAGTGTTTATTTACAGTTACTCCTACGTAAGTAGGTAATAAACGCTACAACATAAGCTCTAATTATTTTCAATGGTTTCCATTCCCATACGACATAACATTAGTTTACAAAATAGAATGATTATTTTCCTATTTGATATGTTCTACCTAACGTTAAGAGCTTGCCTTGCGTTGAGCTGCATAGCGAACAATATACTACAAAAATAAATTAAAACAATAGACTACAAAATAGAGAGAAGCAGGTAGGTTTTAAGAGAGGTACGGCATAGCGTATTTTTTCAGGTGCCCGATTGGGGAAGTACCTCCACCTTACAGAATACCACAGCCAAATAACAATTCCCTTGAGGGTTATTGTGGTCTTGCAAGTGAGTGAGGTCATCAGAAAAAAAGAAAGGAAAGAGTATACTGGCAACGGATCGGTGACCCCTTGGTGTCGCTGATCTCCATAGGCGGTGGTGATTGTTTTACGTCAAGTAACCAACATGCACGTTTACCCCCGTCTCATATAAAAATAAGACCATGTAAAACAACAACAGAAATATTGTTTAGTTCACTGATCGATCGAACATTTATTTTTACGTTACATGACTCGTACATGTCAAGCTTGATGTTTCAAGTTACGTTCAAACCTCAAGTCAGTAGTAAATACAAGCAAAAAAAATCGTAGGTATTAAGTTTTAGTATAGTTAAATGTGGTTGTATGATTTTATTGATTTATACAACATTAATAATGTATGTACTCACCTGTTTTCCGGCTGTGGAGGCGCTGCAGGAATATTTTCTTCAGGAACCTGGTGCGGAGTTGGAGGTGGCGGCGGACCTTGTGCTGAAGTCAACGCTAATGCCTTGTAGCGAGATTGCTCCGCTGTAGGCAACACGATATCCACAGATCTCGATCGAAGTCCTGTACCCGGCACAGTCAAATTATTTCCAGAGCTATTTATTTCTTCCGCTCTAGCACCACCCGAAACTTTCGAAAAACACGAATCTACTGATGCGGCACGATCGCGTTTAAGTTCCGGCACGGCCAAGTAAATGTCGTAGACGAGAGTGTCTCTGGTTGACGTGTTAGCGGCACCTTCTTCCGATGCTCTTACATTTTCTAGCGAACTTCCTGTAGGCTCTACGAAGAAGGCTTCCTGTCTGGATATCGATCGACGCCGCTGAGGTAAGATAGGAGGCTCATCGGTTGGGGGTTGGAGCTCGAACGACGGAGCTCCTGGTGACGGTGGGGGTGATTGTGGAGGTGGCGGTTTAAACGTTCTTGGAGGAGGAGGTGGGGCGAGCAATACCCTCGGCGATTCGGCTTCGCTCTCGTCGTCGTCGTCGTCGTCCTCTGCGGACGAGGAAGCGAGCGGTCGCTCGGGCGTGACTCGCTCCTCGCTGCGGCGAGCCAGCCAAGTCTCCATATGGCGACAGTGCACGCATGGCGGCGGTGTGCCCTTTCCGGATCGACGTCGAGACCACAGGCGAGGAACCTGTAGGTAGTAATTAAATCGATGATGCTTATAAATATTATCTAGCGGCATTACATTGGAAAGGCAATTTCATCAAGGAATAAAATATATTATAAGGAAATTACGGTTATTTTTTTGACAAACTAGCTGTATGGTCAATAACATTAACTACGAGTATAAAATTGATATTATATTTTGATTAAAATATAAAGACGCACATGTTATTTAAATTATAGGTAAACCTAAAATTATTTAATTATATTATATAACCAGCAAGTTTAAATTAATACCTCTAGATATGTGCCTGAGTCGTCGGAGCCGGCGGAGTCGAAGGAGCGGCTTCGCGCGCCGTGCTGTGGCACAGCTAGCAGGACACTGGTTCCCGCACCGCGAGCTGCTTCCAACTGGATCTCGTCGAACGACGCCGACCGGACCTTTGAGTGTTTTAAAATATAATGTATTGTGAAACAAAGTAAAGATATTTAAAAAAATGTTACTAGCAATTAGTTAGCCAACGAATCAAACACAGTGACGGGCCCTGGCAAGACGGGAGGTAATATGCGTAGAGCAGTTGGTAAAAACTGGGTGCGTAAAACTGTAAATTCAGGAGCATATTGGAATGGAGGATAGCTTACAGATGTTTAGCAATAGACGGGCTGATGATTGATGACCAACCTTAATAAAAGTGGCATGAGAACACTGAACGTGATTCAAATGAACGCGTTCAAAACAACATTACAGGCAATGTAATTTATATATAAAAAAGAAAGTCGTGTTTGTTACAACACTTATAACTCGAGAACGGCTGGACCGATTGCCATGGTTTTTGATTTGTTGGATTTGTTTCCGTCCCGAATAGCAGAATAACTCTTAAAAACATTGGAAAATTCTCGAAAAAATAAAATAAAAGAAAAAACATTTTCCCATGCAAAATGTTCGTGGTTGTCGTAGCTGTCAAATGTGACGTTGTCGTACGTGCGTACGCCAAATGTATGCGTGCGTTCAGAAATGTATATTAAGCTCATTATAGAACAAATGTCATAGATTAAAAACAAATGTTAACTCTATTGGTCTCATTTTTACGTCTTGAAAGTTGGCTGTGATTTGTTTTGAAAACAGTTTTGTGGATTTAAATATTTATTGCAAAGAGAATGTAACCACTACGTTTTAAGAGACGGATGTGCCATACAAATAGCGTAATTCTAATATGTATGAAATGGAAGCGAAAACAATCAGAATTTGTACCAAATTCGCTTCCGATTCATAGAGTCGTTTTTTTACTTTGAGTTGCGCCAGGCTGATTTATTGGTTCTAAAATATTTATGCGTGCGTTCAGAAATTTAAATCAAGCTCCATAAATCTATATAATATATAAAATAATGTCGTGTCTTGGTCGGGAAAGTATTAAAAACATTGAAAAATTGACGAAAGAATTAAATAAAAGAAAAAACGTTTTCCCATACAAATAGTGCCAGTTAAAAAGGATTGGAATATTTATTGATTGTTATGTAAATGTCAAATCGATTGGTCTCACTTTTACGTCGCGAATGTTGTCTGTGATTTGTTTTGTGGATTGAAATATTTATTGTTGTCAATTGGTACTTTTTTTGTGACTTTGTAAAGTACTGAACTTATTATTTACCCACTGCTGGGATACGGGTCTTCCCTCAACCGAAGATGTTTAGAGCATACTCCAGCATGTAAAGTACTGAACTTATTATTTACCCACTGCTGGGATACGGGTCTTCCCTCAACCGAAGATGTTTAGAGCATACTCCAACACGCTGCTCAACTACGGGTTGGGCCACTAACTTGGCTTAAGGACTGCCATCTAATGATAAACACCAGGACCGACGGCTTAACGTGCCTTCCGAAGCACGGACGAGCTCGAGATAACATAAACTCATCCATGAACAGGCTACGGTTGACGTTGCTTAACTTGCGCGTACAATTAGACTGACACGTGCCTCACGCCATCGTGCTTCTCTATTATTTTCTATTATTCATTGTATTAATTTCAAGAAATCATAAATTTTGTTCATATATATATGTACATCACGACATTCATTGACTGTTAGGCGGTACGAAGTTCGCCGGGACAGCTAGTATTGTGCATAAACGGTTATCTTTATAAATAAGTAATAAACTTAGCCGAGTATAGAAATGTTTCATAGGCTGTAAAATACCTCAGTATTACAAAATATCTTAACATTTCAGTAGCATTGAATAGTAAATAGTCGTTCAAGAAATATAGACTGCCTGAAAATGGTTTGTAATGAAAAGCCGAGTCTATAGAGCACGGCATGCGGACGACCTCACTACGGAATTGAGCTCACTGCGGAAAATGAGGCGAGACGAAAACTTAAAATCCACCGAGACGAAGGTATTTTTCATTCCTAAAGCGGAAACATATGTCTTAAGTGTGATGGTGACGCGATGCCATTGTTTAGCATGATCTGAGGTTTTCTTATTCATATAAGGTTCTATTTATCGTAATTAAACTTAACAAATAATATAGATGAGAAAACGTGACTACGCTACTGACACGATTTTGACAAAAAGTTTAAAATGATAGTTTGAACTTCGGGGAAGAATGTATAAAATATACAATGTATGTATATAATTTATTCTGTGTAATTTTATATTTATTCTCTACAACACATATTGATCACAACTGGGATTCCCATCAATTGATGGGGTTTAAACCATACTCTACGAATCTGTTCGACTAATCGTCGGCGGAGCCACGTTTACCTATTATATTATTATTTATATTAAAATCTTTGCTAAAATGAAAAAAAAAATCCTCTGTCCACAGTTCTGTTATCTTTAATGTAGTTCCATTATAGGATCTTAGAGAGAGTAACTTAGAACATATTGCCCGCTTCGTTTTAGGCGGACCACATGCTTGTTCGCCACCTTACGTAGCATGAAAAAATGTTCTCGACTCATGATCGAAGAAAATATATTCACCTGTTTGGGCACTTCGAGGCTGCTCTGTGTCTTCATGTCGGCAGGTGTAGGCGTTCGTGAACGTTTGAAGGTGGTGCGCAGGCGCTGCATGGCGGCCGGGGCGGGCTGCACGCGCGCTCCTCATGTCGCGGGCAGGCCCCCGCCCCGCCGCCACCGCCCGCACCCCTCGACCTCAACACTCTCACCACCACTATAATCCCAAACAACACCCTTGATATTCAATGAACCATTAGTTAGAACATGTTTTACCACTGCCACTACAGATGATTTTAAATTTAATAAATAGTGTTTAGTAATTTTTTTTTTATAATTTTTGCTTACCGGACGAGGTTACAAATAAATTAGGAAGATGTAGAAAAAAACTGATTAAAGAAGTATAAATTCCAGCATAATTTAAAATTAACCGACGAATGTCTTCAATTCACTCCTATTCAATCAATTCAATGTACGATATTTCTTGTCACATCTATCCAAGTCTGTATCTACCCACAAATTTTGATATTTGATAAATATCCATGTTTTTGGGCGTCGACATATCGATATATATATCGGTTATTCGATATATCGTTGCATCACTAAGACCAACACTTCCAGTACAAGAAGGTACCGCGTAGCGCTACGAAAGCTACGTACTACGTAGGGCTACTAACTTCATAATACTGGAAGTGTTGCAGTTTGTCTACTAGCTATTGTCTGTACAACGAGGCATTTCTTTAGATTTAGTTCTACGTATTATCTCAGAATAAGAAATATTAGTGCCTCCCCAACCCGTCTGGCCAGCGTGGGGAGTGTAGGCCAAATCCTCCTGTCTCTGACGGACGAGAGAGGGTCGTGCTCCTGTAGTGGAGACTAAAATGACCTGATGATGATGAAGAAATATTAGTAAGTATTATTTCATTTATAGATTCAAAATATGTAGAATTATTGGAGACACAGAGAACTGTCTACATTGCTTCTTATTTACAATTTCATTAGAATCGATTTGCATATCAAATTTCCTCATTACCTTGTTTTTTCATCCCCATGGCTCATTATTTTATAGACGTATCATTACAAATATGAATGTTTCATTTGCTGATTATCTATTTCCAAAGTTTTCAATCATAATGGATACTGCTGGATACTTCGAAAGCCTAGGCATAGCCATTTTGTAAAATATCGACAATTTAACCTGTCTTATATAATATGACCCATATAGGGGTGCAGCTGCAGCATAATTACAGTTATATGCCTTATAGAATATAATGCCAAAAGAAATAAGAAACAAAATTGAATCCTTGGTTAACCAAGGATTCAATTTTGTTTCTTATTTCTTTAATAAGAAACAAAATTGAATTAATTGATTCTTATAAAAACAACGTTTAATTAATTAAACGTTGTTTTTATAAAATAATTGAATTCTTAGACTAATATTAACAAATGTATGACTTTGATTAAATATATTGTGACGATAACATACTTAAGATTAATTAATGACTATACCGGTGGTAGTTTCTATAATAATGCTTTCTAGATGATTAATTTGATTGAAATATATTACTACTAGTGAACTCAATTTTCAAACCTGATTTATTAATATTGTCTATTTATAAGACGAAACATTGGAGCGACTCCCACATGCAATAACCCACCTACCATGCAAATAAGACATCTATTTTATTAAATTATATTAAATTATTATAATGTTATACGTACAAAAATTTATAGAATAGAATACATGTCTCAATTACAACAGTGTCTTCATTACATAAATAACAATATTTATATGATTCTGTTCAATGAATTATTGGAATATTTCCGAAAAACACGACAGCAAATGAATTAATTGATTCCATACATTTTTGAGCCTTTTTTAAAAATGTCGGCCATCAAAAAGAGAGGGTACATGAGAAAGCTGTGTGGAGCAATAGTTATACCAAAACTAGTATAGTTTTGGTATAACTATTGCTCCACACATTGTGTTGTTATTTTCCAAACAATGATTATTATTCGTATTTTTCCGCCATCTTTAGAATTGTCGCAACTGTATGAAAACTATAAAACACGTTAAACTTAATTCAATAACAGAATAGAAAGCTTATTCATACCATAAAGCGACTCTATTCAATTTGAAATAGAGTCGCTTATTCATTGGTATGAATAAGCATTCTATTCAGTTATTGAATCGCAATAAGAGTTGGTGGTAAGGGGGACAGAGTAATCGTAGGTACGGTTTTGATGCCATACTATTGCAGTCCACATAGTTCTAACAATATATACCATTTTTCAGTGGCTGGCACTTTCATAAAAGGTCCTAAAAGTTACCTCCAACTGTATCAATTGTCCATATTTTATTTTCTGTGTTCTGTCAACATTTGCGAAATTAAACTGGACAGCGATGGCGTCACATTGCCCACCACCAAAGCTAACTATCATATTCTTCTCATACAAGAAAAAAACATCAAGTTCTTACAAAAATACGAGTTATATTTATTGTGGAAATATTCTTGTGTATGCAAGCCAAAGCAAATATTCCTTACGATTGCGTCATAAATGTGGGTCGCCGACAAGGGGCGTCCTACTTCGCGTCCCGTCGCCTACCGACTTACGCATCGGGACACGTGTCCGTGAAATAATGCTGACATCTTTACGATAGGCGCAGGCAGACATGTTTATGCGTAAGCATAAATTCATAAATACTTCCGCCAATGCCAAGGCCATAGCTAGGAATTGGGCATTGAATAAACGTACTGCAGTGAGTAAATTCATGCAGTTCATAAACCCTGTGCACCCTTTGAAATTTGGGGTGTAGGTGGTTCATCAACATCTTTGAACCAAAGCCAACTTTACCTGCACGCGGTGCACCCTGCTGACTGATACACGAAGCTCTGAACCAAATAAAAACCTCCATGAGGGTTGTTGTGTTTCTGCGAATAAGTGAGGTCACCAGAAAGGAAGGAGGCGATGTTGCGAGCGTTGATATGGCTACGGTACCGCTTCACACACATCAGGCGGGCCGTATGCTTGTCTGCCACCCGTCGCAGTATAAAAAAAACCCTGCCGATTAAATAACGAGGCTATGACGAAAGATAGAAAAGCCACGTCGACTGCGATTAGGGAACTAACTGTATGTCAAAAACCGCAGCCAAGTAGCAATATACTTACTATAAGATTACTGTATTCTTGCGAGTGAGCTGAGGCGATTAGCAGTAGTGTGGCAGCGCTCAAGCAATTTTCCTTGAGTGGCAAGCGTATGTAAGCTACAGTAACCCCTCCCGGGGCTGTTACTCGTAGGTTAGTTTTATAAAACTTTTATAATTGACGCGAGCGAGGGGTTTGTCTTCCGTATTACCTCCCCCTACCCCCCCCCCCCCCCCTTCTCCCCCCCCCCCCCCCTGACTCGAAGATTTCTGTACTGTTTTAAACAAAACAAAAACATGGGTACAAAACAAAATAATAACTTGTTTCCGTTAAGCATTGAACCAACAGTGCAATTGTTTTGTTGGCAATAATCCGGCGAGCATTCATTTCCCAAAGGGGATGCTTCAATCTCTGCAATTTTAGGAATTTTTAGATACGAGAACTCTCGCTTTTCGCAACCTTACATAACACTTAGGTTTTTTTTTATTGGAATCTCACGTATTTTAACGGAATAAATGACCGATTACAATTTCAAGCAGAGATCTTCATCTGGGAATATTCAAAAGCGTACCTCTCTTTATCGTTTATATACTTAGTTTTTTTTTATTGGAATCAGTATAAATTAATTAATTAAATTAAACGGTCAACTCACGTATTTTTGACGAAATAAATGACCGATTACAATATCAAGCAGAGATCTTCATCGGGGAATATTCAAACGCGTCCCGTTCGTTTGAGATCGAAATTAGTCGACTGTCCCGACAAAACTGTCTCAACTCCACCGTCTCAAGAAAGTTCTTACATAGTTCATATCTACGCTAACCCTCCGCCACGCGACTTCCCTCGCAAATATTTTGTACAAATTTCGTGGTTGTCGTCGTCTTTTTCTATTTTCTACCTCCGTTTCTACATCCTACATGGTATAACACACATGCATAAATTTCTGCCTCTTCTATCAACCCTACTTTATCATCTCATTTATGTCCAGTTTTTCTATCTAACTTCTGTGGTTTTGATCAAACTTAGTAACAGTTTCAGCCCCCATTTTTCTCCCCAATTTCCTACAATATTTGAATTTGGTGTATTTTGTTTTTCCGTTTTCGGTCTCTTTTTCCATTTTGCCCCTGTGCTTTATGTTCAAATTTTACTGTGCTTTTGGTTTCAAGTCAGTAGCTTTTTCTCTTTTTTCTCCTTTCGTTTCGCCCATTTCTTTGTATTTCTCGCTACTTTTTAAGATGCCATGCCGCAGCCAGGTAGTAGCGGCATACCGTAGGCGACATTACTGGTCCCTATGTGCCTCTATGAATATACTGACAGTGACGCCTGCCGCTACGGTAATGTTACCTTTACTGTTCGCTCTCACTTTTCCTACCTTCGCTGCGTTTTCCATGTCCTCTTCGACCTGTGTGATACATTATACATTTCAAGCTTAGGGACTTTCAACCTAATGTCAAATAACATTATTATTTATACCGGTATAACAACCAAGTATAGGAGCTACAAAAATTCAAAATATAGAAAATCAAAGTACACAATGCTTCAAAAATACTACATTACAGTTAATCCTATACTATTATACGAGCTATTCTTGTATCTATATATGTAAATATATATGCCACAGCGATCTTGTAAACGGCTTTAATGATTTGGATGAAATTTACAAAACAGGAATTTACATTTGAGTAAAAATTCATTGTCTCCTAAAAAAACAGTAGGCATAGCGCGCTCCTCCACGTGCTTGCTAGGGTTTGATCTTATATATTTTGATATACACGATTTACAATTGTCAGACAACGCCCTGTGTTTAGGTAATTTCTCTGATGCGATCTTGTATCCAGTCTGTACGTGCTAGGGTACATTAGCGCTCTGGTTTGAGTTGGGCGCTATCTCAGGACATCTTTATCTCGTGCCTGGGTTGAATATACATAAGTTTTGTAATTTATGTGCTTCATGTTGGTAATTGTTATAATAAATATAAATATATATCATTATTATGATTATGATGTGATTATGATTATGATGATCATCATTATGATGATTAGCTTGACCTTTTCCCATTGTTTGGAGTCGGCGCATTATGTCTTTTTCCTTCATTCCCTCTTATCAGCCGTCATATCTACAGTTTCTCTTTTTTTATCCACATCAGCTCTCACACAATTCAACCACATCTTTTTTGGTCTTCCTCTCTCATTATATCCACTCACATTCAAATTCATCGTTCACTTTGTCGTAGGTCTTTGATCCCTACACATTACTTATGATCAGATCATACCACGAAAGACGATTTCCTCTCATCATTTCCATCATAGGTGCTACTTTCAAACTTCCTCTAATATAATAATTCCTTGCCGTGTTAATTTCAGTCACATCACACATCCATCTCAGCATTTGCATGATGCTACATGCATTCTTCTTTCATTATTCCTTTTCGCAGCCCAAAATCCATACAAGACAACAAGTCAGATCGTAGTTTTATATATTTTTCCTTTGACCTTAAGTTATGGTCGCGGTGGAAACTATCGCGGTCATGGACGAGTTATCACGTAGAATAACGGAGAGACTACACGTAGTCGGCAAAAAGTACTTTGGGCGGCAGCATAAAGCTCGAGAAGAAAAACTATCTATCGAGACTCTGGCTCTGATGAAGAGGTTGATTGCATCTGCAAGAGCTTTGACAGAATATGCCACTTTGAACAGGCAAATCGGAAGGCAGATACGGCGTGACAATCGCACCTTCAATACTAAATGCATTGGGAATGTGATAATCCGCAGGGGGCAAAGGGCTAAAAGTCATTTCTCGGCCTTCTGGACAAACGTATATGTCGAAGTTCATGCTAGAGGAGGGCGGCGTCGTCTCTTCGAAGAGAAAGATCTTCGCAGCGATAGATAGTTTTATGGCAGGCTCTATGCTTCATATGCACCTATGCCTACATTCTTGTTGCATGCCCTAGTCCATAGGCTGAAAAGACTGTTTATCATTAGTCGGTTCGTTAAACGGTAGCTATAACTCATCTGAAAGATTTTTCTATCTGCGTATATTGTATTCGATTAATCTGCCTCGAAATCGACGGTGTGAACCGAATATTCAAAACGGCCGCGAGTTGTGTAAGTAAACAATTAGGGTAAGATCTTTGTTAGTCCACAAAACAAGCTGACTGAAGCGAAAAACAGAATAATAGTAGATAGAAAGAAAAACATTATCAAATCATCAAATTGTATAAGTAACAAAAATTATAGAAAATTTTATATTTTTATATGACAACATAATATCTATATGACAACAACCCGTAATGATTTCATAAATATAGATATTATTAGACTGGTACATATACATAATTATAATTGTAACTGGCGTCTGTCTGTACATAGAAGTAATATACAGATAGAAAATAATATGATTAGTCTTTGCAATTAAAACCAAAACCATTTCTTTTTTTAGAATATAAAATTCTGTCTTTCTGTTCGTATGTATGCTTGCGCAAAAACTACAGCACGAAATTGGATGTGTTTTCACAGTTGTTTACCGAAGATCTAATCTTAAATGAACATGTCTGTTTATCTTAGTCTGGATGTTTTCTATGTACGAGTATCATAAGTATGTATTTACAAAAAAAATATTTACGTATGTTTATCAGTTGTCTAGTAGCCATAACACAAGCTTCGCTTACTTTGGGGCTAGATGGCGCTGTGTAATTTGTCTGACAATATTTATTTATTTATTTATTAAAATATACTCATATTTTTTTATTTTATCAAGTCCTCGCGGATAAAGTCGTAGACGTAGTACTAGTACCACCTAGTACTAAGTATATATTTTTTATGCCCTACAAACTATTATTCAAAGATCAAATTAATCTTCAACAACAAATCTATGTACCCACCTGTTTTTGCGATCAGGGCAAAAAAGTAGATAGGGAAAATATTTTTTAGTTTGAATATTTTAAATCAATCTACAAAAAACAAATCCATAAGTTTACGGACTTTTTTATTCATGAAAAAACCTTAATAAAGTTAATGAAAAACACGAGAACAAAGAACAGTAGAAAGCTAAAATTAGGTCAGAAATATACCTGCTCTTATACTAGATACAACTGTATTGTGTGGTTCTATATTACTTTTACTGAAAAGGTGGTTTGTAAGGACTGTAATTGGGTATTATGCGCTCCAATGTATTTTAAGACGCAAAAACGTTGCTTTTTCTTTTGAAAGGTTTAACTAGTCCGAGTTATAAAAAAAAATAGTATAAAACACAACTGTGTTACATAAAAATACTTAAGTTTATGAACTGAAAACCTATGATATAATATCTCACCACCTTATGTGGGTGGGCTAAGTGGGCGAAATGGACCTAATGGGAAAAATATCATCATCATGCTTGTTTGCCACCTCAGCGGTACAAAAAAAATATTATTCGCATGTATCTACCCACTATTGGACCTAGTGTGATGAATTGAAAATGATGTTTTCTTTACCATTAAACGAGCATCAAACGGCGGCGGCGCCGCGGCGGCTTCAACCCGTAACCATACTGTTGGGATATAGATTTAGAGCATACTCCACCATGCTGCTCATCTGCGGGTTAGCGGAGGCCAGTGTTTTCAAGCCGCCCAAAGGCGACTGACTCGGCTTAACGACTGTCATCTAATGACAACTGCCGTGACCAGCAGGTTAAACGGCACTCCGAAGCACGGAGGAGCTCGAGATAAATAAACCCATCTATAGACAGGCTACGGTCGACGTTGCTTCACTTGGGTGATCGATTAGACTGACACGTGCAACGATGCCATCGTGCTCCTCATACAGGTCATCAAACGGATAACCTAAATTAATGCACATTAACCTAAAACAACTGATTAAAGTATTATTTCATTTATTGTGACGTCATGAATATTTTCAATGTGCTTGAGTTTTATTCAAAACCTAGCCACGTACCTTCGGCTAAGAATATATACACAACGTGAATCGTCGATACTGAAGTCTTTCAATTATTTTCAGGGAAATTTATTGAGCTTATAAAATCGTCCGTTCTGTCTGTCCGTCCGTTGCCATGAAAATCAAAATTTAGAAATTCTGACTTCGGATTCGTGTAGAGCATCAAAAAGTAGTATTGTAAAGTGACCTTGGTTTTCCGATATCAATTCGGGAAAGTGGCCAAAATAAATAAATAATATGCGCGTCCGATGTTTTTATTTACAATTTTTTAAATACAACTTTATTCATCATAAAGTTGTCGACATAGCCTTCAGAGTTTGCAAGCTGAAGTGGCAATGGGCCGGTCACATCTGCCGAGTAAGTGATGGCAGATGGGGGAGGAAGGTATTCGAGTGGAGGCCGCGCGTAAGACGACGAAATGTTGGGCGCCCTATTTCTAGATGGTCCGATGACTTCAAGAAAGCGGCTGGGAGGGGATCCGATCTGGTGGAAAGCTTTAGGAAGGCTTGTATCCAGCAGTGGGTAGATACAGGCTGATGATAATGATGATGATGATGATGGATAAATAATATTGGTATTATTTAGCTGTTGACCCGTTGTTCTATCTTCTTAACAATGAATATTGAATTCTAAAAGGTTTCGCGCAATCTGTCAAATGACAAACAATTCTGTCAAACGACATAAAGTTACATTAGAAAAGTTAATATGGTTCTTCAGATTTCTTAAATTTCCAAATTTTCCGTGCAACTTTCTTTTTTTTTCTTTCATAAGAATCTTCTCCTGACAATATGGACTATAACATAAAAAGCAATAGCGAAATCGGTCCGGCCGTTCACGGGTGATGCCGTCACCAAGAGAAATAGGGATTCATTTTTACATATATGGATAGTTTTGTTATAAAAAATGATAATCTTACCATTTATACATTTTTATTCAAATACATAATTCAGTCCGTTTTTAAACTAACTACTTATATCTGGGACTTTTAAAACAAAACAAAATACATTACATTAGCATGTTACCTCTTCAAATACTAAATACCTAATGGTCAGACAGACTAGAGGTCAACCTAGTTTGAGAATCGGGGCCCATTTATGTAAGCTAAAAATGTTTCAGTGTTACTACATTGTAATGTAAAATTGTTGCATTATAAGGCGTTCAAGTATTATGTAAGGAGAGTTTTTTTGTAATTTTTAACCTCCCTCCGCCTCTTATCAGCACATTTTAGAATATCAAGCAATGCTCTTATCTCCACGCTCACATGTAACGTAAGCATTAAGTATTATGGTATTAACTTCTACAAAATTTTGCTACAAAAATAGCGGTTGTAATCAATCAGCATTCAGCTTCCCCCCCAAGTAATCAAAAATAAGCATCCACTCCCCCTTTGTTGCTTACGTAATACTTGAATGATCCCTTAGTGAAATAAAAGATTATTATTATTACCTTAATGCCTGGTACAAAGATGTACGATTGTATGACAAGACATCGTACATTCTATCTAACTACAGCAGATTCAAATGTATTGAACTGCAAATACAGTCTATTCGAATTCATGCAAAGCCCACAAGTCTATCTGCATAATTCGACAACAACATTTGATTGCGTGTACAATTATGTATACAATATGAAAATCAAAAATCAGGTAAAAAAATTAATCATATAAGAAATATTTACAATTCGTTATTTTTATCCTTATCGATACTTTGCATTTATCTGAATACACATGTTAATATGTACACAGTTGGTAGTATCCAAACAGAAATCAATCTAACGTGGCTCTGGCTAATAGAAAATAGGGCACAATAGCATATTATATATATTTTCATGTGAGAGGGGGGCAAACGAGCATGTGGGTCACCTAATGGAAAGTAATCACCACCGCCCATAGAGATCAGCAACACCATGGGTCGCCGATCCGTTGTCAGCCTATACTCCTTCCTTTCATTCTTTTTGGTGACCTCACTTACTTCCCCAGTCAGGCAGATTAAAAATACGCAATGCCCTACCTCTCTTTTCGCCAGAGCCTCGTAGTCAGTTAGTAGGGAGCACCAATTTATCAAGCAATGAGGAAATGTCGGTCGAGGTTTTCCCAGGAAACTACAGCATGGAGTTTTTCAAAAAGGGTCTGAGAGGTTTTTACAGGGTCGGCTATGCGAATGTGATGCCCATAGCGTTACAGGCGTCCATAGGCACAGAATAATATACCATAGGCTCAGTATCTGCATACCGTCAGGCGGGCCATATGCTTCTTTGCCACTTTAGTGATATAAAAAGTGCCTCCACCTCACAAAACACAACACAACCCCATCTTCACCCCGGAAATGACTATTTCTGTGAGTGAGTGAGGTAGCCAGTAAGCCTCTATGTATTTGCTGCGATAGCAATAGTATTTTTGGATCAAATAATCTGTATGTTCATTTAATCTCGAAGTAGTACCTATAAAAAATATGTACAACATTACCATTACTTTGATATTATGCGCTCTAATCTAACTGGATACCTAATCTATCTAAAACAAACTTACGACTTAGATAAATATTTTGTATTCCAGTATCGTAGAACATGAATATTTATTAACATAGCTTCGGGGCCTTACCGGAATATAGAAACAATCGGAATGTTTCTTTAGAAATGTATTCTTATTTGGAGATGATATCAATTCCGAAGAAATTCTCAACATTACACAATGACATAAATTATGATACTATTATCATAATATTTGGACATCAGTAAGGTAAAGTAAATAGGTGGATGGTCCATTATGTGAAAAGCAGTACATCTATTCGAAAAGAGCTAGTTTGTTCTACGTGAACATGGACTAATAGCGTTTTAATCCCCTCTGAACACGTGGTCCGACTGCTATGTCCGACTAATCGGCCCACGTGAACTTTTTTTTCCTGTTGTAAGATGTTAAAATTATACGTGTATTTACTACTATCTATTCCAATTACACACATACAGGTACAATGCCATATTGTTCATGAGTACCATATTGTTCACTGCAGCTATTGTCTTTATCTGCACCCATTGTCGTTAAACTGCAAATAGCTGTAGTTTGAATAGAGTCCTTTTGTCGTTAACCTGCGCCGATTGTCGATAATTTGGTTACATGTTGTTGTTCACCTGCCCACTACATACTTTCAAATGCCCATTTCTCCTAATATAATAAGCTATTTGACAATGTTCAAAAATTGTACAAATTATTTAACAATCATACACAAAACTAAACTTTCATTCTAATATCTTCCGTCCGACTTATTTTAGGGTCGATCAAAGTTTGGCGGGAAACTCCATTTTAAAAGTAAGAAATTATTAAAAAATAATATTTCCATTGGAGAAGCAACAAAAAATACTTGTATAGGTAAATACTATATATACCTACCTTTTATTATGATACTAATTACATAAACGTAATAATTAACATAGCTGTCGTACAAATTTCTGATTTGATGCGTACAAAATACAAAACTGCGACTCGGCCTTTTATATCGAGCGTTTTCGGGAAAGTCCAAAATTATGATTTTCAAATTCATATCTCGAAACATTTTTGTGCTATCTTAGTAATTCTGTCACCTATGGTTATATTATTGAGACGGCCCTACATATCAAACCGAAAAAAATGTTGTTCAAATAGCCTAAGAATTGCGAAGTACCGCAAGGTACAAATTACTAGAATCATAGTTCTAGCGGTATTCGCAAAAAAAAATAATAAGTCCCAAACTTTTTGAAAAATGCAATATTATTTTCCTGGTGCCACTTTTATTGAGAACATCCCTAATAGCCTTATTGCGTATCTGGTCTAATGCGTGTGTGTGTGAGATGGGGCCCTACTAGCTAAGCTGAAGTCGATTACCATCGGATTTTTTGATTGCGATTATCAAACGCCAGTTTAGATTTATGGCACCTGTGTTTATCTTAGCTGGTAGAAACTCTGGAGTACTACCGATTAAACTGAAGATGTTTATCAGTAACTAAAATGGAATACCTATTTTCGACGAGCTCGGTGGCGTAGCGGTCAATGACGCGGCTTCGACACCAACGCTCATGGGTTCGATTCCCACATAGGACAAACATTTGTGTGCATGAACATGTCTGTTTGTCTTAGTCTGGGTGTTTTCTATGTATCATAAGTATGTATTTACAAAAAAAAAACATGTATTTACGTATGTTTATCAGTTGTCTAGTACCCATAACACAAGCTTCGCTTACTTTGGGGCTAGATGGCGCTGTGTAATTTGTCTGACAATATTTATATTATATATTTATATTTTTGGAACCAAAAATTTATATGGGAATAGGCTTCAGCTTCGGCAGTAGGGCCCTAGGTGTTATGGGTCAAAGTTTAATAATAATGTTCGTCTTCACAATGCAATGTAAGTGAAAGTCAAAATATTTTATAGCGTACCTATAGCTTACCGTTTATTTATTCTGTTGGAGCATATCACCATATAAAATGCCATGTTTATTTCCATATCAAAGGCAATGTTGATACGAAGAGTAGTCAAAATGTAGTAGGTGTGAAATAAAATGTGCTCGGGTTCATCTTATATATAGATATACTATAGATTCTCTTATACTATAGATAAATTTAGTAAGAAAACGTCAATAATGTTAAAATTTTAATCAATTTTTTGAGCCGTTCCCAAGTTTCCAATGTGTCTATAATTCATATTATAAACGGAAACTAAAGATCTCGCTGTTTGTCTGTCCATTTATGTTTTAATAACTTCATTCCATATCAGATTTACATGGTTTCCGTATGTTCTAACTAGACTGCGCGCCCTAAGTAGGACGGACTAGGATACCGAGACCGCCAATAAAAGAGTCATATCGACTATTGATATAATTTATGTAATATTAGCTGTGCCTGCGACTTCGTCCGCGCGAATAGTTATTATTTTATTATTTATTTGTATTAATGACAATAAATAATATTTCTAAAATAAAATAAACGTAACCTAAGTTACTCCTTATTACATCAGCTATCTGTCAGTGACAGTGCCGTCAAAATCGGTCCGGCCATTTCAGAGATTAGCCGGAACAAACAGACCGACAAAAATTGTAAAAAATGTTTTGTGTTGGTATATGTACCACACGGTACATACCAAAAATTTTTTTTTTACAATTTTTCACTTAATGCATATGGATGTGTGTGTGTATACACATACATTTTTATATTACAAACAGACACTCCAATTTTATTTATCTGTATAGATTGATAATACGACTTTCAGCAATAAACGCGATATGACTAAACTATAATATTTTTCAAATATATAATGATCAAAATATACTTTATTTCAACGAGCTCGGTGGTCGAATGGCTAATAATGGCCACTTTGATACTGAGGTCACGGGTTCGATCCCCGCACAAGACATATATTTGTGTGCATGAACATGTCTGTTTGTCTTAGTCTGGGTGTTTTCTATGTATTATAAGTACGTATTTACAAAAAAAAATGTATTTAAGTATTATATCAGTTATCTAGTACCTACCCATAGTATAAGCTTTGCTTAGTTTGGGACTAGATGGCAGTGTGTAATTTGTCTAGGAATATTTATTTATTAATAAGGTTGTATTACCTCTAATAGACGTGGTTTGAAGCTTCTTATATAAAAGCAAAATATATAAAAAACAAATTATTTGTTAAAATTACTACCACGTTTTTTGTTTATACTACGTCGGGTGCCAAACAAGCATACGACCAGCCTGTTGTAAAGCGGTTACCGTAGCCTATAGACGCTAGCAATAAACGAGATTTGTTCGCGTGCTGACACATATGCTTTCGTCTAGTGACCTCATTGACTCGCAGGAGTGATCCTGTGTGTCCACCAATCGTAACTTGCGGGTATTCTTATTTGGCTGCGTTCTTTTATGAAGAGTAAGTACTTCCCCAGTTGGGGGCAATATACTCTACCTCTCTTTTAGCCACGTGCAGGAGCCATACATCATACACCAAGACCTATTTCACGGTAGTTGTCGGGGACTTCAACCTTCAACACTAAGGTAACAAGAAAAAAAAACAAACTCTTCAACCAGTGAATCTTCCCCGCCATTACCTACGGTGCAGAAATTTGGAAAAGTCACGTAGCGAGTGATGCAGAGAGTTACGCTCGATATTTCTCTAATGGACCGAATCCGGAATGAAGAAATTCGACGGAGAACCAACAGTGTAAACATAGCTCTCAGAGTCAGCAGGCTGAAGTGGCAGTGAGCCGGCCACATCTGCCGAGTCAGTGATGGCAGACCTGAAAGGAACGGCCAGAAGGAAGGCAGGAAGCGGAGGATCGCATATGGTGGCAGGCATTAGGGAAGACCTATGTATGAGGGTCACTGATGATAAGTCGAGGTTAGCTTTAGCACTAAGATGGTGATGAGTCACTTACTCCCTGACATATTAGAAAAATAAATACAAACATTACAAACTCTACGTCAGCATACGATGTAATATGTATATCATATGAGTACCTAACTGCCCCATTGCTACGAGTATATTGCGTGCGTTTATGCGGTTAGAAACGCCGCTTATGACCTCATTTTTGTTCCATACTTTTAATAATTAGACCTTTTTAAATATCTATGTAAATGAAGCTACTTTTGTTATTAATCGAAATGTAGTGGCCAGTAAAATAGCCGTATTTTATGCGGATAGGCCGTCTATTATTTTTGAGAAGTGGCCATAGTTAACAAGCTCTAACGACCCATTTGTCACTTTTTAATTAAAATGCAAAGTTACCCTCAATACGCAAATAATATTTCAAGAATAAAGGACATTTCGATATAAATTTTGACAGCAAAAGGCACGATCTAAAATAAACTTATTCATGGAAAAATAACAAGCATTCTTGAATTTGGAAAGCCTTAATCAAACTTATGGATTTTCCGTAACAAAGGAACGAGGCTTTTTACTCGAAAACTTTAAGTAGGAAACAAAGGAAGGAAATAAATATTCACGAAGCGTTTATTAGCCCAACGCAACGTTTTCCGTCACTCAAGCTAACCGTGAAAGCGTTTTTTTCTTCTCGTTGAATAAATATAAATTAATTAGCTTAGAAGGTATTCACTGCTTCACTCGTGCTTACCGGTTACCTTCACTTCCTCCGCGGAAAAAGTTGGAATAAATTCTCACCGTATCCAACTAAGCGTACATAAATGGAATGGATTCCTTTACTCTTGACTATTGCGGAAATATCAACACGTAAATTTATTGATAGTGGAGTAAGCGGTTGAATTGTGTATTTTCGCTTTTACTAAAAAAGAAATGTATTTTTATTAATTACTAACTTCTGCTTGCGACTTCGCCCTGCATAAATAGATTACCATAAAACATAAAAGTAACCTACTTATCAATCCAGATGAATTATATATAATATGATATTGAGAATTAGAATCGCCGAACGCTACATATGTAACCTGTGCACTCTAGAACTTTCTCCCTTATCTGCCAATACTAACTCGGCAACCTTCTGTCTCCGTCGAATTTGCTCTTTCCGGATTCGATCCCTAAAGCGTTATGTACACGGGTAGATAAGAGTAAAATCGGGTGAGAAAGAGTACATTGCGCAGCTACTAGCATGCTAAGAATAGTAACAATAAAACCAATTCTTCAGTGTAACTTGATCGATATCAATCTCCGCGTTTTTATGAAACTTTAGAGAAACTCCAAGTAGCTCTCTTGATCGCTCGCTGTAAACCAACCCGATTGTCATTGTCAAAGCCTATGCTCCGTATATTATGACAGAGAGGACGTTAAGGATGTGCCGTAGAACATTTATTTTAGAAAGCGTACTTTTTTATCATACGTGAACGATTCTCCCTACTGTGTACACATCTACATCACAATTCTCTGGCAATGACACTGAGAGCTTGACGCGTTCAAACACCCGCTCAAAGTTTTTAATCCTTTGAGTTCAAACAGAATGAAATTCAATATCCGGTTAACGAAAAGCTCTTCCCTCGTTTGACACGTGAATCCACGGATCAAGTGAGAAAACAAAGGAACTACCTAGGTACTAAACATATAATTTAAAATTGAATATGAAAATATATATAGTAAACCATAGAATAAGTCATTTCTGTGGAAGAAATTGGGTATAAACTAATGAAGCACTAGTAAAATTTATAAAAATACCTAGAGCATAGGTAACTAGAAACAAGGCTAATATATATAATGATCATAATAACCGTTAAAACCTACAAAGTGCTTTGTTTGTCGTAGGCTATGTTTAGAAACTTTTTTCCGACGGCAAATGAAAAAATATTCATAAATATTCATTCTACTCCTAATGCGTGAAGTTCGTAACATAGTAGTACGAGTACTACATATTTATACTTTAGCTTGCTCTAGCAAATACCAACAAATTACGTGGTAAATAATAATACAGAACATTTTACCCTCGGAATGTAAGGATTAATAAAACAACTCATTAATTTTTAAACACCGCTTTACATATTTGGCAACTTTACATAGCCGTTTGGCAACCGACGACGTGGTATAAAAACATATGAAAGGTTCTATTTTGATTGTCCGGGGAATTTCGGATTCATTAGATTCATATAATAGAGTTCATATGGTTACACCTAGGATACATTTTATGTCGTGAATATTTCGGATGTCTGCAAGAAAAAAAATGTTAAAAACTGAAAATATTTGACATTTCATGCACGCGGACGAAGTTCCATATACAAACTAACTTCGATGCTAACTTAGAAAAAAATAAATGTTTCACAAGTAATGTTATTGTTTCTTAACCACCCATTGAAATTCAAAGAAACGAGTATATATTAAAGAAATACAATAACCCTAAAAGGAATTGGTATTTGGCTGCGATATTATCTGAAGTACTTCTCTAGTCGGTCAACTTACAAATACGCTGTGCCCTACCTCTCTTTTGCCAGAATCTCTTTCGCTAGTCGGTAGGGTTTTGCCTTTAAAGATAGTGGTAAGCCACTTACACCCCAAAAGCAGATTAGCAATTAGGAGGAGAACGCTTATGTAACTAAATCGATAAAATGAAATTTAACAACACCAGGATAATTAAGTCGATAAATTTAATCTCATCGGTATACTCGTAGCATGCATCGTCGCTGTGCATCGTGTGGCTGGAGCTCAAACTTTGATAGATTAGGATATAGCACGATATATTATGTACAACGCTTCTTCTATCTATATATATAAAAGAGAAAATCACTCACTCACTCATCACGAAATCTCAGAAACTATAACACCTACAAACTTGAAATTTGGCAGGTAGGTTCCTTATAGGGTGTAGACATCCGCTAAGAACGGATTTTACGATACTCCACCCCTAAGGGGGTAGAATGGGGGTTGGAAGTTTGTATGAAAGTCCTATGTTTTTGAAGCAAGAGACTTGAAATTTAAAATGTATACTCTATAGATGGCGTGGAGGTGTACTAATAATGTATCTTTGGAAATCAACCCCGTTTTTGGGGTTAAAACGGGGGTTGGAAGTTTGTATGAAAGTTCTATGTTTTTAAAGTAAAGGATTTGAAATTTAAAATGTATGCTCTATAGATGGTGTGGAGGTATACTAATAATGTATCTTTAGAAATCTACACCTTTTTGGGGTTAAAACGGGGGTTGGAAGTTTTTTATAAAAGTTCTATGTTTTTAAAGTAAGAAACTTGAAATTTAAAATGTATGCTCTATAGATGGTGTGGAGGTGTACTAATAATGTATCTTTAGAAATCAACACCTTTTTGGGGTTAAAACGAGGGTTGGAAGTTTGTATGAAAGTTCTATGTTTTTGAAGTAAGAGACTTGAAATTTAAAATGTATGCTCTATAGATGGTATGGAGGTGTACTAATAATGTATCTTTAGAAATCAACCCCTTTTTGGAGTTAAAACGGGGGTTGGAAGTTTGTATGAAAATCCAATGTTATTGAAGTTAAAGTAATTATGGCAGAAGGATTTTAAATGATATTTAAGTATAAAAAATATTGAAAACAACTACATACTTACTATTATAAGGAGGGATGTTTTATTATAACAATAAAAAGTACTTTAGGTTTTACAAAGAGGTTTTAAAAATATATCCGTCGACTTCATTGATTCTAAAAATTCGTCTATATATTGATTGTTTTTAACATTATTTTAACATTTTTTTCCTTTCATTAGGTATTTAGCTTTTTCGAATGTAATTAAAAATTATTTGCAAATAACTAACTCCACGCGTACGAAGTCGCGGGCGGCCGCTAGTATATATCTATATTAATAAAAGGCTTTGTCCTCACTGACTGACTGACTGACTCACTAATCAACGCACAGCCCAAACCGCTGGGTCTAGAGATTCCAAATTTGGCAAGTAGGTTCCTTATGACGTCTAGGGGTGCACTAAGAAAGGATTTTTCAAAATTCAGCCCCTAATGGGGTGAAGCGGGGGTCCAAAGTTTGTCTGGAGAAACAAGATAAGTTGGACTATTTTATTCGAAACTTTACACGAGCACTTCTATAGATAAATGAGTAAACACGTGTTTCAGGATTTTTCAAAATTCAACCCCTAATGGGGTAAAATGGAGTGAAAAAGTCTGAAAATCGTCATGGGTATTGTTTTTATGGTTTATCGGGTCGCTGATTACGAAAACAACAACTATTTTATAATCCAACATAGCCGACGTGACATAAAATCACCCCTATGGGGGTGCGATGGGGTTGAAATGTCATAATATCAATATGGATGTTGACTCTATGGTTTTCTGGGACGTCAATTACGAAAATGGCACCGATTTGAAAATATAACAACGAAATTACTTAAAAGGATTTTTCAAATTTTACCCCTGAAAGGGTGAAACAGAGGTACACAGTTGGTGTAGGGAAATTAGTTAGACTATTTTATCGTAAACTTTATACGAGTACTTCTATAGATAAATGAGTGAACACGTGTTTCAGGATTTTTCGAAATTCAACCCAAAAAAAAGGAGTAAAATGGGGTCAAAAAGTCTGAAGATCATCAAGGATATTATTGTTTTTATATTTTATCGGGTCGCTGATTACGAAAACAACAACGATTTTAAAATTCAACGTGGCTAACATGACCATCATCATGTAATTTTTTTAAACTTTGATTTATTCTTTTTAAGCTGATGGAATAAGACATGTGTGTGATGACTGAAGTGTTATCCTAATAGGTTTTTAAATTTGTATTTGGCGTCAATCAGTGCTTATATGTACAATCGCGAGCGGCCGGCGCGACGTTCTTGCATTCGTATTTAGTACAATTAAAGGTACTACTTGAAGGTGGTTGCGTTGCGTGTTAGACCTGACTTGGATAATCTAAAATGCCCGAATTTCACGCGAGCGAAGCCGTGGGCAAAAGCTAGATAGTAAAAGGCTTTGTCCTCACTGACTGACTGACTCACTAATCAACGCACAGCCCAGACCACTGAAGCTAGAAACCTGAAACTTTGGATATGTGTTCCCTTACAATGTAAGCACGCACTAAGATACGCACTAAGATGGGATTTTCCGAAATTTCACCCCTCAGAGGTTGAAAATAGGCGGTTGAAAAAAAACCCTCTTTATGGAAATCGATTCACCTACGATTTTGAGACTTGGTGGAATAGTTGTTCATAAAAAAAGGGTTTATGGCTGATTAACTTTTGACCAGCGCCCAGCCAAGAGATGTCTAAAAATGTTATATTTATATTTTAATTAACTCACCACTAGATGGCGCTATACCTAGCATTTGTATAGCGCGCTATGGTTTCGTTTTTAAGGAAAGGGTATATACGAGAGATTATTTCAAACCATGGGGTTATCCATGACGGTTTATCACTCACCTCATCCCAGTAGTGACCCCCGAACGTTCACCATCGCGCGCATAGGGCGTAAAAAAACTGCGTCCTTCAGATGAAGCTACATTTGGTGCAGAAAACTAATTGAAAAACTTATTCTAAGTACCGACTATATGGGGTATACCTACTTAATATAAGTATTTCGGTATTTTTCAAACAATGACGTCAAGATTGACTAAATTTATACTTGTGGAAGGTGTGATGATGCCCCATACCATTATAGCTGTGGAAGGTGATGGAGCTGGCCTGTTCCGCTCCATCTCCTACCACATGCATGGAACGGGTTGTATCATCAGGAGGTTCGTGCCACCATTGTTCACGTATTAAACAACTGGAACGATGAGTTGTTGAGTAAGGACAGTAAGGGATGCACTGTTGAGGAATCTCTCTTTATACTCCGCATTCCCATTATTCCATCAGACCATCCCGTTCAATTTAAGAGACTTCAATTTTCCATGAAGGTGTATTGCTATGACCATTAATGAAGCTCAGGGGGCAGTCTCTAAAGGTCGCTGGGGTTGACTTGAGACAGGACTGCTTCTCTCATGATCAGTTGTATGTAGCTTGCTCAGGAGTAAGTTCTCCTGGAAGCCTTGCAATTTTGGCTCCTGGTGCGAAAACGTCTTAACCTAAATGGTGTATGTTTGTAATAATGGTCAATACGAAACAGTCCTTTATGGGGAAAAAATGAAATATCTGGAATCTTAACAAAAATAGGCGCAAATCAGGAGTGTTCCCGTAGCGAAGCACGGGTACTTTACTAGTATAGTTATGAAGCTGTGAGTAACAATCAGCAGGTCGACGGTGACGGCCAATGACGTCACTAAGGCGACGATATTACAAGATGCGATAACGATATGACAAGAGACAGAGACAAGACCCCCATCCGATGGCACGCAGCCAAATAAGGTTTTTTTAATGCTAGGATTTCCTGTGAACATACACCTCGATGTTGTATTACCTAAATCCAAAATAGACGTATTGAATTCGAACTAAAACTAAAGATTACTTAATAGTTACTTCTTAACTAAAACGCTGTATAATGCCATGTAACTATAACCAACTATATGTTTATTAATACATCTTTGACATAACTTCCTCAAACTAACATAAATTTGGACATTAAATTGTTAGGGTCGACTGAAGCTGTTGTGATTCCATCGACAGGCAATGATCGATACACATTAAGCTAATGTAAAACGACCATTAATTTCTGAGAATACTAATAATATATGACTCAAATCAAAAGCCTTTTGTGTTCATTTACCTATTCATGTTTATACAGCTTCGTTTAAATGTGGATATTACATAAAATTATAGTTTAACTTGCTGTAGAAATAATAACAAATTACCAGGTAGGAGGTAAGTTTAATTTGATAAGTTTTCTTTTGTTTCTTTTATTTCTTTGCCACATTAACTAAACGTTGTAACTATAACTAAAAGTTATATTCAAAAATTGGGAAATTCATACCACACACATCATCCCAGTCATTTTGCTGTTTTGTATCTATACTCGGGTGGAAAAAAAAAGGAAATTGTTTGGAAGGAAATGTTTTCATATTTATTAATATTATTATTGCTATTTTTATATGGTTAATATAACAAACACAAGTGATTCTTTTGAACGGCAGCATAAAATAAAGGATGTTTTTTCAGAATTAATAAGTTGTGAGAGCCTACATATGTATACTTTTTCTATTAAATTCGTAAGTAGGTACTTATATCATATAAATACACGTACATATGTAGATGTGAAGGATACAAATGGATTAGATGCATATTTAAATAGGATTACCCAAGGGCATATAATTGAATTCAGGTGAATATTGATAAAAATTCCAATGTTAGATACGTAAGTATCTAACATTCATCGGGGTCGAGGGACATTAATAATATTTAACATTTATTTTATGAAATATGTGGAGCGACACAAAATGGCGTGACTGAATATTTTTGCATTCCCAACTAAATAGTTCAAAACTAAATAGTTGTGTTCTTGTTGATCACCTGGTAAAAGGGGTTAGTTATGTTAATATGATAGTACTGTTTAAGCACAGTATAGGTAATAATAGTAGTTTAAGTCTATAATCAAGTAAAGATAAAAATTAAGCTCTTTTGCTTAGGCCTTGGCTTCGACTTGACGTAATCTGTCTTGATTTCAGATAAACCGTAGATACATCACAGGCCTACACAGCGACACTAGACTTTAAGCGCCCACGTAGGCTTTTATCTATACTAATGTCAGCAAGGCAAATTTGGCTCTTCGGAAGCACAGAGTATGGAAGATAAACGGTCACGACTTCCAACTCTTGATCCATGGCAAAGAGTAATAATATTATACGGGTCCATGGTTTTATCGTCAGCTGTGATAAAAGTTGCAATGAAAACATAACAAAACTAATCTTCTTTGAATGCAAATTAAATCCTACTTAACTCGAGTTTATACCGCTGAATAAGTTTTAAGAGTCGTAACTCATTTTTGTTTCATGCTAAGAGTGAGAATTTATTCAACGTAAAATTGGAAACGAATTCGTCTCGGTGTAATGAATAATGAATGGGTCCCAGCACTCCCAGCGATACATGCGCGCGTATAGGTACTGCCTATGCCTATGTATATTTAAAATGCCCACCACGTTTTGGTCGCAATCTAAATATTCGATCACCTGTCGCCAATAAAGCTGAATGGGTTCTTATACAAGTAAACTGAAAAAGGTTTACGAGATCCCGTTCTTTATCAAAGTACTTACAGAAAGGCAAGTTTATTGAGTCGTATTGAGTTTTCGTCTGGATGTATCATGGGTATATTCAACAAATGCGAGCAGTACTTCTTGTGACCGACTTTTTTAAAGGTTGTTATATGAATGTTTTAGGTGTATGTCTTGCTGAGTTGTAGTAGGTATAAATTATTCTATACAATAGAATAGGATATTATTATATTGACGAGCCCGTTGGTCGAATGGCTAGTAATGGCTACTTTGACTTTGAGTTCGCGGGTTCGATCCCCGCACAAGACAAACATTTGTGTGCATGAACATGTCTGTTTGTCTTGGTCTGGGTGTTTGCTATATATTAAGTATGTATTTACAACAAAAAAAATTAAGTAATTTTTTCAGTTGTCTAGTACCCATAGTACAAGCTTTACGCTTAATTTGGGACTAGATGGCGCTGTGTAAATTGTCCAGAAAAAAATATTTATTATTATTATTCTATACTATTCATTATCAGGTCGATTTTACTCTCCACTACAGGAGCACGACCCTCTCTTGTCCGTCCTAGACGGAAGGAGGATTTGGCCTATTCTCCCCACGTTGGCCAAACGGGTTGGGGAGGCCTGATCGCTATTTGATAATGTATTTCCCTTAGTCGCCTTGTACGACATCCACGGGAAGAAACGGAATGGTTCTATTCTAGTCTGCCGGAAACCACACGGCTTTCTATACTATTAACAAAATGTTTTTATGTGTAGGTACATATATATATTCTATACTGTTAACAAATTATATTTTATATAAATTTATATGTCACGACCGTCTTGCAAACGACTGTAACAACTTCGATGAAATTTGCAATTTGGGTTGGAAAATGGGGGTAAAAAATCGGTTAAGCTGGACTCAATTTCGGGAAACAAATATTTTCTTCGAAACAACTCGAAGCTAAATTTGGTCGCCTAATACTGAGTCTAAAATGCAGTTCATACAATGTTGAATTAATACATTTATAAAATACCTCATGTAGACAAAAACCTGACTGACATTACCCATATGATGCTGTCTAAACCGTTCAGAAATTTGATCGGAATATTTATTTCTGTTAGTATGTGGATGAAATTAGAAAGGATACCGGGATAACTATTAACGAAATTGAGGAACAAGCTAGTGTTATATGTTATGTAAATTGGAATTAGTTTCGTATCCGCTTGATAAATCAGGCAGTAACGGTTGCCTTTTATGGATACAGGAAAAAAAATAAGAATGTATTCTAGTAGACATCACATCACATTACAAAAGTTTAGAGTAAATCCACTGAAATCCGATCATACGGAAGCCTGAGCTGTATCCTGATCCCTGCACGTGATACGTCTACATACATTAGAGTCTAGAGCCACTTATCGTGCTAGCGTGGCGAATCGATACGAGGAGGGAATGAATAGTTGCACACGATGCCGAGCGTGGCAGCCTGTTTCAGGGACCATTAAGTGAATAATACCGTATTTCTTGCGTCTGTTTTAAATTAACTTCGCGACTTCTTCGCTCTTATTGTTTGATCCTTTGTAATGGCTAGGAAGAAAAAAAGAAAGCTCTCAAAACTGAAGAAACCTTTTGTGTACGTAGACTTTTGTAATGTCAGGGGACTTCACGCAAACATAAATGTAGTTCACCATCATCTCGAAACTGCAAAGCCTTTTTTGACGGAGATGCAAATATCCTGTCCGGCCGATACTTCTTACTTATTATACCCCGGGTGCAAATTTGAACTTTCTTTTGTACGTCAAGAGTAAGTATATTACAACAGCTTGTATATCGGAACACTTCCAGTATAAAATGGTCTTGCGTAGCCAAGACGTAGTATTCGTAGCGCTACTCGAGGTCCATTTATATTGGAAGATTCCAGTCGACAAGCTATTGTCTATACGTAGCATCCATAGAACAACACAGGCCTCTCTTATACTGAAAATGTCCCGGTCTGCAAGCAAAATGCAAATATTGTATGTACATAGCATTCGTGGTACTACGCAGGCCTCTCTTATACTGAAAGTGCTCCGTTTTATAAACTGTTGGCTGTACATAGCATTCATAGCACTACGTAGTATATTATATGCAATGTAATAAGTGAATAAAATTCGTCACCAAACTATATACATACAGAAGATACTGTATTAAATATAACAAAGAAACAGAAATATAAAAAAAAACCGGACAAGTGCGAGTCGGACTCGCCCACCGAGGGTTCCGTAGGTACATAGTATCATTATTAAATTTGATATTTTTCATTATAAATAAGAAATCATGCGTCGAAAAAAATAAATAAAATATATTTTGCAATGTGTACATCAAGCCCTTTCATATGATACCCCATTTGAACTAGTAGTTTCAATTTGAAATTTCGACACCTTATAAAAAATATAGACCCCCTATTTTTTAAGATCTATTTACAAATGTATAGTTTTGAGATTTATTCCTGTACTTGTAGTCTATAACGATGTTACTTACCAAATTTCATAGTTCTAGGTCAACGGGAAGTACCCTATAGGTTTTGATACCCTTGAGTGTGTCGAAATATGCGTTTTTTGCTGAATAAACGGCCGTAACTTTTTTCTACGTAAACTTAGCAGTTTGATTATTTTACAACTTCATGGGACCGTAGACCTGAGTATACAGTTCAAATTTCAGCTTGATACCTCCACGCATTCTCGACATAGAAATTCTTGACAGACAGACAGACAGACAGACAGACAGACAGACAGACGGACAACAAAGTGATCTTATAAGGGTTCCGTTTTTCCTTTTGAGGTACGGAACCCTAAAAATAATAAGAATTAGGTACACACTTCTAAAAGCATTCGACACTTCAATTTTATGGTATCTGATTATGAAAATAAAAATAATGTAGTAAAGAAGCTGTAGAAATAATAAATATTACCACATAATTATATAAAAAAAAGTTGGTAAATAATTTATTAGTTGTTTCATTTTGAAGTGTAATGTACATATAAATTAGAATGAAACAACATACGAGTAGTAAACATTAATTTTCACATAAATCAATGTTTATTACATTCATATTATATTTTCTGTTAGTTTCGATCATACGCATACAATAACTAAAATAATACTTATTGTTATTATTTACTTTGTTTATATCAATGATTATTATTGAAAATGAAATACATTTCGCTTATTTTTTTATGTATATATATAAACTGAGTAGCAGTTTATTGGTGAAAACCTTTATTAACTTCACTTATTTATATATTTTAATGAGACACTTTGTTTATTGTAATAAGAGGAATGAGGTACATGTGATGGAAAGCATCTACCCATATTCATCTCACTGCTGGGATGCGGGTCTCCCCTCAATCAAAGGGGCTTAAAGTGCACGCTGTTAAACTACGGGCTAGCGCAGTGTTTTCAAGCAATCCATAAAAAGAGAAATAATTTTGAAATCGGCCTACGTTTGCGATTTTGTTTTTATCGAGCAAAGTAAAGCAAAAATCTGTTTTATATTATAACATATATTTTTCAATGCTTCAATACATATGTCATTTCATACATCATTACATATGGTTATCGAATAAAATTGGTTCAAAAAATTCGTAATTATGAACTACGTCGCCTCAAACTGTGATTAGTTTATACATAGGTAAGTAAGTTTAATTCAAAGTTTTATGCACATTACCCGCTTGATAATTATATTAATAAGCGGTTACCTCCTTTATACATACAGGCTACTTTTTATACCGGAAAAACAACTTATTCTCAACTCTTCATCATCAACAATTACTACTATTATATTATTACCACGCGGTTGAAGCCATGGAAATGGAATTCAGGCTTTCAGTTTACGAATTTAACTCCTCATCACACGACTCATCGCATGTTCATACCGTCGCTCATCACCGCTCGTCATACATGATACATACCCCGCAGCGACAAGCCGTGTGGAGAGTTTCAAAATACAAAAAAAAATACAAAAATATTTATTTTAAACAAGCAAGCTTACAAGCATTAATCAAATAATTTTACAACAACAGAAGATGAAGTGAGACTGTTGCGAGAGTTAACAATATCATTGTATAGTGGTACCCACACTAGAATAGATCTGTATCGTGGGTACTTACACAAATTATCTATCTTAAAAGCTGTCATACATTAGTCAACATGTTACCCGTGTCGGTCCTGTTGCCTGTGGATGTGTTGTCAATCATGTTAGCAGATAATTTAATTGACATGTCCATACACAGCTAAATTGTTAGACAACATGACCAACACGGCTAACATGTTGGTTAATGTATGCCAGCTTTAAGTTTTAGCTCGGTATAACAAACTTTGGATGTAAGTAGATAAAAAAATGTTGTAAACGGTAAGTTTCAATATAGATATATACACATAAATATAAACACACATACACACACTCAAATACATGCACATATACAACGTGTAACTTCAAGTACGCAAAACCTAAAAATAGTTTGTTCAGAATCATGAGTAGAATCAATTCCATAATTTTTATCCATTTTTAAAGTAACTGGTTTTGAAAAATTATTATTATTATTTTTAATTGCCGTGTCTATTATTAAATTGCGCTCGACAAGCGTGAAAATGTGAAGTAGAACAAACGTAATACCGCCGCTTCCAAAAAGTCTTAAGCTCCGTGACGAGAGCGGCGCTTACGCATCATTGACGCGAATGCTCGCTCTTGAATATGAATATTTGCCTATTGTAGCCATTGGCGCGTTTTTTGGTGAGAAAGCGCCACAGCGCTTGCCTTCATTGGCCGTCCAGAGAGGAGCCGCTAGAGCTATATGCTCCAGGGGTGGAAGTGTTAAAGGGCATCACGCCGCGAGTAACTTCGGAGAAAGCGCAGCACACCTCTCGACATCCCTGAGTCACTCACACCGGTGTTGCCCCCGGCCGTTTTCCCGGCATTTCGGGGGCCCATCTAGTAAGTGGCAAGCCACCGCCTGCCGCAAATAACTAGCAATAAAAGCAGTTATGGCAGGCGTCCGTCCCTCTTCTGTAATAGCCCGGTATTAAGTTTATCCAGATCTCATCTCCATAGCCCATTTATTTTCCATCACACTTCGCAATAGTCTCAACGCCTGCCGAGACCTGCTCATGGGTATGTCGTTCCATTGACATATCCTGGAGCGGGTCACGGCGGGCGTACAACATTACATCAAACTTCTCAAAGGGGCCTATACGCGTTGGATCCATATCCCCGCGCATGCCTATCAAATGACCGGGCTTGACCCGTGATTAAAAAGAGATACATAATAATAATAATAACTTTATTTACTTCTCACAAAGTTTGTACAGTAGAACAGTAGGTACATTACATACATTACACTAGTAAGACCTTGTGAGAGTCTGGAGTCCGAGCTAGGTTTAAAAACCTGTGTTACAGATCTCCAGGCTCTCTCCCGGCTGGTGCTTAATATCAAGTAATTTTGGTTACTTTAGCATAAGTGAACATAGGTTTAAGATTGTGAGATATGTATATCGAATACATAATACAAAATACATAATAATGTAGGGAGTCCAGTTGTTGAGAGTTGTATTTGCTCGGCACGCGCCATTACAATTGGGTTGTTTCCAATGTTTAAAAATTGTACAAATAAATTAACAATATCGTAAAATACACAAAACTATAAAGATCTGCAAACTTTCATTCTAATATCTTCAGTCAGACTTTTTTTAGCGTCGATCAAAGTTTGGCGGGAAAGTCCATTTTAAAAGTATGAAATTATTAAAAAATAATATTTCCATTGGAGTAGCAATAAAAAATGCTATAACTTTTATTATGATAATAATTACATAAACGTAATATTTAACATAGCTGTCGTACAAATTTCTGATTTGATGCATATAAAATACAAAACTGTGACGTCATAATTCGGTAGTCTTTTGTATGGAGCGTTTTGGGGCAGTCTAAAAATTGTGATTTTCAAATTAATATATCTCGAGAGATTTTTGTGCTATCGAAGTAATTCTTTCACCTATGGTTATATTATGGAGACGTCCCTACATATCAAACAGAAAAAAATGTTAGTCAAATAGCCAATTACATGCACATGTCGCGTGGTTGGAGACGTCACCGTCGATTTTCAATCCCTAAGCATATTACTGTCAAACGTCAACTGTGTACCTACACAATTCGTCAGTGAGTTTACGCTGTAATGTATTCAATCGTATGACAAAATGTTTTAGGATTCTGAATACAAAAAATACTCTATTATTCGAGTCTTTTCTTGTCTTTATATAACAATTGAAATTTTCAGGGAGTCGTGTCTCAGAAATCGTTTGTATGTTCACAGTCCACAGGGATTTCTGCTAAACGACTTTCAGGAATATAGGTATAACAAGTTGCTGTCCAAGATTTCATCCGCGTGAACTTTATCCCTTGTGAACAAGATATTTCAAATTTGTGATTTACATATGTTACGAACTTGAAACTTACACATATTCTTGTACTAAGTTCCCATATTTGATTTTTCACGATACCTTAAGATTTTCATATCATCGTCATATCAATACTTGTCGTATAAATGCCTCCAACTGCTGGGGATATAGGTCTCCCCTCAAATAAAGGGGTTTAGAGCATACTCAACCACGCTGCTCAACTGCGGGTTGGCGGAAGCCAGTGTATTCAAGCCGCCTGTAGTGTACTGACTTGGCTAAACGACTGTCATCTATAATTAAGGCTTAACGTAAAGACGGCTTAAAGAAAGCTGGAGATAAATAAATCCATCCATATACAGGTTACGGTCGACATTGCTTTACTTGCGTGTTCGATTAGACTGACACACGCGATGACGCCACCGAGCTCCTCGTCCATCCGAGATTTTCATATGTTTTGCACCCATATGAGCACCCGTACTCTGTCGTTTGCTAGTGTGCCCGTCACCTAGATATATATTAGTATGAATGGACAATGGATGGATAATTCTTTACGTGATAGATTATTCGATCATCGAAAATTTCCAAGTGTTCACTTTAAATGTATTTATTTGGTATCATTGGCCATCAAATCATTACTATGGCTATTTTAACCCGAAAAACACACAGTTCCCGTTTCCTAACTTTGTTTCCATGGTTGTGGGCTTTCATATCGGTCCCTATATTTCAAACAGAAAAAGGAATAACGCGTAAAAAAAAACCCTCGATGAAACATTGAAAAAAAGCGCTCGTGCAAAATATTCTTTACACTGACGGAATACATTTTTGTTATCTAGAAATGTTCTAATTTTGTAATAAATATTTTGGGCAGATTTTGCAAGCCTGAACCAATGATTTATGAAATTCTATACGAAATCTTTGTATAAATTGATGAATGAACATCGTAGGCAAATTTACCAGCAGGCTGAGTAATCTTGAATTAGGGCGGCAACTTTTAAGAGCGACTAATTAGGGGAGGTTGTTTCTGACGTGTTGGAAAAGAAAGAAGTCTACAAGATATCTTTCCGATGAATTTTACCTCTGTCCTGTTTGTGCATTCAACGGCTTCGAATCCGAATTTTTTTGATAGCGAATCTATCAAAAAAATTGGTTGTCTGTAAAGTCGGTTAACGAACGATAATTTTACGTGATAACGTCATAAGAAAACATCGGCCGATATAGTGGAAGGGAGATAGATGCGTCACACACAAGCCGAACGTTTACGTTCCTGTCTATCGTTTGTTTCGCACTCTCGCTTGCACGCTCGGCTCAGACGGAATGTCACAATGAGTCATTCTTTTTCGTGAGTGCAGCGAGCGTTCATCGATTTACAAGACGTTATCACGTCAAACTATACTCAGTACGAGGTCCTCAATTAATCGACCTCTACAGACTTTGAAACTGAGCTTTGATTATATCAGAGATTATAGTAAAGTAAATGCAGAAAAACTTTCATGTATAATTTCAACCAAACGTTAAAAATAATGTAAAAACTGAAAATTGTAAAGCTAAAGGCGCCAAATATTTAGCGTCCTATCTACATACCTAGGAAATACTCGTATTTAAGCCACTAATGATGTCTCCTAGCTCCCAACTTTACCGTACGTCTATTTTCTCGCTATCAGCATCGATTTTCTTGATTCACAGAATAATGTTCTATTTAAAGAACTAATATAGTAAACGGAGAGCAAATAATGTGGATCAAAGATGGCAATGGGCTAACGGTATGCCTTTGTATCGACAATACAGCCGCATGCCTCACGCTCTGTCGTCTGCGCGTTTCGAATGCCAGCTCGTCGGTGACAGAATAGTGTTGTAGACTACACGAGTCGCCGAGTTCTATTTTTAAGGCTCGTCTCATGAATTACAAGACTCGACTAAGGATTACTATTGAATTAAAATTAGTAATTCAATTTAAATTAGTTCAATTGGACAACCAAAACTACTATAGCACAAAAGTCTCAACGAGCTCCATATGACAGCTCGAGTGTCTTTGCGCGCCCGAGTCCTATTCGTTTAAGATTCTTGCTTTTTTAACACCAATTAATATTAATTAAATATCAATCAATTAACATATTATTGACAATAGTTATATTATTAATCGGAAATAATATACATTTATCAAAATAAATATACATAAATAATTTAACAACCAAAATCAAACTCCTACAGATTCTTATTACCTACTAAAAGAGACAGTGTGACAAAGAAGTATTTTTTATGTGAGAGGACGTCAAACGAGCATGTGTGTCACCTGATGGAAAGCAATCACTACCGCTCATGGAGATCAGCAACACCAAGGGGTCGCCGATCCGTTGCCAGCCTATACTCCTTCCTTTCTTTCTTTCTGGTGACGTCACTCACTCACAGGAACACAACAACCCTCAAGGGAATTGTTAGTTTAAAATAAAATAAATATAAGTGAGTTAAAAAGAGTCAAACTTTAAAAACGCATAATAATTTCTTTTTCACCTCACTAGCTCGCAAAAGCTCTGTTTATCATTCGAAATCTGCGTGGAAAATCGCACTTTATCCGCTAGCGTGGAAAGTGTTTTTAAAATTCGAATATTTTTATTCAATAAAGGTTTCGTACAATAAATTACATATATATAGAACCTCATTGGTTTCGTAATAGTTTATATTCTCTGCAGCCAGTCCATTGATGATTATTTATTAACTGTTTTTCTTGCACCTAACATTTTCCTCGCTTTAGTGAGGTGAAAAGTTGTGTGTTGCGCTCGGCAGCAAAGTTATTTAGCGTCTCGTACCTTTGAAACCCTCGCTACGCTCAGGTTTCAATACAAGGTACTCGCGCCAAAAATTAACTTTGCAGCCTTGCATAACAATTAACTATTTTTACTTTGACCCCACGGAGTTTTGTGTCTAGGTACAATTTATGACTTAAACTGTTTCCACTGGAGTCTCTTTTAAACGTTATTGACAAAATCACGCAAAAATTCTCTTATTTAACGGGAATCTATAATATAAAAATTCATGGAATCAATATAAATTCAATTTAAATTCTTTGACCCCACGGAGTTTTGTGTCTAGGTACAATTTATGACTTAAACTGTTTCCACTGGAGTCTCTTTTAAACGTTATTGACAAAATCGCGCAAAAATTCTCTTATTTAACGGGAATCTATAATATAAAAATTCATGGAATCAATATAAATTCAATTTAAATTAGTTTAACCATAATTTTGTCATTTATGTTGTTAATTATTATCATTTTATGTTAATTTAATATTTATATATTTTAGCATTAATGTTGATGCATCTGTCATAATTTGTTTACATTTACTGATCGCCGCAAAACTGTTTATAAGTTGTAAGTCGTACTGTATTGACGCCCACGATACAGCCTAGCCTAGTGCGGGATCATATTACGAATATATTCAGAATGTAATATCTTTAGTTAATAAATATTTAATTTCATATTTAATTTCATTTGAAAACTACACGGACGAGAGATGAATTAAGTAAATATTTGCTAAAACACTGACGGTAAGCAGGCAAGCAAGCAAGGGATCATTCAAATATTACGTAAGCTACAAAGGGGGAGTGGATGCTTATTTTTAATGACTTAGGGGGGAAGCTGAATGCTGACTGATTCTTCTTCTTCTTGGTCGATTCCTCATGACTGAGGGTCGTGACCATCACCATCAGCTTGCTGGACCAGTTTCCTCCAAGCCTCACGGCATGCAGCTTGTTTCAGGGTCATAGGAATGCTGCAATGAGTGATTTCCTTGATGGCGTCAGTCCACCTGGTAGGCGATCTTCCCCTACTCCTCTTTCCTTCCACTTGCCCTACGACTATAAGCTTTTCAAAGTTGTCAGGTTCTTTTCGGGCAATGTGGCCGAATTATTTGAGGAGTCTCCGCATGCATATAGTCGAAAGACGGATGGTAATTCTCAACTCCTTGAGAATAGACACATTTGTGCGTCGCGCCGTCCATGGTATTCCCAACATTTTGCGCCAGCACCACATTTCGAATGCATCTATTGTCGACCTAGTGCGTGCTTTGAACGTCCAAGTCTCTGAAGCATATTGAAATATGGAGAAGATGAGGGTTCGCATGAGTTTAACTTTGGTTTTGCGATTAATGTTACGGCTCTTCCAAATCTTCTCCAGTTGCTTCACCGCCGATTTTGCCATCTGCGCTCTCCTTATGACTTCCCTATTACAGTCGCCATCATTGGTTATTAAGGATCCTAGATAAACAAATGATTGGACGGCATCAAGATCGCTCAGTTCGTGAGTGCGCGTCATAGTTCCGGCCCTGTCGACGAACATTAGCTGATTGATTACATCCGCTGTTTTTGTAGCAAAATTTTGTAGAAGTTAATACCATAATAATTAATGCTTACATTACATGTGAGCGTGGAGATAAGAGCATTGCTTGACATTCTAAAATGTGCTGATAAGAGGCGGAGGGAGGTTAAAAATTGCAAAAAAAACTCTCCTTACATAATACTTGAACGCCTCCCAAGGAAGTGCCAGTGACAGTAAGCAACTTGGAAAAAAAACTTAAAAAAGATATCAAATAAATCGCAAAAGGCACAAGTAGGTACTTGTAGTATTTATAATAATCACTTGCTAAAATTGTTGTCGGACTATTTATGATATGAAAGACTTTTCAATACTATCATGCCAAAGCAGAGCGTACAAGATCTAGTGACGTAACAAAATTGAAGCAATTTGATATAATAACTTGCCAATTCCGTTCAAAGAGGTTGTCTTTAAAAAAATGAGTATAAAAAGGAATTGAAAATTCGATTTCAGTACAATTTCAATTACAAGAATGTTTGGAATTTTTTTTTGCAATAATTAGATTTTGGGTACTTGTATAAAAAAATGTTAGCCAACTTCACCTTCACGCAGTGCACCCTGCTGACTGACAAACGAAGTTCTAGCGAAAAGAGAGGTAGGGAGCGTAATTGTAAGCTACCCGACTGGGGAATGTACATATATATATATATATATATATATATATATATATATATATATATATGTACCATAAGGTGTATGCTGCGATATTCTGTGAGGTGGAGACCTCACAGAATATCGCAGCCAAATAACAATTCCCTTGGGGGTTGCTTTGGCAGCAGTAGTGGCGGCACGCGAGCGATATTTTATGTTGCGAGCGTTAATATGGCTACGGTAACCACTTCACAACAGGCCGTATGCTTGCCTGCCACCTGACGTAGTATTGTAGGTACTAATATTTTGTAAATCTGCACTTTATTTGAGAGTTTTGTGGGAGAGCTTTTCAATTTAATGAGCCCAGTAGCCGAGTGGCTATAGCCACGACCTTTAAATCTAAAACCAATGTCACTTGCGCGTGGTTCAATCTGACGACAAGGAAAGAGGCTCTGGCATAAGAGAGGTAGGGTACAGCGTATTTGTAAGCTGCCCGACAGGGGAAGTACCTCCATGTCACAGAATACCGCAGCCAAATAACAACCTTGAGGGTTGTTGCCTTTCTAGTTCCAAATTAAGCAAAGCTTGTGTTATGAGTAACAGATATTATTTAAAACATGATATAAATAAGTATAACATTAATTTGTCCAGTATTTATATAAGTATAAGATTAATTTGTCCAGTATTAATACAAGTATAAGATTAATTTGTCCAGTATTTATATAAGCATAAGATTAATTTGTCCAGTATTTATATAAGCATAAGATTAATTTGTCCAGTATTTATATAAGCATAAGATTAATTTGTCCAGTATTTATACAAGTATAAGATTAATTTGTCCAGTATTTTTAAAAGCATAAGATTAATTTGTCCAGTATTTATACAAGTATAAGATTAATTTGTCCAGTATTTATATAAGCATAAGATTAATTTGTCCAGGAATATGATTATAATAGATAGAAAATGTGGTAATGGACACAAATATTTGTGTTGTGCGGAAATCGAACCCGCAACACATAGTGATGAAATTGACATTTTTTTTATACTACGTCAGGTGGTGGGCAAGTATACGGCCCGCCCGATATTAACTCGCAACTTGAAATATCGCTCATGCACCACCATCCCCGCTGCCAGTTCAACTCTTTCATTTTGGTGATCTCTCTCACTCGCAGGAACACAACAACCCTCAAAGGAATTGTTATTTAGCTGCTGTATTCTGTGAGGTGGAGGTACTTCCCTAGTCGGGCAGCTTAAAAATACGTTATGCCCTACCTCTCTTTTCGCCAGAGCCTCGTCTGTCAGTCAGCAGGATGCACCACGTGCAGGTGAGGTTGACTTTGGTTCAAAGATGTTGATGAACCTCTTACACCCCAAAACTACATTTGTCGAGTTAGATTCATATCTCCACGAGGTAAGCCAGTCAAATGGCCAGGATAACGGGCCGTGATATTAAAAGTGATACAATTAATGATGTCTTATACGTCTTGGTATTTCAGAGTATTTGTTTGTACTATTTTCTTATTCTGTAGTGTAGCTGACAGAACACCCACAGAAACAAGTGATGTTAGGTATTGCGTTTTCAATGAGCAAGTTAAGAAAATCATTACGCATGCAATACTTTTTCAATGATTATCGACACATTACATGACCAAAATTACGTTGCGTTTTTTACATACCAATCTTAATCACGCGCAATTTCGGCTTAGTGTAATTGACACTAAGCCGAAATTGACACTTAGACTATATTATATTGACAAGTAGGTACATAATAGAATAATCAACTCGAACACAAAATACACATGTACCTACTTACAAAATACTTGTCTGTGGAAGCTGGTGTACCGTGTTAGGTAAGAATACCTGTGTTACGAACCACCAGGCCTCCTACATTAAATATGTCTAGTAAACAATAATATAATTTGAAGGTGAAGGTGATCTATTTCAAGGCTCCCGAAAGATAGTCCGCGGAACCCTGGAGTTCCGTGGATTTCGCGATTCGTGCTAAAATTATCAAAACATTCATCGAAAAAAAAGTTACTAGTTAGTACCTATATAATAACTACATCTGCTAGGGTTCCGCTAGGAAAAGTATAATCAATTATGGTTCCGTGGCAAAAAAAAATGGGAATTTCTTTCAATCTGGAATGGCATATGGAATACGCAGGTTTTCCAGTGAAATAGATTCTATTTCACAGGAAAGCCTGCGAATAACACAGTTTCACTACCTTACTGACTTTCTGAATTTACCTCGAACAGGATTTCATTTGAAACTTGCTCAGGTGCACGACGTATGTTATCGATACTATAACATACACATGATCGAAAGTCATAGGAAGCTACTTGTATAAGTCACGTGGAACAAATACACGGGCATGGTTTGTTTTTTTTTATACTACGTCGGGTGGCAGACAAGCATACGCCCCGCCTGATGTGAAGCGATACTGTAGCCATATTAACGCTCGCAACATAAAATACGTACTCCGACTGAAAAAATGTCCACAAATCTGCTTGCTTTATTTAGTAATTTGGGGTGTAAGTGGTTCATGAACATCTTTGAACCAAAGCCATCTTCACCTGCACGCGGTGCACCCTGCTGACTGACAAACGATGCTCTGGCGAAAAGAGAGGTAGGGAGCGTAATTGTAAGCTACCCGTCTGGGGAATGTACCTCCACCTCACAGAATACCGCAGCCAAATAACAATTCCCTTGGGGGTTGTTGTGTTCCTGTGAGTGAGTGAGGTCACCAGAAAGGAAGGAGATGCTGCATTGCTGAGATGCAGCGGGGGTGGCGGCGCGCTAGCGATATTTTATGTTGCGAGTGTTGATATGGCTACGGTAACCGCTTCACATCAGGCGGGCCGTATGCTTGTCTGCCACCCGAAGTTGTAATAAAATAAAAAAAAAGTGGCTGGTAGCAATTGGATGCGGAAAGCGGAGGATCGTATATGGTGAAAAGCATTGGGAAAGGCCTATATCAGCAGTGGGTAGATACAGGCTGATAATGATGATGACAAAACGCTTATTAATGTCATCAATGGAATAGTTGCCATATAAATAAACCAAACTATCTGAGCAATTATACAAATGCTAACTGATGTAATATTAATTAACTAAGTGACTGTCAAGACAAGTGGTAACAGCGCCTCAGCGGATATTAAGTACAGTCACGGCCACATATCGTCATTAAATTTTATTAGACCCAACCTTTCACTATGCAGATACAGTGAAAGGGTAAATCAAATGTTGACAAGGGTCAGTAATAATGGTTGCTAGATACGGTTTATAATGACTAGAAGTTAAGTGATGAATGATCTAGGGATTAGTGGCGCTCCCTTGAAAATATTTTGCTTCTGTTCACCTATTAATTAATATTAATTGATTGATTTAGATACGTTTTACTTAATCGTGCGACATTTATCTTTTAACTGAAGAAGCACTTTTGACTGCAAGAAGCGTAAATCTTTAGGACCTATTTGATATTCTTTTCCTCTGCTAGATTTTAATCACTAAGTGTAACGCCTCGATGATTAAAAAAAGACATCATTAATTAAAATCCTCTACCCTAAATAACCTAATTACCTGTCCTTTTTAAAATATAGATCAAGTGATAAAAGCTTGTATGTGTAATGTTTATGTAATTTTTAACGGACTTCAAAAAAGTACGTTGAACCGAACGTATTTTCGCTATTCGATAGCATATTTTTTCTGAGAAGGATTTGGTGCATAAAACATTGCCCTAGGCTGTAGAAACCTAGGCTATATACTAAAACCACAACCCGGCCACTCCATACAAATGTCGCCTAATTTACTACTACATAAACAATGACATCTGTGCAGAGCAATGAACGTGTGTGCGTGCGGCGCCATACAAACTGTTCCAGATTTGTCTCAGGAGGAGGTGATGTCGACACGAGATAGCACCAGGGAGTAGCCATAGTGTACATAGTACTATTACCTAAACTGTGCTAAAATGTAGCAGTGAGTCAGTGACATTTTCATTAATAGTAATGTGCTCGAAGTCAGTAATTTTATCAAAAAAAAAAAACTAGGTAAAATCTGGGTATTATTAACGATGTTGTTAGAACCTACAATTTGTTAATCTCAGTTTATTCCTTAAAAGCAATTTATTAAAGCAACAATTTAACGAAATCTTACACATTTTAGTGTTTATTTATGGGACGTTTACGAGGCGTCAGCATTTAAATGGTAATTTGACGACAGCAGTTTGTTTATGGTTTTCAATTACAGGCAGGCTACCATCTGTATCGGGTGGAATAGAACAACAGGCATACCCTTTAATCATGAAAATATATAATAATAATATACTAATAAGCCAGAGTATAAGTAATAGTACTACATAATAGAACGCCTTACAGGCACATGCCTTTCCTCCTTCCTAAAACATGGGATCTATGAAGCGAAGCGTAAAGAAGCACCTCGCGGGCCACCATGGCAGTGTCAACTGACTGAATACTGTTGTCAGTCTTTAGTCAGTTGCTGCTGCAATTTAGGCTTCTCCATTCGATTACCATTAGATGAAGCAGAGCTAATATAAAAAAATACTATGATGCATATACTAGAACGATGTTTACTATTTTTTATTACACTTTTTGAACCAATGCTTTTAAAAATTCCTTACCTTCATAAGACATATTTTTTAAGAACCTTCTAAAGAAGTAGTCTTCCTTCTTTTTACATCTTTTGTAGGTCAGGGGATATATTTAACACTTTGCATTTAAGTCTAAGTATTATAAAGTAGAAGCCCGATAAACAAGAAGAACCTTGATGAGAAGACTTATTACGTCACAACAGCAGTATGTTGTGTGCAAACAATATCTTTACATCGTTTGATAATAATTTCAGTGCGGTACGATAGTCCTTTTAGTACTAGGAATGTTTAATATGAATAATTGACGAACTGTTAATACGTTGCGAGATTGAAATAGGAGGTCTGTAGGGTAGAGAAAAGACCAGGAGGTTGAAACTTTTAGGTCTCTGAGGTAGCTCGATTTTTATCATAGCAGTGTTAGCTGCTCCGCCCCATGACGTTATGCAAAACATTATTATGGACTCGCATAGCGCATAGTAAACTTGCATGATTATTTTAAAATCTGCAATAAAACGGAGTTTTTTGAAGATAAATATTAACTTGCGCAATCTACTAGATAGAGCTTGGAGTTTTTATTCTATTTCTTAATGTAAAAGTTTCATCAATTATAGTACCCAGATACTTTATGTAACTTGTGTTAGCTATATTACAGGATCACTGTACATTACAGTACAGTACACTGTACATACGTATTTATTATGTAGTACGAGTACGTACGTACTACGTATATATTATATATAACTTGTTGTAAGAAATTGTATTACATATTTAAATTGAAAGAAAATAATAGGAACCACAATACAATGAGTCTCTCTATTACTCCGCTTCTCTGCCTATTTATAAGTCAACAAAAAAGAACAACATGAATGGCTCTAGCCATTCATGTTGTTCTTGGGACGAATTTTTACAAAAGACCGTATTCAAATGCTATTCCTCTAGGAATAGCATTTGAATACGGTCTTTTGTAATGTAGAGTTTTGTCCTTACAAAACTGGCGAAAGATACCTTTATCTTTCGCCAGAGTCTCTTGCACAAGTCGGAATGGAGCAATTGAAGTCGGTTTGGCTCTAAGATGGTAGTGAGCCTTACACCCCAAAATAAAATAAAAATACTTATGTGGATATTTTATGGTTATATATCATTAAGCTTTTTATGACATATATGCAGCCCTTCGCGTGGTTAACAGGGAAAGTCAAATTTCAAAATTTCCTACTCCTACCTACTAATGTCTTATGATTAATTATTTGTCCATAAACATACATAGATATGTAGGTATCCAATAGTTAAACGTTCGTTGTGAGTAAATTCCAAGGCAGCCGTAGTTTTACCCCTGAGCCCGTAGTGAACATCAATTGCCGTTTTGGTGGTCGTCATTGTTAATTCTGTGACATAGAAGACGCAATGGTAGGAATGTGTGGTGGGCCTGTCCCGTATAGACAAATTGATAGTTGTTGATACTGATGAATGTTGGCACTTTGTTAACATTATGTGATTAAAAAAGCAAAAAAAAGCACTTGTTCTATTCCACGTAATATAATTTATTTTTGCCGACTGGTTTCTCTTTTGAGACATTATCAAGACAACATATCGTGTTAGTGTTTACAATATAGTTTTGTAGAAACCCAAACACCATAATACGTTTACCTTGATAAGGACTTAGGCGAATCCGATCGATAAAAAAATAATTTAATTACATAAATAACATTTGTGTGCATGAATATGTCTGTTTGTCTTGGCTTGGGTGTTTTCTATGCATATGCATTGTATATTTACAAAATAAAAATGTATTTAAGTACACCTATCAGTTGTCTAGTACCCATAGTACAAGCTTATGCTAGATTGCACTGTGTAAATTGTCAATAAATATTTATTTGTTTCTAATTACGTGGACCAGTACAAGTGCTTTATTAATAACATAAATTAATAGTTTCCATCGCATTCACACAAGAAGAAGAGCCATAGTATTTGTATACACGTGATGGTTCTTTGAAAGGAAAGCACAATAAGGTGTGAGACGTTTATACATATGACAGAGCTATATAAACTCTCGACATTATCTATGCCACGTTTGCCACACCAACCAGGCATTCATAAAATGTCTATGCGATAGAGATTGTTATACCTTGTGACTATGCCTTTATTAGAACGATAAATAAAATAGTGCTAGGTGTCCAAGTTGACAGCTTGACAGCCACGAAACTCGAGAAACTCGAAACTTCTGCAATACACTAGACAATAAACCTGCCTAATGTACACAACTTACCGCAGTGTCTATAACATTAGTTTTTATTACAACACAAACGCCCGAAGTGTGGGTAAAGTTTTAATTAGTAACGTTTTTATTAGTTACACGGTTTTGTCTAACTTACGTACCTACGTGTTTGAAAGTTAAATGCGACCGTCTTCTTGGTGCTAGTTAGTAAACTTAAAACATAATTAACAGGATAATTAAGTAATTTTACGGGTTGATAAGTACCTTTACCATGAATAGTTTTGCTGACCCCCAAATTATCTTGTTCACCGCCATAATCATGCTAAAATTTGAAAATAGCATTCTTAAAAAGTTTTTCCGAACTTAAAATGGTAGAATTTTACGGGAAAAGCTTTTTCCTGATTTCCGAATTTTCTAGTATCTAACTTCAATTGCTCCCATTGAGACTTTCGAATTTTTGATCACTGAAAGTTCGAATCATGTAAAAATAAAGTTTTGCGTAAAATTAAATTTCCTTGATAACTAACTAACTGCACACACTAACCGCACTATTTTTTCAATATCTGTAAATGTCACTTGAAATGTTTTAAATAATCAGTAACACTCTTCTAAAATAGTTTTCCTGTAACTATGACAGTTAGGTAGCTATCCTTACTGCCCCATTTCAATTTACCCACCTGTATCTACGGTTATAGAGCAATTTATAGGTAGTTACTTAGGATAGGTAGTGGTAATAATGAAACAGGGCCCCTTTTTCCTCGTGCCAAACTCTAAATGGCCTTTCTACTGTTATTTTCTACCTATAGCACGAGATATTTTTCTAATATTGGGACGCGTTGCGTGTGACAGTTTAATTGATTACGTAAGTTCAGCAACGTCGACGTTGTCTGTTTATGAATGGGTTTGCTTATCTTTAGCTCTTATGTGATTCAGAGAGCGAATTAACCCGCAGAGGATGGCTAGGAAACACTAACCAGCGCCAATCCAAAGTTAAGCAGCGTGGTGGAATAATGTTTTCTCTAAAATGCTTCAGTTGAAAGGAGACCTGTATTCAAGTAGTGAGATGATTATGGGTTAATTCTGAAATTAGAATTTTTGAGACTATATGAGAGATATTTTGACTTTCATAAAGATTATCAAATCCAAGTATCTTGGGAGCGAAGCAAAAATACTTAGTAAGTAAGTAAGTTTCTATAGTTTAAAATAAAGTCTTATTTCAAACTATAGAACTTAAAATAAGACTTTATTTCAAACTATAGAAACTTAAAATAAGACTTTATTTCAAACTATAGAAACTTACATTATGTATTAGTTATAATATTCTTTTTTATCGAGCAAATATTTTTTAATTGAAAAAAAAAACACTTTGGTTACAGCACTCAGGTAGCGTTCCGGTCATATTGCATCCATAAGATCCCATTCTCAATTCTCATGCGTAAAACTCGCCTCGCACAATTTCTCTGAGTGCGGAGTTGTAGAGGATGTGTATCATATTTCGGTGGAATGTAGCCGAAATGACAATTTTAGGTTTGCTTATTAATAACTAGCTGCCCTCCCCGGCTTCGCACGGGTAGAAAGTGGTATTTTAATGTTCGTAGCAATTTTTACGTCTTTTCTCTCCATAAGAACCTTCCTTATACCTTAATGAAAACATTAAAACATAAATTAGCAGAATTGGTCGAGTCGTTCTCGAGCTTTGCGCTTCGCAACATTCATTTTTATTTATATATATAGATATGTGTATTTGTTTTGTAATGTTAAATCTTCTTATTTAAATCATTAATTTTATTATTATTTACGAAAAAATATTATTCTGACATGAGAAAGTGCCTTAAAAGGCCTATTCGTTATAAAAGTTTGAGTTTGAGATAATATTCGAAAGATTTTTTACAAAATATTGAAAGGCATATACCTACCTGATTGCGTTCGAAAATATGATAAGCAGCTTGGATCATTAATACTAATGATCGAAAGTAAGCAGCCAACTATCCCGGCTTATAAATGCGACACGGAACGCATTGCCGATGCTGTAAAAACTCCTTTAAGTCTCTCTTGAAGAACCCCATACAGGAGTCTCCTGAAAAAAGATTGGCAGATAATAACTAAAAAGCGGAAACTATTTTCTACTTTATCCTTCTATATTTACACGGACTACATATTAAAATAAAGTACACTATATCATACTCACAACAGAGATGAATCTAACGAGAGATACCACATATGTTGAAATCTATCAATTTGTTGAGGCTCTAGACCGTGCCAAGGAATTTGAAATACACACATATATGTACTCTCCAAAAACATTACGCTCTCTTCTTAAGCAGTCGGAAAAAATAGCATTGTATAAAAAATTATTGGCCGTGTGGTTTCCGGAAGATTAGAATAGAATCACTCCGTCTCTTCCCGTGGATGTCGTACAAGGCGACTAAGGGAAATACATTATCAAACATCGATCAGGCCTCCCCAACCAGTTTGGCCAGCGTGTGGAGTGTAGGCCAAATCCTCCTTCTGTCTGGGACGGATGAGAGAGGGTTGTGCTCCCGTAGTGGAGACTAAAATGATCTGATGATAATGAAATAATTATAGACAATATAATGACAATAGAATAGGCAGACGTGGTGGTGTTGTTGCAGTCTGCGTAGGGAAATTTCATGTTAAATTTTATTTTCTTCTATTTAGTCCTTTTCTGAGAAATCTATATCAGATCATGGCTGCCTATGCTGTTTTCAGGTGGTTTACTGCCCGCTCTGTAAAAAATATTTCACTAATTTTGAAGCCGTCCTTGATTCTGCTGGTATTGATTATGAGCTTCACATAATCATAATTTAATACCGACCTGATAGCTATTTCCTCCCGCTCTCTTAAACTCGTCAATATCATTGAATCGGCTAATTTATATGTGCTCCCAACACAAGCCACCCACTATAATACTGTAGGTATTATAGTGAGTGGCTGATGGAATAACCACACATGGGTTAATCTCATGATTACGTTCAGTCTACGCCTAGTTTCATCCCATTGTCAATTCCTGCTGTACGTTTTTCCCATCACGACTTTATGTATATATGACATATTCAATTAAGGCCCCAAAATCTCGTCGTAGGGTCATGTCAGGACATGCCTATGCGATGTTTTGCTCTGGTGGATGTTCATGAGCTGCGAAAGTTTGCTTCTTTAACAGACTGGGAGCCAGTTGTTTCTATCGCAAATATTGATGACAAGGTCAAAATTTTTAACAATATTGTTCTCGGGTTTTACAATCATCACTCAATGTGTACGTTTGATATGTATTTATAAATGCATGTGTTATATTTCCTTGTGCACCTGCTATATTTTTCTGCATCGCCCTTAGGTTGGCTGGCAGAGAATGCTTGTATAGCATTAAGTCCGCCTGTGTACACTTATTTTGCGCATGAAGTTTAAATAAATAAAAAATTTCAATAATATTTATGAAATGGTCTAATTTCGGTAAAATAGTAGAAACATATTTACCGTAAAACACTTTTTCACGGTTTATCTGTTGACGACTGTATGAATTTTCCAAAGAACATTACTTTGAAAAATTCATACCGTCTTATTGAGAATTGAAAATAACATTCTTAAATAGTTTTTCTTAACTTGTAACGGTACAATTGTACGGGAAGAGTTTTTTTCCTGATTTCTGACTTTTCATGTACCTAAGCTCAATTGTTCCCGTAGAGACTTGTGATCACTGTATGTAATCAGATCGAATCATTATAAAAAAGATTTGCAGAAATTTCAATTTTCTTGCTGACTACCGAACTAAACTGCACTACTTTTCAGAATCTGTCACGAAATATTTTAAATGATTTTTAAATATTTCGTGACAGATAGATAGAGCTTTCTCTTAAAATAGTTTCCTTATAACTATGACAATTAAGGTAGTTATCCTTGCTGCCCCATTTCAATTTACCCACCTGTATCTACGATTACAGAGCAATTTATAGGTAGTCACTTAGGATAGTTAGTGGTCATAATGTAATAACGGAGCAGGGCCCCTTTTTCCTCCTGGCCAAACTCTAAATTGTCTTCCTACTGTATATACTTATAGCACGAGATATTTTTTATTATTATTTAGACAGATATTATTATTTAGACAGATACAAAATAGACATACAAGTGTATATTGTATTTTTTCATATTCATAAAGTACTATCCTCGGTTCGAATTAGACACGTTTTATAACTAAACAATCCAGCATTTAGTTGACAAATTCTTACGACGAAGATTCCCCGGATTTCGATTTCCCGGAAATTACACAGTTATATTGGTATAGTTATCTTTATCTCATATTATTGAAGCACAGAAGATACGCGAGGAGATATAAAGTAAACAGACATTAGCAAACATAACATTGCCTAATAATAAGGTAATTCTTCGAAGTACACACATTGTGTTCAAGTTGTGTACATTTCTACATAATTATCATATGTAGAAATGTTTTCACTCAAAGCCTGTCGATGTCGTGTTGCCGAATGGAATAATTAAACAACTTCACCTGGACTGCGAGCAGACCGATTTGACGTGACTGAATGCATTGCTGATAAGCATACTATTGATTTTCCAATCCCCTACTTCCTTTTCCCAAACATTTTCACCCACAAGTCCACAACCCTAAAAAATGTACTTTAAATTTCAATCACAAATCGTAGTGTTATTATTTATGCACAATTGATAAAACAATCTAACTATAAGAGTAATACTCTTTAATTAGGTAAATTTGCGTTGAAAGAATTATTGTTAAAAGTTTAACTTAATACATCCTTCCAAACCTTTATGCCGAGTTCGGTGAAGGCCTGTTTTTACTTGTTAAGTGTTTTATATTACTTGTTAAGTATAAGATTCACAATTTTCTTTCTTTCACGAATACGTATTTGTCAGTCACAGTTATTATCCCGGTTGAACTACGGTGATGTTCAGTATAATCTCGTTTGTTCTACTTAATAATCTCGGTTGATTATTGGAAAGAACGAATGAGATTACAGAATATGATTTAGTTATAGCCGACATGCATATTTTTGAACTTAATTTGGAATTCAGAAGGAAATTCCACCTAACCAGTCTAATTTTTGACCTTCTTTCGTTTAAGAAACCAGAGTGCGAAAAGCAAAAATTCTCTAGTCACTGTCACGTTAGGTCTATACATTTTATTCTTTTATTCCAAAAGCACAAAACTAAGACATTCACTGGTAGTTTTACGTATGTGCCTAGAATAATACCCCACCACCTATAAGAAAAAAATGCTATGAAATTTGCTTTTATATATTCTTTATTGCATATAAATTATACAGTACAGATAGTATAAATAATATAGTTATGCAAAGGCGAGCTTATCTCTTTAAGAGATCTCTTCCAGCTAAGTTGTTTTAGAGTCCATGATAAATCTTGGTTATCCTGGGTTAGTGGTCCATGATAAATGATAGTGAAAACTGCATGAAAATCCGTTGCATAGTTTAAAAAACATAGGCAGAGAAACAGACGTGGATGAGAGAACTTTATATTATTTAAGGATTGTCAACTTGCAATTGCTTCTGTTGTCTATATATATATAAGTATATATATCTCTCTATGTATAATAATTATAAATCAGCCTAATGTAAATTTATCAATACATACTATTTTCGGTGTGTTTCTTACTTAAAAACTATTCTCGCTGGATGGTGAAAAGTTGTATGATATTAAGCGTAGCTTTGTGAACTGTAACTATAAAAATCGTAGTTCTGTTTAAACAAATAACCAAAATAGTTATGACGAGCTCGTTGGTTAAATAGCTAGCAATAGTCAATTTGACTCCGACGTCGCGGGTTCGATCCCCGCACAAGACAAATATTTATGTTCATGAACATGTCTATTTGTCTTGATCTGGGTGTTTTCTTTGCATTTAAAAATATATTTAATTAGGTATTATATCAGTTGTCTAGTACCCATAGTACACGCTTTGCTTAGTTTGGGACTAGATGGCAGTGTGTAATTTGTCCAGGAATATTTATTTATAGTCTACATTTAAAAAATACTGCAGGTATAAGTTAGTTTTTCACAAATTTAAACAATCACTTTTTAAACTTTTAGCTATGTAACTTTTTTAACAATGAGACTGTAAGCAGGCATCTCATTCTATAGTAGCTTTACGACGCGCTGAGAGAATCTGTGTTCCTGAATCAGTTAATAAAACCTCATTTTTATGTTTTACCGAAAAAAGTACCTAAGTCAGTGTATTGGCAAAAATAAGTGAACCATTAGGTGTGAATAAATGCTATCGAAGTGAACATAACATATGGAAACTAGACTACAGAGACTTTTATAAAACGACAGACGCGAGTCTTTCCACGTCACTTGTTTCCACTCGTATTTCGTGGATTTTACGCTGAAACATGGAACTTGTCGAGCGTTACACGATTTAAATGAAAATTATTTTTGTCTTTATATACTTACGGTACGGTATTTGTGTTATATCATAGTGTAAGATTGGATTGTGATTATATGGAGTTAATACTCGTTTTGATTTCAATGATATGTTAAGTTCGAAATACCAAAACTTTTATTTAAATTTTTACAATTTATTTATTTATTTAACTTAATGATACGAATCAATGCTAAATGCAAATTTTACTAGTCAACCTTTAGGAGTACAGGAACGGGACGGGGGCCCACCACACATTCCCACCACTGTGTCTCCTGTGTAGCCAGGATTAACAGCGAGGACCGCCAGAAAAGGCAATGAACAGTGAAGTCCATTGCAGTCCCGGGAGTAAAACTACGGCTGCCTTGGAACTCACAACGACTATAATCAGAAGAAATTAGTTGCAGTAAGAAGCTTTTGCAATTTGACTTCCCCTCTTAGCAATGTGAGAGACAGTAATATGGTAATTAAGGCATTAAAAGCCAGGAGTGCAGGAAATCAGAAATACAATGTAGGTACTAGTAAGAAGTACATTTCAATGTGAAATATACTACGTACTAGATACTCCGGTGAATAGAACAAACGGTCCGAAAGGAAATAGAGATCGCACGAAATGCCCAGACTAGTATTTTATTATAAAATGATTATAACATATAGAGAAATCACGTGATGAGAATGGCTAATAATGAAACTCATCATCATTATAGTGGCCTTCATAACATTCAATCTTGGATGCAGGTCTATTCCCACTTTCCCCACTCCTGGCGATCTTGTCCCCGCCTCATCCAGACGTGTCATCTGATGTCATCCACCCAGCGATTCGGTGGTCGACATCGTCCCCAAGTGTTTGCTGTGTTGGCCATCACGTCATTTTTAGTTTTGCTCGAAATCCATTCATTGCTCTTTGCATGCACCTCTGTGCTACTCGCAATAATAATAATAATGCTGTAGCAGTAACAATATTACAGAGTTAAGAAGAATTACAGAGATAAAAAGTTAGAAAAGGATATTTAAAATTCCTACGGTAACATACTGCAGACGTATAAACGTGAAAATTGTGAATATCGATGTTTGTTACTCTTTCACGCCTAAAGGCGTTAGGATGAAATGTAGAAACCCTGTTCACGTAGAGCGAAGCCGCATGCAAAAAATGTAACAGCACAGACGTGTAGGAATTAATGATTATTGATATAAATACTACCTACTCGTAAGTATAAAATTATTATAACATAAAAGATTCAGTTACAGCATTTTATTTTCACACAGTCTTAAATGTAGTTGCCGTTGCTTAAATCGGTAGTAAAATTGATTCAAAGTTTTTTTGTCTGAAAAACTTTATGAAGGAGCGAACAAACGAAGAAACCGTGACCTCGTTTAGCCCTTGTTCGATGTTAAAACATTTCTGCCGCAAATTCACCTCCTTCATTGTCTATTTTAAATAGGCATTTATAAGTAACAAAACAATTTAATAAAGATTTCCTTTTGCGGCAACTTTAACAAAAAAGATAGACAGACCATGGACCATTATCTAAACTTCCATCATAAATATAATTTATTTAAACAGATGTTTATCCTGTATGTTTTATATCTCCCTCTCCCACATCCCATTACAATTGCATAGGCATACATGTTTTTAGTAAAAAGAATACGGCAACATCAAAGGCGAGTATATCACTTACCTTCGATTTGCCGATGATTGACTCAGAACTAGAGTGATCCTGAAATCTAAATCCGCAAGCTGGAGTGGGAATGGGCAGGTCCAGAACTGACGTCCATTGACTTAGAAAGATTCTGGTCTGGCGACCAAGAACCGGAAAGCAACAACGCCCCTCCCCCCTTTATACGGACGACAAAGATATAATAAATTCCGGATGGAACTGATGGACACAAACAACCCAAAATCAAATTGAGGCCTATGTTCTGCAGTTGACGTCCTTCGGCTGAAATGGTGAAGATCTTTTAAATCACCATCATGATATAAGATCATCATTTTAACCAAGCTCTAAATATTGATAGGTATCTCCGAGAAACTTCTATTTTTCTTGCTTTTTAAATGTTATTTCCATGAAACAGAGTCATTAATATTCTACATACAGTTAAGACCGCCCGAGTTGTTAAGATGTCGAAAACAAGCAACAGTAAAAATGCTACGTGATAATAATATTTACCGAATTTAACGAAAACCTTTTGAACGTTGTTCTGAAAATTTAAACTAATATTGTAAAGAGAAAAGATTTTTTTGTATGTTTGTTTGTTTATTGCTAATGGTTTAAGTGGTTCATCAGTATCTGTGAACCAAATCCAACCTCACATGCAGGTGGTGCATCCCGCTGACAGACAAACGAGGCTCTGGCGAAAAGAAAAGTAGGGACCGTAATTGTAAGCTGCCCGACTGGGGAAGTAGGTACTCCACCTTACAGATTACCGCAGCCAAATAACAATTCTCTTGATTGTGTTCTTGCGAGTGAGTGAGGTCAACAACTCTCAAGGGAATTGTTATTTGGCTGCGGCATTCTGTGAGGAGGAGGTACTTCCCCAGTCGAGTAGCCCAAAAAATACGCTACGCCCTACCTCTCTTATTCGTTTTTTTTTTATTATTATTATATTTCATCAATCAATTGAACTAAAAAAAGAACCGGACAAGTGCGAGTCGGACTCGCCCACCGAGGGTTCCGTAGGTACGTAGTATCATTATTAAATTTGATATTTTTCATTATAAATAAGAAATCATGCGTCGAAAAAAATAAATAAAATATATTTTGCAATGTGTACATCAAGCCCTTTCATATGATACCCCATTTGAACTAGTAGTTTCAATTTGAAATTTCGACACCCTATAAAAAATATAGACCCCCTATTTTTTAAGATCTATTTACAAATGTATAGTTTTGAGATTTATTCCTGTACTTGTAGTCTATAACGATGTTACTTACCAAATTTCATAGTTCTAGGCCAACGGGAAGTACCCTATAGGTTTTGATACCCTTGAGTGTGTCGAAATATGCGTTTTTTGCTGAATAAACGGCCGTAACTTTTTTCTACGTAAACTTAGCAGTTTGATTATTTTACAACTTCATGGGACCGTAGAGTATACAGTTCAAATTTCAGCTTGATACCTCCACGCATTCTCGACATAGAAATTCTTGACAGACAGACAGACAGACAGACAGACAGACAGACAGACAGACGGACAACAAAGTGATCTTATAAGGGTTCCGTTTTTCCTTTTGAGGTACGGAACCCTAAAAACGAAAAAGAATTATTAATATGGGCAGAAAATATAAATGAACGAAAAAGATTAGTATTATTGTGAAAAAAGCGTGGGGTGCTTTGTGCCATATTTTTCATTTATCGAGCACCCAACGCTTTTTTCACACGCTTTACGTTCATTTATATGTTCTGCCTATATTCAAAATTCTTTTTCGTTTTTTATTTTGATTGATCAGTAAAGCGTGTTTTTTAAAACTATATTTATTTCAACAACACAATGCTGTTCCAATACTGTGTAATTTGTACTGTTTTTTTTTATTTATTTATACAACGTCGGGTGGCAGACAAGCATACGGCCCGCCTGATGTGAAGCGGTTTCGCCAGAGCTTCGTTTGTCAGTCGGCAGGGTGCACCGCGTGCAGGTGAAGTTGGTTTTGGTTCAAAGATGTTGAATCATCAACATCTTTGAACCAAAACCAACTTCACTATATTTATCTATCTATAATAATAAAAGGCTTTGTCCTCACTGACTGACTGACTGACTGACTGACTCACTAATCAACGCACAGCCCAAACCGCTGGGTCTAGAGATTCCAAATTTGGCAAGTAGGTTCCTTATGACGTCTAGGGGTGCACTAAGAAAGGATTTTTCAAAATTCATCCCCTAAGGGGGTGAAACGGGGGTCCAAAGTTTGTATGGGGAAACAAGATTAGTTGGACTATTTTATCCGAAACTTTACACGAGTAGTTCTATAGATAAATGAAAAAACACGTGTTCCAGGATTTTTCAAAATTCAACCCCTAAAGGGGTAAAATGGGTAAAATGGAGTGAAAAAGTCTGAAAATCGTCATGGGTATTGTTTTTATGGTTTATCGGGTCGCTGATTACGAAAACAACAACTATTTTATAATCCAACATAGCCGACGTGACATAAAAATCCCCCCCCCCCCCCCTCATCATCATCATCCCCCATCATGAAAATATAACACAGTGGACACGAAATAACTTAAAAGAATTTTTCAAATTTTTCCCCTAAAAGGGTGAAACGGAGGTCCAAAGTTTGTGTAGGGAAACGAGATAAGTTTGACTATAGATAAATGAGTGAACACGTGTTTCAGGATTTTTAGAAATTCAACCCAAAAAAAGGGAGTAAATGGGGTCAAAAAGTCTGAAAATTATGAAGGATATTATTGTTTTTATATTTTATCGGGTCGCTGATTACGAAAACAACAACGATTTTAAAATTCAACGTGGCTAACGTGACCATCATCATTTAATTTTTTTAAACATTGATTTAACCTTTTTAAGCTGATGGAATGAGACTTGTGTGTTGACTGAAGTGTTATACTAATAGGTTTTTAAGTTTGTATTTGGCGTAAATCAGTGCTTATACGATCGCGGGCGGTCGGCGCGGTGAGGACGGGACGGGTGTAGTAGTAGTTATCTGGAAAGTTCTTGCATCCGTATTTAGTACAATTATAGGTGCTACATGAGGGTGGTTGCGTTGCGTGTTAGACTTGACTTGGATAATCTAAAATGCGCGAACTTCACGCGAGCGAAGCCGCAGGCAAAAGCTAGATAGTAAAAGGCTTTGTCCTCACTGACTTGACTGACTGACTCACTAATCAACGCACAGCCCAGACCCCTGAAGCTAGAAACCTGAAACTTTGGATATGTGTTCCTTATACAATGTAAGCGCGCACTAAGACGGGATTTTCCGAAATTTCACTTCTAAGAGGTTAAAATAGGGGGTTGAAAAAAAACCTTCTTGGAAACCGATTCACCTACGATTTTGAGACTTAGTAGAATAGTTGTTTATAAAAAAAAGGGGATGTTTATGGGTAACTGATTAACTATTGACCAGCGCCCAACCAAGAAATGTCAAAAAATGTTATATTTATATTTGAATTAACTTATCACTAGATGGCGCTATACCTACCATTTGTACAGCGCGCTATGGTTTCGTTATTAAGGAACGGGTATATACGAGAGATTATTTCAAACCATGGGGTTATCCATGACGGTATCGCGCTCACCTCATTCCAGTAGTTACCCCCGGAGGGAATCCATCGCGCGCGTAGGGCGTAAAAGAAACTGCGTCCTTCAAATGAAGCCACATCTGGTGTCGAAAACTAATTAAAAACCTATTCTAAGTACCGACTTTCCCATAAAGTCGGTACTTAGAATAGGTTTTTACCTACTTAATATAAGAATTTCCGTATTTTTCAAACAATGAAGTCAAAATTCACTAAATTTATATTTGTGGAAGGTGTGATGATGCCCCATACCATTATAGCTTTGGAAGGTGATGGAGCTGGCCTGTTCCGCTCCATCTCCTACAACTTGCATGGAATGGAGGTGTATCATCAGGAGGTTCGTGCCACCATTGTTCACGTATTAAACAACTGGAACGATGAGTTGTTGAGTGAGGACAGTAAAGGATGCGCTGTTGAGGAATCTCTCTTGATAACCCGCATTCCCATTATTCCATAAGACCACCCAGTTCAATTTAAGAGATTTCAATTCCATTTCCCATAAAGGTGTTTCGCTATGACCATTAACAAAGCTCAGGGGCAGTCTCTAAAGGTCGCTGGGGTTGACTTGAGACAGGACTGCTTCTATCATGATCAGTTGTATGTAGTTTGCTCAGGAGTAAGTTCTCCTGGAAGCATTGCAATTTTGGCTCCTGGTGCGAAGGTGCTGGTCTTAACCTAAATGGTGTATGTTTGTGATAATGGTCAATACGAAACAAAAATAGACGCAAATCAGGAGTGTTCCCGTAGCGGAGCACGGGTACTTTGCTAGTATATAATAAAAAGGATAAAAAACAACAACACAGGGGTGTAAAAGGTGAACCTTTTACACCCCTGTGTTGTTGTTTTTTATCCTTTTTTACATGAATTATATATATGATATACAATTTTCAATTTAAAACTAGGAATGCCGACAGGGCAAGCTTTGCTTCACTTTTCGCTTCCCGCGCTAAAGATTTTACTCGTAGTGAACTTACAGTCACAGAAAGTGTTGAAATTATGTCTGACACATTCGTAGGTATATTGCGCTGACGTTGCATTGGGTCGAAAACCTATAGTTAATAACAGACGATGCGACTGGTGGAATGATACCCTTGTTAGTTTGCGTAGGCATTTCCGTGCCGCTAGACGTAAAATCTCAAAGTTAAAGAAACGTAACATCGAAGGAGAAAATTATCAAACCGCTCTAAGTGACTTGCGTATTGCTAGATCTCACTATCGCGCTGCTGTTGAAAAATCCAAAGGGAATTTACTAAAACGTGTTGTAGAAAGATTAAATCGTGAGGGCCCGTGGTATCACGAATTTAAAGCAAATAGGCGGATTGATCAGGCATACGTATCCAATCTAAAATTTAATAATTCACATACATTTGGTGTAGAAGAGACTGCTGTGACAATTCTGCATGCATTAATTCCTGATGATTGCGCCGATAGTGACAGTGACTACCATCGCGAGGTTAGGAGCGCGGCGGATCTATGCCCTTCCACTCCAATATCAAATGTACCGTCGATGGATGAGTTTATGGCTATTGTTAAAGCTTTGTCTACAAATAAAGCCTCCGGTGATGATAAGATTTCGAATAGAATGATTAAAGAAGCATGTAAAGTAGCCGCTGAACCTATCTTAACATTACTTACTCGGTGTATTGTAGAAGGTAATTTCCCTGGCATTTTGCGAAGTGGCGTTATAAGAATAATACCAAAAGGCGGTGATAAATCACCGGACGATCCGAAGTCCTACCGTCGTTGGGTAAGCTACTTGAGCGCATGGTTGTGCCACGGTTGCTGCCCGGTGGCTACGCTCGCAGTGCGCAAAGTTGTTGAGCTCTCGGAGAGCAAGTATGTTGTAGCTATTTTCTTAGAAATCTCAGGTGCCTTTGATAATGCTTGGTCGCCAATGTTGTTGCTGAAACTTAAGGTGAGAGGTTGCCCTAGCAATATCTACTCTGTCATTCGATCATACTTTTTGAATGGTACAACTAAGTTACAACTTGGCCATTATGTTGCTTCAAAGGTGCTCACGCAGGGCTGCCCTCAGGATTCAGTGTTGGGACTAAGGCAGTGGGAGGAAGGTTGCTCGTTAACTGGTTACGCTAATGATGGTCTCTTATTAATTAATGCTAATTCAAGATCTAGCATAGACAAACTAGCCTAGGTTTAATTCCAGATTGGGGTTATCGTAATCGTCTCGATTTTGCGCCACATTAAACATATCAACTCTTGCTTAAGGGAAATTTACAGGTTTCACCGCGATTTCATTTTAATGGAGTTGCTAATAGAAGTTCGGTTTGTTACTCAGGTTTGCTTTTGGATAGAAATTTTAATTATATCGAGCACATGAAGCAAGTAGGTAAAAAAGCAAAAAAGAATTTCTATGCTTTAACACGAATTTCTACCTCTACGTGGGGATTAACTTTCAAAACGTTAAAAAATATTTATACCGCCACATACTTAGGTTGTGTTACGTACGGTTCACCTGCGTGGGCAGATAGGGCTACTATAGGTGCAGCACGTCGTAAATTGCTTCAAAGCCGGCGCCTTGCTCTGATATTTTTATGTAAGTCGTATAGAACTGTAAGCACCGAGGCACTACCCGTGCTAGCAGGTGTGTTACCAGTAAACTTAGAAGTACAACGCCGTGCTTCAATGTTATACATCTAAAAATAAGGTCCCTGATTTCTTGAAAATGCGTGATCGTAAAAAAATAGTTAGACTGTTCAAACCTATTAATGAAGTATTTGAAACATTGATGTCTGAATGGCAGGAAAGGTAGGAAACTTCTATCAAAGGACGCCACTTGTAACTGTTCTTTCAATCGGTAAGAGATAGATTAAACAAAAAGTGGTTAGAAGTCGACCACCCCGTTGCACAATGTTTAACTGGACATGGCAATTTTAAGGTTAAACCCTTTTCGTTTAAATTAGTGCCGTCGCCCTTATGCGAATGTTCTACTGCTAATTATGAATTCGATGAAACAGCACACCATGTTCTCTGGGAGTGTGATCATTGGCGGCGAGAAGAGATGCAAGTTGTATCCGGGGTAGTATACTATTCAGATTTGGTAGCAACAAGGGAGAATTACCAAGCGTTCAGACGATTTTGCAATTCATATTATTGGAATCGAATTGTTAAGTAACAACTCAATGTTTTAGGTCCCCAATAGTTTTAGAAACTTAAAATCCGTGGTGCACGGCATTTAAGCTTCACTTGACTAGCCATCGCTTTAGACTTTTAATGCCTTATTTGCCATATTGCTGTCTCTCACAATTGCTAAGAGTGGAAGTCAAATTCCAAAAGCTTCCTACACCTACTAATTTCTTCTGATTAAATTCGTTGTGAGTTCCAAGGCAGCCGTAGTTTTACCCCCGGGACTGCAATGGACTTCATTGTTCATTGCCTTTTTTGGCGGTCGCCGCTGTTAATTCTGGCTACACAGGAGACACAGTTGCAGTGGTGGAAATTTTTAGGGACCCACGTCCCTAAAAAAAAATATTATATATATATTATACATAGAATATATAGCATACAATGTATGTACTGTACACATACTGTTTTTCAAATAGAATAAATAAATATACGTATCATGATAATCCTTTCGTCCTCGGACTTTTGGTGTACGAGTATAAGTTACAGCTCCAAGTAAACTACACACGTGCGAAGCCAGGGCGTATCGCTAGTTATATATTAGTGCTGAAGACAAGATTTGAATACGTAATCAACGTAATTGCAATTTAGCCGTAGACAGTGCTAAATTACTTCAAATAACTTGACATTCTCGGGGGAAATACCTAAGTCTTCAATCCGTTGCCAATTCAATTTATATAAGAACAGTTTAACCCCTTGCCTGTGATGGGAATACTTAAAAGTTGGTTTAAACTTTCTTTGATTGTTTAAAATTGCTGTTTTATTATGAAAATATTAGTTATATTTTCATAATAAAACAGCAATTTTAAACACGAAATGAGTAATCACGAAATCATTGCGATCTGATATTCAGCTCTTTATTAAAATTATCCGTATTTAGAGGGACGCCCATCAAACGGTGAACCAAATATATATATATATATATTGAGTTTGACTCATTACCGCCCTTTTTATAGTCACTATAATGTATTGCGATGGATTTTATTATATTATAGACTATATTATAGTGTTTGAAGTGTTGGGATGCTCCCTGTCATATATATATATATATATATATATATATATATATATATATATATATATATATATATATATATATATATATGAAGTAATGAGTCAAACTACTGGTTCTCAGTCTATTGTGACAATGCCGTCGAGCTCCTCGTAGTAGTTACTTCAATAAAATTTTAGAAAAATGTTCACATTTGCATAAATAATTTTGTGTGTGCTTAATTAAGACCACAAGATAGAAGTAAAAACTCGATATCCCGCTCTCTCCCTACCGACTTTGCCGGAAAATAACATCACATAGCCGAGCGTGAGCCGTTACAGACGCGAGAGGAACGACTCAGTCTCATTCAATACACACAAAATAAAGCACTCAACGCACCTAAAGAAGTTTTTACAGCAAAAATACCTTATAATTCTAGCTGTCTTTTTTTTTATACCACCAGTGTGGGAAACAAGCATACGGCCCGCCTGATGGAAAGCAGTTACCGTAGCCTATGAACGCCTGTAACACCAGAGGCATCACACGCGCGTTGCCGACCCTGTAAAAACCTCTTCACGCCCTTTTTGAAGAACCCCATGCTGTAGTCCCCTGAGAAAACCTCGACAGGCAGTTCATTCCACAGCTTTTTTTTTTTTTTATGTGAGAGGGGGGCAAACGAGCATGTGGGTCACCTGGTGGAAAGCAATCACCACCGCCCATGGAGACCAGCGACACCAAGGGGTCGCCGATCCGTTGCCAGCCTTTTAAGGAAAATGAAAACTCTGTTCTTGAAGGCACCCATGTCGTAGTTGTTCGGAAATACCGCTGAGGGAAGTTGATTCCACAGTTTCACTGTTCGTGGTATGAAATGTCTTAGGAAACGTACTGTATTAGATCGCCAATTATCAAGATGATATGGATGGAATTTTAATTTATGGCGAGTTGTACGATAGTGGAATTCAGCGGCAGGTATCAAATCAAACAGCTCATCGGAGCAGTCCCCGTGATATAATTTGTATAGAACGCAAAGAGACGCTACATCTCTGCGTGTAGAGAGAGAGTCCAATCGATCCGAGATCATTGGGTCACCGACGATTCGAGCTGCTCTTCGTTGTATGCGGTCAAATGGAGCAAGCAAGTACTGGGGCGCACCGGCCCAGAGATGCGAACAGTACTCCATGTGAGGTCGAACCTGGGCATTGTATAGTTGAAGGCGGTGTCGGGGTGTAAAATACCGCCTGGCTTTACTAATCACACCAATCTTCCTGGAAGCCAGTTTGGCCTTGCATTCCAAGTGACCGCGAAACTGAACGTCACTCGATATGTCGACACCCAAGATGGTAATGCTAGTTCTTACACTAAGGGGAGTACCTTCCAAACTAGGAGCTACGACGAATGGGGACTTTTTAGCGGTAAACGCACAAACCTGTGTCTTGGAGGGATTTAGCTGCACCAAATTCAATCTACCCCAATCCGAGACGTGTCCAAGGGACGTCTCAATCTCAGACACAAGTTTTGTTCGGTACTCATCGACGCAATCCCGAGAAACATTACATTGGCCAGTGTATCTTACGTCCACTGTACTGTCATCCGCATAGCAATGAACATTGTGTATAAGCAGCAAGTCATTGATATGCAGAAGAAACAGCGTGGGGGACAATACACAGCCTTGTGGTACGCCAGCATTCAAGCGTAGTGGGTCCGAGCGTGCTCCGTCAACTACAACTTTGATGCTACGCTCAGATAGAAAACTGGCAATCCATATGCAAAGCTTCTCAGGTAGCCCAAAAGAAGGAAGCTTGGAAAGTAATGCTTTATGCCACACCCGATCAAAAGCTTTTGCTACGTCCAGACTAGCAGCCAATGCCTCGCCCTTGCTTTCCACTGACTCCGCCCAACGGTGAGTCAAGTATACCAGAAGATCACCAGCTGAGCGACCATGGCGGAAACCATATTGGCGATCATTTATCAGCTGGTGATCCTCTAAGTAGGCTACCAGCTTGACAGTACGCGGGAGAAAACTTCTCTGGAACCGCACAGTACGTGACCACTTAGGCTCCAATGGTGAGGATGAATTCCCTGTAGATGGCGAGCGGTGCGACTGTAGAAGGAGGCCGTTGGCATCATATCAAACAACTCCTCTGAACACACCCCATTGTACAGAAGGTAGAACACACAAAGGGACGCAAAATCTCTTCTCAAACTTAAAGGTTCTAAACCGTCTGTTAGTTTGGGATCATCGACAATCCTCACAGCACGCCTTTGAATCGAGTCACAAGATGCAAGCTGGTATCTAGGCGCTCCCGCCCATAGATGGCAACAGTACTCCATATGCGGCCGTACTTGAGCTTTGTAAAGCATAAGTCTCTGCCGCGGATTGAAGTACTGCTTCGCCCTGTTGAGCACACCTATTTTCTTCGACGCCAGCTTGACCTTCCCCTCCAGGTGACAACGAAACTGGACGTCGCTGGAGATTTCAACTCCAAGAATCCCAATGTTTTTGGCGATGGTAAGGGGTGTGTTTAGGAATTGAGGAGCCACAGCAAAAGGGGTTTTCTTAGCGGTGAACGCGCAGACTTGTGTCTTAGTGGGATTGAAATGAACCAGGTTCTTTCGCCCCCAATCGGACACACTATTCAGTGTGCTCTCGATCTTCGACACAAGCTGTTCGTGGCTCTCCTCCACCAGAGAGCGGGGAATATTAGCGCGGCCCGTATAATAAGCATCCCCGGTGCTGTCGTCAGCATAGCAATGAATGCTGTCAATGGACAACATATCATTGATATGCAGCAAAAACTGCGTCGGGGACAATACCGAGCCTTGCGGGACGCCAGCATTAATGTCCATGCTATCGGAGCAACTGCCATCCACAACGGCTCTAATGCTTCTGCTGGAGAAGCTAGCGACCCATTCGCATAAACCCTCTGGTAGACCGTATGCAGGCAACTTTGAAAGAAGACCACGACGCCAGACCCGATCGAACGCCTTCGCCATATCAAGACTGACAGCTAATGCCTCACCTTGACTCTCCACGGCTGAAGCCCAGCGATGTGTAAGATACACTAGAAGATCACCAGTCGAGCGACCATGGCGAAAGCCGTATTGATGGTCGCTGATTAAGTAGTGCTCTTCTAGGTATTTCAGGAGCCGGTTGTTAATGACGCGCTCCATTACCTTGGAGAGAAGGGAGGTAACAGCGATAGGCCTGTAATTCGATGGGTCTGATCTGTCACCCTTTTTGGGCAGAGGGTGCACGTTTGCAGTCTTCCACGACGACGGTACCTGCCCGGTGGAATAAGACAACACGACTCAGGAGCACACAGCTTTAACACCACTGCCGGAATGCCCGGAATGCCATCTGGCCCACTCGACTTATGAACGTCAAGGGATAGCAATGCCCGCCGAACATCTCGTTGAGTAAATGAGATTTCCGGCATGGAATTACCACACCGCGGGATGGAATGCTGTGCGGCGTCCCCGTCGTTCAAAGTCGAGTTTGAGGCAAAGAGATTCCCCTATAGATCGGCTTTCTCATTTGCACTGTGGGCCAGAATACCATCCGGTTTTCGGAGTGGTGGAAAGGACGACTGACAAAAGTTGCCCTCGGCAGCCTTAGCAAGCGACCAAAAAGCACGGCTCCCAGATGGGTACTTAGCTAGGCGCTCACCAATCCTGCCGATGAACTCAAACTTTGCCCTGGCTCTCTTACTGAACCTCGAGGCAGCATTGAACTCCCGTTTCAAGTCGGAAACACCAGGATCTCCATTAATACGAGCCGTGGTCCAAGCCTCATATGCAGCTTGCTTGCGAAGTTTAGCTTCTCTGCAAGACCGATTAAACCACGGCCGCTTCTTAGCACCTGAAGTAGCCACCCGCCGGTTTGGAATAAATAATTCCATCCCAGCCAAAATCGTCTCAGCTACAGTAGATGCACAGGTGTCTATATTTTCCGACCCGAAACAGAGCCGCCTCCACGGGTACGATGCGTAAAATTCACGCAGCTCATCCCAGTCTGCTGACTTATAGTGCCACATACGACGCCATCCGGTATACCGGGGTGGGTCAGGGCTTGCGCATGGCACTTGGGTCCGGATGAGGCAGTCTCAGCTCTCCGAGGCAGCGGAGGAGGTCGGACGAGCCAAGAGGCGCATCCACCGAGACTGTATATCCATCCGGATGTGTGGTCAGCAGAAGGTCCAGTAGAGAGCTAGTATGGTCCTCTATATCTGGTATTCTCGTTGGAGAGCACCAGCTGTGAGAGACCATAGGCCAGAACAAAATCATGAACAGACCTCCCCGCGAAGTCAGTGGACGGAGAGCTGAGCCACTCGGCATGGTGGGCATTGAAGTCTCCCAAAATCACAAACTCCGCGGAGGGGTACCTCTCAATGACTTTGTCAGTCGCCAATTGCAGGTGCTCGATCAACCGAGTTGTGTCTGCATCACCGCTATGAGACCTGTAAAGGCACGCGTAGATACGGGTGCGGCCGCCCTGATACACGCGTACCCACAACACTGACAGGTCCCTGTCTTCAAGGCCGTGAAGACGTCGACAGCAAATCTGACGTCATCCCGGAAGTACGAGTTACATACCCCGGCTCGACGTACAAAAGAATGTTCAAGTTTGTACCCGGGGTATAATAAGTAGGAAGTATCGGCCGGGCAAGATATTTGCGTCTCCGTTAAAAAAAGGAGGGTCGGCTTTGCAGTTTCGAGGTGCTGGTGAACTGCATTTATGTTTGTGTGAAGTCCTCTGACGTTACAAAAGTCCACGTCGAATGTGGATGAGAACGCCGCTGAAGAAATCTTCTTTTTTTTTGTTCCTGGCCATTAAAAGGGGGTAAGAGGATTATGAGAGAAGTTGTTTCACTGACGGCGCGAGGGACAAGAAAAGCGCGGTGTTTACCCCCTCAGCACAGTGCAGGTAGTGCGGTTTGCTAGCGCGGCGGGCGGAGGAAGGGCCCCCGGTCCCCCCTGCTGCAGCAGCCGGGTCCACTCCGGTCTCCTCCTCCGGCACGACTACTACAACAGGGACTTTTCACAAGTTGGCGGTTCAGCCTCCCGGGGCGGAGATTAGGTGATCCCCGGGAACCCTACTAACCTGCGGGCGGCCAGCGGACAGCCGTTTCACCGTGTCACCCTGACCGCCGCGCCAACACGCCGCGCCTACACCGCTAGCGGCGGTTCGACAGCCGCTGGTCCCTCTGCCGTCAGCATAACAACTGCTCTAAAACAGCCCTGGTGACCTAGCTAACTCGCAGGAACACGGCATAGCCATTGTGGCTGTGGTTTTTTGCCAGGTGGAGGTACTTCCCCAGTCGGATGCTGGCCAAGCCTGGAGCGAAAGACCACACTATGCCCCTCCTCCATCTGACAAGTAAAAGAGAAGCACAGTGTAATCTTTCACTGCGTCCTACCTCTCTTTTGCCATCGCCTCGTTAGCTGGTCGGCGGGGTGCACCACGTGCAGGTGAGGTTGGCTTTAGCTCGAAAGATGTTGATAAGCTACTTACACCCCAAAACTTACCTGTCTTTTATAACGTTTTCCTTTAATAATATTTTTATTATCAAATGTGGGCAAATGTCAAGAGTAGCGACGTTGTTAATGCACGCTCGACCGCCGCGTCGCGCCGCATCGCCCCGGTCGCCGCCGTCGCCGCCGGCTGGGGAACATAAACACACGGCACGACGCACGTAGTTTCTAACGGTCTATTTGCCGACTCGTTAGGGGCGATTCACGGAGACACGCCTTGCCGGAACTAAACACCTCTAAACATATATTCGTACTATAAAAGTTGTACCTGGACAAACTATAACAGATAAAGAAAATACATAGTTACGTCCTATTGAAAACGATTTCTTTTTAACTACACTTCCCATAACTTAGCAAGTAAATTAACAAAATGATATATTTATTTTACAGATTAATGACATAATCATATACGAGTATACTCGGAAACATAAAGTGTAACAAGAAAAATCGCAAAAAGCTAGTGAACAATGGTTGAAAATTATAAAACTATTTATCAGGTAATACACAAAACTAGAACGATCTGTTACCTTAACATTTTAATAACTTACGTCCGACGTGTTTGATGGTCGATCAAAGTTTGGTGGGAAAGTCCATTTTAAAAGAATGAAGTTATAAAAAAGTATTACCGTTTGAAAAACAATCAAAATAATTAAATTTTTATCAAGGCACTAGTTATTGTTAACGCAATATTTCACATAGCTGTCGTACAAATTTCTGATTTAATGCAGATTGTGAGTTTCAAGTTATCATATCTCGAAATTCATTTAAATTTTTATATTTCATTGAATTTTTTTTCACTTAATATGTTTCTCTCATCAATTCCTTTCATTTGATACGCATATCATAGAAGTTAAAGCGGAAATTAAGAATCGCTATTTTGTTGCGGCCGTCATATTATATTAAAAAGTTCGGCATATAATCGTGCATTGTCACAACACATATACCAGGTTATCTTTGGGATATTGGAAATATTTGTTGATGAGGCACAAAGTACTTAATACCAAGGTATAGACAAATAATTGAGTAAAAAATCATCTACGAGTAAATATTGCGATTTTTTTTATGCGAATTATCATTTCAAATCATCCTATCGACAGCCGATTGAACTTGAGTGTTCACAACTTTTTATAGGTTTGTTTTTTTAAGAAAAAGCTAATTTGAGAACTAATTTCAGACAGCTAAATAATAAATCAATTACGCGAGTTCAATTCTTTTTAGAATTCTTATTATAAACATACAATACAAATTCAAAAAGTTTTTAATTTAAAATTTGTTCATTATCATGTTTACGAGAATTTTTATCACATTACATATTTTATAAGTTCCCAAACAAGATTGATTCAAATAAAATGAGCTATTTGCATCACAGTAATGTATACACCTACTTCCTACTTCAATATTATTTTAATAGGATCGATTAACGCCTACGCATAATCCACAGTTACGTCAATTTTAATTAAGTAATTTTAGATTTTATAATAACGTAATATTATAATCTTAAACTTGTCTTTCCGATATCGATATAATACTCGTAAATTTAATGGGTAACAAGGGTTATGTTTAAAATTTACTACATACTTTGGCACTTGTTTTTTGATCGTGTAAATGTGATAAAAATTAAAGTATAGATCTTGAGGATCAATAGTGGCGACACACATTGTACACGGCGTGTTCCTACGCATTGTACAAATCATAGACTTTAGATTACTGAAATCTAAATAAAGGCACTAGAAGTCGTGAGAGTGTGAGACACTCATGCTATCGGGAATGCATGTCGCCGGCTCTCCCCCACTACTTGCCTACTAACACAAAGACAATACGAGTAACTACGCAATCACGCACACATAGGCCAAAATGATGTGCGAACTGAATTAAACCTTAAGCACAGTATAAGTTAGTAATAGTACTACGTACAGTATGGCCTCTCCCTGTCGCTCTCTCGTGTCGACCTCACCTCCCCTTTGAGACAAAATCTGAAACAGTTTGTATGGCGCCGCACGCACACACGCTCATTCACGCTCTGCACCGACGTCTTTGTTTATGTAGTAGTAAACGACACGACATTTGTATGAAGTGGCCGGGGTGTGCCGTAAGTGTAGTAGCATATGCTCACTAACTGACAGAAATTTTGCATGGGTGTAGTTATGACGTCATTTTTATGTAAACTTCTAGTACATGCCCTAATGAACTATACCAACAGTTCACTAGTGCATGCCCTAGTGAACTATTGGCATAGTTGTATGTACAGAAGAAAAAAAAAAGGACTAGGACCTACAGAATTTACACTGACTAAAGCCAAATGGAAAAAAAAACTCTAAAAGTAATTTATTTACGTTTCTATTGTTTCTATTTTATTTTATGTTTATATATATATACTGTATAATTAATTACGCACCCGTGCCTATTCATACCTACAGTCCTGAGTGAAACAGACTTGCCCCCTAGCCAAGTATAATTCGTAGAGTAACGAACGTTAGATAGATCACGTGACATTTGTCAATTCGTACATTTTAGTATGAGCTCCACAGTTCAAATTAGCGATCGCTACGCTTTTCTACTTCGCAAACTGCCATTTGGCTAGTCCCCCTGGAGCCCTACCGCCGAAGCTGACGCCGATTACAATCGAATATTTTGGTTCGAAAAATAAATTCTAATTCATTTATTGTGTAGTTATAGGTAATGTACATATGATCTTAAAATTAATAACTGTGCTGCTGCAACTTGCCGTTTTGGCGTACAATATTTTTAATGTTAACACATAACAATAAATTTAAAATAACAGTAATAATAATCTGCATTGAAATTCTCGCAATTCAATAATTCATTAAATATACTTATTACATAATAATTATTATTTATATTAATTCAGTCATATATTTATAAATTGTTCAATAAGACTTACGTTTTAGTTATTGACAAACATCTTCAGTTTAGTCGGTAGAGTTCCAAGGTTACTCCAGCTACGCTAAATACAAGAATCATAAATCTATGTTGAAATTTGATTTCCAAAATCCAAGGTTACTCCAGCTACGCTAAATACAAGAATCATAAATCTATGTTGAAATTTGATTTCCAAAATCAAAAAATCCGATGGGGATAGGCTTCAGCTTCGGCGGTAGACCCCTGGGACCCTACCGGCTAAGCTGAAGCCGAAGGACTTTTTTTATTGCGAATATCAAACTTAGCTTAGATTTATGGTACCTGTGTGAAACCCTAAAGCTCTATGTACTAAGCTGAAGTATGTTTGTCAATAGCTAAAACATAAGTCCTATTTTACGAATCAAAATATTCGATGGTAATCTGCTTCAGCTTCGGCGGTAGAGCTCTTGGTTTTGTTATTCTATGACTAGGGTAAGTACCTATTTATACTATGAAAATGTAGTATGTATTTCAATATTATTTACATTTATTTTTATTAATCTAACAAATCTGGTAACTTCACTCACTCACAAAAACACAACAGTAAGCCACAAGGGTATTGTTTTAATTGATGTCTTAGAGGGAAAGCAATCACCACCGCCCATAGAAATAAGCAACACCATGAAGTCGCTGATTCGTTGACAACCTTTTAAGGGAAAAAATATTATGTTCTTGAACGATCCTATGTCGTATTTATTTAGGTAACTACTAAGGGAAGTTGAAGCTGAAGGGACTTATAGTTGCTAACCAATTAATAACAAAAGAAAACCCAGATACCTACACAAAAACGTAAAAAGTCGACCGTAAAAGCAAAATAAATAAATAAACGCGCAGATCCATTGATCATGTATTTTTATAATATAAATAGCCGACCTCTCATGCTATAAATACACAAACGTATGTTTTTGTTGTAAAAATAGCGCTACCGACGCATTTTTTTCGAGCGTAAATCGAGTTCTACTTACTCCAATCGTAACATAAACTATCAGAATAATGGAAGTTACCCGGGAGTGACCCGACTGATAAAGGTAAAGCTCCTCGTCATAAACGCCCCAGCGAAAAAAAGACAATATGTATCGTTCACAGGATATCGTAGACGCCGTGATGTGGTGGTATCGAGATATACTTGTTCTTTGTTTTTGGTAATACAAGTCGTAGTCTACAGAGATTATTGGTAAAAAAACAGCGGCTGGATGCGGAAAGCGGACAATTGCATTTACGAAAGCATAGGAGAAAGCGTTTATCCATCAGTGGCTAGATACAGGTGAGACAGGCAAGCAAAAATTTGCCAGCTGCCAGCGACGCATAGTTAGGCATTCTATATCAACCCATATTCATTTCACAGCAGTCATACGGATCTCCCCTTAATCGAAGGGCAGCGAGGAGGAATATGGTCTAATGAGCATAATCCACCTCGCTGCTCAACTGCGGGTAGGTGGAGGCCAGTGTTTTCAAGCCGCCCAATGGTTTGGCTTAACTGTCATCTCATGACAATAACCGGGACCGACGTCCTTTCGTGCCCTCCGAAACACGAAGGCTATTTCCTACTATCCTTATTCATAATATTATAAATCGCAAAAATTGTATGTTAATATAATAGATGGCTGGCAGTTTGTTATTCCTACTTCTCCTTGCGTTGTTATCCTCAATGTAGATGGTACTGATCACTTCCACGAGCAATGTTCTGGCGAATGATGCTTCTCCACTTGTCCCTTGTTCTCGGCAACGTATACGCCTTCGTTCACCGACGTTCCAATGCGGTGCGGATCTGATTAGTCCAGGGCATCGGGCTGTACCCTCAGTTGAAAGTTTGAAGGAAAGAGACCCACCCTTTCCTTTAAATTTTCCAGTTATTATGAACAAGTTTATAGGAACGAAGTTCCTTATTATAAAAATATTAATTTCAAGTTCTATGCGAGGTGAAAAAATATTATTCGGGAATAGGTTATAGTGAGTCAATCGTAAAAGATAGATATATGCTGTCGCGGACTTTTTTTTAGAACTTTTGATTTTTTGCGTAACTTCAACCGTTTACGCAGCGCACGCAACGGAAGCCCTCAAAAGGAATATTTTTTCCCATTTTTGCAACATTTTTCATTGGTGCTCCGCTCCTATTGGTGGTAGCGTGATGTTTTATAGACTATAGTCTTCCTCGAAATATAGACTATCCAACACTAAAATATTTTTCAATTCGAATGAGTAGTTCCTGTTACTTCAGGTGGGCCGTATGCTTGTCTCCCACCCGAAGTAGTAAGAAAAAAAAAAGGTAGTACGTAAATAATGTTGATTGGCTTCTAATATTCTACACCAGGCCTCTGACATGATGACTAATAATGACTCGACGAATTGCCTTCTATTTTCGGAAGTACAATTTCTATTGTCGACTTGTAGAAATATACTGCCAAATTCATCACTGCTTGACCAATCGAGAGATTGAGCTTCTGGAAATGTCAAGCTACAGTACTTACTACAGTACGTACTGTAGCTACAGTATTATTACTAACATTCCCACTAGCATTTTAATTGAGCCTTTAGGGAATATTTCATCCCTTTTTGTGTCTTATTTCGAATAAGTATAATGGGTTATGTGTTGGAAGAGTTGTTTGATATAATATCTACGGTCTCTTTCTGATTGCACCGCTCGCATCGACTGGGTATTCATCCTCACAAACTAGAACCAAAATGAACGCTAATAGCGGGTTTTATTCCGCAAATCCTCAATTTTCTAAATTGAACTGTTGCAATTTTCCCAGAAGACTTACAGCAATGGCATTTTCAATACCTATGTAAAGGGTTTTGTATAGGGATGACGACGCTAGAGTGCCTTTAGTATTGCAAGCCGCCATAAGCTACCATGACTGCGTAACATCACACAGGACCTATGTTTGTTTGTCATCTAAGTGGTATAAAAATAAATTAACAGTGGAATATAGGCGGTACCTACTTACTGAGTTAAATATAAAGGATAAAATATAATTGTTACTATACTTTGTTACTGATATTACTGAAAGGGTAGCAAACAAGCAATCGTGAACATTACTGCCAACGAACTTCCATTATTATGAACGATTAATTCGAATCACAAACAACTAAACGATATTCCTTAAAAGCAGTGTTGAGCTATTTCCGAAAATATTCCGGTAAATATGACATTTGCGAAATCGAGACTAGATCGGTGCCGAATTTTGGTTGTAATTTAATTACGATAAATTGCCCGTCTGAATTTAAAGCAACTCTACTGATATCTCGTATCGCGGAATCAGCAGAGGATGGCAACTAATCAACAATGCAATATCATTTTTATTCCCTGAATTAATAAGACCTGCCTCTCAAAGTCGATACTCTTGAAATCAATTCCAATCTGCTGGAATTGGAATTTTACTATTTCTTACGCTTGAATCACGATAGGATCGCCGATATCGATTTGGTATAATATTGACGGCCAAATTGTTGAATACTGTCTTTGATGGACTACTGATGACTAAACTGTTATTGAATACGAGACAATACGAGTATACTTTCGAGAATCGTGAGCAACTCTACGCGATAAGCCCATCACACATTTAATACTATTTCTCCTTTATAGTCTGCATTAACAATATCTACTAAAAAGATAATAGACAGTGAAGTTCGTTGAAGTCCCAGGGGCAAAACTACGGCCGCCTTGGATCTCACAACAAATTTAATCAGGAGAAATTAATAGGACCGGTAATCTTCGTTATTTGACATTCCTCTTGGGAACTGCTGTTACAACAATTTGAGAATCGATAACGTACGAAGGCCTCCTGACTCCTTTCTTAAACCTTTTTCAAAAACAAAGAAAAAAATGTAATGCGAGTATGATGAATGTATGTAATCAGCAATTGTGTGGGAAAATTGAACTGACTACTTGCAATTTGCAAGACAATGCCTTATCGATTCACAACAAACTAGTTCTTTATAAACCAGTCCTTATGCCAGTAAGAGAGCTTGCAAAAATACGCAGAAGCTCATGAGTACAGATTGTTTCACCATGTGAATGTTGAGGCAGTCCAAGCTTCTCAATAACATTTTTTTTATACTACGTCGGGTGGCAGACAAGCATACGGCCCGCCTGATGTGATTTTGGTTCTAGTTTGCGAGGATGAATACCCAATTGATGCGAACGGTGCAACCGGAAGGAGGCCGTAGCTATTATAGCAAACAACTCTTCCAACACATATAATCGAAAGAACCCATTATGATGGAAAGTAGAAACAAAAAGGGAACAAATGTTCCCTAAAGGCTCAATCTAAATGCTAGTGGAAATGTTAGTAATACTGTACTTGCTCAATCTCTCGATTGGTCAAGCAGTATTGAATTTGGCAGAATATTTCTAACAGCCGACAATAGAATTGTACTTCCGAAAATAGAAGACCATTACTACACTCTACCCAGCTATAGGACCAGTTATCGACTTGACGAATTGTCAAATGACTCCTAAAATTGTAATCAGTTTAACAAACGCCAAACGATTTTCCAGCAGCAAATCCGTCGCTGACTCATTAGTCATCATGTCAGAGGCCTGGTGTAGAATATTAGAAGCCAATTAACATTATTTACGTACTAGCTTCCACTTGCGGCTTCGCCCGAGTACCTATCTTCATTTTTTTCTTACTACTTCGGGTGGCAGACATGCATACGTCCCGCCTGATGTGAAGCGGTTACCGTAGCCATATTAACGTTCGCAACATAAAATATTTTACGTCGCGAGCGTTAATATGGCTACCATAACCGCTTCACTTCAGGCGGGCCGTATGCTTGTCTACCAACGCAGCATCTCCTTCCTTTGTGGTGACCTCACTCACTCGCAGGACCACAACAACTCTCAAGGAATTATTATTTGGCTGCGATTTTCTATGGTGGAGGTGCATTCGCCAATCGGGTAGCTTACAATGACGCTACCTCTCTTTTCACCAGAGCTTCGTTTGTCAGTCAGCAGGGTGCACCGCGTGCAGCTGAAGTTGGCTTTGGTTCAAGGATATTGATGAACCACTTACACCCCAAAAACATACTCCAATAACATGGACATTGTGCGAGGACTAATAAGAACAAACAATATAAACATGCAAAGCCATTCGAATTAGTGTAGTGTAAAATATTAATAACAATATGAAAATGCAGATATATACAGATAAAGATACACGAACAAAATTACTTCCCCTTCATATAGACAGTAAGAAAAATACTGTGTCACACGCATGCTTAGGAATATACTTTATAAATCTAGGTCAATGTAACATTACACATTAGCTGTTTTTAAGCTAGGTTATAACATTATTAGTGTCATCTATATATATAAAAATCAATGCCACTTTTCGTTGTAATTTTATAACTCAAGAACGGGCTCACCTATCCAAACCAAATGTTTTGGGTTTATTCGGACTATTTAGTAGATGGTTTATGTGAAGTTTGCACAAAATCGGTAGAGCGGTTCTTCATTTATCACATTTTTTGTAACAAATGAATTCAATAAATGGCGGATCATTTTGTTAATGGGGATTTTGCTGTCACATTGAAACTTTTTTCAGATAGGGATTGTGCTGTCAAATTGAAACTTTTTTCAGTGTTGACAGTACAAGCATGTTGTTATGTCATTCATGCGGTCATTTCATTTTGGACGTGCTTCGACTTTATGTTGCCTGTTCCAGAGTCGGTACCCCCCAGCCGTTTGTTTATTCATGCTCAAAATGGAAAAACAAAACATATTGTAACAAATGTTTTGGATTAAGTTTTAAAATAGCTAGCAATTAATAAAATATTTTTTTTTGTTTGAATAAATTAATTTGGTGTTCCAATTAATTTTCTTTATTATTTCACTTTATACGTAGCGAAGCACGTACCGGGCCGCTAGTAAATTATATTTCAATGTACGCTAATACTACAAAAAAAATGTGTTGTTGAATGAAAACTTGCATTGTAGCATTATAGTAGAAGTATTTTTGAAAAGTATTTTTACAATCGAATGACTCGACAGGGGCGCCGACGCCGTGGGTGCTCGGGAGCTCGAGCACCCATGAGAATAGACATCAAGAATCAGATCAGTAATCGCCTTTAAGCGCCTTTAAATTATAATATTTCTTGATAATAAAAACTAGTTTCATTTTTATATAATGGTTTCATTTCATATTTTTATCAAACATAAATAATAATTAAGCACGCAGTATGTAAGTAGGACATTTATTTATTTGTCGGTCGATCAGTGTGCATTTATCTTCTCACACTTCGCCACTTTTTCGAGTCATTAAATGATGAACATGAGAACCCATGAGGTTTTCTAAAAGCCGGCGCCCCTGACTATTGATACGAACGGTAGATTCCACAAAGGCATTCTCTGCGTCATACCTAATCGGACTTACTCTGAACTTACTGGCATATCTTCGACAGCAAAGAAATGCCGGGCATTCCTTGTCTGACTACTGCTGTAAAGGAATTGCAACAAAATACCAATAATTTACAACCTGGGAATTTATATTGACCGTCAACTGAAAAGTTTGAATATTTTACTGCTACTAGTCTACTCGATAGGCAATATTGTTATAGGTACTTGTATTTGTTTTTTTATTTGAGTTGACGAGCTCAATGGTCGAATGGTCAGCAAAGGCCATTTTGACTCCGAGGTCGCGGGTTCGACCTCCGCACATGACAAACATTTGTGTGCATGAATCATGTCTGTTTGTTTTGGTCTGGTTATTTTATTTTCAATGTATTATATATATTTACAAAAAAAAAATAAGTACATTTATCAGTTGTCTAGTGCCCATAGTACAAGCTTTGCGCTTAATTTGGGACTAGATGGCGCTGTGTAAATTGTCTAGAAATATTTATTTATTTATTTATTATTGCCTGTGGTATTCCACGCATCCGAAATTTATCTTATGTACCCACCTACTAGCATTACTGCCATATTGCTTGATTATTGCATTATCTACATTGTGTTTTGATAATGATTGCTTTTTATAAGGTGGCGAACAAGCATATGACCTGCTTGATGGGAAGCAGTGATAATGATTGCTTGCTATGTATATACACCTATGGACGCCTATTACAAAAAACAATTATATTAATTCTTAGTACCTGGCCGACTAGTTTCCGCTCGGCATTTTGCTCTTATATTTTTTTGTGTTTTCGTGTAATAGGTATGTAATTTCTATGTAAAATCATCTTTATTCCAGGCCACCTTCATCTTATATAAATTTTAGAAGCAAAACATTTTCAAAGTTTACATTTTTACCCAAATAGCCTTTCTGACACAGTGATATACCACTGTATGAATTTTTATCATCATCATCTCAGCCATTGAAAGTCCACTGCTGGACATAGGCCTCCCCTCTAGATCTCCAATAAGACCGGTTGGAAGCGGCTTGCATCCAGCGCGATCCTACGGTCTTAATGAGGTCGTCTGTCCACCTTGTGGGTGGACGTCCTACGCTGCGCTTGCCGGTACGTGGTCTCCACTCGAGAACCTTTCGACCCCATCGGTCATCCGAATTCTAATACAGAATGAATTTGAAGGACAGCTACAACGGTAGGTTATAGTTATGGGAAAACTAGGATAAGCATTTTTAAGTATTTCGAGTGACATTTATTTATTAAAAATTTTACTACAATTCAGTCAGTCAACAAGAAAAAAGCAACTACTTGCAATAGTGTGTTATCTTTTATAACAAGAATTACCCACCTAAAGTTTTAAGATAACCAACGATCCTGAAAAAAATACTTGATATTCAATAAACTGAAATTGCTGAAAGCCAAAACATGTTACAAAGTCAACACAAAATAATCACGTTTTTCCAACACGTCCGGCATATGTTCCTTTTTCAGAACTGTTGTAGCCACCTGCGCTTCGAACCGAGACGTGACGAGAGTCCTCCAACTCCTCGAAATAACAGGAACCTTAAACTTTACCCCGTACTTGTAAAGCGCAATGGGCGAAAATGACAAGAATACGGGTAAAAGTTTCGTACCAGTACTTTACTTTATTTACTCACGAAATAAAAATGTTAGAGCGATGTTTTCTCAGGTAGATGGCATCGTTACCTACCATTTGCATGATGAAATTCCAGAGATATTTGTCGTGCCCGTAGACTCCGTTCACGAGATTTCAGTATCAGTGGCGCCTTGTAAAATCGTAAGTAAAATTGTTATATTTAGAGCGGCCTGCACTCAGCTGGGCGAGAGCTCAGTTAACGTCAGATTGAATCATAAAGTAACATTGACGTCAGCACGTTACTCCACTGTATCAACTTTCAAATGAGACGTTAACAAAATTGCCCCACATATAAATAAGTAGCTTGTCGACAAATAGAACAAACAATATGTACAAAATAGCCTTGTAAGTACTCTATACTACGCACACAATGACCATAAATGGAAATCAAGTAAACGCCTCCATTTACTGTGCTCACACGATATTTCCCCGACTAAACTTTTGCAACTATTCGTTTGTAGTTATATAATTGGAACGTCAAAATATTTCGTATACCGCCGTGGATAAATTAAACTCTTGACATGTTGTTTACAATAACAGACATGTACGTTCAAAGCCGTCAAACAGTTCGCAATGATTTCTCTGCTAACTAGAGTGATGTAACACGTTCACAAACATAATTCCCGTTTCTATTTGTTTAGTCAGACAATTTCAATTTATGTGTCCTTGTCTCCCGTATCGCATACTGACAAAATTACATATCATATCTTCTATTTTACTTAGAAAGCGAATGAAATGATAAAAACATGTGAGTTTACAATGTCGTGTTGAAAGGTGACCATATTGTGGGCAGGCCGTTCCCGTGCCTATAATGGAAGTTTGCAAAAACAAGAGCATCACTTACGCGTTAACAAACCATGCTATAGTTTCTTGGCAAATTTTCAACAATAACCCATTCTTCAACCGAGCGTTTGCTGGAGAAAGTTTTGATTTTGTAGGCCAGTTAAAGATCGTCATAATATCTACAGGTATACCTACCTCCGTCGGTGGTTTAAGCTGTGCGTTAATAGTTTTAACAGTTACCATTCCTGTTATATAATAATCCTTTACGTAATACCAATTTAGTATTTTTCTTTCCTAAGATATATATTCGGTATGTTAATATAGTATTATATTATATGTCACAGTACCTTCCCCGTTATATAATAGTTATCGTTGAATAGGGTTTTCACAAAAGTTAAGGATATTCACATATTTTTGTGGTATTGATGAGCACTTATTCAATTCAGAAATCCGTTTACGCAATACTAAAGTGGCCTTTATTGTTATTCGTGCGCTTCGGCCCGTCTTATAAGCGAGCGGTTCCTGAAGCGAGGAGAAGACTATATTACCTATTAAGTATATGTTAGATGTATACACGCAATAATACATGTATGTACACGCAATAATACAGGTAACGTCGCCTTAGCAAATGTTCGATTAAAAGATGTGCCGAAGTGCACGAGAATATACCTAATTTCGGTAGTGTATCCCTCTGTGATGTCTCAGTCAATCTGGGCGGAGGTCAATATTCGTTGTGTCATATGATGATGCTCACTAGGATAAATGTCCAAACAGCATATTGACTTTACCAGAAATATAGATTAACTCGACGACCAATTGATAAGAGGCGCTGGAAAAGCATTTCCATGTTAAAGTCAAGTGCGTAAGACCCCATTAGATTGTACGCCCAAGTTCAAAATTCTGTGTACACAGGTGAATAGACACATTCACAAAGCTGTGAAAATACATTCCGCTGGTTCAGACCAAAATCTTAACTAAAACAGGATTACCGCTACACAGCGCAGCTTTAATTAATTTAATTACAAACACAAAGGTTACTCGGGACCTGTTGCTTGCGCGAACTAGTTTAAATATTGAGATATTATAAAATTGTTTTTTTTTTGTGAATTTAAAACAGTATACGTAACTATACATTTACTGTACTGGAATTGTTCTTATGACTGTGCTGCTTAATGTTACTATCTTCTGATATCGACGTGACATAAATTTATCCGATATAGATTTTGAAACTATCGAAAATTTTTTTTTATCTATGGTTATGTCTGTTTTTTTAGAGCAAATCTTAAAAAGTACTTAAGGAATGTATCGCGAACGTAAGCTAGTACATAATATAATGTTTTAATTAAAAGCTTTCTATAATATCATTTTAGTTATGAACGAATTTCCTTTGGTAATTTTAGTTAAAAGTTTAAACTTCCTCTCAATTTGATTTTTATGTTAGCTAAGCCTTTTCTCCACAATTGTCCTATTTTAGGAATTAATTGTGTTCTTTCTCATAATTTTACCGAGCAATGTATCTTGGCTCTAAACCTAAATATTCAATCAACAGACTTCATTGTTAATTTATTATTATTTAAATAGTTGTCTTGGCCAACTTGCCAGATAAATATTTTTTGAAAAATGGAAAAATTCACCTGCCCCCTAGGTGGGATTTGAACCATCGACCGGTCATCGAGAGGTCGCGGGTTCAAATCCCACCTAAGGCCACCCCTAGGTGGGATTTGAACCCGCGAGTGAGATTTTCCATTTTTCAAAAAATATCATTGTTAATGTCAAGATCGTATAGTTCAAATAAACCAAAAACACAAAATTTCATGTTATTTTAATTTAACCATTTCGGAAAACAATGATCAAAGCACATCATTTTTCTAACGAGTATTTCTAAACAGGTCTGAATATGAAACGTTGTCACAAAGGTATTTATTTTAGAGGATTCGCATACGAAATTTTGCGAAAATATTGGATACAGGCATACAGTGGTTACTGTATCTGTGAATCTAATACTTTGTTGAGTTGCTTTGAATTATGTTAAGGAGTTCTCATGCCTTATTTTGTAGAAAATCGCGAACACGACATATTGTGTAATTAATTAGCGAATTTTTTTTCTGGCAGATTGCTAGTAGACTATGACTGTACCGACTCTCTCGGTAATCCCTTGTGAATTTTAAACTCTTTTCACCGATAAACCTTTTCATATTCAAATGTTAGGGGTATTTATACTAACGCTACATACTAACATACATACGCTCACGAACTTCTAAAAACTTAGCTTAATACTTTGATACCCTAAAACCTTTTTATTAAATATAGGGCCTTCTACTATATTACGAATGACATAATTAGTCAGTCGATTTCAAATACCTATTAAGTTTAGAAAGCTTTCGGTATTCCGAACATTCGAGATTCTAAGCGTTCGATTTACAGAGGCATCGCTTTAGTTATTCAGTATTGAGTCATTCGAAATATAGTACGGCACCCAGTACAAAGAATCAACATAGGAGGAATGAGTTATATATATATATATATTACGAACATATACATATTGCGAACGTTAACATGTCTACGGTAACCGTTTCACATCAAGCGGGCCGTATGCTTGTCTGCCACTCGACGTTGTGCAAAAAATAGGAATATGTAATGTTATGAGTGAGTGATGAAATGCCAGTTATGAAAATTAATCTAAATCTAACTTATGCCTCAGATTTGATGATCGGCAAGTAAGGTGTGGACACCGGCGTGATCAAGTAGTCTACATCTGTTCGACACTAAGTTGCAGAAATTGATTTACTCTCGCTCAAGCAAGACTATTTCTGCACGCCAGACTAACGCCAGACTTTGCCTATGACCCTGTCTCTCTCCATAGAGAAACAGGGTCTGGCGTTTCTTTAATTTTTCAAACAGCCCGAATCGAGCCTAACCAAAATATATCAAATTGCAATTGAAAAAGAACTCGATATAAAATGATGACGACACACGTTGCTGCGTCGTTTCGTTCGTGTTATGAAAGCGGTATCACAAGTATTGATACCACTGATGTTGACATAGCGTGAGCTGAGACACTGGCTTTGTAGAGCGACGTTGACACAGAAAATTGCTTCTCATGTATACTTTAGTGGCAACGCCTGGGCCCAGGGGCCGTACTGCCTAAGCTGAAACCGATTTCCATCATTTATGGGTGCAAAAATCAAACTTCAGCTTAGAGTATTGGTAATTGCTTTCAGCTTAGCTGGTGAGTACTCTGGAGCTCTACTGGAGCTCTACTTTTAGATTCGAAACATTCGATCCTAGTCGGCTTTAGTGCTAGGGCAATAAGGGTCAATTTGTTATGATCTAACGATGATCATTATCGTTGCGAATTTGACCTTTAAAGACCCAGTATTTAAATTTCCAAAATGTAACATACCTTTTAACATTTATAGTTTCACGGTGATCAATAATAATATCACACTATCTGATTAGATAACGATCACTATGTACTTATGATATGGACGCAAATTGTGACATTGATAAACACAGCCTCGAAATATTCCACAAGTTTTTGACTTGATGTGACACTCGACATAGGTTTTGTTTGGCGACAATTGACATACGATATTGCTGTATGTGTGTACACTTACTATATATATATTTATATATACTTATATGTATATATTTATATGTACACACATACATAATATACATATAATATGTCTTTTAAAATTCGACGAGTTTTTATCGATACCGACGACATCATTGATCAAATACCGAAACAACATGGTCTTTTCCAAAAATTACAATAAATACTTTTCTAATAATACGTAATGTTACTGAAACAGTCGATGAAAAAGCAAAAACAGTATTGAGAGATGAAAGATTGAAGCCTCGGTTATAGGCCGTAGTCAAGGATGCTCTAATGAGACGCTCACACGGCACCAAACACGCGCTAACGAAGGCCGTGGGAATACATTTTCTCTCCCACTAGCTAACCCCTCCCAGTTCCATCCGGTGGAACTGGGAGGGGTTAGCTAGTGGGAGACAACTTTCATAGAATTTGGCCCTTAGCACGAACGGACGGATCGCTCAGGACGGATGCCCCAATTATTTGCGTTAACTTCTCATTTCGCCCAAGCTTATTCCTTTAGTAAATTATTTATGCGGTGTAGAATATTGCGTATTGTGAAATTCTAAAAGTTGTTTAATTCCATTAGTATGGGCTCTATATAATCCTATATAGAGCCCATACTTATGGAATTAAACAACTTTTAGAATTAGCATATCACAGTATTTGTGGTCGAAGCGACACAATCGATTTTTATGATTTTTTTATGTATCAAATATACATAGTTATAGTTATATATACATAGTTATACATATTATAGTTATAGTTATGTTAGTATGAGAACAGGTTGGAAAATAGATTTCATACCTACCGCTAAAATAATATAGAGGGCAAAACAACCGGGCCAGCTAGTTAGTATATAAAAATATGACAAACAAACCTGAAAATGGACATTACAACTGTATTATGTAATTTGAAGCACTCTCATGCGCTCATACTATTGAATGTTTATAGTCACAAGTAAAATAAAATAATTATAAAGCTACCACTAAAAGGGTCTATTTGAAAATTATTACTACCACCGTATTAACAAAACCATAGCTAAATTAATAATGTATAAGACACTTCATTATTCCTATTTAATTACAATTGATGATAATTATTTCTTACACTTAAGTTTACAGATTTCAATGAAATTATGTTTAAAATAGAAATTTACGTGCACAAACACTCTTAGAAAGTTACATTTCATTCAACCAACTTATTTTTTTTTTTGTAAACATAAACATTGACCATTGGAAATTTGGAAACTACAATACCATTACCAAGCATAGTTACCTACTCAGACATAAATCATCATCATCAGGTCATTTTAGTCTCCACTACAGGAGCACGACCCTCTCGCCCGTTCCAGACAGAAGGAGGATTTGGCCTACACTCCCCACGCTGGCCAGACGGGTTGGGAAGGCCTGATCGATGTTCTATAATGTATGGAAATAGTCGCCTTGTACGACATCCACGGGAAGAGACGGAGTGATTCTATTCTAGTCTGCCGGAAACCACACGGCCAGCAGACATAAATGCTGAAATAAAATAAATAGCATTGTCATTGGCGGGAACACCAAGATCGCCATGAAGAAGAATTTAATTATAAATAAATATGCTGCACAATTTACACAGCGCCATCTAGTCCCAAATTAAGTGCAAAGCTTGTACTATGGGTACTAGACTACTGATAAATGTACTTAAATACTTTTTTGTGAATACATACTTATAATACATAGAAAACACCCAGGCCAAGACAAACAGACATGTTAATGCACACAAATATTTGACTTGTGCGGGGATCGAATCCGCGACCTCGCAGACAAAGTGGCCCTTGCTAACCCTTCGACCATCGACGTCGTCAAATAATACCACAGAAAGGCAAATGTGTCAAGCTATGTATACGTCGAGGTTTAGAAATACAAATTATCCTATGTCCTACATGTATAAAATGAGTGAAAATTTCAGAATGTACTGTGTCGCCGTCCTATTCATTACGTCGACGTGCGCTGCAATTTAATGCTCTGTGAGCAGAAGATTACAGTGAGTTTATTTAGCCTTCCTTCTATCATTTATATTTTTTTTTATTAATTTACTTTTCATTACTGGACTACAAAGGATATAAAAGACTAACGTAATGCTAATAATTTTCATTGCAGAATAAGCGGAAAGTACAATGAAATTCGCGCCAAAAATGTTAATAAAATACAACGCTAAATCTGGGCGTCTCATTGCACGATGTTCATAAACCTCTAGATGTCATACTGGCCAGTACCTTTTAAAACGTGCCCTGTGTTGACGCAACTTCTTCGGCGTCTTTTTGTCTTTGTAGCTCCTGGTTCCATTACCAAAAACAATGATAATTTAGTCCCCAAAATACATTGCTATCATCACTATTGCTTGCCCGATGATCTATTGTCTACTAACAAGCGATACCTAAGACATCCAGAAGAATGTAACCTGATCGACAAACTTTTTTATTTATTAATATCCGCGGACTCTGGAGGCCGTTCTTTTTATTAACCTTAATAATAAAATAAACAATTTATATGGATTTCGATAAGGTGGTGGATGAATATGGGCCGATCCGCCGATTTCGATCGATTATTTTGATTCCGAAAATTGGCCTTCGGTTTAAATTAATGGCAAACATTTTCAGTTCAGTCTGTAGAGCTCTAAGGTTACTACCAGCTAAGCTAAACATACTTACCATCAATCTAAGCTGAAATTTGATTTTCTCAATAAAAAAAAATCCGATGGTAATCGGCTTCAACTTTGGCGCCCTGGTGATATATATTATTAGTATATTTAGTATTAGTATTAGTGTGTTCTCGACACACGTAGGTGGTCATTGTGACTCGAGGTATTGGATCTTTCGACAGACAGCTAATCAGCCACAAGTTATATCCGAATGGCTCACATACGGACTACCTGAACATTTGATAAAAATTGATTGTTAGTTAATTCCTACGCTGTTTCTGTTGTTCGTTAATGAGATGTAGTTTATTGACGACATTCATTGTTATGCGAAGTACAATACTGGAAATATTAATTACACGGACCATATTACTCGTACATTCCACGCTTTCATGTGGAGAAAATCCATTAACGACCTTATTCTGTAATCGAAAAGACAATATAAATACTTTTTCATTTGTGCTTTTACTGCAGTATCTGAATGACTAGTTTAGTAGGAGTATGAGAGTATCGATGTATGAGTATGCATGAATATGAATGTTTGTGACTCTTGTACGAGTAAACACGTATTTGGATGAAATTTGGCATGCACCTTGAATGTGGATTGACACATTTGATTCCGGTACTTACTCTGTTCACGTGGGACAGAAGCGAGTAATTGAATTATTAGCTAGGAATTCAAAAGGTTTAATATACTCGTATATAGAATTTACACTTGTAGTGCTTCTTATAGTAAGTCTATGAGTACTAAGTAAGCTACAACTGTAAGTCGCCTACAGTGATCGATCTGTTATATTTCTTCTGTCCGTTTTGACGCGAATACGTTTTTAAATTTGGTGGTGGTGATCTTTAAATTACCATACGAGGGCAATCCAAAAAATCTAATAACAAAATCGGGGGGTACAGCTTGGCTTTGTAGTTTCGAACTTATGCTCTACATCCAAAATTCAATCACACCACTGGATTGAAGGATCAAAGAATTTATTACGTTAAGTAAGGTCTATTGAAAATCGCGTGCGGGGGACCGAGAAGCGCTGACATTTTGAGATAATTTTAGTGCATATGACGTATTCACGTACAACGTACGGTAGTGTCCATGACACAGGCACACCCCATGATTTTATTTAAGCAAAGCCGAAACGTAACGTAGTTATTAGCCCTACATATTTTATATATGTTTAATTAAAACACCTTAATTCATCTCCTTTTTTTCCATTTAAATATTTTAATGTATAGCCTACTTAACCTGTGGATATTTATACCGCCATGGCATTAGTTCCACGTTGTCAACCCCATAGAAAGAAGTGTTCTTCTATTCAACCCTGTAAAACGTTATAATAAAGTTCTTGTAACATCTCGAATTCTTGATATTACTTTCCAAGTTTATATCCCTGGGGTAACAAGAAAGCTCAGTGTTGCCGGATCGGCGCGTCGTCATATCTAATTAATTACGTACATGAACATTCTAAAATGTGTTATTCTATTTTAATCTTAATATATAAAATAAGTATGTTCAAACCAATCCCAAGAGATTACAAACATATAAATAATAAATAAATAATAAATATTGTCAGACAAATTACACAGCGCCATCTAGCCCCAAAGTAAGCGAAGCCTGTGTTATGGGCACTAGACAACTGATAAACATACGTAAATACATTTTTTTTTTGTAAATACATACTTATGATACATAGAAAACACCCAGACCAAGACAAACAGACAATTTCATGCATACAAATGTTTGTCCTGTATGGGAATCGAACCCACGAGCGTTGGTGTCGAAGCCGCGTCATTGACCGCTACGCCACCGAGCTCGTCGAATATACGAATGTTATTCTTCTAAACATGTTGCCCATTAAAAAGTTTGTTTGTTTGTTTGGAAATAGGCAGTTTGGTTCGCTGGAAGATCTTATTGAGATATGATTCATAATACAATACTTCTCTTCGATATATTTTCATATTATGGATTCGAACATAAATTATTGGGGTGCAAGTACTTTTCCACAATCTTTAGAGCCAAAGCCAACCTCACCTGTGCGTGGCGCTGCCTGCTGGCAAACGAAAGAGACTCTGAAAAAAGAGAGGTTGGGCAGCGCATTTTGCAAGCTGCCCGGCTGGTACCTTCACCTCACAGAATACCGCAGCCAAATAACAGTTCCCTTGAGGGTTGTTGTGTTCCTGCAAAACGTGGGGTGGCAGCGAACAAGCAATACCTATTTCATGTTACTACCATTTATAAGGCTACCACTTCACATCTGACGTCTGCCTGTTGACCCGACATTGTATAAAAAAAATAACACAGTTATATCGTAACAAAGTACGAAACCCTTGTTCTGCCTACACACTGTAAATCTTAACGTAATCAAATTCCATGGCGGTATTTCAAACAAACTCTTACAAAACATAATATTATTACCTAACTTGTAAGTGGTTTGCAAGAAAAATGAAGATATGTCCAAATTAACGTAGAAATGTGTGATGGAAATCAATAATAAAGTTTGCTACGAGTGCTGCTTTTTGCTGAATTTATTATTTTGTGATGGAAACTTTCCTTCAGAGCCTCGTTCGTTTTTTCCGTCATGAATGGTTATGTTTCGTGTGTATATGTACTTAAACTTAACCTACATGTAGGTTGATGTACTAAGTATCCAAATACTTTCAAGCAAACACAGAACATTAAGTTATATATTATCCTACTACTATTATATATATATACTACTACGAGGATATTTTTATGTATATTCTGAATTTTATATCCCAACTAGGGGTGTAAGTGTTTTGGTGTGTAAGTGATTCATCATCATCTTTGAAATAAAGCGTGAGCCTGGCTTTATTGCCTGGCTGCCTGCACGTGGTGCACCCTGCTGACTGATATAAGAGGCTCTGGCGAAAAGAGAGGTTGGTCACAGCGTATTTCTTAAGTTGCCCGACTGGGAAAGTACCTCCATCTCACAGAATACCGCAGTCAAAAACAATTCCCTTAAGGGTTGTGATTCTGCAGTGAATGAGGTCACCAGAAAGAAAGAAAGCCAGGAGTAAAGGCTGGCAACGGATCGGCAACCCCTTGGTGTTGTTGATCTCCATGGGCGGTGGTGATTGCTTTCCATTAGGTGACCCACATGCTTGTTTGCCCCCCTCTCACATAAAAAAGCCGCTTGCTACATGGTCCACGTGGACTACAGAAAATAAACAACTTGTTAATAGCTCCGTACGCACTACGTCCGTAATAACGCGGCCGCGCGTAGGACGACGAAGTGTTGGGCGCCCTCCCTCTAGATGGTCCGATGACCTAAAGAGAGCGGCTGGGAGCGGCTGGATGCGGAAGCCGGAGGATTGTATCTGGTGGAAAGCATTGGGGAAGGCTTATATCCAGCAGTGGGTAGATACAAGCTGATGATGATGATGACGATGATAAATTCATCATATAATGAAACTAGCTCGCAGACTCAGTTCCGCAGCTTATGCGGTTAGGAGAATAAGACAGATAGCGGACGAGACAACTGCTAGGCTCGTTTATTTTAGTTATTTCCATAGCATTATGTCATATGGCATATTGCTTTGGGGTAAAGCAGCTGACATTGATAAAATTTTTGTATTACAAAAGAGAGCCATTAGATCAATTTACAATTTGGGTTCTAGGGATTCACTCTGTGAGTTATTTAAGGAGATAAACATCCTCACTGTCGCTTCTCAATATATTTATGTAAATATTATGTACGTCCGTAAAAATATTTCGAATTTTACAAAAGTATGTGATATAACTAATGTCAACTTGCGGAACAAAAACAAATTGGTTATTGCAAAACATAGACTGGGGAAGGTCAATAATTCGTTTGTCGTAAATTGCATCCGCTACTACAATAAGTTGCCGGAGTCGGTCCTGATTTTACCCGACACTAAATTCAAACAGCTTATTAAGACCACCTTATGTAAAAAGGCTTACTACAGGACCGACGATTACCTTAATGATAAAAATGTATGGCAAATTCTCGGCACAGGATGTGAAGCACAGGCGTCTTATCTTTACAAGTAGTATTGTGGATATACATATTTAGACTTTATACAATATGTATATACACTCTATACTATGATTTTTTTTATATTTTTATTTTTTTTACTATTTTATTTTACTTTAATTTTTTTGTTTTTTCTCTTATTTTGGTCGAATACCATTTTTATTTTTATTGTAATATGATAATATTGTATGGCTATTTAAAAAAAAAGACCTATATTGACAGAGTTTCTTTCGGCATTTCTTCTCGTCAATGGTCATTCCGAAATGCTGGTAGATAAAAAAATATACCTAATTGTAAAAGACGTGTCTAAGTGCCCGCGAGGGCCCACAGAATAAAGAATTTTGACTTTGACTTTGACTTTGATAATAGCTCCTCTTCTATCGGCATATCCAGCTATAACACTCACTAGATTTTCAGTTACATCTCCAGTACTACAACATGCATGCTGTAGTTTTTGTGTTTAGCACGTACAGACATACAGACAGAGAGAAGAAAATTCTAAAAATAATTGTTGTGGCTTCTATTGATTCTATTTTAAACCCACCATATAATTTTTTATCGGCCAGTTACAGTTTTTTTATGTAAAGATATCCAATGTTTACTACATCTGCCAGGCCGGGACGCGACGGGACGGCGGTCAAAAAATGTTCCTTTAGAAATTCGCTCCAAAAACTATGCATTACCGAGGTATTTTCAATCAAAACCAGTTGAAATCTTTACAATAATTTTGGTCAAAACTGCATTTTTGAACAGAAACTTCTACTTGTCTTGAATTTATAATATTTTTCATTTTCGGGTTGAACGGTTTGAACGGAAATGAAAAATTCTATTAGTTTTCATAGAATTCGATAGAATTCTTCTGTTCATAGTCTTCAGTCTGTATGTTCTAGTAATCAGAATTGTAATTAGGAATTAATTATTTAAATTTTAAGACATTTTGTATACATATATTCAATGGCGTGAGTGTGTCAGTAATCGAATACGCAAGTTAAGCAACGTCATCCGTAGCCTGTCCATGGATGGGTTTATATTATCTCGAGCTCCTCCATGCTTCGGAGGGCATGTTAAGCCGTCGGTCCCGGCTGTTGTCATTAGATGGCAGTCGTTGAGCCAAGTCAGTAGCCTTTAGGCGGTTTGAAAACACTGGTCTCCGCCAACCCGTAGTTGAGCAGCGTGATAGAGTATATACTCTACATCCCTCGTATACTACAGACTCGTATCTCAGCAGTGGAATGAGTAAGGGTTAACGACGTATACATGAATTTATCCCACATGAACGTGCTATTAACGTTAAATTTCATATAGTCGTACATATTTGCCATCAGACAGGTCATAATATAATAGGTAGGGGAAAAAGTCTTTTCGCATTATAGTATGTATGAACTTGTAATAAAATCTCTTTGGTTATACCATTTGTATCTGGCAGGTTTTGATATCTTTAAAAAGTTTAAATTTTAAAAAAGATAATTCCAAATTCAAATTAGGTAAATGGGTGATTTTCATTTGTTTTTTTTACTGTCAAGATGAGTGAATCTAATGAAGAAATTCGATTCATTTTAATATTTTACTACAAAAAAGGTAACAATGCAATGCAAGCTGCGAAAAAAATTTGTGACGTTTATGGACCTAGTGCAGTGTCTGTGAGAGTAGCACAAATTTGGTTTAAGCGTTTTCAATCAGGAAATTTTGATGTGAAAGATGCACGTCGCTCTGGTCGCCCTGTTACGGATAAAATTGATGCCATTTTTGAAAAAATGGAGCAAGATCGGCATATCAGTAGTTACGACGTAGCTGAAGAATTAGGAATTGACCACAAAACAGTTTTGGCGCATTTGAAAAAAGCTGGGTATACTAAAAAGCTCGATATTTGGGTGCCTCACGATCTCACTGAAAGAAACCTAATGAACCGTGTACTCATTTGCGATTCTTTACTACGACGTAACGAAAGCGAACCGTTTTTGAAGAAGTTTATAACTGGTGATGAAAAGTGGATCACGTACGACAAGAACGTGCGAAAAAGGTCGAGGTCAAAGGCCGGTCAGGCTTCACAGACTCTGGCAAAACCCGGGTTAACCCGCAACAAGGTGATGCTGTGTGTATGGTGGGATTGGAAGGGCATTATTCATTATGAGCTGTTACCGCCAGGCAGGACTATTGATTCTGAACTCTACTATGAACAACTGATGAGATTAATGCAAAAAGTTGAGAGAAAGCGGCCGGAATTAATTAACAGAAGGGGTGTGATTTTTCATCATGATAACGCTAGACCTCACACATCTTTAGCCACTCAGCAAAAATTAAGAGAGTTTGACTGGGAGTTGTTAATGCATCCACCGTATAGTCCTGACCTTGCACCTTCTGATTTCCACCAGTTTCGGTCTCTTCAGAATTCTTTAGGCAATGTCAGGTTAACATCACGAGAAGACTGCCAAAACCACTTGTCGTGGTTTTTTGAACAGAAGTCCCAAAATTTCTGTAGTAATGGGATCATGTCTCTACCTACAAGATGGCAAAAAGTTATCGAACAAAATGGCACCTACATACTTTAGTTAAATGTAAATAAACTTTATTAAAAAATGTTTTGAATTTTCATATAAAATACGAAAAGACTTTTTCCCCAACCTAATACTTATTTGCCAAATTGTATAAATTTAGTGTAAGAAAAATGACTCAAGATTTAAGTAATTTCTTAAGTCAAGATACTGAAGACAGATAGCTTCTTCAACTGTAAACTCGTTAGCTTGCAAAATCAAATTTTGCATTTTCACCTCTTATTTCTTCCTTAGTGGCTAAATTTCTTTATTAAATTGAAATGGGCCAAATTACAAAACGAACTTAATCTGTGTTTTATGTATTTTAAAATCTTCCTATATATTATTATATAATATTGTTTTCTCAGTGAAAGAATCAACAAATTCAGTGAATAGTTTCTGTAAAACTTGAAGAATAAATTACGCTTCGCTAAAACAAATTACAATCACATCATAATGTGATTTGTATAAGCTTTTTAAATTAGGGATGGTGACAGTTTGTAAACAAAATAGCGAATTACGAGGTACGCTTCGCTAAAACAATTAGCATAAAACATCTCTATTATTTTTAAAAATCGAGAAACCATTTTCAGTAGTCATATAAGTTGGGTGAGAAATGTCACCATGCATGACTGACATCATGATGACATCATAAGCCGAGTTTTATTCTATTTTTTATAAAAAAAGTTTTATTTTGGCATACTTAACATAAAATAACTACAATCGCTAAGATGTCAACCTTTTTCTTCTTCTTTTTTAACGAGCTCGGTGGTCGAATGGTTAGCAATGGCCACTTTGACTCCGAGGTCGCGGGTTCGATTCCCGCACAAGACAAACATTTGTGTGCATGAACATATCTGTTTGTCTTGGTCTGGGTGTTTTCTATGTATTATAAGTATGTATTTACAAAAAAAAATGCTTTTAAGTATTTACATTTATCAGTTGTCTAATACAGTACCACAAACTAATCTGGCCCGATGGCGGGGGCGGTACGATCGACTTAAGTGTTGCCATTTAACGAAATGCCGCCCGTTTTAGAGGAAACATTAATCAAAGAAATATATACACTGTTAAAATAATAGCATTGATATACTGATTAATTGTGATGTGTGGTGTTTCAATTAAATATCAATTTCCTTCTATTTTTTGTTGATTAGTTTTAAAAATGCACCACGTTAAATCGCGATCATATCTATTATATAATATTAGAATTATTATATTGCACAGAAACAACTCGTTGGCGATTTTTTTATCGTATGTATAGAAAAAGATATTTAAATATTTAAAAAAATATACCTTAATGGAATGTGTATACGTCGTAAATAAATAAATTGTACCTGGCAATACTAACATTTCAAGATGGCGGCTTTAGTTCTAAAATTGGCCACCGGGTCAGATAAGTTTGTAGCACTATACCCATAACACAAGCTTTGCACTTAATTTGGGACTAGATAGTCCTAGTCCAAAAATATTTATTTATTATTTATTTTACCACATCTAGTGACAAATAAACGGCGGCCCCTGATGTAAAACGGTTACCTTAGCCCATAGACGATTGCAACAAAAGAGTATTGCTGCCGCGCTGCCACCACATAAATATTATGGGGATGCACCATAGTATTGTTTTTGTTTTACATAACATGTTTTCTATGAATTATAAGTATGTAGGTATTTACAAAAAAAAAATTAAGTACATTTATCAGTTGTCTAGTACCCATAACACAAGTTTGCGCTTAATTTGGGACTAGATGGCGCTGTGTAAAGTGTTCAGAAATATTTATTTGTATAATATTATAATAACAAATAAGCACGGACAGGGCGGCACGATAACGTATCTTTTTTTATAATTTTGATACAAAACCCTTATATATATGCAACATCAAATTAACAATAAATTTTGTATATCATTAGAGCTAGATAAATATTTTTATTTTGTGTAAATTTTGTTATTATTATATATTTAATATTTCGTTATAACCCAAGAACAGAAGCTAGATTCAATGTATTACGAGATTAAGCCTGGTCTGGGTCGCATCGGCCACTACCCGAAAAAGGTTTGCCCTTTGGAAATTTGAGGATAAAAACCTAATTGCGGGGGATTTATATGTGACTGGGGTACAATAACTCGAGTCAATGAGGATAAGCCGGAGCCGCGTGATCCCTGCTCGTTTCTGAACTGTTAAAGACAGGCGCTTTCTTCTCGCCAATCCTTTTTTATCCTGTAGCTCAATCTATACTTTTTATACTATTTGTACATGAGCACATGATCCGTTTTTATAAAGCGGTTACCGTAGTATATCTGTATACATAAAAGGCAACCGTTAATGACTGATCTATTAACACACGGCTCAAACCACTGGACGGATCGGGTTGTAATTTGGCATACAGGTAGCTATTATGACGTAAGCATCCGCTAAATAAGGATTTTTGATCCATGAGCGTGAGTTGTAGGCGGGAAATAACGCACAACTCAAACTACAGGCCGGATCGGGTTGAATTTTGTCTTACAGGTGGCTAATATGACGTAGGTTTACAAATTTCTTTTTTGCCAGTGCTTCTTTCGCTGGTAGGCAGGGTGCACCACGTTCTAAAGTTCGTGATGAGCTACTTACAGCCCTTTCTTTTATAATATATTGATTACTAACTGTGGGCCGCTGGTATAAATGAAACCCCACAAGTGTTCTATTTTAATGGACTGTATTAAATAAATATATATAATAATAACGTGCTGCAACGGTGACAATGGCTCACACACACAATATATCAAAAAGGAAGTGACGACATAACGTCACAGTGTTACCAATACAAAATCTTACTGTTTAGTGGCTAAACATAGTTGGGGCCTCAGCCGAAATATGCAAACATTTTTGCTGAAAAGGGTATTACAATAATAATATATAAAGACATAGAAATGTTATGTACTTACTCATGTAAACAAACTTATTTAAATAACAAATACAGCATCTTAATTATCGATGGGAAGTACGCATACCTTAGCTATAGTAGTTTTCATTACAAAACCATTCTTAGTCTTAATATCTATAGCTCGCACCTTGCCATCAGCTCCCGGGCGCACCGCGACTACCCTGGCTATCGGCCAGCTGAGAGGACTAATATTGTTGTCTCTAACAATCACCATTGTGCCAACCTGCAGATTAGGGGTGGCATTCCGCCACTTAGGACGACTTTGAAGATTGACAAGATATTGCTTGTGCCACTGACGCCAAAAGGCTTGCTGAATTTGGGTACATTGCTCCCAAAATTTCAATCTGTTAGTTGGAACATTAATGATGTCAGGCTCTGGAAAGGAACACAATGGAGCGCCTGTGAGAAAATGGCCTGGTGTGAGATAATTCATATCATTAATATCTAATAACACTTTAGGAGTTAAAGGCCTTGAATTAACGATACCTTCAACTTGTACCAATACAGTATACAATTCTTCAAAAGTTAAACACTTTTCACCTATAGCGCGCTTTAAATGATGCTTGACGCTTTTGATTCCGGCCTCCCATATACCAGCCCAATGGGGAGAGTAACTAGGAACAAACTGAAAACTAATTCCTAATGAAGAGGCGAAATCTTGTATCATAGAATTATGATTTCTACTCTGACTCAACTCATAGAGTCTCTTTAATTGGTTGTTTGCCCCGCGGAAGGTCGCAGCATTATCACAGTTTATAGTAGATGGTACATTGCGTCTAGCTATAAATCTTTTTAGGCATGCCAAGAAATTTTCAGTGGTCATGTCTGAGGCGAGTTCAACATGAATAGCCTTAGTGGCAAAACAAATAAATAATAGAACATACCCCTTTGAAATTAATACTTTTCTAGCCCGTGACTGTTTTATCTGAAATGGGCCCCCATAATCTATGCCCACGACTTCAAAGGGACGAGCTGCTGTGACTCTCCGCTCAGGCAAAGAACCCATTAACTGTGATGCTTGGTTAGCCTTTAGCCTGAAACATATAATGCATTTGTGTGTTACATGTTTTATTTCTCTAGTTCCATTAATAAGCCAATATTTTTGATTTAAATAACTCAAAATAAGTTTAGGACCGGCATGTAATAGACGTATATGGGCATCACGTATTACCAATTGCGTAATATGTGAGCTCTTGGCTAAAATAAGTGGGTATTTTTGTGTGTAAGGTATTCTTGCATTATGTAGCCTTCCGCCCACACGCAGGAGACCACCTCCATCTATAAATGGATTAAGAGGCAATAGGCACCCTTTTATTGGCTTATTATTGGAAATACATTTAATTTCCTCGCTATAGTAGCGTCTTTGATCACATTTTATAATAAGTTTCATTGCAGTATCTAATTCCTTTATAGTAAGGCTAGGTACAAAATTTTCATGTTTTCTTTGACTGTGTGACATTTTACAATTATTATAAAATCTTAGAATAAATGCAACTACTCTTTGAGTTTTTGCAAGAGAACTAAATTTATATAAATCCTGTTCTACCTTTGTACAAGGCAAGGACACCTTTTTAATTTCTGGAATATTAAGGCTGTCAGTATTCATACATTGTTTATTATTTAAATTACCATGCTCATAGTCAGATTGCAATAAAAATTGTGGACCTTTCCACCAAAGTGAGTTTTCCTTTAAAGAGCATGGCTCAACTCCTCTAGAAAGACAGTCAGCTGGATTGCAAGATGTATTGATATAATGCCAGTGAAAGGAACCAGTATTTTGTATAATAACCTTAACTCTATTGGCTACATAAGCATTTAAGCGTAGCGGATCAATCTTTAGCCATGCTAAAACAATTTGTGCATCAAGATATAAATGTACATCAATGTTCCTTGCATCAATTTTAATTGACAATGTATTATAGAGTCTGTGAACAAGCCTTGAAAGCAAGAGTGCACTATTAAGCTCAAGCCTGGGCATGGTTAACTTTGAGCCAAGTGGATTAAGCCTAGACTTAGAACACAATAGATCCGTCAACACCAAGCCATCTGACCTTACAACACGGAGGTATAAGCAGCAACCGTAGGCCCTGTTAGAAGCATCTGCAAACCCTAACAACTCAATTTTATTGAAAACTGAAACATCAATATTTCTATTTACAGAAATAGTAGGCATGTTTACTAAACCTGAAGCAAACCTTTGCCATCTTTCACTGAAACTATCTTGTAAGGGAGAATCCCAATCAATGCTGGCCTTCCAAAGATCCTGTAGAAATAGCTTGGCAGTAACCAAAATTGGACCGACCAGCCCTAAGGGGTCAAAGAACTTGCTGACGAAACTGAGAACCTCTCTTTTTGTATAGACAGCATTCAATGTTTTTTCTGGACAGCTGACATTAATAGTGTCAGATTGAACATTATAGTGCAAGCCTAAAGTTTTAACAAATAAATTATTATCCTGACTGAAATCAATATTTTCAAACTGCTGTTTCTCAATAGGAATATCTTTTAAAACCTCCGGTGCATTAGAGCACCATTTGTGCAATTGAAAACCTCCAAGCTCTAAGAGCTGAATCAACTCATTTTTTAATTGAATCAACTCATCTACCTGATTGGAACCTGCGTTTACATCATCTATATAACAGTTATATTTTAATGCAGAGGCTGCCTTTGGATATTTCTCACCAAATCGTTTGGCAAGTTCAATTAAACACCGAGTTGCTAAATAAGAAGAATTCTTCAATCCGTATGTAACTGTTTGCAGTTGAAGACATTGGATAGGTTTATCTGGGGATTCTCTCCACAAAATATTTTGGAGTGGCCTATGAATAGGATCTAAGTTAATGTTTCTGAACATTTTTTTAATATCACATATCAGAATATATTTATCTAATCTGAACAAGATAAGTATGTCGAACAATTCATTCTGAACTGTTGGGCCATTCATTAGTAAATCATTTAAAGAAATTTTATTTCTTGTGAGCATTCCACCATCAAAAACCACCCTGAGCTTAGTAGTTTTTGAGCTTTCATTGAACACAGGGTGATGAGGTAGGAAATAGACTGACTCATTTTCTAAATCATATTGTGAAATATCAACTAACTTAGCATGGCCAAGCTGTAGATATTCATCAATGAATTGTTTATATTTTTGAAATAAAATTTTATCCTTTGAAAATCTTTTTTCTAAGTTTTGAAATCTTTGCAAGGCGCTATCTAATGAGTTACCTAAATGAACTTCCTTTAAAGGCAATTTTAAAGGTAAAGAGACTTGAAATTTATTCTCTTCTAACTTTACATTTTCAACAAAATTTAATTCAGCCATATTTTGTTCAGAACTAGACTCTAAAAATGTTTCGTTAACCCTTTCACATTCCCATAAATTTTGCAAATGCAAATCAATATTATTTTTACATAAACATGGGGAAGGGAAAATAAAATCGTCACTTACTGGTGACAAAGTACGAGTAAGGTTGCAAAAATACTTGGGAGTAGCTGTACCTGGACTGTGCCTCCGCTCCTCAATAACAGCACCGCCTACTACATAGCCTAGCTTCGTATTGATGAGGTAGGGGCCGTTGAGGGCGAGAGGGAAGCGCTCACGGAGCAACACCTGGAAAAATACATCCGCAGCCAATAAAATATGTATAGTCGATGGAGCGTTAAAGCTGGGGTCAGCAAGCTGAAAGTGCGAGGGGATGTTAAGCTGGGAAACATCAATAGTCTGATGCGGCAACATGCATGTAATTTTTTTTACCACTGAACATGTAATAGGCAAGCTGAATGATGTGCTTGAAGCATGTAAGTCAAATTCCGCAACAGCATTTATATTATTGTAGCCATCACACACTCCCACCACGCTATGCGACTTAGCAAGCAGTTTGCAGTCAATTTTATGTGCTAACTCTTTGGTGATCATAGACACCTCACTACCAGAATCCAGCACTGCTCGTACAGACAATGTGCTGCCGTCTTTAGCATTTAAATTCACCAAAACTGTGGGTAATAAAACATGTTTATTATTATTAACGTTGCTATTGCACAACGATACCTGAGGAGATTCTCTCTCCTTAGGCCGGGAGGAAGTCACTTCATCATGAAGTAGACTGTTATGGCTTCCTTTGCATTTCATGCATTTAAATTTAAAATAGCACTTGTTAGTGTGTCGGTTCAGACATAGGCTGCACCTTTTAGAATCTTTAATAAACTGTATTCTTTGATTTATGGATGCCATTTTGAACTTCGGGCACTTGTGTAATTTATGAGGACCAGTAGAACAAAACTCACATGTCTCCTGAGTGGTGAGAAGGCTGGCTCGAGCGGAGCTTCCAGCACGAGCACCTCCACCGCTGCTTATACCCGTAGACCGCTTCTCCGAAAATTCAGTGGCTTCCAAAGCTACTGCTTTCTTTTCTAAAAAGGTCAGGAAACCTTTCAGATTATGAGGATTCGATTTAAAATTCTCTTGTTCTAAGTAATACGCTCTAACCGTGTATTGATCCACTTTCCTAGTTAACATAGGAACCAATAAAGCATCCCAGTAATGGACTGGCTGCTTGAGACTCTCAAGTGCACTCAAGCTTTGCTTAACCTGGGCCAAAAATGACCTTAACACCTCAGAAGTACATCTAATGACAGGACTTATATCCAAGATACAATTGACATGTTGTGTGATAGTTTTGTTTACATTGTCATACCTATCCGATAATATTTTTAAGGCTTGTTCATAGTTTTCATCCTCTAATGCAAAGTTTTTTACTAATTCATGTGGTTCACATTCAAGATACATTCTAAGATAATAGAATTTTTGTAAATTAGACAATGATCTGTCATTATGAATCAAACTATGAAATAGATTTATAAAAGGATAGTACTCACCATCCTTGCCTGTAAACTTTTTAATCTCTATTTTGGGTAGTTTCGCACAAATAGACGTGGAACGATCAGGGGGCGGGTTCTGAGACGTAATAGGCGTCTGTTTACGCCTTATAGCACCTTGCAACAATGCCATGGATATCAAATATTTCTCCTCGTACTCCTGGAAAGCGGAAACCGAATCACTTTTTGTAGCCTTTGACTCGTCACTTAACGCAGTAATTTTAATATTTAAATCTTTAAATTCGGCAAAGGTATTCTTTAAATGATTAAGCTTTACCTGCAATAACTCTAAAGACGAATTTTCGAGTTCGGTTTCCTCTTCGCAGAATTGATAAATTTTCGTAATAGTGCCTTTAGCAGACCCCCTGGCCGCAATCCACGTACCCTTTTGTTCCATTGTAGAACCGTTAACGAATTACAAGATTTACAAGTTTGTAATAACTTATTACAGTAAAATATTATTTAAATGCGCATACAAAACTTTTTTAATAGGTAAGCCAACACGTCAACAAGAAAATGGCGTGCAATCGTTCACAGTCACAGCGTTGTGCCAACGCGCAGGCAGTCTCTTGTCCAATCGCGACGAATTTCCGGCCGGCCGCGTCACACAAATAACGAATCAGCGCGCACCACGAATAAATCACTCGTCGTTCCAACCAATAGCGGTGATGCGCTATGTAGATGCGAAGCAAAATGTCTGTCGACTGTTATCACTTGAAACACTTTTATGTTTGAAATCAAATCGATGAAATGCGGATGACGAAGTATTTTGTCGCAAATATTCTCCGATGTTTTTGACGATGAATGTATGCAATTTCACAGTACCTGTTCCCAGCAGCGTAGCTAAATGAAATATAGGTAGGTATTACCGCACCGCTCGTAGAGTATGATTCGCCACGTAGAAATGTGTTGTTCCTCCTGTATCTCGATAGCAGCTCCCAGTAGATAAATTGTAGCCCAATTGCGGACCCTTAGTCCAATAGCAGACCAAATGAAGCACAATAGCCGCCTCTTTTTTGGATATCCGTGCAGGCCCGCCGCAATCCCAATGGCTGATTCCGACGATAGGTAGACCGCACAACTGAATATCACTTCTCGCCCAGACTTCTCCTCGACGAGAAAAACACACCGCGAAGGGCCAAACTTTTGGGCCGCTGGTATAAATGAAACCCCACAAGTGTTATATTTTAATGGACTGTATTAATTAAATATATATAATAATAACGTGCTGCAACGGTGACAATGGCTCACACACACAATATATCAAAAAGGAAGTGACGACATAACGTCACAGTGTTACCAATACAAAATCTTACTGTTTAGTGGCTAAACACTAACGGTGGATTGTTTGAAGGTGTCTTTTGTTTTTTAACAAGACGAGGGTCCAGCCAGCTAGCCAGGATTAACAGCGACAACCACCAAAAACGGCAATGAACAATGAACTCCACTGCAGTACCGGGGGTAAAACTACTGCTGTCTTGGAACTCACAACGAATTTAATCAGAAGAAATTAGTATAATTTTATTAGCAAGCTATTTAACCGACTCCAAAAAAGGAGGAGGTTCTCAATTCGGCTGTATTTTTTTTTAAGGTTTGTTACTTAATTACTCCGTGATTTATAAACAGACTTGAAAAAAACTTTTTTTATTTGAAAGAGTATACTTCCAGATTGGTCCCATATTTTTTCATCATCATCATCATCATCAGCCTATCATTGTCATTTATACACCGATTTGATAGGTCCCATATTTTTTTCATCATCATCATCGGCCTGAATCTACATACATAAATGTAGAGTACCTAATGTTTGGAGTCGTTTTTTTCTGTTAAAAATTAGTTTGTATTATCTTTACACAAAAAATATAAATGGGCACATGTAAGTATATATAATCCTATGAAGATCTCTACTAGCCAAGCCGAGTGGTGGACAAGACAATGGAGTGGCTAGGGCGCTAATATATTTAGTGCAAATTGAATCAGAAGGGAAGATAATAAAAAGGTTTTATTCGAGTCTATGAAGTAAGTAATTATGGAGTTTTATGTTCCAGTGCTATCCCAAGAGTGAGTAATCTAACCATGTATTCTGGGCCAAAACGTAACCCAAATGTCGTCCCAGGACATAATTATGTATCTATTTCATTAAAATGTGTTCTACAGATTTAATGCTACCGCTTTATTAAAAAAAAATCCATGTACTCGACTGCTAGTTTTATTATATTATCATCATCATGCTGGAACACGGGTCTCAGGTCTCACCTCAATGAAAGGGGTTTAGAGCATACTCCAACATGCTGCTCAACGATACATGGGTTGGTGTTGGTTAGTTAGGAACTGCGGGTTGGTGTTTAAGCCGTCGGGGCTTAACGCGCCCTCCGAAGCACGGAGGAACTCAAACCCATCCACGGACAGGCTACGGCGGACGTTGCTTAACTTGCATGTTCGATTAGACTGTCATGCACAACGACGCCATCGAGCTCCTTACGATCTTTGGTGGATCACATTCATAACGTTTCTAATTATTATATATTTCTAATTATTTCCCACTTATATCCATTCCACGATGTTTATTAGAATACACATTTTATATTGCTTACATGGAATTTAAATATAAAAAAAACCCTTTTACATTGATAGAGAAAGGCATAGATTTTAAAGAACCTAGTTTCCGATACATAAAATACATATGTAAGTTCACACTGCAGTCATAACAATGAGGTCTATCTGATATCTATGCACCCACCATCAAAAACCATCGATTAATCCAATTCTTACATGGTTACCAAGTCTCTCAACAAATTGTGCCCAAATATCGGTGACGTGCTCAACAACACCCTGTCACGTTGGGACCTAAATATGCCGGCTGCTATGTGAATAATTCATATTTGCTCCTGTCTATTTATACGGGGAAAATTAATGTGGGCCATATGAACATATTTGTTGTCTAATCTCGTTGATGCCTGCGGTATGGCTTGTATAGGCTTTGTTGTTTAAGTAGCTGTGGTTGCCCTCCCACTTTCTATCTCTGTCCATGAAATGACAGGGCTAATCCATTTTAACGTCAAAAACGAACCCAAAGTTACTTGCGCATTCACAGTATATTAAGATTTTTATTATATCTAAGATATATGTAAATAGTTTGAAGGACATGAAGACATTTATTCAGTAAATGTCTTCACCTCTTTCACTAAAAACTAAAGCTTATGTCGTCGTCAACCACTATTCATTCCACTGCTGGGATATGGGTCTCCACTCAATTGAAGGGGTTTAGAGCACACTCCACCACACTGCTCAACTGCGGGTTGGCGGAGGCCAGTGTTTTCAAGCCGCCTAAGGGCCACTGTCTTGACGTTAAAATTGTCAACTGACGACAACAGCTAGGACCGACGGCTTAACGTGCCCTCCGAAGCACGGAGGAGCTCGAGATAAATAAACCCATCCATGGACAGACTGCGGCCGACATTGCTTAACTTGGGTGTTCGATTAGATTGATACGCTCAATGATACAGTGATGCTTACAACAAACGTGATTTTCTTACCGTTTTTTTATAGATAATGGTACGGAACCCTTCGTGCGCGAGTCCGACTCGCACTTGGCCGGTTTTTTAATAGGTAGAGTGATTCAAGAGGGAGGTTTATATGTATAATACATGCATAATATAGTAGAGAAAGATGGATAATTTTAGAGGTTTCTAATGTGATGTCGTAAATAAACACATTTTTTGCGCTTACATGTTAAACGCTGACTGAACCCTACGAGATAGATCAAAATAATGTAGTACAGTATTGTACACCTTAAAATAGTCTACAAAAAAGTCCGCGATGGTATATGTCTATCTCTCAGGGATAACCAACGATAACCGTTTTTTATCCTTTACTTTTTGCAAGAAATAATGGCTTATTTACGAAGCGATTTTAAGCAATACATCATTAACCCATATCCAATTAAGTACCTTAAATGCATTTAATTTAGATTAATAATATGGTCCTTTGCAGCATGTAATTTATATTAATATTTTCGAAGATATTACAGATTTAAAATACAGAGCCGGCGGCGCGTGCCTATAACTGTGGATGCACTAGATAGGACAATGCGCAAAGATCTTCTGTAGCATATTTGGTATCAGCATCAGCACCCGTGCGAAGCCGGGGCGGGTCGCTAGTCACTTATAAGTTTTGCACACTGTTGTAGTAGAATTGACATAGTATTAAAAACTGGAATGGAAATATGAACAATTTGTTGTCTTTAAAATCGCTCCAATACATACGGGTACCCTACCGCCGAAGCTGAAACCGATTACTATCGGATTGCTAATGACAAAATCAAATTACTGCTTAGACTGTAATTGGTTATTATGTTTGGCTTAGCCGGTACAAAACCCCTAGCCCTCTACTAACTGAGCTGGAGATGTTTGTCAATGACTAAGATCAATTTTTCGAATCAAAATATATGACCGGAATCGGTTTCATTTTAGGCGGTAGGGACGGTCGGCGGGGAGGTAGGCACGGGTCAGAAAACTGCACTGTAACGAATTAGTCTATATCATCTTAAGTACCTTAATAATTACAAAACTGTAAGTCATAGAAACATGAATCGCATGTTTATTTATTTAGCGTATATACTTAGTCAGCTCGCTGCTAAGGGTAAGTGCTAAGTTTGCAATGTTTCTTTCAGTCTTTACTTACAGCGACTCGCTGGTAGAGACGTTTCACGTTAACCAACAACCGTGTGCACCGCCACATCCCCACCCGATTTTTTTCTAATATACATAAACAAAATACCAAAAATATAATAATAAAAAAAATACCAGGTCATGCTCCAGTTAATGTTGAAAGTTTACTGAAACGATTCATATCTCAACTGTGATCACTTGGGAAGTCATTAGTGTGAAAAAGTTGCCAAACTGGCTGCTCTTTGTGAACGAATTCAAGTATAAACGTTTATAAAATTTCTTTTAACAATGACGTCATTTAATTACTATAGACTTAACACTGTATGTCGCAAAAGGGTCTGCTTATTTATATCCTTTGCGGAGAACTTCATATGAATGGTTAATAAAAATTGATTTGAATTAAATTGTATTCTAAAAAAATCTTTGGCAAGGTCAAGATCGACTAAAATGACCTAGGAGATTAAGCGGATGTGGCGAATGCGTTCCGTTTATGCGCAACTGGAACATTTGGGCAAAAACGGCACATATACACCATACACCATTCTATATACCATAAGTAAAGTACACAGAGATAAAAGCATTACTTTGGTAAAATTATACTATGAAATATTATGTAACTGTCATATAAAAAAATCATGTTATTTTTCATTTGACATTCTTTTGACACCTCATACTCTTTTGGTTATAAAAGGATTTTCAAAATCGAGAAGTCGTTGCACATACATAAAAAAAGATACAGTCGAACATAAAACCTCCTACTTTTTTGAACTCGGCTAATAGCCGAGACAAGTATGTAGAGAGCGTTCATTTTTATGCAGAGGCATAGTCTCTCTACACTCGTGCAATAAATTTCATGCACAAAATTTTAGTCAATATAATTTGATTAAGTCTGCCAAATTTGTTTTATATTGTACATTTTGATATATAGTGAACACACACAGAGAGAAAAAACGAGTGCGCTTTATGAATGAATGAATTTTTTTTCCGCATTTCAGACAATTGGTTTATTTGCCTGAAATGTGGTTTACAGAGTTGTTACAGTTATTATTTGTCAGAACAATACACACTTCTCCAGGAAACTGGCATGCAAAATATGTCACTACTATTTAATATAAGAATAAAATACAATGTTCATGTCCTAGTATTAGTATTTAGACCACACGATTAGTATTTAGATTAGTATTAGTATTTAAACTGAAATAACCTCGCAAAATTGCGTGCATATAGAAGTTTCACTTCAAATATTTTTTTAATAGAATCAGGATGTTTAATTGAATCAAAACGATAAATACATCCACATCAATAAGCTCTATGGTAAATTTAATTAATTTGTACAGTCGGTTCCCTAAAATAACTGACCAGTCAGTTATCTTAAGGGAATCGACCGTACATAGACAGAGAAAACTATAAGTAGACAACATTGATACCATCGCATTCATAAAAGAAAAATAATAATTACGCCATCTTCATGTAAGGAAATGAGACAGATTGAGACGATTCTTTGTTTCTCATCACATGCCGTTTTATTTTTTAAAAGAAACCACAATCATATGCGAAACAATTATGTACCTGCTCTATACAATATACCGACATTATCTGTCTCATCTTTGCTATGCCAACCAGGAGGCCTACCGCCAAGTGCTTCCATCACTACCTGTTAAACTTAATATTTTTAGCATTAATTGAAGATGAAGTTAGATTTTCAAAATCAAAAATGCGATGGGAATCGGCTTTAGCTTAGCAGGTAGCCCCTCAGGCGTCTATAAACGTCGTGTATTATAAGCCTATGTGTTAGTAACTCGTTACTTTTTTTTTATACTACGTCGGGTGGCAGATAAGCATACGGCCCGCCTGATGTGAAGCGGTTACCGTAGCCATATTAACGCTCGCAACATAAAATATCGCTCGCGCGCCACTACCCCCGCTGCCAACCCAGCATCTCCTTCCTTTCTGGTGACCTCACTCACTCGCAGGAACACAACAACAAATTCTTATTTTTTTGTTCAAGGGAATTGTTAATTACCTGCGCTATTCTGTGAGGTGGAGGTACTTCCCCAGTCCTGCAGGGTATAATTACGCTCCCTACCTCTCTTTTCGCCAGAGCTTCGTTTGTCAGTGAGCAGGTTGCACTGCGTGCAGGTGAAGTTGGCTTTACTTCAAAGATGTTGATGAACCGCTTACACCCCATTATGCTTGTCTATGTTTAAACTACGTCATAGTATTCCAATTTCAATTAGTAATTCGAATGCACATTCAAATGTAACGACATGAGTGTAGATAAAAGTAATTAATGGAACAGCTTCGCCCCCATTCGTTTTATGATGCCCATAAGTATATTGTTGTAATCGCCAAGCATAAAGTATGGATGTGTTGAAAGCGCGCGTGTTGGATACAATATCATGACGTTTCTAGTTTAACGTGGGTAAATATTTAGTCGAAACGATGCTCGTATTCTTTCCGGTGAAATTCGGAGTTATATTCAGTTTTATAGTCGTTTAGTTGTAAAACATATCTTCCTACTAACATGTGTGATACTAAACTATACTGGAAATAACTGTGATGGTAACTCGCTTTAGTAAATAGTCAATAGTTTAAATGCGTATTTACACTGAATCGATATATGTTTAGATTCATAATAATATTGTATCAATAAACATAAAAGTTGTGTTTTTGAAGTGAAAACTTCTTTAGCGGCGATGTGCACTTTTTGGAATGGATAAAAAATGTTAAACTCGCGTCAGGATATGAGACCTGATCGAAAATTCGTAAGACGGAGGTAGAGTAGACCGCCGGCGCGGCGTAGGGCGTAGGAGAGGTATTTTTTAATGTAATATAAATTGTCATGTTTGTGTACGATAGCGCAATAAATGAATATTGTATTTTACCACATAAATGATAGTACTTTTATACTGATAGATAAAGCAATTCGTGCGAAATGATTCCCTAACCATTCCAAAATATTCAAAAATGCACAACGTTAATGTTTAAGTTTCCACTTCTGCCGGCACTCCCGGAGTGCAACCCGTTTTTTTGTATACTAGTCGGGTGACTAACAAGCATACGACCCGACTGATGTGAAGCGGTCACCATGTCGCAACATAAATATCGCTCGAGATATCACTCACGAAACAACAACAAACCTCAGGGAATTCTTTTTTGGCTGTATTCTGTGAGGTGGAGGTACTTCTCCAGTCCGGCAGCTTTAAATACCCTGAGCCGCCCTACCACTTTTTTGCCAGAGGCTCGTTAAATAGTCACCAGGGTGCACCACGTGCACGTAAGGTTGGCTTTAGCTCAAAGACGGTGGTGAGCCACTTACACCCTACGTGCTTATGTTTGTATTCTTGATACGTTTTCTTCACATCTGCTACAATCTCTATGAAATTTATACGTATTAATTACACTGTCATACATCTATAGGTCAAATACATATGACATATCTATGATCGTGTACCCTTCGTCCACATAGGTAACTAAACTTTCATAACCAGTTACAAGAGAAGAATTATTTTTCGCTGTTTGATAACTAGTTGTCAGAGAAGAATTATTTTTCCACTTTCGTAGATCAAATCAGTTCCGTAATAACAACATACATAATATTTAACTCATTTATTGATATTATACGATCATAGATATGTCATATTGGCTCCTATATGTATGATCATATTTATAAGACAGTGTAATTGCCTAAGTAATTAATATAAGACATATAAAGTGTATGTAATAAGATAATATATATACATGTTTACTACACAAGCTATTCCCATAAGAGAAGAACAAAATGATGTAATGAAACCTAAATAAAAAATGTATATGCAATTTTAGGACTTTAATTTATCAATATCAGTATAAATGTTCAGTTGCTAATATATAATGCTCATTTAGCTTTGAATCGTTTCAATTTGTGGACTAATAAATGAATACTAACCGAAACGTATGTAGGAGGTGAAAATGGTTACGCATTTATGATTATTACTAGTAGCTGCTATTGCTACAAATAGGCGTTTGTTGTACTTAGTTACCCACGTCATTCATACAATTAGATATTCACCTACAATGTTATTTTCGACACACGTACTCACAGGCGAGGAGTAAGTATTAAATATTACGGTAAAGAAATTCTCTTTCCTCTGCGGAAGTAATGTAGAAGAGGTAATGTCCCACCTCTCAAAGCGCTTTGGCGGCTTGTCATGATTAGCGTAGTTGGTTGTCCACTTTTGCGCGTCTATGTTTTGTTATATACATATTATATACATTTATTCATACTAGTGGTTGAAATGCGACCATAATATTAATTTAAATTAGACTTTAGCAATAAACAAAAGAGTGTGCCTCAAATACATGGTGGTGTGTGTAATTTTTTTTTATTGATTTTATCTATTTTTATGCATAATTAAAGAAAATATTAGTATTATGCAATCCTTCTCTATATAAACTATAAGTGTGCGATATTTAATACTCCTCCGTCCGCGCAATTTTCGTATAAAAGGGTACCTGCAAAGTTTTTGCTTCACGTATTAATATATAGATACATATACTTATTTCTCCGATAATACCAATATAGATCGATATATAATAATAACACTCTCAACATTTTATTATTCAGAAACTACAAAAACAAACATGTCAATAGTAAATAAATAGAAAAATATTTATGTTTATGGGTTAGATAGGACTGCGGCGTCGAAACCAATCTAGATCGATTGTGTATGCACGTAGAGATCCTTGGACCTTTTAACACTTCAGATCCAATGAATAAATAGACATTATGATACTGTGAAAATTTTAATAATTTAGACCTAATGAATAAATAGACTTTTTGATACTATAGATTTTAACACTTCAGACCTTACCTTGACCGAAAGGTTCGGTTCTATTATATTTTTGTATACTTATAAAAACGTGCGAATGTTAGGTTTCCTTTATGTATTCGAATGTAATTTAATTAGCTAGTAGGTGTAAAGAAACGCAGGTGTGACGCAGGGAACTTTTGTTCCATCACATTCTATAATTACTGGGTTAATTAGATACTTCACGTAAAGCAACTCGGCTTGTTTGTCACAAACAGTTTAATGCTGACATTAGTGACATAGCTACGAGTTGTTTTATGAGACGATTACGAACGAGGCATAACATAGTCTTCATAGGTCCAAATGTGTAATAAAGTAGAGATGAAACTGTATACCTATATGCAGTTTAGTGAAAATTTCGTTCTACCACGGAATACATAATTTTAAACATAGGTCGAAAATACAAACGTGAAAAATGTGGAACTCAAGGTAACTTTAACAAAATGGAAATTACAAAGGTGTGACTGGGATTAGGAATAGTAATCAAAACGTTATATTTAGGTAAACACCTGTCATTATTAAAAGTTTTGTAAAGCTACCGAATATTCATATACAGATATGGTAGTGGCAGTGGTAGACATGAAAACATAATTAGAGTAAATAGTATACGTTTTTTTGTTATATTTACCAATGCACGTGGTGATGAAATATGCATGTGCAGAGGGTCAACCGGCGGAAGCAGAAGCGCGGTGCCCGCACATCGCGCCTGTCGCACAACCACCGTTATTAAATTTTAATGTTAAGCACTAGTATGCAAAAGTTGTAGTGTATGAGCGATACACGTAAAGTGCCGATGTTTTCTCGAGTTTCCGCGGCGAGTGCTACGAGGGTGCACGCGGGCCGTAGCCGGGCCGACTGACTGAGTGCCGTTGGGCGGGCGGTTGGTTCGGCGGGCGCCGCGCCCTCCGCGGCTCGCCCCTCACCCGGTGCCTTAAATTCCTTGCATGCCATCCCGAACTCTTAAGCGCGGTTAAGTGTTTATCGACGCCTGTGCGATCGCGGTGAAAAACGTCTAATCGCTCTCGACACTGATACTGGTGGATTTCAGCTGAAAATGTCGTCCAATACGTGTATTTGCTAAGTCGCATCATCCGCCTTTATATTGGGTTGGATAAAAAGTCCCCAGAATGTTAAAAAGTGATGTGAAAATTCTATTAACGCACACTGAATTTCTATATTCATGGTAGCATGTAAGAAGCAATTTCTTTTTTATTTGACCCCTATTTAAAAATGAAATGATGTTATAATTAACACCATTTTTTTTTTCTTTTATACCACGCCGAGTACCAAATAATATATATAGCCCGCCTGTTGTGAAACTGCTGCCGTAGCCTCTAAACACATACAATACAAGTAAGCTAATACAAGTTCGCGCGCTGACACTCGCACTGCTCACGCAGCGTCTCCTTAAGCGTCACTCACTGGAACGCAATAGAAGTATTGTAGGCCAGTGCATGAGGTCAAGGCAATCTTATATAAACATGGTTTTCTGCGAGGTGAAGATACTTACCCACTCGACGTGCTACCTCTCTTTCGCTAGAGCCACAGTATAAGTACCGTACTACAGATATTATGGTACCTACCGCTCTCTCGTATCGTCCTCACCTCCTCTTTAAGATTAATAATAATGAAGACGATACCTCATAGGGTCCAGCTCCTGCCCCAATAAGAGTTGGTGGTAAGGGGACCACCAACTCTTATTGGGGCAGGAGCTCGTCGCAAACGTATTAAGAACACTGTACTGTTAAAAAGCGATCACATAACATGTACAAAACTTATATGTTTTTGAAAATAATTGAGATTCCAAACTAATGTAAATCCTACCTATCCTGTCTATGTGTATTATATCTATGTCGCACTATAAAAAAGTGGAACGCGTTGTCGGCTATGTATTTCCTCATTCATACAATATGGGATCCTTCAAGCGAAGCGTGAAGAAGCATCTTGTAGGCCAGCATGGCGGTGTCAACTGACAAGACATGAAGATCTCTTGTCCGTTGCCGATGCGATTGGGGCTCCTCTTTTCGCTTACCATCAGGCGAAGCGAACCCAATATGCTGAGCTAATATAAAATAAAATGTATACCTAAAACTCATATTAAGTAACTGTCCAAAACCGCCGCAATCGGGTCTTTTAGTTTTTAACTTGTCCGTATTTCTACTAGTTAAATTTGTATTTATTTTTCATTTATTCTACCAGACAGTCATATTTTTTTAAAAAGATTGTTTGAGGCAAAATAAAAAATGTACACTAATCGACCGCGCGAACCACAGCGAACGAATTGAATGTGAACTTCTTATAAAACTGGGATAAAAAATATTTCTTTGTATGTACTTAAATGATTATGGTTATGTCGCGGTAGGTCTCTAACCAGGGGCCCTACCGGCTAAGCTGAAACCGATTACCATTGCATTCTTTGGTTGCGAATATCAAACTCCAGCTTAGATTTATGGTACTCGTGTTTAGCTTAGCCGGTTGCAACTCTGTAGCTCTACAGACTGAGTTGAAGATGTTTGACAATAACTTATACGTAAGGCCTATACTTTGAGTCAAAATATTCGATGGAATACTTAACTGTGATTTTGATAGGTATGTAGGAAACGTAAACTGAGTCAATCTGAAATCAGAACCGAAGTCGTTAACGTAAAAATAAATAATTATTATGCTATATGAGTATCTACCTACTCATGAATCGCTTATCATATTTTGGTGAATCTTAGTAGATAAGTATACATATATTTTATGTTTATTCCGTTTACGTGGTCTCAGACAATGACGAAAGACTAGTTTCAGAAGAGTTAGTTTCTCTTTTTTGTTTGAACCCATTAATCTCTGCAACTACAAGTCAAATTAGTTTTATTTTCTCTTTTGATAGCCTAATTCTTGAGTACGGTCTAAAAAAGCTCTAATCAGCCAGCCAGTGGGCGCCTAAACGGCACACATGGGTGAGTACGTATCTCACAGCTATTACAGTATCTAAAGTGAAAATTTCTGAATTTTTCATTACTGTCTAACGCATTTTTTAATTCATTGTATCATAGTTGTAAAAAAATTAAGATTTTTTTGCATTGGACTATACGTCGTTTAGTATTTTCATAGGTTGTGTATGTATCTATCATGGCGAAACGTGCTGTAGTTACGGTATTTATAATTTATATTAACTTTTTAAAAACTAGAATAATAATTTACATAACAGGTTATCACACATATTCTATTGAATATCCTGAAGGCTTCAGAAAAACCATATATGACAAACAAAAAAAATTCGTCAAAAGGTTTTGGTTTCAGTGAAATAAATTTTCAAAATTGTGTCGGGTTGTTTTATTTTTTTTCTTCCTCTGCTTAAACAAGATAATTACGGTTCCCGCCAAACGTAAAACTTGAAAGGGAATGCATGTTTGAAGTTTTCTTTGTTTTAATTAAATTACCTTTCATGAAAGTGCTAAAGTACATTTATCATCAACACCATACTACCCCATTACTGGGATAGAAGAGAGATTCTGAGAAGATTCTAAGAAGCTCGGTGTCGTCGTTGCTCGAGTCAGGCTACGCAAGTTAAGCAACGTCGACCGTAGCTTATCAATGGAAGGGTTTATATTATCTCGAGCTCCTCCGCGCTTCGGAGGACACCTTTTGAGGTTTTGGCTATTGCCATTAGGTGACAGTCGTTAAGCCAAAGCCTTTCAGCGACTTGAAAACACTGACCTTCGCCCATCCGCAGTTGATCAGCGTGGTGGTATGCTCTAAAAACCCTTTCATTTGAGGAGAGACCCGTATCCCAGCAGTAGTGTGAATAAGGGTTGACGACGACGACTGGGATAGGTGTACGATACATCATCATCATCATGAGGTCATTTTAGTCTCCACTACAGGAGCACGACCCTCTCTCGTCCGTCCCAGACATACGGAGGGTTTGGCCTACGCTACCCACGCTGGCCAGACGGGTTGGAGAGGCCTGATCGATGTTTTATAATGTATTTCCTTTAATCGCCTTGTACGATATCCACGGGAAGAGACGGACTGATCCTATTCTAGTCTGCCGGAAACCACACGGCCTACGGTACGATACATAGATCTCACTTATTCAGCTTGTATTATTGTTAGCTAGTATATCAGAACACATATACGTCTGTAAATAGGAAATATTTAAAAGATATTAATGGGAGATTTTTTTATAAATACAAAAGAGAGAAATCCATTTTTATTATAACTTTTATCTGCCTGTCTGTCACAGCTATCTGTCTGTCTGAATGGTTTGCTTGTTTGTGATATCTTTATTGTACCACAGTATAAGTCCTATTGTACTAAATAAAACTATCCATACTTCCATATCCATATCCATACTTCCATACTATCCATACTAATATTATAAATGTGAAAGTGTTTTTGTTTGTTTGTTTGTCCTTCTTTCACGTCGAAAGTAACGAACGGATTGACATGATTTTTTTTTTGGAGATAGTTTATGGCCTGGAGAGTGACACAGGCTACTTTTTATCCCGGAAAAACATCTTATTCCCACGGGAAAAAATAAAGTTTATAATCATTTGTCCTTCTATCACATCGAAAGGAACCTAAGTACCGACATGATTTTTTTAACGGGGATAGTTTACGGTCTGGACAGTGATATAAGCTACTTTTTTATCCCGAGAAAACATCTTATTTCTATGGGATAAAATATAAACTTTGTAATCATTTGTCCTTCCATCACGTCGAAAGGAACCTAAGTACCGACATGATTTTTTTTAATTGGGATAGTTTACGGTCTGGAAAGTGGCATAAGCTACTTTTTATCCCGGAAAAACATCTTATTTCCATGGGATAAAAAATAAACTTTGTAATCATTTGTCCTTCTATCACATATATATATATATATATACAATATATATATTGGTACTACGTTTTATCCCACGAAGTAAAAAAATTGCAGCAAGAAAAAAATATACACAAATGAATGGCAGCGCCCCTGGACCACGCGGGCGAAGCCGCGGGTAACAGCTAGTAATAATATAAAAGCTTACAAAGTAGTTTGGGGTGTAAGGTGTTCAACAACATCAACATGTGAGATAGAGGTACTTTCCCAGTCGAGCAGCTTACACATACTCAGTGCTCTACCTCTTTTTTACCAGAGCCTCTTTCACTAGCCCTGTATCTATGTAGTGTTGACAAATCGCTACATGCTCTGTGCAATAACAATACAACAAAAATATTTCGTCCTTAAAGTGAATATCCTGTGCTATTGCTATTAGGGATTAACTGAGTGTGTTTTTTTTTTCAGCTTATTAGCTTTTAATTATATTATGGCTTAAATTCATGGACAATTATTCATCACCTTCATATATGTATATGCTATTTAAAGATGTCTTATATTGTTTTTTTGCGACGAACTAAGGCAGTATTTTACTAGTTGTACTCAACAACTAGTTTCTACGAAGCCAGCTGACAATCAGAAATTTTAATTAATTATTTATTGTTTGTTCTATCGTCACATATAAAAAATAATAATCGAGTAATAATGCCTACGCAATGTACAGATGCCAAACAATTTCCAGTCTTGGTTTTATATTTATGTAAATGTCTGTATATGCGCAAATAAGTCATTTCATTTAATTTCAATACTTCAAGGATTTTTTTTTCAGGAATCTTTTAAAGTATCTTAAGATATTTTAATACGAAATTTTACAAGCAAAGATGCGAGAAACAGTTAGCTTTTGTTGTTAGTTCTTTGTGATAACAAATTATGTCAGATTCAGCCCTGACCTTTTCTCGAATTTATTTAAGCTTAAGAATTTCCATTACTTTTTTATAGAAATAATTTAGAAAAGCGTCTAACACTTACAAATAAATTCTGACAAGATATAATTTGTGTAAAGATAGCTTATATAATACTTAAATATATATTTTTTGTAAATACATACATATAATACATAGAAACCACCCAGACCAAGACAAACAGACATGCTCATGCACACAAATATTTGTCTTGTGCGGGGATCGAACCCGCGACCTCGGAGTCAAAACGGCCATTGCTATCCATTTGACCGCCGAGCTCGTAAAAAAATAGTTGTACATTCCGTTACCAATAAATAAAGTTGAAGTGTCTCCCTGTAAATTCATAATAAATGACATAATTTAATGGAAATGGCTATAAAAATACTAAATCACTATCTAAATGCCCTTTTACCCGACTCCCAAGAAAGGCTTCGCGCGAATCTTGTATGTATGTTTGTAATTTTCTTTGTTACCTTTCTTCGGCTATATATATCTTTCAAACGGCTGGATGGATTTCGATAGATTTGGTATTAGATTCGTCTCAAAAACCCAAGTGTTAATTGATGATGTTTTAAAAGAAATCTAAATGGTGGATTTTTGACGCTAAATTGTAAGTCGTTAATATTTTTTTGTTAACCAATCCTATCGAGTAGGGTATCAAAATGAAAGATATTACGAGGATGAAATAAAATATATTACTAATATATATAAATCATACATTATATTTAAATCATATGAGAGGATCGTTCCGGAATACTAAGAAGTCTAAAACAAAAATATGAATTATCAGTAGCGTTTTCATTTTGATTAATATGATATAATATATAATGTAATATATAATGTCTTGTAAATAGTAACCTAAGCTTGTACTATGGGTACTAGATAATTGATAAAAATATGTACTTAAATATTTTTTTAAATACGTACATTATAATACATATAAAACACCAATACTAAGACAAATACACATGTTCATGCTCACAATGTTTGTCTTGAGCGAGGAACGAACCTACGACTTCGGAGTCAAAGTAGCCATTCGATTACCAGGCTCGTCATTTAAACTGTATATTTAATTTCAATATCTTACAATGTTGACTTAAGCGAAGCTGCAGGCAAAAGCTAGTTCCAAAGATATAGGATTTCTCTATATCCCCATCATATATATAAACCCATCGAAACGTAGATACGAAAGAATAATAAAATTAAAGGGAGTATGGCTTCTATCATAATTTCTTCGGATCATAACTCAGCCTTTTGGAGGGTCCGATAACAATTTTAATTTTACGCATAATTTTATTGCTCATTAGCAAGTAAAATCAGTTGTAAAGGGTTCGCTTCTTTCGTTTAAACGCCGTTTCCTGGACTATGCATTTCGATTTGAGCCATTTTTAACCGACTCCAAAAAAAGAGGAGGTTCTCAATTCAGCTGTATTGTTTTTTAATGTTTGTTACTTAATTACTCCGTGACTTATAAACTGATTTGAACAAAACTTTTTTTATTTGAAAGAGTATACTTCCAGATTTCCAATATTTTTTTCATTATCATCATCATCATTATCAGCCTGTATCTACGCACTGTTAGGTTTGTTATTTCATTACTCCGTCATTTATAAAACGTTTGAAAAAAACTTTTTTATTTGAAAGAGTATACTTCCAGATTGGTCCCATATTTTTTTCATCATCATCATCATCATCAGCATGTGTCTACATACATAAATGTAGAGTAATGTTTGGAGTCGGTTTTTTTTTTGTTAAAATTATTCCGTATCGTCTTGTCTGTAACTTAATATACAGCCAGCCACTGAAATTACTATCTACCTACCGAATTAAAATTTCAGTTTAATGTTTCGAAAAGTTATTGGCAAGAATTAAAACATAGAAAGAAATCAACGGAGGTGCAATGACGCGTATACAGCCTGCCAGTAAACTTTAGAAAATTCTTGTTTTAATTTTCTTTTATGTTCATAGGCTTCTTCTCAGTTCACACTGAGAAACTAATTATTTTCTAAGTACGCTGGTCGTAGCTGTTTTTGACTGATGATGTTTTAAATTTTTGTTTGTTATTATTACATGAGTAATTTTATATTCAATCTTCATTTCTACGGTCAATTAAATTTTCAGTTTTTGTGTGGTTTTGTGGAAAATTTTAGGTAAAAGCATAAGAATAAATGCATATATAATTTTATGTTATAAGTGGCTCCACGCCCGTCTTTAGAAGACGAAACTCAAAACCAACCTCACCAGTACGTGCCAAATAGCATACGAAAGTAAAAAAAAAACTAAAAACTAGCAAAAAGAGAGCCGTAGCACATTGAAATTTTGTAAGTTACCTGACTGGAGAAATGCCTTACAGACGACCGCAATGAAATGATAGCGACCAGTGGCTGGAGGGTTATTCTGTTCCTGCGAGTGATTGAGGTTACGAGTAAGTCACAGTGCTGCTGCATTAGCAGCTATTATATGGCGAAGGATCCTCATATACTAATATATTCCAGCACAAGTCCATAGGTATGATAATCAGCTCAAATAGGCGAACCGTGTATGCTTGTTTGCTCGACGCAATGTAAAAAATAAAAGTTCTGAAAAGGAAGGAATACTAAAACGTCGAACACATACTATAGACCGCTATAGGAAACCCTATCAAAGCCTTTCTCCAGCTACGAAATCGCTACGGAGCCCGATAACCTCTCAAAGGACTTTACGATACATTAACAATTAGTGAGCACTCTGAGTAACAAGTTAATACCCCGCCGACACGCACCAAGGCGTGTTTTCTTTTATCCTTGCCAATTAAGTACTGCTTTATAACACAATACCATATATTATTACTTGTACAGTGGGAATGCTACATAATAACACCACAGTAGCTAGTTCACTCTCTACAGGCGCATAAGCGCCTGGAGTTATGGTTCCTTCTTGTTCTTCATAGTCATGAAGAACGAGTTGCAAAAAAATCTTCGTTATATACTGTAGTCGGATGGAATAGTTTAATATACAATTGAAAAAATACAGTACTGTACCATTAACGATAGTTTGTAGGTTCATAGATTTTAGAAGAGATTTAACTTACTCTCAAGGAGTACAACAAGAATCTACAAGAAGAAATAAATTTGATTTCAGTATTCTTAAAAATAAATTATACTATCAAATAACATAACGTTGTGCTTCTTTTAAGGTTTTTAGCAACATTTGATTAATCCTCAAGTAATAGTGTGCAAATTCTTTGTTGTGCATTTGTAATGAATCAATGCATGAAACATGGGCATTGCTAAATTTGCGGTCGTATATGCTTTCTGTATCTATAAGCCGGAATTATTAAATGTTTCATGGCAGCTAGGTTTCCGTAGTGGATTCGCTTATGTTTATTAAATTGGTCCTTTGTGTCTCTTTTCTGAAATTACACTATGATTTCTTATTTATTTTTGTACTTAGCTTATATTGTACTCACGTAAAATGCAGCGTGTTTAAAGATACCTAAAAATAAATATAAAAATTTCCTATAAATTCATGTTATATCAACAAACCGAGACTGCTAGCGTGAATAAAAAATGAAAGACCTCATTTGTCGGCCCTTTTCCGACATGACGACTTCCTATTACAAAACATACTGCCAGGAGAACACTAAAAATGTTAATTCATTAGTTTGCATTAATTCCTTTACTCTATGGTTTGCATGTACCATCTGCTGTCAGTACTTTTTTAATGAATACATCTGTACAACTTTTTTTTTTAAATTAATTATATTTAAAGAGTATGCTTACTGCCTTCTGAGGAAAGAAAAAGTCAAGACTTACAATATTGTGATAAAAATGAGCGACTTATATTATTAAAATGCAGTGACTTAAAATGAAAATTGCATGATTAAGCTATGTGGAACCAATACAAATATCTACATATCGGCTGATACTTGTATTTAAATCACTTTTTTTTTGCGATTATTATTATATATTAAAGAAGCTTATTAGATATTATTATGTTATATTAACGAGTTTAATATTATGATCTGTCTGATAATACGCCATTACCGAAGACACGTGTACTACATTTGCAACATCTAGCCCAGCGGTCCTCAACTTCCAATACCGTGAAACCCTAAAGAACCCTTTGTTATGGACTCCAGCACCAAATGATAACAAAATACACGATATACTGCAAGTCTTATTACAATGTAAAGTCGGATTTCTGCGAGGACAAGTTCCAGTAGCGGCGCAGAATATATTTTTCCATTACCTACTGGATGTGTCGCGGTTTGAGTCATAGAATTTTATTGATAGTTTTATGAAGCTAATATTTTAATGCAATTTATTTGATTTTATCAGATATGCATAATGATAAAAAGACTTTTTTGTATTCAATATACTTTTGTTCCGAAAAATGAGCTACCTGTTTCTCGGGACATCTTGACTCTTTTCCTTTAGCGAACTCTTGAGAAAATCAAATATAACCTATAATACCTACCAAAATAGAACTAAGACCCAACCAACATCAAGTAGGTATCTCTACTCAAATTCTTTTAAGTAATATACTGTACATTCAGCAATGCTTTGGAACTGCCACATGAGGTAGGCAGCATCTGTCAATTCTTTCAAGACTCGGTTCATGAAATCCATAAAAAGTTATATTAAGCCAAGCGAAATCTGTACATAGGATTGCACAAATAATATTTCTACTTAACTTGTACATCAACTTAGCGGCGCGCGAGCGATATTTCATGTTGCGAGCATTAATATTGCTGCGCTAACCGCTTCACATCAGGCAGGCCGTAAGCTTGTCTGTCACAGGACGTATAAAACTATATAGATTCTTGTAAACCACATTATCTAAGAATAACATAGGTTAACGTAAGCTACATATATAATATACATAAAATAAAAACATGCCGATTCACGGTTATTGCACCCACAGTCCAGAATAATAATAGGTACACATAGAGAAAATTATTTAGTCTTCAAAACGAACATACAAAAGAAACTGATATTTCAGATAATACTCTTTAAATTTAATGTCAGAACAAACAACAGAAGAAATAATAAAATTTGGAATTCTTATATTTAAAAATGTAGAGTAGATATGAGGAAGATAGATAGAATTAATGCTAGCATTTAATATAAATATGTATAAAATTAGTGAAATAAACAATGCGGATACAAAAGACAAATCAATACAAACTAAGCAACTATATTGCTTGGTACTTACTTTTACAATAAAAATGTGACGTTGTCTGAAAACGAGCAAATAACGACCGCGTAGAGTTCGATAACAAACACAAACTATTCGGGAGCGTCGTCGCCGCTGCAAATTGTTTGCTCACCAATTCCCTTCACAAGACATCCGAGTATATTTTATAATAGGACCGATACTTGAAACATCGAAGAGCCCGTTAAGAATCCATTTGTGTCCACTTACCTGAAAAGAAAGTGTAATGTTATTATACTGTGAAAAAACATTTGTAAAGTGAATTCGTAGGATTTCGACAACAATTTATTTGTACAGAATCTGATGGTTCTAACCATAGATTAACTATTGGTCGCCGCCGCTCCGCTTCTACTATTAGCCGCACTATCTAAAAACAACGGCTCTGTGAATGCGGCAATTTAATATTGTAGTGTGCGTAAAACAATGTGCAGAGATGCTAGTGTGCGTGAAGAATTGTATTGCAACAGGCTCGGGTACGCCGAGTTCGGCGTAGTATTTGTTGCCGCATTTTACAAGTGCGCCGCGACATCTAGTCGAAGCGGAGCGGAGACTAATTGATAATCTAAGGTCTAACTTTAGAGTGTATAAAAACTATAGAGTAAGCAGATACTCCATAGCATTTTGATATTTTTACGTGAATACCCTTTTTAAAATTGCTTCCATAGGGAGTCAAAACAAAAACATTTTCAGATACAGTTTGGTGTTGCAGATACATGTCTATCATCTCCGTCCAAAATTCAATCACACCACTGGATAGATGAAGGATCGAATAATTTATAACGCTAAGTAAAAATTATTGAACATCGCGTGCGGGGGGAGGGGGAAGACATTTTGAGATAATTTTAGTGCATATGACGTATTCACGTACAACATACGGCCGTGTCCATGACACAGCCACACCCCATTTTTTTAAATTAGATTAAACAATGCTAGTGCAGTAATTTTTTATGCATGATAAGCATATGTGCTATAATATGGTGGATAAGTAATAATCACAGATCTTAATGTGTAATGAATATAGTTATTTAAAAAAATATTAATACAATCGCATTGTTTTAATTTTGAGTGATTACATGCACTCTATTGCTTATGTATATTGTAAGGTTCTACAGATGTAAGGTTCTTTGTTATCTGAAATGGCTCTATATCATGCAACAAATTTTATAATATTCATGCAGTTTTGATAATACTTATTTATTCTCTTTTCTACTTACATATTTTATAACTCTTTTATTTTATAACTATATACATGTAAGACATAGAAAACAAGACAAGCACAACAAGACAAACAAAAATGTTCATGCACACAAATATCTATCTTGTGCGGGGATTGAGCCAGCGACCTCGTAGTAAAAGTGGCCATTGATAGCCCTTCGACCACCACGATCGTCCAATATATATATCATCATCATCATTATCAGCCTGTATCTACCCACTGTTGGATATAGGCCTTTCCCAATGCTTTCCACCATATGCGATCCTCCGCTTTCCGCATCCAACCGCTACCAGCCACTTTTTTGAGGTCCATCTAGAGAGGGGGCGCCCTATGCTTCGTCGTCCCATACGTGGCCTCCACTCTAGGACTTTCCTCCCCCATCTGCCATCGCTGACTCGGCAGATGTGGCCAGCCCACCGCCACTTCAACTCGCCGACTCTAAGAGCTATGTCGACCACTTTGGTTCTCCGTCGAATTTCTTCGTTCCGGATTCGATCCCTTAGAGAAACTCCAAGCATTGCTCTCTCCATCGCTCGCTGTGCGACTTTTAGTCTGTGAACCAGCCCAACGGTTAGCGTCCAAGTTTCTGCACCGTAGGTTTAGCGGGGAGGACGCACTGATTGAACACTTTGGTCTTCAAACATTGGGGTATATCTGCGGTGAGGATGTGCCGAAGCTTCCCAAAAGCTGCCCAGCCCAGTCGAATGCGTCTATCGATCTCTTTGTTGAAATTACCCCGGCCCAGCTGTATGGCCTGTCCGAGGTAGACGTAGTCTTTAACCACTTCAATTACTGCATTCTCTACGACAACCGGGCTAGGGATGATGAGATCGTTGTACATAACTTTCATTTTGTCAAAATTCATCCCCAACCCCACGGATCGAGAAGCAGCATTGAGATCGTTTAATATTCGACTGAGATCCTTCAGCGATTCAGCCATTATGACCACGTCATCGGCAAATCGTAAGTGTGAGATGTACTCGCCGTTCACATTGATACCCCGCATCTTCCAATCAAGCGTCTTAAATACATCTTCTAGTGCAGCGGTGAATAGTTTCGGGGAGATGACATCCCCTTGACGTACCCCCCGCTGCAGTTAAATAGGATCAGACTGCTGATTCTGGACGCGGACAGTCATTGTCGCAGCATTATATAGACATCTCAGCACTTCGATGTAGCGTTGGTCTACTTGACATCGCTGTAAGGATTCCAGAACAGACCAAGTTTCGATGGAATCGAAGGCTTTCTTATAATCCACAAAAGCCATACACAACGGTAGATTGTACTCAGTAGTTTTCTGCACAATCTGCCGCAGTGTATGAATGTGGTCTACGGTGCTGTAGCCTTAACGAAACCCAGCCTGTTCCGGTGGCTGGTAGTCATCGAGCTTTCGAGCGAGACGATTTGTGATAACCCTTGAAAATAGCTTATACACGTGGGTCAGGAGCGAGATCGGCCTATAGTTCTTCAATAAGGTTTTGTCGCCTTTTTTGAAGAACAAAACCACCAAACTCCTGGTCCACGCGGCTGGTGCGGTCCCATTGTGAATGACAGAATTAAACAGACGTTGTAGTTCCTTTAGAACAGCAGTTCGGAGGAACTGCTGTTCTAAAGGAACTACAACGAAATTACAACAGAACTGTTGAAAGCTGGAGAGCTTTCAACAGTTCTGTTGTAATTTCGTCCTCACCAGGAGCCTTACCATTTTTCAGCTGATCAAGGGCCATCTCCATCTCACCCATGCTGATGTCAGGGATGTCTTCGGTGTAGTGGCGAGTTAACGGAGCTCGGCGATCATCTACACGAGCAGCCGGTGTAGGGACAGGTGCATGTGCAGCATAAAGATTGCTATAGTATCTCTCGACTTCCGCTAATATTTCTGCCTTCGAAGAGACGACACGGCCATTCTCCAGCTTGAGCTTCGACAGTTGCGCCCTTCCTGTAGGCTGTGAAAAGATTTTTAGTCCTTGATTTTGCACTATCGCATTTTCAATGCAATTGGTATTGAAGATGCGATAGTCCCGGCGTATTAGCCTTCTAATCTGCCTGTTCAAAGTTCTATACTCTGTCGAAGCTCTTGCCGATGCCGTAACTTCTCGTCGCCTCTTCATAAGAGCAAGAGTCTCGATTGAGATCTTAGCTTCTCTAGCTTTATGCTGCCGCCCGAAGTGTTTTTTGCCGACTTCGTGTATTGTCTCCGTTATTTGGTCTGCTGTCTCGTCCATATCCGCAGTAGTTTCCAGCGAGCCGAATCGGTTTTGAAGTTCCATTTGGAACTTCTCCGAATTTTAGTTGATTCGGGGAAGAGTCGGACGCAGATTCGACCTCATCACACGGGCTCTCTCGAGTTTGAAGCTAATATTCAGGGTGCCTCGTATAAGTCGGTGATCACTACCGGTGCTAAATCTATTGATCACTGAGACGTCCCTGAATACTCGCCTCTTATCCGTTATGATGAAGTCGATCTCATTCCGAGTCACTTTATCGGGGTTTTGCCAGGTCCATCTCCTCTGGGGCTTCTTTTTGAAGAATGAATTCATCAAAAAGAGCCCCTCCTTATGGAGGAAATTGACCAGCATTTGTCCCCTGTAGTTTCTCGACCCCAAACCAAACCCTCCGATTGCCGATTCATCGCATTCTTGTACTCCTACTTTAGCATTGAAGTCCCCGACAACAACCGTGAAGTGGGTCTTGGTGGTATTACGTATGGCCTTAGTAATATCCTCGTACATGGCCTCGACCTCTTCGTCCGGGTGTGTCGTCGTTGGAGCATACACTTTGGGGTGTAAGTGGTTCCTCAACATCTATGTACCAAAGCCAACTTCACCTGCACGCGGTGCACCCTGCTGACTGACAAACGAAGCTCTGGCGAAAAGAGAGGTAGGGAGCGTAATTGTAAGCTACCCGACTGGGGAATGTACCTCCACCTCACAGAATACCGCAGCCAAATAACAATTCCCGTGAGGGTTGTTGTGTTCCTGCGAGTGAGTGAAGTCACCAGAAATGAAGGAGATGCTGCGTTGGCAGCGGGGGTGGCGGCGCGCGAGCGATATTTTATGTTGCGAGCGTTAATATGGCTACGGTAACCGCTTCACATCACGCGGGCCGTATGCAAGTCTGCCACTCGACGTAGTATAAAAAAAATCTTAGGCGTCTTCTAGTCGACGCAAAGTTAGTGTCTTTCAGATACAGCGCCAGACATGGAGAAACCCAGCTATCTGCCCCCTTACCACCATCTCTTATTGCGATTCAATAACTGAATAGAATGCTTATTATAAGCGACTCTATTTCGACTAGCATAGAGTCGCTTATTTATTGGTATGAATAAGCATTCTATTCAGTTATTAAATCGCAATAAGGGCTGGTGGTAAGGGGGCTGGAGCCCCGAGTGTGTGTCAAAACCAGGTAGAAAAATCTTAATATTTCATACAAAATAGGATTTTCATGTCGAAGTAAGTCCCCTGACTACCAGTACCCCGCTTCGTATGTGGTAATACACTACAGAACACTGTGCGGAAACTCAAACTCTGTAGATTCAAGTGAAATACTGATAGTTTCTAATTCAAACAATAAACAGCCTTACAACTAAGCGTATAGCGAAATCCAAGAGGTGTGCAAAACAAACCTTACAAAAACAAACTGCTTCACAAACAACTAGCAGAGCAACAACAACAATTAATTTACATTAGTTTAGTATGATTGGTATAATAGGCTATTTGACTAACATTTTTTTCGGTTTGATATGTAGGGACGTCTGCATAATATAACCATAGGTGAAAGAATTACTTCGATAGCACAAAAATCTCTCGAGATAATATGGTAATTTGAAAATCACAATTTTTAGATTGTAACGAAAACGCCCCATACAAAAGACTACCGAAGTATGACGTCACAGGTTTGTATTTTGTATGCATCAAATCAGAAATTTGTACGATAGCCATGTTAAATATTACGTTTATGTGATTAGTATCATAATTAAAGTTATAGCATTTTTTATTGCTTCTCCAATGGAAATATTATTTTTTAATAATTTCATACTTTTAAATTGGACTTTCCCGCCAAACTTTGATCGACGCTAAAAAAAAGTCTGACCGAAGATATTAGAATGAAAGTTTGCAGATCTTTATAGTTTTGTGTATTTTACGATATTTTTAAATAATTTATACAATTTTTAAACATATGAAAATAGCCAATTGTACGTTACTGTTAAGTAACATACACCTGTATGTTACTATACAGCTACACCATGAAAAATTTCAATTGTTGAACTTGAATTAGCATTAAAACTTTTCAAATGAGTTTTTAAGTACCTAATTAATATTTTAACCCGAATGAATCAAAACCCATATACCTATGACTTTAATGAACAATTATATTTTCTACTTAATGTATATCTTAAAGTACCCGTACTGTGGCAAATCCTAAGATTTACCAAGACTTAATAGTAAACTTCCGAAATGTCAATGGTAAACGGCGATTTAAAACTTTACTAGCACTCACTCAGTGAATGTTAGGTTTTACATCAGAAATATAATAAATGTTGAAAAATAAGAAGAAATAAAACGAAATGCCTATAGAATTATAAATAAATAAATAAATATTCTTGGACATAATACACAGCGCTATCTAGTCCCAAACTAAGTAAAGCTTGTACTATGGGTACTAGACAACTGATGAATTACTTAAATACTTTTTTTTTGTAAATACATGCATACAGGAGGGGAAGGTCAAGCTGGCGTCGAAGAAACTAGGTGTGCTCAATAGGGCCAAGCAGTACTTCAATCCGCGGCAAAGGCTTCTGTTATGCTTCTGCTCTACAAAGCTCAAGTGCGGCCGCATATGGAGTACTGTTGCCATCTGTGGGCGGGAGCGCCTAGATACCAGCTTGTACCTTGTGACTCGATTCAGAGGCGTGCTGTGAGGATTGTTGACGATCCCAAACTGACAGACGGTTTGGAACCTTTAGCTCTGAGGAGGGATTTTGCGTCCCTTTGTGTGTTCTACCGTTTGTACAATGGGGTGTGTTCAGAGGAGTTGTTTGACATGATGCCCACGGCCTCCTTTTACAGTCGCACTGCTCGCCATCGACAGGGAATTCATCCTCACACATTGGAGCCTAAGTGGTCGCGTACCGTGCGGTTCCAGAGAAGTTTTCTCCCACGTACGGTTAAGCTGTGGAATGAACTGCCTGTCGAGGTTTTCTCAGGAGACTACAGCATGGGGTTCTTCAAAAAGGGCGTGAAGAGGTTTTTAAAGGGTCGGCAACGCGCGTGTGATGCCCCTGGTGTTACAGGCGTTCATAGGCTACGGTAACTGCTTTCCATCAAGCGGGCCGTATGCTTGTTTTCCACTTTAGTGGTATAAAAAAAAAAAAAAACAATACCTACATAGAAAACACCCAGACCAAGACATACTGACATGTTCATGCACACAAATATTTGTCTTGTTCGGGGATCGAACCCGCGTCCTCGTAGTCAAAGTGTCATTGCTAGTCATTCATCTACCGAGCTCGTCAATGTCATCAAATGGCTTAATGTCGCCATTTTAATGCAATATGGCGGTCGTGATCATAATCATCATAATCACAATCATGCGGGAACTCAACGAGAGTGCCAAATTTCAGCTCAATAGGACACTGGGAACATTTAACTTACAAGATTTCTTTACTTTACAAAGCTTGTAATAAGGTTAGATTCGCGTTATTTTTCAGTTAGGAAATCAATGAACAGGCTAATTCACTACAAAACAAGAACATTCTATTTTTCAACATTTATCATTTCAGTCTGAGGTGAAGCCTAAAATATTCACCTTTTTTTTATACTACGTCGGGTGGCAGACAAGCATACGGTCCACCTGATGTGAAGCGGTTACCGTAACCATCACCTAGCGAATTAATCACAAAACAGGGGCTCTACCGAAGCTGAAGCCGATTACCATCGAATATTTTGATTCGAAAAATAGGTTATTTTAGTTATGTAATGACAAACATCTTCAGTTTAGTCGGCAAAGCTCCAGGTTTTCTACTGCTTTATGCTGATGTTTGATATTAGCAATCAAATAATCCGATGGAAATCGCTTCAGCTTAGCCGGTAGCGCCCCAGTTCGGGCTGTTAGCTTCCATTGAAACTCGGTAAAAACAAAACGCAATAAGTATGGCAAAACAAAGGTTGTGACAGCACAGATAACGACGTCACAAGCAAAGTGCAGCCGCGCGTGTCTTACACCCGTATTTATAGAGAAGTAATTACTTGTTGCTAAGTAATTTCTTAATTAAGTCATTACTTAAGGTTAGAATTCTTATTTAAAAAATCTTATTCTATAGTTGAGTAATGTACGTTACTTACTTGAGCAATTGCCCAAGTAACAGTCGCCGCTAAGCGGTTGTTCCCGTGTGGCAACACTTTGTCACTGCGTTTCGTTTCTTAAAAAGCAAATGTAATGTCTAGATTAATTTTATGAAATCTTGCATTAATATCTTTGATATTACTTTATTTTGTATTTATAATAACAATAACGTTATTTAAAGTAGTTGAAATTGTAAAAAGTACATTATTTTTACTGATGTTTTTCGTCATACAAGAATGTATCCTTGGAGAAACAAAACGTTTGACATGATATAACCCTACTAAATTTAAACGTTTACTTTTACATATGGATTAAATGCCGACTCGTGATTTTTTACTTAGGAAGTTTATACATTAATTTCTGTCAAATAATCCCGGTACCGTAGTACATAAACGAAACTTTTGAAATCAAAACAGTTTGGGTCGGCGTGCGTGTTGTTATTTTTATTTGAATATCCTTCCGTGAATTTGAAACATGACTCAAGAAGTAGACAGGAAGAAACCGTTCTCGAGTTTGGAAAAGGATTTATTCTTAAATATAATATAATATATTATAATATAATAATTATAACTTAAATAAATAAGATTTTAAATAAATAACTTTTTAAAACAATCTTCCGAATAGTCATGAAATAGATCTACATCACGAAAGTAAACCTTGGGATTTCTAGGTTCAGCAACTTCAATCTCTACTAATATATTATCATATAAATTGTCTACAACAGCAAAAACCGCTTCAATCCTATCTAAAGTTTCCATTTTTAAGTAAAATAACCTCAAAGCAAAGAACTGCAGTATACTGGGTACCTCAAAGTAATGCTTGAGTAAAGGAAATGGTGACTATTACTTGGTTGAGAATTCTAACTTTTGACAGTTCTAATTTCGAGCAGTTTCTTAACTATAGAATACAAATCGTTACTTAAGTAATTACTTTTACTCAAGTAATTACTTTTACTTGTTTATAAATACGGGTGTTAGTACTACGACAAACTCACTTTTCTCGTATGACGTCACTCGGGAAACGGACACGGTAGCCCAGTTTGGGGTCAATGGCCAATCTACAAATAATAAAAATTCCAATTGAAACTCGTTGCACTTGACGGTTAAGTGCAAAATCGATTTTGATTTCCAATTTAGTACCAAAAAATTTGCATCGGGCATTTTTATATGTATATTATTATAGTCCTTGTCTATGAAATTGCCGACATAATATTGGATAATTTAAAGTTCTGATTCTTTTTTATATACAACGTCGGGTGGCAGACAAGCATACGGCCCGCCTGATGTTAAGCAGTTACCGCAGCGCAGCCATATTAACGCTCGCAACACGAAACATCCCGCGAGCGATGTTTCGTACGCGCACCCTCAAGGGATTATTATTAATTTAATTAGTTGTTTCGGCCAACTTTCCAGAATATTATAAATATTTTTGAAAATGAAAAATTCACCTCATTTGTACTCCTCGTGTTTACGTTTAGTAGTGTAATTACTTAATAGGTAGATGACGCCACACTGTGATTCACGCAGTGTAGTATAAAATGCAAAAATTCGTCACCAACACAATTGTTATTTGGCTGCGGTATTCTGTGTAGTCAAGGTACTTCCCCAAGCGGGTAGCTTACAAATACGCCGTACCCTACCTCTCTCTTTTGCCAGAGCTTCTTTCACTAGGCGGCAGGGTACACCGCGAACAGGTGAGGTTGGCTTTGGCTCTAAATATGTAATACTACTTACACCCCTCAGATTCAGATCTTGCGTTTCACTTACCTTATTATTAGTTTTATTAGGTATCTCAAAACAAACGAAAATTTGATACCAAAGATATCGAATTTATATTTAAATAAAATATATTTGGCTCTTTGATTTTTAGCCATTTTTTTATTTTGATGTTATTATTTTAGTGTCCACGGAAAGTCTAGTTTCATTCAAGACATCAAGCTGGGTAAAGCTGTACGAGTGTCTGTTTGACTAAAGTATCCCAAATATATGCACGCTACATTTTTCATTTCATCAGAAAAAAAATACCACAATGCGTATGTATTTGATCGTTATAATTATGAATTAAAACCGTAGGCGAATCATCTCTAAAATTAGGTCAAATATGACAGCTCAAAACGACGTAAATGGAAAGATGAAACAGCTCGGAAAGTGGGTACCGTATAAAATACAAAAATCGGCAATACCATAAATAAAGACCTAATATTGTCAGTGATAAATATATTTGTGTGTTTTTTCTATGATATATAATGAAGTTGAAATCAGCCATCTATTTATCATTAATTAGCTTCATTTAGCAAATTCTACATCATACGATCTGCAAAATGTTAATCGACCTACCCATCATCGCCGTTCTGCTGAGCGACATCAGCTGCTTCAACTGCTGGCCCAGTCTCATCCTCCACACCATTACACTCTTCCACAATCACTTGAGGAACCTCAGTCATTCCTATGACCGCCGCACTTCACAAGCTCACAACAGGTCACCCGACCGACCCACGTAAAGCCGATATCGAATACTGCCATACTTCGCCCTTGGAAAAGATTACCATTACTACAAGTACTATTATTAAATTAAGGGAAGTTGACTTACAGACAACAGAAGCATAAGCATGCGCCGTGGACGGCAAACGGGTCACGAACGCATGCTTAGGGCTTCACTAAGTAATCCCTTTAAAAAGTAGTGCCTGCTGTGAGGGATTGAAGTTAACAATGAATGGTACCTATTATGCATTCGTTTATTATATATAGCTTTACGGCGACCCATATTCATTCTACTGGGATACTGGTCTCCCCTTAATCACAGTACACCATGGTGTTCAACTGCGGGATGACGGAGACTGCAAGTATAGCTTTGTAATGCAGCTCGGTTGCAATTTGGAACATTCTGATATTTGAATAGCTATTCTGCGATTCGGGCGAAGACAAATCCACAAATCAAAAATCATCAAATCGGTCTAGCTGTTATTGAGTTCTAAATGGTTCCAACTTAGATTTATGTATATAGATTTTGCCAATTGTACTGTATATTCGTTTGCTGTGCCATAGCTGTCGGCCGAATATTCGATCTCGCGCGTAGCGAGTCTGTCTAGGTAAAAGGCAACCATCGTGGTGTAGTTGCCCACAAAGCTTCAAGCTGCCTCTAGCACGAGCTGGCTACGGCAGGGCTCGTTTGCTCGGGTATTATATTAGTGAAACAAAATGATGACGGGTGATGAGGTGGGTCACCGTCAGTAGGCGTCTTCTGGGCGACGCAATGTGACCGTAACTTAGTACCTTTCAGTTACAACGCCAGACATGGAGAAACCCAGCTGTCTGGTACCCCGAGTGTGTGTAAAAAATATTATTTTACTACTACTACCCTGTAGGGCATCCCAGAGAGATCCCACCTGGAGCTGAAGTACTTAAAATAATTGGTTGGTTCACGGACGATAATTTTACGTAATAACGTCATAAGAAACATAGGCCGATCTCTATCGCATGCTCCGCGCTCTCGCTTGCACAATCGGCTAAGGCGCAACGTGATAATGCTTTTTCGTGCGTGCAGCCAGCGCCCATCGATTTATAAAACGTTATCACGTCAAAATATACTCAAAATTATACTGAATGAAGACTTCATTTAATTTTTAATTTTATTGTAAATAAAGCTGCATTCAAAGGTTTTTAAAATATCTCTTGCCTGTGCCGGGAACCGAAGCCACACAAATACGAAATACGTCCCATAATACTTGTAATACATAAATTATTTCCTAAGATACCTTTATTTATCTTATTTTGCTGACTGTGCATGTGTGATAATAAAATTGTAGCGCCCCATATTTATTTAAAATGTCAATTTCCATGAGCAATTCTACGATTTCTCTACTCATTGGCTGAATTCTCAATTTATTTTTAGCAGATACGCATATATTATAGATACGTACTTGTCTATGCAAACTAATATCATTATGTTCAGAGTCCTGGCTGAAAGCTCTCCTTTGTACCTCCCGACTACCATAATTCGATCAAGTCCATCAATGTAGCTCGTGTGTAATGGTATCCGCCGAGTTCTACATACCCACGTAGGTGGCCTTTGCCCTGGAGACCTACTCCCAAATGACAACCCGATGTTTCAGCTAAAAGTTTTTATACCACGTCGAGTGGCAGATAAGCATACCGCCCGTCTGATATCAAGCGGTTACCGTAGCCATATCAACGCTTGCAACATGAAATATCGCACGTGCCCCTCCACCCCCGCTGCCAACGCAGCAACTCCTTCCTTTCTAGTGATGTCACTTACTTGCAGGAACACAACAACCCACGTGGGTTTTTTTTTATTTCAACATTTGCAACGAGTGCAGTCATCTAGAATTATGTTCCAAATTCTGGTAGATCAAAAATAAGTTATAGAAGTTGCCAAAAGAAAGTAGAATAAGCGGTTATACAATTATAGAGTGTTTCTTTCTCATAATGTATATACTAATGCATGCATAATTTCGTATATTTAGGCATATATTTATTTATACTCTGTATATATTATATATAAACTAGCTGACCCGGCGCACGTTATTTTGCTATAAAATAATAGATAACAAGCTAACTACCCGATATGCACACAAAATTTCATAAAAATCGGTCAAGCCGTTTCGGAGGAGTATGGTAACTAACATTTTGACACGAGAATTTTATATATTAGATAACGTGATCATTCTTAGGCCATATGTATTATATTGCAATTATTAACTTTATCAATGTACCAAAGTTAAAATGGGAGATGCAAAAGCATTGGCTTTTGCATTAAGTTCACCTTTTGTTGACATACAAACATTGTATTGTGTGCAATGAAGTTCTGTTCTGCATAAATAGGGTCCAAATTATAATATGAAACAATGTAACTAACATGACTACTTATGTAAAACGTGTTTAGCTATAATGGTAACCACTTATTATAATGACGATTTTGTTGTTTGATGTCTAGACATTTTATGCAATAAAGGAATGTTTAGCAATGAATTCCCAATAAATCCATTTCTTTTGGAAATAAAATTAAATAAATGCCAGTTCTGCTATATACTGTTATTTTTTTACCAACTGTGTGATACGTTCTTAGAAACGTGTAAAAAATTAAAAAAAAAAAAATTAAAGTCTTGTCTATAAGAGTATTGACCATTTTAAAAATTAAGGATGTTGCAAAAGCATTTTTTTTTATTCCTTTACTATGGAAAATAAACATGCGATCTGTCTGATGGAAAGCAGTTACTAAGTCTATAAACGCCTGCAATACCAGAAACATCGCACGTGTATTGCCACCCTTTTTGAAGAACCCCATGCCATAGTATGCCCATGCTTAGTCTGGGAAAACCTCTATAAGCAGTTCGTTCCACGGTATGATAGTACGCGGAAGAAAACCTCTCTGGAACCGCATCACACACAGAACTTCGGAGTAGACTTCCATCAACATTTATATTCTGCTATTCTATCAAACATGGTTATGTTTTGACATTTCTAATTTAAATTACTATAGCATTATATATATATGCCTAATAACTGAAAACTAATCGAGACATTGCCTATTACAAAATAAAGATTTTTGCAATTTAATATTATAAGAATAAACTCGAAAATATTACAAAATCTATATAAAGAAATCCGAAGGTTAAGCCGAAATTTTGCATTTTCAAACATTCGGAATTTCATTTCGGAATAGGCCCTCAGTAATCGAAATTACTCGTAGGTTATGTACTGTCTGGGAGTGTAACGTAAAATAAAACAAAAACAACAAAAAAAGTTTTGAAGCAAGCTTGTTCATTTTTGTTAATAAAAAAAGAATAAAAAAAGAACTATAAAGTTTATTTATCACTCACGGAAATAAAATTAAACATGGTATGTGGTTTCACTCATCAAGCCCTTTCCTGATAACTATAACATGGAAATTATAAATCGCCATTTAGTGACGGCCCCATATTGGATATATTTTCACACATTCGGCAACACCAAAGGGTCACCGATCCGTTGCCAGCCTCCATCCTTTCTTTCTTTCTGGTGACCTCCCTCACACGCTGGAACACAAGAACCCTCAAGGCATCATTGAGGTATTTAGTTAATTGTGCGTTATCATGAGAATCAAATGCCAAATTTCAGGTCAATCGGAGTGACAAGTGGGTCAAATTTAACTTGCCATTGCAAACAATGTTGAGTAAATAATTTCTACTTTTGTTCAAAGCGGCAGTAAGTTTAATTTAAACCGCCTTCTTACTCATTGTTAGTGAGTTATGGAATAAGGACAAATCGGTTGTTAATTTAAACTTTATTGTACAACATCTTATAATAGATGTACAAAAAGCGACCTTGTGGTTAATGGCATAGATAACAGAAGTTTCTGTTATATACGGTCAATGCAAACCTTACTTACTTCTAAAACATAGACTTAGTGCAAGGGGAGCAAATATGTGACAAAACCAATGACATTCTATTTATATATATATCTCACACCATATAAAAACAAAGTCAAAGAATGGCCATTAAAATTATTAATTTCCAAACAATAATTTCGCCTACGCTTCTACACACAAAATGTTTGAGAGCAATTCCTAAAAATTCCGCCATTATTACGTTTAACCCATCGGATTACACTATTCTTTGGTTTTAGCGATCGTCAACCAACTGTGTCATAGCCATAGGTTTAGTCCCTTCGGTCATTACTAGTATTAATGATCAAAGTATAGTCCGTATAATTAATCAAAGAACAACACTAACAAAATAATACAACAACAAAATAAAGACAGAAAAAAATCTAATAATTATCTGTATTCTAAAAATAACACACTTACACGAGTAACTACGTACGTCCTCACCTAACAAGTAATGAAGAGGACGGCGTTCCAGTGTCGAAGTGCCGTAACGGCAAATCGTTGTTCGCAAACATTTAATAGATTGGCATCGATCGTGACTGCACTTATCGTGATGATATCGCGATTGTTTACCTATAATCTCCATTAAATTATTGCCCGCGTCCCGTCCACTTCGTTATAAATATCAAAGTCATCAATAATGTTCATATACACACTAAATCACTTTTGAAGCACGAGTAGTCGGCGAATATTCTCAAGAGGCCCTATCTTGAGCTTGCATGAATTATGTGTAAAGGTACGCCGATTGGGAATTGCGTGATGGATTTATGTTACGATATCGACACAACATAATGTTGATACTTTAGTACATATGTGGAATATGACTGTTATGAATAAGTAAACATTCGGAAAAAAATCGGACATTCAGCTTATGGCACGGTGCACCTTGCAGACTTTATGAAATAAGTTCTAAATATTTTTTTTTACATCAAAACATGCTACCTACGATTCGACATTTCCTACTATGTACCTACCTATAAAAAGAAGTGGAAGTATAGAAACAGTCTAAGAATTACACTCAACTCAAGGGACCACTATGTACTCACATGGTTATCTAAATTAATGAGATTCGACTTAGGTACACAAACTTTAGAGGACTTGAATTTATATATTTTTTATACTACTTCGGGTGGCATACAAACACACGGCCAGCAGGATATGAAGCGGTTACCTTGGCTAAGGTAACCGCTTCATCTGTCTGCCTAACCATTTTCATGAGTCTGCCTTACCATATCCTGCTGGATAGAAACGCTATAAACGCTTCCGACATGAAATATCGGTCGCACACCACCATCCCTGCTACCAACGCAGGATCTCCTTCCTAAATAATTATCAAGTAACGTATATTCCTACTAAATATTTGAATGCATCGAAATTGACTTCAGATTACTGCAGCATCGAAAAAATAATGCTGTTTAAAAATACAAGCATAGACCACATCCCATCATCTCTTGTCGTGCTAAGAGACATATCTATGTAGAATAGTAAAGAAAAATCTTAGGTTTTACGCCACCGGCGCTTTATTCGCCATTTCTCATAATATTGTCCACGAACATTTAACAACATAAACAAGGATTTGCGTCGGTGTCCATAGTCCATACCCATGTGTACAGGAATGGGGACCTACCGCCGAAGCTGATGGAAAATTAAACCACTGCTTAGATTGCTGCTAATTATGTTTAGGTCAGCTGGTAGAAACCCCAGAGCTCTACCGACTAAGCTGAAGATATTTGTCAGGCTTCAGTCCCAGGTCCGCATCAGTATTCGTTGACCATTATACCTCCCAGATATACCAAATATTAGAATAAATGTGAAAACGAAACGAGGCTAAACAATACGACACATAGGTAACGAATATTGATAGCTAAAATATCTTAACACGTCGCTAATATTTTTGCACCCTATCTATCTATGTCAACAGATTTGAAATGTTAATATTTAAGATTGATTTGTTACATTGTGTACAAAATAGATTCTTACGATCATAGATTCTGTGTACAGAATCTATGGGAATTTATCATAGCCCGTGTAATAAATGTCCTCCGACCCTGACCGAGTCTGCCTTACCAATATCTTACGAATCGATGTTATATATAAAGCAAGAAATTATGATAATCATTTTCGTGATATTTTAAAGAAAGTCAGCTTACGTATAATATTTTTAGAATTTCCAATCCTTATTTTTTTTTGTTTATTTATTTAAGATTTACAAGTTTCACAGAAACAGATTGACTTGAACTTCGCGAAGACAAAGCTGATACAATTTAGACCCTACCAAAAACCTTCATTAGACATTAATTTTTATTATAACAATATTAAATTAGAATACGTTGACACGGTAAACTTATTAGGCCTACAAATTGACACACACATAAACTGGAAAAACCACATTAAAAAAATTAAAGCCAAACTATGTAGTTTCTCTTACGCATTAAGAGAACTACGTCAAGCTACAGACGTTAATACCGCCATTTCAGCATACCATGCCTATGCCGCCTCATGGTTAACATACGGGATCATACTCTGGGGTAACAGTGTGGATGTGGGACAACTCTTTACTGTCCAAAAAAGATGCATTAGGGTCCTCGCTAATATAAAAGCTCCCGACATCTATACACCAAACTTTCACAAAACTTATTTTGTTAAATATAAAATACTGTCCGTAACATCTCTATACATCCTAGAGATATGTAAATTTGTTAAAAAATATCCCGACTTCTTTACAAAAGCAGTCAATAGATCACGTAAAGTTAGAAAGCAGTTCAGACACAAGCTAATAAAACCAAAATCAAATCTTGCTATGCATAGTTCTAGCCCTAATTCGATGGCCGTCGAAATATTTAACAAATTACCAAATAAAATAAAAGATATTGACCAAGGAGCAAGCTTCATTAAAAAATTAAAGACCTTACTAGTAGCCAAATGTTATTATACTCTTGACGAATTTTTGAATGATAAATTAGATGACATTTAATAAACCGTTCCGTACACTTCAGACTGTTGCCATACCCATAAAGGGTCATAATATGTAATAACTTAAAACTAACATGTATTTTAAGATCGACATGTACCTACATATTATATACAATAAAGATATTGAGTATTGAGATACATAATATATAGTTACAATACAATATTCTTTAATGCACTAAATAAAAGATTTTACTAAGTACAAAGGCCGGCCTTATCACTAAGCGATGTCTTCCAGACAATCTTAAGGTAGAGGAAGCGAGAATGATAGAAAGCAAATATTTTATAAATAGCATTATAAAATCACAAATGTTATTATCTGCTGTAATAAAATACGACAATTTACACACAGAAACGAGCAACTACGTTATAAAAGCAACAAATTAAATGTAGCGATTAAAACACAACGATAGATTAAATCAACTTTAATCGGTAGTTAGGGTGTAATATATATAAATATAAGTAACTAGCTGACTAAAGCATACATCTGTTTAGAGAAACAGAACAGAAAAAAAAAATATTCAGAGGCATAAGATGTTTTTCCGGGATAAAAAGTATCCTGTGTGACTCTCCAAGCTTTGAGCTTATCCTCACAAAAAAATCATACGAATCCATTGGTTCTTTTCGACGTACAAGAAGGTTGTCCTTATTTTACGTCGTCCATTGGTTTTAATGGTCAATAAATGTGAAAGTGTGGTTGTTTGTTTTTACAAACAAACATAAACAGTCAATACCGTTATAATAACTTTATAATAACTTCTATATTCGATTTACTATAAAATCATTCTCCCATAGTGTAGCCCGTTGTTACACCCTCGCTTACCCCTGTATTAATAATTGGATTCTTTGGAGGGCCTCAGCCTACAATATATTGCGCCAATTTCTCTGCCAACATTATCAGATTTATCATAAGTAACGGAATCATATTAAAGTTAACAAAGCCCGCTGTGCTATTAATAAGGTTTTCATTTTACTAGGTCGGAAACCAAAATAATCATACGCCCCAATTCTCTAACGCAATCTAATCAAACAATACTCTGAGAAATACGACACAATATAGACATTATTCTATAGTTTTAGTCGGAAAAGTAACATACACATTGTTAAGTTTCTTGTACGAAACCTGTCAACAATATTATTGTTGACTGGTTTTGTACAAGAACGGAAAACATTTCTATTGCAAATGGTTTAGAACAAATACGGAAGTCTTTGATCGCAACTGTGATCGCAACTAGTTTTGTATAAGGATAAAAGGAGGAAAATGGTTTCGATCGTAATTGGTTACGAAGCGTCACTCTAGTAAACGGTCGTAGGGGTCCAGCCCAGTGTCAGTCAGAATAAGTGATCACACTAACATGATTCCTTGTCTCAGTTGTCTCTATAAAAGCACACAACTTTATTATTATGTTCATTTGCACACAACCTTTTTCTCTATAAATAGAGAGTGACCGACACGTGTCAATAAATAAGAATCTTAGATCACTAATTCTATCAGAAAAGAAAATAAATAAAGTTTTGATATGAACACTTTTAGAATCATATCTCTGTCATCAATTTGTCATACAAGACCTTCCAGTATGTTCGACTTATTGTTCAACCTGTTGAACATTTTGTTCTTGAACAAACTGTTCTTGAATGATGCGATTAGTTTAAATTATTATTATTTAAATAGTTGTCTTGGCCAACTTGACAGAATATTATAAATATTTTGAAAAATGAAAAAAATCACCTGCGCCCCCTAGGTGGGATTTGAACCCACGACCCCTCGATGACCGGTCGAGTGCTCTTCCAACTTAGCGACCAGGAAGGTTTGTGTTGCTGACGAATTATTGCATCTTATATTCTACTGCGTGAGTCACAGTGTGGCGTCATCAACCTATTAAGTAATTTATACTAATAAACAAGGTGCGATTAGTTTATATGAATACATACTTGATATGTTGTAAAATAAGATAATCATACGTATTTATATTACATACATTTAAGAAAAGTGCCTACTTCGTAAAAGAAAATATTTGAAGCACGTCTCTTCATTACGTTGGATTCCTACATTTCATTTTTAACAATGTTGAATTTGTGAAATTCTCAAAATATTAAATAAAGAATCGCTCCAAAGTGAGTATGTATTTCAATATTTATTTTGTAAATTTTTTCATTCACTTAACGTAGCAAAAAATACCGTCTTATTTTATGATTTATTTTGTGGTCGCTGTGAACACTGTGATGGAATATTTTTGGAATAATCACCACTAGACGTAGTTTACAAAAACTTTTAATAATTTTACAAAATGTTTAATATTGATTATTCATAATTAAGGCGCTTAATATTTTCAACATTTTCAATCAACTGACGGATCGAAAGTTTAAATAATGGGAAGAAAATTGTCCAAATTGATTAAACAAAATGATCGAAAGACGGATTAGGGAAAAATCCGTTGTTCTCATGAGGCCAGTCCACATTGCTTGAAAAATTACTTGAGCTTAAATATCTTTCTATTGAAGAACCAATTTTTCTTCAATCGATATATCATTGGGTAAGTTGATGATGACGATTAGTAAAATAAAATCGTCAACAGAATAGTTATCCCTTATCTATTACTAGCTTGCGATCGTGATTTCGAATGCACGTATCCCGTTAACCGGTGATATGTTACCGGGGTTCGCGGGATAGCTACCTGTATGCCAAATAATATAAATATTCCTGGACAACTTACACACTATTATCTTGTCCCAAACTAAGCGTTTACTAACTGATATAATAATTACATAAAAAAAAATAACTTCATACATATAAAACACCAAGACTAACAGAAATGTTCATGCACATAAATATTTGGCTCATGCGGGAATCGAAGCCGCGACCTCGGAGTCAAAGTGGCGATTGCTATTCTAGCCATTCGTCAATTTTCACGTTATACCCGATCCATCCAGTGGTATGAGATATTTCTATATCTTATATTTATATTCGGATTTCGAAAATACTTCAACAATACTGAACTAATGCTTATAATTATTTGGCCGTGTGGTTTCCCGTGGATGAATTTAGAATCACTGCGTTTCTTCCCGTGGATGTCGTACAAGGCGTCTAAGGGAAATACATTATCAAATATCGATCAGGTCTCCCCAACCCGTTTAGCCAGCGTGGGGAGTGTAGGCCAAATCCTCCTTCCGTCTAGGACGGACGAGAGAGGGTCGTGCTCCTGTAGTGGAGACTAAAATGGACCTGATGATGATGATGCTTATAATTATTAATCAACTAATTTGAGTAAAGTAGTGCTCTTTTTAGGGTTCCGAACCTCAAAAGGAAAAACGGAACCCTTATAAGATCACTTTGTTGTCCGTCTATCTGTCTGTCTGTCTGTCTGTCTGTCTGTCTGTCTGTCTGTCTGTCTGTCTGTCTGTCTGTCTGTCTGTCTGTCTGTCTGTCTGTCTGTCTGTCTGTCTGTCTGTCTGTCTGTCAAACATTTCTATGTCGAGAATGCGTGGAGGTATCAAGCTGAAATTTGAACTGTATACACAGGTCTACGGTCCCATGAAGTTAAAAAAAAATCAAACTGCTAAGTTTACGTAGAAAAAAGTTACGGCCGTTTATTCAGCAAAAAACGCATATTTCGACACACTCAAAGGAATCAAAACCTATAGGGTACTTCCCGTTGACCTAGAACTATGAAATTTGGCAAGTAACATCGTTATAGACTACAAGTACAGGAATAAATCTCAAAACTATACATTAGTAAATAGATCTAAAAAAATAGGGGGTCTATATTTTTTATAGGGTGTCGAAATTTCAAATTGAAACTACTAGTTCAAATGGGGTATCATATGAAAGGGCTTGATGTACACATTGCAAAATATATTTTATTTATTTTTTTCGACGCATTATTTCTTATTTATAATGAAAAATATCAAATTTAATAATGATACTACGTACCTACGGAACCCTCGGTGGGCGAGTCCGACTCGCACTTGTCCGGTTTTTTTATTTCAAACTTGAACCACATTTTTATTCATGGCATTGAACGGTGTTTGAATATTCAAGAGCCAGTTATTTCAGTAGCTACATACATATTTAGTACTTACCTATTTGGATCTAAGACATAACAAAAGTTATAAATGTGTGTCTATTTTGAGTTATAAATATAACGTTGGTCAGAGTTAGGAACTATGCCAAACTCGACAACTATTCGCAAAGGGTTGGGTGAGAGAATTCGCATTTACCACGTTATTTTTTGCTGTTTATATATGGGGTGATTTCATGCAATTTATTACTTAGCTTGGGCATTTATTTACTCCTTTAGCACGTACTTACGTTTTATTAACCTGTTTTTATTATAAAGACGAGAAATTGTTGTGCTTATTATAATTTTTCAATATGGCAAACGAAATAAAACGTAGGAAAGTTACAAATAACAGCTTGAATATTGTAACATTTTCACTATGGACACACAGGACAGGATCACCTGTCCTGAGGAACCACGAAAGGTACGTGTCATTCGTAACACTACTTTTTTTACGCCCTACGCGCGGGATGGAGGTAACTACGGGAAGAAGGTGGTGAATCCTCATGGATACACCGTAACATAAGGCTACGTTGGTTATGTCGGACTCTTACCGACTAAACACCACCTAGGGATTGCTTTTAGCCTTGCGGGCCCTTAAAATCTTCATCTAAGCGATCGCCCTGTCGGACTACGCAAACGCCGCTCACGAATGAACGTAAGTCAAGCGAAAATAGCAAACCCCATGAAGTGGGGTGTGCCACTAGACATGTGAGGGGCTCGAGGTGGTCGACTTAGTTAGTGAGTTTTGAGTTTTGAGTCCAGGTAGTCGCAGACTTCTGAAGTCTGCGACTACTTGGACTTGGGTGGTCGTATCCCTTATATATGATCTCTGTATTTTAATCCTCGACCCAAAAGAAAAGTTTGACGTATCTGCCTATGTATCAGTGCTTTTGTGTCTGCGTGTCTGCCTGTGGCATTGTATGCTCCTAAACGAATAGACCGATTTTGATTTGATTTTTTTTTTGTTGGAACCCTAACATAATCGTGTTGGTTCTTAGCCATTATTAAAGAAAAACTTTATCTTCTCTATTTTATTACGAGATATAAGCAACTTCCACGGATTTGATCTATTTCGAATTTGGCAAAAAGAACATAGTTACCGATTTGAACGCAGACCTGCTCAACAAGTTGGAACGACTTCTCAACAGCTGCATACGTTTCGCGTTCGGGCTTCGGAAGTACGACCACGTTTCAGCTTATCGACTTCAATTAAAATGGCTGCCTATTCGTCAGCGTAGAAGTGTGCGCATCCTCACTACCCTCTTCTCTATTCTCAATGACAATGCCTCTCCGCTTTATCTGAAAAGCAAATTCCAACCCCTCTGTTCTCTTCACTCTAAGAACCTCCGCTCTGAAGACAATCTACTCCTTTTTTGCCCTCCTCATCACTCTGGTTTCGTAGACCAATCTTTCCAGATCCAGTCCATCCGTCTTTGGAATACGCTACCTGTTGAAATCAGGAAGGCTTTAACTCGGAACTCATTTAAATCTATGACACGTACCTATTTCTTTAAAACATCAAAGCATCTGCAGACATAGTATGTTTCTAAACGGATATATATTTTGTATGTATATGTATGTATATATATATATATATATATATATATATATATATATATATATATGTATATGTATGTATGTATGTATGTGTAAATTTATGTATATGATTAAGTATTCATATGTATGTTATGTATTTCATCTATTATGTATTCCGGTCTCTATATATTTATGTTGAGAAGTACTATTCATCTATAATGCTTTTGTTAACTGTTTTATTTTTTGACACGTCATTAATTTAATATTACTATTCGCCTTGTGCACCTACCATGTCTTATCTCTGCATCACCCTAAGGTTGACTGGTAGAGAATGCTTGTATAGCATTAAGTCCGCCTTTGTACATTCCTTGTATGTGCATGAAGATTAAATAAATAAATAAAAACATAGTAAGCTTGTTGAAAATATTATATGCTGCAGCATCACTAGAAATCTACAGGACACCCAACTCCTCATCAACTTACAGCAAAGGTATCTTGTTTGCACTCATTGTAATGATCGCAATGATTACATTATACATAGTGTAGTGTATAATATAAATATATATTTTAAAGCGTTTAATTCAATATCCTCGTCTGATTGGACTATCTCGAAAACGCTCCATACAAAAGGCCACCACGTTATGACGTCACACCTTGCTATTTTATATGCATTAAATCAGAAATTTGTACGACAGCTATGTTAAATATTGCGTTTATATAACTAGTGCCGTAACAAAAGTTATAGTATTTTTTACTGTTGGTATACAATGATAATATTTATTTTTTATAATTATTTTATACTTTTAAAATGGACTATCCCACCAAACTTTGATCGACCATAAAGCACGTCGGACAGTTATTAAAATTTTAAGATCGCAGATCGTTCTATTTTTATGTATTTTACGTTACTGATAGAGAGTTTTTATAATTTTGTAACATTAGCAATTAGCCTAAAGATACTAAATGTGGTATACAACCATGTCATTTTCTATACCTGGTGGTGGTAATGGTGGGATACGGGTCTCCCCTCAATCGAAGAGGTTTAGAGCATACTCTACCACGCTACTCAACTGCGTGTTGAAGGAGGCTAATGTTTTCAAGCCGCCCGGCGCCCTAGGCCACTGACTTGGCTTAACAACTGTCATCTAATGACAACAGCCGGGACCGACGGCGTTACGTGCCCTCCGATCCGAGGAGCTGGAGATAAATAAACCCATCCATAGACAGACTGCTGGACGTTGCTTAACTTCCGTTTTCAATTAGACTGACATGCGCAACGACGACATCGAGCTCCTCATATGAATGCTCATACAATTAAGTACTCGATTATATTTTCATGATTAAATGAGCACCTTTGTATCAATTTATGTGACTTTGTATAAAAAAGCACTTAGTAAATCATGGAAATATAAGATACCAACTAAAACAAAAATTACTTAGTCTAAAAGGTCTCATAAAAATACAGCTGCGTCTCGTTTTTTATCTTAGACTTGTAATGTAGGCCTGAAGTCGTATAACTTCAGCTGCTTTACATAAACAAATTAAGCGCACGATAAAATTATGGAAGTATTTTAGGTCGTTTTCTCAGAATTATTGACTTTCTGTTCCTTATTGTTTCGTGTAATATCAATAAGACACTTATGCTTTATTCCCTGTATGGTCTCACCCCGTAACATTGTATAAATTTGTGATTAGATAGCATCTTAATTTGCGCATACTGCAGCGACTAATCTAACCTATAAAAGATAAAGTATGTACCTATGTATGTTCCGTATAGACTCCGAAACGGCTGGACCGATTTCAATGAAATTTTCAGACAATCTTTAGATTGACCCAGCGGATAATCCTGCACCCCTGGACTACACGGACGAAGCCGCTGGTAACAGCTAGTTAGGTATAAAATAAGTAAACACAGTATTATATACACAGTAGATACAACACAGCAACTAAGAACGGAACAATATACGTTTTCTGTCACATCGTGTTTAATTCAGCAACTACGGAAACTCCACACTACTTCTAGTGTATGTCCTCACACATAAAATACGTGCTGGACGGTACATTCCCTAATCCAAACCTCGTTATAAACATCTTGTTGAATGAATCATCTAGTCATCTAGTTAAATGAATGGATATTTTAATGGAATTACGTATTCCAATTTGACTTTCACTTTGTCCTCAAAATGTTTTCAGAAAGTTGGCGAAGTTTTATAGTCTGTCTCTGCCATCATGGCCTTTAGGAATAAATCTTTATGAGATTGATAAGCAACTGCTTTCATAAACCTTTACGTTTGTTTTGATTGTATTTTATAAAACAATGACTTCGCCTTCTTTTGTAAGTAATTTCATTTAATTTTGATAAAAAATTAAGAAGCGATGGCTTTCGAGGATAAAAATTCGATTTAGATAATCATATATCAACAAATGATTGATTGGCCAGACTCATAAACTAAGCTAGTATATGGTTCGAAAACGTGAATCCATGAACGTTATAGTCGACGACAAATTAAAAGCATCTCCATACAATTCCAATTGTATGGAGAGGTAATGGAAACATTACGAGTACGAAAGTCATGACGCCAGGCAGGCAGGCATTTTAGGACTCTAGGTTGTGCTCTAGGTTCAAATCAAATCATATGGAAGAATTCACATCGCGGTAAAGTGTAAGTTTGTACTCTAATTCTGTTCTTGTACATTTTTGTATTGGTGCAATAAAGTATTGTATTGTGTTGTATTGTATCATATCTGTGCTCATATCGTAACGTAACATGCCGTCTTACCATAAAATTTATTTAAAAAAACTAACAAAAAAACATAATAGCGTTCTGTTTTTTACCGACTTGAAATGAGGAGTCGGCAAGACAAGATCAGATGATGGAATCCTAGGGAAATCGAGGGCAACCTTCAAATTTTATAGGCACTTTTAATGTTTCTCTTTTTATTTCTAAAGAAATGATGACTGAATATAAATATTCAGTCTTTTTTTTTAAAGTAACTTATTATAAATGACTACTTTCTTCTCGCGGCTTCAGAATACATAGTACCAATATAATATTATTCTTAAATAGAAAATATTTTTGCGCTCAATTTCGTCTAAATACGTTTAGTTAGTTAACAAGATTTTTTTTATTTACATTCATAGTTCAGACAAAAAAAACATGGGAAGTCTTCTGAAATGGATGGTTTTAAAACGCATAAAGAATTACAACTTTTATATGTTGTTGAATGTTGAATTGCTCTTTTCATAAAATGATTCAAAGTGACTTTTTATATTTTTCTGCGAGCCGCTGCACCGATTTTGACAAAATTTGGTAGATATGTGGGAAACGTTTATACATAGCAAACTTTATACTAACAAAATCGGTTCAATCCGCTGATGCGATTTTGATGAAGTTAGAAGTTTGAATTAATGGATAAGTAGAAGATATACGAGTACACTTGTTTAAAGACGTCATTATGATTTAAAAAACCAAACGTCGTCTCAATTGCCACGAAGAACTAAGTATTTATAGATGTTGGAATAATTTAGGGATCAAGTAAAATAAAAATGCAGAAAATTAATATGAATGTAAGCACATTATAATGTAAATATTTATTTGCAATAAACATATACATAATTCAATATCCAGTGGCCCTATGTATATACTTATACAACTTAAATATGCTTAGCATATTTAATATAAGTATTGTACGCAATATAGCTTTTCTATGTCAATAGTCCAATAACATCGAAGTTGGGTAGGTGAGGGACGACTCTTCTGAAGTCCGCGACTGTGCAGCAGAAACTGTAGCCTATGTCGATCCTGTCTGGCTGCCAGCGGAGCCAGTTGAAAGCGTTGTTGTTGCGGCACCGGTCAGGGCAGAACGTCAGCGAGCGAACCTCGGCCTCCGTATAGTAAGGGTTGTTGATACTAATAAAAGCAGTTCCCAGGCGGCGAGTCGGGTCGTATGCCACCTACAACACAGAATTAATTCATATGATGATTTGATATTTTTTACAACAAATTCGCTACTGTTGTTTCGAAATTTAAGGGGATGGTTCAAAGGGTAAGATCAATCGATTTTAACCATGTTAACTTTAGCTTTTTCAAAGAAAAATCTACGTTACCTTACAAAACTAAAGCCCTAAAATATTTTTTCCTTTTAAGTAATACAAAAGCTATTGTAATATTATTATATCGCTGTATATTATAACAGGTTCATATCGAAGCAATTTTCTAGAATTTCTAAGAAAAATATAAAATGTAACACCATTAATCCAGTTGTATGCGATTTGTAAAAGAACTGCAACTGCAACTTCTCACCATAAATTATGTTTATGGTAAGATGTTGCAAAAATAACTTTATTCAATAATTATTAAGTTGCTCGATTAAAATTGAGTAAAATTACTGAATGACTAAATTATTCTAATGTATGATTCTTGTATTCGTAATGTATTACTACAAATGACATAAGAATATTGCATAATTATATTATCATATTGCTCCTATTTTCAGATTTGATATTTGACATAGGTTATGACATTGTATTTTAATAATTTATTTGAAATCTTGCTACACTGTCGCATTGGGTAGTATATGCCTGTAATGATAGCTGTATGTTGATAAATAAATAAATAAATAAATATTTTTTATAATGTACGAAGACATTTTGCAATAGTTAATTTAACAGTTAAAACTGACAACACAAGCACAATAGCTTATACTAAAAAGTTGGATTTTTATGATAAAAGTATACCTTATAGTAATACAATGGTACAGGAAGACGTGGGTTGTTGTTTGCATCACGGTCCAAGAAAATATCAACCAGGTTATTGTTTTGATTGCGCAGTTGGCTCACGCCGAAGGTTCCAGTGTAGATAATGGTGTTATAGCCAGCTTCTCCAATGCGTGCACGAAGATTCTGAAAAACAGTAAATTTTAGTTAAAAAAACAAATCATAAAAATCCTTCTGGTCCAGTTTGAGACGCTGGAAAACCAAAGTACGTAATGTTAAGATATAATAGATTGCTTTATAATACATTTTTAGCTATTATATTACCTCCCTCAGTAGTATTTCCAAACAAATACGACAAGGGAGCATTTAAGAATAAATTCTATACTTATTTCCCATAAAAGGCTGGCATCGAATCGACGACCGGTTTTTGTTACTGTTTTTTTAAGCGGTGGTGATTACTTTCCATCAGGTGAGTCACATGCTCGTTTTCCGCTCTTAAATAAAAATCACCAGCTTTAAGTAGCTGGTATGCTCACAAGTAAGCACTGTGAAGACTTCCAAATAAAGGTATCTAATTATTTAAGCGGAAAGACTAGCTCTCAATACCGTTACAGTCCCTAACTGCACCTACGGAACAAAACTATATACTCGGGCTCATTACCAAACTGAGTGCTTGAAGAATAGCCTAGCATATAGAGTTTATGTACTTACTTGTTCAAGCCAGTTCCAGTTTCCAGCATTGAAAGGCTGCCATTGCGGCGCGGCGTTAATGAAGTAGAAGGTGGAACGTTGACCAGTTGCAAATACGAAATCGGACTTGGCAGAAAGGTGACCACGAGCAAGGAACTGGGAACTCGTCACATATTTATCTGCCAACTCTTGACCTACGAGTCCAGCAATTGTAGCTTTTTGTTGAACCTGAGTGTATAGGTTGTTAATACCAATACCAGGGAAGAAACTTCCAGCTGTTGAAGTAAAGATATATTATGTTAATATTTGGTTTTAATAATATGAGAAATTGATTAAAGTTCTTACATTTTTGGTCTGCACCAATCAACAATCCAAGGGGTTCAGAGCATACGCCACCATGCTACTAAACTGCGGGTTGGCGGAGGCTAATGTTTCCTGGAAACCTAAGGCTTTTGACTTAAAGATTGTCATGTAATGACAACAGCCGCAACTGACGGCTTTACTTTAAGCTCTTCGCAGAACGGAGAAATTCGAGATAAATAAATCCAAGACAGATTACGGTTAATGTTGCTTAACTCGCGTGATCGATTAGATTTCATGGTCCATGACGTCATCTAGGTGACCAATTAATTAATTTAAAATATTTGGTCGGTGTTGTCAAAAATATAATTGAACTAGATTAAATTCGAGGCTTCATATATTTTATTTATTATTTTACTAGCTGTCGCTCTCGCCTCGATTATTACTAAACTATAAAGTATTGAGAAACTTATTTCTGATCTATCAAATGGTATATAATAATAATAGTTCATAAAATAAACTAGGTCTATCGGAAAAATGTTTCCACCGTCATATAATCTATACAGCTATTATGATCTATGGCAATCATAGAGAAAGATATCATTTAGGTACTCGTCGGAACTTAAAGATTGTGCACTTAGTTGTTAATAACCTGTTAAGTATTGTATCTGTGTAGATAATTGGAATAGATAGCAAATGTCTCCAATCCACCTCTTTTTACTTTAGTTTGCTATTAGAAAGAGTATCTAAATATAAACTCAATGGGCTGTATAAATTTAATAACTTTGCCTCGATTTAGGCTCATAAAAAAAATTAAAGTCGAATAAAAATAATATAAAAATAAAATATATGATTGTTTTGATTTAAAAAAAATTTTTTGAATGTAATAATTATATTATGTCGTAAACAGTTATCATTAATAACTCCGCTTCTACTCGACGCATCAAGATAAAACATACAGACAAATATACAGACAGACAGACAATTCTGAAAATAATTATTATTGTTCTTATAAAGACTACAAATAAGTATTATTTTTTATTAAATATGTCATGTGAACAGGCCATGCATTGCAAAAGTGAGATTGGAACAAAAACAGAAGAAGTGCGACTTTAAGATATCGTCAGCCGAAAAATAGCTCTTGATTGTATTTCGAACTCTATAGATTTACACTACCATTTTGTACCACTATTGTGTTACGATAGCGTAAACTGCCTTGGCACTTATGTGTCATTTCAAATTTTTTTTTGGACATCACCAATTTATATGTTAGTAGAATAAAAATTAAATACGCACCCAACCAACTAGGTCTGTCGACTCCTGTCTGATGGATGACGTTGTTTTGCTTTTGGTCATACCACACATACAGTACTTCGAGACGGTTCTCATCGAAGCAAGAGAAATACCATGGGTGGAAGACGTTATCGACGTAGAAGCCCACACTAAAACCAAGAAGATACATCAGAAGAAATATTTGCACGATTTTTAAGGCTAATCTATACTAATATTATAAAGAGGTAAAGTTTATAAGTTTGTGTTGTTGTAGGGGGTAATCTCTGGATCTACTAAACAGATTTTGAAAATTCTTTTACCAATAGAAAGCCACGTTATTTGTGAGTGTCATAGGCTTATTAACCCGATAAATGAAAAGACTGTCGTAACGCGAGCGAAGCCGCGGGCGTAAGCTAGTTTATAATGTAATAACATGTACCTAAAATTTGTCATAGACTATATATTAATATGCAAAAAGAATATTTTTTCATAAACGCCGAGGAAACCGCGGGCGGAAGCTAATAACAGATATTTTTACTATTATTACTTTGTACTATTACCACAGTATAGGTACTAGTATTACGTACAGTATGGCCACTCCCTGCCGCTCTCTCTAGTCGACCTCACCTCTCCTTTGAGACAAATCTGGAACAGTTTGGATGGCGCCGCACGCACACACGGTCATTCACGCTCTGCACAGACGTCATTGTTTATGTAGTAGTAAACGACATGACATTTGTATGGAGTGGCCGGGGTGTGCTATTACTTATACTGTACTATTATCTGGCGCCACAACCTAATAAAATCATAATTCTTTGATAGTCGCGTATTGTGCGTGATCCAGAAAGGTTTCCTTCCGCGAACTCTCAAATGGAATGACTCCCTACCGAGGATTTCCTTGTATGGGATTATTTTGCAGTAATATGCATCTTCATCAACCCATATTCATCCCACTGACTGGACACGGGTCTTATCTCAATCGAAGGGATGTAGAGCGCACCCCACCACGCTGTTCAACTGCCAGTTTAACGGGGGTCAGTGTTTTCAAGCCACTTATAGACCACTGCATCGAATGACAACAGCTCGAACTGAGGGTTAACGTACCGTCTGAAGTACCAAGAAACTCGAGATAACTAAACGACTTTATTTAAGTTGGGTAATCGATTAAGAAAGACACGCGCAACGACGACCTGTGGTATAATAAACATTTAAAAAAACCTAATAACAAACATAAAAATTACAAGGGCAACACAAAAAAAAAACAGCCGGTAGTGACGCTTTTGCCAAAAGAGTTCCTTGTATAGGTAACAAAAGATAATACAAGATAGTAATATAAATATTTTTTTATCTGTGTGATAAAGATGTTTGATAACTATTTATGTAAGTAGGTAGCATAAAATTGATAGCTATTGTTTTTTTTATTATAATGGTCTCAGATGTATAGTAATGCTTATCTTAGTCACTCTCGGTCGACAACCAATAATGAAGAGGAATGTCAGTAATCGAGCCAAAGGTATCATGAAGACCTTTCTCGGAACCTACGTCCGTTCCAAATTTCTTTAAAATTGGTTTAGCCGTTTAGTGGTGCTAAGGTGACAAATAAACACACGGATTTTTAGATATGAATTATTAGAAGGTACCTAAAATGTTCATGAGGTAATTAGACGCTACTTAGTCCCACCTTTGTCCTAAATCCTAAACGAAGTAAAGTTTGTACTAATGGGTAATCGGCATAAAATTTTTATTTATTTATTTTGTGAATATACGCTTAAAATAGTTTGAAAACATAAACAGACTTGTTCATGCACATAAATATTTGTCTTGTACGGGATCGAACCCGTGACTGTCCATACCACAGGAGCAATTATTAGCAATTCGACCACGCAATTAAGCAAGCAGTAAATCTTGGGTAAGTGTGCTTGCATAAAACGACAGGTTGCCGATCCCGGCTCTCGATATGACAAAACTAAGAGTATGGATTAAAGTACAGTTTGGTTAGAATTTACACGTAACGGACAACTGTAAACGGGCTCTTTATTAACATGAAAATACTTCATGGTCTTGGTTATTGTTTTAATTTTAACTTTCGGTTTAATAAACTTTTGCGAACTAACTATGATTTTTACTCGACTGCAGAAGAATGCAGTGTTGTAAAATACTAATATAAACTCTATGTAATTCTTATGTCTAATTCTTTAGGATGCTCTACAGCTTAAACCGATATACAAAAATCAGAACCCCTCTTTGAACAAATTCCTGGACCCACGCTGGACATCACTAATCGTTTTAATGTTAATATCTAAAAGTAAAATAACTAACCGAATTACAATGTTGTTATTGAAGCATCTTTCATTTGTTCTTTCAGCATCGTGGAAGGAATGTGCTGAGCAGGTCAGACCGCCGAAAGCGCCGTTTCCACTCAACCAGCCAGAGCCAGAAACTAAGTTGCTGTTTACGCAGGTTGCTGTCTGAAATTAATCATTTTTCATTTTAGTTCAAAACAACCAAGCTATTAATTTAGTACCTCACCAAGAGCTTCCGCCTGTATTGTAACATTACAGATTCGAATTTGAGCATTACATTACTACTACCTCCCTGACTGACGAGCATTTACCTGTAATGTAACATTTCAGTTTCGATTTTAAGTATTTAGTTTATTGATTCCACAATGTCAAACGGAAGCAGTATCTGTTTCTTAGCACGACAATATTATTTACTTAAAAAAACAGTACATTAGCACAAAGACAATAAAGAATTTTTATCCAACATTGAAGCAAAAAAGTCAAAATGTTTAGGTATGGAAATTTGGCATTAATGTTATTATATTAGTGTTCCGTTTTAAATGATTATAATGATGATTGGGTCGGCAAGATTTGAATAATTCCTATGTTATTGCGAACGTTCAGAAGTTGAAATGACTGCTCTCCATCAGGCAGATCGAATGCCTTTCCTATCCTATCCTTTCTTAATGGTACAGAAAAAATCCGACTTTACACGAGTGGAGGCGTAGACAACTATCGGATTCAAAGCATCAGTAATATAATTACTTAAAGAAATATATTTAACGTCGTCAATCACACTTCATTCTTGTTGATAGGTATGTTGATACGATCATTAAAATCAGACCACAATTGAAAAAGATTTCGAGTAAAATAAAAATAAAATGCCGAATAGAATTTTTTCTACTTTTTGAAAATATCGGTGAATGATAACGACGAAAAAGGTACCTACCATAAAAAGCTGTGAACATAGACATACCTCTCCAAAGTAGTCAAAGTGTAGTGTTGGGCATGTTGGGTAACTGACGAAAAATTTTCATATGTTTTCCTAAATGGGAAATTATCGGGAAAATATTTTTCCCGATAATTTCCCATTATTCCCGGGATTTAATTCTATTTATTTTTATTTCAGAAAAAATATTTGTTTTTTTTCTACATTACCTAAGTTAATGTTACGTTATTTTTATGTTATGTAGAAAATTTACAAAATTATTCTAGAAATACGATTAAGTAACATATCTTATACAGAATCTGTAATATTTTGCAATCATTTCTTATCGTTTTATCTACGATTTTTTTTACTTACAGCAGATGACACAGTCGACGAAAGATTAGGATGCACAATAGTTCGACCAGAGCCGGTACACGCGATGCGCACTTGTTCGCCAGTGTTCAGGTTGATAATCCCAGTATTTCCAGTGGCTTCCATGTACGTGTTTCTGTGTATGTACACTGGCTGTGGCTGACCCAAGTCACCGTTCACCCTGATAGTGCACCCTGCAATACGATAAATATGTTGAATGTATTATAACATAGTATACATAACACAATAAATAATGATGTTATAAGCGATGGAATATTAGATACCGCGACATGTATACTATACGTATCAGATACGGTACACAAGTCCATAGTATGTTCTATCCCTATACTTCACAAAAAAAAATCTTTTTCCACAAATAAATAAACTTTTGCGATTTAAAATTCCGTTTTCTTACCATTTCTAGGTTCAGCGGCTTTTGTAGCATTTACCCATGTAGGTTCAACGTATTCCAGCCAGGTATCGAGATAGTCCTCAAATTCTTCCTCATTTAGCAACGTGGCGAACAAACCGGGCTCTGGCATCTCTGGGCGGTAAGCGATCGCAGCCATCACGATGCCGCTAAGCGCCAGCATCAATGCTAAGCGCGCCATCTTGTCTACTAACTTCAGAAATCGGTGAAACCCACAAACACTACTACCGGACTATGTCGTCGTGTCGATATCGCATTTTGTATTTATATCACACGTTTATCTTATTAATCAGAGTATATAATCAGTAATTATTAATCATAATTCAAGCTGTAATCTGTTTTATTTTGTGATATACCTAAGCACAAGATTGTACATTGTGATTAATACAACATAAAGAATTTCTTGGTATTATTTCACACTGATTTGCTTTACTTAAAATATTTTAGTCATAATCATAAATCTTTCATGATTTGTGATTTCATGAATTCTGAAGGTCTACTTTTCCTTAAATATACTTATTGTACTTTTAGCCACTCATCATATGACCTGTACACCTCCATTATGTTTTTTTACTATTTCAGTTATTAGTAATCTCTATCGCTTCTCTTTGCGTTCATCTCAATCTCAACTCGTTCCTTCGTATATTAGTCGTCATTGTGTGGCTGCAGACCGTCAAAATTTGCCTGATTTTCACAGATAAACAAGATTTTGACTGTTTATGAATTGTAACCGTAATATGAACATAATATTGTTAAACCGGTTACTCAATTTGTTTTCTAGCTCCTCTTCCTTACGATAATTTATATCATAGCTACAAAAGCCTACACGCCATCGAAAATTGAGATTGAGCATTCAGGATTGATGGATCTCGGAATGAAGTTTGGCTTAAAGTCAAAAGTCATGTCCATTATTATGAGATTATTTTAGAACCGAGCTAGATTAGATAAAGATGGGTATGATACACCTTACGGTTGCCGATTAGTATGCCTATCTGGAACAATTGAGAAAATTATTATTATTAATATCTCGAGAGGGACGTACTGCAGAGTACAGCTAAGCTAAGAACATGACGTAACTTAATAATTATTTAAATAGTTGATTTCGGCCAACGTGCTAAAATCATCACCATCATCATCAGGTCATTTTAGTCTCGACTACAGGAGCACGACCCTCTCTCGTCCGTCACAGACAGGAGGATTTGGCCTACACTCCCCACAATGGCCAGACGGGTTGGAGAGGCCTGATCAATGTTTTATAATGTCTTTCCCTTAGTCGCCTTGTACGACATCCACGGGAAGAGATGGAGTTATTCTATTCTAGTCTGCCGGAAACCACACGGCCATTATGCCGGAAACCACATTGCTAAAATATTATAGATAATTTAAAGATGGAAAAAATTACATCCCCCGCCTAGATGGAAATTGAACACCGTCACAGTTTCACAGCAGTAAATATCGATGCCTTACAGCCGAAAAGGGATAAGCGCCATTTTTCGGAGAATGGACTTAAATATATGGCCAGAATTGTCTTTTTTTTCTGCGTCGTTTGGTCTGGGTTACATGTTTCTAAGTGACACTTTATGTCGCTTAGGCGGTAGTAATAATAGGGTCGTGAGCTAAATTTATTCGCTGCAAACGACAAAAATTTTGAAGTTTTTTTTTTTTTGGTTGTTGATCAAAGCATATTTGAAAACAAAATAACTTATGCTTTTTGGGCTCTCTGTAATATTCAATCATTAGAACGTTAACCTATTTTTGCTGCAAGCAAACATTCAGAAACATACGTTTATGATATTTTGCTTATAAATAATTATTTGTTAAATTCGGGTTAGTATTGCCTGTTCCTTTATAAAATATATTGGTCGTTTATTGTAGTTAGGCTTTATTTGGCGTTTAGTATATTTTTCCCGTTTCATAGAAAGCAAAAAGGAGGTTATTACATATAGCCCCTTTAAATATTTAGAATTAGTTTGTCGCTTATCCTTTTTTTTCCCTCCCAATAATTAAACGATTCCGGCGGTTAGATAAAAAGGTAGAACTAAAAGTTATCCTTATACCAGTCCATTCTCAACGTCTTTGTCGTTTACCCTTTCAATAATAATTTTCAAATGTCAGTTGTCGGTATCGTTCTATTGAAACTACGGGTCCAAGCGACAACAAGACGAACCTTCAATTATGATAATTCTATAGGTAAAGAATAAGTTATATTTTTGTTACACTCCTATAGTTGATACTTTAAAATATTTTATGAATAAAACAAAGACTTGAGACAAACAATTGTGATATTAACAGTGTACTAATCTTAAGAATACTTGTATATACTTAAATGAACGTTGTAAACTTCAATTTCATAATTAACTAGCTTTCGCCCGCGACTTCGCTCGCGTGACATTCGGGGCAAACACATGTTTACTCATTAATCAATAGAAGTAATCGTGTAAAATTTAGGATAAAATAGTCCAACTAATCTCGTTTTCCCATACAAACTTTAGACCTCCGTTTCACCCTCTTAGAGGTAAAATTTAAAAAAATCTTTATATGTAATTCGTGTCCACTACGTTATATTTTCAAATCGTTGCCATTATCGTAAATCCCAGAAAACCATAGAATCAACACCCATATTGATATTATAACATTTCAACCCCATTGCGCCCCTACAGAGTTGTCACGTCGAGTATGTTGAAATAGTTGTTTTTTTCGTAATCCATATACCATAAAAACAATACATATGACGATTGTCAGACTTTTTCACCACATTTTAGACATTTCAACGCGATCGCACCCCAATAGGAGATAATAATCACGTTACCGCCCTACGGTTACAATAAATAACAATAATAGGTAAATTCTGGGATAAAAACTATCTTAGGTACATACCTAACGGGAAAGGACATCCTTTCCCGGGACTCCAGGTATCTCTCAACCAAATTTCATCTAAATTGGTCCAGAGATTTAAGCGTGAAGAGGTAACAGACATTCTATCGCATTTATAATATTAGTATGGATTGGCGTTCCGAAAACCCGTAAATACTACACATATATTGATATATAGACATTTCAATCTCATCGCATCTCAATAGAAGATGATGGACACGTTAGCCATGTTGAATTTTAAAATCGTTGTTATTTTCGTAATCAGCGACCCGATAAACCATACAATACCCATGACAATTTTCAGACTTTTTGACCCCCATTTTACCTTTTAGGGGTTGATATTTTCAAATCGATGCCATTTTTGTAATTGACTTCCCAGAAAACCATAGAATCAATACCCATCAATATGGGTATATCAATATAATTATGACATTTTAACCCCACCGTACCCCACCGTACAGGGGTGATTTTAAGTCATGTCGGCTATGTTGGATTATAAAATAGTTGTTGTTTTCGTAATCAGCGACCCGATAAACCATAAAAACAATACCCATGACGATTTTCAGACTTTTTCACCCTGTTTTACCGCTTTAGGGGTTGAATTTTGAAAAATCCTGAAACATGTGTTTACTAATTTATCTATAGAAGTACTCGTGTAAAGTTTCGGATAAAATAGTCCAACTAATCTTGTTTCCCCATACAAACTTTGGATCCCCGTTTCACCCCCTTAGGGGATGAATTTTGAAAAATCTTTTCTTAGTGCACCCTTAGACATCATAAGGAACCTACGTGCCAAATTTGGAAGCTCTAGACCCAGCAGTTTGGGCTGTGCGTTGATATATATCATCAGTCACTCAGTTTCTTCTTTTACATATTTCAACCCCATCGCATCCCCACAGGGGTGATTTTATGTCACGTCGGCTATGTTACATCATAAAATAGTTGTTGTTTTCGTAATCAGCGACCCGATAAACCATAAAAACAATACCCATGATGATTTTCAGAGTCATACAACCCTTTTTACCCTTTTAGGGGTTGAATTTTGAAAAATCCTGAAACACGTATTTACTCATTTCTCAATAGAAGTACTCATGTAAAGTTTCGGATAAAATAGTCCAACTAATCTTGTTTTCCCATACAAGCTTTGGAACCTCGTTTCACCCCCTTAGGGGTAGAATTTTGAAAAATTCTTTCTTAGTGCACCCCTAGACGTCATAAGGAACCTACTTGCCAAATTTGGAATCTCTAGACCCAGCGGTTTGGGCTGTGCGTATATATATATGTCAGTCAGTCAGTTGCTTCTTTTATAGATTTAGATAGTTAGATGAAAATTGATTTCGACTAGATATTTCAATTCTATTTTAATTATTTTTAATTATATTTAATTCTAAGTTGATTTGATCTCGGATACTTATGACCGTAATAAGAGCGTTTATTACAAACAATTGTTATTAAGTATTACATATTACATTTTAGTATGTGGCATTCATTTCTGTGTCAATTAAAGACTGATTTGATTCATTTTTTTTTTCATTTTTAGTACCCCTAGGGCGAACCTGAAATCTTTTCTACTCGAAAAAATATTTTTTAAGAAGAAACACATCGAAAGAGTATTCTAATAAGCAAATTATTCCTATTAAAAAAATCTACTTATACAATTTTGCATTCAGTAAATTTTCATTTGATAGCTGGTTATACCATATTTCCTCAATTTTATTTTCAATAATCACACACTTGTGCTATTTTAGTTCAATTATAATGAAATATGAGATGTAGTTATATCATTTTTGCTGGAAGCGAATAATTCTTGTATTTTCATTTACGACATTTTGCCTGTTTGTGAAATGAGATCATTTGAGGATTAGCACTAGAGATATAGCACTAGAGATTAGAAACAGGGGTTGCAAGTTGAATTATAAAAAAATAACACTGTAATTCAATAGATAGTATGTTAAGTACAACATAAACACATTTCCAGCCTCTCGGAAACTAAACTGTAGTTTTTATGAATTTTTTTCATAAAATTTTAACTTTAAATCACTCTCCTGTAAAATTTGAAATATGCCGCTTATCCCTTTTCGGCTGTAAGGCATCGATATAAATGCAAAAATTCGCCGCCATCACAAACCTTCCCGGTTGTTCAGCTGGAAACAGCACTCGACCGGTAATCGAGAGGTCGTGAGTTCAAATCCCACGTAGACGGGGAGGTGAATTTTTCCACTTTTTTAGTAATTAAATAATAGTAAAATTCACCTCAACTGAAGATGAAGTGAATTTTCCTGTTTTTAAAATATTTATAATGACATAACTTTTCAAACGCAGGCACTTTGGAAACTATTATACTGTATTAAACTTATGTATAATAACTGAGACATGGACACGGACGGACAGTAAGACTAGGGCACAGAATAATCTAGAGCACCAAATAAAAGTCGCTCGCGACTCTAAGTACTACGAACGGGCTATGCTCAGTGTCTCCGAAGGATCGTATTAGAAACGCTTTAATGTTTTGGATTCGAGACAGCAACATAAAAGTATATTTTATTTGTTTTAGTCAGGAATTCGTCTTTCATATATTTATTGGATACACATTACGTTAGTAAAAATGACTGCAAATATATAATCAATCGTGTATCTGTATTATGTATTTGCAGTAAACGGTGATTTATGAGAGAAGTGTTCGTGACGTAAGATCTCTGGCACATCTTTTTTCTCATCATGATATATGTTTATATAATAAGGATAAATAAGCAAAAATTTATCAATCTATCAATGAGGCTCTTGCGCTCATAGATCAAATTAAAAAAAATGCGCTCTCCAGCCACATTGGGTCTCTCACACGTCTATACTCTCAATAGTCGCGATTACGATATAAACCCGATTCTATCTTAGGCCGTGCGCTAAACCACAGGCGGCCCGCGGCGTGTTACCACTCCGTGCGCCCGCCGCGGCCCAAGCGCATGCGGCGGGCGCCAGCCGCGTGCTTGGGCGTGCACGGAACGGGCGCCTGCGCCGTGCTCGCCCCTGTCCGCCGCGCGTGTGAACATCCGCGGCACACGCCCGCGCCATGTAGCGCTGCGCATACTATTTTTTAAAACAGACACGCGAGCGTGCACCCAAGCGATGTTTACCGCACGGCCTTAGAATATGACAAAATATAAAACGGTATGTTTAAAACCAGTTTACACTATATTACAGGGGGTTTTTAGAGATTGGATGCGGAAAGCCGAGGTCCAAAATCAGAGGCGGATAAGGAAGCCCTATGTTCAAGTAGACGAAAACAGTAAAGTAGTGATAATGGTGATATGACGCTGAATATTATAAGAATTCTAAAAGTGAATAATTAGATTAAGTTGTATATATATTATTTCTAGCTAGTATTCAACGCGACATTCAAGGCGTACAAGTACGTGCACGAGCGTGTAAACAGAGTGGATCGCGCGCCACGCTCGCGACCGCGCGTACGCTTGCACCCGTGCATGTGATCGCTAATCCCGTGCGTGTGATTGGTTAGCTTAGTCCGCCGCGTTAAGCTGCGTGACGAGCATCTTGCTGGATTGACGTACCATTACGAAACAAAGTATTTTTTTTTTAAAAAAAAGGGGTCCAAGGGCGTCATGGTTACCCCGCGAGCGAGGTGTTTAAACTAACTCGAAGTTGTCGTAAGGTTTTGTCAGAAAATGAGTGTTGTATGTCTATAAGTAAAATGTAAATCATGAACGATGCGTGATATTGTAATCCTGATAGTAATACTTTCAAAAACTCTTAGAACAATTTTGTTTTTACAAAGAGGGAACTTAATTAGTTTTTTCCCGGCGATAACATCGTAGTTCTAAAGCTTTGAATATCAGTGTTTAGGATGTTAAATAAGTAGTATGTTTTTCTTCACGGGCATGACATACAACCTCAAAGTTCGTTTTCAATAAAACATTATTCCATAGGAATTAAATGATAAAGTAGTTTAATACCCATATAATAACGCCTTATCAAACAAAGATATTATATTTATCATAATTAATAATATATTACCTAAGAACCGGATCACACAAGAGATTTTTGAGCGTAGGCATCGCGACATCGCTACGACACTTTGCGACCGTAAGATTTTTTTATACTACAGTTGGTATATTAAATCATGGTATAAAAATCATGATTTAGTATAAAAAAATATATTTCTTTTGACTATTTACCAATGTGCCGATCAACAAGTTTTTAGTCTCCTCACTTATCCCCTGGACTTCACTGTACATTGTCATTTTCGTACACTTTTCAGGTACACAGGAGACACAGTGGTGGTAATGTGAGGTGGGCCCTTCCCGATCACGTTATCACGATTCACGTTCACGGGAACACTGGAAACCACAATCATTAAATAGAAATTTTCGTAATTTTCATGTGCAACTGATTCAATTCAGCCGTGATCCATGTTGTTAATTAATTTGAAACCTGGCTTAGCTGCTTTTGTATGATGTATGAAAAATTAAGTATTGATGCAGTTGCTATTCCGCGACAGTGTAGTTCTTTGTGACTTCGTTTACGCCCAAAAGTCGCATGTGTGATAGCAGCCTTAGACCTGTAAACTCAGCTCAACTTTGCCTGTTTCACGTCACATTACTATCATCATGTTGAATAATGTATATAGATAAGGTACTTTTATAAAATCTGTGACAATAGTTTCATAAAAAAATGATATTACAACACATGTTAGACGACGTGAGTGTGTTATGTGTGTTTTTGTAGACCACGCCGGGTGCCAAACAAGCATACTACTCGCCTGAAGTAAAGGTAGGTAGGCTCGGTTACTGTAGCCTACTGATGCCTACAATAGAATTGGTATTGCAGCTGTGGTAGCGGGGGTGGCGGCGCGCGAGGGATATTCATGTTACGAGCGTTAATATGGCTGCAGTAACCGCTTCACATCAGGCGGGCCGTATGCTTGTCCGCCACCCGTCGTAGGATGATATAAACATGCTGCAGCTCCGCCAACCTGCAATTGAGCAGCGTGGTGGAGAATGCTCTACATCCTTTCGATTGAAGGGAGGCCCGTATCCCAGCAGTAGGGTGAATAAGGATTAAGGATATGCTGCAGTAGTTAGTGTGATTGCAAAGTAATATTTTCTAAGTACATACAATTTACCACACGTTAATTATAACGAGTAGATAAAATATACATCACACATTCACACCTATAATTTGAGTGACGTATAATCATAAAGCTAATATGAGGCATTATCTACTCTGCAACATCGTATAAAAGTAATTAATTATTATTAATTTCCGATTACAAGATATCTTGATCTTTTTTATTTTAGAAAACTTATTATTACGTTACTGATATTTATGTAGACAGAGAAAACCTTAGACAAATAATAGTTACCACCGCATTCCCAGGAGAAAAAGAGTATCTTCAAGACTCAAGATTTTATTTTGCAACAAACAGTAGGTACTGTAACAGACTTCTATTATGTTAAAAGTCGTTTCAGTATTTTCCTGAATATTTTTCGTTAGCCACTTAAATGAGCATTGTTAAACAAAGGCGGTTTTGTATGTTTATGAAGGAGATGAGACGGAGAGTGTTAATCCTTTGAGAATGAAAGAGATAAACTATGACGCGTTCGAAAATAGACGCGAGGGATGTAGGTTGCGTCGTTGGGGGACGCTTGCGCAAGAACAGGGCGGTTTCAGGGCAGTCGAGAGGGAGTCATATTAAAAGCTGGACGTAGGCGATTTCAGGATAGGATAGTCGGACGGGAGTCGTATTCAAAGCTGGACGTGGACGGTTTCAGGGTAGTACAGTCGGGCGGGGATGGTATACAAATTTAAATTAATGCAATTGAATAGATAAGTTTATCATTCGCTCTGAATTTGAACATTTTTAACATTTTCTTTGAAGTTTAAAGTGAAATATTTATGAGTTAATCACAAATATTTCCTTATTACTTGTATCTTTTTTTTTTTATTTCTATGAAACATTTTTCTATTGTTTATAAATATAAGGCTTGCATGTTATAAAAGATGAAAGTAGATCTTTAAGGACACTTGACATATTTACACCTGTCACAGCCAAGGAAATGTATATTTTATAGAAAAATATTATTCCATATCTTTAAAAAAAAATAGATATTAGGTTGGGGAAAAAGTCTTTTCGTATTTTATATGAAAATTCAAAACATTTTTTAATAAAGTTTATTTACATTTAACTAAAGTATGTAGGTGCCATTTTGTTCGACAACTTTTTGCCATCTTGTAGGTAGAGACATGATCCCATTACTATAGAAATTTTGGGACTTCTGTTCAAAAAACCACGACAAGTGGTTTTGGCAGTCTTCTCGTGATGTTAACCTGACATTGCCTAAAGAATTCTTAAGAGACCGAAACATGTGGAAATCAGAAGGTGCAAGGTCAGGACTATACGGCGGATGCATTAACACCTCCCAGTCAAACTCTCTTAATTTTTGCTGAGTGGCTAAAGATGTGTGAGGTCTAGCGTTATCATAATGAAAAATCACACCCCTTCTGTTAATTAATTCCGGCCGCTTTCTCTCAACTTTTTGCTTTAATCTCATCAGTTATTCACAGTAGAGTTCAGAATCGATAGTCCTGCCTGGCGATAACAGCTCATAATGAATAATGCCCTTCCAATCCCACCATACACACAGCATCACCTTGTTGCGGGTTAACCCGGGTTTTGCCAGAGTCTGTGAAGCCTGACCGGCCTTTGACTACGACCTTTTTCGCACGTTCTTGTCGTACGTGATCCACTTTTCATCACCAGTTATAAGCTTCTTCAAAAACGGTTCGCTTTCATTACGTCGTAGTAAAGAATCGCAAATGAGTACACGGTTCATTAGGTTTCTTTCAGTGAGATCGTAAGGCACCCAAATATCGAGCTTTTTAGTGTACCCAGCTTTTATCAAATGCGCCAAAACTGTTTTGTGGTCAATTCCTAATTCTTCAGCTACGTCGTAACTACTGATATGCCGATCTTGCTCCACTTTTTCAAAAATGGCATCCATTTTATCCGTAACAGGGCGACCAGGGCGACGTGCATCTTTCACATCAAAATTTCCTGATTGAAAACGCTTAAACCAAATTTGTGCTACTCTCACAGACACTGCACTAGGTCCATAAACGTTACAAATTTTTTTCGCAGCTTGCGTTGCATTTTTACCTTTTTTGTAGTAAAATTTTAAAATGTATCGTATTTCTTCATTAGATTCACTCATCTTGACAGTAAAAAAAACAAATGAAAATCACACATTTACCTAATTTGAATTTGGAATTATCTTTTTTAAAATTTAAACTTTTTAAAGATATCAAAACCTGCTAGATACAAATGGTATAACCAAAGAGATTTTATTACAAGTTCATACATACTATAATGCGAAAAGACTTTTTCCCCGACCTATTATATTGAACATTGCCGAAAGGTATAATCATATTCACATTGTTAAACGTAATATTGTAAACTAACTTATTCCTTATTAGGAATAACTTTTCTGAGGTTGTGACTATTTCAGCACACAGAATTGAGTCCGAAATGGCACACGACTTTGAGCATTTTAAAATTTAAAGATTTTTTCCCGGTATAAAGGCTTTTATATGTGTTAATTGGGCACCAACTGGACTATTTAAAAATAGTTGTGTCGTGGTTTTAAACCGACAAGCACCGAGGGAGGTTGTGGCTCAATTTCACATATAAAGCCTATTTGATGAAACGGTTTCCACTACTGTTCACGATCTACAAACCACTATCTGATAAAAAAAAAATAGAACAGTAATCGTCCTGTACTTTTGCAATAGAATGCTCGTTATGTACCTAAAGTGACTTTACATAAACTTTATACACAATTAAAATTACTTAGTTATAATTATAGTTATTAAATAGTAGGAAACTGTTTCATAAGTAAATTTTAATCCATATTATTCAGACAAGGAAGTAAATATATTTGGAGTGAACAATACTTTTGTTTTCACAATAGTAGGACCCGCGTTTACTTTGAACTGACCTATCATCTTTGATGAATTTGTTGTCAAGTAAATTATTAGAGTAAAAATTCTGTGATATGGGTCTGTATCTTAGGAGTTTTACGCTTTAAAATTCCGAAGAGAGGCACCGGGTGGTACGATTGGCTCCTTATCTATAATTATCTTTATAGGGAACTAATCATCCCATTTAGAGAAGGGACCCCACAGATTTTAATAATAATTGATTGTCCGGGCAATCAGTTCTTAGTTGTATTTTTAATTATAACTAATTCACGGGTCCTTATAAATTCAGTACAGATTTCAATATTTTACGATCTGACGTTTGTATTTTCTCCAAAATTCCATATAACGAGACATCCATCAGCCGGGCACTGTGTCACGAATACATGTGTTGAAATGTGTTCCACAACGTGGGGTTTAACTGAGCTGAGCAGTGCAGTTACAGAATGGAAGCGGCTTCTGAGAAAGTTAAGTTGCATGTTTATTTTCATTTCATGATAATTTCTGATATACATATCTTACTTTTAATTTCCGAGTTCACACAACGTACCGCTAGACGATCGCGAGGCCAATTCGTTCATTTTATTTTACATTTTCATGTTAAAATTTGAAGGTGGAAGTTACAGTACGTAAGATCTTAGGGGGTAAATACAGTTCTACTTAGTACCTCTTTCAGGCATTGCAAATGTTGAGGACAGTTGGTCCTGCTTTATAAATTATTATTATCATATTAACTTAATTACAATTTTAAATAGGTACATGTTATATAGCTTAGCGTTTACGAAAGTCTTTTCATTGATCGGGTTAATATATAGCCTTTTACACTCACAGATAACGTGGTTTTCTATTGGAAAGGATTTTCAGAATCGGTTCTATAGATTACCTCCCTACAACCCTACAAACTTACAAACTTTACCTGTTTATAATATTAGTATAGACTTATAACTAATGACCTCCTCATGTAAGGAAACATGACAGATGAGATTGCTGATTTTTCGCGCACGCTGCTCAACTGCGGGTTGGTGTAGGCCAGTGTTTTCAAACCGCCACTACCACTGACATGGCTTAACGAATGTCATCTAATGACAACAGCCCGGACCGACGCCTTAACGTGCCCTTCGAAGCCCGGAGGAGCTCGAGACATATAAATCCGTTCTTAGACAGGCTATGCAACATGAAAATATCACTTGCCGCTGCACGCCGCCATCCCAGCTGCGTTCCTAGAGTTCCTAGTGACGTCACTCATTAAAACACAAGCCAATACAATAGATACGATACAATAGACTTTTTATACCACATCGGGTGGCAAATGGGCTCCACATCAGGCAAGCCCTATGCCTGCCTTATGTCTGCCAGTAGTGGAGCGTGGAGCGGTTACTGTAGCCTATAAACTTAAAATAATGCTCGTGCGTCGCCAACCCCGCTACCGAAATAGCAACTCCTTCCTGCTTTACAACCTGACTCACTCGCAGGAAAACAGCAACGCTCTAGGCTTAATTGTAATTTAGCTGCGGTCATCTGTACCTACTTATCCAGGTGGGCAGCTTAAAATTATGCTTTGCTCTGCCTCTCTTTTACCAGAGTCTGGTTAATTAATCAGCAGGGCACAGAGGAGAAAGGTCACAGCCTAATGATAAGCTACCTGACTGGGGACGTACCTCCTCCTCACAGAATACTGCCAGTCTAATAGCAAATTGCTAGAAACCTAACACCGGATCATTGTGTTTCTGCGAATGAGTGACGCTACCAGGAAGGAAGGAATATCTAAATAGACAGCAGTGATGGCGGCGCACGAGCAATGTTCGTCTACGCTTCACATCAGGCGGACTGTTTCCCACCAGAGCAGTATAAAAAAGGGTCACGATAAATAAGTATTTGTAACAAATTATTAACATGATTAGATAACATACAATGAATCATAAACAGCAATCAAATGACATGAATTATCGGTTTCATACTAGTTTATCAAAAAAAAGAAATATGTAGTAAGATTGTCCGATCTTCTCTGGGAGCGCAGCATTGGCAGCACGCCAATGATACCCCTAAGATATTTATCTAACTTTTGTCCAAAGACCCAAAGTCAACAGGGTAGCGATAATCCAAAATACTTGAACCAAAATATACTTCTATTAAGTATATTTTGGTCACATTTGACGAGTTCGGTGGTCGAATGGCTGGCAATGGCCACTTTGACTCCGAGGTCGAGGGTTCGATCCCCGCATAATACAAATATTTTTGTGCATGAACATGTCTGTTTGTCTTGATCTAAGTGTTTTCTATGTATTTTATGTATGTATTTAAGTATAATATCAGTTATCACTAGTTACCCATATAGTTTGGTAGATAGGGCTGTGTAAAGTGTCTAGAAATATTTATTTTTAGCAATATAATTGTGAAAGTCTATTTCTATATCTATTTGTTACTTTTTTGCTTTTTACGACTGAACGGCTTTGAACGGTGTGAATGAAAATTGGTGTAGGCATAGATTATTCCTGAGGAAGGATAAAGGGTACCTTTTGACGGACGAACCTGCTGGCAGATCTATGTATCTTTTGACGGACGAACCTGCTGGCAGATCTATGTATCTACTCACCGTGTTTGGGTTTGTTAGAATGAGGGATACTGGAGCGTATTTTTTACATTTTTAAACTATATATTTATTATGTGAGAACCAACCTATATGTCTTTAAGGTTCAGAATCTTACTTACGTACAACGTCCAACGTTAACGTACGTCACGGGAAGATTACCTACCTTTTTTCATTGTACATTAAGGCGCGAAACACACGGCGGGGCGGGCCGGGCCGGTCAAATTGACCGCGAACGATAGTGCAAAGGGAATCCTATGCAACCACCGCACATGGAAGGCAAAAAGACCGCGCCGCCGCGGTGCCCGGCGGGCATTGACATGTCATATTATCATATCGGAGGGCAGCCGCGAGCATCGACAGTCAGACGCGGTCTTTATTGCTTTGCGGTCAAAAAGACTGCGCCGCACCGCCGTGTGTTTCGCGCCTAATCATATCATATCTTGTACTACCTAATTGGAACTTGTTACTACATCCAGCGACCTAAGCAGAAGAAATAAGTAGCAAGTTCCAATTACATTGTTACACACAGTTTGTATGTTATGTTAGACTATTGCGCTCTTGGCTCCATAACGATTATGCATTTTATAATTAGGGTTGCCTCTGCATCAAGAGATATTTCACTTTTTTTTTTTTGTGTGGACTGAGTAAACACTTTCCTTCGAACCCATGTTATACACTATGTCATTACACTGCAGTAACTGCAGTTTTACAAGCAAAGAAACCAAGAAACTTAAAACGACAGTTACGCGCAACTGATTCACTACTACTACTACATTGGTCATTTTCTAGAAACCATGAAAAATAAACTGTTTTTGCTTTAACACTGGCTTAAAAAGTAGCAACACTATTGTCATAAGAAGACAAAAACTGTTTATCTGTCTGTAACGTAATAGTCGAGTGCTTAGTGCGAGCATTTTGTTCGCGTTCGACCATGTCAACGTAAACAAGCCGATTAAAAAGAGAAGAACTCTCGTGTTATAAATTTTTAAGACGCGTGTTACATATCAAAATTATATGACTTACTTGCTCGCATTTTGAAGTGAGCAACCCAGGTAAGTTGAATAGGTAACATGCGTCTGGTAAATTGGCAATATGAATCTTTTTCTCAATTGGGTCGGCTTGTAAACGTTAACGCGTTCGAATGTGACAAAAACTCTGAATTCGCAAGGTTTTCGATCGTAACTAGTTACGAAGCTCTGGTTTCGTACACGACCGAAGGGTAAACAGATAGGCTTAGGATAATACACACAATACATTATCGGTGACACATTATTTTCTCGACGAAAATGAAACATTAGTTATAAAAATTGGTTGCCTGTAAAGTCGGTATACGGGCGAAAGTTTTACGTGACAACGACTTTGAGTGGTAAAATGTTTTCGAGTGGAAGGGACGCATGCCTTTCACTTTTTATGTCTGTCTCTCTCGCTCTTAGGCGGGCTAACCATGCCCGAGTGAAAGGGACGCGTGCCTCTCACTCGCTCTCATTGTGAGCGCATAACGTGAGCGCGTTTCTTGAAGTGTCACCCGGCTAACCAATTTATAAGACGTTGTCACGTCAATAAATATTAGTTCCTAAAGATGGTTCCCAACACCTAAGACCTACAAACATAACTGAAGCTGACGGCCAACTTACCTACTGACTTACAAAATGTCGGTAAAAAGATAAGATACTCAAACCTAAGCCTTTTGATGAATACAATGATTGATCTTAAACGTTATATACCTACTGTAGATATAGACGTATATTTAAACCATCTTAAATTTAACTGTACCGAACTGAATAGGACCCCGTTGTGCAGAATATATCCTACCCTCATGTTGTTATTTTTAGGGTTCCGAACCTCAAAAGGAAAAACGGGACCCTTATAAGATCACTTTGTTGTCCGTCTGTCTGTCTGTCTGTCTGTCTGTCTGTCAAGAATTTCTATGTCGAGAATGCGTGGAGGTATCAAGCTGAAATTTGAACTGTATACTCAGGTCTACGGTCCCATGAAGTTAAAAAAAAATCAAACTGCTAAGTTTACGTAGAAAAAAGTTACGGCCGTTTATTCAGCAAAAAACGCATATTTCGACACACTCAAGGGAATCAAAACCTATAGGGTACTTCCCGTTGACCTAGAACTATGAAATTTGGCAAGTAACATCGTTATAGACTACAAGTACAGGAATAAATCTCAAAACTATACATTTGTAAATAGATCTTAAAATAAAACCGTTTAAAAATAGGGGGTCTATATTTTTTATAGGGTGTCGAAATTTCAAATTGAAACTACTAGTTCAGATGGGGTATCATATGAAAGGGCTTGATGTACACATTGCAAAATATATTTTATTTATTTTTTTCGACGCATTATTTCTTATTTATAATGAAAAATATCAAATTTAATAATGATACTACGTACCTACGGAACCCTCGGTGGGCGAGTCCGACTCGCACTTGTCCGGTTTTTTTTAAGTTAAATCTATTTATAGTTTAATAGGAATAAAAATATCACGCAGTATAAGTTTCGGGAAGCATATGTCATGAAACTGCTAGAATCTGTTGCGAATATACATATAAAATCGATTTTAAGTTTCTCGCTATGTATATCTCTCAATTTGGCATAGTTTGCCGGATCTGTTTTGCATCATCATCATCATCAGGTCCATTTTAGTCTCCACTACAGGAGCACGACCTTCTCTCGTCCGTCCTAGACGGAAGGAGGATTTGGCCTACACTCCCCACGCCTGCCAAGCGGGTTGGGGAGGGGTATCTGTTTTGCATAACAGGGTTCAATTAGCAATTTTGCTTGGCTTAAATTTCGAAGCGCATTCACCGTGTAAATTTGGATTTTTGGAGACATGTAGTATGAGCATGATATGATTAATATTTTGTAAAGACAGACCATAATTTTCAACTATGTGTTTACAGCAAAAGTTGCATTAAATCAAAAGGGGGATGAACATTGTTACTGACTCTCTTTTTTTTAATAATGCTACTACATTTACTGCAGATGGTTTATGGCTTTCATTTGTTAACCTAAATATAAAAAATAAGGCAAAGACAATGAAACTTACTTAAAAAGTACATTTAAGTCAGTACCGTTTGACGATTATCGTATCCCAAATCTGGAAAACTTTTCCAGTCATACATAATTCATAACAGAAAAACGTTTCAATCCCTAAACCACTAGAACATTTTTATCTATGTACTTATTTGTTGGGTAAACTTCGGTGAGAAGGCGAGGTACGGATTAGATACGAAGGGTCTCGTGTCTGTCAGCCCTACACCACAATATAAGTACTCTAACTGGATCGTTCACGGTCAGTGCATCGCAGTCGCGCTGCCGTGATGCGACTGCCGCCCCCACTTCACTTACTTGCCCCCGCCTCCCCCTACTTTTCTGCTGGAGCGACTCTCAAGAAGATTACCCTTTATGGTTTTTATTAAGTTATTTACTTTGTTTCCGTAAATGGTTTTCTTTTTATTGTACGATGTCTGTTTAATCGGTGGTATTTAGTAGAATTGTTCTCTGAGAACTTATTACATCTATTGGATGTTATAAATTTTACATTGATTATCGTATGCATGCATATACAGTCGACTAATTCTCTCTCGACTCTCGATTAACCGGACTAATTGTTGTCGGTAGGCATTCGGAGAATCGAAAATCCGGATAATCGAGTGTATGAAGAAAAGCAAGTTTATTTTTTACTAGTTTATTAAATACAACAAGTACATAGCAACGAAAATCAATGTTTGTTAAGTAGGTAATTATTAAAAGTAACATTTTCGAACATACATATTTTCAATACTGCAGCCTTAATCACGTTGACATTCTTAAGATGTTGACACGCACGTCAGAGTGGAGTAACTATTGCTAACTAAGTAAGTTAACTAAAACAATAACAAAACGCGTGGGGCAGCGATCCCTCAAGGCGCGGGCGGGGTACGGTTCCGACAAGTTCTTGGTTGCAGATCGATTTTTAGGTTAGGTTATTTATAATTGGTCGCTGTTGGTAGTCCGGATAATCGCGAATCCGTATAACTGAGGGCCGGATAATCGAGTTTATACTGTACCTACTAATGTATTTCTCGGCATTGATATTACCAAGAATGTAAACCAAGCACGTGTTATCGCACCCCTTGTTTAGACGTGTTTACGGTTTCAGACTGGTTTTGCTATAGAAATTTGTAATGTTTAAGAAAAATTGTAGTACAATCAATGTAAGTATACACATAAATTCAGCAACACAGTACCCTACAAAAACTAATATGTACCTAGTTACTTAATACTGATTAATAAAGTATTAACACAACGGGTTGAAACAAAAGGTAAACAATGTTAATCGCGTATTTGTTATGTATCGGCATCGGCATCAACCTGTAATCATCCCACTGTTTCGAATACGGGTCACCCCTCAATCGAAGAGGTTTAGAGCATACTCCACCACGCAACTCAACTGTGGGTTGGCAGACGTCAGTATCAGCAGGCCTCCGTCACTCCATGTACTTGCGCGCTATAGTTACCTACCGCCCGGCCGAGCGGTCTCGGGCCGTTTGCGGACCAAATTCAGGCCCTGCGATTGCTGTGGGATCGCGCGGTGCGAAGCAATCACAACTGTACGCTTGAGCATTTAGGCACATTTTAGCATGCAGCGGTTGCTGACGCGACGGAGTAGGCTATTATAGCAGTAGGTTTTGGAAATTTTCTACTGAGTGAAGTATCTGTTACGCAGTAACTATTATGTAATCTGTGGTATCAGGCCCTGATTTAGCTTAACGACTGGAACTGAATGAACGTCATCTTATGACAATAACCGGGGCCGAGGGCTTAACGTGCCGTCCGAAGCCCAGAGGAGTTCGAAATAAATAAACCCATCCATGGACATGCTACAGTCGACATTGCTTAACTTCTGTGATCGATTAGACTGACACGAACATATAGAACAACTCCATCGAGCTACTCATTTTGAGATATTTTTTCTCTTTTTAGGGTTCCGTACCTCAAAAGTCTGTCTGTCTGTCAAGAATTTCTATGTCGAGAATGCGTGGAGGTATCAAGCTGAAATTTGAACTGTATACTCAGTTCTACGGTCCCATGAAGTTGTAAAAAAATCAAACTGCTAAGTTTAGGTAAAAAAAAGTTACGGCCGTATATTCAGCAAAAAACGCATATTACGACACATTCTCAAGGGAATCAAAACCTGTAGGGTACTTCCCGTTGACCTAGAACTATGAAATTTGGCAAGTAACATCGTTATAGACTACAAGTACAGGAATAAATCTCAAAACTATACATTTGTAAATAGATCTTAAACAATTGGGGTCTATATTTTTATAGGGTGTCGAAATTTCAAATTGAAACTACTAGTTCAAATGGGGTATCATATGAAAGGGCTTGATGTACACATTGCAAAATATATTTTATTTATTTTTTTCGACGCATTATTTCTTATTTCTAATGAAAAATATCAAAATTATAATGATCCACGTACGAAACCCTCGGTGGGTGGAGTCCGACTCGCACTTGGCCGGTTTTTTTAAGTACAGCCAACAAAAGTGATAACCTATGTACCACGGGCAGAAAGTAAATGGATTAACTTAGTTTAAAACTGTGCGGCACTGTGTGCAGGCTGAAATTTTGCTGCTAAAGTAATATATTTATTATTAGCCGACTTCAAAAAGGAGGTTATCAATTCAGAATTGCACGGTTTTCCTATATTTTAGACTAAACCCGCTTCTATTTAGATAGAACACATGTTTAGACATGTGTGCCAAATTTCATAAGTATGTTTCCTTATGCATATCTCAAAAACACTAAGTCGGATTGCAAAATTATTTTTTTAGTTGGACTAGATAATAGATATAGTTCTAGGTATAGGTCGCGTTAAGTCCCGTAGTTACTATATTGATGTTAACAACCGTAAAAATTTAAAATTATATAAGTTATCTTAGATAGATAGAACATATATAAGTGAAAAGAGAGGTAGAGAGCGTAATTGTAAGCCACCCGACTGGGGAAGTTACCTCCACCTCACAGAATACCGCAGCCAAATAACAATTCCCTAGAGGGTTGTTGTGTTCCTGCGAGTGAGTGAGGTCAATAAAAAGAAAGGAAGGAGATGCTGCGTTGGCAGCGGGAGTGGCGGCGCGCGAACGATATTTTATGTTGCGAGCGTAAATATGGTTACGGTAACCGTTTCACATCAGGCGAGCCGTATGCTTGTCTGCCACCCGACGTAGTATAAAAAAAAATCAAAGATGCTTGATAATTAAAGTCATCAAAATCCACCAAGATGTAACGAAGGCCTGTGCTGTAGATAAGGGAAAAGTTCTAAAGGAGATAACGGCGTAAATGCTACAATGAATAATGTATTTAATTCGAAGATTGATTTATTGCTCGGCCAATGTCTTAAAGTTTAAATTAATTGTTAGTTTAAAACAAAACATTAATTACAGTATAAATAACAAGTAACAATACACCTAACTTGTTGTTCAATTAATCTAAATTTCAGGGCCATGAAGTCGAGAGATTTAATTTCCTCACAACTTCGATCAACTTCGCCGGTGGTTGTGGATCTCGCCCACGTTTTATCCGGAGTATGATTTTATTTGTGGTTGACGTAACAAACATTAATAAATTGTAACATAAAAATACTTACAATTTTGTAAGTACATATTCCCATGTCACATGCCAAACCGACTATATGCCATAAAAATGTCATTGGCGTACGTAGCTACGTAGTTATTTATTTATTTTTGTAATAAATGGATTTCCAATTTTTCTTTGTTCATTATAAAAATACCTCTATATATAGGTATTATTTGTGAATTACCAACTTGAGCTTTAGCCACTGTTACTACCTAAATGAGTAATAGTGCTTTATTTATACTACATTTGCCTTGACTACATTAATTAAAATAGGAGAGAAAGTCGCTCATTATTCCCTCTCAATACTTCCGGCCCGTTTTGACCGAAACTCATACGTATCTAGCCTGAAATTCAAAGAAGAAAACTTGTAGAAAAATTCATTAACACCCAGGTTCTACCTTATAATTTGATGAAAAAAATCTTCATAGCGTTATATAGTCATATATCGAACACAAAATGAAGCCTTTTTTTATTTTAGCTTTATAAAGCTAGTAAAAATTGCAACAATGTAATTGACGTTAGGATTCCACAAATCATTTTACATAACAATGCAATTTGCTAGTTATTTATTTAATAATATATATATTTAATAATATAAATAGTTATTTATTTAAGAATATAAATAATTATATTTCTCAAATTATTTTTTTATATAGTCTATTTCTAATCTAGAGTACTGTATACAGAATTTTCTTGAATTTTCATAGTTTAAATTTGTCATTATGGATAATAGAGGGAAGGCTAAACCACGTTTGTGCACGGGTAGGAAGAATTGATCAGCCTCTAAGGAAGACACGTCATCTCCTAATAAGTTGGGTAGAAAACTACTACGTAAAGTCTGTTAGAGGTTCTAAATATTGGTTGGCGTTTTTTAAGACTCTTAATATGAAAGACCAGTTAAATGAGGCTTCTTTAGTAAGCGCGGTTTTAGATAGTTTTTCTATGTCAGAAATTCAGTTGGCAACTTTCGTGTTCACTTAACAAATGTAACACCAAGGAAGCGTGACCCACTTGAGACCCTTCATTTGCTATGCATTTTTCGCGCTATACAGAGTTTTTGGATATACTCATTATAATTTATAAAGTTTTATTAATACAAATAGATACAGCTCGTGAAACAATTTCAAGATCAGTAATTAGTTTTTCAATATTTTCTATAGTTTAGAAATAATCGAGCGAAATTGTGAACATTTGTAAATCTCCGCTTCAACTGTGCTTATAAAGCGCGTTTCACCCTAAACCGAGCCCAATGCTCCCCCCATCGGATATTTCAGGCGGCTTGTTAAAATTATAACCGTTTTCAACTTCTATCGATAGAGGAAATTGGGATAAGTGGCAAGCTTAATTGGTCGTTGACGTAATTCAACGAATTTGGGTTGCTGACGGATATGATTTATATAGAAATTTTAACGCCAACCCTAAAGGCTTAGTCGCATTAGCCTCAGCTGTAGGCATTTGATTTTATTACCCGAATTTAAGTAGATACTCTAATAGAAAAACTATATTGTAAAATCTAATATATAAAATTCTCGTGTCGCGGTGTTTGTTGCCAAATTCCTCCGAAACGGAAGGACCAATTTTTATGAAATTTTGTGAATATATCGGGTAGGTCTGAGAATCGGCCAACATCTAGTTTTCATACCCCTAAATCAATGGTTCCCAACCTTTTTTGTTCGCGAACCACTACGAGTTTTTGTTGCGTGTAGGGTCCCCAACTGTCATATAAAATTATAAATCCATTATTCTTTAACTCGAGATTTGAGTATTTTGTATAATACTGCTCAATCTCTTTCATTATAAGTTTGTATCACGGACCATATATTTATTATGTGAGAACCAACCTATATGTCTTTAAGGTTCAGAATCTTACTTACGTACAACGTCCAACGTTAACGTACGTCACGGGACGATTACCTACCTTTTTTCATTGTACATTAAGGCGCGAAACACACGGCGGGGCGGGCCGAGCCGGTCAAATTGACCGCGAACGATAGTGCAAAGGGAATCCTATGCAACCACCGCACATGGAAGGCAAAAAGACCGCGCCGCCGGTGCCCGGCGGACACTGACATGTCATATTATCATATCGGAGGGCAGCCGCGAGCATCGACAGTCAGACGCGGTCTTTATTGCTTTGCGGTCAAAAAGACTGCGCCGCCCCGCCGTGTGTTTCGCGCCTAATCATATCATATCTTGTACTACCTAATTGGACCTTGTTACTACATCCAGCGACCTAAGCAGAAGAAATAAGTAGCAAGTTCCAATTACATTGTTACACACAGTTTGTTTGTTATGTTAGACTATTGCGCTCTTGGCTCCATAACGATTATGCATTTTATAATTAGGGTTGCCTCTGCATCAACAGATATTTCACATATTTTTTTTGTGTGGACTGAGTAAACACTTTCCTTCGGACCCATGTTATACACTATTCATTACACTGCTGAGAATACAAATAAGCGATGGCTCCACAAGTTAGGTTTTACAAGCAAAGAAACCAAGAAACTTAAAACGACAGTTACGCGCAACTGATTCACTACTACTACTACATTGGTCATTTTCTAGAAACCATGAAAAATAAACTGTTTTTGCTTTAACACTGGCTTAAAAAGTAGCAACACTATTGCCATAAGAAGACAAAAACTGTTTAGCTGTCTGTAACGTAATAGTCGAGTGCTTAGTGCGAGCATTTTGTTCGCGTTCGATCATGCCAACGTAAACAAGCCGATTAAAAAGAGAAGAACTCTCGTGTTATGAATTTTTAAGACGCGTGTTACATATCAAAATTATATGACTTACTTGCTCGCATTTTGAAGTGAGCAACCCAGGTAAGTTGAATAGGTAACATGCGTCTGGTAAATTGGCAATATGAATCTTTTTCTCAATTGGGTCGGCTTGTAAACGTTAACGCGTTCGAATGTGACCAAAGCTCTGAATTCGCAAGGTTTTCGATCGTAACTAGTTACGAAGCTCTGGTTTCGTACACGACCGAAGGGTAAACAGATAGGCTTAGGATAATACACACAATACATTATCGGTGACACATTATTTTCTCGACGAAAATGAAACATATATAGTTCCTAAAGATGGTCCCCAACACCTAAGACCTACAAACATAACTGAAGCTGATGGCCAACTTACCTACTGACCTACAAAATGTCGGTAAAAAGATAAGATACTCAAACCTAAACCTTTTGATGAATACAATGATTGATCTTAAACGTTATATACCTACTGTAGATATAGACGTATATTTAAACCATCTTAAATTTAACGGTACCGAACTGAATAGGACCCCGTTGTGCAGAATATATCCTACCCTCATGTTGTTATTTTTTTAAGTTAAATCTATTTAAAGTTTAATATGAATAAAAATATCACGCAGTATAAGTTTCGGGAAGCATATGTCATGAAACTGCTAGAATCTGTTGCGAATATACATATAAAATCGATTTTAAGTTTCTCGCTATGTATATCTCTCAATTTGGCATAGTTTGTCGGATCTGTTTTGCATCATCATCATCGTCATCATCATCATCATCATCAGGTCCATTTTAGTCTCCACTACAGGAGCACGACCCTCTCTCGTCCGTCCTAGACGGAAGGAGGATTTGGCCTACACTCCCCACGCTGGCCAAACGGGTTGGGGAGGGGTATCTGTTTTGCATAACAGGGTTCAATTAGCAATTTTGCTTGGCTTAAATTTCGAAGCGCATTCACCGTGTAAATTTGGATTTTTGGAGACATGTAGTATGAGCATGATATGATTAATTTTGTAAAGACATACCATAATTTTCAACTATGTGTTTACAGCAAAAGTTGCATTAAATCAAAAGGGGGATGAACATTGTTACTGACTCTCTTTTTTTTAATAATGCTACTACATTTACTGCAGATGGTTTATGGCTTTCATTTGTTAACTTAAATATAAATAAAACCGTTTAAAAATAAGGCAAAGACAATGAAACTTACTTAAAAAGTACATTTAAGTCAGTACCGTTTGACGATTATCGTATCCCAAATCTGGAAAACTTTTCCAGTCATACATAATTCATAACAGAAAAACGTTTCAATCCCTAAACCACTAGAACATTTTTATCTATGTACTTATTCGTTGCGTAAACTTCGGTGAGAAGGCGAGGTACGGATTAGATACGAAGGGTCTGTCAGCCCTACACCACAATATAAGTACTCTAACTGGATCGTTCACGGTCAGTGCATCGCAGTCGCGCTGCCGTGATGCGACTGCCGCCCCCACTCACTTACTTGCCCCCGCCTCCCCCTACTTTTCTGCTGGAGCGACTCTCAAGAAGATTACCCTTTATGATTTTTATTAAGTTATTTACTTTGTTTCCGTAAATGGTTTTCTTTTTATTGTACGATGTCTGTTTAATCGATTCTGAAACTTAACTCCGACAAACATTTCTCCACCGAATGAGCCTCCGACAGAATGTTTTGTTTATGAGTAGTTCAACGACATAACCTTTTAACTACGAACGATTCGCCGACAAAACTATTCATTCATGGGCGAATCGACGGCAGAACCTTTCCACTACGAACTTTTGGCCGACAGAACGATTGATTCATGAGTGAATCGACGACAGAATCTTTCACCAAAGAAGGATTCGTCGATAAACCATGCTCAGCATGGTTTGACAATACTAGTAACTAAATCACGTGTATGCACGTTTTGAAAGGTTAAATGAAAAATTTTTAAAATTAAAATATTTTTTTATTAACATTAACTAGGTATATAAACATGAAAAAAATACAAATCAACTAGGTATGATTTAGAATATTAATACAAAGTAATGTAATGTATTATATAATGTTATATAATATAAGTAATGTATGTATGTGCGCCCAGCCATTTAAATATGTTTTTACATGTAAATCCCAGGGCCCATATTCCTGGTAATTAGCTACCTATTTACATGTTATTTATGATTAACCGATATCAGCGTTTCGATCGCGTTTAGGGGTCGATTCCGCAGAGAAACTGCGGAATCGAAAACGGAACGAAGAAATTCGACGGAGAACTAAAGATGTCGACATAGCCTTCAGAGTTTGTAAGCTGAAAAGCCAATGGGCCGGTCACATATGCCGAGTAAGTGATGGCACATGGGGGAGGAAGGTATTAAAGTGGAGGCCGCGCGTAGGACGACGAAGTGTTGGGCGACCTCCTACTAAATGGTCCGATGACCTTAAAAAATTATATAATACATTACTTTGTATTAATTAAATGAGAAATGTGCGCCCAGCCATTTAAATATGTTTTTACATATAATACATTACATTACTTTGTATTAATTAAATGATAATTGATGAATTGTTATTGTAAATCATACCTAGTTGATTTGTATTTTTTTTCATGATTATATAGTTGTTAATAAAAAATATTTTAATTTCAAAAAAATTTTATTTAACCTTTCAAAACGTGCTTATACTTTATATTTAGATACCAGTATTGTCAAACCATGCTTAGGCATGGTTTGTCGACGAATTGTTCTTTGGTGAAAGATTCTGTCGTCGATTCACTCATGAATCAATCGTTCTGTCGGCCAAAAGTTCGTAGTGGAAAGGTTCTGTCGTCGATTCGCCCATGAATGAATAGTTCTGTCGGCGAATCGTTCGTAGTTAAAAGGTTATGTCGTTGAACTACTCATAAACGAAACATTCTGTCGGAGGCTCATTCGGTGGAGAAATGTTTGTCGGAGTTAAGTTTCAGAATCGTTTAAGATTCTGAAACTTAACTCCGACTACCGTAGGTGGTATTTAGTAGAATTGTTCTCTGAGAACTTGTTACATCTATTGGATGTTATAAATTTTACATTGATTATTGTATGCATGCATATACAGTAGACTAATTCTCTCTCGACTCTCGATTAACCGGACTAATTGTTGTCGGTAGGCATTCGGAGAATCGAAAATCCGGATAATCGAGTGTATGAAGAAAAGCAAGGTTATTTTTTACTAGTTTATTAAATACAACAAGTACATAGCAACGAAACTTTTTTTAAATATGTATTCGGACCATGTTTTCTAAATAATGGCAAGATGTCATAGTCCGACTCCCTAATCGAACCAACAGGAAAAAAAAGTTCACGTGGTCCGATTAGTCGGACAGAGCAGTCGGACCACGTGTCCAGAGGGCGAAAATCAATGTTTGTTAAGTAGGTAATTATTAAAAGTAACATTTTCGAACATACATATTTTCTTAAAATACTGCAGCCTTAATCACGTTGACATTCTTAAGATGTCAACGTGATTAAGGCTGCAGTCAAAGACAAGCACGTCAGAGTGGAGTAACAATTGCTAACTAAGTTAACTAAAACAATTAACGCGTGGGGCAGCGATCCCTCAAGGTGTGGGCGGGGTACGGTTCCGACAATTTCTTGGTTGCAGATCGATTTTTAGGTATTAAATATAATTGGTCGCTATTGGTAGTCCGGATAATCACGAATCCGTATAACTGAAGGCCGGATAATCGAGCTTATACTGTACCTACTAATGTATTTCTCGGCATTGATATTACCAAGAATGTAAGCCAAGCACGTGTTATCGCACCCCTTGTTTAGACGTGTTTACGGTTTTAGACAGGTTTTGCTTTAGAGAAATTTGTAATGTTTAAGAAAAATTGTAGTACAATCAATGTAAGTATACACATAAATTCAGCAACACAGTACCCTACATAACTACATATGTACTTTGTTACTTAATACTGATTAATAAAGTATTAACACAACGGGTTGAAATTGAAACAAAAGGTACAATGTTAATCGCGTATTTGTTATGTATCGGCATCAGCATCTACCTGTAGTCATCCCACTGTTTCGAATACGGGTCACCCCTCAATCGAAGGGGTTTAGAGCATACTCCACCACGCAACTCAACTGTGGGTTGGCAGACGTCAGTATCAGGCACTGATTTAGCTTAACGACTGGAACTGAATGAACGTCATCTTATGCCAATAACCGGGGCCGAGGGCTTAACGTGCCGTCCGAAGCCCAGAGGAGTTCGAAATAAATAAACCCATCCATGGACATGCTACAGTCGATATTGCTTAACTTCTGTGATCGATTAGACTGACACGAACATATAGAACACCATCGAGCTACTCATTTTGAGAAAATTTTGCTCTTTTTTTATGTACAGCCAACTAAAGTGATAACTTATGTACCACGGGCAGAAAATAAATGGATTAACTTAGTTTAAAACTGTGCGGCACTGTGTGCAGGCTGAAATGTTGCTGCTAAAGTAATATATTTATTATTAGCCGACTTCAAAAAGGAGGTTATCAATTCTGAATTGCACGGTTTTCCTATATGTTAGACTAAACCCGCTTCTATTTAGATAGAACACATGTTTAGACATGTGTGCCAAATTTCATAAGTGTTTGTATGTTTCCTTATGCATATCTCAAAAACACTAAGTCGGATTGCAAAATTATTTTTTTAGTTGGCTAGTCCAATAATAGAAGAATAATAATAGATATAGTTCTAGGTATAGGTCGCGTTAAGTCCCGTAGTTACTATATTGATGTTAACAACCGTAAAAATTTAAAATTATATATGTTCTATCTTAGATAGATAGAGCGTAACTGTAAGCCACCCGACTGGGGAAGGTACCTCCACCTCACAGAATACCGCAGCCAAATAACAATTCCCTAGAGGGTTGTTGTGTTCCTGCGAGTGAGTGAGGTCAATAGAAAGAAAGGAAGGAGATGCTGCGTTGGCAGCGGAGGTGGCGGCGCGCGAACGATATTTTATGTTGCGAGCGTAAATATGGTTACGGTAACCGTTTCACATCAGGCGAGCCGTATGCTTGTCTGCCACCCGACGTAGTATAAAAAAAATCAAAGATTATTATTTGCTTGATACTTAAAGTCATCAAAATCCACCAAGATGTAACGAAGGACTGTGCTGTAGATAAGGGAAAAGTTCTAAAGGAGATAACGGCGTAAATGCTACAATGAATAATGTATTTAATTCGAAGATTGATTTATTGCTCGGCCAATGTCTTAAAGTTTAAATTAATTGTTAGTTTAAAACAAAACATTAATTACAGTATAAATAACAAGTAACAATACACCTAACTTGTTGTTCAATTAATCTAAATTTCAGGGCCATGAAGTCGAGAGATTTAATTTCCTCACAACTTCGATCAACTTCGCCGGTGGTTGTGGATCTCGCCCACGTTTTATCCGGAGTATGATTTTATTTGTGGTTGACGTAACAAACATTAATAAATTGTAACATAAAAATACTTACAATTTTGTAAGTACATATTCCCATGTCACATGCCAAACCGACTAGATGCCATAAAAATGTCATTGGCGTACGTAGCTACGTAGTTATTTATTTATTTTTGTAATAAATGGATTTCCAATTTTTCTTTGTTCATTATAAAAATACCTCTATATATAGGTATTATTTGTGAATTACCAACTTGAGCTTTAGCCACTGTTACTACCTAAATGAGTAATAGTGCTTTATTTATACTACATTTGCCTTGACTACATTAATTAAAATAGGAGAGAAAGTCGCTCATTATTCCCTCTCAATACTTCCGGCCTGTTTTGACCGAAACTCATACGTATCTAGCCTGAAATTCAAAGAAGAAAACTTGTAGAAAAATTCATTAACACCCAGGTTTTACCTTATAATTTGATGAAAAAAAATCTTCATAGCGTTATATAGTCATATATCGAACACAAAATGAAGCCTTTTTTTATTTTAGCTCTATAAAGCTAGTAAAAATTGCAACAATGTAATTGACGTTAGGATTCCACAAATCATTTTACATAACAATGCAATTTGCTAGTTATTTATTTAATAATATATATATTTAATAATATAAATAGTTATTTATTTAAGAATATAAATAATTATATTTCTCAAATTATTTTTTTATATAGTCTATTTCTAATCTAGAGTACTGTATACAGAATTTTCTTGAATTTTCATAGTTTAAATTTGTCATTATGGATAATAGAGGGAAGGCTAAACCACGTTTGTGCACGGGTAGGAAGAATTGATCAGCCTCTAAGGAAGACACGTCATCTTCTAATAAGTTGGGTAGAAAACTACTACGTAAAGTCTGTTAGAGGTTCTAAATATTGGTTGGCGTTTTTTAAGACTCTTAATATGAAAGACTATTATTATATTATTATTATTATATTATTAAACAATTTCAAGATCAGTAATTAGTTTTTCAATATTTTCTATAGTTTAGAAATAATCGAGCGAAATTGTGAACATTTGTAAATCTCCGCTTCAACTGTGCTTATAAAGCGCGTTTCACCCTAAACCGAGCCCAATGCTCCCCCCATCGGATATTTCAGGCGGCTTGTTAAAATTATAACCGTTTTCAACTTCTATCGATAGAGGAAATTGGGATAAGTGGCAAGCTTAATTGGTCGTTGACGTAATTCAACGAATTTGGGTTGCTGACGGATATGATTTATAGAAATTTTAACGCCAACCCTAAAGGCTTAGTCGCATTAGCCTCAGCTGTAGGCATTTGATTTTATTACCCGAATTTAAGTAGATACTCTAATAGAAAAACTATATTGTAAAATCTAATATATAAAATTCTCGTGTCGCGGTGTTTGTTGCCAAATTCCTCCGAAACGGAAGGACCAATTTTTATGAAATTTTGTGAATATATCGGGTAGGTCTGAGAATCGGCCAACATCTAGTTTTCATACCCCTAAATCAATGGTTCCCAACCTTTTTTGTTCGCGAACCACTACGAGTTTTTGTTGCGTGTAGGGTCCCCAACTGTCATATAAAATTATAAATCCATTATTCTTTAACTCGAGATTTGAGTATTTTGTATAATACTGCTCAATCTCTTTCATTATAAGTTTGTATCACGGACCATAATTTACCTCTCACGGACCACTGGTGGTCCGCGGACCACCGGTTGGGAACCTCTGCCCTAAATGATTGATTTATATGGCAAAACAACGTTTTCCGGGTTAGCTAGGATGTTATAAAAATACCAGAACGTATATTTACTATTTGAATTATTATTATGCAATTCTACGATTCTTACTCCACCGGTAACGTTTTACAATCGGAAAATGAAAGCTGACCGAATCGAGATTGAATTGTGAATTGACTAAATATCATAAACTTCATTTCATTTAGTAATTATTATCAATTTTTATTCTTGGCAAAATAAAATTCTTAGTTTGTTTAATTTTCGGCCCTATATCGATATAATTCCACTTAAATTAAACTTTCAAGGTTCATATTCTGATATGAGAATACCAAATTTAACATTTGTGACATCGAGACCGGTTCGGAACGGAATTTTTGATACATTATAGCTACCAAAATCTCAGAGGGTCACTCTGAGGTATAGACAGACGACGCATAAAATATTTATCCAAAGACTGACTACCAAGTAAAATAACAGTAGCTAGAACCACATCAAAAGCAAGTTATCAAATCCAGTCCATTGAAATACGCAAACCGATATTTTTTTCTCCTTTGAAAGTTGCCATTCGCAAACTAATACGCGTAATGTTGCGATACGAAAACCATTAATTTAATAGTGTTGCATTTTCTTGACATGAAAGAGGCTCGGGCCGGGATAAACATAGGATCAGGTAGAGGTATTTTTATTGAATAGCTCTCTTATAACATTAGGTCCTCACGAGTAAGAGTACGCACGCTTCAAAGGAAAAACTTTCCTTTATTATACAAAAAATTTTCCAGCAGGCACTTTGTTTGAAAGTATTGGATTTCAAGACACTTGTGTAGATAGACATAGGGTGCTTACACAAAGAGCCCGATTACCTGCTTACAGGTAGCCGGTACGTGTGAATTCAAAGCAAACTGTACTTTATGCCATATACTTATTAGTCATGCCGAGAGCCGGGACCGGTAACCTGTCGCTTTATGTAATCCTTAACACTATACATACAGAAGAAACGAGAAGCTCAATGATGTCGTTGCGCATGCCAGTCTAAACTATCACGCAAGTAAGCAACGCCGACCGTAGCCTGTCTATGGATTTGGTTATTTATCTAGAGCTCTTCTGTCCTTTAGAGATCACGTTAAGCCATCGATCTCGACTGTTTTAATGAGATGACCAAGTCAGTGACATTTAGACGACTTGAAAATATCCTCTGCCTCTGCTAACCAGCAGTTGAGTAGCGTGGTGAAGTAAGCTCTAAATCCCTACAATTGATAGTAGACTCGTATCCCAGCAGTGGGATGAAAACCGATGGATGCAAGCGATAATATAAATCACGCGGACAAAGTAAAGTAATAGTAGTTTATGAAACTGTTGCATAATAAGGGTTATTAAAATACGAGTGTGAGTTTATAACATGAGCCGAAGGCGAGTGTTATAATAGACCACACGAGTATTTTAATACCTAATTATGTGCAGTTTCATACACTACTTTATCTAATCTCATGAAATATATGATAATAATATTTTAAATACAACCATGAAGTTAATTTAACAGCTATAATTCTTACTTAAATCCATTTGCAGATCGAGCATGCGTAGTGCGCATGCGCGACGCGCCGCGCGGCGCCGCGTTCACAGATTATGTAGAAAAATTTTGCATAGTTGCAATGTATTTGCATTGCAACCTGTTTAAAATACCTGTATCCAGGGCTGAAGCTGTATCGAAATGGTAAAAAAGTTATTTTACGATACAGTTGTCCATAGAAGAGCTGTATCGAAAAATAACTTTTTAAATTTATTTAGATAGCTTGTGCGTAAAGACTGTCATTATGATACTGTGTTTAGTTTTATAATGTGTAAATTTCAGTATGAGATTAGATAAAATATTTTTTTTTATATAGTTCCCCAATATGTATAGTGGGAATGATATTTTTTCGTTTATATCATGACGTACGTAACGTAGGCCATAAAGGTGTCGTTAGAATCTATATATATAAAAGAGTAAATCACTGACTCACTCATCACGAAATCTCAGAAACTATAACACCTACAAACTTGAAATTTGGCAGGTAGGTTCCTTGTAGGGTGTAGACATCCACTAAGAACGGATTTTACGATACTCCACCCCTAAGGGGGTAGAATGGGGGTTGGAAGTTTGTATGAAAGTCCTAAGTTTTTTAAGCAAGAGACTTGAAATTTAAAATGTATGCTCTATAGATGGTGTGGAGGTGTACTAATAATGTATCTTTGGAAATCAACCTCTTTTTGGGGTTGAAACGGGGGTTGGAAGTTTGTATGAAAGTTCTATGTTTTTGAAGTAAATGACTTGAAATTTAAAATGCATGCTCAATAGATGGTGTGGAGGTGTACTAATAATGTATCTTTGGAAATCAACCCCTTTTTGGGGTTAAAACGGGGGTTGGAAGTTTGTATGAAAGTTCTATGTTTTTGAAGTAAGAGACTTGAAATTTAACATGCATGCTCTATAGATGGTGTGGAGATGTACTAATAATGTATCTTTAGAAATCAACCCCTTTTTGGGGTTAAAACGGGGGTTGGAAATTTGTATCAAAGTTCTATGTTTCTGAAGTAATAGGACTTGAATTTTAAAATGTATGCTCTATAGATGGCGTGGAAGTGTACTAATAATGTATCTTTAGAAACGGGGGTTGGAAGTTTGTATGAAAGTTCTATGTTTTTGAAGTAAGAAACTTGAAATTTAAAATGTATGCTCTATAGATGGTGTGGAGGTGTACTAATAATGTATCTTTAGAAATCAACCCTTTTTTGTGGTTAAAACGGGGGTTGGAAGTTTGTAAGAAAGTTCTATGTTTTTGAAGTAAGAGACTTGAAATTTAAAATGCATGCTCTATAGATGGTGTGGAGGTGTACTAATAATGTATTTTTAGAAATCAACCCCTTTTTGGGGATTAAACGGGGGTTGGAAATTCGTATCAAAGTTCTATGTTTTTGAAGTAATAGGACTTGAATTTTAAAATGTATGCTCTATAAATGGTGTGGAGGTGTACTAATAATGTATCTTTAGAAATCAACCCCATTTTGGGGTTAAAACGGGGGTTGGAAGTTTGTACGAAAATTCTATGTTTTTAAAGTAAGAAACTTGAAATTTAAAATGTATGCTCTATAGATGGTGAGGAGGTGTACTAATAATGTATCTTTAGAAATCAACCCCTTTTTGGGGATAAAACGGGGGTTGGAAATTCGTATCAAAGTTCTATGTTTTTGAAGTAATAGGACTTGAATTTTAAATATGTATGCTCTAAAAATCAACCCCTTTTTGGGGTTAAAACGGGGGTTGGAAATTTTTATGAAAATCCAATGTTATTGAAGTTAAAGTAATTATGGCAGAAGGATTTTAAAAGATATTTAAGTATAAAAAATATCGAAAACAACTAAATACTTACTATTATAAGGAGGGATGTTTTATTATAACAATAAAAAGTACTTTAGGTTTTAAAAAATAATATCCGTCGACTTCATTGATTCTAAAAATTCGTCTAGATATTGATTGTTTTTAACTTTTTTATTTTTTTCCTTTCATTAGGTATTTAGCTTTTTCGAATGTAATTAAAAATTATTTGCAAATAACTGACTCCACGCGTACGAAGTCGCGGGCGGCCGCTAGTATCTATATATTTATGTAAAACATAGTCGGGTTAGTTAAACCATTTTATAACACAAGAACGGGTGAACCGCCTTTTATGATTTTTGGTTTGTTGGATTTGTCTCCGCTCCGAATAGCAGAATATCTAAATAAAGTCATTGGAAAAATTTACGAAAAAAAAAAAAAGTGATACACGATCACGAAGTAGCGAGCGCAAGCTTTATTTTATAAATTACTAGCGACCCGCCCCGGCTTCGCACGGGTGCAATGCTGATACTAAATGTACTACAAAAGGTCTTTGCGCTTTGTCCTATCCAGTCCTTCCCCAGTTATAGGCACACGCCGCCGGCTCCGCGGCCGGTACCGCCACAGCCGTTATGTCCCTGCATTTTAAATGTGTAATATCTTCTAAACTATTCATTTAAATTACATGCTGTGAAGGGCCATATTGATCTATATTAAATGCGCAAAGTATTTAAGGTACTTAATTGGATAAGGGTTAATTCTGTATTGCTTAAAATCGCTTCGTAAATAAGGCATTATTTCTTGTAAAAAGCAAAGGATAAAGTAACGGTTATTGTGTGTTACCACTAAGAGATAGACATATACCATCGCGAACTTTTTTGTAGACCATTTTAAGGTGAACAATACTGTACTACATTATTTTGATCTATCTCGTTGGGTTCAGTCAGCGTTTGCAATGAAAGAGCAAAAAAATGTGTTTATTTACGACATCACATTAGAAACCTCTAAATTATCAGTGTTTTTCTACTATGTTATGCATATATTATACATATAAACTTTCCAGTTGAATCACTCTATCTATTAAAAAAAACCGCATCATAATCCGTTGCGTAGTTTCAAAGATTTAAGCATACATAGGGACATAGGGACAGAGAAAGCGACTTTGTTTTATACTATGTAGTGATAATAATTATTTATTCACCAAAATAACAACAATTATTATATGCACGACTAAACATAACGGGTAAATTTGCGGTTGTGTGAAGGCCATTTCTGATTTCGTAGATTCATTTGTGAAATAATTGTCTTATCCCTACTAACTCTTCTACTTTACAGTCAAATGCACCTCGGCTTAGACGCAGACAGCATTACTGAGGAGGTAGTCAATATTGAATGGGGATGGTTGTTAATTACAAATTGATTGACAATCAGTCCTTGCGCCGCCAGCTGGAGGTACCCACGGATGTTAGTTCTCTTGAGGTTTAGATTGTCTACCTACATAAATACATAATGTCGCCTCAATCCAAAAAACATGCCTTTTATATTAATTTGGCTATTTATATAAGAGTATAATTGATGGCGGAACTACTTTCAGCGTTTTTAGGGAACATTAAGAAACCCGAAAAAAAGAAATCAATCGAAATATATCTTTATGGAAATCGTTATTATTTCGTGACCTAAAAGTGAGACCAATCGATTTGACATTTTTTTATTAAGTAATTTGTTCATTTGTTTTATAGTTAAGGAACTTAATATTAATTTCTGAACGCGCGCATAAATATTTGACAACCAATAAATATCTCAATCCTTTTTCAACTGACACTATTTGTATGGGAAAATGTTTTTCCTTTTATTTAATGTTTTCGTCAATTTTCCTATTCCGCACGAAGACAAATCGAAAAACACAAAAATCATAAAAATCGGTCCATCCATTATTGTGTTATAAATGGTGCAAATAATAGACTTTATTTTTGTATATGTATATAGATCTGAATGTAATTTTGTTTGGTTCTCTTTCACGCCGAAACTACTGAACCGATCATCATGAAACTTTGAACACATATTCTCAAAGGTATTAAAGGCAAGATAGATATAGGACTTTTTATTTAGAAAAAAAAAGTAAACACCTGGACATGGTGCACGTAGCTAATTAGCAAGTTAGGTTCTGGCGTAAGGCACATCGAGCTCGTCAATACTGAATAAGGACCTTCTAATTCTAAATCCCTTCGATTGAAGGGAGACACATACCAACATTGGGATGAATATTGGTTAATCCCGAAAAAAAGTTTATCGTGTTCCAGCATATGAGCAATATCGCCAAGAAATTAATGAGAAGGTGCTGTATTAGCAACAGGATGGTAATCTACGAGCCGTAGATTACCATCCTGTTGTCCCGTACCTTCTTATATTGCAAGCGTCGAGTCGTATATCAGTAGAACCAAAGGCTTTTTTCCCACCAAACGACGATACAGTTTTTTTTCAAGGTTGATTTCCTTATGATCAAGTTCTTTATTTACATTATTTTAGAATTGACAGGATCATTTCAAACTTGAAAAATAATTGCTTTTGTAGGTCATCCTACCTCTCTAGACCCTCTAGACAGAACCCTCTAGACAACAAGCACTTCGACCCATTCAAGTGGCAGTAATCCGAAAACTATGAAAATTTTATGCGGCGTTATTCGACCCAAACTTCCAAGACACGTGTAAAAACTAGTAAAGTGGGTTATTGTGTACCTGAGGGTCAACGGATTAGTAATATTTCAGGGTAAGGGTTCAGGGTTGAGTCTATTAGCATGACAGGGGTCGCTCCGTCGACATGGACTACTCTCGAGGATTTTTTCTAATCTCTGTTGGGTTTGCAGGGTTGCAGATTAGGATAGAGCGCTTTCATTCACATGATGCAGGGTTTAGTGAATTACCACGATGAAAACTTGAAAAGGTTATAAAGATTGATGTTAGCAAGTCCTTGCTGTTCTGACTTTTATGCGATACTACGTCTCTATGGAAGTTGCGCCCATAACGGAAGGGCCACCCGCCAGGGGCGCCGGCTTTTAAAAAACCTCATGGGTATACTCATACGCATTTGATTACTCGAAAATAATAAATTGAGACAACTTCACATACATTGTCCTGGCCCAAGCTAAGTTTCTCCTATGGAAACCAGTAACAACGAAGGTACCACAAACACCCAGTCCCAACACAAATATCTGTTTCATCAACAAACATTTGTGTTGGTGCGGGAATCGATCTCACGAAAACTGCGTCTCAACCGGCGCTCTAAACCATTGCGCCTAACGGTCGAAGGGTAATGATAAAACGCCCATCCATAAAAGGCGATTACTGATCAGTTTTTTGATGTCTATTCTCGGAGGTGCTCAGCACCCACTGTTTATTTCTCATGGGTGCTCGAGCCCTCGAGCACCCACGGAGTCGGCGCCCCTGCCACCCGCAATGCCGCAAGAACCGTTTGTAGGACAATATATAGGTATTGTAGGACAATATATCTACTTAAAATGTATATATATATTAGATCTTCTACTGTCAGATTAAGTAACTGCGTGCATGTATACAATTAGCCATCATTATGCTCATTAGGTGTAATGTAGACAATATACCCAACTTTCGGTCGATGGTGGGGGCAACTCCATATTTTTTCACCCGAACCCCCGCGCTTTTTTTGTTTTGTCATACATACTAGGTCCACGAAGTTACCTCCATTATAAACAAATTGTATAGGTATGTAGTGTGGGCAAAAAACACCTGCAGGGGATCTTGCTTTATAGGTGCGCCCATAGGTGAAAATTTTGAATGATGAGCAAATTGAGCAATGACATGGGGCGTACAACAACTGACAAAATTTAAAACAATTAATTAAACTAAAGTACAAAACGGTACGAGGGCCGCGATGGCGTCGTAGCGCGTGTCAGTCTGGTCGAAGCGCGCAAGTCGGGCAGCGTCGGCCGGGGCCTGTCCATTAATGGGTTTGTTTATCTCGAGCTCCTCCGTGCTTCGGACGGTACGTGAAGTCGTCGGTTGTCATTAGAAAACAGTCGTAAAGGCAAGTCAGTGGCCTTTAAGCGGCTTGAACACACTGGCCTCCGCCAACCCGCAGTTGAGCAGCGTGGTAGAGTACGCTCTAAACCCCTTTGATTGAGGGGAGACCCGTATCCCAGCAGTGGGATGAATAAGGTTTGACGACAAACCTACAAAAATAAATGTTATTCACGCAAACAAACCAAACAGTTGCTTATTATATCTACATATATACACTCGCGAGCAAAAGTTTGGAATCACCTACTTGCGATTTGCTACGAGCGATTTTAAGAACTAAATAACTAATGATGATTAATGAATATGGTATCATTTTAAAGGTTATTCTGTAAACTTTAAATTGATACCATATTCATTTCAATTGGACCCGTATTTTAGGAGCAATCCTGGTTTAATCAAGGAGTAACGAAAAGGTCTCAATTTATTCGTTACGAGTTGCGCGCCTATGAATCCTATAAAAGCGCAGGGCATCGGAATTTTCTTATCAGTCGGCTGTTACACGTTGACTGGTACACCCCTCCGTTGAATTTGACCCTGACATTGGACGATAATGGAGACCACGCCAACAGAAGCAGCCCAAATTGTTGCTCTACTACAACAAGGGCTAAGCCAGCGGGCTGTCGCACGTCAGCTCCACATAAGCCAGTCCTGTGTCTCGAAAGTTTATAAACGCTTTCTGGAGACTGGAGGCTTCATCCCGAGGCCAAGATCTGGACGGCGCCGGTGCACTTCGGAGAGAGATGACCGTTTTATCGTGTCAACTTCTCTTCGAAATCGTCACCTGACCGGTGTCGACGTCCAGCAGGAGCTCAGGGAAGTTCGTGGGACAACTGCCAGTGAGTGGACAGTTCGGCGAAGACTCAAGCAGGCGAACTTGACTCCAAAAAGGCCTGCCACAGGCCCAAAACTGACGGCAGCTCACCGTCAAGCACGCCTTCAATTTGCTCGCGCCCATCTTAATTGGGAAATCGAGCAATGGCAAGGCAAGTTCTGTTCTCAGACGAGTGCAGAATGTGCTTACACGGTAGCGACCGAAGGGGCCGGGTCTACAGGCGACCTGGAGAGCGATTTGCTCAGTGCTGTTTCGCTGAAACAGTAGCTTATGGAGGCGGTTCCTGCATGATGTGGGCCGCCATTTCATTCGACGCAAAAACGGAGCTTGTTTTCGTGCCTGGCGGGGGACGAGGGGGTGGTCTAACTTCGGACCGGTACATTACCGATATTCTGCTGGAACATGTTGTTCCTTATGCGGGATATGTCGGCGATAACTTCGTCCTAATGCACGATAACGCCCGATGTCACACTTCACGTGCCACAATTGACTTCCTGGGTCAAGTTAGAATCGCCACATTAGACTGGCCAGCGCTCAGCCCTGACTTGAATCCCATTGAGCACTTGTGGGATGAGTTGAAAAGAAGGGTTCGATCCAGAAATCCAGCTCCCTCAAGTGTTCATGAGTTGAAATCGGCTTTGACAGAGGAGTGGGAAGGCATCCCACAAGATTCTGCCAAGAAGCTGATTAGGTCCATGAAGAATCGTCTTCGTGCTGTAATTAGGGCTAGGGGAGGTAACACTAAATATTGAACAAAAATGTTTTATCCCAAATAAAGATTTTCCTCTAAATTTTGTTTTTTTTTAATGGTTCCCGTTTCCTCATTCCTTAATTTTTCCTTACTCCTTCACTTAAACAAGGACAGCTCCTGAAATAGGGGTCCGATTGAAATGAAAATGGTATCAATTTAAAGTTTACAGAATAACCTTTAAAATGATACCATATTCATTAATCTTCATTAGTGATTTAGTTCTTAAAATCGCTCGTAGCAAATCGCAAGTAGGTGATTCCAAACTTTTGCTCGCGAGTGTACATAAAAGCGAAATACCACTCACTGATTAATCACGAAATCTCAGAAACTATAACACCTACAAACTTGAAATTTGGCAGGTAGGTTCCTTACAGGGTGTAGACATCCGCTAAGAACGGATTTTACGAATTTCCACTAGCTTTTTCGAATATAATTAAAAATTATGTGCAAATAACTAACTCCACGCGTACGAAGTCGCGGGCGGCCGCTATAAAATTACGGCCCATTATAAATACAATGAATAGAACTTAAACATCTACTTTCTAACAACAGATTTTATCCTATTTAAAATATCTTCATATAAATCAAAGATTGTATCGTACCTACTTATACAAACTTAGATATCAACCGCTATCTAAGCTTCAGACTTCGCTGCTGCTTACATCGCATGTAGATTTATTACAAGCTGAGCGAGTGTAATATACCGTCGGATCTAGCAAGTTTAAGATAAGACTGTAATTTCTGGTCAGTGGACTCAGGTTCAACCACACGAGGTCGCATATTGATGTCATTACGAAGACAATGTCCATTTTTAACTGACTCCAAAAAAGAGGAGGTTCTCAATAGGCTATTTAATTATTTACCAACATTTTTTTCGGTTTAATATGTAGGGACGTCTCAATTAGAGATGCCACGAATATTCGGCAACTATTCGGTATTCGGCCACTTTTTTTTTATATTCGGTATTCGGCCGAATAATGTGTACTACTCGGCCGAATATCGAATACCTAATCATGAAAAAAATACACGTCATATTACTCAAGATTATAAATTACAATACTTTAGTATGTAACATTGATCAGTGGTGAGTTGTGATGGATAAAAAACAAGCTTTTCAGCATATTTTATGTTGAAAGCAAATTATTACGTTTTTGTCGTAAATTATGCCAGCTTCAGAAAATAACCTCTCGGTATAAATGTTACTCCCAGGAGACGAAAGATAAACTTTAGCAAATCTCGAGAGGTTTCAAATAATAATCCAAATATTCTTGTTTACGCGCTCGATAAACATATATTTTGTGCCGAATATTCGACCGACAGCGTTGCCGAATATTCGGTATTCGGCTAAATCACTATTCGTGGCAACTCTAGTTAAAATATAACCATAGGTGAAAGAATTACTTCGATAGCACAAAAATGTCTCGAGATATGTTAATTTGAAAATAAAAAAATATACTTTCTCGAAAACGCTCCATACAAAAGTATTTTGTATGCATCAAATCAGAAATTTGTACTACAGCTATGTTAAATATTACGTTTATGTAATTAGTATCCTACTAAAAGTTATAGTATTTTGTAATGCTTCCCCAATAGAAATATTATTTTTTAATAATTTCGTACTTTTAAAATGGACTTTCCCGCCAAACTTTGATCGACCCTAAAATAAGTCGGACGGAAGATATTACAATGAAACATATCAGATCTTTATAGTTTGGTATATTTTACGATGTTGTTGAATAATTTATACAATTTTTGAACATTGTCAAATAGCCTATTCGCCTGTATTTTTTTTAATGTTTCATACTTATGTTTGTAATTAATTACTTACTCCGTGATTTATAAACCGATTTGAAAAAAAATATATTTGAATGCTTCCTTCCAGATGGGTCACATATTATTTTCATCATCATCATCATCAGCCTGTATCTACATACATAAATGTAGAGTAATGTTTGGAGTCGGATTTTTTGTTAAAATTATTATAAGTAGATGTATTTTATACTTTCTGCTAGCACAGAATATTTTATATTAGTACTGACAACTTCTAGACCAGTATGTAAGTGTTGACATTTTTGAAAATTTGTCGTAAATAATTTGGTGTTATCAAAAAATTGCCGAATTTCATCTGCAACGATGGACTACTATTCCTTGTTTAGTAGTGTAATCTATACTTATAATAAATCTGTAGAGAGGTCAATTCTGTACCTGAAATATATTTCCAAAATAACTATCTGGGTGTGATTAGTGATCGATACTGATACCAAAAATGCAATCAGTAAAATTTTTGTCTGTCTGTCTGTCTGTCTGTCTGTCTGTCTGTCTGTCTGTCTGTATGTTCGTTATAGAAACAAAAACTACTGGACGGATTTTAACGAAATTTGGTACAATTATTCTTCATACTCCTGGGCAGGTTATAGTATACTTTTCATCACGCTACGATCAATAGGAGCAGAGCAGTGAAGGGAAATGTTGGGAAAACGAGACAAGTTACTCCATTTCTTAAGCTTCCGTCGCGTGTTCAGCCTTAATGGTTAAAGCTACACAGAAATCATGTATGACGGAAATGTTTTCCTTAAAATTATATAAAAATTATCCCACGACAGCATATGTCTATCATTGATGGTTGAGTCAGAAACTTGCCAAGCACCGCGCCCGTACACAATGAGTACTGCCGTTACGCGGCGTGGTAACACATGAGTAAAAAACGATAATACGGATAATGAAAACGATAATGAACGGTAGTACGGCATAAAAAAATATGCCTAAGTGTGCTTGCCCAAACGTGCAGACACGTGACAATTATTGTTTTTTCCGTTGCAAATGCATTATTAATCACTGCAAATTGTTTACAATTAGATTTGTTAACTTTAGTAGATAAGTTATTAAATATTGTTTTCTTTAGTTGGGTCATTGTTTTGTTTATTTCATTCGTTAAAAGTAGATTACTGTCGAGTTTAATTAGATGTTATTACGTCATTATTTTTTGTTGCACATTTGGATGCTAGGCAGGTACCTAAGAACGGTAAGTTAATTGCCCTCACCAAATAAACAGTACTTTTTTGAGCGTTGTACAAACAAAGCATTTGACCATCTGTGAATGTAAACAAAAGATAAGAAAGCTTAATAGTTTTATGAATGAGTCTTTATGCCTTTGCATGCCGACTCAGTAAGAAGTCGCAATATCCGAAAAAAATTGGCATTCCGATTATTCTGCTCCGAAATTTAAGACCATAACTTTACAATGGAACTCGGCTAAAAGTAACCCAGTTGCAACAAAATATAATCGAGGCTCAAATTTTAACAGGTTGCGGTGCAGGAGAAACCGTCTCTATTCCCAGAATTCCCATAATCTAAATCTATAAAAGAAGAAACTGACTGACTGACTTATATATCAACGCACAGCCCAAACCGCTGGGTCTAGAGATTCCAAATTTGGCAAGTAGGTTCCTAATGACGTCTAGGGGTGCACTAAGAAAGGATTTTTCAAAATTCATCCCCTAAGCGGGTGAAACGGGGGTCCAAAGTTTGTATGGGTAAACAAGATTAGTTGGACTCTTTTATCCGAAACTTTACACGAGTACTTCTATACTTAAATGAGTAAACACGTGTTTCAGGATTTTCCAAAATTCAACCCCTAAAGGAGTAAAATGGGGTGAAAAACGTCATGGGTATTGTTTTTATTGTTTATCGGGTCGTTGATTACAAAAACAACAATTATTTTATAATCCAACATAGCCGACGTGACATAAAATCACTCCTGTGGGGATGCGATGGGGTTGAAATATGTAAAAGAAGAAACTGAGTGACTGATTGATATATATCAACGCACAGCCCAAACTGCTGGGTCTAGAGATTCCAAATTTGGCACGTAGGTTCCTTATGATGTCTAGGGGTGCACTAAGAAAGGATTTTTCAATATTCATCTCCTAAGGGGGTGAAAAAGGGGTCTAAATTTTGTATGGGGAAACAAGATTAGTTGGACTATTTTATCCGAAACTTTACACGAGTACTTCTATATATAAATGAGTAAACACATGTTTTAACATTTTTCAAAATTCAACCCCTGAAGCGGTAAAACGGGGTTAAAAAGTCTGAAAATCGCCATGGGTATTGTTTTTATGGTTTATCGGGTCGCTGATTACGAAAACAACAACTATTTTATAATTTAACATAGCCGACATGACATAAAATCACCTCTGTGGGGGTGCAGTGGGGTTAAAATGTCATAATATCAATATGGGTGTTGATTCTAAGGTTTTCTGGGACGTCAATTACAAAAATGGCATCGATTTGAAAATATCAACCCCTAAAAGGGTAAAATGGGGTCAAAAAGTCTGAAAATCGTCATGGGTATTGTTTTTATCGTTTATCGTGTCGCTGATTACGAAAACAACAACGATTTTAAAATTCAACGTGGCTAACGTGACGATCATCCTCTATTGAGGTGTGATGAGGTTGAAATGTCTATATATCGTTATATGTGTCGTTTTTACGGGTTTTCGGAACGCCAATCCATACTAATATTATAAATGCGACAGAATGTCTGTTACCTCTTCACGCTTAAATCGCTGGACCGTTTTAGATGAAATTTGGTTGAGAGATACCTTGAGTCCTGGGAAAGGACATACTTACCTAAGATAGTTTTTATCCCAAAAATTGCCTATTATTGTTATTTATTGTACCCGTAGGGTGGAAAAGTGACCATCATCTCCTATTGGGGTGCGATGGCGTTGAAATGTATAAAATGTGTTGAAAAAGTCTGAAAATCGTCATAGGTATTGTTTTTTAGGGTTCCGTACCCAAAGGGTAAAAAGGAACCCTATTACTAAAGCTCCGTTGTCCGTCCGTCCGTCCGTCTGTCACCAGGTTGTATATCGTGAACCGTGATAGTTAGACAGTTGAAATTTTCACAGATAAAAAACAGAATAAAATAAATACTTATGGGGGATCCCATACAACAAACGTGATCTTTTTGTTCTTTTTTTGCTCACAATTGAAAACGGCAATAGGTAAACGCTTGAAATACTCAGTCATAATATTTAGTTATATAGTCACTTTAAAAATAAATAATCAAATAAAAATAAAACAAATATTTAAGGGGGGCTCCCATACAATAAATGTGTTTTTATAGATAATGGTACGGAATCCTTCGTGCACGAGTCCGACTCGCACTTGGTCGGTTTAATGGTATATCGGGTCGCTGATTACGAAAAAAACAACTATTTAATAATCCAACATAGCCGACGTGACAACTCTGTAGGGGTGCAATGGGGTTGAAATGTCATAATATCAATATGGGTGTCGATTCTATAGTTTTCTGGGACGTTAGTTAGGACAATGGCATCGATTTGAAAATATAACGTAGTGGACATGAATTACTTAAAAAGATTTTTCAAATTTTACCTCTAAGAGGGTAAAACGGAGGTCCAAAGTTTGTATGGGAAAATGAGATTAGTTGGTTTATATGGGAAAACGAGATTAGTTGGACTATTTTATCCTAAATTTTACACGAGTACTTCTATTGGAACTGTCCAGAAATATTTATTTATTTAAACCTTCCTGGTAGCTCATTTGGAAGAGCACTCGACCGGTCATCGAGAGGTGGGTTCAAATCCCACCTAGGCGGGATGAATTTTTCCATTTTTTTTTTTAATATATATAATAATAAAGTGAAATAATAGAATAGCTGTTTAGTAGGTATTCATCGTAATATTCCGTTTGTTGCCGATAGAAAGCATCAATCACAAAGAGACTAAATAGAGCCATATTGCTCTCGCTTATCCGTCCGTCCATTAAGCCTATCTATGTGTCTGGTCTGTGGTCTAAAGTCTAAACCATTGAAGCACAGACACAATATGTGTATCTGTGTGTGTTTCCTTTCGTAAAATATAAAACAACCGGATGCACTCCGGGAGTGCCGGCAGAAGTGAAAACTTGAACATTAACGTTGTGCATTTTTTAATATTTTGGAATGGGTAGGAAATAATTTCGCATGAATTGCTTTTTTCAATAATATATGCACTTTGTTCAATTTCCATATTATAAACACTTTATATAAATAAATAAATAAATAAATATTGTCACACAAATTACACAGCGCCATCTAGCCCCAAAGTAAGCGAAGCTTGTGTTATGGGTACTAGACAACTAATAAACATACGTAAATACATTTTTTTTTGTAAATACATACTTATTATACATAGAAAACACCCAAACTAAGACAAACAGACATGTTCATGCACACAAATGTTTGTCCTATGTGGGAATCGAACCCACGAGCATTGGTGTCGAAGCCACGTCATTGACCGCTACGCCACCGAGCTCGTCATATACGTTTATGTACATGAATTTTACAAGTATTCAGAGGCTCAAGCCATCCGCAGTCTTTTTCATGCATGATTTGTCGACGAATCGTTCTTTGGTGAAAGATTCTGTCGTCGATTCACTCATGAATCAATCGTTCTGTCGGCCAAAAGTTCGTAGTGGAAAGGTTCTGTCGTCGATTCGCCCATGAATGAATAGTTTTGTCGGCGAATCGTTCGTAGTTAAAAGGTTATGTCGTTGAACTACTCATAAACGAAACATTCTGTTGGAGGCTCATTCGGTGGAGAAATGTTTGTCGGAGTTAAGTTTCTTGAATTAACGTAATTTGAAAACTTTCAGGGAGGCTTCATTGAAAACTTCTTTTCTTACCGAAAGTTTCCGTAATTTTACCTATACCTAGTGCTATGCTAAACCGCCGAACCGTCTCTTCCAAACAAACTAGTAGTAATCTTAGTTAACAGAAACTCCTAGCCGTTAGTTTGTGATGGCTAGACAGGCAGGGGATGCCTGTCTGGCCATGATTACGAACTTCTTATCTAAGAATGTTGGTCACGACCATTTTGGTCTGTTTTTTTGCTGTCATAACTGGTTTTAACCGATTATATATTAATTTTGACTGTAACATTACGCTATTGATCAACATCAAAAAACGTGATATGTAAGTAGGGTGGGTGCACCAGTGCCACACCAGGAACCAGTAGTACACCGTTTCTAACTTCACATCAAAATATTAACCTTCTGTCAAATTTCCCGCCACTTTTTTTACATTTGGTGGCACTGCCGTACTTCAGAAGCGATAAATACGCTCTCTACAACAGTAAAAAACATATGATTCGAAAAGACAATCGTTCACTTCGTTCCGGGCGGGAAAATTAGTAAGCGACACGTCGACGGTGAGTTTTTTTAAATATTTTTAATCTTTGTTTATATCAATTGTTGTAACTTATTTTCCAATTAACTGCTTAATATGATGTGTGACTACAGCATGGGGTTCTTCAAAAAGGGCGTAAAGAGGTTTTTACAGGGCAACGTGCACGTGATGCCTCTGGTGTTACGGGCGTCCATAGGCTACGGTAACTGCTTTCATCAGGCGGTCCGTATGCTTGTTTACCACCTTAGTGGTATAAAAAACAAAAAAAAATGTGTAAAGCAATAACATTACATCTTATTTCGTCTGAAAATGCTAATTTAAATCATTAGTTGTCATTGGTAAACTAATGGAACACAAATTCAATGATTTTGCAGTAATATTCCATTTGGTCTACAACTGGTGATTTAGTTTTTTGATAATTTGTTTATTTTTTCTTTTACATTTATATTTACTTAACATACTGCAATCAATTATTACAAAAATCTCTTAAAATATCCACAATGTTCCTGTTGTAGACCAGTGGTTTATTACTGGTAATATCTACTTCGAGTTTGTTCCAGTAATTGACCACCTACATTTTTTACAGACACAATGCCGCCGAAAAGAACTTTTTTTCAAATATGTCAAATATATTTAATTCAAATATGACAATAATATTCAAATATATTTAATGACGATGCCGAATGCCGTGTCGAAAATATAACATTCCCCACACATTTACGAAAGGCGACTATGTGGTCGTCAGGTATGAAGGGGAATATTTCCCAGGGATTGTAGTTTTGTTTTCTTTTTATTTTGAATTCCATGATAGTTCATAAATATTTTATTGTAAGTTACGATTATGACACTTGTCCGTTATAAAATTAGTTAAACAACATTATAAGCCTTGTAGCATTTAAGTATTACCACAGTAAGTATAAGTATTAGTACTACGTAGTGTTACTTGAAACTTGTAGACTGATGAAAAGTTGTAATGATTGTTAAGTACAAAACTTGTTAGTTAATACTAATAATACATATTTTCTCCTTTAAAAGCAATCTTTTAATTTACTGGTTCACTACTGGCACAATGTCTGGTCTATTACTGGATCAATCTGGTCAACCTTAGGCACATTGCGACTTTCCACATTCATTTTTAAATAAAAAGACACCTAAGAACTATTAAGAAAATCGGAATAAACTATATATATAATTTTATGGTAGACAAGAAGTATGTTATTATTTTTTTGAAATGATTGTTGTAATTACTGAGTCACAACATCAAAATTACTTTCAAAATGTTACTACTGGTACACCCACGTTCCGAACACAAAGTAATTATATAATATAATTTAATAATTATGTCATTGGCAATTTAAGTTAGGTATTTGATAAAAATTTCGAGCTTAAACTAAGAATAAAAAATATCATTTATTTAATATCTATTTTATGAGTACAAAATGCCTATCTGATAGTCAACAGTAAAAAAAAATTCGGAATATTATTAATGCAAGATATTGTGCAAGCTATAACATATTTTTTTTTTTTTTTTTTTTTTTTTATACCACTAGTGTGGCAAACAAGCATACGGCCCGCCTGATGGAAAGCAGTTACCGTAGCCTATGAACGCCTGTAACACCAGAGGCATCACACGCGCGTTGCCGACCCTGTAAAAACCTCTTCACGCCCTTTTTGAAGAACCCCATGCTGTAGTCCCCTGAGAAAACCTCGACAGGCAGTTCATTCCACAGCTTGACAGTACGCGGGAGAAAACTTCTCTGGAACCGCACGGTACGTGACCACTTAGGCTCCAATGTGTGAGGATGAATTCCCTGTCGATGGCGAGCGGTGCGACTGTAGAAGGAGGCCGTTGGCATCATATCAAACAACTCCTCTGAACACACCCCATTGTACAGACGGTAGAATACACAAAGGGACGCAAAATCTCTTCTCAGACTTAAAGGTTCTAAACCGTCTGTTAGTTTGGGAGCGTCGACAATCCTCACAGCGCGCCTTTGAATCGAGTCACAAGGTGCAAGCTGGTATCTAGGCGCTCCCGCCCATAGATGGCAACAGTACTCCATATGCGGCCGTACTTGAGCTTTGTAAAGCATAAGTCTCTGCCGCGGAGTGAAGTACTGCTTCGCCCTGTTGAGCACACCTAGTTTCTTCGACGCCAGCTTGACCTTCCCCTCCAGGTGACAACGAAACTGGACGTCGCTGGAGATTTCAACTCCAAGAATCCCAATGTTTTTGGCGATGGTAAGGGGTGTGTTTAGGAATTGAGGAGCCACAGCAAAAGGGGTTTTCTTAGCGGTGAACGCGCAGACTTGTGTCTTAGTGGGATTGAAATGAACCAGGTTCTTTCGCCCCCAATCGGACACACTATCCAGTGTGCTCTCGATCTTCGACACAAGCTGTTCGCGGCTCTCCTCCACCAGAGAGCGGGGAATATTAGCGCGGCCCGTATAATAAGCATCCCCGGTGCTGTCGTCAGCATAGCAATGAATGCTGTCAATGGACAACATATCATTGATATGCAGCAAAAACAGCGTCGGGGACAACACCGAGCCTTGCGGGACGCCAGCATTAATGTCCATGCTGTCGGAGCAACTGCCATCCACAACGGCTCTAATGCTTCTGCAGGACAAGAAACTAGCGACCCATTCGCATAAACCCTCTGGTAGACCGTATGCAGGCAACTTCGAAAGAAGACCACGGTGCCAGACCCGATCGAACGCCTTCGCCATATCAAGACTGACAGCTAATGCAAAATATATATATTTGTAATAAATATATATATTGTATATTATAATAACATCATTGGCAAGATATTGGGGTTGTGGTGGTGATGTGGTGTGATGGTGGGGTTGTTTTTCATTTAGGTTAGTGTTGTATTGTTGTGGATGCAAAAGCCAGAAAATCTCCTCGTGTATTCAGTGGTCCAATTCAGGAAAATCTACGTACAGTGCTACAAGGATCTAAATGAACGTGGCAGAAAACGGAACTAAAGCCGCCATCTTGTAAGACGTCATTTTTGACAGTTCTTCACCGTTCAATGTTGTGGTGCGATTTTAAAGTATATTTTGTTATTATAGTACGATTATCATGCCGAAAGTTTTATGAAGTGGTGCCAGGGAGGTTGTGTTTAAGGTGAAAGAGATTTTTGTAAAAGAAAAACAAAACAACGGCCCATTAATTCCATTTGAAAAGGTTAACGAGCGAGTCGCTGCTGCTACAGGTAAATGTTGCCAGACATGTGTGTTTACCTTAAATTCCCACTTTGTTCCACAGTAAAAAGTTTTATTTGGTTTATTATGTTATACATAAATATTTATGAATTTAAATTATTTTCAGGTGTTATTTTACAGACTGTATCAAACATTGTCAAAGAAGGCACATTGGCTAAGGCATCATGCAGTAAAATTGTTACACCTGGTAAGAAAAGGAAAACAAGAAAAGATAAACTCCTAATGGATGATTTTGATCTTGGAGTTTTATGAAGAAAGATTCACGAGTTTTATAAGACGTGTCTCTTCATAAATCCTTGTGGATTCTAAAAAGTTCCATTCGTGCAAAATAATTGTTCATAATGAACAATAAATAGATAAATGATTGATGACCATATTTTAATAAATATGTATGTATCCTATGTAATATATAAATAAAAGCTAAATTGTATATGTTGTTTTTTTATTTCACATATTCCTCATTCCTTCATTTCACAGATCGTTGTTAGATTTTTTATTTTTTATTTGAGGAGGTTCTTCCCTTGTCGGTCAGCTTAAAATATACGCTTTGCTCTACCTCTCTTTTCGCCACAGCCTCGTCTGTCAGTCAGCAGGGTGCACCACGTACAGGTGAGATTTGCCTTGGTTCAAAGATGTTGATGAACCCCTTACACCCCAAGATAGGTACGAAATGACTATAATCATTTTAATTAACTTTTTATCTAGGCCGTATCGTTATTTAATAAACTTAACTAAAATACTGTATTAGGGTGTTCATTACAGAATTAATTTAAAGTAATTAACTTCTGCCCAGCTAATAATTGTTCATAATGAACAATAAATAGATAAATGATTGATGACCATATTTTAATAAATATGTATGTATCCTATGTAATATATAAATAAAAGCTAAATTGTATATGCTGTTTTTTTTATTTCACATATTCCTCATTCCTTCATTTCACAGATCGTTATTAGATTTTTTATTTGAGGAGGTACTTCCCGAGTCGGTCAGCTTAAAATATACGCTTTGCTCTACCTCTCTTTTCGCCAGAGCCTCGTCTGTCAGTCAGCAGGGTGCACCACGTACAGGTGAGATTTGCCTTGGTTCAAACATGTTGATGAAACCCTTACACCCCAAGATAGGTACGAAATGACTATAATCATTTTAATTAACTTTTTATCTAGGCCGTATCGTTATTTATTAAACTTAACTAAAATACTATAATATGGTGTTCATTACAGAATTAATTTAAAGTAATTAACTTCTGCCCAGCTAAGATTGAGCATTTTAAATGTCTTAATTAGGATATGTAAAAATTCCCTTGAAGTAAGGAGATTTTCCCTAATTGGCAACCCGAAAGTCACAGTAACGCCCTCCTACAAATGTCACTCACGTTCATTTATATCCTTGTAGCACTGTACACATAATTATGACTGTTTACAAATTTTGGCGGTACTCTAAATATTGCCATATGCGAAAAAATGCGGTTGCTGTGTAGTTTTGTAAAAACTGCTATTTTGGCTAGAGCAAACAACCTTATACGATATTATATATGGCCTGTTATATCAAAATACCGTGGCCAGATTTGGTAGATTTGGACTTGTAGGTAAATAGATTTTGATACCTAACACCCCATTCCATTAAAAAAATCGATTTCCAAACGATAGTAACATATAATATCATTGTTTCCAAAATCCAAAAAATAACGGGATATGTACAGATATTTCTCTAAATAAATCGAATATTAAATAAAAAACATAATTTTGTTGCAATATTTTCAATTGAACAGTCAAGAATAAAAACAAGTGTTATAAAGATTTTCGTCTGTCTATATATTTGTCTGTTTATTTATTAGAGCTGGAGAATGGAGATTCCATTACGCGTGACCGGATTTTAACTTTTATTGATAGGTAATAAACAACGCATGTATTTAAATTACCATTTTCAATTTTGCAAAACAGCAAGCAAAAAATATCTACACAGTCATCTTTTTAAAGATTCTCCGAGTCACAAAATAAATTAGGTCTATGGATATTTCTATGTTTATTTAATTACACAAAAAATGTTGGAGATGTAGAAATTATGTTTGATTGCTGGGTGTCCACAACTATGAGTCATTCACACTAAATAATGATAAATTTGAGCATTTTTGTAGATGACAGGAGCTTGGCGATTTCCAATCATTGCGACTTTTGGTTGACTGAGCATCGCTTATAGGCACACCTATTCCTGCTTGCGAGTCCCATGAAAATCTTGACCTAACCGATATATACTACAAACTCAGGACTAGCAACATATATCTCCTGCCAAAATACATGTTGCCTGATAAAAAAAAACAACTGAACAAAGACTGATAATTAAAAAAGAGAATCAAATATTATATTTTAATGCCAAATAATTATTTAACGAGTTTATTTAGGCTTGACAGAATATTATGAATATTATTCCATTTTTTAAATATTTATCAAAGCAATATATCAAAAAACAAAATATTAAATGAATATGCTTAATCATCGTTTCAGCTTGAATGTAGTTCATTCATAATTTATCCATAGATCAATGAATATAGATGCAGTAATTAAAAAAACTTAAGGTATAAGTTAAAAAAAAACATCATTTATTTTTAAAAGTGTATATTTATTAATTACATAGGCTCTTTTCTATCCCAAAATATTTATTAAAATTCCTGCCTCTCGGCTTGACTCGAGAAAACAGTGTTAAAAAAGCTCATAAGAAGTAGTTTTATGAGTACAAGATGAATATTGAATTAAAAAATAAACCAGTTAGGCTTCAAATAAGGCATAAAAAAAATTGCAGCGTTTTATTTCAAGTAAAACGCTGCATTTTTTTTATACTGGACTGTCATTAACTACTGTAGTCACTAATAATGCTATTAAAATTTCTAACTCGGCACGAATCGGTAGTGAGGCGTACTTCAATCCTTGGACAACGGCTATAATTATACCATACCGTTAACTTTTACTAATGCCATTATTGGACATTTTTTTTTTATCTGCTAGTTACTGCATAAAACTGGACACTTTTCCAACTTGTCCCATTTACGTATCTCGTAAGTTCTTCTTATGTATCTCTACGTTTGCCCTCCATATTTTTTTTCTCGCCCTGAAACAGTAGATTTTGCAAATAAAATCATGGTCACACTGTACAGTTTTGATATTGACAGTTTGACTCACAGAGTATAGTTTGACTTTTGTAGCACAACATTTTAGTAATTTTGAGGCTGTTTTTAATTTTTTGTCGTTTTGTTTTCGTTAAAAACAAACAAAATTAAGTAAATATAAAAGTTCGAAATAATTTGTAATATATTGACGAATTTAGTTTAGTAGTGATGGCAGAAGAATTAAAATCAGTGAACGAGGATGACTTGAAGCAGTTAAAAGAGAGAATGGATTTGATAGTAAGTGCGGATCCTGGGCAGTATCATAACGACTTCTCATTGAAACGATATCTACGGGCATTCAAGACAATCGACCAAGCTTTTCAGGTGATCTACCGTTCTACCACATCATCTATCAACTTTCTACTCTATTGATTTTATGTTTGTTATTGTTATCGAGCTTATCGACACGAAAGTATAGCTGAGAGGATAGGATGTTTATCGCACATTACGTGAAAATTAAAAAAAAGAAAGTAAAGTAATTATATTTCGGTATCTATTAATTTTATTTTTATCAATGTTTCGAGGTGACACAGCCCCTGTAATCTTATCTTGAAATTGATAAATAAGAGTATAGATCTCTCCAGATATGTATCCATCTATATCTGATATAAATTCTGATAATAATGATAATTTTTCAGGCAATAATAAAAACCAACAAATGGCGTGTAGAATATGGTGTTGCTGAATTACAAAATAATAAAGAGCTGATAGAACAATACTCAAACAAAGCGAGAGTGTTGAGACATCGTGATATAATTGGACGGCCCATTATCTACATACCAGCCAAAAACCACAGCTCCAGTGATAGGAATATCGATGAATTAACAAAATTCATTGTTTATTGTCTGGTAATTGTTTATTGCTGTTTTTTGCAGTCTAGTAATAGTAATAGGAATAAAATAGGAAAGTCATGTTTCAGGTGCATAATATAAAAATATTAATTGAAACAAAACATAAAAATAATACATTTTATATGTATTATTTTTGTGATAAAGTCTATAGATTCATAGATATTGAGATGCCTTGACACACACCCTATGCCTATTTATTTGTTTTTATTTTTTTATATTTTACATAGTCATAAATCTATATCAGGATGCTTAAATGCATAATATGTATCATATACATTCTAATTCTTTGACTTAAGATCTTTTCTTGTCCATTTAAATGTCAAAAGTTGCAACATTGCTGGAACGAATTTCATCACACTGAAAGAGAATGTAAAAACATTTTATGCAATGTACCTGTATATTTGAATAAATTACTCTCTCATTGTAAATTATAATTTATTCAAATTTAAGTCTTTAGTGATCATAGCTGTGAAGTTTAAGAGGGTTAGTAGTGCAAAACTAACCACCACTGAATAAAAATAATAATTTACAATGATTATAAACAATGATAAAATACTACTATTGTCACTATGACAATGAAGTATTTTATAAGTAACATAAAATACTATCTACTCTATCTTACATAAAATACAATCTAATCTTCTCTACATATAAAACATAACACTGCAAAAGTTTTATACTTATTCACCATAAATGACAGTTTTGTCATTTTTGCACAAGCTTATTGTATGGCCATTAAGTTATGGTTGCCTTGAAAGCTTGCTTGTAGCAATAAGGCCACCTTGTTGTATATACATATTTTGTGTGTATTTTCTGTATACTGCCTAAAAATTGTATTGTTATATATTCTTTCATTTTTGTTTCATATTCTATCTATCTAATTTTGCACTACTGATCCCCTTAAATTAATAATTTATAAGTTTTGTGGCAATAATATTTTACTGTAAAATATGTTATGATCATTCAAATACATAGAGATGCTACTTCCTGGTATATTTTTAGTCATAGTTACATTTTTTGTCTTATAATAATATTTAAAGTCATAATCCACCTCCTTGCTATTTATTATACATAGCAAAAATTGTTTATGTAAGCAGAGTAGTTATAAAAAAGTAATTGATTGATTAGTTGACTAATTAGGGTGCTTCAATTGACCACTTTGTCTTACACTTTAAGTGTGATGAAATGGTCAGTTATCTTTGGGAACGGACTGTATATGGCGCATCTAACAGCATTGCAAAATTTTAAAATGTCTCGATTAGGGAATCGAATCATTCGCCAAAGCCGTAAGCCGTAAGCCTGCAGGATTATTGAGAGGAGCGTGCGGTGCGAGCAGAACGCTTATATAAACTGAAAAGACATTCTTGGAAATGAATAGACTCCAAAACCACTGAACCGATTTTGTTGAAACTTGTCACAATTAAAGACCTCGACATGCTTGAAATTTGAGAAAAATTGAGATCAATCATGTCCTTGAGGAATGATCATCAAATACATTTTCCATTGAAATCAGTGGAAAACATAAATACAGAAAACATACCATCAGCGAATCTACTTGCTCCACACAACCTCGATTTCGGCCCGTGCGGTAGGATTCGGCCTAGTAGTCATCAATCCGGCGCATCCGCAGGATTTGTGGGATGTATTACTGGGTGCGAAGTGTTTGCTTATTGATTAACTGCACATGTATTTTCAGGAAGATGCAAGTAAAAGGTGTTTTGAAGAGGTAATTGACAATTTGTGCATTGTGTTTGACTTGAACAGCTTCACATTATCCTGCATGGACTACCAAGTATTGAAGAATCTCATTTGGCTACTCAGCAGACACTATCCTGAGAGACTTGGCGTTTGTCTGATAATCAATGCTCCAACCTTCTTCTCAGGCTGTTGGGCTGTAATAAAAGGATGGTAAGTTGAAATATACAAACAACACAAACTTTGTAGGTATACACGATAAGGAAATAATTAATGAGAGACCTCTAAAGTAATCTATAATGCTTATTTTTGACGACTTATGATTTTTTAATTAATACTAGGTATATACTTTATTTAAGTCGCTATATATAGTTTTTTTTATACAATGAAGGGTTGTTGTGTTCCTACAAGTGAGTGAGGTCATCAGAAAAGAAGTTGTTGCTGCGTTGGCAGCGTGGAATGTCTAGTGATTGTCTATTGTTCTGTATACCTGCCAACATATACAAGTCAGAATTGCTGTAGGCTTATTGTACTATTTGCAGGCTGGATGAGAACACAGCTGGAAAGGTGACATTTGTAAGCTCCGAGATGGATCTCTGTCAATATTTGATACCAGACATTCTCCCGACCGACATGTAAACAAGTAAAATGGAAACAGGTAAAATGTATAGTAGTATATATTTAAAAATAATATAATTATTGTATAGGTGTATTTATAACCTAGAGCACAGATATAGTTAGTATAGTATAGGTAATACAAGTTCGTGAAACTATGGAAACGAGACTGCCACATTTTTTGTGGCTACAATGGCGTCATGAGTACTATTTAATTTAGTGATGTGAAAACAAACAAAATCGTTTCCTCTTACTCCGCAATGAACGCTCTCTCACTATAATTCCATTGCGACGCGGCAGCCGCGCCACGCGTTTGCGATTTCAAATCGATTTGATTTTTCGAACGAAATCGTCAAGAATGAAAAGACAAAGAATGAATGATATATTGTTGATATATAATGAGAGTACAATAAAAATACCATGTAAAATGAAAAATAATAAAAAGGAGTTGACCGAGCCAGCGAATCTAGCGAAGTCGTAAGGTTTAAAAAACATTTTATATAATATGTTTTTAATGAAAGTAAGTTCGTAGTACTGACTACCTATAACTGTGCTATTGGGTGTAAATAAGTAATTTGTAATCAATTCTACTTATTTACAGCCAGAATTAAGTAAGTATACATAATGCATCTGTAATTAAATTTTGACACATGTATCATACATGTAGATGAAAATTATTTGTTTTGTTATTATGTATGTTGTTTGTTGTATTTTGTGGAATAATTAAAATATTTTTAATGATTAGTAAGTATGACCAGGCTTACCATTTGTGTCGATTGCAGTTAGAGATTCCCGTGGTTGCAGCTAGTTTCATGTTCGGGTTATTATACTCTGTATGGAATTAAGTAAATAAATTGCAATAACCAGATTAAATCAATAAAAAATAAACACTCGGTATAGTGTCTCCGGAAATACATGTACTATTTATGTAATATTTATATAATGAGTGTTTTATATCTTCCGCCAACCCGCAGTTGAGCAGCGTGGTGGAGTATGCTCTAAACCACTTCGATTGAGGGGAGACTTGTATCCCAGCTGTGGGATGGATAAGGGTTGAAGAAGAAGTTCTTTATATTAGGCCTTATTACGAGTATTAACTTCTTGTAGCCTATTCTAGCAAAAACGAAAACTTACTAAAATAATCGTCCATTTAAAAATATTGGAGCATACTTCGAACGTAACTGCGGAGCGATATGTCAATTGATTTAATCTGATAAAATAAAATTATATCTAACGGTGGCGTGTCTTTATGCGACCTATTAAGGGGGTCCACACTAGGTAACTAGCGCCAATCGATAATAAATGAGTTAGAATAACACAGTTTTTTTGATTCGTTGTGTATTTAGAGAAAAGAAATTCACTCGAGTTGCAGCAGTTTTGTAGTAGGTACGACCATAAAATGTAGGTCTTGGTTCTTTTTTATGGTAGTAAGAAAAATATTAAATGCTGCACCAGACATTTCATGACACGCTGCTCTTGAACAGAAGAATAATATCAGACAGGCCGTATACTTGTTTTTCAGCCGAGGAAATTTACGAAAAACTTTTTGGTACAGTTGAAAGTACATAGTTTGCCTTTTCTGCTTCTGTCCAGTTTACAATTATAATCATGGTAAGCCTACTTATTATGACCTATGTGTACAAAAAAATCTATATATTATATTCTCAGTCATTAACACCAAAAAGTCCATTAACGTCTAGCTTTATGTTTACAAAATGTTTTATTTTTATTCAACTGCGGGAAAGCCCACAGGGAGGATTATGTAAATGATCGATACGATTCTTTGTAACGTAACTACTGAACAGCTGAACCAATTTTGATGAATGCTATGTAGTTACGATTCTACTTGATGACGACTACCGTCTTTAGATCGACATTCGTGTGTAGTTTGCAAACCAAGGTTTATTTCCAGTCTCAAAAATAATTGCAGCAATAGTTTTGTCATAACTAGACTACTTTCTTTGTCGACCAATGCATACGGCGGCACCAAGAAATTTTTACCATACCTCATCAAGTGGAGTGTCTAAGTTTAAGAGGCGATCAATATAAGTAAAACATACTTCCCTGTTTATAAGCAATTTTATGTACCGCAGTTGGGTTTTGGCTTTTTTTAATTACTTTACTTAGGGTGTACGTAGAAACTCACGCGGATGCACGTCACGTATTTTGAACGATAGATTGATTGTACGAGATGGTCCAATGTACGCGTCCGTTTCATTAGCGCTGCTCATCTTTGCGACATATACAATGGGATAAAGTGTAGGTAAACCTGAAAAAGGATGAAAATAGAGTGAAAAATAAAAATCATAATTCATGACAAAAAAAAACAGAAAACGTATATTTTTTTTTTGTCGATAATTTTTTATCTATTTTTAAACCCTTTCAGGGTTACAGTTTATCCCGGGACACACTGTACATACTTGCACTGTACACGCGGGTGTCCAGTTGGACACCCGCTTGTACAGTACACCCACTGGGTTTACGCGTACGCCCCTAATTTTAATTTATATCTAAGGTTTATAACCAAATTTAATTTTTATCTAAGGTACGCCCCTAATTTTAATTTTTATCTAAGGTTTATAATACTATACCGAATTATTCAGTGATCGGAATAGGTAGAGTGATTTAGGGTCAATAATCTCAAACGCTGATATTAATATGGACATACCTCCGGGATTTCGGGATTTCGAAACTATTGAGGATTTAATTCTCCGGGGTTCCGGTTGCTTTAGTAAGCACGTAAAGCTATCTAGCTTTACGTGCTTTCCAAAGCTAAGTCTAAACATAGGATTCAGTTAATCAATCAGTTGTACTACTTAAAAGTGCTTAGCTATCGTAACCTCTAATTTCAAATACAATGGCTACTAAATCACGACCTAAATAATATTTAATGAAATCCCGAAATTTTTCGATAACAGTTCATTAAAAAACCCGTTTCCTCGTGGTCATACTAGGTTGTCATATCAGTATGACTACGAGGATATACATGTCCTCGTGGTCATACCATACATTATATTTTTAGTAAAAAGATTTTACTTCCTCCTGTGTACATAAATACTTTTCCGCATGTAGATTGAAGAAGGCATGTCGATATTATGACAGTACTACGCAAGTACAACAAATCACTCTGCCTATTCCGATCACTGCTAATTATACTTACGTACCTGGGCTTCATTTGTTAATCATACACGTCTATGCCATTGTAAAGAACATTATATTCTAGTCATTGAACGTTAAAAGTTACATTATTAAATCCAGTGGTATTTATTTTTTCTTAAAAAAGTTTTTAAATGACTGTTGGTAAATGATGTGGATAAAGAGACACTGTCCCACACAAACGGGCTATACATTAATGTTTTTACAAGTCTTCCGCCGGCACATCTACCGAGCTAGCTTTGCTTGTAGTCGAGCCTCCGGGCAGTGCCGCCGGACTGTGTGGATCCACTTTCAGGTTGTGACTTTGACGTGAATCGGGGTTTCTTCCAACTATGTGCATAATAATTTCAGAATAACATAGCGCATGTTGTTGTTTCTCACATTATCAAAAAGGAAGTCAAATTCCAAAAGCTTCTTACTCCTACCAATTTCTTTTCTTCTGATTAAATTGGTTAAATTTGTTAGTGGTCGCCGCTGTTAATTCTTGAAACACTAAAGGTGTCTTTTGTGTTTCCAGAATGAACAGCGGCGATGGAAATATATGATGGGCTAGTGTCGATAGAAAGAAAGTTCAACCTAATTTGTCATTCATGCCGTAGTTGAAAGAAAAACAGATTCTGAACATCGCAGATTTATTTTGACATGCAATAATAAAGCTCTACTATTACTGTAAGATTGACACCAAGAAATTATGTTTAGGAACTTTTTAATGTATAATTAAGTAAATATATGTGTTTAAGTACCTCCATTTTGTGTGCATAACCATCCGAGGTCGAATCACGGAGACCTGACTCTCTATTTGCTCTATTCTCTATTAGCACTATATTGATTTATTGATTTCTACGTTTTGTCAATGCGACAATATGTATAATTGGGAAATGCCTCTTCGTGAACCGAATTAACGATATCATATCTCCGTCACTCGATGCTACCAATCGCCAACTGCCTAAACACGTACGCCTTCGGGCGGCTGGTTTGGTGGTAGCGTGTTAGCACATGGTACTTTCGAGGCGATCGCCACTCGCATCTCTTAAAAGGTATACAACCATAAAATGTCAATTTATCACAATTACATCTGATGGTATAAAAAAAAACAAATTTTAACTATAAAAAAAAGAAACTCCGCAATATCGATTACCGTAGGATATATTCAGACTTTACTGTGCTATATTAATATATAGCATTAGTCTTTATTAGGTACTTTATTATTTTCTTTTTTCGTCTTTATATATTTATAAGAAAAATACCTGATCAAAAACTTGGAGTACGGCGTATTAGTTTCTTAATAGATTTTTGTATTCGAATTTATTTTGTTTATAATTTCTGTGCACTCTGCTTAGTTTGACTAGATTTTATATATAAAAATTCCTGTATTATCATCAGGTACTCTGTTTTAAGTAGTATTAAATTCAACGGCCTGCATTTGTCTTTTTAACAGTAAGAGTTTGCACATACGAGGGACAAGTATCCGTACGTCCGTACGGGAGTCTCCGAAATTATGTTATAAACAGGTTCCGTCGCATGAATATACACGACCGATTTTTTCCTAGTGAACATCAAAAGTGGCCAATGTACCTACGATGACGCTTTAGCTAGTTTTCATAATTTTGATTAACGAAATTGAAAATTAATTGAGAAATATTCGTACACCGTGTAATGGTTGAGTACGTTTTTTGCGAGTACGGACAAGTCTCTCGTCTGGACAGACCTTACCATGAAAAGATCTCACTATTCACATCAAATAAAATTACACCTATTTAGGGTACTATGAAATTGAATTTCCAAAGGGGTTATTGTAAACTACAATCCGTCCGCGGCTTGGCCCGCGTTTCCGAAAGTCTTCATTTTTCGGATTAATATGACACTCGAAAATAACGTGGTTTTCTATTGGTAAAAGATTTTTATTTATTTTTTTTAATGACTACATAGGTACTTACCCTACATCCTCACAGTCACTAACTTTACATCTTTATAATATTAGTATAGATAACTAAAATCCTGAAAAATACAGGGTATCATTGTCTCTTACATTGTGTAGTTAAGACATCTTACTTTTTAGCTATAAGTTAAAAATAGTTTTCAACTTTTATCAAAAAAAAATATCTTGTAAAAAATAGTCTTTGTTAAAAACACAATTATTTGTTATTATGATACCTGTTTAAAATTGTCATTCCATTTTATTGTGCTGAGATTTTATAGCAAAGTTAGTTAATGTAAGTTGTATAATTAATATAAAGTTAATGAGGCAAATGAACAATGATTTTATTTCTCAGAACTATCCTCCATAACGAATAATATTCGTATAGGTATCCTACCGCAAAATGTGAACTAAGACCCTGACCTAAAAAACTAATTATAAAGCCTGAATTTTTTCCCCCGTTCATAGACTAGTTATTCGTTTCCTAACTCTTTGAATGATGGAATTACTTGGCCTGAAAAATTATGTTTAAAAAAAGAATAGCTGCTTTAGCACTGACTAATGATAGTTCTATGAAGACAGACTTCACTACTGCCTTTAAGAAAATAAATACCTAAAGCAAAAATATTAACGTACTACTAATATTAAGGCAGGCACGCAAAAACGCTCCTTAATTTTGGGGTGTAAGCAGGCCTGTTTCACTCCGCACTTAGGTATGCCAAGACTCGGTTCGGTCGACCGGGAAAAGCAGTCTGATGTCACTCGCTCAGCGTACGACAGCGAAGTTGATATTTTCTTTCTATATTAGCTCAGCATATTGGCTCCGCTTCGCCTGATGGTAAGCGAAGAGGAGCCCCAATCGCATCGCCAACGGACAAGAGACCTTGTTGTCTTGTCAGTTGACGCTGCCATATGCTGGCCTACAAGATGCCTCTTCACACTTCGCTTGAAGGATCCCATATATTGTATGAATGAGGAAATACATACGCCGGCAACGCGTTCCACTTTTCAATGATGCGACATAGATAGGAGTTGCCAAACTTTTTAGTACGCGAAGGATTGATCTCAACAGTGAACTTGTGATATCGCAAGCCTGCACGTGACGTTCGGTGACGGAAAGGAAGGGATAAGGGAAAACAGTTCTTCGTTTGAACAAGAGGAATTTCATCCAAAGTTATTGAAATAACAAAAAAAACTGACTGAATAAAGTTAAATTATAATAAACCTATCTGTTTTTTATCAATTTCGTATCTAAGTATTTTAAACATTTATGGATCAAATCGCACAGTACGCTAAGTTATTTTGACACCCTACGTAAAATTCATTATTCCTAAAGTTTTAGCAGAAAAAAAATAAATATCTAAATACCTGACTTAATTGATTGACGAACTCGGTGGTCGAATGGTTAGCAATAGCCAGTTTGATTCCGAGGTTGCGGGTGCGATCCCTGCACAAGACTGTCATTGTCAATAATCAAGCAAATTTTTGTATTGTGTATGTATGTTGCCTCACGTGGTACTCCTATGTATTATAATATATTTATTTTACGGTCGTACACGCAAGTCACATGGGTCATTTTGTAAAGTATGTATATGTATATTACATACCCAAGTTATAAAGAGTTAAATTTTAAAGTAGCATAATTGAATTTATGGCGCCCTTTTAACCTTCCTATACTCGCGCGTTGGTCTGTGAGACCGACGAAACACATTTTCGTAATTATTTTTATGCAGGTAAATCCTAAGTCGAGTTCCTTGCTAGCTGCCGCATTTGTGGCTAACTACATTTTACGCGCGTTCGGGCGAAATACACGTGTTGTAGCATTCGGCGCCAATCGGTCCATGAGACCGACGCGAGTATATGTGTAACTTTTTGTGTAAATATTAATATAATATATTTAGTGCATTTGTATATTTTTTACAGACTTTGAATACTTTATAAAGTATGTATAGTAAAATGTATGTATGTATGTTGCTCTATTATATTTTTGACCAATTTTATCATTCTTTTTTAGGTTATACTTCATAGGTATTAGGTATCAAAAAAGACGATGATCGAATCAGATTGTTGCTAAGCCAAACATAGATAAATATGTCCTTTGATGTGTTTATTATTATTATTCAGAAGTTTATTTAGTTTTTAAAAAGAAGTTCAGACCTAATTTTGTTTTCCTAGTACTTAAGAAAAAAAATCTCAACTTCGAAGACCGATTTCTGATAAGTCAGTAAAATAATTAATAAATTAAGTATTATTTATACTATTTTGTTTCATTGCATCCTAAACTTTGAAATAATAGTAATAGTTTTTGAGCTTCTTAGTAAAAAAATATGTTGTAGGGGTACAAACTATCGGTCTGTGACACCGTGCGCGAGTATAGGTGTTACAAAAAATGGCGCGAGTATAAGAACTAAGAAGGTTAAATAATGGAAAATAAGTTAAAAAAAACAACTATACATATTTTAGGTAGTTTTTTTACTTGCCTTAATAGTTTTACAAAACAGTTATACAAATGAATAATTGCTGTACAGTTCTGAAGCAAATTACACTATTTGAACATGATATTTATAGTTACTTCACAAAGTACATTCCTATTTTAGTATATGTATATTGTACTGTACATACGACGTTTTCGAAATAACTATTTGGACTACAATGTACCATGTCGCAGTTTGTTTTATTTTTTTCTAATATTACAAGTGATCGCTTAGTATCTATAACTAAGTATGCAGAGAAACGTACATTGCCCATGACACCACCGAGTATTAGTAATAGCCATCCCTAACACTTCTTAAAACCATGTGGTCGTGGATTACAGGATACTGAAGTTACTATCTATCATTATTATGGATATTAGCTAATATTAATAAACGAGACATTACGAGTGAACATTAGTGATTGTCTGTGTCACCCAAGTGGTGTCATTTTAACAGGTTCGCAGTCCAATGAGGCACATGTGCCTCATGGACGTACCAGTGAAGTCACCCTCACTGGTACGTCCATGAGGCATATGTGCTTCATGGCCAGTGATGTAGATTATTATTTCAATCACTGTGATACATAAAGTATCATAAAATAGTTGAAGAGAATGACGTAACTTAATACGAAACTTCATGAGCGTTAGGTGTCATTACTATGGGGACGTATACAAAGATCGCAACTTGCTTCGGGACTGTGAACCTGTTTATGGTATCATGGGCAGTGAACGCAGAGTCATCACAACGAAAAACATTTACAACAAAATGAAATTAATACTACATAAATATTATAGATAATACTTGATTTTATAAGCTACATGTTTTGAAAAAACTATACAGCTCGAACACGAAATAAAATCACGATTCCTTAAAATTCAATTCAATGATCAGTCATAGATATTATTACTATAAAACAATATCTTAATTCTGAAATTTGTGAGTCAATTGGCACATTTTCCATTGCGTCACTGCTGTAAGGCCCCTTTCACTGTGGAGTAAATCACGACCCAACACAGTCGCACTACAACAAACATCCGACAACATTACACATTTCTGTCATAAATTACTAACTTTCATTGCCTTATTGGGACGGAATTTACTCGACTTCGGTGAAATAAGCTCTATAATCCCTGTGACAATAATTTATTTTTCTTATAACTTAACAAATACAGTGCTCGTGTTGTTAAGCACATACCACCAACAACGAAATATTCGAGTCTCGGAATGTGGTCAGTCGCCACAGCCAATTTTTTTACATTATCTATTTATGACTAGTTATTATGTAAAGGAATGTAAACGATACAGCCTTCTTACGTGATTTTTTTTTTCAATTGGAATATTTATGATAATATGTATGTCTAGGCTCAGCAAATTAATAGCAATGATATTTAAAAATATAGCTTGCATTGTCGAAGTAGTAATTCTACATAATTATATGTACATGCTTTCTTTAACGCTACTAATATACATATAAAACTTTATCAATGATATGGAGATGAATATGATTAATATCACCGTATTATGTGTGTTTTATGCTGATTACGATGTGTGCTTAAAATAACATGTAGGAAAACGTATGAATGAATGGAGGCTACTGTAGCATGCAGAGGACTAGAATTTTATGGTGATTGAACAGAATTGAGACCCGCTCAGGCATGTACATACGTCCACAGTTCGGTCCGAATTATAAAAGTTCCTACGTTACTGTTTATAGACATAACGTAGTGCTAGCCTTAGCGGCAACTTACACAACTCTTTGAGATCAAACAATCACCTTTGTAGTCTAGAGAGTCTACATGATTTCTAGCAAATAAAATCACTTGTGCTTGCATAATATTACTTCAATTCCATTAGTCTCACAATTCCATTTTGGTTTCGGTTGTTTGTTATTGTCTAGCTTCGATGTTGACGAGATCTAAAATATTATAAAGGCATAGAACAAACCGGAAATAGAATGTTTATTCTGTTGATCAATCTATTCTAAATTAATTAGATATTTAATGAGCCACGTATTTATCGTCGAAAAACATGTTAGTAGTTTCGATAGTCTGAGCACTTGATTAGCTAGGCTCAGTAACTGATTTACTATTCTGTCTTACGTGAGAATATTATGGGTATATTATTTTAATAGAATTACATGCTGACGTTAATTGACGCACAATTCTATATTCACATATTCTCTGCCCATGCAACGGCTAGATTATACAGTTTCAAGATATGTATTCAATTAGGTACTATCAGTTCACGTAAATCAAGCTAAATTGACATTAATCATAACATCCTTTGTAAGAGTCACTAATTCAACGCCGAAACGCTAAACTAAAATTAAAATTGATACCACAAGGACATTTTCTTATATTTTTGAGGATATGCTAAAAATTCACTGTGCTGTAGCGCCTACAACGTCATGTTGCAACGTCACTTATAAGTGCATCGCAATGAATGAGTAGCGTAGACACAATACACACTACCTATAAACACAATACCTAGTACGTATGTACCGTACTAGGAGATATTATAAAATAAAATTTACACAGGGATAAATTTATATTAATCTCAAAATCACTAACACAATGCTTTACAGAAACAAAATATTTTCAATCTATGATACTCAGATTCTCAAATTAAAATTTTTTTCGCATATCCTCTTAAGTATAAGACTTCTTTCCTTTATGATAGAAAACTTTTAATTTTAGTTTAATAACGTTCGTACATCGACAAAATTGCTACCAAAGTCAGCATAAATGCCTATGTTTTTATCCAGAGCCATTAAATTTTGGGGCTACATATGATAAAAAAAAACTTAAATCTAATATCAGCATTGAATGGAGATTAATATACTAATAGCTACCAAGGTAATTTGGGCTTGAGGAAATAAGGTTTTCTTGATTTATATTTGACGTCCGGTCGAACAAATTTACCCCGTGAGATTCAAACCTCACTCACTCCTGATATTAACTCTAAATCGATTGGCCGACAGCCGCATGCGACCGCAAACTACTGAGCTGGCGGTCATACCCCACGCCGTACCATTTGTTCGCTTTCCACTAACCGTCTCGGGCGTGACCCAGACACACCCTAAATACTTAAATACAACCGCCACGTAATACACATGTCTATTACTACCATGTATGGCGTTAGTATATGCGTAAAAGTATACTATGATAAATTCAAAATCATGATGCATCGCTAGGCTTCTAATTGAAAGTTGCCATACATTAGCTGATATGGACGTGTTGTCAATTTAAATATCTGCCAACATGATTAAACAACACATCCATACACAGATATATTGTTAGGCAACGTGACCGACACGGGTAACATGTTGACTAATGTATGGCAGCTTTTATATCTCTGCCAACAAACTCTGAATCTCGTTTTATGACATTTATATTCATGCTAACGTAACAATGCAATGTATATCTGTGTATGCATAACAAAAAAATATATAATTGACAAACGAATATGAGGTAAGCTATGAACCACAAGTCTAGAACGAGGTGCAGAATTTACGTTGGTCGCGAGTAGTAGAGAGCGCTCCAAATAACTCTGCGCGCGACTGAAGACGTTGTTAATTTGACATAACATCCCTCCCAGTAACAATTTTAAGTGGGATGGCAAACTGTATATCATTCAGCTTTACATGTCTAATTTCATAAAAAAAATCGTTTAAATACGTAAAATAGCCATTGTTAGACTTTCCACACAGAGCCCCAGCTTATCCCAATATAATGTCGATTACACGAAAACTTATTTGGCGCGCCCTCTACAAATTAACCGATTATCCCAGATAACATCAAGAGAGAGCAGTCTATATTGTACGGCACGTAACTATCGCCGTTTTAACATAAAACAATAGTGACATGATAGGTCAACTTATTATGAAAAAATATTATTGTTCTTTAACAGGATTTTTTTCATGTGTGGACAAACCTACGGCGCACATAGAATATCGCTAGTGTACTTACTAGTGGTACTCTATGATGACCTTGTTAAAGATTGGAAATGAATGTACACACCAGATGCGAGGAGATGGTGCGTTAGCAGGGGACGCCCCATAAATTGTAAGCATCTGTAGGTTACAGTAACCACATAAATCAGGTGGTACATGCGCGACTGACACCCGAAGTTGTATAAAAAAAACGGGTTGCACTTCGGGAGTGCCAGCAGAAGTGAAAACTTGAACATTAACGTTGTGCATTTTTTAATATTTTGGAATGGTTAGGGAATAATCTCGCACGAATTGCTTTATTTATAAAAGTACTGTCATTTATGTGGTAAAATACAATATTAATTTATTGCGCTATCGTACACAAACATGACAATTTATATTACATTAAAAATAAACAGCAGGAGCAGGCATACATTTTCGCCGCGCGGTAGATAGAAAGGGGGATATCACTTCCTCTCCTACGCCGCGCCGGCTCTCTACGCTCCCTCCGTCTTACGAATTTTCGATCAGGCTACGTACCCTGACGCGAGTTTAACATTTTTTAACCATCCCAAAAAATGCACAACGCCATTAAAGAAGTTTTCATTTCAAAAAAACTAAATTGACATATTAGGTCACTATTATTATATTGGCTAAAGTCTGTTCGCGGAGAGTTAATAAATATTACGAATACAGCAGGCGCGTCTAATTGTTTATTGTCTATCACTAATTAGCGGGACGTAATCTGTAATGAGTTTAGATCACTGAGAGGCATTTCTCGTAATTAAATTTTTGACAAAATTCAGTTTCGATTTCAAAAATGTCACATTTGGTATTCTCAATATAAATTTCAAAGTTTTAATTAAAGTGTGATTATATCGAATTATGACCGAAAATTAAACAAACTAAGAATGGTATTCCGCTATCAATAAGAATTGATTGAAATTAACTATTTCAGTTTTTTGTCAATTCTTAATTTAATCTCGTTTCGTTCTGCGACCGTAAAATAATTACGAGAATTGGCCTTCTATTTTTTATTTATTATTATCAACTCTCGGCGAACAGACGTTAGTTATTAGTGATCAGTGTCTCAAACTGGCGAGGCGGCGTGCAGGCGCCTCGTGCGCGGCAGCGTGGCGGTGGGGGCGTGTGCGGCGGCGGGGGCGGCGTGCGCGGGGGCGGGGGCGGCGGCGGGGGCGGGCCGCAGCAGCTGCAGCAGCAGGCGCAGTCAATCGGCCAGCACGCTCTGCGCTATCGTCGCCAGTTCGTCCTTCAGTACGCGGAACGACGGCCGCTCATCAGGCATATGTCGCCAACATTCGCGCATCACCTATGACAACATTTCATGTTTGATATTTTCTCTTCTTCTTCCAGTGATTGTATTCCTATCATACTACTAAGGTGACAAACAAACAGGCCTACATGATGGAACACAGTTACTTCAACCTATGGACATCTGTGATACCCGAGACATCACCGGTGCATTGGCGGCAATTTAAAAACCTTTCACGTTCTTTTTGAAGAACCTGCTGTAATCTCCTGTCAAAATCTCGACTCTACGTTCATTCCAATTATTAGATAATCGAATTGTATTAATAATTTGATCGCTAATTTAACTAATTCATAACTTTGATATTTGTTAAAAACTGATTTTTGTTTCTTTTTTCACAAAGATATAATGCATTTGCACTGCAACCTGCTTAATATAGCTGAACCCAGGGCTGCAGCTGTATCGAAATGGAAAAAAAGTTATTTTTCGATACAGTTGTCCATAAAGAGCTGTATAGAAAAGTAACTTTTTAAAATTATTTTGATGGCTTGTGCGTAAAAGACTCGACATTAAGATTCTGCGTTTAGTTTTTTAATCTCTAAATTTCAGTATGAGAGTGATCTTTTACTTACAGTATATATTTCATTTATACATCCTTTCGGCTTTTCGAGAACTTGTCCTCTCTGAACCATGTCGACTACTTCAGAGTTCTTCAATCGGCCGTATGGCACTTTACCACAAGTAAATACTTCCCACATCAGAACGCCTGTAAAATAAGATAAAAAAAATTGGTTGTCTGTAAAGTCGGTTTACGGACGATAATTTTACGTGATAACGTCATAAAAATAAACATTGGCCGATGGAGTGGTAAGAGTTAAGAGTAAGTAAGAGAGATAGATGCGAACATGCCGAAAGCTTAGGCCGATCGTGCCTCTCTATCGGTTGTTGCGCTCTCGCTTGCACGATCGACTCAGGCGGAACGTGACAATGAGTTATGCTATTTCGTGCGTGCAGCCGACGTTCATCGATTTATAAGACGTTATCACGTCAAAAATATTTATTCCTGGTAAATTACATTATTTTAAACAAAACCATAAAACCTTATAATTTATTCACTAATAGGTATCTGCGTATAAAAAATATAATCTTGCCACAAGACAATTTTAATAAATACAATTTTTAAACTGACAAGTTTGAGTTCTTTATTTTGCGACTAGAGAAGGATATTATTAATCCGTCACGCTCGGTTTTGTAACGCTCGTTCGAGTAAGTCTACGTAGAGAGCGAAAGATTAAGTTTTCACTTCTGTCGTGTGGTCTTAATCACACGCCGTTATATTACTATATATTTACATATATTTTGTCAATTGATAATTATGTTTTATTTATATCGATAAGTTTCTTTCTTCATACGTAACGTACTTTACGTTTTGATCCCAATGGGGGTGAGCTTCGCTCTAATTATTATAGCATACATAACTAAACAATGGAACCGTACCAAAAGCCCAGACGTCTGACTTGGATGAAAACCTAGTGTAGTTGAGCACCTCGGGCGGCGCCCACTTGATGGGGAACTTAGTCCCGCCCGAACTCGTGTATTGGTCGTCCAGGACGTATCGCGCCAGACCGAAGTCCGCCACCTTTAACAATTATTATAACATTCATTATGTTAATTAATATCGTTATACACTGAAGAAAAAAAATTAAGCAGACGCGGAACGCGAACGAAATTTGTTTTTATAGAAAATATGTCCGAATCAGAGGACAGAATCGCTGAGTTTCGAATGAACGCATGGCGATGGGTCGTCAAACTATCATACGGCCTCGGGTCATATCGCCGGAGCTGAAGCCGATTTCCATAAAATTTTTTGATGGCAAAAATCAAATTTGTGTTTTGTTTTAACTAGCAGAAACCCAGGAACTCTATCGACAAAGCTGAACGTGTTTATCAATAAGTAAATCGTAAGACCTATTTTACAAATCAAAATAATCGAGGGTAATCGGCTTCAGCTTCGGCGGCAGGGTCCCCGATCCGTCACATTAGATTTTTCATATAAAAAAAGTACTAAAATGCGAGTCCCCTGCGGATCACATTAACTTGAAGCGAAAGTTGTTGAAATACTAGCTTCATGGCATAAAAATATGATAAAAAATTACTAAAATTCGAGTCCCCTGCGGATCACTTTAACTTGAAGCGAAAGTTGTTGAAATACTAGCTTCATGGCATAAAAATATGATAAAAAAGTACTAAAATTCGAGTCCCCTGCGGATCACTTTAACTTGAAGCGGAAGTTGTTGAAATACTAGCTTCATGGCATAAAAATATGATAAAAAAGTACTAAAATTCGAGTCCCCTGCGGATCACTTTAACTTGAAGCGGAAGTTGTTGAAATACTAGCTTCATGGCATAAAAATATGATAAAAAAAGTACTAAAATTCGAGTCCTCTGCGGATCACTTTAACCTGAAGCGAAAGTAGTTGAAATACTAACTTCATGGCATAAAAATATGATAAAAAAGTACTAAAATTCGAGTCCCCTGCGGATCACTTTAACCTGAAGCGAAAGTTGTTGAAATACAAGCTTCATGGCATAAAAATATGATAAAAAAAAGTACTAAAATTCGAGTCCCCTGCGGATCACTTTAACCTGAAGCGAAAGTTGTTGAAATACTAGCTTCATGGCATAAAAATATGATTTGATCTTCTTAGTTATTTAAAGGTAAATTTAACCATTCAGTTACGTAGTACATAATAATCCCATGATTGAGCCATTTTTATATACTTACTATCTTGTAGTCTCCACCGATTGTCATAGTCTACATTGTTTACGACAATTTTCCTATACATTTCGATGAGTAAAGCTTATTAGAACAAAAAAAGTATGAATATAATACGAACTGACCTTTACTACATTTTCGTCGCCGACCAAACAGTTTCTTGCGGCTAAATCTCTGTGAATATAGTTATGTCTTTCTAAATACGCCATTCCTTTGCACACCTGAAAATTGATAAAAGAATGATAGCTATAAATACTTCGATCCTTTTTGAAATGAAAACTAATCAGGCGCGCTGAGCACTTTATTTTGCGACTAATTTGTTGAGCCATTACGCTCGGGTACGTAACGCGTACGCTCGTCTATGTACCGCTCGTTCAGGCAGAGGAAGCGAGATGAAGTTTTCATTTCTGTCAGGTGAAGATGTGGTATTTAATCACACGCCGTTGTATTTATATTTACAGAAAGGACAATAATCGCGACACTAAAAAATCTTATTAAATAACGAGAGTTGAGGCGAACATAGCATAAGTGGCGCAGAGTCGAAGCGCAGCGCTCTCGCTCGCGAATCCACTCGACTCCAGCCGAGCGTCGAAGCGCGAACGCGTGCTTCCATATTTACATAGCACAAATTTGTACTTAAATAATAGAACAATAGAAATGAATATGCTGTAGGCGGAAAAATATGACGCGTCGCGTCGCACACTGGTTCAGAAAAAGTAAAAAATGGAATTAGGGATTTTTGATTTATTTTCGATGGTATCATGTGGAAAATGTTACAAGTAACATATTTTGTATCTTCCATTTTTCTTGAAAATGCATAGTTACAGCTTTAAATAAACTTTTATAATATTTTTGTATGAAATGTTTATTTCATACGAGTTTATTACAAAATGTTTTACTTTGTTAAAGATGATTACATATAGCTTACATAGGGTTATACTAGTAGAAGCTCATACAGTAACAACTTTGTCCCAGTGCGTCCCCGTTTACAAGGAAAATACAACTAAATATTCGATATACCTCAGATTATTATTTTCGTATAATATGTGTTAGTTTATTACAATTCAATAATAAAATGATATTTTATTGCTTCTTGCTTCAAAATAAATAGTTTTAGTTAGTATTTTAGTTTGATTTCTAAATATTAATAATACAAAACTAACCACATTAGTAAAAAACAGTGTATTCATACAAGATTATGTACTGTGATACTGTATTTCATCTTTGTTTTTATTTGTTAAAATAGTATTTATCATGTGTACTTCAAATTTGGATCTTTTTTTATTAATGTAGGAAACGAATAGTTGTTCTAAACCTGAAGTTTTACTTAATAGGATTTTGTCGGAATTTCATTGGTGCTTTTCCGAAGATGAGAACATTCGCTTAAAGGAATTCTGTGGAATGTATTGTGTGACGATACGGAACAAGTGGAGAAACTCAAACTACACAGTTTACAATTTCCTTAAACAACATAGTACATGGTTAGATAATGATATTTCTTGGCCTAATTTTGTGAAAGTTCATTTGCCCGGAAAATCTTCAGATACTGTTATATATTCTAATCCTGAATCTTTGGGTGAGTTAGGTTTATTGGAAACCGAAGAAACTTCAAGTGACTTAAAGAGGAATTCTTACGAATTGATAGAACTTCATTCTTCTGGTGCATTCACACTAATAACAAAAAATATTGTACCAACTGTCAGTACAGCTGTGATCAGTCCTAGAAAACCTTCTAGTGAGCTAGGGCCTAAATAAAAACAAAAGAGGGCAAAGTCTAATTCTTCTAATTTCAGTTCAGACTTTTACAAGCTACATATTTCGCATTTCAAGAAAACGGTGATGAAGCTATGTGTGCTGCAATAAAATTTTTGATGAATCCTGATAATGTCAAAATGTTTTTTATTGTAATGAATACAGTAAAGTACCAAGTGACAAAATACTCAGCCGAAAAAGCGTTATGTTTGATGATATCATTGAAACTGTCTAAATGGCAGTATTGTTGTTTGCGGAATAGTATTAAAATTGATAATACACACATTTTACCATCTTAACACAAAATTATAGAGCTAAGAAGTTGTGCTACCCGCCAGAAAAAGAAATAGATTTATCGCATAGTGGTGTCAAATTAGGTTTACAATCTCTCTTGATATAACTGTTCGTAGACTCTCTCCTCTAGTCACTACAAAGTTCTGTGATAGTGATAACGATAAGCAAGTACAACTAATTAGTAAATGGGGAATGGATGGAGCTTCCAGTCAAAGTACTTATAGGCAGATCACTGAAGATCTGCATATATTGACGATTCAAGTATTTTCATGTCTTCCTTGGTTCTTTTAAAGTTACTATGTGGTAATGATGTTCTTTGGGAAAACAAACAACCATCTTCAACCATGTTTTGTTACCTCTATTTTTTATATTTGCCAAAGAAAATTCGCTTAATAATAACGAGGAGACGGAAAGAATTATGACGGAATTAAAAAAATTGAATCCATCTTATTTTAAAGAAGGTGTTTCAGTTACACATCAGCTACTTATGACTATGGTTGATGGGAAAATAATTTCCAATTTATCTGAAACTTCCAACCAAGTCTGCGACATATGCAAAGCAACATCTTCTGAAATGAATAAATTAATAAAATTTAAAGATAGGAATTTAAGTACTGATGTGTACAAGTATAGCCTTTCATCATTGCATTCATGAATGCAATGATGAAAGGCTATACTTGTTGTATGGAGTTATACTACGTTGCATGGAGACTATATTACATATTGCTTATAGACTAGAATTAAAAACTTGGACTGCAAGAGGAGATACAAAAGCAATTATGGAAAAACGAACATCTGAAATACAAAAACGTTTTCGGGATGAAACTGGATTGCATAGAGATATAGTAATGCAAGGATCTGTAACGACAAACAATGGAAATACAGCGCGTAGATTTTTTGCAGATCCTCAAAAAACAACCGCGATTACTGGAGTAAATCGAGATCTAATTGCAAGATTCGCCATATTTCTAAGGGCTCTGGCTTCAGGTGAGCAAATAGAAATTTACAATTTACTCAATACGCATGAGAAACTGCTCAGTTGTTTGTCCAGCTATACGGTTGGTATTATATGTCATCCAGCGTGCATCAGCTTCTCATAGATGGAGGTGATATCATTAAAGAATTAGATATTATGCCAATAGGAGCGCTATCGGAAGAAGCAGCAGAATCCAGAAACAAAGATTTCAAAAAAATCAGGGAGTAGTATATTATAAATAACCTACTGATTTGTTCCGATCCTTTTTTGTCAACAATGGGACCAAAAATGGGCGTAATAACAAAATATTTCCTTCCGAATGAAGTAAAATTTTTGCTTGCTTCAACAGTTGAAGAAGTCGATGAACCTTTTGAATTTGTCAGTGTTGATGATCCATTATTGACTTCAACAGACGTTGAACAATAGTTTTTAGCGCGTAAGTATATTTAATTTCTTTAATATTTAAAATAAAATGTCATTTGTATACAAACTTTACTTACGTATTTGGTACTACATTAAAGAGTACTTATCGCATAAACGGGGACGCACTGGGACAAAGTTGTAACTGTATGAGCTTCTACTAATATAACCCTATATAAGCTATATGTAATCATCTTTAACAAAGTAAAACATTTTGTAATAAACTCGTATGAAATAAACATTTCATACAAAAATATTATAAAAGTTTATTTAAAGCTGAAACTATGCATTTTCAAGAAAAATGGAAGATACAAAATATGTTACTTGTAACATTTTCCACATGATACCATCGAAAAAAATTCAAAAATCCCTAATTCCATTTTTTACTTTTTCTGAACCAGTGTGCGTCGCTTCGAGTCTGCGCCAGTGTGAGTTGAGCCTTAGACGCATTTCAATTTGCGCAAGAGAGATGGTAAAGAACTTTCTATCTCACTTTGTATTATATTTTTGTACCATGTATATATTGTAATTTTTAAGTTACACAATAAAATTATTTAGCCCTTTACATACGTTCTGTACCTTATATACATACATTTGAGTCAGAGTTAATCTTTGTCCGTCCATATTTTCTGTAACAATTTGCTTACTTTTAAACCTGTAGGTTCACTATAAGATTGAAGTTTATGAGGGTTGTTGACTATATCAGAGTCATCTAGAGCTGTTTGTTTGTAGCTGGTACCTGTATGCACATGTCCAGTAAAACAGCGGGGCCAAGTTGGTCGACGGAGGTGCGCCGCAGGTAATTAAACAGCGAGCCGTGCCGCATGTACTCCGTCACGATGTAGATCGGCCGGTGCTTCGAGCACACGCCGTATAGCTGCACTAGGTTCGTATGCTGGAGTTTTCTGGGAACCGCAGAATTTACTAATTAACGAACAGCGTTGCCAAGGGAACTTATTTATTTATATCTGCATTGATCACAAAATCCCCATACAACAGGTGAACTTAATACTCAATACATTCTCTACCAGACAACCATTAGGAGTGCAGAACATCACGAATTGTGCTTTTTAGAACAGCTAGGAACAGCCATATATATGTAGGAATCAAAAAACTATACATTAAAATTATACCCAACTTGAGACAAGTATGTTTGCAGTGATTCCCTATAAGAGGGGATTTTGTCGTGAATACGTCTCTGAAATTGCTTCCATAGGGAGGCAAGTCAAAAAAAACGAATGATAACAAAATCGGGGGATGGATGGGGCGATGAAGGATCAAAGAATTTATTACACTAAGTAAGGACTATGGAACATTGCGTGCGGGAGAGGGGAAAGCGCTGCCATTTTGAGATAATTTTAGTGCATATAACGCACACGGCCGCGTTCATGACACCACACCCCATTTTTTAGATATAAATAGAGACATGGATATGTGGCTCACCGTGTTCTTTGAGTCAAAGCCAACCTCACCTGCACATGGTGTGCCTAGCTAATTATCTAGCGAGGATCTAACAAAAGAGAGGCACAGCGTTAATGTATACTGCTTGGACGGGAAAGTACATCTATCTCACAGAAAACATCAGCCAATAAACAAGTATGAGAAGCATAGAGGGTTGTTGTCTTCCTCCGAATGAGTGACGTTATTAGGAAGGAAAGAGTTATTGCGATGGCAGTCAGGTGGCGGCTTTTTATATAAGTTACGGTAACTTCCTCAAATTAGGCGGACCGTTTGTCTGTCACCCGTCGTAGTATAAAAATAAGGTTGTCTGTAAAGTCGGTTTACAGACGATAATTTTACGTAACAACGTCATAACAAACATGCCGATGGAGTGGAAGAGAGATAGATGCGTCACAAGCCGAACGCTCAGGCCGATCGTGCCTATCTATCGCTTGTTCCGCGCTCTTGCTTGCCCGTTCGGCTCAGGTGGAACGTGGCAATAAGTCAGGCTTTTTTACGCGTGCAGCCGACGTTTATCAATTTATAAGACATTATTACGTCGAAATAAAATATCATGAACTTTAGCTGAAATTAAGGCATATTGATTAGACAAGTAAGTATGCAGTGAGTACTCACGTCATGACCTTGGCCTCGTCGATGAAATCGTCCTCGGACATGGTGCCCTCCTTCATCATCTTGACGGCGGTGTCCTTGCAGCCGCGCCACTTGCCGCGCCGCACCACGCCGAACTGGCCCGCGCCCAGCTCCTCCAGCAACACCAATTCTGACGGATCGATCTCCCATTTATCTGTAAGTTAAGATATGTCCATTTAAATATTAACTCGATAGCTGAATACAAGAGCAACAACAACGGAGAATATGAAGAAAACATTTTTTTTAAATACTCTATTAATAGTATTGAAACGCAACACTAATCAAATTAATTTTAACTTTTCTCATCTGTGTTTTTCTGTGGAAATTTACTGGAACATTTCTATTTAGGTGAAGGCACACTTGTCCGGGAGGAACGCACCGAACGAAAGGAATTTTGCAATTCTTTATATTTTTCTTATACCGCCTCGGGTGACTGACATGCATATGGCCCGCCCGATCAGAAGCGGTTACCGTAGCCATATTAACGTTCGCAACATGAAATATCGCTCGCGCGCCGCCACCCCCGCTTCCAACGAAATCACTCAAATTCACGCAAATTTATAAGAAATCTTATGGCGTCTCGTACACTTATCCGAGCCGAATCGTCCAATCCAGAAACAAACTGATGATCGAGTTTGAGTGTTCGTCTGTTCGTCGCGATAGAGGACGTGCGCCTCTGGACATTCGCCCTGATGAAGATTTCCGTATGACATCGAAACTACCTAATCTAAAACTATTCAGTTTCTCGACAAATATACGGGAGCGACCCGTTTAATTAATAAATTGACTCTGATTTCTAGCTGAGTTTTAATAATGTTATGTTATTATTATTAGTCGAATGTGTGGACAGTACTGACCGTGTGATAGTCCAGCGGTGGGCGGCACGGGACGGTCGCAGGGCGTGGTCTTGAGCCGCGAGCAGAGGCCGCCGCTGTTGTGTTTGTGGTAGTTGATCAGCTCCGGTATGCTCGGGCAGCAGTGCTTGTCTGACAGGTAGAACTCGCCGCGGCTGTTCTGCTTTATGTGGTAGTGTTTTGTTTGTGGATGATTACTGGAAACAACGTTCAAGTACATAATACTTAGATTTGTGTTTTGTAATACCTAACATGTAATATGGATATGGCCTAAGAGTTTTGTTCGCAAAAACAAGCAAAGCATGGTATCTAAGGCGGCCGGAACGAAAAATTGTTTAAGATTACGTCACCCAATAAAAATCTTATACTATTAAACTAGAAATTCTAATATGATATACAAACGAAGTCGGTGCGAGCCGCTAGTTTATATATAAAGAAAAGAAAGTAAGAAAAATATTTGTTTCAACGATTCACAAAATTTCAGAACATAATACCTAGCAACAAATGGTAAAAATGGTGTTACATACATACAAATCATAAATTTTAATTTTATGACAATACCTATAATCAAAGCACCTATGCACCTTAATGCTGTGGAATTTATATAATATACGCCCCGGTTACACTCTACGGTCCCACCGGTTACGGTTAATTGTTATTTGACTGCGGGAATCTGTAAGGTGGATGTACTTTCCCTAATCGAGCAGCTTTTAATTACGCTGCCCTATCTCTCTATGCACCAGAGCCTCCTCAGTGAATCAGCTGGGTGCACCACGTGCAGATGAGGTTGGCTTAGCTCTAAAGATGGTGGTGTGCCCCTTACACACCAAAATATGAGAACATATACAATAAAAGTAATTCAATAATAAACAAATAAACTTATTTTTTTATGTTTTTTAATGGTGAAGATAGAAATATGTCTATAGTTTTTTATACTACTAAGGTGCTAAACAAGCATACGGCCCGCCTGATGGAAAGCAGTTCCCGTAGCCTAGCGACGCCTGTAACACCAGAGGCTTCACATGCGCGTAACCGACCCTGTAAAAACCTCTCCACGCCGTTTTTGAAGAGCCCCATGCTGTAGTAGGTAGATATAGTTCATGAATATATTTTGTAACTTACACTTTGGTAAAGAGGGAGAGTGTGTACATGCCCTTTGTGGAGGAGTTGCGGACGACGAAGCAGCCCTCTTTATCTTCCTGTTTGAGCAGGGACTCTGCCCTTTGTCTTGACATTTCACCTACGTACCATCTGTAAAAAGAAAAATTAATATTAGTTCTATAGAACAAGAAATATTCTACAGAACTAAAACTACTGTTCTTGTTCTGTAGAATAAATTACACAGTAGTATAGTATAGTATACTATACTACTGTGTGATTTACTTTTTCTCAGCAAATTACTCAGTATTTTTCTCAGCAAATTACACAGTATTTTTTTCAGCAAATTACACAGTAATTTTTCCAGGAAATTACACAGTAATTTTCCCAGCACATTACACAGTAATTTTATCAGCAAATTACACAGTAATTTTATCAGCAAATTACACAGTAATTTTTTCAGCAAATTACACAGTAATTTTTTCAGCAAATTACACAGTAATTTTTCCAGGAAATTACACAGTAATTTTCCCAGCAAATTACGCAGTAATTTATCCAGGAGGGTGTAAATGGCTCATCACGATCTATAGAGCTAAAGCCAATGAGGTTGGCTTAGCTCTATAGATCGTGCACTGCACGTGGTCCACCCTGACGACTAGCGAAAGAGCCTGTGGCAAAAGAGAGGTAAGGTATAACATATTTGTAAGCTACCTGACCAGGGAAGTACCTCCACCCTAGAAAATACCCCAGCCAAACAACAATTCCCTTGACGGTTGTGTACCTGCGAATGAGTGAGGTCGCCAGGGGGTGGCGGCGCGTGAGCGATATTTCATGTTGCGAGCGTTAATATGGCTACGGTAACCGCTTCATATCCAAGCAGACCGCATGCTAAAAATAATAAATAAAATAGAGCCTACTAATACTAGTCCTACATTTTTTTTAATCAGTGCGTCCTCCCCGCTATGACCTACAGTACAGAGACTTCGACGCTGATCGTTGGGCTGTTACAAACAAAAAGTCGCACAGCGAGCGATGGAGATCAATGTTTAAGGTTTCCCTAAGGGATCGAATCTGTAGCGAAGAAATTCGATAGATAATCAAAGTGGTCGACATAGCTCTCAGGCAAAGGTAGTCCCAAAGTGGAGGCCGCGTATGGGGGCGACGAAGCGTAGGGCGCCCCCTGTCTAGATGGACCGACGACCTCAAAAAACTGGCTGGTAGCGGGTGGACGCGGAAAGCGGAAGATCGCATATGGTTGAAACCATTGGGGAAAGACTAAATCAAGCAGTGGGTAGATACAGGCTGATAAACAAAGCTATGGGTACTAGTGAACAAATAAACATACATATTTTTTAATACAAACATATTACATAAAAAGTATACTAGTGCGGGGATCGAACCCGCAACCCTTGATGCCAAACAAAGTAGCAATTGCTAGCCATTCGACCATCGGCCTCTGCATCGTCATCAGAACGAAAGTTTATAGCTTCACCAAGTAAGATTTTGGTTAAAATAATTAATATTAAATATTGTGATGGAGAATCTCGATGGTGTCGTTGCGCGTGTTAGTCTAATCGAACACGCAAGTTAAGCCACGTGGACCGTAGCCTGTCTGTGGATGGGTTTATTTATCTCGATCTTCTCCGTACTTCGGAGGGCACGTCAAGCCATCGGTCCCAGCTGTTATAATTAGACGACAGTCATTAAGCCAACTTAGTGGGCTTTGGGCGGCTTGAAAACACTGGCCTCCACTAACCTGCAGTTGAGAGGCGTGGAGTATGCTCTAAATAGCATTCGATTGTAGGGTGGCCCGTATCCCAACAGTGGGATGATTATGGGTTGATGCTCAAAAAGTTAATGATGCAATAAAATGTATGACTTACTCATATTTTTGCAAGCCGATAGTTTCCTTTTCCTTGACGTAATTGCTGGGTATGTATCCTACGGAACTGAAAAGAGACAAGCAACAACGATAAAATATTGTATGAAATTCGCTACGGGGAATTTGGCCTCTATGAGATCATCAATTAGTTGTTAATTAAATAGTAGTAGTAAATTATCGTCGAATAGCCACTTTCCTGCTCCTAAACATGCCTATACATATATAACTGTCACTTCTATGGAAAGTTTTGGATACTCCTTTTCCTTCGTTACAATTGAATTGTGATGTTAGTAGGGTAAATGATTTAAAATTACTTTACTGGCTGTGTGATAACTTTATTATCTGTCGTTTTTCAAAAGCATTTGAGAACCTGTGCCTTTTTATACATTAATTAGCTGATTATGAAATTAAATGTAGAATTTATTTCCTAAATGAAACGAAAACACACTCGAAAAGTAAATTAATCTACAAAATTAATGAAAAGCAGACTATCCAATACAAAGTTACATATGATTATACTTCATTTACAACCATTATTATGGCTGAAAATTTGTATTTCATATTAAAACAATAACAATGTACGAATATAATATGTATATTATGCAATATACATACCCATTTTCATCTTTGACTTTCCACCAATGCTCCTGGGAGTCGTCGATAACTTCGTATTCCGCTCCCTGCGAATAACCGATATATTGAATGAATATTGAAGCAAACTCAATTTACGTAAAACGGTACGTGCACGTGAAGTTCGAAGAAACTATTTTATCCCCAAATAGAATGTTTTAAAGGTATCAAACACAGGTTTCGTTAAAGTGACACTAGGCGGCATTGTTCTTCCGAGCGGCGCAGCGAGTTATACGTATACCTAGACAAAATATGTCTATCGTGTAACTAAAAGTAATATGGGTATACTTATACTGCACTATATACAATATAGGTATACTCGTACATACGTATAATGCCGGTAGGCGTCACGGCATTGCGCAGAAAAAGTTGATTAACTAACTTGTGCGTTCTCACCTTTGCAATATATAATATTAATGTAACATGAAGGAGACAGTCTATGTAAGAAATCGCTTTTACTGTTTTCATATAGAAATTTGATCTAATTTGAACATGCTACTGCTTTTTGATTTTTATAAATAGTATAACTTTTCCCAGGGGATCTCGTTGTTATAATACGGTACATTGTCTCTAACTGCCCTCTCGACACGTCGCATCTGTCGAGAGACTGCTAAGCGATTTTTTTAAGGTACGGGGGCCCACCACACATTCCACCACTGTGGCGCCTGTGTAGCCAGGATTAACGGCGGCGACCGCCAAATAAGGCAATGAAGAACGAAGTCCATTGTAGTACCGGAGGTAAGGGTGGCCTTGGAACTCACAACGAATTTAATCACAAGAAATTAGTAGGAGTAAGAAGATTTTGGAATTTGACTTCCCTCTTAGCAATGTGAGAGACAGCAATATTTTCCCAAATTGATGTCTCTAGATATTAGACATTAATGGTAAGCTATTAGAAATTTAGAACAAATTTACTATCCTTACCCTTATCTTTAAAGTTTGTGACTTTTCGAAAAATAGTTTATATAGCGTGCCTGATGTATTAACTAACTTTAGACATAACAAGCTACGCCGCGACTCCACTCGAGCACTTGCATGAACTAAATTTTATACTGGTTGAAAAACATAGCTATCCCGTTTTATAATGTGTAATAGATAATAAATATTGTCAGACAAATTACACAGCGCCATCTAGCCCCAAAGTAAGCGAAGCTTGTGTTATGTGTACTAGACAACTGATAAACATAAGTATTTTTTTTTTGTAAATTCATACTTATGAAACATAGAAAACACCCAGACTAAGACAAACAGACATGTTCATGCACACAAATGTTTGTCCTATGTGGGAATCGAACCCACGAGCGTTGGTGTCGAAGCCACGTCATTGACCGCTACGCCACCGAGCTCGTCATTGTTACTAATATATTAATACTAGCTGATCCTTAACTTAAGGGAAGGCTTCTTATAGATAATACAGAAATTATAATGATATAGGGAATTATTTAAGAATAAATGAACCTTGGCACTTGCAGTCTGATATTAACACAATGCAAGTTAGGAAAACCTACCAAAATGATAATATATATTATTAAAATTAACATGTCATAGGACGACTTGCAATCAGGTGCTCTTTCATTTGTAATCTAAGCACCTTAAAGTGCGTCTTTACATTTTGGGACGAGCAACGGTGATTTTCGTTCAAACCTCTGATGTTTTGTTAACAAAATTATTCGAGCATAAATATTTTTGACACTGACTGCACCAAAGTGCAAGGTTAGTGTAGTTTGATTATACATACATTTTCTTACCTTTTCAAGTGAAAGATCTCCGCTTTCTATGGCTCTGAATGGGTAAAGCGCTACAACTATTTTGGTCCTTTGTTTATCCTGAAAAAAAAAAGGTATCAATGTATAACATTTTAGAATAAAACATAATTCCGGGGTATATATTAAAATACGCAAGTTGAAACTCCATACCGTTGCTATAAATACATTGAAAATACCGAATATCATATCATAATCATCCCACTGGTGCAATACGGGTCTCCCCTCAATCGAAGGGGTTTAGAGCATACTCCACCACGTGGTGGCGTGTTGGCGCGGGCCAGTGTTCTCAGGTTAACGACAGTCATCTAACGACAACAGCCGAGACCAACGGCTTAACGTGCCCTCCAAAACACGGAGGAGCGCCAGATAAAAAAAGCCATCCATAGATAGGCTACGGTCGGGGTTTGATTAACTTACGTGATCGATTAGACTGACACCCGCAACTACGCCATCGAGCTCGTCATGCTCCTCGCAATACATAATGCTACAAAAAACGGTAATTTAAAAAACTAAAAAACCCGACTGCTTTTCTGTGTAATTTGGAAATGAAAAACCCCTAAAACAAGAAAACATGTAGCAGTCGGGACCCTACATGTGCTCTAAATTCACTAAGCATCCATTTCTAGAACGGGTGCCGACTGCTACATGTTTTCTTGTTTTAGGTCATTTCCAAATTACACAGAAAAGCAGTCGGGTTTTTTAGTTTTTTAAATTACCGTTTTTATTTTTTGCTTTTTATTTTTTTGTATTTTGATATATGCAATGTCGCTCTCACAGTAAAAACATATCTAATGACACGCCTCGAGCTAAAATCCATCGAGCCGTCCAGACTGCGGCCCGCAATTGCATTTGAACTTGGTGCCAAAAATCCGCCATTATGTTTTTTTTTTATTTTGACGTACCCAATGTCACTCTCACAGCAAATACGAATCTAACGACACCTCTCAAGCAAAAACCCATCCAGCCGTTCAGGCTGCAGAGCGTGCCAAACAATTATACATACATACATACTGTCGAAAAACATAACCCTCCTTCTGTCGCAGTCGGGTAAAAATAACCTATTTCGTTTGTCATATCTTCACAATCGATTCGATTCAGGGGCGTTCCGTATTTCAGCAATGGGATGAATATAGGTTTATACATAATAAAAATACTGTAGATTAAGCTTGCATTTCGGTTAGGTAAGGTTTATCTTGTGATCAGCAACGACTTAGGCAATGAATGAACAGTCGTGGTACGGACCACAGCTACATATCACCCAAGTGAATTTCAAAGCAGAATACGGCCCACGTGGATTGACTTGAGTAACCGTTTATATTGTTATGCAAGCCATTATCACGCTCCTCATATACATAAATGATGAACTCGAGAAATCAATGAACACTTAAGTCAATAGCTAGGAAATAAATACTTCCACTGTAGAAGTACTTCAAGGTCTAAATAATATATATAAATAAACCAGAATCTATTCATACAGCTAAAAATATCACTATTGTTATAGACTATCGAGTATTTTACTTAATGCTCTGATTAAGTATGAACACATACATACGTATTTAAAATGACGGAAATTATTATCAAAGTAATAGATAGGCATGAGTTAATAAGGTTTCCAACTATACTGTTTTAAATATTACTGTTTTACTGTATTAATTATAATTATACTTCAATAGACAAAAGTACTTAAAATTTGTTTTCGACCACTATTCCGAAAACATTAATTTCAACAATTTTAGAAATGTTAAAAAAGTGTATAAATGCTACCTACTTTATTCAAACAAAAAATATTTTTTTATTCTTAGCACTGTTCAGTTTCTTGCCCATATATGACCGTATTAAGTAACGGTGAGTAACAACAAATAAGTAGAATAAAAAAGTGCTAGAATTTAACAAACAGTCAATACGTGACTATATTTGTTAATATTACCTAGGTGTAATTTCAATACATCACCCGATAAGGTACTGTATGTTTGCTAATATTACAGTTAAAATAATTTCTAATTTGCCTATGATTCCATTTAGGTTTATTTATTTTTAATTCCATTTAGGTTAATTTATTTTTAATTCCATTTAGGTTAATTTATTTTTAAAACCTATGAAATTAGTCATAATAGAATGCAACAAGAAAATAAATGTCTATTAAATCTTTTTTTTTTAAATGCAATTTACGTATGTTCGTGTAAGCAAACCCCAACCCGTTTGGCCAGCGTGGGGAGTGTAGGCCAAATCCTCTTTCCGTCTAGGACGGACGAGAGAGGGTCGTGCTCCTGTAGTGGAGGCTAAAATGGACCTGATGATGATGTGTAAGCAAAACTTGCAAGAGCTAATGTATGAGTTGAGAGTTTTAGAAACGCTAGTAGGTTATCCCAAGAGTGCCCATCATTACTTTTGTGCGCAATCAGCTGGTTTAGGGATGAGCATTGCCCTTTCGTCTAATAAACTTTCATATTTCGCTGAGTCGCTCGTCCCTTTCCACCCATTAAAAAAAACAAAATTCAAGGGAATCTTCGGAATGACAACTGGGTCGCAAGGAAGCGTGGTGGAATTAAGCTTGTTTTACTTAACATAAAAGTTAAATAAATGCAAAATTTTCCAAAAACATTCATTTCAGGTACAAAAATTGTGTAAAAAATACTTACCAAAGGGCCAAAGGTATAATTATGTACATATTCAAAAATATATTTTTTTTCTATGATCGCGTTTGCCGTTTATTTTTTTACTCAATTACCTGCCCATTGACACTTAACAGTAATGACAATTCAGGGACAACTCAATGATTAAAATCTATTCAGTCTAGTCGTTTCAATATTTATGAGGTAATAAAGAATACCACAATCTTAGATACAATAACCACAGATTACTTAATAGTTACTACGTAAATAACTCTCAAGATTATCTATGTACGACACGCGCACTACCATAAATATTCTGATGTATAATGCTAGCATATGCTAGATGACATCCTTCCAAAATACTGACCAATCGTTGTCAACCCTTATTCATCCCACTGCTGGGATACGTGTCTCCCCTCGATCGAATGGGTATAGAACATACTGCACCACGCTGCTCAACTGCGGGTTGGCGGAGGCCAGTGCTTACAAGAGGAGCTTGAGATAAATAAACCCATACACGGATAGGCCATGGTCGACGTTGCTTAACTTGTGTGTTCGATTTGACTGAAACACGCAACGACGCCATCCAACTCCTCTTAAATAAGAACAATTCGTTTTTCGCTGCTGGTTACCTGGGGCGAACTAACTTCGAGAAAGAAGTCTCGTCGGATCGAATTGGGATAGGAAATTAAAAAATATAACTTTCTAACAATTTTTATATTAAAAAAAAATATATATTGTTGAAAGTGAAATGGCCGCTTATGATGAGTCTCATACGAAAAGTTGCACAGCTTGCGGTGGAAAGATCTATGCTCAGAGTATCTGTACGTGATAAACTTAGGAATGAGTATATCCGAGATGTGATGAGCAAGACAAAACATAAGTATAATTTGATTTTTGCATGTATTTACCAAATATTCATAAATATTATTTAGGAATGAATAACACTTTTCATTTCTGCTTGTATTCATTGCATAACTTACCTTTGGCTTGGCAGACGGTGTACCGGGAGGAGCGCCTCCTCCCCCGGGCATGGTGACCGCCGCTGTGACCGCTGTACAAACAAACAACATATATTCGTATCTCATAGTTTTTAGGACATCAAATCTTTAGGACTTAAGTACCTACCTAATCATAAAATGTTACAACTGTTCGCATTGGGTTTTGCCTTTTCAAAGAGGTTTTTTTCAACATGTTCAACAATTATTATATATTTTTTTAATTAACTAAACTTTAATGAATTTTTACAAGTACCTAATTTTCTTCATGAATCATTCCGCCCATTGGTAAAAACCGTATGCAAATCTATTCAGTAATTTTTGAGTATATAGCATTTAACCGTCAAAATAGCAGTCAGACAGAGAGAAAACATGGCAGCCTTTGTTTTCTATTATGCAGTAGGTATACAGCCAAAATTATAAAGTACGGAAATGTATAATTTCGTTATCAACACAAATCTGTTCAGACTCCAACAGTAAATTTTAAACGTACACGAAAGCATTTCGTCCACAAACATCGTGCGAAACCCATGTCAGGATTTTGTACAAATATTTCGGTACTTAGACATAACAATGGAGCTAATATGAGAGACCCACATGATATTAAACCTCTACGTGACCTACTTATAACCCCATTTCCAAAGCTCTTCATTTGTAGAGGCGGGAAGTTGAATTCTGGAGAGCGGACCGGGAAAATTATAATGTAGTAAGGGAATAATTAGCAAGAATTATTTCAGTTAATGTTGATTTACACTCATAGACTAAAGGAGACCAACATTCTTTGACAAGTGTTTACTTTTGTTTTTATGTTTAAGATCCGGAAAACCAATTCGTTTGGAAACCATTTAGTTTTTTTTATTCAAACAGTTCATAAAACGCCTAAATTTAGGAACTGTTCGGTGAGCGTAACGTGATGGGGATACAGAAGCTTAAAGACGCCGCTGGCTTGGCCACGTCGTCGATAGAATGGAATAGAAACAGATAGGTGAGACCGCGGAATGTCGTCCTGCCGGCTTCCTCAGATATCACTGGAGGGATGTGGTCAAGACCCATATTATTATCCGGGAGCTTCATCATACCGACTGATCTCGTGTCGGAGGCCAATACTTTTGGATTGCTGAGCCAGCGGAGTAAGAGTTCTAAATCGTAATTAAAAGTATAATTGTTGCTTAAATTTAGGACTGTTATATTTTTACGATATCTTTATCTTATGATGACTCAATTCAATACCATTGAATTGAGTCATCAATACCATTGAATGGAGTCATCATAAAATAAAGAGAAATTGGATAAAGGTAAATTTCTACGTATTTTCCATGTGGTGCATTTAAATTTGATAAGTATTTGTGATGGTTTTTCCTATTAAATAATGTTAATTGAAAATATTCTAAATGTATCTTAAAGAAAAAATTATTTTAATCAGAACCACGAGTCATGCGCCATTGACTTAATACTTGTCAGGCAAATTTTAGTCTATTATGCTTCTTATAGTAATAGTTACGCTAACTGTAATTATGATAAAAACCGGACAAGTGCGAGCTGAACGCGTGTAGATGGATGAAAATTATACGAAGAGTTGCAGGTGTGTGTCTGACTTAGTTAAGTCGTATGCAGAAATTAATGTATCCTAAAAATCAACTTAAAATTGGTAGTTGAAAATCATATTTTCCCATACGTTTTAATTGCAAAAGTAAGTTTGTAAGCACAATATTGAGAGAATTACCTTTTTTCCATACCATACCATAGAATTATTACAGGTTTTTTTTCTGTAATCTATAAGTAACTATGTATTTTATGTATTTTGTTTCAAATTTTTAATTATTTAGAATGGTAAAATTTCGTCGTTAAGCTCAGTGAACCCAGGCCTTTTTAGGGTTGTCCGTCTGTCTGTCTGTCTGTCAAGACCCTCTATGTCGAGAATGCGTGGAGGTATCAAGCTGAAATTTAAACTGTATACTCAGGTCTACGGTCCCATGAAGTTGTAAAAAATCAAACTGCTAAGTTTACGTAAAAAAAAGATACGGCCGTTTATTCAGTAAAAAACGCATATTTCGACACATTCTCAAGGGAATCAAAACTCACAGTTTAAGAATAAATCTCAAAACTATACATTTGTAATTAAATGTTAAAAAATAGGGGGTCGAAATTTCAAATTGAAGATACTAGTTCAAATGGGGTATCATATGAAAGGGCTTGACGTGGACATTGCAAAATATTTATTTTTTCCGACGCATTATTTCTTATTTATAATGAAAAATATCAAATTTATTAGGTACGGAACCCTCGGTGGGCGAGTCCGACTCGCACTTGTCCGGTTTTTTTTTTATATGAGAGGGAGGCAAACGAGCATGTGGGTCACCTAATGGAAAGCAATCACCACTTCCCATAGAGATCAGCAACACTAAGGGGTCGCCAATCCGTTGCCAGCCTATACTCCTTCCTTTCTTCTTTGTAGTGACCTCACTCACTCGCAGGAACACCACAACCCTGAAGGAAATTCTTATTTGGCTGCGATATTCGATGAGGTGGAGGTACTTTCCCAGTCGAGCAGCTTAAAAAAATCCCAATGTTGATTATGGATTTCGAGTACAATTTGATGAGATAAATAAACGAGTTCAAAGTTTAATATAAATGTTATATTGGTAAGGTCTGCCAGTGCTGCCTCTGCTCGTTGAGAGTCAAGGTACAGGCTATAAGTCGGTTATGTTGAAAGCGTTCGATCGGGCTCTAGCACCACAGTCTGTATTGTGGAAGATGCCATCATTTGACGAGCTCGGTGGTCGAATGGTTAGCAATAGCCACTTTGACTCCCGAGGTCGCGTGTTCGATCCCCGATAAGACAAAAATTTTTGTGCATGAACATGTCGTTTTGTCTTGGTCTGGGCGTTTTCTATGTATTATATGTAATTACAAAAAAAAATGTATTTACGTATTATATATCAGTTATCTAGTATCCATAGTACAAGCTTTGCTTAGTTTGGGACTAGATGGCCGTGTGTAATTTGTCCAGGAATATTTATTTATTATTTATTATATACCCGAAGGAATATGTAAATGAGCTGGCTTATTGCCTAATTAGATGTATTATATCAGAGTTGTTGTAGATGGAAGCTGTTCCGATAGAATGGATAACACTTCAATGCGCCGCAAGGGTCTGTGTTCTCGAAACAATTTCTGCTGCATGTCAATGTTGTATTGAACACAGACGGCATTCCTTGCTACGATTATAGCATTAGGAACATTTATTTAAAGACGGGTGTATGCGGGTTAATCAAGAAAAGAAAATCTAAGAAAGACCAAATTGCTGTGGCTCCTCAATTAAAGAAAACATCCCTTATGCCAAGAGTTTTAAAATTCTTGGTGACGACTTCTCCAGCAAAATCCAGTTCAGAAGTCATCTAAAGAGAAAGGTCAAGCGTCGAAGAAACTCCGTGTGCTCAATAGAGTGAACACAGTACTTCAGTTCGCAGCAAAGACTATTTGGACAAAGCTTTACAAAGGACGTGCCATCCCACACCTTTAGACCGGGGCACTTAGATATCAGATACCTTGTGTTTCGGTTTAGAAGCGAGTTGTGAAGATTGATGATTTCAACTAAGCATTCAGACAGCGTCTGGAGAGAGATTTTGACTTTCTAAGTGTGTTCTACCGATTGTATAATGGACCGTGTTCAGAGCACTTGTTTGATATAAAGCCAATGGTCTCCCTTCTACAGTTGCACCACTCGCCATCGAATACATCAGGTAATACATCCTCACACTTTAGAATCGAAATGGTCGCATAGTACATGGTCCCAGAGAGGATTTCTCTCGCGCACTATAATGTTATAGTATAAACTTCCGGTTTCACATTTCCCAGGACACTACAGCATAGGCTTCTTCAAAAAGTGCGTGAAGAGATTACAACCCCACACGGCCTTATGCCTTGGCGTTGCACGCATACATTATTAAGAACTGCTTTCCATCAGGCAGGACGTATACTTGTTTGGCTAAAAATAAGTATTTTGTTATATCAAACAACACTTACGCCTCTTTCGCCTCAGCCATCAGAAACCAGTCGAGTGGAACAGTACAAAAACCTTCGTATCCGGATATTTTATCAAAAAAAAAACGTTTAACGTAAGCTATTATTGTAATTAACTATCTAAGGCTAACTTAAAATGAATGAGTAGGTACCAATATGTATTAGTTATTGGTAATATTGCGAATATACATTGTTAAAAACTTTGAAAACTTACGGAAATAAAAAATGTTTAATTTATATTGTCGAAGAGACAGGAAGACAATCAGAGGACAACACTTGTTTTAAGTAACCTTCATACGTGTTATCGTGGAAAGAATAAATAAACGTATAGCACAGTTTTATGTGATTATACATACGTTACGTACAATAAATAAGTAATGAGTAATGATACTAAATTAACTGTTTACATGATAAGTCTTATAAAACTTATTATCCTGTATCACGTTTATAGAATAATTAACTAGCAATAATACCTACTGCATGGAAACTATAGTTAATGGGTAACACAAATATAGGATAAACAAAAGGATAATATACACATTTAAAATAATTATTATTTGGAAGTAATTACGTGATGTACCTAATTAATTCCAAAAAAAATTCCACAGCCTTATATGAATGTAATAAACTAGGAAAGTAATCAATTAAAACAATCGTTACCTACTTTGCGGTAGCAAAGGACGAACTAATAAAATCAAATATTTAGAATTCATATCGGTGTATGAAACTAGAAAACTAAACACAACTTCCTCGGCGGAAAACTCAAAAATACAATTCGGTTTATAAAAACGCCGATTGTCTATGAACACACGAAATGACGCAAGGCGACGACGACACGAATAACACAACACACTGGCCATAAACACTTGTGTTATCCGAATCACTGCAAGATATCACTTTTGCTGACACTACACAAACAGCGTAAATGACACCTGACCAAGACAAGAAAGTGAGTGCAACGAGACGAGTGAACGCAACCGGTAGCGGCGAGGTCGTGAATAGAGGTCAGTCATGTACCATACCCTCAAGAGCCGGTAGAAACGACGCCAGGGACAGGCATGGTATTTTAGACTTCTTCTTGGTGACCATTGGTTCGTCCTCTGATTTCCTTTGTAACATGGGAACGAGAATTATGGCCGGACGTCCGCGCGCGACACCGCTCCGGCAGTCGACTAACGTGTCAATGTACCGTCAAGTTCATAAAGCCTCCTCCATACTGTGCTGCGATTAACTTCGCTGAAATGATATAATCGTCAACATAACGCACTTGACAGGAATTAGGGCTTTAATTAGTTTGTGGTCGGTCACAATATTCGCTTAATTATATACGATCATGCAGTTTATACGAAACTACAGCTACATTAGGTGTTATATTATATAATATTATTTATGACTCTATATCTTGTCAGTTGTGAAACTTAACCCAAATCTTCTAGTCCTTTAATAATAACCTGCTATGTGGTAATATAGTCCCGAGTGTTCAGTTGTCAGTTTTCGCTACTGCAACACAATAAAATTGCTAATAAAGGGCAGTGTAACACCATACATGATTAGTATCAATTATGTTTAACTTATTATTTAACGTATATAATATAACTTCATTAAAATCGACACGTTTTATTTCACAATTTTTAGATTATAAGAGCATATCTCTAGAATCCATAATCTGAATAATGATGATGATGATCATATACAAATTAGCATGTATATGAAAATTCAGACCCAAATTTCGTGATTTTCCTCCAAATAGATATGTTCAACTAATTCAATGACATAGTCACAATCAACGATAGAAATAGATTAAATTTCGGCTTACAATCATTTTATTGGATTGTTTAGATAGACCTTATCAAGATTGTCAAGTTTTATCAGTATAGAGAACAAGGCTTTATGTTTGTCGAGACGAGGTGGCGAGGTGGGTTTTAAAGATGGTCGCACGCGGCCTACATTCACCATTCCACGCGCGCGCGCAGCCATTGCTCCGTCTCCCTTTCACTTATTTACAACGTCCACAATAGAATAAGACAGGTGATTAGTTACGTCACAACGACAAATCGTGGTGCTTGTATAGCTTATGGTTGCTTTCCTTAGAAGCCTGTTGTTGTTGCACCACTTTTCTTCATCTCAGTTTATTTCATAGGAACATATTTTTTGTCTTATTACGTAAAAATCCAGAAATAATAGTACCAAATAGAGTTGATGCGTAAAAAACTAACTTGCTCCATAACTAAAAATTAACGCGAAAATTGTGTTGTAAATTTTTAAAAACTGCTTTTAATCAGAACAGCATGTTTAAAAACCGGAAAGATACTTAAAATTCAGACGGCGCACGCACGTGCGAAGCTGAAGGAATTAGCTAGTCAAGAATATTTCACGCAGACTCTATCTACATATAGTAAAACCATAACCATAAATATTACTTAAAGTTATCCTAATAAAACTTTAAATTACTTATTTACTGCAACTAGTAAATAAGTAATTTAAAGTTTTATTAGGATAACTTTAAGTTGCCTATGCCCGCAAGCAGTTTAACTTGCTACTGTTAAGATCATTATGCGCTAGAGAAAGCGCTTTACAAAATATACCAATCGATCTTGACCTATCGTAGCGTCAACAGTCGCTTGTTCTTACAACCGTAATCTTAAATGCCAGGTGCATTTTAACATTTTTGATGCGTTAATGCATAAAATAATTATCTATGTAGAGGTATTTAGCGGTAAATCGTTTATTTCTCATTAAACATTATGTCAAACCAAATGATATATTATCTGGGGAAACCCAGAAAGCATAAATATTATATTACGTTTATGTGCTTAGTACCATAATAAAAGTTATAGCATTTTTTATTGCTTCTCCAATGGAAATATTATTTTTTTAATAATTTCATACTTTTAAAATGGACTTTCCCGCCAAACTTTGATCGACGCTAAAAAAAAGTCTGACTGAAGATATTAGAATGAAAGTTTGCAGATGTTTATAGTTTTGTGTATTTTACGATATTGTTAAATAATTTATACAATTTTTAAACATTGGAAAATAGCCTATTGTGTAGCTTTTATATATAAACTAGCTAACCGCCGTATTTCGTTCCGCCATATTCGTGAATAGTATCGAAATTCCTAAAAGATTATATAATATTTATACCTCTTTATATTCTAAGCTCTTATATTCCAACCTACCTTTTATATTCGAACGTCAATCCGTCAATATTTTGTCAGTATATTGAAGATCTCTCACAGTCTCTGGTCCCTTAATAACTTTTCATATTACGAGACTTAAAAAAACTTCTCGTTTTTTTTTACTTTTTTTTATTTTATGCAAACTTTGTGCTGACAGTAGCGAACACAAAAAAAAGAATTATCGAATTTAGTGCAGTCATTCGGAAGTTATGAGAGTACATACATTTAAAACGGCACGTCTTTATTATAATCATCGGGTAAACGCATAGCCAGTAATGCAAAATTATCGCACATATATACACCCCCCCCCCCCCCATGGTTTCTGTATAAGGATATGTGAAGTGTAAATCGTCAAAAAGGAGTTTATAGTGTCAAATCTGTTACTTTGTCTGTATATGATAAATTCTACCATGCAATGAGAAAAATCTAGAAATTGTGCAGCTTTTATAAAAGCTTACCAAAGGATTTAATAAAACAAACTTTACATGACTACTATATTAGTTCCCCCGCCAAACCCAGCCGCGGCGGTCGGTGCAAAAGTACAGTCTGCAGAACAGATAAGTAACTCAGACTAACGTTTAAGAATCGAATTTTCATAAAACTGCCTGAATGAACATATTCGATTTTGTTAATTAGTTGTTTGCTTGTTGTAATTTTACAGTCTCATATTTCGACTCATCCGTACAATAAAGTCCGATCTGTATTGTTGGTACTTCACTTTCGTGCGTTTTTATTGCGAGCTAATGTCATATTGATCGTTATTTGATTCTAAAGATCGGAAGATAAATCAGATCCAAAAATTTTAAAAACGTATGTCTGAAGAATTGATATTGCATATCTAGCCTACACAGCTAGCTAGCTTGACTCGTTTATGTTCCATGATCACATCGGACTCTGTTCTGTTGATTTCTTAAGAACTCTCGGTCTTCGATCATTAATATATATAGAACTAGATGCACAATTTCATATTAAAACTAAGCAAAATAATGTCCGCAGTAGGCAGAAGATGACATAAATCTTATTAATTAATGACAAATATTAAAAGACTATAACTCCATAATATGCATTGTAAATTCGCCCTTCGGCTTTCGGTTTAAGATTTACAATTCAGACTAGTTCTTATGTCATTTGCAAAGACAATCATTCATTTGAAAATAATGTCAAATATTTTCCATATTTGACATTATTTGACGTTCGTATATAATTAGGTGAAAGAGCTCCCAGATCGTCATTTGGGTGCTGATTCGGTGAGGACGTTTTTTGGGTGTTGATTGTGCATCTAGTTCTAGTATAAATGATCGAAGCTCTCGGTCATTTACTTCTATAAGTGGTATATTTATCTCGTTTGACTGTACACGAACAAACTAGACACTTTCGGCTTCACAGAACTTTAATCTGCACTTCGAAAGCCAGTTTTGGAAATGAACTAAGTAGATAAGACTCTTTGCGGCTATTTAGGCAGAGAAAATATTGGGAACAGAAACAAAACATCTCGTCAAATCAATAAATAGGTGCCTGTTTAAATACCTGGGCGAACAAGCTTCGCTAGACTTATTTTTTTTTGTGAAATCAATGTCAAACATATATGATGATATATGACACGATATATTTTTAAGTCATTGATCTAATTAATCTAAAACCACTGAACCGATTTTCATGAAACTTGTCACAATTAAAGACATCGACATACTTGAGGTATGTGTAAAAAAAAATTGAGAGCGATCATGTCCTTAAGGAATGATCATCTAATACATTTTCCATTGAAATTAATGGACAACATATACTCAGTGAATCTACTCGCTCCACTCAACCTCGATTTCGGCCCCGCGGGCTAGAATACGGCCTAGTGTGATATACGAGTAGTTTTCCAAATAATCGTTGTAAGTGGCTTCCGTAAAATTTACATAAGTTACGGGTGTATTTAAAAACATATAAATAAACTTTCAGTAAATTATTACAAACCCATTAACACACATCAGAATCAAAAATGTCTTATCGTCGAGTTCAAGTTCAAATATTATAATTTTAGTAGAAGAATATGAAGAACAACAACAACAAACTGAGAGACCTCGGCGCTGATTCTCAGCTGAGACCAGTTTGTGATACCACGGACATACAAACAGACAGACAGTAATATAAGTATTAAATATAAAGCACAAATCGCCGCTATTGACTTGCTCCATGGAATCTTGGGAAACTTCATATATAAACTTTTGTTAAATATAGGTACTTATTCTGATAATTTACACATAGAGATGGGCGGCGGGAAAAATTCGGGAAGGTTAAAATGGGAAGGAAAGGGAAGGAAGGAAAAAAATTAATAAATTCCCATTTATTCCGGTAAGTTTTAAAAACTCCCGGGAAAAAATATGTAAAGTTAAATTTCCTTTAATATTATTAGTAAAATATCGTTTGGATATAAAATAAAACGATGTTTAGCGGTGGCACAGGCAAACACGTTACAGGTAACAATTATTTAAAACGTGTTCTATCTATATATATATATAATTCAAAGTCCTGACTGCCTGACTGATTGACTGACTGATATATCAACGCACAGCCCAAACCGCTGGGTCTAGAGATTCCAAATTTGGCACATAGGTTCCTTATGACGTCTAGGGGTACACTAAGAAAGGATTTTTCAAAATTCATCCCCTAAGGGGGTGAAACGGGAGTCCAAATTTGTATGGGGAAACGAGATTAGTTGGACTATTTTGTCCGAAACTTTACACGAGTATTTATATAGGTAAATGAGTAAACACGTGTTTCAGGATTTTTCAATATTCAACCCCTAAAGGGGTGAAATAGGTCCCAAAAGTCTGAAAAACGTCATGGGTATTGTTTTTATGGCTTATCGGGTCGCTGATTACGAAAACAATAACGATTTTGAAATTCAATGTGGCAAACGTGATCATCATACTCTATTGGGGTGTGATGGGATTGGAATGTTTAAATGGGGTGAAAAGGTCTGAAAATCGTCATTGGTATTATTTTTATAGTTTATCGGGTCGCTGATTACGAAAACAACAACTATTTTGTAATCCAACATAGCCGACGTGACATAAAATCACCCCTGTAAAGGTGCGATGGAGTTGAAATGTCATAATATCAACACGGGTGTTGATTCTATGGTTTTCTGGGACGTCAATTACAAAAATGGCATCGATTTGAAAATATAACATAGTCGACATGAAATTACTTAAAAGGATTTTTCAAATTTTACCCCTAAGAAGGTGAAACGGAGGTCCAATATTGTATGGGGAGACGAGATTAGTTGGACTATTTTATCGAACCGTCTCGAGCGCAGGCTTGATGACTTCCAGCCTTCCGAACAAGCCGGTTTCCGAAGAGGCTTCAGTACCATAGACCACATCCACACGCTGCGGCAGGTTATACAGAAGACCGAAGAGTATTACTTGCCACTTTGCTTAGCGTTTGTGGACTATGAGAAAGCCTTTGATTCGGTCAAGATATGGGCTGTGCTTGAGTCTCTCCAGCGATGCCGTATTGACTATCGGTACATCGAAGTGTTGAAGTGTTTGTATAATAACGCCACTATGTCGGTCCGAGTACAGGAACAGAGTTCAAAGGCGATCCCTTTGAAAAGAGGCGTAAGACAGGGAGACGTGATATCTCCGAAACTGTTTACGGCCACTTTGGAGATCGCCTTCAAGCTCCTGGAATGGAAAGGATTCGGCATCAATGTGAACGGCGAATACATCACTCACCTTCGGTTTGCCGACGATATCGTAGTCATGGCAAATTCAATGGAAGATCTCACCACGATGCTCGATGGCCTCAATCGAGTTTGTAACGAAGGTAATGTGTAATGCCCATGTTGTACCCACTCCAATATCTGTTGAGAGCTCGGTTCTTGAAGTTGTTGACTCGTACGTCTACCTAGGACAAGTAGTCCAGTTAGGTAGGTCCAACTTCAAGAAAGAGGACAGTCGCCGAATCCAACTCGGCTGGGCAGCGTTCGGAAAATTGCGTGATGTCTTCTCGTCCGACATACCGCAGTGCCTCAAGTCGAAAGTCTTCGACCAGTGTGTGTTACCAGTGATGACTTACGGCACTGAAACGTGGTCCCTCACTATGGGCCTTATGAACAAGCTCAAAGTAGCCCAACGAGCTATGGAGAGGGCTATGCTCGGAGTCTTTCTGCGAGATCGAATCAGAAATGAGGAGATCCGTAGAAGAACCAAGGTTACCGACATAGCCCAGCGGATTAGCAAGTATAAGTGGCAGTGGGCAGGGCACATAGCACGGAGGACGGATGACCGATGGGGTCGAAAGGTTCTCGAGTGGAGACCACATACCGGCAAGCGCAGCGTAGGACGTCCACCCACAAGGTGGACAGACGACCTCATTAAGACCGTAGGATCGCGCTGGATGCAAGCCGCTTCCAACCGGTCTTATTGGAGATCTAGAGGGGAGGCCTATGTCCAGCAGTGAACTTTCAATGGCTGAGATGATGATGATGATGATGATTTTATCCTAAACTTTATACGAGTACTTCTATAGATAAATGAGTAAACACGTGTTTGCCCCGAATTTCACGCGAGCGAAGCCGCGGGCGAAGGCTAGTCCAATATAAATATGGGCCGTGAATATGAGATAAACCGTGTAATTATTTGGACTAATACATTAGTATCGCCAAAAGCTTTTTTTCTCAAAATTTACCTTTGCTTTAGGTAATGTTTATTACATTCATTCAAGAAGCGATAGTGTCATTTGTTTGGCAGTAATATTTTTGTACACTAGCTTAATATGTAATTTAACTCAGTTGTACTTACTGTTTCTGAGCAGGCAGGTAGATACACGTACTAGACTTGTGTAGTTACTCACTCTTTCTTGTCCCATATAGTTCACTGCGTCATTTAGTTAAATCGAGTGACAAACAGTAAAAAGAACGGAAATACATAAAGCATACGAGCTAGAATGAGAGAGATACGTTGTAATGCCAAAATTGCTAGCGATAGAGAGCGAAAAGGACGGAAGATTCTCAAATTGTTCGAGATAAAACGGGACAGATAGTTTCGTGCGTGGTTACGCACGAAACTACTCAAATTGTTCGAGATAAAACGATATAACCTCGAAATATGCGTTTTTTGCTGAATAAACAGCCGTAACATTCTTTTACGTAAACTGAGCGGTTTGATTTTTTTACAACTTCATGGGACCGTAGATCTGAGTATACAGTTCAAATTTCAGCTTGATACCTCCACGCATTCTCGACATAGAAATTCTTGACAGACAGACAGACAGACGGACAACAAAGTGATCTTATAAGGGTTCCGTTTTTCCTTTTGAGGTACGGAACCCTAAAAACGCTACTTAGAATTGACAAATTTTCAAATTTAACGAATTCAATTTCTTACCGGAAGAAATTAAAATTGGGTGGGAAGAAATGGGAATAAATGGAAATATTTCCAGAGGTTGGGTTTTTACCGGGAAAGTGCCCATCTCTATTTACACACTAAAGATTGAAGGACCTATTAACTTTGGAGTGTATGTGGTGCATCAACAACCAATTTGAACCAATGCCAACCTCACCTGCACTTAATGGACCCTGCCGACTGACAAACGTGGCTCTGGCGAAAAGAGAGGTAGGGCATTATGTAAGCTGCCCAACTGGGGATGTACCTCCATCTCACAAAATACCGCGGCCAAATAACAATTCCCTTCAGGGTTGATGTATTCCTGCGGGTGAGGTGAGGTCACCAAGAAGGAAGGAGCTGCTGTGTTGGCAGCGGGGATATCAGCGCGCGAGTGTGTAAATTATCAGAATAAGTACCTATATTTAAAATTTGTACATAACAAAAGTAAGCATCCATTATATCAGAATAGTCTAAGTATAAACACATGATACAATAAAAGGTATGTTCTTTCCGTAATAGATTGGCCACGTGATTTCAACTTAATTACGCCATCACGCGTATTTTGTACGGAAAATGTCAGATTTCGACAACCAAACTGGTGACATAATCTTGGCAATATTTTGGAAGAGAATACGTTTGTACTTACATGTGCCGTCTCCGGATGTGTTGTCCTGTTGATCAAGGATTTGTATATCGGGCTCGGGCAGCGGCCAAACTGCGGCGATGGCGCAGCCAGAGGAAGATCGGCGCTCCGCGTCGCAGCACGCCCAACGCCGCGCCGCCCACGCTGCCGGGTGGTACAGCGGTCGACGTACGTTACACGCGCACACTGCCCATTACAAACCACATGCTATATCTTTAAATTCCTCATAAATTCATATTTGCAATTAGTGTAAGTCGCCTTTTTTAGAGCCAAAGCATAGTATAAGTAATAATACTGCGTACAGTATGCCAACTCCCTGCCGCTCTCTCGTGTCGACCTCACCTCCCCTCTGACACAAATCTGGACAGTTTGTATGGCGCCGGACGCACGCACGCTCATTCACGCTCTGTAGGTCATTGTTTATGTAGAACAAATGACGCGACGTTTGTATGGTTGCCAGTGGCCGGGCTGTGGCCAAAGGCAATATCACCGACACGACATGCATCCTACTGTCTAGCAAACGAGGCTCTTGTGATATAGAACATGTGTATTCCGACTCGGAAAGTACCTCACAGAAGACCACTGCAAAAGTTTTTGAACAACAGCATTCGTATATCGCAATCGCAAATATTACGATATATGAATGATAAATGACTGGAGTATAACATGTACTATACTTAATTCATTTAGAGATAAAATGATTCTGATCATTACAGGAAATTTTAATTACAGGATGGTGTACCAGTTTTATTTACAAACAAGAATCCGGCTGAAAACTCTACTGATATATATTTTTTTATTATTATTATTATCTTACATTTTTTTTACGGGGTACCATATTGAAATGATATACCCTATATCACTCTCACAGCTGAAACGAATCGAATGACACCGTTGAAATTCGCCAAACGGTTTAGACTACAGATAAGAGCGTGGTAAAGAAATATACATACACACTCGAAAAACGTAGGGTTACGTTTTTTGATGGCATTACTGTACTTTTTAGGGTTCCGAACCTCAACAGGAAAAACGGAACCCTTATAAGATCCCTTTGTTGTCCGTCTGTCTGTCTGTCTGTCAAGAATTTCTATGTCGAGAATGCGTGAAGGTATCAAGCTGAAATTTGAACTGTATACTCAGGTCTACGGTCCCATGAAGTTGTAAAATAATCAAACTGCTAAGTTTACGTAGAAAAAAGTTACGGCCGTTTATTCAGCAAAAAACGCATATTTCGACACACTCAAGGGTATCAAAACCTATAGGGTACTTCCCGTTGACCTAGAACTATGAAATTTGGTAAGTAACATCGTTATAGACTATAAGTACAGGAATAAATCTCAAAACTATACATTTGTAAATAGATCTTAAAAAATAGGGGGTCTATATTTTTTATAAGGTGTCGAAATTTCAAATTGAAACTACTAGTTCAAATGGGGTATCATATGAAAGGGCTTGATGTACACATTGCAAAATATATTTTATTTATTTATTTCGACGCATGATTTCTTATTTATAATGAAAAATATCAAATTTAATCATTATTAAATTTGATATTTTTGATATTTATACCGAGGGTTCCGTAGGTACGTAGTATCATTATACTACGTACCTACGGAACCCTCGGTGGGCGAGTCCGACTCGCACTTGCCCGGTTTTTTTTTATTTTATTTTCGATGTTATAAAATTGGCACGAATTGACGACTACGTTTTTCTTCAGATGGAGAGATTCGCACACAAGTAAATTTGGTTAAATAATAATAAAATTTAAAGGGTCGATTCGCACATTTCGTGCGAGCACAATTTGTGCGAATCGATAAAACTGTTAATGCTTATGTATGGGCTCACGATTTACGTAATCGAACGCCCAACATAAAACAGGGAAATCCCTACTAAATCAACTTAAATATTGAGAAATAATGGAGGAAACTTCGTAGTTAAATGATAAAATATTAAACAATGCGTACTATTACTTATACTGCGACAGTACTAATTATTATTGCAATCAATTTAATAATAATAACATGTAGTACAGCTCTATCAACTTATTTTTTCTCAAAGCAGTATCCCATTATACTACATCAAAGCGTTGTACACACGTACACACGTATTGTCCGCCGCAGACTGTGAGCGCTCATTACGCAGTTTACAGCTTTTCCATGCATATGCAACTTTTTACCCGACTACGAAGCAAAAAAGATGGTTATGATTTTCTAAATCATAACTATAAAATAACATTATGAACAAGTATTAAACTGTATGTATGTTTGTGACTATCCATGTATGTTCATCTGTTCCTCATAACTTCTAAACTACTTATCATAATTTGGAAAATGAGGTATCGTTGGAAGCGTTTTGAACGTCCGCTGGTTATAGGCTACGTGACGTCACATTACATTGATAAACTTCTACCTAGGTAAGTTATAAAAAATAAAATCGAGAAGCACGGTCGAATTTGTGGTTCATGAAATATTTTTTAAAATAGTGACGCAGCTGTATTCCACTCATCTCTAATATAAATGTGAATGTCTATAGATACTTTTTATCCCGGACTCTAATATATTTTTGCAGGCAGGCAAGCAGAAACTTACTTCTTTGTCAGCTTAGTGAGTATGTCACAAAAACTGCCGAACGGATTTAGATGAAACTTCTACTGAATAAGCTTCCAAGTCAACATTAATGCCACTTATTTTCCCCGAAAATAAAACAATTCCCATTAAATAGCAAATAAATTGTTTGATCAGAATGACTGGATAAATCTACACCATTGACGACCTTCGATCGAAGTATCCACGGGAACGAAAGTTCGTTGTGGGACAGCTACTGAGACACATAAAATCTTTCAAAAAGACTGCGAGGAGGTACTCACCTATTCTAATGGCGTGAATCCACCGGACGCGTTCGCTGTGGTCGGCGGCGATCAGGTACAAAGTGTAGTCGCTGTTCTGCTCGCTGTAGCCTACCTGCAGACAATCTATTACATGAATAATAGAGGAAGATCTCAGGGCCACCAGACATCACTAATTTTCCGATCAACAAAATGTGTAGAATTGTGTCGTGTTAGTATATACTATGATACTGACGTCAGCATTTTACATAGGATGGAAAATGTTTGGCTACTTGGATCGGTATGTCGCTTGTAAAACGTTTTAAAAATATAATGGTAAACAAACATTATATAAAAATAGAGCTTCAATTTTTTATTTATTTTAAAGTATTATTTGAAGCTTCTGCAAGCTAATACGAGCTGAGAGTATTGATCGCAGATTTTTAACGATGTAGTGTAACATATATGTAAAATTCAGCTATCAGAGGCTCCTACGGCTAGGTGGAACTTGAACCCACGACCTCTTGATAACCGGTCGAGTGCTCTTTCCAACTGAGCTACCAAGTAGGTTTGAGATCGTGACAATTTTTTCCATTTCCATTTGAATTTTTAGATTTTAAAAATATTTAAAATAAAAGCCTGCAAGTTGGCCGAAATCAATTATTAAATAATAACTAACACATTTTGTTAACCAGGAAATAAGTGAACGTCTGATCTTTGACTATGGCGCTTACAATTCAACAGACTCGAATCAGAATCAATTAGACAAAAGTAACTTACTAATTGACTTTCATCCTCATCGACGCATATGATACGGGACTCCCGTCAATGCTAACAATGCATCAGAATTTGCTAACCATATTTATCATCTAAATAATCAGCTATCTTGACGTCAGAAAGGCAGGCACCTCAAAAAAGTTTCAACGTGCAAAAAAGTGATAGCAGTTATCTAGTCAATCTATATAACTGCTACCTAGATAGATAGATAGATTGATATTATCGAATAGCAAGAACGCAGAAACTTTTTAGAACTTTATCAATGTCAAAATCTGTAGTGACCAGCCATTCTGATGCACTCGATACTAAGCCACTTAAGTGGATGACTACATTCCATGGATAATTACATTCCACAGACAAAACTCAGATTAAACGATTTTCAAGTGAAGTAGTTTGAAAAGTACTTTTTTTATACCACTAGAGCAGCAAAAAAGTACGACCTGCCTGATGGTAAGCAATCGTCGCAGCCTCTGGATGTTTGCAACATCAGAATTCGTATTAGTAAAGGGTAAGCGAGTCGACTCCATCACCTAGTGGTGTAAAAGGGTCTTAAGTTCAGTCGGTTCCTTAAGATGGTCAGTTATCTAAGGGAACCGACTGTACCTACATACTAGCAAGCGAAAGACGGTATTTACCTGAAAAGGGTACCTGTAGGACTGACCCTTCTCTCCGTCACCATCCGGTATCTTAGTCAGTTCTCCGAGTTGCGCTTGTTCCACGGTATGAATGGCTGCAGTTGCGATGCGTCCGCGCTCCTTGCGCTTCTGCGAAATATTTATCATCAATCTCTAATCATCACAAAGTACCTACTTAATATGTTTAACCATTTTTATTTAAACACTGTTTACACAGCTAAGGTGGCAACGAAAAAAATGTCTTTAAGTGATCTACCTATCAGTTATATAGTACCCATAGTACAAGCTTTGCGACTAGATGGCAGTGTGTAATTTGTCCAGGAATATTTATTTATTTATTTTTAAAATGTTAGCATTATTTAAATATATAGTTACATGCGTTCGCGACGGAATATTAAAACAGAAACTTGCACACGCGTCTTCAAGCCAGGACCATAAATTGCGTCCATATAATTAAATTAAGACAGCACGAGGGAGTCGCAAAACCTAATACGAATGTCCGTACTAAGATAGTCTCTCATTTGATATAATACCTTAAAGTCCCCTCCGGATCAGTAGTACCATTGACTAGTACCATTGTCAAGTCTAATTAAAATGGGATGCGGGTTTCACAGCTTGCTGGTATTGCTGAGGTCTAACTTAAAATCTGATGTGTTTTATCTTGATACACCGAGTGGAAGCGGAGTTATAAATAATAGTTCTTTATTTAAGACGTCCAAGCGGACAAAGACGCGGCCGACCGCTAGTTTATTCATTATTATATATTCTTTATGACATAACTAATATAAACAAGTTGATATTACGTGTATACAAAGGTGAGCTTATCTCTACAAAAGGTCTCTTCTAGCCAGTCTTTTTTAAATAGAAAAGAGCTGCACCCATTTCCTTCATGTCCAGTACACTCTCGATCAAGAAACCATTCAAAAAAACTAAATAAAGATCGGTTCATCCGTTTGGCAGATACGATGCCATAGGGACTTACATAAACACGTTAAAATTTAACATATCTGCTTTTTAATCGACGATTACATAATTAATTAATATTACCCGTACTATAATATTATAAATGTGAATGTGAGTTTGTTTGTTACGCTTTCACGCTGAAACTACTCAACCGATCATCAGGAAACTACAAACATAATCTCAAAACATTGGATAATTTTATTTTATAATTATTTTTGAAAATAAAATTGAATCGACTTCAAAAAGTTAATAAATAATCAAACTTAGATTTTTAAAATAAAAATAAATGTTTTAAAATAAAATATTTACATAATAATCGTTATAATAACTAAATAAAAATAAACAAAAACCTTATTTAACCTATCTCCCACACGTATTTTATATTCTACTATATTCACACACAATTTAGCTTAATACCTACCTAAACCCATTTATCTAGTTACAATATTATTTTAACTACTACCAACTGACCAGTTTGTAGTCGGTGCAGAGCCAACGCATACATCAAACTGTCGGTACGAGCAACAAATTAGATTTTTTTGTTCGTAATATATAATTTGTTCGTAATCTTGTGTATATGACACAAAAGTATATTATTATTATTGTATTGTTTGGCCTCGGCACCGACTTCAAACTGATCAGTTAAAATAATATCGTAAATAGATAAATAGGTTTAGGTACCTACCCATTAGGCTAATTTGTGTGTATATAGTAGAATATAAAATACGTGTAGGAGATAGGTTAAATAAGGTTTTTCTTTATTTTTATTTAGTTATTATAACGATTATTATGTAAATATTTTATTTTACTCTTTTAGTGTTAGATAGCTACTCAATAAATTACGCAGTTATTTGATTAATCTTACAATGGATAGGTCAAGTAAATGTGCAGCCAGTATGAGGAAAAATAGGAATAAAGAAATAAGAATTGAAAATAAGGAACGATTAGCAAACGTTCCCAAGAATCACTTTCGGCTCGAAATGTAAGGCTATCGCAAATGAAAAAACGATGGCAAAGTAAATCGTGAGTACAGCTGTGACAGAGCTACTACCACGACTTATTTTTGATAGGCGGTCTGCAAATATTTCCGTTAATTATGAAGCAGCATTTAATGGTCATCTCGATAATGACAACAGTTGTGAAGGTTACCCTAACTTAAAAAAATGCTTTACTGCAATTTTTCGAGGGTAATGTTAACACTGACGGAATATTAACTTGACGTAATAATACACTGCATTGCAGGAATGAATCGAGAGTGGATATTGGTTGTTCGATTCCCATGCCCGCGGCGCTTGAGAAATCTTATTTCTGACCAAGACCGGTACGTTTATCTGGGTTCAGTATTGTACCCCTATATTTTTATTCACGACCTTCCATTATCAGAACACTTGATTAGCTACTAATAATATAACTAACAGTCTGAATATGCGTATAGTAGTGAAAGAATTATCCTTTAACTCCTAACCATTGAGAAGTTGACCTTCCATCAGCTCAACCACATAAAATTATTACGATCAGGCGTAAATACTGGTGTAGCTTTGAAAAAAAAATACACTATAAAAACATTACATGTGCCTATAAAATTTGAGGGTTGTCATCGATTTCTCTGGGATCCCATGATCCCATCATCAGATCATGACATGCTGACAATGGGACCACCTGGGAACTATACCCGTTTGAATAAAAAAAGAATTTTCCAAATCGGTTTAGGCGTCTTCAAGTAATCGGGGAACATACATAAAAAAAAACCGGACAAGTGCGAGTCGGACTCGCCCACCGAGGGTTCCGTACGTAATCATTATTAAATTTGATATTTTTCATTATAAATAAGAAATAATGCGTCGAAAAAAATAAATAAAATATATTTTGCAATGTGTACATGAAGCCCTTTCATATGATACCCCATTTGAACTAGTAGTTTCAATTTGAAATTTCGACACCCTATAAAAAATATAGACCCCCTATTTTTTAAGATCTATTTACAAATGTATAGTTTTGAGATTTATTCCTGTACTTGTAGTCTATAACGATGTTACTTGTCAAATTTCATAGTTCTAGGTCAACGGGAAGTACCCTATAGGTTTTGATTCCCTTGAGAATGTGTCGAAATATGCGTTTTTTGCTGAATAAATGGCCGTAAGTTTTTTCTACGTAAACTTAGCAGTTTGATTTTTTTACAACTTCATGGCACCGTAGACCTGAGTATACAGTTTAAATTTCAGCTTGATACCTCCACGCATTCTCGACATAGAAATTCTTGACAGACAGACAGACAGACAGACGGACAACAAAGTGATCTTATAAGGGTTCCGTTTTTCCTTTTGAGGTACGGAACCCTAAAAAAGATCCCGACGAATTGTGAACCTCCTCCTTTTTTTGAAGTCGGTTAAAAAAAGAGTAAACGCGTACGAAGCCGCGGTTGGAAACTAGTATAACACAAAACGAATAATTAATATTAAGTAGGTATTATTATTATGATACGGTATCACACAGTAGGTACTGATGGCCGCTAGAATGGCGAACGAGGACCGGAAACGCAGCGTAGGACGGTCCACCACTAGATGGACCGACGACGGTTAGATAAAGATCGCAAGGAACCGATCATTATGGAAGTCTAGGGGCAGGAATAAACAGCAGTGGACGTCCTTTGGTTGAAATGATGAAGGTATGATACAATTCAATGACCAGCGACAGCGATTCAATGATAATAAAGATTATTGCTGCTAAATTCAACGTAGGTGCACTTTCCTAAATTTCACACATACCACTAACCCAACTTTGTATTTATATGGCTATTGGTATTGGTTGACTGAACTACTGTACTACCAGACAGGACCATTAAAAAGGGTCAAAGAGAAATGGTGAGACGTAAATAGGATCGGCCGAGATCGGATGAGCATTCACTTGTTATGCCTCTGTGAGTAGTCGATCTCATGAACGACTGATTGAAGTGAACAAGACGCTTCAAGATGGCCTCTTCGGCATTTTGAGGGGTAGATTTTGTTTCATTTTTTCCTAAATATAATGTAGAGCATAATATGGGTCGTCAAAAGGAGTATAAGGCATAATAATAATAATAATAGCGAGATATTAAACTGTTAAAAAATGCATTAGGCCTTCCTTTCGAGAAAAAACGTTAAATACGAGAATAAATAATAATTAATACATTTTTTAGCGTCGCCAACTCTTATTCATCTCACTACTTTGATACGGGTCTCCCCTCAATCAAATTGGTTAAGAGAATACTCCACCACGCTGCTCAGCACGGCTCGAATAAACCCATCCATGAACAGACTACGGTCGACGTTACTTACGAGCTTGCGTATTCCATTAGACTCTCACGCACAACGATGTCATAGAGCTCCTCCTTTTTAATAGCATTTACGAAAAATATTTATGTTCTTTGGGAGTAGATATAACTTCATTGTTTTCAAATCCTAAGGCTCTAGGGGGCCGTCCATTAATCACGTGAGGTTTATTTTTGCATTTTTAACACCCCCCCACCCCCTTGGTGATACTTGGTGAGGTGTAAGGCTAACCCCCCCCCCCCCCTCCCTCAAATCACGTGTATTTTTGTATTTACAAAAAATCTTATAATTTTCAGAATATTAATAAGGATTTTTGTTACACCACTAAGGTGACAAACAAGCATACGGTCCGCCTGATGAAAAGCACTTAAAAAAATAAATACACGTGATATCTTACTACACCCCCCCTCCCCCCTTGTGATGTTTCGTGATTTTTGCCGAACCCCCTCCCCCCTCTTTCGAGCCTCACGTGATTAATGGACGGTCCCTAGACAGACGGACTGCATTTCAACTGCAATTCCACTGCAAATTTGCAGTTTGAACGCAGTTAGTACGACTGCAATGAAACTGTTGAAAAGCAGTCCGTCTGTCTAGAGCCTAAGCGTCACTAGTCAAGTCATCGTACTCTTAGGAGAGATAAAAACACAATTTAATTTCTTAACTCCATTCACTAGCTCCCTAGTTATTGCGATGGTGATGCTAGTATGCTATGTAAACGATTTCAATAAAAAAATACTAGCTGAAACTTCCCTGAATAACAAAAATTAAAACAGCTGAAACTCGACTAAATTCACGGTACAATTGCCACTAATTGAACGCCGTAAAACTGAAGTCAAGTTTCTGAAAATTGAAAATCCGATGTGCACTCATGCGTGAAAATGGTTTCGTGAAAACAAAAACGTGCATTTTTATTGCCAGAAACAATATTCTGTAAGTAACATCATAGTATTACAAAATGCCAGTTTAAGATGTATTGTCAACTACACCACTGACTGACACCACTGGGATTTACAAATTACAAATTTAAAAAGATTACAAATTACAATTGCTGGTAACGACAAACCGCCAAGTATCGTCCATCACTGATACATCATCTGTAAGGTGATGTCACATCATGATCTTATGAGTAAATTGATATCGATATCGACATTGTTTACGTATAAGTTTTCGCATTCGCTGTGGTGGTGTTATAATAATACAAAGGAATTTATATATAAATACCTGACTCGACAGACGCGTGTATTGTCAACGACACCACTGAACAATTTTTTTTAGGTAACCACACCACTGCCGACTAGTGATGTGTAATGTGTACTGCGCGGCTAAATGACGCAAACACGTGAGTGGATAAAAACAATTCGTTATGTTTTAATTTTTAATGGTAATAAGTATCAGTTGCTGAAATTGGGCGAGTTCTCAAGGAATTCGTAAAACAAAATAATTATAGTCGTTACAACAAAACAAAATAAACCATAACAGAACTTCATAACAAAACTAAATAAAAAAATCTATACCCCATATTATACAATAAAACCTCATTTGCTATATGTGTTATAATTACTTATCATTTGTGAAAAACCTGTTTAAAATATGTTTTTAAGTGTTCGTCCTCCAAAAAAAAATCATCTGCAATCATAGCATCGAAGTAAGAGTTCATGTAGGTATGTCATGTCGTGATCTTACGAATGGTAAATAATTGTTATCGATATATGCATACATATGTCTTGTTTTTGCACTACACTACGGTGGTGTGGTTATCCTAAAAAAAATTGTAAACGACACCACAGTGGTGTGGTTCAGTGGTGAAATACACGGACAGACGTTGTCCTGACTTCTTATCCAATATTGAATTCGAATTCGTTTTGCGCAATCTGTCAAATGACTAACTGTTTTGCTAAACGCCATAAAGTTTCATTAAAAAGTAAATATTTTTTAAATTTTCTAAATTTCCGCGCAAAAAGAGGGAGGGAGTAGGGGGTCGCTATCAATATTTAATTTGTAAAGGGGTCCGGCATTCAAAAAGATTGAAAAACACTGCTTTAGACTTCTATTTCTTTCCTCCCTTCTCACTTGAATTTCATTTTTGACGTCCTTTTGCTTCCTCGCATTCTTCACGTGCAGCCCCTACTTTTAACTTCCCCATCATTTTCTCTCACCTCGTGTACAAAAGTGTGTTTGAAGTTACAAAGGTACAAGTTTCAATACGTATGTCCTTTGGAGGTACTAGTGTTGGCTAGACCAAACCAGTTGACCTTACCAAAGGGCGCTCAAGTCAACTTGTTTGTCTAGGCTAGTTTATGTCTCCTGTAATCGGGTCTGACTGGTAACATATTATGCGAATTTTTTTGCATATAAATTCTAAAAAGGGTGTATGTTTTAATGTTTATGGGTACATTTGTATTTCCGTTAGTTTTTTATTCCGCCATAATTTCTAAACATACCTACTTACATTCATGCGATTCCATTATCGCGGGTGCATCATTTAGAGACATTCAAAGTTATTTATTATTAAAGTAAATATTTTTTTAATGGAATTATTATTTGAATGGATCCATTTTAAACTGTTGTCTTTTGATTCGTTTATAAAAAAAAAATGTTACACTTGAATACACTTTCGCGGGTGCAACAAGATTGGCCCACGGTTGTAAAATCTTAGTACAAATACGCAAAAGTCTGTTAATTGTGACACTTTTAATAAATAATACCTTTAATTTCAAAAATAAATAAATCATCGACTACTTAAAAGGCAAAGGGAAAAGCTGCGCATAGCACGATCCTGAATATAGCGATGTTCAGGAATGTGAAACAAGAAGAGCTCATTTAAATAACCAGGAGTAGCAGGATTGTAAAGAGTAGAGTATAGAAGAGAAAGAATGTGTTGATTACGGCGAAGTCGAATAGGAAGCCGAAAAGGAAGGAAATTAAAGATAACCGGTATTAAGTTAGGCCAATCAATTTTAGAAAGAAGGTAAGGGCTACCTATTATGATCGCCTGCGTCTTAGCACAGTATAAGTAATAGTGTCTTAGTTGGATTTAATATAAAGCCATGAGACTCACTCCACTGTGATATAAGAGCAAAATGAGCATTATTAATAAAAACAGCATTACCATGTGAAAATGAACCATGCGTATAGATTTGTAAATCCTCTGCATAAAGATGGTGGGAGCAGCGAAGATTTGAAGTGATAGAATTAATAACAAATAAAAGAGGAGATAAAATGTCACCAGCGATCGCATACCAATATAAGTGAATAAACAAGTATGTTTAAGTTTTTATTCGTTTCGTATAAATTTTCTGAGAAATAAATAGTAAACACAGACAAATTTTCGAAAAGTCGGGACATAAACGATGACTTTTTGGATATCTAGAGCGGCCATACTCAAAGTGTACTCCGCGGAGCCCTAGGGCTCATTAAATGAACTGTTATCGCAGTTTTATAGTAACTTGTATACTTATGGAATTTAAAATAGAGATGGCAGCCCCAATGGATTTTCTTGGGTTTTTTTTATTAAGTTCATAGCATAAATTCTTTAAGTCGGGGGTTTCAAAATTATTTTATCCTTTTTCAACTACGTTTTAACCGTCGTGGGTTTTTTCAAAATTTTTAATTCTGTTTTTATAAATAAGCTCGTATAGACTTAATTTTCACGCGGACGAAGTCGTGCAAGCTGCTTGGGCGACCGCTAGCATACATAATAAATGTTTAATTTTTACTTACAAAAGAAAATTACAGTATAACATTATTTTTAGCTTTTAATTCGCTTTCACAGCCTTGTTTTGTTTTTATTTTTTATTAATCAGAAGATGACAAAACTTAATTAAGTTAAAGCAATGAACACTCACTCAAACTGAGTAGTGAAAAACCTCGGCACCCTTTTCCTTTGAATGGATTTTAATACAACCAAAATTTACCAATTTTTTTTTTCGATATAAGTATAATTAGCAGAGTTGCTCAAAATCGTATATATACCCGACCAAATATACAAAAAGAATCGTGGTGAAAACTTCTTATCCAATATTGAATTCGAATTCGTTTTGCGCAATCTGTCAAATGACTAACTGTTTTGCTAAACGCCATAAAGTTTCATTAAAAAGTAAATATTTTTTAAATTTTCTAAATTTCCGCGCAAAAAGAGGGAGGGAGTAGGGGGTCGCTATCAATATTTAATTTGTAAAGGGGTCCGGCATTCAAAAAGATTGAAAAACACTGCTTTAGACTTCTATTTCTTTCCTCCCTTCTCACTTGAATTTCATTTTTGACGTCCTTTTGCTTCCTCGCATTCTTCACGTGCAGCCCCTACTTTTAACTTCCCCATCATTTTCTCTCACCTCGTGTACAAAAGTGTGTTTGAAGTTACAAAGGTACAAGTTTCAATACGTATGTCCTTTGGAGGTACTAGTGTTGGCTAGACCAAACCAGTTGACCTTACCAAAGGGCGCTCAAGTCAACTTGTTTGTCTAGGCTAGTTTATGTCTCCTGTAATCGGGTCTGACTGGTAACATATTATGCGAATTTTTTTGCATATAAATTCTAAAAAGGGTGTATGTTTTAATGTTTATGGGTACATTTGTATTTCCGTTAGTTTTTTATTCCGCCATAATTTCTAAACATACCTACTTACATTCATGCGATTCCATTATCGCGGGTGCATCATTTAGAGACATTCAAAGTTATTTATTATTAAAGTAAATATTTTTTTAATGGAATTATTATTTGAATGGATCCATTTTAAACTGTTGTCTTTTGATTCGTTTATAAAAAAAAAATGTTACACTTGAATACACTTTCGCGGGTGCAACAAGATTGGCCCACGGTTGTAAAATCTTAGTACAAATACGCAAAAGTCTGTTAATTGTGACACTTTTAATAAATAATACCTTTAATTTCAAAAATAAATAAATCATCGACTACTTAAAAGGCAAAGGGAAAAGCTGCGCATAGCACGATCCTGAATATAGCGATGTTCAGGAATGTGAAACAAGAAGAGCTCATTTAAATAACCAGGAGTAGCAGGATTGTAAAGAGTAGAGTATAGAAGAGAAAGAATGTGTTGATTACGGCGAAGTCGAATAGGAAGCCGAAAAGGAAGGAAATTAAAGATAACCGGTATTAAGTTAGGCCAATCAATTTTAGAAAGAAGGTAAGGGCTACCTATTATGATCGCCTGCGTCTTAGCACAGTATAAGTAATAGTGTCTTAGTTGGATTTAATATAAAGCCATGAGACTCACTCCACTGTGATATAAGAGCAAAATGAGCATTATTAATAAAAACAGCATTACCATGTGAAAATGAACCATGCGTATAGATTTGTAAATCCTCTGCATAAAGATGGTGGGAGCAGCGAAGATTTGAAGTGATAGAATTAATAACAAATAAAAGAGGAGATAAAATGTCACCAGCGATCGCATACCAATATAAGTGAATAAACAAGTATGTTTAAGTTTTTATTCGTTTCGTATAAATTTTCTGAGAAATAAATAGTAAACACAGACAAATTTTCGAAAAGTCGGGACATAAACGATGACTTTTTGGATATCTAGAGCGGCCATACTCAAAGTGTACTCCGCGGAGCCCTAGGGCTCATTAAATGAACTGTTATCGCAGTTTTATAGTAACTTGTATACTTATGGAATTTAAAATAGAGATGGCAGCCCCAATGGATTTTCTTGGGTTTTTTTTATTAAGTTCATAGCATAAATTCTTTAAGTCGGGGGTTTCAAAATTATTTTATCCTTTTTCAACTACGTTTTAACCGTCGTGGGTTTTTTCAAAATTTTTAATTCTGTTTTTATAAATAAGCTCGTATAGACTTAATTTTCACGCGGACGAAGTCGTGCAAGCTGCTTGGGCGACCGCTAGCATACATAATAAATGTTTAATTTTTACTTACAAAAGAAAATTACAGTATAACATTATTTTTAGCTTTTAATTCGCTTTCACAGCCTTGTTTTGTTTTTATTTTTTATTAATCAGAAGATGACAAAACTTAATTAAGTTAAAGCAATGAACACTCACTCAAACTGAGTAGTGAAAAACCTCGGCACCCTTTTCCTTTGAATGGATTTTAATACAACCAAAATTTACCAATTTTTTTTTTCGATATAAGTATAATTAGCAGAGTTGCTCAAAATCGTATATATACCCGACCAAATATACAAAAAGAATCGTGGTGAAAACTTCTTATCCAATATTGAATTCGAATTCGTTTTGCGCAATCTGTCAAATGACTAACTGTTTTGCTAAACGCCATAAAGTTTCATTAAAAAGTAAATATTTTTTAAATTTTCTAAATTTCCGCGCAAAAAGAGGGAGGGAGTAGGGGGTCGCTATCAATATTTAATTTGTAAAGGGGTCCGGCATTCAAAAAGATTGAAAAACACTGCTTTAGACTTCTATTTCTTTCCTCCCTTCTCACTTGAATTTCATTTTTGACGTCCTTTTGCTTCCTCGCATTCTTCACGTGCAGCCCCTACTTTTAACTTCCCCATCATTTTCTCTCACCTCGTGTACAAAAGTGTGTTTGAAGTTACAAAGGTACAAGTTTCAATACGTATGTCCTTTGGAGGTACTAGTGTTGGCTAGACCAAACCAGTTGACCTTACCAAAGGGCGCTCAAGTCAACTTGTTTGTCTAGGCTAGTTTATGTCTCCTGTAATCGGGTCTGACTGGTAACATATTATGCGAATTTTTTTGCATATAAATTCTAAAAAGGGTGTATGTTTTAATGTTTATGGGTACATTTGTATTTCCGTTAGTTTTTTATTCCGCCATAATTTCTAAACATACCTACTTACATTCATGCGATTCCATTATCGCGGGTGCATCATTTAGAGACATTCAAAGTTATTTATTATTAAAGTAAATATTTTTTTAATGGAATTATTATTTGAATGGATCCATTTTAAACTGTTGTCTTTTGATTCGTTTATAAAAAAAAAATGTTACACTTGAATACACTTTCGCGGGTGCAACAAGATTGGCCCACGGTTGTAAAATCTTAGTACAAATACGCAAAAGTCTGTTAATTGTGACACTTTTAATAAATAATACCTTTAATTTCAAAAATAAATAAATCATCGACTACTTAAAAGGCAAAGGGAAAAGCTGCGCATAGCACGATCCTGAATATAGCGATGTTCAGGAATGTGAAACAAGAAGAGCTCATTTAAATAACCAGGAGTAGCAGGATTGTAAAGAGTAGAGTATAGAAGAGAAAGAATGTGTTGATTACGGCGAAGTCGAATAGGAAGCCGAAAAGGAAGGAAATTAAAGATAACCGGTATTAAGTTAGGCCAATCAATTTTAGAAAGAAGGTAAGGGCTACCTATTATGATCGCCTGCGTCTTAGCACAGTATAAGTAATAGTGTCTTAGTTGGATTTAATATAAAGCCATGAGACTCACTCCACTGTGATATAAGAGCAAAATGAGCATTATTAATAAAAACAGCATTACCATGTGAAAATGAACCATGCGTATAGATTTGTAAATCCTCTGCATAAAGATGGTGGGAGCAGCGAAGATTTGAAGTGATAGAATTAATAACAAATAAAAGAGGAGATAAAATGTCACCAGCGATCGCATACCAATATAAGTGAATAAACAAGTATGTTTAAGTTTTTATTCGTTTCGTATAAATTTTCTGAGAAATAAATAGTAAACACAGACAAATTTTCGAAAAGTCGGGACATAAACGATGACTTTTTGGATATCTAGAGCGGCCATACTCAAAGTGTACTCCGCGGAGCCCTAGGGCTCATTAAATGAACTGTTATCGCAGTTTTATAGTAACTTGTATACTTATGGAATTTAAAATAGAGATGGCAGCCCCAATGGATTTTCTTGGGTTTTTTTTATTAAGTTCATAGCATAAATTCTTTAAGTCGGGGGTTTCAAAATTATTTTATCCTTTTTCAACTACGTTTTAACCGTCGTGGGTTTTTTCAAAATTTTTAATTCTGTTTTTATAAATAAGCTCGTATAGACTTAATTTTCACGCGGACGAAGTCGTGCAAGCTGCTTGGGCGACCGCTAGCATACATAATAAATGTTTAATTTTTACTTACAAAAGAAAATTACAGTATAACATTATTTTTAGCTTTTAATTCGCTTTCACAGCCTTGTTTTGTTTTTATTTTTTATTAATCAGAAGATGACAAAACTTAATTAAGTTAAAGCAATGAACACTCACTCAAACTGAGTAGTGAAAAACCTCGGCACCCTTTTCCTTTGAATGGATTTTAATACAACCAAAATTTACCAATTTTTTTTTTTCGATATAAGTATAATTAGCAGAGTTGCTCAAAATCGTATATATACCCGACCAAATATACAAAAAGAATCGTGGTGAACCCCTTACACCCCAAAATTGTAATTGGATATGAATTTTTCATCCACCAAGAGCTAATATATTGTCTAAATAAATATGAAACATCGGCATTTCTCAAAGACACAATAAAATGTTTTTTTAAGATCAGAACTTTCGGCCGATGCTTCCGATTTTCACTTCGGAGTAGGCCCCCTATAACGATATTTTTCAAAGTTCATCGGTTAAGGATATAAACCACGAATTGTAAGTTTGTTGGACAAAAATATTATTTTCGCACATTTTTACTGATGTTCCTTGAGGCGCTAAATCCAGTTAGGTAATAGTTACATACGTAAAAACAAACTAAAAACGCAATTTTTAACAGAAAATTAAAGAAAACTCAAAAAATCTATAAAAATGTTCAAATCGACAAAAATATATGGCCATACATTGTATATTGTGAAAACAGATTCGAAAAAGTTGAAAAAAATCACTTCAATGTAAATAAATCTATATATATAAAACAAAGTCGGGTTTGTTCAAACACTTATAACTCGAGAACCGCAGGACCGATTTTCATGGTTTTTGAATTGTTGGATTTGTCTCGGTCCGGAATAGCTGAATAACTATTAAAAATATTGGAAAATTGACGAAAAAATAAAATAAAAGAAAAAACATTTTCCCATACAAATGAAAGTGTCAGTAGAAAAAGGATTGCGATATTTATTGGTTGTCAAATATTAAAATGTTAAATCGAGTAGTGTCACTTTTATGTAGCGAAAGTTGTATGTGATTTGTTTTGCAAATTGAAAAACTTTAAAACGTTTGGGGTGAAAACGCTTGATCCATGGTGTCACAAGAATAAAATCAGAGTAAACATCAAAAGAAATGACAATTACAAATCACCAAAACGATAAAACCGATTTCAAAACAAAACGTTTTTTTTTTTATTTTTCGAATGAACAATAAGGAAATCTTTATTTTTATGAAATCTTCAGTTTTTATGAACACGGGTCTTCCCTCAACCGAAGGGGTTTTAGTTAGAGCTTACTGAAACACGCTGCCCAACAGCGGGTTGGCGGAGGCCAGTGTTTTCGAGCCGCCTGAAGGTCACAACTTGGCTTAAGGATAAGGACTGTCATCTAATGATAACAACCGGGACCGACGGCTTAACGTGCCTTCCGAAGCACGGAGGAGCTCAAGATAATCTAATGATAACAACCGGCACCGACGGCTTAACGTGTCTTACGAAGCACGGAGGAGCTCGGGGTAATATAGACGTTGCTTAACTTGCGACGTTGACGTTGACGTTGACGTTGCTTAATTAGACTGACACGCGCAATGACGCCATCTCTATTATTTTCTATTATTCATGTATTAATTCCATAAAATCATAAATTTAGTTCAGCTAATATATTATATACTAGCTGTCCCGGCGAACTTCGTAACGCCTAACAATTAATGAATGTAATGGTAGTAATGGTAGTACCATTACATTCATTAATTGTTAGGCGGTACGAAGTTCGCCGGGACAGCTAGTATATAATATATCTCAGTTCTGAATCACGAAAATTTAGTAATATATATGTATACGTACGTACAAGCAAGTATGTTTAACAAGTACGTGATGTATCAAATTGTGTTTATGGAGCACAATCAAGCGGTCGGCAAACCACGATAAGAGCAGCGAGGTTTTGGCGTGGAGCCAGACCACCACTCGTTCATCCACCCATCCACATACGACACCAATTACCACCGCTCCAAGTGTCAGCTTGTCAACGAACAACGACCTCACTTATTCCGCTCACTGCAAGCTGTAATAATATTAACCGAGTGATACCATAACAAAGTCTGCTACTGCCAAAGCATATTCAAGATAGTTTCTCAATTATTTTAAGTGATTGATACTAGTAGCTTGCTTACATTATGGTGGGAAGGACGACGAGCTCGATGGTCGAATGGCTAGCAATGGCTACTTTGGCCCCGCGGTCGCGGGTTCGATCCCCGTACAAGACAAACATTTGTGTACATGAACATGTCTGTTTGTCTTGGGCTGGGTGTGTTATATGTATGTATTTAAAAAAAGTATTAAGTACATTTATCGAGTACAAGCTTTGCTTAATAATTTTGATCTAGAAGGCGATGTGTAATTTGTCCAGACATATCTATTTAATTTATTACTCATATTATTTATAATAATTATAAAACAAGATGTCACGTAAACATGATGCAATTGTTACACGTAATATTTTTTTTTATACTACGTCGGGTGGCAGACAAGCATACGGCCCGCCTGATGTGAAGCGGTTACCGTAGCCATATTAACGCTCGCAACATAAAATATCGCTCGCGCGCCGCCACCCCCGCTGCCATCGCAGCATCTCCTTCCTTTCTGGTGACCTCACTCACTCGCAAGAACACAACAGCCCTCAAGGGAACCGTTATTTGGCTGCGGTATTCTGTGAGGTGGAGTAACATTCCCCAGTCGGGTAGCTTACAATTACGCTCCCTACCTCTCTTTTCGCCAGAGCTTCGTTTGTTAGTCAGCAGGGTGCACCGCGTGAAGGTGAAGTTGGCTTTGGTTCAAAGATGTTGATGAACCACTTACACCCCAATATCTAAAGGTGCAGCGTTGAACTTAACAAAAGGCATACAAATAGAAAATGATAATATGCAGATCAAAAAGACGAGAATTTCAAGTTATTATAAAATGTTCAGTATATTTTGAGGTAGCAATTGATGCCGGTAAATAGCTAAATATTTCCTTCCCATTTTTATTTTCCTTTTACGGGACGGGGGCCCACCACAATTCCCACCACTGTATCTCCTGTGAAGCCAGGATTAACAGCAGCGACCACCAAAAAAAGTAATGAACAATGAAATCTATTGCAGTCCCGGGGGTAAGACTACGGCTGCCTTGGAACTCACAACGAATTTAATCAGGAGAAATTAACTGGAAAAGGAAGCTTTTGGAATTTGACTTAATTATATATCTAGAATACATGAAGCCACACAATTATATAACATTAATATGTGGCTTTATTATCTCAAGAGATTCTAGATTGTTTATATTAGTTTAGGCAAGAATTTGCAATTTACTTTTTCGTTCATTTCTCATCATCTCAGTCTTCTCAGTCGCAATAATTCCGACTTTTTGTCCGTTCATACAGCAGATAGTAGGAGTAAATAGATTTTTTTCTCCGATTAATTCTACTAGAAGAACTGAAGAAGAAACAGTAGAATTATACAGACAGACAACTTCAAGGCAAGGCCACAAGTTAGATTCAAAAGTATTGTATATTGAATTTACAATTTACACCATGAAGCAGAATATAAAAAAACAAAATCATTGTTCTTTGTATTGTATATGGTGGATTTGTATCATTATTATGTAAAGTACCTGTGTGACTGAACAAAAGTCGGTGTGAAGGTGCTTAAAATATTAAGAGAAACAAATTTACAAAGTAACATTCTTTCATCACTAGAGTGACAAACAAACATATGACCGGCCTGGTAGTAAGCAGTATAGTTTTAATGTGCCATTTATTTTCGAGTGTCTAACATATTTGCTAAAAATGTTCCTGCACAGTTTTTTCTACCAAGTGTTTAGTTCACAATAATTTATTTAATACAACGTTACCAAACAGCAGGTGAAACCGCGATGCGCACCTAGTTTATAAATGACTTTATTTAGAGCAATGCCACTTAAAATTTCCACTTTTGGAAAGCGTCACAAGTCACAACACTGGGCCCAACATAACTCGATAACGTCAAAGTCAGATCCTAATAAACATTACGAATAGGCTCATGTAACAAATAAATACGTAGCTGAAAAGTTGAAGCAAATAATTATCTATTTTATCTCGAAAAAAAAATTACAGACGTATTTCAAAAACCAACGCTGACGACGTCTGTTCATCGTCAGTTTTGATATCACAACACGACAAAAAGTTACTAAACTAAACTAAAAACTCGATGATTTAAAACTCTGTGTAAAACTAAACACTGTAGTGGATAATAGTAGATTATTGCATCGAGCACAAAGTAATTTATTATTGCACCGAGTGCCTGATTTAGAGCCCGAGCGTTAGCGAGGGCTCTAATCTAACAGGCACGAGGGCAATATAAATTACTTAAGGCGAGGTGCATAATCTGCTTTTCTTTCAACTAATACCTATAGGAATAGTAGATAAAAGAAACTCATATCAAACAGTTAAAATAGAAGTTTCTATAACACTGTCGGCTTCATTTAGAATGTTTTCCGGAGTTAATGTGTCGCTAGATGATTCCATTTTAATTCGAAGCCGAAGCACTCAAAATCAGATAGTATCACACTTTTATCGTTTCCAAAAATATTGTCAAGCAAAATTAACAAAGTTCCCGCCAAATCACTTTTTTAAATTTCTTTCATTTTTAACTCAGAGTTAGCAGCAATCATTTTTTAAATTTGGAACAAGTAGGATAGAAACGATTAATACGTACGAAAAAAAAGTATTGTTATCGGCTGGCTGAATAGAGCTAATCCATTGAGATTGGCACCTTTTGGTGCGATTAAAAAAAACTGTGCAATAATGAAATTTCATACATTTTTATTGCTCTAGAGCATTAAAGACTCGTTTTGTACTGAGTTTTTAGTGTGATTGTGATGAAATTAAAGCATAGTTGGAAGAAAAATAAATTGTTTAATCATTAATGCTTACAGGTTTTTAGTCTTCTTTACATTACTCTATTTGTTACTTTTAATAAGATCTGCGATAAACGTTATTTTTTAATAATAATGTGGAAATGTCAATAAAATCATAACCAGCAATTAGTTTCCAAAACAAAATTTAAAATATTACAAAATATACGGCAATCACGGCCGACACTAAACCACAACTAAACATCGGAATTCATATAAACAGTAGATAACATAACACCAAAATTATGAATATAATAAGCGTGAAGATTACAAGACCATCTTACAAGCGAATGTACAGCGAGGTCAAACAATCAATAGCCGAGGCTTCCCGCTTCCATCTGTTAAATTGGACCGAGACAATCAATATACGTCAATGAGATGAGCTTGACGCTAGACAAAAGATGTATCCGCAAACAGAACATTCGTATTATGAGGCTTTTGAAAATTATTCAAACATTACATAAACAAGAGGTAAGCTAGAGACTGGTGGAGTGAGCCTTTTTCAAACAATTAGCACACGTCGCGTAGGGAAGGGCTCTCCATTAAAATTGCTCACATAACGAGGGACCGCAGAGCCGACATGACTGCACATACATCAGTGTGGCGAGGGTAACTCACCCTCTGTTGTAGAGTGTGATTGCAGAGGGTACACCCTTCAACAGAAAGTGTGCGACTGTCTACTAGTTTTTAATTATTCCCAACATATGTCTAACCTATATTACAATCAATGGATAGGTGCACGCCTAAAAGCATGTTTACGTTGAAACTTTGACGTGTATACAGCTCTTATGCCACATACAAATTCACACTATAGAAGCTAAAATCAAACTCGAGAACAATCTCTCTTGACGTGTACCCGGGTGCACAATACGCGGTTACTGAAAACTATGAATGTAGAATTGTATTCAACATAGTCATAAAGTTTTTACAACATCCATACTAATACTAATATTATAAATGTGAAAGTGTGTTTGTTTATTTGTTTGTTTGTCCTTCTTTCACGTCGAAAGTAACAAACGGATTGACATGATTTTTTTGGAGATAGTTTAAGGCCTGTAGAGTGACATAGGCTACTCTTTATCCCGGAAAAACATCTTATTCCACGGGAAAAAATAAAGTTTACAATAATTTGTCCTTCTTTCACGTCAAAAGGAACCTAAGTACGGACATGATTTTTTAATGGGGATAGTTTATTATCTAGAGAGTGACATATGCTACTTTTTATCCCGGAAAAACATCTTAATCCCATGGGAAAATATAAACTTTGTAATCATTTGTCTTTCTATCACGTCGAAAGGAACCTAAGTACCGACATGATTTTTAACAGGGGATAGTTTCCGGTCTGGAGAGTGACATAGGCTACTTTTTATCCAGGAAAAAAGAAAATTAAACATTTTGAAAAAACCCACGACGGTTAAAATGTAGTTGAAAAAGGATAAAATATTTTTGTAATCCCCGACTTAAAGGATTTATGCTAATATTTATGTTAATAAAAAAAAAAACCAAGAAAATCCGTTGAGGCTGCCATTAAATGAACTAGTTTGGCAGTTTTATAGTAACTTGTATACTTATTTATTTATATTGAAATTTAAAATAGAGATCGCAGCCAGCGACGGATTTTCTTGGGTTTTTTTATTAAGTTCATAGCATAAATTCTTTAAGTCATTAAAACCTTAAACCGGGGTTTCAAAATTATTTCATCCTTTTTCAACTACGTTTTAACCGTCGTGGGTTTTTTCAAAAATTTTAATTTTGTTTTTATTTCAAACTTTTTAGAGAGCAAGCATAGATATTACAAATGAAAACCGCATCAGAATCAGACTAGAAGTTTTGGTTTTGCACAAACAAATGTTTACTGCAGCGCCCTCTGGTGAGTTGTCACTGTAACACCTATCTAAGTACATGCTCCAATCAAACCTGAACCCATCACTGAAATCCGCATCAAAATCAGACTAGTAGTTTTGGAGATAAATGGCAACATTGGTAGCACAAACGTTTACTGCAGCGCCCCCTGGGGAGTTGCCACCGTAACACCTATCTAAGAACATGCACCAATCAAACCCGAACCCATCACTGAAAACCGCATCAAAATCGGCCTCGTACTTTTGGAGATAAATGGCAACATTGGTTGCACAAATAAATATTTACTGCAACGCCCCTGGTGAGTTGTCACCTATCTAAGAACATGCACCAATCAAGCCTGAACCCATCAACGAAAACCGCATTAAAATCGGATTCGTAGTTTTGGAGATAATTGGCAACATTGATTTGCACAAACATCCTAGCACCCCAAACGCATATACCGTCTCCGTTCCGTCGTGGGTAAAAATAGCGGCATTTAGGTAATAGCGCATTGTCACGGGAACCAAAAGAAGTTCAGCTCACTCGGGACACTAGGAAGAGGGTCAAATTTAATTTCCATTTGATTACAAACACCGCGGAGAAACTAAATAAAAGCTTGTAAAAAGATAAACCAGGCTACTATGACAGTGAGACACCCCACTAATATTTTGAGCCAAATCGAATATTCCTGAATGTGGTACACCTTCCCAACCTGCAACTTCTTTCATCCCGACTGGAAAGTACTCCTTCTACGTCGGGTGGTAGACAAGCATACGGCCCGCCTGATTTGCAGCGGTTACCGTAGCCATATCACGCCATATTAACGCTCGCAACATAAAATATCGCTCGCGCGCCGCCACCCCCGCTGCCAATGCAGCATCTCCTTCCTTTCTGGTGACCTCATTCACTCGCAGGAACACAACAACCCTCAAGGGAATTGTTATTTGGCTGCGGTATTCTGTGACGTGGAGGTACATTCGGGTAGCTTACAATTACGCCGCCAATCAGCAATTACTCTTTTTTCGCCAGAGCTTCGTTTGTCAGTCAGCAGGGTGCACCACGTGCAGGTGAAGTTGGCTTTGGTTCAAAGATGTTGGTGAACCACTTACACCCCAAAGTGTGCAGCTAAATAATAACTCGACGGAGAATTATTGTGTTCCTGCGAATGAAGAAGTGTCTTTTGTAGAGTTCCTTCAGCTACTTTGTTGTCAGTAGAAGTACCAACACGAAAGCGATACTCTTGTATTGCAAACATTCATAGGCAGTAACTGCTCATTGCCGTAACTGAGTACATAAACACATATTCTTCATATTATAATATGAATATATATTATAACATACATATAATTCATATGTTCAATGGATATTGTATTCATTATAGTAGTTTTAGAGCTATCGAAATTGGTCCGCAAAACAATCTCTTTAAAAATTGTAAAATGAAAACTTTGAATAAAATAAAAAATGAATGTTTGTCTGTATGTCCTCTATGCATTCGTTTACCGCTCATCCGATTGCAATGAAACTTTGGTGGGATATTCTGGGTATACTGGGTAAGGTTTAGACAGGACAACGTCTGTCAGGTCAGCTGGTTAGTTACATATTATAATTTATTGAAGTCGAGACTTGAAAATATCAAAGCTACAATGTCAGATCGTCATAGACTTTATTCGATGCATCTATTTTATTACTTTAAAGGGTTTTTTTTTCTTTATTAGATATTATATTTAATACAAGAATGAAAATATTTAAAACTAAATATTTATGTGTACATAAAAGTATTACAAAATTTTTAAGCCCGTTTTATGCATTATTCGTCACAGTTTATCCTAAAAGCAAACTATCGAGTTTAGAGTTAACGTAAGGTAACTGCAGTCTGGTGCATATACCTTAGTATACCAATAAGTGCATACTGCACTAAAGCCATTAACTCTGATAAGTACCTATCTACCTATAGTCAATACGACAAACATAATAAAACACAATACCGGCAAAACAACTCGATTAACTCCACGTATAATTAGAAAAAGAAGCAGATCAATTAAAATATAAAAAGTAACCTTTTTTAGATAGATGGATCTCCAAAGTGGTTTTGCGTAGGTGGACACCGAAAATGGAAGGCGTACTAAACCTGGAAGTTAGCTACGTGATCAAAATATTTAGAACTGTGGAAGGCGACTGTGATTACTAAAGGTTGTGAATGTTTTGTGTGAAGATTGGTTATTATATTAATGATTAGTAATTACCGAGTCGGACGCGACGAGGGCAAGGTGCAGACGGCGGGCGGCGACCGGCGGTGCGGAACTGCCGCCCGGCGCGACGCCCGGTAGACACACCCAGTTCACGCATGCGCGTCCACAACCACCCATAACACTATACATTCACCCTACATCCTATGTTGTCAAAGGACCAAAGGACGAAGAATCTATCCTTACCTGTTAGATCCAGACTTGGAGACAAAACGAAATTCCTGCCATTTTTATGCAGACGTTGGATCAAGAAAACCAATCGTTGAGGAATCAAACTATGCGATAGTTTTCTAAATCAATTCCGGTGTCTCGAAATAATAATATACGGCATAAACGGTCGTATTTTTTGACTGCAATGACTTGGAAGCTTTATTTTTTCACAGCTCCAAGGGTTTGCAGACATATTATATCATGGTAGTCAAGCCTTACTCATCCCACTGCTGGGATACGAAAACACTGGCCAACCCGCAGTTGAGCAGCGTGGTGGAGTACTATATTATGTATTTCATATTAATTTCAAATTCATCTTGAAGATCCTTTTACTTAGGAGCGCGAGGTAAACCGCCACGGGTAAGAAATAAGATCTTGACTCGACAGGCTGACTGACGGACATTGACGTAATCCTATAAATTTCAATTTTTTTTCCTTTCGAGATGCCAGAATATATATATATATATATATATATATATATATATATATATATATATATATATATATATATATATATATATATATATATATATATCTGGACAATTTACACAGCGCCACAAGCTTTGCGGCTTAATTTGGGACTAGAGTCTCAAATTAAGCCGCAAAGCTTGTGTTATGGGTACCAGACAACTGATAAATGTACTTAAATACATTTTTTTTTGTAAATACATACTTATACATAGAAAACACCCAGACCAAGACAAACAGACATGTACATGCACACAAATGTTTGGTCTTGTGTGGGAATCGAACCCGCGACCTCGGAGTCAATGTGGCCATTCGACTACCGTGCTCGTCGTCAAGAAAGGAATACAAGAAAAAATATTTTTCTGCTTAAAATCTTTCATGTTTTTGTTAACACAGAAATATAGTCTTGTTTTCAAAATACCATACTAAATAGCAGATATTTTATTGAATATATTTTTCTCTTCCTTCTCTTTTTTAAAGCAGTTTGGTTTATGCCCATCCATAAAATGTGTCGCAATCTACCATTTGGTAGATTACGACACTTTTTATGGATGGGCATAAACAAATGTCCAATGACCTTTTTCTACATTCGTCGGTTTCTGTTTTTGTATAAGTACATAAAAATCGTGGTGTCTGTAATCAAATCATGCAATTATATTTCACCCACTTCTCAGTGTCGCTCTCATTTGGTTCTCGTGACAATGTACGATTACCTAAATGCCGCCATTTTTAATGTGCCATATTGGATTAGGAATGACCGTCAGTTCGTCACCAAAAGGCGATTTATAATTTTCACTTTAACCCTATATATCACAGCGAAACACAGCAAACTTTTTCGATCTTTTTTTATTACCAACCCATAAAAGCTTGTTTTCATTGGCGGCTCTACTTTCGTTAAGGTGTCGTCTTACCATACGTACTATTACATATACTGTGGCCTTACATTAAATTGATGTTTAATTTTCGGAATCCGGAAGTCCGACCTAAATCGTCTTTAGCTTAGACGACGGTGTTGGTAGTAATGCAAAATTTTCAAGCCACCAAAAAGCAACTGGCTTGATTTTTTTAAATACAAAACTGTCATTCGAACTCGAGCATAAACTACTTTTGATCAAACTATTGAATACATTGTACCATTGTACATTTTGATGGGCCTGTCAAGTTTCGTGTGTTTTAGCAGCAAGAAAAAGAAATTACTAGCTAAATATTAATAAAATAAAGAACGTATTTGATCCAAAGGAGAATAAACAAGTTTTCAAAGGAACCATCTCAATTATTTTATACTCTATACAAAATTCTTTGTAATATGAATCACATCCTGACCGTCCAGTTATTCCGCCCCAGTGAGCACTACCCACTTGTTATAATAATTCTATTGTACTCAAACGGGACACCGTGAGACTTTTAGGGATTGCAAAGAAAATACCTGCTCTGAAAGCCAATATACAGAACTACATAAAAAGGTGTAGACGACTTCGATTACATAATCGAAGTCGTCTACAATGTACATACATTATAAAATAAATTTCCAATCAACATATAGGCGTATAGCTATATTAAGACTGATATCTATTGCTGGATGACATCAATGGATAATGGCTTCTCCGATCCAAAAAAGAACTAAAATTACACACAATGAGCAAAAGAACAAAAACGGACTAAAACAGCAAAAACAACATGCAAAAAACGTCCAATAATATATTTAATCAAGTCGTTGCGATTCCCGAGGTCAAAAAATGCAATTACATATTTAATTCCCAAGAAATAGTGCACCGTATGTGAATGAAGAAATGTGACAAAAAAGTTTTAGTGAATTTTTTGACACATTTCTCCCAAGATCCCGCCCTGTCTAGTTTTTACTAGATTTATTTAGTTTCACCTCTTGCATGTCAAATTTGACCCAATTCCCAGAGTTCGTCAGAATGGCCGGTCAGTAAATGTGTATATCATTGAACGTATGCCTAAACATTGCTGCCTTATTGTTTCTCTTTGCTTCCCATTAAGAAAGGATTGCTTCCATCGTAAATTCGAAGAAATAAAACATTTTTGGGTGACCGGCGGTTCTGACGTCAGAATGGCCGGTCACCTAGCCGTAGTTTCTTTGTTACGTGGAATTAAGAAAATCTTCATAGACAAATCATTGCTGCCCGTTTGTTGCCTTCACACGTAATGTACGACGGTTTGAAGTTATCGCGAGAAACAGAAAAAAACAATATATTTCTTTGGTTCTGTTTTGTCCCCGACGCTGTTTCTCCTGCATATTAATGATATGTTGTCTATTGACAGCATTCATTGCTATGCGGACGATACGACAATAGCACCGAGGACACTTATTACACGGCCCGCGCAAATATCCCTCGTTCTTTGGTGGAGGAAAGCCGCGAACAACTTGTGTCGGAAATCGAGAGCACACTAAGTAGAGTGTCCGACTGGGCGAAGCAGTACTTCATCTCGCGTACAACTAATACAGTAACTACAGTACTCCGTCAGACGAACCGTATGCTTGTTTGTCACCTTAGTGGTATAAAAATATTCATATTTCATATTTATTTATTTATTCATGAACAATATACAATTGTGTCTGAAATAATAATAATAATAATCCTAATTACAATGAAATGAAAAAAATAGTGAAATATACTTTTAATTTGCCACCTGCATTAGTAAAGTATTATTGTACCCAAGTACTAAACTTCGGAATCGTATCGACGTTATCACGTAAAATTATCGTGTGTAAACAGACTTTACAGACCAACCATTTTTTTTTATAACCGTAGGGCTTCTAGGTCCACAAGAATCTATATTGGCAAAAATATTATTATCAAAAATTTAAATAAAAAATGGTTGCCATTCTAAGGGGGATAGGTGTGAACCCCCCGAAGGGTGTTTTGTCAATGAAATTTAATGTACATGACCCAAATTATCGCTCCTTCATCCCAGACACAGTGTATATATCAATAAAGTTTATATTAAAAAGGATACATATTAATTAGTGTTCTCCTATTTCTTAAATAATTTCATACATTTTGAAGAAAAACTAAAATTTTAACTTACAAAAGTACATCTCACCTTTATATTAAATCCTAAGCAGCATAAGAGATCACCAGAATAATCAATTAAATTATAACAAAACTTTAGGAAAATAATAAATTGAGCAACTAAAAATACTAAATGAGCGACTGGAATACTAGGTTAGGTTTGGTATGTTTTATATTATGCCGTATGCTTGTTTGCCACCTCAGTGGTATAAAAAATAATAATAATAGTAGTAGTCGCCAGTTACTCAGTTTTACAATTTTAGATGCTCGGTTTATTACTTACTATTCCTTTCTCAATACTATAATAATGTTATTTCATAATAATTCCAATATTACAAAAGGTGATGATTCTTATTTTGAATGAGGGTCCAACATCAACACAAATCGGCCATCAACCCATATTGTCACTTTGTGAGATGAAGAAATATGTATTATCAGTATAGAATATAATTAATCATCATTGTATCACCTTTAACCTTTAAAGTTAAGACTAGCCTTGATTCTGAAGCGAGTCTTCAAAATCGGGTTTCCAAAAATACTTAAGTTGTATTTTTGGCTTGTTACTAATGTGGAAGTACTAAAGTCATTAGAAAGGACTTGAGTCAATAAAACAACTCTAGTTGTTTACTAAGTGGTTCAAGACAGTGAAGAAGTGTAAGTCTTTTAAGTAAAGAATTCAAGTTCAACGAGTCATTTAACAAGAGACCACAATAATTTGTTACAGATCAGAAAGTACTTAATAATAGTAAATCTTAAATTGTATAGCCACTCATCAAGTGTAATGGTTGCACTCACTCACAAGTATGTAGTAAAGAACACTTAGGTACAGACAACTCATAAAGTTTAGTGATTTTCAAAAAGGTTTTAAACTTTTTGTTCCACTTTTATGTTTAAAAAAAATATTTTCTAAAACCTCGAGTTCCAAGTTATAAATAGTATTTTGGTAATTGTCAAATGCAGCTATTAGAAAGTTGTACTGTAAGTAATATATTATGCACGCATTGTATGATAATTGGTAAGAGATATGCTTTGCATATTTTAACGGCAATGTTTATTTTTTGCAATTGTATTTTTTTAGCTACATAATGTTACCATCACATTTTGATAGGTTTTTCTAATATAAAATACTGGTATAATACTGAATTTTCAGACTTTATAGTCAAACAAAATTCCTAGTTTTCATCACAGAAGACAAATAGCTTTTTTCTCTGGAATTAATTATTGAACAAGTTGTCATTTCATATATTTCAAGCGCCACTTGTCACAACGAAACAATCAGCTGAAGTCTGCGAGCAACTAGACGCTAGTCACTAGACAATGTGTTTACATGCTCGGACAGAAATATAAGCAACTATATAAATGTGTAATATATTAAAAATATATTTGTAATTTTTTAAACAGCACAGTACTACTTTAGTTGACTCAGCAAACTACACAGAGAACATTTTTTTTTCAAAGTTTTTTATTGAAGTGCACATCAGAAGTGTACTTATCTATATAATTTTATTTTATACTTTAATGGCAGCTGATCCATGAGAAACAACAGAGCAACCACACCTCCAGTTAGTGGTCACACACTCCAGTAACTAGATATTTATACAAATAGAGAAATTCATTTATCAACTGCTTTTAAACTTTTGCTGATATTTTGACCTTAGACTCTTTAAGTCTAGCTCAAAAAAAAATCAGAAACATAATTCTTTTAATTAACCATGCACAAAGCACAAGGGCCCACAAGGGTCTTCCAATAATTTGCCGCCCAGAGCGTCACAATGTAGTTAGGCCGTCCCATAAATTGCATAGTTCCTCTGTTATGAGGGAAGGACTTAGAAAAAGTATACTCACCTCTGCGTCGCAATCATAATATGCGAGAGCTCGGCGCGTCAAGACAATCCATCGCTCTTTGAAATTCACAGGAGTAAATAACTTTTTATTCTGAGATCGCTTAATCATATAAGCTTGCAATATTACTTCGTCGTCATCTTTCCCAGCCATGATTGTGCTAAAATAAATTTACACATACGGATTATATTAATTAAAAAATCAAAAACAAGCCGGTTAAGTACCACTAGTTTTGGTTGGCACTTTTGTCTGTCTTGGACAAGTATCACTGTAAATGTGTGTAGAAATAAAACAATACAATCTATACCTACCAGGCATCTAAAAATGGTCCATTGCAAATAAGACAGCAGTTTATGATAAAATATCATCAATTTACAAGCAACAACTGAAACAAATTACTAAATATACAGGTACTTTGCCACATTTAGAGATCCACCAACCAAATAAACCCATAGCTCGACATAGCCCATAGCGCGACAAGTCAAACAAAACAAAAGTTTAAGATTTTGTTTTTCATTATCTAATTGCTTCACGGCTCTGGATACGAATCTTTTATGGTGCGCTTACACGCTAGCAAGCAAAGATATTGAATTCAATATCTTTGCTAGCAAGCATGCAACGCCATATTCAACGACTAAAAGCACGGGCGCGAGATACCTGTGTTAGAGAATTAGTTTTATTGTTTATGGTTTTATTGATGGCTAAAAAACATAGTGACATTGTAGGAATTTGAATTTAAATAAAAGAATGTATTTTGTTTGGGGTTTGAGAAAATTTAGTTGAAAAGAAGTTGTCAAGAAGTATCAGGAAAAAGATGTGGTAGATTGTGGTTTATTGTTTTAAGTTTTATTTTGATGAAATATATTTTATTATGAGAAGAGGAAGTTTTTAATAACATTTTAGATTGTGTGTTCCCAAAAGGTGATAGTGAATCAACCCTGAAGGAAACCCCTCTCAACACGATGTGATTCCGCAACAGGTTATGGGCCTTGCAAAAAATATTTTTTTGATTACGAGTTTATATTAATAAATTAACATGGATTCCGAAAATATGGGTGAGAAATTTAAAACGGATTTTTATCCTAAACTAAACAGTGACTGTGGTTATACCATATGGAAGAAAAAGATGCTTATTCTTTTACACGCTAAAGATTTGCATGATGTTTTGACTGCCGAATCAAAAGAAAAGGTATGTACAAAGAAAGACAATAAAGCAAAATACCTAATTATTAATAGTTTGCACGACAAATATATTAATCATATTATAGAATGTAATACCGCTAAGGATATGATTACAAAATTAGATAATTTATTTTTGGGAAATAAAGAAACACAGATTTGCACTTTATTGGAATTTTATAATTTCAAAATTACAGAAAACATCATGAATGACATTAGTAAACTGCAAAATAAAGTAACAAAAATTAGGAGCCTTGATTTTCAAATGGAAGACCAGCAAGTCATATCAAAAATATTAAGCTGTTTACCTACAAAATTTGACTACTTTCGAACGGCGTGGCAATCAACTGGAAAACAAGATAGGAATTTAGATAATTTGATTTCAAGAATATTAGTGGAGGTAAATCATCAAGACAGAAAGGAGAATGATGAAAGTGAAACAACTGCCAACACATTTTATATTAAAGACTGTTACAACTGTGGCAAGAAAGGACATGTTGCTAAATTTTGCAGAAACAGAAATACACATAACAGGATGGAATACATGGGAAATGCATTACAATGTTTTAAATGTTTAAGAATTGGACATAAACATACAGCTTGCAAAGAAGAAAATAACTGTAGTATTTGTAAGAATGACTCACATTATACAAAATACTGCTTAGATAGAGGATCAAGTACTGTAAGTAATGTCAAATCTTTAACATTCAGTTCACATGAAATAGTTGAATTTATAATGGATTCTGGAGCAAGTAACCATATAATTAATAATCATAAATATTTACAAAATTTAAGCAATAAACAATATAGAATAGCAACAGCTGATGGTAACATACATACTGTTAATAAAGTAGAAAAACTGTACAGTAGAAATAACAATTGGACCTTCAGTGATGTTCTATATGTTCCAAAAATGATAAAAAATATTATTTCAATACCGAAGCTGACAGATTATAATTATGAAATTAAATTTTTCAGAAACCAATGTAAGGTCTACGATGATGGGGTCTGCTTTCTTACTGCGACCAGGGGCAGTGACGACCTGTACTACGTAAGAATTCCTATTGAATATGTTAACCACATAGGAAATTCAAGGTCAGTCAACTTTTCTAGAATATCAAAAGAGGAATTTTGGCATAGAGCATTAGGACATTCCTCGATTAATAATACTAAAGGCTTAGTACGTGGTATTAATCTTGATATTAAAGATAGTTTGGACATCTGCGAAGTCTGCACGCAATCCAAGTTATGTAGAAAACCTTTCAAAACAGAACGTCATAGGGCTACAAAGCCATTAGAAATTATTCATAGCGACATCTGTGGGCCAATAGGGGTTCCAACTTTTGACGGATATAAATATTTTATCACATTTTTAGATGATTACACACACTTTATGAAAGTTTTTCTCATTAAAAGAGAAGATGAAGCATATTCTAAAATAATTAATTATATTAATGTGGCAGAAAATCATTTTAATACTAAAATTAAAACTTTTAGATGCGATAATGGGGGAGAATACTCTAGTAATAGATTAAAGAATTTTTTTGAAGAAAGGGGAATTCAAATAGATTATAATATACCATATACACCCCAACTTAATGGGAAATCTGAGCGATTAAATAGAACAATTATGGAAAAGACTAGAGCGTTACTATTTGATATGAGTTTACCAAAACAATTATGGGGTGAAGCGGTACTTACTGCAGCATATTTAAATAATAGGTGCTCGAATAGAATTAATAGTAGAACGCCGGCTGAAATGTGGTTCAACAGAATTCCAAATTTAGAACATTTAAATATTTTCGGTTCTTTGGCTTATTTTAAAAATAATAAACCTAGTGTTAGTAAATTAGATTCAAGGTGCAATAAGGGTTTATTAATTGGTTATACGAATAACGGTTATAAGATTTGGGATCCAATTAATTTAAAAGTACATTATTCTAGAGATGTTAAATTTGATAATAATAAAACAAAAGTTATTGAATTTTTAGAAGAATATAATTCGAGTGATAACATGATGGATTTATATAGAATTTTTTGTGATGAAAATGTTAATGAGTGTTCGGTGGATAGTGATTCTCACTTTGAGAGGGGAAATTATAGATATAGTCATGCAGGGTCGAATAGTGATGGGAATACACAAGTGATAGATATTGTCGATGATTATAATTTAGAAAATAGTGATGGAATTAGTGCGGTTAATAATGATGAAGAATTTTTAAATAATAATGAAGAAAGTTTAAAGAATAATGATGAGGTTTTAAATAATAATGATAGTGAAGATGATAATGGTGTTTGTGTAAACGAAATAGTGGAGCCAGAGATTTTAAATGAAAATGTTCAAGAAAATGAAGATGAAGATGATGAACTATTTGAAGATGCAAATGAAATAATTAATGAACAAATTCCTAGAAGAATTTTGCCTAAAAGAGAGAGAAGATTACCAGAGAGATTGAAAGATTATGATTTAGAAAGTTCGTTTTTAACTTATGGTGAAGCAATTAAAGGTGATGAGAAGTTGTTATGGCAAAAGGCCATTGATGAAGAAAAAGATTCTTTGGAAAAGAATAAGACATGGGTTATTGTAAATAAGTCAGAAGCAGAAAATAGAAAAATAATTACAAGTAAATGGATTTTTACAATTAAACCAGGTGGAAAATATAAAGCTAGATTAGTAGCAAGAGGTTTCTTACAGAAATATAATATTGATTATAAAGAGACATATAGTCCAGTGGTTAATACTACAAGTATACGTTTACTGTTGGCAATTGCGGCTCAAAGAGGATACAAGATGAAGCAATTTGATGTGAAGACAGCATTTTTATATGGAGATTTGGAAGAAGAAATTTTTATGGAAATACCAAGAGGCTATAATATTGAAAATAGTAAGAATAAAATTTGTAAATTAAAGAAGAGTTTATATGGACTGAAACAAGCACCACTTATGTGGAACAAGAGAATAACCGAATATTTAAAAAAGTTAGGTTTTATACAATTAAAATTAGATCCTTGTTTATTTTTCTGTAAAGAGAAAGAAATATATTTAGCAATTTATGTTGATGACGGAGTTTTAATCGGAAATAATATTTTACAATTAAATAATATAATAACAAAATTAGAAAAAGAATTTGAAATGAGAAAGTTTGATAAAGTTGAAAAGTTTCTTGGTATTGATATAGACGTTAGAGATAATTTTGTAAAAATATATCAAAAGACATATGTACAATCATTAATTAATAAATATAATTATGAGAATTTGAAACCAAGTGTTTATCCGGATATTTTGATCGATACACATCAAGAGGGGAAAGGGAGTATTGATGATGTGCATCGTTATAGGACATTTATAGGTTCTTTATTATATTTAGTGAATAAAACTCGTTTAGATCTTGCTTTTCATGTTGGGTATTGTAGTCGATTTCAAGAGAATCCTAACTTAAATGATTTTCTAAATATCAAAAATTTGTTTAGGTATTTAAAAAGCTCTGTTTCGAATGGGATTACTTATTTGAGAGGGAGTGATTTAACTTTGAGAGCGTATTGTGATGCAGACTTTGCCGGTGATCCTGATACTAGGAAAAGTACGACTGGCTTTGTCATCCTGTACAGTGGTGGACCTATTCATTGGTGTTCGCGTAAACAGTCCGTGACTGCTCTGTCCAGTACAGAGGCAGAATACATCTCAGCTGCCGAATGCATTAAAGATCTATTATACGTTCAAAAATTAATTCATGAAATAACTGGTAAAATACCAAAAACGGAACTATTTGTTGATAATCAGTCGGCTATTGTATTAATTAAAAATGGAATCTTGAATAGAAGAAGTAAACATATAGACGTTAGATTTCACTTTATTAAAGAAAAAATTCAAGAAAATAAAATTGAGATATTCTACTGTCCAACAAATTCAAATTATGCGGACATATTGACAAAAGGATTAGACAGAACAAAGTTTTTAAGACTAAGGAAATATATAGTTAGTGACACTTAATTAAAAATGAACATAGTGAAGTGATTTAATGTAATGTTATAGATATAATGATAGATTAAGGTTGTTTGGCTGATTAATTGGAAATTTAGTTTTAAGGTTGTTTTGATTGATTAATTTGCAATTTATATATTAAGGTTGTTTAGGTAGAATTATTTTAAATTAATATTTATGGGGTTATATTTATTTAGATAGATTTGTTAAGTGGGGAATATGTGTATGGGATTTAATAAGTTAGGTAATATTAATTTAAGAGGGGATGTTGGAGAATTAGTTTTATTGTTTATGGTTTTATTGATGGCTAAAAAACATAGTGACATTGTAGGAATTTGAATTTAAATAAAAGAATGTATTTTGTTTGGGGTTTGAGAAAATTTAGTTGAAAAGAAGTTGTCAAGAAGTATCAGGAAAAAGATGTGGTAGATTGTGGTTTATTGTTTTAAGTTTTATTTTGATGAAATATATTTTATTATGAGAAGAGGAAGTTTTTAATAACATTTTAGATTGTGTGTTCCCAAAAGGTGATAGTGAATCAACCCTGAAGGAAACCCCTCTCAACACGATGTGATTCCGCAACAACCTGAAGGCCAATTCTCGTAATTTTTCTACGAACGCAGATTGAAAGTTGACCGAATCGAGATTGAATTGTGAATTGACTAAAATTATATACTTGATTTCATTAATTAATTATTATCAATTCTTGTTGTTGGCAAAGTAACATTCTTTTTGTTTAATTTTCACTCATATTTCGATTTAATCCCGCTTAAATTTAATTTTGAAGTTACATATTCTGTTACGAGAATACCAAATGTGACATTTGTGAGATCGAGACTAGATCGAAACTGAATATTGACTATATTTTAATTACGAGAATTGTCCCTCTGTTTACACGCTCGTGCCCGTGCTTGCATCCGTAATCCGTTGAATATCCATCCATGCCTGTGATCGTGAATTGAGTACGTGTGATTGGCTTGCTTAGTCTGCTAATGCGCGCCGAGCTGGGTGACAAGCATACCGGCATACCGGGGCTGCCGGGATGCAACTACTGCGTAATGCCATAGAAAATAGATAGACGGTAGCAAATGAACTAAGCCGTTTTCGTGAAAAACATACCTACTGCTGAGTAGAGCGCAAAGAATAATCATTTCGGGAACACTCCCGAAATGTTTTTTTTTTATATACTACATCAGGTGGCAGACAAGCATACGGCCCGCCTGATGTGAAGCGGTTACCGTAGCCATATTAACGCTTGCAACATAAAATATTGCTCGCGCGCCGCCACCCCCGCTGCCAACGCAGCATCTCCTTCCTTTCTTTCTGGTGACCTCACTCACTCGCAGGAACACAACAACCCTCAAAGGAATTGTTATTTGGCTGCGGTATTCTCTGAGGTGGAGGTACATTCCCCAGTCGGGTAGCTTACAATTACGCTCCCTACCTCTCTTTTTGCCAGAGCTTCGTTTGTCAGTGGTCAGCAGGGTGCACCACGTGCAGGTGAAGTTGGCTTTGGTTCAAAGATCTTGATGAACCACTTACACCCCATTATTAAATGATTATTCTTTGCGCTCTATCCAGCAGTAGGTATGTTTTTCACGGCTACAAAGCTGTACTACTATTTACTTACTGTATTTACTATTATTCCTGTAGTTGTACCTTCCTCCTAACCTTTATTCAAACAAGCTACCTTTTTGGGAGCTCATGATGTTTAAGTTCTTAGATTTGTTCTTAGATTGAGACTCGGTCTGTCAGATAGATCTTTTTCAGTAATCCGCAGGTTACATCACGCAAGTGAGTTTGAGAGAGTGACTTTCTTATTCTTACACATACAACTCAAAATGACAAATTGGATAGGCACAATTTTTATATTATTTATTTTAATTATGATTTATTCGTAAAATAATCTGCTTTTGATTATGTAAAAGTATCATTAGCACCTAAGTAATAAAGTTAAATTTTGATTTATTCGGAGATCAGAACTAAGTTTGTTTGTAAAAGATTTTTGTTGATTTCTCTGAAACAGTGAAAGGTTGTTAGACTATTTATAGATTGAATACATGCCTACGTATACGTAAAATTAACTAACCGTCGAGAAGTTATTACTGTATAATCTTTTTTTTTTATTTTTTATATATTAGCACAGCATTTTGGCTCCGCTTCGCCTGATGGTAAGCGAAAAGAGGAGTCCAAGACCAATCGCATCGGCAACGGACAAGAGACCTTGATGTCTTGTCAGTTGACGCTACCATGCTGGCCTACAAGATGCTTCTTCACGCTTCTCTTGAAGGATCCCATATCGTATGAATGAGGAAATACGTATATATATGTTTTTAGGCCGAAACGTTTTTACGCCGTTTATACGCCGGCAACGCGTTCCACTTTTTAATAGTGCGACATAGATAGGAGTTGCCAAACTTTTTAGTACGCGATGGAATGATCCCAACGGTAAACTTATAATATCGCGAGCTTGCACGTGATGTTCTGTGACGGAAAGGGGAGGAAGGGTTATGGGAAAACAGTTCTTCAGAGCACTCACCATGATATAGGCGGTAAAATACGCTTAGTGAGCCAATATCCCTGCGGAGCTGAAGAGGTTCAAGATTCTTGCTGACCTCTTCGTCACCAATTATGCGGACCGCTCGTCGCTGCAACCTATCGAGAGCCTCGAGGAGATACTGGGCGGAACCGTCCCAGAGATGCGAGCAGTACTCCACGCAGGCCCGAACTTATACAAGAGACAAAGTTGGTCCGGCGCGAAGAACCGCCGCACCCTGTTCAGGATTCCGAGTTTTTTTGAGGCTGTTGAGATGAGGCTCTCAATATATTCCCTTTGGTTAAGGTTGCAGCGAATATCCATGCCCAGCATATTTAGGCTCTCTCGCAAATTGAGCGAAGTGCTCTGAAGACTGGGGATAGGAAGAAACGGAGATGTTTTTGTGGTAAACGCGCACACTTGGGTTTTCTTAGCATTGAACTCGACCAGATTGCTGGAACCCCATTTACTAATGAGATCCAATACCCGATCCAGTTCAAGAACTAGAGTCTCCTGTTTCTCACCGATTTCTACCCTACCAGCACCAGGCCGACTGAAATATCGCCCATGAATCGTACTGTCGTCAGCATAGCAATGAATGTTTCCAAGAGGTAGCATGTCATTAATATGAAGCAGAAAGAGGGTGGGCGATAGAACGGAGCCCTGGGGGACGCCCGCATTCACTGGCATGAACCGCGAAGCGCAACCATCTGCAAGGACGCGGATTCTAAGCTCATGCAGGAACCTAGCAATCCAGTCACAAAGCTGGACAGGCAGACCGTATGCCGGAAGCTTGGAGAGAAGTGCTTTGTGCCAAACCCGATCAAACGCCTTGGCGATATCTAGGCTGATTGCCATAGATTCACCATATTTGTCGATTGCCTCACCCCAGAGGTGCGTTACATACGCTGGAAGATCACCCGTTGATCGTTTCGGCCTAAAACCATATTGACGGTCATTAATTAGGGAACGATCTTCTAGGTAGCGGATCAGTTGATTATGGAGGATCCTCTCCATGACCTTGCACAGTACTGAGGTTATGGCTATGGGGCGGTAATTTGATGGATCCGAACTGTCTCCCTTTTTTGGGACCGGTTGCACATTAGCTTCTTTCCAAGTTTCCGGAACACAACCGGTTGAGTACGAGAGACGATAGAGGCGCGTTAACACCGGAGACAACTCTGCTGCACATTTTTTAAGTACAATCGCCGGAATACCGTCTGGACCACTGGCTTTTCGGACATCGAGTGATTGCAGTTCTGATCGTACGTCACACTGTCTGATACGAATATCAGGCATGTTATAACCACTGGATGGTATAGTTGGTGGTTGTGTGCCACAATCATCGATCCGGGAGTTAGCCGCAAAGAGGCTAGCCATGAGGTCGGCTTTCTCCTGCGGCTGATGTGCCAGTGAGCCATCGGGGTATCTCGGCGGTGGCAGCGGCGGTTCACAAAAGTTGGCCTGTATGGTTGTAGCCAGTCGCCAGTAGCCACGTGACCCAGTGGGATGCGACACTAGCTCCTGGCCCACACGTGCAACGCGCTGTGCGTTCGCTCTAATGTATGCCCTCTTGCATACCTTAGTGGCAGCGTTGTAGGCTGATTTCAGCGAGTTGGTATTGGGATCATTGAGGGCGCGGCCCCTGGTCCAAGCACGGTACGCCGCCTGCTTGTTACTAACAGCATCAGAACTAAAGATAAAAATCCAGCAATCATCAGAACTAAAGATAAAAATTCCCATTCGGGCAGATATAGGGGTTTTTTACCCGGATAAATAAACACCCGATTGGTAAATACCCGATTGTGCTGGGCAGCATTCGGAAAACTGCGGGATATCCTCATAGCGCAAAACCGCAAACATTAAAAACCAAAGTCTTCAACTAGTGCAAGGCTGTCTGAACCATATACAATACCGGGCCATTACAAATTACTAAACAGATTAGCGGGCCGCAGAAACAAATACCTACTTACTTGACATTTTTACAACCTACTTTGAAAGTTATGTTAGTTAGAAAGCTTAGTTAGAAAACTTAAAACTTTTCTAAAAATATATAATTTTCAGTCAGATTTGTTGTAAAAATCCTGTAGTGATAAAAAACGTATAAAAACCGTTAAATGAAAAACACGTTACGGGCCTCACAAATATAACTCAAGGGCCGCATGCGGCCCGCGGGCCGAGCTTTGGACAGCCCTGAACTAGTCTATTCTCCCCGCCACCGCCGTGACCTACGGTGCAGAAACTTGGACTCTGATCACTGAGCTGGGTCTCGGTGACTCGGCATTTCTCTAGGGGACCGAATCCGGAACGAAGAAATTCAACGGAGAAACAAAGTTGTCGACATTGCGCTCAAAGTCAGCAAGCTGAAGAGTCAGTGATGGCAAATGGGGGAGGATAGTGCTACAGTGGAGAACTCATAAGGGACGACGAAAGCTTATTGAGAAATATGAAATACACAACATAACCTAATTAATGAATAATAGGTATTGTAAACAAACCATTGTTTTTTACAAAACTAACACAAATATTTACGTTTACCTATAGCATTTTACTGGCTTATTCTTCTTTACTTCTTTATTATAACGTAAACCTCTATCATTAAATTAAGTATTAAATTATGATAAAACAAATAATATTACCTACATTAAGCAAAGTGTCTATTTTTACTATTTTCTTTATGCAAGCTTATGTGCATAAACTTGTTTTGGCGCAATGTCGTGCAAGTTCGATCCGTCGCGTTCTCTCTCACTCATTCTTTCGTAACGGTTCGTTCAATTCTGACGTTTGTTTTTTAGGAAATGAAATGAACCTTCTGCGAACATGATTATTTTGGCCGAAGCCGAAGCTTCGGTCGGACACTACTTACAATAACACACAGACATTCACTAATGGAATGTCTGTGCAAAACACACATTCAATAATTGAATTCAATAATTGAATGTCTGTGCAATAACATCATTTACACTTTACTATCAAAAACATAGGTACTATGTAATAACGGACTCTGCGACGAACAATGAATGAGGGTCTTGTAACAGCACTGTAGCGTATCGGGTCAGATAAGTTTGTGTGACTATACTAAAGGTGTACTAGGTGTGTAGGTAGGTACAAGGTGTACTAAGTGATGACAAAGTGGTGTGAGTGCATAAAATTTGCGGAATCTTTGAGTTAAACTTAAAAAGCGTTTAAACTGCCGCAGTCAAGTCGTTCCAAAAAGTCTGGCAAAACAGCAATAAATTGCACTAACGGTTTTGTTGTTGAGTTATTGAGGAACTAATGGATTCTTGACGATATTTTTCGTCATATCCATGAAGCACAGAATAAGAAATTAGTACCTACTAACCTACCTGAAACCGATGGAAGATGAAATTAATAACTTGATAATGGCGACATTATGAGAGTAGACAATACGAACTTTAGACTGACGAGTGATTGCCAAAATAAAACAAAGATGAAGAAGGAAACTGGAAACAAACCGGAACTGGAAATGGAAACTGCTAACGAGTGTAACAGATGTTATATCATTATCGATATTAATATCGATTTTGATTTATCGAAATAAATTGAATATCGATATATCAGTTCGTGAACTTTTGTAATAAATATGCACCTATTTGTTTTTTTAACAAGTTTGTAAGGAATTAAATGAAATGAAGTTATTTATTCTGCCATTGGGCCCTTATACTACTTAAACACGTCTTACACATTTTTATTAATAATATTCTTATTTTTTGTTATTATTTTTATCTTCTATCATTTCGGTATTTGATCATTGGTGAAGAAGAAATCCTTGAAAGAAACTTGCCAATATGGGTCTTAATATATAGATAGGCTCTGATATTAGTTACGTTTATATTATCAGCGAGTGCCATTATTTTTATAGCTCAACTCTGGCAGTTTTAGACAATTCAGCATCGGCAATGCTATTCGCATTGGAAAAAATATCGATTTAGATATGTTTTTGATATCGATTATATATATATCGATACATGGAACTTTTTCACAACCCTAAGGTGGTTTGTCTTCTCTTTGGTCCGTGGTCCATCTCATTCAGTTCTAGTGATGGACATTTCCATGAAAAACCCAAAAATGGGAAACAACCCGGGAATAATTCCGATTGGAAAAATATTTGGGTTTTACCTATAGTTTCGATCCCTTGCAAATATTCGATTAAGCTGAAATTTGGCATACCTACTTATACAATATTATGCTGATCTGGTGATCAAGTCTGTGTGTAGGGGATTAGATCTCTATCATAGCGAATGGATGGGCAATCAAGTTTTGTTGTGTTTGATAGAATATAATAAACAGTTTCATTACACGTGATGCCGAGGGTCTGCATATGGAGTCGAAAGATTGCCACTGAAACTCTTTAATGGATAGTGCTATCATAGTCAAGTTTGGTCTCGTTTGTTTTGATACATGTTGTACACTTTTCATTACATGTGATGACGAGGGTCTGAAGATAGAGTCGGAAGGTTACCAGTTTGGGCTCATTTGTTTTGATATCATGAGCACTTTTTATTTATTACAAATGATGCAGAGGGCTTGAAGATGGAGCCGGAAGATCGCCACTGGAACTCCCTGATAGATAGTGCTTGCTAACATAGTTAAGTTTGGGTTATTGAAAGGTGCTCAAGACATCAAAACAAACGGGGCCAAACTCAACTATGTTAATAATAGACTGCTCATGGGTATGTCGTTCCATTGACATATCCTGGAGCGGGTCACGGCGGGCGTACAACATTACATCAAACTTTACAAAGGGGCCTCTACGCGTTGGATCCATATCCCCGCGCATGCCTATCAAATGACCGGGCTTGACCCGTGATTAAAAAAGAGATTTTGATTTAAGAGAGATACATAATAATAATACTTTATTGTCAGAAATATTTTACAGCACATGATGTTATTTCCAAATCTCCCACACTAGGCGTAGCCTGTCCTGTGAGATTTTTTATAAACGAGTTATGCTACATTAACAAATATTTTCGGCACTTAAACTATCTGTCTATTATATTCTAACAGTACAATTAGTGTTCCAGTATAGTTCCTTAAATTAATATGTATTTATTTCTATTGTTAGAACTTTCCATCAAGGAGTTCCAGTGCCAACCTTCCAATGTACCTTTAGCCTCTGTCATATTATAATGGGAACTTGGGGAGTGCTCGTCACGTCAAAAGAAAACGAACCCAGATTTGGCTATACTTAATTTGGTTCTCCGAAATCCATGCCTTCACTAGGAAAAATAAAAATGCACGATCTTAAAAGTAATAAACAAAAAACCCGTCAATTGGGTTTTTGTTATTACTCATGCATAAACAAACACGCATTTTTCCTACTCCCATCTCTAGAACTCTAGAAGTCAGATCAAGGATTTTTTTTGTAAACTTATCTATCTACGTCTAAATGTCTGTTCTGTAGTTGAAACTTCTTGGTTCAAAAAATTACAAATTCTATAAAATTTCAGTTTCGTGCTCGAAACGGGACTTTAATCATTTTATCAGCACAGCAATCACCAAAGTAATAACTCTGTGAAGACAAGAATTTATGATGTTTGCTGAGAATGTAAACGTAGAAGAATACTACAAATAAAAACTTTGACGCGCCTGCTGGATTTTGAAAACATTGCCTAGATTTCTGATCTTATAGTGATTTGGCAAGTATGGCTTCAGAAACAGCCCAAGTCAGCTCATTGCCTTTACCACCGATGCAGTATATAAATTTTTATACTGATGAAAATGTACGAAGAAACAGGGCTCCTCTTCCTCCTCGGCCTATTCATGATTCGTACTCGATGTTTGGGCACCCCTTTAATGCCGACGATACTATTATCCGATCTCTAGAAAGTCAGGTAAGGTCACACAAAATATTAATAGGATGTGTAGCAGGCTTGTAATGCTACCATGGCATCTTTTAGTTTGCATAAAGCTATATTGTATTGCCATTAACCCTGCTGCCAGGTTACTGATCATGAAATCATACTATACTATGTTAAAGAGCAGTGATTTTCAAAGCGGGTTCCTTGGAAAAATCACCAGTAAGCAACATATACAAATATTGGTTTCTATTTTTACCTTAAATTTTGTTAAAGTAAATGAGTTTTGATTAGTGTTTTGTTACCTGAAAAGTTTGGTAACCCCCTCTTATAGAGTATTGTTTTTATTATGGTATTGTGCTTGCGTCTAAAACATCTAATGATAGATGTTTACCTTTGTAAGTTGATATTAAAGTCATAATAAGAAGGAATGGTTATCCTGTATTTAATATCAACTTGTAATCTGCCTTTTTCATTAGGTCATTAAAGGTTATTCAAAGGTTGCATATTCAAACTCGATAAGTGACAAAATGAGTAAATTGAGAGTAATTAACACTTAGACTTGAAAAGTTTTGACTAACATTTTTTTCGGTTTGATATGTAGGGACGTCTTCATAATATAACCATAGGTGAAAGAATTACTTCGATAGCACAAAAATCTCTCGAGATATGTTAATTTGAAAATCACAATTTTTAGACTGCCCCAAAACGCTCCATACAAAAGACTACCGAATTATGACGTCACAGGTTTGTATTTTGTATTCATCAAATCAGAAATTTGTACGATAGCTATGTTAAATATTACGTTTATGTGATTAGTATCATAATAAAAGTTATAGCCTTTTTTATTGCTTCTCCAATGGAAATATTATTTTTTAATAATTTCTTATTTTTAAAATGGACTTTCCCGCCAAACTTTGATTGACGCTAAAAAAAGTCTGACTGAAGATATTAGAATGATAGTTGATCCTTATAGTTTTGTGTATTTTACGATATTGTTAAATAATTTATACAATTTTTAAACATTGGAAAATAGCCTTTAGGGTGTAACGTCGTATGTGACATACATCGTTGCATGGAATGTATTTCCAATAATTGTCTTCGTACTTCCAACTGATTGCCAAAGCCATAAATTTTCACTTTACTTTTTTTGATCGATGGATTGACGTGACTTGTCAGTTTTGCCAGTTTCACTTGTCGATGTCTTTCCGGCGCCGGGCGGACGTCACTTGTCGACCGACCTTGGAGCCAAGATGGACTGATTATATAGTAATGACTTAAAAGTCTGAAATTATCTTGTAAATCAGCCTATATTTGGTTGATATTTATAATTATGTAGCTGTATTGTTTATTGGTACGTATGATTTCTATTAGATTTGGTGAAATTATGTCGTTTGGTTGTCAGAATGTTTCATAGTAATGCGTTGTTTCAGATTCACGCTAATCAAACTTATATGTTATTGGTTTCCTTCTGATGTGACGGATTGTTAGTATAATGGAAAAAAACGGTGAGTAATTGTCATGAAATCCATATTGGCTTTCAATGCAGTCACGTTTGTTATAACCTAATGCTAATTTAAAACAATGTTTGTTTCAGCCTGATGTGGCGTTTTTTTTTTCCCGAAGTTTTTTTTCCGGAGTTTTTTTTCTTCCGAAGTTGTTTTTTTGGATGTTTTGTTCGGGGATTCTCTCCGAAGCGTTTTTGGGCTGGTGTTATGGGTGGAAGGCTCGTTGCTGCAAGCTGGGTACCGGCGTGGCGTGCGTAAGGCTGCTTTAACCTCCCATACCATGTTCTGAAGACCTAAGGTCGGATCTTTTATGTTTTGAAATCTATTTTGTTTCTTTAACAAAGCTAATATTAAAGCAAGTTGTTCTGTAGTTTTGTACCTATTATATAGACTTAAAACAATTGAATCTTACTGTAATCTTAAAGTAATAGTTAACTTTAAATAAATAGTAAATTAAATTCATAAAATACTTTAATATTGTGATAAATATTTGCTTGTTGCTATTCTGGTTGGACTTTGCATTCTTTGTTGAATACTGCTTGTTTTACAAAAATATTATTGTTGTTTAAACATACTACTGTTTTGCTAAATGCAAGTCAAGCTTATATGAGCTATTGGATAAGGCTTTAAAGGTGAATAAACTTATTGATAAACATATTATTAAGTGAACATCATTGTGAATGATCTTTGCACACTTCAAATAATTGATATATTGCTATATTTTACAACGTTAAATACTTACGGCTTAATGCACTTTTGATGCTTTAACTTTTTCAACCGGGTTGAATAACATCTTAAATTCTTTTTTGTTTTTAAAAAAAATTCTCTTTATTCGCAAACATGGATAAAGGTATTCAGGTTCCATCCTTGCCTGAAGATAAGCATACTGAGTTGCTGGTGGGTTCTGCTGACAATACAGTTGTGAGTGAATTGATAGATGTTGCAGGAGTTCCTGAGACTTTTTTACCTAACAGTGTCGCACATAGTTCAATGACCCATTGTCATTCGTTTAATACCATGAATGTTTCGGTCAAAGAAAATATTAAAAAACATTTGCCTTCTATGTATAAGTTACCAGATTTGAAGCGTAGTAGAATTATTTTTGATGGTAAGTCTTGCATTAGAGAATTTATAATGCAGATTGAAGAATACTTTTTATTTAAAAACTTTGATGAACATTTTCTTGTGGCTTCGTTCACTGACCTTTTGTCAGGTAGTGCGCTTAAGTGGTTCCGTGCTGTTCGTGTACAGATGTCTAGCTGGCAGGATTTGAAAATAGCTTTATTGAAACAATTTGATAAAGTAGATTATGATTATTTTTTGGAAAGTGAACTTCGTACTAGGAAACAAAAATATTCTGAGTCGCTTCCAGATTTTATTATTGATATTAGAGATATGGCTAGTCGGTTGGCTGTTCCACTTCCAGAAGTTACTTTAATTCAAATTATTAAGCATAACATGTTGAACATTTACACACCTTTTATATTTGGTAAACAGATAGTTTCTGTTACTGATTTTCTTTGTCTTAGTCGGGAATTAGAAGTTTTTGTTAACCGAACACCCCCTAAATATATAAAACCTTTGAAAAATTTTGCTGAAATCAGTGCTAACAATGATAGTAAGCGTATAGTTTGTTTAAAATGTCAGTCCCTTGGACATGTTTATAAAAGTTGTACCAAATTCCCTGGCGTTGTTTGTTTTAAATGTCATAAAGTTGGTGTCACTTCGGCAAATTGCGATGTGTGTAATGCGGGTAACGGTACCAGTTCAAAAAACTGATTAGGAACCATCGAGCACTGGTTTCTGAGAAAACTGAATGTGTCTCGATGTTGAAAAAATTAAGCTGTGCCCCGGATGCCGATACTATTAAACGTGAACGTAGCGATTTGTTGAATTATTTAAAATTATTTTCTCAGAACATTAATTCAGCTCCTGTTTTGTTTGTGAAGAATAAAGATACTAGGCCCTTTTTGGAATTTACAATTAATACTTATATTTTTTCTGGATTGTTAGACAGTGGTTCTACAATAGGCTAGACGACAATTTTTTCTTTCGGTTTGTTATGTAAGGACGTCACAATAATATAACTATAAGTGAAAGAATTACTTCGATAGCATAAAAACTTCTCGAGATATGATAACTTGAAAATCACAATTTTGGACTTTCCCGAAAACGCTCCATACAAAAGGCTACATAAGTATGACGTCACACTTATGTATTTTGTATACGTTAAAACAGAAATTTGTTCGACAGCTATGTGAAATACTGCGTTTATGTAGCTAGTGCCATAACAAAAGTTATAGGATTTTTGATTGTTTTTCCAAAATTAATATTTTTTTTTTATAATTTCATTCTTTTAAATTGGACTTTCCTACTACACTTTGATCGATCATAGAACAAGTAGGACATAAGTTATCAAAATTTCAAGATCACAGATCGTTCTAGTTTTGTATATTTTATGACACTGTTAAGTACTTTTTATAATTTTTTATCATTGTCGTCTAGCCTATTAGTGTTTTGGGTGCTGATAAACATTTAGATTTTTTGAATTTGGGTTTTCAAATGAAACCTTGTGATAGCTCCGCTAACACGGCTGATGGTACCTCAAGTAGGATCGTTGGTTCTATGGTGTTGCCAGTTACTTGTGATGCCATTACTAAAAATATAGAATTCTTAATAATACCTTCATTTAAGTCTCCTATTATATTAGGATTTGATTTTTGGTTAACTTTTGATATTGCTAAAGATTTATGGAAGAATATCATTTATAAACGTACGGAAGAAGTTCAAGTTTCTGCTATTACTTCTGTTTCTCAACTTTCTCCTTCTGAGAAGTCAGAACTTAATAAAGTTATTAAACTTTTTGAAAATATTTCTTATGAAAAGAAAGGTTTGGGTCTTACTCATTTGGTTAAACATAAAATTAATGTTACTAGCGAACCATTTAAATGTCGTTATTGGCCACTTAGTCCTGCTAAGCAAAGGGAACTGTATGATGAAGTTGAACTTTTATTAAAAGAAAATATTATAGAACCATCTAAATCCCCTTGGTGTTCTCCTGTTTTAGCTGTTGAGAAAAAAGATGGTGGAATTAGATTGTGTTTAGATTCTAGACGTTTAAATTCAATTACTATTAAAGATTCTTATCCTTTGCCTTATCCCTCACGGATTTTAGATAATTTAAGGGATGCTAAATATATAACTACAATTGACCTTTCTAAAGCATTTTTACAAATACCTTTAGATGAAAGTTCGAAAGAGAAGACAGCTTTTGTTGTTCCTGGAAAGGGATTATTTCACTTTCTTCGTATGCCCTTTGGTTTAACCAATGCACCCGCTGAATTACAGCGCCTTGTTGATAGATTATTCGGTCCTGAATTTGATAACGTTGCATTTTGTTATTTGGATGATTTGATTTTAGTAAATTCCTCATTTAAAAATCATATAGAGAACCTACATAAAATCTATAATATACTCAAAGATGCTGGCTTAACGGTGAATTTGAAAAAATGTTCATTTTGCAAAGATAGGTTACGTTACCTTGGTTATATAGTCGATAGTGATGGTCTACATACAGACCCTGATAAATTAAAATCTATAGAAAATTTCCCTCGTCCTGAAACGGTAAAACAGCTTAGAAGTTTTATTGGTTTATGTTCATATTACCGTAGATTCATTAGTAAATTTGCTGATATTGCCTCCCCCTTGACTAAATTGACAGGCGGAAGTAAGAATTCAAAGAAATCTCTTATATGGGATAAAGAAGCCGAAATAGCTTTTGAAAAACTTAAAGAAGCCTTAGTTTCTGCTCCAGTTTTGCATTGCCCTAATTTTGAAAAACCTTTCTTTCTTCATTGCGATGCTAGTTCCGTTGGAATTGGTAGTGTATTATGTCAGGAAGATGAAAATTCTGATCAACATCCTGTAGCTTATTATTCTAGATCTCTTAGTAAGTGTGAAAGAAATTATAGTACCACGGAAAGAGAACTATTATCCATTTTAGATTCTATTGAACATTTTAGACCTTATATTGAAGGAATGAAGTTTACCGTTGTAACTGATCATGCTTGTTTAACTTGGTTATTAAAACTTAATAATCCTACTGGTCGTTTGGCACGTTGGGCAGCTAGGATATCCCAATTTACTTTTGATATAAAATATAAAAAAGGTTCTTTACATTTAGTTCCTGATTGTTTATCTCGTATAAATATTTCTGCTATAGATACTCCTAGTAGTAATATAATTTCTCCCGATGAAGATATCGATGACCCATGGTATAAAAGAATTTTTGTTGAATGCCAAAGGTTTCCTACTAAATATAAAAATTATAAAGTAGAGAATCAAACCTTGTATAGATTTTGTAAAAATAAATTTGACTCTTTTAGTCGTTTGAATTGGAAAATAGTTATTCCAAAAGAACATATCATCAATACTATTAAATCTAATCATGATGATATTAATTCTGGTCATTTAGGAATTCATAAAACTATAAAGAAATTAAAACAACATTATTTTTGGATTGGAATGTTTAATGATGTACTTAAGTATGTAAACTCTTGTGATACTTGTAAGGCTTATAAGTCTTCTACTAATCCTCCTCAAGGAATTATGGTTAATCCTAAAAAAGTTGATAGGCCTATGCTTATGCTTTCTATTGATATAGTTGGTCCTTTCCCTAAAGCTTATTCAGGTCACAGATTCTTACTTACGGTGTTAGATGTTTTCACTAAATATTGTTGGATTTTCCCTATGATAAATGCTACTACTAATGTAATTTGTAAACTTTTGGAAAAGGAAATATTTCTCAAGTTCGGTACTCCTAAAATATTTGTTTGTGATAATGGTTCCCAATTTACTGCTTCTCATTTTGTAACGTTTCTGAAAGGATATAATATAGATAAAATATTTTATAATGCACTATTTAGTCCACAAAACAATCCTATAGAACGGTATCACAAAACTATAGAAACGTGTATAGCTTGTTTTGTTAAAGATGATCATAGAACGTGGTCTAAGTTTTTACCTCATGTTCAACTAGCTTTGAACAATAGTGTGAATCTTGCTACGGATTTCACACCTAATTTCTTAATGTTCGGTAGAGAACTTATTTTTGATGCTTCATTGCACCGTTTTAGTAATATTGATAATTTAGATGAATTGGAACTGGGAGATAGAAGTGAATTTGCTACTTCACTTAATTCTCTTAGTGAAATATTTGTTAGGGTTCAATCCTCTTTGTTAAAATCTTATAAGCGTAATGCTTCTCATTATAACAAAGGTCGACAAGTCATTTCCTTTGCTGTGAATGATATTGTGTGGAGAAGGAGTTTTGTGAAGTCTAATGCTCCTGTTTTCTTTTCTGCTAAACTTGCACCTAAGTTTCTTAAATGTAAAGTTATTTCTAAAGTTTCCCCTAATGTTTACCTTCTGGAGGACCTGGACAAAGGTACCACAGGTCGCTACCATGTTAAGGATATAATTAAATATTAAAATACTTAGTTTTTGATATTGCAGGCTTTGGTCTTGGTTTTGTTAGCGGTGAGGATTTTTTGTCGGTGATAGAGTGATGTATGACTGGATAATGTCGACTTGAAAGAAAGATGTAAGGAAGGACAATTTCTTAACTTCTATATAGAAGCAAGAACTGAAACTGTCTAAAAGACTTAACTTAGGTTTTTCTGAATTTATTAAGTTTTAATAAATTTACATATTGGCTTAATTCTAAATCTACCTTTAATAACTTTCAACATGCTTTGACTTCGCAAAAACATATTTCAACATATTCACATCATTGGATCTTATTCTTTTTTGTTTTATTGCCACATTATTTGATAATCACTTTATTCTTGTATTATCAATTATTGTGATAATTATTTTTGGGTGATATTGTCATTTTACCTGATATTGTTTGCTTTCTCTTTTGTATTTGGTGTATTGTGTATACAAATATCTTTTGTATTTTATGTCATTTATATACCAATGTTTTTTGTGTATACTTGTGTACATTTATGTGTTGTATAGGCTAAGCATTGGATTTGAGAGAAACTACCTAATTGGTATTGTATTCTCGACCTTTTATGAGACCTTTGTGTTTCTTTGGTTTCTACTTACCACATTCTGGTGTAGAAAAATTACTTTTGTTTTGAAGGAGTCTATCGCCTTGTTATAGTTACTCTGGATTTTATTGTGATTTCTATCACTTGTGGTGAAGAAATTCACAATTTTTTACGCATTTGTGCCCGGAAAGTCGGTGGAGTTGTGCCGATCACATTTGTTGGTCTTTTATACGCATTTGTGCCCGGAAAGTCGGTGGAGTTGTGCCGATCACATTTGTTGGTCTTTTATACGCATTTGTGCCCGGAAAGTCGGTGGAGTTGAGCCGATCACATTTGTTGGTCTTTTATACGCATTTGTGCCCGGAAAGTCGGTGGAGTTGTGCCGATCACATTTGTTGGTCTTTTTTACAGCTTTTGTGCCCGGAAAGTTGGTGGAGTTATGCCGATCACAAAACAGCTGATTTCGTCCTCGACTATTGCAGTCATGGAAGTTTTTTATTTACTTGGCATTTTTGTTGCTGATGTTATGATGTTGTTTCAGGAGTTCAGAGTTGGATGGAGAATGAGTCGGTGGCGAAGGAGCCCAACCGCACTTAAGTAAATAGTTTGGTTTAGGTGGTAAGAGACAGTAGCGTTGGTGCTTAACTGTTCTCTAGGGTTGTCGAACATGGATTGAATTTCTTTAGGGTTGTCACACTTTTTGTTAGACTTTTGTGGATGTTGTTTTTGATTCGAATTGTCAACTTTATGTTGAACTTTATTTGTTTATTTTTCTTTTTGATAGATCGATAAAGGAGTTTGGAGTCGGTGGCTATAGGGCCTAACCGCACTTTTGTATTGAGGTTTCCGCTGGATTTACGAATCAGCAAGTTATTCAACTTAGCTGCATTCTGGAGTTGTGTGTCAGATGGCTATTGTTTCTTTGGTGTTGGTAGATGTTAATTTTTTTTGGTGTTGGGAGATGTTAATTTTTCTTTGGTGTTGGAAGATGTTAATTTTCCTTTGGTTAAGGGTTTTCTTTTCCTTTTTGGGTTGTTCTTTAATAAAGGAAGTTTTCTTTCTTTTATTTTTTATGGGAAGGGATGTGATGTAACGTCGTATGTGACATACATCGTTGCATGGAATGTATTTCCAATAATTGTCTTCGTACTTCCAACTGATTGCCAAAGCCATAAATTTTCACTTTACTTTTTTTGATCGATGGATTGACGTGACTTGTCAGTTTTGACAGTTTCACTTGTCGATGTCTTTCCGGCGCCGGGCGGACGTCACTTGTCGACCGACCTTGGAGCCAAGATGGACTGATTATATAGTAATGACTTAAAAGTCTGAAATTATCTTGTAAATCAGCCTATATTTGGTTGATATTTATAATTATGTAGCTGTATTGTTTATTGGTACGTATGATTTCTATTAGATTTGGTGAAATTATGTCGTTTGGTTGTCAGAATGTTTCATAGTAATGCGTTGTTTCAGATTCACGCTAATCAAACTTATATGTTATTGGTTTCCTTCTGATGTGACGGATTGTTAGTATAATGGAAAAAAACGGTGAGTAATTGTCATGAAATCCATATTGGCTTTCAATGCAGTCACGTTTGTTATAACCTAATGCTAATTTAAAACAATGTTTGTTTCAGCCTGATGTGGCGTTTTTTTTTTTCCCGAAGTTTTTTTCCGGAGTTTTTTTTCTTCCGAAGTTGTTTTTTTGGATGTTTTGTTCGGGGATTCTCTCCGAAGCGTTTTTGGGCTGGTGTTATGGGTGGAAGGCTCGTTGCTGCAAGCTGGGTACCGGCGTGGCGTGCGTAAGGCTGCTTTAACCTCCCATACCATGTTCTGAAGACCTAAGGTCGGATCTTTTATATTTATTATTTTACTTATTAGAAGAAGCGTGCAAAGAGTCATCGAAAGTTATAAAGAATCATATTATTTCCTAGATTGTCTAATGCGGTCATATGATAACTATAGGGTGATGGCCTAAGTGCCATTGTAACACCTTATGCTACCTTAGATTATTAGTTTTACATTCTATGCAGAGGAATAAAGCAAAGTGAACTTCCTATGGCTTTATTTTCATTTTTTCTGTCTCTCCCTGAAGATTAGAAGTTCAGTCTCCCCGCTTAATAGCTATCCGCATATGTAGGGTTGGTGGTTAGCCTTAAACCTCCTGGCGCCCGAAGTAAGTATTATCTTTATTTGTTTCTCATTTATACCGTACAACAAAATTTCTTTCTTTCCTTTTTTAAAAAATATATTACAATTGTCGACGCTCGTATAAAATATTACAAGGGCCGGCAACGCGCGTGTGATGCCCCTGGTGTTACAGGCGTTCATAGGCTGCGGTAGCTGCTTTCCACCAGGCGGGCCGTAAGCTTGTTTGCCACTCTAGTGGTATAAAAAAAAAATGCCTATTTTTAATTTACTCAAGTAAATTAATGTATCATGTATGTACACCTGAGAGCACATCAACCTTTGTACTGTTCTTATGTCATACATAAAAGTTACAATTGCTTTCTAATGTGAAGCATACAATAAAAGTTTAAATTTTCAAAAATATTTGGTGTAACAAGTGAAGTAATTTGGATTATAAGAATTTAGCTTAATTTTGATTGTAATCTTGAGTGATTCATATTTAACTGAATATTATTATGTCAAGGAGCGACTAAGGTGCATTCAATTGTTCTGTGACTCTGGCGAAATCCAAATTGGTGGTTTGGAATGATATCGTTTTCTGATACACCTCTCATAAGTCGTTGCAGTAATATTTTTTCAAATAGCATCGACTAATAGGGCGATAGCTTGAATAACATTTGCATTAAATATTACTTCTGCATATTTATTTTATTATGCTAAATGAGATTTATCAGTTTCATACTAGGTATTCAGCATTAAGTTGGTTCTGAGGTAAAATAACAACAGCCACAATCTGTACTGCAAAGAGTGAATATCGGACTGTAAACAGATAGAGAACATGCTAAGGAAAGGGAGCAAGCAACTCTCATGTAATATAGTTTGACCTACGGTCTATCACCAAACTTTTGGGTCATCCTTCAGGACCAGCTCATTTTTTGGGACAAAAATTATCTTATATCCTGGACTTCTAATATGATTTATGCAAAATTTCCTGACAATTGGTTCGGTAGTTAAGGTGTAAAAACTCACTTTTGCTTTTATAATATTATTAAAGATAAGAATTTTTGGATTGAAATTGAATTATCATTGATTTTAGTTTGAATTAGGTAATGTTTGTGCTCTATTAACTATAATAAAATCCTGACTAAAGTAAAATAATCGTTTTCAGGGTTTCCGTCGACTTTATCCAGTGCACTTTGAAAGAAGAAGAGAATTGAAAAAGTTAAATCATTCATTATTAGCTAACTTTTTAGACTTGTTGGATTTGCTGGTACACTGCCCTGATTCACCTAAGAGAGCTGAAAAGGTGGAAGATCTCAGTTTATTGTTTATTCATATTCACCATTTGTTGAATGAGTTTAGGCCTCACCAGGCTAGAGAGACATTGAGGGTTATGATGGAACTTCAAAAACGACAACGTGTTGAAACTGCTACAAGGTAGGTCAACTAATTGTTATTGTCTTGTGACTAATAATCAGTAATAGAAAAATGGGGTTAAATTGACTTCAGATATGTGAGTATTGTTTGTGATCTTGTTACAAGTCACAAGACAATCTTAACTTAAACTATCGAAGTATTTAGTTGACAAAGAAGCCTTGCCTTAACCTGCATCATGCAATAAATAAATTATTTAGTTTATTTTCGAACATTTTTGGCTATACAATCAATCATGGCCTAGACATTCTATGGTGTGTTGCGAATTCTTTTTCAACTATGTGTTATTGCTTGCAGATTCAAGAAACATTTAGACAAGGTACAAGATATTTTACAAAACGCACTTCAAAGTCTGCCAGATCAAAATGAGATGGAATCAAATTTTAAAGTGCCAATAGAAATATTGGAACATATGGAGTGTAGCCCCACGGACAACGCTGGTATAGACCCGTGCTATGAGCTGGACCGCATCATGTGCAATGTTGTAGACAACATGAGATGAATATTACACAAGTTTTGTTAAATCACTCTGTAATCATTATTTTAGTTTGTAAATAATTAATCAAGTTTGCATTTTTGATAAAGTGTTAATATAGAACTGCCGCACATTAGACCATTAGTGACGGCCACAGCTAAACCACTAGTGGCCGCCACAAGTTGTGGAAGACATTATTCATGTATTTTGTATGATATCGACGCACACTGAGCGTTCGAGTGGCCGAGTCCGAGCCACAAGCTGCGAGAGTGGTCCAGTGCTCGCTACTTGTGGCAGTTGTGGCTGCGTTGTGTCGCCCGACGCCCGCGCACACTCGAGCTACTCGACCACAGTCGCCGGCTTCGCACCGCTCCGCGCACGTGCCTTTTCTTTCTGCAACCACCGCATCGGACGCATAAAACGTTTTCTTCGTCTTAATATACCGTAGACCTGAGTGTATAGTTCAAATTTCAGCTTGCTACCTCCACGCATTCTCGACAGAGAGGGTCTTGACAGACAGACAGACAGACGGACAACATAGTGATCTTATAAGGGTTCCGTTTTTCTGTTCGGATAAGAGCAATAAAATTTTAACAGAAATATCAGTAAAAGTCCGTTTACAAGTCTTGTTAGTATGGTTAGTAAACAACCATTATAGTAAAAAAATATAAAAACATATTTTGTCTCATATCTCAGAAAGGGGGGCCTAGGGGTAGCAAGTATGTTTTAAGGTGACGTGAGTCCAGCGCTTGGCCGTTTTCGAGGGGGTGAGGTGCGGGGCTTGAGAGGAGCCGCCGCGGGGTACCCGCTTACAAGCGCGCGTTCGCTGCCGAGACGCCACAGTATAGCGAAGCGACTACCAACACCCGTGTAGTACTACACCCACCCGTCAACACAATAGTTAAAAGTACTTACTGGAAATATAATTATATGAAAATAAATAAACCACATGTATACATAAATACATTTTTTTTATTAATGAAGTATATAATATTCAACATGCAAACAAGTGATGTTTGGGTATATTATGAAATAGTAAAGAATTCAAAATAAAAAGAAAACTATTCAATAATTATATTTATTATTGGTCAAACTAAAATAGGTACATACTTAGACTAACTAACTATCACGCGCCAGCATACACTATTCTTCATCCTTCTAGGAATCGATATGTGCCGTACAGCACGCGTCTGTCCCTAGCTACTATGCCCGAGCATACAGCGGTATCGATATTAACAGTATTTATATTTGACAACCCCGGTGGTTCAATGGCTAACCATGTCCAGTTTGACTCCGAGGTCGTGGGTTCGATCCCCGCACAAGATACGAGTAAATATTTGTGTGCATGAACATGTCTGTTTATCTTGGTCTGGGTGTTTTCTATGTATTATCTATACTAATATTATAAAGCTGAAGAGTTTGTTTGTTTGTTTGTTCGAATTGAAAAAATATTTTAGTGTTAGCCTATATTTCAAGGAAGGCTATAGGCTATATAACATCACGCTAACACCAATAGGAGCGGAGCACTGATAAAAAACGGGAAAAAAATATTCCACAGAAAAAAATATTAAAAAGAGAGGTAGGGAGCGTAATTGTTGAAGAGAGGTAGGGATCGTAATTGTAAGCTTACCCGACTGGGGAATGTACCTCCACCTCACAGAATACCGCAGCTAAATAACGGTTCCATTGGGGGCTGTTGTGTTCCTGCGAGTGAGTGAGGTCTCCAGAAAGGGAGGAGATGCTGCGATGGCAGCGGGGGTGGCGGCGCGATATTTTATGTTGCGAGCGTTAATATGGCTATGGTAACCGCTTTACATCAGGCGGGCCGTATGCTTGTCTGCCACCCGCCGTAGTATAAAAAAAAAATCCTTTTGAGGGCTTACGTTGCGTGCGCTGCGTAAATTTGCGCATATGCTTATCTTTTAAGGTTAACTCACTATAGCATAATATAGGTAATAGGTTGTTTGTCCTTCTTTCACGTCTAAAGTAACAAACGGATTTACATGACTTTTTTTTTGATATAGTTTAAGGCCTGGAGAGTGACATAGGCTACTCTTTATCCTTTATATGGAAAAAATAAAGTTAATCATTTGTCCTTCTTTCATGTCAAACATGAACCTAAGTACGGTCGTGATTTTTTTTAATGGGGATAGTGTACGATCTGGAGCGTGACATAAGCTACTTTTTATCACGGAAAAACATCTTAATCCAATGGGAAAAATAAACTTTGTAATCATTTGTCCTTCTTTTACGTCGAAAGTAACCTAAGTACCGATATGATTTTTGTTAACGGGGAATGTTTACGGTCTGGAGAGTGTCCTAAGCTACTTTTTATCACATCAAGTAAAAAAATGACAACAAGAAAAAAATATACACAAATTAATAGCAGCTCCCCTGGACCACGCGGGCGAAGCCACGGGTAACAGTCAGTTCCACCTCACAGAATACTGCAGCCAAATAACAATTCCTTTGAGAGTTGTTGTGTTCCTGCGAGTGAGTGAGGTCACCAGAAAGGAAGGAGTTGCTGTGTTGGTAGCGGGAGTGGCGGTGCGCGAGCAATATTTTAAGTTACGAGCGTTATTATAACTACGGTAACCATTTCACATCAGGCGGGCCGTATGTTTTTACCGCCCGACCAAGTATAAAAAATAAAAATTATGATGTACCAATAGGTACGCGATCATCGAAATCGCTACTGAACGAACTTCAATATGGGTTTACAGATATTCCAAGAAAGATTTATAATAAAGTTTTCCAAAGAAACATCTAGCATGAGAAAAAAAACCGGGTCTCAGTAAAAAAATTAATGTATCACGTTGTTTTGTTGTCTTACTGATATTCCTACACTGTGTTTATTTCAACGTATTTATTGACAACGCGTTGAACGGACGCGCGGCACAGGTCCTACCTCGAACGCAGCTCCTAGAGCACTGATGTTGAGAGCGATCGAGAGTCGGGGTGGGTGCCCGACCGCAAATCGTTATTCTTTTAATAACTTTATTTAAATTATTTTATTTTTAAAAGTAATAGCATAATGCTCTCGTGATTAAAATTATGAAAATTTTGGTATAATTTCCGTATAAAAAAATTGTATTAAATAGTTATAATTTTTACTTAGTGCAAATTTTGAGAGTAAGTTCCCGATTTTTTTCTATCGAGCCAAAAATTATTAATTGTGTTTTCAATAGCTTTTGGCCCTGCAGAAAGGACTTAAGATTTCATAGTTAAATTTCTAGAAACCAAATTGAAATAGTTTATTGTAACAATTCTTTAAATAAGCGTGTTTCCTGGACTCACTTCACCTTAAAGAATTGTAGGTAATACTACATACATATATATATACTATATGTAAACATGCGTAAATCTATTTATTTATATTTTTTTCCCATACAAAGAAATCGTTTATAAATAAATATCGTCTAAAATTTTGGTTATTCGAAGTGTATATCAACACTTTCGACATAAACAATGTTTAAGCTTCATATTGGTATCATTATTTTTTGAAAATACGGGAAATTTTATTTTTAGGGTCCTATGTCCGGCGCTTTGTATGGAGTCGATCCACTGTGCGCCGGCGGCGGCGGCGGCATGTGTGGATACACCATTAGGCTCAATTTACACCGCCGCGGAATGGAAGCGATGGATTTAAGTTTATGTTATACAATTGACATAAAGTTCACTATGCTATGTACAATTTCGTTGCAGAAAGTGGCTTCCATTCCATTCCGCAGCGGTGAAACACGGCCACTGGTCCGGTACGCCGTCGGCCGTGTTTAGGGTTGCCAACTATACTGTTAAAAACAGTATTATACTGTTTTCTATGTTTTAATACTGTTGAAAAATACTTCATTTTACCATAGTACTGTTTATTGTACTGCTCCGCATGCACTGGGCCTTACTATACTGTTTGTTTTGTTACGCAGCTTCTAATATACTGTTTTTGTATATTAGAAGCTGCGTGTTGTGCACAGGCAAATAGAGCTGGGTTGGGCGCGAGAAAGAAAAGGGTAGACCGAGACATAGTAAAAACCTTTCTACAACAAGACGAAAATGACAGTTACAAAGTGCACGCTATGAATTTAGAAATGCAAAGTGAGTGGTTAACCATAGGCGAGTTTTGCATCCCGTTAGCTCTGAAGTGGCGCACCTTGCTGTATGACTGGTCTTCTGCCTTATTAAAATTCTATCTTAATGCCTTTCAAATGACCCTCCCTGACCAGAGTAACTTAGTTAGGTGGGGAAAAGCCTCTGAAAAATGTTGCTATACCTGTGGAGAGGCGATATGTACAGCAAGGCACTTATTGGTGGGATGCAAGGTGCTCCTTGATAGGGGTCATTACTCACATCGCCATGACAGAGTACTTCAAATCATACGTGAAGCCATAAGCCTTTCAATAGCTAGAGCCCAAAAAGGATTAACGACAAACAAAAGACAAATTAACTTTATAAAAGGAGGCTCAACTTCAAACTCCAAGAACAAGCCTTACTCAATCCTCAGTGCAGCACCTGACTGGACTATTTTAATGGACACGTATGAAAAGCACTATAAAATCCCAGAAGATGTGGTTGTTTCGACATCCAGACCGGACATTTTCCTTTTCTCCAGAGCTACAAAACGTATAGTACTTGTAGAGCTTACCGTACCGTGGGAAACTAACATACCCAAAGACCACGCGATAAAACAAAACAAATATTATGACCTCCTAAACGAATTAACAAAAAGCGGCTATGTAGTTAATCTATACGCTGTAGAAGTAGGAGCGAGAGGTATACCAGCAAAATCTCTCTATAACCTGCTGAAAGACCTTGGCTTGTCCAGAAGTGCAGTAAGTTCTATACTAGAACGAGTATCTAAAGCTGCATTAGCAGGTTCATACCAGATTTGGCAGGGCAGGGAGAGAAACACAAGTAGTGAAGGTGAGTGTTGATGTACGTCGGAAAGGGGCCCCTTAAACCTACACCCGTGTCACAAGTCTCGGGATCTGCTTGGGTTTCTCTCTCTGCCACACGATGGACCCGGCACCCGCACGGTGAATCCATGGAAGCTAAGAAGTTCGTCTCTTGTAAAAATAAGTTGGCAACCCTAGCCGTGTTGCTCAAAGGTATACCTAATGTGTATGTAGTATGAAGAGTAAGGATTATTATAATTAAGTGGGGTATAAAAGAAAAATGTTTTCATAGAAATTATTCATTTATTAAGTAAAACTTCAAGATCTTGTAGGTATTATAAATAATCCATACAGGGCATGCTTTCTTGTCTGCACAAGAGCAAAAATCTGAAACAAGGACCAAAGTACAACGTAGTTCTTCGTCCAGTGCCGCTACTTACCTACTATATTTTACATTGCCAGATATAGGGTTGCTAAAATATAAAAAAAAAACACTAATGTATACGTAATACTTACACAATAAATCGCTGACTGCAACAGAGTATTTGAAGAACTTTTACCAAAGAGCAGCTTCTAATTAAATTTATACTTACCAAGAAACAGGCTACATTCAACTGGGATGCCAAATTTGCAGTCTGCCCCACTCCAATTTCATCGCGCAATAAGACACACTGGTACATACATACGATATAGTGGCTGAACTTTGGCTAGGTATTGTGGCTCCGATTTCATGTCAGCGCTAGAAGTGCCTACAAACCCTTTAAAGAATGTGTGTCCGAAGTGTTGACTGCTCTAATTTGCTGTTAAAAAGAAGACAACCTAAAGCACCACTTGATGAAACGATGTTGTTAATGCGAACTGTCGAAATTAATAGAGTCTAATCAATTTAAAACTCCCAAATGATGAAATTAGCAATTTGTGTAAATGTTCGATCAATATCGAACACCTAACGCGTGGTGCAAATTTACTGACTGGTTCCACATTTGCAAGCACAATGTTATGCATTGCATAATTCATCATAATTCTTTAAAAATCTCTTTATAGTTTCATCTATCAAGTACCCAGTATTTTCAAAAGGGTCTTTAAACAATTGTAATGGGTTGTAGTGGCTAAGTATTCCAGTCAGTTTAATAGTTACTACGCCTTCTGAAAGGTGCCCCGCTGTTTCTGAAGTCCCGTCTACCGTATCCCCTACCCCGCCCCGAGTTAGGTCCAGAGAACCTGCCACTGTTATTCAATCTTGAGCTGTATTTGCCAGAAGGAGGTGTGTACATTTTAATGTTTCTGTCGCCACTGCGTGAGCGTTTTTCAGGTGATGCTTTTTTTTCTCCATTGTCGAAAGTGATAGGACGGTGTCTTTTTTGCCCCTGGGACTGCTTCTCTTTGTCTTCAGTACGATCGACATCCTGAAAAAAGAAAAAAAAAACAAACTTATTACCTCCAAGCTAAAACGAAATAAACCTACACCTTATTAGTAATAAAACTATTTAACAAGTAATTTAATATAAACGAGTTTGTGAAGTGTGCCTCTTGCAAAGTGTGATAACAATAAATCTTACAGCAATTAGCTATATACTTGATTTACGGGGACACTAGTAAATGCCTAACAGTTAGAAAGTTCAAGTATGTTAATCTCAATGGATCAGCCCCCTTACCACCATCTCTTATTGCGATTCAATAATTGAATAGATTGCTTATTCATACCAATGAATAAGCGACTCTATTCCCATTTGAAATAGAGTCGCTTATTCATTGGTATGAATAAGCATTCTATTCAGTTAATGAATCGCAAAAAGAGATGGTGGTAAGGGGGCTGTTATGAAACTTGGTTGAATCTATACCTATACAAAAACTCAATGCTCCCTATTATTTTTTATACTACTCGAGTGGCAAACAAGCGTTCGAACTGCTTGATGGTATGTAGTCATCGTAGCCTATGGACACTTGTGACACCAGTTTCATTGCTCACATGTTGCCGACCCTGTAAAATCGCCTTTACGGCTTGAAGATCTCGATGCTGTAGTCAACATTTTGTTATACTACGTAATGATGATGATGTTGGGGTGTAAGAGGTTCATCACAATCTATAGAGCTAAATCCTACCTCACCTGCACGCGGTGCACCAAGCCGACTAGTAAAAAAGGCTCTGGCAAAACAGAGAGGGTACATCGTATTTGTAAGCTACTCAACTGGAGAAGTACACCATAGAATTCCACAGCCAAATAACCATTCCCTTTAAGGTTGTTGTGTTCCTGCGAGTGAGTGAGTTCACCAGAAAAGTTTTAATAGAAAAAGCTAATTTAAAAAAGATTTACATTCTACTGAAATTTTAATTCAAAGTTTTTCAAAATACATTTAGTACACAAACTCTGCCTACTATTTACTATTATCAGAAACTATATATGATGAAGGTGAAAATATTAGCAAGTATTGAAACTCATCTACATACCTCTTTATCAGCTTTCTTTGTCGACTGGAATGACAGCTGTACTTTGCTTTTGAAACTCGGTGGCGTGCGGAATATGTCCCTAATCAGAGTGTTGATATTTGACGTGGTTTTCAGTGCTGCGATCTTCAATTTGCTTTCTTCTGTATTGGTATCTTCTGCCTTTTTACCCTGAAAAAAATGTTAAAATAAGTAGGTATACCAATTGGTTCATAGATGACTTTTCTTACATTGATGGTAGGTAGTCACCATAGACCATTGACGCTTGTAACACCAGAGGTATTACTTCCGCGTTGCTGACCCTATAAAATCCCATTCACGTTTTTTTAAAACTTGGTCTTACTTAAAGTCAAAGTCAAAATATCTTTATTCCTTGGACTTTATAAAGCACTTAGAAACGTCATACAAATTAAATATAAGACATGTATCTAAATCATTACTATCTACTTAAATCCGCAGAGCTTAGATGCACTTTCATCACACTATCTGTGAAAGTGAATTTAAGTTATGATATTAAACTTTAATTATTGTTATGATATTAAACTTTACTTATTATGATATTAAAATTTAATTAAAAAAATTTTTAGAAAATAATTACTTAACTAATAAATAAATAAATGTAACTAGCTGCCCGCCACGGCTTCGCCCGGGTAAAAAGTGGTGTTTTATATTCCTAACAATTTTTTAAATTTATCTCTCCGTAAGAACCATCCTTGTACTTCAAGGAATATTCTAAAAAAAGAATTAACGAAATCGGTTCAGCTGTTCTCGAGATTTGCGCTTAGCAACGGTTACAACGATTCATTTTTATATTATAGATTACTATCTATAAAATAAAATAAAGAAATTTCTATATCGTAATAAACGCGTATTTTATTCAAAATTAAAGTTAAGGCAGGCGCTATTCATTTAAATTCCTTTTACTAATTACTTACGATATAGCTGTATAGCTAACCTCTGTTACAAGAAAAGTTTAGCAATGCAGTTCTAAATAATCAAATATGCCATGATGTCATAGTATGTACCAGGATCAAAATAAAACTTTAAAAAGTCGAGAAATAGTGAAAGGCAAGGAAAGTTATAATTTTATCATTATAGAGTAAAATCGAGGTGATTGTTAAACAACAATAACGCATACCTACGTATTATGGATTGTTATATGTGATATAGTATATTATCAATTAAACAATACTGATAACTCATCCATCATTGTCTAATCAAAGTGCATATTTTTTTGCAATCATTATCTCACCTCTAATGTATTGTTGACATAAACATACAATGTAAATAGTAATTATTCTAAATACTTGTTTTTAACAAATATTCTATTCTATTCATATAGTCTTGTAACCTTTTAAAGAATCATGAGTCATATTGGGCTAGTTTCTCAACAATAACCTATTTTTACTTTATATATGTATGGCTAAGTACAATGTTTTGATTATTTGACCAGTTTTTCTAAACGAAATGAATAAGAGTTGAAATAAAATAAAAAAATGACTACAGCCGGGATAGATTAACATACCCTCCGAAGCTCGAGATAAATACCCACTCATCAGCACTTGCATGTTCAATTAGTCTGACACTACATCGAGCTTCTCAATCTTAATTATAACATAATCAAAAATAATTTAATTACCTGTGTAACCTCCTTTAATTTCTTAATGTAACCCTGTGTCAATCGGGCAGTATACTGCAAACGTAATCGTAAGGCCTTCAGGCGTGCTGCATCTGCATTGAGAGCCTCTGGAGCTTTGCGGCAAAGTGAGTGCAGGGCAAATAATGCACATTCTACGTGAGAAAACTGTAGAGATGGTACGGGCCTGTTATCTTCAGGTTTTGATTCTGTTTTAGAATTGTCCTCACTGTTTGATTCCTCTTCCACTGGGGCTTCAGGTAGATATAGCTGTGAAAGTAATGTATATAATTATATTATTATACCAATTGATATAGGGACGAATTCAAAAACAAAATCTCAAATAAATATTTTCTTTAGAATGTTTTTTCAATAATAGAAAGTTATGTCATTATAATAATTATAAACATTAGTAAATTTACTAATTAGTAGTTACCTAATGAAGAATTATAAAATTAGGTACCTTCTAATTAGTAAATTGATAATGCTTATAAATACTATAATGACTTTAACGATGACACATTAATTAAAACTTACCATGAGTAAATCATAAACAGCATTTATTTTGTTCTGAGTGTTTTCCAATTCCCGGCAATGTTCAGTTATCTCTGCGAATATCTTCAGAAGTTCCAATTTAGAGTCTGTACCCTCCGTTGAAGTTATATCATTCCAGCAGGCTAGGACATGGTCACAGAAGAAATTAACAAATTGTGTAGAATCCACTTGCGCCTGTAAAAAAAATAAGGTATTCTTTATAATAATCATAACAAGGCAATGTAAAATGTATACACCCCACTAATTAAATAAATAAACTTTTAAATATTGTCAGACAAATTACACAGCGCCATCTAGCCCCAAAGTAAGCGAAGCTTGTGTTATGGGTACTAGACAACTGATAAACATACATAAATACATTTTTTTTTGTAAATACATACTTATGATACATAGAAAACACCCAGACCAAGACAAACAGACATGTTCATGCACACAAATGTTTGTCCTGTGTGGGAATGGAACCCACGAGCGTCCATGTCGAAGCGGCGTCATTGACCGCTATGCCACCGAGCTCGACTCGAATTAACAAATAAGGTTTGACACAAAGAAAGAGGACAAAGTAATATTGTGGAGCATTCGGTCTAGATTTATTTATCGGTCTAGATAGCATTTATTAAGACCCCATAGAACAACACAGCTAGTACCTATTCCTGACTAGTACCTATTCCTGAGGTATGCCCCCATAAGCCTAAACTATTTCTTATAAGCACGAGCAACATGTGAAACTCGTTGTTGTGCTAGGATTTTTATGCTTCAGCTGTGCTAAAGGATTGTTTCGGATACAAAAAAAATATAAAAAGAAATTAACCTTATTTTAACCATGACAACAAATGTGAAACAAAAAATATAGATAATCTAAATTAAAATTAACAAGCCTAACATTATACCTAATTCAAAAATATCAAACTCATGACGCAGAGAGTTATGAAACTTGTTTATAATCAAACACATATTGTTTCATAGAATAAAACTATATAAATAAATAATATGCCTGTTAGAATAATGTACTTACAGAAAATAAAGGCAATGCATGTTGTGAACACTGAATGATTCTGTCAACATATTCTGGATCTTCAGGGTGCCAGTCATCGGGAGATAATGCTAAAGCTCCAACAATCTGCACCAGCTCCTTTTTCCCTGCAGGTGTTTTGCCAAGCTTTGACCAAGTTAACAAGTCCATGATGTGTTCAAATTCTTCTGCAACAACGTCCTACACGGAAACAAAAAAAAAATTGCATATCCATCAAATTTGATATGAAATCATCTCATTGTTCTTATGTCTTATTGTTTAGTATATTTCCTAACTGGCCCAAATATTACAGACTTTTTGCACAGTATACTTATAAAACTTAATAAAATTGATTTAGATAGTATCCCACCTAAATATCTTTTTATTAAATCACAGAGGCATTGACAATTAAGGTAAAGATAATATGTTTCTATATACAAATAGTATACATACCTCCAAAATCTTCTTGCATTCAACAACAATCAAATCCTCGGCTTCTTTATTTATAACTTCCCTTCCAAGCTGTTTGACTTTTGTTGCTAAAAACTTGATGCACCTCTCACGTACTACTTCATTTGTCACTTCGCTGTCTGTGCTTTGGTGTATTTGGGAGAACAAACCCATCAGGGCTCCTTTCGGATCAGTCTTCATGATGGCAATCAGTGAATTAGTGACAATGTTTATTTCTGTAACATCTTCCGATTGAAGTAATTGGGCAAGAATATCGGCAATTCTCTGAGTGTGGTCTTTATTGTCTTTGCAGAGAGTAGGTAAGTCTTTTATAGCCTGTTTCCGAATCTGAAAAAAAATTGTAAAATTACTTGAAAGAATAATTATTCGTGAATTTGTGATATTTAATACACTAGTCAAATTGTAAGGTGACCTAGATATATTCATCTAACAAAAAGCTGATTGTATTCACTGAAATATTCGCCATTTCACAAAGATAACTTCTGTAGCCTCTGTAGGGACTGATGAACAAGCACGGTGCTTTCCCGCGTGCTCCCCTGGCTAGTTACCTAACCCCATTAGTTCAGCTTACGACATTAGCTACATTCACATACAAATTTGTACATGGTAAATATAGAAACATAAAAATAACTTACTGCTACATCGTCGTCCTCACAAAGATCGAATTGAGCTTCAAGAGACTGCTCTGAAAGATTTGGAAAACTGTTGAAGAATTTCGCAATGAATTGCGAAGCCAACCGTTTCTCTTTATCAGATCCTTTTACAGCTGCCAATATTTCTTGATATTCCTTTTCATGCTGAAAATATACGTAATATTATTTACTGAAAATACTAATACACAGTAAATTATTTCACTGAAAATCTATAACCATGTAAAAAGGTTACCTTTGATATGTCATCTTTGGCGTCGGCGAGAACGCCGTAATTTTGATAAAGTTTTTCTATATTATCGGTGGACATTTTGAAACCAATATCAAGATGATCACTATTATAATGAAGAATACTAAATCACACACAGAATATTTATCACAATCAGCTAAACTAGTAAAATCACACGCAACGGAATAAAATGAACACACCTTCGTAGGTAGGAACACTTGAAATGTCGCTAAATGAATGAATGAAATCAGAAATGACATGGATTTTATAAAGAAAAAATCAGTGTTACCTTCCTCAAACTTAAAAATTTACTATAACGATTATATGAATCTACCGAATCTACCGGACTAAAGGCCCAATTCTACTATATATATTTGATCATTGATGTTTTCTTATAACATTGTAGGCGAAAAAAAAGGTTGTTGGATAATGAAATTGGTTATGTAGTCTTCAACATTTCATTAATTCGATTTCGAGTATAGAGTATATATAGTATAGTATAGAGGCCAACCCCGAAGCGAAAATCCGAAGTTTCGGTAGAAAGTTTGGACATTTTCAGTTGCAAAATATACATATTAAAAAGAAAACAACTTTCGGCCAAATATTTGGATGTTAATTTCGGAGTAGGCCCGCTGTTTACCCGTAAAGTAGGCATTCATTTGCACTACGACTACGACTATTAAATTCAAACATACGTTTTATTTTGAGTTTTTATATCCTTATCAATAGTACATGATGCCAATATAATAAATAAAAAGAGAACCTAAATATTCAATCTTCGCCCCAGGAACTCAAAAATACTCATTGACAAATGTTATTACGATATAAACGAATTTTATAGAGACGATTAGATTTCCAAAATTTTTTTTTTTTTTATAATGAATACCTTTCATAAACCCACAAGACCTGCTGGCTTCAACTAAATCTACTAACATAATGTAAAACTACTAAAACGGTAACACTGTATCCAATGAATGAGGAATCAATGCGCTATGGGCGATTACGAATGATTTTAATAATCGAATCATTTAAAATTGTGCATAATCTAATGCACTTACACTACAATTTTAAAATGATTAGTTAATCAGTAAGTGATTAATTTGTATTATCGAACTACTTTTCTCATTAGTATATAATATAATTATATGACCTACTATGATCACCAGGAGGAGATCGAGCCAGTTAAACAAATAATCAACCGTAGTCTGTTCTATGGATGGGTTTATTTATCTCGAGCTCCTCCGTGCTTCGGAGGCACGTTAAGGTGTCGGTCCCGGCTGTTGATACTAGATGACAGTCGTTATGCCAAGACCTTTGGTTTAGTTCAGTACTCCGCCAACCCGCAGTTGAGCTGCGTGGTGGAGTATGCTCTAAGTCTAAACCCCTTCGATTGAAGGGAGATCCGTAACTCAACAGTGGAATGATTGTAGGTTGATGTTGTTAATCATAAATATTATTTAATTAGAATTGGCCCTTTTGCTTTTAGGATAGGTAAAAATCATCATCATCATTCGCTTGTCATTACATACATTTCCCCAAATACTTGGAGTCAGGGCAATATTACTATTCCTTTTGTTCCATTTCTATCAACCGTTACCTGTACAGTTATCTCTTTATTACTCATATCACCTTTCATACCACTTAACCGTTTTCATGAAGTGTCGTTTGTTGTACATTCGCATAAAATGTACGTAGCCGTAAAAGAACATTGATCTGTCTGTGACGGTCTGTCAGTCTATCACAGTCAACTTTGATTCACCTAACCAATGAACCTTGAATATTGAATATTTGATTTTTAATTTATGATTACATTTTTATTAAATAAAACATTCAAAGTGGTTTCAATAATTTATTCGTTTTCAAACTAATATTTTAACACTGGTAATTGCAGAGCTTAGCACGAGTTAAGCAAATCAGCCGCGGCCTGTATATGAATGGGTTTATTATTGAGCTCCTCTGTGGTTCAGAGAGTACATTAAGCCATCACAAAATATTACCATCTACAACGTTTGTTTGCTTCGTGTAAAGTTTGAACAAATAAGTAGTAGCTATAATATCAGACAGATGTATTTGTAGCAGAGAATCTGGAGTCCGTGCTTTGTAACACAGCACGTTACAGAGCTCTCTCCCGAAGTAGTCAGTTGCAGTTACTTTGACATCACTTTGTGAGATGCACTCATCTACAAACAAAGTGGGAGTAGTTATTTTAGGTGATACAAGGTTTCAAATATACTTGACTGCTATAAAGATATGCTTAGTCTCCCGCAACATAATTTAATATTATGCATTTTATATTATTACTTGCAATCGATCGCAACATCGTCGGTTTGGATTTTCGTACAAATTTTATGGATGTGACACAGACGAAGTTGTGCAGATCAGCTAGTATATAATATAAGTAGTGTCCAACCGAAGGTCGATTTTTGGCCGAAGCCGAAGCCAATTAATCGGTTATCACCACAATCTTCGGCCGAAGCCGAAGCCGAACGTTTAAAATCTCTAAGAGATTTTATTCAAGATTGGCTTTTTTAGATTTTATTCAAAATTTTAACTTTTAAGTTTAGTTTAGAAGATTTGAAAACTTTAACATTGAATGTTTATTTATATTGACTGTCAAATATAGAAATGAAAAAATAATAAATAAAATTTCAGAATATTGTGAATAATAATATAGTTAGGTATTGATTTATCAAAGTAATTCAACAATTACGATCATTATGATCAATTAATCAGCCCCCTTACCACCATCTCTTATTGCGATTCAATAATTGAAGAGATTACTTATTCATACCAATGAATAAGCGACTCTATTTCAAATGGTATCCCATTTGAAATTCATTGGTATGAATAAGCAATCTACTCAATTATCGAATCGCAATAAAAGATGGTGGTAAGGAGGCAGTCTATTTTTTTGACTAGCAAGAAACTAGACTAACGTAATGAATAAAAAATGCTTTCTCTTTTTAATAATTTTTGATCATATAAATACCAAGTTATAGAAAATCATACAAAATTAAAAAGAAAAGTAAGAATATATAGTAGTCACACTTGTTTATGTGTATAAATTTTACGTCATAAGCATAATAGTAAGTAATAAAATAAATGTACTTATTTTTTTTACGTTTTGTTCATCCATAAATAATTCTCAAATTATTTTGAATTGAGAAATATGAAATACACAACATAGCCTAATTAATTAATAGTAGGTAAATAGGTATTATAAACAAACCGTTGTGTTTTACTTAACACTCACAAATAATTACGTTTTCCTAAAGGTTTTTACTAGCTTAGTCTTCTTTATTTCTTAATCATAATGTAAACATGAATTAAATTAAGATAAAACAAGTAATACTTACACTAAACAAAGTAATATCTATTTTTACTGTTTAATTTAAGTTTTGGCGCAATGTCCTACCTACCCGCTGCTTCGTGTAAGTTCGATCCGTCGCATTCTCGCTCAATTAGTTCGTTAAATTTCGATGTTTGTTTTCTAGGAAATGAACCTTCGGCTTCGGCCGTGATTTCGGGCCGAAGCCGAAGGTTTGGTCGAACGTGACTATTTTGGCCGAAGGTAGCCGAAGCCGAAGCTTCGGTCGGACACTAAATATAAGAAAGTTGATGGATCAATTAAATAAAAACTATCCTAATTCTCAAGTTGTACCAAATGTACAACTTTCGTTAAGGTTGAGATATCGTGACACATGTCCATAATCGAATAATTCAATTGGTATGTGAAATTCGTACATAATCGCCCTTATCGGCACGGATTGAATGAAGAGCGAATAAAATGCGAGAACGATGTGAGATGCGACTGAATGGTGACGGCATCAAGTCATTCATGACCGAATGAATGTAGAGCAATGTTTGTTTCTTTTTCTAATAGTTTCCTGTATCTGGATACTTGGGTTTGTTGGCCTAACTTATGTATTTTCATTTCTTAATTTTTCGGCCCTTAAGGACGAAAAGTAGCCAGCGGGAGTTGTTGTATTCTATGTGCTCCAGTCTCGCCCTGAGTCGAAGGTTGGATCATCACTTGCGCTGTAGCAATGGTAGCAACAAAGACATGTTAACAACATAGAATATCTTTGGGTAGCAATATCACGCTCGCTTATAAAAATATATGAAGAAGCAGTATTAAACTGTAGTTTAATGTGATATTTTTATTAGATTCAGAACCTTACTCATGGATTTTTCATCAATCATCAATCATGATATGGAAACTTTCGTAAAAAAGGCAGTGAGAGAAACATAATCTTCATAATCTAAAAAACTTTAACGTAGCAACTTCTTACGCATAAATAAAAAACCGGCCAAGTGCGAGTCGGACTCGCGCACTAAGGGATCCGTACCATTGTCTATAAAAACGAGCAAAAAAAAAATCACGTTTGCCCCCCCCCCCCCCCCCCCCCCCACCCCCCCCTTAAATATTTGTCCCCCTTAAATATTTGTTTTATTTAAATACATAATAAAATAAATAAATACAATAAATAATAAAATAAATAAATAAATAAATAAATAGTACTAAATATTATGTGGGTATTTCAAGCGTCTACCACGCTTGAAATACCCACATAATATTTAGTACTATATTCACTTTAAAAATAAATAATTAAATAAAAATAAAACAAATATTTAAGGGGGACAAATATTTAAGGGGGGGGGGGGGGGGGGGGGGGGGGGGACAAACGTGATTTTTTTTTGCTCGTTTTTATATTACCGTTATCAACTGCGTGCAAAAACGAGCAAAAATATCACGTTTATTGTATGGGAGCCCCCTTAAATAATTATTTTCTTCTGTTTTTTAGTATTTGTTGTTATAGCGGCAACAGGAATACATCACTACTACTACTACTTATAGCACACTCTACCACGCTCAATTGCGGGTTGGCGGAGATTTTCCCGTTTACTCAACACTAATTCACGCGAGGACTATTCTATATTATGTAGACAGGAATGCTTTTAGAACTTAGCCGCCCTCACTTCGCGTGATATATCCTGCTGATTAGCTAACGAGGCTCCGGCAAAAGACAGGTAGATACAGCATATCGAGCTTGACTGGTGAACATAGAACGACTACAGCGAAATAACAATACCCGTGGTGATTATTGTCTTCCTGCGAGTGTGTGATGTCACTAGTTGCTGTGTTAGCAGCGGGGGTACTGGTACGCGAGATATATACTGTTTGTATTGTAACTGTATATAGGCTACGGTAACCGTTTTTCATCACGCAGGCCGTATTTGGCACCTACAGTGATATAAAAATATGCATTACGAGCATGCATTTTAACATATTTAAAATGCTTTTTCGACTCAACTCGACTTGAATACTTCATCAGCCTCGGGTGGCAGACAAGCATAAGGCCTCCTTGATGTGAAGCAATGACCTGCAACAACAAGTACCGCTCGCGCGCCGCCACCCCCACTGCCGTAGTAGACCCTGATTTATCTTAATTCTCCTCTTCTCTTCTCATTCCTTAGTGGTTTGGTTACCTCAACTCGTATGAACACAACAACAACCCTGCAGATTACACGGAAATTGTTATTTCGCTGCGTCCTGAGCGAGCTGGTGCGTACTTCCCCAGTCTCGGCAGCTTATCATTACGCTTACTTCTCCTTCTCCAGAGCCATATCAGTGGATTAACGAGTATCTACACCACGCGCAGGCTGAAGTTATTAAAATTTATTTGTGTATGTACCTACACGACCATTTTGAATTTAATATCTGAGAATTCCTTAGGGTTTTCATCTCTAAACGCGAGCAACCAGGACAATGCGTGAAAACTCCGGATTACGAATCTTAATACCCGGATATGTCATCCATCAGTGTTCTTAGTACTATGACCAAATTTTCAACCATGAAAACTCTGTCTATGCTCGAGATATTGCTAATAATTCTGGAACATTTTACATTATTGAGGATGTCGTTTTGAAGTGGTGTTCTATACTTTTGTGATGCTAAATAAACTGTTGCAATTGGAGTCTAACTTGAGTACTCTAGGTCCATTGGTTTGGAGATACAGCTAGTAAAAGATGAGTATCATTTTTCAAAAGTGAACATTTGTCGGTAAGGTCATCTTCCAAGACGCGTATCGGCTGAACAATGTTCAGAAAAGTCGATAGAAATTCATTAGCAGAGGTTAATTTCTCTCTACTTTTCTTTACGAGCAGAGAATTTGCAAAGAATTTAATCAGCTTCAATTAAATTGCAGAATAGGCCTCATAGTTTCCTTAATAATAAAAAAAAGGGGTGTGTCTGTGTCATGGTTACGGCCGTGTGTTGTACGTTATATGCACTAAAATTATCTCAAAATGGCAGCGCTTCGCTCTCCTCCGCACGCGATGTTTCATAGTCATTACTTAGCGTAATAAATTCTTTGATCCTTCATCTATTCAGTGGTGTGATTGAATTTTTGATGGAGATGATAGAATAAGTAGCTGCAACACCAAACTTTATCCCTCGATTTTATTATCATTCCTTTTTTTTGAATTGCCACCCTATGGAAGCAATTTTAAATACGTATTCACCTCAAATAAAATAGTATATTTTAGATGAATAATAGAAAAAGCAAGAGCTAATTATATAATGGCACTGACACACAAAAATAAGTACCTACATTGTATTACCTGCTCTCAACTTATCTTATTAAATTGGGAGAATATTTGCAAAATATGCACATCTTTGTAAAATATGTACTTAATAAGTTAATGAAGTACCTATTATTTACATAGTACTCCTTGATTTGAGCCTGAAGTCACAGTGAATGCATTGTATTTGGTATGGATTCAGGCAGGAGTCAGAAGCCGACCGAGATATAGCCCTTAGGGTTTTCGTGGTACGGCACTAATGTCATAAAAAAATGTAAGAAATAATAGGGAAGCTTGGCACAATAAATAAATAATAATAAATAAATATTCCTGGACAAATTACACACGGCCATCTAGTCCCAAACTAAGCGAAGCTTTATGGATACTAGATAACTGATGCTATACTTAATTACATTTTTTTTTGTAAATACATACATAGTAAACACCCAGACCAACACAAACAGACATGTTCATGCACACAAATATTTGTCTTGTGCGGGAATCGAACCCGCGACCTGGTAGTCAAAGTGGCCATTGCTAACCATGCGACCACCGAGCTCGTCTCAATATATCACAATCATGTGAAGAAATTATTTCTCTAGTCCCTGCTATTTATAAGTTCACCTAGATGTAAGTATACCTACCTATTATGCGATTACTTATTTATTATGATCAATTACAAAACTGTTAAATAACATACTTTTATTTTATAACACCGGGTGGAGCCCTGGTGACCCGTGATACAGGTTCTTCGGATACCCAGTACGGGCGAAAGTTTTTCACAACATAGCTAATTCAAAATGATGTTTTGTCATAAGACTTGCTAACTATTTTTGTCATTCTACAATTATTACTACTAACGAGAGAAATTTTATGTAATTACGAATTTTTGACGTGACAACGTCTTATAAATTGGTTAGCCGGGTGACACTTCAAGAAACTGGCTCACGTTATGCGCTTACAATGAGAGCGAGTGAAAGGCACGCGTCCCTTCTAAGAGCGAGAGAGACAGACATAAAAAGTGAAAGGCATGCGTCCTTTCAACTGGAAAAAATTTTACCACTCAAAGTCGTTGTCACGTAAAACTTTCGCCCGTATACCGACTTTACAGGCAACCAATTTTTTTTTGTTACTACATGACACCATGATAGTATTATTAAGGTAACTATTGTTTTTTGTAATTACCACATTGCTGCATTTATATTGTTGTGGAGAAAAATAAACGATTAAGTATTATTATAAATTCATACGTCTTGCTAAATCCATTATCTTTCTTTTAATATTATCTAATATTCATTAGTTGCACAACTTTTACCTCCACCTCATTAGTCTCATCTCATTAGTAACATTCTATGTTTGTATAATTGTTTGTTTAAGTCTAATGTATTTATTATTCACAGTAATTACCTAATAGCAATAATACTTGCACGGCACCATGTCATTAATTTCAGATGATTCATTCTCTGCCCTAAGGTTGTCTGCAAGAGATCGCTAGACGTTAATACCGCTTTTGTACTAGTAGGTACCACAGCTAGTACTTAATGTTTTTCACTGATGTATTTTTCCTTTGTTTTGGTGGAATTAAGTGTATTGTATTGTATGGCCGTGTGGTTTCCGGCTGACTAGAATAGAATCACTCCGTCTCTTCCCGTGGATGTCGTACAAGGCGACTAAGGGAAATACATTATAAAATGTGATAAAACATCGATCAGGCCTCCCCAACCCGTCTGGCCAACGTGGGGAGTGTAGGCCAAATCCTCCTTCTGTCTGGGACGGACAAGAACGAGAGAGGGTCGTGCTCCTGTAGTGGACACTAAAATGACCTGATGATGATGATGATGATGATTGTATTGTGTAGGTACTTAATATGATTAGGTACATCGGACCTAGTATTTATTGGCTACTTGACAATGTCCTAAAATTATAAAAAAAAATATCAGTATCGTAAAATATACAAAATTATAACGATCTGCATCTTTCTTTTTACCCGACTGCGACAGAAGGAGGGTTATGTTTTTCGAGAGTATGTATGTATGTATAATTGTTTGGCACGCTCTGCAGCCTGAACGGCTGGATGGATTTTAGCTTGAGAGGTGTAGTTAGATTCGTATTTGCTGTGAGAGTGACATAGGCTACATCAAATATAAAAAAAAATCAATATGGCGGCTGTGAGCCGCAAAATTGTCGTTGCAGTAATTTTTTTCTTCTATTAAATATATCGATATGGGTATAAAAAGAAAGGTCTCGATGACCTGATTTCAAATATATATTTTATATATTAGTTTTTGCCTGCGGCTTTGCTTGTATGGAATTATATTATTGTTACGTGTGATTAATAAATCTGTTGTAGGTGCAGTCGGGTTTTTGATTTTTTAAATTAACTTATAACTAGTTAATAACTTACGTCAGACTTTATATTTTGTTCTGTTTTATTGTCGATCAAAGTTTGGAGCGAAAGTCCATTTTAAAAGGATGAGGTTTTTAATAAACAAATATTACCATCGGAGTAACAATAAAAATTCTACAACTTACTTTTATTTACGCGAAACTAGTTTCATAATCACAATTTTAACATAGCTGACGTAGAAATTTTTGATTTACCTAATGCATACAAAACTGGAACATATGAAGTCATTTCATAATGAACTAGCATTTTGTGAAAGGTGTGCAATTTTAGGAAAGTCCAAAATTGTGATTTTCAAGTTATCAAGTTGAATAAAAATTGTCAAGTAGCCTATTAGGTAAGTCCAACTTCGATAAAGATCTCCCCTACCTACCTAGGACTTTATTTATATTTTTTATTTTCACCAATTTTGAGATTTTTGAATGGTTATTTTATGCGATCAACATCTACAGATCGCCTGAGGACGTGTACCATTACCACACGTGTTTCGCCTCGCGTAGAGGTGAAACACGTGTGGCAGAGCAGACTACGGTCAGAGCGACGATATATGCAGGATACCTACAACATTTCATATCCAGTACCTGAGGCGAAACACGTGTCGCAGAGAAGACTACACGCAGCAGCCAGGAGCAGGCTATGGCATTTTATGTAGGCATGTTAATTATTTTCTATGGGTAAAAACATCTTAGGGTGCAGGTGTCTTCTGTTTCAGATACCTACAGAGGAGGCGCAAAGACGACCCCAGCAGGTTGAACCCGAGATGACCAAAGCAGCCATAGTTACACGGGTTCGGCTAGCAGTAGTTTGGCTGACTTAACTCATCAAATGTAAAGAAATGTACCAGAAATGTAATCATGTGAGTCTCCGTAGATTTAGTTGATGTAGGATCCGGGGCCTACCAGTCCTACCACCTAAGCTAAAGCCCATTCCGATCAGATTTTGGATGCAAAATCAAGTAATCGCGCTTAGTTTAGCTAATAGAGACCCTGGAACTTTACCGACTAAACTGAAGATGGTCACTAACTTGCACCGAAGATATATTTTTGGAATCAAAATATTCAATCTAGATCGACTTCAGAGTAGGGATAGCGAGATAGGATGTTGAAATGACACGATTGAAAGCTGTTCATATATGCATATGATTGATACAAGTATAATATAAGAGCCATTACATCAGCTTAAGTGGAGGTAGGGCCTCTTGTGCCATGTTAAGTTACTTCGATTATTAATAATGATTAATTTATTTTACCTTGATCGGTTATTATGAGTATAACTAATACACGAGTAATATACTATGTGTATTGTACTTGTTACGTAACAATTTAATGGTCACTGAGTGACTCAGACTAACGAAATCTCGAAAACTAACTGACCAAAGAAACGAAACTTTGGCAGGTAGGTAAAGGAATTTTGTTATGGGGCCGGATTAGGAGGGTCTAAAGTCTATCAATAGTTCTCTGGATTTCGATTCGATTCTAATTCGATTGCGTCAAAAGTCACCCTGCTGTTAGCCGAATTTTTATTCATATCATTTCAAAGATGGCACTGGTGAAATCTCAAAAGCCATATGACCTATTCGTTTGAAGTTTACGAGTATATACTCGTATCTGACATTTTTGAAGTCATGTGAATAAAAATTTTGTATATATGTACCTACTATGACATTAACATTATGCCATATGGATTATATTTAAATGGAAATCAAGGTCCTATGATTTTGCCGTTAGAGACATAGTAAATTAATGTATAAGCTTCGTAAGTTTAATTGAAGAAAAATATTTGACCACGCACGGACAGCACTCTTGCGTACATTATTAGCTGCGTCTTTGGAAAAGTTTATTGTCAAAGTTCTAAAATAAAACATTGATTTTACAGCAAGTTTTCATAAAATTTCTCTTCGGGGATAAGTTTGTCAGAATTTTTTAGTGTTCGTATAATGTGTAGAGATATAACTTAATATTGTCTGAATAAGTAATCATGCTATATTTAAGTTAATTCGTCACTCATATTCTTCAACATTCCAACTTATCCGTGCTGCTACAGATATAAGCTAAAAAGGGCACACACTTTAAATTACTAATTCGCTGGATATTTAAATATGTTGTACTATATGGTATATTTATGTAGTACTATAGGTAAGTATAAACTGTGCTATAGTCAAATATAATCTAAAATGAAAAGCATTTTATTTCATAATATTTATGAACGAACTGATGAGAAGGTTATTATTAATGGCACAACAATTTTGATATCAGTATTTTACCCATACACGAATGGGCAGTCTCCAGGTAGGTTTCCTTTCCATTCCAAGGCAGGTAGATAGTTTAGGTACAAGACGTCAGCTAGGAATGGTTTTTGCAAGAGAGCCGGAAGTGTGACTAAAGGCTGATGTATGTTTAACTATAAGTTTTATGATTTTGCTGCTAACGATATTTTATAAAGACGAGTTGGTTCAGTGGTGCGGTTTAAAATGTGAAATAAATAGACGTGGAATTAAGTTGTTTTCTATAGGGACGGTTATTAAGAGGTTCTAAATATTTTGGTCAGAGTGAACGTCCGAACCCGGCCATATCAATTGCGATGAACGAATGAGTGTTCGTCGCGCTAAAGAGAGGGAGGCCGCGTATGGACATTTGCCCTGATGAAGAACTACGCTTGAGGTCGAAACTAGTCTGCTTTCCCGATAAAAATACTTGATTGACCTGGTTAATTATGTTAATTAATGTAAATTTTAATAAAAATATGATTTCTCACATGAATTTTAATAATATGGTAGGTTTTAAATTTAAAGAGTTTATATGAAAGTCTTATATTTTGCTGTTAGACATATGCCTACAAATGTACTATCCTGGTTTAAAATGTAAAAAAAATAAATAGGATAAGAAAATTTTTTCATAGTAAACAGATTCAGAGGTCTGAAGACACAAATTTTGAGACCCAAGCGGAACGTACAAGTATATATGATGTAAGTGGCAAAGTCCAATGTCAAGATGCTGTACATTTTCAATACCATGTCTTTGTATGGTACTGAGAACGTTAAAAACAATTCATGAGTTTTAAAGATCAGAGCTTTACAAAAAATGTTATGGTGGCATATTTCTACAGCTTTTGTATAAGAAACTAATAAACTGTGAATTGGAACAATATCCAAAGTTTTCCGACGAACTCTGGACGTACAGTGCTACAAACAAACTTATCTGGCCCGGTGGCGGGGGCGGTGCGATCGACTTACAGTGTTGCCGTTAAACGAAATGCCGCCCGTTTTTGAGGAAACATAAAAATCAAAGAAATATATACACTGTTAAAATAATAGCATTGATATACTTATTAATTGTGTTGTGTGGTGTTTCAATTAAATATCAATTGCCTTCTATTTTTTATTGATTAGTTTTAAAAATGGACCACGTTAAGTCGCGATCATAGCTATTATATAATATTAGAGAGTTATAATATTGCACAGAAACAACTCGTTTACGATATTATTATTGTAAGAAATGAAATATGTGTAGAAAAAGATAATATGTATTTAAAAAAATACACCTCAATGGAATGTGCATACGCGGTAAGTAAATTAATTGTACCTGGCAATACTACATTCCAAGATGGCGGCTTTAGTTCTAAATTTGGCCACCGGGTCAGATAAGTTTGTAGCACTCTAAAGTGCCACCGGGTCAGATATGTTTGTGGCACTTTAGAGTGCTACAAACTTATCTGACCCGGTGGCCAAATTTAGAACTAAAGCCGCCATCTTGAAATGTTAGTATTGCCAGGTACAATTTATTTATTTACCACGTATACACATTCCATTGAGGTGTATTTTTTTAAATACATATTATCTTTTTCTACACATATTTCATTTCTTACAATAATAATATCGTAAACGAGTTGTTTCTGTGCAATATTATAACTCTCTAATATTATATAATAGCTATGATCGCGACTTAACGTGGTCCATTTTTAAAACTAATCAATAAAAAATAGAAATAATGATGGCTATATATAGCAATGGTAAGACCTATAGTAACTTATGGCTGTTTAGTATGGTGGCCGAAGGTACGACAAGTGACAAGTAAGATGTCACTGACGAAACTGCAACGAATAGTCTGCTGTGCAGTCACGGGATCATTTCCCACTACACCTACAGCAGCAATGGAAATGGTCCTTGAACTGTTACCACTACATATATTCATTGAGGCGGAGGCTAGTAAAGCCTTATACAGGATTGAAAAAGCTGGCCTATGGGATCGACATTCCCCTCAGACCAGGCATACGCAAATGGAGTATACATTAGAACTCAAAAGAAAAACGGAAATGTGCAGTGACAAGATGTTGCCGAAGTACATATTCAAAAGGAACTATAGAATACATCTTCCAACCAGAGATGAATGGAAGAAGAATGACTTCAAGCCCAAAGAGGAAAATAGCCTCATATGGTACACTGATGGCTCTAAAACATTGGAAGGTACAGGAGCCGGCATTTTCTCTAAGGACATACAACACAGTCAGAGTATGGGACAATATGCTACTGTATTTCAAGCTGAATTGTATGCCATAACCGCTTGTGCAAAAATGAATATAGACAAAAAGGTCGCTAATCGACACATCTACATTCTCAGTGACAGTCAGGCAGCTCTCATGGCCCTGAACTCTGACAGGGTGGAATCTAGACTTGCTCTTGCGGGTATTGATGCCCTTAATAAACTGGGCAGAAATAATGCCCTGGAATTGGTCTGGGTTCCGGGACATACAGGCGTTGAAGGCAATGAGAAGGCTGATGAACTGGCAAGGGAGGGATCAAGCAGGAATTTTATTGGACCTGAACCCTTTGTAGGTCTCTCATATGGAACAGTCATTACGGCCATAAATGACACGGCCAAGTCTAGGCATCTGGCTGAATGGAGGGAGATGAGTGGATTACTTCACTCTAAGGAAACCATCGGCGAAGGCACAGTTAATTGGTACAAACATGTACAGAGATACGACAGGAAACGGATACGTCTCATCCTTGGGGCACTGACTGGACATTACGCCTGCCGTGGGCACCTACACAAGATGAGACTTATTAATAGCCCAGAATGCAGAACATGCAAGGCACCTTACGAGACCATGAAGCACTTGATGTGTCAATGTGATGCCCTAGCTGGCAAACGAATGGTAATCTTTGGAAAGGCGTACCCAGACCTGGAGGACTTCAGGCTCTTCCCAATTAAAGGCGTACTGAAGTACATGGAACATGTCTTCAGACAGTCAGGGGAGAGTTACTAAAGAATAGGGAGTGCACAAAAGATCCAAGAGGGTCGACGTGCCACCGGTGCTGCGGCGCTGGACCCATTTCAAGATAAGATAAGATATTTATTTATACGTGTATATATATTTATATAAGTATATTACTTACTTTGTGAAACTTTATTACTACTACATTACTTTTTTTGTGAAACTTTTTTCTCAATAGTTTATTATTTCATTTACTTTGATTACACTGGCCACCTACGCTGTTTTGCTTTTTTTCACCCTGTAAGAAATTGCGTCACATTAAGCCCTTTGTACTCTATTCTGTTCTTGTACTTTTTTGTATTTTTTTTTATTGGTGCAATAAAGTGTATAGCCGTTCTCCTTTAGGATGCTAACAGGGAGGTGGGTAAGTATTCTAACCTTCGACGACAACCTCACATGGTGCAGTGCACCCCAATAACTTGCAAACGACTGTCTAATGAAATACTGGTAGAGTACAAAAATATTACCAATTAGGGATATAAGGGGCCATCTTCAGAGTCTAAGCAAACCTCAACTGCACAGGGTGCACCTTGTTAACTAGCAAACAAGGCTTTGGCTAAAGAGAGGTAGGGCTTGTCGAGTCCAACTGAGAAAGCACCTTCGCCTCACAGAAAAGTAAAACTCACGCGCCGCTACTCCCGCTGCCAGCGCAGCAACTCCTTCCTTTCTAAGTGACTTCACTTACTCGGAGGAATACATCAACCTTTTAGGACATTGTTACTGGGCTGCGATATTCTGTGAGGTGGAGTATACTTCCCCTGTCGGGCAGCTTACAAATTTTAATATGCTGTATGCCCCCCTCCTTTGACAGAGTCTCTTTCACTAGTCAGCGGCGTGCACCACGTGCAGGTGAGGTTGGCTTTGGTACTAAAGATAATGGTGAGCTACTTACATCCCAAAAATCGTATGGCGTAATTGCTTATTATCATAATGTTTGTAACATTAATCTTATTCAGCTATTCAAATGTGTAATTTAAATTAATGATTTCTTTAAATGTAACATATAGGGAGTAAAATTATAATAATAATGACAAATTTGTTTGTAGATACCAAGTGAATAAGCCTTTTTGACCTATTGGATAATGAGAGCGTATTAGAAAGCTGCCGACTGGGGAATACACTTTATACACTCCGCCTCACAGAATACCGCAGCCAAATAACAATTCCCTTGAGGGTTGTTGTGTTCCTGCGAGTGAGTGAGGTCACCAGAAAGGAAGCAGTTGCTGCGTTGGCGGCGGGGGTGGCATTGGGTGATATTATGCTTGTCTGCCACCCGACATGGTCTAAAAAAATTGGTTGATGTTTCTTTTCACTACCGTTTTTTTTTAAGTTTATTATTATCTTAACTAGTTGACGAGCCCGGTGGACAAATGGTTAACAATGGCCACATTTATTCCGGAGTCGCGGATTCGATTCCCGCTCAAAAGAAATACCTACCTATTTGTGTTCACATGACGTGTCTGTTTGTTTTGGCATAGGTGTTTTCTATGTATTATATTTAGGTATTTACAAAAAAAGTATTTTAAGTATTATATCAGATAAAGTATCTATAGTATAAACTTCGCTTAGTTTGGAACTAGATGGCGGTGTGTAATTTGTCCTGGAATATTTATTTATAAATTACTAGATGACCCAGTGAACTTCGTTTCATCTACATCTGTCTACTTTATAAACACTTATATAAGATCTAAGTGACTCTCCTTAAGCGTACCTTGTTTGCCCACACCTGGAGGATGTGGCATTGTACGACATTTGTTTCGTAACTTGCCGGTTTCCATAAAATGTGACCATGCCAGCGCTCTTGCAGTTTACCTGCAATGTCACGGACATGAAGCTACATCGAATCCGGGAATACCTGACACGGTCCTTCCACGAATCTAGCGCTTTCTGTGCATTGAGATATACGTAGTACTTATATCTCAATGATTCTGTGCAGCTTGTTCATTCATCTTCGTGACACACAACTCTTGCACGTGTCGCTCAAGTATTGGCGATGCTTTACTAACTTATAAAATGATCTAATCATGGATTATAGATCAGCTCTCTTACCACCATCTCTTATTTCGATTCAATAGCTGAATAGAATGCTTATATACCAATGAATAAGCGACTCTATTTCAAATGTAATAGTGTCGCTTATTCATTGGTATGAATTACGTAGGTAATCTATTCAATTATTGAATCGCAATAAGAGATGGTGGTAAGGGGGCTGTCCTTTCAACTTGAGCGGAATTTTAGAGTCACAGATGACACTGGTTAAGTCGAGCCAATTAGTCAAAGAGCAACAGATAGGTAGTTATTTTAAAAATATTTAAATGCAGATTTACTTGTATTCAAAAATAATGTTAATACTGATAAGTCCGTTAGTCGAATGGCTAGCAATGTTCTCCTTAGACTCCGGAGTTGCGGGTTCCATCCTTGCACAAGACAAATATTTGTGTGCATGAACATGCCAGTTTGTCTTAGTCTGGGTGTTTTCAATGTTCAACATGTATTTACAAAATAAAGTGTATTTAAGTAAAGTAAGTAATATTAACTATACCTATAGTACAAGCTTTGCTTAGTTTGGGACTAGATGGCATTGTGTAATACGTTAAGGAATATTTATTTATTTGTTAGATATATTTATTTAATTAGTTTTCTCTCAGTTAAATTTTTTATTTACCTAAGTAGGTAGGTATATTATTTCAAGATTGTAGTAAGTAGGTACTTACATTTAATGTGGCACACTAAATCTCACAAGGCCGTTTATATACATGTAACACCTAGGTAGGTACTTTTGATAAATAGGTCCTATGAGTATCCATATCCTGGCCTGGAGAGTGACATTGACTACTTTTTATCCCGGAAAAACATCTTAATCCCATGGTAAAAAATAAACTTTGTAATCATTTGTCCTTCTTTTACGTCGAGAGGATAACCTAAATACCGACATGATTTTTTAACGGGGATAGTTTACGGTCTGGGGCCTTACCACAAGCTCTAAAGGCAGGAATGGAACCATCATGGTTGCGAATTTAGAATGAAATTCATTGATAAATACGCAACCATCATAGTTCCATTCCTGCGTTTAGAGCTTGTGGTAAGGCCCCTGGAGAGTGGATAAGCTACTTTTTATTCCGGTAAAACATCTTAATCCCATGGGAAAAAATAAACTTTGTAATTCATTTTGTCCTTCTATCACGACGAAAGGAACCTAAGTACCTACCGACATGATTTTTAACAGGGTAGACTACTTTTTATCCATGTTAAAAATGTTTCATTAAAATAATGACCACATGGGCTAAGCTGCGGGTAACAGCTAGTAAATAATAAATGTGGCATAAGTATGTTGGAGGTGGTGAACTAAATCATTAATTGAAATTAGAGGGGCTCGATGGCGTTGTTGCGCATCTCAGTTTCATCGATCGCTCAAGTTAAGCAACACCGACGGTAGACTGTATATGGATGGGTTTATTTGTCTTCAGAGGGCACGTTAAGTCGCCGGTCCTGCGTGTGGTCATTTGATGATAGTCGTTAACTCAAGTCAGTGGCCTGGCGAAGTCTTTGGGCGGCCTCCGCCAACCTGCAATTGAACAGCGTGGTTGAGTATGCTCTAAACCCCCCTTCGATAGAGAAGAGACCCATATGCTAGCAGCGGGATGAATATGGGTTGATACAGCACATACAGCAGCTAAACATCCTGATTGAGGTGGGAAATTTTGGGAGTATAGAAAATATTTATGTTTGCATTTAACAAAATATTCCTGTTCTGTGGAATTTTAGGGGAATACACATGTGACCTTTATAAAACTTATTTCTGAAATAATAACATTATTGAAGTGAAAACTTCTTTAGCGGCGTTGTGCACTTTTTGGGATGGGTAAAAAATGTTAAACTCGCGTCAGGACACGTGACCTGCCCCCTTACCACCATCTCTTATTGCGATTCAATAACTGAATAGAATGCTTATTCATACCAATGAATAAGCGACTTTATTTCAAATGAAATAGACCACGACAGACAGCCGCGCCGGCGGTCTACTCTCCCTCCGTCTTACGAATTTTCGATCAGCCCCCTTACCACCATCTCTTATTGCGATTCAATAACTGAATAGAATGCTTATTCATACCAATGAATAAGCGACTTTATTTCATTTGAAATAGAGTCTATAGAGTATAGAGAGGGAGAGTAGACCGCCGGCGCGGCGTATTAGAGGAAGTAATATCTATCCCCATGTCTTTTTACCGCGCGGCGAAAATGTATGCCTGCTCCTGCTGTTTATTTTTAATAAGTATAATATAAATTGTCATGTTTGTGTACGATAGCGCAATAAATGATTATTGTATTTTACCACATTAATGATAGTACTTTTACATAAGTATACTGATAAATAAAGCAATTCGTGCGAAATCATTCCCTAACCATTCCAAAATTTTCAAAAATGCACAACGTTAATGTTCAAGTTTTCACTTCTGCCGGCACTCCCGGAGTGCAAACCGTTTTATTTTTAATGCTATCTCAATCAAATAAATAAATAAACATTCCTGGACAAATTACAATGCCATCTAGTCCCAAACTAAAAAAAGCTTGTTAGTAGATACTATGGGTACTAGATATATGCTACACTTACATAATATATATATATTTTATAAATACATATGTACATTTAATTTGATAGAATACATAGAAAACTCCTAGACAAACACACATGTTCCTGCACACAAATGTTTGTCATGTGCGGGGATCGAACCCGCGACCTCGGAGTCAAAGTGGCCATTGCTAGCCATTCGTCCACCGAGCTCGTTGAAATTAACGTGTCAATAACATTAAATACTGTAAAAAGGGCAAGTTTTTTTTTTATAAATACTGTTTTTTTTATAAATATTTTTTTATAAAGTTTGATCGCCTTTAATGATTTATTATTTTTTTAAATTTACTTTCACGAATGTTCTTTATATTATGAAAAAAAAAAAAAAAAATTCACCTCGCCCGCCTAGGTGACTTTTTCCATTTTTAAATTATTTATAATATTCTGGTAAGTTGGCCGAAATCTGCTATTTAAATAATAATTACTCATTAAATTAACAAACTTTGCCTACTTCATCTGATTTATATACATTTCGTATGAATAAATTAACAATTCATAATAATACGTGTTACTTAATAAAAATATTCTTATTTTACCCTGCGGAATTGACATAAGAGGACGACTTCATTAAGGTAGTGTTCATTATTTTTGTTGTAATTAGGCAAATTATATCAACCGTCAGGCGGTGCGGCGGAGTGCGGTGCGGCAGGCGGACAGCGGCGGTACACCGCGGGCTCGAGGCGCGCTTCCATTGGTCGACGGCATGTCCGCCCTCTAGTTTACACTCCATGCCCCTCCTATATTTGCCCGTGGCGGAACGTTCGAGCTCGTTCGGCTCGCCCGCCGCTCAGTAGTGCAAGATAGCTAGGTGCCGTGAAGTGTGTTTCGTAGACTGATACCGCTGTGTTGTGACGCCGAGTGTATGTGCGATGCGCGGACGTGATTGAAGCATGGTGAATTACGTTAATCCTCTGGCTATGTACCAAGGCAAAGGTGGGCAGTACGGCGGCGGCTGGTACGGTTGGCAGCACCAAACATTTGAGGACCAGCAATGGTGCGCTTGGAACGGAGCTCCTGCAGGTCAAGAGTGGGCGCCAGATTCGCATCATTTTCCTAAAAGAGAACCAGGAGAGCGAGAGATAGCAGATATACCGTCTCCGGCTCGTGGGGACTTGGCCAGCCCCAGCGAGGGCTCTCCTGGGTCGCGGCCGTCGCAGCCGCCCGCTCCTTCGCGCTCGCCTTATGAATGGATGAAAAAACCCAACTATCAGACTCAACAGAATCCTGGTGAGTTTTTAATGTTTACTAGCAATGAGAAAACATCATTGCTTACCAGCTTTAAAAAAAAAACTTATTTACAGAATGTCTCACTAATTATTATTGGTAGGTAGATAGTTTAATTACTCAATATCAAAAATTATCTAGGTTATTTACTAATAACAAAGCTACTGCTTTGTTCTCTTCTGTGTTATAGCTACATTAAACACACGTGGCTTTTATTTTACATAGTTGTGGTATAATATATACTTACATAGGTCTTATAATTAATGAATTTATCATCAACTATATTATTTATCTACTATATTATTTATCAACTATATTATCTTATAATATACCTAGTGTGTACTTTATTTATTTTTGTTTTATTTTTAATAAAACAATTTTTTAAACTATAAAGTTACTGATATATTTACAAATAAATAATAATTGATACCTATATAATTTATAAATATGCTTATAAGTATTTATTATTGGGGTAATTTATATTGTATAAATATATAATATTTGTAACAAGCATTTGCATTTATGATTATTCTTGTTCACGATTGAATTTATTCTTAATTTATGAAGGTATATTGCTGATATAAATGAGTTATAAGAACACAATGCACATGTGCATTCTCGCCTTTCCTTGTGTTCCTTCAATGTTACCTTTGTCACTTATATCTCATAATTCTTATTTATATTACGTTAAATAAGTATGTGGTCTAATTAATCTATAAATATTATAAATTAAAAGTAAATCTTATATACATATAACTTAGAATCAGTGGTGCTAGATTTATTTAAGATCAGAGTGGGTGGGATTTTAAAGTTTTGTAAGATAAAAGCGGGACACGTTTGAAAAAAGGTAGACTTTAAGAAAAATTTATAGGGTAAAACCCGGATAGTCGCCCCGGGGGTATAATTGCCTTGATTGCAATGACTCTAGTTTCGCGAATGAAACACGTGTTATTTTATTTATCTATCGAGAGACTCTGCAACACAACTAAATTGACCGTGTTGCATGTCTCTGTGCGATTGCATGGGACGGCTAGGCGTGATCAAAGTTTTTGCGGGTCTTTCTCGACGGGGTATCTATCCTAAACGTAATTTTGGATGCGGCAACTATCCCCTATATGATATAGTTGGGCAAAATTTTTGAGCTCCGCAAAAATCGCCAATACTCTGAAAGATAATGTTTATTCCTTCCATAAATTTGAAGACAATAAACCAAAGTACCTATCTACTCGTTTTACAAATAAAGAATTTTGCTTTTTGTACAAAGAGACAAAGTAATTGAAATTACTTTATCTCTTTGTACAAAAGCTGCCTCACTTTTTGAAATTACTTTATTTCTTTGTACAAAAAGCAAGATTATTTATTTGTAAAACGAGTACTTAGATAGGTACTTTAGTTTTACCCTACCTGTTCATCAGAGTAGTACTTAGTATTTTTCTGAGCTAACGCACTGTTAGTTTTATTTTTTATAGTAAGTAAGTACTATTTATCGCGTGAGAGCACAAAATTATATTTCACGTTATTAGGTCGTTCAAGGTATGGTTCATAATTTTCTATTTCCTGTTTATTTTAGCCAGTGGTATCTACATAATTTATATTCAATAGATCTCATAACGTATGTGGAACTTATTCACAGTCAGTAGATAAATTTTACAGATACCGTAGAGGTGTTACTTTGATTTGATTATGTGATTAGAATTTATTACCGCCCGTAAGCAAGATAAATTGCATATGTTCCATAATTTACCTGTAGCTTTGCTTTTTATTTTTGATAATCAATGACATTCTATTGATCTTAAATATATAGATCGGTAGCAAAGACTTCTATATGTATACTATACAAAGTTTTTATTTGTTTGTAAATACTTTATTGTACTATAAAAGTAATACACATAGTGTTAATAACATTTTTTGTACCATGGCGGACTTATCCCATCGGGGATCTCTTCCAGTCAACCACATAATACCCACAGGAAATAGACAGTTAAGCGAGGCGCATTAAATTAAGCGCAATGTCTAGATAAATACAAATATATACATAATAAACAAAAATAGGTACATAATAAAAAACATACATATGTAGTAAAGAAGTCTTTGCAAGGTAGGGACTATGTACAGAAACTTAGTATTAAATCATTAGTTTACTTTCGATTTTTCAAGCTTTGCAACAGCCGAACTTATGTAGAGTCGTCTTGATCTTGATGGACATTTTCAAAAGTAGCAAACCCATGCATAGACAGGCTATGTCTATGTGGCATGCTGGTAGTTGGACATTACGGACACTTTTCTTTGTATTTTTTTGTTTTGTAACCTTTTTTATCTATTTGTCTCACTTGCCCAGGGGCGGACTAAAGCCTAGGCAACCTAAGCACATGCCGAGGGCCAGTAATATTTGAGGCTCGAAAATTAGGTTTTTGGAGTGAAAAATTCTTTAGTAGACTCGGAAATACAATGTTGCCTAGGGACCGCTTTAGCCTTAGCCGGCACTGCACTTGCCACTTTAATTCGTACTACGTAGGTTACTGTAAAATTTGATGTAAGTATTAAATGAGTAAATAAGAACAAGTAGACTCCCATCGTAGATATATTACATATTTATTTGAATCCTAGATCTATGATCACATTTATATGATAGTGTAATCAGCCTTAGATTAGGTATGTGTACTTGCAAACACTTTTTAAACTACGAACAGTAGTAGTAGTGGTAATGAATTAAGGTGAGTTAAAATGCATAGACATAGTGTAACCGACGGCAAAATTTGCCCGACGGTGGTAGAATTAATCGCAATTTAGGACATATAAATAATTTAATTAATGGTTTAATCATCTAAAGCGATGCTAGAACAAAACTTCCGAAGTAATTATAGGTTATTAATCTGTGACTCAACTAAATAACAACAAAAAATAATATGAAAAACATAGTCATCAAAAACATGTCTCTCGATAAGCACTATGACTTAGGAACTAATAGGCAAAGTTTGCAAAATGCTGGATCTAATTAATCTATTTAATTTGGCATCTAGCATAATTTATGAAGTGATAAGTAAGTCTGAAGAACAACAACATTGTGGTCATTTTAACGGCCTTGATAAACCTTGTTTCTTTTGGTAGTTTATGGTTGGCTCATCTTCGAGCTCTTGGTCACTGTTGGCATAACTCAGTTATTGTAATACATAATTATTGTTAGTGTGTAGTTATGTACAAACTTTATTGCACAAAAAATAAAACAATAAACATTATATACATTAATGTAGTGTTGAAAATAGCGGACTTGTTTCATACGGGATGTCTTCCAATCAACCATAGGATGCCTGAAAAGATATAATAAAACTGAAAAGGAAGATAAAAATGAAAATTTTTCGTAAACATCCGCTTTTATAGGTTTTAACTTTAATAAATATTATAACAACGTGGTATCTTACTATTAAAGTATATTTATCTTTAGAAAATCCAATGGATAAATTCGGTAACATATGAGATGTAATAGCGAGAAGAAGAAGAAGCGGTGAACTGACATGTGTATCGAAAAATAATTCCCTATTTCCTAATCGAAAAATTTCCTAATCGACGGAGCGCATCCGTGCAAGCGGTTTTTTAAGATTTATTTATTACTTTATATGATGAGCAATAGGTCTTAGGCATACAAACAACTTTTACCGACATAATATGCAAATATATAAAATATTCTATATTTGTCCGTAAAAGTTGTTTGTATGCCTAAGACCTAAGTACAAAAAGTAGAAAGTGCGGGCGGGTGAGTTATGGAGTCTCCTTTTTGAAATTCGAGTTATAGAGTACTTATTAATTACTTATGTATTATTAATACTTCGTAGGGAAATAACATTTTGTTCGAGTTACAAATTCTAAATAACTCGAGATACCGCGTTTTTAGGTTTTCAGCGGAAGGGAGTAGGATTTTTTTTACTTAGGTAGGTACTGAGGATTTCGTCTTAACGAGGATCGAGTTATAGAAATTCCACTGTATATGACTCATAAGCCTTACTCTTCTGTACCGTGTCTTAGCTCTTTCAGATATGATCTGCAATATGTCATAGAATATGATACCATCCCACACTAACCACAATCTAACTGAGTAAGTTCATTCATCAAGAAAGTATTTATTGTGTCATCTACGGCAGTGTTCCCCAAAGTGTGTGCCGCGGCACACTGGTGTACCGCGGGCATTAGTTGGTGTGCCTCGGAAAAATAAAGTTATCTCATAAAGCTACATAAAAGGACGGAAGATAAATACTTAGGTACACAAATAAAAACAGATTTTTCATTTATGGTGTACCTCCAAAAATTTTCGTTTTACAAAAAGTTTGCGGAACACTGATCTACGGCATAGTATATCTAAGTAATAGTACTACGTGTTGTAATAGTAATAGTAGATAAGTATGTGTATTTTATATAAACCATAGGGTTACCTGACAGAGTGTAATAATGTTGCATTGAATTTCAATAGAGTATATATAATAGTTTTCTCTTAATATTGTATCGCGCTGCAAATTGTCTATTGATTAAAAAGTTCACACTCATATGCCAAAGTTGCAGTATTATCACGCCATTTTTATTTATCCACAATGAAAAGGAAACAACATCAGACTACAATAAACATAAAACAGCTGCTACTCGTATTATGCTAAAATGGAAAAAGATTGCAATAACAATTTTTTTTCTTTTCCTCACTAGGCAGGCATCCATTTAAATAAGAATAGATCTGATACAAGTACTGAATCAATGAAAGTAACCCACTGGGACTAGAAATTTTCGTTACTGAATCAGTAACCCACTGGGTAGTGGGTTACTGATTCAGTAACGAAAATTTCAAATACGCCCCCAAACAAGCTATTATCACAGTGTAAGTAATAGTAGGTACTACGTAATATTATTCTGTTTCTTCGTGTTTATTTTATAAGAGAGGGGGGCAAACGAGCATGTGGGTTACCTAATGAAAAGCAATCACCGATCCGTTGCCAGCCTATAATCTTTCCTTTCTTTCTTTCTGGTGACCTCACTCACTCGCAGGAACACAACAACCCTCAAGGGAATTGGTTATTTGTATATGTAGTCTACTCATGCAAGTTAAATTTGAACCAATTCCCAGTAGTGTCGATTGAGCTGAAATTTGGCACACTCGTACCTCAATGCCGTCATTTTTAAACCAATATGGCGAGTGCCACAAAATGGAGATTTTCTCTACTTGATGCAGTATGGATATGGCTATCAAATGAAACGTCTTGAAGAGCGAAACACACTACTTAGTGTGTTTCGCTCTTCAAGACCTTTCATTAACTTTTTAGTTCTCTTACGATAATTTCATACGTATGACGTAAGTTTCTCACGTAAGTTTTATACACCAGTATATTTTATCGTAACTCTATTGAAAAATGTCGTGTCGTGTGACACTTTGCCGAAAAATATAAGCAAACACGTTGACCCGGGTTTTTTCCATTTCGTAAATAATACCGGGTTTTTTTCTATATTTATAAGGGAAAAGCCTTAATTGTTGTTTTTTCATTATGCATTTTTAGTTATAAATATAATGCGATTAGAATAATCCTTAATATTGTAATCCATAAGGATTCCAAAAGAAAAGGTTTTGCAATCCTTATGGGATTACTGTCCGCCCGCAAAACTATAGGTAAGCTTCCAAAAGCGCAATTGGTAATTGCCGTCTTCTCTGCTTTATCATTTACTAAGTATGCTGTATTTTTTTGGACTTTTTATAATGCCATAGTGATTTAAGCATAATTCTAATAAATTTCGCTCTTGAAATCCAATATGTACATTACTTTAAATATTTCACTTCAAAAAATAATAATACAAATCATATTGTATTTTATTGTACTTATATATACCGGTATACATAGCGACTTGGTATTATACGGTATATTACATTCCGACTCTATTCGAGAGCAACCCTATTTTAATGCTCTAGCGACGTAATCTGAATCCCTCGCTGTGTTCAGGATTTAAAAAACGTTATCGCCCTTAAAATAGTTCTTGGCTCGCTTAGTAAACAATCTACTAATTAATTGCTAGTTACCGGTTAGGTATATCTAAATTAGTGAATATGACTGTGGGGTTATTTTACCCACACTGGTTGTAAAGTTGATCACAATTAACCGTGTTTCTTTACTACCATTATCGAAATTACCACCAAGGAAGGAGATCCTGCATTGGCAGCGGGGGTGGTCGTCCGCGAGCATTTTTCATGTTGCCAGCGTTAATTCTGACTACGGTAACCGCTTGGCATCAGAGGGGCCGTATGCTTGTCTGCTACCCGACATAGTATAAAAAAAATGGGGTGTGGCTGTGTCATGGACACGGCCGTGTGTTTTACAAACGTACGTGAATACGTTATATGCACTAAAATTATTTCAAAATGGCAGCGCTTCTCCCTCCCCGCACGCATTGTTCCATAGTCCTTACTTAGCGTAATAAATTATTTGATCCTTCATCTATCCAATGGTGTGATTGAATTTTGGATGTATAGTATAGATTCCAGAGCAAAGTGAGCGACGTAACTAAACGGGTTGCGAAGTTGAAGTGGGAGTGGGCAGGCCATGTCGCCCGGAAGGAAGGCTCGTGGTGCAAGGCAGTGGTAGAATGGCGACCGTGGGACGAAAAACGCCCACGAGGAAGACCACAGATGCGTTGGTACCACGATATCAAGAGAATGGCTGGAACGAAATGGATTGAAATTGCCCAAGATCGAAGAAAATGGCATAATATGAAGGAGGCCTACACCCTAGCGGTAGAGAAAGGCTAAAGAAGAAGAAGAAAAAAGAAGAAGTATAGATTCGAAACTACAACGCCAAACTGTAATTCCCCGATTTTGTTATCATTAGATTTCTTGGCCTGTCACCGTATGGTAGCAAATTTAAAGTCCTATTCACGTCAACAATTATCTGCAAAATTGGATTAACTTTTATCTGTCCTTTGTACTGAACCATCGAAAGAAATGAAACAAAATTATTGAAATCCGTTGAGGAGTTTCAGAGCTTATTCAGACAAATTTTCAGACAGATGGAGACACCAATTTTACTTATTTATATCAGTAGGTATACATGTAGGTAGGTATACCTTAGTATGTACTTAATTTATGTTTAAAAACAACGGAGTCACAGATGTTTTATCTTCTTTTTAACCGACTTCAAAAATGGAGGAGGTTCTCAATTCGACTGAATTTTTTTGTATGTATGTTATTGAATATCTTCGCGAATTGTGAACCGATTTTCAAAATTCTTTTTTTATTTGAAAGGGTATGATTGCAAGGTGGTCCCATATTCACCAAGTCAGGATCTGATGATGGGATCCCAGGGAAATCAAGGGAAACCCTTAAATTTTATAAGCAGGTGTGGTCAAATTCTGTTTTTTTATTTGAATTGGTATGATTGCGAGGTGGTCCCATATTCACCAAGTCAGAATCTGATGATAAGATCCCATAAAAATCGAGGGAAACCCTTCAATTTGCCGTATGGTTACCGGCAAAATAAAATTGCGCCACTCAATTGCTCTGCGCTGGATGTTGTACAAGGCGACTAAGGAATCTTGTGTGATGCAATAACTTTTCTCCCGGAAGACGGGCAGCAGTGTCTCCCGGGGTTCCACCAATAAGCTGCGCTCGCCAACTGAAGTCGGTTTATATTTTTTTTATAAATTCAACTTTTATTTATTTGTGTAAACCGGTCCTCACTCGGGGAACTTTTTGCCAATAACAAGTTACCTCCACTATATTTCATTATATTTGAGTTTGCATCCGTCAAGGATAAATGTGACTGTAGTAGGTAGATACAACTACCTATCTACTTATTATTTGTTTAAGGTTCGGATTGACTTGTTTACAAGTATCAGGTAGGTAAGAAACATCATCGTCGCATGTCGTAGATTTATTTTTATAGTACCGAGAGTCGGGGTCGGTTGCACGCAAACGTAGGCATGATTAAAATTTAAAAATATTTTATATTAATAACGTGAATGGTTTACTTCCCAGTGCGTTCCGACTTCCGACCAAAGATTATAATCCCTACTAATGTTATAAATGTGAGTTTGTTTGTTATGCTTTCACGCCGAACCTGAGTACTTACTCAGGTTCGGCGACCGATCATCATAAAACTTTATACACACATATTCTCAAAGGAATTAGGAAGGACATAGGATACGTTTTATTAAACAAGTTAAATTAATAAAAAAGAAATCAAAAAACCCGACTGTGCATAAAATAAATGAAAATTAGAAGAAAAAAAAAATACTCGAACGATAATTTTGCGGCTCACAGCCGCCATATTGTTTTTTTTTTATATTTGATATATAGCCTATGTCACTCGCGTGATTAAGACGAATGTAACGACACCTCTTATGTTGAAATTTGTCAAACGGTTTAGGCTGTAGAACATGCCAAATAAACATACATACATACGCTCGAAAAACATTACTGTCCTTCGGCAGTCGAGTAAAAAAAATAAACGCGGGCGAAAATAAGCGCGTGGAAGCTAGTAGGTATATAATAAAAATATAAAAAAAATACGAAAAAATCTTACAATTTTACACTTTGAATGATAAACAAACTTATTTTATGATAGAAATTTGAATGATAAACAAACTTATTTTACTTAATACTATTACTCGTAATTCCATGGATAGTAGTCATTCGCATTAAAAAAAACCCTATCGCAACTTCAAGAGAAAAATAGCCGAATGTTTTTTCCAAAAGGTATAGAATCATCAAAACAGCACGTAAGTAATTCCACAGATAGCACCTCTCAATATTTTGGCCAGTGCTGCTTGTGGAATATTAAATATTAACCTACGAATAAATATCTCATTAAACATACCTTTTGGAAAAAACATTCGGCTATTTTTCTCTTTCATATGTGATATTATTATGCCCTCGTACGCTTAACGTATTATATTGTCATTATATGATAGTCGTTAAGGCAAGTCATTGGCCTTTAGGCGGCTAGAAAACACTGGCCTCCGCCAATTCGCAGTAGAGTAGCGTGGTGGAGTATGCTCTAAACCCCTTCGATTCAGGGGAGACCCGTATTCCAGCAGTGGGATGAATAAGGGTTGTCGACGTCGACGATCCAATTGTAGCTTTTTGAGTTCCTGCACATGTCGATTTCGTTAGCACCTATTGGATTGGACGTTTGTTGGTTCGTCCCACCTTGTCCAGGTGTAACAGCAGCCCTAGTTGTGTTCCATTATTTACCTATGTATTGATTTTGGATATTATCATATGTAAATATTCAAAATTAGCTTTACTGGAATATAGCATATTATTACTAGTTAATGTACCTTTCTAATAATGTAAGAATTATTAAAATTAAAGCTGTAGTTTCAGAGTTTATTATGTATGTAATTACAAACAAATCTTTACACTTTTTAAGTATGTACATACGTAATGAATATGCGCAAAGTTTAACAATTGGATGCTGTGAGTTATAAGGAATAAATAATTTTAAAACCATGAAGGTTTCTACCAGCTAAGCTAACACAATTGCTACTAATCTAGGCTGAAGTTTTATTTTCGCAATCAATAAATCTGTTGGTAATCGGCTTCAACTTAGCTCTGGGGCCCTACCGCCGCAACTGAAGTCGATTGCCATCGGTTTTTTATCCCAATAATTGGTCTTATCTTAAAAAAAAAAAAAAATTCAAAATATCTTTATTCCTTGGACTTTATAAAGCACTTAGAAACGTCATACAAATTAAATATAAGAATATGTATAAATCATTACTACTCTAAATCCGCAGAGCTTAGATTCACTTTCATCACACTATCTTGAATGTGAAAGTGAATTTAAGTGCCAGTTCCAGCGACGGGGCTTCTTGAGAAGAACTGGCAAGAAACTCAAGGCCGACTCTTTTAATTGCCAATAACGTTACATTAAATACAAATACAATCATTAACATAACATAACAAGAGCAATTCATTTCCAAATACTTTTATCATTTATGTAATCCGAGATACAATAGTAAGCCTTTTGACATAGTCTAGTTTTGATATATTTCTTAAATTTACCCATGGATAATTTAAACGCGTCGTTTGGATTTAGGTTAAAGTTATTGGCAAACATCTTCAGCTTAGTCAGGGTTTACCAACAATCTAAGCAGTAGTCTCATTTTCGCATTAAAAAAATCCGGTGATAATCGGCTTCGGCGGTAGAGCCTCTGGTTAAAATAATTCACTTTCGGCTGCCTCTTGCCGAAATTGAATAAAGGAATATGAATGCACGACAGCGTTATCGAAGAGGCGTCGCGCTGAGGGCAGGGTTTCATCATACTTTGTTGCGTAGGCTGGCCACTATCGCCAATAGGCAAATCAAGTTCGTTCGCGCATTTCATTATCTATTTTGGGGCTTTGAAATTGTTTTTAGTAAATTCAAAATTCTAATACGTAATATTATATAATGTATTTTTATGATTTTATTATATAAGAGTTGAAAATGCGGACTTAACTCTAAACGCAAAACTTATTTGCCTCTGGGCCCTTGTGCGCACTTAGACTTGTCTTACACTTTTTTATAAATCATCAAAAAATCAAGTCAGTCTATGTCTACGAGTCAAGAAAAGGTTGGATGGTAAAGAAATTGAACATATGAAAGGGTATATCAATTTAGGTCTCAACATCAACCCATAATCATTCCACTGTTCGGACACGGTTTTTCCTTAAATAGAAGCGGTTTAGAGCATATTCCACCAAGCTGCTCGACTAATTTATCCTTTTAGTTATATCCATTTAAACTATAAATTACTTCTCAATATATTAAAGTCTAAGGGCTTGATGCAGAATACTGGTATATTTTTTATGATCTACACTAGCTGACGCGACAGACGTTGTTCTGTCTAACTCTTGAATTGAAATTTGGTTTCGCGCAAGCTGTCAAATGACGGATAGTTCTGTCAAACGCCATAAAGTTGCATATTATAAAAGTTGATAATGGTCCTTCAATTTTCAGTGCAACGCTTATTTTTTTTTCTTTCATAAGAACCTTTTTCTGAAAATAACAAACACAACAAGTAAAGAATTTGCGAAATCGCGTCCTGCTGTTCACGCGTGATGACATGACCAAGGGAAATATGGATTCATTGTTATATATACAGATAAGTATATGTACTATATAAATAAGGTAGGTACTACGATAATAACATTAAAAGATTTATAACGAGTATAAACTTTTATAAATATGCAATAACAGTATATAACTAATGTGCACGTCTACATAGCCTACAATATAATAAAAAGTTGTATCTACAGTGTGAGCATTCATAAGTCATGAATGTGGATGAAGCTAGAGCCATTTTTATCGTCAGAAAAAAAAAGAAATTTTATTGTTTTATTACCTTGTGTGGCCGCTCGTCCGCTGTTAGAACAAAAAGTTTTTATTTTATTTAAGCTAACTATTATGGTATTTACCTATATAAAATAACATACATAGCCTATAAAATAAAAAAGGTACCCAATAAGTTGTCAATACCGTTATATAATCATCTTTGTTACTTCTTAATATTTTTATTATAAAATAAAGCATAAAGTCAAATCCGCCATTTTGTAAATGGCGGATGTTACAAAAAGTAGTCGTGACCAACTGATACATTGTAGCAAACAATGTGTGGCCGGTTCGCAACGTTGCCCAACCTCGCACACACAATAACACATGATTGTTACGTAACGTTGAAATAAACAAGCGTAGGTGCTACATTATAATTGTATAGAACACTAGTCCAATATCGTATTCGTCCCACAAGTTCGTCCCGAACTCTTATTTCGACCCCTCATATTTTAGTTTGCTATTTTGTTTCAATTTTATTAAACTTGTCGAAGTACAGCCCGTCATCATATTCTTCAGCCTGTATCTACCCACGTAGGGTTGCCAAGTCGCCAAACCTAATAGCCAGATAGACCAGCAAGTTTGGCCGGACATTTGTGTAAAAAAGACCGGACACCGTACGTTATTATGGATTTTGTGTTGTATAAATATAAAATCAACGACTCGCTCTGCGCTCGGCCACGCTCGGCGCTCTCGCTCGTTTGCATAATGTAAAAAGCCTAACAAAAGCCGGACCGTCTGTCCGGCCAAAATAAACGGTGTCCGGGTTACACCGTTTATTTTGGCCGGACATGCAATCAAAAAGCCTAACTATGTTCGGCTTTATCCGGACGCCTGGCAAACCTATACTCACAGCTGGCCTTTCGCTAAGCTTTCTATCAAATATGATCCTCCGCCTTCCGCATCCATCCGCTTTCTTGAGGTCATCGGATTACCTAGAAGGGGGACGTCCAACGCTTCGTCGTCCCACTGACGGCCTCCGCTACCTTCCATCCCCATCTGCCATCACTCGGCAGATGTGGTCGGCCCATTGTCACTTCTTCTTACAAACTCTGAAGGCTATGTCGACAACTTGATGTTGAATAGTCGAATGTCGAATTTCTTTATTCCGGATTCCATCCCTCAGAGAAAACCCGAGCATAGCCCGCTCAGTACAGTCAGTAACCAGGGTAAAATTAAAAAATTATTAACCCCTGCCCGAGATAAACATCTATTTCCTGCTCCATCAACAGTCCTTGTCCTTTCGGCAGGTATATATGTAGAGAAATCTCAGATCACAGCAAACAAGGGAGAAATCAAATTAAACAATAAGTATGTATGTAGTTTGTGAAGCTATAAAATAATAATAATAATAATAATACAATAAGGCCCGCAGGACTCTCAGCTCTGGCTTGCCTTCATTGGCCGTCCAGAGAGGAGCCGCTAGAGCTATATGCTCCAGGGGTGGAAGTGTTAAAGGGCATCACGCCGCGAGTAACTTCGGAGAAAGCGCAGCACACCTCTCGACATCCCTGAGTCACTCACACCGGTGTTGCCCCCGGCCGTTTTCCTGGCATTTCGGGGGCCCATCTAGTGAGTGGCAAGCCACCGCCTGCCGCAAATAACTAGCAATAAAAGCAGTTATGGCAGGCGTCCGTCCCTCTTCTGTAATAGCCCGGTATTAAGTTCACCCAGATCTCATCTCCATAGCCCATTTATTTTCCATCACACTTCGCAATAGTCTCAACGCCTGCCGAGACCTGCTCATGGGTATATCGTTCCATTGACATATCCTGGAGCGGGTCACGGCGGGCGTACAACATCACATCAAACTTCTCAAAGGGGCCTCTACGCGTTGGATCCATATCCCCGCGCATGCCTATCAAATGACCGGGCCTGACCCGTGAGTTAAGAGAGATACATAATAATAATAATAAGTCCGCAGGGCAGCTTGTGTGGCGAGCTGTTGTGTGAGTAGCGACACCACGGACCCGAGTCTCCAGAGAGTCGGTCAGGGCCTTCGTCTCCGGCGTGTCTTCATCGGTCGGAGTGTAAACACAAGAAGGCCCGTAGGACTCTCAGCTCTGGCTTGCCTTCATTGGCCGTCCAGAGAGGAGCCGCTAGAGCTATATGCTCCAGGGGTGGAAGTGTTAAAGGGCATCACGCCGCGAGTAACTTCGGAGAAAGCGCAGCACACCTCTCGACATCCCTGAGTCACTCACACCGGTGTTGCCCCCGGCCGTTTTCCTGGCATTTCGGGGGCCCATCTAGTGAGTGGCAAGCCACCGCCTGCCGCAAATAACTAGCAATAAAAGCAGTTATGGCAGGCGTCCGTCCCTCTTCTGTAATAGCCCGGTATTAAATTCACCCAGATCTCATCTCCATAGCTCATTTATTTTCCATCACACTTCGCAATAGTCTTAACGCCTGCCGAGACCTGCTCATGGGTATGTTGTTCCATTGACATATTCTGGAGCGGGTCACGGCGGACGTATAACATTACATTAAACTTCTCAAAGGGGCCTCTACGCGTTGGATCCATATCCCCGCGCACGCCTATCAAATGACCGGGCTTGACCCGTGATTTAAGAGAGATAATAATAACTTTATTTCATAAACTTAGTACACAGTACACCAATTAACATTACATTACACAAAAAGTAACTGTTTGAAGATTATACTTACACGTTGTTTGACATACGTTATCCACATATATCCCTTATCCTAAGGTAATTGTCGACGACTGATCCTGCTTTTAAAAACGTGAGTATCTATAATACATATTAAATTTAATTCTACATTCCAACCTTTTAAAGCGTATCATAGGGAAATGTGTTTCTGTGAATCGTTAAGTTTTGAAGTGGATTCATGCCGTCTTGTAAGCTGATTATTAGGATAAGACAGCTTTTTTGGCTGTAAAGTGCTATCATCATCATCATCATCATCATCAGGTCATTTTAGTCTCCACTACAGGAGCACGACCCTCTCTCGTCCGTCCCTGACAGAAGGAGGATTTGGCCTACACTCCCCACGCTGGCCAGACGGGTTGGGGAGGCCTGATCGATGTTTTATAATGTATTTCCCTTAGTCGCCTTGTGCGAATCTGAAAAATCCACGGGAAGAGACGGAGTGATTCTATTCTAGTCTGCCGGGAACCACACGGCCAACGGTAAAGGGCTATATTATATATTGGCGATATTGGCTTGCAATTCTTTCTCCTAAGAGAGCCTGGATGCCATAACGTCCCGGAGAGATATTTCAATTGTGTAAAAAATTTATTGTGAGTGGACCGTGAGGAGTTGCCGAACCTGTTCCCAATGAGCCCACACGGTCGTTTGTCCAAGAGTCCAAGTAGGTACCATTTGCAATTCTACCAGCGTCCAACTAATCTCGTCATTCAGGACAAATTCCAGGTATTGACTGAAGGTCGTGCTTTTGAACCGCCCTGTGGAACCTCAAGTTCCTAGTCGACGCTTGGGGGCTGATGTGAATTTGCAGGGACGAGCAACCGCGAAACGGCACATACGGTTTTTTATTTTGCCTACGTTTTTTTATTCATTTACGGTTTTCTTTTTACCAAAAGTTTTCTACCAAAACTATTAATAGATAGTTTGGATAATCTTTAGGACCAACCAAACGGTACCTAAAGGTTTTTTTTGTGATTTACAAAATTGTCAGTCGCAAAGAATAGAAGATAAAAAGATAGTTCGATGAAAATCGGAAACATAGACATAAATGTGATTAATAGGTCAACCAAACGAGACACTAGAAGGCCATTCGTCACATATCCAATGTTCTAATGTAACACAATGGAAAATGTTATGCAAAATGACCTGTCCTCACACCATAACCTCTACCGCGAACGTATTATTTGGATGAATTCATGTTATTTTAATTACTTACTATGAATACATTTGAACCTTATGCGGTATGCATAAGTGTCACTGTAAATCTTTTCCCCATAACAGGACCGTCTCCAGAACACTTGGCGGTAGATCCGCAGATTCTGGTGTTGATAAAAACCGATGATCATATAAACAAATGGATAACAAACCTTAGTGTGACAACTGGTCACTAAGGAATAGGGTAAACTTTTTGATTCTACTAACAAGAAACGCAAGATTTTTATTGAACTGATGTCTACTCTTGTGTTTCGTAGTCAACTCTTATTCATCCCACTGTTGGGATAGGGGTCTCCCCTCATTCGAAGGGGTTTAGAACGTAGGTATTCCACCACGCTGCTCAACGGCGGGTTGATGGACTCTTGTATTTAGGTATTATTAATTTGTTATGTGCTTACTTTCAAGAATACAATCACTGATACAATATATGAACATGGCCTATGTTTTGCTTCCCTTTCTTTTCTCGTATTTTGTCAGTCATACCTATATGAGTGAGTATGCCACAAACCTATTTTGTGTATTATTTTTAATAGCCAATACAATAGTAGTCACAATGGCCTCCGTACCTATTTCAAAATTATGTTATAAAATATAAAAAAAATGTTCTTTTTAATTACTTTCTTTGGTTTTGTAACGTGCAATTACGTACAATTGTGTCTATATTATTGACGTGACAACGTCTTATAAATTGGTTAGCCGGGTGACACTTCAAGAAACTGGGTCACGTTATGCGCTTACAATGAGAGCGAGTGAAAGGCGCGTGCCTTTCACTCGCTCTCATTGTAAGCGTGTCGTGGACGCGTGTCCCTTCTAAGAGCGAGAGAGACAGACATAAAAAGTGAAAGGCATGCGTCCCTTCCACTCGAAAACATTTTACCACTCAAAGTCGTTGTCACGTAAAACTTTCGCCCGTATACCGACTTTACAGGCAACCAATTTTTTTTTAATTATATTTACCGTTACTCGATTCTCCCGGTGATATGGAATCGCCATCCCATCGTAACGTAGAACCATTATCGGTAGTAGATTATACATCTGGGCAACCTGAAACGACGACTGACGTCATACATGTACACAATGTTGTATAAATTATTTAACACGTCACCACGTTTCTGGGATACTATTGCACAATATTATCCTCGATTTCTCCTTAACAAAGCAAACGCTTTACTTAAATTGACGTAGATTTACTATTTTTAAAGGTCCAGTTTTTATTGAAAGCTGTCAAACCATTACTGAAAATCTGTTCTATCAGTTAGCATTACATATCTCTTTCTACCGTACAGTGTGACTGCTAGTAACATCACGCTCGTTCAGCCGTTTGTTCCTCTGTTTAGGGAACATTGTAAAGTTAATATACTTTATGATGTTTGCTAAACATGACTAACCTCAATCGTGATATGGCAGTTCAAAAAGACAAGGTAACGACCATGTCCATGCATAATTAACTTAAATTTTTCATACTGTTGGGTTTACAGTATGATAACTCTACCAAGGTAAATGTCCAACATTAACAATGTCCAATACACTACAAATGTCAAACCATAAAAATGTCCATTTATAAAAAAGTCCAACCATGTTCTCTATTTGACAAACAATGTTGCACTGCATAGGCCACAAATAACTTCAATTGAAGTTCACCAGTTTTGATGTTTCATGTTTATAAGATTGACTTTTTATTAGTTTTAAATGATATCAACGAGTAATAGTCAGTACTGTCATAATTTATTTTTATTTTTTATACCTATAAACAGCAAGAAACAAATTTAGTTTTACTATATACTTATTATCGAATGAGCTGTGTTAAAGGTCCATTCTTAAATTATTTTTTATACTTCCTTACCTAGTCAGGGAATTCGAATTTCGATCTTAGACTTGGATCAAGTCCAAATTTTACAGTAACCCTAAGTGCAATAATACTAAATTTAAGAGGCTGCGTGAAACGTTAATTTTTGTACTGTCTCAATACTGTCTTTCAGTCATGGCTTGGAATATGTAAAGGTAGGAGTAGAAGCCTATTTTTCTCTTCAGGGTTAAACTTGGCTTATCTATGACGATTTTCAATAAAAATGTTTCAGCTGTGCAGAAAGAAAGAATAAATAAAAAGAAAAAAGACACACTTTATTTATTACTGAAAAAGTTAGTTAAGTATGACTAGTTATATTGTTTTCTAGGGATAGGGGATAGGGTCATGGGCTGACTCATAATAATTTTAATTTTTTAAAGTGTCATGTCTATCATAAAATGCAGCTACAAATTATTAGAAATTTGATATACCCCAACAAGCAATTTTGTCAAACTGCTGCTATTATCATTGAGCATAACATTAGATGTTATTTTGCGTTTACTGGAGCGGTTGAGTGTTAACGCGTGCCTTGGGAGCGAGTGCACGGTGTGAGCAATTAATCCGGGGACAGCGGGCCGGGGCCGGGACGGCGCGGGATGCTCCCGACGACAATCAGAGTCAACGGCGCCCCGGGGACCGCGGTGAACAAAGTTAAATCTTTGCCAACTTCTATACCACATTTTGTCGTCGACGCTTGTCCGCTACGCGTTGCTATGTAATATGCTTATTCATTGTCGATGCTGTTACAGATAAACGGAACCGTGTAATGCTGCAATTCTATACAATTCTTAGGAAACATATAAAACAGTAGTTTGGGTAACTCTTCGTTCAGTTTAGGATTTGTTTTGTGCTATGCAAACAACGTAGCAAACTTTGTTTGCTCTCTATAATCCTTCGTTATGTTCGAGATTCAATATAGAGTCGTTGACTACATCCTATTACCACAAAATAAGAAATAGTATTAGTGAATAATCAATTAATGAAAAAAACATGAATATTTTTACAGTATATTTTGAACTATCAGGAAGGAAAGGACGTGACTAAAATGTGACAAAATCTTACCTGAATTCTACTGGTAATATACTCTAGAATAAATAATATTTGTGTATATTTCAAATATACATTTACCCCAATTAAAATAAGAATTTAAATTTTAAAGAAAATTACATCTTAAGCCTTGCCCACCTATAAATTACTTATGAAATCTAAGTTCAATACTTAATTCCAAAATTCACGTCTCAAACATCTATTTCTTTGATCTATCAATGTAAAATTTCGTTTTCACATTCATTAGTACTTTGTTTACTTCTGCTTAGTAATATAGGCATTAGTATATCCAAGATCGTAGGTGTACACGCCATTATAACTTATTATATAATGCCTAGATTACTAAGCAGAAATAAACAAAGTACTAATGAATATGATATAATGTAAACATTATCTACTTAATAAACTATCTACTCTATAATCTATCTAAGTACTTAATAAATTAAGTATTTTCTCTCATTTTATTTTCACAAACACTTTGCACAAACCGACACCATTTTGAGTAATAAATATCTTGTTTGGAGCTACACCGCCAAAAGAAACATCACAGGGGGTCCGAGTGGATCATTATACATTTGACGCCTTTCAGTGGAAAGTCACTTTGAATGGGTTTGAATACCAACATTGTGACAGTGTTGAAAGCTCTTACTTATGTCGCCGTTCAACAGATGCAAAAAAACAGAACAGTAGTTGACAGAAAGTGGGTTATTGTTTGGGACCCTGACTGATTTGTTTAGTCGAAGCGATTACCGCCTACGGTGACAGTTCTACATGGCGTCACGCTGTGAAAGATTATTTTGGCAGTGTCAAACAAGATTAACAATGGACCATCAGTACTGACGCAGAAGCGTTGACTGCTATCAATCAAGAGCTAATTATGTACCTCAAAATTTGTATACAGAGAGCGAAATAAAATTGATCGATTGTTTGAAGATACACATATATGCGACTGCAGTGTCAGCTGTATCGCCATTTTTTTCGACAAGTTGGAATTATACGACTAAGTTCTTCGATTGATTTATGAATGGTTTACTAATTCCAATCACTTAATTAAATACAATCATATAATTATGTATAACGAGCGGAATACTCTACGCTGTAGCGTATTCTGTTGACAAGAATAACATATAGAAAAAAAACCGGCCAAGTGCTAGTCGGACTCGCGCACGAAGGATGGGTTTGGGGTTTGGGGTGTAAGTGGTTCATCAACATCTTTGAACCAAAGCCAACTTCACCTGCAAGCGGTGCACCCTGCTGACTAACAAACGAAGCTCTGGCGAAAAGAGAGGTAGGGAGCGTAATTGTAAGCTACCCGACTGGGGAATGTACCTCCACCTCACAGAATACCGCAGCCAAATAACGGTTCCCTTGAGGGCTGTTGTGTTCCTGCGAGTGGGTGGGGTCACCAGAAGGGAGGGAGATGCTGCGATGGCAGCGGGGGTGGCGGCGCGCGAGCGATATTTTATGTTGCGAGCGTTAATATGGCTACGGTAACCGCTTCACATCAGGCGGGCCGTATGCTTGTCTGCCACTCGACGTGGTATAAAAAAAAAAAAAAAAAATAAAAAGGTTTCCGTACCATTATCTATAAAAACGGCAAAAAAAATCACGTTGTTGTATGGAAGCCCCCCTTAAATGTTTGTTTTATTTTTATTTAATTATTTATTTTTATAGTGCATATATAACTAAATATTATGTGAGTATTTCAAACGTCTACCTGTTGCCGTTATCAATTGCCAGCAAAAACGACCAAAAAATCACGTTTGTTGTATGGGAGTCCCCTTAAATATTTATTTTATTCTATTTTTTAGTATTTGATGTTATAGCGGCATCAGAAATACATAATTTGTGAAAATTCCAACTGTCTAACTATCACGGTTCATGAGATACAGCCTGGTGACAGACGGACGGACGGACGGACGGACGGACGGACGGACGGAAAGCGGAGCCTTAGTAATAGGGTTCCTTTTTACCCTTTGGGTGCGGAACCCTAAAAAAGACTAATTTCAAAAATCCTTTTAAATGTATAATATTTTTCCTTTAACTCAAGGAATTTATTTTTTCTTTAAGGTAAAAGAAAAGTATATCATTAAATCATTTCCTTTCGGTTGGTAATTTTAGATGACTGTCATTATTCAGATATGTTCAAGTGCTCCAGGATAAGTGACAACTTTACCGTGTGGGTTATTTTGTGTATGTTATAGTCAATACCCAAAATCTAGGTGCTCCTAGGTTTGACTAGTTAAACCTAATCTCATCTTCACCTCCCTCAAAAGCAAGTCGAGCCTCGCTCGGCTTGTTGATCACAAGCTGAACCTAACCTATCGTCGACTTGGTTTTGGAGGAGGAGGTGAAATAAGCAGTTTAACTAGTCAAACCTAGGAGCACCTAGATTTCGGGTAAAGACATTTATACTATTCTTGTCACGAAGGGGCGATATTTTAGTATTAAGTATTAAAGACAGGATCCGGAACGAAGAAATTCGACGGAGATCAAAAGTGGTCGACATAGCTCTCATAGTCAGTATGCTGAAGTGAAGTGGCAGTGGGCTGGCCACATCTGCCGAGTCAGCGGAAAATCCTAGAGTGGAGGCCATGTATGGGGCGACGATGCGTAGGGTTGGACCGATGACCTCAAAAAAGTGGCTGGTAGCGGTTGAACGTCGAAAGCGGAGGATCGCATATGGTGGAAAGCATTATCCAGCAGTGGGTAGATACAGGCTGATAATGATTAAGGATACGCCCTAATGAATTCAATAATGATCCGTTAACGTTAACTTGCGAATGACTCGGGTCACCCCTAAACAGACATAAAGCAGCGTGTAAAGTGTGCGCGTCGTCGCTTTATGGCCCGCCCTCGCTTACAGCCCCACGGCACGGCTACAACAGGCCGCTTCTCGGGGGAGTGTCGGCTGTCGGCTCCAACTTTAATACGTATTCAATAGTATAGTATGTATTTGTATATATTTGATGTATTTGTATAGTATGTATTTGATGTATGTATTTGTAAACATTACTCAAAATAATGCAATTACGAAATGATTTCATTGTTACATTGGTGGATATTTTTTTTTTTATACTACATCGGGTGGCAGACAAGCATACGGCCCGCCTGATATGAAGCGGTTACCGTAGCCATATTAACGCTCGCAACATTAAAAATATCGCTCACGCGCCGCCACCCCCGCTGCCAACGCAGCATCTCCTTCCTTTCTGGTGACCTCACTCACTCGCAGGAACACAACAACCCTTAAGGGAATTGTTATTTGGCTGCGGTATTCTGTGAGGTGGAGGTACAGGAATGTACATGCCCCAGTCGGGTAGCTTACCATTACGCTCCCTACCTCTCTTTTCGCCAGAGCTTCGTTTGTCAGTCAGCAGGGTGCACCGCGTGCAGGTGAAGTTGGCTTTGGTTCAAAGATGTTGATGAACCCCTTACACCCCAAAGTGGATTTATTTTATATATACATACCATATATGGCCGTCATTCGTCGAGCTCAAAGATACTTTTTTAACCTACCTACGCAAAAAAGCATGCAGCCCGCCTGATGAAATTAGTAGGAGTAAGAAGCTTTTGGAATTTGATTTCCCCTCTTGGCAATGTGAGATTCCACAGCTTAATAGTAATATGCTTACTAATATATAATTCGCTAGGTACTAAGACACTAAGCCATACGATATGCCAACTTGTGGAGCTCAATTATTAGTCACTAGTTTCCCGAATCTTTGCCCGCGTGCATTTTGTTTATGCTTGTTTTTTATTTCTATTGTTCACTTCTAGGGTTTGAAGTAACAACAGGGATTGTAGTAACAACCTTTTCTTCAAACCCTCCTATTTTTTTAAATTGTTTTTTTATGAATGAGTCTAAGAACAAAATTCTGAGTCACAAGATATTTTTTTACATTCATCTATTCTTAACTTACAATGCCTATTTACCCTTAGTGGTATGAAGTCACTAAAATATTTTGCTACTGCTTGCTTAGGCCATAAAAGGGTTTTTTTTTGTTCAAATTTAGTTTTTGCTGCGTTGATGAGTCATTCACACGGAATTCAAATTCCAAAATCCTCCGTACTAGTAATATCATCTGTTATCGTAATAAATCTCAAGGAATCTGAAATCTCACTGAAGTGGGAACACGAATTTGATACAAGTATCAGAAGAGTTAGTTATCTATCGGTAGTGCGATACCGATATTGACCGCGCCCTACTTCATCAAAAACGCATTATACAAGCTTATAAGAAGGCAAGCGCGATATGACGCGCGATTGAGTCAACACGTTCAAAGGCGCCGCGCCGCGCCGCGCCGCTATCGGCGCAACTCGCGATTATCGCGTATTAACTGAAAGCGGGATTTCGGCAGGCCGACAAAGCGCGATAACGGCTCGATTAATTGTTTTCTTTCCACTATTCACGCCCTACACTATGTTCGACAAGTTCGACAAGCAATCCATTCTGTTTGATACGTTATACACGTGTAATCGCTAAACGCTCGCCGCGGCGGCCGTCGGCGATATCAAGGGCTGCTTCAATTTTGTGCTTCGCGATTGTTTACTGTTGTAGCTTGACTAATTTTATAGGCAATTTTAGTTTTATTGCGTTGAACGGTGTACTGCCCGTTAAATGTATCTCAGGTTTATTTTCTGTGGTATGAAATACAGGTAGGGAGTTAGTGATACTTGAAAATTTTCTTTTAATTAGAATTTGCTGCAATTGGAATGTAAATAGCAGATCATAGTCTTTAAAGCCTAACGGTTTACAAACGGGGCTCTAGAGACGGGACACTATATGTATTTAATTTAGAAACAGTCCGTGTGGCACAGATTGTGGATATTTTATTTATGGTTTTGCAAATAAAAAAATTCCGGCAGGATTGTTATGGCCTGCCAGTGATAAGGAAGCCTCAATACGTTCTGTTTGGGCACCTTTTGATATACCAACGCGTTCACACATCATTATAATTGTATTTCAATTTATTATTTGTATGTTGACTAAATAATTTACATTAAGTTAATTAATTACCTACCAACTTTTACAAAAATCAACTTTTGCAAATATCAACACGTAGTGAATAGTCCTGCGGTACTGAAAAGTCACCAACAATATGTTATTATATTAAGATCTTGAACTATTCCCGCAAAAAGATCATGTCTCTCCATTTTCATCTTTTTCTTTATCTTCAATGTGGAAGAAGGACAAACAACCAAACAATTTTATGGTAGCTTTACCAGCGTAGTCATGTTTTTTTAATAAAATTTTATTTTATCGTGAGAATAAGATCTTTACGGGTTAAAAAGTCCTCCTGCCTGACCATAAACTATCCCCATGACAAAAAAAAACCATATCAATCCATCCAATGATTCCTTTCGACTAAACACACTCTCACATTTATAATATTAGTATGAATTATAGAACGCGATTAAGTTATATACATTTATATAAACATTAAATTATATACATTTATTATTTATTTGCTAAGCCATACGCTTACTTGTTATTTTCTAAAAAACTCCAAACCCTGACAAAGTAATCTTATCACGTTAGTCAAATGACAAAAGGTTTGAAGGTGCAGCATTAAATGATAATACCTAATAAGTATTGTTGTTAACATGGTCTATTATTTCTCAATTACGGACTATATATTTTCGGTGCTGAAGATCATAGTTATCTTTATAATAAACTAGCTCATCCGACAGTCATTGTCCTGTCTCCCTAACTATGAATATTGTTAATATATTGTTCGAATTGGTTATGTGCACGCTGTCAAATGACCGATAGGTAGTACTGTCAATCGCCGTAAAGTGACATTAGTAAAGTTTGTAGTTTGTAGGTGGGTCTTTTGGCAGCACTGTAGCATAGGGTCCAATCATTTGTCAATTCATAGCATCTTGTCAAATGTCTTGTTGACGTCTTGTGTTGTCTTGTCGTCTTAAAGTTTCACTGTCAAAAAATTCAGTACATTTTGACAATCTGTATCCGACGCCTATCTAGCGACATCTAATGTCAGAAAAAATATCGAACCTCCCCATTTTCTTACTTTTTTTTTCATAAGAACTTTCTCCTGACAGTAATAAATACAACAAATGAATGAAGAATTAGCGAAATCTTGATGCCGTGACCAAGGAAATAGGGATTCATTTTTATATGAAATCTAGCTGATCTGATAGACGTTGTCCAGTCTAAACCTTACCCAGTATACCCAGAATAACCCACCAAAGTTTCATTGCAATCGCTTGAGCGGTAAACGAATGCATAAAGGACATACAGACAGACATTTATTTTTATATGAAAATAAAATATATGAAAATTAATGATTATTTCTTTCACAAATGTTTATTTCTTTCACAATTTACATATTGGAATGTGGAGGGTGGGCTCGTTCTTTTAAGTGTGAGACACCTGTGTCTGAAGAAAAGGTATATATATATATAAAGATAAATGAACGAATAACGTTATCATGATTACTATTGCCGTTGTTGTAATAAAGTATGTATTATGTTGGGTATGGTTATGGTGCTCAGTAAGTTTAACGGGTATCTTTATGGCAGTTACATAAGTATTTATTGTTTTGTCCTGAAGTGATTTATAGTGTGAAACAGTCGGTAGCCAGTAAATATTTATTCTAGTGTTGTAAACATGCGTTCTTTAATAGCTCCATAAAAATGATCACACGGTTGTATTAGTGAACGGAAGGAAATAGGTGTAGGCTTTCATAATAACAATGAAAGGATTATCTATATAACTTAAATGAAAATAAAAAGCGTTATATTTTTCATTTCATAATTTCATATCCGTAACATCCCTGGTGTTAATCTCCTACTGTCTTTACAAAGATTTCTAGTGTATGTTTATTTTCCACGGTTCGCCGATATATATCAGCGGATATATTAGAATAGTTTTTGGAACGAGGTTTCTTATGCTCACTACGTTCCAGTCAGTAATAAATATTACTTTTTTTCGGCATCAATCCATAATCATCCCACTGTTGAGATACGGGTCTCCCTCAATCCAAGGGACCTAGAGCATACTCCACCACGCTGTTCAACTGCGGGTTGGCGGAAACTTTTCTTATATACTATTAATTATATACAGTGCGATACGTACTTTGGTATTCACAAAAGTGAACTATACCTCAAAAAGTGTGACATTTTGACCGACTGGGCACTTTTGCTATGTCATAGAGAATACCGCCGTATATACCCTATCTATACTATTTTGTCTTCCTTTTGCCAGATCCCATTACTTATTTTTTGTACTTTGCAAACAAACCGCTGCAAATATTACAGTCTCCGTACATGGTCTTGTACCATACTATTTATAAACTTAGAATATTTTTTATAGAAATAGTATAGAAAGTGTAGTTTTCCTTGTCTCTACATCGCGGTGGTGCACCCACCACCCTATTTGTCAACGATAACGGCTGCGTCGACCGCCCGCGCCTCCGACCTGTTTGCTTTAGACAAACATTTCTATTTTTTGGTAAACTCGCGTGATAACTCTTGTATGGTTATTCTATCTATCATTAACCAATGAGAATATTTCTATAGTCGAATAATACAAAAATCGGGTGTATTTGTATAATTGTATCGTATTGGAATCATATGGTATCTGTTAACCTAAAGGCGTGGTCATGGTAAGCAATTACTTCAAAGTTTTATACGAGATAATAATACATCAAGATATTATAAAGAACTCCCGTTGCGTCACGCTCACATATGTTGGCTATTGTAGGATGTGATGTGACATCAATGTTTAGAAAAAATCAATGCAAAATTTAGCAAAACCAACTAACAAAAATCATTTTCAAACCGCTTTACGTATAATGGTTTGTGCCAAAAACCTTAGATATAGCATAATTGATAATTATATTCTGGGTGCAACTATAATGAAAGATCAGGCAATAAGAAATAATTCTATAATGATATCCTACCTTTAACAAAAATAACTTAACAATGATAACAAAGTACATTTTACAGTATTTTCAGATACACATTACAACGTCTGAAAATACTGTAAAATTTCGAAATTATTTGAATATACCACTGAAGAAATAATAAAAAATACTATAACTTTTGTTATGCCGCTAACTACATAAACGTAATATTTATCAGAGCTGTCGTACAGGTTTCTGATTTATTGCAGTATTCATAGTTTTGTATGAAGTACAGCCTTTTGTATGAAGCACATAATGCTAAATAAACATTAGATTTCTGTGGTATGCAACGAGTTCGGGAAAGTCTAAAATTGTGATTTTCAAGTTCTCATGTCGCGGGAAGTTTTTAATGCTATCGAAGTAATTATTTCACCATTAGTTTTATTGTTGTGATATCCTTACATAACAAATCGAAAAAAAAAGTCATCGTCCCTATTGTATCGATATTATTTGTGCATAATTTCGTACTGAAGTCTTATATCTGTTTTGTGATAGCAAAGATTTAAAATCTAAATATATATATTTTTTAATAAACTACAGCGCAGTATTACGTATAGACGCAAAAACAAACACATCCTTGCGCGTATTCAGTCAAACACTATTACAAGCATATTCCCGATATTAATATTCAAAAAGTATATACCTTAAGATACTGGGTATAATATGATAAATATATATGTATATAACAATATGGTATAATTAATATGACTGATCAAGTCGTCCCCACGATTTAAGAATTCGGAGATTATAGGTGAAAAACGTGAAAAACTGTGACCTCTACTCCAGAAATACACCTGGCCCTACCGCCGAAGCTGAAGCCGATTACCATTGGATTTTTTGAATGCGAAAATGAAACTACTGCTTAGATGGTTGCTAATTATGTTTAGCTCAGCTGGTAGAAACCCTGAAGCTTTGCCGACTTAGCTGAACATGTTTGTTAATAACTTTAATCTAAGACCAATTTTTGCAATCAAAAGAACCGATGGTAAACGGCTTCAGCTTCGGCGGTAGGGCCCCTGGAATGGGCAATCTAAGCTTCTTCCTTTAGTCCTGTTCTTGCTGTTTTTGCTATATTTTATTTTGGAACCCTACCATTACGCGTAGGGTGATTACACGAGTAGAAGGGCACTAAATCATTTTGTTTATTTATTTATAAAACAGTCTATTTCAGTTTTATGTGCAAATAAAATAACATGGGCGAGGTAACGGCGCGGCGCGGCGTACCGTACCCACGAGGACGTTCGCGTTGTTCTAGCGCCCGCGCGCCCGCGCGCCCGGGCCGCCCGGCGACCATTGTTTGCGTTGAAAATTAACGCCTGCTATCAAACGCATCGTCTATAGATAGTGCATCATGTTTACCTTACTAGTTCTCTACCATCTCCATTTGTTTGCTGTTCTAACAGGAAATTTATTTAAGTTATAATTTTCTGTCATTCGTGCACTCCAAAGAGTTTATCTTCGGTCTACAATTTGATGTCGCGTATGAAAACATGTCGAGGTGTTGACTTCTGACCCGTGTAGGAAATATTGTTTTAAAACTACTATGCATATTATGGACTTATGGAAAAATGTATTGTCAATGTATTCTTTGAATACAAACAGATAGGTACCTACTTGGAAAATACAAATTCATCTTCCCATTCCCGCTAATATAATAAAATAGCTTTTCCAATGGCTTCCCTCAGTGTGAACACGTTATTTGGATAAAAATATCCTATTTAATATTCCAGAATGTATTCTACGTGTTTGTCAGATTACATCGAAATCTGAAGGTCTACCGCCTAACACTATTATTATAGCTTTCGCGTCAAATCCTCCATATACATACATCCAAGGTTCTCTACATTAAGTGAGTATTTATGAACTGTACATAATTTTGTATTGTGGATGAAACTAGAGTCATTATCGACGATCGATGACGACGAAAAATATATATCTTAAAAAGACCCGTATTTATAGACATTTTTTCTTTTTGTGGGTAGTTCTAAAATTTTCTATAAATATTTTTTATTCATTTTATTTATTATCTTCTTTAAACAGAACTAATTTAATAATCATCGGAATCGTTAAAGGTGAGGACACTGTTGCATATTTCCTTATATTCCTTCTCTATGTATTAAATGTATATATTTAAAGAAACATATTTAAATATATTTTTTCAGTCCACGACTCAAAAAATTAAAACCCATAGAACTGTACAATATTAGATAGCGGCGTGTAAATTATCATGGAATATTTGTTTTTTATGCATAATAATCCCATTTCACAATGTTAGTCTGCCATAGACTCAGAAACTCCTTATTCTATCTCTAAAATAAAATTTTGTGCATTGAGTATAATTTGGCCCAACTTGAGAGACACGATTTGTATGAGAATTCACCCAGACGAAGTCGCTGGTGCTCGCTAGTTAAACACATATAGGAATTACTTGTTTAATAGGATATTATTCTGATTATATTCTGGAAATTTGAATTTGTTTATCATAAATATATTGTTGAGATCTTTTATTTGACTCTACGTAGGTACTTTAAAAAGAATTGAATAGAATATTTTTTTTGTGAGATCATTCAGCAATTTAGAAACACTTATTACATAAGTTCATCTTATTTACAACTACAAGTATTAACATTTTCCTTTTTAAAACATCACACAAAGTCGACAATTTAATGTCAAATCAACACTATTATATGTATAAAATAAATATATTAATAATAATTACTTCGTTGCCAATACTACGTATAAATAATTACAGCATTAATTTATATCTCACAATTATTATTATTACAATGAAACTATTAGTTAAATGTATATTATATACAAACAATCCGCCCCGGCTTTGTACGGATGCAATAGAATAATGCCTTTTTTACTCGCTGATGTTGAAGGCGAAATAATTTTTAAATAGTTTTTCAGTTTATCCATATCTCAAACAAAAATTCAAAAGTCCAAAACTTCTTTAGTATAGATTAACATCTAATAATCTTTATATACCTATATTTCCTCTTAACAGAGGAAATATAGGTATATAAAGATTATTTGTATTTTTGTTATATTTAAATACTGTTAGTGTTTAATTAAATAAAAAAATACAAATAATAATAAAAAAAATGCATCAAAATTCTGTCAAGGAATAAAATCATTTCATTAAACGATGATGTTCTGATGTCTGAAATCTCACTAATTCGCAGAGGTATCTTTATATAATTCCTAATGATATATAATAAACATTTTCGTTGCATTGTAACTAAAGTTGGGTAAATGACCAGCATTTCGTAAAAAAGTCAAGGTATTTTAACAAATACTTAAGTACTGCCTACGCAGCCTGCTTGATGCTAAGCAGCTGTCGCTAACTTTAATGTTAGAAAATCTAAAAGAAATTTATCATATAAATTAGTATGTACAGAGATATACAGAATATATCTAAAGACAAAAACAAACTATAAAGAATGCGTAGTGCGAGGCCGCGGCGCGAGAACATTAAAATGTATGAATGTTACGTAAATGTTTAATTCTAGTCTGATTCTCTGTGGAGTGACAAACATAATTTATGAAGATCTTAATACCAAGATAAGGAATATTTACACTATCCGAGTAAACACGCAGACACCTCACCTCTGTCTTAGTGCAATGTACACAGATCTACGTGTCTTGGTAATTTTACATGTTGAGAAATCCACATACAGATAAAAATTATAAGTACGAGTTTGAGTTACGCGTTATTTCGCCTTATAACGGTCTTAGTATTTTCCCAACTTAACAATACCCAGATTTAGAGCTTAATAATTTATCTATCCTGAAAGTAAGCATTAATCGTTGTGTGCCAAAGATAAAAACGTCGTTTAAGGTGTGTAGTTACATATAGATAATTTAGGTTTGCTGTTGTCTTGCATTACTGAAAATATGTCTGTTTTAACTGTTATTTACAAAATAAATGAAGAAACTTTGTAAATTTTTGTATGAAAAAAAAAACACCATTCAGTTTATATACGAGTATATGTAGCAACTTGGAACTCTACCGTCTAAGCTGAAGTTGAATCAGGGCGAATTTTTTGAGACTGAAAATCAGATTTCTGTATAAGTCAGTGACAAACATCGTAATACCACAGTATAAGAAATTACTAGTAATTAGTAATACACAGTTTAGTTGGCTGTACTCTGGGGTCTCTATCCGCCGAACTAAACATAGTTTACTACTAATTTAAGCCTAATATTCGAAATCGAAAACCTCAATCGAGATCGTCTTCAGCTCGTCTTCAGGGGTTCCACAAGCGTACCGCGTATACGCTTGCCCCTGATGACCTCACATAACAAAAAACCGGTCTTTGACAGTCATGACTATACTACGTTAGTACTATTACTTATACTGTGACTATACAGAGGACAGTCATTTTATGAGTGTTTCAGAAAATTCCAGACCCACATCTCTATGGTTGCTCTCGTATCTAATCATAGCAATAAACACAGTACACAGAGCACATAGTAATTTCATGAGTGTTTCAGAATATTACCAGACCTACATCTGTATGGTCACTATGGTGATTATACATATATAATCAAAGCAATAATAAATAAATAAAATAATAAATTTCATACATGTTGTAATTGTAAGTTGCCCGTATGGAGAAATACCTCACAGAATACCGCAACCAAATAACAATTCCCTTGAGGGTTGATGTGTCCCTACGAGTGAGTGAGTTCACCAGAAAGGAAGTATTTGCTGCTTTGGCTGCGGAGGTGGCGGCGCGGGAGCGATATTTCATGTTACGAGAGTTCAGAATTTTGGAATCGCACTTCCTAGTAGGTCCCCAGGTGTCGTATAAAAATGTAACATAACGTGATTCCTGAGACCTGTAGTTACTAATCGAAAAGATAGTTTTGAAAGTAATTTCTATGATGTATTTTTCGTAAAGCTAAGTTTCCACTTTATTTATTCAAAAAATTTGATAGGCAAGACAAGGCAGCGGACAGCGCGCGGTGTGGTCCCGCCCTGATCCCGCGCTAAGCCGCGGCCGAGCGGCGCCTCTGTTCCCGCCGCCTGGATTTACCTTATCGAGCCCTCGGGATTTCTCCCCCTTTACATTACACTCCGACGGTACGCTGCTCGTTACGAGAATATAAAAGACTTTTCAAACGATAAACGAACAATCTCGCCACTAAACTAATACAATAACTTTGCCTTTTTGTAGCTTTTTGGGTGTCGTATATTACCTATAATGTACCTATGTTTTAAAAACCCATATATTATAAAGATAGTTAATTAAAGATTCCTAACTTCAAGACGACAACACGTGAGAATATTTAGATATTTGATTAGATACAAAGTCCTTATCTTTGCTCTTGTTCTTATTAAATTTATTTAACCTGAAATAGGTACCATTAAAAATAATAACCATTAGAAATTATACATGGATCTCGGTTTAGTCTCAGTGTATGTAAAGAATTCAAACCAATAAATATTAGGTAAGTATGTCAATATTAGAAAACCAGAATAAACTTACACCAATAACTATAGCGATCTGTTGTTTAAATTACCAGTTATTTGTATATAAGAGTAATATTATATTTAGTTGTAATGAGGTGAATGATGGAATAAGTAAATAAATACCTAGACAAATTACACACTGTCTTCTAGTCCCAAACTAAGAAATACTATGGGTACCAGATAGCTTGTATAATGTAATACTTAAATACTTTTTTTTTTTGTAAATGCATACATATAATACATAGAAGACACCCAGACCAAGACAAACAGAGATATTCATGCACACAAATATTTCTCATGTGCGGGGATTGAACCCGTGACCTCATCCGTCCGTCATATGATAATTAAACATTTCTGTAAGATTTTCCTTATGACAGAAGTTACAATATGTTTTAATTTTATTTTGTATTTATTGTTGTAGGAAAAACGCGGACTAAGGACAAATATCGGGTAGTATACAGCGACCACCAGAGATTGGAGCTGGAGAAAGAGTTCCACTACAGCAGGTACATCACCATCAGAAGAAAAGCGGAACTGGCCGTCAATCTGGGACTTTCTGAGAGACAAGTATGATTTCTTGTATATATAATTTTAATAACATATAACCGTATTGTCTCATTGAATACGTCGTATCATAATTATCTTATTATAACAATGTGTGAAGTGCAAATGGAGAAATGGTACTTGCATGGTTCAACAATTAAGAATTTTCTATTTCATGAACTATTTGTTATAATTTAGATCACAATGTGATCTTCATTGAATTTTCAATACAGTTGCTTGAAAAATATTATAGTCAGTTGCATCACATGAAAATCTAACATCACTCACAAGTGAAAAAATGTGTTTTAACTGCAATAGCTTGAAAAAATATTTCTTTTTTTATATTTATAATTAACGAAAGTCAAAAATTAAACCCTCAGCAATTAGTTTTATATGTAAGTATAGAAATTAGATGAGTTTGACGTTATAAATAAAAATAATAATAACATGGATATTGCCCTGTGACGTTGCCCACTAATATTTTGTTGTAATCTGCTAAAATAAATAAAATACCTGAAGTTTTTGTGCCATATCTCGCCTAATAAACATACAACATCTCCGATATAAAAATATCCGATTGTAGTAGTATATAAATAGGTTCTTGCAATCAAAGGAGTATTGCTTACGCAGCAAGTTTCATTGGCGATGTCAGTCACAGAAACAAAAGTATTCATGGCTGTTATCAAATACTCGGAGAGTTTATTTGGAGTTATTATTTGGCTATGCTTTTTAATAGGTATATTGAGGATACTTCCGCAGTCGGGTTCGATATGCTCTACCATTGGCTCTAACCTCTCTTTCGCCAGAGCTTCGTTTGTTAATGGGTACATCGCGAGCAGTTAAGTTTGTTATTTTACCTGATGTGAAGCGGTTACTGTTCCATATTAACGCTCGCAACATAAAGTATTGCCACAACCCCCGCTTTAACCCAGCAAATCCTTCCTTTCTGGTGACCTCACTCACTCACAGGAGCACAACAACCCTATAGGTTATTTGGATTTGGATATTTGTTATTTGGATGCTGTATTCTGTGATGTGGAGGTACTTCTTGTACGTCTGACAGCAATTGGATCAATATCAGATTGAGGTCTTGTATTCGGATACATATTATCGACATCGACCCTTATTTAATAGATGTACATAGATTCCAATGCGTTGATGTATCGATAGTCAATTCCTTTCTGAACCTCTGGAGTGATTATAACAACGCCTTTATCTCAATCGAATCGAAGACTTTTTTTTCGTAATTTACATGCCAAACATAGCTCACTCACCCCATTTTTAAAAGCTTTTTGTGAGAGCCATACCAATCTCGTTCAGACTGATGTTCAGAATATCATCGGTGTAGTGTCAGATCAGTTCAACCCTCGGATATTAGTCGTAGATGGTTATAGACAGTTGTCCATAGAACCTCTCCATCTCACTCAGAAAATCCGCATTTCTAAAAACGTCATACTCGTACAAGTTGTCGTGTCAGTAAAGGTTTCCAGCTTCATCAGATGACTCTAGCTGACAACTGACAGACAGATCTTTGGCAAAGACTTTGGAGCTTGCCACTATTCTTACCGTTTAGTAATTATAAGTTATGTAAAATATTTGCATGCAATTTTTTTTTTTCGAAATAAGCATGAGCCAAAATATTGAAGAAACCTTTGTTCATACGATGTTGAAATAATGAAGTCATTATGAATAGTAAATTTTGTATCTGTGTGTGTTAGTCTGTTTTTACACAAATGTAAAGTGAATGTGTAATTAACAAAACTAAAAAAAGGGTTTACTGAAATTACACCCAAAGATTTGTGTCTTACTATTTTATAAAGTAGTAAGCAAAACACGTTACAGGAATTAGTTTATTATATATATATAGAATAACGCATGCATTATTTGAATGAGGACAAAACTTCGCGTGATGTAAAATATAAAGGTGAATGTAAGGTTATTTGTTACACTTGCACGCCGAAACTACCTCTACCTACCTCTGAACTTAAAACATATTGCAGGTAAAAATTTGGTTTCAAAACCGACGGGCCAAGGAGCGAAAGCAAGTAAAGAAACGGGAGGAGGTAGTGATGAAAGAAAAAGGCGATCATGTGTCATTGCAACAACATGCACAGCTACATCACGCTACCATGTTACATCACCAGCAGATGATGAATGGCATGATGCATCATCACCATTACCACCAGGGGGTATTGCAGGGCGTGCCCGAGCCCCTAGTTCCCGGGGTACCACCGGTGCCGCTTCTGTGACCACAGCAGCAACAAGACTATTGTGGAGGCCATAGTGATTTCCCCTAGTGACCAGAGTCTGTGATTTTTGACACTTGTTAATCAGTGATCCGTAATTAATATTGTGTAAAAAAAACTCAGTGAAACCTTGACAATGCATAGTGTACCTAATATTAATTTTTCGATGTACTCCGACGAATTTGTAATTAAAAATATAATGCAATTTTTTTACTGGGAATCGCAACACAATTGGTATACATTCCTAGGTGTCGAAGTATTATTATACATAAATTATGGAATTTGATGACAAAATTTGGCAGGTATGTACTTGAACTGATAGCAGTTTTAAACATGTAACGTTTACCTTACCCGGCATACCTAGAACAAACAACAAAGTTTCATTGCAATCCGGTGAGCCGTAAACGAAGGTATATATATTTTTATTTATTTATTATAAGACTATATTAGTCTCACTGCGTATTTTGCTTATGCAAAATCATGTAGGTACCTATGTATTTTTTGTGTATTGTGTCGCCGGCTGATTGGCTAAATATGGCCCATTTGTATACTAATACTACGTATACACAATATAAATAATACGTATACAGTAGGAAAAGGATTGAGAAATATCTGAGATTCTGATTACAAAATAAAGATCTCATTACAAAATTACTATATTTTTTTTACAATTGCTTATAGACGTTATAATAGAGGTTCCCATACGTAATATAAATACGACACTTCATACGTTATCGTGACTATGGAATTAATTAATTAAATTGAACTGGTCAGTCATGCATTATTTTAAGCATCGGAGACTAGTTTCGAATGTCAAACGGAGATCTTTAAAAGGGCGAACGTCCAGACGCGTCTCATGCGTCCCTCTCTCTGACGTGACACATCATGAGTACAACAAGAGTGTCCATCGCGGCAGAGAGAGGAACGCGTCTGAACATTCGATATGATGTATAGTCTGTTTGAGATCAAAATATGTCGGTTTTCCCTACAACAATACGCGAGCAAATTTAATGAATTAATTTACTATAATATGTCACATGAGCTTTAATGATATTATAAGTATGGAATGCTTATCTTTCTCTTTTCTGAGCAATTATGTGATCAATTATATTCAACCAGGCACTGAATATGTAAATTTTATATGGATGGAAGAATTTTTGGTATTGACTAGGTATATCATCAAATTGAACTCCTAACCAACCTATTGCTACATTTACTTTCTCTTATTACCGTACCTGCCAAATTATAGCAGTTTACATATAGTTTCTATTCAAAGGTGTACATTTTTATATGTATATAAGGTGAATTGAACTTGCATACATATTTATATAATTTACCTAGCATTCAATTTGGGGCGCCAAACAGTTCTAGATTATGTCATAGTTATAAAAAAAAATGTCTTGTTTAAAAAGTTAAATTTTAACATTTGAAGCTTCTTGGAATTTTTAGCACCTCAAATTTCATGTTTAGATACCTAACTATAATTTTCGCCTTATATAAATAAATTCAAAGAATGTTACATTGTAAATAATACATAATTATATATTTTTATATTATTGTATTGATTAAGATTATTGATTTATTGTACCTACAGGTGGCTGATTAGCTATTTCTCAATGCTACAAATGCTTTTTATGTAGGTAGCTGAGATTATTTAGTTTTATTTTTATTCTGTAATCTTTATGGTATATAATAATCATGTATTTTATAACCATTGCTAAGATAAGAATGTTGCTCTGTGCTCGTATGGATATGTAAGCATTATTAATTTCTACCAACAACCAGGCTGAAGGTAAGTCATCTAGTTACCTCAGTCAGGTAGGATATCAAGAAATGCATGCACGTACAAGTACTTCAGGATAAATGGGCATCGGCTCACTTCGTATTTCCTAACCTAACTCACCTTTATACGCCCTAAAGTTCTCTAAAGGGCGTTTACGTTCGAAAATAGTTTAGGATTTTTTTTTGTATTGTAATCAAAACTGTTTATCGTTGCGCTGGAAGACGTATTCAAGACGTTGGACTGGTCGATACGGGGCATCAATGTCAACGTAGAGTAGATCTCACACCTTCGATTTGCCGATGATACGATCATAATGGCTGGAGGATCTCAGTCGGATGCTGAACGATCTCAATGCCATTTTTTCAGCCGTTAGGCTGCAGATGAAATTATAAAAATCTGTTAATCAACATATTTCATAAATAACCTCTAACACGAAAACGTTGGCAACCGGCGGCACTTCATCAATCGTCATGGACAAACTAAAGGAGATTGAAAACTACAATTCCTGGAAGTTCTTGATGAAAATGGTTCAAATTCATGAGGATCTTTGGGATTTCGTCGATACCGAATCGACCAAAGATGAAGACAAGAATAAAGTTCTGTATGCGTTCGCGCGGATATCTTTGTCGGTGCAACCTGCGGCGTTTGCACATGTCCGAGGCGCTAAAACAACGCAGTGGAAGCGGGCTGGGCCCATAACCAGTGGATTTAGGGCGTAAAACATCTATGTTCCTTTTCGAAAATAAATCTTTTCTAATCTTGCACATTCGTTTGTTTTATGCCCTAAATCCTTCAGAAGCTGCTCCATAAGTTAGCTTCATAAGCTTGCAACTAATTACGGTTCTTGAAATTGACACTTTTAATAAATGACGAGTGTTTTAGGACTGTTGTTACTGTGGATAATAATTATTTTTGTAATTTATAATACGAGTGTTTACGAAGTTTTTCGATGCCGATTATTTATTGTGAAATACTGTAGTATGCGTGTCATGGCAGTGACTACTGAATTATCGCAGTATCTGGAATACAACTTATCAAACACCATGCTTGAGTAGTGGCTGTAGTGGCTGATTATAGGCTTGGGTTTGTATGGAATAGACGGGTCTGGAATAGGGGTTCAAAATACGTAATGGGTCACATTAGCCACTTTGACTACTCTTAAGTAAACTTACTGCTAATTTTTTAGAATAATAAGAATGCCTTAGGGACGTCGCTCATTGGTAAGTCGAGACGGCGTCTTCGAGATAGTCCAAAAATGTGATGTTCAAGTAAGTTATCATATCTCGAGAAGTTTTTATGCTATCGAAGTAATTCTTTCACCTATATTTATATTATTGTGACGTCTTTAAATAACGAATCGAAAAAAAAATATGGTTCACAAGCCTATTGTTTTATTCAAATCAATTTCGATATCAAAACCTATTAAATCGATTACGATACCCAATGAACCTGTGAATTGTGTTTGTGTTTCTTACATATCTAACAAGTTTCATCTAAAAGGGATCAACAGTTCGAATGTAATAGCCCAATATTTATTCTGTCGTTAACGTCAGTACTCAAACTTTTAAATTGATATCAATGCCCAACGAGTTTAAAAATTGTGTTAACATTGTTAACACACCTACTAAATTTCATCAAAATAGGAGCGGTACGTCCGCGTTTTTCGGCAGTTATTGCGAGGACTATAAAGGACAAATACTTTTTGGGTGTAGTGACATTATAAAGTTTTTTTTTCTTTTATGTCGATTGGCAACTAGATCGCTTCGCTTTGCTTTTCAATCAATTAAAATTCATCAATTTTAAATATTCTGGCAAGTTGGCCGAAACAAAACAACTATGTAAAATAATAATAATTTAAAATTTATCCATGTTGAAACAGTCAAACAAAAAATATTTATTAACACTAACTCGTCTTCGATCTAGCAGCCTTCCATTATTAAATTTTCCTATCCCCAACTCCTATTCTTATACTAAATCTTTTACTGTGCACAATAAAAGATTTAGTATAAGAATAGGAAGTGAATCATGGATAGAAGGCGAAAGCAGCAATGTACATATATATAATATATACTACAGCTGCAGTTCTAAATAAATCTAAGGGCATCTGTAGTATCCAAATGCTTCCTCAGGTGCAGCTTGATAGTGTGTATTCCAATTGATGTGACGATGTCGCAAACTATGACATCATTCAATCTGCACCTGAGGAAGCTTTTGGGTACTACAGCTGTCCTTAGACTTAATTAGAACTGCAGCTGTAGTATATATTTTTATATTTTATATACATTACAGCTGCAGTAATATATATAGTTTAATATGTTCAAACTTTACTTTCATTGTTGTCATAATTACTCTTATTTTATAATTATTTTTATTTTATTACCAAGAATTCGTATAATCAGATTGTACCTAAGTTTTCGTCAGGATATGATATCTTTAACTGCTCATTGAATGGTTGACTGGAAGAGATCCCTTATGGGATAAGCCGCCATTGTATGTGTAACTCTTTTATCATCATGTTTATGTAATTATTTTGTAAAATAAAGACTACAACAACAACTACTGTAATGGAAAAAAGGCTTTTATGAGTATATCCAATAACATAAGACTTCATGTTTTAGTTAAATTGTTATTACTTTAATAGGCAATAATTATACAGGTTGTTAATAAAAGTGCATCCTAAATTTTAGGGGGGTTACCCTATTGTTAAAAAATCCGTTGTGAATCCCAAGATCAAAATAAATATAAAATAAAAAGATTATACATGAGATGACGAAATAGGTGACTTAGTTATGGCACGTTCGTATATTCACAAGAATTGCATTTTTTATATCTTTCCGGTAGAGTAGACTGAATCTGAATTAGCCTCTAAAATTTGGTGAGAACTTTTGTTAACATCATGTATCATGTTAAATTTATTAATAATACTTAATTATTTATGTCAGTTATGAATGATAGTTGTTTAATTTTTGCCCAGTATTTATAAATAAAAACATATATTGAGATTATAGATGACAGTACTGTTTACTTTCAGAATTTTTCTAAATCAATAAATAGTTATCTGTCAATAATTCATATAGTAAATTAATAAATAAATAAAATAAATTAGTCAGTTATTATCAATCAATAATTACCAGAATATAATTCGTGAAAATAAAATATATAACAACGAATCTCATTAATTAAATGGTGTGTTAAATTGTTGAAAATAGTCGAAAATAAAGGCCAAAACGAATGAGGCGGCCTACTTTGTGTATTTTTGTAAATCTACTTTGTGACGTTTAATAGTTTTGGTTTATTTTATTGTTGCTATTTCGTTATTTATATCTTCGATTATTTATTTGTTAAAAATGTACCAGACGGTCCATGTAAGATTGTGAAAAGCAAGGCTTGACAAATTTCATCTCACACGATATGAATATATTTAGAGCGAGACACCGCCATAGGTGAGACAAGAGAGGTTATATCACCGTTTCTTACATATGAGTGCTGTAAGTAAATCGCATCTGCTTAGCTAGTGTGCAAGCTTTTTGGCATCTTTATCATCATCCTTTTTTCTTAACGTCTGTTTCAGAAAAGAACAACATTTTATTTAATTAATTAAATTTAACGGGTCACTAGTCTACACTATTCATATATCAAAGAAATTGGTTTGATGGTAAATCATCTCGCGATTCCATCGCCGTGCGAAACATAGCAAAAGAATCTGGCAAACTATAAAGTAGTAAGATAGCCAGTAGTTCGTCAATTACCACCAAACCAATTTCTTTGAGCTTTTTAACGGCGTCAAAAAAATCCGCGATATCGACGGCGAAGTGCCAATACCTCCTATATCCTCGAGAAATTGACTTTCTTTATGCCATTCACTTGAAACTTAAATTTCTATTTTATATTTCAAATATATTTATATTTCTTTAGCTTTAGCTTTCCATATTTGTATATTCACCATACAAATGAATTTATTATTTTTATAGTTTTCAGGAAACAATGTTTTTTTTTACTTTCTGTGAAATTTTGTCTGTGTTAGTTAGAAGATATTGGCACTTCGCCGTCGATATGCTTACGCAGGTCATCTTCTTCCTGCATACGAGTCAGTATCCGTTTTCACTGGGCAGGGCAATGTTCCCGAAACATATTCCCACAAATCATTTTTCTTCAAAATTGCACGCATATGAATTTTCCAAGTATCATAATTATCGCCAGTAAGTTGGTCAATTTTTATAGAAGCAGCCATTTTTTTATCTAATGAAGTTTCTTCAACCACACACTTCAATATTCAAACAATCTATTCTATGCAAATTTTTCATTCACATATATTACTGCACATATAGTTATTTACTCACAAAATAGTTCATTTTTCACGAACTGGGCCCATAACCTGTTGAAATGTGAATAAAAACGTATGTTTGGGTCAGTAAACGTTTTATTACGAATATTTATAATTATAACAAATATAGTGACACATGCTGCGACGACATATATTCTCTACGACGAAGACACGCATGCGCACAAATACTCAGCTCACAGCTTCGATACCGAACAAAAAATACGTATTTTTGCTGGGACTAACTAAAACCGACTAGTTTCGGACATCTTCGTCACGGTGAATGTCCAGACGCGCACTCCCTCTCTCTATCGTGACGAATATATGTGAGTAACCCGATTAATTTAATTAATTAATTTAATATGCTTTTTCACGTGAGTTTTAATAATATTAACAAAGATGCAAGTCATTTCTAAAATTTTAAAGTAGTTCGTACTTAATTAATTCACTGTTTTATTTTTCATCATCAAATCAAATTCAATGTTTTATCTTTTTAACAAATAAATGATCAAAGACATATTGTAGAGTACCGTTTACAAACTTGTAAAAAATCTTTGACTAATAATGTTACACCATTCTTGTAATTGTGGCATTGAGAATTATTTATTGTTCACCTGGATATTTTTTTTACTTTGAATGAGATTATTCGTTAATTACAATTGTTATTTTGTAAATAATAGCATAAATATAGATGTAATATATCCCAGGTTTTCTTACCACTGAATTCACTATTGTTGTCAATATCTTCGTTATACAAAATTATAATACATATTCATTTATGCCGTGAAAAGTCATCGTATTGTTTTGTTCATATTGATACATTATAAAATAGTTGCGGTGCTAATATTATCTTATCGGCCTTAAATATTTATTGTAACTTTGTAACTTCTATTCAATATGTATATACTTAAGGTATTTGTGCGTCTGTGGAGAGCGTGTAAGTATAGTTTTGTGTATGTTGTAAGGAATGTTGTGTTGATGTTTGAGAATCGCTTGTGAACACGGGACTTGTTAGTATACGTATGCAGCACTATCAAAAGACACACTTGATGAACTAAATAAATTCATGTTAATCTAACTTGGCTTTGTATTATTTTATACATATATAATTTATCCATTTCAGATTTTTTTATAATCGACCAATAAGATTCCACAGTCGTCCACAAATTGAAAGTATTTCAGGGATAAATTGTTAGCACTTCGGGCGAGCGTCTGGTATCGTTGTCAACCCTAGTCGTCCCACTGCTGTGGCAATCAAGAGAGTTTAGAGCAAACTTCACCGCGCTGGTCAACTGCGGATGGGCGGAGACCATAATTTTCAAGCCGCCTAAAGGCCACTCACTTGGCTTATCGACTGTCGTCTAACGATAACAGACGAGAAGCACGGAGTAGCTCGAGATAAATTAACCTATCCATGGCCAAGCTACGGTCGACGTTGCTTTACTTTCGTGTTCAATTAGATTCATCGAGCTCCTGAGTGAGCGGTATATTTATACTTAATTATAATTAAAAACGCTTTCAATTCTGTGAACAGGGACACCTTTATTTGGTGCTTTGTTGGGCGAAGTTCAAAAACAAATACCCGAAATTTATAGTTTTAGTTGGCAATGCTTGAGATACCTAACAAAATTATTATACAAGGACCAACCATTAGATGCTGCCGTCGGTTGCCAACAAGGTGACCCACTCGGACCGGTGATATTTAGCCTCGCTATTCCCCTATAGTTCAGAAACTAAATTCTAAATTTAATCTCTGGTACCTAGATGACGGATGACGGGACAGTAGGAGACAATGTTGAGACCGTTTTGGAGGATTTAACTACAAAATTTACTTAGATGTATTGGGCTAGAATTAAATCCTTCAAAATGTTATTTTTTTCTTGCAGAGCGTATCGACACTTCAAAAATTTAATACGGCGACTCCCGGTATCGAAATTTTAGGTAGAAATTCACTCCGCCTGCTGGGAGCTCCCGTCCTAGACGAAACTTTGAATGTTTGCTACTAAATACCTTTCGTGGAGGATAAAATTCAAAACTTTAATGATATTTCGGACAGATACTCAAAGATTATTCGGTATTGTTTTTTTGTTTCAAAATTCACATATGTCATGCGATCCTGACACATGTGTCTCTGTTAGACAGGATCGATCTGCTTTTATAAAGTTACATTAATATTTTTTTTAAATTTACACCTGGATCACTGGGCCTGGATGCAGGTTACATTACCCGTACGTTTAGGCGGGCTCGGTATCCGCAAAATTTCTGGTGTGTGGCTACCGGCTTTTTTGTCGTCGTCGGTCCACAGTACTGAAGAATTGACCCGGAAAACCTATTTCCTTCACGGGTTAATTCGGAGGTGATGTGTTTAACCAATGCTATAAATGCCTGGAGGGAAGACTGATCGAACGAAGTTCGAACACAGATATGCCCGCTAACCCATCGTCCTAGAGACAGTGGGACCGCCCGTTCTGCGAGTTTGTTCGTAAAAACCTAATTACTATTACCATATAGCAAAGGAATTAACTATTACTAATTCTGTAGAGCATGCTGGTCTACTGTTGGAGAGTGGGAGTCGGGCCTTTGGCTTCAGGCGTTACCATTGCCCAACGTAGGTACGATGTTGGTCGACAGAACAACCCGTGTGGCTGCTTGCCTCTGTTTAGGCGTTCCTTGTGTTGCTCAGCATCGTTGTCAATGTGTAGAAGCGGTCAACCGTCTTGGACACCATGGGCTTTGACGTCGCAGAAGTATCTTTTATATAAACATTTTTTTTATATATTATGTTTAACTACTTTATATTATCAACTTTATATTATAACCGATTTCACTTTACCCGTGTATAAGCTGCTTGAGCTAAGCTTGGTCATCCAGCAGGACTGTCATTAGTAAAGGTTAAAATCATTGTAGGTAGGTATAATATTCAGACATTATTGTACTCACACATATTCGGCCGAGAAAGACAATGTAGAGACGAAATGGAAACTGCTACCACGGAAGCAATTCGAGACTACTGTTTGCAAACGGCGATCTGGAGTCGGGATACACCCGTCGTGAAAGAATTGGGAAAACAATTGGAACGCGACTACTCAGCTCCGTAAGGAACAGATGACATTGAAACTAGATGGTCGCCCGTGCATCATCAGTGACAGCGACGGATGGAATATGCTGAGTTAAACAATGTAAGTATCTGGTGGGTGAAGGAGGAGAGAAAGAGAAAGACTATAGGGAAATAAATAGAGGTTTTACTGTGCCGCCCTGACACCCATGCTCACTAAAGTGTTCAAACTTGTGGTGGTGTCGTTTGGCGGGTCGCCGCATTTCCCACAAAATGGTTGAATGCGACGATGGCTGCACCATGCATCAACTCGTGAACGGGTGCTACCATAGGGGACTGGTCTGCCGTGACTGTAATGGTTGCAAGGTAAACAATAGGAGAATTTAGGTTAAGTAGTATTAATATGATTATTAGTATAATAGCGAAGTGCAATTAATAAGTTGTTAGAAAATTGTAAAATGTAGAGACGAATTACTGACGTTCTTAGAATAAGTCAACAAGGTGAGCAGCATTCGCCGCTTTCTTTGACGGAAGATGCCATCTTGCTGACACAAGCTATCACCCGAGAACATCATCACTTGGAATGATAATCACTAAAGAAATGGGACCTTCTTTTATAAAGTGAAAGTATAAAAAAATAGGTTGCACTATTTCAGTCAAGCTAATTTAATATCCGCTGCGACCGGAAGCAGTGAAAATTTGACTAATTTCATAAATCATGAGTTTAGCTATAAATTAGTCTATTACTGCAAGACTAAATATGACGATCAATATTTGAAAATTCATATGGGTATGTAAGTACTAGGGCTGTCACCTGCGCTGGTCATAAATGTTAGGAAAGTGATTTAGGAATAAAGTTGAGTGTATTTTGTCCCCGCTTTTCAAATGTGCGTGACCTGTGTATTAATTTTTTTTACTAAAAAATTATACTACGTCGGGTGATAGACAAGCATACGGCCCACCTGATGGTTACCGTTGAATAGCTTGCTAATGTGCTAATGTACAGCTCTTTTCATTAGTCCATACAAAAAACAAAAGAGTTAACAAAAGTAATGGCCTGCACCGGCTACTACATGGGGCACACTAAAAGTTTTGCACTTCCAGCTAATCGGAACTGTTTTAATTTCGAGTGTTATATTTTTTGAAACGACTTGCAACCTTCTTAGTAATAAAAAAAAAATTGGCCGTAAATCATTTGTCAATTGTTTTTTATCATACATCAAAGTTCTACGTACGCAACGAAAGTGGAATTAAGTCGAAAAGATTTTAGAGCGATGATTTTTTATGATTTTAAAAGTTCTCTCTTTCCGCAAGACTGTGCCGCTCGTCTTCAAAATGCTTTTGGGAGAGAAGCACCTTGTTTAAGCACCGTGAGGAGATGGTTTGCTGAATTTGAGAGAGGTCGGGTTTCTTTACATGACGAATTTCGTGAAGGGCGGCCTTCAACTGCCGTCAACGAAAATAATGTGGCTACTGTTAAGCGGCTAATTGAAGAAAACCCGCGGATTACCTATGAGACAATTCGAGGACTATTGGGGATTGGTATGAGCCAAATATAGAAAATTTTACACGAAGAATTAAAAGTTCAGAATCTTTGTTGTCGTTGGATCCCTCATGAACTGACAGCGGAGCAGAAGCGGGCTCGCGTGGAATGGTGCTCACAGATGCTACTGAAGTACGTCCACGGACATTCTAATACTGTTTATGATATTGTCACAGGAGACGAAACGTGGATTCATTGTTTTGAAACCGAAAAAAAACAGCAATCTTGTGAATGGGTGTTGGAAAATGAGAACAGGCCAACAAAAGTGAGGCAGGCGAGAAACGTTGGTAAAAAAATGATCGCGTTTTTTTTCTCAGCTACGGGTCCCATCTGCACAATTCCACTTGAAGATCAAAAGAATGTTAATGCCGAGTGGTATTCTACCATTTGTTTATCCAAGGTGTTAGAAAAAGTTCGCGAAAGACGACCAATAAGCCGCGTTCTCCTACATCATGACAACGCTTCTTCACACACGGCCAACAAAACAAAGTCATTTTTAGCTTCCGAAAAAGTACAACTCGTCACCCATCCTGCACATAGCCCCGACCTAGCACTCTGTGATTTCTGTATTTTCCCCAAAATCAAAGATTTGATGAGAGGTTTCACTTTTACCAACTCCGAAGAGGCAGTGATAGCGTTCAATCAGCACGTAGAAAACATGCCTTCAGATCTGTGGTACTCCTGTTTTAAAAAATGGTTCGATCGCATGAAAAAGTGTTCAAAATGTAAAGGAGAGTATTTTGAAAAGCAATAAACATAATATTTTGGTTTTATCATGTTGTTTTTTTAAGTTACGCAAAACTTTTAGTGTGACCTACGTACTACTCACACACTTGCAGAAATAACATAATTAACATTTTGTTAAAATGTAGGGTGACCCTAGTAATATCATATTTATAATAATTATGATTGCATAATCATAAATAGAGTAGTAGGTAGACTAATAATAACCGGAAGGAGCGCAAGCAGCGATTTCTTGGCTTATTATATACTTTGTTGTTTATTGCAAGATCAAGGGCGTGTTCCGTGTGATAAGAAGTCGAAGTTATAAAATTATCTAATGTGCAAGCTTATATCAATATTGCGGATAGCTTGCGTATTGTCACATTGCACAACATAGGATATAATAAATATTTTGAAAAATGGAAAAATTCACCTGCGCCCCCTAGGTGGTATCCCACCTAGGGGGGCAGGTGAATTATTCCATTTTTCAAAATATTTATAATATTCTGGCAAGTTGGCCAAGACAACTATTTAAATAATAATAATATAGGATATATCTCAAATATGTAATGAAACTAGTTTCAATATGAGTATTGTTTAGTAATGTAACGAAACTATTTAATTGTCTGTGTGTCTATTTTGTTTGTAAATTGTAATTATTAGTTCCTAGTAATAAATTATAGTTTATCCGATTTGAAAAAAAACTTTTTTTATTTGAAAAAGTATATATACTTCCAGATTGGTCCCATATTTTTTCATCATCATCATCATCAGCCTGTATCTACCCACTGTTAGACAAGCCTTTCCCAATGCCTTTCACCAGATACGATCCGCCGCCAGCCGCTTTCTTAAGGCCATTGGACCATCTAGAAGGAGGGCGCCCAACGCTTCGTCGTTCTACGCGCGGCCTTCACTCTAATGCCTTCCTCCCCCGTCAACAGTCATCACTTACTCGGCAGATGTGACCGGCCCATTGCCACTTCACCTTCAAGAGGAAGGTTATGTTGACAACTTTGGCTCTCCGTCGAATTTCTTCGTCCCTGATTCGATCCCTCAGAGAAACCCCGAGCCTGTGGACCAGTCTGAAGGTCAGTGTCCAAGTCTCTGCATCATATGTCATTGCGGAGAGGACGCACTAGTTGAAGACTTTAATCTTCAAGCATTGGGGTATTTTGGGGTATTTCATAATGTTTGCGACCCACAGTTTGAAAATTACTGGATTAGATAATATGAAAACGTTTTGGTTTGCAAACGGAATATTTTGAAAATTCTGATTTCTGATCAAACCTATTATTAATACTCTGCTTTAATTGGGCGTTTTAAAAACTATACGTGCAGTCATTGGTCCGTTCTCCTTGGAACAAAAATACCTTTTTGTTCATACTTAGTAATATATTTTGGACAATCGATATCTGATATTACCACATATTATAGATACTTTTAACGTGACAGCCCTACAGCGTAGTAGAAAGAAAGGCGCGAGATGGAATGCCGCTAATTGTTGTGTAAACCGATGCTTATTGAGGGCATTTCGAGGGCCGAATCAAAGGCGCCGACGCTTCGGATCTCACCGCCCACCGGACATCATCGTCTAAGTATTCTTTGGCTTCCTTCTCGAATTATCAGGAATGTTCTGAGATTTTTCGAAGAAACTCGAATTCTTTCAAGAGATATGTATCAAACAGAATTGTTTGATACATTCAAGAAATAGATACAAAATTTTAGCAATACCAGCAAGGACATTGGTTAAAATGCCCTTGTACTATATCAGAAATAATTTTTTATTTTATTTTTTATTTATTTATTTAGAAACAAACAGTCTTTAATTATTATGTTGTTAAATACATGTTGAAGAACAGACATATAGTTTCATTTATTACATTTTACCTTATAGTAGGCAACAAAAACATCCACCAAGCACACAAACAAAATAAACGCTAACTACTACTTAGCTAAGTCGCTGATACAAGCATTTTTTTTTCTTTTTTTTTTTTTTATGTGTATGCAAAGAGACGCTACATCTCTGCGGTAGAGAGAAAATCCAATCGATTCGAGATCATTGGGTCACCGACGATTCGAGCTGCTCTTCGTTGTATGCGGTCAAATGGAGCAAGCAAGTACTGGGGCGCACCTGCCCAGAGATGCGAACAGTACTCCATGTGAGGTCGAACCTGGGCTTTGTATAGTTGAAGGCGGTGTCGCGGTGTAAAATACCGCCTGGCTCTAATCACACCAATCTTCCTGGAAGCCAGTTTGGCTTTGCATTCCAAGTGACCGCGAAATTGAACATCACTCGATATGTCGACACCCAAGATTGTATAAGTTTATTTCAGAGACTCAACCAGGGAGGCCTTGAATGAACCCAAAGAACAATTCGCAAACATCTCAATTTGGAGTAAATTCTCATTATAAAATGTACATGTTCTTCTTATAAAACTATTTTGAACATAACAGGTTCTGCTACTTGATATATAAAATAAATGTTTTTTAGTGCATAGTCGCTCACATCTACGAGGCACACGAAACAATATAATATATTGTGTCGTGTAGGCGTCGGTCCCGGGGGACCGACGGCCTAACGATCTTAGGTCTAATCGAAGACACAAAAGTCTTCGATTAGAAGACACAAGTCTTCGATTACTATTAATTTCAACCCATTTCAATTTGGGCTGATTTGATTTATCTTGGCAAGTGGATGATATTACAACCCTGGTCTCAACTGCCGAAGCTGAATCCGATTAATATCGAATTTTTTGTTAGCTAAAATCAAACTTCAGCTAAGATTGGTGGTAATTGGGTTTAGATTAGCTGGTAGAAGCAATAGCGCTCTAATGAATAAGCTGAAGATGTCTGCTATTAACTTTAACCTAAAATCTATATTTAGAATCTAAATATTCGATTGAAATCGGCTTCAGCTTAGGCGGTAGGGTCCCAGATCATGGAGTCAGAGTGGCACGTTCTGTACATTGGATCGGAATTCAAACAACTATCGGTTGTTGCTCCTGGGGCACTGGTCTAGTCTAACGTTAACTCACTGACTGTTGTTTAGACATGACTAGACACATAAGCCAGCAAACAACAGGCACGAGTGTTAGAAAAGTCGTGCAATATGACGTGGTGTAATCATGGGAGCTCTATCGATCTCATCTACATCTTCAAGTGGGCGCGTGTTAGGACAGTTATATCAGGTTATATTAACCCATTCATTGCCGGCTTAAGTATCAAGAACTTTACCTCTTGCCGCCATATATACTATTATAGCCTAGGCATTGTACGGCGTCTAAGTATTGTATAGACGCCGATGGGCATCTTTGGCATGTGATTAATGAAGTTTGTGACGCCGATGGGCGGCCTCGGCACTGAATGGCTCTGTATCAATAAAAGACAACCGTTACTGACTGATCTATCAATGCACAGGCAATACAACTGTACGGATCTCGGGCCCTACCGCCGAAGCTGAAGCCGATTACCATCGGATTTTTTGATTGCAATATTAAAACTTTAGCTTAGATTGGCGGTAGCTGTGTTTTTAGCTTAGCTGGTACCATAGAGCTGTACCGACTAAGGTGAAGATGTTTGGCATTATCTTCGCGATCTTTCGCGATCAAAAAACCCGATGTTAATCGGCTTCAGCTTCGGCGGTATGACCCCGGGTTGAAATTTGGCATACAGATAGCTATTATGGCTATATTCGTTAAGAAAGGATTTTCGAATGTACCACGCGTATCCACGCGTATAGGATGACGCGGAAAAATAACCATATGATCCGCCTGATGTGAAGCGGTTAACATAGCTATATAAACGCTCACATCATGAAGTATCGGTCAACATAACATACCTGCCAACGATGCAATTGCTTCTTCCAGGTGGTCTTACTCACTCCAGGAATGCAACAACCCTAAAGTCATTTAGCTGCGATATTCTGTGAAATGAGGTGTTTCTTAGTCGCGCAGCTTATAAAAACTCTGGGCCCTAGTTGTACCTCTCTTTGCAACTCGACTGGAAAAAAAAGATAGATAAGTGGTGGCCGTGGTCTACAAGTAATTTTATAGTAAAAAATAAGATGAAATATTTTATTACCTGCAACTTAAGAAGCATTTGACGAGCTCTGTGGTCCAATGGTTAGCGATGACCACTTTGACTCCGGGGTCGCAGGTTCGATTCCCGCACATGACAAACATTTATGTGCATGAACATGTGTGTTTGTCTTTGCTCTGGTTGTTGTCTGTAATTATATGTGGTGTATGTGGTATCTAGTACCCATAGTACAAGTTTTACCTAGTTTGGAACTAGATAGCCGTGTTTAATTTGTCCAGGAATATTTGTTTCATTTATATTTATTTCAGAAGGTCAAAGGAAATTAACCATGTCTTAATCTCCATTGCTTCTCATAGTCAAATTTGTACTTGTTCTGGCATACATTGCTGGAATACGGCTCTCTTCTCAATCGAAGAGGTTTAGAGCATACTTCACCATGCTGCTCAGCTGCGGGTTGGCGGAGGCCAGTATTTTCAAGCTGGATAAAGGCTTGGCTTAACGACTCTCATTTAATGATAATAGCTGGGACCGACGGCGTACCGTGCCCTTCGAAGCACGGAGGAGCTCGAGATAAGTAAACCCATCCAAGGACAGGCTGCGGTCGACGTTGCTTAATATGCGGGTTCGATTAGACTGACACACGCAATAACGCCATCGAGCTTCTCTATTGTTTTCTATTATTCATTGTATTAATTACAATAAATTTAGTTCAGCTAATATGTACCACGACATTCATTGACTGTTAGGCGGTACGAAGTTTGCCGGGTCAGCTAGTTTTATATATATGTATAGATTATCAATGTTGTAATTCACAGAACTAAGAAAGAAATCTTATGAAAAGAAACAAAAGAATAAATCGCCTTTTATATTTTAAAAAATACCTGACATCTATACTATTATAAACGACTCATATTTTTGTTTGATGCATGTACCACATACCTACCAGTAATATGTAAATATAGGGAGGTAAAGTATACCATAGATAATGAAGACAAAACTAAAAACAATGATGCGTCGGCGCTGAAAACGCGACCACCGCGGCGCATTGTTGATCACACAGAGGCTCGGCTCACGGCAAACAACTCGCGTGTTTACCTTCCCTTGTTGTTTGTCCTTTGACAGCAGTCTCACAGGTCGTTAACACATCGCGCCTAAATGCAGGACCGTGTCAACATGAAGGTAGGTGCTTGTTATAGGATGGTGTTCAATTAAATCATCAGCTACATCATTATAATACTTCCATGTGTAAACAGTGTCCAGTGAGAACAATCATTGCGCCGGAAATTCTCTGCGGTAATAAGGAATGCTTGAATTAGGCATTATGAATCAGAATTTACTGCATCGTGTCTAATCTGTAGCAAAAAAAAAATGGGGTGTGTCTGTGTCATGGACACGGCCGTGTGTTCTACGGGAATACGTTATAATGTACTAAAATTATCTCAAAATGGCAGCGCTTCTCCCTCCCCCAAATGCGATGTTCCATAGTCATTACGTAGCGTAATAAATTCTTTGATCCTTCATCTATCTAATGGAGTGATCAAATTTTGAATGGAGATGATAGATTTGTTGATGCGACACCAAATTATAGCCCCCATTTTTTTTATCATTCGTTTTTTGAATTGCCTCCCTATGGAAGCAGTTTTGAAGACAATGACATATTCACGTCAAAACCTAGATCCAGATATTATGGTACATACTACATACTTATAAGTCATAATCAATGATGTTATAGATACTATGGATATGACATACCCATACTAAATTGCGGCAAAAATGGTTCCCGTCGCATGGGAGATCTATGACTATCGCTGTCCTTATCACCTCGACGGTGTCGCTTTAATATACTTGCTATCTTTTCCCCTAACTGAGTAGGTACGTAATGAGTGCAATATCGTCTTTTTTATTGCAATAATATGAAATTCACCTAAAGTACGCGTTAACATCAAATATTATTGTATACTTTAGTGTGATATGGATCCTGTCAGTTTTATTTACTTTATCTATATATCAATACGTGAAGCGAAAACTTTGTACCCCTTTTTACAAAAAAATGCGTGGACGGAGGGGTATGAAATAAACTATAAAGTTTATATAGAGAAGGAGTGCAGAATGCTAATATTTTTTTAATTACGCATAATAAATAGATTGATTCAATAATAAAAACATTATATATACTAGCATGTATTTGACACACACACACATATATATACTAAATAAATATTTCTGGACAATTTACACAGCGCCATCTAGTCCCAAATTAAGCCGCAAAGCTTGTGTTATGGGTACTAGACAACTGATAAATGTACTTAAATACATTTTTTTTTTGTAAATACATACTTATAATACATAGAAAACACCCAGACCAAGACAAACAGACATGTTCATGCATACAAATGGTTGTCTTGTGCGGGAATCGAACCCGCCAACTCGGAGTCAAAGTGGCCATTGCTAACCATTCGACCACCGAGCTCGCCCAATACTCTCTTGTTTATTGTTAAAGTCATAATTTACATTAATTATGGTGGAATTTTGACCAATGGGCGACTACTAGCCAAGATAGATTGTGGTTTTTCGTGGTACAGAAGACGGCATTTTTACATACTTTTGGGGTGTAAGTGGTTCATCAACATCTTTGAACCAAAGCCAACTTCACCTGCACGCGGTGCACCCTGCTGACTGACAAACGAAGCTCTGCGAAAAGAGAGGTAGGGAGCGTAATTGTAAGCTACCCGACTGGTGAATGTACCTCCACCTCACAGAATACCGCAGCCAAATAACGGTTCCCTTGAGGGCTGTTGTGTTCCTGCGAGTGAGTGAGGTCACCAGAAAGGAAGGAGATGCTGTTGTGGCAGCGGGGGTGGCGGCGCGCGAGCGATATTTTATGTTGCGAGCGTTAATATGGCTACGGTAACCGCTTCACATCAGGCGGGCCGTATGCTTGTCTGCCACCCGACGTAGTATAAAAAAAAAAAACTTTAAGCAATTGTAACAAATGATTGTTTCGACAGCTTGCTTGTACGAAATAATTATCAGGTGAGTCACTTGGCTTTAGTTATCCCTTTGTGTATTCTACCGATTATACAATGGGGTGTGTTCAGAGGAATTATTTGACATGATGCCCACGGCTTACTTCTACAGTCGCACCGCTCGCCATTGACAGGGAATTCTTCCTCACACATGTACCCTTTATGAACCTTTTGAAGTTTATGAAGCTTTCTTCCACGTACTACCAAGCTGTGAAATGAACTCTCTGTCGAGGTTTTCCCAGGAGACTACATCATGGGGTATCTTCAAAAAGGACGTGAAGAGGATTTTACAGAGTAGGCAACGCGCATGTGATGCCTCTGGTGTTACGGGCGTCCATGGCCTACAGTAACTGCTGTCCATCAGGCGGACAGTATGCTTATTTGCCACCTTACTGGTATAAAAAAGTTGATTCATTTTCGGATATACGTTTTGACGCTTATGGAATATCTAGGTATAGTATTAATAACATCATTGTCCTGAAATTGTAATTCAATTAAACTTAACATCTAGATCGGACGCTTTTATGCAAAATAGATCCAACCGACATTTTTAACCGACTTTAAAAAAGGAGGAGGTTCTCAATTCGACTGAATTTTTTTTTGTATGTATGTTATTTGATATCTTCGCGAATTGTGAACCGATTTTCAAAATTCTTTTTTTATTTGAAAGGATATGATTGCAAGGTGGTCCCATATTCACCAAGTCAGGGTCTGGTGAGGGCACTTTGCACTGTTGCCAGCTGAAGTCGGTTTTTATTTTCTCTTAAAAATCATTATGTTACTTTTAAGTCAAAGATATTTAAAGTTTAGTAGAAATAACAATATCACGCAATATACGTTTTAGGAAGCATATGCCATTAAACCGCTAGAATCTTTTGCGAATATATAAAACTCGATTTGAAGTTTCTCGCCATGACAATGTGTATCTCCCAATTTGGCATAGTTTATCGGTTGGAGCTATTCTGCATAACAGAGTCCAATTATAAACTAATTAGGTATGTAAAAACAGCTTTGTATGTAAGCTTAAAATTTGTATACTTACTACTAATTTGTAACCTGGGATCATTCAACACCTGCGGCCAGCCGTTACTTATATTTCTGTGGCATCAAGCATATCTAGATTTTAAGTCAGACCTCCAGGCACTCTCCAACCAATCCATACAAATTTCACGTCGGTAACTACTCTATAAACAATGACGTCTGTGTAGAGCGTGAATGAGCGTGTGTGTATGCGCCGCCATACAATCTGTTCCAGATTCATCTCAGAGGGGAGGTGAGGTCGACACGAGAGAGCAGCAGGGAGTGTCCATACCTACTGCACGTAACTACGTGTATACTAATTATACTGTGCTCCAGGTAACAGCGAAAGCCCCATCCAATTTCTTGTAGTAGTTTTTGTGTGACGGCCGTACTATCATTCAGACAGTCAAACAAAGGTTTTGAACATTTGCTTTAGCTTTTTCTAACTCTATAAAGATTCCGTTATATAATCGGCCAGTTGTAATTCATTATTGTGTACAGTCTGTTCTCTAAGATAAATGTCTACTATACAGTTCAATATGGAAAGTGGTCAATTATCGGTAGCGACCGTTTTATAATTGGGATATATAGATAAAGATGACGACGTCAAAAATGCAATAATATATACGTATAATGTTATATAGTGTATGTAGATTTTCAATCTTGTGTGTGTGCTTTTCAATCTTTTCGAACATGGGACTCCTTTACAAGTAAAAAAATTCTACAACAATTTAACTGGCTACGAAAGCTTTAAAATTGTTGCCATTTGCTATCGATTTTTTCTTAGGTGAACTAATGAGGTATTTAATGGTGAACATAAAAATTAATGGGAGAAATAGGCTTCAATTGGAAAAAGATTTCAGTTGATGAATTATTGAACATTTGCGTTTTTTCCTCCGCGACCCCCGAATGGGATTTGAAATGAAATGAAATTATTTATTTGCACATATACAGTCTTATACATAAATATAAAGCCAGGGCTGGAATTTGTTTGGCAACTGTATCCTTCAAAATGTAGGCATGCAAAATATTCATTCATGCAAATACTTATTCAAGTACATACATTAAAATATGGTACAATGAATCTTAATATTTAAACAATAGAATTGATATAATTATCTAACCATACGATACCTACAATAAGATAAAATCAATAAAAATATTTGGTGATTGTTAATTATTAATTATAAATGTCAAGTTTACACGGTTCATATTTTATCTCTGGTCAAGTTAAACTAGATATACCCTACATAAATAAATTAAATAATAATAATAATGATGATTGACGACACCCCTGGGAGGGTTGCGACCCACAGTTTGAAAATCACTGCTCTAGAATATAAAACTGTTATGAGCTGTAGAAAGTCTATCACTGGCAATAATTTATCATCAAGAAATATAGAGACTGAATTGCCTTCTTTATTAGTAAGAAAAAAATTTACATCTAGAACTGATACTATGTTAATTTTTATTTATATGAGAGGGGGCAAACGACCATGTGGGTAACCTGATGGAAAGCAATCACCAGCGCCCATGGAGATCAGCAACACCAAGGAGTCGTCGATCCGTTGCCAGCCTATACTTCTTTCTTTCTTTCTTTCATTCCAAATAATATAATGTCTCTTTTATACAGACCAAGTCAATTTACCAAATTTTTAGACTACATAATTATGTAACTACAATTATTATACTTAAGTTCCTATATATTATTATGTTTTTACATCTTGCCTTATACCAATTACACGATACACGTGAATAACTAGCTAGCTAGCTAGCAACGACGTCATGTCCCTTTTGTCTTGGCTAAGCATGTTTTGTTACATATACAGAGTACTATACTAGATAAGTGCAATACGTCTATCTACTATATAAAAATAAGTCGGGTTTTCCTTCCTGACGCTATAACTCCAGAACGCACGAACCGATTTCCACGGTTTTGCATTCGTTGGAAAGGTCTCGGGCTCCGTGAGGTTTATAGGAAACAAATTCTGGAAAAATTTGAAAAGAAGAGCGGGAAAATCTTTTTTCACATACAGCGCCATCTGGTGGCGAAACGGAGTTCGCCGGGTTTGCTAGTTTATTGATAAATATAATTTCAGGACCACGTGACTTCTCATTTATTCAGAATACAATAGCATACATAATAATTTAAACACGTTAAAAAAAGTTTACTTATCATTGAAATAATGGCTGCATGGCTTGTAAGTATATTTATCTATATCAGCATGAATATCCTATGACTTATCAGGACTTTTGCAAATATTGAGAAAACCATCGTCTATTGTACGTATCTATGTAACTTGCAATTGTATAAGATATGTACGCGTACTACATAATGAGGATAGTTCATTACCTCATAATTTAATATCACATTTTTTTTAATACTACGGATGGCAGACAAGCGTTACGGCCCACCTGATGTGAAGCGGTTGCCGTAGCCATATTAATGCTGGCAACATAAAATATCGCTCGCGCGCCGCCACCCCCGCTGCCAACGCAGCGTCTCCCTTCTTTCTGGTGACCTCACTCACTCGCAGGAACACAAAATTCATTCTTAGAGGTGGAGGTACATTCCAGACGGGTAGCTTACAATTACGCTCCCTACCTGCCTTTTCGCCAGAGCTTCGTTTGCCAGTCAGCAGGGTGCACCGCGTGCAGGTGAAGTTGGTCTTGGCTAAAAGATGTTGATGAACCACTTAGTATAGTTCAGTATCACATTAATGTAGGGTGAGGGAACAATTAAAAGTGGTTCTACAATAGTGGTTGATAAGTATAAGTTGGTAAGTATGTATAGCATAACAATCAAAATAGAGCTTGCTCGTTGTAACATTACTTACATGAAAAATATTAACTCCACAAACGTACTTAAACGGATAATCAGTTGTTATCGCGCACATTATATTTAACTAGGCTAACTAATCCTCTTCATTTGATATCTAGATAAAGTTGGGATTATCGGCAACATGAAAGAGGGTAAATTAATTTTTAATCCCGTTTCCCTCGTCACCGGCCGTATCTTGGTGTACGTAAAGTCGTTGATAGCACTTTAGCTGATATCAAGATGTCCACATTCCATCACAGGTGTAATCAATTTTGTATTTGGATGATTATAGTTCTTAATGCCAATTGTATTTTTTTATCCCATTAAAATATTATATAACCATAGTGCTCAATTCGTCAATGATATGCGAATGAATTCAAGGGAGAGGGGCAAGATCTGCAGAAAAGACTCTACTAGCACATGACAAATAATATAACTACGTACAGTATTGGTCATGCGGCCACTCCCTACCGCTCTCTCCTGTGGACCTCATCTCCTCTCTGAGACGGATCTGGAACAGTTTGTATGGCACCGCACGCACACACGCTTATCACGCTCTACACAGACGTCATTGTTCATGTAGTAGTTACGGACGCGACATTTGTATGGTGTGGCAGGGGTGCGCTGCTAGTCAAACTAGTATTTAATGTAGTATGTAGAATTCTGTATTACCAAAGGAAGAATACATAGACTAACAATATTAATAATAATCTAGTGATTGGCAAGCCACCGCTTACAGTAAATAATGAGCAATAGCGGTAGTTATGGCAAGAGTCCGTCCTTCTTCTACAATATCCCGAAATATAGTCCACTCAGATCTTCTGCATAGCCCATCTATTTTCTATACACTTTGCAATAGTTCAAATGCCTGCCGAGACCTGAGGCCTTACCTCCTAAACTGAAGACGGTTATGATCGGATTTTCTGATTGCGAAATTCTAACTTCACGTTAAATTTATGGTAGGTAATAGTAATAAGCTTGGCAGGTAAGGATGGAAGCGTTCTACCGATTAAACTGAAGATGATTATCATAGATTGAAACAGAAGTCCGATTTTCGCAATCAAAAATCCGATGGGAATCGGCTTTAGTTTAGGCGGCAGGGCCTCAGCTCTCGGGTAATTGGGTATATTGTTTCATTGATATATCCTGAAGCGGGTCACGGGGGGCGTATAACATGACATTAACTTCTTCAAGGGGCCTCAAGGTGTTGGAACCATATCTTCACGCACGCGTGTATTACACAGAATTAATAATAATATTAATAGTGTAAAAAACCAAGCCGTCGTTGAGCAACTGAGTGTCGTGGATGTGATCTGTCCACATCACATCGATGATGATGGATCACCACTACCGGCACCACCGCGGCAGCATTGGACCCCTTTGTAAGTCATTAAAGTATTATTACAGTCGTTCAATGGAGACGTCTAAACAAAGCAATAGAGTTCGACTAAAATCTATATGTATGTTTTTATTTTCTAGGTATCGGGATTAATGAACACGAATATTACAACTGTTTCAAGTCTCAAGACGGCGGACGTTACTTTTCAACTATTTTAATCTTATTTTTATACTAGGTCGGGTGGCAGACAAACATACGGCCCGCCTGATGTGAAGGGGTTACTGTTACCATAGCCATATGAACGCTCGCGACACGAAATATCGCTCGCGCGCCGCCAGTCCCGCTGCCTATGCAGCTACTCGTTTCTTTCTGGTGACCTCACAAACCCGCAGGGACACAATGATCCTCTAGGGAATTGATATTTAGCTGCGGTATTCTGTGAAATGACTTCCTCAGTCGTGCGGCTTACAAATATGCTGTATTTCTCTTTTGCCAGAGCTTCTTTCACTAGTCGGGAGGATGTACCACGTGCAGGTGAGGTTGGCTTTGGCTCTAAAAGTCATCCTGAGCCACTTACAGCCCAAAATATGTGTGTCAAAATAAAAACAATAGGGTGTCGTTTACGATGTTATTGGGGATGCGGCTCAGGTATCGTTTTCGAGGACCAAGATGGCGTTTGTGGTCGCATTTCTCCGAAACGGCTCAAGCTAACTTTCACCTGTGCCAATATTTGTCTGTAAACAAATCTTGCAAGTTTTGGATCCACTTTCCAGTTACCGATGATTCAGCTGAAATTTTGCATGCATGGTTATATCGGATGACAATGCAAAATTTTTAATCCAGTCAGAAATAGGAGGTTGTAACAGTATTCTAGCGACTCCAATGTCGGAGTCAGCAAGTCTACTATATAAATTGGTTAGGTTAGGCCTCAAACACAGGCAGTAATTAACATAAGGATGCATAACGGAGCGACATAGTCACAAGCGTGACTAAGCTCCTTAAATAAAAGAAAAAAAAAATGCAAAATTATTATGACATGGAGGTGATCTGATGATGAAAACTCGGTAGTTAAACGACACAACCACATCGAATTTGGACTCGTTACATCTGTCTTTGACGAGTCTTTGGTGCCAAATGATAACCAGGGTCTGATGATGGAGCAGGAAGATGGCCATAGGAACTTCGTAATTAAACGACATAACTGCGTCGAGTTTGATTCGTCTTGATGGGTGGGTGGTGCTACCTCTCTTTTCGCCAGAGCTTCGTTTGTCAGTCAGCAGGGTGCACCGCGTGCAGGTGAAGTTGGCTTTGGTTCAAAGATGTTGATGAACTTACACCCCAAATGCAAGAGAGAAGGGATAATGAATCACCTGAACAACGTGCTGTCAGGATAGATAACGTTAGAATATTACCTACACAAGAGACAGAAGAAAAAAATCTTTACAAGAAGAGCACTTGGCCACAATCGAAAGGAACAGAATTCTCAAGCAAGCAAGTCAGTTAAATGTTAATACAAATGGCAGAGGAATGCATTATAATACAGAGAATGAACGCCAGAAAAAGACCAATCAGAGGAATATGCAACGGGGTAGCGTTGAGTACTTTAATATCGCTATAAATGTATATAATTTAATGTAGTACTTATACACTTTCAAATTCAACACACATGCAATCAATTTCACTTCTAGACAGTCAGTCACTTATTGACGGGATTGTTGTCATTAGGTTACAGTCGTTAAGCCCAATCAGTAAAGGCTTTTTATCAGGCTTTAAAAGACTGGCCTGTGAGAAGTTGGACTGTGCGAAGCTGGACTGTGAGAAGCTGGACTGTGAGAAGCGTGGGAGTATGTTACAAATCTTCATTAATTGAGAGGAGTATACCAACAGTGGTTTTAATATATAACTTGATGCAGAAGAATGGCTCGTGTAGATATCGAAGTGTTGTTCACATTATCTTCGGAACAGTCACGTTGATGTCCCGCGAAATATTCTGCACTATGTCGCTCTTTTTGTCACCTAGTGTAATCGAGGATTTATGTCAGTAAACAGTATCTTTACGAATTATTTTTTTCCAAATCTATAGTAATTATAGCTGAACGTGTCGTTTTGTCCTATACTTGTTAATTTAGATTGAAAGTCGTTTTTGAAGTGCGCTGTGCACTTCATTTTGTGGCTAGTGACTGTAGAGACTGAGACGTCACGCTCGCATATATAACGCGTCACATTGTTGGGTTAAAGTCGGCAGGGAAGAGGATCGGACGGAGCGGTAGATGAAGTTTTCACTTCTGTCGTGGCAAAAGTGAAAATTTCATCAGACAAGCGCACACCGTTTTTAACGTCATAACGTCTTATAAATCAATGTCCGCGCCGGCTGCACGTACGAAAAGCATGACTTATAGTCACGTTTCGCCTGAACCGACCGTGTAAGCGAGAGCGCGAAACAAGCGATAGAGAGGCACGATCGGCCTAAGCGTTCGGCTTGTGACTCATCTCTCTCTCTTCCACTCCATCGGCCGATTATTTCTTATCATATATATCACGTAAATTTATGTCCGTAAGGTGAGTTTGTAGACAACCATTTTTTCCTGTTGTTTTTATAAACAATAGTTCAAATACTTTATAAATTAATTGATATATACACTGTGATGCACCCACAATAACAAATTAAACCGTGCGGTTTTCAAGTCCGACAACAACGGGACTAAAACTTCTTTAGATAAAATTCGATTCGCCGTTTTTAATACACGGCTAATCTTTTATTTCCTGTGTGAATAATCTGTATCTTTCATAGTATCAGAATTAATTCGTCATTGTTGAATATTTAATTTAAGGCTCCACGATCGATACTAAAATAAGCAAGACGGCATTTTTAGTCGGTTCCGTTAATTACTTTCATGCTATATAAAATTAACGCTGAATATGAAATGAGATATTTCACAAATATTTTTTATAAATCTTGATATTGCCTTAATTAAAAACTTAGAAAAGAGATTGTTGCATATTCAAATATATTAATTCACAATTATAATAGTATATATAGCTTCGATGACAGTTATATATATTCGATGACAGCATATACATAAAGTTATATTTCTCCACATATTATAATCATGGAATTAATGAGTGTTTATACTCTTTTGATGACAGTTAAATAGGGTCATAATATGCATAATATATTTTTGAATATTTAGGTTAATTATATTAATTTTCCTTATATTTGCAAGCGAATTTTGAACTTAAATTACAAGACTCACAAGCGAGGCTCCAATCTGACAATACTATGTAGTGTTCCCTACGAAGTTTGTATTTTTTTGTTTTTATACTACGTCGGGTAACAACGACTTTCGACAAGCATACGGCCCGCCTAATTTGAAGCGGTTGCCATAGCCATATTATTGCTCGCAACATAACATATCGCTCGCGCACCGCCATCTCCGCTGTCAACGCAGCATCTCCTTCCTTTCTGGTGAACTCACTCACTCGCAGGAACACAACAACCCTCAAGGGAATTGTTATTTATCTGCGGTATTCTGTGAGGTGGAGGTACATTCCCCAGTCAGGTAGCGTACAATGACGCTCCCTACCTCTCTTTTCGCCAGAGCTTCGTTTGTTAGTCAGCAGGGTGCACCGCGTGCAGGTGAAGTTGGCTTTGGTTCAAAGATGTTAATTTACTACTTACACCACAATTAATTGTTATACGTATGTTGTGACTCTAACTGTAGATAGAGAAATATAAAGATAAAAATTATAGTGTGCATCGCACTTACACTACAGAAAGAGTGACTTACGCCATCATCATTGAGATAGATTGACACGATTTTATGTAAATAATAAATTAAGTATAAAATAATGCCTTTTTTCACACAGACTCGTCACATATTCCCACATAATGGAACTAGTTTTTGTACTTTGAATTAGTTTTGAAACAGCGGAATCTAGTAAATTTTCAAGAAAGAAAAAATGCCTGTTTTTTCAGCTACTTCTCATGAAGTGGTTTATTTATTTTTATTTATTTCAACTTTATTGATCATAGATTATGGGTACAAAAGGAGGACTTAATGCTAAAAACACTCTCTAACAGTCAACCTTAGGGAAAAGTAAATAAGACGCGAATACGGTTCATAAAATAACAGTAATGAACATACAGTAAATACCGATGAAAACATAAAATTATATACGGTACATAGACATTATGTTAATTAAACACATATTGTTGGAATTAAAATCGACTCTGGAAATCAATCGATTGTTAGTTAGGGCATAATCGAGCGTGTCGGTTGACAACACTCGTTTCGCCGGCGCGCGGAAGTCTCACATAGTCGCTAATGGTCGCTGGTAGGCCGCTGCATAGACTCCCGTTCTGGAAAGCGGTTGTTGCGTTGTGTTGCTTCGGGATAGGCCTCGCAGCATATACGGTAGTCTCGCGACTTGGAGTTCGCGTAGCAGTCGATAGTGGTCGTCCGTAGTTCGCTGGATGGACTCGCGGGGCTAACAAAATTATAACCTGTGCTTAGCTTCCGGATAAGCTACAGCACATACGTGAATTCGCGACCTGGAGTTCGCGGAACACTTCTGGAACCGCGCGGGACCGCGGATCGACCGCCGGGACGCGTCGAAAGTTTGGACAGTGTTAACAATGAGTGATTGATCGCTGGGCGACCTCTGGATCACTGTAACTGGTGAACGTATCCTATTATTATTATATATATATTCCTGTCCTCAACCCTTATTCCTGTCTGCGTGAACCCGTCTGGATTACGGTGAAACAGCCTCGGGAATCGGGTAAGTTTAGTATGTAAGTTAGATTGTAGTGATTAGGGTTGAGTAGGCAATTACTCAACACATGTACATAATCATACACAAATATGTAATTATACACGGAAACGCTATAAAATAAGATAATGATGATTATTGCTTGGATAAATTCTCAAATAAATAAGCTTGAACATTATTTTTGAAAATAAACTTACTGGAATATTCTTTGGTGGCCTGGTGGTTAAATGTAAAATAAGTTTTGTGCTTGTGTTAGCTCTCACTGAGATTTTCACCGTTCACACAAAACTTATTGAATTACTTTGTGCTTAGTACAATTGTTTGCATTATTGGTTTTACAATAAACATAGGTTTATATATAAAAATACTATGTTTGTGACATAAACATAGTTTGCATATATGTACTGTACTTGTGATGTGGAGGTTGAGAGTTCAGTCAAGATAGAAGTTGTAAAAAGTGGCAAATCCGGGTTTTTGTATAAACTTTGAATAAACACATTCTATGTAAAGAGCTGCAACACTGAGTTTCACTATATAATAAGGCAAATCATATTATATTTCATGAACGCCTTTCTATAAGTTTACATATTTATATATGGAGTCTATGCGCGTATCAATTTATCTCGAGTTCTATTTATCTCGAGCTCCTCTGTGCTTTGGGGAGCACGTTAAGCCGTCAGTCCCGTCATTGTTGTCATTAGATGACAGTCGTTAAACTAAATTAGTGGCCTTTAAGCGGCTTGAAAACACTGGCCTCGCCAACCTGCAGTTGAGTTGAGCAGCGACCTTCATATACTTTAGAGAGGTATAGCTCTAAATCCCGTCAATTGAGGGGAGACCCATATCCCAGCAGTGGGATGAATAAGGGTTGACGACGACGACGACATATTTATATGTTGTAAAAAAATCGAAGAGAGCTCATGCATTGAATTTTTATTTATAAGACACGAAAAGTAGTTAAAAATTCGACTACGGCCATGTTTTGAAGACGAGATCGTGAGAAACGAAAAAATGTTAAAATAACAAATGAGCTTCATTAAAAAAAGCCACAAATATTTTTATCGAAACAATTCCGAAGTGGCGCAGTCCATTTAACTTTTTAATATTAAAACGCATAGCATGAATATGTGATGGGATTTGACTTGGAGTAAGATTTATATTTATGGCGGGTCTAATTTATAGACAGTCGTAAAATACGTCGAAAGCCGTCGATCGTCGTGTACTGCGCCATCTACATGCAAATACCACCAGATATATTAAAACCTGGTAGGTACTTATATACTCACATGGTTGATGGATACATAGCGTCGACATGACGTCGACATCGTCAAAAGATTCATCAATACTTTGCACCAGAGGCGTAGCTACCGCCGTATCAGCCGTATCAATGATACGGGGCCCTCGGGCTACAAGGGCCCCCAGCATGTTCGGTTCGAGTACTTCAAGAAGATAGAAGAGCCCTGAGGGGCAATTCTCGTAATTAAAATATAGTCAAAATTCAGTTTCGATCCAGTCTCGATCTCACAAATGTCACATTTGGTATTCACGTAACACAAAATATATCTTCAAAATTAAATTTAAGCGAGATTATATCGAAATATGAGTGAAAATTAAACAAACTAAGAATGTTACTTTGCCAACAACAAGAATTGATAATAATTAATTAATGAAATCAAGTATATAATTTTAGTCAATTCACAATTCAATCTCGATTCGGTCAACTTTCAATCTGCTTTCGTAGAAAAATTACGAGAATTGGCCTTCTGAAGTGTTTGGGTAGAAGGGCCCACTACCAAGTTTTGATACATGGTCTAGCGTAAGCTACGCCACTGCTTTGCACGTGATGTGTATAGAGAAATCAATAATTTTATATTCTATATAATGTGTGTAAGACATCAGTCGTACTATATACAATATATACCTGATTATATGTCGATTTGTTTCTAAATTTTGATACTTGTTATTTACTATCTGTTACTTGACTCCGTCTCCTTTTTTGGAAGTGTAAGTTCATTTTGAAAAATAATGTTCAAGCTTATTTACTTGAGAATTTAGGTATCCAAGCAATAATCATATTGTCCTATTATTTTTCCAGTGTTTCCGTGTATAATTATGTATATATATATGATTGTGCATATGTATATAATTAGCATATGTCTACGTATCGTATGTAATTTTATGTTTTCATTGTTATTTATTGTGTGAATGTTCATTACTGTTATTTTTTTAAACCCATTCGAGTTTTATGTGATTTTCCTTAAGGTTGACTGATAGAGAATGCTCTTTGGATTAAGTCCGCTTTTTGTACCCTTATTTTATGGGCAATAAAGATTATATATAAAAATAAATAAATAAAAAACATGAGAATTGTTTCTTCTGGTTACTTATAACGGTACTTTTATATCGCATACTTTTATATGCACTTAGTTTACTAAATGTGTTTGAGATATAGGATATTATCTAGACTTGACATTACAAATAAATTAATTTTATATACTAGATAGATGACCTGTTGAAAATACAGTTATGAATGACACAAACAAATCTGCGGGCGGGCTTCTTTGGATTCTAGCTAGCCCCCAAATAAAAAGGTGTTACTTATAAGTTGTCAAAGGAAAGTGTATTAATGTGCGAAACAGTTATATGACAGTGTTTTATGAAATCTCGACATTCTTCATGTCATGTTTGCCGCGCCAACCAGGCGACTATAAAACTTAATGTATAATAAGTTTGGGGTGTAAGTAGCTCACCTCGAACTTTAGAGCCAAAACATTCTGTTGACTAGCGAAAGAAGCACTGGCGAAAGAGAGGTAGGGTATAGTGTATTCGTAAGCTGCCCGACTGGCTCCACCTCACAGAATACCGCAACCAAATAAAAATAAAAATTCCCTTGAGAGTTGTGTTCTTTTGAGTTGCTGCGATGGCAGCGAGGGTGGCGAGCGAGCGATATTTCATGTTGCGAGCGTATACATAGGACTACAGCAACCGCTTCACATCAGGCGGGACATATGCTTCTCAACCACTCGACTTAATATAAAAAAAGTCTATATGTAATAAGTCTGTGCCAAACGGATAAACAGATTTTCATTTGATATGACTATAACACAGATAACATAATGCTATATGATTTAAGTACCTAAATCTGTCCAGCTGTTTGAAGATCATCAGCTATTTTCCATTCTATATGTCTGTTACAGCTGTTCAGTGGCGGTTCGAGGGAATATATTGGCGCGCAGGTTCGCTCGTTGTACGGATATACCCTACCGCCGAAATCATCATCGTCTTTTTTTTGCGAAATCTAAATGTATGTGATTTTGTGGTCAATAAAGTTTAAGTAAATAAATATTGTTTTCACCTCACTAGCTCGTAAAAGCTCTGTTTATCATTCGAAATCTGCGTGGAAAATCGCACTTTATCCGCTAGCGTGGAAAGTGTTTTTAAAATTCGAATATTTTTATTCAATAAAGGTTTCGTACAATAAATTACATATATATAGAACCTCATTGCTTTCGTAATAGTTTATATTCTCTGCAGCCAGTCCATTGATGATTATTTATTAAAACTGTTTTTCTTGCACCTAACATTTTCCTCGCTTTAGTGAGGTGAAAAGTTGTGTGTTGCGCTCGGCAGCAAAGTTATTTAGCGTCTCGTACCTTTGAAACCCTCGCTACGCTCAGGATTCTATATTTGAACCACTCGCTTCGCTCGTGGCTCAATCCTAGATTCCTTCGCTTGCTCAGGTTTCAATACAAGGTACTCGCGCCAAAAATTAACTTTGCAGCCTTGCATAACAAATAACTATTATTGTATAACAACAAATACAAAAATTTGTGAACAGATAAGTAATCAAATGTGAGCTTATCTGTTCAAGAGATTTCTTCCAGCCAACACTAGGTACAAGTATGAGTCAAGCAAGCTAGGCACAAACATAACATATTAGTATCAGTCAGGTAGTGTTATAAATATTTTTGGGAATTTTTTCCATTTTTCAAAAATATTTATAATATTCTGCCAAGTTGGCCAAGACCTATTATTTAAATAATAATAAGTCAGGTAGTGCTTGGGTAGCATTTAGTGTCTGGGTTTATTGTACTCGTCTCAAATATCAATGAATAGGTTATATATAAAGGTAGTTCGAAGTGAAAAAATGGTGTAGGGGTTTTTCTAGGTCGACTGTTTAATAAATTTAACTTTGCGCGCAGCGACCTGTTGTAGTAAGCGCTGTACCAACGCTATACCCACCATGAGACAGTGGCACCCGAAATGTTGAATTTACGATTGATTTAGTTATATTAATGTAATTATGATATTACTGTACTGCTAAAATATCCTACAAATCATCATAATTTTTTTAACCTGGGCTAGATCGATTAAGAAATACCTATCATACATTTGCTAAACATTACGACTTGTAAGTAACCATCACGATGCTTTTAGCTTAGTACGTTTTTTTTTATACTACCTGGGTGGGCAAACCTTAAATACGGCCCGACTTAAGTAAAAGCGTAGCCCTATAAATGCTCGCAATATGAAAGTTCGTTCGCGTGCTGCAATCTTCGCTGCCACGCAGCAGTTCTGGTGACCTCACTCACTCGCATGAATACAACAATCCTCAAGAGAATTGTTATTTGGCTGCGGTATTCTGAGAGGTGGAGCGATTTCCCCAGTCGGGCAGCTTAAAATTAAGCTATGCCTAACTCTCCTTCGCCAGAGCCTCGTTAGTAAATCAGCACGGTGCATCGCAAGTGAGGTTGGCTTTGACTCCAAGATGGTGGTGAACTACTTACACCCTGACATCTTACAAATACTGGTAATAGTGGACTAATAGTGGTAATTTGTGAACATGTTTGTAACTCAATCATGTCTAAACAGAATATATTCTGGATAGACAATAAATGATACTTTTGATCATCCTAGTAATATGTAGGTACATAATACGAAGGAAATTGAGAGTAAAACCTAGTAAAAACATATATTCTTTATTGCACATAAATTATCATAACATACGAGGGGAGGTCAATAACTCGTAGTTACATCAAAAGTGTATAAAGGAGAGCTTATCTCTTCAAGAGATCTCTTTCAGCTGATCCTATAGGCAGTAAGAGAAATAGTCACTTAACGTATAATACTATATTACCCGATGAAATTAAATTATTAGATATGAAAAAAATTAAATGTACTTTGAACAAGAGGCTTATAGATAACTGCTTTTATATTGTGCATGAACATTTAAAAATAAAAAGTAGGACAATTATGATCACAATTTTGTAATTTGTATCGACATGTAATTTATGTTATCTAATTTAATAATTTAATGTATTTTTAGGGTTCCGAACCTCAAAAGGAAAAACGGAACCCTTATAAGATCACTTTGTTGTCCGTCTGTCTGTCTGTCTGTCTGTCTGTCTGTCTGTCTGTCTGTCTGTCTGTCTGTCTGTCTGTCTGTCAAGAATTTCTATGTCGAGAATGCGTGGAGGTATCAAGCTGAAATTTGAACTGTATACTCAGGTCTACGGTCCCATGAAGTTAAAAAAAAATCAAACTGCTAAGTTTACGTAGAAAAAAGTTACGGCCGTTTATTCAGCAAAAAACGCATATTTCGACACACTCAAGGGAATCAAAACCTATAGGGTACTTCCCGTTGATCTAGAACTATGAAATTTGGCAAGTAACATCGTTATAGACTACAAGTACAGGAATAAATCTCAAAACTATACATTTGTAAATAGATCTTAAAAAATAGGGGGTCTATATTTTTTATAGGGTGTCGAAATATCAAATTGAAACTACTAGTTCAAATGGGGTATCATATGAAAGGGCTTGATGTGCACATTGCAAAATATATTTTATTTATTTTTTCCGATGCATTATTTCTTATTTATAATGAAAAATATCAAATTTATAATGATCCTACGTACGGAACCCTCGGTGGGCGAGTCCGACTCGCACTTGGCCGGTTTTTTTTTTATTTCATTCAATGAAATGGACGTTATTGTAATTTGATTGATTAAATATTTCAAGCTTATGTAGGTAAATATTTGCACATCTGCATGCAGGTTGAATACTATAGTTATACACGTAAGGCAATGTATATTTTGACTCGTATGTACTATGTGACTATGTGACTATGTAAGTATTCTTGCAAATAAATAGTTTGATTGATTGATTACTATTCAAGTAAGTAGCCGGCCACAAGAAAGTAAACTAATACTTTAATATGCAAATCTTATTCTTACATAACAGTATAGTCATGGGCCAAAGCCTATAGTGGAGCATTCTACACTTACTGCTTCTATACATTACATTATTATCTACATTATTACATTGCATAGTTCATACAGTTAATATGCTACGTTTTAATAAGTCGTCGATGCTAGGTTTCGAACTCTGTGGATGCTGATGAGGTACAATGCCCAAATTGTACTCCAGCTAGAGTACAATCAAATGACGTGTAATCACAGAACAAATAATAAAGAGGGTAATATATAATACAGTCAACTGCACGCAGAGCGTTACATTACCAGGTTAAGACAGCCTCATAGCTACCTATTTCGTGGCTAATCAAGATCATCTTATATTGGAAGATCAGTCTACGTGCTTTGGTTGGTTAAAGTTCAGTTTATATCGGAGGTCCTCAAAAGTTTATGTCTTTTTAACCATTTGCGTACCTATATACTTATTTTATGGTTTCTGTAGAACCACTGCCCTGTATGTATATGAATTTCGTAGATTCTTGCATGACGGAATGTACTCCTGGATATAAGTAACATAACATAAATAATTGATTCCTGTAGTGGTATACAGGAATCAATTATAAATTAAATTGCAGATCTAAGTAACCGCTAACACTAGTTTGTACCAGTTTTCCTGCTAACTTTACCATTCAATTTTACATAAGTAATGTTTTGACATTTTGGGTATGAAATAAATTATTTTTTTATTGTACACGTAATGTGGCGCCTGCGCGTCATGTTTTACGTAAAACAGCTTATAGGCGAAATAGTACAATATGGCGCAAAAATAACACGTTGCAGGGATCGCAAAATGAGTAATAAGCGGTAAATTTCAAAGCGAAAAGGATCGTTTTGGAGAAGTCCATCCATTCAAAATATCTACAAACATTAGCACGTAATGGGTTCTACGTAAAAAAAACATGGATATCTTATTTAAGTATTAATAATAAGTCGAGCCGCTTTCGTGCCGGGCTGGCCGGCCGCTGCTGGCACAATAGTAACTTTTATGGGGGCCGTAAAACCAGCGTCTTTGTCCATGGGCCGGTCAATAAACGTAGCTCACCGTTGCCGCCTTCTTGCACCAAATACAGTCACTTAAATACCATGCCAGTTAAAATATTAAATTTTGTATAACATTTTCGTTTCATATATTTTAATAATTCTATTACAGGACAAAGATATCATATCGTAATCATACTGACGACGACGTCGACTAGGTAGGGTAGGTACGCCAGCCTCAAATGTCTAAGTATTTGTACATAATACATGTATGTATTATGTACAAACTCCAAAGCATATCCCTCGTTATAACATTCGTGAATCGGCGAAGTAAGTAACTAAGAAAGGGGGTAGTCAGTGATATAACATCATTGCGGAATACATTATTACATTCGAAGTAAAAATGATTAAGGGACGTATGATGAAGAAATAACAAAAAAAAGGTTAGAATTTTCAGTCGGGTTTTTGTTTTGTTTTTTTTTTTTTATAGTACGTCGGGTGGCAGACAAGCATACGGCCCGCTTGATGTGAAGCGTTTACCGTAGCCATATTAACGCTCGCAACATAAAATATCGCTCGCGTGCCGTCACCCCCGCTGCCATCGCAGCATCTCCTTCCTTTCTGGCGACCTCACTCACTCGCAGGAACACAACAGCCCTCAAGGGAACCATTATTTGGCTGCGGTATTCTGTGAGGTGGAGGTACATTCCCCAGTCGGGTAGCTTACAATTACGCTCCCTACCTCTCTTTTCGCCAGAGCTTCGTTTGTCAGTCAGCAGGGTGCACCGCGTGCAGGTGAAGTTGGCTTTGGTTCAAAGATGTTGATAAACCACTTACACCCTTAATGTTTCGTTTAATAATTTAATTTAATAATTTTCGTTTAATAATTAAAGGTATATGTTACAATGGATTTCATAGGTATATGGTGGCTACGTCACCATAAGTAAATTAAAATATTATATACGTAATTAAAATATTATATACCTATGAAATCCATTGTAACTACCCAAGGCCGTCTTAAACAATGGTGGGGCCATTGGGCACATACGAATTTGAGGCCCTTTTAATAAAGAAAGCGAATTAGCCTTAACCTTGTTTGCTGTGATCTGAGGGCTTAACATTTTTCTACTCTGATCATTTATTATGGCTCATCAAATCCCTACTAATATTATAAATGTGAATGTGAGTTTGTTCATTATGCTTTCATTCCAAAACTACTCAACCGATCATCATGATGTTTAAGGACTACTTTTTTAAGGATATCACTTTCTATGCACATAATTGACAAATTACTCATACTTGTGAAAAAATGTAATAATTTTATTTTTTTAGAATAAATGTATGAGAGATATTGTCGGTTCTGTGGGGCCCCCTGGAGATGGGGGGCCCTGGGCACGGGCCCCATGTGCCCTTATGGCAAAGAGGGTAGTGTAACTACCTTTGTAGTGCCAGGGGATTCCAAAAGTAATTAAAATATTATGTACTTAAGCAATACAGTATTATTTCCTGCTCTAGTGGGTAAGTATATAAAAAAATAAATGTGTTAGGTCAATATACAAAAGTACACAATATAAACATTTTAAAGACTTTCTGTGTTTAATATTTTACACAATTATTGTGTGATTTTATTGCGTGTAACCATTTTCTGTCTTTCATGGAAAGACAGAAAATAATAATGGTTACACGGAATAAAATTAACAGCCATTATTGTACACTGAAAAGTTAACTTACCACTTCTTGACAATTTCTGTATTTTCCAACTCTAGGTTACTTCAGCCCACAGACGCTAGCAATAGGAAGCGTCTATGGCCTGAAGTAACCGCTTTGCATCAAGTGTACCGTATGCTTGTTTGGCGCACGGCGTAGCAATAAAAATTAAATGACTTGGAACATTTACATATTTGTTTTAAAAAAGTGTCTATGATAAATATTAATATGATTAGATACTGCAAATGCAAGGAGGAAGTAGGTATCTTATTATAAACTTTGAATCGTTCATTGTCAGCCATATAGACATAATAAAATATTTATTTATTGATAATGCAGTGATCGACATCATTAGAACATGAATTTACAATTATGTTAATACATGATGGGTAATTGATTAACATTTTGAAATTTCTTGCATTTAATTTATTAACAAATGTATGTCGTTGATTGTAATTTTATACTCGTAATTACCTAACTATCGGCTGCATGCGACTTCTTTTTTGACTTCGCGGCAGTCGGGTAAATTAACTTTTAGTAAATTTAGCACTTTACACGAGTATTGAACCCTGAGGAGAGACTGTCAAGTTTTGTCTGCTCTACCTTTTAATTCTATTTTGGACTAGTAGTGTCTATCACATTGTTCTTGACGATATAACTATCTCAAATAAACGGAAAATTTGATACAATAATCACTAAATGACTCGTATTAACTAAGGTTTATAATTTATAATTATAAGATTTATAATTAAATCTGTAGTTATTTGGTTAATCGAGTGTACGAAATACTCAAAATTTAAATGTTATTATATGTATAGATTGTGTTTAGAGTTGTTTGATGTGATGCTAATGACGGCTTCCTTTTATAATTGCTCGCCGTTGATACGGAATTCCTCCTCACACTTTATAATCAAAACAATCGTCATTGTGCAGTCCCAGGAACGATTTATCTCATGTACAATCAAGTTGTGGAATTAATGGAAGTCATATGGGAACTCAGTCGATGAACATTACATATCTTTTTTTTTTATACTGTAACCGTAACCTCACTCAGTCGCAGGGACAAAACAGCCCTTCAGGAAACAAGGAAACTGTTATTTAGCTTCACTTTTCTGTAACGTAGAGGTATCCACTTTTCCTATTAACTGTCAATAGATTTAGATTGCATTGACACGCCACACTACTTAGCATATATAAAACATATGCAAACTAAAGATAGGTATCTAAAATATACAAAAACTTGTGAGTAGTGAAAGTCTACTGTCCCAGTATAGGGACAGCGGATACATATATAAATGGTTTAACTGCAGGGTTTCACGCACAGGCTTCGTTCTTTGAAATGACTTCAACCTATTCTTCTTGAAAGCACAGTCTTCTTCCATTCAGTAAAAATTGATGCCGAATATTTAAGGGTCTTTGGGAAGATTGAATGTATTCACAATTTGTACATTAGATGCATCACGTGCAAGTGAAGTTGGCTTTGGTTAATAGATGTTGATGAACCACTTACACCTCAAAGACTCAAACTTGCATGCAACAATGCATATTCAAACTTATTCAGACTATGTGCTTAGATATACTATCAATAAATCAACGGAGAATTATCCATTTCCTATGCTTTTAATTTCTGTACGTTTCAATTCATTCGTTGACTCTACGCAAACGGTTTGTGATATTTTGAAAGACAATCTTCGGCCTGTGTTCCTGTACTGGACAAGGAGCGTGCCTTTAGAACTTGCATTCATACAACGTAATGATGTGGCATCATACATTTTCTTTATATGTATGATGCCACATCATTAAGTTGTATGAATTCATGCTGTAATTATGTGAATGCTGAAGTGACGTTCATCCAAAACCATTTAGCCATGGTTGTAATGGCTTTAACCGTAGGTTGAATTGGCTTAAGTAGAGCTGCAGATTTGGGAGAGAAATAGATGTTTTACAGAAGTCAAAGAGACGTCTAAACGGTTTGTTCTATTTTTTGTAGACTTTCCCCTGCTTTCGAATATTTCATTTCCCCTCATTCTCAATTTCATTTTTGTCATTCAATGTATGCACCTACCGCAAACAATCCCTACCACACACATCCAGTTCGCGGTTCCAGTAATCGGCCAAAGGCCCTACCGGTGAGGCCTATTCCCATCGAATATTTTGATCCCAAAAATAGGCCTAAGCTAAAGTTAATGACAAACATCTTTAGGCTAGTCGGTAGAGCTTTAAGGTTTCCACCAGCTAAGCTAAACATAATTCCCACCAACCAAAGCTGAATTTGATTTTCACAATCAAAAAAATCGATGATATTCGGCTCTACCGCCGAAGCTGAAGCCGATTACCACCGAAAATCTTGAGTCGAAAAATAGGTCTTACGTTTAAGTTATTACCAAACACCTCTAGCTTAGTCTGTAGAGCTCCAAAGTGTCTACAAGCTAAGCTAAACATAAGTACCATACATTAAGCTGAAATTTGATTTTCCCAATCAAAAAATTAAATGGGAATCGACTTCAGCTTAGGCGGTAGGCCCCCAGGTCGGCCTCGTACCTTACTTTAAATAATTGAGCCCCAAAACTATTTTCTTTTTGCATTTCAACCAAATGATAAATTTTAATCTCATAGATACTGAAAATTGTCCAAAGAGCTCCAACGAATTAATATAATTCTTAGGAAATAAATATTCGACTATGTCGTTTATTCACAAATAAAAATTGCCAGTACAATTCTCACATCACAACAAAAATACAGGAAATATTCTATAAAAAAATTCTGCGAAACGAAATTCTATTAAATTTCTTTATCCTTTGGCCGCATTTTGGAGTATGTTTGTCACGGTATCTGGTGAAGATTAAAAAAATATATGTATTTCTTTGAACTTCGTTTAATGAGCTTGTATAAAAATGCCGCATAAGTTATCACTATTTAATATACCTAAAACCAATGTATAGGTATATGTAATTATATAGTTTACCTACCCAAATATTGTTTTACAGATTTGAAAGGTAGAGGACAAAGGACAAAGTACTTTGAACTTCGTTTAATGAGCGTGTATAAAAATGCCGCATAAGTTATCACTATTTAATACAAAACCAATGTATAGGTATAGTTATATAGTTTACCTATTATTATATATATATGTATATATATATATATATATATATATATATATATATGTTTTACAGATTTGAAAGGTAAAGGACAAAGTACATAAACTCTACATCACTCTACATGTTATGTCATGTGGTAGGCAAATCGTATAATTCGACTGATTGCAAACGGTGTCGTCAGTTTCTAAACACTCGGTGTTTTGCGATTTGCCGAAGGCAAATTTTAAATGCGTTATGCTTATCAACGAGTGAGCCAAAATGGAGTTTTAGGGTTAAGTTAAGCCAAATTACCGGGGCTTCAGATAAAATATATTTGTTTATGTGTTAAGTGCGAGGTCATACATTAGTAATAATTAATTCAATATTCTTATTTGTCAATGTAATAAAACGTGTTTTGGTTAGATTTGAGTTGATTTTTGCTTACTGTAATAGTTGTATTATCTGCTTATTTTATTGGCAAGTTTCTTTGAGCATTTCTTCTTCGCCAATGGTCAATACCGACATGCTAGTAGATAAAAAAATGCAAAAAAATAAGAATATTATTTTAAAAAAGTGTAAGTGCCCACAAGGGCCCAATGGCTGAATAAACAATTTTATTTCATTTCATATCATCCCGTCCCATCCCGTCCCATTTTATCTCATTTGTGTAGGTAAAAGATGTTTTGCGCGTTAAGTTAAAAGTTTTACTTTCAACATGGGAAATTCGCAGTCCAAAGGATTTCCGAATTCAAAAATCCTTTTCATTCAGTCGTCTCACCATTCTTCCTTCAACATAAAAAGGTGGTGACTACCTGCGTTACTCGTCTAGCTGCCATTGCACCTTTGGGAGGCTGTGAGTATTGTGCTTTGACTGATTGCTATTGTTTGTTATGGAACTAATGGTAAACCGTCCGTATATAAACAAAAACATTCATTTGTATTCACTTGTCAAAGAGTGCCGCCGCACAGGCGACAGGGGTGTTTCTGTTAATGTTGGTAACATTGGGATTCCCAAAACCCAATGTTACCAACATTAACAGAAACTTGTCCCAACAAGTAAGAAACATAGTACGTACTTGTTTTATAATTAAACAGAAAATTGTCGAAGAAGTAATAATAATTTATATATTAAAAAATAAACTGTCTACGAGACAGTGCAGGTACTACACGACATATGTATTAACAGTAGTTTGCTTGTTAGTTCGGTTGGCCGAACTAGGGCGACTTTTGGGTAGCAACATTTCGGTTGAAATAAATCACCAATTTGTTCTTTACTTTTTCTTCCAGATAGACCCAATAAAAGAAACCTAAAGGCTCAGATTACAGAACAAAGGTCTGTAATCTGAGCCTAAAGGATTTACGTCAGGGGCTGAAGTACAGCCGAAGCGGAAATAGATTATCTTCGGATTTTTTGATCGCGAAAATTTATTTTATGTTTAAGTTAATGACAAACATCTTCAGCTAAGTCGATAGAGCTGTATTGTTTCTACCAGCTACAAGTTAAACGTTTGATTTTCGCAATCAAAAATCCCTATGGTAATTGGCTTCAGCTTCGGCGGTAGGGCCGGTGGTAGGGGCGGTAGGCCCTGGTCGAGCAATGTGGCCATAATACTGGCCCTAAACGCAGTGAGCTGTTAATAGTTCAATGCCTAAACGTCCTATCCACATATTCGGATACCCTGTTAAGAGCTTTCGAACTCTAACAGCACAGAGCGCAAGACAACCGTCGATCTGCAGCCACATGTGCTTTTGGAGCTCTGGAGCAAAATTATTCTTTTATTTACGGCGGGTGGCAGACAAGCATACGGCCCGCCTGATTTGGAGCGGTTATCGTAGCCATATTAACGCTCGCAACATAAAATATCGCTCGCGCGCCGCCACCCCCGCTGCTAACGCGGCATCTCCTTCCTTTTTGGTGACCCCACTCACTCGCAAGAACACAGCTATCCTCAAGGAAATTGTTATTTGGCTGCGGTATTCTGTGAGGTGGAGGTAATTCCCCACTCAGGTAGCAAACAATTACGCTCCCTACCTCTCTTTTCGCCAGAGCTTAGTTTGTCAGTCAGCAGGGTGCACCGCGTGCATGAACCACTTATACCCCAAAATTTCAGTAGAAAGGGCAAGTCATTTTGGAGAAAACTTATTTAAGTTTTTTCCAAAATGACTTTCTGCGTCTTTCTGCGTTTAAGGTGTCTGGCAACTCGAGTGGACCAATTATTTGTCCGTTGATGATTCCTGTCCAAAGGTTTATTTTAAATTGGTATTGTGATATGTATTGTCTTATTAGATGAGAGTTTTCTAGCCGTCAACTATGCAGAATGTGTAGATTTAAATATCCATCTTTTTTGCAGTACGACTCGTCACTCCATAATATTTTGTTAAAAAATTGAGTTTCTTAATTTCCGTAGCATTTCTCTCCAAAATCTGACTCATAAAGGATAATGTATCGGCAGCAACGTTTGTACCCTTTGGTCATGGAAGTAGTAGGTAGAAGAGTAGAGTTCACGTTTTTTTTAAAATGCGATTACATAGGTCAATCGTGCGTGGATTATTGTATAATAGAGTTTTTAATGCCGTATATGGGACCTTAATCCACAAGTTTGTATGTTTACCGCTAAGAATATCCCATTCCTTGTGACTCTACAATTTCAGAATGTGTGCTATTATTGCCATTTGAATTCTTTCTTAAAGCACCGATTGCCATCGGTAAGAATATAAATTCATCCTCATAATATAAAAAAAATATGGGGTGTGACTGTTTCATTAGATATAACCATTTGTTGTACAGATAATTTTAGTGCATATAACGTATTCTCGTATGTGAATACGTTATATGCACTAAAATTATCTCAAAATGGCAGCGCTGCCCACTCCCCCGCATGCGATGTTCAATAGTCCTTACTTAGAGTAATAAAGTCTTAGATTTTTCATCTATCCAGAGGTGTGATTGAATTTTGGATGTAGAGCATAGATTCGAAACTACAACGTCAAACTGTGTCCCCCGATCTTGTTATCATTAGATTTTTTGGATTACCCTCGTATGGTAGCAAATTTAAAGACGTATGTAGTTATTAAACTCAAAATGTTGCACACAACTGAAGTTACGAAATGAAATCTCTGTCGCGATGTTTCCATTAGGCAGCATCATGATCTCAAACAGTGAGATCAGCAATAAGCGAGTTATTCCTGAGGTGCCCCTAGCGGTCTTTTAGCCTTACCTTTTAGGCGGTCTGTATCTTAGTTTTAGTTTTTTTACCTTCATTTTATAGTTAAATATAAGATTTAATCATTACCTATTACTATTAGTCAATTGCCTACATGACGATTGCGCAAAAGAAAATATTATTACCTGTGGTGTCTGTAAACACTAGAGTTAAGTATCTATATACACGTTTTGGGCAATTACAGATGATATTCAGTTATTTCATATTCGTTGTGTAATTTCAACTTCACAGTAAAATACATGGCCATTTATGGGGGCAAAATGAGTAAAGTTAGGAAAGGAAACCACTTAAGTTTTAATAAGAGCAGCGATTATGCGTCATAAAAAGCAGTAAATATGTAGTTAGTTGGGTTCCCTGACGCGGCAATTTGCGAGCCGCGCGCCGCCGCCCCTTCGATGGCCGCGCCGCGCCGCGCCGCCCGCCGCCGCCCGCCGCCGCTTGCGTGTGAGCACTGAACACTAGCTACTGTTGTATTAATATCACACCTCCAACAATAATGTAGAAGTATCTTGCTTGGCCGTGTGGTTTCCGGCAGACTAGAATAGAATCACTCCGTCTCTTCCCGTGGATGTCGTACAAGGCAACTAAAGGAAATACATTATAAAACATCGATCAAGCCTCCTCCAATCCGTCTGGCCAGCGTGTAGGCCAAATCCTCCTTTTTTCGGGGACGGACGAGAGAGGGTCGTGCTCCTGTATTGGAGACTCTAATGACCTGATAATGAAGATGATCTTGCTATACTGGGTATTATCACACCCCGGCCACTCCATACAAATGTCGCGTCGTTTACTGCTACAAAAATAATGACGTCTGTGCAGAGCGCGAATGAGCGTGTGTGCGTGCGGCGCCATACAAACTGTCCCAGATTTGTCTCAGAGGTCGATACGAGAGAGTAGCAAAGAGTGGACATACTGTGCGTAGTATTATTATTTATACTGTGGTACTAGGCTAGAATGCTGAGAGTGCTGAAACATATTAGAATTACTTTGGCTATATATGGAATACTATTGTTCTACAAGGAGCTCGATGGCGTCAGTCTAATCGAACACGCAAGTTAAAGAACGTCGAATGTAGCCTGTCTATGGATAGATTTTCCTGGCGAGTTCAGGTCGAACTGATAGAATACTCCCCTGGCCCTGCGGTGTTTGAGTAGAAGGGCCCCCATCAAATTTTGATACATGACCCGTCTAGTGTAACCTATGCCACTGGCCAAAGCTATTGGCCTTTAGGCGGCCTGAAAACACTGGCCTTCGCTAACCTGCTGTTGAGCAGCGTATTGGTGTATGCTCTAAACTAAACCTAGGATGGGTAAGGGTTGACGACGACGGCTGTTCTACGCTTGTTGGTCTGCACCAATTTCAACATGATTTCTACCTTTTTCTTATTGTGCGAGTCCAACTGCCCACAATATTTCCTTCATCTTTTTTCTCTCATATTCTTATTGTTATACCTAAAAAAAGAAAGAATATGTCTCCAAATAGATCTGGAATATTTCGGGTACAAGCATGAAGAAGACAATTTAGAAATTGTTGAATTGAAGGTACGAAGTAAAGAGACCCCGATGCGCTGGTCCGACCAGGGCCGAAGCTGAAGCCGATTCCCATCAGATTGTTTGATTACAAAAATCTAACTTCAACTTAGAGTTATGTTATGATGCTTGTGTTTAGCTTCGCTGGTAGAAACACTGGAACTTTATCGAGCAAGCTGAAGATGTTTATCAATAACTAAAACGTAAAACTTATTTTTCGCACCAAAATATTCGATTCTAATCGGCTTCAGATTTGACAGTAGGGGGTGCCATACCGCCTTGATCACAACCTGATCCGCACCACTTTGAAAGCATCAGTAGGTTAACAAGGCCATACACTATATTTTTAAAAATGGAAAAATTCAACTCCCCCCCTAGGTGGGATTTGAACCCACGACCTATCGATGGCCGGTCGAGTGCTCTTCCAACTGAGCTACCAGGAAGGTTTAGTTGGTGACGAATTGATGAATTGAAGATGCAAATCTTATATTTTTACTGCGTGTATCACACGGTGGCGTCATCAACCTATTAAGTAATTACACTACTAAACTTTTCTACTTTCTCTGTCACTTTAACTAGTGCTTTGGGCTCTTTCTTCCACCTCCGTTGCGGAGTCATTAATTAAAGATAATGTGCCTGAATTTTATAACGATTTTCATTTCCGTCATGTTAATGGGTCTGATCTTAAAGTCGCATTTAAATCACTTAATATTAAGAAAACGGCTGATCTATGGGGCATTTCTGTACATATTATAAAATCTTTATTTGACATTGTTGCTCCCGCCTTAATTGTGATATTTAATAGATGTATTGATTGTGGTGTGTTTCCTGTCTTGATGAAATTGAGCAAAATTATTCCTTTGTTTAAATCAGGTAGTACATTAGACCCCACAAACTTCAGACCAATATCAATATTACCTACATTTAGTAAAATTTTTGAAAAATTAATTCTCGCTCAGTTACTTAAATACTTTAATGAAAATAATCTGCTGCACACTAAACAATTCGGTTTCACTCGTGGACGGTCAACATGTGATGCTGGGGTAAAATTACTAGAATGGGAGGAGTCACGGGACGCCTATGGGGTGTTTTGTGACTTATCTAAGGCTTTTGATTGTGTGCAGCATGAAACTCTAGTCAGAAAATTACACCACTATGGTCTCAGAGGCATCGCTCTTGATCTTCTTACTTCATATCTGGGTGATAGGGTTCAGAAAGTAGATGTTAATGGAAAGCGATCACATGAATCAGCAGTAACGATGGGGGTGCCACAAGGCTCTATTTTGGGCCCTTTCCTGTTTCTCGTGTACATTAATGATCTACCTCATCTTGTACAGAATAATCATGAAATAGTATTGTTTGCAGATGATACTTCTTTAGTTTTTAAGGTAAATAGACAACAATCAGAAATTGACGATGTAAACAATGCTCTTTCAAAAATAGTGAACTGGTTTAGTGCTAATAGCCTACTTTTAAATGGTAGTAAAACCAAATAAGATTTTTTACAAAAAATGTTAAACAAGTAAAAACCAGTGTGGTGATGGACAATGAGAGATTGGAATTGGTCAGTAAGGTTGTCTTCCTTGGTATAACATTAGACTCTAAATTACAATGGGGCCCACATATAGAAACGTTATCGGGTAGACTCAGCTCAGCAGCTTACGCCGTAAGGAAAATACGTCAACTAACTGATGTTGACACTGCGCGTTTAGTTTATTTTAGCTATTTTCACAGCATTATGTGATTTATTGCTTTGGGGTAGTGCCGCGGATGTAGACTTAATTTTTGTGCTCCAGAAGCGAGCTATCCGTGCTATTTAAATGATGAGTCCCAGGGAGACACTGAGAAATAAATTTAAAGAGATAAATATTATGACATTACATTCTCAATATGTTTATGAAAATCTTATTTACGTTCATAAAAATCAAACAAAATTTAGGAAAAACATTGATCTCCATCAATTAAATTTAAGAAATAAAAACAAACTCGCTGTGCATATTTCTAGGCTCCATAAAATCTCTAACTCATTCCCAGGTCAATGTATACGCTTCTACAATAAACTTCCAAACGACGCGTTTAAATTATCCATGGGTAAATTTAAGAAATATATCAAAACTAGACTATGTCAAAAGGCTTACTCAGATTACATAAATGATAAAAGTATTTGGAAATGAATTGTTTTGTTATGTTATGTTAATGATTGTGTGATGATAGTGTGATGAAAGTGAATCTAAGCTCTACGAATTTAGAGTAGTAATGATTTATACATGTTCTTATATTTAATTTGTATGACGTTTCTAAGTGCTTTATAAAGTCCAAGGAATAAAGAAATTTTGATTTTGATTTTGAAAACAAGGCATAGCAGTCCATCGTTGCAGATGAAATTCGGTAATTTTTTGATAACACCAAACTAATTAAATTATGGTGGGATGGGTTCAAATCCCACCTAGAGGTAGGTGAATTTTTCAATTTTTAAAAATATGACTGGCAAGTTGGCCAAGACAACTATTTAAATAATAATAAGGTCGTACACGTCACCGAGAATAGAGACAGGTCTTGCTCAAATCATCGTAAGCCTGAGCATTGCTCGTGGAACTGGGGCCCTGCCGTCGAAGCTGATGCCGATTACCATTGGTTTTTTTATTCAATTGTATATATAAATTGGTTTTAAGTTAAAGTTTAGTAGGTTAGGGTAAAGTTGATAATCGTCGTCAGCTTAGTCGGGAGAGCTCTAGGGTTTCTATCAGCTGTGGTAAACATAATTATCAATAATCTAAGCAATAGTAACATTTTCTCAAGCTCAAGGGTTTCTATCAGCTATGGTAACCATAATTATCAATAATCTAAGCAATAGTAACATTTTCTCAAGCTCAAGGGTTTCTATCAGCTATGGTAACCATAATTATCAATAATCTAAGCAATAGTAACATTTTCTCAAGCTCAAGGGTTTCTATCAGCTATGGTAACCATAATTATCAATAATCTAAGCAATAGTAACATTTTCTCAAGCTCAAGGGTTTCTATCAGCTATGGTAACCATAATTATCAATAATCTAAGCAATAGTAACATTTTCTCAAGCTCAAGGGTTTCTATCAGCTATGGTAACCATAATTATCAATAATCTAAGCAATAGTAACATTTTCTCAAGCTCAAGGATTTCTATCAGCTATGGTAACCATAATTATCAATAATCTAAGCAATAGTAACATTTTCTCAAGCTCAAGGGTTTCTATCAGCTATGGTAACCATAATTATCAATAATCTAAGCAATAGTAACATTTTCGCATTCAAAAATTCCGATCGTAATCCGCTTCAGCTTCGGCAGTAGGGCCAGGGGCCCTACTGCCGAAGCTGAAGCCGATCACGACCGTCAGTACTGTAGAGGATAACGACGCGAGGAGTACCTTGGATACCTTGATAGTAGGATACCTTGTACTAGTTAGGTACTTTATTCCTTCGATTGGGAACACCACAAATACATCAGGCGACTAGTATGTTTATTTGCACTCGAGTGGTATAAAAATATTACTTAAATTATTGTTATTTTATTATGTAAAAATCTCTAGTAATTAAAACTAAAAGATCTAAATAAATTTTTATTTTGTGTTTATACTAGATATTAGATAGCTATTTTGCCTCTATAGCTCAACAATTATACGTCAATAAAATAAAATGTTATTATTTTAATATAGGTAAATATTGACTTCAACAGTTTTGGGAAGAGTTGAGTGTTCATCTTGCTAATTTAGGCATCAATCGATTCGTTTGGGTCATACTACTGACTGACATTGGATTTATGGCGGTCGGCTCAAGAACATCGGCGCAACAAAAAACTTAAAATTTATCAAGATCCATTCAATCAATAAAGTATCGTGAAAATAAAGCAATAAAACAGATTTAAACGTAATTCACGGCGCTGATATGTCCGAGAAAAATAAATCATTCGGAGTTAAAAAAGAGACTACAAATTAAAGAAATTAAATAAATTTGCTAACAGATATTTGTGTGTGGAGGAGGTTAGTCCACCCAGGTGGTTGGTTGGTGGTTATCTAACACTCACAATATATTATCATTACTGCACACACGATGTCCACGTGACTGTTGATATATAGAGGGTAATATTACGTTAGCGGGCAACAAACAATAAGGTGCGATAAGTAGATTCGGCGGCACGTTTCATGTGTCGCCTTTGTCCGAGTTTAATCCACCGCCGCTGCCGCCCGCGCATATCGCACCCGCGCCGTTCGCCCGCGTGCTATCTACCTCTGCCGTAACTGCCCGAAGGCGCTCCGCCTACGAGCTACGCGCCGAGCCCGTAGCGGCCATAGTTCAATAGACACATTTCAAGGACCAATCACAGTTCGTCTTAATTTAAATCTTATGTTATATATTATAATTGGTTGATCTATCAACGCGCAGCTCAAACCACTGGACGCATCGGGTTGAAATTTGGCGTAAAAAGGATTTTACAAAATTTCCACGGGATGACGAGATATGCGTGTATGATGGGATGACGGGGAAGTCGCGGATGCGAGTTATGAAATATAATAGTCATTAGTTAAAGCCGTCATCTTGGAGTATTTTGGAATGATTGCCTTGTGTTGATATTTTTTATACTACGTTGGGTGGCAGTCAAGCACACTCGACATTACCGATCGTCTGATATTAAGTGGTTACAGTAGCCATAATAACGCTCGCAACAAGAAATCCCCGCCAGCTTCGCTGCAACAGAGCAACTCTTTCTTTTTTGGTGACCTCACTCACTTATAGAGCAAATGGCACAGTGAGCTAACAACAATAAAAAGTATACACTGTGCAGTAAACTTTAGATAAAGGAACCTACAAAAATTTTAAAAAGTGTAGAGTACAAGGAATATTATACTCTCGAGAGGTAGAGTAGCACGAACCAGGGGCAATTTACTCTAGGTATTTCCCTTCGCCCGTTCTTCTCGATGAGTCACTCACTATACAGTTAAACTTTTTATAATGTGACGTGCGGCATTCATAGAGTTTTTTTTTTTTTTTTTTTTTTTTTTTTATACCACTAGTGTGGCAAACAAGCATACGGCCCGCCTGATGGAAAGCAGTTACCGTAGCCTATGAACGCCTGTAACACCAGAGGCATCACACGCGCGTTGCCGACCCTGTAAAAACCTCTTCACGCCCTTTTTGAAGAACCCCATGCTGTAGTCCCCTGAGAAAACCTCGACAGGCAGTTCATTCCACAGCTTGACAGTACGCGGGAGAAAACTTCTCTGGAACCGCACGGTACGTGACCACTTAGGCTCCAATGTGTGAGGATGAATTCCCTGTCGATGGCGAGCGGTGCGACTGTAGAAGGAGGCCGTTGGCATCATATCAAACAACTCCTCTGAACACACCCCATTGTACAGACGGTAGAATACACAAAGGGACGCAAAATCTCTTCTCAGACTTAAAGGTTCTAAACCGTCTGTTAGTTTGGGATCGTCGACAATCCTCACAGCGCGCCTTTGAATCGAGTCACAAGGTGCAAGCTGGTATCTACTCGTAGGCGCTCCCGCCCATAGATGGCAACAGTACTCCATATGCGGCCGTACTTGAGCTTTGTAAAGCATAAGTCTCTGCCGCGGAGTGAAGTACTGCTTCGCCCTGTTGAGCACACCTAGTTTCTTCGACGCCAGCTTGACCTTCCCCTCCAGGTGACAACGAAACTGGACGTCGCTGGAGATTTCAACTCCAAGAATCCCAATGTTTTTGGCGATGGTAAGGGGTGTGTTTAGGAATTGAGGAGCCACAGCAAAAGGGGTTTTCTTAGCGGTGAACGCGCAGACTTGTGACTTTAGAACGCTGTTATGAATTATCAACAAACTTCGATCACTAAGTCAATAAAACATTTTATTTAATAAATATTTCTGGACAACTTACACAGCGCCATCTAGTCCCATATCTAGTCACACGCAAAGCTTGTATTATGGGTACTAGATAACTGATAAATGTACTTAAATATTTTTTTTTATAAACACATACATGTAATACATATAAAACACCCAGACCAAGACAAATAGACATGTTCACACAAAAGTTTGTTTTGTGCGGGGATCGAACCCGTCACCTCGGAGTCAAAGTAGCTATTGTTAACCATTCGACCACGGGCCTCGTCAATCGGCGTCAAATATTGACGTTTCGTTTTTGATCTAGGCTACTTAACCATCTTATATTTCGCTACTGCAACTAATAGCTACAACAAAGCTTAAAATAGCTTATATGGACTTATTTATTTTTATGACTCGATATTATTGCTCGATATAAATACGTTGTAGTTCTCAGCACCTTTACGTAGGTAGTTGATATCTAATTAGTCAACATTTTATTGCGTAGCCAGTCAAGTGTAAATTTGTTGGTAGGTATATTTATACGTTTTGGCTACTTTTATTGCGATTTAATTAACATCACTACGTCAACGCGGCGATCTCTTAATGGCGGCTACGAATATTCTCATAGATTGTACAGATGAGATCGGAACGAGTAATTTGTGTCAAGGCGAATCTCTGTTCGTCGTCTATTAATTGAACGGCGAGCTCAATATTGAGTCGCTAAAACCAAATGAAACTTATTCATCAATTTCACGGCAATTAGCTCCGACGCCCCGTTAGCGTCGGCCGATTGTTTCAAACTAGGCGAGCTCCGAAGAACAATGATTGTTGTATACAGTGTGCGCAGTCCATAAAAAAGCGGTGACGCTATTTTGTTCCGAGCTGTGTTTTTATTGTGCACTGTATAAATTTATGGAATCATCATCGAGTTGTAAGGACTCTATTCGTTCGCAGCGGGTCCATAACCATTACAGATTGTATTTTGATACACTTTTATTTACACTTGTTAAGGTTTTGATGGTAGGGATGGGTGGTTCGTTCTTTCTAGTTTGTTGTACTTACTAAGTTACACGATTAGACAAAAAATAGGCTTCTGTCAAAATAATTGTTTTTCGTAACCTTCAGGAGTTTGAATTGTTTTTTTATCCGAAGACTGACAAAGAAGGGAGGGCTATGTTTGTCTAGCTCTAGTGTATGTATGTACGTGGATTTCTTTAAGACGCCTACATAGCCTAAACCTGTATGAGATGCCATTAGATTCGCCTCAGCCTGTGAGAGTGAAAAAAAATGGAGAATAATAACAAACAACAATTATTGTTACAATTTTGCCGTCGGGTTTTTTGTTTTGGTTCACATTTTCTTCCTCTTTTAGGTATTAGTCGTTATTGTATCGAGTTAACTAGTTATTAGAAAAAGTTTAAGCCGCTCTACGCCTTTCTGTACTTTTATGGTACGAGTGAATGGCGAATTGGTCCTAAAGAAAGAGTCGTCGACAATATTTTATTCATACCACTGCTGCTGCTGGGATACTCACTTCAATTGAATGGGTTGAGCATACTCCACCACGCTGCTCAAATGCGAGCTAATGGCGGCTACCTACAGAAGAGAAATGGTACCTATAATGTATAATAAACTACAAAAACATGATACTAAATACAGATTTTAAACGTATTAGACTCTAATAAATAACCTAATATAAGTATCCTAATATTGTACTAATAACATAGCGCACGGTAGCTAATTGTGATTGTGTTTAAATATTTGAATACTCGAGTGCTAACACTTAACAAACAGTGGGTACTTGCCTATATTGGAGGTGTGCGAATGGGCCTGACGGATTGCCGCATCGCGAGACATGAGATTTTTATGGTCATGTTTATTGCTTGGTAAATTGCATTAAACGTTCTCAGATTTGGTTATAATACCATGATCAAATAGAAGACATACTGACATCAATATAAACCTCGATCGTCTTATTGTTCTAAGTGTAAACTTTTAACAAATCGATCATTTTCTTTAGGTGTAAATTACATCTAACCAAATTTAAAAATAATATAATATTATAAATCAATCAATGAGTTATGGGATAGAAAGTAAAGCGTTCTTGCAAAAGTATAGCTCTATAACTCGGTTCTATTGTCTTAAGAAGTGACGTTGTAACAGAAAGATGTTGTGGACCATCATATATCAATTTTCAGTGACAGTTTACGCACTATTGTTTTGACATCTTGGTGGATGTGTCTAAGTTCTTTCTTTTGCTAAGGTTTTATTTATTTGTTTTATCGTTATTGCACAAAAATAAATATATAAATAAAAAATAAATATTTCTGGACAATTTACACAGCGCCATCTAGTTCTAAATTAAGCGCAAAGCTATGGGTACTAGATAACTAATATTATACTTAAATACATTTTTTTTGTAAATACATACATATAATACACAGAAAACACCCAGACCAAGACAAACAGACATGTTCATGCACACAAATATTTGGCTTGTGCGGGAATCGAACCCGCGACCTCAGAGTCAAAGTGGCCATTGCTAACCAATCGACCACCGAGCTCATCTTTAAAATACAAACATATTATATACAATAGGCGATCTTAATGCTAAATGCATTATTTACCAGTTTACCTTTCATAAGCTTATGTGGAAAGTGATCTGATGATAAGGCTGAAAATTGTAATGTTATTGCCCATAGCACGTAGGTGTGTAACCTATTTTAATAATTTTACCTACTAATCTTATTAATGTAAAAATTTGTGAGAATATATGGATGGTTATCATTCTTTCATGGGTTCACGGCTGAACGGATTTGAAAAAAATCTGGCAAATTAAACTGAATTTATCCGAAAATTGGATATCTCTATTTTGGAGTGTAAGTGATTCATCAACATCTTTGAACCAAAGCCAACTTCACCTGCACGCGGTGCATCCTGCTGACTGACAAACGCAGCTCTGGCGAAAAGAGAGCTAGGGAATGTAATTGTAAGCTACCCGACTGGGGAATGTACCTCCACCTCACAGAGTACCGCAGCCAAATAACAATTCCCTTGAGGGTTGTTGTGTTCCTGCGAGTGAGTGAGGTCACCAGAAAGGAAGGAGATGCTGCGTTGGCAGCGGGGGTGGCGGCGTTCGAGCGATATTTTATGTTGCGAGCGTTAATATGGCTACGGTAATCACATCACATCACATCAGGCGGGCTGTATGCTTGTCTGCCACCCGAATTAGTATTAAAAAAAATTTGCTACAGCATGAGGTTCTTCAAGAAAGGCGTGAAGAGGTTTTTACAGGGTCGGCAACAAATGAGTTCGCTATACCTCTGATATTGCGAGAGTCGATTGGTTGCAAGACTGCTTACCATCAGGCGGGTCGTATGCTTGGTAGCGACATTAATTGTATATAAATTACATAATATAGGTATATTAAGCATACACAGATAGAGTGCGATATTAAAATAACACGTGTATTTACTATCTATTCCAAGTATTGATGCAGGTACAATAATATAGATTAGGCTATTAGCAAGTGCATAATATATTTTACCTAGATACCTAAGTGATAAAATTCCCACCCTATGAGAGACATGTCATATTATATACATATAAATACAATAAATATCGCTCACCACTGTCTTTGAGCCAAAGCCAACCTCACCTGAACGTGCTGCACTCTGCTGATTGACTAATGAGACTTTGGGGAAAGGTAAAGCGAGCATAATTTTATTGTAAGTTGCCCAACTGTGAAAGTAGTGTTTAACCTATTCTGATAAATAAATTCCTATTCCAATAAATCTTTGGGTTTGATATATGAATATCCTACTGATATTACTAGGCTGGATTGTAGCCCACGGGGCCGAAATCGAGTTCAGTGGAGCGAGTAGATTCGCTAAATGTAAGTTTTCCATTGATTTCAATTAAAAATGTAATGCCATCAAAAACATAACTTGTAAAAAAACTAAGTCTCGCAATTCAGATCTTCTACCGAAAAAAAAGTTAACTTTAAAACTAGAAAAAACTAACTTCTACTAAAAAGTAATGACATCCATGTAATACCAAGTCGGTTAATTTATTCAGTCCCTATTAGGGGACCTTCTGTCTTCAGTTATTAAGTAATTAGCTAACCTAACAAAATCTTATAGCGACCATATCAATATTAAACATCGGACGCGCAGCATGCACCACCATAGCGAAATTTATTTATTTATTTTGGCCACTTTCCCGAATTGATATCGGAAAACCAAGGTCACTTTACATTACTACTTTTTGATGCTCTACACGAATCCGAAGTCAGAATTTCGAAATTTTGAGTTTCATGGCAACGGACGGACAGACATATTTTTTTTATTTATTTATTTTGGCCACTTTCCCGAATTGATATCGGAAATCCAAGGTCACTTTACATTACTACTTTTTGATGCTCCACACGAATCCGAAGTCAGAATTTCGTAATTTTGAGTTTCATGGCAACGGACGGACAGAATGACCGGACGATTTTATAAGCTCAATAAATTTCGCTGAAAATCTTTTATGTTTTAAATAAACAGAAGGACTTGGCCATCGCATGAAAACACAATTTATCTCACAAGTGATACACATTATATTAAATTAGATTGTTTAGTGCGATTGCCAAGGCCGCTTCTCCTTAACAAAAGTTACGGTATTGTACACTTTTTATATCACTTCGTTATATCACTATTACATTATACTTACTTATATTATAATAGTGCTGTCATCGACAGCGGAGGGGAGTGGAGTTACATTCATCCACTCCCGTCCGCCGCCGATCGCACCTAGCCCTATACGACACATTAAGGAATCTCTTGGAAGTAATCCATGTTCTATGATTAAAATACTCAACATCGCATACCGCATACAGCAAAGATATTAAAGCCTTTTAAGAGAGAGTTTTTATGCCGCGCAAATACGTAATTTTTCACTGTCATTTGGAACGGCAAAAATGTGCCTGCCACAGGCACATTTTTGCCTAAAAGGAGGACCCAACGACATGTGTTAAATTGTATACATTTTGGTTGAATAAATATTTTTGATTTTGATTTTTTTTTTATTTGGTATTCATATTGGATAGATTTCGTAGAGCAATCTTCTTCCTTCCTCTTCTTCTTCGTTCTTGAAAAATCAAAGGTGTATTATAATTCCTGAATGCGGACTGCGAGTTATAACTTGACTAATAACTCGCAGTCCGCATTCGGCCCCCTTTCCACCAACTCTTATTGCGATTCAATAACTGAATAGAATGCTTATTCATACCAATGAATAAGCGACTCTATCCAATTTGAAATAGAGTCGCTTATTCATTGGTATGAATAAGCAATCTATTCAGTTATTGAATCGCAATAAGAGTTGGTGGTAAGGGTGCAGGTATTTAATTTCGACCAGAGATTAGCCTTACGAACGTCGCAAGCTACAAATCAAGTTACGAGCGAGTATATTAGATATAACCGCAAACAAACGAATGCACGTTGATGTCTTTTAAAAAGTATGCTTGATATAGTAAATTAAATTAGATGGGTTATTGCCAGCAAATTCTCTCATTCCTTTTTTTTTTGACGACACAGTAGTACATAAAAACCTAATAAGTTTATTTTAAGAATAGACGACCAATTTCAATAAAAAATTTACCGATTTACTCTAGATCCTTACAGTTTAGGTTTATGTTTTATGAACTAAAACTTTTCGAGTAAATTAGTGGAATAGCGAAAGTTCTATCTAAATCAAAACAGTAGTTTTTGAGAAACTTAGGAACATACGGGCCAACAGAGAATTTTGTGACAAAAGAGAATTTCGTGTTTCGAAGTGTGTTAAAATCTTTAGTTTTGATATACCTACTCGTATAACGCTTACATTATTGTACGCGTAGATACATTGTAGTATGTGTGGGTCGTTGAGATTTGTTAAATGTTATAACAAATATGAGAAAAAAGCTAATGGCTTGCCTTCATTGGCCGTTTAGAGAGGAACCGCTAGTCTAGCTAGAGCTATATGCTCCAGGGGTGGAAGTGTTAAACGGCATCACGCCGCGAGTAACTTCGGAGAAAGCGCAGCACACCTCTCGACATCCCTGAGTCACTCACACCGGTGTTGCCCTCGGCCGTTTTCCTGGCATTTCTAGTGAGTGGCAAGCCACCGCCTGCCGCAAATAACTAGCAATAAAAGCAGTTATGGCAGGCGTCCGTAACTCTTCTGTAATAGCCCCGTATTAAGTTCAGTCAGATCTCATCTCCATAGCCTATTTATTTTCCATCACACTTCGCAATAGTCTCAACGCCTGCCGAGACCTGCTCATGGGTATGTCGTTCCATTGACATATCTTGGAGCGGGTCACGGCGGGCGGACAACATTACATCAAACTTCTCAAAGGGGCCTCTACGCGTTGGATCCATATCCCCGCACACGCCTATCAAATGACCGGGCTTGACCCCTGATTAAAAAGAGATACATATAATTATAAATAAATATTTCTGGACAATTTACACAGCGCCATCTAGTCCAAAATTTAGCACAAAGCTTGTGTTATGGCTACTAGAGAACTGATAAACGTATGTTAAATATTTTTATTTCTGTTGATATATACTTATAATACATAGAAAACACCCAGACCAAGACAAACAGACATGTTCATGAAACACAAATGTTTGTCTTGTGCGAGAATCGAACCCGCGACCTCGGAGTCAAAGTGGCCATTGCTAACTATTCGACCACCGAGCTCGTCAATACATAAGAATTCTCATAATATTACCATATTACTACACTTCTAATTTTCATTAATTTCTTTTGATTTGCGAATCCTGCCCACTCCATGCACAAATTCATTACCTCTAAGGTAGCTTCGAAAAGATTGCTCTCAGCAAAAAGGCCGCCTTGTTTAATATATACAAGTGTGTAATAATTTATTGATTTACTGTACTTTAAATTTGTATTGTATTACGCAAATAAATAATATTCTATTTATCTATCTATCTAGTAAATTGTTCAGTCTATATAACGGACAATAAATATGTACATGTAAGAAAAATATTTGCAAACATATGACTGATACTGATAATCCTATAAAAATCTAATTATGTATTATTTATGATGGGACAAAGGGGAAAAAATAACTAACTAGCTAGATCAATATAGTGGAAGTTTTTATATCGACGATATCATTTGTTTCTTTAATTAAATATGTGCATAAATTGAATTGAACGGTATGCGATAATAGTGTAGATTTAAAACTGAATGATTAGTCATATATGATATCATATTTACAATATTACAAAATAGACAGGCTACAGAGAGTCGTTAATCTTTTACAGAAACGGCTTAAATGAATCTCCTATTTTAGTTATAAAACTCTTGACACACGGCAGCTGTACATAAGGGCATGTGCGTTGTATAGAATACCTATCTACATAGAGGACTGAGCGGGCGAAGGCTCGTTATTTTCTGGTCAATTGCCGCTTTACTGCGCCCGCGCATCCTCGCTTCCAATTACGGCCCAGCCGCCAACGCTATAAAATTCATAATCTACTTCGATACGCCTTATATACTTCCACTATCAAACAATTATCGACCTTATGCCGTGGATTACAGATCCTGTTTTTATACCGACAAGGGGTATTGATATACGTGTTTGTAACACACTAAATGCAAATTATGCTTAGGTAAAACGTGTGTGTTGTCCGTCCGGAGTTTTATTTTTTACAATTATATCGGCTCGGTTACTTGGAAATGCATTCACGAGAGATCCGAGAGGGTTTCGTGATGTTTAATAGGCTTAGATTAGAAGTTAAAAGCCGAGCCGTGGGCCGAGAGCCCATTAAATGGTTCTCAGGACTCGGGTACACGGCTTAGCTCTCATTAGACGCATAGTCCGGACAGCAAAAAATATGTTTTTTATTGTTACATATGTACATTATCTACAAATGTTTATATATTCACACGAAATCGTAGACTTTAAATATATCTCTCCCTATTCATTTTCTGTAACTTTGGCATGTTCAATGTAATAATATCGAATGTTTATTTATCATAGAAATCCTTGATAAACCAATATAATCATATCTTGAAAGATTACGTTAAAATCTACTAATGCGTTGCATTTTAATTCAGGGGTGATAAGGACTTGCCGGGACTTACCTTTCTAGTGCCGCTTACCTACTGCCAATTCTTGAAGGATATTTTTTTATCTTGCCATTGCTTAAAAAAGATATTTTACTTCACTTTTTATTAGTTTTGCAAGGATAATAAAGTCGGGACGCCGACAAAAAAAAACGTTTGTTTTTGATGTCGCCGACAAACATCATCCGCTTTCTTACTTTGATAAGGCCGGATGTGACGTGGCCTTGCACGCTGTACCTACCCACCGGCCGTCCGCGCACCGAGAGCTTTTCACGATTACGTGACAAATTCCTACGCAGCGGGGATAAATGCTATGCCCATCCGTTTGCGCAACGTTCAAAAATAGGAGCGTGATTCATCTAATGAATTAAGATGAAGTTCTTGTCTGTCGTCTACATCGCTTATTTGTGTGACCACTTGGATTTACTATGTTTACTGTGTCTACAGATTAACTGCGACGGTAAACTCTAACGAATGCATGTCATTTGAAACTTCCTAAATTCTGACTCATATGCTTACTATGTTCGTGCTGCGTACCTATTTCATGCTACTGAATGCACCTGATTGAATTTACAGCATTGTTAAAATACGTTATCGGTTTTACGGTGCATTAAATTATGCAGTTTTAGCGATGCATTCTTCGAGTAGTGTTCTTAGCAGCATTATAAAAGGAGGTAGGCAAGTCAAAAGTGGGGAAGGTGGAAGGCGGAGAGAGGAGAGGGTGCGGGGGGCGTCTGTAGCGAGCCAATAAAGGCGCGCAGTAAATCCACGTAATTTAGAGCGGTCGTAAATTAAAGTTCCGCTATAAACGCGGGCCGGCCGCCGTACCTGCCGCGCCCGCACCGCGTCGCCGCCGCGCCGCCAGCCGCCGCGTCCGCGTCACGCCACCGGCACATAAATTAACTACCCCGTGTGAACCCTGCATGTGTTCTAATCCTAACTCTAACTGTGAGCTACTAGAGTAGATACAATTCTAGAATGTTTACTACAACCATAGAGTAAAGGCTAGTCCCTGCTACAACTTAAATAACTTAACAGAATTTTATAATTATATAACAAATACTACTACTATTATATAGACTTTTATTTCTGCACTTCTAAACAACGTTTTACATAACGTAGATAATAATTATACCTACGTATATTTTATTGTTTAAGACTAAGAGATCGAAAGTATTATTTTCGTGCTAATTGTTTAATTTATGGAATAAGATCGTCGAATAGTACCTATATATCATACTTTTTTCTAATTTTATAAATAGTTCAATGTTCGTGTCGTTTTTCTATGATGACAGATTCTACTTAAATAGTGTCTTTGCAACTACATACATTATTTTTCTACAGCCCGAATAGATTTTAATAGGTACCTGTTAATGCCAGGCTCCTCTTGGTTAAACTTTTATTTCATATTATTATTTGTTATTATAATATCTAGATCCTACTAAACTTAAGAACTACCACGGGAACACCTTTAAACAAAAAAATCTGATTAGATACTCTGTAAAAAAGAATACATGGTCATTATTTAAAAACATATTACATAAGTATCGTCGTCAACCCTTACTCAACCCCCTGCACGCTGGGATACGGGTTTCCCCCCAACTTGGGGTTTAGAGTATCACGCTGCTCAACTGCGGGTTGGCAGAGGCCAGTGTTTTCAAGCCGCCTAGAGGCTACTGATTTGGCTTAACGTTTGTTATCCAATGACATCAGCAGAGACCGACGGCTAAACGTAGCCTCCGAAGTACGGAGGAGTTCGAGATAATCAAACCCATGCATTGACAGACTACGCTCGACGTTGGTTAACTTGCGTGTTCGATTAGGATGTATAAGTACGTGTGAAATTAAGATTCTCCGTTTATGATTCAATTCTCTTTTAGGTTAGTGGCAAAAGTCTTAAGCACCTATCAATCGGCATTCGGATGGTAGGAGGGGAACATCATGTTGTAAAAAAAAACACTCCGGGAGTGCCGGCAGAAGCGAAAACTTAAACATTAACGTTGTGCATTTTTGAATATTTTGGAATGCTTAGGGAATAATTTCGCTCGAATTGATTTATTTATCGGTATATAAGTACCTACTATCATTTATGTGGTAAAATACAATATTCATTTATTGCGCTATCATACACAAATATGATAATTTATATTACTCGTACATTAAAAATAAACAGCAGGAGTAGGCATACATTTTCGACGCGCGGTAGAAAGAGAGGGGGATATAAGTTCCTCTCCTACGCCACGCCGGCGGCGGTCTACTCTCCCTCCATCTTACGAATTTTCGATCAGGTCACGTGTCCTGACGAATCCCAAAAATAGCAAAAAGTGCACAACGCCGCTAAAGAAGTTTTGTTTTTGAAAAACATCTTTAAGTACCTAATCGATTATTTCACAACGAGCGTCATTGCACAAATAAAAGCATCAATCTATTTACTCTAGGCTTTGTTTCTCGTCTCGGATTTGGTTTTTACGCCTAGTTTTTATTGGCCGAATTTAGATAAAGACGTTTCATGTCGTCGTAAATCTAATGACAACCTTCGACAAAATTCGTTTAGTTTGTAACGCGATCTGGCCATGATGGGACCATTACTAACCCTTTCCGACGGAAGATTTAAGGTCCAAACAGTATAAACCACGCTACACCCCACGGCGCCGACGACTCTTCTTTACGATTACGTACCAGCATAAAGAGACACATTATCTGCTTTATCTGACCTGAAATTCCCCAACAAAGAGATAAAGGTCGTAGTCTGGCCGTGGCATGTAAATAAATTATAAAGGGTATTGTGCATCGTCACATCGGGATTGTCTAAAGTAAACTTAGGATGTATTGTGGTTGGATCTTCGCCGTAAATCACTCAGTCTTGTCGTGTGTTACGTAAAAAGGTTTTATTGCCGCCCTAGACAAATGTGATAAGAAAATCATAAAGAACGCGACATTCAATTGATATTTGAACTTTTATTTGCTTTGGTATATTAAATTATTTACATAAAATTAATATTATTGTATGTAATGTCGAAAATATTATATATCATTATAAAAAAATCCGATGGTAATAGGTTTCAGCTTCGGCGCTAGGGGCCCAGGTCTCTCCAAAGTAACATACAAGTAACACACGCTTTTCTGAATTTTAAATTGTCATGCTGATAAAAAATCAACAGCTTGCTTTCATGCATGAAAGTTCTAGTTTTAACTATTAAGTTTAAAAATTTAAAGTAATTAAGTAATAAACAATGCGACTGATATTGCCTTCGATATCTTTTTCTGTGCGATATTGCACTATATTTAAACAAAGACAACTCGGGTTTAGGGACAGATCACAATGGAACAAACAAAATACATAGGACAGGCTTAACCTCGTGTTCCCACAGGAAAGCCTGTTTAGTGGGAACACGAGGCTAAGCCTAGTATTGGCAATTAATTATGTTAAATGTAACGCATATAAAATATTATGGAATAAAGTATTTGTATTTATATTATTAAATTCTTTATACAGTGTGTGAAACTACGGAGGCACTGATAGCCTAAGAGCCTTACTGCCAGTTACCTTTGCCTTCGTTATCCCTACTTATATGTTATAAATGTGAATGTGAGTTTGTTTGTTACACTTTCACGTTGATGCTACTCAATCGATTATCATGAAACTTTGTACACATATTCTCAAAGGTTAGAAAGGATATAGGATTGTTTTTATTAAAAAAAAAGTAAACGCGGCCGAAGCCGCGGTTGGAAGCTAGTATTATTATAAAAGCTGAAAGCTTCTTTGCGCATGTCCCTAACATAAGTAACGATCAACTAGTGATATCTGTTATTATTTCGAAAAATAAAAAAAATAATTTTGTACTTTATACTTTGAAGATTTTGGGGAGTATTTTTATACGTCACATTTACTTATTACCTGTAATTTACTAAAGCCAAAATAGTCTAAACTACTCACTGATCGTTCTTACCAGTATTAGAGGCATACATAGAAAAACTTTCAGTTTTTATAAAATAAAGGAGGCCTCTTACTCTATGAGCTACATTGTAGGCTCCATTATTTCTGTAGAGTCATGATGAAATGTTATTACTTGTTAAATTATAAATTTTAACAGATAGCGCAAACCTAAAATATAATCTAATCAATCATAGTATTTGATCAGATAATACCCACTATGAATTAAATAAATGAGCAGATAATATAAACAAAGATACCCAAAGCTCAACTCGGTTCTTTTTTTCATGTTTGGCGAAAAGTATTTAGATTAGAGATAAACTTAACTGAAGGAACTGGAAATACCAGAAAAATATTTGTCTAATGATACATAATCAAATATCTTGCATACCTACACGTTTGATATCATCTTCTGTTTGAATATAAGTACATAAATAAGTATAAAAAAACTAAGTGATATATATATCACACTAATAGTGCCTACCTACTTATTATACTTAGAAAGACGAACCGAATGGCTAGCAATGGGTAGTTTTACTCCGAGGTTGCGGATTTGATCCTCGCACAAGACAAACATTTGTGTGCATGAACATGTTTGTTTGTCTTCGTCTGGGTGTTTTCTATGTATTATAAGTATGTATTTACAAAAAAATGTATTTAAGTACATTTATCAGTTATCTAGTAACCATAGTACAAGCTCTGCGCTTAATTTTTGACTAGATGGCGCTGTGTAAATTGTTCAGAAATATTAATTAACTTAATATTTCTGAACAATAAATAAAATGGAATGTTGCTAATCGCAATACTCGAGAACTGTTCGATCAATTCTGCTAATTTTAGTTTACATATTTTCGTAAAGGTATAAAAAAGGTTCTTATGGAGAGAAAAGACCTAAAAATTGCGAGGAAAATAATACCACTTTCTACCCGTGCGAAGCTGGGGCGGGCAGCTTGTATATATTGGGGTGTAAGTGGTTCATCAAGATCTTTGAACCAAAGCCAACTTCACCTGCACGTGGTGCACCCTGCTGACTGACAAACGAAACTCTGGCGAAAAGGGAGCTAGGGAGCGTAATTGTAAGCTACCCGACTGGGGAATGTACCTCCACCTCACAGAATACCGCAGCCAAATAACAATTCCCTTGAGGGTTGTTGTTGCGAGTGAGTGAGGTCACCAGAAAGGAAGGAGATGCTGCGTTGGCAGCGGGGGTGGCGGCGCGCGAGCGATATTTTATGTTGCGAGCGTTAATATGGCTACGGTAACCGCTTCACATCAGACGGGCTGTATGCTTGTCTGCCACCCGACGCAGTATAAAAAAAAATATATGCTCACAAACTCCATTCAGCACATGCTCACAACAATATCCATCCAGTTCATTTTATAAACTTGTAAGAAGATTTGTATGAATGATACAATTTGATAGATCACGAGGCACTTTCAGTAATCAGCCCCCTTACCACCATCTCTTATTGCGATTCAATAACTGAATAGAATGCTTATTCATACCAATGAATAAGCGACTCTATTTCAAATGGAATAGAGTTTGGTATGAATAAGCAATCTATTCAATTATTGAATCGCAATAAGAGATGGCGGTAAGGGAGCAGCTTTTCAATCACTCATCATTCCACGGAACCAAATTTGTATGGCACCAAGCGTGCCAAGTTTACTCAACGACATGCAAGCAATATGAGTAGGTATACTGCTAATAACTTGTTGTAATTGGTTGAATTTGGTTGTGTAGTATTGTGTCATAAAAGCATAAAACATATAAAAATAATTTATCACGATTTAATACGTTTGTGACTGATAGAAGTTAATTAAATAAATATTTCTTCTACAATTTACACAGCGTCATCTAGTCCCAAATTAAGGGTCAAGCTTGTACTATGGGTACTAGACAACTTATATATGTACTTAAATACATTTTTTTTTGTAAATACATACATAGAAATCCAAACTAAGTTAAGCGTTACGTTACGCTTACTGTAGGCACGCGCGCCACGTATACATCTCATGCCTATTTGATAGATAGGGTTTATTTGGTCTGTGCGTCATACAATCAGAAACATGAAAGTTTATACGTATATTACCTAGCTGTGTTCACAAATTCGTCCGACTGAGATTTTATGCATACCGAAGTTGTCATAAGGAGTATATAGCGCCATCTATGACGAACTGTTTAAACTACATAATTAAAATAACTTAATATTCGATATTTTACAGAATTTTATTCAGTAAGTTGGCTATAGTGAATAAATTAAGAGACGGAAGAAAAAATACAATCTCTACAAAAATGCATTCAGTGCATTTTTGTAGAGATTGTGTTTTTGTGTAGAGATTGTGTCTCTACAAAACTGCCCCCGGCAGTAATTTTTTTAATATCTTTTATGTAGGTAAAGATTTTGGTCTCTGTTCACTAACTGATCTATAAGATTTTTTTCATTAATTAAACCATTAATTCTAAATTAATTAAACCCTAGGTTCTTCCAGGCTGAAGATGTCTTGCGAGTACGTAATAACAACAATACCTACTGGCTTCTGAACGATTTTTTTTTATCTAAAGGAACACAATAAAACTAAGACTTATAATAGTTGTATATATAATATTAGTTACTTTAAAACCTAATATTGAAATAAACAAAAATAGCCAATTAAAAAAAATGAAGATTTTTTCTTGAAAATGAGAGTTAGAGTCAGAGTTTTGTGCATGTTCATTTCTATGGGTGACTGTTACAAATTTATTTTTATTGACAAACTAAGTATGTTTCAGATTTAAAAAGTGAAAAACAGTTTTAAATTCCAGATTACTGATAAAAAAAGATCGCGACATTACAAGACAAGTTATAAGTACTTAGTACTTACAAGAGTACTAAGTATCAATCAGAGCCTATCAATCAGTTGTATTTCTAGTTTTCAAAATAACGACTGTGGAATACCTTTACCTCACAGATTATCGCAGCCAAAAAACAATTCCCTTGAGGGTTGTTGACGCCTTTGTATTCTAGCGAGTGAATGAGGTCACAAGGATAGAGTTGCTGCGACGGCAGCGGATGTGACGAAGCGCGAGCGCTATTTCATGTGGCGAGTTAATATGGCTACGGGAACTGCTTCACATCAAGCGTGCCGTATGCGTGTCTGCCATCCGTAGTAGTAAAAAAAAAATTACTTGTACGTAATTTACTGGTAAAGATGATTGTAACAATTGTAATCAAACTGAATAGAGTTCCAGTCAAGAACTTTTGACCTTACCAGTGACTGCTGCCGATGCTATGCTATATTGTATTAAGTATATAAGAGTAAGAATATATCTTAACATATTCCAAAACCAACTTGCAAGAGTCAAATCTTACATACTCTAGTATGTAAGATAATTAATTTTATTAGTTGTTATATATAACAAATAATAAAATTAAAGGAATATAATAGAGCACTCTACCTATCTATTTACCGTACAGACTCTATTTAATACATTTCAATTAATACTACTGGTTTACCCGATGTTGTATCAGAGAATCAATTATTAATTTCAGGAATTAAACAGGAGCATAGCATACGTAAAAAATGTTATAAGTTATGTACGGCATCGGCACGAGGAGGCGGGGGCACCGCGTGCCTGGCACGGAGGCTCGGATCGTTGGCATGTAGAGTCGTGGAGCTTTGTTATCAGCGATCGAAGCCCCGCCCTGCCGGCGCGGCACAGCTTGCCGCTGCGGGCAACATGGCGGCGGCGCGGCGGCAGAGTGGCCCGCCCGCGTTTATAGACCTAATGAAAACCACTTTAATTAATTCACAGCAATCACATGCGCCATGCACCACGCAGCTTTTATGTTTATTGTTTCCATATCATTTTAAAGCACCACATTTTGATTTCTCCAGAGTGTCACTGTCATAATGTTTTGTTTGGTAAACGCACAGTTTATTGTCGTGAGTATTACGATTATTTAATTATTACGCAACTTTTCGCTTAATATTATTAACTGTGGTGTCGTAAAGTAGATGGTTTTATTATTCTTTATACTCTTATCTCTGTCCCATGCTATTCCATTTTTATAATAAATTTTGTGCCTTTATCTATACACAGAATAATTTAAACATACCCTGCCTATGTTTAATTAATTTTGTATAAGTATGTATAATCATAAAGTAAAAATGAGTTCTATGTTTTGTTTTCAAATACTGCTCGAATAACTTATGATCAACTGACTGATCAACTGACGCCGAGAGGAGAAAAGCGGTAATATACGTTTTTAATAGTTTTCTGATTTTCACCATCAGTGATTCTTAAAACAGTCATTCTTAAAACACAAAATAGGAGATGTTACTCATGCGTTGTAAGCCTCGCTGCTGATGCAACATTTAAATTATTAGATTTCTGTGTTTTTTTCACTTGAGAAGTCCACCACAACCATTACTAATTCTCACCGACGCGACCACAGAAATAAAAAAGGACTAGAAATAACAAGTGGGCGTTACCCGCGTAGGTCAATATACTCCAATTTGGCATATCTCGATCGTCGCATATCTCAGTCGTCATTTGTCACAGCCGCGGAAACAATCATAGAAAAAAAATATAAAAATGCCTTCTTGTGCCATATTATCGTGTAAGAATAATAGTAGCAAAAATAATGTGTCTAATGGTGGCATTTCATACCATCGGTAAGTAATATTCCTCATTATTTTCATTATTTAATAGAATTTAAGCATATTCAATAAAATGCACAAACGCGAACAAACTAAAGTAACCTTTATGTGTTTAATTTTAAGGTCAAATTTCTAACGCACTCCACGTCTCTTGTTTAGAACATTCTAGCGTTAATCGATTAATGATGTGACTCATGTATCGTCAGTATTTATTTACTTGATTATTTACTCCCATCACGATATTGAAACAGTATAATTTTTGAATTATGAAAAAATATTATATCATAATTATGAACATAATATAATAAATTGTAAGAAATGTTATAAATTATAAATAAATATAGGCAGGCATAAGAAACCAGCTGTAGCGCGAGGCTTCGCTCGCGTAGCACTTCGTTGTCACATATAAAGTATCCTATATATTAATCCAGACTATCTATATTTGTGCAAAATTTCATCTAGTCTGATCGAGTCACAAAGTTCTAAACATCCTCACAAACTGTCGCATTTATAATTATTAGTGTGAAGTATGATTTCACCTATCATCATCATATATCATCATAATTAATAAGTTTTTTCAAAAAAATATTTTTTGGGACAAGCTTCTACGGCAGCTTTTACGTTTATCATGCATTGTCATCCAAACAAACGTGTACTACAAAATTTCAGCTCAATCGGTTGAAAATCTGTCTCAAAATTAAGTTGCACCACCCGAATGCATTCCACCCGAACAAACATTGTTACATACTGACATACATACATTGTAAGTTGAAGAAAAGATTGTAAAAATATTCAATTTTATGGTACCAAAAATTATAATAGGTAGATATTCATTAATCCGGTAGCAGTACTCGGTGATACTTGGTGTTCCTCATTACTACATCACTTCGAAAAGTAGTGATATCGACATTCGTGCAGTACGGTCATTCAAATATCAGCCTTTAGTCAAGGGCAGAAGTCATAATATTAAAATCAATATTAGTAGCGCCACCTTGCGTCGATTAGCTATACTGTTTAGAATCTGACAGAATAAGAAGTACAGCTATTGCTCACTAGATGCTTATTCGGGATTTAATTGTTTATGAACCGTGTCATAACTGCATAAGGTTGAATTTAAACTAACATATTTTTGTATATATGTCATTTTTTACAGTATTTTTAGACCAATCATAGCACAAACATGCATGTAGTAACACGTTAACATTTTGCTTTACATGTGTGAGTTTGGCGACAAAGGTTTTCTTACTAATAGGTCGTCATACGATTTCTACGTGTTTTTTTATTTCTGTGGACGCGACTGTGTCTCTTGTGTCGCCAGGATCACGATTAACAATAGCAAAAACAAAATTGACTGCAATGACGACTCTGATTGTTATAATCAGAGATTTTCTTAAATGTCTTTGCAGACCTAGAGATAAATCTATGGCTACTTTGGAACATAGTTATGAAACGAATTTAATCAGAAAAAATATTGTATGTTGGTAGCACTTTCACATATGAGTTATTGAAAGCAGTCGTCTGTGATATGACAAACTAGCTGACCCGCGCAATTCCAATTCTTCGTTTAATTGGCTTTCCAATAATCTTACTCATTTATTTAACAAAAGAGATAGCGATCGCCGCTTTGTCTCGTAGACCCCTTGCCTATAAACTTTTAGATTTATGTAGACCGCCTTACTAATATAGAATATATATGAATTTTATACCTACACCCTACACCGTTACATATCAGAATAATATTCCTGGGGGTAGATAATGTCGATATTGATTTCTTTGGCAAGATGGAGATCAAAGACCTAGGGAATTGTTCTGGCTGTGGTCTACTATAAGGTAAAATGTAAAATTCCCTAAACAAGTGATGATTGTACATGTTAGGTTTGTTCAGTCTTCATGTTCTCAAACTTAGTCTTAATCAAAATGTAGGTAATACTATAATATACAAATTTATACATATAAGTTTACCTACTTTATGTAAACGTGTTAAGTACCTTTTTACCTTTACCTGAGTCGCTTCTGAGCACGGACAGTTGTAGTAGGTATGTGTAGTAAATACGGATGAGAAAATGGTAACTGCAAGCCGTTTTTCCGACTTATCTGCCATCGGTGCCAGCCATTTTAGCTTTTAGATACAAAAAGACAAACTTGGAGAAATAATAGGTGAAAAACAAGCATACGGCCGGCCCACCTGATGTGAAACGAGTACCCTAGTTATATAAGTTATATAACCATGAACCATCATTCGTGTGCCGCCACCCCCGCCATACCGCTGCCAACGCAGCAACTCCTACCTTCCTTTTTTTTATACTACGTCGGGTGACAGACAAGCATACGGCCCGCCTGATGTGAAGCGGTTACCGTAACCATATTAACGCTCGCAACTTAAAATATCGCTCGCGCGCCGCCACACCCGCTGCCTACGCAGCATCTCCTTCATCTCTGGTGACCTCACTCACTCGCAGGAACACAACAACCCTCAAGGGAATTGTTATTTGGCTGCGGTATTCTGTGAGGTGGAGGTCCTTCCCCAGTCGGGTAGCTTACAATTTATGCTCTCTACCTCGCTTTTCGCCAGAGCTTCGTTTGTCAGTCAGCAGGGTGCACCGCGTGCAGGTGAAGTTGGCTTTGGTTCTAAGATGTTGATGAACTACTTACACCCCAAAATTTAAGTTGATGAACTACTACCTGGTGACTTCACTCACACTCAGGGACATAACAACCCTCAAGGGAATAGTTATTTGCCTCCTGTATTCTGTGAGGTGGAGTTACGTCTCTAATTGGGCTGCTTAAAAATATACCTACCTACTATGCCTTACCCTGTGACATTTTATATTTACTGACGGAACAGAGGAGAACATCACGGCAGTGAAAATTGGCTAAAAAGTGGTTACTCTTTACTTACGCATGTAAGTAAAGAGTAAGCGCTTTGTTAATGCTGTACATATAAAAGGAAAAGAACATGAAGACAAGGAACGCATTTTATCGACAACTTTTCATTAACTGTAAAACATCTTTTTTACCTTAATTAATTTAAGATCCTATATTACTTTCACCAGAGCCTCATTAGTCTATCAGCGGGATGCATCACGTGCGTGCGAGATTGACTTTGACTCAGAGCTTCTGGTGATCCTCTTACACCCTAAAAAAAATCCCAGACTTGTCAAGAGTGCCATCACATGTAGTGCCATCTATTGTGAAGTAGTCAACATTATCTACCTATAGCGCGACCGAAAATAGTAGAAATTAAACGCCATTATCGTATAGCGGGCAACATCTATTACTAGGACAATAAAATTTTGATACTTGACTATTATTTATTTAGTACGATATTAGTTATGATTTCTTTTGTATATGTTAAAGTTTTCATTGAATCTGTTTTTAACCCTAGATAGATTCTAGCTAAATATAGAGCGAATTTATGGTTATTATTATTTTATTATTAAAGCAAATGTCTTCTATTTATTATTTAATTTAGAAAACATGGATTTATTCATCCATTCAGATAGAGTATCTAATATAATATTAAGGGTATATTAGAACGTCATGAAATATATGAAAAAAAAAAACACTTAAAACAAAAGAGAAATCATTTTTTTCGGTAGGTAATTCAAAATCGTCTACAAATTTCCTGGGAAGACGTTTGTGTTATAATTCGTCAACAAAATTTTCAAATTCACCTAAAACGTAGACAAAATGTCTATCAAGAAAAGGGTGGTACGGCCGTGCCGCTTTTTACTCGACTTGGCGGGGGCACTGCCGTGCCCCCAGATTTCCATGTATCAAGTTGAACAAGGAATTCCTACGAATCATCTATATCATTATAAACAAGGTAGATATTTTACGAATTATAATCCAAGAAATACTAGAAAAAATGGGGTGTGGTTGTGTCATGGACACGGCCGTGTGTTGTACCGTGAATACGTCACTAAAATTATCTCAAAATGGCAGCACTTCACCCTCCCCCGCACACGATGTTCCATAGTCCTTACTTAGCGTTATCCTTCATCTATCCATTGATGTGATTGAATTTTTGATGGAGATGATAGATTTGTAGCTGCAACTAAACTGTATTCCCCGATTTTGTTATCATTAGTTTTTTTGAATTGCCTCCCTATGAAAGCAACTTTACAGACGTATTCACGTCAAAAACAGTGAAATATAATCACAAACCACAATTACATTTTGGTGGTAATCTAAGTGTTGCCAGATGTGGATAAATGTTAGTCCCAACTAAGTTAATTTCTATTCTTTTTGGTCGCTCTGTATTTTGTTATTTGACAATAAATTATAGGTAGGTACCACAATAATTCAAATCACTGGACGGGTTGACATGGAATTTGGCGTACATATACGTAGCTACTACATCGTAGGTATCTGCTGAGGAAAGATTATCAAAAACTGTCGCGGGATACCGGGATACACATGGCATAACAAGGTCCACAGGCTGAGATATTTATCTTAAGTATAAGGCAGGGCGTATGCTTCTGTGCTAACCCAGTGTTAAAAAACCGGACAAGTGCAATTCGGACTCGCCCAACGAGGGTTCCGTAGGTACGTAGTATCATTATTAAATTTGATGCGTCGAAAAAATTAAATAAAATATATTTTGCAATGTGTACATCAAGCCCTTTCATGATACCCCATTTGAACTAGTAGTTTCAATTTGAAATTTCGACACTTTATAAAAAATATAGACCCCTATTTTTTAAGATTTATTTACAAATGTATAGTTTTGAGATTTATTCCTGTACTTGTAGTCTATAACGATGTTACTTGCCAAATTTCATAGTTCTAGGTCAACGGGAAGTACCCTATAGGTTTTGATTCCCTTGAGTGTGTCGAAATATGCGTTTTTTGCTGAATAAACGGCCGTAACGTTTTTCTACGTAAACTTAGCAGTTTGATTTTTTTACAACTTCATGGGACCGTAGACCTGAGTATACAGTTCAAATTTCAGCTTGATACCTCCACGCATTCTCGACATAGAAATTCTTGTCAGACAGACAGACAGACAGACGGACAACAAAGTGATCTTATAAGGGTTCCGTTTTTCCTTTTGAGGTACGGAACCCTAAAAACATAAAAAAATCGCGGGCGAAATATAGTAAAAATATACATGGATTCATTTATTCCGTCTTTACCTAAGCATAAATACATAGGTACTTTTACGCCTACTACCAGTACTATATAAGGCGTTGATCGAAGGTAGATTTCAACAGATATCGGACATTATTACGAAACCAAAGAGCCGGTTCGACAAGACACAAGTTGAAGTAGTAATTTTGCTGTTAGGTAACAGGAATTTTGGTATAATTAGGTAACCATTAATTTCTAAACGTTGGACTTTCTGAAATTTTAAAAGGCGTAAATCACACGCAGTACACCCTGTCAATTAGTAAATGAGGTTCTGATGAAAAGTAAAGTAATTACGAGTGGGGCTGTAAATTCACTTCACGGAAAACAACAGTCAAAAATATACGGGTAAGTATTAGTACTTAGCTGTTGATTGTTGTTCCAGTCAGTACGAAAGGTTACCAGACAAGTTAGTAGGGGGCTGGCATTTCGCGGGCACATAGCGGTACAATAGTACCAACAAATAAATATTTTGTACCACATAAAAATTAACAGCAGCCGCATCAAATTTCAAAAATGAATTGGTTATTAAAACAATTCACATTTTCTGTTTTAAATGCAGAGGATACAGAACGAATTGTTGGAGTAGGATCACCATACGTTATGCTCTATATACAAAATTATCCTAAAAATTGGACCACTTCTACTTCTAGTCTAAAATTCTAGTTCTAAATCTATATGTTTTCGTATGCTTTAGCGTAAACTATCTGAAATAAAATTATGTTACAGTCATATTCATATTGAAGCTGAAGCCGATTAGCATAAACAGAACATTTTATGGTTCGAAAAATAGGTCTTACGTTTAAGTTATTCACAAGCATCTTCAGTTCAGTTGGCAGAGCTACAGGGTTTCTACCAGCTATGCTTTAGCATAGCTGGTAGAATTATGGTACCTGGCTTTAGCCAGGTACCATAAATCTAAGCTGAAGTTTGATATTCGCATTAAAAAATTCCGATGGGAATCGGCTTCGCGATAGGCCCTCTGGTAAGTCGAATCTCAGAAAATGTATTAAATAATTTTTAAATCTTTGCATGTATTGTACACGACAAATAGCGTAGTCATTTTTGTCGATTTTTAATTGCCGGTCTTTGTGATAATGTATATAAATTTACAGTATTGTTAAATTCATATTTGAGACGAACTTCTGAATTACGCAATCAAACGCAATAATCGAATTTGTTAAATTCAAATTAGCTTATTAGCAAGTCTACTAGCTATTTTCAAACGAATGGAATTCTTAGGAATGGCATAACCGGACCTGGAGGACTACAGGTTCTTTCTAATACGCGGCATACCTACTGAAGTAAATGGAACATATCTCCAGACAGGCAGGGGAGAGTGACTAAAGGATTAGGGATAGCACAAAAGATCCATGTGTGTCGACGTGTCACCGGTGCGGCAGTACTGGACCCACTCTAAGATGACATTGTCACAGAGCTAGAAGTTCTAGCATTTTTTTTACTAGCATTTTTTCAAATCTAGAAATTCTAGCAAAATGATAATACTAGTCACGGTCTTCTAGTTTAGAAGCCGGCGTGTATTAGCTCTTTACACGTGAAACAGTTTTACAATATATCCATGCAGCCACATATTAATCCTCACAAACCGCATTTTATATTATGAAAGAAATATCCAGAAAACCAAAGAGATCATGGGCCGCGTATCCGCGAGAGTCCTCCCTCGTGGCCATTTGTCGCGAGGCCCTCCCGGCGGCCTCGTTAGAGACATCCCGTCAACGCGCTTGCTGATTTATTCACCTCTCGCCATCCCGCTCGATACAACTGACACATAAATGTCGCTTTTGTTTCCCTTTACCGAGAGATTTAGTGCCGTTATGTTGACGAGGGACACGGAGCGACGCGAGATCTCCTACGTGACTCTATATCTCAACGCGTTAATTTGTCTCATAATTTCTGAGTAAACAAGTGTAACTGTCGATCCCTTGGCACACTGAATAAATAATAGTATCTACTACGTAGTACGACTTCAACAATTAAAACATAAGTATATATGTATTATAAGTATACTGTTGTTTGCGTCATTGCGCGTGTCAGTCTAATTGGACACAAGTTAAGCAACAGCGTCCGTAGCCTGTTTATGGATGAGTTTCTTTATCTCGAGCTTCTCCGTGCTTCGGAAGGCATGTTAAGCCGGACCCGGCTTTTGTCGTTACGTGACAGTCGTTATGCTAAGTCAGTGGCCTTAGGGCGGCTTCAATTGAGGAGAGACCCATATCCCAGCAGTGAGATGAATAAGGGTTGACAACGATTACGAGACGTCCAGTCAAACATGAAATTTATAAGTTGATGGATAGCGAACTGAGATATGACAACTTTCTAATTTACAAGCGAAAGGTCACACATGCTCTCATTCAGTCTTTGAATAAACACTAAATCTCGAAGACTATTTGACTAATGGTTTACTGTGACGTGGAGGTATCACATGCCTTACTTAGGTACTCTTTCACGCTCTACCTCTACTAAAAATAAATGTAAGTATACATTTATTTATCCTATCATGTGATACTTTTAACTGAAAGGTTGGTGCACTGGGGCGCATTATCCATATATAATAGTAGGCATAGCGTCCGTTGTACGTAATACGCCACTAGCTATTCCGGATCTATGTACAAAGTTGTAATTTGTTGACAATTTTTTTATAGATTTTGCTGATAACTTTACTAACAGAACTTCGACTCAGACAGTAGTTTATTTGAGATATTTCTTTATGGTTTATACGGCAGCTAATTGTATAGATATAAATATTTTTGAGCGACTCTATACATTTTATCTTAAACAACGTACGTATGTGTATGTTCTGTGGTATGTGTAGACAAAGGTCGAGACGTGTCGATGCCAAATGCGTTATTCAAGCGGCAAACCTAATAAAACGACAAATTACCATAGATCACAGTGAAAGTTCTGCCGCTCATAAATTTTTGAATATGAGTTATATTTTTTAAAACATTAATTAATTTAAACTAGTCGTCGCCCAGTGGTCGAAATTCGAACATAATTAATTTAAATTATGACTTTTTTAACAATAAACAAAACGCATATACTCGTACGAGTATGCGTGTGTTTGTCAAATACATGGTAGTGTGTCTAATGTTTTTTTATTGATTTAATGTATTTTTTTAATTATGCATAAAGCATAATTAAAAAAATATATTAGCATTCTGGACTCCTTCTCTATATAGTAGTTCTTATGCGTAATATTAAAACTTCAGCATTTTGCACTCCTTCTATAGAGAAGGATTATAATTTATATAGATAAATTATAACTGTGCGAAATTTCATACTCCTCCGTCCACGCAATTTTCGTAAAAAGGGGTACAAAGTTTTTGCTTCACCTATTAATATTAGGTACCTACCTTACCTATGAAATTGCAGTTTTTTTGTAAATAATTTAAACAAATTTTTTTCATGTATTTAATATTTTTATTAATCGAAGTAATCACCCATGCAATCAATGCATCTTTGCCAACGCAGTGGCAGTTTATTGATGCCCTTCTTAAAGAAATCAGCTGGACGGGAGGCAACAAATTCTTCAAAGGCATTTTGTACTGCCTCTCGGGTATTGAATTTTTTTCCCGCCAAGAAGTTATCCAAATTCTGGAAAAAGTAGTAGGCGCAAAGGTCTGGCGAGTAGGGCGGATGACGGAGAGCTTCCAACCCCAGTTCTTACAACTTGGAGACCGTCTGCTGTGCAGTATGAGGTCGCGCGTTGTCGTGCAGGAGCAGCGGAGACGAGCGATTGACCAATGCTGGTTGGAGACGTGCCAGCTTCTCCATCATTGTGTTCAGTTCTTCACAGTACACATCTGCAGTAATGCTCACCCCGTTTGGTAAGAAGCTGTGATGAAGCTGTGACACCGGCGCTAGACCACCAAACAGTGACCATCACTTTTCTAGGGGTAAGTTTTCGTTTAGGGCATTGTTTAGGTGCTGAACCCTGGTTCAGAACGATGAAAGTTGGTTGGATCCTGATCCAACCAACTTTCATCGCAGGTAACAATGCGGTTCAAAATTCCTTCATTTGTGTGTCTGTTGAGCAGTGCAAGGCACGTCTCGACGCGTACTTCGCGCTGGCGATCATTGAGTTCGTGGGCAAGGTGTGCGTGGGTTCGGGGCACCCATTTGTCAAGCTTTTTTACCTTGCCAATTTGACGCAAATGGACCAATATTGTTTTGACGCTAACGTCGAAAGCTGCTGCTAATTCAGCCGTAGATTGTGTATCATCAGCTTTCACAATCGCCTTTAATTCGTCATTGTCGACCAAAGTCTTCGTACGACCGCGAGGTTCATTTCTCAGGTCGAAATTTCCAGAACGGAAGCGAGCAAACCAATAACAGGTGGTGCGTTGGTTTGTAGTGTTAGCTCCGTAAACGTCGTTAGCGGCGGCCTTATCAATTGCGAGGCCTCAGACGCCAGGTCTTTGCGAGGCCCTCTGTCCTTCGTGAAAAGTATGTGAGAAAGCAGGTCCGGTTGTTTGGTTTAGATATTTGTCATGTATAACGAGAAATGCTAAAGTTTCCAACGAACTGAACCGGTTTTGAAGTTCCAGTTGGAACTTTTCCGAAGCTTGAGTGGTCTGAGGAAGAGTTTGAGGAGAAGACGTAAATTCGATTTCATCATAGGGGCTCTTTCGAATTTACAGCTGATATTTAGAGTGCCTCGTACAAGTCGGTGGTCGCTACCGGTACCGAACCGGTTAACCACCGATACATCCCAAAATATCCGCCTTTTGACGTGACAACGTCTTATAAATTGGTTAGCCGGGTGACACTTCAAGAAACTGGGTCACGTTATGCGCTTACAATGAGAGCGAGTGAAAGGCGCGTGCCTTTCACTCGCTCTCATTGTAAGCGTGTCGTGGACGCGTGTCCCTTCTAAGAGCGAGAGAGACAGACATAAAAAGTGAAAGGCATGCGTCCCTTCCACTCGAAAACATTTTACCACTCAAAGTCGTTGTCACGTAAAACTTTCGCCCGTATACCGACTTTACAGGCAACCAATTTTTCCGTTATGATCAATTCTATCTCATTCCTAGTCACTTTGTCGGGGCTTTGCCAAGTCCATTACCTCTGAGGATTCTTTTAAAAAGAACAAGTTCATCAAAAAGAGCCCCTCATTTGGAGGAAATTTACCAGCATTTGCCCCCTGTGGTTCCTCGATTCCAAACCAAACCATCCGACGACCGATTCATCGCGTTCTTGTACTCCCACTTTGACGTTGAAGTCCCCGACAACAACCGTGAAATGGGTCTTGGTGGTATGATATTCAATTACCTATGGCTTTTGTAATGTATACATGGCCTCGACCTCTTCATCCTGGTGTGTCGTCGTTGAGGCATATACCTGTACTACTTTCAAAGAGTATCTCTTCGTCAGTTTTAGCACAAGATATGCTAGCCTCGATGACACACTGGATATCTCCATTACGTTGTTGACGAGAGCTTTATGAACGTGATACCCGACACCGCCATGGGATAGCTGGTCTCCTTCCCGGTGGTAGAAAAAGTTGCCAGGTGATCGTCACGCCTCAGTGTCCGTGTATTAAATAAAACATTTAATAAAAGTGCTAATGGTCAGTTGTTGGCCAACCGAATATTGTTCGCACTCCCCGCCCTGCCGCAACCAATGCCGCCACCTTGGCACGGGATAGCAGGGCTGCCGGGTACTGGGGGGTCATATAATTTTGGTTTGTATACATTGAGAGTAATGTCCTTAAGTTGCCACGCTAGGCAGCGGGATGGCGACTGTCGCCAGTGCCTTGTCCGCTTAACCGGAGGGTGCACCACGTACAGGTGAGGTTGGCTTTGGCTCCGAAGATGGTAGTGAGCCACATATACCCCTTTGTAACTGGTACTGCAAACAAATTAATTCCAAGGTGACAAGAGTTGACGAACGAAATGAAACACGGCGATAGAGAGCAGAACATTATGTCCTGACTCCCGAGCTGACCCGAGTGCAGTACGATTAAAAAACCGATCTTCAATTGTTTCGAGGCGCGATATTCAAGTACTATACATAATTAATTTTTCAAATATAAAACATATTTGAAATTTTTTTTATGTATTATAGAGTGAATGAACTAGTTAACTAACTTTATTAAATTTACCGTAATGTGTTCACCTTAATAAATAATTAGGGATCAAAATCAAAAGTTTTAAATAAAAAATATAGTTAAAAAATACAATTATTTTTTAAAATTTGCTTGGGTTGTTGCGCGAGGCCCCGGGCGATTGCCCTGTTCGCCACCCCCTAAAGCCGCCACTGTACTCGTTGATGTTGCGTGCCGCTTGTGCCGCGTTGCTGCCACGACGGTACTCATATTCCATAATAGGCCTGTGAACCATTTCTTTTTTCGATTTGTTATTTAAAGACGTCACAATAATATAACTATAGGTGAAAGAATTACTTCGATATCATAAAAACTTTTCGAGATATGAGAACTTGAAGATCACAATTTTGGACTATCCCGAAAACGTTCCATACAAAAGGCTACCAGTATTATGACGTCACGATACGCTATTTTATATGCAATATATCAGAAATTTGGACGGCAGCTATGTTAAATATTGCGATTATGTAGCTAGTGCCGTAACAAAACTTTTAATATTTTTTATTGTTTCTACAATAGTAATATTTATTTTTTATAATTTCATACTTTTAAAATGGACTTTCCCATCAAACTTTGATCGACCATAAAACACGTCAGACATAGGTAAGTTATTAAAATTTTGAAATAGCAGATCGTTCTAGTTTTATGTATTTTACGTTACTGATACAGAGTTTTTATAATTTTAGATCTTGTCTACATGCCTATTAGGTACTCGAATTTTTAACGTATGATGACGAAAAATATTGAAATGCGATGAAAATGTAACTCTAATCAATAAACAAATGACTACTTTTGAAAAAAGAATTCCATGTTTTTAAAATAAAATTAATTTGAAATTAGAATTCTTAGCCAAACAAAAAATATTTTGTTTTGAAATGGCCAGTACTGCAGAACGGCAATTTCATAGGTAAAGACCTATTATAATTATAGATTTACCGCACTGTATGACTGCACTGCTCGTTTTTAAAATGCTATTGGTGGAACAAAGACAAATAATATTACTAGCGATAGTATGTATGCCGTCTGCGTAATTGTTTTTTTTTGTTATCAGCATCCAATTTTTTTTCACAGGCGTCATATTGAAGTACTGTATCCTATGTCACTCTCACAGCTGAGCCGGATCGAATGACATTTCATGTTGAAATCTGTCAAGCGAATTAAGTTGCAGATCGTGCCAAAGAAAAACATAACCCAACTTTGTCAGTCGGGTAAAAACAAACACAATGTCACAATCTTGTAATTAGTGACGACATGATAACTATACCTACGTTATTTTTATGAGCGAAGAAATAAGCTAACGAGCATTGTCTCAACTGAACTTTAATGACCTAAGACAACCGCTGATAATTTGCTGCGATAAGAGTAAATACTGTCTCAGTTAAGGAGTTAAATTATATGTGAAGAGATTGAAATGGCTTCTTTTTTAAGTATTTCTGAAGTGAATGCTCTGGATAAAAGTCAGTTCGAGGCAATATTCGCGAATGTTATTGAATTGTGTACCGATGCTGCAGTGCAAGTCCAGAAACGCCGACCATTCACAAACGTAGCTGCATTGTGCAGAGAGTTTGACTGGTATTTGGACGCACTAAGTGAGGCAGGTAAGTTATGAGAGCTATTTTTTTTTTATACTACGATGGGTGTCAGACAAGCATACGGCCCGCCTGATGTGAAGCGGTTACCGTAGCGATATTAACGCTCGCAACATAAAATATCGCTCATGCGCCGACACCCCCGCTGCCAACGCATGTCCTTCCTTTCTTTTTAGTGACTTCACTCACTCGCAGGAACACAACAACCCTCAATGGAATTGTTATTTGGCGGCGGTGTTCTGTGAGGTGGAGGTACACATTCCCCAGTCGGGTAGCTTACAATTACGCTCCCTACCTCTCTTTTCGCCAGAGCTTCGTTTGTCAGTCAGCAGGGTGCACCACGTGCAGAAGAAGTTCGCTTTGGTTCAAAGATGTTGATGAACTACTTACACCCCGTTAACATTTACAGTTAGGAGTTTGATGTTGTTGTAAAAGGTGCAAATAGTTGTGTGTCTACTTAGACCAAAGATTTCTAAAGAGGTCTGGAATTTAAGGCTCAATTTACAACGCCGCGGAATGGAATGGAAGGGACTTTTTGTGTGCTTTTTGCAACGAAATTGTACATAGCATAATGAACTTTATGTCAATTGCATATGTCTATCTACGTCTATTGATAATTATTGGTCTAGTAATTTTCTAGATATAGCGACACAAACTAGATTCTCCGATCATTTTAACAGGAAACATTATTTATTTACAGAAAGCTTACAGACTAATTGATAATAATAATAAAGCTAAAAGACAAACAAGAATAAACAAAAAATATTTTTTTTGTAACAGGCTTTTGTTAATAATAATAATACCTACGTGTGGCGCCTCATTGGCCGTCCAAAGAAGCGTCGTTAGAGATATATGCTCCAGAGGTGGAAGTGTTAAAAGGCATAACGCCGCGAGAAATTAACTTCGGAGAAAGCGCAGCACACTTCTCGACACCCCATGAGTCACTCACATCGGTGTTGCCACAGGCCAATTTCCTGGAATTCCGAGGGCCCATCTAGTGAGTGCCACCGCCTACCACAAGTAATGATCGATAACGGTAGTTATGACAGGCAACCGTAATAAACCATTACCTAGTCCACCCAGAACTCATTTCCAAAGCCCATATAATATCAACAGGTTATGCAATAATCTCAATGCTAGTCCAGACCTGCTCATGGGTATATTGTTCTATTGATACTCGTATATCCAGGAGCTGGTCACGGCGACTATACAACATTACATTAATTTCTCTAGGGGCAATACATAACAATAAATTCTCTAGGGGCCTCTACGCGTTGGATCCTCCCCGCGTACGCCTATAAACTGACCGGGCTTGATCCGTGATTAAAAAGAGATACATAATAATATTTAAGAAGCCAAACATTGTATAGTGACAAATATATAAGTAGATACCAAGAAATATGAGCAAAGAGTACCATGACAAAGATTGTCAAAAACGTCAAATAATAAATATGATGAATCTGAAATAATAACAATGCCAGAAAATGACAACGAGATCAAGACAAAAACAAGCGTCACAGTCCAACGCACGCCCACCACCACCCGTCTCGCCCAGGCTCCATGTCGTCAGAGGAGCAATATGCCACAGCTCCAACCTCCAACGTGTCGAATGATTCCACCGTTCCCGTTTGCTGGATGGACCATGGGACCCTGGAATTAGTGGCATAACTATACCATCAGGGGCCCGTGGCAAATTCATCAGATTGGACCTAAGAGGATGGGGCCCTCTCTAATAAATCATCTAATTAACCAACACTTTTGTGCATATTTGGTTAATAATCTATAATTTTATTTTCATAAAATATGATAATGTACCTACCTATAAAAATTTTGTATGTTGTATAAAGCCGAACTTAAAAAATATATTATTTTTGTCCGAGGTTTCCCCTTGGTCTGGGGGCCCGTGTCATTTTGCCCGCTCTGCCATCCTGTAGTTAAGCCACTGCCTGCAATTGGGTCAAATTTAATTTGCAAAATTAGTTTTTTTTTGTTATTAGCAATATTTTTTTTTACGGGCGCCATATTGAAGTACCTACTGTATCCTATGCCACTCTCGCAGCTGAACCGAATCTAATGACATTTCATGTTGAAATCCGTGTAACGCTCGTATGCTTCCACCGTTTGAGGTGCTTGAACTGACTGTCACCGTTTCTGTTCAACGATTGTCGGATCAAGTAATATCAGGGCTATCCAGCGTTTCCGTTTGCTGGATGGACACTGGGATTCTGGGATGTGAGTCAAATTTTATTTGCATAATCTGCTTCATTTGTTTTATTATTAGCATCCATTTTTTTCCCGGGAGCCATATTGAAGTAATGCTCAGTATCATAGGCCACTCTCACAACTGAGCCGAATTTTGAGTTACCGAATGTTGTATTGTAACCTCTCCAAATTACTTGAATATTGAGGTACTGTATCACGATACATATGGCAAAGTCGCAACTACTACCACAATTTTGATTTCGGAATTATTAAAGAATCAGACATGATATCCGTTTTCATCATCTTCGAAACTTCCAAATTGGTTGCGAATTTAAGGTAATTGTGTTCATACATGACTGTGACGATATATAAAAATTATTAGTACCACAATTAATGTAAATTGATGCCTTATTTTTTGTTAATTCTACTGCGTTATGAGGGTTATGAGCGTCTTGTTTAGTGCACCTCCGTAAGATATTATGCGCATAGAGAATGCAACACATTTAGTTTTATGATAGATAAGTGTTAGAATATTAGAATGTTCAATAATCAAGTACGTTAAAATAATCCCCTTAGGATCAGTAGTACCATTGACTAGTACCATTGATGGTACAAGTGACACAACTTTGTATCTCTAGTACCATAAATGGTACTAATGACACTAATTTGTGATCAGTTGTACCATCATAAATATTGGTTGTATCACTAGTACCATTAATCCCTTAGGATCAGTAGTACCATTGACTAGTACCATTGATGGTACAAGTGACACAACTTTGTATCTCTAGTACCATTAAAGAAAAGTCAAGATATTCCCCGTGATAACTGATGGAACTAATGATACAATTTTGTATCTCTAGTACCATTAAAGAAAACTAAAGATATTCCCCGTGATCAGGATGGTTTTGGGATGTATTCAGGATGGTTTTGGGATGTGTTTAGGATTGTTTTAGGATGTGTTAAGGATTGTTTTGGGATGTGTTAAGGATTGTTTTGGGATGTGTTAAGGATTGTTTTGGGATGTGTTAAGGATTGTTTTGGGATGTATTCAGGATGGTTTTGGGATGTGTTTAGGATTGTTTTAGGATGTGTTAAGGAAATTTTTGGGATGTGTTAAGGATTGTTTTGGGATGTCTTAAGGATTGTTTTGGGATGTGTTATGGATGGTTTTGGGATGCGTTAAGGATTGTTTTAGGATGTGTTAAAGATTGTTTTGGGATGTGTTAAGGATTGTTTTGGGATGTGTTAAGGATGGTTTTGGGATGCGTTAAGGATTGTTTTAGGATGTGTTAAGGATGGTTTTGGGATGTGTTAAGGATTGTTTTGGGATGTACTAAGGATGGTTTTGTGATGTGGTAAGGATGATTTTGGGATATGATAAGGATTGTTTTGGGATGTATTAAGGATGGTTTTGGGATGAGTTAAGGATGGTTTTGGGATATGATAAGGATTGTTTTAGGATGTGTTAAGGATGGTTTTGGGATGTGTTAAGGATTGTTTTGGTATGTACTAAGGATGGTTTTGGGATGTGTTAAGGATGATTTTGGGATATGATAAGGATTGTTTTGGGATGTGTTAAGAATGGTTTTGCGATGTGTTAAGTATAAAAAATTGACTAACAAAGAGGTTTTAAGTACCTATGTGATTATACATATTGTATATCACTATCACAACCTGGCCACTTGAGCTGGGGGTGAGAAAACAAATGAATAGCGACCCGAGGCGTTCTATGGCGTCAAACGAGTTGAAACTATTTTGCGCCCGCGGGTTTAAGCGGGGGAGCGGGAGAGGAAACTCCTTTCAGTTGCGAGAGTGCTAATTTCGTATGTAAGTACTATTAGTTATTCTGTGGTATTTTTATTTTGTGATGTAGGGGGCTCAATATCATCTTTAGAGACAAGACAAACCAACTTTACCTGCACGTGGTACACCCTAAAAAATAACAAGAAGGCAAGGTTAGTGAGAAGTAGGCCATGACCATAGCCCGTCTGGAAAAGTACCTCTACAGCAACCAAATAAGAAAGTGAGTGAGGTTACCAGGATGCTCCTGAGGAGCGCCAGCGACCGGGGTGGTAACACACAAGTAGCATTTGTTGCGCGCGTTTATACACACATCAAGTAGGCCATATGCTTGTTTGCCACCCGACGTAAAATAAAAAAAATGTGACTGATTCACGAAATGCGACTAGTTTACTTTCGTAACTATCAAAAGTTACCAATCAGCGAAAAAAAATTCTTCTCTTACGTAAGTTTAGTTACGTGGATAATTAATGATTTTTAAGAAAAAATAAAAACCGACTTCAGCTGGCAACAGCGCAAATTTAAGGGTTTCCATCGATTTTTCTGGGATCCTCTCTATATCTAGAATATGGGACCACCTCGCAATCATACCCTTTCAAATAAAAAATAAAGAATTTGACCATACGTGCTTAAAATTTAAGAGTTTCCCTTGATTTCCCTGAGATCACATCATCAGATCCTGAGTTGGTGAATATGGGACCATCTTGCAATCATACCCTTTCAAATAAAAAAAGAATTTTGAAAATCGGTTCACAATTCGCGAAGATATCAAATAACATACATACAAAAAAAACAGTCGAATTGAGAACCTCCTCCTTTTTTGAAGTCGGTTAAAAAAGGGATTTCAAGTGGCCAGTCCTTGGCATATCAGTCAGTACAATACCTACAGTATTTATAATTCTTTTCTTTGTCTATACTTCGCGTTTGTTTAGTTCTAAGTACATAGTTTATAATAGAGTAAATATTGGTTGTATCACTAGGACCATTAATCTCTTGAGCAGTGTCATCATTTGTCAGGAACTTTCAGAAAAAAAGAAGACATGTATCATCTACATAGGTACTTAATATACGACCACTACTAAGCTTAAGAAAACAGAGATCATTAATATTCCCAGTCTCCGATTGAGCTGAGATTTGAACGACTACCTAAATGTTACCATTTTAAATCCAATATGGTGGCCGCCATAAATAGGCAATTTAGAATTTCCACATTAACCCCTATGATATGTGTACCAAATGACAGGGTTTGAAGAGCGAAATACGGTAGGTAAATCAACTTTATAGTTTATTGTACACAACAAAAACAGATTTATTTTGTTCTTTTCTTGTTTTAATTTGACATTTATTTTCATACCAGAAAAGATAGTGGTTCTACAACTGCATCCGGACCTGGCAGGGCGCCTGGCGGCCCAGGGTGAGCTGACTCGCGAGTCGAGCCAGGAACAGCGCAGTGCGGGTCTCCTCGATCTTACCGACGCGCAGAAAGCAATCATCAACAGTAGTAACCAAGTGTATGTAACATCCTTTGTGTACCTCTTTGTATGCATGTTAAAAGAGCGGTGTCATAGCTTGGATATGCGATCTTCCACTTTCCGTATCCAGCCGCTTTCGGCTGTTAACTTGAGGTAATCGGTCCATCTAGAGGCCCTCCTCTAGATTGACCGATGACCACAAGGTAACGGCCGGAGGCGGCTGGATACGGAAAGTGGAAGATCGCATATCCAAGCTATGACACCTTATATGTCTTTGTCATCATCATCAGTCTGTATCTATCCACTGCTGGACAGAAGGCCTTCCCTAATGTCTTCCACCAACAGGCCATCGGTTATATTCGGGGTCGCCAAGGGGGACGCGACCCACAGTTAGAAATTCACTGATCTAGAGTATGTAATAGCCTTTCGAAGAGTGATGCATAATCGACTGACTGAGATCCTCAGAGGCGACTGTCTCATAGAAAAGACTATTATATTCGCCAATTCGCTATAGAAAAGATATTGCGCCACTGTCGTATATATGAAGTAGAAACCAATGGCACATTGCGATGCGTGGTAGCCAGATTGCATTCTTATACCTACACTTTTCAATCTATATTTGGATCGGACGCTTTAATATCCGAAGTTTTACACAATCTTGACACAGTGAGTGAGGATTGGAACAACAATGTAGAACCAAATAGAAAGGAATTTTCTGCAAAAAAAATCTCTTTCGCTTCGCTTTACTTTAAAAATATCTGATTTATTAAGGCACGGCATATTGATAGGCTGACATTTTCGGCATGCTGGTATTATTTCCGCAGCAGCTATAAATTCTGTAGAAATATATTGCTGTGTACTTTTCTTAGAAAGAAAAGTAAATGTTATGTTCTATTGATCTTGAAGGACCATATTGTTACATTCATTACATATCGTTTACAGAAATAGTATAGTGGCGCCACCTGTAGTGAAAAACTAAAACGGTGTAACGTCTTACACATTCTGTCCCGACTGGGAAAAAGCATGCTTTCCAGTTCAATTTTTGTAGTTCATAATATGGTCATTAGGGGCGCTGCTATCAGTTGCATTTTTGGTGCTATGTCCAGGTGCTACAGATTTCCTGATGAAAGGCTAATTTAACAGGAAACAAATTGTGTACATATACTAGTATTAATGATCGAAGACATATAGGGTAGATCATTTGCTTGGAATTCATGTTTGAAATCGGATATTATTATAAATAATATACATAAAAAACTTATAACTATTATTGAATAATATTCAACTGAGGACAAAAAAAAATTGTGAAAGCTAGTACCGCTGTTGTTTTCCCGATGATGTGCGTTTAAACAAACAAAGCGTATTCTCCCGCTGCTCTTCTCGAACAGCAACGAAGACGACTAGGCGTACATTTTGCCTGATGGTAAGCATTCATCGCAGTCTACGGATATCTGCGATACTAGAGGCATCGTTCACGTGTTACCAACCCTGCAAGAACCCCTTTACGCTTTTCTTCAAGAACCCCATCCCCAAGAAGGACATATGACCCCCATATGGCCTCACCATACTGTAGATGATTTTGAAGAAACGCGTAAAGGGAAATTCTTAGCCGGGAGTTCATTCTATACCCTGAGACTTCGAGGTAGAAACTCCTCTGGAACCCCACAGTACGCGCCCATCTTCGTTTCAATGTACCTCTCTATTTATGTATAACTGTTGTTTAACTGTGCCTCTAGTATAGCCAGCATTAACAACGCTAATAAAAAAATACTTATGTATGGATGGGTGTAAGTAGTTCATCAACATTTTTGAACCAAAGCCAACTTCACCTGCGCGCGGTGCACCCTGCTGACTGACAAACGAAGCTCTGGCGAAAAGAGAGGTAGGGAGCGTAATTATTAGCTACCCGACTGGGGAATGTACCTCCACCTCACACAATACCGCAACCAAATAACAATTCTCTTGAGGGTTGTTGTGTTCCTGCGAGTGAGTGGGGTCACCAGAAAGGAAGGATATGCTGCGTTGGCAGCGGGGGTGGCGGCACGCGGGTGATACTTTATGTTGCGAGTGTTAATATGGCTACGATAACCGCTTCACATCAGGCGAACCGTATGCTAGTCCGCCACCCGACGTAGTATATAAAAAAAGCAATGAACAGTGACGTTCACTGCTGTCATCATCAGGTCATTTTTGTCTCCACTACAGGAGCACGACCCTCTCTCGTCCGTCCCAGACAGGAGGATTTGGCCTACACTCCCCACGCTGGCCAGACGGGTTGGGGAGGCCTGATTGATGTTTTATAATGTCCCTTAGTCGCCTTATACGACATCCACGGGAAGAGACGGAGTGATTCTATTCTAGTCTGCCGGTAACCACATGGCCTAACATTATTTTAATAATCTGTGTATTGTCAATTCCACAGGTATAAATCAAAATTTGGATTCCCATTCATAATCTGTGCGAGAGAAAACAAGGTGCAATCCATTATGGACGGTCTAAAACGGAGGTGTAACAACATACCGGAGCAAGAAATATCGAATGGTATTGAGGAGGTGAAGAAAATATGCAAGTTAAGAGTACTTGATATTGTTAAAGATGAATGATATTGTTAAGACTACGTACTCAGAGATCTGACCACAGACAAACTGGTTTTATTTTCTGTTGCTTGTAAAAATCGAAATTACTGCTTTCTTACTGCTTTTTAATATATGCTCCTTTGTCTAACATTGTAATCATTGACTAGCAACTACTAATATTTGATTACTAAGCAAGTTATTTTGAATGAAGGAGCACGAAACAGTAACCCTGACGATGACAGGCTATGTATTGCTGATGTTGCTTAACTTGTCTGTTCATTTAGACACATATAAGAATATCATCAACTTTTATGTCAATTTTATTGCTAAAATATATAGATGAATTTAAAATGGGATGTACTTACTACAGAGCAATGTTAAATAAGCTTAATAAAGAGCACTTTCTAGCAAATCATTGCATTTTATTTAAAATATTCAAAAGAATGAGACAAAATAAGACTTAACTATTTTAAAGTAACCCTAGGGACCTTTCGACGACGGCATGTGGGTGTCCTGCGACTTCACACAGGTCTGTGGTGTTGAGGATGTCTTCAAAACCTATGTCGAGGTACCTTCCAGTTAGTACGTCACGTTGCAGATTGGAACTTGGCAGGAATGGTAAACGGCCAATCTGAAATGTCAGAGAAATAATACATGCTTCATTAATAGTAAATGTCAATGATGCAATATTGTTTGAAATGCAAGTTGATTAGAATTCATTCATTACGCCTCAAATGCGCAACGACTTGGTACCACTTTGCCTTCATTCAAACTGTTTAAGAAGTAGTGTGTGTGAAATGTTTGATGAATATTATTATTCATCAAACATTTCACAGTGTACTCTAAAACTAAGATGTCAATAAAGGTGTTTATATGGAATGCAAGAAGACTGTAAAGGGTTACGAATACTTTCTAGTATGCTGTTGTAGAAAAAAGCCGCAAATGTATTCATTTTCATTTTAAATAAAGAGTTGTTCCACGTATAGCATGGGCATGGGTCCAAGGAATTACTAAGAGAACTTTCCAAATAAATAAGCATGTATTCACAATAAGATTGTTTCTTCTCTGTTGTAAAAATAGGAAAATAATAACATGAGCCACAAAAAACACTAAATGATCCACAGAAATACTAGGTTAGGTTAAGTTTGGTATGTTTTATATCTACTTTAGTCGCCAAGTAAGTATAATAGTCGCCCAGTTTCACAATTTTAGATGCTCGGTTTATTACTACCCGTAAAAATATAAATACAAATTTATATTTTTATTTTTACTTTTAGGTACAAACCTAAAAGTCAAGGCTACCTATAAGGCTAAATAGACACTGCTGCATCGTCTAGAAAGACCGCTCAATCGGAGTATAATTTATTTTAAACTAGTGACCCGGCCTACCTTCGTCCGGCACTTATTGTTTGATTTTTTAACACACTTTTATTAGGTCGACTTGTATGTAACTAACTATGTAATGGAATCTAAAGTAACTAATTTAACCATCTTGCAAGGATCGTAGCGTAATGATAATTGGCAGCTGTATGTAGTTCTGATGACAATACAATAATATGGTGCTGTTGAACTGATCTGATGATGGAGCCGGAAGATATGAACTGGAACTTCGTGATGGAACATCGTATCATAGCTGTTTTTGGATTTCTTAGAAAAGTCTTGTAATGAACTTTGACGACGATTAGGTTTCAAGGTCTGATGATGAAGCCGGAAGATAGGCACTGGCATTCCATGATGGAATATCGTATCGTAGTCGTGTTTGCACTTGTGAGGTTTCAAGGTTATAACGAATCTATCGAGAACAATACAACCTCACCTGCACGTGGTGCACCCTGCTGACTGACAAACGAGGCTCTGGCGAAGAAAGAGGTAGGGCATAGCGTATTTTTAAAGTGCTCGACTGGGAAGTTCCTCTACTTCACAGAATTCCGCACCCAAATAACAGTTCCCTTGAGGGTTGTTGTGTTCCTGCGAGTGAGTGAGGTCACCAGAAAGATAGCAAGGAAGGAGTACAGGCTGGCAATGGATAGGCGACTTTGGGGGCTTTCATTGCACATCAAACTAAAAAGTGAAAAATAATCCTTTTCAGATTTTACTCATTAATTTTTTCAGCTTGTATTAAGAATTATTTAGTTTGATGTGCTTTAAAAGCGTGTTTTTTTAGTTTTTTTAAACTATAATTATTGAAATTTTATTTGGTATATCACCATTTGGACATTTTAGTTTGTAAACATTTTATCGTAGTTCGTGCGTTATACCATGTAATTATGATGATTAAATATCATATATTTATATTCAATACATATGTACATATCTCGTATGATCTTATTTCAGTCAATAACTTTCTTGAGAAATATTCAAAATTTGGCAAAATAATATTATGTCTGAAGTCTCTTTTCGCGTCGAGCGGCAAGGATATTAGCACGCAGTGTTCGTCATGATCGAGAGAGGTTGGACACGTCTGGACACTCGCCCTGATGAAAGTCTCCGTTTGAGATCGAAACTAGTCTGCTTTCCTGACAAATATACATGAGTGACCCATTTAATATAATTAATTTGTTTTTTTTAATGTCTCACGTGAGTTTTAATAACATTTGATAGAGTCGTAAGAGTTCCAGGTTAAGTAATCAGTTCTTCAATATCTTGTATAGTTTAGAAATCAGTGAATAAAATCAAACTGATCATGATGATGACTGATCAATCATAAATGAAAATATCGAAATTTTTGATAGATCCAGTTTATTTTATAAACTACTAGCTGACCCGGCAAACGTTGTTTTGCCATATACATTAATCATTTAGGGGTATGATAAATAGATGTTGGCCGATTCTCAGACCTACCCGACATGCACACAAAATTTCATAAAAATCGGTCTAGCCGTTTCGGAGGAGTTTGGAAACAAACACCGCGACACGAGAATTTTATATATTAGAATTGATAGTGATACTATTTGATAGAGATCAGGAAGCACGTTCACGGTCAGTAATTAATTTTTAAATATCTTGAATCCCTACTTAATATTATAAATGTGAATGTGAGTTTGTTTGTTACGCTTTTACGCCGAAATTATGCAACCGATTATCATGAAACTTTGTACGCTTATTAACAAAGGTAGGAAAGTCATAGGATACTTTTTATAAAAAAAAAACCGGACATGTGCGAGTCGGACTCGCCCACCGAGGGATCCGTATGTAGGATCATTATAAATTTGATATTTTTCATCATAAATTAGAAATAATGCGTCGAAAAAAAAAAAAAATATACTTTGCAATGTGCACATCAAGCCCTTTCATATGATACCCCATTTGTTTTTATGTTGCGAGCGTTAATATGGCTACGGTAACCGCTGCACATCAGGTGGGCCGTATGCTTGTCTGCCACCTTACGTAGTATAAAAAAAAAGTTCGACATATCCTACCTCTCTGTTACCAGAGCAGCATCTGCAAATCGGCAGGGTGTACCACGTGACTGAAGATGGTAGGGAGTCACATGTACCCTACTGCACTATACTTAAATAGTTACCTTGCCTGCAAATTTCTTTTCCATAGTGAGCTTCAGGGGTGCGTGGAGTCCTTGAATGTTGCGAAGCATAGCCATGTCCATTTTCTCTTGATTCATGTGGAACTGGAAAAATTTACCACCAAAAATATACATTTAGTTAATAATTATTTCCAAATGTAACACTTGGTATGTTACGGAGATGATAAATATATATGCATGGAGAAATTACACACTGCCTTCTAGTAGTACCAAACCAGATAACTGATTTTATACACAATTATTTTCTGTAAAACTCCCAGATCAAGGCAAACAGCCATACTCATGCACAGAACTATTTGTCTTGTGTGGGCATCGAAACCATGATCTCGGAGTCAAAGTATTCATTGCTAGCCAATCCACCATCAAGCTTGTCTTAGAAACAAAATGAATACTATGAAGAATATATGAGGAAATACAGGTCTCCCCTCAATCGAAGGGGCTTAGAGCATACTCATAGCTCTGCTCAACTGCAGGTTGCCCAAAGGCCACTGACTTTGGCTTAACTTCTGATTTCTGGTGATTACCGCCGGGACTAATAGCTTAACATGCCCTCCGAAGCTCGAGATATACACATACACCCATCAGTATCACACCATAGTAGGCTACAGTTACTTAAACTTGTGTGATAGGGTGGAGTGAAAAATTTTTTTTTTCATATTCGTTTCGGAATACCTGTAAAAAGTTGCTGTTATTGTTCACAAATATACATACAAATTTTTATTTGGCACATGATAAATTTAGAGGTGCCCCCAACATCATGAACTTTAGAGAAATTCGCAAAATTTTGTCAAAAAACACCAACGTCTAATATTGTCAAAATAACGCTAAATCATATTCTGTGTGTTCCGTTCCTGTGTTTGGTTTACCGGAGAAGTTACCAGTGTCTCAATTACCAACTTATATTGCTGTTATGAAAAATTACTTATTTATTAAATATGAATTAAAGCGTGACAAAACAACAAAAGAGCTGACAGTTCATGATATATCCCAAAGATTGGCTACGGAAATTTTAGATATCTGGCGAAAAGCGTCGCTTCCTACAGTCAGCTTTAAGAGAGTACTACAACTTATTCGATCTTATCATGACAAACATAGAAGCTTACTAAAACCTTATCAAGGCCGTCAAACGAACAAGAAATATCAAGAGAAAATAAATGAATTTGTTACTAAGTCCCAACGGTTATTTGATGTTTGCAGTTGCAAATGCAAAGTAATATCAGAGTGTAATTGCTCAAAAGACAGCCGTGTTCTTGGGAACTTTGATCAAGTAAAAAATATACTTCTTCCTTGGGGATGAAGTATATTTTTTACTTGATCAAAGAACTACAAGAAAAATGATGATAGGCGGTGTAGATTTGGTTGCGACTGTTAAAAATATGAAAAAATTAAAAAGTCAAGAAAAAGAGATAATGGGTCCTAACCAACCGTCTTGTTCTCGTTCTTTGCCATATGACTTAACAACCGAAAGCTCCAGTTCAAGCAATAATAGGGTAGCTTCTAGTCCTTATCAATCGCCAAAACAACTAGCTGCTCCGCCAACAAAGAAAACATTTCAAGTGCCTGCTTTAAATTTCGATGCTAAAGATTATACCGTCTTAATTACGTGGCAAGACTGTAAGATAACTGAGCCACCTCTGACTTCCAATTTATCTGATGAAGCCTTAAAAGAGATTGTCAAAAGCGTTTTGACTACATGTCAGAATATTAAAGATTTTCCGTGCCATACCCAAGTCGTAGAGCGCTGTATCAAATTGGTGACCGAAGCTTCAAGTGCAGTTTGTGGAGAATAAAAACGAGATGGTTTCATAAGGGCAAGACTATTATCACGGCAGCCAATGCATAATTTTGAAACAAAAAACAATTTATTACCAAAATTTATATATATTTCTGATTTTTTTCATTCCTTGATAATATTTTTTTTTTTTTCTTGATTAAAAACATTAATACTACTAACCAGGCTTTTATTTAACGTATCACAATGTAGTTTGTTTTATAAGGGACAGGAAATCTAGAAAAATACTATCATTCAAAATTAGATCAATGTTTTTAAAAATTTTGTGTTTTTCTAATTTTCAATTGTGTTGGGGCACCTCATAACATCAAGACAATTAAACAATCTTTTGCATGTTGAATTTACTTATTAAAAGGCAACTTTGTATTGCTATTCCATTTAAAAAAATTAAAAAAAAAAATTTTTCATACATTATCACTCCACCCTATTGTGTGATCCATTAGACTGACATGCACAACGATGTCATCGAGCTCCACAGCTAATCTGCATAGCTGATATATAAATTACTGTGTTAACAAGTTACGGTGTTGTCCAACACTGGTTATATATTATTATATTGGCATAGTTGTCATCCGCAGCTTCGCCTATATGGCCACTGTTTCAATAAAACTTATTTTTTCCATACAACTAAATTGTTCTTATTTTCATTATAAAAATTGGTTGCCTGTAAAGTCGGTATACGGGCGAAAGTTTTACGTGACAACGACTTTGAGTGGTAAAATGTTTTCGAGTGGAAGGGACGCATGCCTTTCACTTTTTATGTCTGTCTCTCTCGCTCTTAGAAGGGACACGCGTCCACGACACGCTTACAATGAGAGCGAGTGAAAGGCACGCGCCTTTCACTCGCTCTCATTGTAAGCGCATAACGTGACCCAGTTTCTTGAAGTGTCACCCGGCTAACCAATTTATAAGACGTTGTCACGTCAAAAGTAGCCTATGTCACTCTTTATTTGTCATTATCATCATTCATATACATCATTAGACTTTTGACATCATCATTAACTATCCCTGTAAAAAATGTAACATAAATCCATTTCAAACCATCCTTTTGATATGACAGAAGAACAAAGAAACAAACACACTTTCATATATATAATATGAAGTAAGATAAGGATGGATTTATGTCTACTCAATAAAAAAATAGTATCCGTTAATGCATTTTTTTTTCAAATGTGGTCAGGCAATACATCTTTACCTTCCCTATTGGAAAGCACAGGTGAAGACTAAATATGAGGACCGCCTACATCGGAATCTACTTGGTTACGAAATAAATATGAAATTGTGTACATATAAGATTAAACTCAGTGTCTCGCTTACCCAGATAAACCCTGTAAGGTTTTCGTTAAAATATATTTGTGAGTTTTATAAATGAAAAAAAAAAAATTCTCAGACGAATTACACACTGCAATCTAGTCCCAAACTAAGCAAAGCATGTACTATGGGTACTAGATAACTGATATTATACATTTTTTTTGTAAATACATACATATATATACAGAGAACACCCAGACCAAGACAAAGAGACATATTCACGCACACAAATATTTGTCTTATGCGGGAATCAAACCCGCGACCTAGGAGTCAAAGTGCCATTGCTAGCCATTCGGCCACCGAGATCGTCAATAAATAAATAAAAGTGTTTCTTCACGCTTTATCTAAATGTCCCTGGATTATAGAACATTTTTAGATACTTACATTTCTTTCAGATATTTCAATAGGATGTGCAGTGCCAAGTTTTAGTTTAGTGGCGCCGAGCCCGGCTACCATGGGGTCGGGAACTCCAAATGGGCCCTCTTGCACTTTGATATCAGCCACATAGTCTGGCTTTACTTTCACAGATGGCAGTCCAAAACTCTGGAATGGAAATAGTTCATTGTTGGTAAATATTTAAGTATTTGACTAATCCACTAGCATCAACCAAAAATATATTACAAAATATTACATAGGCCAAATCTTAACCATCTTTTCAACAATTATTATTCGACATTGTACACATACAGGATAGGAACCTTGTGAATGATTAGATATTCCTTTGTTGGTACATTAGACATTACTTAATGGTACATTAATAAATAGCTCGTAAAATGAATCGATATTATTGTAAGCATTAAAAAAATAGAAAAATCTCAACTTTAAAAATAAGTACTACAAAATGCTGTATCATGTTTGAAAAAGAAAAGAAGATATATTAACGCAATACCAACCATGATGAAGCAGTGCAATAACGCGTGAAATAATCTAGTACTTTATTTAAATCTAGATTACACTAGTTACTTGTGAAAATTGTATAAGCCGGTTACAATTTTATAATACAATAATTCCTAATATCTTGGTGTATGTACGATGACAATTGATATTTTTGACAAAGTGTTAACGTGGCCAAATCCTGTAATCTACTAAAATTATTCGGAAAGAAATCCTACCAGAACTACCAGACAAGGCTTAAATATATACTGTATGTACACATAAAATTTCGAATCTGTAAAACAAGTTGCCTTGCCAAATTCTGTCATGAAAAATGTAAAGGTGGTTGTGGAAAATACTGAGACCCTGCGCCCATTATTGGCACGGCACGGCAAGGTATCCCTTGTCATGCCTACGTGCAGGCGCACACCGCCGACAATTATTACCCAGGCATCTTTAGTCTTAACGAGGCGTCTCACGGCCACGACGCGACGTTTACGCGTCATTGACGTGATGCTCGCTCTTTAATATAAATATTTGCCTCATCATCATCATCATCATCCTGTATCTACCCACTGCTGGATATAAGCCTTCCCCAATGCTTTCCACCAGATACGATCCTCCGCCTTCCGCATCCAGCTGCTCCCAGCCGCTTTCTTAAGGTCATCGGACCATCTAGTAGGAGGGCGTCCAACACTTCGTCGTCCTATGCGCGGCCTCCACTCTAATAACTTCCTCCCCCATCTGCCATCACTTACTCGGCAGATGTGACCGGCCCATTGCCACTTCAGCTTGCAAACTCTGAAGGCTATGTCGACAACTTTAGTTCTCCGTCGAATTTCTTCGCTTCGGATTCGATCCCGCAGAGAAACCCCGAGCATAGCCGCTCGCTGCGCGACATTTAGCCTGTGGACCAGTATGATGGTTAGTGTCCAAAGTCTCTGCACCATAAGTTATTGCAGGGAGGGCGCACTGGTTGAAGACTTTAGTCTTCAAGCATTGGGGTATCTGTGCGGCGAAGATGTGCCGAAGCTTTCCAAAAATTGCCCAGCTCAGTCGAATGTGTCTATCGATCTCTTTGATAAAATTACCCCGGCCAAGCTCATACAGCTTGCCGGGGTAATTTTATCAAAGAGAATGTCCGAGGTTGGAGGTAATATTTGCCTATCGTAGCCATTTTGTTACAGTTTGATATCTCTTCCCTAGTTTATTACACTAAATTTGTTTTATTATTACGTACCTAGGTATCTAAATTTAAAAATGTAGTTATAGTGTTGTCAGTCCAAACCCTGGAAAAGTGTGATGGAAAAATTTGAATCACTTAAAAATTTACGGCAGTAGGTACGCATATTTCGCTCGCCGCATCGTTGCCTTAGAAGACGAGGCGCGTCTTTTTGATAAGAAAGCGTCACAGAGCTCAGAAACTATTAGAATTATTAGGAAGCCAAAAAAGTGTTCATATCTCCGAGAATTTTTGTATTCGAAATTATTATTTAGAATATATCAATTTATATATTAATAAAACTCAGTTGGGTCTTTGAGGTTTTGGATACTTAGAGTTATACGTTGTATATTTATGGGTTTACAATATATCGTTGCATCCCTATTCATAATGATATATTTGTTAAAGGAGGTTGGTTTGACACTAGTGAAGGTCTATGCCTTGTGTTACTAGGTAACCACTACTAGTTTATATCGTTGTTGTCTGATATGAAAAGATTAATAAAAAGACGTTAAATTAAATATTAGCTATTTTATTAGACTGTACTCATGCACTGATCTATACACTCTGCTATACAGATTAGGTAATGAACCTAACTATATCAGGTTAAGGGCTCCACCGTAAGTAATAAAATGGATTTCTCTACAAAAATTGTTGTCGGAAAACTTGAAGGCAAAGATAACTGGCCTACCTGGAAGTATAATATTTCCATATTGCTAGACGGCACAGAAAGTGCTTTAGAAGCAGTTGAAGGAAGACTTCAGAAACCAGTTCTTGCTGCAGGAGCAGGTGACGCCGAATTAAGCGCTTATAATGCAGAAATGCTGAAGTAGAAGAGGACTGAAAGGGGCGCTCTACTTATGCTGACAACAAATATGACAGAAGAAACTCTTAAGAAAGTAATGCGGTATAGAACGGCACATGAGGTTTGGCAAGAGCTACATAGACTATTTGATGGAAAAACTGAGGACAGGGCCTATAATTTGTGTCTAGAATTTTTCGGGCTAAGACGTAATAAGGACAATGATATTCCTAGCCACATGTCAAAGCTGAAGAATTTATGGAATGACTTGAAAGTTGAAATTTCTAAAATTGATGCATCGGCCAAACTCCCAGAATTAATTAATTCCTGATCTGTAAAGTCTTAGATACACTAGACGATAAGTACTTCCACTTTAAGTCAAGCTGGCTAATGCTAAAACAGTCTGAGAAAACTATAGATAGTTTAACGAGTCATCTCTGCACGTTTGAGAGAAATTTGGGCAGTCAAGAGAGCTTACGAAAAGAAGCACTAGTGACGACACCAGTTACACATTCAAGCAAGGGAAAGAATGATGAGCAGGTTGTTTGCAACTATTGTTTAAAGAAAGGACATAGAGTTAGAAAGTGTAAGAAGTGGATTAAGGATGGGAGGCCACCAAAACCAACTTCAAACACCGCAGCCTCATCATCTAATTCCAAACAAGTGCAAAATGTTTCTTTGATGGCATGCTCTTTAGGTCACATGCAAGATCGAGAGAATTGGTATGTTGATAACGGAGCAACTACACACATTGCAGTAAAGAGAGAAATGTTTGTTGATTTTGATGACTTTGAGTTTGACCATACCGTAACGACGGCAGACGGAAGTAGTATACCTGCACTAGGAATGGGTACCGTTTTGGTAGAATCGACTGTCAATGGAAATAAGACACAAATCACTCTAAATAATGTGTGGTTGGTACCATCTTTAACGAAAAATCTTTTTTCCACGTTAGCAGCACAAGATAAGTGTCAGAATAGTATCTTTACGTCAACAACTAGAGAATGCAAACTAGATATTAAAGGCACGACTAGAGTTGTTGGTACAAGAGTCCCTCAAGGTGGACTTTATAAATTGGATATGAAGACAAACTATCCAAAAAGACATTCAGCTATTGAAGTGAATGCTGTGACAGGCTCCAATATGCTACAGCTATACCATGAACGTTTTGCTCACCAGGACAAAAGGCACGTCATTCGCTTAGTAAAACGCGAATTCGGCATTAATCTAAGTCTAGATAAGGTAAAATGCGAAGGCTGCATATATGGGAAGTCACATAGAAAACCTTTTGGCATTAGGGAAAAAGCTACAGCTGCTGGAGAGCTGATTCACACCGATGTTTGCGGTCCCTTTGTAAATAGTATTTCTAAATTCAAGTACTTCGTATTGTTTAAAGACGATTATTCCAGTTATCGAGTGGTTTATTTCATCAGAGAGAAGTCAGAAGTAAAGGACAAACTTCTGCAAATGCTGCAAGAAGTTAAAAATGCTGGACTTTCAGTTAAAACTTTACTGAGCGACAATGGTGGTGAATTCGATAATGAGGCGGTGCGAAAGATCCTACAGAGTCACGGTATACAGCAAAGGCTGACAATGCCTTACACGCCTGAACAGAATGGCTGTAGTGAGCGAGAAAACCGAACACTAGTAGAAGCCGCTAGGTCAATGAAGTACGCGAGAGGAGATTTACCGCAAATGCTTTGGGCTGAATTAATAAATACTTCCGCTTACGTTCTGAATAGGACAGGTCCTACTAGAGTAGAGGGAAAGGTTCCTTACGAACTATGGCATGGAAAGAAGCCCAAAATAAGTCACCTTAAGATTATCGGAAGTGAATGCTACGCACATATTCCAAAACAGAAACGTAAAAACATGTGCAAGAAAGCGGTGAAAGGAATATTGATAGGTTATGAGAATGATGATGGCTATCGTATTTGGGATGGACATAAGACGCTGAGGTCTCGAGACATAACATTTGAAACCGATGTCGAGTTTAAAATTTCCATCAAAGTACCTAATCATTCAGAGGGAGTTATAGAGGGTAACTCTAATAATAATGATCAAATTCCTGAGCAAACCCCTAACGAAGGAGAAGACAATGTTGAACATGTTCTAGAGGGAGATAGGACAAGAGAAGATGACCAAGTTCAACCAAATATCGTAGATGGCGATGATGTTTACGTTGATGCAGATGGAGAACCCATTGAAGTTGTTGAGCCTCTGGTAGAAACGGAGTCGGAGTCTCATTATAACTTGAGAGATAGGTCAACTATAGCACGTCCAAAAAGGTTTGATGACTATGTATGTTTCGTAGGTACAGAAAATTTTCCCGAAACTTACAAAGACGCTGTTGAGAGAAGTGATAGTACTGAATGGCGGAAGGCCATGGCAAGCGAAATCAAATCTCTTAGCGACAACGAAGTATGGACACTTTGCGAGTTACCATCTAATAGAAAGGCACTTCCATGCAAGTGGGTTTTTACCATTAAGCGTAATCCAGACGGAACAGTAGATAAATATAAAGCTAGGCTGGTAGTGAAGGGATTCAAACAACGAAGAGGAGTTGATTATGAGCAGACCTTCAGTCCAGTGGCCCGAATGGCTACTATAAGAGCTTTATTAAGTGTCGCTGCCAAAGAAAAACTGTTCCTAACACAATTTGATGTTTCGACTGCATTTTTAAACGGAAAACTCAGCGAAGAAATTTACATGAACCAGCCAGATGGTTACAGTGATGGCACTTCTAGAGTTTATCGTCTGAAAAGAAGTCTGTACGGCTTAAAACAAGCACCTAGATGTTGGAATGAATGTTTTGCTGTGATTCTTCTGGAAAAAGGCTTCACTCAGAATAAAGCTGACAGTTGCCTTTTTACTAAAAATGTAGGACAGAAAATGATATTAATTACTCTGTATGTGGACGATGGTCTTGTTGCCACTACAGATGAGGCTTTAGCGAACCAATTCCTGAAGGAATTAGGGGATACGCTGAAAATAACGACCAAAAGAGCATCTTTTTACCTAGGACTTGAAATTGCACAATCCAACGATGGTTCTATTTTTATAAGTCAGAAGGCTTATACTAAGAAAATTCTAGAACGTTTCCGGATGTCAGATTGCAATCCAGTTTCAACGCCTATTGAAAAGAAGACTTCTGAAACAGGGAAAGTTGAAGACAGAGATCCTGCAAAGATACAGTTCCCGTATAGAGAGGCTGTAGGTACTCTGGCGTACCTTATGACAGGCACGCGCCCTGATATAGCTTATGCTGTTGGGGTAGTTTCCAGGAAGTTGGAGAATCCAACTGAAGCAGATTGGCAGAGAGTCAAAAGAATATTTCGATATTTAAAGGGAACAATGTCCTATGGCATTAGATATGACTCAAGCTGTACGAGATCCATACTGGAAGGCTATAGTGATGCAGATCATGCTGGTGATGAGCTGACTGGTCGGTCTACTACTGGAGTCACATGTCTCTATGCTAACGGAGCAGTTTCTTGGCTAAGCCAACGACAAGCATCAGTTGCAATCTCAACGACTGAAGCCGAGATTGTTGCAGCGAGCGAAGGCGCACGAGAGTTGGTGTGGCTACAAAGAGTTTATAAAGAACTTACAACGCTTGATGGCATACCTACACTAAAGGTCGATAATGAAGCTTCAATACGCCTTGCAAATAATCCCGAGTTTCACAAGCGAACGAAGCATATTAGAGTGAGACACTTCCTTGTCAGAGAGACTGTACAAGAAGCACTCATAGATGTACAGAAAACTAGTTCCAAAAATCAGTTGGCGGATCTTTTAACAAAGGCTGTTCCAAAACCCACACTAATGAAGTTAAGAGCTGAATTGGGGCTGCTAGAACCTTCCAACTAGTGAGGGAAAGTGTTAAAGGAGGTTGGTTTGACACTAGTGAAGGTCTATGCCTTGTGTTACTAGGTAACCACTACTAGTTTATATCGTTGTTGTCTGATATGAAAAGATTAATAAAAAGACGTTAAATTAAATATTAGCTATTTTATTAGACTGTACTCATGCACTGATCTATACACTCTGCTATACAGATTAGGTAATGAACCTAACTATATCAATATTAACCTAGCGATCATTGCTATTTTCCAAGAAGAAGAAAAAGTAACGGAAATTAGGTAAGACGGTAAAAAGCCGATGACTTCCAAAACATCTTGAGGACTACCTCGGCGTCCTTAGGTATGCCTTACGGGCTGCTGAATAAATCGAGGCAACTCGAAAGCACCTTTAATCATGACAAGGCGTCCGATGCTTGTCGAGTCGGGTCGATATTGGGGCCTAAGTTTAATATTGATTATTTATGTTTTAGTAAAAATAAATAGCATTGTCATTGGCGGCGGCAACACTAAGATCGCCGTGAAGAAGAATTGAATTATTTGGTAGTAAAATAAAATGGTATACACCCTTATGAATTTTAAAATTTCAATTGCGGCAATGGCGATAGAGACACGTTATTTTCTAAGGTGTTCATGATGATGATGAATGATGAATGCCCAGCACCGGTAAAACATTTTGCGATCTTATAATACTTAGGAACTGAAAATTTTGTGGTGTCAATATATTAAGTTCATTACTGTAAATATATTTTTATTAATTCACAGTAATGAACTTAAAATATTGACACCACGAATAATATCAAATACATAAACATACTAAAAATCAAAGCTTTGTATAAATCTACTAAAGTAGTAGTAAAACTACTAAAACGGTAATACTGTTTTGGCAGCTCATTGCAGGGACGGACGACTAATAATGTAATCGACAATGATTCTATTCGATTATTATTCTGCTAGAACTTGGTATCGATAGTTCTGTTGTAGGGCTTTATCGTTTAAAGAACAAAACAAACTAAGAATATTTTTTTTCTTCACCTCTACTGTGAATCGAATCTGGAATTTGTTTGTTCGTAGTTATAAGTAATATGCCCAAACTCATAATCCCTTGTACAGACATGCATTTATGTAGGTATTTAGTTATCGATGTGACGCAGATGTTTGTATGGAGACCTATATGTTATTGTATTTACTTAATGATGGATATAGGCCTTTCCAAATGTCTTCCACCATAAGCGATCCTCCGCTTTCCGCGTGCAACCGCTACCAGTCACTTTTTTAGGGTCATTATTACATTTAGAGAGGGGTCGTCTTACTCTTCATCGCTCCATAAGTGGCCTCTACTCCAGGACTTTGTTTCCCCGTCGAATTTTTTCGTTTCGGAATCGATGCCATAAAAAAAACAAAGCATTGCTCTCTCCATATTACATTTCGAAAAATGTTAGAATAAATCATTCGAATAGATGTAGGTAAATCTTTGGAAAGGCTTAAAAATTAATCCCATGTACTTTCAAGACGAATGCAAGATTCGATTGTCACAGCAGTTCACCGACACAATCATTCGATTATTTCATTGTTTTTTTTTTGCTCAATAACCATCACTAGTTGCGTTACTTGCCTTTTTCAGTTGTCATTGACATGTCAATAAAAAGTAAAGTAAATGAGATCTTTCTTTGATTGATTGGCGACGAATACTCAATCAAAGTATACTCCGCCATTATTAAGTTATTTTACTTAGACAACAACTAATTACATAAACGTAATATTTAACATAGCTGTTTGTTGTACAAATTTCTGATTTGTTGCGTACAAAATACAAACGTGGGACGTCATAACTCAGTAGCCTTTTGTATGGAGCGTTTTCGGGAAAGTCCAAAATTGGGATTTCAAATTAACATAGCTCGAGAGATTTTTGTGCTATTGAATTCTTTCACCTATGGTTATATCATTGAGACGTTCCTAGATATCCAACCGAAAAAAATGTTGGTCAAATAATCTATTAAACAAATTATTAATCTCCATCGTGTTCACATATCTTACGCCATCATCATGTAAGGAACATTGTACATAACTACCTAGATATGTTTGTAAGAAGTAAGTATGTTTAGGTTTTTGGTATGGCGTTACTCATCTTGTGAAAATATCAAAATGGCAGTGCTATGATTTTCACTTGACATTGGTAAGGAAATTAGACAGATTGACACGGTCTGAAAGCAGAATAATGCGTGAAACCGTGGGATGCCATTTACATAATAATCTAAGATGAGATGACAAATATTCTTATAATCTTTGTGGGACACCCCGTTAGTAAGTACTTTTTGGATGACAGCCATAGACTAAAGAGTAGTGTCTATAGACATGAACAGGTGACAAAAATATCACAAAATACATACGTGGTTTATTTTGTTTTTCAAAAATTATAATATACAATATTTATACATCGCTACTGGTTTGCATATCTCGATAAGAGTTTACTTTTTTAAAACTTTGTATTAATAGAATTATACATAACTAAATGGCTGCTCGCGGCGGCGGTGGTAAAAAAGAATTGGTAATCACTGTAGTTACTAGAATAACTTAAGTTATTACACTGAAAATAAAATTCTGTTTCTATACAAGTATGTACATAGAAGTGGATTCTGCAAATGCCAAATACCTACTCGACATATTTTTACCTATACTTCCTCCATCTTAGACATAATCGGCCTAAAACTGTTTCATCACACGCTAAAGCTCAAGAAAAATCTTCTAAATATTGTTTCTTATCGGTTTGTTTTATATGACTTTGGTGGTAAACAAGAATACGACCTGCCCGTTGGACACCCGAAAACACAAGTTTTTCGTATTCATAAAAATCGATGGAAATCGGCTTCAGCTTATGGCCCCTGGTAACAAATTAGATTGCTAATTTTGTTTTGCATAACTGGTAGTCACCCTATATGTCTAATATCTGTTAATACCTAATATCTGTTTTTGGAATCAAAAGATTTAACCTGGGTTTACTGGTTAAGCTGAAGCCATCGGTTTATTAGATTGCGAATAGCAAACTTCGGCTTATCATACCATATCTGTGTTTAGCTTACCTCGTAGAAACCTTAGAGCTCTACCGACTAAGCTGAACATGTTTGTCAATAGCTAAAATGTAAGACCTATCTTTCGAATCACAATATTCGATGGTAATTGGCTTCAGCTTCGGCGGTAGGGCCCCTGAATCCCCTCCAGCTTGTGCCGTAGGGCTCCTGATTTATAACAGGGGCCCTACCGCTGAAGCCGATTTCTATCGGAATTTTTGAATGCGAAAATGGAACTACTGCTTAGATTATTGCTAATTACGTTTAGCTCAACTTGTAGAAAAAGCTAAAGTTCTATCGACTAACCTGAAGATGTTTGTCAATAACTATAACCTAATACCAATTTTTGGAATCACAAAAGTTGATGGTAATCGGTTTCAGCTTTGGCGGTAGGCCCCCAGAATACATCACATCCCGGCCAATACTATCATATCTGTTACACTTTCGTAAAGTTTACTGTAAACAAGTACAAAACACTCAATTGTAACATCTTTGAACCGAAGCCAACCTCACCTGCACGTGGTGCATCCTGCTGCCTGACAAACGAAGCTCTGGCGAAAAGAGAGATATGGCATAGCGTATTTTTTTAAATTGTCCGAATGGGGAAGTACCTCCACCTCGCAGAATACCGAAGCCAAATAACAATTCCCCTTAGGGTTGTCTTATATAAAAAATATACCTATTGCATTCTGTTACTGTATCACTTGCGAATGTGTTTTTGAGTCCCTGGACTAAGCAACGAAGGGCATGCCGTAAAAATAACGTGGTAATGGATCCCCTCGTCTGACACATGACCTTTCCTCTACATTGGTCGCTTTCAAATAACTGTCTGGAACATTATGTAATAACTTTGTAGACCGCATCTAAGACATTTTTACCTATAGATGCGGTCTATCGGCCTCTTTTGTGGCAAGAAGAATATAAGGTAATTGCCCGACATTCACTCAGCCCCGCGCCACTTATTAACGTTATTAAGACGTTAGCGCTAATCAAAAAACATCTATTGAAAAGTTGTAGATAAAATGCCTTCCTCCACGTTATTTTTATTTCTTTGAGTACTGCATGACCACATGCGTATGTATTTTAAGACCCACCGTACCACCCGAAGTACGGCCAGGGGTACGGTGGGTCTGAAGCGTAGGTATTGTGTTCTATTTGTGGCAAGCTTCCCGTAATATTCAGTGTTTCTTTCATTCTAATCAGTTAACAGACAAAAAAGTAAACCGGTCTTACCAGAGCGCAGAGGCGGATTTGTAGTGTTGGCCGCCCTAGGCCGTGTCTTGAGCGCCCTAGGTCGTATCGTAGCCGCCTTACTGCTGCTCTTTTTCCTTATTATATCTCGGTTCTTATTTATCAACTTCATACCTATTCATATAATTCTTATCCGCAAAATCGCCATGGCAGTCTGTAATTAGTAAGAATTATCTTTCAATAATACCCAGGAGCCCTACCGTCTAAGCTGTAGCCGATTATCGTCGGATTTTTTCAATGGGATAATGACACTATTGCTTAGATTGTCGGTAATTATGTTTTGCTCGGCTGGTAGAAACTCTAGAGCTCTATTATATATAGAGATATATATTTGTGAATAACTTTAACCTAAGACTAATTTTTGCAATCAAAAAATCCGAAGGTAATCGGCTTCAGCTTCGGCGGTAGGGCTCCTGGGTATTATTGAAAGATAACTCTTACTAATTACAACTGCCAAGGCGATTTTGCGAATAAGAATTATATAAATAGGAAGTTGATAAATAAGAACCGAGATATAATAAGGAAAAAAGAGTCAGCTAAAAAGTACCAATATACGGAGTAAGGCGGCTACGATACGACCTAGGGCGCTCAAGACACGGCCTAGGGTGGCAGCTTCGGCGGCGGCCAGGGGCCCCCTGGTTCGACCGCCCCTAATATTTGGCCGCCCTAGGCCCGGGCCTAGTTTGGCCCTAAGGAAAATCCGCCATTGGTTCTTACTAAATGTCCACGCGGACTTAGTTGTCGGCGCCAGCTAGTTATACTTATTAAAATAATTACTTTTAATCTTAGATCATGAATAACAGAACTAGATGCACAATGACGTAACAAAAACTAAGCAATATAATGTCCGCAATGGGCAGACGATGACATAAATCTCACTTATTTATTATGACCAATATTAAAAGAAACTATAACTCCATAATATGCATTGTAAATTCGCCCTTAAGCTTTCGGATTAAGATTTACAATTTAGTCTAGTTCTTTTGTTATTTATATAAAAACTAGACAAAGACAATTATTCATTTGAAAATAATGTCCATTATGGAAGCGATCGAATATGGTTAAGTGAAATAGATTACAAATCGTCATTTGGCTGCTGTTTCGGTGAGGATGCTTTTTGGGTGTTGATTGTGCATTTAGTTCTCTTATCATTGTTCGAATCTTATAATGCTATTTCATATATAGATATCTTTTGCCAGGATCCGGAGGAGCAAATGCGAAGGAAATTCCGAGCGAAATGTCTATTCCGAGCACTTGGTCGACTTGTTATGGCGAATACCTATTGGCTAATAGAATCGTTGGGCACTTACATTGGTTTGGAAGACGTGAAGCGAAGAGTTGCGCAAGCAGTGCGAGCGAAGGCGAAGAAAAAACAGCTTTTAAACATAAATGTTAGATATTTTTAACAACTGTGGTTGCAAACAAGTATAGGGTCTAGGTGACCGTGAAGTGGTCGTTATATTTTGATTAATTTAAGTATTTAACAGTTACAGTAACCTTCCCTAGATTTGTTATGTTATTAGTTCTTACTTCAACAAAATTGAAATTATACGTGTTCTCAATGGAAATAATTTGTAGTGGGGAAGATCGAACATGGGCATTATTGGGCATACATTGGGGTTATTCCCGCATTTTCATCCCACTGTTAGGATATGAGTCTCCTTCAATCGAAGTGGTTTAGAGTAGAATCAATCACGCTGCTACTATGGCTTGGCCAGTGTTTTCAAGCCGCATAAAGGCCACTGACTTAGTTTAACAACGTGCACTTACACGGAGGAGCTTGAGATATATAAACCCATCCATCGACAGGCTAAGGTCGACCTTGCTTAACACGCGTGATCGATGAGACTGTCATGCGCAACGACGCCATTAAACTCCTCCTTGCAAGCTTATTACAAGATTATTACGAAAGATTATTACTATACCGTAGTTCGCATCGTTTTACTAAAGCCGAGATGAAGCCCTATCGCCTAAGCTGAAGCCGATTCAAATCGGATTTTATGATCGCGAAGTTTAATTAAATTTTAGCGATCATAAAATCCGAAATAAAAGCTCAGGGTCCCTCATGATTATTTATTACGGGACATGGATGGAACAAAACTAAAAAGGTGTTTTCTTCCAACTATGCTTTAATTTCATCACAATCACACTAAAAACTCAGTACAAAACGAGTCTTTAATGCTCTAGAGCAATAAAAATGTATGAAATTTCATTATTGCACAGTTTTTTTTAATCGCACCAAAAGGTGCCAATTTCAATGGATTAGCTCTATTCAGCGAGCCGATATCAATACTTTTGTTTTCGTACGTATTATTCGTTTCTATCTTACTTGTTCCAAATTTAAAAAATGATTGCTGCTAATTCTGAGTTAAAAATGAAAGAAATTTAAAAAAGTGATTTGGCGGGAACTTTGTAAATTTTGCATGACAATATTTTTGGAAACGATAAAAGTGTGATACTATCTGATTTTGAGTGCTTCGGCTTCGAATTAAAATGGAATCATCTAGCGACACATTAACTCCGGAAAACATTCTAAATGTAGCCGACAGTGTTATAGAAACTTCTATTTTAACTGTTTGATATGAGTTTCTTTTATCTACTGTTCCTATAGGTATTAGTTGAAAGAAAAGCAGATTATGCACCTCGCCTTAAGTAATTTATATTGCCCTCGTGCCTGTTAGATTAGAGCCCTCGCTGACGCTCGGGCTCTAAATCAGGCACTCGGTGCAATAATAAATTACTTTGTGCTCGATGCAATAATCTACTATTGTACCAAAGGACAGTGGGCGTTTCTGGATCAAGACAAAAATTAGCGGACACTTCAGAAATGTTGCTAGAATGATAATCCAGACCGTACACGACATTTTATTGTAAAAAAAGTAAAATCTAGTTTGCATCATTTAAAGTACTCTTACTTATACCAAACCCCGGCCACTCCATACAAAAATGGCGCTTTTGCATGTAGTAACCAAATGACGTCTGTACACGTGCCTATGTTTGAGTGTCGTTCTCTAGGGCTGACATTATACAATTATTAGTCGGACATGTAAGGGGGTGTAAGTGGTTCATCAACATCTTTGAACCAAAGTCAATCTTACCTGCACGGGGTACACCCTGCTGACTGACAGACGAGGCTCTGACGAAAAGAGAGGTAGGACATAGCGTATTTTTTAAGCAGCCTGACTGACGAAGTACCACCACCTCACAGAATACCGCAGTCAAATAACAATTTCCTTGAGGGTTGTTGTGTTCCTGCGAGTGAGTGAGGTCACCAGAGAGGATGGAGTTGCTGCGTTGGCAGCGCGCCAGCGATATTTAATGTTGCGAGCGTTAATATGGTTACGGTAACCGCTTCACATCAAGTGGGCGTAGTGAAGAAAAAAAAAAACGTGTGTCACTCGGGGACTGCCGCGGTAAAGCTATTGCATAGCATTTTTTATCAACTAATTTGCTCGTTCATCCATCCATCCATTCATCCACCCATCCACCCATCCATCCATCCATCCATCCATCCACCCATCCATCCACCCATCCACCCATCCACCCATCCATCCACCCATCCATCCACCCACCCACCCATCCATCCACCCGTCCATCCATCCGTCCATCCTTCCGTCCGTCCGTCCGTCCGTCCGTCCGTCCGTCCGTCCGTCCGTCCGTCCGTCCGTCCGTCCGTCCGTCCATCCATCCATCCATCCATCAATTCATCCATCCATCCATCAATCCATCAATCCGTCCGTCCCGTCCGTCCGTCCATCCATCCATCCAAATTGTTTTTTTTTTACTTTCCATGTGTTGAGACATCCATCCACTGCACAAATAACTCTCATCTTTTACATACTCGCATATTATTTTGAACTTTTTTTTTTATACTACGTCGGGTGGCAGACAAGCATACGGCCCGCCTGATGTGAAGCGGTTACCGTAGCCATATTAACGCTCGCAACATAAAATATTGCTCGCGCGCCGCCATCCCCGCTGCCATCGCAGCATCTTCCTTTCCTTTCTGGTGACCTCACTCACTCGCAGGAACACAACAGCCCTCAAGGGAACCGTTATTTGGCTGCGGTATTCTGTGAGGTGGAGGTACGTTCCCCAGTCGGGTAGCTTACAATTACGCTCCCTACCTCTCTTTTCGCCAGAGCTTCGTTTGTCAGTCAGCATGGTGCACCGCGTGCAGGTGAAGTTGGCTTTGGTTCAAAGATGTTGATGAACTACTTACACCCCAAATGAATGGAGAATAAAATACAAGCGACGTCAATTCGTACGTTGTGGCATTCCTTGCGAACGGTTCCAAATCGGTTCCATAGGGGAGGTGAGGTCGACTAGTGAGAGCGGCAGAGAGTGTCCATACTGTACGTTAGTACTATTACTTATACTGTGCTTATACTGTGATTTAATTCAAGAAAAGTGCAGTAAAGGAAATAATACTTCATTTTCTACGTATATATTTGGAGGCATAAGTGGTTCATCAATCTTCTTGAGCTAAATGCAAACTCATCTACACGTGGTGCACCCTGCCGATTGTAAGATGCCCGACTGAGGAAGTGTCCAATCGGGTATCTTACAAACCGCACAGCAATCCACCTCACAGAATACTGCACCCAAATGGCTGTTCCCTTGAAGGTTGTTGTGTTCCTGCGAGTGAGTAAGGTCACCAGAAATGAAGGAGCTGCTGCGTTAGCAGCGGAGGTGCGAGCGATGTCATGTTGCGAACGTAAACGGTTACTGTAGCCATTATTAGGCTTAGAATAGAATAGATTCAGAATATTAATACCACAGTATAAGTAATAGTTTAACACGTAGTAAGGTGGAGGTACCTAGTTTCTCAGAGAGAATTAATCTTGTTTTGTCTCTATACTTTACGTTAATTTGTTCGAAGTTAAATATTATGAGTTTTTGTTGATTCAGGACAAAGCACTTCTAAATAAACCAGCAGAAGATAGAACAGAGCAAGAGAAAAAGTACATTTATCGTATTATTGGTGGATTGAAATGTTTTAAACGTTACCCGAATGTAAGTTCTAATAAAGTTGATTTAAAAAAAAAAGCGCAGCTTATTGGTGGAATATTCCGGGAGACGCTGCTGCCCGGGAGAAAAGTTATTGTGTCACACAAGATTCCTTAGTCGCCTTGTACAACACCCAGCGCAGAGCAATGGAGTGTCGCTATTTTATTTTGCCGGCAACCACACGGCAAATTTAAGGGCTTGACGGAAGCCAGTATTTCAAGCCGTACAAAGGCCGCAGGCTTGGTCTAACGACTGTTATTTAATAACTACAATGACGGATAGCTTGTCGTGCCCTCGGAATTACAAACTATGTGCCGTAGAATTAGAATTCCAGGACCCTAGAGTAATAAATACTATGCTTGTATCACCGAACTAGACAGCTGCTAATCGTCATATTCCTCTAATCTTAAGATATCCGATTACCAATCACGTTTTCATTACTAACCAATTAGTGTTTTTATAGCACGTAAAAAAGAAACTGGCGGCAGTTACGTACTTTAAGTACTACGGCCCCGGCCGCGTCATCGTGCGACAGCACCACGACGCCCACGCTCTCTACTTCATAGTGACGGGTGACGTCATCGTCAGCCAGATGGTCTTCGACGAGCTCCTTCAGCAGCACGTGTCCGTCGACATCGGGGTCATGCACCCCGGAGACATGTTTGGAGAGGTTTCCTTGCTGCATAATATTCCGAGGACTGCTACGTGTACAACTACAGGTTAGACGAGCGTAATTTTTTTAACCGACGAAAAAAAAAAATGGGGTCGATTCTCAAGTCGACGCGTATATAATTTTTTTTTATGTATGACCACGCACAACTTTTTATAGAGTATCCCGATTTTGATTTGAGGAAAGGGTATATCCTGAAGTTGGTCCCATATAAATTTGGATAAAAATTTCAATCTTAAGGGTAGGAAAACAGAGGATGATATTTTCTTTTCATTATTTTCAGCGGTTTAATTTTTTGTTAAAAAGTTTTTAACTTTACTGCACACAAGTTTTTAACTTTACTGCAAAAAAATTTTTTGTTTCTAATGTCGGTTTACGGACGATAATTTTAAGTGATAACTTCATAAGAAAACATCGGCCGTTGGAGTGGAAGAGAGATACTCGTATGCGTCACAAGCTCCGCGTTATGCGCTTTCGCTTGCACGCTGGGCTCAAGCGGAACGTGACAAGGAGTCATGCTTTTTCATGTGTGTGTGTGTGTGTGTGCGTGTAGCCGGCGTTCATCGATTAATAAGATGTTTACATGTCAAAAAATAGATAAACGAGTTCGAGTTATATGGCGTTTTGTTTCCGCGCTACTATAGTCGTATCTACAGTATTTTCGAACCGGGGTCTTAAAACAATCGGCCAAGCAACACTTTTTCATTCCATATCTCAATGTATTACGAACGGTATAACTATAATATAGATCTCTCATATTAACTTTACCTCTCTGAGATGCTACATTTACGAGTGCCTGGTATGTGTCCATATGAGGACTCTACTATATGACTTTCCTTACACATCTGTCTTTATAAATAAATAAATATTGTCAGACAAATTACACTGCGCCATCTAGCCCCAAAGTAAGCGAAGCTTGTGTTATGGGTACTAGACAACTGATAAACATACGTAAATACATTTTTTTTTGTAAATACATACATGTGATACATAGAAAACACCCAGACCAAGACAAACACATGTTCATGCACACAAATGTTTGTCCTGTGTGGGAATCGAACCCACGAGCGTTGGTGTCGAAGCCGCGTCATTGACCGCTACGCCACCGAAGTCGCCAATCTTAATCGCCTACTTGGCAGTTGAGGCTGGCCCATGTGGTCAGTAAGGCCAGCCCGTTGCTATTTCAGCTTGCTGACTCTGGGAGCTATGTGGACAATTTTGAATCTCCGTTGAGGTTACTCGTTCCGGGAGGAGAGGACCCCATGGTCTCTATCACTAAAGCATCACATATCATTGAGGCTAGTACATAAAAGTTACACAAGTGAGCAATATTACGTAATCAAGTGCAATAGCGTAATAGTGGCGATATGTACGAAGTATGTACGAAGGCGATACTGTTATATCATGAGACTGACTGAAGATGTGTCTGTGCACACACATAGTGCACAGACAGATCTCGGTCATGACCACAAAACACAGATATTTTGTGTCCTGTTAAAGTAATAATAATAATAAAAAAATAAATATTCTTGGACGAATTTCATATTGCCATCTAGTCCCAAACTAAGCAAAGCTTGTACTATGGGTACTAGTTACCTGACATTATACTTAAATACATTTTTTTTTTGTAAATGCATACATATAATATATACAAAACACCCAGATCAGACAAACAGACATGTTTATGCTCACAAATATTTATCTTGTGCGGGGATCGAACCCGCGATCCCGGAGTCAAAGTGGATATCGTAACCCATTCAACCAAAGGGGTCGTCAAGTAAAGCACGTCAAAGTATAATAAACTAGCGGCCCGTCCCGGCTTCGCACGGGTGGACAATTTAGTAAAAAATATAGCCTGTGTTACTCAGAGATAATGTAGCATTCTAATGGTGAAAGAATTATCGAAATCCGTCCAGTAGTTTTTGAGTTTATTCGTAACAAACATACAAAAATACAATGTTGTTTCCTCTTTATAACATTATAGCAGCCCGTCCCGGCTTCGCACGGGTAGCCATAATTTATTTTATTTTTACATTTATTTTTTGTTGTATTATTTTTATATATTTAAACGCAATTTAACCATGTCTTTTTCCCAGCGACTTTTTACGACAGCGAAATTTTAGAATACGTACATGAATATGTGGTGTCACGGACTTTTGGTAGATTACAATAATGTCTACAAATCAGTAGTGTTGTTCTATCATCAATAGTTTTTGCAGCGACAGCAAAGGATGATTTGATTTTTTAATACTTTAGGCGTTTACTGATACAATATTGCAATTCTCGTCATAACTTATAGACAGTGCTTCCGATTTTAATGAATTAAAAAGGATTTTACTTCTAGATAGATACCCTTGATGATAAAACTATATATTTGGATATGGGTAAATATCTTGAGAGAAATTTGACCCACTTTTGTTTTTGTTGGAACATTAATTGAAAAATAGAACGCAAAACCTCTTATTGTGACTTAAATATAGGTCTTAGATATATAGTCGTGCAAATTTTTTTGTAGAATTTATTAAGGAATAAATCCGTAATACATTGTTTTGTTATAACATCAACAGTTTTCACATCGCACGTCAAGAAAGATTTTTCTCTACCTTGTGTTACAATATTGCAATTTTCTTACTGATCCCCATTTTTTTCGAAATTAAAATATAGCCTATATTACTCCCTGATAATGTAGCTTTCTATTGGTGAAAGATTTTTTGAAATTGGTCTACTAGTTCCGGAGCCTATTCGTTACAAACAAACAAACAAATTTTACCTCTTTATAATATTAGTTTAGATTAGTAAGACAATTCTACTATTCACTTCGAGGCCAAATAGCTATGTAAAACTGGTGGAAAAAATTGAGAAGTTATATAGGTATATGTATAAATTTATTATGGGCGATGAAATGCTTCCCCTCAATAAAATTATGAATAGAAGACTCTTCAAAGGGCATTTAAAATTAGGTCAGAGTTGTGTCAATATTCCAAAACATTTGCATAGACAAAAACTTTTGCTCATCGCTCATCGCTCTACGTTAAATCGACCAAACAGCTTGTCGTTCATGGGTAGCTATGTTGACGACATCGTAAGTCAGAAAGTTGTATTGTTTGTGGAAAGCGAACGTGTGTCTAAGGAGGTGATCGTGTTCTGTTCGCAGGTCACTGCGAGTTGTTGGCTCTGATGAAGGAAGATTTCAAGAATGTACTCCTCGCTTCTGTGCAGAAGCAATGGGATGAAGTGCGATATGCTATGTCGGCTTTCACTTACTTCGATGGTCTTGACGAGGTTGGTAGTTATAAGTCGACGAGCTTGGTGGCGTAGCGGTCAATGACGCGGCTTCGACACCAACGCTCGTGGGTTCGTATCCCACACAGGACAAACATTTGTATGCATGAACATGTCTGTTTGTCTTGGTCTGGGTGTTTTCTGTGTATCATAAGTATGTATTTACAAAAAAAAAAATATTTACGTATGTTTATCAGTTGTCTAGTACCCATAACACAAGCTTCGCTTACTTTGGGGCTGGATGGCGCTGTGTAATTTGTCTGACAATAATTCAAATTCAAATTCAAGCGTTATTTTAGAAGTGCAATTTTTACAATTCTTTTTTATTCGCTTACTTCTGCAACACAATATGTCATCCAAACCCTTGCTGCCAATACAACCACCCTCTCCGTCTGTGATTTTTTTTTCATACGACTAGGAACATAAACAAGCGTACGACCTGCCTGATGCTAAGCTGATCGCAGCCTAAGGACGCTAATTTGTTACATTGAATGTCACGTTTGCAAAATGTCCCATAGGTTAGAAGCTTTTTATTGGAAGGCTTCTAACTGCTGACTTACTCCTGAGTAACTCGTATGAACAATACAGCCTAGGAATGAGCTTCTGAAAGGAGGAACTTACCCAGGTACCTTAACTCAAAATTATCTATATAATAAAGCCGACGCAAGTGTTTTCAAGCCTTTAGCCGGCAAGAAAAGACTGGCCTCCGCCAACCCGCAGTTGAGCCGCGTGGTGAAGTATGCTCTAAGTCCAGCAGTGGGATGAATAAAGGTTGACGACGACACATAGATGCTCTCAATCGACGAGCTCGGTGGTCGAATAACCATTCGACCAAGGAGCTCGTCAATTGAGTCGATATTGAGAACCATTGCTAACCAGCAATGGCCACTTTGACTCCGAGGTTGCGGGTTCGATCCCCGAATAAGACGTGAATATGTGTGCATGAACATGTCTGTTTATCTTGGTCTGGGTGTTTTCTATGTAATACATATATGTATATACAAAAAAAAGTGCATTTATGTCCAGGAATATTTATTTAATACAAAAAGTGGTCGCGTGCTGTCCGCTGCAAACACTGCATTTTCACCAGCTTAAAGTGATATTTAGGAAAGACTGGTGGAAATGGTAGAAAGTGTTTACTATGAAATAATTTTCTCATTCGCCAGGTCGCCCGTCGCGAAGGTTGCATAGTGGCTAAAATGAAGTCGTACAAAGCAAATGAAACCCTCCTCGGAGACGGCGTGGGAGTGGCCAATTTCGTTTACTTTATTTTATCAGGCCGTTGTCAGATGATTGAGTCCATTCAAGTAGTCGTCACAACACGTCTCGGTCGCCATTACTATGCACTATATGACCCACACGTATGTATTTTATGTTGGTTATGCATGTATGTATTCGTATATAGATAATTATGTAAGTATGCTATTGTATCTTAGATATATTAGGTACGTAAAAAATATATATCTACCTACACTCATGTGAAACGGTTCAAATCCTTCCTAGGCGGAAGAGGTGATAATTTCCATTTTTTTTATATTCATAAAACAGCATTCTTGTTTCAATAATACTTTACAAATATTTCTATAACTGTTTCGTTGTCTTCACATAGTTTCATTGTTGAAGGCCTCGAATGACATTTGAATTTTAAAAGACATAAGAATACTAGGGTTGATAAATCGATGAACGCCGGCTGCACGCGCGACAAATCATGACTTATTGTGTGTTCATTCATCATGTTCCGCCTGAGCCGAGCGTGCAAACGAGAGCGCGGAACAAACTATCGCTTGTTATATATAGGATAGTGAGGCACGATCAGCCTAAGCGTTCTGCTTGTTACGCATTCACTCTTCCACTCCATCGGCCGATGTTTTCTTATGACGTTGTTACGTACAATTATCGACCGTAAACCGACATTACAGATAAACAATTTTTTGTTGATTATTCGAAGGTACCTGATGAAGAGAGCGAACAAGATTTTGAGGCAAAATATTTTGGTGCTTATAAGAATCTCAACAAAAGTAGTAAAGAAGTACGCGCTTCGGCTGATGCAGACTCATCACAAGATAAAGGACCAATCCCAAGTACTAGCATACCTCAGCGAGCCTCTAGCACGGAGCTAAACATTCTAAAACGCAAATCTAGGTCTTCTAAAATTGGAAGCGTTCAAATAATGGAGTCAAAGGATGATTCGGCGGCCATGACTACCAGGACTTCGTCTACTGGACCAGAGCACTCCATAGTCTCATTAAAATCACGTGTCTTGTTACACCCTTCGGAACACACTACGCGGGAATCAATCAGGTTATTTTTGAATGCTTATTCGATGATGATATTACGCCATTTATCATTCAAGAACGGGTAAACCGATTTTTATGATTTTTGATTTGTTTAATTTGTCTCAGCTCCGAATAGCCCAAGAACGGTTAAAATATCCGAAAAATAACAAAAAATAAGTATATGTATATGAAGAAAATTCATTTTCTTATGGATTTGGTATGGACCGGCTTTTTGATATCACGAGATCAGACTGACTGATTCTGATGCAGTACCAAGTTCGCCAAGTTCGATCGACTTCATCATAACGGATAAACGGCGGATATTTAGGGATGTCTCTGTAGTTAACAGGTTTGGTACCGGTAGCGACCACCGACTTGTATGAGGCACCCTAAATATCAGCTATAAACTCGAAAGAGCCCTATGATGAAGGCGAATCTACGTCCAACTCCTCCTCAAACCATTCAAACTTCGGAAAAGTTCCAACTGGAACTTCAAAACCGATTCAGTTCATTGGAAACCACTGCGGACATGCACGAGGCATCAAACAGAATAGGGAAAGCACTGCACGAAATCGGCATCAAACACTTTGGGCGACAGCATAAAGCTCGAGAAGCCAGGCTCTCTACCGAAACTCTGGCTCTTATGTAGAAGCGACGAGAAGCGACAGCATCTGTTAGAGCTTCGACAGAGTATGTAGCTTTAAATCAGCGGATCAGAAGGCTGATACGGCGGGACTATCGCGTCTTCAATGCTAAACGAGTTGAGGACGTGAGACTAAAAGTCTTTTCTCGGCCTTCTGAAAGGGCTTATCTGTCGAAGCTCAAACTAGAGGATGGTCGAATCGTGTCCTCTAAGCCAGAGATATTCGCAGAGGTAGAGACATTCTATGGCAAACTTTATGCTGCACATGCACCTGTCCCTACATTAGATGTTCGTGTAAGTGATCGCCGAGCCCCGCTAATCCGACACGAAACCGAAGATATTCCGGACATCAGCATGAGTGAGATTAGGATAGCCCTTGAATAGCTGAAAAATGGTAAGGCTCCCGGTGAGGACGGAATTACAACAGAACTGTTGAAAGCTGGAGGAACTCCGGTTCTGAAGAAATTACAACGTATGTTTGATTCCGTCCTTCACAATGGGACTGCTCCGGTCACGTGGACTAGGAGTTTGGTCGTCTTGTTCTCCAAAAAAGGTGACAAAACCTTATTGACGAATTATAGACCGATCTCACTCCTGACTCACGTGTATAAGCTGTTTTCAAGGGTTATTACGTCTCGCTCGAAGACTGCCAGCTGCTACCAGTCACCGGAACAGGCTGGGTTTCGTAAAGGCTACAGTACCGTGGACCACATACATACATTGCGGCAGATTGTGCAGAAAACCACAGAGTACAATTTGCCGTTCTGTGTGGCTTTTGTGGATTACGAAAAAGCCTTCGACTCCATCGAAACTTGGTCTGTTCTGGAATCCTTACAGCGGTGCCAAGTTGACCACCGCTATATCGAGGTGCTGAGATGGCTGTATAGCGCTGGTACAATGACAGTCCGCGTCAAGCTGCAGCGGGGAGTACGTCAAGGGGATGCCATTTCCCCGAAACTATTCACCGCTGCTCTGGAAATAACGGCGCATCAGTGTAAATGGCGAGTACATCTCACACCTTCGGTTTGCCGACGACGTGGTCATAATGGCTGAATCGCTGGAGGATCTCAGTCGTATGTTGAACGAACTCAATGTTGCATCTCGATCCGTGGGGCTGGGGATGAATTTCGACAGTCATGTACAACGATGTTGTACATGACTTTCTTCCGGTTATGGTGGAGAATACACAAATTGAAGTGGTTAAAGACTATGTCTACCTCGGACATTCCATACAACTTGGCCGGGGTAACTTCAACAAAGAGATCAATAGACGCATTCGATTGGACTGGGCAGCTTTTGGAAAGCTTCGGCACATCTTCGCCGCACAGATACCCCAATGCTTGAAGACTAAAGTCTTCAACCAGTGCGTCCTCCCTGCAATGACATATGGTCCAGAGACTTGGACACTAACCATCGGACTGGTCCACAGGCTAAAGGTCGCGCAGCGAGCGATGTAGAGGGCTATGCTCGGGGTTCTCTGCGGGATCGAATCCGAAACGAAGAAATTCGACGGAGAACTAAAGTTGTCGACATAGCCTTTAGAGATTGCAAGCTGAAGTGGCAATGGGCGGGTCACACCTGCCAAGTAAGTGATGGCAGATGGGGGTGGAAGGTATTAGAGTGGAGGCCGCGCGTAGGACGACGAAGAGTTGGACGCCTTTCTTCTAGATGGTCCGTTGACCTTAAGAAAGCGGCTGGATACGGAAGGCGGAGGATCGTATTTGGTGGAAAGCATTGGGGAAGGCCTATATCCAGCAGTGGATAGATACAGGCTGATGATGATGACCAAGTTCGCCGGGCCAGCCAGTATGTAATATTATGGATATGCCGCATGCTCACGTGATTTCCGAGATATAATAAAAATTGTATTGCGATGCTGTGTTATATATCTTTGTATGGTATAATAATATGAATATGATGTAAAATAAGATGTATCGGGTTTGAGCAAAGCACCTGCTTTGCTCAAGCCCGATACATCTTATTTTCGGAGTAGGCCACCGTGGCCTACTCCGATGTAAAAATCCGAAGTTCGGGCGAAAGAATGCTCCTCATTTTTTAGATAACAATGTCATCGATTGTGTCGGTGTCTAATTTTTTCACCCAGCAATGCTTTTTTTTATACTACATCGGGTGGCAGACAAGAATACGGCCCGCCTGATGTGAAGCGGTTATCGTAGCCATATTAACGCTCGTGTTAATAAACATAATATGAACTTACAAATTTTCACGTAAGTGCATATTTTTATTTCGGTGCGAATGTACAGTCTAAGGTCATAAGTGCAGTACCACCGCAATTAATTTTGTATGGAACACGCAAACTTACAGAATTATCAGAGCTACAAAATAAATTCAAGAAATTTTAAATATTGTAACATGTTTTATTCAGTGTTAAGGGTATTGGATACTATTTGACTGAACATGTAGTGTAGTTACATGTAATTTTACACGAATAATCTCCTACTACCTCGATTGCACGCTCGATGTTGACAGAATGCTGCACTGTAATAATTGCGAATGTACCTGTTTATTACTAGTATGTAATAACAATGTTTTATTACATAACTAGTTATAAACTATTCTATTCTCTTCACATATAATTAACCATATACTTAATTAAAAAACTCCCGTGATTTTACAGGCGTATCTATAGTAATACCAACGTTTGAGATCCTTAACCCGTTTTCTGTGTTTACAGATTGAGCGCAATACCTGAAAATGTGCAATTGCCACAAAATCTACGAACATATTTTATGCAGGTATATAAATTATTGTTTTTTAAGCTATTATAAATTAGGTGTCTTGCCCGTGGCTTCGCCTAGTATGGACACAGTATCGGAATTATCATATTCCGCATGTATGCTTTACTTTTGTAATATATTTGACAAGCTCGGTGATCGAATGGTTAGCATTGGCCACTTTGACTCCAAGATTGCGGGTTCGATCCCCACACAAGACAAATATGTGTGTGCATGAGTACATGCAAGTATAAGAACAAAGTGGCCATTGACGACTCCGGTGGTCGACTAGCTAGCAATGGCTACTTTGATTCCGAGGTCGAGGGTTCGATCCCCGCACAATACAAATATTTGTGTGCATGAACATGTGTTTGCCGTGGCCTGTGTGTTTCCTATGTATTATATGTATACATTTATAAAAAAAATGTATTTAAGTATAACATCAGTTATCTAGTACCCATAGTACAAGCTATGCTTAGTTTGGGACTAGATCGCCGTGTGTAATTTGTCCAGGAATATTTATTTATTTATTGTTATAATTTTATCCAAAAGAGCAATATTTATTGCTCTTTTGGATAAAATTATAACAATAAATAAATAAATAAATATAATTTTTTAGACGAGGAACGTATGCACATTTATGCATACGTTCCTCGTCAAAAATTTTCGTGTTTATAATATTAGTAATGTTGATCCATTTTCGTGATTTGCTATTTGAAATATGGTTTTAGGTATGCCAATTCAACCCTGGCTCCAGTTTTGGTTTCGGTGAGAATATGCGTGACCGGCGCATCGTAGCTTTGACTCCCGTTGACTGCATGCTCCTGCCGAAGATATGGCTGCTGCAGCGTAACACAGCTAATATTTGGTCTAGAATACAGCATTACTTAGAGAAAAAGGTACGAATTGGTTAGTCAAAGTCAAAGTCAAAGTCAAAATATCTTTATTCCTTGGACTTTATAAAGCACTTAGAAACGTCATACAAACTAAATATAAGAAACATGTGTAAATCATTACTACTCTAAATCCGCAGAGCTTAGATTCACTTTCATCACCGTATCTTGAATGTGAAAGTGAATTTAAGTGCCAGTTCCGGCGACGGGGCTTCTTGAGAAGAACTGGCAAGAAACTCAAGGCCGACTCTTTTAATTGCCAATATCGTTACATTAAATACAAATACAATCATTAATATAACATAACAAGAGCAATTCATTTCCAAATACTTTTATCATTTATGTAATCTGAGATACAATAGTAAGCCTTTTGACATAGTCTAGTTTTGATAAATCTTTTAAATTTACCCATGGATAATTTAAACGCGTCATTTGGAAGTTTATTGTAGAAGCGTATACATTGACCTGGGAACGAGTTAGAGATTTTATGGAGCCTAGTAATATGCATAGCGAGTTTGTTTTTATTTCTTAAATTAAATTGATGGAGATCACTGTTTTTCCTAAATTTAGTTTGATTTTTATGAACGTAAATAAGATTTTCATAAATATATTGAGAATGTAATGTCATAATATTTATCTCTTTAAATTTATTTCTCAGTGTCTCCCTGGGACTCATCATATAAATAGCACGGATAGCTCGCTTCTGGAGCACAAAAATTGAGTCTACATCCGCAGCACTACCCCAAAGCAATAAACCATATGACATAATGCTGTGAAAATAGCTAAAATAAACTAAACGCGCAGTGTCAACATCAGTCAGTTGACGTATTTTCCTTACGGCGTAAGCTGCTGAGCTGAGTCTACCTGATAACGTTTCTATATGTAGGCCCCATTGTAATTTAGAGTCTAATGTTATCCCAAGGAAGACAACCTTATTGACCAATTCCAATCTCTCATTGTCCATCACCACACTGGTTTTGACTTGTTTCACATTTTTTGTAAAAAAAAATCTAACATATTTGGTTTTACTACCATTTAAAAGTAGGTTATTAGCACTAAACCAGTTTACTATTTTTGAAAGAGCATTGTTTACATCGTCAATTTCTGATTGTTGTCTATTTACCTTAAAAATTAAAGAAGTCTCATCTGCAAACAATACTATTTCGTGATTATTCTTTACAAGATGAGGTAGATCATTAATATACACGAGAAACAGGAAAGGGCCCAAAATAGAGCCTTGTGGCACCCCCATCGCTACAGTTGATCCATGTGATCGCTTTCCATTAACATCTACTTTCTGAACCCTATCACTCAGATAAGAAGTAAGAAGATCAAGAGCGATGCCTCTTATACCATAGTGGTGTAGTTTTCTGACTAGAGTTTCATGCTGCACACAATCAAAAGCCTTAGATAAGTCACAAAACACCCCATAGGCGTCCCGTGACTCCTCCCAAGCCTCATATATACATTCTAGTAATTTTACCCCAGCATCACATGTTGACCGTCCATGAGTGAAACCGAATTGTTTAGTGTGCAGCAGATTATTTTCATTAAAGTAATTAAGTAACTGAGCGAGAATTAGTTTTTCAAAAATCTTACTAAATGTAGGTAGTATTGATATTGGTCTGAAGTTTGTGGGGTCTAATGTACTACCTGATTTAAACAAAGGAATAATTTTGCTTAATTTCATCAAGTCAGGAAACACACCACAATCAATACATCTATTAAATATCACAATTAAGGCGGGAGCAACAATGTCAAATAAAGATTTTATAATATGTACGGAAATGCCCCATAGATCAGCCGTTTTCTTAATATTAAGTGATTTAAATGCAACTTTTAAATCAGACCCATTAACATGACGGAAATGAAAATCGTTATAAAATTCAGGCACATTATCTTTAATTAATGACTCTGCAACGGAGGTGGAAGAGCCCAAGGCACTAGTTAAAGTGACAGGGAAAGCAGAAAAAAATCTTTCAAAAGCATTGGCAACTTCTAAATCTGACTTGGTAACATGACCATCGATACTTAATTTAAACTCTGAATCCTTTGTCCTACCCTTCCCAGTCTCTTCATTGATAACCGTCCAAGTGGCTTTAATTTTATTACTACTATGTCTAATTTTTGATTTAATAAATATAGATTTTGCTACTTGACAAACGCGTTTGAAAATTTTCGAATATGATTTTACATGTTCTTTAAATTCTTCACTATTATTGAATTGTCTTTCATAGTATAACATGTACAAAGTTTGTCTACTCTTATAAATACCTACGGTTGCCCAGTCACCAAAGACAAGGCTATTGGTAAAAGTAATTTCCTTGGAAGTAAATATTGATTTAAATTCGTGAAGAAATGCATTAAAAAATGAATTATACATCAAGTTAGGTTCCAAGTCATTATCTAAAAACGGTAAGTTACTAGTTAGGTTTACTCTCATACGTTCTAAGCGACTCACTGTTACTGGCACAAAAGTAATTTTTGTCTTGACAACATTTTTATTATTTATTTTAATACTTATCATTTGCCCAGAATGATCAGAATCCAATTTATTAATAATACTTTTTTGGGTTGGACTAATATCTGTATATATATTATCTAAGCAGGTAGCCGTGGTGGCACTTATTCTAGTAGGCTCCATAAATAAGTTAACTAAATTATGGGATTTAAAAAGACTTAAAATTTTACTTGATGCAGATGTATTAGTAAGTATATTAATATTAAAATCTCCACAGACCAAAATAGTTTTACCAGAGTTACTAACTTTGCATAGGGCTTCATCCATGATTTCTAAAAATAAATTAAGATCCGCGGAAGGAGGTTTATATACACATATAACAATGAACTGCTCTAATTGTACACAAGATAGTTCTATGGAACATTCTACAGAGAGAGACACAATATCTTTCCGTTCTTTAAATTTAAGTTTTTTATTTAGCAAAATTAGCGTCCCGCCATGTACTGTATTGACCCTGCAGAATGAACTACCGACCTGGTGGTTGCTGAAATTGAACATGAGCTGATGCCCCTTTAACCAATGCTCAGTAATACACATAATACTAATATTAGAGTTCATGAATAATTCCAGTTCTAGTTGCTTGCCCTCAGTCATACAATATATATTTTGATGTACCAGGTTAATATTATTATTTGTGTTGTAATTATTACATTTTTGTGGGCATAGTGACATGTTATAGTTACTGTTTGATTGTATTGCTAAATCAATTAATTGTGAATTTAATAAATTAGTGCTAGAGGTGACCTCTGTTGTCTTATGAGTTAATTTAAATGATTAGAAATGTCATTATTAGAAAATTCCATGTCAACAGTCCGCTCAATAGAAGCGGATTTTGTAGCCAAGTTTTTGGCTGAAATGTCAAAAAAATAGGATAGCGAAAGTGCTATCTGTCGCTTAAAACTAGCAGAAAGGGCGACAAAAAGTATTGTAAACAAGGGCCTGCCCTCTGTCATGCAATATCTTTTGCGGCACGAGTTCATAATTGCTAACAAGAGAACGAACGTTATTTCTACCGACCTTCGCCTTCTAAACTTAAAGTTTCTTCTAAACATTCTCCATACACATACAAACATCACTTGCGACTTCTCTTAATACCACAAAAAGGTAAAAATTAAAATACAATTAAGTGAAACAGTACAAGTAATTTCATTCATACAAAATGTCAAAAAAGATTTTTTGACATTACGGTACGGTACTTAGTACTATGGATACTATAATAAATCATGATTTAAAGTAGTATGTTTCAAAGTGAGTGCTAACGCTCCTTTGTGGACGGTGGAAGCACTCAAGGGATCGGATATTAAATTAAGAGACTTTGAGTAATCACAGTCTATTTGACTATGGTCAGTTTGAAAGGAAGGCAAAAAGTATTTTTTTAAATATAATTTTCAAACTAAAAGATTCCTACGATATGGTATATGGTTACTTATCGCTTTTATACTTTAATTATATACTATTTATTAAATGGCAAACTATTTTGCTATACTACGCTAGTACATTGAGCTAAAATACACATGCTAGTGTATTTTAGCTCAATGCTAGCCATTCAAGCCTGGTGGTCGAATGGCTGTACTCACTCGTAGCAATAAAATAAAACTCTACAACTTGTATTTTGGCTTCGTCTTCACTTCGTCGCTATAAGGGAAGATACTTTCGCAATCAAGTAGGATGAAATTGAAAGTGAAATAACGTGCCTGCTAATATATAAGTCTTACTAATAATTATAATATATAATCAGTCATAGGCAAGTATACTTTGTTCTTATACTTTGTATTTATTCATCCCACTGCTTGGATATGAGTCTCCTCTCAATAGAAAGCTGGTCAACTGCGGATTAGCGGAGTTCTTTTACCTGTCCTCTATTTCTCTTTTGGACTTTACGCAAAAACTTCATTTGTAAATAGATGGAGATGCATCTAATTGATCAGTATAGGTCGAAAGATAACGAACCCATCTCAATTTATTTAACTAGGCGACTACTATAGATTACTCCACAAGCAGTAGGTAACATTTGTGTTTTTAATATGACGATCCCGATAGTCGAATGGTTAGCAATGCCTATTTTGTCCCCGAGGGCGCGGGTTCGATCCCAAGCACAAGGTAAACATATATGTGCATAAACATGGCTGTTTGTGTTGGTCTTTGTGTTTTCTTTGTATAATAGGTACTTATTTACAAAAAAAAGTATGTGAAAGTTATCTAGTACCCATAGCACAAATATAAAAATATATAAGAGAGGTAGGGAGCGTAATTGTAAGCTACCCGACTGGGGAATGTACCTCCACCTCACAGAATATCGCAGCCAAATAACGGTTCCCTTGAGGGCTGTTGTGTTCCTGCGAGTGAGTGAGGTCACCAGAAAGGAAGGAGATGCTGCGTTGGCAGCGGAGGTGGCGGCGCGCGAGCGATATTTTTTGTTAGCGTTAATATGGCTGCGGTAACCGCTTCACATCAGGCGAGCCGTGTGCTTGTCTGCCACCCGACGTAGTATAAAAAAAATGTGTAATTTATCCAGAAAATTTTATTTATGATTTCCAGATCCCAACGAAGAAACAGTTGTTCAAAGACTTCGTGTCACAGCGTCGCTGGCAGGAGTATCGTGAGCAGCTGGTCGACGACGTAGTATCCCGCTCCAACACCGTCAATTGGACTTCCGTTCACGACGTGCCATATTCCATTAGGATGGAGGAAATGCTTGATATTTGATTTGTATTCAGTTTATTAATGTAATTTTGAAATACTCTTCTTTGGATATTAAAAATATTAATTGTGCAATAATTGTGCATTATTTCTAATTGCATGTATTGAATAACTTTAGCAAAATCTTCACCACAGTGTAAAAAGTAAACATGAAGAAAAAACAATGCTGAAAAGGCGTAATACGTTCGAAAAAATAAATATTTCATTATGATTTGCACATAGTATGTAATTTGGTCCAACTTGAAAGGTAGTTTTATCTAGTTCATAAAGGTTTAATACTCGTATAGGGGATGAAAGTTTGTGTGATAGACGCTCGCTTTCAAAAGATATCTGAGTAATACATACTTACGTAAACCATAAATGAATCTGGGCACAAATTTTGAAGACGTTCTAGTTTATTCATTAAATCTACATTAAAATCCAGATAAGACACATCAGCATAGTCGAGGATAGGTGGAGTAGGGATTGTGGAATAGCAACTTTAGTGGGAGTGGGTAGAAAATTTCTGAGACGACGAAGAAGCGCAGAAGTCGCAAACATTCTTCTGCTAACCTCGGCCAAGTGCCTTCTAGACTTCTAGCATAAAGTGGAGTCGAAAATAACTCCCAGGTTTATGACCGACGCACTGAAAGCTGAATGTCATCAAACACAACCGATGAATTTGAGAAACATCAAGTCTGGAAATAAAATAATGAATCCAGAAACATTCAGTACTAAAATCTTGTTTAGCTAAATGCATGTCACTTTAAAAGATTTAATCTCTATTCTACGTAGGTACAAGGTAATGTTTTATACAAAGGACGATGTAAATTATTGGTACCTACTTATTGCTAATAAAAAATAAGTGTGGGCGGAGGCCACAGAAATGAGTAGGTTTCATTGCGATTTTTTTTTATAAGAACCGCTTAATAGTGTGTGTGTATATAAAGGAACGAGCTAACTGTAAGCCTCGTTAAGTACCTTTAGCAATATAATGTTATGACACTACTCATAATCCCATCAGTTTGATAAGTACCAATAAAATCTTTAAGTGCCTAATGGATAGTTATAGACTTTATTGGTACATAATATCTAAAATATTATTCTATTATAATATAATGATGATGTAGAACCTTGAATCTCATTGTGATCACTTCAAAACTACCCTTATAATCACAATGCCTCCAATTATATACCATCAAGGTGCAAAGAAGATAATGAAATGACTCTACGTAGAGCCGCATTCTTGAGAAGCAACATAAAGAAAATTTGTCACTTATCCCATCTCAAATAGACGCAGGAATCTTCTTCTTCTGCAGAATCGTTCTGGTACAGCTGATGGATTGCTATAAAAACACATCAAAACTGCGATTTGTACCCTTGTACTTTCGCAATCAGGCTGGTCAGATCCAAATTATTTTTTGAAGAAATTTGGGGTCGCTTGATAAAAATATTTTTTCTTTAGGCACCTAATCGTCTATTATTTAAATAGTACAAGCTTTGCTTAGTTTGAGAGTAGATGCCGGTGTTGTTTAAAAAACAATCTAAATAATAATTTTCATGCATTGATGAATTACTTTTGAATGATTTTCATTTTGATGGTCCAAATTCGAATAATCGAATGAATTGAAGTTTGAACAAAACAATAACACTATTATTCTTCTATTTGTGGATGACGTTGTGCATCACGTAACCATGGCGACTGGTTTTGGCGGCAAGCACCCACGCGATATCCTCGCGGGCAAATCGCGAGTTTACAGTCGGCACAGCATATGTACAACATTCGACCGCAGTGCACCGCGGGAAACGACCGTCGCGCGATAACCCAACGACAGCCCCGGCTGATCGAACCCGTCATTATTTGCTAATGTAAATAAACAAACTTCTAACTACGCTCAAGTCAACACTAACGATATTAATCGTAATTTCTGAATCATTTAGTGCGCTCCATATTCACATCAAACTTTGAAACAGGTGAGTGATATTTTCAATTTATTATTAAATACTTTACTAGGCAATTTATTATGAAGTCAACATAACATATAAGGGGCGTCCATCAATTACGTATAAGATTTGCTCAACTATTTTTATTTAAGATTAGCAAGGTCTAGTATTTGCGAATATTGCTGTTGTAATCTTAAAAAAATACTGTAATTTAAATTTAAATCACAGTATTTATTATCTAATTTTATATCAGATAATAAATACTGAAACGAAAATACTCAAATTAATAAAATATTTATTCTAATTCAGTCCATGGAGACTCGTGCACGGTCTCAAGAAGGTCTCAAGAGTGACTATCGGAATCACAATATCAAAAAAATACGTGATATTTGCCAAAAACCCCCCTCTCTCCCAAGTGACATTTAGTAAGATTCGGCTTGATCCCCTAACCCCCCCCCCGAAGACCTCACCTCACCACCTAAACTTTGTACGTAAGCAAATACATAAACATAGTAACAGGTCCGTATTTAATTTCCATAATAGTTCTAATTTAATGTCACGCGTACATGTTTCACACTTCATATTCCCCATCGTAGAGCTCTTATAAGTACAATTACGTAAAATAAGTATGTATGTATGTTACAGTCGTCCTCGTAATACATCAATAACATAATACTGTCAACACTAGAGGTAATAGAGTCTAATTTGCGACAATTACCATCGCCTACTCTAACTGCACTAAATAACATGATTTCTAGTCAATCATACCACTTATGGATTCTAGCAATTGGTATTAGAGTAATGTATACAGACTGAAATAGTTTGGTACTAGACATGAATTTAATAGTTTATGTTCTCTATAGTGCATTTGGATTCTAGGCCTACTATCCCCAGACAGTACCTTGACCAACATTTTTTTATACTACGTCGGATGGCAGACAAATACCCGCCCGATGTAAAGTGATCCCAATTATTTTATGAGATCATAGATGATTTTAAAAGTGTCGCAAGAGAAGTAATGTATGTTTACGTAGTAACGTAAACATTATCAAGAAAAATATTCAGACCTTGGAATACTTTTAAATTATGCACTGCAAAGTTATAAGAAAAATGACAAAATGTTTAATGAAGTTATGCAACATGGACCGCTGAGGTGAATAAGGAGGGCGATATGTACATTACGAGAACAACGAAGAGTCTAATAGTCTAAACACTCTCTGGTTTGCAGACGCAAAATTTGCTCCTTGCATTTGCACACATTTGTAAATCAGTTGGCGGTTTTGCATTTGTTTATCTCAATTATCATTCATTAGGTATTTGAGATTTCAACTTATGAAACTGTGAGACCATGTGTACATACGTGTGATGCGTATAATGTAACAATTGCATTAAAATAACTTTACATTATTCAAATATTTTTTTTATGCGTGAGTTGTAGAACAAAATGGTGCCGAAAGTTCTGTTCATTATTCTTTCAGTCGGAATGGATTGGGATGAAATTTGTATATTATAGACAGCGTTCCCAGATTTATTTTAGATCAAAGCGGGATTTTAAACATTAGAAATAAAAAAAAAATGGCAATGGCGTGACTACCTAAAAGAAAAATACATATTAAGTACCTAATTAGAGTTTTTAAAGAATGAATGAAAACACTTACTTATGACAAAACTTAAAAATATAAAATTCAGACATTTCGTCCATTAATTTCAGTTGACGAATTCATAAGTTTTGGCGTACAACGCTAAAACGCGACATGTGGTATTCGGCGCGAGATATTACCGTTTCGTCTAAAAACGCGGGACTTCCCGGTAAAATTGGGACGTCTGGCAACGCTATATATATAAAGGATACTTTTATCTCGATTGTTACTGTGGCGCGAAGCTCCGTGATGAAGCTACTACCATTTATAACGCTACACATTATATATGATGACCCTGACATTTTACTCAGACATTTCTCAAATACGTTTGTATGTGATATATTTACCATATACCCGTACAATATTTCCTGTTATCAACTTTAGTTATAGATTAAGGTGTAGATTATTAATGAGTATTCATTTGTTCTAGGTACTATTTAGTATTGCAACATAAATTTTGTTCTCGTAGATGAAGTAAACAATTTCATTCAATCATTCATCAATTTTATGTATGTGTAAGTTGTTTACTATTTTGAAAATATTCGTACCTGTCTGTCTATGTAATCACACTCCTTATTATCGGTAGGAAATTAATACTCACACACTAGAGCCAAAATTGTCTACAGAGGAATCTTCAAGAAAGGCGTGACTTGAAGTGGTTTTGTGCAGGGTCTGCAACGCGTAATTATTGCCTCTGGCTTTGCAGTGCCAAAACTTGCTATCAGGCAGGTCGCATAGCTTATCGTAGCTTGTTTGCCAAATCTCAATAAAAACACATTCAAAAAACAGTATTTATTTTTAATGTTTAACTGTATTTGTAATAAAAAAAAATACTATCACATTTGTTGTGTTTTTAAAAGCTAAATTATTAAGGACTGGTTTACCATTTCCGAAGAGTAATTAACGTTGGTAAAAGTTTTGCGCAACAGCCCACGGGTATGTCATACATATACCCGCTTTACGAGATTGGAATTGCTAAATTGTCGATGACAACATTTGGCCGGCCACCGTCAGAGCTCAATTGACACGAATGTGTTTATGCTGATATTGATAAACGGTTATTTGCGAAAAAAAACAAATACAAATACAAATGATTATTTGCAACAAATGCAAATACAAATGATTATTTGCAATAAATAGGGTGGGCACATATAAATGCGGTTGGATCTTAAAAGTAAATTTGCTTATGCCTTTAGGACTTGCCACTAGAGGGCGCAGAACGTAGTACAAGTTGTGTAATTTTAATCTTTAAAAATTATAAAAGTAAATTAGCAAGAATAAAAATAGTGTCAGTGCATGGAAAATATCAATATTTCAAAGTGTAAATGTTTGCAAATACGAACAAATTAGATAAATGATTAAAACATATAGTGGAAATATTTTTCTAAAAGTGGATCTAACAAAATCATAAACATTATTTACATTACAGTGCTGGGCTAAAACAATAAACACTAGTGTTTCTGTGAAGATATTAAACAAAAAGTGACTTATTTTATTACAAATAAATATTGGTGAATTTAAAAAAAAGTGATTTTTTATCTTGGATTGAAGTGATACATAAATAAACAATTTTTCTGAAACCCACATTCACTTATTATTTATTAAAAAACGTTTTGAAGAGATCACCAAATTCGACTGTTTTAAATATGAACGTTTAGTCAAGCGGTAGAACGCGTTGACATCTTTACGTCTATCTAACCCGGTATCGAAACCTGCTACGGTCGATTAACTTTTTGCGGGTTAATTTCTATTTTTATGACTGTTTGGACTTTTATAATTATATTTTTGACTGGAATTGGAAAATTTTGATGACTTCGTGGATATTGAAATTTAGCACTTCATATACTTAATACTTTAAAAAGATTATAAGCACTATGGAGGAATTTCCGGAAACACAGACACAGGATAACATTACAATGAGAAATAAATACATAATCAATATATCTACAGAAAATTCCTTTCAGTCACTTGGCGATACGGAAGATTTGGACTTATCTACAGTGGATAATTTGAATAGAAGCTGTCCGGAAAATAATGCTTGTGACAGAGAACTTTTAAAGGAAATGAAAGAAAACATTCTTCAATTGCAGCAGAAGCTAGCAATTGCAGAAAATGAGATAGAAATATTATTACTAGAAAATAGCAAATTAAAGAAGGAAAATTCTCAGTATGCTCTTAAAAATGAAAAACTTGCACGTATCTGTAATTCCACTCCCCAGAATACAGTTAAAAAGAGCCCTGCTTTAAAGCCTTTAAGGACCAACGTTCACAGGAGTCTGAATAAACAAAGGCTAGATTTTTCTTCTGTAGAGGAAACTCACAGACATGAACCAGATACTACACTAACAAATAAAAATCAAGTTTTAAGTAAGGATAAAATGGGATGTAAATTATGTGTAATGAGCTCCAATAATAAAAATAAAGTACTGCAGGCTATAAAGAATCTGGACACAACAAATATTAAATATTGCCATTACGTTAAACCGCACGCAGGTATAGAACAACTTTTGTGTGATATTGATGCTAAGTTAAGAGATTACAGTAAACATGACTATTGTGTTATCCTAATTGGAGAAGAAGATTTTAAAAAATCAAATAATTACAAAAAATTGATAACATTTTTACGGGAGAAATTAAAAAAAATTTATCATACAAATATTATACTTGCTCTACCTACATATATATGTGGATTACCTTTGTATAATTACAGAGTTGACATTTTCAACACCTACTTAACTAATGACACAGAACTGTTTAAATATGCTTACTGTTTTGACTCAAATCAAAATTTAACTTTTGACATGTTTAATGAAAATAATGGCAAATTAAATAATCGTGGAATGAATAATATAATTGAACACATATACCAGGACATTCAAAGAATTAATGAAATATTAAAAAAGGAGGACCTTACTGCACGTGATCAGTTTTTTCTTCAAATCAAATCTACATAACACTACAGAAATGAATAATAGACAATTGAAAACATCAATTTCTGCAAAAAATCTTACAATATTTCATCAAAATATAGCAGGAGTACTTAACAAACAGGACGAACTATATTGTGCTCTAATGAACTTATTAGATAACGGAACACCAATAGATGTAATCTGCTTGACAGAAACTAACATTCAGAAAGGAACAGAATCAAATCTAAAACTACGAAACTATGTGTTTTGCGCATCATTTTCTAGAAATAGATCTAGAGGTGGGTCAGCTATATTGGTTCGTAAAGGAATTGAATGTAAACCAATTAAAGAAGTAGACGCTATAAATCAACATAACATATTTGAAAGTTGTGGTGTAGAACTTACTAAACTGGGTATAGTTATAATATGCATATACACCAATAAAACACCTACATCTGTAAATGCATTATTTTTTCGGAAGTTAGAAGACATGCTGGAAGCTATTTATACAAGTCCAAGAAATAAGTACATCCTGTGTGGTGACTATAACATAAATATATTGAAAGACTCTCAAATCGGTAGTGAGTTTAAAAGAATTCTTGAGCGGTACAACATAAAGCTTATGATAAATGAACCTACTCGTGTTACTTCAACAACAAGTACATGCATAGATAATATAGCAAGTAATGTCAAAAATGCTATAGCTTTAGTTTTAGATTTAGGTCTTTCAGATCATACAGCACAAGTATTAAAAATTCCAGTAAAAAAACTTGTATTACCTGAAACAATGAAATGGTGGTACAAATATCAACGGGATTATTCAAATGAGAATCAACAAAAATTCTTAGCATGTTTAAGAAATCTAAGTTTTAGTGAAGTTTTTGATAAAGAGTGTGCTTCTGAAGCCTTTACTGAATTCCATAATTTGTATGTACTCTTTTATAAGCTTTGTTTTCCTATTATCAGGGTAAAAGTATACAGTAGAAACAAAAATTCACATTGGCTGACTAAAGGTTTAAAGAAATGTTGTACCTATAAAAGAAAACTGTATCGATCCTATCTAGTTTCAAATTCAAATTGTACTAAAGATAAGTATGTCAATTATGCGAATATTCTTAGAAAATGTATGATAGCAGCTCGGAAGAATATCCACACAAAATATATCCATAAATCAAAAAATAAATGTAAAGCCACTTGGAATATAATTAATAGCTATACTAAGTCTGACATTGATTGTAATACAATTTCTAATGTTACTGTGAATAATATAGATATTCGTGACCCTAATGCCATTTCAGAAAAATTTAGCGAGCATTTTATAAATATTATTAGTGATAATTGTGATTTAGAGCCAAAAATGTCATTAATAAATGAATGCATAGCAAGTACTGAACCTAGTATATATCTGCATCCGGCAGACGCAGATGAATTAATGAAAATAGTTAAATCTTTGAATGATTCCAAGTCAGTTGGATTTGATGAAGTATCCACTCATATAATTAAAATTAGCATTCATTTAATTAGTAAACCTCTCTTATATTGCACAAATTTATCATTATTACAAGGTATTTTTCCCGAAATATTAAAAGAACAAGTGGTTAAGCCTTTATACAAAAAGGGAGATAAAAATATAATTGACAATTATCGCCCAATTACATTGTCATCCATATTTTCAAAAATTTATGAAAAGTTTGTGTATTTACGTCTTCTTAGTTTCTTAGGAAAACATGACTTAATCAAGGACGAACAGTATGGTTTTAGAGAAAGTAGAAGCACAAGCTTAGCAACGTTTCAATTAATTAAGAATATAATGGATAAACTTGATAAGAAGTCAGCTGTTTCCGTGCTCTTCATGGACATGAGCAAGGCATTTGACTTTGTCAGTCATAAACGACTCCTGGCAAAATTATATAGATATGGTATCAGAGGTATCGCTTATAATTGGTTACAGACATATTTGAATGATAGGACACAATGTGTAGAAATTACAAAATATAGTAATCAAACTAGAGGACTTGAAACCTACCGATCAAGTCACAAACATGGCGCACACGGTGTACCACAAGGCAGCATCTTGGGTCCATTATTGTTCCTAATATACATCAATGACTTGCCAGACAGTGTACCACAAAAATGTATTCTTTTTGCTGATGATACCTCCATAATAATTGACGATTCTAACACAAATAATTACAATGATTTGATAAACGAGACCCTTAAGAAAACTATTGACTGGTTAGAAACCAATAACCTAAAAGTAAATGTAAATAAAACTAAATTAATGCAGTTTTATACTTGTCAAGGTAATCCGAAAACTGTAAACGTTTGTTATAGAGGAGAACCTATCACCGAAGTAGATAATTTAAAATTTTTGGGCTTGACTATTGATTGTCATTGCAGTTGGCGGTATCACATAAATTATATATGTTCTAAAGTAAATAGTTTCGTTTTTGCTTTAACCCCTTCGGACCTGATTTAATCATTTACATGGGAAAAAATATTTGCAATGTTTTTCTGTATGTTTAGGCTCTATGTAACGAATATATGCGAAAAAAAAATGCTATTTATTCGTATATTTTTGGAAAATCTAGTGTCCACTGAAATGGACACCGGGTCTACAGTGATACATTTTTCACCATAATTTATGACTTGAAGAGTTTTATATTAAATTAAAGTGACTGTTATAGTATATATTTAATTATAAAAGTATCATTAAAATATACAGGAAAAACATTACAGTTTTTGATGAAACGTTCTAAAACAATTTCTGTCACCGGTAAAGCACAAAATATATGTTAGTTACACTTTAGGCAACACATGAGTTTTCCCCTTACAATCAGGTTTTTTACATCTTGTTGCATCTTTTTTATCGTCATATTCTGGTAGGTGATCGACAGTAACGTATTGGATTTCTTCCGCTGGTCTTATTTCTCTGCAACGACGTCGTTTCTTGGTGCTTAGAATATTTATAGGACTGCTATTGCCGGAAGATGGACGTCCTTTTTTTCTCGTTATTAGTGGTTGTCCCATTTTTATAAGAGCATCTGCCACGCGCTGTCGAAAATGCAACAGATCCAAAATATCTTTTTTTGGTATATTGCAAACTTTGCTATCCTCTTGATATTCTAACCAGCTATTCGTTAGAGCTAAGTCGATAGCGTGGAATATCATTCGCAAAGTCCATTTCTTAGACCTAATACGGTACAGACTAATCAAATGATCAGTCTTGTCTACTCTGCCCATGCCATCATTATAATATAATTGGATAAGTTCAGGACGTGGAATAGTTATGTATTCTTTAGATAATTTGTTCCATCGTCGCGCCAAATCTTGATTTCCTATACCAACAAAATTCGAGGCTAAGACCACACCTTTTGTCCATCCACTTGACGATCACTACATTCTTAGTATCATTGATGACTTGTTCGGAATATCCTCTCGCCTTTTTTCGCCCTTCCCTATCAGATAATAATGGAGGCTTTCCAAATCTATCTAATCTGATTGTTGATACTACGTCAGAGAGTGGGGCGGTCCAAGTGAAATTCGGTACCTCGAATGGAAGATCTTTTCTCCATACTAAGTCTTGTTTTCTTTTTTTTTATTTACTTGATTCAGCACTAGACCCTGGTTGCTCTTCCAATTCATCTTCTACATAACCTTCTATTGCTGGTGATTCGTTAGGATGTATAATGGTACTACCTACACGAGCCTCATTTACTAATGTAGCTGATAATATCTCGTCGTCACTTTCTTCATCAATATCCGAATCCATGCCATTTTCTAGTACCTATGGCGAACAATACATTAATATCTTTTTGTTTAGATAAATCCATGGCTAAAATAAAACAAAATAATATTGTAGTTTTCAACACAATAGATATTCGGTAGAAATGTATGTTACGACTATAGAGACCCGTTGTCCACTGAGATGGACATACGAAAAAATACATATTTCTCAAATAATACACATTATTTTGAATTTATAAAATCATAATTCTAATCAATATACATGCATTACTCATAGAAAAAAATAACAACAATAATATCATAAGGAATCCTAAAAAAATAAAATAAAACTAAAGACTTACTTGCTCCCGGCGTAATTTTGACTATGGTCAACACTTGACGGTATATTTTAACCTACTTATTATAATTCTTTGTTCTTTGTTTATAAGGTACATTCTTAGATTCGTTCCAAGTGTAATGTCATGCTTACATTAAATGTTTTATAAACATACAGTATGTTATGATAGGTACTAAATCATGTCCATTGAGATGGACACAGGGACCGAAGGGGTTAAGACAAATTAGCCTCACTGTATCCCAGAAAGCTGCTATAACAGCCTATAATGGCTATGTCAACTCATTGTTAAGATACGGTATAGTTATTTGGGGAAACTCAACCGATGTAAATAAGGCATTTCTTAAACAAAAACGATGTATCAGAGCTATTTTTAGAATTTCGAAAAGAGAGTCCTGTCACCGTTACTTTGGAAATAATAGTTTGCTGACCTTGCCCTGTCTTTACATAATGGACGCATGTATGTTTGTTCATAAGCATAAACACCTATTTAAAATGCAGGATGATATTCTGAAACGGAACAGAAGAGCAGCTTATTTAAATAAATTGTACATGCCATCAACAAACCTTACTTTGGTGACAAAAAACTGCCACTCAATGTGCATAAAAATTTATAATAGGCTTCCTGGCTCAATTAAAACTTTACGGCCAAATATATTCAAAAAACGCTTAAGACGATGGCTGACTGAACGAGTTTTTTATAGCATACAGGAATATTTAGACTGCACAAATTTTGACATTTAAAGATTCTTGACGGAGTAATTGACATTGTATTATTAATTTAAATGTAATTATTAATTGTATAATGATACTGAATTTTATTGACTTATATTAGAATTATATTAGAATTGACATAACATATTATATTTAATAAAATCTAAATTATATTGTTGTAATATTTTAACTGGTTGCATATAGTGTAATTGTAATAATTATATTTTATTGGGATTATTAATAATTATATTAATTTTATAAAAATATTTGTACGCCGGAATGGCAGAATTCAGTCCAGAACTATATATTCACTTTTAAGATTTTATTGTATTCATACCTGTTTTCATACAAATAAAAACTGATTGATTGATTGATTGATTTTTAGCCATATTATATAATAGTATGCAAATATTTAGAGTTACAATTTATCCATGCATCGACAAAACCCGAGTTAACTTATTTTTTTAAAATAATTTAAGAATTCGTCAACCGTATAAAACGATTTTTCTAGTAGCCATTTACTAAATGTTTTTTTTTATTTGTTAAATAGTAGCTCTTTTATGTCATTATCAAACGATCATAGATATAGTCTACACAAGTAGTTAATAACGATGCAGGCTATGTGTATTTTCAATGTAACTTTACTATAAAGAAAACAATCGAATTATTGAGCAATAAATAACACTCTTGTTTATTTAAGACGTTCTTTTTACACCTCTAAGGTAATAAATTACAACAGGTGGTAGGCAAGCATACAGCCCGCTTGATGAAAAGCGATAACCATAGCCTACAAAGGCAAGTATACAAAGAGTTAGTTGATGTAACTTCTCATTGCGTCTGGTGACCTCACTCGTTCGTAGAATCAAAACAATATTCAAGGGTATATTGGTAATTGGCTGCGGTCTTCTGTGAGGTGAAGGTATTTTCCCAGTCGGGTTCAACACGTCCTACATCTTTTTGGCCAGAGCCTAGTTTACAAGACGGCAGGGTGCATCATGTACAGAGGGAGTTCGCTTTGGTTTAAAAAATGGTGGTGAAAATCGTACACCCCATTATCATAGACCTATAACGACGAATCGTTTACTAGACGTTACTAGACGGCAGGGTGGTCCTTCTAGAGTCAGATAACTTAAAAGCAGCAGAAAGCAGTTAGATGCGGCAGGCTGAGGATCGTCTTTGGTGAAAAGCATTGGAAAAGGCCTATATCCAGCAGTGGGTAGATATAGGTTGATAATGATGATGATGATGAAGTGACATATAGTTTTATTGATTGCAATAATGGAAGCAGGTTTTTCGAACATGGTTTGGATTCCTAACCAATCATTTTACGATTTTTTTCAATGGAAAAGTGTTCAATAAAAGTTTGATTATTCGCGAAGGTTCTGGGACACAAAGCGAATGGCCCAGATACGAATTTATTCATTTTTCATGACGATAGCGACTCGTACCTCCTGGTACTGAATTAGCTTTCTTTCTGTTGGTGTCTCGTCTGTTTACGATTTGACTGAATTTTATATTGGAGCACTGACTTAGTTTTTATTCTGTGGCTAGAATAAATAATTATTCATATTTATATGTGTGGTTAGTGTTAATTGTGTATAATATTATATAAAATAGTATTCTACGCGTGTTGTTTAAAAGATACCTACTAAAATGTTATGCATGGCTTGATTGACTCCCAGCCATGTAATTTTTTTTTATGCATAGAAAGGTTGGCTGAAAGAAATCTCTTGAAGAGATAAGCTTACCTTTGTATACTGGTCTGTTCACTAATTTTATGTATTTATTGTTATGCAATAAAGAATAAAGTAAATGTTAAAAAAAATAAAGTTAAAGATTTGTTAAAAAATATATTAATAATATTACTATATTCTTTTAACAAATCTAAATCATTTTATTATACAACGAAACTCAAGTTTTAATAAGACAAATAACTTTACCGCTTTGTATAATAACAGTATTTATTTATCATTAATTTCCAAAATGTAACTATTTTTAAAATTTTTAAAGTTCACCTCCGCCGCCTAGGTGGGATTAGAACCCGCGACCTATCGATTAACAGTCGAGTGCTATTTCCAACTGCTACCAATAATATTTTTGATGGTGGCGAATTTTTGCATTTTATAATTACTGCTGTGAAGTTGCAAGTGAAGTGGCAATTTGGCCAAAATCAACTATTTAAATAATACAAATCTAGCTAGTACTTACATTCATAAAATAATATTTTTACCCGGAAGGTTGTGTTATGGATACTAGGTTTATTTCAACCTTTGTACATCGATTCTCTTCTAAAGGTTATCTGGAAGAGGTTGCTTTAAGCGACGAAAAACACAAAAGGTACCTAGTCTTATTGTGCTTTTCTTTAAAAGTTTCTTGTATGTAACTTTGTCATGTTGGTATAACAAAGAGTATTCTATTCTATTGATAAATATTAAAATTTTATCAATTTTCACACATTACATTTGTGAAAAATTATATCTTATTTATGTAAGTAATATTTTAGGGGTGTAAGTAGCTTACCACCATTTTTAGAGCCAAAGCCAACCTCACCTGTACGTGGTGCACCGGGGTCAACAAGGAAGGCCGAAGAGAAGTAGGGCGTGGCCGATTAAGGAAATAGTACCTTCACCTTACAAAAGACCAGTTTATTTGACAATATTCTTAACGATTATTGAGTTCCTGCGCGTGAGAAAAAATACAAGATGTGAGGAGATACTGCGTTAGTAGCTGGGGTACCAGCGCGTGAGCAATACTCCTTGTATTGTATACTTTACATCATGCCATGCCGTATGCTATGGCGGGTCGTATACTTGTTTATATACATTATTTATTGCACATAAATTAGCATAACATAGTTAACATCAAAAGTGTACAAAGGTGAGCTTATCTCTACAGCCGACCCTATAGGCAGTGAGAGAAAGAGTCGTTTGACGAATAATTACACTATGTGCGTATTTATTCATAAAAAAAGAGAAAAAAAAAATAGAATTAAATGATACTTTGACTCTTTAAAGAGTAATAGCAATAAGCATAAAAGATCATACATATCTGCTATAAATGCATTCATATTCATAACTGAGACAAATTGTTTGGCAACCGATGTAGTATAAAATAGGGCAACAGCATCTAAAATTTAATAATATTAAAATGGGCGACTAAAGAATCATCTTTAATATCAATAAACTATTACTATGCTTGTACACATAACTTGTAGTATTTCAGTCACCAATTTAGTAACTTTTTGTGGCAGATGTTATTATTTTCCAAAAAAAAAAGGGAAGGTATAGAGTTGTCACGGAACAAATACTCCCATAGGCACGTAGGATGTGTGTAGGCATTCAATCAGTCACTTTCCGTGATCAGGACTTGTGGGTGGTGTACGAGGGCGGCTATCAATGAGTAGACTAACAGGTTTTGCTATTTATTCACATTCGATGATGACAAATAATGTTATGTTTCGTCTCATTGTTCACGTTATTTTATGTAAATGATTTAAGAATTTATAAATACAGGTGTGTTTTTGCAAGAATACGACTTTTAATAATTTATTTGAAAAGTTTCCGTTTCACACTACATGAATTATTATATTTACATAACTTCTGCACGCGGATACGTCCCTCTTGAAAACAGTACATCATCATCATCATCAGGTCATTTTAGTCTCCACTACAGAAGCGCGACCCTCTCTCATCCGTCAGAGACAGAAGGAGGATTTGGCCTACACTCCACACGCTGGCTAGACGGGTTGGGGAGGACTGATCGATGTTTGATAATGTACCTATTTCCCTTAGTCGCCTTGTACGACATCCACGGGAAGGGACGGAGTGATTCTATTCTAGTCTGCCGGAAACCACACGGCGGAAAACAGTACAGAAGAAGTATAATATATGTATTGGTATAATATATGTATTGGCAAATAAATAAATATTATGTTTGATTCTATTCTCGGTACGTTAAATTTCAGTCAATTCCATTCAGCGGTTTAAACCGTTTCACGTCATAGACAAGACACATAGTAACAAACATTCATATCTGCCAAATTTTCACTTTTAAAATAGGTATTAGTAGGATAACTAGGTCTTGACACCGATAGCCCGTGAGAATTTAGAAAAAGGCGGATGTCTCTTACGTCACATAACAGCCAAATTTCAAAGTCCTACATTCCATGGTTTGAGCTGTGTTTATCAACTCAGCTCAAACCGTCAGCTAGCCAGTCACTCAGATTCTGACAACCATACGGCCCGCCTGATGTGAAATGGTAACCGTTTCACATCAGGCGGGCCGTAAAACAGCAACTCCATAAGAACATACATCCAGTCACAGGCAACATAGGAATATTTCTGTCAGAGCCTGATGAGCCAACTAGCAATAGTTGGCAGCGTGTACCACGTATAAGTAAGGATGGCTTTGGCTTTAAACATGGTTGTTATATACATCTATTAGTATTCTTTGTTCATTACAAATATAAAGAGTCAGTTCAACGTAAATAAATATTAATCAATATTATCATAAAGATTTTCAAAACACATTGAATGCCAACAGCTATGAATCTAGAAACTATCAAATTGGTATTTTATGCAACTTTCAGTTTCTATTTTTGTTTTATTTTTTTACGACATTGTTTTTTCTTATTTTTGAAGTGAAAGCGGAGTTGTGCACTTTTTGGGATGAGTAAAAAATGTTAAACTCGCGTCAGGACACGTGGCCTGAGAGAAAATTCGTAAGACGGAGGGAGCATAGACCGTCGGCGCGGCGTAGGAGAGGAAGTGATATCCAAATGGACTCCCCTTTCTACGGCGCGGCGAAAATGTATGCCTGCTTCTGCTGCTTATTTTTAATGTAATATAAGTTGTCATGTTTGTGTACGATAGCGCAATCAATGAATATTGTATTTTACCACATAAATGATAGTACTTTTATACTGATAAATAAAACAATTCGTGCGAAATTATTCCCTAACCATTTCAAAATATTCAAAAATGCACAACGTTCACTTGTTCAATGTTCAACGTTTCACTTCTGCCGGCATTTCCGGCAACACTTTTTTTATATGAGGGGGGGGGGGGGGGGGGGGTTAAGCGAGCATTTCGGTCACTTGATAAAAAGTTACCACAACCTATAGAAATCAGCAACATCAAGAGTTCGTGGTTCCGTTAGCAACCTTTTAAAGGAAAAATTGTCCATTTTTGATGGCTCCCCTGTCATGATTTCTAGTACATTCTTTTTCTAATATGCTCAAGTATGTGAAATATTGAGGCGCTCGATGGTATCGTTACGCGTGTCAGTCTAATCAAACACGCAAGTTAAGCAACGTCGAAGGTAGCCTGTCCATGGTTGGGTTTATTTATCTCGAGCTCCTACGTGCTTCGGTGGGTATGTTAAGCCCTCGGTCCCGGCTGCTGTTATTAGATGACAGTCGTTATGCCAAGTCAGTGGCCTTTAGCCGGCTTGAAAACACTGATCTCCGCCGACCCTAAGTTGAGCAGCGTGGTGGAGTATGCTCTAAACCCCTTCGATTGAGTAGAGGCTGGCCTCTCCTCAATCGAAATACTGGGATACTGATCCCAGCAGTGGGAATAAGGGTTGACGACGATGTGCAATATTTATTTTTCCACATGATAGCTTTCTCTTTTACATAACAGTAAACAAAAGTTTTAGATATGTTCTTGTAATTAAAACAATATTTATTGAACTCCACAAAACTCGATTAAGTATAAGCTATATATTTAATACCTACGCAAGTTGGCTATCTTTGTGTATGCTACGTTGGCCAAGTAAGGTAGAACAGCTTTCTACGTACATATCGGGTCGAGTGCCGAGCTTATGGTTTTCGAAACGCTCATCCATTCCACACGCGCTTGCCTCAACCCAGAATTGGACTTAACCGGTTCACAATGTGTTCTGTAATATAATAAATATTTTTTATTTAATCGTATATAATAATAATAAGGGATTCTTCGGTAAAACAAAAGAAGCTACCATTGCGTTAACTGCGTCGCTGATGTTAAATAAAAAAAAAAAACGGGTTGCACTCCGGGAGTGCCGGCAGAAGTAAAAACTTGAACATTAACGTTGTGCATTTTTGAATATTTTGGAATGGTTAGGGAATAATTTCGCACGAATTGCTATATTTATCAGTATTAAAGTACTATCATATAAGTGGTAAAATACAATATTCATTTATTGCGCGATCGTACACAAACATGACAATTTATATTACATTAAAAATAAACAGCAGGAGCAGGCATACATTTTCGCCGCGCGGTAGAAAGAGAGGGGGGTATCATCTTCTCCTACGCCGTACGGTCTACGCTCCCTCCGTATTACGAATTTTCGATAAGGCCACCCTGATCAGGACACCCTGACGCGAGTTTAACATTTTTTACCCAACGCAAAAAGTGCACAACGCCGCGCCGCTAAAGAAGTTTTCACGTCAATAATGTCAAATCAAATCAAATCAAATCAATCATCAAATAATATCAAATTATTGTCTTGTACTTGTCTTCTAAACATTAAATAGTAATCAATATTGTTCATTCAAATTATCTACATTATAATAAATAAATATTCCTGGTCAATTTACACAGCGCTGTCTAGTTCCAAATTAAGCGCAAAGCTTTTACTAAGGGTACTAGACAACTGATGAATGTACTTAAATTAATTTTTTTGTAAATACATATTTATAATACATTAGAAAACAATCATGCACACAAATGTTTGTTTTGTGCAGGATCGAACCCGCGACCTCGGAGTCAAAGTAGCATGTGCTTGCCATTCGACCAGAATATTGATTTTTCTGTATTTTTTCTTTTGATGTTATACTTATTAATTGCTTCGAACGAAAAAAAAAAACTTTATTTAGCTTACATAAAAATCAATCAATTCTTACTTCTTTATGGATGTGAGTCTTGGACAATCAAAGAAGATCTCAGGATACATATAGAAGCTTGAGAAATGTGCGCATGCCGACGGGTAGTGTATTTTTTTATTAGTTATTATTAACATAATAAGCATGTTTTTACACATTAGTACTTTAGTACTATTACTTATACCACAGTATAAGTACAACCAGTACTTTAACTTCATACTAGCGCCCACATCGGCGCACACACACAGCCAAGTCTCATTTACACGACCGCTCATGACGATTTGGTGCGCGGCGCGCGGTCGTGTAAATGACGCCTAAATCGGCGCACACACACAGCCAAGCGTCATTTACACGACCGCTCATGACGATTTGGTGCGCGGCGCGCGGTCGTGTAAATGACGCTTGGCTGTGTGCGTGCGCCGATTTAGGCGCTAGTATGGAGTTAAGTACTGGTTGTATTACTATGCTGTGCTTATACTGTGACATTAGTTATATGCCAAACTACAAAAGAGTTTATCGGCATTAATACTGACATGATTAGAAACTAACATGTTTTTGAAAACTCTCAAACAGCGTAAGTTGCATGTCTGGGTCGCGTGCTTAGGTGTGACTTAACTTACAATTCGTAATTAATCTGAGTTTGTAATTAAAAAAAAAAACAAAACCAGTAATGATAAAAAATAACTTGTTAAGTTTCGGGTAGAACGAGCCCTACCGTTTAAGCTGAAGCCGATTCAGATCGAGTTTTTTAATTCGAAAACTGGACTTCTGTTTACGTTAGTGAAAAATATTCTCAGCTCAGTCGATAGAGCTTCAGTGTCCCTAACAGCTAATCTGCAGCCCTACCGCCGAAGCTCGCCGATTACGATAGAATATTTTGATTCTAAAAATAGATCTTAGATTAAGTTAATGACAAACTTCTTCAGCTTAGTTGGTAGAGCTCTAGGGTCTCTACTAGATAAGCTTAACACAATTACCACCAGTTTAAGCTGAAGTTTTATTTTCGCAATCAAAACAATCCAAAGGCTTCAGCTTCAGCGGTAGGGCCCCAGATTTCAATCACTAGCAATCGACACCGAAGTTAGGTTTTCTTAATCTTAGACTCAGTTTAGGGTGTAGGAATCCTGCCCCCTTACCACCATCTCTTATTGCGACTCAATAATTGAGTAGATTGCTTATTCATACCAATGAATAAGCGACTCTATTCCATTTGAAATAGAGTCGCTTATTCATTGGTATGAATAAGCAATCTATTCAGTTATTGAGTCGCAATAAGAGATGGTGGTAAGGGGGCTGCTCGTTTTAACGACCAGGATTCCTACACCCTAAAAGGAAGTCATGGTAATGATATATATGGGAGTAGAACGGGCTCACGAGTTACGCCAAAACCTTTCGCTCTGCCAATGATAAAAATAAGTATGCAGAGCTTCCAACCTCCATTAATTGAAGATGCACTCTAAGAAGAAGAAGTTAAAAAGAAAAATGTAGAACGGCTTTGATTATATAATAGTATGTAGAGATCTCACTAAATAGAATAAAACAAAATCGAAATTATTCTCGAAGATCTGTTTGTGTAATATGTACTTATATTATTTCACATCGGCGAAACGATTGGTAGCCAGTTAAGTAGGTGCGAGTATAAACAGGTGATTTATTTTTTAAATAGTGATTCTATATATTTGAGGCACGTACAGATAGGCTAAAAGCGCTTCAACCTTGATATTTCGTCCTTTGGTCGTTCTTATACCTAGCGTAATAAGAGTTACAACCACATTGTGACTGTCAAGCATTATCTGCTCTTATCTGTACAGTTATTATGAAATCAAGCGTAACCCTTTGCAACGTTCTTATGTCGTCGGATTAGAGGTGGTTTTTTTACTGCATCTGTAGTGCGGTTCATTGTGCATACAAATGTTTTTTTTTCTAGTTGTCGAGTACTTAGTTGCAGGAATGATACATATCCAATTTCGTTACTGCCCTTATGTATATTTTTATAGGTCTATTTTGTTCTGGGTTATTTGCGGTATACTTGTTACTTGGAATAATTAATTTAGACGTAATCGAGTTAGGCGTCGGATATAATTTGCATGCAATTTGTTACGTCTGGTTTATACAATTTTATGATTTTATATAAATATTGAACATGATAAAGAACTCTGATATTTGTAATAATACTTAGCACACGACGTGTAGACACTTTGGAAACATTTTTTTGTATATTTTACAAGAATTGAGAAAAAGATCCACTTATTTTTTGGGCGATATTTTTTATTAAGGACTTTAAAAAAAATAGAAAACTAATATAAATAAATTAATGTAAAGCAATAAAATGATAGCAAAATAAACAAATATTAGACTGGTTCGAAATCGAAATATCATTTAGGGGATTGTATTCGGCTATAGTCTTCTGTGCTTTCTCATCTGACTGTTCCAATTTAAGCAAGAAATGCACCATACCCCATACCTTACCCGGAGCAATATACAATATTCTTTGGCAGAAGCCCATACTTAGGCTGATATGCAGTATGCGCTACGCATAAGGAAACTTGGTTTTAGTTCCTAATTTCAAAGAGAACGTTAGTTTTACCGGTGTACAAGAAATAATATTAACTATGAAGTCATTCTATAAAAATAAATGAGTAAATAAAAGGTTCTTTATTATTTATGAGAGCTTAACGTCACGAATTACAATATTTTAAAATTCATCGAATTTCATAGTTAATATCAGTCATGGTCAAAACGTGACAGAGTAGTTTTGTTCATAATGGAGTTGCATAAATTCTCAAAATAGTAATGACGCCATTTTAGCTGGAATACGCGCTAACTAATAAACCCATAATATATGGAGTACTTCATTCGAAAGCAAAAACATTGTATCTTGTTCGATTGTTGATTTTACGATCCTCAGTAATGTTAGCACTTATCACATAATCATAAATATTGCCCACTAGTTGCGCCCGCGGCTCCGCTTGTGTGGATCATATCATATCAAGCCGCTGAAGAATACAGCTATCAATCGATTATTAAACGAGGTATTCTTATATATATACAGTTTATATACTATATAGTACAGTATATATACGAGTATATACAGTTACAAAAGGGGTATACGGATTTGTACAAAAAGAGCGTCAGGTTTTTACAGGGTCGGCAACGCGCGTGTGATGCCATTGGTGTTATAGGCGCGCATAGGCTATGGTAACTGCGTCCCATCAAGCGGGGCGTATGCTTGTTTGCCACATTAGTGGTATAAAAAATATATAGGTAATATTTATATTAAAGACATGACGATGTAGCTACGTCTTAACTCTGGAAAAATCTTTTCCTCCTAAAATGCCAAACAAATGAACAAGGAGAACTTTTTTTGAAATCTTCAGTTTTTATGGATACGGGTCTTCCCTCAACCGAAGGGGTTTGGAGTACCTATACTCCACCACGCTGCCCAACTGCGGGTTAGCGGAGGCCAGTGTTTTCGAGCCGCCTAAATGTCACTAACTTCATCTAATGATAACAACCCGGACCGACAGCTTAACGTGCCTTCCGAAGCACGGAGGAGCTCAAGATAATCTAATGATAACTACCGGGACCGATCGCTTAACGTGTCCTACGAAGCACGGAGGAGCTCGAGGTAATATAAACCCATTCGTGTACAGGATACGGTCGACGTTGCTTAACTTGCGTGTTCAATTAGACTGACATGCGCAATGACGCCATTTCTATTATTTTCAATTCTTCATTGTATTAATTCCATCAAATCATGCCGCTTACAATTATTTATAATCTAAGTTTACGGGATGGTGAAGTTCCTACTTTTTGGAAAAACGCTAATGTAGTTCCAGTTTACAAAAATGGTTGTAGGAACGATGCAGAAAATTATCGTCCCATCTCTTTGATATCCACTATGCCTAAGGTCCTTGAGAGACTTGTTCACGATGCAATTTATCCAATACTTCATAACGTTTTTATACAAGAACAGCATGGCTTTGTGAAAAATAGATCCACAATTAGCAATCTTTTAGTATATACCAACTTTTTATTCAAAAGCATGGATGATCGTGTACAAGTGGATGCTGTATATACTGATTTCCGTAAAGCCTTCGACAGGGTGGATCACACAATACTGTTGAGTAAAATTAGTTATAATGGCATACGTGGCAATCTTTTTCGCTGGTTTCAATCATATGTTTCCAATAGAAGTCAAAAGGTTGTTGTTAATGGCTTTACTTCTACAACAATAACTGCGTTATCTGGTGTGCCTCAAGGCTCTATTCTCGGTCCATTGCTATTTGTGCTGTTCATTAATGACATCGGTAGTTGTTTTAAGAATAGCCATTTTCTTTTATATGCCGACGACTTAAAAGTTTTTCAAAAAGTTACCTGTGTAAATGACTGCTATAAGTTACAACAAGATTTAGATCGTTTATCCCTTTACTGCCAAGCAAATAAATTACAATTAAATATCTCGAAGTGTAAGTCTATAACCTTTACGAAAAAAAAAAAATTTAATTCATAATACTTATAGCATAAGTAATTCACCTCTTGAAAAAGTCGCCCTCATTAAAGATCTTGGCATTCTTCTAGACTCAAAATTGCACTTAAACACACACATTGACCATATAACTAATAGGGCATACCAATTATACGGGTTTGTTATTCGAGCCTGTCCTCATTTTAAACGACCATACACATATATTTATTTGTATTATTCCTTAATTAGATCACAGCTAGAGTATGCCACTGTGGTGTGGAACCCACTTTATAACATTTATGTAAATCAATTAGAATCTGTTCAACGAAAATTTCTCCGTAATATTCATTACAAATTTTACCATTCACGTTTACCGTATGATGAACTTTTGGATAAATTTAAAATTCTTTCTTTAAGAAACCGAAGGCTACTTCTTGATTCTATGTGTTTGTTGCAATTGTGCCACAATGAGTTTGATTGCATAAATCTAACTAATCAAATATATTTCCGTATTCCAAGTAGTTCTCAGCGCATACGCGATAACTATCCTCATCGTTTATTTATGTGTCAAAATTGCAAAACAAATGCCGGTGCGCGTGCACCACTACGCCGCATTATGCAGTCATATAACGAACACTTTAATTCTATTGACATATTCTCCCTATCTAGATCTGTTTATAAAAAGAAGGTAACTGAAGTTCTCCACTCCCTGTAATTGTAAAATTTCTCTTTGCAATTAATTTATTCTACCAAAAATGTATTCTGTTGTCTCTGTATAAATATATAATTATGTAGACATACTTACATACTTCTATGTGGATAACGATGTTGGCCGTACAATAACCTTATATTTTATAAGAACATATTGTTTATTAACATTCCATTGTACACGCTGTTTGTTGTCCTGAATAAAATAAAATAAAATAAAATAAATAAAATAAAATAAAATAAAATAAAATAAAAATTTAGTTCAGCTAATATGTACCATGACATTCATTGATTGTTAGGCGGTACGAAGTTCGCCAGGGCAGCTAGTGTCTTTATAAATCGATGAACGCCGGCTGCACGGCTTGTGACACATCTATCTCACTTCCACTCCATCGGCCGATGTTTTCTTATGAAGTTATTAAACTGACTTTATAGACAACCAATTATTTAGTTTGTAATAATACTCAAAGCAAAAGTGTTATAGTTTATTCAATAGAATAAACTATAACACTTTTACTTTGAGTCACGTTCTCATGTTTTCAAATTTCCCTACCAGCCCCCTTACCACCAACTCTTATTGCGATTCAATAACTGAATAGAATGCTTATTCATACCAATGAATAAGCGACTCTATCCAAAATTGAAATAGAACCATTTGTTTTGCTCAGGCCGCTCTGCATACTCTGTAGTGGACACCATTCCGCTTGATCATCCCGCTAAGAACAAACGACGCAGAAAAACTATGGAACCCGCCCCAAGCTCGCTAACTGTCGATTTGCGAACATTACGGGTCTCCATTCAAATTTGTATGCCATCCATGCTTTTCCTAACAGTACTCCACTTACATGATGATTCGGCACGTCGCACATTTGGAGATTGACATACAACCACGATAAAGCATTTGTCTGGTAGAAGGTTACAATAAATAATGCCCAAGATTGAAGACTAAATTGAATGATGAGAGAAATCATCAAACTCAAGTGTGCATTGGAGCAAATTGTTCTGTTTATATTTTATATGCTGCGGTCATTATGCCGTTTTTCTATTTCCTATTATATTGAAAGCTAACCTTGTACATATGATTTAACTTATCTATACTTCAGTAATTTAGAAATATATGTATAATCAAAAAATGAAAAATAAAAGTTTTGTTTTGAAATCGGTTTTATCGTTTTGGTGATTTGTAATTGTCATTTCTTTTGATGTTTACTCTGATTTGATTCTTGTGACCCCATGGACCAAGCGTTTTCACCCCAATCGTTTTAACATTTTTGAATTTTCAAAACAAATCACAGACAACTTTCGCGACATAAAAGTCACACCAATCGATTTGACATTTTGATATTTGACAACCAATAGTTACTGCATTCCTTTTTCAACTGACACTTTCATTTGTATGGGAAAACGTTTTTTCTTTTATTTTATATTTTCGTTAATTTTCCAATGTTTTTAATAGTTATTCTGCTATTCGGGGCGGAGACAAATCCAACAAATCAATAACCATGAAAATCGGTCCTGCGGTTCTCGAGTTATAAGTGTTCGAACAAACCCGACTTTGTTTTATATATATAAAATAAATAAATAAATATTGTCAGACAAATTAGACAGCGCCACCTAGCCCCAAAGTAAGCGAAGCTTGTGTTATGGGTACTAGACAACTGATAAACATACGTAAATACATTTTTTTTGTTAATACATACTTATGAAACATAGAAAACACCCAGACCAAGACAAACAGACATGTTCATGCACACAAATGTTTGTCCTATGTGGGAATCGAACCCACGAGCGTTGGTGTCGAAGCCGCGTCATTGACCGCTACGCCACCGAGCTCGTCGATATAGATTATCACGTCAAAAAATATTCCTGGTATTCAATGTGTAATCAAAGTGTGCAATCGCACACTTTGATTACACAGCGTGTTGATGACATGACCTGATTTTCATCACAAAAAATATCACATTTGATATTTTGTAGAAATTATGAATACTCAATAGTACTAATAGTACAGTCATTTGGTAGTTTTACCTGAAAAGTTTTCCGGGAGTTTTGAAAATTGGCAATTTTATAGATTTTGATGTGCTCTTTCCGAATTTCAACTTTGCCACCTCATATTTTTGCCGCTCGCGCCGCCATATTGAAAAAATGTTGCCTAAAAGCCGGTTTTTGGCAATATCTCATTTCTGACTCATTTTACGATAAAAACAGATTACACAAAATGAAACTAGAGACAATTCTCTACACTTTAGGTATTAACCTGTTTTTTTCAAAGTCAATAGTCTTTGCATACTAGCGCCGCAAAGTGTACTCCAACACGCGTTTTGATCATTACTCATATACATATACCCAATCTGTGACATTTAATTTTAACTAATTATATTGTGAATTATAGCAATATAAAGCAAATATATATATATTTAAAAACTACATACTACTACATACGTATGCTTCACAACATCTATATATATAAAAGAGAAAATCACTCACTCACTCATCACGAAATCTCAGAAACTATAACACCTACAAACTTGAAATTTGGCAGGTAGGTTCCTTATAGGGTGTAGACATCCGCTAAGAACGGATTTTACGATACTCCACCCCTAAGGGGGTAGAATGGGGGTTGGAAGTTTGTATGAAAGTCCTATGTTTTTGAAGCAAGAGACTTGAAATTTAAAATGTATGCTCTATAGATGGTGTGGAGGTGTACTAATAATGTATCTTTGGAAATCAACCCCTTTTTGGGGTTAAAACGAGGGTTGGAAGTTTGTATGAAAGTTCTATGTTTTTGAATTATATGACTTGCAATTTAAAATGCATGCTCTATATCTATAGACACCATCTGGTGTGGAGGTGTACTAATGTAAAACGGGGGTTGGAATTTTATATGTAAGTTCTACGTTTTTGAAGTAAGAGACTTGAAATTCAAAATGTATGCTCCATAGATGGTGTGGAGGTGTACTAATAATGTATCTTTGGAAATCAACCCCTTTTTGGGGTTAAAACGGGGGTTGGAAGTTTGTATGAAAGTTCCATGTTTTTAAAGTAAGAGACTTGAAATTTAAAATGCATGCTCTATAGACGGTGTAAAGGTGTACTAATAATGTATCTTTAGAAATCAACCCCTTTTTGGGGTTAAAATGGGGGTTGGAAGTTTGTATGAAAGTTATATGTTTTTGAAGTAAGAGACTTGAAATTTAAAATGCATGCTCTATAGACGGTGTGGAGGTGTACTAATAATGTATCTTTAGAAATCAACCCCTTTTTGGGGTTAAAACGGGGTTTGGAAGTTTGTATGAAAGTTCTATGTTTTTGAAGTAAGAAGCTTGAAATTTAAAATGTATGCTCTATAGATGGTGTGGAGGTGTACTAATAATGTATCTTTAGAAATCAACACTTTTTGGGGTTAAAAAGAGGGTTGGAAGTTTGTATGAAAGTTCCATATTTTTGAAGTAAGAAACTTGAAATTTAAAATGTATAGATAGTGTGGAGGTGTACTAATAATGTATCTTTAGAAATCAACCCATTTTTGGTGTTAAAACGGGGGTTAGAAATTTGTATGAAAGTCCTATGTTTTTGAAGTAAGAGTCTTGAAATTTAAAATGTATGCTCTATAGATGGTATGGAGGTGTACTAATAATGTATCTTTAGAAATCAACCCCTTTTTGGAGTTAAAACGGGGGTTGGGGGTTTGTATGAAAATGAAATGTTATTGAAGTTAAAGTAATTATGGCAGAAGGATTTTAACTGATATTTAAGTATAATATAACAATAAAAAGTACTTTAGGTTTTACAAAGAAGTTTTAAAAAATAATATCCGTCGACTTAATTGATTCTAAAAATTCGTCTAGATATTGATTGTTTTTAACTTTTTTATTTTTTTCCTTTCATTAGGTTTCTTTTCTTTCATTAGGTCCTTTCATTAGGTTTCTATCTTTTTCGAATGTAATTAAAAATTATTTGCAAATAACTAACTTCACGCGTACGAAGTCGCGGGCAGCCGCTAGTCATCATATAAAAGTAAATTTGGGATTGCGTCGCTACCATCAACAGAAGCAGCATCACGACAACATTCGTTCTGATAATATGTTTGGTCAATAACAGTCTCCGTTTCTTCTTCATCGCTATCTTGTGATGGAACTTGCGAGTTATCATAGGTACCGTTATTTACCGTTATCACAGGTAATCAGTTAAAATTTAATGTCACAGTTTGGGTGATGTTTGAGTAATGATCAAAACGCGTGTTGGACTACACTTTGCGGCGCTCGTATGCAAAAACTATTGATTTTATGAAAAAAGGTTAAAACATAAATTGTAGAAAATTGTGTCTAGTTTCATTTTGTATAAAACTGTTTTTATCGTAAAATGAGTCGGAAAGGAGATATTGCTAAAAAACTGCTTTTAGGTGCCATTTTTCCAATATGGCGGCGCGAGCGGCAAAAATACGAGGCGGCAAAGTTGAAATTCCGAAAGAGCACATCAATATCTATAAAATTACCAATTTTCAAAACTCCCGGAAAACTTTCCGGGTAACCACTATTTTTCGAACCAAATGACTGGACTATAAATTCATTCCATGAATATACCTACTTCCTCTGAGACCTATCTATTTTTTTATCGACGCTAATGACATGATTTGTCATTGTCATTTTTGCTACATTCGTCTACGTGTTTATTTTTGTAAATTGGATTTTAATAAGTTATTATATTTTATTATTTGTATACCACGACATTATAGGATGAGACAAATTTAATATTTAAAGTTTTATAAATGTTTAGTGATTTAGTTTTTATGTTGAAGGGTCAATTTTGTAATAATGAATTCAATCACTACTGCAACGAGTACGGCTGTTGGAGTCAATCCTGTACATGGTTTTAATGTTTTAATAGACTTATAGCAGCACTTTATTAGTTCATTTTATTCTATGACGTGTATAAATATATATATCTGACGAGCTCGGTGGTCGAATGGTTAGCAATGGCCACTTTGACTCCGAGGCGGGTTCGATCCCCGCACATGACAAATATTTATGTGCATGAACATGTCTGATTGTCTTGGTCTGGGTATTTTCTATGTATTATGTATGTATTTACAAAAAATGTATGTAAGCATATTATCAGTTATCTAGTATCCATAGTTACAAGCTTTGCTAAGTTTGGGACTAGATGCCGTGTGTAATTTGTCCAGGAATATTATTTATTTATTTATAATTATATCAGTATAAAGTATTCTCCAGTTTCGTAAATATTCTGGGAGGTAAATTGTTCAACAACCTATCTATCTACCTAAGTATCTTTGAACCAAAGCCTCATCTTTTTGTTTTCTATGTATTATAAGTATGTATTTACAAAAAAAAAAAATGTATTTAAGTACATTTATCAGTTGTCTAGTACTCATGACACAAGCTTTGCGTTTAATTTGGGACTAGATGGCGCTGTGTAAATTGTCTAGAAATATTTATCTATTTATTTATCTGCACGTAGTGCACCCTGCTGACTGACAAAAAGAAACAATGCTCTGTCGAAAAGAGAGGTAGGGCATTGAGATTTTTGTAAGCTGTCAGACTGGGGAAGTACCTCCACCTCACAGAATACTGCAACAGGTCACTAGGAAGTAAGGGGTTGCTGCGTTGGCAGCGGGGGTGGCGGTACGCGAGTGATAGTTCACGTTGCGAGTGTTTATATGGCTATAGTAACCGCTTCATATCAGGCGGGCCTTATGATGGTCTGCCAACCGACGTAGTATAAAAACAAAAGTTCGGTGGGGTAGCTTCATTATTTTTACCTGATCGTTAATATAATAATCATCATAGACTCGTATGCATCCTATGAAATGCCCTTCAAACGGAAGAGGCCTCATGTACTTCTCCATGGAGAATCATTTCTTGTACATCTACATAAGATATAGACGTATAAAGCAATACACCACGTTTAGATAGATTGATTACCTTGAATTAATAAAAACTATCGTCTACGACGGTCAACGATATTATATTTGTTAATAGAACTTTTGGTGACGTACCAATTACATTGTTTTAGACTATACCGTCTGCCCGTCGCCCGATTCCATTTGCGCGCACATCATCATCTTTGTCTAAGAGGATTTATCCCTGTGACTGTCCGATGGGAGTTCGTCAGAATCCGTGGAATCCGACAAGGCGCCGTGGACCCATTGCTGCTGAAGCTGCAAGTCCGGGACCTGCTGTTGTATCTTTGCCCACCCTCATCGGTAAGACAAAATGATCTTTTATTGCGATTAATTTTTAAACGACGAAAATCCAAAAAATACGGTGAATCTCGTCAATACCGCCATCGTCATCATCAGCGGGAAGGCGTAGCCTTACTTAAGGAGGATCTATGCAATCACAAACACTATTAAACAGACATCCACAAGTTCACTGTATTACTACGTACATATGGTCAGCATAGTTTTATCAGCGTAGCATTAGTGGCAATTTTTTGGAATGGACTGGAATATACTTATAACATGGACTTTAGTTAGACTAGTTAGTAAGTGCAACGAACGCTTTGAAATATGCTCTATGAATTATTATGAGTAAAGAAAGTTACCAGAAAGTTCCTCGAGAGATATCGCGGTGGAGTGGCCAAGCATTATTGTTACTCCTTGTTTTGCAAACGTGAGGTACTTACTGATTATCGGTCGGTATTATAAACTAAATATGCATTACATAAGATTACATCCAGCAGTATCCCTCATCATCCCTCAAGTCCTCAAGGCATGAGAATGCACTTATATGATTATACATAGTGTATACTATTACGTATTTTATTTAATATTTTATTACCAAAGATGCGTCACATTTAGGTGTTATTCGTGTTTGTCTAGAATAGGAAGTAAAAATAAAACTAGAGACCTTGTTTTATACTGCTTTACAATATTTAAAACGAAACTAAAAGCAGGCAATTTACATAAAATGAAATCCTATTAAAATTCCAACCAAATATACATTGCAAATATCTGCAAACATGTTTTCCAAATTGTAAACAATGAAAAACCCAATATTTCTCGCTACTTTACTTATACTTGTGGCATATTATTATGTTCTTAATGTGTTGTGTGAACAACTTGTATACGGTCATTTCTTTTGTGTTCACTATTAGTTTCACTGCGTATTGTTCACGAGTCTCTTGCGCTGTCTGTAGCTGATGTCATCCGGAGGTTTGCGCGAGATTATCACTTCGCATACACCGGCCTCGCTTCGAGCTCTGCGTCGGTACACATCATGACATCATACTCGTCAAACACCGCGAGCAATCTTTTTTCTCTTTCAAAATAAGCAAAATCAAATCTGTATTGACCTTTACATCGTCCACACGTGTATGTGAGCATAAATTTGAATACAGTTTAGTTAGTTTGTTTTTTATTTTGTCTATATCCATAACATCATTTTTGATTGCAAATTCTGCTGTGATCTCTAAGTGGTAATACAACTGCCTATTAGAATTTATGGCAGGTTGTATTTGGAGCGATCGTGGGCGCAAACATTGACCCTGTTCAAGGTGAGCTCTATCAGTGCACGATATCCAATAATAGTTCTGTTATAGTTTGACAAATGACACAGGTCACACTGTAGTTGAACCGAGATGCCCCCCGTAATCAAATATAATTTAAACTCTGTATACGAATTTAGGATAGGAACATACGTATTTGTTTTAGTAATATTCAAATTTCCTTAAATCTCTTTGTAGTGCTTGCTGGTCATTCCCTATTTCTACAAAGTAATTTTATTCAATTTTAAAGGTAAGCCGATTTGGTACGTATTCATTTTGACCGCACAGTCTGTATCTTAATTTGCTAACCCCCAGTTAATTTTCACAATTAGCTAAAGTAAACATCCTCGTTTCCACTAATGGCTATATAAATAATAACTGGCTCCAGCTTGCGGTAAATTCGCTTTTGTAGAGATCGGGAATGTAGCCTATATTGTACCTTCCCCAAGAAAGAAATTATGTTCGTACCGTAATTTTACGGCAGCAGTTTGGTACAGTCGGAAAAATAACGTTAGATAATCAAACAAAATGTGTTCGATTCCATTGAAATATAGCTAGTATTGCCGTTGTTTGACGTCAATCAGTTTTGTAAGCAAATTTAAGTTTGTAATAAGTAGAGATTATCTATCTGTGACTTAAGCATAAGCCGCCATCGGTTATTAAAGTGGACTTTGGGATACCTGTCGGATACAGACGATCCGATATAAGAGATAAGCCATAATTTAAGGTCAGATATAAGCCGTCATAATGGCAAACCAAACATACCTGAGAATTCACAAGGTTGTCGTTGTGGTTGGTACTGTGTGTAAGATCATCAGAACGCTCTTAAAAATATTGCCTTTGGTAGTGGAATTGCTAGCAATGCGCGAAAGACTTGTTTCCAACTTTGGTACTTAGTTTACAAACTTGGTAAAGTGTCAAATTTTAATTTGAAAAATAATTGCAATGTTTTGTCTTCCTATTACCATATCGATAACTCCATATTATCATCATAAGTGATACGAGTAAAGGTTTTATCAAATATGAACTCGTAAATGGATCATGACTTAATTTTTATAAGTATTCTTTGTATGAATTTCCTTACTACGAAGAAGACAGCATCATAACGGTATCGTCTTGTCTCGAAATTGGCTCCCGAACCTCAAGCCTTGAACTCACAGTTCGCACTACGTCTAACCATCATCTTCATCTACGTTTGACCATTGCATATTTATGTCTTCGTTCCCTTACTGACTGGCAACATGTTGCCTATCTGTAAGCGAGTCGTGGTCTAACCATGGTCTAGTCGACATGTTGAAGTTGCTGATTTGTTTTGCTTATATGCTTAACTCGTTGACTGCTACACATTGGATCTCGTAACACAGTCAACATGTTAAGTTAATCACAGCCTGGTTGGCGGCGAGGCAAAACAAGAGCCGATGACGATAAGAAACTTATCGTCATCGGCTCTAATTAAATTTGTGTTCTATATCTATATGTATGTCCCCTTCTATTATACTTGTTATTGTTGTTATAATTTTTTTATTGTACAAACGAAATACAAATATATTTTAAAGAATAGTAGAGTTACATGTACAGGGACGAACTTATCCCACATGGGATTTCTTCCAGCCAACCAGTTAATACATTATAACTATTAACGACGAATAATGGACAATTTAAAAACGAAATTTTGCTAAAATATTTTATAAATAAATAATTTGATAGTTTTTCAATGTTTCATCTAGTGGGCTTACGTGACAACTAAAATTTTGGAACATACGTCAAATCAAAAAGAAATATAGAAAAACAAATATGTACATAAAGTTTGCGCACAACCAGCCAGTCGCCAACAATAACATATAGAAAACATATATATAAAGCGAAAACTTAGGTACAATATACTTATATGTTGAACAATGGGTAACAATAATAACAATCAAAGAATGATGTGACAGTAATTAAGAATATAGTTAATATACTTAAGATATATTATCACGTATTTTCATAACATGACAAGTTAGGACAACAAAGATTGTATTAATCATTATCTTAAATTATTTTGACGACTAAAATTTGCCGTTACAGGTAAACCGCCTCAGGAGTCCCGTAGAGCGCGAGCTCCTGCGTTTACATTCGGTCAGAAACTTGAACCACCAGGCACTACTTCAAAGGCAGGTCCGGGACCCGCTACATATAACACAGAAGGGATGACAGCCAAAGGTAAGCATATAATGTATTGTATTTAGATAGAATCCAAAAGCTCTTACAAAGTAGGTAACGATAGAGCATTATTGTCAAAAAGTTATCAACATTCACAGGGTTGTTTGTTTGTTTGTTTGTAGTATCTTTATTGTACATAAAAAAAAAACATATCATACACATATCACAATAGAATTTCAAGAACATGTACAAAGGCGGGCTTATCTCTATAAGAGATCTCTACCAGCCAACCTTCTTGATGATGGAAGTAACATTCAGTTAGATATTAATGTCTTTTACCAAGCTATTCTCAAAACCGATTACGGACTTTTATTATTCACACTTATGTGCAGGAGGATGTCAAATTCCAAAGCTTAAATCTGCCGTTTGTTCGTGTCGTAAAAATTCGTTGCGAGTTTCAAGGTAGTCGAAGTTGTTTGGAAGTTGTACAAGAGGTAAATATTCGTGATTATAACAATAAAAAACTGCGATTTGAATCAAAATTTCACTAACTAATTGTTTAGTCTATAGCCCTGGTGGTTTCTTCAGAGCAATTTTCTTTTTCCAAAACCTTCTATTGAAAACATGCAGTTTAATAACAAAGACTCCATCTGTCGAGCATCAATAGTTTTTGAGAAAATTGTGAACATACATACGTAAAATATAGAATCTCCTTTTTTGAAGTTAGTTAAAAATAACAGATTACGATCGTCGCATTCGCGAAAGTATAACCAGCCATATGTGGAGTTGCGTGCTTGTTTCCAATTCTCGCCGAAACTGCTGTCCAAATTGCCTGCCTACGTTATTAGTCACATAATTTGAGAACCGAATATCTGGACATATTTCTAGTCTTTTTGGACGTGAAAGTTAATTTGTAACTGTCATTGATTTATGAATGAAGTTACTTTTGTCTTGTGGAAGGAACGGGATTAGGTCGGTGCCGAATGAAATCTGGCAATTTGTTCGCCAATGCTTGTAATATTATGTAGGTAAAGGTACATATTCACTGGCTTAGTTATACACATAAAATCAGACTTGTTTTATGTCTGTATCTATGGCATCGTAGTTGTTAAATGGGTGAATCGATTTTAACCCTTTCGTTGAAAAAGAAAGTACCTATCGATGAGAAAAATATATACTAATACGCCAAGCTTAACCTTTACTTAAGAATAAGTAAGCTGTTTTATTTAATTAAACAATTTGATACAAAAATGCTTATAAACGACTTAAATATGTATTTACTGTAGCATTTTATTTACTTTTATTGACTTGTTTCCGTGATAGAATGACAGATTGATCCGTCGTTGGCGGTGAAAATGCTTAATTGTTTCATCTTTGAAACAATTAAGCTTTTTAAAAGTTTAAATCAGCAAGCAGCTGTTTTCTATAATATGAAGGGATATGAGCAACTTCTATAGGTCTGATGGATTCGAAATTGGAAAAATAACATGGTACTTAATTCTAATCTGATGTAGCTGCGGTATGATGATACTATCATTTATATCCCAACTTTTCATAGCAGCTTTGCATTACAGCAGAGGTATCGTTTTATAATGAACAGTTTTTGTATAAAAGTAACCAGCGGCCGTACTGCCTAAACTGAAGCTGATTCCGATCGAATATTTTGATTGCAAAAATAGGTCTTAGGTTAAAGACAGGGCAGTAGGGTTTCTACTACTACTTCTAGTTTAATTTTTACAATAAAAAAATCGATGGTAAGTGAGGCTTCAGCTTCGGTTTAGGGTTCCAGGGCTTGTTGATGGAGCAGAAAAGATTTCTAAGTTAGGGATGTTATATAACAGCAATTCAAAACTATCGTATCGTAGAATATTGAACAGTATATATAATATGAACATATGGCTCGTGTTGCCTTTCTTTATCGTAAATTAAAGGTATACGAGTATATAAATTATAGGTAATATTTATATACTCGTATACCCTTAACCCTTATTATTATAGGTAGTGGCTTTTGATTACTACTGATCAATAACCGGGATACGGCAAATTAACTTGCGTGTTATTAAAATACATCTACAATTATATTAGTCGCGTTTTCGTAATGACATCTTTCCAATCGTTATCGCTGACTGAGCATTGCACCAATAAAGCGCACCCACGCAATTGTCTTGTAGCTATCCGAGCGAAGCAGATGCGCAGACATGTCGGCTAATAGAATTTACTTAGACTTGGCTATGATATCTAGCGTGGGTAGAGTCACAATTGTCGTTTACTAGATAATTGCACGTCTTTACTTCTTTAGACTACCTCAGAGTGAAATCATTTTGTTGTCAATTATATAGCAGAAGATACCTACCTATTGTGTTTTAGTATTTATCTAGTTTTCCCCTATTTGCTACCGCATTACCGTTTACGGAAACGTTAGTAAGATATACTTGTATCAAGCTACTTAGTGAGTCGCTTGACGACATATTTATACTTTAACTGGGTCATGACTGCAGTCTTCATTAGCATAAACAATGTCGTCTGCAGTGTTTATATTTTCTCCATATTATTGTAAACTATTGCATTGCAAGTCAACTTTCAAGAAAACGCATTTAAATACTGACATTACCACTAAATTCAAAAGTTTTATAATAATTCCTAGTAAATGAACTTCCTTAAGTTATGAATCCTGTGGACTATTAACGGTGTAGACATAATCGCATTGATCACGCTATATTTATTGTCATCGCTTGGCTCTAGAATCTGAAAATTATCAAAACATCTGTTAAACCATTATTTCAATCAATTATGTATACTATTTAAGTCATGTTTTTATAAATAGACAGTCTTTTTAAATGGCATTGGACAATACACAGTAAGTTTCTTTTGCTGCATTGGATGTATCCAAATAAGTCCGTATGGAACGAAGGTGATCGGCGTTGAGTCACTCGCCGTGTAGGTGCCCGGACAGACCCTGAGAGGCGACTCAATCGGTAACACAAGCTCAGTCGCACATCCAACACGCTTCAATAACCATTCTACTGAATGGTAACTACATAAACGTACATAGACTTGTTTCAATACAGGATTGAGCACTTAGTGATAAAGATTATTCCTTCGAGTGCCAGTGTGCGGATTTTATTAGCTTGTAATAATTCTAAGGTAAATGTTAATTAATTCATTTGTTAGAATAATAAAAGGTCGTTTTATTAATCTGTTTAAAGTGTAAATTGGCGTGTTATCGTTTTGAATAAATTTGCGTAGTAGAACTCGTAACATTAAATGGTTTAATGTTTTAGGATATTTGGAGCAGTTTAGCAGGCACTATCACATCATTGCCGCAGGTAGAATTGGATTAGGCAGGAATCAAAAACTTCAATGTTTCGTACCTATCTTTTGTAAAATTGTTTTCATTTCGATTTTTTCGAGTTTTATTTTAATTTCGAAAGCGAAAGAAGAAAAAAATTAATAATATGAAATATATATTGTGCAGCTCTATATAAATATAACAAGAATAAAGTGCTCTCATCTACGAGTACCATTGAACTTTCACTGTAACATAGTGAAATAAAAAAAAAGTTGCAAATGAGTTGAATTACAAATTTTAAAATTTTACCTATTTGTGATGGGGTGAATGCAGATATCGAATTTTTTATGTAAGAAAAGGGGATTTTTGGCATAAAATACATATCTTACCACAATTGCGTGTTCTTTTGGGGAAACGTCTAGAGACTCTAGACAGTCGTATCAGAGAAAATTTAAACTGATTCAGTCTACGTGTTCGAGAACATGAAAACTGACTCAGGCTTGTCACGACGTGATTAACTAATTTGTTTACTACAATAAAAATAAGCATGGTCTCATCTGTTATTCATATTTATGCGGTTTATTATTGTTTTGTAAAGTATATTTTACCTTTAAGTCAATATGTACTATATGAAATAAATATCTTCGTTAGTATTATGAACCACAATACAAATTTCATTAGGCATGTTGTGATCTTGTGTAAGTTATATAAACAAATTATTATTATAGCTTTTATTCAATGGCCATTAATGTTTTCCGTACAATTTCAAGGAATATCGTATACACGTATAAAAGTCTATTTCATACGCAAAAGTCGCTGATTTTTTTTGACGTGACAACAAACATGACGTATGCGGCGTTACCTCGCTCTGAGGCGTTATATTAAAAATTTCTTTTGAAAAATGCAAACATTCCATCAGTATTTTCTTAAGACGTTGTCACGTTCAACTATCGTCAGTAAACCGACTTTACAGACAACCGATTTTTTTTAAATATAATTAGACGGCGGATGCCACAGACTTGTCTGATGTGAAGCGGTTACTATAGTCATATATTCGACATGTCTGTTTACTTAGCATCTGTTAAATAAAAATCTGGGTAACTTTTAATCAAGGACATAATATTTTTTTGCCGGCTATGATACTCCTCCGCAACGCCCCATAAGGAACTTCGTTCCAATAACAATCGATTACATTTTGTATATTTGTGTATGATATGTATAAGCCATATACAAACGAGATACAACCTCTGCTTGAGTCTAGGTGACTAAATAATTGGGATATAAGTGGCTCTGCCATCCAGCCCATGAGGCTTAGGCGCAAACGCGTTAAAAGTAGGTATCTTAATATACCTATAATAAGTTCCCGACTGGGAAATTTTACTTATAACCCCAGGGCGATTATTGAAATTGTTGTGTTCCTGCGAGTAACTGCGGTTACGGGCACGAGCGATACTGCTTTATTGTACGCGTTCATGAGCTAGTATACCGTACCGCATCGCTTCAGAAGCGGTATAATAGCATCGTAGTATAAAAAATATATTCAATATTAATATGACTGGGCCAGGGCGGACGGTGGGCCCTGCAGCCTCTTTACACGGACGCTGGCCATCACCACGCGTCGCACCAACTCCTGCGCCTTGCGACTACGAACCACTCAAGGCTTCACGAGCGGTACAAGACCACGCGCCGGCATTCTCCATCGGTATCCGGATAAGTCCACCACTGCCCGGCGGCAAAACGCCAGGTGCAAGGCTCCACCTTGTAGCATGTCCTCACGTCAATCTACTTCTCATCCCTGATAAATTCTTGTCACGTTATGTTAATTCAGTCACTTGTATAATTTGATAAATCGGAAATTCATTTCATGCTACTGTTGATTGTGCTTCTATTACACAAGTAATTGTTTTTTTTGTTGCGTTGTGTAGGTAATTATGGTGGCACGCGCTAAATTCATTCCATTATGTTTTTTGACCTTTTTTATACGAGTTCTTTTTTCACTATACTTGTTAGTATTTTTTTGTTTTAAGTTATGTAGTAGGTGAATCATTTTCGTATACACGTACTTAGAATCCGATGTATCTAAATAAGAATACCATTTGTACGTATATGGGTAGGTAACGTTTTTGTATTTAGCTAGACGTGTTTTTATGTTAGTCGCAACAAAGCTATTCCAACCATAATTATTTATGTCTCTATGCTTGAGTTCAGATGTTTGCATTAGGGTGAAACCTCACTAAACGGCACTACGCGACGTACGTTACGGCGTTTTTAGTTTGTTCGCCTAATTTTTCCGCGCAGTGCTTCGTTGCCTGACGCCTGCTGCGTATTGTCATGTATTGTGGACTTATAACCTCGTATTATGATGAAACTGTGATCAAGACGTGTCGCATCGCTCCGCCTCTGGTGAGCAATACCGGTCAGTGAGGTTTCACCTTTACACTAAAGTTACTGTGATGTAAAGATTCATGATGTTATCATGTACTGTAGCTTTGATTTTATCATGCATTGTTACATTGTTGTCTGCATGTACAGTAAAAAAATAAGGTGGTCCTCAATTAGTACGACACTGCTTCAATATTTATATAACTTACTAAAATAAGCTTTTTGAATATTATAGTATGACATATTTTTATCAAAATTATGTTTAGCATTCAAACAAAATTAAAAATATATCTTGCGATCTTAAATCATAAAGTGGCGTTCACGTTCACTATCGGCTATTTATATCGTGAAAGCTTTGCAGTGTAGGTTTCCCTTTTCTCATTATATAAAATCTTGTAAATAACTAGAAGTGACATTATTGATTTTGTTTTATTCACATGCAGCATGTAAATAGCGGTTTCTCTTTTTGTTGGCAAAGGAAATGCTACGAAAAGGACCCCCTTAAGATTTTCCTATGGCTATATTATTCTATACAGTACAAAAATGTATAAACACTCAATTATTTGTTTGGTACATTTCAGCTCCGAACGTATATTCTATGCCACCTGTCCTCGGAGAAGCCAAGGAAGGCAGTAAACGGGCAGCCCCAGCGTTCAGCATCACTGGCCGAGGGAAGATCTCAGAATCAAAGTTGCCTATGCCCGGTCCAGGAACGTATACAACAGACAAGGCAGCGGTAGTCATAACAAAGCGACCACCTGCTTACACAATGGCCCCAAGAAGAGAAGTGAAGCCTCCAACTGCCGCCGTGCCGGGTCCTGGAGTCTATTGTCCTGAGAAGGTAATGTCATTTTAATAAATCGAATAATCATAATTCGTAACCTTTTTCAGAAGTCTAATGTCGGCACTGCTCTATCATCCAACTTTCCAACTGTCAGTCCACCGCTCCGTATATAATAATAAATAAATAAATAAATTCTTTATTTCTATAGAGTACATATACAAGTATCTGTTTTTAGTACCTCCTTTTAAGTATAAAAATACCTGTATTTGGAGGTACTCCTCTTCATTACAATCAGTATTATAAAGAAATTAATAAGTATAAGATAATTAATTATGTACCGGTATCGGCGGCAAACAACGGTATATGGAAATTTGTAGTTCGTCAATGATCTCAGGTTACTCGTAATTTCATCCATATTATTGGTATCGATGTGTCAGGTAACAACTCAATGTTGTTTTAGGTCCCTAATAGTGTTAGATACTAAAAATCCGTGGTGCACGGCAGTTGAGCTTCACCTTCACCAAAACCTAAAGAGATGGCTAGTCAATAGCCATCTCTTTAGGTTTTTAATGCCTTATTTGCCATATTGCTGTCTCTCACATTGCGAAGAGGACAAGTCAAATTCCAAAAGCTTCATAATCCTTCTAATTTCTTCTGATTAAATTCGTTGTCAGTTCCAAGGCAGCCGTAGACTACCCCCGGGACTGCAATGGACTTCACTGTTCATTGCCTTTTTTGGCGGTCCTCGCTGTTAATAATGGCTACACAGGAGACACAGTGGTGGGAATGTGTGGTGGTCCCGCTTACTCGTAATTTCTTATGTCCGAATATGGCCGACTTTTAAATAATATGGAATTGGATTTTACGATATGATTGTAAATAATGACGGGCGATTTATATCTATTCACATACTATGGGGTACGTCCTCTCTGCGCTCAACTTCTGTCATCATAACCGACTCATTTGTTGTGCAACTCGCATTGAATGTAATTAATACCGCAACTTAAAAATGACGTCTTTTATTATGTTATTGACAAAAGTGAAATTTCGATTCTTTTTATCAGGATGTGCTCGATGGCTTTGTTGCGTGCCAGTCTAATCGAACACACAAGTTAAGTAACGTCGACAGTAGCCTGTCCATGAATAGGTTTATTTATCTCGAGCTTCTCCGTGCTTCGGAGGGCACGTTAAGCCGTCGGTCCCGTCTATAGTTGTTAGATGATAGTCATTAAACCAAGTCAGAGGCTTTTAGGAGGCTTGAAAACACTGGCCTCTATCAACCCGCACTGGAGCAGCGTAGTGGAGTATGCTCTAAACGTCTTTGATTCATGGAAGACCCGTATCCCAGCAGCGGGGTGAATAAAGTTTGACGACGAATTGCATTTCTTAAAAATTACATCTTTTATTAAGTTTCTGTCCCAGTTGAAATTTTGAGTGTTTTTAGTATCTCAGTAGTCAATCGTTTTTGTAATCTACAGTACGGCAGCAACGTTGTTTGCAATCCCCATTATTTATTGTAAAGTGCTGTACCCATATTGTACACCACTGTACACAGAGTTCAAAATAGAACTGCTAAGAAAAAATAAGGAATTAATAATGGCTTTTATATTATTTATTTATATGTGGAATGAACTTCCTGCGAAGTTTTACCCATGAGACAGTGTGAGGTTATTCAAGAAAGGCGTAAAGGGGTTTTTTCAGGGTTGCCAACGCGATGCTGCAATGACTACTTACTTTCAGGCAGGTTGTACCCTAGTCGTATAAAAAAAAATACTGTACTCATGTACGTGTAGGGAGTCTGGCTTGATCGATCGTGAGTTGGAAGTTGGAACAGGTTGGAGTCATATGGTATGACTCCAATACCAAATGACTCCAACCTGTTCCAGGATGGAGTCATATGGTATTGGATGGAGTTAGTTGGATGATCGTGTATACCGGCATTATACTTCACTTTATAATGCAGCTTAATCCATTTTCTCTAACATTATGTCCAATAACATCACTAATCTTTTTATTAATAACAAAATAAAGCTTGAAGGATGCATTATATAAAATACTTGTTTGAAAATTGCCAAGGTGTCGTTGAAGCTCCAGTATGCAATACTTTATTATTTAGCAATGTTGGTGTAATTAGTTCACTGACATATCTATAGTCAAAGACAATTCATCTGTATACGGTACATGCTGCCAACCAGCAAACTAGCAACTCTCTCCAACTAAAACGTCAAGACAAGCACCATATAAAAGGTCGCAGCCAAATAACATTTCTCGACACCAATGTTTTGTAAGTGAGCAAAGTTTCTAGCTTGGTTGACAACGCGTAATCTGTACTGGCTTCTAATTAAAATTGCTGGGTCCGACCTCCTTTACCAGACCCTCATTTGCTAATCGGCAACATATCACATTGTTACTTGTTACTGGATTTATAAATTATGGCGGGTCATTTAGACTCCTGCTATTCCTAATAGATCCTTCCTTAATAATATATTAAGCAATATGGTAGATACGGGTCGTAAAACATGCTAACTGCAACTGACAGGGACCTTACACTATCGCCTAAAATGCCAATCCAGATCGATTTTTTTGGTTCCTTAAATAGACCCTATGTTTAATCACAGACCACAACCGTAGGTTAAGTGGTCTCAGGTTTAAATTAGTAGCAAACTTCTTCAGTTTAATTGGTAGAGCTCTGGAGTCTTTATCAACTACGCTAAACATGATTACCACTAATTCATGGAAAGTAATATCAAATTTTACGTTCATGATCCAAAAATGCGATCCGAAGCAGGAGCTCTACCGCATGAACTGGAACCGACTCCCATCGGATTTTTTGATTGCAAAAATCAAACTACAGCGTATATTGGTAACAATTGTGTTTAACTTAGCTAATAGAAACCATGAAGCTCTACCGACAAAGATAAATATGTTTGTCAATAACTTAAACCTAGGAACTATTTTTGGGAATCAAAATATTCGAAAGGAATCGGTTTCAGCTTGGGAGGTGGAGCCCTAGGTCTTCTAATATATCTTAACATTTTAAAATAACCTTTTAATTTTTCATTAACTTCTCGAGTCCATTTCGGCATAAACGTATCTACCATGATAATACAGCTACTAATAACATTCTACAAATAAATACTAACATCATATGCATTATATAGGTTTGTGTGAATCTACCATGGGCCCCAGCGCACACCTTTGGTATACGACACTCGCAGTTCGCCGGCCAGGCGGTACACTACCCCGCTCCCGAAGGAATCACTGCAATCTAACCACCATCTGTCTGTAATCAGCTTTACCATCATCATACTTGCCTCTAACATCGAGTCTTAACGTACTGATAGTTTTATATAAAACAAGCTTTAATATACCTTACATTTATCGTTTTCATGTTACTTTAGTTAATTATGAAATTGGTAATTAAATACTCCTGTAAATAACTAGTGATAAATTTTATTGATCTCATTAACAGCTAGTTTAAATTATTGATTTGTAATAAAAATAAACTGCTATCTGTATGTATATTATATTTGACTAAACTTATATATATGTTATTAGGGTTCAGGTTTTTAATTTAAAATTTACGTTGCATGCTGCTTGTGAGTATTCGTGTCAAGTATAAGGTATTATTTTTGTTTATCTTTTACCCCTACATGATCTTCAAATTCGCTTTACACCATTGCTTATATGATAGATGCCTTTCAAAAATATTAATTAATCAATTGGTCTATTTAATAGTTATACTAGTATTTGTAACCATTTATGATTGAGAGTAATAATAATTATGTGTTTAAATATGTTTAAGGGTGACGTGGTTCAACGTGCGAAATCACCAAGATATACTTTTTCAAGTAAAATGAAGACAGAAAAAATTGAACACCTTCCGGCGCCCAACGCTTATTGTCCTGAAAAAGCAGATAGATTATTAAGAGAAAAGTCGCCAGCGTTCTCATTTAGAACTAAAACTGATATCGTGAAGGTACACGATGCGCCTGCACCCAATGTTTATTCACCTGAGAAGGCTTTACATTCATTGAAAAGTGGACCAAAGTATACACTGGCTGGGAAAGGTGCTGCTGAGAAACATGAAGTAACCCCAGCTCCTAATTCTTACAATCCCCAAAAAGCTGACAAAATTTTACATGAAAGTTCACCTGCATACTCGATGCGCTCTAAAGAAGTCATCGAAAAGGTTCAACAAACACCCGGCCCAAATGTTTATGCCCCAGAAAAGTCGATGCATATGTTAAATGGTGGACCCAAATATACCATTTCTGGAAAAGTTGGAACTGTTCATATATCAGATACTCCTGCACCAAATAATTATAATCCACAGAAAGCAGATAAAGTACTGCACGAAAGTTCACCATCTTATACCTTTAGAATTAAAGAGCAGCATGTAGTACGGAGTGACTCGCCAGCACCCAATCTATATGCGCCAGAAAAATCAATGCATATGTTAGACAGTGCTCCAAAATTTACAATTAGTGGTAAAGGTTCCTCTGCTAAAATCCAAGACACCCCTGGACCTAATGTTTATTGTCCTGATAAAGCTGACAAATTGCTGCATGAGTCATCCCCTGCGTATACGTTTAGGCCTAAAAATCTAATAGGCAAACCAAGTGATACTCCAGGACCAAACGTATATGACCCACACTTATTAGATGGAACTCCGAAATATAGCCTATACGGAAAGGGTTCTGATGCTAAACCATCTGATACTCCAGGACCAAACGCATATGACCCACACCTATTAGATGGAACTCCGAAATATAGCCTATACGGAAAGGGTTCTGATGCTAAACCATCTGTTACTCCAGGACCAAATGCATATGACCCACACCTTTTAGATGGAACTCCGAAATATAGCCTATACGGAAAGGGTTCTGATGCTAAACCATCTGATACCCCTGGACCTAATGTTTATGATCCACGTTTACTAGATTCGACGCCGAAATTTACAATTTCGAGTAAAGGTCAACCAGGAAAAATATCTGAAGTACCAGCTCCGAATGCTTACAATCCTCACCTTCTTGATAATGCCCCAAAATTTTCTTTAGCTGGTAAAGGTCATGAAGGAAAAGTCTCCGATACCCCAGGCCCAAATTGTTACGATCCACATTTGCCAAGTAGTTCTCCGAGATATACAATATCTGGGAAAGGCCCTGATGGCAAAATATCTGAAGTTCCAGCTCCAAATGTCTATAATCCTCGGATGCCAGACGGTACACCAAAGTTTACAATATCAGGAAAGGGTCATGATTCAAAGACATTCGATGTTCCAGCACCTAATAGTTACGATCCTCATATTTTGGATGGAACTCCAAAATATACAATAGCTGGTAAGGGTCAGCCAGGAAAAATTATTAACAATCCGGCGCCTAATGCTTATTGCCCAGACAAAGCCGATAAAGTACTGTTAGAGAGTTCTCCAGCATACACATTTAGAACTAAACCATCTTTACTTAAACCAGCGAATAATCCTGCTCCCAATGCCTACGATCCAAGCAAGTATCAATATATGTTAGATGGAGTACCAAAATATAGTTTTGGTATTAAAAGGCCAGATGTTAAACTATTTAGTAACCCTTCACCAGATGCCTATTCACCTGATAAAGCTGATAATATTCTATATGAGCACTCACCATCGTATACATTCCGTCAAAAAATAGAGGATGGAAAAGCAAATGCTACTCCGTCACCGAACTTGTATAATCCAGAAAAAGCTGATAAGATTCTGTGGGATAATGGTCCACGATATTCCTTCAGAATTAAAACAAATGCTCACAAACGTGATAATGTTCCTGCACCAAATACTTACTATCCAGACAAAGCCGACGAAGTCTTGATGCCTCATGCTCCACAATACACATTTAGGATGAAGACCGATACGGTTAAGACTTTCGATACTCCTGGTAAATATATTTTTAATAATTTAATATTTATATAATATGTATAAAAATACTAGTTATGTGCATAACTAGCAGTCGCTCGCGATTATGTCCGCAAATAATTCACTCAGACAGATTTTAAATTAAACCGCATCCAATTTCGTACAGTTGTTTTTGCGTGATACAAACATACAGAGAGACCGACAAAAATTCTTAAAAGAATAAGATCTTAGGATCATATTTTACCAACTTCACCTGCACGTGGTGAATCCTGCAGATTAACTGACGAGACAATAATTTTTGATAAAAATAAAAATTATTGAAAATCCGTCAATTTTTTTTTATTCTATTGGCAAGTGAAGTATAAACTAGCCTATTAAATGTCACCAGAGTTAAGCACATATTACATTATTCGTGTGTTGTTCAGGCTTCTCGCCTTCGGATCGACACCCAAATATAAACTCGTTATAATAATATGTGCCTTAATACCGTTGGTGAATAAATTTCTATTATAATATTACAGCACCAAATTCGTATACGATCCCAACCCCAGTGAAGACACCATTGTATACGATATCTGGAAGACATAAGGAGCCAATTGATGAGAGACTTAAAGTTCCGGCACCAGGCGCTTATAGCCCTGAAAAGGGATATAAATTTGTCTTAACATATTCACCGCAGTACACATTTGGTGTTAAAATACACACGGACAAATATGCCGAAACGCCTGGTAAGAATCATCTGCAATGAGTATTTATTTGTATGTATTATAAACTTTCTTGTAACTTGGTAACAATAATTTTCTGGTGCGGTATATAACGGTCAAGTCAAAAAGTATTCTATTGTCCATATATACAATGTTGAAAAACATATAAATAACCTATTACTATAAAGAAGAAATCGTCAACAAATAAAAAAAAAAATTCGTCATGGTATTATTCAGGCGGCTGTTAATACATTTCAGAAGAGAACACATTTAGTCGAGCCTCGGATAAGTGCTTGGATAAGTGTGCGTTTATCTTAACCAATACGCGTTGTACATTTGGCAATGCAGCAAAGTGAACCTTAATACTTTTTGATTTATACATTTTTATGTACCGGTATATAATTTTTATGTAGCGTTTTAAATTTCTTTATTTTAATAGAAACATAATTGAATTTTATTTATGTTACAGCTCCCAATACATACAGAATCCCATCAGTACTTGACACGCCTGTGTATACGATGTCAGGGCGACACAAGGAACCGGTCGACGACCGAACAAGAGTTCCAGCGCCTGGCACCTACTCACCGGAAAAGGTGACTATCATATTTAGAACATGTTAAGTACTCTTGCAGCATATAATACATACGTTACGTCACGTCAACGACTGATACATTTCATTATCATATTAAATACCTAAATTGTATTATTACTTAGGTATGGGTATTTCGTTAATCAAAATAATTAAAGTTTACTGAAATCTTCTGTTAAAATTACTTAAATTGCGGGATCGATTAAACAGATGTTCGTAACGGGGATCTCTTAGTAATAGTTTTACAATATATTTCCATAGCGATGTACGTCTAATAGTGAATCAAAGTGACATCCAATCTCCAATAGTGAACTCTTGTTTGTGCTAAATTCGTAATTAATTGCTCACAAAACGCATTTTTCTTGTTACAGGTGCAGTTTAATAACACGCCTCAAATTACATTCGGGATAAAACATTCTCCATTACTGGGCCAGCTTAAACCTTTACAACCTCTACGACCCACACAGAGGCCGCTTACCGAAAAAATCACGTCACAAACAACCCAGAGCAAACTCGTAAATGTGCAGACTAACAACGAAATTATGGAAAATAATAACAACGTAACTGAAAATGTAATTAAATACACTACGAACGAATCCAACTCGCATAATATCCAAAATGGGCGAGTTCATGTAACACATTTGAGAGAAAACGATATCCGGAGTTCCACAGTTACACCGGAGCCAGTACAAGAAATGTTGACTCAAGAAATTGTCTGGGTACCAGAACAACCTCCCCGCCGCGGTTCCTATACTATTGACAAATGCGATGGATTCACAGAACGTTACCAGAACAGTGAGGTAATTCCTGTTGAAAACGGTATGATCCGAACAGCAGCCCAAGGGGAACGTGGAGCTACGGCTACTGAAGAGAGCAGTAGTGAAGTTATAAGACGGGAAGGTTTCGAACAAAACGTATCAAAAAACGTTAAAAACGCCAGCGCTCACGAAAAGAGTCAAGCTACTACAGAAGAAGTTCGCTCTGGTACTGAGGTACAGCATCTTCCAAATGGTGGTATTGCCAAAACGACAACTACTACAACGATTCGAAAAGTGGGAACAGCAGCTAAGACTGCCAATGCGTCTACCACGGTGACACGCACAGCAACTGCAGTAACTTCTCGTGATATAGGTGTCAAATAACACTAAGTCTGGCCGTTAACATCAGGTTTCCAATGCAACAAAATACATCGTAGGATGCTTCAATTGGCTGAAATAATGATACTACCTACTTAACCCTCGCTTCTAAGCAATTTAACGAGCAACTGCGTTCAGACGATTTAATCCTTTATTTGAGCACTTGTTTACAACGTTGATATTTTATATTCCTACAGCGTCCTCGATTCGTCTCTCTATGCATAATATTATAGACAGATGTGATCTCTAAACGTTGATACTGATTGCATGTTATTTATTTCATTCTACTCACCAATATTAGTGCTGTTATAAACTAATTTTAAGGAAATCATTATATTTCATAATTCAATAACGTTAGGTTTAAGTTTTATTGTTATTTAATACAAATTTTATTAATAAACTTTTATTTTTACTGAGTATATTTTTTTCGTCCAATAATTTGGTGTCCATGATGTGATTTGAATACACTAGCATCCGCCCGCGGCTTCACCCGAGTTTTTGGAAAAGTCGTCATTTTTCGGGTATCATAATGCCTATGATACCCGAAAAATTATGAAATTAAGCCTATGACACTCACAAGTAACGTGGCTTTCTATTGGTAAAAGAATTCTCAAAATCTGTTTAATAGATCCAGAGATTACCCTCTACAACCTCACAAACTTTACCTCTATATAATATTAGTATAGATGTTATTTATGTAGCAGTTTTCGCCTCACCACTTTGTATACTTGTATCCCGGTATACCATGGAAAATTCCAAGGGTTTTAGCTAGGCCTGGATGGTGGTGAGTCATTGGTATTGACATGTTATACATATACTGGCAGACTCGGACACACTTTGCTGCAGTACAATTTATTAAAAAGTTGATTTTTTGGACTCAAGATGTTGACTCGATTGACTCGATTGAAGATGTTGACTTGATTACGACGAGGAGACAAGCATACGGCCCGTCTGATGTGAAGCGGTTACCGTAGCCATATTAATGCTCGCAATATAAAATATCGCTCGCGCTCTGCCACCCCCGCTGCCAACGCAGCATCTCTATCATTTCCTTTTTTTTATATAATACTAAACTATTAAAATTACAGTAATAAAAATAAATTGAGCCAAATTACACAGTGTGTAAAATTTCTATAAGATTTGTTGAGTAGGTAGTTTCGGAGCAATATAGGTATATACGAGTATATTTTTATCCGGTGGCAAACAAGCAAACGGCCCGCCTGATGTGAAGCGGTTACCGTAGCCATATGAACGCTCCCAACACGAAATATTGCTTGCGCGACGCCGTCACCGCTACCAACGCAGCATCTCATTCCTTTCTGGTGACCTCACTCACTTGCAGGAACACAATAACGCTTAAGGGAATTGTTATTTGGCTGCGGTAATATATGAGGTGGAGATACTTCCCCAGATGGGCAGCTTACAAATACACTCTAGCCTTCCTCCCTTACGCCAGAGCCTCTTTCACTAGTCGGCAGGGTGCACCACGTACAGGTGAGGTTGGATTTAACTCTAAAGATCGTGTTGAGACACTACACCCCGACAATAAAATATACAAAGGTTACTAAGATTGATGCAATCTATGTCGATGAAGATGTGTTTTGTTTGTCCAGGATATGTTCGAACACGACTAATCCATTTTTAATGGGATTTTTACATATAAAGAGGCTAATAAACATTATTATGTGTGATAATAAATTCCTGCATCAAATAAAAAAAAAAAGTTATAAGCGATGCAAAAATTAAATCACGGAGACGAATTCGCGGGTAACAACTAGTAAATGAATATAAAGAATGTGATGATGGACGTCTGAGATGAAGAAATCTAATATTACTACAGTACAAAGCATAATATTCAGAGAATTCCAAACTTATGGATAACGTAGACACACAAAACAGAACGGGGCCATACGACGTAGTTTTTAAGTTTAAACCTTACTAATACTATTAACTACTTATTCCTGCTACATGTTTCGGCAAATTCCATTATCCTCAAACATTTTCAACAACTTTCATCTTCAATTTATCCTCGAAAATATTTCTGAAGCCAAGTAGTTTTTGAGACCGCCGCAGTAAACTGCAAATTGTGCAGGTTGCTACCACGCCAGCCGGAAGGCCTCCACTCAATTTATCCTGAAAAATATTTCTGAAGCCAAGTAGTTCTCCCAGGGCGGAAATTATGTAATCGCCGGGTTCGGGAATTCTATTGACCTGCGGGCGGCCAGCGGACAGCCGTTTCACCTGATCTCCCTGATCGCCGCACCAACATGCCGCGCCTACACCACTGGCAGCAGTTTGACATCTACTGGTCCCCCTGCTCATCGCCGCTGTTAATCCTGGCTACACAGGACTGGTACGTATGTGTGTCGTAATGTTGTGTACGATAGACACGTGTTGTTGACCAAAGCGTATAGGTCAACTAATACAGCTACCCTGCCAGTACTGGCTGGGGTTCTTTCGAGGGACCTGGAGGTGACGCGTGCTGGGCGCTTGGAGGGAGCACGTAGAGTAGCGTCAAGTAGACAGTTGAGCAAACGTAAGCGCAAAATTGGGATTGTAATAGCGCATCAGTCTAGCAGGGTTGCTAGACTGATGACTCACAGAGGAGGGATTTGGTCCGTTTCTTCCCGGAGGTGGCCAGCCGGCTCGGGGTAACCTAGGCCAAGCTCGATTACCAAGCCTCCCAGATTTATGTGGGTCCCGGCATTTTTAGAAAGAGATTGCATGATCAAGGTTTGGGTGAATCGAGTATGTGTGCATGTGGGAAATGTGAGGAGGCTGTCCTCCTCACATTCTCCATCTGTTTCATCATTCATCATCCATGTGATCTCTGTAGATCACATTCTGTGGTTCTGTGCAATGTACGATGATGAATGGGATTCGACGCAGAGAAGATCTACCGGGTCTGGTGTATTTCACCGATCTCGTTTTCTCGGCGGCCAACTTCGAAGCTCTGCGTAGGTCCACCGGCCCACGGTTGGTATGCGCGCAGGAGCGAGCAGAGAGAAGAAAAGAGAGGAGGATGAGAGCATGTGGGAGAATGCGAAGGTGTAGGAGTGTATGTTGCGGCCCCAGAAGGGGAAGAGAGCTTGAATGACTTTCAATGAAAGGGCCCTTGTTGGACATATTGTTAAGTAACTTGTCAAGAATTGCCCGCGGCACGAAAGAGCCTCAGAACAAAGTGCCGCGCGCGCATTTTGCCTGTTATTTTTGCGGTGTATAAGCTCCAAAAAAAAAATATATATTTTAATTTAATTTTATCTATATTATATATATTTTATCTATAATATATATTATATATTTTAATTTTATCTTATATACGTAATTTTCGAATGATGATCTTGCCCCACTTATTAGCTTATGAAACTATCTCATGTATCTTTTTAGGAGAGAGATTATGTCGTATCTCTGGCAGGAGTAACTTTAAAACTATTCGCATGTAAAATATTTGTTTTATCGTTAGGTACAATACATTTTTCAACAATCATCGAGGCGGATGTGATAATTTGTGCTGGTAGCGGAAGTTTTAAGTCGTGGACTCTGGATAAATGGGCAGTGAACTACATTGTATGCCCACGCAGTCACCGCGACGACGCAGTAGTAGGATACAAAAACCTACTATTATTATTATACTAAAATGGTGTCGCATAATAATGTGTTTTTTTTTTCGCACGAACACAAACAAACGTAGAGAGTTCAATGCTCAATAATTTATTGCTTTTCATATGTAAATTTTTATACTGCTACTAGCGATAGCCCGCGACTTAGTACATGTGAATTTTCATTCCCTTTTTAACCCCTTAGGGATTAATTAGATAAAAACTCTTGTATCTTTCAAGTCGAACCAAACTACACACACGTGCAAAATTTTATTAAGATCGGTTAAGCAGTATCGGAGTTTGTCGCGGACAACTTCGTGACATGTGATTTTTATTTTAGCTGACCCGGCGAACTTTGTACCGCTATAATTGTCACGTCAACCTCACTTATTTTTTTTGCCTTCCCGGAACCTCTCCACTAATACTTGAACTTTATGGTATGGTATTAAAGTTCAAATTGACTTTTAAGTATTATTTTGTTTGTAATAATAATATTACGAATCGTTTGTATGGGAGATAGAAAAGTGTTGTTTTTAGACTATTTTCAAGCATTTTTTTAAATTTTCTTTGCGTAAGAACCATCCTTGTACTTCAAGGAATATTCTAAAAAAAGAGTTAGTGAAATCGGTCCAGCTGTTCTCGAGATTTGTGCTTAGCGACACATTCAGCGATTATTTTTTATATTATAGAAGATGAGAAAAAGACGCGACAACAAGCCCGCCTGTTGATTAGGAGTTACCGCATTATTGCAGCCACCCATAGGCTGCGTGCTTCACCATGGCCTTCACTTGCCGACCCCATAAAAACTACTGTACACACTTTTGAGAATATATTTTTTGAATGTAGGACATAGTTATAAGTTTATAAAAATGGCTGAATCGCTGGAGGTTCTCAGTCGGAAGCTAAATCTCAATGCCGCTTCTCGAGCCTGAGACTGAGGATGAATTTGGACAAGACAAAAGTCATGTATAACGAATACATTATCTCCAGGCTGTTGACAATGCGGCAATTGAAGTGGTAAGTCTAAGACAACGTTTATCTGGGACAAGTAATACAGCTTGGCCGGGGTAACGTCAACAAAGAGCTTATGTTCAGCAATGACGCCCTTTGATAATGAAACAAGGAACATACTCGTATTTTATATGTCATCCATAACAGTTTTCGCAGGGCACGTCATATAATAATAATATAATAATAACATTTATCAAAACACATATCGTACAACAAACTTCTCAAAGGGGCCTCTACGCGTTGGATCCATATCTCCGCGCATGCCTATCAAATGACCGGGCTTGACCCGTGATTTAAGAGAGATACATTTATAGGAAATATTTTGGTACCTTGGGCTACATTATTTCAATTTCCGTATTTACTCGAAAAGTATCTTTACATGACCAAGTGCGGCAAGTGAAAACATGTACACTTACATGTATTCACTCGCCGCACTAGAGATTTTTCTTATAGTAATTTTTCTTTACATTTGCTCGAAGAATGTAAATGTTTTGACATAATCACTTTGAGTCAACTTGGCCCATCCCATGAACCATGGTCCCACATGGCTCAATGTGGTTCAAACCATGGCTATACTTAATCCAACGTGTGTCAATATAACCCTGTCGTCGTCTACCCTTACTCATCCCACTGCTGAGATACGGGTCTCCACTCAGTCGAGGGGGTTTAGAGAATACTTCACCACGATGCTTAAGTGCGGATTAGCAGAGCAGATTATGACCCTGGCTTTAACATAAATATTAAATTTTGAAAAGGTCTTCTCTATATTTTTAATTTTCTGGTTAACATTTCTAATTTTCTTTCCATATAAACTAATACTGTAGTAACATGAAAAAAAAAAAACGAAATACTAATCCGAGCTGCATATCCATCGTTTGAATCATGAGTGCCTATTAAGGTTCATACAAAATCCCATAAAGTAAAGGACGTTAAGTTAATTCCGATTTTTTTTTTTAAATAGACTATTTTCACTTCCAATTATTATCCCCACAATTACGAAATTTAAGAACATAACAACAAAAAGAAAAGCCAGCTCAGTCGACACTACTCAAGTAATGTAAATACATGTATATGTAAGGTGAATATATCAATGAATACATAGTCAAATAGTCCATACATAATCAAGAAGTCGACTCTACATCGCAGAGTTTAGGGAATTGTTAAGTTACATTAGCATCAAGGTTCGTCGAACTGAATGTATGTTTATCCGTTTGGATTTGTAGTAGGAGGAAATGGAGATAGTCCAGCTGGTTGTATCGGTATTAATATACTTATTGTGCGTCATTGTTCAGAATAACTTTTTAACAGTAACCCGTCAAACATTACGTAATTATTTTTATTTTATTACCAAGAATTTGTATATTCAGATTGTACCTAAGTTTTCGCCAAAATATGATTTTTTAACTACTCATTGAATGGTTGACTGGAAGAGATCAATTATGGGATAAGTCCGCCATTGTATATGTAAGCCTTTCATCATCATCATCATCATCAGGTCCATTTTAGCCTCCACTACAGGAGCACGACCCTCTCTCGTCCGTCCTAGACGGAAGGAGGATTTGGCCTACACTCCCCACGCTGGCCAAACGGGTTGGGGAGGCTTGATCGATATTTAATAACGTATTTCCCTTAGTCGCCTTGTACGACATCCATGGGAAGAAACGGAGTGATTCTATTCTAGTCTGCAGGAAACCACACGGCCAATCTTTTTCATCATCATGTTTTTAAAATTTCTTTTATACAATAAAGACTTTACAACAACCACATTATTATCTTAAAATTGCAGTAGCAAAGACCACACAAAGAAAGTTATTTTATCTGCAGCCAGAATACTTATCACTTTACCAAGTACTCCGGAAATGTCCATTCATTTACATAGTTTGAATTCCATTGTTCACGTTCAAATCTAAATGACATGTTATTTTTCTATCTCCCTTTATTATCTACTATTGGTTTAAGTCATATTTTAACCGATAATAAAAAGAGAAGTATTGACCTGTATACATTTTTGTTTTAATTTTTCATCAATGTTTTTATTAATATATTTACTAAATTACAAATCGCATGGTTACAGCAATAGAATATTGGTGCTGAGCTTAGATTTTTTAAGAAATCTATTGAATTTATTTTTAGAAAATAACGTTGATGAGCGAAAAACATTACTGCGCTTCGGAGAGCATGAGCTCCAGAGAGCTGTCTGGTGTCAGTATTTTCATTAAAAGTGGCCTTTATGCGGCCAAAAAACACTGTCCTCCGCCTTGCCGCAGTCGAACAGGGTGGTGGATCTCTAAGCCTTTTCGATTGAGGGGAGACCTATATCCCACCAGTGGGACGAATATGGATTGATGGCGAATCAAAAGCCTACATTAATATAAAAAAGTAAGTAAAATAATTTATCTATTTCTGGCGACCTGCATCGACTATGCCATCGAGCACGCATGCAATAAAATATTCGAAAGATTTTTTTAAATTCTTTCAGTAGTTTATTTTATACCTGATTTTTTTTGTATGCGCAAGTTTCCGGCGTCTTCAAATATACTGTAACTATAAAAGGCAACAGTTACTGACTGGACTGATCTATCAATGTACAGCTCAACCCTCTGTGCGAATCGGGTTGAATAGGATGAACAAGATATATACAAACTAAATGAAAATAAGAAACCTGAAATAGCCTGTCGTTCCAAATCTAAATTCAATGCTCAACCGAACGGGGCTTATTCGTAATTATATATAAAAAAAACCGGACAAGTGCGAGTCAGACTCGCCCATCGAGGGTTCCGTACTTATGATCATTATAAATAATTGAGGAATCTAATCGCGCAGTTTTTTTACGAGAAGAGGGAACGGTATTTTTGACATTTTTCATTATAAATAAGAAATAATGCGTCGAAAAAAAAAATATATTTTGCAATGTACTCATCAAGCACTTTTTCATGTGATACCCCATTTGAAAAAAATAGACCCTCTATTTTTTAAGATTTAATTAGAAATGTATAGTTTTGAGATTTATTCTTGTACTTGTCTATGGGTGTACTACGCCTATGGGGTGTTTTGTGACTTATCTAAGGCTTTTGATTGTGTGCAGCATGAAACTCTAGTCAGAAAACTACACCACTATGGTATAAGAGGCATCGCTCTTGATCTTCTTACTTCTTATCTGAGTGATAGGGTTCAGAAAGTAGATGTTAATGGAAAGCGATCACATGGATCAACTGTAGCGATGGGGGTGCCACAAGGCTCTATTTTAGGCCCTTTCCTGTTTCTCGTGTACATTAATGATCTACCTCATCTTGTAAAGAATAATCACGAAATAGTATTGTTTGCAGATGACACTTCTTTAATTTTTAAGGTAAATAGACAACAATCAGAAATTGACGATGTAAATAATGCTCTTTCAAAAATAGTAAACTGGTTTAGTGCTAATAACCTACTTTTAAATGGTAGTAAAACCAAATATGTTAGATTTGTTACAAAAAATGTGAAACAAGTAAAAACCAGTGTGGTGATGGACAATGAGAGATTGGAATTGGTCAATAAGGTTGTCTTCCTTGGGATAACATTAGACTCTAAATTACAATGGGGCCCACATATAGAAACGTTATCAGGTAGACTCAGCTCAGCAGCGTACGCCGTAAGGAAAATACGTCAACTGACTGATGTTGACACTGCGCGTTTAGTTTATTTTAGCTATTTTCACAGCATTATGTCATATGGTTTATTGCTTTGGGGTAGTGCTGCGGATGTAGACTCAATTTTTGTGCTCCAGAAGCGAGCTATCCGTGCTATTTATATGATGAGTCCCAGGGAGACACTGAGAAATAAATTTAAAGAGATAAATATTATGACATTACATTCTCAATATATTTATGAAAATCTTATTTACGTTCATAAAAATCAAACTAAATTTAGGAAAAACAGTGATCTCCATCAATTAAATTTAAGAAATAAAAACAAACTAGGTGTGCATATTACTAGGCTCCATAAAATCTCTAACTCGTTCCCAGGTCAATGTACACGCTTCTACAATAAACTTCCAAATCACGCGTTTAAATTATCCATGGGTAAATTTAAAAGATTTATCAAAACTAGACTATGTCAAAAGGCTTACTATTGTATCTCAGATTACATAAATGATAAAAGTATTTGGAAATGAATTGCTCTTGTTATGTTAATGATTGTATTTGTGTTTAATGTAACGATATTGGCAATTAAAAGAGTCGGCCTTGAGTTTCTTGCCAGTTCTTCTCAAGAAGCCCCGTCGCCGGAACTGGCACTTAAATTCACTTTCACAGATAGTGTGATGAAAGTGCATCTAAGCTCTGCGGATTTAAGTAGATAGTAATGATTTAGATACATGTCTTATATTTAATTTGTATGACGTTTCTAAGTGCTTTATAAAGTCCAAGGAATAAAGATATTTTGACTTTGACTTTGACTTTGTAGTCTATAAAGATGTTACTTGCCAAATTTCATAGTTCTAGGTCAGCGGGAAGTACCCTATGAGTTTGATTCCCTTGAAAATGTGTCGAAATATGCGTATTTCGCCGAATAAACGGCCGTATCTTTTTTTTACGTAAACTTTTTTCTTTTCAACTTCATGGGACCGTAGACCTGAGTATACAGTTCAAATTTCAGCTTGATACCTCCACGCATTCTCGACACAGAGGGTCCTTGACAGAGAGACGGACAACGTAGTGATCTTATAAGGGTTCCGTTTTTCCTTTTGAGGTACCGAACCCTAAAAAGTATGGATTAATGTTTGTCACTCAATGACGGCAGAAAGGCCAGATGGATCTGGATGAAATTTGACACAAAGATAGATAGTTTGAAATAACACAAAGACTATTTTATATCTCGGTACAATACCTTACTCCGCAGGAGCGAAGTTCACGTGGACGAAGTCACGAGCGGCAACTAGTAAATATAGAGGTTTATTTGAATGTTGGGGATATCACCGAAACTACTCATTCGGTTTTTTTTTTCCATCATTATTTAGGATGGATCTTCAGGGTAGACATAACCTATACAACATGTGTTGTTTTTACTAATTATATATAATATATTAATTTATTACTACTCCAATATCTATAAAATGATATCTAAATTACTGCTATGGGTGGCGTATTTCAAGAGTTCGTCTTTTATGCTAGCTGGATTTTCTCATAGTATCATCGCTTTTATTAGTAGCTTTTTATATGAAGCGACGAAATGTTGGAACAACATACCTCCGCCATTATTTTGTCTTATCTTTCTCAGCCTGTTCTTCATGGGCTTTCCTCTGTGGTCTTATATTGGCTATGCGTATCCACGATTTCCCAGCTACTTAGGTGATGTTGTCAGCCCAGCGCGCGGTTGCCTCCTACATTGGGACTACACAATAGTAAAGTGTACTTCGGAAATAAAGAAAGTAATCAAGTTTGCGATCTTGGTTTTAAGTTGCCCATACGTTATTAAATTTAAATTATTTAGTAAAGGCCGACTAGATGGTAGGATAAAACTGAGCTATGGTAAAATGAGGAGCTCAAAAAGAGGTATGGTAAATCATTATAAAAATAAGTAGGTAACCGTTTCATCGGTAACAGTTGTTTGTATTCAGAGTAATATTATTATTTTCATGGATTGCATGAAGTAATGCTTCAGTATCTATTATTACTTATACCGTTAGTACTATTACTTATACTGTGGCTTCACACAAAACAACTTCAAGACAAACTGCTGAATACTGGGTGGTTTAACCTACCAAGACACGAGGATGACAGAATTTTGAAACTCTCTTTTGTGCCAGTCTATGGTAACATTACACAAGGTTACAATTCATGATTACACAGCTGTTATGAAATATTTATTTATCATAATAAAATACCAGCTTTGGTATGAAGTTGCGTGACTAGGTATCAAAATTTACTAATTACCCTCACTCACGCGTGTTAGCACTAAAGTCGTCAAACAAAACTGCTTTGTTTAAATTAACATTGGTTTACGTGACGCAATCGCGTCCTTCCCGCAATTCCACTAAGATGGAATGTCAAAGTTTTTATGTATACCAAGTTTGCAAACAAGAATATAACTCACTCGACGGTGAACAGTCACATCTGCTTATATTGAACTTATGCAACAGTAAGGTTTCTCCATCATTCCCTTATAATTTTTATTTGCCCGCCTGTGTTTCCCTTCCAACAATATACATAAATAATAACTTACACAGCGCCATCTAGTCCCACGGTGTGCAAGAATGCTGAAATTTACATTATAGCTAAGGGCGAAGAAGCATCTTGTAGGCAGCGTCTGACAAGACATCAAGGTCTCTTGTCCATTGCCGATGCGATTAGGACTCCTCTTTTCGCTTACCATCAGGCGAATAGGAGCGAATATCCTGAGCTAATATAAAAATTGTGTAATTTAAGAACTCCAAAACGTACCGAGGTTCTGGGTAGTTTTAAAGGTTACGAAATGGTACTAATGTATGACGCATTAGTAATAATGTCCGGACTGTGCACCTAGAGAGAGACTACTAAGTTTCGTGCATAAAGCCTTTTTCATTTGATACCCATATAATATGTTTGGAAATTTTATTATAAATCGCCATATAGTGGAGGCTATATTGAATTAAAAAAGCGGCCAATTGCGAGTCGGACTCGCCCATGAAGGGTTCCGTAGCAGCAAGTAACATAATGTTACGATTTATGACGTATTAAAAAAAAACTACTTACTAGATCTCATTCAAACCAATTTTCGGTGGAGGTTTGTATGGTAATGTTCATCATAATATATTTTTTTAGTTTTATATTTTCTTATTTTAGAAGTTACAGTTGGACACACATTTTACCACTTTGGAAGTGTCTCTCGCGCAAACTATTCTGTTTAGCAAAAAATTAAATTAGAAACCTCAATATCATTTTTGAAGACCTATCTTTAGATATCCCACACGTATGGGTTTGATGAAAAAAAAAATTTCGAGTTTCAGTTCTAAGTATGGGGAACCCCCAAAATTTATTGTTTTTTTTCTATTACTATAGTATAGTTTCAACAATATAGTTCTTATAGTTTCGGAAAAAAGTCGCTGTGACATAGGGACGGACAGACAGACAGACATGACGAATCCATAAGGGTTCCGTTTTTTGCCATTTGGCTACGGAACCCTAAAAATGGCGGCATTTGAAGTGTGCCCAATAGGCATGTGACCTATGTTCTAAAATTATAAAAACTCTCTATCAGTGACGTAAACTTATGTCCGACGTGTTTTATGGTCGATCAAAGCTTGGTGGGAAAGTACATTTTACAAGTATGAAATTATAAAAAAAAATATTACCATTGTAGAAACAATAAAATATACTATAACTGTTGTTACGGCACTAGCTACATAAACGCAATATTTAACATAGCTGTCGTTCAAATTTCTGATTTAATGCATATAAAATAGCGTGGTGTGACGTCATAACGTGGCGGCCTTTTGTATGGAGCGTTTTCGGGATAGTCCTAAATTGTGATCTTCAAGTTATCATATCTCGAGAAGTTTTTATGCTATCGAAGTAATTCTTTCACCTTATATCATTGTGACGTCTTTAAATAACAAATAAGTGTTGAGTTATTGATTGTTGTGTCAATATCGCGCAAAAACGAGCAAAAAATCACGTTTGTGGTATGGGAGCCCCATTAAATATTTGTCAGTAACAAGCTGCAGCTTCAAACCCAAAATGATGATTATTAGAAAATTGATTTTTATTTATTTTATTCTGTTTTTTAGTATATGTTGTTATAGCGGCAATAGAAATGCATCATCTGTGAAAATTTCAACTGTCTAACTATCACGGTTCATGAGATACAGCCTGGTGGTGCTGTCCGTCCGTCCTGAACCGTGATAGTTAGACCTATCACGGTTCAGGACGGACGGACAGCGGAGTCTCAGTAATATCGCTTACCGTTTACCCTTTGGGTACGAAACCCTAAAAATGAGTTATACTCTTGAAAAAAAAAAGGTTTTTTCAAATCGGTTTATAAATCACGGAGTAAATAAGTAACAAACTAATGTTTTTAATTAAAAAAGTATTTTTTTTAATGTCGCCGAATTGAGTACCTCCTCCCTTTTTGTAGTCAGTATAAAAAAATCATAATCGGTTCATCCGTTCGGGTGCTATGATGACACAGACATCCACGTCAAATTTTCACTTCATTTTTGCGTCGAGGGTTAAAAAGCGAAAAGTGCGTGTTTATGATATTAGTATCAATATTTTAGGAAATACTGTTGACAATAGCCGGGCAAGCATATAATGCTTGTTTACCAGATGAGTGGTACAGAAAAATCTTAATATATAAAAATTTCGTGTCACATTGTTTGTCCGCTATGGAATCCTAAACTCATCATTATCAGGTCCATTTTAGTCTCCACTACAGGAGCACGACCCTCTCTCGTCCGTTCTAGACGGAAGGAGGATTTGGCCTACACTCCCCACGCTGGCCAGACGGGTTGGGGAGGCCTGATCGATATTTGATAATGTATTTTCCAGTATGACATCCACGGGAAGAGACGGAGTGATTCTATTCTAGTCTGCCGGAAACCACACGGCCAATCCTAAACTACTGGACCGATTTTAATAAAATTTTGCACAGTGTGTGCAGTTTTATCCAACTTGAGAGATAGGCTAATTTATAACTCATCGGAAAAAAATACGTAAAAATATTTAAAGGCAATGAAGTGCTCAGGCAGCTAGTAAATTTATAAATTTGTTTAATATTCAACATTGCATACCATATAAGACATTTCACAAAGCGCAAGTGCACTCACATGGAGTACTGTTGTCATCTCTGAGTGGGAGCACTCAAATATCAGCTGGCATTGTGTGACTCAGTTCAGAGACGAGTTTTGAGGATTATTGCCGATTCCAAGTTCATGGATTGAGCCATTAAGTCTGAGGAGAGTCTATGCCTCTATTTGTGTATCCTACAGTCTGTACAATGAGATTAGTTCATAGGTGCTGTTTGACATGATGCCCACGGCCTCATTCTACAGTAGTACCACTCGCCTTAGACAGGAATTCATCCTTACACATTGGAACCTAAATAGGCGCGTACTGCCCGTTCCAGAGATTTTTTTTACCTCGAGCTGTAATGTGAGTGGAATGGACTTCCCTCCTTGCTATAATTTTCCTAGGAGACAGTATGAAGTTTTTAAGAAAGTCGTTAAAGAGTTTTTGCTGGGTCGACATCGCGTGAGTGATATGGCTACGCATTTACGCTTTGCATCAATCGGGTCGTACGCTTGTTTGTCACCCTAGTAGTATAAAAAAGTACCAAACAAACTTGGAAAATGCGCATTATTTTTATAATATGAATTACCTCTGCACTATAGACACTAATATTATAGATAGGAAGGTCTTTTTTAACGGCACTAATATGGCTACGGCAACCGCTTCACATCAGGTGGGCCGTATGCTTGTCTGTTACCCGACGTAGTATAAATAAACATTGGAACCTGGTAGCCAATTATCCGCGTCTCTGTGCTTCATTTCCTCATTCATTCAATAACAGGGTGCACCAGAAGTAAAAAAATGTAACTTTACATGGATTCAGAAACATGGACTCTTAAACTGTGCTATTGTGTTATGTTGTGAAAAGAAATATCAAAGTGTAACATGAAGATTATAATTTTGGGGGTTAAGTACAAAGTATGTCGGTAATGAAGCGGGGGCGAAGCCACGCACACCCCATCTGATTGACGTAATAGCCCCTCGCCCCGCTCCCCGCGGTCCCTCACCACCCTACAATAAACCAAATTAACGTTTGTCCCCTTATCGGAGAATTTTGTCCACACTATTACTTATCAGACACACAATTCCCAATTGCCTAATTTCAAGTCAGTATATTCTTGTTTTAAATTTTAGTAAAATTTTGTTTTCGTAACATATAAATAAACATTCATGGAGAAATTACACACTGCCATCTAGTCCTAAACTAAGCAAAGTTTGCTACTATGGATACTAGATAACTGATATTATACTCATGTTAATACATTTTTTTTTTTGTAAATGCATACATATAATACATAGAAAATACCCAGACCAAGACAAACAGACATGCACACAAATATTTGTCTTGTGCGGGGATCGAACCCGTGATTTAGAAATGAAATTAAACTGATCTAGCTTTCACCCACTTTGCAAATTGCAATTTTTGTACCATTAATTATACCAAAATTTATACCATTTGTTAGTTGGACATGTAATTTCGACCCCAATACATTGACTGCCATATAAGAAAACAACGCTGGGAAGTTAATTGCGACCGCCAAATTACACCAGAGACTACAGTAAATTTTTTATATAATTTGTGTGGCAAATAACAGTAGTTTTAGCAAATAGGTATGAACATAAACGTTTGTCTTTCTGGATACGTCCGGTGAAAACGACAACTGCCTAAGCCTGGTGCACCCTGGGCAACAACGGTCAGTAACTTCTCTTCGCGGAGATCTTGATGACCGTTGGCTAATGTTCTGGCAGAGGAGGAAAGCGTGGACACCACGTCCACGTTTTTGGACGTCTGCGTCTCCTGTCTCTCTGAGCTGGCAGAGGTCACAGTGAGGCGCACAGTGGAGGAGCGCTCCCCAGTGTAGCAAGGGGTACACTGGGTTGCAAACTGTCGCGGAAGAAAAAAATTACTAATGAGGGGGGAGGTGAAACCGAGGCCGGGAATATCCGACGACGCCCGGAGAGTCGGTTTCATCAGCCTCAAACAGTCGAGGAAGAAAACTTCCATAGTTAAATAATAACCCTTGGCGTCGGCGTGCCGTATATCTCCCGGTGCGCCACTTATCGAGGAGGGAGAGAAACTCCCCAGGGACAACCGTCGGCGGGGTCGCGGATGTAATGCCTCCACAAATCCCGTGGCCGCGCCAATCGACGGAGAGAAGGAGATCGTGGGGTTTTAGTCAGTATATCTGCCACTTCCCCATGGCAGCAGACTCCGACATAACCAAGCTGCACCGACGAACGGTATGGTATCCTTAAAGGATTTACCCCCGTAAAAAAGGCTAGGTATGCTTGTAATCACTTGACTCTCGCTACGCACACCCTTTGCAAAGGAAAGGGTGTACGTAGTTCCCTTTCCAAAGAGAAGGGTGTGCGTAGTTCCCTTTCCAAAGGGAAGGGTGTGCGTAGTTCCTTTTCCTAAGGAAAGGGTGTGGGTATCTCACCTCTCTTCCTCCAAAAACACGTCAAACCTCGCTCACTTCGATCGTTCGGATTTTGGTGATCACAAGTATAACTAACTATGTCTATAAACCGTCCATTACGTATTTCAATTATTATATAACATAAAGTAAACATTTTGAGCAAAGGGGTTGCGGCTACAGTTAAGTTTAGCCGGCTAAACGTAAGTTTATGTTCACACCTATCTTTTGCATATATGTATACTAGCGACCCGCCCCGGCTTCGCACGGGTGCAATGCTGATACTAAATGTACTACAGAAGGTCTTTGCGCTTTGTCCTATCCAGTCCTTCCCCAGTTATAGGCTCACGCCGCCGGCTCCGCGGCCGGTACCGCCACAGCCGTTATGTCCCTGCATTTGAAATGTGTAATATCTTCTAAACTATTCATTTAAATTACATGCTGTGAAGGGCCATATTGATCTATATTAAATGCGCAATGTATTTAAGGTACTTAATTGGATAAGGATTAATTCTGTATTGCTTAAAATCGCTTCGTAAATAAGGCATTATTTCTTGTTAAAAGCAAAGGATAAAATAACGGTTATTGTGTGTTACCACTAAGAGATAGACATATACCATCGCGAACTTTTTTGTAGACCATTTTAAGGTGAACAATACTGTACTACATTATTTTGATCTATCTCGTTGGGTTCAGCCAGCGTTTGCAATGAAAGAGCAAAAAAATGTGTTTATTTACGACATCACATTAGAAACCTCTAAATTATCAGTGTTTTTCTACTATGTTATGCATATATTATACATATAAACTTTCCAGTTGAATCACTCTATCTATTAAAAAAAACCGCATCATAATCCGTTGCGTAGTTTCAAAGATTTAAGCATACAAAGGGACATAGGGACAGAGTAAGCGACTTTGTTTTATACTATGTAGTGATATACAGCTACCATTATACGCTCCTCAAAAATTCTGACCTCGTAAGGATGCATTTCCCCACTAGAGCTTCTCTAAATTGAGCGATTCAGTATCTATATACCACTTCATTTCGGGGTTTACTTCGCAGTAAAGAACAATTTCGCTGTAATTGACTGTTGACGCAACCTTCGCTTTGTATACTTTATTAACGATCGCAGATAGTATGACAAATGTAGGTTTTGGTTTTTGTAGGTATTTATTTATTTCAAAAATGCTGTGTTATATATGTTCTTTTATTTATTTATTTTTATTTTATTTAAAATATTTATTGACCACAAATAAATTTGTAATAGAATCGCTTATTCATTGGTATGAATAAGCATTCTATTCAGTCATTGAATCGCAATAAGAGATGGTGGTAAGGGGGCTGATGACTGTTGATCGCCGTATCGCACGAGTGCGGTACATGCGATTTTTGATCTGCAAGATATGATAGATTTTGTAAATCTGACTTTACAGAATATGTAATACTTTATATGAATATATACTCAGTAACTGCGATTGAGATATTGTTATAGAGAAGAAAGGAAAGTGAGCTACGTTACCACAGATTACATAATACTTCGTAACGTTACGACGAACACAAACTTAGTTTTTACGACAGGGTACGTATTTCAATATGAAATACCTTTGTCCTTCAAAAGTATATTGTTTAGGCAATTTTTATGTAGTTGAGTGAAATTTAGCGGCATTAGTAGCGACATTTTGAACAACACGCGACGGGTCAAGGTCCGCAGGCTACGGCGCCCTTGTGTACCGCAATTGTCATTAGGCAATTTGTGGAATTAACCTCCAATGTTCTTTATTCCATAATGATTTAATTATTTCGCCAGTTCTACGTCAGCGCCTACGTGTAGCCCCGCCCGTTTCTGCTAAATAATAAACAATGTACTAATGACAGTAGACAGTGGGTCCTTTTTTAGATCATTGATTAAATAACTACCTACAGTTTTAATGAAGCGGTAATTCCACTGATCTAAAGGGACAAGTATTATGAGTAACATTAAATTCGTCTTGTTTATTGACCTTATTTATTTTCCATGGAATAGTAATTAACTTTTAGTGCAATTGAGTCATGACTCTAATATATTACAAGTTTTTATTTGGTTTCCTTTTTTATGAGAGGGGGGCAAACGAGCATGTGGGTCACCTGATGGAAAACAATCACCACCGCCCATGGAGATCAGCAACACCAAGGGGTCACCAATCTTCTTCCTTTCTTTCTTTCGGTGACTTCACTTACTCGCCGGAACAGAACAATCCTCAAGGGTATTGTTATTTGGCTGCGGTATTCTATGAGGTGGAGGTATTCCCCAGTCGGGCAGCTTAAAAATACGCTATATTTGGTCCCCTTCCCAGTGTCCGATTGAGCTGAAGTTTGGCTCACTCGTAAGATTCGCATGACATTGCAATATTAACTAAATGCCGCCATTTCTATGGCGGTCGCAATAAGAGTTGGTGGTAAGGGGGCTGAGCTCGTAGGTAGTGGACTATGCTCAGCTCCCTTACCACCAACTGTTATTGCGATTCAATAACTGAAAAGAATGCTTATTCATACCAATAAATAAGCGAATCTATTTCAAATATAATAGAGTCGCTTATTCATTGGTATGAATAAGCATTCTACTCAGTTATTAAATCGCAATAAGAGTTGGTGGTAAGGGGGGAACCCCTTTCGATTGGGGGGAGGATTGGTTAAATAAAGCTATTACAATACTCGACATCAATCTTAAACTTATCAATGAATTGTCCAATATCTATCGAAATCTCTTCTATCAGTTTAGTTTAGTTCTCGCTGTTCCGTGTGGTCCCACCGGGTGTTCGATTCTGAAACACCCTTCCGACAACATTAGGAATACAGTTCATTTAAAAAGCAAGTGTATTTACATCATATCATCTCGTCAATATCTATATACGTCGTCAACCCTTACTCATCCCGTTGCTGGGATGAGGGTTTCCCCTCAATAGAAGGGGTTTAAAGCGTACTTCGCTACAGTGTTCAACTGCGGGTTGGCGGAGGTCAGTGTTTTCACGCCGCCTAAAGGCCACTGACTTGACTGACGGGACCGACGACTTAACTTGCCCTCCGAAGCATTGATGAGCTCGAGTAAATAAACCCTTCCATGAACAGGCTACGACTCATGTTGCTTAACTTGCGTGTTCATGTAGACTGACACGCGCAATGACGCCATATATATATAGCTAGTAGAATATAGGTATATTCTACTAGCTGACATAAATATAAATTAATTAAATTATACTTTACGACCTACGATTGATGTGTTTGTAATATGTTTGGGTTATATTGAATTTATCAGTTGTATATGTAAACAGCAACCCATCTACTAATAGTTATTAATGTTCCATTATTAAACTGGGTGACAATGCTTTTGCATTAAGTTCGCCTGATCATTAATTGCGTTGTGTGTAAATAATTGTGTAAATGAATAAAAGTAAAGTAAAAATATATACAACTACCTACGCTCGTGGCTTCGCTCGTGTGATTGTCGCGAACGGCCAAATAATATGGTTATGAATTAAGGCTCTCATATAAGTCGGATAAGTTGTTTTCGCATGGAAATGGCGCAATTTTATATACATATATCAATGTGTAGATATATAGAAGAAGTAGGGTACATATAGAGACTAGTAGTATATATAGACAATGACTTGTAGACACGTAACACTTTCAGTATTGGACGGTCAGAAATCCCACGTAACTCTCCTCGGAAAAGTTACATGACTATGTAATATATCTTCTAAAAAACGTATAAAAACATAATGGTAACATAAGTATTTAAAACTTATTCTACTTCAGGTTGCGTGTAAATAAACGTCTAACTTCTGCGATAATAAAGTTTTACAGAAGCCATATTGTTTTGGTCGGCTGACTTACTCACGCATAATGCCTATTTCCTAATCAAATGCAGATCAAGATCTATGACGACGTCATGGAACAGATTACTTAAAAATTACTTAGCGCAGAGTTAGTAATAGTAAATACTACGTAAAACGAATGGCAATTAAGTTTGACATTGCTTTCTAGTTATGTAATATTGTTTATTTAATACAAAAAGGTTGAAAGTTCGTTAAAAGGTTCTTGAGGGTCAACTTCTTACTATTGGGCGTTGTCGTTGACATAGCGTAGTTGAGGAGCTCGATGCGCGTGTGAATCTAATAGATCCCGCAAGTTAAGCAACGTCGATCGTAGCCTATCTATGGATGGGTTTGTTTATCTTGAGCTCCGTCGTGTTTCGGAGGGCACGTTAAGCCATCGGTCCCGGCTGTTCGTAGATGATAGTCGTTAAGCCAAGTTAATGGTGTTTAAGCGGCTTGAAAACACTGGACTCCGCCAACTCGTATGTATGCTCTAAACCCCTTCGATTGAGGGGAGGCCCATATACCAGCAGTAGGATGAATAAAAGTTGACGATGGCGACAGTATAAGTAATAGTACTACGTGCAGTGTACGTAGTACCATTACTACTACTCGTAATTCGTATGGTTACTCCCTTCCGCTCTCTCATATCGACCTCACCTCCCCTTTGACACAAATCTGGAATATGTAGTTTGTATTGCGTTACACGCACACACTCTCGCTCATTCGCGCTCTGTACAAACTCCATTGTTTATATAGTAGTAAACGACGCGTAATTTATATGTAGTGGTTGGGGTGTTATAGTACACCCAATCAAATCAAAGTCTATGCTTAAAATGGATAGATTTGTCAGCCTGCGTACTTCAACGTAGAGGCATGTACGTAATGCGGTGGCCCCGAACAGGGTCCTACCGCCGAAGCTGAAGACCAACCAACTAACGAATATTTTGATTCGAAAAATAGGTCTTAAATACGTTTTAGTTATTGACAAACATCTCAAGCTTAGTCGGTAGAGCTCCAGAGTTTCTAACAGTTAAGCTAAACACAAATATCTACCACAAATCTAAGCTAAAGTTTGATTGTCGCAATTAAAAATTCCGATGGAAATCTGGAAAAGAAGGATGGAAATTTTATTTTCTAATAAAAAAAACATAAATAATATAAAAATAGGTACAGGATAGAAAACTATAAATAATCCAAAACATATCGGATCTGCATTCCAAGATAAAAATAACACAAGAAAGATCAAGTAGTATACACTGACAGATGTTCATCGTCAAATTATGTTATCTTGCACTTCACACCTTATGTTTTTGATTAGATACTACAACTTCTTCATTGTCATCAATCAGCATTCTCAGTAAACGTCCAGCAAATAGCATTTTGATAACGTTTTTCAACGATTGAAGTGGAAAATAACCATACGGCCCGCTTAATGGTAGGTTCAAAATTAGCTTTTCATGGGCCATTATACCTTTTTATACACGGTGTCGGGTGCCAAGCAAGCATACGATCCTCCCTATGTAAAGCCGTTACCTTAACCTATTAATAGACGTTGAAAAAAAACTAGTGTTACCCCTCGGGTTGGCTACCCCGCGGCGGCGGCGGTTTGATCCTGGACGAGCTTTTCTCGGTGTTTTAGGAAAAACGAATTCTCCCACAATTGAGATCTATCTGAATAGATTTTTTACTTACGTAGAGACAATAAAGCCTTTCCACGGAGATGAAATCAAATTGAAAAACACGCTCGGTTTTCATACAAATTTAATTGCATACGCAATTAGATTTGTATGAAAACCGAGCGTGTCTAACTCACACAACAACAGACAAGCATTATGAGTATACTACTAATAACTTTGTATTGTAATTCGTTGAATTAGGTTATGTAGTATATATACATTTAAATATATGTATCATATACATTTAAACGAGGCGTTTCAAAATACCGGGAAGCTTCGGTACACAACAGTCGCGAGAGAGACCCTGTGGCGTCCTCATATTTATTTACGTAAAAGTTAACGAATATAGCACGAAATTGTTGGTTCTATTTATTATTCAGTATGCCTACCTACTACCCGCGATGCTACTATGGAAATATATGAACATTTGTATTATAGCACAAGATGTACATAATTAACTATATCGAGGTATCAAAGTCGTTTAAGAACCTTTAATCTACCGGGGGGCCCCTGGTAGATTAAAGTACCGCCGAAACTGAAGTCGATTACCATCGGTTTTTTCGATTCCCAAAAATTGGTCTTTTTTTAAAGTTATTGACAAACATTTTCAGCTTAGTCGGTAGAGCTCTAGAGTTCCTACAAGCTGAGCGAACTATATTTACCAACAATCTAAACACTAGTTTTATTTTCGTACCTATTCCAAAATTCCGATGGTAATCGGCTTCAGTTTCGGCGGTAGGGGCCCTGGTTCGGAGTGGAGAGGCTGGTAATCTGTCATACAGGTACTTATTATTAATAATTAATTAGATACATATCATATTGCTCTTATATATATGCTCTATCCGATGTCTTACAAAACATCCCACAGCGCAGGTTGACTGGAAGAGATCTCTTAGAGAGATAACCTCGCCTTTGCAAAACTACAAACTGTTGGAATTGTATTGGTTCTAAGATTTTTTATATATTATTTTTTTGTGACAGTTACACTTGTGATGTATCTTATTTATGTGATTTATGTGCAATAAAGAATATATATATATATAACGGAACTAGAGAAAAACCAACACAGTATAGCACATTATTAAGATTTCGTGCGGCGGTTATATTGACCTGTGTTGTGCTGTAGATAACTAATAAGATATTATTTATGATTTATTTAGATATCAGTAGGTGATAGGTATAATAATGTAATCAGTGAGGTAATAAGCAATTTGTAGTTAATAATCAATAGCGACACTCGTGTATCAAGACAAATCAAATAATTGGTTTTATGACACATTGCATAAATGAAAGAAGAATATGGATGTTTGTCCCTTTATCGTGTGTAATAGCTGAATACTTTTAATTTTGGATTTCTTGTCACGCGAGGCGCAGTTGTGGATGTGGACAGAAGTATACTTCTGCTTTCGCAATAGCGAATTCACCCAAAAGCAAACAGATATATTAAACCTGGGTAAGCCCTACCGGCTAAGCTGATGCCGATTTTTTGAATGCGAATATCTATAAAAACTTTAGCTTAGATTTATGGTACCTATGTTTAGTTTAGCTGATAGTAACCTTGGAGGTCTACCGACTGAGTTGAATATGTTTGTTAATAACTAAAACGTATATGAGAAAATTAAAATTGAACATCAACGATGTAGGATTGGCTCAATGTATATTGACTAATCCTACATCAGTGCGGGCAAGAATGTTTTTTAACACTGAGTCTCTTGGATTAGGGTACGATGGGGCTGGCATATCTGGAACAGATATAAGCAACTAAAAAAAAAAAGATAAAAAAAATAAAACTAAAACGTAAGACCTATTTTTCGAATCAAAATATTCCATGGTATTCGGCTTCAGCTTCGGCGGTAGTGCCCCTGGTAGATACATAGATAACATTTTACCATAGTCTATGCTATTATGATTACCTATTGGTATCCGACGGACTATTAGCCTTTATGAGTGTCGAATTTATCAGATTACAGTAAACATTTAACCATAAAATGAGTTACACTAAAAATAGTTATAAATCCGAAACATACGCTATCACCGCTATCGTAATCACTATCGTAGGGTAAACACAAATTTATAGATAAGGGCATTTTGCGAGATGTCATGTCAACTTTGTAGACTGAAGCGTATATATGTTTCTGATTGTGATATCTGCTGATAATTTTTACATAATTTCACCCGACAATTATTAGGTAATTTGTAAATCTGAATCGAACAAGAGCGAGTTGAACTCGCATTGACAGGTTACGAAATAAATCAAGAAGAGACTCATACCTGGCCGCGTATTGTCTTACTATACACTGACACAGACGGGAATTGCTCTGCAAACGATCGCAGTTTGCTTTTGAAGTTGATGACGATACTTCTTGCCAATACAGAGAGCGATTGCGCTAAAATGCCTTTTACTTTAGTCTAGAGTATTAGAGCAAAATACGTGCGAGTACAGATAATTACTATCTTTTATACTCCCAAGCGATTTGTATCGTTTCATAATTCACATCAAAATGAAACCAATATTACAAAGAATACTACATACTACAATAATTCTATAATTTCATCGTTTGGCTGATATTCTTCAAACTGTCACATCTCCCAACAATTTGATGATACCATGAAAATTAAACAAAAGAACAGAGGGTTAAGTAAGGGCACAATATAAATAATAGTATCGAATCTGGAACAGTTTGTTTGGCATTGCACGCACGTACGCTCATTCACACTCTGCACAGGTGCCATTGTTTATGTAGTAGTAAACGACGCGACATTTGTATGGAGTGGTCGGGGTGTGGTTAAAGGCAAAGGACGGATACCATACAGAACGAGATGTATCAAAAAAAAAAAGAAAACAAAACTGAAGCCATGCTGTAGCCTCTTGGGAAAACTTTGTTGATTTGATATCACTTACGTACTTATTAATACTTGTACTAACCGTATTAGTTATTTACCGTATAGGTGTGTTAATCCACAAAATGTTGTATATGCCAAATTTCATCCAAATGCGTCAAGGATTTACCCGTGAAAAAATAACCATCCAAAGAATCCATCCTCACAAAAATTCGCATTTATAATATTAGTAGTAAGAAATAGTAGATAGATAGAATATGCTTCATTTGCATAATACAAAATAGAACTACAGTGAATCAATAAATTATTACAGACTTGTATATATGCACCAATTATCTAAGTTACCTTATTGCTGAGAGCAATCATTTCAAGGTAAGCGTAGGGTAACGAATTTGTGCATGGAGTGGGCAGGATTCGCAAATCAAAATAAATTAATGGAAACTAGAAGTGTAGTAATATTACGAGAATCATTATTATGTATATACGAAGATTTTTCACTGATAGATAAATAATTTAATACATATTATAAAATATATAATTAAAAATAACTAAATAATACATATACATATAATAAAATGTCAGTTTATTAAAGTTGGAATGGAGTTAAGGAGAAAGGAAATGATTTTTAACTTGTTTTTTGAAAATATCAATAGACTTTGCCGTTCTGATAGCTACAAGTAAGGTATTCCAAAGTCTGATAGCTTGAACATTAAAAGATTGATTGAAAAATTTTCAAGAATGAGGAGGTACCAAAAGAGTAAGGTTTTCAGTGGAACATAGAAAGACACCATGTGATGAAGAGGAGAAAACGAAGCAGTCTTTAAGATACGAAGTAGGATTGAAGAGTATAGTATATAGGAAGGATAGAATATGCATATTTCTACGGTGGCGTATAGAAAGCCATTTAAGTTGTTGATTATAGTGAGTTACGTAGTCATACTTACGTAAGCCATAAATAAATCTGATGCACAAATTATGAAGACGTTCTAGTTTGTTCAATAAATCTACATTTAGATCCGGATAAGAAACATCAGCATAGTCGAGGATAGGTAGGAGTAGGGATTGTGCAAGAGCAACTTTAGTGGCAGTAGGTAGAAAATTTCTGAGACGACGAAGAGACGCAGAATTTTTATTACTCCCAAGTTTTTGACTGACGTAGTGAAAGGAATGCAGATACCGTCAAACACAACCGAAGGAATTTGAGAAACATCAAGCCTGGAAATAAACGTCGGGCTGCTTACAAAAATAGTATGCGATTTTGTAGACTAGTAGAATATAATATATTAAGGGTTTTCGTATTTTTTTAATATATTCTATTAGTCGAAGGGAAATAGTCGGCTTTCCCGACAAATATACGTGAGTGACCCGTTTTTTATAATTAATTAATTTATTATATTGTCTCACGTGAGTTTTAATAATATTATTTTAGGTCCAGTTTCAGAGTCCGAAAGATTTGTTCAGTGTTGATGGATTGTAAGCATAAGGAAAATAAATGTATAAATAACTATATTGTATTACTTAGGTACTATTTTCATCAAAAACGTTGCACTAAAGTTCATTTCATTAGAAGAAGCGTCGTGGTTAATAATTTTTAATGTAATTATGAGTAACGAGGGAATTATACGTATTAGATCGCCTGAACTGCGGCAACATTTCACACACCACGGGGCCTCGACGTATTTTTCAACTCTTTTGGGATTCCTCGAGGTAATTAAGTTTGCATTTTACTTTACTAAATTATGCACTTCGCATATCTATTGCATATAATCGCACATGAACCGATTCCGTCTTGATAAATTACTTAAATATGTATGAACTTTATTATTTTGTTAATAAAATGAAATAATTTAATATAATATACAAGTCGACGAGGCAAACTGTCATATAAATTATTTTGGTGATATGAAATCTACTTTACGATCTATTCTTGTATCCACCAAATATTCATAAAAAAATCATAAATCCTAAAAAGTCGAGCCGTTTCGGAGTAGTTCGACCACAAACACCACTCCCACGGGATTTACATAAAATAAAATTTGAGCCGTCGTGGAACGCCTGGAAGATGTGAAACACCGATACAATCTAATATATAAAATTCTCGTCTCACAATGTTAGTTACCTCCTAGGCCTTGCGGTTTTCTATGAGGTAACTTCCCCGAACTATCTCGACATGCCCTACCTCTCTTTCGCCACAGCTATCAGGGTGCACCACATAAATTAGTGAGAATAACTTGTGTTTTGACGTCTATAAAACTACTTCCATATAAGGTAATACGGATGATTATCTTTGTGCCATGTATCTATAGCATGTAGACCAGACAATTCGACCATAATATGTTTATATTTGTGTGTAAGTTACGTGATTTTTCTGCCATATATGAATCGATTTAGATGATTCTCTCTATGATGATTAGGAGTATAACTGATTCATTAACATCTTTGCACCAAAGATGATGATGAATCAGCAAAGGTGGCAATGCGCCACCACGCAAAATTCAGGCAGATTCGCCGTATTAGATGTTTCACATCAAAAAATTATCATACGCAGTATGATTTTTTTTAATGATAAAAATTAAAATTTCGGTCTGCCTACGTTTCTTCTACATTATTACATTATATGCCCTATATAGTTCATATGTTGAGAACTTGTTAATATTGTCAACACCTTGTAATTAAGCACATAATAAATAATGAGTTTAATTGAAAACATTTAGTTCTTACAGTTTTCCTTGTACATATAGTTTCTTAGCAGTTTTACATTTAGCGAGTTAAGAATTATTTTCTTAGAATAAGTTATGTGTATCGCAGTCAACTCGTTTGAAACAGTGAAGAGGAAAATAATTTAGAAGCGTATTACGTTAATATTGAATATCAGCAAAAATATTGAAAGGTATAACAAATCACACCTTTAGCCGAGTTGAGCCAACCCTTTTGTCTGCGTGTGACATGACGCCCACCTCACTTTGTGAATAATAGCCTGGTAAAAAAATCTAAATCTTTGACAAATTATAACTATTACGCAAACAAAGTAAAACCGAAAAGAATAGATTCTTTATACGCAAAACTAGTATAAATTTCATAGATAAAACATGGCCAAGTCATCATAGAACGTCAAAAATTGAAGTCAGAAATTATGATTAATTCATGTTCATGTTACGTAAGAGTCATATTTTTGTTATTAGGTAAAAATAGGTTATTCTAATGCTCTTTAGGGTTGTGCAGATATGAAAAGTGAAAAAAGAAAATGAAAGGGTAGAAGAGAGCAGCGGAGTTATGTATATATACCGAGATAAATATGTAGTATGACAAAAATGTAATTTTGATAGTAGGAAGTATGACCATGTAGAGGCGAAGAGTGAATAAGCGGGAAGGAAAGACATATCGAAGGAGAAATAAAATTAAGGGAAGCTAGAACCTTAATGTTTAGTAGCCCTACCCCCCAAACTGAAGCCAATTCCCATCGGATTTTTTGGCTGCGAAAATCAAACTTCAATTTAGATTTGTGGCACTTCTGTCTAGCTTAGCTGCTAGTAATTCTGGAGCTCTTCCGACTAACTTGAAGATGTTCCCCTGGTCAAAGGAAGGAAAGGAACAGAAAGATGAGGTGACTAGTGGGTAAGCCTGGCCTGCCTGGACCTACCGCCTAAGCTGAAGCTGATTCCCATCGAGAGTTTTAATTACGAAAACCTAAATTCACATTCGTGCTAATAGTAATAAGCTTAGCTGGTAGGGACAAAGGCGCTCTACCGATTAAACAGAACAAAAAACAGAAGATCGATTTTCGGAATCAATAAACACGATGGCAATCATCTTCAGCTTAGGCGGTAGGCCCTCTTATCTCTGTAATTTGAACTTTCTTTTAAGATTCGGTTAAATGCAGTTAAATAAAAATGAAAGTTTTATAAGTATTCAACTACCCGCTTTGAAAAATCTGCTTTCTAAAACTTTAAATCATTGCACAAAATATTTTTAAACAAAAATTAACATATACTTCATTGTACAACATTATATATTTACTTCGTTCCGTCTATATAAATGAACGTGTTACTAAAATTAGTTATTGAATACACTGCTAATACTTGTAATTAAAATGGTAGATATTTGATATGAAAATATATTATGAAGGCAAAAGAAGGCAGGTTTCGAGTTGTTACTTGGTAATTTCTTATTATTTAATTAGTATCGTTAAGTTAAAGAAAGAAAACTATCCACAGGTAAAGAATAATATGGAAAAAGTATTAGCAATTGTTTTTTTTACATCTGCACTGGGACTGTTTGTTATACTAATCTACTAATTATACTTTGGTAACACTTGCGAACTGGTCCCTTGAAGACCCATAAATCCGTAGCGGTCCCACTTATGTTAAGTATGATAATTTAACAATATATATGTTATGGGAAATGTAATAAATTAGTTATTATTCATACTGACTAAACTTGGTCATTGTGATAAATCGTGTTTTGATTAGATTTGAGTTGATTTTTGGTTAGGTTAGGGTTTTCTTGTGTCCTGTCACGGAAGGAGCTCCGCGAAGTGAACCTCTGTCAACCTAGATGATGAATAACGTGGCATCAAGTAAGCTTAATTATTAATAACTAGCAAAGTACCCGTGCTTCGCTACGGGAACACTCCTGATTTGCGTCTATTTTTCTTCCAGATATTTCATTTTTTCCCCTTAGGACTGTTTCGTATTGACCATTATTACAAACATACACCATTTAGATTAAGACACCCCTTTAAACAATATTTTTGGCATTCGCCCAGGAGCCAAAATTGCAAGGCTTCCAGGAGAACTAACTGCTGAGCAAGCTACATACAACTGATCATGAGAGAAGCAGTCCTGTCTCAGGTCAACCCCAGCGACCTTTAGAGACTGTCCCCTGAGCTTTGTTAATGGTCATAGCAAAACACCTTTATGGGAAATTGAAGTCTCTTAAATTGAATGCGGTGGTCTGATAGAATAATGGGAATGCGGGGTATAAAGAGAGATTTCTCAACAGCGCAACCCTTACTGTCCTCACTCAACAACTCATCCATACCACAACGAAACCATAGTGCGCTGTACAAATGCTAGGTATAGCGCCATCTAGTGATGAGTTAATTAAAATATAAATATAACATTTTTAGACATTTCTTGGCTGGGCGCTGGTCAAAAGTTAATCTGTAACCCATAAACCCTTTTTTTATGAACAACTATTCCACCAAGTCTCAAAATCGTAGGTGATCGATTTCCAAAGAGAGGGTTTTTTTTTCAACCCCATATTTTCAACCTCATAAAGGTAAAATTTCGGAAAATCCCGTCTTAGTACGCGCTTACATTGTATAGGGAACACATATGCAAAGTTTCAGGTTTCTAGCTTCAGTGGTCTGGGCTGTGCGTTGATTTGTAAGTCAGTCAGTCAGTGAGGACAAAGCCTTTTACTATCTAGCTTTTGCCCGCGACTTCGCTCGCGAGAAATTCGCGCATTTTAGATTATCCAAGTCAAGTCTAACACGCAACGCAACCACCTTCAAGTAGTACCTTGAATTGTGCAAAATAAGGATGAGAGACCGCCGCGCCGGCCGCCCGCGATTGTACATATAAGTACTGATTGACACCAAATACAAATTTAAAAACCTATTAGGATAACACTTCAGTCAACACACAAGTCTTATTCCATCAGCTTAAAAAGGATAAATCAAAGTTTAAAAAAATTACATGATGATTGATGGTCACGTTAGCCACGTTGAATTTTAAAATTGTTATTGTTTTCGTAATCAGCGACCCAATAAAATATAGAAACAATAATATCCTTGATGATATTCAGACTTTTTGATCCCATTTAACTCCTTTTTTTTGGGTTGAATTTCGAAAAATCCTAAAACACGTGTTCACTTAGTTATCTATAGAAGTACTCGTGTAAAGTTTAGTATAAAATAGTATAACTAATCTCATTTCCCTACACAAACTGTGGACCTCTGTTTCACCCTCTTAGGGGTAAAATTTGATTTGATTTGATTTGATTTTATTTTATTTTATTATGACATTTCAACCCCATCACACCCACACGCATAGGTGTGATTATATGTCACGCGTCGGCTACGTTGGATTATAAAATAGTTATTGTTTTCGTAATCAGCGACCCGATAAACCATAAAAACAATACCCATGACGTCATGACGACGAATAGGGGTTGAATTTTGAAAAATCCTAAAACACGTGTTTACTCAATTATCTATAGAAGTACTAGTGTAAAGTTTCGTATAAAATAGTCCAACTAATCTTGTTTCCCCCATACAAACTTTGGACCCCCGTTTCACCCCCTTAGGGGATGAATTTTGAAAAATCCTTTCTTAGTGCACCCCTAGATGTCATAAGGAACCTACTTGCCAAATTTGGAATCTCTAGACCCAGCGGTTTGGGCTGTGCGTTGATTAGTGAGTCAGTCAGTCAATCAGTGAGGACAAAGCCTTTTATTATTATAGATTGAGAATTTATTACTTTGGCCAGCCATTATAAATAATGACCAATTTATTACTTTGACTATAACATATATACATAATGAAATAAATAAATTAAACGAACTTGGTTTTAGTAAATGCTTCGTTGTGATAAAAATAAGCTAAAGCAATCATTTCTTAAAAATTCTTAATACTACTTTCTAAGAGTCAGTCTTTTATTTAAATTATTATTTATCTTACAACAACCTTATACATAATTATTTATCTTGAACACTTTATATTATTATATTACCATTATATTACTCGTATTATACCATATAATAATATCAAGTGTTTAATTTGTCTCTGAATATCAACATGAACATTTTGATGGCTTTTTCTGTTTTATTTGCATTTCGCTTCGCTTATCATTATTATCAGATTATTTATGATATGTGGCTTTTAGATTCGCTAATTTAGTTGCGAAAAAACTTGGCTAAATATTTGAGCCAAAGAATATACACTTCTGGACACATCTATTGGCCCACCTTAGAGTTTAGGTTTCGATGGCCCCTACCGAAATATGATTGCTAGATTGAACAAAAACTATTGATGCAGTTTTAAACCTGATACATTTTACCATCTTTTTCGATCATATTGTTTTAAATTTGAATTCAGAATACCACACGACATGGAGCTACGCCTAACAAGTCGGGTATGCGCCTTGATTAAGGCAGTTGATTTTTGAATAAAAAACATTTTTTATCAAATAAAAGTTTAATTTAATAACGCGTGTTGCCTCCATGGGCATCTACCACAGCTCTCATACGATTAGGCATAGAGTTTATCAACCGCTCTATGAAACTTTGAGGGATCGTCCCCCATTCCTCTTCTATGGCAGTTTTCAACTCCTGCATCGTCTGGGCAACTGGCTGACGAGCCCTAACACGTCTTTTTAGCTCGTCCCACATGTGCTCAATGGGGTTCATGTCTGAGCTTCTTGCTGGCCAGTCCATAACTGTGATGTTCACATCCCGAAGATATTCCCTGACGATGCCGGCCGTATGGGCTCTTGCATTATCATGCATAAAAAGGAAATTTGGGGCCACATAGTCCGCGTATGGCATCACGTGAGGTTCTAAGCACTCACGAATGTACCTTTCAGCATTTAATGTTGGCAGCTGTGGTCCCGTAACAACCTCAAGTTGAGTTTTGCCGCTCGCGGATATACCGCCCCAGACAGTCCATGAGCCACCGCCATAAGCAACCCTCTCTTCAAAGCAGCATTGTGCGAAACGCTCTCCCTTACGTCGGTAGACCTTCTTCCTTCCATCATTGCCATGTAACACAATTTTAGACTCATCAGAAAAGAGTACACGGCTCCAATGCTGCTGAGTCCAATTTAAATCAATGCGCGCGAAATGAAGGCGCGCTGTTCGGTGGGCTCGCGTTAGTTTGGAGCCATTAGCTGGCTTGTGTGGTACCATATCGCGTTCTTTTCCGAACCTTCTCCGAACCGTTCGAGCGCTCACAGATACTCCGTGGAAGTCACGAAGTTGGTTTTATAGCTCAATGGAGGTAAGGTGACGATTTCTCAAGCTGGTCGTCACGATGAATCGATCCTGCCTTTCAGTTGTGACCCGAAATCGTGGCCTTCCTTGGCGACGAACAAAGCCGCCAGTCTCTAGGTACCTCAGATAAACATTTCGGACCGCAGATCGACTTAAATTAAGTTGAGCACTCACATTTCTTTGGCTGTGTCCGACCTGGATAAGTGCCACAGCTTGGGCGGCGACTTCAGGCGAAGCATCCATAGATTATTGATAGAACCTCACTTTAATGTTAAGAATAAGTAATGTTTGTTGCAAAACCAAAGAGAAAAATCACACTTTCAAGAATTAAATCCAAGTAAACCAATAAAATCAAGTTTTCTTAGTATTCGATTGTTGGATATCAACGAACAGGCTCCAAATTGTCTTTTGTTTCTTTAAATTCTGTGTTCGAAATTCAAAAAAAGACTATTGAATGAAATTATGAATGTACCACGTTCAAAACGGCATAAAAACATTTTGCTCGACCTAATATAAAATTTTAGCTAGGACCAAACGAAACTGAAAATGCAAGGTGGGCCAATAGATGTGTCCAGAAGTGTATGTACATACATAATATTTTATATAATTATTAAATAGATCTCTCTGAATCGTAATTAATTACAAAAATCTTTAAAATAGAGTCGTTTCAAATTATATTTATATTGTAGTACATATACATACTTATAATGATATGTAGGGTTACTGCCCTACATATCATATAAGCACATGTATACCCCCATCATAACGTATATTTTGCTGCGAACGATGTTAATTTAAAAAATCACTATTTGCCTTTAAACCTAAGCCAACTTCACTTGCACGCGGTACACCCTGCTGACTCACAAACGAAGCTCTGGCGAAAAGAGAGGAAGGGAGCGTAATTGTAAGCTACCCGACTGGGGAATGTATCTCCACCTCACAGAATACCGCAGCCAAATAACAATTCCCTTGAGGGTTGTTGTGTGCTGCGAGTGAGTAAGGTCACCAGAAAGGAAGGAGATGCTGCATTGGCAGCGGTGGTGGCGGCGCGCGAGCGATATTTTATGTTGCGAGCGTTAATATGGTTACGGTAAACGCTTCACATCAGGCGGACCGTATGCTTGTCGGCCACCCGACGTAGTATAAAAAATATTGTTTTCTATGTACATATACAATAATATACATATACTTACATATACGTATTTTCATAAGGTTGTCAAACAAAGCAACGATACTTTTTCTGTAATTTTTTGAATAAAGGGAGTTAGAATACTAATAATAGAGAATATTAAATAAATAAATAAATATTCCTGGACAATTTACACAGCGCCATCTAGTCCCAAATTAAGCGAAAAGCTTGTACTATGGGTACTAGATAACTGGTATAATACTTAAATACATTTTTTTTTGTAAATATATACATATAATACATAGAAAACGCCCAGACCAAGACAAACAGACATGTTCATGCACACAAATGTTTGTCTTGTGCGGGAATCGAACCCGCGACCTCGGAGTCAAAGTGGACATTGCTAACCATTCGACTACCGAGGTCGTCAAAAATAAAAAAATAATTTTATTATAGTAGTATATTTTTAAATAATGTGAACTTTAATACACAGTGCTTTTATGAATATAATATGTATTTTTTATATAACATTTTTTGTTGTTTATTTCCTAACTTCTAAACTACACGGCGGATTTTGCCATTTTTACTATCATTTTTAACCGACTTCAAAAAAGGAGGAGGTTATCAATTCGACTGAATTTTTTTTGTATGTATGTTATTCGATATTTTCGCGAATTGTGAACCGATTTTCATAATTCTTTTTTTATTTGAAAGGGTATGATTGCAAGGTGGTCCCAAATTCAGCAAGTCAGGATCTGATGATGGGATGCCAGGGAAATCAAGGGAAACCCTTAAATTTTATAAGCACGTATGGTCACATTTATTTATTTTATTTGAAAGTGAAATTGCGAGGTGGTCCCATATTCACCAAGTCAGGGTCTGACAATGGGATCCCAGAAAAATCGAGAGAAACCCTTAAATTTGCCCTGTGGTTGCCAGCAGAATAGAATTGCGCCACTCCATTGCTCTGCGCTGGATGTCGTACAATGCGACTAAGGAATCTTGTGTCATGCAATAACCTTTCTCCCTGAAGACGGGCAGCAGCGTCTGCCGGGGTATACCACCAATAAGCTGGGCTCACCAACTGAAGTCGGATTCAATTTTTTTTTTAAATCAATTATATAAAAATGTTTTCCAGATGGTTTATATATGTATCGAGCCTGGTGGTCAAATGGCTACTTTGATTCCGATTCCGCAGGTGCGATCCCCGCATAAGACAAACATTTGTTTCAATGAACATGTATGGCTGTTTGTCTTGTTCTGGGCGTCTTCTATGTATTCATTTACAAAAATGGTATATCTATCAGTTAAACACAGTAAAATCTTTGCTTAGTTCGGGACTAGATGGCGGGTGTAATTTGTACAGAATATATTATTTATTATCTCAGTCACATTCACGGAGAGGAAACGGGTTGCAACTGCCACATAGACGAAGAATTTAAAATAAAATTATATTATGAAGTTAAACAATTTACGAAGCAGGTTAGTAATAATTTACCTAAAAAAATTGGTTGTTTGTAAAGTCGGCATACGGACGATAATTTTACGTAATAACGTCATAAGAAAACTTCGGCCGATGTAGTGGCAGAGAGATAGATGCGTCACAAGCCGAACGCTTGTTCCGCGCTCTCGCACGCTCGGCTCAGGCGGAACGTGACAGTGAGTCATGCTTTTCCGCGTGTGTAGCCGGCGTTGATCGATTTATAAGACGCCATCACATCAAAATGGTAACATAAGGTAACTATTATTTTATAAAATAATGGTAGGTAGTTAATAGTTGTTCAACTAGAGCCCAATAAGTATTCCTTTAATACTTATTACTAAATTATGATTAATATGTAGTTCATACCTGTGTATCATGCCATTTATGGATTACAAATAACTAATGGATGAAATATTTACAATGGATTGGGGTGGGGTGGCGGCGACGGGTTACGGGTTCAACCCTGTATTTAAAATTTAAATAATATTATGTCATGAAACACCCAGTGTTGTATAACAGAAGAAAATTGTTGAACTGTTTTATAATACGGTTTGACGTGAAAATGTCGCATTAGATTAACGAAAAAAAGGCTAATATTTTTTTTGGCATATTAAATATTAATTTTCCGGGGTGTAATGGTTCATCAACATCTTTGAACTAAAGCCAACCTCACCTACAGGTGGTGCTCCCTGCTGACTGACAAAGGACGCTCTAGCGAAAAGAGAGTTAGGGCATAGCATATTTTTTTAAGCTGCCCGACTGGGGAAGTGCGTCCACCTCACAGAATACCGCAGATAAAAATAATAACAATTCCATTGAGAGTTGTTGTGTTCCTGCGAGTGAGTGAGGTCACCAGAAAAAAAGAAAGGAATACTCCTTTCTTTCTTTCTAGTACGTACAGGCTGGCAACGGATCGGCTACCCCTTGGTGTTTTTTTGGCATATTAAATATTAATTATCCAATAATATTAACCTGCGGTGGTGATTGCTTTCCATGAGGTGACCCACATGCTCGTTTGCCCCCTCTTGTAAAGAAAATAATAATAATAAGTTTATGTTTAACATTATACTTGGCTTTGGCTAAAAACGTGTGAAACAAACTTCTTAAAATAGTATAATATAATTCTTAATATAATATAATGCTATCATGCAAAAAATTACCGAATCCCCGTTTCACCCCCTTAGAAGATGAATTTTGAAAAATACTTTCTTAGTGCACCCCTAGACGTCAAAAGGAACCTACATGCCAAATTTGGTATCTCTAGACCCAGCGGTTTGAGCTGTGCGTTGATATATAAGTCAGTCAGTCAGTTTCTTCTTTTATATATTTAGATTATGATAATAATGTTCCACCAAGTGCCAACAATCAACAGTATCAACATATCACCTGGGCTATTTAGGCGAAGGACATATCTACGTTCAAATCATTTGGGCTTTTCTGCCATATTCTGAGTGGATTTGATGGTCGTGGAATGGAAAATTCGAACAAATATTGAGAGTCTCGAAATTCGATCGTATTTTGATTAATTAATAAATTGATCTAAAAGGGATAATTATTCTCTCATATTTATCTAATAGAACAATGACCTCAAGATCGGAGACGGCTTAATACAGAAAGTGGATCATCAGATAGCGTGAAATGCAGTAAGAAGGTCCTGAGTAGATTTAGATTAATAAAAGATTATCATCCGCTATTCTAAATTAATTCCTGTTCAGCATATTTACATTTACTAATATAGAAAACATATACTGCGTTATAAGTGGAGTTTTCTGTTCTATATCCTTAGATGAAGTTGAACTCTACATATATTGCAGGACGCGTGCGGTACAGTTGGTAGTTTACTGTCGTGCATGCCTTCGTCCCGGAGAGTCAATTTGCTAAATAGTTTCCTGTGGTCGTCATCTTGTTAACGGTGAACGGATTTGACAAATGAGGTTACCTTATTATGTCGATTATTATATTTAGAAATATGAACAACAATTTATACTATCTAACTGAAAAGATAACTGAAAAGATACTATCTAACTATAAAGAAAGTCAACTGTTCAGCCCAGTTCAGTGAACAAATTTATAGTAAGAATCCTCGATATATTTCGACCGCGAAAGAATAAAATTACAGACCACAATAATCAAGTGTAAGATTATTTTAGGGCCATCAATCTTTGATATGTATGTATTGTATGTATGTTTGATATGTATCTTTGATAATGATAAAAACCCTCAGCTTAGATTACTTGTAATTGTATTTATCTTTATACTTAGAACCCTACCCTTTTTAATTAGTACCCTGAAACTCTACCTATTTTTGGAATCGAAATATTCGACGGGAATGGGCTTTAGCTTACGTGGTAGGGCCCCAGGTACAATTTTTGTATCGTATTAGTGAACTTTCATGTGACTTACTAGTCTAGCAATACTGAATGAATGAACGTTCGGATTGGCCACGCGATTCGAGATTCGAACGATTAACATTGTTAAGCAAAAGTAAATCCATTTTAATTAGTGCAATCGTAGTTTCATGTATCTCCGAAGTGGGATCAGTAAAACACACCCATTATTTTAATTATCGAGTGATTTTTTTTTCCTTTTCAATTGTATGGTGTTTCGCGAATGTAGTCTTTTGAGAATATGATATTCAGCGACGGAGGGATCAATCATACGTTGTCATAAGGCTGAATTGCTGTTATTATTAGATATTATGGAAACTGTTAATTATAGAAAACTTAATTAAATTACAAAACTAAAATTGTTTATAAATATCTTAAAATTAATTTTTTAATAAAACAATACAACTACTTTAAAAACTAAAATTATAATAAAATACACAGAAAAAATAAAAAATATCATTACAAATATTAATTGTCCCGACAATTTTCAGGGATTGTGGCCAAAAGGCTGGCCGCATTTCCACGCTGTATAGCGATGGAAATATTTTGGCTTAGATATTGGCCAGCCCTTTGGTCACCCGAAGTCAAGACCAGCTTCTTGGCAACCTCCTTGAATAAATCTCGTGCCGATGGCCCCCACGGTTCCAACGTTTCTACACCGAACGCCTTAAATATATAGGAAGTACTCAGGTTTGAGTATAATTTTGAGCATTCCAGAAAAGTTCTTAGGGCATGTACCGCCGCCTCGCAGCCTCCCTTTGTACCAAAACCTACTTGGATTGGCTGAAAATATTCTCCAGTGGGTTGGTAAATTTTTTTTACGCAAAGTTTGGCAGCGAGGTGACTGTATGTGCTTCCTACGGCAATGGGCCGAATGCCACCATCTTTTTTAATAAAGGCACAAAGGTTAGCACCGTATAGAATACTCACAATTTCCCTAGGAACTTGTCCGGAAAGCATAAGTTGTAATAACACAGTAAGTTCCACACACACCACAGCCAATTAAATCCTTCAAATGTTGGGGTGTTAAGCCACATGAGTAAAGAAACGGAACAGAGTGAAAGCTGTCTAAGATCTGCAAAATTTGTGCCTATTCTCATAGGGTTGACACATTTTTTGTTGCGACTTTGTCATTCAAGTTTCAAGCACAGTACAAATAAATAAATTTCTTTTTGTAACGTTTCAACTGCCCGAGCAGGAGACGCCACTTCTATTGCACCTTTTTTTTTTGCTTCTAACCATTTAGCATGTGGCTTTATTCATCATTCAGTGTAATGCATTCGATATTTCTATGACAAAACCTAGGAGTGTTATCAATATTTGTGGGGTATAAGTGGCTCAGAATCACCTTATGAGCCAAGGCCACCTCACCTGCACGTGGCAACCTCCCTGACAATAAGTTCTGGCGAAAGACAGGTAGGGCACATCAATAGCCCGATTGGGAAGTACCACACCTCACAGAAGACCGCAGTCAAATAACATCTCTCTGGGGTATTATTGTGTTCCTGCGTCAGGTCATCAATAAGAAGGATTAGCAGCAATAGCAGCCGGGGTGGCAACGCGCGAGTGGCATTTACTGTGTTGCAAGCAGTGGCGGCTGTACCTTAAGTGCGTGTGTGCGCTGAACCACTAATTCAAAAGATTAAAAATTACATAATATTATTTCATCTTTATTTTTAAATTTCCATATTAATAACTATTTATTTTTTGAACATACAAAAACATATAACAAATAAAATATTTCATAATGACGAAACAATTTAAGCTCTTTACTAAACTATTAAGAGTTATTTTCCCTGTAAACAAAAATCGCCGCTCGCCGAAGCGCACGAGAGCTGCTAATGTAACTTGTATGGGTGACGAGCTAATATGCCCGACGCGTGAAACAAAAGATAGTTCATATAAATGTACCGAGTTCGTACCTGTTTATCTGAAATGTACCTGTTTTCGTGCGCTGCACGGGCGAACGGCGAACCGAAGACATTTTGATTTTACTATGCCGAAGATTACCGAGAGCAGCCGACGATGTTTGATGAAATTCGCGGGCGGCCATGTCTAGGGATCGCTAAAATGCACTTTCTATGCTCAATCAATATTGAAAAAATAAAAATATACAAACAATACCGTCGGGTATTGTTTGTATATTTTTTTAATTTTAATAAAAAGGTGATTGAACGTTTCGCTTCAGAAAAATGGCGTCGCATAGATTTAAAACTAATAAAAAAAAACATGTTTTATGTAAATTGTTGTTTTGTTACAATTTTTAATCTTAATACTTATTAGTGAGCAAGTAAAGTGTACCACCAGTCCGATAACCCACCAGCCGCCACTGGTTGCAAGCGTATAATAGGGTATGGTAACCGCTTCACATCAGGCGCGTCATGTGCTTGTTTCCACCCGACGTAGCATAAAAATCCTTTACTGGTATGTCAACGACAGTTCTTTGACTTCAGGTTGTGTAATATTAATAATAAAAAAACTTATGCACGAACATTCAAAAATGTTTTTAAATATCAATAATATAATGATAGCAAATTTATTTAAATATTTAACTTTTAGTCCCTCTCTCCCCTACTGGGTCGATATATGTTCCATTCCACTCCTAGGCTATCGTGACTTACTTAGATACTCTTTACATAAAGAAACCAAAAGTGTATAATATCGTTAAAATTAATATTCACTACATTGAAATTGCAATTAATTTAAAATGAAGAATTAGATTATATTGAATTACAGCTTATTAAATACTTGATACATTAGCAGGCCGATAAATATAAATCGTGTGCAAATTGTAATAAATAAATTAATCAAATATCTACTTACGTTAAATCCTTGGGATAGTTAAAATACGAAATATTTTTCCTTTTTCTATTATTGTTCATACACACAGTACAGTAAATAACCATTTTGTCACACTTTTTTTATTTTTAACTTTTATTCGTAAACAACGTGGAACGCACACAAACACCTGTACGTGCAACGCGCAGGCCCTGAGCTTGTCCACTGGCGGAGTCAGTTTGAACCGGTTTTTTCTAACCGCGGCGTGTACGCGACGAGCTGCCAGTGGACACGCACACAAGGCCACGCATGCTTGTAGTAGTGTACCTAAACACCGCGGTTGAATGAAACTTTATCTCTGTTCGTTTCTTTACTCATGTGGTTAAGCCATCGAGGCCTCCGGCAGAACCACTTTTGAATGATGTAACAGCGGCAGAGACATCTTGGACACATATCTCAAAAGTTTTATCATCAGCTTCGGGGTGTGTAGGGAAGTTAATGTCGCTCCTAGAAGGTGGATGTTTTTCTTTCAGGGCATCTAAGGTAGTCAGTGAATATGGAGCTATAGCATCACTAGAATAAAGTAATTGAATCTAGCTGTTATAACGAATAAGAACCGAAAAGAAACGTTAAGAAACGCTGTCACCATGTTTTATTAGTATTATATTTTATTTAATAAAATATTTGTAAGTACTTCATGACATTTATTATAATCAATAAATAAAGATCACTAAATTACCTCAAATTTAAAGAAATAACCAAATCAAATTAACAATGCAACGTGAAATCTCCAGCGTTAAACAATAATATTCCAAAAAATGCGTGTTTGGCGCCGACTCTTGCGTAATTTAAGTACATCTAAGTAAATTACTTAAGTAATTTACTTAGGTGTACTTAAATTAGTTTAAGAACTTAGTTATTAAGGTCAATAAAAACAAAGTTTATTATTTTTTGCTTTTCATTTTTTCGGCGGTTTAATTTTTTTGTTATAAAGTTTTTATTTTATATTTTTTTGTGGCTATAATGTACTAATCCTCCTCCTCGCGTCGTATACCTCATTACTGAGGGTCGTGACTCCCACATAGAAACATCTTCCTTCTAACAATTTTTCTCCAACTATTGCGATCTTTCGCAACGTGGAGGGCACTGTGGAGATTTGAGTCCAGAGATGTGCGGATCTGGTCAGACCATCTCATCGGGCTGCGGCCTCTTGGTCGTTTGCCGTCAACCTTGCCAGTTGCCATAAGTTGTTCGAGGTTATGACCATCCTTTCGAGCGATGTGACCGAAAAATTCAAGTATTCTGCGGAGACAGGTGGTAGATAATCTTGTTTTTATATTTAGCTCTCGCAGAATAGACGCGTTGGTGCGGAAGGCGGTCCAAGGAATATGAAGCATTTTCCTCCAGCACCACATCTCAAAAGCGTCAATTCGGTCACGGTCAGCCTTTCTCAGGGTCCACGTTTCAGTTCCGTAAGCAAATATAGAGAACACAAGCGTGTTAACTAGTTTCACTTTGGTCTTACGCGCAATATCACGGCTACCCCAAACTTTGTGCAGTTGAGCCATTGCACCTTTGGCCATCCCGATACGTCTCCTTATTTCTTTTTCACATGACCCTGTCCTGCTTATATTAGATCCCAAATATACAAAATCGTCGACCATGTCAAGGGTAAGCGCTCCTGTTAGCTCCAGTTTGTTGGTACGGTCTATTACCATTAGCTTTGTTTTGGTGTGGTTTATTTTGAGACCTAATTCCAAGCTAACATTCTCAATTCGGGCAAGGAGATTTGCCATTTCTGTTTCATTTGCAGCTAAAAGTGTAGTGTCATCTGCATAACGGAGATTTGTTATCTTGGTACCACCTATTGTGACACCTCCCTCCCAATCTTCACATGCCCGTCTGATGATATATTCTCCATAGATATTGAAGAGAATAGGGGACAAAATGCAGCCCTGTCTCACGCCCTTACCAAAGCTAAATGGTTTCGACATCGTATTTTCAATCTTAACGACACCTCGATTGTCCAAATAAAGTGTACGAATGAGCTCCACCAAGTGTTGCGGCACTCCCATTTCATCCAGCACTCTCCATAGATCCGACCAAACCACACAGTCAAAGGCCTTGCTGTAATCGATGAAACACAAGATGATGGGTGTGTTGAATTCGTAAGACTTTTCTATCAGCTGACGTATGTTAAATATTTGCTCGCGAGTGCCTTTTCCCTTCACAAAACCGGCCTGTTCCTGAGGAATTTGACAATCCAAAAAATGGCGCAGTCGGTTGTTAATAACGTGCAACATCACTTTACTGGCATGCGATATTAGCGCTAGAGTTCTGTAGTTATCGCATTTAGAGGTGGAGCCCTTTTTACTAATAACTACATGCTTAATTTTTGATTACTTTTAAAATAGCTGGTCTGAAGCTCATTCTTCGTGAGGTTTTTTTTGTAATACACAACTCAGCATTAAAATCTGCGTATGAACTATAAATCAGCTCCTTTTTTCCTAACCTTAGGGTTGCATTTTTATTTCAAATTTATATGGGACGAACTTCGGGGTACATAGAAAACATCCAGATCAAGACAAATAGACATGTTCATGCATCCAAATATTTGTCTTGTACGTGGATATTTTAATTGTATTAATTTAGCATTAAATGAAGATGTAGATATATACATATAATAAACGGTATTAGGTATTTAAAAAAAACCGGACAAGTGCGAGTCAGCGAGTCAGAGTCAGCAAGTGCGGACTCGCCCACCGAGGGTTCCGTACGTAGGATCATTTAGAAATTTGATATATTTTATTATAAATAAGAAATTATGCGTCAGAAAAAATAAATAAAATATATTTTGCATCAAGCCCATTCTTATGATACCCCATTTGAACTAGTAGCTTCAATTTAAAATTTCGACCCCTATAAATATATATAGACCTCCTATTTTTATTAGAGATTTAGTTACAAATGTATAGTTTTGAGATTTATTCTTGTATTTGTAGTCTATAACGATGTTACTTGAGAATGTGTCGAAATATGCGTTTTTTGCTGAATAAACGGCCGTATCTTTTTTTTTTACGTAAACTTAGCAGTTTGATTTCTTTTACAACTTCATGGGACCGTAGACCTAAGTATACAGTTCAAATTTCAGCTTGATACCTCCAAGCATTCTCGACATAGAGGGTCTTGGCAGACAGACAGACGGACAACAAAGTGATCATATAAGGGTTCCGTTTTTCCTTTTGAGGTACGGAAACCTACAAAACGGTATATAGTTTTCAAACTTATACAAGACTACATTGTGTGGATATTAATGATGATGATTTAGTTGGTTGTACCATAGCTCGTGAATTTGCTCATGTTCCAACTTACTAACCTTGTTATATAGATAGCATATAGCTATATCTAAATGAGTAACATGTATTAATCATCATAAGATATCACCCATATTAGGGCCATACTAATCATTGAAAATATAAACAAATCATCATGTCCTTATCTGGAGCAGCATGGCCTTAATAATTGAATATATTTATACACTAATACAAATACAGATATATTTGTATAGTAATACAAATATTCTTGTAACTACTTTAAGTTGCGTTTTCTTTTTATATTTCGTCGGGCGGCAGACAAGCATACGGCCCGCCAGATGCGAAGCGGCTACCGTAGCCATATTAACGCTAGCAACATCTAATACCATCGCGCGCCGCCACCCCCGCTGCCACCCCAGCCGCCAACACAGCAACTCCTTCTTTTTTGGTGACCTCACCTCACTCAGTCGCAGGAACGCAATAAACCTCAAGGGAATTGTTATCTGGCATTCTGCGGTATGGAGGTACTTTCCCAGTCAGTCAGCTTACAAAATACGCTGTGCCGTACCCCTTTTTCTTGTTATAGGCTGACAACGAGGCGATAAGTTAATCTACGAACCTATTAATGATATTACCTAATTATTTAATGAATTACAAACATTTAATTACGATTAATGTTGATTGATTACTGACTTAAGTGTCTTCACCAACGCGGCAACCCTTCAAGAATTTATTGATTTTAAATTACATTATTTTGTTGGTGGAGATTCCCTCTAGAGAGTACATAATAGGGTTTTTGAAGACAACGTTGATTGAATTTGATAGAGGTTTGGGAAATGTACAGGAGATAGCTAGAATTTGTAATACGATGCGAAGTTTTTATATATCTACGTGGGTAGTATTTTTCACTCTAGACCAAAAAGTCGTTGTCGTCGTCAGCCCTTATAGCATGGATTAAGCACGGAGGAGCTCGAGATAAATAAACCCATCCTTGGACAGGCTACAGTCAACGTTGCTTAACTTGCGTGTTTGATTAAACGACACGCACAACGTCTCCATCGAGCTCCTCTGAACTGTTTAGTCGTTGCCTTTGTTCGTAAATTATATAAATTACATAAGTTGATACATATTTATTTTTACATTATCAGTTTTTAGTGGGTTAGTAAAAAAAACTAAATATCTATATATATAAAAGAAAGTCGTGTTTGTTACAACACTTATAACTCGAGAACGGCTGGACCGATTGCCATGGTTTTTGATTTGTTGGATTTATTTCCGTCCCGAATAGCAGAATAACTTTTAAAAACATTGGAAAATTCTCGAAAAAATAAAATAAAAGAAAAAACATTTTCCCATACAAAATGTTCGTGGTTGTCGTCAGCCTGGCGCAACTCAAGGTAAAAAAACGACTCTATGAATCGGAAGCGAATTTGGTACAAATTCTGATTGTTTTCGCTCCCATTTCATACATTTAGAATTTACGCTATTTGTATGGCACATCCGTCTCTTAAAACGTAGTGGTTACATTCTCTTTGGTTGTCGTAGCTGTCAAATGTGACGTTGTCGTACGTGCGTACGCCAAATGTATGCGTGCGTTCAGAAATGTATATTATGCTCATTATAGAACAAATGTCATAGATTAAAAACAAATCGACGGTCCCTACGTATAAAGCGACATGTCATTTCAGACATGTCTGCTTATACTACGATATAGTAATTAAAGAATATTATTATTGGACAAATGAGTTAATTTCTTACTTTTTAATTATATATACAATCAATAAAAAATAAGAAAATATTTTTTTTACGGACAATTCTATAGCAATTTATGCAATAAAAAAATTGTCATTTTTGACATGTCGCTTTATACGTAGGGACCGTCGAAATGTTAACTCTATTGGTCTCATTTTTACGTCTTGAAAGTTGGCTGTGATTTGTTTTGAAAGCAGTTTTGTGGATTTAAATATTTATTGGTTCTAAAATATTTATGCGTGCGTTCAGAAATTTATATAAAGCTCCATAAATCTATATAATATATAAAATAATGTCGTGTCTTGGTCGGGAAAGTATTAAAAACATTGAAAAATTGACGAAAGAATTAAATAAAAGAAAAAACGTTTTCCCATACAAATAGTGCCAGTTAAAAAGGATTGGAATATTTATTGATTGTTATGTAAATGTCAAATCGATTGGTCTCACTTTTACGTCGCGAATGTTGTCTGTGATTTGTTTTGTGAATTGAAATATTTATTGTTGTCAATTGGTACTTTTTTTGTGACTTTGTAAAGTACTGAACTTATTATTTACCCACTGCTGGGATACGGGTCTTCCCTCAACCGAAGATGTTTAGAGCATACTCCAACACGCTGCTCAACTACGGGTTGGGCCACTAACTTGGCTTAAGGACTGCCATCTAATGATAAACACCAGGACCGACGGCTTAACGTGCCTTCCGAAGCACGGACGAGCTCGAGATAACATAAACTCATCCATGAACAGGCTACGGTTGACGTTGCTTAACTTGCGTGTACAATTAGACTGACACGTGCCTCACGCCATCGTGCTTCTCTATTATTTTCTATTATTCATTGTATTAATTTCAAGAAATCATAAATTTTGTTCATATATATATGTACATCACGACATTCATTGACTGTTGGGCGGTACGAAGTTCGCCGGGACAGCTAGTAGAAATATAGATAGAATTTGCACTTTAGATTAGCGCGAAAAATACAGACAACCACGCAATTTGTAAATGAATGTTTGTTTTTAATATTTTGGAATAATTGTGTCTAATAATTTATCAATGGAATCATACAAACATTTTTAATGTGGTCACTTATGACACATGATTTACAATTTATGCAGATGACTCAGAATGACATTTTGATTTATTTATATTTTATTCTTATTTAAAAGGTGACTTGATCCAGAGTGAAAATCTGTCCAGCCACTTGAAGATCATCAGCTCAAAATTCGCAAAGATAACATTGTAAACATGATCTGATGTTGCAGCATAACCATGTTTGGACTCATTGTAATGGTTTCAAAGACCAGGGCCCTACCGCCGAAGCTGAAGCCGATTACCATCGGATTTTTTTGATTGCGTAAATCAAACCTCAACCTAGATTTATGCTACTCGTGTTTAGCTTAGCTGGTAGAAACGATGGAGCTCTTCCGACTATGCTGAAGGTGTTTGACAATAACTTAACCGTAAGGGGTGTAAGTAGTTCATGAACATCTTGGAACAAAAGCCAACTTTACCTGCACGCGGTAGACCCTGCTGACTGACAAACGAAGCTCTGGCGAAAGGAGAGGTAGGGAGCGTATTTGTAAGCTGCCCGACTGGGGAATGTACCTCCACTTCTCAGAATTCTGCAGCTATATAACAATTCCCTTGAGGGTTGTTGTGTTCCTGCGAGTGAGTGAGGTCATCAGAAAGGAAGGAAATGCTGCGATGGGAGCGGGGGTGGCGGCGCACAAGCAACATTTTATGTTGCGAGCGTTAATATGGCTACGGTAACCGCTTTACATCAGGCGGGCCGTATGCTTGTCTGCCACCCGACGTAGTATAGAAATAGACCTATTTTTCTAATCAATATATTCGGTGGCAATCGGCTTCAGCTTCGGAGGTAGGGCACGGGGCTATGGTTTATATTTAAAACCTGATAACTTTATGGTGATGGAGCAGGAAAAAGATTAATTTATTGGTTCGTTTAATCATTTAAAATTTGATAAATATTAGTAAAATACATTTTGAAGGAAAGTAATTAAACAAACATTGCATTTTTATAAAATGTTGAGAGTTGTATCTGTGCGTACCGCACAGCGGACTCGATTGTGACTTGGAAATACTTGGAATAATGGCCTCGTCTGTGTGTATCACTTTGAGTTCGGCTCGGCCTTCGGTACACTTCGTACAGTATCGTATCGCATACCGCCGCTGTTGAAGGCGCGAAGCGGTTGTCTCGCTATTCCAAAACACCATCACGTGTAGTGTTGTGTCGTGTATAACTAAATTGTGACAACGTTTGCCGTGACCTTAATAATATACGTGTAACGAACTTTTGTCTACCAGATGCGTGTCTCTAACATAAGTAGTTATTAAAATTACCAAAATGTGACAACAGTGGAATTAACCATTTTAATATTGCAACACGTATGGTACAAATAAGTGACTCAGAGTTCTCAAGTTTTAAGGTGTTTTCTTTAATAGTGTTTGAGCGAACGTATGCAACGATTGGAATGCGCGCACTTCAACTTCGCTATACTGGATACAAAAGTTTAAAATAGAACGCTCTTGCCTTACATTAAGAGTGATGCGATGAATTTGATCTCATATCTTGTTAATGGGAGACTCCATTTACAATTAACAGTAACATAAACGGGAAATTGAAGAATATCGATAAAATGAAGAGCCCGTGGAGTGCAGGCGTGTTTACAGTGTTGGGGATTTTAATATTAAAAGCTTCGTCGGATGACGGTAATGTAACAGACATTTTTAATAGTTTGGTATGGATACCGAAACAAACTGTTGTTTATACACGCATTCTACCTTCCCTTGGAAGCATGCTCACTGACAGGCTCATAGAAGTGAAGTGGGTACCGGCGGAACCTAGAATTTGTTGAACGAATTCATCAGTTTGTAAAGAATTCGGTTCAACTAATCGATTGGGGCTATTATCCGAATTCACTCGAGTCAAACTTACAACGTTATTTCTTTAAACAATTATATTTATACGCCTACTTAATCATTACAAGTTGCACCTAATTCTCTTACCAGAGTACTAATTTAAAACCTATTCCAATGACGTATAATAAAGTATTTACCTAATCTCGTTTATTTTTTGTTGTTATGTTCGGATAACGCTTAGAAGGATTACTATCGTTGAATTATATTACAACTTATACAACTGCTTATGGTGATGAGTACTTTGCTACTGACTTAATGTTACGTTTCAATCTAATTAATATGTTATGGGAGTCTTTACTTCACTCAAAATTCGACATTATACAAATTTAGATACCTATTCTGTTGGTGATGGAAACACCAAACAACTTAACATAATGGGTGCAAACTACCGTTATAGAGTCGTTTCACCAATTTTAAAGTTCAAGCGCCTTGAAAGAAAATAGGGTGAATACACCAGTTGTAGATCATTTAAGGGAAATTTTAAGTTTAAAAAACGTACTGATTTCACCGCACATTTTTAATTAAATAATTTATAAAAAATAAAACTGAGTAGATTAAAAATTGATTAAAATGAGTGGATTTTCCAGAGTACCGACCATTACAACCCGTTGTCGATAACATATTTAAGAGTTATCGGCACAAAGGGCCTTAACGCGTGGGTGGAAATGGAATACCTAAACATTCTTATATTGCAACAAAATAGGAAAGAAACGTGTGCCTTATTTCGGCACTGCCCAGTTCTCAGATCTTGATTTTAACTAGACAAAAAATTAGTCGTTAATTTGTCGAAATTTGTCGCCCAAAGCAAAAAATTTGTCGGTCTCCCGTTAAAGAGTTATAAGGTTTTATTTGTGGCAGTGCCGAAATAAGCTTATTTCGGCACTGCCCACTCGGGATCTATTAAACTACAAAACATAGCGAAGATATGATTTTCTCCAGAATTAGTCGTCAATTTGTCGAATTCAGACACCAAGTATCAGAATTAGTCGACGTCCCGTTAAAAAGTTATAAGTACTTCTTTGTGGCAGTGCCGAAATAAGCCTTATTTCGGCACTGCTCAAAAAAACTACACCACCTAGCGAAAATCTGATTTCACCCAGATGTTGCCTTGAATTTGTCGAAATTTGTCGGATATAAAACACAACTGGTCGATGCGTAATTAAAAAGTTACACGCATTTTAATAATTCTAATAATAAGTATAGTCCGAGATCTTGCATCAAAATTATATCATGCACAAAATGCAACAGTAAACGTTTTATTTCCTTCCTTTTTCAGAATCTGGCAAAGCTTGTCAATGCATGATACTGTTTTCTGATCTACGAATGCTTTAGGTGTTCTTTAGCACTACATTAGTTGCTTTTTACGATAGCCATATGTGAATGGGGTGGTGTTATTCTACTCTGCCTACGTTAGGCTCTCTGACTACAACGTGAATTATTAAAATGCGTGTAACTTTTTAATTACGCATCGACTAGTTATGTTTTATATCCGACAAATTTCGACAAATTCAAGGCAACATCTGGGTGTAATCAGATTTTCGCTAGGTGGTGTAGTTTTTTTGGGCAGTGCCGAAATAAGGCTTATTTCGGCACTGCCACAAAGAAGTACTTATAACTTTTTAACGGGACGTCGACTAATTCTGATACTTGGTGTCTGAATTCGACAAATTGACGACTAATTCTGGAGAAAATCATATCTTCGCTATGTTTTGTAGTTTAATAGATCCTGAGTGGGCAGTGCCGAAATAAGCTTATTTCGGCACTGCCACAAATAAAACCTTATAACTCTTTAACGGGAGACCGACAAATTTTTTGCTTTGGGCGACAAATTTCGACAAATTAACGACTAATTTTTTGTCTAGTTAAAATCAAGATCTGAGACCTGGGCAGTGCCGAAATAAGGCACACGAAAGAAACATAAAAATTTGAACATGTCTGAAAATTCAAAAATATCAAAGCAAAAATAGAAAAAGTATGTAACAATAGTAATAAAATTATTATTAAATTGTTTTACCGTTCCTTAATTTTAGCTGCACGGCCGCTAAATATAGACACATTTTTATGTACTGTTACGAACTTAATTCATGATATTTTAGTTACTGGAATAATGACCAGGCAAAATGAAAAACCACTACCATAAAACACTTGTGATCACCCGATTGAAAATAAAATTTCGAAGTAAACGTACAACGCGTTTTTAGGGCTAAACATCTACACTTTTAGCATTACTTAAGATTGGCTCCTAGATCAATACTTAAGTACTGATATATATCACGATAACGTATACGCTTATCAAATCAAATTACTAATAAACTGATAATAACTATTCAAAAATGATGTCAGAAAAAGAAGCACACAGATTTTTTTATTAATTTTGACATCATTCATGACAGTAAATGTATGTAAATACAATATGAGAATCCAGGAATATCGTTCGGAACTTCTTGTTTGAATAATAAAAAAATCTGAATAAACATATTAAATGGTCAAATACGCAATTGCCAGAATACCGGTAACACTACTCTGTACATAAATTATTATATTAGAACAATACCTATACCGCTAAAAATTATAATAATGCTAAAAGTATTGGTACGAGATTATAGGTTGTTTCGATTGTTTATCGTCTGGATAATAACACACAGAAATCATATTTCTTATACCTATGTCGTAGATATGTTGGTCTGCTACCAACATGTGCTTATCGTATTGTAATTTTAAAATATTTTTCCAGTGACCGTCACCAGTAGTCACAGCTCGCTTAAAACAACTTATCTAAACATAACAGGATACAACACTGGTAGATTGCATTATTATTAATAGGTACTTGTTAAATGAATAATTTTAAAAATTATAATTGCACCTACATTATATTTTCTATATTAAAAGTAACTGCATTGGAATAGGTTTGATATGACTTTGGTAACGATATTTTGACTAAATGAATAACAGCATTGTAGTTATGCAACTCTGTCACTTCCTTCGCGTCTTATCGGCATTTTAACTAAAATGTGGTCACTAATTTATAAACTAAGGCTTGCTATTGTTATAACATTATGTGAAAACATGGACGTGCGATCCGAATGTATGGGTTGTCCATTATAGCACATGCTTGGGCAAATGGTGTGCACAAAACCTGGGCGTTATGTAAGTATGCTACGCAAACGGTAATTTTGCGCTAACATTTATTGTGCACCGTTATTAATTCTGAAGCATCTAAACTAATATAATTTTGTTGAAACCATTCACCAATTTATTTAAACAGCTACCCGAATTCGCATAGGTCAAGTCAAGGATTTGCGTATATTTCATTTATTTATATATAATTTTGTAGATGTATATATTGTAGTATAATATAGTATTTGCAGCGTTACATTGTAATTGATTTGGTAATTTATTTTGGAATGTTTATAAAGTACGACATTAGATTACAATATTACTTGCATACTTATCGGTTGTAACTAGAGATAGGGATAATGAACATTTACAATAAATGCCCAGTAAGTACCTGTAAATGCCCAATAAATGCCTAGTTTTGGGCATAAATAGGGAATTTATAAGTACTTTTTGGGCATTTATCGTAAATGCCCCGCGTTTTGCCCATCTCTAGTTGTAACAATTCCTGTTTTTGAAAGAGTTCAGTTGTATTCTAGTGTAACATATTACATAATTACAAAATTCAAGAATTATATTATGTGTATTGTTTTTATTGCTATAAATATTAGGTTAATACCTGAAATTTTGTGTAAAAATGTGGATCTAGTTACTATAAGTTAGGTTGGTATATCTATTTTTACGTTTTACAGCTTCACTTGGTGGTTTATATTGTCGTTTATCGTCGGAGATGACGTGCGACTAAATAAACGATCGTCGATTGATGTAAAACAAACACGTTATAGTCAAAAAACCTGTCGTCTGTCGTGGAACGTATAAAACAGGTTTATTATCAGACGTAAAAGTATTTAAGTAAAATTTGATGTGAATACGACATTATTAAAAGAAACAAAACACTCGACTGCGATGGAAAATAAAATATTAACTTATAAAATTGAAAAAAAAAAAGGTTGTCTGTAAGGTCGGTTTACGGACGATAATTTTACGTAATATGATAATGTCATAAGAAAACATCGGCCGATGGAGTGGAAGAGAGAGATATCTGCGCTCTCGCTTGAATGCACGCTCGGCTCAGGCGGAACGTGACAATGTGTCATGCTTTTCCGTGCGTGCACTGGTGCTCATCGATTTATAAGACGTTATTACGTTAAAAATAATGTTTTTGCTAACGCTATATCGAAATAATTACATCCTATATTTTTCCTACAGCCGAGTCGAATTTTATCTAATCTAATGACATCTCTTAAGTTGAAATCCCTCAAACAGTGACTGCAAAAATTTGACATATACATACATATTAGACATATACATAAAAAGAACATTACCCTCCATTCTTCGGCAGTCGGGTAAACAAGTCAATGAAGTCTGACTTTGAGCCTGAGTCATAACCGTCTATACAAACTACTCCGAGTATATTTATACATAAGTACGCAGCCTCCCAAGCCTCCAATTCTGACTCACCGATCGCTTCGGATGAACACACCGCGTTTTGCAGAAATAAGACATATTGCACTACCGTGATACATTCATAATAATAGTATTCCAATTTTACTCAGAAGCGTTTCATTCATGTCAGTATACTAGCAGTTCCGGTTTATTAATATAAATCATTAAAAGCAATTAAAAGTAAATATTGTGTCATACTGGGTTATTTAGAAAAAGACAATAATAGCTATTAATATTCACTTACTAAACCAAGTTTTATAAAACTACTAGCTGATCCGACAAACGATGTTCTTCCATATACATTATACAATTAAAAATAGGGGTTGATGGTAGAAAGGAGAAAATTTAGGGTTGTTAATTTTTTTTTAAATAAAATAAAATAAATATTTAGGCATGGCTCACAATTATCATTTAGGGGTATGAAAAATAGATCCGATTCTCAGACCTAACCGATATGCACACAAAATTTCATAAAAACCGGTCCAGCCGTTTCGGAGGAGGAATAAACACCGCGACACTAGAATTTTATAGACCAGCTGACCCGGCAAACATTGTTTTGCTATAAAAAATAGATAACAAGGTTGTTATCTATTCTCAATTCTCAGACCAACTGAATATGTATATAAAATTTCATAAAAATCGGTCAAGCCGTTTCGGAGGAGTATGGTCACTAACATTGTGACACGAGAATTTTATATATATTAGGATTAATAATGTATATCACAGGAGGTGGCCGTCTGAACACAAGTATGCAAGAATGGCGTGTTAAATTATATAGACGACCCGTTAAAAGGTCAATACCTTATATAACATGGCGTGTATCTACTATACCTACGCATCTAATGTGTATATATGTTGATACTAGCCATTAGGTTAACTTGATAATCTGCTACTAGTATGGGGTATTAAAAACAACGTTACAGATGAAATGCAGGATTTGTGATGACATCGAAATAATATTTATTTTACTGAAATGTTGCCTTAAGCCATTGGTTCCCAACCTTTTTTTTTTCCCGGTCCACTACGAAGTTTTTGTTGGGTGTAGGGTGTGTAAATCCATTATTCTATAACTCCAGATTTTTGTATTTTGTATAATAGTAATCAATCTCTTTCATTATAAGTTGTTTGTATCACGGACCATAATTTACCTGTGACGGATCATTGGTGTTCCGCGGACCACCGGTTGCGGACCCCTGCTTTAGGCGGTTAGTTAATTCACCAGAACTCGTGGTAGCTCAGTTCGAAGATCACTCTAACGGCAATCGAATGGCATGAGTTGAGTTTGATTAAAATTCTACATTACAGGGCAGGCAGGGCATTAAATTAAATTTTTCAAATTAGAGTTCTTGACGATGTACGAATGAATTAAACTGGTTTGACAAAATGTGAACATAAATATATCAATGTTCAATGGCTTCGCGCAATTGATTTGGCAAATGAACAACGTACATACAGGGTGGAATTCTCTAATGCCACCTGGAGGGAAAGTACTCTAAAGTAAAGAGGGAGGGAAAGAAAACTGCATTCAAAGATTTTCAAAAATTCGCTTGCTTCATCCGGGAATCGAAGCGACTAAATTCTGTAAAAAAAATACACTCACTACTTTTATTGCATTAATCGTTTTTAGAAAATCTTTGAACGCAGTTTTGTTTCTTTTCAAAAATAAAGGAATGTTTTCTTTGAGTTTTCTCACTGGTAGCATTAGAAAATTCCATCCTGTATAACATCTTACTATAATTTAGAGCAGTAATAGACTACTATGGAAAAATATGGATATAATATATCATAAATAAGATATATTAGTATGGTATTAGAAAAAATCACTACATAATTTTATGAAACTGTTGAGATTATTTGTTACAAGTGGATTCGTAATACCCTCAATAGGTACTTACTATGAATTATTTTGTGTACATTTTTTGGCGTAATGTTTGTCAAGCGAACTAAATTACATTTTAGTGGAGGGGTACTGTGCTCGGTGCAATGACTTGATAAGATAATGTTTCGAATCACAACACAACACAGTATAAACAGCGATGGTACTATAATGACATGGCTGATACCAAGAAATAGTACGAGTACGTCAAGTGCCTATATGAAATACCCAGATAATTGGGCGCTTACTGCATGAAGGCAAATTACAATGAAACTCAAAATTTTGAAATAGTAAACTTTGACGTGAATAAGTCTTTAAAATTGCTTCCATAGGGAGGCAATTAAAAAAAAACGGGTTGCACTACGGGAGTGCCGGCAGAAGTGAAAACTTGAACATTAACGTTGTGCATTTTTGAATATTTTGGAATGGTAGAAGTTTTCACTTCAAAAACGAAAGACAACAAAATGTGGGGATACAGTTTGGTGTTGCAGCTGCAAATCTATCATCTCCATCGAATATTCAATCGCATACTGGATAAATGAGGGATCAAAGAATTTATTATGATATGTAAGGACTATGGAACATCGCGTGCGGGAGGAAGCGCTGCCATTTTGAGATAATTTTAGTGCATATAACGTTTTCACTTACAACACACATATTTTCAATTAAATTTTGTGTATTAAAATTTTAATTGAAAAAACAGTAAAATAACAAAGCAAATACCTATTTTAAATATAAAACAGATAATAAAACAGTACTTTTTAAATTTCCTGTTTATCGCCAAAATTCTACGCAGTATGTTTCCGGACATCAAAATGATTGTAAACATATTTTTATTGTTAAAATTACGCGCCAAACTCAAAGTTTATACATAATAATGAATAATACATATCTACAGTACGAGTAAAAATAATACGTTTGCTAAATAATTCTTATGTAAATTGTTGTCTTTATACGAACTGTGACATTGTGGAATTAACTTTCCTTAGCAGTATATCCAAATAAATACGACATGGGAGGCATGTCGTATTTATTTGGATCAGCAGACATGGATCGGCGTTTCCTTGGTGTTGCTAATTATTATGGGCGGCGGTGATTACTTTCTATCAGGTGACCCACATGCTCACTTGCTTCTCTCTTGTTGTGAACCCTTACTCATCCCACTGTTGGGATACGAGTCTCCTCTCAACTGAAGGGGTTCAGAGCATACTCCACCACGCTGCTCAAATGCGGGTTCGCGGGGGTTAGTTTTTTTAAGCCGCCTGACTTGGCTTAGCCACTTGACTGTCATCTAATGACAACAGCCGAGACCGACGACTTAACGTGGCCTCCGAAGCACGGAGGAGCTCGAGATAATAATATAAACCCATCCATGGACAGGCTATGGTCGATGTTGCTTAACTTGCGTTTTCGATTAGACGTCTCAACGCCATCTCCTCTCCATAGTTCCCTCTAATATAAAAAATATATAACATATGTATTAAAAAATCTGTGACATTTTCCATAAATGTTGTTAACTATATAATAGAAAAAAAAAACTATATAAAAGAAAAAGAATAGAATAATACATACCCTACCTAAATTCGTACGTATTGTTTTTTATTACTCTACGCTACTACAGACGAAATAACCTTGACGCGATTTAGCGTTGAGGCACTTAAGGCAAAAATAGTCTGAACAATCGTTGACTGATTATTTGAATCATTGCTAACGAAATCTTTAAATTATCTTTGTTTTAAGAAATACCTACGTATGTTACTGATTTTTTGCATATGTCTGCCACGCTGGAATTGATTTGCTCGTAAAACTGGTTGTCAACGTTGTCATTCGTGTGATCTTGTGCTAAGTCAAGGATAATAAATCAGTCTTATGCATAATTTTATGGTTTGCACGATGTTGTAAAGTCAAATGGGGAGATATGATGATTGCGGAGTGCGTTACGATTACAAATAAAAGCGTGAGTGGAATCTTCTGATAAATAAGGAATGAATTAACTAATAATAATAAAAAATTGGTTGCCTGTAAAGTCGGTATACGGGCGAAAGTTTTACGTGACAACGACTTTGAGTGGTAAAATGTTTTCGAGTGGAAGGGACGCACGCCTTTCACTTTTTATGTCTGTCTCTCTCGCTCTTAGGCGGGCTAACCATGCCCGAGTGGAAGGGACGCGTGCCTCTCACTCGCTCTCATTGTGAGCGCATAACGTGAGCGCGGAGCGTAACGCAGTTTCTTGAAGTGTCACCCGGCTAACCAATTTATAAGACGTTGTCACGTCAATAAATATTCCTGGACAAATTACACATAGCCATCTAGTCCCAAACTAAGCAAAGCTCGTACTATGGGTACTAGATAACTGATATTAGACGAGCTCGGTGGTCGAATGGTTAGCAATGGCCACTTTGACTCCGAGGTCACGGGTTCGATTCCTGCACAAGACAAACATTTGTGTGCATGAACATGTCCGTTAGTCTTGGTCTGGGTGTTTTCTATGTATTATAAGTATGTATTTAAAAAATATATATTTAAGTACATTTATCAGTTGTCTAGTATCCATAACACAAGCTTTGCGCTTAATTTGGGACTAGATGGCGCTGACAGTCCAGAAATATTTATTATTTATTTATTTGTTATACTTAAATACATTTTTTTTCGTTGTTGTCGTCCAGACTGAGACAAACAGACATGTTCATGCACACAAATATTTGTCTTGTGCGGGGATCGAACCCGCGATCCTAGGATCGCCTGACTCCGGAATCAAAGTGGGCATTGCTAGACCACCTGGCTCGGTAATTGTTAATCTTATGATCTAACTCAAATAAATGTTAGAGAAAATAGGAAAGGTAGACTAAAGCCGTGCGGGTTACTATAAACACATTGCGCTGGACACTGCGATGTTTATAGAAAACTGTTTGGTTAAAGAATAGATAACCTTGTGACTGGCGATAGTTAGCATCATGCACAGACCTAAGATTTCGCTAATACTAAATCACTGGTACAAGGCAACTGGTACAAATAGTAGTTTATGAAACTGTTGTAAGGGTTCTTAAAATACGAGTGTGAGTTTATCACATGAGCCGAAAGCGAATGTGATAATAGCGTCACACGAGTTTTTTTTTAAAGACCTCATTATGTGCAGTTTCATACACTACTTTATCTAATAAAAAAAAGTTATTTATTGATACAGTTGCCCATAAAGAGCTGTACCAAAAAGTAACTTTTGAAATTTATTTTGATGGCTTGTGCGTAAAAGACACTTAATGTCAGTCTTTTACGATTCTGTGTTTAGTTTTTTAATCTCTGAATTTCAGTATGAGAGTAGATAAAGAAAATTATTCAATAGATCCTGTGATTTAATAAAACTATTACCGTTGTCACTATCACAATTTTGTTCTGTACCTAGCAACCATTGAATGCGACTGCTTACAATATAGTTACCTAATTCGATCAACAGGAAAAATGATTACCAGTCATTTTTCCTGTTTTATAAGCCTAGCACCTCGTATCAGGAAAGTTGATATTGTCACCGCCGCGGAAAGTATTAAATTCAATTGTTAACTATAAGTTAATTTACACGACCTAATAGGTCGTGTAAATTATTTGAGGAACTCGATGGCATCGTTGCGCGTGTCAGTCTCATCGATCAAGCAAGTTAAGCAATGCCGACAGTAGCCTGTCTATGGATGGGTTTATTTATCTCGAGCTCCTCCATGCTTAGGAAGGCATGTTAAGCCGTCGGTCCCGGCTGTTGTCGTTCGATGACAGTCGTTAAGTCAAGTCAGCCTTTAGGCGGCTTGAAAGCACTTGTCTCCCCGCATTTGAGCAGCGTGTTGGAGTACGTTCTAAAACCCCTTCGTTTGAGGGGAGGCCCGTATCCCAACAGAGAGATGATTATGGGTTGATGTAGAATTACCTGTTTCGCTGTTTTTCCTGAAGAGACAGACAAATAGAATATCATACGATTAACAGAATTTAGTCATTTGTCAATGTTCACCCTAGATCTTTCCTCTATTCATACCGATATCTATACAGCAAAATAGCTACAATTGAAGAAAAGTGTATTTTTGTCCAGAGGTACAATAGATGTACTCAGGTTATACAGCAAATAAATAATGGGTAGGTCTAATAGACTAGAAAGTGGATGATGTTCAGAAACTGTTCAAATACTATACAACCAAAAAAGAAGTCGATTATATTATATTGTTGGTACAAATTTTAAGAACGTATAGATAGGATTATTTATTTATTTAAACTTCATGCACAATAAAAAAATGCATTGTGTTAGGGGTGTAAGTGGTTCATCAACATCTTTGAACCAAAGCCAACTTCACCTGCATGCGGTGCACCCTGCTGACTGACAAACGAAGCTCTGGCGAAAAGAGAGGTAGGGAGCGTAATTGTAAGCTACCCGCCTGGGGAATGTACCTCCACCTCACAGAATACCGCAGCCAAATAATAATTCCATTGAGGGTTGTTGTGTTCCTGCGAGTGAGTGAGGTCACCAGAAAAGAAGGAGATGCTGCGTTGGCAGCGGGGGTGGCTGCGCGCGAGCGATATTTTATGTTGCGACCGTTAATATGGCTACGGTATCCGCTTCACATCAGGCGATCCGTATGCATGTCTGCTACCCGAAGTAGTATAAAAAAAAATATTGTACACACTGACGGACTTAATGCTATACAAGCATTCAACCTTAGGTTGATGCAGAGATAAGACATGGCAAGTGCAAAAGATAAATAATGTGAAATAAAAGTAAATATAAACAAAAACAGAAAAATCCTTACAAATATTAAATAATATTATAGACATACTAAGCAATATTAATAATTAGAATTATATTATGGGACGTAAGACTCACCATCATCTTTGAGCCCAAGGCAACCTCACAGGCATGTGGTACACCCTGTTATCCTATACATATACGGGGTTCTGGCGAATGAGAGGTAGGGCACAGCGTTATTTTAATATGCCCGATTGGAGAAGTATCTCCACCTCACAGAATACCACAGTCATATAACAATTCCTTTCAGGGTTGTTGTATTACTGTGAGTGAGTGAAGACTCCAGTAGGGTGCTGCCTCCCTGGAGAGTCGCTGGGTAGGCACCGATGGTGACTGCGCACGAGCGACATTTAATGTTGCGACATCTATATGGCTACGGTAACCGCTTGACACCTGCTATCCGAAGTACCTAGTATAAAGAATACTTTTTTCGTGTAAAGAATAACATTATTTCAGCATTTTCTTTATTGTACCTGTGTCTAAGACAATAAAATTATGATATGAATATGTTATGTAAACTAATTACGTCACGGTGGTCTAAAGGTCGATACAATATCTTTCTTTTACAGACTTAATTTCTTATATTTATTACTTATGTGTGATAAATAATGTATGTAATAATATGACAAAGAAGTATAGTGAAGTACAAAGGTCATGCCCTATATTGTTCTCTTCTAGCCAATCTTTAAGAGGATTGAGTAACAACAATTCAAATGCAATATGTAGGTATTCATAAAAATACCTAATTTCGGAGTGTGAGTGGTTCATCAACATCATTGAACCAAAGCCAACTTCACCTGCACGCGGTGCACCCTGCTGACTGACAAACGAAGCTCTGGCGAAAAGAGAGGTATCGAGCGTTATTGTAAGCTACCAGACTGGGGAATGTACCTCCACCTCACAGAATACCGCAGCCAAATAACAATTCCCTTGAGGGTTGTTGTGTTCCTGCGAGTGAGTGAGGTGACCAGAAAGGAAGGAGATGCTGCGTTGGCAGCGGGGGTGGCGGCGCGCGAGCAATATTTTATGTTCCGAGCGTTAATATGGCTACGATAACCGCTTCATATCAGGCGGGACGTAGATATGCTTGTCTGCCATCCGACGTAGTATATAAAAAAATAGTGAAACCATAATGCCAATCGTAATCTACTCGAGCGTCTCAGCCCCCTTACCACCATCTCTTATTGCGATTCAATAACTGAATATAATGCTTATTCATACTAATGAATAAGCGACTCTATTTCAAATGGAATCGAACCCTCGGTGCCGAAGTAGCCGTTCAACCATCGCACTAAGTTTTATCAGAAGTACCTAATGCAATTTGTTCTGTCTTATTTACTGCCTTTGACATCTACCTTTTGGAATGAGCCCTACCTCTCTTTTACCAGAGCGTTCGTTACTTATCAGCTAGGTGTAAAACATGCAGGTGAGGTTGGTTGCCTTCGGCTTTGTGGTGAGCCATTACACGTCTCTTTTGAATAACAGGTTAATGACTTATTTAAATTAGTCAAAGGAAGGCCGGGGTTGGAGGGAAAGGAATTCTAAAAGTTATTTGGTTACTTATGGAACCGTAAAATATTTCTATACACATTTTAGGAGCATTGAATATTATGCTCTTTATTTGTCGAACAACGTTGGGTACACTGTCTATGAAGTAATTAAGATCTAATTAAGCCATAGAGAATGCGTTTAAAATGGACTCGTCATCATCATTATTCACAAATACTTTATTATTTAATGCGTATTATAATTAACTAGTTTTCCGCTTCGCGACTTTACTCGTGTATATTTTGTACAACAATTTGTATGGATTTCGTTAATTTGTTTTCCTATTCTCCACCTCCTACTACACCGTAGAAACTTCTCCCTCTCCTCCAAACACTCGTGTTTCTTTTCCTTATATTAATATTACACATTTAACTTCAATAGTTTTGATTATAAATTATTTATTTAATTAAAACTTTATGATCGCAGTAAATTAGTACAAAAGGCGGACTTAATGCTATTGCATTCTCTACCAGTCAAATATGGGGAGTGGAGAGTAACACGATTGTTTTTCTACGATTTGAATCCCTTAGTTTCAGTTGAATCCTAAAGTTCGAAGGTTAAATCCATCTTTTCACCCCGCTCGACACAGTCATGTAGTTCTCAACGTCTGAGCGATCAGCGTTGCCTATAACTATCTATTAACGGCTGTAATGTCCTTGTTAATGGATACGTCGTAAATCGTTGATTTTTATTGTACTAGTACAGAAAAACAATCGGTGCGCTTTTACGAAGGTAATAAATATCGTGAGCCGTATTCGTGAGATGACTATGGAAAAGAGTGTTGTAAACATACGTGTTTATTTATCGATACATTTTCCATATCGATGTATATTTTACAAATTGATTAGTTTGTCATTCATTCATATTTAGTCAGCAAAGCTAGACTTTCCAGTAACATACATGTGTAAGTAATATCTGTAGCATAAGTAAAACAATTACTCATGCTACAGATTATAATGTATTTTAGTTTTATAATGTACTAGCTGTTACCCGCGGCTTCGCTCGCGTGGTCCACTCATTCATTTGTGTATATTTTTTCTTGTTGCAATTTTTTTACTTCGTGGGATAAAACGTAGTACCAATATGTACAAATTTTAATCATCATCGTCTGCGGATGAATTTACTTACGTTAACACTTATAATATTAGCACCACATAAATGTTTGCCCTCTGCGGGGATCGAAACCGCGAACCTCTTACGCTGAAGGATCGAAAAACAACAAATACAATACATATATATGTATTATTTTTTATCCCATGGAAATTAGAGGTTTTTCCGAGATAAAAAGTAGCTTATGTCACTCTCCAGACCGTAAACTATCCCCGTTAATAAAATCATGTCGGTACTTAGATTCCTCTCGACGTGATAGAAGGACAAATGATTACAAAGTTTATTTTTTATCCCATGGAAATAAGATGTTTTTCCGGGATAAAAAGTAGCTTATGTCATTGTGCAGACCGTAAACTATCCCCGTTAAAAAAATCTTGTCGGTACTTAGATTCCTTTCGACGTGATAGAAGGACAAATGATTATAAACTTTATTTTTTCCCGTGGGAATAAGATGTTTTTCCGGGATAAAAAGTTACAAACAAACACACTTTCACATTAATTTATAATATTAGTATGGATATGGATTTTGACGAGCTCGGTGGCGTAGCGGTCAATGACGCGGCTTCGACACCAACGCTCGTGGGTTCGATTCCCACATAGGACAAACATTTGTGTGCATGAACATGTCTGTTTGTCTTAATCTGGGTGTTTTCTATATATCATAAGTATGTATTTACAAAAAAAAAAATGTATTTACGTATGTTTATCAGATGTTACAAAAGTTAAGGGCTAGATGGCGCTGTGTAATTTGTCTGACAATATTTATTTTATTATTTATTTAGTTACCGAAAATTTGTTATATTTAAGAATAGGCGGGTAACTTTCTTGTTAAAACGTTTTTATAGTCTAAAACCTTTATTATATTTATCTCTTGTGTCAAAGTAAGTTGTATGTTTCACATAGATCGCAAATTTTTTTTAGGTTTCCTACCTAAAAAACACCCTCGCTGTAGCAAATTTGCAAACTCGAGATTTAATATGACCAGTAAACACAAAAAACAACTTTAGTCACTTGATATTTGTGTTTTTTATATCACGTCGGGTGGCAGACAAGCATACTGTCCGCCTGATGTAAAGCGGTTACCGTAGCCATATTGGGTCTTTAGTCGATTCACACCGCGAGCTGTTCGGACCGCGGTGCGAATCGCCCAAGAGTTCATTTTGAATGGGTCCTTTTGCACCGCGGTGCGAATCGCCCAATAACTTTTTGTAATGGGCTGATTCGGACCGCAGTGGGGAACAAAACAGTTCTCTTTTTGTATATCTGTACAAATCAATAATTAGAATCCGTGGTTTCGCCCCGTGGTCCGAATCGACCCATTACAAAAAATACCTTGGGCCTTTCACACCACTCCAACCACTGCGGTGTGAATGGTCCCATTCAAAATCAGCAGTTGGGCGATTCGCACCGCGGTCCGAACAGCTGCGGTGTGAAACGACTAAAGACCCGCCATATTAACGTGTCACTATCTGCTAGAATAGCTTCAAAAAGTTACTTACGCTACATGAAACTTACGCAGGGACTTTTTGGCGCGAACTTGGCGAGCGTTGTGCTTCTAAATATTTTTTTATAATTTAATGTGTAATAAATAAGAGATAGTGTGTAAATGGCGCAAGTAGTCATTTGAGTGCATAAAATTAGTAAAATCTTTCATTAAAAGTGATTGAATCGGGGCTGTTAGGTCATCACAAGAAGTTGTGCAAATAGCAGAAAAATTGACTTATTACAAATTATAATGGAGAAACAAGACGATTCCTGACGATTCCTTTCTCGGCATGTCCCTGAAGCCGGTAATAATATAATATCTATAGAAATAATGAAAAGATGGGGTCAAAAGGACATTGATTCCAGAGCCGTGAAACGTTTTGTTAAAAAAAAAACACTAAAATATTTGAATAATAACTTTAAATAAAAAATTCTTGCTTATGTAGCTATATTAGTATAATATATAATAGTATTGTCCCTGAAGCCGGTAATAATATATAAAGAAATAATGCAAAGATGGGGTCAAAAGGACATTGATTCCAGAGCCGTGAAACTTTTTGATAAAAAAAACACTAAAATATTTGAATAACTTTAATTTAAAAAAATCTTGCTTATAGCTATATTAGCTATAATTAGTATAATATATATTAGTATTATAATATGTAGCTATAATAGTATGTATGTATAAACTAAAGATTACTGGGATTTTAAATTGTCTTTTTTATGGGCGTATCTTTTAGATAGTTCGACTTACTGCATCAATTTTGGAACATCCATAGCTTCGAATCAGTACACTAATCCTGAATAATCATTAGCACCTGAAGGCTTTTCCAACCCAATGACGCACACCAATCCCTAGAATAATCTAATTTAATACGACCAAACGTGGGACTGCCATTTAGCTTTTATAAGTAAGCTAGTATAATTAATTTGGAACTTGCTAATTTAAGTACGATCTAATAATACTGCCTACGAACCTACTACTGTAAAGTTGGGCTGTGATATACGTTTAATAGCTACGCAATAACTTATAAAGTATAAGTTATTGCGTACCTACCTATTTTCTAACATAACTTCCACATAGGCCTCCCTCTTAGACACCATGATAAATTTTATGGCGTTTACATACATCGGTACGATCTTTATCAGGTCGTCAGACCTGTTAGTGGGAGGGGGGGGGGGGGGGTTAGGTTAATTGGAGAGAGAGGTGAGGTACCTAAGTTTTGGCTAGTATAACCTAGGCCTAGATTTCAGGTATTGACTATAACATGATCGATAGAACATTTCTGCGTCACTTCAGCTTGCTTTAAATAAAACTTGATTTAAATAAAAGTCTAAGTTAAATAAACTCTAGTCTAACCCGCTTCTAAGTATTCCGCAAACTTTCGGTGTCTAAGTTACATTTAGGAAAACTAATGATCACGGTACACCAGTATGCCGCGGCACACACTTTGCGGAACACTGGTCTAACGGATACATTTCTGAATCTATCACGTAGAGATACTCCGAGCTTAGCTCTCATCGTACAACTTTGAGCTTTCATACGTGACAGTCCGTTAATAGTCATCACTGGCAGCACATTGAGTTATGTATATCAATCAAAATGATCTTTCTCACTTTTCCGAACGCTGCCCATCTGAATTAGATTCGACTAAATGCCTTTTTCTTAAAGTTGAACCTACCTAATTAAGCTGTTTGTCCTAGATATTCATCAACAACATCGAGAACGAAGTTACAACTGTGATTCCGATAGGTTCAACATAAATTCAACAAAATCTTCGTTTTATCTATTGTTAACCCCTGACGCAAAAACGACGGGGTTTTAGAAGTTTGACGTGTGTGTCTCTCTCTCTCTCTCTCTCTCTCTCTCTCTCTCTCTTTCTGTGTGTGTGTGTGTGTGTCTATCTGTGGCATCGTAGCTCCCGATCGGATGAACAGATTTTGTTTTTTTTTTGTTTATTTGAAAGGTGAGTTAGTCAGGAATATTCTTAGCTATTTTGACGAAAATCGGATGAAAATGGCCGCCGCCACAAAATGACGGATTACGTATTTATTAACAACCCCTTCAATATGGGTATCAAATAAAAAAACTTGACTAGACTAGAAGGTCTGCTGGGGTTTTTTTTTTTAATTTTTAGTTAAATTGTCTTATTATCCTAAGATACACTCGTTAGGATGTTCAGGTACAATTCTATTAAGTTTTCAAAATATTCAACAAGAATATTTTTTCGGATTTTTCTAATAATGGGAGTCATATGGTAACTAGAAGATCAGAAATTGTGAAATACTTTTTAGTGCCTAACTTACAAATTTCACGTTACATGATTTAAATAATATATTCTTGATATTGACGTGATAATGTCTTATAAATCGACGAACGCCGGCTGCACGCACGAACAAGCATGACTCATTGTCACGTTCTGCCTGAGCCGACCGTGCAAGCGAGAGCGCGGAACAAACGATAGATGCCTGAGATAGGCACGATCGGCCTAAGCGGTCAGGCTTGTGACGCATCTATCTCTCTTTCGCTTCATCCCATTCTATCCATGCATTCTATCATTCTATACATGATAACGTGATAAGAAAACATGGGGCTTCCGGGCAATTTTTTTTAAACCTTTCTCGGGCATCACAATCTAAGCCAAACATAGGCAAAATGAGTTTTAAAGGTGAATAACAGTAAACTGACGAAATTTATAGGCATATAAAAAATAATAAAATCTGAAGATAAGATTTTCAGACGTGGTGAAATATTTGCCTATTTACGCCTTATTTGTGGTTATTATGGATTAATTTTGAAGCAGTACTTGAAAAAAATCCACTGGAAACTATTTTGCCTATGCCAAAGAAAGGAAAGAATTTATTAATATCAGTAAAGTTAGTTATGTTAAAATGAAGATAAAACATTTAATTTTTTTACAATGAAAATTAACTTTGTAGGTAAAATAGAATAAAAAAACTTTAAATAACTAAAGATACTGCTTATTTTAATAATATAACTTTTGTTTTAAATTTGTAGTTGAATAAATGAATATGGAAAAATCATTGTTAAATACAAGTTTTTGTATGAACATTTGATCACGACATGGTGAAATTTAGAATGGCTTTCATAATTAAATATGTAATACAAGATGACAAGTTGCGAGACCCGGTGTTTTACTTTAGTGACCCGGTACCGGGTCGTAACTTATCATTTTGGAAACCCTGCTCTAGATGATTACGATATATTCACTAGTCGTGTAATGCGGTGGGTTCTATTACTATTTGGCTGCGTACATTTTTTTTTATCAAATTACACTGGTCAACAATGGTTTTGTTGCCCTTGATGTGAAAGTGGTTTCGAATAATTTTATGCGTAGAATTTATAAAACTATGAATGATTTTGGAATATTGGCTCTGGTTTTTTTTTTAATTTTAATTTTCATATTAGACTACAAAACACAGAATGAAATAGTTAGTATATTTTTAAATGCCATTAATTTATTACAAAGTTTTACTAATGTTTTGTTTTAGTTTCTAATTAATGTACATAGAAATAAAAAGAGAAAAAAATCTTTAAAGCTTTTGTTATACATCAAAGAAACACCTTTTATAAGCTTTTCGTTTATATTTAATTTGGGGACAATTTCATGTTAAGGACCAGGAGTAATCTGCCATGACGTGACGATTCCATCTACCCTGATACCTTTCTTCCATCACTTTTAGGTCTTGGTGGAAGCGTTCTCCCTGTTCGTTCTCATTGTAATATCCCAGATTATCTGGAAATCTATCCAGGTGACTGTGGAGAAAGTGTAGCTTTATGCTCATATTTGCTCCTAAAGTCTTGAAGCTTTCCAACATCTGTTGCACAAATTCTATATAATTTGGTGCTTTATAGTTAGCTAAAAAATTATTTTCTACCAACACAAAACTTCTCCATGCTTCTCGTTCAGCATCAGTCATAGCTTTTGTGAAATTTACATCTTTTATCAATGTTCGAATTTGACCACCGTCGAATATTCTTTTCCATACTCAGCTTAGGAAATGTTTTACAAATATATTTAAAAGCTTCTCCTTCCTTGTCCAACGCTTTGACGAAATGTTTCATCATACCTAACTTGATATGTAGTGGCGGAAGGACGATTTTCTCTAGTTAACAGTGCCTCATTTATTACATTGGCTTTGGCAACTTTATGGATCCTCGCAAAGGCTAAACATTTTGTTCCTAGTGAACTGGCTTTGCTCTGCTGTCCCATAAACAAATAAAGCAAGGTTATTTGATGTATCCACTTTGCTGACCAAATAAAAAGTTCATCAACTTCAAAATCAACACAAACCCACCACTGATGTTCAGAGTAATTAATTTTTTGCAGAAGCAATTCAATATTTTGATATTCTTCATTATATTTTGTTGAATGGGTAATAGGGATTGATGTAAATCGATTTCCTTGTTCAATAAAACGCATTTTAAACTCCTTTTCTAAATAAAAAGTCGCCAATCAGTAGATTTATATTCACTTAAACCTATGTTTAATAATAAACACTTTTTAATAACTCGTGTTCTAAAGAGAGAGGACTACTTAACTGTTTGGTGTTTTAAATTTATAATAAACCAAATTAAAAAAAAAACTAGAGTCAATTAAATAATTTTCATGACTTTATTCGTAAACTGAGTACTTGAGATATATAAATCTGCAGAGATATCCAGGGCAACAAAAAAAAATTGATTTTTTGTTGACCTGTGTTATTAATAATTTTTTTTTTCATTTAATCATATTTTAGCATTTAATTTCATACACTGCAAGCATTGTTTATTTTTAAATACTACGTTGGATGGTAAACAAGCATACGATCCGCCTGATGTGAAGCAGTTACCGTAGCCATATCGCTCCCAACTACACAACTATATACTCCCGCTGCCAATGCGCCAGCTCCTTCTATTCTGATGACCTCACTCACTCGCAAGAACACAATAACTCTCAAGGGAATTGTTATTAGGCTGCGGTATTCTGTGAGGTGGAGGTACTTCCCCAGTCCCGCTGCTATGCCCTACCTCTCTTTCGCCAGAGCATCATTAGTAAATTAACTGGGTGCACCACGTGGAGGTGAGCTTGGCTTTGGCTCCAAGATGGTGGTGAACCACTCACACCCCTACAGTAAATTGTTTAAACTTATTTTTCACAACTTTGACTTATTATTGTTTAATTACATTTATTTGTTTATGTTTCACCTTTCAAATAAACAATTTACTGTAGGGGTGTGAGTTGTTTCGTTTTAGATGACGTTTTTATTATCTTACGGCTGAGGGAAGTTGATTCCATAATTTCACAGTTCGAGGTATGAAATGTATTAAGAAACGTGCTGCGGTAGATTGCCAATTATCAGGATGATATGGATGGAATTTTAATTTATGTCGAGTTGTACGATAGTGGAACTCAGCCGCAGGTATCAAATCAAACAGCTCATCCGAGCACTTCCCGTGATATAATTTGTATCGTATGCAAAGAGACGCTGCATCTCTACGTATAGAGACAGAGTCCAGTCGATCTGATATTATTCGATCGCCAATAAATGGAACAGGCAAGTACTAAGGCGCACCGGCCCAGAGTTAATTAACCCCAACTTACTTTTCGGTTCTTATTAATACGATCAATTGAACTTTTATCAGCTTCAATTCTCGTTTTAAAAAAAAAATATAAACTTGAATAGTTAAATGTGTAAAAATTACATAAATTGTACGATTTGTGTAGTTATGTTACTTTGTATTACACTATATAAAGACTGTGTCAAAAGTATCGACTGACTATTGTTCATACCTGCTTAACGTGTTTTGGTCGACTGAATATCGAATTCTATAAAATTGTACAAGTCACTGCCCAAATACTACCAATGACTGTTACAAATTGAATATACATACTGGGGCCAGATGTTTGTATCAAGCTTGTATCAACAATGGAATACGACTGGTTTAAAAACTTCATGCTCATTTGGTTTTTATAACCAGCCACACAAATGTCAGTAGCCTAGTAGGTAAGTTTGTTTTACAGAATACAAAACTTAAAATGCACGACTGTCTTCTTGTATTCACCATGTAACAATATTAAGAGCAAGAAAATTAAAAGTTTTATTCATATATCTAACCGTTAAAGCGGCAATCATTTGAGAGCTTGATTCTCGACGGAGTTTAGAGGGCATTATCTGAGAGTTATCCCATAATCGTACTTACAATAATTATGATCTCCTTTTTTTTCGCGACGAATATTTGAGATGTTCGTAGTTCATCGTGTGTTTGATTGGGAAGTATCTGTATCTCACAGAACTACAGCTAAATAACAATTTTCTAGAGGTATACACGATTAGTGTTCATGTAAATGAGTGACTGTTACCAGGAAGAAAGTATGTTGTTGAAATGGCAGGAGAAGTGACGGTGTACGAGCGATACTTTTTGTTGCAAGCGTCTATAGGCACGGTTACCGCTGCACGTCAGGCGGGGAGGGTCTGCCATCCAAAGCAGTATAAAAAAAAATATCTAAGTAATTTTAAAGAGACGGTTTCATGTACTATGTGTGTACAATCTATGGCTTGCACACGAATGGATCCAAAATATAAAAACATTACATTCCTTACAATATAAGAATAAAAAATAAGTAGAAGAATCCTGGTCACGGCACCAGGCGAACATCGGTGGTGTTGCAGTTACAGGGTTCCGAGATTCTTTTTCGTATGCACTATTCTAGTTTGAGGCAATCCAATGACATTGTTGCTAGTCAAATAGGAGCTGCCTATTCGATATTTGATTCTAAAAAAAGTTACATGGCGTTCTACAACTTCATACATTTGTACTTATAAATAGTAAAACAATTTTAGTTTAATATGTAGCTTTGTGTCATCGTTGATAATAATTAATAATACGGACAGTGTTTTCCCTATAGGGAACATGGTCGTAGTGATAGGTCACATTTTTGCCTGCACGCAGAAACTACCGCACGTCTTGGTCGGGCAAACGGCGTCATTGTGCTTGAAAAATCATCCAGCAATGATGATTATATTAATTTTATTTCATGTCGTTGCGAAGTCATGTTTGATTCCCACTTGGATTTAATTTTTAAGTTGTAGGTAATTGATGTAGAATCCGTTTAACCTTTAATCTTTGAATAGCGACTGATTCACACATCATTTAGCTATTGTGTTTCGAGCATTATTTAAAAAGTGGCCTTTCAGTACGTCTACACATAAAATTAATTCGTAACTTCGAAAGAAAAACATGGATAAGCAAATGTAATAGTTACTTCAGTTTGTGCATATCTTGGTATCCCATGAGATTTTTTCCAAATCCTTCCTTAGCCTGAGAATACCTGTGTGCCAAATTTCAATTCGATCCATTCAGTTTGGAGTTGTGCGTTGATAAATCAATCAGTCACGGTTGCCTTTTAAGGTACAGATTATACAGTTTAAGAATTAGTTTTTTTGATCTTATTTGCTTGTTATAAAGTCCAAAAACGTATATTTTGTAAAAAAATAAATCAGCAATAATCATTATTATTTATTTGCCTGATTATATATTCATAACAAAATCACCTTAGATTCTCCAAATTTCAATAGATAAACAAAACATATTATCATTCTTATGACTATATTGTTACAATGGCATGGGATGTAAGTTGTTCATCAACATCCTTGCCAACTTCACCTGCACGCGGTACACCCTGCTGACTGACAAACGAAGCTCTGGCGAAAAGAGAGGTAGGGAGCGTAATTGTAAGCTACCCGACTGGGGAATGTACCTCCACCTCACAGAATACCGCAGCCAAATAACAATTCCCTTGTGGGTTGTTGTGTTCCAGCGAGTGAGTGAGGTCATCAGAAAAGACTCCGCCATCTCCGCTGCTAACGCAACTTCTCCTGCGTTGGTAGCGGGAGTGGCGGAGCGCGAGCGATATTTTTTATGTTGCGAACGTTAATGTGGCTACGGTAACTGCTTCACGTCAGGCGGGCTGTATGGTTGTCTACCACCCGACGTAGTATAAAAAAATAAAAATACAATGTATTTTCATCAGAATTTATAAAAAGGCAGGTTACGGACTTAAAATCTCAAAAAATGTAAAATTGATGAGTCTGTTAGTGGCTAGCAATGGCCTCTTTGACTCCGAGTTCGAATCCTGCTCAAGACAAACATTTATGTTTGACTTGGTCTGGATGTTTTCTAGGTATTATATATATATATATATATAATAGCTTTGCTTAGTTTGCGACTAGATGGCAGTCTGTAATTTATCTTGGAATATTTTTTTACTAATTTTATAGCATGTATTTAAAGATCTAAATAAATCAAAGATATATAGCAAGAGATTCTGAGCATAAGTACATATTTTCTTTTCTGCAATTCTTTATACCACCAACAAGGTGGCAAACGCTGGCCGCCTTATAGAAAGTAATTACTGCAGCTTATGGATGCTTACATACCATAGAGGCATTATTATAGGTTGCTGACCTTGTACAACCTCTTCACGACCTTTTTAAGGAAATCTATGCATTCTATGCGCGTCGGCACTTGCCAGGCTGCGCGCCAGCCCTAACACTATTCTGTCTACTATTGGGGGTAGCATAGACAGTTGCTTTGTTAAGCACTGGGTGGGCTTACACCTCAATAAAAATGAACTGTACGCTCTAACATAATATTAAGAAAATTGTTTACTAACAAAATATGGATACTCGGGTCTGAAATAAATATATTTTATTTTATTTCTATTTATAATGTACTGTTATAGACCACCGAGTAAACCTCGACAGGAAGTGCACTCTACAACTTAATAATGTGCGGGAGAAATTCCGGAATTCTACTGTACGAGATTTCAGTACTAATTTGTGAGAATTTATTTCCTCCAATGGCGAGCGATGTATTCTTTTCAGTGTTAATGCATGAAAATACATACAGTTCCTCAGATTTTTTTTTCATGAGAATTACTTGGCTGAAAATTAATAAAATAAAACCAAATTACTTTATTTCAGATAATTAGAATCCATACATAACCAATTCATAATTACATAATATTAGAAAGAATTAAATTTAGTACAAAGCTCAGTGCTATTTTAATCTATAATTTAATTTAATAATCGAATTCAATGTCAAAATTAATTTATGCGATGTCAAGTGTGAACTATTTAATTAAGTCAGCTTGGGCGGCTTGTGATGCTTAGTGTTCAATAACACTAGCTTTATCAAGACCAAACCTAACGTTGTTTCCACATATATTCATGGAAATTGGTTCAGATGTTCAGTAATTACGACAGAATATAGGGTAGGATAATATTACACTTATGTAATATGAATTGTACTTATACTAATGTTGTGACCTTTGTATACAAAGTAACACTTTAGGCTTTGCAATAGCATGAATACAAATGAAATTTACATGAAATAAATAAGTAATTAGGCTCAAGATTATCAACTCTAGGCATATATTTAAAAGATTCGTACATTTTTGTGAATTCGAGTTTGTAAGTTCTCCATGTTATATTATATCCAATACCGACGGATGTCCTAAAAAGCACGTGGGCGCTTTTTATAAAATTATATTTATGTAAATCGATTTTTCCAAGATAGAGATCATGTGGATAAACTTGAAAAGCAAAACCTTATCAAATACAAACACATAATAAATAAATAAATATTCTTGGACGAATTACACACTGCTGCCATTTTACACATTCGAATTACACAGTTCCAAACTGACCAAAGGTTTTACTATGGGTACTAAATAACTGATATAATATTTAAATACATTTTTTTCTTAAATACATACATATAACACATAAAAACACCCAGATCGAGATAATCCGACATATTCATGCACACAAATATTTGTCTTGTGTCGAAATCGACCCCGCGATCCCGGAGTCAAAGTGGTCATGGTTAGCCATTCGACCACCGGGGTCGTCATATAATTACTTCACCTATTTGACGAAAGGCGCCACAATAAGGATCCATGAAGAGAAATCCATTTCTACACTTAAAAAATCTCCTCGATTTTGGTTGAAAATGTTAAAGCCGTTGCAAAATAATCGTGGCATTATACCTATTTTATATAAAAGATTTACTCGTTCAATGAGGATGAGGATGTTTTTCTCAAAGCCAGCTCTCGTCTGGTCACTTGTAGAGCAATAATCCTCAAGGTGATTCTTATTTAGATGCGATATTTTGTATGACAGAGATACTTCTCAAGTCGGGATCGAAATGCATTACATTTCTTTCATCAACTTCGTTTCTTAATTCTTAATTCCACGTGTAGGTGAGGTTGGCTTTGATTCTAAAGATGATAGTGAGTAACTAATCTTCTTCTTCTACCGGCTTCCTTCCCCATCCCATCACATTTTAGTTGAGATCGGCTCTCCTAACCGCGTTTCTTCAGAGCTGGCGATTCTGGGTCGTCCTTGGGTCAATGTCGGTTTTTTTCAGGTCGCTTTCTACTACCTTCGTCCACGTGATTCTGGGTCTCCCACGTTTTCTCGGCGCCGGCTCGAGCTCAAGGACTTTTCTAGTCTGCTGGTCTCCTCATGACGTGGCCATACCATCGCAGTCAACTAATACCCCGTCTAAAAATCCTTTATTACTAGATCATAAACGACGGCTTAAAACTGACGCCCAGAGGCAGAATTTAAAATATAAGGTATCTTCCGTACTCTACATAATTAGTTAAAATATAGCACCATATATGAAACATTCAATTAAATGTGATTAATACAAATATTAAAACGTGTACCGCATTATACGAGAAATCGGCCAAATTGGTAATAAAATTTGTTATTGGAAAAATATTGCGGTTAATATTCATAATGTGGATGGTTTTGGTGTGAAAGAAATATTACTCGTACTTATATAGGGCGTTTTGTAGATGAGTTATGCGGGGAGAAACACTTGGGAGTTTTAGCCCAAATAACATGTGTGCAAAGTGTATTACTTCTCTTTAATAATACATATATGTTGATTCTTACGAGTGATGATTCTACGAGAATACATTTACCTAATGAAAGTAACCAAATAGTAGTTAAAAATTGTTGTTCTGTCATTTGGGCAGCGCAATGAGAGGAAATTACAAGCAATTTATAGGGTGGACGATTATTTGCTTAATTTTTTTATTTGGAATATAATGAGCATATATACATACTTGAGTAGGCTAAACCCGAGACATACATTGTCATCATCATCATCATCATCAGCCTGTATCTACCCACTGCTAGATATAAGCCTTCCCCAATGCTTTCCACCAGATACGATCTTCCGCCTTCCGCATCCAGCCATTCCCAGCCGCTTTCATAAGGTCATCGGACCATCTAGTAGGAGGGCGCCCAACACTTCGTCGTCCTACGCGCGGCCTCCACTCTAATACCTTCCTCCCCCATCTGCCATCACTTACTCGGCAGATGTGACTAGCCCATTGCCACTTCAGCTTGCAAACTCTGAAGGGTATGTCGACAACTTTAGTTCTCCGTCGAATTCCTTCGTTCCGGATTCGATCCCCAAAAGACTTACATTGTATTTATTCTTCATTGCATACAAATGATGGGTAATGGTGTTATTTCTTTATGAGATTTCTGCACGCCATCCGTAACGGTAGTACAGTGATCACATCTGGCTTGTAAACAAAATTATGCAATCATCTATGCTGCCGATGAGTTATAAATTTACAATACGTTATGTATGAAAAGTATCAACAAATACATAGAATTAATTATCATATGCGTGAGTGAAGTATTGCTCTGTTTATCTCTTTTTGGTCTCAGTCTGTCTAATATTTTCACTGGTTCTTCGAAAGTTACGAACCGTAAATGAGTAAAAAAAGAGGATCTCTTTGAATGAGGTATAGTTTATTAAGCAAACACGTTGGTTATTCAGTACAGAGTAACTTTATTTCTATTATATGGTGTCATTACAAACGCTTAGTTTACAAACCATAGACTAGATATCGCTAGTAGTTAAATTTTGATATACATAATTAATTCAATAACAACACAGTTCAATATTTACGTACAACATTGACATACGTATGACTTGAAGGGTGTATCAGGATTTTTATTAAAATGTATAAAAAAGTGGGTATGCACATTTCTGTTAAGGTGTAAAACTGGGTGCAAAATTTCGAGACATGATCATCAGACGTCCACCCACAAGGTGGACAGACGACCTCGTTAAGACCGTAGGATCGCGCTGGATGCAAGCCGCTTCCAACCGGTCTTATTGGAGATCTAGATGTAGGGGAGGCCTATGTCCAGCAGTGGACTTTCAATGGCTGAGATGATGATGATCATCAAAAAAAAAAAAACATAAATATTTATTTACTTAGAATGGATACAGTTTAAAACACGTGTTTGGGAAAAACACTTTTTAGGAAAAATGTGCAACCCGAAAAACCGAATACGATCATATTAGAAAATAAGTCGAATAGCTGTTATTCGATTTATTTTCTAATATGATCGGATTCGGTTTTTCAGGATTTCGGTTCTACAACCTAGTCTCCTAGTTTGTCGAGGGGCTCTGAAATCCCATCTACATAGTAAATCTTGGGAGAGTTGAGAATTGATGAGATACAGTAACCGTAACTTTAGTTTTAAACTTTAAACTTTCATACAAAATTGCTATTTTGATAGCTGATAACTAATTTGACTGTGATGTCAACTACCCCTTTAAATATGTATCTGAGCTAGTCATTGTTGTTTTGTCTAACGTCTATTCCAAAAATTCTTATACGGAATTTAAATTTTTTTTGCTCAGGTTATTACAGTATGAAAAAGCCGGTTTCGGTATTCAAACTCTCGCAGCAAGATGTGTTTTTGCTGCTAAATTTAAATACCAAAAAAGAAGAGGAAAATAAAACATTGTCACTTATTACCACACAACTACTGCTGTTATTGAAAGTGGTCAAACTGAAAAATTCAAAGAAAGTCATATTCATTAAAATGGACTCGTAATTGAGACATGTATAATCGACAAACATAGATAAGTGCATCATTGGATTGGAATGAGAATCTTGTACCTACCAGTTTAAACCAAATCGTTGATAGTCAATAAGTAACGGATAAGTTCATGTCTTTCGGTCTACCAGACCAAACTTTCGAAGGATGATATATGACAATTATATTAAAACTCACATGAGAAATCATATTCATTTACTTAATTATATTAAATGGAACTCTCCCGTCAAAAAATCGCGAGTGACCTGTTTAATTGAATTAATTCATTCACTATGACATATGATTACAAAACGAAGTATAAGTTAGTACAGGTTAGCTGAAAGAGATCTCTTAAAGAGATAAGCTCGCCTTTGCTATAACTATATTATGTATACTACCTGTACTGTATAATTTATATCCAATAAAGAATTATAAGTGGCTTACCAAAAAAAGTCCACAGAAAAATTGTATGTAAAACCCTTTGCATCACAAGGTGTGTACAGTCTCCAAATTGCATCACATCGACAAAAATTACAATCGCCTCGAGTTGAGCGCTCAAGCCGAACAGACAAACATAAACAAACTAAAAATTCTCGTGAAAAGTCAAAATCAAGGGCATGTTCAAATAAATCCCAAAGGCTAGTAAACCTTAATAATTTCCTTAAATAACAGACAAAACAATATTGACCCATGACAGAATAAATACTTATTTGAAAACGTGGTATCAAATGGAATAATATTTCACAGTAACGAAAGAGAAAGAAGTATAACTAGTATTTTTATTTCGTCATGTATATCTCTGTTGTTATTAACCACAGTAAATATTGTCCAAGCATTTAGACCTACTTACGTAGAATAGCGGCTCATATTCATCCAAAAGACGTCACCGTTTTCACTTAATGTGATGACCACTAATTTGTCGATAAGTAGAACTGCGGGGTCCTAATCACTTAATTGGTCGCTCTTTCCAGAGCTTGATCCAATCAATTGTTATCAGCGAGGGACGCGACAGAGCGGTTCATTGCCATCCTATTGGTAGGATTAATTTCCCGAATGTTGACCGCACCTTTGTCACACCCTGGATGCGGACAACGCTAATTAATAGTGTTTTCGATAGGTGTGCAGTTTCATATTACAAACACCACCCATTACCATGATAAGCCTACTGGGCGACGAATTGCCAGGCGACACTCACCCCTCTCGTAGGACGAGTGATGATATATTGCCTTGTCGATCCCGTGTTGAAATACTAACCGGTGACAAGGTCGTTAGTGTTTGCAACATGATTAACTGCTGATGACCTTGCCTTACCTTTACATTTAGAAATTAATGAGACAAATATTTTGACAGACAAACATGTCATTTTTAATGATTGGTTCAATGAACACTACTAGAGAATAACGAATATATTATGTGCTACAATAAGTAGCCGATGACTGTCAAAGTGTAGCGATAAACAACTAATACCACCTTAGTGTGCCTATTATAGAGGTACATTTGTTGAATAAGGCAGTATAGAAAAAAAATATTGATGAAGGTTAACGTTATAACTTCTTTTTAAATAAAGTTTAATAGCTAAAATACAATGTTACTAGGTTTGATTGGCATTTTCAGACTATCAAGAAACACCCGGACCGATAATTACATACGATAATTACACTACATCTGGCAGTGAAATAATACTGCAAAGGGGGCAAAATTTTACACTGAAATGTAAAGGACAAACTCCGGTACAATTTAAGCAGCAAAGTATAGTAGAAGAACCTTATGGTGCAACATTTACGATGGCTCATAGAAATGTTTCCTCAGACTTGGACACGTTTGAAATTGCACTCGACCTTAGTGACGTGGACCAGTACACAGTCGGTTATTATGCTTGTTTTGATAACACCATAAATAGTAGTCAAATATTGAATGAAATTACGGAAGAACCAGTTAACACGGAACACGTTACTTATGTTTATATTTTCGTGAATGGTGAGAATCGCTGGCCTGATTAATTTATTATCATCAGTGCATGTGTAGCAATTAAGTATTAAACTGATGATTTAATAACAATTTTAGGCACTGATAAGTTACTTGCGCCTATGCCTGAGTTAATTACGACAAGAAGCAAAGGACCGGTCATTATCGGATGTAAACCTACCATGCCTGATATTCAAATTACATTACGAGCGGTATGTATGCCAGGGCATTACTGTTAGCGTCCGAGTCTATATGAAATAACGAAATTGCATACGTAAATAATCAAATATATAACAAAAATACTGAACATTGAATAATCTTACTTGTAAGAGTTAGTATAACTTAATAAATTTTTGCTTCTGCATTTGCATGGTGATGTTTGCGTAACGGATATAGTTCGCCATCCTAGTGAGACAAAGTTTATTAAAGTTTTGATCACACTACAATTTTTATTTCAAAGAAATTGTTGAAATAGTGAATTTCGACGGTGCTTGTAATTAATGACTAACGCTTATAGCTGACAAAAGCCAGCACTAAAGCATGCAACGAACATGAAAAAGTCGCTTTGACTGATTTCATATGTGTCCCTCTTAATATCCAGGAGAATGGAGAGTTTGCACATGTATTAGATGAACACAAATATAATGATAAAATTGGGTATACCATCGATAATGAAGTGTTCCCGGATGGAGTCTCAATGATCTTTTGTGATTTATTAAATCCAGACAGTAAAACGAATCCCAAACAAGTTTTTATAGAGAAATGTAGGTGAATAGATGTGTGATTTTTTACTATATCTATAACCACATTCATTAGAAATACTCCTTGGTATGAAACCATGCATAGGTGTACAATCAATAGACATACGTGACTTGTTTCCGATGGATGTGGTTTTAATGTTTTTCAATTTTACAAATATAAGTGTTCATGTCTTAAGAAATTTAAGGCTTCCGCAGACTTTACGACTTGAATTTTAAACAATTATTATTTAAATCGTTGTTTTCTACCAACTTGCCAGAATATTATAATAATTTCATGAATAATTCATTTTTAAAATATTGAATTTTAAACGCTGTAAATTATTTATTGCTCTTTGGCTAATTAGCAAAGTTCATTTGTTACGTTAGATATATCTTGCAATTCATACACAATGATAGTGGCTATAAGGACGTATATACGAAATTAACCGGATACCTATACGAAGTTTTCCTGGATTCATTTCAAATCAGTGTTATTCATATATATACAGTGTACGTTTTCATAGATACAGTTATTCAATTCATTGAGATTACCATCAACCTTATTGACATATTATTTTACTATAATTATATTAATATCCACAGTTATTGACTTTTGGACAATTATCATAAAAATATGCATCATTATGTGCAGAGCCTTATGTTTCACAAACAAAAAATACAACACTTATTAGAAAACAAAATTGAAAGACATGATTGTTTGTTTTTTGTTATATTATTCATACTAACCATACAATATTTATTTGGCGATATACAATAGCGGAACGGGCCTACAGAAATTATAAACTTCTCACGAAAGATTGGGTATTTAGTGAGTTCATGTAGGCCTCTTTACTACTGCCTTGGACAGCGTGGAAATGAAACTATAGACAAACCCGTTTTTTGTAAGTAGTGTTACAATATTGATGTCACCTTTGAGGTAGCGTGGTGTGATGGTTTCATTCACGATTTAATTAACTTTTTTGTATTGTGTGGTCTGCTTCTTGCTCATCACTTCTCTGTCTATTTCTCCTGCCTCTTGGTGTATTGCTCTGTAATTCACGTGCACATGTTTTTAAATGTACATATTTCTGTAGTACCTAACATACTAACCAAATTGCATTAACGTCAATGTAGCGCCAATTACGTGTGTTTACATTAATACCTAAATTGTGGATGTGTCGTAGGGGTGTTAAACCATTTTTTACTTTTTCTTTAGATTCATTGGAACCAATATTTCTTTTTCAACGTTTTGTACATGCAGTGTAGCATTCTATATTTCATACATATTACTGTCGGCTATGATAGAGTATTAAATACAATGTAAAATGTAACTGGCCTGGCTTGTAATATGGCACTTGAGTCTATTCAAGCAATAGCAGTAACTAATACAAAATTTTAGTTGTTCATATTCCGCAATATATACGTATTCAATTTTCTATAGATACTCGATATTACTCATAAAGTCAATATAACTAAGTATATTAACTTTATGATGTCTTTTATTTATGATATAGAATATGGTAGGAACATACCATCAGGTATGACCTACAACCCTTAAAGCTGTAGACATTCTTATGCAGGGTGGAAATAACAAGTGTCTCACTTGGATATTTTTTATATTTTCCAAGATATTGAAAATTTTATTACTATTGCTGAAACTATTTCAGGAATAGTAATAAAATTTCTCAATATCTTGGAAAATGTTGCACACAGTTAAACTGGATCTATCCGAAATTAAAAAATAATGTAAACCTAGTTAAATAAATTATAAACTCATACAAATTCATAAATTGTGTTCTTATTTTAAATTATTTTTGGGAAGGCTTTCTCTATTTAGGCTTTAATGTTGCGATGATGAATATCTTGCCAAGGGTACCATGTCGCATACTTAATGTATGGTAGACGGAAACATCGAATTTGCTTGCATGCTTGATGATATTGATACCCTTTTTATATTTATTTTGCTCATAAATATTTTCAGGATCTGCGGATCTTGAAAATGTTTATGTGCAAAATAAAATCAATTTAATGAGCAAATAAGCATCAGTTTTTCAATATGTAATTTAGGTCAGAAATAATCGAAATATGTTGTTTCTACCCCGTATATGCATTATTACGTATATATTTAGACGTTACATAATATTCTGAACGTTACACTGACATGTACATGTAGGTATTAGCATTTAATAGCACAAAAATGTATATAATTAGATAAATGTAGACGATTCAGATTCGATTTTTGAATTCCGAAAATTCTAATACCGCGAAATATTTTTTCTTCTAATATTCAGCTTAGCGTGATTGAACACTACTTAAACTGAAGGTAAAGAATCTAACGTCAAAAGTCTGATCTAAATCGTATTTAGCTTAGCCAGCAGGGCTCCGGATTTGAATTTATGAAGTATTAATATGTATAAGGTAATCAGTGGCGGATTTATATATTTTATCTACCGTCGTTGTCAACCCTTATTAATGCCACTGCTGAGTCACTATGGATCACCCGTGAATCTAACGGGTTTAGAGGATGCTCCACCATACCGCTCTACTGCGGGTTGGCAGACGCCAGTGGTTCCAAGCCCCCCTAAAGGCCGCCTAATGGCTTAACGACTGTCATCTAATGACAACAGACGGGTTAACGTGCCCTTCAAAGAATGCAGTTTTCAAGTACCGCCGGTAAATTATGTACTGCGTACCGCCCTTACGTTTATAATCTTTAGACTTTATTTTAACATTTGTTGAAATTGTAGAATAAATAATAAAATTCTTGAGTAAATTTCTGAGCTAATGAATGTTTATGTTCATTCATCTAAAGCGTGGGTAGAGGGCGATTACTAGTTGGATATTTTGAACTGGGTGTTTGTATACAACGAAAGCAGTAATTGCGGTGCCGTTGAATGTGCATGAAAGGGAAGAGGAGAAAATCATCGGAAAAATGTTTTGTAGACTTCTTTCTGCAAGACGGAAAGCCATTACGGTTAAAAGAAATAGGCCTCCAAATATGGCCGTAAAATCTGTCTAGGGCGACATATTTTAGACCCGACTCAAGCTTGCTGGTAAATCCGCCACTGAAATCTTTCAGTATGATTTCTCCACGACGTGACGTATATTATGGTTATTGTTATTTAGGAACAAAGGCGCTTCATTTTTATAACATCTTTTTGATACGTTGCGAAGTATTAGTTTTCGTTTGCTAAAGGGACATCGTAGCATGAGATGTTTTTCATTCACTTCAAAATTTTGCGGTAGTTCTTTTTGTTAATATAGATGATAGCAAATTTAGTTTATTTGACCTGACATTAAATTTTCAATTTATTTTTTAGGTACCAGACTAAAGGTCCCGATACCGGATATAAAAGCAGTGAAATCATCGAGGTATTTTTTAGCTGGCGAAACGTTCTCTCTGAACTGTACTGTTCTATATCAGTCAAATAACGCTGTTGACCTATTATGGGATTATCCACGCAATATCGAAAAGGTATTTTGTTTTTACAATTAATATATAGGTAGATATACTAGCTGACCCGGCAAACGTTGTTTTGCCATAATGATTTATGGAATGATGGTAGAAGGGTGAAAATTTGAATTTGTATGTATTTTTATTGCCAAATCATAATAAAATAAAAAATAAAAATTGACAACAAAAAAAAAATGGGGTGGGTCACGCTTACATTTATGGGTATCAAAAATAGATGTTGGCCAATTTTCAGACCTACTCGATATGCACACAAAATTTCATAACAATCGGTCCAGCCCTTTCGGACGAGTTTGGTACACTGCCCCACAAGAATTTTATATATGAGATACCTAGTCCTGTCCCATTTTTGTCTAGGCGTACCCATCATTTCGGTGAGATTTGACATTCCAAAGTCATCGCTATTTAAAATAAATCAAGCTATTTAAAATATTATAAATACTATAGATATTTATAACATCATTGTACTTAACATTACTAAAGTCGAATCGAACACCCTCGTGCTCCAACTTTCTCCACTACCAACATATTAAGGTGTAAGTGGTTAATTATGATCTTTAGAGTCAAAATCAATCTCATCAGCACGTGGTGCATCCTGATGACTAGATGATAGCTTTCGCTAGTCATCAGGGTGCACCACGTGTGCAAACTCTTTCGAGTTTCTGGTAAAAAAGAGGTAGAGTACAGTGTTTTTGTAAGCTGTACGACTGGGAAAGTACCTCCTTTGTACAGAAAATCGCAGCTAAATAACAATCCCTTTGAGGGTTGTTGTACTCCTGCGAGTGACTGACGTCACCAGGAAGGAAGGAGTTGCTGCGCTGGCAGCGACGGTAGCACCGCATAAGTGATATTTATTTCATGTTGCGAGCGTGTGGAATTTATGGAAACCGCATAACATCAAGCGGGCCATATGCTTGTCTACAGACATAGTATAAAAAAACCCGCACTTGGTGCGTGGTGGAATAAGTGAAAATTGCTTCAAATTCATTTTTGTTTCTAAGACGAGCCCGGTGGTCGAATGGCAAGCAATGGCAATGTTGACTCCGAGGTCGCGGGTTCGATCCCCGCACAAGACAAACATTTGAATGCATAAACATGTCTGTTTGTCTTGGTCTGGTTGTTTTATATGTTATATAAGTATGTAATTTACAAAAAAAAATGTATTCACGTACATTTATAACTTGTCTAGTACCCAAATAAGTTTTGCGTTTAATTTGGGACTAGATGGCGCTGTGCAAATTGTCTAGAAATATTTGTATCTCTTTTTAATCACGGGTCAAACCCGGTCATATGATAGGCGTGCGCGGGGATATGGATCCAACGCGTAGAGGCCCCTTTGAGAAGTTTGATGTAATGTTGTACGCCCGCCGTGACCCGCTCCAGGACATGTCAATGGAACGACACATCCACGAACAGGTCTCGGCAGGCGCTGAGACTATTGCAAAGTGTGATGGAAAATAAATGGGCCACGGAGATGAGAACTGGGTGAACTTAATACCGGGCTATTACAGAAGAGGGACGGACGCCTGCTTTTATTTATTATTATTTCTTATTTTAAGGGATCCGTTATCATGACAAGTAACGCGTATGAAGTGGCAGATGAATCAGAATCCCTGTTCAAAGTTTTGACTATAAGAAACGCTACTGCAGACGCTGCTGGTTTCTATACTTGCTACGCCAGTAACTCAGGCGATAAACGTAAAAAGTCGTTCAAAATGGAATATCTTGGTAAATATACTTTTGATTTGTAATCGAAACAGACTTTTGAGGTGTAAGTGGTACATCAACATCTTTAAACCAAAGCCAACGTCACATGGTCATGGTCGTGGTGCACGCTGCTTACTGACAAACGAGCTCTGTCGAAAAGAGAAGCGGCTTAGCGTATTTTTTACAAGTAGGGCAGCGTAACTATAAGCTGTTCGACTGGGGAAGAACCTCCACCTCACAGAAAAGCGCAGCCAAATAACGATTTCCTTGAGCATTGTTGTGTTTCTGCCAGTGAGTGAGGTCACCATAAAGATAGAAAGGAAGGAGTATAGGCTGGCAACGGATCGGCGACCCCTTGGTGTTGCTGATCACCATGGGCGGTGGTGATTGCTTTCCATCAGGAGTCCCACATGCTCATTTGCCCCCATCTCATTTATAATATAAAAAATATCATTACAGAAGAATACATAAACTAAATGTATATTGTGTCTTTAACCTTAGAAAGATAACATACGCCTCAAAGACGCACACAAACATTGTTTGTTATAACTTTTCATCCAGCGTGGAAAATTTTGTTATTTTTAGCCAACTCTGACCTTTGCATATACTTCTAGAAGCGGTATATTTAATTCCTGTATATGCCATAGTTTCGCCGGTACATGGATCTAAATAGATGTAAATGTATGTAAATAGATGGTCTAAAATAGATCTAGATATATAGATCTAGGTTAAGGTTTTCGAAATATTGCATTGTTTTTTGTTCTTATTAAATTTAACATAACGTTATTATTTATAAAAAAAAAAATCTAAGATCGACTATTTTCATCAATTCTTTTAGTCTGTAAGACAATGTTTAAACCGTATGAAAATTTTAAAACTTAATTCTTTTTATTAAACGTAAACTAATAAATAAATTTAAATCAATTTACAGAAAACCTTAAATTCCTCATTCTAATAACATGTGCGTCTAATGGTTATCTCTAAGACACCTTATAGTATGGTTATCTTTCTAGGGTTAATAAACTTGGAGTGTGCATACAACTAAACCAAGTTAATCAATCTCGCTTATGTATATTCTAGCAAACGATGTCCTGGTAAATGAACGGTAGACCATAATGATTTTTAACTCGTGTCAGTCAGATAGTGACTGTACCTTCATATTAATGAAGTCAGCGCGTAAAATCGTAAAATGCATTAAACTATAAGTTAGCCCTTGCACGCTATTTTATATTTATTTTCGGGGTGTGAGTGGTTTATCAAGATCTCTGAACCAAAGCCAACTTCACCTGCACGTGGTGCACCCTGCTGACTGACAAACGAAGATCTGGCGACAATAGAGGTAGGGAGCGTAACTGTAAGCTACCCGACTGGGGAATGTACCTCCACCTCACAGAATGCCGCAGCCAAATAATAATTCCCTTGAGGGTTGTTGTATTCCTGCGAGTGAGTGAGGTTACCAGAAAGAGAAAGGAAGAGATGCTGCGCTGATAGCGAGTGTGGCGGCGCACCAGCGATATTTTATGTTGCGAGCATTAATATGACTACGGTGGCCGCTTCACATCAGGCGGGCCGTATGCTTGTCTGCCACCCAACGTAATATAAAAAAAAAAACATAATTAGCAAAAGTACGATTCTAATAACATTTTCATTCACTTTCAATTTTGCTCTATGCTGGACTTAAAATTATACAAAAAAGAATAGAGGAAAGGGTACATAAATTCACATAGGCATATTTTTATTGCAGTATTTCCCATAATCCAAGATGGTGTACTTTTGCCTAGACATTATCATAAAATATTCCTTTATACATTATAATGTTATATCGGGATAGTGTTTGTATGTACATGTATGACGAGCCCAGTGGCATAACTATGCCAGTGGTCAAGTGGCTAGCAATGGCTATTTTGACTCCGAGGTGTTCGATCGAGGGTTCGATCCCCGCACCAGACAAACATTTGTGTGCATGAACATGTCTGTTTGTCAGGGTCTGTGTGTTTTCTATGTATTATAAGTATATATTTACAAACTTATATATATGAATTTAAGTACATTTATCTTTTGTCTAGTATCAAAGTACAAGAGGCACTTAATTTGGAACTAGATGGAGCTGTGTAAATTGTCCAGAAATACTTATTTTATTATTTATTAATATTATTTTTATATGCTTTATATATCGCCTATTGCTACATATTGTAGTATAAGTTACCACTTTTTCGTGTTTCATATAGCCTCACCGTTCCTGGAACTATGGAAAATGAACGGAACTACAGAGTATAGCACTAAGTCAGCGAGAATCCTGACCTCCGTAAAAGCCTATCCAGAACCGACATTTTATTTGTAAGTAAAAACCGTTAAAAGTCATTTGGCCAAAACTCAATTGGCAAACCAGTAAAACCACAATTAGCAAAAGTACGATTCTAATAACATTTTCATTCACTTTCATTTTTTTACGACTACATGTATGGCAATTTTTTTCGCAAGTTAAGCAACGACGACTGTAGCATGTCTATGGATGGGTGATTTTTGGAAGGCATGTGAAGCCGTCTGTCAAGATTGTTGTCATTAGATGACAGTCGTTAAGTCAATTTAGTGGCATTTGGACGCCTTGAAAACACTGGCCTCTGCCAACCCGCAGTTTAGCAGTGCGGTGGAGTATGCTATAAACCACCGTCGTTTTCGCGGTGGCTAGGTAGGGTTATTGAGCTAAGTGTCTGCCGAGGACAGCTGTAGATGGATTGACAATAATTAGATGTAAATTGACCAAGCCATCGCCTCAAACTCGTCGGCGTCCAATAAATAGACATAATGTTTAAATGTTGTTTCTTTTCGTTTATATTTTTATTTTAAGGAAATGTTTTATTGTATTTAATGTATTAGTCTATGTATTATTGTATTTAAATATTGCTATTGCATCATTGCCAAATATATTTTTTTGTAAATAATTTAGGATAGTGGAAATATAAAAGATATTAATTAATATTACTATAAAAAAAACCTTGTCCACGATAGGGCTGTGCGATGATGTACGAAGTAAGCCGATCTACGCACACTCAGCGGCACTTTACACCGATGAGTGTGCGCATATTGCGATTAGCTTCGTAAATTTCAATAAAATAAAAAACAAAAAAAAAAAACCAACGTCGTTTAAGGGGTGACACGTAACCCAGCAGTGGGATGAATATGAGTTGATGCAGAACTGTTAATTGTTTCTTTATTTTCAGCCTACGAGACTACGAATTTAATTTAGTGAATTCAAGTAAGATCTCATTAACTAAACACAGAAGTGGAGATATTCTTTTTGAAATCAGAAACTTGGATATCAAGGATACGGGGAATTATACCTTAGTTGTTTCTAACAGTGCAGGTACAAAGAATGTGACTTATGATGTACGAGTCAAAGGTAAGACCTAATGCGTATGTTAAGATAATTATTACATTCAATTATTATATTATGACCAAATTATAGTAATTTGATTACCAAATTATACTATTAGTATAATAATTTGATGTACAGTCGGTTCCAAAAAATAACTGACGACTCTGTATGACATTTCAGTATGGCAAAGTGGAAAAATTTCTTTGGGAATTGATTAGACCTTTTTGGGAATATCAGTTGCAAATAAAAATTGGTTTGTTACTTGGGTTTGTCTAATAAGACAGAAGTTTTAATTATTCATTGAACAAATATTTTTTGAAAAATGGAAAAATTCACCTGCCCCCTCTAGGTGGGATTTGAACCCACGACATCTCGATGACCGGTCGAGTGCTCTTCCAACTGAGCTACCAGGAAGGTTTGTGTTGCTGACGAATTTTTGCATCTTATATTTCTACTTATCTTATAGTCACAGTGTGCCTCACACAGTAGAAATATAAGATGCAAAAATTCAATGTGAGTCACAGTGTGACTCGCACTGTAGAAATTTGGGGGGCAGGTGAATTTTTCCATTTTTCAAAAAATATTTATGTGGCAAGTTGGCCAAGACAACTATTTAAATAATAATTATTCATTGAACACATGAATCCAGTAGGTAAAAAAAATACTACGCGTAACATGAATTTCAACATCTATGTGGGGATTAACTTTGAAAATGTAAAAAAATATTTATACAGCCATGTATTTAAATTGCACTACAGGTGCTGTAGGTAGAAAATTGCTTCAAAGCGAGGGCATTGCTGCAAATAAATTGTACAGAACTGTAAGCACAGATGCACTAATTACCTGTGCCAGCAGGTGTATTACCAGTAAACTTAGAAGTACAACGACGCGCTTCAATATTCTATATATCTGGAAATATAGTCCCTCGTGTTCTAAAAATCCATAGTCCATCCGTAGTTTCTACTCCCATTAATTTATATAATGTAGGTTATTAAAGTATTTACAAAATAGAAGTAAAAGAACAGTGGATAGCCAATGTTATCTAAATGTAAACGTTATAAGATGTAGATATACTTAACCGCGCAAACAAGAAAAAGTATACTAATGTCTGTTCCTAAAACAATTCGTAATATAACTACGAGTAGATATGGTGTGCCCGCGATTATGTCTATTGTATACTATCTTTTTCAGGGTTTAGAAACAAAAGGGTTCCAATCTGACCCTATTACTGAGACGCTGCTGTATGTCTATCCATACGTCCGTCTGTCATATCTTGTACACTTGAAATTTTCATCGATTATTATGTATTACTGTGGCCGCTAAAACAAGGATGAAGTTAAAAATTAAAGGGGATCGTCATTCACCGGTTATATTCACTTCTTCTTGATTCTTGATTCACCATTATTGTCATTTATTCAATTCGTACTTAATAATATATTCTATATTATGCCCCGGTATAGTTGCTGTGTATTAAAATATGGACAGACTGGTTAATGATGATGATTCATGTGAGAATCAAATTCAATGATGAAAGCAAAATTTAATATATTATTTTCGTTATCACTACAGATTGATCGCTTTTCGATTGTGTTTTTTAATTAGGTATAAAATATTTTTTGCAGCGGCACCTGTTGTTGATTTTGAATTAAAAAAGGACGTAATGCATTTGCTGAACCAAAGTATATCATTATTATGTGAGGCCACTGGTTATCCTCTGCCGGATATTACATGGAATTATACAGCGAGTTATAAAGACATCTTGTTCCCCACTACTAAGGTAAGGCAAAACTGAGAAAGTTCTTGTTCCGCACTACTTAGGTAAGGCTAAACTGACAAGGTTCTTGTTCCCCACCACTAAGGTAAAGCTAAACTGACAAGGTTCTTGTTCCCCACCACTAAGGTAATGCTAAACTGACAAGGTTCTTATTCCCCACCACTAAGGTAACGCTAAACTGACAAGGTTCTTGTTCCCCACCACTTAGGTAAGGCTAAACTGACAAGGTTCTTGTTCCCCACCACTAAGGTAAGGCTAAACTGACAAGGTTCTTGTTCCCCACCACTAAGGTAATGCTAAACTGACAAGGTTCTTGTTCCCCACCACTAAGGTAAGGCTAAACTGACAAGGTTCTTGTTCCCCACCACTAAGGCAAGTCTAAGCTAACAACGTTTGGAACTATAGGAGCAGTATCGAGAATTATAAAATAACTACTTTTCATGGTGTTCCACTTACACCCTACGTGTAAGTGGCTCACCACAATATTTAGAGTCAAAGCCCAACTCACCTGTACGTAGTACACCCTGCCGACTACCGAAGGAAGCTCTAGCAACAGAGAGGGTACAACCTATTTGACGTCTAGCTCACAGAATACCGCAGCCAAATAACAATTCCCTTGAGGGTTGCTTTGGTCCTGCTAGTGAGTAAGGTCAGCAGAAAGAAAGCTGTTTCTGCGTTGGCAGCGGGTTAGCGCCGCGCGTGCGATATTTCATGTTGCGAGCGTTAATATGGCTACGGTAACCGTTTCACATCATGGGGCTTTATGCCTGTCTGCCACCCGACGTAGTATAAAAAAAAAGACATAAATTCTTCCGCAGGGCTCTGTTTATTTTGTTGCTGCAAATTTTCAATAAATAATAACAATAGTTATTACTTTATTATGTAAAAAGAGAATAAAAATTAAAGTTCAGATCCGTGAGGCACCACACTGGCAGGTAGACATCACACTGATGTTACACGAGCAGCCTGTACAGCATATCCCATTTGTACAGCAAAATATATTTTTTTTTAGTGTGTAGTAGTCTAGTTGTAATAAGTGAGACAATATTAGTGATAGTGCATTAAATATAACACAACAAGAAAGTGTATCACCTTAATAGACACTAAGAAAAGTCAATGGACATTATTCTTACACTATAATATTTAGAAGTTTATGTTAAAGTTAAATTACTTATTAGCCCGTAATATTTAAAGCATCACGCTATATAGAAAAAAAAGTGTGTAGTACCTGTGATATGGCAATGCCACAGTAATTATAACAGGTCTTACATGGCCCGGTAAGACCCATTCGATATGTCTTCGAAGAGTACCGGAACAACAAAAATGTAGGGGTTTAACTTTCAAAATTAACTAATACCTTGTTATTTAAAGGTTTTATTCTTACTGTTTCAGCTGAATGAATATACAGTACAATCCAGGTTAACTATACTTGCTCGGCTATCTGAAAATATTACATGCATAGCAAAAAACTCTGTATCTAGTGATTATGCGACTCGCCAGTTACTTATATACGAGCTCCAGGATGGTTTTGGAATTACTGATAGTCCAGTTTGGACTCCGGTGGATCATGACGTCAGTCTTAAATGTCTTGCCTCTAAATACGACTTCCAGAATTTAACGTGGCATGGATATGAGAATCTTGCAGCAAGAGGTATGTAAAATAAAAATGTAGGTCATTTTAATGGCTTGCAGCGAAAATTTGTGGCAGTGGTTCTGAATGAATGCGTACTATAGTGTCTTTCTTCACTCACTCTCTCACTCTACTTGTAATTTTGAATTGACTAGTTTTGACGACAGAAGGCAATAAAAAAGTTATTAATTTAAATCATAACACGGGGATAAGTTTTGCATCACTGTCAGAATTTATTCCTGGATTAGTTATTGGCACTTTCAAAATGCGCAATGAGGGTATTTTGAGACACTTTTTTATTAAAAATCTGTATGTCACAATGCGAGTTTTTTGCGTTCGATCATATCAACTTAAACAAACCGACTAAATAGAGAAGAATTCGATTGTGAATTTATAAGACGCGTGTTACATATCATAATTATGTGGTTTACTTCCTCACATTTTGAAGTTTTTTTTCCCCGGCTAATTTGGATATGTAACACGCGTTTCGTAAATTCGCAATACGAAACTTTTTCTCAATTTGGTCGGCTTGTAAACATTAACACGTTCGAATGTGACCAAAAAACTCGCACTAAACACTCAGCTTTCTTTTTTTAGGGTTCCGTACATCAAACAGAAAAACAACCCTTATATGATCACTTTGTTGTCCGTCTGGCTGGCAGTCTGTCTGTCAGGACCCTCTATGTCGAGAATGCGTGAAGGTATCAAGCTGAAATTTGAACTGTATACTCAGGTCTACGGTCCCATGAAGTTGTAAAAAAATCAAACAGCTAAGTTTACGTAAAAAAAAGATACGGCCCTTTATTCAGCAAAAAACGCGTATTTCGACACATTCTCAAGGGAATCAAAATTCATAGGATACTTACTGTTGACCTAGAACTATGAAATTTGGCAAGTGACATTGTTATAGACTACAAGTACAAATATAAATCTCAAAACTATACATTTGTAATTAAATCGTAAATAATAGGGGGGTCTATATTTTTATAGGGCGTCGAAATTTCAAATTGAAGCTACTAGTTCGAATGGGGGTTTATATGAAAGGGTTTGATGTGCACATTGCCAAATATATGTTATTTATTTTTTCTGACGCATTGTTTCTTATTTATAATGAAAAATATCTAATTTATAATGATCCTACGTATGGAACCCTCAGTGGGCGAGTCCGACTCGCACTTGTCCGGTTTATTTTTTTACTGACGATAAGTTTCGGGGCGGTCACAATATGATAGGCACATCTAATAGATTTAAATCTTTGTTCAAAATCCAAACTTTTGCATATGTTACAACTGAGTGTTTTGCCGCGCATTTACTTTGTTTAAATAACATTATTATTTGTTTATATTATTGTAGTGCAGTATTCGGAGACCCCTTTCTCGCACGTAGCAGTGCTAAAAATAAACAAAATTCCATTAGACGGATCAAGAAATTATACATGTGTTGGGAGTAGGATTGAGGATCAAGATGGTGTGGGAAGACACGTGAGTGAAACTATTGGGCTTGAAGTGGAAGGTAAACAGTTTACTTATTTATTTATTTAGATTCATAATACATTTAACATTTTCTTAAGTGATCAGAACAACAAAAACTAAATTGTTTACATGTGCGCTGTGCGTGCGTCATCGTTACGATAGACAACAAAAATACTAATGTTATGAAGGTATGGTACAACATAATGGCTATTACGAATTGCACACTTGAAATTTTCATCGAACAATGGTCGAATGGATGGAACAATGCTCACTTTGACACCGCGGTTGCGGGTTCGATCCCCGCATGTGACAAATATTTGTGTGCATGAACATGTCTGTTTGTCTTGGTCTGGGTGATTTCTTTGTATTATATGTATACATTTACAAAAAAAATGTATTTAAATATAAAATCAGTTATCTAGTACCGATAGTACAATCTTTGCTTAGTTTGGGACTAGATGTCAGGATGTAATGTAATCAGTATCGTAATACAAGTTATAGTATTTTTTAAATCCAATAGAAATCCAATGGAAATATTATTTTTTAATAATTTCATACTTATAAAATGGACTTTCCCGCCAAACTTTGATCGACCCTAAAATAAGTCGGACAGAAGATATTAGAATGAAAGTTAGCAGATCTTTATAGTTTTGTGTATTTTACGACATTGTTAAATAATTTATACAAATTTTGAACATTGTCAAATAGCCTATTATGATAGCCTACACAACACACCAGAAAATTGCCTACTTGCAATAGAGTTTATTAAATAAAGGTGAAAAAATTGATATTTATAAAAAATAAAATACATTTAAAGTTAACACGTTGTTTTAAAAATAACCTATAAGTATACTAATTTTCTTTTGGTAATCCAATTTATATATAATTTATAGAAAATCGCGACATCATTTTTGATGAACCCAAAACTGACGTAGAACTTCAAGTATCAGTCTACCAGCCAGTTCAGTTTTACTGTCAAGTTGATGCCGTTCCTCGCCCCGATATTCAGTGGTATAAGGTAATTGTACTTTATTTATCTTCTTTTAATTGCCTAGAGATTTTCCAATTTTCCCTATTATAATTGCATTTCTAATTGGTTTCATATTAATGAATTCGACATTATTTTCTGCCACATAATTTTTCTAACTGTTAAAAACAGGATGGGATCGTGCTATTTAATGAGACTGATGGTATTATAATATTGGATGACAAAATAAACGAAGCTGGAATCAATTCTACTATTATTATAGCCCAAATGAAAGAGGAAAATAAAGGAAAATATGAATGTGTTGCAAACAACGACAACTCGAGAGAGGAGCGTAAATCGATTAGTCTTATTCTAAAAGGTAAGTTTATTTTAATTTGATTTATTTTTCCATAATATTGTAACAATATTTTATCAACAAAAACAAAATAATATGTACTAGTTTATTTGTTTGTATTCTCTTTATAAGAAACACGTGATTTTGCCAAAACTTCATTTTTTTAATTAATTAATGCAAATGCGTGATTACTTCTTTTGAGATATCTGCCTGCTAATAGTATTTATTGTTTTAGTACGAAAAAAATATCATGTAACACAATTCAAATAATCAATTCCGCAAATTAAGTTCATCTTGTTTTTTCTTCAGTTTTGTTAAAAATACTTATATAATATTCTTTTTGTTAATAATAACAAACACATTTCACATTTATGCTATTAAGTGTGGATAGAAACTGTTGATCAAATTCTTTAATCATATTTCAGAAAAGTCGCCTTACACCGCTACCTACATAAGTATTATAAGCGTAATTTTCCTTGCTTTGTTGATATTGGTTATATACTTGACCTGCAAAGTAAGGAGAGAGAAACGTCTGAGGAAGGAGCTGGCAGCTGCAGGATTACTTTACTTCAAAGAGGGCGTCACAAAATCCCTGAACCCTGATTTGGTAGTCGACGATCAAGCCGAATTGCTTCCGTACGATGACAAGTTCGAGTTTCCACCAGAGAAACTTTTTTTAGGTAAACAAACATCATTATATTATATTTATATATGTCGTGGTCAGATCGCAGAATTGGTCATATCATGATGTGGCCCATCATTTCATGAAATGGTTGTATTTCATGACATGTCAGGTGCCATATAAATCTTTTCTAAGATCTTCCATTTTTGTAATTTTTAACGTAACAAGAATGTTACAAAAGTTACAAAAATTACTAGTTTTAACTGACTATACCATAAATACTCATTTCATGAAATGGTCAACCACATCATGTTGTGATCAATTTTAAAATATGAACACGACATATACATGATTATACCACAAAATATTTTATCTTTAATTTGATTAGAAAAAACTGGTTCTTAATTCAACAATAAATGTATATTTTCTTATAAAAAGTATCCGTAGTGTATATGTGACATACTATATCGAGTTTAAAATTGCCTCCCCAGCTTTACTGGCACATAAGCCAGCATTGGTCGAAATTTACCTTCTTTGTTGCTGAATTCAGTCGTTACAGCGCTGTGCTTTTCGTTGATACTATTCTTAGAGGCGTGGCATTATCACAGGCTTAACTCATAGAAGTATATAGTCATTTTGTACTAATGCGCTCAGTATGTATCAGTTATCTAGTACCCAGTGCTTTGCTTAGTTTGGGACTAGATGGCAGTGTGTAATTTGTCTAGGAATATTTATTATACAGGCAGGCAGCTCGGCGCTGGTGCATTTGGCGTGGTGTACAAGGCAGATGCTCGTGGCATCATCAACGCAGAAGAAACAACCACGGTTGCTGTTAAAATGGTGAAGAAAACAGCAGACAATATGTACATAAAGGCACTGGCATCTGAGCTCAAAATAATGGTTCATCTGGGAAAACATGTCAATATCGTCAATTTACTTGGGGCCTGTACTAAGAATGTTGGAAAACGTGAGTTAAATATTCTAATTCTTGGAATTATATTTTAAGTTCCCAACATATCTATGTATGAAATGATGTGACAAAATAATAATTACGAGTTACGAGAGAATTGACGAGCCTGGTGGTCGAATCCGGTTCGATCCCCGTACAAGTGTGCATGAATATGTCTGTAGGTCTTGCTCTGGGTGTTTTCTATGTATTATTAGTATGTATTTATAAAAAATGTATTTAAGTACATTTATTAGTTGTCTAGTACCCATAGTACAAGCTTTGCGCTTTATTTGGGACTAGATTGCGATATGTTAATTGTCGACAAATATTTATTAGGCTCTTGTTCTCATCAAGTAGTCCGTATATTTGATAGTTACTAAATAATAATAAATCTTTATTGAAAAACTTAACTATTAAAAACATATTAAACCTATATACAAATAATATAGTTATATAACTAGCAGACAAAAATTTGGCCGTGTGGTTTCCGGCAGACTAGAATAGAATCACTCCGTCTCTTCCCGTGGATGTCGTACAAGGCGACTAAGGGAAATACATTATAAAACATCGATCAGGCCTCCCAAACCCGTCTGGCCAGCGTGGGAAGTGTAGGCCAAATCCTCCTCCTGTCTGGGACGGACGAGAGGGTCGTGCTCCTGTAGTGGAGACTAAAATGACCTGATGATGATGAACTAGCAGACCCGGCAAACGTTGTTTTGCTGTATAAATTTAGGGGTTGACGGTAGAAGGGTGAAAATTTGAAGTTGTATGTATTTTTCAATTCTAAGTCATAAAATAAAAATGTCAATAAAATAATAAAAAATATATAGGGGTGGGTCACCTAAGGGTGATAAGATTAATGATAAGTCATTTAAGGGTATGAAAAATAGATATTCCGCCGATTCTCAGACCTACCCGATTTACAAACAAAATTTCATAAAAATCGCTCCAGCCGTTTCTGAAAAGTTTGGTAACAAACACGGCGACACGAGAATTTTATATATTCAATTTTCCGCTTACAGGTGAGTTGATAGTCATCGTTGAGTATTGCCGGTTCGGCAACATACACAACTATATGCAGAAACACCGCGAGGTGTTCATAGACCAACTTACTGACAACAAGGAGAAGAATCAAGGCAGAGTCAACAGAGGCTACTCTTGCAGCAGCACTAGCAGCGGGTGAGTAGTATAATATGTTAAAGACACTTTGGGCGTTGACTAGACTACAACTATCTTTGCGTCAGATAGTTTCACATACCATTTTTCTATACTACTTCGGGTGGCAGACAAACCTGATGTGAAGCGGTTACCGTAGCCATGTTGACCCCCTCCCCTCAACATAAAATATCGCTACAGCGCCACCACCCCCGCTGCCAAGGTAGCATCTCCTTCCTTTCTTGTGACCTCACTCACTAGCAGGAATACAACAACCCTCAAGGGAATTGTTATTTGGCTGCAGTATTTTGTGAGGTGGAGGTACTTTCCCCAGTCGGGTAGCTTACAATTACGCTCCCTACCTCTCTTTTCGCCCGAGATTTGTTAGTCAGTCAGCAGGGTGCACCGCGTGCAGGTGAAGTTGGCTTTGGTTCAAAAATGTTGATGAACCACTTACACCTCATAATTCCATTCATATAGTCTATCTTAGATTTGCAATTAATTAATATTATCCAAAAAGTCATCGTTGTTTATCTTCAGTCATCTTATGTTGTTTATCTTCAGATTTTACATTTCTAACTAGGCTTGTGCAGCCCACTATCGCAATCAATGAAAACAATTGAAAGCTAGAAACAGAGTTTACATTGTAAATTTTGCTATTTAAGTTCCCTCGACAATAATGTATTTTAGGTCAACACTTAAAAAGTTATTACACATATCGTATATTATGCCTCGGAGACATGGACTCTTCGTGAAACTGAGAGAAGGAAAGTTGATGCGTTGGAGATGTGGTGCTGGAGACGGATGCTAGGAGTATCATGGACAGAGTTCAGTCACGCATTCTAACCTTCTTCGGCCATATATCTCGTCGTGGTGATGACTCCGTGGAACATCTCGTAGTCCAGGGTAAAGTTGAAGGCACTTTACCCTTTACACTTTACACTTACCGTTGAGACCACGTGGTAGGTCACCCATGAGATGGACGGACCAGATTAAGGCCGCAACTGAGTGTTCGGTTTGCGAGTGCACCAGGAGGCTGCAGTCCGTGATGAATGGCGCTGTATTGTCAAAATGATCACTCATCGTGATTCACAAGGATGACCACGACCACTCTGGCAAGAGTGTACCGACTAGGAAGAGATATTATTCCTAAAAGTAGCAATTTTTAACAAAATAATAGTAATAACTCTTACTTCCTACTTCTTACAGAATGCACTCCGACTACACTGGGTCCAATCACACTCAAGCGACGGACCACACGTGTTTAAACACTACCAATACTACCAGATCCGGACGAAAAGGTAAATTAGTACCTAAGCGACTTCAGACAAGAAGTTCTCTGTTTAACCTGATGTACACTGAAGGGTCCTTTTTTTCACCTTTTTAATTTTCATTACGATATGATATTGAAATTTTAATAAATTAAATTAATTTCTAAATGATGATTGTGGAAACAAAATAAATTTAAGAAATCTAATATCGTAATAAATTCATATTTTATTAAACTACTGCTCTTATGAAGTAAATAAAATTTTCATAAAGTTGGTTCATCTATAATAAAAAGTTATTTTAAAATATTAATATGAAATATATTTGAGAATTTTGTAATTGAACTTTAACTCTAGTGGATAACAAAAACTTCTCCAAGGATGCGGAATACCAGTATAGAATGAAAATAAAGAATATTGGAATATTTATATTCAGTAATCAACAGGAGTAAATTAATGTACTGACGTACCTATTTTAAAATAAACAAAGATTAAATTAATCTCATGAATATTTTTTTGTGAATATATTCGTATTTTCCACCAGATAAACCGAATCAACAAGTGGAATTTATAAAAGGTAAACATACATAATTTGACTGTTGTTCCTACTTGTTGTTCACTTCTATGGCTTATTTACTATGAGTACCATAGAGTTATACTATTTATTGTTTTGTACTGGCAGTTTTCTAGTTTATGCTACAATTATATTTTTATACATAAGCATGTTATGAAATGAAATTATTTATTCTGTCATTGGCCCTTGTGGGCACTTAGATACGTCTTACACATTTTTATTAATAATATTTTTTTTATCAGTTATTTACCCACTAGCATTTTGGTATTCACCATTGGCGAAGAAAAAATTCTTCAAAGAAACTTGCCAATATGTGTCTTTTTTTTAAATAATCAGATATATTTATATACCTATACATACAGCAATTACAATTTAGTTTGTATATATACTACAATGAATGAATGCAATGTCAAAAGCTTTTTCTATGCATATTACAAATAATATGTATGTCAAACCAATAATGTCAAATTACTACATGTCAAATTGTACCACGCATGCTACGTGTTTGTGTTGTATATCTTTTTATTTCGTCCACTAAAGCACCTTATAGCCATTAATTTAAATAATGGTTTATTCACTTATGTATTAATACCTGTATACTGACCAATTAACTGTTTGGCAAAACTCAATTAGTATTGATATTTCAGACAAAGCTATCAAAATGAAATAAAGAAATATATGCATTGGTATCAATAAAACGACAAATAAATTATGCAAAAAAAAATTTTAATATTACAACTACTTTGACCTTTATACCGTTCTTATGCCGTACGTAATAAGAGTTACAATTGCATTGTGACTGAGCACGACCCGCTCTTAGCTGTACCTAGGAAATTATATAATATATATTTAGAACAGAAACCTGAACATAGACATTGGAAGACCATCGACACATGTCTCTTTTTTATTTTTTGATATGTGCATTATGACGATTTATGCATGAAATCCTGGTTTGACACCGTTCCAATAAAATCTATTGAAACCAACGATCGTTAAAATCTATTGAAACCAACGTTATAAACACTATAGCTATGGCAAATCCACACTAAATTGCGTCAGAAAATGGTTCCCGTCGCCTTGGAGATCTATGTATATCGCTATCCTTACCATCTTGGCGCTTTAATATGCTATCTCTTTTCCTCTCTGAGTACGTAATCGCAATGAAGCGCAATAGCGTCTTTTTTCTTTGAAAAATATGAAATTAACATAAAAAGGTAATTAAATAAAGTACTTTTTTGACGCCTGTAGCATATCTATAGTATTTATAATATCATTGTTTGGAATAGTCTAATGCCAGCCGGCATTACTACGTCTGTGTACGTGAAAATACATATGTAACATTACCTATGGGGTGTAAGTTATTCATCAACATCTTTGAACCAAAGCCATCTTCACCTGCACGAGGTGCACTGACTGACAAACGAAGCCCTGGTGAAAAGAGAGGTAGGCAGCGTAATTGTAAGCTACCCGTCTGGGGAATGTACCTCCACCTCACAGAATACCGCAGCCTAATAACAATTCCCTTGAGGGTTGTTGTGTTCCTGCGAGTGACTGAGCTCACCAGAAAGGAAGGAGATGCTGCATTGGCACCAGGGTGGCAGCGATATTTTATGTTTCTAGCGTTAATATCATCAGGCGGGCCGTATGCTTATCTGCCACCCGACTAAGTAAATAAAAAAAAACCTATACCAATAATTTACTTTACACTTTCACGAGCCCGATGGTCGAATGGTTAGCAATGGCTACTTTGACGACCAGGTCGCGGGTTTGGTTGCACCCGCACGAGACAAACATCTGTGTGCATGAAACTGTCTTATTGTCTTTGTTTGGGTAAATAATAATATGCAAAAAAAAAAAATGTTTAAGTATATTTATCTGTTATGTAGTACCCATAGTACACGCTGAACTTACTTTGGGACTAGACGGCGACGTGTTTTTATCCATGATATTTATTTAATTATTTACAATTTGAATTAAATATTTCAGTCTCAGATAGTTACGTGCAGCCCGAATGGCGATCGAACTACGAAAGCGATTACCAGAGCCTTGCTCCTAGACCACTGTTCTCCCGCGACCTCCTCGCGTGGGCATTTCAGATTGCAAGAGGCATGGAATATCTCGCCAGCAGGAAGGTAAGGCAGCTACAAATAAATAATTACTTTGTAACAAGTCACAATTTTAAGTTCTTTCAATACTACTAATACTCTGATACTAATAGTACAGATTAACAGTTGAGAGACAGTTGGCCGTGTGGTTTCCGGCAGACTAGAATAGAATCACTCCGTCTCTTCCCGTGGATGTCGTACAAGGCGACTAAGGGAAATACATTATCAAATATCGATCAGGCCTCCCCAACCCGTTTGGCCAGCGTGGGGAGAGTAGGCTAAATCCTCCTTCCGTCTGGGACGGACGAGAGAGGGTCGTGCTCCTGTAGTGGAGACTAAAATGGACCTGCCTCCTTACCACCATCTCTTATTGCGATTCAATAACTGAATAGAACGCTTATTCATACCAATGAATAAGCGACTCTAATTCAAATGGAATAGAGTCGCTTATTCATTGGTATGAATAAGCAATCTATTCAGTTATTGAATCGCAATAAGAGATGGTGATAAGGGGGCTGATGATGATGATGAATAGTACAGATGTTTAATATAATAAGCTGACCAGACTTCATTTCAGTTGGCTTCTTTAATTGACTAGCCAGCTTGTTATAATTTTAACTCCATTCTGAATTTATTGCCGTCTTTTAGGAAGTTATCGCCAAGGTAGGAAATCAAATTCCAAATTTTTTTTAACCCCAATTTCTAATCTATAAATTCATTATAATTCTATCGGCAACTGTAGTTTTATCCATGGGACAGTCAGACAACACGACGGCAACTAGACAATAAACCGTCTGAAATTCATTGCATAGAGATATTATAGAGTTCCGTAACCGTAATTGGTATTATAGGATACCTAAATCTAAATCACAATATTACTCTGTGCCTAAATCAATCAATCGGAAACCGTAACTAAATCTGCTAAGTGACTTTAGTTTTGGCTTTAATCATGATCTGCCCCCTTACCACCAACTGTTATTGCAATTCAATAACTGAATAGATTGCTTATTCATTGGTGTGAATAAGTATTCTATTCAGTTATTGAATCGCAATAAGAGTTGGTGGTAAGGGGGCAGGTGCGCCACATACACGACCAAGAACTTAAAAACAAATAAATACTTTTTGTAGTAGCATCATAAATAATCGTAGCTTAAGGGCTGGCCTTAGTTAATATATTCTTTTTCGGTGAAATAGCTATACAAAATGAATAAATTAACATATCTGTAATATTTATATCGCTATCACATGAAACAGATATGCAAAGTAACGGCGTTCATAAAATGCACGGAAATAACTTTCGCCGACTCCTTTGACTTCAAAGAAATAGTACGTTATTTGAAGATGTCATCAATGAGTACTTACTCACAGCAACCATAATATTTGTTATGACATAAAATCTCGTATTTGCTCAATGAATTCCCGTTTAAAAGTATTTTCGTGACAAAAGTAATTCACCATTTATTTTCCACATTCGTCTCACATTCAGTAAATTTTTAATGTCATTTTTTGATGCGATTCTGTGATGAGTTGTGACGGTATCGATGATGTCCAGCTTACATAACTTAATGAGCCATTCAATCTGAGGATATTGTGTGATCTAAATACATACAGTATTACATACAGAAATACATACAGTATTTAGATCACACAATATCCTTAGATGTTGATGTATGATGATGAATGGGTTATGTTCAGAGGAGTTGGAATAATGCCCTCAGCCTATTCTATAATCGCACCATAAGCAGAAAAAGCGTCGCCACACTTTGGAAATTAAATTGTCGTGTTGCTGTTCCAAACGGGAAGAACAGTATGTTGAAATTTCCCAAGAGACTATAGCGTGGGTTTCTTATTATCCGTTAGATAAGATGAGGTTTTCACAAACTCATCAAAGCGTGATGCCCTTGATATCGATAGCATCCATAGGCTGTGATAATCGCTTAACATCGGGCGGGTCGTACGATTATATATCACCCTAATGTTTTAAAAATGAAATAATAATGTCTCTAAACAGTTTTAATGCTAAAAACAATCTTCAATATCATTATTTCGATCTATTGTGACGTCCATGTTTCCCATCCCGTTCTCTGGAAAAGTGAATGAAATTACTGTAGTTACGTATAATGTACGGTGTTATTTCAGGTGTTGCATGGAGACTTGGCAGCTAGGAACGTGCTGTTGGCTGACGACAACGTTGTGAAAATTTGCGACTTCGGCTTAGCCAGAAGTATTTATAAAAACGACGAATATCAGAAGAAAGAAAATGTAAGTGTCATCGCTATGCGTACGGTTAGAAAATCTATATATGAATTATCTTGACAGGTGTCTGTATTTTAAGTCAGATGTACGGCAAACAAAATAGATAAGTAACCAGGGCCAAACCACGCCAAAAATAAATTAAAGACATCATAGGAAATAAACAATTCTGTAACTTTGTTATAAAATAGAAACAGTGGACCGCTCATCATGCGCCACAGCTGCACTGCAAGTGCCATTTGTAATCCGACGACATATCAGAATGGTCTAAAGGTCTAAATGTAACTTGTAACTAAAAATTGACTGTAAATACCTAGGCATTAGGCAAGCTACCACTAAGAAATATTTTTATACGTTCATGCAGCTTTGAGAAAACTTGATTTATAATCCGCAGTCCGGATAACTTATCTCTTTTATTGGGTGTACACACATATATATGAAAATAGTTGTGACTGCCAGCAGCAACACCTGACTGGTGGTGGGTTTAAGTTAAGACTAAAATCTAACATATTTATTTTTATTAATAATCATAATACCGTCGACTTAATAATCAGACTGCGTAACTTCAAAAAAATTCATAATAACACATCCAAACCATCTAGATTTTGGAGCCTATCATATATTTAGTTATATACCATATATATACAATTGGATTACTTCATATTTCCTACAAAAATATCGCTAAGTTGTTATGAGTTATAGAACTACATATTTCCTAGCCGCAATTTTGTAATACGCAAAATAATAGAGTAACATACATTTTGCATACGAGTATTTTAGAATGAAACAGTCCAATGATTTTGCTGCCTCAATCTAAACTAAAATGTCTATTAGCTACTTACCAATCAAAATAAAATAATTTAATTATAGAGGCAGATGAGATGCTTGACTGAACATATAGTACAACGGATTTTTTTCTCATTGGTATATGTTAGAGGCAATATTGTACTGTACTGATGGAGATTACGATACTTATAATTCATAATTAAATTCTTCTTTATATTGTGGCATAATATAAACTGTAGCTCTTATAATAAAAGCTACCCACAAGACAGGCTTAGCCTAGTGTGAGAGTCTTTGGTGATACTGTTATTTTATGTTTTATACCATATAATGCAATGTAACTCAATAAATGTAACAACACACATGTAAACTATTTGGCAATAAACTTTACTTTACTTTAGGTATTCTTTAAGTATTCGACGAGCTCGGTGGTCGAATGATTAGCAATGGCCACTTTGACTCCGAGGTCGCGGGTTCGATTCCCGCACAAGACAAACATTTCTGTGCATGAACATGTCTGTTTGTCTTGGTCTGGGTGTTATTTATGTATTATAAGTATTTATTTACAAAAAAAAAATGAATTTAAGTACATTTATCAGTTGTCTAGTACCCAAGGCTTGTGGGACTAGATGGCGCTGTTTAAATCGTCCAGAAATATTTATTTATTTATTAGATATGAAAAAATCTTATGTAAGTTAAATGTTATATAAATATATATAATTTTCCAGAGTCCATTGCCAGTGAAGTGGTTAGCTATAGAATGTATGATGGACCGAATATTCTCAACACAGTCGGACGTGTGGTCGTTCGGCATTGTTCTTTGGGAGCTGTTCTCACTCGCAAAGACCCCATATCCGAACATGAGTCCGCAGAGTCTGCTCAAATATCTCACTGATGGGTAAATAATACTTAATATCATTCAAAATTTATGTTAATAAAAGTTGTTGAAGTCATATTTATTACTTTGCTGATGTAGGGACAAAAAGTCAAATGAAGCTTTCTACTTTATTTTTCTGATTATTTTAAAGTTTCGGCATATGTAACGGAATGTGCACGTGGAGTTGATTTTGACGCGAAGTGACGGTGACATAAGTCCTAATCCTAATAAATAAAATATGTATAAAATTCTCGTGTCACAATGTTAGTTACCATACTCCACCGAAACGGCTTGACCGATTTTTATGAAATTTTATATACATTGAATATGTATATAAAATTTCATAAAAATCGGTCTGAGAATAGGTTGTTATCTATATATCGGAATGTAGGTCTGAGAATAGGTTGTTATCTATTTTTTATAGCAAAATAACGTTTGCCGGGTCAGCTAGTAAACAATAAAAGTGTTGGCATTGGGCCATATTTTAGCTAGAAATGTTTGTCTACTGATTAATTAGCAATTGTTGATGTAGCATTTAGAACTGGGTATTTTTCAATTGCCCTGGCCAAAACGGACCTTCCCGGTCCGTCTTGGTCGTTTTCTCGTCACGTGTATTTTGTTACTATATTTTATTTACAACGATGTCAAGACATTGTCCCGTTCCGTTCGAAAGAGAAAAATACGTTGCGTATGCTGTGACCTTTAATTTTTGAGTTTCAAGGCAGTCGTAGTTTCCTTTTAAAGACGATTTAGCTGCAGTTTCCTGTGTGGTTGAATAACGATTCAATTAATACGTTGACGATATCACATCTCATGTCGATTAGTTAGATAATACACGCTTAAATTTTAATTGCCCCTTTTTTCAAAATACTTATGTTTAGTTGGTTTAGTTACTGTTTGTGACGTACATGACCACGAAATGATCATAGGGTTATCTAGGTAGACTTTGCCTTTAGAAGAATAAAACTTATTATTTTTAATAGGCACCGATTGGAGAAGCCTTCGTACGCCGACGACCGACTGTACGACGTGATGAAGAGGTGTTGGGAACTCAAACCCACACTTCGGCCGTCATTCTCACAGCTCCAAGAGATACTCGGCTCATTTCTCGAAGATAATGTTAGAAATGTAAGTGTCTATAGTATTAAATATTAGGTCTTTATAAACTTTCAAAATTAGAATGGAAATTAATGGTACGTATAAATTTGAGCTATTATTTTATTTACAAATGCATTATGCACATTACATGCCTTCCGCAACTTTAAAATTTGCAATATTTAGGGTATATGTAAGATTTTGAGAGCCAAAGCCAACCTCATCCGCACCCAGCCGACTAGCGAAAGAGGCTCTGGCAAAAGAAAGATAGGGTACAGCGTATGCGTAAGCTGCCCGACTGGGGAAGTCCCTCCATCTCACAGATTACGGCAGCCAAATAATTCCATTGAGGGTTGTTGTGGTCCTGCGAGTGAGTGAGGTCACCAGAAAGAAAGAAGTTGCTGCGTTGGCAACGGGGGTGGCGGCGCGCGAGCAATACTTCAAGTTGCGAGCGTTTTTATGGCTACGATAACTGTAGCGGTACAGTAATTGTAACGGTGTTATATAAAAAAAAATAGTACAGTAATATTACTTAATCCAGTGGCCGTGTGGTTTCCGGCAGACTAGAATAGAATCACTCCGTCTCTTCCCGTGGATGTCGTACAAGGCGACTAAGGGAAATACATTATCAAATATCGATCAGGCCTCCCCAACCCGTCTGGCCAGTGTGGGGAGTGTAGGCCAAATCCTCCTTCCGTCTAGGACGGACGAGAGAGGGTCGTGCTCCTGTAGTGGAGACTGAAATGGACCTGATGATGATGATTACTTAATCTGTGAATATGGACTTTATGTATAGAAAAATAAAATTTATTTTGAAATTCTGTACGTACCTAGCTTTAGAAATAATATTTAACAAATAGTTTTTTATTGCATAGACTTACTTCATTATATTTATATTTTCAGCATTACGTGGATCTGAACTCGTCTTGTATGGACATGAACGCGAAGAATGAAGGCCAGGAAGACTACCTAGCCATGATGAGTGCGCCTGATTACAATAACCTGGTGACGCCAAGTCCGCATCACTACGTTAACGAAGTCAGGAGCTTTTTCCCACCCTCCCCTAACCAAATACCTCATGGTAAGTTGGTTTCATAGAAAATATATTATAGAATTGTCAATAATAATTACACGCGTAAAATGTTCAATGGTAGATATCCAATAGAATTTATGTAATGCAATTGAACTTAATGAATATGCATTTAAATTTAGAGCAGTTTGGAGTTTTTAATGCATTTTATTGTATTATATGTAGAATATTTGATGAATAATATAAATTACCTAACAAACTTTAATTTATCGCTTTGGGCACATTCTATAGAATTTTTTGAATTGCATAATCTTAGAATTTTTAATTGTTTGAAGATTGAGAATGATGTCTAAACATATTTTTATGTATTTAATTAGTTTATTAATAAATAATATTTTGAGTATTAAATAGATAATCATATTTAAAAATTGTTATGCGCAGACGAAGGACCGCAAGAGAAAAGCATAGGTATACTATTTATATGTTTGCATGATGTAATATAGTTGTATTTTTATTATGTCGTCGAGTATAACTTGTTACATTGTTTTTGTCTATATAATAAATTCCCTGTTGTCAGACGGAATGGAAAGTACGTCTTTCTGATACTGAGTACCCATGAGAAATACGTCATAGGTACGGTAAAATATCTATAATACTTTGGATGTCTTTTAACTAACATAATGAATTTGATTCATGGTCACCCCAGGTTTCCGCAAGATTTGATCGCTCCACTCTTCTCTAAAAAAATACTGTGTCACACAATCTTTCTTCGTCTTTTTATAAAATATTATTAATTTTAAGTGCAAAATTTTGGAGAAACAATACCAGTCTTAATATAAAAGTTCCTTTCTTACTATTTCTAATATCTAAGCAATGACAGAGTAAGATTAATGCCTTAGATTGGGCCAGAGGCCAAAGGGGCAATTCTCGTAATTAAAATGTAGTCAAAATTCAGTGTCGATCCAGTTTCGATCTCACAAATGTCAAATTTGGTATTCTCGTATATATAAAAGTTCAAAAATGAAACAAACAAGAATGTTACTTCGCTAACAATAAGAATTGATAATAAATTAATGAATGAAATCATGTTTATAATTTTTAGTCGATTAACAATTCAATCAAGATTCGGTCAACTTTAACATAATTACGAGAATTGGTCTTTAGGTATTTAGTTATTATTCTAGATTCATTTATTTACACGTAATAAGTGTACCGATCGAAATATGCGGGAGTATGGAGGTTGATAGTAACATGAACTTTAATTTGTTGTAATAACGAATGCTGGGAATAATGGTTACCAAGCATCAAGTAGCCAAAAGTTATTACTTACAACAGCGTATGCTTGCAATAGAGACATGGAGCACACAGAACCATGTAGAAGGGCAAAATATCAACCGTGATTATTCTAATCTTTATAGGGATACATAATTTGCTGATTAGTGTTTCGAAAAGGTGCATGATGATGAAATTCTTGTCGTTATGTTGTACACTGCAATCATTGAAAGCACTGCTTTTGATATCACAAGAAATCACACTTGCTTCTTTAACAAAATCCACCTTTATAGGACTAGCACATAAACGTAAAGGAATGGTAATTGAGAATAATGTGTTGTTTAAATTCGGTACTACTCTATAAGCACGAAAAAGTAATGAGAAAGTGTGGTCCAAATTGGGGGAATTTTAGCTATAGTCTTTGTATTTATAAAATATCTTTCTTTAAATGTCTTTATAAAATAATATATCGATAAAGAAAAAAGATTTTTTTTTCTAAAATATAATTTGATTAATTGTTTTACAGACTTCAATGGTATAGTATAGTTTCGTATTGGGCTGTCTGAGTTTGTCTGTCTTTTCAAATTCAAATACATTCTATTAATTTATCATTGAACCCTTCCGGGCACTCAGTCTTAGACACATCATACATTGTTTTTTTTTTAATAATAGTTCTACCCCTCTCTTTCAGAGTTACTTTAGACATTATCGTACTTTCTCTATTAGAACAAAATACTTTCTAAGATAAAAATAAAGTATTCATAAAAATCAGAGCTGCCTGTTAATTTGTCTATTATTTTGTTCTTCTTAGTGTTTATATGTGTGTGTGTGTTTATGCATGACTTTTGCACTGTAGCACCTTAGAATAATGTTTTAATCAGAAATACTTTACTAGAATTTTTCGTTGCATTAACTATTTTATGCAGCAAACATTTTGTTATTTTTTCAACCCTAATTTCAATTATTATATTTCTTTACTCATATAAAAAATAAATCTTGTGATTGTAATTATTTCAGACGAGGAAGGCTACTTGCAAATGACACCGGGAAACAAAGCTGTATTCAGTCCGATGTCAACGAATACTAAATTCGATTTTGACCCACGAAAAATGAACACAAGGCTGTCAGAGGCAAGCCACTGTGGTTCAGAGCTAACACCGATGCTAACTCTGAACAATCTACCTGCAAAAAGTGGATCTGAATCGGACCATGAAGGAGGTAATTCTCCTTATCTAAAAATGTGCCCGCGAATCGAAGAAGAATCAGACGAAGTATTTCAAACGAAAGCGAATAATGAAAAGAACACTCAAAATAGTGCTGTGACAAACCCAACTTATATCACGTTTGACGTAGACGGTGAAAAGAAATCTCATAATATGAAAAATACGTATATCAATATGCCGAATGGTCTAGTCAAATAAGTAAACCATTTGTAGGTACTCAAATACCGTAAGCGGAAAATTCGAATATGTAAGCACTTGTCAATTTACTGGTAGATCTCTGGAATTAATTTAATGATTTATAATTGGTTTAGTCTATATTACAGCATAAATCTTATCAAAGATGATCATCATACCTACTCAAGACTTATTATAAATATTAATTAATATAAACCTAAGCCCAATATTAAAATTAATTTATATTATTTATTAATTAATATTAATTAATTAATATTGAGCTCAATATTAATTAATATTGGGCTTGGGCAATGGTTTCGTAACACATTGGATTAAGTTAAATTGGTAATGAGAAACAATTACTTACAATCATGAATGAAGTGAAATGTCATGAAAAAAGTGTTGATATCGATTGCTTACAGTCCATGGAATGACGAAGAAAAATGATGGCTCCTTCGTGTTAAGAACACTAACACGCCGGATGATGTGATATTTTATAGTAGAATTAGTTTGGAAAATGGACTGGTGATGACAAGGTAATTGTATACGTAGTGTTTGATTAACCACCGTATGATGATTTTCTAATTCAAATAACAGTGATGGAAAAAAATATTTGTTAAAATACGAGTACTTGTAAATGTGATCACACTTTTCTGTATATGTTTTGGACATGTATGCATGCATGCATATATTTTGGATAACTAAAACTCATTTCTATGAGTTTATAGTCTATTCATTTATGCTGCATTTGGCATAATTACCATTGAAATGAACATGTTGTATACTACTATAAGTACAGTACAATTAATGTGTACACATGTTTCTTTATAATGCTCGCTGTTTCTAATAAAATTATGTTAAAATATATTCTGGCAGGGTAATTTAGCCTGTTTGTGAAAAAGATATTATAAGCTCTAAAAATGTAAAAATACAATAACAATAAAAAATCTGATTTGAAATGGTGCAAAATCATTCGTAACGGAAATCCAAAAGGGACCATATTCAACTATCGAAATCTTTCAATTAATAAATTGGTACGCCTGTATTTCATTATTTAATTATGTAATTATACCGTACAGTATATACATATTAGAAACATGTGACCAGTTAAAATCTGTCTTTGCATTAGACCGTAACAAATAGTAAGTAATTTTCCCTTTTGATCTTCTTGAAAACATTCGATTTATTTCAGTAGCAATCTGAGAAAAGCATCTAAATCCTAAATCAAGCCCAAAGTTGTTATGACGGACGATATATCAGTATAATGATTATTTATTCTGCATTTTTTACCCACCACGATAAAAATAATATATTTTATTGTAAATATTTAAAGTTTAAATTATCTTCTGCATTCCTCTTAATTTTATCATAATATGCCTGTTATTTGTGTGTGTACCTTTATTAAAAATTCTTCGTACATTATATTTTACGTTATGTTTTTAAGATAAAATGTTACCTAAATATTATTATTTTTGCAACCAAATTTGTCTATTTATTTTAAAATACGACCAGGAAATAAATGTTTTATTTTATTTTATTTACGAGTACCTTTGATTTATGTAATTTTGCAAGCTACATAATGAACTCCAAGTATACGTGTCTAGTCCTAAGCTTTGTATATGCATGCACAATAGTATAAAATATGTTAATTTGATTTTAAATGTTATCTACATTAAGCACGTGGCATGCGGCGATGTGATGAAATAACGGTTGCCTAATAATTGAATAAACTATTACACATGTAACGATGTATTTTTAACATCTTACATAAAGACCTTTTGATACCGATCAATATGAAAACAAATATTAACTTAGTATACATAGACACTTAAATTGTGTACGTGCACCGCCTTGGCATATTTCAAGAATTTACTTATTTTCAAGAACATTTCGTACATGAATGAAAATGTATTTAACATAGTAATTATACGTAAAATATCGCATCGTAATGTTTTAAATGTAAAATAAAACATGGTTATATAACATTTTTATATAATGTCGACTCTGTATGATAAAAAAGATGTTATAACTTTTGAGCAAATATTTTTAGGAACGATGACAATGCCAAATTTACTCATGTTATATAACCTTTATTATATACAACAGTGTTATTCAATGATGTCAGACATGTTATATGTTATAAAGCCATGTTGAATTATGTTTGCGTGTTATACAACAAAAGTCATAATATATGTTAATTTAAAGTAGCATCTTCGCCGTATGTGACGTGCTTTACTATGACAAAATGCGTACGTGTTATTTCCCCACCCCCCTCTAGAAATGTAAATATCATAATTGCGAATATTTTTTATTGATTGAGTTTTTGGAGTTTTAACTATATGGTAAGTTGTTTGTGGCTTCTCCACCATTCCGATTGATAAATTTTATAACTACATAAGTTTAATTTATGCCGTTGTTTTTTAGTACCTGACTATAAAACGACTACAGATTTTTCTCGACAGTATTCATTTAAAATACTTGTTACTAATGTGTGTGTTAAATGAAATAAATAATATCGTCAAACAAAATATTTGCTGTAATAAGACTGGAACGAATATTATAAATACGTGAGTACGTCGGTGTGACGCTCGGTAATTATTGATATTTTACGAGTATCTACCACCAATATCTTGTTATTAGGTGTTTTAATTTGACCCAAAGAACTATGATATATTTTATATTTGGCCCAAATAAAAATTGGCCACCTTTGTCGTCAATGTGAATGCGGCATGCATTTATTTCTATTTTGATAAATTAGACATATATCAATCGTAAAAATAATTATGTCTGAATTAATAAAATAAAATACTAAGTCAGACCATAAAGTGACATTTTCGATATTTATCTTCCTTCCGAAAATATAACATGTAATTTAAACAAAACGTAAGTATTTTTTAAATTACACATTCATATCTTTACCGTGGAAATCCACTAGCACCACTCGAGTAAAACAATATTATATCATTTGCTCCACACGTTCAAATTTCATTATAAATTAAACAATTATTAACAGTGAAATTGTACTTCACTTCACTCCACGTTATTGTTGAAAATTCGCTATTAATGTTGTTTAATTATAATGAATTTTTTGCGAATTTATATCATTATATAAATTCGCTAAAATTTTAATTATACTTCTACCTCATTTTTTATTTAATGTGTTCTTAGGCAATATGATATATTATTTATGTTTCAACTTGTGTAGCTAGTAGTCCGGTAGCAGTCCCTCAACGGCCTATTAAAACGTTGAATTTTAACAACTTAAAATGTTAGGCACCTATCTGTTGTAAATTCAAATTTTTAGTTAACATTAACATTAGTTATAGTATAAGGCGAAATATTATAAACCTTTTGTTACCATATGTTGTTAAATTTATAATTTTATACAAAACATTGATGTACAGATATTTGAAAATATTAGGAACATAATATTCAGGATTTTTGGAGATAATAACGAGGCTTCCATAAGTCAGTTCATTTTACAAAAAAATTTGTAAGATATTATCTTATATTATCTGATGTACTGATGCCATATATTATAATAAATAAATGATGAACGTTATTATATTGTAACAATGACTTTTACTTTATAAAACACAGTTTTATACCAAGAGACGATGGTTAAAAAGAGATTTTAGAGGTATTTCTTTTTTTTTATACAAAAGGCGAACTTAACGCTAAAAGCATTCTCTACCGAACAATCTTCGGGATAAGCAGAAAATCGGGAATGCAGTTTTGAAGAAAAAAAACAAAGCATTTAAGTAATAAATATAATAATATACTATAATAATATACTACTAATAAAATAGTATTTACGATTTCGTATAAAAAAAAATCATGACCCAAGAAAAAAAGCACTTCTGGGATTACCTACTAGGGTTCCAAGAAGTGCTAGTCATTGTTATTTTTACAATCAGCTTATTCAGGATGAACATTGCCCTTTCTCTAATAAGCTATAACTCGAAAACGGTTAATAATAATATCATAGCTTATTCGGGACACTGGTGTACCGTGGTCATTAGTTGGTGTGCCTCGGAAAATAAGGTTATATCATTAAGCTAAATAGACGGACGGAAGAAAAATTCTTACACAAATAATAACAGATTTTTCATTTATGGTGTACCTCCAAAAATTTTCGTTTTCCTAGATGAACCTTAAACACAAAAAGTTTGCGGAATACTGGTGTACGGTATGCAAGTCATCAGCCAATCAGTCATTTGTTGCTGCGTTGATTGTACCTTTCCACCCGATGATGTACTCTCTATTTGACTTCACACGTCGTTTTTAACCAGGGTAAAGAACTTGACAATAAGATTCTATAGCTCAAGAATTTGGGATGTAAGTAACTCACGACCATCGTTAGAGCCAAAATCAACCTCTGCCAAAATCAAAGAAGCTCTGGCGAAAAATAGATAAGCCGTGCCGAGCCCGCCTGGGAAAGTATCTTCACTACACAGAAGACCGTAGCCTAATAACAATACCCTTGAGGATTGTTGTGTTGCTGCAAGCGAGTGTGGTTAGCAAACGTTCGGAGATACTGCATTTGTAGTGTGGGTACCAGCGTGTAAGCGATGTATATCTACGAGTACTTCGATAACCTCTTTAAATTAGTAGTAATAAAGAAACGGTCCTATACTGTTAAAAAAAAGCATTTATATCAGACCAACATGTTTACAACTAAAGGGCCGTCCATTAATCACGTGAGGCTCAAAAGAGGGGGGAGGGGTTCGGTAAAAATCACGAAATATCACAAGGGGGGAGGGGGGCTGTAGTAAAATATCACGTGTATTTATTTTTTTGTCAAACGCGCGATTTCTAAACCGAAAAGCGGCGTGTTGAAGACCTTGACGCGCCGATACTAGGCAATGAGCGAAGTTGAAGACGATGACGGCCTACAACTCCCTGCGCATACAGTATAATAATGGTTTCAGAGTATTGATGGAGCTGCCACGATTCTGTAGCGCGTCTGGCATGTTCATGCTTGCGTGAACAGCCCCTTTACCACCAACTCTTATTGCGATTCAATAACTGAATAGAATGCTTATTCATACCATTTAATAAGCGACTATTCAATTTGAAATGAGCCGCTTATTCATTGGTATGAATAAGCATTCTATTCAGTTATTGAATCGCAATAAGAGTTGGTGGTAAGGGGGCAGAACTTTTATGCAACGATAAGGGGTCATCCATAAATTACGTCACACGTTAAGGAGGAAGGAGGGGGTTGACGAAGTGTGATACTGTGTGATAAGGGGGTGGGAGAGGTCCCAAATTTCGTGACGTGACATTTCAAAATCTATTATAATCTAAGTGTTAAACACGAACTTTGAACTATTAACGAAAAACTTAAATACATTTGCAACTCTAGATGTAAAATTGCAAAATATGTGTATTTTTTATTTTTTACGGGGGGGGGGGGGGGGGTTAGATTACCAAGACCTCACCAAGTATCACCAAGGGGGAGTGGGGGTGTTAAAATTGCAAAAAAAACCTCACGTGATTAATGGACGGCCCCTAATAATAAACATAAGTCCATAGATATTGAGGAGCCCGATGGCGTCGTTGCGCGTGTCAGTCTAATCGATCATGCAAAGTTAACCGTAACTTGTCTATTGATGGGTTTATTTATCTCGAGCTCTTTCGTGTTTCGGAGGGCACGTTAAATCGTCGGTCCCGGTTGTTATCTTTAGACGTCTGTCGTTAAGCGAAGTCAGTGGCCTTTGGGCGGCTTGAAAATCCTGGCCTCTGCTAACCCGCAGTTGAGCAGCATGGTGGTAGTGGACACTCGTATCCCAACAGTGGGATGATTATGTGTTGATGCCTATACTTTTGCCACACTTTTCCGCCAATTTTTAGTTGTTAGTTGTTGAAACTTGGGAATATAGAACTTGTGACTTTACTCTGCTCACATCACAGTAATGTCCATTGGAATTAACACTCGCATGACCCCTCGGCATCGCCAATGGTTTTTTTTTTTTTTTTTTTTATACTACGTCGGGTAGCAGACAAGCATACGGCCCGCCTGATCTGAAGCGGTTACCGTAGCAACATAAAATATCGCTCGCGCGCCGCCACCCCCGCTGCCATCGCAGCATCTCCTTCCTTTCTGGTGACCTCACTCACTCGCAGGAACACAACAGCCCTCAAGGGAACCGTTATTTGGCTGCGGTATTCTGTGAGGTGGAGGTACGTTCCCCAGTCGGGTAGCTTACAATTACGCTCCCTACCTCTCTTTTCGCCAGAGCTTCGTTTGTCAGTCAGCAGGGTGCACCGCGTGCAGGTGAAGTTGGCTTTGGTTCAAAGATCTTGATGAACCACTTACACCCCATGGTCATAGCATAATGGCACTCTCGTGAGGTGCGGGTGACTTGCGTGACTAGGGACGTTACCGCCGAAGCTGAAGCCGATACCATCGGACTTTTTGATTGCGAAAATGACACTACTACCACAGTATAAGTAATAGTACTACGTACAGTATGGACAGTCCCTGCCACCCTCTCGTGTCGACCTCACCTCCCGTCTGAGACAAATCTGGAACAGTTTGTATGGCGCAGCACGCACACACGCTCATTCTCGCTCTGTACAGAAGTCATTATTTATGTAATAGTGAACGACGCGTCATTTGTATGGAGTGGCCGGGGTGTGCTACTGCTTAGATTGTTGGTAATTATTTTTCGCTCAACTGGAAGAAACCCTAGTGTTCTACTGACTAAGCTAGAGATGTTTGTCAATAACTTTTATCTAATCTCATACTGAAATTTACACATTAAAAAACTGAACACAGTATCATAATGACAGTCTTTACGCACAAGCTATCAAAATAAATTTAAAAAGTTATTTTTCGATACAGCTCTTCTATGGACAACTGTATCGTAAAATAACTTTTTTACCATTTCGATACAGCTTCAGCCCTGGATACAGGTATTTTAAACAGGCTTCAATGCAAATACATTGCAACTATGCAAAATTTTTCTACATAATCTGTGAACGCGGCGCCGCGCGGCGCGTCGCGCATGAGCACTACGCATGCTCGATCTACAAATGGATTTATAGGTAAGAATTATAGCTGTTAAATTAACTTCATGGTTGTATTTAAAATATTATTATCATATATTTCATGAGATTAGATAAAGTAGTGTATGAAACTGCACATAATTAGGTATTAAAATACTCGTGTGGTCTATTAAAACACTCGCCTTCGGCTCATGTTTTAAACTCACACTCGTATTTTAATAACCCTTATTATGCAACAGTTTCATAAACTACTATTTCAACACACTTGCTCATATAGTGGCTCAAATTTCACCGCAATTAGGCACATAATGACACCTGTAATCAAACTGTGACTTTTTCATTGCTATTATATTCATAAGTGAGTTATAGAGGTTTTATTTTATTGCTTGAGTTAGTTAGGAGCTTTGTTCTCAAAAAATTTCGATACAAAAAAGATCGTATTTAAAAGTACAAATAAATCGATTTAAATAGAGCTTGCTCATTTAATGAAGCTTCGTATTTTAATATATCTATTTAAATTTTAAATACGGAGTTGCATGAAAATTTCGACTTTTACGTGTTTAATAAATAAATATTTCACTCAAATATAAATTTTGTTTTGAAATAAAACTATAAATTGGATTTTGTAAAAAAAAAACAGTACTAAAACGCTATCCGCGAAAAGCCAAAAAATAAAAAGAAAACATTATTATATTATGTATTCATTATTTTAGTCAATGGCCGATCGCTACTATTAGATACGCGCGCATAGGAAAACTGTCATTTTTTTCCCGCCATTGCAAAAAAAATTTCACAACTCGTTATAAAGTTTTTTAGTATTTTTTTCCTCATATAGTGTGTTGAAAAACATCGTATAATACACGCGTGAATTGATGATTGCCGACTCTCTTACTGAATGACGCCTCAGCGGTAATCACCAACAATTACACACTTGTACCATAATGTACTATAAACTAAGACAAATTTTTGGAATCATAAAATCCGATGGTTTCAGCTTCGGCGGTAGGGCTCCTGGGGAGCAACTTCCAAATAAAAATACCTAAAATTATTGAACCGATTTTAATAATATTTTCTCTTTTAGAAAAATAATTCATCCAGAAGTAACATAGGATCTATTTTATTTCAATAGTAGTAAAGGCAAGCAAAAGCGCAGGCGGAAAGCTTGAAGTGACTACGTCGTTGTCTATGGGAAGAATTGGTGACATGGCAGTGAATTTGAATTTGAATGGGTGTAATTAAAAAAACTTAGTGTTCTTTATTTATTTATGTATAAACTATCCTTAAATCAACGAAAAAACAAAACAGCCTGTAGGTATCACGTATAATGAAGTTCTTCGTTTTTGTCTCAAGACGAACAGATGACTTTATGACATTCCTGGTAGTTCAATGTAGAGTCGAGGGTACCACCAACCAGATAAATGATATGGGAAATACAATGTAGCAGAAATGGCTCGAATCGGGTGAGATGGCTGGAGTCGGCTGGACATCGTGAGGCGAGGGGCGACAGCTTCCATACCTCCCTCATGACAGTCATGGTCTACCTGTCAAGAGCATAGCAAAGACAATCACATTAGAAGTTGTTCACGTCTTCACGTTGTCGGTTCTTTTTATTTTAGTTAGGTACTAACTCTCAAACTGTATCTACGTGATTACATTGCGTGAACTATATTTCTTGTATTTCAAGCGTTTATAGGCTACGATAACCGCTTCACATTTTTTTTTGCTACCACAGTATAAGTAATAATACCACGTACAGTATGGTCACTCCCTGCCGCTCTCTCGTGTCGACCTCCCATATGAAACAAATCTGGTACAGTTTGTATGGCGCCGCACGCACACACGCTTATTCACGCTCTGCACATGTCATTGTTTATATAGTAGTTCAAGATGCTCGTTTGTATGGAGTGCCTGGAGTGTTAAACTACATCGGGTGGCAGACAAGCATACGGTCCGCCTGATGTGAAGCGGTTACTGCCACTACCCTCGCTGCCAACGCAGCAACTCCTTTCTTTGAACTGACTCACTCGCAGGAACACAACAACCCTCAAAGTAATTGTTATTTGGCTGCGGTTTAGGTACTTCCCCCAGTTGGTTAGCTGACAATTACGCTAGCCATAGCTATATAGCTAGCTCTCTTTCGCCAGAAACTCGTGAGTCAATTAGCAGGCTGTACTATGTGCAGATGAGGTTGGCTTTGGTTCAAAGATGGTGGTGAGCCATTATCACCCCAAATCACATGATATCACATCAGGTCAGTGCCGGATTTAAGACTACTTGATGCTCTACGCAATCCACGTCTATGTGCTATGTATCTAAATAGTTTTTAAGTCTGAAATCTAAATTATGTGAATAATTAGAGGAGGATAAAGGTAGTCCTTAGATTAGAGAATATATTACAGGAAAAATATTGCGGTGTCTGTATCTACGACAGCTTTGTTTTGCCTTTCATCTGCTAGCAATTTTTTTTTGGTGCTGTGTCTGGCGCCCCCCGACGTGATGCAAAGCAATTGCTAATTTGCTTTATGCCTAATCCGGCACTGTGTGAGACACGCATTTGTTAATAACCGGATGTAAAATAAATAGGAAAGAATGTTTACAAAAAAATGAGGTGTGGTAACATAGACCGGCCGTGTGTTGCACGTGAGACGTTATATGCACTAAAATTATCTCAAAATGGCAGCGGTTTCCCGTCCCCCGCACGTCTATGGTCCGTAACGTAATAAATTCTTTGACCCGGCATCCATCCAGTGGTGTGATTGAATTTTGGATGGCTGTAACACCGAACTGAATCCCCCGATTTTGTTATCATTCGTTTTTTTTTAAATTGCCTCCCTATGGAAGCAATTTTAAAGAGTATACACGTCAAACTGGCGTCGTCACTGGCGACATAGCAAGCAACAACTGGTTACAAGTACAACATGGATCAATCTAATATTCATTGAATAAATACAGAACTAGCCTGTGCCCTCGACTTCGTACGCACGTGTCCTGGAACCCCTTGGGAATTTCCAAAAATCCTTCATGACTTCATGAGGAACCTACCTGCCGGCTGCCAAATTTCAAATCTCTAGACCTAGCAGTCTGGGCTTTGCGTTGACATGTCAGTCAGTCACTCAGTCAATTTCCTGCTTCTTTTAAAGACATACTACTTCCGCGTCCTTTTTTTTTAAATAAAAAGTATCCTATGTCCTTTGAGAATATGTATACAAAGTATCATCATGATCGGTTGAGTAGTTTTCCCGTGATAGCGTAACTAATTAAGTAGGAATATTTTGTGGATTATTCACTGAATATTCAAATATTTGCATGTCCTAATTACAAGTTTATTAAAAGCCGGGCCGATACTGCTGTCGGTTTCGTTGTTCTTCTACATCATCATCTTTTAAAACTTACTTATAGAATAACTAAAATATGCCTCTCATGATTGCCACCACAGTATTTTCTATTGCATCTGCACCCTGGAAAAATAAATATTTATGAGAAGTAAACAAGATCAAACAAAAAATAATTAGTTAAGTAAATATAGTTAAGCAAGTTTTGCGTTAGTGCGAGTCGGACTCGCGCACGAAGGTCGGACGCGCCGCATCAAGTGTAACAGTACCTACTACGCATATGAGTCCCAGTGCTGTCGAATATAATTTTATTCGAATTTAGATAAACATATATTGTCACCATAGAGTGCTCTAAATTTCAGCTTAATCACTGAAAAGTGGATCAAAGTTAACTTACAAAATTTGATTACAGACAGCGCGCTGAACCTATTGAAAGTTTGTAAAAGCAATCGCGAACGTTATAGTTACTTACATCTTTGAAAGCCTCCACGATTCCCATTGGTATATCAATGAACATCTTGACCAAGCTGGCTAAAGCCTGTGTGAAAAGAATACGTATTTATTAGTTATAGTTCTGAAAGTTATTTTATAGCGTCCAAGCAGAGAATAAATATTTCTGGACAATTTACACAGCGCCATCTAGTCCCAAATTAAGCGCAAAGCTTGTACTATGGGTACTAGATAACTGATAGGTATTATACTTAAATACATTTTTTAAGCTATTGCATAGCTTCTATCGCGGGCCTTGAGCGCGGGGACCGAATCCAGAAATTCCGTAACGAAAAAACCTCACGCTCCCCACTCCGACGGGCAAGGAGGTGTGGCTTGAAGGCGTGCATCGTCTAACGTCGTTTCAGTTCGGCAGTCTTCGACACGGCGTTGTGTGCGTGCGATTAGACGTTTTGTACGACTCTGCGAAACTCGTTTTATTTATTTAATAATAGAAAAATTTGTTTTCTTATCGGTCACCACGCTCAAAAAGTGTAACTTGAATTAATATCAAAGAAAAAGCAATACTGCATGAATAAAATAAATAAATAAAATTATAATTGCATAAGTTGATACAAAATGCTATGCAATAGCTTTACCGCGGCAGTCCCCGAGTGCCACACGACTTTTTTTTTGTAAATACATACATATAATACATAGAAAACACCCAAACCAAGACAAACAGACATGTTTATACAAACAAATATTTGTCTTGTGCGGGAATCGAACCTGCGACCTAGGAGTCAAAATGGCCATTGCTAACCATTCGACCACCGAGCTCGTTAAAGTATACCCAAGTGTCAAACATGCGTGCGCTTTGTCTTATGTGAACTGGAGCCCTACCGCTGAAGCCGATTACCATCGAATATTTTGACTCGATAAATATGTCATACGTTTTAGTTATTGACAAACATCTTCAGTTTAAATTATTATTATTTAAATAGTTGTCTTGGCCAACTTGCCAGATACATATATTTTGAAAAATGGAAAAATATTTATCTGGCAAGTTGGCCAAGACAACTATTTAAATAATAATAATTTAATTAGTTTGGTGTTATCAAAAAATAGCTGAATTTCATCTGCAACGACGGACTGCTATGCCTTGTTTAGTAGTGTAATTACTTAATAGGTTGATGACGTCACACTGTGACTCACGCAGTACAATATAAGATGCAAAAATTCGTCAGCAACACAAACCTTCCTGGTAGCTCAGTTGGAAGAGCACTCGACCGGTCATCTAGAGATCGTGGGTTCAAATCCCACCGAGGGGAGCAGGTGAATTTTTCCATTTTTCAAAATATATGTATCTGGCAAGTTGGCCAAGACAACTATTTTAAAGCGACAGAGCTCTCCAGGATTTCTCTCAGCTAAGCTACACTCAATCCATCCACCATGAATCTTTGATGATGACGGAAATTCTGTCCATTGATTTTAGTTGGTGAAATCATAATTTTTGGCGTCCACTACCAAAAGCGGGATATGTGGTACCCCGCGCGGGACATACCACTTTAGTCTAAAAAAGCGAGACGTCCCGCCAAAATTGGGACGTCTTGAAACGCTGGGCGGGCCGTATACTCGTCTGCCACCTTACGTAGTATAAAATGAATCTAAATATCTGTAAGATTATTTCAATAGGTGTCAAGATTACTTTTGTACAGATTTAGAAATGCCTTAATAATGTTTTAAGCAAACCGATTGACAAAAATAAATTTAATTAAGTGATAGTCTACGTACAAGTGATTTAATTATATCAAAATATCGAAAAAGTTTCCCCATGTGCAACAAACAATCACTTCTATCAACAGTTCTAATAATTTTTATGAAATTTAGAATATTCGGAACGCGAACGAAAATCGATTTATCTAGGTACTGTTAAAAATATTGTCTCATATTCTAGAAAAAAATATTATCTCACCAGAGTTCGATTGTGGAATAAGTTTTCTATGACAGAATGTTTTATAAACATACCTAATATAGGTTTTATTTACATGAACAATGCACGGTGGAGTTTTACAGCAGCTATGTACGTATGTATTCAATAAGCTATATAATAATCGCTACCGAAAACTTTATGCGATTTGCCTTCTCTATTTTATAAGTAAATAAAATTGAAATAAGATTTTATTAATCGTCCCTCGACCGAAGAACAAGTTTCGAGTACCTATTAATCATTAAAGTACTCATAGCTGCCCACTCAGCAATAATTGATTCTCAAGTAGTACTTTAGTATATTTGGTATGCTATAAATATAATGTTGTACCAGTACTAAACCTACTTGGGATCAGCTGGACCGCTCATAGAACTAAATAAATGAATAATAAATAAATATTTCTGGACAATTTACACAGCGCCATCTAGTCCCAAATTAACTCTTTTCTTCATGGTGGTCATTTGCGATAACCACCTATTTTTGACCGTGTCTTGACGAGTAGCGATATCCTTTGAATATTGCATGTACCTACTACGATAAAATGCGTGAATACGGAGGTGTTAAATAAGACCTTGACTGCTAGCGCCACGGTTTGATTGTGTACTAAAATTTATTTCCAAAATACTCTGGTTTTTCACAGTTCGAAAGTGTTCGATGTTTTTATTCAAAAAGTAAGTAAATACTGAGTTTTAGAGTGTAAATTGTTGCTAATTAGGGTTGATTTATATTATCACATATTTATAGTGAAAATGAGATGTAATCATCATAAAACTTGTGTTATGGGTACTAGACAACTGATAAATGTACTTAAATACATTTTTTTTTGTAAATACATACTTATAATACATAGAAAACACCCAGACCAAGACAAATAGACATATTCACTCACACAAATGTTTGTCTTGTGCGGGAATCGAACCCGCGAGCTCGGAGTCAAAATGGCCATTGCTAACCATTCGACCACCGAGCTCGTCGATAATATTACTAACTAATAGAACTAACGTGTATTCTAATGAATATAATTATATTCTCAAAGAACTTGCCGTGAAGTACTTTCGTCGCTTATGCAATTATGAATCTTCAACTTATTTGAACAATTTAATCATAAACATGATTCTATGGAGCGGCTGGTGATGGACCGACACGATCAACTCTGTTACAAGGATCTTGGTGACTGAATGTGGCCAACAGAGTTCGATGGAGAAACGCGAGAGAAGCGTCCACAATAGAGCCTGGGTGATCCTTCATGACCACCTATGAGTACCTTCATAGTCGGTTACTCTGCAAAGAGTGACCGACTAGGAGGAAGAATCAGTATCGTAGTAAATATCATATTTTTAAACTTTTTATCGGCGGGTCTAGCAGCATACGGCCCGCGAGCACAGAATAATATACACTCCGCGAGGGATCCGATCGCCGCAATTTTCAAACTTTACATTATTGTAGCGACTTAGTCGTTGAAGCCATTTGGCTGCGTTCACACGACTACTATTTGATTCGAATTTTCCACACATACTATTTTCTCGTATTACAAAACTCATTTACATGAGGACCATTCAATACGTTATAATTATACTGTTTTCTTCAACCCATATTCATCCCACAGCTGGAATACAGGTCTTCCAGAGCATACTACAGCACGCCACTCACCTGTGAGCCGGCAGAGGCAGTCATGAGTGCTTAGTGCGAGTTTATTTGTTCGTGTTCGATAATGTTGACGTAAACAAACCGATCAAATAGAGGAGAACTCTCATGTTGTGAATTTATAAGAGGTGTGTCACATATCAAAATCGTATGGCTTACATGCTGACATTTCGAAGCGAGCAACCCGGCCAATTTGTGTATGTAATACGCGTCTGGTCAATTCATAATAAGAACCTTTTTCTCAATTTGGTCGGCTTGTAAACGTTGTCACCTTCGAATGTGACCAAGAAATTCGCACTAAGCACTCCAGTGTTTTCAAGCCGCCTAAAGGCCACACTGACTTGACGTAACGACCGTCATTTAATGACAGCAACCGGGACCGACGACTTTCCGTGTCCTCCGAAGTATTAATGAGCTTGAATATATAAATCCATCCATAAACAGGCTACGATCGCTCTCGCTTTACTTGCGTGTTCCAATATGTCTGACACGCGAAACGACACCTACGAGCTCTTCATATAATATAATTGTAAATATTTATGAGAAATTATAAGTCTAGCCACAAAATTTTTTTTAGGCTACGTGATGAAACTTCTATTTTTATAACTAAGCAACGGGATAATGAGTTAGCCTCTAATAAACTCATTCGTCTTTTTTATAACGCCTTCTAAATATTATAAACTAGCGACCCGCCCCGGCTCCGCACGGGTGCAATGCTGATACTAAATGTACTACAGAAGGTCTTTGCGCTTTGTCCTATCCAGTCCTTCCCTAGTTATAGGCACACGCCGCCGGCTCCGCGGCCGGTACCGCCACAGCCGTTATGTCCCTGCATTTTAAATGTGTAATATCTTCTAAACTATTCATTTAAATTACATGCTGTGAAGGGCCATATTGATCTATATTAAATGCGCAATGTATTTAAGGTACTTAATTGGATAAGGATTAATTCTGTATTGCTTAAAATCGCTTCGTAAATAAGGCATTATTTCTTGTAAAAAGCAAAGGATAAAATAACGGTTATTGTGTGTTACCACTAAGAGATAGACATATACCATCGCGAACTTTTTTGTAGACCATTTTAAGGTGAACAATACTGTACTACATTATTTTGATCTATCTCGTTGGGTTCAGCCAGCGTTTGCAATGAAAGAGCAAAAAAATGTGTTTATTTACGACATCACATTAGAAACCTCTAAATTATCAGTTATTTTCTACTATGTTATGCATATATTTTACATATAAACTTTCCAGTTGAATCACTCTATCTATTAAAAAAAACCGCATCATAATCCGTTGCGTAGTTTCAAAGATTTAAGCATACAAAGGGACATAGGGACAGAGAAAGCGACTTTGTTTTATACTATGTAGTGATAAAGCATCAAGTAAAGATTAACAATCATTTTCATTGTCATTCTGATTTATACATTGTCACGTAATTTACTAACTCAGCCACGGATTATAAGAAAAATACTGCCAACCCCGACTTCACGTAGACTTATCGGATCGATCGAAGCCCGAAGGCGCTGAGGGAGTGCAGCCCCCGCCTGCCGTAACGAAGGGCAGGCACCGTGCGAGCCGTAGCGGCGGAGGCTGGCCACCTCCGGAGATGCGAAGGCGAGCATGAATGAGTGCCTTCCCTTCGTTACGCAAAGGCGAAGGGGCTGCACTTCCCTCAGCGCCGGAGACGTCGCAGAACTCCGCTTTCTTATTAGGTAGGTACATGAAACGAAATTGTTATGACAAAGCTAAATGAATGAATAGCATAGCACACTCAATTCATTCTAACAACATACTTATATAAATATATGAATGGTCCTTGTGTGAATGAGCGTCGACTGTACAGGATAATAGTATAGTTAGTATAAAATAGCGTACCACACATTCCAACCCTCCAACATTCCTACACTATATAGACTAAATATAATATTCGCAACTCATAACATTTAACCCATACTTAGAATGTTTAATTGAGGATCAATAAAGCTAATCAAAGTAATCGAACCCTTGCCCTTTTAAGTATTAATTTTACTATTTTACAAGTGAATTAATATATAGAAGGTCTATTTTACTTCCATGCCATGTCAAGCATGAAGCGCTTTTAGGTATATGAAAGTGATCTTTTATATATACCTAAAAGCGCTTCATGCTTTTTACAACTCATAATTACAATAAACAGTTCCTTATCACCACATAGTATATATGAAACTATTATTTTGAGAATTTATATTATTCTACATGGTTGACGCCGGGGCGAGTTGCTAGTGTTTTTTTTTTTTTTATACTACGTCGGGTGGCGGACAAGCATACGGCGCGTCTGATGTGAAGCGGTTACCGTAGCCATATTAACGCTCGCAACAAAAAATATCGCTCGCGCGCCGCCACCCCCGCTGCCATCGCAGCAACTCTTGCGTTTCTGGTGACCTCACTCACTCGCAGGAACACAACCACCCTCAAGGGAATTGTTATTTGGCTGCGGTATTCTGTGAGGTGGAGGTCCTTCCCCAGTCGGGCAGCTAACAAAATACGCTATGCCCTACCTCTCTTATCGCCAGAGCCTCGTTTGTCTGTTAGCAGGGTGCACCACGCGCAGGTGAGGTTGGCTTTGGTTCAAAGATGTTGATGAACCACTTACACCCCAAATATTTTTCATACTACACTTGCTTTGTAATGTCTCTTTTCTACCCTAACTCAGGAGAGATAGTTGCTCTTTATTCCCTTTCAAATTTCCGGGACGTAAAGTTTTATGATTTATTAAATTACATATCTGAAAACAGGAACGTAAAAATATACTATAAACCGTTATATAATATATTTTTATTTACTTTTTAATTCGATGAAATGCGATGCAGGATTACTAGACAGCGCCAGCAATCGATCAGAAGAGGAACTATTTTATATATAGAGATAGTAGACAGATGGCGCTAGTTTCCGCATATATAATAAACTATCTGGCACACGAAAAAAATAATTGTTGTTATTTCCAACCGCGCCATTTCCATTAAATTAAATTTATTAAGTTTAAGTTCAGATAGAAATTATTGAAAACCTTTTACCCAAAAAGTCGACAAACAGTCGTTCTACAATGTGATGAATTTTAAAAAGATACGTGTATAAGTAGTAATTAATTTTATTTTAAATGACAGTGATGTTTGTGCAAATAGTGAAGCAAATTAGGTCTCAGATGATGAGGTCGACGGTGGAAAGGCAAAACATATGAAACGCAATTTTGACCGAAATTGAGTTTTATATACAGTTCGATAGAGTTTTTGATTCTCTATCGATCTGTCTGGGTTACAGTCTATTTGGAGGTACTTTTTGGCGTTTCATTTAATGTAATAACAGGGCCATTTTAAAATTTCACTCGCTTCAAACGACAATTTTATGACATATATTATTAACATTGTCGTATGATGGATCTAAAAATACCATCGGCGTGTTTTAATTTATTGACTTAACTAACTTTTTTACGACGATGGCATATAATTCATTTTACCCGTCTGTGTATTTTTTACCTTTGGCTTTTTATTACTTTTTCCCTACTAACATATAAGAAGACGTGTCGCATAACTTATTGTTCCTTGCAAGAAAAACACAACTAGTGGCGTTTCAGTTGTTTTTCCTGTCATATTTTTAATTGTAAACGTCTTATCAGTTACTTTCACTAACTGTAATATATTTTATTTTGGTGAGTCAATTGTTTTTCCTTACATGATTTTTTACGACATAGGCGCTTCACATGTGTGTTTTTGAAATAGTTGATGAATATCGTGTGATCAAATTGGCGTTTCACATCAATAAGGTACCAGTTGCTCAATCAAGTGACTTCAATCAAGTGACTTCCGGATGCGATGTTCCATAATGGTAACTTACAGTAATAAATTCTTCGAGCCTTCATCTATCCAGTGGTGTGACTGAATTTTGGATGGAAATGATAGATTTATAGCTGCAACACGAACTGTATCCCCCGATTTTGTTAATATAATTTGAATTGCCGGATAAGAGGCTCTTCATTACCTATTAAGAATAGAGATTGAGTGGGTTTTGGCTGGAATGGAATTATTTATTCCCTGCTAACAGTGCCGTGGTTTAATCGGCCTTGTGGGGAAGCAAACTCCGCAAGCAAGCTGCATACGAGGCTTGGACTACGACTCGTATTAATGGAGATCCTGGTGTTTCTGTCTTGAAACGCGAGTTCAATGCTGCCACGAGGTTCAGTAAAAAAGTAATTGCCAGGGCGAAATTTAAGTGCATCATCAGGATTGGTGAGCTCCAAGCTAAGCACCCATCTGGTTGTTCTTTTTGGTCGCTTGCTAAGGGTGCCGAAGGAAACTGTTTCTTTCTACCACTCCGAATACAGGATGGTAGTCTGGCCCACAGCGCTAAGGAGAAAGCCGATCTGCTGGGGAAACTCTTTGCCTCAAACTCGATTTTGAACGACAGAGACGCTTCACCACCTTCCATCCCGCGGTGTGCTATTTCATAATGTGGCTAATTCCATGCCGAAAATATCGTTTACTCAACGAGATGTTCAGCGGGCATTGCTATCCCTCCACGTTTATAAGTCGAGTGGGCCAGATGGCATTCCGGCTGTGGTGCTAAAGCAGTGTACTGCTGAGTTGTGTCCTGTTCTTACGCGCCTTGTTGCTCTCTCTTATTCTACCAGGCAAGATCCGTCATTGTGTAAGACTGCGAACGTGCACCCAGTGCCCAAAAAGGGTAACAGATCAGACCCATGGAATTACAGTCCTATCGCTGTTATCTCCCTTTTCTCCAAGGTATTGGAGCGCTTGATTAACAACCGGCTCCTAAATTGCCTAGAAGAGCACGACTTGATCAGCGACCATCACTACGGCTTTCGTCATGGTCGCTCGACTGGTGTAGTGTATCTTACACATTGTTGGGCTTCAGCCGTGGAGAGTCAAGGTGAGACATTGGCTGGCGGTCTACCTGAGGGTTTATGCGAATGGGTCGATAGCTTCTTGTCCAGCACAAGCATATTAGAGCCATTGTGGAAAGCAGTTGCTACGATGGCATCGACATTATTGCTGGTGTCCCGCAAGGCTTTGTATTGTCCCCGACGCTGTTTTTGCTGCATATCAATGATACGTTATCTATTGACAGCATTCATTGCTATGCCGACGACATCACCGGGGACACTTATTACACGGATCGAGCTAATATTGCCCGCTCTATAATAGAGGAGAGCCGCGAACAACTTGTGTTAGAAATCGAGAGCACATTGAAAAATGTGTCCGATTGGGGGCGACAGAATTTCGTTCAATTCGGCCCTACTTAGACACATGTCTGCGTGTTCACCGCTAAGAAAACCTCCTTTGGTGTGGCTTCTCAATTCCAGAACACACCCCTTACCATCACCAAAAATATTCGGATTCTCGGAGTTGAAGGAGAAGGTAAAGCTGTCGTCGAAGAAACTAGGTGTGCTCAACATGACTCAATTGAAAGACGTACTGTGAGGATTGTTGACGATACCAAACTGACAGACGGTCTAGAATCTTTAAGTCTGAGAAGAGATTTTGCGCCCCTTTGTGTGTTCTACCGATTGTACAATACAAAGTCTTCAGAGTTGTTTGACATTATGCTACAGTCGCACCGCTCGCCATCGACATCGACTTCTTCCTCACACATTTGAGCCTAAGTGGTCGTGTACTGTGGAGTTCCAAAAAAGATTTATCCCGCGTACTGTTAAGCTGTGGAATGAACTGGTTGTCGAGGTTTTCTAAGGAGACTACAGCATGGGAATCTTCAAAAAGAGCGTGAGAAGGTTTTTACTGGATCGGCAACGCGCGTATAATGCCCCAGATGTTACAGGCGTTCATAGGCTACGGTAACTGCTTTTCATTAGGCGGGTCGTATGCTTGTTTGCTACTTTAGTGGTATAAAAAAATCAAAGGAGGCTTTCAGAATGGACTGTTGATCGCCAGACACCAATATACTCAGAGGTTCAGCTGATCGTTCAGTGTGGATATCTTTGTGAGAGATCTTTATCCATGACTAGTTGACATGCGTAAGCTGAAATTATAAAAACTTAACAATCTCTTGCCTTTCATCGTTAAAATTTCTATGATGAAATTTTAACGATGAAAGGCAAGAGATATAAAATTGTATTGTAATCGGTCTTGTACAAATGATCGTACAAGACCTATTACAATACAATTTTATATGAATGAAGACATTTTCAAATTAGAAAAGTAACCAGATCAACCAAATCCCTGTCCCGACTATGGCAAAACAATAACATTTTAACTTTGCTTGTAATCTATAAAGTGTTTTACCAATGTATACTAATAAGGATAATAGTTTATAATACTTTTTTCCTATTCGTAATTTTTTCGTTAAAGTGTTATAAATTGTTTATCCCTGTTTGTTTAAATTTTACTTTGATTTTTCATAGATTTTTCCCGGCAAACTTGTATAAAAAACGGCGCATAAATTAATTTACCCCATTAACCATTTTTCTTAGATGCCGTATAAAGTATTTTTCCCTACTCACTTGAAAAGTCATTTAAATGAAACGACACTTATCTCTTAAAATACAGATTAAAATCGTTTTATTTTATATACTGTATATAGGTAATATCAAGTTTAATCTGCACGCAAAAAATTAAAAATATCCTCCAATAAATAAAAAAGTTATGATGATTTTTTCAATTTTAAAATCTTTAAACAGCTCTACTGAACAATTAGCCAAATGTCGCTTATTTTGTTTTGCCTTTCCACCGTCGAGGTGATCTCGGAAAGCGCCTAAGAAATTACTTAAAATCTTGGGGAAGTGAAGAAAGATTATATACTCGACTAGCGGCCCGACCACGCTTCGCTGTGGCTCAATCTTTTCGTTTCCATCCATTTCCTTAGAGATGGCGCTGTATGTGAAAAAAGATTTTCCCGCTTTTCTTTTAAAATTTTTCCAGAATTTTCTTTGCTATAAACCTCACGGAGCCCGAGACCTTTCCAACGAATGCAAAACCGTGGAAATCGGTTCGTGCGTTCTGGAGTTATAGCGTGAGGAAGGAAAACCCGACTTATTTTTATATAGTAGATAATATGTGTAATTCTTTTGTTTTATACTTGTTTCCAAGTGTAGTATGAAGATACACTTTGGCAATTTAGAATTTCATTTTCCAAATGGTCACTCGTGACGTAAATTGTACCTTACGTTCCTTGGTGTGTAAACTACTATATTGTCATTTTGCATTAAAAAATAAGTTGCCATCGATCACACCCTAATATTTTCCATTGTTAGGACCAGGGGCCCTACCGCTGAAGAATGAAAGATCATACGTCAGCTTAAATTATTGGTATTTGTAATCACAAATCGATCTAAGCTCCTGGGTTAGCTAGTAGTAACCCAGGAGCTCTACCGACTAAGCTGAATATGTTAGTCATAAACTAAATCCTAAGGCCTATTTTTGGAATCAAAATATTTGATCTGAATCGGCATTAGTTTAAATAAGTATATATTTCATAAGAGTAACAAAATTTGAAAACATGACTGGATGAACAGGTTCCGTAAATGAAAGTGTTAAGTCATCATTACGCTCCTCTAAGTACCTTCATTTCTCATATTCGAATACAGTAAAAGCTATAAATTCAAAGGATGAAGGAGTACACGGAAATGTTGTTGTGGATTCATCCACTTTATATAAGGAGTAGAGAGAGTGTACTCCTTAATCCTTTGAATTTATAGCTTTTCCCACCTTCAGGCGGTAAGGGCAAATAGTTAGCCTTCGAAATTGCATATTCAAAACTCTTCACAACATTACCAGTTGCTAATAAGCATCGTGGAAGGAAGTGATGTTTACAGACTTTACTTTTTCTTTCACGATATAATTCACGAACATTTATTTTGCACCTTCTGACTTATAAAGGTGCCATGTTCAAACTCTTTTCCAGTTTCAACTTTAATCATTCTTTAAGCGATAAATAAAGCATGGTGATAATATTACATTAAAAAATGTTAAGTATAATTAACAAAATTTTGTTCAATAATTTGTATATGGATTTAATAGTTGTTCTTATCAGTCATGTTTCCGGGATATTTTTAACCATTCTATTACTTTAATAAAAAAAAACTACATATCAACATCAGAAAATCGTATTTTTAATGACCTTCATCCAGTCACGTCTTCTTTTTAATTAAAAAATAAAACAGTCTCGTCTGTCTACATTAAAGATACTCACTCCGGATCGCTTTGGCTCCTGAGGCATTGCACTCATAGGAATTGCTGGAAGCGGCATAGCCGTATCATTATCAGCTGCCTTTACCAACACCAAACAAGATAATAATACCACTAAGAAACAATACATTTGGTCTGTCCATACCATTGCTGACGTTATACTGTGTACACACTCGCAAACAAAATTCTTTTATATATTCTGTATAACCATGAATTATTTCATTGTATAGATAGCTCTTGCGCACTACGCTTTTTTCATTTTATAATGAGATGGTAATTGCGTTTGACAGTAAAGTTTACCATGCACGACAAATTAGCGGTTTTATATTAGCCTACCGCACACAGAATTGGCGTAGGTAAACGACAGAGCGTCCACAATTACATTGAATAATAATCCTGTTCACGGATTAAGTGCGTTACGCATAGAAAAATAAATAGTCCCTTTCTTTAAAAACGTGTTTTGAAATGCTCAATAATCATTTTTCGCTTAGACAAAGATAATGGGCATTTAGCATGACACATTAAAATGGTGACGTGACTTTAGCCGATATATTGTCAAGTGCGAGTTGCATTTATGAGTTTTATTTAAAAAGTTTCAATGAAAAACGTTTTGATTGAATATTTTTTTGCGCCCAAGATATTAAAAAAGTAAAACATGAAGGAGCTCTGATGAACTAATTTGTTAAATGAAGTAAAGAAACTAACTGAGAGTCGTGTGTGTGACCTTACGAAAGTACATGAAATGTTTTTTTTTTTTATTTCAAACGAAGAGGATTACTCAGTTATGCCCACATTTACTTTATATTCATCTTTTCCCAAATATTCCATACTCTTGGTAAAAAAAACCGAGTTTGCCCTGCTCGCGGCGTGCGTCGAAGCATTGCCATGGTGCAATAGGAAGCGATTTACATATACCCTAAATTTTCACCCTTCTATCACCAACCCCTAAATTTATATGGCAAAACAAAGTTTGCCGGGTCAGCTAGTTCACCTATAAGAAAATCCCATTTACTGGGGTTCAACAATTCCAGAATACACCATTTACTATTGCGAAGAGTATTGGAATTCTCGGCATCGAGATCCTCCAGCGATGTCCAGTTACGAAGTCAACACGAAGAAAGAAAAGGAGAAGGACAAGTTCGAACCTCACGTAGACTGATCTCATCTCTGGGCGGGAGCGCCCAAATACCAGCTTGCACATTGTGACTCAGTTCAGAGACGAGCTGTGAGGATTATAGAGAGTTTTACCATCAAATAAAACTTACCTATTATTTTTTCATCAATATCCGGAATCCATCTTGAGTCAAGCACCTGTCTTTCTTACCGTAAGTCAGCGTTTCCGGTACCCCTCCGATAGCCGAATCCCCTCCACCTCCAGCGAGGCCACTTCGAGCGCACACCAGGTGATGGCTCCTCATTATAGGCTCATGATGCACCAGGTAGCCCTTACCTGGATTCCGGATATTGATGAAAAAATAATAGGTAAGTTTTATTTGATGGTAAAACTCTCTATTATTTGTTTGGTATCAATATCCGGAATCCATCTTGAGTGATGTGTTTGTTATCACCTGGTGCTGGTAAGCTAGAGACGCTATAATGTGTTAGAATAGCAACAATAATCATAATTATTTTTCGTATAAACCAACAACAGTATTTAATTATATTGCAACATAATAAGTACATTATTATTATAAAATCCCTTTAATTAGAACAAAGACATTGATTCGTTATTAATATTAACAACGTTATGATTAATCAATTATCTTTGGTAATACGTTTGAAAAGTATGTATCATCTTCCAATAACATGTTGTAAGGATTTTCAATAGAGAAATTCTCTACAAAATTTAATGAAGTTACTGCAGAACGAATAGAACCTGCAGTTGCCTCGATGCCAGCTTCTTTTATGAGATTTCACCCAACCGCCAATTATTGTCTTAGTCGCAGGTTTCACTTCACCCCTGGCTGTTATGAACAATTTGTCGACGATTTTAAGACATTTGTAATAACCGTCTTAACCAGAAAATGACATTTGATCTTTTATCTGGATATTGTCGAAGCCTCTACCCAGACTGCCGTTGACTAAAATTATCTGTTTTCGAACCAAAAACCGGCCATAAAACTATAGTGTCATCATTATCTATTAAACTATGTTCGTCGATACATAACAATGTAAGGTCGCGAACCCTGCGACCTGTGGCCAATAATTATAAAGTAGTGGTGTGTCTCAGAACTTGGTAAATATTAGTTTCGCTAAGGCTATAATACATGGTCATGTACTATATTAGTATTTTTGGATTCCAAATGGGCGGCTTAGCAGCTCTTACGTGAGCAACAGATATAGCTTTTAACATATGACTAATAAAGAAATTTGATGACAAATCTACATTAGTTGTCATGTGAGTAAATGTCGAAATTACAGATTTTTGCACCAGAATAGTCCTGTAGGCAAGTACTAGTCACAATGTAGATTAGGCAAATCATGCTACCTGGTCAGGGTAGATTATGATTAATAGCATGAGACTCACCCCATTTTCTCCATCTGTTCCATGCCGGCTTGTAAGTGTTGATAGTGGAGCTCCGCCAGCTGGACATCAGAAAGCTCTTGTTCCCGATCGGTCCATTCTATCAGAATGTCATGCCACCCAAAATCAACCATACCTCTAAACACAGATCTTGTATCGCCGGCGGCTGCCTGCCTGTATCTAAAAGTACCTGTGCTAAATCTGGAATCAGATATGGGGGTTGGCGAGCCCGATTTTGAACATCTGCTCGCCAAAATACTTTGTTCCATTATGGGAGCAATCAATATTTATTCTCTGGCCTGGTTTAGGCGATTTTGAACTCTGGGAATGACATTCGGTGGTGAAAACAGTCGCGCCAGACCGTAGTGCCACCTGACAAAATGTGTTGTGCCGTATTGCCACTTGGTCGTGTACGTCTATAGTGATGTATCGAGGTACTACATGTGCTGTTTTGGAGGCGTGCCCCACATTTGAAAAAGTAATTGCTGTTGCTGTCCGATGCCACTCGTTGACAAGAAAGAGCATTTCACACTTCGGCATTGAATCTGCCTGGAAAATAAGCCGTCAGATGTACATTCAGTTAGTCTAACAATGCTAAAAGTTGTCGAGTTTGTTTTAGAACTTTCTTGGAACTTGTACCGCCGACTTTGTCAATATACGATACCACTGTCCGATTGTCTGTCTGAAGAAATAACTGTGCATTCTGTAGTTGATGACGTTCATGCTGTATCGCTGCATAAACTGCGAATATTTACTTTTGGTTTGCATGCCAGGACTGCTGTTGCCGTGTCCAAGTCTCTGCAATTTCGGTGTCTCCGAAATGTGCGCCGATGTTGGACGCGTCTGTGGTCAACAGGTGCGTCAAAGAGCTCATGCATATTGGCCTGGATTCCCCGACACTTTTGACCCACCATTGTATCTCAAAGAGAACAGGAATAGGGATACTCACTTGGCGGTATGGATGGTTTTTTGGCAACTGTCGACTGTAGTGTTGCAGTGTTCGACGAGAACGTGACCTCTTCGCGTCACGAATGTTGCAAAGTTGCGTCTCCCCATTACCGTTTGTTACTGTTTGAGAGAGACTACTTGCCTTTTTCGAGTTGTAGTTGAAGTGCCTTGCGTAGCGTTAAGCACTTCTGCTCGGACAGGGACATTGCGTTGCGTTTTGTGTCCCATGTTATCCCGAGAACTCGACGCATTGTGAAGCGACCTCTTCGTGTCACGACTGTTACAAAGTTGGGTCTCCCCATTAGCGTTTGATACTGTTTGAGAGACCACTTGCCTGTTTCGAGTTGTAGTTGAAGTGCCTTGCGTAGCGTTAAGCACTTCTGCTCGGACAGGGACCTTGCGTTGCGTTTTGTGTCCCATGTTATCCCGAGGAACTCGACGAATTGTGTCGGGGTCAAAACAGACTTGCTGTAATTGACTGTCCCGCCCAGCAGTTGTATTATGTTCAGTGTGAAAGCTATGTCGTCGTCCAGCTGCTGCGCCGACTGACTTGCAAGTAGGAAATCATCCAAATAAATACCTGATGCCGTGGCTTCTTAGAAACTCCGCTACCTAGTTGGTTATGGAGGCGAAAGTCCTGTGAGCTGAAGACAGGTCGTCTGGAGTATTCGACGTTGACTCAGATCGTGATGGTAATTGAGCCTTAGGAATCTGCGATGCTGCTGAAAATACGCACGCAGAAGCAGGCTTGGCTTACTCGTCCAACTTTGCCATTCAGTCCTGATGTTGTAGAAATGCTGGTATATGAAAGTGACTAAAATTGGAATGGTTTTGACAGTACAAACCGATTTAGCTGCTTTAGGTTGAAGATAGGGTTGAAAGTCTCGTCTGACTTCGGCACCAAGAAGAAAGTCGACAGATAACGGGCTCAGCTCTGCTTCCTCCAGTACTCCTGTATCCAGTATGTCCTGTATTTGCATAGTCCTTGAATGAAGTTTTTGGTTCTGTAACACCGTATAACTATGGGATTTGGAAAAAACAAAGGCGGTTTTAAAACAAACGGTATGCGACTTCCACACAGCAGTTGACATATTTCTGTTGGTGCCCGCAGATTGCTCCAAACATTCTGAAATTGCTTTAGACAACCACTAAAAATGCACAAGAATCAATCGCAACGCTTATTTTTAAAAGGGGCGTGTGTTTGTGGTTTTTTACCCTTCTGTTTGTCGCGATTGTTGTTTCGTCTAACCCTCGTGGGGTTTGAAGAGAGAGGTAGGTTGAAAAAACGGCTCATCCGCAGCTTTACTGGTTGAGTTTGCGGATATGATTTCGTTACCTTACTGTTACCAGAATCCTTGGAGAAAACATACATATAACAACTTATCAAATAACATATTCGAAGTTAAAGACTCCTTGTAATGATGGACCAATCGACTAATGCTTGTAATGTGCTTTGTTTTGGGTCACCAAAGCATTAGTTAAAGCGGCAAAGGAACGCTCTAACAAATGTGAACGAGTATTAACCTCCTTTAGCATTGAGGATTCAAATCGCTTCAATTCGTCATTAACGTTCAATTCTACAAACCCGGGTGTAACCAAATATTTCTTTTGAGCATCCAAAAACCTAATAGCATACCAGTCCTCAGATTCAAAACGTTTAATTGCAACGATCCAAATCCGAAGACCGGCATGCTACTAAAAACGGTAAATTTTTACAAATAATAATCATTGTTTGATTTCGCATATACAGGATCTTTAACAGTAGTGCTCATTTTGAACAAAATATAAAGTTGAATGCTTCTATATTTACCCTCCAGTCGCCGTAGGCTGGTATCATTTGAAGCAGAATTTTGATTCGTCAAGCAAGTATGTACTTGCCGTAACGATATTCGTCAAATACAAAAATATTTATTTTAAACAACCAAACTTACAAGCATTATTCCCATAATTTTACAACAATAGAAGATTAATTGCGGCTGTTGAGAGATTAAAAAATAACATAGCATAGTGGTACCCACACTAGAATGAATCTGTAACGTGCGTGGGTACCTACAAATTAAAGTAAGCCACTTGTTGGGATAAACATTAAAGGTGTGCATAACTCACGGTTTCACTATGCCTCCTTTACTTACGTCCCCCGCTGGGCTCGCTTTTCTGCTCGTCGACGACTCACTTCTTCCAATGCTGGAACTCGATGATGAAGGTCGACTTCGTTTTCGAAAACTAGACTCTTGTCTTGCATTTGTCAGGTTCTCAACACTTTCGTCCTCCATATTTTATCGGAGAGGTAAAGATACGTTAATAAAATTTAAACACTAAAAAAATTTAAGTAGTTTTTCGCGTTAGATTGCTAATATTACCGGAGCTGACTTGTGAACGGCGCGAAAAACGACGCTATAATGAGGAGCCATCACCTGGTGTGCGCTCGAAGTGGCCTCGCTGGAGGTGGAGGGGATTCGGCTATCGGAGGGGTACCGTAAACGCTGACTTACGGTAAGAAAGACAGGTGCTTGACTCAAGATGGATTCCGGATATTGATACCAAACAAATAATAGATTATTCCAAGCTCACGGATGGTGTTGAATCATTAAATCTGCGTAGAACTAGAGAAACTTTGCCTTTCTTTGCCTGCTCTACAGTCAGCATGTTCACTGAGTTGTTTCATATGAAGCCCACAGCCTCTTTATAGTCGCACCACTTGCCATAGGCAGGGTATTCATTCTCACATATTGGAGTCGAATTGGTCACATATTGTTCAGTTCCAGAGAAATTTGCTATCTCGAGCTCTCAAGTTGTAGAATGAACTCCCTGCCAAGGTTTCGACTGAAGACTACAGTTCTTCAGGGAAAGGCGTCCATAGGCTGAAGCCATTTCAGCCTATGGACGCCTCCCTGAAGAATCTCCCTGATGAATCCCTGTTTGAAATCAATCAGGCAGGGTCGTATGCTTGTTTCTACTATCGTGATATAAAAAAGCTGCAAAGTATGACTGTCATAAGCTATGTAGATTATTTATTTAAGCAATAAAATAAATAATCTAAATACCTACTTAATAAATATTCTGAGATGTTTCCAAGACGTTAAATTGTTTCGATCTTGAAACACTATTTCTCAAATCTTCTCGTTTATGCCATGTATAAATTATTATTTGGTTCTGCTTTATGATCATTCCTTCCGCCCGTGGTTTTGCCCGCGTGAATATCGTTTATCACGGATAATTTTATAACAATAGTCAAATATTTTTTTTATAAATTTATGATGACCCTGGTGGTCAAATGGCTAGCAATGGCTACTTTGACTTCGAGATTGCAGGTTCGATCTCCGCACAAGACAAACATTTGTGTGCATTATATACATAACATTCATAATATTCTGGCAAGATAGCCGAAAACAACTATTTCAATAAAAATAATTTAATAAGTTTGTTGTTATCAAAAAAATTGCCGAATTTCATCTGCAACGATGGACTGCTATGCCTTGTTTAGTAGTGTAATACCACAGTATAAGTAATAGTACTGTAATACTTAATACACCATACTGCGACTCATGCAGTAAAATATAAAATGCAAAAAACTGACGGAAGAGCACTCGATCGGTCATCGAGAGGTCGTGGCTTCAAATCCCACCTAAGCGCGGAGGTGAATTTTTCCATTTTTAAAAAACATGTATAATTAAGCAACGTATAAAATATGACATTTTATTTATTCGAAAGTTTGAATAACTTAATTTTTTGTAAATATATTGTGTAGTTTTTCTGTAATTCCAGTTCTCCCATACGACTTTGCTCCCATTTCCTTTTGGTAATTATTCAGAAAAGCAAGTGTTTCATTATTTTTATCGAAGCGCGTGCGTGCTAAATTTATGGTAACTAGACAAAGAGATTTAAAAAAAAATCCTTTTACAATTTTTTTTTAATTCAATATGTCAAAGAATATTTCGCTCTTTTATTATACCGCTAAAGTGGCAAATAAGCATACTGCTTAGCTGATGGACAGCAGTTACCGCTGCCTATGGACGCCTGCAGCATCAAGGGCGTCACTGCCGGCTCTGTAAAAACCTCTTTACATTCTTTTTGAAGAATCCCATGCTGTAGTCTCCTGGGAAAACCTCGACAGGTCGTTAATTCCACTGTTTGATAGTACGTGGGAGAAACCCACGTGCCACTGTAGCAGGATGCCGTATCAAACAAGGAGTTGAGTCTAAACACACCCTATTGTATAAAAGGTGGCACATACAATGGGAAAGGCAAAGTATCTTATAAACCGTCTGTCAAAGACGTTCAATGTTTCCTACATTGAACGTCTTTGACATTTTATTATTATAATACAATAAGTCAACAAAAAAAAACGACAAACTTTTAACTTTATTATAATCTTTAACCAATAACTTATAGTAAATGTTGACACATTTCATTCTATGTACATACAAAAGACTATATTATAATATCGACCTTGTCATACATAAACTTTCTTGAAGGGGCCCCTTCAAGAAAGTTTATGTATGACAGGGTCGGCAACTCGTGAATGATGAAAAAATTACTGCAAATAATCAGTGAGTCGTATGCTTTTATGTCACCCTCGTGCAATAAAAAATATATAGAACCTGTTGTCTAAACACTATCTTAATATAAAATAATATTAATGTAGATTGTGTAAATATTCATTATAGGCTAGATTTTATTGATTATTTTATTATACAAACACAAAGCATGTGTTTTTTGTGGCCGCCTCTTTTAAATATTTTAGAAATTTGAAATTATGGATTTCAGAATAAATTTAACATAATTTACAAAATATTTGGATTATTGGTCGATTCGCAGAGATTGTATTCGCACGAAATGTGCAAATCGACCCTTGAAAAAATATAAAAATTTTTTGCGATTACGAAATTTATTTGAGTGGGAATCGCCAACTGAATAAATATGATACGTGTATTGTATCGCACAAATTGTATATTACGAGTAAAAAAATAAAAGTAAGTAAATAGTTTATTAATGTTCTAATTCTCGATATACAGATTTATGTAAAGCAAGCCACTTAAGGTTAGTTCAGGTTTGACGTAAAAAACATGAATAATTTTGTCGTCATCAATCTGCATTTAATGGAGGTTTTCTCACAATTATAGGGGTTTAGAGCTTATTCCACCACTTTACAAGTTATGGTCACCGTTGTCTAACTTGCGTGTTCAGCTAAGAGCAGTTCAACTTTGAGATTTCGACCTTTGCACCGTTCTTATGCCGTAGGTAATAAGAGTTACATTTATATTTAATTATTAGCTTTATTATTTAATTATGATTTCCGCCAACTTGCCAGAATATTATAAATATTTTAAAAATGGAAAAATTCACCTCTCCCGCCTAGGTGGAATTTGAACCCACGACCTTTCGTTTAGCGGTCGAGTGCTCTTTCAACTAAACTACCAGGAAGGTTTGTGATGGTGACGAATTTTTGCATTATATATTTTTACTGCTGTAAAGTCGCAGTGTGGTGCCATCTACCTTTAAGAATTACACTAACGAACAATAAGGGGAGATGAAGTTTTCCATTTTTAAAATCGTTATAATATACAATTGCATTGTCATTGTAAACCAAGACCTGCTCTTCTTCTTCATTTAAGTTATCTAAACTAAAGTTATGCACTGTGCATTAAAATGTGGCATGAAAATGATGTAGTGTCTGTGTATAAGCGTTAAAAAGGTACAAAATTTCAGATTACACTGTTTCTACATGGCATGAAATGAAAAACAAAATTACCAGGAAATCTTATTATCTTTATTTACTATTATTACAGAAAACAACATTTCTTCGACCATCTTCAGTTAAATATGTTGAGACTGAGTCTATCTAGGTCAAATAGATTGGTTATTCCTTCAAATGTCTGAAAAAGAAATATTATTTAGTATAAACCATATTGTTGCAGTATATAGTTGCAAGAATAAAAAATAAAATAAAAATATATAGCTAAATGCGTCGAGTTTGGCTGGCACTTCGATCGTAAACTCGTGCGTTCTTTCTTATGAAGTAAGTAATAGGTGTGACAGTGTTGGATCTGGCGAAGGGTAAACTACTATTTTTTAGGATTAGATTTTTTATGAAAAACAAATTACTAAAGCCTCCTAAAAGTTATTTGATAGCCAAAAAAATTTTTCTTCTTGAAATATATATTTTTCTTCACCCACAATGATATCACGCGTGCCATTTAATGACCATAGTCGTATTTGGCCAAAATGAGCGATCATGAGATTTTGATCAAATTACGATCAAATATAATATAGTTTACTTAATCGTAATTTGATCTACCTCTATCTAGTATCTGTGAGTGAGTGAGGTCACTAATTAAGGCGTATTTTTTTTGTATTACGAGCATCTATGTACCTGGTAACCGCTTTACATCAGTAGGGCTGACAACTTGTTTTTACTTGACGTCGTATAAAAAGAAAATTTTATCGAATTCAGATTTGCCTTCACCGAACACAAGCATTGAAAAATTGCGGAAACATTATTCATCATCATCAGGTCATTTTAGTCTCCACTACAGGAGCACGACCCTCTCTCGTCCGTCACAGGCAGGAGGATTTGGGCTACACTCCCCGCGCTGGCCAGACGGGTTGGGAAGGCCTGATCGATGTTTTATAATGTATTTCCCTTAGTCGCCTTGTACGATATCCACGGGAAGAAACGGAGTGATTCTATTCTAGTCTGCCGGAAATCACACGGCCAATTTTATTACTTGCAACGGATTAATATTATTATTGATGTACCTAGATAGTGTATTTTTTTTCCTTAATAGTCATAATAACTAATATATGAAATAATTTTTTCGTCTTGTTTAAGTGAGCGAAGCGGTATAGGCCTACTCGAATTCGATGAAATGGCAACCAAGCTAATAATATACGTACTGCTTTACATATCGATGCCACAGCCTCTGGAAAAGCGGTAATAGCTTTTACTGCTGCATCTATCATCTGTGGAATAACAAAAAAACACCACTCATTGTATATTTGTTATCTAATTCTTTTCCTAGCTTTCGAGGTTCCCTCCACGATGATTTCAAGAAAATTGCATTAAAGTCTCGGAAACTCCCAAAGAGGTGATCATCGGTAGCAGGGGAAGCAACGTGTGATACTTGTGCTGCAAGCGATTATAGGATACGGTAATGAGTAATGACTTTACATTAGGTGTATCATACGCTTACTTGTTAATCGACGTGGTAGATAAAAAAATCCTTAAGTGTTTAAATTTCTTAAATTATAAAAAGTGTCACTTGTACGTTGCTGCCCCTGCTAAACTAAACCGCCCAAGCTGATACCGATCGGAGTTTTTGATTTTGAAGATGAAGCTTCAGCTTACCTTGGTAATCGTATTGACTTTAGCTGGTAATATATTTCAACAATTTCAACCAAAGTCACATTTTCGGTATAAATAATAAACGAGTTTCAGGGTGAAGGTGGTTAATTTACATTTTGGAGCTAGGGTCAACGTCACCTTTCTTGGTACATCCTGCTGACTACAAGGCTCTGAAAAAAATAGATAGGATACATCGTATTTATAAGTTGCCGAATTGGGGAAGTACCTTCACCTCACAGTTGTTGTGTTCTGCGAGAGAGTTGTCATATCGATCTGAATCAGCTTCAGCTTAGGCAATAGGACCTCTGTATCCTAGCAATGTGATAAGAAATGGTTTGTTGTTGAAAACAAAAGCAGAGTACTCACGTCAGGACCCTTATGTTCTTTTGCTGGAGTTGTAGAGGCTAGGGGAGCCGGTGTAGTGGTAGCATTGCTTGCATCAGGTGGGGATTGACCAAAAACCAATCCCACTCCCGCTATCATTACTATGCTGGCTATATAAACTAAACGACTTACTCCAGACATATTTATTTATGTGATACGTGATTACTATCTGAAGTTTTGTCAAAAGTATTCATTCTTATATACGAAACTTATTTGTTACGGAAGCGCACCCTTTGTCTGACTTCCTTTGACCAATGCAACGGTCAGTAAACGTATTATTGTTATATTATGTTCGTCCTTACGTTGAGTTAATTTGTTCTGGTAAGCATACGAGGCTGTTTCTGACGTGATGAATATTAATTTTTTTTTTGTTTATTAACCTTTACCACAGATTACGCAATAGCTCCCGTAACGATGTTTTTTTTTATACTACTTCGGGTCGCAGACAAGCATACGCCCCGCTTCATGTGAAGCGGTTACCGTAGCCATATTAACGCTCGCAACATAAAATATCACTCGCGCGCCGCCACTCAAGGGAATTGTTATTTGGCTGCGGTGAGGTACATTGGGTACCCAGATGGGTCGCTTACAATTACGCTCCCTACCTCTCTTTTCGCCAGTGCTTCGTTTGTCAGTCGGTGCACCGAGTGCAGGTGAAGTTGGTTTTGGTTCAAAGATTTTGATGAACGACTTATACCACTAAATTTAATTTACTACAGCAAGAAATCTACACAATTATTTAACACTAGCTTTCGCCCGCGGCTTCGCTCGCGTGACATTCGGGGCAAACACATGTTTACTCATTAATCAATAGAAGTACTCGTGTAAAATTTAGGATAAAATAGTCCAACTAATCTCGTTTTCCCATATAAACCAACTATTCTCATTTTCCCATACAAACTTTGGACCTCCGTTTTACCCTCTTAGAGGTAAAATTTGAAAAATCTTTTTAAGTAATTCGCGTCCACTACGTTATATTTTCAAATCGATGCCATTGTCCTAACTAACGTCCCAGAAAACCATAGAATCGGCACCCATATTGATATTATGACATTTCAACCCCATTGCACCCCTACAGAATTGTCACGTCGGCTATGTTGGATTATTAAATAGTTGTTTTTTTCATAATCAGCGACCCGATATACCATAAAACCGACCAAGTGCGAGTCGGACTCGTGCACGAAGGGTTCCGTATCATTATCTATAAAAACACATTTATTGTATGGGAGCCCCCCTTAAATATTTGTTTTATTTTTATTTAATTATTTATTTTTAAAGTGAATATATAACTAAATATTATGACTGAGTATTTCAGGCGTTTACCTTTTGCCGTTATCAATTGTGAGCAAAAAAAGAACAAAAAGATCACGTTTGTTGTATGGGAGCCCCCATAAATATTTATTTTATTCTGTTTTTTAGTATTTGTTGTTAGAGCGGCAACAGAAATACATCATCTGTGAAAATTTCAACTGTCTAACTATCACGGTTCATGATTTACAACCTGGTGACAGACGGACGGACAGACGGACAACGGAGCTTTAGTAATAGGGTTCCTTTTTACCCTTTGGGTACGGAACCCTAAAAAACAATACCTATGACGATTTTCAGACTTTTTCAACACATTTTAGACATTTCAATGCCATCGCACCCCAATAGGAGATGATGGTCACGTTTTCACCCTACGGGTACAATAAATAACGATAATAGGTAATTTCTGGGATAAAAACTATCTTAGGTATGTCCTTTCCCAGGACTCAAGGTATCTCTCAACCAAATTTCATCTAAAACGGTCCAGCGATTTAAGCGTGAAGAGGTAACAGACATTCTGTCGCATTTATAATATTAGTATGGATTGGCGTTCCGAAAACCCGTAAAAACGACACATATATCGATATATAGACATTTCAACCTCACCACACCTCAATAGAGGTAGATCGTCAGGTTAGCCACGTTGAATTTTAAAAAGTTGTTGTTTTCGTAATCTGCGACCCGATAAACGATAAAAACAATACCCATGACGATTTTCAGACTTTTTGACCCCATTTGACCATTTGATATTTTCAAATCGATGCCATTTTTGTAATTGACGTCCCAGAAAACCTCAGAATCAACACCCATATTGATATTATGACATTCTAACCCCACCGCACCCCCACAGGGGTGATTTTATGTCATGTCGGCTATGTTAGATTATAAAATAGTTGTTGTTTTCGTAATCAGCGACCCGATAAACCATAAAATCAATACCCATGACGATTTTCAGACTTTTTAACCCCGTTTTACCGCTTTATGGGTTGAATTTTGAAAAATCTTAAAACATGAGTAGTCGGCATGCAAAGGCATAAAGACTCATTCATAAAACTATTAAGCTTTCTTATCTTTTGTTTACATTCACAGATGGTCAAATGCTTTGTTTGTACAACGCTCAAAAAAGTCTTGACTATAACTTGTCTCGTTTTCCCGACATTTCCCTTCACTGCTCTGCTCCTATTGATCGTAGCGTGATGAAAAGTATACTATACGAAACTTGGTACAATTATTCTTCATACTCCTGGGCAGGAGTATGAAGAATAATTGTACCAAGTTTCGTTAAAATCCGTCGAGTAGTTTTTGTTTCTATAACGAACATACAGACAGACAGACAGACAGACAGACAGACAGACAGACAGACAAAAAATTTACTGATTGCATTTTTGGTATCAGTATCGATCACTAATCACCCCCAGATAGTTATTTTGGAAATATATTTCATGTACAGAATTGACCTCTCTACAGATTTATTATAAGTATAGATTAATACTAGTCCAACCCAAGGCCATGCTACACGGAGGCACAGCAAAGCGGAAATCAGTATATGCAAATTTTTGGCTCGATATCATCTCTGAGCCAAAGCTACCCTCACCTGTGCGTAATATACTCTACTAACTAATTAACCAGGCGCTGGTAAAAGCCGAGAGGGTTATGTTCCTGCGAGTAAGTGAGGCCACTATGATTATGATAGAAGGAAATGCCGGGTTGCCAGCAGTAGTGGCGGCGCGCTAGCCATTTTTTAATATGTTTTTTTTTTACATGTTTACAATTACTGGATTACACCTACATATCAGGCGGGCCGTAAAAATATGTAAAAGTGAAGATGAGATGCTTAGCAGCTAAGGTTAATTCACCGAAACTCTGCGACAATGTCATTGATGACTTTCTGATTACAATCCATATGACATATTTTGTACTGGTTCGAGGTCACCTAAAGAAACGGATGTGATAAGCGATCTTTATTTGTTTATTTGTTTGTTAGGGGTTATATCCAGTATAATCTGAGCATACATAGTCTAATTAAATATATAAACCGCTAATGACACTCACGTGTCTAAAATGTGGTCGAACTGAATACGCCTATCCGGGCTTGGAATTACTCTGTCACCGCTCAAACGTAGTCACTGACACTAAGCGGAGGCGAAAAGTTAAAATAGCGAATTTCGATTGGCAATATTTGGGGTGTAAGGGGATCATCAACATCTTTGAACTAAAACCGACCTCACCTGCACGTGGTGCACCCTGATGACAAACGAGGCTCTGGCGAAAAGAGAAGTAGGGCATTGCGTATTTTTTAAGCTGCCCGACTGGGAAAGTACCTCCACCTTACAGAATACCGCAGCCAAATAATAAATCCCTTGAGGGTTGTTGTGTTCCTGCGAGTGAGTGAGGTCACCAGAAAGGAAGGAGTATAGGCTGGCAACGGATCGGTGAACCCTTGGTGTTGCTGATCCATGAGTGGTGGTGATTGCTTTCCATCAGGTAACCAATATTGCCCGTTTTCCTCAGTCTCACATAAAAAAAAATCTTCCACATATCTACTCTCACCTCGTCACCGCTTTTGTGGCGTCTGGCCCAAAAAAATTTTGCAGTTTCAATAGTGTTTTCTTCATACCTACTAGTAACTAACTTGTCCCTACTTTGGGCTTGAAATATCGTCATTATAATGACAGTCATTATAACGCCAACTAGCACATTTAGAATTTTGATAGATTTTCTTATAGCTTTGTGAGGTTCTAGTCCTACCCACTAGAACCTCACAAAGCTATAAGAAAATCTATTACATCTTTTTTAGATAAAACATAAACCTAACTCGGAGCTAAATGACGAGTAATTTATATTACTAAAAGTCATATATAGATACTTCACATACATGTTCCAGTTATGTAGGTATGCATTAAATCTGAATTTTTCACACAATAGCTGTCGTGAAAAATCTAAATATTGTATGTAACTAGTACCGTAATAAAATTTGTCGTATATCTTATTTGTCGTTTGAACTTTCCCACCAAACTTTGATCGACCATTATAACAAGTGGGACGTAAGTTTTACAGATCAGTCTAGTTTTGTATATTTTATGAACTGATAAATATTTTTTTATAATTTTTATTGCGCTTAAATTAATGAATGAGCTCTCCAAGCGCCAGATCGAGACCACTGGTGACCGAAGAGCTGGCGGCTTTCTCGCACAACGCATTAGTATTGCCATACAACGAGGAAACGCTGCCAGCATCTTAGGTACAATGTCACGGGGGCCTTTTTTAGATAATATGTAGTTTTATTTTTATTTTTAATTTAGTTTTTAATTTAATTTCTTAGAAATAATTGTATTTCATCCAAATTGTCAAAACTCATTTATAAATGTAGTAAATTTTAGAATATAATTAAGTAGCCTATTAGAATGGAGTCAAACATCATTTGACGTGAAACGTCTTTAAAATCACTCCAATACATACACGGGTACTAGGTCAGAAAACTGGACTGTAACGTTGTCTATATCGTCTTACCTTAATAATTACAAAACTATAAGTCATAGAATAATGAATCGTATGTTATTATACAGCGTATATAGGCAGCTCGCTGCTAAGATAACGACACAGAAACAGAATCTTGTGAGTAACTGCCTGCTTCGGTACTGTTTTCTGTATTGTTTCAACCACATACAACTTATGGATCTTACAATATACGTTTACAATTTATAATTAAAGATAAGTATTTAAAATACTTATCTTTAATTGTAAACAAGGCTTCGTATAAACAAGAAAAAAAGGTATTTTTGATTTTGATTGCGCAAATCAACCTTTAGCTTAGATTGTTGGTAAATGTGTTTAGCTTATCTGATAAAATGCATAGAGCTCTACTGACTAAGCTTTTTTTTTATATAATATATTAATATATTAAAAAATACTCAGCATATTGGCTCCTCTTCGCCTGATGGTAAGCGAAAAGAAGAGCCCCAATCGCAACGGCAACGGACAAGAGACCTAGATGTCTTGTCAGTTGACACTGCCTGACGTTGTCAGCAGACGAAGCTAAATATGTTTCTCAATAAATTAAACCTAAGATCTATTTTTGCGATAAAAAAATCAGATGGTAATCGGCTTCAGCTTCGGCGGTAGGCCCCGGGGTCGACACACTTCCCAACAGCATAATATTGTTCTTCTGTAACATTCCGATTTCAAGGGCCCTACCGCAGAAGCTGATTAACATCAAATATTTTAAGTCGAAAAATAGGTCTTACGTTTCAGTGTTTGACAAACATCTTCAGCTCAGATGATAGAGCTCCAGGGTTTCTACTAGCTAAGCTAAACACAAATACCACCCATTTAAGCTGAAGTTTGATATCTATATATATAATATAAAACAAAGTCGGGTTTGTTCGAACACGTTATGTCGCGAAAGTTGTCTGTGATTTGTTTTGAAAATTGAAAAATGTCAAATCGATTGGGGTGAAAACGCTTGGCCCATGGAATCCGAGCGCAAGAATCAAATCAGAGTAAAGATCAAAAGAAATGACAATTACAAATCACCAAAACGATAACCGATTTCGAAACTAAAATAAAAAATTAAACAAAACGTTTTTTTAAATTTTTTGATTAAACAATAAGGAAATCTTTATTTTTATTAAATCGTTAGTTTTTATGGATACGGGTCTTCCATCAAGAGAAGGGGTTTAGAGCATACTCTAACACGCTGCTCAAATGCGGGTTGGCGGAGGCCAGTGTTTTCGAGCCGCATAAAGGCCACTAACTTGGCTGTCTGTCATAATAATGATAACAACCGGGACCGACGGTTTAACGTGCCTTCCGAAGCACGGAGGAGTTCAAGATAATCTAAAACCGAGACCGGCGGCTTAACGTGTCTTTCGAAGCACGGAGGAGCTCGAGGTAATATAAACCCATCCGTGTACAGGCTACGGTCGACGTTGCTTAAATTGCGTGTTCAATTAGACTGACACGCGCAATTATGCCATCGAGCTTCTCTATTATTTTCTATTATTATGTACCACGACATTCATTGATTGTTAGGCGGTACGAAGTTCGCCGGGACAGCTAGTTTCCAATAAAAAAATCCGATGGTAAACGGCTTCAGCTTCGGCGGTACCCTGGTTGCTAAACGCGACACCACCGTGGAAGTGTTGGTTGCATTCCCTGAAAAAATGTAAAGCGAGCATACGCATGGCATAGCAAGGGTACTGGATGAATGAAATGAGGTAACTAAATTTGAATATTATGCGTGTCGAACAAGATAGTCGAGTGGACAAAGGTTCAATTTCTGAACAAGATATACATTTATTTACATATAAATTGCTTTGGTCTGAGTATTTAATATATGTATATATATATATATATATATATATATATATATATATATATATATATATATATATATAAAAGCATACAGCACAATATATATAAAAGTTAAAGCCGGCTTGCAGTTGTCACGTGCTCTTAGCCATAGAAATATGAATTTAAGTATTCTGTGCTTTTAGCTGTACTAGCTCTGTAAGTATAACGTCTTAGTCACAGCGCGAGGTATTTACTCTGTTTTGCAGTAAACCTTAAGGCATCTACATACACATTTGCACGTATACAGACCTGGCACCCTATCGCCGAAGCTGAAGCCGATTACCATTGAAATTTTTGAATGCGAAAATGAAACTACTGCTTAGATTATTGCTAATTATGTTTAACTCAGCTGGTAGAAACGCTAGAGCTCTACCGACTAAACTGAAGATGTTTGTCAGTAACGTTAACCTAAGACTCAATTTTGGAATCAAAAAAAACCGATGGTAGTTGGATTCAGCTTTGGCGGTAAGGCTTCTGGTCTATTGTAGTAGTAATCTTTTTGTATGGAGTGGCCGTGGTGTGGCTTTGCTGGAACCCAGTGGGAATACCATGATAAGGAACATTATACCAGTACGTTAGCTCATTAGGTAATAACGACGATATGAGGCTCGACATCGTCCGCACGGGGTGCCTCGTAGGTATATGATATATTGATGTATATTTGTATTGATTGATATTATGAATAGTATTAGTATTGGTTAATATTAGGTTGGGGAAAAAGTCTTTTCGTATTTTATATGAAAATTCAAAACATTTTTTAATAAAGTTTATTTACATTTAACTAAAGTATGTAGGTGCCATTTTGTTCGATAACTTTTGGCCATCTTGTAGGTAGAGACATGATCCCATTACTATAGAAATTTTGGGACTTCTGTTCAAAAAACCACGACAAGTGGTTTTGGCAGTCTTCTCGTGATGGTAACCTGACATTGCCTAAAGAATTCTGAAGAGACCGAAACAGGTGGAAATCAGAAGGTGCAAGGTCAGGACTATACGGCGGATGCATTAACACCTCCCAGTCAAACTCTCTTAATTTTTGCTGAGTGGCTAAAGATGTGTGAGGTCTAGCGTTATCATGATGAAAAATCACACCCCTTCTGTTAATTAATTCCGGCCGCTTTCTCTCAACTTTTTGCTTTAATCTCATCAGTTGTTCACAGTAGAGTTCAGAATCGATAGTCCTGCCTGGCGGTAACAGCTCATAATGAATAATACCCTTCCAATCCCACCATACACACAGCATCACCTTGTTGTGGGTTAACCCGGGTTTTGCCAGAGTCTGTGAAGCCTAACCGGCCTTTGACCACGACCTTTTTCGCACGTTCTTGTCGTACGTGATCCACTTTTCATCACAAGTTATAAGCTTCTTCAAAAACTGTTCGCTTTCATTACGTCGTAGTAAAGAATCGCAAATGAGTACACGGTTCATTAGGTTTCTTTCAGTGAGATTGTGAGGCACCCAAATATCGAGCTTTTTAGTGTACCCAGCTTTTTTCAATTGCGCCAAAACTGTTTTGTGGTCAATTCCTAATTCTTCAGCTACGTCGTAACTACTGATATGCCGCTCTTGCTCCACTTTTTCAAAAATGGCATCCATTTTATCCGTAACAGGGCGACCAGAGCGACGTGCATCTTTCACATCAAAATTTCCTGATTGAAAACGCTTAAACCAAATTTGTGCTACTCTCACAGACACTGCACTAGGTCCATAAACGTCACAAATTTTATTCGCAGCTTGCGTTGCATTTTTACCTTTTTTGTAGTAAAATTTTAAAATGAATCGAATTTCTTCATTAGATTCACTCATCTTGACAGTAAAAAAAACAAATGAAAATCACACATTTACCTAATTTGAATTTGGAATTATCTTTTTTAAAATATAAACTTTTTAAAGATATCAAAACCTGCCAGACACAAATGGTATAACCAAAGAGATTTTATTACAAGTTCATACATACTATAATGCGAAAAGACTTTTTCCCTACCTATTATGATGTATGTTGTATATGGTATGTTAATGTTAACGTACCCATAATTTAATTATACTCGCAGAATGTAATGACTAACATAGTTTTTAAGTATCTACTAACCAAATGGATCATGTTGTCTGTAAAATAAAGATATATTATATTATTAATAACCGTAACCGCTCGAGCACAAACAGGAGTACAGGCTCACGTCAGAGCGTGCGTCAAGCGTGCCCGAAGCGAAGAAGACATGCTCAACACTACAGTCCAATCCAAAGTCAAAATATGCAATACATATACAGTTCGAATTATGATTCAGTTAATGCCGCTTTACTAATTTCACCTTAAGCTACGAATTATAAAATGTTTGACAGACTATGCGTCAATAAATTGATATCAAATACAATTTATAAATAAATACCAGCCAGAGTTTTGCTAGAGAGCTTAGCTTCTCGAGCTCTATGCTGTCGCCCAAAGTGTTTAATGCCGACTTCGTATTTTCCCTATTCTGTCTGATGCCTCGCCCATGTCCGCAGTAGTTTCCAACGAACTAAATTGGTTTTGAAGTTCCAGTTGGAACTTTTTCGAAGTTTGAGTGATTTGAGGAAGTGACTAGGAATTAAATCCACTTTATTATATGGGCACTTTCGAGTTTAAAGCTGATATTTAGGGTGCCTCGTACAAGTCGGGGGTGGCTACCGGCACCAAACAATCTAAACATCCCTAAATATCCGACTTTTATCCGTTATGATAAAGTGGATCTCATTCCTAGTTCTCTGTCGGGGCATTTTTTTGAAGAACGAGTTACTCAAAAAGAGCTCCTCCATTTGGAGGAAATTTACCAGCATTTGCCCCCTGAGGTTCCTCGTCCCCAAACCAAACTCCAACGACCGATACATCATATTATTGTACTCTCACCTTGGTGTTGAAGTATCCTGGTGTGTCGTCGTTGGAGCATAGATACCTGTACTATTTTTAAAGTACTCTTTAAAAGTAGTACAGCTATCCATGCATCAGTATCTCACCGTCAGTTTTAGCATAAGATACCCTCGACGACATACTGAATATCTCCACTACGTTGTTAACGAGAGTTTTATTTAGGGAGAGCTGGTCTCCTTCACGGTAGCAGAAGAGGTTGCCAGATTCTAGTATTATGGTATGGTATGGTATGATAGAGAATAATCATAAAATAGTATTGTTTGCAGATGACACTTCTTTAGTTTTTAAGGTAAATAGACAACAATCAGAAATTGACGATGTAAACAATGCTCTTTCAAAAATAGTAAACTGGTTTAGTGCTAATAACCTGCTTTTAAATGGTAGTAAAACCAAATATCTTAGATTTTTTACAAAAAATGTTAAACAAGTAAAAACCAGTGTGGTGATGGACAATGAGAGATTGGAATTGGTCAATAAGGTTGTCTTCCTTGGTATAACATTACACTCTAAATTACAATGGGGCCCACATATAGAAACGTTATCGGGTAGACTCAGCTCAGCAGCTTACGCCGTAAGGAAAATACGTCAACTGACTGATGTTGACACTGCGCGTTTAGTTTATTTTAGCTATTTTCACAGCATTATATCATATGGTTTATTACTTTGGGGTAGTGCCGCGGATGTAGACTCAATTTTTGTGCTCCAGAAACGAGCTATCCGTGCTATTTATATGATGAGTCCCAGGGAGACACTGAGAAATAAATTTAAAGAGATAAATATTATGACATTACATTCTCAATATATTTATGAAAATCTTATTTACGTTCATAAAAATCAAACCAAATTTAGGAAAAACAGTGATGTCCATCAATTAAATTTAAGAAATAAAAACAAACTCGCTGTGCATATTACTAGGCTCCATAAAACCTCTAACTCGTTCCCAGGTCAATGTATACGCTTCTACAATAACTTTCTAAACGACGCCTTTAAATTATCCATGGGTAAATTTAAGAAATATATCAAAATTAGACTATGTCAAAAGGCTTACTATTGTATCTCAGATTACATAAATGATAAAAGTATTTGGAAATGAATTGCTCTTGTTATGTTATGTTAATGATTGTATTTGTATTTTTATGTAACGATATTGGCAATTAAAAGAGTCGGCCTTGAGTTTCTTGCCAGTTCTTCTCAAGAAGCCCCGTCGCCGGAACTGGCACTTAAATTCACTTTCACATTCAAGATAGTGTGATGAAAGTGAATAAGCTCTGCGGATTTAGAGTAGTAATGATTTATACATGTTCTTATATTTAATTTGTATGACGTTTCTAAGTGCTTTATAAAGTCCAAGGAATAAAGGTATTTTGAATTTTGAATTTTTTGAATGGTATCCACCCAATCTGAGTTTTTGACTGACCTCAATTCTACTTCCAGCTCTCCCACATCCTTGTCACTATATCTGTCTACTTTACTAATACTATAACCAAATATAAACAAAAAAAAAAACATATTTTGAAACAAGCTTTTATTTGTTGTTAATAAAAAGTAAATTATAAAAAAGTTTACCGACTGTGTTTCGCCATCAAACCGTTTCATTACAATAAACTTGAGAAAATTTATCTTATCAAATTTGACTTAAATGTATCGCTGGGAACACTTCTTCTCTATGAAGTTTTATGTGACGAACTCGAGATGAGTCCAAGAGTTATTAATCCATTTCACTGACAGAGTTGACAGCAGAAAAAGTGATATACACTTTGCTCCATTATTTCGCCTCTTCTCTAAACGTAAAAAACGTCGGGTAGTACGTTAAGCAATAATCAATGTCGCTTAAGTAATACAATTAAAGGCACAGAGTAGTACTTATTTGTTAACAAATATAATTTATACATGTTGTAAGACTTTCGCGTGAGTGTGTGTCTCTGGAGCATATGTGGACTTCAAAAGATCTCTCTATAAACTAGATTATACATTTAAAAATACCACAAAAATAATTCGCATGTTCAACAATTTTATATATCTTGATTAGAAGCAGTATATGCTCAGCTAAATATAGGTTATACATTGCTAATTCCTGCTGATTCTATTACTATTTTTGTATAGTTTTTTTTTTAATTCTTGATATAAAAGTAATAAAAATCTATGTCTAGCAGCATTATGTAGTATAAATTGTGGCTAATACAAAAGATATGTTCCAAACATAATATTCATTACTGGAGTAATAATTTTCTTTTTATATGTAAACAGTAGATATTTTTTAACCTATTGCAAACCAGCAATGAAATAACATGTATTGAATATTATAACATATGTTATTATAACAGATATTGCACCCTCCATGTATAGTGTGTATACTAGATCTGTTTTATACAATTGTATTGTAATGGCATTAGAATCTTTGGCGATAGAGAATACAAATTTTGTGTACTTATTACAGTTTTTTTTTAAATTAAAACGCAGTCAGTAAATGATCAGCTAAACAGGGATGCAAATGCCTGGAAAAAGAAAACAGAATGTTAATATACAAGCAAGTAACTAAATATAGGAATGACACCTAATTGACTAGTGCTGATTGGTTTTCAGAGGCTAAAAAAAATCTTACTTGGTATAATTTTAAGAGTTGTGTAGGCTTGCGATATAGTGTGCTTTTAGTGGTAAAATTTCTGTCAAAAACATCTAATTTTTTGTTTATTACAGTGAAACCTGGTTAAGTAAGACTTTAACCGCTGAATTGCCCGTGTCGACCTACGGTCGACAAGTGACGTCACGACCTTGAAACGCTTGAAATGCCCGTGTCGACCTACGGTCGACATTTGCAGTTTGGCGTTCAGTTTTGGGCAGATTGAACAATACTCATCTGTCATACATTCAGGCCCATTTGTTTATGTTTTTTTCGTTTCTCCGCCATATTAGCTATCGGATTAAGGCCAAAGAATCATAAACTCAATGGAAAAAAAAATAAAAAAGGGGTTTAAGGGACTCGCCTTAACGGCGCCAGATGTTCGGGCCGGTGTCAAGTGCTATAAAAACTTATTTTGTTTAGGTAAGTGTAGGTTTTTGTTTATTAACATCGGGTTTTATCTCCCTAGCGTATTTTTAAATAAAAAACTATACGTTATCGCCTTAGTTCATAAGGTATTTTTTTTAATACAAGTAGGGCTATGAAACACCACTTGAGAATGTTTAGACCATCGTAATTCTACACTATAGTCGAGTGTTGAACAACAAAAGACGGCATTGTATAGTGCTGTTCTTAGTAAACGTAAAAAACACCACTTGTAGGCACTCAATAACAAAGTTGCGTCTCAATGACCTTTTCTATGGGGCCCCGACCACCCGCGGCGCCGGGCAGGTAGGAACAAAACACAAATGGGCATAGTTCCGCCGCGTTTTTGCGCGGGGGGGGGCGCGGGGGGCTCAAGAGCGGGGGCAAAAGAGCGGTTAAGGGACCTATAAATTTGTTTCACTTATAGAGGTATTCCACTTACCCAGTGTCTCAGATATCCAGGTACAAATAAATATCTGTCTCATTTACAGAGGGTTCCATTAATAGAGGTCAGAATACAGGTTATTTCAGTTATAGAGGTGCGATTATTAAATAAAGTAACGTATTATTTAATCAGTATACGTTAGTTTTAATCTTTATTGGAAATCAAAAAAACAATTTTAAAGGTAATAAATGTAATAAACAAAAATATTCAACTACGTTTTTTTACAAATAGTCTTCGATCATTGCAACATAGTAGGTACAAAAATGTAAACAAAATGTATCAATTATAAAAATTGATCATTTTAGTTTATATTTTGGAAGTATCAGCCATCAGATGTTTTTCGATGTTATAAATTTTATCAAGTATGCTTTGGTCACCAATTGATCATTTCAAATAAATAACAAATTTAAATAGCCCAAATTAGAGAGGTGATAAATTGATGTTGTCTCAGTTACAGAGGTTAATGCATATAAAATTCAATCGCTGTTCAGTTATAGAGGTAACTATCACTATAAAATCGAAAGAACGAATCCCAAATATAGAGGTTTGCTTCGTCCCACTAACAGAGATAATTCAGTGCCAAAGTGTTGGGACCTCAGCATGAGTTCCAGTTATGGAGGTTTCTCACTTATCCAGGTTCCACTTAACCAAGTTTCACTGTATAACTTTTTCGTAAGGTTTACGAAAAAAACTTACAGCAGATGAAATGTCTTCTATTTATAATGTTGGTTTCTTAGGTCGATGTATTTTATTTATCTAAGAAACAAATTCACAACATGCCGTTAAGAGTATTTAATAGCATGTTGCGAAGACAGTTATAAACATGCATCACGTGGAATTATGCATTTCCAGGGTGTATTTGGCTCACCACTACCTTTGAGCCAAAGCCAACTTGCACTTGGTGTACCCTGATGGTAGTCCAACAAGGCTCTGGAGAAAGAGAGGTAGAACATTACATTATTGGGGGTTTTGTGGTCATACGAGTCAGTGCGGTCACTAGGAAGAAAGGAGTTGTTTGAGTGGAGTGTGTTGGCAGTGGGGATGGCGACGCGTTAGTCATGTTGCGAGCGTTTATATGGCTTCTCCTCTAGGGTCCTGCACTATACTACCGATCTCACTCCACTCTGAAACAAATCCCTACCGCTGAAACTGAAGCCGATTACCATCGAATATTTTGAGTCGCAAAATAGGTCTTCCGTTTAAGTTATTTACAAACATCTTCAGCTCAGGCGGTAGAACTCCAGCGTTTGTACCACCTAAGCTAAACACAAATACCATAAATCTAAGCTAAAGTTTATCAAAGAATTCGATGAGCATCGGCTTTAGCTTAGCCTGTAGCGCCCTGGATCAGTTTGTACGTCGTCACCCGCACACGCGCTCAATGCCTGTCAATGTCATTGTTTTTGTGATAGTCAACTACGCGACATTTGTAAGGACTGACCGGTGTGTGTCATCATCATCATCATCAGCCTGTATCTACCCACTGCTGGATAAGACCGGTGTGCGTCGTTATGTTATATAATTAAGTTTATTATCAATGTCACGATGATTAAAGTTAATGAACAATGACCTGAATACTTACATCTTCACAAAAGCTAGTGATGGCCTTAGGCACGATCGTAATGAGATTAACAATTTCTTTAACCACCTGTAAAGAAAAACCATTATGATACAAATACAGTACAGTACCAAATTACAGAGTGCTTAGTGAGAGGTTTTCTGGTCACATGCAAACGTGATAACGTTTACAAGCCGACAGGGGCGTCACCATTCTATTTATTTATAAGTTTTATATATTGTACAGTCAAGAACTCGTGAAGCCTTACACGGTGGATTCTGAACCGTTATTATTACAATCGCTGTAGATGTAAGGCTCATGAGCTCTCGACTTTACCTACAATTCATACTTTTCTCATTCTCCATATCAACTTCCCCCCCCCCCCCCACTCCTGGGCCATCAGCTGGCGACGACCTTGCAAGCCGACCAAACTGAGAAAAAGTCTCATATTGGGAATTTATCCTACCACGCGTCTTATAAATTCACAACCTGAGAGTTATTCTCGTTATTAAAATTATTGTACTATTAAGAAGTTTGTTTGTAATATTTTTTTTCCTCACATAAAGTTCACGCATCCTCTTAATACAATCATCTCCCGTTCATTCCATCGTAAACATTGTAATGTTCACGATGATGATTGATGATTTTCAACCATGATGTTCCAGCATGAGAGGGTCCCTCGTAGCATATCTGTCTCGTAAGTATGCGAAACCATTTTATACTGGAACTGTAACCCTCCACATAAGAATTACGAGCACATCTAGTTACTTTACTATAGGCTACTGCAAAATGTTATTACACACCTATATATTGGAACACCGTGTGCTAAACAAGCATACGGCCTGCCTGATGTAAAGCGGTTACCTATCGTAAGCCTAGAAGCGCTTACAATATAAGCAGAAATTGCTCGCGAACTGGCAACTGCGCTGTAACGCAGCATCTCCTTACGTCTGGTGATCTTACTCATTTGAATGTACACAACAATTATAGTTATAATATAAATTATAGTATGACTGCGGTCTCCCATAACGTGAAAGTTCTTCTCTAGTCAGACTCGACATGACCTACCTCTCTTTCGCCAGAACCTCGGTAGCCAGTTAGTTACACCCACTTACACTTTAGGGAGTGTTGTATAAAGTATAAAGATTCCCAAACTTTTTTCACTACGCACCCTTGTTGTAGTAAGAAAATTCACTACACATTTACTCCAAAAGTGGTTTGACTACTAACAAAATTTTCGTGAAAATTTATACAATGTGCCGGTACGATTGGTATACGATGGCGGTACCCGGCACCCCTGGCATACGCTTGCAGCACCCCGGGGTGCTGCGGATACCACTTTGGGAACTCGTTACAATGGGGATGTTTGATATTTTTTCTGACATTAGATGTCGCTAGGTAGGCGTCGGGTCCAGATTGTCAAAATGTACTGAATTTTTTGACAGTGAAAGTTTAAGACGACAAGACAACACAAGACGTCAGCAAGACATTTGACAAGATGCTATGAATTGACAAATGATTGGACCCTACGCTACAGTGCTGCCAAAAGACCCTGATTGAGTGGAGCAAGCGGAACGCTTATACACGCCGAAAAATCACTCTTGGAAATAAATAGGCTCCAAAACCACTAAATTGATTTTGATGAAACTTGTCACAATTAAAAACCTCGAAATGCTTGACGTTTGTGTCCATTAAAAAATTGAGATCGATCATGTCTTTGAGGAATGATAATAGATAATTTATACATTAAAATTATAAACTTTAATTAGTAATGATTAGTATAATTATTATGACGTTAACTTGTTACTCACCCCATGCACTTTTGGAGTTGCTGGGGTAGTCGAGGGGACTGTGGCGGCGGGGGTGCTCGCCGTGGTGGAGTTATCATCACTCATGACCAGGCATAATGCCATGGCCAGAATTATCGCTACTGCGAATACATTTGAGCTGACCATTTTCCTATGCCAACGGATTCGTCGATTTTCTTCGTAGAATGTGAACTAACAGAAACTCCTACGACTAATTCTTATATAGCCAAGCTCTTGATAACCGAAACCGTGGCTTTGTTCATTTGTATTGACCGATGTGACGTGCAAAAACCATAATACTGTCACAAATATTTTTTGTTTGCTAATGTGATGTTAATTTGTTCTGCAAGGCTTCGAGGTCGCCTAAGTTGTGTGATGAATATTCAATGACTTTTCGGAAATTAAATGGGAAAAACAGGGCTGTGAAACCTTCATCGTGTTTCCGCGAGGCATTACGACGATCGCTGTAGTTCTAGCTATGTATAAACACGTATTTTCAGTTTATTTATTGTTAACATTATTACTATAAAAATAATGTTTCGATTTTTATAACGAGCAAGGAAACAGCCCGCTTGATTTGAAATCTCGCTCGTACATCGCCAGTCCCACTGTCAATGCAGCAACACTATCCGTTCTTCTTAGTGAACTCACTCCAAACAACAACCCTAAAGACAATTATTATGTGGCCGCGACATTCCCCAGTCTAGCAGCTTATAAATAAATAGGCTGTATTTATAAGTTACTGATTTTGCTAGAGCCTAGTTTGGCAATCAGCAGGGTGGACCATGTGCTGGTGAGGTTGGCTTTGGCTCAAAGATGGTGAATGTACCAAAGGAAACACAAACAAATAATATAAAGAAAAATGAAAACCCGTCAGAATTCTCTTCTGCCAATTACCTATTTGTAGTGTGTTCAGAACATGGGCCTAAATGATTAGGTCGCTACATTCTCATCACAATATGTATTGTGATTATGTATAATACAGTATACATAATCACAATTTGCATAATGTAATTTAGGATCATATTTATCGATTTGGCCGTGTGGTTTCCGGCAGACTAGAATAGAATCACTCCGTTTCTTCCCGTGGATGTCGTACAAGGCGATTATGCGAAATACATTATAAAACATCAGGATCAGGCCTCCCCAACCTGTCTGGCCAGCGTGGGGAGTGTAGGCCAAATCCTCCTTCTGTCTGGGACGGACGAGAGAGGGTCTTGCTGCTGTAGTGGAGACTAAAATGACCTGGTGATGATGATGATGATGATTAATCGATTATAAAACAGCGTTTATAAAACTGCGATTTTGTGCATAATGTTATTTTTTCCTCAATGAAAAACTGCAAATATACCGACAATAGTTTGGATTCTATGCATGTGCGACTGCCCATATTTTTCAACTAGTTGTTAGTATATTATTCATTGAGTTAACCTATAAAACAGTACGTTGTGTTATCTACTATTCACATGCATCGAATTGTAAAATCTTATGAAAACGAGGGGAAGAATGGCGCGAGTTCGCTTCGCTACCTCTTGACGTGTACGAGTTCTTCTATGTAAATTACTTTCCGTTGCTCTGACAGGCGTATAATACTTTGTGGCTAAATTCGCCGTATCTATTACTAATAAAACCATCATATTTTTACTTTGTAAATATACAGAATAATAACATTTTAATTCGACCAGTCGGAACTTTTCCATAACATCGTATAGTAGTTAAATTTTAGAATAGGTTATATGCCACGAACAAAAATCTTTAAATTTCATATAATTTCGATTGTACTATATTTGTTTCACATATGTTTCATCCTTTCCTTGTATCTTTGTGACTAAAGCTGCGTTTACACTTAGCGTTTTGTACGAGCATTCGTTTAGAAAAACTAAGAATATATGCTTTAAGCATTCGTTCACCAGTATTCGTGCATAGTAAATTTTTTTTATAGGGGGCAAACGAGCATGTGGGTCACCTGACCTAAAGCAATCACTAATGCACATGGTAATCAGCAACACCAAGGGGTCGCCGATCCGTTGCCAGCCTTTGAAGGGAAATAAATATATAGGCGCTTTCAAAAACAGAGTATATAATAAAATTTCTTAAGAAACGTACCATGATGGATCGCCAATCATCAAAATAATATGGTATCCCTTATCATCTTGTTAAAGAATCAAGGAGTCTTTTCATCTTTTGCCAAGGTATGGCCTTTTAACAAGACCTAATAAGTTATATCTACTTTTTCTCATTCTGACTGTACTTATTATGTTTTTTTATCAGTATCGATAGTTATATAGAGATGTATATGTATAATAGATCTGCATTATATTGAAATTATTTAAGTATGTATAGTACATATTTATCGTAGAGATCATATAAATAGAAGTATAGGAATACATCCTCGCCGAAAGAATTGTGTGCTTGTAGCTGAATCCCGAAATACAATAGTAAACAAAATGGATGTTGCGTGCATACAGACTACAGACAGCAGCGTCGACACAAAAGAGCATCGCACATCGCGAGACTCATCGTCAGGTGGAATTGTGGGAAATGCCAGCAGCCCTCGACCGCGGCACTGACGTAGGAATACAAGTTGTAGAATTTGTTTTACAAATACTGGAATAAAATGACGTGAAATACTATCTCTGTTTAATATGCTACCTTGTCTCTATAGCTCACTAGTTGTACAACCGACGTATTATTATTAAAGGATACTTCATACATTTTAAATACCACAAATATTCCTGGACACAAATTACACACCGCCATCTAGACCCAAACTAAGCAAAGTGTGTACTAGATAACTGATAAATATTCTTAATTACATTTTTTTTGTAAATATATACATATAGTACATATAACACACCCTGACCAAGAAAAACGGACATGTTCAATGTTCATGCATACAAATGTTTGTCTTGTGCGGGGATCGAACTCGCGATTTTGAAGTTAAAGTTTTGCTAGCAATTCGACAACAAATCATCGTTTTAAAATTGTTACTTTTTAATTAGTTGCCGTCAGTGAAAAAGGGCCAAAACAAGTTGATTTAGTGCCTACTTACGTCGTTTTATTAAAATCTATTAATAGTATATGTGTATGATAGCTATGTATAGCATTGATCAATATTTATACAAATACATACATATACATTATACATATCAGGTAGAGTGAAAATAAATATTCGTTAATTGCCTACTTAAGACCAAGACGAATAGTAGTTAATTCGTTTTTCTATTACTTTTTCTACGTTCGTACTCATTAATATGTTCAAGAGCTAATTGCGACTAAGAAAATACAACTATATCTTTATATTAGTCAATCTTTTGGTTTCGATCTTTGTTCATTCTCAGCTTTTAGAACGTATTAACTTTAAAGGAATTGTGTAAAATTTGATCGATAAGTGAAATGGCTCTACTTCCGATGTGGGATAATGCTCAAGTGCCATTCGACCCTTTTTAACTTGAAATGACGGTTCCTTTTACCATACGCCGGGCTATTTCATACATAATGTACAAATGTGGCTGCATATTACATGAACAATGGGGATAGTGATGAAAACAAAATAATGAATTATGTTTCACTAAATGTTTCGCGGGGGAGTTGGCCGTGCAATTGAATAGCTATTTTAACTAGTTAGCCGCGACTCCTATTATATACATTTTGCATACCATTATTGGCTGAATGTCAAGGCTCTAAACATATATAATACAATGATTCGTATATACGTATATACGTATACGTACCTAATTAAAATCTAAAAGTCATTAACGGAACCCAATAGATTCCGGTACCCACTGTTCATCAGGCTGGCGGTATGTTTAAATTGAAACCCAATACATAGAAAAGGTGTAAGACTATAAGGGATTCACCAATATCTTTAGATACTTATAGACTTCACCAATATCTAAGTCAACCTCACCTGCACGTGGTGCACCCTGCCGACTAGCTAACAAGGCTCTGGCGATGACTAGCAACCTGCCTGCCGAGCGTGGCGACGTAAGGGCATCCTTAATAAGTTACAACCACAGTTTATGGACACCAGTACCCGGCAACCGTGCTATTCCGGGTCAAGGTAGCGCCCGATGACCTCAAAAAAGTGACTGGAAGCGGGTGGATGCAAAAAGCGGAGGATTGCATATGGTGGAAAGTATTAAGGAAGGCCAATGTCTAACTGTGGATAGATACAGGCTGATAATGATGATGATGACATATAAACAGCATACATACTGTTAATAAAAAAAATCATAAACATACTTTTATCGCTAAACTTCATGAAAAACTTAAACCAAAGTGCACTTAATCTAGGCACGGTGCTATAGATGCGAGCTGACAGAAACACTCTCGGATAGCAGTGAAATAGAATTATCAGTCGTTTCAGGCAAAAACTGTAACGGAGTGGCTTTTAATACTTTTGCAGCTTTTGCCGAGCTAAAAGTTAAAGCCGCGGCATTGGATTTTATTGCACTAGCTTACTTTACACTTCAACCATACTGAAACGATGTATATTTCCTCTTTTGTACGGTTTTAGTGGGATTACGAACTCTCCGGGTAACATTTTTAATTTCATATTTACTACAAGCCTATTCACACCGCTGTAATTCTTGACTTACGATCGACTACACATTGTTATAAAGGCTGTATCATAGCTTGCGGTAAAACTAAGAAATAAATATGTCAAGAATGAGTTGGGATTAGCGTACTGGCTGCTCCGCTCCGTACCGAATGTAACTCCGTACCTAATTAAAAAACTAGTAAGACTGCGAGGCACTTGAAACAAATGCTGTACAACTAACACAACAAAACCCTGGAAAATCAACTAAAGACCGTAACTAATACGGCATCAACCAAATACTCCCTTTGGAAATTCACAAAAATATGAGTAGACCTCAGAATACTAATGCCTTACCTCAGAATTACAACAGGCTGGACACGGAATCCCCTGAAAAAGGTGGATGTATTTGCTAAGCACCTTGAAAAGATCTTTACACCTAATACTAACTAACACTAATGAGGAGCATGTGAATAGAGCCCTGGAACAGACTTTGCAAGTGTCTCTAATTCCGCCTCCAGTTGTAACCATGCGAGAAGTCTGGAGAGCGATTAAAGGTCCATAGGGTAAGAAGGTACATGAATTCGAACTCATTACAAAGAAATCCTACAACAATTACCAATTAAAACTATTGTGCTTTTGACAAAATTATTTAATTCTCTGCTCTCGAAGATGTCTCCAATCATCATAATACATAAGCTAGGGAAACCAATAAATGATTTAAACTCATACCGACCCATAAGGTTTGCCTATACTATTAAAATTATTTGAGAGACTTCTGCTATACAGAGTATAACAGAATATAACCTAGCCGTTATACGACGGTACGTTAACTATACGAAGTCATAGCAAAAGGACGAAAAGGAAAGACCTTATATAGTTCATACCTAGTCCACAGGATATTAAAATTAAAGAGTAGATGTTTGCTGGAGTCACGCTATTCACGCCAATTTACCAATAATACCTGCTGATCCAATCCAATAAAAAAATATAAGAATATTCATTAGGCAAAATACGCAAAGCGTCTGCACCCATAGGGATACGAAATAACTGACACTTAGTTTAGTTTATGAACTAGACGGCCCTGTGATAAATTTATTTCGTTACCATATAACGTATACAAGAAACAAAACGTTATTAAAAACAATTAACATAATAATTAATACATACATAACTGCTGCAGACTCTTTAAGTGGGAAGCCTCGCAACTGACCACCGACAAAAAACTAGGACTGACAAGACTGAAAAGAAAATGACGAGGAAAAATAGGACAATCGACGACGGTACTGGACTAGTGAACGAACTTGTGAATAGATATTATATATTTTATAACTTAACAATAAAGCCATGAAATTAAATAAGTTTATATAAACCAGAAACGTCTTTAAATCCTACAATAACTAACTACCTTCGATTACTAATTTATAATCGAAGATAACTACAAACTAAATTCAATTTAATCTAAAACTATACTAAAAACAAAAACTATTCCAAAAAACTAGGCGTGACCATGGCGCAGGCTGCGTTAAATATAATGAATTACGAGAAAATAAACAGAATTACACGCGCGTTTTTTTTTTTTCAAAGTACAATATAAAATATTTTATAAAAAAAACCAGGGCAAGTATGGTATCTATCGACCGTTAATTTCGTTAAAGAGACATATTATTAATTAAGTGTTTGATTAGTTGTTGCATTTTGTAACCGCAGAAACCAATGATGAATACAGGTAACAAAGAAACGTAATAAACTGAAATATGTCTATGCTATTTAAACTCGGAAATGTGGCGGGAGTATTCCGGGGGGTAGGTGCCGCATCCGGCTCCCGGCGCGAGTTAAGCTCGGCTACAAGAGAATTACCTTATTACAAGATAGGCCCTTAGGAGAAAATAAACGGAATTACAAATTACTTTTGGTCGTTGTATTTTTTTTTCAAGTTTATTTTATAAAACATCAGTCAGCCTGATCGGAGATAATTTATATTATAGAACTTATTTTATTACATTTTTAAAAGACAAACTGATGGTTCGTTGTTGAAATAAATTGAAGGATTTATATTTTCAGAGATTGCCTACTTCATATTTACTAATAACAAATTTACTAACTGTGCCTCTTAATACTAGTAGTTAGCTGGTTTTCTCTAATATTTTGTTTTCTTGATCATCTTTCTTTTATATATAAATATTTAAATTTTATGTATAAAAAGAACGAACAAACTTTATCCAAAAATATTATTAGTAGGTACTTTAAAGTAAATAACTTTATGGTTGGTACTGAAAATAAAAGTCGATAGCAAAAGTAGGCAGAGTTTTATAATTTTGTAATCGAGTAATATACACTGCTTAATGCAACTTTGTAATTATTATCGTTAATTAACTACATGAATCTGTAACCAACCCGAACGAGTAGCCATTTGCAATAATGGACACCAGGAGAATCGGAAATCATTATTGGCTGTTACCAACCGTTACTAACAAATAGATAGATGTACAGCTATATACAAACCTATAGCCTGTATCTATACCTATGATATCAACAATGGCGCTTAGTTACAAAATTGACACTTTATAATTACACAGACGGAGCACGTGCTTGGGTCTAATTATGTAGTCACGGCCACGTGCCGCGTGCAACTCGTATACGTGTTTTTATTATCTCTACGAGAGGGTTAAATTGGCATCCCAATTAACACTCTAATTAATAATCTGGGCTTAAAATTTAGGGGCAGTGAATACACAGGTAATTCTCGTTTTATTCGTGTAAAAAGGGATCTCTATTACTGAGATGTATCTACGTTGCTATTTATTAAATTAAAGACGTGGGATTGAGGGTGTTAAAAAACTCACCGTCAATTTCAGAGCCAAAGGCAGATACATCTGCAACGTGATGCACGCTGCCGACTAGCAGACGAGCCTTTGGAGAAAGAGGTTGAGCCCGACTAAAGCACCCACCTCACAGAAGACAGCAGCCAAATAACAGTACCCATATGGATTGTTTGTGTTGCTGCGACTGAGTGAGATCACCAGACAAGAAGAGTTGCTTTGCAGCGAGTTAGCCAGCAGTGCGCTAGTAATACTCATATCGCATGCGTTTGTAGAGTGTGTTAACGTGGATACTTATTTGCCATGCGACCCGATAGATATGGTATAAAAATTGTTCATATATGTACTACTTTCATTATACAGGTCACGTAGTCGCTATATTATGAAAATCTAGCCTTTTGGGCTAAAAAAACTAAACGACAAAATCTTAACTGTGGACTACGAGACTGATTTTTTTACTGACACTACAGAGCCTTATTTCGTTTTTTTTTAACGTGATAGCGTCTTATAAATCGACGAACGCCGGCTACACGCACAAAAAAACATGACTCATTGTCACGTTCCGCTTGAGCCGAGCGTACAAGCGAGAGCGCGGAACAAGCGATAGAGAGGCACATCGTCCGTAAACCGACTTTACAAACAACCAATTTTTTTTTAAATGATGTCGCTAATATGCTCTATAAACCCTCTTGTAATTATTCTAGGCTCACAGATTTCAAGGTCGGTTATTTGTTTGACAGTTTATGTTTAGTTCATAAACTGTGTATTTGATATACCAAGTACTTTGTTGTTGAGTTTACAATTTTTGGCGTTGGCCTGTGCGTAACTGCAACAAAGGTAGTGTTAGATTTTGTTTCAAACTATTTTGAAAGCTCTCTTCATATTGTTAATTACTTCAAGTTACACAAAAGGGTTAGAATAGAATGAATAAAAAAAAAACTTTATCTAGAAAAGTACATATACTACGGTGAATTAAAATTATGAACCTACTTGTTGCTAATAACACAAAATTGGGTTTAGGTACGAAGTGAAGCCAACCCGCAGTTGAGCAGCGTGGTGGAGTATGCTCTAAACCCCTTCGCTGTCGAAGGGGTATAAACTCTCAGTTGGGGACACCCCTATCCCAATATTGGGATGATTATGGGTTGATGCCGATGAAGCGAAAATGTATCGACTACTGAGTTTAATATTTTTTAAATCTGAAATGATTTTTTACATTAGTTTGGTGTAGCTACGTTATTGCGGTATGCCGGTATCATGCGAGAACTCCCAAAATCCTTATTTTATATCTAATCAACATGCTAACAGGTCAACAAACATCCAATTTCAAACAGACAGTTTATATTAGCGAACAGATTAACGTTCAGTTTAAAGGTTAGTTTTAAGGTTGTGTGGTTGTTGAGTTGTGTTATGTTGTGTTGTGTGTGTGTGTGTGTGAGAGAGAGAGAGAGAGAGAGAACGAGAGAGAGAGAGAGAGAGAGAGAGAGCTCCTCCATGCTTCAGAGGGCAAGGGTTAAGCCGGTGATCACGGCTGTTGGCATGAAAATTCACACCTACCGTCGAAAAAAAGTAGCTTTTTGTAGGTACAGTGATTTATCTTTAGTAGTTAATATAGCTTTTATATAGAAAAGAAAGCTCCAACTTAGTCTAAAAAAAATACGCATTGGATTATCTAGTAAGCAACAACTGCGTTGTCATGCTTACTCGGGGCCCGCTGTTTATAGCGAGCCCAAACACAATTTGAGCAGTCGCTCCAGGATGCTCGGGGAAATTCTACTTGCCTTATCCTTTCACGTAGAAAATTAAATGTCTCACAGTAATATCCGTGGGCCGTAGGTTTGGTTTTGGCAGTTGATCTGCTGTCGGCCCGGTCGACAGGCACCTAAACGCTGTAAACAAATGATTATTTCATCGACCCAATTGGAATGGTTTAATCCCGTTTTAGCGCTTTCCTTCTAATGCTTTATACTTTTGGTGACTGTTAACGTTTGTCAACGCAATTTGAAGCATGGATCTCTAATTATGTATGTGTACTTCATGCCTCTATATGTTTTTTTTTCGGCCTGGTTGACAGGCAACGATGTAAACAAATGAATAACCCAATGGTTTATGCTCTTAACTGTTTTGTGATGATTCGTAACGCTTGTCAACGGGCGGAATCTGAAGCGAGGATATCTAATTGTAATATTCAATGTCTTTTTCAGATTTTTAATGCACAAGGTCTCCAGGTCAAGGGTATACGTCGTACGTTAGCGGCACCATTGATGATATATTTAAAGTAAGTGGAACTAATTCTGTAAATTATACTTTATCGTCCCTCAAAAACACAATAAAATATGATGATAGTCCCGGGAATTAACGCGATCATGCATGGCAGGTATTTTTACATAGGTACCTTTATTATTGCCTGACGTTTCGACCTGGGACCTTACCGCCTAAGCTGAAGCCGATTCCCATCGAAATTTTTGATACCATAAAAAGATCTTAAATTAAAGTTATTGACAAACATCTTTATATTATAATGTTATAATAAAGCACTTGTACTATTCCACGTTATTATCTATACTAATCTATACTAATATTATAAAGCTGAAGAGTTTGTTTGTTTGTTAGTTTGTTTGAACGCGCTAATCTCAGGAACTACTGGTTCGAATTGAAAATTTTTTTTTGTGTTAGGTAGCCTATATTTCAAGGAAGGCTATAGGCTATATAGCATCATGCTACGACTCATAGGAGCGGAGCACCAGTGAAAAATAGGAAAAAAATATTCCTTTTGAGGGCTTACGTCGCGTGCGCTGCGTAAACGGTTGAAGTTACGCAAAAATCATGTATGACGGAATTATTCCTCTTTAAAAGTTCTAAAAAAAAGTCCGCGACAGCATATGTCTATCTTTTAAGATTAACTCACTATAACCTTTTTTTACCTACTTTCTCCTACTGATTACCATGAAAAAACGTTATAGTGTGATACTACTATTTATATAATATTGATAATACTATTTAAGGAACGTTTGTTATTACTATTTATATCTCACGAAGTAAAAAAATACAACAAAAGAAAAATAGGTACAAAGTTTAATGATGATCGGCTACATAGAGCGTAAAGAAATAACAAACAAACGAATACTTACTTTAACACTTACAGTATTAGTATGGATCAAGACAAAAAAAAATTGTTCACCACGTAGATTGCCCTCAGCGGGGATCGAATTATTTTTTCCGTGGGAATAAAATATTTTTTCCTGGATAAAAAGTAGCCTATGTTACTATCCAGACCGGAAACTATGCCCTGTTAAAAAATCATGTCGGTACTTACGTTCCTTTCGACATGATAGAATGCCAAATGATTACAAAGTTTATTTTTTCCCATGGGATTAAGATGTTTTTGCGGGATAAAAGGTAGCCTATGTCACTTTCCAAACAGTAAACTATCCCCATTTTAAAAAGTCATGTCCGTACTCTACTACGTAACTATCCCGTTAGAAAAAATCATGTCGGTACTTAGGTTCCTTTCGACTTAAAAGAAGGGCAAATGATTACAAAGTATGTATTTTCCCGTAGAAATAAGATGTTTTTCGTGAATAAAAAGTAGTCTATGCCACTCTCCATACCGTAAACGTACGTTATTAAAAAATAAAGTTCATTTGTCCTTCTTTAACGTCAAAAGAAACCTAAGTACAGACATGATTTTTTAATAGGGTAATCGAGAGAGCGACATAAGCTACTTTTTATCCCGGAAAAACAATTTAATCCCATGGGAAAAAATAAACTTTGTAATCATTTGTCCTTCTATCACGTCGAAAGGAACGTAAGTACTGATGTGATGTTTTAACAGGGGATAGTTTCCGGTCTGGAGAGTGACATAGGTTACTTTTTATCCAGGAAAAATATTTTATTCGAAGGAAAAATAAAGAGGGCAAACATTTATGTGGTGAACAATTATTTTCTCTTGAGTGTGGGCGTTCCATCCATACAAATATTATAAGTGTTAAAGTAAATTCGTTTGTTTTTTATTTCTTCATGCCTTAACTATGCAGCCAATCATCATTAAAATTTGTACATACTGGTACTACTTTTTATCCCACGAAGTAAAAAAAAAATAGAACAAAAGAAAAGTATACACAAAGCAATGGCAGCAGGCTTCCCTGGACCACGCGGGCGAAGCCGCGGGTAACAGCTAGTATTTAATATTACCGACCGGTTTCGCCGCTAAGGCATCAAGGTCAACAGATGGTGTTTGTGTCTCCCTCCCCTCTCACCCTCTTTATATTAATCGGTAGAGCTCGAGGGTTTCTAACACCCAAACTAAACACAATTGTCGCCAATCTAAGCTGAAATTAGAATTCCACAATCAAAAAATTCGATGGTAATCGGCTTGAACTTCGGCGGTGAGGTCCCTAGTTGCACCGGCCGTGGTTAGGCTGACTGTCTCAGCAGTGTCACTCTGTCTCCGTTGTCTAGGGAGATGAATCTTTATCTACCCCCCTGTTGTTGAATAGATATTCATATACATATACATAGATATGTACCACGACACACTACACCGACGATGTCCCTATTCTGCGAAATAATCGACGTGTCCTAAGTAATCCCACTTTCTTTCTAACTTTCAGTAAGTTACCCGACTGCAACCCCACACGAGGTTGAGTGCATTAATCACTGAATTCCATGCTGTTGATAATTTATAACCATCTTCTCGATTGAAATTGGTGTATTTCTTCATTTCGATCGCTTCACGCATAACTCTTATGAAATCAGGCGATAATAAAGCTATGTAAAAAAAAAAACCTTCCATTTATGATCGCGTTAATTCCAGTGGTTATTATTATTTTAATCATGCTACGCGAAAGTTTAAAAGTTATAACAATAAAATATGTTTAGGTTAGGTTAGTAGTAGTTTACACTTAAAATATGGTTGTTAGTTGTATCACGCGTTGTTGTCAAAAACAACTACTTTTAACTATAATACAAGATACAATCTTTTCAATATTCACTTAGTCAGATCAATCAGTAACGATTGTTTTTTATTATATACTAGCTTTCGCCCGCGGCTTCGCTCGCGTGAAATTCGAGACAAACACGTGTTTACTCATTTATCTATAGAAGTAGTCGTGTAAAGTTTAAAATAAAATAGTCAACCAGTCTCGTTTCCCCATAAAATTTTTGGACCTCCGTTTCACTCTCATAGGGGTAAAATTTGAAAAGTTCTTTTAACTAATTTTATGTCCACTATGTTATATTTACAAATCGATGCCATTTTCGTAGTTAACGTTCCAGAAAACCATAGAATCAACACCCATATTGTTATTATGGCATTTCAACCCGATCGCACACTCATATGGGGTGATTTTATGTAACGTCGGCTATGTTGGATTATAAAATAGTTGTTTTTTCCGTAATCAGCGACCCGATAAACTATAAAACAATACCCATGACGATTTTCAGACTTTTTGACCGCATTTTAGACATTTCAACCCCATCGCACCCCGCAATAGGAGATGATGGTCATGGTTGAATTTTGAAAAATCATCAAACACGTGTTTAGTTATCTATAGAAGAACTCGTGTAAAAGTTAGAATAAAATAACCCAACTAAACTGGTTTCCCCATACAAACTTTGAACCTCCGTTTCACCCTCTTAGGGGTAAAATTTGAACAATCCTTTTAAATAATTTCTTGTCGACTATGTTATGTTTTCAAATCGATGCCATTTTCGTAATTGACGTCCTAGAAAACCATAGAATCAACACCCATATTGATATTATGACATTTCATGCCCATCGCACTCCCACAGGGGGGATTTTATGTCACGTCGGCTACGTTTGATTAGAAAATATTTGTTATTTTCGTAATCAGCGACCCGATGAACCATAAAAAGAATACCTATGACGATTTTCAGACTTTTTCACCCCCTTTTAGACATTTCAACCCCATCGCACCCCAATAGGAGATGATGGTCACGTTAGCCACGTTGAATTTTAAAATCGTTGTTGTTTTCGTAACCAGCGACCCGATGAACCATAAAAACAATACCCATAAAGTTTATCAGACTATTGGGACCCCATTTTACTATTTTAAGGGTTGAATTTTTAAAAATCATCAAACACGTGTTTAGTTATCTATAGAAGTACTCGTGTAAAAGTTAGAATAAAATAACCCAACTAAACTGGTTTCCCCATACAAACTTTGAACCTCCGTTTTACCCTCTTAGGGGTAAAATTTGAAAAATCCTTTTAAATAATTTCTTGTCGACTATGTTATGTTTTCAAATTGATGCCATTTACGTAATTGACGTCCTAGAAAACCATAGAATCAACACCCATATTGATATTATGACATTTCAACCCCTTTGCACCCCCACAGGGGGGATGTTATGTCACGTCGGCTACGTTTGATTAGAAAATACTTGTTATTTTCGTAATCAGCGACCCGATGAACCATAAAAAGAATACCTATGACGATTTTCAGACTTTTTCACCCCCTTTTAGACATTTCAAACCCATCGCACCCCAATAGGAGATGATGGTCACGTTAGCCACGTTGAATTTTAAAATCGTTGTTGTTTTCGTAACCAGCGACCCGATGAACCATAAAAACAATACCCATAAAGTTTTTCAGACTTTTTGGACCCATTTTACCCTTTTAGGCGTTGAATTTTGAAAAATTCTGAAACACGTGTTTAGTCAATTGTCTATAGAAGTACTCATGTAAAATTTAGGATAAAATAGTCCAACTAAGCTCGTTTCCCCATACAAACTTTGGACCTCCGTTTCACCCTCTTAGGGTTAAAATTTGAAAAATCCTGTTAAGTCATTTTTTGTCCACTATGTTACATTCTCAAATCGATGCCATTTTCGTAATTGACGTTTCAGAAAACCATAGAAACAACACCAATAATCAATATTAATATTATGACATTTCAACCCCACAACACCCCCACAGGGGGGATTTTATGTCACGTCGGCTACGTTTGATTAAAAAATAGTTGTTATTTTCGTAATCAGCGACCCGATAAACCATAAAAACAATACCCATGATGATGATTTTCAGATTTTTTTACCCCATTTTAGACATTTCCATCCCATCGCACCCCCACAGGGGCGACCTTTTATCACGTCGGCTATGTTTGATTAGATAATAGTTGTTATTTTCGTAATCAGCGACCCGATAAACTATAAAAACAATACCCATGACGATTTTCAGACTTTTTCACCACATTTCACCCCTTTAGGGGTTGAATATAGAAAAATCCTGAAACACGTGTTTACTTATTTATCTATAGAAGTACTCGTGTAAAGTTTCGGATAAAATAGTCCAACTAATCTCGTTTCCCCATACAAACTTTGGACCCCCGTTTCACCCCCTTAGGGGATGAATTTTGAAAAATTCTTTCTTAGTGTACCCCTAGACGTCATAAGGAACCTACGTGCCAAATTTCGAATCTCTAGACCTAGCGGTTTGGGCTGTGCGTTGATATATCAGTCAGTCAGTCAGTCAGTCAGGACTTTGAATTTTATATTTATAGATATAGATTATAAGGATAAATATCATAACTCAGTTTATAAGCTATATTTTTAGGGTTCCGTAGCCAAATGGCAAAAAACGGAATCCTTATGGATTCGTCATGTCTGACTGTCTGTCCCTCCGTCTGTCACAGCCACTTTTTTCCGAAACTATAAGAACTATAGTGTTGAAACTTGGTAAGTAGATGTATTATGTGAACCGCATTAAGAGTTTCACACAAAAATTAAAAAAAAAACAATAAATTTTGGGGGTCTACTTAGAACTGAAACTCCATAGATACATCAAACCCATACGTACCACACGTATGGGTTTGAATATGATGTACATTAACATGCAAACTTCCACCGAAAATTGGTTTGAACGAGATCTAGTAAGTAGTTTTTTTTAATACGCCATAAATCGTAAATTTTATATTATGTTACTTGCTGCTACCCTTCATGGGCGAGTCCGACTCGCACTTGACCGGTTTTTTTAAACATCAAATCGCCGAGCCTTAGAAAGGCCTGGTAAACAAACCTTCTCATTTTACATTTATTCATCTGTTAATCAGTTTTTATTACGTATAATTATATACTGTTGTTGTTACAATATTCACCCAGAAAATAACATCAATTAAGAAGGTCTCGTCAGAAGAATATTAATAAGTTTAAGTACTGTTCTGTCCTGTACTGGTTCATATTTCCCGTGGGAATTTCCAAATGATTTTTATAGATTCTAGAATATTTTCTATCTTAATCTTTTTTCTAACACGAACTTTGGGGTGTAAGTGGTCCATAATCATCTTTGAACCAAAGCCAACTTCACCTGCACGTGGTGCACCCTGCTGACTGACAAACGAAGCTGTGCTGAAAAGAAGCTGAGACGATCTCGGTGGTCGAATGGTTAACAATAGCCACTTTGCCTCTGAGTTCGCGGCTTCGATTCCCGCATAAGACAAATATTTGTGTGCATGAACATGTCTGTTTGTCTTGGTCTGCGTGTTTTCTATATAGTATATGTATTTACAAAAAAAAAAATGGGACTATATGGCGCTGTGTAAATTGTCCAGAAATATTTATTTATTATTTGTTAAGCTGCTCGACTGGGGAAGTACCTCCACCTCACAGAATACCGCAGCCAAATAACACTTCAATTGAGGGTTGCTGTGTTCCTGCGAGTATATAGGCTGGCAACGAGTCGGCGACCGCTTGGTGTTGCGGATCTCCATGTGTGGTGGTGCTCTCCATCAGTGACCCCACACTCTCGTTTGTCACTGTCATAAAAAAACGAACAATAGTTTAGATTCAGAATCGTATAAAAAACAGTAATTCTCCTTTGCTGCTACAAATTTTGATACTTAGTATCTAATCTAATCGACCTAGAATGCAATATACAATCCCGCTCCCGTCAAAGTCCACACTTCTAAAGAACATGATGTACTGTCTGCACGATTTGCTGTAGAACATGCGCATAAAGATGATAGTATAATTTCCATTGAAAAGAGCTTAGCCATATGGTGAACACAATAGGCTAGTTGCCAATGTTACAAAATTATAAAAACTCTCAATCAGTAATGTAAAATACATAAAAATGGAACGATCTGCGATCTTAAAATTTTAATAACTAGGACTAAAAATTTTAATAATCGTCGGACATATCGACGTATTTTATGGTCGATCAAAGTTTGGTGGGAAAGTCTATTTGAAAAGTATGAAATTATAAAAAAGAAATATTACCATTGTAGAAACAATAAAAAATACTATAACTTTTGTTACGGCACTAGCTACATAAACTCAATAATTAACATAGCTGACGTACAAATTTCTGATTTTATGCATATAAAATAGCCCGGTGTGACGTCATAACCTGGTGGCCTTTTGTGTGGAGCGTTTTCGCGATAGTCCAAAATTGTGAGTTTCAAGTTATCATATCTCGAGAATTTTTTATGCTATCGAAGTAATTCCTTCACCTATAGTTAGGTATATTATTGTGACATTTTTAAATAACAAATCGAAAAAAAGAATGGTACACAAGCCTATTATCCGAGCCGAACGAATCGAATTTTTTAATTCTAAGTACACTGATTTTTTATAAAACTAAATAAAATCCCAAATTGAGTGGACTATTACTCTATTTAATTAGGCAGAAAGTATTTTGTTTTTTATCACTTTTTTTTTATTTGGCAAGCGCGCGGTTAGTTTATTACACAGCCTGTGGCTTGTTCATATCATTTTCGTGATTGATCTTTTTGAATTTTTACTAACAATATCCACATTCATTATTCAAATCACTTTTAGTCCCTAGTGATTAAAACACTATTTTATTCCCAATTAACGTAAAATAAACTAGCTGTTTTCGTATAGATGTGATAATAGTTAGTTGTTATACAAGAGTGCAAAGTTGCTTTTTAACCGCGTGCTCAATTTTGATGACCGAGCAAGCGAAGGATTCTAAAATTGAATCACTCGCTGCACTCGTGATTCAATAATTAGAGTCCTAAGCATTAGCGAGAGACTCACAAGAGCACGAGGTGAAAAATCTTTGCACTCGAGTGCAACACGTAACTTTTCATCCCACCTCAGCGAGGAAATGACTAAATGCAAAAGAATAATTTTCAATCACAAGATACTATTATTTCAGTTTAGGTAATGACTACTACATTATGATAAGTAAGTATAATCACTACATAGTATAAAACAAAGTCGCTTTCTCTGTCCCTATGTCCCCATGTATGCTTAAATCTTTGAAACTACGCAACGGATTATGATGCGGTTTTTTTTAATAGATAGAGTGATTCAACTGGAAAGTTTATATGTATAATATATGCATAACATAGTAGAAAAACACTGATAATTTAGAGGTTTCTAATGTGATGTCGTAAATAAACACATTTTTTTGCTCTTTCATTGCAAACGCTGGCTGAACCCAACGAGATAGATCAAAATAATGTAGTACAGTATTGTTCACCTTAAAATGGTCTACAAAAAAGTTCGCGATGGTATATGTCTATCTCTTAGTGGTAACACACAATAACCGTTATTTTATCCTTTGCTTTTTACAAGAAATAATGCCTTATTTACGAAGCGATTTTAAGCAATACAGAATTAATCCTTATCCAATTAAGTACCTTAAATACATTGCGCATTTAATATAGATCAATATGGCCCTTCACAGCATGTAATTTAAATGAATAGTTTAGAAGATATTACACATTTAAAATGCAGGGACATAACGGCTGTGGCGGTACCGGCCGCGGAGCCGGCGGCGTGTGCCTATAACTGGGGAAGGACTGGATAGGACAAAGCGCAAAGACCTTCTGTAGTACATTTAGTATCAGCATTGCACCCGTGCGAAGCCGGGGCGGGTCGCTAGTATACGTATATAAGTAAATTTAAAAAAAAGTACACTTACACAAATTAAAAAAAGTTGTATGATAAATTCGGCACCATGGAGGTAGAAGTAAATAGGTTTAATGATGTTTTGAATTCACAAACTTAGCGCACACGATGGTTTAAATTCAAATTTACTTTATCCTCTATACGATAAAAACGACTTTTTCACTCAGATATCGTAGAGCAAAAACACTCTTTCCGAGATGGGAGGATGAAAAAAGTATATTTCATACTGCTAGGTGATTTGGATGGCCCTATCCAGATAAAAATATTTTTTTTTTGTATTTTTTTTTTTATTAGGCATCATAAAGTCGTCGACGTCGTCAACGCTTCGCTTATTCATCCCACTGCTCCCCTCAATCGAAAGGGTTTAGAACATACTCCATCACGTTGCTCAACTGCGGGTCGGCTATGTCATGGACACGGCCGTGTGTTGTTCGTGAATACGTGATATGCACTAAAATTCTCTAAAAATGGCAGCGCCTCACCCTCTATGACGCGATATTCCATAGCGTAATAAATTCTTTGATCCTTCATCTATCCAGTGGTGTAATTGAATATTGGATGGAGATAGATTTGTAGCTGCAACACCAAAATGAATGATTTTGTTATCATTCGTTTTTAGGGTTCCGTACCCAAAGGGTAAAAAGGAACCCTATTACTAAGGCTCCACTGTCCGTCCGTCCGTCCGTCCGTCTGTCACCAGGCTGTATCTCATGAACGGTGATAGTTAGACAGTTGAAATTTTCACAGATGATGTATTTCTGTTGCCGCTATAACAATAAATACTAAAAAATAGAATAAATTACATATTTAAGGGGGCTCCCATACAACAAACGTGAATTTATTGCTCGCAATTGCTAACGGCAATAGGTAGATACTTGAAATACTCACATAATATTTAGTTATATATTCACTTTAAAAAGAAATCTATATATATAAAAGAAAGTCGTGTTTGTTACAACACTTATAACTCGAGAACGGCTGGACCGATTGCTATGGTTTTTGATTTGTTGGATTTGTTTCCGTCCCGAATAGCAGAAAAACTCTTAAAAACATTGGAAAATTCTCGAAAAAATAAAATAAAAGAAAAAACATTTTCCCATACAAATGAAAGTGTCAGTTGAGAAAGGGATTACGATATTTATTGGTTGTCAAATATCAAAACGTCAAATCGATTGGTGTCACTTTTATGTCGCGAAAGTTGTCTGTGATTTGTTATGAAAATTAAAAAATGTCAAATCGATAGGGGTGAAAACGCTTTTCCCATGGGGTTCGAGCGCAAGAATCAAATCAGAGTAAACATCAAAAGAAATGACAATTACAAATCACCAAAATGATAAAACCTATTTCAAAACTAAAAAAAATAAAACAAAACGTTTTTTTAAAAAAAAATTACAATAAGGAAATCTTTATTTTTATGAAATCTTCAGTTTTTATGGATACGGGTCTTCCCTCAACCGAAGGGGTTTAGAGCGTACTCCAACACGCTGCTCAACTGCGGGTTGGCGGAGGCCAGTGTTTTCGAACCGCCTAAAGGCCACTGACTGACTTAACGACTGTCATTAAATGATAACAACCGGGACCGACAGCTTAACGTGCCTTCCGAAGCACGGAGGAGCTCAAGATGAGCTAATGATAACAACCGGGACCGACGGCTTAACGTGCCTTCCGAAGCACGGAGGAGCTCAAGATGAGCTAATGATAACAACCGGGACCGACGGCTTAACGTGCCTTCCGAAGCACGGAGGAGCTCAAGATGAGCTAATGATAACAATCGGGACCGACGGCTTAACGTGCCTTCCGAAGCACGGAGGAGCTCAAGATGAGCTAATGATAACAACCGGGACCGATGGCTTAACGTGCCTTCCGAAGCATGGAGGAGCTCAAGATGAGCTATTGATAACAACCGGGACCGACGGCTTAACGTGCCTTCCGAAGCACGGAGGAGCTCAAGATGAGCTAATGATAACAACCGGGACTGACGGCTTAACGTGTCTTTCGAATCACGGAGGAGCTCGAGGTAATATAAACCCATCCGTGTACAGGCTACGGTCGACGTTGCTTAACTTGCGTGTTCAATTAGACTGACACGCGCAATGACGCCATGGAGCTTCTCTATTATTTTCTACTATTCATTGTTTTAATTCCATAAAATCATAAATTTAGTTCAGCTAATGTGTACCACGACATTCATTGATTGTTAGGCGGTACGAAGTTCGCCGGGACAGCTAGTAATTAAATAAAAATAAAACAAATATTTAAGGGGGGCTCCCATACAACAAACGTGATTTATTTGCCGTTTTTTATAGATAATGGTACGGAACCCTTCGTGCGCGAGTCCGACTCGCACTTGGCCGGTATTTTAAAGAATACGTCTTTAAAAAACGAATGATAACAAAATCTGTTCAACGTTCACGTCAAAAATCTGTTCTGATACGAGACTATATGTTTACTGCTGCCGTGGTCCTAATTCCTTTTAAAAAGTGGATCATTTACGTAATTACGAAAAGGCAGATCATTTCGTTCGCCAGTCTCTTTGATATATTAAAGGTTCGTTAAAAATCTTACCTATTACCTTAATAATAATGCCCCAGTTTCACGAAAAACATTGCGTCACATCATTAAAGATTTCGTACGAAATATTTAATTTCAGTTTAATTGACATATGTATTTGATTTATACTTATACAAAATTAATTATATTCTTTCATTCATTGTACGTGGTATCCATAAACTTAATTTATCCCTTAATTAGAGAACTTATAAGTTTTATTGATATTCACGATTTTTTTAGTCATTTTTCAGTCGTTATGGTCTAGGATACGAACTAGAAACGTCCGTCACCCATCTGTTTAACGGATGAAATGTATTTTATATCCATTTTAATATATTAGAAAATATATCTCGAGTAGGTTGTCGACGTGAATAAAAAAATATAATATAGGTAATTAAAATTTTAATTTAATTGGTGGCCAAGAAGAATCATAATGACGTCGTGTCAACCCATATTAATCCCACAGCTGGGACACGGGGCTCCCCTCAATCGAAGGGGTTTAGAGCATACTCCACCACGCTGCGGGTTGTCTCCTGCATTGTCGCAATTTGCACACGCCTTCCGACGCCCCGTCATCAGTTATATATCCTTGTTGTCTGGGTCCATCATAACCTAAAAATATTTTGTTCCTACTAATTTTACCCGTAACGGATTGCTGTCATATAGAATTCTGTACCTTAATATCACGAATTTATTTTATAACAAATATTTACAAACATTTGTTACAACAAATTGAATATATATTTTATAAATTAGTTCGGTTTGTTTTATTCGGTTTGTAAAGATGTTACTACAGTAATATACAAATAATTTATGTAAAAAGTTCTTACCATGAAACTAATACAATATCTAAAAATTTTATTATCCACGCAAATGTATGCTTCGTTTAGCAATTACAAAGAAATATTTACTGTTAAACATGTTCTCTATGGTAACAAAATTATTTGACAATGAGAAGTCAACATTATTAGCATTAGAATGCTTTCGTCTCGTCTGTTAGCGTGACGCAAATGAAAATTCTGCGACAAAAAACAATGGCTGTTTCTAAGAATTCTTTTTTTGACTTGTGAGTTTATAATAACTTATATTAATGATCAAAATATACTCGTAAATAGATTTTTTGGTGGAACTGTATTAATGTGCAACTAGTTCATAATCAGCGCAGAAAATATATCCACTTTGTCATCCATTGAACCAAACCAACCTTGCCTGCACGTAGCGCACTGACAAAAGAGGCTCTGTCAAAAGATAAGTAAGTAGGGCAAGTTGGGCAACTTGGACTTGGGAAATACGTCCACCTTACAGAATACCGCAGCCAAATAGCAATTCCCTTGAAGGTTATTGTGTTCCTGCTAGTGAGTCAGGTAACCATAAAGGAAAGAGATGCAGTGTGTCGAGCGGGTGTGACGGGGCGTGTGTGCGATATTTCATTTTGTAAGAGTTTATATGGCTACACGGCTTCATATTAGGCGGGTTATAATGCTTGTCTACTATGACGGAGGGTGTGAGTGGAGAGAGAGAAAGAATGGTATTGCTTCATAATTGTCATAGTATATTATGCTGCAAGTAATCATTAGAGTGCATGAACTTAGTGAATGGAGACTTGTTATTGGCATATGATAATATATAGATATTGATAATATTTGTTAACATGTATTGAACTATTGAACTGTAAGACTCTCAAATATATTTTAATAAAAATATATAAACCGTGAAAAAGAGCAGTACGCGGGACAAAACTTGTCTGGAACCGCACAGTACGTGACCACTTAGGCTCCAATGTGTGAGGATGAATTCCCTGTCGATGGCGAGCGGTGCGACTGTACAACGAGGCCGTTGGCATCATGTCAAACAACTCCTCTGAACACACCCCATTGTACAGACGGTAGAAAATACAAAGGGGCGCAAAATCTCTTCTCAGACTTAAAGGTTCTAAACCGTCTGTTAGTTTGGGATCGTCGACAATCCTCACAGCGCGCCTTTGAATCAAGTCACAAGGTGCAAGCTGGTATCTAGGCGCTCCCGCCCATAGATGGCAATAGTACTCCAAATGCGGCCGTACTTGAGCTTTGTAAAGCATAAATCTTTGCCCCGGATTGAAGTACTGCTTCGCCCTGTTGAGCGCACCTAGTTTCTTCAACGCCAGCTTGACCTTCCCCTCCAGGTGACAACGAAACTGGACATCGCTGGAGATTTCAACTCCAAGAATCCCAATGTTTTTGGCGATGGTAAGGGGTGTGTTTTGGAATTGAGGAGCCACAGCAAAAGGGGTTTTCTTAGCGGTGAACGCGCAGACTTGTGTCTTAGTGGGATTGAAATCAACCAGGTTCTTTCGCCCCCAATCGGACACACTATTCAGTGTGCTCTCGATCTTCGACACAAGCAGTTCGCGGCTCTCCTCCACCAGAGAGCGGGGAAAATATATTTTTTTACGGGATACGAGGTTTATTGAGGAAATAGAAGATTCCTGATAGTGTTTTTCGACATGACCCTAAAGACGAGTCGAGACTCGAGACCAATAAAATGAAGAAATTGAAAGTCGGACTCTAAGGTACCCGTATCCAGGGCCGTAAAACATTAATATATATTTTTTTTAACAAATGTTACCCGTTCACTCCCTTCAGTACAAGACAATGTTCTGACTATAGTATCCAACGATGTTTTACCGTTAGTTCCATAAACTTATTTAAAATGATTGTTAAACTTTTAAAACTAACGCCGAAGAACTATAAACTCCGTGGCTCCTGATGCATAATATAACGGGTATATGGCGGATATTATCGAATAGCTTCTTTATTCTATTTGCTTTTGCTTACCTCGCCGGGCATGATGCAGTGCGGATGCTGCATTTGCATAAAAGCGTCCATTATCCACAGCTTCGGCCAAATAAAAATCAATAGGTGTCGAGCACACACCGACATAAATATTAATATAGGCACACGTTCGGTTTAAGAGAGATCTGAAATGCTTTTAAACTACCATTCTATTGTCATCACATTTTTTGTGATTAAAACATGTATGTTTATTTTTATTACAGTCTAACGAATCGCCGCGGCTTCGCGCATGTGGGATCATATCATCATCAGCCTAGTACTGGTTATAGGCTTTCCCTAATGCTTTCCACCAAATGCGATCCTCCACCTTCCGCATTCAGCTGAATGAAATAACTACAAAAAAGCAGCTGCTTTCTTGAAGTTATCTAACCATCTATAAGAGGTGACCAATGCCATATAAAAGGCGTCCAGTGCCATATAAATGTGGCCAGTGTTTTGAAGCCGCCCTAAAGCCACTGACTTGGTTTAACGACTGTCATCTAATGACAACCGCTGGGACGAACGGCTCCGAATGAGGCAGGAGTCAATATTTACAGCGAATTCGTAGAATCCGCCGCATTACCTAACGGCTAGCTTTTATTAAAAAAATGACGAAGCCATTAATTTAAAACCGCCCTTTTATCATATTAATATCCTAGTAAATTATCACATAGTTCACTCTTATTACTAATTGATCACAAGACAAACCTAACAGGGGGGGGGGGGGGGGGGGGCTACCGGCTAAGCTGAAGTCGATTCCCGTCGGATTGTTTGATCACGAAAATCAAATTTCTGCTTAGATTTATGGTACCTACTTGTGTTTAGCTTATCTGGTAAATAGCCTGGAGCTCTACAGACTACCTAAGCTGAATATGTTTGACAATAACTTAAACCTGCTAAAACGTAATGCGTATTTTTCACATAAAAATATTCGATGGTAATCGGCTTCGGCTTCGGCGGTAGGGCGGTAGGACCTGCCCCCTTACCACCATCTCTTATTGCGACTCAATAACTGAATAGATTGCTTATTCATACCAATGAATAAGCGACTCTATTTCAAATGCAATAGAGTCGCTTATTCATTGGTATGAATAAGCAATCTACTCAATTATTGAGTCGCAATAAGAGATGGTGGTAAGGGGGCTGACCACACAGAAAGACAATTTAAAAACACTTAAAGTTATCCGCTATGTAATACGGCGATTCTACAGATTAGCCGCGACATATATCTATATGTCGCGTATATCTATAATAGAAGAGTATTAATTTATTCATAGATAAAATGACAAAAAACGCCGATTACAATTTTGATTACAAATACAATTTTGGATCTCCCAGTCATTCATCAGTCAGCTGTCTTCAATTTGTCATTTTATTTATTTGCAAGAATATGTGACTTTTAAGTCACATACTCGTAGTATTATACAGTTGTCAAAATATACATTGTCTTACATGTATAACTGTATTAAACCTGCATGCAAGTGTGCCAGTACGTAAGTACATAAGTTTAAATTAAATATCTGTCAACTAGTCGGCCATACGTATTTGTCGCTAATAAAGATTTATAGTAGGGTCCACCGTTCTATAATTTACAAAGTCGTTATTAAAGACTTAATACGTTTTAATGCTATAGAACGTTTATGACTAGTGATTATTGGCATCTCCCTTTTAGCTGTTTATTAAACCTTATAAAACTTTCTAAGAATATGACTGTTCATTTTTACATCTTGGATATGATATACTACAGTTTGAATAAACACAGAATATTGAAAGTAAGTAAGGGGAGCTCGATGGCGTCGTTGCGCGTGGCAGTCTAATTAATCACGCAAGTCAAGCAACGTCGACCGCAGCCTGTCTATGGATGAGTTTATTTATCTCGAGTTCCTCCGTACTTCGGAGGGCACGTTAAGCCATCGGTCTCGGCGGTTGTCGTTAGATGACAGTCGTAAAGCTAAGTCAGTGGCTTTAGGCGGCTTGAAAACACTGACTTCCGCCAATCCGCAGTTGAGCAGCGTGGTGAGTATGCTCAAAGCCCCTTCGATCGAATGGAGACCCGTATCCCAACAACGATGATTGAAAGTAAGTGGGGTAACTAAACTCACTTACACGAGTTGCACCTTGTCGACTAGGATACATGTCTCTAACGAAAGAAAGGTTGGGAATGCCGAGTCCGATTGAGGAAAAACACAGATGAGAAGAACAAATTCTCTTTGAAGTTGCTATTTGAGTGAGTGAGACCACCAGATTTCATACCAGATGTCATTGTATTGAAGTGTCTATAGGCTCCGGCACACGTAAAACGTTCTTCTTTAGACTTCAAACCATCAGGTTCATCAATCAAGACAATCTAGATTGTTTGTCTGCGAGGAAGCACTTGATCAGTACTCCTGATATTTTGTGATAGTAATGTTTTCATTTGCATATTATACTAGCTGACCCACAAACCCGGCAAAAGTTGTTTTGCCATATGGCAAATTTGCCATCAACCCCTAATTATATGTATATACATAGAGGAGCTCGATGGCGTCGTTACGCGTGTCACGTCTAATCGAACACGCAAGTTAAGCAACGTCGGCCGTAGCCTATCTGTGGATGGGTTTATTTATCTCGAGCTCCTTCGTGCTTCGGAGGGCACGTTAAGCCGTCGGTCCCGGCTGTTGTCATTAGATGGCAGTCGTTAAGTCAAGTCAGTGGCCTTTAGGCGGCTTGAAAATACTGGCCTCCGCCAACCCGCAGTTGAGCAGCGTGGTGGAGTATGCTCTAAACCCCTTCGATTGAGGGGAGACCCGTATCCCAACAGTGGGATGATTATGGGTTGATGCCGAAACATATAATTAGGGGTTGATGGTAGAAGAGCGAAAATTTGAACTTGTATGTATTTTTCAATGCCATTGTACGTTATGTTCATAAAGTTTATGAACTACCTCAGTTCACGAACTTTATTACACTATCAAAAGTAAGAAACTCACACTACATAAAACAAACGAGAATTAAACGTACAATGGCGGACTTATCCCATAATCCATATCATCTTGTAATGGGGTGTAAGAAATTCATCAATATCTTTGGTCTAAACCCAACTTCAACTGCACGCGGTATTATTAAAATTCAAAAAAATCGTGATGCACCCCAATACCTTCGTTGCCGTTTTCCACTTGTACCTAATCCTACCCGTTTCCAGCGCCCTTGTTTTACCAAAACTTTGAAATATCTCACATCGAACACATGTTTTCTTTCTTCTTTTATTCATTTACTGTTCATGCGGCACAGCTTTGGAACAAACTGCCTGGGCATATTAGAGATAGCAGTACTGTGGCTACTTTTAAAAAAAAGCTAAAGGAAAGGAGCACTACCTTACTCATGACGAGTGATAAGTTCAAATTAATATTTTATTGTTATAAGATACTAAGATATTATGCATAGCTTGCTTGCCATGTAAAATTTCATTATGCGTAGTAGGGTTGGCTGGAAGAAGTCTCTTGAATAAGCTCACCTTTGTATACTCGTCTGTTCATTAACTTCTGTATTTGCAAGGAGTTTTCATGAAAATTTCAATGTAATTATAAATTTGATATTCTCTCCGACGTTATTACGTAATAGTGAACATGTCTAAAACATAGCTATTTCAACAATAGTTATATTAAGGCTGTGGAGTCTATCTCAAATTAATTAATAATAACAATAAACCAGAGGTAGCTAGCTGTTTAATTATCGCCCGAGGTACTATCTCGCGCCATAGACGAATGAATTTACTGAAGGGGCCATAATTTAGAACACAAATCAAATGAGATTTGTTGTTGCTATGGAATGTCTATCCATCTCTGATGCTATGTCACCGGGTCACCGTAGGTTACTTTATGACAGTTATAAACATAATTAGTTATAAATAACTATACAACAGAATAATGTGTATTCAGATTCCGAAATGAACATTGATGTTTAATATTAATGAATGTGGGAACTAAGAGAAATAACAAGAGAAAGCCTAAGCTTAACCTTTCTTAGGGCCTTTATCGGACGCGGGATTCCAAACGGTATGTATAAGGTTTAAAAAATAATATCTTCAGAAGATATTCTCAGAGGAGCACCAATGACTCTACATATATGTTATATATAGAACAGAGCCTATATTATAAAGCTTTTCTATACTACATTGGACCACAGAGAAACATACCGCCAGCCTGATGTGTAGCGATTAGCCATTTGAACACTCGCAACATGAAATATTGCACGCCCTCCGTCAACGCAGCAACTCCTTCCTTTCTGGTGACCTTACTCACTCGCAGGAACACAATAACCCTCATGAGAATTGTTATTTGACTACGATATTCTGTGAGGTGAAGGTACGTCACCGGACGGGCATTTACGAATTAGATGACTGATGAGAAGCGGTGACCAATAGACGTTTGCAACATAGACTATATCGCTTACGCGCCATCAGTCTATATAAAAAGTGTAAGACGTATCTGAGTATATGGGCCCAATGGCTGAATAAATAATTTCATTTCATTCCATTTCACTCCATCGCACGAATTCCTTTCTTCCTGGCAATTTTACTACTCGCCGAAACCAATAGATTTATAACATAGGATTGTCACTTATTAAGCAGTTTGTGTCTATGTCGCAGTAATGAAATGAAATTATTTTATAAATAATATGCTTATTTTTTGTCATTTGTTCATTAACCGACTCCAAAAAAGGAGGAGGTTCTCAATTCGGCTGTATTTTTTTTTAATGTTTGTTACTTAATTGGTCCCATATTTTATTCATCATTATCATCAACCTTTGTTCCAAATGTTTGTGAGTAATGTATGTGGAGTCGGTTTTTTTTTGTTAAAATTATCCACTAGCATTTCGGTATTGACCATTGGCGAAGAAGAAATGCTTGAAAGAAACTTGCCAAGATAGGTCTCTTGTTAATGGTTCTTGTTGATGGGTCTCGAGTTTATTGAACAGTTACAATTTTTTTTTTTTAATACTACGACGGGTGTTAGACAAGCATACGGCCCGCCTGATGTGAAGCGGTTACCGTAGCCATTTTTACGCTCGCAACATAAAATATTGTTCGCGCGCCGCCACCCCCGCTGCCAACGCAGCATCTCCTTCCTTTCTTTAAAATTAATTTGAATACACATTTCATAGTTAATGTATCAAATATTTGATTTAGATTTTGTTTTGATATGTAAATATAAAAGTAACAATAAATGAATACAATGTCAAATAATTGATGTATACACATTACAATAATATGTATGTCAAATAATGTCAAAATAATTACATGTCCTATTGTACGAGTGTATATGTAGACATACATGTATAATAAAAAAAAAAAACATCATGAACACAAATCGATGCACAATAAACAGTTCATCGAATAGGTTGATACAGAACTCTGTGCTTGACATCCTGCGCTGAAGCTTTGCCAAACATTTTTATCGTCGTTTATAGTCGTCCGTTCTGTAATATGGTTTTTTACCAAAAATATTTTTTATCAAAAATTTGATTGCTTTTATCGGTACATTAAAGACTTTGGCAGTTTATTATAAAAGCGTATACAGATTATTACGGAAGAATTGTTAATCTTTCCAAGTGTTATGTTTCGGTATTATCAATTTATGATTGTTTCGCAAATTGATACCTGCACTACAGTCACTTACTTTAACGAATTACATACATGATATTTGCATAAATGTATTGAGATGCAACAGTAAGGATATTTATATTTTTGAAAACTTCTCGAAGTGAGTCCCTAGAACCCATTGCATAAATTGATTGAATAGCTCTTTTCAGTAAAATGAAAATTGTCTCTATATCGACAGCTTTAGCCCTCAGTAATATACCATATGACATAATGCTCTTCAAATAACTAAAGTAGACCAGCCGTGCGGGAGGTACATCTGCCAATCGTCTGATTCTCCTGACTGCATACTCAGCAGAACTACAGGCCAGTTTAGTTGTGTGGGGCCCCCACTGCAATTTCGAGTCAATTGTAATACCAAGAAATACTCTGTCATTATCAAAGCCTAAGTTTTTATCATCTATAACTATATTTAAATCAACTTACCTTACGTCGGGAAGAGTGAATTAATACATTTATTTATTAGCTCAGCATATTGGCTCCCCTTCGCCTGATGGTAAGCGAAAAGAGGAGCCCCAATCGCATCGGCAATGGATGCATGATGCATACTTAATAATACCTAACTCAACCCTACGGTTAAGTTAGCATATTGTTATTTTTTAGGGTTCCGTACCTCAAAAGGAAAAACGGAACCCTTATAAGATCACTTTGTTGTCCGTCTGTCTGTCTGTCCGTCTGTCTGTCTGTCTGTCTGTCTGTCAAGAATTTCTATGTCGAGAATGCGTGGAGGTATCAAGCTGAAATTTGAACTGTATACTCAGGTCTACGGTCCCATGAAGTTGTAAAAAAATCTAACTGCTAAGTTTACGTAGAAAAAAGTTACAGCCTTTTATTCAGCAAAAAACGCATATTTCGACACACTCAAGGGAATCAAAACCTATAGGGTACTTCCCGTTGACCTAGAACTATGAAATTTGGCAAGTAACATCGTTATAGACTACAAGTACAGGAATAAATCTCAAAACTATACATTTGTAAATAGATCTTAAGAAATAGGGGGTCTATATTTTTTATAGGGTGTCGAAATTTCAAATTGAAACTACTAGTTCAAATGGGGTATCATATGAAAGGGCTTGATGTACACATTGCAAAATATATTTTATTTATTTTTTTCGACGCATTATTTCTTATTTATAATGAAAAATATCAAATTAATATTGATACTACGTACCTACGGAACCCTCGGTGGGCGAGTCCGACTCGCACTTGTCCGGTTTTTTTTATACTACGTCGGGTGACAGACCGCAGCCATATTAAAGCTTGCAATATGAAATATCCAACCCCGCTGCCAACGCAGTAACTCCTTCATTTCTGATGACCTTACTCACTCGCAGGAACACGACAACCCTCAAGGAATTTGTTATTTTCTGCGCTGCGGTAGTCTGTGAGGTGGAGGTATTTCCTCAATCGGGTAGCTTACAATTACGCTGTACCCTATCTCTCTTTTGCCAGATCGCTATTCGGCAGGGCACCACGTTTAGGTGAGGTTTGCTTTGGCTCTAAAGATCGTGGTGATAGCTTACATCCCTAAAATAAATTAAAAATCAACAACGCGGTTTAGAAAATCTCGATATTCTTTATCTTATGTATAACCAACAGAGCATCTATAAAACGTTGTGGAGATCTCAACACAGTCTTTTTAGACACACTCTATTATTTCTAGGTGACAAAACTTATTCATATTCATCATGTCACTGCCCTCCGGACGATTTCAGCTGGCGCCGCTAACTGTATTTCATGACTAAATGGATACAGTTACAGCGATTGAGCTTTGTTTAGGTAACTTCAGCGATTTCCGCAGTCAAAAAATCTAAACAAATAACATTTTGGTGTATCAGTCCGTATCGTTCAAATGAACAGATTACCGAAGATTATCACATTACTTAAACTTTTTAGTTAATCAAGACAACTAAAAAATAAATAATGTGTTACAACTAGAGAAGGACAAAATGCCGGGTATTTACGATAAATTCTCAATAAAAGCATGTAAAAGCTCAGAAAATGCCCAGTTTTTGAGCGTAAGTAAGGAATTTATATGTACTCTTAAATAATTTATCGCAAATCGTATCGTATAGCATTTACGATAATATTATACCACATTATTTACGCTTAAAAAAATTATTTAATTAATCGACACCTAAAGATTACATCGGGATATTCAGTCTACAATATAAAATCTCTCCCTGTTCAAAGTTAATAGCCGTTGATTTATATTTCTAGTATATCATAATAGAAAGTACACAGCGGTACCTGGTACCTACAGAAGTTATTTTAGTTAGGTACCTAGGTCCTTCGCAATTCAGAGATAGCAAGAAAGCTAGGTACAAGTGTACCTACTTTACCTTCCGAAGTCGGAACTCGAATATTCATTTGATTTTAAAATAAACGTTTGCATCGAATTCAATAAAATCGCGCCAACTGTTACTTTTGGAATACGAAAATCTATTCATATATGGGTAGAAATATCTGTTGAAGCGGAAGAATTGCGATCGAAATTGTCATTGCGCGTTGAAATTACGTGAATGTGGTTCGTTTGAAGCGTGTTAACCGATCTGTGAATGGAGTTAAAACTAAAAATAACTCAGCATTTCAGACAATAACACCCATTTACATGTCGGGTGCGGTCATAGCTGCGTTATATAAAATTAGTGAGTTGTAAGAGCAAGCGGCGGCGGCACCTGTTTCCGGCCGCGGACGGGGCACTAACTCAGCGATCCCGGATCCCACCGACGCTACATTTAATTCTTATGTTTGAGCCACTCCGTTAGCGATTATCAACATTAACTACTTACTAAAATTCGTCGTGCATGGCAGTTGAGCTTCACTTGGTAAGTCATTTTCTTAGGCGTTTAATGTCTTATTTGCCATATTGCTGTCTCTCACATTGCCAAGAGAAGAAGAAAAATTCCGAAAGCTTCCTACTCCTATTAATATCTTCTGATTAAATTCGTTGTGAGTTAACAGAGCAAGGCAACCATAGTTTTATATCCGGAACTGCAGTAAACTTCATTGTTCATTGCCTTTTTTGGTCAATTTAGTCGCCGCTGTTAATTCTCATACACAGGAGATGCAGTGGTGGTAATGGTGAACCCAGGTGACGTGCACAGGCATTCTCGTACGCTATTGCGTAGACCAGAAACATCTTACTAAAATTCTGCATGTTTTATTTGGTGTTTGCTATCGGTACCTCAAATATAGCTAATTTATTGGCTTATTTGCGATAATATTACTTTTTATTTATGTCATAATGTTATTTATAGTAGAGTGTACAATGGCGCAAAGTGCATAAAATTTGTGGAATCTTTATACTACGTCGGGTGGCAGACAAACATACGGCCCGTCTGATGTGAAGCGGTTACCGTAGCCATATTAACGCTCGCAACATAAAATATCGCTCGCGCGCCGCCACCCCCGCTGCCATCGCAGCATCTTCTTCCTTTCTGGTGACCTCACTCACTCGCAGGAACACAACATCAAGGGAACCGTTATTTGGCTGCGGTATTCTGTGAGGTGGAGGTACATTCCCCAGTCGGGTAGCTTACAATTACGCTCCCTACCTCTCTTTTCGCCAGAGCTTCGTTTGTCAGTCAGCAGGGTGCACCGCGTGCAGGTGAAGTTGGCTTTGGTTCAAAGATGTTGATGAACCACTTACACCCCATATATATATATATATAAATAAAAATATTTAAATCACCGCTGTCGAGTTCCAAGAAGTCGTGCAAATGTATATGTTGCGTCCGTATATGAACTATTGATAAACCAATAGTATTTCAATACCAACACAAGCGTACTATAGAGATAGCGCGGTAATTTTGAAATTGTTTATGTGGTATGGGGTTTGAAAGCAGCAAAACTAAATACCGACTATTTATTTTTTATTTAATTATTCAGCAATTTGTCAGGATAGACCATGTCCTTTTGTGTCCTTCAACTGCGCTACTGCTGGAACCCCCGGAATAATTATTTACATGATTCTGTTGTTCACTATATTGCATTGCATAATTTAAGCAGATTAGTTTCGTAAACTTTTTTGAGAGCTTTTTACACTAAGGTTCAACTATTTGAGTATAAATTACCTGCATTTTTTCTCTAAGTTTATCTTGAAATCAATCGTCGTCCAGATTGCTAGCAAATGTTTCTTTCTAGCAAATGTTGGTATTATCGGGAAAAGGTCAATGCACAGTACCACCGTCTTCAAAATTAACCACTATACTATATAGGTCAGTCAGTGCATTTTGACAGAGTGCATAATAAATTATTAAAATATTTTATTTCTTTCTTTTTCAGTCTTTGACTGTGATTGCCTCTGCAGTGGTAGATAACATAAGTGACGAGCACTGTCTATTCCCGCATCTTGGAACTCGGAAGTAGAAACTACAACGCTCAGTTCTCATAGACACAATACAAAATGTTTTAAAAATTTCGTCAACATCTTGTGGCTTGTGGTTTTTATCGCGGTAGTATATTAACATGGGCAAAGCCAAGGGCACGAGCTAGTTAGTTATAAATAAAAAAATCAAAATATATTTTATTGTATATTTTATCACGCACCTATATGTACCCTATACTGTAAACCTAGATTTTTGATGAGAATTGGTAAAATAATGTGATTTTTCATTTGTAGTCATTACACGTATTGAGCCCTCGTCTACAGGCTGATTTTATTAGTATTTACATTTAGAAACTTACCAATTTGAAGACAGTAAAATAAATATTGTCAGTCTATACTGAATTACACTACAGAATTTTAACCATACTCTGAAAATCACTTGCAGACGTATGTTTAAATATTTTTACGTAAATCTGATATTCAGAGCACAATCAGATAAATAATAATGTCTTTCTAGATATGTCGCAATATTACAAAGTTATTACACAATGGACTGTGATCAATATCATTATCAGCCTGTATTTAGATACAGGCTGACGGAGCCACTGCTGGATATAGGCCGCTCATAATGATTTCCGCCATATGCTGTTCTCAGCAACCAGCTGTTTTTTTTTTCTGGAGATTCGTAGCCCAGCATTGGAATGAATATTGTTTGACGAATAAACAAGTATATAATAAGATGAAACTATAGTATTTCAAACACTCGCTATTTCTGTGGCCACACGCTTACACTGCTGCGGTTTCTGGTTCCGCCGGCTGCTGCTGACTATTAACTTAATTTCAATCCCACTTTTTTCCCCTTACTTCTTTTCGTTAACGCGTATTGTTACGCTGAATAGTTTTACAATTCATTTAGCAATGTTTGATGTGTTTTACTTACCATTTACTGTGAGGGTTTACAGCCTATACTTAAAAATTGTTTATTGTTTAAAACACGTATCTTTTGTGAAAGATACAAAAATTGCTTCACGACAGACAAGACTTGCGCTTTTTTGCCATCCTAATTTTTTCAGTACTAGAAAAGAATACAAAAAATAAATATATATACGATTCAGGACCTAAATGAGGTTGCAATTTGCGCCGTACTCACGAGTACAGGTCCTTCAAATTTTAAATAATAAGAGGACTATCGTCATCGACACGATAAGAAGAATACAAATGATAATGAAGAATGCACTAAAAATCTCGTTTTTTTATCATGAGTCATATTGAAAGTTTCAGGATCTGGCCACTTAATAAAAGAAAAAAAAAACAATTATAGAATTGGAAAATGGAATTCTTTGGTAACATGATACTTTATAATTTGCTATCTGTCATTTGTTTTTTCATTGGGGCGTCCTTTCAAAAATTGTGTGTCGCTATCAAAATGAATTTAACTTTGGAAATTTTCATTTAATGATTTTCGCTTTGGCCTAAGTCAACAAGAGAGTTACCAAAGATTTCAATTGGCATTTGGTGATGAAGCAACATATCGCTGTTCTGTGTATTCTTGGTTTGGAGAATTCAGACGTGGCTATGATCATCTTCAAGACGAGGTACGGCCGGCGACAGAGGCACAGCATAGTAATACAACCAGTACTTTAACTTCATACATGACAAGCTCGGTGGTCGAATGGTTAGCAATGGCCACTTTGGACTCCGAGGTCGCGGGTTCGATTCCCGCACAAGACAAACATTTGTGTGCATGAACATGTCTGTTTGTCTTGGTCTGGGCGTTTTCTATGTTTTATAAGTATGTATTTACAAAAAAAATGTATTTAAGTACATTTATCAGTTGTTTAGTACCCATAACACAAGCTTTGCGCTTAAATTGGGACTAGATGGCGATGTGTAAATTGTCCAGAAATATTTATTTATTTATTATTATACTAGCGCCCAAATCGGCGCACGCACACAGTCAAGCGTCCGTTACACGACCGCTCAGGAAGTTTTGGTGCGCTGCGCACCAAAACGTTTTTGCGCGCTAGTATGAAGTTAAAGTACTGGTTATATTACTATGCTGTGACAGAGGTTAAATAAAAATACAAATACTTTATTGTTGAACATAGATATTTATAGGTAACACATTACACTTTATCAGTCTCTCCATGTACTGTTCTTGGTTGGACGTACAATAATCAAAACAATCTTTATATATTTTACTTTTTCAAATTATACTTAAAACTTAATTCTTTACAAATTACAAAATATATTATTGACGCCGTATTGGAACAGTCTTCTAACTAGTCTTATTTATTAGAATCCAGCAACTTTCAATTTGCCCGAAGTTAGTCTATGTCCGGTGGTACATAAGTGTAAGACTGACTACTGATCACGAGCCGGTTATTATATACTAGCGATTAGCCCCTGCCTCGCAGGGGTGGCACTGCACCCCTATGTAGCCTATGAAGCTCACTATTCATGTGTCTTTCTGTGAGCGATTTTTTCTTTATTATGCTCAAAAATTTCTGATATTATGGATTACAAGAAATTATAAACAGTGCAGTAGAAATAAATTATCAATTTATAATAGGTCTTTACCTATGAAATTGCCGTTCTGCAGTACTGGCCATTTCAAATCAAAATATTTTTTGTTTGGCTAAGAATTCTAATTTCAAATTAATTTTATTTTAAAAACATGGAATTCTTTTTCCAAAAGTAGTCATTTGTTTATTGATTAGTGTTACATTTTCATCGCATTTCAATCTTTTTCGTCATCATGGATACGTTAAAAATTCGAGTAATTATGGAATATGAGTACCGTCGTGGCAGCAACGCGGCACAAGCGGCACGCAACATCAACGACGTTTACGGAGCTAACACTACAAACCAACGCACCACCTGTTATTGGTTTGCTCGCTTTCGTTCTGGAAATTTCGACCTGAAAAATGAACCTCGCGGTCGTCCGAACACTTTGGTCGACAATGACGAATTAAAGGCGATTGTGGAAGCTGATGATACACAATCTACGGCTGAATTAGCAGCAGCTTTCGACGTTAGCGTCAAAACAATATTGGCCCATTTGCGTCAAATTGGCAAGGTTAAAAAGGAAGCTTGACAAATGGGTGCCCCACGAACTCAATGATCGCCAGCGCGAAGTACGCCTCGAGACGTGCCTTGCACTGCTCAACAGACACACAAATGAAGGAATTTTGAACCGCATTGTTACCTGCGATGAAAAATGGATTCTGTTTGATAACCGCAAGCGCTCAGCGAGTTGGTTGGATCCTGGTTCAGCACCTAAACAATGCCCTAAACGAAAACTTACCCCTAGAAAAGTGATGGTCACTGTTTGGTGGTCTAGCGCCGGTGTGATTCATCACAGCTTCTTACCAAACGGGGTGAGCATTACTGCAGATGTGTACTGTGAATAACTGAACACAATGATGGAGAAGCTGGCACGTCTCCAACCAGCATTGGTCAATCGCTCGTCTCCGCTGTTCGGATTCTTCCGTATCTCGCATGTGGTTGCAAATTTATGATTAATGTAACATATATACTTGTTTTAACCTAATACAAGTATGTGAAGTATGCAAACAATTTGTAACCAGGACAAGATTTGCCTAGGTGAAAAACATTTTTTTATGAGTTTAGATGAGTTTCCGAATGTTGAAACCACTCCAAATTACTTGAGAATGTAGGTACTGCCTCACGAAATATATGGTAAAGTCGCTACTAGTACCACAATTTTGGTTTCGGAGTTATTAAAGAATCGGATATTTTGTCCGTTTTCGCCATCTTCCGAACTTTCAAATCGATTGCGAATTTAAGGTGTTCATGTTCATATATGATTGTAACGATATACTGAAAATTATTAGTACCACAATCAATGTAAATTGAAGCCTTATTTTTTGCCAATTCTACTGCAACTTAACCAAAAATACAAATCTTTTCTCTTCATAATATTATAGTAGATTTATGTAGGTACTAATATTGTACGGTACGCAAAAATAAGCATCTGGTATAACCTTATATTTGCTGAGTTGGCGTGATCTAGGGAACAGATCTCCAGGTGTGCAGCCGGGTGTAATATCAAACACAACTTTGTTGTATACTCACCAAATATTAGCAATAATAATTTTAAATTCTAAGTAACTTTGTTAACTGTTTCACACGGTAAAATGCATCGGAGAATTCCATGCATGTCATAGTTTTCGTGTTGATGTAACTATTAAGATATTGACGAAGGCAAATATTTACAAATTCTCACATAAAATCACACCTTCTTCTATCATTGTGTTTTACTCACGCAACATACTCACATTCTAACACACACTAAACGCAATCAAATAGACCCTTTACTTACACTACTCACCTTACACACAGTCATGCTCTATTACTGCGTGATGTATCTCTGGAAAGTGATTGATTAAATAAATACCCACTGTATTGCTATGGAAGGATGACTCCTACTGGTACAGGTCAGACTCAGTTGTCAACATCACAAACACAATGAGAAGCCATTATTTTTACAGATTAGTACATCAGTCCAGTCAGTCGCCATTTGGTCATTGTTGCCTCTCTAATGTTTGTAAAGTATCGACTGTTGATAACAAAATAAACATTTTATATTTGTAATATTTCAAGCCATCGATGTTTCAGAAGACAAGTCGACTAGATCTTGAGTCTTGGCAGTATTAGATAGAAATAATCTAAGAAAAATAAATAAATCTAGAAATTTAAGACGATGCCACTTTTTGTCAGTAGATAAAAAAAACAAATGCGAGTCGGACTCGGGCAGGACATAGAGGTATAATTATTATCTACAAACAAAGAGTTCTGTATTTGTATACGACTTGGAGTATCTGTGGCAGATAAAATAGATAAATAGTATAGATGCCATACGTACGTTACTACGTTACATACCGTATTATAAACTTCGACCATTATACGTTACTACAAAGATGTTTTTACAGTACCATCCGAAACAATTTATATGAAACTCGTAGCTGATCAATTTATGCTTTAAGGAGATTTATGCAGCGCTCCAGCGCCGTCATCGAAAAAATATCGTAGCTCGTAAATAGAGTTAAGATTGTAAATTTTCTCTGTAACTTCCCTAGGAAATACTTACATAAAGTATTTTTAGGTCACCTAGGTAAATTTTTGTTAGTTATTCAAAACGTTATGATTACTGTTAGAACCGATCACTTTTTGCAATAATATGCGATCTATATATATTTGTACCTTCAGTAAAAAGAGATTCAAGTAGAGATGTAGCACTTTTGATATTACGAATCAGTAAAAAAAAAATGCAATTTATGGCCAATGTCCTAGCGTTTAAAATGGAAAGTTAGTTTTCGTGCCAAATGATACACATATGCATATTTTCAGGTTTATTCTGAATTATTTAGTATGAAATAATACCACTTCCTTTGAAACATGATGAACCGGACTCGATTGTTTATTTATAAAGTATAAAAGTATACAACTGTTATAAACACGTTTTACACAATAATATGTACTATGACGGAAGCAAATTATTGCATTTTCATCAAATTTTACTCAATTATATCGAAACTTATCTTGATTTTCTCAAAGCATGATTTTTAAGTTGAATCACTTTTCACTGAATGTACAGAAAATATAAACGAAAAATTACAATCACTATCCTATTGATGAGTATAAATATAACTATGGTTTATGCTACTATGGTCTCGGAATAATAACAAAACTATTTTGAGGTCAGTACGTATTTGCTACTTTAAAATACTATCATGGGAGGAACGTGGTCTCAAATTACCAGGAGCTAGACTGAACAACCTGAAATTCGCAGATGATATCGTTCTCTTGAGTGATAACTCTGATGACCTCCAGATTATGATCCAAGAATTAAACGAAGCCTCCTTAAACGTCGGTCTGGAAATGAATCTCAATAAAACTAAAATCATGACCAATGATCCCATATCACCCACGATCAAAGTAAACCAGACAGTCGTTGAAAAGGTTGAGAAATATGTGTATCTGGGTCAAGAAATAAAGATGGCAAAAGATAATCAGGTGAACGAAATCGATAGACGCATACCTCTCATGTGGGCTGCCTACTCTAAACTCGACTTTGCCTTCAAAATGAATATAACAGCTGAACAGAAAGCCAGATTGTTTAATCAGTGTATTCTACCAGTACTTACCTACGGAGCAGAAACTTGGGTTCTGACAAGGGAGTATATTAATAAAATACAAGTCGCCCAAAGGAAACTGGAGCGGAAGCTCGTGGGAGTGACGCTGAGGGACCGTAAGACAAACACCTGGCTTAGACAAAAAAGCAAAGTTGCTGACGCCGTCAAACGCGTCGCTAGTTTGAAATGGCAGTGGGCAGGACACATAGCCCGTAAACATGGCTCATGGGGCAAGGCGGTCTTAGAATGGAGACCCTGGGAGGAAAAACGACCCAGAGGCAGACCACAAATGCGATGGAAAGATGACATCAAGGAAATTGCAGGAACAAATTGGATGGAAGTAGCGCAAGACCGAGAGAGATGGAGCAATCTGAAGGAGGCCTACACCAAATTGGTTGAGAATGGCTAAGAAGAGAAGAGAAGAAGACGTATTTGCTAAGAAAGGTAACCAATTCTACTTACTATTACACCCCGGCCATTCCATACAAATGTCGCGCAGTTTACTACTACCTGAACAATGGCGTCTGTGCAGAGCGTGAATGTACGTGTGTACGTGCGGAGCCATACAAAATGTCCATTTTGTATGGCTCCCATACAAAATGTTCTAGATTCGTCTCAGAGGGGAGGTGAGGTCGATACTAGAGAGGGGCAGGGAGCGGCCATACTATAAGTAGTACAAATATGCCATTACTCTGGAGCTAGCATATATGAGTGGCGTAGCGTACGCCGGTTATGTGCTCTCGTAGTGCACGCTGCATACCGACGTAAGATGACGCGACGAGCCATGTGCTGAGGGCTAAAGATCTATTTTTGGAATCAAAATATTCACTTATACTGTACTTATACTGTAGTGTGTTCTATACAGTATGGACTCTCCCTGTCACCCTCTCAAACTGCTTTTACAGTCAAACGTGGAGCAGTTTGTTCGATGCCGCACGCACACACCCGTATTCATGCTTTACACTAGCTTTGCGTTGAATATTCAGTAAGAACATAGCATTTGTATGTAGTTGGCAACTTCAGTGTGCCTAAATATAGTCCATTTTATATCTGTGTTTAATTTAGTTTGGCTCTAGGAGCTTGAGGCAGTTGGGCAGATTGTAGTACAAACTACGAAGTGATATGAAAATGAACAACAAACAATACACAATAATCCCGAGTTTCTTTAGTAAAATAATATTTGCTGAATTATTAGTATTCCATGTTATCGAATGATGCATATCAGACATTGGAACGAACGCAAACGAGCATCTAGCGTGAGGAGAACACATTTCATACCATGTTAATAACATTTAGATAAATTTCAATTAAAATTAAATTCTCTAAATTTAAATTACCATTTGACTTTACTCAGTAAGTTACAGGTAGAGAGGTTGATATAATAAATTCAGCATTATATTACCCTCTCTACCTGTAACTTAGTAAAATCTAAAGATTTTCTGAATCTTTCATACTTCATCAAGTTGCTTGAAGAACGACGTAGGGCTCACTCAGGATTTCAGCTGTGGGGATATTCGTCATTTTGTTATATTTTTTTTTCTTATACTACGTCGGGTAGCAGACAAGCATACGGCCCGCCTGATCTGAAGCGGTTACCGTAGCCATATTAACGCTCGCAACATAAAATATCGCTCGCGCGCCGCCACCCCCGCTGCCATCGCAGCATCTCCTTCCTTTCTGCCATTTATATGCCAGATTCCAACCAAACACACGGCCTAGCTGATGTAAAGGGGTTACCGTAGCCTGTGTACTCTTGGCATATAAGGGGTATTACTCACGCATTGGTAATCCGTCCACGTTAGGCCTCCTTTACACGCTAAGAAAAGTCGCCGGGCGTATGCCAGAATTCGTGTCGTTTCTACATACGAAATATGTACACTGCTTCCGCGCTGGCCAAGAAAAAAGTGTTGTCTGCGCTAGACATGACGCGCGACGTTTTGCTGCAGTGCGGTGGTTTTCGGGCCTAGATCCGACAAAATTCTTGTTGTGTATATGATGAATTGGTCCTATCTGCAGTAGACACGTGAAAATTCTAAGCGTGTACAAGAGGCCTTTATACCTACTACCACAGCTACTACAGTATCTCTCTCGCAGGAACATAACGCTACTCGAGAATATTGTTATTTGACTGTGCTTATTTGTGATGTGAAGTACTTCCCTAGTCAGACTCGACATGCCTTTTTTGAGGCATTTTATTCGCCATGATTTCATTTTACTAGATGCCAGAGTGCATAACGTACACATGTGAGATTGGCATTGGTATAACAGATGGTGGAGAATGGCACTTACGTCAAAATTCATGATTTTTGAAGATTAGTGAATTGTCGACTCACCGAGCACTGTCTATAATGTATAATATATATAACGTATAACATGGTTTTATTTATCTCGACGGGTTTATTTATCACGTGCTTCTCCGTGCTTCGGAGGGCACGTTAACTCATTAGATGTTAAGCCAAGCTCATCGTTAAGCCAAGTCAGTGCCTGAAACACTAGCCTCAGCCAACCCGCAGTTGAGCAGCATGGTGGAGTATGTTCTAAACTCCTTCGATTCTGTGCATCTGCTGTAGATGAGACGAGTTTGGCTGGGATGGATTTTCACATTAATCGGTTTTATGCCACAATATAACCTGGCTTTATCATAACAAACTCTTGCTTATATAAGTAAGCCTATTTATATGGCGGCAATAAAACAATTAACGAAATTTGAATACAAATAGCATAAAATATGTATTTGATTTTTTTGGTAAAATAATAGTAGTTTATGAAACTGTTGCATAATAAGGGTTATTAAAATACGAGTGTGAGTTTATAACATGAGCCGAAGGCGAATGTTATAACAGACCACACGAGTATTTTAATACCTAATTATGTACAGTTTCATACACTACTTTATCTAATCTCATGAAATATATGATAATAATATTTTAAATACAACCATGAAGTTAATTTAACAGCTATAATTCTTACTTATAAATCCATTTGCAGATCGAGCATGCGTAGTGCGCATGCGCGACGGCCGCGCGGCGCCGCGTTCACAGATTATGTAGAAAAATTTTGCATAGTTGCAATGTATTTGCATTGCAACCTGTTTAAAATACCTGTATGGCTGAAGCTGTATCGAAATGGTAAAAAAGTTATTTTACGATACAGTTGTCCATAGAAGAGCTGTATCAAAAAATAACTTTTTAAATTTATTTTGATAGCTTGTGCGTAAAGACTGTCATTAAGATACTGTGTTTAGTTTTTTAATGTGTAAATTTCAGTATGAGATTAGATAAAGTATTTTATAAAATGTAGTCGCCTACTATAACAATATTATGAAAGCCTTCTAGCTCCCTAAGATTTTGAATATACCCGAAAAACTTGAAAGTAATCACTTACGACAGACACTTTGCAATTACTACATACAAACGCGACTGCTAACAGATTAATATTTTCAGCTTAACGTTCTAAAACAGCTTAAAAATATATAGGTATTCATTGTTTCAAATTGAGTTTAGGCACCCATTGACTGAGCAGTTATAATATATTTTCTTCTTTCTTTCGATTTACACGTCACGTTTATGGAGTTGTGCGTTGAAAGGATCAAGGAGCTATTTTTCATATACAGAACGTAGATACTATTATAGTACAGAGAAGATCTATTATATTTTAGAAATATTTCTACATAATTACAGCTAGTAAATTTTACACTGTTCTTAATACACAAGTAGGTAAGAAAACACAAAAGTCCGTCTCTAGATAAGTGAAGGTGGCCATGTGTGGGTTTTCTTTTCATCTTTCAGTCAATATTGAATTTGGGCAGGCCGGGCAGGCACTCTTTGTACGCCAGATAGAATTAGGTAAGTATTACCTTTCACTCAAAACGAAACAAAAACAGTACAGAAGCCCAATTCTCGTAATTTTTCTACGAACGCAGATTGAAAGTTGACCGAATCGAGATTAAATTGTGAATTGACTAAAATTATATACTTGATTTCATTAATTAATTATTATCAATTCTTTTTGTTGGCAAAGTAACATTCTTAGTTTGTTTAATTTATACTCATATTACAATATAATCCCGCTTAAATTTTCATTTTGAAGTTACATATTGTGTTACGAGAATACTAAATGTGACATCGAGACTGGATCTAAACTGAATTTTGACTATATTTTAATTACGAGAATTGCCCCTTAGATGGCTGTACTTAGCTACATTACGATTATATAACAGTAGGTTCCGATTTGAACAACATTTTTGAAATTGGGAGTTTGAAATACGTATACTTTACGTATACTAACAATAGGGGGGAATGTATCCCTAATATACATATCACTACCGCAGTTGTAGGGATGGATCCTAATATTTTTTCACCACTAGGGATAAGTTTTCTGAGGTTTCTTTTGATATGATTTTTTTTTTATTTTTTTTTTATACTACGTCGGGTGGCAGACAAGCATACGGCCCGCCCGATGTGAAGTGGTTACCGTAGCCATATTAACGCTCCCAACACAAAATATCGCTTGCGCGCCGCCACCCCCGCTGCCAGCGCAGCATCTCCTTCCTTTCTGATGACCTCACTCACTCGCAGGAACACAACAACCCTCAAGGGAATTGTTATTTGGCTGCGGTATTCTGTGAGGTGAAGGTACATTCCCCAGTCGGGTAGCGTAAAATTACGCTCCTTTCATTTCATTCATTCATTCAATACGAGTATCCCCTCAATCGAAGAGGTATAAGATCATACTCCACCACGCAGCTCATCTACGGGTTAGCGGAGACTTAGCTGAGGATTAACTCAGTCATCCGCCGATTATTGTCCCGGCAAGACATTAGTGCTAATAAAAAAAAATTGGAAAGATAAAATACCTTTCTGTTTATAAAAAAACATGTTTAAACAATATGCTAATTACACCGCTTCCCGTAAAACATATAGAGATATAGTTTGATATAGATATAGTTTTGGTGCTTTGTTGCTACTTTTTAGTGCCGTGATGTTCGCCTATGTCCCGCCTATATATAAAATGCCATAACATCATACTGGAAGTGTTGCGGTCTACGAATAGTTGTCTGTACAAATCATATTTGAACTGCGCTTGGTACGATCAAAGATCTCATTTAGTTTGAGTTCGTGTAGCATCAGGCTTGACAAAATGGACGCATTACGTACTTTGACAATACTGATGAAGGCTTGGCATAGCTCCAACAGAATAGCCGGAATTATATGAACCGTAATGTGTTGATAAAATTTTATTTCAAAATGACGTAACCATTGTTAACATATAAAATAATTATTCCTGGACAAATTATAATTACTCGTAGGCCACCTAATCCCAAACTAAGCAAAGCTTTTACTATGGATACTAGAAAACTGATGAATATACTTAAATACATTTTGTTTTTTGTAAATACATAGAAAACATAGAAAACACCATGATAAGACAAACAGACGGGATTATGCACACAAATGTTTGTCTCTTGCGATATTCGAACCCGCGAATACAGATTCAAAGTAGCCATTTTACTATTATGTATCTCCTTTTAATCACGGATCAAGCCCGGTCATTTCATAGGCGTGCGCGGGGATATGAATCCAACGCGTTGAGGCCCCTTGAGAATGTTAATGTTATGTTCTACACACGCCAGGAGCGGGGGCTCCTGAATATATCAATTGAACAACATACCCATTGGCAGGTCTTGGCAAACATTGAGACGATTGCATAATGTGTGTTGGAAATTATATAGGCTATAGAAATTCTGGGTGGATTAGATAATGGTTTATTACAGTAGAGGGATGGACGCCTGTCATAACTACCGTTATCGCTCTACTCACTAGATGGACCCCCAAAACTGTCAGGAAACAGGCCGAGGTAACACCGATATGGTGTCGTTACTCACCAACAGCTCAACAGCTCGCCACAAGCTGCCCTGCGGGCTTTATGACTATTATTACTTTATACTACGCAAATCTATCTCCCCCCCGTCAGTGCAACGACTCCTTCCTTTCTGGTGACCTCATTCACTCGCAGGAACACAACAACCATCAAGGGAATTGTAATTTGGCTGAGATATTCATTAAGGTGGAAGTACTTCCCCCACCGGGCAGCTTACAATTACGCTGTACCGAACCTCTCTTTAGTAGTAGTTGACTAGTGGGCAGGTTGTATCACGGGCAGATCAGGTTGACTTTGGCTCTAAAGGTTGTAATGAGCCACTTGCACTATTACCCCATTTTAGCCATTCGACCACCGGGGTCGTAAAAATATTTTTTTATACTACATCGGGTGCCAGACAAGCATACGGCCCGCCTATTTACTATTTTTATTAAAATCCTAATCTAATACAAAATCTAGAACACCTTATCTACACTAGTACTTTTCACAAATACAAAGAAATGTATTATATTAGAATATGTTTGAAGCAAGTAAAATGAAACGACAAGTAGCTACAAATCGTTTAACCTCCGAATCTCACAAATGCCACAATGAAAACAGCTATTATTTTTATTCTTTAGAGTCTTCTAGTTAGGAAAATACTACGCGAAAACTGCTACATATACTAGAACTATATGTTCTAGTATATGTAGCAGTTTTCGCGTAGTATTTTCCTTTGTGGAATGGCGTGTGATAAACGTTTTACCACGTACGATACAAAAAACACTAGTGCCAACGGCAGACATGGGATGAAATTATAAAAGCAGTAAGTATAAAACCAGTCTTTGTTTAGATGTAATTTTGTTTAATCCTATATTATTAAACAAGATATTCTTATTATTTTATTTAAATAGTTGTCTTGGCCAACTTGCCAGAATATTATAAATATTTTGAAAAATGGAAAATTTCACCTAGTGCTGGGGGATAAAGATCTATTTTTGGAATCAAAATATTCAATCTGAAACCGCTTTAGCTAACATTGTATTGCTTATCGGAGTTTATTTTTTAATGTTTTTGTTTATCGCTTATGTTTTATTAATAGGTATTTAATAATATATGCTATGTCTACCTCGGGCAGGCTACTAAAGAAATCGATAGACGCATTCGACTGGGGTGGGCAGCTTTCGGAAAGCTTCAGCATGTTCATCGCACGGATACCTCAAAGCTTGAAGACTAAAGTCTTCAACCAGTACGCCCTCCCCGCTATGACCTACTGTGCAGAGACTTGGACACTGACCGTCGGGCTGGTTTACAAGCTAAAAGCCACACAGCGAGCTATGGAGGGAACTATGCTCTGCATTTCTCTCAGGAATCAAAACCGGACAGAGGAAATCAGACGAAGAAGCAAAGTTGTCCGCATAGCTCTCATAATCAGCAAGTTGAAATGGCAGTGGCTACGCCACATCTGCCGAGACAGCGATGGCATATGTGGTAGGAAAGTCCTGGAATCGAGGCCCCGTCTGTCACAACGAAGCGTTGAATTATCCCTCGCGTGGAGAGGGCTTCGTACGATGAGTGTATTCATCGTACGAAGCCCTCTCCACGCGAGTTCCTCTTTCACTTGTCCAGTTTATCTAGACTTCTAGAGTATATGACCCACAAGTATATACGCCCACGGAACATAATAATAGAGATATTTCTGTGAGTATGCCATTTTGTCATACTATCATTGCATATAAATCAAACATGAAACTCCTACGGAGGTGATAAATATTCCTGGACAAATAAAATTACACACGGCCATCTAGACTTAAGAGTTTAGACCCAAAAAAGCTTGTACTACGGGTACTAGATAACTGATATTATACTTAAATACATTTTTTTTTGTAAATACATACATATAATACATAAAAAACACACTGACCAAAACAAACGGACATGTTCATGTACACAAATATTTGTCTTGTACGGGGATCGAAACTGCGACCTCGAAGTCAAAGTGGCCATTGCTAACCATTCGATCACCGAGCTCGTCAATGTAAGGTGATGCCTCAATAGTAAGACATATGGCACTTTGTTTGCAAATAATTGTTTGCCACCAGAGTTTATAGGCATTAAAAACTTGTAATATATTGAAAAGCAATAATTACTTTAAACTTCAAAGTTACCCTCTGATAGTTAATTTCACGAAATTCAATTTTCTTAATGCGTTCACATGAAATTCTGAGAGGATGGAATGCAGTGGTAATATACGAACAAATTAAAATGTTAGTACGCCCGGGGCAAACGTTCATATGAACCATCGAGTCCACATCACGCCCATGTGATCATACAAAGTGCTCCCAACTGAGAATAAGTTTTTAATACACTACCGAAAAATCATTGCGATGAATAAATTATTTTGCTTCGTTGTAATGTATCTATTAAATTATCACACTCAATTATTTTCACGAAATTAATTTAGTACATTTTATCGCGAAAAACAAGCTGTTCCCGGGGTACCAAAAGTACCTTTGACGCAATACAATATGAAAGTGAGTTTGTTTGTTTGTTTGTTCCGCTTTCACGCGTTAAGTATTGAAGCAATTGCCATGAAATTTCGCATACGTTATACTGCCAGTCCAGAATATACTCGTAAGAGGATACTATTAATTCCCGAGGGATGACCAAAAATTTTGCTTTTGGCGCGATAACCGACTGAAACCGCCTGAATGTCGAATGAATTCTGTTGTCTCATAATTTTTTACAATTAATAATATTACATAATTGCTTGTTTTGGCTAAGGAGGAAGAAAAAAAAATTGCTGTTTTATACAATATTGAGTATAATTTATTCAAAGGTTTACCATAGAGTTTTACTCTTTGCTTTGTATGTACTCATAAAATAGTTATGACTGCCTAAGTATCTTATGAGTACTATTACAATAGTCAATTAAAGCAATAGCTTTAATTGACTATGCACTGTCATATAACAGCTAATTGTTTTAGTTTTCCAATTAGCCATAAGCCCTAACGAAGCAATTTAATAAATGTAAAAACTAACAAAACAATTCTCATAATGCTGGACTGGTTTCCGCTTCCTTCGTAAGCAGGAGAAACTTTTGGGTTAGGTACGAACACGACGACACTATCACATTAACGAGTCACTTTGTTTGGAAACAAGTTTCCAATTTAATTAGCTTATTTCTATTGTACTTGCGATGGTTACCGAATGGAGAAATGTTTGACATTTTGTTGCTTGTGGTCGTTGGAGAGCTAATCTAATAAAATGCAGTAGCAAGATATTATTAAATATATTTTTGGACAACTTACAAAGCGCCATCTAGTCCCAAATTAAGCGCAAAGCTTGTACTATGGCTATTAGACAACTGATAAATTTACTTATTTTTTTTTAAATACTTATAATACAGTCATATGAAACACCCAGACCAAGACAAACAAACATGTTCATGCACACAAATGGTTGTCTTGTGCGAGGACCGAACCCGCGACCTCAGAGTCAAAGTAGCTATTGCTAGCCATTCGACCACCGGACTCGTCATAATACAATAACAATGAGATAGACGGTAATGATGATGATGATGCGTGGTCTAATAAGCTATATCAGTGTGTTTATATCTCTGTGGGCTACATACAGGCATGGAAACGATATATTGATAAACAAATGTTTTAGTTTCAGTTTATTTTATAAACTCCCTATGGTATGGTCTATAACTTATGGTACAGAGACTAGGAGACTAACCATCAGACTGGTCCACAGGCTAAAGGTCGCGCAGCGAGCGATGGAGAAGACTATGCTCGGAGTATCTTTGAGGGATCGAATCCGGAACGAAGAAATTCGACAGAGAACCAAAGTTGTGATCCACAGTCTTCCAGAATATTTCTCAACATTCCACATAATCGTAAATATTCCGGACTGTTCTAGAGAGCGAAACTTCCAGGCCTTATACTTTCAAAAGAACGCTCTTCAGGTAAAACTTTCTTCATAGATGGCGGACAGAGGGCTACCACACCACCTCGCTATATAACTTCCGCGATCATACCTAGAGAGATCCGTTTCTGAGTTTTAGTTTAAGAAAGAGTACAATTTATGAACACTAATAAAACAATGTATTATCTCAAAACGAATTTTACACTAATGCCTTATAAACTAATGGTTAAGTGACATGGTAGGTCGTAAAATTTGGTGAGACGGGAGCTACTAAACTAGGCAATGAGCCTGCCGATGTGCGTACACTTTTTTGAAGCCGGAAATTGTACACTTTTTTTTTATATATGAGAGGGGGGCAAACGAGCATGTGGGTCACCTGATGGAAAGCAATCACCACCGCCCATAGAGATCAGCAACACCAAGGGGTCGCCGATCCGTTGTCAGCTTATACTCCTTCCTTTCTTTCTTTCTGGTGACCTCATTCACTCTCGGGAACACAACAACCCTAAAGGGAATTGTTATTTGGCTGCGGCATTCTGTGATGTGGAGGTACTTCCTCATCCGGGAAGCTTAAAAAATACGCTTTGTCTTATACTTTCTTGTTGATTATTATTGAAATCATTTGATATAGCTCGTGAAGGACTTTCAGGAGCAGTAATCAGCTTCTCAATATCTTACACAGTTTAGTAATAATCGAATGAGGTGAATTATCGTTTGCTACCTGTATAATATACGGTTTGAATTCGGACTAAATTACTAGGTACTTGAACAATAACAGGAGCTGATATGGCGATGTTTATTGCGTTGGTGTCGCATCGAATGGGCCTGTTAATCAAAGGCCACGTTGTCGGCACGGGCGGCGGTGCGGTCGTAGGCCTCTGCCGCGGGCGTTCCGGAACGCCGCGCCAACATAAATCCAAGCACAGCCAAGACCGTCTTGCCGTGTAGACCCATTTATCCCATACTACGTCACCGGTTTACAAACAAGCTGACGTGGCGATACATTTATAAAATCATTCGTATGTTCCATTTTAGGGGTACGGAAGCAAGAAAAGAGTAAAGGGTGTGAGCCAGAGGGCTCGTATCTATAAAGAAATAGTGCACTATATGTTATACGGCATGTTTTGTCTAGTTCATTTATCGGATGTAGGTACTCATTCACAATGAAGAAATAACGATCTCCAATTAAAGAATAAACTTTATTTCACATATCTATAAATTTATCTATGTACTAATAAAAAAATCTCAGCAAATTTAGCGTCAGTGACAGCAAAAGATCCGCTAAAATGCAGAAACCAACGGATCACTGTATTTTTGCATTAATTTTATGGCATGTTACAAAATTCATTTTTGGGTACTAAATTTTATCTCCATGAAAAACTTTAATTAGCTGAAATATCAATTTCTAAAAAAAAGCTTCGACGAGCTCGGTAGTCGAATGGTTAGCAATGGCCACTTCGACTTGGAGTTCGATCTCCACACAAGCCTATTTGTGTACATGAACATGTTTGTTTGTTTTCTATGTATTATATGTATGTATTTACAAAAAAAGATAAGTGTATTATATCAGTTATCTATCACACAGTGAAAGTAGGAACAATGTTATGTTAACATCTCATTATTCTAAAAGCTATTTTTCTACTTATGTTCTTAGCAATCAGGGGCATAAGGCCCCTGAGGCTGAAGCTGAAGCAGATTCAATAGATTTTTTAGATATAAAATATTGAATCCGCGATAAACTACGTAACTGGATTCTTTTACATAAGTACGAGTATGTATATAAGATTTATCGTCGCACTCGATCAGCTGAGGATACAGATTTGATTTTGGCGTGGTTGTCGAATTTCATTTGTAGGCGTCATTAGACACATGAGGTTGAAGAGTAGGGTTTGAGAAAGAGAGTACAAAGGACAAACAAAAGCCGTGAAAATTAGAATGCACGAAAGCAAAGATGCTGTCGGCAAAAACAATGTTGGCTAAAAGAACAGAACAAAACAAAACAAAACCGCTAAAGACCTTAACTGTTGGTCGTATCAATTTTAAATTTATCACTAATTTTTCGATAGTAAAGATGTGAGATAAGAAAGGATTTTTGGAAACTCCCATGAGATATGCCTTAGATCATTAAATGCATACGCGCATACAAAGTCAAATAACAGATAAGTCCGCCTTTGTACCGCTTTACTTTTCGTGTATCTTTATAATAAGTTATTCTGAATAATAAAGATATTACAAACAAAACAATAATTTACATTGTGTACGTATATTATTTTTTATATGAGAGAGGGCAAACGAACATGTGGGTCACCTGATGGAAAGAAGAAGAAGAAGAAGAAGAAAAACATTTATTTGCTCATTACACAGCACATTATGTTTACACAAGACAACAAACAGATAATATGGTATTAAAAAGAAGAATAATAAAGTACTGTGCAATGTCGCAAAATGGTCCTAACTCAGCATAAAGACCGAAATCTGCAACAGACTCGGCACTGATTTTCAGTTAGGACCAGTTGCAACATCACGGACATACAAGCACAATAAAAAAATAAATTAAAACAACAAAAAAGAAACTACATAAACAAATTACACACAAAATCAAAAAAGACTCAATAACAACTATTCTAGACACTTCTTAAAACAGATACATTAAAAATATTTGAAATAAGTGAATGAAGGTGCATTATAAAATATTAAAAGAAAAATAAAAAATAATATTCTTTCGTCATCAATCAAAATTCAGTCATTCGCACTCAATCGACAATTGACTCACACACAACACTCAGACGTCCCATCTCTAATCCGCATTTCCCGTTCTGTCAAACATTCATTTCATTCAGTCATCATACAAAGCAATCACCACCGCCCATGGAAATCAGCAACACTAAGGGGTCGCCGATCCGTTGCCAGCCTATACTCCTTCTTTTCTTCTGGTGACCTCACTTACTCGAAGGAACACAACAACCCTCAAGGGAATTGTTGTTTGGCTGCGGTATTCTGTGAGCTGGAGGTACTTCCCCAGGAAGGCAGCTTAAAAATATAAACAAGAAAATATAACAAACGAGGCTCTGGCGAAAAGAGAGGTAGGCTATGGCCTACCTCTCTTTTCGCCAGAGCCTCGTTTGTCAGTCAGAAGGGTGCACCACGTGCAGGTGAAGATGCCTTTGGTTCATGATGATGAAGATAATAATGAACCATTTACACCCCAAAATACTTATATATCAGAATACTATTACTTATACTGTGATATCAGTATAACATCAGTATGAAACATAGTAAAAATATAAAATTTAATATAAAACATAGCTCGATTCTAAATGTAAGTAAGTTCTTTTGCTAACTCGCGGTATATGTGAGTGGGTGGTAAATATGTTTATTGTAAATAAGACATTTCGCTGTGACATTCTTTCATGCTTTTACAAACACAAGTCGAGACGACATTTTTGCAAATGTTTGTCGAACTTAAATAAACAACATAAAATAAAATGGATACTTCTTTACATAACAAATATTTATTTCATTTCTTGATTAAAAACATAATTAGTATGTACTTACACGATTTTATTTTTTATTTGCCTTAACATTGATATTATCTACACAGTATTGACATAACTCTATTTTTACTGTGGTATTGATTTAAAATTGCGATTTGTGGCCAAACAAGCGTAGGCCCGCCAGATGTAAAACGATTACCGCAGGTTATAGACGTTTGCCTTACAGCGAGTATTGCTTGTGTGCTGGCACCCCCGCTACTACCGCAGCTTCTCCTTATTGATGGTGACCTCACTCACAGAAACAGAACAATTCTCAAGGGTAATGTTAATTGGCTGCGAGCGTCTATGAGGTACCCCAATCGGGCGCTACATATCCTACCACTCTTTTGTCAGAACCTTGATTTTGTTAGGTGGATATTGGCTATAAAAGACGGTTCTATGCTACTTACACTTTAAAATTAATGGATAATGGTAGGCAACTTCAATATTTTTTGACCTAAATAAAATAGCTCAATTTTCAGGTACTCTAATATTCGTAACTAGCTGATGCCCGCGACTTCGTTCGCGTGGACTTTATGATTCCGGCATATTAATACAAATACGAACTAAAGTAGATACATAAGAAAATATTTGGGGCAGTATTATACGTTAAAAGTCAACAAATTATTATTTTTATTTAAGATAGTCACCATAGTTTAAAAAAAATATATAAAATAAATGAAGGGAGTCTTTCCTTCGGGAGCTAATATGAAAAGACCTCAAGCGTTACTAATCCTCGATAAAGCCACATTGTTGGCCATTTCGCATTCATCTGAAACGATTAGACAGCAATCCTGAAACATTTTCGCTTTGACACAGTTTCGTGTCACAAAGCATGTCGGTGTTTCCGTTTTGTATAAATCGAGTAGAATATTGAACATTGTATTTGCGTCCTTCCGCCTAGAGGTAATATTATGGCTGCAATACCTGGCGATGCTGCTGTATGATATTATTTTGGCGCCTGATTTCAGCGAGGATTGCTCTCGTCAGGTATGTTTTTCCAGTCCCTCCTGAAGCATCTAAGAAAAACAGTTTCCCTTCGTTGTTTAAAAGACTTTGAGTCACAAAATCTTGCTACATAGCGTCCCGCAAATGCACGCATTCTTCTCAATTTTAGCGTACACGTCTATATAAAACTGACTAAACAGACTACGTTAACTTTATATATATATATATATATATATACTAGCTGTCCCGGCGAACTTCGTACCGCCTAACAATCAATGAATGTCGTGGTACATATTAGCTGAACTAAATTTATGATTTTATGGAATTAAAACAATGAATAGTAGAAAATAATAGAGAAGCTCGATGGCGTCATTGCGCGTGTCAGTCTAATTGAACACGCAAGTTAAGCAACGTCGACCGTAGCCTGTACACGGATGGGTTTATATTACCTCGAGCTCCTCCGTGATTCGAAAGACACGTTAAGCCGTCGGTCCCGGTTGTTATCATTAGCTCATCTTGAGCTCCTCCGTGCTTCGGAAGGCACGTTAAGCCGTCGGTCCCGGTTGTTATCATTAGCTCATCTTGAGCTCCTCCGTGCTTCGGAAGGCACGTTAAGCCGTCGGTCCCGGTTGTTATCATTAGCTCATCTTGAGCTCCTCCGTGCTTCGGAAGGCACGTTAAGCCGTCGGTCCCGGTTGTTATCATTAGCTCATCTTGAGCTCCTCCGTGCTTCGGAAGGCACGTTAAGCCGTCGGTCCCGGTTGTTATCATTAGCTCATCTTGAGCTCCTCCGTGCTTCGGAAGGCACGTTAAGCTGTCGGTCCCGGTTGTTATCATTTAATGACAGTCGTTAAGTTAAGTCAGTGGCCTTTAGGCGGTTCGAAAACACTGGCCTCCGCCGACCCGCAGTTGAGCAGCGTGTTGGAGTACGCTCTAAACCCCTTCGGTTGAGGGAAGACCCGTATCCATAAAAACTGAAGATTTCATAAAAATAAAGATTTCCTTATTGTTAATTTTTTTTAAAAAAAACGTTTTGTTTTATCAAAATTTTACCAAAATGATAAAACCTATTTCAAAACTAAAAAAATAGTTTTGAAATAGGTTTTATCATTTTGGTGATTTGTAATTGTCATTTCTTTTGATGTTTACTCTGATTTGATTCTTGCGCTCGAACCCCATGGGAAAAGCGTTTTCACCCCTATCGATTTGACATTTTTAAATTTTCATAACAATTCACAGACAACTTTCGCGACATAAAAGTGACACCAATCGATTTGATGTTTTGATATTTGACAACCAATAAATATCGTAATCCCTTTTTCAACTGACACTTTCATTTGTATGGGAAAATGTTTTTTATTTTATTTTATTTTTTCGAGAATTTTCCAATGTTTTTAAGAGTTATTCTGCTATTCGGGACGGAAACAAATCCAACAAATCAAAAACCATGGCAATCGGTCCAGCCGTTCTCGAGTTATAAGTGTTGTAACAAACCCGACTTTGTTTTATATATATAAAGATATATCTATATATATTAAAGAGAAAATCACTGACTCACTCATCACGAAATCTCAGAAACTATAACACCTACAAACTTGAAATTTGGCTATAGGGTGTAGACATCCTCTAAGAACGGATTTTACGATACTCTACCCCTAAGGGGGTAGAATGGGGGTTGGAAGTTTGTATGAAAGTCCTATGCTTTTGAAGCAAGAGACTTGAAATTTAAAATGTATGCTCTATAGATGGTGTGGAGGTGTACTAATAATGTATCTTTGGAAATCAACCCCTTTTTGGGGTTAAAACGGGGGTTGGAAGTTTGTATGAAAGTTCTACGTTTTTGAAGTAAGAGACTTGAAATTTAAAATGTATGCTCTATAGATGGTGTGGAGGTGTACTAATAATGTGTCTTTGGAAATCAACCCCATTTTGGGGTTAAAACGGGGGTTGGAAGTTTGTATGAAAGTTCTATGTTTTTGAAGTAAGAGACTTGATATTTAAAATGCATGCTCTATCGATGGTGTGGAGGTGTACTAATAATGTATCTTTAGAAATCAACCCCCTTTTGGGGTTAAAAAGGGGGTTGGAAGTTTGTATGAAAGTTCTATGTTTTTGACGCAAGAGACTTGAAATTTAAAATGTATGCTCTGTAGATGGTGTGGAGGTGTACTAATAATGTATCTTTAGAAATCAACCCCTTTTTGGGGTTAAAACGGGGGTTGGAAGTTTGTATGAAAGTTCTATGTTTTTAAAGTAAGAAACTTGAAATTTAAAATGTATAGATAGTGTGGAGGTGTACTAATAATGTATCTTTAGAAATCAACCTATTTTTGGTGTTAAAACGGGGGTTGGAAGTTTGTATGAAAGTCCTATGTTTTTGAAGTAAGAGACTTTATTTAAAATCTATGCTCTATAGATGGTATGGAGGTGTACTAATAATGTATCTTTAGAAATCAACCCCCTTATGGAGTTAAAACGGGGGTTGGAAATTTGTATGAAAATCCAATGTTATTGGAGTTAAAGTAATTATGGCAGAAGAATTTTAAAAGATATTTAAGTATAAAAAATATTGAAAACAACTACATACTTACTATTATAAGGAGGGATGTATTATTATAACAATAAAAAGTACTTTAGGTTTTACAAAGAGGTTTTAAAAAATAATATCCGTCGACTTCATTGATTCTAAAAATTCGTCTAGATATTGATTGTTTTTAACTATTTCATCTTTTTCCTTTCATTAGGTATTTAGCTTTTTCGAATGTAATTAAAAATTATTTGCAAATAACTAACTCCACGCGTACGAAGTCGCGGGCGGCCGCTAGTATATATATATATATATATATTATTTTTTATATATATATATATATATATATATATATATATTATTTTATATATATATATATATATATATATATATATATATATATATATATATATATATATATATATAATAAATAAGACTATTGCGTCTAACTTGTAGCAGGTAAGAATAAAAGTAGCACTGCGTGTGGTTATTTTTTTTACAATACAATCAATATTTTGTTAAACTATTTATACTCATCAGGCTGAACAACTTTTGCTAAGGCGACATTTTTATATTTCTTATAGTTTAGCTGAACCATTATGGTTCTGCATCAGGTGTTCCAAATCTTGGATTTTTATACCGAGATGGAAATTTCGTGTCCAAGTTTTCAAATCGATGCCATTTTCGTAATTGACATTTTAGAAAACCATAGAATCAACACCCATATTGATATTGTAACATTTCAACCCCATCGCACCCCCACAGGAGTGCTCTTGTGTCACGTCGATTATGTTAGATTATAAAATAGCTGTTGTTTTCGGAATCAGCGACCCGATAAACCATAAAAACAATACCCATGTCGATTTTCAGACGTTTGCACCTCATTCCACCCCTTTAGGGGTTGAATTTTGAAAAATCCTGAAACACGTGTTTACTCATTTATCTACAGAAGATCTCGTGTAAAGTTTCGTATAAAATAGTCCAACTAATCTTTGTTCCCCATACAAACTTTGGACCCCCATTTCACCCCCTTAGGAGTTGTGACCGTCTTAGTGAGCATCTACGTCCTGAAAGGAACCCCCATACAAAATTTGAGACTCCTAGCACTTGTAGTTTCTTAGATTTTGTGATGAGTGATTTTCTATAAAGAAAATTTTTCTTTAAACTTTAAATGACGATAACTTTTTAATCTGACATCAGATTTCGATGAAACAAAGCCTATATGTTGCACCTTAATCTTTAAGTGAAAACCGCGTAAAAATCTGTTCAGTAGTTTTAAAGATTAGCGAGTACATACAGACAGACAGACAGACAAAAAAATCAAAAAAATCTTTTTTGTGTTCTGTTACTCTTTTTTTATCGCCCACACTCATTTTTTGTTAATTTTATCAAATGTACAGACACGCGGTTCCTACTGTTTTATTATATGTATATTGATTGATTGATATATTTGTATGAAACATCACTTATGTTTAATGTTTTATGACATTTTGACAAATGTTTTTACTGTCTCTAATGACATAAATACATAGTTGGTAACCGGTTATTGCAGTTGTACCACCAGGCCTTTTGAAAGAATCCCATATATACATATAGAGTCATACGGCCTCGATAGGATTTTTTTTCCACAACTTCATAATTATAGGATACTAGCGACCCGCCCCGGCTTCGCACGGGTGCAATGCTGATACTAAATGTACTACAGAAGGTCTGTTCTATCCAGTCCTTCCCCAGTTATAGGCACACGCCGCCGGCTCCGCGGCCGGTACCGCCACAGCATTTTAAATGTGTAATATCTTCTAAACTATTCATTTAAATTACATGCTGTGAAGGGCCATATTGATCTATATTAAATGCGCAATGTATTTAAGGTACTTAATTGGATAAGGATTAATTCTGTATTGCTTAAAATCGCTTCGTAAATAAGGCATTATTTCTTGTAAAAAGCAAAGGATAAAATAACGGTTATTGTGTGTTACCACTAAGAGATAGACATATACCATCGCGAACTTTTTTGTAGACCATTTTAAGGTGAACAATACTGTACTACATTATTTTGATCTATCTCGTTGGGTTCAGCCAGCGTTTGCAATGAAAGAGCAAAAAAATGTGTTTATTTACGACATCACATTAGAAACCTCTAAATTATCAGTGTTTTTCTACTATGTTATGCATATATTATACATATAAACTTTCCAGTTGAATCACTCTATCTATTAAAAAAAACCGCATCATAATCCGTTGCGTAGTTTCAAAGATTTAAGCATACAAAGGGACATAGGGACAGAGAAAGCGACTTTGTTTTATACTATGTAGTGATATGCATTTACTTATTTATATCGTCGTCAACCCTTATTCATGCTGGGATATTGATCTCCCCTCAATAGAAGGAGTTTAGGCCATACTCCTCCACGCTTCTCAACTTCGGCGCTTTTCGAGCCACCTACGGGTCACTTGGCTTAACGACTGTTATAATGACTTCAGCCGGGACCGATGGCTTAACGTACTCTTCGAAGCACGGAGCTCGAGATAAATAGAACCCATTCTTGAACAGGCTACAGCTGACGTTGCTTAACATATAGTATATAGAGTTTATTGTAGTATAGTAAGTTTCATCATCATCATCAGGTCATTTCAGTCTCCACAACAGGAGCACGACCCTCTCTCGTCCGTCCCAGACAGAAGGAGGATTTGGCTTATTATAAAACATCGATCAGGCCTCCCCAACCCGTCTGGCCAGCGTGGGGAGTCCCACGATGGCCAAACGGGTTGGGGAGGCCTGATCGATGTTTTATAATGTATTTCCCATTGTCGCCTTGTACGACATCCACGGGAAGAGACGGAGTGATTCTATTCTAGTCTGTCGGAAACCACATGGCCAATAGTAAGTTTATTGCAATGTAAATCAAAGCCCATTAGTTCAGTTTCATCGGTGTAAAAAAAATGTAATAATAAAATAATCCAATGGCTTTCCGACTTCACCGCTAAGGTTATTCATTATGTTTAGACCAAAATCCTTGGGTATTGTGGAAAAAAGTTATCCCAAGAGTTAGCACTCTACTATGAAAGTTGTCGAGTGTTGCCTGCAATGAGCCAACTCATTGCAGGCAACATTCGACAACTTTCACTTTACATTTAGGGTAGCGATGATTCCATGGCTCTTAAACAAGTTTACTATAGTTTAAATTATAATTCCATATGCACATGTTTACTTAGTTTAAATTATAATTCAATACTGCCAAGGTGTTTGTTATTTAATTAAGATCAATTTTAATATAAAGTTGCAAGTCATCAGCATAGAAATGATACGAATAAAAAAGAATACGAGAAAAATATGATATAAGCATAACATAATATCAGAGAAGGTATGACAACCTGTGACACGCCAGCAACAACGTTGTCCCACATGTAACTGGGTTATTTAGAGTGCACGAACTGCCGGCGTCCTAGAAGATATATTATAAAACAAACAGTCCCTGAAGATTATTATATTGACATTATAGCTATCAGATTGTCAACTGCATTGACAGCATCAGAGAAATCAGTTAAGATTAGGACAGTCATATTACTTTTCATAGAATCACTTATTGTGAGTAGATTTATGTTGTGTTATACAGTATGACATAAATATAATGAGCATGACATAGTAACATGACGTATACTACAGTCCGAAGGACAATTAATTTTATATGGAAAATTAAACATATGTAAAAGACGAATCGTGTATGTAAGTACTTTAAAGTATTACTGTTACGCTGAACAAATTTAAGTAGAATAATGATTATCAATAGGTATATTTTAATAAAATTCGCCGATAAATGATTTCGCGACTTGTTCGCGGTAGTAAATCTTTGTCAATCGTCAATGACACCAATAATATCGCTGTCAATATTTACAGAGTGCCTAGTTCGAATTTTTTGGTCACATTCGAATGTGTTAACGTTTACAAGCCGATCAAATTTAGAAAGAGTTTCATATTGTGAATTTTCCAGACGCGTGTTACATATACAAGTTAGCCGGGTTTCTCACTTCAAAATGTGAGCAAGTAAGCCACATAATTTTGATGTGTACCACTCATTTTATATATTCACAACATGAGAGTTCTTTTCTATTTGGTCGGTTTGTTTACGTTGTCATGATCGAACGCGAACAATAAAGTCACACTAAACACTCACTTCACGTCTGTAAATATTGTATATGATGCGGAGATTTTTTGCGAATAATGTCCATATAACATACAGAATTTACAGGTTTTTCGACGCACAATACCATAAACAGAAAATGCCAAGTGTATGCAAAATACCATTTCCGTAAAACGCCAACTTCATACAACACTTACTATGCAAAATACCAAGACGTCAACTATTTATGCGGTATCTATCGAGTTTATCTCGCGGTTTGTTTTATTAAGTGGCCAGGTTGCGGTATCTGGATCTTCATCATCTCAGTTAAAAGACGTACACTCACAAAAGCTCTAAGCCAAATTGAAAGAAAAGCCTGTTCAAGTAAGATTGAATTATTAATGTAATAGCGAATAACGCAAAGTGCATGCTCATTGTTCCGCTTACATTATCAGATTCAAAAGGATTTCAGTGAACGGAAGCTACAAAAATTAAAAAATAATAATTTTGTTTCCCTATCCTTCTAATTTTGCTGGTGGATTATTTTTTTACATTTAAAATGGAGCAACCCTAAATACGAAACACAAGAGGTAATAAATACACATTTCCTCAATAGAGATTACCTTTAAAGTAGGCGAAGTAATTATTTTGCATTTTTGGCAGTAAAAAAAACGCAAAAATTTTAATGACAACGTGGGTGTTGCCACGTTGTCAGAAATGATTATTTTCATACTCTTTGTACTTATACATAGGTACAATTTTTATAATCTTGTTATCCTTCAAGGATAATACTTCAAAATTGTACGTTAACAAAAGAAAGAGAAATGCAAACAACAAAATAAAAAAGTCGACATGTAAATAGTTTCGCTAAATAAAGTCTCGCCAGTTAGAATTTATGAACTGTGAAAATAAAGCACAAAGAGTCGGTTCGCAAGGACAAAAGACAGTTTGAATTCCGTAACTTTGTGTTGACAAAAACACGTGACAGCTCGCTATCGGAGTATATCACAAACTGAGGTCTACGGCGAAGTTAGACAATCATCCCGGGGAATAAAATTGAAAGTTGGGTAGGTTGTTGTGCGCTATTTTAGTTTATTACATTGCTTTTTATGATTCCGTAGTAGACAAGGAAACCTTGATAGTTTCGCCATGTCCGTCGTCTGTGTGTCTATCTATCTACAGCTTAACTCAGAGACTATTAGTACTAGAAAGCTCAAATTCGGTAAGGGTAATACATATTAATGACGCTGATAAAATGGTATAATAAAATCTGGAAAAACAGTAGGTAGGGTCTCGCCCGTACATGTAACGCGGGAATGATTATTTTTCTTTGGCTATCCTATGGAGTTGGGTATCCGTTTGCGAAATATTCAAACAGTTAATTTTGATTCGAGTTACGTATCCCCCTCCTCCTCTACCACGCTAAAAGCTTAATTATTGATATGTGAAAATATTAGTAGGCTTTACAAGTTAACGAGTATTATTTAAGTAATATTACAAACAGTTCACCTACATGGGCTGACAGGACTACTATAGGTGCCGCACGTCGTAAATTGCTTCAAAGTCAGCGCCGTGCTGCTTGCTGCTTGCTTGATATTTTTATGTACATCATATAGAACTGCAGGTGTATTAACTGTAGACTTAGAAATACAATGCCGCCCTTCAATGTACTATAAATATTTTTTTTAAACAAAACAGAATGTAGATATATTATAGTCGTTTTTACATCCGATTCAACCATCTACTAAAATAATCTACCTAATCAATTTAGTCATATGAGAGCAACAAACATCTTCACATCGTTGCGAACTTAATAGTGTCATTATCGTCAGAATAATTGCACTATTTATTAATAACTACCATAAGCTGGCTTTATCTGGGTCTGGGTAAATTGTAATAATAACCCTCAGTGTAGGTAGGTACTTAATGATATTTAAGAGTAGGCACGTAACTTAAAACCCAATTTAATATTAGTAGTTCATACTTTATACCAGGAAAGGAATAGAAAATTTGGATCTATAATAATTTCAATGTTTTCGTTTATTTCTTACTATTTTCGTCTGGGTGCAAACGGCGTCGTCAGTTCCTAAACGCTCGCGGTTATGCGATTTGCAAAAGGCAAAATTGTAAAAGCGAAAAAGAGTCACACGCCTTTTATAAAAATGGCGCGGCAAAGTAGCTAATAAGTTTTTAATCTTGACACGCGCGGCGCTGTAGTATCGAAACAATATATCGAATAAATGGTGGTGTGTAATAAATAATAGTACTATGAAGTTAACGCATACGTTGCGTACATATAATAACTTAATATGTACGCGTGGTACATATTAAGTTATTCTAAGTTTACCAAACGACGACGACGTTTGTAATCAGCCGAATTATAGTATATACTGACGACAAATATTAAATGTGTTAAACGGCGCGAGAGCTCTGGCAGCATATCTCACGAATGTACATATATTTTTTATAGTTAAGTAGGTAATCGTTCCAAGATCACATATTTTATATTATAACAAATTTGTGCGCAAGGTATAATTTCGTTATGTTGAACTATTCAATAGAAGTCTACATAAAAAGATTGTATTCTTTTAGGAATCTTTTAAGATTTAGATTTTTTAAATTCGGTTTGTGTAAAGTGAGACATATTTTTTGTAATACAATTTGCAACACCTATATAGTAACAAAAAACAAAAAAATATAAACGATTCGAAATCTTTGCAATAATATTTCATAAAAACGTTTATCTACAGGAGGATTATCTTTCGGCGTATAAGTGGCTCACCATGATCTTTAGAGCTAAAGCCCACCTCACCTGCACGTCTAGCTAATGAGACTCTAGCAAAAGAGAGGTAGGTTACAGCGTATTTGTAAGCTGCCCTCCTGAGGAAGTACCTCACCTCACAGATCATCGTAGCCAAATAACAATTCCCTTGAGTGTTGTTGTGTTCCTGCGAGTGAATGAGGTCACCAAAAAGGAAGGAATTGCTGCGTTGGCAGCGCGGGCGATATTTCATGTTGCGAGCGTTAATATGGCTACGGTAATCGCTTGAAATCAAGCGAGTCGTATACTTGTCTGTCACCCGACGTAATATATAAAAAAAACTACTACGAGTACTCTTGCTTGCTCTGAACGTCGTCATCAAGCAATTAATTTTCCAATCAAATACAATCCATGCCCTTAGCACGTCTATGAACCTATATGTAACTTACCACAACATGCTATTAAATCGATACCAATCTTACCTATCATAAGCTGTCAGCGATCTTCCTATTTAGTTCGAATGCAAATATATAATTATATTTAAACTAGCTGACCCGACAGACGATGTCCTGTCTTCCTAACTATGAATATTGAATTCGAATTGCATAATAACAATTAGCATAATAGCGACGTGCAATTAATAAATTGTTAGAAAATTGTGACATAAAAATAGAAGAATGTCAACAAAAGGTACGGACCCCAGGGTCTGTAGATTGTATTTATTATCAATAAAAAAGATACCCTTATTACTCTTTCGGCATGATAAGATGGCATCTACGACATTTGTCCGCTCATTAGGTTTCGTAAAAATTAACAACTACGTCTCATGGTATAAATTGCTGTTCTTCATGAACAATAGTGATGTGCGTCATAAAAATATTTTGTCGCATTTATAATTTTAGTACATAAACTTATTCAGTCTACGAATGGCTCAAAAGAGGGTTTAGAGTGAGTCAGCGATTCCTTCATAAACTTGTTTAACTAATCTAAAACTTGGTTAGGAAGTGAACTTATTAATCCTGAGATTTAGGAGTTGTATAGAGTAATGAAAATTTTTGTTTTCTTTTTATCAACCATTCAGCATATTCTGATACACAAAACTTCAATTTCAGGGCATAGGAGGTCCATTAGACAGTTACGGATGATCTTGAATGAAAATGAGGTAGATTTCATGATACATTAAAATCAACGCACAATCACTTCTTGACGCAAAATTGACCTTATTTTTGCGTTATATAACCCACCTATAAGCAAATGAGGCATTTTCGTTTGCCTTTCCACTAAAATATGATGTCTAACGAATTTTAAAAAATAGATGGAGAAAGTTACACAACGCGGGTTTCTAAAAATGAGACAAAAATATCGTTAAAATACTTCGATTTTATTGCAATATAAAAGTGGCGTTTTTTTTTTCATCATGAGTATATGGATTATATACTCCATAATTATATGAAAAAAGCGGCCAAGTGCGAGTCGGACTCGCACATGAAGGGTATATTATTATTATAAACATTATAAACGCCCACGAAGGTAGGGTCCGTAGCAGCAAGCAATCAACTTAAATATAAAAATATTTGAGTTGATTGAATGAAAGGTAAATTGCGGTTTACGATTTATGACGTATTAAAAAAAACTACTTACTAGATCTCGTTCAAACCAATTTTCGGTGGAAATTTGTATGGTAATGTACATCATATATTTTTTTTAGTTTTATCATTCTCTTACTTTAGAAGTTACAGGGGATGAGGACACACATTTTACCACTTTGGAAGTGTCTCTCGCGCAAACTATTCAGTTTAAATAAAATGATATTAGAAACCTCAAAATCATTTTTGAAGACCTATCCATAGATAGACACGTATGGGTTTGATGAAAAAAAATTTTTTGAGTTTCAGTTCTAAGTATGGGGAACCCCCAAAAATTACTATAGTTCTTATAGTATCGGAAAAAAGTGGCTGTGACATACGGACGGACAGACAGACACACATGACGAATCTATTCAGGGTTCCGTTTTTAGCCATTTGGCTAAGGAACCCTAAAAAGATGAAGATAAACTAAATGTGCACGTCGTCGTCAACCCTTATTCATCCCACTCCTGGGATACTCTTCATTCGAAGGTGTTTAAAGCATACTCCATCACGCTGCTCGACTAAGGGTTATCGGAGGAAATGTACACATAACTGATTAATCCCGTTTGTTTGAAATTGATAAAAATATTCAATATCCTTTTCTTTCATGTCAACACACAGCTCTCCTTTGGTTTCTTTACTTCGTTTAACGAATTTGTTTATTAGCGCTCCTTGTTAGTTTATTTTTTTATTTTATACATTTCGATAAGCAAGCAAATCTTTTTTTACTAAAAACATTAAGTAAAACTTTTATAATAGAGGATCTGAAGTAGAGACGACCTTCACCCATCTGTTTAGGCGATTAAAAGTATTTTATATTCAATTTTGTATATTACAAAATAAATCTCGAATGGGTTGTCTGTTGTTGTTGTAAATATCTTTATTGTACAAAACAGTTGCAGTAGACAGAATGATAAAAATGAGGACATACAATTTGTACAAAGGTGCACTTATCCCATAAAGGGATCTCTTCCATCCAATCTTTGAGTAATTTAAATGATACAGCAAAAATAATAGGAGTATCCATATGACTGACATATGAGTACTGTGTCAGGACATATACGTAAGTATATAAGAGTTTACGTCCATGAAAAAGTAAACCTTCTACCTATGTAGAAGTACCAATATTACCAAATCAATACCACATATGCACACTCGTACTACTAATTCTACTTACAATCACAAATATGCAAAGTAACGAACCCGTTGTTGTTATATATAATATTCGTAGAAGGACTCATAGCATATGATTGTTCTATTGTACCACAATGAATTCGATAATTATGAAACAAATTTGAGCGATCACGAGTGCTTTTGTATTAACGCAGAATTGTTACCTACTTGTTATAGGGGTTGAGTGAGGCGGACGTATCATCACTGGCAATGGCAGCGATGTGGCCGCGCGACACGCAACATGTTTGCGGTTGCTGCCGTGGTTTACTGCACACACCTATACATATACCTTTATACCTACTACACCAATAGGTAAATGATAAACTCACTGTACTTGAAATTTGAAACACTGATAATACAAAACAACTGACGAGCTCAGTTTTCGAATGGTTAGCAATGGCTACTTTGTCTCCGAGGTCTCGGGTTCGATCCCCGCATATACCAAATATTTGTGTCCATGAACCTGTTTGTCTTGGTCTGCGTGTTTTCTATGTATTATTATGTATGTTTACAATGAATGTAATTTCCAAAAAAATCTATTTATGTATTATTTATCAGTTATCCAGTACCCACAGTACAAGCTTTGCTGAGTTTGGGACTAGATGGCCGTGTGTAATTTGTCCAGATATATAAAAATATAATAATATAAATTATGGTACATACGTTTTGAGGTACGCTAAAAGACCTTCTGACGCATCCCACTCGGACTTGCTCTAAAAATACGCTTGGTGCTGCAGGCGCTGCAATTATCCCTTTCAAAAAATACCTAATAAGGTATTTTTTGATTATTGCGCCGTAGAGTTATAGAACCATAGAGTCCGCCATTATCTTGAAAATATAATAGGAATACAAGGAAGTATAAACTTGAGAAAATGATAAACAATTATACATATGTTAATATTTTTTGTATATTATAATTTTATCTCTATCTAGTATAATATTGGTATAAACTCAAAACATATCAATTTTATATTTGTCTACTCATTCGTGGTTGACAATATTATCTAGCTGTCAACTGACGTCTTTTTGTAACCTACTACTACTAGGTCTTATTTTCGTTATTTTTTTTTTGCCAGACATATTATTACTAATAAAAATTAAAAATGGCTGCCGTACCAAGAAGTTTTTTTGTCGATGAAATTTGATGTAATATACGGCCCTAATTTATCGCTAGATCCATCCCAAATATACTGTATATAAAATGTCATGGGCTTACAATACCAATCAATCACCGACTTGTTGCTAAGTCTTTCAACAATCGAGGAACTCTATTTCGGGTAGCTGCTATTCCTGGCTACCAATCAAGAAATACAATATTCAATTACGAATAATAATATGAAACAATATTAACTACATTATTTTATATAAATAGGTTTCCCCTCGATCCGAGACCAACCAATAATAACATTGTGTCACACTTATGAAAAGGTTGTGACTTCTTTCCATTTCATCATCACTTACGGTATTAACCTCATTTTTACATATTTTTTAACTTCGTATTAATAAAAAAAAATTTAAAAAATTCAAAATGATTTTAACTAAAAACGGAAAGTATATAATTATGAAGACGACAAAATGAAACCGTTAAAAACATACAAATAAAACCACGTCTAATAAAATAATATAGCAGTAGCAGGTACACATTATTCACAGTTAAAATTACCCAAGTTAGTTATGGGGGTAAGCTTTGAAGGGTTAGTTGCTAACCCCAATCGCAATGATATTCTTTACCGGTACTAAGGTCACGTTTTCTATCCATCTATTACAGGAAATTGGGCTTTTCCAAGGGCGGAAAGTGTTCGGGAGTAGAAACCGAGTGGGTAACATTTTTCCGATTGATCCAAAGTTCCAGACACGCACGCTTAAGGTAGGAATGCGCTAGAATAGGAAGAGAGTTAAGTTCGGAACAAATATTATTAAACTTATATGTAAATTTTTGCTTTGCCCAAATTAATCACTTTTTGCGGTACAAGTGGCTCACCAATAGTTTAGAAAAAAATCTAAGCGAACCTTATTTGCACGTGGTGCACCCTGCCGATTAGTAAGAGAGACTCTAGCTAAACAGAAGTAGAGTATATCAAACACAGGCCCCTACAGCCTAAGCTTAAGCCGATACAGATCGGATTTTCGACTGCGAAGAAATCAAACTTTCGTTTAGATTAATAGCACTGATTTTTTTTTACACTAGAGCTCTATTGAATAAGCTGAAAATGTATCTTACTAAAGTAAAACGAAGTCCGATTTATGAAATCAAAAAAATCACTCTGTATGGCATCTGTAGGACTCCTGATTCGTACTTCCACCTTATAGAAGACGACCACCCATACTCTTGAGGATTGTTGGAAATTGTTTTGTAATACTCCTTGTACGTATATATATTGCTAGCGTCTATTACGCTGCGGAAATAACTATACCCCATGCATAGCTATAGGGGTCATAACGGTTATTTGGCACCTGATGTGATATAAAAACTTCACCTGCGACTTGGTTAAGATTTGGATTGGGCTGAGAATAAAAGATACCATATATATTTTATACGTAAATAGAGTGAAAATTGAACGGGCTGGGTTTCGTAAAGGGTACAGTACCGTCAATCGGACCACATTCCATACACTGCGGCAGATTGCGCAGAAAACCACAGTGTACAATCTGCCGTTCTATATGGGTTTTGTAGATTAGAGAAAACCTTCGACTCCATCGATACTTGGTGTGTTCTGGAATTCTTACTGCGATGTCAATTAGACCAGCGCTATGTCGAGGTGCTGAGATGTCTGTATAACGATGCGATGAAGACTCTCCGCATCCAAAACCAGCAGTCTGAGCCTATTCAACTGCAGAGGGGGGTACGTCAAGGTGATGCCATCTCTCCGAAACTATTTACCCTTGCACTAGAATAATTTATGTATTTAAGACGCTGGACTGGAAGACAAGGGGCATCAATGTGAACGTGTACATCTCACACTTGCGATTTGCCGATGACGGGGTCATAATGGCTGGAGGATCTCAGTTCTCAAGCAGCATTGACATCTCTAAACGATGTCAATGCTTCTCGATCCATGGGGTGGGATGAATTTTGACAAAATGAAAGTTCTATACTACAACTTCATCATCCCTAGCCCAGTTACCGTAGAAATGCAGCTATTGAAGTGGTTAAAGCCTACCTCTAGAGTCCATACAACTAGGTCAGGATAATTTCAACAAAGAGATTGACACACCCATTCGATCAGCAGCAGCTGTTGGAAAGCTTCAGCACATCCTCACTCCAAATCTTCTTAATATATAAAAATTTCGTGTCACGTTGTTTGTCCGCGATGGAATCCGAAACAACTCAACCGATTTAAATCAAATTTTGCACACGTGTGCAGATTGATCCAACTTGAGATATAGTATAGTTTTTAACTCGATTTATACTATCTTTCTTAATATATTAAAAATTTCGTGTCACGTTGTTTGTCCGCGATGGAATCCGAAACTACTGAAGCGATTTAAATCAAATTTTGCACACGTGTGCAGTTTGATCCAACTTGAGATATAGGATAGTTTTTAACTCGATTTATACTAGCATTATTTTTTTATTGCAAATTACTTGTTTATAATTATCTGTGAGTACCATATCTACTATTATAACTAATGGCGGTGTAAAGTAATTTGGTAGGGTAAATTTAATCTTAATATATAAAAATTTCGTGTCACGTTGTTTGTCCGCGATGGAATCTGAAATTACTGAACCGATTTAAATCAAATTTTGCACACGTGTGCAGTTTGATCCAACTTGAGATATGGAATAGTTTTGCAGTTTGATCCAACTTGAGATATGGGATAGTTTTTTACTCAAAACAAAAGCACTTATAATTCTTTTCAAGATAAAGTTATATTGGATTGAGTGTGTCTCAGTAGTATCTTGAAAGCTAAACCCAACCTAACTTGCACATGATGCATCCTACCGGCTAGCAAAAAGGGCTTTGGTGAAAGAGAAATAGGACACGTCGAGCCTATACTGGTGTAATCATAAAGATTTGATGATAATTGATCTTTGATTTGTTGGATTTGTTTCCGCCCCGAATAGCAGAATAACTATGTAAAACAATCGGAAAAATTAACGTAAATATATTTAAAGGCGATACGAAGATCGCCGGGCCAGCTAGTATACCATACCATATCTCAATGCTTGAAGAAGAAAGTGTTCAATCAGTACGTCGTCCCCGCTATAACCTACAGTGCAGAGACTTGGACGCTGACCAGCTGGTTCACAGCGACGGCAGATAAGGAGGAAAGTCTTGTGTGAGTGGAGGCCTTATATTACGCGACGAAACCAACGCTTGAAGGACCAAGGACATCAAAAAAGTAGCTAGTAGCAATTGGAAGTGGAAAGCGGAGGATTGCATGTGGTGGAAAGCATTGGGGGAAGCCTATATCCAGCAGTGGGTAGATACAGGCCGATAATGATGATGAAATTTATTTATTTTATTAGTTACTATTTTACGTCCGCAGATTCACTCGCGTGAATGTCAATTATTCTTAGAGATCAGCTTCTTTTTTCGGAGTATAATACTTTATAAATAATAAATAATAGGTTACTATTATTTATTATATCTCTCTTATTATAGCTCAGATAATAAATAATAGGTTACTACCTATTATTTATTATCTGAACTTCAAATGAGACGTATGCAAAATTTCCAATCGGTTTTATACTTAAGACGTGAAAGTTGAAGAATAAAATTCACTTTCTTATTCAGTCAGTCAGTGGGATCATGCGCCGAAGCGCGTATGGGCCTCGAGCTAGACGCTCTTTACCCGGGCCAAACTCCAGGGGCGCCAAACCCTGCGAAACTTAACCTCGCATTTTTCATATTATAATATTAGCCCAGTATAAGTAATAATACTACGTAATATTAGTAAGAATTTAGGAGCAAACAGTCTTTATTGATAATATTATTAATGCATTATTATTAATACAGGTAGGATACAGCGTATTCGTAAGCCTGCCTGACTGGAGAAGTACCTCCACCTCACAGAATACACCAGCCAAATAACAATTCCTTGAGGGTTGTTGTTTTCTGCGTGTAAGTGAGGTCACCAGGAAGGAAGGAGTTTGTTGCGTTGGAAGCGTGGTTGGTGGCGCGCGCTAGCGGTATTTCATGTTGCGAGCGTTAATATGGTTACGGTAACTACTTCACATCAGGCGGGCCATATGCTTGCATGCCACCCAATGTAGTATAAATGCATGACGATGTGTAATGAAAATGGGTAATAAATAAGACAGACCTTCATTTACTTAAAATACTTACTTTATTTTACGCCCACATTGTTCTATCAAACAAAATTAACAAGTCTATTTTGCCAAAAAGAAAGATTTAAAGCTACCTAATTACAATGACAAATGAAACAAGAAAACGTTGAACCCCGCCTAAGATCTCTTTACTTTATATATTGAAATCTAGAAGTTTCCAAATTTCTGTCTAAGGAATAATTAACAACATAAAATTAACAATGTAAATAACAACAAAGTCTTCATTACGTTCTCATGACTTATTCAAAATTATGTTAACCCGAGTGTAGTTAAGATAAATTAAATGGAATTGTCTTTGAGAGTTCACCAATAAATCAGGAAAGACGCAGAAAAGACACGTATATTTTTTTTTTACTCAAAACTTCTATAGACTATTGACCCTACGACCCTATTGATATATTCCCTTGAGGGTTTACTGTGAGTGAGGTCACCAGAAAGAAAGAAAGAAATGAAGGAGTATAGGCTGGCAACAGATCGGCGATCTGTAATCTCTTTGGGTGATTGTGACTGCTTTCCATCATGTGTCCCACATGCTCGTTTGTCCCCCTCTCATACAAAAAATTGACGCGCTGAGCCGTCACACTTAGGTATGTAACGCGTCACGCTCGGCTCTGTACCGCTCGTTCGGGTGAAGTCGGCAGAGTGGGAGCGAGATGGAGTGAAATATGAAGTTTTCATTTATGTCGTATGCTTAAGCACTCACCGTTTCATTTTTGAAGCGAAAAAAATTTTCATGGCTTTTGATTTGTTGGATTTGTCTACGTCTCGAATAGCAGAATAACTCTTAAAAACATTGGGAAATTGTCGAAAAAATAAAATAAACAAAAAAACATTTTCCCATACAAAATGTTCGTAGGTGTCGTACCTGTCAAACATGACGTTAACGTGCGTGCGTCAAATGTATGCGTGCGTTCAGAAATGTATATCAACTCAAATGACTTAGATTAAAAACAAATGTCAATTCTATTGGTCTCATATTTATGTCTGTTTGTTTTGAAAACAGTTTTGTGGATTGAAATATTTATTTTTCATTGGCGGGAACATCACGATCGCCATTAACAAGAGAATTGAATTGAATATTTATTTGTTGTAAAATATTTATGCGTGTGTTCAGAAATTTATATCAAGCTACTTAAATCTATATATTTTATGATTTTTGTGTTCTTAGATTTGTCGGGAATAGGATAATAAGTATTAAAAACATTGAAAAATTGACGAAAAATTTAAATAAAAGAAAAATCATTTTCCCATACAAGTAGTGTCAGTTAAAAAAGGATTGAGATATATATTGATTGTCAAGTAAATGTAAATCGATTCGTCTCACTTTTACGTCGCGAAAGTTGTTTGTGATTTATTTTGAAAATTGTTTTGTGGATTGAAATATTTGTTGGTTGACAATTGGTGTTTTTTTTTTTTGTGACTTTGTGAGTAAAGTACTGAACTTAATATTTACCCACTGCTGGGTTGCGGGTCTTCCCTCAACCGAAGATGTTTAGAGCATACTCCACCACGCTGCTCAACTGCGGGTTGGCGGAGGCCAGTGATTTCAAGCCGCCTAAAGTCCACTAACTTGGCTTAACGACTGCCATCTAATGATAACAATTAGGACCGACGGCTTAACGTGCCTTCCAAAGCACGGAGGAGCTCGAGATAATCTAATGATAACAACCGGGACCGACGGCTTAACGTGCCTTCCGCAGCACGGTGGAGCTCGAGATAATATAAACTCATCCATGGACAGGCTACGGTTTACGTTGCTGAACTTGCGTGTACAATTAGACTGACACGCGCAATGACGCCATCGTGCTTCTCTATTATTTGCTATTGTATTAATTTCAAGAAATCATAAATTTTGTTCAGCTAATGTATACCTACTACGACATTTATTGACTGTCAGGCGGTACGAAGTTCGCCGGGTCAGCTAGAGACAAGATAAATACTTGGCATCAACCCATAAACGTCTGACTGCTGAGAAACGGGCCTCTCTACAATCGAGGGGTTTAGAGCGTACTCCATCATGCTGCTCAACTGCGATTTGACGGAGACCAGTGTTTCCAAGCCAAAGGCCACTGACGTGGCTGAACTGTCATCTAATTACAACAGGGACCAACGGCTACAAAAGCTTTTTTATATTACGTCAGGTGGAAATAAAGAATACAGCCCGCATGATGTGAAGCGGTTACCGTAGCCGTATAAACGCTCGCAATATTAAATATCGCTCGCGCGCTGCCACTCCTGCTGCCAACGCAGCAGCTCCTTCCGTCCTGATGACCTCACTCGCAGGAATATAACAACCCTCAAGGAAATTGTTATTTGGCCGCGGTATTCTGTGAGGGAGAAGTGTGGTCAGTCGGCTTCGGCTACATTCGAAATTGCTTGCCTTGCATGGGTGATTGAAATGGCACATGAAATGTAGCGATGCCATCGAGCTCCTCTGTAATATATCTAGGTACTTAGTAAGTACCTACATATTTACATTAATGAGGAGATTGATGGCGTTGTTGCGCGTATCAGTCTAATCGAACACGCAAGTTAAGCAACATCGATCGTAGCCATGGATAGGTTTATTTATCTTGAGTTCCTCCGTGCTTCGGAGGGCAAGTTAAGCCGTCGGTCCCGGCTGTTGTTATTAGATAACAGTCTTTAAGCCAACTCAGTGGCCTTTAGGCGGCTTTAAAACACTGGCCTCCGACAACCCGCAGTTGAGCAGCGTAGTGGAGTATGCTCTAAACCCCTTCGATTGAGAGGAGATTCGTATCCCAGCAGTGGAATTAATAAGGGTTGTCGACGACGACGACTTAGTAAGTACAAATATATTATAACTCTTATATCATATATGTACCCAAAAAGTTCGCCGAAGATATTAATGTAATATTGGTTATATTTTATAACAAGATTGATGCTCATTCCAGAAGTAATTACGAAGGGCAAACGATGCGTGGTCCGGTAACCGTACAGAAGCCGCACGACAGTTGTACGGCGCGGACAAGGCCCGACAGGCCACTCCATTAGCCGCTAGTCCCACTAACACACGTGTTGCTATTTATGGCGAAATCTCGTTACCCGTCCGATGCGCCACTCACTCACTTCTTTTCTATATGAAAGAAAAGAAATGCTATCAATTTTCGGGCGCGCCGCCCGCCACACGGTTCGTATCTAAAAATAAAGTGAATGTTCCCATTGTTTGCGAGAAATGATTGTTTTACTTCTGTAAGTTTTTACAAATGATAGATAGACATAAATAATGGCTAATAGATATTTAATGAGTTTCCTAATGTCATAGAATAAGCCGTACTTGAGAAGCACTATTTATATTTTTGGTACCTATATTTATTTTATACGTACCTACGTATAAAATAAACATAGTAAAATAATTACTAGGCAGTTAAGGCAGTAGTTCTCAAACTTTCCTGGCCTCCTACCTAAAAATTTCAAATTTTACCTCCTAGTGGCTGTTTTAGAAAAATATACATCAAGGGCGTCGCCAGCCGATGGCCCAGGGAGGGGCAAGTAGATATGGAGAATGAGAAAAGTATGAATTGTAGATAAAGTCAAGAGCTCATGAAGCTTTTCACTTACATCTACAGATTTTGTTATACATTTTTTGACTTACTAATTTTATTGCTTAGAGTGCCTAATAACGTGTCGCTCATCTTACATTTCAGGGATGACTTAAGGGAACGTTAGACGGGAATGTCGAAATGAAGGATTTTGTTGTAACCATTTTTTTTTTGTTGTTTTATTTTATATACACAGGATAGTAGCTTGAGAGTCATCTTGGCCGTTTTTAAGAATATTTCATAAAATTTCCTTGGCAGTCGGGTAAAGAAACTTCCAAAGATATTTCTAATTATATATTTATAATATATAATACTATAAGTCGATTTAATCATCATCAGGTCATTTTAGTCTCCACTACAGTAGCACGACCCTCTCTCTTCCGTCCCAGACAGAAGGAGGATTTGGCCTACACTCCCCACGCTGGCCAGACGGGTTGGGGAGGCCTGATCGATGTTTCATAATGTATTTCCCTTAGTCGCCTTGTACGACATCCACGGAAGAGACGGAGTGATTCTATTCTAGTCTGCCGGAAACCACACGGCCAAGTCGATCTAATACAGACTTTAATTTCTGATTTGAATTGACTTTGGCTATAAAGGCCGTGGTGAGCCATTTATATTCCAAAAGGTGTAAGGTAAGGGTTGGCGGAGGTCAGTGTTCTCAAGCCGCCTAAAGGCCACTGACTTAAGGACTGACATCTAATGACAACAGCCGGGACCGACGCGACGTACCCTCATGCGCGTCATACCCTCCGAAGCACGCACTGAAATACTCAATTACTTATATTCACCTAAACAGTAACGCAAGGTTCAATATGAAGAAAATAAAATCATTTTATACTCCTGTAATTGACAACAGTATTGTTACTATTAGCAACGTAAACATTTTCCACTTTTCCCAAACCATGTCCCAAACACACATTTTCGGGCGTTCCACTTAGTTACGTACTTTTATTGCCCTAAAGTGTTAAGTTCGCTACTTATAATGAACGTAACTTTTATTATTAGTAGGAATTTGTGCGTAACCGTTGACAGATAAAGTACACAATGAATTAAGGGTCTACGTAGCGTGCGGATATTCTTGAGGATTTTACAGTACCACTTATCCGCATTATGTCTTAGCATTCCAATATAGTTCAAAATTTTTCAACCAAACTTTCACTGCTACTAAACGTTAGAATGCTTTACCCGTGGTTATCAGAACTGCTAAATCTATAGACAAGTAATAAAGTAAGCATCCCTCGGCGATTTTTAAGCGACTATGAATTTTCCCAAAGTTGCGACCCACCTAGATCGATTTTCCATCCCCGTAAACCCCAGGGATATTTAAAGATAGCACAGTTATCAGTATAGGATTAATATGATTATTTTGGTTATAATTTCAATAAATAGGCATTAAAATTACGAAAAACGCACACGTATTTATTTCAGTAGAATTTGTTTCATCGTCATCATTTCAGCCAATGGACGCCCACTGCTGAACATAGGCCTCCCTCTTAGACTTTCACAATTTTGTGCCATTAGCATCCATCAGCTCCGTTGGATCTTTATGAGCTCGTTTGTCCATCTAGTAGGGAGGTCGTCCTATGGACCGTTTTCCGATCCGCGGTTGCCATTACAGGCGCCCTACCGCCGAAATTGAAGCTGATAACCATCGGACTTTTTTGTTGTAAAATTCAAACTTCAGCTAATATTGGCGGTAACTGTGTTTAGCTTAGCTCGTAGAAACCTTGGAATGTAATTGGTTTATCAACAGCTTTGAACCAAAGCCAACTTCCTGCCTGCACGTGGTGCACCCCGCTGACTGACAAAAGATGCTCTGGCGAAAAGACAGGTAGGGAGCGTAATTGTAAGCACAGACTGGGGAATGTACCTCCACCTCACAGAATACCGCAGCCAAATAACAATTCCCTTGAGGGTTGTTGTGTTCCTGCGAGTGAGTGAGGTCACCAGAAAAGAAGTGAAGGAGATGCTGCGTTGGCAGCGGGGATGGCGGCGCGCAAGTGATATATTATGTTGCGAGCGTTAATACGGTAACCGCTTCAAATCAGGCGGGCCATATGCTTGTCTGCCACCCGACGTAGTATATATAAAAAAACCTTAGAAGTCTACCAATTAAGCTAAAGATGTTTGTCATAAACTTTAACCTAAGACCTATTTTTGAAATCAAAAATTATTTAAACCTATTTTTGAGATCGGAATCAGCTTCAGCTTAGGCGGATGTTCCCCAAAACCTTTCTGCCCCATCGGTCGTCACATCCGCGTCTGTTGTTGTAAATCTGTTTAATGTATTTTAAATCTTAAACGGGTCAATCATTAATCTCAGGTAGTACCAAAAAGGCATGACATTCAACTAATTTTAACTACAAAGATCAAAAATGCACTTAATTTATTTATTATATGTTCCAAAAAACCTTCAGTACTGGCAAAGTGATACTAACTTGTGGACATAATAAAGTTTTACTATGTCGTAGATGGCAACTGGTAGGTTGTTTCAAATAGGAACTTCGGCCTTTTCCCCAGCTTCAAAACTTATGTACTCCAACTGACACCTGAATAATTTCGTGAAATCACGTGCAATTTGCATAACGAGGTGCAGCAGTATTCGAAGTCCTTTGACGTATTAACTGGATGCATTTGCAAATTAACATTGCTCCATCAACAACAGTTGCTTTTACATATGAGGTAATTTTATTTAAAACTTGTTAGCTCATTCAGGGTGAAATGAATTAAAATAGCGACTGGTTGCACTGCTCATTGCTAACAGCACAGACACCGACTACCTATGAGCCCAGCCTGCTTTTAATACTGCCGAACAATGGCATTAACCAGCGAAGTAAGTGATTCACGCATGCTGCGTTAGCAGAGAGGCGCTCCTCACATCTGATAACCTCACTCGTTCGCAGAAACACAACAATCCTCAAGTGTATTGTTGTTTGACTGCGGGCTGCTGTACGTTGGAGATGCTTCCCCATTTGGGTTCGATATGCACTACCTCTCTTTCGCTAAGGTCCATTTCGTTAGTTGGCACTAAAGATGTTCGTGAGCGACTTACACCCCACTTTCTATTTCATCTAGATCTAAATATTTGCACGCCCCTGCGAGGGTAGAATAAGTTGGACATGTAATCTATGTAACACCTTTGTTATACCTTATTTTCGCAATTAAATTACCTTTTCTTATCGCTATATCTAATATTATCATTTGTTTTGTTATTATATTCGTTCGCATCTTGTTGGTAATATGACTTTAGTTGGTAATATGACATGTGTAATGAAACATTTCTTTGTTCCTTTTAGTACAATTTGTTAACCTGAAATACGGTCGCATCTGGCAGAAAGTATGAAACTTGGCTTACATGTAGATTTTACATCGTCTTGGTCCTTTGGGGACCAAGAAGAACGCAGTCTCTTTTTTAATTTTATTGAAAACTGTCAAAGCTAGGAGAAAACCGTCAATGGATAAAATGTTCTTTGCATGTATGTTGCCAGAAGCTATAGTTTTCAAAATATGCTAACATTCATCAGAATAAGTACAAAGATACATACATATATAAAGACGTGTTTCACATAATCTTACATGCAACGCCAGTTCAGGAGTGCCCAAAACCGACGAGCAAGCATGAAGATAGTGATGAATGTGGATGAAGCAAGAGAGATGTGTTTAAATAGTAGCAAGTGGAAGAAAATGGTATCTATCTACCTACCCCTCCGGGAAAGAGGCGTGACTTTATATAAATTGGTAATTTTTCAAAGTGTTCCTACTTCAATATTGAATCATATTGCTTTCTGCCAGATGGGACCAATATTCATACAATTTTTAACTAACATACTCGTATAACTAGATTTCAATTTTTTTTCAGCTTTGTTTTCTTTTTATTTTGTAACTTTAAAGTAAGTGGATGAAACGGACTATTATGGACCGACTCCGCTCCCATGAGATACCCGGATAAAATTTTCTGCAGTCCCGTAGGATTTCAAACGTTCCGTAGACACTTGATTGGAATGGTTTACGTGACATCTATACGTATGTGAATAGTGCGCGTCACGTTTGCGTGTATGCGACTGCCGCATCAGCTGTATGTCGCCATAATGTAAATAATAAATACCTAATAAAAATATAACTAAAAAGAATAAAAATTAAAATCGTAGGTTTGTTAAATATAAAAGATAGAATAGAAATATATGATTTAGCAGCTATTGGCTACATAATGGGTAATGCTACGAACCACATGAGGTTTTGAAAAAAATATAATCTTAGTAATTTGTAGACCATGGAGCGAAATTGCCATAGATACCTCCTCCTCAGTCGTTCACTCTGACAGAGTGGTCGTCGTTTCATGACAATGCGTCTCTGGATAACGCAGCCCTCGCGATGCGCCTCATTGGACTATGGTGTCTTGTGTGGCAGCCTTTATACAGTCTGTCCAACGCGTAGGTGATCGACCTCTGAACCGTTTGCCCTCCACTTGCCCCTGGACAATGAGTCGTTCTATGGAGTTCTGGTTCCGTACAATGTGTCCGAAGTATTTGAGGATTCGTAGTTGCACAGTCGACGATAATCTATCCTTAATTTTAACCTCTTCCAAGATTGAGATATTGGTTCGAAACGCAGTCCAAGGGATTCGTAGTAGTCGTCGACAGCACCACATTTCCAGTGCGTCAATTTTGCGTCGGTCCTTCAAGCGAACCGTCCACGTTTCTGCGCCATATAGAAATATGGGGAACACTAAGCTTCTCATCAGGCGGACTTTCGTGGCTTTGGTGATGTTGCGGTTACTCCAGACTCTTATTAGCTTATCCACGGCAGATCTTGTAATAGCACACCTCCTTCGAATCTCTTCCTCACATCCTCCAGTTTTCGTAATCGTGGAGCCGAGGTACACGTAACTTTGGACAACTTCACAGTTGCCAATCGTGGTAATGTCTGGTCGATTTAGTTCGGCTCGGTCCACGATCATCATCTTGGTTTTGTCTCTGTTGATTTCGAGTCCGAAGGAGAGGCTTGTTGTCTCTAGGCATGTCAACAGCTGCTCCATGTCCTCCCTTGATTGGGCGAGAAGGGTTGTGTCGTCGGCATATCGTAAGTTGGATGTCTTTCGGCCACCCACTGAAACTCCCTTGTACCCTTGCTCCAATACAATTCTCATTATGCACTTCGTGTAGATGTTAAACAGGAGTGGAGAAAGAATGCACCCCTGGCGAACACCAGCCTGTGTGTGGAAACCTTCCGACTCGACGTCATCTATTCGGACAGCCGCAGTTTCGTCCTCGTACAGGCAGCGAATGAGACGAACCAGATGGTCAGGAGCTCCCATATGAATGAGTACATCACATAGCTTGTGCCACTTTACGGTGTCGAACGCCTTTCGAAAGACGAGAAAGCAGACATAGAGTGGGCTGTTGAACTCTCTAGACTTTTCGATTATTTGTCGAAAAATTAATTATAATATAAATTAGAAAATCTGCTCCCTTGTTCCACAACCTTTAACGAATCCTGCCTGCTCTACAGCTATTTCAGGATTCAAAAAATCTTGCAGCCAGGTGTTGATGATATGGAGGAGTACTTTGCTGGCGTTTGAAATTAAAGGTATGAGTCTGTAGTTGCTACATTTCTTTGTGGATCCTTTCTTGTGAAGCGGTATAAATTCGGAGTGAGCCCAGTCCTGAGGCCACTTTCCTGTCTCCCAGACACGACTGGAAATGACATGCATCATCGCAACTCCACACTCGGGTGAGTGTTTAAATGTCACTATTGAGATGTTGTCAGCTCCTACAGCTTTGTTCCTCTTTAAGTGATTGATTGCAGCTCGAACTTCGCTCTTCAGTATAGATGGTTCCATAGTGTTATGCGCTATGCCTGAGAGTGGGTCACTATTGCGCGACTGCTGTGAGCTGCTATCTGTAGAGATTCTTACAATAATCCTTCCACACGCCCACAATATCCCTTATTTCTGTTACAGTCGATCCATCCGAATTCTCGACAGCCGGTCTTAGGTTTAAATTGTCGAGTTATACAATAAATCTTCTTAAATAGATCTTTCGTTTCGTGGCGCTCGGCATTTTTTTCCAACTCTCGGCAGATGTTATTGAGATGGTTATTACGATCTCTGCGAGGAGAAGATTGAATCTGCGCATCCATCAAATTTAGATCACGAGCACTCGCACCACGAGGCGCCAGGTCTCGTCTGACATCCAATGTTGATGTTTACCTTCATATTCATATTTATTTATTGCTTTCATGTGGTAAATACATTGATCTTAAGAAAAAACAGGATCCTTACATGAGCCCTGCAAGGGCGTTGCAACAGTCTTACATTAATACATACATTGATTACAACGAAATTAATGACATAAATGAATTAAATATACATTATTAGATCTTGTTGTTATTGAGTATGATAATAATAATATTATATTTACAATATTATTATTCTCTTTATTCATTTTATTACAACTTATCTATATTGTTATTATTAAAATTATATATACATATTAAAATATTATTATCTCTCTTAAATCACGGGTCAAGCCCGGTTATTTGATAGGCGTGCGCGTGCGTGATATGGATCCAACGCGTAGAGGCCCCTTTGAGAAGTTTGATGTAATGTTTTACGCCCGCCGTGACCCGCTCCAGGATATGTCAATGGAACGACATACCCATGAGCAGGTCTCGGCAGGCGTTGAGACTATTGCGAAGTGTGATGGAAAATAAATGGGCTATGGAGATGAGATCTGGGTGAACTTAATACCGGGCTATTACTGAAGAGGGACGGACGCCTGCCATAACTGCTTTTATTGCTAGTTATTTGCGGCAGGCGGTGGCTTGCCACTCACTAGATGGGCCCCCGAAATGCCAGGAAAACGGCCGGGGGCAACACCGGTGTGAGTGACTCAGGGATGTCGTGAGGTGTGCTGCGCTTTCTCCGAAGTTACTCGCGGCGTGATGCCCTTTAAAACTTCCACCCCTGGAGCATATAGCTCTAGCGGCTCCTCTCTGGACGGCCAATGAAGGCAAGCCAGAGCTGAGAGTCCTGCGGGCCTTCTTGTGTTTACACTCCGACCGATGAAGATACGTCGGATACGAAGGCCCTGACCGACTCTCTGGAGACTCGGGTCCGTGGTGTCATTATTATTATGTATCTCTCTTAATTCACGGGTCAAGCCCGGTCATTTGATAGGCATACGCGGGGATATAGATCCAACACGTAGAGGCCCCTTTGAGAAGTGTGATGTAATGTTGTACGCCCGCCGTGACCCGCTCCAGGATATATCAATGGAAAGATATACCCATGAGCAGGTCTCGGCAGGCGTTGAGACTATTGCGAAGTGTGATGGAAAATAAATGGGCTATGGAGATGAGATCTGGGTGAACTTAATACCGGGCTATTACAGAAGAGGGACGGACGCCTGCCGTAACTGCTTTTATTGCTAGTTATTTGCGGCAGGCGGTGGCTTGCCACTCACTAGATGGGCCTCCGAAATGCCAGGAAATCGGCCGGAGGCAACACCGGTGTGAGTGACTCAGGGGTGTCGAGAGGTGTGCTGCGCTTTCTCCAAAGTTACTCGCGGCGTGATGCCCTTTAACACTTCCACCCCTGGAGCATATAGCTCTAGCGGCTCCTCTCTGGACGGCCAATGAAGGCAAGCCAGAGCTGAGAGTCCTGCGGGCCTTCTTGTGTTTACACTCCGACCGATGAAGACACGCCGGAGACGAAGGCCCTGACCGACTCTCTGGAGACTCGGGTCCGTGGTGTCGCTACTCACACAACAGCTCGCCACACAAGCTGCCCTGCGGACTCATTATTATTATTACTATTATCGTTATTACATTTTGCGCATATATAATCCATAGAAAAAAATATATCTCATAATTATATATTACCGACGATTATACGAGTGAGTGTTGGCAGAAACTAGCTCGTATCACCGCAGTAACATGTGAAAGAGGTACATAAAGACTGGGACCATTATGTGTTAAAATATTCGCCCAATGTATAAAAGCATTTTTGTGATAAATATTGTTTTAGTTTTTTACTAAAAAGATTGTAGTTATGTTGGTTTTTTTATATCCAATGGCAATTTGTTATATATTATTACTGCCATATAGTACGGGCTACAGTTGAGCATCTTTATTCTAGAAGATGGTAGGTAAAGTCTGTTCTTGTGGCGAGTATTACATTATGTGTATCCTTAACCTTTTTAAACAAATGAATATTTTTATAAACGAACGTAGATATGTCATGTATATACTCGTAGATATCAATGTTAATATATTTATTCTAATAAAATGCGGTTTACAACTTTGTCGATTATCTATTTGAACTATTATTCTAATGCATTTTTTTTGGAGAATAAATAGGTGGTCGGCGTCCACGCTATTTCCTCACAACATTATCCCATACCTGAGCTAGGAGTAGGCGTAAGCATAGTAAGCTGACAGTGCAGTTTCTGTGTTTGTGCTACATTTAATCTGGAATAAGGCATATGAGAACCTAGACAGTTTTGATTAATTTTTTTCAATATACCTTTATTTCGAGTAGGTTGCGTGGTGAGTACTCTTTTAGTTGCTCTTTGCAGATTGCCATAGCGAGTCAGGGTCACCATCTCGTGCTGTGTTCCTCCACATGTTGCAGTCGGCTGTCAGTTCTGCTATTTTGAGCTTCTTGTTAGGTTTACGAGGGATGGAGATTGCATACAAGGAGTTGATGGTCAGACTAACAGTCAGCTCCGGGCAGTGTGTGTGCGTTCATAATTGAACTTCGCCATCTAGATGGCGAAGTTCAGTTATGATAATTATGATAATCTTACAAGAATATAATCAATCTGATTCCTATGTTTACCGTCAGGGGACGTCCAGGTATATAACCATCTACAATGTTGCTGGAATACAGTATTCACAATAGTAAGACTGTTGTCAAATGCGAACTGGAGTAATCTCTCCCCTCGAAGATTTCTCTGGCCAAGACCGTAATTGCCTACAATATGCCGCAAGCCCGCATCCATTCTTGTATCACCCACTTTAGCATTAAAATCGCCAAGTATTACAAGCAATTCTCTATTTGGCATTGTTGCTATTGAAGATTCAAATGTCATTGTAGAATCTTTCCACGTCTTCATCTTTTGCCGTGCTGATGGGTGCATACACCTGTATAATATTCAAGGGGGTGGTTGTTGCATCAAGCTTCATGGTGATAATTCTATTGCTGACAGGATTATATCCTAGGACTGCTCTAGTCCAATGTTTAGGTATTGCTATCGCCACTCCGGCGTAGCTGCTAGTATCATCCCCCGAATAATAGATGGTATGCTTATCTAGGTCACGGTGGCCACCACCCTTCAAATGCGTATCGCTTAAACCGGTGATAATGGTGTCGCACCGCAGGAGCTCATGATCCAAGATGTGTAATTTGGCCTCATCTAGGAGTCCACGTACATTCCATGTGAGAATGCGGATATTCTTGAGCAATTGGATTTGTACTCTTCCAGTCGCATGCTTTCCGAGGGATGCCTGGTTGTCTACATTTCCTCGGCCGGTAGCCCATTTAACACTTTGAGTTCCGGTAAACTCATAGCGCCGGTCGCTACGCGGGTCGCTCGGCAAACGTACTCTTGAATTATGTCGCGCTTTCATCATGTAACTCTCGTGGGAATGGATAATGTAGTAGTATTCCGTTGCTTTCTACATCGCAGTACTACTGACTCAGTGTCCGTAGAATTCTGTTTGTAAACCGATCGAGACTAAACTTCCTTACGCTTCACCACAGTACTGATGGCTACCGCTGCCCTCCATCAGGATCCAGGTACTACGCACCTGTAGCTCGCCTCGTCCGTTGGTTTGGCCGTACCGACAACTGTTGTCTCCGCCCTTCTCCACCGTTAAGGTCTTCACCCGTAACCCTGGGCACGGGCTAAGCGCTATACCCCGCAAAACTGGGTCCCTGCTGAACTTTGCCATCTTTACACTCTGGCCTACTAAAATGTAAGATGCGGGCACCCCCGCGGCGAAGACGCGCCAGACAGGAATTGCCCAAGTGAAGAGTAGAGAAGGTTAGAGTCACCTCCAGGGACCGGGTTAATGGACGTGTGTGATCCCACGCCAAAAGGCCATAGATACATAGATATCAAAATGTTATTAAATATCGACTCTATGAATAAAATCTAAAATAAAATCTAAAAGGAACTACTAGACAACCAATAAATTACTTGTGTAAGGCAGAATGTACTTCTAAAAGACACATATTTTATTTTCCGCAGAAGCGAGGCATATGCAAGCCTCGTGCTATTTGCTCGGAGGTAACGCGAGAGCGCTCTATCGAGGGAGTACAAATTGAAATAATGACACTACACTTCAAGAACTGAAAGCATATGGTTTGCAGGACTATATTTTATTTCACAATTGTTCTATGATTATAGGCAATTTCTATAACAAAAGTAACCTGTCCAGTAGGTACGGTTGCTTCCGTTAGATAACTGATCATGTCACACTGAAATGTATGGCAGAGTGGTCAGTTATCATAGGGAACCGACAACATATAAATATAATATTAATGAATAAAATATATCAATGAAACTAAGAGTGTATATATTTACAAATATTCACTTCTCGAATATCAGATCAGTGCTAGCGTTTGGGTTGCCTAGAAAAGATGCGTCTTAAACCAACGCCAGTCTTGTTTCTGATATCGAAACCAGAAATATGCGAGAGCATCTTGCTATATGCTACGTGGCAATGTTTTTTATCGATCTATTATTCTTAACTGCCCCCTTACCACCATCTCTTATTGCGACTCAATAACTGAATAGATTGCTTATTCATACCAATGAATAAGCGACTCTATTTCAAATGGAATAGAGTCGCTTATTCATTGGTATGAATAAGCAATCTACTCAATTATTGAATCGCAATAAGAGATGGTGGTAAGGGGGCTGAATTACTCTGATAGCATAAAAAGTAAAAATTTCTCGAGATATAATAACTAGAAAAGCATAAGTTTGGACATTCCCCAAAACGCACCATATAAGGCTAGTTGAATATGACATCACACGTTCTTAATTTTATTAAATTAGAAATTATGCTAAATATTGCGTTTATGTATAATAACAAATAGAGCTGTAACAAAATTTATAGTATTTTTTTTTATTGTTTTTCAATGGGAATATTTTTTTAAATAATTTAATCGTTTTAAATTGGACTTTTTACCCCAAACATTGATGTCCCATATATATAACAAGGGCATAAAGTATTAAAATAAAATTTTACGATCAGATTGATTATCAATTTCTTTCATACGAGTATAATGTTTATCTTATACTATTAAACGAGTCGTTAATTGTATAAGTTAAACATTAACTTCGATGAAATTTACAATAAGGGGTTTACGAAAACGAGAAATCGATCTAGCTAGGTCTCAGTCCTAAGACAAATAATTTTCTTATAAAAACTCTTACCGAAGCTTTGTCATCCGGATCTAGAGGGTACATAATTCTCATAATTAAAATGTAGTCTAAATTTACTTCTAATCCAGTGTCGATCTCAGAAATATCAAATTTGGTGTTCTCGTACTTTAAAGTCTAATTTAAGTGGAATTATATCGAAATATGACCGAAAATTAATGAAACTAAGAGTGTTATTTTGTCCACAATATGAATTACTCATTTAATCAAATCAAGTAGGTAAATATTTTTTAGTCAATTCACAATTCAATCTCGATTCGGTCAACTTCCATTGTGCGATCGTGAAATAATTACGAGAAATTGGTGTTCAGGTTATACAATATAAATAAATATTTTAACGGAAGTCCATTGCAGTCCCGGGGTTAAAACTACAGCTGCCTTGGAACTCACAACGAATTTAATCAGAAGAAATTAGTAGGAGTAAGAAGCTTTTGTAATTTGACTTTTAAGAGGTAAAACTCTGATAAATCACTACATAGTATAAAACAAAGTCGCTTTCTCTGTCCCTATGTCCCCATGTATGCTTAAATCTTTGAAACTACGCAACGGATTATGATGCGGTTTTTTTTAATAGATAGAGTGATTCAACTGGAAAGTTTATATGTATAATATATGCATAACATAGTAGAAAAACACTGATAATTTAGAGGTTTCTAATGTGATGTCGTAAATAAACACATTTTTTTGCTCTTTCATTGCAAACGCTGGCTGAACCCAACGAGATAGATCAAAATAATGTAGTACAGTATTGTTCACCTTAAAATGGTCTACAAAAAAGTTCGCGATGGTATATGTCTATCTCTTAGTGGTAACACACAATAACCGTTATTTTATCCTTTGCTTTTTACAAGAAATAATGCCTTATTTACGAAGCGATTTTAAGCAATACAGAATTAATCCTTATCCAATTAAGTACCTTAAATACATTGCGCATTTAATATAGATCAATATGGCCCTTCACAGCATGTAATTTAAATGAATAGTTTAGAAGATATTACACATTTAAAATGCAGGGACATAACGGCTGTGGCGGTACCGGCCGCGGAGCCGGCGGCGTGTGCCTATAACTGGGGAAGGACTGGATAGGACAAAGCGCAAAGACCTTCTGTAGTACATTTAGTATCAGCATTGCACCCGTGCGAAGCCGGGGCGGGTCGCTAGTAAATATATAAAACACGATGATATCGATACAGAGATGTAGTTAGGTTGATAACGATGAAATTTATTATAACCTAAGGGGTTTACGAAGGCGAAAAAGCGTTTATACTAAAAAAAATTAAACTCATAAAAAACGTCGAGAATACCTTTGATTATATTACAATATTATACTTAATGTGTTAAAAAATTAAACTTATTTTTTTAACACATTAAGTATAATATTTTTATTAACATAACACATTAAGTATAATAGTTAGCTGCTCAACTGATTCTGGGAAAAGCCGTTTCTTCTATAAAATACCGAGGAAACCGCGGTCATAGGTACATCTTTATAACATGCGTAATAAATATGTATATAAATTCGTTTTTTAATTACCTCGCAACGCTCGCACGTGTATGATTTGTATAATTAATTTACGGCAGCATGTGAAAAACCTCGTTGTTTTTTTTTTGTAGAGTTCATAATTACTTAAGCTCAATGTTTCGTATGGAGTTATTTTAACTCATTTTTATTATTTTAATTGGGCATCTGATTGATATTAGCATGATATTAATTGTATTTCTTTGTGAATTCTACCGACACTGTACAATAGGTTGTTTTTAACCGACACCAAAAAAGGAGGAGGTTCTCAATTCGGCTCTTTTTTTAATGTTTGTCACTTAATTACTCCATGATTTATAAACCGATTTGAAAAAACTTTTATTATTTGAAAGAGTATACTTCCAGATTGGTCCAATATTTTTTTCATCGTCATCATTATCATCAGCTTGTATCTACATAATAGTCGCACCGCTTATCATAATCAGGAAATTCATCCTCACACATTGGGATCAAAACGGGTGTGTTCCAGAGTAATTTTCAACCTCAAGCTCTCAGGTTATGGAATGACCAAAGTTTTTACAATTCACACACATACAACAAGTTAAATCAAGTAGAGAAAATAAACTTCATTTGATTTATTAGTGATAGGTTTTTCCTACATTATTTCACCAACAAAAGCAAATATGGCTTTTTTCTTCATTGGTAGTTTGGAATCTAATATATTTCTTAATTAAAATACAACACCACTCTCAGGCTGTATGGTTTACTATTCGCATAAAATTAACAATATTTTTATAGCTACATAATCAGCGTCATTGTGTCAAGTTGCCACGTCTTTATTAAAATAAATTAATGAGATACCTAGCCCGAAGAATTACTAGGAATGGTTACTAAGTTGTCTATATGGAACAAAATATTTTTTCGTGTGTTTAATTAGTTTTTGATATCTTTTTTTTTCCTTTTTTTGTCAAACTTGTGTGCGTACCTTTTTTTTCCCTTGGATTGAAAGTCAGCAAAACACTAGTTATATTTTATAATGCTTTCAATGGCTGTATGGTCTTTCAATAATATTATAACACATTACTTGGTGCTGACCGTCCAGTAGAGACTTGAATGCTTTTCGCGGGGTACCCTTGATGCTCGATGTAGGATGTAACAGGTCTCCTGTTTTATTTTTCAGATACTCCTTCAAAACTTATTATCGTGGGATTCTACAATTTCCTGTAATCATATCGCGGTTGAAATAAATTAATCCATTAGGTGAATATAATAATCTCTCTTGTTTAAGCGGCTATACAATGCTTTTGTTAAAGTTTCTCAAGTGGTAGCCCCTTATCAAAAAATTTTAAAAAACTTATCAAAAAATTTATAAAAAATATCTGTTTCATATTTAGTTGTACATAATCGAAAATAAAAGATGCGAAAGAAGTGCTGTAATAATAAGTACTTATTTCAAAAGTCGAAAAATAAGAACTACCCATTAGGGTGGTTATATATACATACATATATAACCACCTATTGCACCTACATCTGTAGTACATATTAATGTATGCCAAATTTCATTCTAATCCTTTCAGTCGTATAACCGTTATACTCGTATAGTAACAAAAATTCCCTACATCACAACTTATTGATTCGTACAAATTAAGTCACAAACTTTCACATCCAACTAATATTATAAATGTGAATGTGTGTTTGTTTATTACGATTTCATGCCGAAACTACTCAACCGATTAACGTGAAACTTTGTACACATATTTTCGAAGGTATTAGTTAACGTCTCAAAGGTATAAGGTAGCAGATGCTATTAGTACCTAGGATACTTTTTATTAAAAAAGAAGTAAACGCGGGCGAAACCGCGGATGGAAGCTAGTTTATAAAATTAGTAAGAAGAAAAAGGTATATACATAGAATATACGTACTGTATGTAAAACTATGCACACAAATACCTATTATAATGTTGTGAATATTAATACCTATTAATTTCGTTTCTTACAAAAAAACGTGTGTTACATTTTCGCTGATGTGTTTTATGTAAATACGGGACCAGGGAACCGGAAAATAAGTTTCATATTGTACCCCTTTGCTTTGCAGCATGAGTTGGCCAGGGCGGGTGTTTATTAGGCAACAGAACAATTTTATGTGCGCACCACTGTACACTTTATGAATAGTAATCAAACCATCCTCCCTTCATTTATCTCACGAGCGACCAGCGTTGAAATGTAGATGAGGTCTTTTTGATAAGCTCTTGGAATAAATTTGTACTTTCATTTCGTAATTATCAAATGGCCGCGGAATAAACAACCGGTATTAAGTACTCAAATTCATGTAATAATGTTGTAAGTTCAACGATAATATTTGCTCGAGGGTTTTTGTTCGACGAAGTTTAGTAAAATCGCCCTCAGTGTATAGTTACGGTTTACTTACCTACTTTAGTATAGTGTTGAATAGAGAATTAACATTTCTCGTGCCGCGGTCCCATGGTGGGTATAGCGTTGGTACAGGTCTTGGTACAGAATTGACACGTTGCGGCACGCGAGGTTAATGAAACAATAAATAAATATTTCTGTACAAATTACACACGGCCATCTAGTCTCAAACTAAGCTAAGCTTGACACTATGGGTACTAGATAACTGATACTTTACTTAAATACATTTATTTTTGTAAATACCTACGTACAAATAATACATAGAAAACACCCAGACCAAGCCAAACACAAATGTTCGTGCACACAAATATTTGTCTTGGGATCGAACCCGCGACCTTTCGACCACCAAGCTCGTCAAAATATGGACTATAATGCCCGAAATGTGTGACAAGATCTACAGTTAGTAGTTCGGTCATAGTTGGAGTAATGATTGCCATTTTTAGAAAATCCATATAATCCTATATAATTGTGAAAATGCGTCGGTCTGTTTGTTAACTTTTACGACTTATTTCAAACAGGTATAAAGCTGTTTTTTTATACAACGTCGGGTGACAGACAAGCATACGGCCCGCCTGATGTGAAGCGGTTACCGTAGCCATATTAACGCAGGAACACAACAACCCTCAAGGGAATTGTTATTTGGCTGCGGTATTCGGTGAAGGTACATTCCCCAGTCGGGTAGCTTACAATTATGCTCCCTACCTCTCTTTTCGCCAGAGCTTCGTTTGTCAGTCAGCATAGTGCACCGCGTGCAGGTAAAGTTGGCTTTGGTTCAAAGGTGTTGATGAACCACTTACACCCCAAAACTGTTACTAATGCTGTTACTAATATCCAATTTAAAAACTGATTTATTTAGAAATAAATAAAAGATTAAAGTGAGAAGGTTCGTGAATACCGAAGTAGTTCATTTGCGGGTTATTGTTGTAGCACGGTGACGGTGACCTTTCCCTCATTTTATCACAATACGCCGCGAATGAACGCCGTTAAGGCATATCGAACCACATTATTTAAGTTGATAACTAAATTCTACAACTGCGCGGGTTTCGCCTCGAGAATAACCTTATTGTCACGGAAAATATAGGACGCTCTCCTGAGACGAATATTTTTTAAATTGTTGCCAAATATAAAACCAAAGTAGACGGCGCAAGTGAAAAGTTTCGGAATGGGGAATAATATGTGTTGTGCACATAGAATGGAATACGTTCATGAAACTCAATTTCGCTCTCGCTCGCTACCAGATGTATGTCTGTTTATGTAGTTTTATTCGTATTATTCTAAACATTTCCATATGAGTGCTCACGTTATTAGGCATTTGTATGATAACAGGTAGAAAAAAAACATATATTTGTTGTGTATAGGTGTATAGGAAGGATAAAGAATTCTAAAATCTTTGAGTATAAAAAAATCTTATTAGTGTCTTACTTGTTTTTACATTTATGCATGAAGTTTTTTACTGGGATTAAAACAAAAATGTCATAACAATCACGAGTAGTGGTTTTAAAATCCGCTATTGAGCACAATCGATCAATACATTTTTTTTGTAAACACCGTGTTAATTAAATATATTACATTATGAATGTAATATACGCCTTATTATGTTTTGTTTACCAAACTCACATGCAATTTTTCAATAGTACGGAATTGAATTATAATATCTATTAATAATTTTCGAAGAGCCTATAACTAGTCAAAATACTACTACTATGTACAAAAACAATACAATAAATATTGTTACACAAATTGTCAAATAAAGCATTTACTATCTACTTATATGTTAACTACATATATTTTGTTATATAATTATTTATTTTATTTATTAGCAAAAAAATATAACAGGCCTGTCAAATGTTTTTATCGAGCTTGACATCATGTTGTTAACAGTATTTTGAGAGTTCAGTATTTCAACCTTAGGCAAAATAAGCTCTTACACAGAAGAGCTTTTCTTGAGTAAAGAGTAGGTGCATAACCTTGTTTTACCCCTTTTATTTCTATCATTCACCTGTCCGGCCTGAGTGAATAAGTGCAGCACACGTGCACAGCTGTAAAAGTGCAATATCAGTTTGAACTGTTGAGTTACTTGAAGAAATTGTGAAACAGAATGATATCTATAATATTTTTTGGAATGTAGCCGGCGTAAAGGTGATGAAAATAGTAAGGGATTACTCGTTACCCTCACACACAAAAGTTATTTGTTATAGTTTGACATAGTGTTTGTACTCAAAATATGACATGTATATTAGCTTATACTCGTAATTATGTGTTTAGTTGTCTATAATAAGCAAAAATTTTACAGACTTTTAGCCAACAACTCGATTTGAACGAAGATGAAAAATGTCAATCAAAAAGAGCTTACGTTAAAAGGGTCTAATCTCTTATAGTGTACGATTAAAATTAAATTTATCTGAAAACGAGGCTGTAAAAGCGCGGAGTGGCTGTGCGTCCGCGACAGACGTCAATCAAGCTTGCCGGGCGAAGGTTGGACATCTGTTAGGTTTCTTGTTATCGTGACCCTCATCTGTGAAGAAATTACTTCGTGCATCCATGTCGCTGCCAGCCAGTGACAGACCCTCCTGTATTTCCGATAGTTCCGCTAATGCGCCCACATCACTCCCGCACGTTTCGTATGTCCAATATGGCATTTAATTTGGCAGCCAACTTAAAGTGCCGCCAAAATGTTTTGCCGCAATATTCGGTAGTTTGTAAGGGTTTACGGCTACGAAAACATCGTAAACGGCTATGTTAGTTTAATTAGTACCGCAATTAGAACGCTGCGTTTGTACTAAAAAAACATTGCGGCTTACCTTTTAGACAGTAACTTGTAGGGCATTAAAATAACAATAGCAAAAAGGCTGATTGTGTTTTTAAAATATTGAAGATATGGCAGTTTAATGCAAAAGTTGTTTATACTTTGTTCGTGAGTTTTTTCTAGAAAAATTTATATTTAATCTTAAAAAAATTTTTTTCGTAAAAATGAAAGACGAAACAATATACAGCTGATAAATAAGATTATTAAGGAATGTTTAGTCAAGCTAATTTAACCAACGGCCTTAGGTATCTCGAGGGAAATCACGAGCTCTCTGCGTATGTACCTTCAAAAGTTTTAAAACCTCTCAGCGCAGTTTGCGTGATCAAACATCTTGGTACATTTCGTAATTATCTTTGGATACAATACATTATAGAACACCTGATACCTGCTCTCGATTTATTGCTCTGGATATCAAAAAGACTTAGTAAAGAAGTGATGAATAAGGTTAGTAACAACGACGTATGGAATGAACCAACTAAATCAAATACTTTATATCTTAATTACGAAATACTCGTAGATATACAAATGAAATTGTAATTATATTATCTGATTATTTAATAAAAAATAACCATATTGGCTATGTTTTTGGAGGATTTCTTCTTCGCCAATTGTCAATAGAACAACTGTATGATTCCGATTGACGCGCACGGGTTCGATGACCGTACAAGACAAATATTTAGTGCAAATCACTTGACGTTTGGACCAGGTTGTACCGGCCGTGGTCACAGGTTGACTCAGCCAATAATAAACCTTTATGTATGATCGCTTTAATTATCGTTCTTATTGACGTGACAACGTCTTATAAATTGGTTAGCCGGGTCACACTTCAAGAAACTGGCTCACGTTATGCGCTTACAATGAGAGCGAGTGAAAGGCACGCGTCCCTTCTAAGAGCGAGAGAGACAGACATAAAAAGTGAAAGGCATGGGTCCCTTCCACTCGAAAACATTTTACCACTCAAAGTCGTTGTCACGTAAAACTTTCGCCCGTATACCGACTTTACAGGCAACCAATTTTTTTTTCATAAATCGACATATTTTTAACAAGTCTAATCTTCCAAATAATATCAAATAATTTAATTCGTTGTGAGTTCGAAGGCATCTGAAGTTTTATTACCCCTTTTTTGATGGTTGCCGTTGTTAATTTTTGGTTACATAGGAGACACAATAACTATAATAAATGTAGAAATGTGTATTGAGACTATTTGACATACACCCACCGAGAAAGTGTCTCCCGCTGAACTACAAATGTATAAATTGAAATACATTTTCAAATTACAATGTAAAACAGATTTTCATTATATTCTTTGTTCTTCATTATGAATGACCTCTATTCATTACAATCGTTATGGCCCTAAGAGAACGAAAGTAAATATTTAATTTTGTTCCGTCAACGGAATCATAAAATGACCTAATCAAAAACAGTAGGCGTGTACGACATGGAATATAAACGTAAATCGCTTAGGTATTTGAACGAATGAGCCGGTGTTTTCCGGTAATTGGAGCTGTCGTGTGGACAAATGTCCTGTCCAACGTGTGCCAGATAGTCACTCTAACTGCCGCCATTAACCGAGAGATAATCTTAAATTACTGCTGTCGCACTCGATTGCCCATACAAATGTTTATTTTATTTCAAATGCAATAAAGTTCCTTTCTTATATGACCTTTTATTAAGTAATAAATATTAAATATTTCTGCACAATTTACACATCGCCATCTACTCCCAAATTAAGCGCAAAGCTTGTACTATGGCTACTAGATAACTGATATGATACTTAAATACATTTTTTTTGTGAATACATACATATAATACATAGAAAACACCCAGACTAAGACAAACAGACATGTTCATGCACACAAATATTTGTCTTGTGTGGGAATCGAACTCAATGGCCACTTTGACTCCGCGACCTCGGAGTCAAAGTGGCCATTGCTAACCATTCGACCACCGAGCTCGTCAAATTTATTAGTTGAGTATTTATTAAGTTTATAGTTTTAATTAAGTGATTAAATTTTATCATTAAGATACAGGGCTAATTGCCTAGAGTTTACCACTATCATTCTAACACATTTAAAATAAAATGGTCGCGTGTAGCGTGGTTCTAGCAAAATTTTCTTCCGCGAACTCTCAAGTTATGGAATTAACTTTCTGCCGAGGTTTTCCCAGGACACTACTGTATGAGATTCTTCAAGAAAGGCTTGAAGGAGTTTTATAGGGTCGGCAACGAGAGTATGATTCCTCTGGAATTACTACTGTCTATAGGCTGCGACAGTAAGCAACTGTCTATCAAGCGGTTCGTAGCTAATTTTGCAACACATTAAAATATTAATACTAAACTTCACTATTTTTAAATGTGTTCAGAAAGTAAGTGAAGGATAGTAAGCAAGCAGTTTCTTTAAAATGAGCGGTAGTAAATAATGTAGCGGGTATTCATGAATATTTTTAAGAAGGTAAGAGATGTTAAATAAAATATATTAGGCTGTTCTAAAAAAAAGAGCCAAAGTTCAAAATATTACAGTTATACGACAACATTAATAGGTGATTAATAACGTTAAATTTTTATTGACAAATGAAATACGTAGTATCGTAAATGAAATTTTAGTAATCACTAGAGTTCCCATGCGAATGCACTGGATAATAATCGAATGCGAGTGCCTATTATCTGCTATAACAATAGCTTTCCACACACATATCCAAGTCATTTAGCGTCAAAGTAAGCTGGTGCAAACAAAGCCAAGCGTAACTTAATATAAAGCATGTTGGGATGTCCACAAACTTAGGGGGCGAGTTTCAAAGACGATCCCTCGAGTCTCCTTTATGCAAATCTCGGGTAATTTCTTTGGTGGGAGTCACCGGGGACCCTTTGCCAAGATTGCGTTGACTTCTCAACCGTAGACTACATCTTATTCCGTATTAGTTTGCTCATACAACAAAACGCCAAAAACTAGGAGTTATCGACACCCGGGAGCCTACCGCGTAAGCTGAAACCGTTTCCCATTTTTCATTGCGAAAATCGGAATTTAATCTGTAGATTGCCTCCGTCTAGGAACGGAGGCGCTCTATCGATTAAAATCTTCTAATCTTATTAATATTAGGACAAATTTAAGGTGAAATTAGATTTTCGCAATCAAAAAATTCGATCGTAATCGGCTTCATAGTGCCCCGGTAAGGTTGAAGGCCGACCCAATTCCAAACAAACAATTCTAAGCCATAATAAAGTTTAAAAGAAGTTAGTGTATATAAAGTTGCTTGCCCAGAGAACGGAAATTGCGAGGAGCAAATGTGAAAAGTTCCGAATACATAGAGAGACTAGGTAGAAATGCCATTACCGTAGCATGTGCGTACATAATATTATCACTGAATCAGGGAATAACATTTGGAATTGGAAGTTGTTGGTTACTGTAATAAAATGTTCGTACTTTATACGAATTCATGGCAGTATAAGGTTTCTTAGCATTCGATCAATTTTAGTATATAACACAATACGGGGTAGTATACTATTCTGATTTGGTAGCAACAATTACGAAGCGTTCAGACGATTTTGCAATTCATATTATTGGAATCGATGTATTAGGTAACAACTCAAGGTTTTAGGACCCCAATAGTGTTAGACACATAAAATCCGTGGTGCACGGCAGTTGAGCTTCACTTGTCTAGCCATCTCTTTAGACTTTAATGCCTTGCCATATTGCTGTCTCTCACTTTGCTAATTTCTTCTGATTAAATTCGTTGTGAGTTCCAAGGCAGCCTTAGTTTTATCCCCGGGACTGCAATGGACTTCACTGTTCATTGCCTTTTTTGGCGGTCACCGCTGTTAATCCTAAAAAATATCATACAATACGATTTAATAGCTATTTATAATACAAACATTCAATGGTGAATAAAAGGTATAGAACCGAAAAAGATACGGAACAACACGGTACAGTGTACTGGAGAAGGCACTGAAATTAAGGCTAAAGTTCAATATGATTCTAGTTTTATAGGTACAAAATAATTCTATTACATTTTACATCAAAAGCGCCTTTTCAAATTATTGAAACAATAATAGCCTGATTTCGTGGAAAAGTATTAAATGTTGGCATTTCAGGTTACTCGTGTAAGTAATCCAATTTTGTAACTTACAAAACAGAAAATCATGTTGTTTGTAATGTTTTGCAGAAAATATAAGATATTTCATACTTACTATTGGCATTTATACATCTAGAAAATAGATCTCGTTTCTGATTTTTTTTTTCATTTCAATCCTGTCTTTCAAAAGATATTGTGCTATATTCCTAGATCTGAAAGTCAAAGTTTTGCATTGGTTTATTTAATACTTTTTTTATTATAATATTATTATGTAAGTAGTTCTAATAATAACAATAATATGGAAGAAATAAGTACGTAGTTAGGGATGGCGTGAGCGATATTTCATGTTGTTACCATAATAGGTGAAGTAGTTCCTGTATTGCGGACCGCATGCTTATTTGGCGACCGACGACGTAGTACATATTACCAGTCCTATCTTGTATTCCTGTCCTAGTAATAATATAAACGTTTATTTGCGAAGATATTTTCTCAAATATGGAGTCTCCTCCATTACGAGTAAACGGCCGAACAGATATCGGATGAAATTTGGCACACAAATAAAGTTCCAGTTCAAAACAGTGAACAGAAATAAGTAATAAATAATATTCCTCTGTATCGTGTTTGAAATGAATAATGGGATGATATTTTAAAAGTAGCTAACATAAAAAGCTCTAAATTTAACCTATCACCTTTAATTTTTTCATGTAAAATTATTGTTAAAAAATTGTAAGAAACCATATATATAGTGTGTGTGTGTCCGTCTTGTCGTTTCCGGCAGACTAGAATAGAATCACTCCGTCTCTTCCCGTGGATGTCGTACAAAGGCGATTAAGGGAAATACATTATAAAACATCGATCAGGCCTACCCAACCCCAGTCTGGCCAGCGTGGAGAGTGTAGGCCAAATCATCCTTCCGTCCGGGTCGGACGAGAGAGGGACGTGCTCCTGTAGTGGAGACTAAAATGTCCTGATGATGATGATGATAAATAGAGTATTGTTAGACACAAAAATATGGTGTAAATTGGACCCTATTATGCAGAAAAGATCCAACCGACATTTTGTTACTTTTAAATTAAAGCCATTTAAAGTTTTATAGGGATAAAAATATCACGCAGCATACGTTTTGGGATGCATATGTCATCAAACTGCTAGAATCTTTTGCGAATATATTAAAGTCGATTTGAAGTTTCTCGCTATGTATATCTCTCAATCTGGCATAGTTTGTCGGTTGGATCTATTCTACATAACAGGATCCAATAGGCTTGTATCCCATATTTTTTTTCGATTTGTTATTTAAAGACGTCACAATAATATAAATATAGGTGAATAATTACTTCGATTGCATAAAAACTTCTTGAGATATGATAACTTGAAGATCACCATTTTGGACTATCCCGACAACGCTCCATACAAAAGGCCACCACGTTATGACGTCACACCTTGCTATTTAATATGCATTAAATCAGAAATTTGTACGACAGCTATGTTAAATATTGCGTTTACGTAGCCAGTGCCTTAACAAAAGTTATAGTATTTTTTATTGTTTCTACAATGATAATATTTATTTTAATATAAAACACGTCGGACATAAGTTATTAAAATATTAAGAACGCAGATCGTTCTAGTTGTATGTATTTTACGTTACTGATAGAGAGTTTTAGTAATTTTGTAACATTGGCAAATAGCCTATTGATGTTCTCTGTTACTGCCTCGTTACTGTAGCCCGTCGATAATAATTCGGCTATTCCAGTATTTTAAACAAGTCGGCCGGCGCGGCGGAGATATTTAATTTAGCTTATCACGGGATTAATACAAGATTCATTGGGATTGTTATAGACTATAAAATTTTAGATTTTGTATTACGTACAATGTTATAATTACAGAAAATGAATTACTTTCCATCTTCCCAGTATAATAAACGGAGAAGTATAATGCACATTAATTAAATTCATACTGGTTTAATTTTTTTTTTCAATACTCAATTGCGGATTTATTCAATTATTAATTACATTATTATGTATTAGAAAACATTATTACGATATAAATTTATACTAAACTAAATTAACTAAAAATAATATTACTATATAAATAAAAAAAAGAAAGAAAAAAAATAAAACTAAAAGGTTTAATTTAATTATATTTATTAAAGTTGTATAAGTAAACTTAGTGTTATTGTATTTATATTAGCGAAATTACTTGTACTGTTCCAGTTAATTAAATTTATTTTACCGTCTGGTTTTGCCTTACGGTTTCCCTCACCGAGAGCCAAATGGCGCTATGGTAAATAGATAGCAAGTATAGTAAATCACTGATATGATAAGGATAATAATAGTCTATATCCCAACCTACAATTTACTATATCTATAGAACTGCAACATCATTGGTGGAAACCATTAGCAAAGTCTATATCCAGTTGTACGTAAATGATGATGATGATGAATGCATTTGTTTAAATGATGACAATGAAATTCCTGTCGATTTTCCCGGGAGATTATAGGATGAGGTTGTTTAAAAAGTTTTTTATATACCACTAGGGTGGCCAACAAACGTACGACGCCTGTTGGAAAACAGCCTATGGACTCTTGTGACATCAGAGGCATCACACTCGCATTGCAAAAATTGCCGACCCTGCAAAAACCCTGTCTTGAAAAATACCATAATGTAGTCTCCTGGGAAAAAATCTGTGAAGAGGTTTTTACAGGGTAGTTAACGCGCAAGGGATGCCGCGTACATAGGCTGCGTTAACTGCTTTCCATCAGGCAGGCCATAAGTTTATTTGTCACCTTAGATAGCTAGCTAGCTTGTCTTAGTAGGCTAGATATTCCCACCTTTCTCTACAAAAGATCTGTATCTTTTGTAAAAGCCTCACCTTTGTATAACTTTGATGTAACTGTGTTAACAACACATTCGTGTTGCTGATTTTTATGGGCGATGGTGATTATTTACAATCAGGTGACCCACAATCTCGCTTGCACCCCTCTCATGTAAAAAAAACTGTCTGTATCTTCTATGCACGTGTATTAAAAATATATATTACTCCTTATTCACTTCAAAATCAATTTAAATACAATTTAAGTTTATTTATACCTATCTGATCAATTCATATTTCATGGAGCACTCGGTCATGCATCAGTGAGGACGCGATAAGGCTCTGCGTGGCGTACTGTAACTACGCCGATAGGCACGTGCATTCAGAGCAAATTGTAGGCTACTGCACATACGCACTGATGCATATCTGTAATAATACAAAGTCTATGATATATAACAATGCAAGCATATAATGTCATATCCTTAATGGTTAGGTGTTGACATCTGTATATTCCTATATATTAAACGAACAAGTCTTGTATGCCTAGACATTCTATAGACCGGCAACAAAGGGAAAATATAAGAAAATATCTTTTTGAAACTACTACTACTACGGTGATTACTTCGATCATTGATACTAGAACTAGATGCACAATCAACACCCAAAAAACGTCCTCACCGAATCAGCACCCAAATGACCATCTGGGAGCTCTTTTACTTAACCATATTCGAACGCATCCATATTTGACATTATATTCAAATGAATGATTGTCTCTAGATTAACCTTGTTTTATATATAAATGAACATAGGAACTAGTCTGAATTGTAAATCTTAAGCCGAAATCCTAACGACGAATTTACAATGCATTTTATGGAGTTATAGTTTCTTTTAATATTGGTCATAAATAAGTAAGATTTATGTCATCTTCTGCCTAGTGTGGAAATTATTTTGCTCAGTTTTTGTAAGTCATTGTGCATCTAGTTCTAGTATCGAAATCGAATCGAAGGGTGATTATCTAATAGATTCCGGTAGCACAGATTACAGAGTCACGAAAGTTGTAGATTATAGCGTATGAATATAGCGAGTTTAAAGAACCAGTCATTCAAAAAGAAATCGTATAAATGGCTTAACGACAATTTTTTTTACAGTATTAATGCATTACTTGAACATAAGTTTTAAATTAAAATTAATATTTGCATGCTAAGATAAGGGTTGGCAAGTATGAGCGCCCTACTTGAGCACCTAAGAATAAGATCAATGTATACCATGTTTTATGCTATTTACATTTATTTATTAATAAAGTAACATAAAACATGGTACAATTAAGATTTATTTATTTATTATAAACATTGCGTTAATTATTCTCGTACTCGTATGTGAAGTTTTATATTAATTCCTATTATATCGGCTTGCAAGTGCACATAGGAACGAGGCATTTCATGCAGTGAACAAACCCGTAAAAACTAACGAGTCCTACATAACATAGTCAATGGAATAGGTGGACATCGTAAATATTCAAAGTGTAAAGTCGTAACATAGTTTTAGAGATGGAGGCTCATACTTCTCAGTTTGGAATATTGAAGTGTAATGTATATGGTAAGAGAGAGAAAAAATTTAAAATTGCTCTGTACTAACCATATTCATGGAGCCTTTTATCGATGAAATAAGTCGCAAACACTACATTATTACATTACATTACAAACAGTGTACGAATTGAAGCAATTCGTTCACTGGAATACCTTCAAAACTTCCTTCTCGTGGATACCAAAAGGATACATATATAGAGGAAGAAACTTGTGATCCTTATCTCACATTGACTGGCGTGGTCTTCCAAGATCCTTTTGAGAAATTAGTGGACTAATTGGACAAACGTAACCAGCGCATTCGCTATGTTTTCTAATCCGCAAGTATGTACTTAATGCTTAGATCAATTAAATTTTATACTTAAAAAATCGATCTCAGTGACTTTTAAAATACGTATGTACCTACTCAGATTAGAGATGTAAAGACTGTATAATACCCTCGGTATTATACAGTCTTTACAAACAGTATTATATGAATTGTATAATACGGTATAATACCGTATAATACCATTCTCATCTCTATAATATGTACAAAGCACATTTCACTTCAAAAAATAAAATACAAATCATACAGTATTTTATTGTTACATACCGGTATAATACATAGCGTCTCGGTAATAAACGGCACATTTACAACTCTAACTCAGATAATAGCCAATCCCTGTTGACTATGTTAATTTCTACTACTAATTTATCAGTTACTATTTAAATAATAACAAAATTTATTTAAATAATCTAATGAATCCAATCAAATTCTAGTTGGAGTTGTTAATTTCAACTATTTATTTAAATTAGTACAAAGAACAGGTGAATTATAAAAAAGACATAGATTTAAATCCATAGTTCTATTACTACTACTTATACACATTCCATTGAACAAATTTGGGTTTATGATGGGTAAGGTACCATCCCCAAATTGCTCTGAATGTGATGTTATCGAAGACGCATATTACAGGAGTGTGTTCGAAACGAACCATTCAGAAGACAGTTTTTGACAATATACTTTTACTCCAGTCAGAAATAGGAGGTTGTAACAGTATTCTGGCGACTCCAATGTCGGAGTCAGCAAGGCTAAATAAATAAATTGGTTAGGTTAGGCCTCAAACACAGGCAGTAATTAACATAAGGATGCATTTCGGAGCGACATAGTCACAAGTGTGACTAAGCTCCATAAATAAAAGAAAGAAAAAAAAAAGTTCTATTACTATAAAGTCGTACAAGTAAAAAATGCATGTTAATTAATATGTTCAGCAACAAGAGTAAGAACCTCATTCCAGTTCTTGAAATGAGGCGGCATTAGAAGGAGTTATGGCTTTAGTTCTAATATATATATAAATTCTATTAAGTATTTTATATCTTGTTTATTTCAGTATTATGTAAAGCAAACAATGAAAATAATAAGGTATGTATATGTACGAGTATATATATGCAAATTGTGATTTTATGATATGACCATGAAAGGAAAAGCTATCGCTTTAATTTACTTGCGTGTTGCGGGAGTCAAATAAAACAAGTCAATAACAAAACTCTTAAGTCTCACCTTTCTTAAGGAAAGATTACCTCTCTTTTTAACCAACTTTTAAAAAGGAGGAGGTTCTCAATTCGACTGTTTTTTTTTGTATGTATGTATGTTCTTCGATATATTCGCGAATTGTGAACAATCAAAATTCAAAAGATTTTCAAAATTATTTTTTTATTTGAAAGGCTATGATTGCAAGGTGGTCCCATAATCACCAAGTCAGGATCTGATGAGGATCCCCGGGATGTCAAGGGAAACCCTTAAATTTTATAAGCACGTATGCTCAAATTCATTTTTTTTATTTGAAAGGGTATGATTGCGAGGTGGTCCCATATTCACCAAGTCAGGGTCTGATGATGGGATCCCAGAAAAATCTAGAGAACCCCTTAAATTTGCCGTGTGGTTGCCGACTAAATAAAATTGCGCCACTACATTGCTCTGCGCTGGTGTCGTACAAGGCGACTAAGGAATCTTGTGTGACGCAATAACTTTTCTCCCGGAAGACAGGCAGCAGCGTCTCCCGGGGCAGTCCACCAATAAGCTGCGCTCGCCAAATGAAGTCGGTTTTTTTTAATCATTTATCAATCAATGTGATGCTAGGAGTGAACAGCCGAACTATTTACCCAACTACCCAATCCATCATGCCGTTCATTTAATAAATAATAATAAATAAATTTGAATTTGAATTACATTAAATTAAATTTATAATATCGAATACAAATTAATAAATAAATAATTAAATAATTAAAAACAGATTTATATCATATAAAATAAAATAAATATTAAAGATTACAATGTCATAAGTCAAATATGCATAAGCAATGTCATTAAAATTACATTAAATTAAATAATGTGAATATGAATTATAAAATAACACAATATAATATAATATAATACAATATAACAATATAATTTATTTCACTAAATAATTTTTGAACCAGAATTGTAGGATGAAATGACCGCAAAATTTTCTTTTTTATTACTGTTCATGTTATACTGCGGTAGTAATTTACCAACCACCAGAAAATTAAACAACTGCTCATTAATTCTTTCAACTGATCATATTAACATCCCTAGTGTATAAATAACAGTTGTAAAAATGTATACTAAAAAAAATTACAAATAGCTTTATAATACCTACTCACAATTTCTAGTTGGTTTTGTTAATTTAAACTATTTATTTAAAATAACACAAAGAACAAGTAAATAAAAAAAAAACACGAGGTACTCTCGCAATACCTTTGTAATATTATTCCGGAACAAATGAAAATGTCAGCCCTTCACTACCATTTTCCTTATATTTTTTCCTAGCCTCATTCCATTATATTTTTGAGAACTTTGCCAACTTTTTTTATATTTTTAAACTGCCCTGGTATACCTACGCATTTTTCCCTTTGATGAAACTAATTTCATTTATACATTGTGAAATGATTTATTTCTCCGCCGCTTATTATATTATACTCCGCCAAACCGCAAGTGAGTAGCGTGATGGAGTATGCTATAAACCACTTCGATTGAGGGGAGACCCGTATCCCAACACGCACCCTATACCTAACAGCTAATGCGCCCCGTGTGCCAACCTTCCGGTTATATCACGGGGGATGCGAGTCTCTCGTCCAGTAAATCAACCAGACGAGAGGACCTTTACCTGCACCGCTTTTGCGCTCGGTAAACCAACCGAGCACGCAAGCGTAGCAGTAGCAGGTCTTACTCCGCTTTCACCTGCATGCAGGCTACTTACGTACTCTTAAGTCGAGTAGCTCGTGGCGACCGACGCTCGGAGAACCCAAGCATCGGGGCCCTACTACCACTCCCCATTCTCCATGATGGGTAGCCGGAGCTGTATGGCACGCTCACATCCCGGCGCACAAGTACAAGTACAAGCGCGCCTAGTGTTTCTGCACCCACACTGGGGCGCCGGATAGCCGGCTCCCTGATTTCCTTGACAGGTACCGGAGCTGTATAAGGCGCGCTCACTTCCCGACGTCCTTCAAAGAAGAAACGCCTACCCCGAGCCTACGGTAGGGTGACCGGGGTGACGGAAGCGATCGCCCGTCAACCTCCTTGCTCAGCAGGCAAGTACCCGAGCCGCGACGTCAGCTGGGAAGCCGACGGCCGCTATAAGGGCCGCTCCAAGCCCCGTTGAGAACCACTGTGGCGGCCCTTCGCCTTAGGCCAGTGATAACCAACTCGCTACGCGCGAGGCCGAGCGCCCGGCCGACAATATGGCCAGGCAGACGAACATGCCCGACCTCTGTAGCTAAACCACATGCGCGTGAGTGATTACACGCACATAAAGCCACCTCGAATCCGAACCCATGACTGGCAAATTGGGCTGCCGCCAGTCCCCGAGGTACCCTGATCCAAACAGGGGGACCCGTAGTTCCCCCTGCGAACTCTCCACAGTCGGGTACTCCGTGGAGAGTACCCGTATCCCAACAGTGGGATGATTATGGGTTGATGCCGAAATGATTTATTTATTATAGTAGTGATTATTTGTTTGAACCCCTATACTAAATAATCACCGCCTAAGTGCTAGTCCGACTAAAAAGTGCACTGAACAATAGGAAAGTCTGAATCGTAAGTTATACCAACCCACTGTTCTATGTAATTAAATTTATTTTTTACCGGCAAGTGTCGCCCTTACAGATATCAAGATAATATACTGATATATGCATGCTTGTTTGCCACTGTAATGGTATAAAAATATAAATGTTGTTCGTGTATAAATTTAAATGAATAATAAATTGAATTATATGGAACATTACAAGTGATTTATTAATAACAGAATATGTTCTTTTACATACCCATACTCACAGACAGTATTGAAATGGTCGCAAACGTGCATAATTGGCATTGTTTAAGTCAGATAATAACCGTCATCAATATGCGAGTGCCTCCTCCACGTCCGGCAGAGCGCTATGGCTGTCCGGGAGTCGCCCGGCAGCCGTCCGGCGCTCTCATGCGAGCCAGTGATAATCTGTGCCCGAGGGACAGCTCGCCTCACTGATCGCTCACTTGTCATTGGCGATTTCAGATAAACGACAACGTCGTGAACAATACTGTCGACACTGTAACCTGATTGAAAATGAAGCGTTTGGTTATGATGTATATTATTCATATAAAATAAGTTTCTTCGACAAATTGTACACCGACATCTAGTTTCAAACTAAGCAAAGCTTGTACTATGAATACTAGGCAACTGAGAAGTATACTTAAATATATATTTTTAAATATATTATAGCTGGCTCGTCTGGCTGGTGTTTGAATGGTTAGCAATGACCACTTTGACTCTGAGCCCGCCGTTTCGATTCCCGCACAAGACTAACATTTTATGTGCATGAACATGTCTGTTTGTCATGGTCTGAGTGTTTTCTGTGTATTATAAGTATGTATTTACAAAAAAAAATGTATTTAAGTACATTTATCAGTTATCCTAGTACCCATAGTAGGTATAAACTTTGTGCTTAATTTGGCACTAGATGGCGCTGTGTAAATTATCTAGAAATATATTTATTATTTATAATATCCGATATCTAGGAGCTCCAAGGTATGACTAGAAGCTCAGTTAAACCTCAGGTACCTCACCTCCCTCTCCAAAGGGAGTTGAGCCTCGCTCGCTTCGCCCTTGGTCAAAACTAAGTGTTTTAGACCAACGTCTAAAGTGAAAATATTTTTGACCAATTCTTGTGCAGTCAAAAGTGATCAGGTCTCCCCAACCCATCTGGCCAGCGTGGGGGGTGTAGGCCAAATCCTCCTTCTGTCTGGGACGGAAGAGAGAGGGTCGTGCTCCTGTAGTGGAGACTAAAATGACCTGATGATGATAATGATTAAAATACAATTGATTACGTAAGGTAATCAACGTCGACCGTAGGCTTTCTATGGGTTTATTTATTCGCCAAGTCTTTGTGCCTTTTATGGCACGTTTACATGTTCGCGTTCAACGCGGCATTCAACGGGCACGAGTACGGGCATGTGAACAGGTAGCTCGCGCCCACGCCTACGCCCGTGCTTTCGGGGATGCACGCGGTCGCAGCTTCAATTTATGTCAAGGACATGGCAGAATTCAACAGCTATTTAAACCCATTAGTTATAACCTAATTTTTTTTAACTACTATTATAGTTTTTGAGCTCAAAAAAAAATTATCCGGCTTAGTCCGGTATTTCGTGTCCGTGAGCGTTGCCTATGTGTGTGTTCTTGAGGAGCGTTTTGTATGTATCTTTACTTCTGTACTCTCTGTATTTTGTGCGCCTAAGTATGAGGGCTGCGTGCCGAGCTGCTTCCCAAGCTGCTTGCCGGGCTTTGTGCCGCGCATTAAACACAACATGAGAGGCTTGAAAATACTGGCCTCCGCAGTTGAGTGACGTGGTGACATACTTTAAGCAGTAGAACTACGTAGTGGGGGAGTAATTTCTAACACCATTCATACCATCATTGGGATGAATATGGATAAATGCCGTCATTAAAATACAGGACAACGCAGTTTAGATTGCCCAACATAGTGAACTAGATGGACCTAGATCGACGAACTATCTTATATTTACCCTTCGTAAATGCTAATATTTATATCAAAATTGTATTCATATTATTATTAGTGAGAGAATGGCTGCAAAAGCCACAAAATCAATCGTTGTGTAAAGAACAGCAATTGACGTTTTAGACTGAGATAATCATGATGACTATAAAATAAACATGGGGTGTAAGTGTTTCATCAACATCTTTGAACCAAAGCCAACTTCATCTGCACGCGGTGCACCCTGCTGACTGACAAACGTAGCTCTGGCGAAAAGAGAGGTAGGGTGCGTAATTGTAAGCTACCCGACTGAGAAATGTTCCTCCACCTCACAGAATACCGCGGCCGAATAACAATTCCCTTGAGGGTTGTTGTATTCCTGCGAGTGAGTGAGGTCAACAGATAGGAAGGAGAACTGCGTGCAGTTCGGGAGTGGTGGCGCGATATTTTATGAGCGATATTTTATGTTACGAGCGTTAATATGGCTACGGTAACAGCTTCACATCAGGCGGGCCGTATGCTTGTCTGCCATCCAACGTTGTATAAAAAAAAACATAAAAAAGGGCCTATTAGATGACGAGATTTTCAGACGTCGTAAAGTAATACATCCTATAGAGTTCTCATTGTCTATGTACCTAACAGGAGATTGTGTGTGACATCTTATAAATAAATACCTCTATGGAATTAATCTGTCTAACAACCGTTCATAATCCGTTAATAATGCATATAATGTAACATAATGTCTTGTGTGCCGAACAAAGATGTACCTATTAGTTCCTGGAATTGTATCAATTCATCAGCCCACGTCAATGTTTGAAAGGTATGCTGTACTATTGTACGCAATGGTATTCTGGCATATTAAATCTTAATCATTTAATTAATAACTCTAATAATTTATAATTAATTACCATGTTGCAATTAATACAAGTGACTGAGCAAAGCTGGGCGTTTTCCGAAAGGGTTTAAACCCAGCTAGATAGCTCTTTGCCCCCGTACATTTATATAATGTAATCGGAATCGTTAAAGACCAGTTTACTGTGAATCTATCATTTAAACCATTTTTTCGATAGAATAAGATATTTTTCAGAGATAAAAAAATAGTCACTCTCCAGACCTTAACCTATTAACATAAAAAATCATGTCAATTAATTGGTGAAAGAAGGACAAACAAATAAATAAAAATACATTAAACATATAAATTTATACAATATATACAACAATTGTACATATACTCCTGTAAGTATAGATTAAATCGTTAGTATTTATTTAATTATTGAAATAGAAGCATAACATTTTCATTTAGATTACATACAAAATAATCTTATCTACAAAATTTCAATCAAACAAACTTTCCAAGTTATCAATCACTTTATTCCACGGAGTATACTGACACTAGAAAGAAAACTAGTAATATCAAAAGTTCTTTATATCTCGCTGCTGCTTCAACTGAGGAGATCCCCCCTATCACTTTGAATACTCAAAGAGTCTTTCTTAGAGGATTTAAGACTACGCCTTGAGAATTTTGTATGCAGGGATTAAAAAACATACGAATGTCATTTTTGACTGCTTTATATATCATGCAATAAGCTTCGTTTTGTTAGTTATCGTGACATGAATTAAATTTTATAACCGAAGCAAAAATACAATGTATCCTCTTTCTAAAGAGAGAATTGACGATCTCGGTGGTCGAATGGTTAGCAATGGCCACTTTGACTCCGAGGTCGCGGGTTCAATTCCCGCACAAGACAAACATTTGTGTGCATGAACATGTCTGTTTGTCTTGGTTTGGGCGTTTTCTATGTATTATAAGTATGTATTTACAAAAAAAAATGTATTTAAGTAAATTTATCAGTTGTCTATTACCCATAACACAAGCTTTGCGTTTAATTTGGGACTAGATGGCGCTGTGTAAATTGTCCAGAAATATTTATTTTATTTTATTTATTTATTTAATTGTACTTTATAGGCAGATTGGGCAAAATAATTCTTTTAATTTCCTATATAGGATATAGTTTAAAATGCCAGTTCGATTTTTTAAAATACGTTGTAATTTTGTTTTATGAGAAAAAACCAGGACACATTTTCGCGTGATATAATAGTTAAGTATGAAATATATCGTTCATCAATGCATAAAAGTGCAATGACTAAATAACGTAAAATGGCTGCAAAATACCAAGTACAGTCATAATACAACACTTTCTTATTTAAGGAATAAATACGATATGATATGAAGGAATAAATACGATATGATATAATGATAGATTAAAAACAGACAAACATACCTGGAAATATTTACACACATGGTACCGCGCCGATCAGTAAAAAAAATGGGGTGTAAGAAGCTCACCACGACCTTTAGAGCCAAAACCAACCTCACCTGTACGTGGTGCACCCTGGCGGCTAGCGAAAGAGGCTCTGGCAAAAGAGACGTAGGGTACAGCGTCTTTGTAAGCTGCCCGACTGCGAAAGTATCTCCACCTTACAGAATACCGCAGCCAAATAGCAATTCCCTTGAGGGTTGTTGTGTTCCTGCGACTGAGTGTGGTCATCAGAAAGGAAGGAGTTGCTGTGTCGGAAGCGGGAATTTGCGAGCTTTAATATGGCTACGGTAACCGCTTCACATCAGACGGGCCGTATGTTGGTCTGCCACCCGACTCGATATAAAAAAAAACCGGACAAGTGCGAGTCGGACTCGCCCACCGAGGGTTCCGTAGGTACGTAGTATTATTATTAAATTTGATATTTTTCATTATAAATAAGAAATAATGCGTCGAAAAAAGTAAATAAAATATATTATGCAATGTGTACATCAAGCCCTTTCATATGATACCCCATTTGAACGAGTAGTTTCAATTTGAAATTTCGACACCCTATACAAAATATAGACCCCCTATTTTTTAAGATCTATTTACAAATGTATAGTTTTGAGATTTATTCCTGTACTTGCAGTCTATAACGATGTTACTTGCCAAATTTCATAGTTCTAGGTCAACGGGAAGTACCCTATAGGTTTTGATTCCCTTGAGAGTGTCGACATATGCGATTTTTGCTGAATAAACGGCCGTAACTTTTTTCTACAAAAAACTTAGCAGTTTGATTATTTTACAACTTCATGGGACCGTAGACCTGAGTATACAGTTCAAATTTCAGCTTGATACCTCCACGCATTCTCGACATAGAAATTCTTGACAGACAGACGGACAACAAAGTGATCTTATAAGGGTTCCGTTTTTCCTTTTGAGGTACGGAACCCTAAAAATGAGGTATATCACGGGGTATGTCGTGGAAACGGCTGTGTGTTTTACGCGAATACGTGTATGTAACATGTGCGATGCAGCGAAACGACCTCAAAATGTATCTAAAATAATAAATAAACATTAATTTTTCAGTCATAGTCCACTACAAAAGTCGCGTGTTGCTTGTAATAAAAATCTGTTCAAGCTAGCGTGCAGGTGCAAAGTCGATGTATTTTACTAAGATCATAAAGATATTCTGAACGTAAGGACTTCCGTGCAAAATAGGCGCTCATTAATTACTTATATTAATGGGTATATGACTTGTATGTCCTCCGTGCTTCACAATGCACGTTAAGCCTTCGGTCCCGGCTGTTGTTACTAGATGACAGTCGTTAAGCCAAGTCAGTAGCTTTTACGCGGCTTGAAAATACTGACCTTCGACAACTGGCAGTTGAGCAGCGTGGTAGAGTATGCTCAAAACACCTTCGATTGAAGGGTCCCGTATCCCAGCGGTGGGATGAATTAGGGCTGACGACAGACGACGACTTCTATATATGTTATACTCTCTATTAGACTAACATTTTATTTCTTAAAATTGAGGCTTGAAGGGTTCACCATTATTTGACTTTAATCCCTTCATATCAGCACATACAGTACAGAGCTGGAGGAAACTCTTACATACTATAAACTTATTAATTAGTGATTAACTCTACACCACGAAAGCATTTCACTATAAGAAATAACTCCCTTTACTCCCTTCTGTCTGTCTGCCTGGTACGTTAAAAATTCCGATGGTAATCGTCTTCAGCTTCGACAGTAGGGCCCCTGCCCCCCTAGCCAAGTGTAATTCGTAGCGTAACGAACGTTAGATAGATCGCGTGACATTTGTCAATTCTCATAATAAAATGTTCGATTTTGACAAATGTCACGTGATCTATCTAACGTTCGTTACGCTACGAATTACACTTGGCTAGGGGGGCAGGACTTCGTTTCGTACGCGCATACGGTATCCCATAGGCAATTTTCAAAAATCCTTTCTTAGCGGATGCCTACGTCATAATAGCTGTCATACCTGCAGGTATATCAAATTTCAACCCGATTCGTCCAGTGGTTTGAGTTGTACATTGTATTGATAGATCAGTCAGTAATGGTTCCTTGTTTAATACAGACAAGCAAAAAACGCATGACCAAAAAGCACAATTGTCGGTGTCGGTCTTGTCGCTTTATGTAAGCCATCGCTTGCAATTTGATCTACACTACTTTGCGTGCTTACTGCTTTCACTACCAGATACTTCATGCAAACTATTGCCGGTCGGCACCCACCCACAACCGTTGGTAGATGCATGCGCAAGGTGACGTTTTTTTGATTGTGTTGTGTGCAGATTTTTTTTTTGCGACTAGACGCAAGGTGACTTTAGTCGCAATCAAAAAATCCGAACACAACGCAATCAAAAAAACGTCACCTTGCGCCTGTATCTACCAACGGTAGTGGATGGGTGCCAGCCGGCAGTAATTTGCATGAAGTAATGCGACTAGATTGTCGCAAACAAAAAATCCGATCGTAATCGGCTTCTGCTTAGGTGGTAGGCCCCCAAGTAGGCTCAGAAATGTCTGCTCCAAAGTGCGATCTGAAGCTAGAAGCCATCAATTCCACTTATCTATACAATTATTCAACTACCATCATAATGTGGGTTCCTACCGAACCTTTGTCTGTAATCGAAACACTAAGCCGAAGTGATTTAAGATTATGGTGTGGGATAATGGCGTTCATTTTCGTTTCCACCTAGCACAGGTGCGATAGCCAATTTTTCTCAAAATCTTCAAATTTATGCCCGCTGTAAATTTGTTCACGAAACTAAATTAGTATAACGAATAGCGTGAACTCTGTAAATTAATGATATGCATGTTATTATATGCTATATTCTTTTTCTTTGCTTTTACTTTGAGTACATTCACTTGTTGAATGTTTTGAAATATTGTGTTCCAAAATAAAATTTCTTCAAGACTACTTTCTCTAAATCTATGAGCGTTTATTACTCTGAGAGTATAGAATAATAGCACAGTATAAGTAATGTTACTATGTACAGTATGGCCACTTCCTGCCGCTCTTACAAAACGACTTCGCCACCCCTCTGAGTCGAATGTGGAACCGATCGCAAGGGCTGCCACGTGGCGCGTATTACGAAAGTTCGTTCTTAGTACATAATCTATTCTCGACTGAAATTTTAAATGGTAAAATGATTTATTTACCCGACTGCGACAGAAGGAGGGTTATGTTTTTCGAGAGTATGTATGTATAATTGTTTGGCACGCTCTGCAGCCTGAAGGGCTGGATGGATTTTAGCTTGAGAGGCTGAAATCCATCCAGCCCTTCAGGCTGCAGAGTGTGAAACTGGGTACGTCAAAATAAAAAATAAAAACAAAATAGCGGATTTTGGCGCCAAGTTCAAATGCAAATGCGCGACGCAGTCTGGATGGATCGATAGATTTTAGCTTGAGGGGTCTCATTAGATATGTATTTACTGTGAGAGTGACATTGCATATATCAAAATAAATAAAACTAAAAAACATAAAATAAAAACGGTAATTTAAAAAACTAAAAAACCCGACTGCTTTTCTGTGTAATTTGGCAATGAAAAACCCCTAAAACAAGAAAACATGTAGCAGTCGGGACCCATTCTAGAAATGGAGGCTTGTAGGGTCCCGACTGCTACGAGTACATGTTTTTTTTTGTTTTAGGGGTTTTTCATTTCCGAATTACACAGAAAAGCAGTAGGGTTTTTTAATTTTTTAAATTACCGTTTTTATTCTTATTATTTAATCATTACCATTGAACTATTTGTGTTATATTTATTTTTTCAGTTTCATCAATGAATTTTACATATCATATCGTCAAAAACGTTGATTAGATATTGAATTAGACAGTTCGACGTTATTGAATTTTAGAAGCTGAATATTGATATTTATTCCACATTTTCAATAGACAACCACATTAGACTCGACACCATATTACATTGTATAATAACCAATTACAATCTGGTTTAAACATTTAGTGTAGCACGATAATGTAACTGGAATTAATTCCGTATGTAGACGGCTGTAGTTTCTGTGGTAGTAGACGAATAAAACAACGAATGTAGACGTGCCGTGGTCGAATGGCTACCAATGGCCACTTTGACTCCAAGGTCGCGGGTTCGATCCCCGCACAAGACAAATATTTGTGTGCATGAACATGTCTAGTTGTCTTGGTCTGGATGTCTTCTATGTATTATATGTATGTATTTACAAAAAAAAAGTATTTGCTTAGTTTAAGACTAGATGGCGCTGTATAAATAGTCCATAAATATGTATTTATCATTTACTCTGTTTCACGCCAAGTTCTTTGAGAATGGATACGTTAGTTCTCCGAGTGGTCCAGCTTATTTCGAGTAGGCGTCTCCAACCCCCCATCAGCAAGGCATCAATTTTGCGCCGGTGCTGCATCTGCAGCGTCCAAGTCTCTGCCGTATACAAGAAGATTAGAAAGATAAGGCAAATTTATTAGGCGTACTTTAATCGTCATCATTATCAATGGCTAGTACTTTTCCCACTATTTGGGTTTGGCGCAGTATGTATTTTTCCTCCATTCACTCCTATTAGCCGTCATATCTACAGTTACCCCTTTCTTAGCCATATCATGTCTCACACAATCCACCTACCTCTTTCTTAGTCTTCCTCTCTCATATATCCATTCACATTCAAATTCATCCTTCTCTTTGTTCTATGCCTTTCATCCCTCGGCATTACATGTCCATAACATGAAAGGCTAAAATAATCATTATTTACCTTATCTATTCTAGTTACGCCACACATCCATTTTAGTATTCGCATCTCAGCGTACCTTAGTGCTCTTTTTTAATTTGGAGGTCCTTCCAAAGATTATTAACGCCTTTGTACTGTCGAGCAAGTTATACGTTTTTTTTATCTCATCTTCACAGCCTTCGCAGGTGGTTATCGTAGAGCTCAGGTATGTAACTATTATAATGTAACTTAACTATGTTAATTGACTACTTCACAATTGGCGTCGTTGTTATACCTAAATTATTGTCAGTTAGAGATATGCATAGATAATAATAGAGAAATTAATAAAAAAAATGTGGCCTTCGGTTTTTTGGCCCGCGGCCGTTCGTCCCACATGAAACAAACCACTAAACTTAAAATTTTAAATCCAAAAGCACATTATACAGAGGTTCATTTCATGTAGGACGAACGGCCGTGGGACGAAACGCTAACTGCCCTTTATTTTGCAGGGATATATCAAAAATAAAATCATTTTTGTAACAGAGATATAATTTTTTATCTCTTAAAAATTATATCTCTGTTAATAACTGATTAATTATTAACTTTGATCTCGATAAAAGTACAAATTGTTAATTTTTGATACTTATTTAAATTTAACTTGGTTTTGTTTAATTTCAAGTTGTTCTTTTTAAATATTATAGAATTAATAAAGCTCTTTAATAATAAAATAGTTTTATTTACAAAATTGAATACATATTAAAAAGTAATAATATAATTTGGGGTTACCAATGACCCCATGCGGGCAATTATGACATTTTCTTCTTGCGAGTTACTAAAGGTTATATACTAAGGGTCCCAATTAGTGATTTGCATACAATGGCATAAGCGTTGATCTATCTAAATATATAAAAATAGGCAAAATTGAGTGACTGTGTGTGAGAGAAACCACTAGACGGTTCGAACTGAAAGGCATGCGTCCAAAATAGTTGCTATCATAAAGTCTAGACGAAAGGTTATTTTTCTCACGGGATACTAATACTACGCGTATCCCACGCGTTGTAAATAATACCGAGTTATGTATTATATACCTGTATATATACAATAAAATATTTTGTGATATTATATTTATTATTAATTATTATTGTATATGTTTTATTTTTTGGATAGACATATTTAAAATAATGTATTATTCGCGTGAAATTCAATAAAATTCAGCTAAATCACTATGGCATTATAAAAAGTCCAAAGAAATATAGCATAGTAAATGATAATGCAGAAAAGATGGCTATATACTCGTACCTACAGTTTTGCGGAGTGACAGTGATCCCATAAGGATTGTAAAACCGCAAGCCTAAAAATGCATGATATTTATAACAAATAATGAAAAAAACCTGACGATATTTTTCTTATTTGTATTGTAAGACATAAAAAAGTAAAATCACACTATATAGTACTCACGTACAATAACTAGTATTGTACGTGAGTACTATATTTTATAGTATTTTGTGTTTTGAACGTGTCTCCATAATGCAAATTAATGATTTAAAAAAAATCTAACCATAGACAAATCAAGGCCAATAATGCTGTTTGAAATAGTAATTTATAGTGTGGAATGTTTTATACATACTCGTATTATACAGATGATGTTGGTATAATACGGTATTATACAATTCTGTATAGTACCCGCAGTAGGGTAACTACATGTAGGTAACTGTAAAACAACCTTTACATCTCTAGGAGAGGCGCATATTTCAACTAAAGCTAGAAAACAAAAACATTTTTTTTTATTCCATGCCGGTGTCAAATAAACATAGTTCCGGATGTAAAGCTGTTTCCGCAAGTCTTCACGCAAGTCTCTATGGCTACACAGCCATAGAGACTTGTGTGCGGGCACTCTCTCTGCGAACACAGCATCTTCTCACATTTGTTGGCCTCACTCTCTCGCAGGAACACAATAATCCTCAACGGTGTTGTTAGTTCGAAGGCAGCGCTCCACCAATCAACGCACCAACCCCCCACCACCCTTTCCAGTCGTGCGGCGCACGCATTGGCGCGCAGTGTCCGGCGCGAGAGACAAAGGGTGGACGTGTCTGGACATTCGCCCTGATGAAGGTCTCCTTTTGAGATCGAAACTAGTCGGCTTTCCCGACAAAAAGACGTGAGTGACCCGTTAATTTATCTAATTAATTTAGTGTTGTTAGTTGTTTGCTGTATTCTGCTCTAATTCTTCTTCTTCCCCAAGCAGACAGGACATGCAAAGTCTCGACGGCAGAAAAGCAAACGAGGCTATGTCGAAAGACAGATAGATGCCTTTCTTTAGACGAGCTCGGTGGCGTAACTGTCAATGACGCGGCTGCGACACCAACGCTCGTGGGTTCGATTCCCACATAGGACAAACATTTGTGTGCATGAACATGTCTTTTTGTCTTAGTCTGGGTGTTTTATATGTATCATAAGTATGTATTTACACAAAAAAAGTATTTACGTATGATCATCAGTTATCTAGTACCCATAACACAAGCTTCGCTTACTTTGGAGCTAGATGGCGCTGTGTAATTTATCTGACAATATTTATTTATTTATTTCGCCAGAGCCTCGTTAGCTGGTTGACAGACAGTTATGTTATCTGTAGCAGAGTGCACCTCGTGCAGGTGAGGTTGGTTTAGGCTTTAACATTAGTGGGGTGCTAAGGCCGGAAAACCTCCTCGTGTGCTCGGGACTGTTGTTGGCTCGTTTTTCTTGCTGGATACGTCCGGTGAAAACGACTTGTCAGCAACAGCCTGAGCCTGGTGCACCCTGGGCAACAACGGTCAGTAACTTCTCTTCGCGGAGATCTTGCTGACCGTTGGCCAATGTTCTGGCAGAGAAGGAAAGCGCAGTATTTACTGCGCTTTTGGACGTCTGCGCCTCCCGTCCCTCTGAGCTAGCAGAGGTCACGGTGAGGCGCACAGTGGAGGAGCGCTCCCCGGTGTAGCGATGGTGCACTGGGTTGCAAATCGTCGAGGAAGAAAACCTTGTTAAAAAATTACTGAGGAGGGGGGAGGTGAAACCGAGGCCGGGTGCGTCTGACGTCGCCCGGAGAGCCGGTTTCACCAGCCCCAAACAGTCGAGGAAGAAAACCTCGTTAAAAAATTACAGAGGAGGGGGGAGGTGAAACCGAGGCCGGGAGCGTCTGACGCCGCCCGGAGAGCCGGTTTCACCAGCCCCAAGCAGTCGAGGAAGAAAACCTCGTTAAAAAATAACCCTTGGTGTCGGCGTGCCGCATGTCTCCCGGTGCGCCACTAATCGAGGAGGGGGAGAAACTCGGGTTCCCCAGGAGGAGGGTCCTTAGGGACAACCGTCGGCGGGGTCGCGGAGGTTATGCTTACGCAGTTCCCGTGGCCTCGCCAATTGACGGAGGGAAGGAGATCGTGGGGTTTTAGTCGGTATGGTTGCCACTGGTCATGGCAGCAGAGTCCGACATAACCACGCTTGGGCAGCGTGGTATCCTTAACGGATTTCCCCACGTAAAAAAAAAAAAAGGCTCTATCATTAGTGGTGGTGAGCCACTTTGAATGAGAATTTGAGAATTTAAATACGATCAATAACATAGCGTTGATTCATTCACCTTGTCTGTCTACGTAAATTGAGTAACCTGATGCACTTTGGATCAAATATTAGAGAGTTCAAAATACGCTGGAGTTATCGAGCTGGTTGTTAATTGATACTCGCCAATTAAAAAGATCCTAAATAAATACGGTTTGGAAGGTATTCAATTTATAATCTTTTATCATTTAGTTATTATAGCATAGGGATATATAAGAACAGATTTTTGAAGTCGCAGGAGAAAGCTGGCTTCTGTATATATAATGTCTCGGTCTGGGTGTTTTCTATGTATTATATATATGCATTACATCTTATAATACTTAAATACATTTTTTTTTAAATACATTCATGTAAAACATAGAAAACACTCAGACCAAGACAAACAGACATGTCCGTGCACACAAATGTTTATCTTGTGCGAGGATCGAACAAAGTGGCCCTTGCTAACCATTCGACCACCGAACTCGTCAAATCAATCATCAAAATAGAATCGACGAAATCTACTTCTTCTATTCAAACCCCAGTGTCAATAGCTCGTAAAAACTAAATTCAGTTTATGTGGAAATATTTACTATTTCTACATAACGGTACGATATGTATTTGAAATGTAATATTAGAATATGCTAAAGTAGGTATATTAAAATTTCAAGTAAATAGTATGACATTCAAATGTGTGAATTACTTCAGAAGGCAACGCCCGGCGCCTCGGTGGTGCCGCACCAAGGCTACAGCCGCCAGCCTCAGGTATCCTTTTCATGTAAACCTATTTGCCTTTCTCTTTATGCCCCTGTTTGCCATACTCTAAACGCTAAATAAACTTTAACATATTAATTAAATAAATTACGTGCTGACTAACGCTACCCGTGCATGCTGCATTTGCCTCGTATTGCATTTCGCTGGTCGACTAACGAAGTTACTAAACAAAATGGCTGAACCTGAACGTTCGGCAAACAGCTGTAGCAGTGGAATTACATTACCTACTGGAATTTTAGCTGCAGTTTTACTATTAATATTAACTAATGGCGAGCTAGGTGGTCGAATGTCTAGCAACGGCTACTTTGACTCCGAGGTCGTGGGTTCGATCATAAACATGTCTGTTTGTGATGGTCATGGTGTTTTCTATGTCTTTCACATATGTATCTACTACTTACGAAAAATATGTCTAAGTATATCTATTTATCAGCTATCTAGTACAGTGCTTGGTTTGGCCTTGACGACGGTGTGCAATTTGGCTTTGACTATTTATTTATTTATTTACTTATATTTAGAAGCTTATATTTAGTTTCACCGAGATGACTGTAATCAAATCTTGTAAATTAATTTTGACCCAGTTCCCAATGTCCGGTTGAGCTGAAATTTGGTACACTCATTTGGTTCCCGTGACAATGCACGATTATCTAAATACCGATAAATTTAATCTTATATGGCGGCCACCATAAAATATTGATTTATAACTTTCACTTTAACCTTAATGTTATGTGTATCAAATGAAAGGGCTTGATAAGCGAAACACAACAAGTAAACATTTTAAGTCTTTTTTGATAACCATGCATAAAAGCTTGATTCAAAATAAATTTAATTTGTTTAGATTTGTTTATACTCAGTCTGGTATAACCAAACCAAAGAAATTTTAACAAATATACTCTAAAAAATATATCGGCAGATTTATATATATAATAACTCACAAAAGCTTCATTACTAGTATTAAAGTATTAACGTATATTTAACTTTTTTTTTAAAACATGGTTTATTTCATTGCTGTGTTACAATTTTATACCGTATCTAGCAATCAACACAAATAAACAGTTATTAACTACAACCATACATTACGTTCCAGTAAAAACATACGTTTCCAGGCAATAAAATTCGTAGCATGGCTATTGAACAACAAATAATACTAAAATGTGAAAGTCGGACACGGCGGCTCGCGAACGCACACAACTTTTCTCGTTATGTCCTTTAGAGATGTTTTGAGATTTGCAGAAGCCCGAAGTGCATCGAGCACAATGGCCTCTTTCTTATCTTCTTTGCGGGAACACATCTATTTAGACTTTTTGTTGAGGCTTCAGAGCAGTTGGTCGCGGGGCACGTACGCTCGCTCGCCGGGGACGCGCTTAGAATTCAATATCCCTATTTCACGTTACCCTCTATCGCACACATAAAACAACCAACAGATGCTCGGACTTTGTGTAACCTGTTTGAATTGGATCTGGCCACTGTATACAAGTGCTGAACGACAACCGCAACGTGTATTTAATTTCACGAAATGAAAGAAACAAAAGAAGACAGGAAACATCTAATTAACATACGAAATGAAAAACTTCGTACATTTTCCGGTGAAAAGAACAAACGAAGCTTGATGTACTTCATACATATTCATTCAAATCGAACTTAAATTGAAAATGGAAGATTTGCGTGTAATCTCAATATATAAAAAGAAAAGTTTCGATTCGCTGAGGGAGATCAGCGTCCAGCGAAAGCGTCGTCAACACATATTTATATCACTACTCGGATACGGATCTCCTTCAATCGAAGTTGCAGAAGATTTAAAGCGTACTCCACCGTGGTGCTCAGCTCCGGGTTGACGGAGGCCAGTGATGTCAAACTGCATGAAGGCTTAGCTGAACTGACTCTGTGACTGTCGACTGTTTGACTATAGAATAGTGTATTGCAAGTTAACACTGCTATAATGGCCCGTTTTTAAATAAATAACAAATTTAATTCCAATCCGTTCTGCTGTTTACCCGTCAAAGATTAACATATTACTTTGCTTCTCTTCTATTTGTTTTGTTTATTTTATAATGAAAATTGAGCAAAATTTGTAGTAACTTATTTTTATAAATATACTGCTTCTGGTAATAAACAAGCATACGGCCCACCTGACGTGAAACGGTTACCGTAGCCATATAAACGTTCGAAATATCGTTCCGCCGCCGCCGATACGGTCTACTAGCTATTGTCTGTGCCTGCTAAACAAAATATATATCAAATAACTTTCAACGAGGTGTTGCCGGTTTACCATGATGCATGTTAAAACAGACAACCAAGAATTCTACGTATCTTTTTATTTTATGATACTTTTTTTTTCTTTTTTCTATTTAATCTAATTGACGAGCTCGATAGCCGAATGGTTAGCACTTTGACTCCTAGGTCGCGGGTTCGATCCCCGCACATGACAAATATTTGTGTGCATGAACATGTCTGTTTGTCTTAGTCTGGGTGATTTCTATGTATCATAAGTATGTATATACAAAAAAGTACTTAAATATAATAGCAGTACCCATAGTTCAACATTTACTTAGTTTGGGGCTAGATGGCCGTGTGTATTTTATCCAGGAATATTTATTTATTTATTTATATTCTTTTAATGCCTATAATAATAGTTATAATGAAGTTTTTTTTCAATATACATTTCTTATACAAACTAAACCATTGTTTTATTATTTGTATTAAATACTCGGACTATATTCATACTTGAAGAAAAACAATTTCATTAAAACTTCATAGAATTCCGGTTTTTCTCCCTCTTGAAATGCAGCCATGAAGCTCAACTTTACAGTTTCATTATGCTACCCGGGAATTGTGTTAGGTAATAGATATGGGTATAAGGGTTCCGTACCATTATCAATAAAAACGACAAAAAAATCACGTTTGTTGTATGAGTTTTATTTTAATTTAATTATTTATTTTTAAAGTGAATATATAACTAAATATTCTGTGAATAATTCATGCGTCTACCTGTTGCCGTTATCAATATCGAGCAAAAACGAGCAAAAAAAAATCACGTTTGTTGTATGAGAGCCCCCTTAAATATTTCTTAACTTAACGCCTATTTTTGAAATAAAAATATTCGTTTTGCTTCAGTTTATGCGGTAGGGTGACTGGTCTAGATTCGTCTCATAAGGTAGGTGAGGTCGATTCGTTAGACCGGCAGTGAGTAACCATACCGTACGTAATTACTATTACTTATACTATGACATTAGTATGACGCGACACCAATTTCCTGTGAGGCGGCTTCTCGAAGAAAGAGTTCATCATGAAGAGTCCCTCTTTCTCCAGAAAGTCGGCCAGCCTCTGTCCCCTAGGGTTCCGTTGTCCATATCCAAATTGCCCCACTCTCAACTCATCATCGCTTTTCTTGCCCAACTTGGCGTTGAAGTCCCCCATAACAACGGTGAAGTGGGTCTTGGTCGTATGTATGGCTCGACTTACGTCCTCATACATAGACTCCACTTCATCATCTGGGTGTGACGAGGTCGGTGCGTATACCTGAATGACCTTCATCGAATATCTCTCAGATATTCTGAGTATTAGGTATACAACCCTGCTCGACACGCTTTCGATGGTAATAACGTTGTTAATAAGGGCCTTGTGGACGAGAAATCCGACACCACCTTGGGAAATGGACCTGGATAAGTCCCGATGGTTCCACGAGAAATGAGATCGATTTCATCATGACCAGCGAGAAGCGAATATTCAATGATGTTTCCGTGATCCACAGGGTGAAAACCGGTAGCGATCACAGGATGGTAAGAGGCACATTGAATATTAACGTTAAACTCGAAAGGTCCCGCTTGGTGAAGTCCACGCTCCGACCTACTCGTGTCGATATCCAAAACCCCGAGAACTTTCAGCTCGAACTCTCTAATCGCTTTGATTGCCTGGAGAACTTAGCATCAGTGGACGAGATTAACAACAGGCTCGTAGAAACTGTCCAAACGGTAGGTTCTAAGTTCTTTAGACCCCGCCGTTCAAATAGACCTCAGAAACTTTCCGATCACACTCTAAGCCTCATGGCTGAACGACGCTCGCTGAGACTGCAGTCTTCCTATGACGCACAGTCATACAGGCTGCTCAATAGACAGATCTCGAAATCCTTGCGGCACGATATACGTCTCTTTAATAGGAAATATATTAAAGAGACGATAGAGCGGAACAAAGGCTCCAAAGTGTTTGCAAGGAATCTGTCTATAGGGCAAAGCCAATTGACCAAGCTGAAGAGAGAAGATGGCAGTATAGCGTCGACCAAGGCCGAGGTATTGGAGGAGATCGAAAGGTTCTATGGACAGTTATACGCTTCCGTTGCCAAGCCTGCTAACAGCGCGGCCAAAGACCCAAGAGCCAAGCTGACCCGACACTTCACCGAGGATATTCCGGACATCAGCCTGTACGAGATTCGAATGGCCCTGAATCAGCTTAAAAACAACAAGGCGCCGGGTGATGACGGAATCACATCAGAGCTTCTGAAAGCGGGTGGAACACCGGTACTAAAAGTCCTTCAGAAGCTCTTTAACACCGTCGTCCTCGAGGGCATAACGCCTGAAGCATGGAACAGAGGCGTGGTGGTGCTGTTCTTTAAGAAAGGCGACAACACCTTATTAAAGAACTATAGACCCATCTCGCTTCTGAGCCATGTTTATAAGCTGTTTTCAAGGGTCATTACGAACCGTCTCGAGCGCAGGCTTGATGACTTCCAGCCTTCCGAACAAGCCGGTTTCCGAAGAGGCTTCAGTACCATAGACCACATCCACACGCTGCGGCAGGTTATACAGAAGACCGAAGAGTATAACTTGCCACTTTGCTTAGCGTTTGTGGACTATGAGAAAGCCTTTGATTCGGTCGAGACATGGGCTGTGCTTGAGTCTCTCCAGCGATGCCGTATTGACTATCGGTATATCGAAGTGTTGAAGTGTTTGTATAATAACGCCACTATGTCGGTCCGAGTACAGGAACAGAGCTCGAAGGCGATCCCTTTGAATAGAGGCGTAAGACAGGGAGACGTGATATCTCCGAAACTGTTTACGGCCGCTTTGGAGAACGCCTTCAAGCTCCTGGAATGGAAAGGATTCGGCATCAATGTTAACGGCGAATACATCACTCACCTACGGTTTGCCGACGATATCGTGGTCATGGCAAATTCGATGGAAGATCTCAGCACGATGCTCGAAGGCCTCAATCGAGTTTCTCAACAAGTGGGTCTTAAAATGAACAAGGACAAGACGAAGTTAATGTGTAATGCCCATGTTGTACCCACTCCAATATCTGTTGAGAGCTCGGTTCTTGAAGTTGTTGACTCGTACGTCTACCTAGGACAAGTAGTCCAGTTAGGTAGGTCCAACTTCAAGAAAGAGGTCAGTCGCCGAATCCAACTCGGCTGGGCAGCGTTCGGAAAATTGCGTGATGTCTTCTCGTCCGACATACCGCAGTGCCTCAAGTCGAAAGTCTTCGACCAGTGTGTGTTACCAGCGATGACTTACGGCACTGAAACGTGGTCCCTCACTATGGGCCTTATGAACAAGCTCAAAGTAGCCCAACGAGCTATGGAGAGGGCTATGCTCGGAGTCTCTCTGCGAGATCGAATCAGAAATGAGGAGATCCGTAGAAGAACCAAGGTTACCGACGTAGCCCAGCGTATTAGCAAGTTGAAATGGCAGTGGGCAGGGCACATAGCACGGAGGACGGATGACCGATGGGGTCGAAAAGTTCTCGAGTGGAGACCACGTACCGGCAAGCGCAGCGTAGGACGTCCACCCACAAGGTGGACAGACGACCTCATTAAGACCGTGGGATCGCGCTGGATGCAAGCCGCTTCCAACCGGCCTTATTGGAGATCTAGAGGGGAGGCCTATGTCCAGCAGTGGACTTTCAATGGCTGAGATGATGATGATGATGATGATGACACCAATTATTTATATGGAGGCCTGTGGTTTACTTACTTTGATGCATATCAGCAAATAAATACTTCATTGTACCCCTAAATAAACTGAAGTAGATCGAATATATTGATTCCAAAAATAGGCCATAAGTTAAAGTTAACTACAAACCTCTTCAGCTTAGTCGGTAGAGCCCTAGGGTTTCTACAGCTAAGTCAATCACAATTACCACCAATCTAAAGTTTTTTGAGATTTGATTTTCACATTTAAAATATCCTATTGTAATCGACTTCAGCTTTGAGGGTCCAGAGGGCCCAGAGGTCCTACCGCCTAAGCCGAAGTCGATTCCGATCGAATATTTTGATTCCAAAAATAGAACTTAGATTAACTTTAATGACAAACATCTTCAGTTTAGTCTGTAGAACCATGGGGTTACTACCAAATAAGTTACAACAATTTACCAACATTCTATGCTAAAGTTCGATTTTCGTAATCCAAAAATTCGATGGTAACCGGCTTTAACTTCGGCGGTAGTGCCCCTGTTTGTTCGGTGTCGTATGCATACACGCTCTGCAGACTGGAGTGCGTGGGGTGTGATAATATGTCGTGTTAATGTTCCTTTATGTAAGCCCTACTTTGCCTATATTTACACCGTACCACATCGTCTCTATCATTTCTTGGTATTCTTCCATGCTCCTCCGCTATACAAATTTTAAGTTCTAGTTCTTTTTTAATACTCTCTTCACTTCTTTTCTCTTCACTTCAATTGGGGATTACTTCACCTGTCCCTCTTTATTTCTTCTATATTGACTGTCTACACCCTATTATTAAAGTATTATGTATCTAGCTTCCTTTCTAGCGAGATCGCGGGTTTAATTCCACAAATTTTTGCGGGTTTAATTGCACAAGACAAACATTTGTGTGCATTAACATGTATGTTTGTCTTTTTTTATCGTGATGCAGTTTTAAACAGACAACTAAGAATTCTACGTATCTTTTCATTTTATAATGTTTAATTTCTTCTTTTTGTGTACTCACATCAGTTTTGCTCCTGCCTTTTTATTGACTTTCTTCCCTTTCACCCCAATCTGACCCTAAAATACGCGGCTATACCTTATAAAAGTTTGTTATGCCTTTTACTATTTTAAAAACAGATGTCTTTGACTCGTAAGTACATTCGTTTGCGGCGTCGGAAAGCGATAATGGATTAGTCAAGCGGTGCAGGTGGCGCGCGGTCACGAAAAAGGATTAAGCCTGGTGCTAGCCTGGCGCCTTACCGCCGAACCTGATGTCAAATTGGATCAATATTTTGATTCCAAAAATAATTCTTATATGATATATTTGAGCAGCGATCACTAGCGCACGCTAATAATTACACTAATTAAAAAGCCGCTAGGCATACATAATTTTGGGTTATAATCTAGCTCTGTACTAATAATATGCTGTTATAATGATGTTTATATTGATTGTAACATGTCTTGTATGCTAATAAATAAACAAATAAATAAATAAAAAATCTGTAGAGCTCGAGGGCCTCTATCAGCAATATCAAAGCTGATGCTTTGATATTGCTTAGCTGATAGAGGTTTGCCGATTCCCATCAAATTAATTGATTGTGAAAACACAATCAATTAATTTGATGGGAATCGGCTTCAGTAGAAGTAGGGCCACTTGTTCTGGAGGCCTACTGTCTAAGCTAAACCAGATTCCCATCGGATTTTTTGATTACGAAAATCAAACTTCAGTTCAGCCCCCTTACCACCAACTCTTATTGCGATTCAATAGCAGAATAGAATGCTTATTCATACCAGTGATTAAGCGACTCTATTTCAAATTGAATAGAGTCGCTTATTCATTGGTATGAATAAGCATTCTATTCAGTTATTGAATCGCAAGAAGGGTTGGTGGTAAGGGGGCAGATGTATGATAACAAATATCATACATCTGCCCCCTTACCACCAGCTTTTTTTAGCTTCGCTGGTGTAAACTCTGCACCTCTGCCAACTAAGCTGAGGATGTTTGTCAATAACTTAAACGTAACCTAAGATCTATTTTCCGAATCAAAATATTCCATGGTAATCGACTTCAGCTTCGGCGGTAGGGTTTCCTGGATCTAGTACTGATACAGGAGTAATATTTATTTGGGAGTAATACATTGGGGTGTAAGTGGTTCATCAAGTTCTTTGAACCAAATTCAACCTCACCTGCAGGTGGTGCACCCTGCTGACTGACAACGAAGCTCTGGCGAAAAGAGAGGTAGGGAGCGTAATTGTAAGCTACCCGACTGGGGAATGTACCTCCACCTCACAGAATACCGCAGCCAAATAACAATTCTCTTGAAGGTTGTTGTGTTCCTGCAAGTGAGTGAGGTCACCAAAAAGGAAGGAGATGGTGCGTTGGCAGTGGGGGTGGCAGCGCTCGAGCGATATTTCATGATACGAGCGTTAATATGGCTACGGTAACCGCTTCACATCAGGCGGGCCGTATGCTCGTCTGCCACCCGACGTAGTATAAAAAAATATATATTCCTACGTAGGCAGTGATTAAGTTTTTTTTTTTTCAATTTGATGACGCAGTACATTTTTTGCCATTCTAAGGACATTAAACCTAAACTGGGGTTCAAATTCACTAAATATTTTTTTATTTATTCACTTGGTTACACGACAAGAAATATTCCATATTGACTTTACTTAATGTTCAATTTCTTTACTGTGTGTGTCTGTTAGGCAGCAGTATTTTAAGAATTCTCTTCTATGCTATTATTTACACAAATGTAATATATCGCTCGCTATGTTACAAACCGCTCTTTCTTCCTCTTCAAAAATTTATTACTTAAGCTTTCGGGCTCCACAATCCCGGATGTATAATGAGCTTAATATACATTTCTAAACGCACGCATACATTTGGCGTACGCACGTACGACAACGTCACATTTGACAGCTACGACAACCACGAACATTTTGTATGGGAAAATGTTTTTTCTTTTATTTTATTTTTTCGAGAATTTTCCAATGTTTTTAAGAGTTATTCTGCTATTCGGGACGGAAACAAATCCAACAAATCAAAAACCATGGCAATCGGTCCAGCCGTTCTCGAGTTATAAGTGTTGTAACAAACACGACTTTCTTTTATATATATATATATATATATATATATATAGATTTTGCACAAGACAAATATTTGTGTGCATGAACATGCCTGTTTGTCTTAGTCTGGGTGTTTTCTATATATTTTATGTATGTATTTACAAAAAAAGTATTTAAATATAATAGCAGTATAGTTTAACTTAATTTGGGACTAGATGGCCGTATGTATTTTGTCCAGGAATATTTATTTATTTAGTAATTATTTTAATGCCTATAATAATAGATATAATAAAGTTTTTTTTTTTCAATATATATTTCTTATACAAACTAACCCATTGTTTTATTATTTGTACAAATAAATAATATAAATTCCGATTTTTGTATTAAATACTCGGACTATATTCATACTTGAAGAAAAACAATTGAAGAATTTCATTAAAACTTCATAGAATTCCGGTTTTTCTCCCTCTTGAAATGCAGCCATGAAGCTCAACTTTACAGTTTCATTATGCTACCTGGGAATTGTGTTAGGTAATAGATATGGGTATAAGGGTTCCGTACTATTATCAATAAAAACGACAAAAAAATCACGTTTGTTGTATGGGTTTTATTTTAATTTAATTATTTATTTTTAAAGTGAATATATTCTGTGATAATTCAAGCGCCTACCTGTTGCCGTTATCGATATCGAGCAAAAACGAGCATTAAAAAATCACGATTGTTGTAAGCCCCCTTAAATATTTCTTAACTTAACGCCTATGTTTGGAATCAAAATATTCGTTTTGCTTCAGTTTATCCGGTAGGGTGACTGGTCTAGATTCGTCTCATAAGGTAGGTGAGGTCGATTCGTTAGACCGGCAGTGAGTAACCATACCGTACGTAATTACTATTACTTATACTATGACATTAGTATGACGCGACACCAATTATATATATGGCCTGTGCTTTACTTACTTTTATGCAAATCTGCAAATAAATACTTCATTGTACCCATACATTAACTGAAGCAGATCGAATATATTGATTCCAAAAATAGGCCATAAGTTAAAGTTAACTACAAACCTCTTCAACTTAGTCGGTAGGGTAGGGGCCCTAGGGTTTCTACCAGCTAAGTCAATCACAATTACCACCAATCTAAAGTTTTTTGACATTTGATTTTCACATTTAAAATATCCTATTGTAATCGACTTCAGCTTTGAGGGTAGGGCCCAGAGGTCCTACCGCGTAAGCCGAAGTCGATTCCGATCGAATATTTTAATTCCAAAAATAGAACTTAGGTTAACTTTAATGACAAACATCTTCAGTTTAGTCTGTAGAACCATGGGGTTACTACCAAATAAGTTACAACAATTTACCAACATTCTAAGCTAAAGATCGATTTTCGTAATCCAAAAATTCGATGGTAACCGGCTTTAACTTCGGCGGTAGTGCCCCTGTTTGTTCGGTGTCGTATGCATACACGCTCTGCAGACTGGAGTGCGTGGGGTGTGATAATATGTCGTGTTAATGTTCCTTTATGTAAGCCCTACTTTGCCTATATTTACACCGTACCACATCGTCTCTATCATTTCTTGGTATTCTTCCATGCTCCTCCGCTATACAAATTTTAAGTTCTAGTTCTTTTTTAATACTCTCTTCACTTCTTTTCTCTTCACTTCAATTGGGGATTACTTCACCTGTCCCTCTTTATTTCTTCTATATTGACTGTCTACATCCTATTATTAAAGTATTATGTATCTAGCTTCCTTTCTAGCGAGATCGCGGGTTTAATTCCACAAATTTTTGCGGGTTTAATTGCACAAGACAAACATTTGTGTGCATTAACATGTCTGTTTGTCTTTTTTTATCGTGATGCAGTTTTAAACAGACAACTAAGAATTCTACGTATCTTTTCATTTTATAATGTTTAATTTCTTCTTTTTGTGACATCAGTTTTGCTCCTGCCTTTTTATTGACTTTCTTCCCTTTCACCCCAATCTGACCCTAAAATACGCGTTTTCATTATCTAAAATGATTGCATTACACACAGGCTATACCTTATAAAAGTTTGTTATGCCTTTTACTATTTTAAAAACAGATGTCTTTGACTCGTAAGTACATTCGTTCGCGGCGTCGGAAAGCGATAATGGATTAGTGAAGCGGTGCATGTGGCGCGCGGTCACGAAAAAGGATTAAGCCTGGTGCTAGCCTGGCGCCTTACCGCTGAACCTGATGTCGATTTGGATCGAATATTTTGATTCCAAAAATAATTCTTGTATGATATATTTGAGCAGCGATCTCTAGCGCACGCTAATAATTACAATAATTAACAAGCCGCTAGGCATACATAATTTTGGGTTATAATCTAGCTCTGTACTAATAATATGCTGTTATAATGATGTTTATATTGATTGTAACATGTCTTGTATGCTAATAAATAAACAAATAAATAAATAAAAAATCTGTAGAGCTCGAGGGCCTCTATCAGCTAAGCAATATCAAAGCTGACGCTTTGATTTTCACAATCAATTGATTCGATGGGAACCGGCTTCAGTAGTAGAAGGGCCCCTTGTTCAAGGGGCCTACCGCCTAAGCTAAACCCGATTCCCATCGGAATTTTAGTTGAGCCCCCTTACCACCAACTCTTATTGCGATTCAATAGTAGAATAGAATTCATACCAATGAATAAGCAACTCTATTTCAAATTGAATAGACTCGCTTATTCATTGGTATGAATAAGCATTCTACTCAGTTATTGAATCGCAATAAGAGTTGGTGGTAAGGGGGCAGATGTATGATATTATTTGTTCTTAGCTTCGCTGGTGTAAACTCTGCACCTCTATCAACTAAGCTGAGGATGTTTGTCAATAACTTAAACGTAACCTAAGATCTATTTTTAGTATCAAAATATTTCAACGTAATCGACTTCAGTTTCGGCGGTAGGGTTCCTGGTTCTAGTACTGATACAGTAGTAATATTTATTTGGGAGTAATATATTTGAGTGTAAGTGGTTCATCAAGTTCTTTGGACCAAATTCAACTTCACCTGCACGTGGTGCACCCTGCTGACTGACAAACGAAGCTCTGGCGAAAAGAGAGGTAGGAAGCGTAATTGTAAGCTACCCGACTGGGGAATGTACCTCCACCTCACAGAATACCGCAGCCAAATAACAATTCTCTTGAAGGTTGTTGTGTTCCTGCAAGTGAGTGAGGTCACCAAAAAGGAAGGAGATGGTGCGTTGGCAGTGGGGGTGGCAGCGCTCGAGCGATATTTCATGATACGAGCGTTAATATGGCTACGGTAACCGCTTCACATCAGGCGGGCCGTATGCTCGTCTGCCACCCGACGTAGTATAAAAAAATATATATTCCTACGTAGGCAGTGATTAAGTTTTTTTTTTTCAATTTGATGACGCAGTTCATTTTTTGCCATTCTAAGGACATTAAACCTAAACTGGGGTTCAAATTCACTAAATATTTTTTTATTTATTCACTTGGTTACACGACAAGAAATATTCCATATTGACTTTACTTAATCTTCAATTTGTTTACTGTGAGTGTCTGTTATGCAGCAGTATTTTAAGAATTCTCTTATATGCTATTATTTACACAAATGTAATATATCGCTCGCTATGTTACAAACCGCTCTTTCTTCCTCTTCAAAAATTTATTACTTAAGCTTTCGGGCTCCACAATCCCGGATGCGAACAAAACACACTGCAACTTTAAAAGCTATGTCATAAATATAACCTTTTAATATATCAGGTATATTGTTTCAGTTTTTAGATGCAATTTTCGCGAATTTTTCATCTCTGGGAAAAATATGGGCATACGGAGAAGTGTTTGTTCGAAAACTTAGTTTAAATTTAATAAATCTGGGGTGTAAGTGGTTCATTGACATCTTTGAACCAAAGTCAACCTCACTTGCCCGTGGGGCACCCTGCTAACTGAGAAATGAGGCTCTCTAAGTAGGTATGTATTTAGTAAGTTGCCCGACTGGGGAAGTACCTCCACCTCACAGAAGCCAAATAACAATTTCATTGAGAGTTGTTGTGTTCTTGCGAGTTAGAGAGGAAAAAGTTGCTGCATATTACGAGCGTTTATACTCGTATGACTACGGTATCCAGTTCACATCAGCCGGGCCGTATGCTTTTTTGCCACCATGACGTAGTATAAAAAAACGAATCAGTATTTAAAAAAATACACCAATGTTGAATCAGACTCTTTCCTTTACTATTTTCACAGTATTTCGGAAAACCCTCACTTTGAACAAATAAATCAGTGTAAAAGATGACAAAAGAGTATAATCATACTGTCCCAATTTGAGCTTCACTGAATTTATACGTATTGAACGCCAGATAAAACTGAAACCAATAGACCGGTCATAATCGGTCATGCGGGAGCACAATACTAACAATTGGATATAAAGGGATGGCGATTGACGTTTCAAGAATAGTATAAACAATAAGCACAAATAAGTGATCAAGCAAAACATTATATTTATAAAATGTTTCAATCAACAAGCTGCGGAGAGGCGATAATCAGGTCGTTCTCAAGGCGTTAGAATTGCCTAAAGGCGTGAAAAGAGGGCGCCCGCTGGCAACGTGGTAGACAAGTATGGCCCGAACTATGGATAAAGCACAAATGTATCCACACACAACCCAGGGCAGAACAACCTGGTGAAAAAGAGTTATGAGAGTCGACCCCATATAAAGTGAGAATTGGAAAAGAAGAAGAAGGAGGAGTTTCGATCAACAAGCTGTACGATAAGAGAAAGACTTGTGTTCTTCCTATCGTACAGTTTGTTCGTTTCCATCAAAAGAGAGTCAAAGTCTTGGTACGCTCAAGTTGTTAAGTCACTCCTATGAAAAAGTACCTTTTAAATGTGACAGCATAGACGACGGCATCAACCCATAGTCACCCCAGTTTTGAGATACTCCTGTGTCGTCTCGTGGGTCTCCCCTGAATCGAAGGGGTTTAGAGCATACTCCACCATGCTGCTCAACTCGGGTCGTTGGAAGCTAGAGTTTTTGAGCCGCCCAAAGACCGCTGACTTAGCTTGAATATCATCTAATGACGACGACCGGGACCGGCTTAATGCGTCTTTCCATGCACGGAGGAGGTTGATATAAATGTATAAATCCATGGACAGGCTATGCTGGACCATAGTAAAAATAGAGAAGTAAGACGCCTCAAGCCCAAGCCCCGAGCGTTCGATAATAGCCTAAACACGTAGGGCTGTCGCTAAATAGTTTATTCAACCGTCAAAAATACTTAGTCAATCTCTATATACAAAATTAAGTAAGGTACAAAATTAAGTAGGGTAAGTATTAGGTATCTGTAATAAAAAACCGGCCAAGTGAGAGTCGGACTCGGTCACGAAGGGTTACGTACCAAAAACGACAAACAATCATATTTGTTTTATGGGAGCCCCCCTTAAATATTTATTTTATTCTGTTTTTAGTATTTGTTGTTATAGCGCCAACAGAAATACATCATTTGTGAAAATTTTAACTGTCTAGCTATCACGGTTCATGAGATACCTACAGCCCCTGGTGACAGATGGACAGACAGACGGACACCGGAGTCTTAGTAATAGGGTTCCGTTTTTACCCTTTGGGTGGGGAAATCTAAAAAGCATAAAAAAGAAGAAAGATAATTCTGGATTTGACAATATGTTATTGAGACATCCATGAACACTGCAATGTTTTTATGGCTAGTCGACTTTGTAGCCATCTTTAACGTAGTAACGTTTGTAGTTATATACGACGTAGGTAGGTACCTGTATGTTCAAATTATTAACGAACGTCAGCGCAGGCATGAATCTTGCGTGGGAGCGCGCGGTTTTGCGTACGGCACAGCCCCGACTGGCGCTCCATTAAACACCTATAAATGTTGTCAGTGTGTGCGTGCGACTGCCATACGTACGTGCGCGCTCACATACAAACCGCGCTTGGTGCGTTTGTATGAAGTTACCTTACTTCTCTATTTATACTATGGCTGGACGTAGATTAATATGTATGATCGATTGGACTGATACGCGCAACGACGCTATCAAACACCTATATGCAACTTCCATTTGAAGCCCATTTAAATTCACTAAGAAAGACTTTTTAAAAATTCACACACAATAATAGAAACGTACGTAATCCATGTTGAGATGGATTAGCTAGTTGCAAAATAAAACAATTTCCAACTTTTGCAACATATAGTGCAGATCTTGCGCACTTAAACTTGTTAATCCGATTTCCTGCATTATCACTTGTACTACTTTCGTAGATAAAATTACACAACATGGCCAGAGGGCTGTGGTTCCAAGTGGAAGGAGGAAATTTAACAAACATACATTGTTAGAATACTCTAAATTCTAAAACAATTTAGTATCGACTTCCTGCTCCTGGTCACTAAATATTAAATGATTAGATTCGCGTAGTCAGACGAAAATAGAAATTTAATGAATGGAAGACCTGAATTGAATTTAAGCAACTCACGTCTAGTTCTCCTCGTAAAATGTTTATACGCCTACGTAAAGTGCCAGTCAGTGAAATTAAGGAGTATCTTTAATGTCCTTTTTGTTATATATTTTAGTATATGTTCATGTTGTTAATTTGCCTGTTTTATTGTGGGCATTACAATTTGTAAAATACTTTCGTTAGCACGGAATTTAATGGAATCCATTTAATTGAAAGTTTATCCATTAAATATATTTCTATGAGTATTTGCGTAATTGCAAATTTTGGAGAAAGCGCTGATCGACATGTTTTAGATCATATTTACCATGTTTATTTATTCTTTACCAAGAGATAAGAATTACTAGAAGTGGCGTTTTTCATTCGATTTTTTTGTTGTAAGGGAAAGAAACTTAATTGTAACATTTACTTAAGATGAATGGATAATTATATTAAACATGGTAAAAATTTTGAAATGAGGCAGCATGAGCACCTACTACAATATTCTTTAATTAACATTCAAAGACGTACGTTTTGTTATTGTATTACCATAGACCGCGTTATACTCATATATATTTATTTATTTTCATAACATAAAACCCTATTTATCCTTCACCTATTATTTTACCTTCACCAGTGCGCCAATAACAGTTCAAAATTTTTGCCCTAACCTAACATAACCTAACCTTCAATTATATAATCATTCGTCTAAACTCATGTTTACGTATCACCTATTTCTTGCTGTTTCATCTTAAATTTCTACTCTCTATAGAAATGGTATACGTAAAAACATTTAAAAATCAATCTTTGCTTTATATAAACGCCACTGCAATCTAAACAGGCATTGCAAATTGTTCACGGCTCATTAATTTCAAAAACTTTCCGTGGAATACTGGTCGTTCCAGAGGTATTACGTCTATGGTAATGAAGTATGAGGCGGCGCACAATGAGGCCTGCCTCCATGCTTGCTTCATCGCAACTTGCGACAATACGACTTTCCGAACCTTTCTCATTTCGTTTTTGTTTCGTTCCGTTGTAGCGGCCGCAGATGTTCCTACGGAGCGACGGCTCATCTACGGATTAGTATCCGTTAGGTTTTCATATTATGCTTCCTATATTGTAGAAGCTATAATAAACCTTGTCGAATTTTCTTTAGACCTTTCGATATCGCTTGAAGACAAGAAGGAAGACAAATGAAACAAACGTGTAATAAAAACTACTGGCGACTATTCGTAGCTTTGTTAGTAATGTTTTTTTTTTTTTAAATAGTCTCCATCGTTTTCCATTCTTTAATCTACGTATTTCAATGCTAATGTCACTTTTACATTAAGAAGCACAAGCAAAAAGCGACACTTTAACAAGTCGGCCCCACTATGACTATAAATGAGAATAATGCCAATATTTTTTCCATTGTAACCACTGAGCTTTTTTATATCATTTGTCAATTCTTAGAACAAAAGGTATAGTGGACAGTTTTGGTAAAAAGGATAGTCCAAAATAACCACTGTAGTGGATAATGAGGCCAATCCACTTTAACATTCAGTAGCACTGTAACAGTCAGTAGAGTGGCAGAGCTTATATTTTTTATCGTTTCGTAAACAACATGCCTATACCATCAGTTGTTAATTTTAAATTTACTAATAATATAAATTATAACGCTGTAAGACATTATTCACTGAAATAATAAAATAGCGGACCGGCAATCTAGATCATAATTCTAATGTATGCCAAATTTCATTTATATCTGTTTAGCCGTATGCCCGTGAAAGTGTAAAAAAGCAACCCTACATCCTCACAAACTTTCATTTTTTTTTTATTTTAGTAGAAAGGATAGTAGTAAGTAAATAGTAGACAAGTAAACTAGGTAATATTATTAAAATATTTTTTATACAAGCAGGGATTTTATCTACGAGCAAAAGTCTTGCCGCGACGGTAAATGGCGTGAGACTGAGTGAATGTCGGGCAATTACTTTGCGTTTCTCTTGCCACAATAGAGGCTAGTAGAACGCGTCTATAGGTAAAAACATCTTAGGGCTCAATTTAAAATGGCTCCATGTTCGCCTTTATTTTCTATCGAACAAAATATAAACACTCGTGTAACGATTGACGATTTTATTGCGACGACAACAAAAGTTATAACGTAATCGATTGTTGTGACCCAAAACAATATCGCTTTTGCATAATTAAAACGGTAATTGACATACCTAACAGCAGAATTATAAATTCATAATATTATCCACCTGAATTAGATTGAAATTAACGAGCACGTTCCAGACACAAGTGATACGCGCCGCGTGTAATTAACTTATTAACTTTACCTTCTTGTAAATTCATATTTAATTATTCAACAGTTTCTTTGAGAATTAGTAAGTTCGTACCGATTGCGTTGGCTCAAAATTATAGTTAAAAATTATATCTCTACAGGCAACACAGGCAATTCTGAAACTTGTTTTGAGAAGATAACATCGATACCTCCAATTAACACTACGCCAACTCAAAACATACACATCCAGATACACACCGCTAATATGAGTTATACATTTACTTAGCGGTTTGTATTTGTCGATTTTGTTGTGTCTGTGTGTCTTTTATAAATCAAATTCAGGTAGCACAATGTTACTGAAGTAATGAATCGAATTAGATAAAAAAAGAAAAATATCGAAATTTTAGTTGGCGTAGAGTTCCTTGGAGGCATCGATATGTTTATACACGTCTAAAATTATTGAAGTCTAATTGTTTTTTCACATCAGTGCTTTAAAGATTTCGATCCTAGATTTAGAATATTACCATTTATAATCATCATCATCATCATCATAATTTCAGCCAAAGCCACTGCTGAACATATGCCTTCCCCTTAGACTTCCACAATCCATAATGATCGATTTTGCTCGGTGTGCATCCATCGGTGCCGATGCGATCCTTATCAAATATACCGTCCATCATAATATCAATTTATAATTATTGTGTACTAGCTGACTCGACGGACGTTGTCTTGTCTTCTTAACAATGAATATTGAATTTGAATTGGTTTCGCGCAATCTGTCAAATGACTGATAGTTTTCTTATGTAACATTATGTCATTTGACATGAGATAAAGTTACATTAAAAAGTTAATATTATAGTCGTTCCGTTTTCTTAAATTTCCTAATTTTCCACGCAACATTCTTAATTGTTTGCCATAAGAACTTTCTCACTTTCAGACAATAATAAATAGCACAAAAAGAATCTGTTCACGCGTGATAAGACGACCAAGGGAAACAGGGAATCATTTTTATATATAAATGTCAAACAGCCTTAATTTAAGTTGAAGTGTAATTTAATGCAATATGCACTGTAAGTGCAACTGGCGTTTCATTGTCATTTCAAAAATATTTTTATTTATTGATTAAAAGCTTATACACTGATTCTTAATTAGTAATTTGTTCACATAGATAGGAATATTGTGACCCAAGGATGGCAATTCATTTTATACCATTAGGGTGGAAAATACGACCTGCCTGATGGAAAGTAGTCATCGTAGCCTATGGACGCTTGATTGTTGATATGCAAACGAGTTGACGTTTATGAAAGAGTTGGCTAGGCTTTAATCGTCAACGAGATTTACATGTATATCTCAATCGTCCAAGAGTCACGTTTTCAATCTTAGATTAATAATTGGAATCCCTGAGCTTTTTCAATATCTACTAAGAAAAAACAGATAAGTGAATTAAACTTCCACAAACTCGATATAAAAATATCATAAACTGGCAAATGGTGGTTGTTGATTTAAGCACGCCTGACATAAAGAGATAATCTCTTAGTGTTAGCTTAGTTGCCGTATAAATGCTCGCGATACAAGGAGTATTGCTCGTGCGCTACCCCCGCTGCTAACACAGCATCTCCTTGCATCTGATGACTTCGCTAAGCGTAAGGTAGAGCATACTTAATTACCCAAACAGGCTCGACATGCTTAACCTATCTCCAGGGCTTAGTCAGCTAGTCGTCGGCAAGATGCACCACGCTCAGTTGAAATGTAGTTTCTATAGATGTTGGTGATCTCAATTTAAATGTATATGTAAAATGAGATGATATTAAAATTTACATATCGTAACATTGTATCAAGTGCTATAATATTACAATGAAATTTTTAAAACTAATGAATATAGTATTCTATAAGGAATTATACAATACTACATTGTTTAGTTTTAACCAGTACAAGACATTACCACAGAATGAATAATACACGGACACATACTTCGATTTTAATTTTGTAACATAACTTTGAATTATCCCACATCGAACACATATTTTTTCGTTCAGTCCTTTACTGTCCGTGCGGCGCAGCTCTGGAACAAACAGCCTGGACGTATTAGGGATAGCTGTTCTGTCGCTACTTTTAAAAAGAAGCAAAAAGGAGCACTACCTTACTCATGACGTGTGATAAGTTTAAATTAGTATGTTACTCGTATTGTTTAAAAGATACCTACTAAAATGTTATGCATAGCTTGCTTGACTCCCAGCCATGTAAAATTTCTGTATGTAACAATCGGCTGGCTGGAAGAAATCTCTTGAATAGATTTGGTCAAGGTCACCTTTGTATACTTGTCTTAGTCATAAATCGATTTAGTCATATCCAGACTTAGTGATAAAGCGATTCAGTCATACCGTACATCTAGTCTTATCGAGAAGTAGTCCTAAAGCTTCTAACCCGTCTGTTCACTAATTTTATGTATTTGTTATTATGCAATAAAGAATATATATACCTACATAACATTTTGTGAGAAACATATCTTAACGAGAAAAAAATATATATTTGTCAACTTTGACTTGTCGATAAATCTATGAGTTTATAGCTCACACTTACACGTTTCACATTTACGTGAAAGCTGTCGCTTAGATTTTTTAATATAGGTATTATTTTAAAAGTGCTAGCTTACGGCACTTAATGCACAATAATAGGCGATAAACTAACAATATGACGTCATTCTGCCTGTATTTAAAAAAGTTTCAAATTATATTTTGATAAACTGCTAAAACGGTCACTTTTATTCAAGGGATAATTTAAATTACATTTGTATTAATGTGTATCTTCATTAACAAGTTATGTTATATAATCCGGAATACTCCCCGAATACCTTTATTAAATAAGTGTATATTTAATGTAATAAACATAAGCCTGTCGTTACTGATGTTTTCAATCTCCGCAGTAGAATTTCTAAGATTTGCTTACCTATTTTAAAAGTTATTACAACAGTAACTTAATTACAATATATTAATGTATACCATGATTTGTTAACGACACTTTTGGATACTTCAGAAAATTGTAAACCCAGCGGTTTTACAATTTTCTATGTATGGATATACATACTTACGAAAATTGTAACCCCAGTAATAACATACTTAAGAAAATTGTAAACCCAGTAATAACATACTTAAGAAAATTGTAAACCCAGTAATAACATACCACTGCCGCCTAGAGATCAGAGAAATGCAATAAAAAAATATCTATGGATGTCTACATAAAGAGATCATGTATGTGATAATTGATATCGATAAATTGTTTTGTATTATAACTTCATTACTGTGGTGTGGTTACGTAAAAAAATATAAACGACACCCTAGTGGTGTGGTCCAATGGTATTGTTGAGAACAAACGATGTTTAGGAAAAATAATTATTGTAATCTTTATCTTGTGACATAATGAAACCATTTGTAGTCTCGAAATTATGCCAAGAAAACTTTTCTCTACAAAAAACGTTTGCTTTTCATTCACAAAAAACATTCGTCGGAAAATGTCCCACTAAGCAGAAAAGCATTGTAAAAATTTGGCATGGCCTTCAAAAATTGAGAAGCTCAGGTAAGTATTAATGAGAGCTGCTCCTGTTACAAAGTCCGGCCAGCACACTCCCACCGAGAAAATTACGCGAAAATTTACATAATAGAGAATCCGTGGCTGCCCTAGTCCTTTGAAAGTCGGAGCTGCGGCCTCGCTTCGAGTGACACTGTCGTACATTAAATTAACATCTCTCTCACTTTGTTTGCGAACGCTACACCTCCGGCGCCTAATTTGAGATGATGAGAAGGTCACAGCGCCATTCTACAGCGCCAAACTGATGTGGTAATGGATATGGCTCATCAAGAATATTAACATGATAATCCACTCTCGTAAAGTGTTAAATTTCGAAGATGTATGATATAAAGTGAGTATTTTATCGGTGGCTGTTATGTTTATATTTTTGGTCGGGTTCTTTTCAACGATCCCAGTGAATTCATGAGTAAAGCCGCTGAATCAGTGAAACTAAAAACGTAAATGCAGCAGTCGACGTAATTGGGTAACCGCTGCGCATCATTAGGTAATTGCAGCTGTGGTTCGCAGCGCCGCAGCCTCCACGCCGCCGCGCCGCCCCCGCCGCGCCACGCCAGCTACTGTAATAGGTACCTTGTTAACTGACTCGCCATTATCTCACTCTTGAAAGAATATATTTCACGCTAAACAACTCGGGTTTTCGACTAATTTTGAACTGGTGTGGATATAGATTAGCTTAATTCACACCCTTTATTAACATTGGATTAAATTTAAAGTTATTTCATGACGGATTTTATTTTGTAACAAGTTTTTCTATTTATAATATTTAAGGGCGGCAAAGGAGCATGTAGGTCACCACGATGAAAAGCAATCACCACCGCCCATGGAGATCAGCAACAACAAGGGGTCGCCGATCCATTGCCAGTTTATACTCCTGCCTTTCTTTCTGGTACTATTATTATTTTTATTAGCACGCCTATCAAATGACCGGGCTTGACCCGTGATAAAAAAGATATACATAATAATAAATCACCTTTGAATGGCTATACCTGCCAAAAGCACCAGCCAACCACGTCAGTATTTAGACTGTGCGTATAGGTACTGTACATAGTATCATAATACTCCTTGAATCAGCCGGCCTACTGATAAGTTTACTAAACGCTGTCACTTGTTTCAAAGGCTGCATCTACCAAACGCATTAACGTCATGCAGCCAGACCGGGGGTCCTACCGCCTAAGCAGAAGGAAGATTTTTTCATTGCGAAATTCAAACTTCAGCTTAGATTCATCATCATCATCAGGTCATTTTAGTCTCCACTACAGGAGCACGACCCTCTCTCGTCCGTCCCAGACAGAAAGAGGATTTGGCCTATACTCCCCACGCTGGCCAGACGCGTTGGGGAGGCCTGATCGATGTTTTATTATGTATTTCCCTTAGTCGCCTATACGACATCCACAGGAAGAGACGGAGTGATTCTATTCTAGTCTGCCGGAAACCACACGGCCAAGCCAGCTTAGATTAGTAGTATGTAATTGTGTTTACCTTAGCTGGTAGAAACCATGAATATCTACTGACAAAGCGAATAATAGTATTTGTTAATAACTCAAACCTAACACTGATTTTTTGGAATCAAAATATTTGATGGGAATCGGCTACAGCTTATGCGGTAGGACCCCTGCTCCAAGTGGTCCACATAACTGGGACCCTGCCGCCGAAGCTAAAGCTAAAATCGGATTTTTTGATTCAAAAAATTGGTCTTTTCTTAAAGCTATTGACAAACTTTTTGAGCTTAGTGGGTAAATTTTTTTTTTGAAAAATGGAAAAATTCACCTGCCCCCCCTAAGTGGGATATGAACCCACGACCTCTCGATGACCGGTCGAGTGCTCTTCCAACTGAGCTACCAGGAAGGTTTGTGTTGCTGACGAATTTTTGCATCTTATATTTCTACTGTGTGAGTCACTGTGTGAGGTCATCAACCTATTAAGTAATTACACTACTAAAGTAGGCATCGCAGCATCCCACCTGGGGGGGGGGGGGGGGGGGGCAGGTAAATTTTTCCATTTTTAAAAAAATATTTATATGGCAAGTTCGCCAAGACAACTATTTAAATAATAATAATTTAGTGGGTAAAGCTCTAGGGGTTTTACTTGCTCAGATAAACCTAATTACCAACAATCTAAGCAGTAGTTTCATTTTCGCATTAAAAAAATCCGATGGTAATCGGCTTCAGCTACGGCGGTAGAGCCCCTGGTCTTCACGCTATAGCGTATCTATAGATACGAAATCATCTGACCTAACGATAGTTTAGTCAATCCGTTGCCGCCTCTTAGACTATAATAACAAATCGAAAAAAAAAATTGGGTGTGACTGTGTCATAGACACGGCCGTGGGTTGTACGTGAATACGTTATATGCACTAAAATTATCTCAAAATGACAGTGCTTCCCCCGCACGCGATGTTCTATAGTCCTTACTAAGCGTAATAAATTCTTCGATCGTTCATCTATCCAGTGGTGTGATTGATTTTTGTATCGATGATAGATTTGTAGCTGCAAACTGTATTCCCCGATTTTTGTTATCATTCGTTTTTTTTTAATTGCCTCCCTATGTAATCTTTATCTTGTGACATAATGAAACCATTTGTAGTCTCGAAATTATGCCAAGAAAACTTTTCTCCTCAAAAAACGTTTGCTTTTCATTCACAAAAAACATTCGTCGGAAAATGCCCCACTAAGCAGAAAAGCATGCCTGCAAGCCTCCCTATGGAAGCATTACAAAGACATGTTCACGTCAAAAAAAAATAGTCGTCTATTACCATGTCAATTTCACAACACTATAATCTTAAAATATAAATGCTAACAGTCCTAAATAAACATCACCATCTATAACTAGTTAAAGAGAAATAACGATGTTATTATTGAGCCCGCAATATGGTGGTTCTCGGGAAGTTACAGTAAGTTTGCCGTACAGCTTAAGTTAGTCGCTTGACTCTCGTATTACGCTCGGTATTATACAGAAAGCAGGCATTCGCGATCCCACTCCGTTTGCTTCTAGATTATAGTTCAAATTGCCGTATTCAGCTCAATGCGTCGTGTAATACGTTTTGCAAGCCCCTACATTTAGTCATATGACATCAAATGGCATTCTGTTTGAAACGTTCGCATAAGACGTGTGGTGGGCAAGGCGGATGATTCATGCTTTATATGTATTGCGTGTGTTGGGAGCATTATACTGAATTCAGAATATCAAATTCGGTCACATTGAATTTAAATTGAAAGGTGTTTTGATTCACCATTTAATTAAGGTTAATAATAGCACGTAATTAAACCATTTATGTGGAGTGTTGTTTTGTATTGGTCGTCGTCAACCTTTATTCATCCCACTGCTGGGATATGGGCCTCCCGTCAAACGAAGGGGTTTAGAGCATACCACCACCACGCTGCTCAATTGCGGGTTGGTGAAGGCCAGTGTTTTCAAGCCGCCTAAAGGCCACTGACTTGGCTTAACGACTGTCATCAAACTTTATCGGAAGTATTTTGAAAGCCAATCTCACCAGTGCTGTGCGCCCTGCCGACTATCGAAAGAAAGGTGACTCTGGCAAAAGAAATACCACAACCAAATACAATTCCCTTGAGGGTTGTTGTGTTCCTGAGAGTGAGTGAGGTCACACAGAAAGGAAAGAGTTGCTGCGTTGGCAACAAGTGTTGTAGCGCGTCAATGATATTATTTAACTAGTTATTATTAAAATAGTTGTTTCGACCAAATTGCCTGAATATTATATGTGACTTAACAGAAGTAAATATAAATGCAAATATTCGTCACCACCACAAATCTTCCTGGTAGCTCAGTTGGAAAGAACACTCGACCGGTAATCGAAAGGTCGTGGGTTCAAATCCCACGTAGCGGAGTAGGCGAATTTATCAATTTTAAAAAATATGTTTCAAGTTGCTAGCATTAATATTATTATGATCACGTAACGGGCCGTATGCTTGTTTGACGATCGACGTAGTATAAAAAACATCAGTGTTCGAAAGTAAAATGTTTAGTTTAGATCATGATTAGGTTAAGCTTCTCAGCTTATTAACTTAAAACTTGTTCGAAACTGGCGAATGAAGCAAGATAAATAAAGGAAATTGAATCAGCTAAATTTTCTTTTTGAAGAATTTCAACATTATTTAAGTAGGATTATCAGTTTTGTGGCATTTTTGACTACTCTTTGCATGTATTATGGTACCAATAGCATCTGTAAAGTTTTCTGTTATATTATTCCTGTTATAGATCACTGTGATCCCAGCAATGATCCCTGAGGGTGGGCCAAAATTTCAACGTCACATTCTATATACTCGTATGTAATGTTGTGTTTATTGTACTTTTGTATTGTTTATATGAAGTTGAAATAAAAATACATGTGCAAAAAAATCGCGCATAAAAATGATTCCGTAATAAAAAAATACTTTTACAATTATATACATATACATTACTTATAACATTACTATTAATTTCTAACAAATACTATTTATATTCGAAAACATTTGTATCATGCAAAAATAACATAAGTTTTTTTCATATAGCCACAAACTGGACCAAAATATTCAACCAACTCTAACACAGAGGACACCGAAACTAGACCCTTTCATTTTTGTTTTTGTCCCGTAGACACTATGTTGTTTACATATTTTCTAATTTTCATAGACACTTAAATTCATATAAAAAAGGCAGATCCTTGGCAGGATATCTATGGAAATCAGCAAAAATATATATTATTGCATGGGGTCTACGAGACAAAAAGTTCAGGAACTCTAGGAAATTGTCATAATAGTTACAGTCTGTAAAGAACAGATACTTCCCCAATCGGGCTGTCTACCATGTTATTATACTATATCTCTTTTCTACTAAAAGAATCTCTTTTGGAATTCAAATGTCAAGAAATCAGAAAACAGTGTGTCATATTATTTTTACGCAGTGTGTCATCATATTATTTTTACGCTACGAGTAAAGAATGATATTTGAAAAGAGAGGATAGAGAGTAAAAAAAAAATATATACATATAGCCCATAATAGAATCAAAATTTAGTTCTGACCAAGTCTCGATCTCAAACTGGGTCAACTTTTATTCTGCAGTGTAAAATAAACGCGATAATGAGCTTTCTAAATATTAATATACTTTTTTTACTTGAACATTTTAGATAATTTAGAGAACCATGCTAATGTGTTATGCTAGGGAATTTTCTATTTAAATATTTTGAGGTTGCAACTGTAAAATCTTTTTCTTACGAAATATTACATTATATACAAAGTCTGTTTTGCCAACCCTAATAAACATAAACTAGAATATAAAATAATATTGAACCTAAAATGAGCGGATGTCTCACTTCGATACGCGGCACACTTCTTCAGCCCGCCGCCATAGAGTGAGTAAAACGCTCCCGTTTTACGAGTCGGGAGATTGCCGGGGTGTCGGCACAGTAAAAATGAATACGATCATTTTATTGTATAATTTATAGCAACGTTTTATGAAGTGTTTTGTGATCGAGGAACAGCCAATAAACCGTGGTGATTATTTTTTCGCATCAAAATTGATTCAAATCAATTTATTTTATACCAACATTCTCTGTGACATGAATTGAGCTGTATGTTTCCCGTTTTCCAATTACATGCTTGCCTACGTTTTTCGTTGTTGTCATTTGGCAATCAGGTTGTATCGAATGCTACAACTAAATTTGCAGTCCATTGTTTTTGTGTCGTATAAAATCATTAAAGACTAAATTTCGTAAAAGTTTTACAGAAAATCGAAGACAACAATGGTATATATTCTGCTAATCGGGGACTATTTCTTAATCAGTGTTAGTAGTAAGTTTGCTAAAAAATACTTAATGGGTTCTGCGTGGGCAGCAAGAGTCGCAACTAATAACCAGTTTAGTTTGTTTGCTGTTATTGTATTCATTTGTCTTTATTGATGAAAACATTATTACAAAACGATAATAAACACCATCTTTGAGTTAAAGCCAACCTCACCGAGATACACCGTGTTGATTGCCAAACGAGGCTCTGTCAAAAGAGAGGTAGAGCAGCGTATTTATAAGCTGTCCGACTGGAAGTACCTCCACCTGCCGTAATACCGCTGCCATATAACTTTTCCTTGCGGGTTGTTGTGTTCCTGCGATTGAGTCAAGTCACCAGACAGGAAGAAGTTCTGTTTTGACAGCGGGAGTGACGGCCCGTGATGGGGTATATTATATCTGCTTTGTAAAATGTGCCGAAGCTTCAAAAACAACATTTTCATGTACTTAAATGATTGTATTGTTCGAGGATCGAACCCGAAATCCTCGATGTCAAAGTAGCTATTGCTAGCCGTTCGACCAACAGCGGCCTCGTTATAAATATATCCCTGTGAACATAATATCAAAATTTTATTAGTAACCTACTATTTATTTATTTATAATCTTTATGGCACATAAATATAGGTGTGAATGTTATACAAAATTCGAACCTAATATTTTCTTTTGTATTGCAAGCAGTGTTACCAGATGTACGGTAATTACCGTATTTAAAAACTCCATAGGGTAATTTCAATAATAGACCCAAAATTCGATAAAAATACGGCAATTTGAAAGTGGCGGCTAATTTCTACGGCTGAAGAACGTACCTAAGTAAAATATTAAATTGTAACCGCGTTTCCTTTACTTTTAAAAATTTCTTACTTCATAATTTTAAAAATACGCTAAGTATTACCTATCTACTTGTTTGAAATTATGAACAGAATTTTCGTTATCGTATTTCTTCGTTTTTGAGGTATAGAAATTGAATTAAAAGACAATCGTGAAATAGTACGTACGTACAATTAGTTAGGTTAGGTTAGGTTAGGTTAGGTTAGGTTAATAACCCTTTTTATTCAGTTTAATTGATAATACTTAAACCTAAACACAAACAAGAAATTATTCAAAGAAATAAAAAAAACCCGAGCTTTCCAAAGAATTAGACATACATATACATAACTCGGAATACATTACCCTCCCTTTTTCGGTAGTCGGATAAATAGTGTCTATTTATTCGACTTTACATGCAACTAAATGTAATTGTTATGGTAATTTTGTACCTTATTATATGATGATTTTGGCAAACTGATTGCAAGCAACAAATAATTTTATAGTATCGCATAGCAAACAAACACACAGTACGAGGATGTAAACTGGCCGTTTATAGGCTACGGTGTCTACTTTATATCATGTGTGTTCTTCATCCCCCGAGAATTGCAAAATCCTTTACATACATTAATACCAGAGAGACATATTCTGCACAACTCTTTTGAACAACATTAAAAAAAAATATGCTTTATTATCTGCTTTTACTAATACCAAAGACTAGAGAAATAATTCCTTTACATAGAGTAAAGTAAAACTGGTAAAACCTTGTTTTCAATAGGTACTTTTTTCTAGTTCAAACGTGCCTATAATTCTGCGAGTACCCAAGTTAGATATGGTTGTCGACAAACTGTGAGCTGGAGGGGTTTATATCAATTTCAGACCAAGTTTACTGCTTGCCCTCAGTTACCGCTCCGTCTAGAACTCGTTTAATTAAAAGGGAATCTACTCCTCAAGTGCAGTTAAGCCCGTGTTTGCTCTCCATCTGTACTCGTATCATGATTGCCTGGCCATACTTAACCGACGAGTGAGCTAATGAACCTTACTTATATAATGTCTGTGCTTATACAGATTTTGTCCTCGATAGCGTTTTGTTAACGTAATTATTATTCTAGTTGTATTACAGTAATTCGCCACAAACCATGCGATTTAGGAATCAATACTTCTTTAGGAATACTTTTTGTCGTAATAATAACGTCTTATAAATCGATGAACGGCTGCACGCCCGAAAAAGCATGACTCATTGTCACGTTCCGCCTGAACCGAGCGTGCAAGCGCGACTTGTGACTTGTGCATCTATCACTCTTCCATTCCATCGTACGTAAACAGACTTTACAGACAAAAAAATTTTTATCGTGGAGCTCGGTGGCGCGTGTCAGTCTAGTCGAATACGCAAATCAAGCAAAGATGACCGTAGCCTGTCCATAGATGGGTTTATTTATCTCGAGCTCCTCAGTGCTTCGGAAGGTACGTAATGCCGTCGATCCCGGCTGTTGTCATTAAAGATGACAAATGCCAAATCAGTGGTCTTTAGGCCTTGAAAACAGCGGCGTCCGCCAACCCGCAGTTGAGCAGCGTGGTAGAGTATGGTCGAAATCCCTTCAATTGAGGGGCGACCCATATTCCAGCAGTAGAATGAATATGGGTTAACGACGACGACGACGACTTCTTTAGGAGCGCTGTGTCACGCTCGGGTATGTAACGCGTTAGGCTCGGCTTTGCAAAGCTCGCTCGGGAAAATTCGGCACGGACGGAGCGAGATGCAGCGAGAGGTGAAGTTGTCGCTTTTGTCGTGTGGTCCATACCATTTCTTTTCAGGTAATTTTGTTAGCTCAACAAGTTTGATAGTTAGTTTTAAAAGCTAAAGGAGGAGTACTTTCACATTAATTTAAATACCCATTAAAACAAAGATACAAAAATACTTTTGTCATCTATACCCATTAACAATAAGGGATCCTTCAAGTAAAATGTGAAGAAGCATCTTGTAGGCCAGGCCAGCTTGGCAGCGTCAACTGACAAGACATCAAGGTCTCTTGTCCGTTACCGATGCGATTGGGGCTTCTCTATTCGCTTACCATCTGGCGAGGTGGAGCCAATATGTTGAGCTAATATAAAAAAAACATTAATAATAAAACATCATTCAAAAGAGAGGAAGGGTACAGCATATATTATCCGCTGCCCGTTTGGAGAAATATCGCAGAAGACCGCAGTCAAATAACAATTTCCTGGTGTTGCGGGCGAGGTTACCAAGAATGAAGGAATTGTTATGAGAGCAATGATCAATGAGCAATGAGCGATACACCATCAACACAAACACCATCTGCTTACCTAAATAATGCCGTAGCGGCGAAACCGGTAGGTAAAAATAAAAATAAATGTAATTACATGGAACAGGACAAGTGCTTTTGTTATAACATTATGATAATAATTTTCCACCAAGTGCCCACAATCAACAGTATCAAGTTTAATCAATTTCCTCTTCGGACGTGAAAACGTCTTTAAAAATCCTTCCATAAGGATGCTATTGCGACAAAACGAATGATAACAAAATCGGGAGATACAGTTTGGTGTTGCAGCTACAAATCTATCAACTCCATCCAAAATTCAATCACACCACTGGATAAATAAATATTTTCATACAAATTACACAGCGCCATCTAGCCCCAAAGTAAGCGAAGCTTATGTTATGGGTACGAGACAACTGATAAACATACGTAAATACATTTTTTTTTTGTAAATACATACTTATGATACATAGAAAACACCCAGACCAAGACAAACAGACATGGTCATGCACACAAATGTTTGTCTTATGTGGAAATCGAACCCACGAGCGTTGGTGTCGAAGCCTCGTCATTGATCGCTGCGCCACCGAGCTTGTCAAATCAAATGAAGGATAAAAGAATTTATTACGCTAAGTAAAGACGAGGTAGAAGCGCTGCCGTTTTGAGATAACTTTAGTGCATATAAGGTATCCACGTATAACACACGGCCGTGTGCATGATACAGCAGCACCCCATTTTTTTTATATAGATTTCTACATCACGCAGCTTTTATGGGATGTAATCATCAGGTAATTTGATAGGCGATTTTATTGGTATTTTCAGTATCCATTTATAAGGGTTTTTAGTTTTTAGTGCAACCGTTTGATGTCGTGATTTGTCATGCTCAAGTATGTTGAGTTCTTTAATCGTCTTTATTTAGATGAAAGCGGCAATTAAAACGGATGTAATTAACGTTAAATTGTAACATTCCAATTATATGGACGTGTATAAATGGATATGTCTGAAAATAATGACAATTATGTTACTAAAATTATATTTCTAATTTCTCCGGGACATATCCTTCATATAGAAAGTCATTGAGGGCATTACTCGCGTGAACTTCAAGAACTTGCATAAATTATTCCGAGTGTTATACCACAGTATAAGTTATAGTACTACGTACGGTATGGCCACTCCCTGCCGCTTTCTGGTATCAACCTCACCTCCTCTCTGAGACAAATTTGGAACAATTTCTATGGCACCGTACGCTCACACGCTCAATTTTTCTCCGTACAGTTGTCCAACGGAGGAAGTACCTAAACCTCACAGAATACTATAGATAAAAATAATTCCTTTGAGGATTGTTGTGTTTTTGCGAGTGAGAGAGGTCAAAAGGAAGGAAGTAGTTACTGTCTGATATTTCACGTTGCGAGAGTTAATATGGCTACGGTAACCGCTTTACATGCGGGACATACAGGCGGGTCGTATGCTTGTTTACCATACGACATAGTACAAAAAAATAAGATATAGGCTATTTGACAATTGCATTCAGTACTGTTAATACATTTTAACTGTAAAGTTATTTATTTTGAATAGGAATTCTAAACTAATGACAACTGTTTTATAACAAAAATAGCGGTCCGCCCACGCTTTACTGTGACTCAATCTTCCTTTACTCATCTCAAGACGAGCTCGGTGGTCGAATGGCTAGCAATGGCCACTTTGACTCCGAGGTCGCGGGTTCGCTCCCCGCACGTGACAAACATTTGTGTACATAAATATGTGTGTTTGTCTTGGTCTTGGTGTTTTCTATGTAATACGTATGTATTTACAAAAAAAAATGTATTTAAGTATAGTGTCAGTTATCTAGTACCCTTAGTACAAGCTTTGCTTAGTTTGGGATTAGATGGCGGTGTGTAATTTGTCCAGGAATATTTATTATTATTATTTATATCTCATTCCTGTGGATTTCCCACACAAATCTAGTCTCGACGATTACATCATATTTTTTTATTTAAATTTCTCTGATAAATGAATAGCTATTCTGCTGATCCACTTTCTTGGATGATCTTCTGATCATCCAAGAAAGTAAAAATCGGTGCAGCGGTTCTTTAGTTGTAAATGGTGTAACTATAACCCGACTTTGTTTTACAGTCTAATATATATGTAGATTATGATATGTTCAAAGCTACATTATTTTTATTGAGTTCGTGAACTGAGACCCTTCAATTGCTTTTTCAAATAAACTTGCGGTATTCCAAAATCTAAATCTATTTGTGCAGTTGGCGAGCAGCAGTGCAAAATCATTTTCTCCTTAACTGCATCATTTCAAAAACTATTGAGTAATTTTAACTCTTACGTTTTCCATACACCTACCAAATTCCATCAAAATAAAAGCACCAATATGGGAGTTACGGCAACACAAATATTATAATAAGAAATTAAAAACCTGAATGCTGCGTTAAAAAATAAAAAACGATTTTTTTTTAATCTCATTTTTTTCGCAGTTGTCATATTGAAATATTATTGGTACTCTTTGTCACTGCCACTGATGAGACGAATCTAATTATATCTCATAATTAATACATTTTTATAGATGGAATAGATAGATAGAATATACTTTATTTTCATAATGCAAATTTAAAGTACAGTGAATCAATAAAATATTACAGACAATTGGCTTGTATATATGTACCTAACAAGGTGGATGAGAGTAATCTTGTCAATGCAACCTTAGGGTAATAAATTTGGAGAACAATATTTTCTGTCACCTAAGTTTAGATGTGTCACGAATTTGCAGTAACCCTAATAATAATATCTATCCCCAAGAAATATATCAGTCATCATTTTAATCAAACGGTCTCTAAATATAAATCATCAGCTTAACAAACTATTAGTATCATTTAATTCGTTTGATCATCAAAATAATAGATCTGTCACCAAATAAATAGATCTGCTCCTTAATTTAATGAAAAAATGGGTAATAGGGGCGAAGTCAAATTGGCGTATTCACTGACGAGTCTTACCAATACTTGGTCAATGTAATAAATCATGTTTTGATTAGATTTGAGTTGATTTTTGGTTAGGTTAGGGTTTTCCTGTGTCCTGTCGTCGGAAATAGGAGCTCCGCGAAGCGGAGCTCCGTCAACCTAGATGATGAATGATGTGGTGCCAAGTAAGCTTAATTATGAATAATTGACAATATAATACATACAAAAACATTTATTTGGTACTAGACCCTATATCTCCATGATTTTAGGTGATTTATTGTGGCATCGCTTTTATATTTATTTATTTATTTAACAACTTTATTGACCACAAATTATAAATAAGGGTACAAAAGGCGGACTTAACGCTAAAAGCATTCTCTACCAGTCAACCTTTGGGACAAGCAGAAAATCACGAATGTGGTACTGAAGAAGCAAAATTAAAAAGAAACAGATTTAAGTACTAAAATATAATACGACTAATAAGATAGTATTTATAATTACTGCAGAAAATAAAATAAACATACATAGCATATTTATACATTTAATAAACATACATATACATACATAGAAATACATAAATTAAGCGATGATGATAAAGATGATGATGATGATTTAGTGCTTAGTTAGATCGTCTAAAAGAATTGCATGGGTTTTCTTTTTGAAATTGAATTTGTTCGAAATTGCCCTGACAGACTCGGGTAGCGCGTTCCAGAGGCGTGAGGCTTGTAAGGTGAAGGAGTCAGACATAAAGCCAGAGTGGAAAAGTGGGATAGAAAGTAGACATGTATTGTCAGAACGCAGTTGGAGACTATGAGAATCACGAAGATACTGAAATTTGCATTTTAAGTATTCAGGAGATAGGGGATTAGTTAAAATTGAGTGAAGTACACAAAGCAATCTCTGCTGCCTGCGCTGGCGATTAAGAAGCCATTTAAGTTGAGACCGGTATGAAGAGACATGATCAAATTTTCGAAGGCTAAAGATAAAACGGATAGCGTTGTTGATAAGCCGGTCCAACTTATTGAGAAGATCTACATTTAGGTCCGGATAGCAGACATCAGCATAATCAATGATTGGTAGAATAAGTGAATTAACGAGAGTGACCTTAGTGCTAAACGGAAGAAAATTTCTAAAGCGATTAAGAGTTCTTAATGCCGATATGACTGCGCGCAGTTCAGACTCACCTCAGTGATTTGCGATGTCCAACTCAGAGTGGAGTCGATATGGAGACCAAGGTTTTTAACGTTACGACTGAATGGAATGACATAGCTATTGAATATGACAGGCGACATAGAATTGAAATCAATCCTGGCAATCTTGTCTTGTCAAAAAATATATTGTTTGGTGACTACATTTTGGTGACAAATCTATTATTTTGCGGGCAAACCCTATTAGTTAAGAAACACAAAACTAATTAAATTGGCGATAGCTTAAATGATACCCATAAATTTGTGCATGGAATGGGCAGGATTCGCAAGTCAAAAGAATTTAATGAAAATTAGAACTATAGTAGATAATATTATAAGAATCATTATTATGTATAGACGAAGATGTCTAGCCTATTGCTGTTAAATAATTTAATAATAAATAAAAAATACATACAAATTAATATTATAATAACATGTAATAAATAAGTAAAATAAATAAATATTAATACTATAAAATTACAGTTTTCTAAAGGAATTAAAGAGCGAGAAAATTATTTTTTACTTGTTTTTTGATATCTATAGACTTAGCGGTTTTATTTAGGTCAACAAACAATATAAGTTACAATAACCAAATAATACAAAATAAATATCATTGTGTACCAATACCACTAACCACAACTTACAATGTAAACTATTAATTATTTGATTTAACCATGATTTAACCACGCATATTCAGAATCCTTTCAAGCACTCTATGGTTGGAAGAGATCTCTTACAGCAGCGGTAAATCTGTATTTAGATTGTTTAATTATTTGTCTACTTATTATTTGCATTGTTTTTGCGGCATAACGGTTTATAGTGTCAGTATATGCGCTTGATTCCTGTTCTTCGACAGTCAAGTTAAAAATATTTTCTCCTCATAACTCTATTTGAAAACCTTGTCTGCTTCGCTCACTAGGTCAATAAACATATTCTGCATCAACCCATAATCATCCCACTATTGGGATACGGGTCTACCCTCAATCGAAGGGGCCATAGAGCATACTCCAACACGCTCCTCAACTGCGGATTGGCGGAGGCCAGTGTTTTTAAGCTACCCAAAGGCCACTGACTTGACTGTCGTCTAATGACAACAACCGGGACCGATGGCTCAACGTGCCATCCGAAGCACGGAGAAGCCCGAGATAAATAAACCCATCCATAGACAGGCTACGGTCGACGTTGCTTAACTTGCGATATCGATTATACTTACACGTGCAACGGCGTAATCGAGCTTCTCAATAAACATATATAGTTTAGGAATTGAACATACGTAGTAAATTACTTAACTACGAAACATATATTTTCTTGTAGACATTGCAATTAAACGGGTATCAGTAATATCAGTACAATCTCTGGCGTTACGTTTTCATGTCCTGTTTGTTGGATAGGGTTGTCAGAGTATCTTTAAGTATTTAATTGTATCCAACTTCATGCAACAAAACAATGGAATCGAAAGACATGCCAGCCAACAAATTGAAAAAAATACGTTATTAAATTATGCAAAAAATATTTTAATATCATAAAAATTTTGGGCTGTAAGTGGCTTACCACGACCTTTAAAGCCAAAGTCATCACCTACACGTGGTGCACCCTGCCTACTAGCGAAGGAGGCTCTGTCATATGAGAGGTAGGGTACAGCGTATTTGTAAGCTGCTTGACTGGGGAAGTACCTCCACATCACAGTATACCGCAACCAAATAACAATTCCGTTTAGGATTGTTGTGTTCCTGCGAGTGAGTGAGGTCACCAGAAATAAAAGAAGGAGGTGCTGCGTTGGCAGCGGGGGTGACAGCGCGCGAGTGATATTTCATATTGCGAGCGTTAATATGGCTACGGTAACCGATTCCCATCAGGCGGGCTGTATTTACTTATCTGCCACCCGGCGTAGTATAAAAAAAAAATAGTTTAATGCAAACTCTGAATAATTTTTAAGTACTTTTCGATTACGTCAGATGTTAAAAGAGATAACCTTTTCAAGTTACAAGCAAATGTTCGTGGCCGCGGGCAGTTTAGGATAGGTACATGACTAACAGCATTTTTGATTTGGGTCAACCCTGAGTGGGGAGGACGCAGGACAAATGAGAGGAGCGATAAAATCGCAAACTACTACTGTGCCAGCTCACGTAAATGCTTACGAACATAGTAAATACAAGCTAATGACATCACAATGACGTGTGCTAAAACTACTTCGTAAAATAGATATTTGCTTGCTGGTTGCTATACGTTCAGATACTCGCGTGATATATAATCTGCCGACATTTTTTTTCATTAAATGAAGCGGACTGGGTAAGTAGACGAGGTCGATGGTTGAATGGTTAACAATGGCCACTTTGACTCTGAGCTTGCGGGTTCGATCCCGCACAAGACAAATATTTGTGTGTACGAACATGTCTGTTTATCTTGGTCTGGGTGTTTTCTATGTATTATATGTATGTATTTAAAAAAATGTATTTAATTATAATATCAGTTGTTTAGTACCCATAGTGCAAGCTTTGTTTAGTTTGGGCAGTTTGGGTCTAGATGGCCATGTGTAATTTTATCATTAGGGAATATTTATCATTTATTTTACACAGTCCGCTTCAAATGCAACTTTTTAACGAGTTATCATGTTCAAAATTTACTATTCTATAATATAAATTTTGGGTAAATTTTTTTTAGGATTATTTATTTATTTAGATTTATTTGGGAGAAATGTCCATAAGTTACCACGATGAGCAGAAGGGTTGGCTGTTGCCAAAGCGTCGTCCTTAGGACAGTGCACCACGGTCAGGTGAAATTGACTTAGTCCATAATGGTATAGCCGTGTGGTTTCCGGCAGACTAGAATAGAATCACTCCGTCTCTTCCCGTGGATGTCGTACAAGGCGACTAAGGGAAATACATTATCAAATATCGATCAGGTCTCCCCAACCCGTTTGGCCAGCGTGGGGAGTGTAGGCCAAATCCTCCTTCCATCTAGGACGGACGAGAGAGGGTCGTGCTCCTTAGTGGAAACTAAAATGGACCTGATGATGATGATGATGATAAAGGTATCAATGGACCATTTACACCCCTAAAAGCGGGTGAATCCGGAAAGCATTAGATCGCATATCGTGGAAAGCATTGAAAGGCCTCCAACAAATGTGAGCAGATACAGGTTGATGATGATGACGATGATTGATGAGTATGTGAAGGGTATTATTTCTATGAGGATATTGGGTGCTCTTGTAAAACAAGAATAACGAAAATAACGTTTCTTTTTAATAATTTTATTGTTCATAGAACTAAAAAAATACTTACTATGTATATTTCGCTCATCATGCCCATAGTATACAAGAATTTGATCCCCATATCATAGTGAAGTGAAAATTATTAATCGCCAATTTGAATTTAAAATGGCGGTATTTAGGTAATTGTGAATTATCACGATAACTAAACACGGCTTTTAGCTCAAACGGACAGTGGGAAGTAGGTCTTGCAATATTTTATAAAGACTGCGATGAAACTAAAGAAAATAAACGACGGTCCCTACGTATAAAGCGACATGTCATTTCAGACATGTCTGCTTATACTACGACTAGCGACCCGCCCCGGCTTCGCACGGGTGCAATGCTGATACTAAATGTACTACAGAAGGTCTTTGCGCTTTGTCCTATCCAGTCCTTCCCCAGTTATAAGCACACGCCGCCGGCTCCGCGGCCGGTACCGCCACAGCCGTTATGTCCCTGCATTTTAAATGTGTAATATCTTCTAAACTATTCATTTAAATTACATGCTGTGAAGGGCCATATTGATCTATATTAAATGCGCAATGTATTTAAGGTACTTAATTGGATAAGGATTAATTCTGTATTGCTTAAAATCGCTTCGTAAATAAGGCATTATTTCTTGTAAAAAGCAAAGGATAAAATAACGGTTATTGTGTGTTACCACTAAGAGATAGACATATACCATCGCGAACTTTTTTGTAGACCATTTTAAGGTGAACAATACTGTACTACATTATTTTGATCTATCTCGTTGGGTTCAGCCAGCGTTTGCAATGAAAGAGCAAAAAAATGTGTTTATTTACGACATCACATTAGAAACCTCTAAATTATCAGTGTTTTTCTACTATGTTATGCATATATTATACATATAAACTTTCCAGTTGAATCACTCTATCTATTAAAAAAAACCGCATCATAATCCGTTGCGTAGTTTCAAAGATTTAAGCATACATGGGGACATAGGGACAGAGAAAGCGACTTTGTTTTATACTATGTAGTGATATAGTAATTAAAGAATATTATTATTGGACAAATGAGTTAATTTCTTACTTTTTAATTATATACAATCAATAAAATAAAAAAGAAAATGTTTTTTACGGGCAATCTATAGCAATATATGCAATAAAAAAAAATGCCATTTTTGACATGTCGCTTTATACGTAGGGACCGTATTATTAAGTAGAACGAAAACCCATTACATTGTAAAGATTAAGTTTATACATCATCATTATCATCATCATTAGCTTGTCCGTTTCCCACCACTAATGTATATAAGGGACTTACCGCGATTTTTGTATTTTCCAGATATTTCAGCGACGTTGCAGACGCCATGGTCACGGGACCATTGAAGACAGCGAGTAGATCTGGTAGTCTGCTAAGAGCAAACATCTACCCTCTTTCTTCTTTGTCTATTTTTAGGCACTTTGCTCACTATACTCATGGTCACTGGTTGGGACTTTTTATGATGAAGCGTTTCCTATTATTTGGGGTAGGCGGTTAAAGCTATTATATCTATATATAAAAAAATCAATGCCACTTTTCGTTGTAATTTTATAACTCAAGAACGGGCTCACCTATCCAAACCAAATGTTTAGGGTTTATTCGGACTATTTAGTAGATGGTTTAGGTGAAGTTTGCACAAAATCGGTAGAGCGGTTCTTCATTTATCACATTTTTTGTAACAATTGAATTCAATAAATGGCGGATCATTTTGTTAATGGGGATCTTGAAGTCAAATTGAAACTTTTTTCAGATGGGGATTGTGCTGTCAAATTGAAACTTTTTTCAGTTTTGACAGTACAGGCATGTTGTTATGTTGGCTTCGACTTTATGTTGCCTATTCCAGAGTCGGTACCCCCAGCCGTTTGTTTATTCAAGCTCAAAATGGAAAAACAAAAAATTTTGTTTATCCAAATGTTTTGGATTAAGTTTTAAAATAGCTAGCAATTTATAAAATATTTTTTTGTTTGAATAAATGAATTTGGTGTTCCAATTTTTTTTTTATTATTTCACTTTATACGTAGCGAAGCACGTACCGGGCCGCTAGTTCTATATAAAATGAAAATTATTATTTAGAGAATGTAAAAAGTAACTCCAGTGAAATTGTACTTCGCCTTTGGTTTTCCAAATCAATTTCGTTATCTTTGACTTCGAGGTCGCAGATTTGATCCCCGCACACGACAAATACATATATGTGTGCACGAACATAGTCGTTTGTCTTGGTCTGTATATAGAATAGTACAGATTATATGTATGTATTTACAAAAAAAATGTATCTATGTATGTTTGTGAGGTATCTAGTATCCATATTACATTTAAAACATTACACAAATATTGGTAAGTGTGTGTGTCTCACAACATGTATGTAAGTAATATGTATAGCATGAGATTCTTCAAAAAGGGCGGTAAGAGGTTTATACAGGGTCGTGTGATACCTCTGGTATTGCAGCCGTCCATAGGCCGCGGTAACTGTTTTCCATCATGCAGGTCGAATGCTTGTTTGTCACATAGTGGTATAAAAAATGTGTATAAAGCAGCCAGTACACGAGGCCCGACTCGCACTGGCCCACGTCTTGTATCTTCGCGACATTTATGGCTTTATTACTTTGGGAACAACAACGTGACCCCAAATACATTATTAAAAGCGATAAGGTTTTAGTACGCCATAAATGTAATGGCAAAATTGCATTTTGTTCGAAATCTGTTACAAGTCAGCAAATATTCGAGTACATATTGCACATTTTGATAGAGATGCGAAGCATTTTCCATCATGCCCAGATATCTACAACGAAAACAATGTGTATGCAGGTTTATGAGAATGCATATATCATATGAGTATTATGCTTACGTTCCAATCGTGATAGATTGTGATTGAAAAAATAATATTTTATATTCTTTGTAAATTGGTAAATAATACCAGTCTCTTTGGATTTGCCGTACTAGAGTATACTATGATAATAATAACGCGATCATGCATTATGCAAGGGTTGACATACCTTTATTATTGCCTGACATTTCGACCAGGTTGCAAGGCCGTAGTCACAGGCTGACCTATTAATTCCTAAATGCAATGATAATAATAATGATGAGCCCGCAGGGCAGCTCGTGGCGAGCTGTTGTGTGAGTAACGACACCACGGACGCGAGTCTCCAGAGAGTTGGTCAGGGCATTTGTCTACTGCTGTAAACACAAGAGGGCGCAGGACTCTCGGCTCTGGCTAGCCTACATTTTCTGTTCAGAAAGGTGTCGTTAGAGCAATATGCTCCAGGGATGGATGAATTAAAGGGCATAACGCCGCTAGTAACTTCGGAGAAAGCACACCTCTCGACACCCCTGAGTCACTCACACCGGTGTTGCCCCTGGCCGATTTCCAGGCAATTCGGGGTCCCATCTAGTGAGTGGCAAGCCATCGCCTGCCTCAAATAACGAGCAATAGAAGCAGTTATGGCAGGCGTCCGTCCCTCTTCTGTAATAGCCCGATATTTAGTTCACCAAGATCTCATCTCTTATTTTCCATTACACTTGGCAATAGAATAGCCTACCGAGACCTGCTCATACCATAACGTTCCTTTGATATATCCTGGACTGGGTCACGGTGGGCGTACAATATTACATCAAACTTATAAAAAGAGGCCTCTACGCGTTGGATCCATATTCCCGCGCACACCTATCAAATGACCGGGCTTGATCCGTCATAAAACAAGATTAACATATCAATCTTCGTCAATCCTTATTTACCCTACTGCTGAGATACGGGTCCCCCTCAATCGAAGGGGATTATAGCATACTCCACCACGCTGCTCAACTGCGGGTTGGCGGACTCAACATATCATTATAACTTTAGAATTACCGGGCTTGGCCCGTGATAAAAAAGATGTAATAATGAGACTGTTAATTCCCGTTATTATTTTCATAATGCATGCAACGCGAAAGTTTAAAAGTTATTATAGTAAGTGTTCTAGAGTAGTAAGTGAACTAAAACTCACTAAATGTTTTCCTGAAACCACTGATATATGATTATGAAAACGAATATGATCTTTTTAAGGTGATCATTTTATAAACCTTTATGTACAATAAAATAAAAAAATATGTAAGTATACAAATACTTACGAGTTTATACCTTGTAGGGATCACTTTCAAAGAACCACACAATATCGAGGTTGGTAGCCTTCAATTGCTCATGGAAGATTTTGTAGAGACGGTAATAAATCGCAAAAAAATATGACCTCCAAATTTTTATTTATACATTGTGTGTAATTTGGTAGGACAATTATTATACATTTCTGTCCCTAAAGGGTTCAAAAATAAGGTATGAAAGTCTAGGTATGAAATGAGATCGCTCGCCGCTAGTAATCCATAAAATAGCTATCCACAATAAGTATCACATATATACATACTTGACACAACAGGTCAATTTCATAGACAGAGAAAACTATAGACAAAGACAAATTGATAATTTCCATCACATTTACACGAGTAAAATAGTAACTTACGCCATCATGATCTATGGAAATGAGACAGACGGCTACGATTTTACGTTTCTCTCATTTTTTTCAAAGGAAAGCACAATTAAGTGTGAAAAGGTAATAAATATAGCGCTATATACAATTTTTTATATTCTCTAAGCCATGTTTGTCACGCTAACCAAACGTCTTTATATGTCACTAGTGACCCGCCCCGGCTTCGCACGGGTGCAATGCTAATACTAAATATCCTACAGAAGGTCTTTGCGCATTGCCCTATACAGAGCTTCCACAGTTATAGGCACGCGCCGCCCCGTCCAATACCGCCTCACCGTTATGTCCCTGCATTTTGAATCTGTAATATCTTCGAAAATATTCGTTCAAATTACATGCTGTAAAGGGCCATTGATCTATATTAAATGAACAATGTTTTTAGAGAACTTAATTAGATGAGGATTAATGCTGTATTGCTTAAAATCGCTTCGTAAATAAGCCATTATTTCTCGTAAAAAATAGAGTATAATAAACGGTTACTGTGGGTTATCCCTAAGAGATAGACATATACCGTCGCGGACTTTTTTGTAGACCATTTTAAGGTGAATAATATTGTACTACATTATTTTGATCTATCTCGTAGGGTTCAGCCAGCGTTTGCAATGTAAGCGCAAAAAAATATGTTTATTTACGACATCACATTGGAAACCTCTAAAATTACCAGTGTTTCTCTACTAAATTATGTATGTTTTATAAATATAAACCTTCCATAATAAACTCTCTATCTATTAAAGAAAACTGCATCAAAATCCGTTTCGTAGTTTTAAAGAACTAAGCATACAAAGGGACATAGGGACAGAGAAAGCGACTTTGTTTTATACGAGTACTATGTAGTGATAGTCTATGAGATGAGAATTTATTTAGGCGTATGAAGTACGGGTCACGTTCGTAAATGCCCTTCAAATGCAATTATAAACGAACCTATGAATACGTTTGCTTTTTATTTGAATTTAACAGGACTCGCACGGCTCAAATTCATACATAATTCTATTAAAAACATGCAGCTGGAATAAAACATACAAAATAGCGCGCATTTCTCACAGCGGTCTGTCGCCGCGGTCACAATATATGGGACTGAATGTGCACGTCAAAATTTATTTTATTAGAATTATTACTAGCCTAGATACAAAAAAGGGAAGAGAAGTGCAATATTAATGCTTTATCCCATTGTCTGAGTGTAAATCTGTATAATTATGCCCATATGATAGTGATTTTAATAGTATTTATGGGCCCCTTAGAATAATTAATTGTTTATACTTATTTTTAAACTACGTCGGGCGGGTGGTACATAAGGATATCTCTCGCCTGATGTTTAGCAGTGAGCGTAGTCTATAGCGCTTACAACATAAAACATTAAGTATCACATGTGCGCCGCTATCCCAGCTGTCATCGCAGCAGCGTGTTCCTTTCTGGTAACCTCATTACTTGAACAGAAACACAACAACCTTCTAGGAAATTCTTATCTGACTGCGGTCTTCAACATCAAAGTGTATCTCGCGCAGGTTTTAACTCTAATATCATGATGAGCCGCTTACACCCCAAAATTATACTAGATATCTTCAAGATTTATGTCCGACCTAGACGCAAAATAAACTAATTTATCGTTAGTGATAAATAATGTTAAAACATCACTTTCTCTATTTTTTTTACCCGACTGCCAATGTAGGGTTATGTTTACATCACGGATAATTTTGACATAACTATCGAGTTATCGACAAACGTGGCATGCTGCAAAACTTTGTCAATATAATTTTCTAACAGACCGCCAATTTAGTACTATAAATAAAAATTTGGAAAGAAAAAATTGTGGAACTAAAAAATATATTCAAAATATATACATGTCTAAATAAATAACTATTACATCTTTAGGTAAGGTCTTTTAGGCATTTAGTAGAATGTGTTACTATTCATGCCAAATAATAGAAATAATATTCCTGTTCGTGAAACTGATATTATTGCTTCAACATGACATCCATTTATAAAACCTGCTTCTTATGTAGTCAGTTATAAGTAGGTGAGTGAGGAACTTTTGACTCTCGCACGTAGAGAACACAGAGAACCCTTCGCAGTGTATATTATTAATCATAATAATGGCACATACTCCTCAACGGCGGCTTAATTTAATTAATTAAGCAGTACTAAATATTGTAAACGTACTGCTAACCGAGGACGATGAAATGTTAACAATGTTATTGTTCTAGTGGATTAAATCCAACAGCAGCGAATGGCTCTAATATTAATTTGAGTGTTTGTGTGAAATCCGCACACAAGGTCGTCACTCGTCGCCGTTAGATGTATTAATTTAACGGAGCGCGAAGTTTATCCGGAGAGAAACCGTGAAATTTGATTAGGTGTATTCTCTCCTCGGATTAATTTACAACTTTCCCTCATCTATTCTGAAACCAAAAGTATAGAATTGAAGAATTTTATGTATGTTTAATTAATAGAGAGGGAAGGACATTTCTAAACTTATTATTACTAATTGACCCGACAGAGACGTTGTCTTGTTTTCATATATGAATATTGAATTCTTTTCGCGCTATCTGTCAAATGACCGACAGTTCTGATAAACGCCATAAAGTTACATTAGAAAAGTTAATATGGTCGTTTAGTTTTCTTTAATTGTCTAATTTTCCATGAGATTTTCTTATTTTTTTCTTTCAAAAGAACCTACTCCTAACAATAACAAATACAACAAAAAAAGATTTAGCGAAATCGGTCCAGCCGTTCACGCGTGATGCCGTGACCGAGGGAAATAGGGATTCATTTTTATAACTATTTAGTAGGAACTTTGTAAGGTCGAATTGAAACATTGATCGTGCATGAGTAAACAGAAACAAACGTAACAAGAGCTAGCCAGTCGTCTTAGTTCTAGAAAAAAAAAATATATACGATTGGCTCAATAGAATTATTTGTCCATCAATGTGACTAAAATGTTTAACTGAAATAGAGAAAGATGTTATTTAAAGTCAAAATTTGTCTTCGAGTTCAATCAGCTGATCGAAATTGAAAATTGTTTTGACGATATTGTCAGTTACATAACAAAAAATGTTCACATTGTTGAGAGAAAAATGACTCCAAATGGCATAACACCTTTATGATATACTTAATTTTATATTGCCTTTGATTGGATTAGAAGTTTGATAAAAAGAATACGAGTAAATAAATATGACAAATTCATCCTTTTTATTTATATTTCTATTTAATACCAAGAACTTAAAACCTAAAATAGTGTAAATTCTCGTCAGCCCAGTGGAGTGGTATAGTAGAGTCAACACTGCACAGAGACTGTCGAGCGGTTTGTGAATGCATCGTGTAAATCCCTGCATGTTGCTACATGTTTGTGTTTTCCATGACATGACTACGTATCGGAGTTTCACGACGTCTAGCGGCGTGCTACTCAAATGAGCTTATGCTGAACAATTTCTCTGAATATAATATGTATTATGGATTGCATGTACGACATCTAGACATCCATGGAAACTAAATTGAATAACATAGGTAACATTGGTATCCATACTCGATTTCTACAACTATAATCGACTAGACTAGTTTGTATATCTAACCTTTTTTTTTTTTTTTTGATGTGATACGCCTAATGCCGCAGGTGTGAAGTCTTTTATGGGTTTGTTGTAATATTATGACAATTAGCGCATTCGTTAGTTTTGTATCTTTTAGAAGAAATTATTAAGTAACAAAAAAAACCAACAGAAAAAGACGTGTGGCACTTGGGGACTGCCGCGGTAAAGCTATTGCATAGCATTTTGTATCAACTTATGCAATTATAATTTTATTTATTTATTTTATTCATGCAGTATTGCTTTTTCTTTGATATTAATTCAAGTTACACTTTTTGAGCGTGGTGACCGATAAGAAAACATTTTTTTCTATTATTAAATAAATAAAACGAGTTTCGTAGAGTCGTACAATACGTCTAATCGCACGCACACAACGCCGTGTCGAAGACTGCCGAACTGAAACGACGTTAGACGATGCACGGCCTTCAAGCCACACCTCCTTGCCCGTCGGAGTGGGGAGCGTGACGTTTTTTCGTTACGGAATTTCTGGATTCGGTCCCCGCGCTCAAGGCCCGCGATAGAAGCTATGCAATAGCTTAAAAATGTAACTAAACTAAAATAAAACCATTGTTGTAAAAATATGTAGTCACTAATTTATAAATAGCGGTACTAATATATATTTCCATATCAAATTGCATTCAAATCGAAATCGAATGTAAAATAGTGCATGTAAACCTTAATTTAGTGCATAAGTAGTCATTTACTATTCTACAGATATTTGAGGCCTTCTTCACTGCAAACAGGTACCTACTGTTTTTAGCCCTTTCTCCTTGCACGTAGCCATGCCTAATTTGCAATAATATTTTATTATTCTTGTACTTATCCGATTGTTAATGATGTTTTACTTAATTATGTAGGTACTATTCCGCACAACTGATTTCTTTTTATTAAACAACTTTAATAATATATTTACTTATATTTTTATGTAACTACGCATTATTTCTGTTGAAATACGTGTCATAAATTTGATTCATGAAACACATTTCTATATTATTATTTCTCATTAGACATCAATAGTGGCAAGTTTATTGAACAAAATTAATTCTTTTAAATGTACCTAAATTTCATGCTCTACACTTCAAAGTCATTATGATAAATGAGATGTAAGTTCAGTGGGAATTGTAAATTTTACAACAAAACTGTCTGGAATCAACTAAAGGCAAACCCGCGACTCTTCCAACTTCTCCGAATAACTCTGACAGTGTTCCGCCTTCTGTTTAACGTCTCTGATTCTACAAAACATGTCGTTATGGCACGAGTGATCCTAGTAGATCATATTAAGGGTGCAACAGTTTGGCGTAAAGCGAAATATGCGCAAAGAGCGGCCATCAAAATGTTCTCGAATTACGTATATATTTTTACAGATTGTTTTTCTTAACATGACCGCGGGTTATTTTTTTTTTACCACGTCAGACAAGCATACGGCCTACCTTATGTGAAGCGGTTACCGTAGCCGTATTAACGCTCGCAACATGAAATATGGCTCGCCCGGTGACACCCCCGCTGGCAACGCAGCAACTCTTTCTTTCTGGTGACCTCACTCGCAGGTATCCTCTCTTTCGCCAGAACCTCTTTCGCTAGTCGGCAGAGTATACCACGTGCAGGTGACGTTAGCTTTGCCTATAAAGATCGTAGTGAACCTCCTACACCCCACTTCACTTTGCTTAGTTTGGGACCACCTGGCGCCGTATAATTTGTTCAAACCATTGAACGGATCGGGTTAAAACTTTGCATATAAGTAGTAATAACTTGGCATCCTTTCTTAAAATAATTATTGAAAATTCCCATCCCAATAGGTATATGCACAAATGAACAAGTATTAAACTCTATTTCTTTGCTTGACTGGATACCTATAACAATTGCTGTTATTTAAAAAAAAATGTGAGATCTTAAAGAAGGTTAGATTTGACTTGGCCAGTTTTTATTACATGAGTCATTTTATAAAGTTATTCATCATATATTAATTCTGATAAAGAAGGTTAGATTTGACTTGGCCAGTTTTTATTACATGAGTCATTTTATAAAGTTATTCATCCTACATTAATTCTGATAAAAACTGGCCAAGTCAAATCTCACCTACTTTAAGATCTCACATTTTTTTGAAATAACAGCAATTGTTATAGGTATCCAGTAAAGCAAGGAAATAGAGTATAATACTTGTTCATAATGTTATTTTGTTCCTATAAATACATATTTGGATTTTGCATAGAACTTGGCACTCATTTAGATCTCCATTCTTTTTGCGGCGAAGCCCACAGCCAAGCATAATTTTTGTATTGAACTTGGCTCTCCTTTTTTACATTTATGTTTTTGGTGGAATATAATATTCTATATTCAGTATTCAGATTTCGAATTCAATATTCAGATTGATCTAATTTAGACTGCAGACTCATTTTAGACTTTTCGAGAAAGTATTCTTTACCTTATTATGAATAATATATCTTATGAATAATAATAGCATTATTCTTCATGACATGAAATTGCTGACACCCACAAGTTCCCATAATCAGATATCATGTACATATTTTTAATAGAGGATAATTATTGAGGAAATAATATTTAGGGGGAAAAAATGGTTGGACGAAAGTTATTTCACTTTATCGATAGTTGTAGGAACCCAAATTAAATATATTTCAGCTTGTATATCAAATAATTGACAATGTAAACACATAATTAAATCGATCATAGTGGAAGTCTAAAGGGGAGCCATAGGGATGCCCTTTAGACTTCCAGTATAGTTCAGCTGTAGTCATCTTTCGACTGATAGTTATAATAAAATACTGCAATTGAATAAAGTAAAGAAATGTATATAAAGACAAGAATCGGAACACGCTTTGTGATAATGATGCCAATTTCAAATTCTAACTTAAACCACTTTTTGTCGGAATACCGACTCTGATCCTGTACACATAGATTGTGAAATTAAACGCGAACTAATAATGGCTCAAAGTTATAATCTCGTAGGGGGCATACGGAGGCGGATGAAGCTTGAGGGCAAGATTGGCGCACGTCCACGCGGCCTGTAATGCAACCTAACGACGATCTTCCCACGGGTAGTTTGGCGCGATAAAACCGCACTAAATTCATCCGCAACGTATAATTTAACTTCCACTTAGATTAATTTAATTAATGTACCGTTAAAATAGCACTATGTGTATTGTCTGAGGGTCGCCTAAAGCTACCAAAATGTATTTCATCTATAAGTAAAGATAAAAATGACAAGACTCGACATCCAGGGCTATCAAACTATTTAAAGATTGAATCGTAAGTGTGGACTGACATAACTAGGTAACTCCTAATGATCAAAGCTCAAAAATGTATGAAAAAAAAATTGGGCATAGCTGTGTCATGTACCGGTCGTGTCCGTCGCCGTGAATACGTTATATGCACTGAAATTATCTCAAAATGGCAGCGTCCTTCCCCTCCTCTGCTCGTGATGTTCCATAGCACTTTCTTACGGTAATAAATTATTTGACCCTTCATCGATAGACTGATATGGTATGATTGAATTTTGGATGGAGATGACAAATTTGTAGCTGCAACTGCAAGTGCAAACTGTATCCCCCGATTTTGTTATCATTTGTTTTTAACCGACTTCAAAAAAAGGAGGAGGTTCTCAATTCGACTGTATGTATTTTTTTTTTATGTATGTTCGCCGATACTTCCGTCAATAATAGACGGATTTCAATTTATTTATTTTTTGTTCGATAGAGTTTACTTCTGAGGTGGTCCCATTTTCACCAGGTCATGATCTGATGATGGGATCCAGGACGAGAGCAACCACCGAAAATTGTATGCCCGTGTGGTGCTTTTGTTACGTAATCATGTCTTACTCAGGTATTCGCTTCAGCTGAAGCTACAGAACTCCTTAAAGGTTAGAAGTTGGGAGACAGTACTGCAATTGGTCGATGGAAACTACTTAGTAGATGTAGGGCTAACGTGATGTTTGTGAGGTATGCTTGAAACAATATCTGATGCTCTTATGCTGATGATGACGCTATAGAACTCCTTAACGATTATGAGTTGGGAGACAGTACTGCAATTGGTCGATGGAAACTACTTAGCAGTATGTAGGGCTAGCGTGATGCTTGTGAGGTATGCTTGAAACAACATCTGATGCTGCTGTGCTGATGGTGAAGCTACAGAACTCCTTAACGTTTAAAAGCTGGGGGACAGTACTGCAATTGGTCGATGGAAACTACTTAGTAGTATGTAGGGCTAACGTGATGCTTGAAAGGGTAGGTACTACTCCTGAGATGGTTACGATGTAATCACGAAATTTCAGAGATATCGAGGGAAATCCTCTCAAAAATCCTCATAAATAATAGGTAAGTATGAGTGTCAGAGACAAGTGGTGATGCATTGTAAAACAGCCCACTCAACAAAGAACAATATAACTACTATAACCTTCGTCAAGAATGCTCCGACTAAGAAGAAGAAGAAGTATGAATATGAGATGTTGACCAGAGGCCCTACCGCCGAAGCTGAAGCAGATTACCATCGGATTTTTTGATTGCGAAAATCAAACTTCAACTTATATTTGTGGTATTTGCGTTTAGCTTAGTTCATAGTAACTCTGGAGCTCTACCGACTAAGCTTAAGAAGTTTGTCAATAACTTAAACCTAAGACGTAATTTTTAAAACAAAATATTCGATGGTAATCGGCTTCAGCTTCGTCGGTAGGGCCCCTGGTTGAAGACCGCGCGTGAGCGTCGATGCCCGCGGCTCTCCTCCGATATGATATGCCGTGTCGCCAGTGCCCGCTGGCAGCGCGTTCTTTTTGCCCTCCATGTGGGTTTGTCGTATAGGATTCCATTTACACAATTTAGCTTAAAACCTACCTAAACCTATTTATCTATTTACAATATTATTTTAACTAGAACTGATTATTTTGAAGTCGGTGCAGAGCCCAAACAATACAAAAATAATAATATAATTTTGTGTCATATACACAAGATTACGAACAAATTATAAATTACGAACAAAAAAAAATCTAATTTGTTGCTCGTCATCGTAATCTAGTTTGATGTATCGTTGGCTCGGCACGGACTTCAAAATGATCAGTTGGTAGTAGTTAAAATAATATTGAAAATAGATAAATAGGTTTAGGTAGGTTTTAAGCTAAATTGTGTGTATATAGTAGAATATAAAATACGTGTAGAAGATAGGTTAAACAAGGTATTTGTTTATTTTTATTAAGTTATTACAACGATTATTGTGTAAAATTTTATTTAACATTGTTTTGTGTTAAAAATCTAAGCTTGATTATTTTTTACTTTTTGAAGTCTGTTCAATGTTTTTTGAAAAATATTTTATTTTAGAATTGTCTACCTATGCGAGCAACTTTAAAGGTGTACGTCAAAAATCTGAGCGTACTTATATTGGTTTGACACTTGACAGACTGTCTACAATTTCAGGAATATTCATTGATAGGTACCCATAATTCCATAATAACTGTGCGATTAGACCAATAAATTATATTCCTTTTTTTACTAGGGGTGATTTATTTTCATGTGTGAAATGGGTGTCTGACTTGAGTTTATCAGATAATGTGAAACCATTGTTCAATGTTAGGCATTAGCAGAGTTTGTGTGTTTTAATTTGGTAAAGGATAATAGTAAACAGGTTTATTTTATATTAGCTCAGCATAGTGTCTCCGCTTCGCGTAATGGTACCTATGTGAAATGTGGAGCCCAAATTGCAGCGGCAACTGACTAAAGACTAGACAACAGTATTCAGGTACCTAGGCAAGGTAAGGTAGGTGATGTATAGTCAACATATCCACTTCTTATAATCTTTGTTACTAATGGCTACCAATAATTTCAGAAATATTCTAGTTGCATGCAATTCCTAAGGGGATGGGAGGAACAAACCTACATCTGGTAAATAGATATTTCATCTATAAGTAAAGATAAAAATAAATATATAATAATAATAAATCTTTTATTGAAAAAACATAAGTAACAAAAACTTAAGTCTAAAAAATGAAATATCTATTATTATAAATACCTTAAATTATTATTTTTCGTTTTAATTATTTTTGCCCTTATATTCTATAATCAGATTACAATAATCAATATATAATAATTTATCTTTTCATGTGATTCCCAATAATCCAATAACTGAAGTATTCATGCGCAATGGATTTCCTATTTACGGCACATGTGGATATTGAATGATGTACGTATATTCCCACGTAATCCTTTTGTCCGCCGCTAAATCTGTCTATACCAAGTGCAACGCAATAAATTTCCAAGTCGGTGAATTCAGCACACCTCTATCGCCTTGCACAATGGTGTTATCGCGTTAAGATGCGAAATCTTCTATCTCAGGTACTCGCTCGGAGTAATCGTGTATTTATCGAATCTTACAAATAAAGCACGTCTAACAGAGGCCGTGTCTCCCGAATCCCGATAGACGATGCGGGTAATGCAAATGCGTTGTTGTGTAAACAAGCAGGATGTTAGGCGAGGCGCTCTGTATGCGAGGTGCGAGCCTCGTTACCGGGATGTGCGCCCGCGGGCATTGCCACGTCTCAATTATGTCTAACTTCATTGCTCGCAGACTCTGTTATGAGCATAAGCTTTAAGTTGTCTCGGAGTCGTCGAGGTTCATGCCACACACGTGTGAGAACGTCCGTATAAAGTAGCTTGTCTGTTTGTGTAATTAATTTGCTTCCCGTACGGCTCCGTAAGTCTTGCCCCCCGACATATCGCAATTTTGCTCTTCTGTAATTTGCCTTGTTTGTATAAAACAGATATTGTTAGACAACTTTCCTCGTGATCTATATTTCTGTAGGTAATTTAGATGAGCTCGTGTTATACCATACCATATGAATGTAACCCTTCATATGGTATGTTAAATTAATGTTTTGCTCTTTCTGGAAGTTACTTCCTGGATTGTTTAATTAATGTTTGCAACAGAGCTCGATATCGCGAAGCATAAAATATTCTTTTTTAATTTATAACATGCTTTTATGACTTCTTTTATTAAAAATGCTAAGATAATAATTGAAAAATCTTGTTACTGGTTTAATTATGTCGAGGAAACCATATAACATAAAGTATTATCTGAAGACCGTTTTTATTATCCCTACATGAGTCTTTACAGACTGCAGATTCTATTTCCCTTGACTCAACGTGGTAAATTGAAAAGTACATTAGCATGTTATGTTTCATTATCAAATTTTAAGCGCGCGGCATTTTGATGCTTTAAGTAATATTTTACATAGCGCCATCTGGGTCCAAAATAAACATAACTTGCACTATCGAAAATAATAGAAAAAGTATTTACGTGATATTTTAAAGGTTTTTAATTGATATTTTGAAGGTATTTATGTGACCTAGCGACGAATACTTATTTGATTTAAAAATGACGACTAAATTATATTGTACCGAAGTCTCGTAAAAACAATTATTTTGTTATAAGTATTTTTCATTTAGTAATAGTAAATACAGCAGGAAAAAACAGGAAATATTTTAGTAATCGGCTTATTTTCTCGATTTAATCCGGTTACGAATCGAGGATAGATGCTCAATATAACATATATTTTTTAATGTTTCAGAACTTTTTTCAAAGTTTAATTAATCCATTTGAGCATGGTACGTAGCCACCATCACCTTTTTTGAAATACTGAGTGATAAGCGACGTGCCCGAAATCCGGTTGCACTGCGTCTCTGGGTGTTTTAACATAGACATTTTATGTTTCGATTTTTTAAATAATTAATGATACATAGTAAATAATTAAAGATTTAAGTATACAGTTTATGTAATTGTTCAAATGCGTGTGAACCTAATATATATAAGCGTAATTAAACAGCGTATTATATATATATATATATATTATATATATATATATATATATATATATATATATATACAGCAACAAGATGAAAAGGTACAACTATAAAATATGTATATATATTTTTATTTATTTATTCATTTATTAAAAATTATTTCATGATACATATGTTGTATATAACACCGCACCTTACAAGCCTCGCAGGGCTTATCTTAGTGTCGGCTGGTCGTTGACATACAGTGATTTCAGCAATTTTTTGACAACAGATATATTACCTTTTGTGTACATGTTTTGAATTTCTGGTGCAGTTTCGTTCAGGTAACATGGAATAAGGTAGTCAGAAGTTCGTGTACCATAAGTGTTAATACACTTAGGCAGCACATATGTGTTCGATTTCAAATTTCTTAAATTAATAGGTCTTGATTTTAGCACTAATTGACTTGGTTGTTTACATTCCGAAAGTACAAGGAGTTTCACTTTATCGAAAACATTAATCACCTTGCAATATTTAAATACGGCTGCGTCATTATTTTTATACCTTTTTCTGATATTAAGTGGTATTATGGTTTTCAAAATTCTTAATTGGAGATTATAAACATCCATAATACACGTTTTAGATGTCCTACCATAGCTGCTCAAGCCATAGCTGATCACCGAATCCGCGAGTGCCATGTATAATAGTCTGAGAGTGTTATAGGGTAGTCTATGTTTTAGTATCACCAATTTACTAAGGATTGCTCTAAGTTTATTGCACACGTAGTCCTTATGGGGGCCCCAGTTGAGTCGGCTGTTAATTTTAAGTCCAACATACATGTGTTGCTCAACAAACTCTAGACTTGGGCAGGAGCATCTCTGACGGTTCACAGAGACGTCAACGGCGTGAAGACAGTCGTGACTGTGAGCAGCTATTGCAGGCTGTACACTGGATATGTTATGTGAGGAATGTAAGTGTATTACTTTTGTTTTTGCTGCGTTAATAACTAATTTTAAGTCGTGTGACCACTCACATATCAAATTAAAATTTTCTTGTAGTACTTTTTCAGCTTCAGAGACATTTTTATGGGCCACCAACAAGCATGTATCATCGGCGAATTGATATACGGAACCCTTTTTGATAACATTACACATATCATTGACATAATAAGTACTCTGTCGGTCCTATAATGGAACCTTGTGCTGTGCCTTTTGTTGTCAACATCTTGTTACTGTACTCATTACATATATATATATATATATATATATATATATATATATATATATATATATATGTAAAATATACGCAATGTTACGTAATTATCACAATAGTTTCATATGTAAATAGATGCGTAAACTTACTAAGTTTAATACAATTTACATACAATACAATTACTCAGCATTCATACGAACTCCCATTAAAATAATAACAATACATGAATTTCTGTATAAATTTTCCTCCATTTTCGTTTAAAACTAAGTACGTGTGCTCAAATGTACACACACTATTTACTATCCTACATCTATGGTTGTTCTAGTGACTAATAAATCAATCCTATTTGGTTACTAGACCACCGGGTTCATCATAAATAAGTTAGTACAAAGACGCCACTTATCTTGCTGAAACACCATATTAACAAGAGGGGTACTCACTTAAAATATTCCGCTATCTGGAGCCCAAATCTAGTAGTAGTAGGGCGCCGGGAAATGAGCATGCCTACAGCTCCGGTACCCTGTACCGGACTCGCAATCCTGTGATATAACTGACAGGTTGGTGCACAAGGGCGCATTAGCTAACTAACTAACGTAGTAGGAGCGTCGACCTTACGCCTATGCATAAGGTCGATGCTCCAACTACGTTAGTTTAACTCCCCTCACTAGATGAAAGGCCGATCTCGTATAAATGCTAGGGACGCAGAAATGATATGGCCGATGGTGCAGAAAAATTCTGGAATGGCGACCGCGGCTCGAACGCAGCGTTGGACGGGCTTCCACTATAATAACTTTTAAACTTTCGCGTTGCATGATTGAAATTATAATAAACACAAAATTATAATAAACACGGGAATTAACCCGATCATGCATGTAAGATAGTTTTACATACCTTTATTATTGCCAGACGTTTCGACCAGGTTGATAATTTGTAACCAATTTCAACCGAGAGGATGGTTACAAATTATCAACAGCATGGAATCCAGTGATTAATATCACTCGACCTCGGTTTGGTTTGCAGTCGGGTGGTTTGCAGAATAGGGACCCGTCGATTGTTGCGCAGAATAGGGACGTCGTTAGTGTGGTGTGTCGCGGTACGTGGATATTCAACAACACGGTGGTAGATGAAGATTCATCGACCTCGATAACCGAGACAGAGTGACAATGCTGAGACAGTCAGCCTGTGACCACGGCCGGTTGAAACGTCAGGCAATAATAAAGGTATGTAAAACTACCTTACATGCATGATCGCGTTAATTCCCGTGTTTATTATAATTTCGGGCTTCCACTAGATGGACCGACGATCAGTTTTGATGAGGAAAGATTGCAGGGTGCCGATAGATGCAACCAACACAAAATTCCATTATCATCACAGTGATTACTGTACTTTGTTATTACACGCCTTTAATTTTAATCCTTTTGATACTCTCAGGATGACTGGAAGAGATCCCTCTAAGGGATAAGTCCGCCTTTGTTCTGCTTTGTTCAGCATTTTATTTATTATTTTATTTTTGATGTACAATAAAATTATAACAAACAAACAAAATCGATCGTCGTACTGTGTGAAAGCCTATGGTCAGCAGTGGATGTCCTTCGGCGGAAATGATAACGATACTGCCAAAAATAATTACAAAATAAATTCCAAGCATAATATATACCACCGGCATGTAATGAATTTAGAATCTATGTTTTGTAGAAAATTATTACAATTTCGCATTCATTTAAAGTTGGATCATAATAAAGTGCGGTATACATACTGAAAGCTAAAACCGCTGAACGTTCCAATACATGGAGCAAGTTGTAGCCCGGAGTAAGTTGCATGATGCATATAGGTCAGCCGGCCTCATAGGAAAGTCAGCTCAGCTTGATGCGATTAAAAGTTTATTGCATAACGTCGCTAACAACGTTACACACCAACAGTTTACCGAACTTTGAATTTATATCAGTTTCTCGACAACAGCCACTTCGGTTATGACTCCAACATATTGTATTTATTTCTTTATAGTTTAGTAAACGTTTGCAAAAGACTCTCATAATGGTTGGTGGCTGTTTTCACCAGTTCTTCGTCCGACTCATTGTATTAATTGGATTTTTTTGTTGGTGTGAAACATCTAATGCCAGATGTTGCCGTGGTTACGCGTCTACGCGCACGTAACTCTACGACTCTCTCCCTATTCGGCTCGTCAATCTTACCTCTCGCTCCCTCAGGCATATTTTCCGTGCAAAATATTTTATATTTTTTTATTGCGATACGACATGTGATAACCAGCGCATGCCTAAAAGCAGGTCCGCAGCGCCAATTTTCTAACAAAACATGTTATCAAAACACGTTAGCAAAACCGCCCGTCCTATCGTTATTGTTTCTCTTTTACACAATTCAACACACAATCTTCATACGAAAATGACGGTTTCCTTTAATGCGCGCGAACACAAAATGCGATATTTCCCCTCCCCGCAGGCGACCGCGGGGGATGTTCTCCATCCGTCTCGGCAAACATGTTATTGTGTTTTTTTCTAACAAAACTATTAGGCCACGCCCCTATTCAGTTAGGTATCAATGTTAACGTGTTTGCAAAAACGATAACATGGCCCAGCGGATCCAGCTTTATAGGCCGCAGGACATTGGAATCCAGGAATGTAAGAGACGAAATCACACGCTTCATGTCATCTCGTAGCGTCATCTAGGACGCCCTAGTAGGTGCGTCTTCACATTCCTTTGGAAGGACCCAATATTGTACACATGTGGAGCAGGAAATACATCGTCAGGAAGTCTATCCCACCGGTCAGCGGTTCGGCACAGAAGAGTTTGGCAGAATATTTTAGTGCGAAGTAGCGGGTAGATGTAGATTTTCAACTGCGTGAGATGTGCACGTTGAGTTGGCCGATAGTTCCGGTAATTAAACAAAGAAGGACAAATAAGGTCGTAGAGCTCTACCGACTCTCGCCGTGGTTTAATCGATAAAAGTGACTCAGTGCGGCGACTTCTCTGTGGTGTTCCAACGGCACAATATGTTTCACTTCTGCCAAACGTCCCGTTATATTTTTTTTTTCCCAATCAATTTCAATATTTCAAGAACCACTGGACTAAGTACTATACGTCAAAAACAAAGACACTGTGTAGGTTTCCCATTGACTTATTCATCAACTTCCATTAAAACCGGAATGGTGGGTGTCGAATTAGTATTTATTTCTATACACGCTTCTACCAGCGAATCCGCCCACACGATGTCAGTTTACCAAGACAAAATTATCATATTTATAAATTCAAAGTATATTTCCTACCTTTCTATTTGTATGGTAAATTAAATCCAAACCACAGACATGAAAGGCCGAAAAACATCCCTACATCTGTCCACTAATTTTCACTACTAAAGCATCTACTGAAATTACAGACCTAGGATTTTTCGCTACGCTTAGTAGAAACAAAATGAATGATGAAATAAATACATTTATATTAGAAGGTATTGAAAACTCAACTCAAACACGATTGCATAGAGTATAATTTCATAGTCCAAATATCGATACTACAAGTGACTCTTATTGGTTAATGCAGTAGGTACTCTAGCACCGCCAATGAAAAGAAATATAGCTCGTAATTAGAATATATTAAAGAAAATAATAAGGTAAGTGTTTTAGGTCAATACTTAAGATGTTGATACTGTTGATTGTTGGCACTTGTTCCACACATTATTATCATAATGTTATGTAATAAAGCACTTGTACTGATGTGGTTCTTTAGTGATACTTAAATCAATCGCGTATTTATGATTAATGTGCACGTATCTAACAATAACGGGCGCTATACATAAATAAACAACTGTCTTTTAAATTTTAATGCCTATTAAAATGCATTTTCATTTGAAATAGAAAATAATTTCTTACCTTAACTCCTTCACAGCATAGAGACGACCCCAGTAGTCAAATAGCTAACCAAATGTACACTTTGACTCCGGGGTCGATCTCAGCACAAGTCAAATATTTATGTGCATCAACATGTATGTTTGTCTTGGTCAGGGTGTTTTCTATGTATTATAAGTATTTACAAAAAAATGTATTTAAGTATAATATCAGTTATCTAGTACCCATAGTAGAAGGTTTTCTTAGTTTGGAACTAGATAGCCGTATGTAATTCGTCCAAGAATATTTATTTATTACACTCGCTACGCCGCTCATTCGTATCGACATCACCTCCACTCTGAGATGGATCTGGAACAGGTTGCCTGGCGACACACGCACTCACTCTCATTCATGTGCTGCTCAGATGTCATTGTTTAGGTAATAGTTAACGACACGATATTACTTTTATAGTACCAGTACTATTTCTTATTATTTGGTTAGACCCCGTCTAGAAGGTAGGATTTTTTTGAGAATGCGCATCTAATACATCGTTTTAACTCGACATAAATGAAATAGATCACTGCAAATAATAATCACTTTTGAGAATAGTAGTATGTACTCGTATATAGAGTTATATAAATGAATGTTATCAAACCCGAGATAAACCTTCAAATAAATTATGTAGCTACGAACAAGCTCGTTTTAGAAGAACTTTCAATCAACTCACGATTTGTTCAATCGGAAATGCTGCTAACGAGTCCTGCGTATGTGTATGTATACACGTATAATAATGAAGCAGAAGTAATTCCTTAATAATTGTTGGTGAGAAAGAGCCAAGGAAGTTGTCGGTCGGCGCCGAGACTTCAAAGAAATTAATGAGTGTTAGGAACTCGCGACGTGCCGCCGCCGACTTGATCAGTTTGGACGAGAACCTGAACAAACTTACCGAGAGCTTAAAGAAAATTTCCTGCTAATTGCAGATGGCCCGAATGCTGTTTCAAATGCTTCATCAAATGATTATTCAAATTATTCAAAACACTGAATAAACTTGCTGTCATTTAGGGCTTTACCTGACGGTATGAATTATTGAAGCACACTTATTAAGACGGACTTTCAAATGAACTTCAATTTGACTTGATATGATAATTGAACACTTTGAATAGACTGTTTTAGACGACCTTTATTGTACTGACGACCAAAAATCTCCACCTAGAAATATGTGCTATCATTTTCTTCGGGTCATCTTGACACAGAATTAGTCCCGGACTCTACCAAGGCGGAGACACATCTCTTCTCAACATATCTCCGTTTTGGTGGTCCGGGGCTCATAGTCGTCTATATACTCAAATATACACAAAGTATTCAAATACACTTATTTGCTATGGTAATTGCAGAAACAGTCTTCGATGCTAAGCTGATTGCCATAATTGAATAGGTAGAGCATTTTCTTTTGCTCTTAAGCTATATAGATCTCTCTCAGCATCTTGAGTGATTTTATTCCTGAAGACATTGTTTCCCTGTATTGTTTAAGTAAAGATTGATCGCCCACAATTAGAAATGTAAATAAGTAAAGTCTATTTGTGTTCCTGCAAGCTCCTAATGAGATGATGCGTTAAGAGCGAGGGCACGTGCAACGCACGATACTCCTTGTGTTGTAAATGTCTATTAGCTACACCGTATCAGCTACGGTAGCCGCTTCACATCGTTATTCGTCATCATCATTGGGATGATGATAGTGAACAAAACTTAATTGCCAACGTATCCCGTGAGTATTTTCGAAAACCCATATTTCACCTTCATGTTTTAAAAGGATAATTTCTGTCAAATATCAAGATAAATTTAAAAAAATGGAAAAATTTACCTCCCTCACTTAGGTGGGATTTGAACCCACGACCACTAGATTATCGGTCGAGTGCTACTTTATCTGAACTACCAGGAACGTTTGTTTGAAGGCGAATCTTTCCATTCTATATTTTACTGCTGTGAAGTAGCCATCTACCTGTTAAATATCACACTATTAAACAACGCATAGCTGTCCATCGTTTCAGATGAAATTCGGTTTGTAAAGACCAAACTTATTAAATAATAATTAAATATCAAAATGCTAGGACCAGCAATTTACGGTAGGCGTTGGATTAGAATCTCCCAAGATCTGATCTGAATAAGAAAATCGCAGATGAATGTGAAAAGATCTCCACTTACAATAAGAATATGTAGGATGGTCGTACAAAATGAAAAGGAATAATAATATTTTTGACGTAGATTTAATTACTCAGTCTAATTAATTATTCCTTAATTCATTAGGCAATACTCCACAATAGTTAGCAGCCACAAAGCGCTATGACAACATATGCATCGGGCCAAAGCCGAGGAAAGAATGCCCCGTTTGCTTTTTTTTTTTTTTTTTTTTTTTTGACGCCCGACGCGCGCGGGGGCACCCCCCAGCCGTGCTGGAGGGAGGCGGAAAATCCTCTTCGACACCCCCTCAGCCTGGTTGATACCAGACTGACCTTTCATGGGCGAATCAGTCTTTAACTGACTAAAAACCGCCTGCCTAACTACTTTTAGCCACGATGGCTTTAAAAGCGCAAACGGAACGCTAGAGGAAAAAGATTTGAGAAGGTATGTAGTCTGCGACGATCTGGCGAGGGTCCTCGAGAGGACCCTACCGCGAGGCGGTTTCCAGGTCGTCGCAGAGTACACATCGCGATCGGAACCCCCCGTTTGCTTTGTGCCGAACGGGAGGGAGTGTCGTGCATTTCGAGCGGAAATGGTCTCGGTGCACGTGTTGTTTACGATGTGCCGCCGAGTCATTGCTCGGTCCGCTGCAAGTGATGTTTACGATATTGCGCCGTCATATACATAATAAAAAAAAAATACTTTACTAAATGAAAAAAAATACTTACACACATTATAGTCCATGATAATAATGCGCACGTAGTACTCCGGCCATCGTAAAATGGGCTTAATACCATCGGATTTTCGAAAACAAATAACGGGTATGAAACATGACAGCACGGCGTTGGAAGTCCATTACTGCGGCATACAAACTGCCCTCACAGGAGCAATACTGTGATTAAGGTAATACGATTGCGGTACGACCGGCACCGAGCTATGCTTTCCAACGCGTGCCCTGAACGCTCAATGATTGATTATTGACACTGTTGCCCCAGCTATGAATGAAACAGTAGGGAAAATGCCACAGGGCGTGACCAACCACTACAGTAATATCAGCGTTCGACAGCATACAAGATTCAATTACGATTGATTCATACATTCCCGTTGTTTTTCTGGCTCTGGGTTTCTGTTGTGATTACTTATTTATGGTTTACTTATATGCGATGTCAAAAGTCTCATATACTCGTACATTTACATTAACAACAAAATGTTATAGAACGGATAACCAATCGTACCTCATTTATAGCAGTTTCAAGTGTATGTTCCTATAAAACTTGATGCTTATAAGACCAGATTCATAAAAGGCCAAATCCTTAAAAATACAGAAGAACTCTCTAGAATAAAAAAATATTTAATTGTTAATGAATTATTTTATTTATTTATATATAACATAAAATATACGCACCGAATGAACACAAAAATAAAACCCCCATTTCATTGATTATTTAAATAGTTTCTTTTTCAATTTAACATGTTTAACAGGTAAATTTGTGTGCACAATTTAACTAGTTAATTAAATTAATAAAGTCAAAAATGTTTTTTAGCAAACAAATTGCGAAAACAAAAAAAGTGATCAAACTAATCATCATCGAATAACCGAAGAATATACAGGAAAAACAGATAAACGATCTTTATCGATTATTTTTAAACTATAAAATATATGCCCTAAAAATGCTTCACGGGCTCTGTCAAATAGTATCAATAACAATATATAGCTTATAAAATGAATTGGGATCTATCTGAAAGTACGATTTTTCAATCTCCACCATACATTTAGTATGTACATAGAGGTGTAAGAAATAAACATTAAAAGTTCTATTAAACCTCACAACTGATTTATAAAGCTATAAGCATTATTCTCACAAAGTTCACATTACGCTAACACGCCTTTCCGATAGCAGATGGAATAAGCAAATATATGAGGTTCCCAACACGAAAACTAAGGCAAAACTTTCTGCTTGAAGCTAAAACTGCATACGAAAATGTCGGTGTCTTACGAGAGCTCGAAACAGGAACATTGCAAACACAGATTACTACAGTAATGAAACTCGTCTTAATGTCGGCAAATGTGATCAATCATTCCATAACAATGGCTCTATTTGTCTTATGCTACAACTGTTATGTACGAGTTACGACTTAACAATAGAACTAATTTGTGATATAATATGGGAATATCATCATGTAATGTCTAATTATAATGCAATAATAAACGAGTTTTGATTAAATTTAACTGTGGTAACAAGCATATTGAGAAAGACGTCGAATTGATTTGAGAAGTACTTGTTTTTTCGTGTCTCCATATCTAAAATAAATTCAAATATATATATATATTTTAGACATAGCTACATAAGATACACGAGAAAACAAGTAGGTACTTCTAAAATCAATTGGACACAGGTGACGACAGTCCCACTACACGTTTCCACACCACTGTGTCTCCTGTGTAGCTAAAATTAACAGCGGCTACCATAAAAAGTACTCTATACAATGAAGTCCACTGTAGTCCCGGAGGTCAAACTATGACTGCCTTGGAACTCACAACTCTTGAAATTAGTAGGGGTAGTAAACTTTTGGAATTTTACTGACTTTACTTCATAAAATCATTTCTATAATAACGTCTTCGCATAGATGCTCGCCAAAATACATATATTATAAATATGTATAATGTAATATGCGTTCAAGATATCTCTGAAATTTGAAGATTAGATTCCAGCCAAATGAATAGCGGCCGGGTTAGTAGAGTCGCCAATCCGCTCCTCCCCAAATTTCTAAATTTTTCGGTGTGAATCATTTGTGAACTTCCGTGAAGATATAAATGGAAACCATTCCGTTAATCAAAAAATATAAAAGCAACATTAATAATAAATAAAAATTTGAATGTAAACCACCATTAACTTAACCTTGTCACAATGTGATCGTCTAAATGACAGAGAAATTAACAAGGAAATGAATTTTCGTCAAAGAAAGTCCAAAGTCTGAAGTAGAAGCCTCATGGAAAATTAATGATTATTAGTTTGAAGTGACAGTAGTCGCCGCGTCGTCGTGGTCCAGATTCCAAGAAGACTGATGCTTTTGTGTAATGAGTTTCAGGAAAATGTAATAACATAAAGGTAAGAGGACTTGACAAGTTATTAAACTGAGTGGAAATAGATCCAATAATAAATTTATAGAAGTGGTCAATCAGTGGCTAATATATGTTATAGCATGACGCACTGAGTGCCGTTCATTTGTACACAGTGAAAATATTATAATAGCTGTGACCGCGGCTTCGCCCGCGTGAATGTCGGTTATCGCGCCAAAAGGTACCGTATATCCTTATACCAGAATCGGTTAAACGAGACTTTTCTCCGGCCTTTTTGAAAATCTATAATTCTTTAATACATTTTAATGACGTATCTCTTGAAGGTTAACTAATGTAAGCCATATAAGCACCCTTAATTAAAATTTATGACGATTTGATTAAAAAGTATTGGATTTTCTCTAATATACAAAAACTATAACAAAAAAATCTATAAAAGACAGGAAACTCTGTGGTGACTAAGACTGAGCCAGCCAGCCTATACTCCTTCCTTTCTTTCTTTCTGGTGACCTCACTCACTCGCAGGAACGCAACAAACCTCAAGGGAATTGTTCTTCTGTGAGATGGAGGTAGACCCCTGTCGGTAGCTTAAAAATACGCTATGCCCTACCTCTCTTTTCGCCAGGGCCTCGTTTGTCAGTCAGCAGGGTGCACCACGTGCAGGGGAGGTTGACTTTGGTTCAAAGATTTTGATAAACCCCTTTATATGTTCGGTACAGCTCTCGTATTGCATGCAGTAAATAAAATACGTACGTTTTCAATTACATATCGAGCTGTGTACTTCAGGGTATAAATTCCCAGATTTGTTCGATGTATGAAACAGGTTAAAATATCTCTCTTCAAAGCTTACTGTCAGTCTTATTACTCGAGCAGCTTGTGGTATACGAAATGAATCTACAACCTCTTGCGTATACAATATAATAATGCTTTCAGAATGCTGTTGCAGCTGCTGCCACGGCGATGTAGTGCAACAGCGATGTTCGCCGAGGCGCGCGTAGACGGATTTCACGCTATAGTGCGTAAAAAAGTAGGATCACTACTACAAGCGGTGTAGTAGCGTGCTGGATAGTCTGACGGTCTTGGATGCGTCGATTGTTTTTAGGGTTCCGTACCTCAAAAGGAAAAACGGAACCCTTATAAGATCACTTTGTTGTCCGTCTGTCTGTCTGTCTATCTGTCTGTCAAGAATTTTTATGTCGAGAATGCGTGGAGGTATCAAGCTGAAATTTGAACTATATACTCAGGTCTACGGTCCCATGAAGTTGTAAAAAAATCAAACTGCTAAGTTTACGTAGAAAAAAGTTACGGCCGTTTATTCAGCTAAAAACGCATATTTCGACACACTCAAGAGAAGCAAAACCTATAGGGTACTTCCCGTTGACCTAGAACTATGAAATTTGGCAAGTAACATCGTTATAGACAACAAGTACGTGAATAAATCTCAAAACTAAACATTTGTAAATAGATCTTAAAAAATAGGGGGTCTATATTTTTTATAAGGTGTCGAAATTTCAAATTGAAACTACTAGTTCAAATGGGGTATCATAATGAAAGGGCTAGATGTACACATTGCAAAATATATTTTCTTTATTTTTTTCGACGCATTATTTCTTATTTATAATGAAAAATATCAAATTTAATAATGATACTACGTACCTACGGAACCCTCGGTGGGCGAGTCCGACTCGCACTTGTCCGGTTTTTTTTTAAAGTATACCTCGGTCGACGAGGTTCGTGTCGGCACCTGAGTGCTGAGTGCGAGTTTTTTATTCACGTTCGATCATGTCAACGTCAACAAACCGACCAAATAGAGAAGTACTCTCATGTTGTGAATTTACCAGACGCGTGTTACAAATCCAATTTAGCCGGGTTGCTCACTGCGAAATGTGAGCGGGTAAGCTATATAATTTTGATATGTAACACGCGCGCATGAGTACATATCTATTTGGTCGGTTTGTTTACGTTGACATTATCGAACGTGAATAAAAAAACTCGCACTCAGCACTCACTTGGCTGTCGCATAAATCCGGCGCTGTGTGTGTGATAGCCAATTAACATCATAATTATGTACATACTAGCTGTGCCCGCGACTTCGTCCGCGTGGAATAGTGTCTTTGGGCAGCATTTTTAAATATTTCGGCTAATTATTTTACAAATAAGACACATACGTATTAATACTTATATGAGTTGCAGTGTGCCATCTATCGCTTATATAGCTCTTTTGTGGAACATTATTCATCCCAACCAACAGCTTACACTGCTGCAACTTTCTTCCGCGCTCACTGCTTTTGTTAATGTTACATACCGGCATGTCCTCATCAGCTAAGTTCAATGGTAGTTTTAGAACCGTGTGCGCTATACCCCTATAACTATTTACACTTTATTTTGCTTTTAACCGTAAACACAGAAAACAAAACTTCTTATTTTGAAAATAACTTATTTAAGTATTTTATTTAATTGTATAAAAACCTATTTAAAAAAATATTATAAACCCAAATGAATTAAATTTAACTAATTTTATTGACCCAAATAAACAAAATCTCTATACTAAGTATAACTTTTTACACTTGTACTTAAGAACTTGTTTTTATGAACCATTTGTAACCGATTCCTAGAAATCCCTTTCGGATATTGCGACTTCTGACTGAGTCGGCATGCAAAGGCATAAAGACTCATTCATAAAACTATTAAGCTTTCTTATCTTTTGTTTACATTCACAGATGGTCAAATGCTTTGTTTGTACAATGCTCAAAAAAGTACTGTTTATTTGGTGAGGGTAATTAACTTACCGTTCTTAGGTACCTGCCTAGCATACAAATGTGCAACAAAAAAAAAAATGACGTAATAACATCTAATTAAACTCGAAAGTAATCTACTTTTAACGAATGAAATAAATAAAACAATGACCCAACTAAAGAAAAAAATATTTAATAACTTATCTACTAAAGTAAGCAAATCGAATTGTAAACAATGTGCAGGGAATAATAATGCATATGTAGCGGAAAAAATAATAATTGTCACGTGTCTGCACGTTTGGGCAAGCCCACTTGGGCATATTTTTTCTGTGCCGTACCACCGTTTTTTACTCATGTGGTACCACGCCGCGTAACGACCTCCGGCCCGCTCCCTGACCGCCGCGCGGCAGCTTTCAATGTGTACGGGTGGTGTACTGCGTTGAGATAGGCAAAATGCCTGGCATTTACAATAAGTGCCCAGTAAGTACCTGTAAATGCCCAATGAATGCCTAGTTTTGGGCATAAATAGGGAATTTATAACTATTTTTTGGACATTTATTGTAAATGCCCGGCATTTTGCCCATCTCTAGTACGGCGCGATGCTTGGCAAGTTTTTTACTCGCGTTAATTTCAGTTTCTCATTTTGTAATGACTGCGTAAATGTTATCTACATCAGGATAGCACTAATATTTTGTCTCTTGTCGCAAACTTATAAAACATTCACTTATACCTTACATATTTCCATACAAACTTTCATCCCCTATTCCCTATTGTTATTTTACCCCCGTGTGGGTAAAACTTTTACAAACTTTGAATGTCATATTTATTTATATCGAATCAACAGCCTAAAAAATAAGTTTCATGCTTCTAGCTCTAAAAATAACGATACTTCCATACAACCTTTCACCCCCCCTTTTAACCCCTTACAACCCTTTTTTTGCATTAAAAAGTAGCCTATGTCCTTCCTCAGGCTCTAAACTATCTGTGTACCAAATTTCATTTAAATCGGTTCAGTAGTTTTGCCGTGAAAGCAGGACAGACAGACAGACAGACAGACAGACAGACAGAGTTACTTTCGCATTTATAATATTAAGTAAGGATTAGTAAGGAAGTAAGGATTGTTTGAAATGTTATAATGTTATTGTGTATTGTATAAATTTATTGTTTCATGTTGTGATGTTAATAAACATATTCTCTATCTTCTTTCTTTCTACATAGAGTTCTTGGCAGCAGTAGCAGCAGCACCATGAAAATTATCGCTGGTCGGTTTGACTGTCCCATCCAGACGCACTGGGTAGCAGTCATCACGGGCAAAGTCAAGTGAGCAATACAAACATATTTTGGGTTGTAATTCACTTGTACGTTGCCTAATAAAATTTCGTCACTCACTACACATTGTTACTAACTATTAAGATTTTCGATGTTACTAACCCTATGGATATCTTACGACCGAAATAAATGCTTACTTATTTAAATGGCTCACCATCATCTTTGAGCCAAAATCAACCTAATTTACACGTGGTGCATTCTGCTGGTTCCCTGACGAAGCTTTGGTATAAAAAAGGTAGAGCACAATGTATAAAGCCGCGGTTTCATTCCCCTACCTAGTAAACATTTTGTTTTGAACAAATGTTTGTTTGTTTTCGCTACAACGAGAAATCGAAAACTAGTTCTAAACAAATGCTCGTACTGAACTGCTCGAAAAATAGTTCATCAATTCCCACGGTCGGTCATCGTATATTGTTTTGATTTATGATGATTTCTCGTTCAGAACCGTTCAGAGCGCTAAATACAAACGCAGCCCAAGCTGTCCGACTGGGGAAGTATTTCCACCTCACAGTAAATCGTAGCTGAATGGATTAAGGATTGTGTTACTGCGAGTAAGTAAGCTTACCAAAAGTACGAAGAAGAGATGCTGCGTCACCAGCGGCGGTGTCAACGCGCGAGCAGGGACCTTACCACAAGCTCTTAATGCAGGAATGAAACCATCATGGTTGCGAATTTATGAATGAAATTCATTGATAAATACGCAACCATCATAGTTTTATTCCTGCGCTAAGAGCTTGTGGTAAGGCCCCAGTACTCTTTGCGTTGCAAGCGTCTATAAGGCTACGGCTACTAATCACTTTCCATCAAGCGGGTCGTATTGTTCCAGCCAATAAGTAAGGTAACTAGGAAGGAACGATGTTATCATGGCAGCAGATATAGCGGTACGCGACAATACTTTCTGTTGTAAGCGTCTATAGGCTACAGTGACCGTTTCACACCAAGCGGGTTGTTGGTACTTGTTGTATGTGTACCCGATTATCATAAATATATTTAAAAAAAAACATATCAAAATTTATTATTAAAGAACCATACGCGGGCGACTTTGTTAGGAATAAGGTCTCACTCGTATTAGGCTAAGCTCCCTCCAGATCGCTTTATCGTACTAGACAAATTAATTACTATTTAATACTATGAAAAATTACAATTGTTTAATATACTCAAACAAGCAGGAAGACGTTACTATATTAGCTTGGAGTGAAGTGCTTTGTCATGATGAATTTTCAAGCTATAATAACTGCAACTATCTCAAAGAGTTTTACCAAAAAGCCTAATTTACCTACATAATACTTAGATGAACATTTTAGAATTATTAGCAATTTTTTCACACTTCACAATGTGGCATAAAAATTACTTTCAATAATGCTATTTACGGCATCAACCCATAATCATCCCACTGCTGGAATACGGGTTCTCAATCGAAGGGGTAATAAAACCCTATAGGGGAATACTCCCCTATAGGGTTTAGAAACCCCTTCGACGATCGAGCAACAATTGCGTTGCTCAACTGCGGGTTGGCGGAGCAATAATGATATAGGTATTGATTAGTAATTAGGTTTTTAAAACAAAATCTAAAATAATATTAAAATATTAATTTTAACTAACGCCACTTCCGTAGTCTAAAGCCTTCCGATATTACGGCCTAACCACCTAACGATAAGAAAGTATTATGCAGCCAGGGGGAGTATAAATTCGGAGCCGATAAGAATATAAAAGCATTTGAAAGCCTCTTATCATAAATAATTCAATAATGCATTCAATTTCTGATTATGTCTGAGCACATGCTGTGCATTATCTTGATGAGATTACGTAGTAAAAATGTGCGTAAAACGCGACATCTCGTTACTCGTCGCCTCGGGGACTAAATATATCTTAATTGGAAGCACTTTTAGTATACAACAATGACGCAATTTTAGTTAAGACCTTTGGTTGTTCTGCTTACTTGTAACGATATTAGCAGAACAGTTCCGGTATCTCGTTCCGCTGCGCCAACTCCTCTGAGACCAAAGATGTCGTTAATTGGAAACGCTTTAGTCGACTGTGTAACTGTACGGAAGCTGACCCCGGCAGTTAATATCTACAGAGTATTCAAAAATATAGAGGTGTAAGTGACCCACTATCATCTCCGTAGTCAAAGCCAAGGTCACCTGCACGTGGCACATCCTGCTGATCAGCGGATGAGACTCTAGCGACAGTCGCCAATCTGCCTGCCCAGCGTGGCAACTTAAGATCATTACCTTCCATTGTATACAAACCAAAGTATATGACCCCCAGTACCCAGCAGCACAGCTATCCCGGGCCAAGGTGGCGGTATCGGTTTCGGCAGGGTGGCGGTGCTAATAATCTCCGGTTGGCAGGCCACCACCAACAACTGACTATAACACACAGACACGGACACTGAGGAAGGACGAGGATGTGGGAGAGTTGGAAGTAGAATTGAGGTCTGCCAAATGCCAGATTCTGGGTCTGTCGGAAATCCGACAAGATACCGAGAGAATACCGTAACGCTCGAATCTGGCAACCTCTTCTACTACCGTGAAGGTGACCAGCTCTCTCAGGGCGGTGTCCGGGTCCTCGTTCATACAGCTCTCGTCAACAACGTAGTGGAGATATCCAGTGTGTCATTGAGGATAGCATATCTTGTGCTAAAACTGACGGAGAGATAATCTTTGGAAGTAGTACAGGTATATGGTCCAACGATGATACACCCAGGATGAAAAGTTCGAGGCAATATTAAAACGGCTATACGTAATACCACCAAGAGTACCTCACAGTTATTGTCGGGGACTTCAACGCCAAGGTACAAAAATGTGATGAATCGATCATCGGACGGTTTCGTTGGGGTCGAGGAATACTGTGGACATGGACCAGGCATCAGATAGAAAAGGGAAAACACTACAGGAAGTCGGCATTAAATACTTTGGGCGGTCTTATAAAGCTCCAGAAGCTAGGCTCTCTAGCGAGACTCTGGCTCTTATGCAGAAACGAGGAGAGGCGATAGCGACTATTAGGCCTTCGAAAGAGTATGCTGCTTTAAATAAGTACATCAGATGGCTGTTATGTCGTTACTACCACGTCTCTAATGGTAAACGAATTGTTTAATCTAATCAAAACAAAAGTTTATGGAATAAATCGTCTCCAAGGGAAACATTCAATATTCACATATTTTGTCAATCTAAAAATCACAGAATCGTATTTGTTGAGTATTATCAATCACCGATATATGTCTGATTCCAAAAGGTTTATCATTTCGAACTTACGGCATGGAAATTGGCGATTGTTGAGGTGCATGTTAACAGTCACCTCTTTTGGACAATTTTTTAATGGCAATTTACACAGGGCCATCTAGGCCCAAATTAAGCTCAAAGCTTGTACTATGGGTAACTAGACAATTAATACATGCAATTACTTTTTTTTTGTAAACACCTACTTATAATACATAGAAAACACCCAGACTAAGACAAACAGACTTGTTCATGCACACAAATGTTTGTCTTATGCGGGGATCGAACCCGCAACCTCGGAGTCAAAGTAGCATTGTTATCCATTCGACCACCGGGCTCGTCTCGTCGTCATTCAATAATATTATATAGTCATTCCTCTTCTTTGTCGTTACGATGTTAACAGAGCAGTCGTGGACCTCATCGGCGAGATATGAAACTTCTGTGCCGCCATGGGCCGCCCACAGCAGCCCTTACCTGTCCGGTATCTCACATAGTGATCTGCCGCGTGATCTTGTACTGTCGACTCTACCCTGAACTAACAGGCGCTCGATAGAGTCAGCTATTTGTCTTGCGACGTGGACAAAGAATCTCATATTCGTGATTGTATGAGAACCTAATTATATATGCGGTTTAATAAAATATTCAAGTACAGAGACATTTATTAATTTAATAATTTTGGTATATTTTTTTTTTTATTAAAATTATCAAGTATAATAAAGTAGACGGAATCAGTTTGGTATGATGACGACTTTAACTGGCAACATAATATAACTATAGAAAAGTACCATTTTAAACTGTCTTAAAATTTCTTCCAGTTTGAATCCTAAATCTAATATTTCGTTAATTAAGCCGAGGGTAGTGTTTCATTCTTTCCATTTTATCGCTGCAATTCCAAATTATTTTAGGCGGCTACTAATTGTACACTTTGGCTTGAAAAACCGCATGCGACATTTTGAACGGGCTACTAAAACAATGCGCAATAAGCGTTGGTCGGGTTTGCTGTGGTTTCAGAACAAAAGGTTTGTTTTGTTGGCGCCCTGCTATGGCCTGAGGCGCCCGCCCTCCCCTAAACGCCACTTTGATGACTGCCAACGATTACACCGCTTAATCACAGTGTTTACCTTCTCTATTGTAGATCAAAGCATGTCAACGTTCATTTATTCATATGCATATTTAAAATGATAATAGAAAATTTAATTCAGAGCGTATTCGCATAGACATAATTACATCGAGCTTCTTTATGTAATTATTGGCGAGTAATAACGCTTCTATGTCCTTATTTACTGCTGATAACATTACCTCGGCGTAAGACGTCGTGTATTTAGAAACTATAGCTTGATTTTTTTTGAGAGTTGATCGAAGTGAAACCACTCATCAAATCTTTGATTTTGGGGAAAATACAGAAATCACAGGGTGCTATTGTAGGTATTGTAGGTAGGGTGGTGTTGTACTTTTTCGGAAGCTAAAAATGACTTTGTTTTGTTGGCCGTGTGTGAAGAAGCGTTGTCATGATTTAGGAGAACGCAACTTTTTGGTCGTCTTTCGCGAACTTTTTCTAACACCCTGGGTAAACAAATGGTAGAATATCACTCGGTATTAACACTCTTTTGATCTTCAAGTGGAATTGTGCAGATGGGATCCGTAGCTGAGAAAAAAAACGCGATCATTTTTTTCCAACGTGTCTCGCCTGCCTCACTTTTGTTGGCCTGTTCTCATTTTCAAACACCCATTCACAAGATTGATGTTTTTTTTTCGGGTTCAAAACAATAAATCCACGTTTCGTCTCCTGTGACAATGTCATAAACAGCATTAGAATGTCCGTGGTCGTACTTCAGTAGCATCTGTGAACACCATTCCACGCGAGCCCGCTTCTGCTCCGCGGTCAGTTCATGAGGGATACAACGACAACAAAGTTTCCGAACTTTTAATTCTTCGTGTAAAATTTTCTGAATTTGGCTCATACCAATCCCCAATAGCCCTCGAATTGTCTCATAGGTAATCCGCGGGTTTTCTTCAATTAGCCGCTTAACGGTAGCCACATTATTTTCATTGACGGCAGTTGAAGGCCGCCCTTCACGAAATTCGCCATGTAAAGAAACCCGACCTCTCTCAAATTCAGCAAACCATCGCCTCACGGTGCTTAAACAAGGTGCTGCTCTCCCAAAAGCATTTTCGAGCGGCACAGTCTTGCGGAGAGAGAGAACTTTTAATATCATAAAAATCATCGCTCTGAAATATTTTCGACTTAATTCCATTTTCGTTGCGTACGTAGAACTTTGATGTGTGATAAAAAACAATTGACAAATGATTTCCCGCCAATTATTTTTTTATTACTAAGAAGGTTCAAGTCGTTTAAAAAAATATAACATTCGAAATTAAAGTCTTATAATGTGCCCCATGTAATAGGGGTTTACGTGGAAATTATACTTCGCCATTTTGTGGCAGCCACTTTATTGAATAGGCTTGTTGCCCATGTTACAAAATTATAAAAACTCTCTATCAGTAACGTAAAATACATAAAACTAGAACGATCTGCGATCTTAAAATTTTAATAACTTATGTCCGACGTGTTTTATGTTCGGTCAAAGTTTGGTGGGAAAGTCCATTTTAAAGGTATGAAATTATAAAAAATAAATATTACCATTGTAGAAACAATAAAAAATACTATAACTTTTGTTACGGCACTGGCTACATAAACGCAATATTTAACATAGCTGTCGTACAAATTTCTGATTTAATGCATATAAAATAGCACGGCGTGACTTCATAACGTGGTGGCCTTTTGTATGGAGCGTTTTCGGGATAGTCCAAAATTGTGATCTTCAAGTTATCATATCTCGAGAAGTTTTTATGCAATCGAAGTAATTATTTCACCTATATTTATATTATTGTGACGTCTTTAAATAACAAATCGAAAAAAAATGGGATACAAGCCAATAAAGGATACTATTTAACGTAACATCAAATAAATACATTGCTAACCTAACCTAACCTATTTTGCACATCAAAAAATTCTTATTGCACATTAAATGCAGGATTTGATGGTTATTTTAGTGGATCAATTTAATATTTTCCAATTAAAAATTGTTATGAAAATCAAATGAGTGAGTCAAATTTCAGCTCAATCGAACATTGGGAATTGGTTCCAAATTTAACATGCAAGATTTGATTCGTCGTCAACCATCCCACTGATGGGATACGGGTCACCCCTCAAACGAAGTGGTTTAGAGCATACTCCACCACGCTGCTCAATCGCGGATTGACGGAGACCAGTGTTTTCAAGCCGCCTAAAGATCACTGACTTGGCTTTACGACTGTCATCTAATCTCCACAGTCGGGACCGACGGCTTAACATCCCTCCTAAGCACGGAGGAGCTCGAGATAATATAAACCCATCCATCGACAGGCTACGGTTGACGTTGCTTAACTTGCGTGTTCGATTAGACTGACACTGGCGCAACGACGCTATTAAGCTCCTCCAAGATTTGATTACCACTGTGAAACTAAAAAAAAATTTGGTGGAGCTATGTCGATAATGTCGAGATGATCATGTCTATATCAGCTAGTCGCAATATGTGTAATAGATTGAAATGAAAACCGGATATTGAGTTAGAGCAGCGATGAAGTTGGCATCCACGTCACTCACTGAGCGCACCGTGGCAGGTTTGCAGAGCTCCCGGAACATCTCGCTCGTTCGGCACCGGACAATGGAATATCTGCACATACCTAATAGCCTCCTCTTTCCTACGATATGATGATTTGAGCATGAATGCATGATTTATATTTTTGGCTGACACCGGCTCAGGCTAACATATTATATACTGTTATATTTATTATTAATATCATCATCATCAGGTCCATTTTAATCTCCACTACAGGAGCACGACCCTCTCTCATCCGTCCTAGACGGAAGGAGGATTTGGCTTACACTCCCCACGCTGGCTAAACGGGTTGGAGAGGCCTGATCGGTATTTGATAATGTATTTCCCTTAATCGCCTTGTACGACATCCACGGGAAGAAACGGAGTGATTCTATTCTAGTCTGCCGGAAACCACACGGCCATACCTAATAGCCTCCTCTTTCCTACGATAGGCATGATTTATATTTTTGGCTGACACCGGCTCAGGCTAACATTTTGTATACTGTTATATTTATTATTAATGTATAGTATTATAATTTGTATAATACTAGCTGACCCGGCGAACTTCGTACCGCCGAACAGTCAATGAATGTCGTGTTACTTATTAGCTGAACTAAATTTATTATTTTATGGAAGTAATTCAATGAATATAAAATAAATATTAAGTTCATTACTTTATTAACACAAAAAAAATATAAAAATTCAAAAATCAGCCGACTTATTCAAAATATATTAATCCAGAAAACAATTTTCAAAACAAATCACAGACAACTTTCGTGACCTAAAACTGCGATTGATCGATTTGACATTTTTTTTAATTAAGTCATTTGTTCGTTTGTCATTTGTATATTTAAGGAGCTTGGTATAAATTTCTGAACATACGTATAAATATTTGACAACCAATAAATATCTCAATTCTTTTTTCAACTGACATTTGTAAGGGAAAATGTTTTTTATTTTATTTTATTTTTTCGTAAATTTTCCAATGTTTTTAATACTTATTATCCTATTCCCGATGAACACAAATCCAAAAACACAAAAATCATAAGAATCGGTCCAGCCGTTCTTGGGTGTAATAAAGTCGTTAATGGTGTAACTAACACGACTTTGTTTTATATATATAATATTATTTAATAATCTTTTTTTGCCTAAATTGATAGTGACCTAGATTAACATTATACACACGTCTCTATCCGTGTGCTAAAGGCGCAATCTTGAAGTAGGATCCTCGCGTTGGTTTTAAAATGTGACAAAACGATTAGAACATTTTTATTACAGTACAAATTTCTATTCTGGATTGTAACGGATGGCTTCGGAGAAATGTTATGTTTTTGTGGTTTCAGTCAAGTTTTTCTTGTCTTGTCTAAAAGATGCATTTCATCGCACGTCACTCTTATTTTTTGATAAAAGTAAAAATATCAAAAATAATTTTAGATTCACCTATTCACGCAACTACAAAACTGTGTAGTATTATGTTTTTTAAAATTGCGTCATATTTTTTGAATAGTGCAAAGTTAAATAAAAATGAATTAAATAAGATTGTTTATATTCAAGTCCGAATTTGCCAAATAAAAGTGTTTGTCTTTATGGAATTAACTTAACTAGACAAGCAAAACTAGTTATATGACAATAACACTAATGTAGTTGTTAAACTGAAATTCTATTTGCCCGTACCCCAAAGGTACACGGGAGATACTAGTAACTGGCATGTTAATTTGGGATAACAGGCTAATGAAATTTGTACACAGTTAATAATTAAGGTGACAAGTTCTAATAAACATGTATACAATACTTCAGTATTATTCCCAGGCTAACATAAAAAACAATATACATTTATTTAAATTGCATGCATATGAATCCGTCCTCCATGCTTCCGAGGGCATGTAAAGCTGTCGGTCCCGGCTGTTGTAATCCGATTACAGTCGTTAAGCCAAGCTAGTGGCCTTTAGGCGGCTTGAAAACACTGGCTTCCGCCAACCCGCAGTTGAGCAGCATGGTGGAGTATGCTCTAAACCCCTTTCGATTGAGGGGAGTCCCGTATCCCAGCAGTGGAATGAATAAACCCTTATCCATGATGACGACGAATGCATATAAATAGAAAATATAATGTTACAAACTTCTTTTAAAAGTAATTATTTTTTCTCGTCAATAGTAGTGTACTCATATAACGCTATCTGTTGACGGCAATTGCGTCTTTACTAAAGTAATTCTCCTATACTCATCATCTCTGTGTGAAAAATCATGTCAATCGAGTGTTTATTTTGACATGAAAGAAAGCCAAATAGTTACACTAGTTAGTTCTGTGGCATTGTGAAATATCATTACATATTTTACCTTACAACATATCGTCTACACTAACAAAACATGTAATCCTTACCATCCTGTAGTAATCTATGAAGCGTGGAGAAACTCAGGGTCTACTCCTACCATATATGTCGTGAATACTATAGAGAGATCTGAGAATATTATAGGAGTTGTTGATATGGCACAGAAAAGTATTTGTGTAATGTCGGCTTTTCCAAATAACAATATATTCCAGTCGAACTATAGAAAATCTGGCATATCACAGTTTGACGAGAATTCTTGGTACAATATAAGTAGGTGTTACTTCCAGTTTAGAATTTCTCCTATTACTACAAAAACTAGTCACTTCATAGAACCATTTTATACTGAAAGCGTAACACTGTACGAGCGGTAGCTTATACGAAAGCTTAATAGGTGATATTAGTACACACAGAAATAGTGAAGATTTACAGGATTAATACCTACATAATAGGTAGGGGAAAAAGTCTTTTCGCATTATAGTATGTATGAACTTGTAATAAAATCTCTTTGGTTATACCATTTGTATCTAGCAGGTTTTGATATCTATAAAAAGTTTAAATTTTAAAAAAGATAATTCCAAATTCAAATTAGGTAAATGTGTGATTTTCATTTGTTTTTTTTACTGTCAAGATGAGTGAATCTAATGAAGAAATTCGATACATTTTAAAATTTTACTACAAAAAAGGTAAAAATTCAACGCACGCTGCGAAAAAAATTTGTGATTATTATGGACCTAGTGCAGTGTCTGTGAGAGTAGCACAAATTTGGTTTAAGCGTTTTCAATCCGGAAATTTTGATGTCAAAGATGCACGTCGCTCTGGTCGCCCTGTTACGGATAAAATGGATGCCATTTCTGAAAAAGTGGAGCAAGATCGGCATATCAGTAGTTACGACGTAGCTGAAGAACTAGGAATTGACCACATAACAGTTTTGGCGCATAATAAGGTCGTGATCAAAGACCGGCCAGGCTTCAGAGACTCTGGCGAAACCCGGGTTAACCCGCAATAAGGTGATGCTGTGTGTATGGTGGGATTGGAAGGGAAGATATTCATTATGAGCTGTTACCGCCAGGCAGGACTATCGATTCTGAACTCTACTGTGAACAACTGATGAGATTAAAGCAAAAAGTTGAGAGAAAGCGGCCGGAATTAATTAATAGAAGGGGTGTGATTTTTCATCATGATAACGCTAAACCTCACACATCTTTAGCCACTCAGCAAAAATTAAGAGAGTTTGACTGGGAGGTGTTAATGCATCCGCCGTATAGTCCTGACCTTGCACCTTCTGATTTCCACCTGTTTCGGTCTCTTAAGAATTCTTTAGGCAATGTCAGGTTAACATCACGAGAAGACTGCCAAAACCACTTGTCGCGGTTTTTTGAACAGAAGTCCCAAAAGTTCTATAGTAATGGGATCATGTCTCTACCTACAAGATGACAAAAAGTTATCGAACATAATGGCACTTACATACTTTAGTTAAATGTAAATAAACTTTATTAAAAAATGTTTTTAATTTTCATATAAAATACGAAAAGACTTTTTCCCCAACCTAATATATAAAATATGTTTAATTGTGTTGACTAAAAATAAATAAATATGATATGCAAAAATTGATTCATAACGTCATAACAGAGTGCATATAACTAATAGTGATAACTTGTGAAATATATTATACCTATGTTAACAAGTTTAATCCTATCTGTAATAAAGACAATTTAAACGTACGTACTCGGAAGGTAAAATGTATGTTCTATGTATTAAAAAAGACGGAAACTTTTTTAATTCTAGCGAAGACAATAAACCTACAAAGTTAGCCGGTAGCAGTCGGAACGGAATCACTCTTGCACACTCCCTGAAAATATTTCTAGTAAAAACTCTGCTACAATTCTTTTGTAATTGTCTACGTTGGGTCAGGTTAGGTTTCAAGCGATTCAAGTTAATATTTTCTAAGAGAAATACTTAACGACTTTAAACTTTTAAGGAAAGTTAGCTCGAGGAAATATAATTTTGTTATTGATATAAAATTGAATTAGACTAGCCATTTAAGTTATATTTAAGTATCTACAATAAGTTTTTTTGTGTGCACACAAAGGACTTTAATAAATATAATTAAATAATTTATTAAATTCCTTTTAATAAATATTTAATTCATTTGTGTGCAATCTCTTTGTGTACAGATGATCAAACATTGGTCTATGTGGACTAATACTTAATTATTTTAACAAATACTCGTCGTCCACCCTTACTCATCCCACTGCTGGGATACGGACTCCACCACGCTGCTCAACTGCGGGTTGGCGGAGGCCAGTGTTTTCAAGCCGCCTAAAGAACACTGACTTGGCTTAACGACTGTCATCTAATGGCAGCTGCCAGGACCGACGGCTTAACGTGCCCTCCGAAGCACGTACGACGTAGAACAAACACTAAAAATTTAAATTATGACTAAAAAAACAAATAAATAATTTTCATACAAATTTACACAGCGCCATCTAGTCTCAAACTAAGTATGCGCATATAATGTTTGATCAATATACATAAACTGAACATAAAGTAAGATATATTCATGTACACAAACATTTGTTTTAATGGCAACCGAACCTCGTGACCCTTGCTAGTGCATTCTTGCTATCCATACGTTCACCAGGTTTGTCGTACAACATAAATTGCATACAAAGAAAAAAAATATGTCACTTGACTAAATAATTTAATATCATCATCAGCAACCTATAACTCACTCCTCTCTTGGGATATGGGTCTGCCTTCAATAAAAGGAAGGTTTTATGGCATGGCAACGCCAATCTATAATGCAGCTGTGAGCTCGAATAGCAACATTTTAAAGATTTTTTTGTTTTTATTCTACGAGTATCAGACAAACATGCGGTCCGCCTGGTATGAAGCGGTGATCATAGCCTATTGACGCTTGCAACATGACGCCGACTGTCAACTAACGTTAACGACCAGGGGGCCTTCCGCCGAAACTGTAGCCGATTGCCATCAGATTTTTTGATTTCGATAATTAGTTTTCTGTTTAAATTTATGATAAGTATTTTATTACTATTAGTACTAATTTAAGGTGTAGTTAGATTTTCGCAATCAAAAAATCCGATTGTAATCTGAGCTTAGACTATAGGACCCCAGAGCCCGCCGGTTCTGTATGTATGTACATAATCTGTATCTATAAACGCAACCTTTACTGACTGATCTATCAACGCATAGCTCAAATCACTGGACGAATCGTGTTGGCACAAATTCAGAAATCCTTTCTTAGCGGATGCCTATACCAAATGTATTATTTGTGTAAACACATGCAATGTTGTCAAATAGTGCAAAAATGTACATCCACATTGTATGAAAATCAAGTTTCAATGCTCTTGTTTCTGACAAACATGTGATTAATTTTAAACGTCACTCATCACTCCCTGCAAGAAAAGACAGTATGAAATATATGAACGTAAGTTTCTAGCCTGCGTTAGGTATGATGCACTTTATTCTCAGTCTCAAAGTAATATTGTGATTGTTGACATTTTGTCCAACACACTGTAGTCCCGAACCCGAGTCATTTCGAGTTCGGCATGGCAGTTCTAGTAAGGCAGTATGGCAGTTCGAGTAAGATTGCGTTTTATTGTTGTGCACTCAGTTACATTATTCCAACGAAAAACATCTACCAGTCAGGTACCTATGTATATATATAACATAAATTTCCTAACAGGAAAAATTACCTATATCATTTCACTGAGTAATTTAAATATAACACTGTCATCTAACAATAACATCTAGAACCGACGACATATAAAATATTTTTTGTAGCAACAAGAGAGAATTACCAATCGTTCATACGATTTTGTACTTCTTATTATTGGAATCGATGTGTTAGGTAACAACTCAATGTTTTAGGTCCCCATTAGTATTAGATACTTAAATCCGTGGTGCACGGCAGTTGAGCTTCATTTGACTAGTCACTATAGGCTTTAAATTCTTTATTTGCCATATTGCTGTCTCTCACATTGCTAAGAGGGAAGTCAAATTCCAAAAGCTTCTTACTCCTACTAATTTCTTCTGATTAAATTCGTTGTAAGTTCTAAGGCAGCCGTAGTTTTACCCCCGGGACTGCAATGGACTTCACTGTTCTTTGCCTTTTTTGACGATCGCCGCTGTTAAACCTGGCTACACAGGAGACACAGTAGTGGGAATGTGTTGACCCCTGTCCAGCCAAAAAAACGTATAACATAATACAAAATCATACAAAAATGCATTTTTTTAAAGTTTTTAAGTATCTTTCCTTAAAAACTTAAAAAAATGCATTTTTGCTAAGGGAGACAAAGGGAGCACATTACATAGAGTTGAAAGTCGTTTCTCTCATAAATACGAAAAACACAGAGATTACTGGTAGTCTGATTTAGAGCTGAACTTTGACAATAGTAACAACCCAATGGACGAAGTTTCGGCCCGATCTGATTATTCGCGCCTGATATTGCCTACACAAAAGAATAAAAATACTACGGCACTTACAAACGGTCCGTCGGCAGTCGGCAGCGGCCAGCTATCGAAAAACTGAACATTTACTTGTAACCCACTTTCTTTAGTGTATTTTTCTTTTTAAAACTTTGTAGTCTCGCAGAAGCTGAATCAGACGTAACCGAAAGAGGTATATATAGTATTATATTTTTTATTGAAACCATCATTATGCTTACTAAGGGGACGCGACTGTATTTTTATATTCGAGTTGGGTACCAAACAAGCTTACGGGTCGCCTGATGGGAAGCGGTAATCGTAGTCATATCATCATCATTATCAGCCTGTATCTACACTCTGCTGGCCTTCCCTAATGCTTTCCACCAAATACGATCCTCCGCCTTCCGCATCCAGCCGCTTTCTTAAGGTCATCGGACCATCTAGAAGGAGGGCGTCCAACGCTTCATCGTCCTACACGCGGCCTCCACTCTAATACCTTCCTCCCTAGAGTCTCCCTTGAATAGATGCACGCTATACAAGTAGTATTGCTTACGCGTGTCAACCCCCGTTGCTAATGCATCTCCTCACGACTGGTGACCTCACACACTAGCAAGAACATAATAAAATAAGTTTAAATCTATATAGTGGAGGTAATTCTACTGAGACCGACTGGCCTCGCCATGATTTGGCACAAAGATGATGGTAAGTCCCGTCCCAAATTATTTTTCTTTCTTTTTTTATGAGGAGAGGGCAAACGAGCATGTGGGTCACCTGATGGAAAGTAATCACCACCGCTCATTATAATCAGCAACACCAAGGAGGATCCATTGCCAGCATATGCTCCTTTCTTTCTGTTGACCTCACTCACTCGCAGGAATACAACAACCCCCGAGGGAATTGTTTTTTGGCTGAGGTATTGTGTGAGGTGGAGGTACTTCCCCAGTCGGGCAGCTTATAAAATACGCTATGCCCTACCTCTCTTTTCGCCAGAGCCGCGTCTGTCAGTCAGCAGGATGCACCACGTCCAGGTGAGGTTGGCTTTATCAACATTTCGAAAGTGTAGTAAAGTCGAAAGACAAAACATAGAAATGAACAAGAGCATGATTTATGAAAAGGAGTACACTCCTTTTCAGGATGAATAAGTGCCCGCAAGGGCCTAGAGAATTTTCAATTCGAGCCATTTATAAAGATAACCGAACATCCCATGTACTTTACAATAACACCTACACATTCGACTATAACTGGAAATGAATATGCTGACGAATGAGAAAACAATTTTCAAAGCGAATCATTTTTCACTTCACGTTATGCTACATATTTTATGGTGTAGCATATCAAAATTCAAAGAAACCGTGCATTGCAAACGAAACACTTAATTTTAATAACCACCACTTCCGAATGTTGCTTCCGTGCAATAAAGAACGTTATAAATGGCTAATGTGTACGTAACCGGTCCTTAGATAGTGAACTCTAAGCCATTGTCGTAACGACTACTAAACTTAATAACGTTGCCGGTGGTAACAATATATTTAAGTAATTCCGAGTTTACTCCGCGGGATCTAATAGCCACCGAAGGCAATGTTTAAACGCTTTCTTCAGTTCCGTTTCTTTTGTGTAATTACTATGTGTGGGTGGTTCATATACGTAACGGAACTAACTGCTAGTGCTATCTGAGTATAACGGTACGGGTACAGAATTTAAGTGATCTTATTTGGTGGCCGGCGAGGCGATTGAGCCACCCGCGTGTACCCCGCGCGTGTTGCGAATCGACAATGTCTGGCTACCTGCCCTGCCATTTTGCCTAATTATTACTTAGAACACCTTATTTGGCTTTATTTAATTCTCTCTATTTTGTAGTGTAATAGTTTTTGTACAAATTGCTATTTTCACTTAAGTTAGGTAGATTATATCCCGTTATTATACAGTCTACGTGTTGGATTCAATTTGTATGATTGTTAGGTATTCAGAAGCTCTCCAACCGTAGCTGATATCACTTTATTTTAATTGTAGTTTTAGTAAAGACTAGCATGTCGCCCGCAGTTTCTCTTGCGCAACGCTATATTTTAATTATTATTGGAATAAAATATGACCTGTGCTACTACTGAATAACGAAGCTGTATATAAGTGGTAAAAAAAAATTAAAATCAGTTCAGTAGTTAATCGATTTGCAACAAAAACTTTATCGATTTGAGAAAAATAAAATTCACTTTATATTATTTGTATAGATTTTACTAATTAATTTGTTGGTACTCGATTGGCATGGAACAAGATGGAGAGAGGATTCTGCCTATCCATAATAATTTAGCAAAACAAGCTTACACCGCGTACTGAAAAAAATTTGCTTTAACTTGTAGGTGAATGTCATTTTCAGTATATGTGTTTCAGAAATTAGTTAAGTACGGATTGATAATGAATGAATTTGTCATTATGTAGATGGCTGTTCTAAATAAACATCTAGAGATAGCCTGCGGAGGTCTCGCGGGAAAGACTTACACGTTTTGTACAGAAGACCGTGGCAGCCAGAACAATGTCTTTTGCATGTATCTTCTGTTTCAGATACTGGACATGCGTAGAGAAGACCGTAGCAGGTGGGGGAGAGCGATCAAAGCAGCCATGGCAGTTACGTGCTCTACTAATGGAAGAGGATGAGTTTGAAACTTGATGTAATATCTACTATATAAAAATAAGTCGGGTTTTCCTTCCTGACGCTATAACTCCAGAACGCACGAACCGATTTCCACGGTTTTGCATTCGTTGGAAAGGTCTCGGGCTCCGTGAGGTTTATAGCAAATAAAATTCTGGAAAAATTTGAAAAGAAAAACGGGAAAATCTTTTTTCACATACAGCATAAAACGAAGCCATCTGGTGGCGAAACGGAGTTCGCCGGGTTTGCTAGTTCTTTATAAATAAATGATCACCGCTAAACTGTATTTTTCGGAGGATCGTATCTGGTGGAGGGCATTGGGGAAGGCTTATATCCAGCAGTGGGTAGATACAGGCTGATGATGATGATGATGATGAAACTGTATTTTATGTTCGTTAAAACAATCCATACTAATATTGTGATAGAGCTTTTATTTGTTTGTCCTTCTTCACGTCACAAGGAACCAATCGATTGACATGATTTAATTACGGGGATAGTTAGAGGTATGGAGAGTGGCATGGGATACTTCTTATCCCGGAAAATGAATTAATCCCACGGAAAAAATGTTTTATTAAAATAACGACCACGCAGGCAATATCATCAGAATTAAAACCCACAACAAATTTACAGTGTCGGAAAATCGAAGTGTATAGTTGTTGATTTTAGTTCGCCACAGTTGGAGTTGGCTAGTCGCAGTATCGCCGAGCTAAGTTCAGCCATCTGACTATTAGCATTATCAAACTTTTATACAACTCGGCTGTACGGAAACATCCTTGGATACGCCTATGATTTATTTTAAAGATTCTAACTTCAGTTGGAGCAGGAACTTATACCGTGCTTGAGTACGCAATTATGTTATTATTCCGAGGTCGTGGGTTCGATCCTCGCACGAGACAAATATTTATGTGCATGAACATGGTGTTTTTTATTTTTATTTACAAAAAATGTATTTAAGTAAAATATCGATTATCTAGCTTTGGTTAATTTGAGACTAGATTTATTTCATCGTCGTTAACGCTTATTCATTCTACTGCTGGTACACGGGCCTCCTCTTAATCGAAGGGGTTTAGAGCATACTCCACCACGTTACTCAACTGCAGGTTGGCGGAGGCCAGTGTTTTCAAGCCGCCAAAAGGCTGAAACTAACTTGGATTAACGACTGTTGTCTAATAACAATAGCCGGGATCGACGGCTTAACGTGCCCTCCGAAACACGGAGGAGTTCGTGATAAATAAACCCATCCAAGGACAGGCTACGGTTGACGTTGCTTAACTTGCGTGTTCTATTAGACTGACACGCGCAACAACGCCATCGTGCTCCATTAATTTATTATTATTTATTTATGGTTTATTTTCTAATTAGTTTTCTGTTAAAGTAAGATACCAATTCATCCCGTGTTATATTTACAAGTCAATGCTAAAACAGGCACTGAAAACATTACTTTCAGTTGAATAAATTCCGAACATAAATAGAAAGAAAAGTACTCATAATAGCTCAGTAGGAAACAAGGAAAAAAACTGCTAACTGTACGTAATTTTATGGAAAAGTAGACAGATCAAATTGAACAATATAGAACTTGATTAAACATTTTTCAACTGCTACCGAGCTGACCTAATTACATGAATGTTCTATTTATTACCAAGTCAATATACATTTTCGTATAACAACAACCGATCTACAGCATTTGTTGTTGTTCTACAGCATTGCCCTCAAATTCAATTAATTCTAGCAATTTATATTTGAATGTAACCACAGACATATGAAACTGTCGAACAAGCTTTATATAACTGTCTATATTTATATATAGATTTATTTTATACTATCACGGGTAGCAGACAAGCATACGGCCTACCCGATGTGAAGCAGTTACAGTGCCATATCAACGCCCGCAATATGAAATATCGCTCTTGCACCGGCACCCCCGGTGCCAACGCAGCAACTCCTCACTTTCTGTTGACCTTTACAATTTCCCCAGTCGGGCAGCTTAAATAATGTGCTATACCTCTCTTTTCGCCACAGCCTCGTTTGTCAGTTACCAGGGTGCACCACGTGCAGCAGAGGTTGGCTTTGGTTCAAAGATGTTGATGAACCACTAATATTCCAAAATTTGGATTTAATTATAAAAACATCGGACGCGCAGCATGCGCCACCATAGCGAATTTTCTTTTTTTCGAAATCCCGAATTGATATCGAAAAACCAAGGTCACTTTATATTACTACTTTTTGATGCTCTACACGAATCCGAAGTCAGGATTTCTAAATTTTGAGTTTCATGGCAACGGACAGACAGAACGACCGGACGATTTCATAAGCTCAATGAATTTCGCTGAATATCTTGAGTATTCTTGAACTGTGCGTTGGAGGCGTTGGAGCGCAGCTCTATACTTATTTAAAAAAAAGCTGCTAGTGCTCTAAGCATTTATCCAAAATTTGCTTCGTCTTCTGGACATTGCTTATATATATTGCTTATTTTAGATGTCAATCCAAACAAATTCTAGGTACTACCAGTAAGTTCATCAAAATAAGGCTGTTTAATTATGAAAAGTAACAAGCATCATACATACATTCGGGTACATGAGAACTTGTTCATTTCGCTCGCATGCTCAAATAACTAATGGAAGCCTATACATGCTAGAGTACTAGAGTCGTAAAATTTAACGATCTCAATAGTTTTTCTCTACATACGTTCACAATTTCATTCATTCTGGGAGTTGAAAACGAGAAGCCATGACGGTAATATTTCTGATACAGAGAAACATCCCACAAAAATGAATAATGTGCTCATACTCAGACCCATCTCCATCTACAAAGCTTTATCAATTTCTGAGAGTTCATACTAAACCCTTCCCTACCCTCGATAATTTGACGTTTCTTCTAATTTTCTATATATAAAATTGGAATATCTGTAGTAATATGGAAATAAATATTAGGTCATTAGAACGTAAAGAGATGCTGCTTTAGCAGCGATAGTAGTACCACAATATAAATAATAGTACTACGTACTGTATGGCCACTTTCTCCCGCTCTCACCAGGTGACCTCACCTCCCCTCTGAGTCGAGTGTGGAACCGATCGCAAGGGCTACCACGCGGCACCGCGTGTTACGAAACATCGTTCGTAGTATATAACCTATTCTCAAATTAATTCGTTGAACTCTTTGTTTTCATTTGAAAGTCAATTTATTTATTCCAGTTTTAACAATTTTGGGGTGTAAGCGGTTCATCAACATCTTTGAAACAAAGCCAACTTCACCTGCACGCAGTGCACCCTGCTGACTGACAAACGAAGCTCTGGCGAAAAGAGAGGTAGGGAGCGTAATTGTTAGCTACCCGACTGGGGTATGTACCTCCACCTCACAGAATACCGCAGCCAAATAACATAATAACCCTTAAGGGTTGTTGTGTTCCTGCGAGTGAGTGAGGTCACCAGAAACGAAGGAAATGCTGCGTTGGCAGCAGGGGTGGCGGCGCGCGAACGATATTATATGTTGCGAGCGTTAATATGGCTACGGAAGCCGCTTCACATCAGGTGGGCCTTACGCATAAATAAATAAATAAAAAAGTATAATAAAAAATTTAAAAAACTATGAATTTTACATATTCGGTCGTCGAAATGATTGATTCGACAATTCGACGTTTTTAAAGTTTTTGGAAATTTAATGCTGATATTTATTCCACATTTTCAATAGACAAGTACGGCATCCGATTCTATAATGACCAATTACAACCCGCGTGAAACATTTAGTGTACCCTGGTAACGTACCTGGATTTAATAAATAAATATTTCTGGACAAATTACATATCGGCATCTACACCCAAACTACTATAACTTAACTGTGCCCAAACTAGGCAAAGCTTTTACTATGGGTACTAGATCACTGATGTAGTAGGTACTTTAATCCTTTTTTTATGTAAATACATAGGTACATAAAATACATATAAAACACCCATACCAAGACAAACAGACACGTTCATAGACACAAATGTTTGTCTTGTGCGGGGATCGAACCCTTGTCAAAATTGCAATGCTAGTAGCAATGCAGTAGTAGTTAATGCAGTCTCATAATCACAATCATTCAAAATAAATGTTTATTATTACAATATTACCTAAAGTATAATGTTTTACGTCACAGCGCGAGGTACCCACTTTGTTATGCAGTAAACCCTAAGGCATCTACACACGCATTTGCACGTGTACATACGTGGTCTGTTTATGTAGTAAATAGTTTTTTTTTTTTTTGTAGAAGTGGCCAGGGTGTGGTAGTAGCATACAAGCAATACGGCTTAGAAGCTACAATAGGCAACGGTAACCGCTATACATCATGCAGGTTATGTTCTTGTTTGACATCCGACTTCAGACTAATAAAAATGGCAAACTGTCTTCTAAAATACTATATCTACTACTATAAAATATATTTATGAGATACTAGCTAGCTTTTGTACATTAAATATAATTTACATTTTTTTTTAATATTGTAATATTAATATATTCAACCAATAAATAAGCGTTCTGGAAGGTAGGCACTATTAGCAAATAAACAAAATATTGTTGTTTTGGATGGAAGGTCAGTCGAAAGCCAGGGAAGACATCTTCCTCCACGGCAAGTCTTCAAGGCTTCTGCGTGTCTTCAGGAGCTGCTGGGTCAGGACTACATAGGCTGGTATTCTGTGCACTGCTGCATAAATAAAGATTACAAATGGTTTTCCACTATAAGCACATAACAAAATAACTAAAAAGTAATTGCCGATATTAATCGTGTTAGAAAATGGAGTATCCAAATGAGAGCCTGCTATTTCGATGAAATCAGGCACACAGATTCATATTATTCTATCAGACATTATTAAATGAATACGTACAAATCCCTTAAAATATAATCACTTCTTAACATACACAATACATTTCCCCCTCCATTTATACCTCCAATCATAACATCATTCTCAACATAATCATTCATCTTAATTAATTTAAATAAAATAAGCATTATTCATCACTCTCACACACCATTATTATCTCTCAACCACCTACCTATTCTACACACAATCACACACTAACACGCATATAACTCGCAACACTGTGCACATAAACCTGATGTCTTACGTCTGTGGCTACATTTGCTACGGCTGTGGCTACATTTGCTACGACTGTGGCTACATTTGCTACGACTGTGGCTACATTTGCTACGGCTGTGGCTACATTTGCTACGGCTGTGGCTACATTTGCTACGGCTGTGGCTACATTTGCTACGGCTGTGGCTACATTTGCTACGGCTGTGGCTACATTTGCTACGGCTGTGGCTACCATAGCTAAGGCTATGGCTACGATAAGTTTGCTTATGGGTGTGATGGCTACACTCCCACGCGGCTGTAGCCGGACCGATGCGATGCCACCCAGCGGCCGCGACTATATACAATAAGAACAGTATGTGCACAAAATACAGGAAACCCAAAAAGCTAGCTCATACCTATACTTCAGTTTTAACCGACTTCAAAAAGGAAGAGGTACTTAATTCGATTGTACTTCTTTTTTATGTTGATTACCTCAGATCTTCTCATGCGGACCCATTTAAAATTTAATCAAGATATAACAAGTAGTTATACTTAATAATGCGTATTTGATTGATTTCGATCAATGAAAGTTATTATATAAACCTAAACATAGGTAAAAATGATTTAAGCTCTTACTTTGAAGATAAATATTAAGTTTGAATCATAAGGAAATACAAAAGTGGGTGGACTACTTTGTTTATTTCCACGTGAAAAAGCCGTAAGCGGACTTTAGTATGAGTATATAATAATTGTTACTTTGATCATTATGACAAACTTAGAGTACACTAAGATCATTTCTGAATTTCACAGCACGCATACGAGAGTATACTAAGAACAGCTTGGAGTATTTCTGAATTCCACAGAACTCATACGAAGCTATTTACGATGGCTAAAGTCCAATTATTACCACAGTGCAGTATGTGCGCGAAAGTTCACCAACACTCGTATGGCGGCATTATCCGGGCCCATCGCGTGTCTAAGTGTTTAATTACTCTGCCTTTGTTGTTATAAACAGTGCCACAAGCCGACTCTAGCGCGGACCGCATCTGCGGCAACGCACCGACATAAATTGCTGACCGAACGCCAAACCCGCCTAAGCAAATTCACCCAACCCCTCTAATCTGACACTTTTAAATGGATTACTTCGGAAGTTAGTACGAAAACAGATGGCTATAGAGCTCGAGATTCTGAGCTGTTCCCGACTTGTCAACTAATCTGAGTAAGAAGGTGTTAAGATTTAGACTCCTCACGTAACTACATTAAGTTTTCCATTTAATCTATCTACGAAAAGCTGGATGAAAAGGAATTCAAAATTACAATTTACCTATCAGTGACAAAAGTACTTTAGAGCGAAAGCTAATCTCACTTACACGTGGTGCACCTTGCCGACTAGCGAAGGAGGCTCTGGCGTAATAGAGGAAGGGTATTGTGACGAATTTGAAGCCGCGCGACTGGCTAAGTACCTCCACCTCACAGAATACCGCTGCCAAAGAAGGTGCCGTTGAGAGTGGTTGTGTCTCTGCGAGCGAGTGAGTTCATCAGAAAGGAAGGAGTTGCTGCGTTGGCAGCGGGGGTCATGGCGCGCGAGCGATATTTCATGTTACTACCGTTAATATGGCTACGGTAACCGCTTCACATCAGGCTGGCCATGTGCTTGTCTGCCAGCGAACGTACGACAAAAAAAAGCATAATATGGCAGGTAGACTCGTAAGGTTTACTAAAAAGCCGGGGCGGGTCCGCTGGTAAATAATAAACGGGACGGCTAACTAAAATCCCTTTGTGGCTTTTATATTTGACATAGTGTAAGCGTGCATGCTATAAATACAATCTTTTAACAAAGCAAGTACGCTTGCCTGTGAAATGAAAAACGATTTATTTATAAAATGCTAATGCTGAAGATATTTTTACCCGTAACAACATAAGTCGACACGATTATTTAAAACATTTCTTGAATAACTTTCATTTCCATAGTGACTTTCTTGCTAATTTAGTGAGCGTATGTGAAGTAGGACACTGTTGCCATCCATCTAACATAAACGGGAACAAAAAGTCCTGAGTGTCAGATCGGCATTCCGGGATCACCGACTGGCTGCCGACTAACGGGACTTAACGGGATAATCCCGTGATTAGGGAGGTCGACGCCACTCTCGCTCTCATTTGCCCAAACTTTCATGTTTAGGCGGAAATAAAATTTTATCTGGCATTGTATCGAAGTTTTTTTGTAACATTTTTTTGTAGGTACAGAAATATGTCTGTTTATTGAAATAAGCGGAAGTGTTTCAGAAAAATACATTTGTAACAATCATTAATTTGGTTGCATCGTTGTCACTTAATACTAACAGAGGCTAGGATTTGGTACTATGATTAATCTAGTTCGAAAACTGACACTTAAGATCAGTGGTTATCAACCTGTTTTGATATTAAATTAACTAATTAAACTAAACGGATCAATTACGCGGAGAACGCGGATCCCCGCACAAGACAAATATTTGTGAGTAACATGTCTGTTTGTCTTGGTCTAGGTTTTCTATGTATTATATGCATGTATTTAAGCTTAGTATTAGTTATCTAGTACCCACAGTACAAGCTTTGCTTAGTTTGGGACTAGATGACGACGGTGTGAAGTTTGTCCAGGAATATTTTATTTATTTATTTTAAAACGCTACTCAAAGAAGTTAGAAGAAAAAATATCCAAAACACATATTTTGACGACAAAATTCTATATATTTCTTCGCAGGTCGTACGCATATATATAACCTCCTTTTGGTATTCGTCGCTTTCGGATAAAAATAGGAAGCTGTTTTACCCGTGTCTCAGTATAAGTAATAGTACTAACGTACTAATACTTACCGTATTTTATACTTACATAATTATGTCAGAAAATTTGACATTTTTGAATGGAAGAGAGTCACCGCCATCTTTACTACCAAAGCCAACCTCGCCTGCACGTACTTCGCCCTGCTGACTAGCTTACAAAGCTTTGGCAAAAGAGAGGTAAGACATGCCAAGTCTGAAGGATTCCGTACGTAGCATCATTATAATTTTGATATTTTTCATCATAAATAAGAAATAATGCGTCGGAAAAAATAAATAAAATATATTTTGAAATGTGCACATCAAGCCTTTTCATTATGATACCCCATTTGAACTAGTAGCTTCAATTTGAAATTTCGACCTCCGAAAAATATAGACCCCCTATTTTTTAAGATTTAATTACAGATGTATAGTTTTGAGATTTATTCTTGTACTTGTAGTCTATGTTACTTGCCAAACTAACTAACTATGTTACTTGCCAAATTTCATAGTTCTAGGTCAAGGGGAAGTACCGCATAGGTTTTGATTCCCTTGAGAATGTGTCGAAATATGCATTACCGTATTTTTTTACGTAAACTTAGCAGTTTGATTTTTTTACACTTAATGGTACCGTAGACCTGAGTATACAGTTCAAATTTCAGCTTGATACCTCCACACATTCTCGACGTAGAAGGTCTTGACAGACAGGCGGACGGGCAACAAAGTGATCTTATAAGGGTTCCGTTTTTCCTTTAGAGGTACGGAACCCTAAAAACAAAAGTCTTATAAATCAAAAAGAAGCGAAGTCTAGAAACATTAAAAATAGGCAGTGGGTCATATTTAGTAAGATTCAATGATGGCATTCATTCGATGATGTTGTAAATATTATGCCACAAACGTACACGCGAAAAGTGAGATAATTGTCTTCACTCGCAATTAGTTCGCACAAGCAAGCCGTCGAAACTGACATTTGTGACAATTACAAAAATGTACAATTTATGTTGATCTATTAAAGTACAATTAGTTCGCACAAGCTAGCCGTCGAAACTGACATTTGTGGCAATTACAAAAATATACAATTTATGTCGATATAATAAAGTATGAAGACGCGAGTGATCCTCCACGAGGACAATCCATAATTGGGGTGTGAGATTGCGGGTGAGGAATTTATAAATTATATAGGCGGGTAGACAGAAAATTATTAATTTATTGGAAGAACTCCAAAATTAAGCCACTGTAAAATAAATAATTAAATCATTGTAATATGGCGAACAAATTCCACTAATTAAGAAACTCAAAAACAATCAGATGGGACATATCAAAAGGGATTCGGCGAGGACGTGGTGCGCGGCCGCCGATCGTTCGAAAAGAAAAGACGATCCAACATGGCCGCCCCGGTACCATCGACACGACGCTCCGCTAGAGTGACACAATCTTTGGTTCACTCTCAATCCAAAAAACATCAGTTGATCGATGCACCGTCAAGTATTATAATATATAATACCACAGTATAAGTAATAGTACTACGTAATAATACAAAAATCCAAGAAATCACATATCACAAAAACAATAATATTTGATGTTAACGCGTATTTTAGGGTAATTTCATATTTTTTACAAAAAAAAAAGCGCCATTGCGCCGTATTCATAGAGGGAAAGAGAAAGCAAGTATAATAAAGCGCCGAAATGATAATATAGATTGTTTTCTGACACAATTTCGTATGGGTATACCATTTATAGTATTTAGTATAGTAGTATTTATTATCTATAGTATTTATTACATCATGGAATTCATTAATATTTCTGAGGCCCTCAAACCAGTGGTATCTGTAAGCTGCGATAAAGCAATGGGGTAAAGACTTTTATCAGCAATCTTATCCGAAGTCGTTAAAACAGTCGTAAAAATAAAGTTTTAATTTGAACCTTTGAAGGTATTTGTCGGACTTTCTTATGAGCTCTGAAATTAATAACAGTACAGCGTGGCCTTTGAATCACGTTTGCATCTCCAAGCGACTTTACTTAACTAATTAGTTTAATTAACGGCAGTCGCTAGACTTCTCTCAATACACGTCTATGAACTTACATTTAGATGTTTTTGTGTATATTTGTATACGCTGCGGGTGTTGGTTATTTTTGATAATTTTTTTTTCAATCATACTAAAGTTTAAATAATTAACAATTATATATAAAATATTGAGCATCTCGATAACCCAACGGCGCCATCGAGCTCCTTTATTTTTTTGTTGATTCGTTGCGCGTGTCACGAATCTATAACGCAAGTTATACAACGTCGACCGTAGCTTGTCTTTGGATGGGTTTATCTCGAACGCCTCCGAACTGAGGGCACGTTAAGCCGTCAGGCCCGGCTTTCTGTGGTCATTACATGATACTCATTAAGTCAAGTCAGTCAAGACATTTGGACAAGTTGGAAATACTGCTCTGAGTGAGTTAGCGTGAGTGTGAGTGTGTGTGCCAAATAATTACACACACATACACTCGAAAAACATAAGGATCTCGTCTTCGTCAGTCATGTATAAACAGAAAGGTAAGTATCCGTCAGTTGTCAAACTTCTAGGCACAATACTTACCATAAAACGCTTTGCTTTGAATTCCAATAAAAATTTTTTGACTTGTTGAATTATTGGATAATTTGTTTGGAGACTCTCGCAAAACCATTTGCGTATGATGCGTGTTCGATCAATGCTTTTGTTTTTAAGTTAAGTGCGCTAGCATCGACAATCTTTGTTCGATTATTTCGCCATGCAAAAATGAAACATCTATGTTCAATATTGAAACATCTGATACCTACAAAAAGTCAGTCGAACAAAAAATATAAATAAATAATAAAGAGACCTGCCAGAAGATCTAAAAAAAATAGGACATGAGCAGCTATTCTCCTCGCAGTTGAATCCAGCTGTAATATTATTCTTACTGAGATTTAAGCTACTTTTCATCTCTTCTAGGAGCTTTGATCTCGGATATTTATAAATTCCTTTTTCTTAATTTTTCACTGAAGTCTCCCTTTAAATTACTGCAGTAATACAACTTTCATTGTAATAATATATCTATTTAATTGACACGAAAATGGAACGTTAGTAACGCACAAGAACAATATTCATAGTGATATAGAAAAATTCTATAGTGCCTTATACAAATCGAAGGCCCCGAAGGTAATTCTACGATACGAAATACTCGCACCGCTCTTTACGCACTATACTAAAAACTTGCCCGAGATTAGTAACTACGAGATCGAAGCCGCAATTAAAGAACTGAAGAACAATAAGGCGCCGGGAGATGATAGTATAGCTCAATTTGAGCTCAATTTGGGTACCATCATCTCATCATAGGAGCTGGAAAACGGTTTGTCATCGAACTGAAAACTCTATTTAATTAATGTCTGTATATATCACCAAATGCATGGAACAACTCATTGGTAAAGATTCTGCACAAAATGGAACCAAAGACTTGTTAATTTGTAATTACAGGCCGATCTCCTTGCTCCCGTGTATGTAGTCTCGATTAGATGGATTTCAACTCGTTGAGCAAGCAGAATTTTGTAGTTGACGTAACATTGCATTTGCACTTTGGATTACATCCACACTTGATAGTGTGGCGTCTGATAGACGACTTATTCAAAACTAAAATGAGTATCAGTAGCTACTATGTATGGCGTTTATTGATTTTAAAAAGGCTTTTGACACTGTAGAGATATGGACCACGCTACAGGCACTTCAACGATGTCAAGTGGACTATAGATATGTCGAGACAATTCAGTCTATTTATAGAAATTGTACTAAGACTAATACCCTAATACTGTGAAAGTAATGGGAAAGACAAACCCCATAAAAATCGAAAGGGGAATACGTAAAGGAGACACAATTTCACCAAAATTGTTCACCAACCTATTAGATGACTTCTTTAAGACCCTTGAATGGAATGGACTGGGAATTAGCTTCGATGGTTCATACCTGTCACACCAACGTGTTGCCGACGATATTGTTATCATCACACAATTACTTCGTTGGCAATAGTATGTCGTAGTGTGGGTCTCAACATGAATCTCGACAAAAACATGATTACGGCAAACAGACCTATCATCACCATCCTTACTGTACAAGGTATAAAATTTCCGGTAGGTAAGGAGTATACATACCTGGGACAAGCCATAAATATGGAAAATGAGTGGGACGCTGAAGTCAAAAGGATACTTGGCTGGGCTAACTTTGAATAAATGAGCAATGTCTTTAAATATAATAGACATCAACACTAAAAACAAATACCTTCAACCGATGCATATTACCAAAGCTAACTTATAATTGCTTACCGATTCTGTCATGGGGAGAATAAAGGTGGCACAAACGAGATAAGATCCGATATTGAACGGAAAGTTTCAGACCACTATGATGATGGGTCACACTTCTAATACTCGTTATTTAAATGACTTGCTTAGATTTTGATATGTTCGGAATTAACCATTAAAAATGTAAGAATTTCTATTTACTATTTTTTTTTTTCAGATCATTTTAGCTGGTTACAGTAGATTTTTTTTCTAATAAATAGGGTTCCAATTTAACAAAGTTAGAATAACATGTTTTACTACCCGATTCTATCCCACAATTTAATTTAAGTTTAATTTTCTTTGATGATCGCGTATACCATAATATGAGTTTAGAGAAATTATAGCTTAATTATACCTATGTAAATATAGCTATTCTCATAATTAAAATATAATCAAAAAACGCATGTATATACACAGTACGAATCACAATATGAAACTTTAAATCTTAATTATGACCGAAAATTAAATAAACTAAGAATAGTGATCTGATCGCAATCAGAATTAATATTAATTAATTAATGAAATCAAGTATACAAATTTCAGTCAATTCATAATTGAATCTTGATTCGGTCAACTTTCATTCTCTGATGTAAAATAATTACGAGTATTGGCCTTCTGACGAATAATTTTCATTTGTCAAGCTGTGGAATGAACTGCTTGTCGAGGTTTTCGCAGGAGACTACAGCATGGGGTTCTTCAAAAAGGGCGTGAAGAGGTTTTTACAGGGTCGGCAACGCGCGTGTGATGCCCCTGGTCTTACAGGCGTCCATAGGCTACGGTAACTGTTTTCCATCAGGCGGGCCGTATGCTTGTTTGCCACTCTAGTGGTATAAAAAAAAACTCGACGGAAATTGCTAATTAGATCATATTACAAGCTATTATTTAGTTTCACCGCAGTGTATTTAACCGCTGTATATTTAAAAATCTCGCAAGTTAAATTTGATCCACTTCCCAATATTACATTGGACTGAAAATGTATATATTCGTTGCATTTGCATGACAATGCATGTTCAGCTAATTGCCGACATTTTTAATCCAGCCGCCATAAAATGACGATATATGATTTCTGCTTTAACTCCTATGACATCACATGAAAGGGTTTATCTGTTAAATACAGTAAGGAAACTCTTTTGATTCTTTTTCTCTTATTAACAACTAAAAAAGCTACATAAATTTAATTTTTGTTCATTCTTGTTTTTAAAAAGAAATCGTTTTAAAGAAATGACGTTTACTTCTTTAATAGTATTCCAAAAAGATTTTTCACGGAGTCTTCATATATATTGTTTACAACAAATTTAAGCGATTACATTCATCGATCAACTTCTTTTTGAATATTTGAAACTTAACTTTTAGCACACCTATGTCTGATCACATGTATGGCGTCGATTCGCTATGCGGCGGCGCTGTGGCTGTATCGTACCTGTGAGCGGCAAACGATTCATCGCCGTCTGTTGTTCCACGTCCCGTCCACTACCGATCTAAAATTGAAAAAAACCTTGATTGGCTGCAGTCCGAATTCGAACAAATCGGCTACCAATTTTCTCTGACTTCAAAGGCCGTCCAAGCTATGATTAAAATTAGACTTTTATCATCTGCTCTTTTGCGTTTTCCGATCCATTAATTTCAAATTAAGCTTCAAATATCAGTACACCGGTCTTGATAACCGCAGGGAATACATTGTGAATCTTAACTACGTATGCTGACAGATTACCTGTATCATAATCAACGTAAGTTCTATAAACAATTCATATGTGAGCAACTGATACCCTGCCGCTTTTCCACAAGTTTAATAATTAACCGTCCATAATAAAGTAGCTACGGTTTACTTTGTACGGGTTCTAGCGGTAATATTGTACGTAGAAAACAGTCAGTCACTTTAATAATAAGCACATAATATTTTATGTTAAATTTTATTTTATGCATGGTTTAATTAAACCTAACAAAGACTGCTTGCCGTGGTTACTTAAGTTTCGAAATAACTAATAAGATTTCCTAAATTCTGCACGCGACTTCGCCCCAAGCCAACAGTTATAAAATGTATCCTACGAGTATATACCATCACATAATCGGTGTGCTAAATTCCATCCAAACCTTGACGAGTAAAGTCACAAACTTATATACATAAAACAATTATTTAATGAATTATTTAAACGCAAACTGTTCCTTTAGTTAAAGAAAGAAAATTTTTATTTATTTAAACAATTCTTTAATTACAAGTAATTAAAACTTTAATTACAAATATAAAAAATTATTGCATGACATGTATTGTTGAAATTTATATATCTTATCCTATAAATTACTCCCGAACAGAATCGATGTGCTAAATTTCATCCGAATCCATTCATGCGATCAGCAAATATCCATACTTACATCCTACCTCACAAACATTCACTTTCTGGGGTTCCGTACCTCAAAAGGAAAAACGGAACCTTATAAGATCACTTTGTTGTCCGTCTGCCTGCTGTCTGTCTGTCAAGATCCTCCATGTCGAGAATGCGTATCAAGCTTAAATTTCAACTATATACGTCTACGGTCCCATGAAGTTGTAAAAAAATCAAAATGCTAAGTTTACGTAAAAAAAAAGATACGGCCGTTTATTCAGCAAAAAACGCATATTTCGACACATTCTCAAGGGAATCAAAACTCATAGGGTACTTCCCGTTGACCTAGAACTATGAAATTTGGCAAGTAACATCGTTATAGACTACACGTACAAAAATAAATCTCAAAACTATACATTTGTAATTAAATCTTAAAAAATAGGGGGCCTATATTTTTTATAGGGGGTTGAAATTTCAAATTGAAACTACTAGTTCAAATGGGGTATCATATGAAAGGGCTTGATGTGCACATTGCAAAATATATTTTATTTATTTTTTCCGACGCATTATTTCTTATTTATAATGAAAAATATCAAATTAATAATCCTACGTACGGGACCCTCGGTGGGCGAGTCCGACTCGCACTTGTCCGGTATTTTTTACGAGACGGCACTTTTGTAATACATCGGTTACCATAGCTTATAGATAATAGCAATAAAAGGAATATTGGTCACACTCACGCAACACCCCGCTGCTAACGCAGCATCCCTCACTCCTAGTGATCTCACTCCCTTATAGGAACACATCAAACCTCAAGAGTAAATATCACATCACAGAAATCACAGTTTAACGGTAACCACGTACAGATTAAGATGCCTTTGACTCTAAAGCAGAGGTTCCCAACCGGTAGTCCGCGGACCACTAGTGGTCCGTGAGAGGGTAAATTATGGTCCGTGATACAAACTTATAATGTTCTTACATTATAATAATAATAATAAATTTTTATTTCAGACAGAGTCCATAAATTTAGTTAGTATTGGATTTAGTAACAGTTTTGGCCTTAGACTACATTAGTACTGTTAGTAAGATACAGTCTGTATTTAAATACAGCAATAATCTCTGTATCATACAGAGATTATTGCTGTATCTATTTATTTTACTAGCCCTGTGGCAATCCTGATCCAGTGGTGCTGGATTGGACAGTCAAACCGCGCAGCAATGGACTTCAGAATACTGTTGCAACTCTTGTGTAGTCTCTGCATTAGCGACGCTACCCTTTTACGACGAATCGCGTAAAAATCGTCTATTTGTGCTTCCGCAAACATTCTAGACGCACTACAGTGCGGTGGCAACCTTAACAACATTCTGAAGCCATTGTTATACTGTATACGCAAAGCGTTGTAAGCTCTCTGCGTGTATGACATCCACAGGCCGCTCGAGTAAAATGATTGACAATAAGCTTTGAAAAGCGTTTTTTTTTACTTCTGGTGTGCATCGAGCGAACCTGCGCACAATCATATTAGCCCTCACCGACAACGCTCTGCGCTCCCTCTCAATGTCCATATCATCCTTTAGATCACTCGTCACTACATGACCCAGGTATTTGAAATTGTCAACCAGCTTTAATGCTGTACCGTTAAGGTACACCGGAGGCACATGATTTGGTTGACGTTTCCCTGCTTTAAAGATAAGGATTTTACTTTTGTCAGTGTTGTACTTCAAGCCATGTGCCTTCGCATAGGTCTCACATATTGACAACAATTTTCTCAAACCATTCATTGAGGGGCTCAGAAGTACCATGTCATCAGCATAACTAATATTATTTAAGCATGTATCGCCTACATGGCATCCGACATGTGCACTGCCGAGCTCCCCAATCAGCTGATTGACATATAGGTTAAACAAAACGGGTGAACTCAGACCACCCTGTCTCACTCCACACTCCATTGCATATTCATCAGACAATGTACCGGCCCATCTCACCTGATTTTTTTGATTACCATACCAGAATTTAAGCAAGGAGGTACATTCAGCAGGTACACCAGCTTCTCCCAACCTGTCCCACAGTATGTCATATGAAACCAATTCAAAGGCTTTGGACAGGTCGAGAAAACATGCATATACTGGTGTCCTTCTCGCTGTATAGTATCCCACAGTGTGTTTAAGGCTCAAAATTGCACTTTCTGTCGATACCCCAGCCTTGAATCCAAATTGTGCATCATGTAATTTTACTTTCTCATTAAGAACACTATTCAATAAGTTGTCAAATACTTTAGCTGTAATTGTGGCAAGTGAGATGGGTCGATAATTGTCCGCATCGGATGTGTCTCCCGTCTTATTTTTAACAACAGGCACTACAATAGTTCGAGTTAGCTCGTGAGGCAAGTAGGAATGACAGAGGCAAAAATTAAAAAGCATTGAGAGCACTCGAGGTAAGTGTATCCCCGCATTCCTAAGGTGCTCTACACTTAGACCGTCATGACCAGGAGACTTTCCTTTCTGCATTTTTCTAATACACTTTTTTACCTCCTTTGATGAAATTTTTACATGTCGCTCTGTCATGACGGTTCCATCATCACTCATCCTATGTGACGAAGGACCCAAAGGAGACCGAACAGTGAAGCGATTCTTAAATAATTCAGCAATTTGTTTATGGTCATTAACGCCGCCGATGCTCACAGGAAGGCTAGGTTTTCTGTTTAAGTTGTTTGTATTTTTCCAAAATGCTTTAAAATTTTTGTTATAATGATTTGACGCAATTACATCCATTTTCAACTGTTCTTGTATATTCTGACACCATTTTAGTTTTGCCTTAAAGATTTTTCTAGCTTGTGTCATTTCATCAAAATATTTTCCAGTGCGAGGCTTTCCCGCTTGTAGCCAAATTTTAAATTTCTCCCTAGACTCCCTGTGTGCACCCGCAACGTGCCTGTTCCATCCAGCAACATAACCCCCTTTTCTTAAGCGTTTTTGACCACTGGTCTGTTTAGCAGCCTCAGATAGTACCTGAACAATACTCTCATACAATTTATCTATAATACTATAATGAGCAGCATTTCGACACAGCCCATCACAACAATCACTTAATTCTGATGGAAAATCAATATTTTTAAGCATAGCGTTACATACATCTCTATATCGATCAATTTGCTGTGATGTTCTGTCTCCCCACATTACTCGGTCTAACATTACATTCTTATTCAATAACATTTTAGGCTTAACACAGGACAAGTCACAGTCAACCACCAGTGGAAAGTGGTCAGACCAATACACATCATAAAGCACCTTAACATTTTTTATTGTTTTACTGGCTGATTTTGTAACAATGCAGTGATACAACCACCTGAAACAACCGTGTGCGTCACTTTGAAAAGTAAATGTATCTGACTGTAAACCCAAAATTTCAACATCAATACAATGCCAGCTATGGTCTGAACAAAAATTGGACATTTGATTAAAAAATAACTCATTGGGATGAGCATTGTAATCTCCCAAGATATAAAATGATTCTATTCCATTATTTTCCTCAATTTCTACAATACTTCTTATAGCACTAAGGCACTCGGTAAATATAGGAATATTTTCATTTGAATTTGTAAGCATATACACACTAAATATCACAATAGATCGGTTATTACTTAAGGTTAGTTTCACCGCACATATTCTATCACTATCACAATTAATCACTGACACTGATTCGAAAGTGCGCTTCCTCCACAGTAGTCCGACACCCCCGTAGGGTCTTCCCCGCAGCAGACCTGCCTCTGTATCAACCGCAGATGTGCCTGTACTTCCGAAGTCTGGATCTATGGTACTGAGTAGTGTCAATTCATTCGGCAGAAGCCAATGTTCTTGAATTGCAATGACATCTGCCGACTGGCACAACACTTTAACACCATCAAGTGATCTCTTGATTGATTTACAATTAAAACTGATGAATCTGTTGTACTTATCCATTAGTTATTGTGGAATGCCTCGAGCCTCCTTCATCATTTTTCTTCGTATTGAAGTCAATAAAACGCCTGAAAGCAACTCCAGTCGGCCACAAATTACTATCAAGAAACGTATTAATTTTGAATTTATTGACAAAAATCTTGAATGCATTATAGTTTCGTTCGTATTTCATCTTTATTTTTACAATGGATATTGATTCTCCAGTTTTTTCGCGTATATAGTCGTTTCGTACATTCAGTGTACGTTCGAAATAAACAAAGGCGACACGGTATCGGCTGCCTTAAATTTGTTTGTTTCCATCTCCGTTTTCGCGTTGCCTGTCTGACTAACAAATTTCTGCCTTTTTTTATGTTTCTTGTACTGAACTTCATGCCACTTTTCTTTGTTTTTTCCAATAATTTGAGAATTATGACATATCTTAACTGATTCAGCGAATGATTTTGCGAATTTCGTGTTGGACATTGACCCTTTACTCTTTGACATTGATATCACCGGCGCAGCTACTGCGGCTGTCACTGTCACCGAATTTGACATTGTGTCATTCAAATTACTCACTCCCTGCGTCACCGCTGAGCCGTCAAACTGGTTTCCTAACTTTTTCTCGTCATGCCCTTGCCTCATCTCGCTCGCACCACACGCCGATGCATTATGTCTTATTCTCGGTGTTGATGTTTTGTTTGCTGGCGAGTCATCGATACACGTCGCATGAGCCATTTCATGTGCTAATGTATTCGGAGGGCTGTAAGAGCGGTACGGCTGCCTATCACTCATATTGGTATTTACGTCACAGCACGTCATCGATATTGCCATCGGTCCGCTATCCAACATACATGTACCCCCTCGTTTCATATTTATGTTTCGATGCCCGATGCAAGGTGTTATATTATGTCCATCAGCGAATTTGTCTTCCAATTCCTTTTTCGTGGCATAATTTGACTGGAAATCTTGTATAGACTTTTCCAATAACACTAGTCTTTTAAGTAAGGTTGTCGCATCCAGGTTATCAAAACATATCGGAGGTAGTTTCTCAAGATATTTAGCCACAAAAATAGGCATCTCCTCCGGATCTGTGTCCTTGAATAGGAGTATTATATCATCTAGATTGCGTTGAGATTTACCTTGACGTTTTCTAGTCGTTATCTTTTTGCTCAATGATTCAAAAAGTAACGTCTTGGCTAATTGAATATCAGTTTCGCTGAATGCACTTTCACAAATACGGATTAAGCTATTTTCGTCCATGACATCTATTTTATTCTGTATAAACGACAGAACTTCCGAAATCACAATGTTACAGTTCGAACACTTCAATAATTTTGAAGTTGACATTTTTACACGTACGGTCCTTGAACTCACGCGCACTCGATACGGCTGTCAAACGACGACTGATTATAAGTTAGACACATTCTACTAATATTATATAATAATAATATTAGTAGAATGTGTCTATAAGCGCCAACGAATTCCTATATTCATGTCCGGTCCTAAAACATTTATTTTCCCAGTAAAGTGTTTTCGTCTTTCATTTTCTCGGGTTATGTAACAAAATTATGACATTCCATTTGCACTTTATATAAACAAAGCTTACGGTGACCTGAGTTCTCAATTGGTTTAACATTCACAACCAGAATTGAATCATCTCGCTTTGTGTCAAAGAAACAAGCAATAAAAGTTTTCATTTATTTCTAAAAACGTTTTCGAATTGTCAGTATAATAGAATTAGGCGACTCGCGAAAGTTTCTAGGTCTGTTTGTAATCCTATTGCGGTGGGGTAAGGACTTAACTGCGTCTCTCATAGAGAGGAGACATCATTAGGGCACATCCGATTTTAATTACCTACATTTACAGAATTTAAGCGGATGCCATCGTTGGCCGATGGCGTCGTTGCGTGTATCGGTCTAATCAAACACGCAAGTTAAGCAACGTCGACCGTAGCCTGTCCATGAATGGGTTTGTTCCCGAGCTCTTCCGTGCTTCGGAGGGCTTTTGGGGTGTAAGTATGTCATCAACATCTTTGCACCAAAGCCAATCTCACCTGCACGTGGTGTACCCTGCTGACTGACAAACGAGGCTCTAATGAAAAGAGACCTAGGGTATAGCGTATTTTTTAGCTGCCCTACTGGGGAATTACCTCCACCTCACAGAATACCGCAGCCAATTAACAATTCCCTTGAGGGTTGTTGTATTGCTGCGAGTGAGTGAGGTCAACAGAAAGAAAAAAGTAAGGAGTATAGGCTGGCAACGTATCAACGACCTTGGTATTGCTGATTTCCATGGACGGTGGTGATTGCTTTTCGTCGAGTGAACCAAATGCTTGTTTGCGCCCCTCTTAAAAAAAAAAAAAAAGGACACACGAAGCCATCAGTCCCGGCTGTTGTCATTAGATGACAGTTGTTAAGCTATGTCCTTTAGGCGGCTTAAAATTTGTAGATTAAGGTATCTATTCTATGGACTTATTGTTTTGTAATTTGTATGCATTGCAATGTTGTCTGAAATAAATGTTTTTTTTTTTTTTAATTTTAAAACACTGGCCTCCGCCAACCCGCCGATGAGCAGCGTGAAACACCTTCGATTGAGGGGAGATCCGTATCCCAGCAGTGCGATGAATAAGGGTTGACGACGACGACAGAATTTTTAACTTTTATACTTTACATCTGCATTTCATGAGATTGGATTCGATGGCTCGCCCATAGCTTAATCAAAAAGGCAAGTTAGCCAACGACTGTGACGACTGAATATGAATGGGTTTATTTCCCTCGAGCTCCTTCATGCTGGTAAGGGCACGTAAGGCCCATACGAGTATGAAAGAAGAGACGTAGGTTTGTCAATTTGGATTTTTAAGCCTGGTTTATTCGATATCCATATGTACTGAAGTTTTGAAAAGAATGTGTTCTAATGAAGCATCTGATATATTTTATACCTTAATTCTTTACATGATTAGCTTTACCTACAACAAGAGAAAATCGCGGACATATGTCAATTTCAATACTATTTCTCGTTTTTTGTCTGCTGTATTTATTTTTATTAAATGAAAAATATATCAAAACAATTGTCATTACGTGTATAAGTCAATCAGGAGCCCTATCATATCATATAACAAAGCTGGTCCTTTATTTCTAGTCCCTGGTAGCACTTAAGCTCTCGTGAAAAGTAAGGTTAAATAAACACCCGGAAAACTATATGTCAAATTCGAATTTTCGTGTCGGGCTCGTATGATCATAGTAACTCCGATTTCGTTCCGTTGAATAGATTTTATCAAAAAAAAAATTAAAAAAAAAATTTTATCCCAAAATCTGTAATGTCAAAAATGATGATGTCAAAATCGAATGTCAAAAATAATAATAGCAAAAAAGTTCAAAAAAAGTCTTAAAGTTACAAAAAGAGTAATGACGAGTAGATGATGAGTAGAAACGTTAGTTCAAATTGGTGATAAATTTACAACTGCGCCATTGACTCGATAATACTCACTGGCGAAATACGAGTATGTATTGGGGGGTGTTAGGTTTTTTTTGCATAACGGAATTTCTTGATTCGGTCGCCGCGCCAAGCCCGCGATAAAAGGTATGCAATAGCTTAATAATACTAATTTCTGTACTAAAATATTTTATGTGGGCACTTAAGAGAAAAGAATTTAACAAATTAACATGATTATTCCATTAGATCTTTTAATGCCTACATTCATTAGTTTTCCTTGTGCCTTTCTCATTAATATTTAAAATCATGCTTTAGAATTTTAAAGTTCTTACAAAAAAAAAGGACATGTCACTAGTATATTAGGGTTGCTCGAAAGCAACTTTTTATCTAATTCGCTTTTCGTTCTTCTAATAAATTAAATATTTCCTTTATACTTATAATACATAGAATACACCCAGACCAAGACAAACAAACATGTTCATGCACACAAATGTTTGTCTTGTGCGGGATCGAACTCGCGACCTCGGAGTCAAAGTAGCCATTGCTAGCCATTCCACCAAATCCGGGCTCGTCAATTTAACTGAGAAATATGTGAATAATTTCCTAATCATAGACATAAATCAAATGGTTTACATGATACCCACCTGCCCGGAACAGATGACCTATAAGTTCCCGCATATCCTTTGTTACCCAACGTAATCCCCAAATATGTACGAGGTACTGAGCTGAGCGCAACAAACTTGAAACTCCTGTTGATACCATCTCCACGCCGCTGCCAGTAAACATCTACATAATTATATGGAAATGTGCAAACATACGTGCATAATACATACAAAACAAAGTTATGTTCTGGAGCAAATTTATGTCTTGTATTATAATGGGAGACGACTAACGCGACTACTACTCTACATATTCCGGCACAGAAATATTTACGTGAACTATAGTAATTTATTTGTTTTATAGAATTTTATAGATTAGCAGTGCAGCATCTATAATAATAATAATTTATTTGCTTTAACGTACAAGTTTTTCTTAAGCTATCTCCGGAGTCTACATTTAAGCATACAAATGCCTGCGTCAGGAGGCATCGCTCCTCTTTATCTTATTTAATTATGTTATATCACAATTATGTTTAATATATATAATATGCTACCATCATATTTACAATTTTATAAAAAAATAATAGAATAGATGCATGTGTGTGTGTGTTTATATAAAGGTGCGTGTGGATCTTATTATTATAAACTCGTTATTAGGCAGTCCTCAAAAAACAGTATTCATAAACGTTCAATAGCGCTAAAACGTTCTATACTCGTAAGTCCCCACTAAAGTTATAATAGGGTGGACCCTGCTATAAACCTCTAATAACGACAAACATGGCGGCAAATTCACTAACAGCTGATCGGTTTGGTTGCCTAACTAGATGCAATGACGTTTGTGGGTTCTTTTGTTGCTATATTTGCACCAAATAATTTGTAAATATTTTTCTATTGCTTTTTAACTAAGTTTCAAAAAAACATATAATTCTTTAAATACAATGACAAGCTGTTTAATGTTCAGAAGAGAATCATAAGCTGTCTAAGTGACCATACCATAAAACTTTTTTTCGGCTGAGAGCTCAGGCAGCGTGGCCTGTAAATTATAAAAGCATTTCGTTAACGTACACAAATTGAATAAAGATCGTGGCATTTGTCTGTTTCCAGAAAGACTACTTGTTCTCTCAACTTTTAGGCCACATGAATAATAAAAACATTTAAAAACGATAGACTCATCTTTTATTATCCTGGCTATTTTGAAAATGTTTGCCTAAGGATATCAGTACTATTCTTCCTACTGGACTTTTGTGTACCAGCGTTAATAGTAAATGAGACTAAATAAGGAGAAGTAAAATTCACAAACCTTCCTACACCCACTAATTACTTCTGATTAAATTCGTTGTGAGTTCAAAGGCAGCGGTATTGTCACCTCCAGGGGGCTTACCACCGAAGCTGAAGCCGATTACCATCGTATTTTTTAATAGCGAAAATCAAACTTTAGCTTGAATTGGCGGTAATTGTGTTATGGACTAAACTGAATTTGTTTTTCATTAACTTAAACTTAAGATCTTAAGGTCTGTCCGTCTTCAGATTTGGCGGTAGGACCCCAAAACTGCAGTGGACTTCATTGTTCATGACCTTATTGGTCAATTTGGTCACCGCTGTTAATCCTGACTACACAGGATGCAGGTGCAGTGGTGGGAATGTATTGTAAGACCCGGAGCTCTACCGCCTAAGCTGAAGCCGATTACAATCGGATTTTTTGTTTGGAAAAATGTTATATCACCGTAAATTTGTTCTAATAATAATAAGTTTAGTCGGTAGGGACGGAGGCGCTGTATCGATTAAACTGAAGATGTTTATCAATTTTTAAACAGAATCCGATTGTTGTAATCAAAAAAACCCGATGGGAATCGGTTTCAGCTTAGGCCTATCCTGGAGGATCACGACTTGATCAACGACAAACAATATGGCTTTCGCCATGGTCGCTCAACTGGTGATCTTCTAGTGTATCTTACGCACCGGTGGGCTTTGGCGGTGGAGAGTCAAGGAAAGACATTGGCGGTTAGGCTGGATATGGCAAAGGCGTTCGATCGGGTCTGGCACCGTAGTCTTCTTTCAAAGTTACCTGCATACGGTCTGCCTGAGGCATTAAGCGAATGGGTTGCTAGCTTCTGTCCAGCAGAAGCATTAGAGCCATTGTAGATGGCAGTTGCTCCGACATCATGGACATTAATGCTGGCGTCCCGCCAGGGTTCTGTTTTGTCCCCGACGCTGTTTCTGCTGCATATTAATGATATGTTGTCTATGCGGACGATAGCACCGGGGACACTTATTATACGGGCCTCACAAATATACCTCGTTCTTAGGTAGAGGAGAGCCACGAACAACTTGTTTTGAAAATCGAGAGCACACAAAGTAGAGTGTACGACTGGGGGCGACAGAACTTAGTGCGATTTAACCCCTCTAAGACACAAGTCTGCGCGTTCACCGCTTAGGAAACCCCACTTGCTATGGCTCCACACTTCCAAAACACACCCCTCACCATCGCAAAAACTATTGGGATTCTAGGAGGTGAAATCTCCAGCGACGTCCAGTTTCGAAGAGATCTGGAGGGGAAGGTCAAGCTGGCATCGAAAAAGCTAGGTGTGCTCAACAGGGCGAAGCAGTACTTCAACTCGCGGCAAAGGCTGCTTTACAAAGCTCAAGTACGGCCGTATATGGAGCACTGTTGTCATCTATGGGCGGGAGCGCCTGAATACCAGCTTGCACCTTGTGACTCAATCCAAAGATTGAGCTGTGAGGATTGTTAACGAATCCAAATTAACGAACGGTTTAGAACCATTGAGTCTGAGAAGAGATATTGCGTCCCTTTGTGTGTTCTACCGATTGTACAATGGGGTGTGTTCAGAGGAGTTGTTTGACATGATGCCCACGGCCTTCTTCTACAGTCGCACCGCCAGCCATCGACAGGGAATTCATCCTCACACATTAGAACTGAAGTGGTCACGTACTGTGCGGTTCCAGAGAGGTTTTCTTTCACGTACTACCAAGCTGTGGAATGAACTACCTGTTGAGGTTTTCCCAGGAGACTACAGCATGGGGTTCTACAAAAAGTGAGGATTGTTAACGAATCCCAATTGACGAACGGTTTAGAACCATTGAGTCTGAGAAGAGATATTGCGTCCCTTTGTGTGTTCTACCGATTGTACAATGGGGTGTGTTCAGAGGAGTTGTTTGACATGATGCCCACGGCCTTCTTCTACAGTCGCACCGCCAGCCATCGACAGGGAATTCATCCTCACACATTAGAACTGAAGTGGTCACGTAATGTGCGGTTCCAGAGAGGTTTTCTTTCACTTACTACCAAGCTGTGGAATGAACTACCTGTTGAGGTTTTCCCAGGAGACTACAGCATGGGGTTCTTAAAAAAGGGCGTAAAGAGGTTATTATAGGGTCGGCAACGCGCATGTGATGCCTCTGGCAGGCGTCCATAGACTGCGGTAACTGCTTTCCATCAGGTGGACCGTATGCTTGTTTGTCACCTTAGTGGTAAAAAAAAAATACATTAGACCCCCGGTCCCGTAAAAAAATAAGAAATGAGAATCAAAGGTAGAAATAGATTATTAGATCGTACTTCGAAAATTCATCAACATTATCATCATCAGCCTAAATTTATCCATTACTGGATATCATTAGCTTACGGGCTTCTCTAATGCCTTCCACCCATAAAGTTAATATGCCTTCCGCTAGGCATATTAACTTTATGCTTCCACAATTTACATCGGAAATGATTCGTATATACGAGTATATTTACACTAGCTTTTGCCTGCGATTTCTTACGCGTAGATGTATGAAATTCATTCCTGTTCACCCACTTAGGGGTTGAATATCTAAAAATCGTGAAATACGTGTTTACTTAGGACTATAAAGAGACTATATTTACATAGTTCCAAGCCGAAATGGCCAGTTAATATTTTCTCCCCATACAAAGTTTAATACCCCCATTTACCCCTTAAGAGATCGAATTTTAGAATATATCGAATTAGATTTTATTAAATTATGTCAAAGAGCAATAACACGAAACTCCAAACAGAACTGACCACAAACAAAAAGTTACATACAAACGTTGATACCCCTTTTTGCCCCTTTAGGGGATGAATTTCGCTAAAACCCTTCTTAGTGGACCTGGTCGTCACAAAAGCAAGCCACGGTCCAAATATCACTATTCTAGCTTCGGTAATTTTGTCAGGACATGTTACTTTATATATAGATTGATATTCCAAAGTTGAGCTCAAAGTCAATTTTTTTTTTCTATCCCTCTTAGTTTTATCTATCCCTTATTTCGCCAGCACTATCCTACGTCATACGCAAAACTGATAAAAAATTATAGCCATTAAAATATTGCTTTAAAAAAATAAAACCGCTTTGTTGGTATACGTGTCCAATCCATGATGTAAATATACTATGTAAATTGCGTCTCTGTAAATTTGTATAGTCTAAATACAACTATCTCTTTATGTAAAAAGTTGTATGCCTATAAGCGGTTCGTCGCTAGCTCATGCAGAATATCTTTGAACTTTTTTAGAAAGGGTTTCACGTTCAAATATTCATTTTGAATATTTGAACAAAAATTGACTCAATGAGATTCAGTGCCTTTTCAAGAAGCCTAATAGTCCATATAAATATGTATAAGTTTTAAAAAGGTTTTAAAATAGCAATTTTTTAGGTAATTTTTATTATCAAATTCCGTTCTTCCCTTTCAAAACAAGATTAAATCCCTGAAGGGAGTTTCCAATGCTGCAACGTCACTTCGTCTCGCATTATAAAATATGCAGATAAGTTACGGGAATTGATTCAAGGCACAAAGGAGGCGAGCAAACTGTCTATAGACGAGCGGCAAGATTTCGGCAGTAATTTCCCGAGAGGCCACACCTCTATCTCATGGCACTGAAAATATTTTGAATTACTTACACTATACTTAAACTCTTTTAGTGACAATGTTTGTGGACATATTCTTCTTACCTGGTTAGGTACATAAATAATATAAAGCTGTGATCGTACAAGGTGTCGTATTCCATTTTATATAACACTAGCATACCACCATGACTTCGCTTAGGTAGAACGTCCTTAGAGCTCTATTACTAGGCACGGTGCACTCCAGTCACGTTTTTTTTTCGACATCGTCAAGAATTATGGTCTGTCTGTCAGCAAATTTACAGAATTTTGAATTACTTTGATATCTCCTCATGAATCACTCCATCTATTCATGGCAACTGTAAAAAACTCGTTCAGTAGTTTTTGAGTTTATCGCATTCAGACTCGCTCGCTGGAACACAACAACACTCAAGTGAATTGTTATTTGGTTGCGGTGTTCTGTGAGGTGGATGAAGCTCTAAATGATTATTATTAATACTTTACTGTTTTTTGGTGAAATAAAGAGTATTGTATATTGTAGCGAAAATCGAACTTCAACTTAGATTTATGGTAATTGTGTTTAGCTTAGTTAATAGTAGTCCTGAAGCTCTACTGAGCTATCCTTAACATGTTTGACAACTTAAACGTAAGACCTATTCTACGAATCAAAATATTCGATGGTAATCGGCTTCAGATTCGCCAGTAGTCCCTGGTTATGAATATGCTGTTTTGTGCCTTACCTCTCTTTTTGCCAGAGCGTCATTGTACCTATATTTAGTAAATATTAAACGTGGCGGCGTATTTTGTTTCATAATATTATTATGTACTATTTGACGATTGTCTACAAAAATAATCGATCAATCACTTATATAGAGAATGTCAATGCCTTTTTAAATTTATCTTAAATCGAAAATGTACCGTTATAAGCACATTTAATTTTTGGACAATAATGCATATAGCCACTTCTGTAAATTCTGCATCCTGATTTGTTCTAGGTAATTTTCGATGACTTTATCATATGCGGGGTTCATCTCGGCAATCATAAGGACCTTAATTTTTAGGTGCTCCACGTAAATCCATCACGTTCATGATTTTTGGGATTCATTCAGAACTGAAATTTATATGGATGTAGGCGTAAGTCCTTACTGCTTATCTGCCACCCGATGTAGATAAAAAAAGCGACTCATTTTATGAATGTATTGTGTCAAACTAACGTTTGACGTTTAAAACTCGCGTCATTACTAACCACAGACTTCTAGGATTTCGCTATACGTACAGCTATTAAATTTACAGCATTTGCAAATAAAACTCGAGACAGATCACAGAACTTCTACGGAAATTCCACGGGAACATTTATGTTGGTGTTATGCCACTCGATTCAGATGCTGTGGGAATAGGTTGACGATTCCAAACTGACGGACGGTTTAGAACCTTAGAGTCTGAGAATAGATTTTGCGTGCCTTGCTTTCCATCGGGCGGGCCATATGCTTTGTTTATTTCAAGGCCAGGCTAACTATAGTAGTAATATAACGAAATGACCACGAACATTCATAATTAGGTTATTACTAGTCGCTTCTAGAAATAACTATTAACTAACCAACGTTAAAGAAAAGCTAAATAAATAAATATTCCTGGATAAATTACACACAGCCATTTAGTCCCAAATTAAGCAAGCTTGTACTATGGTTACTAGATAACTGATATTATACTTAAATACATTTCTTATGTAAATACATACATATAATACATAGAAAACACCCAGACCAAGACAAACAAACAAACATGTTCATGCACACAAATATTTGTCTTGTACGGGGATCGAACCCACAACCTCGGAGTCAAAGTGACCATTGTTAACCATTCGACCACCGGGCTCGTCAGCTGAATTACATTTTTTTCTAAATATATTCACCAACATTCCGGAACGGAGATAACAAATCAAAAAATCAACGTTAACAGCAAAGTTAGTGCATTAAAACTTAGTCTCTTAACGAATCTAAATATACTGACTTATGGCTTACTTTACTTTTTGCAAATTTAAGGCCATTATAAGTTGCATGAAAACGAATCCATAATACAGCAGCGATGGATGTCACAAATGTTAAGTTAGTGTGTGGAGAACGTCCCGGTAATGGAATAGAGCAGCGTTGCAGACAAACTTTTATTCATTAGTGCGCTCCCGCCGTCTGTTATCGCCTCCTAAATATTTAAATGGCTTTTATACTTTTTATCCCTACCTATGCAATTGCCGTAAATATTTCAGTAAGTTCATTGGATTTATTTTTAACCTGAAAGAGAGGTATTATAAGTTTAATGTGTCTGGCGGTGGTATACAAGGGCGGTTACAGAGTACGAGCCAGCGAGGGGGGTCATATAAAACCCAAACACCTCGCTCGCCCGATCAATTATTACAGATTTTCCTAGGCCCATCAGCAGACCAGGTGAGGGAGCATGACCCCCATGACCCCCAACCCTCATGTATCTGTGTCCGTCTGTGGTTTCGTGGCTCCTATTAAACTCCTAAAAAAAATGGACCAATTTTGATACATTTATTTTTTGTTTGAAAGCTGATCTCAATGAACCGGTAGGACACCGGTTAAGCCGATTCCCATTCAATTTTTTAAATTGCGAAAATATACTTCAGCTTAGATTTATGACGCATGTGCTTAGCTTAGCTTATTGGTAAAAACCCTAGAGCTCTATCTACTAAGCTGATGATCTATTTTTCGTATCAAAATATTCGATGGTAATCGGGTTTAGCTTTGCTTATAGGGCCCCAGTTTAGAGATAATAGTGATGTATAATAGCGAAGTAACTGGTGATGACGTAGGAGAGAGGTTTGTTTCTTGGTTTAGAAGTTTAATAATAGTAGTTTATGAAACTGTTGCATAATAAGGGTTCTTAAAATACGAGTGTGAGTTTATCACATGAGCCGAAGGCGAATGTGATAATAGACCACCCGAGTATTTTAAGACCTAATTATGTGCAGTTTCATACACTACTTTATCTAATCTCATAAAATAGATGACATTAATATTTTAAAGAAAACCATGAAGTTAATTTCACAGCTTTATTTCTTACTTATAAATCCATTTGCAGATGTAACATGCGTGGTGGGCATGCGCGACGCACCGCGGGGCGCCGCGTTCACAGATTATATAGAAAAATTTTGCAACGTTGCAATGCATTTGCATTGCAATCTGTTTAAAATACCTGTATCCAGGGCTGAAGCTGTATCGAAATGGAGAAAAAGTTATTTTTCGATACAGTTGTCCATAGAAGAGCTGTATCGAATAGTAACTTTTTAAATTTATTTTGATGTCTTGTGCGTAAAGACTGACATTAAGATTCTGTGTTTAGTTTTCTAATCTCTAAATTTCAGTATGAGATTAGATAAATTTTTTAATTACATTTGTACAATAAATTCTTTCTATAGAAATGTTGTAGATCTAAAGTCTACCAATTACTGTTGTAATGTAAATACAGTAATTTTCTTCATAAATAACGTGGCTAAGAACATAATTGTTTTAAACAGTGTGTTAATAAAAATATTATCCAACATTTTGAAGATCAGTCAGAATCGGGTCTTCTATACAAAAAAAATAATTTAACTCGGTTACATTGACAATAAAACGATATAAAAATAATCAAATCATAATAGCTGTATATATATATTTAAGCGTAATATGTATGGTTTATTATTTTTATTAAAAGTTTAGCCGCCCGTGACTTCGTCTACGTTGACTTCAGAAAATATAACATTATTGTTAATAACTCCTCTTCTATTAGGCGTAACAACTGTGAACTCCGCATCCATTTTTATGTAGTAGTTTTTGAGTGATGCGCGTAGAAACACATAGACAGACAAAAATTTAAAACATATCGTTTTGGTTCTATTGCTTTTATGCAGACCTTACACATTTTTTTTTCTTAGATAGGTATCTCCTATTTTCAGACATCAATCAGCCAGTAAGAATTTTATTATATGTATAGATGAATAATAATTTTGTTATCGACCCGTTACGGCAAAATTACATTTTTTTTTATACTACGTCGGATGCCAAACAAACATACGGTGCGCCTGATGTGAATCGGTTACCGTAGCCATATGAACGCTCGCAACACTGATATATCGCTAGCGCGCCGCCACCTCCGCTGCCAACGCAGAAATCCTCAAGGGAATTGTTATTACATGGTAAATTTACTTTGCATTTTTTAATTTTTTTTTTTTTTTACAATTCATAGTGGATTTTTAAAATGCTTTTTCCTTAACTCGACTTTGGATGATCCTATTTATTTTGACTTTGACTCGTATTTTTGTTATACAGCCTGTTCCTCAGTAAAGTCCTTTTTCTCCAGTTCGACCTCCCAATTTTTCTAAAAAGAAGCTATAAAAACAATAAATCTACGTAAAATGCCTGTGCTCTAGATAACTTCAAGAAATTCCATTATTTATTACAGGCTACAGAAAATTTTAGTCCACAAAAAACTGGAAAACATTGTATTATACGTCTACCACAACATTTTTATTTTTTATATTTGTTGAAAACACATTTAGTATCTTAGAATGCGTCGCCTATATATGTTTGTTCTAGCTTATCTCTGAAACAAGATTATTAAATAGACCATTAAATAAGAAGATTACTAAAAAAAAAGTCTTAGGCTATGCTCTTTCTATATTCTGTGAATTAAATCCGTAAAATTCGTCTGTTTGGGGTCGATTTAAAACATCGGTTTAAAATTATATATACCGAATAAGTAAAAACCGATGTCACTTAGATACCTAATAAGCATCGTCCTATATAAAGCTGCGATGGATCATTCCATATGATTATACAACGCAAAAACCAAAGCTATTTTTAACCGACTCCAAAAAGGAGGAGGCTCACAATTCGGCTGTATTTTTTTTTTCATGTTTGTTACTTCATTACTCCGTCATTTATAAACCGATTTGATAAAAACTTTTTTTAGTTGAAAGAGTATATTTCCAGATTGGTCCCATTTTTTTTTTTTTTTGCAGATCATAAAATTCGATTCTGATAGTGTTTTTAACTTTTTAGCGGTGCTTACGATTGTAGAGTAATTATTGGAGTCGTTTTTTTTTTGTTAAAAATTATAGCAATAAGAATAAAATAATGCATAATTTGCTATTAACACAATGTAACGAAATTTTGGATAATTACAATATTCAAAAAAAGTTGAGAATTCGTCTCGACTACTGACATAATCAATAGAACAACGAAGAAAATAAATATAAAAATTGTAAATACAAGGCGGTCTTGTAGCAAACATACTCGTATTTCTTACAGACCTCAATGATCTTATAGAAAGTACAAAACAACCTGTTTCTTCAAAAATAATACATGTGCTTAAAGATATTGTATTTTTTCGTACGTACTATATTATACAAGTACAAGACTACTATCAAAGACAAGTACCTACCATTAATATGGCGAACTCCGCGATTTGGAAGGTAATTTAAGTTGAAGATTTGTTCTACTCAGTTGTGCTGACGACACAGGGCTCGGAATCGGTTAAACTCGACTTTCTAACTCGGATTCTTTGCGAATGACATTGCTGTATGATTAAATTAAATTACCCCTTTTAACTTGAAACGACTTAAATTTTATACCCATTAGCTGATTACTTGAAAAGTTGGAACTAATTATGGTGTGGAAGCAGATAGATTGAAGCAAATTACTTAATTCTTATTACCAACAATATCTACATGTGTTTTAATTAAAGTGTCATAATGAAATCATAAATAAGCACAGAATAAGTAACAGTACTTATAAGTTAACTACCTACTAGGAGGGCTAATTGTATCTAATGTAAGTATATTAAGTTACGCGATAGCGCCGGTGTTACCCGGTGATATTCTAAATTCTTTTTTGTATTCCTAAAAGAGTAGGTACTCTGATGATTATAATATAAAAAAAAAACATTAGGATCTAATCATGAAATCATTACGAATCAAAGATGTGTCAATTTTTAGATATCATAATGTGATTATTAAGTACTAGCTGTTCCCCGCGACTTCGCCCGTGTGGTCCATGGGAGCTGCCATTTATTTGTGTATATTTTTTCTTGTTGTAATTGTTTTACTTCGTAGGATAAAACCTGTTAAAAATGATTATTAAGTTTATTTTTTCCCGTGGGAATAAAATGTTTTTCTTGGATAAAAAGTAGCCTATGTCACTCTCCAGACCGGAAACTATCCCCTGTTAAAAAATCATGTCCATGTCATCCCTTTCGGCGTGACAGAAGGACAAATGATTACAAAGTTTATTTTTCCCATGGGATTAAGATGTTTTTCCGCTATAAAAAATAGCTTATGTCATTCTCCAGACTGTAAACTATCCCCGTTAAAAAATTCATGTCGGTACTTAGGTTCCTTTCGACGTAAATGATTACAAAGTTCATTTTTTTCCCGTGGGAATAAGATGTTTTTCCGGGATAAAGAGTAGCCTACGTCACTGTCCAGACCGTAAACTATCCACATTAAAAAATCATGTCCGTACTTAGGTTCCTTTTGACGTGATACCGGTATTTAAGAATCGATTTTCAAAATTATTTTTATGCCCGAATGTGTCGACTTAGTTCCCGTTTCAACTGATTGTGGAATACGGAGATATTTAGACCATGAACTAAAATTGTGAAATAATAATAGAAACCGAATTCATTGAAGAGAGTGTAGTCACTGTCGCTGTGTTTAGCAACCGCGATCGGCCTTGATACACGTGTGCGGTGCGGAACATTCGGTCGCTACACTTAGCTTCCGAAAAACAGCTCAGTTTTCAATCATCGATGCTAAAAGTATAGTAGTGCTTGAATGCTCGGGCCCTAAAATCGACAACTCAGACGATGAACTAAGTTTCTCTTTTTATACAAGCCACAGTGTAACATAATAACAGTATTCCGTTCAGTACGGCGATTCTCCGCCACCACCGTTTTTGAAACGTTCTCACCTCCCCAATGGGCAAATCTGAAATAGTCCCTTGTGATCTGTTCCAGATTCGTCCAGAGGGGCGAGGTCAACAATTCATTACATTTAAAAGCACAATCTTATCATCTTTTTATATAAAATTTATTTAACCCCATTTGACTGATTTGATTGTGAAGAGACTGAGATGGAAATGACATATATATACCAAAACCTGCCCCCTTACCACCAACTCTTATTGCGATTCAATAACTGAATAGAATGCTTATTCATACCAATGAATAAGCGACTCTATTCAATCCTTACCACCAACTCTTATTGTGATTCAATAACTTAATAATTAATTCAATAATGCTTATTCATACCAATGAATAAGCGACTCTATTCAATTTGAAATAGAGTCGCTTGTTCATTGATGAATGTATGAATAAGCATTCTATTCAGTTATTGAATCGCAATAAGAGTTGGTGGTAAGGGGGCTGTTCTCTTTAACAAACAACTTAAATAACTTTAGTCAAACGTGGTCCTGCATGAAGTGGCACAAATGTGTCTATAGACGCTTGCAATAATGTGTTATATAATGGCGAAGCGTGTCTGGTGATGACGCAGGAGCTGCTTGTTTCTTGGTTCGGAAGTTTAATAAAATTTAAAATTACATTTGTTATAGTACAATGAATGCTTTCTATAGAAAAGTTGTATATCTAAAGCCTACCAATTTTTGTTGAAACGTAAATACAATAATTTTCTTTATAAATAAAGTATCACTATCTATCCTCGATGCCATTGCAGATACTACTTTCTTCCTAGTAACTTCGCTCACTCACAGGTAAACAACAACTCTCTAGGTCTCTAGTTATTGATTTGGCTGCGGTCTTCTGTGACATGGAGGTACTTCCCCAGTCAGGCTACCTGTCTTTTGCCAGTGTCAGATTAATCAGCAGGGAGCGCTACGCGTAGGTGAGGTTGGCTTTGGCTCAAAGATGATGATGAGTTGATGAGTCATTTACACCGCATATCTGATCAAAGCATTCTTTCCACTCTCTACACAGAAGATATATCATCTAAAATTAATTATTCTGTGAAAATACTAAGTAAATTTTAATTTTGTATCGGCAATTTCTTCGTTGTCTTTGTTCTAACATCACTTCCCCTTTTATTAAGGCGCGCTTTTCAATCTAGTGCCTAACAATACCTTCAAGGGCTCTCTAAATCCTTTGCCCTTTTAGAGGGTACGTCACCTTCCGTGTACATCAGTTCATTTCCTGCGATTTTAACTTTGGTAGCGTGTGTATTTTACCAAGCTATAAAAAATGTAATTAGACACCTTCAAGACTATCATGTCCTTACATAGTGAAGTTACGTGCTTTATAAGTTTGGCTAGGAATAATACATATAAAATAATCTCCGACGTTCAGTTAAACTATTTAAAAGTATTTATTTACATAGTATGTTGTATTTAAAAAATCGTATCATCATCATGTCATCATGTATCTACCCACTGCTGGATATAAGCCTTCCCCAATGCTTTCCACCAAATACGATCCTCCCGAAAAAAATCGTATAGATAACTAGCTGACCCTGCAAACATTATTTTGCTATATAAATTTAGGGGTTGATCGTAGAGGGGTGAAAATTTGGGGTTGTATGATGATATGATCACCCTTAACATTTAGGGGGATGAAAAATAGATGTTGTCCGATTCGCAGACCTAACCGATATGCACACAAAATTTCACGAAAATCGGTCGAGCCATTTCGGAGGAGTTTAATTACAAACACCGTGACACGAGAATTTTATATATTAGATTAGAATTTTTAAATGCCACGTCAGTACATTTTTTTATACCAAGGTGAAGCTTCTAGAGGGTTGTAATATACGGATATTTCTAACTCATAGCACCCTGGCTGCTAAACTTCCTCTCGTACGCTAAAACCATTTACTCGCAGGAACACAATCTTCAAGCGCTTGTTATTTGACTACGTTCTTCTACGAAATGGTAGTAATTCTTCAATCGGACTTCATATGCAGGTAGAGAAATCTAAATCCTAATGCATCAAATGCCAAATAATAACTACAAATTTAATAATTTTAATACAATCTTATTACATTCTGACGGTCCATATTTTATTGTGTTTTTGTGCTATGAAGTTATATTGTATTCGTGTGATTGCATTATCCATCAACAGACAATTCAAACAGCTGGGTCAAGAAGCTTTACGTGTTAAACGAACAAAATGAGCTATATTTTAAGACCATTTTTCTCCGCGCTTAAAAGAACATAAGGAAAGGCGTGCAGTGGAAGTGGCCTGGACGCAGGTGTTCGGGGCTCTTTACGAAATATGTAACGGATCCTATGCTACACAAACGTCACGAGAAATGGTCGGATGCCATCCAATGAACTTACTTTATAATGTATGTATGATATGCAAAGATAGAGCCCAATGTTTATAGAAAATTGTGGCATTTTCTACAAACATTGCGATTTCCCCATACAAACGTATTTATATAATAACGATTTTTCCTCGAATTGAGACCTATTTACATCGAGATTTGCCTGGCTAGAGCGATGATGATGATGAGACCATGGATATGAGACAGTGATGGTAGTTCATACTCTACTATGAAATCAAGTTATTTATCCTAAAAATGGTAATTTGGGATGTAAGTGGTTCATCAATATCTTTGAACCAAAACCAACCTCACCTGCACGTGGTACACCCTGCTGACTGACAAACGAGACTCTAGCAAAAAGAGAAGGTTGGGCATAGCGTATTTTCAAACTGCCCGACTGGGGTACCTCTACCTCACAGAATACCGCAAGCCAAATAACAATTCCCTTGAGGGTCGTTGTGTTCCTGCGGGTGAGTGAGGTCACCAGAAAGATAGAAAGAAAGGAGTATATACTGACAATGGATCGACGACCCCTTGGTGTTGCTGATCTCGATGGGCGATGGTGATTTGCGTTCCAATAAGTGAACTACACCGCTTCCCCCACTCTCACATAAAAAAAGAAACATAAATCATTGTAAACAAGAACATTCACAAGGGCGAGCTTATATCTTTAAGAAATTTCTTCCAATCAACCCTAACAATAGTGAAAAGAAAATATTATTTGGCTGGTATGCGAAATATGCAAACATGCATATAGATAGATATTATGAAATTTTATATGCATTTATACAATAATATAGATTATTTAAAGGACTTCAACACATATTCAACAATACGAAACAAATACTCCTCTAGTATAATAGTAACTAGCTTTCGCCCGCGGCTTCGCTCGCCTGAAATTCAGGGCAAACACGTGTTTACTCACTTATCTCTATAGAAGTACTCGTGTAAAGTTTAGGATAAAATATTCCAACTAATCTCGTTTCCCCATACAAATTTGGAACTCCGTTTCACCTTCTTAGGGGTAAAATTTGAAAAATCATTTTAAGTAATTTCATGTCCACTTTGTTATATTTTCAAATCGATGCCATTTTCGTAATTGACGTCCCAGAAAATCATAGAATCAACACCCATATTGATTTTATGACATTTCAACCACATCGCACCCCCACAGGGATGATTTTATGTCACGTCGGCTATGTTGGATTACAAAATAGTTGTGGTTTTCGTAATCAGCGACCCGATAAACTATAAAAACAATACCCATGACGATTTTCAGACCTTTTCACCCCATTTTAGACATTTCAATCCCATCGCACCCCAATAGAGTATGATGATCACGTTAGCCACATTGAATTTCAAAATCGTTATTGTTTGTTGTCTTAGGAGTAAAATTTTAAAAGTCCTTTTAACTAATTTTATATCCACTATGTTATATTTTCAAATCGATGCCATTTTCATAATTGACGTCCCAGAAAACCATAGAATCAACACCCATATTGATATTATTATATTTCAACCCCATCGCACCCCCACAGGGGGGATTTTATGTCACGTCGACTACGTTTGATTAGAAAATAGTTGTTATTTTCGTAATCAACGACCCGATAAGTCATAAATTCAATACCCATGACGATTTTCAGACTTTTTCACAGCACTTTAGACATTTCAACCCATCGCCCCTCAATAGAAGATGATGGTCACGTTAGCCACGTTGAATTTTAAAATCGTTGTTGTTTTCATAATCAGCGATCCGATAAGCCGTGAAAACAATACCCATGACGTTTTTCAGACTTTTGGGACCCATTTTAACCTTTTAGGGGTTGAATTTTGAAAAATCCTGAAACACGTGTTTAGTCAATTATACTATAGAAGTACTCATGTAAAATTTAGGATAAAATAGTCGAACTAAACTCATTTCCCTATACAAACTTTGGACCTCTGTTTCACCCTCTTAGGGGTAAAATTTGAAAAATCCTTTTAAGTAATTTCTTGTTCACTATGTTATATTTTCAAATCGATGCCATTTTCGTAATTGACGTCCCAGAAAACCATAGAATCAACACCCATATTCATATTATGACATTTCAACCCCATCGCACCCCCACAGGGGAGATTTTATGTCACGCCGACTACGTTTGATTAGAAAATAGTTGTTATTTTCGTAATCAGCGACCCGATAAACTATGAAAACAATACTCATGACGATTTTCAGACTTTTTCACCCCATTTCACCCCTTTAGGGGTTGAATTATGAAAAATCCTGAAACACGTGTTTACTCATTTATCTATAGAATTACTCGTGTACAGTTTCGGATAAAATAGTCCAACTAATCTCGTTTCCCCATACAAACTTTGGACCCCCATTTCACCCCCTTAGGGGATGAATTTTGAAAAATCCTTTCTTAGTGTACCCCTAGACGTCATAAGAAACCTACGTACCAAATTTGGAATCTCTAGACCCAGCGGTTTGGGCTGTGCGTTGATATATCAGTCAGTCAGTCAGTCAGGACTTTGAATTTTATATTTATAGATAAATAATTAGTAGTCATCATCATCATCATCATCATCATCAGCCTGTATCTACCCACTGCTGGATATAAGCCTTCCCCAATGCTTTCCACCAGATACGATCCTCCGCCTTCCGCATCCAGCCGCTTCCAGCCGCTCTCTTTAGGTCATCGGACCATCTAGAGGGAGGGCGCCCAACACTTCGTCGTCCTACGCGCGGCCTCCACTCTAATACCTTCCTCCCCCATCTGCCATCACTTACTCGGCAGATGTGACCCGCCCATTGCCACTTCAGCTTGCAAACTCTGAAGGCTATGTCGACAACTTTAGTTCTCCGTCGAATTTCTTTGTTCCGGATTCGATCCCGCAGAGAAACCCCGAGCATAGCCCTCTCCATCGCTCGCTGCGCGACTTTTAACCTGTGGACCAGTCCGATGGTCATTGTCCAAGTCTCTGCACCATATGTCATTGCAGGGAGGACGCACTGGTTGAAGACTTTAGTCTTCAAGCATTGGGGTATCTGTGCGGCGAAGATGTACCGAAGCTTTCCAAAAGCTGCCCAGCCCAGTCGAATACGTCTATCGATCTCTTTGTTGAAATTACCCCGGCCAAGCTGTATGGAATGTCCGAGGTAGACATAGTCATTAACCACTTCAATAGCGGCATTCTCTACTATAACCGGGCTAGGGATGACATACTCGTTGTACATGACTTTCGTCTTGTCGAAATTCATCCCCAGCCCCACACGTCGAGAAGCAGCATTGAGATCGACCAACATACGACTGAGATCCTCCAGCGATTCAGCCATTATAACCACGTCGTCGGCAAACCGAAGGTGTGAGATGTACTCGCCATTCACACTGACGCCCCGTTTTTTCCAGTCCAGCGTCTTGAATACGTCTTCCAGAGCAGCGGTGAATAGTTTTGGGGAAATGACATCTCCTTGACGTACTCCCCGCTGCAGCTGGATAGGCTTAGACTGCTGGTCCTGGACTCGGACGGTCATTGTCGCAGCGCTATATAGCCATCTCAGCACCTCGATATAGCGGTGGTCGACTTGGCATCGCTGTAAGGATTCCAGAACAGACCAAGTTTCGATGGAGTCGAAGGCTTTCTCGTAGTCCACAAAAGCCACGCAGAACGGCAAATTGTACTCCGATTTAGTAGTCATGCCTTGTTAAAATAATGGTTTGTTAAAAGAGATGAAAATCTGTTATTTATTTTGATAGACAAATGGTATTTTTTTCTTCAGTGATCATTTGTTTTATGGTTTCGCATACATCAAGACTATTCTAGAAATTCCTAAACTAGAATATTTTTTTGTTGTTTTGTTTCAATGATTTGTAGTAAAATTGAAAGTTCTGAAACAAAATAATATGTTGACTGTACTTCTTCAAAGCGTTAACTACAAAAAAAATACAATATCTGTTATCTGGTACACAAGCTTTGCGTAGTTTAAGACTACATGGCAGTGTGTAATTTCCAGGAATATTTATTTATCTATATATATAAAAGAGTAAATCACTCACTCATCACGAAATCTCACAAACTACAAGTGCTAGGGGTTCCTTTTAGGACGTAGGTGCTCACTAAGACGGGAATTTGGAAAATTCCACCCCTAAGGGGGTGAAACCGGGGTCCAAAGTTTGTATGGGGGAACCAAGATTAGTTGGACTATTTTATACGAAACTTTACATGAGCACTTCTGTAGATAAATGAGTAAACACGTGTTTCAGGATTTTTCAAAATTCAACCCCTAAAGGGGTGAAATGAGGTGCAAACGTCTGAAAATCGTTATGGGTATTGTTTTTATGGTTTATCGGGTCGCTGATTCCGAAAACAACAGCTATTTTATAATCTAACATAACCGACGTGACACAAGAGCACTCCTGTGGGGGTGCGATGGGGTTGAAATGTCATAATATTAATATGGGTGTTGATTCTATGGTTTTCTGAGACGTCAATTACGAAAATGGCATCGATTTGAAAACGTTGACACGAAATTTCCATCTCGGTATAAAAATCCAAGATTTGGAACACCCTGATGCAGAACCATAAAGGTTCAGCTAAACTATAAGAAATATAAAAATGACGCCTTAGCAAAAGTTGTTCAGCCTGATGAGTTTTTTTTATTATTGAGGTATAAAAATCCAATATTTGGAACACCTGATGCAGATCCATAATGGTTCAGCTAAACTATAAGAAATATAAAAATGACGCCTTAGCAAAAGTTGTTCAGCCTGATGAGTATTTTTTCTTGAGGTATAAAAATCCAAGATTTAGAACACCTGATGCAGATCCATAATGGTTCCGGTAAACTATAAGAAATATAAAATTGACGCCTTAGCAAAAGTTGTTCAACTTGATCAGCATTTTTTGTTGAGGTATAAAAATCCAAGATTTGGAACACCTGATGCAGAACCATAAAGGTTCAGCTAAACTATAAGAAATATAAAAATGACGCCTTAGCAAAAGTTATTCAGCCTGATGAGTATTTTTTGTTGAGGTATAAAAATCCAAGATTTGGAACACGTGATGCAGAATCATAATGGTTCAGCTAAACTATAAGAAATATAAAAATGACGCCTTAGCAAAAGTTGTTCAGCCTGATGAGTATTTTTTGTTGAGGTATAAAAATCCAAGATTTAGAACACCTGATGCAGATCCATAATGGTTCCGGTAAACTATAAGAAATATAAAATTGACGCCTTAGCAAAAGTTGTTCAACTTAATCAGCATTTTTTGTTGAGGTATAGAAATCGAAGATTTGGAACACCTGATGCAGAACCATTAAGGTTCAGCTAAACTATAAGAAATATAAAAATGACGCCTTAGCAAAAGTTGTTCAGCCTGATGAGTATTTTTTGTTGAGGTATAAAAATCCAAGATTTGGAACACGTGATGCAGAATCATAATGGTTCAGCTAAACTATAAAAAATATAAAAATTACGCCTTAGCAAAAGTTGTTCAGCCTGATGAGCATTTTTTGTTGAGGTATAAAAATCCAAGATTTGGAACATCTGATGCAGAACCATTAAGGTTCAGCTAAACTATAAGAAATATAAAAATGACGCCTTAGCAAAAGTTGTTCAGCCTGATGAGTATTTTTTGTTGAGGTATAAAAATCCAAGATTTGGAACACGTGATGCAGAATCATAATGGTTCAGCTAAACTATAAAAAATATAAAAATGACGCCTTAGCAAAAGTTGTTCAGCCTGATGAGCATTTTTTGGTGAGGTATATAAATCCAAGATTTGGAACACCTGATGCAGAACCATAATGGTTACGGTAAACTATAAGAAACATAAAATTGACGCCTTTGCAAAAGTTGTTCAACTTGATGAGTATTTTTTGTTGAGGTATAAAAATCCTAGATTTGGAACACCTGATGCAAAAATATTTAAAAAAGTAACTAAAAACACGCTATAATAGCAAATAGAACTAAAAAAGCTACTTAAAAGAACAATAAATAGTTTAACAAAATATTGATTGTATTGTAAAAAAATAACCGCGCAGTGCTACTTTTATGCTTACCTGCTACAAGTTAGACGCAATCGTTTTATTTATTTACAAAGGTAACGTGGTCTATTTAGTCAGTTTATTATAGACGTGTACGCTAAAATTGAAATGGAACGATTGGTATATATTCGCACAAACCAGAAGAATGCGTGCATTTGTGGGACGCTATGTAGCAAGATTTTGTGATGCAAAGCCTTTTAAACAACGAGGGGAAACTGTTTTTCTTAGATGCTTCAGGAGGGAGTGGAAAAACATACCTGACGAGAGCAATCATCGCTGAAATCAGGCGCCAAAATAATATCTCACAGCAGCATCGCCAGATATTGCAGCCATATATTACTTCTAGGCGGAATGACGCAAATACAATGTTCAATATTATACTCGATTTATACAGAACGGAAACACATACATGCTTTGTGACACGAAACTGTGACAAAGCGAAAATGTTTCAGGATTGCTATCTAATCGTTTCAGATGAATGCGAAAAAAAAACAATAAGGCAGTAGAAGCTGTAGATAGAACTTTACGTGCCAAAAATATTATTAAAATTTGGGGAAGATCTCCTTCCTGAAGTAAAGTCAATGTTTAGCAGCGAAATATGTATAATTGAAGCTGAGATTCTCACTGGGAGTGGTGCCGATGAAACTGTATTTATTCCGCGTTTACCACTCTTCCTTCTTACGGCCGTGTGGTTTCCGGCAGACTAGAATAGAATCACTCCGTCTCTTCCCGTGGATGTCGTACAAGGCGACTATGGGAATAGTTTTTGTCCCAGAAATTACCTATTATTGTTGTTTATTGTACCTGTAGGGCGGTTCTATGTTCGACTGTATGTATTTTTTTTAATTCAATGATTTCTCCGTCAATTGTACAGCAATTTTAATAATTCTTATTCGTTTGAGAGGGTACACTCTCCAGGTGGTCCCATATTAAAACGAATGTTGCTAAGCGCAAAACTCGAGAACGGCTCGACCAATTCTGCTAATTTTTATTTAAATATTTTCGTTAAGGTATAAGGAAGGTTCTTATGTACATAAAAATTGCGAGGAAAAGAAAACAACACTTTCTACCCGTGCGAAGCCGGGGCTTGCAGCTAGTTATTTATATATTACTATTTGGTTCAGTTAATTAAAAGTCCTCAGTGTTTAGATGCCTTTAAACTGCTTAGTTATTTGTAAATTCCGACTGTTGACTTTTCCCGACATCTCCAAGATAGGCGGGAGGGGCTCCGGACTTTCGAAGTCGGATCTATGTCAGCTGCCCTATCAGCCTGTTTAACCTAGATCCTTTATAACGCAGACGTTCTTTAATTATTATTTATTTAACCCACGATCTTGTTAAGATGTGTTAAAAGTTGCTTATTTTTCTTACTATACGGTATGAACTTAAGTAAATTGTGGTATGATTACTTCAATCAACTACCAACATTATTATGTCCACACCCCGGCACTCCATGCAAATTTCGTCTTTAATTATTACATAAATAAAGATGATTGTTCAGAGCATGAATGAGCGTATGTGCATGCGATGCCGAACAATCAGTTCCAGATTTAACTCAGAGGGGAGGTGAGGTTGATACGAGAGAGCGATAGGCCAATTACATAATGTAAGTAAAATTTATTACTTAAGCACAGCATTACCACACACATTACCTTTACTGCTCATTTCCTATTATACAATACTAGCGGCCCGGTAAAGTGAAATACTAAAAAAAATTTATTGGAACATCAAATTCATTTATTCAAACAAAAAAATATTTTATTAATTGCTAGCTATTTTAAAATTTAATCCAAAACATTTGGATAAACAATATTTTTTGTTTTTCCATTTTGAGCATGAATAAACAAACGGCTGGGGGTACCGACTCTGGAACAGGCAACATAAAGTCGAAGCACGTCCAAAATGAAATGACCACATGAATGACATAACAACATGATTGTACTGTCAACACTGAAAAAAGTTTCAATTTGACAGCACAATCCCTATGTGAAAAAAGTTTCAATTTGATAGCAAAATCCCCATTAGCAAAATGATCCGCCATTTATTGAATTCATTTGTTACAAAAAATGTGATAAATGAAGAACCGCTCTACCGATTTTGTGCAAACTTCACATAAACCATCTACTAAATAGTCCGAACAAAGCCTAAACATTTAGTTTGGATAGGTGAGCCCGTTCTTGAGTTATAAAATTACAACGAAAATTGGCATTCATTTTTATATATATAGATTATTTTCCTGTATTTTTGTTCATATTACCATTCGAGTCATTAGCCTATATACTAGTATATTTTGAACATTTTTTATATACTATATCGGGTGACAAACAAGTATACGGCCCGCCTGATGTGAAGCGAGTAATGCAGCGAGCTTTTATATCAGTACGGTACATAAGAAATATAGCTCGCGCGCCGCCACCCTGCACCTCATTTGGCCCTGACCATCTCACTCACTCGCAGGAACACAACAAACCTCAAGGAAATTGTTATTTGACTGCAGTATTCTGTGAGATGAGGATACTTCCCCAGTCAGGTAGCTTATAAATACACTGCGCCCTACCTCTTTTCTGTCAGAGCCTCGTTTGTCAGTCAGCAGGATGCACGACGTGCATGTGAGAGCTTTGGCTCAAAGTTGGTGGTGAGTCACTTACAACCAATGACATTCTATATAAAACCAATGCCCCTAAACTTAGGCTCTTTAATTTCATTCCTGGATTTTGTAGTGACTCGAGAGACATTAAACTATTCTCCGCAATCCTTTGTGTCCCGACCACAAATTTACATCATATTTACATAGCATAGGTGTCAATCAGGTGTTTGTTTAGACGTTTGGGGTCTGAAGGGGGTTACGGGTGTTATTCGTTTGGGGGTCTGAAGGGGGTTACGGGCGGTATTCGTTTGGCGAACAAGGCCGAAACCGTCGGTGACTGCTTACGGAACTCAAACACAGCACACTATAATGAATTAAGTTAGCAACTCTCACGTAGCAGAACCGTGAACCCTCCTCATGTCACAGTTGCGCCTCCTCTTGGACCGTATAAATTTACTATCATTGTCAGTGGTGCTAACCTTCGTCGTACTTTGGCGTTACCACGTATTTTATAAGAACTCTTCTCTTAAAACTAAACGACATTCTTTATAGCAACATTTATAATAAAGACTCAGTAGTTATCTAAACAAGGAGACAAATTATAAACTTGCATTTTAATTCAATAGTATCATAGGTTCTTTTATATATTACATCGCGTGGCATAAAGTATATGGCCTGCCTTATATAGACGCTAGCAATGTAAATTATAGCTTACACGCGGCCACTTCAGCTGCAGCAGATGCTTAGGAATTCTTGTCTGGGTGCGATCTTCTATAAGGTGAAGATACTTCCCCAGCCGGATAACTTAAATTTACACTGCGCCTTGTCTCTCTTTGCCAGAGCCTCGTTAGTTGTTCAGCAGTGGCCACAGATAACATAATATTACAGTACTTTGGTTCATACATGATGATGAGCGACTTTCACTCCAAAGATTACATAGATTAATGTTAATACTATAGATTGTTGGCACTTGGTGGAACTATATCGACTTTATGTTATTAACAAAACACTTGTACTATTCGACGAGCTCGGTGGCGTAGCGGTCAATGACGCGGCTTCGACACCAACGCTCGTGGGTTCGATTCCCACACAGGAAAAACATTTGTGTGCATGGACATGTCTGTTTGTCTTGGTCTGGGTGTTTTCTATGTATCATAAGTATGTATTTACAAAAAAATGTATTTACGTATGTTTATCAGTTGTCTAGTACCCATAACACAAGCTTCGCTTACTTTGGGGCAAGATTTGTAATTTGCTGTGTAATTTGTGTGACAATATTTATTTATTATTCCACGTAATTGATTAATTAACAGTACAAGTGCTTTATTATTAAAATAATTACATACATTGATACAGTATCAAGCGACATTAGCCTATTGAACTATTCATTACCGAATAAATGTTGGCTTGTTGTATCGATTTTCGAGATTTATATAACTGAATGTTTGACTATCTCAATCAGATCCGCATTCGACCAATCATTCGATCAACATGTCACTAATTGATGGTTACCGTATTACGTTCTCGTTAGCGATTTAAATGTTGAATTTTATAATTCCCTACCTGCAGTCCCTTGTATGGACAATGAGCTTCGGATGAGATTTTAATAATATAGTCGCAGAAAGGTCAATATTATTTTGGTCACCCAGCAATATCTTTCATGCTGTAGTGACAGGTTGTTCACCTACCTGGCGCTTGCAACTTCGTTGAAATGTTTCGAGCATAGACAAAAAAATTGCAGGAAGTTCCCCTTTTTAACCGACTCCAAAAAAGGAGAAGGTTCTCAATTCAGTTGTATTTTTTTAATGTTTGTTATTTCATTACTCCGTTATTTATAAACCGATTTGAAAAAAGCTTTTTTTTAATTGAAAACAAACAAATAAACAAAATATTACATAATAGTATTTTGTTTATTTGTTTGTTTGGTAGCTATTTGGCAAAAGCAATTTATAGGTTATAGAAATGACATGGCTAAACCTTAGAATGCTTCTCTGAGTTGGAATCAAATTCCATTGGTACTAATTAAGACGCCAATTTACACATAGCGAGCGAATTGTCAAATAATCGTCAAAAGGTTATAATTGAAAGTACCTAGTTTTAATGGAAAGGCAAAGTAGCTTTATACAATTTGTCCAGATGTGAGTGAAAAGACAGTTTTAAAAATAATTAATATAATAATTATTTATTTATTTCAGACAATTATTACAGTCCATATTTGTTAGTACATATTTGTTAATACTTATCCTATGTTAGTAAAACAGACCTCATACTTAAACATCTAAAACCTGTTGTGGCACACACGTCCGTGCAATTCAAGCGCGTGGGCCATAAAGGGACCGTCCATACGGTCAGCGACGACACGCAGGAGGCTGCTGCCACTGGCCCGCGTCCGCAGCGCCATCGAGGCCGCTCTCTTGCGCAAAGTGGCATGGAAGCCATCAACACGCGTCTCTGCAAACATCCGTGACGCGCTGCAGAAGCGAGGCAGCCGCAGCAGCGCCCTTAATGCATTATTGTACTGAACGCGAAGGGTATCGAGCGACTTGCGGGCCACCATATTCGCTCTCACCGACAGTGCTCTCCGTTCGCGTTCAATATCCGCATCGTCCCTCAGGTCGTCGGTCACAATGTGACCTAGGTACTTAAACCTGTCTACTCGCTTCAGCGCCACACCAGCTAGCCTGATAGGGGGCACCTCTGTCGGACATTTACTGCCAGATTTGAACACCATAATTTCGCTTTTCTTGGCATTATATTTAAGACCATGGTCCTGTACATACATTTCGCATATACCTATTAGTTTCCTAAGTAGCACAGATATCATCCACGTGACAGCCGACGTGGCGACTGCTTAGCGAGCCAATCAGGTCGTTTACGTAAAGGTTGAAAAGCGTCGGTGAACTTAAACCTCCTTGCCTCACCCCGCACCTCAACCCGTACGGATCCGACAAAGTACTCGCCCATCTTACGTTGTTGACCTGATTTCCATACCAATATTGTAGAATATTAAAAAGTTCTGGAGGTAAGTTGACTTGCTGTAGTTTCTACCATAAGATGTCGTAGGAAACCAGGTCGAACGCTTTTGATAGATCGAGGAAACAGGCGTATACTGGCGTACTTCTGTCAGTGTAGTATCTGACGGCATGCTTCATGCACACTATAGCACTTTCAGTCGATAGTCTAGGTCTAAACCCAAACTGGTTGTCGTGCAAGGTGACGTGATTACTTATGTGTGCATTTAGCAGGCCGTCCAATACCTTAGCTACCACGGTAGCCAATGAAATAGGTCTGTAGTTTGATTTATCTATAATATCTCCGGTTTTATTTTTGACTATTGGAACTACAACCGTTCGCATCAGCCCCGCCGGCAGATAAGAGTGTCCTACGCAGATGGTATATAACATTGCCAAAACGCGTGGTAAGTGTGGCCCAGCATGCAGAAGATGCTCGAGATGATCGATGCTGAGACCATCATGCCCCGGTGATTTGCCTCCCGACATAGATTTTATCATTTTAGAGACTTCTTTGAAGGGAAGTACATACATGTACATACGAGAACATTCGGGAAGCCTTGCCGGCGGATATAAATAGTGACCGCCGCGGCGCACAGGCAGTTCAGTTTGGACTTCGGAAGAGTAAACTTCGAGCGAATCTACCTGCGAAGCAAGTGATAACCTACGACGTATTCGTTGCTGGCTATTTGTATTGCGTTTCCATATACAGAGTATTATACTGCAACATGAGCATTATACCATCCACGATATTCTGTTGCAGGACGTCTATCAATCAGCCTTAATGACGACTTTGTAGTCATTATTTTGACCTCGTGGGATAGAGTTAAAACTTCTGATATACGGATTTACTTGATGTAACATATTTTGAAGTTGAGATATAAGGTTGATGTTCAGGTTTGGAAAAAATCCTAAAGTACCTACCTACATATATTTATTTAATTAACGTTTCCTTAAGACAATTTAACTGAAGAGTTATTGTATAAATTATATTATTTTTTTCCGTGTTTCTTTAAATTGATAAAACAATTATTTTTTTATGGAAAATAAACAATGTATATGTCGCAGCCAACTGGTTAAAATAGCCGTTCAATCAAACAGCTAGCCCTTTGACTGAACAACGCCATTCAATCACACGGCTAGCTTTTTAATTGAATATTTGAGTCGCTCAAAACGTACAACACTACAGCTGATTCAAAAGCCGCCGTTTAATTGAATTAGTTCAGCGCTCACCACCGCGGAGCTAGGTGAGTTTTGTTTTCAATATGGCGTCAACTAGCCGGTGTTTGTGATTGTTTCAAGATACATTCCGCGGGACTCGGGGGGCGAAGCCCCCCACCATTTAAGATAAATATTGCCAACCCCGACTTCACGTAGACTTGCCGGATCGATACTATAGTGTTTTTTGTAAGCCCGGCCGGAGACGGCCCAGAACTCCGCTTGCTTATTAGGTAGGTATTATTATTCTCTCAAATTACATACTAAACTAATGGTCACCTTAGTTAATTAGCCATTTAACCAGTTGGCTAAGCGTCGTCTAGCTGTAGTGTTGAACGTTGCAGTCAACAAGTCGGCTAAACGACGTATAGCCGTGTGATTGAATGGCGTTGTTCAGTCAAAGGGCTAGCTGTTTGATTGAACGGCTATTTTAACCAGTTGTCTGCGACATATACATATCAAAATTTAATTATTATTTGTTTAGTAGCTTAGGCGTGAAAGCGTAACAACCAGGTCGTGCTTGGCGATGGTCAATTTCTGCACACAGATTTATTACTAAGCCACTTGACATATTTTTTGCGCCAATTGTGATCACCCATTCTAGTTGGAACCACGACAGGGGTTGCTTAACTTGCGTTAGCTCTACAACCTCTAAGCATCTCTCTCATTGTATTATTTACTTTAACGATGATAACATAATACCTTTATAAAGTTTCAGTCAATTCAACTGAAAATACGCACGCAATGTGTAAAAATTGGCGTCTTAATTAGTGCCAATGGAATTGGATTCCTCACTCACACTCACTCACTCACTCACAGACTCAGGGAAGCATTCTAAATTTTGCCATAACATTTCTATAACCTATATAAATTGTTTTTGCCAAATAGATAAAAAAATTGTTTCAGTTTTTATAAGAACAATATGTTGTGTGTAGCTTTTTTACTGTAGTAAGTTATGCTGTTTTTAACAATGAGTAATTTTATTTCATGAGGGTTTTCTAGTAGGTAGTTATCACATTTTTTCGAAATTGTCTCAGGGAAACCATACCCGAAAATAGCGTTTTTTTTTTAATTGACTTATTTTAGTCACTATAAAAGGCACGAACTTTTTTCATTCTCATTTCTTTCGTGACAGTCTTATTTTTCTTATCTATTTATGTACAGATGTCATTGGTATGGTCTAAATCACTGAGCAAGTAATCACTCTATATGTATTATTCTCAATAGACGTTGAAACATTTTTTATGATATACAGAAGAAGGGCATGGCGAAAGGGTTCCTTGTTTCAGGACGGAATACTAAATACAATTGTAACAGCCTGGTGTTGCTGTTATGTGTCAGCAGCTGAAGTTAGGTGTAACGATTTTAGGAAATAGCGAAAAAAAATCTTAAAACTGTTTCAGAGTTATAGCGAGTATTGTATTCGTATCATATAGATGTTAAGAAGCGTATATATCGGGTTTTTTTAATACAAAATTCGTGGATATGTGTGAGGGGGAAAAATGTACCAATAGATTCAAATTTCTTGAGCGTAGGCGGCGCCCATTAGTCCCCAACGTTGGCTGGGTCGTTTCATTTTACACAGAAATTTGTTGCTGTAATCTCGAACATAGTATTTATGCATATGAGCATATTATAAATAAGATTTCCGAAACTAAAATAAAATACCTAAATAATTAATAAAATACCTAAGTAATATCTACATCTCTAAAATCAAATTAGCTTAATGGAAATTAATAAAAAGAAGTCATCATTTATTTAAGTTGTGATTAATTAACGAGCAATATTCTTCTATTTTACAAATTCTATTCACTTATAGGTGCAGCGGTGAAGCTGTTTGCACAGGAGCTGTGCGCCTTAATCACATTACTGTTTCCACGTTCAATTAAAATTTAATATTTCAAACAACTGAATCTACTTTTTCCACAACCTATGTCTCGAATGAAATTTATTTCACAGGTCAGGAGAAAACATTGCCTTTTTGTGAGGAGATAACTCAAAATATAACGGATTTGCGTAAAATATGTGAAACCTTTTGTATGCTAATACGATCCCATTGTTCGGAGATTGAATTTTCGGGTTATCATGCTTAAGAATTATTCATGACAGATAGGTTACGATTGTTATGATTTTTAGAGAGATCAATGGTGGGCAAAATGTGCCTTAAATGTTTTATGTTTTGGAAAGGTCATAATCGAAAATAAATTCCTATAGTAAGCGATTTTGTGTCATCTACTCATCTAGTTAACACGAAGTCATGCGTAGGCGACCATGACGTGAACGCATAGCTCCGCAGCGAGGTGCGAAGACAACAGACAGTCGACGCCTATTGAAGTGTCCTATTTAACGCATTTTACACGGGACGCAGCGTGCGCTCTAGTATCCGACCGAAACTGGTTTTTACGACCGAAACCGAAACCGAAACCGAATTTCGGGAAACATAATTACGTTACGTTACGTTATAATTGCTACTTGGTTATAATTATATATTTTTTTTATACGACGTCGGGCGGCAGACAAGCTTACGGCCCATCTGATGTGAAGCGGTTACCGTAGCCATATTAACGCTCGCAACATAAAATATCGCTGGCGCGGCGCCACCCCCCGCTGCCATCGCAGCATCTCCTTCCTTTCTGGTGACCTCACTCACTCGCAGGAACACAACAACCCTCAAGGAAATTGTTATTTGGCTGCGGTATTCCGTGAGGTGGAGGTACATTCCCCAGTCGGGTAGCCTACAAATACTATCTTTAATTTTATCACCACTAATGCACTATAGTAAGTACCAAGTAGCTAACTATTACTTGTTTACGTACAGCATTAGCGAATGAGTTAAATTAACCACAAAATTTCAGATAGTTATGTTAAACTTGATTCTACTATAATCTATGCATTAGTTTGTTATACTAAATTATTTTTCGATGTTTACTAACTACTCTTATACAATATCACAATGATAAAACTTACCGAATTCAAAACAAATCACCCGAAAACTCAAAAAAAAAACAACAAACAAAACGCACTGCGAACACTAACAAGTCACGACATGATTAGGCACGTGGACGCGGCAAAATGTCTTCATCGCTTGGATGGAATTTACCGAGCCGAATAGGGCCGAGCACAGCGCGGGAACTCCCGAATGCAGTTTCGGTTTCGGTCGCAGTTTCGGCAGGTTTGCCGCCGAAACCGAAACTAAACCGATACTCACTTTTTTTGCCGAAACTCGACCGAAATCGAACATTCGGTCGGACACTAGTGCGCTCACTTTTTCGCGAAGTGTAGGGAACGCAATCAATTTTCTTAACATTTTTCGCTTGATTGCAGTTTGCAGTACGACGTTCTTTTGTTTTTTTGCAGCGATGGCTTCAGGAAATCCGCACGCACGTTGTACATTGCTGCCGAGTCGCACTTTGCATTGAAATGTCATATCACCGAAATCGCTTCACATTCACGTTCGCTTTGATCCGCCAACGCAGTAGGTAGCCTTAAGTACTTGACTACAGGGATAAGGTCAAGCCATCATTTTATGAAATACTTACGTAATTAACGATTGTTTACGTAAGTATTAGTAACACAGTTGTTTGATTAGTTGTGTAGTCAATATTTTCCACTCACTCTTGTTATTTTCCACTCAAATGGTGCTTGTCTTATATATACAACAGTTACCCCATTGAATATGTAATGTAAAAGTGGTAAATCTATGATAACATACATAACATATGATTTCGACTCTATAAGCTACTAGTCATATTGCAAATTTATTGAAATCGGTACAGCCATTTGCTAGATCGACGTGGATTATTATCTATACTAATATTATAAAGCCGAAGAGTTTGCTTGTTTATTCGTTTGGATGAAGGCGCTAATATCGGCAACTTGAGGATAGAAGCTGTGATAGAAGTAAAAAATATATTTTAGTGTTAGATAGCCCATTTATCGACAAAGGCTATATAACATCACGCTACGACCAATAGGATAAGAACATCAATGAAAAATTGTTGCAAAACGTGTAAAAAATATTCCTTTTGAGAGCTTCCGTTTAGTCTGCTGCGTAAACGGTAAAAGTTACGCAACAGTGATGTATGACGAAATTATTCCTCTTCAAAAAAAAGCCGCCATAACATGTCTATCTTTTAAGATTGGCTCACTATAACCTTTTTAATGGTAATCCTACGAACCCTCTCTCTCTCACACGCAGACGAAGTTGCGCGGGTCAGCTAGTATTTATGTACAAGACTTCCTCATTTTATAGTACAGTGCCCGGATAACCGAGCGTTTTCAAGAAAACGAATATTCCTGGAATTGAGACCCAGCTAGATCGATTTCTCGACCCTGTAAGCCTTTATATTGTAAACTTCGCCGAAGTAGTAAGAACCGTTTTTGAGAAGTTATAATACGATTAACATATTTTGTATTATAATATTAAATAAGAGTGAGTGCAAGACTGGACAATAATTACAAACATAAAAAGATACATTACCTTAATAATTGAAATATTAACAAAATAATAAGTACTGTGGTTATCTAGACCATACGCTTTATCTGCAGGTCATTAATATTTGGCTGGGTAGCGTGTGCTGTTGAATACAGCTCTACAATGATGTTGCATTGATTCTATATAGTTTCTAAATTCTTTTAACCAATTGTCTATATAAAAAAATAACATAGAACCATTTATTTACAAGAACAGATATCTGCCAACCTCACCTGCACGTGGTGCACCCTGCTGACTGGCCAACGAGGCTCTTTCGAAAAGAGAGGTGGGGCATAGCGTATATTTTAAGCTGCCCTACTGGGGAACTACCTCAACCTCACAGAATACCGCAGTCAAATAAGAATTCCCTTGAGGGTTGTGTGTTCCTTCGAGTGAGAAAGGTCACCAGAAAGAAAGAAGGAAAGAAAGGAGGCTATAGGCTGGCAATGGATAGGCGAGAACTCAGTGTTGCTGATCTCCATGGGCGGTGGTGATTGCTTTCCATCAGGTGACCCACGTGCTCGTTTGCCACCCTCTTATATAAAAAAAAAGATCGTTTCATAGTTATGTATCGTTATCTATGTATCGTTTCATAGTTCACGGTAGGATGCATACTCGTAAGTATACAACACGGTCCTGCCGATGTAACTACTGTATTATCTAACACTTTAATAGGCACTTATTCTTTAATGCGCACATTATCTAAGTAACGTGGAGATTACTGCTTAATGTTCAAACTAATGGCTATTTACAGTTAAGTTGTATCTTTAACGAACTCTATGGAAGGGGATCACTTCCAAAGATATGAGAAAGCAAGCAAGCAACGTTTATTTGTATTTACTATTTTTATGTATTTTTGGCATGTCAGTGTAATATGTTTTTTCAGCTTCGTCTTACAGCTTAAATTAAAGTATCTTAATTATAAACAATTGATAATAATTAATTAATGTAATTCAAATATATAACTTTTAGTCAATTCATAATTCGACCGCGACTCGGTCAACTTTCATTCTGTGATCGTAAAATAATTACGAGAATAGCCTTCAGTTCTTCTGAAGAGAAAAAATAAAAGATCGACTTTGTATGTTTAGTTCTTCTACCCGTGTGAAGGTGGGGCGGACTTCTAGTACTATGTTAAAATGTTAAATAGTGTCATGATAATAATATTTATTCAATTTGACACGTCAATTGGATGTGATAATGTACTCATCAGATGTGGAACAAAGTGTGAAAGGGACAGATCAAAGGGGGCGTTTATTCGGAAGGCACCGCACGTCGGCCGGCCGGCGGGAAATTGAAACTTTATATTTGAGCGCACTTTATCTGACCGTCGAACCTGGTGCTCCTCTAGCGGAAAATCCTTAGTCGAAATAAAATAAAACGCTGCGAATTTCCTCAATACTTTCTACAGCTGTAACGCGATTTTCACAGCGATTTGTGAAACGTATTTGTACAATTCTAATTCTATTGTGTAAAATATTTTTAAAAGTGTAGAAATTTTATGAGTTTAGTCCATTACGGATTACTGTTCGTTTATATCGGTACGTAATGTGTACCGGCCTTTAAACGTGATGGTAATAAATTTGAGGGGTGTTATTCACTAAGCACACGGAACGTTGTCATTTACTGCTTGCTCGCGGCGGCGATAGTTTCACGAGCGTAATACAGATTTGATATCCGCTAACGAATACAATGTATTTTATTAATTCTTAAAGCAACGTATGCTATCATATCTAAATTATTATTTCATAAAATAGCTACTTCTTTAGACTATTTGGTAGTGTTTATCAGTCACAACACTTCAAGTTATATCTTTTTAAGTGTAAAATTTACAGCCCGTGTTTTTAGAAATACTTTATTGTTGCCACTTCGTATAATTTTATAGATATTTTTTATTCATGAAATCACTTGTTTATTCACTTAATTTATTTATTTTACCGACCGGTTTCGACTTATAGTCTATACATTATGGGCTATGAAGATAATTATTTATTAAAAATAAAAATATTAAGAGGATTTTCAGAGAACTTTTACCATACAGTGTTGTCAGTTATGAAAACTTACCCCTTAAATTGATATGTATTTTTACTTCAAATGAAAAACTTCTTTTTTCATTGTTTAATATCCCAATTTTAATATTCGCTATATATTCTAACAAAGAAACAGTTCTTCAAAATAAACATTGTTCTTTATACTTTATACAATCTTTTCAAGCTCAAGAATTAGGGGATACGAGTACGTTAATATCATTATTTATCATACAGTTTATTATTACAGGTAGTCCTGTATGAATTCGTTAGCTTTACGAATTTTTCATTAGCGACCATAGAATCTGAAGATATGATTCGGCTTCTCTTATTTATTTATTTTTTTTTGTTTATAACCAAAAACAATAAGAGTATCCGAATCATTGATGTCATCGTTTAAATTTAAAGAAATTAGATTCTCAGTTTATTTAAAAGATTTGTTGTATAGATAGCTTAGTGTAACGAAAAATAATTTGGGAAATTCCATTTAGATCAATACAGTAGATCAACCAGAAGAGGTACGATGGTTACAAATAAAAAGCAGAGCTGCTGTTGTTAGTATGCCAACATCTCCAAGCTACATCGTCCAAAAAGTACTATGTATGATTTATTTAATGTAAGTAAATTTTATTAATACGTTACCTTCTAATATATATTAGTATTTACTCCAAAAAACACAATCGTGGTTTTAAATGTAGGTGAGCTCTTTGCCAAGAACAACAAAGTCCTAAATTGAACCAAGAAGTCGTTATATGAACGACTTCATTTGAGAGTTAATGCAAAAGGCCTCAAAAGAAAAGAGTAATATTTTAGCATTACGGACACGTCCTTGATATAAGTCGATGGTTCATTTCATTTTCCGCTACACCGTTGATTTATAAATAACACTTATTCAGTGTTGCCTGTTCTTTTTATTTCGCAGCAAAAATAGCCTGTATCGACACTTTTCCTGAGCATCGCATTTCGTAGGGTACGTAGGTACATCTTCACTGCAATTGCACAGGTATAGACGAAATCGAGTTTTCTGGAACAACCGAACTTCTCTATTCTCGTACATTATTGACATGAGAATTGATCCCGCCCTCACACGTGGTGTGCATTTCGAGGATTTGCTATAAATATTTACACAAAATTTACGAGTGGCTCCTACAAAGGGTGAGCCCTTGATATGTTAGGTTTTTGTTAGGCAATGTCGTTATTAACTCCGATTAATGTTTATTGGCTCACAATGAAATCTGAGCTAACGTTACTTATTGATATGAAACACTGAGTATTGACTTTTACTCGGTTCTTTTTAATGTTCCGTACATAAATTAACGGAAATTTTTAATCCCAAACCAAAATTGAAGTTCAACAACATTTTATTCGTCAAAGTTAGATGTGAAAATTCGGCTCGAAAAAACTGGAACAATTGGTCTCACTTCGGTATCCATCAATCCATCTGTCAAATTTGGTATTTCGTATCCAATATTCCTACTAATATTATAAATGTGAAAGTTTGTGAGGATGTATTGTATGTAAGGATGTACAGAGTACTCTTTTATTGGTAAACGGGTGAACGAATTTGATTGAAATTTGGCATACATATATAATGTGTTCTGGAATAATTTGTGGCGTCGTATCTCTTAGATGAATGAAATGTGAAAGTTGAGAATTTTATCTAAACACTTTTATCAACAAATCCTGTTGGATTTCTTGATAAAAGTATTTGTTTATAAAAGCTTTGTTGATTGGATTATGTACTGTTGTACATAATCATTTTATCAGAAGAAATAAGTTAAAATTCATCCGTTTAGACGATATGTATAAGAGAGATAAAAATAATACACATACATACACACATAGATTCGCCAAATATATGACTCTGATAGTTGAATAAAAATTGAACACCATGCTAGACTGAAGGTTTCTTCGCCGAAGAACTAATTTTACTCTAATGGGATACTTTCTATTTTAAGTAATGAAATCTTTATCTTACATACATAGTCAATGCTAACCTACAAACATACCTTATTATGATTTAACTCTCACCGTGGCCTGTACTAAAGTTCGCAACAGTACAGAGAAACTCGTTAGCAAACCACCCACGGCGCGTAAACCTCGCCTAACCCCCCTTTCTATACACATATATTGTCTTGCTCTAATTGTTCTCATATTAACTTTAAAATTTTACCGGCCAAACGTATCTTGACGTTTCTAATCTAGTAACTGACTATTGTTTTTTATTTACTCTAGCAGTCGTTCGCGACTTCGTCTGATTTTCATACATATTTTATATATGTGCAAAATTTTATTATGATAGGTTGGGGTGTCAGTGGCTCATTAACATCTTTTCAGCCAAAGCCAACCTCTTATGCTTATGTGCATATGGAAGAGTCAATAATTGTAGATGGGAGAGGAAGGCATTAAAGTTGTGACCGCGTGGTTGGGCGCGGGGCTAAATTAACCGAGGACCTCAAAAATGCAGTTGAAAGTGCTGGATACGAAATGCAGAAAATCGCATTTGATGGAAAGCCTCGGGGAAGGTCTATATCCAGCAGTGGGTAGATACAGGTTGGTGATGAGGATGATAGTCTCAAAAACTGTATTATTTTGAGAAAATAATACTCGTAGTGTAAAGTTACTGAGTTACTTTCATAAAACATCGCGTTACCTTCGTGGGATATAGAACTTTAAAACACTGTACCTTCCAAACAAAACTTACCTACTATTTGATTGATTTATATATGACTGTACTCGTCTTATCAAGAGGCATAAGTTTTTTATGAAAATAGTACAAATAAGGAAAAAAATCAAATTGTCCACGAATGATTTAAAATTACCCAAATATAAATAATAAATAAAACTTTATAAGCGATTTGACTAATTATATATTCTGGATTAACATATAGATTCTTTTTCTGTTATACTGTATATTGACGAGGGCAGAAAATCTATATATTACGTGAAGCAAAATCTTTATACCCCATTTTACGAAAATTGCGCAGACGGAGGAATATGAAATTTCGCACACTTAGAGTTTATATAGAGAAGGAGTGCAGAATGCTAATATTTTTTTTTTATGCATTATAAATAGATTAAATGAATAAAAATAACATTACACACACTACCATGTACTTGACACACACACTCTTAAATACTATTTTGTTTGTTGTTGAAGTCATAATATAAATTAAATATGGTCGAATTTCGGGCGACCACTAGTAGTAATAAATATTGCTTACTGCTACAGTATAATATGTAGTATACCTATTTTAAATATGCAGCGTAAAGTGGTACCGTATTTTATTTGGGAGTCATTAAATGCGATTATCCTCCTTGTGAGTATACAGAAAGCCATAGAAAGTTAATAAAATCGAGGAAGTTTTGATCCCTCCGTCCGTAATCCCTTCCCGATGTCGCTTCGAATTTTATACAACTTTCGTAAGATATGATCTTGTGCAAACTAATTCCTTCGAAATTGGGTTGAACTTTAAAACAAATGATTGTATTTCCATACTTAAGAGGCAATACAAAAGTTAGTTTATAGGGGTTGAAGCACTTTAGGATATCGTGCTAGATAAGAGAGCGTAATTTTGACCATCTATCGTGTATCGCATGATTCAGTCATAATTCATATATATAAAATACCCAGACCAAAACAAAATCAGAAAAATGACGCTCAGAAAGCATATTTTGTTACAGTATCATTAAAGCAAATTTATCATTATAACGAATGTGGGAAACATACTAGGTATCACTAATATTTATTAGTGATACCTAGTTCTTCAATAAAAGCTTCTATACAAAAAATATTTTTTCTTGTTAAATAACAAGAAAAAATATTTTTTGTATAGAAGCTTTTATTGATTGTTAATAGATTTAAGAATTAAAAAGTTTATTTGCTGTAGACTTGATAAGCGAATCATCAAGCCATTTAATTGATATCCATGTCTATGTGGAAATTAGAAATCGCCATTTTGTGGTGGTCACCGTATCGGAATAAAAATAGCAGCAATTAGGTAGTTCTGCATTGTCATGTAAACCAAATATGTGTACCAAATTTCAGCGCAATAGGACGCTGGGAAATAAGTCAATTTTAATTTGATTACTGACAAGATGTGATTACTGACATAATGCGGTGAAATTAAATAAAAGCTTGTAAATAAAATACTAGCAGTCCTACGTAAACACTGTAATGCACGAATTTATATTCAAAATACATAGTGTAAATATATTTTCACCGCTGTCTTTTTCCGCGTTTGCAAGCATCGTACAAATCTCCTTTGGAAGTAGGTGGTACTAACCAAATCCAGATTCCAGGTGCCGGTGAAACAATGCAATTCTGTGAACAAATCGCGTCGTCGACGCCTCCCGTCGCTGCCGTCCCCGCCCGCCCAACTGACGGGTAACTAATGCCTGTCTACTGAACTATGAATCGAATGTAGTATCGGTCTACTTATTCACTTTAAGTACGTGAGCATTTTCCCGAGTCGAACTTTATTCATACTTATTTTTGTTGTCTTTAGCCATGAAACATAGGTGATTTTTCAGTTTTCCCGTTAATTAATTAGGTTTCGAAGCCCTAGATGGCGTAGTTGCGCGAGTCAGTCAGATCGATCACGGATCCACATCCGTGATCGATGTGACTGACCCGTTATCTATCGCGCGCTTCTACGTGCTTCGGAGGGCATGTTTAGCTGTTTTTATTGATATCACTATAAGATGTTGTTAGGATAGCTAATAAGCTATAGTGACCATAACATCTTATAGTGACCATATCATTAAAAACTATCAATAATATCAATAAAACGTAATTACGTAATAAGTTAAGAGAGAAGGACCCTCTCAACTGTTTACGGTAGAAGAACTGAGTTGCGAGACTTGGTTTTTTTCAGAAGTAATTTTTTTAATGGCAAATACATTCACAGTTTCGGAAATATTAAGATTTTACGTAAACGCTTTATTACACGAGTCTATTTATAAGTTAAAAATGTATCAGTTCAAATCAGGTGATTTTTTTGCTTTACACTATAGGACATAAAATGATAATAAATAGGTCTTATGATGAGCTGAAAGTCATTCAATATTTACTTATGATAAGTTAAATCTTTGACTGGCCTGTATTTAGTATATAAGGGCAAAAGTTATAACAAGTTAACACAATTCAAAAGTAGAGCGAAGTTTATTTTCTCCACTATTCAAACGCCTAAGCCTTGCCAAGTTTATGTTTAACCTAAATATCCCACGCGAGCATTTCTCCGTTCATTTCAAACAGAACCCCAAAAAATTTAGGTATAGCGGCTGCGTAACTTTGTTGAGAAGAAATCCGGTGCAAAAGGAAAAGAAATAAAACTGTTGGCTGACGAATTCGACAGAGATTTATCACCTTCAAGATTTTAGCGGTTTCTAATTTACCCGCCGAAGGGAATGATGAAAAATTGCAAGATAAATACTTATTACCCACTTATAAATGAATTTCCGATTGCCTATTCATCCCGATATTTATCCTTGTTCGAGATTCAAATTAATATCGAATAAATACAATCAATATTTACAATATATTATATTGCATGCAATAACGACAGATATAGAAGAGATAAAAGATCACAACTCATATTATACATATGTATGTATTTAACTAATAAATATCTATGTATGCATCAACCCTAACCATGAAAAAGGCTGACTGGTAGAGAATATTCTTAGCATTAAGTTCGCCTTTTGTACTCTTATTTTGTGGTCAATAAAGATTAAATAAAGAAACCCATATGTCACTATTGAGATTGAGATACGGATCTCTCTTTAATCTGTACTGCGTCTGTGAACGTACTCCACTACGCAGCTCAACTGCGAGATAGCAGAGGCCAATATTTTCAAACCACCCAAAGCCACTCACTAACTTTTTTTAAAGACTGTCTGACGTCTAATAAGGCGGGGATCAACGCCATTGACGCCTCGAGCTACTCCTTTGTTGCCCGCGCTTGTATAATTATGTAAATATATGTATATGTATAGCATATTGTACAAAAAAACAGTTTTGGAATAATGGAAAATCTACAACAATGTAGAAAATACATGTTAGATGGAAATTACTTTTAAATATAAAATTACTCGTTAAGTTAGGTACGTTTACTTTCGGGACAAGCAAACAGATGGGGAAAAATCGCAAAACTTTAGGGGTGTAAGTGGTTCATCAACATCTTTGAACAAAAGCCAACTTCATCTGCAAGCGGTGCACACTGCTGACTGACAAACGAAGCTCTGGCGAAAAGAGAAGTAGGGAGCTTAATTGTAAGCTGTAAGACTGGGGAATATACCTCCACCTCACAGAATACCGCAGCCAAATAACAATTCCCTTGAGGGTTGTGTTCCTGCGAGTGAGTGAGGTCACCGGAAAGGAAGGTGATGCTACGTTGGCAGCGAGGGTGGCGGCGCGCGAGCGATATTTTATGTTGCGAGTAGTTAATATAGCTACGGTGACCGCATCAGATCAGGCGGGCCGTATGCTTGTCTGCCACCCGTCATAGTATAAAAAAAACTAATTTTGCTACTTAACTTTGGCATATAAAACATAAGTAAAATTACATTGCGACTTTATATTATAAAGACCAAAGTTAGGTTGCAAAATTATTTTTGTGATTTTTCCACAACTGTATGCTTGTAGCTAAAATAAGCGTAACTTATCTTTCTCTAAATGTAACAAGTGATTTCTTTTTCCAAAGTAAATTACTTTTCACGTAGGTCCTTGTTGTAGATTTTTTAAAATTCTTCTAAGATTTAAACTTAATCTACACGAACCTACACGCAGGGCGTATAACAATAGTTTAAGATCGATAGGGTAAGATAAACATACCTTCCAATCTATTTAGAAATAAAAAATAAAAGAATATTATACAAAAGGAGGATTTAATGCTAAAATTCCACCATATTCAGAATCTGAGCCATCCTCACCTGCACGTGGTGCACCCTTCTCATTCACTAACAAGACTCTGGCATAAAGAGAGGTAGGGCAGCGTAATTATAAGCCGTTCGAATGGGGAAGTACCTCCAACTCACAGAATACCGTAGCCAAATAATAATTCCCTTGAGTTTTGATGTATTCCTGCGAGTGAGTGAGGCCATCAGGAAGGAAGGAGTTGCTGCATTAGCAGCGTGGGTGGCGGCGCGCGAGCGATATTTAAAGTTGCGAGCGTTGATATGGCTACGGTAACTGCTTCACATCACGCGGGCCGTATGCTGAATTCCACCCGACGTAAAATAGAAAAAGAATACCTTCTCTACTAGTCAACCTTTACAAAAAGCATGAATGATTATACGTTCGAAAAAAACCTGATAGTCGACTCAATCAGGTCAGCCGGGTGGTATAAACACACCCTTATTTATAATAATTATTATTTTAATCTTTGTAGCATATTTATATCTATTATAGAAATTATAAATAAAAATTATAACAGGTTATAATGTCTGTAGAAATTGACTGAAGGGCAGATAGACGATCAGATAGATGAACCTTGTGAAACCTTAGTTACTTATTTAAAGATGTTATATAATTTATTTCCAAGGTATATAATATTATTTTATTACCATTCTTTCAGTCTCTCTATTAAATATGCACTCTTTTATGAAAGTTGAGGACTTCAATAGAACAACTGCTTTTTTGAGTACGCTTTTTTATTGTTAAACCGTTTAGTTCCTATACCAGAAATATTTTTCCATAATTAAATTACAGCATTGCGTTAATAAGTTATTCTATTCTAAAACTCAAGTTTCTATGCTTTATTCCTTTTTCCAAGCTCTAGCTTGACCTGGGGGCCTATCGCCGAAGCTGAAGCCGATTACTATCGGATTTTTTGATTTCGAAAATCAAAGTTTAGCTTAGATTGGCGGTAATTGTGTTTAGCTTAGATGGTCGAAACCATAGAGCTCTACCGACTAAGCTGAAGATGTTTGTCATTAACTTAAACCTAAGATCTATTTGGGCGATCAAAAAACCCGATGGTAATCGGCTTCAGCTTCGGCGGTAAAGTCCCTGTTTGGCACTAAAAACGTGAGATAGATGACCAGTCACCGAAGTTAGGTTAGGTTAGGACACAGGGTGCACTGGTTTTTAAATTGAGTTTCAAACACGAACAAATTCCCATTAATTTACAACGACACTACGGTATTAAAGATTACTTCGTTATGTTAAATATAGACAGTTTTAAAGAATGAAGTTTTATAACATTGACATTCACATATACAAAAAGTAAATAACGATAACCCGTCTGATACTTGTTTATTGTCGATGGATAATCAATATTTCCCATTTCACAATACCACGATTTCAATCTTTGTGAAATCAACAAAAATTTGCATACAAAAAGCGCTATCTGTTTTGCATAAATCGATTTACCTATCCTCTTTCAAAAGCTTTTTCCTTCCCAATTTCAACGCCAAGTTTATTTGTAAACAAAGTAGGAATTGCTCTAGGGTATAACCAAATAAAAGTTTGGAATGTAGCCGAAAAATTATTTGCTTTTTAAGTTGTAATGTTTGTCAATAAATAAAACGTTAATGGTGCATATTTCACTCACTTTTTGACTCGTTGTATAATCGCCGAAGCTGCCGAGCGATAGCGCACAACTTTTGATGTATTTACTTAGTTTGCCTCTCTGATTATTACGTTCCATCAGTCGTCTGTCGATAATGTTACTTTTTGTTGTCCTTATAATAATTATCTACCTCAGCTTCACTTGAATAGCTCCCACTGTGAATATCTTAAGTATTTTTTTTTAATATTGCAATATCAAGTTAAATCATAGTACAAAAACACAAAATATATTCTTTAGCGACAAATATGGTCACGTGATTTGAACTTGCCTACGTCATCAGCTGTATTTTGTTTGAAAAACTTTTACAACCAAATTCGTGACAGTCTTGGCAACATACGGGAAGAACATACCTTGTATTACTGTTAGTTAAATGAAATTCTCTACGGTAATGTGAATTCCCTTCGGAAGGTTCACCCTGCTGACTAGTTAAAGAGACTGTCAAAAGAGAGATATGATGCAGCGTATTTGTAAGCTGCCTGACTGGGAAAATACCACCATCTCGCAGTATACCGCAGCTAAATAAAAAAATAAAAGTTCCCTTGGGGGTTGTTGTGTTCCTGCCAGTGAGTAAGGTCATAAAAAAAGAAGGAGTTGCTGCGTTGGTAGCGGGGGTGGCGACGCGCGAGCGATATTTCATGTTGCAAGCGTTAATATCGCTACGGTCACCGTTTCACACCAGGCGGGCCGTATACTTGTCTGCCACCCAAAGTAGTACATATTTTTTTCGTATATTCTTGTTTGAAGTAACCTTTTAACAATACTCCACACGATACTACATAGTAACAAAGCCGTCATTTTAGACTTTAAGTAGATACTTAATGTTGAATGTATGTTTTTTATTTCATAACAATGTAGGCGTTAGAACATTTATTTATAGCCATTTAGATCATTCCCTTCCTTTTAAACCGTCCAAAGCTATAGCATGCTAGGACAGACAGGCAGACATGAAGAAACTACAACGATATTTGTTAAGAATTCTCAAAAACGACTGTAGCGTTCTCAGACTACGTTGTGGTTTATTTTTGTGACCTAGCTCTATCTTCATTTTAAAACGTAACAAAGTTGGATCTTCCGACATGCATCATTTTCTCTGTACATTCACAATACGCTCTGCATTTTCATCCTGTTCGAATATGTAAATGTATCAAACAAATCACCAGCAGTCCACTTCAACTTGGGTTGCGTGGAAAAAGGAACGTAAAAAAATGATTCATGTCACTTCACTAAGTGTAAAAATCTTTTCTTTATTTGCAAAAAAAAATGTTACAAAATTTGTAAACCATTGTGAGAAATAGAATTTATTTTCCAAATACACATACCTACAGTCACTATGTGCGTACTTAGTTTTGTGAGCGAATGATTCTACTGAAATAATATTTGGGGTGTAAGTCGCTCACAGCGATCTTTAGAGCTAAAGCCAATTTCACTTGCACGTGGTGTACCCGGCCGACTAGCGAAAGAGGCTCTTGCAAAAGATAGGTAGGGTACAGCGTATTTGTAAGCTGCCCGACATAGGAAGTAGCTACCTCCGCCTCACAGAGTACCTACCGCAGCCAAATAAAGATTCCCTTGAGGGTTGTAGTGTCACTGTAAGTGAGTGAGGTCACTTTGGTGTCTTCACTCACTCACAGTAACACTTAAGCGTTCTTTGGGAGCAGTTGCTGCGGTCGCGACGGGGGTGGCGGCGTGCGCGCGTTCTTGTTGCGAGCGTTAATATGGCTACGGTAACCGTTTCACATGAAGAGTTTCGTTGGCTTGTTTGCCAATCTACGTAGTATAAAAAAAATACATTTTTTTATACAACGTAGTTTTTATGCAGTACAAGTATAAGTACTGCATAAAAAATGTAAATAAACAATTACGTCACTCGAAATCGCTACTGGATCTGATACCCGATTGAAATGATAGAAAATAGAACAGCACGAAAGTTAAAAGAGACGGAACAGTTAGAACCCGCGGCGTATATGCGTTTTAATCGTTTTTCTCCCTTTGCTAACGAATCGGCAAGCTCATGGGGCTTTCAGTATCGCGCTCGTAACGGCTATTGTTTCGTACCGACTTTTTTCTTGTTTCGACTCAGTCTTTCTTTTATGCCAACAACGATCGATCTTCGAACATCCGCTATCGACATCGTTTCACATATAACCTACTCGTACTGTGAGCTACAAACTCCGATGCTACGTTTGAACACCGTCGATATTTAGAGTACTCTCATATTCTTTTATCCACACTAAAATTCCTTTACAAGCGAGTAGTTTTAAATCAAATTTACTATTCTAAAATGAATGTAGAAGTAGTCAGAAAAGTCGGAATTTTACGACGGGAATTTCGAATTAAATTAGTTTCAATTTTGTTCTCTCTTTTTTCCCCTCATTATAACTTTGTTACACCAGTTACTGTATCCGACCATTCTACAATTGAATTAAGTAGTGCCTGCATTCAACCGCTTGTAAACCTACACGTTTATAGTAGTAAAAATGAATAAAGATGATATGTTTCAGTCTACCAATGGTTGACATGCCTATATTAATTTTAGATTTTTAATATTGATAACCGAAAAAGGAGGAGATATATAGCCGTTGTCTTGCCGTAGCTTAGCTAAAAAAATACAATTCTTAATTATTTCCCGTATTGTCCTGTTTTTATAAACAAAGACTATAAAGACTAAAAAAAAAAAAAAAAAAAAGACTATAAAGTTATTGATTAAAAACTTTAAAATTAAAATTAAAATAATTAAAAGAGAAACCGGCTTCATTGATGTCGCCTTCTATTAGCATTGTTGTTTAGCATAGAGAGAAAATCCTTACAGCTTTGACACTCTATTTAAAAAAAAATCTTACGATGGTTCATAAACAAAAAAGGTAAAACAAAATAAATTTAATGATGTAAACAACCATAAAAGGATAAAATAATATAATAAATTAAATATTAGGTTAGAAAATTAGTTACATCTAAATACCCTAATCAACATTGACTTTTACGAGGTCTACCGGTCCCTAATGAAGTGTCTGTCTCTTTTATTGTGAATAGTTTTAGATACTCCGAAATAATGTACAACCAAGGGCCATGGGCTCAGTACCACCCGATTAACTTTAATTTTGAATAAAACCCGCATTTATTACGATATGAAAATTTATTTAAATTAATTTGTAGAGAACAAAAAATAAATTTAAGAAAAATTTTAATATCGTAATAAATACATATTTTATTTAATGTTAAAGGAATAGTAGGTGGTACCACAGTATTAGTAATAGTACTATGTAGAACTCTCTCTTGTGTCGACCTCACATCCCCTCTGAAACAAATTTGGAACTGTTTGTATGGCGCCGCACGCACACACGCTCATTCGCGCTCTGCACAGACGACGATTGTTTAAGGAATAGTAAAGGAAGCGAGATTTGTATGGAGTGACCAGGGTGTGGTGGTACTGTACTCATGACCCTTTCTATGCTTATCATTTCAACAATTGAATCGCAACATTAATTTAAAAAAATATGTTAAGCGTATAAATAGGTAATGTCCTGTTATTGTTTCCAACGAGCAAAAGCGAAGGGGGCGTAAAATAAATTGCATATACGATGTATGTACCTCACCTGTTAAGCGTAATAATGGATTAGCATGTGTAGGTAGCAAACCACTGTTAATCTTTTATTACGCTACCAATAGCTATCGATTTTTGTAATGTACCTTTGTGAATACATTTTATAATATATGCAAATACTAGCTTCCACCCGCGGCTTCGTCCGCGTTTACTTTTTTAAAATAATAAGTAAGTGTTCTTCCTAATACCTTTGAGAATATATGATCGGTTGAGTAGATTCGGCGTGTATAATAAACAAATTCACATTTATAATATTATTATGGAAAATTTTGAAAAATGTAAATATGTAAATATAATAAACAAATTCACATTTATAATATTATTATGGAAAAGTTGAAACGATAAGTGATCTCATTGTATTATTTCCTTAATTATACAAGATATTGAAATATTGATCCTGGCAGTGTTCTACAAGCTCTCTCAAATGATATTCTCATAAGAGGTTTAAAAATGTATCTATCCGAAAAGTCGACTCACGACATGGCACTCATAGAGTGTCTAGGGAACATATCAAGTTTTTTGAAATTACTTTAGTATAATAACAAATAGTCTGTTATGGACCCGTGAATCCCGTCAGTATTCCGTAAGGATTTTCGACTACGTCATAATTGCTTCGTGTTTGCCAAATTTCATCCCGACCCGTCCAGTGCAGTGAATGATACATCAGTGTGTTAGTCCCGTTTCCATTTTTTTTTATATTAAACTAGCGGTTAGCGGTAGCGGACTTAGTTATTTGCACATAAATTTTAATTATATTCCAAATACCATTTAAAATCCTCTGACATGATTACTTTAACCTCAATAACATTGGACTTTCATACAAACTACCATCCCCCGTTATAACCTCAAAAAGGGGTTGATTTCTAAAGATACATTATTAGTACACCTCCACACCATCTATAGAGCATACATTTTAAATTTCAAGTCTCTTACTTCAAAAACATAGGTCTTTCATACAAATTTCCAACACCCGTTTTAAACGCAAAAAGGGTTGATTTCTTAAGATACATTATTAGTACATCTCCATACCATCTATAGATCATACATTTTTAATTTCAAGTCTCTTACTTCAAAAACATAGACTTTCATACTAATACCCTTAGGGGTGGAGTTTCGTAAAATCCGTTCTTAGCCGATGTTTACACCCTATAAGGAACTTACCTGCTAAATTTCAAGTTTGTAAGTGTTATGTTTATAAGTATGAGTATAGTGTATCCACTACACTCATACAGTATATTTTTCAGGGACACTCTATCGAGTGTACGGAGAATGTCCCTGAAAAATATACTAATTACTACTTATCAGTGAAAGTACTTTCGAAACATGTTTACAAATTTCAATAAGCATTTTCACGCTTTATGTGTCTTCAAGAAAATATAAGAATAATAGAGTTTCATATCCATTACTGAACACACCAAGAAATGAATTATAATAAACTTCCAGATTTGAAATAGAATGAAGCTCATTTTTTTTCTAATGTCATCATTTTCAACCAAAGCTAATAATAAAGATATTTTCACGTTTCGGCGTGGAAAAACGGGTTTGAGTGATGTTGATTGCCCTTCTTGCTTAGGTCATTAGCATCCTAAACCTATTACTAGAGATCCTCTCATCATTTCTGATAAGAATACTCAAGAGTATTCTGTACATTTTTCCTTATAGTAAAAGTATCTCTATAAATAAAATCTATCCAATTTATTAACCCCTATCTGCACGTTGACTGAGTGATGTCGATTGGGTGGTTATAATAATTGACTCATTTAACATTAGAGAGTTATTTATAAGAATGTGCGCGCTTAGTGGGACCCTGTTGACATTTTGTCTTCACTTCTACACTACTATTATAAAGAGGAAAGATTTGTATTTTTGTGTGTGTGTATGTTTGTAATGAATAAACTCAAAAACTACTATGCCGATTTCAAAAATTCTTTGATCATTGGAAAGCTACATTCACTCTGAGTAGCTTAGGCTGCTAAATAAAATGTAAATTATTTCTAAATAAAAGGTAAAAATATAAAAAAAAATCTTATGTCCACCCGTGCGAAGCCGGGACGGACCGCTAGTTTTTAATAAAATGACTTTTACTGTTTTACGTTATAAATTTATTTTTAACCGGCTTCAAACATGTAATCTTTTGACCCATAAATGTATATAAGTTCACGATATTTCCAAAAATTACTAATACGATTTAAATGAGATTTTCGCCAGTTGACTGCATATCTCTTCTGTGAAGGTTGTAATGTATAAAACATATACTGTAAGTAACCAGGGGTCCCACCGCCTAATCCGAAACCGATTCCCATTGGAATTTTTTAAAATAAAACTTCAGTTTACATTTGTAGTAATTGTGTTAACCTTACCTCGTAGAAACACTAAAGTTCTACCGACAAAGCTGAAGACGTTTGTCAATAACTTAAACCTAAGACCAATTTATCGTGGTCAATATTTTCATTGGGAATCGGTTTCAGCACCAGGCGGTAGGGCACCAGTACTTAACTACTAAAATACAGAAAAGAATTATTCAATGAAGTTGGGTCAATTTTCTTAAAAAAGTTATCAGAAAAACTTAAAAGAGCTTCAAAAAAATTTAAAAAGGCTTTGCTTGCATTATTTTTTGACTTAATTAATTCTAATTTTGAGTTCAACTTACAAAAGCGATAACATCAATACAGATCGTTTACTAGAGATGAAGAGAGATGAATGTACACAGGCAGTTGGGCCCTGCTGGTCAGCATAAATATTTAAATGTCATTCACCCCAAACGTACCCTTGTTTCGTTGTATGCGAAAGAGGCACAAAAGTACTTGTAGCTTCGTCAACTGACAAACGACGATCAATGTGAGACCCTGAATAATGTCGCCATTTTTATCACACTCACTACCACCCGGAGCGTTCACTTTTTTATGTCAATAAAATGAGGTCTTTATACATGCCTCTTTATTTAGCCAGTAGACGCATGTGTGTAAGCTGTATAATAAATTATTGTAAAATATCATACTATACTGTTTTTATATGTTTATTTTGCCATTTTTCGGTCACATCAATGGTCTTTATACATGCCTCTAAAACCGTACATTATTTTTTTAATTGACAAAAAACAACAAATACATATTACACATTTGCCTGACATACATATGAACGAACGTACAGGCAAGGAGTGACCTGTTAAAATCTAAATTGACTTATAATTACAAGTTAGAAAAAAAACACATGTTTTATAATACGCATTAAAATTACTGACACTCGCTAGTATTTGAGATACCCTGTAGATAACCTGTTATGTAATTTATTAGACTTATCTTTTTTTTATTACCAGTCGTATACTAGACTAATCTGTATTGTGGGTGCCGATACGAATGTAATATTATACTAATTATTCTGCACACCGATGTCAATGTTCAGCACATTCGTAAATACAATAAAGTATATTGAAGAATAGTACTGTCACAGAATAGTACTGTCTTAATAATTAAGTTAATTTTACCTGTTTAAAAAAAAAAATAGCATACTGTTATGTTTTAATATGTAAATTTTGCCCTTTTTCGGCCACATCAATGGTCTTTACACAAGACTCTTAATTTACCCAGTAGACGCATAAAACGGTACAGTTAATTATTTTAAATTCAAGAATAGCATACTCTACTGTCTTAATATGGTAACTGGGACTTTTTCTGTAACATGACGCTTTATTTACTCAGTAGACGCTTAAACGGTATAATATATTATATTAAATTAAAAGATACGACACTGTACTGTCTTAATATGCAAATTTTGCCATTTTTCTGTCACATCAATAACATTTCAAGTAAGGGCCTGTCTATCGATTATTATTATTTTTTAAGTTTCGTCGTCAACCCTTATTCATCCCACTGCTGGGATACGGGCCTCCCCGCAATCGAAAGAGTTTAGAGCGTACTCCACTACGCTACTCAACTGCGGGTTGGCGGAGGCCAGTGTTTTCAAGCCGCTTATAGGCTACTGACTTAGCTTAACGACTGTCATCTAATGACAACAGCCGGGACCGATGGCTTAACGTGCCCTCCGAAGCACGATTTTTTTAGGTTTAAGCAGTAGGAATTACATCTGGATCTGACAAGCTGACTTATTACCCGTACTATAGTTATTATATAAATCATGCTATATTTTATGAAATATAAAATATAGACAAATAGTACATAACTAGCCAACCAATAATGAACTAGCTAATTGAAAATTTAAACAACTCGTGGCTCTTAGATTTTTTTAATTTATATAATTAATTAAACATTAATGTCAAGTCAGAAATAGCTATAATAAAAAAAAATCTAAACTTGAAAAGTAAACAACATGTGCTTGGATTTAAAATTTCTAAAAATGGTGTTGAAAAATGGCAAATACTTTTCTAAGGCACGAATATAAATTTAAGAATTAAATTTAAAATAATTTCCCTTTTTCTCTCCGTCCTTACAACTTCCGTTTTTATGGAAACATTTTTTTCCGTGATAAATATACAATGGCGAGAAGAAAGGAATACAGTGGCAATTAATTTAATTAACATGAATTATTAATTCATTTGAGGACCTCGATGCCGTCGTTGCGCGTGTCAGTCTAATCGATCACGCAAGTTAAGCAACGTCGACCGTAGCCTGTCTATGGATGAGTTTATTTATCTCGAGCTCCTCCTTCTCCATGCTTCGGAGGGCACATTAAGCTGTCGGTCCCGGCTGTTGTCATCAGATAACAGTCGTTAAGTCAAAGTCAGTGGCCTTTGGACGGCTTGAAAACACTCGCCAACCCGCAGTTGAGCAGCGTGATGGAGTATGCTCTAAACTCCTTCGATTGAGGAGAGACCCGTATCCCAACAGTGGGATGATAATGGATTTATGCTGATTAACTCATATTTGAATGTAGATAAAAATATATGTATAATAGTTGTCGAAATTAATCCAGAACTACTACCTACATGTTTTTCAAAAAGTAGTGACGAGGTTTTTACATATATATTATTATTATTTTTGTTTATTCCAATTAAATCCTTATTTGGACAACTATTTTTTTTATTATTCAAAATCATACTATTTTATATTGGCACCGCTACGGATTATATATAGCTATCTTCACTATGTCTCATTCATATTGTATATCATTTCTACCGGGTTCTATACCTTTGATCGATTATTGAGAACAATAGAACACCCCGGCCACTCCATACAAATGCAGCGTCATTTACAATGTCAATACGCTGCATTGACATGTGTGAACGCTCGTGTGTGCGTTCGGCGTCAAACAAATTGTTCTAGATTCGACGCAGAGGGGAGGCTACGCTGATACGAGAGAGCGGCAGGATTATAAAAATATATATACCAGGACAAATTACGCTTAATTTAAAAGCTTGTGTTATGATACTAGAGAACTGATATTGATGATATATATCTGATATATATACAATTAAGTAATATATATATATATATATATATTTGGGGTGTAAGTGGCTCATCAACATCTTTGAACGAAAGCCAACTTCACCTGCACGCGGTGCACCCTGCTGACTGACAAACGAAGCTCTGGCGAAAAGCGAGGTAAGGAGCGTAATTGTAACTTACCCGACTGGGGAATGTACCTCCACTTCACAGAATACCGCAGCCAAATAACAATTCCCTTGATGGTTGTTGTGTTCCTGCGAGTAAGTGAGGTCACCAGAAAGGAAGGAAGGAGATGCTGCGTTGGTAGCGGGGGTGGCGGCGCGCGAGCAATATTTTATGTTGCGGGCGTTAATATGGCTACGGTAACCGCTTCATATCAGGCGGGCCGTATGCTTGTCTGCCACCCGACGTAGTATAAAAAAAACCTTATTTTTCCGAGGCACACCAACTAATGACCACGGTACACCAATGTACCGCGGCACACACTTTGCGGAACACTGGCCTAAAGTATTCAACTGCAACTATTACGCTTAAGATAATCGCGGTTACCTCGTGCACGTGTGCGATCACCAGTTGAATGATTACGAACAAAACAGCTCAGTTTTATTGAATGTTAACATAAAATAAACGAACATATGTAAATAAAAAAATAGTTTATTTTACATTAACTCTGTGTAAAGATAAGTGGGAGCGACGAGTAGGCGAGCTCAAACACGCACCCGTGATTTATGTAATGGCATAATAAAAGATTCTTTTCGTGAATATGAAAAGCATCACGAAAGAGAACATAATAGGTGACAAATCTTACACAAAAGCGGAATAATTTGCGAATATTCCATGAACTATATTTCCATGAATTTTTGTTCTTTTAGCTAGCTGCATGCATGCTAGCATGGGGTTTGAAGTACCCCATGCTAACATGCATGCAGGTAGCTGTGGGCATGTATTAATAGGTGATAAATCTTATACAAAAGCGGAACAATTTGATCGGCATCAACCCATAATCATCCCACTGTTGGGATACGGGTCTCCCGTCAATCGAAGGGGTTTAGAGCATACTCCACCACTCTACTCAACTGCGGGTTGGCGGAGGTCAGTGTTTTCAAGCCGCCTTAAGGCCACTGACTTGGCTTGACGACTGTGATCGAATGACAACAGCCGGGACCGACGGCTTAACGTGCCATCCATAGACAGGCTGCGGTCGACGTTGCTTAACTTGCGTGTTCGATTAGACTGACACGCGCAACGACGCCATCGAGCACCTCTAACAATTTGATCATTTGCGATTATTCGATGATCTATATTTACGTTCTTATAGTTAGCTGCATGCATGCTAGCATGGGGTTTGCAATACCCCATGCTAGCATACATGCAGATAGGTGTGAGCATGTATTAATAGATGCTAAATCTTACACAAAAGCGGAACAACTTGAACATTTGCGATTATTCGATGAACTATATTTACGTTCTTTCAGTTAGCTGCATGCATGCTAGCATGGGGTTTGCAATACCCCATGCTAGCATGCATGCAGATAGCTGTGGGCATGTATTAATAGGTGCTAAATATTACACAAAAGCGGAACAACTTGAACATTTGCGATTATTCGATGAACTATATTTACGTTATTTTAGCTAGCATGCTAGCATAGGTTTGGAAGTACCCCATGCTAGCATGCATGCAACTAGCTAAAAGAAAGGGGTACTTCAAAAAGGTCGTGCAGAGCTTTTTAAAGAGTCAGCAACGCGCGTTTGATGCCCCTGATATTACAAACGTTCTTAGGCTACGGAAACTGCTCAGGCGGGCCGTATGCTTGTTTATCACTTTAGTTGTATAAAAAAATATCTGCAAAATAAAGACTTCGTACTCATCCTACTTCGTACGACTACTAATAATATAAATGTGAAAGTTTGTAAGGATGTATGTATGAACGTAATGATGTATAGATAGATGTTTGTTACATTTTGGCGGGTAAATGGCTTATATAGGATTTAGGTGAAATTTGGCATACTTGAAAAATATATACTGAATAACATATAGGATAGTTTTAGCAAAGTGTTATGTTCACGCGGGGCGAAGTCGCGGGTAGTAGTTGTATTAATATATCCCGAGCACTTGTCGAGTGCAGGCTTTTCAAATGAAGTGCCATCGGACCTCTACGCATCCCTGCCGAGCGATAATTCAATTCGCTCTGACGACTTACCCAATTACTCCAGCACCTACTTTGAATTAAAATAATGAAAATTAAAATATTTTATTACGATTATAATTTCGCTAACCTTAACAATTATTTATGCCAAACCATATTATTTTCATTACCATTTTGACGTGATAACATGTTATAAATCCATGAACGCCGGCTGCACGCACGAAAACGCATGACTCGTTGTCACGTTCCACCTGAGCCGAGCGTGCAAGCAAGAGCGCAGAACCAGCGATAGAGAGGCACGATCGGCCTAAGGCCACATTTACGCGGGGCGTCGCGTGTCGCGTGCGGCGGCGCGGCGCGCACTTAATTCAAACATATGGTGTTGTATAAGTGGGTTTACGGAAAATCGGTTTTTCACATATATAGTTCGATCCGATTGGCTCCAACTCCGATTCAATCATTGACTTGTCAACGCGTAAACTAAACCCTTTAGATTTAGAAAAAAAAAAACAGATATATCTCTTCTTAAGGTAGGCAAAGAATAAGGTCGAGTGTTTTCAAAATTTCCACAGAATACCAAAATACGAACGCAAATCACGGGCGCTTTATCAACAATTACAACAGAGTTATACTCGTAACAACAAAGAACAATTTGCATCCTCTCGGTATATGTCACTTTTGCAAAATGACACTATGCCCGATAATGTCACCTTTGGAAGTTATCACATTCACACTATTCTCTCCTATTTTGTGTTCACACCTTAATTTCAAACTGGCTGTAGTAAAATGTCACAGTCAACAATTTCTGGAAAGTACCTATTTAATTTATGCACAGAATTCTTAAACTTATTTATTTTCAAACCATAATCTTGCGCTTACCTATGCAACGTAATATCGCTAAAATTTCTCTCACGTAAGTAATAAATAGAGATTCAAATCGCCATTGATGACAAAAAGAAGATAAAATAAGCTTTTTATCGCGGCATATAAGCAGAAATTTAACGCGGCTCTTTCTTTAAAATATGGAGTACAACATCAAAGCGGTAAAAATATTATGTACATATGTGTATATGTACATAATATTTTTACAGGTGTCTGTATATTCAGAAAGAGTCAATTCATGCTCTTATAATTTATCTTGAACCGGTATTGACATAATACATTCTACCTACAGACATCGATATGATATGACTTCATAGTACTTTGTCTGTGAACTATTACAAGTTAGCATATACAAAATAATATATCATCATCAGGTCCATTTTAGTCTTCACTACAGGAGCACGACTCTCTCGTCCGTCGTAGACGGAAGGAGGATTTGGCCTACACTCCCCACGCTGGCCAAACGAGTTGGGGAGGTCTGATCGATATTTGATCATGTATTTCCCTTAGTCGCCTTGTACTACATCCACGGGAAGAAACAGAGTGATTCTATTCTAGTCTGTCGGAAACCACACGGCGAATAATAATATATATAATACCTAATTTTTATAAACTCCCCTTTTTCCTCAATTTTTAAAAGTCGACGTCTCGTCAGCATCTCTGGCTCGTTAGTACAACTCTATTACATATATTTCTATCTTCGACTCCATAGGCAGTGAAAACAAAAAATTGTATAAGTTTTCGTAACGTAATAAATAAAACAAAAGAAAGACTAGACAAGATGAAAGAGGAGAAATACCGTCTCACATGCTCTTTATGAAAGATAATTTGTCTCGGAGTCTATTTTATTACAAGTATCGTATACGTAGCTTCATCACATAATGTATAATATTACGGTTCTAACTCAAGCCAATTTAGGGGTGTTTTCTTACGACGACAATTTTCAAAACATTTGTAATTGTACTCTGGTATTGATTTCAAGTTGAAATAGGTAGCAATTTATTTCGAAATAGTCATCAACTCATCACAGTTATATTTTCTTTTATTCACTTTTCCTTTTTAGGTGTCGCGCCCGTCAGCGGCAGGTGGACTGGAGGTCATTAAGACGATTCGTGGCAGGGCGGCGCGAGGCGCTACGCCGCCCGCCCTTCGACGACGCTGCAGCGTAATAAACTCTACTCTTTCAATCAACACTCATGACACGGCCTAATTATTTACCAAGAAGTAAACAACATTTATATAATATGTCACGTTTTCCTCTTTTTTGTATCCCAATATCACATAATAAGCGGAAAATTACAACATTCACGCTCCAAAATTTCAAATACCGAATGCTAACAAAAGATTTTCAGTAAAGTTTTTCTTTCAGTAGATATTCACAGTAGCATTACAGGCGGGATTTCGTGAAATGGAATGGAAAATCATTGTGATACATAAATAATTGAAAGTAAGCCATAAAATTGATAACGCCGATTGTTGGTTGTTATTACATCCTGCCAAAAAAAGCACAATTTGTATCATGAAATCCCAGAGTGTATTGTCAGGTCATATTTGAAAATGTACTTTGTCAGTTTATACATTGATATTGTGTGACTAGTTAGTTGTTACCCGCAACTTCGACCACGTGATTTAATAATAACAAATTTTATCAGTTGAATTTCTTTTTTCATGCTGTAGCCGTAAATAATAAGTAATAAAAAAATACCAGAAATAAATACGAGTAGCCGTACAAAATCCATAGCCTTTTTTTACTTTAAACTGGCGTTCTTTTTCATCTGTATACGATGAGACAAATAAGATGTAATCACCGTCGTCACAGTCTTATTTCGTGCAGTTGCGCAACGAATGTACTCAGCCAGAGCAAATGCTGTGCTGAGTCTGAGACACAAGGAATACATGTCACTTTATCCATTGCGGATATGATTACGATTTGTGGAATCGTTTATCCCACTTCATCCATTGCAATTAGATGTTATTACGTTGTTTATGGGCGGCCACCAGTACACATGATATCTCGTTGTCGCGTTGCGACGTCATATCTCATACGGAGCCAGCATACTGGCTATATTTATGTCCCGTTCGAGTATTCAATAAAGATTTCAGATTCGGCATAACAAAGAAACTGTTTGGTTGTATAGAAAATTAAGAAAATATACAGAAAATTATCTCACTTATAACGAAGAAAATATCAGAGCGAATAATCCAGTTGAAGGGTGAAATAAAAAAGAATCCCTACGAATCCCCCACTTTTCCTTTTCTTTAAAGTATAAATAGAAGCAAGGCTTCAATACAGAAAATTAATAATAGAGTTTCTTGTGAAATAAAAAGGTGCAATTATTTATTAGAAAAATATTCAATTTGATAAAATTATAACTGTGTTCAAGAAGTTTTTAGATAATCGCTTTCCTATCCGGTGTGCCATTTGCAATTAAATTAAGTTGGTCAATGGATTTTGACGATCCCGGTGGTAGAATGGCTAGCACTTAATTATGTTTGTCGTGGACTATGTATTTTCAACACTACTAGATTATATACATATATTCACAAATAAAAAATTTAATGATGTTTATCAGTTATCTAGTACTCATTTTTATTTGGGACAATAAAAAAAATGGATAAATAGGGCCATGCGTGTATCCTGTGGCCTAATTTCGTCATGCAGTAAATTAAGACAGTGATGCCAGGAAAAATATGTGCATAATACGAATTAGATGTTATTGGGCGGATCTCGATAAATTGAACACCTTATTTCGCAAAAACTGCTCTGTGTTTTTCTACATCCAGAACGAAGATTTAAAGTTCCATCCAATTCCAACGCGTTGATAAATGAAGATAAATAAAGATAAGAAATGTATTATATTTTTTTTGTATTGGAACCCACTAGTCACTGCTGTATATCATGCGTAGTCAGGATAAATAGCGGCAACCACTGAAAAGGCAAAGAACAATGAAGTTCACTCCAGTCTCGACGGTAAAACTATGGCTGCGTTGGAACTCACTATTAGGAGACAGAAGCTTTGGAGTTTAACTTTCCTTCTTGGCAATATGAGAGACAGCATTATTGCAAATACGGCAATGAAAGCCTAAAGAGCTAGTCAAGCGAAGCTCAATTGCCGTGCATCGCGGATTTCCAATATATATCAAACTTAGGAACGAAAGAAATTTAAAATAAATACCAATCCAAAATAAACAGTAATATAAATTATTTGACAAGCTTGGTGGCGTAGGGGCCAATGACGCGGCTTCGACACCAACGCTCGTGGGTTCGATTCCCACACGGGACAAACATTTGTGTGCATGAACATGTCTGTTTGTCTTGGTCTGGGTGTTTTCTATGTATCATAAGTATGTATTTACAAAAAAAAAGTGTATTTACGTAAATTTATCAGTTGTCTAGTACCCATAACACAAGCTTCGCTTACTTTGGGGCTCGATGGCGCTGTCTAATTTGTATGACAATATTTATTTATTTATAAATTGACTTGAATCTTGACTATTGTATGTATGCTTATACACATCTGATGAATAATTCAGTCGTTTATATATACCTCCAATTTGTTGTATATGATTCACATATTAATAAACAACCCAAATAAGATATATATGTCGTAGGGAATGATAAAAACTGAGATTTGGTAAAATTCCTAATTCTTCGACATAACCACGCTGCACCGATGGACAGCGTGGTAACTTTAACGGATTTCGACAAGACCGAGGCTGGTTTGCTTTTGGAAGGACTGTAACTATCTCATCAGACCTCTGTTTCAAAAAGCAGATTGAGCTAGCTCGCTTCGATGGCTCGACTTTTAGCCATCTTATTTTCCAGTCGCTTCCAATTCAATTTGGTAACTGTATTTTTATCAAATAGTAAATCTACTATAATAATATCCACGGTTATTTTAAGATGATTTTTCATTTGCTTACCGTGTAAATTCAGCTGTAGGCTATATTACTCATCGCCCTTTCGCTACACTATTGCAGGGAAAGTGTAATTGTCACACTGTGTACCCGTTTTTATCCAACTGTGTGTTTTTCGAGTGCGTATGTTTCTATATTTCTTTGGTACGCTCTACAGCCTCAACTGCTTGACGGATTTCAATATATGAGTTACCATTCGATTCGTCTCAGCTGTGGGAATGATATATATACTCGTATATATAGAGTATGTATAATTCTGCTGTACGTGTGTATGTCACTAGACTCCTCCTAAACGGCTGGACAGATTTGAATGAATTTTTTTGTATGCGATTGGGTAGCGCCCTGGATGGTTTAGATTCACAAATCAGTCCAGCAGATGGCGCTGCAGTAATGCGAACGGGATGATTGAGCCACAGCAAAGCGTGGGCGGGCCGCTAACAGGGTATAATCATTTAAATATACGAAAATTGGATTGGTAACCAAAAAGTTTAGAATTTTGGGGTGTAACTGGTTCATCAACATCTTTGAACCAAAACCAACCTAACCTGCACGTGGTGCACCGTTCTGACTGGCAAACGAGGTTCTAGGTAGGGCATAGCGTATTTATTAAGCTGCCCGACTGGGGAGTCCTCCACCTAACAGAATACTGCAGCCAAATAACAATTCCCTTGAGGGTTGTTGTGTTCCTGCGAGTGAGTGAGGTCACCGGAATCAAAGGAAGTAGTATAGGCTGGCTACGAATCGGCGACCCCTAAGTATAGCTGATCTCCATGGGCGGTGGTAATTGCTTTCCATCAAGTGACCCATATGCTCGTTTTACCCCCTCTCAAGTAAAAAAAATGCAGTCAAATTTTTCACTTTATTTAATAATTTCTTGTTAACTACTGTATCTAAGATATAATTTTAATACTGTACCGCTGCCTTGCGTTAGGGCAATTACTTATACTGTGATTAGGGTAACCAACTAACGAAGTGTCGATAGATTTTCAAATCAATATTTGGACAAATAGTGGGAGATGTGCCTTATTCGATGATGATTCGTGTATCAAGCGTAAATGCTTTTGACGATACATTACAAAATTAGATTATTGTTAAATGTCATAGCATAACCTGCATAACTAAATGCCTCTATGATTTAAATATCACACGGGTGATGCAAATTGAGGCAATGTAGTCCCGGGGCGAGAGTTGTAAATTGTCCTAGCCATGTGGAGTGTGGAGAGTGCGCCGATCGATAGCGCACTAATGAGGCATGACGCGTTGTTTCGACATGTGTGAATCCGACGATGAGCCACACGCGGTTCGCGGGCGGACTACGCCACGCCACGCTATGCCACGCCACGCCATGCTATGCCCGCGCTACCGTCATCAACCACACAAAATGTAGAGCACATTTTGTGTAAATCGCAATTTTCAAAGTTTTTGAAGGTATAAGGGGCATACTTTTACTATCCTCATACTAATACCATAAAAGTAGAAGTTTGTGAGGATGTATGAATGTTTGTTACTATTTTACACGTAAACGGCTAAACGATTTTTTTGACGTGACAACGTCTTATAAATTGGTTAGCCGGGTGACACTTCAAGAAACTGGGTCACGTTATGCGCTTACAATGAGAGCGAGTGAAAGGCGCGTGCCTTTCACTCGCTCTCATTGTAAGCGTGTCGTGGACGCGTGTCCCTTCTAAGAGCGAGAGAGACAGACATAAAAAGTGAAAGGCATGCGTCCCTTCCACTCGAAAACATTTTACCACTCAAAGTCGTTGTCACGTAAAACTTTCGCCCGTATACCGACTTTACAGGCAACCAATTTTTTTTATATGAGAGCAAACGAGCATGTGGTTCACCTTTTGGAAAGCAATCACCACCGCCCATGGAGATCAGCAACACCAAGGGGTCGCCCATCCGTTGCCAGCCTATACTCTTTCCATTCTTTCAGGTGACCTCACTCACTCTCAGAAACACAACAACCGTCATGTTATATGGCTTCATGGTATTCTGTGAGGTGGAGGTATTTCCCCTGTCGGGCAGCTTAAAAAATACGCCTCTCTTAAAATTTGGATTTGGAAGGAGTTTGCCATACATATAGAATATTCTATATAGCGCCGTGTGGGTTCCGGCAGACTAGAATAGAAGCACTCCGTCTCTTCCCGTGGATGTCGTACAAGGCGACTAAGGAAAATACATTATAAAACATCGATCAGGCCTCCCCAACCCGTCTGGCCAACGTGGAGAGTATAGGCCAAATCCTTCTTCTGTCTGGGACGGACGAGAGAGGGTCGTGCTCCTATAGTGGAGACTAAAATGACCTAATGATGATGATGATAATGATAGAATATTCTGGATTGACACATAGGGTAATTTTTATTCAGGTATTCACACGGCGAAGCCACAAGTAGAAGCTAGTTATTTATAAATTTATTCATCCCAATAGTTTGTAGAATTTAAGAGGCAGAATGTGATACGCCAAGGGTGCTATTAGAATAAAAGTCTGAGCTCGTAAATGGAGTAGAAGAAACTTGTCATCAAGTCAAGTGACTATTCCTCTTACTGCATAAGCAGTACTTGATGACAACATATATTATAACAATATATATTATAGGGTCTGCTGGAAGAGATCTCTTGTCGAGATAAGCTCATCTTTGTACACTTTTCATGTAACTATGTTATAATAATTTATGTGCAATAAAGAATATATAATAATTATTTAGTCATTTATATACATTACTAGCGGCCGCCCGCGACTTCGTACGCGTGGAGTTAGTTATTTGCAAATAATTTTTAATTACATTCGAAAAAGCTAAATAGCACATGGGCTGAAAAGTCCCGGGCCTAACACATATATGACGCAATTTTTATTGCATTCACCGCTTTTTCAGTTAGTACTAACCTTCAAATGAGAGCTGTTAAAATTTCATGATATTCTACTCAGAAGTTTGTGAGTTATTGTGCTAAGGGTGACACTACTTTTGTTATTTTCAAAACAATGGATGAAAAACAATTTCATGCTTTAATTTTACACTGCTTCTTGATGGGAGAAAATACCGTTTAATCGAAGAATAGGCTTGAAAAGTATTATAAGGATTCTGCTCCATGAGAAACAACCATAAAACGTTGGTTTGCTGCCTACAAACGTGGTCGTAGAGACACCGATGATGCAGAACGCAGTGGACGTCCAAATGAGGCGGTAAAACCGAAAAACATCAAAAAATCCAAAAAATCACTTTGAATGATCGAAAAGTGAAGTTGCGTGAGTTAGCTGACATCGTAAAGATATCAAAAGAGCGTGTTAGCTTTATATTGCATGGGCATTTGATTATAAGAAAGCTATGTTCAAAGTGGGTGCCGCGGTTGCTCTCTGTTGACCAAAAACATGAACGTGCTGATGATTCTGAGCAGTGTTTGGCCATGTTTAAACGTAACAAATCGGAATTTTTCCGTCGATACGTGACAATGGATGAAACATGGATCCATCACTTCACTCCGGAATCAAAACGAACGTCATCTGAGTGGAGAGCAACTGGCGAACCTCCTCCAAAGGCCCCAAAAGCACAATTGTCAGCTTGAACGGTTATGGCCTCGATATATTGGGATGTGTGTGGTGTAATATTCATCGACTATAATGAGAAGGGAAATACCATCAACAGTGAATACTATATAGCATTATTGGAGCGTTTGAAGTCCAAAATTGTAAAGAAACGACCGCACATGGCAAAGAAAAAAATTCGTTTCGGTGCGTTGTCTTAATGGCAACACACCTTGTCACAAGTCAATCAAAAAATTGCGAATTGAACTTCGAATTCCTCTCACATTCACCGTATTCGACAGATTTGGCTCACAGCTACTACTGACTGTTCGCAGACCTAAAAAAATACTCACCGGAAAGAAATTTCTCTCGAATGAAGAGGTCCTCGCGGAAACTGAGGCCTATTTTGAGGCAAAATATAAAATGTTCTACAAAAGTCATATTGAAATGTTAGAGCGGCGCTGGAATGATTGTGTGGCTCTTGATGGAGATTACGTTGATGAATAAAGTCAATTTTGAACAAAAAAACCGCGTTTTCTTTGTTAGGCCCGGGACTTTTCAGCCCATGTGTTACCTAGTGAGAGGAAAAAAATAAAAAAAGTTCAAAACAATCAATATCTAGACGAATTTTTAGAATCAATGAAGTCGACAGATATTATTTTTTAAAACCTCTTTATAAAACCTAAATTACTTTTTATTGTTATAATAAAACATCCCTCCTTATAATAGTAAGTATGTAGTTGTTTTCAATTTTTTTAATACTTAAATATATCCTCCTGCCATAATTACTTTAACTTCAATAACATTGGATTTTCATACAAATTTCCAACCCCGAAAAGTCCAAAAAGGGTTAACTCCAAAAAGGGGTTGATTTCTAAAGATAAATTATTAGTACACCTCCACACCATCTATAGAGCATACATTTTAAATTTCAAGTTTCTTACTTTAAAAACATAGAACTTTCATACAAACTTCCAACCCCCGTTTTAACCCCAAAAAGGGGTTGATTTCTAAAGATACATTATTAGTACACCTCCACACTATCTATAGAGCATGCATTTTAAATTTCAAGTCTCTTACTTCAAAAAATAGAACTTTCATACAAAATTCCAACCCCCGTTTTAACCCCAAAAAGGGGTTGATTTCCAAAGATACATTATTAGAACACCTCCACACCATCTATAGAGCATACATTTTAAATTTCAAGTCTCTTACTTCAAAAACGTAGAACTTTCATACAAACTTCCAACCCCCGTTTCAACCCCAAAAAGGGGTTGATTTCCAAAGATACATTATTAGTACACCTCCACATCATCTATAGAGTATGCATTTTAAATTTCAAGTAATTTACTTCAAAAACATAGAACTTTCATACAAACTTCCAACCCCCATTCTACCCCCTTAGGGGTGGAGTATCGTAATATCCGTTCTTAGCGGATGTCTACACCCTATAAGGAACCTACCTGCCAAATTTCAAGTTTGTATGTGTTATAGTTTCTGAGATTTCGTGATGAGTGAGTGAGTGAATTACTCTTTTATATATATAGATTGTCATTCAAAGAAACACTAAACTATGTTTAAGTCACTCAATCAACACTTAAAATAATTAAAAAAAGATTAACTAAATTCTAAATATTCTAAATATTCCTGGACAATTAACACAACGCCATCTAGTCCCAAATTAAGCGAAAAGCTTGTACTATGGATACTAGACAACTGGTATAATACTTAAATACATTTTTTTTTTGTAAATATATACATATAATACATAGAAAACGCCCAGACCAAGACAAACAGACATGTTCATGGTCACAAATGTTTGTCTTGTGCAACAATAATTTCTAAAATATTACCGACGAGTACACTTACTACGTAAGTAAATTTCTTTAAGCACAGTAGAGTTGACTAAAAGAAAATAAATCAAGCAAACGAAATTGACAGGCGGATATGACTCACGTGGGCTGCTTACTCCAAACTCGAATTCGCGTTCAAAATGAACATCAGCGCCGAACAAAAAGCTCATATTCATGACCAGTGCATACTACCAGTGCTCACATATGGGGCGGAAACCTGGGTGTTCACTAAGGAGATTCTCCACAAACTTCAGGTTGCTCAAAGAGCGATTGAGAGAAAATTGGTGGGAGTGACACTGAGAGACCGTAAACAGAATAAATGGATAAGAGACCAGACCAAAGTGAGCGACGTAACTAAACGGGTTGCGAAGTTGAAGTGGGAGTGGGCAGGCCATGTCGCCCGAAAGGAAGGCAGTGGTAGAATGGCGACCGTGGGACGAAAAACGCCCACGAGGAAGACCACAGATGCGTTGGTACGACGATATCAAGAGAATGGCTGGAACGAAATGGATTGAAATTGCCCAAGATCGAAGAAAATGGCATAATATGAAGGAGGCCTACACCCTAGCGGTAGAGAAAGGCTAAAGAAGAAGAAGAAGCAATAAAGAATTCATATATTTATGAAACTTCTAGGTAAGTAACAAGTTTAGATTAATTTATAAATATAATAATATGAAGGTGTAATTACACACCATATTTATAAATTAGTCAAAGTCAAAAATATTAATCTACTTTTATTTAATCCACCTTCTATCTTTCGTAGCTTTTTTGTATTCAATGGAGAATGAACAAATACAAAAGAGCAAGGTTTAATTAATATTTTAAATTACCTTATATCCCTGAGACGAGAAATAATATCTTATCATAGCCATATTTGACTTTTGCCCTATAATCGTCACAAATGTATTCCATTCTATATTCAATTTACGTCTCAAATAACTAGTGAAATTTGAAATCTATTTTCTATGTATATTGAACTAGCTGGCCCGGCAAACGTTGTTTTGCCCTAAAAAATATACAACAACCGATTCTCAGACCTACTGAATATGCATATAAAATTTCATAAAAATCGGTTATATCGGGCAATAAAAATTTCACCCTCTTAGGGGTAAACTATGAAAAATTATTTCAAGTAACTTCGTGTCCACCATGTTATATTTTCAAATCGATGCCATTTTCGTAATTGACATCCCAGAAAACCATAGAATCAACTATATATTGATATTATGACATTTGAACCCCATCGCACCCCCACAGGGGTGATTTTATGTCACGTCGGCTATGATGAAAATAGTTCTTGTTTTTGTAATCAGCGACCCGATAAACCATAAAAACAATACCCATGACACTTTTCCGTCTTTTTCACCTCATTTTACCCCTTTAGGGGTTGACTTTTGAAAAATCCTGAAACACGTGTTTACTCATTTATCTATAGAAGTACTCGTGTAAAGTTTGGGATAAAATAGTCCAGCTAATCTTGTTTCCCCATACAAACTTTTGACCCCTGTTTCACCCCTTAGGAGATGAATTTTGAAAAATCCTTTGTTAGTGCACCCCTAGACGTCATAAGGATCTTACGTGCAAATTTGGAATCTCTAGATCCAGTGGTTAGGGCTGTGCGTTGATATATATATCCGTCAGTCAGTTTCTTCTTTTATATATTTCAACCCCATCGCACCTCTACAGGGCTTTTTTTATTTCACGTTGGATCTGTTGGATTATAAAATAGTTGTTGTTTTCGTAATCAGCGACCCGATAAACCATAAAAACAATACCCATGACGATTTTCAGACTTTTTCATCCTATTTTACCCCTTTAGGGGTTGAATTTTGAAAAATCCTGAAACACGTATTTACTCATTTAGCTATAGAAGCACTCGTGTAAAATTTAGGATAAAATAATCCAACTAATCTTGTTTCCTTATAAAAACTTTGGACGCCCGTTTCACCCCCTTAGGGGTTGAATTTTCCAAATTTCCGTCTTAGTGAGCACCTACGTCCTAAAAGGAACCCCAATGCAAAATTTGAGACTCCTAGCACTTGTAGTTTCTGAGATTCCGTGATGAGTGAGTGAGTCAGTGATTTTCTATTTTATTAGTATCTATATTTAGATGTAAAAATTTTGGACAGGTCGGATTTGGCTAATTTTGGTTTAATTTCGATTTGGCAAATTTTGAAATATTTTTGGAAATTCAGGGAAGGTTTATATAATGACCTTTAAATGAATAAAATAAAACTTTTGTATTAATATCAAATGCTGTGTCCCACGTTCGCCCAATGGCAGCTTAACGGCGGCTCCCTGTCAACCGTTATCGTATGCGTTAACGGGGTTAAAGTTCAACACCAACTTATTTTCCTTTATAAACATCGACATCTTTACTGTCGTTTACATAGGCTTCAGGTGGATTGTAATATACTTCCAGTTTTACAGTCCAGTTTACAGTAACAGTGCACCAACGTGTAAAAGTGTCGCTTTTTTGCAGAAGATGTATTTCTGTTGCCGCTATAACAGAAAATACTAAAAAACAAAATAAAATAAATATTTAAGGGGGCTCCCATACAACAAACGTGATTTTTTTTCGATATTGTAAACGTTTTTGCACAATATTGATAACGGCAAAAGGTAGACGCTTGAAACATTCACAGAATATTTAGATACATTCACTTTAAAAATAAATAATTAATTTAAAATAAATCAAATATTTATATAAAAAAAAAACCAAATTGTTGTATGGTGGCCACCATTTACTCATTAGGATTATTTTTTTTTGCTGTTTTTATATATAATGGTACGGAGCCCTTCGTGCGCGAGTCCGATTCGCACCTGGCCGGTTTTTTAAGATCAGTAATTTCACTGTAAATTTATACAGCAAATTGTATGAACGAAATATTTTAACAAAGATCGTATTTATCCATGCGAAATTAAATAAAGTAGTTAAACGGTCTCTGTTGTTACTCTGTAATTATTATTTTAATTACCGCATCGGGTACGCGATTAGTAAAACAATTTGTTGTCGAATACGTGGGTAGTGTAGTACGTTTAATTTGCTATATCATTGTGTGTCGAACATCCTTTGTTATCTTGTCTTTACCTACCTTACCGCATTGTCCCCTCTGTGTACACTTTGCTTGCCAAGTAACGTTATTTACCAGTCTTAATAAAAATACTCTGTGGTTTTGGCTAAGCCCTTCGAAGGAAATTCAGAATTAATTATGTAACTGACGAAGATGAGATTTCAGTGTAGTTATATTTAGTAATTTATAGCTTTTTTAATTCAAAGCTAATAGGTAGACGAGTGTTTAAAGAAATAATATGTAATAAAATTATTTTTATTATATTCGCCAATCGATTAAATTTCGACGGTCTATTTGTTAGCATATGTGCTATGTATAGCAATAGGTCTGTTACATTTTCACGGCGAAGACGCTGAAAATATAACTTTTTATGACAAAAGTTAGAATCTTGAGAAAGGCTATATATGTATACTTGAAGTACACGAATGAAGACTACAAGAATGAAGTTATCGATAATTAGAAGAATTAGAGTTAAGATTTTTTCAAATAACTAACGTTGTTTCGGAGATTATCCTCCGCATCTACATGCGAACAAACTCACAAAATTCGCACTGTCTCTTTATAATGCAGTATAGATGAATATTACAACAATAACTTTCCATATTACAGTAAGACATATAGTCATAGCCAGTTCTTAAAATTAATCACACGATGTGGCCGATCATTTCATGAAGTAGAAAATATCAGCTGGCCACATGATGATATAGCCTGGCCAAATCAGCGTTTGACAATATAAACTACTGGCGCGATGACACCCCCACTGTCAACCCAGCATGTTGCCAGCCAGCGCGTGAGCGATTTTTGAATTCTACAATGAACGTGTACATGGCTACGCAACTGCGGTAATCACTTTACATCAGGCGGGCAGTGCGCTTGTTTGGCACCCGGCGTCAGAAGGTGTGCACATTATGCACCTAAAGGTTTACATTTTTACAAGTTTTCAATTCTGACTATGTTAATGTTATTTTATTTCTTTTGTATCCAATTTGTAAGACATCAACTTCAGAATAATCTTCTAAAAGTAGATTTTGATGTAACTTAAGCATCCATTTACATGAGAGTTTCTTCAAGTCTTTATCAGCAATCGGCGAACGGGCGAAATTACCACGTTGGCCGCGACTCTGGGCGGGCGGGCGGAGTGAAGCCTCCCTGCGGACGGCGCTACGACATTACTCAAGCGTATCTGATGTCGTCTGCTAATTGACTAGAAATACAGATAAACGCTATTTTTATATCCTCATAAATCTTCAAATGGTCATGATTTGCAGTTCGCTGTTTTGAGATGTCATTGACTGATTAGGGAATAATGAGCTGATGTCGAAGAGATATTTTATTATATTCGCATAAATTGGTAGAGATGCAGATATCATGACTCCATTGTTATATGATAGGATCCCATAACACAGAGGAGTCAAGGATGTTATATGTCTACAGATATGCCACTAAGTGTCAAAAACGATCACCCGAATAATGAGTCAAGCTGACAAATATAACGTTTGTGACAATTGATTGAAATAGATAAAAATGGCGTTTTCTGTATTTCGAAAATGCATAATTTATGTTGAGAAAGTAGTTCAAAGCCCTAGACATCACATATAACACAAAAGTACACAAAAATAATTAACTTTAACACGTACTTCAGTTAATTTCATGTTTTTGCATGGTGAATTGGCGCCATTTCACGCTCAGTGAGGTAAAGAGAACATAATACCATGCACATTAAAAAAATATCTCAGCGGTATTATACCTTTTAACAAAATAACTTATATCACGAATGGGTATTATGTAGTTAATTCGGTCAACCATACCTTTTGCAGTTATTTGGTCTTCTGTTTGTGCTTCTGTGAAGTGAAGGTTCTTCTTCCCCGGCCGGACTCGTCGTCGTATAGAGCGAGATATTAAAATTACACTACTATTTATAATTGACAGAGGTCGTGAAGCACTATCTGAATCAGTAGCTAATCAGTTTATATCTGTGTATAAATATATATATATATATATATATATATATATTTATACACAGATATAAACTGATATATATATTTACCCAGCATATATATATATATACTGGGTGTAATTTTAAAGACTTAAATTTGAACGATCACGAAACAATAAAAAAAAATATCAATCCTACCTTCATAGTAACCGTGAATCACAGATAAACAAGAAATCTGTTCTTTCAATCGGTAAGAAATAGATTAAAGAAAAAGTGGTTAGAAGTCGACCACCCCGTTGCGCAATTTTTAACTGGACATGGCAATTTTTAGGCTAAACTCTTTTCGTTTAAATTAGTGCCGTCGCCCTTATGCGAATGTTCTACTGCTAATTCTGAATTCGATCAAACAGCACACCATGTTCTCTGGGAGTGTGATCTTTGGCGGCGGGAGCGTGATGACATGTTGAATTCATTGCAAGTTGCATCCGGGGTAGTATACTATTTAGATTTGGTAGCAACAAGGGAGAATTACCAAGCGTTCAGACGATTTTGCAATTCATATTATTGGAATCGATGTGTTAGGTAACAACTCAATGTTTTAGGTCCCCAATAGTGTTAGAAACTTAAAATCCGTGGTGCACGGCAGTTGAGCTTCACTTGACTAGCCATCTCTTTAGGCTTTTAATGCCTTATTTGCCATATTGCTGTCACTCACATTGCTAAGAGGGGAAGTCAAACTCGAAAAGCTTCCTACTCCTACTAATTTCTTCTGATTAAATTCGTTGTGAGTTCCAAGGCAGCCGTAGTTTTTACCCCTGGGACTGCAATGGACTTCATTGTTCATTGCCTTTTTGGCGGTCGCCGCTGTTAATCCTGGCTACACAGGAGATACAGTGGTGGGAATGTGTGGTGGGCCCCCGTCCCATAAAAAAACAAGAAATCTTTCGATAGCCATAAAGCGTTAATTATTTTTAGGTTTTTTTTATTGCTTCATGATTAATACTAACAACATAATCGTCTCCTTGAATTTGACCAGCCTTTAGCAGCTGTCTGCTCACATGAGGTGATCTATCCCGCATGCAAGTAAGTGAGGTCACTACATGTGACCAGGTGTTGTGTTACAGCGGGGGTGCCAGCGTGCAAGCAATACTCCTTATGTTGCAGTTGCAACTATTGCGTCTGTGGGCTTATAGGTACGGTAACAGCTTTACATCAAGCGGTCTGTATAGTAACAATGGGTGTTGAAATAAAAAGTTTTTATCCAAAGGCAAATTTTATTCATGGTCCAACGTATACTCAATGAACGGACCCTTTCAATGTAAAATTTCGCATCATTATACTCGCTTACATATATTACAATATTTACAAATGGATACACAATAATTGAACACCGAGGGCGGTTAGCTATTCGCGAGAAAACTGAGGGCGGTTACAGTAATCGCTATGTAAGGGGGTGCTAGGGCATCCCCGAGGCGCAGGGCCCCAGCGCCGGCGGCGGCGCGGGCCCGGGCGTTGCCGCCAGCCTCGCCGCGGCACGCTGCGCCTGCTGACGCTGCACTTGCTAGACTGCGTCCACGCACCTTCAATGGTGATATACAGAAATTTTCTTCTGCAAATTCCTGTGTCAGGGCCAAAGGATTTGATAAGGGATCGCGTCCGCACTCACAAGGTAAGTGATTACCGTGTATCACAATGTTCTCCACTTCGAGCACCACTGCCTCTGGCGTTTCTAGCATATGATTTCCGGTTAGTTTGAAAGTTTGTACGCTATTGTTTTGTACCAGAGACAATTCTTCGACAGCATCTATTTTGTTGTTGCATATCTCAAGAATGTCGACGCGCTGTAAACCATCAAACGCTCCCACTCGTAGCACTCCGAGGTCGGACTCACGAAGTCCAAGTCGTCCGACACGAGTTAGTCCTCGAAATGTATCTGACACCAATGCCGGTAGATCCATATACGCAAGTTCGAGTGTACCAATTCCTTCAAGTCCTGCAAATGCCATGGGCTCTATTGATCTGATACCTGAAGGAAGTTCAATTTGTACGACGTCTTTTAGACCTGAGAAAGCATGTGCTAATATTCGCTTAATCGGATTATTCTTCATTGAAATTTGTTTTATAAAATTGGTTCCAGCAAATGCATATCCTTCAATCTGAGCTATTCTGTTATGCGTTAGTATAATAGAAGTAATATTCTGAAGAGCAGCAAAGGCGAACGCATCGACAGTAGTCAGAGGAGTATGTTGTATATAAAGTTCACGCAAGCGAGGTAAACCACGAAACGCAAAAGGTCGTATACGCGTGAGATTACAGGCATCTAGAGCGAGTCGTCGTAACTGTCGTAAGTGAGCAAACGCATCGGAGCGGAGAATGCGCAAATCTGCGCGAGAAAGCGACAACTGCGTCACGCCTGCACTTAACGCAGACGGAACGCCACGCAGCGTCGCACTGTTGCACACAACCTGTAATACAATGAACACATCTGTAAAACAAATAAAGCAAATACCTCTCGAAAAGTAAACAGTAAACAAGAATACGACGATGAAGAATGAACATCAAAATCAAATCCGTTAAAATTATTACTTTCGCCGCGTCACGGACTAAGCGCCATTCCCACTGTTTGCCCTGTCAATAAAATTAATCCGTTTCCAAAAAATATCCCTGTTGACGCACACAGACGCACGTTCATATTTTGATTGAATTGTTTCAAACTTAAGCTTCACAAATAATCGACCAAAACAAATATCAATTTCATTCTGTTCTATATCATCATACATATCCGAATGTTCGATATTCAATCCAATTTGGTATCCATTTGACCTAAAACTTATGCACCCTATAATATGCATTGGCCAATACCCCGCAATAATTAAATAGGATTTTCGATTAATAAATTTATTTACCCTCAATTTGCTTTTGACTGCTTATTAGTATCTAATTAAATTGAGCAACTGTATACTACGTCGTTTTTACGTATATTTTTTTCATACTACGTCGGGTGGCAAACGAGCATACGGCCCGCCTGATGTGAAGCGATTACCGTAGCCATACAAACATTCTCAACATGAAATATCGCTCGTGCGCCACCACCCACGCTGCCAACGCAGTAACTCCGGCCTTTATGGGAGATACGAGTATATATTACTGATACATATTTTAAGATGACGAATCTAACATATTAAGTAAACAAGCATAAATAACCCTGGCTTCTGGTGGCGTGTATTATCTCAACAAATGGGAATAAATTGATAAATTACGGAGAGTGTAGGACAGATATATGGGCGATATTTTTATTATCATCATCATCATAAAATTTATGATTATGATTAACTACATTCTATAAAAAAAATTATAGTCGCATCCATTTCACTTTCAATAGACTACCAAGCTGCGAATGTGGCAGGCAGAGGCAAATTGCTTGACTTGTGACGGCGGAAGCGGCGACTCTACCACTTAGCCTGGCCACTTTACTGTCTTACCAAAGGTAAATTACTTATATTAAGACTGAGACAAGCGTTGACAACCCAAGTGGCGTGGTGTACGCCTGACCACTTTACTGACAATATCAACTTTATCATTTCGGTTATACTTTACCTGAGGCTGTGATAGTCATTTGCAGTGTTAAACATGGGGGCGTGTGTACCAGAGAGGGTGGTGGGGGGTGCAACAGGGCATTCTACTGGCAATGACAATTTTATCAGAGGTAACTTACGTGAGATTGTGACAGACAAATGCAGCGTTATAGCTACCAAGGGACGTGTGACTGCGCAAGCGGCAAGATATGCACTTGATCACAGTATTGCCAGTGACAATTTTACCGTGCCAAAATGTTAATGAGATTGTGAGAGACCAAAGTCCTGTGTGGAACATTTAGGCACCTGCGCACCGCGCTACTCTACATTCGTTTACTATTTTACCAGAAATATATTACCTGAGACTGTGACAGACAGATGCAGTGTGTGGGACACGGAGGCGCAAGTGATGGCGACAGCGGCGGGGTGTGCACCTGGCCCGCACCGCACAGCGTTCCCCACGCCACCAGTGTCACCAGCCACTGCACCACCCATCTGATGACAATCATCAATATCATTACGTTTTGTTATTCATAAGATAATGTACAATACAATGCATAATAAGGTAATTAAAAATGCGTGTGTTACTGGGTGTGTGTGCGTGTGCGTGCGCGTGTGTGTGTGTGTGTGTAGAATGTGCGTGCGTGCGTACGTACGTGTGAACGTGTATTACGTTTCTTATACCTTGCAACACTTTTCAGACGTCTAGCATATTTTTTAGTTTAGTTAGGTTCTAAAATTATGTGACCAGCGATAAAATTCGTCGATGTGTTGTTCCGGTTGCCATGGAAGACAAATTGACACGTAACCTTACGTTCACATTTACAACATTACAAAATGCTCCTGACGAGACGCTATAGAGAGTACACGCAAGTGACACTTTGTGCATTACAGACTTATATAATCGTAACTGTTTCTCAGTTCATTTAAGTTCATTCAAATTATCAAGTCGCATACTTGATTACCAATCGACTGGTTTCAAAAATACTTAGGCAACGGTTTAGAATGTGCTTCTGAGTACGACTCAGGAAGGGTTGGGTAAAGAAAATTTTAAATTGTTATTCAGAGAATTGTAATAAGACTAGTTTCACTGAGCGGTTTCCGCACTGAGCCACTTGATTGGGCCATTGTGTTGTAATAATATTATATTATATTATACTAACATACTTATGGGAGGCTTGGGCGCTGGTCCCCAAGACTCATAAATGTAAGTAAATATTAACCAAAAAAGTTTGACCCAAAGAAGCGAGGAAATAGAATTTGGCCGAAGTAGAAAAATTCGACATTTCGAATAAACAAATAATAAGAAATAAATAATTTAATCATTTGAAAGTTCAGTTGAGAATTAAATTATATTACGAACTAACTTTCGTAATATATGTACGTAGTTACTACTACGTAACCGATTCCTTTACTACGTACATACCACTGTATGTACGTAGTAAAGGAATCGGTTACCGGAACCACAGTATAAGTAATAACTTATACTATGGTTCCGGTATCCGATTCCTTTCAGATAGGCGGCATGTCGTGGTTTAAAAAAAAAGTGTCGCTGCCTTTCTTCGTTCAAGAGTGCATAAGGGCTCCACGTTATTCTTTCAAAAAGGTAGTGAAGAGGATTTTACAATGACGGCAATGCGTGAATGATACTCCTGAAGGACAAGTGACCGAATCAAGATTGAATTGTAAATGGACTAAAAATAGATATGATTGATTTTGGTATTGTGATACAAGAATACCTACTACCTACCTAGCAAATTTGACATTTGTGAGATCGACATAAACCTTGTAAAGGTCCCCAAACAAAAAAGGGTTTGGAACCATTGCTATAATTATATCGTATCTACTTAGTGTGTGACAGCATTATAGTGGGCTGCAGTATAGTTGCAGCTTTGGCAACTTTATAGAAAACAACTAGATGGTTTCTATAAAGTTATAACACCAAACAGTATAATATTAGTGCAGTAGAATTAGCGAAAAAAAAATATTTTATAATAAATCTAACTAATTTCTATTAATATTAGGTTGGGGAAAAAGTCTTTTCGTATTTTATATGAAAATTCAAAACATTTTTTAATAAAGTTTATTTACATTTAACTAAAGTATGTAGGTGCCATTTTGTTCGATAACTTTTTGCCATCTTGTAAGTACAGACATGATCCCATTACTATAGAAATTTTGGGACTTCTGTTTAAAAAACCACGACAAGTGGTTTTGGCAGTCTTCTCGTGATGTTAACCTGACATTACCTAAATAATTCTGAAGAGACCAAAACAGGTGGAAATCAGAAGGTGCAAGGTCAGGACTATACGGCGGATGCATTAACACCTCCCAGTCAAACTCTCTTAATTTTTGCTGAGTGGCTAAAGATGTGTGAGGTCTAGCGTTATCATGATGAAAAATCACACCCCTTCTGTTAATTAATTCCGGCCGCTTTCTCTCAACTTTTTGCTTTAATCTCATCAGTTGTTCACAGTAGAGTTCAGAATTGATAGTCCTGCCTGGCGGTAACAGCTCATAATGAATAATGCCCTTCCAATCCCACCATACACACAGCATCACCTTGTTGCGGGTTAACCCGGGTTTTGCCAGAGTCTGTGAAGCCTGACCGGCCTTTGACCACGACCTTTTTCGCACGTTCTTGTCGTACGTGATCCACTTTTCATCACCAGTTATAAGCTTCTTCAAAAACGGTTCGCTTTCATTACGTCTTAGTAAAGAATCGCAAATGAGTACACGGTTCATTAGGTTTCTTTCAGTGAGATCGTGAGGCACCCAAATATCGAGCTTTTTAGTGTACCCAGCTTTTTTCAAATGCGCCAAAACTGTTTTTTGGTCAATTCCTAATTCTTCAGCTACGTCATAACTACTGATATGCCGATCTTGCTCCATTTTTTCAAAAATGGCATCAATTTTATCCGTAACAGGGCGACCAGAGCGACGTGCATCTTTCACATCAAAATTTCCTGATTGAAAACGCTTAAACCAAATTTGTGCTACTCTCACAGACACTGCACTAGGTCCATAAACGTCACAATTTTTTTTCGCAGCTTGCGTTGCATTGTTACCTTTTTTGTAGTAAAATTTTAAAATGAATCGAATTTCTTCATTAGATTCACTCATCTTGACAGTAAAAAAAACAAATGAAAATCACACATTTACCTAATTTGAATTTGGAATTATCTTTTTTAAAATTTAAACTTTTTAAAGATATCAAAACCTGCCAGATACAAATGGTATAACCAAAGAGATTTTATTACAAGTTCATACATACTATAATGCGAAAAGACTTTTTCCCCTACCTATTATTATCGAACTTCCAAATCGATTGAAAAATTAAGATAATCATGTTCATCCATGACTGTAACGATATACTAAAAAATATTAGTACTACAATTAATGTAAATGGATAATTTATTTCTACTGTACTATAAGTAATCTATGCAGTAATATCGTGCGTGACATTACCAAATAACGACACGGACAATTTAGACACGGCATTCTCTACAGAAGTAATAATATGTCCTTAGGTATAAATAGGTATAGTGACATAAGTACAAAGTATAGGTACAAAAAATCCTCACACACGAATATTGGCGGTGTACCAAAAATAAAAATTTTTGAAATTTGGGAAAACAGGGTTTCTAAACGTTAATTCGAACATTTTTTTTCTCTTACGAGGTAATTTCAGCATTATGGCAGGATTACCCCTAAACTCATAGTCACCGGTGAAAGTAAAAAGATTGTATTAAAATCGATGGATGGAGGCTTGAGAATAATACTAAATTGGTTTAATTTACAACTTCGGTAGTAGACTATTTTAACTGACTAATTTTAATGTGTCTTATGCCGATTGACCGTAAAAAGAACCCAGTATTTCGTACCAGTATCATAATTTACAAAAATATTTTTGTAGACAACAATGAAAAGATTCTGTTATTATCATATTTTTAACACTTGCTTGATTACTTTTTTTTCTATATTACCATTATTATTTATCATAAAGATATTTCTGGTTGTATACCTGAGAGCGGGCGCGGGGGCCATGGGCGGGCGCAGCGGACCCGCGCCGCCCGCCGCGCGCCCTCACCTGCACACCTCCATCACTCTACCGCGGCCTGCGAACAAATATCAAGTTACTTAATTGTGTTTTTATACTATTAAGCCTCCTTAGAGATCTTTGATCTTCTGAGTGCCACTTTCAGTATCCTATTATCTGCGATATAAATTAGTCGTAAACAGAGATAACTGTAATCGACACTATGGGCTTTGAAGTGGCCCGAAAAGTTAAATCGGTCGGGGTATATAGGGATAAATTTAGCACGGGGGCAGCTAGGCGCAGCGCAGTAGCGGTTGTGTGCAGAGTTATTTTCTATTCAACTTTACTGTCATACTGTTTCATCTCGTTGCACATGAGTGTTATCGTCTTAGTTATACTTCAAAAACCATCTCTAATTCGATGATGTCAGAACGGTTCAAAGGCATCTGCTGTTGCCTTACCGTCAAAGGTGATGATTGCAAGGGCGGATCCAAGAGAGGTCCTGGGGGTCTGACCCCTCTTCCCCATAGCTGCCGAGGGCCTAAGAATAAGTCTATAAGTTTTATCATCATATGTGACAGAAAAACAAATTTTATAATAGTAGGTAGTAAGTCACCCTACATCATTTAGCAGAAGCCAACTTCACCTACACCTTGTGTACCCTACCGTTCCACATACGGGGCTCTGGCGAAAGAGAGATATGGCACATTGAGTTCGCACATGGAAAAGCCCGTACAGAAAACCACAGACAATTAATTTAAATGTAATCAATTACAGAGATTGAAACATTGAGATTAGGTTTATACCTAATCACAACACACACACAACAACAACGTGTGCAAACGTAAGATTATTCTAAGTATAAGCAGTATAAGGTAAGAAGATATTGAGCTAATAATGGGAGTGCAGCGGACACGCAATAGTCATTGTACTTACATGACTGTAATTATAAATAAAGTCTATATTCTAATACCTGCCTATATGTTAGACAACTCGGGTTTGCCAATAGTATCTATTAGAACGTAGGCTTTATTTGTATCAAGTACTATATTTTTTTTACTATCTGCTTTTTAAGAAAACGATTCATGTATTAATTATTTCTACTACAGTAAAAGCTAACGCAATTTGTTTTGAAATAGAAAGAATATCTCCTACAAAGGTTATTTCTTTTAAGTAATAATCCATACTTCCATACTAATATTATAAATGTGAATGTGTGTTTGTTTGTTTGTTTGTCCTTCTTTCACGTCGAAAGTAACGAACGGACTGACATGATTTTTTTTTGAAGATAGTTTATGGCCTGGAGAGTGACATAGGCTACTTTTTATCCCGGAAAAACATCTTATTCCCGCAGGAAAAAATAAAGTTTATAATCATTTGTCCTTCTTTTACCTCGAAACGAATCTACATACGGACATGATTTTTTTAACGGGGATAGCTTACGGTCTGGACTGTGTCATAAACTTCTTTTTATCCCGGAAAAACATCTTATTTCCATGGGATAAAAAATAAACTTTGTAATCATTTGTCCTTCTATCACGTCGAAAGGAATCTAAGTACCGACATGATTTTTTTAACGGGGATAGTTTACGGTCTGAAGAGTGACATAGGCTACTTTTTATCCCGGAAAAACATCTTATTTACATGAGATAAAAAATAAACTTTGTAATCATTTGTCCTTCTATCATGTCGAAAGGAACCTAAGTACCGACATGATTTTTTTTAACGGGGATAGTTTACGGTCTGGACAGTGACATAACCTACTTTTTATCCCGGAAAAACATCTTATTTCCATGGGATAAAAAATAAACTTTGTAATCATTTGTCCTTCTATCACGTCGAAAGGAATCTAAGTACCGACATGATTTTTTTAACGGGGATAGTTTACGGTCTGGAGAGTGACATAAGCTACTTTTTATCCCGGAAAAACATCTTATTTCCATGGGATAAAAAATAAACTTTGAAATCATTTGTCCTTCTATCACGTCGAAAGAAACCTAAGTACCGACTGCTTTTTTGTGCGTGGAGCCGGCGTTTATGAATGTTTTAGAGTTTAACTGGCTCACTACGATCTTTAGATCCAAAGCCAACCTCTCCTGCCGACTAGCGAAAGTGGCTCTGGCGAAAGACAGGTAGAGTATTTATATGCTGTCCGACTGGGGAAGTACCTGTACCTCACAGAATACCGCAGCCGAATAACAATTCCCTTAAATTTATCTGCCACCTGACGTTGTATAAAAGGAAACAGAAATACTTGTGGTATTATTTATTCTGTGCAAGGGGACCTCTTAAATAAAAATCATAAATTTCACCTGAATGCACTGATATCTTTTAACACGTTCTGTAGTGTAAAGGTAATCTATGCAGTAAAATCGTGACGAACCCGGTGTAGTAATGGTTTGCTATGGCTTATTTGAGCCCGAGTTCGCTGGTTTGATCCATACACCACACATAATTTGGGTGAATGAACATCATCAATCATCCCACTGTTGGGATACACGTCTCCCCTCAATCGAAGGGGTTTAGAGCATACTCCACCACACTACTCAACTACGGGTGGCTGACCTGAAGCGACTGAATTGGCTTAACTGACATCTAATGACATCAGCCGGGACTGACAACTTAACGTACCTTCCGAAGCACGGAGGAGCTCGAGATAAATAAACCCATCCATAGACAGACTGCGGTAGACGTTGCTTAACTTGCGTGTTCGACATTGCGTGTACGTACTATCAACAATAACCAATCCATGTCAATGTTATCTCTTCGATATGGAAAAGAAAAACGAGCATCATACTCAAGCCCGATTCAATTATACTTAAACGGAAATTGAAAACGAAGACTTGATAGGATGTAGCCGCCTGCCCCCTGGGAGCACACTTGCGCAGCTATCATTTTACCTGTAATACATAGAATTTCAACACCGGAGCGACACTAGACTCGAAGCGATTTAGAAATAACGACACAGAGGTCCCTAATGCAATGTAAATAAAGTCATGTAAATAAAGGAATTTCGCTACATCGAACCTACTTGTTGTAGCATTGAACCGATTTTGGTTTAAATAATTCTGCATGTATTGAAAACTAAGAAGTATAGTTTTAAAGAAGACTTGATCTACGGTCGGCAGCTCGTAAATTATTACGACCTGCTGCCCAATTAAAATATCTGCGAAAAAGATTGACAACACATCCACACACAGCTACATTGTTAGACAATATGACCAACACGGCTAACATGTTGGTGAATGAATGGCATTTACTCGCAACTTTTGTGATTGCACGATTAATCAATTTTCAACTGTCATAATTCGTCCCTGTGGAAATATCTTATTATCCTATTTATTAATGTTGTATTTCAAACCAGAATACCTTTATGTCTCTAACAGCAAAAACATGAAAAATTTACTTTTTTTGTTGTTTTGTTAAAAAAAATCGATGTTAGCTGACATCTCCTAATTATAACTACTTGCCAAATATCTAAGTTTTTTAATATCGTGTTTACACAACCTATTTAAAGAACAATTTTAGGTAATACTTCAACAGTGACTAAAAGTCGATCACCTGGCTGGATTTAATGAACAATCAAGAACCTTTATTTATTTATGTTGTAATTTTTATTTCAAACTTTAATGACCACAATATTTTGGTACAATAAGCGGACTTAATGCTAAATGCAATCTCTACCAGTCGACCTTTACACCACATATTAATTAATCTTTTACTTCTAGGAAGCTTAGATAAGCTTCCGTCCGCGTGTTACATCTTAGGCAAGTGGCAGAACCTAAAATCCTTCAAAACGTATATTTTTCACTATGTGCTTCTGCCTGGATATCGCATCTCACCCTGGGGTGGAGCCTCGAAGAGCCATTTAATGAAGATCGAAAGGTCTCAGCGAGCAGTTCTTAAAGAATGTATTTTTTTCATTTCCTAACCGTAGATCTTTATTTACACTGTCAAGTCCTTACAGTGCATACGTCAGCTTTTTGTTCTCCAAATTATTTTAAGACAGCATTCGCAATTCCATAACCCATCCTATTCTTCTTCTTCCACACCACGAACTACACGAACATATAAAATTCCATAACAAAATAAATGTAAAACTTCCTTTAGCCATAGGCTTTCCTACTTTCTTGGATGGTTTATTTATAACAAAAATATTGACTATTAACAAAAAAAAAAAATATGATTGTAAAAAGATTGTAATTATGTAACTGCTAAAATTCCCCTTCAGTCACGTTGGTAACTATATAGTTCATAACCAGCTACGAAACAGTAATTTTTTTCACTGTTTTGTAACTAGTTACTAAGAAACACCCCTTCAGCCACTTTGGTAACTATATGGTTCATAACCAGCTACGAAAAAGTAATTTGTTTCACTGTTTTGTAACTAGTTACTAATAAACACTTATATTTTCTATTTTCGTAATTTTTCATAACCAGTTATGAAAATATACTTTTTCTTCTCTGTATGTAACCATTGACTAAAACCTTTTTTCAGCAATTAATGCTATCCGTAAAGAATTCCCAAATACCACAGTAAAAGGCTGTTTCTATCATTTTTGCCGCAGCCTTTTCAATAAAGCCAAAAAATTAGGAGTGAATTCGAGAGTGCAGAAGCGGCATGTTGCACGATGTGCGGGTTTAGCTCGTTTGCCTTTTAAATATATTACTTCCGGCTATCAGTACATCATGAAAAAATCGCTAAGAACTGAATCAGTAAAAAAGTTCAATTCCTATTTTAATCATTTTTGGTTACATGACATTAAGTTCATCAAAATGTGGTGTTGTCAAGAAGAAGAAATACGTAATACAAATTACGTAGAAGGATGGCATTCTAGTTTAAACCGGTATGTGGGTGTTAAAAATCCGTCTATCGCGAAAGTGCTTGACATTTTAGAAAAAGAAATGAAGATCAAAAACAGTACCGGGAAGGCTAAAACCCGAAAACAGAGCATGTATGTTGAAATTGATAAAGAGATCAATTCGGCTATTGAAGAGTTGAAAAGGAAGACAATCACTGTTGATCATTGCGTAGAAATTGTTGCCCCTTTTGTAAGTTTTTTGTAATACTTAGTTAACTATATATATACTTGCCATAGAAAACAATAAAAAATATTCTAAATTTGTTTTTTATAAAGTGTTTATTAGTAACTAGTTCCAAAACAGTGAAACAAATTACTTTTTCGTAGCTGGTTATGAACCATATAGTTACCAAAGTGGCTGAAGGGGTGTTTCTTAGTAACTAGTTACAAAACAGTGAAAAAAATTACTGTTTCGTAGCTGGTTATGAACCATATAGTTACCAAAGTGGCTGAAGGGAAAATATCATGACACATATTTTTTTTAATACCCCTTCAATAAATTTAATATGTACGCATGTATACATGCTTGTTTAGATTATAAACAACTGTACTTATATTGTGTAACAGGAAAATAAATATAGTACACGTGCTTCTATTAAGGTATGTACTAGGTATATGAAGGACTGAATGTCACTGGAAGATTGCTGATACTGAAAGCTCAGGGGGCCTACTCCCAAATTACCAATTCGAATGTTTGTGTCTGACCAGTGACCGAACCAAACCTACCCTACTACGAAACAACTTCGGATTCACTCGGTTGTGTCGAAACCATAGACTATTATGCTTGTGAATACTTCGAAACGAATGGAATGAAGCACTAGAGATGATCATGCATTCCGTATTGTACGGATTTAAATAAAATAGTAATGTAAAGTATTATATCTGTAAGAGTTTTAGAATACAATATTATATCTATGTAAATGAATACCTATCGTCAATTTATACATTCCAAATATGAAATTTCGAATACCTACTGAGAATAAATTAAAATACAAGCTAACGCAATGTATGTCTTAGCCGACATTTCACATCCAGTAAAAAACATGTGTCATGTCATCATGTCAAGAATGTCAAAGAGAATTTATAAAGTTGATACTATTGTCTATAGCGCAGTTTCGTTTCACGCAGTTTTTTTATTTTTTACGTTATGTGCAAAATTTTTAAGTTAATAAATTATGCACTTTCGGTAGTTAAAAAGATAATAACATATTTCAATAAAGCTCTCTGAACATTCACAGTTTACTCAGAGTTTGTTAAATTCCGACCCCCGCTATAGCTATTTTGTTATCGTGAATTTTGACGTAAGATTAAACTCGTGTCAAACTCAATTTGTCGGTCGCTCATAAATTGTTCAAAGGTTTATGACACGATAAAAGTCAAGTATAGTTCGGTCGGAACGAATGAAAATCCATGCCAACTTACCGAATCGAATGTAATTCGTAGTACAAAACGTCCGAAATTACATGTTGTCGCGGCGCAAGCTAGTTTTTAATAAAGCTACAAGAGTGTACGTAATTTGAATCCAATTAAATAATAGGCTGCTTGAGATTTTTCTAAAATTATGAGCTGCGATCTAAAAATTTTAATAACTTACGTCCGACTTGTTGTATTGACCATTAAGGTCGATCAAAGTTTGGGAAAGTCCATTTCAAATATGAAGTAAAATTATAAAACAAATATTACCATTGGAAATACAATAACAAACACTTTTTTTACGACTAGGGAGACAAAAAGGCATACGACCGGCCTGATGACAAGCAGTCATCGCATGTCCTATGGACGCTTACAATACCAGTGGCATCACTCACGAGTTACTGTTGTTAAGGCAATAGGTACATAAACTCTAACTTTTACATTATTTATTATACTATAACTTTTGTTACGGCATTAGCTACATAAACGCAACATTTAAGTTAGCTGTCGTACAAATTTCTGTTTTAATGCATACAAAATAGGAAGGTGTGACGTCATAGTGTGGTAGTCTTTTGTATGAAGCATTTTCGTGTAAGTAAATTTTTTTTTCAAGTTATCTGACATCCTAAAATTTTTATGATATTTATAGAAGTAATTCTTTCATATATAGTCATATTATTATGACATTATTACATAACAAATCGAAAAACAAAATCAAGTAGCCTATTATTGTAATTACTCAAAATTTGACAAAAATCTATTTGCAAGATTTTTTCTTGCACAATTATTTAATAAGGCTTAATTTAATGCTGCCAAGTTAGTAATTAAAAATAACTTTCGAAAGGACACTACTGTGACATTTGATGTCTACTAATGTCTTTTTAACTGGATGTAACTTGGCCACCAGTTTCATTCTCCAACATTTCTGGCCAGAGTCCCAGTTATAAGTCCGATCTCATTTGGCAGATATGCTGGCATATACTTTTTGCTATTTCTTTATTTAAGATTAAATTCAGCTTGAAGGAAACCTTTTAATCAGTAAATGTTTGAAAAGGTTGTATCCACAAAAATCATAGGTCTGTGGCTCGACATCAACCCATGATTATCCCACTGTTTGGGGTTACGGGTCTACCTTCAAGCGAAGCGCTTTAGAGCGTACTCCACCACGCGGGTTGGCGGAGGTCAGTGTTTTCAGCCACCTAAAGGCCACTGACTTGGCTTAACGACTGTTTCTGTTCATGTAATGTACAACAGCCGGGACCGACTGCTTAACGTGCTCTCAGAAGCATGTCTGTGGTTGTAACAATACCTAGTAAGAATAGAGATAGAGAGAGAATAGAGAAGAAGTATATGAAAGAAAATATGATTAAAGACGCCATTCTATAATGAAACAAAAAACCCACTGACATCATACACAGGAATTTGTCTAATGTAACAACGAGTATACGAGTGAGTGAGGGAAACAGAAAGAATGGAGTGCCGCGTCAGCAGCGGGGGTGGCGCGCGATATTTCACCTCTGTGCGGTGGTAGTGCTCAAGTCTGCCCAGGGTTGCCGTTTTGTGTGTAATTAATTACACATTTTGTAAGTAATTTAAAACACTCGTGTATAACCCATGTGTAATAAACATTGAGAGATTTGCACATTTCATATGTTATTGCGCGAAACGATAACAAAATAATACGGCAATACAGTAACAGATGCCTTCCACCGCATCCAGCGAATCCTAGAGTGATCTTAAGAACCTGACTATGACCATATCTCAAATAACAAACCAATCCTGCCTCATGCTGTCGTTACTAGCGTTCGGGTTTTCAGAAGTGAAAAAATGGTTTATTTTGAAGAAGAAACCTTACAATGAGCTATATGTTTGTAACTATTACAAATCCCCTAAACAACATAAATTTAACAGCAATTATTATTAGGAATGTCGTTGGTAATTTTCCACCGGTATACTTGGTCTATTTACGAACTTATCAGTAATAAACAAATTTAATTAGATAGTACTACTAATTCACGTTAAGCCGTCGGCCCCGGCTATTGCCATTGGATGACAGTCGTTAAGCAAAGTCAGTGGCCTTTAGGCGGCTTGAAGACACTGGCCTCCACCAACCAGCAGTTGAGCAGCGTGCTGGAGTCTGCTCTAAATCCCTTCGATTGAGGGAAGACCCGTATCCCAACAGTAGGATGAATATTGATTGACGACGAAATACTTGGTCTGTGATTTTATATCTCAATTACAGAACATAAAGAATATGATTCCAAACTTATTGCACGAACAAGTAATAAAATACGAAAAACACGAATCATCAATAATATAGGTGTACCCATAAATAAACACAAGCCGTTCGTACAATACCAGACGTCGCTCTACACAGGGAGGCGCATGCCAAAAACTTAAAATTGCAGGAGTATGTTTATGCTTTTTCGTGTGGAGATTCCCGGCGTCGGGAACGGCTCCCTCGGGCACCATTACTCCCCGAGCCCACGACGCACACGCTTTTAAACTAAACCACGCTTAAATTGCGCACAAAAAATAATATGAATACGCTTAATTTTTTTCAAAAGCCCCGAAGGAGGTAAACACAAAATGAAATATCGTTTCCTGCTATAAAATATTTTTTTTATCTATTTTTCCTTGTTAAGCATAGAATTAGATAGGTAAGTATGTAAGAACCGTAATTTATCTATAGTGAAATTCTTGTGACACGAAGTGCACAAAAATGCCCAAATATCTTCTACTACTTGATATATACCTAAATAGATACTGTACCTACTATACGTATTCAATAAATAATTATAATTCATAAGTTCAATGTCCATTGTAATTAATTCAATAGATTTTGAGATAACGGAGTAAAAGTAGAAAAATAATACATATTACAGTATTACATGATTGGAATAATATTTATCATTTTGAAAGAATAATATGAAGTTTGAATTATTTAAACATACATCTTATACTTTTAGTTACAATAGTAACTAGGTATAAATCATATGCAGTCCCTATTTACTTTAGGAACATATACCTATTTGTTTCTAAAGTAAATAGAGACAAATATATGTCCCCTTGGTATACTGCTACGTATATACGTCCACTGCGACGGTAGTCCCTGCGATGACACGGCTCGCCACTCCTATGATTGATTGTCCAGTCCCAGCTACCAATTAAACTTGTCCACTACACTGGACGACGTAAAATTTACCATGATAAATTGAACACAAAATATTTGAAGTGAATCAACGAATCAACTACGACTACTGCTGAATTCAGACGTATATTTACGTCTGAATGGTAACAATTGGTTTTGTACAGTTCAGTTATGGTCACCATAACCATTTGGAAATTGGATTCATTTCATAATCCTAGAAAGCCGTTGTGATGTGTTTATACGAGTTGCACGCGGTATAGTAACGTATTAATAATATTTTTTTTACTGATCAGTTAATATTATAGGGCTTATGTGAGTAAAATTAACTTTAATGCTAAGAATACGCTATCCTAACAAAAAAATGATTTAATGCAATAATGTATCAAGTTGTTCTCATTTTTTTTTTTGTAACGCGTCATATTTTTTAACACCCTGATTAATGTGATCATAAAATAAACCATATTTAATCTAGTTTAAAATTATTTATAATTATTGTATTACTCATACAATAACTCTAAAAAAAATAATCACAAACGCTTCAAGAAAAAGGACCGCATTGTATTGTAGTGATTATACGCAACTCACTACATTATTTTGCGGGTGACGCTGACGCTGACATACAAAGTTAGTTTGTACCTGTACGAATGTATATTAGTCTGACCTTTATTACGCACCAACAAAGATACGAACGTGTCATCATCATCAGCCTGTATCTATTCACTGCTGGACATAGGCCTTCCCTAATGCACCACATGCAATTCTCCGCTTTCCGCTCGCTCGACGCTTCGTCGCCCCATACGAGGTCTCCACTCTAGGACTTTCTTCCCCATCTGCCTTCACTGACTCGGTAGATGTGGCCGGCCCACTGCTACTTTAGCCTGCTGACTCTGAGCGTTATGTCGACAACTTTACTTCTCCGTCGAATTTCTTCGTTCGGAATTCGTACCTTATATAAATGCCGAGCATAGCTCTCTCCAACGCCCGGTGTGCGACTTTATAGTTATGGACCAGGCCCACGGTCAAATAGTCCAGGTAAACGGTCAAAGACCAGGCAACGTAGGTCATGGCGGGGAGAACGAGGGATAAAAAATTGACATCAGGTTTTTTATTTTACTTAATAAAATAAGTAAATATATACGCATTACAGTGGTTTTCTAGGATTATAGACAGAACCCAAATGGTTGACAATAACTATACGAAACTAATAGCCATTACCATTTAGATGTCTGAAATCTGCAACAGTCGAAGTTGATTCGTTGATTCTCCTCAAAAAGTTTTGTGTTTAATTTATCATAGTAAATTTTTCGTGGTTCAGTCTATTGGACAAGTTGATAGCTGGGACTGTACGATCTGCGCCTGTGCGAGTGGTGAGTGCATTTTTTTCTGACGATGAAGTTAAGGTACTGATACTGATTAAATCTACTATGCTACCATGTCAACTTCCCGAAATCACGATATACTAAACATAGACTAAATATGACAATCAGTGACTGTTTTCGCAACAGGCATCTGAACCATTTTTATTTCGATTTATTTAAAGGACTCCCAATAATATAACTACCTATAGGCGAAAGAATTACTTCGATAGCATAAAAACTTCTCGAGATATGATAACTTGAAGATCACAATTTTGGACTATCCCGAAAACGCTCCATACAAAAGGCTACAGTATTATGACGTCACGATACGCTATTTTATATGCATTAAATCAGAAATTTGTACGACAGATATGTTAAATATTGCGTTTATGTAGCCGTAACAAAAGTTATAGTATTTTTTATTGTTTCAAAAATGGTAATATTTATTTTTAGGGTTCCGTATAGGGGTTAGGTACCGGGACTCAAGACTCGAGACTCGAGACGAGACAAGATTATCGAAATTCATTTTTATTCTCAAATAATTGAAGGAGCAAAGCGCCATCTGTAAGTTTATTGAATAAATACGTGGTCTGCTAAGTAACTACCGGTTAACTAATAGGCCTTTTCATCACAATTTCCTTTAATGCGCATGCGTTAGCATCAGCCATCTTTTTCGTACTGTTTTTGTAAACAACCATACTAAAGTACCCGCTACCCGTATCAAAAATTAAAATATTAATTAAAACCGATTTATTTTTTGGAAAAAATGAAAAAAAGGAATGTTAGGATAATTGACTTTTTGACTCTGCAATACATTTGAACTTTCATTGGGTGTGTTTAAGATATTTAGCCATTTCCCCTTGTCAACTGTTTGGTCCACTGACACATTATTCTTAATTGCATTTTTGACTCTGTAAATATCATAAATCCTTTATATATTATCTCATATTAAACATTTCCTTTATGATAAAAACTACTAAACATATTCAATTCAGCATTTACATTTGTCTAATGAATAACCTCAAATATAGGGTATAGCCCCAGAATATTAATTACTTATTTTATAAAATATTTACTCCCATAAATAATACCTACTCAAAATATATTTTCAATTCTTACAAATAAATTAACATTATTAATAAGAATAAAATTGTAAATATTAATTTCGTTTATAAGTTTTAAGCTAGTAAACAACTGTTGATGCTCAACTACTCAAACAGCTCACTTTTAATGGTATTCGTTTAATAACTTTAAGTAAACATTTAATTTTCTGTGTAATAAATGTTGATTTTTTACAAAGAATTGGCTTTTTTTAATAGGTACAGTTTTAAACAAAAAACTAACATAATTACAATTTTACGAAAGCCCCACTAAAAAAAACAAAAAGTCTCGAAGTCCCGGGAATTCCCGGGACTTTGTTGTCCGTCTGTCTGTCAAGACCCTCTAAGTCGAGAATGCGTGGAGGTATCAAGCTGAAATTTGAACTGTATACTCAGGTCTACGGTCCCATGAAGTTGTAAAAAAATCAAACTGCTAAGTTTACGTAAAAAAAAGTTACGGCCGTTTATTCAGCAAAAATCGCATATTTCGACACATTCTCAAGGATCAAAACCTATAGGGTACTTCCCGTTGACCTAGAACTATGAAATTTGGCAAGTAAAATCGTTATGGACTACATGTACAGGAATAAATCTTAAAACTATACATTTATAAATAGATCTTAAAAAATAGGGGGTCTATATTTTTTATAGGGTGTCGAAATTTCAAATTGAAACTACTAGTTCAAATGGGTATCATATGAAAGGGCTTGATTGATGTGCACATTGCAAAATATATTTTATTTATTTTTTCCGCCGCATTATTTCTTATATAAAATGAAAAATATCAAATTTATAATGATCCTACGCACGGAACCCTCGGTGGGTGAAGCCGACTGGCACTTGGCAGGTTTTTTTTATAATTTCAATCCTTTATAAAGGGACTTTCCCACCATGCTTTGATCGACCATAAAACACGTCGGACTTAAGTTATTAAAACTTTTAGACCGCCGATCAGAACGATCGGCGGTCTAAAAGTTTTAATAACTTAAGTCCGACGTGTTTTATGTATAACAAAGATTTTACGTTACTGATAGATAGCCTATTATGTCAGATTAGCTGAAATTCTGCAACAGTTTTCGACCATTGAATCAATTAAAAGATGCCATGAGGTAACTTCAGCAAATACAATATTGCTTCAACGTAAATATTGAATAGCATAGCATGGCAGTACAGATCCCTGCTAAACTCTACTTAGTATTTCCATCTACGGCTAGTACATGTTCCTTATTATACGGACGTCCTTGTCATCGATATCGATTATCTGAAAGATGACAAGAGCCTTTTTATATGGATTATAAAAACACGAATGTGACAAGAGCCTTTTTATAATCCATATAAAAAGGCTCTTGTCACATTCGTGTTTATCGCAATTTACATCCATGATCCAAGTACGTCTAATTTATTAATATTAGAAAGATTTAACTGGTACTGTTTGTTTGTTTTTTTCTTTAGGTTTTTCAAGCTGAATTAAAACCAATTGTTCTTATTCTACAGCATTGATTTTTCATATGCTGGTTCAGTTCCGATAAAAATAGTTTAATATGGTAAGCAGAACCATAATAGGCATACAGGATTAGTTCCAAACAAAGGAACTACCAATATGCGAACAGACAATAAATTTTGTGCACGTCTTTTATTGCAGTAAGAGATTTTAAATTATATCATAACACAGTTGCGGCAATCAAGATTGACTCCAGGCCTAGAACTATGAAACCCCTACAGCCGAAGCTGAACCCGATTTGCTGAATCTGGTTTTTTGATTGCGACAATTTATCTTAGTTTTAAGTTAATAACAATCATCTTCAGCTTAGTCGATAGAGCTCTATGGTTTCTACCAATTAAGATAAACACATAACAAGTTTGATTTTCGTAGTCAAAAAACCGGTGGTAATCGGCTTCAGCTTCGAGGGTAGGGCCCCTGGATAGGGAACTCCTCAATAGTTAGCGGCACAAACATCTTGGATACGTGGTAATTATGATAGCCCCTTCTAAACATCTTCATACTGTGACATGACAATTGCGCTCAACAATGACTTTTAACGAGGGAACTCCTCAAGTGTTAACAGCACAGACACGAAATATTGTATATGCAAGAGACTAACGTCGCAGTAGCTATAATCCGATAGCTGGATCATCCAGCCGTCATCCAGTATTGTTTCTGTTTTGCCCTCCTACGGCACGAAATGAGAGGAAATGGTGTCATTCGAAGCCAGAAAACTCACAGCACTTCGAAAGCTGTGTATAGATTGTCATAATTAGGTACCTTGGCAACCAAGTTATGCTCGGCGTTTTTTACCCGCGACGGAACGGAGACGGTATATGCGTTTGGGGTGCTAGGATGTTTGTGCAAATCAATGTTGCTAATTATGTAAAAAACTACGAGTCCGATTTTGATGCGGTTTTCAGTGATGGGTTCGGGTTTGATTGGTGCATGTTCTTAGATAGGTGTTATGGTGACAACTCACCAGAGGGTTCTGCAGTAAACATTTGTTTGTACAACCAATGTTTCCATTTATCTCCAAAAGTACGAGTCAGATTTAAATGCGGTTTCCAGTGATGGGTTCGGATTTGATTGGTGCATGTTCTTAGATAAGTGTTGCAGTGACAACTTACCAGAGAGCGCTGCAGTAAACATTTGTTTGTGCAACCAATGTTGCAATTTATCTCCAAAACTACTAGTCCGATTTTGATGCGGATTTCAGTGATGGGTTCAGGTTTGATTGGAGCATGTTCTTAGATAGGTGTTACAGTGACAACTCACCAGAGGGAGCTGCAGTAAACATTTGTTTGTAAAACTACTAGTCTGATTCTGATGCGGTTTTCAATTGTAATATCTATGCTTGCTCTCTAAAAGTTTGAAATAAAAACATTCAACATAAATATAAATAAGTATACAAGTTACTATAAAACTGCCAAACTAGTTCATTTAATGGCAGCCCCAACGGATTTTCTTGTGTTTTTTTATTAAGTTCATAGTATAAATTCTTTTAGTCGGGGGTTTCAAAATTATTTTATCCTTTTTCAACTACGTTTTAACAGTCGTGGGTTTTTTCAAAAATTTTAATTTTGTTTTTATAAGAGAAAATTAATGCAGCTCGATGACGTCGTCAAAAGCCCGACTGCGTCGTTGTGTGTATCAGTCTTATCGAACACGCAAATTAAGCAACGTCTGTCTATAGATAGGTTTATTTGTCTCGAGCTACTCCATGCTTCTGGGGGCACATAACTATCGCGACAGTTGTCATTACATGTCATTCGTTAAGACTTAAGGCGGCCTAAAAACACTGGTCTTAAGGCCGCTTGAAAACACTGACACACACACAAACAAATTATAATACGTTATACGAAGAAGAAGAAGAAAAACATTTATTTGCAGATTACACCGCACCATACAAATAAGTCAAACATACACAATTATTAGGTACTATTCAAGAAAATTTAAAGGTACTGTGCAATGTCGCAAAATGGTCTCAACTCAGTATAAAAACCGAAATCTGTAGCAGACTCGGCACTGATTTTCAGTTAGGACCAGTTGCAACATCACGGACATACATGTTCAAAAAGGATAAGAAACAACATAAACAATTAAACACAAAAAAGACGATAAGCCACGACATTATACGACAGATGCCTAGATAACTTATCTCCTAATGGAAGGCCAAAGACATCGAAAAACACCGAAGAATATCTCTAAATCGCATCACTCATGGAGTTTTTACTACAGATTCCGTCCAAAGATACGTCAATATTAAGAAACCCGTTTGTGTCACATAGAAAAATATTTGTGAAAGGAACTTCAAAGTGTCTTTATTGAATAAAATAAGAGAACATGTTAACGGATGAAATATTATAAACATACGGGCGTACTCGTACGCTTTGTGAGACGGTCGCATCTTTGTAAACAAAGCAAAATGATCATCTGGTATAATAACGTATATCGTACATTAGTGAGTGAGCCCTTGACGAAACCGGCGTTATCGGATTTTTTATGTAGGGTAAAAAGATTTTGCTATTTTTTGAATGTCATTATTAAGTCGGGTTTCCTGCGACACTGATTTATGTCTTCTAAAACGTATCATTTAAAAATCTTGGGTGTGTGGTGGCACACATTCCCACCGCTGTGTCTCCTGTATAGCCAGGATTAACAACGGCGACCATCAAAAAGGCAATGAATAGTAAAGTCCATTGCAGTCCCTACGGGTAAGACTACAGCTGCCTTGGAACTCACGACGAATTTATTCAGAAGAAATTAAATTAGAAATGTAGCATCTAATCAAATATGGGCGTGGTCTCATTCTGTCTGTTTGCATGCAAAAACAAGCAAATATATTATCGGACATGAAACATCCCGAGTTCGCCTGCGCCGGGTACGTTGCGGGAAGATGAAGTTTGTTAGTTCTAAAAGCCGCAGGAGACTGCAATGTTTTGTTAACAAGTTCGATAAACATGTTTTGTTTTTTTTTGGAGCAAGAGACTCGTCTTTACATGGTATACATATCGTGACCATATAGATCACATCATGCTGTGGCCGATCATTTCATGAAATGAAAAATAGATCAATGAATAGATCAGCGATTGACGATATGAACAGCAACGCACGGCTACTTCATGATGTAGTCAAACATATATCATATCGTAAAGTTACGTTATCCACCGTTGGAGACCCTGGTTGGAGACGTTAGAGTGCATGCCATACCTCATCAAGGAAGAAAATAAGTTTCTTCCGTCATAAAGAAGAGAAGAGGTTGATGCCAAGGCGATACCATTATCTCGAGAGACGAGCTCGGTGGTCGAATGGTTAGCAATGGCCACTTTGACTCCGAGGTCGCGGGTTCGATTCCCGCACAAGACAAACATTTGTGTGCATGAACATGTCTGTTTGTCTTGGTCTGGGTGTTTTCTATGTATTATAAGTATGGATTTACAAAAAAAATGTATTTAAGTACATTTATCAGTTGTCTAGTACCCATAACCCAAGCTTTGCGCTTAATTTGGGACTAGGTGGCGCTGTGTAAATTGTCCAGAAATATTATTATATTATTATGTATCTCTCTTAATTCACGGGTCAATCCCGGTCATTTGATAGGCATACGCGGGGATATAGATCCAACACGTAGAGGCCCCTTTGAGAAGTTTGATGTAATGTTGTACGCCCGCCGTGACCCGCTCCAGGATATATCAATGGAACGATATACCCATGAGCAGGTCTCGGCAGGCGTTGAGACTATTGCGAAGTGTGATGGAAAATAAATGGGCTATGGAGATGAGATCTGGGTGAACTTAATACCGGACTATTACAGAAGAGGGACGGACGCCTGCCATAACTGCTTTTATTGCTAGTTATTCGCGGCAGGCGGTGGCTTGCCACTCACTAGATGGGCCCCCGAAATGCCATGAAAACGGCCGGGGGCAACACCGGTGTGAGTGACTCAGGGATGTCGAGAGGTGTGCTGCGCTTTCTCCGAAGTTACTCGCGGCGTGATGCCCTTTAACACTTCCACCCCTGGAGCATATAGCTCTAGCGGCTCCTCTCTGGACGGCCAATGAAGGCAAGCCAGAGCTGAGAGTCCTGCGGGCCTTCTTGTGTTTACACTCCGACCGATGATACTATATTATATAATATATTATTATTATTATTATCAATTCTAATTATTAACTCAGATTGATCCTGAAAATGTCAAAAAATCTAATTTTGTGTTTTTTTTTAATGTAAATAAATAAAAATTCCTGGACATATTTACACAGTGCCATCTAGTCCCAAACTAGCAACACTTGTACTATGGATACTAGTAATCACCAATATTATACTTAAATACTTTTTTTTTGTAAATGCATACATAATATATAATACACAGAAAACACCCAGACGAAAACAAATAGATGCTTCGCGCTCGACTTGGCGGTTAGATATGTTCATGCTCACAAATATTTGTCTTGAGAGGGGATCGAACCCGCGACTCTGAAATCAAAGTGAACATTCCTAGCCAGTGTTTTAATTTTGTGTTTATAAATGAAAAACCGAATCGATACATTCAAATTATTTTCTTTTGCAATACCTATCCGCTATGCGTAGCCACAAAGTTGCATCGAAATGCAAAACGTCATCGGTGCTTAATTTTCATGGCGCTAAAACCATTTCGCAGTTAGACAATACCGCTTAGATTTGATTGTGGACATTTCGGCAGTGGAACTTTCGAAGTTCGGTGGCTGCAGTCTGCCCGCTACGTAATTTATGAGTTTAGTACAGAGAGCGTTCTGTAAAATTGGTTTATAAATTACTAGGATCCACCCAACGGTAGTACAACTGGGTACCTTCTGAATTTCAGCTTTGTTGCTAATATTAGAGCTCTTTCGAACTCAACCATATTTAAGTAATTATGGTTCATTATGCGCTTGTGGGCTGTGTCATAGACGTCATACATTGTTTTTTTTTAAACATTTTTTATCTGTTATACCTTTTTAATTTTAAGAAGGTATATGCAGCATCCACCCCGCCAATTATATTAGTAAAATTGGTTTATAAATTACTAGAATCCACCCAACAGTAGTACTACTGGGTACCTTCTGAATTTCATCTTTGGTAATATTAGAACTCAACCATATTTAAGTAGATATGGTTGAGTTGAGCTATTAGGCGCTTGTGGCCTGTGGACACTTATACAGTCATACATTGTTCTTTTTTTAACATTTTTTATCTGCTATAGCTTTTTAATTTTAAGAAGGTATATGCAGCATCCACCCCACCAATCATGCTTTCCATTGTCCCAGAATGAATCTAAAGTATCCAAAATGCCGCTGCCTAACCACAACAGGCATCACTGAAACTGTCTCTAACAATAGCCAATCTACAACGTGACCCAAGATCAGGCACATTCCTCGCCCTAAAGGATTAGTTTAGCCATCCAGCGAGAATGCTGCTAGCATTTTAGGAACAATGACGCATGGCCCAAACTTTTTACATTTATTTTGGTTTTCTGTTAGTTTTAGATAATTTAGTTTTATAGTTGTGTAATTTATGTACTTTTATTTGAAAGAAAAAAAAATAAAGTAACTACAACATACTTTATATTATAGGTACAGTTGGCCAAATAAGTGGTCTACCGATTTTACGTAGAGATTCGTTTGTACTTTTCAAATTAAGAAGGAATCTCTCTTCTATTCTCTCAAACATAATAGAAGATCAACCTTAGCACCATTTACATTTGTTACAAAATGATAGAGCACTTTCTCTGTGGATCGTACTATGAATAAACATGTTGACACGTTAGTCAAATTAATTAATTTTTAACACCGGTCTAGTCACCGATTTTGAATTTATTTATTCTTTAACACAATCCATTATATAATCATAGGTATACAAAAGGCCGAACTTTATGCAGAAGCCAATGTTTCTGCATAAAGTTCGGCCTTTTGTTTGCCATACCTATGTGAGACAACTGTCACAGTTTACTTTTGGAGCATTATTATGTATTTCTACGAGGGTGTTGTATACTTAAAATATCCAAATACATTAAATAACCACCTACTTATTAAATTTCTAAATTGAACTGTAATTCCATCGTTTGCCTAAATAATATTGAAGTAACATATAAATAGTACGAGCGTACGAGATATTGACGAGGTGGTAGCCATTACGAGTATTCATTGTAAGTGGGGTGTAAGTGGTTCATCAACATCTTTGAACCAAAGCCAACTTCACCTGCACGCGGTGTGCTGACTGACAAACGAAACTCTGGCGAATAGAGAGGTAGGGAGCGTAATTGTAAGCTGTTGCTAAAAATTGTAACCCGACTGGGGAATGTACGTCCACCTCACAGAATACCACAGCCAAATAACAATTCCCTTGAGGGTTGTTGTGTTCCTGCGAGTGAGTGAGGTCACCAGAAAGGAGATGCTGCGTTGGCAGCGGGGGTGGCAGCGCGTGCGATTTAGTGTAATTACCGCTTTGCATTTGTGTGGATTCACCACTACCCCATAGCTATTGGACCATTCAACCAATAAGAACGCACTATGCACGAAAATGAAATTCACTATACGATAACATAACAGGGAATAATTCTGAAAAGTTTCATGTATGCATATAAAAAATAAGCTACCTGGACGAGATAAGACATCATTGCTTATAAAGAAGTAGGAAAAAGGGCGCGGGATCTCTATCTATAGCTGTAATAACCATGACTTACATAATAAAGGTATATATTGCAAATACTTCCTCGTTGTAATACTACACGGTCGATGTATTTTTTTTTTATATGAGAGGGGGGCAAACGAGCATGTGGGTCACCTGATGGAAAGCAATCACCACCGCCCATGAAGAGCAACACCAAGAGGTCGCCGATTCGTTGCCATATACTGATTCATTTCTTTCATTCTGGTATCCTCACTCACTCGCAGGAACAAAACAAAAAAACGCCAAATGCGAGTCGGACTCGCGCATGAAGGGTTCCGTACCATTATCTGTAAAAACGGCAAAAAAAAAAATCACGTTTGTTGTATGGGAGCCCCCCTTAAATATTTGTTTTATTTTTATTTAATTATTTATTTTTAAAGTGAATATAAAACTAAATATTGTGTGAGTATTTCAAGCGTCTACCTATTTCCGTTATCAATTGCGAGCAAAAACGAGCAAAAAATTTACGTTTGTTGTATGGGAGCCCCCTTAATTATTAATTTTATTCTGTATTTTAGTATTTGTTGTTATAGCGGCAACAGACATACTATTACTATCACGGTTCATGAGATATAGCTTGGTGACAGACGGACGGACGGACGGACAGCGGAGCCTTAGTAATAGGGTTCCTTTTTTTCCCCATTGGGTACGGAACCCTAAAAACAAATCAAATTATCAAGGGAATTGTTATTTGGCTGAGGTACTTTGCTCTAAAGTTCGTGATGAGAAACTTACACACCAAAATTTAATTGATTTAGGGGAGACTAAGCTAGTAGTGTTACCTATCTTCGCTTTTAACAGCAAAGTATTGGAGGTAACCGGTTAGTACAAATTTTTCAAGCAATAGAACTGCAGAAAAAAGATCATGCCATTTTGTTCAATACCCTTGCTTGCTATTTCCGCTCGGCGCTACGGTTTGACAAAAGAGGCTACTTGTCAATTTTATTTTTCGATTTGTTTCCACTAGTACTTTCATACTTTTAAAATGGACTGTCCCACCAAGCGTACATCGACCATACGTCGATCGATAATAAGTCGGATTTAAGTTATTAAAATCCTTTTAGTATTGTGTATTTTACGATACTGACAATTTTTTTTTATAATTTTGGAACATTGTCAAATAGCCTATGGGGCATTTCACGTGAAACGAACAACAAAAATAAAGTGAGGTCGTGAAATTTGTTCATATTCTGGTCAGATATTCTAGTAGTGTAAATGTGGATACATTTTTTCTTTTGTGTGTGATACGTAATTGCAGAGTTATGAACTTCTAAAGAATTTACGAAATATGAGGTTCGTACTTTTTGATGCTACTAATTACAAACAATTTGTAAAAAAAAAATCAACATTGTTCTATGTAGTAAAAAGATTTTGAAACTTTTTAAATTACTCTTTAACTTTTTAAATTTAAAATCAAATTCGAAATTAGAATAGTTTATGTACGGAAATCGTTCAATGTTTTTATATATACGGAAAAACTCAAATTTTTATTTGAAAAGTGAAGATTTCAAATAAAAATTTGAGTAACTTCGACATAATATTTTTCCATATTATTATATTGATATTATCGATTCATCTGTCAAAGACCGATCTGTATTGTTGGTATTTCACTTTTATGCGTTTTTATGGAGCCAATATCAGATTGAACGTTATTTGGTTCTAAATATCGGAAGATCAATGAGATAAATCTAAGAACGTATGTCTACGGAATTCATATTCCTTTTTGTTCCATGATGACAACGAACTCTGTTCTTATTTATTGATATTCATAGTAAGTTTATATAAATATATGCAGGTTATACTTTGCACGTTTATAGTTACCAATAATATTTATTGTTTCGAACACAACCAATAAGTGCGGCTGTGAGAAATCTCTAGTAGAGATAAGCTCACCTATGTAACATAACTTCTTATTTATACAATAAAATATACATACATAATAAAATATACATATCGGAAATATATATATATATACATATCCCTTAGTCCCTCCTTAGTCGCCTTGTACGACATCCACGGGAGGAGACGGAGTGATTCTATTCTAGTCTGCCAGAAACCACACGGCCAATATATGCATATATATTATAAATTCGTGCCATGCATGTTGTAGACGTAAATAGATAACTAATTTACGCAGCAGGGCTCTACCAAGATTTTCCCGGCAAATTTATTATTAAAACGAATATTTTGGCCACGTAAAGTAGGGTATACAAGGTATTAGTTGACATATGTAATCTTATACTCGTCCTGTGCAAGATTATATGTGTCAGCGTTCACCTTCCCGTTTATCTCGGGATAATGGGCAAAAATCCCGTAGGCATATATCCACGTTTAGAATAAAACAAAGCCTCCGCTTATTTTCATGCATTTGGCCAGAGAGCTATTTTTTATCGTATTTAATTATTTTTTTGTCTGATATCACGAAGGTGAAATGGTTTCTGTCTGAAAGAAAATATACTTAAATATATATTACTAGCGACCCGCCCCGGCTTCGCACGGGTGCAATGCTGATACTAAATGTACTACAGAAGGTCTTTGCGCTTTGTCCTATCCAGTCCTTCCCCAGTTATAGGCACACGCCGCCGGCTTCGCGGCCGGTACCGCCACAGCCGTTATGTCCCTGCATTTTAAATGTGTAATATCTTCTAAACTATTCATTTAAATTACATGCTGTGAAGGGCCATATTGATCTATATTAAATGCGCAATGTATTTAAGGTACTTAATTGGATAAGGATTAATTCTGTATTGCTTAAAATCGCTTCGTAAATAAGGCATTATTTCTTGTAAAAAGCAAAGGATAAAATAACGGTTATTGTGTGTTACCACTAAGAGATAGACATATACCATCGCGAACTTTTTTGTAGACCATTTTAAGGTGAACAATACTGTACTACATTATTTTGATCTATCTCGTTGGGTTCAGCCAGCGTTTGCAATGAAAGAGCAAAAAAATGTGTTTATTTACGACATCACATTAGAAACCTCTAAATTATCAGTGTTTTTCTACTATGTTATGCATATATTATACATATAAACTTTCCAGTTGAATCACTCTATCTATTAAAAAAAACCGCATCATAATCCGTTGCGTAGTTTCAAAGATTTAAGCATACATGGGGACATAGGGACAGAGAAAGCGACTTTGTTTTATACTATGTAGTGAAGCAAAGATAAGTATGTCTGTATAAAACAATAAATACAAAATACTGGCCAAGTGCGAGGCGGACTCGCGCACGAAGGGTTCCGTTCCATTATCTATAAAAACGGCAAAATAATCACGTTTGTTGTATGGGAGCTCCCCTTAAATATTTGTTTTATTTTTATTTAATTATTTATTTTTATAACGAATATGTAACTAAATATTATGTGAGTATTTCAAGCGTCTACCTATTACCGTTATCAATTGCGAGCAAAAACGAGCAAAATAATCACGTTTGTTGTATGGGAGCCCCCTTAAATGTTTATTTTATTCTGCTTTTTAGTATTTGTTGTTATAGTGGCAACAGTAATACATCATCTGTGAAAATTTCAACTGTCTAACTATCACGGCTCATGAGATACAGCCTGGTGACAGACGGACAGACGGACGGACAGCGGAGCCTTAGTAATAGGGTTCCTTTTTACCCTTTTGGGTACGGAACCCTAAAAAGAACAGTACAAAGATGGACTTATCCCTCAAGAAAAGAATGGAAGAGAACCCTTCCAGTTACCCTTTAATCATTTGAGGGGATTATGTGAAATAAGGGTGTACTGCAATTATAATAATAGTAGAAATGACAAAAAAAACAATTAGATAATAGGCAAGGTAGTGCCAAATTACCATAATATAGCTACATACATAGAAATGGTAATAATAAAAGTGAGCGATATTTCATCTTGCGAGCGTTTATATGGCTGCGGTAACCGGACCTTATTCTCGTTTGCTACCCGACGTTGTTGTACTATAAAAAAACGTTAAAATACTTACCTAATTCTATGCTAATTCTAAAAAATCTTCAGAATTCCTACTCTGTAATTAACTTTCTTCGTCAATATGGATGAGAAATAACATTGAGCTCGTATTGATTAATGAAATTCAAAAATATCGAATCCTTTGCTCGAGCACTGAAGCTAGTTTTATAATCATTTGATTTCACTATGCTGGAATCGTCGTCGCCACGTCGCCGTTCCTCTAGAAGTAGCTTTCTAATAATAATGTCTAAAGCATAAAAAATACGCCTGTCTTTTAACGTCCACGTCTTAAATAAAATAAATTGAACAGTCAAAAATAGAGTGAAACGTCCAAACAACCTGAAAATGATTCACAGAAACAATTTTCCTTTTTTTTTCCACTTGGGTGACACACAAGCATACGGCCCGCCTGATGTGAAACAGTTACCGTAGCCATATTAACGCTCGCAACATAAAATATCGCTCACGCGCTAACGGCGCTACCCTCGCTGCCAACTCAGCAACTCCTTCCTTTCTGGTAACCTCACTCACTCGCAGAAACACAACAACCCTAAACGAAATTCTTATTTAGCTGCGGTATTCAGTGAGGTGGAAGCACTTCCCCAGTCGGGCAGCTTATAAATACGCTATACTCTACCTCTCTTTCGGCAGATCCTCTTTCACTAGTCGACAGGGTGCACAAAGTACAGGTCAGATTGGCTTCGGCTCTAAAGATCGTGAAGAGCTACTTACACCCCAAAAGACATAACCAAACTTTTCCCATACTTCTTACTCTCGTATATTTATACACAGGCTCATATCTACGTCTCAATGTGAGAAACTTGCGTTTATATGAAGGAAAGCATACACATGTAGGTTTATGACAACCATTGCCGTCGGGGATACAACACAAATCTTCCCCGAGGCGCGCTCAGTGTGTCCTTGCTTCGCGCAAAACCGCCACTCACAACCTATTATCATTCTCTTCCGTAAAGCTTTTAAAAAATTCAATAATTCTATTAAATAATTATTTCTGGACAATTTAGGCCATCTAGTCCCAAATTAAGCGCAAAGCTTGTACTATGGGTACTAGACAACTGATAAATGTACTTAAACACATTTTTTTGTAAATACATACTTATATGTAATACATAGAAAACACCCAGACCATGACAAACAGACATGATGCTCACAGATGTTTGTCTTGTCCATCGAACCCGCGACCTCCGGGCCATTCGACCACAGGGCTAGTCAAGTACCTTTATAAGTCTATTGAACCTGCTTAATGTAAATCTTATTTAAACAATTAAAATTCGAAAAATCTCAACTGCTCATTAGAATGACTTGGGCATAACAAACTGGAACCACTTTCCAGAGCCGAAGCGGGACTATGACTCTCTTCGGCTCTTGAAAGTGACTCCAGTTGCAACTAACTCGTGGCATTTATTTTTATGGTCGTGGTTAAAGTCTACAAAGTAGAATCCTCTGTTAGAAACTGTTGTTTTCAATAAGTGGGATGAACAACTCGCTGGCTTTGTTGCGATACCTAACACAATACAGAATTAGAATTTAATAATAAAACACAGTTCGTATCTTGAACAAAAGTTCGTTACCCTGAAGTTGCCTTTAAAAGATTGCTTCCAGCTATAAGGCCGCCTTGATGCATGTATACAAGGTTTTTTATACGACTAGGGTAACAAACAACCGTACGACTGGCCTGATGGTAAGCAGTCATCTCAACCTATAGACGCTAGCAGTTTGTAATCATAATTACCTTTATTTGTTTTACTTTTAATTTATATTGTGCAAATCTATCTATTTTTTCTAAGTATTTATCTTTTATATATTTAAGTTTGCGTATATATATTTAGCTTAGTATATCTATAGTATTATTTATAATATATGTAATATCTATAACGTTTTGTCCCTGTTTTATTTTTGTTAATATTTACATTTATTTCACATTATTTATTTTTTGCACCTGCCATGTCTTATCTCTGCATCACCCGGTTGACTGGTAGAGAATGCTTGTATACCATTAAGTTCGCCTGTGTACATTTTTTATTGTGCATGAAGTTTAAATAAATAAAACACATTCAATCTATCTATACGTCTTGTGATTAATGACTGTACAATATCCGTGTGAAAAGCGGTATTGGACGTTAGGGCGCTAAAAGAGTTTTAAGAGGGACATAGCATCGTTATGACATGAATAACTGATGGACGTCGTCCTTTCCCTTCATCGCTTGATTAACATTCAGAGTTGCTCGCGACTCCAAGCTCGGTATTCTTGTAACAAAGCCCGCGCACAAAATAAAAGCTTTGCACGTCCACTCGTTGAAAGGCGGACTTCCCGAACTTACGTCATCCCAGTTTTTATTCCGTGTCAAAGAACTTTCGCGAAAACAAAAACAAAAGACAGAACACACCTATTGTCGATCAGTGCTTCCATTCACGGGTTGAAACGTTTCGCCGGCGCTCTGGCTAATTTATCAGATGTTAGAACAAAGTTGGAACGAAATCAAATTTATTATCTGAAAGCCGGGGGCAGGGAGCGCATCAAGTTGTTTTGTGACACAGGCTCCACGCTGTCTTGCATTCAAGGAAAATACGCGTCAGAAAACATTGTGTAGCTGAACCATAAACATTTGAGATGTATTTTTTTTACTTAGTGACTCAAATTGTGAGCTCCAACTACTTTAAACTTCAGCATTCTATAATGGATACCAATTTATCTTTATAACGGTTCATGGTAAACATTAAATTGGATGGTTTTATACAAATTAAAGAATATTTTATTACTATGTATTACTTTCGTAGATTGCTACGGTCCACATAGTAATAGGTTTTATGTCCTTGATTAGTTTCATCAATAAAAATGTATGTCTGAAAAAACTATAAAAGCAAATAAAAAGTAAAGTTAAAGTACATTAAAAAATCTCCACCAACCCGCAGTTGAGCAGCGTGGTGGAGTATGGTTTAAACCTCTTTCGAATAGAAGGGAGACGCAAATCCCAACAGTGGGATGAATAAGGGTTGACGACGGCATTAAAAAATAGTTCGTTTTGGCAAGTTTGTATATATGGTCTAAGCTGAAGCCAATTCAATTCGAATATTTTGATTCCGAAAATAGAACTTAGGTTTAAATAAATGGTAAACTTCTTCAGCTTAGTTGATCTGTGTATAGCTCTAGAGTCCCTACCTACCCACTAGGCTAAACACGATTGCTAAAATAAATCTGTGCCAAAGTATGATTTTCGCGATCAAAAAATCCAATCTGTATAAGGAATACAAACTAAAACAAAGTTTGAGTTTCATTACTTACGTACTTTAATTTTATAACCGAAATTACTTGTAAACCTATTTTAACAATGTATCCATTCATGCAAATACAAATACAAATACAAATGATTTATTTGCAATAAATAGGGTGGGTACAATAAATGTGGTTGGATCTTAAAAGTAAAGTAGCTTATACCTATTTAGCAATATTATATGATAGCATGCATATATTTATAGTCACAATTTTAGTGAATTACTCCATGCACCGACAAGCTTGAGCTAATTATTTTTTGAATAATTTAAAAATTCGTCAACTGTATAGAAAGTTTTTTCCAGTAACCATTTACTGAATGTTTTTTTAAACTTGATAAATGGGAGCTCTTTTATGTCATTTGGTATGTTATTATAATTTTTTTGACACATCATATAAGATTTTTTTAGCAGGCGACTAGTTCGTGGTACTAAATTTGGAACTAATTTGTTTGGATTTCGCATACTTCTTTGAGATTGGTCTTTACCTTGTTGGAATATGTGTATATTTTGTTTAACAAACTTGCCAATTTCGCATATATAAAGACAAGGCAACGGTAGTACACTCAGTGATCTAAAATAGGGTCTACAGGAAACATCGGGTGCTATACCACACATGGCTCGTATGCACCTCTTTTGAGCTATTAGAACCCTGTTTATGTAGATACCATTTCCCCAGAGCAAAAGCCCATATCTGATTGTGGATTCCACATATGCACGATAGGCTGTGAGTGCAGTATGTTTAGAAGCGACTTTTGCCAGTTTGGAGCACACTTTCTCAATTTGTTCTTTCCAAATTAACTTTGAGTTTAACATTATAACTAGGAATGTCACTACATTAGCATTCCGTAGAATTTGTCCATCAATATCTATTGTAATGTCATAATGTTTAAGGTTATTAAAATTCATAATTTTTGTTTTGTCCAAATTAATTTCTAAATTATTTTTGTGTAACCATTCATTTTTGTGTAACCATGTGATCGATCGTCATTCAAATTCTTTATTTTGTCATTCATATGGATTTAGATTATAATTGGATAAAGTGAAACATCAGTAGGCATCTTTGTGAGATTATCGTGGCAGATATCCACATACTTGGGTATATAAATTGCCGACGACTTTCTTTTCATTTAAATTTTCTGTCATTATACAAAAAATGCATCAATTTATTATTCTACTTTAACAAGACAGTTAAACAAACACATATACTCTTTAACTTTAATAAACTAAAAACTAAAATAAATATTTCTGGGTAATTTACACAGTGTCATCTAGTCCCAAATTAAGCGCAAAGCTGATATTGTGGGTACTAGATGACTGATAAATGTACTTAAATACATCTTTTTGGTAAATGCATACATGTAATACATATAAAATACCCAGACCAAGACAATCAAACATGTTCATTACCGTAGCCATATTAACGCTTGCAACGTTAAAAATATCGCTCGCGCGCCACCACCCCTGCTGCCAACGCAGCATCTCCTTCCTTTCTGGTGACCTCGCTCATTCGCAGGAACATAACAGAATTGTTATTTGACTGCGGTATTCTGTGAGGTGGAGGACGGATTCATAAATCTTAATATCTTTGAATAAATACAACATACCGAACTGTTAGAAACAGTGTTTTGGTTTTAGTGAGGCAAAATCATCTTATTTCAATATTGGACATGGACTTGATCCTTATTGAGTAACCATTTGTATATTTGTGCCGTAAAAAGGTTAACAGTAGAATAAATGGTCACTATTAATCGTCAGCGTTTGCTTACGAATTCTACTGCTTTCCTCAATATAAATAGGCAGGTCCGTAAAAGTGAAATTACCTAAAACTTGTCCTTCTAAATTAATAAACCAGATACTTTTAAATGACAAGGTAAATATTTTTGGGCTTATTCGGATTTCTGGCTTTACTTTATGATAACATGACCTACTAATATTCATGAAATCCGTTGTCGCCTTGTCCCTTCCTCCAGTATTCGCATATAATGTTGCCATTGTCACCCGAAGGCTTATTAGACGTCATTACGCTCCTGTATTTTCTCATTTATATTTTAATTAAGAACATCCAGCAAAAATCAAGTTAAACAAGAATGAATTTACAACGGAACGTTGTGTGTATTTTGCACGTATTGGAAGTTCCGATCGACTAGACAGTGCAAATACCATTAAGTTATTTCAAGGAAAGACAATATTTGTTTAGGAAAGGCAGCGCGAAGTGGCCTATTGTAGAAGGCGAGAACACATTTGGTAGCGTCTTGTCGCGCAATGAAGCTTATTATGTCGGTAGTAAAACGAAACAAAGGTAAAACTTCAGGGTTGTGTTTGTTAACGGAACTTGGCTCGGTTCTGTTTTTATTTTTTCGAATATTTGTGTAACAATGTTGCGTTGAAGACACAACTGCCATAAGAACTTTACGTTTTATTGTCAGTAAATTTTAACTGAATATAGAATATTCTATATATACGTTTACTGCTTTATTTTTAAGTATTTGATTTTATAAGTAATTTATGTAAATAGGTAATAAATAGTATAAGCTGACATAGTTTACGTAACTTTTTTCCCAATTAATGTTACGCTAGGTACTCGCACGGGTACGCGAAATTACGTTAATGAGTCATATTTATGTAAATAGTCGTCGTCAACCCTTATTAATCCCAATGCTGGGATACGGGTCTCCCATCAATCGAAGAGGTTTAGAGCATACTCCACCACGCTGCTCAACTGCGGGTTGGCGGAGGTCAGTGTTTTCAAGCAGCCTAAAGGTCACTGATATGGCGTAAAGACTGTCATCTAACGACAAGAACCGGGACCGACGGCTTAACGAAAAGCACTCCGAAGCACGGGGGAGCTCGAGATAAGTAAACTCATCCATAGATAGGCTGCAGTCAACGTTGATTGACTTGCGTGATCGAAACACTGCCACGCGCAACGACGCCATCGAGCTCCTCCTATGTGAATAGTTAATAAATAAATTAAGCTGACATAGCGTCCATGAACAACAAAAGGTGTATTGTATTTTGCTGCTTAAAATCTTCTGCTCATACCATAAAATATTTTTTTTTATACGCATCCTCTAATTAATTATATTATTACTATATCAGTAGTAATACGCAATACTACAATAAGGGATGCACAAGTTTGAGTTCTGTCTCGAAGAAAATCTAAATTGGGCACCACTGAATAAACCATTGATGTTTTTCGTAAAAGAAAGAATAGTCTGAATTTTCTTTTCCTTCTCAGCACGTTATCTAACGAAACTCAAACTTGTTTAGTTGGACATTATAAAGTTTTATGAAACTCTAACACTAGTGCATTAAAACGAAACTATAATAATAAAGTTGTCCAAGGATATTTTCAATGGCTTCGTTAAAAATTGTATTTCTTATCGCGGAACAGCACATATGAAAGTTGTAACAGTAATAGCTCTGTAATATTTAGCGCGAGTGTCTTGCGAGTAGGCATTCCCTCGGGTGTTGCTTAACTGAGCTCGCAATGGTAGGTATATACTTGGTGTTCCATTGTTCTTCTCCATACTCGTATCTAGAACACTGGGTGAACGGACTCTACATAAAGTAGATTTTTCTCGGCTATTGTTTTAAAATATAATCCATTACTAGAGGGAAATATCATTCAGGTTCTATTTCCTACTGTTTTTATTTTAAATAAAGTCACGGTGGCGGGTCCATAAAAGGGTTAGTAAATTTTTCACTGATATTATCAGTTAAATATCCATCAAAACCAGCAGTTATTGTATATAAATAAAGTGTATATGTAAATTGTATATAAATAAATGTATATGCCACAGCGATATTGCAGATGGCTCTTGCAATTTTAATTAAATTTATAAAATAGGGGTTTACGGGGACGAGAAATCGATCTAACGAGGTCTCAATTCTGGAAATTTTTGATTTCCGCAAAAACAGCAGTGATTTGGAAATAAAAAAAAAATATTTTATCAATACTGATAAAATTGTATTTTTTTATTACCTATACACTAACTTGGAACAGTGTTTTAAATTATTACCTATCTTGAAAGAATTCTGATACATTATAACATCTTTTTTCTATAAGATACATTTTTAATTGTTTCTCAAAAATAATAACTTTATTTTAATTCTTTGATGGAATTAGGAATATGACTGTATGTATATTTTAATTAACACTGAGTGTGGAGCAGATGAAAATAATTTTAATCCTACAAAAGTATCTATGAGTGTTTTGATAACGCTTATTACGTGTTTCTAATTATAACGCCGAATATAGATCTGTATATCTCCTTACGAATTTGCAAGCTTCGAAAATATATAAACACGTTACAGTCAGTATGTTACGTTGTATGTATACATACTCGGCTAAATATTTTGGAGACACTTCTTGTGTTCAGAGGGCTGGTCTTTTCTGAGCACAACGTATAAAAGCATTACCATTTAACGAGGCAATGCTGCCAAACTTCTGGGCACGTTGTCCTTTGATGGCAACACAACGGAGTTATTCGCCGCCTTTTAGATTTACTTAGCGTAGTTATTTTTCTTTACACATTTTTTTCTTTAGTTCAGTTATTGTTATCATTCCACATTATTGTCAAATAGCTTACAAATACATTTCGTCAAAAATTGTGTTTAATCTTATAAAAAAAAGAGACCGATCTCATTGAAGTTGAGCTAGTCTAAGCGTACTGGATACTCTTTAAGCATCCGGTAAGAAAGGAATAGTTCCAATGCTGAACAACTTATTAGTTAGCTTACACACATATTACATGAATTGTTTTTTATTGTTATGTTATTTTAAAAATGGAAAGGGGAGCAACTTGAATAGTCGTTTGCGAGAACTAAAATTACAAAAAACTACTCTGTATTTATACTAAATAAAGTTATTCAAACTTTCGAATAAATAAAGCATGTCTGTTGCTTAATTATTTTAAAGTTTTAATTTTCGTAATGTATCGTATCGTGTACGTATTTTTGTCGAAAGTTGCGTAAAAATTGAAGTCAAAAAATAGATTTTTCGACATTTATGATTTCCAAACTAACGTTTTTTTATTGTTATAATGAGCAACAAGCATAGATTATGTCAGGATAAATCTATGTCACTCATAATTTTGGACGTATACCATCAAAGAGCGAAGTAATTCCATTTCAACGTTTGCATGGAAATGAAAACAGATGGGGCAGCCTTAAGAAATAAACAATGATGCGAATATACGTCGAATTTAATGAAGTCGGTTTCTCTACTTTACTTCATTACTTTAAAATCGAATATATCCAGGTTTCGTTATCAGTGTATATTATATATTTCGTGTTAGGATTAAGGTGATCACACTGTAGTGAACACCCTAATCCTAAAACAAATAATATTGTAAATCGGTTCATAACATGATATTGCTATCGCCTATAACAATACAGTCGACTGGTGACCTTCTCTTTTTTGAAGTAGGTTAAAACTTTGTTAACCATATCTTAAAATTAACAGAAAACAGCTTCAATGCAAGGACTTAATTAAAACAATAAAAACATATTGTGTAACAGCACTAACGAAAAGTTTAATCAAATGCGTACCTACTACTACGAAGCTCGACGGTGACATTAAAGTAGGCAATCAACATTAATGTCGACCCAATTGAACTTGTTCACATATGACTGTTAACATACGAAATGAATAATTAAAAACATATCGCTATGCATGTAAATTGCCAACTCAGTAGTTATATATGTTTAAAACTTTTAATTAAAGACTTTAAAATAAATTTAATAAATTATTCACCCTATAAATCGATCTAGCAAAATAAAATTGTAGACTATTAAAGTCGTATTATCAATATTTATTTACACTTATGGATATATCCGCAATTTTATTAATATAAATACACTAGCGATTTACTATTATTAACTTAATTCTGTAATTCCCTATTCCAATATTCAACTGCTACGATATCATAGCAACTTATTTGTTGAAGCCTTTCGGATACGTTCACACGACGACTACTGGATTTCAATTCGTCACTTATACTATTTTCCCGTATACTCGACTCATTCAATAAAAAAATATTTACTATTATTTTTGTTACGGTACTAGCTACACAAACGCAACATTAAACGTAGCTGTCGTACAAATTTCTGTTTCAATGTAAATAAAATACCTAGGTGTGACGTCATAACTCAATAGCCTTACGTATGGAGCGTTTTCGGTAAAGTTCAAAATTCTGATTTTCAAGTTATCATATCTCGAGAAGTTTTTATACTATCGAAGTAATTCTTACAAACATCTATAGTTCTTTATATTATAATAACGTCCTTACATAACAAATCGAAAGAAAAAATTGTCGTCTAGACTATTATGTATCGCATGCTTCTCGTAAGAATGAGTGTTGAATAAATAGAAGAATTAGAAATTAATAGTCGTGTGAACGCAGCCAACTACGAAGTCGCTACGATAGCGTGACGATTGAATATTGCGGGAATTATTTGTTTCCCAAAGTTGTTCAGTATCGTGACCCGATCTACACCTAGTACTATTTTTTATTCTGTAGCTACACCTCACTATACAGAATAGGTAGTAGTTTGTAACTAATGAAGTGGTAGTATTAAAACAATGCATCAATTAAAATTCTATGAAGCTGACTTCGACGAATCGAAAAACAAAAATATTTGTGAATACAAATTTTTCCATGTGCTTTGCTTTAGAAATCATTCTTTTTTGAAATTTCAATAACAGACCTAAAGTAAAACTTTTTAGCATTAGAGGCATATCGACGGTCGCTACGTATAAAGCGACATGTCATTTCAGACATGTCTGCTTATACTACGATATGGTAATTAAAAGAATATTATTATTGGACAAATGAGTTAATTTCTTACTTTTTAATTATATACAATCAATAAAATAAAATAGAAAATGTTTTTTGGGGCAATCTATAGCAATTTATGCAATAAAAAAAAATTGACATTTTTGACATGTCGCTTCATACGTAGGGACCGTCGATATATTGATTTAGTTTATGAGAGGAGCTCGATGGCGTCGTTATGCTTGTCAGTCTAATCGATCACGCAAGTTAAACAACATCGGTCGTCGGTTTATTTATTTCAAACTCCTCCGTTCTTCGAAAGGGCACGTTAAGCGTCGGTCCCGGCTTTTGTTATTAAATGACAGTCGTCAAGTCAAACTTGAAAACACTGGCCTCCGCCAACCAGCGTTGAGCAGCTTGGTGGAGTATGCTCTAAACTCCTTCAATTGAACGGAGACCCGTATCCCAGCAGTAGGATGAGTAAGGGTTGATGACAAGATGTACAGGTTATACACAGGCTGTACATCTCGTCATCATCACACATCACAGGAATTATTTGTTCAAATAAACCAAACCAACTAATCACATTACCTCCGTTTTTGTTAGTAGCTGTATCGATTTCCAATCGACCGTAGAGCTTGAATTCACAGGCTTTTGGCTCTCATTACCTTTATTAACTCAGTGAAAACGTTAAGTGCAGCACTCAGATTTACGCGCATTATATATAATGCAAATGCATCGGATTAATTAATTTCTTTATTTATTCAGGTTTAGCAGCAATTGTTTCAACCGATTAACTTATTGAATACATTTCTAGGTCTTAATTCTAAATGTAATAATTATTTTAAAGGCAAACAGAGCATGTATAATTTCTTGAAATTCTATATATACTCGTATAGCTCTCGTAATTTCATTTATTATTAGATTACGTACCTTCTAATTTACTTTGATGTGTGCACACACGCCTACTTAGCAGGAAGACACGTTGATTAGTAATTATTCTATCGAGAGAAACATGGTTCTAGTTATTCTCTTTAGAAGAACAATCTTAAGTGGTGCACCCTGTTGATTGACAAAGGAGGTTCTAGTCAGAATAGTAGAGTGATACATAGTCATGTATCAGTTAGGGCACAACGTAATAATTATAAGCTGCTGAAGTAGCCAGCAGTACTTTCTTCTATTTCACAGAACGCCGCAGCCAAAAACTCCTATAGATCTAAAAAGTTGCTTGGCCGGAGTGAGCGAGATCACCAGGAAGGAAAAAATTGCTGCGTTGGTAGCCGAGGCGGAGGTGCCAGATTTAAACGGTTCGGGGGCCTACCACAAATTCCCACCACTGTCTCCTGTGCAGTCAGGATTAACAGTGGCGACCACCAAAAAAGGCAATAAACAATGAAGTCCACTGCAGTCCCGGGGGGTAAAACTATGGCTGCCTTGGAACTCACAACGAATTTAATCGGAAGAATTAAGTAGGAGTGGGAAGCTTTTGGAGATCACCGATTGTTTATTAATTATCTATATTGCAAGCGTCTAGATAGACTACGCTCACCACTTTGCATTACGTGGAACGTAAGTTTTTATTATCCAGAGACGTAAAAAATATGAACAAACATAAACTGCAATTTCGTTTAAGAGCAAAACAAACGGCGAGCTATAATTTCGCTGTTGTCTGCAAAATATATGTAGCACATAGTTAAATGGCTATAAAAAATCGCATAGATCATCCACGAGTGACCGCCCCGCCCTCGGCTCGCATCCGGCGACAGGGGAAGGCTTTTTCAAATCTCATTACCAAGCTGCCCGCATATAAAATGCGATTGCAAAAGGTATAATTTAAATTTCGCCAATACATATTATTTTAGTTGACCTTTGTCTATTATGTGTACATGCACATGGTACATCCTACTGACCGGTAAACGAGGCTCTGGTCAAAGATAGCTAGTAAATGCCGTACCCGACTGTGAAAGTATTAAATGAGTTATTATGGTTAACATACATTTATTAATAAAAAAAAACTTAAAAACTATTAAATTATTATATAGGTATATAGTGTGCAGAAAAATCGTTTTCTTCTCGGAGATAAAAAAAAACTATATGAAATAATGACTTGACTATTACTTGTACAGTATTCTGTATTATTGGTATTTTCTTCAAAATAATAAAGTGGCAATCAATAGTCATAAAGTCAATTTCTTTTTATATATATTTTTTATACTACGTCCGTACAAGTTTGCGGCATGCATGAGGTGAAGCGCTTACCGTAGCCGTATTAACTGCTCGCTCGCCGACACCCCCGCTGCAAATGCAGTAACTCCTTCCAACAACCCAACCTAAGGGAATTGTTATTTATCTGCTGTATTCTGTGAGGTGGAGGTACTTCTCCAGTCGGGCAGCTTACAAATACTATGTACGTCTCTTTTGTCAGAATCTCTGTGGTTAGTCGGCAGGATGCACCACGTGCAAGTGAGGTTGACTTTGGCTCTAAAGATAGTGGTGAGCCACGTACACCAATATAATATAATAACACAGAATAAGAAATTCTTAATAATGTTAAACAATTTATTCGCAAGGCAAATATATAAATAAAACATGATACAGAGCATAATTAAGATCCAAAACGACATGGAGTACAGAGTTGTGTTTTCATATACATTATTCAACTAATAAATCTACATTAGAATAATAACAAATTTTACCTAGACGTAGAACATTGTCTTTCTATAAATTCCACAAATTAGAATGTAAAATTGTACCTATTCGGTCTGGGCAATAAAACTGGCAGTCCCCGCTGCCGTTTCTATTCAGAGTAATGCTGAATTATACGGGTGCTATAAAGGTTAGCCGGTGGATTTTCGCAATTATGGACGAGCGAATTTTTTACTGTCCCGCCTAATGAGAGAGGTGCAAAAACTCCAGTTGTCCCTTTCACCTATTAAATAGCAGTACTAATAGTGAATGCCACTCGAGGGGCTCACTACACGATTAATGTTCGTCGTACACATGTAAATCTCGGCAACAAATAAATGTTTTGCAAAACGTTTGCCCCGCTGGAATACAACACCTGATAAATGATAGCTACGGGCGGTTTATGAAAACGTGAAACGATAAAATGTTACGTCGCTTCATGCGATAGGCGGCTACGTATTACTGAAATGTGCTTTTATTTAATTTAACTCACGAGTAAATCCCTACGTTTCATTTCTTATTTTCGGGTTGGCTTGATAACTGTTCAATTTGTTGGCATAAGTAGGTACATATATCAAATGTATAATCACATTTTAACGAATTATTCTAGCCTACGCTAATTTCCTTGAAATTTCATTATTTTAAACAGAATAAACAGAAGTATTCACTCTTTTTTTGTTTTCGGTCTTCTTTGTGTGTGTTATTATTTTTTTTTAATTATGGCTAAGAACATTCTCTATCATGTCACATTTAATAGAAAAATACTTATACAAATCGATTCATAGTTCATCCATTTGGCAGCTACGTATTACATGACATCATGTAATACGTGTAGCTATACAGCGCCCCTCTTTTTTTCAGGGTTAAAAATAATCACTATTTTACACAGAAGGTGTCACTTAATCCAAAATTAGGGTTCTAGCAGCGCGCAGCTCGACGGCGCTCTCTATATGCTTTAAACTGAGAAAATATGATTAGGCATAGGAACGTTGCAACCAGGCTCTACGCAAATTATAGTAAGTTGTGTCAGGGCACGCTATTTAACGTCACCACATACATCAAGCACTGGGGCCCTACCGCCGAAGTTGAACCCGGTTATCCTCGGAGTTTTTGATTCCAAAAAAAAGGGTTCAGGTTAATGTTATAATAAAGCACTTGTACTATTCCACGTTATTATATTTAATATTACCGACCGGTTTCGCCGCTAAGGCATTATCAAGGTAAACAGATGGTGTTTTTTTATTGGTTCAGGTTATTGACAAACATCTTCAGCTTAGTCGGTAGAGCTCTAGGACTTCTACCAGCTGAGCTAAACATAATTACCGACAATCTAAGCAGTAGTTTCATTTTTGCAACCAAAAAATCCGTTGGTAATCGGCCTCAGCTTTGGCGGTAGAGAGTGCTTGATGTATGTGATGACGCTAAATAGCGTGTCCAGGGACAACTTACTATAATTTGTTTGTTTGTTTGTAGTATCTTTATTGTACATAAAAAACATATCATACACATATCACAATAGAATTTCAAGAACATGTACAAAGGCGGGCTTATCTCTTTAAGAGATCTCTACCAGCCAACCTTCAATTTGCGTACTAACTAAGATCAATTTTTGGAATAAAAAACCGATGGTAGTCGGATTTAGCTTCGGCGGTAGGTTGCAACGTCAGGCAATAATAAAGGTATGTAAATACCCCTAAGTATGATTGTGTTAATCCCCGTTGTTATTTTCATTTGATATTATGCCAGAAAGATAAGAGTGAATATTTAGCTCGGTGACCGAACGCAACATTTTTTGATCGTAGGATTGATTTTTTTGATGGTTTTGATCAAATCACGTAAAGCATCCATCCCATTGCAGAGTTGATTTGGATGGTTAAGGATACGGTAGACGTCAATATCGAAGTGAAAGGTTTAGTCATAACCTTTTTTTGTTCACTTAATAAAGAAATTATTGTGTTTTTTTTTTATCTTAATCTACACGATAACCACTAGTAGGAAAGTAAGTAATTTTTTTTAATATTTCACAATTATTATCTAAAAAAAAATCCTGGTTTGACCAAAAGAAAACTGGTTAGCACCAAAAATCAGATTATAACCACGCGATTTATAAATTACTATAATTTTCAATATCGAATGTTGCGGAATAGATGAATTCGACATTTATCTAGTGAACCATTTTTTTTTTTCCTAAAATCTACAAATTATGAGATATTTCTTGCAATTCACGCAGGCGGCTTGTGTCACGTTCCCCATACAAAATTATGTTGGCGTATTCCTTGTGGAAGTCAATTGAGTGCTTCATTTCGAATTATGCATGAGAATGCACGTCGGCACACCGTAAACAAACACGCTTGCCGAAACTAACATCAGCGCTCTGTCATGATCAGCTCACTAGAATTCAAACTTAAATCCCCTTGATGCAGGAATATGCTTCAGTACCTAAAGTGTCGTGAGGCATCTAAATCTTCTAAGCTGTAAGACCTGCAGTTGAACTCTACCACTTTAAAACTACATTCTGCTGGGGTGTCAGTAGTTCACCATGAACTTTAGAATCAAATCCAACCTCACCTCACCAAGGTACGTGGTGCACCTTGTCGACTAGCTAAATAAGCTCTGGTAAAAGGAAGGTAGGAAACAACGTATTTGTACGCTGACCGACTGGGGAAGTAACTTCGCTACACAGCACACCGCAGCCAAGGGTTGTTGTGAATGAGTGAAGTCACCAAAAAAGAAAGAGTTGCTGCATGGGCAGAGGCGGTGGCGGCGCGTAGCCGCTTCACATCAGGCGGGCCGTATGCTTATCTGCTACCCGACGTGGTATAAAGAAAAATCAGGGTGTTTTTTAAAACCCTGTATTAAATAAAGTCGCCGTGAATGCATTTGTTCAAGCATTTTTTATTCACACGCTCCGAGTCGCCACGCCATGACCCTAAAATTAATTTGGGGTATAACTCAAGAGTGGCGAGTGGTGAGAGCAACGAAAGGGCGGAGGTTCGCATATGTCACTATCACAAGTCGTGGTCGCATTGTCTTTTTATCTGGCCCCTCTAACGGACAGCATACTAAATTACTTCTACTTTGTACTGCTATTCACTACCACATATTTTACTCACGAATTCAGTAGCGTATGTATGAAATATCGCATAATTTTTGGGGTGTAAGTGGTTCATCAACATCTTTGAACCAAAGCCAACTTCACCTGCACGCGGTGCACCCTGCTGAGTGACAAACGAATCTCTGGCGAAAAGAGAGGTAGGGAGCGTAATTGTAAGCTACCCGACTAGGGAATGTACCTCCATCTCACAGAATACTGCAGCCAATTAACAATTCCCTTGAGGGTTGTTGTGTTCCTGCTGGCAGCGGGGGTGGCGGCGCGCGAGCGATATTTTATATTGTAAACGTCAATATGGCTACGGTAACCGCTTCACATCAGGCGGGCCGTATGCTTGTCTCCCACCCGACGTAGTATAAAAGATAATAATATTAATTAAATATGCTCTCCACAAACAGCTCACAACCAAAAAAGTATTTGCCATTTGTGCCGACCCGACGGTATCTTATTTTTATACAAACCCTTAAATAGCATCTCGTGATCGAAACCCACAAAGTGTCACTAGAAATAAACTCATTCTCACAGATACAGGTACAAAGTAACATCAATTTGCGTTGCCATTTGACTTTCGGGTTATTTTTATACTTAAAGGTAAAATTGACCGGCTTTGTTATTCATCCTATTGTATTTTAGTACTTCGCCATTTTTGTTTCACACGTAGGTGGTTCGACGAGGAGCTCGATGGTTTTGTTGCGCGTGGCAGTCTAATCGATCACACAAGTTAAGCAACGTCGACGATAATCTGTACAAGGATGGGTCTATTTATCTCGAGCTCCTCCGTGCTTCGGAGGGCACGTTAAGCTGTCGGTCCCGGCTGTTGTCGTTAAGCCAAGTCAATGGCCTTTAAGCGGCTTGAAAACACTGACCTCCGCCAACCCGCAGTTGACCAGTGTAGATAATGGAGTATGCTCTAAATCCCTTCGATTGACGGGAGACCCGTATCCCACCAGTGGGATTAATAAGAAGCAACTTACCAGTTACCAGTATACTTACTTTTAGGGATTGATCCTCAGAACGAATAAGGTTTTTTTTATCAAAAGAAACCTGTCCTTTCCTCTGTCCGAACGTCTGTCAGTCTGCCGCTAGAGTTCAACATTCTTCATCTTCATACTTCATCTCCGGATTTTATGAATGAATTTAAGCACTAAAACCTAAGTATGGAGAACTAATGACGTATGTATGGCCGAACTTTTTTTAACAACAAATAAAACGTATCTTTTCGTTAGATCATTCGTTTGGTGCTTTAATATAGGTGCATAGTCTATTTGGTGGCCTCGGTGTTCGAGTCAGACTCGCACTTAACCGGTTTTGAACATTTTATCTCCCTGGCTATATGCCCAGTCTTATCATTGAACTGGTTTTTAGTAAAATATCTAAAAAGGAACATATGTGCTAATTTCTCGATTTTCACGCAAGCGGAGAAGCAAGCGTACTGTAATAAAATTCATATTTCTTTATATTTACCCTACTCATGACGAGTGATAAGTTTAAAGTGTTGTTAAAAAGATACTAAAATGTTATGCATAGCTTGATTGACCCTAAGCCATATAAAATTTCTTTATGCATAGTAGGGTTAGCTGGAAGAAATCTCTTAAAGAGATAAGCTCACTTTTGTATGCACGTCTGTTCACTAATTGCTGTATTTGTTGTTATGCAATAAAGAATATAATATTTTTTTTAATCCTCATATATCAAAATGATGTTGGTATAAGTCGACAATAGTTTTCGTATTCACTTCTTTATACAATACAAGATGTTTCTGAAAAAGTGCTGCTTATGATAAAGCAGAAATGAGATGATTGTATTGTTCTGGGTTAAAATTTTAATTCTGTTTAACCACACAAATGGCGCCAAATTCAAATCTTACTTGAATTTTGGGCGACCCGATATGTGTAGGTTTGTAATATTATATAATATATGAACCCTCACAAAAGCAGCCGACAGAAAGCGAAGGATTCATACGAGTCGCATTAGGCTATATAAGCCTATATACGGTGCTATGTATAAAGGCGTTCGCCTACACGTTGAAATGATGATGAATATTCAAATATAATCTGTTTATATTTAAACAATTATTTAATTATAAAAGATATTTTAGTTATTAAAACAACTGATACCTATATAATAAAATAAGGCCGGTTCTTATTTCATCCGTCAAAGGGGAAATATATTTAGTTTGCTCGATGAGAAGCTCCAAAGTAATCAAATCAGGCGCCGTACCTTCGGACAGCATCGTAATCGAATAGACAACGTCTAATAAATTGGTCCACTGCGTGCTTTGTTTCTCAACGTCGCTCCAAATCTTCAAAGGTTGCCTTAATTTTGTTAGAGAACACCTGCTTTATCAATTATAATGGCAATGTATACTTATTTATATAAATTGGAATACTCTGAAAATTGGGGTAAAACATTCAATGTTATGACTACAGACCGAAACGGTTCTCTATAAAATCACGGATACGACGGCACAAACAGCTGCAGGCACAGTTTTTTATCTGATTGCCCAATGATTTTTGAGAGTACAATTTATATAATACTAGCTGATCCGGCGAACTTCGTACCGCCTAATAGTCAATGAACGTCGTGTTACCTATTAGCTAAACTAAATTTAAGATTTTATTGAAGTAATATTATTACTTATACTGTGGTAATACAATGAATATTTTTGTGTATACACAAAAAAAAAATGTTAAATGTACAAATTGACAACCAATAAATATCTCAATCCACAAAACAAATCACAGACAACTTTCCCGACGTAAAAGTGATACCAATCGATTTGTCATTTTTTTAAATTAAGTCATTTGTTCATTTGTCATTTATTTTATATTTAAGAAGCTTGATATACATTTTGAACGCACGCATAATTATTTGACAACCAATAAATATCTCAATCCTTTTTCAACTGATTCTATTTGTATAGGGAAAATGTTTTTTCTATTATTTGTTCGTCAATTTTCCAATGTTTTTAATGACGGGGAAGACAAATCCAAAAACACAAAAATCATAAAAACCGGTCCAGCCGTGCTTGAGTTATATTCGTAAATGGTGTAAACACGATTTTGTTTTATAGATGTCTAGTTCTTTAGAACGCTCTACACTTCAGTTTACCGCCTAAATCTTACTTTGACACATTTCAACATTATGAGGCGTCATTAGATTTATAAATCTCCGTTGTGAAAGTGGCATAGTGTACATACAAAATAGGGGATAATTAAAAGATTATTTTTTATTTATTTTTAGTTAGTTTTTTTCTAACGCAATCAGTTGTTTGTTCCGATTAATAATTTCTTGTTCATGAAAACGCTATCGTCAGTAGAGGTAGGCCACTTACGCTTGCTCTCCTTGACATTTTAGTAGCTTTATATCTACACGACATACACTCTACCCTTTGTGGGCTCAAACATTGTTAACGCATTGTTAATCTAATAACCTTTAAATATTGATTAAAATCTGACGTTATTTTATTGGTATTATGTAATGCACGAATGTGCGCGAATAGACATATTCACGTCAAAATATCCTTTCGGGTGCCGCGATCCCATAGTGGATACAGTATTATGTTACAGAATTGACTGGTCGCAACATACGAGGAGATATAATGTTTAAGCACATCATTAACTATTATACATATATATATGTATAATAGTATATATATATATACACAATGACAGGTACGCAAAGCGCGATGATTATGTGCGTGTGCCGTGCCGAAAGAACTATTCCAGATTCCTTCAGGGAAGAGATACAGGTGTAGTCGATATGAGGAAGGGCTGAGAAGTAGACCTTCTATAAGTCCTATTACTTGTACTGGTACTTATAGTACAAAATTATGCACAGATGCCAAAAGTATGAATGCACGTGAGATTGGTTGACAAATTAATCTATTTGCTCGTGTTGGTACAACTTGGTAAATAATTAATAGTTGACTTGTCGCTAAGCGAGTTCTTCAGGCAACCTTCCAGAGCTACGTGCTTTCAGCTGCATAAGATGTTAATACCTGAACTGAATCTCGCAAGCAAAAAGGTATGTATGTACGTTAAAAAATGTTCCTTATAGCTGCTGAATAAGGTGCATTATAAATCATTTATTATTTCTAATATTATCAGCAGCGATGATAGTCTCTTCGTTACTGAGCCTTATCTAGATTATTCACGAGATCTCATTATGCAGTATCCAAAGCCCAATATTTTTTTCATGTTTCACCGTTCGAAGAAATCTATAGTATTTCCCAGCATGGGGATGCTGTATTCATCTGGGAAATACTATAGTATACATATATATATATATATATATATATATATATATTTATATATATATATATTTATATATATATACATATATATACATTACAAGTGTAGACGATAAAATGGTGTAGTAACCATCTCCATGAAAGTAATAAGGAGCCCATTCTTTTTATATATGTAAGTAGTACACGAGTTCAATCTCATCTGGGTTGCGTTCGAAAGTAGCTCTGGAGGTCGTTATGGCACCAGACTCGGATCGACTCGATTCAACTTTGATGAAAACTTACGGAGGGTTATTGTGTTATCTCCGCTTCAATACTGACTACACTCGAAAAGATACACACATTGAGAGTAACAATAAAATAGAGACGACTTTTTCATTTGAATGTGCCAATACTTTTATTTCATTATCCGAGCAGATCAAGTGTTAACGAGTTATAAAAAAGAACAGTGGAATGGATACACTCAACCGCACGCAGAGTGTTAAGGACATATTATACCGAAATGCACTAGCATTTTTATTATTTATTTTTGTACGTACGTTACGTATTTTGTTGTTACGTATTTTTGTAATTTATTTATCTACTAAGATAAATAAATTACAAAAATACGAATATTATTTATATAATAGGTATATAAAACGTGTCTAAGTGCCTTCAAGGGCCCAATGGCGAGCTATTCAAACTGTCTATCATAATGTCGTCTCGCTTACACATCATTACTACGACTAAGACGGCACTGATAATCTGAATTCACCGTAGTATAATTGGCCTTTTAGACTTCCATTATTATAACCCGCATATTGCTGCAGTATGCAGGATCGTATGATACTGAAGGTTAGTGCTCTACGTGCGCTTGAACAATTTAAAAAGGTGCAAATTAATGTTTTTTATTTCCGTAATTGTGAAAAAGAATACATGACATTAAAAGTGACCATGACTAAAAATTATTAAAAGCAAACCTTAACCTTCGTCTTCTAGCAAACACATAGTCATTTGAAACGCCAGCAAATAGATTTAGAAAAAAAAGGTTTTTGTAACTAAAACAATTATGTGACCGTTGGAAAACTATACAGCATAAATAATTATTTTCATAACATAGTTGCGATTAAAATAATTATTTAAAATAATCACGTTTCTTATTATTCCTTAGGTCTTATAATGCGTGTATTCTTTGTTCGAAGTCAAGTTATATGCTTTTTCTACACACATATTTTTTTCTCTATTTTTATATTATTGACCGCTGGCTCATTCGCTAAGCCTTTTATATTTACGAAATTATTTATAAATCTTTAACTAGTTCTACTAATGTTTTTTTTATTAAAATCGAGAAAAAATATTACAGAACTGCTCGTAAAATTTACCTCGTGTATATTTTTCAACGCCTACGCCGAGACCGAAACAAAAACTTTTTAAAAGGCAAAAATGGACGTGCGGAAGAAGGGTGGTTTATAGTGTTTTTGTTGGTCATGAATTTAGAACGCTAATTAAGACAAGAAATATGTGTGGCTAAAACAATAGAAATTATAATCAAAAATACCTCAAGTGCGGTCGATTCGACTCCACGCGACCGCTTCATGATTGAGGAGATTAAGTATGTGGAGACAATTGGCTATTTGACTAACATTTTTTTCTGTTTGATATGTAGGGACGTCTCCATAATATAACCATAGGTGAAAGAATTACTTCGATAGCACAAAAATCTCTCGAGATATATTAATTTGAAAATCACAATTTTTAGACTGCCCCAAAACGCTCCATACAAAAGACTACCGAATTATGACGTCACAGTTTTGTATTTTATATGCATCAAATCAGAAATTTGTACGACAGCTATGTTAAATATTACGTTTATGTAATTATTATCATAATAAAAGTTATAGCATTTTTTATTGCTACTCCAATGGAAATATTATTTTTTAATAATTTCATACTTTTAAAATGGACTTTCCCGCCAAACTTTGATCGACGCTAAAAAAAGTCTGACTGAAGATATTAGAATGAAAGTTTGCAGATCTTTATAGTTTTGTGTATTTTACGATATTGTTAATTTATTTGTACAATTTTTAAACATTGGAAAATAGCCACGGCGAAAGGTCGAGTTTTACGTACGCACATAACTCAAAGTCACATTTAACAAACGCATGTAATTTTTTACTGTTTATTAATACTTATCTCGTAATAATGTATAAATAAAATGCTCCTTATAACTTTCCACTCTCAGCGGAGCCCGCTGTTGGTGCAATGGTTAGCCTTTTTCGAGCATTTTACGTTATTAAAAAAGTTTCCACCTCCCAGTAAACATCAAACGTGAGCGAGTTTCGTCAATATTTGTTCAACAATACACATGCATTTACTAATGCAACGGCGCTGGTATATCCGGATCAAAAATAAAGAAAATTGTTAAATCTTTGATTCAAAACGTCGCAAACAAAATTGTTTAAGTAATTCGTAGTATATTAATTACTCTTGGACCAAAATTAAACCAAACGGCAAAGCCCCATTGTCTATTTTAGATTTTGGCACCTTAATAATTTATTTCCATTTATAACTTGTCAAAAACAAACTTCTATAGAAAGTACTTCAATCTCTCCAATGTTTTCAATTAGCGATGGCTGAACTCCAATTTTATTCTAATAAATTCTTGAATGCAGGGAACGGAAAGCAATACAAAATTAACGAGACCCATTAATAAGAAAAGGATGTTAAACTAGTTTTCTTCGATGTCAGAGAGGACTCACGGGAATGGGCACGGGAAATTATTTTTAGATTTACTAGCTTCAACCCGCGTCTTCGTCTAGTATAATAATAAATATTTCTGGGCAATTTACACAGCGCCATCTAGTTCCAAATTAAGCGCAAAGCTTGCACTATGGGTACTGGACAGCTGATAAATGTACTAAAATACATTTTTTTTTTTTTTGTAAATACATAGTGTTATTGAGTGAACTGTATTTGTAATGAAAACTGTTTTATCTTTGGAAAATGAGTTATATTAGATACGTTTATAGCAAAACCGACATGAGAACCCAACAGTCACATTTTTTTATATCAAAACCATAGATAATAAAAAAATATATATAACAATCTCACGGCCAGTCCGTAACACTTAGAAAACAGTCATACCAAAACAAACAGACATGATCATGCACACAAATGTTTGTCTTGCGCGGGGATCGAACCCGCTAACTCGGAGTCAAAGTAGCCATTGCTAGCCATTTGACCACCGGGCTCGTCAAATTTATAACATATACATCCATAATATATCCAGACCATATTGAATCTTTATGCCAAACATCCATTCGACCGTTATGATATAACAAAAACACATCCCACTTAATAAAAAATAAAAAAATAAAAAGAATAGGTACTAAAATGATTATTCCAGTAAAATTAAAAATCATACAAAAACAGAGGTTCACTCCTTCTTTTAAGTATGTAACACACCTGTGTCAGAAGGAACCGCTCTTCCTTATCGACAAAGAAAATAGTTACCCGACTGCGACAGAAGGAGGGTTATGTTTTTCGAGAGTATGTATGTATGTATAATTGTTTGGCACGCTCTGCAGCCTGAACGGCTGGATGGATTTTAGCTTGAGAGGTGTCGTTAGATTCGTATTTGCCGTGAGAGTGACATATGCTACATCAAATATAAAAAAAATCAATATGGCGGCTGTGAGCCACAAAATTGTCTTTGCAGAATTTTTTTTTTCTTCTAAATATATCGATATGGGTATCCAAATAAAGGTCTCGATGACCTGATTTCAAATATATATTTGATATATTAGTTTTTGCCTGCGGCTTTGCTTGTATGGAATTATATTATTGTTACGCGTGATTAATAAATCTATTGTAGGTGCAGTCGGGTTTTTGATTTTTTTAATTAACTTATAATTTGTTTTACATTTCAATATCAGAAGCCAATAATACATAAATTTAATAATAATAATAAGGCATTTGAAATAATAACACACAAAATATACATGTGTGTAGTGTGTGTGTATATGCGTGTGTGGGTGTGTGTATTAACTTTATTTTTACCGACCGGTTTCGCTTCTACACAGGGGCGACCTAAGGCCTAGGCAACCTAGGCACGTGCCCGTAATTTTTGGGGCCCGACAATTAGATTTTTAATATTTATTTTTGAAGTGAAAACTTCTTTAATAGGCCCGGAAATACAATGTTGCCTAGGGCCTGCTTTAACCCTAATCCGCCACTTCTACAGCATTATAAGGGTATTTAGATGGTTTTTCAGCCGTTTACTCGTGAAAGATCATCAAATATTCATACGTCCACCTTCAGAAACTTTCACGTATACGTGTATAATACTCGTATTAGTAGTATTGTCTTAAAAGAAATTGTTTCCCATCGTAGTCGTTATAGGTATATGTGATAATAAATTGTATACTTATTAGGGAAATCAACTCACAATTGCTGTAATTTTGTTCATAATAAATAATACAAAATTAGGTCAACTGAAACCCAGGGAAATTTGAGTCGTCTGTAAATAGACAGATATTCGTTCGACAATTATTTGAGTAAAAATGCGTATATTTGGGTCGAGTCTATTTTGTTTTTGACCGGAGATATTAACTATCGTATTTAATTGGATACGTTTATTTTACCGCCTCGCTAACAAATAATAACATATAACCCGCAAACCAATAAAAAAGTACTCTTAATGTAAACATGTGTTTAATCAAATTTTTGTCACAAAACCATTTAGTCATATCCAGACTTAGTCTTAAAGCGATTTAGTCATACCGTGCATCACATTTCTCTTTACTGCCTGCAGTGTTTTTCAATTCTTTTTTTTTATACTACGTCGGGTGGCCGTATGCTTGTCTGCCAGACAAGCATACGCCTGATGTGAAGGGGTTACTCTAGCCACATTAACGGCCGCCACCCCCGCTGCCACGCAGCATCTCCTTCCTTTCTGGTGGTCACCAGTGAGTGAGGTCTCAATCACTCGCAGGAACACAACAACCCTCAATGGAATTATTATTTGGCTGCGGTATTCTGTGAGGTGGAGGTACATTCCCCAGTCGGGTAGCTTACAGTTACGCTCCCTACCTCTCTTTTCGCCAGAGCTTCGTTTGTCAGTCAGCAGGGTCCACCGCGTGCAGGTGAAATTGGCTTTGGTGCAAAGATGTTGATGAAACACTTACACCCCCTAATCTTTTTAAGTACCACCTCCCTCTCCCCTTCCCCTTCCTCCTCCTCCAAATTTTAACAATTCACCTCGCTATGAAAGCGTTAAAATTGTTAGTGCCAATCGCTTTCGATTTTGTTGACATAAAAATGAAGAGAGTCATAGGAAAGAGATTTGTTTAGAGATTTGAGTTGATGAATTATTGAACAATAATAAGCAGGCTTGCTTACGTTTTTTTAGTATTTTTTTTTACCTACAAACATTTGCGTTTTGTCACCAAGTTATATTCGGGGTCGCGACCCACAGTTTGAAAATCATTCGCCTATAGGATCGGCTGGAAGAGATCTCTTGTAGAGATTACCATATCACCTTTTTACACTTTTGATTTAACTACGTTATGTTAATTTGCAATAAATAATATATAAATTAAATTTTCTGGAACTTTATGTTAACAATCTGAGAGAGTTGATGGAATTACTCCTATGTTGGAACCTAATTCTTAGGGATAAAACAGTAAAACTAATCAAAGATTATATTAAATAAGTCAATGAGATCGAATCTTGTTATGTTAATGTGAGAGTAATGAAAATGTCGCATGTTTTTGTGCAATATAAAATAATTAAAAGCCTATACTTACAGGTCGATGGTTTAGAAGACAAATATATTAATTAATAAATCGAGAGCAATTATCTAGGAGAACAATGTTAATTAATTCTGGTTTGAGATACGAGATTCAAAACTGTGTTCAGGAATCAGTAATGCTAATATTTTTTTTAATGTTTATTGTTCCATTGTATCGTTGTCAACCCTTATTCATCCCACTACTGGGATACGGGTCTCCCCTCAATATACGGAGTTTAGAGCATATTCCACTACGCTGCTCAAGTGTTGGTTTGAGGAGACCGGTGTTTACAAGCCTCCCAATTGCCACCGACTTGGCTTAACTACTGTCATCTAATGACCACAGCCGAGACCGACATATTAATGTGCACTCCGCAGTAAGTAAATAATAATAAACCCATCCATGGATAGACTACGGCTGACGTTGCTTAACCTGCGTGTTCGATTAGACTGACACGTGCAATTACGCCATCGAGCTCCTCTATCCCATTGTTCGTGCTGTCATAACCTAAAATATAAATTTCGAAAAATAAAAAACACGTGATATTATGCATAATTTTCATAAAAACTTATCACATTTGTTTCTTGTATCCATGCCATTTCATAGTATGAAATCAGTTTCGTTTATACTCGTTGGGATAACAACATTGAAAATGTTTGTAACCGCTAATTTAGTCCCATTAAATATCTAGTTATACCTACGAGCGGTGGGCAAATTATTTTTTTATAAGAGCTCCGTACCATTTATTAATTTAATCATATTTTAGCACGTAGTCATGGGCATATCATGAAAAGATAAAGTTCAAAGCAAACGTTTCCTTCGCTTATTTACATATTTGTTGTCAAAATTGACAATGAGATATTACTTTGAAGACGACCTTATTCAGGTGTACCTACTTTATTGTAACCTTTTAGTTATAATGAAATAATAAATTATGGGGTATAGTCTTGTAACAAAATTCGCATTCGTGAATTTCTCCTGTTCCCAAAGGGTGATTGGTAGAGAATGCTTTTAGCATTAAGTCCGCCTTTTATACCCTTATGTAATTTTGTGGTTCAGATAAGTACATAAATAGAAACTCACAAGTACCTAATTATTGCATTTAAAAAATACAACTTAAAATAAGATAAAATTTAATAAACATACCTAAATTATAAGGTGTACTTATATGTATATTATTTGTTTTTATCGTTCCAAGCCAAAACTGGAAAAACGAAGCAATCACCTCGGTGTCTGGACATGACTAGACGTTTGCTCATAAATTTTTGTCCATGTGTCATAACACTCATAACTTCCCTCAAAACTAAACGATACGGAGCAAACTAGATATGTTTTGGTATACGTAACTCATAATATCATGATGACATAACACAACCACTGAATACACGGGTTCACGAGCGCAACGAGAAGTCCCAAATATCGCATGTTTTGGTCCGTCCAAAGTTTATAGTTATTATCTCAGATTATCACTTTTTTATGTTTAAACCTTATTTTTTTATAAACTGGTGCCAGTGCACATATGGAATCCCGTATCTCAGTTTTTATGGTTCCGTAACAAACAAGAAACCCCTATAGTGTCGCTATATCCGTCCGTCTGGCCGCGGTTTAGCTTAGAAACTTTTAGTACTTAACGCTAAAGTTTCTTTGATACTATAAAGGTTTAATTTAGCATGGGTAGAAGAAGAAAGAAGTAGAAAATGATTTTCGAGGATTAATAAATTGAATGCTGCAATGGATGAATAAACGCGTTGCTGCTACCGCGGGCAGTATTTACATATACTCGTAGCCATTACCTGTGCCACTACCTCCACTATATAGGTTCTCCACGCGAAATCTAAATACGAGTACAGGATCACTTGTAGGAAGTTTATTTATTTTATTTATTTATTTACTGATCTCTATACTTTTTGTCTATGACTGTACTTACAAATTTAAAACCAGAAGAATAACAAAACGGGGCAGAGGTCAGTGGATTATTATACAGCTGAACTCTGCCCCTCTTTGCAATTCTTTTGGCTTTTTATTTCTAACCCATCTCAGTAATGTGGCGAACATAACTCTAAGGTTAATGAGCTCCATCGCATGAATATTACAGGAACGCTTACGGAGCAAATAAAGCAAGCATTTTAGTTTGAAGTAAAAACTTCTTTGGGCACGCTGAGGACTGTATTTTGTGGTTGGTGAATGAGATTGAGCAGTCACGCTTGGGTATGTAACGCGTCTTGCTCAGCTCTGTAATGCTCGTTAAGGTAACGTCGTTATGGAAGAAGCGAGATGGAGGGAGAGATGAAGTTTTCACTTCTGTCGTGTGGGCAAGCACATACCGTTTTTTTCTCTTCAACGTCATCAACAGCCTGTATCTACCCCCTGCTAGATATAAGTTTTCAAACAAATTCGAAAATGTCCTTGTATATTAGTCTTTCCCTAGCTAGTTTCGCGAACTCCTTGCAAAAGAAGCCATGGAGGCAAGCTAGTGGTTAAAATATCCAACTATCTTGCCTTTTCATGAATAATATGACCGTGTAGCATTAATACTCGAACTTGATATGCACAAAGTCTGCTACACTAGCGCAATTCTATGACTGCATCAAAACCGCACGTTTGCGGTGGACAATGTATGGAACATGTTGACGTTTTAAATGTATTTAACGCGTTGACTGTCGAGGCCAATGACCAAATGTGGTTAAATAAATCAATTGTGTTTTCACCTTTATCTAGACTTAACAATGTTTTTTTATCACTATAGTAAATATTTTTAAAGTGAGTTGTGTGACTTTGTCGAGTAGTCTTGCGCTTAGTTCTCAATTACTCCGCCAACAACGTGGTTCGCTCTGTTAGCTCCTCAGTCTCGGTTTCGCACGAGTTTATGCAAGCTTTTTTATTGAATTTATTCAATAATATGTATGTATAGATTTTAACATAATAAAGCTAACTAATATTATATATACGGCTGTTTAAATATACGTATTCACAAAACAAAATAAAAAGTTAAACAATAACATACTTATAAACTGGACACGTCGTCGTCTCGCTCAGTGATCCGCATAGTGTGTGCCGTGGCACACTGGTGTACCGTGGTCATTAGTTAGTTTGCCTCGGAAAAATAAGGTTATCTCATAAAGATAAATAGACGGACAAAAGAAAAATTCTTACACAATTAAAAACTGATTTTTCATTTATGGTGTACCTCCAAAAAATTTCGTTTTCCTAGATGTACCTTAAACACAAAAAGTTTGCGGAACATTGGTCTAGCTCACCATAGGTTAGCATAAGTTAAAAGTGTTTTTGACCACCATCCTTAAACAGGACGGGAGCCCACCACACATTCCCACCGCTGTGTCTCCTGTGTAGCCAGGATTAACAGCGGCGACGACCAAAAAATTCGAGTTCCAGAGTTCCAGGGGTAAAACTACGGCTGCCTTAGTATTCACAACGAACTTAATCAGAAGAACTTTATCGAATGAAAGAACTAAAGACCGTGGGATCTGGGAACTAGTTTGCGTTGGTCACTTGTAGGAACGATCTAATGAACTAGTTCCTTCACGAACTACTCAAGACTATTACCACAGTAAAAATAGAGAAGTAAGGTAACTTCATACAAACGCACAGAGCGCGGTTTGTATGTTAGCGCGCCCGTACGTATGGCCGTCGCACGCACACACTGACAACATTTATAGGTGTTTAATGGGGCGCCAGTCAGGAGTGCGCCGTACGCAAATCCGCCCGCTCCCGCGCAAGATTCGCGCTTGCGCTGACGTACGTCGTATATAACTTACAAATAAGTTAAAGATGGCTACAAAGTCGACTAGCCATAAAAACATTGCAGTGTTCATAGATGTCTCAATAACAATTTGTCAAATCCAGAATTATCTTTCTTCTTTTTTTATTCTATTTAGATTTCCATACCCAAAGGGTAAAAATGGGACCCTATTACTAAGACTCCGGTGTCCGTCTGTCTGTCCGTCTGTCACCAGAGGCTGTAGGTATCTCATGAACGAATGATGTATTTCTGTTGGCGCTATAACAACAAATACTAAAAACAGAATAAAATAAACATTTAAGGGGGCTCCCATACAACAAACATGATTGATTGTCGTTTTTGGTACGTAACCCTTCGTGACCGAGTCCGACTCGCACTTGGCCGGTTTTTTGTTACAGATCCCTAATACTTACCCTACTTAATTTTGTATATATAGATTGACAAAGTATATTTGACGGTTGAATAAACGCGACAGCCCTACTTGTTTAGGCTATTATCGCCCGCTCGGGGCTTGAGTCGTCTTTCTTCTCTATTTTTACTATGCTATATAAAATTTACACGACATTTACTTTTCCATGTGTCTGTACACATGGAAAAGTAAATGTCGTGTAAATTTTACAAATGTCGCAGACAAGCAAAGACTGTCTGTTAAGCAACATAGAGCCACAAAATAATGATTTCGTTGCATAGAATTATTATGTACTGTTATGTTGTCATATTGCTAAACCCAGCTTGACCCTAATAGCGAAGTAGAATTTAATAAATTAGTACACCTTTAATGTAAGCATTGACATTCAGTGCACCAGAAATTTTGCCAACGTTAACTTTTGATCACGATATCCTTTGACAGCGAAGCGGGCGAGATTTTAAATGTATCTATTGAATTTATTACTTTGTGATTTTTTTATTAAAAATATTAATAAGTATAAAAGTTACATATAAAACAAACAAATATATAAATGCCAAAGATCACTCACTGATCGCTAAAAAAGGGTTTTTTTAAATCCCTACGGGATACTGCAATACGCGCTTATGAAATTCATATTGCATAGTTTAATACAAATCTGTCAAAATGCCGATGATCTACTATTACGCTCTTATCACAGTATAAGCACAGTATAAGTAATAGTACTAACGTACAGTATGGACACTCTCTGCCGCTCTCACTAGTCGACCTCACCTCCCCTCTGAGACCGATGTGGAACCGTTCGCAATGGATGCAACGTCCTACAAATTGACGTCGCTTGTATTTTATTCTCCATTCAGTTTAAAAGATGGGAGTTACTTGTGCAGTGGATCGATGTCTCAACACATCGAAAGTCAAAAAAAGAAATTTATTCGATCCCTTTGGATGAAATAAAGTACAGATTTTTTTTATAAATTACCTAAAAAGCATGCGGCAGCTATAGTTTCATCATAACTAATTCATGTCTGTCAAAGTAGGATACAAGATACAATTAATACGAGATGAGAAAAGGATAGCATTATAGCAGATGTATATGTCTCAAAGAGCAAGTGAGTGCGCAGACGCGTAAGTGACATTGCTGTCACTTGAGTTATGGTGGTTTATTGTTAATGTTTACAATTTTCTTATTTACATTTCAATGTTTATTGTGCGTGATGTCATGTGTGGTATTAGTTTTAAATTACGTTTGTTCCATGTGAATATGAAAATGAATCAAATCATTACGCATGCATTATATGAATAGTAAAAAGCTACAATTAGTGAGAATGAAATGATTTGACCATTACAATGAACCGGTGTTCGGAAGGCGAACATTCGATTTAGTGGTGATTAGAAAATATACAATTTTGGGTAAGTTAGCAATGGCAATTATACAAGGCGTTTTGTAAATATTGGCTGAAGTCAGTGTAGTGTATTTACTATGTTTTTTTTTTTTCGTCACTACGCCCACCTGATGTGAAGCGGTTACCGTAACCATATTAACGCTCGCAACGTTAAATATCGCTCGCGCGCTGCCATCCCCGCTGCCAACGCAGCAACTCCATCCTCTCTGGTGACCTCACTCACTCGCAGGAACACAACAACCCTCAAGGAAATTGTTATTTGAATGCGGTATTCTGTGAGGTGGTGGTACTTCGTCAATCGGGCTGCTTAAAAAATACGCTATGTCCTACCTCTCTTTTCGTCAGAGCCTCGTTTGTCAGTCAGCAGGGTGTACCCCGCGCAGGTAAGATTGACATTGGTTCAAAGATGTTGATGAACCACTTACACTCCCTTTATTATTATTTCCAACGGGGACGCCGATTGTCGGGCGGGTGATCAGCCTTTCCTGAGGCCATTTCACCCATTTCCCCTGGTCCTCCCTTTTGGGGGAGGATGTGGGTTTATCCGGCAATCACGGCGTTCCGTCGAACCTACCTGTTTCCTTGCAAAACCTTACGATCTGTTCCACCTTCAGGTCTTCCAGGTCTTCTTTCTCTAACGTGTCCACCCCCATGGTTTCCCATCTTATCCGTGAGTACATGGGGCACTCGGCAAGCAGGTGGAAGCTTGTTTCGTCGTCATCCATGCACTCTGGGCATTTGGGGTTTGTTTTCACGCCTATTAGTGTCAGGTGCCTGTTCAGTCGGCAGTGTCCTGTTAACACTTCTATGACGAGCCTCATGTTGCCTCTGGAGAGTTTCATCAGTTGGCTGGTCCTTTTTTTGTCTAGGCCTTTGATGAAGATCTTCGACTGTCTCATGACTGTCGAGGACTCCCATCTTTGGTTGGTCTCTACTACGGTTCTTCGGCTGATTACTCCCTTTGTTATTTTGTGGGCGATTGGTAGCCTTGGCTCCGGGCCCACCTGGTTTTCGTCAGCCCCTTTCTTGGCCAGTTCATCAGCTATTTCGTTGCCCGTGTTGCCCTCATGTCCGGGTACCCAGGCAATCGTCACATCAGCTGTCTTGGACAGTTTTTCTAATGCATTTTTGCACTCTTTGACAATTGCTGATGTTGTTTCTGTCTTTGCAAGTGCCTTCAGCGCTGCCTGGCTGTCGCTGTATATGGTGACTTTTCCCGTGTTATTCATGGAGCCTACCATTTCTGCGCATATCATGATGGCATAGATTTCTGCTTGGAAGACACTTGCATACTTTCCTAGGGGTATTGACCTATTTGTTTCTGTTCCGTCTTCACATTTTATGTGTACTCCGGAGCCAGAGAGCTTGGTTGTTTCTTTCCTGGAGCCGTCTGTGTAGCAGATGGTACCACTGGTGTCCATCTTCCAGTCTTCTCTCAGTCCTATGTGTATTCTATATTTCTTGTCAAAGATCCTTTCCTTTCTTATCAAATCGTTGTTTGAAAAGATCATTGAGAGCTTTCCTTCATAGTCTTGACTGATCTTTGCGTGGCCCTCATCCATGGTGTTGCCAGTCCAGAGACCCGTGCTTCTTAGTTTGAACCACTGTTCAGTGGCTCTCTTTTTTACTTCTAAGTCCAATGGGTTCAGACCCAGTATGATCTCCAGCGCGGCCGTGGGTGTAGTCCTCATCGCGCCGGTGGTTATCAGGGCCGCCAGTCTTTGAACTTTGTCTAGTTCTTGTTTGTTCCTCTGTATGTCGCAGGCTTTATGCCACCATACCAGGGCACCGTGTAGGATTCTTGGCATAATTATTGCCTTGTAGATCCATAGTGCTGTGGCTGGTTTCATACCCCAGCTTCTTCCTATTGCTCTTTTGCATTGCATCATGGCTATTTTTGCCTTTGAGCATGTATTACTTATGTGAGTCTTGAAGGTCAGTTTGCTGTCCAGTGTAACTCCCAGATATTTGACTTCCCTTACTACTTCCAGGTCATGGTTGTCTAGTCGTACCGGTTCAGTCCGTCCTATTTTCCTTTTCTTAGTAAAAAGAACTAGTTTGGTTTTGTCAGGATTCAGGTTGAGGCCTTTGTTCCTGCACCATTCTAGTGCTACTTTCAGACCTCTGTTCATGATGTTACACATGACACTTAGGACTTTGCCTGTGATCAGAAGCACCCCATCATCAGAGTATACCTGTGTGTATATGTGCATTCTGTTAATCTTGTTAACTAGTTCGTCTATTAGCAGGCACCACAGTAGTGGAGATAAGCATCCTCCTTGTGGGAAGCCTCTTCTTGCTATCACCATGTGCTTTGTTCCTGCTATCTCTGCCTGTATCAGCCGGTGTTTTAGCATACATTTCACCCATTCTGATATGTCTTTGTCTATGCCTTCACGATTTAGGGTTTCCTCTATCGAGGCCGGGGTTGCTTTGTCGAAAGCGCCCTCAACGTCGAAGAAGCAACCCAGTGCGTATTCTGTGTTGCTTATTGATCTCTGCACTCTGTTAACCAAGTTATGGAGTGCTGTCTCAGTCGACTTGCCGTCCCTCTCTTTACACTCCCTTACATGTCCAACTAATAATTGAATAATGTCAGCCCTAGAGAACGTCACTCACATATATACACGTCACTCACATATACACACATAGGCACGTGTACAGACGTCATTTGGTTACTATATGCAAAAGCGCCATTTTTGTATGGAGTGACCGGGGTTCGGTATAAGTAATAGTATGTACTACGTACATTATGGGCATTCCCTGCCGCTTTCTCGTGTCGACGTCACCTCCACTCTGAAACGAATTTGGAACAGTTTGTATGGCACGCACACATGTTTGTTCTCGCTCTGCATAGACGTCACTGTTTATGTAGTAGTTACCCACGCGACATTTGTAAGGAGTGACCGAGTGAGCTCTTATACAACCGCAACCTAGCTTGCTACAACTCCTACTAATATTATACATGTGAAAGTCACTGTGACCACTTTCAAAAAGAAATTAACAGAGCACTACTTAACTCAAATAAGATAATTATGTTTTGTATAAATTCATAAAATGTCAATATATGTCGCCTTAGCCAAATAATATTTCAAATAATAATATTGTTAAGGGTGGCTGGAAGAAATCTCTTAAAGAGATAAGCTCGCCCTTGTACACCTTGTTTACACTGTTTTTATGTAACAATGTCATATGCAGTAAAGAATATAAGTAAGTTTGAGAAACTGCATAGATGAATGTTTATTACTATTTCACGGCTCAACCGATTTGGATGAAATTTGACATACATGTAGAATACGTTCTGGATTGACACATAGGATACTTTTAACCAGATACTTTGTTCATGAGAGGAGCCCCGGATAGGAGCTAGTTTTGAAATAGAGTTTACATTTTCCGTATGTTCTTGAATTTGGCAACTATCCAAATCTAAGTTTGTTGCGGAAGAACACCCGTCTTAGCAGCTTAAGCACAAAAGCATAACATTTAATCTCAGTTTGATCATATGAAGAGAGAAACAAAGGATAAAATAAAATGATTATTCTTTATTTCCCTTAAAAGGCTTTCAACGGATTGGCGACCCCTTGGTTCTGCTGATCTCCATGGGCGGTGATGATTGCTTTCCACCAGATGACCCACATGCTCGTCTGCTCCCTCTCCTATAAAAAAATCCAATAGGAGTAGGTAATGTTACAATTATCTAGCGTGTCAAATTTCTTATGTTTCTGTTTAATTTCTAAGAATTTTATTTAATACTAGTTTACTTTTTTAATGAAAAGTATCCCATGTCCTTCCTAACACCTTTGTGAATACGTTTACAAAATTTCATGGTGTTCGGTTGAGTAGTTTCGGACTGATATGTTTCGGATGCGTCACAAATAAACTCACATTCACATTTATAATATAAAATAGGGATTAGCTTCCGCCCGCAGCTCCACAGTGCGTGAACTGACTAGGTACAATACAATACAATACAATATTCTTTATTGCACCAAATGACAGATTTTACAGAAGTATTAGGATAATAAAAGTACAAAAGGCGGTCTTATCGCTAAGCGATCTCTTCCAGACAACCTTAAGGTAGAGGAAACGAGAATGATAGAAAACAAATGGGAGGCGCACAAACTACATAAACATATCTACATACACATACACATATAATACATACGCAATATAAACAATACATACACAATAATATAATTATAGTATATACAAACATTACATATACTAAATACCAGCTAAGATATATACATAATAAGTACAATATAGCGACTGACCAGAGAATAAAGGAAAATAAAAGAGAAAAAGATTACACAGGAACAAGTGAGAGATAGTGAGCTTTCACAAGATTTTTAAAGGCGAACAGAGTTTGTGCACTACGAATAGTTAATGGCAGAGCATTCCAGAGACGAACAGCTTGTACCGAAAAGGACTTAGTGTAATATTGGGAAGAGTGTGGTGGCGTAATGAGGCGAAGAGAAAGGGTATAACGCAAGGCACGACCGTGCGCCCCAGTGTGAAATGAGAAGCGCTCTTTTAAATACTCAGGAGTTGATGGATTAAATAGGATTGAATAAAGAAGGGATAGGATATGACCATTACGGCGAAGTCTAATAGGAAGCCACTTGAGCTGACAGCGAAATTGAGAAACGTGGTCATATTTGCGGAGTCCAAATATGAACCGGATACATAGATTTTGAAGGCGCTCAAGTTTATTCAATTGATCCTCGGTGAGATCGAGGTAACAAGAGTCGGCGTAATCAAGAATAGGAAGAAGCAAGGACTGTGCAAGCGCGATTTTGGTGTCAAGCGGTAGAAAGTACTGCAATCTTCTGAGAGAACCAATAGACGTGAATATCTTTCTACTAACAGCGGCAAGTTGGGCATTCCAAGTAAACGACTTGTCGAAAATGATACCAAGATTTCTCACGTTATCGCTGTAGCAAACAACAGTCCCATTAAAAATGATAGAAGGGAAATTAGGCCAGTCAATTTTAGATATCAACCGGGAACTACCTATGATAATGGCCTGCGTTTTTAACGGGTTAACAATTAGACCGTGAGAACTACTCCATTCAGATATACGAGAAAGATCTTCATTAATAATCGAAATAGTACCTGATAGATCTTCACAAGAAGCATGCGTGTAAATTTGCAAATCATCTGCATACAGATGGTAAGAGGAGCGAAGTTTAGAGGTGATAGAGTTAATAAATAGAGCGAATAAAAGTGGAGATAATACGCCTCCCTGCGGTACGCCCGCAGCTATGGTGCACCAAGAAGATAATGAATCCTCAATGCGCACACGCTGCTTACGCCCATGCAGGTAAGAATGAAACCACTTAATTACCGTTGGAGATATGTTGAGAGAACGCAATTGACCCAACAGTATATCAAAATCAACTGTGTTGAATGGTACCTACCGGAATAGAATGTATCCTATTCTCAATCTAGATAGTTGTTGAAAATTTCTTAGAAAATGAACTACCATTGTTGCTGGGAGATGTGAATCTCCGACTAAGACGGACCATGGTGTTACAAAATGACGGCGCCCCGTGTCACTTCGCGAACTTCCGAACGTGTTGTGAGGGCGAAGAGGGAAGCATTAAAAAAAAAAACAATTTCTTACGAAGGTGTAGGATGTGCATTGCTGCTGGAGGTGGCCATTTTGAAAACCTTTTGTAAATAAATGTTTTTTTCACTTTATCATTTGTGATTTATTAACAAAACCACTTCCTACTTAAAACTTTTCTTACCCTACATTTGTTGGTTAGCTTCCAACATTCTCTATCATTAATTAACCTTAGGAATGATAAAATGGCCCAAAAATGTTTGTAATCACATGTCAATTTAAAAAAAAAAAAGTCTCGAAATGTTTAAATCTTAACTTTACTGCAGTCATTTTTAATTAATTAACAAAATAATTAACCTTAGAAATGATAAAATGGCCAAAAAAGTTGTTTAAATCAGGTGGTTAATTTAAAGAATTTTCCACCTCGCTGTCTTTGAAGGCCGATTTTAGCCAAAGTAGTCTATTAAGCCCTACTTTTTTTAATGACTATGAAATCTGAGAGTCTCGCGCATTTTTAAGGCTTACTAAGAAACCATGAAGTGACCCGTTTAGATTTGCAATTTAATGTTGAAAAATTAAGTCATAATTCACCGAACGTAAATTAAGTTGTTTTTTAATGCATAAAATAATCAGCTTCGTAAATTTGATAAAAGTTATGAAAATGTTAGTCCAAAGTGAAAGGACTAACATTTTCATAACTTTTATCAAATTTACGAAGCTGATTATTTTATGCATTAAAAAACAACTTAATGAAGATTCAGTTGCAAAAAAAAACTCGAAAGTCTTCAACGTTTTTTTTTTTAAAAAATTAAGTTGCTCAGGTCGAAAATTCTCAAAAATTCAGAAAAAAAAATCATAACTCGAAAAATATGAAAAGTCGCGGAACATACTTGGGGGTGATTCGGATACCCCACGATACCAGGGACCTAGTTTTTTCTTTTTGACGTCATTGTTCTGGCCACCCTGTACATGCAATTTGATCCTAATCCATTCACAAACGACCACCATATTGACGATCTCGGTGGTCGAATGGTTAGCAATGGCCACGTTGACTCCGAGGTCGCGGGGTCGATTCTCGCACAAGACAAACATTTGTGTGCATGAAAATGTCTGTTTGTCTTGGTCTGGGAGTTTTCTATGTAATATAAGTAAATATTTACTATTACCCATAACACAAGCTTTTCGCTTAATTTGGGACAAAATAGTAAACTAAAATAAATAAATATTTCTGGACAATGTACACAGCGCCATCTACGCTGTATCCGCTAGAGGATAAAGTAAATTTGAATTTAGAACATCGTGTACACTAAGTTTGTGAATTCAAAACATCATTAAACTTATTTACTCCTACCTCCATGGTGCCGAATTTATCATACAACTTTTTTTAATTTGTTAAACACTCAGACTCGGAACCTCCTTGGTGTAGGTATTTTTTTTATCATGTTAAAAATAGGAACTTGAAAACAACTGAAAAACTTGAAATGAGTGATTCCAGCGACGAAGAAGTTTATTTGACGCCAACAGAATTGATTGAAACTGTTAGTAATGCGCAAATGAGCTTTCTCCCTCAACAATCATGTGATAGTAAATTATTTTTTGAAGTATATAAAAAGCAACTTTGCACTTTTGTTTATCAAATAACTATTTTAAATTATCTTTAAAATCGTTGAAAAACAGAGACCGATTTCATAATTAATTAAACCAAATTGGTGTCGAGATAATTAAACCTCATTGTTTTTTGTGTCGCTTATTTTATTTAATAACTTTTTTAAATTTATTTGTAGTTAAATTACATAACCGAACTCAGAATTACATCTTTCGGGTTACAAATTGGAGTGTAAGAGTGTAAATGGTTATATGGTACCCTGCTGACTGACAAACGAAGCTCTGGCGAAAAGAGAGGTAGAGAGCGTAATTGTAAGCTGTGCGGCTGGGGAATGTACCTCCACGTCACAGAATACCGCAGCCAAATAACAATTCCCTTGAGGGTTGTTTTGTTCCTGCGAGTGAGTGAGGTCACCAGAAAGGAAGGAGATGCTGCGTTGGCAGCAGGGGTGGTGGCGCGCAAGTGATATTTTATTTTCCGAGCGTTAATATGACGACGGTAACAGCTTCACATCAGGCTCACGTCACCACTTTGCCATACTAAACCGTTCCGTTACTGACTAGACTTGCGCAAAACAGTTCACTGAACTGAAACGAGTGATGCAGTTCTTTTGACGCAAATGAACTATATCTCTCATCTAGTTCATTTAGTTCATGTAGTTCTTTTGACTCACTATTTCAGTTTAGTTCAATGTATCTTTGATTCAATCGACTCAGGATGTAGAAGGAATCAGTTAATAGAACTACTATTAACTGATTCCTTCTACATCCTTCTCAGTTCTATTGCGTCAGTTTGATGACATTGTATTTTTGTATTAAATAAGTATAACTAATTAAATATTTTCCCTTACAAATATTGATTTTCCTTCAAACTTTTCACAGCCTTAGGACTGTCAACCTCGAGTAAAAATAAATTATTTAGTGGTTAAAATAATAATTAATATAAAAATTGAGCCTTGTATCTTTACTACTATAGCATATTTACGCTAACAGCTTATGGCTCTTATGTCCTTAGCCTTCGAGTTCTAATTCGGTCAGTCAACCACGCACGAACTATCTGTCTCGTTTTATCTCGAACAAATTCAGAATCTTCCGTGCTTTTCGCTCTCTATCGCTAGCAAATTTGGCATTACAACGTATCTCTCTCATTCTTGCTCGTACGCTTTATGTATTTCCGTTCTTTTTACTCTTTATCACGCGATTGAATAAATGACGCAGTGAACTATATGGGACAAGAAAGAGGGAGTGACAAGAACCGGCTTGTATGGTGAACTGGTACAATTGAACTACTCACTCAGGAACTACACAAGTCTATTACTGACTGATCTACCAACGCACATCTCAAATCAAACTGGCCGCACGGATCGGGATTTGTTTCGGGTTGTTTGGCATACAGATAGCTATTATGACGTAGGCATCCCCTAAGAAAATGTTTTGAAAATACTCTAGGTATACCGGAGTACACGTGTATAAAGTGCGAGAGCAAGCTAGTTAATTATTCGAATTATCTACCCAAATATAAATAATTTTAACAAAAAAACCGACACCAAACATTACTCTACATTTATGTATGTAAATACAGGCTGATGATGATGATGATGATGATGAAAAAATATGGGACCAATCTGTATACTCTTTCAAATAAAAAACTTTTTCAAATCGGTTTATAAATCACGGAGTAATTAAATAACAAACATTAAAAAAAAATAAAGCCGAATTGAAAACCTCCTCCTTTTTTTGGAGTCGGTTAAAAATAAACGAAATTGTTTATGATACTTAAAAACTGACGAAATAGGCGGTAGTCAGAACATAGAGAGCATTTTTAATTATTATTAGCTAATTAGAACCGGTTTAACAGATGAAGGATTTGTTTTGAATTACTATTATGGGTCATCGCGGATAAGGTTTGTTGTCGAATTTTGTTTCGAAAGAATTAAGTGGAATAGTACAAGTGATTTTATTATACGAAAATTATGAAAAAGTTCTAAAAAGTGCCAACAATCACCGGTTTCAACTTTCAACGTAAATAATTAAACGTAAAATAAATCTTAGTTATTTTAATATTCAATTAAGATATGTTAATGTCTTAATGTAGAATTTGATAACATTAAACCTTGGACCTATCAATCATGGTCGTCGTCAACCCTTATTCATCCCACTGCTGGGATACGGGCCTCTCTTCAATCGAAGGGGCTTAGAGCATACTCCATCACGCTGCTCAACTGCGGGTTGGCGGAGGCCAGCATTTTCAAGCAACCTAAAGACCACCGGTTTGGCTTAACAACTGTCATCTAATGACTACAGCCGAGACCGATGGCTTAACGTGCCCTTCGAAGCACGGAGGAGGTCCAGATAATTAAAACCATCCAGGACAAGCTACGGTTGACGTTGCTTATCTAGCGTAATCGATTAGACTGGCATGCGCAACGATTGCCATTGAGCTCCTCTTACCTAACAGTAATTAATCTAATAACTGCCGTAAAAGCGTTTCCCTGTCAAAATATCTTAATATCGGTTACCTATCCTTATAAATCTATACCCAAGTTACAAAGTTTTTGAAGGTTGAACATGTTTTCTAGATTATATAAGAGAGTTTAGATACGTGTGTAATAACTAACAAATACTAAAGCGCTTTTAATCGATTTCAGAACAAGAAAATTTTACTGAAAGTATTATTGCGTCCTTAGGCTACTGTAACTGCTTTCCATCAAATGGGCCGTATGCTTGTTTACTGAACTATAAAAAAACTGAATAAAAGTAAATAACAAGAAATTATTAACTGAAACAAAAAAAAACTGACTGGAAACTTCTATTCGGGCTCGAGATGACGATGATGATGATTTTCGCCAGAGCCTCTTTTACTAGTCGGCAGGGTGCATCAGTTGCAGGTGAGGTTGGCTTTTTCTCTACGGATAGTGGTGAGCCCCTTACATTCCACATAGAACTACTTCGGAAACATCTCGTTTCAAATAAAAAAAAAAATCGGACAAGTGTGAGTCGGAATCGCACACCGAGGGTTCCGTACGTAGGATCATTATTATTTTGATATTTCTCATTATAAATAAGAAATAATGCGTCGAAAAAAATAAATAAAATATATTTTGTAATGTGTACATCAAGCCCTTTCATATGATACCCCATTTGAACTAGTAGCTTCAATTTGAAATTTCGACACCCTATAAAAATATAGACCCCCTATTTTTAAGATCTATTTACAAATGTATAGTTTTGAGATTTATTCTTGTACTTGTAGACTATAACGATGTTAATTGCCAAATTTCATAGTTCTAGGTCAACGGGAAGTACCCTATAGGTTTTGATTCCCTTGATAATTCGAAATATGCGTTTTTGCTGAATAAACGGCCGTAACTTTTGTTTACGTAAACTTAGCAGTTTGATTTTTTTACAACTTCATGGGACCGTAGACCTGAGTATACAGTTCAAATTTCATTTTGATACTTCCACGCATTCTCGAGATAATGGGTCTTGACAGACAGACGAACAGACAGACGGACAACAAAATGATCTTATAAGGGTTCCGTTTTTCCTTTTGAGGTACGGAACCCTAAAAACATCAGAATGCATAGACTTGACAACTACACATTTTGCATAGACTTGAGAACCTCATCCTTTTTCGTCGGTTAACAAATTGGTATTTGTAATCTGTATTTATAAAAGGCAACCGTTACAGAATGATGTACCATCGCACAGCTCAAATCACACTGGACGTGTCGGGTTGTTTGGCATAATAGCTATTAGACGTAGGCATCCCCTTAGACAGAAGTTCTGAAAATTCTCTAGGGATACCGGGGTACACGCGTATGTAGTACGAGAGCATGATAATTACTAATTAAAATTATCTAGCTACATGTAAAAATTAACGAAATTATTTAGGTACCTATAAACCTACGAAATAGGCGGTAGTCAGAACAAAGGAGAGCGTTTTTACTAATTAGAACCGCTTTACCAGATGAAGGAAGATACAGGATGAATTATTAATCAGGGTCATCGCGGATAAGGTTTGTTTCCTAATTTTGTTCGTAAAGAATGTTTAAAATTAAATTGTGATTTGAATTAACATCGCAGGTATTTGAAGAAGGTAACAGATGAAGAAAGATAAACAAAGAATTATTAATCATGGTTATCACGGTAAAGGCTAATTTCCAATTTTGTTGCTAAAGAACATTTAAAATTTATATGTGACTTGAATTAGTACATACCCTAGATATTTTAAAAAGGATCTTGATGATATTGAAAAGATAAATTCTTTTGAAAAAAATTACAAGTTTTTTTTAAGTTTTTATATTGCGTTATAGAGCAAATGGGGTTAAAAATTATGAGGCAATCAATTTATACATATTATAAAATTAATCAGTATAAAGGAGTTCTGTTTTATCACGTATTATAATGTGGTCATTGTCCATAAATCAATAATATAGTATTAATAATATTAGATACAAAAAGGTTGTCCTTTTTGTATTGTCTATTTCAATTTTTATGCGATTCACATGAATATAATATAAAAGCTGAGCAATTGCTGAAAATGGCATATAACAAACATAAGAACTAACTAACAACTCCACTTACACCATTCCGCCAACACAAGTAAAGCAACAGTAACGATCATAAAAAAGAAACATTCCGACCATTACGTGCAAAAAGTTGACAAATAACCGTAATAGAGGTACCAAAACTTTAATCCTCTGGGGACTATGATTCTATTAAAGAAAATGCAGCAGGTCGAAGGCAATTTAACATAAACAAAATTCACCTGTTTAAAGTAAATATTAATCACTTGAGCTGTCACTGTTAAGTAGCAATAATCATGCGATCACGCGTGTGTGAACATTACGCGGTGCGCGGTTTCGGTGCGAGTAGGGGCGCGGAACGTGGAACCAGCGCAGGGCGGACCGTAGACCCGACTGACGAGCTTTCGTAGTACGAGCTACACCGCTACGCGCTGCATTCGCTACGGCCCGCGCAGTCGCACCCCTAATACAAATCTTTCAAGTGACCGCGCTAAAACAATTCGTCGAAATGATACAAACCGATAAGTACAATTATTTCAATCAATACAAGTACCTATCTAATTTTATATCCAAACCAATTTACATTACTTTGGATCTTATCCATATTGTTTTATTGCCAATATACCTACGTGTTGTTTCTTCATCTCTTAGTAAAGTGCTGGTGACCAAATAAAAAGTAACGCCTGAGGTCGGAAGAAAATTACAGACTTAATAGCTTGTGTTAATAGTTTTGCGGCGATAGTTTCGAAATGAGTTCTAGCAAAACGCAAGTCACTCCAGAGAAAACTTGTTAAAATACAAAATAATTTCTTAGAACATTTTCATATATTTTTGAATTCTTGACTGTTTTCTGTTTCTTTATTGTATACTTTAAGGGTTCTAAATATTTTTATATGGCGACTTCCTTCTCAGGTTTTATTTTCATTGGGCGCCACCGTCTCAAAAAAAAAAATAATATAACAGCGTAAAAATTAAAAAGGTTTTTATTTAATTAAAGAAAACTTACAAAGGTTTGTAATCGGGTGTTTTTTAGGGTTCCGTACCTCAAAAGGAAAAACGGAACCCTTATAAGATCACTTTGTTGTCCGTCTGTCTGTCTGTCTGTCTGTCTGTCTGTCTGTCTGTCTGTCTGTCAAGAATTTCTACGTCGAGAATGCGTGGAGGTATCAAGCTGAAATTTGAACTCAGGTCTACGGTCCCATGAAGTAGTAAAATAATCAAACTGCTAAGTTCACGTAAAAAAAAGTTACGGCCGTTTATTCAGCAAAAAACGCATATTTCGACATTCTCAAGGGAATCAAAACCTATAGAGTACTTCCCGTTGACCTAGAACTATGAAATTTGGCAAGTAACATCGTTATAGACTACAAGTACAGGAATAAATCTCAAAACTATACATTTGTAAATAGATCTGAAAAAATAGGGGGTCTATATTTTTTATAGGGTGTCGAAATTTCAAATTGAAACTACTAGTTCAAATGGGGTATCATATGAAAGGGATTGATGTACACATTGCAAAATATGTTTTACTCGTATTTATTTTTTTCGACGCATTATTTCTTATTTATAATGAAAAATATCAAATTTAATATTGATACTACGTACGGAACCCTCGGTGGGCGAGTCCGACTCGCACTTGTCCGGTTTTTTTTGTATTATTTATTTATTTCGTCGTCGTCGTCGAAATTCTCAATATGTCGTCGAAATCGAAAATCTCAATTGAAAGGGTTTACAGCATACTCCACCACGCCGCGGCGCCGCTCAACTGCGGGTTGGCGGATAATTTATTTTGTATTTTGTAATCGTAATTATTGTTATTTATTAGACAATATAACAATCGGAAACTAAATAAATACAAAATATATATAATAAATATTTATAAGGTGCCCATGAGAGAGGCAGCATTTTTCGGCGCTGGATTGCTAAAGATAGCCCCTGCGCGAGAAATAGTGCGCGGTATAGTTATAATTAAATTATGGGGCTTCCTTAGTGTATTTAGTGAATAATATTATTTAGCAAATTGTAAAAAAAGTTAATATTTTTGTCTAAATACATACATACTGACACATATATATTACTACATAATAATAATAAATATTCCTGGACAATTTACACAGCGCCATCTAGTCCCAAATTAAGTGCAATGTTTGTGTTATGGGTACTAGACAACTGATAAATGTACTTAAATACATTTTTTTTTTTGTAAATACATACTTATAATACATAGAAAACACCCAGACCAAGACAAACAGACATGTTCATGCACACAAATGTTTGACTTGTGCGGGGATCGAACCCGCGAACTCGGAGTCAAAGTGGCCATTGCTAACCATTCGACCACCGACCGTCAAAAATAATCTAACAAAACTGAGATATTTTACCCCAATACTATAACCGGGTACCAAATAAGTATACGGTCCGCGTATAGGTGATAGCTTAATCGCTTTACGTCTTATTTGGCAAATTGATAACCGGTAAGTGGTAACATATAGATGCTTGCAATACAATGAGTGTTGTCCTAGCTATGGCACCCCTACTGCTAATTATTTTGTATATTTTTTGTTGAGAGTGTATTCTGCACTTTAACCCTAAGCATACAATTAAACAATTTCCAAATATTGGATGAAAAGGAGTTTTCTAATATATTTATGCTTATATTTAAACTTTAATGGAAAATGTCACAAAAAGTGTAAAATGTAGGAGTTTTTCAAGAGAAGCTAGCGAAAATCCAAATCAGAGAGTGGCAGTCCATTACAATACATGTAGGGAATTACAGCGCTTCAGGTGTTAAAGAAATGAAAAAAATTCTTTCGGCACGGTTCTTCGGCTTGGTCGGTCAAATGTATATTGTGTCAAACTGACATTTGACGTTTGAAACTCACTGTAAAATTTGCCATTATATGTTAATACGTCGGGTGGCAGATAAACATACGGCCCACCTGATGTGAAGCGGTTGCCGTAGCCATTTTAACGCTCGCAACATAAAATATCGCTCGCACGCCACCACCCACACTGCCAACGCAGCATCTCACTCCTTTCTGGTGACCTCACTGACTCGCAGGAACACAACGACCCTCATAAGAATTGTTATTTGGCTGCGGTATTCTGTGAGGTGGAGGTACATTCCCCAGTCGGGTAGCTTAGAATTACGCTCCCTACCTCTCTTTTCGCTAGAGCTTCGTTTGTCAGTCAGCAGGGTGCACCGTGCAGGTGAAATTGGCCTTGGCTCAAAGATGTTGATGAACCACTTACACCCTATTAATACTCCATTATACTCGAATTGGATCAACCCTTACCCACTTAGATGACCACACATTTACACACATATACACTGTAGCCGCACAAGCTCATTCACGCTCTGCATAGACACTATTGTCTATTAATAGACTAACACAACTAACAGTTATCGTTGCGATATTTGTATGAAGTAGCCAATGGTCTAATTCCCGTAATGTTCAAACAGATATCGTAGCTACATAAACGACCTCGGTGGCCCAATGGCTAACCATGTACATTTTGACTCCGCGGTCGCGGGTTCGATTCCCACACAAGACAAATATTTGTGTCCATGAACATATCTATTTGTCTTGGTCTGAGTGTTTTCTATGTATTATATGTATGTATTTACAAAAAAAATGTACTTAAGTATAATACAGCGGAGCGTCGATTATCCGAACGTCGCTTAACCGAACGACCGCCTGTCCGAACTATTACGTCCGCCCGAAATTTTAGACCTCATGACTAATAAAACTGACGCCACCGCTAGCACCTTATCAACTACAAGTTCAGATAATGAAGATGAAAACGTAATTGGTGCTTCTGAAACGTTTACATGATTAGAAATTGCCTTTCGTTGGTTTGAAACACAGGCTGAAAGCGACCAGTATGCAATATCGGTCCTTAAAAAAGTACCTGACCTAGCCACTTGTAAGCGGGTAAGCGAGCTTCGGCAGACGATGATTGAAGACTTTTTATGCGTTAATTGTATCTAGTACATACATGTTGTTAGATCGACGAAGAGTTGGGCGCCCTCCCTCTAGATGGTCCGAGATAGCGGCTGGATGTAGCAGGCAGAGGATCGTATTTGGTGGAAAGCATTGGATAAGACTTATATCCAGCAGTGGGTACATACAGGCTGATGATGATAAATATGGTTTTCATTTAGCTAAACATGTATGGCTGAATCAATATACATTATAGGTAGTTCGATTATCCGAAAATACCGGTTATCCGAACACCCATGTCTCCCAATTAGTTCGGATAATCTACGCTCTACTGCATCAGTTATCTAGTACCCATAGCACAAGCTTTGCTTAGTTTGGGACTAGATGCAGTATGTAATTCGTACAAGAATATTTATTTATTTATTATATATATATATATATATATATATATATATATATATATATATATATATATATATATATATGTAATACTTAATATTTTATTACTACATAATGGTGTATTATGCTACAAGTGCTCAAAAGAGTGGAATCTTTGATTAAAAGAGTATATCGCCGCTTTAGAATTGTTCCAAGAAATCGTGAAGCACAGGATCAAAATTACTCTTTCGGTTTTGCTGTTGAGTTATTATTACGAGTGACTCAGTGACTAAGCGATTCTATTCAGTTTAGGTCCTAAAATGAATGTCATGCTAAAATAAGAGTTGGTGGTAAGCCTGCTAGAAGATACCTTTAGATATTTTTCTATTTTTCGGCATATTTTCAAAAGGGGGAGAAATATGAACAAGAACAAGTTTCAAAAACTCTTTCCTGACTACGGAAAACAGTAAACAACTAATCCTTTTGTTAAGTCGGTTCAAATAAAGCCTTATTCATTAAATTGAATGAATGAATGAATAGTTTTTTATGCTACAAAGAAAACATGTAAATACAAACATACGTACATAGACTGCTAAAATAACCCTTCGTTCTTGTATTTACTCTGTAATTTCTTATATTTACTCGACTATGGTGAAGCTAAAAGGCTGAGTCCATAGTCGAGTAAATACAAAGTTGTCCAACTTTGTATTTACTCTACTATGGTGAAGTCTTTTATAAAAGTTTGTATCCAAGAAAGTAAAATCATTAATAAAAATAATGTCAGTGCTGCCACTTGTCAATGTCAAAGAGATCACTGTCAATGTCATTACGTTTTCATTCAAATTAATTACGAATTTCATTCATTATTCATTCATTCTTTCACATTGTCTGTCTGCTGATTTGCTGAGTTTTGGTCTGTCTCTTTTTCCCGCTTCTGCTCGAATACTGTGTTTTGTGTAATTTTGTAAACTCATATTATTCAACAATGAAACTTAATTCTGGTATAACTAGATTTCATAATTGTTACATTCTTCGTGATAATAAAATAATTAAAGAAGACTTATGGATACGCGACGGAAAAATTGAAAACCCTGAACAAATATTTTACATGGAACAACTGGAAGCCGATGTAACTGTAAATTGCGACGAGTTGCTGATTGCACCAGGGTTCATTGACCTTCAGATCAATGGTAAGTTGACAATGTTGACATAATTATCCTTATTATAATTATCCTGACTCTCAGATTGCTTTATCTCATTTTACTGCACTGTTTCTCCTTTCCAATTTTAATCATGTACCTAATTTCTCTCGCCTAAAGGGGGCTGTGGAGTGGACTTTTCATATGACTCTGATAATGTTGAAGATGGAATTCGAAAGGTAGCCAAGGAGTTATTAGGTCATGGAGTAACCTCATTCTGCCCCACAATGGTGACATCTGATGCAGAGAAATACCACAAGATCTTGCCTCAAATTAAGAAATGTCAAGGTGGCAAGCATGGTGCTACAGTTCTAGGTGTACACTTAGAAGGCCCATTTATTAGCCTGGCTAAGAAAGGTGCGCACATGGAAGAGTACATCAAAACACCTGACAAGGTTGTAATTGGTATTAGTAAACATGCTTTTCCTTTAACATTTAATATATCAACCCTATTCTCATCCCACTGTTAGGATATAATTATTTTCTTTATAGTTAAAAAAATAATTTACACTAATTACATTGCTTACTAATTACAAGTGTGACAATGTACCACAGAGAAGAGGGGACTCTTCTAATACAGGTTTTTAACTTAACAGAAGAGATCCCAAACCATGTAACCTAAACTTGTAATGATTAATAAAAATATTATTATTATGTATCTCTTTTTAATCACGGGTCAAGCCCGGTCATTTGATAGGCATGCGCGGGGATATGGATCCAACGCGTAGAGGCCCCTTTGAGAAGTTTGATGTAATGTTGTACGCCCGCCGTGACCCGCTCCAGGATATGTCAATGGAACGACATACCCATGAGCAGGTCTCGGCAGGCGTTGAGACTATTGCGAAGTGTGATGGAAAATAAATGGGCTATGGAGATGAGGTCTGGGTGAACTTAATACCGGGCTATTACAGAAGAGGGACGGACGCCTGCCATAACTGCTTTTATTGCTAGTTATTTGCGGCATATTATTATTATTATTATTGCTTATAATTGCTTCGGAGGGCACATTAAGGCATTGATCCTGGCTGTTTTCATTAGATGACAGTTACAAACAATTCAGTGAGCTTTAAGGCAACTTGAAAACATTGGCCTCCACCAACCTGCACTTGAGCAGCGTGGTGGAGTATGCTCTAAACCCCTTCAAATGACTTGAGACCCATATCCCAACAGTGGGATATGGTAAAGGGTAGACGATGATGTTGCATATGCAAATAAGAAAAGCTGATTTATTTTTTAATAATAGTAGTTACTATTTCTCGGACTCTGAGGTGTTGTGTGTATCAGTCTAATTGATAATGCAAGTTAAACGATGCCAACCATAGCCTGTGTATAGATGGGTTTATTTATGTCAAGCTCTGCCGAGCTTTTGAAGGCGTTGGCCCCAGCAGTTGTCATTCAGCTAACCCAGTGGCCTTTGGGAGGGTTGAAAACACTGACCTCTGCACATCCACATACAGTTGAACAGAACAGCTGTTAGATTTTACGTAGACCCATATCCCGGCAGTATGCAATTTAAAATGACATGATTTTCGTGGAAATTGGTCTGTAAGGAGATAATGTACAATTCATATATTTAATGTGCATCAAAATGAGTAAACTACACTCATTTTGTACAGTAATAGTAGTTTTGAAATAAATAGAGAAACTATCATGGAGTCTTAAGTTTGACTATTACTTGGCTTTTAATAAAATAATATTTCTTTAATTTTTTACTATTTCAATATTATTATAATAATCCATACTCATGTGTATTATTGAATGTTTTGCAATATTATTATCTTCAGTACTTATCAGTAACCTACTTTTCTGAAGTAGAACCACAATAAAGGGTTTATTGTGGTTAATGAACTTACTATCATGTGCTATCATTGTAAATGTGCTATTGAACTTCTTATCAGACTGAAACCAATACAAATCATAAACAGGTCTGCTAGGTATAGATTTTATCTGTAATATGCAGCCCATTTTGTCACTTTCACTATAATAATAATGTATAACCTGCTTTATTAACTCTCTCAAAGGGGTCTCTATGCATTGGATCTATGTCCCCGCGCACGTCTCCCAAATGACCGGGATTGACCCGTGTATTATAGAGATATAATAATTATTATTATAATTTACTTTAGTAAGTTTCACCAATCATATATATTTTTTTAAAACTTCTATGAAGTATCCTTTTAGCACGAAAAGCACTAAGAGCCTTCTTCTATAACTTTTCTTAGTTAATATACTTCATGTTGTCATTATCAAGAAAACACTGGTGCTTGAGTATGTAGTACTATTACTTATACTGTGTTTGAGGTCAATTTAAATTGAATTCATACTTACTAAAAGCTCCTAAATAGATCATCTGCATCAGCATTATGAATATAAATAAATATAAATATTGTCGGCCAAATTACACAGCGCCATCTAGCCTCAAAGTAAGCGAAGCTTGTGTTATGGGTACTAGACAACTAATAAACATATGTAAATACATTTTTATTTTATAATTACGTACTTATGATACATAGAAAACACCCAAACCAAGACAAACAGACATGTTCATGCACACAAATGTATGTCCTATGTGGGAATCGAACCCACTAGCGTTGGTGTCGAAGCCGCGTCTTTGACCGCTACGCCACCGAGCTCGTCGAATTATGGGTCACTAGGTGCAAACAATTACATATGTTGCAGGATTTACACATAGATTTTTTTTTTTTTTTCCTTCAGGCAGGCATACATTTATTGGTTTGCCAATTAGTGAACTATATTGGGCCCATTTCTGATTACTAACTTTGAACCTCAGAAAGAATATCTAATTTTATTATAATCTAGTAGATATATTTCTTTGGACGTTGTTTCGGTTCGATTTTGTGTTCTTAGAATGATAATTAATAAACATAGTGTAATAACATATACTTAGGCTCTCAAACTTTTGTATATTATCTACGGCCCATTTTGAAAAAATATATAAATTGAAATGAATATGAGACTAAAAAGTTTTCCATCGCCCCCAATGTGTATGACTATAATACATTGAGGTTCAACTATTACAATTGCAATGGCTGTTTCTAAGCATTCCATTTTAGCTTCTTACATAGGAGCACTAAGTAGATTAAGTTTATGTAATAATTTAATGTTATGTAATATGAGGAAAACATAATTTCTTGTTTTATTTTTAAATCAGATTACCTTTCAACTCTCAACGCCCCTAAACTTTTTGTCGTTTTTCCACCACCCCAGCAAACTTTTAGTGCCCATAAGGAGCGTTATTGCACCCTTTGAGAAACACTGACAGAATATTATATAAATGTTCACATTTCTTTTTCACTGGTGCTGTTAGTTGTAACTGCGTTATGCTGTTGTACGACAAATCTTTCTTATCCCTGATAATGTTTGATAATGTATTCATTTTCAGGGTTTAGAGACTATGCGTGACGTTTATGGACCACTGGACAATGTGGTGATAGTAACTCTTGCTCCTGAACTGCCTGGGGCAATTGATGCAATAAAGGACCTCACTAATTTAGGCATAAAAGTAGCACTCGGTCACTCCACTGCTGGGCTAGCGCAAGGAGAAGCAGCCATTAAAACTGGTGCAAATATGATCACTCATTTATTTAATGCTATGCTTCCTGTAAGTATTTATTAATTAAACAGCAACTCAACCCGGTTCGCAAGCTTTTTGTTCACCTTGATTCAGTAAAGCAGGGTCTGGTGCAAATGCTTTTCCTAAACATTTTGCAGAAACATCGAAAAAAAAGAGGCGTGTCTATAAGCTTATAAGAATTCCAGAATGTTTCGATAAAAAACATTTGCAGGACCCAGCTTCATATCATTATTGCTCAAGCCCACAGACATATAAATAGGACATCCTAGTCTTACCATGCTATAATATGTTATGCTATAAATATTATAGTACAACTAACTGTTAATACTTATATTATTTTATCTAGAACAGACACAGGCTGTAAGTGCCATACAGGCCATAACTTCTGTTGTGGTCTGTGTTTTTCCAGAAAGGTTAAAATGAACAAAAGCAAGTCTAAGCAGATACAATATATTTAAAGTGAGACACTGCTATAGGTGAACAAGAGAGGCTATCTCTCTCTAAATGTATCGTATATGTACAAGTGCGATACGCTTTAGGCATATAGTATAAATAAAAGTGCACTTAAATACGTTCTTTCACATTAGCCGAGAGATTAGTATTAAAACAGTCCTACAAATGGACAAACACGGTGGCTGCCTTTTATACTGTGTTTAATATTAATCTATCTGTGAAGTTTATGGACCTTAGCAGTTACCTACTTTAGTTTTGGTATAAAAAAACATGTACCTAATTCACCAGAGAGAATATGAAATAAATAAGGCAAAATTTGTCTTCTCAGCGAAAGGAAGAAAGATAAGAAGGAAAGAATTTCGCCTTTTCTCGATATTTCGTACTGATGAATGTTAAGAGCGTGTACGCAGCACACCATTAAGAAATGTAATAATAATCATAGCTTGAAAATAGAGTTAGAGAAGGTACTCTTTATGGTCCTTCCAAGAGCACAAAATGAAGTATTTTTAAAATTTAAATGTTGTTTACGTATATTGTTGAAAAAAGCCGTCGCGAGACGGCTCGCGACCCAAACAAACTGCAATCTGTATAGACAGTTACAGTATAAATAAGAATGGGCACCGCTGAGTTGTACTCTCATTCTTTTGTTGCTAGTATTAATTTTATTTCTATTCTACTCGTAGTTCCATCACCGTGATCCTGGACTGGTTGGTCTACTAGCGTCGACAACTGATAAACAAGTGTACTATGGGATCATATCAGATGGTATCCACACACATCCAGCGGCGCTTAGGATAGCGTGCCGAGCTAACCCTGAAGGTAGGAATGGCATTCCACGTTACACGCGAAATGATGTTATTTTCAAGCTTTCCAACGTCTATCTTCAAAAAAGGTGTGAAGTGTGAAGTTCTTTGACGAGAAAGAAACGTCTTTAAAATCATACTGAAACATACAGGTCCACTTTACTAACATGTCAATAAAGTGGACCGTAAAGGTATGAAATAAAATTATTTATTCAGCTATTGGACCATTGTGGTGCCCTCAAGACGAGTCTCACACTTTTTTAAAAAATTTACACATAACATATGAATATGTTTTTGTAAGTTTTTTATCTCTAGCATTTCGGTATTAACCATTGGCGAAGAAGAAATGCAGAAAGAAACTTGCCACTACGGGTCTATTTTTAAATAATCAAATACAATTTAACAAATTACCTTACAATTGTTATTTATTACATGTCTGTGCTGATTCAATCCATACATCGTCGTCACTTAGGTATTCATCAATCCTATAGTAACCCGTTTACTAAGATTCTCTTTGATATGTTTGTTGAACATATATTCAGGTAAGTTAAAGACTGTATCTGGCAATTTATTATATGATATCTGTTTAAATGTTTTAATGATATCATCAACTTGAATATGTATTTGAAAATTAGAAGGATTCTACACTAGGCACTGTACATTCTCATTCCATAATTTATTAGCACTATATGAAGAGAGTTAGTGGTCGTGTAAGGGATATTGGCGGAGAAATCTTCAAATACATTGACTATTTGTATAGGCGATGTTACAATTTCAACTGAAGAGAAAAAATATATATATAAATAAATAAATATTCCTGGTCAAAATACACACGGCCATCTAGTCCCAAACTAAGCAAAGCTTGTATTATGGGTACTAGATAACTGCTATATATAATACTTAAATACATTTTTTTTTGTAAATATAAGTATATGTATTTAAAAAAAATGTATTTAAGTACATTATCAGTTGTCTAGTACCGATAACACAAGCTTTGCGCTTAATTTTGGACTAGATGGCGCTGTGTAAATTGTCCAGAAATATTTGTTTATTTATTTATTAAGATATAAACAAGAAGATAAACAATGTTAGTAAACAGCATAAAATATTTGTACAGTTTTATATAGTTCCACCTTGTAAATGATCAATAACAATAGTTGTAGTACACCTTAGATACTAGCTCTCATACTATAATAAAGGATAAAAATAATCCTAAAGTTTAGGGATTTCGGGCAGTAGAGCGATACGTCCGTGTGCCTTATTTCGGCACTGCCCAGGTCTCAGATCTTGATTTTAACTAGACAAAAAATTAGTCGTTAATTTGTCGAAATTTGTCGCCCAAAGCAAAAAATTTGTCGGTCTCCCGTTAAAGAGTTATAAGGTTTTATTTGTGGCAGTGCCGAAATAAGCTTATTTCGGCACTGCCCACTCGGGATCTATTAAACTACAAAACATAGCGAAGATATGATTTTCTCCAGAATTAGTCGTCAATTGGTCGAATTCAGACACCAAGTATCAGAATTAGTCGACGTCCCGTTAAAAAGTTATAAGTACTTCTTTGTGGCAGTGCCGAAATAAGCCTTATTTCGGCACTGCCCAAAAAAACTACACCACCTAGCGAAAATCTGATTTCACCCAGATGTTGCCTTGAATTTGTCGAAATTTGTCGGATATAAAACACAACTGGTCGATGCGTAATTAAAAAGTTACACGCATTTTAATAATTCACGTTGTAGTCAGAGAGCCTAACGTAGGCAGAGTAGAATAACACCACCCCATTCACATATGGCTATCGTAAAAAGCAACTAATGTAGTGCTAACGAACACTTAAAGCATTCGTAGATCAGAAAACAGTATCATGCATTGACAAGCTTTGCCAGACTCTGAAAAAGGAAGGAAATAAAACGTTTACTGTTGCATTTTGTGCATGATATAATTTTGATGCAAGATCTCGGACTATACTTATTATGAGAATTATTAAAATGCGTGTAACTTTTTAATTACGCATCGACCAGTTGTGTTTTATATCCGACAAATTCAAGGCAACATCTGGGTGAAATCAGATTTTCGCTAGGTGGTGTAGTTTTTTTGGGCAGTGCCGAAATAAGGCTTATTTCGGCACTGCCACAAAGAAGTACTTATAACTTTTTAACGGGACGTCGACTAATTCTGATACTTGGTGTCTGAATTCGACAAATTGACGACTAATTCTGGAGAAAATCATATCTTCGCTATGTTTTGTAGTTTAATAGATCCCGAGTGGGCAGTGCCGAAATAAGCTTATTTCGGCACTGCCACAAATAAAACCTTATAACTCTTTAACGGGAGACCGACAAATTTTTTGCTTTGGGCGACAAATTTCGACAAATTAACGACTAATTTTTTGTCTAGTTAAAATCAAGATCTGAGACCTGGGCAGTGCCGAAATAAGACACACCGATACGTCCTCCCTTTCAAAGCGTTTAGCGCAGACTGGCTGTTCGAAGATTGTGTGTTCTAATTTAAATCGAGTTTTCAAGTAGCATTAGACATTTATTTTTACGAAAGCGAATGATAATAGGTAATATTTTCTTTTTTTTATTTTGAAATTGATGGATTTATATATATTACAGGATTAATTCTAGTGAGTGATGCGGTAGCAGCGCTGGGTTTAGCAGACGGCAACTATAGAATTGGGCCACAAGCGGTAACAGTGGAGGATGGTCGCGCATACGTTGCCGGTACTAAGGTCCTATGTGGCAGCACTAGCGCTCTGGACAAATGTGTATCTACCTTTAAAGAGTCCATAGGTAAATATAATCTCGTAGTAGAGAAGCAGTGGTGTAGTTACTATTATTATAAACATGAACATGTTTATTATAGCTTCTTCAGTGAGGAAATAAAATTCGTATAAGAGAATGTCTGCCTAAAAGTAAATGAACTTAAAAGTTGAAAATAAGTTATAACTTTGGTCATGTAGCATAAGTATGTCACCCAGAATAAAAATTCCTAAAATAACACACACTTCTAAATCGATTCGAGAATATGGATGTTAAGTGATATATGAAATTAAGAAACTAACTACATGCTACGTACCTGAATGCACTACATTTCTGGTAGTTGTATAAAAATGGGGTTAGTATAACTTGGTGCCATTGATAGAAACTGTTCAATAGACAACATAAAATTTACAAATATTGTAAAGAAGCCTCATCATAATATTAAAAAGTGGTTTGAAATGTTATCGGGCTTACCAAGATTTGAGGATAGTATGTGTAAAGGTTTTTTTCTACGATTTTTTGTTCGCACGAATGTGCTCTTCTCTTGGAAAATGGGGAAAAAATTAAATAAGAGCCGCAATTATATATTTAATTTAAAAAATATGCCAAGCTAAATCAAAGAAGACTTGGACATCAGATTAGGTGAATCTCATCATTAGCCTGTATCTACCCACTGCTCGATATAGGCCTTTCCCATGCTTTCCACCAAATATGTTCCTCCCCTTCATTTGAACAGGTCCACCGACCCTTGGTTTGCTTTATTTTTATACCTTCCTACTACAATAAGCTAATCAGTCCAACCGGTTAGTTCATCCTAAAAAAAATCTCCAGGGGCCATTTATTTTTCTACTACAAATTCTAATAAACGTATGTAAATGTTGTTTTTATTATCAGAAGTAATAAGTGGATTAATAGATGATAGAATGGACGTCCTATCTTGAGATATATTTTCAGTTTTTTTTTTATTATTATACTACGTCGGGTGGCAGACAAGCATACGGCCCGCCTGATGTGGAGCTGTTACCGTAGCCATATTAACGCTTGCAACATATTTGCAACATATTGCTCGCACGCCGCCACCCGCTGCTAACGCAGCAGCTATTTCCTGCTAACCATCTCCCTCCTTTCTTTCTGGTGACCTCACTCACTCGCAGGAACACAACAACCCTCAAGGGAATTTTATTTGGCTGCGGTATTCTGTGAGGTGGAGGTACATTCCCCAGTCGGGTAGCTTACTATTACGCTCCCTACCTCTCTTTTCGCCAGAGCTTCGTTTGTCAGTCAGCAGGGTGCACCGCGAGCAGGTGAAGTTTGCTTTGGTTCAAAGATCTTGATGAACCACTTACACCCCAAAATCTGGTCTGCAGTCGCCATTCCAGTTTTAATAATTCTACAAATTGTTTATTGTTACAGATTGTTCACTGGAATTTGCCTTAGAAACAGCGTCTCTACATCCAGCTAGAGCTTTGGGCATTGACGACAGGAAAGGAAAATTAAATTTTGGATATGATGCAGACTTCATTATTCTGCAACCGAAAACATTGCAGGTCTTGTCTACGTGGATAGCTGGTGAATGCGTTCACAGATCCCAAGAATAAATAGCACACAAACTCTCAATCTGTGATTGATCAAAGGTGCGCGATCGGCCGATCAGATCGGTCGTTTAAATTCTCAAAAAAGGCTTGTTCCCACTATTTTATGTATTTTGATCATTTTGCGAAATTGAACATTTAGCGTCTTGAAAATTTTACGTTTTGAATGTTTTACGTGTTGAACACTATGCGTCGCGACGTAGATTTATCGTCTCGTTATTCCTAAGTTTTTTTTATATGGCATGATATATAAATAAATATTTCTGGACAATTTACACAGCGCCATCTAGTCCCAAAGTAAGCGCAAAGCCTGTTTTATGGGTACTAGACAACTGATAAATGTACCCACTTAAATACATTTTTTTTTGTATTACATAGAATGTATTACAAGTATGTATTTATGAATGAATTATGAAAAAAAAATCACTTTATATATTCCTACTGTTAGAAATTCATGGTAGGGTAGGAAAAGTGGGAACAAGCCTCAAAAAAACGAATTATTTACCATGATCCCGTTCACTCGAAGTATTATAAATTCGTGCTATAAGAGTTCTGTTCTACAAAGCATTTTTTGGGTTATGGTGTATCGATTTTATTTACTGATCGACTGAGGAACGAGATAGCTGTTGAATGTCGAATGATAGTGTTGTTACCTTTTTTTTACCAAGGCGCAACTAGAAAGTTGCCCTGGCTCGTAAAGCCCGTACAAAATGTATGAAATAGCTAAAATTATTATTTTCGCCGTGAAATGACACAGAATTGGTCCAACCATCTAGTTTTGTCAATCTTTCTAACCTTCCGTCTGGAGATTTTCCGACTTCTGGTGTACCCAGAAGAATGTCAGTCCATTTGGAGCAGTTTCCTCCAGCTCCTAGTACGCTCTTTAGACACAAGAAAAATACCATGGTTGTTAGTAAACTATAATAAAATTAATGAAAAACACTTTTCAAAGACGTCGAGACAGAAATAGTTGCCTAAAGCCTGTGTTATTTCACTTTCGTCCAATGGAAACATTCATAGATTTTTGTGAATTTAGAGGTTTCTTTTTATTATTATATTATCATATTGTATATACAAAAATGCAATGGATGTATTGAAATGAAGTTATATTTTTACATTAGCCATAAAAACGTTTTTCTTTTATTTTGTTAAAATATGTATAATAAAATGTTGATATAATAAATACAGAATATACTTTTTAAAACAACTGCTTTTAATTTTTAAAATAAAACATCTTTTAGTGGCATGGAAAATCTTTATTGAAGTAAATATATTTATAAAGTCAGTACAATTTAAGTTCAATAGTTTCCAAAAATATTAAAGTGCAGGTTGCTGATCACCTGGCAATGTTAAATATGATTATTTCTTAATTAAAATACAAGCTAATATTGAGAAACTGTAATATGTGAATAATAACATGTATATACCTAAATAAAATCATGACAAAAATATATTTTAGGCAGGCTCTGAATTACACTGCTCTGTGCTGTTGTTATCCTGGCCACAGTTCACGATAATAAACTTAAATTATAAGAGTCCCGCTAAGGTCACGTGAAAACTTGCGCACCGCTCGCCAGCACAAGTAAGGGGCAAGTGCAATCGGACTACGTCCAGTTCTCAAGTAACTTCAGCGGCGAATAAATTTGGTCAAGTAAGATGTGCAACTAGTTAAAACAAATAATTATTATCTCTGTCCACAGTAAAATACGCATTATCATAATAATTAGCTGGATACGATGAATAATACGGGTGATAAATTTAATTCCGCCAGAGCTTCCAAACGTGGACAGACAACCAGTTGGGCATCTTATTTTACAATAAAATTAAACATCAAGTTACAAACCACGCAATGTATATTCATGTATACAATAATATTACTAAGTGTATGTATATAATGTAAATACATTTTCATGAAAAACAAAATAATATCATGGAATATTCAAAGAGCCAAAATATTTGAGATTAACTCTACCTTGATACCATTAACTTCTAAGATCTAGGCACAATGCAGCAGAGACTCCTGTATGGATTACATAACAATTTCGTTGACTGTGGGGCAAAGAGTACACTAGTTCAGTCAACACCACCACACAGGACATAGTGAAGACATTATCAACTGCCACCGCATTCGATTGGCAATGCGTTCAAGAGATACACGGATTGTCCGGACAAGACGGTGCAGACGTTCGTGTCGCAGTACGACAATGTTTCAAAGCCGGTGTGCTGATGATGCTGGGGCCCCTGCAGCGTGCTCTCGGCGGCATGCTGCCGTGAAGGCAAATAACTACATCTAATAAAATTTCAACGTTTACAATGTTCAAATCTTTACGGAGGGTATTGTCTGTTAGATATAATTTCGTGTCGCAGAAGTCCACAGTCATACTAAACACATCCATGTGGACTACTCCTAAGTTTAAAATACTTTTAACAGAATTAAATTATTGAGCAATATATTCTTAAAAGAATATAGTAGTAGAGATTTGCTCGGCTGCACCAACTCTACAGAAAAAATCATGTTAATCCTAGTATCAAATACCAATGCACACTCCACAAATGTCATTTTTGTATCGCGAGAATTAATAATAATTAATAAGAATAAATGAAATCTTTGGATCAAAATTAAAATATGCATTTGGAACATGCACCACTCACACTAAATATTATAATAAATTTCACATTTCCAACATAACATGACGAGAAACTTAATACAGTGTAACCTAGGATAAACTTAAATCTAATTTGAAAACGAATGAAATAGCCATTTCACTACTGGTCTAACCGATAAAGAGGAATACGGGAGTTGCAGACAAATTTTATATAACCAAATTGCTTCGGTATGATATGTTTTGTTGTTTACTGAATAATTCGTGAGATGAGAAATGTCTAAATGGCCGCTCATGTGAAAAAAAATTATGCTTACAGTTAGAAGAATCAATTAAAAATAAAATCACTACAATACGTAAATACCAAGAATTGTATATTAAAATATTTGTACTTTTACTGACTAAAGGAAAAACATTGGCAACTGCTAATAATCCTACAATTGTAAAAAAAATAACTTGTATAATGTAGACAGAAAACGGTCATCTCAAATTCGTTCACTCTAAGATGTGGAATGCAATTAGAATTCTTTAACAATATTTAAAAGGTATAATAATATATTAAATTTTTATATCAGCTCAACAATGTATATAATCTATAATAATTTAAAAGCCTAGATCCAAACTGTGATATTTATTGCACAAGCACACATGTGGCTTAAAATTCCAATGGGAATAGAGCTCACAACCTTATTATTATTTATGTTGCTTTTAGAACAGTGGAGACCAAATCAGTAAGGTGGGTATGAAATAAAGTTATCAATCGTTTGAGCATGCTGTCTTTACCGTGACTAAGATAATGGAATTATTAAGTTCAGAAAAATTACGTTAATCCCACCACAGTCAAGTAATACGGTCCACCAGTGAATTGAATCGTTAATGCCACAACACTCCACCGGAACCATCAGCTGTGCTTGGTGCCACAACATAGGCAATACGCCCACCTCCAATAGGGAGGGTAACATTAGCTCACCTTGTGCGCTGCGAACCCTACGACTATCACGCTACTTGGCACCGAGAGTGCAGACGCCCTTGACACGGACCGCGAGCCCCGCAAAGCCCGTCGGCACCTCCCTACTCGACTACTGATGCCAAGGAAATCGCATGTTCAGCGCCATATAAAGTGATACTACACAACTACTGAAGTAATTTATTGCTGGATACATAAGGAATATAGATTCAAGAGAAATATATTTACCAAAAATTGCTTTAAGTGTATATAGGTAACTTTTAAGATTCCCGAGAAAGGCTACTGCAATGTACTCTAATGATACAATTATTATCGAGTAATGTCAATGGACAATAAATACCATTTGACCTGCCATTATCCCATGACAAAGTGCTTACTTGCTACGGCAAGAATATACAGCCAAACGAACGCGGCGAATATCCGCCGGCCCGCGCCAACCACTAATAAACATCTCTAAACAACACCACCATATAGGCAAACTTGTGATACTGTTATGTTGTATATATCAATTGAAAATACTAATACCTACAAAAAAATCTACGCTGACTCTTACATAAGATATATGGCAAGAACAAAGGAAACATTGTCAAATACATATCACCAATCAATTCAATAGACAAATTATATAAACTATAATAATAATACTTGTAAAATATAAGACAGAATATCAATGTCACTGCGAATATTTGGAAAGTTACAAATACAATCAATATTTATGACATTTTACTTTTAAATTTATGAATATTGGAATTCACACATAAAATAGTATAATTTGTAAAATTATCCAAAACTTATCACACCACTTTTTTATATTTTTATGCAACCCTAAAGCAATATTTATTAATAGCGTCAAACGCTCCCTTTGGGGCAATAATAAGTTCTATTTCGGTTAATTTTACATCACTAACACACAATAATTTTGATCAATGACAACAAATTAAAAATGAACATTTAATATTAAACCCTGAATATTAATAATAAAACAAAAAAATTGGCAACAATTAGTGACTAATTTTTACAAATATCATACAATAAAATAATTACTATGTGCATGCACAAATATCGTAAGAAAATAATTTGGCAGTAAAAATTCGTAACTCTAAAGGCCTAAACACACTGGCCAAAAATACTATTCAAATATAGGCCCAGAACATATAATTAAACAAAACAGTAAAATGACAAAATGAGAGTATTAATCACACCTACTCATCCGCGAGGGGTATGTAGACTCGTTATTTAAACCTAGTTAAAATAAAGAAAATAAAATTCCCTAATGCTATCGGGACAAAAATCCTGAAACAAATAACTTAAAAACAATATGAAAAATAAACCCAAAAGTTACTCACTAATCAATAGAGGATTCAGACTCAAAATGTCTATGTTCACTTATCACTGGCTTTGTTAATCGACCGACCTACCTTTACCGAACGTCGCGCCTCATCCGTCTTTCAAAATATTGAGTCTCTAAATGTTGGTTCATTATGTCTCTCAATTATTTATTGCTCATATCACATCAAATGTTGCATATGTTTTGAATATTGTAGAACTGTTCCAACAACAAATAAATACCTATTACTAATTAAGTACAATTATTAATTTAAGCTAACGTGTTTTGCAATCATTAAGAATAATATAAATATTGATAATAATATGGCTCCGCGAATAGATAAAACATATTCAAAATTCACTGTTGTACGTTTGGAACTACATAAAATGCAAAGATGACCATCATTTAGAAAGAACATAGGAAAATGCCTTTAAATACGTCCGAGAAACTTCAATATATGTATTATGAAATAGATCTTTAAACAGTATGATGCCTCCTATTGTTAATACTTCTAAACTTTCATAGAGACGGTCATCGTTAACTGACTTTGAGCCGGTTGCAGAAAGCTGCCGATTAAATGTCTACTATCTAAAGTTGCATTAGAGATATGAATTTATAAATTATTATTTACACAATCTTTCGGAAGTAACTTGTTATTGAATTGGAATAATTTATTATTAAGGTAAGGAAAACAATCCATAAAACTACTAGAAGCTTTCCAATAAATTGGAACAAAGGTATTTTTAAGTGTTATTTTGTATAGTGGTGATCTATTAAATTTTGTCAATCACAAAATTATCTTAAAGTTCCATTATAGCTTAAGGATGTTCTGTGCTACGTAAATAATGTTTAATGTAAGTATACTTTGACATTTTAATATTTAAAGAATAAATACCAGTCAAAGGTGCCATTAAAATTGTTTTGTGCAATGAATTAATGGTAAAGTTTAAAATCTGCTTTAAAATTTAACAGTACTATTCTGCAACCGGCTGTTTATTTGTTGATTACGAATCGTTTATATTGTTTTTAGAGTTAAGTATTATTATCTTCCTTTTATATTTTAACTCACTCATATTTTAGAGCTTAAACATCCATAGAATTTAGAGAGCTTTGTATAATTAATGAGAAATTAATAAAGATATCAATAAAATATCACACTTAATTTTAGGTGGTCTGGGTTAAGTACTATTTCCGGTTTTCTTTTGCAAAACAAAATAATGGTCATTTACAACAAAAAATCTTTGATGTCATAAATTTTTTGCCTCTCATTGTACGACCTGCTAATAAGATAATCATACTCAATTTTAAAGGGGAGATAAAACAAACTAATGCATATATATAACTTGGTTCTTGTTTAGATAACTCCTCGAAAAAGCCTAATCATATGGAAGACTATGAATTCTCGATATTAGAATATAATTTCGAAATAGGTGCAAATTGTATCTGACCATTACTTGTGAATTACAATATAATAATAGTCCTATTACCATATTATTATCGACGTGTCCTACTTGACAAAAGCCCCTTTTTAATATTACATATGTGATATAATGGGATGTCAGGCTTTAAAGTGAAAATCTAATGATCGTGCTGTATGTTGTGATTTGCAGATCATATTATAATATTCTCGTATCTATTCACCTAAAAATTATAATTTTCGATTTGAATATTATATGTGGATAGTTATAAAAAATATGTAGGTAATTTTAGACGACAATAAGTAAATCGACCTCTTCTTCTATACAAATAAAATACTTTTTATAGCAAATTTATGTATACAGCCGAACAAGGTGTGCTATGGCGGATTCTCAAGTTTCTAATTGTGGTGGGCAAAAGATAAATATTGTAAAACGCGTTTTCTTATAAGAGTTACTACAATTTCTGCACTATTTTTGTGACAGTGTCGAGATTTTAAACCTGGACCTTATAGCATTTCAATAAACCCCAGTGTTACTTTTGAAGTCAAATTATAGCATGTCCTCGATCAATATCTTAGCCGTATACACAAAGATGCCACAAAAAGTTTATATAATAATTATACTTCATTAACTATCCCAGTTATATTGTACAAATTATTGCAAAGTTAATTAACTCCGGCTTTCCAATAATAGAGAATTGTGGTTCACCATCAAAGATAAATTTATAATGAACCAAATTTCAATAAGTATGTATATCGTAATAGCCTACTCACGAAAAATCTTTCAAATATGTAATAGGCTCTCAAAACAAGAGTACATGAAAAACATTTTGTATAGACACAAGAATTCTGTAAATGGTAAATATATTTTAACGGACAATATATAATATTGTATACGAGATTAACCTAAACTAGATGGCACGTTTTAATAGTGTCGCCTCCTTTGGTCACAATAAGACTAAAATTTAGTTAACAATAAACTCAAATTGTGCGTTCATTTGTTCACTACCAAGCAAATAATTGGTGTTTAAATACGTGGTCAATTTATTTAAAAATCAAACATACGTATTCTGGGCTAACATTTAAAAGCAATATACTAAGAGAGGCGAGGCGACACAACCACGCAGTCCCCTAATTGACATGTTTAACTTCACTCGAACTAGGAACCATACCGGCTGCTAAATTTAGAAACAAAATACAGCCCGCTCAATATGTATGTAAAATACATTCGGTTAGAATAGTTTATTGTGTTTGGTGGGGATCAGTTTCAGGTCCTAAACAAGTAGGAGGCATAGTATGACAGGTGTACCATTTAACTAAGAAAATAATGAGGTAGGAATAAATCTGCAGTTTCAGAAATGGCAAATTATAGTCATCAAAGTCTAAAAAGATGCAGCATAGCTAGAGTTATTACGAAACCATACGCTGCAAAAACTGACTGGGTACACGGAGGCAATTTTCTTTTCGGTGGTTGATTACCGTGATCGGTGATGCTTTTACAACGAGCGCGTATGATCGGTGGCAGATTACTGTGATCGGTGTCTGCTCTTACGGTGAGCGTGCGAGAATGGTGGCTAATTACCGTAATCAGAGTCTACTTTTAAAGCGGGCACTCAAAAAGCAGCTATCTTTAATTAGGGTTCATAGTCAAATGCAGACTTAAGTTTTAATAATCGTCATCTATACGGCCAACTGCAGTATATAGCGGTAGCGCAGTAATTAGGAACTATTATACTACTATATACAGAGATCTATAACTATTCAGATTTTTATGAATAGCTCTGTAAATCAGCCCACGGTTAGGTAAACATATTCCGATTAAATGGCAAACCTGTTAGAGAAAAAGTGCTAAAGCAACACATTTTCGCCTATTACGGCATCCTAGGTTATGTTTATAATCTGTCCATCATCTATGTCTAGAACCAAAAACTAGGAACCCAAAAACCATTCTTTTAAAACCGTCCACTTAAGCATTGTTTAGATATAATAAAGTATAAGAAAATGAATAATATTATACTAAACTTTGGATTTTTCATAACTATAACTAAATGCAACCATATAAAAAATGAAAGATGAATAAACCCAAAAATACACAATAATATTCAGTACTTTGGAAATAATGACTTACAAGGTCTATCTATCCACAAGCAGTGAGAACGCTGCTGCTTTTCTAAAATGCCACAAAAAGAAATAAACTGTGAAGCTCAGAATTATTGGGACCGAGTTCACTGCGCATGGACAGAACTTTAAAATCAGACTAACATGAATTTTAAACATAAAATAACGAAACATGTCAAATACTGGTTTAGCAAAAAATGTTAAGCTTTGTAAAAACAGCAATTAAATATAAAATATAGGGAATAAATGTGAGATCTTGTAGTATGCAGACTTACAGCCATCGAGTTACTCCTCAGACAATGTAAAGGGTGTTGAGGACTAGAACATGATGATTATTCTTAGCCAGAGTGACGATATAACCTTCGGATGTTATCTTCAATCCGCAGCAGCGGGAGACCTACCGACAAACAGTGCAATGTTAATTCACTATGACTAGTACATGTCTATTACATTCTATGTTTATAATCCATACACAGGGTAACATTTTCAATCAGTTTCCATCGCATGCACACATGAAAAAGAGTAACTTACGCCATCATCATGTAACAAATTGAGACAGATTGGTAAGACTTTTTGTTTTGCGTCGCATGCCGGTTTTTTTTACAGGCACCACAACATTGTACCACATTATTATGTGGCAACGCTATAAATAATCTACGACATCCTGTTTTTTTTTTTTTTATATATATTACGTCGGGTGGCAGACAAGCATACGGTTCGCCTGATGTGGAGCGGTTACCGTAGCTAGCCATATTAACGCTTGCAACATAAAATATTGCTCGCGCGCCGCCACCCCTGCTGCCAACGCAGCATCTCCTTCCTTTCTTTCTGGTGACCTCACTCACTCGCAGGAACACAACAATCCTCAAGGGAATTGTTATTTGGCTGCGGTATTCTGTGAGGTGGAGGTACATTCCCCAGTCGGGTAGCTTACAATTACGCTCCCTACCTCTCTTTTCGCCAGAGCTTCGTTTGTCAGTCAGCAGGGTGCACCACGTGCAGGTGAAGTTGGCTTTGGTTCAAAGATGTTGATGAACCACTTACACCCCAAAATGTGGCTTCCCCAAACCGGATGTTAGTAAACATATAATATGTATGAAGCATGGATTTAGAAAAGAAATGATGATGATGACAGTCATCTGATATAGCAAAGGCTACTTTACCACCAAGACGGTTGCGACTCCGTGATGGTCAACATGTCTGGATCAGGGTGTTTTCTATGTATTATTATTTTTGTCTATGTATTATTTCTCCGTATTGTCAAGGCAGCAGTACGCAAAAGTCTCTTAACGTTTGTCGTGAATGAAGATTCACGACAAAATGAGCAAATAGGGCTGGTTATTCTTCCTAGACTTCGGCAATTAAAGTTACCCATATTAACAAATGAAACGCTATGATGGCATTAGATATGCTTACGCACTCATCATCCTTAATTTAATTCGCATTTCATTAATAAAACGAAGTTATTAGCACAGCACTAGTTGCATCAAAAACATGTATTATAGGAAAATTTGAGTTATGCCGATTGACAGAAAGATATCGTTTCATTTGCACACTACACAAATATTAAACAATACACAATATTAAACATTAATCAAGTTACTCTATATTTCTAAACTTGTAGCAGTTTTGGCTCTAAATTTGAATTTTTGTTTTGTTACAGACATCAAAACAGTTACACAATTTGTTACAGAAATTAGGCTTTTAGTTTGTATGGAATTTAACAAAATGTCAATTAAAGGCTCCTCAATTAAAAATGTTCCGAGAATCCTAAAGAAAATTTTATGCGCTTGCCCCCATTCCTATAATCTATGGTAGACAGAAGCGTGTAATGGATTGAAACTCAAACGATTGAAGGAAGACCCCTATCACAGAAACAAGGCAGATTATGATACACACCTTGACATATGGGCACTCGAATTCTGTGACAAGCACGCCGTCACGCGAGAACACAGCCACGTGAAACTTGTTGCCGTGCGAGTCACCGATGAGAACGTCGCCGGCATCTGACACGTCAATGCCGTTTGGGAAATTGGTCACGTTCTCACATCCGATGCGGCGCAAAAATCTTCCTACGTCATCGAAAACCACTACACAGTGCCCCTTGAAATCACACACGTAGAATTCCTTCCCTGTAAATGAAAATAAAGAAGTATAAGATGGTAATTAATGAAAAGCCCCTTGAAGTTAACTTTGTCCGTCCGCCATTTGAAGCAAACCGCACCCCCCCCCCCCCCATCAATCAAAAAGAGGAGCAATAAGTTAGTATCTATTTATTCCATAAAACTCACCACTGATTGCAATATCTGAAGGCTCCCTCATGCACTCGCTGCAATCAAACCAACTCATGAGGTCACCTTCCTCTGACAAGATGAAAACGGTAGGAGTTACACTGTCCACTGCCACGATAAGTCCCTCAGCGGTGACTGCCAGGCCAGCGACAATATCAATGAAACGTACCTGCAACATATTATATGATTAATGGTTGACGTTGTTACTCTCAAAAAGCTCAGCAATCTTGCAAAATGTACTAAACTTTAAATTTTGTACATATGGCTCAATTACTTTATACTGAGTAGTGCACTTGTTATTGAAGCATATAGAGCGTAAGTGGTTCATCAACATCTTTGAACCAAAGTCAACCTCACCCTGCTGACTGACAGACGAGGTTCTGGCGAAAAGAGAGATAGGGCATAGCATATTTTTTAAGCTGCCCGACTGGGGAAGTACCTCCACTCACAGAATACCGCAGCCAAATAACAATTCCCTTGAGGGTTGTGTTCCTGCAAGTGAGTTCACCAAAAAGGAAGGAGTTGCTGCGTGGCAGCACGGGTGGCGGTGCCCGAGCGTTATTTCATGATGCGAGCGTTAATATGGCTACGGTAACCGCTTCACATTAGGTGGGCCGTATACTCGTCCGACGTAGTAAAAAACCAAATTTATTAATAGCTCCATGGAACCACAAGTAGATTCTACTTGATAATAATTTGCAATCGACATCCACATATTCATGAAAAACAATGTTCACAAACAGACAGACGGCCTACAAATTGATTCTAGACAAGTTCCTTGGAGCCCTAAAAACATTACAAAATATAGTTCCTACTCACCCCTTCCATTTTCTTCGCACACGCATATTTGCAAAAAAATTATTGACAAAACTAGACAACAGGACATACTGGCCATGGCCCTTGTGATTTCAAATGGAGAGAAATTATTGAATAAATAAAACATTGAATTGAAACATAAACTTACGGCAATTTTCTTCAGAAAGTGACCATTTTTAGTAAATATTTGCATGCGTGACCTCTCATTGCCTCGGTCGCACACAACAAACTTCCCAGTAGCACGAACTACTGCAACTTTACGAGGATACCACAGTTGACCTTCTTCTTTACCAGCCACCCCAAAATGGAACTTGTAATTGCCAGACTTGTCAAATACCTGTAATAAAAATGTAATGCCAATGAATACACTGCTAATACAAATAAAAAAACAAATATACCAAAATTTTATATACATACTGTAATCCGATGATTATTAGTGTCAGCAACAATAATATCCTCATCATTGCCGAGACAGAATCCATGAGGCGAGTTGAACTGGCCTTTACCACCGCCAAGTTGACCGAATTTGAATCTTATATGCATAGGAGTAGCCTTAGTAGCACGCACAAGCGGTGCAGGTGGGGCCACCAGGGCAGCTTCTTCAGCAGCAGTCAACAATGGCCTCCCGGGAGAAACGCCGCGTGGGCCTACTCCGCCAATGCCTCCCACACCACCCACTCCACCAAAGCCATTCACTTCTAAAACAAGAAGCAGTACATTGAAATGTTAAGTTTATAAAACACAATATCCATGTATTGCAAACTGTAAATTACCAGTATTTAATCCGAGCTTGGCGAGAGCTTGTAAATTGTTATATGCTTGAGGAGAGTTAAGGTCACCAGCAAGAAGTTCTGCGAGAGTAAACGAGGGAGCCGGTGACGCGTGGGGTGGCGGTGGCGCGTCTTTCTCTGCAATACTGGCAAGCTGTTGAAGATTATATTCCACCATAGATGGCAGGGCAGGTACGCCTCCTACGCCAGTGACGGCCCCGACCCCAGGAGCGTTGTTAACATTTACTACTCCAGGTATAACGGAATTATTGACTGCACCAACTCCGGGCACAGGTCCCACTCCTGGAACTCCTATGGCTGGAACCCCGCCGACGGCAGAAACTCCTACAAGGCCTGCGACTCCGGACACTCCAGTCACTCGACGCATATTTCCCAATGGGTAATCGTCGAAAACAGGTGCATTAGTCACTGACACAGCAGGTGAATGAGAATTTGATGCGACAGACACAATAGCTGAAGATTCACTTGCCCGCTTTCTTTCTTCAGCTTTAGTTGCTTCAGTTCTAAACATTCCAAAAGTATCCTCGGTAATTGCATCAAACTTATCCACCTTTGTGACAAATTCCAGAGAATAATCAACATCGAATTCAGGAGCTCCCTCCAGCAGGCGTGCAAATTGTGAGGCAATAGTCTTTTTTAACATCACAATTTCGGTGCCATCGCCACGACGTAGAAGTCTCGCTGCAAACTTACACGCGCAGTCGATACGTTGTACAGTCTTGTCAACACGATCATAAAGGTCCATGACTTTTAATTCTCTCTCCTTGTGTAAATGCTCCAGTTCTTCAAGAGCCTTTTCACGACGTCTTTCGAGTGCAGCTTTATAAGCATGAAATGCTTCATTGATGATAGTTTCAGCGTCATCTCGTTGACGTTGTAGATCTCCAAGAGCATCGTCAAGTTTTGCAGAGGCACTGCCTGCAGCAGCAGCGCGAGCATTAGCTTCCACAATAAAGTTACGGAGCTCGGCACGTAAATTAGGTTCGGCATCGACAATTCTTTCGCAACGATGTTCACCGACTTTGTGGTCAACTGTAAGACATTCAGTGCAAGCACCAACCTCGCACTCGCAGCAATAAAATTTCAAGCTTTCTCCGACATGGCGAGAACAGAAAATCGGCTTATGTACAGCAGCTTTTTCCTTAGAGGATCTTAGAGCATCAAATGGGACTACGCGGTGATTTTCAAAGCACCTCATAAACTCGTGCGCAGAGTTGCAGTTGGAACAGAGAAAATGAGAACAATCAGTGCATCTAGCAACTGCTGGTTCCTTACTTTTGCAGCAAGTGCAAACAACCGATTGATCCATAGAAGATACATCTAATATGTTGGTAATGAGATAATCAGAAGGAAGTGATGCAGCTCCACCTCCAGTTACCTAAAAGAAGCAAAGAATTAATAATTATTATTAATCTATATTAATAAAAGGCTTTGTCCTCACTGACTGACTGACTGACTGACTGACTGACTGACCGACTGACTGACTGACTGACTGACTGACTGACTGACTCACTAATCAACGCACAGCCCAAACCGCTGGGTCTAGAGATTCCAAATTTGGCAAGTAGGTTCCTTATGACGTCTAGGGGTGCACTAAGAAAGGATTTTTCAAAATTCATCCCCTAAGGGGGTGAAACGGTGGTCCAAAGTTTGTATGGGGAAACAAGATTAGTTCGACTATTTTATCCGAAACTTTACACGAGTACTTCTATACATAAATGGATAAAGACGTGTTTCAGGATTTTTCAAAAATCAACCCCTAAAGGGGTCAAATAGAGTAAAAATGTCTGAAAATCGTCATGGGTATTGTTTTCATGGTTTATCGGATCGCTGATTACGAAAACAACAACTATTTTATAATCGAACATAGCCGACGCGACATAAAATCACCCCTATGGGGGTGCAATGGGTTTGAAATGTCATAATATCAATATGGGTGTTGATTCTATGGTTTTCTGGGACGTCAATTACGAAAATGGCATCGCTTTGAAAATATAACATAGCGGACACGAGATTACTTAAAAGGATTTTTCAAATTTTACCCCTAAGAGGGTGAAACGGAGGTCCAAAGTTTGTGTAGGTAAGCAAGATTAGTTGGACTATTTTATCCTAAACTTTACACGAGTACTTCTATAGAGAAATGAGTAAACACGTGTTTCAGGACTTTTCAAAATTCAACCCAAAAAAAGGAGTAAAATGGGGTCAAAAGGTCTGAAAATCGTCAAGGGTATTAGTGTTTTTATATTTTATCGGATCGCTGATTACGAAAACAACAACGATTTTAAACTTCAACGTGGCTAACGTGACCATCATCGTGTATTTTTTTTAAGCTTTGGTTTATCCTTTTTAAGCTGATGGAATAAGACTTCTGTGTTGACTGAAGTGTTATCCTAATAAGTTTTTAAATTTGTATTTGGCCTCAATCAGTGCTTATACGATCGCGGGCGGCGCGGCGGGGGCGGGACGGGTGTAGTAGTTATCCGGCAAGATCTTGCATTCGTATTTAGTACAATTAAAGGTGCTACATGGAGGTGGTTGCGTTGCGTGTTCGACTTGACTTAGATAATCTAAAATGCCCGAATTTCACGCGAGCGAAGCCGTGGGCAAAAGCTAGATAATAAAAGGCTTTGTCCCCACTGACTGACTGACTGACTGACTCACTAATCAACGCACAGCCCAGACCACTGAAGCTAGAAACCTGAAACTAACTTTGGATATGTGTTCCCTATACAATGTAGGCGCGCACTAAGACGGGATTTTCCGAAATCCCACCCCTAAGAGGTTGAAAATAGGGGTTGAAAAAAAACCCTCTTTTTAGAAATCGATTCACCTACGATTTTGAGACTTGGTGGAATGGTTGTTCATAAAAAAGGGGATGTTTATGGGTAACTGATTAACTTTTGACCAGCGCCCAGCCAAGAAATGTCTAAAAATGTTATATTTATATTTTAATTAACTCATCACTAGATGACTGACCTAGCATTTGTACAGCGCGCTATAGTTTCGTTATTAAGGAAAGGGTATATACGAGAGATTATTTCAAACCATGGGGTTATCCATGAGGGTTCATTGCTCACCTCATCCCCGTAGTTACCCCCGGAGGTTGTCCATCGCGCGCGTAGAGCGTAAAAAAAACTGTTCCCCTCAAATGAAGCTAAGTACCGACTTTATGGGGTATGCCTACTTAATATCAGAATTTCGGTAATTTTCAAACAATGACATCAATATTGGCTAAATTTATACTTGTGGAAGGTGTGATGATGCCCCATACCATTATAGCTGTGGAAGGTGATGGAGCTGTTCCGCTCCATCTCCTACCACTTGCTTGGAACAGAGGTGTATCATCAGGAGGTTCGTGCCACCATTGTTCACGTATTAAACAACTGGAACGATGAGTTGTTGAGTGAGGACAGTAAGGGATGCGATGTTGAGGAATCTCTCTTTATACCCCGCATTCCCATTATTCCATCAGACCACCCCGTTCAATTTAAGAGACTTCAATTTCCCATAAAGGTGTTTTGCTATGACCATTAACAAAGCTCAGGGGGCAGTCTCTAAAGGTCACTGGGGTTGACTAGAGACAGGACTGCTTCTCTCATAATCAGTTGTATGTAGCTTGCTCAGGAATAAGTTCTCCTGGAAGCCTTGCAATTTTGGCTCCTGGTGCGAATGCCAAAAATATTGTTTACCGGGACGTCTTAACCTAAATGGTGTATGTTTGTGATAATGGTCAATACGAAACAGTCCTTTATGGGGAAAAAATTAAATATCTGGAATCTTAACAAAAATAGACGCAAATCAGGAATGTTCCCGTAGCGAAGCACGGGTACTTTGCTAGTAATAGATACCTACGTAAGAATACATGAGAGCGTTAAACGCCTCCTTTTTTTATGGAGATGCGTACAAATCCGTTCAGCATTTCAGTCTATTCAGCTTTTGCAGCAAACCAGTATAAAAAGAGCAAGTTAGTTTTATTTCGCGCATGCTGACGCACTAGGGTTCATCGCTGTACAGCAGCGTTCTGAGCTGTTCAGTCGCGTACACAACTCCATACAAAACTGTGTTTTTCTATTTGCAAAAGGTAAATAAGTGTAGTTAATCCCTTACGCGGCTGAAAGAAGCGGGACTGTATAAGTGTAGCTAAATTGGTCCCGAGAAACCCGAATAGAGCTGAATATATGTAATTACTCCCTCAGCCACTTTGGCAACGATCATGAAATGATCCACCCATTAACATTATCATAAACTAAAAGTTGACAGATGATATTTGCTACGCCGACCTCTTCGTAATAAAATTCGGTACGACACGCCCAACAAATAAACAGTTGTACAATGTATATTTGTATACATACCTTCGTTTCTTGTTTGCAAATAGGGCATTCCACAGCCAGATCATATTTCAGTGAATCTCCAGCTTCGTTAACCATCAACTTGTCAATGCAAGCTTCACAGAATACATGAAGGCATGACAATACACGCGGACTGCATAACTTATTGCTAAAAAAAGGTATATAATGAGTACCTATTAGTAATATTTTAAAATTAATATTATTTAAACGATACTCACTCGCATATGTTACAATTTTGATCTTGTTTTCCATTATCAGTTGACTCCAGCGAACCCTCATCCCCAAGGCTAACTAAACCATCCCCGTAAAGCTCCCCATTAATTTCTTCCATTTTAGCTTATAATTATGTTGGTGTATAATGTATATCCTTGACCTTACTCAACAAATATCTGAAACAAAATTCAAAATTTATAACACAATTTTAGTGTGATATCAAGAAACTTGAAGAATTTTTTTATACAAAGATGTATATTGTATGTACATACTATACATATATATACATAATATACTAAATTAAATCGTGGCCTACTTTATTATGTTGTAGGAAACCACTTGGCTATGTTACGTGAATCAATATTCAGATTAAGGTGAATGATGCTAGTCTAGTAGCTTGCTCATGCATTATGTTTGGAAGGCTCTTTCATTAAACAAACATTTTTGGCTTAGATTAGATGCAAAGCAATTCTTATGTAGAGGAATTATTATTGTTGTGTTATAATAACAATTATATAAGTATTAACCTACTTGTTACTAGTGATATTTTACTATCTATTTTATTATCTACTATTTTTGATCTACTGATATTTATCTACTTTATTGTTATTTCGTAACAACAATTCGTCTTCATAAGAAATAAGTTCATTTTTGCATCTAAAGATACCGCGAACGACGGTAGAAGCGATTTTTTTTATATTTCATAATATTTCTAAAAAAAAATATATAGTTATAATATTTTTTAGAAATATTATAACGATAGATCTATCGTTATGACAATAAAAACGTTATGACGTCACACCTTTATATTTTGCATGCATTAAATTAGAAATGCACGAAGGCTATGTTAAATATTGCGTTTATGTAGCTAGTATCTTAACAAAAGTTAGTGTTTTGTATTGTTTTTCCAATGGTAATATTTTTTTTAATAATTTCATCCTTTCAAAAGTGACTATCCCACAAAACTTCGATGGACCACAAAACACGATAGATAGTTGAATTTTAATATATCCCAAACTTAAAATTATAATGTTCGTTCTGGTTTTGTGTATTTTACGATAGTGGTGTAGGTGGTTCATCAACATCTTTGAACCAAAACTAACTTCATCTGCACGCGGTGCACCCTGCTGACTGACAAAAGAAGCTATGGCGAAAAAAGAGGTAGGGAGCGTAATTGGGAACGACTGGGGAATGTACCTCCACCTTACAGAATAATAATATTTTATTATGCGAGCGTTAATATGGCTACGGTGGCGTCACATCAGGCGAGCCGTATGCTTGTCTGCCACCCGACGTAGTATAAAAAAATATATCTAGTGGAACAACCAATGGATTTTTTTTTTATTTGTTGAAATTATGATGATATTCTAATACTAATACGATAATTCATCGATATCGATCGGTCGATCAAAGTTTGGCAGGAAAGTCCATTTTAAAAGTATGAAATTATTAAAAAATAATATTTCCATTGGAGAAGCTATAAAAAATACTATAACTTTTATTAGGATACTAATTACATAAACGTAACATTTAACATAGCTGTCGTACAAATTTCTGATTTGATGCATACAAAATACAAACCTGTGAAGTCATAACTCGGTAGCCTTTTGTATGGAGCATTTTCGGGAAAGACCAAATTTGTGAGTTTCAAATTAACATAATTATCTCGAGAGATTTTTGTGCTATCGAAGTAATTCTTTCACCTATGGTTATATTGTTGAGACGTCCCTACATATCAAACCGAAAAAAATGTTGGTCAAATAGCTTATTGGGCATAGTCGGCGGCTTCTTTGTGCGCAGGAGCATTCACACAACCTTTGAGTTGACATAACGCTGCGTGCGTCAAAGCGTTGAACTGTGGTTGAACTATACTCGTGTTTATGTTTCTAACGCATTTTTTTTTCATGATACCTATTTTTTTTCTATTAAACAATTTATCATTTGTTGATTTTTATTAATTTATGATTTGTTTACTCTAATAAATGATTTTTTTTTAAAAAGCTGAAATAACGATGATGATTTGATTTTAATATGAAGATATATACAGTTGTAGTCATATAATTAAGAACGATTAATAAAGGAGAAGATTTTTTACAAACACTGTCGCATAATTTACTACAAATGTTTTATTTTATTGTTTGTTGTATCTCAAAATACATCCGTACTATTTGGAGTTTGGACATTCGTTTAGCAGATGAGTAATAAAAAAAAACCGGCCAAGTGCGAGTCGGACTCGCCCACCGAGGGTTCCGTACGGTGTGCCTTATTTCGGCACTGCCCAGGTCTCAGATCTTGATTTTAACTAGACAAAAAATTAGTCGTTAATTTGTCGAAATTTGTCGCCCAAAGCAAAAAATTTGTCGGGGTCCCGTTAAAGAGTTATAAGGTTTTTTTTGTGGCAGTGCCGAAATAAGCTTATTTCGGCACTGCCCACTCGGGATCTATTAAACTACAAAACATAGCGAACATATGATTTTCCCCAGAATTAGTCGTCAATTTGTCGAATTCAGACACCAAGTCAGGCCTGTGTCACTCCGCCATTCGGCCGAGTTATTTACCTACACGCCCGACGCCCCCGAGAGCAATAATTAGTCGAGTGTCACGCGCGCTCTCTTACGCACGCGGTATGCGATGACCACCACGCCTACTAAATATCTCGGTATTTATGGTCGGTTATTTTGTTTAGCGCTTAAAATACATACCTACACCTATTTTACAAATACTTTCCGTGTTAAAGATACATCCGAGTTATTATTGGGACAATGTGAATAGTAAACCTGATCTGTAAGTACGTACAGTCATGATTCCTGTTAAAACTTACTCTAAAATTATACATTTTATCAGTGTCAACATTACGTAACATTATTGTTACTAAGTACCTACCTATGTACTTAATAATCACAGAGTATGATATAGTAATATAAGTAATTACAGCAGAGTAATAAACATACACATACGTAAACCTAGTACATTTTTTGGTAGTTTAAGTATATGTATTTTATTGATCATTAATAAACAAGCGTATGTATTTATACCTATCTACGCGAGCGCTTCATGTTCTACACGTGGTTCAACCCTATGAGCGATACGCAGCCCGGTTACGTCAACGGCGAGACAAACCATTTTGCAAAAGCAGCGGCGGTCGCTCGTAACGCGTTACATATAGGGGTTACTTTCGATTGCCCCTGCCGCTGAAAGACTTAGGTACGAATACAGCTGCAGAATTATTTTGGACCGTATTAGCGCGTATCGAAGGTTGATATTTTATTAATTTTTATTCCAATCGTGTCGTAAGTGGATCTTCTGTTAGAGTATATTATTCTGTGACCAAGTATCACAAACATAGCGAACATATGATTTTCCCCAGAATTAGTCGTCAATTTGTCGAATTCAGACACCAAGTATCAGAATTAGTCGACCTCCCGTTAAAAAGTTATAAGTATTTCTTTGTGGCAGTGCCGAAATAAGCCTTATTTCGGCACTGCCCAAAAAAACTACACCACCTAGCGAAAATCTGATTTCACCCAGATGTTGCCTTGAATTTGCCGAAATTTGTCGGATATAAAACACAACTGGTCGACGCGTAATTAAAAAGTTACACGCATTTTAATAATTCGCGTTGTAGTCAGAGAGCCTAACGTAGGCAGAGTAGAATAACACCACCCCATTCACATATGGCTATCGTAAAAAGCAACTAATGTAGTGCTAAAGAACACCTAAAGCATTCGTAGATCAGAAAACAGTTGCATGCATTGACAAACTTTGCCAGACTCTGAAAAAGGAAGGAAATGAAACGTTTACTGTTGCATTTTGTGCATGATATAATTTTGATGCAAGATCTCGGACTATATTTACTATGAGAATTATTAAAATGCGTGTAACTTTTTAATTACGCATCGACCAGTTGTGTTTTATATCCGACAAATTTCGACAAATTCAAGGCAACATCTGGGTGAAATCAGATTTTCGCTAGGTGGTGTAGTTTTTTTGGGCAGTGCCGAAATAAGGCTTATTTCGGCACTGCCACAAAGAAATACTTATAACTTTTTAACGGGAGGTCGACTAATTCTGATACTTGGTGTCTGAATTCGACAAATTGACGACTAATTCTGGGGAAAATCATATGTTCGCTATGTTTTGTAGTTTAATAGATCCCGAGTGCGCAGTGCCGAAATAAGCTTATTTCGGCACTGCCACAAAAAAAACCTTATAACTCTTTAACGGGACCCCGACAAATTTTTTGCTTTGAGCGACAAATTTCGACAAATTAACGACTAATTTTTTGTCTAGTTAAAATCAAGATCTGAGACCTGGGCAGTGCCGAAATAAGGCACACTTCCGTACGTAACATTATTATAAATTTGATATTTATCATGATTTCATCATCATTGTAAATAAGAAATAATGCGTCGGAAAAAATAAAGTATATTTTGCAATTAAAATATATTTTGCAATGTGCACATCAAGCCCTTTCATATGATACCCCATTTCAGCTAGTAGCTTCAATTTGAAATTTCGACCTCTTATAAAAAATATATTTTAAAGATTTAATTACAAATGTATAGTTTTGAGATTTATTCTCGTACTTGTAGTCTATAATGATGTTAATTGCCAAATTTCATAGTTCTAGGTCAACGGGAAGTACCCTATAGGTTTTGATTCCCTTGAGAATGTGTCGAAATATGCGTTTTTTGGTCAATAAACGGCCTTAACTTTTTTTTACGTAAACTTAGCAGTTTGATATTTGTACAACTTCATGGGACCGTAGACCGGAGTATACAGTTCAAATTTCAGCTTGATACCTCCACGCATTCTCGACATAGAGGTTCTTGACAGGCAGACAGACAGACAGACAGACAGACGGTCAACGAAGTGATCTTATAAGGGTTCCGTTTTTCCTTTTGAGGTACGGAACCCTAAAAATAAAGATATAAATTAGTTACAATACTTAAACTAGCAACTGACCATGGATAGTATTGATACTGGCTGGTCACGTAATTAAGAACGCGGAATATTATATTTTATAAATTATGATTCAAATAAAGAACGCTTTATGTTAGGCCACTTTTATTAAACTTTGGCGCCATTTATTGCTACAAAATATTAAAACTATTTAAAACAGGTGAGTCTGTATATCGTGGGAAAAAATAAGAGTTGCGATAAATTCACGAGAGAAATTATATTAAAACTTCGTGAGAACAACTGGTAGTACAAAAAAATAGCAGATCATTGGCAATGCTCGAAAACTATGGTTTTCTAGGCTGTAAAGCATTTTAACACGCATCAAACTACTTCAAACATTCTGCGAGTACCTAGAAAGAAGAAGACATCCCGTCGAGAGGACCCCGACAAATTTTTTGCTTTGAGCGACAAATTTCGACAAATTAACGACTAATTTTTTGTCTAGTTAAAATCAAGATCTGAGACCTGGGCAGTGCCGAAATAAGGCACACTTCCGTACGTAACATTATTATAAATTTGATATTTATCATGATTTCATCATCATTGTAAATAAGAAATAATGCGTCGGAAAAAATAAAGTATATTTTGCAATTAAAATATATTTTGCAATGTGCACATCAAGCCCTTTCATATGATACCCCATTTCAGCTAGTAGCTTCAATTTGAAATTTCGACCTCTTATAAAAAATATATTTTAAAGATTTAATTACAAATGTATAGTTTTGAGATTTATTCTCGTACTTGTAGTCTATAATGATGTTAATTGCCAAATTTCATAGTTCTAGGTCAACGGGAAGTACCCTATAGGTTTTGATTCCCTTGAGAATGTGTCGAAATATGCGTTTTTTGGTCAATAAACGGCCTTAACTTTTTTTTACGTAAACTTAGCAGTTTGATATTTGTACAACTTCATGGGACCGTAGACCGGAGTATACAGTTCAAATTTCAGCTTGATACCTCCACGCATTCTCGACATAGAGGTTCTTGACAGGCAGACAGACAGACAGACAGACAGACGGTCAACGAAGTGATCTTATAAGGGTTCCGTTTTTCCTTTTGAGGTACGGAACCCTAAAAATAAAGATATAAATTAGTTACAATACTTAAACTAGCAACTGACCATGGATAGTATTGATACTGGCTGGTCACGTAATTAAGAACGCGGAATATTATATTTTATAAATTATGATTCAAATAAAGAACGCTTTATGTTAGGCCACTTTTATTAAACTTTGGCGCCATTTATTGCTACAAAATATTAAAACTATTTAAAACAGGTGAGTCTGTATATCGTGGGAAAAAATAAGAGTTGCGATAAATTCACGAGAGAAATTATATTAAAACTTCGTGAGAACAACTGGTAGTACAAAAAAATAGCAGATCATTGGCAATGCTCGAAAACTATGGTTTTCTAGGCTGTAAAGCATTTTAACACGCATCAAACTACTTCAAACATTCTGCGAGTACCTAGAAAGAAGAAGACATCCCGTCGAGAGGACAGAAACATTGTATGTTTGGCAAAGCAATATCCTTCTAAAGGGTTTAATAGGGTTTAATGAGATTAGAAAAGATTTATTTGGCGAAAATAACCTCACGGCAATCTCGGAACGCACCATTCGAAGGCGTTTGGTGGAAAAGAAGTTGTGTGGACAGATAGCAAGGAAGGTGCCGATGTTAACATCGCGTCTTAAGCAAGCCAGTATCGCGTTTGCAAGACGATATGAAAACTGGACAGCCAGACAGTGGAAAAATGATCTTTTTTCAGATGCAACTAAAATAAACAGGGTATGTTCTGATGGCAAGCAATACGTGCGACGTCCTTCGAATAAAGCTTTCGACCCCAAATTCACAAAAGTGACATTAAAGCATGGCGGTGGAAATGTGAAAATCTGGGGATGCTTTTCTGGTCATGGAGTCGGGCCTGTTAGGCTCATAGAAGGCAACATGGATCAGTTTCAGTACAGAAACATACTGGAGGAAACAATGCTACCATATTCTGAGGCTGTCCTTGTGGTCATTTGGATATTCCAGCACGACAATAACCCAAAGCATACTGCACGCTCAGTAAAGGATTTCATTGACTCACAATCTGTTTCTGTCTTGGATTGGCCAGCTAACACAGCACGGATTTAAATCCCATCGAACATCTTTGGTGTGAAGTTCAGAAAAAAGTATCAAATAGACAGTGTGGCAATTTAAGAGAACTTTACGACGTTTTTTTTAAAGAATGGAACTCTGTTTCACTCGCTAAATGTCAAACATTTATGGAATCGAATGCCTCGCCGATGTAAGACTGTAATTAAAAGTCGTATGCCACTAAATATTAGGTTGGGGAAAAAGTCTTTTCGTATTTTATATGAAAATTCAAAACATTTTTTAATAAAGTTTATTTACATTTAACTAAAGTATGTAGGTGCCATTTTGTTCGATAACTTTTGGCCATCTTGTAGGTAGAGACATGATCCCATTACTATAGAAATTTTGGGACTTCTGTTCAAAAAACCACGACAAGTGGTTTTGGCAGTCTTCTCGTGATGGTAACCTGACATTGCCTAAAGAATTCTGAAGAGACCGAAACAGGTGGAAATCAGAAGGTGCAAGGTCAGGACTATACGGCGGATGCATTAACACCTCCCAGTCAAACTCTCTTAATTTTTGCTGAGTGGCTAAAGATGTGTGAGGTCTAGCGTTATCATGATGAAAAATCACACCCCTTCTGTTAATTAATTCCGGCCGCTTTCTCTCAACTTTTTGCTTTAATCTCATCGGTTGTTCACAGTAGAGTTCAGAATCGATAGTCCTGCCTGGCGGTAACAGCTCATAATGAATAATACCCTTCCAATCCCACCATATACACAGCATCACCTTGTTGCGGGTTAACCCGGGTTTTGCCAGAGTCTGTGAAGCCTGACCGGCCTTTGACCACGACCTTTTTCGCACGTTCTTGTCGTACGTGATCCACTTTTCATCACCAGTTATAAGCTTCTTCAAAAACTGTTCGCTTTCATTACGTCGTAGTAAAGAATCGCAAATGAGTACACGGTTCATTAGGTTTCTTTCAGTGAGATCGTGAGGCACCCAAATATCGAGCTTTTTAGTGTACCCAGCTTTTTTCAATTGCGCCAAAACTGTTTTGTGGTCAATTCCTAATTCTTCAGCTACGTCGTAACTACTGATATGCCGCGATCTTGCTCCACTTTTTCAGAAATGGCATCCATTTTATCCGTAACAGGGCGACCAGAGCGACGTGCATCTTTGACATCAAAATTTCAGGATTGAAAACGCTTAAACCAAATTTGTGCTACTCTCACAGACACTGCACTAGGTCCATAAACGTCACAAATTTTTTTCGCAGCTTGCGTTGAATTTTTACCTTTTTTGTAGTAAAATTTTAAAATGTATCGAATTTCTTCATTAGATTCACTCATCTTGACAGTAAAAAAAACAAATGAAAATCACACATTTACCTAATTTGAATTTGGAATTATCTTTTTTAAAATTTAAACTTTTTAAAGATATCAAAACCTGCTAGATACAAATGGTATAACCAAAGAAATTTTATTACAAGTTCATACATACTATAATGCGAAAAGACTTTTTCCCCTACCTATTATTAATTCTAGAATAAAAATGTTTAGAAACCATTCAGTTGTCTTATTTAATGTAATTTCTTTTATTTTTATGGCTCTGCATTGATTAGAAGTTTCAACGTCTGATCAATTCATTGACCGTTCTTAATTATTTGTCCAATTTCCTTTATACGCATATTTGTTACATTTCAAATAAACATACTTTACTGAATAAAAATGTGTATTTTAAATTGATATTCCTAATATAGTTTGCTTTATCCATGTGATTATTACTTAATACAATAAATCATATCTAAGATGAAACATAATGGAGAAATTATATGCTATAATCGAAAGTTTTTAGAACAAAAAATCGTTCTTAATTATATGGCCACAACTGTATAATATGTTTTTGATGATAATGTTTTTTTTTAAATCAAAATATTGTACCAAAATATTTTTTTTTGACATAATTTGAATGTTTGTTATTTCGTTTGGTGTAACATTTTTGTTTACTCTGTGACTTCAATAAATGTTTTTTCTTCAAAAATCAAAATTTTATTCTAAGCCCCTGTCGAGACATTTTGCGAAAGAGACATTGTGCGAAATCGATCTTTTGCGAAAGACGTATTATAAGAAAGGCACATTCTGCGAAAGAGGCAATATGAGAAAGATACATTTTACGACCAGTAGACATTCTACGAAGTAGATGTTCTGCGCCTAAGCCATGTGGGGCGGACACAAAACATATTGTTGTGAAATATTATATCATTCCAGAACACTGCATAGGTATGAACTAAAAAAACATAAATTACTTAAATACTTTCAACTCTAGACAATCGCGATGGGCGGGCGATGAATTGAGCTAGCGACCACGAACCATATAAACGAACGATTTACGAACATCCGACTTTCAACGTGCCTGAAATTTCGGCTGGTTTTAGGCTGAAACCGTAATTACGAATGCAACTTATCGAAACCGAAACTGAAACCAAATGTCGATAAGTTATTACTATAGGGTGACACCATAGACCAATACGAACTAACTAAATATTCCTGGACGAATTACACATCAAAGTAAGCAAAGGTTGTATGTACTATGGGTACTAGACAGCTGATATTTAATACTTAAATACATTTTTTTTTTTTGTAAATATGTACAGCCGAAACTCATCGAAACCGAAACCAAATCGTCTGTAGTTCACTATAAGTTATTACTATAGGCTGACACCATAAGCTAACACAACTAAATTAACTAACTAAATATTCCTGGACAAATTACACACGACCATCTGGTCCCAAACAAAACAAAGCTTGTACCATGGGTACTAGATAAATGATATAATACTTAAATACATTTTTTTGTAAATACATACATATAATACAAAGAAAACACTCAGACCTGAGACAAACAGACATGTTCATGCACACAAATATTTGTCTTGTGAACCCGAGACCTCAGAGTAAAAGTGGCTTTTGCTATTCGACCACAGAGCTTATCATCGTCAAGTTGTATGAGGAAAGCAATGTGAGACGCCTGTGTAAATTGTTTTAAAAAAATTAAGTCACTGATAACAAAGTACTTTACCTGCACTCATTAGTAAATATTATTGGCACTTTATAACTTTCAATCAGATCTGTATGAATTTAACTTACTAACAGAATATTTTAGGTAGTTAATCAGAAATTTGGTTACATAACTGTAGCTAAGATCCACTTCTACAGAGTAAATCTGAGATTTTTAAAAATCTCCGATGGGTCATGTATGTCATAATACTACTAAATTCTCAATATGTTTCTTACAATTATAGGAGCACAATTGTTTATGTAATAGGAGGCATTTATTTAGAGTTGTATTGGGAGTTTGGAAACTTCTGCTTTAAGGTAAGACAGATAAATTCAATCTGGAGTGTGGGTTGATAAATTTGTTTCTGTGACAGATTTTGTTTGGGCTTGATAATCAATAACATATCTCCACAGAAACAAGTCCATACATATATCTAAAACATCAACAGATTTTCAGATATCAGAATATGTGTATCGCACCACTGTCAACAAGAGAAATGAATGAGGAGCAGTGTCACGGTCGACGCAATCCAGAACTAGTACTGCGCCCGAACAGTTTTAATATTTTAATCTCAGTAAACCTGAATCGATCCTCTTAAATCCTCTTAAATCTGCATTTACTGTTTACTTTTAATTTTGGAAAATATTAAATTGATCTATAAAAAAAAGCTGATTTGCACATCAAATTAATCTGATCGCACATCAAATCCTGCATTATTAATTTGATGTGCATTAAGTATTTTTTGATGTGCAAAATAGGTTAGGTTAGTTTGCAATGTATTTATTTTATGTTATGTTAAATAGTATCCTTCAATTTTTACCTGACTCACTAAAGAGGGTGATAATGTATTTCAAGTATATTACTTATATGTGACAATACCTAGGTATCTAGGTGCTCCTAGGTTTTACTAGTTAGACCTCGGGTACCCCACCTTCATACCACTTTTGACTGCAAAAATTTGTTAAAAATTGTTTTAACCACCACTATTATACTAGTCATCACCACTATTATTAACTGACTTATGTTGCGGAATCACATCGTGTTGAGAGGGGTTTCCTTCAGGGTCGATTCACTATCACCTTTTGGGAACACACTATCTAAAATGTTATTAAAAACTTCCTCTTCTCATAATAAAATATATTTCATCAAAATAAAACTTAAAACAATAAACCACAATCTACCACATCTTTTTCCTGATACTTCTTGACAACTTCATTTCAACTAAATTTTCTCAAAACCCCAAACAAAATACATTCTTTTATTTAAATTCAAATTCCTACAATGTCACTATGTTTTTTAGCCATCAATAAAACCATAAACAATAAAACTAATTCTCCAACATCCCCTCTTAAATTAATATTACCTAACTTATTAAATCCCATACACATATTCCCCACTTAACAAATCTATCTAAATAAATATAACCCCATAAATATTAATTTAAAATAATTCTACCTAAACAACCTTAATATATAAATTTCAAATTAATCAATCAAAACAACCTTAAAACTAAATTTCCAATTAATCAGCCAAACAACCTTAATCTATCATTATATCTATAACATTACATTAAATCACTTCACTATGTTCATTTTTAATTAAGTGTCACTAACTATATATTTCCTTAGTCTTAAAAACTTTGTTCTGTCTAATCCTTTTGTCAATATGTCCGCATAATTTGAATTTGTTGGACAGTAGAATATCTCAATTTTATTTTCTTGAATTTTTTCTTTAATAAAGTGAAATCTAACGTCTATATGTTTACTTCTTCTATTCAAGATTCCATTTTTAATTAATACAATAGCCGACTGATTATCAACAAATAGTTCCGTTTTTGGTATTTTACCAGTTATTTCATGAATTAATTTTTGAACGTATAATAGATCTTTAATGCATTCGGCAGCTGAGATGTATTCTGCCTCTGTACTGGACAGAGCAGTCACGGACTGTTTACGCGAACACCAATGAATAGGTCCACCACTGTACAGGATGACAAAGCCAGTCGTACTTTTCCTAGTATCAGGATCACCGGCAAAGTCTGCATCACAATACGCTCTCAAAGTTAAATCACTCCCTCTCAAATAAGTAATCCCATTCGAAACAGAGCTTTTTAAATACCTAAACAAATTTTTGATATTTAGAAAATCATTTAAGTTAGGATTCTCTTGAAATCGACTACAATACCCAACATGAAAAGCAAGATCTAAACGAGTTTTATTCACTAAATATAATAAAGAACCTATAAATGTCCTATAACGATGCACATCATCAATACTCCCTTTCCCCTCTTGATGTGTATCGATCAAAATATCCGGATAAACACTTGGTTTCAAATTCTCATAATTATATTTATTAATTAATGATTCTACATATGTCTTTTGATATATTTTTACAAAATTATCTCTAACGTCTATATCAATACCAAGAAACTTTTCAACTTTATCAAACTTTCTCATTTCAAATTCTTTTTCTAATTTTGTTATTATATTATTTAATTGTAAAATATTATTTCCGATTAAAACTCCGTCATCAACATAAATTGCTAAATATATTTCTTTCTCTTTACAGAAAAACAAACAAGGATCTAATTTTAATTGTATAAAACCTAACTTTTTTAAATATTCTGTTATCCTCTTGTTCCACATAAGTGGTGCTTGTTTCAGTCCATATAAACTCTTCTTTAATTTACAAATTTTATTCTTACTATTTTCAATATTATAACCTGTTGGTATTTCCATAAAAATTTCTTCTTCCAAATCTCCATATAAAAATGCTGTCTTCACATCAAATTGCTTCATCTTGTATCCTCTTTGAGCCGCAATTGCCAACAGTAAACGTATACTTGTAGTATTAACCACTGGACTATATGTTTCTTTATAATCAATATTATATTTCTGTAAGAAACCTCTTGCTACTAATCTAGCTTTATATTTTCCACCTGGTTTAATTGTAAAAATCCATTTACTTGTAATTATTTTTCTATTTTCTGCTTCTGACTTATTTACAATAACCCATGTCTTATTCTTTTCCAAAGAATCTTTTTCTTCATCAATGGCCTTTTGCCATAACAACTTCTCATCACCTTTAATTGCTTCACCATAAGTTAAAAACGAACTTTCTAAATCATAATCTTTCAATCTCTCTGGTAATCTTCTCTCTCTTTTAGGCAAAATTCTTCTAGGAATTTGTTCATTAATTATTTCATTTGCATCTTCAAATAGTTCATCATCTTCATCTTCATTTTCTTGAACATTTTCATTTAAAATCTCTGGCTCCACTATTTCATTTACACAAACACCATTATCATCTTCACTATCATTATTATTTAAAACCTCATCATTATTCTTTAAACTTTCTTCATTATTATTTAAAAATTCTTCATCATTATTAACCGCACTAATTCCATCACTATTTTCTAAATTATAATCATCGACAATATCTATCACTTGTGTATTCCCATCACTATTCGACCCTGCATGACTATATCTATAATTTCCCCTCTCAAAGTGAGAATCACTATCCACCGAACACTCATTAACATTTTCATCACAAAAAATTCTATATAAATCCATCATGTTATCACTCGAATTATATTCTTCTAAAAATTCAATAACTTTTGTTTTATTATTATCAAATTTAACATCTCTAGAATAATGTATTTTTAAATTAATTGGATCCCAAATCTTATAACCGTTATTCGTATAACCAATTAATAAACCCTTATTGCACCTTGAATCTAATTTACTAACATTAGGTTTATTATTTTTAAAATAAGCCAAAGAACCGAAAATATTTAAATGTTCTAAATTTGGAATTCTGTTGAACCACATTTCAGCCGGCGTTCTACTATTAATTCTATTCGAGCACCTATTAGTTAAATATGCTGCAGTAAGTACCGCTTCACCCCATAATTGTTTTGGTAAACTCATATCAAATAGTAACGCTCTAGTCTTTTCCATAATTGTTCTATTTAATCGCTCAGATTTCCCATTAAGTTGGGGTGTATATGGTATATTATAATCTATTTGAATTCCCCTTTCTTCAAAAAATTTCTTTAATCTATTACTAGAGTATTCTCCCCCATTATCGCATCTAAAAGTTTTAATTTTAGTATTAAAATGATTTTCTGCCACATTAATATAATTAATTATTTTAGAATATGCTTCATCTTTTCTTTTAATGAGAAAAACTTTCATAAAGTGTGTGTAATCATCTAAAAATGTGATAAAATATTTATATCCGTCAAAAGTTGGAACCCCTATTGGCCCACAGATGTCGCTATGAACAATTTCTAATGGCTTTGTAGCCCTATGACGTTCTGTTTTGAAAGGTTTTCTACATAACTTGGATTGCGTGCAGACTTCGCAGATGTCCAAACTATCTTTAATATCAAGATTAATACCACGTACTAAGCCTTTAGTATTATTAATCGAGGAATGTCCTAATGCTCTATGCCAAAATTCCTCTTTTGATATTCTAGAAAAGTTGACTGACCTTGAATTTCCTATGTGGTTAACATATTCAATAGGAATTCTTACGTAGTACAGGTCGTCACTGCCCCTGGTCGCAGTAAGAAAGCAGACCCCATCATCGTAGACCTTACATTGGTTTCTGAAAAATTTAATTTCATAATTATAATCTGTCAGCTTCGGTATTGAAATAATATTTTTTATCATTTTTGGAACATATAGAACATCACTGAAGGTCCAATTGTTATTTCTACTGTACAGTTTTCCTACTTTATTAACAGTATGTATGTTACCATCAGCTGTTGCTATTCTATATTGTTTATTGCTTAAATTTTGTAAATATTTATCATTATTAATTATATGGTTACTTGCTCCAGAATCCATTATAAATTCAACTATTTCATGTGAACTGAATGTTAAAGATTTGACATTACTTACAGTACTTGATCCTCTATCTAAGCAGTATTTTGTATAATGTGAGTCATTCTTACAAATACTACAGTTATTTTCTTCTTTGCAAGCTGTATGTTTATGTCCAATTCTTAAACATTTAAAACATTGTAGTGCATTTCCCTTGTATTCCATCCTGTTATGTGTATTTCTGTTTCTGCAAAATTTAGCAACATGTCCTTTCTTGCCACAGTTGTAACAGTCTTTAATATAAAATGTGTTGGCAGTTGTTTCACTTTCATCATACTCCTTTCTGTCTTGATGATTTACCTCCACTAATATTCTTGAAATCAAATTATCTAAATTCCTATCTTGTTTTCCAGTTGATTGCCACGCCGTTCGAAAGTAGTCAAATTTTGTAGGTAAACAGCTTAATATTTTTGATATGACTTGCTGGTCTTCCATTTGAAAATCAAGGCTCCTAATTTTTGTTACTTTATTTTGCAGTTTACTAATGTCATTCATGATGTTTTCTGTAATTTTGAAATTATAAAATTCTTCCAATAAAGTGCAAATCTGTGTTTCTTTATTTCCCAAAAATAAATTATCTAATTTTGTAATCATATCCTTAGCGGTATCACATTCTATAATATGATTAATATATTTGTCGTGCAAACTATTAATAATTAGGTATTTTGCTTTATTGTCTTTCTTTGTACATACCTTTTCTTTTGATTCGGCAGTCAAAACATCATGCAAATCTTTAGCGTGTAAAAGAATAAGCATCTTTTTCTTCCATATGGTATAATCACAGTCACTGTTTAGTTTAGTATAAAAATCAGTTTTAAATTTCTCACCCATATTTTCGGAATCCATGTTAATTTATTAATATAAACTCGTAATCAAAAAAATATTTTTTGCAAGGCCCATGACCTGTTGCGGAATCACATCGTGTTGAGAGGGGTTTCCTTCAGGGTTGATTCACTATCACCTTTTGGGAACACACTATCTAAAATGTTATTAAAAACTTCCTCTTCTCATAATAAAATATATTTCATCAAAATAAAACTTAAAACAATAAACCACAATCTACCACATCTTTTTCCTGATACTTCTTGACAACTTCATTTCAACTAAATTTTCTCAAAACCCCAAACAAAATACATTCTTTTATTTAAATTCAAATTCCTACAATGTCACTATGTTTTTTAGCCATCAATAAAACCATAAACAATAAAACTAATTCTCCAACAACTTATGCAGTCAAAAGTAGTTTTGGTCAAGGACTTTGGTTAAGCTTGTGACCATCAAAAGCCAATCAAGCTAACCTTGACTTGCCCTTAGAGAAGGAGTGGAGGTACCTACCCTGAGATATATAGATATTATATGTATATAACATACATATGTATATATGTAATATATACATATGAATTGAGATGGGCAAAATTGGGCATTTACGATAAATGCCCAAAATGTGCTTATAATAAATCCCCTATTTATGCCCAAAACTAGGCATTTATTGGGCATGTACAGGTACTTACTGGGCACTTATTGTAAACACCTGGCATTTTGGCCCATCTCTACATATGTATAATCCTTTGTTACTCTCTATAGCCTATACTGTTGGACAGATAATAACATAGAAAGTGTCATTCGATTCGGCTCAGTCAGGTGACATAGGGTATATTATTACAATATAGTATCCACAAAAAATATTGGAGGATATTAACAAACAAATTAACAAATAAAAGTCAGAATTTTCAGTCTGGTCTTTTGTTTCGGTTAATATATAATATTTGAATGAAATATTGTCTTTTCTCAATAGCCTGTAAACCTCTATAAGTAAATGTTTAAAATATTAATTAATTATTGCAAAAAATTCTAAAACTTTACATACTTAGATTTTTCTTAGAATTTTGTTTGCCTTTCTGGAGAAATTGTGCATTATAACCTCATTTTTTTTTTTTTTTCAAATAACAAGTAACAAATTTTATTTATTTTTGAACATTTACAAACCTAATAATAAAAATTGCTGAAGAATAATGTACTATTTCAAGGTAATTACAAATTTCCACATACAAACATATTGTACAGCTAAACTATATCAAAGCCATATATTAAAATACAGAAATATTTGTGGTTTGCAAGGCGCACAGTTGAAGAGAAAAATTTTGAAATATTTTACATTATATTGTAATAATTTAATTTTGAAATAGTACTGCCTTTCAGCATTCAAATACCAGTAAGATTCAGAGTTTATTTGCATCCATAGCTGATACTAGTGTAAACATATGTTGAAAATCAAGCCCAGTTTCAAAATTGTTGGGTACCCACAAGCAAAATCAATCAATCAAAACATATGTACATAATTATATAGGCATAGCATGGCTACATCAATTTGGTCTGGCATACTACCTATACCGCCATTTACACACAAGTTTTAAGTAGGTACTAATCACAATTGTTATTGTGAGCCTAATGGTCTTCACGCCGATCTCCAGGAGATTAGTTTATAACATAATATGGCAAAATGGCCACATTCTGTACATATTTATACGGGTACATAAGTACCTACATATAACAAACGCAATGCACCATGCAGCAGACAATGGCGAAGGTCGATAGTCTGCTAACAAAATTTATTTCCAAAAATTGCTAATTATGTTCACGGACGGAACCGCACGGAGGAAACTATTGATAAATTAGATGAGATAAAATTACTTACCTTTTAACAACTATATTTTGCAGAAAAAGCAGTTAATCAACGCGCAGAATGTTCTACCACGCCGTAACTATGACAATATCCATCACTATGTGTATAAATAAAAAAAAATGAGCATCAACTCTCAACAGATATTTTTTTAAATAAAAATAGTTTCTTCGATGAATTAAAATAATGTTTTGTCACGTTCTCATTTTAAAAAGACAAATACATCACAGTGTATTGATTTTCTGCGCTAGTCGGTTGCGAATTGGGAAATTCAATGTTACCATTACTTACCATATAATAAAATGATTTTTAAGGTAGGAGTGTTGCCAGAGCTTAGTTATCTAAACCAAGGAAGTAATAAGTACGTAATATACTATTACTTATACTGTGGTAATATGTACGTTATACGTAACGTAGGTTCAAGATACCTTGAGTCCTGGGAAAGAACATAAGATAGTTTTTTGTCCCAAAAAAATTGGTTGCCTGTAAAGTCGGTATACGGGCGAAAGTTTTACGTGACAACGACTTTGAGTGGTAAAATGTTTTCGAGTGGAAGGGACGCATGCCTTTCACTTTTTATGTCTGTCTCTCTCGCTCTTATAAGGGACGCGTGCCTCTCACTCGCTCTCATTGTGAGCGCATAACGTGAGCGCGTTTCTTGAAGTGTCACCCGGCTAACCAATTTATAAGACGTTGTCACGTCAAAATTGTTATTGTTATATAATGTATGTATGTAGTAGTTGTATGCATATAAGGAGGTTCTATGTCGACTGCTTGCATTTTTCTAATATAGTTTCAATGATTCTTCCGTCAATTGTACAGCAGTTTTAATAATTCTTATTTGTTTGAGTGGGTACTATCTTCATGTGGTCCCATATTAATGAAATCAGGATTTGATGCTGGACTCCTTGGGAAATCGAGAGAAGGGGTTGAAATTTATAGGCATGGACACAGTAATTGATGAGTTTTCTGGGTATAGTGCCACAAACATATCTGGCCCGGTGGCGGGGCGGTGCGATCGAATTAAGTGTTGCCATTAAACGAAATGCCGCCAGATTTAGAGGAAACATAAAAATATAAGAAATATATACACTGTTAAAATAATAGCATTGCTATACTTATTAGTTGTGTTGTGTGGTGTTTCAATTAAATATCAATTGCCTTCTATTTTTTGTTGATTAGTTTTAAAAATGCACCACGTTAAGTCGCGATGCTAGCTATTATATAATATTAGAGAGTTATAATATTGCACAGAAATAACTCGTTGACGATTTTTTTATTGTAAGAAATAAAATATGTGTAGAAAAAGATAATATGTATTTAAAAAAATACACCTCAATGGAATGTGCATACGCGGTAAGTAAATTAATTGTACCTGGCAATACTACATTTCAAGATGGCGGCTTTAGTTCTAAATTTGGCCACCGGGTCAGATAAGTTTGTAGCACTGTAACATAATTTTCAAACTGCTGAGCTGATGAGGAACGGTTATGAGCTATGCGATAGTGTTGAGTTTTCTTAATAAAGTTATAGGAGTTTGGTAGGGAGCTGTACATACGCCTAGGGTAGAAACTAGGGATGGTCTGCTACCTAACCCCGCTCATTATATTGACCTTGGCCTCAAGGTTTTATTTTAATGATTGTTTTTTTTTTTTACAAAAATGCGATTTTTTTGACTAAAACTACCTGTAGCTCAAAATCTCTTCCATAGGATAGGTCTGCTAATGGTCTTGTTTTAATCGCTAGAGTCTTAGTGTACTGTAAAAATTTAGTAATATAATAAAAAGTAAAAATTTAATAAAAGGAACTAAAAGTGATAATAACACTTTTAGCATATCTTTAGAAAGGGTATAGACTGGGGATGTTTTCAAAAAATCAGAAGAACTCCAACCCTGTTAGTTTTTTTTTTAAACCCCATAGAAAGTTGCCGTTATAATTATTTTTTTACCTTACTTCGGTACTTCAGGCCCCATAACTTTTCTTCTCCACAATTTTCTGATATGAAATTATTTTTTACAGTACACTAAGACTCAAGCGATTAAAACAAGACCATTAGCAGACCTATCCTATGGATAGATTTTGAGCTACAGGTAGTTTTAGTCAAAAAAAAGAATTTTTCTAAAAAAAAAACAATCATTAAAATAAAACCTTGAGGCCAAGGTCAATATAATGAGGGGGGTAGGTAGCAGACCATCCCTAGTTTCTACCCTAGGCGTATGTACAGCTGCCTACTAAACTCCCTGTATATTTTCGTCGAGATATAAATAAATAAAACAAATATTCACAAAAAAAGAAATAAACTTAAGAAAAAATACACCAACTGAAAAATTCTGACACGAAAATGCCAAAAATAACTAATAGCTACCTCCTGAGATTTTTGAAGTCGGTGTAATTTTTTTAAAGTTTGATTTATCCGTTGCTGATGGAATATGACTTGTGTTATCCTAATAGGTTTTTAAATTTGTATTTGGCGTCAATCAGTGCGCGATCTTTATAGAAAAGTATTGTATATACGTTATTTCAGGTACATAATTGTACTCTATACTTCATGAGAATAATAAAGTACACGAAAATACTTTATTTGGCATTTGAGATTTTGAAAAGTGTAAAAGAATTACTTACTTACTTTAATTTATATATAAACTATAAAGATACTGTGCAATTGTTTAGTAGATATACAATTTTGATACAAACTGCAAAAAGCAATAAAAATATGTTTTTAAACATAATAATAAAGAAAAATAAATTGTACTTTATTTTGATACTATGTACTCTTTTTTTTTACCTGTAATAACCAATGTACTAAGAAAAAGGTGGCAACCCTAGGTGTAATAGTTATCGGGAAAGTTCTTGCATCCTTATTTATTACAATAAAATTATAGATGCTACATGAAGGTATATAGTTGCGTTGCGTGTTCGACTAGGCTTGAAAAATTAAAAATTCCCGAATTTCACACGAGCGAAGCTGCGGGCAAAAGCTAATTGATTCATAGTAGAGATAGTGTATTAGGGTCATGGTGCAAGTAATCATTTGAGTGCATAAAATATGTAGAATCTTTGATTGAAAGTGATTGAATCGGGGCTGCCGAGTCATTCCAAGAACTCGTGCAAATTAGCAGAAAATTGCACTACCGGTTTAAAAGTTGCCTTATTACAGGTAAGGTATGGAGGGACAAGAAAACTCCAGACGATATTTTTCGGCATGGCCATGAAGCCGGGAATAAGGTAAAGACGTGCACAAAAGAATATTGATTCCAGAGCCGTCAAGCTATTTTATAAAAAAATATCTTATCATGTCATTCCATGTCACATTTTAATAAAAACAATTTTTAATAAATCGATTCCTTATTTAACATGAAAAATCGATTAAAAAATAATCGATTTTACTTTGAAAAATAATTGATTTGTTATATTAATTGATTTTTTCCTAATTGTCAATAAATTTCAAAACAAACGCCATAAATATTATGCTAATCATAGTTTTATTAATTAATAAACAACAAATATAACATTTATTTAAATAATCGACACAAATTAAAGTTTTAGTAATAATCAACACTCTAATAGGTTCTAGGCGTTGTCGGAAGACCAGCGCTGCAGTGGAATCCGTGCAGTAGTAGATAACACAATTAAACTAATAAATTGGAATAAAAAACTAGAAATCCGTAGGCAATGACTTAAGGAATAAAAGCTCTCGAAATTCTCGAATCTTCAACGAATAACGAATGGCATAAAACAGCCGAATGTCGGTAAAATAGTACTCTTCGCAGACTAACCCCATCTAGGTTTGAATAGGTAAAACTATTCAAAAGCGCAGTAAGGATGCCATCGTAGACGCACAGGTAGCGTCAATGTAATATTCATCATTTCAGCCACAACAAGTCCACTGCTGGACAAAGACCTCCCTCATAGATTTCCACACTGACCGGTTGGAAGCGACCTGCATCCAGCGCGTTCCCGCGACTTGATCAAGGTCGTCCGACCATCTGGTAGGTGGACGTCCCGTGCTGCGCTTGCCAGTACGCGGTCGTCATTCTACAAATTTTCTGCCCCAACGGCCATCGGTTCTGCGTGCTATATGCCCCGCCCACTGCCACTTCAGCGAGCTAATCCGCTGGGATAGGTCGATTACGTTCGTTTTCTTGCGGATCTCATCTTTTCTGACGCGATCGCACAAAGAAATACCGAGCATAGCCCTCTCCATAGCCCGTTGAACGACCTTGGGCCTTTTTATAAGGCCGATAGTGAGGGACCACGTTTCGGAGCCATAAGGGATTCCTGGCAACACACATTGATTGTACACTTTCGTCTTGAGGCACTGAGGTATTGTGGAAGAGAAAACATATCTCAGCTTCCCGTATGCTGCCCATCCGAATCAGATTCGTCGAAGGACCTCGTCTTCGAAGTTGGAACTTTTTACCCGGATCAGTTGATATACTGTAAATATACTGGTCAACAGCTTCAAGGACAGAGTTCTCAACCATTATAGATGAAGGCGCGACATGGACATTTGACATAGTCTTCGTTTTGTCCATGTTCATTTGAAGGCCTACCTGTTGGGACACACGATTTAGGTCCGCAAGCATAGCACCTAAGTCTTCCAGCGATTCTGCCATGATAACTATATTATCGGCAAACTTATGATGAGTAATATACTCGCCATTTATGTTAATGCCAAGTCTTTTCCAGTCAAGAAGTTTGAAGGCGTCTTCCATTGCAGTGGTAAATAGTTTCGGAGATATAACGTCTCCCTGCTTTACGTTCTTTGCAATGGAATAGCCCCCGTTCTTTGCTCTTGTACTCGGACCGACATGGTGGCATTTTGGTACAGGCACCTCAATACTTCGATATACCGATGATCTATCCGACATCGCCGGAGAGACTGTAGCACCGCCCACGTTTCGATCGAATCGAAGGCTTTCTCATAGTCCACAAACGCTAGGCAATGTGGCAGGTTATACACCCTGGTCTTCTGTATAACCTGCCACAACGTATGTATGTGGTCTATGGTACTAAACCCTTTTCGGAAGCCAGCTTGTTCGGGAGGCTGGAAGTCATCAAGCCTGTTCGCGAGACGATTCGTGATGACCCTCGAGAATAACTTATACATGTGGCTCAGAAGCGTGATAGCTATGTAGTTCTTCAACAAGGTGTTATCACCCTTTTTGAAGAACAGTGCCACCACGCCCCCGTGCCACGTCTCTGGCGTTATGCCCTCGAGCAAGACGGTATCAAACAGCCTCTGAAGAACTTTCAGTACTGGCATTCCACCCGCTCTCAGAAGCTCTGTTGTTGTTTTTAAGCTGTTTGAGGGCCATCCTAATCTCGTACAGGCTGATGTCCGGGATGTCGTCGGTAAAATGTCGGACTCTTGGATCTTTAGTCATATTCCAACTAGGCTGAGCGACTGAAGTATACAGCTGCCCCCTTACCACGAACTCTTATTGCTATTCAATAACTGAATAGAATGCTTATTCATACCAATAAATAAACGACTCTATTTCTAATTGATTATAGTCGCCTATTCATTGGTATGAATAAGCATTCTATTCAGTATCGCAATAAGAGTTGGTGGTAAGGGGGCTGTCCGTAAAACCACTCAATCTCCCTGAGCACCTCAGCCTTAGTCGAAGCCATGCTGCCATCCTTCATCTTCAACTTAGTCAATCGGCTATGCCCAACATAAATATCCTTGGCCTGTTAATGTTAAAGGAGCGTATATCGTTGCGTAAGGATTTTTGTATGCGTCTGTTGAGCTGCCTATATGCATCTGCGTCGTCAGAGGTCTGTAGCGGCATGGATCGACGTTCAGCCATCAGGTCTAAGGTCTAGGTCGAGATCGTTTGTGGCTTTCTTTTAGGGCAGGACCTAATAAATTAGAGATCCCAGTTCTTGAATAGCTGTTACTAGCCCGTCATTTAACTCGTCCACCGAAGCACAATCCTGAAGGCGATCGAAGCGATTTGATAAATTCAAGTAGAAAGATCTCGGGGTTTTGAATGTGTGAATATGTTGCTGAATAGACTGAATAGATTGCTTATGAATGAATCGCAATAAGAGTTGGTGGTAAGGGGGCTGTACTACTTTAAGCGAGTACCTTTTGGATTTTTTTTTTTTTTTTTTTTTTTTTTTATACCACTAGAGTGGCAAACAAGCTTACGGCCCGCCTGATGGAAAGCAGCTACCGCAGCCTATGAACGCCTGTAACACCAGGGGCATCACACGCGCGTTGCCGACCCTGTAAAAACCTCTTCACGCCCTTTTTGAAGAACCCCATGCTGTAGTCTCCTGGGAAAACCTCGACAGGCAGTTCATTCCACAGCTTGACAGTACGCGGGAGAAAACTTCTCTGGAACCGCACAGTACGTGACCACTTAGGCTCCAATGTGTGAGGATGAATTCCCTGTCGATGGCGAGCGGTGCGACTGTAGAAGGAGGCCGTGGGCATCATGTCAAACAACTCCTCTGAACACACCCCATTGTACAATCGGTAGAACACACAAAGGGACGCAAAATCTCGTCTCAGACTTAACGGTTCTAAATGTTGTTTGGATACTTTAAGTATCAGGTATATACCTTGCTCGAGACACTTTCGATGGAAACGATGATGTTTACGAGGGACCTGTGGACGAGAAACCCGATACCACTTTACTTTGGGGTGTAAGCGGTTCACCGACATATTTGAACCAAAGCCAACTTCACGTGCACGTGGTGCGCCCTGCCGACTGACAAACGAAGCTCTGGCGAAAAGAGAGGTAGGGAGCGTAATTGTAAGCTACCCGACTGGGGAATGTACCTCCACCTCACAGAATACCGCAGCCAAATAACAATTCCCTTGAGGGTTGTTGTGTTCCTGCGAGTGAGTGAGGTCACCAGATAGGAAGAAGATGCTGCGTTGGCAGCGGGGGTGGCAGCGCGCGAGCGATATTTTATGTTGTGAGTGTTAATATGGCTACGGTAACCGCTTCAATTCAGGCGGGCCGTATGCTTGTCTGCTACCCGATGTAGTATAAAAAAAAATCACCATGCTGGGACTTTTTGTCTCCCTCTCGGTAATAGGTTATCAGACTTGAGGGTGGTCGCGCCTGCTCCTTGTCTTCGGACTTCAGACAACCCTATGATGTCCCAATGTAACCTACTCATTTCCTCTTCCAGCTCAAGCAGTTTCTCATCTGTTCTCAAAGTGCGCACATTGTGTGTTACCAGGGCCAGTCGTCGTCGGGGGTGGTAGCCCAATCTCTTCCGGAGATTCTTAACACCCCCTGACCCGGCGTTACCATGACCGCTACCGTAGCCAGGAATAGCGGGGCTGCCGGGGACTTGGGGCATGGTGTCTGTGGTTTTAATCATAAGAGGGGTTTTGCCATTCTCGCCACGCTTGGCAAACGGGTTGGCGAGCGCAGTTGCGTAACATTACCGCCTGCGACGCTGCTGCCCGACGTGAGCCTGCATTTGTTTGTTACGCCCTTGCTTGGATGGTTATTCCGCAATCGGTCGGTCGCCCAAGAATATTGTAGTCTTGGGCGTTCTTCCCTTTGTCGCCTTTAACGACATCCACGGGATGAGAGGGAGTGCTCCTATTCTACAGCTGGAAGGCACACGGCAAAATGACACGGCAAAACGAACACGGCAATGTAATATTAATTGATTTAATAGTAATTCGTGCTCGGGCTCTAGAAGACCACACTTAATATCCAGGAGGTATTAGATGAATAAAAACTTTTTAACAAAAAAATTAAACCGCCGAAAAAAATGAAAAGCAAAAAATAATAAACTTTGTTTTTATTGACATTAATAACTAAGTTCTTAAACTAATTTAAGTACACCTAAGTAATTTTGAGTCGGCGCCAAACACGCATTTTTTGGAATATTTTTGTTTATCGTTGGAGATTTCACGTTGCATTGTTAATTTGATTTGGTTATTTTTATTTCTTTAAATTTGAGGTAATTTTGTGATCTATGTTCATTGATTGTTTGGCGCCGACTCAAAATTACTTAGGTGTACTTAAATTAGTTTAAGAACTTAGTTATTAAGGTCAATAAAAACAAAGTTTATTATTTTTTGCTTTTAATTTTGACGTGACAACGTCTTATAAATTGGTTAGCCGGGTGACACTTCAAGAAACTGGGTCACGTTATGCGCTTACAATGAGAGCGAGTGAAAGGCGCGTGCCTTTCACTCGCTCTCATTGTAAGCGTGTCGTGGACGCGTGTCCCTTCTAAGAGCGAGAGAGACAGACATAAAAAGTGAAAGGCATGCGTCCCTTCCACTCGAAAACATTTTACCACTCAAAGTCGTTGTCACGTAAAACTTTCGCCCGTATACCGACTTTACAGGCAACCAATTTTTTTTTCGGCTGTTTAATTTTTTTGTTAAAAAGTTTTTATTTTATAATTTTTTGTGGCTGTAATGTACTAATTACTACAGGCTTAATTTTTTATTACTTTTAAAATAGCTGGTCTGAAGCTCATTCTTGGTGAGGTTTTTTTTTTATACTACGTCGAGTGGCAGACAAGCATACGGCCCGCCAGATGTGAAGCAGTTACCATAGCCATATTAACGCTCGCAACATAACATATTGCTCGTGCGCCGCCACCTCGCTGCCACCGCAACAACTCCTTTCTTTCTGGTGACCTCACTCACTCGCAGGAACACAACAACCCTCAAGGGAATTGTTATTTGGCTGCGGTATTCTGTGAGGTGGAGGTACATATCCCAGTCCGGTAGCTTACAATTACGCTCCCTACCTCTCTTTTCGCCAGAGCTTCGTTTGTCAGTCAGCAGGGTGCACCACGTGCAGGTGAAGTCGGCTTTGGTTCAAAGATGTTGATGAACCACTTGCACCCCAAACTTTATTTTTGTTTGTACTACACAACTCAGCATTATAATCTGTGAATAAACTATAAATCATCTCCTGTTTTCCTACCCTTGGTGTTGAATTTTTTTTTTCCAAATTTATTTGGGACTATTTCGGGGAATACCCTTTCCAATAAAAAAAGAAATATCAAAATCGAACTACTCTGTGAAAAGTTATGCGTGGTTTTACATTACAATCAGTGAGTGGAGAATCAATCATCCTCTGTTTTTCTAACCTTAGGATTGATTTTTTTTTTCCAAATTTATATGGAACCAACTTTGGGGTATACCCTTTCCAATAAAAAAGAAATATCAAAATCTGACTACTCTATAAAAAGTTATGTATGATAATACTTAAAATATATTTAAATATATATATACAGGGTGTTCGGAAGAAGGATGAACACAGGAAAATGACAGGTAGATGGGGTCTTCTCCTATGTGCTCAGCCCATAAAATTTGACCTAGGCCCTACTTTGGGTTTTACCCGATTTTTTTTTTAAAAAAGCCGACTTTCGACGCTTTCTCACCTTTAAATTTCCATAAGTTTCCATTTTATTGACAAGTCTGGCAACATTTATTTTTTTTCTGATCTTGATACATAGTAGGTCTTCAAGTAATCAATATTTTTTTATAAAAATGCCAGTTAACAAAAATAGGAGCTTCTAAACTACAAAAAGAGGTAAGAGAGTTATTTGAAGGCGAACTTTGCATTGCAATGAAAAAAAAACTACGAGAGATCGATGGCTTTAGATTTTATGTAAACATCTCTACTGTATGCCCTTTCTAACGGTATGCTATTTTTATGTTTTTTTCAAGAATAACTGGAGTTATTCGTAAATTTTGTCAAATCGGACGATTTTGACGAAACTCTACTTTTGGAGAAAATTAATTGTTTGACAAAAACTAAGAACTGGAAGCATTATTAAACAAAGGTAGGACGTTAACAAATTCAAAATTTAACTCTCTTATGGATACCTAACTAAAGTAAAATACAGGAAACACAAAGTTATGTAGTCGACTACCATTTATTAGCAATAATTACTCGATAATGAAAACAAGAAAGTGGTAGCGCAACAAGTACATTAGATCGCAGAGGCAGTTAAGACTCGACAGAAAAGAAAAAGGATCCGATCTGTCACTCCGCTCGCATAGCCGTCTCGAAGGTGAAAAAGAGAAAGGATACACAAGAATGAAATAGCATTTCTACCTGCACGCGTCAATTACAATTCCAAGAAACAAAAGATAAGCTCTATGAGTGCGCGGAAGTGAAATAACATTTTTACCTGATTTTTATCACCTCTCCAGTTTACGTTCCTAAAGCCATGTAATTTTCCGACGTCCTACTTTTGTTTAATAATGCTTCCAGTTCTTAGTTTTTGTCAAACAATTAATTTTCTCCATAAGTAGTAATAAGTATAACTCATGGATTGGCCGAGGTGGATCCATTACTTGGCCTCCGCGATCCCAAGACCTCACCCCGCTCGATTTTTACATCTGGGGAAGGGCCAAAGACTTGGTCTATGTAACAGAAGTGGCCAATCGTGAAGAATTAACAAACCGAATAAATGCCGCTTTGATATCATGAAAGCGGAAATGTTATTAAGAACAACCACAGTACAGATGCGAAACAGGTGCCGGGCTTGTATTAATAACGAAGGCCGGCAGATTGAACAATTATTGTAATTATTGCTAATAAATGGTAGTCAACTACATAACTTTGTGTTTCCTTTATTTTACTTTACTTAGGTATTCTTACCTCTTTTTGTAGTTTAGAAGCTCCTATTTTTGTTAACTGGCATTTTTATAAAAAAATATTGATTACTTGAAGACCTACTATGTATCAAGATCAGAAAAAAAATAAATGTTGCCAGACTTGTCAATAAAATGGAAACTTATGGAAATTTAAAGGTGAGAAAGCGTCGAAAGTCGGCTTTTTTAAAAAAAAAATCGGGTAAAACCCAAAGTAGGGCCTAGGTCAAATTTTATGGGCTGAGCACATAGGAGAAGACCCCATCTACCTGTCATTTTCCTGTGTTCATCCTTCTTCCGAACATCCTGTATATATATATATATATACGCGTCGAATTGAGAACCTACACCGTTTTTTCTTCGTATAAAAATCGATTACGATTGATTTGTGATAATGAAAATAAATCATTTTATTTTCTAAATTATGAAAATCGGTTAATACTTTAAAAAATCGATTTTAATTGTTTATTTTTTTAATCGATTACTTTTTCACATCCCTATTTTTCTCAATAGAACAAGGTGTTTTTCCTTTTTTTCAAATAAAATATTGGAATCGAATCTAAATCCTAACCAATTTAGGAAACAATGTTTCATTTGCAAATTTAATTTGAAACTGATTGATCTTTGAACCCAAAGAACGAATACCTAACCTACAGGAGACTTTCTACAGTGCAATTTTGAAAGTTATTTGGATTGTAAATAAATTTACCATGACATTCATAAATAATTGGGAAGAATTTGAAAAATCGGCAGAAATGCTATACTTGCGAGACCCTATAAACACTCGATATTGTGTAAAATATTCGCATTCAAAGGGAGTTTTTGTTGTCAAAATTACAGACAACAAAAAGGTATGATTATAATATTTTTGTTGGTTTGGTTTTACTACCAGTGATTATATTCTCTCTGTACAGACTTTCTTTTGGGCATGCTTTTTGTTTTTAAGCAAAAATTTTCCTATGCAATATTTATTTATTCTTCTGCAAATTATTTATTTCATACGTGTATATTCATTGAACCTTGTGACTATGGACGAACTATAGTTTTGTTTATTTTACATTTTTATGGGTGCTTCTTTGCGGCGTTACTACCATCTAGAGATCGTGTGACAAAACAGCTATATTATTCTGAATTTGCAAGACAAATAATTGGTGAAAATGGTAAAAAATGGTTGTAACGATAATAACTGTTGAAATCTGTATGTATTCTCTATAATTTGATTGAGCGTCCGAAACGCGGCGCAAGGGGCGCGCGCCCGAGGCCTTTGCTATGTTTCGTGCTAAGCTAGATAAGGAGATTGTAGTTGTCATCATATACTATATACCGACGCATTGTACAAGCTTTGCTTAGTTTGGGACTAAATGGCACAGTGAAATTTATACAGCAATATTATGTATCATTTGCCAAGGAAAAGATCGAAGGTAGGCCGTTCACCCACAAGGTGGACAGACAACCTGATTAAGACCGTAGGATTGCGCTGGATGCAAGCCGCTTTCAACCGGTCTTATTGGAGATCTAGAGGAGACGCCTATGTCCAGCAGTGGACTTTAATGGGTGAGATGATGATGATGATGAAGGAAAAGATTTTAAAAGTGGCCCACCATGAACAGGTATGTTACTACGTTCAGAGCATTTGTCCATTTGTCTGTTATTTGTATAGACTGTTTACCCACACATCTAATATCCAACATCTGGATTTTTATAGATTGCGTGAACTCACAATGTATGTAAATATCTCTATGGTAGGGATGACCTGAAATTTATTGCACATTTGGACCCTGTTATGCAGTATAGATCCAATCGACATTTTGTTACTTGTAGGTTAAAGCTATATGAATTTTAATAGAAATAAAAATATCATGCTGTATAAGTTTTGGAAAGCTTAAGTCATCAAACTGCTAGAATTTGTTAATATATATCTAAAACTCCATTTGAAGTTTCTCGTTATGTATATCTCGCAATTCTGCATAGTTCCTCTATTGGATCTAATCTGCATAATGGGGTCCATTTAAATTAGCCCTATTTCACTATTAACTTTATGCCCTTTCAAAATATAGTTCTCTAACCATTGGCCAAAATTCTGTAGGTTTATACATACATGAACCAGATTTCTGTGAGCATAGTGTATAAATTATAGTCTGTTTAATCAGTTTTATTCAGTAATCGGTTTTTGAACCACTTCCCAGTCTCCTGCAACATGACGCACACATGTTTGATGCTTGTTGGGCAGAGCGTGATAAACTGAGAATAATAATGTCTTTATTTTAGAATAATAATGCCGATATTATTCTAAGGTGATAAATATATAAGAAATATGTTCTACTGCCTAACATTTTGTAAAAACAGTTGTTTTCTAGTTCAATTATAAAACACACATTATATTTTTTAAGCTGATATCTTCGAGACGATTGAGACAAAATTGTAATGACCGGGATTTGTTCGAATTCAAATCTTAAACGCCCATTCCTTTGTAATAGTTATATGTATGTGATAATAATAATATTATGTTTTATTTTTCAGTGCCTTCAATACAAAACTGAAGTTCAACAGGATGTGCGGAAAATAGATAATTTTGTATCAAACTTAATTAGGCATATGGCATCCAATGATAACTAAGATTATTTTTTTAATATAATCATTTCTTAAACATTGTGTATATTATTTTAAGGTTGGAGCATATGACTGAAGATAACCTAAATATTCAACCAATTACAATACGAAGTTAGTAGTAGCGTAGTAGTATACTCATATTGCGTGTAAGGCAGATTGTGGTAATCATCATTAATCAAATAATCCATCAATGAAAAGTAATTGGCGTAATTGAAATGCAACTGTGTGTGTAGATGCACTAGGGCACAGACTAGGGTTGACTCGGTTTCCTGCAATATTTAACTCATTCATTGCAGGCTTAAGCGCATATTACATTATCCGACACAACCCCAACTCAACTTTGTATAAAATTGAATGGTGTAATAGTGTGTTGAACGAACTGGCTATACACTGTTCAATTTTACGCCAATGTCCATGTTAGTCGGGATTGTGTTGGATAATGTAATAAGCTATTTACTTAAAAGTAGTAAGTTCCTTTATTTTATGCTTTTTTTTTATGGACTAACGGTCTAAAAGATGCCATCAAACATTACTTTTTGCTACCAGCTCTTACCCCGCCGCCACACTATGCTCCTCGCGCTGCTCATCGCCTTGCTCCTCGCGCTGCCGCGATGTTTCCCTCCTGCTCACACACTGCTCTGACATTTGCCTTTGCTATACAATGGACGTTGAAGCTGTGGCAGCGTGTGCAATATGCATTTTTATTATAGCGAAACGAAGCTTTTTTTTATGGACTAACGGTCTAAAAGATGCCATCAAACATTTCTTTTTTGCTTTCAGCTCTTCTATGGAAATGTTCATAGCAGACATGATTTTAAAAATATGACGCGTGTTACGCGCCCGACCGCTCGATGCGGAATGCGTCCGAGGCGATTGTGTGGCCGGCCACTCGCGCACACGTTGTCGGTCCTTTGCTCGCGCCCAAAAAACCGACAAAACAGGGAATGATGGGCAAGACGAAGAGCAAGACGAGCGGCATGACGAGTAACGTGGCCACACTACGTTCCTGCCTACTTCCCTCGCTATTTCCCTCGCCACTCGACGAGTGTATGGCAGGGCTTTTATAGGGAAATGTTCATGACAGACATGATTTTAAAAAAATGATTAAAATATGACGCGTGTTACGCGCCCGAGCGCTCGATGCGGAATGCGTCCGAGGCGATTATGTGGCCGGCCACTCGCACTCACGTTGCCGGTCCTTTGACTTGCGCCCAAAAAACCGACTAAACAGGGAATGATGGGCAAGACGAAGAGCAAGACGAGTGGCATGACGAGTAACGTGGCCACACTACGTTCCTGCCTACTTCCCTCGCCATTCGACGAGTGTATGGCAGGGCTAATACACTCGTCGAGTGGCGAGGGAAGGGAATTATAGCGAAATAATAAAAATGCATATCGCGCACGCTGCCACAGCTTCAACGTCCATTTTATAGCAAAGGCAAATGTCCAAGTGCGGAGCGTCGCGAATAATTGCGCGAGTAGGGCAGTGTGTGGGCAGAGAGGGAAACATCGCGGCAGCGCGAGGAGCATAGTGTGGCAGCGGGGTAACAAATCGAAGCAAATTAGTTTTATATGCTCTAATCTGGTTTATGCATTTACAACAATGGTACACAAAGTGCAACCAATTACAACACGATGTTATTAGTTGTACGAGTTTATTCATAACTAGACTTGTGTAGTTCCTGAGTGAGTAGTTCAATTGTACCAGTTCACCATATAAGCCGGTTCTTGTCTTGTCACTCACTCTTTCTTGTCCCTGCGTTTTTCACTGTGTTATTTAGTTCAATCGAGTGACAAAGAGTAAAAAGAACGGAAATACATAAAGCGTACGAGCTAGAATGAAGAAATGAGAGAGATACCTTGTAATGCCAAAATTGCTAGCGATAGAGAGCGAAAAGGATGGAAGATTTTGAAATTGTTCGAGATAAAACGAGACAGATAGTTTCGTGCGTGGTTGACTGACCGAATTAGAACTCGAAGGCTAAGGACATAAGAACCATAAGCTGTTAGCGAAAATATGCTATAGTAGTAAAGATATTAATTATTATTTTAACCACAAAATAATTTCTTTTTACTCAAGGTTGACAGTCCTAAGCCTGTGAAAAGAAAAAGGGAATTTATAAAATATTTAATTACTTATCCTATACTAATTAATACAAAAATACAATGTCATCAAAATGATGCATAGAACGTGAGAAGAATGTAGAAGGAATCAGTCAATAGAACTACTAAGTCGATTGAATCAAAGATACATTGAACTAAACAGAACTAGTGAGTCAAAAGAACTACAGAAGTAATTGAACTAAATGAAATAAATGAACTAGAGGAGTGATATAGTTCATTTGCGTCAAAAGAACTGCATCACACTTTTCAGTTCATTGAACTGTTTTGCGCAAGTCTACTCATATCGCTTGCCACTGTGGTGTAAGTTTGACAAGCTTGGTGCCATACAAAAATAACTGCTTATGTACCCGTTGTAGTAGGGGAGGACTGGATGTTAAATTTGCAGTTACTAAAGTATCATGGGGACCATTGGATCGTGAAGATTTGGTCATAGAAAAAAACGAAAGTTTATAATAAAGTTTTTAATTTTAGTGGGGACGAGAGCGAGTACAAATTTTAAAAATGTAAAAAAAAACAGTCACGTGGAAATACTCGAGCGCGTCAGACATTTAGAATGTAGGTATATGCGCAATGCCTTTCTGGCAGTCAGTGCCCCCGCCAAGTCGAGCAAAAAGCGGCACGGCGGCGGCGCCGCGCCGCGGCGGCCGTAGCATCCTCTTTTCTCGAAGCAATTCATAGTGTATGTATACGCGCAATGCCTTTCTGATAACCGAGAGATACTAATTTGACGATTAATTAGTCGAGGGTGGCTGTAAAAAAGGGTAGAAAAAAAGCAATATGAAAGTTATTCAAGCGTGTCTAGGGTTGCCAGGCCTTAAAATGCAAAGGCCGGACTGCGCACTATTTATGTCCTGACATTTTGCCCTAAAAGACGGACATATTTTTTTTATTGCCAAACATAATGTTTTTACAGCTGGGCTGTTGAAAAAAGTATTTATACGTGATGTAAAGTGAGAATGAGATCGAAGATGGAATGTGTGCCAGATATATGCATATTCGATATTTATAATAAAATAGCTCGTTTACGAATTTGAAATGTTTATTAAGTTACACTATTACAGTTTTATTTACAAATGAAACTTTTGTAGATTATTAAGTATTATTAAAACTAAAAAAAACCGGACAAGTGCGAGTCGGACTCGCCCACCGAGGGTTCCGTAGGTACGTAGTATCATTATTAAATTTGATATTTTTCATTATAAATAAGAAAAAATGCGTCGAAAATAATAAATAAAATATATTTTGCAATGTGTACATCAAGCCCTTTCATATGATACCCCATTTGAAATAGTAGTTTCAATTTGAAATTTCGGCACCCTATAAAAAATATAGACCCCCTATTTTTTAAGATCTATTTACAAATGTATAGTTTTGACATTTATTCCTGTACATGTAGTCCATAACGATGTTACTTGCCAAATTTCATAGTTCTAGATCAACGGGAAGTACCCTATAGGTTTTGATTCCCATGAGTGTGTCGAAATATGCGTTTTTTGCTGAATAAACGGCCGTAACTTTTTTCTACGTAAACTTAGCAGTTTGATTTTTTTATAACTTCATGGGACCGTAGACCTGATTATACAGTTCAAATTTCAGATTGATACCTCCACGCATTCTCGACATAGAAATTCTTGACAGACAGACAGACGGACAACAAAGTGATCTTAGAAGGGTTCCGTTTTTGCTTTTGAGGTACGGAACCCTAAAAACAAACGAATATAGCTCTCTTTTGGCATTGTTAATACTATAAACTAAAAACTATACTTAAACAAATAAAAATAACCATTCTTTTGGAAAGTAACAAAATGATAATATTAATTTTACGGCTAGGTAAGAATTAACTTTATATAGGTTTAAATTGAAGTAAGAACAATTTAAAATCTTTAAAAAATAACAATAACTTGCGCCGCGCGAGCCAACAGTTTGCTCTCTTGTCCGCTCGGACGCTCGTCCGCCCATCGTCGTACGAATTGCCACTCTGAAAAAAGCCTGACAAAAGCCGGACAGGCCAAACACGTACATATTTGGCCGGACGCGACCTTAAAAAGCCAAACATGTCCGGCTAAAGCCGGACACCTGGCAAGCCTAAGCGTGTCAGATAATCAGAGGAATAATTAAGTGAACTCAAAAAAATGCCGTATTTAACTGACTGACGATTTGGACGCGGCTAAAAGTCATGACCGATTTTTGAAAATGTGAAAAAAATAGTGGACCTAGAAATACTCGAGCGCGTCAGATCTTTTTAGAGATGGTTCAACTTGATGCCATAATCGTCCTCGATGTTAATCTGACAATTTTATGGAAGAATATTGTTAATCTGACATTCTGACAATTTGTTTTTTTTTTCAATTACCACTATGCTGTTTCGCCCATTTCCATATGCCACGCTCAAATCGTCAGATTATTGAAATATACACTTTTCTTCACGTATCTTTAACTTACCTTGTGATAATCTGACGCGCTCTAGTTTTTCAGAGGATCATTTTTTTTTACTAATCTGATCGGCTGTCCTGAACGAACGCCCCTATGTTAAAGGTTCATGGTAGGGGTACATTACAAGGTGTAAGGTTTCTCCGATTTTCTGACGAGCTCGCGCAAAGTCCCCTCTTGGGCTCCCCTACCATTGTCATTGCATTTTATTTCCGCGCATGCCTTACTATACTATGCCTAGACATTAAAGTACAAAACCTAGACGCCAATAGACGATGTTGGCACTTGGCATGTGATTAAGTAATGATTTTTCATTTGATTAATATCATCGATCGTTAATGCCTACGGATGGCCTTGGGTTAGGATGGATGGATAGAATTGGTCTCGCGCTCAGCGTGACCAGAATGATACCATAATGAATTTTGTAACATCTTACGTAACTTTTAGCACTCTCATATTACAGGATTAAAAATGTTACTTTCCCTTATTTTTAACATTTACTTAAATATTTTCTCTAAGTATGTAGGTACAATACGTCGAGTGGCAGATCCGACATTATAAAAGAAAAAAATTGGTTGTCTGTTAATAAAATTGGTTTAGAATCGGTTTACGGACGATAATTTTACGTTAACCTAAAGTCGTCGCAAGCCGATGGCCCAGGGGAGGGGAGGAGGGGCGGCAAGTTGATATGGAGAATGAGAAAAGTATGAATTGTAGGTAAAGTCGAGAGCTCATGAAGCTTTTCACTTGTAGCTTGTAGTTCAAGCCTTACAACTACAGCGATTGTAATAAGTAATCTTGACTTTACAATAAATAAAACATAGAAATAAATAGAATATCGGGAGGGGGGGGGGGGGGGGCAGCTGCCCCTCGGACGAAGGAGCGGAAGTGATATAGATGCGTCACTTGTTCCGCGCTTTCGCTTGCCGCTCGGCTCAGGCGGAACGTGCCAATGAGTCATGCTCTTAAATTTGTGCATGCAGCCGGCGTTCATCGATTATTAAGACGATATCACGTCAAAAAAAACGAATTTGCTTTGGACCACACGACATAAGTAAAAAATCTTTAGCTCTACTGACGTACGACTATAGTCCGGAAAGCCGGACAGGCCAAACACGTACATATTTGGCCGGACGCGACCTTAAAAAGCCAAACATGTCCGGCTAAAGCCGGACACCTGGCAAGCCTAAGCGTGTCAGATAATCAGAGGAATAATTAAGTGAACTCAAAAAAATGCCGTATTTAACTGACTGACGATTTGGACGCGGCTAAAAGTCATGACCGATTTTTGAAAATGTGAAAAAAATAGTGGACCTAGAAATACTCGAGCGCGTCAGATCTTTTTAGAGATGGTTCAACTTGATGCCATAATCGTCCTCGATGTTAATCTGACAATTTTATGGAAGAATATTGTTAATCTGACATTCTGACAATTTGTTTTTTTTTTCAATTACCACTATGCTGTTTCGCCCATTTCCATATGCCACGCTCAAATCGTCAGATTATTGAAATATACACTTTTCTTCACGTATCTTTAACTTACCTTGTGATAATCTGACGCGCTCTAGTTTTTCAGAGGATCATTTTTTTTTACTAATCTGATCGGCTGTCCTGAACGAACGCCCCTATGTTAAAGGTTCATGGTAGGGGTACATTACAAGGTGTAAGGTTTCTCCGATTTTCTGACGAGCTCGCGCAAAGTCCCCTCTTGGGCTCCCCTACCATTGTCATTGCATTTTATTTCCGCGCATGCCTTACTATACTATGCCTAGACATTAAAGTACAAAACCTAGACGCCAATAGACGATGTTGGCACTTGGCATGTGATTAAGTAATGATTTTTCATTTGATTAATATCATCGATCGTTAATGCCTACGGATGGCCTTGGGTTAGGATGGATGGATAGAATTGGTCTCGCGCTCAGCGTGACCAGAATGATACCATAATGAATTTTGTAACATCTTACGTAACTTTTAGCACTCTCATATTACAGGATTAAAAATGTTACTTTCCCTTATTTTTAACATTTACTTAAATATTTTCTCTAAGTATGTAGGTACAATACGTCGAGTGGCAGATCCGACATTATAAAAGAAAAAAATTGGTTGTCTGTTAATAAAATTGGTTTAGAATCGGTTTACGGACGATAATTTTACGTTAACCTAAAGTCGTCGCAAGCCGATGGCCCAGGGGAGGGGAGGAGGGGCGGCAAGTTGATATGGAGAATGAGAAAAGTATGAATTGTAGGTAAAGTCGAGAGCTCATGAAGCTTTTCACTTGTAGCTTGTAGTTCAAGCCTTACAACTACAGCGATTGTAATAAGTAATCTTGACTTTACAATAAATAAAACATAGAAATAAATAGAATATCGGGAGGGGGGGGGGGGGGGGGCAGCTGCCCCTCGGCCGAAGGAGCGAAAGTGATATAGATGCGTCACTTGTTCCGCGCTTTCGCTTGCCGCTCGGCTCAGGCGGAACGTGCCAATGAGTCATGCTCTTAAATTTGTGCATGCAGCCGGCGTTCATCGATTATTAAGACGATATCACGTCAAAAAAAACGAATTTGCTTTGGACCACACGACATAAGTAAAAATTCTTTAGCTCTACTGACGTACGACTATAGCTCCCTCTCAACTTCCTTTCGCCGTTTCCGTAAAGCTCTCGTCACGTATTCACCAGCTTACACCCAAGTCAAGCGAGCCTAAAGAAGTTTTTCTTCAAAAAAGGGAAAAGAGTGGCAACACTGTGTATTTACTTGCATTTATGGAAAGTGCTGCTTCAGACAGATATTTGGGTACCTACTAAAGCTATGCAGCATATCTAAGTATCTACTACTATTTTTAAATTAGGTATTTATATATATGTCTAAACTTCTAAAGGTTTTAAAGTTTTTAGAATCGGGGTTATTTCGTTTTCTCTTTTCGTAGCTGTAGCATGGATACATCACTATGTATCATAGTATGTATGGTACGTACTAGTCTTGTGCTTAATCGGACACTCATAATAAGTGCGCACTGTAATAGTACAGTCCGATTAATGTACTAGTACACCTTAATAGTACTATTAGTACCTATTAGTACTCAGAAATGTAGCCGACAATATAATCACGTGATCAATGTAAATTTGGTAATTACAAGCACTATACAGCGCTGTATAAGATTTTCTATGAATAAAACACACGGCGCTGAAAGCGATTTATACCAGTGCAGTGCGCTTACCTCCTATCTCGCTTACTCTTGCGATAACATTGCGAGACGCTTTATTCTTTGTCTCTCGGATAGACCACAGACAGACAAGTGTTTCAGGCTTGGATAACCTAGTACACTGTACGAATAGTCCGATTGGTCCGAATAAGAGTTCGCGTTTGGTAACGTTTCTTTTAGTACAGTGTCAAGTACCGTCACCTATTAGTACATCGTACATGTACTACTCAAGACTAGTACGTACAACACTATATAGGTTATCAATAATGACAAGAACATGTGAGTGAGTGCGCGCCAAATAAACGTAGTAGTTCTTCATTTAGAAGTGGTTTTAATTAACAAAAATACATGGCGCAGTTGATTAATTAGCGTTGATGTAGTATTCGAATAGTGTACGGTTAGTTACACGCTGTGCTCTACCTTTCTTTTGCCAGAACTCCTTTTGCTAATCAGCAGGTTGTACCAAGTGCAGGTGAAGTTGGCTTTGGGTCTAATCTAAAGATCGTGGTGAGCTCCTTACACTCCCCTTCACGCCTTTGCAGGGGCTTAAGCTTAAGAAATTAGTAATCTTTCATAAAACCGCTCGTCGCTACTTTCAACTGATATTCGGATCAGATTGCAGTACATACATTGTCGCATTCACATTCCTGTAAAATAGCGTTGCCAGACGTACGGTAATTACCTTATTTGTACGGTGTTTTCATACCACGTACGGTAATGTATCGTGGTGCTTTGCGACCGTAAAGAGTAGAAATTAAAGTAACAGGCAACATCAACGATTACTTGGACAATAACGTTTTTATACTTGAACTTGACTAGACTAGGGGTGTAAGTGGCCCACTACCATCTCCGGAGCCAGTGTCAACCTTACCTGCACATGGTATCATGGTATATGGCTCTGGCGATAGTCGCCAACCCGTGGCGACTTCGAAAGCTACCCACTGACCGAGTCTTCAACCAGTGCGACCTCTGCAATGACTCATGGTGCAGAGACTTGGACAATGACCATCGAACTGGTCCACAGGGTCGCGCAATAAAAAATAACTGTTTTTACCTGTTTTTGTAAATCCTAGTTTTGAGTAAATTATACGGTAATGTTGGCAACGCAGTCTGGCAACATTGCTAGAAAAAAACTTTCAACAGAACTGTCAAAAATGTTGACGGACATTGGACATGTTATTTTACTGTCATGCTGTGTGAAACATAAATAAAGCATAATAGTTTTTCTAAAAATCATGACTTAATACAAAGGCCTAAACTGTTAATATGAAATAATACATTTAAAAATACAACTGCCACTTACATATTTGTTTAATTAATGACATTATGGATGGTTTAATTCACGCGGCATTGGAAGCAGAGGTACTCTAATACTTTCTTTATTTTTCGTTGTTTCTTCTAGATAATGTAATATTTAATGTTAAAAACGTGAACAATAATTCACTTCTATGATTTCAGTTAATACTAAATCGGGCGAAACATGTGAATAGTAACTCATCACATTTTGACAGTGGTGTCCCAGACCATAAAATGACTTGGACCCATGATAAAATGCATCTTGCTGAATCTGTTGATGAAACAAGAATGAAGTTTCAGAGAAACTCGGTTGGCTCTTCTGCTTCCAAAACTGAGAAGTTTGATTTATTGAAAAAGCTTCATGAGTTATACAATGAGCTAAGTCGAGACGAATCATCACAAATTAACTATGTAAGTATTTTTTAAGTGTCTTTTATAAATAATAATAATTAAATTTAACTAGTCACAAAATGATGTGATAAGTTTTTGAACTAGATATTCCATAAAAGTATTGAATTACGTATTGTACCGATTGATAACAGAGTATTTAAATTGACTTGATTTATGATGATACCGCATTCGAGGGTTATGCTAAAAGTACTGTTGTAGTTTTTGATTTCACACAATTTTTATTTATTTACACTAGCAAAACTCCCTCCATCGCTGAATATCATATTCTCAAAAGAGCATATTCTTTAATCACCACATTCGCAAAATATCATACTCACATGACATCATAATTCAAAATATCATGATCTTATAAGACCACATTCGCAAAACACAACATGCTCCAAACATTATATTTTCATAAAAGGAAATTAAAACAGTGACTGTACTTTGAATGTCACGTATCACAAGAATGTTGTGTAACAACCACAAGAATATGATATTCAGCAACGGAGGGTCAAAACCATATGCTATAGCTTTTTTTTAATTTGTGTGCAGTAATTATTAATATTTTGAGAATAAAAAGTAGCCTATAGTAAGTGTTACTCTGAATAATCCTATAGCTACTAGTAAATGTTATTGCCATTTCAGAGATTAGTCTAGACAAACATACACACTGACAAAAGATTAAAAAACATTTAATCAGGATTTTGTAATGTGCAGATAACAAAAAGTTGAAGTAGCTATTTTGAAATCAACAGACAATTTTATTTATTTGTATAGATAAAGGGATCAAGAATAATGTATTTACATAAAAAAATGTTATATGGAATAATAAACTGTAATAAAATGGATAAAGGTTTTCCATCAGTTTGTTACTGATGGAAAGCATACAGAAGTGCTGGTGTGTGTACCTGTAACAATTCCATTCTTTTGAGAATGTGTGTTTATTTGACAATAGAGCATTTTTTGCAGTCTATTTCATTAAGCCCATGAAGGGCTAAAAATCAGGGCTCATATGGGCTATATTTATATATTCGTTTTCGGAAAAGCTGTTTGAGCAGCATATTTCTAATATATAAAAAAGCCCCATGCTTTTTTTTGCCATCATTATATTAGAAATATCTCATATGCATTAAAAGTGACTTTAATGAAAATATACTGAACCTGTCTCCAATATTTATTTGTTTATTTTATCTTCACGCACATAAAACAATTTACAAAGGCAAGTGAAAATTGTGTATGCAACTGATTAAATAACTTATTAAGACACTTACGCTGTTTGTGGTGGAAAACAACGTAACAGAAACTTGTTTTTAAAAAATGCAGTCATATATGACAGTTACTATACTACTATTATTGTGTGCATAGAGATTTTTATAATGTGTATATAAAACACTTGCATGTTTTAATTTTACAGCAAGGACTCAAGACTACGTCATACCTTCTCGAGAAGTTGTTGGCGACTTATAATTTAAATACATTAATAATCAATTTGTATCCGGGCAATAAGGGTTATTCACTCTCACTCAAAGTGAACGGCAATACACAATATTTACACCCACCAGATGCTAATGTGAGTATTGATATTTAATTTGGCTATAAAAATCTTACTAATATATAATGCATAGAAAATTTGATATGTTCCTCCTTAAAAAAATATTGCTTGGTCTAATAACTGAACTGATTATTTAATGATGATTTATTCATTGTTCAATTCAAATTCAAATCTATAGATTTAATCAATACCTATGTGACAACAATGTATGGAATAAATCAGTACATACATGTAATAAATAACAATATCTATACCAAACACTGATATCTTAATTACGAAATGTATATATAAATTAAATTGTAATTGTTGTGCTATCTGATTATTTCAAAAAAGACTTTTTTGAGCATTTCTTCTTCATGTAAGGTCAATACCGAAATGCTAATTACAAAAAATAAGAATATTATTTATAATATGTGTCTATGTGCTCTCAAGATCCCAATGGCTGAATAAATAATTTAATTTCATTTAATTAAAACGCACGATAGTGAACTACCAACAATACAGATTGGAATTAGTTAATCTGTAGAATAATCTACAGATTAACCGATCTATATATGTATGTATAATAAAATCATAACTTTTGAAATGTTTGTAACACATGATACAAAAAGCACTTATTAAGTTCGAAGTTCCAAGTACTAGAAATTGTGAACCTCTAATCACATTATTATTTAGTGTTTATTTGACAAACATTGACCCATATAATCCAAAGATATTTAATTATCAATATAATAAAATATATTATTACTTTTTGTTATTCTGGTAATAATAAAGCATTTGTACCATTCCATTTAATTAAATTTATTTTTACCGACCGATTTCGTCTCAAGTCATTATCATTATTAAAATGTCAGTAAAAATAAATTTAATTACGTGGAACAGTACATGTGCTTTATTTATTAATAACAGAATGAGGATAAATTGTTGAATGGAAAAAAGTTTAATGGAAAAGCAATCAACAGCATTAACAATTTATCCACACTTTCACCTTAGAATAAACAATAAATAATTACTGAAATAACCATTTAAATAATTTTATAGCATGTACACATTCTCTTCACAATTAAGTAGAGGGATAAAAAAAAACCCGCCAAGTGCGAGTCGGACTCGCGCACGAAGGGTTCCGTACCATTATCTATAAAAATGGCAAAAACATCATGTTTGTTGTATGGGAGTTCTCTTAAATATTTATTTTATTCTGTTTTTTGTATAAGTTGTTATAGCGGCAACAGAAACACATCATCTGGCAAAATTTCAACTGTCTAACTATCACGGAGGATTCATGAGAAACAGCCTGGTGACCGACGGACGGACGGACGGACTCAGTTATAGACAATCTCAGTAATAGGGTCCATTTTACCCTTTTGGGTACAGAACCCTAAAAATGAACCATAACATGAAAGCCAGCAAGATCCATATTCTTAAACTTATATATATTTTTAACATAAATTTATTGATGGAACCCAATCCTTATGTTTTAATGAGGACACATAATTACCTCCAGCGTCTGCCCTAGCATCACTGGTTGAGTAATTTATCAATGCACAGTTCAAATCCCTGGGCAGATCAGGCAAAAAATTACAGTTTGCTGAAGTGACTGTATCCGCTATGAAAGTATATTTCAAAATTCTCTCATTATATGTTGCAGACGAAAGCTAGTAAAAGAAAGTAGTAGTAGTGTATAAACTGGCACCTCCTGTGCATTCGTGATTGATACAAAAAGTCATATTTCTGACTAGCTTTGGAGTGGTTTTAATAAACTGTGTGAGTGCAGGGATGTTATGGATATGAAATTTCGGATTTGGATATGGTTACGGATATGTATATAATATTAAATCGGTTTCGGTTACCATTACGGATTTGAAATTATTTCGGATTATCCGATAGTTACGAATAGTTTCAGACACGGATATTATTAGGAATTTTAAAAGGAAAATTTTAGGTAGTTTTAATCTCACAAGAATGGATGACAGATATGGAGAAGTATGTAATTATTATGTAGATAAACGATGCAATCGTTGAGCGACGCAGTTAGTATGTCGTCTTGGCCGGCGAAACCTATCAAAATGTGCCTCATTTAGATTCCGCCTCTATCCGAAATTATCCGAAACTTTTATATCAGTTTTGGTTACGGTTTCAGATAGATTTTTATTTCGGATATCCGATAGTTTCGGTTTCGGTTACGGAGCTCCAAAACATCCCTATGAGAGTGTATCACACATGATTTATTATATTCGTAATAGATTACGTTTCGCATAAAACTATTACTTACTTTGTTATTGCATATTTGTTATTTTATTACATAATATAATATATGTCGAGCCCAGGGGTTGAGGGCAAAGTTAAGCTTATATAAGCATAAGTTTATCAGTTATCTAGTAACCATAGCAGCTTTTCTTATTTTGGGACTAGATGGCGATGTATACTTTGTGCAAGAATTATTATATTGTTTATTTATCCGTATTTTGTTACTACCTACTTTTCCATAGTCACTCTATAATGGGCATTACAGAACCCATATGATTGGCTGCAGAAGTTATTTCATTTTGGATTTGGCCCATCTCACTCTCATTATGGCTGCTTATATGTTGCAGTGACGTAGCTAGGCGTGGTTAAGGTGGACTCTCGCCCACGGCGTCGCCTTTAAAGGAGCCTCGCGCGAGGCCCCTTTGCGGAACCAAACGTCGTGAACTAAAAGACCCTGCTAAGAATAACGCTACCGAAGCTATATCACACATGTTATAAGTGAAGTGTGCTTGGAAATAGATCCCTCCTCAAAGAAAAGGGCTCCGCAGATGCTACTTCGCCCACCCTAAGTCGTAATACGTAAATAATACGTAAGTCCACGCTACGCCAATGATATGTTGTTTAGGTTAAAATATCATTTCTTTTTCAGACATCAACAAATCCAGATGAGACTTTGATAGAAACTCCTAGGTGGCCATATGAGGAAGAAGAACTGCTTAGTTACATAGACAATGAGGAACTACCAGTGGTGTTGCTAGATTTACTGGAATCTGAGCATTCTTGCCTATTCTATTCTGGTTGTATAATTGCACAAATACGGGACTACAGGCAGGCATATCCCAGTTTCCTATGTGATACACATCATGTACTGTTAAGGCCTACAAATCAGGTTAGTAAAAGGGACATTTTAAATTATAAAAAAGTTAGTTGTGTATTTTCGGAGCAAGCTTTTTTGAGTAATTTTGAATGCTGCAAAAAAGGTTTTTTAAGCTACGTCGGGTGGGGAATAAGCATTCGACACACCTGATGTGTCAGCGGTTACCTTACTTTAGCAGTATAAGCACTCACAACATGAAATGGCACTCGTACGCTGCCACTCGTGCGTTAAACACCTATCCTATCCCGTAATAGTTGGATATGCTTTAGTTGATGTTGTGCTTTATTAGCTTTAAATGCCAGTACGATCATCTAAATGTTTTATCTAACTTTCGAATATAGGTAGAGATCATTTGTAGAGAGATAACTCACCTGTGTACATGCCCTCTGTGAATCCTTACATCATCATTATCAGCCTGTATCTATCTGCTGTTGGATATAGGCATATCCTAATGATTTCTACTATATGCGATCCTCCGCTTTCCGCAACCACTCGCTTCCCGCCGCTTTTATTGAGGTCATTGGTCCATCTAGAGGGGGATATCTGTGAATATTGAGTATATATTTATGTTCGTTGTGTACAATAAAGTTAATACAAACAATGTGCTTGATCAGAGCATCATAACGGACGCGATGTGCATCGGCGGGCGCTGCGGTTGGGTCGGCGAGGAGCGCGGGGCACTGGAAGCAGTGGAGGCAGCTCTAGTGCACGCCGCCGCGCCGCCGCTGTGCCTGGACCCGCGGCCCGCTGTGGGCCTGTTAGCTGCTAGGTTACACGCTGCCCCGAGGCTCTTCAATACCCCAAGGATCCGACGACAAGCGAAAAGATTTTCACAGGTACATTTCGACGTGTTATATTATGACGAGCCCAGGTAGAATGGCTACTTTGACTACGAAAACAAACATTTGGGTGCTTCAACATGTCTGTTTGTCTTGGTGTGAGTGTGTCTATGTACTTTGCGTATGTATTTACTAAAAAGTATTTAAGTATAATATCAGTTATCTAGTACCCATGGTACAAGATTTGCTTAGTTTGGGACTAAGTTTTTATATTTATTTACTGTAAGTGTAGCCAGAATGAATCCTGGCTACACTTACAGAGGCGACCAAATTGATAAAAAAATACAATGAACAATGAAGTCCCCAGTGAAAATACCCCTGCCTGGAACTCACAACGAATTTAATTAAAAGAAATTAGTAGAAGTAAAGAAGCTTTTGGACTTTGTCTTCCACTCTTATGAATGTGATTATTTAAATTGATGTGATCAATTATTTTGTCATTATAATCCAACGTCAAAGATGGAGAGTCTCAGTAGACTGTCTTTGACTGGGCTCGCGTAAATATTATATCAAAATACTATGGTTTTGGTGCACTAGAAATAAATACGATACGTAATGTACTCGTATAAAAACCACTACGGGAATTTTACCGATTTCACTTTCATTTTATTTTTCATAATGTATGGTATGACGATCCCAAGATTTAATTACGGCAAAATATTTTATCATCATTTGTTCTAGGTTGCGGTAAATAGGAAAAGAAAGTTGGATCAGTTCACACATTATCATGGCCTGGAGTTACTTGAATTAATCCACAAACAGAGAGCTAAGAACAGCAGACAATCTGTTCCTCATACGAGACTTTCGTCAAAATATCCTAAGAAACCACCAGAGGTATTTTATTTTATTTTATTTGCATGCGGTTGATTTTTGTTTAATATATTGTAGTTTTAGTGGGTTGAGTTTTTGAGTGGCTGACCATCATCTTCAGAGTTCAAGTGAATTTCACCTGGTTTGATCAGTTGCCCGACTACTTAACGTCATGATAGTGAAACAGGTGCCATTGCACCTGTTTCACTATCATGACGTGCACTGCTCTTTTGCTAACCCTCTGGAGAAGCGCTTCCAGTTGGCTACAGACCAATGCCAAATAATAATTTCCTAGTGATTTGTTGTGTTCAGGAGTTTTTCTGGTGACCTTATTTTGTGAATTAAATTTTACTGGAAAATCTCTTAACGTACCGCAGCATTAGATGTGGGGATGGCGACGAGCAAGTAATATTTAGTGGTACAAGCGTGAGGGTATACAGCTCCTTTGTCACCTAAGTGGTAAAACACGTAGGTAAATGGTATTTTTTGATGTGAAACATCAAATGTAGCGCATTAGGCCGGCTGTAAGCGAGGCGACACTTCGCCACGTCTCTTCGCCATGAGCTCGTTACTCTGTGACACTAAACCATCCTTTCAAGCATATTTCCAACTACAAAATGGTTTCGATATTTTACAACTACCAGGCGCCTCGCGACGTCTTATTTTTAATGTTTAATGTCATATTCGTGTGTGGAAAATGTTTTTATTAAAATGGGTTTTGTGTTTTAGGTGTTCAAACCGATAGAACCGCCAAAAATGGAGCCTTTATCGTTAGCAATGCCTTCAGAGCCAACCGGACCTCTTCGTCTCGCTCGGGCGTACGAACGGCCTAGGGCAACGCCCGACTGCCAGCCTCAACTGTTCGAGGAGTATATTCTAGAGACTGAGAAGACATCCCCTCACGCGGGCGCTGGTTTCTTCCACATAAAGCTCTCCATACTACAAAGGCCGTCCGACCAGGAGTTTCTTGGAGAACTATATGTTGACCGGGATCATGTGGAGGGGGAGAGGAATGGTGCTGCATGTAGATTTACTTTAGGTAATACTCTAAATAAGTTCTTTATCTCGCGTCAGTCTATTTGAATACGCAAGTTAAACAATGTCGACCTATTTATTGTCTTCGATGGGTGTGATTACTTCGAAGTTATTCGTATTCGAATAGTGGTTAATCAAAGGCTTCGAAACGATAGAATTGACCCATTCATAGTGCAGTAGCGTGGCGGTGTATTCTCTAAATCAATGACGATTGAAGTATTCCCAGCAGTGGAATGTATATAGAATGATGGTATATGAATACAAAACAAGGTACCTGTGAAAGAAAAGCGTAGGTCCACTCTAGTTCAGAGTGGTCTCGGAAGTCTTAGGTTCTATAAGTATCAAACGGCGAAAGTGGAGGTGTATCGCTCCCTTCCTCTAAGTCAGTGGTTCCCAACGTTTTTTTTGTTCGCGGACCACTACGAGGTTTTTGTTGCGTGTAGGGTCCCCGACTGTCATACAATTCCATTATTCTATAACTCGAGATTTGAGTGTTTCGTTTAATAGTGCTCAATCTCTTTCATTATAAGTTCGTATCACGGACCATAATTAACATCTCACGGATCACTGGTGGTCCGCATCCCACCGGTTAGGAACCTCTGCTCTAAGTGGTATGGCTTAGTTCGGCTTCGACCAAATATTGTTTACAGGTTTTCACATGAGATACGTATAGTGTACTATGTGGCATACTCCATCACGCTGGTCAACTGCGGGTTGGCGGAGGTCAGTGTTTTCAAGCTGCCTCAAGGCCACTGACTTGGCTTAACGACTGTCATCTAACGACAACAGCCGGGACAGACGGGTCTTCACCTGTACGGTTCATCAGGCAAGGTGGAAACATTTTGGCCGACCACATTAAAAAAATGCGATATACACTTTTAGATCTAAAGATAATTCAGGTTTTCACCAAACCTACTTCAGGGACCAGTCTCTCACCACATACTGTATTAATTAGCGCTAAAATTGTAAGCACTTATATTTAAGACCTTTGTGTGGAAGAAATAAATTAATATTATTATTTATAATTAATAATTTTATAGGATCACGTGTTCAAGCGAATAAGTATATACAACAGTTCACGGAGATATTCACAGAAGAGGGGAGAAAGTCTGTTAGAATAAAGCACATTGTGCCTGGTCAGCTGCCGAGAGTCTCGTTCACTGGAAGCATGAGAGAATTGGTATGTGCCTACTAGCAATATTAAAAATACAGTGTGTTTTTTTATAGCCACTAACTAAGGTGGAAAAACGCGCATTGCCGGCCCTGTAAAAATCTCTTTGGCCGTTTGTTTCTACATCTACTGGACAAACTTAAGACTATACTCAATATTATGAAAAATATAAAATGAGCCTTGTTCTATAAATCAATCCCCAATTTAATTATTTATTTGTTCGAAAACTGTCCTGTGTGCAACATTAAATGACTTTTTGCATCAGCACGTGCAAGTTTAAGCTTCATTATTTTTTATTTAAGAGATTTTTTGAAGTGAAACTTCTTTAGTGGCGTTGTGCACTTTTTGGGATGGGTAAAAAATGTTAAACTCGCGTCAGGACACGTGACCTGATCGAAAATTCGTAAGACGGAGGGATGTAGACCGGCCGGCGCGGCGTAGGAGAGGAAGTAATATCCGCCTCTCTTTCTACCGCACGGCGAAAATATTTGCCTGCTTCTGCTGTTTATTTTTAATGTAATATAAATAATCATGTTTGTGTACGATAGCGCAATAAATGAATATTGCGTTTTACCACAAAAATGATAGTACTAAAAGTATCATTTTTGTGGTACTGATAAATAAAGCAATTCGTGCGAAATTTTTAACTAACCATTCCAAAATATTCAAAAATGCACGTTAATGTTCAAGTTTTCACTTCTGCCGGCACTCCCGGAGTGCAACCCGTTTTTTTCGTTAGTGTTTAAAGTGGTCAAGCTTTCTGGAAGAAACACGAGCTTTAACGAACCTTGTTGACGTGGAATTCCTCCATTGTATTCATATTTTTGTAATCATTTAGCAGGGTCAGCAGTTGCTACTGCAGCGGCAAGCAGCGAGCAGCGCAACGGTGCAAACTCATTCAACAACTGTGCCTATTGTGTACGTATGCTCTTGACGTATATCTCGTTTTCACATTATAAATTACTATGCCGAATTGTAACCCACGGGGCCGAAATCGAGATTGAGTGGAGGGAGTAGATTCACCGAGTGTATGTTTCCATTGATTTCAATGAAAAATATATTTGATGTATGCATTCCCCAAGGACATGATTGATCTCGATTTTTTTTCGACACAAACCTCAAGCATATCGAGACGTGGGTCTAACCAAAGCAGCAACGGCAGTCGCATGCAGCTACTAACGGTAGTGGTACCGTTAGTAGTTGCATGCGACTGCCGTGGCTGTTTTGGTCGTCTCTGCTCCTGCCTGCCTGTAAATTTGACTTCCGCAAAATAACATCTCAATCAATAACCTGTCTTTAATCGTGACAAGTTTCATCAAAATCGGTTCAGTGGTTTTGGAGCCTATTCATTCCCAAGAGTGATTTTTCGGTGTATATAAGCGTTACGCTCGCTCCACTCAATCATTTCGAGAGCCAAAACCAACCTCACTTGTACTTGATTACAAAATAAGTAAAGTCAAAGTCAATTCCGAAATAGGGTTCTAACAAAATTGCAATATTTTTGTTCTACTGTGAATTGACGCAGGCTTTTCCTCTTGTAAGTAGATTGTATGCATAAAAATTTGTATGTGGAAAATTTTGCATCTTTATTGTTCAGGAAATTAAGTAAGTGAAAATAGTTGACTGTTGTTCAGCAATGGAAACTGATGTCTAAATGTTTATGAACAAATTGCTTTTTTGCACATATTTTTAGTCTTCCTATCAGCCAGATCGACCTGACTCTTGCATTTGTTTAAGTTTTCTTAAAATCTTGAACAAATGTTTATCCTTGCATTCCGTTTGCTTAGGATTAAACTTTGGTTTATTTGGCAATCAGATTATTTAATAAATCCTGAATACTAACCGTACAAAAGCAAGATATCCGCGAGGAAATAGCTATTATTTTACATGGCTTGAGCAATTGTATTTTATAAAATTTGTATAATCAATTACTGCTACATTATCAAAGAGAAGAGAGAAAAAAAAATGTCTGGACTATTATACTATTTATAAAAAATGCCGTATACTTATATAAATAGACAAAATATTGATAATAACAATTAATAGACAACGATTGACATCAAAACTTATTTAATTTTGTTCTAAATGTATTTTTTTAACAAACACATTTTTGACATATACTTAGGTTGTACCAGTTGTACTATATAATACTAGCGGCCCGGTACGTACTTCGCTACGTATAAAGTGAAATACTAAAAAAAATTATTAAAAACATAAAAAAAAAAATGAATTGCTGGCTATTTTAAAACTTAATCCAAAACATTTGGATAAACAATATTTTTTGTTTTTCCATTTTGAGCATGAATAAACAAATGGCTGGGGGTACCGACTCTGGAACAGGCAACATAAAGTCGAAGCACGTCCAAAATGAAATGACCGAATGAATGACTTAACAACATGCTTGTACTGTCAACACTGAAAAAAGTTTCAATTTGACAGCACAATCCCCATCTGAAAAAAGTTTCAATTTGACAGCAAAATCCCCATTAACAAAATGATCCGCCATTTATTGAATTCATTTGTTACAAAAAATGTGATAAATGAAGAACCATTCTACCAATTTTTAGAAACAACTTAGTCCGAATAAACCCTAAACATTTGGTTTGGATAGGTGAGCCCGTTCTTGAGTTATAAAATTACAACGAAAAGTGGCATTGATTTTTATATATATAGATAGATTTGTTACAAAAAATGTGATAAATGAAGAACCGCTCTACCGATTTTGTGCAAACTTCACCTAAACCATCTACTAAATAGTCCGAATAAACCTTAAACATTTGGTTTGGATAGGTGAGCCCGTTCTTGAGTTATAAAATTACAACGAAAAGTGGCATTGATTTTTATATATATAGATAAGTTTAATTGTGATCGAGAAATTTTAAAAATAAATTAATAAACAGAGAAACGACTAAATCCACCTGCCGTACCTCAAAAACCACTAACACATCTTTGCAATGCCCAACAGGGTTCATAATGTATGTAGTAATCTGTATACTGTATAAAACATCTTTATAACTATGTACTACATATGGAATGCAATAAAGATATTGAGTATACAAAAATGCTCTTTTTGTGTTGTTTATAGATTTGTATGTTTGTTTTTAGGACTTCTGCCATCGCTGCGACTCCTAATACTCACACAACCACACGACAGTTACCTATCCTGGTTAGTAATCCATTTACTACTATTAGTGCATCGATTTCATTGTTTTAGTTTATGTTATTAGGATTTTTTTAAAATAATAAATTAAAATTTTCTCTATTAACCATATTTTTTCGCATGAAACTTTAAAATGGTTTTATTTGGACGTTTCAAAGTTCTCTAAATACTCGCAAGCCTCCCGTAAATGACCTCACGTGAGTGAGGTCATTGAAGATGCTACGTTAGTAGCGAGAAATGCTCCTTGTATCGCAAGTGTCTGTAGGCCGGTAATCGCTTTACTCGTACATCAGCAGGCATTCGACGCGGTCGAAAAAAAATTACTTGTGGCTATAAAACAGTACTTTATCCACGATTGTGACAGCAGGCGCAGTTGCAGCAAGTTGGGACGATGGGGAGCGTTGCTGCCGTGGGCAACGTGGTTGGGAGCGTAGGCAGTGTGGGCACTGTCGGCAGCGTCGGGAGCGTAGGCAGCGTGGGCAGCGTCGGCAGCGTCGGTAGTGTGGGCAGTGTTAGCAGCGTGGCCAGTGTGAGCAGTGTGGCAGCAGAGTCTGCACTTAAACAGCAACCTTCCCCGAGCACGCCACGCCTTTCACCTCAGGTAACATTTATTTATATATATATACCGTAAAGTAACTAGCATCAAATTACGACAGCTATTTCACTGCAGATTTTTCGCATTAGCGATATCTATCAATTTTTAATAAATAATATCATTCAGTTTTGCAATCTTCATTAATGAATGGACAATACTAATATCAATTGCTGCGGTAAAGCCATAGCCAATATAGCACAATCTCCTCTACGCAAAGGGTTGAAGTGAAACTTATCTAATATATTTTATATATCATGGCAGGTTCACGACATCCATTCGGTGCAGGCATCGACGAATCAACTGCTGGCCCAACAGCTCACTAATCCACAACAACCGCTCAATCCGCAGAAAATGCAGTCTGCTATCATTCATATACAGCACCCTCTTATGTCCACAGCTGGCACATCACAGGTATGTGTTAGGGACTTATCACAGACTTAAAAAAGCTAGCTATATAGATACCGGGAGTCTTAATTTTGTGTTCAATCGCTTTTTTTCATCAAATAGTTTTACGACTCAGGAATCAATGTCCTTTTGAGCCTGTCTTTATATTATTTCTTTATCCTAATCCGGCTTCAGGGCCACGCCGAAAAATATCGTTAGGAATCGTCTTGTCCCTTCACTACTTGTAATAAGTCATACAGTAAAACCGATTGTACAATTTTTGTGTTGTTTTGCACGATTTCTTGGAATGTCTCGGCAGCCCCGACTGATACACTTTTAATCGAAGATATTACTAATTTTATGCACTCAAATGATTACTTGCACCATAATACACTATATCTACCTATTATAAATTAATATCATTATACATTAAATTATGAAAATTTGTTTAGAAGCAAAACCGCGCTCAATAAGCTCGCACGAAAAAGTCGTTCATTCGCGTTTAAGCAAGTCTTGCCATAAAAAACTTTAATTCGTAGTCACATCGTTTGATGCATTGCGGTTCAACTCGGCAAAGATTTGTTAAATAATGCACGTCGTGTTTGCAAAATATGGTCATATTTGTCTAAGAGGTCCATCACAACCTTCAGGATGTCGAGGGTTTCATAAACGTGACGATTAATAGAGTTGTTCAGTGTGGTTGAAATATGGTATCCCTTTTTCACACGCAGTGTGTGCACAGATAGAGTTCTCAATTCTACAGATTGGTTGTAATCGGGAGCTAAATTGTGATCTTTGTAGACAGCTTTAGACAATCTTCAGTTTCTAAATATCTCGGTATATCATACTTTCATTGTGATATAAATGAATTGAAAATTATTACAGGTACAAAATATCCAGTACACGACTACATCGACGACGCAGCAGAAGGCCACCATTACGAAGCCAAGAACAACGAACCCGGCTATTAGCGCGCTTGTCACTAGTCTTATGAATTCAGCACAACAGTTTCAACAAGGTCAGAAATATTCAATTGTATTGTGGAATAGTTTTATTGGATCAGCTGACTGCTAATTAATAAGACGTTGAATTTTTTCTTATGCACCAAAAACCGTTTTCTAATATATGATAATGCACACATATTATTTCCGAGCTTTTAGAACAGGGGATTGGAAGATATTAATTAATAGTTATTTGTTATGCAAGGCTGCAAAGTTAATTTTTGGCGCGAGTACCTTGTATCGCTACGCTCCCTCGCTACGCTCAGGATTCTATATTTGAACCACTCGCTTCGCTCGTGGCTCAATCCTAGAATCCTTCGCTTGCTCAGGTTTCAAAGGTACGAGACGCTAAATAACTTTGCTGCCGAGCGCAACACACAACTTTTCACCTCACTAAAGCGAGGAAAATGTTAGGTGCAAGAAAAACAGTTTTAATAAATAATCATCAATGGACTGGCTGCAGAGAATATAAACTATTACGAAACCAATGAGGTTCTATATATATGTAATTTATTGTACGAAACCTTTATTGAATAAAAATATTCGAATTTTAAAAACACTTTCCACGCTAGCGGATAAAGTGCGATTTTCCACGCAGATTTCGAATGATAAACAGAGCTTTTACGAGCTAGTGAGGTGAAAAAGTTATTTGCATTTCCGGGTGTAGCTATTTATGGCGTGATATTTTTTTAATAGTTTTTACAGCCCGGGATACGAGTCTTTTAGAGTCCGTATTTGGTTTTATTATTTCGGTTCAAGGACATATCGAAAAATATCACCAGGAATCTTATTCGTATTGTGAATCTTTTTGCAAATCTATAAAATGTATCTAGTTTTACAGTCTCAATTGATTTGAAATTACTCGAAAATACCTTCATATTTCAATTATATTTTTTATGATATCTACAATATGTTTCCTATCTTTTGCAAATGATTTAGTCTCAAGCTTCCATATAAATTTAGGCATTATCCTTTGAACAACATTTTATTTAAATTTTAGTACTTCCCTTCATAGTACAAAAGTATGATGTTTAATGCCTATAAAAATACTATGAATAAATATTTCTGCACACACACACTACACACTGCTAAGCTAAGCAAACTAAGCAGAGCTTGTAACTATTACTTACTAGACACACTGGTAACTCAATTATAAAATTTCAACGCAGCTGCTGCAAATCAGAACGCGGCGAAGAGCGGTGTAACGACCGCCAACAGCAACGCGACGATATTGAACCTACTGAACAGTGCTCCTGCCGCCATGACGCACGTCACGCCGGCGGGGTCAGCGCCTGCCGCGGGAACTGCCGATGGCTCGCTTGACGCACACAAGCTGGTGGGCCGGGTGGCCATCGCCGGCGCCAGGCTCGTAGCTGCCACCACCGCCTCGCACACCATCCCCACCTATACGCACCAGGTATGGCTATTCTGATTTGGTACCAACAAGGGAGAATTACCAAGCGTTCAGACGATTTTGCAATTCATATTATTGCTAGTCGTTGTGCTAGGTAACAACTCAATGTTTTAGGTCCCCAATAGTGTTAGATACATAAAATCCGTAGTGCACGGCAGTTGAGCTTCACTTAACTAGCCATCTCTTTAGTCTTTTGATGCTTTATTTGCCATATTGCTGTCTCTCACATTGCTAAGAGAGGAAGTCAAAAACTATTTTAAAAATGGAAAAATTCAAATACCCAACCTAGGTGGAATTCGAACCCACGACCTCTCGATAACCGATCGTCTGTTTTTTCCAACTGAGCTACCAGAAGGTTTGAAATGGTGACGAATTTTTGCATTTCCATTTACTGCTATATGCAGAGAGGCGCCATCTACCTATTAAGTATTAAACTACTAAACAAGGCATAGCAATCCATCGTTACGTATGAAATTCGACTATTTTTTGATGACACTAAACTTATTTTCATTTAATAGTTGATTTCGGCCAACATGCCGGAATTTATATAAATATTTTTAAAATTGAAAAAATTATCTCGCCAACCTAGGTGGGACTTGAACCCACGACTTCTCGATGACAGTTCGTGTGTTCTTTCCATCTGAGCTACCAGGAAGGTTTGTGATAGTGACGAATTTAACATTTTGCATTTACTGCCGTGGTCGTGGATCAAGACCCACCTAGGTAGAGGTGAATTTTTACAGTTTAAAAATATTTATACAACTGATATTTCTTTTGAACGAAGTAGGCGAAGAAGGCCGTAATTTTGCTCCTGAGTTACAATATACTTAAACTTTGTTTTTTTTTTATACTACGTCGGGTGGCAGACAAGCATACGGCCCGCCTGATGTGAACCGGTTACCATAGCCATATTAACGCTCGCAACATAAAATATCGCTCGCGCGCCTCCAATCCGCTGCCATCGCAGTATCTCATTCCTTTCTGGTGACCTCACTCACTCGCAGGAACACAACAGCCCTCAAGGGAACCGTTATTTGGCTGCGGTATTCTGTGAGGTGGAGGTACATTCCCCAGACAGGTAGCTTACAATTACGCTCTCTACCTCTCTTTTCGCCAGAGCTTCGTTTGTCAGTTAGCAGGCTGCACCGCGTGCAGGTGAAGTTGGCTTTGGTTCAAAGATGTTGATGAACAACTTACACCCCATAATGCTCCCATGCTCGGCTAATCATGGCACAGTGTATATAATAGTACGTACAGTATGGCCGCTCCGTATCGCTCTCTCGTATCGACCCTTCACCTCCCGTCTGAGATAAATACAGAACAGTTTGTATGACGCCGCACGCACACACACTCATGGATGCGCTGCACAGACGTCTCTGCTTTTGTAGTAGTCAACGATGCGACATTTGTATGGAGTGGCCAGGATGTGATCGTGGTTAAACATGAGATACATTTGTGCGCATATTTATTAATTGCTACACTAGCATACGGCCTTCAGTCATCCAGTGGAATTAACATCCTATTAAACATTCTATAAATTTTATGACTAACTGCACGTCACTATTGACGATAAAGAACAGCAATTTGCTCCTTCAAATGTAATTATTAATTAATACGAAACTTCATGAGTGGACAAACGTCAAGACGGCCATCATAGCGTGCCGCTAGTTTAGTCTGCGCCAGTTTTATATCAACTGCTTGTGTCTATAGGAAGTATACGTTTTTCTTACAGGGTGTCGGGGTACAGGTGATGAGTGGCTACACGCGAGACAGCGAGCCCACAAATGTTTCCAGCAGCGAGAGTGCTTTGCTAGAGAGGCTCATCGGCTCCGAACCAACAGCTGTACCAGTTTCACAACCGCAGCCTGTGTGCCATTTGCAGGTCAGTATACTGATGAACTCGGCAACGCGTGAATGATATTTCTGGCGTTGCGAGCCTCCATAGGCTACGACTGCTTACCATCAGGCAGGACGTATGCTTGTTTCCCACCTTAGTTGTATAAAAAAAGTAGCTGTCTGTAAAGTCTGTTTACGGACTATAATTTTACGTGATAACGTCAGAAGAAAACATCGGCCGATGTTTTGTCGAGCACGGCCGAGGCCGATCGTGCCTCTCTATCGCTTGTTCCCTGCTCTCGCTTGCACGTTCGGCTCAGGCGGAACGTGACATTGAGCTGTTATGACGTTAGTGATAAAATGTCCCAAAGGTTGACTGGTAAAGAATGTTTTTAGCGTTAAGTCCGGAATTTATAGGTCCCCTTATATATTTAGTGGTCAATAAAGTTTTTCAATAAAATTTACCACAGCTTACTCTAATTTCGCTGATGTTAATGGAAATAAGAATAAGTAAATGTGTTTTCTTATCATCATCAGCCTGTATCTACCGACTGCTGGATATGGGCCTTCCTTAGGGCTTTCAAATGCGTTTCTCCGCTTTCACCCAGCCACTTCCAGCCGCTTTTTTAAAGTCGTTAACTCTCGCTGTCCACTTTGTCTGTGGACCAAACAGAGTTTATGTTTGCATCGAGGGTCATGGTTTAATTATTAACATCATGGAACTTCATTTCTCAAAATGAATATACACAAATAAATGTTATTATTTAAATAGTTAATTCCGACCAATTTGCCAGAATATTATAAATAGGTATTTTAAAAACGGAAAAATTCAACTTCCTGCCTAGATAGGATTTGAACCCACGATCTCCCAAGTACGGGTTGAGTGCTCTTCCAACTGAGCTCCCAGGAAGGTTTGTGATGTTGGCGAATTTTTGCATTTTATATTTTACTGCTGTGAAGTCGCAGTGTGACGCCATATTATTTAATAATAATAGTGTGGTTCTCGATCACGCCGATCCCTTTTTCAATTTTGACAACAAACTTTCCTATTAATTACATCGAAATACTATAATTATTAATTATTGTTATGTTTTTCAGGGTCTAAGTCTAGCATCGTTACAAGGGCTGCAAGGCATACAAGGTTTGCAGAACGTACAAGTCCAAATCCCCGGGCTGCCCGCGCCGATTTCCTTATCGTTGAACGTGTCGGGCGCGCCCAGTGGCCTGCTCGTGTCCGTTCCGTCCACCACCTCCGTTGTTCTCACCAATCAACCCTCCGTGCTCTCTCTACCTATAGGTAAGTTATTTAAAAGATATTTCCGAAAAACGTATACTAAAGGTCGCATCGGCTAATTGTAGGCCACCGTATGCATCACTAGCTTCCATCCGCGGCTTCGCTTGCATTTACATTATTTTAATAAAAAGTATTCTATGCCCTTCCTAATTACCTTGGAGAATATGTGTTCAAAGAGTCATGATGATCGATTGAGTAGTGTCGGCGTGAAAGCGTAACAAACAAACTCACATTCACGTTTATAATATTATTGGGGTTACAAATAGGGATTTGGCGCGGGTTCGATCCCCGCACAAGAAAACATTTCATGAGCATGTCTGTTTGTTTAGGTATGAGTATTTTCTGTGTATTATGTAGGTATTTACAATAAAAAAAATTTATGTACATTTATTTATCAGTTGTCTAGTACTCCTAACACAAGCTTTGCGCTTAATTTGGGACTAGATGGCGCTGTGTAAATTGTCCAGAAATATTTATTATTTATTATTATTTATAACGAGTAGTTGTAGTAAGGCGTATGGCGTGAAGGGATATTTTATAATATTACGGAAACTATGAAGTTTCAAAACTAACTGGCACAACGGGAATGCACTACTGTTAGAATAAGTCTCCTTCTACAGCCTTGTGGAGACTCTACTCAACATCCCCAACTTAGTAGGGTGCCAGTGTTATTTACTAAACGCTTATCCCTACAAAAAATAAATGTATGATATATTGTTAACTAGCTGTCCCGGCGAACTTCGTACCGCCTAACAATCAATGAATGTCGTGGTACATATTAACTGAACTAAATTTATGATTTTATGGAATTAAAACAATGAATAGTAGAAAATAATAGAGAAGCTCGATGGCGTCATTGCGCGTGTCAGTCTAATTGAACACGCAAGTTAAGCAACGTCGACCGTAGCCTGTACACGGATGGGTTTATATTACCTCGAGCTCCTCCGTGATTCGAAAGACACGTTAAGCCGTCGGTCCCGGTTGTTATCATTAGCTCATCTTGAGCTCCTCCGTGCTTCGGAAGGCACGTTAAGCCGTCGGTCCCGGTTGTTATCATTAGCTCATCTTGAGCTCCTCCGTGCTTCGGAAGGCACGTTAAGCCGTCGGTCCCGGTTGTTATCATTAGCTCATCTTGAGCTCCTCCGTGCTTCGGAAGGCACGTTAAGCCGTCGGTCCCGGTTGTTATCATTAGCTCATCTTGAGCTCCTCCGTGCTTCGGAAGGCACGTTATGCCGTCGGTCCCGGTTGTTATCATTAGCTCATCTTGAGCTCCTCCGTGCTTTGGAAGGCACGTTAAGCCGTCGGTCCCGGTTGTTATCATTAGCTCATCTTGAGCTCCTCCGTGCTTCGGAAGGCACGTTAAGCTGTCGGTCCCGGTTGTTATCATTTAATGACAGTCGTTAAGTTAAGTCAGTAACCTCCGCCAACCCGCAGTTGAGCAGCGTGTTGGAGTACGCTCTAAACCCCTTCGGTTGAGGGAAGACCCGTATCCATAAAAACTGAAGATTTCATAAAAATAAAGAATTCCTTATTGTTAATTTTTTTTAAAAAAAACGTTTTGTTTTATTTTTTTTAGTTTTGAAATAGGTTTTATCATTTTGGTGATTTGTAATTGTCATTTATTTTGATGTTTACTCTGATTTGATTCTGGCGCTCGAACCCCATGGGAAAAGCGTATTCACCCCTATCGATTTGACATTTTTAAATTTTCATAACAAATCACAGACAACTTTCACGACATAAAAGTGACACCAATCGATTTGACGTTTTGATATTTGACAACCAATAAATATCGTAATCCCTTTTTCAACTGACACTTTCTTTTGTATGAATGGAAAATGTTTTTTCTTTTATTTTATTTTTTCGAGAATTTTCCAATGTTTTTAAGAGTTATTCTGCTATTCGGGACGGAAACAAATCCAACAAATCAAAAACCATGGCAATCGGTCCAGCCGTTCTCGAGTTATAAGTGTTGTAACAAACACGACTTTCTTTTATATATATAGATTGATTCAGGTGTTATTTTGCGGAAGTCAAATTTACAGGCAATTTCATCTACACTACTTTGCGTGCTTCCGCCCCCAAACCGCCCGCTTTGGTGGCGGAAGCACGCAAAGTAGTGTAGATCAAATTGCCTGTATGATATATTATTTGGAATGCGGAAACACAGGCGCTTATCATCGCCATTGTTCACACTAACTGCTCTCAAACAAGTAATGAAGTTCACCCCACAGTCGACGGAGTGACCGTGATTGTGTTTTCTTCAGAATTATATAGACAGTTAATTACAGCGACACTTCGCCCTTATCCGCCTGCAACTGCTTTTTTGTTCAGATTTGCGCTTTAGATAAGTGCAATAGACGATCTGGCCGTGCAATCAGGCCGGTTAAATTCAGGTCTTAAAATTTCATTTCAAATTTAATGTTTTTTTTTAACCGTAATGGTTAAATTAGCTGTGAAGTTCTATTTAATTTTTTTCAATTAATTTTGATTCCAAGTTACAAAACTTCGAGCGTTTACAATGTACGATTACGATTTCTAGCCTGCGACCGATGACGGGTTCTGACTTTGCCGACACGTCCCGGGTCGATAGTTGCGGGCGTCGGGCCAGAGAAACTGTCGCACTTTATTATAGCAGAATTATCGGGTCGTGACGGCTTGACTAGTGTGTGGAAGCCGTAAAATACTCGTAAAATGAACGCTGATATGATATTATGCAACACACTGACACATTATAAGTAATAGTACTACATACAGTATGGCCACCCCTTGCCGCTTTCTCGTATTGACGTACTCTCTGAGTCGAATCGGGAACAGTTTGTATGGTATGGTGCTGCACGCGCACGCGCTCATTCACGCTCTCTCCAGACGTCATTACTAATGTAGTAGTTAGCAACGCGATATTTGTATGACCTCTTGGTGTTGCTAGTCTCCATAGGGGGTCGTGATTGCTTCCCATCAGGTGACCCACATGCTCGTTCGCCCCCTCTCATAAAAAAAATGGAGTGTGGCTGTGTCAGGGACTTGGATGTTGTAGGTGAATACGTTCTATGCACTAAAATTATCTCAAAACAGCAGCGCTACCCCCTCCCCGCACGCGATTTTCCATAGTCCTTACTTAGCTCTATCTATACTCTCCACGGAGGACCCGACTGTGGAGATTTTCTGCTGGAATTACGGGTCCGGCTGTTTGGATCAGGGTACCTCGGGGTCTGGTGGCAAGCCCATAATTTGCCAGTTATGGGTCCGAATTCAAGGTGACTTTATGTACGTGTAAAAACACTCACGTGCATGTGCAGCTACAGAGGTTGGGCATGTTCGTCTGCCTTGTCATATTTGTCGGCCGGGCGCCCAACCTCGCGCGTAGTGAGTTGGGGATCACTGGCCTAAGGCGAAGGCCGCCACAGTGGTTTCTAACGGGGCTTGGAGCGACCCTTATAGCGTTGTCGGCTTCTAAAGCTGGCTTTGCAGCTCGGGCACTTGCCTACTGAGCAAGGAGGATGGCGGGCGATCGCTTGCGTCAGCCCGGTCACCCTATCGTAGATCTGGGGTAGGCGTCCTCTGGGCGTCGGGAAGTGAGCGTGCCTACAGCTCCGGTACCCATCATGGGGATTGGGGAGTGGTGGTAGGGCTCCGATGCTTGGGAAACCGAGCGTCGGTTCGCCACTAGTTACTCGACTCAACAGTACCTGATTAGCCTGCATGCAGGTGAAAGAGGAGTAAGACCTGCTACCAATCCAGTTTGCGTGAGCTCAAGAGCGGTGCGGATAAAGGTGCTCTCGTCTGGTTGGTTTACTGGGCGAGAGACTCGCATTCCTGTGATATAACCGGAAGGTTGGCACACCGGGGCGCATTAGCAGTTAGGTATATGGTACGAGTCCTTACTTAGCGTAATAAATTCTTTGACTCTTAATCTATCCAGTGATGGAATTTTGGATAGAAAATTGATAGATATGTATATGCAACACCAAACTGTATCCCCCGATTTTGTTATCATTCGTTTTTGAATTGCCTCCCTATTGAAGAAAATTTAAAGACTACTTTTTGACGTGAATATGTCGCAGCCAATTCGTAGTGCCCGCCGCATTACATAACGGCTAACTTAAGGCGGATTGTCTTTAAATAATAATAATAATAATAACTTTATTTACTTCTCACAAAGTTTGTACAGCAGAACAGTAGGTACATTACATACATTACACTAGTAAGACCTTGTGAGAGTCTGGAGTCCGAGCTAGGTTTAAAAAAACCTGTGTTACAGATCTCCAGGCTCTCCCGGCTGGTGCTTAATATCAAGTAAATTTGGTTACTTTAGCATAAGGTGAACATAGGTTTAAGATTGTGAGATATGTATATCGAATCATATGTGCAAATTTTAACAGATATTAACTTATTAAAGATTTATTTCTATTCTTTACCTAAACATAATTTGGCAGGCAACTATATTATAACTTGATACAGGTACCGTTACATACAGCCACAATGCCTAGAGTCAACAAACTGCAATTTTTATATGATGAGTGTAGTGTATTTTACGTTATGAATGTGTGAGTATAAGAGTAAGTTGTGTCATGTAAGTGTAGTGTAAATGTACCAATCGATTCAATTATCCTTAGATAATATCAGTTTGATATTGTGTAACTATATATATAAGTAGGTGTACTTTTATGTAAATTTGGTTACTTCTGTACCATCAGGATATCCTCAATCTGGTCGTATGAAAGTGTTGAAAGCCAGTCTGTAAGTGTTTTCTTGCATTGGAATTTAGTGAGAGCATGTATGAATAACCTTTTATGCGCTTTATTATAGAGGTATGGACCCACAAAAGGATAAAACCTATGTGCCAAAGCTGTATGGAAAATAGTTCTTTGGATACAAACATTATGCGACTTCCGTTTTGTCATCAGCCCTGGATCATATGTCACGTCCCCATGCTGCTTTAGGATGGTGCTTAAAATATATAATTGTCGAATTGTTAACACCTCGCAGTCCCGATACAACAGCACAGTGGGATACAAGAATGGTCGGAAAGTTGACACTTTAAGTAAAGCTCTCTGTGCAACCTCCAGTGATTTGAGTGTGGTCTTTGGAACACCTCCCCAAACAGTAATGCAATAAGTGCATATTGATTGGCATAAAGCAAGATAAGTTGTTTTTATCAATTTAGGATTTGCAGCATGTCGTAGTTTTTTGAAGATCGCCGTAAGCCTGCGCACTCTCTTACTAAGCGCCGATATGTGTTGTTTAAATCCTAAATTTTTATCAATGATCACTCCTAGATACTTTATGTGTGAGGTTTGTTCCATTGGCATGCATTCACATGTGCTCATGGTCGTGCAACTGTGCGCAATTAGCTTGTGTTCATTCACGGGCTCGTCTCCACGAATGGTATATGTAACGTACTTGCTTTTTTTTACATTTAGCGCTAAAAGGTTATTCCTAAGAAAGGCAGTTACTTTATTTGTACCAAATGTACAGTCGGCGGCCAACATACATGAACGCAACCACCAACTGTACAGAAAAGAACAGCTAGCCTACCTAGCTGCACTCCCTACCTCTCTGCCCACACTTCTATTTGTGTGTGTGTGTGTGTGTACACACACACAAATGTAGCCTACTGTACTCCTAACTCTTCCCTACTATGCCTTAACGTCCCTACCACCCTATCCTAACCATACATGAGATGGCAAGAGTAAGTAGTATGTACGTCAAGGTGTAACGCTGTGTGTAATCCTATCTACCTCCTAACTCTCCCGACTTCCCCTATTATCCCTACCACCCTATCCTAACCATATATGTGACGGCGAACCCGGTAGTGTGCAACGTTAGAATATAACGTTGTATATAATACGTATATAAATATGTACGGGATATCTGTTACTAGAGACCTATAGTAACAGACGGAACTTGGGTAGGAATTGGGTGTGTGTACGTCGTGCAATGTACACAGGAAATGGTTTTTTCACTGCCGGTCGAGCAGACTCACAAGACCGATCGTACTGACGGCTAAGGGTGTCTTGGCCACAGTGAGAGGATGTTGAAACTCGTGAGAATCTTCCGTCCAGAGTTGTACTGGACAGGTATGGCCTCCTCCGGCTCTTCCAACGGCTTGTTGGGTACTTCAGGTGTTGCTTGAGTCAAACACGGTTTCTGGATAATGACTAAAATTTATTTACAAATAAATGTTCTTAAATACTAATGTTAATTACTATACACTAATGTAATTATTAACTAGTGTGTCGTGTATGTGATTTGTCGACACAGTGATTTGCAGTCAGGTCAATGCTCGTGGTCGAAGTCGAATTATTTTTTGTTGCGCTGACGCGACGTTTTTGCCACTATTGCGTATAGCGGCATAGTGGTTGTATGTTCGTTCTGAACATTCTGGCGCCTCTCAGAATGCCCATCCAGCTGGTATAGTTCAATTGTCTCCCGTGGTCTGGTTTTATCTCTTCCAGGTTGTTGCCTCAGGTTCAGTGTTGGTTTGCTGTCCAGTTGCTCGGTTGTAATGTCTGGCTGTAGTTGGCTGGCGTTCGATTGGCAGGACTCTTGAGTGTGATGAAGTTGCGTCTCCATTTCCTCCCGGGTCGATGGGCTGTCAACACCTCTCTGTCTGGTGTTGGCACGACGTTGTATTTTCGCCCTTGTGCACCGTATTAGCTGTGGAACGTACAAAACTGTTAGTATTATCACTATAAACATGATTACTGATGATATGATGCTTGTCATGTATGTATGGCTGCTGATCTTTTTCCAGTGTGTGTGATCTAAGTCCGTCTGTAAAGTCTGTTCTTTTTCTAGTAAATGTTGAAGAATATCTTTTGAACTGTCTACTACTTCTTCTTTAGTTATGTTTAAAACGTTGTTAGTTGGTGCGTATGTAGATATTGAAAAATCAATACGTTTTGTGTAAGCTGCTACTATCTGTACTGATACTATTCTCTTGACTGCTAGAATATTGCTGGGAGTTTTGATGATGCAGTTGTCGGAAATCCGTATGACTCCAATGTCACGAAACGATACTTCTTCTCTTTGACCATCACAGATTATTGATGCGGTAACTTGATCTTTAACAATGTAGAGCCATGTATTCGGCATATATAGCTGTTTCCATAGTATGCCGTTTGAAATCTCGAAAATTTTGGTGTGGCATTTTGTTTGAGTCACGTTTTTAAATAACTGGTCAACAATGCAATCTTCGCTTAATTGCATGTTCTTCACCGCCATCGGAAAGCAAATGAAATGATTAAGTCTTTGCAAACAACTGTTAAACTCTTCGTGAGTAATGTCGAAGTACAATTCATTATTATAGTCTAGACCTATATAGTTCTTTGTAACTTCTATCGTCTGAAATGTTTTGTCCTGATTTTTCTGCGGAATAGGGGTAACGTGCATTAAGATGTATTTGGCTTCATCCTGAATTGGAAAGTATGCGTAAACTTGTATATGCGTGTCGTTTTCAGCTAATCTTGTGTCCAATAATTGTTGTTTAACAATCTTTAGATTTGATGGTAAACGTCATAGGTACGCTTATTGCAATAGCTTCACCAGGGCATATCGCAACATTACGGGACTGATTGTGGGACAGAATTAAGACGGCTCCACCCCGACACCGTTACACTGCGTAGAAACGGATTAGTTTTAAGGTATTTATCTATGGACTTATGTTTATTATTAATAATTGTAAACAGGTCTGAAATAAATGATTTTATTATTATTATACCATTTATTTCATATATTTCTCCTTTTTTTTACATTTTTAAATATAAATATATATAAAAAAAAAATACATTTAAAAATATAAAAAAACAGGGGCACCCGCCGGTAGTGGAGCGAAGACTCAAACTACCGGTGGTCAGGGCTCCAGAGTGAGGAACCTTCTCACGATGCGGGCCGTGTCCAGGAGAACCGCCTTCTGTAGCTGGTTCTTGACCCAACTGCCTAGCGAGAGCCTCTCGAGGTGATGGTCGAGGCTCTTAGCTATAAGTCCGTTTACTGATACGACTATCGGAACAATAATCGTTGAGTCCACATGCCACATGTTGGTAACCTCGTGGGCCAAGTCCAAGTACTTAGAAAGTTTCTCTTTCTCGGCCTTAACGAGGTTCTCATCATGGGGAATGGTGACGTCAACAAGAATTGCACGGTTCGTCACCCGGTCTAATACCACGATATCAGGTCTATTTGCGACAATAGTTCTGTCCGTGATAATAGACCGGTCCCAGTAGAGCGTGACACTACCGTTCTCGAGAACTGGCGCAGGTGCATACCTGTAGTATGGTACTTCAGAGCTCACAAGGCGATATTTAAGAGCAAGTTGCTGGTGTATAATCCTAGCTACTTGATTGTGTCTATGCAAGTACTCGCCGTTAGCAAGATGAGAACAACCGGAAACAATATGCCTGAGTGACTCACCGGGACGGTGGCATGCTCGACAGATGTCGACCGTACCGTCCTTCAGGATATATTTCCGGTAGTTATTCGTCTTGATAACTTCGTCCGTAATTGCACAGACAAAACCTTCGGTTTCCCCAAAGAGGTTGCCGAAACGTAGCCAGGCCACCGACGCGAGCGAGTCTACATCAGGCCCATTCAGAGCCCGGTAGAATCGCCCATGTAGCTCCTTGCTCTTCCATATATCCTTGCGGCCCTGGGTGGTAAGCACAGATGGTTTACGCCAATTCTCGTTTGCCAAGGATAGTGGTGTAAGGCCCTTATCAACTGCTACAACGTCGCGATGCATCCCACTATCACAGTTTAGGAAATATTCCCTGAGATTGCACACCTCACGGTTGTGTAGGTTTTTGGCATTTAAAAAGCCACGACCCCCACACTTCCGTGGAATGTACAATCTCATCACTGATGATCGTGGGTGATGCATGCGATACGTCGTAAGCAGTTTTCGGACCTTTACATCCAGGGCGTCCAGTTCCTTCTGAGTCCACCTTAGTATGCCGAAGGTGTATATCAGCAGGGGCATAACCCAACCGTTGAAGGCCCGAACCTTATTACCACCCGACAACAGACTTTTTAAGACTTTTGTCAGGCGACCAAAGAATCGGTCCGTCACCGATTGTTTTATGTCCCCGGCGGCTATACCTAAAGACTCCGACATACCAAGATATTTGTAGGTTTCGACTTCAGAAAGAGATCTGAGGGACATCGTCTCCGAGAGTTGCAAACTTTCCGAGTTTGCAACTCTACCCCGCTGTACATGCATGACCGCACATTTGTCAACACCAAACTCCATACAAATGGCGTTACTGAAAGTTTCTGTTACTTTTAGTAACTCCAAAAGGTCTGGTTTGTTTGGTGCAAACAACTTGAGGTCATCCATATACAGCAGATGAGAGATGATCTCACCCTCTTTATGAAGTCGGATGCCTAACCCTGAATCCCTTAACAGAGTGCTAAGTGGATTCAGAGCTAGACAAAACCATAACGGGCTCAGGCTGTCACCCTGGAAGATACCACGTTCAATCCTTATACGGTCCACCGACTCAGGAGAAACTCGGCAACCCGGTTGACAAAGGACTGTGGTCCACTGCCCCATACATGAGCCGAGAAAGGAGCATAGAGTTGAATCTATTTTATACAACTCCAGCACCCTCCTCAGCCATGAATGAGGCACCGAATCATAGGCCTTTTTGTAGTCAATCCAGGCGGCAGAGAGGTTCTTCCTGTTTCGGCGGACCTGTTGGCAAACGGCTGTGTCAATGAGAAGGAGCTCTTTAGTACCACGGGACCCAACCCTACACCCATTCTGAGCGATGGCCAAAATATTATTACACTCAATGTGTTTAGTAATTTTAGACGTCAGAATGGATGTAAGGAGCTTGTACAATGTTGGCAAGCACGTGATGGGTCTATAGTTCTTAGCTTCCGTGGCACTACCATTTTTATAGAGCAGGAAAGTAATACCACCAGTCATAAAACTTGGTAGAGATCCAACTTCAAGAGCTTCTTGGAACTGAGTTGCCAAGAGAGCATGCGAGCGACGGAACCACTTGAGCCAAAAGTTGTGCAATCCGTCCGGTCCTGGAGCTTTCCAGTTATTTACCGTTCGGATTGCACAGCTAACGTCCTGGGGGCTGATGGAAATAGCCTCCATGTTTCCGATCGACTCACACGCTCGCTCGACAACGTCAATCCATGCTCCCTCGGTGTGGTTGATAGGCACCGACCAAATGCTTTGCCAGAACTGTGACACAGCATTAGCGGTCGGAAGTTGCCCATCAACCACACTGTTAGTGGGTCTCTCCCAAGTTCGGTATACTTTCCTTTCGTTGCATTGGAAAAGCCGATTCTGATGGTACCTATCCACACGCTGCCTATAACGACGGATACGGTTTGCCCATGCATACACTTTCTGCTTCAGAAAGTCTATGCGCTCTGTGATCCAATGCATATAATCCTGGGGCCTAATATTGGTCCCAGCAAATGCTTGGTGCACAAAGCGCATAACTCTCGGGCGATTATTACCCGATCTGAAGCAGATTAGTTTCCCTATGAGGGCTCTAGCCGCGCTGATACGCCGCTCGATTCTCACTTGCCATGCAGGAACATCGACAGTTGGTCGCGAGGCTCGGTCACAATCCGGAAATTTGACCCGAGCCAAGCGACAGGCCGCGATGGCTGCACAGTAGAGTATCGAGTGTGTATCAGCAAGGTCTCGGCTAGATTCCAAGTAGGAATCTAGTAAGCGGTCTAGAGCCCCCATAAGTGCCATATTTTGTCTATGCACGGGCAAACGTGGTAGGCGCGGTCTTTCGGCAATCGGTGTGGATCTGTACGCATAAAGCGCCTCATCCAATGCCCTCCTCAGTTGCTCATCATCCTGGGATGGATCTACGCTCGTGTTCACATATTCATCTGGTACTGGTCCATCCTCCGCTTGCGTTGTTGCCGAATGTATGTTATTTGGCATCACCGCAGTCGGAGTTTGACTTACCTCGGTGACTACGTGTACAGGTCGCATTTCCCGACGAAGTCGCTCAAGCGTAGGCTCATCCAGCAAACGGCAACGCTGGATAGCCCTCACTTGATCCGACAAACGTTGAACAGAAACGGTGACAGTCGGTTCAAGCACCTGAAACAGTGGAAGCATACGAGCACGATACGCACTGAGATTGCTTCCCCCCTCTGTTGCCCTATAGTAGGCGCGCATGACGTTTTCATTTATAGAATTTGTCCACCTCATGCGTCGCACTACACCACCGGTAGCGGGAGCCTGTCGCGGGGCAGGGTGCCCCGAAGACCCCAAGCCGGCCAGTAGCGGGGGCCGTCCTCTTCGTCGCGCAGGTCTCGGCGGCGACGGGGGCGGCGATAGCCCGTCCTCGTCGCTCGACACGTTGGAGGTCGGAGGTGTGGCATATTGCTCCTCCGATGACGTGGAGCTAGGCGAAGCGGGTGGTGGTGGGCGTGCGTTGGTCTGTGACACTAGTTTCTGTCTTGCTCTTGTAATCATCATTTATATTTGTTATAATTTCATATTCATCGTATATAACACTTGACGTTTTTGACAATCATTGTCATGGTGCTCTTTGCTCATATTTGTTTATCTATATTTTTCACTCTAAAATGTTTGGCTTCTGAAATATTATTTATTATATAGTCTTGCTTGATAAATATATTGTTAAAAATGTGAATATGATGTTAGAATATGAAAAATAACAAACAATAAAAAAATTTAACAAAAAAGTAGATGTGACAAAGACAGCGTCATTTTTTTTTTTATTATTATTATTATTATTTAAGCCCTTCTGAGCTGCTCCGTACACCTCCCCCCATGTATCTGCAGCAAACATCAATGCAGTATCATCTGCATAACAGACCAGCTGACCCTGTGTAAGTGAAGTGCTGCAAAGGTCATTTATATATATAAGAAAGAGTGTTGGACCCAAAATACTTCCTTGAGGGACACCATGAGTAACGGTACGATCCCCGCTGTCATAAGAACCAATCGACACCCTTTGGAACCGATCAGTTAGATAGCTCTTAAATAGTTGCAGTTGTCTATCTCTTATTCCAACTGACTCTAATTTTTTTAGAAGGATTGGGATCGAGACTGTATCAAAAGCTTTGGAAATATCTAAAAATAATGCTAGGCACTTGCGTCCCGCGTCCAAGTTTCCAGAGACAAAATCTGTCAGAGAATGTACAGCGTCCGCAGTTCATTTATTATGTCTGAAGCCATATTGTCGATCGGAAAGTACCATATTTTTGTCCAAAAAATTAATTAAGCGTGTGTTGATTATTTTTTCTAGTATTTTAGATATTGATGGCAACAAAGATATTGGCCTATAGTTACTGACACAGTCCCGATCCCCCTCCTTGTAGATGGGAATAACAACTGATCTCTTGAGGGCAGCAGGAAAAATTCCGTATTCAAGACATTTGTTGAAGACACAGGTTAGTGGAGGTACTAAGAATGCTCTAAAGTCCTTAAGCATTTTATTCGAAACTTTATCCCAGCCCACTGAGCATTCGTCTCTGAGTCCAAGTATAAGTTGCTCAATTTCTTTTTCGCTGGTGTTAAGGAGGACTAGAGAGTTCGATAATGACTTCTGATTACTGGTGGGAGCATAGTTGGGATCACTCGTAATATTGCTAGCAAGAGATTTGCCAATATTCGTGAAATATTCGTTAACGAGATCAACAGAGCTCTGCGGCTCTGCAGTCAGTGTAAGTAGTTCTTTGGGGTAAGTTTTGGTTGTGTTACTAGTGTTGGTAATGTTTTTGATCGCCTCCCAAATTTTTTTGTTATTTTTACCTGCTTTGTCAATCAGATCCTTATCGTATGCTCTTTTAACTTTTTTAATGAGGTTATTACAGAAGTTTCTGTATCTTCTGTAAGTGGTTATGATGGTCTCGTTTTCCGGATTCTGTTTCATTTTTAAATGCAACTTATCCCTATTTCTCATACATCTAAGAAGGCCCTGAGTTATCCAGGGTTTAAGTATCTTTTTCCTTTTTGATGTTATAAGTGTCTTTGTGTTATTCTTTATCGCTTGTGTTAATTTTTGGATTAAGTAGTTCATGGAAAATTCGGGATCATTGGATTCGTATATTGGACCAAGGTCAATATTATGTATTTCTACTTTCAGTCCTTCTTGATTTACTTTAGTATATGTAAACTCACTCTGTTTTTGTTTACAGCCATCTAACAATAATGTAATAACTGCTTTATGGTCTGTAATTGTGGACTGTGGCACTATCGTAAATGAGGGCTTGTTTGAGCGCATCAAGACATGATCAATACAGCTTTTACCTAAGTCTCTCGTTATAAGATCATGGGTTGGTAGGAGACCATGGAAAGCCGCTAAATTGAGGTAACTTTCGGAGTCGTGGTTTACTTTCTCAGGGTTTATGGGTATGTTAATATCCCCAATTATGAATACGTTCTGGTAGGCAGTTAAGTCCATAAGTATTTCATTTAACGAATTTAAAAAAGGATTTATATTTTTATAGGAAGGAGAGCGATAAATGCAAATAATTATAGTATTAGGGTCATATTTTATAAGTATGCAGTTTGCTTCTTTTATAGGAGGTTCATTAATAATTACATTGTGGTTATTTTTAGTATATACCACAACACCATCATTTTGTATGGGATTTAAAGTAGTATGCGAGGCCGTGTATCCATCTAATGAAGGTATTAAAGGCGAACGTGAGAGCCAGCACTCTGTGAGGACCAGCACATCAAACTCCATTTCAATACGTGTTAAGAAAATCTCAAGGTCGTGAAAGTTACTATTAATGCTGCGAATGTTTTGGGTCAATAGACTTAACGATTGTTTAGAAGGGATATGGCGGTTAACCACTTCGACCTCACAAGATATAGATTTGTGGGAGGAGTTATTTTCAAGGTCATCATTAATTTTAATTAATTCGAATTTTAAACATAAAAATCACAGAATAAATTTTCACCGAGTGATGCATTTCTATTAAATTGTATGTACTAATGATAATGAAATAAATTAGGTAATTTATTATTGTATTAATATTAAATAATATAGCAATTACTGTTTTTTGATTGTATATAAAATTTATTGTACTTTCATCAATATTGATCTTATTTACGGTTTTAGCAGTTTGCTGATAAGGTAGAATATAATATCTTAAGTGCAAGAAAAAGGTGCGAGATATAAGTACATTTAGGATTATAGTAATGTAGTGGAACATCTTAAAGTTACCGATAGTATATGATTTTATGTCGACGATAGTACCTTGACGTATGTATAGATATTTTTGTAACGTAAGTAATATAGTGTAAACTGTGTGTAAGAGGTGGGTGTGATTGTGTATATATATTTTTTTTGTATTGCAGTTAGGACTCAAAGTTAATAATAAAAAAACTAACAAAAAAGTTGATATAGCATGCATTAAAAACTTATACAAAAATAGTCAATTATTATTATGCAAATTTCGTAAACATTCTTCGGAGTTTATGCTTATCACAGGGCCATTCTCTCTTTCTCTTTCCTTAACATAAACTTTCCCATACGATGTCCAGCAGGTGTATTGATGATTTTCTTTGACCCATTCCCGAGCGAGGTAATATAGTCTTCTAGAGGTTTTTGTCAATGCCTCATTTATGTATATAGGCTGTGGCGTACACAACAATCCAATATGTGTGGTATTCAATTTGTTATTTGTATTACTTTTATTATACTGTTGACATTTTTTAATGATGGTCGATTTCAGGAATGTTGTGGTGAATTCAACCACAATGTGATTGCTAGACTCCTTTTTGTTCTTCAGCCGATAGACATCTCGAATATCTGAACTCGCTATTGATTGTCCCAGTGTTTCGCCAATATTTTTGACAATCTTGCTAAGTACCTCTTTATTTTCTGGTTTTTGTTTTGGGATATTCTTAACTTCAATTGTCGTGAACCTAGTATGCTGTTCCATTTGTTCGATTTTAGCCTCAAGTTGGACAATCTTCTGTTTATATGAGTTATTTTCTCTCTCTAATGAATCGATCCGGGAAATGAAGTCGTCATATTTTTGTGAGAGAAAGTCCATTGACTTTTGTATATCCGAATTTTGTGACGTAATGGTAGTCAACAGCTTAGCGAATTTGTCGTTTTGCTTGCACTCAAAACTTTCAAATAATTGTTTTAATTGTGGCACTAGAGCATCTGTAATATCCTCACAATCGGTGTCTATCCTACGCTTTAATCTACGCATTTTATTACTTTCGCTCTGTTTCGCTAATTTATCTAATTGCGAGTCCGATCCGCCATAGGTTTCATTAGTATTCGCCAAAGTAAGTAACGGTGGGGCGTAATTTTCGAGGTGTATGAAGTATAGACATCTTGCAATATCAATAAGTTGAAAGTTAGGCCTATTTGTTGTGTTCCCGTCGGCAGAAAATATCGCGCTCCGGTTAAATTATATCAATATGAGGTACTGCGCACACGCAACGCCCAATTATATGGTGGGGTTTCGTTGTTACAAACAAAAGAGACAGCACCAAGGCCGCGCCGTGCAATGTCCTTGGGCGTGAGCGTGACGTCGATAGTGTCATACACCTAGTCCGTTTAATAAGTGACCTTGTTTCGCTGTGACGCACAGTGCGTGAGTGCATCAACGCAATGCAAATCCAATTATGTCGTAAGTGTGAGCGTGATGTATCGATGTATTGATGTTGTAACATACCCAGAGGCGGGTCCCAATCTGCGACGTTGACAGTATAGTATCTTCTAGTCAGCGATGCGTGCGGTCAAGCTCCTAGCGATTTATGCACTCTTAGTAATTTTACGATTTATTTGTAAACGTATTTTTAATTAAAATATTTTAAGAAAAGCTGTAACGGTCTTGTGAGCACGTCCACACCTTGTGGCGGTCCGGGGGGAGAGAGAAAATAATCTTTTGGTTAGGTTTGTCATGTGATTAATTAGAAATGCGAGGTTCCACAAACTTGGTGGATACCCAAGTGAATTGTCACCAGATAGCTGGCCGCATATCTGGTGACAATTCACTGATATGATAAAAGGGCGGTTTGAAATAATGGCTTGGCCATTATATATAACAGTTAGCCGTTATGTAATGCGGCGGGTTCTACGAATTGGCTGCGACAAATACATCACGTCAAAAAGGGGCCTCGCCGGGTTGTTATTCTTGAAATTACTTGGTAGATGGAGAGAAATAATATAGCGTGTTTCACAAGAGACGTTTTTATTTACTTGGACAATGATAGACAATTTTTATATGACTATACTGTCAATATTCAAATTGAGAATTTAACTCAGGTGTGCCCGCAGTGACAGCAAGTAGATTGCAACAGTTATAATAAGTGTGGTATGTATGTGTGTGTGCAGCGCAACTAATGTCCGGCGGCGTGAAGGGCGCCGTCCGCGGCGGCGCGGTGCAGGTGGTGCGGGGCGCGCGCGCGGCGCCGCGGCCGGCCCGCCCCGCGCCGCGCCCGCACGCGCCCGCGCACACCGTCGCCGCGCTGCAGCCGCCCGCCGCCAACGGCGCAGGTACATACACTATACACGGTGGCGATTTACTCACCAGGGGGCTTGCCACCGACTCTTATTGCGATTCAATAACTGAATAGAATCGCTTATTGTTGTAAATATAGGCTCCTTTATATTATTAGGTACTGGCCTATATTAATTAATGTTTTATAATTGAAAATTCTATATTTACTTCTTGATCATTCTATATCACTTTTGCTACGGTTCACTTTTGTTCTCGGTGTGATGCTTCCTTATGTCACCAATATACATTTTACAAGCATACAGTGTCGTTTCAATATTATTTCAACACTTATTCATTGGTATGAATAAGCGATTCTATTAAGTTATTGAATCGTAATAAGAGTTGGTGGTAAGCCCCCTGCAACATTTGAGTTTATAGTGATTAGACGAGCTCGGTGGTCGAATGGTTAGCAATGGTCACTTTGACTCCGAGGTGCGGGTTCTATCCCTGCACATGACAAATATTTGTGTGCATGAACATGTCTGTTTTTCTTGGTCTGGACCTTTCCTATGTGATATATATAAAAAATGGTGATAGCATTGTATCTTGAAAAAATGAATTAGCTAATGTAATTATCATTTATACGCATTGTTTACCAAACTCATTGTCCCCCTAACCCGGCGGCGGCACCGCGGCGCGAAGGCAAGTGGAGAGTGGGGCGGGGGTGCGCTCGTCTCGTGCGCCGGGCGCTGAGTGTTAACTAGTGTTCACTATCCTTTGAAAAAATAGAACAATTGGGAAAAAAACTTAGTATCTTTCTATTATATTTGAGTAGTCACTTAAACTCCGTGGTGCACCGCAGTTATGCTTCACTTGACTAGCCATCTCTTTAGGCTTTTAATGCCTTATTTGCCATATTTCTGTCTCTCACATTGCTAAGAGGGGAAGTAAAATTCCAAAAGCTTCCTACTCCTACTAATTTCTTCCGATTAAATTCGTTGTGAGTTCCAAGTCAGCCGTTTTTACCCCCGGGACTGCAATGGACTTCATTGTTCATTGCCTTTTTTGGCGGTTGCCGCTGTTAATCCTGGCTACACAGGAGACACAGTGGTGGGAGTGTGTGGTGGGCTCCCGTCCCAATTTATAGTATATCACTTACAGATACAGTTCCTTAAATATTGCAGGTGAATAAATCGCCATCCTGTATATCGGCACCAACCCATCATCTCATTGTTAACATACGGTTGAAGAGTGCATACTCCGTGGTGCATACAGCGTGGTGGAGTATGCACTAAACCCCTCAATCGAAGGGGTTTCGTGCATACTCCACCACGCTGATCGACTGTAGGTTGACGGAGGCCAGTGTTTACAACCCGCCCAAAGGCCACTGACGTGTGCTCTGTGGTCGAATGGCTAGGTCACTAGCAAAGGTCACTTTGACTCCGAGGTCGCGGTTTCGATCTCCGCACTTGACGAATATTTGTGTGCGTGAACATGTCTGTTTGTCTATTCTGGGTGTTTTCTCTATATTATATGTATTTATTTACAAAAATATGTATTTATGTACATATATCAGTCATCTGGTACCCATAGTACAAGCTTTGCTTAGTTTGGGACTAGATGGCGTTGTGTAATATGTCAAGGAATATTTATCTAAAATAATCTTTTTTTTTTCAAAACCATTGCTTAACCTACAATAAATAAATAAAATAAAAATAAATACCCTGTCTTTGTCGTCGTATAGTGAAGTAAATTAATTTGTATAACATTGACTTTTTCAGGTACCACACAGTTCATAACGCAAGCTCAGGCTCAAGCTTTAAATGCGCATCAGGTGAGACGGAAATCGAACGCGGACAGTTCATAGTAAACAATTAGAATAAGAGACTTGCCCGTTTAGTGAAATATTTGTACATACACCGATATAATAGGTAAATTATAATATTGTAGGCGTATTACAACCAATTAATGACGAAGCATCCGCGTGTGAATAGTGTACCGAGGTTGAACATTTTACAGCGAAGAATTCTACCACATTTACTATGCAGACTCAATTATCGCATGGACGTGTAGTATTTTTATAATGCTAACTGCTAAATCTGACAAAAAATACCGTTATTAAACCAAGTATTTTTAAATCTACAGTTTAATATCAAATTTGGATACGATGCACTTAATTTTCTTTTTAATCATGTAATCGTACATTTTATTTAGTCAATTTTTTTTCTATACGATATGTCAATCATGTATTTTTTATTATTCGCAAGGTCACAAAAAAAAACAGATATGAAATTTTAATTTTATGCCATACCTGACATTATGTAGTAATAAATTTGATCATGACACGAATTGTGGCTACCTTTAAATTTAAAGTGTTATTGTTGTATTAAAGTGTTGAGATACCTTATTATTGTAACTAATAAAATTTTATTTATTGTTGGACTTGTTGGTAACGAGTGTAAATACGGATGTTGTTGACGGATTGTGGAGGGAATTGTTAAGTTGTCATATAATACATACGAACTAAACGTACAACGGGGCTAGTACATTAAGTCAGGCAAAGTCTGCGCACGTTGGCTTATTGGATAATATAACAACTATTTCCAGATTCCGTATTACTTAAATGGTGATACGTTCACTCGGGACTGAGCACATGCCACTTAAAAGTGCTAAAAACGGCCGTTTTCAACGATACATTTTGATTGCCGGTATAATGACGTAAAAATACTTTTTTGTCTTGGTAACAAACTGGGCATGGGTATTTTTGATTTATTTTCTACGCTAGGATACGATTTTTTGTCCAGATGCGCCACTTTCGCTGTACTAAAGGGGGAAATATTGGATTTTTTCGTTAATAGTTTTTGTAAAATAACAAATATTTTGATAACAATAATTTTGAGAAGCTCAATGGCGTCGGCGCGCTGCTGTTGTTATTAGATGACAGTCGTTAAGCCAACTCCGTGGCCTTTAGGCGTATCGGAAACACTGGCCTCCGCCAACCCGCAGTTGAGCAACGTGGTGGTGTATACTCTAAACCCCTTCGATTGATCCCAGTATTCTAAGCAGGTAGATAAGAAAAATGCTTCTAAATCTTTTTTACATGGAACGCCGTCCGGACATAAAACGTTCACGGGGGTAGTAATGTTATAACCGACAATTTTAGAAACACTTAAATAGTGTTTCTAAAATTGTCGGTTAATTGGTTAATTGATTCAGGTGTTAGTTTGCGGAAGTCAAATTTACAGGCAATTTACTTGAATACCTGTCTGTGAAGTGTGCTCAAATCCCAGTGCGCGTTACTATATTAAGGTAGGCGCGCAAGATGAATGCAAGTTGGGACCTGAGGCGAATATTTCTGGATAAATTATACAGTGCTTTCTATATCTCGTAGTGCACGGAGATGAGCGGCACGTGACTAGCTATCTCTTTTGGCTTTTAATGTCCTATTTGTTATGTTGCCTTCTCTCACGAAGCGAAGTCAAATCCTAAAACTACTCTTATTAATTTCTTTTGATGAATTTTTTTGTGAGTTCAAAGGTAGCCGTAGTTTAACCCCTCCGCGACGTCTTCACAGTTCATTGCCTTTTTTGTAGGTCGCCGCGATTAATCCTAGCTACACAGGACGACAGTGGTGGCAATGTGTGTTTGGCTTGTCGCGAGAAGTCCAAAACTAAACAAAGCGAGTATTAGACTCCTCGAAAAGTATATAATTTTTATACACATAGAAAATATCCAGATCATGAAGACATGGTTATGTACATAATAATCTCTTATGCGGAAATCGAACCTTCGATCCTTGGTGCTCATGGGAGCACTTCCCTCTGAAGTCTCTTCCGTTTGAAGACGTTCCACCGTGCAGTGTACTCGCAGTGACGCCCTTGTTCATCTTGCTGTCATACCTATGCCGTTTTTGATGTAACCCCATTCTTCAGCTCTGACTTAAACACGCGTCAATTGTATATTATTGCGTATGACTAAGCCAGCCCGTACCCAATACTGTAATGTCGCCTTTTCACTTGTAAGTTGCTTTCGTAAAATTCGTAAAAGTAATTTACGGCTGTTTGGACACATAAACTAAACAGTAAGTATAATGTTTATGTAAATTTTGTGAATTTAACTTGTGTAATTTATTACAAACCATCATTTACACTCACTAGAATAAAAAATGCCCTCTTATCGTCAAGTTCATGCATGAGTTGCTAAATATGTTATCATTTCAAATAATTATCCTATTAAATTATATATACCCTCTGGAGTTGTATTAAACATTTCACTAAGTTATATATTAAATTTCTTTTTACGCGGTTTGTGTACTCTTGATTTTTGTAGTCGCATATTATGGGATGTGATTCAAAAGCAGTAATTAAACTTTCTATCTCAGGTGGAGACCATTTTTATTGTTTTGCCATTGTTGCGCAAATTCATTTGTTGTAAGTTTGCGTCGATAAGTAGTGAGATGATTCCATAAGCAAACGCGAATACGTTTAGACGTGTAACTTTCGAACTTTATCAAGTAGTAAGAAATCATGGTTATACATATATGGTTATGGAAATACTGACAAAGAGCTTACCATGATTTCTAAGTAGTAAGTTACCGCGAGTAAAATTTACAAGTGTAAAGGTGACCTAAGACGAATTGAAAATTTATTATGAACACCAATGTAATGCCGCTTCCTTGGCATTCAAATAATATTTTTTTTAACATTAACGTTAGGCATTGTATTCAAAACATATTGTCTCGACTTTTCTTTGTCGACGGAACTTCTCAGGACCGTTCTCAAAGATATAGAATTGGTACTTAATTGTAATAACTTATGAATCTAAATGTAATAAAAATACATATTATAACAGTATTAAAACTGAAATCACTGTTCGCCAAACATTCTGAATTACCAAGTTTTCTGAAGTCATTAAAAGTACAATACTTTTGCAGTGATTGAAGAATCTGTGTTAATAAGTTGTAAATAATGTATGATATAGGTTTTTTAAGCATCACATAAAGAGTATAATAAAAAAAATGGGAGGATGGTAATTATGAAGTCGGTAATATATGCGTAAGGCCTCGTTATGGAGACGTGGAGTGAATCGCGGACGATTGACAATCACTGAGTTAGTAAAGTCGGTTTTACGTGTTATTTTTTTTTCCACAAAGCTGTACACGCTTACATCTTCTTGAAGTACAACATGCAAAGAAAAAAATACTATAGATCTAAGAAATCCCCAGACTGTCCTTTTATTATTAATTAATTTAGGCAGTAAGCGTAATACATAGAAAACTTTGTTTTAACCAATCTACGGTATAGAAACTAGGAATTCTGACCATTTGGTTGGTTTATACACGAAAGTGCCTAGCAAGCGATGGAGAGAACTATGCTCGGGGTGTATTAAGGGACCGAATCTGGAACGAGAACCTTTGACGGAGAAATAAAGTTGTCGACATAGTTCTCAGAGTTGGCAAGTGGAAATGGTAGTGGGCTGCCTCAGGATCAGTGATAGGGAGGGGTCCTGGAGTGAAGACCCCATACAGCCCGCCCGCCAGAGGGCGACAAATATTTGCCCCACTCCCCTCACTCTAGGTGGACAGACGACCTCAGAGGAACAGTCGAAAGTGGCTGTATGCGGAAAGCAGGAGGCTTGTAAATGGTAGTCATTAACGAAGGCCTATATCCAATAGTCGATAGATATAATATCGATAGTTTGTATAATTTTGAGAGGAATCTGGAAGATATTCAGGTACTGCTACCAGAATATCTTGTAGATATACTGTAGTGCATTTATTACCATGAGTTTAAAACATGTGTAATTAGACGCAATAGTGGCGAAATTATTTATTTAAAGGATTGGTTTAAGAGCTGTCCCAAATACCTCCACTAATTGCTCCCTCCATATCAATATCCATTGCAATTGTCGGTGCCATTTCATTCATTCATTGTTTAAGAATTGTTCGTGTAATCGCACCTATATCATCGCAAATTGACAGCATGTGACATTCGTCTGTGCTCTTTGCTAAATATTTAGGTCTTGCAGCAGTAGGTTCACTGTCATTTAAATAGCGGAATTGGACAAGTTTAACATGGCTTCGGTTTTCGCAGTGTGTTCTCCGGTCTGTCTCTTGGTGATTGATGGACCGCGTTTTTTGAAATGTAACCAATATTTGCATCACTTATTATGGAAACATGAACGGAGGAATCCGCACAGTGTTATCTATCTGCAGTTACGCGATGCCATCTTATACTTTATGCACTCTGGTGATTTTCTCCAGTTTAAGAAAATTCCAAATTTTTGTTTAAATTTTCTGCATGCCGCTTATCACAGGTTGCGTTAGTCTCCACGTCTTCATAAACGATAGGCAAGGATATAATGATTACGCATGTTGTAAATAAAAAAATCTTTAGTTCAATTCAAATTGTGAATGATAAAGTATTTTGCAGAGGTATAATACTCAGTAAAATATTGGGATCAAACGAGAACTGTCAAATGCTTATGAGATGTAACGAAAACAATGCAATCTAGATTATATTGTATAGGTATGATGGTCCTTAAGTGTTCAAACTGCCAGCACTGTGCACTTTAGTGGTTTTAATATTGCATAATGTTGTACTTCGTATGAAATATGTTAGCGTTAACAAAAAGGTGACACAATTTCTTATTTTTACAATGTTATTGCGATCCATTATGTTATTCATCATTGTAATTAATTTCCACGCACAATTTGTTTTGTATAGAATTTGTTACAAACTAAAATTGGAAACTATTGACGTAACTGAAAAGATTTTAATTTATGTACCTACCTACTTTATACGTAAAGTACCTACACTACATATACTGTTGCTATATTATTAATTGTAGTTATCAGAGATGTGTTCATATAGGCATTCCGTGATATGCCTAATTAAGTAATTATCCTTCATGTATCTCTAGTATTGCTTGGGCATTTGATAGGTGCGGCCATGTTGCCGAATTTGCAGAAATACTGTGTTGCATATGTGAATATCGTGCGAATTGTTGATCTCATTTATTTACGATCGTATAGCTCAATGTGTAAATGTTTTTTTTTGTAAAATACACTTTATTCATAATGTGTAAATGTCTATTTTAAGAGATAATAAAATTATTATTGTATATATTTTGTAATGGAGATTTTTATACATAATTCAATTTTATTCAGTTCCATGGTTGTATGATGTTTCCATGTGTCAACTATTTTAATTTGTCGCATTGCGTTGTAAATATTAATTTAATTGAGATGTGATATGCATTCTATTTACGTAGTGGTGTATCATAAAATTATATGTATGCGTTGACATGGATTCTTGTATAAATTGGTATTGTAAAAATTAACTTGAGTATGTTGTTTCGACAGAGATTGACGTTTCGGACATAAATAAATAACTTTTACACATATCCCGTTTTAATTTATTTATATATTTGTAACCCCTTGTTTTGAAATCACTCCACCTCATCACTGAATCGTGGGAATTTATTTATATATTCACTTACTTTGGCTGTTTCCGACAGACTAGAATAGAATCACTCCGTCTCTTCCCGTGGGTGTCGTACAAGGCGACTAAGGGAAATACATTATAAAACATCGATCAGGCCTCCCCAACCCGTCTGGCCAGGTGTGCCTTATTTCGGCACTGCCCAGGTTCCAGATCTTGATTTTAACTAGACAAAAAATTAGTCGTTAATTTGTCGAAATTTGTCGCCCAAAGGAAAAAATTTGTCGCTCTCCCGTTTAACGGGAGCTCTTTAAGAGCTAAATGACTGATGTAATAAAAACTGGTTAAGTCAAATCTAACCTACTTTAAAATCTCACATTTTTTTTTAAATAACAGCAAATTGTTATAGGTATCCAATAAAGCAAAGAAATAGAGTTTAATACTTGGTCATAATGTTACTTTGTTCCTATAGATACATATTTGGATTTTGCATAGAACTTGGCACTCATTTAGATCTCCATTCTTTTTGCGGCGAAGCCCACAGCCAAGCACAATTTTTGTATTGAACTAGGCTCTCCTTTTTTACATTTATGTTTTTGGTGGGATATCATTACTTTTTGTAAAGAAAACTACGTATTGAGTCTTAATGTTTTTTCTTGCGTTTCCGCTGCATGGTTTTCTTTTTTATGCCATTGTCTACATTCTCTTGAATGTTAGAGATAATAGTGCGCATTGACCATTCATTCTGCTACCTTTTTAATACACCTCCTGTTTATGCTTAACTAGCCAAGTCCGGGCAATATGGACTTTCTTTTAAGGTACAAAGAGTTCGAACTAATAAATATTATTTCTTATTTTCAAAAGAAATCAGAGAAACGAACCATGGGCACTGATCTTTGTTATTTTAGTGAGACGTGGACTATAAAGTCACTACCATGCATGTATAAACCAACCGACCCGCAAAATTTTAACCATGCCTATGTTTATGTGTTGCTCGGGAGCGCTTTTATGTAGATTTACTTCTGTTCTGTGTATGTGGTGCCGCGCGCCGCCGAAGACACCGTTGGCCGGTTGTTTAGCGCGTATTACAAGTTTTTTGTATGGGGACACCACTTATTTTTTGACTTAACTTTATCTTTATATTTATGTTATATAGCAAATATAATAATACATATATTGGGATAGTTTCAAATATCTGCTTGTAACGTAGTAACAGTTCCAACGCTATAATTAAAAAAAAAATGTATGGGGACCCCCCCCCCCCCCTATTTTTTAACTTATTTTTATTTTTAGATTTTTTCCTACGCTTACACACAATTACCGAGCTAGTTTCCAAATTTCATCCTTCTAGGTCATCTGGAAGTAGGTTAAATTTAGGTACTATAATATGTCAGTCAGTGCTAAAATTTACGACTTTTTGACCTTCATATCTTTATAACCGTTTGAGCTAGCTTCATGAAATTTGGGCTTCTAGATGTCCTTGTGGATATAATTAAACACACGTAGTTTTATGTGTTTACGTTAAAGAGGTTTTGAGTTATAGAAGGGTCAAAAGTGGCACCAAGTGGTTCGTGTAATATTACACTCGGCGCTGGCTAGCCAGTTCCTTTGCTTGAACTTGGCTTGACACACTGTGTCTAGATTTCGGCACTGCCCAAAAAAACTACACCTAGCGAAAATCTGATTTCACCCAGACGTTGCCTTGAATTTGTCGGAAATAAAACACAACTGGTGGATGTGTAATTAAAAAGTTACACGCATTTTAAGAATTCTCATAGTAAGTATAGTCCGAGATCTTGCATCAAAATTATATCATGCACAAAATGGAACAGTAAAGTTTTATTTCCTTCCTTTTTCAGGGTCTGGCAAAGTTTCTCAATTCATACAACTGTTTTATGATCTACGAATGCTTTAGGTGTTCTTTAGCACTACATTAGTTGCTTTTTACGATAGCCATATGCGAATGGGGTGGTGTTATTTTACTCTGCCTACGTTAGGCTTTCTGACTACAACGTGAATATTACATTACAAATTTCGACAAATTAACGACAAATTTTTTGTCTAGATAAAATCAAGATCTGAGACCTGGGCAGTGCCGAAATAAGACACACTCTGGCCAGCGTGGGGAGTGTAGTCCAAATCCTCCAGTCTGGGTCGGAAGAGAGAGAGTCGTGCTCCTGTAGAGGAGACTAAAATGACTTGATGATGATGATGATTTACTTACATCTATTTTAACAGGTTAACAACCCAATGCCTATCGCATTAACATTTCAGTTTCTGCAAGGTTAACATTGTGCTGCGGTTAGACATAGGCATAATGCCATCATTTCCGATAAATTCTATAAATTCCTTATTTGTGCCCAAAATCTAGGCATTTATTTAGTGAATTTATACGTACCTACTTATTGAGAATTTATCGGCATTTTGCCCATCTCTAGCTGGGTGAATAATTTTAAATAACGCTGTTTAAACTTTTCTTTTATTTTTTTAATTGTTGTTAGAAGTTTTCTCGTTTCTAGTCGAGGTTTTCTTTATAGCATGGGGTTCTTCAAAAAGGGACTGAAGTGGTTTTTACAGGATTTGCAACGCGCGTGTGATGTCCATGTCATTACACGCGTGCATAGGCTACGGTAACTGCTTTCCATCAGGCGGACTGTATTCTTGTTTGCCATTTTTAAGTACTGTCAGTATTAGTATTCAGTTTTTCATTATCTTGTATAATTTAGAAATAATTGAGAGAGATCACTTGTCGTGTCCACCCTGTATGTATGTTTGTGTCGTGGTAACTGTCGAATCGATATCGAAATTTAGTAGGTAATGTAAACAGTATTTATGTTTTTTTAAATTACATTTACTTTTTATTAGGTAAAGCAGACGGCCTGCCAGATGTAAAACGGTGACCGTAGCCTTTAGATTCTTGCAACAAATATCACTCGCACACTGCTATCCCCGCTGCCTTCACAGTAACTCCTTTCTCGTAAACTTTCACTCGCAGAAACCTGTTTCTGATAGGAACACAACAACCCTTAAGGCATCCTCAAAGTCACTAGGAAATTATTATTTGGTTGTGGTCTTCTTTGAGGTGTAAGTAAGTCAGTCTTAATACTACCCTATGTTCTACCTCTTGAGAGAGCTGCATTAATTAAACAGCAGATGATGTTTTGCCTCCTTAAAGGTATAGTTGGGCATCGAAATAGCTTTAGTAGTTTTTGGGATATCTTCACCGGAAGCCTTTCCAGTTTCCAGCTGTTTTCAATTCAATTCAATCATTTATTTGCATGAAACATGGTAGTTTAGATGACAATATAATTAATAGAAGTTGTACATCATGTTCCGCTTATTAGAATAAGCATGCAACTTAATTAATTGCGGGTCAATATTAAAAATAAAACATTATCATTAAATTACATTAAATGAGAATACAAAGGAAAATATTAAATTTGATTAAATTTGAATCTGTTCGAGGGCTATCCTAATCTTTCCCACATTGATGTCTGGAATATCTTCGGTTTCGTGTCGGGTTAGCGGGGCTCGGCGATCACTTACACGAACTGCTAATGTAGGGGCAAGTGCATGTGCAGTATAAAGCCATAGAATCTCTCCACCTCCGCGAAGGTTTTGAAGACACGATTCGACCCTCCTCTAGCTTGAGCTTCGACCGGTAAGCCTTTTTAGAAGGACGTCTTCAATTCGTTTAGCATTAAAGACGCGATAGTCCCGCTACATCAGCCTTCCGATCTGCTTATTTAAAGCAGCATACTCTGTCGAAGCCCTAACAGATGCTGTCGCCTCTCTTAGGAGCCACGAGACTGTGGCTTAAGAGTTAGTTGGCAAAAGAGTTTAGCCGCTCGAGCTTTATACTGCCCCCCAAATTGTCTAATGCCGATTTCGTGTAGTGTTTTTCTTATACTATCTCATGCCTCGTCCATGTCCGTAGTGGTAAAGCGTTACCGTAGCCGCATAGACGCTCGCAAAACGAGGAAAGTTGTTCACACGCTTGCAACTCCGCTGACGTAGCATTACCTTAACGTCTGTTGACCTTAGTCACTCCCAGGAACACAATCCTCAATGGCATTGTTATCTAGTTGCAGTATTCTGTGAGGTAAAGGTATTTCCCCAGTCAGGCTCGACATGCATAACGGCAGAATGTACCACGTGCAGGTGAGGTTGGCTTTGGTGCTTATTAAGATGGTGGTGAGCGAGCAACTTATACCACAAAAATCATTACTTCCTTACTAATATTAAAAACGCATTTGCTTATTAATATTATAGGAGCTTGATGGCGTCGTTGAGCGTGTGAGTATAATCGAACACGCAAGTTACGCAACGTCGACCGTAATCTGTCCATGGATGCGTTTATTTATCTCGAGCTCCTTCGTGCCTAAGAGGTTACGTTAAGCCGTCGGTCCCGGCTGTTGTCGGACACACAGATGACATTCGTTAAGACAGTAGCCTTTATGCGGTTTGAATACATTGGCCTCCAACCCCGTGGAGTCAGCTCGAAACTCCTTCGTTTGAAGTTGATATTAATTTGTCGTATTATAAGTATATATAACATAATAATATTATTTGGCACTACAAATAATATAAGCGGTTCATTATTGAGCCAAAGCCAACATCTGCACGTGCACCTCACACTGATGAAAGGAAGCTTTGGCAAAAGAGAGGATTCCACTGATTTTTAAATCAACGGATCAACGTTCATTATGTATTGTACTTTATTACCACGCTTATAATGAACATAGTTGACATGAATGAGCGACGTTCCGGAGTAAGGCCATTCTGTAGCTTATAAAGGTACGTGTACGTGTAAAGGTCCTAGGGAGCGTTGTACGGTGCAAATGAAAACTCAAGGCGAATATCAAGCGTTTGATTTACTTTCGTTGACTTTCATTGACAAATAAATTTAACATAACAAAACAGTACTTAAACCACCGCGAAACAAACCATAACGCGATGCAGCTTTCGAACAGCGCCATCTGTTATTTCGGTGGTGAAACAAATAATACTAAATAAGGCGTAAACATACCGCCCGCCATGGACAACTTGTCCATCACAACAGTTAAAAACAAACTGTGTAATTTAACTATGACATTATTGACAAGTTACTTCAAATAGCAATCAGAACATGAAACATAACAAACTAAAACATGAAACATTTGCAAAAACTAATGCAATGCAAAACAACTTAATGAATACATCTCAAAGATTAGCAATGGACTGTATAAATACTCGTATAACTTAAAGAATACAAATGTTATTCTGATATTTTCATACATAAATTGAGACATATCTGCAAAACATACGTAAATTTTATTCTGTAACTTGTAACACACAAACCTTTGATACAGGTCTTTTAATTACCTTGCCATTACATTTGAGACTGACGACGCGTGCAATCTTGTCCAAACCTTCATGTTTGTGTACAACAATACCAAAAAGCCAATTTGCTGGAGGTAGGTCGTCCTCCTTGACTAATACCACGTTACCAATTTCTGGCCCAGGTATTTGTTCTTGCCATTTCCGACGATGAAAAAATTGCGTGAGGTAGTCCTGAGACCAACGTCGCCAGAAATGTTGCAACATCCTTTGTGACAATTGCCAACGCTTTAAGTTACTAAGGTTACAAACTTCATAATTCACGTCAGGGGCTAACACTAAAGATTCTCCGACTAAAAAATGTCCTGGTGTAAGAGGAGCTGGATCACCAGGATTGTTACTCATTTGAGAGAGTGGACGAGAATTCAAACAAGCCTCGATTTGTGTCAAGACCGTAGCTATTTCCTCGTAAGTCAGAGTCGCGTTACCGATTACACGTTGCAGATGGTGCTTTGTCGACTTGATCCCTGCCTCCCAAAGTCCACCAAAATTTGGACTTCTGGGTGGGATAAAATGCCAGACTGTGCCGTTGTTGGCAAGTGAATCAGCGATGTCTGTTGCTATGCCAGACCTTTCCGCGGAAAAAAGTGACTTTAGCTCCCTAGCAGCACCCGTGAAATTCGTACCATTATCACTCCATATATCGGCACAATGTCCCCGTCTGGCCACGAAGCGTTTAAAAGCAGCCAAGAAGCTATGAGTAGTCAAATCACTTACGGCTTCGAGGTGAACTGCTCTGGTAACCATACAGACGAACAAACAGATGTAGCCTTTATATGAGTGATGACCTCTGCCTTTGGTAGTACGAATGCTGATGGGACCCGCAAAGTCAACACCGCTGCGAAGAAAAGGTCGGCAAGCAGTGACTCTTGCGGATGGAAGTTGGCCCATCAGTTGATGTTTTATGCGAGATCCATAACGAATGCAGCTAATACATTTGCGAACATAAAACTTTGCCAGATTCTTGACGTCAACAATCCAGTATTTACTTCTCAAATAATTGATCATAAGCTGCGGTCCGCCATGAAGTGTTCTCTCATGAGCTTCAGCTATTAACAAATTAGTGAAGTGTGATTTTCTTGGAATCAGAACAGGATGTTTTGTCTCTTCACTCATTTGTGACCTATGTAATCGCCCGTCAACTCGCATAATACCAACTTCATCGATGAATGGATTGAGAGAGGTAAGCTTGCTTTTCTTGTTTACTTTACCGTTTTTAGCTAGATTATCTAAATCGTCTTGAAAATTTAAAACTTGACATTGTCGAATGCATGTGTTTAAAGCTTCTGTATATTCTTGACCAGTAATAAATATTTTTTTATTTTCAGGTTGGTGAGCTGAACGTGTTTGAAGAAATTTCCTGCAGAAAGCGACTACTCTGACTAGTTTTCGCAAAGATGAGTATCTTTCCCACAAACCGAATTCTTCATTTGTAGTAGCATAACATACCTTCTTCGTCTTCCTTTCCTCCAAATTTGTTTCTTCTACCTTCTGCCTGTTGTAAATAATTTTCTCATGCTTCAGCCAATGTGGTCCCGTATTCCACAAGTCATTTGGATACTCATGCGGTCTGAGCCCTCTGGAGGCGCAGTCCGCAGGGTTGTCTTTTGATTGGACGTGTGACCACTGCGTGCTGTCTAAAACCGTTAATATTTCTGAAACTCTGTTGGCAATGAAGGTTTTCCACCGACTTGGATGACTCCTCAGCCAAGCGAGTACAACCGAAGAATCAGTCCAAGCGTGGATGTTTTCTTTGGATATTTGAAGAACAGAAGATACTTCCAGGAGCAGTTTTGATAACAAGACGGCACCACACAACTCGAGCCTGGGAATCGACACTTGTTTCACAGGCGCGACCTTCGTTTTTGCGGTAAGTAAATGTACATGCCGTTCACCATTTCCACTAATTATTCGAGCATATACCACGGCAGCGTATGCGATAGTTGAGGCATCGCTGAAACCATGCAACTCCATGAGCTGATCGTCTGCTCTTGAATTAATCCATCTAGGAATTCGGACAGTGGTAAGTAATGACAACTCGTTCCTGAAAGTGAGCCACTCTTTTAACAACTGGGGTGGAAGTTTATCATCCCAGTCAATTCCAGAAATCCACAATTTCTGGATGAAGACCTTTGCTGTGATAATGGTAGGTGCGATCCACCCAAGAGGATCGAACAACCTTGCCACATCTGATAAAATCTTTCTTTTAGTTATAGGTTCACCTGGCGGCGGCAGCTGAACGGAATATTCGAAGAAGTCAGTGCGACGATTCCAGGTAAGTCCCAGAATTTTCATGACCGAATCTATTTTTAGCTCTAGACTTCCAATTTCTTCCTTACTTCCTTCCTTTATTTTTTCTATTAAGTACTCACTGTTACTAGACCATTTTCTCAGTTCAAATCCAGCCCTTCCCAGTAATTCCTTGATTTCCTTGTAAACCTTTATCCCTTCTTCGACATTTTGACAACCAGTTAGTAGATCGTCTATATAAAAATCGTTTAAAATTCTTTCAGATGCCAAAGGATAATGAACGCCATCGTCTATGGCTGCTTGCTGAAGCGCTTTCACCGCGAGGTAAGGCGCCGAGGCTGTCCCGAATGTTACTGTCAGCAATCTATAGTGCTGTAAGTTGCATTCAGGATGATCTGGATTACGCCACAAGATGCGTTGATAGTCAGCGTCTTCAGGAAAAACCCTCACTTGTCGATACATCTTCGTAACGTCGGCCACGAGGCAGATTGGATGTAAACGCCAGCGTATAATAAGATGTCTGAGATCGGACTGAAGAGTTGGACCTATCATTAGTTGACTGTTCAAGGATACACCATTTGAATCCCTACAAGAAGCATCAAATACGACGCGGGTTTGGGTTGTCGATTTATCTTCCCTGATGACGGGATGGTGTGGTAAGTATATTGCATTTGGATTATCACGTTCTTTTTCAGGTACCGCCTCCATGTGTCCCAAATCTAAATATTCCTGAATTACATTAGAATATTGAAGCTTAAGATTGGGATCTTTTAGTAATCGTTTCTCAAGTAAGTGAAATCTGCGAGCTACAATATCTCGGGAATTACCATATCTGCATGGCTTCTCCTCACGGAATGGTAATTTGACAACATATCTACCGGACGCGTCACGTACGGTAGTAGACTTAAATAGCTCCTCACATCTCTGTTCCTCAGGAGTGAGGTGCTTCCTGGAGTCTGAGTTGTAGCTGTCGGACTCCAATTCCCAGAACTTGCGAAGAAGTTCGTTTTCGTTACACTGGGAATGTAAACTGACAATAGAGTAACAAGATTTTGTTTCATTGTTACTAGAGGAGTTGATTTGACCAGATATGATCCAGCCTAATTTTGTTTTTTGAGCAACTACTGACTCAGATGACCCTCTTATCAGACCCTCTTGAAGGATCTGCGCATATATTTCAGCACCCAATAATAGATCAATTTTATTGGGTACCGTGTAAGTAGGGTCTGCTAACTCTAATGTTGAGAGTTCTATTGAAGCTGGTAGGATGAATTTTCTTTCCGGCATAAACGTAGTTAGCTTCTTTAAAACATGAGCCTTTACATCAACAACAAAGTTGGGGTCTTGAAGTGATTGAATTTTTAAGAATACTACATACTTAGAGGGCACAGAACCCGTCTGATCACTTCCCAGCCCTGAAATTTGACTCCTGCTTGAATACTTTCTTAAACCAAGAAGCTGAACCGAAGCTTCAGTGATAAATGAAGCCTGCGAACCCTGGTCTAGCAATGACCTTAGAGTGATTTCCGTACCAGTCCTTGATTTAACCTTAACTAAGGCTGTGGCCAATAACACTTGACTGTGTACTTTAGAAAAACATGTTACAACATTTCCGGTTTCGCCTTGAGGTGAAGACGACATCGTCGTCGGTACAACATTTACACTAGCCGATTGATTACTACCAACATGAGAATCGACTGAATGTACAACTTTCCTAAGGTGTAATAATGAATGATGTCGTTTTTTGCATATCTTACAACGTGTGGTTTGGTGGCATGAGATTGCAGAGTGATTGGGACCTAAACAATTAAAACAAAGACTACTTGTTTGGGCAAAATTACGTCGCGTGTCTATGTCTTCCTTGGCAAACTTTTTACAATTATACAATTTATGGTTTTCAGAACAGTAAACACATGAAAATACAGTAGATACATGCAATGATTTTGGATTGAATTTCTGAGTGCGATTTGTACTAATGGGTTTGTTTACTTTATTATCTAAAAACTCTAAAGATCTGAAACGTGTTTCAAGAAATTCTTTAAACTCTGTTAATGTGGGTAATTCATCACAAGTCTCGCTAATTTTGACCTCCCATAATTTTCTACTTTCTGAATCCAATTTTAGGCAAATGATATATATAACAATTACATCCCAAGACTCTATATTAATTCCCAAATTTTCTAATGCATGTAAACACTCACTTGTTGTATCCAAAAGTTCTTTAATTGCATGAGACGATTCTGAAAACAATGATCTTTGGCTCATAAATCTTTTTAAAATGGAATTAGCAAGATACCTTTTGTTATTGTAGCGTCTTTCCAATTGTTCCCAACATACCGTATAATTGTCATGAGTAATAGGGACGTGACGTAACAACTGCTCAGGTTCGCCAGTAAGGTGACCTTTTAAATAGTGTAGACGTTGGACATCGTCTAGAGCCTTGTTGTTATGCACTAGTGACATGAATAAATCCCTAAAACTTATCCATTCAGAATATGATCCAGAAAATACAGGTACAGATATCTTAGGAAGTCTGACCTGGAAAGATTGACTATCCGTTTTAGAGTTACATGTAGATGCGCTACTATTGCCATTTAAATCCCGCAACATATCCTTTAACTCGGTCTTATAATCAATATAACTTTCTTCTGTTACATCGTACATATCAGTAGTTACATATGTGGATTTCAACAGTTCCGCTTTATTTGTTCCCTTTACAATTTTTGCATGAGTGTCGGTAAATTGTAGCCAAGCCTTTTCTAAATTTTCTAGCCTCGCTTCTATATAAGAAATTGTAATTCGCTCTTTTGGCGATTTTTTAAAGTTTAATCTAGCCTTTGATATTTTAGATTTAAGATCATCCTGTACACTAATTAATGACTCCATTGTGGTGTATGAATTTATTTACCGATTCTCAAACAAACACAAAAATACAAGTAGGTACTACAATAATGTTGCAGTATGACACAGGTAAGTATATCAATAATTATTTATTTTTAGTTAGGTACACAATACTCGAATAACCAACAAATCCAATTAACACATATTAAAATATTTTAAAGTTCATTAAATTTTGTTTGGATACTGAAGACTGATGCACAAATCCAGGAGAAAGATTGTAAATTTTTTAAAGTTTCAAATTCCAATGTGTTGCAGAACCGATGTGTGAATTTTATAAGTCCAATAGATGCGTAAAATTTTACAAGTCCAAGATTTATGATGCGAAATTTTTCTAAGTGTTTTTTACTTAGAAATTGAATGAGTGAATTTTATAAGTCCAGTAGAACAAATGCGTAAAATTTTACAAGTCCAAGATTTTTAATGCGAAATTTTTCTAAGTGTTTTTGACTTAGAAAATTCTGACCAAAATCGGGCATAGGTTCCCCGTTAGTTCACTTTTTCTTGGATTATTCTAAGTCCTAGTTGCTTCTACTTGTTAGTTAAATCTTGAAAATTTTACAAGTTGAAAGTACTTACAGTTTGTTTGCCACTCATGTATACACTGCACTCACACTAAACTTGCTTCAGACCCGATGAATACTTCCTTGACAGCTAGCGCCCTCTTGCGGCGGACGGTCAAGGTACCATCAGCGGCAATCCACCACTGCGTCGGCGCCTGTGCAGTAGGAACTTCCCACTTGCCACACGAAAACAGCTTCTATCCCGGCTCGTTAAGGACCAATGTAAAGGTCCTAGGGAGCGTTGTACGGTGCAAATGAAAACTCAAGGCGAATATCAAGCGTTGATTTACTTTCGTTGACTTTCATTGACAAATAAATTTAACATAACAAAACAGTACTTAAACCACCGCGAAACAAACCATAACGCGATGCAGCTTTCGAACAGCGCCATCTGTTATTTCGGTGGTGAAACAAATAATACTAAATAAGGCGTAAACATATATTCTGTTGCTCTACACAAGCATTTGCTTACTACTACCACACCCTGGCCACTCCATACAAATGTGGCGTCGTTTACTACTACATAAACAATGATGTCTGTACAGAGAGCGAATGAGCGTGTATGCGTGCGGCGCCATACAAACTGTTCCTGATTTGTCTCAGAGGGGAGGTGAGGTCGACATGAGAGAGCGGCAGGGAGAGGCCATACTGTACGTAGTACTATTACTTATACTGTGCTACTACCGTACACTTGCTACTACAATACATAAACATATCACGGGATCGATGATTTTTCCATTAGTATCTAATGGTGTTCCCAAGGTCTTTGGAAATATTCAGCTTTATCGGAATTTGGGTATCTTTGAATCCGCAGCCAAATAACACCACACGAATTTCATGATTTTTTGACCCTCCCCCCGTCCTTGTCACGCCTAATCACATTTGTGACACTCCCCCCCTCCATAGTGTGACGTCACATATTTTGCAAATTTACATCTAGAGTTGCAAATGTTTTTGAGTTTTTCGTTAATAGTTAAAGTTCGTGTTAACACTTAGATTATAATAGATTTTGAAATGTCACGTCACAAAATTTAGGACCCTCCCACCCCCTTAACGTGTGACGTAATTTATGGATGGCCCCTATGTGTTTAGTTAGGCTATGTTATGATATTTCACATAGACATATTTTATTTTTTTATGGGTATTGTATATTGTATAAATAATTACAACAAAATTATTTGGTTAAAAAAGTATGCCTTTTTATTCTTTCAAATAGTCTTCATCTAAATTTATAAGAACATTGGACACAATCGAAGCTTTTTTACCGATAAATAAGTATAAATAATTTCATATTCACATAAATCGTCTTATTTATACATACATTACATTTATTTAATATCAGTCCTCTCAAAAGGTCCATTCTCTCCCTGCAAATTAAATTTTATTATTTACATAGCGATAGGGATTCGCGTCTACCGTACATACATACATCAACAATTAACAATTAATAGAGACTATTTACAAAATATATTCACAGTCACTCGCAGGTTCATTCGTCACCGTTCACTCGCGTCGACTTCGCATTCACTCGATTTGGCATATGGATGGCGGCTCGTCACTAGCAGTCCGTGGAGGCGAGCCACCAGGCGGCGCAGGAGCGCTTCCGGCGGCGGCGCTCAGCGCGCTCGCCGCGGTCGGCGCGCCGCTTCACGAAGCGCACATTGTACGGGTCCTCGGCCAGCTCCGGGTAGCGCGCCACGTCGTGTACGTACTCGCCGTCGTAGCCGGCCGCCGCGCCCGCCTTCTGGATCTCGTCCAGCTCGGCGGCCGACCAATCCAGCGCGCCGCCCAGGCCCGCGCGCAGCGCGTCCCGCTCGCGGTGCCACGCCTTGCGCACGGCCGTAGCGCGCGCGTGGTGCAGCAGCCGTTGACGCTCGCGTTCCGCGCTCGTGCCGTATCGGACGTTCACTACACTCGTCGTCCCGTGGATCTTCACGTCCGCGTACGACCGGCCGCCTTCGGCCACCTCGTGGAACGTCACGTTCAGTTTTCCCTGCATTCGCTTCAATTGCTGCTTGTCGTCGGCGGCGCGCCACGTCTCCTCCTTCACGAAGTAGAACACGTCCTGCTGGTCGCCGTGTACGACGAACGAGAAAGGCAGGAGGTGTGATCGGTTGAATACCGACGTGTACACGTCGCGGTAAATGGCGTTGGCGGACGGCACGGCCGTGACGACGGCACGGCCGCGGGCGTTTCGAGAGACTAGGATGCCGCGTCCGAATGGTGGTTCAGAGTCAGAGCCGATTCGTTTCGGAGCCAGGTTAAGAGCGTCCGTTTTGAGAGCGGACATTTGCGGAATCGAGAGGCTTCGGAAGTCCGCTATTCGCTTATTGGACATGTGAGAGAGGAAGCCCGACTCGATGGTGACACTGGGCAGCAGCGACGTGGCGGAGGGCAGAACGGGGCTGGCATCCGTGGGTGCTACGCCCCATACGGGACGACCTCGGGGTATACTCGGCAGCACGGAGCCACCCGGAAGTTCATCAGGATATAGTTGTGGAGCTAGACTCTTTGTATCGTAGCCTAGTAACTTCAGCCAGGATAAATGATCTGCAACAATAAAACATTCAATTAAGAAAACAATTGAATCAGGTTTATGAGGGATGAGTAATTCATGTGATATAAAGAGTAATGACAGTAAGCGTATAAAGTCCAATTTGCGATAATCACCTGCAGGTTTCTTGTTTTGAGGTCTCACATTGATTGGATCGTTTCCGTTGAACCTGTACAGATGTAACTGAGTTGGATTATGTATTCTTTCGATTAAGTTTTCCCACAGGGGCGACATCCACTGTCCTATGAGGGGATCGTACACTTTCCCATTTGCCATGTGTACTAATGACGTCACTTGATCTAGTAGACCACCGCAGAAGTCTACTGGCAGATATAGGTAGGGATTGGAATCGTAAACAATGTGACCATATGGTGATCTCATTATCTCTCGAATGCCTTCACCATATTGATTGAAGACCATCACAGGTGTTCCGCATTGATCAGTTGCAATGTAGTACTTATGCCTAGCAACCTGTAACAAGAAGGGTTTAGAATTAATTATACCGAATTTTGTAGATCAGGAAGTAATTAATATATTTTATTTTTGCATATGTGCTAAAAACTTTAAAATAATATATACACATTTTTTTATTATATACCTGAGTATAAATAAGATGTCCTCTGTCATCATAGACTAGTGTCATAAATCTATTTTCGCGTGGAGAATAAATGTGGCTAACTTCGTGAGGCTTTTCCTTATTGGTGTAGAAGAATTGGGTAACATTTCCGAAATTGTCTTTTCGAGTGGACAGCCTGGAAGAAAATAGAAGATCAGATATGATTGCAAAGTAAATACAAATGTGATAAGTTTGGGTATTAAAAATTAAGAAATAAACTACATACCTATCTAAATGATCGTAATAATAGCGCACATCGAATCTCCCTCGTTTACTAGCTCTTATTAGAAGACCTTTAGAATTGTATTGGAATCGTTCTTCTCTAGCATTCTGTGAGACTAAGCCTCTACTGTCATATCTGTATTGACCTTCGCCGAACTTGATAATACGGTCCATGTCGTTGTACTCCATGGGTATTGTGTTTCCTCTGTAAGTCAACGACAACATGTTGCCATTGTCATCGTATCTGAAGCCCCAAGGCTCCTGGGCTTCTACACCAGTTAGTTGGCCGTCACAGTCCCAAGTATAATTTTTGACATTAGTGTAAGTGTTGACTCCAACATTTCTTGTATGAGTCCTGGTTTGAGATATTCTGCCATGTCTGTCGTAAGAGAACTCCATTCTGAAGACTTCCATTCTGTGAATATTGACAGTAACTTCTTTTTCCAAGAACTGTTCATTTAGGTTTCTAGAGAATAATGCAATCCCATCATAGACGGATGTTTCGTTCCATTTCTGTTTGGAAACAGTAAACTGACCCAAAAGTTCTGGTTCTCCAGTTTTTGGGTTGTACACAATATGGTGCGGAATGAGTGTTTGACCCCCTATTCTACCTTGGACAGAAGTTATTCTATAATTGTTGTCGTATTCATATATTATCTTGGCGTTGCTAAGCCCGGTTTTGGCTCCGTAGTCGAGCCTTTCCTCCACAAGAAGTCCACCAGTGTAAGTTGATTCCCATCGATAGTCCACATCACGATCCACGTGTAATATTTCTGAGGGAAGACCACTATTTTCTGCGTAATGTATCTGCGTTTGACCATCACCATGCACAACTTCAGATACCTTATTCGTTGTGAAATATCGATACACTACCCTAGCACCGTCTCCAGGAAAAACGGTTTGCAGGAGTTCACCAGTGTGCGAGTAGTGTTGCAAGTATTTCTTCGTAGAACCCGGTGGGGTATATGTTGCTCTCAAAAATCCTATAGACGGCTGCACACTAAAGGAGTGATTAGTTCCTGAGGGTAAAATTACATGGGTCAATCCACCATCATTGTCGTACACATATTTGAAACTTCTCTGACTGGCTAAAGTGATTTTGGAGACGAGATTGCCTTCGTTGTAATAAATGAACTTAGTTCCATCTTGTGGACTAGTAATTTCTGATAGCATGCCATGGGGATCGTAACTATACGTTTCTTCAGTTTCTCCCCATTTCCAGCCATTGATTCTGTAGAACCTGTCATAAGATATGTTTAGAGGAACTCCGGCACCGTGAGGATTGAATGAAAGTGGTAAACCAGCGACGTCGTAGGCTATAGTGAATAAGGGATTCCTGTCTGCATTAAAGAAGGTTTCTCGGCTCAGAAACTGATCAAATTCTATAATCAGAACTCTAGAATCATTAACCCATATCTCACGGTTCAGCGTCTGTTGTGGATTTCTTACATCTCCTACAAGACTGTATAATGAATACATATTGTTTATTAAACCATCGCCGAATGTCGTAGTTTGATGTGACCACATATGAAGCATTTCAGCTTCAATGGGTAAAGCAGCTTCTAATAGCGGATGTTTAGCTGCAGCAATACTCTCAAACTTTCCACCCCAAGGAGTATCAAGGAGTAAAGTGTTGTTAGTATAAATTCGTCCTTCAGTAATCTGTTTGCCATTATTGATAGTGATCTGTTTGAACGACTGTCCATGTAGAACGTATTCACATTTCTTAGCGACGCCAACAGGAATATTACTTGACGGATTTGAAACAGTTACTGCTAATCCGTAATTTTTAGCCAATCCAGATGAAATGTGGACTTGTTCTCCTGAAGGCATTATTATCTTCGTTACACGGCCAAGCTCATCGTAATTATAGATTACTGTGTCGCCAGCCTAGAAGCAATGAAGTACAATATATTAGAAATGTGAAATCATGGCAATATCAACGAAATAATAAGTTGATATCCATTAAACTTTAAGATCCGTTAATATGAAACATGTTTAATAAAATAAAAGTGATACTTGAAACTTGAAAAACGAAATGTTGGTGTAAAACTGTAGATACTAAAATACATACCCCTGATCGGCTGTTCAGAAGTCCGGTATTTGCATCATAATCAAGTTCAAATTCAGATGTGCCTTTTTCAGTAATTTTCGTCAAATACCCAATCCCAGATATCTTCAGCTCGAGTTTATGGTCTTGCGTATTTTCTATGGAGCTGACAACATTACTATAGTCTCTCAGAAGTTGTATTTTATTTCCCGATGCATCAGTTACCGTGGAGAGTTTTCCAAAGCTAGTATTCTTTGAATATAGGAAGGAGTATCTCGTCTTTCCAGATGTTAAATCTTTTGTAGTGATGTGTTGGCCATAACGGTTGAATACGTAGATTTCAGAGGTAGGTGGATTCGGTATTCTAAATTCACCATTCTCGTCGTGTGAAGGAAGGTAATGTTTAAGAGCCAATATGTGTAAGGAACCTGTGAACAATTATATATACCATGAAATCTAATCCCTAACAATAATTACCACCAGCAATTTGCCATCAAGCTAAATTAGGTATGTATGTCAAGCGACAGTACAACTGAAACTCAGATTGAAAAATATCAATATCAAATAAAGGGTATAAGGGTTATCTAAAAGGTTTATAAATATAATTTTTACCTTGATCAACCACATTTAGAACACCATCTGGAGTAACAGCGAGAGCAGATATTGTTTGGAACTTGGCATTTGATGATAATAGAGTTTCAGTGCTAGTCGGTGGTTCATCTCCAGCGGCTACGCTCAATTTACAAGGACAGCCTGCTCCTTCATCTCTTGAATTAATAGGTACTGCTGTCGCTGATAAGGATGTATTGCACTCACAACTTAATTCTTTCAAGTTCTCTTGTACTTTCCCAGCGAAATGCATAATCTTTCCAGATGGGTCAATAGATTTTATTGCGTTTGATTTCTTGGAATCTGATTCTGCAACGTACAGAATACCACTAGGAGCGAATGCTAGTGCCAAGATTGTGCCCAAACTTGAATCTTCCCTGAATTCAGTATTAGTTCTATTCGTAACCTTTGTGATTGGCTTGCCATCGCTTCCTAAACGACAATGTGATGGTTGTCCAGCAACCACCTTGATTTTCATATCTACAGTCAGTTTTAGTATGATTCTGTCGTCTATGAAGTATAGGGATCCGTCCAGCGGAGATAAGGCTACACCTGTAGGCCACTGTAGTTGAGCTTCATAAGGAGCAATGGCGCCTCGGCAAGGGACTGGTGACCAGTGGTTGTGATGTCCATGATGTCCAACGAGAGTATGAATGATTCCGTTTGGATCTACAGCTCTGATATTAGTTCCATCGGCGATGTACATAGTTCTGTCTGCTGCTATAGCCAGTCCTATAAACAAGAATAAAATTATTAACATTGCTGATATAAAAATAGTTTTCTAAAATAGTATTTTTATTGTTGAATAGTTTATAACTAAAGACTAAAGATTTACTAACCTTTGGGATGAGCCAGCTTAGCCTTGATGGCAGGTCCTTCATCGCCACAGTTGGAGTCGTCTCCCGGAACGCATCTATCGCCATTTCCAACTACAGGCTCCGAGTTAGCAGCAGGGTCCCGCACTTTCTCCAGAACCAGTACTTTCCGGACCTGATGTCTTTCAGAGTCAGATATGTAGAGGTTGCCGTCCGCAGGTGATATACAGATGTAATACTGATACGCGACTTGAGTAGTCCTGAAAAATATACACAATACGTAACAGATTTTTCACTAAGGACATAGCAAAGTCGAACGATGTAGCTATGAAGTGGTAAAACTATTTGTGAAGCTATTAAACTTTTGGATTAGTATTTATAGTTTATAAACATAGTTCATGAGATTATTTTTTGTTCTCTAGTAAAAATATACATTTCCTGTTCTAAGTAAAAATTGACAAATATTAATAGAAGACTAATATGCTCTTCGCGTTCTGGTTCTCTACCGGTGGCAGGTTTTAGTTTGCATTGGAAAATATTTGTTATAAAATCTAGATTTGTTATGTTTTAGTTCGTTTGTTCATATTAACCGTTCCTACGTAATGTACACACATGCAATAAAAACTTGATTGTTTTTATATAGTACTTACTCTAACTGAAGTACAGTGGTGACTACTCCTTCAGGCGTGATGCGTCTGACGTAGTTGAAATCTCCGACGTAAAGCGACCCGTCAGGGCCTGATGTTAGTGCTGTGGGCGTTAGGAGGCGGGAGTCGGCTGCTTTGCCGTTGCAGTGGTCAGGACAGTTCAGAGAGCGTTGCAGACCTGTTCCCATTACCACCTAACGAGAAAAATAAATCTTCAGTTAGATTCTTGGAACAGTGGAGTGTTGTGAGGTAGGAATAATTTATAAATATCTTGAGACTTTAACGGCCAAAAAGAGTCTATAAGAATGTAAGGGCACTAGTTTTTATATAATTTAAGCTTACCTGGACAGTCCTAGGATATTGTTTTAAATGCAGCAGTGCTCCGTCGCCCTTCTGAAGAATGCCTTCATGGAAGTTGTAATGGTGGTGGATATCCAGCCCCCAGCCGCCAATGTCTGATATGTCCACATCAAAGCCTGCCAGAGTCGCCGTTTGTGTTTCCCAGACGATCGACGCGCAAGATGAATATTCATAGCCGATTGAAATTTTCGCTTGGGCTTGACCGTAAACCTGAAAAGTACGTAATGTGTTAAAATGTGTAAAAAGAAAAGGCATATCTGACTGGAAATTACAGACCACGAAGAGCTCAAGCCACTGCATGGATAAGGCAGAAAGGCATACAGATGGGTATTGTGAGATAGGTAGGAATAGATACCCTAATAATATTTTTTTGCATTGGATACTGTATCTCTTCGAGTTTATGATGTCCCGGGCGAAAGCTTCTTTCAGAAAGAAAGTTACCTCCAGATTTCAGTTAAAGACAAATTCTACTTACCTACTTCTACGTATATAGCCAATGCCCACCTCTATTCTAAATGAGTATGGATGCTTGGATATTCGGATAAATGAATTGCCGTTTGTTAGTCTGTCACGTGTAAACGGCCAAATGGATTTTCATATACATATATTGGTATGTTTACATAATATGATTTACATTAAGATACAGAATATTTTATATTATTCCGTTAGTGTGATTACGAGGGTCGAAGGCGCGGGCAGTTTCAAGTGCGAAATATAACTATAAATTTGATTTAGAAGAACAGACTCTTACCTTCTGTTTATAAACATTTCGTTTGTTCCACGCGAAGACATGGGTCAAGTCAGGGTCCGCTTCGTAAGTGTGTGTATGCAGCGAGCCTTCGATTTCAACGCGAACGTGGACGCGAGCAAGCGATGCCGGTACTATGCGCCGGGTCAACTGCACGTGCACGCAGGAAAGGTAACCAGCCGCTTGAGATGACCTGTACGTTAGCTTGACCGAAGAGCCGGGGATGCCGATGGACTCGCTCACGATCTGTATAAAAAAATTAAACGCGTTAAATCAACCGCAATACAATAAGTAAGTACCTACCTATAACGATTTGCACGCATTGTGAATTTTAGGTACAAGTAGTCGCCAACGACTAAAATACTTTTGTCATTGTAGTGATGGCGTGAAAATCATGAATGTGGTTGAACATTGTGTGCGATGAGAGTGTGACTTTTTCTCGCGCAATAAAGTCGTTCTGTTCAAAGGCGAAACTTAATTTGTTGCATATTATTTAAAAAAAAACAAAATTCAAAATATCTTTATTCCTTGAACTTTATAAAGCACTTAGAAACGTCATACAAATTAAATATAAGAACATGTATAAATCATTACTACTCTAAATTTTCATCACACTATCTTGAATGTGAAAGTGAATTTAAGTGCCAGTTCCGGCGACGGGGCTTCTTGAGAAGAACTGGCAAGAAACTCAAGGCCGACTCATTTAATTGCCAATATCGTTACATTAAATACAAATACAATCATTAACATAACATAACAAGAGCAATTCATTTCCAAATACTTTTATCATTTATGTAATCTGAGATACAATAGTAAGCCTTTTGACATAGTCTAGTTTTGATATATTTCTTAAATTTACCCATGGATAATTTAAACGCGTCGTTTGGAAGTTTATTGTAGAAGCGTATGACCTGGGAACGAGTTAGAGATTTTATGGAGCCTAGTAATATGCACAGCGAGTTTGTTTTTATTTCTTAAATTTAATTGATGGAGATCACTGTTTTTCCTAAATTTGGTTTGATTTTTATGAACGTAAATAAGATTTTCATAAATATATTGAGAATGTAATGTCATAATATTTATCTCTTTAAATTTATTTCTCAGTGTCTCCCTGGGACTCATCATATAAATAATCACGGATAGCTCGTTTCTGGAGCACAAAAATTGAGTCTACATCCGCGGCACTACCCCAAAGCAATAAACCATATGACATAATGCTGTGAAAATAGCTAAAATAAACTAAACGCGCAGTGTCAACATCAGTCAGTTGACGTATTTTCCTTACGGCGTAAGCTGCTGAGCTGAGTCTACCCGATAACGTTTCTATATGTGGGCCCCATTGTAATTTAGAGTCTAATGTTATACCAAGGAAGACAACCTTATTGACCAATTCCAATCTCTCATTGTCCATCACCACACTGGTTATTACTTGTTTAACATTTTTTGTAAAAAATCTAACATATTTGGTTTTACTACCATTTAAAAGCAGGTTATTAGCACTAAACCAGTTTACTATTTTTGAAAGAGCATTGTTTACATCGTCAATTTCTGATTGTTGTCTATATACTATTTCATGATTATTCTTTACAAGATGAGGTAGATCATTAATATACACGAGAAACAGGAAAGGGCCCAAAATAGAGCCTTGTGGCACCCCCATCGCTACAGCTGATCCATGTGATCGCTTTCCATTAACATCTACTTTCTGAACCCTATCACCCAGATAAGAAGTAAGAAGATCAAGAGCGATGCCTCTTATACCATAGTGGTGTAATTTTCTAACTAGAGTTTCATGCTGCACACAATCAAAAGCTTTAGATAGATAGATTAGATAAGTCACAAAACACCCCATAGGCGTCCCGTGACTCCTCCCAAGCCTCATATATACATTCTAGTAATTTTACCCCAGCATCACATGTTGACAGTCCACGAGTGAAATCGAATTGTTTAGTGTGCAGCAGATTATCTTCATTAAAGTATTTAAGTCACTGTGCGAGAATTAGTTTTTCAAAAATTTTACTAAATGTAGGTAGTATTGATATTGGTCTTAAGTTTGTGGGGTCTAATGTACTACCTGATTTAAAGAAAGGAATAATGTTGCTCAATTTCATCAAGTCAGGAAACACACCACAACCAATACACCTATTAAATATCACAATTAAGGCGGGAGTGCCCCATAGATCTGCCGTTTTCTTAATATTAAGTGATTTAAATGCGACTTTAAGATCAGACCCATTAACATGACGGAAATGAAAATCGTTATAAAATTCAGGCACATTATCTTTTATTAATGACTCTGCAACGGAGGTGGAAGAGCCCAAAGCACTAGTTAAAGTGACAGGGAAAGAAGAAAAAAATCTTTCAAAAGCATTGGCAACTTCTAAATCTGACTTGGTAACATGCCCATCGATACTTAATTTAAACTCTGAATCCTTTATCCTGCCCTTCCCAGTCTTTTCATTGATAACCGTCCAAGTGGCTTTAATTTTATTACTACTATTTCTAATTTTTGATTGACAAACGCGTTTGAAAATTTTCCAGTATGTTTTTACATGTTCTTTAAATTCCTCACTATTATTGAATTGTCTTTCATAGTATAACATGTACAAAGTTTGCCTACTCTTATAAATACCTACGGTTGCCCAGTCACCAAAGACGAGGCTATTAGTAAAAGTAATTTCCTTGGAAGTAAATATTGAATTAAATTCGTGAAGAAATGCATTAAAAAATGAATTATACATCAAGTTAGGTTCCAAGTCATTATCTAAAAAAGGTAAGTTACTAGTTAGGTTTACTCTCATACGTTCTAAGCGACTAACTGATACAGGCACAAAAGTATTTTTTGTCTTGACTACAGACTACTACTTCGTTTAAGTATGAAATTATCTAAAATTAATGATAGCATTATTCTTGACCCCCATGGGGATACGCGTCCATATCTGTTCACGATGAACATATTGAGGTATATACCTCAAATTTGATCTACTTGAACTGGGAAAGTGAAAATCGAAGTTTCGGACGAAAATTAAGATATTTTCAGATACGCATTTCATTCTATTGGATTGTAAACTTGCTCATATTATATAAATGTGAATTTTTCATTCAGCAGGGCCTAATATACTGTCGAAGTAACACAATAAACATGAAATATTGTCATTCGTTTTCTCATACACCCTACAAAATATTTTAAGAAAAATAGTACTTTCGGCTGCAACTTTGGATTTTCAATTCGAGTACGCTGCCTGTGCTTTTAGTCTGAGAAACATATCTCTGTTTCTATGCGAAAACAGATAAGGACAATAAAATTATTCTTACTGACGAGATGTAGATTAATATGTCGACACGAGTAAAAAGGGTCGGAGAAGGTCCAACAATTTCAGTCAAGCATAAAGCGCATTAAACGTCCATACATGCTCGTCTAAGCAAAAATTTACGTTCTAAACTTGACCGTCTCTTGTACCTTATTCCATAGAAATTAACAAAGAGAATATAAAGTCATAAGTAAGTGCTCAGTGATCAGTAGGTACATGCGTTTAGTAGAAATACGTTTGCCGTGCACTGCGCATAATGTATTCTGGATCGAAGCGCGACAAAATTACGTATTATGAGAGAAACACTTATTCTTATTATTTAATTTTGTTACGTTAATTCTCAATATCACTGAGCTCTGTTTATATTTCTAGATAATTTCCGATAACATTATGATGTACTTAGTATTTTTCGAGTTGAAACAATACTGCGAGTAGGTACAGTGATTGGACGTCGTGTTGCAAAAATCTAAGTGCTTATTAATTAAAACATATTTCAATGTTTCGGCTACACAGTGTAAAGACATTTAGAGGTTGGGGTGTATGCTGCTTACGATATTTTTAATGCCAAATTCGACCTAACTAAACCGTCCAGCACCCCACAGAATAGCGAACACGGCAATGGTGGAATTGAGATATGGCACAGCAATATTTCTCGTTTAAATTACCTAATTTGGTTCCTACCTTCTTCTTGGTGCCCACCTCAGAAGTCTGTAGCTAAATAACGACTAATTATTGAAAGTTGCTTTATTCATGCGTGAGAATGTGGTCACCAAGAAGTTTCTAAGAAAGTGCGATGGAAACCAGCGATCGATATTCCTCCTCTTGCATTTGCACCTAAGCGCATATGTTACGAGAATGGCTTCACTTCATGTGGTCTGCATGCATTTTACCACCCGAGTGCCATAAAAGCCGACAATTAATAAAGTAAGTTACATTGCACACATTTATTATTCAAATTACTTATTACGTAGTTAGCTATTTATTAATTTATTTAATGATATTTCAAAAGGGTTTCTTTCGAACTAGCTAGTAAATTCCACGAATTGGAAACGTTCCGTCTGTAGTATTTCCAGACATGCAACGATTGCACATTACTTTATGGCATGCCGACATAGCAGCGGAATATATAGGATCCACTATATTCTCGATTGGATACACGTTGAATCGATAATTATAGGATATGGTTATTTTGCAACTGTTTATTTTTAATACGACTCGCTTCATCCATTCGAATCGGGCTTCGAATATATCATTTCTATTTTTAGCGCAGTTATAGTTTGATCCATGAAAATTTTATTATACAATTAATGGTTTTGCTACTAAAGAAATGCTAGCATTTGCGTTATGCCATTCAGCCTATATATAAGCATGTATATGTTATTATATGTATAGAAGAGTATATTTAATTTTAGTAATAATCCTATGATATGTTTTTATGTAATTAAGTTCTTTCTGATTGGCGTGCTATGATTTCAGACTGAAGATGTACGTACTATGTTATGTGTATATATTCGTCTTCTATTTCGCTGTAAATTTTGGATGTTTTAATCTATTTCCACGTGTTTGATATTATGGGAATTAAGTATATCATTCGCAAGAATATAGTGTACCTAAACTGTTTTTATAAAAATGCAGTTAGGTACATTATATCATTTCGGAAATAAGTTTGTCTGTTTATTTATTTTATATTTTCAATATTTATTCTTTACATATAGCATGGTTACATAAAACAGTGTAAACAAGAGTGTGTACACGGGCGAGCTTATCACTTTAAGATATTTTTTCCAGCCGACCTTAACAATAGTGAAGAAATATTATTTGGCTGGTAGGCGAAATATGCAAATATGTATACTAGACATTTATTTCACTGTTCCTTCTGAATGTTTTAATCGACTTTCAAATAAGATAATTCTTTTATCTCTGCTGATTACTTAATCTGTAATAATGACGACGACCCTAATTTCAGTAAGAACGCCACCTTGATGCCTTGTGACATAACCATAAGTTTGTAATGGTTTCCTAATATGATTTCTACAAATTAGTTACCTGAGCCTCAGGGTAGATTACGGTGGAGGTGGTGTGTGAAGAGGCAGCAGGGGCGGCCAGTGGGGGCACAGCCACTACCTCAGGCCGTAGTCTTTCATGGTCATGAGCAGCACACGGTGGTACACTCGATTCCCACCACTGGGGCGTTGGCGACCAGTCCAGTCGTGCCGGTGCTCTGTTGATTACAATAATAATATAAAATAAAGTTATGCAGAGTTAAGCCTAGGCGGCTCTAACACATCTCGTTGTTACTAATTCAACAATTCATAAAGTTTATAGGAATTCAACGATTCTTTTTTCTTTCGGGCTCCTGTGGGGTAAGGCTGGCTTACTTGAGAAATGTATCAGTTTAGACTTAGGTCAGTCACTTATTAATGATGGGTAAGCAGTATTAACTTGAGATTCGTTGCTTGACGCTAAGTTTATACTCATTAGAAGCTGAAAAAGTACAGGCAGTAGGGCCGCGGGTTTAAGCAAGTCTTCTTAAGACTAATACAACGGTTTATAACTGTACTAATTTGGTAATGTAAAAAGGTTCATCATCATTTTTAGAGCCTAAGTCAACCTCATCTGTACGTAGTGCACCCCGCGAACTAGCTAACCAGGCTCTGGCGAAATGATTGAAGAATTATCCTTGAGGATTGTTGTTTTACTGCGATTGGATGAGGTCTCCATACGTAAGGAGATGCTGCGGTAGCAGTGAGGGTGCCGACACGTGAGTAATGCTACTTGTATTGTAATCCTCTATGGGTCACGGTAACCGCTTTACATCAGGTGGGCTGTATGATTGTTTGGCACTTCATCGGTCTATATGAATAGAGTATTATCTCTAAATCTCAAATTTTTCAGAGGAGCAATTTTAATGTTTCTTCTAGTATTTAGCTAATATTATTTGGATGGCAACGTGGTTGTGCTCTGCCGCAACGCCCCCTGTTAACATCTATCTATTAAAAGGTCAAAGGACCTTCTGTTCTTCGTTCTTCTTCTTCTTCTAGAAAAATTGCATTTTTTTAGATTCTAATGATGACTGCATTTTAAAGAAAAGGGCGACATCTTGGGTTGATGTTCTGTTCATCAAAGTCAACTAACCTTAGTAAAACTAATCTTCAGATTATTTACTCGTATTTAACTACAAATATTTTCTTAAATTTTTGCTTAGAAATACTAACAATAAGTACTTTCATACGTCAAATAGAACATGTCTCGGCAACCCTTACTCATCCCACTGTTGGGATACGGGACTCCCCTCAATCGAAGAGGTTTAGAGCATACTCCACTACGCTGCTCAACTGCGGTTTGGTGGAGTAGAAATAGACAATTGTTAGCTAACATTACTCATTCCATTTGATTGAAAGAGACAGAGCCAATAGAAATAACATACCTCGGAGTGGGTACTTTGATGCTGTCGTCGGTGAGCTCCATTTCAACTGGCGGTAACACGACTATCTGGTTCCAGGGCACGAAGACAGTTTTTCTTAGAGGCTTGAACGGAGACCGTTGGAACTGAAGAGTAACCGCTCCGCCGCCATTTACCAGCACGTCGAACCTAATAAACGACATAGAGTTCATATAATTGCATATGTTATTATAATTAGGTATTATTTTATTAGTTGATTTCGGCTTGCCGGAACATTTAAAATATTTTTATAATGGAGAGGTAGATGGCGCCATACTGCGTCTTTACACAGCAGTAAACAGAAATGGAGAAATACGTCAATATCACAAATCATCCTGATGGTCGTGGGTTTAATACCTACGGAGTAGGAGCAGGCCAATTTTTCAATTTTAAAATTAAATTTATTATGCTATGTTAGACAGATTACTCTTAGGAATATTAATCACTCATACATAATATAACTAGTGTCGCCGTCATGGAAAGAACCATATATTACCCGTGACTGAAGAATGAAAATAAATCATACTCTATACGAAAATTGTTTTTAATTTATTTCTAATTTTTGGACATAATATGTTATTTTTACATCACTAAGACAATTTTTGATAGAGGCGTGCGTACACGACTATGTAATATAATTGTCTGGAATATTTTGTAAATATAAATATGTGCGAAAGTGTGAAGGATTCTAAATATGTAAACAATTTTAATTAAATTAATACCTGTAAGGTAGTTTTTAGGGTCAAGCGCTTTTGGCTTGACATATGGATTTGTAAAAATCCGCTGGTATAATTTCGCAGGGTCTAATCTCCTGAGTCTAGACTTTAGGGGAATTTCAGAATAAGCCGTATTTGGCCCCGCGAGTCGAATTTTTTATGCTAAGTTGAATTGACTAGGTGCTAGTATTCTATAGTCCACTGAGCAGTTTAAATTCCACTTAATAAAGAACAATAACAATCAGAAACTTCGTCGTTGCATGAAAAGAAGCAAGGTGCTTCTTTTCACGATAACAATTAAAAATAAAAAAGCTTAAAAATAATTAATATAAATGATATAATTATTTATTTATTCGCTGGGCTAGATTATAATTTTTTGGGTAACATTCTATAAAGCCGGTCTTACACAACCAGAATCGTCAGAATTCAGTGTTTGTGATTACGCTACATAGAAATGTATAGACGCTACATAGAAGGACGTGCGTTCTGAATTCAGATTTTTTAATCGTCATCAACATTATTTCGTCAGATCAATCAAATCTGCAATCTCTGAATCTGAAGAAATCTACATATGTGTAGCGAATAGGTGTATGGAATTCCGTGCGTTCGAAATTAAGGATTTTATTTCAGTTTCTAAATTCCGAGACGGATTCTAGTCGTGTAAAGTCGGTCTTAAGTTTATGAGGATGTATGGATATTTGTTACTCTTGCTCTTACAGGTAAACGTATGAACAGATTTTGATGAAAATTGGCAAATAGAATTATGGATACTTTTTATCCTGGTACTATGTTCACGCGGAGCGAAACTAGACGCTGGTTATAAATAAAATAGTATTATTTTAAGCAAAATAGTTTATCATGTGTTTATTGAAATTAATCGAATAATACATCGGTCAAACTGGGAGATTATTCCAAATTAGGTTTATGAAACACTGTAAGTGTTGGATATTAAAAAGAATTGTCTGCTGAAAGAGCATGACTAGATACAGAGTTCAAATTAAACGCTGTCCATATACAAAGGAAAGAGGATGAACTCCTAGGAAGCTTTGGAAGTTAGTAAGGTCCTATAAATAAACAATAAAGTTAATCATTTCCCGACTGATAATTTTAACTAAGTCGTAATTTTTAATAACTTTTATCCACGTTGTTTGCAACTAATACAATACAATTGTACAAACAACACGAATTCGACGTTTTGCACAATTGCATGTTACGTTCAATGTTAAAAAAAATATTATGGTTTCGAGCAAATTATTTATTTTTTGTTAAATTTCAAGCGGACGAGATGATTCAATATTAAAATATCTCATTTATTCTCAATTTTACTATTGAAACCCCTATAAATTATTATGTATATTATTATTTTGATAATTTATTATCAACTAGCTGTTTCCTGTAACTTTATTAAAAATAAAAAAACCGGACAAGTGCGAGTCGGACTCGCCCACCGAGGGTTCCGTAGGTACGTAGTATCAATATTAAATTTGATATTTTTCATTATAAATAAGGAATAATGCGTCGAAAAAAATAAATAAAATATATTTTGCAATGTGTACATTAATGCCTTTCATATGATACCCCATTTGAACTAGTAGTTTCAATTTTAAATTTCGACACCCTATAAAAAATATAGACCCCCTATTTTTTAAGATCTATTTACAAATGTATAGTTTTGAGATTTATTCCTGTACTTGTAGTCTATAACGATGTTACTTGCCAAATTTCATAGTTCTAGGTCAACGGGAAGTACCCTATAGGTTTTGATTCCCTTGAGAATGTCGAAATATGCGTTTTTAGCTGAATAAACGGCCGTAACTTTTTTTTACGTAAACTTATCAGTTTGATTATTTTACTACTTCATGGGACCGTAGACCTGAGTATACAGTTCAAATTTCAGCTTGATACCTCCACGCATTCTCGATATAGAAATTCTTGACAGACAGACAGACAGACAGACAGATAGACAGACAGACAGACGGACAACAAAGTGATCTTATAAGGGTTCCGTTTTTCCTTTTGAGGTACGGAACCCTAAAAACTAACTCGAAACTTTGTTTCTAAAATGAAAGTAGCCTAAGTTACTCGTTCTAATATCCGCTAACTGTTAGAGAAAGTCCCGTCAAAATCGGTCTAGCCAGTCGAAGACAGAATAAAGAAACAAAAATTACCATTTCCTCTCATTCATTTTCTAATGCTTTATAAAAATAAAGCATTAAAAAAACAGCTTTTCATAAAGCTGTTATTTTTATATAAGCAGACCGTTAAATTTTATTTGTCGAGGTCGGTGGTCGAATGGCTAGCAATAGCTGCTTTGACTGCGAGTTCGCGGGTTCAATCATTCAATTCCCGCACAAGACACACATTTGTGTGCATGAATATGTCTTTTTGACTTGGCCTGGGTGTTTTCTATGTATTACATGTACATTAACATTTGACGAGCCCGGTGGTTGAGTGGCTACCAATGGCTACTTTGACTTCGGGTTCGCGGGTTCGATCCTCGCACAAGACAAACATTTATGTGCATGAACATGTCTGTTTGTCTTGGTCTGGGTGTTTTCTATGTTTTTAAAGTATGTATTTACAAAAAAAATGTATTTAAGTACATTTATCAGTTGTACCCATAGTACAAGCTTTGCTCTTAATTTGGGACTAGATGGCGCTGTGTAAATTGTCCAGAAATATTTATATTTAAATAAATAAAATAAATAAATATTTCTGGATAATTTACACAGCGCCATCTAGTCCCAAATTAAGCGCAAAGCTTGTGTTATGGGTATTAGACAACTGTATATAAGATAAATGTACTTAAATACATTTTTTTTTTGTAAATACATACTTATAATACATAGAAAACACCCAGACCAAGACAAACAGACATGTTCATGCACACAAATGTTTGTCTTATGCGGGAATCGAACCCGCGACCTCGGAGTCAAATCTCGGCCATTGCTAACCATTCGACCACCGAGCTCGTCAATTATATTTATTAAAAATGTATGTAAGTATATTTATCAGTTATAGCTATCTAAGCTTTGCTTAGTTTTGAGACCAGATGGCGGTATATAATTTGTCCAGGAATATTTATATGTATAGACAACAGCTTATAGACCACTAATAGTAACGCCTCCAATTTAAGATGGCCCTGCGTAGCCACGAGATATACGTAGCATTCGTAGGGACGCATAAGTAGTAGTGTGGATGTATATGAGGGTCCCCATTGGGCTGTAGTGTAGGTCATGTTTAAGCCAAAGTCAAAATGCAACATCTGGTGCAAATTCAAATATTTTTATTTGCTAATGAGCCCTTGTGGGCACTTAGCCACGTCATACATTTTTCAAATAATGATTTATTATCATGTTATACCCTGCTGTTCATCTAGCGAGGCTCTAGCAAAAGAGAGATAGGGTACAGCGTATTTATAAACTGTCTGGGGAATTACATCCATCTTATAGAATACCGTATTTAAATAACAATTCTCTTTGAAGATTCACTGCGATTGAGTCACTAGGATGGAAGGAGTTGTTGTGGTGACTGCGGTAGTGACAGCGCGCAATCGTTATTTAATATTGCCAGCGTTTATATGACTACCGTAATCGCTTCACATCAGGCGTGCTGTATTATGCTTGTTGCCATTCGACGTGTTATAAAAAATGTATTAGAAGCTGTATAACTATGTTAAATCGTCTTCAAAATTCCCATTTTTTAATACTTTTCTATACCACTATATCAAAAACAAGCATACCCGTTACATGGTAAGCATATCGTAGCTACCATGGTGATATGTTTTCCTTTATTTTGGAAACCTCATAATACCAATAAGTATTTTTGCGAGCTGCGTAATGGCCTAAAAGTTAAGTAGTAAAGTAGTACTGGTAGTTTTATATTATTTTATAGTTTCTAAGTTGGCTATCAGGCAGGCTAGCCCACAGAAATAAAAAAACATTTTTTATTTCTGTGGGCTAGCCTGCTGCAGTACTGTGTGAATAACGACTGGAAGTAGGCTGCACGATCACCATTTCGCAGATTCTGAGCAGCCCGAGACCAAATGAAAACGCTATCTTACAATGAATATTTATTTATTTGTCCTATACTATTTAACTTGTATTTTATTATTCAATGATCAACTGAGAAAATACAATAAATTATAGAAAACTAAATTAAACTAATCTAAAAACCTATATATTTTATCTATAAAGAAATTACAATCTTACAATTCATCATCATCAGGTCCGTTTTAGTCTCCACTACAGGAGTACGACCCTCTCAAGTCCGTTCTAGACGGAAGGAGGATTTGGCCTACACTCCCCACGCTGGCCAAACGGGTTGGGGAGGCCTGATCGATATTTGATAATGTATTTCCCTTAGTCGCCTTGTACGACATCCACGCGAAGAAACGGAGTGATTCTATTCTAGTCTGCCGGAAACCACACGGCCAATCTTACAATTAAATGGCATTTATTCTTAGAAATGGTCAAAATTTCGTTAAGTCGCAATGTCATTAAATGTGTGTAAATTACAGTGTAATTAAAATTTAGTGTGACACTAGTGAAATTTTATTATACTGTATGACGTGTCCCATTGCCCGTAAGGACCCATTGGCATAATACGAGTATATTTATTTTGATAGAAGATATTTTAATTTTAATTCCACGGTTTTATGTCATTATATAATCACTTTGATTGTCTGTCGATTTTCCGTTTCGGGTTCTGTTCGTAGCCTCTTAGACAAATGGCTTTCTGCTTTTAATAAATGAAACTTTTTTAAAAATAAACAATAAGTGAATAAACGATACAAAATTATTGAAGAACTTTTTAGTTAAGATATTTAAATTTTGATGTGTTCGATCTTTATATTCTACTTTGCAATCTATTCTTTACATTTACCTATGAAATTGCCGTATTGTATGAAAAAATTTAAACAATTTTTTTTCATGTATTTTTTATTTGAATTAATCGAAGTAATCACCCATGCAATCAATGCATCTTTGCCAACGCAGTGGCAGTTTATTGATGCCCCTCTTAAAGAAATCAGCTGGACGGGAGGCAACAAATTCTTCAAAGGCATTTTGTACTGCCTCTCGGGTATTGAATTTTTTTCCCGCCAAGAAGTTATCAAAATTCTGGAAAAAGTAGTAGTCTGTAGGCGCAAGGTCTGGCGAGTAGGGCGGATGACGGAGAGCTTCCAACTCCAGTTCTTGCAACTTGGAGACCGTCTGCTATGCAGTATGAGGTCGCGCGTTGTCGTGCAGGAGCAGCGGAGACGAGCGATTGACCAATGCTGGTTGGAGACGTGCCAGCTTCTCCATCATTGTGTTCAGTTCTTCACAGTACACATCTGCAGTAATGCTCACGTTTGGTAAGAAGCTGTGATGAATCATGATGACCATCACTTTTCTAGGGGTAAGTTTTCGTTTAGGGCATTGTTTAAGTGCTGAACCAGGATCCAACCGACTTGCTGAGCGCTTGCGGTTATCAAACAGAATCCATTTTTCATCGCAGGTAACAGTGCGGTTCAAAATTCCTTCATTTGTGTGTCTGTTGAGCAGTGCAAGGCACGTCTCGACGCGTACTTCGCGCAGGCGATCATTGAGTTCGTGGGGCACCCATTTGTCAAGCTTTTTTATCTTGCCAATTTGACCCAAATGGACCAATATTGTTTTGACGCTAACGTCGAAAGCTGCTGCTAATTAAGCCGTAGATTGTGTATCATCAGCTTCCACAATCGCCTTTAATTCGTCATTGTCGACCAAAGTCTTCGGACGACCGCGAGGTTCATTTTTCAGGTCGAAATTTCCGGAACGGAAGCGAGCAAACCAATAACAGGTGGTGCGTTGGTTTGTAGTGTTAGCTCCGTAAACGTCGTTGATGTTGCGTGTCGCTTGTGCCGCGTTGCTGCCACGACGGTACTCATATTCCATAATTACTCGAATTTTTAACGTATCCATGATGACGAAAAAGATTGAAATGCGATGAAAATGTAACACTAATCAACAAACAAACGACTACTTTTGGAAAAAGAATTCCATGTTTTTAAATAAAATTAATTTGAAATTAGTTTTCTTAGCCAAACAAAAAATATTTTGATTTGAAATGGCCAGTACTGCAGAACGGCAATTTCATAGGTAAATACCTATTATTAGGATAGAATATAATGCTAAATGGTCACTTCACTTGACGTTAGGTTATGTTTCACTTGACGTTAGGTTAGGTTATGTTAAATACATACATTAACATTATATTTTACTTTTTAGGGTTCCGTACCTCAAAAGGAAAAACGGAACCCTTATAAGATCACTTTGTTGTCCGTCTGTCTGTCTGTCTGTCTGTCTGTCTGTCTGTCTGTCTGTCTGTCTGTCTGTCTGTCTGTCTGTCTGTCTGTCTGTCTGTCTGTCTGTCTGTCAAGAATTTCTACATCGAGAATGCGTGGAGGTATCAAGCTGAAATTTGAACTGTATACTCAGGTCTACGGTCCCATGAAGTAGTAAAATAATCAAACTGCTAAGTTTACGTAAAAAAAAGTTACGGCCGCATATTCAGCAAAAAACGCATATTTCGACATTCTCAAGGGAATCAAAACCTATAGGGTACTTCCCGTTGACCTAGAACTATGAAATTTGGCAAGTAACATCGTTATAGACTACAAGTACAGGAATAAATCTCAAAACTATACATTTGTAAATAGATCTTAAAAATTAGGGGGTCTATATTTTTATAGGGTGTCGAAATTTCAAATTGAAACTACTAGTTCAAATGGGGTATCATATGAAAGGGACTGATGTACACATTGCAAAATATATTTTATTTATTTTTTTCGACGCATTATTTCTTATTTATAATGAAAAATATCAAATTTAATATTGATACTACGTACGGAACCCTCGGTGGGCGAGTCCGACTCGCACTTGTCCGGTTTTTTTATGACAGACAGCCTCTTGACATTCGAGTCTTGGACCGAAAAGATAGAGACCGGACTCCCGAGCACAGCTCTCTTCTTGAATCTCTCTTTTGAGAGCATTGAGGCAGCACAGTAAAAAAGTAGCTTGTGAACAGACCTTAAAAAGTTAATTATGCTCATAATTGTTCCTCAAGAGTACAATTAAGTACTTAGTCAACATTTAAACCTTGGTGTTTAATTATATCACGAAAAATAATTAAAAACGACAATTCGAGCACTAACGCGCCGTTTAAACAAACAACAGTATTTTAAGTGTTGATCAAATGACCTAAAATGATTAATTGCCATCTTAAGGGATAATGAACAGCATATTTACTTTCTAAACTCTCGTTTTTAGGGTTCCGTACTTCACTGGGAAAAACGGCACCCTTATAAGATCACTTTGTTGTCCGTCTGTCTGTACGTCTGTCTGTATGTCTGTCTGTCTGTCAAGGTATCAAGCTGAAATTTGAACTGTATACTCAGGTCTGCGGTCCCATGAAGTTGTAAAAAAATCAAACTGCTAAGTTTACGTAGAAAAAAGATACGGCTGTTTATTCAGCAAAAAACACATATTTCGACATTCTCAAGGGAATCAAAACTCATAGGGTACTTCCCGTTGACCTAGAGCTATGAAATTTGGCAAGTAACATCGTTATAAACTACAAGTACAAGAATAAATCTCAAAACTATACATTTGTAATTAAATCTTAAAAAATAGGAGGTGTATATTTTAATTATAGGGAGTCGAAATTTCAAATTGAAGCTACTAGTTCAAATGGGGTATCATAAATGAAAGGGCTTGATGTGCACATTGCAAAATATATTTTATTTATTTTTTCCCATGTATTATTTCTTATTTATAATGAAAAATATCAAACTTATAATTATCCTACGTAGGGAACCCTCGGTGGGCGAGTCCAACTCGCACTTGTCCGGTTTTTTTTTAATATCGGCGCTACAGTGTCACACGTCTTTAATAGCTTTTTGACTAACGATAGAGCAGATAATCTGTATTTATAAAAGCAATCGTTACTGATTGACTGATCTATCAAGGGACAGCTCAAACCATTTGACGGGTCGGATGAAATTTGCCATATAAAGGTCCGCTGGTTGCTAAGAAAGGATTTTTGAAAATTCCCACCGTATACCGGGAAACACGCGTAGGAAGTCGCAGGCGCATGCCAGTATCTTATACCCAGATAAAGAAAGGAACACTGGTACAAGAAATCAATATATTAAACAATATTTGTATCCAAAATTTATTGTTTTCGCATGAGCGGCGAAAATAAACGGTTTAACAACTTTATGGTAATCGACGATTAAATGCTCAAACGTGTCATGTTATTCGATTACATGTTCACATGATACTGGTTCCGTTCCGGCGAGTAATTCGATTTCATACTTGGTGCTTTTACAGACGCACAAGGAATGTATAACGACCGTGGCCGAACATTAATGATGATTGCGTTGAGCCCTGCTCAAATATTTATGTATTGATTGTTGAAGCTTGTTTAAACATATCCGTTTATCACGCAACGTAGATATTTTATATCCATGGACATCACGTATGATTGATGGACGCTTGTTTATTAAAATATACATGTTGGTGTATATGTAAGTTTGTGAACATCCCGGCGGCTATTATGTTTGGTCGTTGGTCGTAAACCGATATTAGGGTTCGCTAGTTATTATTATCAGTTTCTGTTCTATGTTATATAAAGGATAGGCTGATACGAATATAGGATCATCAAAGGATTTATGTATGGAGTAAATTTCCGTTTTTAAACCTAGTACGCAGTTCATCACACAAAACGCTGCTGGCCTGTGTTGGGTAACATAATCGTAATTTCATAAGGCTATGGACCCACTATGCAAATAGTTTGCCGGCTGCCTATATTTCAGATGGAGTGTTTGTTTAAGGCGGACTGTACTGTACTTCGTATATTGCGTATATTTCGTATAATGCGTGTAGTACATATTTTGAGATGACTTTGTTAGCCAGCTGTTAGCGGCAAGTTAGGCGCCCAGTGAGCTAAAATTTTTTATAAAGAAACAAGAAAAACAACTAATTCAACTGTTTCCAGCTCATACCAATATTTATATTTTAGATATTTACATTTTATATTTATATTTTGGATAATATTTATATTTCAGAGAGTTTCTAGCTCAATTCCACCTTAATCAAGTTTTAATAACAACTTAACATTCTTACGATACCAGCAAATTATCGTAAGAAATTATTCCAACAAACTTATTTTTATTTAACACATTTTATCAATAGGTAAAAATGGTAAACAGCGACGTTTCATTCCAAAGCTTCACTCAATTAAGTTGTTAACTTTTATGATTAACAGTAGTGATTTATTCATCTACTGTTTAAGATTAAACAGTTAACGCCCACGTGCTCATATATAGTATTGTCGAAATGAGAATTTCCTATTTTATTAATCGTTGGCTAACCGATGGTTAATATCACATGAGAATGATTCTTATACTCGTTCAAATCACGAATTTACACTAACTAAAGAAGTATTAATTAAAACGATAGGATGAGAATTTATCTATATATATTTTATATATTTATCTGATTTGATATAAAAAAGTGTCAGAGAAATCTCAGAGAAGATGTCGATGTCTAAAATAAAATACAGGGCAAAACGCGCATCGCTTAAACAAAAGGAACTAACCTAAACTATGCATTTAGTAATAAGTAAAGCAATATTTTTATGTTCCATGCATTAACCTATCCGCGTTATTGCTTATTATATACTCACACAAGCTATTTTATTAATTTCGAAATAAAATAGTCCGAGTTCGCAGGTTCAATCCCCGTACAAGACAAACATTTGTGTGTATGAACATTAAGTTTGTCTGTGTATGTAAGTGGGTGTTTTCTATGTATTATAATGTATGTATTTACAAAAAAGAAGTATTTAAGGTACATTTGTCAGTTATCTGTTACCCATAATACAAGCTTTGCGCAGTTTGGGACAAGATGGCTCTGTGTAATTTATCCAGGAATATTTATTTATTTAATGACAAATATAATTACACTTCTAAACTTCTTACACAGGTTATTGCGGATAGCCACGAATAAAAAAATCCTCTTGCAGCTGGACAATTTATATTTCATTTTATGAAATACATAATCTTAATATATAAAAATTTCGTATCACGTTGTTTGTCCGCGATGGAATCTTAAACTACTGAACCAATTTTAATAAAATTTTGCACAAATTTAATTAAATTGTGTGCAGTTTGATCCAAATTGAGAGACAGGATAGTTTATAACTCATCGGAAAAATTTACGTAAAAATATTTAAAGATACGAAGTTCGCCGGGTCAGCTAGTACTATGATAAAAATGAGCCCAAATTCGAACGGCCTAATTAACTTTATAGGTGCCATTGATAGACCACCTTCCAATCAATACATCACCAGATAAGCTTCACGTGACCATTGTACCATAATATTTGTAAACATACAGAACAATACAGCTTAGTTGGATATCTACAAATAGCCTAAATTGACGTGCAAGTTTGAACCTAGCATTTAGTATGATTGGATCACCTGAAATTATATAAAAGCTTGTAAAAACAAAAAGCTCGGCCGGTCTAATGTCTTCTGTGTACTAGCATGTTGCCATTATTGCTGAAAGGGTCTAATGTTTGTATTCTAATCTACTTTTAGTTGTGGGGTAAATTTTTATTTACAAAGATACCAATGGTAGTCGAATTCTTGTATTGCTGATTGGTGAGATATTTATTTCTGCTAAAGGGCAATTAATTACTTTCTAGTTATACATATATGTACTTCTAAGACCGTTGTCTCACTGCCGACGAACAACATGTAACGAATAGCTAGTAAATAGAAAAGAGTTGGCGACCAGAAGGCTAATTCTCGTAATTTTTCTACGAACGCAAGATTGAAAGTTGACCGAATCGAGATTGAATTGTGAATTGACCAAAATTATATACTTGATTTAATTAATCAATTATTATCAATTCTTGTTGTTGGCAAAGTAACATTCTTAGTTTGTTTAATTTTCACTTATATTTCAACATAATCCCGCTTAAATTTAATTGTGTTACGAGAATACCACATTTGTGAGATTGAGACTGGATCGAAATTGAATTTTGACTACATTTTAATTACGAGAATGACACCTCTGGGCGTAGCGAGTATGTAGCTCTGATAGTTTTTCGCTGGGCTATCAATAAGCAAATGTGCAAGAGCTACGGGCGATTATTATCTTTGCTAACTCTTGTCGTTGTGACAAAACTAGTAGAGAAAGAGTCTCGCCGGCAGTGTTATCAGAAAGCGTTCAACTACGAGTAGCCATACAGATACAGTGTGTCTCGGATAAATCTATGGACCTAGAAGTGCTACGGTTACGAATAAGACACCAATTGAAAGCGGACAATATTTTGAACAAAAAATGACATATAACATTACAAACATCACAAAAAATAACGTTATGTTAAATTAATTTACTTTGGCGATTTAATGCTCAAAATTTGTCGCATTTTATAATATTTTCTCCGTTATCTTAAAAACTAGCTCCCTAATATACATTTTACCATTATATTTTGAGATTATGTACCTTTAAAATGACGCTTAAATCATTTGTCTAGATTGCATAAGTAAAATGTTATTTATATTTAAAAGTGGGCAGGACTAGATAGCGCTCGCACACGGTCCGCTTTGATAAGTTCAGTAATGATTTCTTTTTGCCTGAGATATTAACAAAAAATAAATTTAAAAATGGCTGCCTTTTCAAGGTATGGGGACATGCACCCCTTAAGTTGGTGTATTTGTAGATGACATTTGATGTATTAAATGACTCTAAATTACCGCTAGTTCCTTCCCAGATATGCTGTATATCTCTCTTGCAATTACATTCGACCTGTATCTATTGTACGTTTCTTGGGCGAGAAAATAGTAGATAGTTGGTTGTTTTATTGTCGGCGGTGAAACCAGTGCCTAATAAATTGTTACAACACTAAGTCCGTCCCGCGTAAAAATAGTACCTAGATATGTGTTAATATAGATCATATAATTTCCGCGAAAACCGTTTAACAGTATACGCGTTAAAGAGTAACACATATTTATTGAACCATCCATACATCTTAAAATCAACATATCTATCAATCCTCACAAACTTTCGCTTTTATAATATTTGTAGGACAATCAGGATAATGAACTTCGATAGTTAAGGCAAGCAAAATAAAACTAATTTGATATTTGGTTGGTTTAGCGAATACATCCATCAGACAGTTAATAAACTACTATAATACTACTAAAATCGTAGCATATAACTTTTTATGGTTCAACCTTATGTTAATTACGGAGTTATGATTAATTATATATTAAATTGCATCAAAATCCAATTAGTGACGATTACTCTTTTTATACCCGACTACGGCGAAGCAAAAAGGAGGGTTATGATTTTGACCTGTATTTGCATATGAAATACATGCTTCCGCCCGCGCCTTCGCCCGCATAAACATTTGGTCACCTCTCGGGGATAATTTCCAATTTTCCAGGTATAAGAGGATTATTTATTTACATTATTAGTCTGGACTCCTAATATCTTGAATGGAAAATTTTATAGCAATCGGTTCAGTAGTTAAGGCGTCAAAGTGTAAGTAACTAACAAACTCACTTTCCCCTTTTGTAATATTGGTAAATACTGATTACAATTTTGAACACTTAACAATACGTATGAGTGTATTCCATGCTTGGCCGTATGCTTGGTTACAAACACCACAGCCCAGTTTTTTAAAAAATAATTTAAAAAATAATTTAAAAAATAATTAGTAGTATGTACTCACCATCCTCCTTGCCTCGTGAGCGTGAACCCGAAGCGAGCTTCCCTGTCCACGGAAACCCTGATGCCGATGATGCCGAGTCCTTGGGGCGAGACCACTTGGCCCCTCATCACGGAGACTCGACTGCACAGACCATTACCCATCAGTATGTTTATCGTTCATTCAGCACAGCGCACCACGTGATACCGTTCATATATTGTAAAAGTTTTATGAAGGAATAAGGTGTTTATTTGTACTTCATAAACATAAGAACTATATAAAGTTAGTAGATATAAAAATGTCTTTGTTTAATTTGAATGCACTGTTACGTGGTATTACTTAAACAGAGGCACAGTGAAGTAAATTAAAGAATTTTACTCAAGATTTGTGTTCCGTTCGGAGTACTTCGTAGAAAAATTTGCATCGATTGTAATGATCAATGAGTTTGTGTAATAAGGTTAAACATATATTAAATTACACAATATTAAAAAATGTATTTACGGATAGGCAATTGGCATACATAAGACGCTGTAAGTATTTTGAGTATTTATCACCATCATTCAATCCGTATACATCTATTGAAAGATACGGATGTCCCGTTTGTAGCGTGCTTCATCTCGCTGTTTGCAGTTGGAAGAAGCAAATGCTTAGAAGCTGCTCAATGGCCACTTGGTTTAACGTGTGACGTCGTGACAACAGTCGCGGCTGTTGTCACCATAGCTTGCTTCGAAGAAACCTAGGTTGCCTAGGTGACTTTAGAAGCCACGGTACGATCGACACGACATACTTGACTTGCGTGTTTGATTTATGTCGGCACGCGCAATGCCGACATGGACTTCACATATATACGAGTACATGTGTGTATATATATATATTATATCGGTATCTGTTTTGTGATTCGAACAATATTAAATTTTGGCGAAGATTTTGGTGAGAATAATGACGGAGTAAGTCATATTGAGGTAGTAGTATAGTGATTAGATTTAGTGATCAGATTTGCCACAAGTCTAATGAGCCTGGTCGTGAGATAGAATGGAAATACTCAAATTTATTATTATCTACGCTAATAAAATAAATACACACACCAAAAAAATCAAGAAGTATAACAGGTGATCTTATCGCTAATGCAATCTTTTTCAAACATCGCTAGCATAACAATCCCTAGCACTAACTTACACTAACACTAACTTACATCTCTTTGTCTGAAGAATTTTATTTTAGAAGAAGCAAATTCTTACAAAGTTAAATAGTCTTCGAGTGAGGTCTGACTATCAACACTAGACTCGAAAATCAAGATTTTTTTACCTACTTTGTTGCTTTCAATACACTATTATTGCCATAATAATTTAATGCAAAAGTTTTTGACGATATTTTGTTATCTAAAAAAAATTTTTGGCCTATATTTATTTATTTGTAACAATATACGTCACATTATAATTTTACCTAAGTGATAATAATATTATTATTTAATTTATACATATAAATCAATTTATTAATCAATAACTAATAGTACACATTGAACAAATTAAAATTGAATCTGTAATAAATACCATTACATTTTAATAAAAAGTCACAACATCAAATCACTATTTATTATTCAAATTTCTTCCAAATCATAATAAGCTTTTATATTTGAAATGATTGTAGTCTTCATTTAAACATATTTACAAATAATAAGTTTTCTTCTCTTAATTGTTCTGGTAATTTGTTATATATTTTGTCTATAGAGAGCTACATGCGACTAACATAATTTATTGTCCCGCGTGAAGTCTGGGCAGGTCGCTAGTACTAAATATTATTATCAATATCAACAATTTCAGTCATACGAGATATTTAGTTCATCAAATTACTTTCATTCGGCAATAGAATCGTTGCTCGGTTAAAAACTTTTTTTTATACTACGTCGGGTGGCAGACAAGCATACGGTCCGCCTGATGTAGAGCGGTTACCATAGCCATATAAAATATCGCTCGCGCGTCGCCACCCCCAGCTGCCAACGCAGCATCTCCTTCCTTTCTGGTGACCTCACTCACTCGCAGGAACACAACAACCCTCAAGGGAATTGTTATTTGGCTGCGGTATTCCGTGAGGTGGAGGTACATTCCCCAGTCGGGCAGCTTACAATTACGCTCCCTACCTCTCTTTTCGCCAGAGCTTCGTTTGTCAGTCAGCAGGGTGTACCGCGTGCAGGTGAAGTTGGCTTAGGTTCAAGGATGTTGATGAACCTCTTACACCCCAAAACTAAACTACATTGCCTTAGGATTTGCATTGCGCTAGAAGATAAGTGTAATATATGGTAATAGATTGAGAATTGGTGAAGAATTGCATACTTGTCCAAAATACGACTGCAAAGTATCAGTGAAAACCTTCTTTCCAACTAATTTCTGTCATAAACTTTGTGTTTACTACCAGTCAGAGCGATGCCGAAATGAAAGTTCGAACAAAGGTCGCTCCAATCGAGTCAAGATTGTACCAACTCTAGACCTTTACCAAATTAAACAAATAAGTTAGAAGATAGATAATAAAAAAAAATGTATCATATTCCAATCTTACTATACGTTAGCCTAAACATTACTCAGTGATGAGAAACTGGAATCCGCGACTAAATCTGTTGTAGGTTTAGTCAGTATATGCAGAACTTACAATGTATAACAATAACATGATATTTAATTTTTTCATCATCAGTAAGTCTTTAATCTGTCTATAGACAGTCTGCTGGACTCTATGACTCCACTCTTCTCACAATTAAGTACACTAGGCCAGTTATCAGACCTGCACTTAGCCGGTTTTGAATATCTCTTTTTTTAAATAATTTATGTACTACAAATACAATCAGAAGTTTTAGACAAACCAGGTATACCAAACCAATACATTTTTTCTAAGAAATGATTGTTGTTATAAGAAATAATAGACAGTACTCTGAGAAAATTTCAAATCGTTGCTTGTTGCAAAGATACGCTGTGAATTATAAACGTACGACCGACGGAAAAATACAGTAATAGGATCTCATTAAGACCTTTTGGGCAATCGTTTCAAAAATTTAATAATGATAATATTAAAATCGCCATATTTTTTTTAAATATTAATTGTAATTGCGGATGTAATTATTTGTACATTCATTACATACCTAGATGCTACAATTTAAAAAGTTTCTGAACAAAAATTACTATGATATATTGAGCACGCATGCCGAGTAGGCAATTGGACCTCGTTTCTCTTCAATCCCTTATTTCTCGCTATCATATTATAGTCACAGAAGAAGTAACAGTACTTTGGTAGAAAAGTTGCACTTCTTTGAAGTTGAAGATAGAGGTATTTTTTAAATAGTCTACAAAATTTATTATTGTAACAATACAAAATGAATGCCAGCTAATTTGTACTTTGTTAGCACTTAACACAATTACTATTGTGCTATCGAATTTAATTTGTCAACGTAGTACTTAGAAATTCAATTCGTACTCGGCGTTGTACGAGTAGATGCTACGCCGTAGCACAGTATAAGTAATAGTACTTACGTAGCCGTTGGTATTGGCTAGACGCAAACGCTTAGCATAATATCGCGTGCGGTTTCAAGGAAATTGTTTATAGACATCTCTTTAATTTGCTATATCATGTATACAGCTAAACATAAAATTTTTTTATTATATTCAATATCTTGTTTTCTGCAGACGTGTTCATTTATTTCTGCTACATTGTAACGTCGAAAACAAACCACAGCATGTTAAAACAGATAATAAAGTAATTATTTCGTTTTTAACCACATTGGTCGTAATTATAGCAATTGTAAGAGGGTCGTAACTATTAAATACGGTCCTAAGGTGGTAAAGCTATTAATACATTTTAAGACACATACGTAAATTTAAAGTAAAGAAAGAGGTTTAATTAAAAAAATAGCAGAATAATATTTATTTTTAATCTATTCTTCTCTAAAATAATTATAGTGTCTAAAATTTCAATTATATTCAACAATTTCAATTACATTTTTAATTTTAATGAATGAAAGAGGTTTATTGTTTGAAAAAAAAAAAAAACAACATAATGTTTTATCTATTCGTTTTTAATGTCGTAATTATAGCAATTGTAAGAGGGTCGTAACTATTAAATACGGTCCTAAGGTGGTAAAGCTATTAATACATTTTAAGACACATACGTAAATTTAAAGTAAAGAAAGAGGTTTAATTAAAAAAATAGCAGAATAATATTTATTTTTAATCTATTCTTCTCTAAAATAATTATAGTGTCTAAAATTTAAATTATATTCAACAATTTCAATTACATTTTACAATACCCGAAAACATTTAGAATTAAAAAATCTTTTGTATACTTAGTTTTTGTAAAAAATTTGTGTGTGTCATAATTATAATAGTTTGATTCTGGCAAAATATTATACTTCCACAATTACGCCAAATTTAAAACCTCATAACTGGCGCAATGGCTCGATGTCAACAATGCACGTGTCAGTCCAAACGAATACGCAAGTTAAGCAACGTCGACAGTAGCCTGTATATAGATGGAAAACTTACAAAATTGATAAAATATACACGTTGATAATATATTATATAGTCTGAAATTGTTGAAGTAAATTGTACCGTCACAACAAATACAACATTAATTGTTTCATCAATTTTGTAAGAGATATTTTTGATTTGATAAGTATTTAGCGAATAACATTTTTTTACTCGAGTGGCGTTAGTTTTGCATTATGGAGCCCCTTAGATAATATAGATAGAAAATTTTATAGAAAGAAGGTTTCAAAGGTTTTTAAAAAGGCTCTTGCTTGAGCCAGGTATCGAATCCACACAAATACGTATAAAGCTGTACTTTTATAGCACAAGTCAATAGAGAAAAAATATCATATTTCTAGAACATTTATAGTGTAATAAAACCATAAAAATATAAGTGTTCAGTTGCGAAAAAAAAGTATATACTAATTCATTAAGTTTGAGGGAGTTGTTCATGTGAATTTATCGTATTTTTGGTATTATTATAATTGATGTATAGATTACAACGTGACTCTTTTTCGGTTATTTAGACGTATAATTTCAGTTAATTTCTTTTTCAAAATAAATAAATCAACAGGAAGCAACATTCTGATAGTGACATTTTGTGCCAATTTTTTTAAAGTTGATAAATCGATTGATGATAAAATTAGATGAGTAGATTAAAAATAGATTAGTAAAATTAGATTAGTATTCCTTTCACTTAAGTATGTATGAGTATGTATAACATTTATTTTTGTATGTTTATGGCCGTACCTAACTCTTTGGTTGGTGTTATAAAAGTACCGAGTGTTGTATTCTCGCATTTTTTGGGTTTGATTTCCGGGTCATGCAAGATATATTTTTGAAATCTTTCTATGCAAACTTACTTGTATACAAAAACAAAAAGAATTATATAATAATAAAGAAGCAATGTATGTGTGAAATTTCACTGATACATTTCACTATCAGTGAAATTTCTTAAATATATTGCTGAATTACCGGTATTTTAAAATGATGATACCCAGAAATATCGTTAAAAATAACGTTACTCAATGATACCGATATTATTAACGTTTTTTTTAAGTTTTTTTTTTTATATTTTATCGTTATTAGACGAGAAAAAGATGAGGGGAATAACATTATCCAGTTACGATATTATTTCCTTCCACTTGCGACTTTGCCAGATTGGTTGCCGATGATCAGTGATCAAACTGTGCCGGGTGTACGAAGAGCTGATAACAGCGCTTTACGTTGATGATAGGTAATGTTATAAAATATCGGTATTTATAACGTAATTTCGTATCAATACTAAACGTGACATAATTTCTGAATATAACGGTATTTTTTGAAAAAATATGGTTATTTTTGAGGTAACGTTATCAGTCCCTGAAATATTGTTTCTGGTACTTCCCCTTCACGTGGCATGGATATGGACGCCCTGTATATATTTCGTAAAATTGAGTTTTTCTAGGGACAGCTATATTGTGGATAGACTTGAGAAGTAAAACGTTAATAAAGTACAAACAGTTATCCAAATAGAGCCGTTTCCGAGATAATAAATATAAGCTTATACACAAGAACTGCTCCACTAAAGATAAAGTCTTCTTTAAGTGCAATTTCCTATCTACATTACTTACTGTCCGTAAGTACTTTCTCTCGGTGTGGCATAATCATGGAACACTCAGAATAATCTGTACGATGACAATGAACAGAAATACATTACGCCTGCTCAGTTAGGGTTGCCATCTCTAACCAGGACCAGGAACCAGCCAGCAACCAGGACAAAATGCGTGGAAACTCCGGATTTTAAAACCCGGACATGTCATCAGTGTTTTTAGTACTAGTACTTTTTTATTATGTGACATTGTGTGGTTATTCGTAGCATGGAGTGCTGATTTGCCGCCGGAGCATGGATGGCGGTAGTGATTTAAAACTTTTAAAACTGGACTACAAATGAAACTCCTCCCCGGAAAAAATGACGCTCCCTGGACGCTCTCAAATCCGGGGAAACCCGGACGGATGGCAACCCTATGCTCAGTAAAACAATAATCATTTTCGACGACGTAAAATAGCGTAATTTGCAATTATAATATACAAGAAATTTTAGCATTTTGTTAATAAGTTTAAAAAAATGTTGTAGTCTTTATTCTGAAGTATCTAGTGTGAATATACAGTTCACACTCTCTTGAACTGAACTAAAGTTCAAGAGAGTGTGAACTGTATATTACCTTTCTATTCATTACTACCTTTCTAAAAATCACATCATGACTTATACATGACAAAAAAAATAAGAGAGGTAGCTCCCATTGATATATAATATATATGTGTGAGATTGGTAAAGTACCTCCACCTAACAGGAAACCGCAGGCAAATAATATCTCTCTATCCCTGGAGGGTTGTTGTAGTGCGAGTGAAGTTACCAGTACGCTCCCATGGAGTTGCCGTATTGCAGCTGGAGTGGAAACCTACGAGTGATGCTGTTTGTATTGTACGCGTACATCAACGCGTGGTATGCCTGTTTGTCACTCTTGGGAGTATGTTTTATTTAACTTTTATTGCATTGACGTGGGACGAAAATGAATCTAAACAAATGAACGTTTATATTTTTATTTTGATATATTATATATAGATTTTTATATTGTATATGGATGGCGACATACTGCTCGTGATATATAAACTAGGGGCCTATTTCGAAGGGAAAATTCGAAGTGTCTGGCAATATTTCAGAATTTTCTACATGCAAATTTCCTTCGATTGGGCCGCTGGATGTGGCCTTTTCATCCAGCAAGGCCTAATTTATCAGCTATTTATCACATTATTGTATGAAAAATAAAAAATAGTTTTTTCGAAGACGATATAAAATGAATTTAAAAAATTATGATTTCCTTTTTGGAGCCCACTGATTCCATGAAAACTCAAATTCTGCTTTTTTATACTACGTCAGGTCGGTATTTTATATCCACTTAATGTGAAACGGTTACTGTATATATAAACACTTTACACGAACTCTCTTTTACAAGTGCTTCTTTACCACCGTTAACATGTATTATTAATATATTCATATGTATTTTTAGAATTTACTGGTATATAAAACATATAAATGGAACTTAATATGGAGTATCGTAGCTCGACAAGAATCAGTAATTTTTATACATTTATTTTTATTTTAACATTTATTGAGTTCTAATTATCGATAAAATATGTACTTCAAAAAACAAAATTTTCAAAACTGTACCGTTCACTCCTAAGCTATTTCTAAAGTTTGCAATTTGAAAATCGTCTAGTTCTATACTTTACAATGATAGTAGTACTCGTAGATAAAGGATTTAATGAGAAATTGAAATTGACTCTGAACTGTATATTTGGTGACTGAACTTGATTTGACCGATTTTTCCATCGTATTATCTGCAACTCTAGTTATATAAGGTGACAAACATAGGGCCCGCCTGATAAAAAGCAGTAAGCGCAGTGTTACCGTCCTGTAGAAACTTCTTTACACCCGTTTATAATAACAATACGTTATAGACTCCTGAGAAAAATCTCCACAAGGAGTTCATTCCATATCTCGTCAAAATTAGGTCCTAGAACATATCAAAAATTATTATTTGAGCTGAATCTGAATCTGAGTTATACTCAGGAATGACACTACGTTACAACTAAGGAATAACATGCTTGTAGATGCTAGTACTTTGCTAAGAATTAAGTACTGATTTATAGTTTTTGCATATACCTATTTGTTGTTTTTGTATTGCAATAAAGTTTTTACAAACTGATATGCATCATTTTAGGAATTCGTACGAAAAATTGTACAAAGAATGTATATACATATAACAAAGATACTTAATACTTATATATTCTAAATCACTTTGCTATAGAATTTATTTCCTCCAATACTAACATTAAAGTCTCGTTTGCACAGTTCATTGAGTGTGGTATATACAGTAATTCCCCCATGCCTATGCCGTGGTTTTAAAAGCAGATCATCAAACGCGTCCTCATTTCCTGGTTTTTAGGTTAATTACAAGTACTCTGTGACCTAATAGTATTAATTAAATTACAGCCGAAGCTGTTTTTTTTACGTAAATGAATTGCTTTTATTTTGAATTATACATGCGCAATTTTCGATTGGGTAATAATTTATAATATTGTAAGATATTTAGACATTAACTTAATTTTTATTACAATATGTTTTAATACACATATTGTAATAAATACACATATTGTAATACAATATATTGTAATAAAATTTAAGCTATAATATAAGCTATTGTAATAAATCTTGTTATTGGTATACCATATAACAATATTTATTTCTTTTTATATATACCAATTTGATCTGTATTAATGCAGTCGTTTTGCCGTGATGTGAGTAAATTATTTAGCAAATAAAAAAATATATGCTTAAAATTAAACAATGCATCATTTTAATCTCATTCTTTACAGATCAATTCATTATTAATTAAACAATTTATAAACTTAACGTTCAACATTAATTAATTAATTTACAAGTCATTTTACAATTCTAACGAATCCCTCTAGTTTTGCTTGAAGGTATCAGCATAGCTATCTCGTAAAGTACTTCCTACTAAATATAAAAAAATACAAAGTAAAAATACTATGAGCTATGTTTAACTTTAATAAAATTACCTCTAGAAACTTTTCCACAATTTACATATTATTCCCGACTCCCGCGAAAAGGGAAATGCTCGTGCAGTTATTTTATTGTCGCAAATGCCAATTTTAATGTTTAACTGCAACCTTTCCATCCTTATTTCACTCTTAGAGATAGCTTTCATAAAATACGAATGTCTGCATGACAAATTTTAAATTTGTAGCCTTTTTAGTGGTAGAGATTAGGTAGAGAGTGGTTTTGCATTACGCGTTTTTATGTATAAGGTGCTTCAGAAAGTCAACTATTGTGGTACATTTAGTAGCAGTACTTTTCGCTTGTGAGTTTGTAGGCGCGTTCCTGGTATCTCGGAGAAATATTCTTTTTTTTTTGTACCTTGCCTAAGCCTACGGTAAAATATGAAATTATTTAATAATAATGAACAACCGCTGATTCAAATTTAAAGTCAAACTTTTTTTTGAAGTTTTGATATCAGCGGTTTAAGCTGGGAGGTCTCGGAAATTTTAATTATATAAATGTATACAGTAACATATCTTACTTTCAAAAATTGTTTGTTAGAATTTCAATTGTTCGAAAACGGAATGTCGAAGTTTTAAATGTCAGATAGCTTTATTTTTTACATATTTTTTTGTTTCTAGAAACTTAATTTTTATCTGTGTCATTTTCTAGAAAGACTGCTGGCCAATTATCAAAACATGTAATTCTCCTTTGACATATGTTTTACCTACTACAATTTTAATTTCTAGAAGTGTTCAAGACAGAAGTAACTTTTGAAATATTATGATTTTATACAGGGTTTTATTTACTACAATTAAGAATATAGAAGGTAATAGAGCGAAACAGTACTTCAATTCACTTCAGAGACTTCTATTTTACAAGTAGCAAGTGCGACCTCACGTAGAGTACTGCTGCCATCTCTGGGCGCGATTACCCAAGGACCAGCTAGCACCTTGTGATTAGTTTCAGAGACGAGCTCTGAGGCCGGTTCCAAGCTCACAGACGGTATCGAGCCATTAAATATGAGGAGAGACTTTACCTCTATTTGCATTTTCTATCAACTGTACAACGTTGTGTGTTCAGAGGAGTTGTTTGATATGATGCACTCGGCCTCTTTCTATTGTCGCACTCATGGCACCATACGCCATAGGCAGGGAATTCATCTTCACACATTAGAATTTATTTGGCGCGTGTACGGTTTCAGAGGAGTTTACTACATGGAACTCTTAAGTTGAGAAATGAACTGTCTGCCAAGGTTATCCCAGGAGAAAACAGTATGGGGTTCTTCAAGAAGGTGTAAAGAGGTTTTTACAGGGTCGGGAACGCGTGAGTGATGTCTTTGGTGTTGCAAGCGTCCATAGGCTGCGATGACTGCCTACAATCAGGCAGGTTGTATGCTTGTTTGTTACCTTAGTCGCCCGATGTCAAGTAGTTACCGTAGCTATATTAACGCTCGCAACATGAATATCGCTCGCGCGCCGCCACCTCCGCTGCTAACGCAGCCACTCCTTATTTGTTGAACTCACTCATTCGCAAGAACACAACAACTTACAAAGGAATATTATTGGGCAATCTAGTGAGTATATGAAGTTATATTCATAAAAAAATATATTTGATAGATAGAGCACTGTAGTACGTATAATAATACTTAGCTATTTATTACATAGCAACTATAACATATGTATAGGTATAAATAAAAATATAAGTGTTCGTTTGTTAAAAAATTCTAAAAATCGCTACAGATCGTTTTGAAGTTTTTTACACAACTTGGCATTAATAACAGTTTTTACATAAGTTTGTGAAACGTGGCCGGATCAAACGAGTTAGGTACAAATAAATCCTGTTATATGACCAAAAACCATTTGGCATATTTTCAATTCACAACCAACGGTTAGCAAAAATTCGATTTCATCTTTTTCTACATGCACAAAAACGACAATGATCTTTATTTAAAGAAATAAATTTACAAAATTCTCAAATTCGAATATATAGTTTGAAAAATAATTTCTTATCATCAGAGAGTACATCGTCTTTTTCTGCTCTTGCCACTAGATGTCGCTGATTTCATTACGTCACTTCCGATGCACGAGCTTTACCGATTTGTCATTTTTCCGACAACCGAACTTTTATTAGAGATACAAGCCGTCATGTTTGTCATTGTTCGGCTCATGTTTAATATTGTTCGACCACTAGGAATACATAAAACGGACTTCTGACGACTGAACAAACATAATACAAATTTTATTTTAAGGTATTTTTTTTAAATTATGTACTCTGTTGGACAAATGATAATATGATAGATGTCTTTGTTATCTTCTGGTGAGTTGCTAGTCAAAAATAAAACGCAACAATGTGAATACAATATATAGGTACTGTGTAGGTATGTATAATTTAACACATTAGTAAGTAGTTATGTTTTTATGAATTTACAAATAACAAATTTATTTAATTTCACTAAATTAGTACTAAATAAGTTTGATAAGGTAAGTTTCTCCAATCGCATTATCATTATTAGAGCTAATAAAAATAATAAATTAGAGAAAAAAAAATAAAAACATATTTTTATGCTACCAATATACATATTGTTTTAGAATTCCGTTTTACAAATAATTTAAATTTCGGTTGCATAAGAATTATTGCACCTGGTTTCTTAAATATTGCCGATTAAAATAAACATATCATGATATTAAAAAAAAATACAGTAAAATTCGTCTTGTCTGTGAAATACAATAACGGCGAACCATAATAATTACTTGTCGTAAATTTATATTATTTGAAATATTATTGGGAAATTAAAAATAAGCTAACTTAACTTTAGGGAAATTAAAAATAATAAATATTAAAAATAAAATGTTTATATTACGTGAGAACGTAGGTGTGTACAATGTACACAAATGAATTACTTGGTCGGCAAATTCGCATAAATGGTTAGTAAAAAAAATTATCAAACAATACAATGGCTATAGGTTTAGAATGCTTTTCGGTTAGGATAGATTTTCCTTGCGTTCCGCCATTAAAAACAAGAGGGGTTTCGACAAAGTTGATGAACGATCAGGACGTTATCGATATTTAAATAAAATTAGATGGAATGCTAAATATGCATAATTATGTAAAATAAGTAAATTACCATTCGGTATATGTATAAGGAAAAGCATTTGCGAAATTAATATTTGCCAGATTATGTTTATTTATATTAAATTTCATTATGGGATTTGTAAAATGACTATTTGGCAGACAATTGTTTATCTGATATGACTGTTTCATTAACGAAATTTTCGCGAGACAATGTATTTCTAAAGTAATTATTTTACAAATAGCTGCTTATTTTGTAAAACATTTGCGAAACAAAGTTAATAATATATGAAAGAATAGTTGTTAGTAAAAATTTGTCATACGAGTTGGGGCCGAAACTTGTGAACCAAGTATAAATTTCTCATGTATCTTTTATATTTTAACTAGCGGGCAACTCGGCTTTGCATGGGTTGAGGTCCCGGTAGGCATGTTTTTTGCGATATCTTCAAATACAATCATCATCATCAGGTCATTTTAGTCTCCACTATAGGAGCACGACCCTCTCCCGTCCGTTCCAGACAGAAGGAGGATTTGGCCTACACTCCCCACGCTGGCCAGACGGGTTGGGGAGGCCTGATCGATGTTTTATAATGTATTTGCCTTAGTCGCCTTGTACGACATCCACGGGAAGAGACGGAGTGATTCTATTCAAGTTTGCCGGAAACCACACGGCCAAATACAATATTAATATTATATTTTAACTAAGTTACACAAAACTTTAATGAACTATAATAGGTATTCAAACCTTTGTCGGGTACCACTCCGTCCATTGGTGAAAATAGTTCAATAGTATTCGCCAACCGTCCTGCCTTGTCAGTCCTGGGGTTTTAAGCGTCCCAATAAGGTACCTACCTATTTAAAAATTGATTGAAAAAATTCCATTACTGTTATTAATATTACAATCAAAACATGTTATTAATATTACTTGTATTTCAATTAATCTATTTCCAATACATATTATTTAACTATTGCTACAGTACTGTGTCCTGTTTTAAACTGAGTTGGTTAATCCTCCTATTTAGATAAATAGGGTGTCGATCAATTCATTATTACGGCCCGGGTAACATAGGCAACATTTTAATCGACTTCAACAATAGAAGGAATCGATTTTTATCTTTTTCGTGCATTTTCCGCAGTCGCGGTACAGTTTTTTAAACTTTTTCTTATATAATATGTAGTAATGAGAAGTAAAAAGTTCTAAAATTAATAAGATACTTGCGATCAGCAAATTTTAACTGTCCAGAGTTTCAAACGTAATAGTTAGTCATGATAAAAATATTTTCGATTGAATTGAAATAGAAACATTTAATCTGCATAATTATAGATAATTAAATCATAATTAGATAATTAAACCGTTCGGGTTATAATGGCTTTAAACTGTGTGGCTGGAAACTGGCGGTCATTGCGATTATGCTTTGACACTATATTTTTGACGATTTACATATGTAAATAAAGCTATTGAGAATCGAAATAGTCAGAAAAATAACAAGTTGAAATGATTCTATTGGAGAAAGAAACTGTAATATAAACTGTACTATAAGTGTTACATATAGTCTCCTAAATAAACTATCTTCAATGTTTCAATGGTAGGACTTCAATGGTAATTTTCCCAAACGTTGATTGTATAACTGGTTTTTAAACCAATTGTAAAAATATTGTATAATTATCAAAATATTTTGATCCACACTATAGGTCTTTAGCTAATGAGAGCCTAATATGGAGTGTAATGCATATCTAAGATCATCTTGACTGAACGAAATCATAAAATATTGCAGATCGATACCTCCAATGAACACTACGCCAACTCAAAACATACACATCCAGATACACACCGCTAATATGAGTTATACATTTACTTAGCGGTTTGTATTTGTTGATTTAGTTTTGTCTGTGTGTCTTTTATAAATAAAATTCAGATAGCATAATGTTACTGAAGTATGAATCGATTTAGATAAAAAAAGAAAACTATCGAAATTTTAGTTGGCGTAGTGTTCCTTGGAGGCATCGAGATATAATGGTAACACTGTAATAAATAACAATTCCCTTGAGGGTTGTTGTGTTCCTGCGAGTAAGAGGTCACCAGAAAGAAAATAAGAAAGGAAGGAATATAGGCTGGCAATGGATCGGCGACCCCTTGAGCCTGACCTGCCCCCCTAGCCAAGTGTAATTCGTAGCGTAAGGAACGTTAGATAGATCACGTGACATTTGTCAAAATCGAACATTTTAGTATGAGAATTGACAAATGTCACGTGATCTATCTAACGTTCGTTACGCTACGAATTACACTTGGCTAGGGGGGCTGGGCTCCTACCGCCGAAGCTGAAGCCGATTACCACCGAATATCTTGATTCGAAAAATATGTCTTACGTTTAAGTTATTGCCAAACAACTTCAGTTTAGTCGGTAGAGCTCCATCGTTTCTACCAGTTAAGCTAAACACAAATAGCATAAATCTAAGTTGATGTTTGATTTTCACAATAAAAAAATCCTTCAATCAACAAGCTTCAGCGGTAGGGTTCCTGATCTCCATGGGCGGTGGTTATTGCTTTCCATCAGGTGGCCCACGTGCTACCTTTGTCCCTTCTCATATAAAACGTTGAAAAGATAAAATCATATATTGGATTATTTGTTATTTAATATCGGCAAACATGATATCATTACTTTAAAATGCGGATCGCAGAATTTTAGCGTGCATCACATTTATTTCGTGACATTGATCGAATACATCGAGGAGCAACGTTTGAGTAAACGTCCATTTTGAATCCATTCAACATGTGCATGTCGATGAGATTCGATTTTAAATGGATCGATCGATCATTAATATAATAAGAGAGGGATGCAAAATAAAAAGGTTGGCTAGCAAATCCACGATAAGAGATAAAATTATTACAATTTAGTCTTATTAACATACGAGCTTGTTACATACGAACTTGTAAATTTATACTACTTCGGGTTCGTTTACATAATAATTATACTACTTCGAGTGGCAAACAAGCATAGGACCCGCCTGATGTGAAGCGGTTACCGTAGCCATATTAACGCTCGCAACATGAAATATCGCTCGCGCGCTGCCATCCCCGCTATCAACATAGCAACTCCTTCCTTTCTGGCGACCTCATTCACTCGCAGGAATACATCAACCCTTAAGGGAAATTTTATTTGTCTGCGGTATTCTAGGAGGTGGAGGTCCTTCCCAGTCGGGCAGCTTACAAGTACGCTACCCTACCTCTCTTTTTTCAGAGCCGCTTTCGATAGTCTGCAGTGTGTACCACTTGCAGGTCAGGTTGCCTTTGGCTCTAAAGATCGTAGTGAGCCACTTAGAGCTCAAAATTTGAAACTATACAATAGTTTCTTTATAAGTCGTGCATGTCGATGTAAAGATTCATTTTTAAATGGTTTGATCGATCATTAGGATAATAAGAGCGGGATTTAAAATAAAACGTTGGGTAATCAAATCTGCACAGAGACAAAATTTCAAATAATTGGACTTTAGTCTGATTACCTTTGTTACATACAAGTTAGTAAATAATTGTTAGCAATCCAGCAGTTCTTTCTTTAGTTGTATGCATGTCGATGTCAAGATTCGGTTTTAAATTTATCAGTGGAACATTAGGATAGTAAGTCATCATCATCATCAGGTCATTTTAGTCTCCACTACAGGAGCACGACCCTCTCTCGACCGTCCCAGACAGAAGGAGGATTTGGCCTACACTCCCCACGCTGGCCAGACGGGTTGGGGAGGCCTGATCGATGTTTTATAATGTATTTCCGTTAGTCGCCTTGTACGACATCCACGGGAAGAGACGGAGTGATTCTATTCTAGTCTGCCGGAAATCACACGGCCAATTGGATAGTAAGTGAGAGATGTAAAATAAAAAACAGAGCTAGCAAATTCGCTAAGCGATAAAATAATAGAAAGTAATCGTTTGTTTACTCTTGTTACGTGCGAATTTATTGTTTGTAATCGGTGGAATTATTCAACAGTTTTTTATGAGTACTGCATATTGTTATCAATATTGGGTTTTAAGAGATTGATTCATTATTCGTTCCAACAACGAAATTTTAAAGGCCGTCTCGGACAATTTGGCGGATCCCATATTCAAGTATTGGATTTCTGTTCACCTGAACGAAAATATTAAATGACTTTGTAATATTGTTGTTACAATTTGACAGTAGGCACCTTTACATGCCTACTAGTTAAAAGACTGATTATATACTGTATGCAATTTTATTTATTTCTTACATACTTTTACATGGGTATTTTGTCTGCAATAAATACATTTTATTTATTTATTTATTATTAGCGTAGTTAGAGAAGGCGTAAAATAAAACGAAACAGCAAATCCGCTCAGAGATAAAATTATGAGACTTTAGTGTGATTGCTTGAATTTGTTAATTGTTTGTAATTTTTGAGTTTTCTTTTTTTTTTCAATTATCTACGTCCGTATACGACCGTAGTCTGTCCTTGGATGTGTTTATTTATTTCGAGCTGATCCGTGCTTCGGAGGGCACGTCAAGCCGTCGAATCCTTATGTTGTCATTAGATAACAGTCGTTAAGTTATTGGCTTTTAGGCCGCTTGAAACACTAGCCTCCGCCAACCCGCAGTTGAGCAGCGTGCTGGAATATGCTCTAAACACCTTCTATCGAGGGGATGCCCGTATCCCAGCAGTGGGATGAATAAGAGTTAACGACGACGTCTTGTACCAAGATATCTTAATAACAGGGATTGATATCTTAATAACAGGAATCACTGCGTCGCGTAACAAAACAATTAACCCTTCTTGTTGTTCATAACATGGTTTAACGACAGTTAATCTTGAGTTTAAACTACAACGCAGTCAATAAAATATGCGTAAATCTACATAAATATAAAATATATACTATAGTCTGATTAGCCTTTTACTGTTTTCGTAGGGTAATTCTTTAGTACAGGGGCTTACGTTAGAGTCCAACTAAATTAATCAGAAAAGTTTCTCTACGTCATTTTGTGGCAATAAATTATATTTTAAATTTTTCACCTAGACAGTTCGAAGACAAGCATTTATGGGATTAGATATTTAAGCCCTAAAAGATTGAATTCATTATGTACTTTCGAAGATAAAAATCAATAGCAAGTTCTTTAAAAATTCAGAAAATGTTGATTTTACACAATAAACAAATTTATTCGAGGAACTCGATGGCGTCGTTGCGCGTGTCAGTGTAATCGATCAGGTTAAGCAATATCGGCGACAGCCTGTCTTTGGATGGGTTTATTTATCTCGAGCTCCGTCCTTCGGAGGGCACGTTAAGCCGTCGGTCCCGGCTGTTACCATTAAATGACAAGCCAAGTCAAGTGGCCCTAGGGCGGCTTGAAAACACTGGCCTCCGCAAACCTGCAGTTGAGCAGCGTGGTGGAGTATGCTCTAAACCCCTTCGATGGGGGGGAGACCCGTATCCCAACAGTGGGATGATTATGGGTTGATGACGCCGAAAAATTAATTTATTACACGTATTGATTCTACCACTTTATTAACGTATTCTGACTGATATAAACAAAGAATATTTATTATAATGAAGTAAATTAATTGAAATAATAATAATATGTTATCTTTAAACTCAACCATAACTAAAACGCGCATCCTCCACGTTGCCATAGTAACCACGACACGTCAATCTCATATAGAAGTAAATACTTAATATAATTAATTGTGCAGAACGTAAATTGATTATTTTGAGTGCACATTATGTAGGTAATATTTCTACTGACTGTGTAATTTATCTACAAAACAAACGTGGTCTTACAATAAAACTTTTTACTATTAGTAAACTTTATTTTCGTATTATTATTTTCTGCCTATTCAACGGCGAAAATACATTAAGTGTACGTATTTTTTTTATAACTATGCTAATGTCTAAAACTAAATACACTATAAAAGTGTAGGTACCTAATGTAAGAAAATATATGTGATGAGAATCAGGGGGCTTACTCCAAAATTAGAACTTCGTGATTAAATTATTATTATTTATGAGTAAGTTATTATGAGTAAGTAGTATATTTATATGACGAAATGCCTCACGTACGGATGTGAGTAGGTTCGTATAGTCTCACGCGCACCTAGTCTTTTGCAATACCTGACAAAGGTGACTAAGTTATAAGTGCTTAGGTAAGTCTAAAATCCTCTGTACATTTAGTTATGGATTTTCAAAGTCAGAGTCAAAACTCTTGATTGCATGATAAAGAGTTTGATATTGAAAATCCAAAGTTTCGACCGCAAGTACGGATATTTCATAATACATTTTGTAGTGTTTACGAGAAGACAAATGTCAATATTTCATGTTTATTGTGTTACCTAAACAATAAATCCGAATTGCTGGCTGAAAAGTCGATATGTATCGGTTTAATCGAATGAAATTCGTATCTGAAAAATTCCTTTCGCTCGAAAGTACGGATTTTCACTTCGAAGTAGTCTCCAGGTATTTCATATTTCTTAATAATGATATTGGGTGCGTATTTCGCTTTTTAATTTGAATTGAGATTTCGTATAAGTTATGCGACAATATCATTTTTATAGTTTTATTACTGCGGAGTGTTATCATAAAAAGTCCATAAATATTAAATTTAGGAACCTCATAATTAAAGAAATTCGGTTTTTAGATAATTCAATTATAATTTTTAAAATGAAGTCAAGAAGGGCAGAATATACTTTGTCCACCATTTTGATTAGCGTATTCAAAAGTACAATTGATCACAATAGAGAAAATAATTTAAATTTAAAGTTTTAATTATTTATTCTTCCTAAGTTATTTTTTATGCGTCGTTGTATGCCAATAACCGTAATATTTTTTTATTTATTGTATTATTCAAAATACAAAAAAATATAATTTAAAACGTAACATTTAAGGTTGAAAATATAGGATTAGCTACATTGACAGAGTACTGTAAACGGTATCAGGTAGTGGGCTTCTTCGATCAATTCTGAGCGAAGTGTCGTGCTTTGCTTAATAAATAAAGTGAAGTAAAGTATGAAAAATAATATCAAAAAATAAAACAAGAAGTCTTAGCATTGCACATTCTCTTATTAGGATCAGCTAATTGTCAGGAGATATTTCAGCTTACATAAATTTATCGATTCATTTCAACTCGATCTAATTAAAAAAAACTATTCTTAATGAGATTTATTTATTTTCGAAAAGTTTCTTTATATAAACTGAAATATACCTAGATAGGTATGTATTATAATGCATGTAACAGCTGCCACACAAACCATAATACTTAATAATTTGGTATAATAAACTTTTCGTTTTGATTATACATTTGAAATTGGTGCAAGAAAAATATCCTGAACAAGGTAACAAAAAAATTTAAGCTTATGATGATGTGATAAATAATTGGAATTTAATTATTAATAATGTGATTATCATCGATGGCAACGCGAAAGCAAAATGAAGGGAACTAAAATGATTATGTAATTTACCGTCACCACCATTATCTTCTATAGTTCTTCGAATATTTAATTATAATGAAAATAATGAATATAAATATAGTTGATAGTCCTGTAAAATGTAAAATAATGACACAACAGTTACGGTTTACATCTCAAACGCAGCTGCTAGATACATCTCCTTATACACTAAATTAAATATGTACCTAGCCTTAATTTATAAAGAAAATGACATTCCAGTTTCATCTGCAGGATCTTCTATTGAAAGAGAACACCATATTATTATTATATGACTTAGTTTAAGTCCGGTATATTATAAGTTATTTATTTCTGCGATTTTATTGCGTAAGTATCCAATGATTAAAATTTGGCTCTCGATTAAATAATTAGAGCCAGTGTTCAGTTTGGTGTTCTCTATCATTAAAATGCGATGTTCATTCCCACTATATTTCATGCCGGTATTTAGGTTGTCTCTCTTTTAAAAATGTTCTTCCCACTCATATTGTAAACACCTATATACCAAAACACAGTGTTGTTGCTGTCACATGCCTAAATTAGTTGATAGAGTCGACATACCGGTATTAGTAGGTACTTAAGAAGATATAAAAATGGTACATATTGTATTCCCATTCCAAATGCAAATGCGAATCACATACATATTAATTTATGTAGTCACAGAACACAGAATATAGATAAGTATAAAATAATATAGTGTAGGAAAATTAAGAAATTTTCATTGCACCAATTTCACTGCTCTATAATCAATGGTTGAATGATGGAAGCGATGGTTGTAATGTACAATGTTGACAAGACTGCTTTTATATCGCTGTGAAGTAATCGGAGTACATTCAAATAAGTTGTGTTTTGGTTAGTCACAAGGGTGAGGATCTAAACACATAAAGAGCTTGGGCGAAGGGTAGGGGGTTGGTTAACAGATGAAAGACGCAGACAAAGGGTAAGGAACACATAAAAGGGTAAGTTTATTTGAAGCTAAATTTGCGTGTTCGCTGAAATTTTGCTCAATTGACAATATACAATTCGCGTCTCGATTCGTATATTTTGCAAGACCTAAGCCTATCGAATTGTGTTTTATACGTTTTGCGTGAAAGCGTAAATGATTTTCCTACGTTTTATACAGTATAACAAAAGTATACCATAGTATTATGTGAACTATAATATAAGCACAGTAGACGAGACAAATAAATATTACAAAAAAATTTAATATGCTTGTGGCTGCGGCAAATCATATTGGAAACGAGATAACGCGCTCGCGTGCGCTGACGGGCGCGTGATTTACGAGTGCGGCGGAGCTTCGAGGAGTTGTCGCAGCCACACGAGAACATTCAAGACAAACATACAGATGTTACATACACATAGAGAATGAAACGAATACAGACAAAGGAGTTAACGGAAAGTGAAAAAGCGTCAGTGGCTCCGCTCGCGTGTCAGTTGATGGACACGCGATTGGTGCCTACATCACACACATATGCAGGAATTGCAACAAAAGGGAAGAGGTTAACAGATACTGAACACTGAGGGGCGAGGGCGGGCTGACTGACACTTACCATGGTGTAAAGGAATTCCAGAACTCGCTAGGAGTGGCGGACACACGGCGGCACAGGGACACAGAAAGACAGGACAGATTACTACACAGATACCTACATCCCTCAGTGCAACCACACCCCGGCTTTGCAACCGCTCCGGTCGATTGCACTCGTCTACACTGGTTACCTTGCGTTTTAACACTTGATTTATCACTTTTTTTAATTTTATGTACGCACTTTTGTTTATAGACGAAGCCCGTTTGCATTAGAACACCATCACTATCTTTAATTTTGTCAATGTTGATGAGTATACCCCTCTTGTGAAAAGAATAAATACCTCATATAAAAATAACGTCTTATGTTTTTAAAAAATAATTTAAAATATTTAAAGAGACTTATTGTATTATTAAAATTGTAAAACCCTGTGTGAAATATGAAGTTTAAGGGCTGATGAACAAATGCCAGAACGCAATATAACCACTCTAGACTCCTGAACTTAAATAAAATAGTGAAGCGGCTCGTGTTTTAATGCAAACAAACTTTTGAGGCGCTTTTGCATATTAAGCGAGGTGGGTTGACTACTTTGTTATTCAGTTTTGGTTTGTCTTATTCATCAAATCATAAGATATTTTCGATATTCGTATCTACGTTTTGCCACGGTGTAAGCTACAATAGCAACCAAAATTTTTAAATTAATTTCACTTATCGACTCGGATCATGAAAGACTTATAAATATTAAACATCAAAAAGATACCAATTTATAATTCGTCCGCCATAGTTGAAAATTTATAAATGTCTCTAAGTACTTGAACGCCTAGATGAAAAGTTGTCTCTCATGATTCAAGTGTATTTGATGAATTCTATTCAATTAGCATTAACTTGGTCGACGGGAAGACAAACAAAACTGTTCGATAGCATTTGAGCGCTCAATTGATTATATAATTCCAGTTAATTGTAATTTAAGACGCATTTGTTTTATTTAGACAAACAGGTAGGGTTAGACACACACAAAGGATAAACATTAGACAATACACAACACATCGGATCTGGTGTGAAACAAAAAAATAACAAATAAAAAACATATTAATTAAAAAATATGGTCAGGTATAAAACATAACCATGCTGGGATTGCAAATAATAAACAATATTTTATACGCGAGAAAACATAGGAAAATCATAACACTTCCACCAGATGACAAAATTAAACGTAAGTCATAAAAGTATTGTTACCAATTAAATTAAAATAACCACACCAAATCCTCGGAGAGGTTTAGGAAGATGAGCGGGATTATAAATGGTAAGGTGCTAGGCCTAATTACTTTATGTCGTTATGAATTTTGTATCTTCTTCTTACGGATTTACAATACAGTACGGCGATGATTCACGAATCTAAAATCATTGTAAAGTGCAAATATATTAAATTTATGAACTGTGCAAAACCGATTGGTCAGTCCTAAACCAACTTAAGGGTAAAAGATACCGTTGATAATGTATTACCGATGAATATTTAGCAATATAGTCTGCAGAACGAACGATATCTTTTACACAAATGAAGTGATTTGGTGTTTAATAAATATTTAGTCATATCTGTTGTCAGAATACTCACCTCTCGGAATATTCGTCCATGTGTGCGTAGCTTTGTACCGAGTTTTCTTCTATGAGGAATTTGACTCGTTGGTAGAAGGAAGCGGTGACTGACGGTGGTTGCTTCCGAAGCAGTACTTCTACGGGATCGTTGGAGGATAAGCACATGATGTGCTCCGCACATTCTGGACGAGTGCAGCATTCCGAGTCCGAGCAGTCCGTCATGCCATCTTCAAAATGGTAGTGACATTGTCAACTGATTGCTTTTACGTGTTTGTAGTAAGTTTATATGAGGTGCAAATGAGAGTGACGTTCTATGATTGGCATGAATTTATAAAGTGAGGTTACAAACATCTAATAGTCAGGGTTAGCAATATCACACTTATATTATCCACAAATTGTTTTGCTGTATGAAATATAAAGTATTCTGAACATATTTATTAGTATAGCTATTAAACTCAAGTACAGGTATGTATTGTCAGAAATTGTCTGAAAAACCCTTACCTTCATCATTGTCTTCGTTGTCGCTACAAGACAGTTCAAGCGCAATAGAGCAGTCAGTGCCCGCCCAGCCGTCCGCACAGGAGCAGCGGTAGATGCCGTCTTCCAGAAGACATTGTCCATGACGCGAGCAACCATTCGGGCAGCCAGCTGTATGTAATATCACAGTAAGTAATCAAAAATATTTACTTAAATTTAGTCAGCAGTTATGTTAGGGATAGGGATATTCAATAGAATATGGTGTATATTTGTAGTAAGTTATTGCCTATTAGATTTGTATTATAGGTAGTGTTGCCCATGGCTTAATAATGATTGTGGTCTATCTGGTATCTGCCCACAATTGGATGTTAGCTACCGTACTGTTACGACACTTTTTTTGATCTTGTACTCTCATTAACTACTGTTTACAATTATCGGTTTTAAACACGTTGCTATCCAGAAGTAATCGGAATATATTAAAAACTATGAAGATAAAAGAAACATGCGATGTAACCAACGACACTAACGTATCGTGCAGTGTCTGCCATTCCATCCTTGTGTGCACACACATGTTCCGTTTTTGCATTGTCCATGGTCATGGCATCGGGGGTCGCATGGTCGCTGGTCGCAGAGTGATCCTGTCCAACCTTCGTCACAACGACAGACTCCTTCCGCACAAACACCGTGTGGCCCGCAGTCCAAAGAGCACACCACTAAAAATAACAACTAAATGTGAGATTCACGAAAAGGTGTGATAAACATAGCATAAACGAAAGCGAGCTCAAATCTCGTTGTTTCTTCTTAAAGATAAATAAAGCGTATTCTACGCTTTATTTGCATCGAATTTAAAACATTGTTTAACATTTGCATGAGAAAAAGGTGCTGAACGTTTATATAAAGTTAACTTGTTATACTATACCTTGAGAACAATCGTCTCCTGTGTAAAGTGGGTCACAAACACATCTTCCAGCATCGAGATCATAAACTCCACGTTGCGAGCAGGCTGGCAGACATCTTTGTACTCGAGCGTCACGCTCAGTGCAAGCTGCTCCACGCCAACCAGCGCGGCATACGCAACGACCTCTCACGCAAGATCCGTGACCTCCACATGAAGGGTCTAGGCAGTCCTCTGCAAGCACATCGCATTGTTTTATTAACCTTACGAAAGCAATGATGTTTTGACGATACAACAACCTGGCCACGAATTATCTGGAAATTGGCACACTTATCCGTATTAAACAGAAATTCTTCATGAGGTCATATCTAAGGCCAGCAGTACATCTCAAAAGCTATCAATCCAAATTATGAAATTTATGGTAAATCGACAATAAATTAGTTTTCAGACAATGTGCGTGTAAGGTTCATATTACCAGTTAAATAGACAGAGAATGTGAGGCATAGAAATGGAAGTTAATTTGAAAAACAATAAAATTTTGTAATAAATTATTTTTTGTCCAACCTGCATAATTGCATCAATTTTAGCTCTCAGTGGAAAACTATCTCTATAGAGCTAGGCACAGTATATTACATACCCCTAATATTCAATAGGAAAGATAGTGGCGCGGCGCATAGCGGTTTCAAACATATTTTCATTAGTTCGGTATATTCTAGAAACTTTTAGTGAATTCATAATGTAATATCATTGCATCATACACCTGGTATTTTTGGTTATATCCTACATCTATGTCTATTATGTATTTATATAGAATTTTAAACGTTATTAACCTTCGTCACACTTTGGTCCTTTCCATCCTGCTTTACATTGACATCGTCCAGCAATACATTGTCCACGGCCCGAGCAATCAGCAGGTTCACAGTCGTGTGCTGGAACGTCGCATTCAGCCCCTTTCCAACCTTCAGAACAATGACATATGCCTCCTGCGTAAGCCCCGTGACCAGAACATAGTACTGGACACACACCTAAAATAAATTATGTTGATAAGATATTATGATGTCTTTGTTGAGTTGACTTAAAATTTCTTGTTTAAAATAATTATGACTTACTTTTAGAACAATCATGACCCTCATATCCATCCATGCAATCACATTTCCCTAAGTAACATGACCCGTGACCCGAGCAATCGTCAGGACACGAGTTCGTGACACCCTCTGCCTCAGAGACGATCATTTCTACGCTGTGCGGCTGCAGTTCATCGTTATATATCGAAATAAACCATCTTCCCGTGTCAAGATACTGTAATATACTGACGTTTACTCTCATATCTGTCGATCTTTTGCTTATCGTATGGTTCCATCTTTGAAACGGGTTAATCGTGCTCAATAATGCATCCCAGTCATTTAAATTACGCGGATGAATATCGTGTTTATGTGGACTCCGTCTTCTTCTAAGTCTATGGTCAACTCTGCCACCTCGAATGAATTCTACAAAATCATATTGAGTAACGCTAGGAGCAACGTTCCTTCTACCATATACAGCGAAATTAGCACCCCAGGGTACAGTAAAGTTAAGGCTAACATAGGCGGGTTGTTTGCTTCGGAATTCTGAACTCCAAAATTGATAGGCGGGTATAGTGGCGCTGTGCAATTCGTCAAATTCTCTAACTTCTAACGCCGGCGACCAAGGTGGTGGTGCAGCCTGTTGTGCTTGCTGTGGTATTATGGCTGATTCCAAAGCAGCTTCAGCCGTCGTCGACCACCCGCCTAGTGATGACGTTAATATTGATTCTGGAAATGAAAGAAAACAATTATGCATCACATTGGTTGCCATGGAAATGAAATTAGACTGTACCATATTTATTATCTAAAAAATAAAATTATCTTACCGTCAGACGGTGAAGATGTTGATAAAGCGTCTCTAATTCCTTGTGCGTGTGTTACTGCTTTGACGTCTTGTACTAGGATGCAATTTGAATTGTCTATATTACTTTTAATTGACGATAACGCTGCAACAAAGAAAACCAAATATCAATGATACCAATCACAAAGTAGACCGTATTTAACTTTGTAATAGTCATTTGTATTCTAAGCTTCAAATCTGTCATACAATCTGGACGTCCAATTAAGTTTCCGTTAAGACCAAATTTTATCAGAGCCCTATATCAAGAATGCCCAGTAGCCGAAAATAATTATATTAAAGTTCACACGGGTGTCGCTTCTGGCGACATGTATTACAAAATTTATACGACACAATAAGAGATGTCGTTCAAGAGGTGCACGAACACTGGGGTAGGTGACGTGACGTTCCGTCGGCTTTTAATTAAGCGAAGCACGGCCGAGGCGCATTTTCGTGGCAGTGTGACGGAGCGATTAGTTCCGCTGCCGCGGACTAGGCAGGCAAGCACGTAGGTGGTTCGGTGACACCCAATCATTTCTTGCTCAGGGGAATGCCGTTGTCTCCTCATTATGCGACAGTTGCCATCGATCGAATCAGTCATAGAATGCCGTGCTACGCACTTTAATTGGATAATTCTTCACGGTGCACTAAGACGAGCACGGGCTTGAATGGCACGAGTTTTGGCCCCGCTTGAAACGATTTATTTTTTTACACTGGAAACAACTGAAGCAGAAAATGGTACCCGTTTATTCTTATTCGCTCAGGTAATTCTATAACAAAAATTAATAATTTTTCGAATGTTGCTTTCATGTTTCCGAAACTTTGATATGAAATAAACGGATAAATAAAAAGTGCCGAGGGGCAAACGAATGGCGCTGGTATAGCGATGTAAAGAGAATTTATTGTGAACATTTATTAGTTTTGTAAGAAGCTTGCGAGCGCTCGGCTTTATGCGAAATTGGGGATGGGATATTTATTCGGGCCGGCGCGCGTGCGCAGGATTTACGCTTAATAAGTTACGTTTACTGCGTTAAAAGCAATTTGTCAATCCTTATAGATTTAATTGACGCCAAGAAGAATGTTTATTTATGACGATCCTAATTACCGTTGTATAAATGCAGACGCTACTAATTTGTTGAAAGATAAGCGGTAACGACAATCGGTTGTTTTGTAATATGAATTCTCGCAAGTAGAACGTTTCTTATGTTGTTGTAACAATTATTTACAAATTGGCTTTGGCTGCGCATTTTGTTCCAAAAATACATAATGTAATTAGCCTCTGGCATTTTCAATTACTTCAGTTGGTATAAAGCAGAGAAAGATATTAACTTAAAGACAGAGATTATTTTTATTTTGCCAAAACAAGATAAAGCGTGGCGGCCGCAATGTTTTCTATAATTCGTGCTTCAAGCCTCGGGCGGTGGTGGAGCAATTAAGTTATCCTCTCGCCCCCCGACAGTCGACGATCCATCCCCTAAGATTTACATCGAGATAAGGATCGCGATGCGTTGACGCCATTTGACCATTTGCGTTTAGGATTGGACAATTTACAATACCCCACCGTACTAAGCTGAGGGTGGATAGTTCAATGACAATAACTTTTATCGGCTCAACGATCGGCGGATAAGTAACTTATTTATATTCAGTGCCGAAGAGTGCACAGTATTGATATTTGAAATCTCATTGTCGCGTTAAGATAAGCCGTCGAGCAGACGTAATAAATAAAGAGTTCAAATTTGCATAGTCGATTATATTTAAATCTTGGTTTAAGGTCTTGGTATAAATTATACTAAGCGTTTTCATTTTTCTAACATTATCCGAAATCTACTTTACGGCAGTTTTATTAGATAAATGGGGTGTGCTAAAAATAGATTTAATACTATTAAACGAGAAAGCCTGGGACTAAATACGTTTGTCAGTCATGCATAAACAGTTTTGAGTGAAATTTGACACACAGATAGATTTCAGTTCTGGATTAACACAAAGGATATGACTACGGGGGCGATGCCGCGGGCAGAAGCTAGTCAGTAACATGATGGTTTTAAACAAACACTCGTATAATAAATAACATAAGAAGATAAACGAGTCCAAATGACGTAATTTCCGGCTATGAAAATGAAATGTGGCAATGTGGTAAGTCGCGACTTTTTCGATGATCCCTCGTAAAATCTATAAATTTCGCCATACACCGTCGGAGAGTAGGAAATGGGGTGCTTACGTCGTCGACTAGGCCGCGATGCATGGGACGATTGTGTACAGATGGACGGTGTTTGCTATCTCTACTATTTTTCGAGTTAATACAATTTATTGTAATACGATTCAGCATAGATTGCATCGTGCAATGGGGGAGCGAAACTCGTTTGATAGAGTCCCGGGGGATAGCGACGCGCCGTCGCTCTGGCTCGGTATTAGTCACGTGATAAATCTTCCGCTTCTCGTGTGCGTTCCCTGTCTCCTTCTATTATTTACGATATCTCATATAACCGTCCTTGTCTCCTGTTCATATGATCTACATTCGCGGGAGGGTCGAGGTCTTGTTTGTCCCAACGTACGATGCGAAGACAAGTACAAATGTAACTGCAGACTCGTAGATTCTATTTCAACTAATTGAAGAAATCATGTTGCAACGAATATTTTTTATTTGTAAAAAGTAAAATTGTCTTTACATCTTGCTTATCGAAAATTAGCACAAGAATGAGGCAGACATTTTTATTTCTTTATTTATACGATCGAATCAGCAAACTACTCAATAGACAGTTACTTAAGGCAGCGTGTGTTTGTTACCCAACGTGATATAAGAATTCTTTATTTTTTTTTAACTTTTTAAAATTTCTTAATTATTGACATTCTTGACATTATATTCAAATGCATAACAATATTTTATAATTTACATGCCGAAAGGATGCGACAGTTCAATGTTATTAGTATTATAATCCATCTGTATATTGTATCCACATTCGCGAAAAAATAATAAAAAAAAAACAGTTCATGGAGTATCTTTCATATTCAACTAATAAAACAGATAAACTGAATACAATTCAAACAAACAGAATATGGACAGTTTAGAGCAGGTGATGTGTTGATATTGTTGCATTAGGATTTGTCACAGATGCGTTTCGATCACGAGATATAGCCAGACAAGGGCACTCCAAGAGTGTTAATAGTCGATGCTGAGCGAGCTTTAATAAAACATTTGGGGTTCACATTTTCAATTACATTAAAAAGTTGACGTACTGAATTTGCCCCCATCTAACTCTATGAACGTAATGAAGGGTGCAACAGATGGTCCACATTTTTTCATTACAATTGTGGAACTACCAGCGTGGACTATGAGATTTATGTCGGATTAAACTACAAACTGCTTTTAATTCGGTACGTATCCGAAACGCCAGGAGGCGTGTCTGACAAATATGATATTGTGTTTTAAAACCCAGCCGTTGTAGGACATAACCAAAGTGATTTATGCGTTAGAAACTTAATTACATTTTTATGGCTCAAAATAAATAAAACAATAAAAAATGAAAAAAAAAAGAGATGAAAATAGACATTTCACTAGTTTATAGTTTGGTAGTCAACTTAACTACTTCGGGTTAGAGTATCATTTGCTCCTTAAAGTGCCTATAACTTACTGCCATTAACAAATTGATTGATTCTGGTATATCTAAAGGAAATCTAAATGTGGTCATTTAAAGGCGTATAGTTCATTCGTTTAGAAAAGCGTATTTCGTTTTGATGTGACGTTGCGCCGCCCAGCATCAATATGCGACATGCGTCTCTTATCTTCGTCCCAGTAATTTAACTAGCATCTAAATGAAGTGAGATGCGATACGATAAGCCTCATTGACTTAAAACACCTTACATCGGGCCAGTTCATTACATTACTTTAAAGAAGTGTTGAAATGTGAGAAATTTATTTTTGTTTACAATTCGTTTATATTTTCTATTCAGTTCTAATTGAATTGGTTATTTAGAAAGGAATTTTCATATAATTTATTCAGGAGCGACAAAAACTGTTAAAGTATTAAAAAAGATTGTAGAATGGTATTTTATTTTATATTTATAATGTCGGTCGGTCGGTCAAAATGTCTCCACCTTGCCCGATGAAAAGCGCAAGTAAAGACTAAATGTGAGGACCGCCATCACTACGATTAGCGCTCGCTGGCTGTTCACCCCTTGACGACCCAGGTAAGGATTTCTTCACGCTAAACAGGCCTGGGTTATAAGAAGAGGGAAATTCGTGTGCCGACAGCAAATTTCACACCATTATGGTTGGGCAGAGAAATGAGTTGCCTATTTTTTTGGTGCGGGAAGGCAACAACTGTATTCTATGAGGATGACATTTCAGACCAGCCCCCTTACCACCATCTCTTATTGCGATTCAATAACTGGATAGAATGCTTATTCATACCAATGAATAAGCGACTCTATTTCAAATGGAATAGAGTCGCTTATTCATTGGAATGAATAAGCATTCTATTCAGTTATTGAAATGCAATAAGACATGGTGGTAAGGGGGCAGGGATCCTACCGCTGAAGCTGAATCCGATTACCATCGAATATTTTGATTCGAAAAATAGGTCCTTGATTTTAGTTATTGACAAGCATCTTTAGCTTAGTCGGTAGAGCTCCAGGGTTTCTACTAGCTAAGCTAAACACAAGCTATAAATCTAAGCTCAAGCTTGATATTCGCAATCAAAAAAATCCGATGGTAATCGGCTTCAGCTTAGCCGGTAGGGCCCCTGCACGAGTGACTCTAAGGAGAATGGATGGAAATGGAATTATAATTAATACTAATACTAAGACTATTAGTAACATTAATATTCTATGCTGTTTCCGATGAAAATATGGGGGCCATAAACAATCACAATTAAATTCATAACACAGTTTTTACCAAGAGGGGTAACTGATGCGCCTTTATAAACATAGTCTATCGGTCCATTGAAAATAACCGATTTAATTACATTTTCGTTAAAAAATCGTCGTTCTTTACAAACTTTTTGATAATAACGAGCATAGCCTTTAATCAAAAACCAAGTTGTAACATGTTCATTTCTGTTTGACAGCAAGTTGCCGAAATTGGGCAAGTTGTTATACGTTCACATAGCATAGCGTGTTCGGAACACATTATTTAGTGTTTGTTGAAACTGTTTAATAGGGCCGTGGGTTAAGTTAAATTAACTGGTTTTAGCTAAACTGCAGCCAGAGAATACGTTGTTATCTGTAATTATTTTCGTAGTTATCTACTTTTATCTATTCGGAATGAGTGATTGGATTAAATTGTGGGAGTTCGTTTAAACCACAGATTATAACCTGTTTTATTACATACACCTACGGTTTAATTTGAATGAAAATGTTGATTGATTTTGTTGCAATAAACTCAATCATGCTATTATAATAATTTCTGCTTGTTACCGTTTTTACTGTGCTGGGCCGAAAATTTATAAAATGACCTTAGATATCAGGGATTCTTCGTCTTCCAACTTGTATATATATATATAATATATGCAGATATAAAACAAGGGCACATTACGCTATCTGTTTATCTGTTTCTTCTACCAGGTGACGAATTTTTACGCAGTTTTCGCTATTAGTTAGTTGTTTTTTTATGGAAGGTTTGTTATTATAATAAAATAGCATCCTTGCGAAGCCAGGTCAGGTCGCTAGTGGTATAATAAAGGACTAACTTACTTCAAAGTAACAAGTCAAGTCGCCCCTTTACAATTTTCCATAACTTGGTATGTATTTTATGTTATGAAACCAATATGAAACTTGTAAACTAGTTGTGAACCAACATCAAAAGCTTTGTATAAAAGCTGTAAACAGGCATATTGTGTTACATTGAAGCACTGAATTTTATTTTCTTATTGTTGGTATACTAACAATTGCTTACATTTTTACTTTCACATAAATTTTATTGAACAGGAAGTAGTTATATAAATGATAGTCATGTGTTCTCTATGTGTGTTCTCTCATATTTTACTAGCGGTTCACCCCGGCTTTGTACGGATTGCAACTCTTGTCTACTTTCACAAATATCATGATATTAAATTAATGTTAAGGTTAATATCTACTTAGTAACATAGGTATTCCTAACCTAAAATGGTACACCAGCTTGCACAGACATGTAATTAGGTAACATAAGTAGGTACATGTGCAATTTGTAGTGTATTAGGAGTCGATTTTACTATTATGTACTCGTACTTGCCTTTACCATATATTCTAAGAATGTGGTTGTAAAAAACTAATTGCTTGCGTGTGGGTTTCAATAAAGGAGCTTATTTATTTATTTATGCATCTCTCTTTCTATGGAATAAGTACTTTAATTTATATGTAGTGGTGACTTATTACTTACTATCTTCCAAATAAGTACTTCAAGTTTTTTTATAACGCTTTAACGGAGAGCCTCTTATTATAACGAAATAAAACATCAAAAAGTCACTTGAATGATACAAAGATGTGTTCGATACCATATCATGAGTTCTAGCCTTAGTTTCTAGCTCTTGTTATGTACATGAGAGACTAAGAAACCAGAATAAACAAAAAATAACGTTTTTTTAAACTTAATTCTCTTATTAGCACTTAATAAAAAAGAATTAAAAATATTACTTAGATACTTTTATTCGCTCTTTCATTTGATATTCTTATTATATGGGTTAATGTGGAAATTATAAACACCTATTTATAATGTGGTAATTGCTGCGAGAAGTACACGAGTGTGCCAAATATCACAAAGAGACAATGAGACTATTTTAAATAATGTAGAGTTCAGATTTAAAACCAAATTTTATTAAACGGCTCCAAAAAACATTTAGTAAATCGAGATCTGCATCGGAGATTAGTGGGATTAGTATGGGTTTTTAAAGACTACGACTATTTTAACCAATAAATTTACAAGTCAAATGAGACATAACTCGGATATGTTGATGATAGGTCATGCGTCTTAACATAAAATATAATATGTAGTATATCTCTCATGTGAGACATATCTATAAATTTTACAATGAATGTCAAAAAGCATGTCACCTGCGTGATGTTCAGTGGTTAACGAAGTCTATAAATGCTTGCAATAAAAAGAGTAACGCTCCTGCGCTGGCACCCCCACGCATTATCTCATTCCGTCTGGTGACCTCACTCACAGGAATACAACAATCCTCAAAGCTTTATAGGACTGCGATCTTCTGTAAAGTAAAGATACTTCCCCAGTTGGCTTTAACATGCTCTCTCTACCTTTTTGCCAGATCTTCATTTGCTAGTCCATCAAACGAAAGCGATGATTTGTTTTGATGACGTTAGAAAAGTCTAGAAGTTCCATAAAACTCCCATTAATTCGAAGATTTTACTTAGTAACACTGCTTCAAAACATTCTTTGACTACAGATTTACATATCTATTTAACGTATGTTATTGATAGGTATCATTCGATCAACGTCTAAAGTTAACGTTTTTTCACTAAAAGACAGAACAAAGACTTTTAAAACTAAAATCTATTCTAATTTTTATAGTTCACGAGGGCTCGGCAAGCTAAATATGTGGTAAAAATGGTAATGGTAGAATGTAGGCCAGAGGTATCGCACGGCAGCGGCCCGTGTCAACTTTGATGCTATTTTTGTGATGTGTGTCTGCGGTCTGCTTTATCGCCACTTTTCCGCTCGCAGTTGATTGCAAGCACTCTAAAATAACTAGATGGAGCGTCCATGCTTAATAGATAAACCTCTACACATTTTATTTGCTTTAGCAAATGGTATTACAAAACATTTCTATTTCAAATAGGCAGTTTTATAGTTTGAAGATTGAAAATAATTTGTTTGCGTAATATTAATACACTTGAAATTGGACACTGTTATGCAAAAAAGATCCAACCGACAAAATATGCCAAATTGCGATAAGACAAATCGAGTTTTATATATTCGCAACGATTCTAGCAGTTTGATGACATATGCTTCCCAAAATGTTTACTGCGTGATATTTTTATTCCTATTAAACTTTAAATAGTTTTAACTAAACTTGAAAGTAACAAAACTTTAAATAAACTTGAAAGTAACAAAATTTCGATTGGATCTATTTTGCATAATATTGTCTAATTTAAGTAGTAAGTAGACTCGTGGTTTTATTCCTTATAGTTATTATTAGGAACAAATGGTACGTCGCGAGAAACAAACAAAATAAGCAACAGACCTGTAAATTTTCCGTGAATGTGGCTTTATATTTGTATGTAGGAATGAAATATGATATTACATAAATTATTGTTGTGGTAGGGGATGACTAGTTGTTTTGGCCTTAATCAAGCAAGGATTTGTTTTCGCGATTTATGAAGCATTACTCTGTAAATTATGATCGACCAATGGGCGGATAGGCCGGGATTGCGAGTCTCTGATATATCCGCTGTAAAATAATATGGGACGTAGAAGTGTAAAATAATTTATAACGGAGCTAACGCGGGCTCCCCGGCCCGCGGCACGCATCGCGCGTTGCCTTGCGTTAGACGCATCATTTATATTTTCTTGATGTTTGTTTAGTTTTTTTATGAGGCTCTCTGCGGATGCCGGTCGAGAGAATCAAACAAAGAATGATGAAAGACTAATGGTTGATGTCTGTTTCGGTTGCAACATCTATGTTTAATCAAGTCATTTGCATGCACGAAGTGGATATTCAAATTTATCACCTCCAATAATTGAGTTTCGATGTGATGATAGAAATATTTTTCTATTATGATTTGGGTGTAAAACGATAAACGAATAAAACTTTTTTATAGCTATTCTGTGAGACAACGGGTCGATATTAGCATTACTCGTCTCTTCAACGGATGGGTGTTTGATCGTCAGCTTTTTTTTGTATTAAATTAGTTAGGTATATTGATTTGAAGTTAAGCAGAATTCAAATGAATACAGCGAACGCGTAATTAGAAATAACGTTCGGTGCTATCTGTTTTGTATTATAATAAAAGCCAGGCATTAGACTTCAGCCACAAAAATTATCTAATTACTTCTTTATTAATGTAGTTTTCGTATTTTGATTTGTCATACGCATTACGATTTTGCGTGGAAGGAATCTAAACACTCAACAAGAAGACACGCCATAGAAATAAATTTATTATTTGAAATAGTTATTTAAAGATGATTAAAATTTATAGATAGCACTGCTACTGTTTCATATTGAATTATTGTAGCCGCGGGCATATAATCCCAGCGCCAACTACGTCTATAACCATCGCCGGCTACGAGTCTACAAGCCTGCCCCTAAAATGAGGGAGTCCACTGCTCGAGGCTGCTCTTGGCTTTAACTTAGAGACAGGATTTAGATAACTTGCAATTTTTCATCTACTTCCAATCGTCCAACAAGGGAAGCAATACACAATCCTTTTGTAATTAAAGTCCTTTTTGTTGGCTTTGTACTCATTCTTTTGGCGTTAATGGTAATTAAAATATGTTAGTTACACGTTTTTTTGAATGACACAAATTTAAAAGTTGTTGATTTTACAAGGTTCTTGGCTGTGAAATATGGTAGGTACCTGAATTTATCAGAACATCTCTATTTATTTCTCAGAATTTATTAGAATATCTCAGAATTTAATTATCAAAAAGTCTATCTTACTGAACTTTGTCAGATAATAGTACCTTTATTTAGGTAATTAATTGATGGCATTTGTGGTTTCTCCACTTCCAATTGTTGACTGCTTGAGAAAGCATTAAGTCAGCCTTCTGGAAAAAATGGTTGTAGTAAATAGAGTTTTAAATAAATATGTAATTATTAAAGGAATGTCGCGGATGTTGAAGGTTTTTAGGTTATCATATCTAAAATCTGAAGAAAAAAATAATTATTGCATCTTTATCTTACAATGTAAACAAATAACGGAATGAAAAATTTCGTATTTCTTACAAATAATTGCAGTTGGGTGCAATAGCGTTTGTGACAGCGCAATGCGGCGCAAACGAAGACCTTTAGCTAGCACTAATGGATCGAGAAAGAATAATGTTATGAATATTTTAATCGGCATTCCGAGCGAGTTAATAAAAATAGTCGTACAGTCTTAACGAGGCGCCCTAACGCCCCGCTGGGATTTTATAAACAAAGATATATCGACAATATAAATTGTACTCAAAAACTTCAATATATTTAATCGATTGTCTATACCTGACCGTTTGTCTTTATCCAACGAAAGCCTCTCTCTCTAACAACTTCCACTTTCATTTCCAAAATTACAACAAAACTTTAAGAATGTTTACTTGTAATTTTTAAATAAAACTTCATTATCAATAAGAGGTAAAGTTTTTGAATTCGCGAATTTTACTGAAACTTCTTTCACAGATGAACAATGCATACAAATTGTTAACAAAATTATATTGCGAATTTCAATATGAATACTTTAGCAAGAATTCATTCGATATTAAAAGCACGAAATTTTAGCTATGGTTTATTAATTTCAAATACCAAGTTTTGCCTGGTTAGTGGAAAGTTAATGGGCAAGATTTTTGTAACTTATTACTTTATGCAATCATTTTCCAAGTCGGAAAGTTTTAAAATCTTTTGTGTTTATTTTGTGTCGTCGAGTAAGCTTGAATGTAGAGGTATAAGTGGCTAGAAGAAAAACATAGTCCTGGCTACAACATCTACACTTTTAGATGAGACTACTATTTATCTATTTATTTATTTAAGGTAACTTACCTATAAAGTATGCCAGCATAGCCGCTAATATGACACAGAGGCATATCATGGCTATAGCAAGACACTTCCATGTACATCGATGTTGACATCGTTTGTCTATGTGGAAGCGGGAGGGGGAATACACTGGTACGGGACTAGGTTGGCTGGCGCGCAGCGGGAACACTGGCATCACCAGGGGTTGGTTGGCGAGCTGGCAGTGCCCGCTGCCAAGCGTGCCTCCGCCCATGCCGCTTGACATCGCCGCACTGCCCAACCTGTTGACAAAGAAAAAGCAACCTTAGTTTACATATACTAATTAAAATATTTACCTAAGACTCTGGTTACACTTTAGTGACCAAAATAATCTAATTGCAATTATATATAATACGAGCATATTGATTAGAAGTTCGCAAATTTGTATTAAGATTTTATCGATTTCTTAAAACTGTGACCTACATAGAATCCAAATTCTACAATAACCGAAAGATTCTCTAATTGGTGCCAGTTCCAGCTGGCACCTTTCGAGAATCTGTCGGCCAATATTGAAAACAGAGAATTCTTAACACGACATTTTGCTTTTAGAAAGCTTTTATCGTATATATATATATATATATATATATATATATATATATATATATATATATTTAAATAGATGTTACTAGTTCTATGACGATATCATAGATAAGAAGGCAAATCACCAATATTTACGTACTAAGTTGATTGCAAGTAGAACCAAAGCGAGCGATTTTGGTGGGATTTGATCGGGAGTTTAGGGCCTTTATTGCCTCGTGAAGCGATCGAAACGTTCAAACTTTTTGATGTAGGTAAATAAATGTTGTTTGTTCGTGCCACGGGGTAAGGTGAATCAGACAAAAAAAGGTTTTCATTAGCACAGACGGCCATGCTTTGGACAAATAGAATATTTATGTAAATAAAATGAAAATCTTTACATACATATTCCTGTTCATCAAATGAGATGGTATCATATTTTATAGATGTTTTTAGGATTCCGTGGTTAAACATTTAAGTTTCGAGATGCTAAGCTGTTTAGCATGGCGAAGAATAAGAATAAGTGTTCGTCCTTGAACTAAATGCATGTGAAATAGTAACTTTGAGAAACTATTTAATGAATATTTAAGGCTATAATGTCAAAATATATTCCAGCTAAAGCAAAAAAATACGTCATAAAATATAAGTAATAGATGAAACGTGATTTTTGAAACAAAAATATAAGCGACACTAACTTCAGAAATTCAGGCGTGAATGACGACTCTGTCATGAAGGTTTTTTCACTTGTAGAGATTGTATTATATAAGGGCTAAAATGTCACGGCAGCCGGAATGTACAGTGTTCTCGTATATCCGATTCTCGTTCATCTAGCATTAATTGCTTATATCTAATGTTTTATAAATTTTACCCGCGGCTTCGCTCGAGTGGTCATTTTTTTTTTTTATACTGGGATAAAAAGTAGCCAATGTCACTCTCCAGACTTTATCACTATCTCCGTAAAAAAGTCTTGTGATTCCATTGGTATCTTTTCACATGAAAGTAGGACAAACAAACAAGCACACTTTCATATTTAAAATATTAGCATGGATAAAGTTTAGCAAATATATTATAAAAAATTGGTTGCCTGTAAAGTCGGTATACGGGCGAAAGTTTTACGTGACAACGACTTTGAGTGGTAAAATGTTTTCGAGTGGAAGGGACGCATGCCTTTCACTTTTTATGTCTGTCTCTCTCGCTCTTAGGCGGGCTAACCATGCCCGAGTGAAAGGGACGCGTGCCTTTCACTCGCTCTCATTGTGAGCGCATAACGTGAGCGCGTTTCTTGAAGTGTCACCCGGCTAACCAATTTATAAGACGTTGTCACGTCAAAAATATTCTATAAGTACACTACAATATACATATAAGTGAATCAAGTTGTATAATTATCTACATGTGTATCGCTGTAATGTAACCGCCAACTGTTGGCGAAGCGAATCTGTGCGCGCCATATGGTCGCCTTTTGTTACGGCCCCGTGTAGACAATCAGAACGTATCATTACAGGGATTCCGACAAAAAACGATGATCGAGGCGTTTAAACACGTCCGCCCCGAGGGGCCATTAATCAATTATTTGAACTTCTCTGTCACGACTAAATTTTAAGGCCGAGATCCAACATATGGTGCTGTGGCGGTTCGAGACGCTCGCCAACTGACGCTACCATAATGACCTCCAGCATAAGAACGCGCAAAAAAGAGAGTAGAAATAATTGGAACAAGTTTAGCGAGAACGAAGCGTGACTCCTAAAGGGTTTGTTTCGAGGAGGCTCTCGACTGTAATTTTCTTTTGAATAGCGGCCGAGGAACGTTCTTTCGGAGGAAGGACGAATTCATTAAAACGTGTACAGAAATCACAATGCCTCGGCATGCAGACGTTGCCTTAAATGGTTTTTAAAGCGTCCGCCGCCGCCGTCCGTTTGACCGTGGCCCGACCACTGGTTATCTTCTAATGAAAATAAAAAAATCAATACATGTTGTACAATATTTAGAATAATGTTCAATCAAATTACTACGTTGTAAAATTTATGGTAGCCCGTAAAGCTCAATATCCTGAATAAAACATAAGAGCGACGTAAGGTATACCTATTGCCAATCATTTTGATGGAATAGAAGCATGATCGTAGCCTGGTAAGTGGTTATTGCCGATTATTATGTGCGTGGACCGATTGTAACTGTATATGAGATTGATTTTTTAAATCCATCATCATTAGGTACAATTTTATTGTTTGTAATCTCGCGTGGGTGCCATTACTGGTCGAAGCACATCATTTCCGCGCGTTACCGAAATGAGCAGAGCGCGCTCATGTGTTTTTGTTAAAGGAAATGTTGTGGCGAAGCAATGAAATGTTACGCAATACCGCAGTGCATTTTGTTCACTTTTGGAGCGGAAACGAGCGGTCTATTTTACGAGCATGGAGTTACGTTCATATAAAGGATCGAGACATACGAAGGAAAGATATGCGTAAGACAATTAACGAGACCGACGACAGTGTTATTGTAGGACAATGCAGCGATATTTCAAGCGACCGACCGTCATTCGGTGAGATTTTGACAGGCGCGTCGTGAGCGAGCTCTTAATGAAGCGGTAAATAATGAGGAAAGGTGTTGGATCGTGCGAGAACCGTGTCTAATTAACGCGACGGAACCCACAGCCAGTCTACACACACTAAAATATACGTACGACACGATCCTTTCACGCTATTATTGTCAACAGCTTAGAAACAGTTAAATAAAATCAGAGAAATAGTGTTGTAAAAACGGCAGGTAGGTGAAGGCTCGTTAGCCGTGCGGGGCTCGTCGCTGTCGCACAGTTTTTATCGATACGATCGCGCGTGCAGCGGTCACTTCTAGTCTCGAGACGGGCAGCGCCGACCTCTAACTCGGAAACCAGATGAAACAAAAAGAAAGAAACGCAGGCACGGGCCGTGAGAACGCGTCTCCTTCGGTGCGGCCGCTCCGTGGCGTCCATTTATCTTGCACAGTCGTGCGGGAATGGACCGGACAGCGATGTGCTTTTATTGCATAGCGCCCTTAAATATAGGCCTGCGCCACAATGCTTTTAGCTCAAAAATTATCGGCCCAATAAACTGGTTGGAGGATACGAAAGGGAGCGACTTGAATTTTGGTTTGATTTTTGAATATTTTCCATGAACAGAGAGTAAAAATTTTACATTTTAAATACCTATTAATTTTTATATTTAAAGGAAGGAGTGTTGCTGCGTTGGTAGCGGTTGTGGCGGCGCGAGAGCCATATTTCATATTGCGAGCGTTAATATGGCTAAGGTATCCACTTAACATCAGGCGGGCCGTGTGCTTGTCTGCTACCCGACTTACTATAGTATATTATAAAAAAAGAGTCTGCATGCTTGTCCGCTAACTCCTGGATCATGCTACGGAATTTGATGCGATTTTTACTGTTAGTCAGATATTTTCAGCGAAGATTTGTATATAAAATTCTGTAATACAACTAACCTTAATAATGTAACTAAGCGTTTATGTAAGTAATCGACATTCGATCTTTTAAATTTTTTTAGTAAGTTAAATCTAGCTTTATGATTAAGCCCTCAAAAATTTGACCTGTGCCGGGCAGAGAAAAATTAAGTGGTCTACTGACCGAGATAAACATGCTGACTTTACGAATTTCTGTTATAGTTATGAATACTCACATTTATAGTTTTGTAATTAGCAGTTAAATATTGTTATTTATTATATCATTGATATCAGATACAGAAATATTCCGAAAACAAATAAAATAATTTTCTCCCAAAAACGATAAAATATGATGTAAACTTGAATGAAGATTACCTACATTGATTTCATCTAGTTAATTTTTTTTTTGACTTGGCCCATACAGTTATTCTAAAGTTACTGAAGTCCCAGACCTATCACTTCTATAAATGAAGTAGAGTTGTTGTAGATAATAGAGCGTTTTTTTTAAATAATACAAAAAATATTTTGCTTTATTTATACTAATGGCAGGCTTTTGACTCATCGAAGCTATTTACGTAACAGTTGCTCATACAAGATAATGTTGATAGGTGTCCTAAATTAGCGCCGTCGCCCTTATGCGAATGTTCTACTGCAAATCATGAATTCGATCAAACAGCACACCATGTTCTCTGGGAGTGTGATCTTTGGCTCAGTGAGCGGGGCGACATGTTGAATTCCTTGCATGTTGCATCTCGGGTAGTATGCTATTCTGATTTGGTAGCCACAAGGGAGAATTACCAAACGTTCAGACGATTTTGCAATTCATATTATTGGAATCGATGTATTAGGTAATAAACTCAATGTTTTAGATCCCCAATAGTATTAGATAATTATAATCCGTGGTGCACGGCAGTTGAACTTTATTTGACTAATAATTTCTTTAGGCTTTTAATTTATTTGCCATATAGCTCTAACATTGTCAAGAGGAAAATCAAATTGCAAAAGCTTCCTTTCTATTACTACTAATTTCTTCTGATTAAATTCGTTGTGAGTTCCAAGGCAGACTTCATTGATCATTGCCTTTTTTGGTGGTCGCCGCTGTTCATCCTGGTTACACAGGAGACACAATTTTGGGCCCCTGTCCCTATAAAAGAAAGCTGGCATCCCAAGGAAAACGTTTAAACTACGAAAATCTAAAAGCGGATAATGCCCTATCTCCACACTGACTTTTATTTAAACCAACTTATGTTGCTATTTAGTTATCATTCTACAGAAGTATCCAAGTTCTAATGCGATTATTGCGAAAGGAATTAATTGTTGGAATGCACCGAAGAAATTGACACAATACATCGTTTTTAAACGAACTTTAAATAAATATTCACAGAAAATACATTTGAAAGGCGTTTTATTTTTAAGTATATTATAACTTTTCTACTTACTATATAAATCGTATTTCATGTAAAAAGTGAAATATATATATAGTGCTAATAATGTATTAAATAATAGTTTCAGTAATAAATGGATATAGCATATTCTGTAACACAACGCCCAGTAGATGTAAAATGCACATTTCCCTTATTACCGGTTATTTATAAACACAACAAAGTAACCAATGTATATTATTCATATTTGAAGTTTTGTCATAGACATTTAACATATTACGTTGCGATAAAAATATGTGTCGTAGGAACAGCGGGCACATTTATTAGTCAATTCGCATGAAACAGGTGGAATGTGACCGGTTAGTACGGTTATACACACTGGACCCTATTTGCGATACTCCTTTTAGACGAGCTGTGAATGTGCGAAGAAAAAATACGTAACTGGTTATTATGTAACCCATGTAAGGGTAATGCGAAGCGTAAATATTGTTTAAAAATTAGTTTTTTAAACTATATTTATTTTGCACTTTTTAGTTCGATGTAACAAGTGGAAAAAATTATTAATCCTGGTGATTATTACTAGTATAATTAAATAAACTTATAAATTTATTGTATTGTCATCGGTCCTTGATAAGTATACAAAGTTTAAATGAAATCTGACCGTTCAAAGTGGGTCAAAATCAAGTTCAAAGAAGTTAGTTACAAACTGACAAACAAGCAAACATAAAGGTGAAGCTAATAAAAGCTTGTTAAGTAATAACTTAGGGCTTACGATATAAAAATTACTTTCCCCCAATACTATCTACCCAATTTCAGATCGCTACACTGTAGAGGCCGAACATATTTTCATGACCACGTCAAATAATTGTTGTATTATTGTACTATATTAAATGTTAACGTAACCAATTACTTATGCATAGTCTGTAAATGAATATAGGCGATAAGTCATTAGTTATCTTATATGGCTAATGAAGCTACGTTCTTTGGTTTCAATACAAATGATAATCGAAAGTCGCAGACGAAGCCCAGTGATATTATTATATCCATTTAATACGGAAAACTGCTTGTAATAATGGCATCAAAGGAGTTTATTTTCAGGTATCTTGAAACTAATTACCTTATGGATTCAATGGAACAAAGAGATAAATATAAGCGGCCGCTACGAACGTCGGCCATGGCTTTCAATGATGATTGTTTCGCATGAATCATATTGAACGTAAATTAAGAATATAAGTTCGTGGGCCGTACAATGGCGACCTTTTATAAAATTAATACAGGCAATTTGCATTCAAATGCCAAGCGATGGAAAAGAAATGAACAGAACATTAAAGAAAGTTAACAAGAGCGCAAAAACAGTTTAGTTGGATCAATCGATACGAACTTGTAGCCTCGGCTTTGAAGACGGCGATCCCTCGCCGGCCGCCCTCCTGCAAGTCATGGGTGTGTAAATTCAAGAAAGGCCCCCAATTTAAAACGAAATGTGTAACAATAGCCTGGCCCCGCTATGCCAATTTCCTCCCTCCGCGAACGCTTCAGTACAAAGGAACGGAATAAAATTATCACTTAGAGTACCTACACCTTTTATTTAAAACGAAGTTAAAGTTAAAACGAGGAGAGATTTCCAAATGAAGATCATGGACGGAGTTCGGAATAAATAAAAGCATATAAACAAGTGGCGCTGATGGGTTTCGTCGAAGTCGTAGCCACGCCCGAAATCTGTCCACTCGAATGTTCGGTCTTACTCGACAACGATCACACCCAACGGATTAATTAAAAAACATTCGTCAAAATGAGATTTTAAATGGGTATCTTCCTCCCGCCCGTTAATGTATCGTTTTATTAATTACATGTTAAAGTAATAAAACGTGTAATCTATGGTAGTTGATTAAGTTTACAATCGTTTAGATCTGTGCATTCCATAAATATAAATGATTGTGGAAAGCTATTAATTTCAGCAAAAGCCAGCTTTAATTCTCATTAGCGGAGCGAAGGTAGAGTATGCCAATAAATCGACGTTTGTGTATCACGCAGTGATACAGTACAGGGAGTCAGAGATATAAACACGGTACTCGGGGTTTCATTGAACTCGCACTCGTATTAATAACTCATAGCGTGATGTTTGTTTTGGTCGTCTCGTGCGGTTAGGTAATGCTGAAGTTGATTCATGAATGGGAGAGTGCGGTTCATGCATAGCGCAGCACGCGCAGTACGCGCCCAGTGCTCAGCGCCCACTCGTATATATTTAGCCAACATAATTTTCCTAGAAATATATCACACTACACGACGGAAGTTCTAATATTTGCATTTTAAATGGATATATCTGAATATTAAACTCAATATATCAGCTAGCCAGGGCTCACGTTTTGTACCAATTAATTATTATTGAGGTTATTAATCTAATCTATCATGGAACTTATTTATTAATCTTCTACGTGGATTTCTCATGACTAAGGCTTGTGATCATCATGGTCAGTTTGTTTGGTAAATTTCCTGCAGGCTTCTCCTACATTCAACATGTTTAATGGTCAGTGGGATTATTTGGGATACTTCTTTGCTGATGTTTCTATGATGATGTTGTTACTTGGTATGTACTTCTTTATTTATACTCCTCTTTCTGTCTACTTGTATACGTACCACTAAATTATATTATTGTATAAATTGATAGGGTCTTTTCAGGGTTCCCGAAGTATTGGAGGTAGAGATTGAGTCTCCGCATGTATATCGTAGAGATGTGTGGCACCTTTTCAACCTTGGATGGTACCTTTGTGCATTGCGCCGTTATCATTGGGATGTAAGTGGCTCACCACGAATTTTAGTCCAAGTCCTTTGGGGTATAAGTGGTTCATCAAGATCTTTGAACCAAAGCCAACTTCACCTGCACGCGGTGCACCCTGCTGACTGACAAACGAAGCTCTGGCGAAAAGAGAGGTAGGGAGCGTAATTGTAAGCTACCCGACTGGGGAACGTACCTCCACCTCACAGAATACCGCAGCCAAATAACGGTTCCCTTGAGGGCTGTTGTGTTCCTGCGAGTGAGTGAGGTCACCAGAAAGGAAGGAGATGCTGCAATGGCAGCGGGGGTGGCGGCGCGCGAGCGATATTTTATGTTGCGAGCGTTAATATGGCTACGGTAACCGCTTCAGATCAGGCGGGCCGTATGCTTGTCTGCTACCCGACGTAGTATAAAAAATAAAAAAAATAAAAAAAAAATAAAAAAACTGCAACGTTCTACGTTAGTTTGGTATGTGTATTTATATTGTAAGCAGTTTATCCACCCACCAATTATACGGTGGATAAAATCTCGTGCAGTGGGAGCTAGCATCGGTTGGCAAAACGCCTCAGGCCGTCTGGGCGAGTTTATCACTAGAAATGAATGGAAAAGATAGCGAATAAGGGACCAATTACTGGCGACTACCACGCGGCAGGAACTCCGCACGTAAATAATCGTGCTCATGCACAACAACCTGATAGTGATAAACAATTTTCTATTAGCTAAGCGAGAGCAGCGTCGCGATGCAAGTAGGGCCAATTCCAATTCCAATTTCCATACCTAACGGAGAGGTAGCACGCGATTGAAATAGAATTTTATTTCAAAGTTTGAAGTTTGATGATGCTTTTAGCAATAAGGCCGCCTTGTTGCACATATATACTCTATAAGTGGATATTTTCTGTATGCTGACTAAATTGATTCTGTAGCTTATATAATGTAAATAAAGCATAATTATTCTATCTATCTATTTAGTAATAACGTACGTAACTAAAGTAAAGTTACACATGAAAAGTACATGAAACAGGCAAAAATGCTTTCTAATAATTTTGCTAATCAATGCATTTTTTTTTTTTATACTACGTCGGGTGGCAGACAAGCATACGGCCCGTCTGATGTGAAGCGGTTACCGTAGCCATATTAAAGCTTGCAACATAAAATATTGCTCGCGCGCCGCCACCCCCGCTGCCGACGCAGCATCTCCTTCCTTTCTTTCTGGTGACCTCACTCACTCGCAGGAACACAACAACCCTCAAGGGAACCGTTATTTGGCTGCGGTATTCTGTGAGGTGGAGGTACATTCCCCAGTCGGGTAGCTTACAATTACGCCCCCTACCTCTCTTTTCGCCAGAGCTTCGTTTGTCAGTCAGCAGGGTGCACCACGTGCAGGTGAAGTTGGCTTTGGTTCAAAGATCTTGATGAACCACTTACACCCCAAAATTATGAGTCGCACTAAGAATTTCCATAATTTTTTTTTTAATGAAAATTATTGTGAGTCAAAATTGTAAGATAACTATGTGACCTGATTTCGCAAAACGCAGGACCTAAACTAAACGCTTGCTATTGTTCAGCGAAACGGAAAAACGGTTTCGAAGGAAGGTCCCTCCGCGGGCGCTCGTATTTCACTCGGAGTTCAATATTATTTCGACAGTCGCCGGCACAAAGAGGCGGAAGGCCCGTGCCGCCGCCAGAGCCGCGGGCGACTCTCGCGTATCGCTCCACAATATTGTCCTCCCGCTTGCTGCCTCGGGTTACACTGTAAATATTTTTCGGCGGTTGCCTGATTGAAAAATTTTATCGCATTCCACCCCCGCCTCCTCCGATAATGGATTGTGTTCGGTTTTAGGCGTACATTGACATGGGTACTGTCTATGGAGTCCCTCGGCTAGCCTGTGTACACAACTACGCAAGGCGGGTTGAAATAGCTAGCTATTACCACTAATCAAACCATAAGTACCTACCGACCGCCCTATGCGCGTGAATAGAGGCGAAAGTAAAATGGTTTTTATATAAAGATCCGTATGTGCACGTAGAGAATACGGTGGTAAAATTTTGTTACTGACTACATAACGATACAAAAGTGAGCAAGTGACTACAAAATGAGATGCTTACGAGAACACTAACTCATCTTCCTTTTCATAAGCAACTTTCGAAATACGTACGCTCGGCGGACCGGCTCCGGGCGGCACTGGGAAACTTTTGATGTATTATGGTATCATTTTGTGCCCAACAGTATGACTGTGCGTTTATCACGTTGTAAAAATTGCTAAGTATGTATGTACGAGTTTATATAAGATGAAAAATTTGCATTATCTGAAATTTCAAAAGATTCAATGCTAGAAGCATAGGTCAATACTGTCGTCTCATCTACGTCTACAGATTAGTAATAGTAGGTAAATGGTATCGTAACCCAACACGCAAGGGGACAATATCTCTCTAATTATGTTTGTTTTGGGCGGCCATGAGGCGTGCGGATCGTCGCTCAACACCATTATTTATACAGTCGAAGATACAAATGAGGATCCATTACTGAATTTCCTCGATCTGGGCCTAATGAAAGACAAATAACTTGAGTTCAAAGCGATCGATAAGGGCATCTGCGTTAATTTGATTAACGCGATAGCTGCATTTATCTTAGACCAGAACAGATTGAGACAGATGAATTGATTGATGACAGAATGTTAAGGTTTAATGTTGAAAGTGGTAGGGTTCAAGCAATAAAAGTTTATGGTTCACATAATTATCCAAACAGTCAAAATGAAAAAGTATTATAATAAAAACCCAGTAAAATAACAACCACAAGTAGCGGGCGGGCTATAAATATTAAAGCGGTTGACAAAATGGCGTGCAGTGTCGGTATGTCGGTAGGAGTAGGGGTGTGACTGATGGGTACTAAATACATACATTTTATGTCTGTCAAGTCTTCGATTTCAAAACTCGACTTAAACGCAAAGATGGTAAGTGCGTCTATGAGGACAACGACGTTTTTCACAATGTCGCAGAAAAACGATACGACGAGGGGCGCGAGAGATTCATTCGTCGCACTACATTACCCATATTCCTACCCCAAGTTGGAATTAAACCCGATTGACATTTTCACTCATCTGCATTTTTTTCCTATAACCAAATTCTATGGGCCATGAAATTTATTGAAGGACAATTCCATGTGCAATATTTTATCAATTAAGCACGGTTGGGTTCGATTACGGTATTAAACCGTGCCGATTGAACCACCCGCAATTTTAACTTAATGTACTTTTATAAATCAAAATATTGTAATTTTAGTTTTAATGGATATTACATTTTGTAATGGTATTGTGGCAAGTTTCCAAGTTCTATTTAACGCAAATGTGCACCATCTCTTGATTTGTTGACGAATTATATGAAGATTTCTGGTTATTTCTGGTTCATTAATTTGAAATAATTGCTGGTATTCACGTTCTGTCATCGATATAGTACGACAACGTCTGAACCAATCGTTACCTATACGTATTTTGACTGGATCATGAATTGTACTTAACAGGGGAAATTACATGATTACGTAAGTCGATTGTTCTATACGCTAAGCTTAGCATAGTGTTTTCCACTTCGAATTTGAAAAAGTTATTATTTGTAGAATTAAAAAAAATAATTTTAATTAAGTACACAAAACAGATAGGTGACGAATTGTGGCTCCGATGTAAGCCATGTGAATATCAGGGCTTTACGCTTGAATGGCGCCTCTACATCAAGGGCCACTTGTACGATTGCACTGCGCTGGTCCATTGAATTGCAGAGCAGCCCTGAATATTTACACGTGTAATGACTGTAACGTTTACTAATGATCAACGTATCCTATTGACCTTTAGAATAGGTCCAACTGGAAGAATGTTTTTTTATGGTAACACGTTTTGTTCATCACAATTCACATGTTAACGCTGACAGAAATCATTGATTTCTGATGTAGGCAACATTTTCAGTTCTTTTTACATAATTTTAGCGTCGTCATCAACTAAACCCATTTTCGCATTAATACGTCGCAACAAGCTTTTAACCGCAGGATGACGGAAGCCAGTATTTTTGCTTTTATAATTATGGAAGTCGAAACTCGAAGACTTCTTTTTCAATAGCAAGTTTATTTATTGATTGTCTCATTGCGTACGAAAGAATCAAGACGTTTTACAAAAAGATGGTAGTGGAAAATTATTTAAAGCAAGAAAATTTTGATAAAGTATGTTTAAGCGGAACCGATAATACTTAAATGAATGACAACTATTTGTATGTGAATAATGAATGCAGAAAAAAGAAAATCTACCTCAAGTCATGCAAAATAATTGTAACCAAATAAGTAAAATTTCTTGTAAGTAAAATGCTTTGGAGCCGTCTTTCTAGATGGTCCGATGCCATTAAGCAGCTGGAAGCGGAAGGTTGAGAATCGTATTTGGTGGAAAGCATTGGGGAAGGCTTATATCCCGCAGTGGGTATATACAGGCTGATGAAGTAAAATTTCTATTCTAGGAACACGAGCCCTTTGAACAATCCCGTTTCTATCAGCGCATAGCTGATTTATCACTATTCCTTTTACTCAAACCCCCTCTCCCCTCCACACTGTAACGATAGCTGAGTCTCATTGAATAAATGTTTTATGCGTTCTCAATTGGATATACAATGTGCTCAGTTAAGATCAGTGACTCGATGAATGTTATTTAACTACAACAGACGAACGAGACCGACGACTTGAGGTGCACTCAGAAACATGAATCTATTAAATAGGCACACTTTGCTACCGGTTATTGCTTATACTACAAAATGAGAAAAACATTTGCGTGCAAAAGGCAATCTTGCATTCTGAACGTGGAATCTTTACGGTACATTGTACTTAATTAGGTATCTTAGTTGCTCAGTGAATGGAGCTGCCTAGCTTTGCTCTGTTATTATGTTGTAATGTATCTGGACGGCTATCCTGAATACCCTTGCAATACCGGATTTGGTATCGACAACCGTGTGACAATAATTAATATTATGATATAAGGTATAGCCACATCTCGGTCACTCCATACAAAGTCGCGTCGTTTACTACTACATAAACAATGACGTTTGTGCGGAGTGTGAATGAGCGTGTGTGCGTACGGCGCCATACAAACTGCTCCAGATTCGTCTTAGAGAGGAGCTGAGGTAGACATGTGAGAGCGACAGGTAGTAGCCATACAGTACATAGTACTATTATTTATATTCTGGTATAACTGTAATATTTTAGGGCTGTAATATATTGTAAGACGCTAATAGAAAGATTTTCAGATATACCTTATAGACATTTTTGGGGATCCCTAAGTAAAATTCTTAAAAGAGTAAAGTGTCACAGGGCTCTATCTGCTGAATCATGCTAATGCGGTTGAAGAGGTAGAGAGTCCTGTGACTTTATTTTTTACTTTGATCAACGCCCAGATTGATGAGGAGAGTGGTGTGGTGACTGTTACAGTAACCTACTTAATTATTTTTTATCTTTTAGTACATTATAATCTTTTCAATAAAACCGTTAATAACTTTATAAATGTGTACCTAAGTGAGTTTGTTTGCTTCGTTCTCATTCCTACTACTGAACCGATTGCTATGAAATTTTAATATCTATTAGGACTTTAAATACAGAACAAATAATAAGAAATTTTTAAATATAAATTTCCAAATAATTGGAACAAATATTCTTAAAAAAATAGCTGTTCCCGAGAGAAGACCTGAATAAATGCAAAAGTGAGTTTCATTGAAGAACCAATTGTCATGAAATTTTGCATAAATCATATTAGAAGTCCACAATAAATAATAGGATACGTTTAAACCCGAAAAAATTTGGGCTTCCTGTGTTTGCCACAACGCATTATGGGCGTTTTCATAATGTGCCATACTACAAATTTCGTAATATGAATGTTTTGATGAAACCACAATGCATTGTCAGCAATTTTTTTGCCTTTTAAGCCTTTTATCATATTAAAATAATTTATGACAATGTAAAAATTTATAACCGAAATGTCTGCGTACCATGTGAGTATATACAATCATATTTCCTCAGCTATCGATACATCTACTGTACAATCGGCTCCGAGAGTAACTGAATACTTTGAAATTTATTGTAATAAGAAGTATAAAGGTCAAAAGTGATCATCAACTTTCGTTACCGACGACCGTATAACGGTTTCTTTCAAATAGATTTCTATTTGATGGTTACAGCGGGGCTTCATTATGAGGACATCGAAATATGTAGGATAAATTTATTGAAAACAAGTCCAGGAGCCTTACCACAGGCTCTAAACGCAGGAATAGAACTATGATAGTTGCGTATTTATTAAATTAAATAAATAAATAAATATTAAATATTGTCAGACAAATTACACAGCGCCACCTAGCCCCAAAGTAAGCGAAGCTTGTGTTATGGGTACTAGACAACTGATAAACATACGTAAATACATTTTTTTTTGTAAATACATACTTATGATACATAGAAAACACCCTGACCAAGACAAACAGACATGTTCATGCACACAAATGTTTGTCCTGTGTGGGAATCGAACCCACGAGCGTTGGTGTCGAAGCCGCGTCATTGACCGTGTGCTCGTTATAAATGAATTTCATTCATAAATTCGCAACCATGATGGTTCCATTCCTGCGTTTAGAGCGGGCCCCAGATATCGGAGAAAGGATACATCACAACAATAATTGACAAGTGTGCCTAAGAAGTATGTGGACTTGGGGCCTACCGCCGAAGCTGAAGCCGATTACCATCAGATTCTTTGATTGCGAAAATCAAACTTTAGCTTAGATTGGCGGTAATTGTGTTTAGCGTAGCTGGTAGAAACCATAGAACTCTACCGACTAAGCTGAAGATGTTGTTCAATAACTTAAACCTAAGATCTATTTTTGCCGATGGTAATCGGCTTCAGCTTAGCCGGTCGGCCCCTGATTCGCGTAATGTACAGAACGTCCCGTACAGACGTCCGGTCGGCTGCCGGCATTTCGAACGAATTCTGTGTGGCTGTGGGTTTGCAACAAGAGTCAGTCTTAGGTCTACCTTTTTCTATTGGTCATGGACGCTTTACCGTCAAATATCCAGGAAAAGGCACCTTAGTGCATGCTCTTTGCTGACGACATCGTGCTCGTCGGCGAAGAAGGATTTGAAACTGAATAAAAACTGGAGAATGCTGGTATAAAAACGTTCCAACGTACTATAACTAAACAAGAAAAATATGTTGCAAGCTGATTTCAGTAAATCCAATCACAGGAATCGTTTGTTGGCAATCAGTCTTGCAAAATGTTGTATTGTAATATTAAAAAAAAAAGTTCTAATTGATTATTAATATTTAAAGAAATGCTTAATTAACTCGCTTCTTGAAATGAATAGAAAAGATATATTCATTTCAGGAAGTGAGCGAAATGTAGCTCACGGAAGTGTTTTGCACTCAAAAAGTCTTTTGAGCTACAGAACTTTTCTACATAACAGCTTCGGCGGTAGGGCCCCCTACCGCCGAAGCTGAAGGCGATTATCACTGGATTTTTCTATTGCGAAAATCAAACTTTAGCTTAGATCGGCGGTAATTGTGTTTAGTTTAGCTGGTAAATTTTTTTTTATTTATATAACAAGCATGTTTTTTACATATTAGCTCTATGGCAAACTACAGAAGAGTGTGTCGCTATACTCGTAGTTCTTATCGTAGGTACTTCTACATATTATATTGAACATCTTGCGCACTTTCTAATTTATAAATTATATCTTATAATATATTTTATTATTTTGAAATAATAAGTTTCGTTATAAATAAAATTTAGTTACCTAAGAGGAATTCCATAGTATAGGAGTCCATAATGTACCAGTTAATAAAATATTAAACTCATTAAACACTCACGAAAGTAATATTACGCCATTAAACCAAAGAAAAACGATTTGCCGCCGTAATAATCTATCGGAGTTTATAGTCGACATTATTATCATGGGTCAAAAAAGAACTATGAATGGGACAGAACTGGCATACGAAAATAGTCTTACAAATGTGAATCATAAATTATAATTGAAACTTGATGGGACGCAAGCCCACATTTTCACATTGCTTTTTTTATACTATGGCAGACAGGCATACGGCTCGCTTGATGTTAAGCGGTTATCGTAGCCATATTAACGCTCGCAACATGAAATATATCTCACGCGCCGCAACACCCGCAGCCAACGCAGCAACTCCTTCCTTTCTGGTGACCTCACTCACTCACACAACAACCATCAAGGGAATTGTTATTTGGCTGGGATATTCTGTGAGGTGGAGTTACTTTCCCAGTCGGGTGTAAGCTACCCGACTTATATAATATTAATGCTCGCAACATGAAATATTTCTGACGATCCGCCACCCCCGCTGCTTGCGCAGCCACTCCTTCCTATTTAATGACTTCACTCACTCGCAGGAACACAACATCCCTTAAGGGAATTATTATTTGGTTGAGTTGTTCCGTGAGGTGGAGGTACTTCCCCAGTCAGACTGCTTACAAATATGCTGTACCCTACCTCTCTTTTGCCAGAGCCCCTTACGCTAGTCGGCAGAATGCACTACGTGCAGACGAGGTTGGCTTTGGTTCTGATCACTTACACAATCACTTACACCCCATGACTGTATTGCTGCTGCACTCGTTATATCTCCTTATACCTAGTGAATGAATATGAAAACAATTTCCAGCATGCAAATTAATTCAGCGATAAATTCTAATTTGACTGACCTACTACATGTAGCCAGGATTAATAGCGGTAGTCACAAAAGCGACAATTTTCCTTCCCTTTTTCTTCTGATTGAGAATTTATATTTTTTCTGATTAAAGGTCTATCTGCTGTAATGCTAGCGCCACGCGAAAAAGTAATTAATTATTCGCTAAAGACGCAACTAATAAAAATCTGAAAATATGTTATAAGAAAAATATCATTATGAAATTGATGATAATGATACGAAGTTTTATGTGACCCTGAAATTGCTGCAGTAAATTTTTCCAGAATCGGCCATTTTTGGCCGTCGGCCGCCTATTACTTTAACGACAACATGGTATATATAATACTTTAGCAATTTTGTGAGATAAAAAAAAAAACAAGCGGGTTTAAAACACTCGTGTAATATAATGTTATGACTAGTTGTTTATAAATAAATATTGCTCTAGTAGATTGGATGAAAGAAATGTATAAAACAATGAAAAGCTTTATACCTACCAAGAAAATATTGTTTTTCCTACTCCACCATCAAAACCTAATTTAAGCCCAAATATGCTGAGTGATTGCAAAATAATGTAACTAAAATGTTTTTATGAAAGATTTCATTATTATTCTATTCTAGCGTTATTCAATTCTTTGTCTTTAGCTTCATATATTTCTGATGACAAATTAACTACAGTTTTGGAAGAATTAATTAAAAACTGACATGACATGCAATTTGAGCTAAACGCTGGTTACAAGTAATTATAAACATTCTTTGTGATGTCAAACGCATGAACGCACGAGGGACGGGCGTGGCTAACGAACTAACGGTTGCCATGGTCATTACTCATTATAGGTAGATAGTAAGCAGGTAATTACTAAGCATCTCGCGGTATTTTGGCTTGTTCGAGACGAGGAGTTCCACGTTAACTCGTTTTCTCGGAGATCTTCATTCCGTGTCGCCCACGCGAACAAGCCGCTTCGTATTTTGGCCGTACGTCAACGTCACTTACTAAAGTTACGATTATTTTATAACAGGCGTACTTGTAAAAGTGTATCAGGATCCCATGGGTCGTAATGTTTGATGTACGCTTCGGACGTTAACCCTATCAAATCAAAACGGATTAATGTGTCTCGAGAGTTCTGTGTGTTATTGGTGTCTCTAATTACGTTTATGGGTTTGGTTAGAGTTATGGTAATGTTCGGCAGCCTTCGTAGATACCGGGCTTCGGCGGTGTCACTGATACTTACGACTCAGAATTTAGGGTCTGTAGGGCGAGCCATTCGTTAGTCACGCCCGATGACGTGTACCTTGGACAAGACCAAAACTGTTATTAGAAAGGCGTCCTCGTAATTTTTGTTCGTAGGTACTTGTCCTAAAAGGTTTTTAAAAGTGGGAATGATATAAGGGGAGAGACAGTTTTCAATTTAACCTGTTCCATTTGCACCTGGTCAATTAAAGTTACTTTGCGTTTGTCGTGTTATTTTTAGTAAGCACGGAAATAGTACGTATCGTAAATTGAACAAAAATGACATTCCTTTAGTATCGTTGTGTGTCTTCCCTTAGTTGCACATTGCGGCAAAATGCATGAGTTTCCGGACACAAACAAAGGAACTCGGCACGCAAAGCTTGCAGTACCGCGAAGCCCTAAAGGGTTAAAAGAAAAGGCGTTTCGTGGTAAAAAGTGAGTTAGGGCGAAGCTTTGTTTGTGTATGGCGCGAGTTAAGTGTTTAGATAAGTGCAGCTAAGAGCGGCATGCACGTTTGTTATCTCTCGGGGAGCAGACGAGGCAGACAAATGGAACCACCCTGTGTGGTCCACTGTTTGGTCCGCTCTCACCAAATATGTGCACTTGAATCGAAAACTCGACTAATACTGGGAGTTGATACTATGACTGTAACGAACGAATACCAGATTTTATTGAGAGACAGCATGAGTAACGGACGAAGTTGCTACTGAAATGCATAGCTTGAATACGGTTTTAAAAAGCATGTTACGTTTTAGCTACAGCATTTATATTTCAGAATTTAATGAAATATGGAATCTGATATATTTTCTATCTGAAGGCAGTAAATAAAAACATACTATTTTACTTCGTTCCTACGGAATTAGTATTGTAGAGCGCTGAACGGCCGTCCATTTAGTTCATTTCATTGTAACGAAATGAGGCAGCCTGTCCTTCTGAATTATAAAATATTCAAATAAGGAGAGGAATAAATCCACGCGAGGAAACGTCGACATTACATATTACTGCGGGAATGCCAGCCGCCTATTCATTACAGTTATTTATAGGAGGCAGTGTCAAAGCGAGGCTTGTATTTATTCGGACGGCACAGCAGTTTGTTTATTTTTAAACGGGTTAGGCTGAAATACCCCATTTCGATAAGCGTCCGACGAACTAATGCCGATGTTCCACCGAAATAGTCGCCTGCGCCAGCGCTGATTTGGCCGATACTGCCGTGTCACTGTCACCGGCCCAATATGCGCCACGTCTGGAGATGACGGAATATTACACCCTAATAATAGAAACTCATCATCACATCGTTCAGTGAACTTTCTATTGAATGACACCCGACTAAATAAAGGAAATAGGTTACGTTATGTCACATTAATACAAACAAACAATAGACAATTCACGTACCAGTAATATTATCACAGTTTCCGAATTATTAGTATTTCTATTCACTGCAACGTCTTGAACAGTCATCACGAAAATTAACTTCGACGTTGGCATTCCACCGGAAAACAATTTCCAATGCCGGCATCTGTTGTAGGTAGAGACGAACTTAATCAATATTGAAAGGAGACAATAGGCATCTCTTATTCAAAACGGAAACTATTACAGCGTCGCTATTGTATTCAGGGCCTCACCTCAACGAGTATATTATTCAAAAGAAAAGTGGTTTGTTTACAAACGTTAGGCGAGATAAGTATTAGGGACCGTCGTCGACGACACGGGAGATTATATGTGTGCGACGTCGATAACCCGGGAACGCACTAGCTGTCGATCGATGTCAGCGTGAAAGATTTATGTCCAACTTCGTGACAGTGGAATCGTGGACGAACCTGGATTATCCTTTGTCCCAGATACAGCATCATACATTATTGATATGCTCTGTGGCTCGGCTGACGTATTCCTTAAATAAACTGGACAGTCGCGTAATGCTATAGCCCCGTTATTTCAATCACCTGTTTCAATCGCCCGGATGAAGCTTATTGACGTCTAGATTGACGAATAGATTGAAATTTACGAATCGTGTCATATTCGTCTGGTTTAAAAGTTTTTTGTTAAATGTTTTGATTTCAGTGGCATGGCATTGTGCCATATAAATTGCGTTTGTGGCTTAATGTCGGATAGAGTTGCGATATTTTACGTCACGTTCCATGGAGGTGAAGTTAGTTCTGTTGATGTGGCAGTACTAGCAGTCTTTTTATGGATACGAGTACAGAATGTCAATATTCACAAATCACAATATGCATGACAGTTTGCGATTTGTTATAGGTACATATGTTGCTGCGTTGTACAAAAGTTTGAACGTTTTTTTTAAACTGTAGCAATGATTTGTCACTAAGAAACAGTCAAGTCTGTCATGCATACCACTGTTGGAATATGGGTCTTCCCTCATTCGAAGGGGTTTAGAACGTACTCTACCACGCTTTTCAACTGCGGGTTGGTGTATAAGAAACATTAAACAGCCAAAAATATGGAGCAATAAAGTTAGAAGAAATATGAAAAATTAAAAAAAAAACCGAGTATTTACATTTACTGTCGGTGTCGTTGGTATACAATATCATTTATTATTAACTAACACGAGAAGACCGAAAATAATTATATATAGAAACAATCACCTCTTAATTTTCTGTATTGATAGCTCCCAATTTAACGAGGTCGACATTGCTGTCTGTGTGCTGTGTGCACTCTTCGATGACGCAGAGTAATTGGTTCGTTTGATCGAACCAATTATGAGTGATTGAAGTAGCAAGATTCGGTTTAATGAAATGATTGTGTCGACATTATACATTAAAGTTAAAGGAAGATAATTGAACTTCCTGCGGCGGGCTCCGATTGGTTTGAAGTGTGCGCCGAAGCTGGTGCGCAGTGCCCCTTTCATAGCAACACAAGAGGACACACGCTGCCGGCCTGATGGGGCGTTTCCTCTAATTATACGAACTATTAATAAGACTCCGGGCCCAACAATCGATCACTATACTCAGCAGTTAATAGTTTTGTAAATGTTCTGAACTCAGACCAAGCTTAGACATTGTGGAAACACTCCTACATAATAAATAAATTTTAATTACGTTTACAAGGAAAATGAACTGCTTAGATCATTAACATAGCCGATGATATTAGAAACAAAATGGATATGTCATTCGATTTTTCTTCTTCATCAAAAAAAAAAAAACTATTTTATTAATATAAATCACGGAAACACAAAATCTGTAAATTGACAAATCAATACTTTACATTGTCTTGAGAAAATTTCAGAACTCGGACATATTGTGGCTTTAGATCCGAATATAATTTATCGGTGACGTCGTGTATGTCGTGTGTATGTAGATTCATAAAAGTAGAACTAAATGATGACATTATTTTTATCGGACTGACGAAAAAGAGAGAAGGAGATTGTATTCAATGTAAATTGACGTACTCATAAAAATTGGTAATACAAACAACCTAAATAAATACAGAATTAATCTGAATATGAAGCTAGTATAATCTATGTAAGATACTTGCACAGTATAACGAGCAGTGGCAAAGTAGCAAGTCAAGTTATAGTTTAATAAGCGCTTGGGAGTTTCACCACAGGCTACGCTGAGAATAATATTCCCTTGTGCAAATTGCCTTTGTGGATTACATCGCGCTTTCCAGTACTATCTATGATTTCACTTTAAATAGTTTGTCTATAACATAATCGACAGTGCATTGAACTTGCAACGCAATCATAAAATTAATTACTATATACAATCTAGAAAATTGGATATTGGATATCCAATTTTCCGATCTAGATGTGGGGCGAAGCTCCGTTTGCATTGGAGCGATCGTCTAAACGCTATTAACAAAGTTGCAGGTTTGAGTTGAAGTTTGATGGGTGAACGGTGTTTGCGTTGTCCGGGACGTATGGAAATCATTTCTTGCTCCGGCGAACTTCCCGGCTCCATATACGGCCAAATATTTGCCGTCAGTCCAAAACTCTCTTGCACAGTTTGATGGCCGTGTCTATTCAGACGCGCGCGGCATTTGCCGGTGTTTATATTGCGTTTCTAATTACGGAAACTTATTATCTACTCATATGTCCTTATTATATTTATCTTGAAAGATTTTCAAATAATCAAAATAAATGTTCATAAAGACTACTACTACCTGCGTCTCACACTTTATCCGGGTAGAAATTAAAAAAATAGCGTTTAAGTACAAATTTAATTTGCGCTAGTAAGTTATGTTTAGTCCCCATTCGATTCATACATTCGATTTCTACATCTCCCAGGCGACGGGTACAGTTTTTTAACGCAATTTAGTATAGGTGCCACATCTATAGTATTTATAACATTATTGCATACAGCACAACATATTGCATCTCTTCTCTTATATAAACAACAAAAAATGCTTTTACGAAATAAACAGGATTTTTAAGCATAAGAAAATGAAAATTGTTTCTAGTTGTAACATATTCGATGTTACGTTTGTAATATATAATAGATTTCCATAATTAATAAGGTTCAATTACTTTACATTATTAAGTAAATGAAGTAAAAGACGTAATATGATGTGAACACTTTTGAAGCCAGTGAAGAAGGCCATGCTGGGGTTCTACCGCCTGAGGGGAAAATGATTCCCATTACCGTTTTATATTGCGAAAATCAAACTTAGATTCACTAATCTAAGTTTGATTTTCGCAATATAGTTTTCTAGCAATTCTAATTTACCTTAGCTGGTAGAAACTAAGATGATCTACAGACAAAGCTAAAAATATATATGAATAAATCAAACCTAACATCTATTTTTGGGAATCTAAATATTCAATGGATATCGGCTTCAGCGTAGGCGTAATAACTCGGTATGCTTAAGAGAGCGAAATAGTATTTTAGCTCGCAGACTATATGGAATACGAGTACTAATATCATCTTGAGGTGAGAGTATCGGGATGATACCTGGAGACTCCGTTCAGAGACAAGCGTAAGAAAATTGTGGACGATTTAAAACTTACAGAAGGTATTGAGCCATTAAGACCAAGGGAGACTTCACTTATTGGTACCCGACTTCAAAAAAGGAGGAGATTCTATGTTCGACTGTACGAGCACAGTATAAGTAATAGTACTACGTATACGTGTATGTATCTTATTTTTTATACATATATGTTCAACTATTTCTCCGCCAATTAGGAACCGATTTAAAAAAAAAAACTTTTTTTATTCAACAGAGTATACTTCTGAGGTCGTCCCATTGTTGTTGGTATGTTCGGACTAGTAGTTATCATATCATATGCCTGCTCTGATGATGGAAGGTACAGCTCCTTAACGGTTAGAAGTTGGGATAATTCTTTAAATACTGCTTTTTGTATTATTAAAAGATGAGCTGATGAGCGAAGGTACAAATCTTTTATCAGTTACCCGATCATGGTAGACATACTCGTCGACAACGAGAATAGATTTTTCAGCGATCAGTAGACTGGGCATTGGAAAGCTTAATATTTTTTACTTAATCAACTATATAACTAACCCACTTCAAAAAAAGAGGAGGTTAAGGCTATGTTTAACTGTATCTTTTTTTTATGTATGTTCATCGATTCTTACTCCAATTGTTTACCGATTTTCAAAAACCTTTTTGTGTTTGAAAAAGCGGTGGTCCCATATAAATTTAATTAGGATTTGATTCTACAATTTGGAGATATTCCGCTCGTAAGTGAATCACTTCAAATAGTATACAGTGCGTGTATTGAAAGTGTGTCTGCCGCGCACCATCAAGTTGTGAAATGATTTGAATGTTATTGCCATAGGATTATTCAAAATGGGTGTGAAGAAGGTTAAGATTCAATTAAATTAACGGCGGTCAATTAATTTATTCATAATACAGTATTTATTTATAATACACATTAAAAAACCAATGATTCTTGGCAGTTTTCCCGTTACTATAATGTGCATATTCTTTACTATTTGTAAAAGTAGTTGATAAGAGTACTTTATGGAAATCATCGAAAGAGTAATTTGAACAAAAAGTAGAAAAATAAAAGAACACTTAAGGCGATTTGACCCTTTCGTATCGTAAGGACATTTAAGTAAAACGCCCTATGAGCACAACGACCACGATTAAAAAGCGATATTACTTGTATATCCACCGCTATAAAAAAAAAAAAAAACGTGTGGCACTCGGGGACTGCCGCGGTAAAGCTATTGCATAGCATTTTGTATCAACTTATGCAATTATAATTTTATTTATTTATTTTATTCATGCAGTATTGCTTTTTCTTTGATATTAATTCAAGTTACACTTTTTGAGCGTGGTGACCGATAAGAAAACAATTTTTTCTATTATTAAATAAATAAAACGAGTTTCGTACAGTCGTACAATACGTCTAATCGCACGCACACAACGCCGTGTCGACTGCCGAACTGAAACGACGTTAGACGATGCACGGCCTTCAAGCCACACCTCCCCTTGCCCGTCGGAGTGGGGAGCGTGAGGTTTTTTCGTTACGGAATTTCTGGATTCGGTCCTCGCGCTCAAGGCCCGCGATAGAAGCTATGCAATAGCTTAATAAAACGAGTTTCGTAGAGTCGTACAATACGTCTAATCGCACGCACACAACGCCGTGTCGAAGACTGCCGAACTGAAACGACGTTAGACGATGCACGGCCTTCAAGCCACACCTCCTTGCGCGTCGGAGTGGGGAGCGTGAGGTTTTTTCGTTACGGAATTTCTGGATTCGGTCCCCGCGCTCAAGGCCCGCGATAGAAGCTATGCAATAGCTTAAAAACATAATGCCACAAAGGTAATGAATGATAAAATACATTTGAAATTCGTACACAGTTCAAGGTGCAGGGTTATGGAACGCGCTTCCTTTCGTATTCAGATACAGACTAATAAAATCCTTTATAAAATCAGCTCATCTATTGTTTTTATACATTAAGTAGCTATTTATCTATAGTCTAGTATCTACAAATATTTGATCGTATAGTACAAATACTTGATAAAAAAATATATTTAGTATTTTATTCCACTTTTTATACAATGTTTACAGTATGTCATTACATAGTATTTTGTACATTTTTTTCTCTGCAAATAATACCGCCTCTCATAGCTCCACTCAGTAACTTAAAGGCACTGATCTGCTGGAAGAGATTCCTAGACGGAATAAGGCCGCCTTTGCAATACATACCATTTTTGTGTTATCTTTGTGATTGCATTTTGTAGAGTTATTCAAACAAACGGACCAGTAATGGCTTGTCCAATTTTTATTTTTATTAGCATAGATTAAGTTAATGTAATTTTTTTCAATCCGAATACAACTGAGAGGCATGCTGAGAAAATATTTGGATGTTACTGTACGTCTTTCTGCTATGTACGAGTAGATAAATTATCTATTATCCAGGTATCGACTTCCAAGTAAACTTGCGCACGCGTACTACACGCGTTCTACTGCTCGTAGTACTTAGGTATGTTAATTGTTGTTAGCTCATGGCATGGAGACAGCATGTAACAGTCTAGTGCACACACTGGACCTTGCTCTTTGGGGTTGTTACCTTTACAATGTCTGTTTCCTCCTCCAAGCGTGGCAATTTGAACGATGCGCGCGGATCACTGCGCACCGAGGGGCGCCCCACGATGCTATCTCCACTATTGTTACGTGCACTTAACCGTCATATAGTTACTTGTTGAGCCCGGGCCTTGTTAACACATTGTAGAGGAAATTACATTCTTTACTCACCGCTAGTACCGTCTAGTGTTCCGTTATCGATCATCGCTCTAGCATGTCAAATTGATGTTATTACAAAGTCAACAATCACAAATAAGGGGTTGACAATGAACATCAATGGTTGACAAAGATGCATTTATATAATTCATGGAAATGTGATCAATTGATATGCATTTATTATGATTGTATCAATTTGTTTCTTGCAGAGACTTATCCTATCTGTATTGAAACCGTTTCAATATAAAAACAAATTACGTTGCAGCTACATTGATTCAGAGCTCCAATCGTTTATCACTATTACACATTCGCACGACTTTACGAACGAATGCGAGATTTATTTGCCGTGTCTAGCTGGGATTCAGTTTAAATCAATTTGCTTATAGAAAGGATATTGGATATTGTTTCAAAAGTGAAAACATACGTTTATCACTATGCAGTGTAATAGTATGAACATTTTGTACCGATATTGCAATATTAATAGTCGGGATTCACCCTTGAATCTGTTGAAATTAAGTTGAGCGGCGATTGGGGTGTCACAGATGGCAGTAACTGCTCTGGCTGCCCGCCGGCGGAACGTGCGCCAAGTATAAAAATATGATTTATGACAGAACATATAGGAGCGCGCATCCGTTCGGGGTCCTATCTAGTCCACTACGAACCATTAGCACACATAGCATCTGCATATTACAGTGCCCCTTCCACGCTCATAATAAAGGACCTACTTTTCGCAATCGAAATTTCTTATAGTGGGGAAACTCTGATCGCTTCCCAAAAGGATACCCGGAATAAAAGCCGCTGAATTAGTTTTGTGTACCGCCTTACTTTAATAATGTTGTGGTCTACAGAGGTTTGCAGGGGTGCCCTGCTATGTTTATGTAGACTTTTGATATATGAAATAGATGTTTTCTGGCTTCAGGCTCTTTATTATTACTTTGAAGAGTGGCTACGATGGATGGGGCGCGGAGCTGGGGCCGGGTAGGTAAACAAGTGCCGCCAACTGATTCAACTAGTCAATTCAATTGAACATTTTCCTCTTTTCGTTTGGATTCATTTCGTTATACTTCCGTTAGGGCATTGTTTGTCTGCAAATACTTGATTTTTCTTATGGTTATTTTTCCTTATTACATTTTCTTGTCTCATAGAAAGTATATCATGGACCTTTGTATTCCTCTATTATCTTATTAATTATTGTTATATACCTTTGAATGTTTTTGCGTTTAGCATATTTTCCGAGCAATTATAAGCTTTTGTACCGTGGCGAGCTTTCGATGTAGTCGGCTTTATCAAAAGCACCGTAATTTATGTGCTCTGTCGGCTTAAACGTTGCGTTTTATCTTACCGCTGTAGAATCGTTTGTGTATTTGATAATGTCTATTATAATTAACTTTATCTTTTGTATTTGTGTAATCTTTGTCAGATAAGATGTTATATTGAACTTGGTTCATGTTTCACTGTAGTGCGATAACACTACATAGTGTAATGTTTGACAGTTTCGGGCCATCAAATGTGTTGGAAATCATAGCTCATTACGATAGCTATAATGTTTATTGATCTACATATTTTTTTTATCTACTTCATCTAATTTAATTCATAGTAGTCTGTCCAAAAGCTATAAAGGAAATATTCAATTAAGATCGATCATTAATCGATTTTTAGAAGTCTATATTCGATAATCATAAACATTTTATTATGCTGGGAAAAACCATTAACCTTACCGGATATGCTTGATGATTACATCTTAATGAAATTAAATTGTCACTTATTAAGAAAAAGAAATCTGTATTCCAAATCAATGATAACTTCGCAAAAAAGGAATAAATAATAGGTGTCTATTAATAAATTTTAGATTTCATTTATTACACTTTTCATATTAAAGATTATCGAAAGATAATGTTAAATTGTTACGACTATAAACTTACCTTAAAGTTGGTTAATGATGTTAGTAAGCAAGCATAAGTATGTCTTAAGAGTACTTACCTAGGATCTACGAAGGGTTCCGCGTAGATGTTCCTCACGGGCTGGCGTCGAGGCAGAGGAGGGGGCACTGGGCTGAAACCCTCCATCATGTCCTCCCGCTCGCTGTACTTCAGCGATTTCATCGTCATCCTGACGTTTATGTCAGACAGTCCACTTCACAAATAGGTCTCCGAACCCAACATCTCACTGTTTCAACGTCTTATCACTCACATCGTTAGCTACACTCTCGTACGAACGTTTGTCGACATTGTTAAAGTTAAAACTTAGAAGTTCACTCACTCAGGGTTAACATTTCGAGAGGGATATTATTTTTCCAAAGCTACGTTGATTCTGTAAATGGAATGTTCGTTAGCGCGGTATATGGTGTAGTGCAGGGGAGCATTTGTTTGTTACGACAACGGCCTCCCTGTTTGGGTGAGCGCGACCGACTGGCTGGCTCCGCTCGGCTCGGCACACACGTTAGCGGCTGTTTGCTCCCGCGCTCCGACCCTCGCCTTGCTTCGACTCAAACTTACGAGCTTTGTCGTTTTTTGCGCTCGCGCCGAGGTGCCATCGAAGCTTGCTGAGTTATTAGACGAACGAACAAAAAATATGAGTATACGATACGTAAGCGACCGACAGCGCAATGCAATAGAAAAGGTTAAACGTGAAGTTGGCACCACCCATGTTCAACATGTGATGCGGTTAAGTTTCCTATTGTAAAAATATCTGTTGTGTAAAGTGTGAATAAAATCTATCCCTAAAGACGAGGGTGCTCTTTGTAATATTGCCGCTTTGTAATATTGCTGAGATTTGATATTTTTTCTTAAATTAGATTTGCTTTGATGTATAAATGAAAAGTAAAATAGTACATAGTGAAAAAAAGTACATGTTTTTTACTATTAAGTAACTACTTATATGTTAACTACGTATATAAAATAAGATGTGTAGTAGATTATTAAAATATAGAGGTTTAATAGTATAATGAGCAATTTCATGAAGTAAATACATTATATATTACATCTACCTCTACAAAAATATCTATATAGAATACGTTAGGGTACAGTAGGGTAATGATACCTACTGTCAACATTGTGTGTGTGTGATAGAAAAATCCCAAAATAAAATCAATTCAAAAAAATATAGCAAATAAAGGTTTTACAATTAGCGAGCTCTTCCGATTTTATATAAAACCTAATTATATCTGCTCATTGCACAGGCATTGGTGTGTTTCATTTTTCTATGTACAAACTATGACATAATTATAAAACATTTCTCTGTGTCGATAGTCAATGTTTTCTATCCTATAGCATGCATGGTACGATCACCTGATCATACAAGTATTTATTATACTTAAAAGGAAAGGCCAACTAAACAATTTTTGTTAAATATTTTGGTATTGTAGCTACGATTGTATTTAATATTTCTATAATAATAATCGTATCATTCTACTATCAATTGACAAACAATTGATTGGTGTGATGGCCCCCTTTCCTGGATGGGAATGGAACCTGTTGCGACCTCTTCCTATAAAGTATGTAACTATTAAGTAAATGGACTAAAAAATATTTAAGTAAATCAAAATCAAATGTAGTTGCAAAAATTGTATATAATATATTTTTACATTCAAATATTTTACTGCGATTCTGAGAAAATAAACATTAAAGCCGGTCATTGACAAGTGTTTAGTTAAATAATCTAGCAGAAGTTTATATTCGTAGAATGCTTTAATCCACTAGACATCTTACAAATAGAACATACAACTAGTACTAGTACGTACTCTAAATTCAGCTAAATAGCGACTACTGTCTACATAGCGACTATAAAGCCACTGCAAGTTGTAACAAACGACACAAGTCGCTTCTGATGCAAATAAACCCAAAGATAGGTTAAATGTATGCAATGTACTCATGTTGTATACCAGCAGTAGTTCAAAGACCTACTCGGTTCCCCTGCTGAGCCGGAGTGGCGGCTGGTTGATCTCAACGCTTTGCATGTCAAACAATTACCCCTACATACATTGTTCCCAACAAATACGACAGGCGTACACCCGGTTACCCTTTTTGTTCTCTAAAATATTTGTTTTCAAAACTCGTTACCCTTTGCTCAAATTTTATTTACGATCACCAAAATTGTATTACGCGGCCGTGATTTATTGAATGTTTACTAATTTAACAGCGCGCTCCTGTGTGACCGATAAAAAAACGCGAAAAAGTGAATTCGCCTCGGCAAATAGAAAGGGCCGCGGTGAAATTATGTAAAAACCTGTCCTATGGGCCTGAATTATCCCACAAGGATAAGGAATAAGAATATAAAAGAGGCTTAGAGTTTTCCATACGGCTTTTTGATGAAGCAACGAACGCGAGATTTACATACATACATGTGGGTAAACATGCTCGTTGCCGAAGTGTCTCCGAGTACCTGTATAATAAATTGATTTAAGCGCCTCCTGACAGGTTTAAGTATGTTTTGACAAACATTAGGGAATTTAAAGCCCCTGTGACAAAACTTTGTTTTGTGTCTCCGACGCGGGCGGCGTCTATCGAAGAGGCACGAAGTGAATTTTCGTCGAGTTAGGTCGAAATTTGCTCCACGGACGAACTTCTTTCTAAGGACGAACTTAAACGTGGATCATTTGAATAAGTAATGGCTATACTAAGAGGACCTGCTTTAATGTAACGGTTCCGGGGCCTGGCTAACACTCATTACGATTGATTCATTCGAGTCCTTGTGTGAATTCTTCTTGAATTTCTTTACTGAGGAATTTTTAAAAAGATCACATCTTATATTTGCACCTTGTAATTTACAAAAATATAGAAATATGATAGTCAGTAAATGAGTACTTAGAGTATATACATACATATACGATAATAAATCAAATTTTCTCGAAATTTCAAGAATTGTTTAATAAGATTTTTTTTTAATTTTTGAATTGTGTATAAATACTATATGGACTACGTCCGAAATAAAGCATTATTATTATTATTATAAATCAAATGTTTGCTATTGTATGTGTAGGTAATTATAAAGTCTCACAAATACATAAATTTCCTAAGAAATCTTTATTCTAATTGTCGGTTCTGACTATTTATTTTTTTCGTTGACTGTACCACTAATCTAAAATTCCCCGCAAATTTTATTCGTGAACATTTCTGCAGATAAAGCCTAGATTCGTTGGAGACGTGAAATTTATTATAGAGAGCTCCGCAAAGGTATGGCCATTAATCATTTTAATAAAATCAAGTGGGATTGTAAATAAGTTTTACTATTTGCAGAGATAAAGTTCGTATAGAGGTATATTTATTACAAAAATGTCGGGTTCAATATGAAAAGGTGCACCTAGCAGTAAAAGTAGATTTAATACTACGTGTTTGAAATACTAGGCTTAGTTATACGATAGTAATTTATACTTTACTTGGGTATTATGTTATTATTTGTATGATTTTTTGTAATATTATTTATCATCAAATGACATCTTATTTATCTAATTATATATTAGAAATTATTCTATTGCTCGCCAATTGTGTTCTGATTATTTGCAGCTGGTCGCATAAGAAGTTATCGAGAGATAATAAATGATCTTAGAAACATCGAATGAGGTATTATTCAAGAACAAGTTAAATTTTTAAGTGTAAAAGAGAATGCATTATATTCCAGAGCTATAGAAAATGCTAACAAAACACTTTTCGTATCTGACTGTCTGATGGCAGCGAACGCCGAGTCGGATTAAACATAACTAGTGTCGTGCCATTTCACTATAGCAATGCGGTATGAAATTTCCTTAACAACCGCAAGGATAGCGCAATAACGCCTACGTGGTCGTTTTAAAAGTTTATTGATGTAACAGCTTTTCTAGTTATTACAGAGTTATAGCGAAGATGTGTGATTGTTGTGAGGACTGTAAATCATTATGTCGAGAATGCGTAGGGTATGTTGGGTCCGACGTATGTAATGGTCGGTGCATATATGGGTAGATAGGAAGCGGAGTGGAGTGGTTCTAAGTCGATCGTGTTCCCATGGCTCAGACGCTGACTGATGCATTTGTGAGCGGTCTGATGTATGTATAGGCCGGCTGGTTGTTGCACTTGAACTTGCATCCATATTGTAACACACTGCAACAGAGCAGTATTACATACGCCTATTAGTCCGACTGAATACATCAGTCTATTTTCTTGTACTTTTGTAGTACTGAACATAGCAGTTTTATTATTTTTGGGCAAGGGAGCGTTAATTCAAATACAGCTGTTACGTTCAAAGAAACAACGCTGTTGAAAACATTGCAGCAATTACTCGCCATCGTTTGTACTCTAAGAGCACTGTTAGTAACAGTTGACTAATAAACACGTTTAGACTGTATTTACACAAACATTAACGAGGCGCTCGTTCGTCTGAACCATATTAATCTTCACTCCTGGCCCAAATAAATTTCGGCATCCGTTACTCGGCTGCTACAAAAAGTCACTGAGCTATTTTAATTGGCGTAACAGTTTCATGTCTCTATGTAAAAAAATGTCAATAGGATTGACTCATGCTGTGGATGTGCGTATGGAATGTGGCTCCGTGATTATAAGGGTGCAAATAATATACTAATTTTATGTTTTTAGGTAAGGAAGCGTTAATAAGTATTTATTTCATTAATTTAAAAGATATTGTTAAAATTTTATGATTACGTTCAAATAAAATGATGAAAAAACGTTCTACGAAATATTTACTTATTCAGAGAAAGCCAGAAAAGTTTCAATTGTGTTATTATGAATGCTTTTATTTTAACGTTAACGTAGTTTTAGCAATCAGATTCATAATCAGTTTGAAGTTTTGCTTGCGAAATGTCTTATGATGGTTAATGATCAACATATTGCCGACCCATTATTTCAATAGTTAATATGGAACAAAATACATGTTTGGAAAGACTTTTTTAAAGTAAACTATGCAATAGAAGCAAGAGTTCAGCTTCACTAGAATAATTTAAGTAAAAACTATAATAATCATGATTCGAGTGCTTTATGGCTTTAATGAAAATCTTTCGAATTTTAGACCGTGCGAACAGACACGTGCGATATCGAAGAAATTAAGATTTCTTATCGTATCTTGCCTCATATCATATTTGTTCATGTTCTCGTGCGCTAGCAATCCTTAACGGGGCTAGTGTGAGTACTGAGGTCGTGATGTGTGTGTGTATGTAGAGCACGCTTCAGAAGATAAAAGACGATATTGATTCCGTGACGAGTCGAGAGCAGGCTGTGGGAAACGATTCCTGTCCATTTAATAGATGCCCCGAGGAGACGACCGCTTCAACACTCTTTGTTCGTATTCTAAGAAAAATCATTAAAACTGTTCGCGAACTCAAATTATGCTGAATTTGCCAACCACTGTTTTGTTCAACTTCAAATGTGCGAATTTCGTAACATGTATATTAAGTTTCCAAGTATAATTAACGAGTTAAGGGCGCCATGGCGAGCACTTTATTCCTAGTTTCGTGCGGCGGTCGCAGGCAGTCCGGCCCGCAGGACTTGCCACATTCTCGTCGGGTAATTACGCACGCCCGTCTCGTTCCCAAGCCTCAACTCTAACATTTTATGCCTCATTTCGTAGTATATGATTTGCTGCACACATTATTTACAGTAATTATCGTGGGAGCAATCTCAGCTCGCGTGCGAATTAAATTCATTTAATGAACTTTCGATGACAACTAGCTATTGTTTTACTGTCAGTCATGCGCTGCATTGTAATTTATAACATTAAAGACATAATTAATGAAAGACTAGGACGAATATTCGACGGTCCCTACGTATAAAGCGACATGTCATTTCAGACATGTCTGCTTATACTACGATATAGTAATTAAAGAATATTATTACTGGACAAATGAGTTAATTTCTTACTTTTTAATTATATATACAATCAATAAAAAAAAAGAATCTTGGGGTGTAAGTGGTTCATCAACACCTTTGAACCAAAGCCAACTTCACCTGCACGCGGTGCACCCTGCTGACTGACAAACGAAGCTCTGGCGAAAAGAGAGGTAGGGAGCGTAATTGTAAGCTACCCGACTGGTGAACGTACCTCCACCTTACAGAATACCGCAGCCAAATAACAATTCCCTTGAGGGTTGTTGTGTTCCTGCGAGTGAGTGAGGTCACCAGAAAGGAAGGAGATGCTGCGTTGGCAGCGGGGGTGGCGGCGCGCGAGCGATATTTTATGTCGCAAGCGCTAATATGGCTACGTCAACCGCTTCACATCAGGCGGGCCGTATGCTTGTCTGCCACCCGACGTAGTATAAAAAAAAAAAAAAAAAAAAAAAAAAAAAAAAAAAAAAAAAAAAAAATATTTTTTTTACGGACAATTCTACAGCAATTTATGCAATAAAAAATTGCCATTTCTGAAATGTCGCTTTATACGTAGGGACCGTCGATTTAAGCGACGGACAAAATAGATTTTACATACAGGGATAAATGGTTATAGGCACTGGTTTTCCATTCTATTTATTATTGACGAGCAATAAAACAGTTACATTGTAAATAAATGGGTTATTTCTAAATTAGAGAGGAGTTTAATTTATTATTTGTTTACATAAAATTTGGAATGCAAATAAATTATAACTATTAAAATAAAATTATTGTATTTGAGCGTGCAAAATATCAATTTCAATGTATGAGACTTTGTTTTTAGGTTTTATTACATGGGCGCCGCCAGGATTACTTTCAAAGAGGTGCATCTGCCTCTACATACTTATAATAACTAATAAAATACTATTTATAATCATACATTTTCATATCAATTGTCAAAATGGTTTTGCGTGGCCATTTTCATTTGAATATGTACGAGTATATCGATACCATTGCATTGTGGTCGATGGATCCATATATTATTGCGAATTTTTGCTTACGTCTGGTAAAAAAATATTGAGAAATGAAAATATATAAAGCACGAAACTTCTATCAGGCTCGTTTGCGAATCTATTATGTATACAAATAGAAGACAAATGGTAAAATTTCCTATATCAAAAAAATCCTTTAAATTGTAATAATGACGCGTTGTAAATACAATGTTAGCCTTAACGCTAGCCTTGTAATATAAATATGACGCCTTTATCTCCGAGCATAGAGATCAAACAGCTTTCGAGTCAGTGAAGATTGTAACTGACGATGACAGCCGACGTCGAGCGAGACGCGGAGCAGTGGCGATGGGAGTCACATATGGCCGTGAGTGTGATCGGCGGTCCCGGCTCGCTCCCCGCTCAAACAAATACGTCTCCATGAAACACGGCGAGAGATAAAAGCGTCGACTCGCTGCTTTTTATCCCGATGTTTTTTCCTTTGCACCGCCTTTTCCGCGAGTTTTTAACGGTTAATTTGTCATTAGCTCTGCATCTGTCAGCGTGTCGAGTTTGTCGCTTGCAGAGCTTCAGAGAAATAAAAGAGTTAGTGTAAATTTTCCAGACCTAAAGGAAACGCAAAAAACTGAACGCAGCAGCAGTTTTTTCAACTCGAGATTAATTACCTAAATATCGCAACCTCTGAAAGCGGGGCCAATTAAAGTTCTGCAATAAATCAAACAACTTACATAGAAAGTGTTGTTCGGAAGTATTGACTTTGAAACAATTTAATAAATAATGGATCCAGAAAATCAATGTTGGCTCACGGTAATGGCATCGTGGCATCATTAATGATTATAATGGTCGGGGAATTGTTTCTAGTGCGTAATGGAGGCAAGGTAGGGGCGGGCCCGGAAATTGTCCTCTTGTCGGGCCTCCGTCGCATTAGCTGAGGACATTAGGCCAACACACCCGGCCGTGTGTGCGTGGCGTATCATTTGTGACTCGTGACATTCGTCGTGCCCGCCACTAATTTACCTTCAAAGACGAAATCTGGACAATGAGTCGACGAAATTATGATAGATAATACAGCGTGAGAACGCAAACAACCAACGGACGAGCAATCTTCGTCATGTGTCATGGAAACTTAGTCGAACCATTAACGATCGACGAATCTTCCAGCAATTTAGTTTGAGCACATAATTGCGAGAACAAGTCGAAGCTAATTGATGTCCGGGGCCCGAGTTCAAGTTGCCGTTAATATATCGCGGGGCAGGTTCTTGCATATGTTGTTACGTCGTTAATAGCAATCGTGAGACTCCAACCACGGTACGCTGATTACATTACACTTGATTTATTAATGTGTAACAATAGTATTTTATTAAATTGCACCACTCTTTAATAGAAATAAATTGAAAAGATTGGATTAAATTGAACATACACGACAGAACATTATAACAGACACAAACAATTACATATTATATAATTCTAATTATTTTAGTTAAAGGTGTTTTTTATTAATTAAATAAAATAAATTTGTTCTTTTCTTGTTCATATTTTATAATTTTAACTGAATATTGAAAAGTGTTTATTAAAAAGTCTAAGTACAAAATTTCAGAACAATTCGCAATGTTTTTTCATTCATCCGATACAAAATTTCAAGTCCAATTTTGCACCCTATATTATTTTGGAAAATTCATTCTCTATGGCTAAGAGGATCCTTTCTCCTTTTTCATTTCTGGCCTAGGCCATAAATGGAACTTAGTTTACAAATTACGTTGTTCTAACTTCGGTAGTTTCGGCTCTAGGATGTCATGAGAAAAGGCCTACCACTTAGTGTATATGGAAGTCACTTATGGAGGTTAGATAAGAGAGTTTTTAGAACTGTACCGAATGAAATATTTAAAAAAAAATTGTTTGATTATCTTCTTAATATATAAAAATTTCGTGTCACGTTGTTTGTCCGCGATGGAATCCTAAACTACTGAACCGATATTATGAAAATTTTGCACAGTGTGTGCAGTTTGATGCAACTTGAGAGATAGGATAGTTTATAACTAATCGGAAAAATTAACGTAATAATATTTTAAGGCTTAAACTTAAAATGATATGTATGGCAAATTTCACAAAATTGTGCGTACAACATTACATTTGCAGTTTGTATGTATACGTTTTTAATAGTGTTAAGTTGATTTTAGGGATAAACTATTGATACTTCTCATTCAACTTAACTAGGCCAGTCACTCCTCGTAGATATTCATCGTACGGAACTCTCTTTCGACTCGTACTTGTTCTTTAGACTTCCAAAAAACTTGTTTGTAAGTTGTAGAAGTTATTTAACATTTAACTATGTATATGATTAGTATCGTCAAAAAACAAACTGGTATTGAGATAGTAATTTTTTGCTCATTGTGAATTAAGAGGCATAGGCATAACTTTATAGACATGGGTAAATGACTATTAAGTAAAAATTAAAAATAATTATATTCTTATATTTTTTTATATGACCTACGGTGCAGACTTGGACTGACCGTTGGGATTATCAACAGACTAAAAGTCGCACAGGGAATGAGGGACAGAAATGCTTGGAGTTTCTCTAAGGGATCGAACGGAACCAAGAAATTCGACGGAGAACCAAAGTGGTCGACATAACTTTCAGAGTCAATAAGTTGAAGTGGCAGTGGGCTGGCCACATCTACCAAATAAGCGATGGCAGATGGGGGAGGAAAGTCCTAGAGTGGAGATCACGTATGGGGCGATGAAACGTAGGGCGCCTCCTCTCTAAATAGACCGACTACTTCAAAAAAATGGCTCGTAGCGGTTGGATGCGGAAAGCGGAGGATTGCATATGGTGGAAAGCATTGGGAAAGGCCTATATCCAGCAGTGCTACATACAGGCTGATACTGATTTTTTTTATGCTAGATCGGATAGAAAACAAGCAAACGACTTGCCTGATATGATGTACGTAGTTTATTTTTTTTATAAAAACTTTATTGTACAATTAAAAAACATAAATACATAATATAAAAGAGACTTTAACGTACAATATATAGTGAATCATAGAAAATCTGAAAAGATGCTATGCGATATGATGTTAGTCTATTTATACGAATAACCGAAACACCACTATCGTATCCGTATCCCATACATATCCGAGGATATCCGAAGTGGTATAAACATCTGTGAGCGTGCCCGTTACTTTTCGGCAGATCTTGAAAGGATCATTTACATTAGTAAATTTTATTACGCACGAATCTCAATATAGGTCGTCTTCGTCAATCCTTATTCATCCCACTGCTGGGATATGGATCTCTCCTCAAATGAAGAGGTTTAGAGCATACTGTACCATGCTGCTCAGTTGAGCACTCATAACACACTCACAACAGTGTTATTGCTACCTAAAGGGTACTGACTTGGCTTAATGACTGATAACAGCCGGAGCGCGATGGCTTCCTGTGCCAGCCGAGGCACGGAGGAGCTTGAGATAAATTTATTTATATTAAACCCATACATGGATAAATGATTAAGGAGCAATAAAATATTTAATTTAATTTAAGTAAACATTAGTAGTCATAATAATATACAACATTACATCAAACTTCTCAAAGGGGCCTCTACGCGTTGGATCTATATCCCCGCTCACGCCTATTAAATGACCGGGCTTGACCCGTGAATTAAGAGAGATACAAAATATGAAATATTTCTTTTCATAAATCAAATAAAAATATTACACTAAATAAAAATTATTAGGTACAGTCAAACCCGCGTAAGTGAGAACTGGGTAAGAGAGAAAACTCTATTAGTGAGAGTATTTCCCAGGTCCCGTCATTTTGCCCTCTTAATACCTCTATAAGTGAGAAACATAAACCTGTATAAGAGACAGTCATTTTTCACGCGTGAACCTCTTTAAGTGAGATTAATACTTGCATATACCTCTATAAGCGACAGTTAAAATTTTTTTTTGCTATTTATGACTCATTGTTAAATTTCGAGAGACTCTTATTTAATTCAAACCAAATGTGCCTCTGTTATTGTTTTTTTATTATAGTTCGAGGAACTCATTCTATTCAAAAAGCCAAATGTGCGTACCGACTTTTTTGTCAAGCTTATTACAGTCAGGTCAGTTCATAAACAGCAGTTGTGAAGAAGTTCCTGTACTTACTCATAATGTCTAAACGAAAACTTAATGTGTTGTCTTTAAGTGATAAACTAAAAATTGTGAATGCGTGAAGTGAATTTACACAAAATTTAAAAACAGAATCGCAAAAAATCTGATAATTATCAGATTTTTTTTCAATAAATGTGGTTATAATATTATTTAGACTAAACATTTATGTTTAGCTATTATTTCAATAAATATATAATACCCATACGTACACGTACTTTGTTTCTAATTAGGTCACATTTGCCGTATTTTTATAGACCTCTATAAGTGAGACAGACCCCTTCTGTAACTCTGTAAGCTAGAAACCCGTGTTAGTGAGAAACCTCTATAAGAGAAAAAGAGATCGCGGTCCCTTGAGCTCTCGCTTATCCAGGTTTGACTGTACTTACAAAATTAAATTGAATACATAAAATGAGAAAAGTATTTTATATTAATATTAAAAAGTTATAATCAGTATAATTTTATTTTATGTCGCTGGTGCTACTATTAGATTTATTTTTAGACTGTTAGTATTATAATACTTCTACATTTTTAGCCAAGGGAATCAGGCTACACTTTAATTTAGCCGCCTAAACTTAAGTTTATGTTTCATAATCAGCGCATATCTACCCACCGCTGGATATAAGCCTTCCCCAATGCTTTCCCCCAAATACGATCCTCCGCCTTCCGCATCCAGCCGCTTTCTTAAGGTCATCGGACCATCTAGAAGGAGAGCGACCAACGCTTCGTCGTCCTACGCGCGGCCTCTACTCTAATACCTTCCTCCACATCTACCGTCACTTACTCGGCAGATGTGACCGGCCCATTGCCACTTCAGCTTGCTTATCTTTAGCCGTTAAATATTTTATATGAGAACTAAATTATGCGCAACGCTGTAAAATAATACAGGTACTAATGTTCTGATTCTATCTGCGGATATATGTTGTTTCCAATTCGGCACATCCTGGTGGATGTTTTACCAAACATAACGCTTATAAGATGATACGCTTATGGGGTGTAAGTGGTTCATCAACATCTTTGAATCAAAGCCAACTTCACCTGCAAGCTTTGCACCCTGCTGACTGACAAACGAAGCTCTGGCGAAAAGAGAGGTAGGGAGCGTAATTGTAAGCTACCCGACTGGGGAATGTACCTCCACCTCACAGAATACCGCAGCCAAATAACGGTTCCTTTGAGGGCTGTTGTGTTCCTGCGAGTGAGTGAGGTCACCAGAAAGGAAGGAGATGCTGCGTTGGCAGCGGGTGTGGCGGCGCGAGAGCGATATTTTATGTTGCGAGCGTTAATATGGCTACGGTAACCGCTTCACATCAGGCGGACCGTATGCTTGTCTGCCACCCGACGTAGTATAAAAAAAAAAAACTTTTTTTTCAAACTTTTATTATCAGTTAAATACTAAAAGAACTCAAAATTTTACCTATTATGTTTCGCTTATCAAGCCCTTTCGTTTGATACACATAACATAGATATTGAAGTAGATTTTTTACTAAGGGCGCAAAGAATTATCTTAGAGGCGAAAGCATTTTTTGAATCCAGAGCGAAGCGAAGAAATCTAGAGTAGAATCCCGAGTGCAGTGAGGGATTCAAAGTACGCGCTCGAGTTTTAACATAGTGTTGCTCCCGAGGTGGAGACTTCATTTTTTATCACCCTCTATGAGAAAATAATGTAAAAATAATACTTTTATTCTCACTACTTGAGGATATACTATTTTTTTATAAAACTAAATTAAATCCAAATTTGAGTAAACAATTGCAAGCGAATGCGAAATGTGTTTCGCGCTTTCTTGTTTTTTCACTTTTTTTTTATTTGGCTAGCGCGCGGTTATTCTGTCATACAGCCTGTGACTTGTTCATGCAATGTTCGTGATTGATCTTTTTGGTGATTCGAGTTTTACTAACAATATTCACATTCCTATTTCAAATTACTTTTAGTCCCTAGAGATTTAAACTTTATTTGAGTCCCTATTAACGTATAACGCACATACTCTTTTCGTATAGATGTGATAAAAAATAATATAAATGACTAAATATGGTGCCATTGACGAGCTTGATGGCGTCGTTACGCATGGCAGTCTCTTGTGTTTCAGAGGGCACATACAACCGTTGGTCTCGTCTGTTGTCATTGTCAAGTCTGTGGGCGGCTTAATAACAATAATTTCAATTTCTCAATTAACCCTATTCAATTATTTCATAGTAAATGCGTATTTTTGTTCAAATATCGTTGCAAACATGTTTGATAGTTATACAAATAAATATTTCTGGACAATTTACACAGCGCCATCTAGTCCCAAATTAAGAGCAAAGCTTGTACTATGGATACAACTTAAATACTTTTTTTTTGTAAATATGTACATACTTCAAAAACAGATTAAACACCCAGACCAAGACAAAAATACATGTTCATGAACACAAATGTTTGTGTTGTGCTGGGATCGAATCCGCGACCTCGTAGTCAAAGTAGCCATTGCTAGCGACTCAACCACCAGGCTCGTCAACTGGTTACTGTTACGGGTTACAGGTTTTCCTGTAATATAGTTGTTCAAAGTATCTAATTGAGTTCTTTGTAACTTTAACTATTACAGTAGAGTCATCAAATTGATTGCCAAGTTCTAAATTTATGTCTATTTGATCTCTATTACGTCTATTAACTAATTTAAGACGAATAAAATACCTCTCCAGTTGCCATAAATTGGATGTCTATTTTTAAGTACCTTTCTCTCGAAACATATCAATTAAAGAACACTCATAGAGTGGGTTCCGGGTGAGAAATACTCGTATGTTATCAATTTTTTTTTATCCTACCTAAATATGTAATTTATCTCAAAAATAATATATATTGAAGTGAAAAATACTTCTTCTATATGTATAATCTAACTGCATATAGAAATTTGCATGCACTATATTGACAGACTTGCCATGTTATATTTATGCCGTTTACAGGGTTTTGTAATGCAATGCTTTAAGACTAAAGTTAACCGGTGCGTCCTTCCTGCAATGAATGACCTATGGTGCAGAGACTTACATACCTTGACCATTGGACCGGTCCACAGAACACATGGAAAAGGCTACACTCGGGATTTCTCTGGGGGATCGAATCCGTAATAAAGAAATACAACGGAGAACCAAAATTGAAAAACTGAAGTGGCAATGAGCCGGTCACATCTATCGAGTCAGTGATGGCAGACGGGGGAGGAAGGTATTAGAGTGGAGGCTACGCGTGGGACGACGAAGCATATATATCTAGCAGTGGGTATACACGGGCTGTTGTTGATGATGACGATGACAAGACTTTGAAGGCTTTTATATGCTTTCCTGTAATATACTGTATGTAAGAATATCTTTCCTTTTTTTTCGAAACTTGAGGTTAAGTAATTTCTGAGATAAGAAAAACAGATGAAAATTAACTTATCAATAACTTGAAACTACTTTTTTTAATATTATAACAACATCGTACTTAAGGCAGATCACATCGTAATTATAAAATGCATAACTGGGGAAGTACTGCTCTAGCAGTTTCTATAGGCTACGATACCCGCCTAATATCAGGCGAGCTATATGTTTATCGGTTACTCAACGTAGTTTAAAAAGTAGACAGAATCAAAACTGCAGAAGACAGAAGCATTAAATTCGGATACAGAATAGAAGAGAGTTTCTCTACATATATAAAAGGAAAAGGTAACTGGACGGACAGATACGCAGTACGCAAAGTGTAAGCAATATAATAATCCATTGGATTACAAGTTACATGTAATTACACACATGGTAATACATACATATAAGTCGCTATAGTATACTCTGATAAGGTGAGTTGGCAACAGAAACACTACTCGTGCTAAGCAAGGTAAGTTGGGGTGATTTGGCACTCGTTAGAAATTGGACAAGTTACTTTGATACATGCTGTTCATAAAGGGTCATTGACTTACACATAGCCTTCATGCCTCTATGGCAAATATTTGACTACAATTTCTTTGCAAATGTGTTTGTTTAACCCTAACAATGTCAAAAAATGACAATTTATACTAGTAACATCACTCGTTTCTACTCTCTATGATAGCGTATATACAATTAAGTCAAATGTTGCTGTGATGTGGACCTGGGGTATATTGCTTCACTCTTGTGTTACTACTACTACTACTACTACATATACTACTATCTACTTTTTATTTATTTATTTATTACCAGCTGATCCGACAGACGTTATCCTGTCTTCTTAACAATGAATATTGAATTCGATTTGATTTCGTGCAATCTGTCAAATGACTGACAATTCTGTTGTAACGAATAGAGTTAAATTAGAAAAGTGAATATGGTTGTTCAATTTTATAAAATTTTCTAATTTTTCACGCAACTTTCTTTTTTTTCTTTCTTAAGAACCTTCTCCTGACAATAACAAATACAACAAAAAAAGAATTAGCGAAATCGGTACAGCCGTTCACGCGTAGTGCCGTGCTCAGAAGAAATAGGGATTCATTTTTATATATATATAGATCATTATTTGGGTTACTTGCAGCAAAACATGTGTAAAGTATATAATCGATATAAGTAGAACTATGCTAATTACAATTTACAAGTCTCCGCCAATAGAATCTTATCTCCTTTTTATTCACACACTCTCTAACTAAACTCACTCACTAACTCTGTCAGCGTTGTGATATTATGTGTGTATGAAAACCTTGTAGCACTTGCAAGTCAACAAAAAAATGGTAATGAAATTACAAATTTCATTACCATTTTTTTACAAATACCATTTATTTGAACGAACCTATCGAAAAATGTTGATGTATTTGATATTTTATAGATGAATCCAAATTGCAACGCGCGCCATATCTAATTTTTAGAATATAAGTGGCTATCATCACCTGAGTCAAAGCCAACCTTGCCTGCAGGTGGAGAACCCTGCTGAATTAACAAGGCTCTGATAAAAGAGAGGTACAAAGGAGCAGTGTAATGTTATGCTGTCATGCTGAGAAGTACCTCCACGTTACAGAAGACCGCAGGTAAATAACAATTTTCTAGTGGCCTAGGGTTGTGTTCATGCGAGTGAGTGAGGTTACCAAAAAGCAAGGAGTTACAGTGATAGTGCCGGAGCGCGTGGGATTTTTATGCTCTAAGCATCTACACGCTACGGATACCGCTTCACATCAAGCGAGCCGTACGCTGGTCTACTATCCATAGTATAAAAAAACCCTAATTTCACGATAAGGTGAATTTGCGTTTGTTTAAGACCTAATCTTTTTTAATGAAAAACTTAACGTATTCTAATTAATTGAAACAATAATGGAAAAGTTACATCAACATTATGAATTGACAACAGCAATGACAATCTATTTCATACATTTAAGTCAAGACGGCTATTTAAATTTATGTACCTATGTACTGTATTAAATAATATTAAGGCGGTGAGTGACACATAATTATATGACTATATATTAAACAAACAAAAAAGTACCAAAACGTAGTACTAAAACAGTGGTGCTGATCTGACAGCAACCTCTATTAAATCAGAATCCCTTTTCACTTCCACAGCATTAAGGTGCGTAGGTACTTGATTTGATTATACACAATCAAAAATATATCATAATTATAATCTTATGTGTACCTAATAACATTTTTTGTTTTTTTCATCTATTACTGTTATGTACTGAACTATTGTGGATCGTTGAAATAAATATTTTTCTTATCTATTCTATTTTTTCTAGAGCAAGAATCTAAGTCGTATGCGGGCTATCTGCATGTATACTTGAGTAAACTTAAAACTGACATGGATATTACAATATTAAGCACGGATATTAGTTAAATGTTGCTTCGACATAATATTGTGTATTTTTTTTTTCTATCAGCACTAATTAACTACATACTACGGTTATGTCATGTTTAAAAAATATATTTACAAAAGTAATAATTACATGCTTTCTACTGTTATTATGTGCATAGTGATTAAATTCACTCTACACAAAATATTTTTTTCAACAAAACAAACATTCTCTACTTATAGACAAAAATAAAAACGCACTAGAAGGTGGTAATTGTATTGATGCAGATATTAGTCAAACCCATACAAATATTCTCAGCAATCCATTGTACCCGTTATCACGAAAATAAATATGTTTATTCCAAAACGTTATTGATGCACTCCATCAACTCTCGCCGCCTGCGTGACGGCCGCCTCATAACTCACAAACTTACACGGACCAACCATGTAATTCAAGACATTTACTACGATCAAAACACATTTTGAGGAAAACAATAAACACTAAAAACAATAAAGAACAAATTAAAGTCGGACACAAAATAAACGTCGGCGAGCCGGTATATTGCACCGCTTACGGGAATATTGACGGGAGTCACGCTACCGAGGGTCGGAGCTACCTGGTTCATGTGGGATATAGGGCAACGGTGACAGCGCGAGCCTGTCAAGATGTTCGGGATGTGGCCGCGCGCGTGGCACAGAGTGAGCACCGCTCGCACCACGGGGAGGAGTGACACCGGCGACGGTATCGGTCAGTGACCGCGCAGCAGGTCGCGCACACCGCGATCACCAAGTATACCTCTCGCCGTCAGAGGTGTTATGTCGAATGACCGCGTGATAGATAGCGAAAACGCGCGCGGACCGAGCGCCCTCCGCAGGCGATTTGATGCCCTCCGCGCGACGCCTATGCGCGCGCACTCTACGCGACGGGATAATGCCGCCCTGTCCCATGTCGAGAATCGAGATATCGAGTTATCCGTCGCGGGTGGCTATCGTGCTTAACCCTGTCAGTTAGCAGAATAGATGGAAGAGAGCTCCAATTCTATACGTGAAAGATGTTCTGGACGCTGATATTTATTTGAAAATGAAACTAAATCTATCTGATTATCTCCAAGGATTCTTTATGCTATATCATATATCTATAACTAGTTGTCGATTGACTGGAATCTGTCGAAGATGACATTACAGTAATATAAATAAAAAAAATAATCGACAGTTGACATCACTAAACAGATTATAATTGGAGCATGCGTGGTGCGAGGGTTGAGGGTAAGAACGGATGACGTAGGGGTGGCGCGGAGGGCGAGGGTGACGAGACGCGCGTGTCACCCGCGGCGGCGACGCGACTCTACACCGACGTGATCTTGACACCGCGTATGTAGAGCCTCTGATGCCACACAGTAATACATTTTTTAATCACATGTTCAAAATAAACATATCCACCGCAGCATCTGACTTAATGGACGAGTGCCAAGTAAAGTAAACACTCATATCGGAGTTCGTTAGTATTGTACGCTCGCAGCTGGAAAAATATTTTCGTAGTCATAATGAGCTTTTTAATGACCTATAGAGTAGGTTTAATTACCACGCCCACCGCTCAAAAAGAATGGTTTGATTGTAGATGAGATCGAGTATGTTAGAAATAACAGTTATCTGTCAAATACCACCATATTGGAACGTAATCTCGATGTCGAGATAGGAATAACAGTCGATAAGTAGATGTCGACGGGAGGTGGATATTTGTGAACGACATGTAGGCCGCTTGGAGGTTTAGACCTTTTTACAACGAATCGAGCAAACGGACAGGCGGGACGTGTGGATACGAAATCCTTGGCGCGTGACTTTCGTTCACGCTCCATCGAGTTTAAGCTATGCTGTATCTATCAGACAATCTATGGCCCATGTAGAACTCTAAAACACGAATACCTTAGGGAGCAGTTAAGTGTTACAAGCAGCTAACAATAAATTAAGTTACTGCTGACAGTTTTCTAATCAAATACCAAACTTTAGAACTTATTTATAAACGTTTACAAAAGTTACTAATCAATATCCATAGCTTTTAGCAATATTATTTCACGATGGTGTCGATAGAGGAGCTCGATTGTGTCGTAGCTCGTGCCAGTCAAATCTAACACACAAGTTAAGCAACGTCAGCCGTAGCCTGTCCATGGATGGGTTTATTTATTTGGAGCTCCTACATGCTTCGAAGGTCAGGTTAGGCTGTCGGTCCCGACTGTTGTCGGTGGTTGACAGTCCTTAAGCCAAGTGGCCTTTAGGTGGACTGAAAACACTGGCCTGCACCAACCCGCAGTTGAGCAGCGTAGTGGAGTATGCTCTAAAACCCTTCGATTGAGGGGTGACCCCGTGACCCAGCACAGGGATGAATAAGGGTTGGCGATGACTTCACCGTGTTTATTAAAATCAAAAACTAATATTATACATATTAGCGCCGAACGAACCGAACAGAACGAATTTTAGTTATCTTAAAATTTTATGACACCTCGCACACCTTGGGTTGGGATTAGGGTGTATAGGATCATCAACATCTTTGAACCTGAACGTCAACCTCACCTGCACGCCTCACCTTGCTGACGGACAGACGAGGTTTTGGCGAAAAGAGAGGTAGGTAGCGTAATTGTAAGCTACCCGACTGGGGAATGTACTTCCAACTCACAGAAAACCGCAGCCAAGTAACAATTCCCTTGAGGGTTGTTGTGTTCCTACGAGTGAGTGAGGTCACCAGAAAGGAAGGAGATGCTGCGTTGTCAGGGGTGGCGGCGCGCGAGAGATATTTTATGTTGCGAGCGTTATATTAACGCGGCTACGGTAGCCGCTTCACATCGGACGGGCCGTATATTGTCTGCCACCCGTAGTAGTATAAAAAAAAAAACCTACCCGCCCTTCCCGATTCGGACGATTTGGCGAACGAACAGAACGGATTTTAGTTTTCTTTATATGAAATTTTATGACACCCTGTGTGTCTCATATAAAGAAAACTAAAATCCGTTCTGTTCGTTGTGAATGAAATTTTATGACTCACAGGATAGCTGTGTGTTTCGTATAGAAAACTAAAATCCGTTCTGTTCGGTCGGCGCGTTCGGCTCGAATAAATGTGCGTTCATCTTTAATGTGCGGTCGACAGTGTATCTAACTAATCAAAATTATTGATTAATTTATGCCATAGTAACTTTATTGATAATTGGCTGTCATATGCATTGAAAATGTGTCAACATTATCAAAACGGATCTTAGCGTGATTTGGTTTTATCTATATGTACCTACTAATAATGTAAAGTTTGCAGGTTATGATGTAGATGGCAATTTCCGAGTTACTAATTTGATTTCAAATATTATATCATATTTACCTGTATAATATAATTGGGAGAAATCGAGAGCACAGCTAGTATATGAATATTTATTTTGGGGTGTAAGTGGTTCATCAACATCTTTGAACCAAAGCCAACTTCACTGGACGCGGTGCACCCTGCTGTTGACATGAAGCTCTGGCGAAAAGAGAGGTAGGGATCGTAATTGTAAGCTACCCAACTGGGGAATGTATCTCCACCTCGCAGAATACCGCAGCCAATAACAATTCCCTTGAGGGTTGTTGTGTTCCTGCGAGTGAGTGAGGTCACTAGAAAGGAGATGCTGCGTTGGCAGTGGGGGTGGCGGCGCGCGAGCTATATTTTATGTTGCGAGTGTTGATATGGATACGGTAACCGCTTTACATCAGGCGGGCCGTATGTAAAGCGGTATAAACCGTAGTATAAAAAAAAATACTTTCGTAAAATAAACTTCATTTATATTATTGCTTATTTTATAATACACTAGCTGTCCCGGCGAACTTCGTACCGCCTAACAATCAATGAATGTCGTGGTACATATTAGCTGTACTAAATTTATGGTTTTATGGAATTAAAACAATGAATAGTAGAAAATAATAGAGAAGCTCGATGGCGTCATTGCGCGTGTCAGTCTAATTGAACACGCAAGTTAAGCAACGTCGACCGTAGCATGTACACGGATGGGTTTATATTACCTCGAGCTCCTCCGTGCTTCGGAAGGCACGTTAAGCCGTCGGTCCCGGTTGTTATCATTAGCTCATCTTGAGCTCCTCCGTGCTTCGGAAGGCACGTTAAGCCGTCGGTCCCGGTTGTTATCATTAGCTCATCTTGAGCTCCTCCGTGCTTCGGAAGGCACGTTAAGCCGTCGGTCCCGGTTGTTATCATTAGCTCATCTTGAGCTCCTCCGTGCATCGGAAGGCACGTTAAGCTGTCGGTCCCGGTTGTTATCATTTAATGACAGTCGTTAAATTAAGTCAGTGGCCTTTAGGCGGTTCGAAAACACTGGCCTCCGCCAACCCGCAGTTGAGCAGCGTGTTGGAGTACGCTCTAAACCCCTTCGGTTGAGGGAAGACCCGTATCCATAAAAACTGAAGATTTCATAAAAATAAAGATTTCCTTATTGTTAATTTTTAAAAAAAAAACGTTTTGTTTTATTTTTTGTAGTTTTGAAATAGGTTTTATCATTTTGGTGATTTGTAATTGTCATTTCTTTTGATGTTTACTCTGATTTGATTCTTGCGCTCAAACCCCATGGGAAAAGCGTTTTCACCCCTATCGATTTGACATTTTTAAATTTTCATAACAAAACACAGACAACTTTCGCGACATAAAAGTGACACCAATCGATTTGACGTTTTGATATTTGACAACCAATAAATATCGTAATCCCTTTTTCAACTGACACTTTCATTTGTATGGGAAAATGTTTTTTCTTTTATTTTATTTTTTCGAGAATTTTCCAATGTTTTTAAGAGTTATTCTGCTATTCGGGACGGAAACAAATCCAACAAATCAAAAACCATGGCAATCGGTCCAGCCGTTCTCGAGTTATAAGTGTTGTAACAAACACGACTTTCTTTTATATAATAGGTAGGGGAAAAAGTCTTTTCGCATTATAGTATGTATGAACTTGTAATAAAATCTCTTTGGTTATACCATTTGTATCTGAAAGGTTTAGATATCTTTAAAAAGTTTAAATTTTAAAAAAGATAATTCCAAATTCAAATTAGATAAATGTGTGATTTTCATTTGTTTTTTTTTACTGTCAAGATGAGTGAATTTAATGAAAAAATTCGATACATTTTAAAATTTTACTACAAAAAAGGTAAAAATGCAACGCAAGCTGCGAAAAAATTTGTGACGTTTATGGACCTAGTGCAGTGTCTGTGAGAGTAGCACAAATTTGGTTTAGGCGTTTTCAATCCGGAAATTTTGATGTCAAAGATGCACGTCGCTCTGGTCGCCCTGTTACGGATAAAATGGATGCCATTTTTGAAAAAGTGGAGCAAGATCGGCATATCAGTAGTTACGACGTAGCTGAAGAACTAGGAATTGACCACAAAACAGTTTTGGCGCATAAAAAGGTCGTGGTCAAAGGCCGGCCAGGCTTCACAGACTCTGGCGAAACCCGGGTTAACCCGCAACAAGGTGATGCTGTGTGTATGGTGGTATTGGAAGGACATTATTCATTATGAGCTGTTACTGCCAGGCAGGACTATCGATTCTGAACTCTACTGTGAACAACTGATGAGATTAAAGCAAAAACTTGAGAGAAAGCTGCCGGAATTAATTAACAGAAGGGGTGTGATTTTTCATCATGATAACGCTAGACCTCACACATCTTTAGCCACTCAGCAAAAATTAAGAGAGTTTGACTGGAAGGTGTTAATGCATCCGCCGTATAGTCCTGACCTTGCACCTTCCGATTTCCACCTGTTTCAGTCTCTTCAGCATTCTTTAGGTAATGTCAGGTTAACATCACGAGAAGACTGCCAAAACCACTTATCGCGGTTTTTTGAACAGAAGTCCCAAAATTTCTATAGTAATGGGATCATGTCTATACCTACAAGATGGCAAAAAGTTATCGAACAAAATGGCACCTACATACTTTAGTTAAATGTAAATAAACTTTATTAAAAAATGTTTTGAAGTTTCATATAAAATACGAAAAGACTTTTTCCCCAACCTAATATATAGATTTGAGCATTTGCAGACAGTAAAGGGTGAATAATATGACAGGCGTAGGACCTTTCGTCTGCGAATACTTGAACCAATTTACATTAATTTTTAGAAAAAAATATAATACAGATTTATTATTTTTGCAGCTATATGGTCTCAAAAATATGTAAGTCGGAATGAGCAGCCATGCATAACTGCTAGGCTGATGCGGGAAAGACCATCATGCTGCCCCTTTACCACCAACTCTTATTGCGATACCATAACTGAATAGAATGCTTATTCATACCAATGAATAAGCGACTCTATTGTAGTTGAAATAGAGTCGCTTATTCATTGGTATGAATAAGCATTCTATTCAGTTATTGAATCGCAATAAGAGTTGGTGGTAAGGGGGCTGATCATAAAAATGATCGGACTTACGATACCGCCTGACTGATGTTGGAGACTAATTATTTATTTGGCCTCTTATCGTAACTTTTTCTATTTCAATATTAAACGGTTGGCTGGAAGAAATCTCATGTGGGATAATTCCGCCATTGTACATGTAACTCTCCTATTCTTTAAATAACATATTTTTGTATTTCTTTTAAACAATTAATATTTTACAACAACAACTTGCTGAGAGTTCGTATCGATGGCTCCGACGTAATCGTAACGAACAATTTTGTCATTTTTTTTACTTTTTTGTGTTTTCTAAAACACTTGATGGGTACAATCAAAGGTGTTACTTTGAAAGTCAAATAATAAAAAATAATAATTGTTGATTTTAGTTTTTCAAAATATGTAGTTTAAACACACCCCCGCGACTCCATTCAAAGGTCGCGTCGTTTACTACTACATAAACAATGGCGTCTGTGCAAAGCGTGAATAAGCGTGTGAGTGCGGGGCCATATGAACTATTCCAGATTCGTCTCAGGGGGGTGGTGAGGTCGACACGAGAGAGCGGCAGGGAGTGCCCATACTGTACATAGAACTATTGTCTATACTGTGGTTTAATTTCAAAGATTCAGTGACATAAAACATCTTGAAAGATCTGTCCTGTAAAGTTTACATTACACACATGCGATTATTTATGTAGGAGCCATCGATATGTTACTCTATGATGTGATTAAAAGGACATAAGCAATGTCGTCTGAATAATTTTAACAAAAAAAATCCGACTCCTAAAATTACTCTACCTCTAAAAACCTAAACCACCACTAAAAAGTTAAAAACACTATCAGAACTGAAATTTTAGATATGAAAAAAAAGGCCAATCTGGAAGTTATACTCTTTCAAATAAAAAAAGTTTTTTTCAAATCGGTTTATAAATGACGGAGTAATGAAGTAACAAACATTAAAAAAATATACAACGGAATTGAGAATCTCCTCCTTTTTTGCCGTCGGTTAAAAATAGGGAAGTATGATCGATCATCCATGCAAAACTACAAAGTTGCTGCTTGATAGACCAACTAACTATGTATTTGATAGAGATTTTTTCAATTAAATAGAATAGCAGTATCAATATTTGGTCGAAATTACAATACGACCAGACCACTAATTTATTTGGCCTCTTATCGTAACTCGAATAAAAAGTTCGAAGTTTGTATATGTGACTTAATATAGTGATTAAAAGGACACTATAAATTAATTTTATAGGTTACCAAAACAGGTTTTTTGAGTCTAAGTTATCTATATTTTATCAGAAACATAGTTTGGTCCCTGCTTTTGATCGCACAGGTATTCTATAGCCTCTAGACAGAATATTTGCATATGTATTCATAAAAGAAAAACAAAGAGATACTCCTAAATCAGTAATAAATATTAAGTTTACGTCCGTTTATCATATATAATTTGTTTTGTAATTCATGGTAGAGTCGGCATAGCTGGCTCGGTAAGGTTTCGCTGGCGCGCGCCGCCCTCCTTGCGGTGGGTAAAGGGTTTTGTTTTCTTTATAAACAAGCGCGAAGGTGCTGCTAACGACCCCACGAACAAATACGAAATTCGATCTTCCATTACGCATACAAATGGCTCCCCTACACCCGCACCTTCTGTGGCGTGAACGGCATTGTCTTCCTCAAATCTGATCGCTACCTACTCGTTCTGCTTAAATGCACTCAATTGTTTGTATATTAATCCATACGTCAACTGCATAAGACGGCCTCGAAACAATAAATTAGCACCACTTGGACTTGTATAATTCAGCAGATATTTTCATGATGATGCTCTTATAGCTTTATTAAATTCTCATGAAAAGGAAATTAATTAGTAGGTATTGGGTCCACAAAAAAGTTGAAATGGCGCTATCACTTTGATCTCGTTTGAGAGCTTTGGAGACATTTAAATTCAGTTAAATTAAGAATTGGTCGGTTTTTATCTTCATATTGACGTCAATCATGATAAGAAGCGATTTGTGGGAGACGAAGTATTGATTATACACAGAGAAAGTTTAATGAATTTAATTGGTATTCAAGAGACACAGGTTGATGTAATACGTCGTGTAACGAAAAAAAAATTAAATAAAAAAGACATCTAACAAAAAGTAGAGGAGGAACGTAAATCGAAGCATTTCTATTGAGGGCCATGACGTCGCATAAATGTCGGGCACGAATGTTGTTTGTCACGGAGGCGCGCGGCCGCGCGGGACGCGGCGAGCACCTCGATCGCGCGATAATGCCACCAAACGACGCGACACACGGATCTATCTAATACTGAAATATGATATATTCAATATTTTGTTCTATCAAGGATTATAAAGAACATTCATCATTTGCAATCAGAAGACAATCTAAGAGAACAATAACCTCATTGCGTCACTCTTTTTATATTTTGAAAATTTTTAAAAGGTGTGTATCAGAATAAGAAGAAAATATACATTCTTAAAATTAGCTGTGTTTAAAATTTCTATTCAATATATCATATAAAGAATGACAAGCATGAAGAGACAATACTGACACCTAATATTCAGGCATTGTGCAACAGTGTATGCACAAAACTGATCGAAGATAACATAATACTATACTAGTATCGATTGTATCAATTTTAAATGATCACAGGAGAGAATACTTGTTTTGTATATTCTTTGTTTTTGTAGTAACTTGGAAAGATATTTATATATCAAAAATATATACTTACAAATACCGATTAGTACTTAAAATGCTTCCAACATACCAATGGTAGCTATAAAAGTAAAACACACGTCCATTTACATACGTACTCTCTATACATTTGTCGTCGGTCCTTCGTGACTAATGGATTACCATTCGACGTAATCGGCTGGGGACCAAAAAATGTTTTCATTGCTTTCCTCATCTCTATGGAATTCCGATATATTGGTATCTAACGTTCCCTTTCAACGAAGAATATAGACTCTCATTAAAACATCGGCTTGCTTGATTATCTATTGTAACCGACACACAAAATGTACTATAATGATAATTGGGCAGTTGACTATATCTATACTATATTATAATAAACCTTTAATTGACCGATTTATATCTATCGCAAATATTTATTTTATATTATTAGAATAATTATAATATTATAGTATATAATTTTATATCTAGTATATAATTTTATATTCTTAGATTATATAATTTTATATTTTCTAAGTATGATATATTCCCAATGATTAATATCGCTATGAATTTTTCATCTAATAACTGTTTGTAACTGTAATATAATTATTACCAACATGATGATAATGAGTGTCGAGAAATTATTCGGGTTATATTATATTATCAACTGTAATGTTATAACGTAAAGAATGGTAAGTATTTGAGTAAATGGCTATGTGCTTGCTTAGGTACATATATGTACGTATAGTGTAAATTATAATAGTATATATATAAAGTATATAGAGTAAATAATTAAATAAATAAAAAAATATATATACTACAAGATAAAACATTTGCATTTATTTTGTAGTGATTGTTTTTTTGTTATATTTAATATATCTTATTACTATTGTAATCTGTTATCGGGTAGCTAACTTAGCTATATATTAAGAAATAGCGTTATATATTTATATAGCATTATATATTAATAATTACCTGGCGACGAATATTTACAGAATTGAGATTTAGCTCCTTTATTATATCTAATTAATATATAATATATATAATAGGTAGGGGAAAAAGTCTTTTCGCATTATAGTATGTATGAACTTGTAATAAAATCTCTTTGGTTATACCATTTGTATGTAGCAGGTTTTAATATCTTTAAAAAGTTTAAATTTTAAAAAAGATAATTCCAAATTCAAATTAGGTAAATGTGTGATTTTCATTTGTTTTTTTTACTGTCAAGATGAGTGAATCTAATGAAGAAATTCGATACATTTTAAAATTTTACTACAAAAAAGGTAAAAATTCAACGCAAGCTGCGAAAAAAATTTGTGACGTTTATGGACCTAGTGCAGTGTCTGTGAGAGTAGCACAAATTTGGTTTAAGCGTTTTCAATCCGGAAATTTTGATGTCAAAGATGCACGTCGCTCTGGTCGCCCTGTTACGGATAAAATGGATGCCATTTCTGAAAAAGTGGACCAAGATCGGCATTTCAGTAGTTACGACGTAGCTGAAGAACTAGGAATTGACCACAAAACAGTTTTGACGCATAAAAACGTCGTGGTCAAAGGCCGGCCAGGCTTCACAGACTCTGGCGAAACCCGGGTTAACCCGTACCAAGGTGATGCTGTGTGTATGGTGGGATTGGAAGGGAAGATATTCATTATGAGCTGTTACCGCCAGGCAGGACTATCGATTCTGAACTCTACTGTGAACAACTGATGAGATTAAAGCAAAAAGTTGAGAGAAAGCGGCCGGAATTAATTAACAGAAGGGGTGTGATTTTTCATCATGATAACGCTAGACCTCACACATCTTTAGCCACTCAGCAAAAATTAAGAGAGTTTGACTGGGAGGTGTTAATGCATCCGCCGTATAGTCCTGACCTTGCACCTTCTGATTTTCACCTGTTTCGGTCTCTTCAGAATTCTTTAGGCAATGTCAGGTTACCATCACGAGAAGACTGCCAAAACCACTTGTCGCGGTTTTTTGAACAGAAGTCCCAAAATTTCTATAGTAATGGGTTCATGTCTCTACCTACAAGATGGCAAAAAGTTATCGAACATAATGGCACCTACATACTTTAGTTAAATGTAAATAAACTTTATTAAAAAATGTTTTGAATTTTCATATAAAATACGAAAAGACTTTTTCCCCAACCTAATATATATATATAATTTCATTGTAATTGTTAGAGCCGTTTGTGGGATCATAGTGGTAAGAAGAATTGCTAGTTTAAGACGATAGGATGTACATAGCCTAACACCTCTTTGAAAAGGCACAATTTACCTACTATCTTTTTATCTTTATTGTACAAGTTTTAAATCAAAAAGTACTTCAAGTGAAACTAAACAGAAACAGTGTAAGTTTATAAACATAAGTCAGTTTTAATTTAAATTATTTAAGCAAGAAGTTTTTGTTTGACAAATACATAACTTTACTAAGGAGCCGCTATTATAAGCTTTTTATCAATGAACCTTTACCCGACGACACGGGCAACGCCAAATAAATCAGCAATGTATATATATATATACATTGCTGATTTATATATATATATATATATATATATATATATATTATTTTTTTTATACTACGTCGGGTGGCAGATAAGCATACGGCCTGCCTGATGTGAAGCGGTTACCGTAGCCATATTAACGCTCGCAACATAAATTATTGCTCGCGCACCGCCACCCCCGCTGCCAACGCAGCATCTCCTTCCTTTTGGTGACCTCACTCACTCGCAGGAACACAACAACCCTCAAGGGAATTGTTATTTGGCTGCGGTATTCTGTGAGGTGGAGGTACATTCCCCAGTCGGGTAGCTTACAAATTACGCTCCCTACCTCTCTTTTCGTCACAGCTTCGTTTGTCAGTCTGCAGGGTGCACCGCGAGTGAAGTGAAGTTGGCTTTGGCAAACATTTATAAATTTACAGACATTACAAAATAGAACGTCTAAGGTCCACATTATATAAAATAAATAAAATATTGTTAGAAAGTCATGAAAACTACCAGTTGGTTAGGAATTTAGGAAATGGTTTAGCTCAGCTGGTAGAAACCCTAGAGCTCTATCGACTAAGCTGAAGATGTTTGTCATTAAGTTATACCTAAGATCTATTTTCGCGATCCAAAAATCCGGTGGTAATCGGCTCCAGCTTTGGCGGTAGGACCCCTGGTCTGTCCATCTCATTGGTGATCTACCACCTGGTCTGGTATCTTCAACTTTTCCCTGCACTACGAGACACTCGATGGAGTCATCACCACGACGAGATACATGGCCGAAGGAGGTCAGAATGCGTGACTGCAATGTGGTTGATAGGCGCTGTCGGATGTCGAGTTCTTTTAGGAGGTAGGCGTAGCTGAGAGAAAACCCATATTGACAATCTGACGTATCAATTTGATGTAGGTATGTCAAATTGTTAGCTATTAGTAGTGTCTCTGAGTTTTATAAAACGATTACTAATTTACAATGTTCCAATATGCAAATACCTGTGGAAATTGTAACGAACGTTGACAGAGGTGTTTCTGCTAGAGATGGGCCCTCCATTAGGCGCTTTGCTGGCCTTATTGAATTAAGAGCGCTGTTCAAGACCTCTAATATAATATATACAGAGCTGTGGTCTAACACGGCAAGCAATAATCTTTATGTAGAAATAACGTGATGCACAGACAAAATAGATGCTCTATTTTGTTAACCCAGTGTTTACGACACGATCTCGAAATTATTTTTGTGTTCGAAAGAACATCCTCTCGGGATGGTTTCAATTAAATCTGGAGATATTTGATTATAAATCTTTCAAATAAAAAGTAAATCCAATTTAAGTCAAGTCGACTAATTTACATTGGTGTTCAAACCTAAAAGCGTTTTATTATATAATATAATCATTGTATATATATTATAGTATGATATATGACTCTATAGTCATATATCATATTATAATATGATATATATATATATATATATATATATATATAGTCTAGACTTCCGAGGATTGACTATAAGTCTAGCCGCTCCTAAGTTTGACCAACGCCTTTCGGGAAATCCAAACAATGATCCCAATTTCTGCCTTAGACGGACACATATTTAATCAAACGTAGGTGTACCTAGTAGGTAAGTATTATTTAGGGTATAAGTGGTTCATCAAAATCTGCACGTGGTGCACCCTGCTGACTGACAAACGAGGCTCTGGCGAAAAGAGAGGTAGGGTGTGTAGAGGTAGGATGCCAATTGTGACTGACCAAAGTCTCTCAGAGTCACCTCACAGAATACCACAACCAAATAACAATTCCCTTAAGGGTTGTTGTGATCTTGCGAGTGAGTGAGGTCCCCAGAAAAGAAGGAGATGTTGTGTTGACAGCGGGAGTGGCAGCGCGCGAGCGATATTTCATGTTGCGAGCGTGAATATGGTACGCATCAATCGGACCGTATGCTTGTCTGCCACCGGACTTATAAAAAAAGTATTTAATTCTCGAATGCAACAAAACTGGTACGCAAGTACGACGTAATATAGAAGTTTTGTAGGGTTGCCACTCTGACATAGTTGGGTTAGGTTAGGTTATGCTTGTGACCACAAAAAATGTCGCAACTTTTGGAGAGCACGATGAGTTACTCAAATTCTTTCCAAACGCAATTTAATACGTATGTTTAATATTTTTTTTGCAGCATAGCTGTTTCATACAAGATATATTCTTATTATGTAAACAGCCAACAACATTATAAATTTCCATACAAATACATGCAGGCATTGGAGTGAACGATAACAGAGCTTGTTTCACTTAGAGGTGCACCCTCCATTAGACGCCTTAGTTCACCTTATTGAATTACGCGTGGCGTTTATACTCTGTGACACAGGCGCATCGCACAAACTGCCGTATCGTATCATTACCTTTTGTTTCTCTCCAACAGATGTGCTTATGTAGATGTACTTATATGTGTGCTATTTACAGAAGTGTGTGTAGTGTTTTACCTTTCTATTTAGGTACAGTCGGCTAAGTAAGTGGTCTATCACCTTTAGAATGACATTCGATTGTGCTTTCAAACCAAGAAACTATTTTCGCTCCCAAAAAGACGAGGGGGGGGGGGGCGCTGCCCAGAGGGGGGCAAGCGAGCATGTGCGTCACCTGATGGAAAGCAAACACCACCGCCCATAGAAATCAGCAACACCTAGGGAAATATAGAATCTGTTCTTGAAGGCTCCGATGTCGTATTTATTTGGGAGGGAAATTGACTCCAAAACTTCACAGTTCATGGTAGAAAATGTCTTAAAAAGCGTACTGTAGTAGATCGCCAATTAATAAGACGGCTTAGCCAATTTCAATGCGGTTGTCACTGATAATTTGTGACAAGGTTCCCGTAACATTCAGTGTTTGTTTGATTTTAATCGGGTCTCAGACAAGTTAACAGTTTTTACCAAACGTCCACGCGGATGGAATCCCAGGCACAGCTAGTATATATAACAGTATATAATTATAATAATATTTAATAGTATTTTTACAATTCATGAACAAATAATGATATACAAGTGCTTGTATTGTAGGAACGATCCACGAATTTCGGCGCCAAAATAGCCAATGTTAGAAGACTTCGACCGTCGAGCTCGTGAAATAAAAATACAAACCATTATTTTGTGGGTTATTGCGCTTTTGATCCGCAGTAAAATATTTACAAATTGCATCTGGAACAGTTTGATTAAAATAAAACTTATTGAAAACTCTGTTAAAACGTTTTTTATTGGAATTCTCGATTCTGTTGCGAATGAATAAATTCGGTACACAATCAAAAGCCGTAATCTTTGTATATTCAGTAGCTGGGAGTTTCAAAGTATTAAATGTAATAAAGACCCCAAAAAACTCACAGAACAAACACACAATAAAGGTAGAAGCGATAAACAGTGAAAAGAGACTAAACTGCTGCAGGGTTTTTGTGTGATCTTTACGTCTATAGTGATCTTGTACTTTGTGAAAAAACTTTAAAAGTATAATAAGGCGGATTATGTGAAACTATCTTCTATTCACCTACATATTATCTATCCTTTACGACATAAGGCAATACGCAATATCGTAAACTCTTATGGTATATAACAGACCACTAAGGCTACAAAATATACGTGCTAAAACATACAGCAATAAAATTTGGGAGGTAAGTAACTCACCACGATCTTTAGAGCCAAAGCCAACCTCACCTGCACTTGGTGCACCCTGCCGACTAGTCAGAGGCTCTGGCGAAAGAGAGCTAGAATACAGCGTATTTGTAAGCTGCCCGACTGGGGAAGTTATAGAACACCGCAGCCAAATAACAGTTCCTTGAGGTTTGTTGTGTTCCTGCGAGTGAGTGAGGTCAACAGAAAGGAAGGAGATGCTGAGTTGGCAGCGGGGGTGGCGGCGCGTGAGCGTTAATATGGCTACGGTAACCGCTTTTAACATCACCGTGTGACCCCGTAGTAGTATAAAAAAAAGAAAAAGCTAGCATCTATAGCAATAAGCCAACTTTACTAAAAGCAAGTCATTTTATGAAACTACTCAGTATGCATGAGGTTATATTGACTAACAGCAATACGAGTATGTCGTCGTCTGTAGGCTGTTTGACGAGACTGGAGGTCGAATGGCACTAACACAGTCTACTTTGACTTCGGGGTCGCGGGTTCGATCCCCGCACACGCGATAAATATTTGTGCGCATGAACATGTCTGTTTGTCTTGGTCTGGGTGTTTTCAATGTATTATATGTATGCATTTACAAAAAAAATGTATTTAAGTATAATATCGTTATCTATTACCCATAGTATAAACCTTTGCTTAGTTTAGGACTAGATGGTAGTGTGCAATTTGTCCAAGAATATTTATTACTATTTATTATATAAAGGCTTATGTAGGTGCACTATTACGATATAATATAACGTAATTATGCACCTATATAATAATTATTTTAGATCTGGCTGAGGGTTGTGGCTCGCGAGTAATCGCGACGCTGGTTGTAGACCAAGCAGATGAAATGAGCATACGTTGGCGTACGATTTATGAGGCAACGGGCTATTGTGTCGACACTGATTACTCTTTATGGTGATTTGACGTCCTAGCGCGACGCGCCCTACATGCCCCGTTTGCCTACCAACGGGTTGTATGGACGTAAAACTTTTATGCCTCCACCGCGTTTTACAGCGGGCCTTTTATTATTTAGTGAAAGGAGCGACGGTGATGTCATAAATCTCCGCTCCTGCGTGAACTTTCGCCTCTTATCTCGGCAAAGAAATTATAGAACTTTCTGCCTTCTTCTAGACAAAGTGTTTGGCTTTTCGGGATCGTGGGTCACTAAAAGCTTTCACAAATTAATGAAGATTTTTCGGCATCGCCATCTATCGTAGAAACTATATTATTAAATAAAAAGAGTCTCTTAGATGAACAATATCTAAGACTTTTCAGTACAGACATGTTTCGTTTGCTATCAAGTGGCCTGACTAATCACACATCGAGTTGTCCAAGATCATAAGGTGACAGAGATGACTTCACTGAGTGAAAATTTGGTTAAAAAGTTCAATAGAACATTCGTGTCAAAATTTTTCTCGTCATACGTAGACGTTTTGTGATGTAACACCTTATTTAGATTAATTATATTCCTTGACAAATTACACAGCGCCATCTAGTCTCAAACTAAGTAAAGCTTGTACTATGGGTACTAGATAACTGGTATGTACATAAATACATTTTTTCTCTAAATAAATACATAGAAAACATCCAGACCAAGACAAACAGACATGTTCATCCACACAAATGTTTGTCATATGCGGGGATCGAATCCGCGACCTCGGAGTCAAAGTGGCCATTGCTAGCCATTCGTCCACCGGGCTCGTCGAGATTTTTTTAAGAGAGATTAATGGGAATAGTCTTATTAGAAGGAGAAAATTATATGTATAGAAGAAGAAGTATAATGTTTCCATTATTACCTACGTCGTATCTATTAATGTAATATTTATTTTTCACGAGGAACGTTAGATTACCAAGGACGCTAGTAATTCGTAGAGTCCTATATCTTCAACATATTACGTATTCGTTTATCCCCGCATAGTGATGCATCATCATAAACAATATATTGTCGTGTATCAGTATCGATATGAAACATTAATCTTGTATTAAATAGGTTCTGTGTGGGCTCAGTGACAGGCTTTAGCATGTAATTAAATTACGGTTAACGTCGCCGACGGACGCGCCTTTTAATCATATCACAAACTTAAATGGATTCTGGAGGAACTGTGATGTAGATATGAGCCGTGTATAGGATGATTAAAGTCTTAACTGGTATATTGAACGCGAAAGTGATTTTTGTATGTATTATAATCATATGTAGAAGTTAGTGGTCAATCGGTAAGCCATTGAAGTAGTGTATAGAGCCAATTGATTAGCATACTCAAAAAAAAGATAGTGATGAATCGAATTATGGCAAAAAATATAACAAAACAATCAAAAAAGTTATCCACAAAAAACTATTCGTTCCCATAAATGAATGTATCGCTTAAAGTAACTTTATTGTTGATAAGTCTGTCTGTATGCACTTGTATGCATATAATTTAATATTTCGTACGTACGGATATGAAACGGTTTAGACTACTTTAAACATTTTTTTTCATAGTTAATTGATTCAAGTGTTATTTTTTTTCATAGTTAATTGATTCAAGTGTTATTTTTTTCATAGTAAATTGATTCAAGTGTTATTTTGCGAAAGTCAAATGTATACGCAATTTGATCTACACTACTTTGCGCGCCACCAATTTTTTTCAGTCATTATATAAATAACTACAAGCCATGCGTCTAGTTAAAATCCAATCCCATAATCATAATCAAATGGTTTGGAATTGATTGGCTTAATCCTTTCGGTGAGTGTTTTTTTTAATCTAAATGATATTTTTGTTTGTAGTATATATGGTAAATCATCATCATTATCAGGTCATTTTAGTCTCCACTACAGGAGCACGATCCTCTCTCATCCGTCTCACACAGAAGGAGGATTTGGCCTACACTCCCCACGCTGGCCAGACGGGTTGGGGAGGCTAATATGGTAAATAATCTTGTGTAAATGGTTCATATTACTTATAATGTGCCACTACTTAGCACCAGATCGAATCAGATTGTGTTATTATATGAATTCACACCAGTTGCACAGACTAAAAAAGACAAGAAATAAGAGTTTGCTACTAAAATTGTCGTGATCGTGAAACTTTTTCTGAAGTAAGTCTTTCTATCTGTCTATTATATTTTTTAAGTAGATACTAATTCGAAGTGAAGTCGTGGTTAACGGCTATTTATCTATGATTAAACTGACTTGTTACGTCTATCAAAAAATATGCGTTATATAATTAGTTTAAAACTTTTGGATATAACGCTAACGGCATAAAAGTGTGATCGTTACGCAGTAGCAATAAGGTTTTATAGTTATTGTAGATGTAAGTTGGGCTGTATAATTGTACGAATATAACGAAACAACTAACGGGCCGTAATAAGCCGCGCCGCCATCACCGTCACCAGAGACTCATACAATTAAAGAGATAACATAAAATTAACGAAGCCAACTCGTAAATATGCCCTTTTTACTATCTATAAAAGTCACTAATTAATTAATTGAATGATGATTAAGTGTTTTCTTCTGTGTTGACCAATCAGAGCGGATATTATCGACGTTTGACGTTGCAGCGTAACGTAGATGTCATCACTTGGATCATAATAAATTAAGCTTATCTGCAGCTCGCTATTAACTTGAATATGTTTATGTTTTATAGATGAAGTTAAACCGCTATATAATTCTGAGATAAGCCCCTATAGTTATACCTCGTGGTGACTTTTAGGGCCACTATCGTGGTCGGCTCAGGAGTTATCTATTATTTACCGGCGGTGCAGTCTTCGTAGCGTAGTAAATCCCGGTTGGCTGTGACGGCAGTTAATGCAGTCTACCTAGGCTTCGGGAGATAAGCTAACAAGCCTCTTTAGCTAAACAAGAGGCGGCCAAACAATAAAGGCGAGTTAAGCGTCGTGAAATATGGCAGAGACGAGGCGCGATAACTCAGCGTGCTCGCTGGGGCCGCTTCTTTTGCCCTAATTAGCCATTCAATTCCCGTAATCTTGTTTACTCGTCGGGTGGTTCGCGCTGCCCAGGTGCGATAATGGCCGAGCTATTTGCATGCCGCCATATTGTTTCCCCATGTTCGGCTCGGCGATCCGTCGGATGCGACCCCCCGCTGTTTCGGCCGGGCTTATTGGATCCGCTCGCGATTACTTTGTATTGATCCCGCCGTCCATTATCTACATTCGTTTATTTTGGTATCAGAGTAATGATACCGGCTGATGTCCACAAATCCAATGAACCCTTATTTTGTAGCTGTTACATATTATTTTATAGTCAGTAGCGGCTATTGTTTGTGACGCATATCGGATTTTAAAATACTGCACGATTTAACACGCATTGTTATGGCTCTGACTCCAACCTTCACTATGCCTCTCATATTATTTCTAAAATTTACACATCGGAAGCCAACGCGAATGTTGTAAAACTTCTAATGTTTTAAGGTCTCTAGACTGCAGTACGGAGATGCCTACAAATTTAGAAGTTTTATTACTTGCGCATTTCCATACCGGCTGCTTCCATACCATTGCTCAGCGGCTTCCAGGTAACTACACTCACTTGCTGAAACATAACAACTTACCAGAGAATCGTTAACTGGTAGTGGTCTTCTGTAAAGCGGTGGTATAATGTCACTTTATACCACCTCAGTTGGATAGATTTAATTGAATGTGCTCTATCACACTTTCGTCAGATTTTTCAGATTGGTGAGCCCCAAAAATTCTAGTCAGGCTGCTTTAGAAGCCATTTCATTTAATAGACCTTTTCGAAGGGACAGTAAATATTTCTGAATTGCATCTTTATTTTTTAATTTTGGTTATGTAAGTATAGAATTTAAGCCGCATTGACACGATCAAAGTACACCTGGATCAAAGTAGTTGAACTGAAAGTTTAACGTGGACCAAGTCAACAATAATCAAACGTAGACGTCAAAAAGTGCTTTGATTCGGTAAGTATTCATTATTTTTATTGTATAAATGTTTCAAGCAATTTACAAAATCTATTTGTGTGTGGTAATGCACATATGTATAAACGGTCATTGCATTGCATATTCACTACATATCTCCAGTGTATGCAGCGAGCAGATATCACATTAATAATGCACAAACGCAAACGTAAACATTTAGCACAAACATCTCCAGAAGAGCAACTCTTGTAATCTGAGCCAAAAGCCCTTTTACGACCGTTAGTAGCTTAATTAAATTATCACAATGTATTATTCCATTAAAATAATTAAAGAACTTCTGAAAGCTTCGTTTGTAACGAAGTGTGCGGAATTAGCATTATCGTAATTGGCAGTTTGTTTTATTTTTACGCAAACGAGCGCGTTTCAGAGGAAAGCAGGTGTCCAAATCCTACAGTAAAGAGTACCTCTATAAAACGCAGCTCTATTTGGGTCCATCAGGGCGCTAATCGTAATCTCGAACGAAAATTGAAGGCGATTCTTGCAACGAGGCGATGCCGGCATATTTTCTATAAATACATTACTGAACACGCTTTATTACTCAGGCACCTTCATCCAATCCTATTAAGTGTCTGTTCGCGAGAAGCTTTCCTGCTTCTCGCGATCGCGTTCAGTTTTTGGATGGCCATTTTTTAAAATAGTATTAGGGTTCGATAATGGCTTTAACACGGGGCGCTCTCGGCGAACGTCTGTATTATGTGGCGAGGATTTGGCGAGCTCAGGAGATATGCTAAACTGAGGCGAGAGGCTCGTTGTGGCCGCTGACTGCGCGTCTGGCCCGCGTCGCGCTGCGCCGCCCGACGTGATGCGATAATTTAACGACAACGCTTCAGAGATTCCCCTTCGAGCGGCGATATTGCCGATATTGCGACGTCTTGCGGACCGCGTTTTATAATTTAGACAGCCGTAGCTCAAGGCTGAATAACATTTTACATTGAAGAAATTTTATGCAAATTATGTTTTGCATTTTAAGGAATATAAAGGATATTCATTCATATTAATCTGTCGAAGTAAAAGCATCGACGTACTTTTGATTTGCTTGTGAATTATACAATCGTCGTGAAATTGTTTGTGTTTAATATTTAGCTGAAACGTCTACCTCGATCGAATCGATCGAAACAAATTTTATAGACTATTTTACTATTTAGAATATTCATCTCAAAATTTTATTATGGTTTGGTTTGTTAAGTTCTGTAAGTTGTCCTTAAGTTAGCAATTTCAAAATAGTCCCACGTGTCCGTCAATTTCATCGCCATCATTATTAACTCATACCCATTACACTACACTACAACACTGCAGGGACAAGTGGGATTGGTGCGGGCTGGAAGTAATTCAAGTACCAAGGTATTTATGCATAAAAATTGTAATACACCCGGTCGATATACATACAGGGTGGGTTAAATAAGTATAGTTAATTTACCAACTAAACAACGCAGCAAGGTAACAATTATTACCTTGTTTCTACTGTAATATGACCTACTAGCGCTGCCATAAAATTTGCTTCAAAAATAGGGTCACCGTGATTTATAGTATGGGATAGCTTGAAAGTAGGGGAAATTCAAATCCGCAACGCGTATTACGTTAATTACCAGTTCCTAATCTGCTCATATCGCTGGACCTGTATAATTAGGGTGACGACACAATGCTGCGACGCACACCATACGTCTACATAAACCACATGTCAATTTAATTTGACCCCCGATCCAAGATGGCCGCCAACCCTCGTCCGCGGTGCGCTGTCGAGTCGACCGAATGCCTGTGGTTTACCCATGACTACTAATTGACGTGTTTTAGAGAAACACTGCATGGTTTGTGTCATATCTTTTTTTTCTTTTTTGTGATGCTTGTATGCCACAGTAACAAGTTTTTGTTATGACTACGTTCTCGATGGATTGGATTTATTGACTTCCACTACTGCTATCTGGTTACCAGAGAGGTACCAAGTATAATATCTGATTACCTAACAAAAGGTCCCGAATTTTTGCATTTACCCTATTGTTGTATTGACAGAGATAATATGTCGAAGGCAGCGCCTCTAAGCATCTCTACCTAAAGTTCATGATCTTTATCTGCTTGCTTTGTTATAGTTTTTGTATTGGAGTTTTAAAATAGATCCATGCGTAACCATTGTTATACGTATGTTGAAAACAAATATAGTTACCAGAAGCTAAACATGGTGTATTTTTGAGAGATATAACTTTGTAAATAATATATTACTATTATATATATAATTTTTATATTACGTCGGGTGGCAGGTAAGCATAATTTAGCTCATGACTTTCTTTATATCTGCTAAGCAATAAAAGTTAGTAAAGGTAAAGTGAGTGGTACTAACGTTAAAATATTTAAAATATCGGACGCGCAGCATGCGCCACCATAGCGAATTTTTTTTTTTCGAAATTCCGAATTCATATCGGAAAACCAACGTCACTTTACATTACTACTTTTAAGTCATCATTTAAGTCAGAATTTCTAAATTTTGAGTTTCATGGCAACGGACAGAACGACCGGACGATTTCATAAGCTCAATGAATTTCGCTGAAAATTAGTTGTCTCTAAAGTCGGTTTACGGACGGTAATTTTACGTTGTAATGTCATAAGAAAACATCGGCCGATAAAGTGGAGATAGATAGATATGCGTCACAAGCCGAACGCTTAGGCCGATCGTGCCTCTCTATCGCTTGTTCCGCGCTCTCACTTGCACGCTCGGCTAAGGCGGAACGTGACAATGTGTCATGGTTTCTCGTGCATGCAGTCGGCTTTCCTCGATTTATAAGAAGTTGTCACGTCAAAAACTATCAAAGTATACATGCAGAAGTTAGCCTATTATTAACATATAAGTATAAAGTAAATACTCTATTTGTTTCTAATGACATGTATTGAGATTGATGCATCAATCTATGCTATCTAAGATGGCGAGGAATACAGCTAAGATCAAGGCACGGTTATAATTTTAGAACGTCGAGAATTTCTCCTAGTTTATGAGTCAGATTTCTCCATACCTACATTCATATGTCTGTAATATCGTCTCAAAATACCATACTTGATGCTGCATCATAATAATAAATCAATTTGTTATAAAACTAAATGTACGGCGAATAATAAAGTAACGTTACTGCTATTTTACCGCTTAACTTATAATAATTATCACACTCCAGGTTATTTATGTTGAAGGTAAAAGTCATTAATATTTTATGGCGGTTAACACATTTGCAATATGGCGACAGTGAGATGTAATTTATATGCATTTTATCGGCGGTGGACCACCGACAAGGGTCAATTTTTTATCTAGCACTTAGAGCTTGTCTGCTAAAGATTTACGGAACTATGATTGATCGTACGTAGGTTACTATGGCTTTTTTTTATCGACAGTATTTATTTTGAGGAGCTCCATGACATCGCTACGCGTGTCAGTCTAATCGAATATGCATGTTAAGCTACTATCGACCATAGCCAGTCCATGGATGGGTTTATTTATCTCGAGCTTCTGCGTGCTTCGGAAGGCACGCTAAGCCGTCGGTCCCGACTATTGTTATTAGGTGACTGTCGTTAAGACAAGTCAGTGTACTTTAATCGGCTTGAAAACACTGACCTTCGCCAACCCGCAGTTGAGTAGCGTGTAGGAGTATGCTCTAAACCCCTTCGATTGAGGGGAGGCCTGTATCCCAGCAGTGGGATGAATAAGGGTTGACGACGACGATGACGACGACAACGATTTATTTTTATCTCTAGTGTAAATATATTCAATCGGCCCATAATTGTAATTTGACGATACATGTTGCCTCAGTTCATGCTCATATCGGGATAAACGTTATGGTTATTAGTTTCAAGTCTAGATGTTGTACACACAGGATAGAATCTTCGTTTTGTTCATTATAACAATTATTTGCATGTGTGATTATTAGTATATTATATCACACGAAACATGTACTTATTTTGAAGGGTATAAGATGCCGTATTGTAGAGTTCAACTACAATATAAGTAATAGTACTTCGTACAGTATGGCCAATCCCTGCCTCCCTCTCGTGTCGACCTCGCCTGTGCCTCGCGCGTGTGACCTTGGTTTTCCGATATCAATTCGGGATTTCGAAAAAAAAAAAAAATTTCGCTATGGTGGCGCATGCTGCGCGTCCGATGTTTTATTTATATCATCATTCATCACCACTCTCTACCATATTGGTATAGGCCTCCTTCATCCTCCCTCATCTCTCTCTGTTTTGCGCCAAAGTCTCTCTGTTTTGATCCGGTTAAAGCCCACCAGCTTTACGATGTCGTCTTTCCAACGCATCTGTGGCCTCCCGATAGGTCTTTTGTATTGCCATGGCCTCCATTACAGAAACGTTTTACACCACGAGACATTTTATTTATATAATTTTAAATTTTCACGGTTGTTTACATCACTATTGTAAATACGGGACTTACCGCGATTGGGTTTTATTTTCCCGATATTTTCCCGATATTTCAGCGACGCTGTGGACGTTTTAATTATCGAATTTTATTGAATAAAGCTAACGTTTAAGTGTTATTCCGGAGATCTATAGGTAAATGTGTTCTATGTGTTCTGGGGATTTACCGCCTATGCTGAACCTGATTCAGATTTTAATTTCGAAAATCAACCTTCGTTCTTTTTTGTTGTGAGCGAGGAACATCTTCAGCTTAGTCGGTAGAGTTTCAGGGTACCGGCTGGGTAACCTAAATATGACCACTAGAGATGGGCAAAATGCCGGGCATTTACGGTAAATGCCTAAAAAGTACTTATAAAATGTTTATTTATGCCCAAAACTAGGCATTTATAGGTACCTACTGGGCAGTTATTGTAAATGCCTGGCATTTCGCCCATCTCTAATGACCACTATTTTAAGCTGAACATTATTTTTGCAATCAGAAGATTCAATCACAATTGGCATCAGCTTAGACGGTAACTTCTGAGTTAAAAATAAAATTTCATTATATGTATACGATTTAAATAAATAATTAGATTAATTAAATATGCAGTAAAACGTGGCACGTGTTTTAAATTACATCTTATGGCTGATAAATTAGGTAAATTAAAGACTGTTGGTGTGACAAAATGACATAAGGGACGAATATGAAAGTAACTTAATCAAAATATGTGATTCTAAAAATAACGGATACAACTTACGCCGAGAGTCCATCAATAAATATCTCCTTCAGACCGTGGCGGCACTTTATTACGTTATAAGTGTGTCGTCGAATCGTCGGTTATGACTATTTAACGGCTATTTAAATCATTTTCTAAGAAAAGCACAAAGCCGCAGCAATGCGCGGTGAAAAGGTACCGCTAGTGGCGAGATTTCGTGTCCGGTAATATTTTCGCGAGAGCAACACAATGGAGTTTATGTTCAAATTGAGAGCGCTCGTCCCGTCAATGGACGCGAATGACATTAAATTGGTTAAATTGCTTTGCCGAGCTTGGTTCTGCAGGTCCTTTGGGAGATGCTCGTCCGTCGCGCTACGGCCGCGCCGCTCGACGCGCGAGTACACGCTCGGAGATCGAATCTCGATGTGGTATTATTGTGCAACCAAGTGTAACGTAATCAATTTTTCTGATGAATGTTTGGGATAATGACTATCGTCACGAGTAACATAAACGAAAATACCCATTGACACGTGTCGCAATGAACTGACACCTAGATAAAGTTTTTTAAATAAATTTCAATATCTCATAAAAAAAATGTCGTCGTCAATCTTTATTCATCCTACTGTTGAGATACGGGTTTCTTCTCAAACAAAGGGTTTCAGAGCATACTCCGCCACGTTCCGGAACAAACTTTGGACCCCCGTTTCACCCCCTTAGAGGATGAATTTTGACAAATCCTTTCTTAGTATACCCCTACCCCTAGACGTCATAAGGAGCCTACATGCCAAATTTTGAATCTCTAGACCCAGCGGTTTCAGCTGTGCGTTGATATATCAGTCAGTCTGTCAGTCAATCAGTCAGTCAGGAATTTTATATATATAGACGAACACCTGCTGCACGCATAAAAAAACATTATTCATTGTTTTTAAACCGCCTAATGGGCACTGAGTTAGTTTAACGACTGTCATCTAATAACAACAGTCGGGACGACCGAAAGATAAATCCATCTATGGACAGGTTACAGTTGACGTTGCTTAACTTGCGTGTTCGATTAGACTGACACGCGTAACGACGCCATCGATATATTCGAATTTTATCCGAGATCCTCTGAAAAAAGTTGATTATAATAAATGTGTGTATTGTGTTTATATTATCTACTTGTTCCGAAATACAACATAAATCAGACCAACGCGAACGACTCGAGAATAAATAATGATATTTATTTTAACGTCAACGCTATCTCGAAAACAATTAAACTGTTTATAATACTCAATGGTTTCAAACCTTGTGTTAATCTATCTTACATACATTCTAAATATTATTCAAATCGAGTCATCACCAGTACACGAGTTATTTTGAGTTTTCTTGATTACTTTGTTGGTTATTCGTCAACTCTAGATGAGTGTTTTTGACGTTTTCTGAGATATTTATGCACAATATTTAAATAAAGCTTTAAGCTTGATGCAAGGTAAGAAAGTTTCGCCATAACCACTTACAACACATATGCATAGAGACAAACAAATACATTAAATTGGCAGTGTATGTGGCGCTTCACTAATCTGGCGTAGAATGTAGTAATAGTGATGTGGTGTGGTGTGTCTATCAAGTGAACTAGTACGGCCAGGGCAAAACCAATCAATCAGCGCAGCGGAGCGACGCGCGATAATTGAACTCTTCCCTCGAAGCACCGCGATTCAATAGATAATTACAATCGCAAACCAAAAATTACACGCGGCATTTAACCGTAGGACCCTATTACGTTTCACAAAGCTGGGTCGGTCGCATTCGATCGGCGATCTTTGCCGGACGGAGGATTAACTCGCCAGCGGGTACAATGAGGGCCTCGAGAGGAGACGAGCGGGGAGGGGATGTATTAATAATGGTCTCCGCAGTGAATGGAGCACTTACACGCTCCACCGGGAGCTGAATGTGTGACTATCGCGTTAGAGCAAATCGAATCGGCGCGGTCGGGCGACTCGCACGCGCCGAATTTACCGTTTGACCGGAAACCTGCACAGGAAGAAACCCCCAAACGGAGTAAACACAGCAAATTGTCGTAGAAATACAAAGACATTGTATGTCGCTCCCAACCTTTCGCCCAGCTTGTTCATATTTACAAAACGTCTGTTGAAATTTGCAACAATTTATTTTATTCTGTGACGCCGCACACGTTTGATCTTTGACGTGAAAGAATATCTGTAATAGCTATTACCGACGGTGTATATTATGAGCGTATTATACATGCCTATGTATTATTGTTTTATATAAATAAGTACTTTTCAGGCCTCTTTATACTGTATAACATTAGATAAATTTCGTGTAATAATCTCTGAAAGTCACAACCTACATTTGAGTTTACCCCATGTATCATATATGTGAATAGTTAAGTGAATTTCAACTACTTTCTAAAATGTTTATTGTGCCCTAATGTTAGCCCATCAACAGGGATAATGGAAAAACTTTTATGTAGTCTCTCCTATGTAGCACATTGAACTCAGTGTCTGTACTGGCAAAAATAAATATTGATAATACGTACAATCAATCCAATTTTCTTAAATTTTTTGTATGGTTCTGAATGTCTTCTCTAACATTATGCTCGTTCAATGATTGAACCATTGATGTACAAAAAAATCCATGGATTGAACATCAGTTCAATCCATGGATTTTTTGTACATCAACGAAATACAACATAAATTTGGATCACCAAAGCAATAATTTTGATAAATTATTGAGACTTTTGTCAATGAAATATACATAACTTGTGTATATTTATTTATATTACATACTAGCTGATGCCCGCGACTTCGTTCGCGTGGACTTTATGATTCCAGCGTATTAATACAAATACGAACTAATGTAGATACATAAGAAAATACTTGTTATACGTTAAAAGTCAATAAGTTATTATTATTTTTTTATTTAACATTGTAACCAGAGTTTAAAAAAAAATATAAAATAAATTAAGGGAGTCTTTGTTTGTTTGTATTATCTTTATTGTTCAGATTACAACGAATGAGTACATGTAAAATAAAGGGATACAAAGGCAGACTTATCCCACATGGGGATCTCTTCCAGTCAACCTTAAGTCTTTCCTTCGGGAGCTAATATGAAATGACCTGAAGCATTACTAACTCTCGAGAAAGCCACGTAAAGTTGGCTATGCGAAAAACAACCAGTCCTAAGCTTGACCAGCGAATTTTAGTGATTTCTTTATTATCATAGCCAAGCAACTGGTCACAGAGAACTGTGTACGTTTAAAATTAAAAATGTATTTTTTTTGAAGAAGTGTGGTATACGCGGAATAAATACAGTTTCACCGGCACCACTCCCAGTGAGAATCTCAGCTTATATTATATTTCGCTGCCAGACATTGACTTTACTTCAGGAAGGAGATCTTCCCCAAATTTTAATAATATTCTTGAAAACTGTTGGGCACGTAAAGTTCTATATACAGCTTCTAGTACCTTACTGTTGTCCATTTTGCATTCATCTCAAACGATTAGACAGCAATCCTGAAACACCTTCGCTTTGTCACAGTTTCGTGTCACAGAGCATGTCCGTGTTTCAGTTCTGTTTAAATCGAGTAGGATATTGAACATTGTATTTGCGTCCTTCCGCCTAGAAGTAATGTGAGCATCTAAGAAAAACAGTTTCCACTCGTTGCTTAAAACACTTTCTACATAGCGTCCCGCAAATGCACGTATTCTTTCTGGTTTGTGCGATTATATACCAATCGTTCCATTTCAATTTTAGCGTACACGTCTATAATAAACTGACTAAATATACCACGTTACCGTTTGTAAATAAAATAAAAAGATTGCGTCTAACTTGTAGCAGATAAGAATAATAGTAGCACATCGCGGTTTTTTTTTACAATTCAATATTTTGTTAATGTATTTATTGTTATTTTATGTAACTTTTTTAGTTCTATTTGCTATTAAAGCGTGTTATTTTTACTTTTATATACTATAATTTATTGTAAACACATGTTGTTTATGCAAAAAAAATTAACTTTGTTCTGCATCAGGTGTTCCAAATCTTGGATTTTTATACCTCAACAGAAAATGCTCATCAGGCTGAACAACTTTTGCTAAGGCGTCATTTTTATATTTCTTATAGTTTACCTGAACCATTATGTTCTGCATCAGGTGTTCCAAATCTTGGATTTTTATACCTCAACAGAAAATGCTCAAGAGGTTGAATAACTTATGATAAGGAGTCATTTTTATATTTCTTATAATTTACCTGAACCATTATGGTTCTGCATCAGGTGTTCCAAATCTTGGATTTTTATACCTCAACAAAAAATGCTCATCAGATTGAACAACTTTTGCTAAGGCGTCATTTTTATATTTCTTATAGTTTACCTGAACCATTATGGTTATGCATCAAGTGTTCCAAATCTTGGATTTTTATACCTCAATAGAAAATGCTCATCAGGTTGAATAACTTGTGCTAAGGCGTCATTTTTATATTTCTTATAGTTTACCTGAACCATTATGGCTCTGCATCAGGTGTTCCAAATCTTGGATTTTTATACCTCAACAGAAAATGCTCATCAGGTTGAATAACTTTTGCTAAGGCGTCATTTTTATATTTCTTATAATTTACCTGAACCATTACGGTTCTGCATCAGGTGTTCCACTTTCCAAAATCAATTATACTCTATGTGTTGCCCAGGCTTAACAGCTATATAACAAAAAAAGTTTCATTCGAATCCGTCCAGTACTTCCAGAGATTAGCGTGTACAAACAGACAAACAGACATACAGACAAACAGACAAACAGACAGACATTTTTTTTTAAATTCTTACTCTATTACTATATCTCCATCGCCTCCAATTGTTTTTTTGTAAATATATTCAATGTACAGACATATTATTTTTACTGTTTTATTATATGTATAGATGTATAGATATTGTGTAATAGCCTTGAATAATGTAAGTCAGACGGAATTATGTGTTTGCAGTAAAAATTTAAAGTTGATGTAGAGGGGAGAAGTTTTATTGAAAGTCGATTTTCGAAGTTGTAAGGCGGCGGACGACGCAAGCATTTCGAGGCGGGAACACCTTTTGCATACTACACATCCATGGATTGTTACATTCTAGTTTCTCCAAATTTCCTGATGTATTCATCCAAAATTAAGTTTTTATTAAAATGTGCGGCGGAAAATACGCGTAACTACTGTGTGTATACCACTCGTTGTTGTCGAGATGTTCTGAAATTATTCTAGTTAAGATTGACATCAAGCTATGTAAGGCGGGCGTTCTGTAACATCTTTCTGGTATTTCTGTTTAGTAGTTTCTTTCATTGTTTGTAGTTTTTTTCTTAATTTTCTAATGTTCGAAATATATATAAAGTAAGTTTACTATCATTATCAGCGCGCAGCGCTGCTTTGGAATAATCTCTCGGCACAAAGTATAGAAGGTCGCAACGGTATGCGACGTCCACCCTTATTCATTCCACTGATGGGATAGGTACGGGTCTTCCCTCATTGGAGGGGTTTAGACCATACTCCACCACGCTGCGGGTTGGCGGAGGCCAGTGTTTATAATACGGCTGGTACCTTTACAATCTTTGTTGAAAACATTGTTGTAGGTGAATGCAGATAGTGAGGCTCTAGTGAAAGAGAGGTAGAATATAGCGTAGTTGTAACCTGCCCGTCTGGGAAAAGTACCTCCACCTCACAGAATACCGCAAACAGGTAACAATTTCCTTGAGGGTTGTTGTGTTCCTGCTAGTGAGTGAGGTCATCAGGAAGGAAGGAGTCGCTGTGTGGCAGCGGGGTGGCGGCGCGCGAGCGATATGTCATGTTATGTAATATGTAAAATGTCATAGTTATCATCGTCAACCTTTATTCTTCATCTCACTGCTGAGCCGTATCTCAGCACTGAGATGAATAAAGGTAGGACGATGATAACGATCTCTGCACAATCGAAGGGGTTTAGAGCATACTCCGCCATGCTGCTCTACTGCGGGTTGGCGGAGGCCAGTGTTGCTGTCAAAGGCCACTGACTTCGTTTCACGACTGTCTTCTTATGACAACAGCCGGGACTGACGGCTTAACGTGCCCACCGAAGCACGAAGGAGCTCGAGATAAATAAACTCATCCATGGACAGGCTACGGTCGACGTTTCGTAACTTGCGTGTTCGATTACTGACACGCGTAACGACGCTATATTAAAATGTTCACAAGACAAAAAATATTCTATGCACCTAGAACCATATTCTGGTAGAATAATGAATAGGAATGAAATACATGACAGAAATGAAGACGAACTGCAAGTCTGTCTACGCTCGGATGAGCGTTCGACGGCATCATGAAGACGTATTATGCTAACAGAAAATACCTAGCGACGAGCTATTTTCCCGCCACGAACCCGACTCCTGCTCCGAACCCGGCAAAGTTTTCATATTAAACACCAAGTGAACACGAAAACTATAAATTGAAATAAGACATGAGCTACCTAGGGCACATAATATTTTGAGATCTTGAAGCGAACAACTGAGGCGGCCTTCTCTATGTAGTCCTCTATGTAGTAGTTTTGGGGTGTAAGTGTTTCATCAACATCTTTGAACCAAAGCCAACTTCACCTGCACGCGGTGCACTCTGCTGACTGACAAATGAAGCTCTAGCGAAAAGAGAGGTAGGGAGCGTAATTGTAAGCTACCCGACTGGGGAATATACCTCCACCTCACAGAATACCGCAGCCAAATAACAATTCCCTAGAAGGTTGTTGTATTCCTGCGAGTGAGTGAGGTCACCAGAAAGGAAGGAGATGCTGCGTTGACAGCGGGGGTGGCGGCGCGCGAGCGATATGTTGTGAGCGTTAATATGGCTACGGTAGCCGCTTCACATCAGGCGGGCCGTATGCTTGTCTACCACCCAACGTAGTATAAAAAAAAAGTCCTACTAATACCACAAACGTGAAAGGTTATATTTATTACACATTCACGGGTAAACGGCTGGACGGATTTGGATGAAATATGGCATCCTGATGTTTCTTTTGCTGTAGTGAACCCACTTGAAATTAATAAGTTTACTAAATATTTTTACAACTCTGGCAACTATGAGGCTATGTGTGCTGCTCTTGATGACATTGACTGGCAAAGTAGATTACACGAAGGCTCAATTGAGGATGCGATTAAGGTATTTTATGACACCGTCAATAGTCTTCGGGACGCTCACATACCTCATAAAATTGTAACGCCTAGTTCTTTCCCACCTTGGTATAACTACGACCTTAAAAAGGTATTAAAGGAAAAGTTTAAGTACTGGCGTAAATACAAGAGGTATGGTAACCATGAAGACTATGTTACTTTTTCATTTTTGAGGAAAAGGGCTAAACTGTTAGAAGATTTATGTTATAAATCATACATGAGTAAAACTGAAGATGCAATTGTTAGCAACCCTAAAACATTTTGGTCATTTATAAAGCATAATAAGTCTTCTAATAAGCTACCTTCATCTATGACATATGAGGGGGTATCGGGAACCAATGCAGAGGAGGTGTGTAATTTATTTGCCAATTACTTTCAAGCAAACTTTTTGACAACCCCGAATAGTGATGGGAATTGCAACTTGAATGCTCACAGCCCCAGTTTCAACAATATAGGTGACATTCAAATTAACTCATCTGAAGTACTAAAGTTGCTGGAAGGTGTTGACTTATCAAAAGGGGCTGGACCAGATAATATATCACCCATATTAATTGTTAAATGCGCCCGTAGTCTGGTTGTCCCTCTCTGCATTCTCTTCAGGAGGTCTTTAGACGAAGGTTACGTGCCTAACATATGGAAATCTGCTTTTGTGACACCCATCCATAAAGGTGGCGATAAAGGCGACATAAAAAATTATAGACCTATATCTAAGCTCTGTATTTTTGCCAAGATTTTTGAGAGAGTTGTGCATAGGCAATTATACGCCGCATTAGCTAATTGGTTTATCCCTGAACAGCATGGTTTCATCAAGGGTCGATCAACAGTCTCCAACCTCGTACTCTCTAATGACTATATCACTTCTAATATGGACTCGGGATCACAAGTGGACATGATATTCACTGACTTTAGCAAAGCCTTTGACCGCATTAATCATTCCATATTACTACAGAAGTTGTTATTTGCTGGGATTCACGGTAACTTATATCGATGGTTGACGTCCTATATAGGTAACCGTAGCCAAGCGATAGCTGTGAATGGCTTTATGTCCAATTGGATGTCTATACCTTCTGGTGTACCTCAGGGTTCTTTGATCGGGCCTCTTTTGTTCTCTATTTTTCTTAATGATATCGCTACTTGTTTTAAATATTCAAATTTTTTACTATATGCAGATGACACAAAAATTTTTAGAGATATTAAAACAATTGATGACGCCTACTTATTACAAGAGGACTTAGATAGATTTGATAATTATTGCAATAATAATATGTTGGACTTAAATGTTTCTAAATGCTATTCAATGACAGTAACTCGAAAAACTAACGTTGTGAATTTTAATTATATTCTCCGTAACCAAGTTCTCATGAGAACTAATAAAATCAAAGACCTTGGCGTAATTATTGACTCTAAATTAATTTTTGACGAACATATTGATTATATTGCGAACAAGGCGTCGAGAGCACTTGGATTCTTAATTAGGTCTTGCGCGAATTTTAGTAATCCAAAACCAATAAAGGTTTTATACTGTTCCTTTGTGCGAAGCATTCTTGAGTATGCCTCTGAAGTATGGAATCCTATGTACGATGTTTATAGAAACAGATTAGAAAATATTCAGAAAAGATTCCTGAGGTACTTGCAGTATAAATGCAGAAATCTACTTCCCGATTATATCGCCAGATGTAAGAAGTATCATTTTCTTCCACTTGAACTACGCAGAAATACGTCTGATGTAATCTTTATGAATAAAATATTGAATAATAAAATAGATTGTCCCCAACTCCACAATGAAATTAAATTCAATGTTCCATATAGACGACTAAGAAAATTCCAACCTTTTAATGTCCCGCGATGTAACACAAATTATCGTCAAAACTCTTTTATCTGCAGAGCAAGCAAGCAATACAACGTGTTATCGTATGATTACCCGACAATCGACATTTTTACAAGTAGTCCTGCGGTAATTAGGCGAGCTTTGTCCGGTCGGTTTTTCAGCGACAAATGATTCTCTCTCATTTGATTAAGATACTTAATGGTTATAATAAAGGGTATATATTGACTTGTGTGATTTCTTGGATGTGGATATTTTAAATCTACAATTTTAAAGTTTTAATTTGAACTAGTATCATAAGTGTATTTGTTACCTGTGAAAACTTTTTAATGGCTTTTTGAAGTTAATTAGTACTGTATATTTTGATGCTTATAGCTGTAAGTTTTCCGAATGAATAAAATAAAAATAAAATAAAATAAAATCCTCCTCCGTATTCGGTTTCTCATTGTTGAGGATCGTGACTCCGACGCAATCTAGTCACAATTTCTCTCGACCTGTGTCGATCCTGCGCCAGATGAGTTGTGCAAAATAAACTGTTTTTTTTTTAAAAAGAAGAGATCATCATTAATTTAGTCAAAACGCATCGACTAATTTAATAAATAAATAAATACTTATTATACCGAAATTCTTATAATTATTTTACCATCAACGTTTTTATTCAGTATTGTTAATTGTAAATGTGGCATAGCCTTAAATTAATAGGCATGTCGAACGTTGTTAGTAAAACTTGATGCCATAAATAATATGGCCTTGCATCACTTTTACAATAAACGAGTCAATATAAAAATGGGCTATATATGACTCAATCAATATAAAAATGGATTCTTTGGGGTGTAAGAGACTCACCACGATCTTTAACGCCAAAGGCAACCTCACCTGCACGTGGTGCACCCTGCCGTCTAGCGAAAGAAGCTCTGGCGAAAGAGAGGTACGGTACAGCGTATTTGGAAGCTGCCCGACTGGGACCGTACCTCCACCTCACAGAATACCGCAGCCAAATAACAATTCCCTTGAGGGTTGTTGTGTTCCTGCGAGTGAGTCAGTTTACCTGAAAAGGAGGAGTTGCTGTGTTAGCAGCGGGGATGGCGGTGCGCGAGCGATATTTCATGTTGCGAGCGTTAATATGGCTACGGTAACCGCTTCACATCAGGCGGGCCGTATGTTTGTCTGCACCCGACGTAGTAAAAAAAATACTAGTACTGTTACAAGATTAGTATTTACGAAATCATACTCAAAGTTAACCGGAAGAGATTCCAACGTGTCGAGTTAACAGATGGTTAACAGACACTAAACGGTTTTAAAATATCTAACTTTCAAATGGTGATTTGAGTAAATGTACATATTTTAGTAGTTATGTATCTTAACGCATTTTTGTAAAAATACATAACTAACTAAAACTTTTGATGTTAGATAGCTGGTATACCCATTACCTGTTTAAAGCAAACAATGGCCGGTTTTAACGGGTTGCAAAGCTGTCGTCCCATTTTGAGTGTAAAAACACTTCCTTTCCTTAATTAACAGACTATATCTAGGTATTAGTAGTCACGATTCGCCATTATGTGACTTTTCTAGAAAAACAGTGACTAACATCGACGATGAACCAGTACAGGTTGAATGACATTAAATTCTTTATTTGCCATTGGGCTATTGTGGGACTTAGGTCGGTTTTACACTTTTCTAATGATCAAAATCTATATTGTTCTCTATTTTCTTTCTTATTTACTTGCATTCTGGAAATAACCACGGCGAATATGAAGTAACTTGGCGATATGGATTTTCCAAATAATTAAAAACAACAAATCAAATCAAATCAAATCAAAATATCTTTATTCCTTGGGCTTTATAAAGCACTTAGAAACGTCATACAAATTAAACATAAGAACATGTATCTAAATAGCTTAGATTCACTTTCATAACACTATCTTGAATGTTAAAGTGAATTTAAGTGCCAGTCCCGGCGAAGGGGCTTCTTGAGAAGAACTGGCAAGAAACTCAAGGCCGACTCTTTTAATTGCCAATATCGTTACATTAAATACAAATACAATCATTAACATAACATAACAAGAGCAATTCATTTCCAAATACTTTTATCATTTATGTAATCTGAGATACAATAGTAAGCCTTTTGACATAGTCTAGTTTTGAAATATTTCTTAAATACAAATAAAAGGTAAGCAGTAGGTAGATGGTAAATACCATATTCAATTAACAATTAATGTCTATGCTGAATTCTTTCCGAAAGTCAGGGACCCTACCGCCGAAGCTGAAGCCGATTACCATCGGCATTTTTTAATGCGATAACGAAACTCGTGCTTAGATTGTTGGCAATTATGTTTAGGTTAGCTGGTAGAAACCCTAGAGATCTACCGCGTAAGCTGAAAATGTTTATTAACAACTTTAACCTAAGATGAATTTTTGGAATTAAAAAATCTAAAGGTTAAAATCTAAAGGACTTCAATTTTGGGCTCCTGATTTTTGGGGTGTAGTAGTTCATCAACATCTTTGAACTAAAGCCAACTTCACCTGCCCGCGGTACCTGCTGACTGACAAACGAAGCTCTGGCGAAAAGAGAGGTAAGTAATTGGTAGCTACTCAGCTGGGGAATGTACCTCCACCTCATAGAATACCGCAGCCGAATAACAATTCCCTTGAGGGGTGTTGTGTTCGAGCGAATGAGGTCACCAGAAAGAAAGAAGATGGTGCGTTGGCAGCGTGCGTGGGTGAGCGATTATTTATGTTGCGAGCGTTAATATGGCTACGGTAACGCCTTCACATCAGGCGGGCCGTATATATTGTATTGTCTGCCACCCGTCGTAGTATAAAAAAAACTGAATGAAACTTGGCTATATGGATTTTTGAATTAATAAAAAACAATAAATAAAAGGTAGCATTAGCTGGCTAAGTGGCTACTAAATACTATAACCATTAACAATTAATGTCTATGCTAAATTCTTTCCGAAAACATACTTTGCTATTCCAGTATCCTTGTATTAATGCTACGGTAACCGCTTCACATCAGGCGGGCCTCCCGATGTAATATAAAAAAAAACCTTGTATTTATGTAATTATGTATTTACAAAATTTGTTTTCTTACTAGTTTTGTAGTAATGAGCTTGTTGGTCACCTGATGGAGATCAGCAACACCAAGGGGTCGCCGATCCGTTGCCAGCCTATACTCCTTCCTTTCTTTCTGGTAACCTCACTCACTCGCAGCAATATAACAATTCTCAAGAAAATTGTTATTTGGCTGCTGTATTCTGTGAGCAGGATGGGTACTTCCCCAGTCGGGCAGCTTAAAAAATATACAATGCCCTTTCTCTCTTTTCGCCAGAGTCTCGTATGACTGACAACAGTCAACAGGGTGCACCACGTACAAGTGAGGTTGGCTTTGGTTCAAAGATGTTGATGAACCACTTATACCCAATCTTCGATAAACTATGAATATCATCGTTATAAGTACATTGTATATTATATCTCAAACTTACCATTAATTTTCCAAGTTTACAAGAATCCCGTTAGCTGCTGACCATAAGTTTTAACACTTGTAAGGTTTATGGGATGTATAGGTCATAGGGGCCATCGCAGGCCAGGTGCTACGCGACGCGTGAGCTTCCGTTTCCGTATCAACTGTTCCTCGGTACTTACTTAACGCCAGGTGGTAAATCGATCGATTGATATCATTGATCGAAACTATTTCAAATTTAAATTGGTTTTGTAATTGGTAGTTTTATTTTAGTATCTTTTTTCGTTTAATTCGGTATCCGTCTGAAAACAAATGACTCTATGTTAAGCGATTTACATTCTGAGTGTAAATAATAATATGGTTTATTTGCAAGAACCAAAGTAAACAACATTTCAAGATAATCTTTACAAAATATAGGTCATATATATGTCAGTTACAGGTCTACACAGCATTCTTAAAACTAAGTTAAAATTAACTATAAATTGAACTTATGTAAAAATTACGCCGCCGGTTTGAGAGGGAATAATGAGCGAATTTCTCTCCTACTATTAGTGTATAAAGTATAAAAAAATAGTGAATATAGTATAAAATAGTTTATTTATTCCAGAATTATATAGTCATTACTTGGATATAAACCAATGTGACAAGAAAGTGAGCTTGCACAGTTATACTCGTAATGTAAAACGTTACGTTATTAAATAACTTACAATGTTCATAATCGTTTCATTCATTTATCTTCTACATAATCATTAAAATCGTTGATACATTACATAAATTAACTAACTACCTTCAAATTAGACGTATAAAAATACAAATATATGACTTCGGAAAAGCTAAGGGTTTGGTATCGCATGAGAGTGTAATGTTTGTTAGATCCATCATGCTATCTATGTAAGTTTTTACTACATTTTATTAAATTTATTTAAAAAAATGGAAGAACATTTTATCTGTAACACCTATTGTATTTCCTAGTATAGATGATTAGTTTACAAGAGAAATGTACACGAATAAAATATATCTTATATCGTGCATGATAAGCAAAGCGATGTTAATGATGCCTTCTGACGTTAGTAATTTCGATTGATCCATGCTAGATCCTAATCTAGAATTGATCTATTAAAAGTACTAACGTTAGAATTTCAGCTTATGACACATAGAATCCAAAGTATAAAAATCTTTTCAAATAATTCCGATTTAACAAAGAAACTAACAAAACCACTCCACACTTGGAAATAAAGTATGTCCAGTTACCAAAGGAAGAAAGAATAAGAGGAAAATTACAGTTGCCAGCCATTGCAACGACTGAGTATGTGTATTGTTGCAATTTCAAAAATTCCCATTATAGTGGAGCGTGAAAAGTAGAGAAATAAGGAGTGCCGGACAATACAATACTATGTAGTATGTAGGTAGATATTTGGTGGACAATAGCATCTATGGGCAATGTAGGTGGGAGAAGCGAAGCGCGTGGCGAGCGTGTGGCGTCACCAGGCAACGCGTTCGCGTCACTGGGCCCGCTGTTGCCGACGACGCGACTAACTAATGTACCTGCACAATAATATAGATTTGAACAAAGAATGCATCGAAAAATCATTATTTGATTTTACTCCCACTTTTCTTAAATGAATTGGAAATAATTGAAATTAGCTATAGCTATATACTTTGTAATGGATTTTGATAAGCTTAGGTATTTAAACACACTATGCTGATGGTACGTGACCATCTCGGCATGAGTTCATCTGCCGTGATCTTTAAATTATTAGTCTACAATAACGTCGCAATTTTGTCCTATTTTTGAAGCATAACACGTAACGTACGTTATCCTAATTAAGTCGACATTTGTTCGAGTATTTTCGACATAGTGTATTTAGATAGGCATAAGACTTTATTCCCATCTAGCTTTGGTTGTAGAAGATTACATAGCACATTTGTTCAGTAAAATATCCTAACACGATGGAAAATGTTATGTGAGTGAGAATTGAACCTCCGGCACTGAATATTTCATATCAAACTACTGACGTCAAGTGAATTTGAATATCTTTAATATTAACAGTAATCCAATTTAAGGTGAACTCCCACTTGTAGTAGCTACAGTCTTTGACTGAATCTGACCTCTGTTCGGAATTTTGATCAACGGTAAACTGATGGATGACGAACGCATATAAAAACATCTCATAGTTCATCAGTTAAGAATTACACGATGAAGCTGGCATAGGCCTGAACATAGTCCTTAAACTCTTAATAGACTAATGAATCGACTGATATCGATTGAGCATTTGTGTAGCATGTACTTACCTATACCCCGAAATCGGTATATTGGTATAAAGGCGTAGGAAGTTGCGGGCGACTAAAATGCCTTTAATGGAGTCAGGATAATCACTTTGACATGCATTAGTACTGTTACTTATTCTGTGATTGATATAAAATAATCACAAAAACCTAAATAACCAGTTGTTGTTGTTATTTAGACTACTATAACAAGAACGTTCACGTATTGCTGTTAAATTTAAATTAAATTATAAAGGAATATAGTAAATGCGTACTACTCAGTTATGTACAGCTAAGCACTTAAATCTTGACATTTCGACTTTTGCACCATTCTTATGTCAAGTAATATCTGCTTAGCTGTGAAACCAATAAGACTAGAATCGGGATCAATTGCAATGAAATTGCATATATACTGCTGGAGCAATGTGCAATAATAAATTTCTCAATACGCTCACGTAAACAATACTTATGGTTCGTGACATGACGGCAAACGATTTTACAGCAGGTAAAATGGCTCGGAACAGATCAGCATAAAATTTCACAAATTCAGTTTGTTACGTTCATTTTACCACTGACGCTATTTTATCACTGGGTCAAGCTATTCATAGGTGATTTCATGAACTGCATTCGGAAATATGTTATGTTTATGTTTAGTTTTTTAGTTATGTTTTATATTTTAAGCTTTAGGCTTTTCTTTATATATTATAATGTTGAAAAGGGTAATCATGCAGTCTATTTCGCGCTGTTGAAGTTGTTGGAAGGATATTATATTTGCTATTTACAAAGGGATATGTTTTTATTTCTAACTGGTCTAATCTTAACAAACCAATTTTATAAAGTAGGTAAACAAAAAAACTTTAGGCAAAGTTCGTAAAGCGTCCGCCCCGGTATAATTACTTTGCTTTAGGTGTGTATTTGAGCATGCATTATTCCTTGGAGTTCAATTTTAAATATATGTACTAATGTTAACCGCTTACCGACACACTCGTACGCGATAATGTGCTTAATATACATACAAGCCTTCAACATACTTTACCCAAAGGTTCATTCCTTTTGTGCGCGCTTTCAAAAACCACAAAGAGGCGGCTCTCTATCTCTTACCAAACTTGGCTGGCGGGCGGCTTGCAAAATGCTTTCTTTACTCGGAAAACGGCGATCGATTGGGTATTCTAATAACATTCCGGCGCGATTCACGCACTTCGATCGCGAGTGTGCATCACTTAGCCGAACACAATGCTACACGGACGATTTATTGGCTACAACCTTCAGCCAGATAAAGCATAGACAATGGACTATCAGCTGCGACGATCGCGACACGTGTATGCTTTTAGTTTAGACTTCGACACCCAATTACGCCGTCGCTGTCGCCGGGCTCATTCATCACGCACAAACGAGCGATTTTTTTATTACCGGGCGAAAGAAAAACCGGGAAGTGTGACGAGTAAATGATACTCTAAGCGCGGATATGGGGCAATTAGGGACAAAGTTACGTGGACGGATTTCGGTCGGATTAGGTCTTGGTCTGAATGTAAAAGGGAATATTAACTTCTCCCCGTCGTTTTCTTCGTAAGGAATTATTTAGTTTGTCTAACTCGAAGATATGTTTTGGTTAGTTTTGTGTCATTGCTAGATTCGCGTCCCAAGGTATGTAATATAACTTCTTATTTCTTATATAAACCTTGTATCTTCAGATATTAATTTCCTTTTCTCTACTAGTTATTATGTTTTTGCTGTTTATTCCTGTAAAAAAGTGTTTAATTACCTAATTGCATAAAAATGTATAGATTTCCTCTACGCATCTCTCAACATAAAATTGTGATTCTTACCGTAGCAATTTATATACTATTATTTCTAATTGATAATTTATAATTTCTTTTATCATTTTCACTCGCTAAACCTTCCAAATTTCTTTATTTATTGATAAAATTTAATATTTTCAACTTTTGGTTATGTTGACAGATGACAATTTACGTTTTGTTTATTTTTACTTTTTAACTACCAAAACCAAAGATTTGTTCAAAATATCACTGTGATCTATGGATTTTCGTCCTTAAAATACTAGCAACTGAAAAATAAACTGTAATAATTTAATTCAAAATTTAAATATTTTAGATTGAAGAACAGAACACACGACCCGGCTATATAACCCGGATCACCCTTATAGATGCATTCAGTCAAGAAACAGTCGTCAAGAAGCCACAGTCACTCTAAGCCTCTCTAGGGGTGGCACCCCAACCTACCTGGTGGAGAGCTCTGTCCGAGGGGTCATCTATACCCCGAAGACCCCTGATCTAACTCTTCACTCTTCACTCTTCACTCATCATATCATATTATCTCCATTGGGGTCAACTACTACGTGCTCTGGTCGGGTTTATGTCAAACCCGGCCCTACCAGTCCAGTCCAGCTGGGCTGGCTGCCCGCTGGAACACTAACAGGACCTAACTATCAACTTGTGTTTGGACCACTTCTGGCGCTGCTCCTCGAAGCTTTGAACTTTACCCGATTAGTGAAAACGACTGACGACTGCAACGGACTGAACTTTCATATTATTATTTTTTTTTATTTTTGATGTTTTTTTAATTTTTACCTTCAAAAATAAATGTATTAATTTTTAATTGACGTTTCCTTGTAACGTTATAGTTTGGCGCCCAATAGTTTTCTGACCCTGACCCTACCTTTAGTCTCTATCACTCCAATTTAGGGTTCACTTCATTTCTCATCTCATACCTTAACTATCTAATCTATATATATCTTATTTTTTTCAGCCTCTTAACTTTTTCTTCGATTAGGTATACTTTACAGTAGTTATTTACACACTCGTTGGGTGGGGGGTACAACACTTACTCAAACCTGCGCCAAGCGTCCAACCAGTATAAGTCTTGGACAGGTCATTCTGATTGTTACAGTAGAATATACTGTGCAATCTTAATACTCAATCCTGTGCGCTTCCTAACCAGCAGAGTATTCTACTCGACTAGTCTGGACGGGTGGACTCAGGACCTTTAGCCTACATACACCTATAGTTAGGGGGACACTTTTAGTAAACCAAGTTTGCTTGTCGGGTTTCACGCGTTTGTAATTTTTTTCTTTTCTGTTTCCTTTTGACCAAAAACTAGGTAGTAATTAAAAAAAAAAAAATCTAATATTAACTTCAAAGTCGGTTAGGTAGTCGGTAAAAAAAAAAACTAATATTAACTTCAAAGTCGGTTAATCTAATTTTAAATTAAAACTAATTATGGCTAGACCTATTTCTTACGAATTATTGAATAAAGCTGAACTTCAGTATGAAATTCAAATTCGGTTAGAAGAACCTTCTGATTCCGTTTTAAAACTAAAAAAACAACTCTCAAAAATCTATTCTCCTCCACAAAATATCTCTGAATCTCCTTTTGAAGTCCAAGACGACTTAACTCAAATTTTAAATACAATTAAATATCTTGAAGTTAAAGTCGCACAAATTGAATCAGGAAACCATACTTACTTAAAAAAAGTTATAACCTTTCTTAACCACCTCTTCTATAGAATAAAACGAATTAATATTGACTTAGCTCCGGAACTTAAAGATAATTTAACAGAAATTCAAACAAAATTTTCAAATTTAGAACATCGTATGGAGTCTTTTATAGATCAATCTGAAGTCTATCAATCCTGCTCAGAACAGGAGATTCCTTCATCTAATTTAGAAAAAAATACTAATTCAGAACAACCTCAAACTAGTAATTATGTTATTCAATCCGATAGAAATATGTTAGAAATTAAAAAATTTGCTTTTAACGGGAAAAGTTGCCCTAGATCATTTCTCCAAAAAATAGAAGAATTTAGAATTTCTCGTAATATCAAAAAGGAACAATTGATACAACAGGCTTTTGAAATTTTTACTGATAACGCATTGCATTGGTTTAGATTCCAAAAATCGAGAAATAATAATCTTAACTGGGATGAAATATCTTCTCTTTTAATTCGTGATTTTGGCGAATTCGACTATGATTTTAAATTATTAAACACTATTAGAAACAGAACTCAAGGAAAAGATGAATCTATCGTAGTTTATATTTCTTTAATGCATGGAATGTTTGCTCGACTTTCAAAAAACTTACAGAGCAAGAACAACTAGATATTTTACTTAGGAATATTCGTCCATGTTATTCTATATTCATAGCCTTAAATGAAATCAATAATATCGATTCTTTGATTAACGCCTGTCATAATTACGAAAAAATCTTAGACAAAGATCGCAATTTTCGAGAACCTAATTCTGAACCTAATCCACTAACGACTGAATTTAATTATAAATCCAAACCGTGTTCTAGTCAGCCAGTAAACTCTTCGAAACCTGATTATAATTGGAATAACGCTCTATCTAAAGAAAGTCCTAATACTACCAAAAATGATTTTTGCGTACGTTGTCGTATATACGGCCATAGACTTAATAATTGCCGAAAACCAAAATTTTTGATTTGCTTTAAATGTGGTTTAAAAGGCGTTAAAACTCCTGAATGCCCTAAATGCTCTAATAAATACAAAATTACTAATTCTAATAATACTGATAATTCAAAAAACTAAAAAAGGACTTCGATAAAAATTTTGATCCTATAGATTGGCAAAATTGGTTAAACTCTTTACGAAACTTTTTTCAATGTTATAATACTACTTCTATCACTTATGACGACGAAAAAGATTATAAAAGACCTTTTATTAATATATCTATTAATAACAAATTATTTTCGGGTTTATTAGATAGTGGTAGTTCAGTAACAATTTTAGGTAATAACTCATACCTTGAAATGTTAAAACTTGGTTATAGTTTATCGAAGTCTGATTTAATAACTATTTCTACTGCCAATAATGATAAATTAAAATCTCTAGGTCATATAAACCTACCTATAACTTTTAATAAACAAACACATTTAATTAAAGCTTACGTTTTTCAAAAAATAACTCCGTCTCTAATACTTGGCATTGATTTTTGGAAAAAATTTAACTTATTACCTCAAATTCTTTCTAATACTTTAGATTTCAATTCTAAAAAATGCTTTTCTTTAACTTCAGAAAACAAAGTTTTTACTCTAGATCACTTGTCTGATTCTCATAAAATAATTGCAAACGATATTATTGATAGATTTAAAAATATTTCTTATGAACTAAAAGGCAAATTAGGCCGTACAAATTTAATATCTCATCATATAAATACCGGTAATAACCTACCTATTAAACAACGATGTTATAGACTTTCGCCTGAAAAACAACGCGCTCTAATTAAAGAAGTAGATAAAATGATTGAATGGAATGTTATAGAAAAATGTGAAAGCCCATGGTTATCTCCAGTAATTATTACTCCGAAAAAAAATGGCGAATGGCGTTTTTGCATTGATAGTAGAAAACTTAATTCTATAACAAAACAAGACGCGTATAGCCTTCCATTTGTAAACGAAATAATCGATAGTCTTAAAAATGCAAAATTCTTATCTAGCATAGATATCGCTAAAGCCTTTTGGGAGATCCCCCTTAACGATTCTGATAGGGATAAGACCGCCTTTTACGTACCAGGTAGAGGATTGTATAGATTTGTTGTCATGCCTTTTGGTTTGACAAACGCTCCAAAAACTCAACAAAGACTTATGGATGCGTTATTTACACCCGAATTTGACAATAAAGTATTCTGCTATTTAGACGATATAATTATTATATCGGAAACATTCGAGGAACATATCTCTCTTCTTCTTAAAGTTCTCGAAAAACTAACTTTCGCTAATTTAACTATTAATTTCGAGAAAAGTAAGTTCTTTAGAAAAGAACTTAAATATTTAGGATATGTTATCGATGAAAACGGTCTTAGAGCAGATCCTTCCAAAATTCAGGCAATCCTAGATTACCCTACTCCTTCTTCTCGTAAGGAAGTTCGCCGTTTCCTTGGCACTTGCAGCTGGTTTCGTAGATTTATACCTAATTTCAGCACTATTGCTACACCTCTAAATAAGTTAACTGCTTCGGGCAAAAATGCCCCTAAATTTTGTTGGAATCCAGATGCTGACATAGCTTTTCAAAAACTCAAGGAAGCTTTAATAACAACCCCTGTTCTCGCTTGTCCAGACTTTGACCAATCATTCACTGTTCATTGTGATGCTTCAAGTTATGGGATAGGGGCGATGCTAACACAAATACAGAAAGGCGCTGAAGTTGTCATTGCTTACATGAGCAGATCTCTTAATAAAAACGAAATAAATTACTCGACAACTGAAAGAGAAACTTTATCGGTTATAACAGCTTTAGAACATTGGCGTTGTTACATTGATAACGGCAAACCGTTTACAGTTTACACTGATCATGCCGCACTTAAATGGTTTCTTAATCTTTCCAACCCTTCAGGTAGACTCGCTAGATGGGGTCTCCGACTATCTTGTTTTAATTTTATTTTAAAACACAAAAGGGGTAAAGATAACATCGTACCAGATTTTCTATCACGTTCGCCAGTAGAAGGTGACAAATCTTCTCCAATTTTCGTTAACCCTATATCAACTAATAATAATAATAGAGCAAACTCTGACTTAGAAATTTACAACAAAATCTTTCTTGGCTGTCAAAATAACTCGGATAGTTATCCTAATTATACAATTAAAGACAATAAACTATATCGATATATACATTCTCCACAAAACCTTACAAATGATTTTGACTGGAAAGAGGTACCGTCACCTGCCAATAGAGACTCTATAATATTAGCTAATCATGGCTCTAATAATGAACCTCATTTAGGAATATTTAAAACATTTAAGAAACTATCCTTACACTATTACTGGCCAAATATGTTCAGAAATATCGCGAAAATAATTTCTAATTGCGAAACATGTCTAGCATATAAACATCCTAATCACTCGCCTTACGGTTTAATGGGTAAACCAAAAGTGTGCAGTAGACCTTTTCAAACGTTATCGTTAGACCTAATGGGTCCTTTACCAATGTCCAGACGTCGGAATCAATATATTTTAGTCGTTAACTGTCTCTTTACTAAATATACGTTAATTTTTCCTCTTAAGCGTGCTACAACTAGCAACATTATATCAAATCTTGAAAATCACGTCTTTTTAGTACATGGAATTCCACAATCTATTATAATGGATAACGGTACTCAATTCCAATCTCGTGAATTCCATAATTTTCTAGAAAAATACAATATTCCATTTGTTTCTTACTCTCCATTATATTGTCCGCAAGTTAACCCTACAGAACGTTACAATAGAACTATTATCACGGCATTAGCTTCTCTCGTAGGAGACGATCACAGAACTTGGGATTTATTCTTACCCAAAATTCAATTTGCAATAAATAATTCGGTCAATATAGTAACAGGTTTCTCTCCTGCTTATTTAGTTTTTGGTCGAGAAATTATTACTTGTGGCTCTCAATATACTAATATACAAAACTTAGACGAACTTACCGTATTGCCTAGAGACATTTATACAAGCAATCTGGGTTTACTTTCTAATATATTTGATAAAGTTCAATTAGCATTGCACGTTGCTCATGATAAAAATGCTTCGAGATATAATCTTAGACACACATTTAAAACATTTAATGTCGGTGACGTCATTTGGCGTAAGAACTATGTTTTGAGCAATGCTGGTTGTTACTTTAGTGCAAAGCTAGCACCTAAATTTATCAAAACTAAAGTAATCGAAAAGCTATCACCTTTGGTTTATGTTCTTGAAGATCCTGATGGATCTAGGGCCAAATGGCATATTAAAGATATAAAACTGTAAATATTTATTTAACTTTAATATTATTTATATATCTTCGTCATTCATACCTCATTGTAATTATACCATCATAATAAGTTCGATTTAATTCCTGGCCTATTATAAATCGAATAATTATTTTTTAAAGTTTTATACTTTTCCTCTAAAATGTGTTTGCACTTCGCAAATACATCTATTACAATGATGTATTTAATAATACATTATCTTCTTCTAATACTCTCACTAACTAATAGTGAAGGTATTAACTCTTGACCTCTAAAAGGCCAATTTCTTCTTCTACAAAGAGAAGTTCTTTTTCATTGTACATATCGCTAATTCCATTCTTAAAGGTGCGGTTGACAACACCTCAAAAATAAGCCAAGCTGTCATATTTTAATTCATATGGGTCTTATAAAGGTGCGGTTGACTACACCTCAAAAATAAGCCAAGCTGTCACGTTTCAAGTATTAACATTGGAGTAGGCGTCATTGAATGTGAACCCTACCCCTAGCTATGTATGATAGACGTGTGTTAGGGAATTATGAATGATAGACGAACGACAGGATTGTTGATACTTTATTTTATTTAACCTTGTGAAAAAATTTTGTCAGTAAATTTTTTTTTTCTCGTAAGGGGGGGGATAATGTAATATAACTTCTTATTTCTTATATAAACCTTGTATCTTCAGATATTAATTTCCTTTTCTCTACTAGTTATTATGTTTTTGCTGTTTATTCCTGTAAAAAAGTGTTTAATTACCTAATTGCATAAAAATGTATAGATTTCCTCTACGCATCTCTCAACATAAAATTGTGATTCTTACCGTAGCAATTTATATACTATTATTTCTAATTGATAATTTATAATTTCTTTTATCATTTTCACTCGCTAAACCTTCCAAATTTCTTTATTTATTGATAAAATTTAATATTTTCAACTTTTGGTTATGTTGACAGATGACAATTTACGTTTTGTTTATTTTTACTTTTTAACTACCAAAACCATAGATTTGTTCAAAATATCACTGTGATCTATGGATTTTCGTCCTTAAAATACTAGCAACTGAAAAATAAACTGTAATAATTTAATTCAAAATTTAAATATTTTAGATTGAAGAACAGAACACACGACCCGGCTATATAACCCGGATCACCCTTATAGATGCATTCAGTCAAGAAACAGTCGTCAAGAAGCCACAGTCACTCTAAGCCTCTCTAGGGGTGGCACCCCAACCTACCTGGTGGAGAGCTCTGTCCGAGGGGTCATCTATACCCCGAAGACCCCTGATCTAACTCTTCACTCTTCACTCATCATATCATATTATCTCCATTGGGGTCAACTACTACGTGCTCTGGTCGGGTTTATGTCAAACCCGGCCCTACCAGTCCAGTCCAGCTGGGCTGGCTGCCCGCTGGAACACTAACAGGACCTAACTATCAACTTGTGTTTGGACCACTTCTGGCGCTGCTCCTCGAAGCTTTGAACTTTACCCGATTAGTGAAAACGACTGACGACTGCAACGGACTGAACTTTCATATTATTATTTTTTTTTATTTTTGATGTTTTTTTAATTTTTACCTTCAAAAATAAATGTATTAATTTTTAATTGACGTTTCCTTGTAACGTTATAGGTATCGCTGGCGCATGATATAAGATTTTTATATAAATAATTTCATTTATATAGGAGTTCACTTTAACTCGAATAGAGTAATTTATTCGAGGTAAAGTGTAGTAGTACATAGAGAGAATTGCTTTATTGCGCAATACAACTTAAAAAGTACAATCTGCAAGAGTATTTTTTATACAAACTTGCATCTAAATATTTTTAAAGGCTCCTATCTCTTGTTGCAGGTTACAAGAAAACCCTAACCTATTAAAAAAAAGCAATGCAAAACCAACTCAAATGCTATTATTTTTTACTATAAGTCCGTGGTAACACCTAAGGTTTATTGAGTAAATGTTAGTAAACCTTTTGAAATTACCGACACCTTCGGAACATTTTAGTATTTTATTATAAGATTTCGTAATTGTTAGGTCTTACAGGTAAATCCTAGGAAATAACATAGAAGTTAATAAGAAAGTAGCAAAAAGGTGAAGTGAGTCTGAGGGCATAAAAGTTTTGAAAATGTCTTCAAAGCTATAATAAAATTATTAAATATTGTACCTAATTCTTTTCGTCGGGCAATACTTAAGATCAGAGATTATTATTATATCGCAGCTTTATTTTTAAATTGTGTTTAAACCAAATTTTGTTATACGACGGTTATACTACTAGTAATATAATGCTCATCACCATCACAAATACAAAATGTATAATGTGTATAAATTTAATCTGTACGCTAGCACCGCGCCGAACCGCGATGCGACGCCCGCGTTGCGTCGCTTCATTTTATCTAGACGGCAATTTAACACATCTCATGACATTAAACTTATCTTTCCACTTTACACCCTGCGTGTTGCTAATTACGCAATTTATAATAACAAAAAACTTAACAGCCGCCGCTTGTCACGTATTCATCAACAGGAGGGTGCGAGTTAATTGTGTAAAGAATTTCATATATAAAAGCTATAAAACTCGCATTTTGACATAAAAGGTGAAGTTGAAATAATAAAAACGGGGATGCGAATGGTGGCCCCCGCAGAGCTTATCGACGATGCCATTATCGCCACGCGTCGCCGCCATCGCTGCTGTCGCGTCACATCGCACCGCATCGCGTTTCAGACGCGTGTTGCGTTAACCGGCAGATACCGAAGTAATCTGAATAAAGTCTGTAGACAGTACTGGGATGTATTCATGGTGAGTGTCATGTTGACTGGTTGACTATTTATTTTATATTTTCTAAATATAAATCACAGAAATGATGGAGGGATGACAATTGGTGGATGCATGTTACATAAAACAAAAACTGTGTTGTTTTGAAAACTACGGGTCCAAAAAATTATAGAACAATCATTTAATAGTACATTATGGTACAAGTGTGTAATGTTGGTGATTACCGCTGAGGCGCTATTGAGACCGGAGTTCTTAAGAGAGCCGAGGACGGTAATCATCAATACACACGTGTATCATACGACGTTTTTCAACACACTTGCGAATAAAATAATACTAAAAAACTATAAAACGAGTTGTGACAAAATTTTTCGTGCATGGCGGGAAAAAATAATAAGGTTTTCTTATGCGCGCGCATCTATCATGGCGACCGGCCAGAGACTAAAAGAATAAGGTTTCTTTTTTGGCTTTTCGGCTTACAAAATGGGGAATTTAAAGTTTTCTTTATTACAGAGAAAACAAAAGTTATATTTGAGTGAAAGTTTTATTTATTAAACACATACAAGTTGAAATTTTCTGAAGTTGCATGAAATGAGCAAGCAATTGGTACATTAATTTATTTACTGAAAAGGTCACAGTTTGATTATAGGTGTCATTATTTATGAGCAAGTGTGTTGAAAAAATTGTATATATAATAATAAATTAAAAATTTTGTTACGGTTGAGACCGTACAATCTAGCTGATCTATCGCGACAGTAGATTTTTTTATATGAGAGGGGGCAAACGATCACGTGGGTCACCTGATGGAAAACAATCACCACTGACCATGGAGATCAGCAACACCAAGTTGCCAGTTTCTTTCTTTTTTTCTGGTGATCTTTCTTTGAAAGGAATTGTTATTTTGCTGCGGTATTCTGTGAGGTGGGGGAACTTCCTCAGTCGACCAGCTTAAAAAATATGCTATGCTCTACTTCTCTTATCGCCTGCGCCTCGTTTGTCAGTCAGCAGGGTGCACCACGTGTTATTAGCATATAGCGACGTCCAATTAACAAATTGTAAGAAAATTATGGCATAAAAATAAAACATGAAAATAAAAGACACCGGGGTCTGTAGATTGTAATTATAACTAATAAAAAAATATACATACCTACAATAAAATTGTTTGTAGGGATAGTGAAATTATATTTTTATCGGAGTAGTTTAAAATTCGAACAAGCTATATTGATACGATTGAACATTTGGACGAAATGGTATTGATCACTTTGACGCTATTCTGACCGTGGAATCAAAGCGCACTTTGACCGCGTCCAATCATAGTCGAATTGGACAACGTTCAACTTAAATCAAAGCTATTTTGTACAGATGTACTTTGATCATGTCAAAGTGACTTTAACGAATTAAACCCTGAAGCATATTTTTTCCCTGATAAAATATTTATTTTACGCAATGAAATGTATAAATTCACAAAACCTAATCTGATGTACATTTATAATTACCTTTTAATAAAAAAATGCGGTAGAACTACGATTGTTTCCACATTCTAATATAAACAGACTCTACTAATACACCAACAAGTGTCTCAGTAAGTAATAAAACTTGAAGTAATTTTACATTAACAAATGTGTTAACAGTAATGTACTCATAAACATATTTTGTTCGATTCGAATGATTAAAAGAATTACAAATATCGCTCGAAGGTACGTCGACAACATTCAATGGAATTGGAACCTGTATTTAAATTAAAACGTCCGTATAAATTGTACACGATGTAGAACAATCAATTTTGTTTTGTCGTACAAAAATAATAGTCGGTTCGCCGCCACAGCCTTTTCCCCTGTGACATCTATCGAAGCCGCATCGTGTGTCACAATGCCGATAGACATCAGTTCCCGTCGCAACCTAATGCTAAAGTGATTTTTATTACATTCGATTCGGTTGCTTTGTTCATATTCCGGGCCCTTCTGTGCCAATAACTCTTGTAAGGTATCGCTGTGGAAAAACGTATTAGATGTTTGGGAATTCGCAGGAATTGGATTTTGTGTGACGTGCCGAGCTACTACTTGAAATATGCGTGCCTAAAGTCCACATTTTACAATAAAAGCGTGTATATAATGGCGAGTTCATTGACCGCGCGTCAATGGCTTGTGAAATGTCAATACTTTTATGAATTCTACATTATAATACAGTAAATGTACCACACACTTACACAGGATATTACCCTTTTCAAAACTGGTAAATATTTTTTTAATTTCCGCGGAATTGCCCCGAAATCCTTCTTCTTACAAAAGAAAAGATATTATGTTGTTTAAGTAACATGGGCCATTACCAACATGTACTTTAGTAAAATATGACACACAAAAATGTTTAAGATTAGAAGAGCACAGTTAAGAAGAGAAACAAATGTACGTCTACATCTACAGATGTTATACTTTGTGCCTAGAACAATCACACAGCCGACACTCATTATCAGTATTATCACAGTCGAACAAATATGTTTCTTTTTCCAATAATGTGCAGCTATCTTCAGAAAATTACAATTTAAGTGTGATAGAAAATGTTACAATCGAAAGGAAAATCTATATTTAAGTATTGTATGGATTTTAACGTATAGGTGATGTAAAATTGACATTTAATTAAACCACAGTATAAGTAATAGTACTAACGTAGTTAAACTAAGTAAATACAACAGAATCTTAAACAAATTCATTGCTTCAGTAATGCAATTTAGTGTCGTACACAAATAAATTCATTTAGTAAATCCTACTGAAATATCTACTTTAAAGTCAGGAACCCCTCTAAAGGACCATTATTTCACTTACCCTTTTCCAATTTCCCTTCCAAGTCAAACTTACGAGCCATTCGTGCCATTTTCTACAATACAGAACAATATACAATTTTTTATTATTTCATGAAAGTGTAAGTTCCATGCATATGTCTAGTTACAGATGTTGCTGCACGTGTCGCAGAGGCATACAGCACGCAAGCATATTGCGTCCAGTTTGATAAGGCTTCTGTCGCGAAAGTACACCGACCGTACCTTATGGTGCAATGGCACGCGACCACATTTTATATACGCCTGGATGCAAATCGTATGATTTAGACGTTGACAAAGGGCCTTTTAATGTCGTAACAAACAATCCTAATGAGATATCTCTGCGGGCGTACAATGCTCGCTGAAATTTTGTCGTATTCAAATCTATCGTCACGCATAAAGTAAATGTCTGGGGCATAGTTTGAATAGAGGCGTGTCTGAAAGTGGCAGCTGAACATAAAGGAATGGAGAATGGTGTACCTCGAGATAGGCACTCTGTGCAGGCTTGTAATTTTAGATATCGAGCCTCTCCCCTCGTCCCGGCGAATCCCCCGGCTCATCCCGACTCGACTGTGGATTAGAATGAAAATACAACGCTTTATTATCTTCCCTTTGACCGTATGTCTTACCTTCGCCGATCCACTGTTTTCCTTCTTTGCCTGTCGGGAAAAGGTGAATGAATTGTTGATTTTTCTGTAATCTACCTGTCTTTTGCATTCAATTATCTTACCTTCCCTTTTGAAGTAGTTAAAAATATTATTAAAATATCTGTGTGGTTAGTTCCATGCCATATAGTTTGAAAAAGTAACATATCAATGGCAATGATCTAAAATAGTTGACGAAAACCTAAGAATGACACTGAAGAAGGGATTTAATCAGATGGGTATCTGTCTGAGTTTATGACTAGTGTAGACATAATGAGTAGTGTTTTAAAAGCAAAAACAGCCGAAGAGTCTTCAACATGTGCAGGAATATATATGGCTAACCCTAGAAAGATAATCATATACCGTACGTTAAAGATCATACGCCTCAGAGATGTATTATGCCATGTTAATAGAAGAAAGAGCAAAAAAAGCATTAAATGTTTTATTTCAATATTTCAAACTTTAACTCAATTTCAAACTTAAAATCAAAAAAAGTTTTAACATTGTCTATAATATTTTGATTTATTTAATGGGCACTTTTGATATAACTATGAGTCATCAGTTGTTATACTTTGATACTTTGCACTAGGTATATGTGTTAGCTAGTTACTATGCATAAAGATGCTTAAAAAACACAAAAGGTAAATCATACATCTAGCGGATGTATGTCAAAGCATAACTATATTTAGGCACTGAAAGCACCGTTACGTCGGGGACATCCCATATTAGCTTTAACCGATTACTGGGTTGATTGAGATAGGCAATGCTTTGTGTTATGGTTAAAAAGATATTTTTCGGTCTACGTTCAGCGGCCGGATAATATCTTTTTAGGGTTAAAAGTACGTTGAGCAATAGTAATTTATAGCTGGCTAGTATGGTACGCATTAATAATTAAGAAATCCTAGACAAAATCACAAAGACTAGTGATGCAGTCACAGGATCATCACGGGACCAGTAACCACTGCATATACTCATGGGCAATACATGCTCAATTAGCTTTATAAGGGGTAGAAACAACTGGTATATGGACTAGATACTCCACTCAGACTAGGTATTCTAAAATGACGCCTAGATTGAAGCTCAGGCGAATAATAGAAATGTGCAGCTACATGACAAAAAGTTGCCTAGGAACAGCTTCAATTTCTATGTTCCAACCAGTGATAAGTGGAAGATGAATGAATTCCTGCCAAATAGTGTATATTATTCTGTGCCAAAGGAGGAGAATTGCCTTGTATAGTACCTACACTAAGGACTCGATACCATAGTAGTACAGGAGTAGACATTTATTTAAAGACATGTTTTATGTCTTTCTGGATTCAGAGTCAATCTGGATGATAAGGTAATGAATAGTTATATTCACATTCTCAGTGACAGCCAAGCAGCTCTCATAGTTCTCAGGTCTGACTACGGAATCGTGGGTAATTCTTCAAGGTATGTCCCTTAATCAACTGGGCAAAATAAATAACATAAGGGCATAATAAGACATTTTAGTTAGTCTGGGTTCCAGGGTGTACTAGTATTGAAGGCAGATAGAGAGCTGCTAGACTAGGGAAGGGAAGGAACGAGCCAAAACCTTACCTTATGATTTGAACCCTGAATCTTTCATAGGACAGGTCATTACGGCTTTAAATGATACAACAAATTCTACTTAGGTATCAGGATTAATGGAAGTAAATGAGTTGAATCCCATATAATTGTATATATATATATTAGCGAACATGACAAAAAAAAAACGACAATATAAGGACGCCTTTCATGTATTCATCATCGGGTCACTTACATGCCATTCTGCCACACCTTCATAATACAGAATGAGACTAGTGGACAGAGTACACAACACGCATGCTAGGGTTCAAATGAGTCCATGTGACACTCGATATGTCAATGGGACGCCCTAGTTGACAAAGGATAATGAAAATCCTATGAATCTTCTTCCGGACTTGGAAGAATACAATCTCTTCCCAATAGGCAACGTACTGATGTCCACGGAACATTGTATCCAGACAGCAAGGAGAGAGTAGCTAACTGCTGAGGGTATGCATAAAAAACCTAGGAGAACCCAAGCGCCACTGATGCTCCAGCACTGATACCATAATAAGATTCTTTTATTCTCAATATCTACGTTGAGTTAGGGGATTGAAAACAGAACTATCCATTTTACAACGCTCTGAATGTAGTGTCGCGGGAATTTTTATAAGAAACACGTTTTTACCGACAGGAGATCGTGCTAGCGGCGACATTTATCTCTTGCACTACGCGGGGGTGTCTCTTTGTAAAGCGGTTGCGGGTGAAAGATTTTCTTCCTTTTATTATTTCACATATAATTTATGGTACTTTTAAGGTTCACAGCTTCCTCAAGCGGAGAGTATTTTGACTCAAAAGCGAACAATTTTATTTTAAAAGTTATTTTCCGTTTCCTTGTAGAATATTTATTTGAGGGGTATTTGTCTTTTAAATCATGACCGTACAAACTTTGTGTCGTCCCTTTACTTTCCAGTCAAAGCTATCTTATTTTTTTCTTTTATATTGCGGTATATCGTATCTCTGCGATTTAATGCAAGCGAAGTGCGGAGATCAAAGGGCCTTATGCATTATATTAAAGTTTTATTCGACGCCGCCGCGCGCCGCCCAGACCGGCAATTTCCTTTTCAATTACGCCTACTTGAAATAAAAAATACAATTTTTATTTGGACCGTGGTAATTAAAAAGGGATTCTGTAATGAAAAGGTATACCGTCAGTTCCGGGCGCTTCTCTCAATTTCGCTTCCGTTTGTTTGTTCCATGAGCCACGCCTTCGGGGGCTAAAGTAAAGGGTAGTCTACGTGCAGGGAGTGCCTTCAAACACTCCCCTAAATCACATATCGATCACAATGGAATCAGATACATGTATAATTAAGATTTAATTGACATCGGAAACTTCAGTTTTAACTTTATAAAAACAAGTATTGGTTCTTTTGCTAATCGAAATGCGGACGTGTTCATAAGCGTCTGCATCTAGTTGTCATTTTGCGTCTTGGTCCTTATGCGTTGGAAGGGCAAAATCATAGTGATGAAAGTGTAAGTCTCCAAAGTATTTTAACTGAGGCTAAGCTTCATTTGTTTACATATTTGTACTCGTATATTGATAGCTTAGTGTTTAAACTTGTGACGATATCGTAATAGAGATATCATCAGATGTAACAGCTAAGCTCTTGTCGTTGCAGAAATATTCAAATCCCCTATTCTCAGACATGTCTGAGATACACAATAACTAAAAAACCTTTATGTTTATATGTCATATAGTTTTTCATGACATAATAATAATATATTCTTTAATTTATATATTTTTTTATAATTGTATGAAATATTTCTTTAAAAATAAGTCTGTGTAAATGGTTATGAAAATTTTGCTGACGTTCAGCATGTTTCCATAAAAAAAAACGGGTTGCACTCCGGGAGTGCCGGCAGAAGAAGTGAAAACTTGAACATTGACGTTGTGCATTTTTGAATATTTTGGAATGGTTAGGGAATAATTTAGGACGAATTGCTTTATTAATCAGTATAAAAGTATGTACTATCATTTATGTGGTAAAATACAATATTCATTTATTGCGCTATCGTACACAAACATGACAATTTATATTACATTAAAAATAAACAGCAGGAGCAGGCATACATTTTCGCCGAGCGATAAAAAGAGAGGGGGACATTACTTTCTCTCCTACGCCGCACCGGCGGTCTACTCTCCCTCCGTCTTACGAATTTTCGATCAAGTCGCGTGTCCTGAAGAGAATTTAACATTTTTTACCCATCCCAAAAAGTCCACAACGCCGCTAAAGAAGTTTTCACTTCAAAAATATTTAAATAACACTCTCTACATATTATTATAAAATAAAGTCCCCCCCGCTCCGTCTCTCTATCTGAACGTAATAAACTCAAAAACTACTGAACAGATTTTCATATTGTTTTCACAATGAACGGAATTGATTATGAAGGTTTAGAGTTTAGGTATATACTCGTACTAATTGGTTGAAAGTTGAAAAAAATCATGATGACTTGGAGCTTTACTAGCGTACGCCGCGTAAACTAAAAGAGTTTTACCGGTAGCTGGAGCGGGCAGTACATAATATGGAAAATCATGTAAACATTTCGCAAAACGTGTAAAGAAAATCTTAAAACTCGTTTGCAGGTCTGTGAGTAGAGCAAAGGACCCGACTGAGCGGATGTGCGACCGATTGCCGCTCCATGCTGGCTCAATCGTGCTTCCTGCGCCTCGGGAAATACTATTTGCTTCGTAACTAACTATGACGTCACACTTTCTCGTAGTCAAGAGGACGTATAGTAGAGTAATAAATTTGTAGTTAGTAGTAAATTTGTATGGACTGGAAAATTAGAGCAGATCTCCAGTTTGCTCCCGTTCTTATATACGCCTATGGTTGGGATAATGGCTGCATGATAGTATTTTTTATACTAATTTTTGCTTCAATTTCATTAAAACAAACATGACAAATGATCTCTGAAAATATTACTTGTCCACCTTTTTTTTCTACTACATCGGGTGACAAAACAAACAGTACAGCCCGCCTGATGTAAAGCGGTTACCGTAGCCATATAAACGCAAGATGAGATATCGCTCACATGTAACTAATTTGACTAAGGTGTCATCTACCCTATGTAAGATCTAAGGTGTCTTCTGAGCAGCTAGTTGTAACAGCAGCAACCACCAAGTTGATATATGTTGTTGATGATAAAAACAGAAATTTTATAGTCCCAGGGTGGAATAAATAAATACTTGGATCTCACAGTTGATTTAGTCAGAAAAAAATTAACTAGAGCTTTAAAATTTGATTTTTTTTTATACTACGTCGGGTGGCAAACAAGCATACGGCCCGCCTGATGTAAAGCGGTTCCGTAGCCATATTAACGCTCGCAACATAAAATATCGCTCGCGCGCCGCCACCCCCGCTGCCAACGTAGCATTTCCCTTCTTTCTGGTGACCTCACTCACTCGCAGGAACACAACAATTATCAAGAGAATTGTTATTTGGATGCGGTATTCTGTGAGGTGGAGGTACGTTACCCAGTCGGGTAGCTTACCTCTCTTTTCGCCAGAGCTTCGTTTGTCAGTCAGTAGGGTACACCGCGTGAAGGTGAAGTTGGATTTGGTTCAAAGTGATGTAGATGAACCACTTACACCCCAAATTTGATTTCACTCTTGGCAACGTCAGAGAATAATATGACGCACATACATCAGAAAGATGTTTGAGGGTCTTGGCAGGGGTTGAATATGATGGTGACCTAGTTTCGAATTTGTGATTACATATTACCTCTTGATTGTTTTACAGTGAAGTTGTGAGCTTTTGCAAAGGTTAATTGAAGTGAGTTTCCGATATCCAATAAATGTACCACAGTACTTATATGTTGATGTGGTTAGAATTCTATCACGTTCAGGTTTGATGTTACTCCTGTGTTTACATATAGGATACACGTATTGTAATAGCTTCCAGCCTCCAGGGTTGCCAGTCATGATGAATATAACTTTCTTGTTTTCTATTTAAATTAATTCTTCAGATGGATATGATACGTTTAACGTTTAGGGAATCTTAAGGATAACAGGATATTAGTATTAGAGTAAACAAATAATGATAATGCTCTAGGCGAATGAGAGAGAAAAAAATTTTCATGAGTGTGCAAAATTGATTGCTTTCTAACAGGTGACCCAAATGATCGTCTGATTGTATGTGTATATACAATCAGTACTTGAATCATTGTCAATTTAAAAATGTGCTAGTTTCACTTAAGATTATCTTGTATGAATGCATTCCTGTGCTGAGTGGCAGAAAAGAAACTAAAAGTTAAACAGCAAAATCCCTAAGGATATTTAATTTTCTTTAATGCCTTTATTTGTTTCCCCTTTCCAACAGGGTCGCATTTTTGACTAAGTTAAGCAATTCATTAAAAGTGAAATCTATGTCTTGTGCCTGCAATGTACATAAATTATAGTAACCCTAGTGGCGGCAGACACGGTGCACCCTGGCCTCTTTGGCGGGGTTACAACTGAGGAGATTAAAGCAGGTATACATCCACCTTTATGCGGAGAAAACTTTCAACATTAAAATTTATGTTAGAACGAAAAACGAGAAAGTCGCGGGCGAAAAAAGTCTTTAATGAGTGATGACGAAGCTTGATATCGCTTAATAAATAGGTTTAATTAACACTTAGTGTACTATACTACGAATAGCAGATCTTGCTTGATATGCATATGTATCATTGAAAGGTCGGAGTGACAGGGTTGACGTGCTCATAGCTGTACTATATTATTTAATTTTAAACGCATGTTTAATTAAAACGTCGAAAATACTTATAGACGTATGTTACGAAAAGATCTGCGTATTCCTAGTATAATAGTGCATTTAAGTGGTTCTACATTAGCCGTTAATTTGAAAATACAATGAAACACTCAGTAGGATCTTGAATTTTATGAAGAGATAATGTCCTCGAAAAGCCAGCGACCCTCTTGAAATATTCTAAGAAATTTGCGATTCAAATGCGCAAAGCCGTTTAAAACGCCTAACAAATTAAAGGCGGACTCGTTAAAGCAATAATTACTGATTACATTATGAAATAATACCACCATTTGTGACGTGAGAAATGATCACTATTAGCAGTTTTTAACGCTTATTTTGTCGCGAGTTACGTTGTCTCCTAAAAGTTGAAGCCCAGAGGATTAAAGTATGGAAATATAATACGAACCCGTCACCGGGATACGAGTTTTGTAGTTCAGATAATAGTCAGTTGAAGTTGAACAGAACGAACATGTTTTAATATTTACCGGTAGTTCTGCGCTGAATCGTCGAATGTGCAAACAAAGCAGCTACCTTAATAACCGAGTCGCGGTACCGCTGCACGCGGGGCTGAAAGCTTTCATAATCCGACCTCTGCAGTTGCCGTCTAGAGAGGAAGCGACTGAAGCTTTATTAAAAACTCGTTCTGCGTTTAGATTAACGCCAATAGAGATAAGGCGACTTGTCATCTTTAGATATTTTAGTCGCCGAAAGTCCATCGGGAAGAAAAATAAACAGCGAGAGATTTAATCTGTGAGCGTTTTCCTGTCTGTTTAAATACAGTCACAGGAGACGGCGTCTTATCGGCGCGGATACCTACCTATTTGCCGAGCCGCAGCCGACGCGCGGCGCCCGCACCGTACGGCACCGCGCCGCACCGCCGCCTAACTTCCCTTGTTTGCAAACTCGGATTGGATCTCGCGTTCTACTTTCTTCAGGACGTTCACAATCTAGTTTTATGACTTTAAAATGTTGGCGGCGCTGACCTAACTGAGTGATCACGACTTTTAATCTAGATTCTCGTTAATTGAGATAAATGGTCATATCTCGTCCGGCATTGCTTCCGTTAGCTGTAGAGTTGTGCCGAGTGTTTGACGTTATAACTATACATAAGAAAATGAAAGTAGATGATATTGTTCTGGGAAGTAACAGATCGGCGACATCACAGTGGGGAATCGACATTACAATGGGATTCAAAAGGCGTCTCCGCAAGGTAAGCGATGAATGCATAAATGACTTTGACCAATTGATTTTGACACCGCTTTGTTGTCGGACAGTGAAAGATGCGTTGTGGTTTTGTTGTATTTACCTATTCGATTCGGCAACCATAATTAGTATTTCTCGATTCTCAATACAATGTTACGCGGGTATCTATGCAGGTGTTCATATGCATAGCAACGTTATTAGATGTATATTATATGTATGGCAACGTTACTACGTTAAATATAGCATATTATATTTGTTTTATTTAAGTAATTTAAAATGACTACCCGGTGTTTAACTTTAACGTTACCCCAGAGATTTATTTGAAAACAAAAAGGAACGATGTAAACAGTGAAACATAAACAAACGCACTTGTAGATGTTTTATGGTAGGGCACAAGTGCAGGCGCAGCGGGTGTAGCGGTGGTGGGCGGGGTGCGGGGGGTGGGCGCGCCCTGACGAGCCTTTGTTTAGAACATAAAATTATACGACACTAATAAATTGTATGTTTACTCGATAAATGAACGCGTCCGACCGTCTTACAGATCGATCGGCTGGGAGACGCAATGCTTTAACTTGATTCGATGTACTGATACTCCTACTTACATACTTGGATAATTACGTAGAGTTACGAAATTGTTTAAGTTTTACTAAGTTACGGCAAAGTATATAGAGTTATGGATCAACTGGGAGACTTGGCCGTGCTACTTGATTCCTTGTACTCGTACTTACATGTTGGGATAAAATAATTATAACGTAAAGTTAAAGATTAGTTTACATTTTGAAATAAAACTTCTTTACGCACGCTTCACTTGGAGAGTAAGTTGGTGGATGCGTGAAGAGAGCGTTACGGAAACGGCGAACGGAATTTGAGAGGGATAAGTAAGTAGAGCTAAAGAAGTTTTAATTCAGTCCTGTGGTCTAAAGCACACTGGTTTTTTTTTCTTATTAAAGGCAAAGTAAATAGTTATGTAAAGTCAAAGCCAACGTCAACTGCACGTGGTGCATCCTACTCACTAGTCAATAAGCTTCTGGCAAAAGAGAAGATAGGTGTCATGTCAGTATTCTTCTTAATGCAAACGTCTATATGGCTGCAGTACTCGTTTGACATCAGGCAGGTCGTATGCTTATTTGTTACCCGGCGTTTAGTCATTGACTTAGCTATGCTACTTGATTAGATGTACTCGTACCTGTACTTACATGTTGGGCTATTATTAATTTGAGTCACAGATTAGTCAAAATTTTACTATGTTGAGGCAAAACAGGTAGAGCTATGGATAGACTGTGAGAATTTAGCTATGCTACTTGATTCTTCGTATTTATACACTTACTCGTACCTTAGAATAATTACGTAGAGTTACAGAATAGTTTTAGTTTTACTGAGTTTAGGCAAAGTACAACTACATAGATAGAGTCGATCGACTGAGTAACATAGCTTTGCTGCTTGATGCGTTGCATTCGTACATTCGTACTTACATATTGGCACAGTATAAGTACGTTAGTACTATTACTTATACTATGGTATAAGTAAAGTATGACCACTCTCTGCCGCTCTCGATCTCTCTTCCCCTTTGGGATGAATCTTAGTTTTTTATTAATGCACACACGCTCATTCACGCTCTACACAGATGTCTGTCTAAACAGAGTTTGAAGTACGGAAGAGCTCGAGATAAATAAACCCATCCATGGACAGGCTACGATCAAAGTTGCTTAACTTGGGTGTTGGATTAGAATGACACGCGCGACGACGCCTTAGCTACTCATGCTCGAACTCCAGCTTGAAGTCATCCGAGTTCTTTTATTTAATTTAAATAATTAAACTAATTTAAATCGAAAATGCCTAACCTCATGTGTATGTAAATTAGATGTCTATATTCCCTAAAAATACTTATTCACGTACAAGAGGTATGTTTACATACACATTTCTGTTTTACGTAAAAAAAAACAACTATTTCGTTTAGAATGGAGTTCGTTAGGACGTCAGATCGCAATCTTAATGAAGTACCGCTTTGTGAGTAAATCTCCTAAATAAACAACCATTGTCAAAACACTCGACAAAAGTTTAAAAGGAGAAATGTCAACTCTTTTTGAGATAATTCCCATTATCTGGTTTACCTGAGGACAGTTCTGTTTAACAATAGCGACGCCGGCAGATGTCTCCGCAAAACAAACTTCACAACAAATCTAAATCATAGCGGGAGATAAAAAATGCTGGATTAATTATACCGCATAGAGCCGGTCGCGGCACTCGACAATAAATCGTCATCAATGACGTGAATCGCGGTACAAATGTTAATACCGACATTATGTCGGACAACAATGACGCATTGTGCTAAGAATTCCCGAACCGCACCGTGTCTGACACAAAACTTTCAAATATCACCGTGTTTGTATTTTTTATGCGGGTTACGCACACTACAATATTTTAAACTTTATAATGTGGAACGATTCTTTCATGTTTTTTGCACAATACTGATAGGCCGTTTCTTGTTGTCATGTCATCTAAATACATGTAACATGATGACGTATATTTAGGGTAGGGTATTTGACGATGGGAAATGATATAAAAATATATATAAATGTTATCGTTTTTTTACGTGATAACGTTGTATAAATCGATGAACGCCGGCTGTACGCAAGAAAAAGTATGACTCATTGTCACGTTCCGCCTGATCCGAGCGTGCAAGCGGGAGCGCGGAACAAGCGATAGAGAGGCACGATCGGCCTATGTTTCTTATGACGTTATCACGTAAAATTATCGTCAGTAAACCGACTTTACAGACAACCAATTTTTATTTTCATACTCAACTTCAGTGTACATAAACAAACAACTTTTACTGTTGAACTTGTTTTATACTGTTGAAAATGTTTTATACAAAATGTTTAGCTGTTTCATCTAAGTACTAATATAATTAGCACTAGACGAAAATGTATGGAAGAAAATGATTTCTTAGCCCATATTTCTTTTTTGGGATAAAATACTTTCAAAACACGCGTTCATAATTAGATTATTAATAGCTCCTCTAATATAACTTATTGATTTAATTGAAAAGGAAAAGTAATTTCAATAAATTGTTGCTCTGTAACTGAACTGCATAATAGATGTGTCATTTGAGTTAAATAAAATAATTTGATTAAAACAAACATTGTCTACAACTTAAAGAAGTAGGTAATTAAATTACTTAATGCGTACTTGAAATCTAACATAATGTTCTAGTTCTAATACTGCGATTAAGATTTGTTTCGTTTTATAATTAATTTGACTCTGATATTTATATTCTGTACTTCATTGGGGTCCATTAAATAAAATACAGATAAATGAAATTTTATTACTGTACCCTGTTTTGTGTTCCGGAAGGAACGAAGGCGACGACTTAAAGTCTCTTTTGCGTGATTCTCCAGTTATTTGAAATCTTGTCTGTAAAACGCAAATTAACAAGTTATTTGAAAATCGATAGAGATTTGCCCCATCCCTACGGACAGTTTGCGAGCCCGCGTACCTGGCAGAAGATAGGTCGGGGGTACGCTCTGGAGCGGATTACGAATCGTCCTTCAGTCGTCTTTATCCTTTAAAGGAACCGATATTGTTGCTTATGCACGGCCGCTTGTCGAGCCCAGCTTCTTTCTTAAGAAGGATTCCGGAATATTTGATTAGGGAACCTCCTTATCTGGCTTTCACGAGCTATTAATATTATCTACGGTTGGACGGAAGAACTCCTTAGAAATATATTGTGTGTGACCACTGCTGTTTGTGGACTCTATTGATATATCATGAATGCTTAAGTGACGCAAATATTTGAAGACGGAAACAACAATGAACGTCTTAAAATATTGTATGCTTCAAAAATTGCGTAAAAGTCTGTCAATTTACACAGTTAAATTACACAAGAATACCATGATATCATGGTATTTTTGTGTAATTTAAAAACATGTTGGTACATACCTACATACATACATAGACTGCTAAAAGCTATAATTTTCCTTTTGGCCCTAAAAAAATATACACCAATTAGAAAATTCATTAAATATATTGTCACATATTTTAATCTCGAATCTAACAATGTAGTAAATAGTTTAATCGAGAATAACAGTTGTGGTAGAGAATATGATCGAAAGATTTGGTTATGCATTTGTTTCACTAAGTTTTACGACAAAATAATAAATAGCCTTACCAATACTTTTCCATTAAAAATGTGTTTAGAAGTATTGTATGCTTCCTCTAGCGATACGTTTACTCAACGACATTGTGACTTTACGCTCGCTTGATTTGTTTAGTTGTTCGTTTGCAGAATTTCGCAGATTATAATTATAATATTTAATCCTTATATAATATGTAATCCTAATTTAAAGTTTTTTAATTATTATTTATACAGTTATGTTTTTTAGACAAGTAGGCTTTGACAAGCGCATTGGCTTGCTGTATGTAATGCTTGTTAAAAAGAAGATTGTAATAAATAAATACTGCTAGAGTCCAGGTGAGCTGGGTATTGTTACAAGCATAAGTAGTTATTTGTATATTTTTTATACAGCTAAGGTGGCAAACAAGCATCAGACCTGCCTAATGGTAAGCAGTCATGGAAGCCCATGGAGACTCGCAATATCAGAGATGCGATACTCATGCGTTGCCGACTGCGCAAAAACCCCTTTACGCCTTTCTTGAAGAACCCTATACTATAAAAACAAAAAACATTTCTTCTCATCTTCTCTAAAAATATCAAAGATGTTTTTTACGTCTCATGTCTGATTCTAACCGTATTTCATTACAGGTTGCTGAAAGTTATGGCCGTGTTATTAGTTGAACGGGAGCTGGGTCACAGATGTCACCACCATACTTGCAATGGATAACAGAACTATTTCACCAAAAACAACTGTGAATAAGGAGCCAAGTTCGATGAAAAACAAGTAAATAATTGATCGTTATGTTTCTAAAAACTGCAGAAATTTTATAATTTTTACATGTTAAAAAAAGTTAAGTAAAGTAAATGGGGAAGTATCTCCATGTTACGGAATACCGCAGCCAAATAATAATTCCCGAGACTCCTAGAGAGTTGTATTTCTGCAAGTGAGTAAGGTAACTAGGAAGGAAGTAGTTGCTGCTTTGGCAGTGGCCGTGGAGGCGGGTATATTTCATGCTGGGAGAGTTTAATGGCAACTGTAATCGCTACAGATCAGGCGGGCCGTTTGCTTGTTGTAACCGAAGCGGTATAAAATAACGTTTGACATGTTTCTAGAACACCGTGTAACAAACAAATACTCAGCTAAAGATCCAACAGTTACAACCTACATCATTCATTACTATATCACTACATTGGGTTCTATGGATAATAATAGAGTCTATAATAACGTCACTAAGTTTAACTGAAATTACATTGACATTACGATCTTTTACATTTTAATTTTTACGTCATCAAATCAAATGATTTGATAACGTCTTTCAAGTTACTTTTGACGTGGTCACAGAATAAGTAATAGTATGGCCATTCCCTACTGGTCTCTCGTATCGACCTCACCTGCCCTCTCAGACATATCTGGAACAGTTTGTATGGCGCCGCACGCACGCCCGCTCATTTCCGCTTTGCACAGACATTACCTAGTAGTAAATAAACGACGCGATATTTGTATGGAGTGGCTGGAGTGCGACGTGGTTTAGGTTCACTATAAATGAATATATTTTTTGTATTTGTCAATTAATTAAATACTGATAATACAGTTTAATTAATGACATATAGATTTTACCTAACATTTTTTTTTAGTGTTAATACGAGTATATTAAATATAATACTTATAAACAGGAATTCTTCATGCAGGAACAGATCACGGCGGCGGGTGCTTTGCACCCGATCTTGGCTGTGCTGCACTGCCGTACCCACTCCAAACAATAACATACAAATATCCCGACCGCACGAACACAGCTGCGTATCTATAGAAAATATTCTCTTTATCTAACGTTTATCGCTCAGTACAAAAAGAGTTATCTCGTTAATTCACGTGTATTATTTACGATTCGTTTCATCTCTTTACCAATGCGATGATAATATCGAATTTCGATACATCCAATGATGTCTCGTGTTACTATTGTTAGAAGAATGAATGTAAGATTATTCGAAGGATAGTGGGGAATATTATAGTTGCAAATAAATTACTACTTATTAGTAAACACTCGAATGCGTTTATAACGTATAATTCATTTTTAAGTCGTCAGCCCCGGCTGTTGTCATTAGATGACAGTCATTAAGCCAAGACAGTGGCCTTTAGGCGGCTTGAAAACACTGGCCTCCGCCAATCCGCAGTTGAGCAGCGTGGTGGAGTATGCTCCTAACCCCTTCGATTAAGGAGAGACCCGTATCCCATCACCATAGGGATGAGTAAGGGTTGGCGGCAAGTTCACTTTTGATTTATAATTGGATAAATTCAACTCAGTTATATTATACATAATGATCAGACGACTAAGGTAGTCGTAAATTGGAATGTAAACAGCAGAAATTGTCTACAACTAACTGTTATTTGAAAGGTCGCTTAATCACTCAAGGGCACGGAGACAGTTTAAACACAAATATTAATTAATGCGGCGATTCCGGGTAACCTAATTCGAGAAGTTCCCCGTATCTGAATAAACAATTAAACTAGAGAAGTGTTAACGCTCCGAAGGGCGCGGGGCGGGTCCGAAGCGGCTATGAATCCCTTTCAATCCTAAATTAAGCAACTAAGAAGAATCGCTCTGTATTATGAAATAGAATACCTCTTCCTAAATAATTAAAAATATACGGATTCGTTAAGCTTTTGAAGAACAGAGCTATATGCCCAATTACAAAAATTAATTACTGGTTTAATATATCAGGGGTGTGTAGTCCAATTATACTCGTATGTTACACGAATGTCAAAAAAGGGCCAAACATAATGTACCTACGTAGCGCATTTCAAATAGGGCCAAGCGTGTGCCTGACGAACCGTGCAAAATGATAATTAAGAGAAACCGCTCAGTCATCGTTAATGCGATAGCCGAGCATGTAAATTACAGCGCGGTGTTTATAACAATACCCGCGAGTCGATGGTTTTCATTAAAATTTAATACTACGAAAATGCATGCGTAGAGTGAGCGGGTGTATAACTTCACTAAGTTATACATCCTGCTCACTCTAGACTCGCACTAGACACTTCGAGTGCGAGTATTTTGTTCACGTTCGATCATGTCAACGTAAACAAACCGATCAAATAGAGAAGAACTCTCATGTTGTGCATAAGAGGCGTGATACACATCAAAATTATGTGGCTTGCTTGCTCACATTATGAAGTGAGCACCCGGCTAATTTGGATATATAACACGCGTCTGGTAAATTCACAAATTGGAACTTTTTCTCATTTTTGTCGGCATGAAAACGTTAACACGTTTGAATGTGACCGAAAACTCGCACTCCGTGCGTTGTTTGCGAGTGAAGGTTTCCGTACAAAATCTACAATGTCTAGAGGGACGAGCTTTTGAAAAACCTTTTCAAGTCTCTTAGAAAATGTAAAGTTGAGGCGGTGTTGATGACTCGCGCGGGCTTGTGGCTGTGTGGCAGTGTGCAGGAATGCGTCAGAAGGGTGCTCGACATTGAGCGCGAGTACTAGAGTAATGAACGGGTGCACTCGGTGCGCCGCTGCGGGTTCATCCGATGCCGAACCGTTCACTATTCAACACAAATCGCGCAGAATAATTGACCTAGCATTTAGTTGCTTGCACTTTTGCTTGTACGATGAAAATAATACCGTTTTTGAACTGAAACTGAAATACACGTTTTCTTACGATGAGCACTTTTAGAATACATCAGTCTATCACTGTTTTTTTTCAATCTGATGGTATCGAGATATGTTTAGATACAAACCAGAGGTTCGTCGCGAACTAAATATTGTTGTGTATTTCGCATGTCCGAAGGAAAAAGCACATGAAAATCTGTATGTACGAGTATGCATCGGTCTGTCACTCGTATATATCGGTTCGTTTATCACTACCAATTTTCTCCAAATCTGTTGATCGATTAAATTGATATTTGGTACACATACGAACGTCTTTTATTCAAACACGGACGTCTATTGCAAATAAACGTATTTTTCGAGTATATGTAAGTCGCTTGGGAGTGACCTTTAGGGGCAAAGCTATAAAATTAGTTTGACCACTTTCAGCAAATCCATATATCCATAGCTTCATCCCTTTTGTTTCCAATGTAACAAATACGGGATTATTTTTTGTGAATATGCTATATTAATGTAATTGTCATCATCATCAGCCTGTAGCTACTCACTGCTGCATATAAGCCTTCCCCAATGCTTTCCACCAAAGACGATCCTCGGCCTACCGCATTTAACTGCTGCTGCTTTGAGGTCATCTGACCATCTAGAAGGAGGGCGTCCAACACTTCGTCGTCCTACGTGCGGCCTTCACTCTAATACGTTCCTCTCCAACTGCCATCACTGACTCGGCAGATGTGGCCGGTTCAGTTTGGAAACTCTAAAGGCTATGTCGACAACTTTGGTTCTCCGTCGTTTTTCTTCGTTCCGGATAAGATCCCTCAGAGAAACTCCAACCATAGCCCTCTCCATCGCTTGCAGTGGGACCTTAAGTCGGTGGACCAGCCCGATGGGCAGTGTCTCGGCACTATAGGTCATTGTATATAGGCCGTACTGGTTGAAGACTTTAGTCTTCAAGCTTTGGGGTATCGGTGCGGTGAAAATGTGCCAAAATTTTTCGAAAGCTGCCCAGCCCAATCGAATACATCTATCGATCTCTTTATTGAAAATAAAGCTCCGGCCAAGCTGTATGGACTGTCTGAGATAGACATAGTCTTTAATCACTTCGGTAGCTGCATTCTCTACGATAACTGGGATAGAGATGACAAAATGGTTGTACATGACTTTCATCTTGTCAAAATTCATCCCCAACTCCATAGATCGAGATGCAGCATTGAGATCATTCACATTCGGCTAAGATTCTCTAATGATAATAAGTAATGTAGTGATAAGTTTTATTTAAGTTAGTAATCTCTTGTTTGTGTCTGCACAAAGAGATAAATGCTATGGATATAAGTTATCACTCATAACTTACGCTACAGACTCGGCAACGTGTAACTGTTGCCGCTTTGATATCGCAAACGTCCATAGGGTGCGATGACATCTTCGCTCCGAGCAGATGGCATGCTTGTTTGCCACCTTAGCTTTAAAATATTTGCAAATATGTAAATAAGAGATTATATTCTACACTATACCTACACGATGAGCTCGATTGCGTCGTTGCGCATTTGAGTCTAATCGTACATGCAAGTTAAGCAACGACGATCGTAGTCTGCCTGCTTTATATTATGGTCTTGAGCTCCTCAGTGCTTCGGAGGGTAGTTAAGCCGTCGGTCCCGGCTGTTGTTAATAGATGACAGTCGTTAAGCTAAGTCGCCTTGAAAAAACTGACCTCCGCCAACCCGCAGTTGAGCGGCATGGTAGAGTATGCTCTAAACCTCTTCAATTGAGGGGAGACCCGTATCTCAGCAGTGGGATTAGTAAGGGTTGACGACGTCAATACCCACTGTAGGAAAGTATACACGAAATAGTGTAGGTATTGTGTAAGCACAAACTCGTCCATGCCGTATCCCGTTATCACAGTCAATTTAATCCACCTTATTTTTTAATAGACCGCGTGAGCTAAGAGTCCCGGGTTTCTTGAAAGCAGTGCAATGCGAATATGACACTATAAGGTTGTGAGGGCGCGCCTAGTGCCCCTGGAGTGTCATTTCGCTAACACATTGTCTAGCGTCATTGTCTACAGCGGCGCTCTCTCGTTACACCGACGTTCAACTTTTTATTTACGCCCAAGTGCACTCCGCCTCTGTCGCGACAAGAGCTGAATTAAGGTTCTCCGCGTTGATATGGGATCATTCAACCCGAGAATATCGAATTACGCAGCGCACTGGGCGCTTTGTTGGGAACTTGCACGTGATATTTTCTTTTATCAGTTTTATCTGTGACCAACGCCCTCTATCTTATATTAGCTGTTAGTTATTGAAGTGCAGTTACGCAACTCTCATTTTCTATGAACAATTTCTTTTGATTTCGTTTGTGTGAAGTGGGAAAAATAGCGTATGATCTTCTATTTATTGTAATCTATTTTCTATTGAATGAAAGGGCTTGGTACTTACAGCTTCATGAATTCAATAGAACCCTTCTGATTTTTTTCTGTATTATCTAAATATAAAAATATCGTTTAAAATAAAAATATCGTTTGTGAAATCTAAAAACTGAAATTAAATTTAAGAGTTTGTTTACTTGTTACATTTATTTTAGCAACGACTAATCCGATTAAAATAGAATGTTCACTAGAAGGTAAAGTAAAATATTTGTAGGGCAACACATAAATAGTTTTTTGTCCTAGATAGTTTTAGGGTTGCTACGTGAAAAAAGCTCTCAAAGTTGAAGTGAGGTGTCAATTTGTGGAATGAACTCCCTGCTAAGGTTTTTGCGGGAAATTACTATATGGATTTTTAAAGAAAGGCGTGAAGAAGTTTTTACAGCGTTGGTATCGCGTGAGTGATACCTCTGGTGTCTCAAGCATCTACAGGCTGCTATGACTGTTTACCAGGCAGATAGTATGCTTGTTGCTATTCTAGTGGTATTAAAAAAACTGTTTTATTAAACCACCGATACGATATCCAGGGCAACTACTAGTAAATTAGTCTTGCATATTTTAGGAACAATGTCAGCAATAGAAAGGTAGAAGGAGCTTTACCTTGCTATTGCTGACATTATTCGTAAAATATGCAAGACTTTTTTTGTACTAGTTGTTATCCCGGACATAATTTTCTTTGTTTTAATAAAGTTGATTTTTTTTAACCACAGTATTTCAAAATCACAAATTACAATGGACATAGTAAATGTTCGACGAATAAGTTTATGTTTGTAAATATCTATTTAATTCATTCTTACTTATAGTCATAATCTTCAGGGAATACCTAGGATTCTCTTTGAAATGCAGCTGCTAAGGATTCGTAAATCAAATTGGGTCGCATTCCTCTTATATTAGCGTAGCGTTTATTCGCTGTGGTTTGCTTGCATTGCATGCCCAGTTTTAATTTCTCTTGAAGATTTAAATCTTGTTATAATATTTAACATTTTAGCACGAGAATATGATTTTATTACTTGCAAGTGGTTCGTTACTTTTAGAACCAAAGTTAATTTGATCTGCAGGTGGCGTTAGCGAAAGGAGCAATGGTGAAAATTTCCACCTGAAGCTCGACTCGAGAAGTACACCATCCACATTATAGAAGAACGAGGCTCGCAGCCAAATAACAATATCTTTGTATTTACTTAAGTTCTTACGAGTGTGTAAGATTACCACATCAACGTTGTTAGTCAGTATGGCAATTGATATTTAATATATATATCTAAATGTATATCAGTGATTTTCAAACTGTGTTTTCAATCGCCAAGTTATATTCGGGGGGTCGCGAGGGAAAAAACGCAAATGTTTGTAGGTCATACGCTACAATAAAAAAACAAGCAAGCCTGATTGTTGTTCATTAATTAATAGACTCAAATATTTAAGCAAATCTTTTTCCAATGAAAGCCTGTTTCTCTTCTTAATTTTTATGTTAACAAAATGGAGGAGAAAGGGGGAGAGAGGAGGTGGGTCGCCAGAATTTGTTTACTTGTAAAGGGGTCCTGTATTCAAAAACATTGAAAAACATTGATATTTATTTATGAAAGTCGTGTTAGTTACACCATTTATAACTCAAGAACAGCTGCACCGATTTTATGATTTTTGTGTTTTTGGATTTGTCTTGTCCGGAATAGGATAACAAGTATTAAACACATTGGAAAATTGACAAAAAATAAAATAAAAGAAATAACATTTTCCCATACAAATAGTATCAGTTGAAAAAGGATTGAGAAATTTATTTGTTGTCAAATTGCGTTCAGAAATTACTTCCATAAAATCATATATGTATAGTTATACATATATGATTTATACATATATGATTTTATGTATAGTTATACATATATGATTTTATGGAATGGATATAATTCAGCTAATAAGTAACACTACATTCATTGACTGTTTTGCAGTACGAAGTTCGCCGGGTCAGCTAGTTTTCTTATAAGTCTGTGAAGGCTACGGTTACTATTTTCTCTCAGGTAGGAGGTATGCAAAAGCCACACTAGAAATCGACGCTGATGTGAAGTCATAGTGTGCAGAATAAACTAAAATGTGTAAAATTACCTGAAATAATTACACAGAGGTATTGCAAAGCTCTATTATGCCAATAAAAAATAACTTTTCACTAAATTCGGCTACTATATTGATAAAATGCACCGTCTAGACTAAAACCTCTCCACAAACCTGAATCCCGATAAACTATGCAACGCTAGAATCATGTTCTGCTTCCGGTTGGTCAACGATATACGGCTATAGGTTACATTCAATATGGATGGAGACTGCTATGTACGCACGTATGCATTTGTTATTCTTGTTCAATGTTAAAAAATATAAAAAAATCCAGGTTGAGTGAGACAACCAGAAAGCGCATACAATCGCTAGGAGCTCTATATCATTTGTTTATTTCACTCCAAAGCGTATAGTTATGAGCAATGAAATATCTGACTGTTCCCTGTTATATACAATCACCTGCAATAGTCTAATCATCAAAATCTTTGGAATAGAAGAGAAGCGTCATCTGCGCCCTGCCGGCTAGTGAGCGAAACTTTGGCGTAAGAACTCAGGACTCTCAGGTTGTGGAATTAATTACCTGCCGAGGTTTCTCCAAGAGACTACAGCATGGGGTTCTTCAAGAAAGGTGTTGTTTAAGAGCTTTTTACAGGGTCGGCAATGCGTGAGTGATACCTCTGGTATTGCGAGCGTCCATAGGCTGCGATGACTGCTTACCATCAGGCAGATCTTATGCTAGTTTACCACCTTAGTTGTATAAAAAAAAAGAAAGAGAGGTAGGGTATGTCGAGGCTAACTGAAGAAGTACCGACACCTTATAGGAGACTGCACAGAACTTTTGAGGACTGTTGTAATCCTATGACTAAGTGAGATTTCTGCAATGGACGAGATGCTGCGTTGACACCTCGATGCTTGCTTCTAATCTGTGGTAAACGGAGCTGATGACACAATTATCGTTATTTTTTACGCTATGTATGTTAGTAAAAAACATTGTATCATTGTTTATTTACCTAAATAAAGATAAAATAAACGTCGTAAGCGTCTAAGGCTTCGTAAGGCTACGCTTCTAAAAAAGATATTGGATACTCATTTACGTCTCATCTCTTTTAGAAACAAACGTTCTTTTAGAAAAATCTCTTGAAATAGATGATAATAATATTTTAAATAAAACCATGAAGTTAATTTAATAGCTTTATTTCTTATTTATAAATCCATTTGCCGATCGAGCTTGCGTGGTGCGCATGCGCCGCGCGGCGCTGCGTTCACAGACTATGTAAAATTTTTTTGCAAAGTTGCAATGCATTTGCTTTGCATTGCAACCTGCTTAATATAGCTGAACCCAGGGCTGAAGCTGTATCGAAATGGTAAAAAAGTTATTTTTCGGTCCAGTCCATAAAGCTGTATCGAAAAAGACTGACATTAATATTCTGTGTTTAGTTTTTTTATCTCTAAATTTCAGTATGAGAGTAGATAAACACTTTTATAACATCACATCACATATATATGTCGAGACGAAATATATATTTGGGTCATCATTAACTTGATTGACATGGTTTGAACGCGTGTTTTAATAAATAATGAACGACCGAGGGGAGTCGGTTTAACAATCCAAAAATAGCCGTGGATCCCTGAAGAATTGACAGTGACGTGTAATGTGATATTAACGTAAATATTTTTAATTGAACGACGTGTTTTTTTACCCTTTTATTTTTGGTTATACTGTTAAAATGTATTATTACTTATCCTGTGATGCTGATACGTTCTTGGCGATATGTTGTTCGGCGTTTAGGATAAAATGAATTTTCTCATCATTATTCATCCTCATAAATCACAATCTTGTGTTTGTGAGATCATTGTTGCATGTATATTTATATGTAACTGTTGCCGCTGAAGAATTCTACCGGCATACGTCAATTTTCTAGTTTCATTCAGTAAGACATTATTCATTCACAATTACCGTACTATTCTCAAAGAGGATCCATAATATTATATTCATTCATTTGCCAACTATTCGTCGTCACAACTACATAAAAAAAATTACGACATACCTATAACATTTGAGGAAATTCAAGAGGCTCCTTAACTCCATTGTGTCCGCTGAGACAATAACTAAATGTTCCCCGAGGCTTCGCCCGCTTACTCATTATTTTAATATATTTTTTTCCCGTAGGTATAATATTTTTTTTTCCGGCAGTGTACTAGAGTACTGCTAGGTACATAGATGTAACTCTTCTGACTTTAAACTATACCCGTAATAAAAATCATGTGAATCCATTAGATCTTTTCAATGTGATAGAAAGACAAACACGCTTTCACATTTATAATATTGGCATTAAAGACGTACCGACTTTCGTAGTCATCGACTAGTAGGCAAGTAGTCGGCAAAGAGCGCCAACTATTCAGCTTTTAACTTTATACGCATTTTTCAATAAAATGTATAAAGGAAGAAATTTAAAAATGAATACACATTACTCATTTTTAAATTTTAATTGAGCCATTTCACTTTAGTGAAAATACGTAGGGCATACTGAAAGTATCTGGATCTGGGCACTTACAATAAAGAAATGAAAAAACCATTATGGAATTCGAAAATGGAACTACACATTTGGAAACATGTTACTTTTTAATTTGTGAGACTGTCATTTGTTTTTTTACATTTATTAAAATTCTTGTATCTCTGTTTTTTTTTATAAGCAAATACTTTACTTATAAAAAAAAAAAACTTACTGACTTATCTTACATCTTCACTTCATTTTGAAATTATAGCTATTCAGTACTGAATGGAGAAGGTTTGTATGCTGCCCTTATTTCCACGCCAAACTTCTCGTGAGCAAAATCTAACATGATATTTTATGATATAGATAGTATATGGGTCTGCTCTCAATCGAAGGGGTTTATAGCATACTACCAAGTTGCTCAATTACGGATTGGCGGCTTTAATTAGACCTCAAGATAAAATCGACTTACAAATAACTAACGTAGGTCGTTGGTTACAAAATCTATAAAAATAACCAAGCATTTTAAAGGCAATTTATTTATTCAGCATCTTTTTAATACGAAAGTATCACGCTGTTTACGATATCGGAGTGTTTAAATTATGATTTCTACGTGAACAGGCCCGGTGAATAGTGGACTTATTAGGCGACCGGCAGCGGAAATTGAATCTGTAGCTACGCACTTTCCGGCGGCCGCCGCGCTTCCGATTCGCCCGTCTCCCGCCGCGCCGCGCCGTGCCGCCCGCGCTCCGCCTAATATCATTTACCTTTTATTGTGAATCCCAAGTGAGTTAAGTGTGCTTATTCTCGTAATTACAAATATGTTTTGGTTTTAATGGAATGTTTGCAATTATACTTAAGTTGGTTCGAGTTACGTATGTGAATTATATTTTGAGATTGGCAGCTAAAACGAAGTTACTTTACTTTGCGAGACTGTAATATAGTTATTATTAAATACTAGAAATAAAATTATTGAACAAATTACATCAATAACTTGTATATTTATTTACCTATATAGCATTATTTTAGAGCAGGTATATGTAGTATGTACAAAGCTTATTTTATCTTAGCAAAGTCTACGCATCACACTGAATGGTCTATGATGTTTGTAATGATATACATCGAAGATACCATAAGTGAAGGCACCGTGAGTTGATTCAAACAAAATGCACATACATACACAGACAACGAATGTGGATATCTATACAAGGTAAGACAAGTCGAAAGCTTTGAGCGTCCCGTGATGTCCAATAGTTGCGTTGTCGTACCGACTTAGTCCTTAGCTACGTTCACATATGACTATTAGATAAAAAAAAATCATGTATTCTATTTGTCAGTATATTCAACGATCATTCACACGAGGACCACTCCATAAGTTATTATTGTACGTTACCATTGAATTTGATGGTCCTTGTGCGAATGAGTATCGAGTATACGGAGAAATGGTAAACGTGTAGAAATCCAATCGTGTGTGAATGTATCTTCAACTTTCATAATTTCAGCGAGTCGTTGCGATAACATAGCGGTCGAACATTTTCGGGAATCCAAGCACTGAGCATGCAGGAGTTCAGATGAGACCATGATACACCAGACATACCTCTGTGATATCCTAACAGGCAACCAAATGCTTACCCAGATTTGGAGAACTACGTACTATTTTCAATAAGTATACTGTAGTATGTAGAATTTGTAAATACTATCCTTTAATAACCAGGTACCAGTACAATATAAAAAAAACCGGACAAGTGCGAGTCGGACTCGCCCACCGAGGGTTTCGTACGTAGTATCATTATTAAATTTGATATTTTTCATTATAAATAAGAAATAATGCGTCGAAAAAAATAAATAAAATATATTTTGCAATGTGTACATCAAGCCCTTTCATATGATACCCCATTTGAACTAGTAGTTTCAATTTGAAATTTTGACACCCTATAAAAATATAGACCCCCTATTTTTTAAGATCTATTTACAAATGTATCGTTTTGAGATTTATTCCCGTACTTGTAGTCTATAACGATGTTACTTGCCAAATTTCATAGTTCTAGGTCAACGGGAAGTACCCTATAGGTTTTGATTCCCTTGAGAATGTGTCGAAATATGCGTTTTTTGGTGAATAAACGGCCGTAACTTTTTTCTAGGTAAACTTAGCAGTTTGATTTTTTTACAACTTCATGGGACCGTAGACCTGAGTATACAGTTCAAATTTCAGATTGATACCTCCACGCATTCTCGACATAGAAATTCTTGACAGACATACAGACAGACAGACAGACGGACAACAAAGTGATCTTATAAGGGTTCCGTTTTTCCTTTTGAGGTACGGAACCCTAAAATCCCCCAAAGTTACATTTTTCGTAAATTATGAGATATTTGGCATAAATCTCGTACGTGTAACTGGCAACAAATTGATTATGTAATTAATTTGAAATAATACCACTCAAAACAAATGGCGGCGATGAGCGTCGGTTATTGTTTCAAATATATTGGCATCTGGCGGTCCGGAACGTTCCTGTAAATGCAGGCCATTTCACAAATTGAGATCGTACATCACTCAACACATTCAATTTGATATGAACAATCATTTTGCAAGGACATTTAACTAGTAAAATTACCGCTCGTATGTAGGTGAGCAACAATGATTACAACTGGCTGATAACTTCACATCAGAGGTTTCAGACTCTAACGGCCAGTAATGTCAACTGTAATGTAGAGAATGAAGAAAGAGCTTAATCTCAATATATTACTTCTCAAAAATACAATTATAATTACCAATGTATGATAAAAATATAAATAAATAGATGGCAAATTCAAATTGCTGTGATTCTACGAAGGGGTGAGTTCACCAGACATGAGGAGATACGTTAACAGCGGTGGTTTGCGGCGCTTGATCAGTGAAACATAGATTACTGCACCTACTTAAAGACAGCAGCTATGGTATTTACCCTGAAAACTGACTTCAACACAAATATAATCACTTACAATTTGTGTGAAAATCAATGATAACTAATTTACTAACAATAATAACTACAAAAGTACAACTTTCTTCATTTATAAGAATACATGAGTGAAATCATCACGGATTTGAAAATAAAAGTTATCTGAGAACAACAGTGGCGCTGAATTTGAAGAGAGTGCAATATTTGTCTCTTTTTATGTCTGATTGTCTTGGTCTTTGTGTTTTCAAAATATTATAAGTATGTATTTACAAAAAAAAATGTATTTGAGTACATTTATACATAGAACAAGCGTTGCGCTTAATTTGGGACAAGACGGCGCTGTATAAATTGCCTTTTAAAAAAATGAAATAAAAAATATATCTACCAAACTATTATGTAATTTCAATTCCGAATGTTTCTCAGTTATATTCTGTGGCAGTAACATCACAAAAATAATTTATAGCATATGGGAATTGCAAAGAAGAAATTAGGTGTAGGACATAAACACAAGAAGTGACTAATTATACTAAGTGGTTTATGCGGAATCATAAACACAGAATAAGTAAAAATACTAATCGTAAATATAATATATATTATAATAATTAGTTAGAGTAAATAGCAGAATAAAATATTATAATAATGCTGAGACAAATTTTATGTAACATCTATATCGACGGATATTTCGTTTGAATATTCTATCTTCTAACGTTCGGATATCTTAAAATATCTTGTATTCAGCTCTTAAAGGAGCTCGGTATATTTCAGAACAAATTTGAGTAAATTTCTAAAAGAAGCATTCATTTTAACACCTAAAGCAAGTTGTCAACATAAATCATTCGAATAAGGAATGAATATTAAACGTTGTTAGCTTTCTAGTCCAATTGCTGAGCTAAATATACTAATGGCTCTAACATTTTTTATATGAAATGAAAGTCGTTTGGAAATAATAAAAAAAATAAAAATAAAGATATTAAATAAATTCGTAAGAGATTCTGAAAACTACTATTACGGTTACTACGGTTGAAACGAAATCGCTTTTGCTATATTCATATTGTGTATTAAAAAACCAAGCCAGTGATTCCGAAAATTGCACTTCTATAAATTGAGTATATTCTATAAATTCTACTATATAAACGTCCGAGGTACCGCTGGAGTGACGAGGTGCTGAAGGCCTTCGGAACCTTGGAGGTAGCAATTGGCGAGAGTTGACCCAGGATCGAAAGGCATGGCGTCATCTGGTGTCGGAGGCCAAGATCCACTTTGGGTCGTTGCGCCGTAGCAGTAAGTAAGTAAGTATAAATTCTACAAATAGAAACACAAGTTTAATAACTACGCAAGCAAAGTAATAACTTGACTTGGATTTTTGCTTTGGCTTTAGCGTTGACTTTGAATAAATTTATTTAATTTAGATACACCAGGCACAATGAAAACTTAGTTAAACCTTCCAACCTATGTGAATATAATAAAAGTGTTGTATTGGTTGAAATGCTACAATTTTTTCTCATTTCTGCATCTTGATATGTGATAAGGAATTACGTTACAAAAATAGATAATGTAATAAATGATGAATTTCCTAATACAAATTATTCCAAGCCACATTTTTATATCAACAAGAACGAAACCTTGAAAATCTTAACATCTGGTAACCCTCACATTCCCAAATCTGTTGCTTGGCTGTTTCTCTCCGTGAGCCATCAATTCCATAGCAATTTACTACTCATAAAATATTTCCGATGTCGGTTTGAGAACGTTACTGGAAATCGACAATTTCTGGGAAGCGGAGGCAATGTGCGCTGTCCGTTTCTATAGTATTCGGGAGAGTGGCTTCCGAACGAAGGGAAAGTGCCAACGAACTTGGCTTCCAGCCAGCGACGCTAGCCGTCAGGATGCCAAATTTATTAATTCCACCTAATTTGTGAAAGATATTTAGAACGATAATTAGCTTTTTTGTCATCGAAAGGATTAACAGAAACCAATTAATTTCCCCGCTTATTGCTTATGGGAAAAATAACACTTAAGTTCTGTTTTTTTTTTGGTTTAATAAAATGACTTATTATGATTGAGAGATTAAATGATGGCGTAACATAGTTTTTATATGTTGTAAGTATGTAGTCATATAAACATGATTGTTACAGAAAATCAAACTTATTAAAATTAAAAAATAAAACAATCCCGTGACTTCGTTTCTTTACAAGATCATTGTAATTCCTTAAATTAAACATACTTGCTGATGGCTCCGTAAATAAACTAAGTCATTAAGATTCCTTCGCTTTGTAAAAGAAGTTATTTTTGGCAAACACCAAGCCATATATGTGAAATTAATTACGTTTAAAAATTATTGGTCACGAGTGTGAAATTCGGTTTCAATGTGCTTTAATTTATATTCAAAGCGTACAGTACAACGTGTCGCTGTTTATACGGAATATGTTTGTCGAGGCCGGGCGGCGCGGCGGCGCGCGGGCAGCGGGCTTTGTCAACACGCTACGCCGCCGCCCGCCCAAATGTGCCATGCCACGCTCGCCTGTCCGTTCGATCATGCAAAACAGTTGTAAACATAAATAGAAAAATAACAATGGAACGAAGAATTCATTTGGATATATTTTGCTTTCGACAAATGGTTGTACAATAATCAACGGTATAGTAATCATGATGTTTGGGTAATCGACGAGCTATGTGGTCAAATGGTTAGTAATGGTCACTTTGACTCCGAGGTCGCGCGTTAGATCCCCGCACATGACAAATATTTGTATACGTGAACATGTCCGTTTGTCTTGGTCTGGGTATTTTCTATATATTATATGTATCTATGTATTTTAAAAAATGCGTTATCAGTTATCTAGTACCCATAGCACAAGCTTTGCTTAGTTTGGGACAAGATAGCAGTGTGTAATTTATTCAGGAATATTTATTTAATAGGACAATCAAGTTAAATTTGTTATATATTTTTAACCAACCTCAAAAAAGGACGAGGTTCTATTGATCGACTGCATGTACATTTTTTAATGTATGATCAACGATTTCTTCGCCAATTGTAAACCGATTTTTAAAATTATTTTTGTGTTCGACAGAGAGCAATCCAGCGGTGGTTATAAGCACGACGTCAAAGCAAACGATTTGACGTCAGTGCCAAGCTGATCAACAAAGTATACGTATAAGTATAATATTGGCACCGACTTCAAATGGTTTGCTTGTAATGCTTGTAACATAAAACTAATAATATAGCAATAAATTACGCATTGTAATGATAAAAATTACACCGTACTGCATTTATCATTATTTTATTATTTTCAGTGTTTGTATGCGCATTGGCTGCCTTGCCTTTTAAAGGCTGTAATATTTTTTTTTTCAAAAAATAACTTATTTTTGTCTTTACCTACTACTTCAATTCTCATATAATTTTTAAAAAACACACGAAAGCGTAATATATTATGTATGATCCAATTAAATGTACATCAGTAAATTTTAATAATTCATACGATAGAATTCGGTTAACTGTTACCTATATATAAATTAAAACCAACTTTGATCAATGTAGGTTAAACGACACAAACAAATTGCTTGTTGCACAAGACCAAATTCAATCTTAAACCTCGAATTCAATTAGGTAACTGTCACTCAAACATCCCACAATAGAACATAAGACAAATTCACTGTCGGAGTTCTAGATTATGTTCAAATTATAAACCATGGTATAAACACGGTGGACGGTGTGGGGTTCAATCATTAGAGTGTTAGCTAAGTGACAAAATAACGGATTTCCAATCAGAGGCGACGCGACGGCGCGAAAAGGATTCTAATAACATTCAAAAGTCGTCCCAAGGGAGGCGATGTCAGTTTAATTACGAGGATGTCGGGGATACTGTCTCGTCCCTAGCATCACAACGGATTTATTTTTTCAGTAGGACAAAGGGCGATTAAAAAGTTCGTAATGAAACCCGTCCGAGGCTGAGGGTGAAATGGACTCTGTTCGATTATCGTACGTGTTCAAAGTCTTGTCTATTGTAATTTGTGTCACTGGTCTGTCGCCCTCAATTCTCATTTTAATTGGAATATTTTTATGTATGAAGAACTTGTTGATTTCGTTCATGTACTTACGTAACTTTGTAATTATCAACGCTTAATTTAAGACTAATATTAGATGTCAATCTACAATCTGTTTGGCATAGTCGATTCGTGTAGACATGAAATGGTAACAATTTATTTGGTTATTTTTATAAGAAAGCAACAATACTCTAGAACAGTGTTTTTCAATGTTTTTGAACACGGGACCCCTTTACAAGCTAAAATTTCTGGCGATCTCCACATCCCTCCCCCTTCCTTCTTCTCCTCCTTCAAACTTCAACCGTTCACCTCGCTATGAAAGCTTTAAAATTGTTAGTGCCATTTGCTTTCGATTTTGTTGACATAAAAATTAAGAGAGAAATATTCTTCCATTAGTAAAAGATTTGAGTTGATGAATTATTGAAAAATATTCAGGCCTGCTTACGTTTTTAGGGTTCCGTACCTCAAAAGGAAAAACGGAACCCTTATAAGATCACTTTGTTGTCCGTCTGTCTGTCTGTCTGTTTGTCTGTCTGTCTGTCTGTCTGTCAAGAATTTCTATGTCGAGAATGCGTGGAGGTATCAAGCTGAAATTTGAACTGTATACTCAGGTCTACGGTCCCATGAAGTTGTAAAAAAATCAAACTGCTAAGTTTACGTAGAAAAAAGTTACGGCCGTTCATTCAGCAAAAAACGCATATTTCGACACATTCTCAAGGGAATCAAAACCTATAGGGTACTTCCCGTTGACCTAGAACTATGAAATTTGGTAAGTAACATCGTTATAGACTACAAGTACAGGAATAAATCTCAAAACTATACATTTGTAAATAGATCTTAAAAAATAGGGGGTCTATATTTTTATAGGGTGACGAAATTTCAAATTGAAACTACTAGTTCAAATGGGGTATCGTATGAAAGGGCTTGATGTACACATTGCAAAATATATTTTATTTATTTTTTTCGACGCATTATTTCTTATTTATAATGTAAAATATCAAATTTAATAATGATACTACGTACGGAACCCTCGGTGGGCGAGTCCGACTCGCACTTGTCCGGTTTTTTATTATAGCATATGACTTACAAATATTTGCGTTTTTTCCCTCGCGACCACCCGAATAGGTATAACTTGGCGACCCCCCTGGGAGTCGCTTGAAAATCACTGCCCTAGAACAATACTTATACGTTATTATAAAGCATTATAACAACAATCGCAGTGGCAACTAACCGCCTTACAAAAACATCGAAAACAAGGCAGTTTAATATATTTAAATCGAAAATGTATTCAAACTATGAATAGTGGTGGTAGTGTAAAATGGTCAGAATTCGCGGTTATAGGTTGAGCATGCCATATGCCAGGAGCGAAAAGGTAAATAAATGGACGCATACAAAGCCAAGTCAACTCGCTATGCGAGCCTGCGCTCGAACTCGCACGCTTCTCGGAAAGTTATTTACCACGCTATTCTCTAATTATCTGCATTCTGACATCTAAACATGGAATTTGAAGCAAAGCGTGCCTTAAAGGAAACAAAGTTTGTTAACAATTTCAAACAGGATGTATGATGTTTGAAATGGGGGAATTCTCACAGTTTATTTGCTGTTTATTTGTACACAGTAGTTCGAATAGTAGTATTATGCTTCGCATTAGAAATTTATACCTGATGTATGTATATTTACTTAATTCTACGAGTATATACTTAAAGGGAGCTACAGGTTAAGATTTTGTATACTAGATGTAGAGTATATATTTACTGGCGTTATTTTCACAAAATCGTTGTTGAATATCCTGAACGAGTAAATCAGAGTAAACAAGGACATCGCCGAACCATTTTTGTTGGCACATATCTCGCGAGGCGCAGTCGCTACACGCGGCTGTGTTTCGCTGAATTTCAATGGGAATTCAAATGCAAAAAAACAGTGACAATGCATCTACCATATTTTCGAATTCAAATGCACAAGTTCGTTAAAATCATAGCTGTTGGTTTTGTGTGTGCTTGTTAGTTAACTTTTTGCATATTCCCAACCAAAACATGCGCGACATCAAAGAGATAGCCCCGCTACATCGGTATAATTTATTTCGATAAAGTTGCGACATCAGAACCCTCCTTTCCGTTTTGCGATGACACCGCGAAGTTTGAAAATAACATGCTGGCCGGAACGTACCTGTAACAAAAACAACATTTTGAAAAGGCTGCCTTTAATGTGAGATTTAAAATTTAATGACGTAGGTGCTTATACTTTTGTGAGGTGATCATTAACATAATTTGAGGTGTGTAGGTATATGGCGTGACCCGGCCATATGTAGGAGATAATGGTATTTGGAGTGTCACAAAATGAGCGGGCGGAACGCTAAAACGCCGCCCACGAGAGAGCGCTTTGTGCGGTTCAGGAAGAGAATGAGATAACAGGTGAGGATGCCGGCGCTGAATTGATGCCGTTATTTGAAAAACGCCCTGATAAGTCCCCTCCGGTCCCAAATAAAGGCTCAATTTTCAGCGGCGGATAACGGTTTCAAAAATGTTCACCTTCATTTAAAGTTACGGTAAACGAGAGCGTTGATTAGAATTCTTTTTTCATTCATTCAAATGCTCGTACTCTTTTACCTGACGCAGATAGCAATAGCAGGATTTTTTTTATAAAGTTTTATTTTTAAGTGAAGAGCATTACAAGTTTGAAGGTTTGTATAGTTTTTTGTGCATGCGGCAAAAGAACACTAGGTTCCCGTCCCTAGGTTAGGTCCCTACCTAAAATAAGGTACCAAAACTCTCTTCTTGAAATGGTATTCCATTATTTGCTATTTTAATATAAAATAAATAGTTTTCAACTAATCAGTAACCATAATTAGTTACTATAATATATCATAATATTTACTTTTTTTATACATAAACAAAATATTCGACGGTCCCTACGTATAAAGCGACATGTCAAAAATGGCATTTTTTTTTTATTGCATAGAATGCTATAGATTGCCCGTAAAAAACATCTTCTTTTTTATTTTATTGATTGTATATAATTAAAAAGTAAGAAATTAACTCATTTGTCCTATAATAATATTCTTTAATTACTATATCGTAGTATAACCAGACATGTCTGAAATGACATGTCGCTTTATACGTAGGGAGCGTCGTATTGTGAAACTAGGATTTTGATCATAATACATTTCATGATCAAAATCCTGAATATGTTTGATGAAAATACTTATTTTCATCAATAGTTGGACAATGACAAAATGGTGAGTCGATTTTATCATAACGTTGGGTTGATTTTTATTCGAACTCCTAAATTTATTCATAAGCTGCCCTACACTTAATTTTATGTTACGTCGGGTGGCCGACAAGCATACGGTCCGCCTGATGTAAAGCGGTTACCGTAGCCATATTAACGAGCGTAACATAAAACATCGCTCGCGCGCCGCTACCCCCGCTGCCAACTCCATCTCTTTCCTTTCTGGTGACCTCACTCACTCGCAGATTAAGTTGACTTTGGTTCAAACATGTTGATGACCTACTTACACCCCAAAAATTCCACAACGCTTAGCTTTATTATAGAAAATGACCAAACTTATATTTTTTTTACAGTAGTAAAATATAATGACGGTAAACGCACTGAGTTATCAATAATTTACTATGAAGTCGGATTTCCAATTACTCAAATTGTTTAATTAATAAATTAGGATTCTGGAAAGCTGTCTTATATGTTTTGTGTTCTCTCGTGGAAGCTTGTAATTGGTGTTTGTTAGTACATATTGTTTATTCATGCATGAAATTGTTGCCCGAATTCTGTAAAATATAATAAGCAAATTAAGGATTTTGAATAATATCTCGAAGGAGCTCAAGATGATGTCTATTACATCACATTCCCACATTTCATCAAAATACAAGTACTTTAAATAAAATCTTAATTACTCCACGTATAATAGAAATGTTAAATTATCAATAGTATCAATAGTATCTAATATATATACAATTCTCGTGTCACAATGTTAGTTACCATTCTCCTCCGAAACGGCTTGACCGATTTTTATGAAATTTTATATACATATTCAGTAGGTCTGAGAATAGGTTGGTATCTATTTTTTATGGCAAAACAACGTTTGCCGGATCATCTAGTAATTTATAAAATAACTGGCTCTCTCTGAAAATTCATTCAGAATGACTACGAATAGGCTCTCATAGAGTGAATTTTTTTTTATCATTTAGATAGGTAATGACACTATGGTATTGTTAAATACAGATATGTATTGTTCTATCAATAATATGAAAAGATAATAAATACACGTTTCATTATTATTAATATCTCACTCTATGAGCGCCATGTTGTGAACGTGAAAGTGAATGTACGGTAAATGGAAAAGTAGAATTGTTTGTTTGTTTGTGAAACTTTGTTGTATAATAGCACAAATAGAAACTACAAATAAATAAGCAACTTAAATATTAGTTTGTTTTTATTTACTATTAGTATTTTGTTGTTACATGTATATCTCTTATGTAATTGACAAAAAACATGTAATAATTTAGATATATATATATATATATATATATATATATATATATATACATTTAACTTAAATTAAATTATACAATGGCGCGGATTTATCTCTATTTCCAGTCAATCATAGAAGAATGGTTGAAATCCTTTCAACACATATTAATTGGTTTGACGCATTACATATAGAATTTTCGGAGAGAACCATTTCATTTTATAAACTATTAATGATACCATTTGACAGAGCTCGTGAAGACTTACAGGATCAGTCTTGTATAGTTTAAAAATAAACGAGTGAGATCACTTATTGTTAATTTTAAACTTTCGCGTTGCATGATTTATGAAAATAACAACGGGAACAATGCGATCATGAAAAGGGTATTTACATACCTGTATTATTGCCTGACGTTTCGACCAGGTTACACCGGCCGTGGTCACAGGCTGACTGTCTCAGCGATAAAGGTATGTAAATACTCTTATGCATGATCGCGTAATTCCCGTTGTAGTTTTCATAAATCAGTTATCATTTCCAAAAAAATAACCTAACCTATACAGGATAGGTCAGGTAAATTTTTTCCTCGGTATTAAGTTCACGCGGGCGAAACCGCGGGCGGTAGCTAGTGTACAATAAAGATGCTTTTATCTGATAGGCAAACGTGGGTCGACGGATATGGAATGCCTTATGTTAGAAGGCAGGTATAGTTATTTTTGTCGTGAATGTGAGGAATTTGAGTACGCTGCACAAAGCCTTTGTTTCTTACTAAAAATCTTTACTTAACTTATCCTTACTAAAAACAGATTTACCGCTATTCATTTTATTTATGTAAATTGCACCCGAGACATTTTATAGTGCTAAGTATTGTCACTACTTGTACATTCTACGCTCCAATGATTTTGGCGAAGTTTACAAAGTAGTTGTTACGGTGAGGAAAAATCTACCTAAGTCACATATTATACTTATTACTTTTGGGGGGTGTGAGTTAATCATCAGAATCCATAGAGCCAAAGCCAATCTCGACTGCACGTGGTTCATCCTGCTTACAAAAGAGGCTCTGGCACAAAAAGAGGTACTGCATGTTACGCCCGACTGGAAAAGTACGTCCACCTCAAGACCGCAGCCAAAACAATAGCACGTGTGAGAACAGCTGGGGTGCTAGCACCCGAGTAATACTCGTTTAATGCATGTGTTTTTTGGCTATGGTAACCGCTTTAAATCTGACGGGTGTACGTGCTTGGCATCCGACATTTTAAAAAAAATTGAAACTGTGTGTTAGGTCCCAATTGTACGTAAATTCGTCTCCTAAAATCTCCGAATAAAGCTCGGTCGTCCAAGTGCTATTTTCAATGAACACTATAAGAAATTTCCGTGTGGTGTCCGGCAGACTAGAATAGAATCACTCCGTCTCTTCCCGTGGATGTCGTACAAGGCGACTAATGGAAATCTAAATATATAAAAGAAGAAACTGACTGACTGACTGACTGATATATATATCAACGCACAGCCCAAACCGCTGGGTCTAGAGATTCCAAATTTGGCACGTAGGTTCCTTATAATGTCTAGGGGTGCACTAAGAAAGGATTTTTCAAAATTCATCCCCTAAGGGGGTGAAACGGGGGTCCAAAGTTTGTATGGGGAAAGAAGATTAGTTGGACTATTTTATCCGAAACTTTACATGAGTACTTCTATAGATAAATGAGTAAACACGTGTTTCAGGATTTTTCAAAATTCAACCCCTAAAGGGGTAAAATGGGGCGATAGAGTCTGAAAATCGTCATAGGTATTGTTTTTATGGTTTATTGGGTCGTTGATTACGAAAACAACAACTATTTTATAATCCAACATAGCCGACGTGTCATAAAATCACCCTTGAGGGGATCCGATGGGGTCGAAATATATAAAAGAAGAAACCGACTGACTGACTGATATATAAATCAACGCACAGCCCAAACCACTGGGTCTAGAGATTCCAAATTTGGCACGTAAGTTCTTTATGATGTCTAGGGGTGCACTAAGAAAGATTTTTTCAAAATTCAAACCCTAAGCGGGTGAAACGGGGGTCCAAAGTTTGTATGGGGAAAGAAGATTAGTTGGACTATTTTATCCAAAACTTTACATGAGTACTTCTATGAATAAATGAGTAAACAAATGTTTCAGGATTTTTCAAAATTCAACCCCTAAAGCGGTAAAATGGGCCGAAAAAGTCTGAAAATCGTCATGGGTATTGTTTTTATGGTTTATCGGGTCGCTGATTCCAAAAACAACAACTATGTATTTTATGATCTAACATAGATGACGTGACATAAAATCACCCCTGTGGAGATGCGATGGGGTTGAAATATCTATAATAATAAAAGGCTTTGTCCTCACTGACTGACTGACTGACTGACTAATCAACGCACAGCCCAAACCGCTGGGTCTAGAGATTCCAAATTTGGCACGTAGGTTCCTTATGACGTCTAGGGGTGCACTAAGAAAGGATTTTTCAATATTCATCCACTAAGGGGGTGAAATGGGGGTCCAAAGTATGTATGGGGAAAGAAGATTAGTTGGACTATTTTATACGAAACTTTACACAAGTACTTCTATAGATAAATGAGTAAACACGTGTTTCAGGATTTTTCTAAATTTACCCCCTAAAGGGGTAAAATGGGGTGAAAAAGTCTGAAAATCGTCATGGGTATTGTTTTTATGGTTTATCGGGTCGCTGATTATGAAAACAACAACTATTTTATAATCCAACATAGCCGACGTGACATAAAATCTCCCCTATGGGGGTGCGATGGGGTTGAAATGTCATAATATGAATATGGGTGTTGATTCTATGGTTTTCTGGGACGACAATTACGAAAATGGCATCAATTTGAAAATATAACATAGTGGACACGAAATTACTTAAAAGGATTTGTCAAATTTTACCCCTAAAAGGGTGAAACGGAGGTCCAAAAATTGTGTAGGGAAACGAGATTGGTTGGACTATTTTATCCTAAACTTTACACGAGTACTTCTATAGATAAATGAGTAAACGAGTAAACACGTGTTTCAGGATTTTTCTAAATTTAACCCGAAAAAAGGAGTAAAATGGGGTCAAAAAGTCTGAAAATCGTCAAGGGTATTAGTGTTTTTAAATTTTATCGGATCGCTGATTACGAAACAACGATTTTAAACTTCACCGTGGCTAACGTGACCATCATCGTGTAATTTTTTTAAGCTTCGGTTTATCCTTTTTATGCTGATGGAATAAGACTTCTTTCTGTGTTGACTGAAGTGTTATCCTAATAAGTTTTTAAATTTGTATTTGGCATCAATCAGTGCTTACGATCGCGGGCGGCGCGGCGAGGGCGGGACGGGTGTAGTAGGCAAGATCTTAAATCCGTATTTAGTACAATTAAAGGTGCTACATGGAGGTGGTTGCTTTGCGTGTTAGACTTGACTTAGATAATCTAAAATGCCCGAATTTTACGCGAGCGAAGCTGTAGGCAAAAGCTAGATAATAAAAGGCTTTGTCATCACTGACTGACTGACTGACTCACTAATCAACGCACAACCCAGACCACTGAAGCTAGAAACCTAAAACTAACTTTGGATATGTGTTCCCTATACAATGTAGGCGCGCACTAAGACGGGATTTTCCGAAATCCCACCCCTAAGAGGTTAAAATTGGGGTTGAAAAAAAACCCTCTTTTTAGAAATCGATTCACCTACTATTTTGAGACTTGGTGGAATGGTTGTTCATAAAAAAAGGGGATGTTTATGGGTAACTGATTAACTTTTGACCAGCGCCCAGCCAAGAAATGTCTAAAAATGTTATATTTATATTTTAATTAATGGGGTTATCCATGAGGGTTCATCGCTCACCTCATCCCCGTAGTTACCACCGGAGGTTGTGCATCGCGCGCTTAGAGCGTAAAAAAAAACGGTTTCCCTCAAATGAAGATAAGTACCGACTTTATGGGGTATGCCTACTTAATATCAGAATTTCGGTATTTTTCAAACAATGACATCAATATTGGCTAAATTTATACTTGTGGAAGATGTGAGAGGAGCTGGCCTGTTTCGCTCCATCTCCTACCACTTGCATGGAACAGAGGTACACCTCTGATGATGCACGAACCTCCTGATGACACATCATCAGGAGGTTCGTGCCACCTATTGTTCACTAATTAAACAACTGGAACAATGAGTTACAGTTGTTGAGTGAGGACGGTAAGGGATGCGGTCTTGAGGAATCTCTCTTTATATTTCCATTCCCATTATTGCATCAGACCACCCCGTTCAATTTGAAAGACTTCAATTGCCCATAGAGGTGTTTCGCTATGACCATTAACCAAGCTCAGGGGCAGTCTCTAAAGGACGCTGGGGTTGACTTGAGACAGGACTGCTTCTATCATGATCAGTTATATGTAGTTTGCTCACGAGTAAGTTCTCCTGGAAGCCTTGCAATTTTTCCTCCTGGTGCATGTGCCTAAAATATTGTTTACCGGGACGTCGTAACCTAAATGGTGTATGTTTGTAATAATGGTCAATGTCAAACAGTCCTGTATGGGTGAAAAATTAAATATCTGGAATCTTAACAAAAATAGACGCAAATCAGGAGTGTTCCCGTAGCGAAGCACGGGTACTTTGCTAGTATAATATAAAAGAGGAAACTGAGTGACTGACTGATATATGTCAACGCACAGCCCAAACTACTGGGTCTAGAGATTCCAAATTTGGCACGTAGGTTCTTTATGATGTCTAAAGGTGCACTAAGAAAGGATTTTTCAAAATTCATCCTCTAAGGGGGTGAAACGGGGGTCCAAAGTTTGTATGGGGAATCAAGATTAGTTGGCCTATTTTAATCGAAACTTTACACGAGTACTTCTATAGATAGATGAGTAAACACATGCTTCAGGATTTTTCAAAATTCAACCCCTAAAGCGGTAAAACGGGGTGAAAAAGTCTGAACAACGTCATGGGTATTGTTTTTATGGTTTATCGGGTCGCTGATTACGAAAACAACAACTATTTTATAATCCAACATAGCCGACATGACATAAAATCACCCCTGTGGGGGTGCGGTGGGGTTAAGATGTCATAATATCGATATAGGTGTTAATTCTATGGATTTCTGGGACGTCAATTACAAAAATGGCATCGAATTGTAAATATCAATCCTTAAAAGGGTAAAATGGGGTCAAAAAGTCTGAAAATCGTCATGGGTATTGTTTTTATGGTTTATCGGGTCGCTGATTACGAAAACAACAACGATTTTAAAATTCAACGTGGCTAACGTGACCATCATCCTTTATTAAGGTGCGATGAGGTTGAAATATCTATATATCAATATGGGTGTTGATTTTAAGTTTTCTGTGATGTCAATTATGAAAATGGTATAGATTTGAAAATATGACATAGTGTACACGAAATTAATTATATAGATTTTTTTAATTTTACCCCTAAGAGGGTAAAACAGAGCACCAAAGTTTATATGGGGAAACAAGATTAGTTGGACTATTATATTCTAAACTTTACATGAGTACTTCTATAGATAAATGAGTAAACACGTGTTTCAGGATTTGTCAATATTCAACCCCTAAAAGAACAAAATAAGGTAAAAATCTGAAAATAGTCACAGGTATTGTTTTTATGGTTTATTGGGTCGCTGATTACGAAAGCAACAACGATTTTAAAATTCAAAGTGGCTAACGTGACCATCATCTCCCAATCGGGTGCGATGGGTTTGGAATGTCTATATATAAATATATGTGTCGTTTTTGCGGGTTTACGGAATGCCAATCCATACTAATATTATAAATGCGACAGAATGTCGGTTACCTCTTCACGCTTAAATCGCTGGACCGATTTAGATGAAATTTGGTTGAGAGATACCTTGAGTCCTGGGAAAGGACATACCTATGATAGTTTTTATCCCAGAAATTACCTGTTATTGTTATTTATTGTACCTGTAGGGCGGTTCTATGTTCGACGGTATGTATTTTTTAAATATAGTTTCAATGATTTCTTCTCCGTTAATTGAATAGCAATTTTAATCATTCTTATTTGTTTGAAAGGGCACACTATTCAAGTGGTCCCATATTAAACAAATCAGGATCTGATGATGGACTCCCTGGGAATTCGTGAGAAAGGGTTGAAATTTATAGGCATGGACATGGATACAGTAATTGACGAGTTTTCTGATGTTATTAGGTTACATAATTTGCATTTGGAAGTCATCGTGTGATACTGCTGAGTTGATGAGGAACGGTTAGGCAATAGAGTTGAGTACTTCTTAATTAAATAAATTAATGTATTTTCGTCTAGAAGGCACCATGTCACTACTACTTACCGATTATTATAATAAATAGATAAAAAAATATTCACTAAAAAGAAATAAACTTAAAAAAAAATAAACTAACTACAAAATCCTGACAAGAAAAAGCCAAAAATAACTAAACTACTACCTACCTTCTGAGATTTTTGAAGTCGGTGTTATTTTTTTAAGTTAGATTTATCCTTTTTATGCTGATAGATTAAGACTTGTGTAATCCTAATAGGATTTTAAATTTGTATTTGGCATCAATCAGTGCTTATGCGATCGCGGGGGGTGCGGCGGGAGCGAGGTGTATTAGTTATCGGGAAAGTTCTTGCATCCGTATTTAGTACAATTAAAAGTACTACATGAAGGTGGTTGGTGTATTCATCATCATGAAACTTTGTACACATATTCTTTTCTAGGAAGGACATAGGATACTAAAAAAAGTAAACGCGGGCGAAGCCGCGGGTGAAAGCTAGTACATTATAAAACATCGATCAGGCCTCCCCAACCCGTTTGGCCAGCGTGGGGAGTGTAGGCCAAATCCTCCTTCTGTCTAGGACGGACGAGAGAGAGTCGTGCTCCTGTAGTGGAGACTAACATGACCTGATTATGATGATGAAATAAATGATTCACCGATTCTTGAAACAACGAGTACAAGCTGTTTTATCAATACGACTTGTTTATTTTATCAAGCCCACTCAGACGAAGTTGCGGGTTGCTGCTAGTAATTAATAATTTAGGATTTAATATCCTCTAATTTACGTTGTTGTTTATTTATATTATTGTTTTGTTTTTTTATCGTTAACAAAGTCGCCCACTTATTAATTAAGTTAATTTAATTATTAAGGACTAACCACCTACTCTTTTAAATAAAAATATATGAACGGAACGCTTCTCGAACCTTTCTTTTTCATTAAAGCGTGAGTTTATAATACTTTATAATATTACTATCAAGCTTATGGGGTGTAATGTTTAAAAATTTTAAGTGGTTGAAAAGGAAAAGTAAGTAGATAAATTGAAGAGTAGAATGAAAATAAAGGTAGAGAGAGAGTAAGTAAAGTAATAGTACTGAAACCTGAAATTGGAAGTATAAGTAACAGTAAGGTAAGAGACCCGCTTATGGTAAGCGCTCTCTCAGTATAAGTTTAGTACACAATTCTGAGGGTGGGAGGTAAATGAAAGTTACAAATCGCCAGACAGAGTTTATTCCTGTGGTTCAAAACCTCTCCATTGTCTCCCACATACAAATTCACATTTCATATATATTAAAAGCTAATTTTACAATTTTCGGTTAACAAAATATCTAATGGGCGCCAGACCTGTTTATGCCAGGTCAAAAATACAGTAATTAAAAGCAGCGGCAGAGCAAGTTACAATTTAGTTTCTCAGGGCGATGAGTCGGAAAGCCTACATTCTTATTGCGATCATAATATAGATGGTTTGGTACAGAAATTCACTATTACGGCAAAAGTCCACATAAATTGCTCGATCAGTAACACCACTTAGCTGTATGCAAGCGATACGGTCTTGAAGCCGCTGTATCAAGCTGCCCCGAGTGTCGGAGTGGCTCGGACTGCGTGCCACGTCACCACTGCGCAGTCAGTCTCACGACCGGAGTGAAGAGGAAGAAGAAGAGGGTATATTAAAAACCTCCCGACTGGAGGTTCGATCCACGGCCTGGGGAATAGCGCGGCCGAATGGCGCCGCAGAAAGCGCGTTGATGCCCGCGCTGCAGGTTGCGCGAGGAGCACCGTCAAGGGGAACGCGACAGGATATGCACGTCGAACCCGGAGTGACGTAGTCCACGGTTCTATCGAACGAGGTTATGTGGACCGTCCCGGGCGGGCTGATTCGTCAGGCGCTTCGGGCTGACGTCCAATTCGGGTGCCCGGAATCACAGTCTTCGACGTGTCCTGCCGACGTTCCGAGGGTCTGGTGACTTCGACTAGGGTGCTCCCGACGACAGAAAAAGGCCGCCCCGAGCGCGCGGACCCGTTTTGTCATTGCCACCAATCCCCACTCCACAATGTATATGGAATCTTCCAGAACATTAAAGATACCTCCTTTTAACAATAACAAAATTATTTTTTTTTTTTAGAATTTCAATAAATCTATTGCACGCTTCCGCCACCGACAATACGTTAGTCTAGTGTCAACGCCAACGCGTCTTTTCGTAAACTTGGCAACCACCTTCAACAAATCACATATTACTGAAACTAACAGAAGCGACCATCACAACTTGAATTCGGAAGCCGAATCACGCACTCCATTCACGAATGGAACTCTCCAGGCTTCTTGCCTTCCGTCACAAAGCACGACAGCTAACAAACACGAGTAGAAAAATCAAAACTACTTTAAGATTAAGATTAGAACAATAGGCTAGATTATTCCATTCGTAAACGAAAATCTCCCAAATGGTTTCCTTTCAAGGGAAAATCCAACTCGCGCGTCAATTCCTCTCAGCAACTCCAATATCCCTTAAAAAAAATGATTAACGAATATCTAAATCTACGAATGAGAAACAAAACTTTCGAGCCGACTATCAACAAGTACGGGCTTCCAGGGTCCGCAATCCTGCAAAAGCCAAAATTAGATCAGCTGTCGGAACAGCAGACTGTCAAACGAAAAGTCAACATCTCTCTTCGTAAACAAGAAATGTTTACACATTCCTAAAACAATGTAATATGTATTTAAGCCTGAAATTAGTGCCACAATTAAAAATTCACGCGTTACAATATCCCCCAAGCCAGGAAAAATTTGCTCCTGCAAATTTCCTGCTGTCCCCAGCAGTATACTCCTGAAACAATACTGCCATCCATGAAACGAAAAAACCAATGAACAATACTCTGCCTTTACGAATATTATAAAAAAAAACTAAACCTATGCGACGATTTGGTAGAAAGATAGGTAGGTCGGATATGATATATGACATGGGATGAATATAAATAAACTAAGTAACTGGGCTATTGTTGTCTGAAATAAATACTTTATAATACTATAATATAATCTCGAACCAAATTCATACTCCTATCATACATGGTCTGTGTCATGGTTAGAGAAATCAGGAAAATAAAATTAAAGTGTTTAAAGTAGACCCCTGAAGAAAAAAATAGTATACACTGACTCGCTACCCAATCCACAACAACTACAAACTTCCTTTTCATACTTTCTCTTAATCAAATCAATCAATCACACTGTCTCTCTATCATTCTTACCTCTAATCACCAGCATACCTGCATCCATAAATATTAAAATGACATAAATAAGTTTGTATATATGGGAATAAATTATAAAATATGTTAACTCCTTATTAGATAATTTACCCACTTAAGATGTATTGAGTTACTCTATTCAATTTTAGAGATAACTCGTAGTCTAAAAGCTTCCCCTTATTAACCAATAAGTTATGAGTGAAAACCCCAAAAAAAGTTGTAAATGTAGTTAATGTTCATCTAGTATCCTAAATATTAAGGCTTATTTAATGAGTTATGACACCGCTCTGATATAGATGCACATTAAGTATGAAGGAATAACCTGAGTCATTGTTTACAAATTACAAGGACTCACTCGCTTGAGTTAAAGTTATTCATGAAAAAGGTTAAAGTCTGTATACTAAGGCTTATGGCTTTATTTTATAAGTAGCCTGCACCGCTTGTACTATTGCAATCATGACAATTAAAATAAATAAAATATTTTTCAATGTAAATAAATAAATATTGGTATTTTAATATATACTGAACATATAAATAATAAATATACATGTCTTTTAACTTTCCTCGCTCAGTCTACCAAATCCACCTGATGGTAAGCTTCCCTCCACCTAAAATAATTTAAACTCAAAATATAAAAAATCAAGTCAGTGCAAGTCCTTTGTACTGACTTGTTTGCCTCATTCTTCCAGTGATCATTCCTAAAATATTCCAACAACCAGGACCAATCTTTTCCTAACCATAATTAATCTCTACACGTCCGGGTATTTGGTTTGCTTAATCCATACAGTAATACATTCCTAACAATTCCGACGACCAGGACAAATCTTCTCCATATCAAAATTATTCCCTACACGTCCGGGTAATTGGTTTGCTGAATCTAAACCACCCGCACAAAGTGATGAAAAATGCACCACTAATACCCCTATGGATCAATGAGTCCTAGGAGTTGCCGATAGACAGGTAAAAACATAAAAAAAAGAATTGTCTTTAAAACAAAGTAGACAACCCTATAAACACCAGCCTACCCAATGACAACTCAAGCTAGGTTAGTCTCTCAAGGAACCAAAAAGAAAAATAAGAAACGTTTTCCTAACGTCCCCTAAAAATAATTGCTTCATCTATAAGATGACTCAATTAAAAGAAAAAAATATATAAAACCCCGTCGAAGAAAATCCTGTTGAAAACCTGTTCGCTGAAAAAATTTAAAGAATACATCGCCTATATTACGGTAATAAAATGGAATGTACTGAATGGACACATGGAATAAAATGTACATTTTAGTTATGCACCATTAAAAAAATAGCAAACTACCAAATACCCAATAACATCATCTCAAAAAAAACAAACAAATCTATCCGTCCCGGTAAAATTGGTTGACTAGATTAATCAAACTAATTCTGCCTGGTTGTTCAAACCCTGTCATAGCAAAAAAAAATATTATAAGCTGAAGCACCCACTACACCTACATACTCAACTAAGGAAGTCCATTTAAAATTCTCAAATATTTATATTTAATAATTGTGAGCACATCCAAAATTATAATATATTTTCTCAAGTAATGTCAAATTAAAAAAATATTACTGGTCATTAAAAAAATAATTAATAGTATTGTAAATAACCCTTCATTAAAAAATATATTTTTCCTGTAATAAACACTAACATATATTTTACATACCCTTTACTTATGTCAAAATAGTGACAACAAAGATCACCTATAAATCAACATAAATGAGTATATGTAAGTGAAAAGCCTTCCCCAGCAGCAAGCCAAAAGCATCTCCCAGCCAAAAGTCAAAAGGGTGTCCTAACCGCATGCCTACCAATATTGTTTTCATAACTATAACCAAAAAAACTCTTTTTAAATTTAAGCACCACATAAAAATTTAAAAATACTATAAGAACCGAACTCCATGATATAAAAAAATATGGGACCAATCTGGAAGTACACTATTCAAAATAAAAAAAATCTTCAAATCCGTTCACCAATGCCGGAAGTGATGAAGCAACAAATATAAAATAAAATACAACCAAATTTAGAACCATTACTTCTGAGTCGGTTAAAAATATCATTTTGTACTAATGATGCTTTGTAAAAAAAAATCCCTACCAAACTCATCAACTAATCAAGATAAAATCCAACTGTGAACCTTCTTAAGTGAATTTATCATGTAAATTTCAAGATAAATAACAAAAAAAACACAATTGTTTCATAATTTCCGAAAAAAAATCCACCCTATCAATATTCATATACTTCTATACCAATACTATAGGTTGTGTATTAATATTGGCATGCAGCACTCACTGTCAACACTGTTTAAAAAATTACCCCCGAGGACAACCACTTCCTGAACTATGGAAACTAAATTCTGCTATATAAAAATAAATTCACCCGACCGCACCAGAACCGACTTTGTATTAATAATATGAAATATAAAGAGTGTATCGCAAGCCATTCTTCAAATATTAAAATTTAAGTTTAACTTTTATGTAAATAATAAAAAATTATGATCGCAACAAGTTACACTTGAGTCTCACAATAAATATGCCGTTGATAAACAGGTATTCAAGTATTTCAGAAAAAATATTTGATCGCTACAAATACACACAAATTTCAAGACAGATATGCCCTCAATAAATTAAATTCACTTGAATTTCTACAGAAGTATGCCCTGATAAAGAGTTAAAATTTAAAAGTTAAAAAAAACTTAAGCGTTAAACAAAAATATGTGTTCCCCCTGAGTACACTTGAATTTAAAAAAAATATACCCTCTCACTATAAAAAATTAAATTTCAGTTAAAATAGTATTTGCCGCAATAAGTTACACCTGAATTTCAAAATAAGTAAGCTAAAATAGTGGTACACTGTTACACTGCTACAATAAGTTACACTGTTATACTAAAACGCAGGTAGTTACACAGTATGGAAAAACATTTCCTAAAAAAAATGCACAGTAAATTTTAAACATAGGTTAAACACAATAAATATTAGGTTAAATCAATACAAAACCAATACACAATTTCATAAAATTAAGGTATGATCGCAATAAGATTTACCAGTTAAGCGCCACTGTAATGTTTAAAAATTTTAAGTGGTTGAAAAGGAAAAGTAAGTAGATAAATTGAAGAGTAGAATGAAAATAAAGGTAGAGAGAGAGTAAGTAAAGTAATAGTACTGAAACCTGAAATTGGAAGTATAAGTAACAGTAAGGTAAGAGACCCGCTTATGGTAAGCGCTCTCTCAGTATAAGTTTAGTACACAATTCTGAGGGTGGGAGGTAAATGAAAGTTACAAATCGCCAGACAGAGTTTATTCCTGTGGTTCAAAACCTCTCCATTGTCTCCCACATACAAATTCACATTTCATATATATTAAAAGCTAATTTTACAATTTTCGGTTAACAAAATATCTAATGGGCGCCAGACCTGTTTATGCCAGGTCAAAAATACAGTAATTAAAAGCAGCGGCAGAGCAAGTTACAATTTAGTTTCTCAGGGCGATGAGTCGGAAAGCCTACATTCTTATTGCGATCATAATATAGATGGTTTGGTACAGAAATTCACTATTACGGCAAAAGTCCACATAAATTGCTCGATCAGTAACACCACTTAGCTGTATGCAAGCGATACGGTCTTGAAGCCGCTGTATCAAGCTGCCCCGAGTGTCGGAGTGGCTCGGACTGCGTGCCACGTCACCACTGCGCAGTCAGTCTCACGACCGGAGTGAAGAGGAAGAAGAAGAGGGTATATTAAAAACCTCCCGACTGGAGGTTCGATCCACGGCCTGGGGAATAGCGCGGCCGAATGGCGCCGCAGAAAGCGCGTTGATGCCCGCGCTGCAGGTTGCGCGAGGAGCACCGTCAAGGGGAACGCGACAGGATATGCACGTCGAACCCGGAGTGACGTAGTCCACGGTTCTATCGAACGAGGTTATGTGGACCGTCCCGGGCGGGCTGATTCGTCAGGCGCTTCGGGCTGACGTCCAATTCGGGTGCCCGGAATCACAGTCTTCGACGTGTCCTGCCGACGTTCCGAGGGTCTGGTGACTTCGACTAGGGTGCTCCCGACGACAGAAAAAGGCCGCCCCGAGCGCGCGGACCCGTTTTGTCATTGCCACCAATCCCCACTCCACAATGTATATGGAATCTTCCAGAACATTAAAGATACCTCCTTTTAACAATAACAAAATTTTTTTTTTTTTTTAGAATTTCAATAAATCTATTGCACGCTTCCGCCACCGACAATACGTTAGTCTAGTGTCAACGCCAACGCGTCTTTTCGTAAACTTGGCAACCACCTTCAACAAATCACATATTACTGAAACTAACAGAAGCGACCATCACAACTTGAATTCGGAAGCCGAATCACGCACTCCATTCACGAATGGAACTCTCCAGGCTTCTTGCCTTCCGTCACAAAGCACGACAGCTAACAAACACGAGTAGAAAAATCAAAACTACTTTAAGATTAAGATTAGAACAATAGGCTAGATTATTCCATTCGTAAACGAAAATCTCCCAAATGGTTTCCTTTCAAGGGAAAATCCAACTCGCGCGTCAATTCCTCTCAGCAACTCCAATATCCCTTAAAAAAAATGATTAACGAATATCTAAATCTACGAATGAGAAACAAAACTTTCGAGCCGACTATCAACAAGTACGGGCTTCCAGGGTCCGCAATCCTGCAAAAGCCAAAATTAGATCAGCTGTCGGAACAGCAGACTGTCAAACGAAAAGTCAACATCTCTCTTCGTAAACAAGAAATGTTTACACATTCCTAAAACAATGTAATATGTATTTAAGCCTGAAATTAGTGCCACAATTAAAAATTCACGCGTTACAGGGGTTATAAGTAATGTAACGTTAAAATAATCTTCATTGTCATCATCATTATCAGCCTGTATCTATCCACTACTGGATAAAGGTCTTTACTAATGTTTTCCATCATAATCGATCCTCCGCTATCCGCATCCACCCGCTTCCAGCTGCTTTCTTGACGTCATCAGTCCATCTAGCGGGGAAGGGAGGAGAAGGGGGAGGGGGGTCCAACGCTTCGGTGCGCCATGCGAGGCCTCCACTCCATGACTTTCCTCCTCTATCTGTCTTCCCTGACTTGGCAGATGTGGACGGCTCACTACCACTTCAGCTTGCTGATTTTGAGAGCTACCTATGTAAAATAAACTTATTGTATAATAATTATGTCCACTTATTCTTACTTGTCGACTTTTCTTAGTGTCTGTAAAAAGGAAACGCTTTATTCTTGTTTATAATTTAATGCACTATATTAGTGAATATTGTCTTATTTATTCATCATCCACATTGGATTCAAAATCAGCGCATACTGTGCGAATCCAGTAAAGTTTTCTGTCTCCACAGTATGGGCTTCTTCAATAAAGGTGTAATGTGCTTACCGTGATAACTGCTTACCGGGCAGGTATGCTAGTTTATCGCTCTAATGGTATAAGAAAAACTTATCACTACACTAACACAAAAGGGGTTTTTTTGAGTCCTCTCTATAGGTCCGTGATATCGAAGAGTTTGACTATATAGATTCACACGATATTGACATTTAAATTCATGAACATTTAAAAGATATAAGTATACAGATGAATTTAATCTATATATATAAAAGAAAGTCGTGTTTGTTACAACACTTATAACTCGAGAACGGCCGGACCGATTGCCATGGTTTTTGATTTGTTGGATTTGTTTCCGTCCCGAATAGCAGAATAACTCTTAAAAACATTGGAAAATTCTCGAAAAAATAAAATAAAAGAAAAAACATTTTCCCATACAAAATGTTCGTGGTTGTCGTCAGCCTGGCGCAACTCAAGGTAAAAAAACGACTCTATGAATCGGAAGCGAATTTGGTACAAATTCTGATTGTTTTCGCTCCCATTTCATACATTTAGAATTTATGCTATTTGTATGGCACATCCGTCTCTTAAACGTAGTGGTTACATTCTCTTTGGTTGTCGTAGCTGTCAAATGTGACGTTGTCGTACGTGCGTACGCCAAATGTATGCGTGCGTTCAGAAATGTATATTAAGCTCATTATAGAACAAATGTCATAGATTAAAAACAAATGTTAACTCTATTGGTCTCATTTTTACGTCTTGAAAGTTGGCTGTGATTTGTTTTGAAAACAGTTTTGTGGATTTAAATATTTATTGGTTCTAAAATATTTATGCGTGCGTTCAGAAATTTAAATCATGCTCCATAAATCTATATAATATATAAAATAATGTCGTGTCTTGGTCGGGAAAGTATGTGAACATTGAAAAATTGACGAAAGAATTAAATAAAAGAAAAAACGTTTTCCCATACAAATAGTGCCAGTTAAAAAGGATTGGAATATTTATTGATTGTTATGTAAATGTCAAATCGATTGGTCTCACTTTTACGTCGCAAATGTTGTCTGTGATTTGTTTTGGATTGAAATATTTATTGTTGTCAATTGGTACTTTTTTGTGACTTTGTAAAGTACTGAACTTATTATTTACCCACTGCTGGGATACGGGTCTTCCCTCAACCGAAGATGTTTAGAGCATACTCCAACACGCTGCTCAACTACGGGTTGGGCCACTAACTTGGCTTAAGGACTGCCATCTAATGATAAACACCAGGACCGACGGCTTAACGTGCCTTCCGAAACACGGACGAGCTCGAGATAACATAAACTCATCCATGAACAGGCTACGGTTGACGTTGCTTAACTTGCGTGTACAATTAGACTGACACGTGCCTCACGCCATCGTGCTTCTCTATTATTTTCTATTATTCATTGTATTAATTTCAAGAAATCATAAATTTTGTTCATATATATATGTACATCATGACATTCATTGACTGTTAGGCGGTACGAAGTTCGCCGGGACAGCTAGTAAATAAATAAATAAATATTGTCAGACAAATTACACAGCGCCATCTAGCCCCAAAGCACAGTATAAGTAATAGTACTAACGTACAGTATGGACACTCTCTGCCGCTCTCACTAGTCGACCTCACCTCCCCTATGGAACCGATTTGGAACCGTTCGCAAGGAATGCTACAACGTACGAATTGACGTCGCTTGTATTTTATTCTCCATTCAGTTTAAAATAATATGCGAGTATGTAAAAGATGAGAGTTATTTGTGCAGTGGATGGATTTCTCAACACATGGAAAGTAAAAAAAAAACAATTTGGATGGATGGATGGATGGATGGACGGACGGACGGACGGACGGACGGATTGATTGATGGATGGATGGATGGATGGTTGGATGGTTTGATGGATGGATTGGATGGATGGATGGATGGATGGATGGATGGGTGGATGGATGGATGGATGGATGGACTAGTGGGTGGATGGATGGATGGATGGATGGATGGGTGAATGGATGGATGGATGGATGGATGGATGGATGGATGGATGGGTGGATGGGTGGATGGGTGGATGGGTGGATGAATGGATGAATGGATGAATGGATGAATGGATGAATGGATGAATGGATGGATGGATGGATGGATGGATGGATAGATGAATGGATATGGATGGATGGATGAACGAGCAAACGAGCATTAGTTGATAAAAAATGCTATGCAATAGCTTTACCGCGGCAGTCCCCGAGTGTCACACGTTTTTTTTTCTTCACTACGCCCATCTGATGTGAAGCGGTTACCGTAACCATATTAACGCTCGCAACATTAAATATCGCTCGCGCGCTGCCATCCCCGCTGCCAACGCAGCAACTCCATCCTCTCTGGTGACCTCACTCACTCCCAGGAACACAACAACCCTCAAGGAAATTGTTATTTGACTGCGGTATTCTGTGAGGTGGTGGTACTTCGTCAGTCGGGCTGCTTAAAAAATACGCTATGTCCTACCTCTCTTTTCGTCAGAGCCTCGTCTGTCAGTCAGCAGGGTGTACCCCGTGCAGGTAAGATTGACTTTGGTTCAAAGATGTTGATGGACCACTTACACCCCCTTACATGTCCGACTAATAATTGTATAATGTCAGCCCTAGAGAACGTTGAGTGACGTTCTCTAGGGCATAGGCACGTGTACAGACGTCATTTGGTTACTACATGCAAAAGCGCCATTTTTGTATGGAGTGGCCGGGGTTTGCCCAAAGTAAGCGAAGCTTGTGTTATGGGTACTAGACAACTGATAAACATACGTAAATATTTTTTTTTTTGTAAATACATACTTATGGTACACAGAAAACACCCAGACCAAGACAAACAGACATGTTCATGCACACAAATGTTTGTTCTGTGTGGGAATCGAACCCACGAGCGTTGGTGTCGAAGCCGCGTCATTGACCGCTACGCCACCGAGCTCGTCAATGATTAGTCTTTTTACTATTAACAAGAAAAAGTTCAAACCTGACTACGGAAAAAGACTAAACAAGAAAAAAACACTCGTCCTATTGTAGTCAGTTAAAATGTAGCCTGTCAGCCGAGCCATAATAACGAATCGATTGACACTTTATTCATCAAAAACGGTTTATAATAATTGAACCCTGTTATGCACAATAGATCCAACCGACAAACTATGCCCAATTGAGAGATACACATAGCGAAACACTTCAAATCGAGTTTCAAATATTCGCAACAGATTCTAGCAGTTTGATGACATTCCTAAAACTTTAAATAGCCTTAACTTATAATTTTAACAAAAAAAAAACCGACTCCAAATATTACTCTACATTTAAGTATGTAGATACAGGCTGATGATGATGATGATGATGAAAAAAATATGTGACCAATCTGGAAGTATACGCTTTCAAATAAAAAAAAGTTTTTTTCAAATCGGTTTATAAATCACGGAGTAATTAAGTAACAAACATTGAAAAAAAAAATACAGCCGAATTGAGAACCTCCTCCTCCTTTTTGGAGTCGGTTAAAAAGTAATAAAATGTCGGTTGGATCTATTCTGCATAACAGGGTACCATTAAAGTTTAGGCGCTACGGAGTTTCATACGTAAATACAAACATAGATATATAAATAGTATTAAATACATAGACTGCTAAAATCATAAGTTCATAACCCTTCCTTTTGGCTTCACCGTAGTTAGGTGGGGTGTAAGTGGTTCATCAAGATCTTTGAACCAAAGCCAACTTCACCTGCACGCGGTGCACCCTGCTGATTGACAAACGAAGCTCTGGCGAAAAGAGAGTAGCATAATTGTAAGCTACCCGACTGGGGAATGTACCTCCATCTCACAGAATACCGCAGCCAAATAAGAATTCCCTTGAGGGTTGTTGTGTTCCTGCGAGTGAGTGAGGTCACCTGAAAGGAAGGAAGGAGATGCTGCATTGGCAACGGGGGTGGCGGCGCGCGAGCGATAATTACGCTTCACATCAGGCGGGCCGTATGCTTATCTGCCACCCGAAGTAGTATAAAAAAAAAAGGTTTTACTTAACTATGGTGAAAACTAGTATTAATATAATATAATAGTCGTCAGAAGCACTGACGACTATTATATGTAACGAAAGGGTCATTCACTATAAAGTTGAATCGATATTATAATAGAATGATATTGCTTTGCAGTCAATGTACAAAACATTATCACAATTTATTTAGTCGTAATTTACAAGCAACCAACAAAAATCCAATTATGGGGACGTACAATGTACAAATACGTGAAAACCTACACAATTTTCTGTTGCTTACCATATAAATTACCTTTTAAATAAGTATGAGATTATAGGAATGGCGGTAATGCCACGACAATTGAATTTAATAATAAATTATGATGGGAATAAATCTATACACACATGCATACATAAAATATATACTTATAAATAGAAGGAGTGTCTGTCTGTAACTTAGAGGATTATATGAATACTAGAAACAAAAGTCTGTCCGGTCTATTTTGTAAAGTTGCGGAACCGTTTTTGGTGAAATCAAATTATCCGTCCAGCCGATAGAAGAGCTCGGTGGCGTCGTTGCGCGTGTCAGTCTAATCGAACATCCAAGTTAAGCAATGTCGACCGTAGCCTGTCCACGGATGGGTTTATATTAGCTAGAACTTCGCAATGCTTCGGAGGGCATGTTAAGCCGTCGGTCCCGTCATTTGTCATTCGGTCCGATCGGTGTCGGTCCGGTTTGTTGTCATTATATGACAGTCGTTAAGCTAAGTTAGTGGCCTTTGGGCGGCTTGAACACACGAGACCTGTATCCCAGCAGTGGGATGAGTTCGTGTTGACGACGATGGCGCCATTTAGGTATTTATGCATCATGCGTGACAAATTTTAGCTCTCGAAGTTCTCGGTCCAGCCGTTTACGCTATGCATTCATCTGCTATATTACTAACGATCTAGTCAGGCTTCGCTAGCAAAAAGCAAAGAGTAGGCGTCCTGCACTGAGCTTTTCGATCCGTGATCCCCACTCTAGAACCTTTTTGCCCCAACCGCCACCAGTTCTACGACCTATATGCCATTTCAGTATGCTGATCTTTAAAGCTCTATCGGTAAATCAAGATCTATTATTGGTCTACTACGGATCTACTTATTTCTGGATCGATCGCGTAGAGATTTTTTGAGTATCATTTCATTGCATGCTGCGCAAGCTTCCACATATACGTGAGTGTCCCGTTTTAATTTATCTATAGTCAGGCTTGGATAAGTATTTCAATATTTTCTTATATAGGAACCTTAGAATTACGAATATCTAAAAAATGTGTCCAGTAGTACAAATAAATATTTGTTTACAATTTACACAGCGCCATCTAGTCCCAAATTACGCGCATAGGTTGTGTTATGGGTACTAGATAACTGATAAATGTACTTAAATACATTTTTTTTGTAAATACATACTTATAATAGACAACACCCAGACCAAGATAAACAGACATGTTCATGCACACAAATGTTTGTCTTGTGCGGGAATCGAACCGCGACCTCGGAGTCAAAGTGGCCATTGCTAACCATTCGACCACTGAGCTCGTCTACATTAAACATTATACATATACTCGTACATGATATAGTATACATTATATATTTGCATAATCCTTCATAAAATTATTATTTAATCTGTGATAATACCTACTAATAAAATATTTTTTCATTTATCAATTCTTGATAGCAATACCACACAATACATTTCTTTTTATTGCACCAAATACATGATGACAAAGTTGTAACAATGATTATAAGTAGCATTTTGTTATAAATTCATGAAAATTTGCCGTGTTTAGATGGCAAATCCACGCAAATCTTTGCATGCACTTTATTTTTGCAGTGAAGCAAAAACGACATAAGACTTAACAATTCCTGTTCAAATGTAATTCCGTTTGCATACTGCCTAAGAACAATATAAATACATATTATGTGTCTTTGTTTCTCTCCTGGCTTTAAGGTTGTCTAGCTAGAGATTGCTTTATCGATAAGACCGACTAATGTATTTATATATGTTTTTTTTTTGGTGCAATAAATAGTATTCATTCATTCCATAAGTCATGTGTTAAGCTCAATGTGCTCTTATCTATTCATTGAAATGAGTTTGTAACATGTATGGAATAATAATAGACATTACCTCTTGGCAATGTCATGTTAAAAATAAATGTAAAGCTCTCCAGGCAAGTACTAAGTAGTAAATACTGTGAGAGTGCATAATGCACCATGTGCATGCGCCGACGCAATGTCGCTCCTTACCTGAAAGTGCGCGTGGGCCGGTACACAGCGATCGTTAAATTTTACTGAGCTACTGCCTGGATGCGGTCATAATGAATATTGGTCATTCAATCATGACTTTTTTGTACTGTGACTCAATATAGTATTTCGGGATAAATAATAGTTATTTTCCTTTTTCGATCGAACATGTATAATGTCTTTTTGGTTTTATTATTTATTAGTATAGGACTTATTGTATTAGTAGTTTCTTTAAAAAATTTTAATCGTTGATTTTATCTGATACAGATATTGTGTACGTGAGATGCTAAATAATAAAACTTGTCAGTAACGTCTAAGTTGACATCATATATCATTTTCCGTGAATGTTTACACCTATAGATGCACTCTATCTGTAACCATTGTGGATAGAATACAGCGAGGTACACAGCCCGGCATATACTCGTATTTACCATAACTGCAAAAAGTTAGCGCTAATCAAAATCAATTATTGAAAGTTGTAGATAAAATATCTCCCTGTGTGCACGTATAATATAAATGCGTAGGTAAAGAGTAAGTGTTTAGTAGTCATTTTTTACTGTCGTGATGTCCGCCGGCGGAATGTAATCTATGACGTATTTATCATATAAAAAAATATTAGATTCCGTCGATTTGCTGACCTTTGACTTTTATTATGGAGAGATGCGTAGAAGTCGACAGGCCTTACAGCCCGCTTAATAATGTAATAGCTATCATACAAGTCTAGAGATGGGCAAAATGCCGGGCATTTACGATAAATGTCCAGAAAGTTCCCTATTTATGCCCAAAACTAGGCATTTACAGATACTTACTGGACACTTATTGTAAATGCCTGGCATTTTGCCCATCTATACATACGAACGATTTGAGAAACTATATTTTTGAAGTCAGTTAAAAATACAAATCAAAAGTGTGCCTTCTTCCAGCTGGAAATTCTTAAAATATTTGTAGTTGGATGTGCCTACGCCCACACGGTCACGACACTCGCGTCAGGCCGTACGCAAACGACAAATGACGCTGGCGTTCCCAGGAACAAACTACCGACTTATCTGATACAGTCAGTTCGTGACGAGCCTCCTCGAACCACCGCCACTTGTAATCGGTCGTTAGGCCGAAACTCCGCCGAGAATTCCGCAAGCGACTCTTGTTTGAATTTTTGATGAGCTAACTTTGCTATAAATCAACGCATAAATTTAAAGTCATGAAGGTGATGTTTATTGGAAGTTAAACGTCTATCTTACAAAGGTATACTCGGGGGAGCTGACGAGAACCGATATTGTTTAGGTTGTATTTGAGATTAGCATCGATTTTGGCCGTAGGAACTTGGAAAAAGCAAGATAATATTCCTTGTTTCATTGAAGTTTGGTATGTCACGAGTTAGATGAATGTGTCATCGTTTTATTAGGACGTAGAGCAGATATGTGTGCGTGTGTATGATTATCTATAAATTCTTTTCTAAATCACAGGGTTGTCACATCGTAATATACTACATGTTTAATATCTAGCTAAACTGATATGAATGAAATGTATTACAGAAAACCGCAGACATTTAACAGTCTCTTAATAATATTTTGTTGAGTTCCTATGATGAGTGAGTAGTCTTCAGCCCCATATTCGCTAACTCACTCGAATAAAGAAAATCTCATTGTTAAAGTACTACGTTGCTGCTTTGACAAAAATGTAGGAATTAATAAGTCAGGACAATGCATGTATTTTTACAATGTCGTTGTTGCCATCGTCAACCTAGTTAGCAAATAGGGAACGAAAGTTCCTGATGAGAAGGTAAAATCTAAACACCTGACTAAAATCGATCCAGCTACAGTAAAATAAAAAGTAAAAAATACAAAAGGATCGGGTCGGGAGGCAGACAAGCATACGGCGCGCCTGATGTGAAACGGTTGCCGTAGCCATATTAACGCTCGCAACATAAAATATCGCACGCGCGCCGCCACCCCCGCTGCCAACGCAGCATCTCCTTCCTTTCTCACTCGCAGGAACACAACAACCCTCAAGGGAATTGTTATTTGGCTGCGGTATTCTGTAAGGTGGAGGTACATTCCCCAGTCGGGTAGCTTACAATTACGCTCCCTACCTCTCTTTTCGCTAGAGCTTCGTTTGTCAGTCAGCAGGGTGCACCGCGTGCAGGTGAAGTTGGCTTTGGTTCAAAGGTGTTGATGAACTACTTACACCCCTGTAAAAACGGCTGTAAAAACCTATATACTCGTACCTACGTGTAGTAGTTATTGAGTGATGCACGTTCAAACATCTCTGAAAATGTTTGTCCGCGGGCTGTTTTAGCTTCTATTGCTCTTATAATGACCCTTCAACTTAACTATTCTTCAATATATTCTATGTACAGACATCGGCCCGTTACACTTCACTACTTAGTATAAAACAAAGTCGCTTTCTCTGTCCCTATGTCCCTTTGTATGCTTAAATCTTTGAAACTACGCAACGGATTATGATGCGGTTTTTTTTAATAGATAGAGTGATTCAACTGGAAAGTTTATATGTATAATATATGCATAACATAGTAGAAAAACTTATGATAATTTAGAGGTTTCTAATGTGATGTCGTAAATAAACACATTTTTTTGCTCTTTCATTGCAAACGCTGGCTGTAGTACATTTAGTATCAGCATTGCACCCGTGCGAAGCCGGGGCGGGTCGCTAGTATATTATAAAGTATACAGATTTAGTTCCATTATCTTTATTCATTTTCGCAATCATAATTATAGCTAAGTATAGAAAGTCTTTATAAGCTCCTCGATTCCGGTCGGAATCGCGGCACTGCCAAAAATTGCAGGTGTGCATAGCTGGGCGGGCGCTTCGAGGGCATGAGGGAAGATCGGCATCCGGCTCGCGGGCTAATCAACTAGTCGGAATGTGAAGTGCTCTCTGGTTACTGCCGACTAGACACGGCATTCAAGCCTGTGCACGAAAATTGCATTGCTGAAGTTCTTCAACAGAAAACTTTTGTTAGCGAACATTTCTAACACTACCATGTTGTATTATGTGTAGTTCTGTTTAAATAATAGACTGGATTTTACTCGCAACTTCGTATGGTCGCTATCCAACGAAATTTAAAAAATAATCTTGGATGCCGACGTCATAATAGTGGAAATTGGAGAAGTTCGATTGCATAGTTGCACGTGTTTTGTAAAAATACCTCCATGCCTTTCCTGAAGAAATCCATACTAGAATAAATATCTAGTAGTATATTGGAAAAATCTCTCATCATCATCAGGTCCATTTTAGTCTCCACTACATGAGCACGACTCTCTCTCGTCCGTCCTAGACGGAAGGAGGATTTTACCTGCAACTTCGTACGGTCGGTATCCAACGAAATTAAAAAAATATATTGGATGCCGACTTCATAATAGTTGAAATTCGAGGAGTTGGATTGCATAGAACGTATTTTGTAAAAATACCTCCATACCTTTCCTGAAGAAATCCATACTAGAACAAAAAATATCTAATCTATAGAAGTACTCGTATATCTCAATTTGTGAATTAAGAGTTTGCAGAAAAAAATATCTAGAAATGCTCTATAGGTGATCATTTTGGCTCGTATGTGCACATATTCTGCGAACTCACATGTGAGGATGAATTCTCTGTTGTCGTTGGCGATTGGTGTGATTATAAAATGAGACCATGAGTTTCATATCAAATAACTTCTCCGAACATAACCTATGTATAAACGGTAGAACTTATAAAGACGTACTTAGTTCTTAGACGTCCTAAGGAGAGCTTTGCCTCCATTTATGTGTTCCCATTAAGTATTAGGCTGTGTTAGGATGGCGAACGGTGAGATTATACAATGAGACCGTTTCATATCAAACAACTCCTCTGAACTCAAACCATGTATAAACGGTAGAAAGGACGGCAAAATCTTAATGTTTAGGATTAAATCATCCCCATAAAAATAATTTTATCCCCATAAATAAATAAATATTTATGACGACTAAATACACGTAGTCACTCAAGGTAAAAGAATAGCAAACAAATGAGAGTGACCTTGGATATAAACACGATTTTTTTCGTTGACGAACATTGCGAACTTCCTTAATAATTAAATTCCACCGAGAAAACTGAAACGTAAAAATACAAAATGACCAAACGAACCTTCGGAGTTCCATCGCGGCATAAACAGGATTGGAAGGGCGCAATTTGGCCGGTATTCAGAGTCGCGTTGCTGTAAAAGCGCGCCATATCTAATTATCGTCGGGTTACACCGCCCTTACCATGGGCTCGCAAATATTGTCGCCCGTCGGCCGCCCGACTGCCTGTACGCGTTTATTAAACGCGCCCGTGATACTTCCTTGAATCGGATACTACTTGAACAGAAATACAAGCCCTCCGTCGCTGAATATCATATTCTCAAAAGACCACATTCGCAAAACGTCATATTCTCATCATTAGACAAGTAGACCATTGCACTGTGAGAACTTCCAGTTTAAGTTATTCAAGGTTTATTCTGCGTCTAGAATATAAAAACCTTATGTGATATGGCCAGTTAAGCTGACCAGACCAGTTAATTGAAAATAAGCCCGGGCAAGTATGAGTCAGACTCACATACCGAGGCTTTCGGCTTTTCATGAACTCTGAAAAAATTAAGGTTTTAGGTACTTTACTAATGTCTAGGAAATAAAACAGATCAGCTAACAATTTTGAAAGCGATCGGTCCAATAACTAAGAAGTTCAAAATGGTGCCTACACCTAAATAATACACAAAACACATAAGGCCGTCTTTGTTGCAGAAGTAGCGTCACTCTAGTTTAATACTTTATTATTCGATACACGAAAAATTAACATGTATAAAATGTTTTATAAATTTTATGCGTTACGACACGTCGGCCACTCCGTTCAAATGTCGAGTCGTTTACTACTACATAAACAAACCAGATTCGTCTCCGAGGGGAGGTGAGGTCGATACGAGAGTGCGGCAGAGAGTGGTCACACTGTACTATTATTTATTCTGTCGCACATTTTCTGCAAATATCTTTCCAACAACAATAGTATTTTATGTTTTATCAATTTCTAAGTTACATAAAAACATGGTACTCTGTGTGTGATCTGTGTCTCCTTAAGTCTAATATTTTAAGTTGCCCGCGACTTCATACAAGCTTTCATCCCCTTTTTGAACCCTTTACGGGATAAATTGGATAAAAAAAACTAATTTATCTCTCATATTGGACCAAATTATACCAAAAAATCAAAATTAAAATCGAAAATCCACAGCTAAAAGTTTCTTCCAGGCAACCTTTAGGTATACTACGTCGGGTAGTAGACAAGCATTTTGGATTTAGCTGTGGATTTTCGCTATAAGTAATTATAGCGATAAGGCCGCCCGTTGTACTTTATAATCATTGTTACTACTTTGCCATCCTGTATTTGGTACAGTAAAGAGTAATGTATTGTATTGGTAGTATAAAAAAAAAACTAATTCAAAATCCAAACTCCATAATACAAAATCAAAATCCAAATAGGCTACGATCGACGTCGATTGACTTGCGTTATTATAAAACAAAAATTTACAAACAAATAATCTGAAATGAGTTACGCCGACACGCGTCGAATACCACCATACCGCGGTTGGTTCGCAGCTAGTAAATTAGTATTGCTTTAGCAATAAGTAAATTTGAGACGCTTCTTGGAAATAAATTTGTTTTTGAGGTGTTACTCCATTTCAATAATAAAAAAACATCGTATAGGTACTTCTATATTTTTCTTCTAAAATTTACGTCTACCTCTATCACGTCTAATTATATCAGATTTTTCGTATCATAATCTTCGGAGATAAGCGAGGAGGGAAAACGGTATATTTTTGAGATTTTCATAAAATGGGCAGACAGACAAAGTGATCCTATATGGGTTCCGATCTAAAAATCGTGGCTCGTACTCAAAACAACCTAAAGATTGTAAAATTTTCTCGAAAACCAATCGAAAAACGAGTAGAAGTAGAATAGAAAACTTTTAGGCTACATTTAAATCTTGTTTAGTTATATCGCGCATTATTGTTAAAAATGACTTTTAGCAAAAACTATCAGAATTACTATCAGAAAATGGCCTTTAGCAAAAACAGATCAGAATGGAGAAGACTGAAGGAGGCCTATACCAACACGGTAGAAGAAAGGCTTAGATGATGATGATGATAAGCAAAAACTAGCGATATGTTTTAAAATAAATACCTATTAACTAAAATAATTACGAGACCAAATGCGAACAAAGTCTCATCGTAAAAATAAATTGTATGGGCAGTAATACAGAAAATACTTTTTGTTTGTCGTTGTCCTATGGTAGGTAATAAATATTTTTCTAGATGACTTGAATTTACACCCGATTCAGTTTGAAATTCGGTGTAAGTAACGAATGATACTGTCGCATGGTAACTTTAGAAAGCAAATTTTATGAGTAAATAAATAGTAATTATTAATTTATAATTTCATTCTAGAAACCATTCAATAGTTGGGCGGCTGGCAAGGCTGTAACTGAATTACGGGTGACGTTTTTAAAGCTTTTTGATTGCTTCACAGCCAATCAGGACGATACTGCGTGTCACGTTAGCGGTGTATACTGCCTGCCTACCTACTCGCTCGATGCCATCATGGACCACGTTATTCAATTTAAAGTTGTCACTGACTGAAAGTCAATTCTTAATCCTATTGGAGGAATACAGGTCTAAATGCAATGCACCCCACCACGCTGTTCTACAGCAGGCCGGTGAATTCAAATCGCCCAAAGTGATTTAAGTTAAGAATGAGAATAGCCCGATCTGACAGATTAACATGCTCTTTGAAGCACGGAGGAGCTTGTTAAACTTATTTATCGTAGATAGATGGTATATAAGTCCCCAGGAATGATGATCTATGCAAATGAAAACTCAAGGCGAATATCAAATGTTTCAATGACAATTTATTTATTAGTACATACAGCATCACTACATGAAGCACCTTGAGACAAGACATACCGCAATGTAGCTTTTGAACAACAGTGCAATCAGTGATGCTGTAAACAAAAATATTAACTAAGGCGTATACAGATGGATATAGATGTGAACTATAAAATTACACACATACTACTAAAATAGAACAAAATACTTACATTTCAAAAACAAGATAAACACAATACAATGCAAAATAATAATAATAATAACACATAGCACAAAAGAGAAAATACAGTATCATTTTTTACAGTGCACTAGTATATGTTGCTAAGTGGATATGTCACCTTTATGAATAGGTACAGAATTATTTCCTGAGCTAGTCCAATCCAAATAGGTGAAAAAAGTAATTATAAACATCTTGATTTAGTCCCCAGTAGCGAAAATTTCTCACAACAGTGTCGCATGCAACTATTATAAGCCGGAAATATCGACATAGCCAAACATTTATAAACATGAACGATTTAATCTCCTGCCATACACGTGGACACGGTTTATTTCGGATTATTTCCTGTAAAACCGTTTAGCAGACCGTTTCAATCAATCACTCTTCACTAATTTAGTATGAGCGTCATTTGGCAAATTCGATTGCGTCTGCCATTGATGGCTAGTGAGAGAATAAAACAGCGGCGGCTGCCATTGACGACTGTGACAGAGCTTCCACGTCCGTTTCCCGCTTAATTAATCTCCTAAACTAAATTTAAATAGGTAGGTGCTCTATTACTAGCACACAGCGGCACTCGCCCGACTAAATTAAATCGAGCATTATTCATATTCAGGAATATAACGTTGAGAGCACTCGTTCCGACGTCCGTCATAAGTTTTATTCACACTTTTACCCCTGCATTTTTACTTGTAGAATCGCACTGTTAGGTTCTTTTCAATTATGAACTTTATTGCTATCGCCGTTGGTATATTATTGAAATATAAATACACTGGTTATAGCGCGAAGGTTAATTACGAAATTAAAAACTAAGAATTTTGTCCACTGATGTTATCGTCCCCTAAATCAAAATCATGCGTAGTTTTTGGTTATGCCTTTACTGCTGGAACACATGTCTACATTACGTTGATAAAATGCTTCTATGGTTAAAGTTATCGACCGTGAAATATGAAAATTATGTTTGGTAATTCAGCTTTACTTAGGTTGCGTGTTCCGTAGTTCAATGTTTAAGCTTCGATATGTTTAAGTACGAAGCCGGTCGGATGTAAAGTTAGCACCGGATGAGAAGTATATAAACTTTGTATCGTCTATATTTAGATAATGTGGTTTTGTTCTCGATTGTTGCGGTGATTTTTATCTGTGTTTTTGTTTATTTACGAGCTAAACTAGAAGACCGGTGAATGTCACAATTTTTGAGCCACATTATGTATCGGATAAAATAACTTAAATATTTTTAATATAAGAATATATAACTAAACTCATTACTAACAACATTACTAACAACAATAAACATAAATCTTTTTTGAAATCAGCTTTTATTAGTCATAAACAAAAAATAAATATTGATATGTATTTTGCTCCTCAAGCCAAGCCAAGTGAAATTATTTACCGTCATGTTGCCGCTGCCGCCATATTGGTTTGTAAATGACGGCATTTAGATAATCATGCATTGTCACGAAAACCCAATGCGTTTGCCTGGAATCGCATACTGGAAAATGGTTCAAATATAGCATGCAAATTTGATTGCCTACACCATGGTGAAACTAAATGAATATGAGAAACTAACTTCATTGAAATCACAACGACATGAATACGTCGCGTTGACTGCATTAATAAATAATATAAATAAATATGGTCAGACAAATTACACAGCACCATCTAGCCTCAAAGTAAGCGAAGCTTGTGTTATGGGTACTAGACAACTGATAAACATACGAAAATATATATTTTTTTGTAATTACATACTTATGATACATAGAAAACACCCAGACCAAGACAAACAGACATGTTCATGCACACACCTGTGTGGGAATCGAACCCACGAGCGTTGGTGTCGAAGCCGCTACGCCACCGAGCTCGTCATCAATAAAGTAGGTATGTATTTTTATTTAAAAGAGTTGTTAATTTACAATTTTTAGGAAACAATATAATCCAATATCTACAAATTCCATGGTCAGGTCCTAATGGTTCGGTACTGCTGTTTATTACTGTGCGATGTTCCCCATTATGCTGCACAATGTACCTCATGTACCCCTTAAATTGTACTAGCTAATGGATTCCCCCGTTAAGTACTAATACACAATAATAACAGAGGGGCTATGCTTTTACGTTTTTTATATACCTTATCCAATGCTTCTGCATATGGCACACCTTTTTATATCACTAAGGTGGCAATTAAGCACCTCTGATAAACTATTACCTAGGTCTATTACCGCTTGCAACACCAGGGGCTCCAAATACATCATTTGTGTATTGCCGACCCTGCAAAAAACCAATTCATGCTCTTTTTTGAAAACGCCATGCTGTAGTCTCCTGGGAAAACTTCAACAGCCAAGCATTTTTTTAAAAAGAGTGTTTTGTTGCGGCCCCTTCTGTTGCAGGCGTCCTAGTGCGGAGGAGAAAACAGCTCTAAAACCGTAAAGTTCGCTATATTCGTTTCAGTGTGTGAGAAAGAATTCAGTAAGTCTTACCAATATATATCTTGTGCATAACATTGCTCGCTAACACTTTCAGAAGCTTACTCCCTGACATGGACATAATCCTTTCCTCTAGCTAAGACAAGCTCTCTCCAAACTTTCTATGTCCTGATCAAGTTATCATTATGTTTTCCTATTCGTGACTCACTAAAATAGTTAAAAAAAAAATTAACCAATTCCATAATTCTATGGTTCGTCACAGAAATGAATTGCCCACATTTTTTGTGCATGAAGATATTAACTGTCATAGATATAATTTTGAAAATATATAGATATAATCTTGAGGATGAGATTACGAACCAGGACGAGTGACTCAAAGCAGAATAGGAGAACGACGAACAAGACGAAAGACCTCTTCAAAAGATTCTCCATGATAGATTCTGTAGAGGATCTACCAATTTCTTTGTGGAGCCACAGGGGCTCAAGCGTGTTGGTAACCTCTGAGTTCCCCACAATACAAATAGCACGACGTTGCGATAGATCAAGAGCATCAAGTAAGTACTTGGCGGAACTGTCCCAGAGATGAGAACAATACTCCACGCATGAGCAGGCTTGGCTTAGGAGTGAAGAACCTATGGATACACTAAAGCCTGAATATTATAATGTATTAAGGTGACAAGTTGCAAGATCCAGTATTTTACTTTCGTCGTCTGGTACCGGGGCGTCACCCACGCTTTGGGATACCCTACTCAGGGGAATTGACTAACTGTCTTCAATAAAGTATATACGAGTGATAGAAACAAACATTTTTCGTTGAAAAAATACGTGTATGTTAAGGGCCTTAATGGTATGTCATGGACACATGTGTTGGAGCACACGTTTCAGCCCACGAAATTCACACGGCTGGCTTCTTGCTACGCGCGAACGCGTCCGTAGCCCCGCTCATTACCGCAGCCCTCGTCTCGATGGTCTATCGACATGTTGAATATAAAAAACAATACCAACAATATGCTCCGTTATTACTATTGATGATTATTATAGATTTGAAAAGGTTTTCTGTCGGTTGTATTTTTAATTCCAGAGTGTAAGCTGCAGAACGTATAAAATGTTTGTATAAAAACCTCTGTGGATCACAATTTATTTACAGAGTTGTTTTTATTGACTTGTGTACTAACAGAGTTAAGGTACAACTGGCTTATATTCAAACCTTGGACTCACTGACAAACTCGAATCGTAATCTCATGTTATCGTAATCCAATATAACAATAGCAATATTATATTAAAGACAGACTCCCAACTTCGATCATTAATATAACTCATAACAAATTATTTGCGAGCCATTATGTGAGTGGGGTGTAAGTAGTTCGTCACCATCTTTGAACCAAAGCCAACTTCACCTGCACGCGGTACACCCTGCAGAGTGACAAACGAAGCCATGGCGAAAAGAGAGGTAGAGAGGGTAATTGTAAGCTACGCGACTGGGGAATGTACCTCCACCTCACAGAATACCGCAGCCAAATAAAAATTCCCTGAGGGTTGTTGTGTTCCTGCGAGTGAGTGATGTTACCAGAAAGGAAGGAGATGCTGCGTTGGAAGCGGGAGTGGCGGCGCGCGAGCGATATTTTATGTTGCAAGCGTTAATATGGCTATGGTAACCGCTTCACATCAGGCGGGCTGTAGTTTGTCTGCCACCGGACGTAGTATAAAAAATAAACCGGACAAGTGCGAGTCGGACTCGCCCACCGAGGGTTCCGTACGTAGGATCATTATAAATTTAAATAAACAAAATATTAAATAAATAAATAAACTAATAAAGTATATTTTGCTATGTTATTTTTTTTTTTTTTTTTTCTATACTACGTCGGGTGGTAGACAAGCATACGGCCCGCCTGATGTGAAGCGGTTACCGTAGCCATATTAACGCTCGCAACATAAAATATCACTCGCGCGCCGCCACCCCCGCTGCCATCGCAGCATCTCCTTCCTTTCTGGTGACCTCACTCACTCGCAGGAACACAACAGCCCTCGAGGGAACCGTTATTTGGCTGCGGTATTCTGTGAGGTGGAGGTACATTCCCCAGTCGGGTAGCTTACAATTACGCTCCCTACCTCTCTTTTCGTCAGAGCTTCGTTTGTCAGTCAGCAGGGTGCACCGCGTGCAGGTGAAGTTGGCTTTGGTTCAAAGATGTTGATGAACCACGTACACCCCAAATGATGCACATTAAGCCCTTTCATTATGATACCTCATTTGAACTAGTAGCTTCAATTTGAAATTACGACTTCTATAAAAAAAGGGGGTCTATTTTTTTTATATATTTTGTAAGATTTAATTACAAATGTATAGTTTTGGGATTTATTCTTGTACTTGTAGTCTACGTACACTTAGCAGTTTGATTTTTTTACAACTTCATGGGACCGTAAACCTGAGTATACAGTTCTAATTTCAGCTTGATACATCCACGCATTCTCGACATAAGAAGGTCTTGCTTGACAGACAGACAGACAGACGGACAACAAAGTAATCTTATAAGGGTTCCGTTTTTCCTTTTGAGGTACGGAACCCTAAAAAGAGCATAAACAAGCTCTACAGGACTAGATGGCATTGTGTAATTTATCCATGAATATTTAAAAACAAATGCAAGAGTCGAACCCGAAAGTCTCGGTATGATACTTGTTGTTTCTCGGTATGACCTTTCGATCCTCGAAATCATGCAGACAAACCCATGGGGTATTGTTATAATATTTAGAAAAAAAAATAAAACACTTGTACGTTTTTCATTGGCGAGTATAATTCGCGTGGAGGTAAACAGGAAAGTTGAACGAGTAATTTATCCCAAATGAAGTTTGTAGTTGAAAAACATGTTTTCTCGTAGGTACATTCCAACTGCAAATCTAAATTGGATCACATAAATTCTTGTGTGTACCTAATTTTAACTTAACCGGTTAAGTAGGCTTGGAAAAGTTTAGCTACCGTGACAGATAAAGTGACAGTGATCATGTGGGCTTCGCTTTTACAATTAGACCCTGTCTCCTTAGCACCAACTCTTATTGCGATTCAATAACTGAGTAGAATGCATAATCATACCAATGTATAAGCGACTCTAATTAAGCTGAAATAGAGTCGCTTATTCATTGGTACGAATAAGCATTCTATTCAGTTATTGAATGGCAATAAGAGTTGGTGGTAAGGGGGCTGTTATGCAGAATAGATCCGACCGACATTTTGTTACTTTTAAGATAAAGCTATTAAAAGTTTAATATCACGCAGTATAAGTTTTGTGAAGCATATGCCATCAAACTGCTAGAATCTGTTGCGAATATAAAAAACTCGATTTGAAGTTTCTCGCTATGTACATCTCTCAATTTGGTATTGTTTGTCGGTTGTATCTATTCTGCACAACAGGGTCCAATTTGACGTATGAAATCCTGAAAATATTGTAGAGTCACATCCATTTAGTAGTATTATTTGTAGTTTGCGATCATTAACCTAAGGTTGCATATCTATTCACAACTGGCAAGACACAATGGCAATGTTGAGTTGTGACTTGTCTTGTGATTGCGTCCCGCCCGACTCCACACGTTGCTTTGTGCTTGACTGCCGACTCGAAATCGAGATAATTCTGAGACACCTTACTATATTCAGGCTAGTTTAAAATAAATAGACGTAACATTATGGAGAATAATTTTACTTTATGCTTAGATCATTGGTTTGAACATATCTTACCATTTGTGATTATATATTTTTTATACCACTAAAGTGGCAAACAAGCATACGGCCTGCCTGGTCGAAAGCAGTTACCGCAGCCTATGGACTCCTGTAAAACCAGAGGCATCACATGCGCATTGCCTGTAAAAACCTCTTCACGACCTTATTGAAGAAGAACCCAATCTGTAGTCTCCTGGGAAAACAACAACAGGCAGTTCATTATTCAGCTTGTTAGTACGTAGTAGAAAACTTCTCTGGGATCGGACAGTACGTAACTTCCTGTCGATGGCGACTGTAAAATAGGACATGTAGAACCACTGTAGAAGGAGGCCATGGACATCATGTCATAACTCCTCTGAACACACCCCATTGTATAATCGGTAGAACACACAAAGGAACGCTAAATCTCTCTCAGATATTTTTATACCTCGCACCTGACAAATACTTCGCCTGTTTGAAATGTTACAACTGTGTTATTATTTATTAAGTCATTATTTGGTTATATAATAATCGTCTTGTGTACCTACCATGTCTTATTTCTGCATCACCCAAAAGTCGACAGGTAGAAAAAAGTAAGTCCACATTTGTACAATCTTTATTGTGTAAGAAGATAAATTAAAAAAAAAAATGCACTACCAGGCTATACGGTATATTATTTTAATCCAGAAATATTATATATGCATGTCAAACTTGTGCATCTGCTGCTGGGATACCAGTCACATCGAAGAACATATTCCACCACGCTGCTCTGCTATGGGTTGACGGAGGCAAGTGTTTTCAACAGCCGGGACCGACGCGGCTAACAAGTCTTCGGAAATTTTAGTGGAAATAGGTCTAGCTATTTACGCATCATATTTATTAACATCACACACTTACTAACATCGTCACAAATATTCATATTTAATATAGCACCTTAAAGAAAAAAGTAGTTAATAAATAAATAAATAAATATTGTCTGACAAATTACACAGCGCCATCTAACCCCAAAGTAAGCGAAGCTTGTGTTATGGGTACTTGACAACTGATAAACATACGTAAATACATTTTTTTTGTAAATACATACAATATGATACATATACATAGAAAACACCCAGACTAAGACAAACAGACATGTTCATGCACACAAATCTTTGCCCTATGTGGGAATCGAACCCACGAGCGACCGCTACGCCACCGAGCTCGTCGTTAAATAATTTCGTTTATATAAATTTAGAAAAAACTAACGATAATAAATGGAAAGATTACAACAGCCCATTCAGGTACTTTTCTTCTGTCTTCTTAGTCTATTCGTCAGTTTTTTGGACGACTCATTTAACAAAAACATCAGTAAGTGCTTTTCATCTTTTGCTTAAAAATATTTTTTCATCGTCAAATCTTCCTAGTGCTCTATTGACTAAATCGATATTCTAGGTTTTCTCAACTTAAAAGCTTTTTACGTTTGAAACATCTTTTTAATATTAAAAATATTAAATAAATATATACAAAAAAAGAAATAATTTTTTACCGCGAATTGCAAAGCAAATACATTTTAGGCGGCTTATATCTTATGCCTATATTTCAGTATTAGAAAAGAACTAAAAGCGTAAAATTCAACTAAAACAATACAAATTAGTTTTAGTTTAGAAATACTGAATAGAGATTCAATTCACACCTTTGCGAACTTGGTTTCGGCACATACGGAGTAAAATTTAATGTCTTATTGGATATTTAGGCACATATGTGAGATACGTGGGTAGAAAAAGCGACGTAATTTCATTTGGTACGTTGGGATAAAGAAACCCTTGAATTTTTCAGACATCAATCGCTCCTTCGCCTCAAGGGCTGGATCCGTATTTCCAAATAAATTAAAAGAATACTTACCCGTTACGGAGTTTTTCTGTGTTACCACAGTATAAATAATAGTACTACGTGCAGTATGGTCACTGCCTTCCGCTCTCTAGTGTCGACCTCACCTCCCTTCTGAGACAAATCTGGAACAGTTTGTATGGCGCCGCACGCACACACGCTCATTCACGCTCTGCACAGACGTCATTGTTTAAGTAGTAGTAAACGACTCGACATTTGTATGGAGTGGCCGGGGTGTGGTGTTACACAGTATATGTTACCGATTATCGGTCAGGGCTACCTATTTTGTAATAAGATGATCAGCCAATAAGTGAGCGTTCATTAATTACGTGAAAGTTAGCTGCCAATTTCGAAATAATTAGGAGCAGTAATTTAAATAGTATTTTAATATTAAACCATTTTTTTCTTAATCATCTCTTCAAACATTAACATTCCTTTCATCTATATTTCGGGTAAAACTTCGATAGACTCTTCGATCATCTATTGAATGTCATTGGAGAGGCTTAGGCTTTTTAAAATGTAGTTTTCAGATTTTTTTAAATAACAGTGTAGAATTGGGATATTAAAATTTATGATAAAAATCTTAGATTAAAACAAAAAGGGGAAGATACGGTATGTCCTTACATTGATTATTCGACAACTGTGCTAATTACAACTACATGCAAAAACTTACCCCCACAGATACATTCAAATTGTCGTGTATGTATATTGTAATCAAAGACAGAGACAGGAATGCGTGCTCAAAATATAGTGCGAACGAAATAACAATATCAATCACAGGTACGCACCCACATGTAACACTCGCGCGCGTTTTCGTATATTCTATCTCGTTTTCACAAACCATTGCATAATATATTTTAAAGAAATTGATTTTAATATAATTTTAAATTCTTTTAAATACATGAAAGGTACATGCATGAAAGGTAACTCCAGTAGACTTTTTTTTGTTTCCCTGATTGGTTGAGGCACTTGTCAAATGAACAAGAAGGCATTCTGACGATTGGAGACGCATTAAAAGTGTTCAAACGTGCAGTGAAACGGGACGTGTTCACGAAACAAGGTTCCGCTAATGACTGACGATTAGTGCGTCAGCTAGACGCGGTTTTGTTGTCTCATACGCTGTGACTAGGTACCGTATCTTCCCTTTTTTGTTTTAATCTAAGATAAAAATACTTTAAAATACTCCATGGTATTAAACGATAGTAGAAAATAAAAATCTAGCGTGTGATGAATGTATTCGATTTTCACTGAAGATTACTTATTTTGAGACTAGAAGTTAATTTATTTCTTTGATATATACCTTTCGTACGCTCACAACCACAAGGGTAAACAGGCCACGGATTTTCAAGATTTAAAACCAATTTACCTAAGCTAGTGAAAAATGTCTGTAATTATTTCTTTTAACTACAAATACGAGTGTAACTTTAAAAAGCTTAATTTAAAAATCTTTGAATAAATGATGTTATATCATCTTTTGCTAAGAAGATATTAACTTAAAATTATGTAAATGTTTTTAAAACGTCTTATTTATTTAATCGAATAGGTATAATTTATTTGAGTACTTGAAGCAATTTATTATTAATGTGTTATTTAAAAGTAAAAAAAATGAGATTTATTTATGTACAGACAATAAGTTTGTAGTAATTATAAACAATAATACAATAAAGGCAAAATAACTTTTGTTAAAATATATTTGCTAAAGACTATAGGAACTCGGTGGCGTCGTTGCGTGTGTCAGTCTAATGGAACACGCAAGTTAAGCAATGTCTGTCGTAGCCTGTTCATGGATGGATTTATTTATCTCGAGCTCCTCTGTGCTTCGAAGGGCATGATATTAAAGATGACAGTCGGTAAACCAAACCTCTAGGTGGCTAGACAATACTGTCCTCCTCCAACCCGCAGTTGAGCAGCGTTCTCCCTTCCATTGAGGGGAGACCTATATCCGAGCAGTGGGATGAATAAACGTTGATGACGAAAGACTAATATTTACCTGATTACCTCACAAATAGATGATAGGGAGCTATAAATAATTATAGAGATATCACATCAACGCGAACGCCTTGACGATATTGAGGCGCTAAAGCTAAGCGCCGTGCAAATTAGTACACATTGCTTCATAAGCTTTAGCAGGCGTATTACCGCCGCTTATTTGGGCGACGCCGCGTGATCGCTATTTTATTAAAAATAAATTACCACAATTTACACTTAATATTTTTTTATCTGCTATAATACTCGTAGCTCTATAGTTATATGTATTTGCGACTTGTATCACGTTGAGTTTATATGTGACAGCGGTTTACTTTATTCTTATGAATATCTTAGCCATCAAAGAAGGTATAGTTTCGTTATTAAAATAATGTATGTTAAAATCGCCTTTATAAAATTATATTAAGTTTTGTTGGAAAAGCCTAATTTAGATCTCAAAAGGAGACCGTCACCAGGGCGAATATCCAGACACTTCCAACCTCTCTATTGTCCACAAACACTCAAAAATATGTGAGTAACCTGTTGTCTCACGTAAGCACGTGAGTTTTAATAACATTACTGTAGAATAATATTCTAAATTGGAACAAGTTAGTTATGACTCAAATAAATAAATGTAACAGGAGAGTTTTGGACGTAGGCAATTGGTGGATTGGTTCAATAGGGAGCGAACTGGGTCGCAAGCAATTTAAAGTTTTTCCCCAATAAATACACCAAGTCAAAAATGTTCGCATGCCTTCCAATATACATGAATGTACAAATTGAAATAGACTGGGACTAGCCAATTTCACGTAATCTCTTGTAATGGAATTTTGGCAATCACGGCTTACAATCCAAACAGAATCCTTTGCTCTGAAGACAGAATGAAAATAAATAAAAAAATATTGACAAGAAATAAAAATAGATAACCTATATTTAAAACAGTAAGTAATACATATACCCAGTTCAATATAGAAATGGAAAAAATACTGACTTCGTGTGCTTTACAATAATCAGTAATTCTATATATTTAATGTGAACGTTGTGCAGCAGCAAAAACATTTTTGTTTATTTTATTTATTTAACTTTAGTAATTTGTAGAACGCCAAAAATCGTATTTATTTCCAGTGTTATTCGGAACAGGGTTATAGGTGCATCAAATTCTGCCATCTTTTTTTATATGAGAGAGGGGCAAACGAGTGTGTGGGTCACCTGAAGGAAAGTAATCTCCACCGCCCATGAAGATCAGCAACACCAAGGGGTCGCCGATCCGTTGCCAGCCTATGCTCCTTCCTTTCTTTCTTCTACGTGAATCTTCGTGATTTTTAACCCGAATAAATCAGAGACAGCATATAACAAGTGAAAGTAATAAATCACAAAACAAATCAGAATAGTATATTACAGAAAAGTATATACAGCAATTTAAGTAAAACAAACAACTGCTTCATATAAAGTTATTATGACTTTACAACATGAAAAACTTAATTTGTACCACAATAACTACCTTGAGGTTTGAAAAAATAAAAATTGCGATAACATTATATTTGTTGATAAAGATCATAACAAAAGAATGGAAACGAAACTTAAATATGTTTTTGGAGTAATTATATTTACCTATTTGGTTGTCTGTGCTAAACAAAATAAAACTGTGGCGCTTGGAAAGCGGTCCAAGTAAACAAATTTGATCTCGACCGGGGTTTATCTAAAGTTGATCGGTCTAACATCACAGATTAAATAAGTTTTAATAAGAGTATGCTTCGAGTGGGTCTTCCAATTCTGAAAGTTTTGTCAATAAGCTAATTTCAATAACAACGCTACGAGTATAGATGCTTATAATATCAGAAAATATATGTATTATTTGAGATGAGAATGCCCAAATTATAAATAGGTACCTTTAGTAAAAATATGATGATGGTGGAAATGTTGAACATGTGTTGTCCGTTATTTTAAGATTTATTTAATAAATATTAATAACATTGCGTAAAAAGATTTTTCTTTAAACTATGATGTAGTTTCCGCGTCGATAAAATATAATATAAGGCATAAAGTTACATAAGAAGCGAAATGAAAAATAAAACAACGCCATGTTTTCACAACATATCAATTAGTATATATAGGCCTCTAGATATGATATGACATGAAGCAAAAATTTTGTACTTCTTTTTACGCAAATTGCGCGGACGGATCTTTATGAAATTTCGCACACTTATAGTTTATACAGAGAAGCAATGCAAAATGCAATTTTTTTTTTAATTATGCATAAAAAATATATGAAATCAATAAAAAACCATTACACACACTACCATATATTTGACACACTCACGCATATATACTCTTTTGTTTATGTTAAAGTCATAATTTAAAATAATTATGGTCGAATTTTGACCACTAGTTGTTATAAAATGACAAACATTTCATTCATCGTTGGTTTCATTCCGTTTAACAAGTCTCGTTTAAGCTGACAAAAGAGTTACATGTACGGGTACATACATGTACATTACAAATAGAATGTCATTGACTCTACATGTGAGTACTTAGATGCAACCAAACTCAATGTTATTTCTTTTATAAAATAACATTTTAATGATAACAGTTCGCTTCATAGTATTACTAGGTTACTTATTCTGTAGTTGTAGTTTCACGTCAAAAAATAACAAGTATGTGCTTCAAAGATCTAAGATAAATATAAAATGTAAGTGTATTTCAAATACAATAGCGAAATTTCCAACGAATGTGAATTAGAAAGAAAAACTAGATGAAAATGTTAAATTAACTTTCGTAACTTGGAAAGTTGAAACACTCAAAAGCGCAACGCGTAAGTAATTCCACATACTCATACAACAATTCCATTGTACGTTATTTTATGCACGCAAATGCCGTGACAGTACAAATTATTTTTTGTTTTAAATACTTTTTGAAGTCAACAAAGGGGGAGAGAGGGCGTTGTTAAAATGGCCTTTGAAGTCAGCAAATTTTCCAACGGGCACCTAACGAAATTGTTCTTTTAGCCTTCATAAATGCGCGCGTACTTTTACTCCCATTTTTTATAGCGTAAAAGTGAGTCAAAGCGTGACAAAGAGCACAAGCGGCCTTTCCACGGTAGTACGCGACGTAATTGAAAATGGCCCCGCTTACGAATTTATAAATTCGATTCTGGGGATCTCCTTTGACGAACTATTGCCACGTACGCACGCTTTTCTAAACTGAAATTTAGCATTATTGATAACAATGATGAAGTTCCATTCGCAGCGATAACGCTGTGAATGGAACTTTGGTAGTTTATAAATTAGTTAATAGAAATTGGCTATTTATTAATTTAGAATTGGTAATGCTACATTTCTCTATATAAATTTATGCGTAGGTAGGTAGGTTATAAACGTGATTTGTTCACACAAATAGCATAATGTTGAATTATTGAAAATTCCAACACACTTTTAGGCTCGAAACACACGGCGAGGCGGGGCAGTCTTTTTGACCGCAAAGCAATAAAGACCGCGTCTGACCGTCGATGCTCGCGGCTGCCCTCCGATATTATATGCCGCGCCGCCAGTGATCGCCGGGCACCGGCGGCGGCGCGGTCTAATTGCCCTCCGTGTGCGTTGGTAGTATTGAATTCCTTTTGCACTATCGTTCGCGGTTAATTTGACCGGCCAGGCCCGCCCCGCCGTGTGATTTGCGCCTTAGAATGAACGCGAATGCGTCGAACGAATCGAAGTAAACAAGACCTCGCACTCCTATCCGCGCCGAAGGAACCGATCGCGCCGAAAGAATTGTTTTCATTTCCTTTACACCTCTCGCACTGTAATTACATGTTTTGTGATGAACTGCCACTCTCTAATTTGGATTTTCCCTAGCTTCTCATGAAAATTCCCTATATTTTACACATTTTGTAACATTTTCTCCTAAGCATCAAAGTATATAAGTATAAGCATGAATAATTTTAGAAAACTCGTCTTGATTCAATATTCGGGAATTCTATAATTCTATGCGTAATGTTAAAGGGCAGAATACATTGAAAAAAAAATACAATGTTATTACCAGTGACAAAACTCCTTGTATTGCAAGCATCTATATGTTACTGTAATCGCTTTAAATCAGGCTGCCTGTATGCTTATTTGGTACCTGTTTATAGTATTAGGTTAAACGTCTCTGTTTTGTAAGATTATATTTAAACTACATGAAAATATTAAGTTATTTACAATTTTACAGAAAAGTTACCAAAAATGAGACAAACCAACATGTTCTCTAGATTAAGATAAAACAAATAAAGCGGTATAATATTATGAGACCTATGAGATTTATATGTAGTATACGCTATAAATAATTGTCCTCTGGAAAATACTCAAGAAATTTCGGATTTTAATTAATTAATTTTTCATTGACGACCTCAATAAGGTAGACCAACAGCCTATCAGTAATATTAAAAAAGCATGGATATACGACAACTATCTCACATCACGTCTCACTTGGCCTTTCCTAGTATATGACTTCGGTAAAACCCTCTTGGCAAAGTTAGATGCTAATGTCATAAAGATATTAAAGTCATGGTTCGGACTGGCACATCCGGCTGATCCCTCGACTCTATTTAGGGATCACAATAGTTTTGGGCTGAAATTAAAGAAACCTTCTGAACTCTATAAACACCTGAGAGTTACAAAAACGCATGTTTTGCAAAAGTCGCAAGACGAATTAGTTAAATCTCTCCCAAAAGACAAAAATGCCACAGACCTAGAATCTAGACTTCAATTCCACAAACAATTTATGGTAGGTGCACAGGCAAATAGAGCTGGGTTGGGCGCGAGAAAGAAAAGGGAAGACCGAGACATAGTAAAAACCTTTCTACAACAAGACGAAAATGACAGTTACAAAGTGCACGCTATGAATTTAGAAATGCAAAGTGAGTGGTTAACCATAGGCGAGTTTTGCATCCCGTTAGCTCTGAAGTGGCGCACCTTGCTGTATGACTGGTCTCCTGCCTTATTAAAATTCTATCTTAATGCCTTTCAAATGACCCTCCCTGACCAGAGTAACTTAGTTAGGTGGGGAAAAGCCTCTGAAAAATGTTGCTATACCTGTGGAGAGGCGATATGTACAGCAAGGCACCTATTGGTGGGATGCAAGGTGCTCCTTGATAGGGGTCATTACTCACATCGCCATGACAGAGTACTTCAAATCATACGTGAAGCCATAAGCCTTTCAATAGCTAGAGCCCAAAAAGGATTAACGACAAACAAAAGACAAATTAACTTTATAAAAGGAGGCTCAACTTCAAACTCCAAGAACAAGCCTTACTCAATCCTCAGTGCAGCACCTGACTGGACTATTTTAATGGACACGTATGAAAAGCACTATAAAATCCCAGAAGATGTGGTTGTTTCGACATCCAGACCGGACATTTTCCTTTTCTCCAGAGCTACAAAACGTATAGTACTTGTAGAGCTTACCGTACCGTGGGAAACTAACATACCCAAAGACCACGCGATAAAACAAAACAAATATTATGACCTCCTAAACGAATTAACAAAAAGCGGCTATGTAGTTAATCTATACGCTGTAGAAGTAGGAGCGAGAGGTATACCAGCAAAATCTCTCTATAACCTGCTGAAAGACCTTGGCTTGTCCAGAAGTGCAGTAAGTTCTATACTAGAACGAGTATCTAAAGCTGCATTAGCAGGTTCATACCAGATTTGGCAGGGCAGGGAGAGAAACACAAGTAGTGAAGGTGAGTGTTGATGTACGTCGGAAAGGGGCCCCTTAAACCTACACCCGTGTCACAAGTCTCGGGATCTGCTTGGGTTTCTCTCTCTGCCACACGATGGACCCGGCACCCGCACGGTGAATCCATGGAAGCTAAGAAGTTCGTCTCACCACCGTAGAGTATTGAGCATCGTACCTTGAATTTAAGGACTTTTTTCATGTCTATGGATTTTTTAGGGTCGACCGAATCGATGGATGCGGAAGGATTCTGACAGTATTCTATCCTTCTATAGAATCCTTCCGTATCCATAGATTCGGTCGATTCGTTCGCATCTGATGACGTCATCCGCTCCGAATCTGATGAAGTCATCAGAATTTTTCTATTGATTCTGAAGTTCCTTCCGATTCGACTCGTACGTAAGACGTCGTAGGTGAGCGATATGTCATAAGATTTCACATAAAGATTTCTAAAATTCGGTTCGTTCGGCGCGGTCGGTTCAGATAGATGTGCGCTCACCATAACTGTTAACAAATTGTATTATTTGCAGACAGTATATATACGTTTATTAAAACAGAAATATTAAAAACAAATGCATACATATAATTTAAATATGTATGCTTATAACACATTTCAGAATTATTAGATCTTTTACTTTTGACATCTACGATCAGTGGCAAGACTAGACAAGATAAACGTCGGTTGGCTATGAAAACCTCGCGTGTGCATGAACTCATAATTTACAGGAGGCAATGACATTCTAAAAAATACATGGCTAGTGAAACGAGTGAAAATTATGATCATGCTAAGGTATCATGTACCTATAAAATATGTTATATGGTCGGTCTTTCCAAATTGTTTTTCTTTTCTCATATTTACTGTTATAAATAACGTTAAATTTTATTTTGTTTTTTTTTTATGGGAGGGGGCAAGCGACCATGTGGGTCGCCTGATGGTATTCAATCACCACTGCTCAAAGAAATCAGCTACACCACGGGGTCGCCGAACCGTTGCCAGCCTTTTAAGAGAAAAATTGACTGTGTTCTTGAAGGCTCCCATGTTATATTTATTTGGCAATACTGCTGAGGGATGTTGATTCTACAATTTCACACTTCGTGGTACTTTTAATTTATGGCGACTTGTACAATAGTGGACTCAGCGACAGGTATCAAATCAAATAGTTCATCCGAGCACTCTCCGTGGTATAAATTTTATAGAACGCAAAGAGATGCAACATCTCTACGTATAGAAATGTTGCATCTCTTTGCCCAGCTGATGAGAGATCATTGGGTCACCGACGATTCGAACTGCTCTTCATTGTATGCGGTCAAATGGAGCAAGTTAGTACTAAGGCGCACCGGCCCAGATATATGAACACGCACCCTATACCTAACAGCTAATGCGCCCCGTGTGCCAACCTTCCGGTTATATCACGGGGGATGCGAGTCTCTCGTCCAGTAAATCAACCAGACGAGAGGACCTTTTCCTGCACCGCTTTTTGCGCTCGGTAAACCAACCGAGCACGCAAGCGTAGCAGTAGCAGGTCTTACTCCGCTTTCACCTGCATGCAGGCTACTTACGTACTCTTAAGTCGAGTAGCTCGTGGCGACCGACGCTCGGAGAACCCAAGCATCGGGGCCCTACTACCACTCCCCATTCTCCATGATGGGTAGCCGGAGCTGTATGGCACGCTCACATCCCGGCGCACAAGTACAAGTACAAGCGCGCCTAGTGTTTCTGTACCCACACTGGGGCGCCGGATAGCCGGCTCCCTGATTTCCTTGACAGGTACCGGAGCTGTATAAGGCGCGCTCACTTCCCGACGTCCTTCAAAGAAGAAACGCCTACCCCGAGCCTACGGTAGGGTGACCGGGGTGACGGAAGCGATCGCCCGTAGATATATGAACAGTATTCCATATGAGGCCCAAACTGGGCTTCATGTAGTTGAAGGCGACGTTGTGGTGTAAAATATCTTCTGGCTTTACTGATGTCGCCAATCTTCCTAGAGGCCAATTTGTCCATGCACTCCAAGTGACCGTAAAACTGAACATTACTCGATATGTCAACACCCAAGACATCAATGCTGAAGTTAATACTAAGGGGAGCACCTTCCATTCTAGAAGCCATGACAAATGGGGACTTTTTTTTGTCGTAAATGCGCAAAGTAGTGTCTTTGAGGGATTCAGTTGGATCATGTTCAATGTGCCCCAATCGGAGACGGAGTGTCCAAGAGACGTCTCAATGTTAGACACAAGTTTTGCTCGGTACTCGTTGACGCAATCCATATTGGCGATAATTTAGGTTTTTTGTAAGTTGCATTGCACAGGTATTACGAGGTCACCTTTCTGAAACTTATTTCATTTAGATACTATCTTCGGAAGCGCAGCGAAATCCTATCATAAATCTATGATAGATTCGTTGACTTAATCTTAGATTTATTTGATTTCACAAAATGTTCATGACTTTATAAATTATAACCTGCTTGGATGATCCCTTTTTCAATTGGTGAAATCCATATAAAAATTTATATACCTAGTAGATTCTGAGATTAGCACAAACATCCCTAATTATGTTTTCAAGATTATTGCTTTAATTGCATCTTGTTTTATGATCTCTGCAAATCTACTGAAAATATACCTAGTAAGTTTCCCTGTGCATTTTTCTAGTACAACGTGATTGCAACTGCTATTTTATTGCATTAAAACTATTGCAAGTGTAACTTTACAGCCATAAAGGGTTGTTTCAAGCGCCGCCCGGAGAGTCGCACAGAGGGGCGTACATTGTTCAAGTAACCCGCTATATTTGATGGCTAGTCTTTTCGACTTTGTAATCAGATTTTTGATAAATTGTATGTAGCGCCCCTTAACATCTCGACTATTTGTTACCAGATAATAATAAAAAAATATTATTCTATAAACCAAAAGCTAGCTCATGTAATCTTATATTTGTAGAACTCATTTCGGTAATCCTTGAGGAAAATCATTACTATTCGATACTTTTTTAGAAAACGGAGGAGATAAGCAATTATTTCGATATACTCGTATGAATAACTTAGTCTGAATAACAAACTTGAAACGAAAACTTTTGCAGATCTGAAAATATTAATAATAGTAATAAAATATACCCTCTTTCATGAAGTAACAACAGCGTATCCGAGTATCCCTCAGCCAATTTTCCACGAAAGTAATCCTCAAAACATAAAGATTATGTATAAACCTAATTACCCTATCTCATAATTGCCTTGTTTTGACGTCTACCCTTTGAGAGCCCGTCGCTTATTTCCCGAGTCTTCTAAAGATATTAATAACCATCTAAGTCGCTGGCTGTCTTCCTTGCCCGCAAGTCGGTTAGGAACAGTCGCGGCGGGCGCGCCTCCCCGCTCGTGTTTTTCGCTAATACCCTTCGGAGATGATAAGATGATGGCTTTACAAGCAAGCAGTAATTACGCCCGTCCAATTACCGCTCCAAGGAAACGAGTCATTGCAGAAGGCTTTTGTTTTCAATGTTAGTATTTTCTCATCTCGAGCTTCCTATTTCCATTTTGAGTTGATTATCGGATTTCTTGTTGAAATTTTTAAATGCATTTATTAAATATGCAGTTTTTAATAAGTATTAACAAACTTGAACTGTTTTTCGAAATTAATTTATTGTTAAACAGAAAACTCATTAATTACCGTAAAGATATACCCATGCTACTCTATTATGGCGATGGAGATTGCATAAAATGTTACATCTGTATTTAGTAATTTTAACACCTGTAATATAATGTAAAGTATGAATAATTATTCAAATAGATATAAACACAGCAGAATTATGCTCGCATAAATTAACAAATTTGAAGAAGAAATATACTACAAAAAATAAAAATTGATTAAGCATTTGATAATGTATTTAATGTATACTTAGAAAATTCTAACTGACCAATGTCTGTATATAGGAGATATTTAAGAAGAAGTAATATGAGGAAATATAGAACAAAAAAAATAAATTTTATTAAAATTTCACGCAGTTTTCACTGTTGTAATATTGGAGGTCTAACTTAAAATTAGATATTGGGACAGACCCACCTGACATTCTCACCGTTGTGTCTCCTGTTAAAATCTGATGTATTTTGATACGCCGAATAATATAGTATCTACTATTAATACCTATTAACAATATTTGTTTATTTACTGAAACCAACGGAGACGCAGTCGCAGGCAGCCGCTAGTTAACTTATGTATATTACATAAATGCTTCGATATAATTATATAATAAAGCAAATCGTTATTAAACATTATTTTAAATTACCTACATAAAACTCTACGTGTGTTGGTTGTAAAAAGACATTCTAAAGTAGGAAATTAGCAATGTTTCTCTAATCTTTAGAGCTCTGGAATCAAAGTGGGGTGTGTTAAAAGGAAACCATAATTAGAGCCGACAAGTTGCCGGTCGCCAGTAGCTAACTCGTAGCGTGGGCGGTAGCGGTAGCGGGAGCGGGAAACATGGATTCAATTGACGCGCTGTTCCCTGTAATTTTACTGTAGGACGCCGGGCGTTTGTCAACTAATTTGTCACTCGAATATCAAATTACGCATGAAATGGCGCGTAACAGACTTTGCTCGAATATCAGGTTTTAAAACAGAATTCAATTCTCCGGCCGTTGTAATTATGTAGGTGATTGCAGGCAGCGGCAGCTGACAACTAATTGGTAAGTAAATCTAGCGTAATCGAATGAATTCATAGCTGGAGAACCGCGCTCTAGTGGATTGAAACAGTACATTACCCATCGCTTCTATATCAATTAAAACTTTCCGTTCAGTGAATTTATTAAATATGTCAGAGTTTATTTGCTGTTTTTAATAGTTTCATAACTATTGTTTATTGTTGTTTTACTCGGTAGATTTGTTTTGTTTCTAGACAAATTACTGGTATTACTGGGTTGAGAAATGAGAAATAGGGCACTGTAATTTGTTTTATTTCTAGAATAGACTGGTTTAGTAACATAGTTTTAATACATACTGTTTCTAGGAAAATACATACCGTACGTACCTAAGTACTATTATTTTATATTATATTTATATTATTACCTTTACCTGTGTGTAATTATGACCAAGAGCGCTTATAAAGCGACTGGTTATCGGTCCAAGGTCTAAAATGAGTGTATGAATAAAATAAAAAAAAAAACAAAAAATACACTTTTTGCATGCTATAAAAATAAATATTCTTGGACAAATTACACACGGCCATCTAGTCCCAAATGGTACTGGTAATAGATAACTGATATTATATTATATTATTAACCTACTTAAATACACTTTTTTTTGTAAATACGTACATTATATACATTGAAAACACCCAGACCAATACAAATACACATGCTCATGCACACAAATATTTGTCTTGTGCGGGGATCGATCCCGCAACCTTGGAGTCAAAGTGACCATTGCTAACCAATCCACTACCGAGCTCGCCAATACTGTGTTCGGGTGTGATTGAGTACTTAAATGTAATAGCTGTAGTATTTTTTAAATTAGAACAAATATTTTTCTATTTTTTTCGAATATAAAAAAAAATACACTTTATATAACTCGGCTTCAAAGTTCACTAATAATCTAAATAATTTCTAATAATAATAACATTATAACCTATTTGGTTTAGTACATATTTATACTTTTGGCTGCCGTTGACGTATGCACTCCCTCACAATTTCTCTTACTTTTCACTATTATTGTATGCGTTGGTATTTTGGAAAGCTGCGAGGATCCATTACTTGTCTTTCCGATACGTGGAGAGGGGTGTTGGTACAGATTTTATGGCGCGCTAAGTGATCGCCATCCTACACTACGCACGTGCCAATGCCCGTTGCTAGGAGGGAGGAAATGCAAGGCCTCTATTGCGAGATTTTTATCTCTCATCTCTAGGGATACTATTCAAAATCATATTTTATGTAGGTACTTTCTCAATTCTCATATTGGTATTTTATGTAACAAAATGGACTTTATGATGTTCATTTATTTTATGTTTATATTGAAGTATTTTACATAGTGTGTTGATTTTAGTGTTATAAAAGACTTGAGCTCTTACAGTCTTAAATTCGAGACTTTTGCCATTTTGCCTGACTCTAGATTATTATTCTCTTGGGGCACGATTCTTTTCAGTCTTTTGAGTCCTTTATGTTCTTGGAGGTGAACTGAGTGATGCATGAGCTTTATAGTTTTATGTTAACAAAGTTTTAAGAATAAAATCATACAATCGGTATGCATACTCATTTCAATAATAAGAGTGCGTATCAATACATTTATTAACATTTTTGATAGAAATCAATGAAAGAAGGGCATGACTCAACAGAATATGTTCAAAAAATATCAACTAAATAATAGCTCTAAAATTAGTTGATTATATTCTGTACTTTTCTTTATATAATAAAAAAGTGGAATAACTTATTAGTTCCGAGTTCTTTTGAAAAGACTAAGCTATGATTTCTTTTAGTCATAACTCAAATGTTCCTTTAAAAGACTCTACATTTATAAGAACTTGAATCGGACTCGGACTCGAGTCTTTAAAAAGAACTGAGTCTTTAAGGATACCTTAAGCCCCATTATATATAATATAAGGCTTTAGTTCTCGAGATTTTTGCAGCCCTAGACTGGACTCTATACCGGCCTTTCATAATGAATGATGTATATTTGTTAGTTCCAGCCATACATATAAACACACCATCCAATTTCGTGCAATAGTTTTGCGTGTGCATTATTTCAGCTACTCTTATCCCCATCTAAGCGACATACTATCCCCGAGATACAGACCGTCTAGTTCGGGGGTGAGCTGTTGTTGGGTGGGGGTGAATTATTATTGTATACGGTCTATAATGTACTTGAATTATTGGGCTTAGTAAAGATTATTATTTGTATTTTGTATAACGAGTCAAGCCCGCTAATGCAATATACGTACACGAGATATAGATCCAATGCGTACAGGCCTTTGAATAATGTAGAACATCCGCCTTAACCCACTTATAGATCCTGGATCTATAAATGGAACAATATACCCTTGAGCAGATATTGGCAAGCATTAGGATTATTGTCATTTTACACTTGAAACTTAAATGGGTGATCGGGATAATCTGAATGGACTAGATCCTGGGCTTATAACGATCCTATATAATAACGATTTTTTTTTCAATATCTATACTTAAAACACTATAAACATCGTCCAGCTACAATTTCTAGCATCAGATTAATAGCAGCCGTTCGCGACTTTATCCGCGTGGGTAAAACACTCTATTCGGCATATCGAAGTATTACAATATGATATCGATGATAGAAGCAATACATTCAAACATAATGTAAAATGTATACATAGTACATGCAACAGATAATAAACAACAGATAATACGTATAGCGAATATGGAAACGGTATTCCGGGATGTTGTTAGGGGAGTACTGACGGAACTATGGCTTTTTCCGCGTTCGCACAATGAAATGGCATAAGACGTAACGACATCTAATTAATAACCTCTATCATATCTCTATTGCTCGGCTTATGCGAGGGGTGACGGGGCTTAGCGTAAGAGGATTGGCAATGGCCGCATGATTTGTTCCGGACGATGGTAACGAGCCATTTTTTGCTATTACCCTCGTTGCAATTAGATATGAAAGTAATATTGTCAATTAAGTACGATTAAATGCAGATCAATGGGCAATGAAATGCAGTGCGATAGGAATTTACTGGTGTATATTAGGTTATTAATGCTTTGTCTATATTTTATGGAATTTATGGATGTACCATCCTTGATCCCTACTAATATTATAAATGTGAGTTTGGTTGTTACTCTTTCACGCCGAAACTACACCGATCATCTTGAAACTTTTTAAACATTATCTCAAAGGTATTACGGACTATTGCGAATATTTAGAAAAGAAGGACATAGGTAACTATTTTATTAATAAAATAAAATAGCGCCCCCACCCCAGCTGCCAACACAGCAACTCCTTCGTTTCTGGTGACCTGGCTAACTCGCAGGAATACATCAACCCTCAAGGGAATTGTTATTTGGCTGAGGTATTCTGTGTGGTGCAAGTACTTCCCCAGTCGGGCCGAATATAAATACGCTGTACCCTATCTCTCTTAAAATACCCTAATTTTCTAAAAATATACCTATGTGCATTCTTTCTTATATGGGAATAAAAATTGATTATGAAATTCACATAACTTATACATTATTATCTAATGCGTAGGTTACAGAAAACCATAGGGACTACCTCAAAATATAGTCTACCAAGCAGAAAACAATCTTGATGCAATAGAGATTAAAGGACGAACAATTATCCGATTGCGGAAGGATTATGTTTTGCACGTATAAGCGGTTTAAAACCGGTGACTATGGAAGCGCAGAAAAGTTTCTTTGAGTATCGTTAAAGCTGTTGCCTCGTCCATCAAGCTTGGCAGTCGACGTTGTCCAACAGAATAGTCAATGTAAAATGGTTAGGCCGCAGATTTTGTGGGAATATTGATATTTGAAAGGGAAAAGTTTTGTGAGCTTTATATACCTACCAAATGTATTCTAAACACTACTATCGTTTAAAAATATTTTTGACGTGATAACGTCTTAGTAATCGATGAATGCCTGCTGTACCCACGAAAAAGCATGACTCTTTGTCACATTTCGTCTGAACGGAGCGTGCAAGCAAGAGCGCGGAACAAGCCATAGCATTTATCTCTCTTCCACTCCATCGGCCGATGTTTTCTTATGACATTAACACGTAGAATTATCGTCAGTAAACCGACTTTAAAGACAACCAATTTTTTTGACAGCTTTACATAGGTTGTATATAATACATTATATATTATGTACGGTCTCGTGGTCTCCAATAAGATGGTTAGACTTAATAACATCTGGCACGCAGTGCCCCATTACGAAATATTCCCGAATTGCGACTAACCGGGCAAAAATATAGAACCATCGCAAAGGGAGCGGTCATGATCGAGATGAGCTCTTTCACGACCACACTGTCAAAAGTGTATGACTAAGAAGAAGAAGGAGTATATATTTTGTGATCACCTTTCAAAACTCTTCATTTTGATTTCTTACTCGCTTTGTGAGTATGCCTCACCCAAACATAAAATACAGATTGTTGTCCAAATTGGATTCTTCAAATTCATAAATATGCATATATAAATGTTTTTATTAAGAGCTGTGTTTACTATGTATCCTAATGGATACACAAAACTTCTTTACTACTTAAATATGATTTGAATCGGGCATTTCAATTGAGAACAAACTTACACTTATGTACGTGTCAAAAATGGACCCCTTTTTTGAACTCAGTTAATAATTTAAGTACGTGTTACTACGAGATACCAGTATCCATTACATTCTATCGTACAAATGGCTGATAATTAGTGACACAGCGAAACACCAGTGCATCAATATGCTTGACGTGGTTCATGTTAATTGGATAGTGCCGGACAATGGCCCGGCGACTGATGCACGCGGCGCACGGCTCACGTGCATTATTACGACATATTGTTCTCGATTGAAACAATTCGCCCATATTCTATATAATATTCATCTACGTCTGTGCTCGTTGTGTTTTTGATTGTGATCATTAAGGGGTTTGTTTCTATTTATCTATGCGTTCTACAAATAGTTACTACATTATATTATTTAGAATTGAATAGACATCATTGATGATATCTACTATTAGCGTAAAGACGTTAGTCACTGTCATCCATTATTAAGACATTTATAATTTATAACCGATTGAAAATTTTGTTCTGAAGGAATACAGTCCTTGTACAAAATTCACTTTGAAAATATATTATACATCAATATCTATAAGTAAATTCGATACAGAAAGTTTCACAGAGACGGAATGAGCGTTACCTTACCTGTCACGTCCGGCCTCAAGTTCGATGAAATGAGTTCAGAGTGAAAAGTTAACCACGAAAATTGACGCCCGCAGCACGGCAATCCGCGATCTTTCAATATCACCACTGGGAAATTATCTCTATACGAGTTACCTCTCGAAGGTTCGATTTAAATTGTGGGTAATCATAAATTTTATTCCCTGCTAAAAGATGAAATTAAATAATAATACAGTCACACGCATTTTCAAACTCAAGCGACGGACCGTAATATAATTAAAACTTTAACAACATCAACTCCCCTGGTCTTTTGATTTACCAATGTAATAAAGTTCACTTTCATCTTTACGCTCTCCCGATACTAGATTAATAAAATCAGGTTATTACTAATCCGAATAAGTGACGAGTTCTTTCACGAGGTAGCGAACATTTTTTTGTAAAGCAATGCGAAACAATTCGTGTTGTTATTTACGAAGTTTTCCATTTCGGAACAAATTTGTTTTTAGCTTTTATGACAGATAATTTGTCAAGGGTAGCTGTGCTCAAGTCAAAGATAATTTATCTGTCTCAACCGCTTTATTTATTACAACGCGTTCGCATCTCCGTTGAGCCCTTAAAGTTGGTGGTTAATGGAGCTTCTTTGAGGCTGAGACGTCACTCACTTTTGGCGGTGGCGAGCCGTGGAGCGAGGGAGAGAGGCTCGACGGTCGGCAATGGCCAGTGGTCAGCCGCACGAACTTGTCTTATTTTTTGCTTCCTCTAGTAAGTGACGGGTTGATGGGAAATGAATGAACAGTTCGGCGATGTGACTTACAATCACTCGTGTTTCCCGTTTCAAGAAAATTTTAGCGCTACGAACATGTCTTCACATATGATTCATATATTTGGTTATCAAAACTATCTTGTACAATTTGTTATTCCGTTAGCGGAATATATTGCAAGCGGTATATGGAAGCTAGCTTACGTTTGCGACTTAATTTTTCGTATGTCGTGTCATGGGATTAGTGAGGCAAAGCCGGTGTCTAATGCGCAAGTCTCGGAATTATAAAAATGGAGGAGCGAAGGTGGCAGTAGGTTCGCAAGCCTTATGAAACTCATAAAGAAGTATTTTTATAATTTCGTATATTCTTTTAATTTTGTAAATTTGGGCCAAGCTTGCAGTTCGTTGGACATGGTCCTTCCATTGTAATAAATTTATCATCACCTCACAAATATAATAAGAATGAAAAGTAAAGTTTTAGTTGTCATCCAATAGATAATCTCTTGAAATGGATACCGACCGTATTTTGAATATATTATTCTGTCTCGAGTTCACCGAACCAATTGAAATGTACGGGCGGTGTGAGGAGCGATCTGTCTATTGAGATTAGGTATTTTACGGACGTATTTTCTAATTGGCATCGATTTGCATTCATTTGTTTGCGGTTGGTCTAGAGTCTAATGTCTACCAAAATACTCTGATCCAGTCGATTCCTTGAGTTGCAACAGTTATTGGTGCATGGTTGGAAGCTGCCATACACACGGAATCTACTTAGAGGGTTATCTGTGTTCAGGCATTTATTATTTACAAACTATTACATCAACGAAGGTTTTCTTTTCAAAAATAATGAAACTGAATGCATGTTTTTATTTCGTTTTTGTTATATAATGAAGAAAAAACTGTAGATGATCTATCACAGTAGCATGAGTATTCTAAATACAACCTATTTATTGCCATTCTTGAAAATTAATGGATTTCAGGTGTAGATTTATAATAGAGTTCAGATGAATCAATCGATCCATTTGTCTGTCTCTCTGTCAAATTTTATCAGAATATTTGCAAACTAGACTGATAGATGGTGCTTACATTGTCGAAGGAGAAGATATACAGTTGTTCAGTTATTATAAATGGAATAGTTCTTTATTGAATTTGCTCGTATTGTGAATTATTAATGAGAACTAAGAATTGGCAAAGTTAGCAGGGAGCTGATGGGGTAAATAGTACAAAATATTATAACAATTAGAGTAGGGCGACCGGTAGAGAATTTTACCATTAAGCCCGTCTATTATTGTATCAAATTATTGCGGTGGAAAAAATATTACTTTTAAGTTTTTTTCTTTTTCCGCATCTTAGGACAATAAATAGCCGTAACGTATAAATTGTCAGGGTTATGAAGTCAAAATACTGTATATATAACGTAACGTTACTAGGATATATAAAAATAATATCATAAAAAATCTATTTCAAATAGAAAAATAATATGCCTAATTTTTGTAATATTCTTACAACAATTTAAGTAAACTTCTTTGGAAACCGTTTATTATTAATATTTAGTCATCTAAATCTAATAAACGTTTAAGGAATAAATAGTTTGTCCCAATCTCAACACATTTCCTACGAATTATTATTACTTAAGTACTACGTGTGATGGACAATTTACTACCTTAACTTCTTAACTCAAGGCAAAATATGTGCTTGAATACAATTTTAATGTAAATATAATAAAAAATATAATTTAGTAATTACAGAAGTGTTATAAAATAAACCTATTCACGTGTTATTATTTATAATATACTTTAATACAATTTTACATGCAGTAATAAAATAACCGTGCTTCGGAGGGCACGTTAAGCTGTCGGTCCCGGCTGTTGTCATTAGATGACAATCGTTAAGCTAAATCAGTGGCCTTTGAGCGGCTTGAAAACACTGGACTCCGCCAATCCGCAGTTCAGCTGCGTGGTGGAGTACGCTCTAAACCCCTTTGATTGAAGGGAGACCCGTATGTCAACAGTGGTATAATCATGAGTTGATGTCGAATAAAATAACAAATTTAGACAATAAAATTAAATCCAAACATGTGACAATCTAGAAATGGCAAATAGCAAGCGACTTGATTGCTCAATTACACCCAGAATAGGCTTTTACAACGTCCCACGTGACTTTAATTCACCCTGCATGTAAGTAAATAATTATTTTATGACGTAGGTAGAGGGGGATCGAAAAACAAAGTAAATTAAATTAGCAGCAGTTGGATTCCATTTTGGAGGAGGCAACTGTGAAGAGGGAGGAATGATGATTGATGATAGGATATGATTCGTTTCCACTTAACACATCGTAAAAGGGGTTATTTTATTGCCTCCGGCTCTTGTTCCTGTTAGGTCAGTGACTAATGAACACCGTGACTTGACAATTTTAAACTAGTTGTTTTATTATCGAAGTGGAATCATAATAGCAATATATTGCTATAATTAATATAGTAATTGATAGGAATACATTTTATTGGCCTGTTGTTTTGATGTTACAAGACATGTGATATAAGTTTCTATATACATTTGTGGCTGTGGTTATATATAAATTAAAAATTTAAAAATTAAAATATTTTTTTTTACAATCTCAAAAAATAAAATTTAAATGAGCTTTTATAAACGCATCATTTGAGAACAGCTGGACAAATTTACCAATTTTTAATTTTAATGTAGATCGAATTTGATTTTTTTGTAAGGAAAAATTGACAATCTCCTGGATTTTTCTTAAATTCAGTCTTGAAATCTTTTCCTGCTACGAAATTCTCGTATGACTCATGTTTGAGACGAAGGAAGCGTAACTGATATTTTGTTTTATATAGGCCCACAGGGTCATTAAAAATATAAATAAAAATAAACTTGATGAATAATATAACAAATTGCAAAAAAGTAAGAGCGCCACTTCGCCATTACTCGTATGTAAACATGATAGTACAAGTAAATTTTGATATCCACACTTTTATATAAAAATTAAGGGACACAAAATATTAACCTAATTTTGTTTAATTTCTTTTCGCTGCTAAGAATAATAACGGCTGAACTTGATTGTGGTCAATTTGTACATATTTATATATTGTATATGTTACGATTTTATGGATAATGGGTAATGACTAATCTGTCTCAATCAACGTGAATTTTGTAATTTAGTCAGCTTGCTTTAAAACGATTCGCTTATACATAGTTAATATTAATTTAAGTATCATATATAGCAGCTATTTTATAATAAGAGAGTTCATCCATTCGTAAGAAAATAATAAACATGAAAGATATTATTATCTGGCAGCGGTCTTCTATGAGCTAAGGATTCTTGTTTCGTTAGTCTTGATATTTTATGATACAGAGGCATCTGTATCGTCAGAAGCTCATTTGTTATTTGGTAGGGTGCACCGCGTGTATATGAGGTTAGCTTTGGCTATTACAATGATAACGACTTACATCCTAAATTAATCATCAATTAGCAAGTGAAATTATACTGCGAAGGCTAACTGAAAGATCAGTTTGCACTAAAGACACGTTGATAATTGCGGCTCTTTTTTTAATGATGAAAACTGTTGAGTAGAAACACAAACACCGTTTTCTTATCTTGATAATGCCTTAGCGGCAAAACCAGTCGGAAAAATAAATAAAATTACGTGGAACAGTACAAGTGCTTTATTATAACATTGCACTTACCTAATTCATTGTTATTTTATTATTATAATAGTAGTATAATTTTAATATTTTCACAATAGAACAAGGTCGCTCTGCGCAGCTCAGTCAAAGAACAGTAAAATATGTCAATCGAATTATTTCTGAAATTATCTATATATATAAAAGAGTAAATCACTCACTCACTCATCACGAAATCTCAGAAACTACAAGTGCTAGGAGTCTCAAATTTTGCAAGGGGGTTCCTTTTAGGACGTAGGTGCTCACTAAGACGGGAATTTGGAAAATTCAACCCCTAAGGGGGTGAAACGGGGGTCCAAAGTATGGGGAACCAAGATTAGTTTAACCTTTTTTTAAGAAACTTTACAGGAGCACTTCTGTAGATAAATGAGTAAACACGTGTTTCAGGATCTCTCAAAATTCAACCCCTAAAGGGGTGAAATGAGGTGCAAACGTCTGAAAATCGTTATGGGTATTGTTTTTATGGTTTATCGGGTCGCTGATTCCGAAACAACAGCTATTTTATAATCTAACATAATCGACGTGACACAAGAGCACTCCTGTGGGGGTGCGATGGGGTTGAAATGTCATAATATCAATATGGGTGTTGATTCTATGGTTTTCTGACTCGTCAATTACGAAAATGGCATCGATTTGAAAACGTGGACAGGAAATTTCCATCTCGGTATAAAAATCCAAGATTTGGAACACCTGATGCAGAACCATAATGGTTCAGCTAAACTATAAGAAATATAAAAATGACGCCTTAGCAAAAGTTGTTCAGCCTGATGAGCATTTTTTTTTTGAGTTATAAAAATCCAAGATTTGAAACACCTGATGCAGAACCATAATGGTTCCGGTAAACTATAAGAAATATGAAAATGACGCCTTAGCAAAAGTTGTTCAGCCTGATGAGCATTTTTTTGTTGAGGTATATAAATCCAAAATTTGGAACACCTGATGCAGAACCATAATGGTTCAGCTAAACTATAAGAAATATAAAAATGACGCCTTAGCAAAAGTTGTTCAACTTGATCAGCATTTTTTGTTGAGGTATAAAAATCCAAGATTTGGAACACCTGATGCAGAAAATAAATTTAGCTTTGTTCTGCATCAGGTGTTCCAAACCTGATGCAGAACAAAGCTAAATTTATTTGCATAAAGAACTTGGTGTTTACAATAAATTATAGTAATAGCAAATAGATCCTGAAGTTCTGTTCGGAAGGAGATCTTCCCCAAATTTTAATAATATTTTTGAAAACTCTTGGGCACGTAAAGTTCTATCTACAGCTTCTAATGCCTTATTGTTTTTTTGACTTTTCAATGTTTAGCAGCGAAATATGTATAATTGAAGCTGAGATTCTCACTGGGAGTGGTGCCGATGAAACTGTATTTATTCCGCGTATATCACTCTTTCTTCTTACGGCCGTGTGGTTTCCGGCAGACTAGAATAGAATCATTCCGTCTCTTCCCGTGGATGTCGTACAAGGCGACTATGGGAAATACTCGTACATTATAAAACATTTATCAGGCCTCCCCAAACCGTCTGACCAGCGCGGGGAGTGTGGGCCAAATCCTCCTGTCTGTAGTGGAGACTAAAATGACCTGATGATGATGATACCACTCTTCTCCAACAATTTTCCATTTTAATTTGAAAATCGTCATGGGTTTTTATGGTTTATCGGGTCGCTGATTACGAAAACAACAACGATTTTAAAATTCAACGTGGCTAACGTGACCATCATCCCGTATTGGGGTGCGATGGGTTTGAAATGTCTATATATCAATATAGGTGTCGTTTTTTCTGGTTTTCGGAACGCCAATCCATACTAATATTTTAAATGCGACAGAGTGTCTAGCTGTTACCTCTTCACGCTTAAATAGCAGGACCGATTTAGATGAAATTTAGTTCAGAGATACCTTAAGTCCTGGGAAAGGACATAAGATAGTTTTTGTCCCAGAAATTACCTATTATTGTTGTTTATTGTATCTGTAGGGCGGTTCTATGTTAGACTGTATGTATTTTTTTTAATTCAATGATTTCTCCGTCAATTATACAACAATTTTAATAATTCTTATTCGTTTGAGAGGGTACACTCTCCAGGTGGTTCCATATTAAAATGAATGTTGCTAAGTGCAAACTCGAGAACGGCTCGAACAATTCTGCTAATTTTTATTTTAATATTTTCGTTAAGGTATAAGGAAGGTTCTTATGGAGAGAAAAGACATAAAAATTGCGAGGAAAAGAAAACAACACTTTCTACCCGTGCGAAGCCGGGGCGGGCAGCTAGTTATTTATAAATTTAGAACGCTGCGTATAAGACAAAATTAAAAAGCCAGAAAGACTGAATCAGCAGGGCGTTCCAAACCTACATTCAATGCCCAACAGGGTTCATAATATATGGATTTTAATACTGTCCCTCAGTGTATTATAAGAACTTTGCAACTAAATACATATTAAAGGCAATTTTTATATGAGAGGGGGGCAAACAAGCATGTGGGTTACCTAGTGGAAAGTAATCCCCACCGTCCATGGAGATCAGAAAGACTAAGGGCTCGCTGGATAGAATCAGTTGCCAGTCTTTTAAGGGAAACAATTGTCGTAATTGTTTGAAAATCGCTAAGAGAAGTGATTGTAAAGTTTCACTGTTCGTGGTATAAATGTCTTTGGAATCGTACTGGTACATTGCCAATTATCAAGATGACATGAATGACATTTTCATTTACGGCGAGTTGTACGATAGTGGAACTCAGAGGCAGGTATAGGAAATAAAGATTCTGTTCTTGAAGGCTCCTATGTCGTATTTTTTCGAAAATACCACTGAGGGAAGTTGATTCTAAAGGGTCACTGTTCGTTGTATAAAATGTCTTAGGAGACGTACTGTGGTAGATCGCCAATTATCAAGATGATATATATAAGATGATATATTCAATTGAGCACTCCCCATATAATTAAAAAATATAAAGTATTTTCCATTTAAAAATAATGCTTTTATAATAATGTAATACATCTAAATAAACAACCACTTTGAGGTCTGCTTTAAAAATTCTCATCAGTAGCATGTTTATTCGTGCAACAAGTGAGAACAAAAGCACATTTACTATTGGGTTTTACACGCAAACAAAGCGACAGAAACGAGACACGAGAACGAGGAAAGAAAACGAAAAGTAAAATGACCACTAACTACCATCGACAAATCGACTCTTTACATAGGTAATATATTATTTAGGTTCAATTTAAAAGCTAACGTGTTCGGGAATAGCGGTCTTGTATCGTGAATAAGCAAAATTGTGCGCGGGCAAGGTTGTAGGGACGTTCCCCTATAATGTATTAATGACCGTGTCCTGGCGGTGAGCTCGCAAGACACGATATATGAAATACTCGTTAATATTTTGGCTACATCATGCTACGCTGGAATGTAATACATGTTCATTTCACGCTAACTTATGTCACTTGAATATATTACGTCTATAGCATAATATGTTACCAGTTTGTTATTTTGTTTGGTATCATCGGGACGAATATTTCTATGATTTATAAATTAATGAGAAAAGGTTGTAGCATAGGTAATGACAATTATTTTGATATATTTTTTATGTATCTATAAGGCCGATGGCGTAGAAAGGAAAAATCTAAGAGGCGGCTTATGCTCAGTAGTGGACGCCCTTTGCCTGAAATGATGATGATGAACTCGATATCACGTAGATTACAGCAGCCACTACACATTCCATTTAATGGACCATCGTGTAGAGTATAATAATAATTTTAGACATATAAATTTGTCATTAATTGAATAAATCTCAATAGATTTAAACTAGGATTTATAAAAAATACGGTCCAACTTTTCTTAACAAAAAAGAAGTGTAGTGTTTTTTGGTGGTAAATAGATTCTGTAAAGCATTTTCCATGTCCCAGTATTGCTCGCGGCGGGCGGTGCTGCCCATGACTACCCTACACTGCCCACCTTGGACATTATCTCGTCTGGGGACTATTTTTCTGCTGTTTAATGTCCGTTACGGCGAGATAATGCAATTGGTACCGCAGTTAAAACATAATTTTTGTTCGTATTCTTAGCGTTTTTTTTTTCAGTTAATTTCAAAAACAAAAACCACTAGATCCATTACGATACTCAGTGAATACGTGACTAATATGTATATTACCTACTCAGACAGCAATGGTCATCAAAATCAGAGCACGGATTCAAGAGTTACAACGAGACAAACATACAAATATATTTTTTCGTCATATTATATTCTTTTATTTACAGAGACAGAGTTAGTTAAACTGCAAAAAAATTGTTTGCTTTAAGCTTCCGCGGACTGAGATAGTTAGACGATATTAGACCCGGACTATTAAATATTTCTGGACAATTTACACAGCGCCATCTAGCCCAAATTAAACCCAAAGCTTGTGTTATGGGTACTAGACAACTGATGAAATGTACTTAAATTCATTTTTTTTTGTAAATACATACATAAAATACACAGAAAACACTCAGACTAAGACAAACAGACATGTTCATGCACACAAATGTTTGTCTTGTGCCCGCACAAGACAAACATTTGTGTGTGTTGATCGAACCCGCGACCTCGGAGTCAAAGTGGTCATTGCCATATGAGAAATATGTAGCAAAGTGTCACATAGTGACATTATCTCTTGTCGAGTACCTAATATATGTATTAACAGATAGTGATATATTGAAATATTCGTCGAGCTTTTTTCGGCGTTTTAATAGAAAACGAATTTTCCTAGAATTGACAACTAGCGAGGTCGTCTCTTCATCTATGTAAAAACCTTATTGTAAATTTCATCAAAATTCGAAATAGTTTAGAGCCATCTGCAAGATCTAAGTAGAATATATATATTAATTTATATATTCATCTAGGTACATACAAGACGTGCTCAGTTAAGAGTATTGGACTTTAATGTTAAATTAAACTTTTATTGTTTTTTGATACATCTTCAACGGAGACTACGCGATGCTACGATATATTATAACATAAAAGAAATAGAAGTTGTATGCATAGTAAAGGAAAGTCACAGGAGACGATCAGGAAATATCGGAAAGGAGAATTTAACTTATTCGCTTTATGGTCACGTCAAAACTCCTGGGAGTGCTAACGTGGTGCCGTCTACCACGGACACGTTTATTGGACTTAATATATTCTTCGAGCATAAGCGGTGTACGGCTGTGTAACATGTCGGGCTAACTACGGGCGGCGGCGTACGTTAATTACGTAAAATGGTGACGTCACAGGGGAGGATCGCGTTAGACATGCACACGTGCAGTTAAGCATGCAGTTCACGAATTTACCCTGTTTAGCAATAATCCGATTGTGGATAAACTACTTCAACGTTGTTCATCATACATAGAGAATTGCATCGTAATACATTAGAACAAAAATGTTTGCGCACCGTGCGTTTCCATAGGATTTTTTGCAAAGTTGTGGAATGAACGCCTTGTCGTGGTTTTCTATAGTGACTACAATGTGGTAGGGTTCTAAGAAAAGGTTTTTACAGGATCCGCAACGCATGAGTAATGCCTCAAATATTTAACGCGTGTGCAGGCAGTGATGACTGCTTCCAATTAAGTTGGTAGTGTGCGTGTTCAGCTTAGTGATAAGTATAAAGAAGTGCTCTAGAAGTTTAAGTAAAATGTATGGTTTGTGATTAATTCTTGAATCTTAAAATAGCCAAATTTCATTCTTTTCCAGTCAGACATACCGTACCTTTCATATCCTCGGTTGCTAATCGAAACCTTTGATCACCTTTTAGGTATATAGAGACTTACCTAATAATTCGCCAAAGGTTGCGACTGCAGACATTCCATAAAATTAGATGTCATTATTCAATACCACAGTACAAGCGAACGAAGTCGCGGGCAAAGGTAGTATAATAGTAGTATAATATCGGATAAATATAATATTGGAGTTTTATTAATTATTAATGATTAAAATTCCACATTAATTTATCACTGATCATTTAAGGTGAGTAAGTACCTACACAATGTAAATGAAAAAAAAAAAAAAGAATGTATTGATTTTTTATATTAACTTGTAAGCCGTATTCGTGTATATCTCATTTTCCCAAAGGTTGACTAGTAAAGAATGCTCTTAGCATTAAGTCTGCCATTTGTATCCTTATTTTCTGGTCAATAAAGTTTAATTAATAAATAAATAATAAAAAAAAAAAAACACAAAAGACAACAATGAAAAATCTTCCTTACTTGTGGCCTAAACTTTGCTTATGTGGAATCAAAAAGTAGAACAAGGTTTAAAAATGTTAATTAAATTACATTCTCGATTTTAAAGTTTAAAGCATTTCTCGTGGATAAGTTTAAATTAATGTGCACGTCACAGGCCCTTTTGAAGGCTGAGAGGCGGCGAGGCCATTTCATCAATTTTTTATTAGCTAAGAATCTTTTCACAAAGGAGGGAAGGGCACAAACTATTATATTTAATTAGATGCCACACTAGTAGACTTTATTGAATTGGACACGTTAAAATTTGTCTTATGGTGTCCCGTTTGTCGCTCCATTCAATACGCGGTCGGAATGCAAAGCATTCTCGATCCTTTTGATGAGCTAAGATTAATTTCGGAGGGTTTGGAGAGCTCAAAGGAAATTTTAGAATATAAGTGCATTAATAAAGGTTTTTAGCCTCCCGATAGGGCACTCTTTTATCGCAAAAATGTCTTTATTAAATTTGTGGGCTTTTATGTGCATGTTCGGTGACTTTATTACGTAAAAGCCGACATAGAGTACTGCGTTTCGGTAAAATTTTTAGCACTTTTAATAAATGTCGACGTACTTCTAACTTAGTATTATTATGAACTTAGTATTCAAAATGAACTTGTTCTTTTAAACCATTTAGTAATTTATCAAGTAATTATTATTTATAGTTGTTATTGACAAATAAGAGAGTTTTCGTCTTATATATATACCATTACAGTGGAAAAGGAGAAAATACGGTCAAACGGTAAATACTAAATAGAGGAGCTTCTTACCAAAAGCACAGAATAAGAAATAGTATCAGAATTTTCGCAGTCGTGCGCGCCACTAATCATTTCTATAGTCCGGAACACAACAAAATACTTATTATTTGTCTGCGGTTTACTGGAAAATGGAGGTACTTCCCCAGTCGAGCTGTTCCGAATTGAGCTAAAAACACTTCTGTGTCCTATATTGTGTGCCAGAATCGGGATGCCTGCAAGGTTTGCTTTAACTTTATAGATGGACCACATATATCACAAATACTACATGTTTTTATTTTTTTTATATTCTTACTACCTGGCAATGAATAATTCCTGTCGTTTGAAATTTTGATTGAAATTGAGTAAATGTTGGGTCATCAATATGATATAATTCTGTATCTACAAAAGCATGGGAATTAACGGATCGCAAATTTAGCATATAGGTTATTATGACAAATAATCAGCTTACAAAGATTTTTTTAAATTCCCATGGGATACCGGGATACGCATATATGAAGTTGCAGGTGCAAAATAGTTAATACATATAAATAAAATTATATTTACCTGTGATGACTAGAACTAGAATGACCCGTTGTGGAGCTGGACATTGGTGAACGAGCAGGGTATCCAGCTCCGGCAGCACCACCTTCAGACATCACGAACTCTGAAACAACAGACACAATATCATAAGTCATAACAACTCATGTATGAACCACAGATCAATAGACATTTTAAAAAATTTACTTTATTACTATAAATGAAGGATGCATAGGCGCCCTTAAAACTAATAGTATTCTCTACCAGGCAATCTACATTATATGTTTTTATATGTTGAACTGCAGATTTATTTCATTCATATTTTGTAGATGGATTATTACAAAATCCGGTTTAACAATGGACCTACTTATCTCAGCAATAACATCTCTGCCGATCTATAGAAATACATAAGACTACGAGCGAATGGACGCGCTGTTTTTGTTACTACTGCAGCGAACCGCTAACTATCAATCCTTCTGTCACGCTATCGACAGCGCATTTGTTTGCTCTCACCATTTTTGTCTCAGTGTTCGTTCCTTTGCCGCTATATTTGTGGTGGAGCGGCGAGCGGCCGGCGCCGGCGATCAATCTGTCGGGAGCGGCCTCTGAGCATGACGGATAGTCTGCCGAAGACCTAACGCCTCGCTCGCCACTCGGCCGCCTCGACAACAAACCATAGATTTTATTGACGGCCACTTTTACACGGACCATCAGCGCTTCTATTTATTTCCGATGTCGTCATAGCGACTTAATGAATAATTTATATTGTTATCCTAGTCTCCCGATGTGATGTTTATGTAAGAGGGCGTTGTTCAGAAAAAAGGTGCGATAGAAGATAATCGGATAAAGTTTATCTGCGCAAGCTAGGCGGTGAACTAGGTACACATTTATCAAATTATCCGGTAGTAGGGAGCGCTATCAGTCGGCTTACATCGTTTTAATTTTTGAAAAATGTTTCGGAGTTGGGGAAATGACGTGATGCGATGAAACGAAATCCCCTCGCTGTCGAGGCCGTTGGAATTCTGTGAATTATAACTTCCCGTATTCTGTTTTGTTTATCATCTTGTAAATGTACACAATCTAGTTATGTATCCTCAAATGTCTACAGTGCAAGTGAATAGTGCAAACTCAGCACTTTAGAGTGACATCATCCTGTTATGAACTTTAAGCTAGGCATCTCATTCGTGTAGCGCATCTAAATCTGTGCACGCGTCTCTTGTAGTATTATACAATAAAATAAGTTTTATTTCAAATTTATTTCTTTTAAAAACTTAGTCCCGAGCTCCCTAAATATAGCTGGCGCAGCCGGGTCGGATTCGAAAATTCGGTGTCCTTCACGCGAATTGTAGACTCAAAATCGTCTCACTCGAAAGTGTGCAAGTGACCTTTCGAATCTGCCGAACCAAATAAATTTGCTAATTTTCGGGACAGTGAGTGACCTTCATCAGATCTGGAGAAATGGGTGCGGTGACTGGCCGGTGAGTAGAACTTTTCGCCTTCCATTCCTGCCTATTCTATCCTATTCGTTGCAGTAAGGATTAGACTTCTCCTTTTGCGAAACGTAATCTGATTTAAAATAAGCGATATAACTAATATATTAATTAAATATTTCATGTGTCTCTTTTAATAAATAGATACATATATAGAATAGATACTTATATATTTCATGTGCTTTTGAAATATATTATATAGGTAAACGATTAAATATTATAATAGTATATTACTAGTGTGCATTTGCTTACTTTATTGTGATTTAAAATGTCTCAAGCGGCGGAGATAAAAACTAAAACAGAAATAAATTTAATACCAAGGGAATTCGTTAGCATTATTCCCCCTTATGGTGGTGATAGGAGGTTATTAAATTTATTTCTACGGAAATGTGATTATGTAATTGCTAAATATAGAGGGAACGAGGAACAAAATCGATATTTAATGCAAGTGATTACGAGCCGTCTCACAGACAATGCAGCTGCCGTTATCAGTGAGCGCGAGGACATAGAGACGTGGGCGGAGTTCAGGGAATTACTTATACAGCATTTCGGTGACCCTCGCAGCGAAGAATGTATTGCCATTGAATTAGAATCTTTAAAAATAAAATCGGGCGAATCATTTTTGGACTTTTGTAACCGTATACAGATTGTACGATCTCATTTAATTGCAAAAGTAAATTTAATTACGGATATTAATATGCGGTCTAATAAAATAATTATTTACAATAAAATAACCTTGAATGTATTTTTATATAATATGCCAGAAAATATGGTTAGGATAGTGAGATTAAAAGACCCACAAACTCTCGAGTCAGCACTTAGCGTTGTCCTCGAGGAAGTTAATTTCCATGAACAATATATTTTGAAAAATAAAGGCAATAACTTAGATAGGCCAAGACCACAAAATTTGGTGTTGCCATTTAAATCAAATCTACCTACCATTAACGCTACGCCTAATTTTGCACATGGGTTCAGATTACCAAGCCCACAAAATAATTTTAAGTTTGGTATCCCACCAAGTAAACAGGTTAAGCTGACACCGCAAAATAGTCAACTTTTGCCATTTGGGTATCGACCCTCAAATCATACAGCGCAACAATTTAATTATAGGCCGCAACAGCCAGTAGGTTACCGCCCACCACAATTTGGCTATAGACCGTTCGGCTTACAACAGCAACCCGCCATGTCCCCTCAACAATTTGGGCAACAACAGCAATTTAGGCTTCCTCAGCAGAATTTCACCCAGAAACCAAATTATACAGCTGATGTTTCTATGCGTACTGCCCCACCAGTAAAACATGGTTTCCGAGTCAATGAGACAGACTTAAATGATATGGAAGACTACGCGTTAGATTACACTCGTCAAGGTTATGAGGTAGATCCATATAATTGTGACTATGTACCTTACTATGTTGAAGACCCCTCTCTAAGCACAGTTGGCATTAATTATCCACATCAAGAATCAGCATCCGCGGATTCGGTAGAGCCACACAATACAACATGCGAATCAGATAACACCGATAATACACAACAGGTAGAAAATTTTTACATAAATGCCTCCCCAATAGTGGACAAATGATAGAATTAAATTGTGACTTAAAATTAAAATTACCTTATATTTATCTACCTGAAATTGACGCTAAATTTATGATAGATACTGGTAGCACGAGATCGTTCGTAAGCCCACAAAAAGCCTATAAATTCTTTCCATCACAAATTTACTACGAGCCTTTTGAGGTTGTTAGCACTCATACAAGGTCATCTCATGACCAAGTCGCTTATATACCTCTACTACCTACCTTTAAGAACAATATCTATCACCGCTTTTATATATATGAAGTAGACGCTCGCTATGATGGTTTGATAGGAAACGACTTATTAACACAGTTGGATTCGGTTATAGACCTTAAACAAAAAGTGCTAAGAACAAAGACAGTAAATATACCTATTGTTCACGCATCATCAGAGCACAGGGTGAAATTACCCCCGCGTTCAGAAACAAGAGTAAAACTCCCTACAGACATGTATTCAGGACATGCCGTTCTTGACTTTAAAGAATTTTGTAAAGGCGTCCGAATGCCAGACGCTATTGTCAATTGTATTCATGGTTATGCAACCACAGTCATCCAAAATTCCTTAGACCAAGAAATGGAACTGACAGTGACTAGCCCTTTTAAAACTTCTGAGTATATCCCAATTTCGAATATAGACAAAGACTCAAAGAACACTAGAGATATTGACTACGATAGGCTTCTAACACAGAATTTAACAAAATTACGACTAGACCACATGAACTCTGAAGAGCACGAATCCATACTTAAACTATGCAAAGAGTACAAGGACATATTTTACTGTGACCAACTGCCCTTAACATTCACAAACCAGGTAAAACATTTCATACGTACCAAAAATGAAGATCCCGTTTACACAAAGCCTTACCGACAACCCCCTGCTCAGGCAGCTGAAATAAAAAGACAGGTAGAAAAACTTTTACAGGATAATGTAGTTGAGGAATCACATTCACCTTGGAGTTCACCTGTACATCTGGTATCAAAGAAACCCGATGCATCTGGTGAGACTAAATACAGAATGGTTATAGACTACAGAAGACTGAACGACATAACTATAGACGACAAATACCCCTTGCCCAACATAACTGACATTTTTGACAAACTAGGGAAGAGTTCATATTTCACTACGCTTGATTTAGCTAGTGGCTATCACCAAATAGAAGTAAACGAGACAGATAGACAAAAAACAGCGTTCAGTACTGAGTTTGGACACTATCAATTTTTAAGAATGCCATTTGGACTTAAAACTGCACCTGCAACCTTTCAACGTACCATGGACAATGTATTACGTGGACTACAAGGAATACATTGCCTTGTTTATCTAGATGACATAATAATATTTTCAGCAAGTTTAGCAGAACACTTAGAAAAACTTCGAGCCATTTTTGACAGACTCAGACACACTAATTTAAAAGTACAACTGGACAAGTCAGAATTCCTTCGAAAAGACGTACTCTATTTAGGACACACCATAACTAAAGACGGACTTCGACCTAATGACGATAAAATTAAAAGTGTATTAAACTACCCAATTCCAAGAACTACTACTGAAATCAAAAGTTTTCTTGGATTAATTGGTTATTACAGGCGATTTATTAAAGATTTTGCTAAGGTCACCCAACCACTCACGGCATGCCTTAAGAAAAGGAATAAAATTATAATAGACCAAAAGTATATCGATGCTTTTGAAAAGTGTAAAGAACTTCTCATTAGCGCCCCTCTGCTGCAATATCCTGACCCTTCTAAGCCTTATGTACTTACTACAGACGCATCTTCAGTTGCATTAGGTGCTGTTCTATCCCAAGGTCCCATCGGGCAAGACAAGCCAGTAGCCTATGCTAGTCGTACATTAAGCGACACAGAGTCCCGGTACAGTACAATCGAAAGAGAACTACTCGCTATCATATGGGCAGTGAAGCATTTCAGACCGTATTTATACGGACATAAATTTCAGATATATACCGACCACAGACCTCTAGCCTGGCTATATTCCCTTAAGGAGCCGAATAGTAAATTAACCCGTTGGCGTTTAAGACTTCAGGAATTTGACTTTGACATTATATATAAGAAGGGACAACAGAATACTAACGCCGACGCTCTTTCCCGCATAAAACTCAATGCTTTAGGTTCTGACGATGACAGTATGTCTATGAAAGTTAATGTTGACAAGAAAGACGAAGAACTTGAGAAACATCTTAAGGAATTGGACGATAGAGTGGAACAACTAGCGAGAGAAGCTAAATCACGAATTGAACCCGACGTTATAACTATATCTGACTCATCCACATTGTCGGCGGTTGACTTTAATGAATCTGAATCGGAATTCCCTTTGAGACCCGACTCTAGTTCTACTGAAACAGCTCACTCAGCCCAAGAGCTGGAATCCTATGGTATACCCATTCTCCATGAAGCCATAGATACTAAACCGAACCAGTTATTAGTCTTCCAATGGTTTAAAAATGAAATTCAGGTGAGGGATCTATCCAGGGACAAACAAAAGATTTTAGAAGTATTTTTGCCCATAAATAATTTCCAATTGATAAAAGAATTTTTAAAACAATATATAAAGCCAAAAATTAAATATTTTATTTATTTCGAAAACGAAACCCATAGACGAGATTTTAGTGCAGTAGTGATAGAATTATTTAAAAAGGGGATGGTAGAGTTTTATGAATGTACTGAAAGAGTTGTATACGTGGAAGATGAAAGAGAGCAGAAGGCAATCATTTTAAAATATCACGAAGGTCCTACGTGTCATCGTGGAATCAAAGAAACCATGGTAAGGATCCGTAGAAATTACCAGTGGGACAACATGTTGACCACTGTATCCGCTGTCATAAATAACTGTGAGGCTTGTCGTAAGATGAAGTATGACAGAAAACCGTTAAAACCAGCTCTCCAACTTACCCAGACTCAAAATGCTCCCTTTCAGGAAGTGTTTATAGACATCTTCTCTATAGAAGGAAAATACTATCTAACACTAGTAGATGCTTTCAGCAAATTAGCTCAGGCTTTCAATATTACAAATCGTTCTACTCCGGAGGTCATACGCGCGTTGATAAAATATTTTTCTTTCTATGGCACCCCTCGTAAAATTTCATGTGATCCAGGAACGGAATTCAATAACGAGTTAATGAGAGAACTTATGGGTATGTATAAAATTGAATTACATATTACTACTCCCAACAACCCTAACTCCACAGGTATAGTCGAGCGCTTTCATTCCACTTTGATAGAGATATACCGATTGGCTAAATACGAACAAAGGTGTACTGACGCAGCTTCAATTATGACTTACTCTATAATGGCATATAACCACACTATACATTCAGCTACAGGACTTACCCCTTTTGAAGTAGTCTTTGGTCATACTGATGCTAATAAAACTTTTGACGTTGATTTCGAAAAAGCGTATATTCAGCAGTTACTAAAAGATCATGCTAAACGTACAAAACATCTATACCAATATATAGCACAAGAAATGTTAACAAAAAAGGAAAACGTTAGAGAAAAGAGAGTAGGAAATGATAAACCTGTACTAAAAGTAGGTGATACAGTATTCGTGAAGGATATTAATATTAGAAAGAGTAAAGACAAGGCTAGGTATAAGAAAGCTAAAGTGAAAGATAGTACTGACAGAAATATTGTACCGGTTCAGATAGGTGCTAGAGAAAGCAAAGTACCAGTTAAAAACGTTAAGCGTCCTCCGCAGGTGGTGTCTGCTCCTGGTCCTCCTACACATGACCCAGGCCCTTCAACTTCAACGCACTGAAGGGAATCCTGGTATTTTACCTGTAAAACTCGGACAGGCATACAAACAAGAGGATAAGTGGACAATTGTGAAGGTGATCGATCTGAGCATAGTACAAGACGAATTAAATTTAAATATTAAAAAATATACAGAATTTGATAAGTTAGTAAATAGTAATAAGCATTACGATTACGAATTTTATGGTCTTAAATTACAGGCTCGAAATTTACAAGATATTACAATAGATAAATTTAAACAACTTGTTCCCTCTAGTAGAGTTAAGAGAGGCTTGATAAACCCACTTGGGTCGTTAATAAAACTTGTCACGGGAAATTTAGATCACGAGGATGCGTTAAAATATGACCATTTGATCTCCCAAGTTAGAGACAAACAGGTAAAAACTGATGTGAAAATGGTAATTTTCTCCAAAACGTTAGATATCATTATTAATAGTACTGAGACCTTGCAAAACAATACATTGATATTAGATGAAAGACTTAAGCGCATTGAAAAAAAATATTATGAATGCAGCCAAAAAAGAAAATAACTCAATTTATGCTACGTATGTGTTAAGCATGTTTCACCTATTCATTAGTAATTTTCGAACAATATATTTGATATTAAGTGAGATAGAGACAGCCTTGGCACTCAGTAAAGTCTCGGTACTACATCAGTCTTTGATTAACTCCACAGAATTGTTATATACGCTAAAAAACATTGCTAAAAATGATAACTTTGTATATCCTATTAATATAAATAATTTAGTTAAGATAGAGCAGACAATGACTGTAAAGGCTTATGTAAAGGAAAATCAGATCACGTTTATTATGGAAGTCCCTATAACTGACGGTAATGTGTATAATTATTTTAAAGTATACTCTCTCCCTGTTACATCCCAAAGAAACCTTACCTCGGTAATAATCCCAGAATATCCCTACCTATTGGTGGAAAGTTCGAAATACCTGCCAGTAGCCCGACCCTGTCAGGAGTTAACAGTCGACCAGTTCCTGTGTAAAGAAGACGATGTCGTACATTATCCCGAACCTACCTGTGTGGAGCAATTGATGAAGTTCCATACTAACCTGACTCTATGTATCGCCCGTACCGTTGAAACTGAAGACATTAAGATCCAGCGTATCGGCCCTGTCGATTGGATACTCTTTTCTCGCAACCCTAACGTCCTAACTGAGAAATGTCGCAACGACGTCATTAAAAAACAGGTACAAGGCACTTACCATCTTACCACAGATGCCAATTGTGAACTCTACCTGAAAGACTTTAAAATAGACCGGCGGCGATCTTCAGCTGCAGACTCACGCTTCAAGGTTACCCCCATCATGACCCTACCAGAGCTGAAGGAAGATAACGTCATCGAGATGAAAAGAATCAATATAAAAGGCATAAATTTGGATGAACTAAAGGATTTATCACACGTTCTAAAAAGTGCGGCGTCTAATAGTGATACAGATAGTGAAACAGTGATCGTGAACACTCGTAGTATAAGTTTAGGTACTATAGTTCTTTATGTACTCTTAGTTATTTGTACCACTAGTTTCCTTGCATGGAAATGTAATTTTATTACAAGGGTGCAAAATTATTGCGACTCAAAATCGTCCGATAATTTCGCACTTGAGGAGGGAGGAGTTATGTATCCTCAAATGTCTACAGTGCAAGTGAATAGTGCAAACTCAGCACTTTAGAGTGACATCATCCTGTTATGAACTTTAAGCTAGGCATCTCATTCGTGTAGCGCATCTAAATCTGTGCACGCGTCTCTTGTAGTATTATACAATAAAATAAGTTTTATTTCAAATTTATTTCTTTTAAAAACTTAGTCCCGAGCTCCCTAAATATAGCTATCTTCCGCTAGTATAACATCGTTGTATCAAAACAAAAGAAGTGTAAACATATAAATATCTACGTTTGCAAGAGAGCTAGTTAAAGTAATATAATAACATGAAATTAATAACCGGAATAAATTGCAAACTTCTGTAAAATTGTATTTTTTTTGTCATTTTCCTCAAAAATTATTTTCACGGACGCTTTATTGAAATAATACCATATTCAGTATGTGCCAAGTAAAGCGATCGCAGCGCATGCCGTCTCATAAAGGAGAATACTCGCCAATGTACGGGTAAAAAACTTCCAGGCCAGAGCATCCAGGCGACAGAATTCTAATCAAAATATCTATAATCATAAAAAAAAAACTCATACTTGTATGGGATTACTATCGGAACACGCTCCTTCGGACACACACAGGATTTCGAAAGTCAATCCATGAACACCGATAATATCTATGTATTCATAATAAAATTCTAACTGACCAATTTGTTGGTACATAGGAGATATTTAAGAATAAATAATATAAGAGATATTTACTCGTATAGGATCAATACATGTCATAACAACTATTTTTAGAATTTTTGTCTATCTGTTTGACCACGCGAAAACTACTGTACGAAATTGGATCCGATTTACGCAGTTGTAATTTTAGAGGTCTAAGTTAAAATCTGGTGTGTGTTTTATGTTGATACGTGTAATAGGAGTTGTAAACAATAATTATTTATTTTCCATTAAGTCCATGCGGACAAACTTGTACCTCCTCCATTCCCACCTCTTCCATTTTTACTCTTTGTAAAATATTTACTAAATTTCCTGGAATATTCGTGTTGGTTGTCACTGCTACTAAAGTTTCGACACCGCTTAAAACTCCGTAACTATGAAAGCTGCACAGTTGAAGTAAATGTATTTCAGTAGAACACACTTTGCTCATGATCATTACGTATGACTAACCCGAATAATATTTTGTAGCGATGACACCCCTGCTGCCTACAGCTACTTTTTAGCTTAGAGATAGTGCAAAAAATAACAAGGAGACGATAATTAAAAGGATAGAAATACAGGAAAGCTAGTGGACGAGTGACGCTACTTAATGAAATAATAGGTGGATGAAATGAATATGGGTTTTATTCAAGATCAATGAAATACAACGAAACGAAATACAGACAAGAAACTAAAAGAAGTAAAGACGAGTAAAATAAACTTCTTCTTAATAAGTAGTTATACTACTCATGTAAAGGTCTAAACAAAAATACTTGTTAACTCGCCATCATCGGTTGGATGGGGACGATTCGCATTCGGGGTCGCGGGTTCGATCCCCGCACAATACAAATATTTGTGTGCATGAACATGTGTGTTTGTTTTGGTCTGGGTGTTTCTATGTATTATATGTATGCATTTACAAAAAAAAAATGTATTTAAGTATAATATTAGTGATTACAAGTATCAGTACAAGCGTTGATAGTTTTGGACTAGATACCGCTGTGTAATATGCCCAGGTATATTTATTATTATTATTATTTATACCTCCCAAAATACTAAACTAAACTTTAATTTGCGTTTGATTGCGTGATTTACATTAAGTTAGTAGTCGGGAACAAGCACAGATTAGCCCTAGTCAAGTAAGTACAAAGGCAAAAGTTTGTTATGAGAAGTTTTCTTCGTTAGATCAATTTAAAAAAAACAATTCATAAGAGCAACTAAAAACAACATTTTCTGTAGAATTTTTTTTTTGTTGCTCTGCGATGCTATAAGGGTTCGTTACAAGAACAATTAAAATCTTTCTTTGTTTGAATGAGTGTGATCACCAAGCTGTTATAAGAAAGCGTTGCCTTAACAAGGGCTGTAGACTTACGGTAACCACTTACCATCAGGAAGGAGTATTTTCATTTTTTGCTTCTTGCGCCCCTATTGCTTTGATGCAGCGATATGTAAATATGAAATTGAAACGGGAGGAATGAAAACAAATGTATCGAATATTTATTATTCATTAGATTTGATTGTGCAGTAGATTCATTTTAATGTTTTTCTCACAATCATGCAGCAAATTAAGGAATATTTACATCAATATTTGTTTTCCTACTCATTTTTGCTAAAGTTTGTAAAGACATTCATAGAATTATTGAAGGCGAATATTCCAGTAATAACGTATTAGTAATGTTATTTCTTCTCTCAAAGAAATTTCATAATCGAGGGAAAATGAAAATTGATCGTCTCTAACTAAGATAAGTTTCCAAAGTTATGATGGAATGAAAGTGCTTCCGGGCGACGTAGACAAGAGCGGGGAAGCAAAAATATTCTTCGGTGATTTAGTTCCGCAGTAACTAATTATTGTTCAAACAAGAAACCTAACGAGTGCCTCCATTAATCATTACCCATTAATGTCGTGTTATGGGTGCACTTATACTCAAAATATGGACGATCCGCTCTAGCTTCGTTTGGGTAGCTAGTCCATTTAGCATCGGAAAATTGGAAAAGGCGAATCTAACGATTTGCCGTGGGGTTTCCGGCAGACTAGAATCCCAACACCCAACACGTCTGGCCAGCGTGGGGAGTGTAGGCCAAATCCTCCTTCTGTCTGGGACGGACGAGAGAGGGTCGTGCTCCTGTAGTGGAGACTAAAATGACCTGATGATGAGATGATGATGAATCTAACGACGTACAACTTGATTATTGAAATATGATTGCATGAATATAGTCCGTCATTTTTGAAGTCAAAACTTCTTTAGCAGCAGCGTTGTGCACTTTTTGGGATGGGTAAAAATGTTAAACTCGCGTCAGGACACGTGGCCTGATCGAAAATTCGTAAGACGTAGGGAGCGTAGGCCGCCAGCGCGGCGTAGGAAATGAAGTGATATCTCTTTCTACCGCGCGGCGAAAATGTTTGCCTGCTTATGCTGTTTATTTTTACTGTAATATAAACTGTCATGTTAGTGTACGATAGCGCAATAAATGAATATTGTATTTTACCATATAAATGATAGTACTTTTATGCTGATAAATACAGCTATTCGTGCGAAATTATTCCCAAACCATTCCAAAATATTCAAAAATGAACAACGTTAATGTTCAAGTTTTCACTTTTGCCGGCACTCCTTGAGTGCAATCCGTTTTTTTTTCACTTGATTTCTCTTAAAAAAATATTTTTAGTCAAATATTTTTTTTGAGAAAGAAACCAAAAGTATTATTTTTAAACAATCTAAATTGTATCAGAAAATTATCAAAACGAATGAAACTTTTGAAACATTCAAATCAGAATATCATTGGTAACTTGCGCACAACTTTTGGCATAAATTAAAATACATTACATAATTTGTAACGCTGCCGTTGATTTTAAATGCGCAGATAAAAATCATTACTTTATATTATTTGTGTTAAAAATTATTATATTATAAGTGTTTGTTTACAGTTGTTGCTTATAGTACGTCAGTTGAACTGTAAAATATATATTTTAATAATTATATATGGTTTAGTATACTACTAAGTACGATATTACTAAGTTGCTGCTCCAGTTTTTTTAAATACTTCTAAAATAATAATCTGTTTTGTAACTGATCTCTTAAAGATAATAAAATATTGTTTAAAACATCAACTAGTCATAGGTATACAACTGTACAAAATGTTCCCCTTAAGAGTCTTGTATTAAGGCCCTTTATGAATACCGTATGAGGCGACCGCTATTTTTACATACAAAAATCGGTATGGAATCAAAGTCCACATGTCCGTTGCGGCCTACCTTAATTTTCCTCCATGGACCGCGCGCTGAATACCAAAGGAAGGTCCGACATCAGCTTTGCCCGAAAGCACGGGATTTCCATACAAATCACATAAAAGTCGGCATTCTTATACATCACAAATTTTATATTGAAACACTGGCAACTAGTATTCGACTATTTGTATATTCATTTAATAACGTTATAATAAATACATGATATGAAGACGATAGCCGCTATGGACTCCTTATATAGCCCATACTATTACATATACTGTGCAAATGAAATTTTGCACATTGTGTGTAATTTGGACCTACTTGAGTGCTAAGATGGTTTTTATCTAATTCATCCCTTAGTATTTAGATCCAGTATAAATAACAGTACTAAGTACAGTATGGCCACTCCCTGCCGCTCTCTCATATCGACCTCACCTCCCCTCTGAGAACCTCTCTCCCATCTGGAACGGTTCTCTGCATAGACGCCATTGCTTATGTAATAGTTAACGATGCGACATTTATATGGAGTGGCCGGGGTGTGATTTAGATAAAAAGAAAGTTTTGGTTTAAAGAAAGTTTGTTTTGCCGCGGACGAAGTCGCTGGAGACCGCTAGTTATACTATAAATTAAATTCCGCGTTGTGATGAGTTTGTGTTTGTGAAGGTTAATCTCAGAAACTACTGAGTTTAATTTGATACTGCTACCAATAAAAGTCACCACAACAATAATAAGAGTCACCAATCCGTTGCCAGCCTTTTAAGGTAAAAATTGACTCTGTTCTTGAAGGTTCCCATGTGCTATTGTATTTATATTATTAATGTTAGTCAAATTAGGTATCTAATTCGTTAATTAAGGGATCTCTTCCAGTCAACCTTTTTGTCCCTGAAAGGAAACTGTGAATTGGCGGCGAAGAAAATAAATATTTATATATTATAGGTATAGTATGAGTAGATATAAAAAAGAACAAAAATATATATATTATAAAAAGTGTCGAACTGCGCGCCCACAAAGGACCTTGAGGCAAATAAAGAGTTCTCATTTTATTCCGAACAATTTTTATATAAGTATAGATTATCGAGCGATATGAAATTAAATGTTAAGGAAATACTTGTGGAAACGGTTTTCCGTAACGTTGTTGGGAAGCCGACAATGCCAGAGTAATTTTGCTTATTTCGGCTTAAATTACTTGATCTCGTTTACGGGCCTTTGAAGATTGTACCGAGTTTTCACAAAGTTTGTGTCTAATTTATTGTTTACCGTCACTTTCTGTTTATTTAACGTAAGTTAACCGTGTAAAACATTTTTGAATTACTTTTAATTAAAACATGGTTCAAATTAAGATATTATTTATACGATTATTACGATATTATGTTGTGTGTTAAGTAATTAATATGTGGTGTAAGTGGTTCTTCAACATCTTTGAACCAAAGCCAACCTGACCTGCGCATGGTGCACCCTGCTGACAAACGAGGCTCTGGCGATAAGAGAGGTAGGGCATAGCGTATTTTGTAAGCTGCCCGACTGGGGAAGGACCTCCACCTCACAGAATACCGCAGCCAAATAACAATTCCATTGAGGTCCTGCGAGTGAGAGAGGTCACCAGAAACGCAGGAGTTTCTGTGCTGGCAGCTTGTCTGCCACCCGACGTAGTATAAAAAAAATACGTTTTTTTTGGGTTTGCCTGACGTAAGCTGTCTGACTTGGGAAGCACATCCAAGTCCAAATATCAATACCTTTTAGTATTGTCGTGTTACTGCGAGTGAGTGAGATTACCAGAAAGCAGAAGATATTGCATTAATGGTGTGGGTACAGCGCGCTAGCAGTACATGCAGTGCAAGTCGTAAGTAAGTTAATCACTTTACATAAAGCGGGCCTATTCATCATTGGCGATAGTCCATTAATACTAACCGCCATAAAGACCCGACCGATTGAGTACACACTATGACCACTCACAACAATGCAGTCTGAGCACCTACCGCCGAAGCTGAAGCCATCGAATTTTTTGATTCCAAAAATAGGTCTTAGGTTAAAGTTCTAGAGTTCCTACCAGCTGAGCTAAACATAATTAGCAATAATCTAAGTAGTAGTTTTATTTCACATTCAAAAATTCTGATGGTAATCGGCTTCATCTTCGGCGGTAGGACCCCAGATCGTCAATGAGCGTGTGTGCGAGCGGAGCCACACAAACAGAGAAAACACAGAAACAAAGGGGCAATTCTTCTAATTAAAATATAAACAAAATTTAGTTTCGATCCAGTCTCGATCTCACAAATGTCACATTTGGTATTCTCGTAACATAATATGTAACTTCAAAATTAAATTTAAGCGGGATTATATCGAAATAAGAGTGAAAATTAAACAAACTAAGAATGTTACTTTGCCAACAACAAGCATCGATAATAATTAATTAATGAAATCAAGTATGTAATTTTAGTCAATTCACAATTCAATCTCGATTCGGTCAACTTTCAATCTGCGTTCGTAGAAACATTACGAGAATTGGCCTTCTGATTTATCTCAGAAGGAAGGTGAGGTCAATACGAGAGAGCGACAGGGAGTAGGTATGTATGAGAGTGATAGTACAGGCGACGTTAACACTACACAACTCTAACAAACGGTAATGGATTAAATCACAGTAGCTCAGTTTGTTTTGACAGCCGAGGCTTCGCACGTACGGGATCTGGATTTTAGATAGCCTACGAATGTCACACTCGAGTTCAAACTACTTCAATACCTTAAAACACTTGATAATACCACAGAATAAATAATAGTACTTACGTACCAGTATAGGCATACCCCGCCACTGTCGCGAGTCTACTTCGCCTACACCCTAAGTTGAATTAATGCAGCATTAATTGAAATAATAATAATTTGTGATTAAGTGGTATTAGTATAAGTTGACATAAATATTTGACACGCCTGATTGCGGGCTGAATACACTGTATCTGACTTTGTTTACCCTAGTAACAACTTATGCAACTTTATTCTGCAAATATAGATGATTTGATTTGAATCTCGTAGTTTGTTCGGCGCCGCGTTGTATTTCTGCGAGTGAGTGAGGTGACTAGAAAGGAAGAAGTTGTTGCGCTGGTAGCGGGGGTGGTGACGCGCGAACGATATTTCAGGTAGCCATATATGGCTACAGTCACCGCTTCACATCAGGCGGGCCGTACAATGAGAAAAAATATTACTCGTAAGAACACTTTAGTAACTTTTTGAGAAAATCCACAACATCCATATGATAACTGTTCTTTATATATAAATAAAAGTTGAAAACGCGACTGATGACGCTCAATTATTCCATCAGACTAAGAATTTAATCTCAACTTAAATGAAGGTGATTCCCTTATAACTTTCCAACACAGTCGCTAATAACGAAACTTGTGGTTAATAGCGATGAGGAGACGGGGTGGTGTCGGGCGGCGGCGCAGGGCGGAGGGCTCGGGGAACATTCGAGACAATTCAATGGGAAAATCTGCCTTTGTGAAACTTCTATTGTATTATATTATATACTTTATCTTATAGATGTTGCAGTCAAAATTTATAACCAGCTAAAACTATTTATTACAGAATAATACTATATTAATTTCTATTTCATTATTTTGAACGACCTCCGCCAACTCGCAGTGGAGCAGCGTGGTGGATGCTCTAAACCCTTTCGATTGAGGGGAACCCTTATCTCAGTAGTGGGAAAAATAAGTGTCGTCTATAAATATTCAACGACACTACATAATCCTATGATTACGAGTATATTATACACATTATATTATAGATGTTGCTATCAAAGTTTATAACCAATCAAATCCGTTTATTAGTGAGAAAATATTATGGATTTTTTTTTAGTACCGGGTTAGAAAATATTCTAAACCTAATTGTAAAACGACTGTAAAATGCGTACCGAGAAGTACTTATACTACTTTTAAAATCCAGTGCATACAAAAATAACGGGGAGTGGCTGTGTTATGGACACGGCCGTGTGTTGTACGTGAATATATGCACTAAAATTATCTCAAAATAGCGGCGTTTCCCCTTCCCCGCACGCAATGTTCAATAGTCCTTACTTAGCGTAATAAATTCTTTGATCCTTCACCTTTCCTTTTTTTCCAGTGGTGTGATTGAATTTTGAATGTAGAGCATAGATTCGAAACTACGACGCCAAAACTGCATCCCCCGATTTTGTTATCATCAGATTTTTGGATTGCCCCGTAGGTTTAGGGTAGCAAATTTAAACTCGTATTCACGTCACTATGCGTCATGCAGAGTTTACTAAATGCTACATGTTATAATGTTGTTGCATTATTTATAATACTATATTAACAATGTGTCACAGACTACAACACTTGCTAGGTAAAAACTATAAACTTTTGCAATATTTTCTCAGTTAAAATGGGGTTTGACTGGTTATGACTTTTGTATCTAACCTAGACAACTATTAATTAATACTTAGACATCATTTGCAAACTTTAGCACTACAAATTGTAATATCACATAATTCTAATTTTACCGTTTATGATTCTATGAAATATTTCAGTTGTAAAGTATAAGCCCATACAATGATTGTAAAATTGAATATGTAATAATATTTAACGGAGCAGTGATTTAAGTATCGATAGAATTATGGTAATAAATGGAACGCTCTCAGATTTATAGATACATATAACATACACTTTCAGTAAGAGAGGCTTTCAGCGCACCACCGCGCCAACATATCGAATCTTTATGTGGTCATTAAACATATTTTTACGAGGACACCGCGGTGTTCTATATTATTACTTTTAGGGGCAGTTAAGTTGGGGGTACACCACTTGAAATTACGAATCGATAATTATCTTTGTCTACGCGAGTATTTAAATTGAAACAATATTAGATTTCACGTTCAAAAATATAATAAACCACTCTGCCAACCTGCAAGTGAGCAGCGTGGTGGAGTTTAAACCCGTCCATTGAAGGGCGATCCAAAATATTTTGTTGTAATGAACATGGTACAGATATATAGTTAACCTCTCAAAAGTATGGACTGATTTAACAAATTATTGAAATTCCAATATAGTCAGACTTTAGAAAGGAATTTGGACAAACACAATAGAATATACTACGCACATTTAAAGTAGAATGAAACTAAAGTTTTAGCCATAACAAACATGTCGATATGTTTTTTTAGTGGACCTATCACTCGGCTTAGCGAGAATGGAATATATCACGAACGTGATGTGTATTTAGTGCGTTTGTAAACTTTGGTGCTCCAATTCGCTTAGCGTCACGTACGCTTGCACGTCACCAGTGTGTTACCAGCTTTAATAAAACACTGGCATTTCATTGGTCAGTAATTCGCGGAAGTGAACCTTCGTCGAAATTGACAACGTTCGTAATAAACCATTTACGGTGCGATATTGCACGCCCGCAGCGGAATCAACTTGACGTTCATAATAATCGTAATTTTATATGCTATTATTTTTTTCATTATTGATGGAATTCCGTATGGGAACGGTAAGTTAACTTTATAAATGTATATTAAGCTTTTATGTCTCCATGTTTATGGTTTGGTGTGGTTGTATTGGTGAAGGACATGTAACTTCAGAGTGTCAGCATATTATAGAAATAGGTTAACGTAATTTAAAAAAAAACATAACGTCGTGTTTAACCGGAACCTTATGCCGTCGAAATAGGGATGGTTGATATCCTTTTGATCATATTACAATATGGTATAAGTTTAGTACTACGTAAGAAAGGTAACGTGGTGTTGTATGTACTTAATATAGATATAATTTCTGATCAACTGGAATCTAATGCCGACAAGAGGTGTAATGGAATGGAATGGAATGATGCAAGTATAGAGCTGATATGCCGTTGATCATATAACAGTATAAATTTAGTACTATCGGCAACCAGCTTACAAAATAAGGATGTTACTAACTGTTTTGGAATGTGAAAGTGGGATGAGAAAGATGGAAGTTATTCAAAACCTGAGCTCACAGAAGACTGCTGCGAAATAACACTACCGTTAAGGATTGCTGTGTTAGCAGCGGAATGCCAGCGCGAGAATAATATCCCCATTTTGTATAATTACGATTAAATAGGTACAGTAACCGTTTTACACCAGGCAGGCTGTATGCTTATTTGGTATGATGTAAAAGAAAATGTACAGGAAATAATTCTCACGTGAAAATTAGAAGAATAGAAAAAAAAATCATTTTGTAATGAAAAGAAGACTTATGCATCGTAAATTGCTACAGCAAAATTAGAAATTAATTAAGTATCGAATATCGTGAATACGTGGAGAAGCTACATGGATACCAATTAAGTAGGTAAATTAATAAAAAAGAAGCAAATTACTCCAAACAAAACACACGAGGAAGCTGACAAAATGCCACGTCAATTCACCAAATTACAGAGTAATTGAACCGAATTTCAGAGTGAAGCTCATGTAATGAAAGCAGATAAAGGGAAGCGAGAGCGAGGGGCTTATTCAATTCGTTCGCGAGTTCACCCTGACACTGACTTAAGTAGATAGTTAAGATTTAGCCAGGAAAGCATCCGACGGCGCCCACTAATGTGTACTCAGAAAGTAGTCTCGCCTCAAGAATTGGCCGCTTAAGTACCTACACGGGAAACTTCCTATCCATTAGTTACTTGTGAGAACACATTATAGTTCAACTTTTATTTCTCTTTACGAGAAACAAATAACCAGCAACGAGCTAGGTACAATAACATTACGTGGACTTCGCGCAATGAAAACTGCGATTCTTATGAAATACGGTGCGATGCAGTCTGATAAGACAGTAGAAATTTTATCTTGAACGTAAATACAAAGCTTGTCTTGACCAATGCGTTCTTTTAACCCAGCGACCTATATACGATTAGCGGAAAGATAAACTGAACTTGGCAAGGTGACAATTTATCTTGTTTCTTTAGATTTGTTTTAGAGAAATTTGTAAGAAATCTTACTAGTATTTCTTGTGGTAATCTGAGCTTACTCAATATTCCAGCGTCCAATAATCCAAAGAGTGTCAACCAACAAGCAGAACGTTTCAGCTAAACCCCGTAGAGACGGCAAGACACACCGCACTTTACTCAATTGGAATTGAGGTGGGCTCTCCTTCAGGGGTCCCTACAGCTGAGCACTAACGAATAAACCAACAACGATTTCTCGGAAAGTTGGTTCATTGAATAATAACTAGTTATTTAACTAGTTAAATATTATTTTGCACATAACATTGGTAAAAAATGCACACCCTTTTGTTTACAACATAACACAGGTGTTAACACTACTGTAATTTGTCTCTACAACTATGTTGTAGAGACAATTATACTAATGAAATAACATACTAATGTTATTTTGTTATTGACGTGATAACGTCTTATAAATCGATGAACGCCGGCTACACGCACGAAAATGCACGACTCATTGTCACGTTCCGCCTGAGCCGAGCATGCAAGCGAGAGGACAAGCGATAGAGAGGCATGATCGGCCTAAGCGTTTGACTTGTGACGCATCTACCTTTCTTCCATTTCATCGGCCGATGTTTTCTTATGACGTTATCACTATCACTATTATCGTCCGTAAGCCGACTTCCAATTTTTTTTAAAGATAATTAGCATACAAATTATGATTGATAGAATTTCACTGAGTTAGTAATGTATGAAAAAACATAAATGTATAAGGTCTTTTAAAGTTGAAACTGGTAATTATTTAGTAGTTTTATATTTTCACTTTTCTAAAATTCAAAACCTCGTAACAGTAAATCTGATACGTTTCTATTTATGCATCAAAATAACAATAGCTGTCTAAAAAATCGATGGCAAAAGGATGGAAAGTTTAGGGTAAATAGTGAGAATCTGGAAAGAATCAAAATATATATGTTCTTTTAAGTCTATTTATAGTGTATTCATTTCCATATTTTCCTAAGGATAAGAAACTGATCCCATGCATATCTGATTCGATCTTCATTCGTATGTTTGCGTAAAATCTCCTCTGTAAAGGAATCTACATAATCAGAGTCAGCGAGACGCTGTCGAAATACGAAACCAACTGTTGTACACGAATTTAGCTTAAATCATGACGACAATACACAAATATATGTATTTTTTTTTATCTAAATAACTATCAAATTGGATCAAGTTTGAATTCTCTCCTAAGGTATAATACTAATTTACATAAGTTAGATTCGTTGATATTTTGCATCAGTCGGACCGTATACTTGTTTGCCGCTTTAGTGGTATAAAAAAATCCACAAAGTTTTTTTTTTATACTACGTCGGTTGGCAGACAAGCATACGGCCCGCCTGATGTGAAGCGGTTACCGTAACCGTATTAACGCTCGCAACATAATATATCACTTGCGCGCCGCCACCCCCGCTGCCAACGCAGCATCTCCTTCTTTTCTGGTGACCTCACTCACTGGCAGGAACACAACAACCCTCAAGGGAATTGTTATTTGGCTGCGGTATTCTGTGAGGTGGAGGTACATTCCCCAGTCGGGTAGCTTACAATTACGCTCCCTACCTCTCTTTTCGCCAGAGCTTCGTTTGTCAGTCAGCAGGGTGCACTACGTGCAGGTGAAGTTGGCTTTGGTTCAAAGATGTTGATAAACCACTTACACCCCAAAAAAATTGCTATTTATTAATTTTTCGAGAGCTAGCTCTGATGTTTTTTATATGAGCGGGGGGCAAACGAGCATGTAGGTCTCTGATGGTAAGCGATTACCACCGCCCATTGAGATCAGCAACATCAAGGGACCGCTGATCTGTTGCCAGCCTATACTCTTTCCTTTCTGGTGACCTCACTCACTCCTGCGAGTTAGTGAGATCACCAGAAACACAACAACCCTTAAGGGAATTGTTATTTGGCTGCTATAATTCGTTTTGAAGTTGACTGATAAAATTCGTTTCACGATCCTATATTGTTCACATAATTTAACTTATACATATCATTATCATCATCATCAGCGTGCATCTACCCACTGCTGTATATAGGATTTCCCGAAAGCCATATGCATGTTAATTCCATTTATAAAATACTTCGTTTGTTTGTACAAGTTCATTGCATGTATTTTATATATTACGTAAGCAGTAATATACGGCTTGTAAAGGCGGGCTTATTGTTATTATATATTTTATTATTGCAATGAAACATATTTTAAAAACTTATTAATATTAGTAAAAAAAACTATAAATTAGCGAAGAATCCTAAGTCTATGGCATAATAATAATTTCGCTTGTGTTCTAAAACCAAGTCTCGCTTTCTCATGAAACGTATGGCATGACCTACATAAGGTTATTGATGTACAGGCAAATGTGAAAATATTTTTCAAGAGCTCTGTTTCAAAACACGCGTTTTGTACGAAAAATATAAGAAAAATAAGACGTACTATATTGGAAAGGGCCGTAGAATGAATGTGTATTATGTGTAGTGGGTTTTGTTATACAAAGATAACAGGTTCAATGCTTGTATTCTTCAATAATCTATCTTCTTCTTCTATATATATAAAACAAAGTTGGGTGTGTTCGAACACTTATAACTCGAGAACGACTGGACTGATTTTCATGGTTTTTGATTTGTTGGATTTGTTTCCATCCCGAATAGCAGAGTAACTATTAGAAACATCGTAAAATTGATGAAAAAATAAAATAAAAGGTAAATTATTTTCCCATACAAATAGTGACAGTTGAAAAATGAATGAGATGTTTATTGGTTATCAAATATTTATGCGTGTGTTCAGAAATTTATATCAAGCTCCTTAAATATAGATCAAATGGCAAATGAACAAATTACTTAATTTAAAAAAAAATGACAATCTGAACTGGCTATATTAACTTTTCTAATGTAACTTTATATCGTTTGACAGAACTGTCAGTCATTTGACAGATTTGGGGTGTAAGGGTTCATCAACATCTTTGAACCAAAGTCAACCTCACCTGCACGTGGTGCACCCTGCTGACTGACAGAAGAGGCTCTGGCGAAAAGAGAGGTAGGGCGTAACGTATTTTTTAAGCTGCCCGACTGGGGAAGTACCTCCACTTTACAGAATACCGCAGCCAAATAACAATTGCCTTGAGGGTTGTTGTGTTCCTGCGAGTGAGTGAGGTCACCAGAAAGAAAAGAGTTGCTGCGTTGGGAGCGGGGGTGGCAGCGCGCGAGCGATATTTCATGTTGCGAGCGTTAATATGGTTACGGTAACCGCTTCACATCAGGTGGGCTGTATGCTTGTCGGCCACCCGACGTAGTATAAATAAAAAAAACAGACAGTACAACGTATGTCGGGTCAGCTAGTAAAATATAATACTCACTAGCAGCGTTAGCAAAGATATATAAGATGAGCCGTGATTGGCCGTGTGGTTTCCGGCAGACTAGAGTAGGATCACTCCGTCTCTTCCCGTGGGTGTCGTACAAGACGACTAAGGGAAATAAATTATAAACATCGATCAGGCCTCCCCAACCCGTCTGGCCAGCGTGGGGAGTGTAGGCCAAATCCTCCTTCTGTCTGAGACGGACGAGAGAGGGGCGTGCTCCTGTAGTGGAGACTAAAATGACCTGATGATTATGATGATCATGATGATATGAGATGAGAGAGAGAGAGAGCTGAGATTGACCGACCAAATAAAGTCTGCAATGGTCTGCCCATTATATAAGTGTACCCAAAGTGCCTCGAGGAGCTCGATGGCGTCGTTGCGCGTGGCAGTCTAATCGATCACGCCTGTCAAGAACGTCGATTGCAGCCTGTCCATGGATGGGCTTATTTATATCAAGCTCCTCCGTGGTTCGAAGGGCATGTTAAGCCGTCGGTCCCGGATATTGTCGTTAGATGACAGTCGTTAAGACAAGTCAGTGGCCTTTAGGTGGCTTGCAAACATTAATCTCCGCCAACCCGCAGTTGAGCAGTGTGGTGCAGTATACTCTAAACCCCTTCAATTGAGGGGAGACCTAATTCACAATAGTGGTATGAATAAGGATTGACGACGACTGATGGGCAAATAAAAGAAATCGGCCCCTCCCAATATAACTATACAAAAGTACCATTTTGTATTAAACATTCGTAGGCAATGACATAAAATGTATTGAAGTAATTTGAATGAAGATGTCATTATCTCGTAGTAAAATTAGTCAGGATTAAAATGATCTCCCAAAAAATGTTGTGATAAGCGGAGTTTTTCCCAGTGTCTACGTATATATATAATATCTATAATAATATATTCTAAATATATTATCAACCAAAATCATTGGCAAAGATACAAAATGTGCTAGAGTAATACCACAGTATAAGTAATAGTACTACGTAGTAATACACACATAAACTATACAAAGAAAATTACATCTCTCTTCTTTTATTATTTCATTTTGCTCCGAAATATTGCGATTACTTTTGAGTGAAGCATCAAATTTCGAACATTGGCTGTCATGAAAAGATAAGAAATTGCAACTAAAATTATACGATGCACTTAGTTTTTAATATTATTTAAGTCAACAATGCAGGTGTATTTTATCTGAAATAGTTAAACCGCTTAATGTGTTTTTTAAACACTGTGGTGGTAAACAGTTAACACCACCTATGGACGTTTGTAAGCACTATATGCGGATGTCACTTGCTTTCTTATTAGTTTCTAAAGGTCTTCAAGTTCTTCTTGAAACGGGACTTTAATTTTTTTCGAAACTACAGTAGTAGTAATAGTACCTGCAGGTTGGAAATTAAGCATTTCAAGCCTCAGCTATGGCTTTTAGACGGGAATCAATGTCATCTGATATGAAGCAAAGCTGTCTCCACTATGCCTTAGTAACGGTCGTTGCACAGGAATCTATACCTTCAAAGTTATATCCGTGCGACTGACGCGTAGTGCAATCTATTTCATCATGTTGTTTTCTAATCCCACACGATATGACACAATACAAATCGATTGGGTATAGCGTAGGACACAGTCTGAATAAGATAATCAGTAGTCTGACTTAATACTCTGTTGTGTGGACAGCATTAGTATTAAGAGCTGGTATGATTTACCGTTAGCAACGTACCTAATATAATATACTAAAGCATACAATAAAACGTTTCAAGAAATGGATCAATATAAGTGTCTACTTCTCGCCAATATTCCTTACGTCCGCTCACAATTCAACTGTAGACATTGTAAGCTCCAGTCAGAAAATACTTTCAGTAGATTCACGCTAAGCGGTTAAAGACGCTTCGGTGGAACCGTGAAGAATTCTAGTGAAAAGATATTAATTTTGGAATAGCTCGAACAGTATCGTCCGAGACCAATACGCAATAAAACGTATGAAACGGGTATTATTCGCATGATCACATCGCCTAATAAGTTGGATCCCACAACGTGCTCAATGTGGCGAGAACTAATACCGCCCGCCGTCAACCCGCCCGTCTGTCCGCTGCCGCCCGCTCTCCCGACCATTTAGAGCCTTCGCTCTATTGTATTTTGTTTAGTTCCTTATAAAATGTTAGCTTTTATCCACGAGGGCACTCGTGTGAATATAATATTTTTGTTCTTCTTTTTAAATGTTTAACGAGTCGAGATTTTATATAGTAGTATTTGAATACTGAATTGAATAACGTCGTGAACGTGTGTTGTAGGCACTTTATTACAGCAATTATGTAAATTATAAGAACGTAATTATTTTCTCATGTAAGTTTAGGGTGTTGTAGGAAAAAGTGAAATTTTAAAAGTTTATATAATAATCTTTATAATTTCACTTTTTTCATGTCTTACCGATTGAAAGAACACAAGTGGCGTTCTTTGGTAGACCTTTCCTGCCATTCAGACAGCAATGCTTCAAGTACCTTATCAATTGGGTTGAACAATCTAAGTAATTCATCATGGTCACGTACTTTAAAAAAAATCAGGGACTACTTTTTTTAGATGTACCGTACATTGAGTCTACTGGCAACACTCCTGCAAGCATGGGTAGTGCTTCTGTGCTTACAGTTCTATACGCCTTACATAAAAATATCGGAGTAAAATACTGGCTTTGAAGCAATTTACGACTAGCCTCAAAGAAAGTGAACCGTATGTTATACAACCTAAAAAATAATATGTGGTGGTATAAATAACTTTTAATATTTTGAAAGTTAATCCTCACGTATAGGTGTTAATGCATAGGAGTTCTTTTTGCTTTCACCTACGTGCTTCATGTGTTCAATGTATTGAGAATTCCTGTTTAAAAGCAACCCAAATAACAAACCGAATTCCTATTTGCAACTGATACTTCATTAAAATGAAATCGCGGTGAAACCTGAAAATTTCTTTTAAGACCTATAGATGTATTCGACCTATAGACGTTAGCGCTAAACAAAAACAATAATTGAAATGTTGTAGATAAAATGTCTTCATATTCTTTTCCTTTCTTTGCGTTGGTATTGAGTAAGCGCTTTGTAGCCAATTTAATAAAATGTCATAGGTGAAAGTAAATTTATACATAATAAGAAAAATGGAAAATGTATTAACTAAGTTTCAATTATCAGTTAGATCTGATTTCAGTTAAATATCAGGCCCCGCGGCAAGGTAACCTACTCGTAAACGCGTTGCTTGCAACCTTAATTGTTATTTATTGCTGCTTTTCAGAAAGAAATTACCTTATTTCACGAACCCATGATATTGTGTAATAACAGAATTGAAATGACCTACTGAAAACAATTTACCGTGTAATAATAGGTACGTAGCACAACAGGAAAAGCTTTGCGTAAACTGAAGCTTTTTTCCTATTCGAAATTCAATAAAGAGGAGTAGATATCCTTGTTTATTATTGTGAATTCGAAATTATATTGCTTATTTGTACTCATCGCACTGAGTACTTAGAAGTATATTTATTATAGTATTTGTTATAATTTGAAAGTATCACAGACATCGAAATAACACCTTACAAATTAAATATTTATATTATTTTTTATATTACTTAGGTGGCAAACAAGCATACGGCTGGCCTGATAGAAATCAGTTCCTGCAGCCTATGGACGCCTACATCACAAAAGATATCACACGCCCGTTGAAGACCCTGTAAAAACCTCTTCATGCCCTTTTTGATGAACTCCGTGCTGTAGTCTCCTGAAAAAACCTCGACAAGCTGTTCATTCCACAGTTTTATAATAGATGAAAGAAAACCTATCTGGAATCGCACAGTACGTGCTGCTTCATGTGCCTATACCTATTTACTTCGTTTACTTAAATCGGAAACGACGACTCAACATGCCCTCCGAAGAACGGAGGCACTCCTCCGTGCTTCGGAGGGCACGTTGAGCGTATATTTTACTATTTCTGTCTTCAATTATTGTCGTTCTATGTTTTAGGCGGACTTTTTGTGCGATGCAGTGCGGTGCAGTGCGGCGCGGTCTGTCACAATCTCGCGGACTTTTTTTGTGAACCGAATCATCCTAAGTCGGACTTTTTGTGCGTCGTTTACGTTACTGCATAGGTTCTACTATCAAAGACTAAAAAGTGCGTCGCGGATTGTCTGTCATTTGTGCGAGGCCTTATTGTGCAGTTTGAAGGAGTTTTCCCTCACGTTGTGGAATTTACCGGCTGTCAAGGCATTCCCTGGAGACTGTAGTATGGGGTTCTTAAAAAAGTGCATGACTTTTACAGGTGATTTTACGTGTGTGATACTGTTGACGCGTGTTTGGTGTTGCAGGCGTCCACAGGCTGGGGTAGCTGCTTTCCGTGCTTTCTCTTGTTTAGTTGCAGGCTATATTTTTCAATTCATCGATAGTGAGCAACATATGCTTTTTGTTTAAATTAAGTAAAACTTCTCCTCTAGATCTAGATAGACCGATAATGGAGGATTGCATAATAGTGGAAAGCATTGCCGAAGGCCTATATCCAGCAGTGATATAGATACAAGCTGATAATGATGATGAAGAATAACAACTTAGTTAAATATTGGTAATTTACTATGATTTTTAACAAATGCACCAAGTACCTAATTTTATCGTCTGGATGAGATTGCTTTTAGCGATAAGACCGCCTTTTGTACTTTTAATTTTTGCAAGTTTCTTGTATGTATCTTTGTTATATTGGTGCAATAAAGTCTACTAAATTACATAAATAATCATAGATGATTATTTATGCAATTTAGTAGATTTGTTTAGATATATCGTCTTGTCATTTATCACATATTTAAAGCCGCGAAATGACGCTACGTCAGGTCGGGTGGCTGCGGCGAGGCGTGCTAGTGACAGATGCGGTCATTCACTATTACTGTTGTGGTAATGACGTTTATTGTATTCGACATTACTGGATTGACTATTTAATGGTAAATTGGACGATGTGAATAGAAAATGGTAAACCAGGTATGCTAATGCTCATCACCTATTTTAGTATTTTTTACATACACGCGTTGACGCAGCAACGACCACGACTGCCAGGGCGACGGCAGTAGCATGTATCTTTTGTTTCAGATGAAAAATAAATTAAATATTTATTAACTGGAGTACTATGACCCTACACTAGGCTAGCCTGAAACTTGGGCGTTATAAGTTGTAAGCCATAGTGTATTGACAATATGACTTACAACTTATTTAAACTTTACTGATCGCTGTAAACACTTTACTACGATCACTAAATGTAAACGAGTTAAGCTAGATGCATGAATATTAACGCTAAAATAATAAATTAACATAAAGTTAAAATGAATGTGCATTCGTCTCATGAGATGACTGCTTCGTTTTACGTCGCATGCGCCTACATGAAATTTACCATGTCGTAGGACAGACTCATATACCTATGCACCTTCGATATGCCAGATTTTTTACGACATTTACTACTCGAATTTAAAGTGTTTGTTTTTTATCAAAAAAAAAAATAATTTCGCCATTCGTACGAACAGATAGTGTAACTAACCCATACGATTAATAGCGTTAGTTAACATGAGAACTTTGAAATTTAGATAAAATATCTAAGATCAGTTTGTGATTGACCTAATTCATCAAATAAAAGTCTATAGGGCGACCTTATGCGCAGGTGTGCATAAATAATTCTCAGAAAAGCCGTGGACAAAATTGGACAAATCGGGATCTCTGATTGGTTGAGTAAAATAGCATTGATAGGGAGAGACACAAGAAATTATGTTGCTAAGCAAAATGGCGGGAAAATTCTGATAAATAAATGGGGAATCGATTGTACTAATATCGATTAATTTGATAATATATTAGTATGCAATTATATTGTATACAATATTTAAGGGAATTTAGATATAATAAGCGTTGGTTGATATTAATGGCGTTCATAATTAATCGGGTGACTTGATTCAAGGAGTGAATTGTAAGAAAACACTGATAAAGTTTAAGATTGAAAATCTTATATTTTCTTTATAACTATTAAAATTAGTGAATGGAAGTTGTAGTGTGATCAATATAGGTACAAAATTAGATTAATTTGAGGTTTGAAGATAAAAATTATGTGAAATAAAGGTAAAAATGTGAAACTAAAATGATTTAATTATCTTTTTAGAAAGATTCGAATAATTTTGGCAAGAATCAAGTATTTTCAATGTACTTAAGATTAAACATGAAACAATTTATATGGTAAAAATTAGTTAGATAAATTGATACAAATAGATTACTCGATTAAACTAGGAGAATTAGATTTTATGGTTAAAAATTACTTATGTCACTTCACTAATTCAAAAGTGGGCGGGGCTTAGGACTATAAAAGGAAAAACGCGAATTTTTTGCGGATTGCTCGTGTAATTTTCGGCGGTTTAGTACGTACAATTGGCATCCGATTATTTGTTAAAATAAATGCCGATATTTCAAGTTACAACTTTAGAGTTTTATATTATTGTTTGGAAATTAGATTTAAAATTAGTTTTATCAGATTTATAGTGGAATTTTAGATGTTTTGGATTGTAACTTGAAATCTTAAGAATCGAAGTGATTCGGAGGGACTCGCAACCTAGTTTACCTATGTAGACGAAGGGAGAGGACCTTTTCAACCAGTTCACGCTGGGAAGTGATTGATTGTAGCTCATATCACTAACGTTATTTATTACAACGTTAAATGCTACCTTTCTCAAAGAAGAGTAACCAGCCTGACTTGTCACTGCCGGCGAAAACTTTGAGAATGTCTCCACACATACTTTGTCCTGGGCTGAGTCATCCACCCTTACCAAGTCCAAATTGGGCAGCCCTACCGTACACACGACGTAGGATAGGAATACAGGATATGTCGGTCCATCCCGTTTAGCAGCTTAGTAAACAAGCCTTGTCAGGGAGGTACTTGTTTCACTTTACACACCAACACACTTAAATGTGAGAGTTCGGGTCTCCAGTTAAAGGTATCACACATTAGGGAAACTGTAGGAATCTGATTTAGGCATAAGATAGGTAGGTTCAGTCATCTTCAAAGTTTGGCCGCGATAAAACCCAATAGTGTTAGTTTTAGATTTCAAGTTACAAAGGTAGGTTGTAAACATAGCAATTAGTTAAAGCCATTATTAATAGTTAGACGGTTTTAAATAGTGAGAAGTGTACTAGGGGTTAAATATGAATTGAGAATGTGTATTTATACCTATATCTTCCGTGAATATTAGGAATGATTTTGGAGTTCCTCTGTGATTTTACTGACATAACTGACTAGTTCTGAAAGGAATTATTGATTAAGCGAATATTTGAGTTAGTTTACAGGTGATTGATATATTAACTTGAATTAGTAAGTGGAGTTTAAACAGGCTATGAGGTCATTGAATTATCGAAGGAACTTTCCTTTTCATCAGTATTTTTAATTAAAATCATATCGAAAGATCATGGATGATGTTGTAAGTTGGACATACAGGTAACAAAAGTACCTCTGTTGTCACTGATGTGAATAAAAAAACATTAAACAACTATTCTTCAATATGTCATAACTTAAAACAAATTTAGTGTATTTCATTACATGCAAGAATGGAATTATAATTCATAGATGTTTTAGGGAAGTTCTAACGAATTTTAGTGACATGTAAGAGTTGTTGTGAAAGTGATTTATCTAAGTGTAATGGTGGTGAATTCGGAAAATAAGTGAATCAAAAACCTGTAAGTTGACAAAGTATTTCTAATTAAGTGAATAACTTTATATTACATTTTCTGAAGAACATTAAATGTAACATTTATGGGGAGTATCTTCATAATCAAGTAGTTGGTTTAATACTATTAAAATAAGGGATCAGTCAAAGCACTGGATCAATATTCCTAAACCTTGGATGATCTGAATTAAATAAGAATTAATTTAGTTTGAAAATAGACTAAAGAAAGTTATTGGTTTCATATCTAAAATCAATACAGAAATTAATTTTGCCAGTTTTATGAATTTATTTGCCTAAGGAATTTATAAGTTTCCTAAATTTCTTTTGAGAAATATCTATAAACGTCTCAAGTAAAGAATATAATGTAATAATAATGTAGCTTCAGTAAATAAAAGATTGAGCATATTGATTTAATTTAAGACTAGGTTAAAATCACCAAAGATATCAAGGTTAATAAGTAATAGAAAACTGAGAGGTAAGAGACGGCCTCTAGTTATTTGATTTTTAAGAAGTAAGGTGATACTTCAGTACAGTAAATTCTGCTCATTCTAAATGTGGCCGGGAAGAACTTGAGATGGCTGGTTCTTACGTGATCTAGCGGGAGATGGGGCTAGTCAATTGCCACAAAAGAAATAATGTTTGAAAGCTTTAACCTTGAGTATGTTAATTAGTTAACATAAGTGTCTAATGTCATATTGTTTTTACCACTAAAACATAATGTCTAAAGTCTTACCATTATGGCAAAGTGTTACTCATTAATTTAAGTTCAATATTGGTTTACTATTATAACAAAGTTGATACTGGAAATAATAACTAAAAGAATCATTATCATTATAAGAGATACTAATTAATATTCAGGTCATTAGTTAATATAATTTCAACCTCATAGTTTTATTTTACAGTGGGTGTTAGGCAATACAACTAATTCAATGAGTATATATAAGTCGTAGGGGTGATAGGAGTTTAATCAGTCATTATTCTGCGTGTAAAAGTATCTGGGGAAATTACGGTACAATGTAGGACACTAGACGCGATCACGTGGCCATTATGTAGTAGTATAGCTTACCATCAGGTTGATTCATCCTATTCCGACAACAACAACATAAGGTTTGGTTTAAATCTAAGGTGTAAGAGTGTAAATTATAGGGAGATGTATATCAGATTAATGTCGTTTAATTAGGTATATGTGGTGTGATAGATTTGACGTACTAATGTGAGCGAAAGAAGAAGAAAGGTAGTGAGAAAATAGTAGTAAGGGAATGATGATGATGATGATGATGATGTAAAATGAATAGGAAGATGTAAGATGAGAGAGAGGTATACACACGCAATTAGGTAGGTCGAAAAAAAAATAATATAGGAGGAGAGGAGGGAGGGAGTCTTAGAGGGGGGGGGGAGGTTACAATTAGGTAGCGCATGACCAGGATTATATATAAGCTAAAATATATGTATATGTATTAGTAATTTTACAAATATACAAATGTTGTTGGAATGGAGTGAATCTAATTGTGGTATAAATTAGTTGTCTGGGTTTTTTTTGAAAACCTACAATTGCTGTACGTGAAAATGGAATACAAAGGACATATGACTGTTTTAACTCAGATAGGATTTGTAAGTAAATTAACTCAGAAGAAGGAATCCTCCTGGATTCCTAAAGCAGATTAATAGTATATAATTAATTTCACATATTTACAACTAAGGTCTAAATATAATTAAATAACACAGGACTTGAGTTATAAAATTCTTCAATTATTTTTCATGGATGGGCTTCAGTTAGTATCTACGATGAGTCATGATCCTGAAAAATAAGTTAAAAATTAAAATTAAAACAGAGTTACAAATGGTGAATACATAATTATGGGATAACGGAATATTAGAATTATCTAAAGTTAATTAAAAGTAGGATTATAATTGAAAATATGTAAATTTGAAATGTTACCGAGTATAAATTTGGTATAAAACAAAGTAAAAGGGTTATAAATTAGTTTAGTTAGCCATATGCACTTGAGAGCGGGGTAAATGTAATAATTGATTTCAAAAACTTATAGTTCTCTATAAATAAAGCATTCATAGAGATTTTGCCAGTACTAAAGAGAGATAAATAATTAAAAACATAAGAATTTCAGGTTATACTTACTAAGTATTGAAAAATTCACTTTTACTTCTTGAATAAAATCAAATATAGTATTTCAGCGTTGACAGATAGAACTAATTAGTCCATTTGGGGGTGCGATATGCCCATTCACAGTTGATATTAATTTGACAGGAGTCTGAAAGTAATATGTAATTACATTAATAAAATCACATATCAGACTTTCCTTTTTAATAGGAAAGCTTGCCTAGTAGGTATGTATTAGGAAAATTTATGATAAAAAGGGAAAGTAATTAAGAAATGTAATAAGATACATCATACTTACATGAGATTACTTGTAGACTTTCAATATTTAAATGGTAAATGATAACGTTTGATAACCTCTGTTCAGGAATTTGTGGTAGTGAATTTTACTTAACCCCATGAAGAAAAATCAACTGAAACAAATAAATTAAAGATTAATTTTGAGATACGTGGTTTAGGTAGAATAATTAGCAGTCATATAATGAAAAGTTATACTTACAAATTTGTTTTAGAAACAATTAGGTTAGCTTGGTGACATTTTATAAACTCCAAGTAATTTAGTATATATAATTTCTTTTTTTGTGGTGAAATTGGGGTTTATAACAAGCAATTGGAATTTTAATACGAATAGGATTTATTGTTATGTTTTTTACGCGTTGTTGATATTATTGACATGAGTTAGAACAAAAATAGGGTTGCCATCGTTGGCTTACCAACATTCCCATAAAATATAAGTTTAAAATTTTGAAAGGAAAGTTTTAGGCATCTTGATATAAAATAAGCATTTTTGACTTTACGTTACATTATTAATCATAACATCATTAATAAGTTAAGCAAGAATAACTTAATTGGTTCATTCATATTAATAATAAAATATGAAAAATATCTAGATATAGTTCTGTTAGAATAAGGGAAGGATTAAAATAAAAAAAAAAAAATGGGCAAAATAACAATGAGCTATTAACATAATTGTATATAAAATAATACTTTAATTTCATAAAATAAACGATAACGTAGTAATAAATACATTTAAATAACTATTTCCGGGTATCTGACGCAAATATGGGGTAATAGGTAAATTAAGATTAAATTATGTGTGAGATTTTCGGACGAAAGGTAGTGGAGGCGACTAGAATAATTGAGAGGTTATGAAATTGTCATATTGATAATTGAGTTTTAGTAATCCCTGAAAGTTTGAAATACCTTTATATGGTAAATTTGCAAAGAAGTGGCAACACTAAGAATTGCTAAGAGATTCATTTCTTTTGTCGAAAATAAGAACCTAAATTCGATATAGAATTACATTATGAATAGTTAAAGTAAATGAAATTTGAGTTATAGATTAATAAGATAACTTTATTTCAATTACATATTTTAAAAAGAAAGGAAAGGACAAAATAAAGACTTTTACATGGGGTTTACGGTTAGAATGGGGTTGGCAAGTTAAAGCTGATCTCAGATGGCGCCACCACTGTATGAACCTTTGTCATTTATCAATAAACGTTTTGGATTTGTTTGTTGCGTTGATTTCTTGACAATTTCACGATTTAAAACATGTATTTCAATTGGAAAATATGCGAGTAAATAATTAAAATGGTTAATAATATTTATCGCTTTGAACCACAATTTTTTAAGTTTCTCATCTCGAGGAAACTGGTGGCCTCCAGTTTCTTTACAATTTGGTACACAACATGTAGGAATTTTCTCAATAATGTTAACATATTTATTTAATGTAGCAGTATTTATTTTGTGCAAAATTAGAGACGAAAAAATTACCTATATTTTAGGTGTATGTCTAACTCGAATGGAAATAGTTTATGCAAGTATCGTGGGAGGGCGGTAAGAGCGCGTACAATTAGCATCAATGAGATTTTAATTGCGAAGAGATGTATTGATCTTTGAACGTGAACCAATATGATTATTGCATTTAATATATATATTCATATTTCCATATTGTAATATATTTTCCGTGTAAAGTTATTGATAATTATAAAAAAAAATGGTTCAATCAAAATAGCATGATGGACGAAAGAGGAATTAGTTCGGGGTTTGGGTCACAGATGGCGCGGGTGTACAAGTTTTATTGAGAATCGATATTTTAATTCAATAGTAGCCTAAAAATTACATTTATATAGTTGCTTTCTTTATTTGAATGGTTCTTAAATTTTATGAATGGGGAGGCGTCTAAATATTCAGTTAATTAAAATTTTCATGTAGAAGCATTGGTGAAACTTTGAACTAAACTAGGGTAATGCGGTAGAAAATGCGAATAAAAATGTTAGCAACAATTATTATTTAACAAAAAGATAGTTACATAATTAGTAATGAATAATTGATGTTGACAAAGTCGTGGTACTCTAAAATACATATGCGAATTTTGTCGCTTACATTATCAAGTCAGTGGCGCGTCGGTAGAAAATAGAGCTATTGCATCTAAGATTCCTGGTTCGAATCTCAAGACCAACATTTGTTTTTGCGATTTTATTTTTTAATAGAGTTTCATTATAGTCTTTTCCTGAGTATATTCATCATTATTATTATTAATTAAAATTTATTATGACACTTAATTCGTTTTTATTAATTTCTATTTAATTTACAGTCAGCTTAAAAGAAATAATGAAAATAAATATATGTATATTAGAAAACGTTGTAGGGTATAGTGATTTGGAGATAGCAATCAATTTTATTGGAAGGAAATATAAAATAGATACGTAATAAGTTCATTAAGGTGAAAGGTAAATTTTATTTGAATTTTAAGATTTTACGAGGAGATGAAACATTAATAGTTTAATATAACTAGATGGTTATAGGGTAGTATGTGACGTTTGTCATATTAATTAGGGATCGTTTGGGAAATAGGACTTTATAAATATATTAAAATATGCATTTTTTTTTATATATATATTGATAAGACTTCAATACTGTTATACGTATAAATAGGTTGGTTATTGACTAATGAGAATTAGGAAGTATTACTTTAAGAAATAGTTTTACATGATACAAGTACAGTCAGATACAAAATATTTCAGAAGCAAATAATAAACTATGAGTTAAAATTTAAATTCGATTTATTTATTAATGATGAATATTACTAATGTTTTACACTGAGTTTAATTCTAGAATTCATTTATTACGATGATACAAAGGACACTAATTAAGTTTAACGTATAATTTTTATTTGAAATAAGAATATTTATGTTTCGTATTTTCTCTCGTAATTAGATTTAGGTAATAACAATTCATAGGGTCTAAGCATGAAAAGGTTTATGTATATTTCTTATATACTATGTAGGGTGGCAGACTAGCGTGGAGCCCGCCTGATGGGAATCAATTATGATGGCTGTGTTTAGCGTTTATATTGGGCTCTCCCATTACAGTCTTTGCGTGTGGTCGATCGCGTTGCTGGTATGGTGGTCCATTTGGTTAGTGAATTCGTTCACTCGCAGGAACACAACAGCTCTTATTGTAATATAATGGATTTAATTCTGTGAAGTGAGTGGAGATGTTGGTTGAGTGGTTTATAGGCTCACTTATGACCTCGTTGGTTGTCAACATTCTGTTAGATGATTGTCTTGCAAGAAAACTGGAGGCGGATGCAACTTATTTTTGTAATGTGGCTTCGTTTATGTTCGAAGGTAGTAATTACAAGAGAATTGTAAATAGTAGATAAGTGAGTACGAAAGGTCGTCAGCTATGCTAGACATTGGGAGGCGAATATAAATATATATAAACATATATATTAATTATAGAATGATGAGAGGAATTTTTGGCGATAATGTGATTAGAGGATTTAATAAGTGACCAATAAGGAAAATAGGAAAACCTAGATTTAGCGACAAAGAGATGTAACATTCTATAACATTCTTAAGTGGTAGGGAAGGTGACCTAGTTAGAGGTATTACTTGATGAAATACTGGGCTATGTTGATGAGTGTAGGATGGATAGATGATATAAATAACCAGTATATTGATAGAAGGAGTGACTAATTGAGGGGGGGTGATGAGTATATTGTGTAGTAATATTAAATTAAAATTAAGATCTATCTTCATTTTCCGTAACGATAGATGAGTAGAAAGATGAGCGGAGATTTAGATCCAGATTGGAAGCGGGTTGTTGATTTAAGAGTGAGCATACGGCTGCATGGAGTTGAAGTACAGAAACACTGAAATTAGTTTAAAAATAATTTTAGTAAGCAATGAAATAAATTGAGGAGATAAGGTGAAATAGATAGATTTTAGAAAAATAAGTTAAGCTCAGTGGGACAACGGTCGGAGATGCGAAGCTATTATCGACGTTCGTGGGTTCGATTCCTACATGGGCGGATTTTTACATGGACGTGGCTGTTTGAATGGGTCGGGGTATTTCCTGTGAGTGTGAATATTTGTGAAACAGGAAGGAACTTATTTATGTATGTTATGTTATTAGGAACATAGTAAAATTAGTAGTACTTAGTACAGTGTACTCACTACCGGCCGTTCATTCGTGTCGATCAAGCTGATCTTTGGGAAAGGTCTGGAATGGTTTGTGTGGCGTTGCATGCACACATGCTAAGTTGCATTTCATATAGACATCTTTGTTTATGTAGTGGTGTATGACGTGACATTAGTGTGTACCGGCCGAGATGTGTAGTTAGATTGGCGTATAAAACACAGATTTCGAGTGTAGTGGAACTGGTTGACGATGTGTGAGTTGGCTGACATTGTTAATTAAGATTATTATATATTATTAATAGAAGGTTAGAAGGAAGATATATATGGTTCAGAAAATTCAGAGCACCTTACTTAAGTTAAGGTAGGTAAAGAGTGGTATTATGTGGAGAAAATATGAAATATTATATTTTGACATATATGGTTATATTACATTTCTATATATGTAGAAATTTAAGTTTAAATATAAATTTCAAATGAATGTGATCTCACAGTCTTTTTAGTATATACTTATCAAGAAAATCTTTTACATAAGTACAATGTGAGCTAATGTTGAACAACGAATAGGTTAATAAGGGTGATCTTGTAGTGATATTTAAATTGTGAGGATATTAAGAAAATAAGTTTTTTTTTTAAGAGTAAGTTTTTTTATAAAATTCACGCGTAGTCTATAGAGATCTTTAACAGTGATAATGTCTTAAGTAGTTGGGGCGAGGGTCTGTACTGATACATGGTAGGAAACCATTGAGCAGTGGATGTTTATTTAGAACCACGGAACTGAAAGCGAGTAAACAAATTGTTAGTATAAAGAAAATTAAGAGTAAATTCTGGGGCATGGTAACATAGTTTAGTAAAGATTATTAATTGAGAAATTTAGGGGCATAAGTTCATAGGTAAGAAAGAAAGATTGCGAAGGGTGAATTTCATATATGGATGAACCAATTTTGTTAATAATTTTAAAATATTCTTTGAAGAGTGAGTTTGATTTTATGTTACGTGAAATTTAAGAATTTCTTAACTTTATTATAATTTAGACAGGCTATTTACAATAAGTACTTAGTGAGTGGAAGTTTATTACCATGTCATGATGTACGAGGACTGGTGGGAGGTATTTGTGTAGGCAAAATAACGTATTAACAATAGTTTATTAGGTAGTAAGAGGTTAGGCGGATTAACTAGTAGTTGACAAGGACTATGATGAAGTACTTTAAGATAGTAAGTAGCAAATATTTTTTTAAATCTGTAGGTTACTACCTACATTAAGATTGTTTATTGCTAACAAACTGCAGACAGTTGGCTTCAGAATTTTGTTAGTAGAATGGTGAATGAGTTGTTAAATGTTAGGTAGGCAGTATCTGTAATGAGAATAAGGATAAGATTACAAAGAGATATTTACAGTATTGAAAAGATTCTTATGATGTAATGTTGATCTGATTCATAGATATGAAGTAGAAAGGATAAGAAAACATTAATAAAGATTCAGTTTTGAGTTAACATGGATTAAGTAGTAAGGGGAAATTACTTAGAGGAAGACGCTCCATTTGTTCAGCTGATCGCGTATCAGCAAGGTTAACTATTTAAAAATATTAATTTAACACTTATTAGTTTAGTTTTTAAAAGGATTGAATCCTGTTGAATAGTTCCAAGGTTGATTCAATGCAATTGGGACCGAAAAACCGGAAATCGGCTTCAATTGTGGTCAAATTTGGAACATTAATTAAATGATATCGTCGGTCTAGATGTGACACCACGTAACTGCATTTTTGAGTATTTTTTGTTTTTAATGCAGAAAGATTCGGACGGTGTTTCTGGTGAGAACTTGTAAGTGCCCACTGCAAATTACACCCTAATTAACGCCAAAAAGCGACCTGCAGTGACATCTTGTAACCAACCCTGACAACAATTCTTCTGGTGATACCTCGTAAAGTTTCTTAGTGACATCTAGTAAAATATCACAGAACAACTTAGTAATGTGAGACCCCGTAAGTACATTGTTGTGATTACTTGTATCTGCGCCTTGTCAGATTCATTTAGTGAGAACTCGGAAGTGCACAGTATTTCAAAATGGCGGCAAGGAATTACAGAACAATGCCGGTGAGTCTTGTTTTTTCCTATATTTACACATATATTATATCAGTTAAAAGTTAAAACCACATTTAAATCTTATTCTACTACTCATATAGCTAGCAAAAATACTAAGTGCTATATATTTATACTGTTATTTTTAAACTTATATTTAAAGAAAATTGCCTATGATGTAGTTACGAGGAATCAATTCTTATCAAAACAATAGCGTCATGTTAACGGTTAGAAATGAATTAGGTAGATACGAGTAAACACTTGAATGACTTCGTTTCGTTTTTATTTGTTTGTTTATTTAAAGTACTTTTATACGATTAATTTAACTAACAAAAATTAATTATGTAAAAAGTAGGCACCTATGTTGGGATTGTGACTTTCCAAAATGTATGAAAAAATATAATATAGTTTTCTACTATTTAACTGCTTTTTTCAGGGGTCTCGAGGGAATCTTTTGGTGAATCTTGGCCAGCAAGGTGTTGTATATGATAATTCAAAAGAAAATCATCATCCTGCCAATAAGACACGTTCAAAAGGTAAACAGAACATAAACAAGACTCATCTTCCAAAAAACGGCAACCAAGATATTATGCCATGTTTTCAAAATACACGACAAAAAACCCCTGATTGTTTACCAACTCTAGAAAGTAATGTATCCAATATTTTTCAAAAGACGAATTCGAGTGATAAAATTTCATCATGGTCCGATGATATTATGTCAATTTCTGTGGATGATCCAGAACTAATTGACATAATTTCTTCAATACAAAAAGAACCTGTAAATGAAAAGAGCTTTCAGTCGGATGTTGTTTTTAACCAAAATTCAGTGCAAACTATCAACACTAAATTATCAGACGGTGACTTACAGATTTCTACTTCCAAAGAATATCCGATTAAACGGTCTCATGAGTCATACATTGATTCTACAATAAAAGCACCCAACGAATCAACTTTATTAAATTATTTTGAAAATTTTACAGAAAATGGTCCGATAGAAAAAGAACGAGACAATGACTCTTCTTGTTTACAGTATCTGTCTATAATAGATGAAACAAAAAAGAATCAAGATAATCCAACTATTTCATCATCAAGCATAACAATTGAATTCAGTCAAGAACTATCGCAACAAAATAATCAAAACTACGAGACTGATTTAGAAACACATGATAGACTTAATTCAATTTCAAGCCCAACTCCTATTTTAGAAGAAACTCTAGAACCATTTGCAGTACAAAATGAGACATGTATTGAATTTGTTGTCGATGAATCTCATAACTCAAATGATAGTATGTCAATATTAATTAATAAATCACCTATTCTGAATGAAACTGCTGATCAAGAATGGATACCTGAAAATGATGATAAGCCTGCGAGTGACACTGATATAACAGATGTAGAAAGTGTTGAATCAGGTGGGCAAAATAGTCAGATTTTGGATAACGAGGGAAACAAAAAAGTAAAGAAAAATAGAAAGCGAAAAGCAGATCCTACAGAATGGAATGACATAAAAAACAAAAAAAGAAGAGAATGTGGAGAAGCTTATCAAGGATGGACAAAACATAAAGGAGGAAAAGCGCAAAGAGGTGCAGAAAGAGCAGAAAGAAAACTAGGACCGGCGTGTACTTCTCATCATTGTCAGAAAACACGTGACTGTCAAAAGATTACTCAAGCACAAAGAGAAAGTATTTTTCATTCTTTTGGAAAAAAATGAATTGGGACCAGAAGAAAATTTATATAGCATCTCATGTATTAAGTGTAACTCCAAAGCGGCGAACTACAACAGATGGTAATACTTCTAGACGTCAGGCATCACTAACGTATAGATTGAAGATAGATGAGAATATTTTGAAAGTATGCAAAAGAATGTTTCTCTCTACATTAGGTTTGAATGAGTGGATGGTAACAAATTGGGTAAAAGAGTCAAAAAGTGGAATGTCGGAATCTACAAAGGAAAGAAATACAGAACGGCAATTAAGAAAAACAAATAGTAATGCTAACAGAAAAGCTTTAGAAGATTTCTTAGACGCACTTCCAAAATTACCTTCTCATTACTGTAGAAAATCAACCTCAAAACAATACCTAGAACCGACATTCAGGAACTCAATGAGCGAAATATATCATGAGTATGTTAAAAAATGTACTGCTAAGCCTTTGAGTCGGTTTACATTTGATATGGTAGTTAGGGAAAAAAATATAGGGTTTCAACCTCCAAAAAAAGATCGATGTGATTTGTGTATCAGTTATGAGACAGGAAATGCTGATGAAGAAGCATATCGTAATCATATTGCAAAAAAAGAAAGAGCACGTGATGAGAAGAACAAAGACAAAATTGCCGCAGAAGAAGGAAATTGTGACGTTCTTACAATGGACTTGCAAGCTGTTAAAATTTGTCCAAGTTTGAACGCATCAGCTTTGTATTATAAAACAAAACTGTGTTTACACAATTTTACAGTTTATAACATTAATAATCATCATTGCCGATGCCATTGGTTTGATGAGACTGAAGCCGATTTAACAGCAAATACATTTGCAAGCTGTCTAATCGACTATCTTATGAACACTTTAAGCGGTAGACAGGTATCTGTGGTAATAATTTGGAGTGACGGGTGTACCTACCAAAATAGGAATGCGACTCTTTCAAATGCTCTTCTGTCATTCAGCGTTAGCAAAGGTATAACAATATACCAAAAATATTTAACTAAAGGCCATACCCAAATGGAAGCTGATTCCGTACACGCCACTATTGAGAGGAAAATAAAAAATAAACCTATATATTTACCAAGCGATTACACCCGATTTACTTCTGAAGCACGACGCGATCCCGAACCATATGAAGTCAAAAGCCTTGATTTTACTTTTTGTAGAAATTATGGAGATGACTTGGCTTACCCTTCCATCAGACCCGGAAAATTTGCTGGAGATCCTCAGGTGACAGATATAGTCGAAATAAAATACACTCCTGACGGTATTATATCGGTAAAAACTAATTTTGATGAAGAATTGCAAAACATTCCTAAAAAAAGAGGCAGAAAATCGACTATTAAAGGCATAGAGTCCTTCACACAGTTGCATAAACAGAGAATTCCAATCAAAAAACAGAAATGGTTACATTTGCAGCAATTAAAAGAAGTGATCCCGAAAGACTGTCATTCCTTTTATGACAATTTACCTCAACAATAAGTAGATACTTGATTATCAAGTAGGTATTAAGCTATATTTGAGACTGAACTCATAAAATTATGAGACTGATAAGTATGATTAAGTTTTGTTTCTTAACTAAAGATAGGTTAATATTTGTTTTGTTCAAAGCCTATAGTATATAAGTTTTATATAATAAAAACTAGCTCTAGTTTTTATTACCATTCATAATTTAGTTTAGTAAGTAGTAAATTTAGTACCAAAAACGCTACAAGTATAAAGCCTTAATTTTAGTCTAAAGCCATAAGTTTATTCAATTTCCTACCTTTACCAAAGTTAGTCTAAGCCAAAATATTGGTGAAAAAGTAGTTATTTTGTGATGTTATTTTGTTAAGCTACCAAAGTTCCTAAATGTTATTAATAAGTATTATTTTGTTGAGTAATGTACCTCAAAGACTTTTAAATAAGTACTAGATAGATTTCAAGTGTCATGTTAGTATTAAGTATACTACTTTCCAAGTAAAACTACGTACTTCCAAAGATTTTGCTATATTTGAGACTGAACTCATAAAATTATGAGACTGATAAGTATGATTAAGTTTTGTTTCTTAACTAAAGATAGGTTAATATTTGTTATGTTCAAAGCCTATAGTATATAAGTTTTATATAATAAAAACTAGCTCTAGTTTTTATTACCATTCATAATTTAGTTTAGTAAGTAGTAAATTTAGTATCAAAAACGCTACAAGTATAAAGCCTTAATTTTAGTCTAAAGCCATAAGTTTATTCAATTTCCTACCTTTACCAAAGTTAGTCTAAGCCAAAATATTGGTGAAAAAGTAGTTATTTTTGTGATGTTATTTTGTTAAGCTACCAAAGTTCCTAAATGTTATTAATAAGTATTATTTTGTTGAGTAATGTACCTCAAAGACTTTTAAATAAGTACTAGATAGATTTCAAGTGCCATGTTAGTATTAAGTATACTACTTTCCAAGTAAAACAACGTACTTCCAAATATTTTATAAAAAGTCTTTTAGATTTTAAGTTCAAAGTGAGATTATATAAGATATTAATAATAATAAAACAGCATTTGTATGAATAAGAGGGGTTTTATTTGATAGTTTTTAAACAATTTTGTATTAGTGAGTCCACGTAAGTGACGTCTAATAATCAGAGACATAGTAGTGTTATCTCGTAACTACAAATTCATAATTTCGAATATAAAAATATTACTTTTTTGATTATTCTTAATAAAGTAAATAGTATTTCAAATCGAAATGAGTAAAATATATAAAGATTTGCAGGAAACTTAAGCAAGGAAGCTGTTTTTTGTCTCTCCTGTAAAGTTCGTCAATCTACATATACGAGGTGTCACATCTAGACCGACGATATACATTAATTGAGTAAATCTGTCAAAAGTTTTACTCGTATTAGTGGTGTTTAATGTGACTAAACCCTAGGACATTGCTAATAAACAGGGATGTTCGTATAATTTAGGAAACAGAGGGGAGGATGTAATTTTAAATTGTTACACATGAGAAGTTCCAAGTTTGTATCCGGAGAATTGGGTTCGAAAGGTTTCGTACACATTAAAATAGAAGTCTACCGCAATTGGATAAGAATTTGGAACAGGTGGCGGAATTGACCTAAGAATCTGTGAATATGGTATTCTGTCGGATATAATAACTTCAATGTTGGTTGCAAGACCAAGTAGTCTATACATATAAATGGTAGCTACCGTCATGTAATCGAAGAAACGTAGATTCGCCTACCAAGATTGCAAAATTATCATATTCTGAAGGATACGATGCACTCAGATTTTTATGATTGATCTTCCAGCTCGATTTAGGGTTAGGTTAGGTGAACTTATTTACTAATTTAGCTTACGGGTAGGGTATACGCAAATGCCTAGGTGTTTTTTCTCTAAAAAACCACTTTATATATTTTATATAGCTAGCGTTGTTTTGTAGTTTTAGGGAGCGTCTACCTATAGTGATAGAGTTCATTAATTTAGTTGTATTAAACGATAGTTAATTACAAGATCAGATCTTTGGGAAAATTTGACAATGAATATAACTTGGCTATTTGTGTAAAAGACAATCTTTATATTTAATTTTATATGGGTATTAGTAGAACAAAAAGTCATTGCAATGACATATAATTGAAATATGTACAGAAATGCCAACTTTTAAAAGGAAATCGAAATTTTGCAGTATAATGAGGGTTGTTATTAAGTAGAGGGATTTTGAGGGTATGGAAATTATATAGCTAGGCTGCACCTTAATAAACAGATGATTATTATAATGAAAGCATTATTTAAGCGGATTCACGTTGAAAATTTAAGTTGAATAGATGATGAAAATGATTATAAGCTAGGGAACTTAAGTATAATTTGATCACTTTTGTTTTAGTACTTATTTGCATACCAATTGGGTTGTTGAATAAAACAATAGACACTAATCACTTGAATGATTGGGATTAAATATATGTTTCTTTTTTGTGTCTTTTTAAAAGGATATATATAAGAAAGGTTTTACGAAGCCATAAAGACGAATTGTCATTCTTATGGAAGATGTTTAATGCGAACTTACTAGTGAAGGGACGTCACTAATTATTTGAGTCGATGAATTGAAACGTAATTGAGTTATTGTCTCGACTTATGAATTAGGTATCGGAATTATATAATAAGTTAGGTAATTGGTGAGATTAAATTCACCGTAATGCAGGATTACTCTATAATTTAATCTGGAGGCGAATTGTAACTAACCCATACGATTAATAGCGTTAGTTAACATGAGAACTTTGAAATTTAGATAAAATATCTAAGATCAGTTTGTGATTGACCTAATTCATCAAATAAAAGTCTATAGGGCGACCTTATGCGCAGGTGTGCATAAATAATTCTCAGAAAAGCCGTGGACAAAATTGGACAAATCGGGATCTCTGATTGGTTGAGTAAAATAGCATTGATAGGGAGAGACACAAGAAATTATGTTGCTAAGCAAAATGGCGGGAAAATTCTGATAAATAAATGGGGAATCGATTGTACTAATATCGATTAATTTGATAATATATTAGTATGCAATTATATTGTATACAATATTTAAGGGAATTTAGATATAATAAGCGTTGGTTGATATTAATGGCGTTCATAATTAATCGGGTGACTTGATTCAAGGAGTGAATTGTAAGAAAACACTGATAAAGTTTAAGATTGAAAATCTTATATTTTCTTTATAACTATTAAAATTAGTGAATGGAAGTTGTAGTGTGATCAATATAGGTACAAAATTAGATTAATTTGAGGTTTGAAGATAAAAATTATGTGAAATAAAGGTAAAAATGTGAAACTAAAATGATTTAATTATCTTTTTAGAAAGATTCGAATAATTTTGGCAAGAATCAAGTATTTTCAATGTACTTAAGATTAAACATGAAACAATTTATATGGTAAAAATTAGTTAGATAAATTGATACAAATAGATTACTCGATTAAACTAGGAGAATTAGATTTTATGGTTAAAAATTACTTATGTCACTTCACTAATTCAAAAGTGGGCGGGGCTTAGGACTATAAAAGGAAAAACGCGAATTTTTTGCGGATTGCTCGTGTAATTTTCGGCGGTTTAGTACGTACAATTGGCATCCGATTATTTGTTAAAATAAATGCCGATATTTCAAGTTACAACTTTAGAGTTTTATATTATTGTTTGGAAATTAGATTTAAAATTAGTTTTATCAGATTTATAGTGGAATTTTAGATGTTTTGGATTGTAACTTGAAATCTTAAGAATCGAAGTGATTCGGAGGGACTCGCAACCTAGTTTACCTATGTAGACGAAGGGAGAGGACCTTTTCAACCAGTTCACGCTGGGAAGTGATTGATTGTAGCTCATATCACTAACGTTATTTATTACAACGTTAAATGCTACCTTTCTCAAAGAAGAGTAACCAGCCTGACTTGTCACTGCCGGCGAAAACTTTGAGAATGTCTCCACACATACTTTGTCCTGGGCTGAGTCATCCACCCTTACCAAGTCCAAATTGGGCAGCCCTACCGTACACACGACGTAGGATAGGAATACAGGATATGTCGGTCCATCCCGTTTAGCAGCTTAGTAAACAAGCCTTGTCAGGGAGGTACTTGTTTCACTTTACACACCAACACACTTAAATGTGAGAGTTCGGGTCTCCAGTTAAAGGTATCACACATTAGGGAAACTGTAGGAATCTGATTTAGGCATAAGATAGGTAGGTTCAGTCATCTTCAAAGTTAGGCCGCGATAAAACCCAATAGTGTTAGTTTTAGATTTCAAGTTACAAAGGTAGGTTGTAAACATAGCAATTAGTTAAAGCCATTATTAATAGTTAGACGGTTTTAAATAGTGAGAAGTGTACTAGGGGTTAAATATGAATTGAGAATGTGTATTTATACCTATATCTTCCGTGAATATTAGGAATGATTTTGGAGTTCCTCTGTGATTTTACTGACATAACTGACTAGTTCTGAAAGGAATTATTGATTAAGCGAATATTTGAGTTAGTTTACAGGTGATTGATATATTAACTTGAATTAGTAAGTGGAGTTTAAACAGGCTATGAGGTCATTGAATTATCGAAGGAACTTTCCTTTTCATCAGTATTTTTAATTAAAATCATATCGAAAGATCATGGATGATGTTGTAAGTTGGACATACAGGTAACAAAAGTACCTCTGTTGTCACTGATGTGAATAAAAAAACATTAAACAACTATTCTTCAATATGTCATAACTTAAAACAAATTTAGTGTATTTCATTACATGCAAGAATGGAATTATAATTCATAGATGTTTTAGGGAAGTTCTAACGAATTTTAGTGACATGTAAGAGTTGTTGTGAAAGTGATTTATCTAAGTGTAATGGTGGTGAATTCGGAAAATAAGTGAATCAAAAACCTGTAAGTTGACAAAGTATTTCTAATTAAGTGAATAACTTTATATTACATTTTCTGAAGAACATTAAATGTAACATTTATGGGGAGTATCTTCATAATCAAGTAGTTGGTTTAATACTATTAAAATAAGGGATCAGTCAAAGCACTGGATCAATATTCCTAAACCTTGGATGATCTGAATTAAATAAGAATTAATTTAGTTTGAAAATAGACTAAAGAAAGTTATTGGTTTCATATCTAAAATCAATACAGAAATTAATTTTGCCAGTTTTATGAATTTATTTGCCTAAGGAATTTATAAGTTTCCTAAATTTCTTTTGAGAAATATCTATAAACGTCTCAAGTAAAGAATATAATGTAATAATAATGTAGCTTCAGTAAATAAAAGATTGAGCATATTGATTTAATTTAAGACTAGGTTAAAATCACCAAAGATATCAAGGTTAATAAGTAATAGAAAACTGAGAGGTAAGAGACGGCCTCTAGTTATTTGATTTTTAAGAAGTAAGGTGATACTTCAGTACAGTAAATTCTGCTCATTCTAAATGTGGCCGGGAAGAACTTGAGATGGCTGGTTCTTACGTGATCTAGCGGGAGATGGGGCTAGTCAATTGCCACAAAAGAAATAATGTTTGAAAGCTTTAACCTTGAGTATGTTAATTAGTTAACATAAGTGTCTAATGTCATATTGTTTTTACCACTAAAACATAATGTCTAAAGTCTTACCATTATGGCAAAGTGTTTCTCATTAATTTAAGTTCAATATTGGTTTACTATTATAACAAAGTTGATACTGGAAATAATAACTAAAAGAATCATTATCATTATAAGAGATACTAATTAATATTCAGGTCATTAGTTAATATAATTTCAACCTCATAGTTTTATTTTACAGTGGGTGTTAGGCAATACAACTAATTCAATGAGTATATATAAGTCGTAGGGGTGATAGGAGTTTAATCAGTCATTATTCTGCGTGTAAAAGTATCTGGGGAAATTACGGTACAATGTAGGACACTAGACGCGATCACGTGGCCATTATGTAGTAGTATAGCTTACCATCAGGTTGATTCATCCTATTCCGACAACAACAACATAAGGTTTGGTTTAAATCTAAGGTGTAAGAGTGTAAATTATAGGGAGATGTATATCAGATTAATGTCGTTTAATTAGGTATATGTGGTGTGATAGATTTGACGTACTAATGTGAGCGAAAGAAGAAGAAAGGTAGTGAGAAAATAGTAGTAAGGGAATGATGATGATGATGATGATGATGTAAAATGAATAGGAAGATGTAAGATGAGAGAGAGGTATACACACGCAATTAGGTAGGTCGAAAAAAAATAATATAGGAGGAGAGGAGGGAGGGAGTCTTAGAGGGGGGGGGGAGGTTACAATTAGGTAGCGCATGACCAGGATTATATATAAGCTAAAATATATGTATATGTATTAGTAATTTTACAAATATACAAATGTTGTTGGAATGGAGTGAATCTAATTGTGGTATAAATTAGTTGTCTGGGTTTTTTTTGAAAACCTACAATTGCTGTACGTGAAAATGGAATACAAAGGACATATGACTGTTTTAACTCAGATAGGATTTGTAAGTAAATTAACTCAGAAGAAGGAATCCTCCTGGATTCCTAAAGCAGATTAATAGTATATAATTAATTTCACATATTTACAACTAAGGTCTAAATATAATTAAATAACACAGGACTTGAGTTATAAAATTCTTCAATTATTTTTCATGGATGGGCTTCAGTTAGTATCTACGATGAGTCATGATCCTGAAAAATAAGTTAAAAATTAAAATTAAAACAGAGTTACAAATGGTGAATACATAATTATGGGATAACGGAATATTAGAATTATCTAAAGTTAATTAAAAGTAGGATTATAATTGAAAATATGTAAATTTGAAATGTTACCGAGTATAAATTTGGTATAAAACAAAGTAAAAGGGTTATAAATTAGTTTAGTTAGCCATATGCACTTGAGAGCGGGGTAAATGTAATAATTGATTTCAAAAACTTATAGTTCTCTATAAATAAAGCATTCATAGAGATTTTGCCAGTACTAAAGAGAGATAAATAATTAAAAACATAAGAATTTCAGGTTATACTTACTAAGTATTGAAAAATTCACTTTTACTTCTTGAATAAAATCAAATATAGTATTTCAGCGTTGACAGATAGAACTAATTAGTCCATTTGGGGGTGCGATATGCCCATTCACAGTTGATATTAATTTGACAGGAGTCTGAAAGTAATATGTAATTACATTAATAAAATCACATATCAGACTTTCCTTTTTAATAGGAAAGCTTGCCTAGTAGGTATGTATTAGGAAAATTTATGATAAAAAGGGAAAGTAATTAAGAAATGTAATAAGATACATCATACTTACATGAGATTACTTGTAGACTTTCAATATTTAAATGGTAAATGATAACGTTTGATAACCTCTGTTCAGGAATTTGTGGTAGTGAATTTTACTTAACCCCATGAAGAAAAATCAACTGAAACAAATAAATTAAAGATTAATTTTGAGATACGTGGTTTAGGTAGAATAATTAGCAGTCATATAATGAAAAGTTATACTTACAAATTTGTTTTAGAAACAATTAGGTTAGCTTGGTGACATTTTATAAACTCCAAGTAATTTAGTATATATAATTTCTTTTTTTGTGGTGAAATTGGGGTTTATAACAAGCAATTGGAATTTTAATACGAATAGGATTTATTGTTATGTTTTTTACGCGTTGTTGATATTATTGACATGAGTTAGAACAAAAATAGGGTTGCCATCGTTGGCTTACCAACATTCCCATAAAATATAAGTTTAAAATTTTGAAAGGAAAGTTTTAGGCATCTTGATATAAAATAAGCATTTTTGACTTTACGTTACATTATTAATCATAACATCATTAATAAGTTAAGCAAGAATAACTTAATTGGTTCATTCATATTAATAATAAAATATGAAAAATATCTAGATATAGTTCTGTTAGAATAAGGGAAGGATTAAAATAAAAAAAAAAAAAATGGGCAAAATAACAATGAGCTATTAACATAATTGTATATAAAATAATACTTTAATTTCATAAAATAAACGATAACGTAGTAATAAATACATTTAAATAACTATTTCCGGGTATCTGACGCAAATATGGGGTAATAGGTAAATTAAGATTAAATTATGTGTGAGATTTTCGGACGAAAGGTAGTGGAGGCGACTAGAATAATTGAGAGGTTATGAAATTGTCATATTGATAATTGAGTTTTAGTAATCCCTGAAAGTTTGAAATACCTTTATATGGTAAATTTGCAAAGAAGTGGCAACACTAAGAATTGCTAAGAGATTCATTTCTTTTGTCGAAAATAAGAACCTAAATTCGATATAGAATTACATTATGAATAGTTAAAGTAAATGAAATTTGAGTTATAGATTAATAAGATAACTTTATTTCAATTACATATTTTAAAAAGAAAGGAAAGGACAAAATAAAGACTTTTACATGGGGTTTACGGTTAGAATGGGGTTGGCAAGTTAAAGCTGATCTCAGATGGCGCCACCACTGTATGAACCTTTGTCATTTATCAATAAACGTTTTGGATTTGTTTGTTGCGTTGATTTCTTGACAATTTCACGATTTAAAACATGTATTTCAATTGGAAAATATGCGAGTAAATAATTAAAATGGTTAATAATATTTATCGCTTTGAACCACAATTTTTTAAGTTTCTCATCTCGAGGAAACTGGTGGCCTCCAGTTTCTTTACAATTTGGTACACAACATGTAGGAATTTTCTCAATAATGTTAACATATTTATTTAATGTAGCAGTATTTATTTTGTGCAAAATTAGAGACGAAAAAATTACCTATATTTTAGGTGTATGTCTAACTCGAATGGAAATAGTTTATGCAAGTATCGTGGGAGGGCGGTAAGAGCGCGTACAATTAGCATCAATGAGATTTTAATTGCGAAGAGATGTATTGATCTTTGAACGTGAACCAATATGATTATTGCATTTAATATATATATTCATATTTCCATATTGTAATATATTTTCCGTGTAAAGTTATTGATAATTATAAAAAAAAATGGTTCAATCAAAATAGCATGATGGACGAAAGAGGAATTAGTTCGGGGTTTGGGTCACAGATGGCGCGGGTGTACAAGTTTTATTGAGAATCGATATTTTAATTCAATAGTAGCCTAAAAATTACATTTATATAGTTGCTTTCTTTATTTGAATGGTTCTTAAATTTTATGAATGGGGAGGCGTCTAAATATTCAGTTAATTAAAATTTTCATGTAGAAGCATTGGTGAAACTTTGAACTAAACTAGGGTAATGCGGTAGAAAATGCGAATAAAAATGTTAGCAACAATTATTATTTAACAAAAAGATAGTTACATAATTAGTAATGAATAATTGATGTTGACAAAGTCGTGGTACTCTAAAATACATATGCGAATTTTGTCGCTTACATTATCAAGTCAGTGGCGCGTCGGTAGAAAATAGAGCTATTGCATCTAAGATTCCTGGTTCGAATCTCAAGACCAACATTTGTTTTTGCGATTTTATTTTTTAATAGAGTTTCATTATAGTCTTTTCCTGAGTATATTCATCATTATTATTATTAATTAAAATTTATTATGACACTTAATTCGTTTTTATTAATTTCTATTTAATTTACAGTCAGCTTAAAAGAAATAATGAAAATAAATATATGTATATTAGAAAACGTTGTAGGGTATAGTGATTTGGAGATAGCAATCAATTTTATTGGAAGGAAATATAAAATAGATACGTAATAAGTTCATTAAGGTGAAAGGTAAATTTTATTTGAATTTTAAGATTTTACGAGGAGATGAAACATTAATAGTTTAATATAACTAGATGGTTATAGGGTAGTATGTGACGTTTGTCATATTAATTAGGGATCGTTTGGGAAATAGGACTTTATAAATATATTAAAATATGCATTTTTTTTTATATATATATTGATAAGACTTCAATACTGTTATACGTATAAATAGGTTGGTTATTGACTAATGAGAATTAGGAAGTATTACTTTAAGAAATAGTTTTACATGATACAAGTACAGTCAGATACAAAATATTTCAGAAGCAAATAATAAACTATGAGTTAAAATTTAAATTCGATTTATTTATTAATGATGAATATTACTAATGTTTTACACTGAGTTTAATTCTAGAATTCATTTATTACGATGATACAAAGGACACTAATTAAGTTTAACGTATAATTTTTATTTGAAATAAGAATATTTATGTTTCGTATTTTCTCTCGTAATTAGATTTAGGTAATAACAATTCATAGGGTCTAAGCATGAAAAGGTTTATGTATATTTCTTATATACTATGTAGGGTGGCAGACTAGCGTGGAGCCCGCCTGATGGGAATCAATTATGATGGCTGTGTTTAGCGTTTATATTGGGCTCTCCCATTACAGTCTTTGCGTGTGGTCGATCGCGTTGCTGGTATGGTGGTCCATTTGGTTAGTGAATTCGTTCACTCGCAGGAACACAACAGCTCTTATTGTAATATAATGGATTTAATTCTGTGAAGTGAGTGGAGATGTTGGTTGAGTGGTTTATAGGCTCACTTATGACCTCGTTGGTTGTCAACATTCTGTTAGATGATTGTCTTGCAAGAAAACTGGAGGCGGATGCAACTTATTTTTGTAATGTGGCTTCGTTTATGTTCGAAGGTAGTAATTACAAGAGAATTGTAAATAGTAGATAAGTGAGTACGAAAGGTCGTCAGCTATGCTAGACATTGGGAGGCGAATATAAATATATATAAACATATATATTAATTATAGAATGATGAGAGGAATTTTTGGCGATAATGTGATTAGAGGATTAATAAGTGACCAATAAGGAAAATAGGAAAACCTAGATTTAGCGACAAAGAGATGTAACATTCTATAACATTCTTAAGTGGTAGGGAAGGTGACCTAGTTAGAGGTATTACTTGATGAAATACTGGGCTATGTTGATGAGTGTAGGATGGATAGATGATATAAATAACCAGTATATTGATAGAAGGAGTGACTAATTGAGGGGGGGTGATGAGTATATTGTGTAGTAATATTAAATTAAAATTAAGATCTATCTTCATTTTCCGTAACGATAGATGAGTAGAAAGATGAGCGGAGATTTAGATCCAGATTGGAAGCGGGTTGTTGATTTAAGAGTGAGCATACGGCTGCATGGAGTTGAAGTACAGAAACACTGAAATTAGTTTAAAAATAATTTTAGTAAGCAATGAAATAAATTGAGGAGATAAGGTGAAATAGATAGATTTTAGAAAAATAAGTTAAGCTCAGTGGGACAACGGTCGGAGATGCGAAGCTATTATCGACGTTCGTGGGTTCGATTCCTACATGGGCGGATTTTTACATGGACGTGGCTGTTTGAATGGGTCGGGGTATTTCCTGTGAGTGTGAATATTTGTGAAACAGGAAGGAACTTATTTATGTATGTTATGTTATTAGGAACATAGTAAAATTAGTAGTACTTAGTACAGTGTACTCACTACCGGCCGTTCATTCGTGTCGATCAAGCTGATCTTTGGGAAAGGTCTGGAATGGTTTGTGTGGCGTTGCATGCACACATGCTAAGTTGCATTTCATATAGACATCTTTGTTTATGTAGTGGTGTATGACGTGACATTAGTGTGTACCGGCCGAGATGTGTAGTTAGATTGGCGTATAAAACACAGATTTCGAGTGTAGTGGAACTGGTTGACGATGTGTGAGTTGGCTGACATTGTTAATTAAGATTATTATATATTATTAATAGAAGGTTAGAAGGAAGATATATATGGTTCAGAAAATTCAGAGCACCTTACTTAAGTTAAGGTAGGTAAAGAGTGGTATTATGTGGAGAAAATATGAAATATTATATTTTGACATATATGGTTATATTACATTTCTATATATGTAGAAATTTAAGTTTAAATATAAATTTCAAATGAATGTGATCTCACAGTCTTTTTAGTATATACTTATCAAGAAAATCTTTTACATAAGTACAATGTGAGCTAATGTTGAACAACGAATAGGTTAATAAGGGTGATCTTGTAGTGATATTTAAATTGTGAGGATATTAAGAAAATAAGTTTTTTTTTTAAGAGTAAGTTTTTTTATAAAATTCACGCGTAGTCTATAGAGATCTTTAACAGTGATAATGTCTTAAGTAGTTGGGGCGAGGGTCTGTACTGATACATGGTAGGAAACCATTGAGCAGTGGATGTTTATTTAGAACCACGGAACTGAAAGCGAGTAAACAAATTGTTAGTATAAAGAAAATTAAGAGTAAATTCTGGGGCATGGTAACATAGTTTAGTAAAGATTATTAATTGAGAAATTTAGGGGCATAAGTTCATAGGTAAGAAAGAAAGATTGCGAAGGGTGAATTTCATATATGGATGAACCAATTTTGTTAATAATTTTAAAATATTCTTTGAAGAGTGAGTTTGATTTTATGTTACGTGAAATTTAAGAATTTCTTAACTTTATTATAATTTAGACAGGCTATTTACAATAAGTACTTAGTGAGTGGAAGTTTATTACCATGTCATGATGTACGAGGACTGGTGGGAGGTATTTGTGTAGGCAAAATAACGTATTAACAATAGTTTATTAGGTAGTAAGAGGTTAGGCGGATTAACTAGTAGTTGACAAGGACTATGATGAAGTACTTTAAGATAGTAAGTAGCAAATATTTTTTTAAATCTGTAGGTTACTACCTACATTAAGATTGTTTATTGCTAACAAACTGCAGACAGTTGGCTTCAGAATTTTGTTAGTAGAATGGTGAATGAGTTGTTAAATGTTAGGTAGGCAGTATCTGTAATGAGAATAAGGATAAGATTACAAAGAGATATTTACAGTATTGAAAAGATTCTTATGATGTAATGTTGATCTGATTCATAGATATGAAGTAGAAAGGATAAGAAAACATTAATAAAGATTCAGTTTTGAGTTAACATGGATTAAGTAGTAAGGGGAAATTACTTAGAGGAAGACGCTCCATTTGTTCAGCTGATCGCGTATCAGCAAGGTTAACTATTTAAAAATATTAATTTAACACTTATTAGTTTAGTTTTTAAAAGGATTGAATCCTGTTGAATAGTTCCAAGGTTGATTCAATGCAATTGGGACCGAAAAACCGGAAATCGGCTTCAATTGTGGTCAAATTTGGAACATTAATTAAATGATATACATTAATTGAGTAAATCTGTCAAAAGTTTTACTCGTATTAGTGGTGTTTAATGTGACTAAACCCTAGGACATTGCTAATAAACAGGGATGTTCGTATAATTTAGGAAACAGAGGGGAGGATGTAATTTTAAATTGTTACACATGAGAAGTTCCAAGTTTGTATCCGGAGAATTGGGTTCGAAAGGTTTCGTACACATTAAAATAGAAGTCTACCGCAATTGGATAAGAATTTGGAACAGGTGGCGGAATTGACCTAAGAATCTGTGAATATGGTATTCTGTCGGATATAATAACTTCAATGTTGGTTGCAAGACCAAGTAGTCTATACATATAAATGGTAGCTACCGTCATGTAATCGAAGAAACGTAGATTCGCCTACCAAGATTGCAAAATTATCATATTCTGAAGGATACGATGCACTCAGATTTTTATGATTGATCTTCCAGCTCGATTTAGGGTTAGGTTAGGTGAACTTATTTACTAATTTAGCTTACGGGTAGGGTATACGCAAATGCCTAGGTGTTTTTTCTCTAAAAAACCACTTTATATATTTTATATAGCTAGCGTTGTTTTGTAGTTTTAGGGAGCGTCTACCTATAGTGATAGAGTTCATTAATTTAGTTGTATTAAACGATAGTTAATTACAAGATCAGATCTTTGGGAAAATTTGACAATGAATATAACTTGGCTATTTGTGTAAAAGACAATCTTTATATTTAATTTTATATGGGTATTAGTAGAACAAAAAGTCATTGCAATGACATATAATTGAAATATGTACAGAAATGCCAACTTTTAAAAGGAAATCGAAATTTTGCAGTATAATGAGGGTTGTTATTAAGTAGAGGGATTTTGAGGGTATGGAAATTATATAGCTAGGCTGCACCTTAATAAACAGATGATTATTATAATGAAAGCATTATTTAAGCGGATTCACGTTGAAAATTTAAGTTGAATAGATGATGAAAATGATTATAAGCTAGGGAACTTAAGTATAATTTGATCACTTTTGTTTTAGTACTTATTTGCATACCAATTGGGTTGTTGAATAAAACAATAGACACTAATCACTTGAATGATTGGGATTAAATATATGTTTCTTTTTTGTGTCTTTTTAAAAGGATATATATAAGAAAGGTTTTACGAAGCCATAAAGACGAATTGTCATTCTTATGGAAGATGTTTAATGCGAACTTACTAGTGAAGGGACGTCACTAATTATTTGAGTCGATGAATTGAAACGTAATTGAGTTATTGTCTCGACTTATGAATTAGGTATCGGAATTATATAATAAGTTAGGTAATTGGTGAGATTAAATTCACCGTAATGCAGGATTACTCTATAATTTAATCTGGAGGCGAATTGTAACTAACCCATACGATTAATAGCGTTAGTTAACATGAGAACTTTGAAATTTAGATAAAATATCTAAGATCAGTTTGTGATTGACCTAATTCATCAAATAAAAGTCTATAGGGCGACCTTATGCGCAGGTGTGCATAAATAATTCTCAGAAAAGCCGTGGACAAAATTGGACAAATCGGGATCTCTGATTGGTTGAGTAAAATAGCATTGATAGGGAGAGACACAAGAAATTATGTTGCTAAGCAAAATGGCGGGAAAATTCTGATAAATAAATGGGGAATCGATTGTACTAATATCGATTAATTTGATAATATATTAGTATGCAATTATATTGTATACAATATTTAAGGGAATTTAGATATAATAAGCGTTGGTTGATATTAATGGCGTTCATAATTAATCGGGTGACTTGATTCAAGGAGTGAATTGTAAGAAAACACTGATAAAGTTTAAGATTGAAAATCTTATATTTTCTTTATAACTATTAAAATTAGTGAATGGAAGTTGTAGTGTGATCAATATAGGTACAAAATTAGATTAATTTGAGGTTTGAAGATAAAAATTATGTGAAATAAAGGTAAAAATGTGAAACTAAAATGATTTAATTATCTTTTTAGAAAGATTCGAATAATTTTGGCAAGAATCAAGTATTTTCAATGTACTTAAGATTAAACATGAAACAATTTATATGGTAAAAATTAGTTAGATAAATTGATACAAATAGATTACTCGATTAAACTAGGAGAATTAGATTTTATGGTTAAAAATTACTTATGTCACTTCACTAATTCAAAAGTGGGCGGGGCTTAGGACTATAAAAGGAAAAACGCGAATTTTTTGCGGATTGCTCGTGTAATTTTCGGCGGTTTAGTACGTACAATTGGCATCCGATTATTTGTTAAAATAAATGCCGATATTTCAAGTTACAACTTTAGAGTTTTATATTATTGTTTGGAAATTAGATTTAAAATTAGTTTTATCAGATTTATAGTGGAATTTTAGATGTTTTGGATTGTAACTTGAAATCTTAAGAATCGAAGTGATTCGGAGGGACTCGCAACCTAGTTTACCTATGTAGACGAAGGGAGAGGACCTTTTCAACCAGTTCACGCTGGGAAGTGATTGATTGTAGCTCATATCACTAACGTTATTTATTACAACGTTAAATGCTACCTTTCTCAAAGAAGAGTAACCAGCCTGACTTGTCACTGCCGGCGAAAACTTTGAGAATGTCTCCACACATACTTTGTCCTGGGCTGAGTCATCCACCCTTACCAAGTCCAAATTGGGCAGCCCTACCGTACACACGACGTAGGATAGGAATACAGGATATGTCGGTCCATCCCGTTTAGCAGCTTAGTAAACAAGCCTTGTCAGGGAGGTACTTGTTTCACTTTACACACCAACACACTTAAATGTGAGAGTTCGGGTCTCCAGTTAAAGGTATCACACATTAGGGAAACTGTAGGAATCTGATTTAGGCATAAGATAGGTAGGTTCAGTCATCTTCAAAGTTAGGCCGCGATAAAACCCAATAGTGTTAGTTTTAGATTTCAAGTTACAAAGGTAGGTTGTAAACATAGCAATTAGTTAAAGCCATTATTAATAGTTAGACGGTTTTAAATAGTGAGAAGTGTACTAGGGGTTAAATATGAATTGAGAATGTGTATTTATACCTATATCTTCCGTGAATATTAGGAATGATTTTGGAGTTCCTCTGTGATTTTACTGACATAACTGACTAGTTCTGAAAGGAATTATTGATTAAGCGAATATTTGAGTTAGTTTACAGGTGATTGATATATTAACTTGAATTAGTAAGTGGAGTTTAAACAGGCTATGAGGTCATTGAATTATCGAAGGAACTTTCCTTTTCATCAGTATTTTTAATTAAAATCATATCGAAAGATCATGGATGATGTTGTAAGTTGGACATACAGGTAACAAAAGTACCTCTGTTGTCACTGATGTGAATAAAAAAACATTAAACAACTATTCTTCAATATGTCATAACTTAAAACAAATTTAGTGTATTTCATTACATGCAAGAATGGAATTATAATTCATAGATGTTTTAGGGAAGTTCTAACGAATTTTAGTGACATGTAAGAGTTGTTGTGAAAGTGATTTATCTAAGTGTAATGGTGGTGAATTCGGAAAATAAGTGAATCAAAAACCTGTAAGTTGACAAAGTATTTCTAATTAAGTGAATAACTTTATATTACATTTTCTGAAGAACATTAAATGTAACATTTATGGGGAGTATCTTCATAATCAAGTAGTTGGTTTAATACTATTAAAATAAGGGATCAGTCAAAGCACTGGATCAATATTCCTAAACCTTGGATGATCTGAATTAAATAAGAATTAATTTAGTTTGAAAATAGACTAAAGAAAGTTATTGGTTTCATATCTAAAATCAATACAGAAATTAATTTTGCCAGTTTTATGAATTTATTTGCCTAAGGAATTTATAAGTTTCCTAAATTTCTTTTGAGAAATATCTATAAACGTCTCAAGTAAAGAATATAATGTAATAATAATGTAGCTTCAGTAAATAAAAGATTGAGCATATTGATTTAATTTAAGACTAGGTTAAAATCACCAAAGATATCAAGGTTAATAAGTAATAGAAAACTGAGAGGTAAGAGACGGCCTCTAGTTATTTGATTTTTAAGAAGTAAGGTGATACTTCAGTACAGTAAATTCTGCTCATTCTAAATGTGGCCGGGAAGAACTTGAGATGGCTGGTTCTTACGTGATCTAGCGGGAGATGGGGCTAGTCAATTGCCACAAAAGAAATAATGTTTGAAAGCTTTAACCTTGAGTATGTTAATTAGTTAACATAAGTGTCTAATGTCATATTGTTTTTACCACTAAAACATAATGTCTAAAGTCTTACCATTATGGCAAAGTGTTTCTCATTAATTTAAGTTCAATATTGGTTTACTATTATAACAAAGTTGATACTGGAAATAATAACTAAAAGAATCATTATCATTATAAGAGATACTAATTAATATTCAGGTCATTAGTTAATATAATTTCAACCTCATAGTTTTATTTTACAGTGGGTGTTAGGCAATACAACTAATTCAATGAGTATATATAAGTCGTAGGGGTGATAGGAGTTTAATCAGTCATTATTCTGCGTGTAAAAGTATCTGGGGAAATTACGGTACAATGTAGGACACTAGACGCGATCACGTGGCCATTATGTAGTAGTATAGCTTACCATCAGGTTGATTCATCCTATTCCGACAACAACAACATAAGGTTTGGTTTAAATTTAAGGTGTAAGAGTGTAAATTATAGGGAGATGTATATCAGATTAATGTCGTTTAATTAGGTATATGTGGTGTGATAGATTTGACGTACTAATGTGAGCGAAAGAAGAAGAAAGGTAGTGAGAAAATAGTAGTAAGGGAATGATGATGATGATGATGATGTAAAATGAATAGGAAGATGTAAGATGAGAGAGAGGTATACACACGCAATTAGGTAGGTCGAAAAAAAATAATATAGGAGGAGAGGAGGGAGGGAGTCTTAGAGGGGGGGGGGAGGTTACAATAGTCTGTTGTACGAGACTAAGCTCGCACTATGTCACTTTCATTTAATCTTCCAGAAAATAATTAATAATCTTTAGACCGTCCTCGTGTCGTTGCGTTGACAAGTTTTTGTAGTGCAACTGTACACTTAGGTTGGATCCACACTATAAGGTCGATCATGGTTCGTTCGCCGTCCTTACCTTATAGTGTGGATCTAGCATAATGTCCAGTCGATCGTACCACAGACTTTACGACAGTATCTATTTCCAATTGGCCGTGTGGTTTCCGGCAGATTAGAATAGAATCACTCCGTCTCTTCCCGTGGATGTCGTACCAGGCGACAAAGGGAAATTGTCATTATCAAATATCGATCAGGCCTCCCCAACCCGTTTGGCCAGCGTAGGGAGAGTAGGCCAAATCCTCCTTCCGTCTGGGATGGACGAGAGAGGGTCGTGCTCCTGTAATGGAGACTAAAATGGACCTGATGATGATGATGATCTATTATCCATTATCCAAAGTTAATGATCTATTATCCAAAGTTATCATTACAAATTATAAAAAGGAAGACGTCGTAACCTCTCCTTATATAAAATGTATTAAAATAAGTTACATACTCTCATTATTTGAAAAGACCAAAACTAATTTTAATTTAAAAACAAAATTAACAAAGTTTACCAACTACGAAGACTTTTAAAACTAATTCCACCAAAGTTGGGAGATTATAAAATTTCCCAAAATTTTAAAACAAAGGGGAGAAAACATGGAATGTCAACAACCATAAAATACGGATAAATTACAATCAGGTGACGCCAGTGCACAGTAAAATGTGTTCTACGGAGTAAATCTATGATTTTCTCGCCGCGGAACTTTTGCCATCCCCCAACGAACTCCCATTAAACGACAGTAAGCTATGGTAAGCAACAATAGTAAAGGCTTTAAATTACACATTTTTTAATATCCCGACGGCACTTCGCCAAACAAGCAATGCCATTGGGCCCTTGCGGGCACTTAAACACGTAATATATTGTTTCAAAAATAATGATTCACGGTTGTCATGTAAGTATATCTTTTTCTTTTTACTTTTTAGGGTTCCGTATCCAAAGGGTAAAACGGACCCTATTACTGAGACACAGCTGTTCGTCCGTCCGTCTGTCACTAGGCTGTATCTCATGAACCGTGATAGTTAGACAGTTGAAATTATCACAGTTGATGTACATGGGCACACTAAAAGTTTTGCATTTCTAGCTAATCGGAACTATTTTAATTTCGAATGTTATATTTTTTTAAACGTCTTGCAACCTTCTTAGTAATAAAAAAAAATGGCGGAAAATCATTTGTCAATTGTTTTTTATCACACATCAAAGTTCTACGTACGCAACGAAAAAGAAATTAAGTCGAAAAGATTATAGAGCGATGATTTTTTATGATTTTAAAAGTCCTCTCTCTCCGCAAGACTGTGCCGCTCGTCTTCAAAATGCTTTTGGGTGCTTCTCGCACCTTGTTTAAGAGCCATATTACACTTCGACTGTGATTTTTGCGTAAAATGGCCAATTTTGGCGTTCGAGAATAATCGTTACTTCATGATGAATAAACTTTGTAGCATGAATTTATTATCTTATTTCAATAAAAACGATAAATATAACTTCAAAATTACTACAAAAAACGATGCGCGAGATATCATCAGCGTGCAAATGTAATAGGGCTCTTAAGCACCGTGAGGCGATGGTTTGCTGAATTTGAGAGAGGTCGGGTTTCTTTACATGACGAATTTCGTGAAGGGCGGCTTTCAACTGCCGTCAACGAAAATAATGTGGCTACTGTTAAGCGGCTAATTAGAGAACACCCGCGGATTCCCTATGAGACAATTCGAGGACTATTGGGGTTTGGTGTGAGCCAAATTCAGAAAATTTAACACGAAGAATTAAAAGTTCGGAAACTTTGTTGTCACTCATGAACTGACAGCGGAGCAGAAGCGGGCTCGCGTGGTGAATACTCACACAGAGAAACACACGCAGAGAACAGGCCAACAAAAGTGAGGCAGGCGAGAAACGTTGGTAAAAAATGATCGCCTTTTTTTTCTCAGCTACGGGTTCCATCTGCACAATTCCACTTGAAGATCAAAAGAGTGTTAATGCCGAGTGGTATTCTACCATTTGTTTACCCAGGGTTTAGAAAAAGTTCGCGAAAGACGCCCAAAAAGCCGCGTTCTCCTACATCATGACAGCGCTTTTTCACACACGGCCAGCAAAACAAAGTAATTTTTAGCTTCCGAAATAGTACAACTCGTCACCCATCCTGCACATAGCCCCGACCTAGCACTCTGTGATTTCTGTATTTTCCCCAAAATCAAGGATTTGATGAGAGGTTTCACTTTTACCAACTCCGAAGAGGCAGTGATAGCGTTCAATCAGCACGTAGAAAACATGCCTTCAGATCTGGGGTCCTCCTGTTTTAAAAAACTGGTTCGATATCGCATGAAAAAATGTTAAAACGTAAAGAAGAGTATTTTGAAAAGCAATAAACATAATATATTGGTTATAACATGTTGTTTTTTTAAGTTACGCAAAACTTTTAGTGTGACCTACGTATTTCTGTTGCCGCTATAACAACGAATATTAAAAAACATAATAAAATAAATATGTAAGGATGCTCCCTTACAACAGATGTGATTTTTTTTTTGCTCGTTTTTGCCCTATATTGACAACGGCAACAGGTAGACGCTTGAAATATTCACAGAATATTTAGTTATATATTAGGTTGGGGAAAAAGTCTTTTCGTATTTTATATGAAAATTCAAAACATTTTTTAATAAAGTTTATTTACATTTAACTAAAGTATGTAGGTGCCATTATGTTCGATAACTTTTTGTCATCTTGTAGGTAGAGACATGATCCCATTACTATAGAAATCTTGGGACTTCTGTTCAAAAAACCGCGACAAGTGGTTTTGGCAGTCTTCTCGTGATGTTAACCTGACATTGCCTAAAGAATTCTTAAGAGACCGAAACAGGTGGAAATCAGAAGGTGCAAGGGCAGGACTATACGGCGGATGCATTAACACCTCCCAGTCAAACTCTCTTAATTTTTGCTGAGTGGCTAAAGATGTGTGAGGTCTAGCGTTATCATGATGAAAAATCACACCCCTTCTATTAATTAATTCTGGCCGCTTTCTCTCAACTTTTTGCTTTAATCTCATCAGTTGTTCACAGTAGAGTTCAGAATCTATAGTCCTGCCTGGCGGTAACAGCTCATAATGAATATCTTCCCTTCCAATCCCACCATACACACAGCATCACCTTGTTGCGGGTTAACCCGGATTTCGCCAGAGTCTGTGAAGCCTGGCCGGCCTTTGACCACGACCTTTTTATGCGCCAAAACTGTTATGTGGTCAATTCCTAGTTCTTCAGCTACGTCGTAACTACTGATATGCCGATCTTGCTCCACTTTTTCAGAAATGGCATCCATTTTATCCGTAACAGGGCGAACAGAGCGACGTGCATCTTTGACATCAAAATTTCCGGATTGAAAACGCTTAAACCAAATTTGTGCTACTCTCACAGACACTGCACTAGGTCCATAAACGTCACAAATTTTTTTCGCAGCTTGCGTTGAATATTTACCTTTTTTGTAGTAAAATGTTAAAATGTATCGAATTTCTTCATTAGATTCACTCATCTTGACAGTAAAAAAAACCAAATGAAAATCACACATTTACCTAATTTGAATTTGGAATTATCTTTTTTAAAATTTAAACTTTTTAAAGATATCAAAACCTGCTAGATACAAATGGTATAACCAAAGAGATTTTATTACAAGTTCATACATACTATAATGCGAAAAGACTTTTTCCCCTACCTATTATTCACATTAAAAATAAATAATTAAATTAACATAAAACAAATATTTAAGGGGGGCTCCCATACAACAGCCATGATTTTCTTTTGTCATTTTTATAGATAGTGGTACGGAACCCTTCGTACGCGATTTTCACCCCGCTAATTATGCTTCAAAATGCCGCTACCCAGTCACATCGCGCATTACTACTATTTTAGCAAATATTCCATAAATGAAGAGATTGAAAATAATTGTTATAAGTCGTAATTCCGGTATACCGATTACGCAGCGTACGCATCTGAAGCTTTCAAAGGGAATATATTTTTTTCTATCCATCATCTATAATATTATATTTTTAATTCGAACTAGTTGTTCTTGAGATAAATGCGTACAACCTAACTTCAGTTTTATAATATTAACTAGCTGTTGTCCGCGACTTCGTCCGCGTGAATATCAGTTATCGTGTTAAAACCATAGAAAATGAAGTACTTAACATAACCGTATAATTAAGAAAAAAACTTATGGTGAATAATTAATGTAGGTACCTACTAATTTTATACCTGCTTTCAAATTAGTTTGCAAATAATTCATTAATTGCAAACCAATTTGATTACCATAAAAAAGGTTATAGTGAGTCAATCTTAAAAGATAGACATATGCTGTGGCAGACATTTTTTAGAACTTTTAAAGAGGGACAATTCTACCATACGTGATTTTTACGTAACTTCAACTGTTTACGCAGCGCACGCAACGAAAGCCCTCAAAAGACATTTTTTTTCCCCATTTTTCATTGGTGCAACATTTTTCATTGATGCTCCGCTCCTAATGGTGGTAGCGTGATGTTATATAGACTGTAGCCTTTCTTGAAATATAGGCTATCTAACACTAAAGTAATTTTTCAATTCGGATGAGTAGTTCCTGAGATTAGTACGTTCAACCAAACACACTCTACAGCTTTATATTAGTATAGATTAATTTTATATATATTATAAGTATAGATTATGATATCTCCAAAGATGTTGATTGAAATCGAGTGATGTCTAGGAGAATTTTATTTTTAAATAAATACTTGTGATTACTTATTTATCATGATTACATATTTACATATTTGGATTACCCTTCGCAAATAATGCATTAATTACAAACAAATTTGATTACCATTAAAAAAGGTTATAGTGAGTTAATCTTAAAAGATAGACATATGCTGTCGCAGACTTTTTTAGACCTTTTAAAGAGGGACAATTCTATCATACGTTATTTTTGCGTAACTTCAACCGTTTACGCAGCGCACGCAAAGTAAGCCCTCAAAAGGAATATTTTTTCCCCATTTTTCATTGGTGCCCTGCTCCTATTGATGGAATCGTGATGTTATATAGCCTATTGACTTTCTTGAAATAAAGGCTATCTAACACTAAAATAATTTTTCAATTCGGATGAGTAGTTCCTGAGATGAGCGCGTTCAAACAAACATACAAACTCGTCAGTTTTATTATATTAGTATAGATTAGCGAGCTGCCCCGGCTTCACACGAGTGCAATAAAATATAGACTACTAGCGACCCGCTTCGGCTTCGCACGGGTGCAATGCTGATACTAAATGTACTACAGAAGGTCTTTGCGCTTTGTCCTATCCAGTCCTTCCCCAGTTATAGGCACACGCCGCCGGCTCCGCGGCCGGTACCGCCACAGCCGTTATGTCCCTGCATTTTAAATGTGTAATATCTTCTAAACTATTCATTTAAATTACATGCTGTGAAGGGCCATATTGATCTATATTAAATGCGCAATGTATTTAAGGTACTTAATTGGATAAGGATTAATTCTGTATTGCTTAAAATCGCTTCGTAAATAAGGCATTATTTCTTGTAAAAAGCAAAGGATAAAATAACGGTTATTGTGTGTTACCACTAAGAGATAGACATATACCATCGCGAACTTTTTTGTAGACCATTTTAAGGTGAACAATACTGTACTACATTATTTTGATCTATCTCGTTGGGTTCAGCCAGCGTTTGCAATGAAAGAGCAAAAAAATGTGTTTATTTACGACAATGTGTTTATTTAGAAACCTCTAAATTATCAGTGTTTTTCTACTATGTTATGCATATATTATACATATAAACTTTCCAATTGAATCACTCTATCTATTAAAAAAAACCGCATCATAATCCGTTGCGTAGTTTCAAAGATTTAAGCATACAAAGGGACATAGGGACAGAGAAAGCGACTTTGTTTTATACTATGTAGTGATATTAGTCGCTGAACATGTAGCATTTTAAAACACAAAAAAAAAATACAAAATACAAATAATATTAGTATATAGTACAGGCGACCACCATTCCAAAACATGGACGGTTCAGCTTCTCTTTTATTAATGATAGGACACTTAAAATGTCTCCTTGTTCCCCAATGTGAATACAAAATGTCCATTTCCGTTCACGCAAAGCTCGCATTAAGGCAGTTCGTCAAGTCCGCCGCAGCCTACTTATTGACGTGGACAGGGATAATTAAAGGAAAGCCATATTTTACATTAGCATTGTTTTTAAATGTAAACGATTAACCACAATAATTATCAAACCATGGAAATGTTTTAACATTCCTGTGTTTATGAAAAGTCATTTCGGGGGTGACCATTAGTTTTGAATCAATACCACCATTAATTCAAAAATAATGGTAGACTCACAAAGTTAATATACCGCTAGGTATACATATTAAATTTATATTATTTTTTACTTTTTTGGGGTGTATCTGGTTCATCAATAGCAATGAGCGTGGTGCACTCTGCTGACTGACAAACGAGGTTTTAGCGAAAAGAGAGGTAGGGTATAGTGTATTTTTTAAACTGCCCGATTGGGGAAATACCTACACTTTGCAGAATTCCGCAGCCAAATACCAATTACCTGGAGGGTTGTTATGTTCCTGCGAATGATTGAGGTCACCAGAAAGAAAGAAACGAGTTGCTGTGTTTATTTTTTTATTTTATTTTTATGAGCGTTAATATGGCTAAGCGGTTACCGCTTGACATCAGGTGGATCGTATGCTCCCACGAGTTGGAAGCCAAGAAACTACGCAGCCAATCTCAATCTGCTGACCTTAAATGCCACACACGACGTGTGCCGGCTGTGCGCGGCCGCCTTTGGCGTATGAAGAAGAAGAAGAAGAAGAAGAAGAAACATTTATTTGTAACATAACAGTATGAGTGGCACATTGCTTTTTATAAGGCACTTCTGAGGACCCGAGAGGGGCGCCAACAGACTCAATGGTAATTTTCAGGGTGGAAAGTCAGCAGAAGATCTAAAAGGGACGCCACATGCTCCTACACATCCGATACCCGCGTGGGCGAGGAAACTAACTGCGTCAGACCACATGGCAAGGAGTGGGCTTTGAGAAAAACTATAGCTGAAGCTCAAGAAATATTACCGAATAGGAAAAAAAGGAGGACTATCTACAAAAAGCAATGAGATGTCATCAAAACATAACTTGTAAAAAAACCAAGTGTCGCAACTCAGTTCTTCTACCGTAAAAAGTTGTGAGATCCATGTAACATCAAGTCGGTTAATTCATTCAGTCCCTACTTAAGGGACCTTCCGTCTTAACTTATTACGTAATTAGCTAACCTAACAACATCTTTTACTGACCATATCAATATTAAAAATCTTTTATGTTTTAAATAAACAGATCAACTTTTTACCGTAGAAGAACTGAGTTGCGAGACTTAGTTTTTTTAAAGTTATGTTTTTGATGACATTTGATTATTACGAATGAAAAGTAGGTAAATCTGTAAGGACTCTGGAATGCCACGTGGACCCTTGAAGAGTACATTCTTCTGCAACTCTTATGTAAAACCATAAAACGATCAGAACCGTCACAGTATATTTGTTGGCCTTCCTACTGATATGAATAAAAAGAGAAACTCGACCACGTGTGCATAAATATACAGGATGGAAACGATAAGTGGTCTTGTTATATTATTTTTCAATATTCTACCAAATGATATTATAAATAGTGTGTAAATCGTTTTTCGTATTTATTACGTGGGCAAATAATGAATATGACGAGTAGTATAACCACGAAATAAGAAATATTACTACCAATTATTTTCTTTCTACCTATTTTCTACATCTAGAAATCCATCAATGCCATTACCAAGAAATACTATATTACATAATAATACAAGAATATACATAAATAATAATGTATTATATTATAATACGAAATTTACTACAGAAACATAAATTAACATTGAAATAGAGCTATGCTCCCGAAGTAAATACCTATCAAAAACCCACTTACAAAGAATTTTCATTATTCACTCTTATCGTCTGCTTGGCTTCTTATAGATATTGTAAGTAGAAAGTAATTGGTGTAATTTTGCATAATTTTCCTGCGATTCAAATATCAAAAGCCAGCAAATTATTATGAAAAAAGAATTTGTATAGACTTGCTAAAAATATTGAAGGATCAAATGTTGTTATATCGGGCATTATAGGATAATTTTCCACTTGATTCGCTTCAAATTACCTACTTTTTATGATTAGTAAAATTGAAAATTCTATTGCTGTTAGATTTATTTTATTTACACTTATTTTATTTTAATAATTGCACACTTTTCTTTGTAAACTTCTTTAAACTTATTTAAAGATACTCAACGATCAGATAATATTCAAAGGAAAATGTAGTTATTTTCTGTTTACAAATATGAATTCGGCACTTTCTTACTTTAATTAACTTTACACAAGTAGCTTCATCTCGAGGGAATTTGAAATAGGTAACTCCGCCTAATTTCATTTTAGCTCTCTAAGTTATTCCCTACCTATTATTCCCTAACAATTCCCTCGAGCGTTGTTGTGTTCCTGCGAGTGAATGAGGTCACCAGAAAGAAAGAAAGAAAAGAAGGAGTATAGGCTGGCAACTGATCGGCGACCCCTTGGTATTGCTAGTCTTTATGGGCGGTGGTGGTTGCTTTCCATCGGATGACTCCCATGCTCGTTTGACCCCCATCTCATATTTTGGGGTGTAAGTGGTTCATCAACATCTTTGAACTAAAGCCAACTTCACCTGCACGCGGTGCACCCTGCTGACTGACAAACGAAGCTCTGGCGAAAAGAGAGGTAGGGAGCGTAATTGTAAGCTACCCGACTGGGGAATGTACCTCCACCTCACAGAATACCGCAGCCAAATAACGGTTCCCTTGAGGGCTGTTGTGTTCCTGCGAGTGAGTGATGTTACCAGAAAGGAAGGAGATGCTGCGATGGCATCGGGGGTGGCGGCGCGCGAGCGATATTTTATGTTGCGAGCATTAATATGGCTACGGTAACCGCTTCACATCAGGCTGGCCGTATGCTTGTCTGCCACCCGACGTAGAATAAAAAAAATAATAAATAAAAAAAAAAAAAATCTACCAACACCACTACAACATACTAGACCTAGTTATATTACTACTAGGTCTAATCTGTTGTTTGACGAGCTCGGTGGCGTAGCGATCAATGACGCGGCTTCGACACCAACGCTCGTGGGTTCGATTCCCACACAGGACAAACATTTGTGTGCATGAACATGTCTGTTTGTCTTGGTCTGGGTGTTTTCTATATATCATAAGTATGTATTTACAAAATAAAATGTATTTGCGTATGTTTATCAGTTGTCTAGTACCCACAATACAAGCTTCGCTTACTTTGGGGCTAGATGGCGCTGTGTAATTTGTCTGATAATATTTATTTATTATTTATTTATTTACTACTCCGACACTGAACGAGAACTCAAGCTAATAACAGTTTCTATGACACTAAACACGAAAAAAGCTTTCCCCATTTAACGTAGCGTAAATGTGTACTCCGTGTTACTGGAGCCCTTAAGCAGACATTATTAGGGGGGTGTCGCATGGCGGACGTAAAATTTTGTAGCGATTTTTTCCTTAATATCGCCCAGATATACTGTAGGTCACGTTGACATCGTAACTTGCAACAAGGGTGAAGTATTTGCGGCGGGGATCAAATTTTTATATGAAAGTCGGATTGAAAAATACGAGCTTCTTTCCGTTTCGATCGAAACCAATTATCACTTTTACTTTCCAAACGATAGGAAGAGAAAAGTACGCTTGTGAACATAAATGTGTTTTTTTTGGTTGGATCTTTTGCGTGCTACATAATGGTTACGATAATGCTAAATGGTAATTAATGCTTTAATCGGCAACGATTGCAACGACTTTTGCTCTACAAAGCATTAAAACAGATTAGCTGTATACAAAGCAAGTAGGTTTAAAACTCCGAGAAGAAACATCAATATGATAACGATATAATATCACGACATAATATGAAATTTTGAACGCGATTAATTCAAAAGGTGCTGAACAAATTTTCATACGGGTTTCACCAATGGACGGTGTGATCTATGAGAAAGTTTCTCGGTACAATTAATTATTAAGATTATGTATGAGTTGACTGAAATATCATAATGATTGTATAAGACAATCATGACGACTCGGAGCTTTGCTGTCGCAACTCTAGTTCTCCCACCCGAAGTCGGGGAGCGTCGCTAGTAATGATAAGAAATGATGCGCTTTTATTAATGATATTCGAAACGTTTTGGTCAAGGTGGTGAAGGTTCCTTAATCGTAATTAGCAATATTTAGTAGCGGCACAAAGGCACGCCACCTCTGTTGGTCGTTCCAGTTGGCTTCGGAATAAAGCCGCCACTGAACGCACTACAAAGGGCTTAAGGCTTAAATGTCGTCGCCCTGAAAATTTGTTTCATTAAGCGAACCAGCCCAGAATTTCTTTTCCTTTTGCGCCAAAGTAAAATTCCGGTGACTAAATTTTATGTCAAATATTTGGTGGCGATCCGTTTACCGATTTTTTCCTATAAGCAACAACAAAGCACATAATTTTAGAGTATCGTATAACCAAAGGTTCGTTTTTCTCAAAGGGTTCTGTTTGTAGACTTCTGGTTTTTCGTAATATAAGGAAGTTTTATAAACAAGGAATAATAATGTCCTTAAAGTTCACAAGCCTTTATACAAGGTTTCATCGACAGGAAAACTTTGCCCATAGATTGAATGCTTATTCTTAACTTTCTTGAGTTCGTGTGCACGACTCTTTATAGTTAGTAAGTTATTCAAAAAACGTTATTTAGATTGTTATTGCAATTTTTTCACCATCATCATTTATCAGCCTATATTTACCCAAGTCATTGTCTCAAGTGACCTTGAATCTAGATATTGATATAGAGAATGTCGGTAATATTTGAAACGAATTTTTTTTATGTATACTATTAAAGATTTTGGTTCCAAGATTTAGGCTCTCTATACCAAATTTTCGTCCACCATGCTTCCGCTACGAAGCCCAGGGTCCGCTTTCCTACTATAATTATATTCTCTATTACGCACGGTGGTTGCTATCTTTTGTTGTCAGACCATTAACACGCATGTTACCCCTTACGATGTCAAGCGAGTATTTCTTAGGTCTTCCTGTAGACTGAAGATGGCATGACAAGACATTTATTTCCTACGTAACTTGCCGGTTTTCGTAAAATGTGACCGTAAAGGTGTAAAGGTCCCCAGGACCGCACCGTTGGGGTCAAGCCAACCTCACCTGCATGCTAGTGTACTTGCTGATTGACGGACGAGGCTCTGGCACAGGTTATCCATTCAAAGGTTGGGAGGTCAGATGGTAGTCGTTCCCGTAAAAGCCGAAAGTTGCCAAATCTAGTGTGATTCAAACGAGAAAAGAATTTGTTAGCGGATAAACCTCTTAAATAAATAAATTTATCTTTCTTTCTGCATATACTCGTATAGCTAACATTTTGCATTTCTGGACTAGATTCTGACCGCTTGAACACATTACCGAATCAAAAAATCCAAAGATTTAAATGTTAAACTGGATCATATTCTACATGATAAATACTTTCACATTTATAATATTAGTGGACATGGCGAATCCAAAAAACCTTTGGGGTTACATGAGATAACAAAGGTTGTTTACCTGACAAAGATAAAAGGACAGTGGATTACTACCATCAAAAGCATACGAAGTGTTCTTCTTAATATAACAGCGTTAAATAAAAACCTGTTCTCCACGAACAAAGAGGTACGTGAGGCAAATTATTTATGTATTGCCGCGGTCGCTCTAATTACGTGAGGCTTTTGTTCTTGTAGCCCGCCGGCCGAGCCGCCAGCCACTCTTTGCCTTCCATACATGCCGTTTTCCAGTAAAGGTTTCCTAGATAACAATAATGACCTTGCGGTCTGGTAAGGATCTAACATTCTAACCGCTTCGTTAACTTTAAGGGGAGTTACTAGTAGTTAAAGTTTATTACATAATAAATAATTTGGTTAACTGAATATTGAAACTGTAAACTTCTAGGTACATGAGAAAATGGAAGTGGTGCTCCGTGGTTTCGTTGTATCTAATCGAATAAGAATGTCAACCGTAGTCTATATTTGGATGGGTTTAATTGTTACGACCTGCTCTTTCCAACAGGAGATTTTTATTTTTTCTCTGCATTATATATTCGAGAATTTTCAACAACCCTAACTTAGCAGATGCCTACGTCATAATAGCTACCTGTATGTAAAACTTCGACCCGATTCGTCATGTGTTTGAGCTGCGCGTTGATGCAGTCAGTTACGGTTCATCATCAGCCTGTATCTACCCACTGCTGGATATAAGCCTTCTTCAATGCTTTCCACCAGATACGATCCTCTGCCTTCCGCATCCAGCTGCTCCCACCCGCTTTCTTAAGGACATCGGACCATCTAGAAGGAGCCCAACATTTCGTTGTCCTACGCGCGGCCTCCACTCTAATACCTTCCTCCCCCATCTGCCATCACTTACTCACCACCCCATCTGCCAACGTAGCAACTCCTTTCTTTCTGGTGATCTCATTTACTCGCAGGAATATAACAACCCTCAATGGAATTGTTATTTGGTTGCGGTATTCTGTGAGGTGGAAGTACATTCCTCGGTCGGACAGCTTTAGTGTGTAGTCTCGTTAGCAAATAGGTACTAAGTTTATAAACTTGCTACTATAGTAGTAGGTACTTGTGATGATATGAATTGTTATATGCCAGCAAATTAATAGCATACCAATAGATTACAATTAAATAGGTTAAGCTCGATTCAGACGTGCTAATTCCTCGATGGATGGTGTAACGGTTTACGTTCCGTTTCACGGAGACACCGATACCAACATATTGGGTATATGCCAGACCAGATTAGTATTTAGCCCAAATGCGTTTTGATAACTAGATTATTATAACAATAATAAAAAACATAATACACTCGAGAGAGTACAATAGGCGCCTTTATCGCAAATGCATTTTTTTCCAGGCAACCTAATAATATATATAATTCCTATAAGGAAAAAAAATGTTAGACAAATGGCGCATGAAAACATGACAAAAGGCCGTAACAAAAACTTTATACAGGATGTTAACAAAAATAGTGAGTCGAATTTTAAATAAAATAAAAAAAAACATAAATGTATTTTGCCTCGTTATGGTAAGGTACCATAGTTTAAATATAAAAAGTTAGGGAATATATTGTTTTTAAATAAAAAAAATTAGGAAGCACCTGTATTGAATCTGAAATGAACATTACAAGTTGGCTATTTTTTTTTAACAGTACAATTTTAATAATGATATAGGTATGCGAGTGTATTAAATAATTAATACACACATTTATGTATAGAATCGAGAAGGTTGAGGGTCTCGTTCCCACGGAATATTTAATCATACTTCATAAATAATTATAATTCATCCATACTTCCATATGGACTTGAAAATATGGGTATCTACTGTGACCTACGGCCACGGTGCAATTGATTTTCTTTTCAGTTTTATATAGTACTAACTTTCGCCCGCGGCTTCGCTCGCGTGAAATTCGGGGCAAACAGGTGTTTACTCATTTATGTATAGAAATACTCGTGTAAAGTTTAGGATAAAATAGTCCTACTAATCTTCTTGCCCCATACAAACTTTTGATCTCCGTTTCACCCTCTTAGAGGTAAAATTTGAAAAATCCTTTGTTATAGTAATTTCGTGTCCACTATGTTATATTTTCAAATAGATCCATTTTTGTAATTGACGTCCTAGAAAAACCATAGAATCAACACCCATAGTAGTATTATGACATTTCAACCACATAGCACCGCAACAGGGGTGATTATAGGTCACTTCGTCTATGTTGGATTATAAAATAATTGGTTTTTTCGTAATCAGCGACCCGATAAACTACAAAACAATACCCATGACGATTTTCAGACTTTTTCACCCTATTTTAGATATTTCAACCCCATCTCACCCCAATAGGACGATGAGTTGTTGTTTTCGTAATCAGCGACCCGATAAACCATAAAAACAATACACATGACGATATTCTAATTTTTGAGCGCATTTTACTTTTTGTTACTCAATTATCTATACTAGTACTTGTGTAAAATTTTGGATAAAATAGTTCAACTAATCTCGTTTCCCCATACAAACTTTGGTCCACCGTTTCACTGTCTTAGAGGTAAAATTTAAGAGATCCTTTTATAGTTATATTTCCAAATCGATACCATTTTTGTAATTGACGTTCCAGAAAACCATATATTGATATTATGACATTTCAACCCCATCGCACGTTGAATTTATATCACGTCGGCTACGTTTGATTATAATATAGTTGTTTTTTTGTAATCAGCGACATTTTCAGTCTTTTTCAACACATTTTAGACATTTCAACCCCATCCATCCCCATAGGGATGATTGTCGCGTTACCCACGTTAAATTTTAAAATCGTTGTTGTTTTCGTAACCAGCGACCCGATAAACTATAAAAACAATACCCATGACGATAAAATCCTTTCTTAGTGTACCCCTAGACGTCATAAGGAACGTACGTGCTAAATTTGGAATCTCTAGACCCAGCGGTTTAGGCTGTGGGTTGATATATCAGTCAGTCAGTCAGTCAGGACTTTGAATTTTATATATATATAGATAATAATACTACGTCGGGTGGCAGGCAGTTACTCGCAGACACATAACAACCCTCAAGGGAATTGTTATTTGGCTGCTGTATTCCGTGAGATGGAGGTACTTCCCCAGTCGGGCAGCTTACAAAATACGCAATGCTTTAACTCTCTTTTCGCCAGAGCCTAGATTGCATAGACGAGGTGCAGCACGTACAGGTGAGGTTGGCTTTGGTTCAAAGATGTTGATGAACCACTTACATTCCAAAATGGATGACGTCCCAGGTTTTTGCAGTTGTTGTAAGCTCCATGGCGTGGATATTTTTTTTTAAGAATAATTTGCCTGCTGAGAAAGGTTACCGCCTATAGCCTCTTGCAACACAAAGAATTCGTTCTAGGATCTCCCTCACGATAATTATTTATACGAATACGAATGATTTTCATAAAAAAATAAAAACAATTCTATAAAAATCGTTATAACCCAAATTATATTGAGACACGTTCAAAATATCTGTTGAAAATAAACTACGCCAAATAAACATCTAAGTAAATACCAAGGGAAATATTGTCTTCCGGCGAAATACCCTCTTTAGGGTAAGAGGTGAGGGGAGTTTCGCAATCAGACCCGGGGAAAGAAGTGGCATATGATATTCACGCGTAATAAATATTAGAAGAGATGCAGTGATTGCGTCGGCAGGTGTCTGGCCCAGTAAACTGACGATTTTACTTTCATATACATAGTCCACGGATATTTCCGATATTCTGCTGAGTCCGATAAAATTCTCAAGTGAGAAATTTTACGATACGCGGGAAAATGGTTCCCATCCGATTGCTGTAGAAACAGAAAGGGTAGATGGGATGAGGGGCAAATGTGACTATACAGAAGTTTAGTTTTATAGCCACACTTATAAAATATATTTTATACTTTTAGGTATTGTTTATTTTTTTAATATCCTCCGTGTTTATCAAATACTTTATTTGAAAAATCAGATTAATGTATATATAATTATATTATATTATGTTTTGGAACGTACATATAAAATGTTATAGTCCTAAACAGATAATTAACCAATCATCATTATGCAGAATTAAGTCAATTCTAATTCCAATTGGTAAAATCCAATTGGTATGAAAACAATATTTTTTTTTAATACTAATTGCTATTCCAATATTCCTGCATGATTTCAAAATGGAAATTACACGCGAATGAACTCGCAAGCTAATCTTAAAAAGAAAAGTCTATCTATCGTTCGCAATTCATCCATAAACTTCACATAATTTACAAAACACACTTATTTTGTTAGATCGCCGAAAGTTGTGTTTAAACAAGATAGTGTATGTGCACAGTGCACGCGATGAGCGATGGACGAGCGAACCGTGAGCGATTGTCACACGAGTGATGCGCGACGATATCTGTGCGGGGCGCGGCAGGGCGGCGGGACCCTCCCCGCCCCGCTGTTATCGATTGCCCCAGTTGAGAGCGGAGCGGAAGTAATGATAGAGCGGGATGCAACCACTGCCCGATCCGATGGCCAACTCCACCTAGTAACTGTAGTGCACTACACAAATATTGTTCGAGATAATGTTTAATCTTCCCTTTCCTTCGTCTAAAAATGTATTTTCTGATAATGCTTTAAGACTGCAGCTTTATGGACATCTTTCATATTTTTCCTAAGCATTTCCATTTTTAATACCGTGACGTCGCGTTTTAATTTCAGCCTCATAAAGATTTCGATTATAAAGTCCATTCTGAAGTTCGAGGCGTTAGTAATACAGTCTCTTCAGATAAATTAGCCGAAAGTTTGAACCATCAAAGTAAACAACTTCACAAAGTCGAGCGTGGAAGTGACATCCTGCTTATATCTATCTGAACGGATCCCGTAATAGCTTCCTCAATCTCGGCGTCAAAGTTCTCATAAGGCGCTTCTTAACTAAGGCGTTAAGGAAGATAGTTAGTAAGAGGCCTTCGGTAGGGTCTTAAAACTTGGCCAAAACTTGCGTAACTCGATCTCCACGATCCGGCGTCGGGCGTCAATTCAACGATAACTCACAATACGTTATTAGCATAATAATTATCACTCCGCTTATAGTACGGATCTCGATGCAATGTCATGCTTCCATTACTAGGCTTCTGTCTCAGACTCATCGTACATGCGAACAGTTACGCTGAGATTTAAGAGTATAATAACGCTTTTTGATGTAAAAATCTGATCTCAATAAAAATCCAATATATTTGTGCGAAGCCCTTAAAAAGTAAAGGCTGTCGTTATGTTACTTGCGTAAGAACATTGAAACGGCGTTATGATGTCCATCGTAAACCGGAGTTCATAAGCCATGACGTTTGGACCTCCAGCCCATCATCAGTTACATCGATTTTGCGATAAAACGCGCCGGACAAGCGAGCGTCTTCCTCGCGGTAAATTGCGTTGGAATCTGAGCCGATGTTCACATCCAATGATAATAAAGTGTAAAAAGACTCGTCGTTTTAACGTCCACTTTATGGGCTCTTCCGAACGTCCGTATAAGGCTAGGATGCACAAAGATATAGCCGGTGTTAAAACTGTTTCACCGATCGCCCTCACTCTTTGTCATCCCACACGGAAAGATCGAATGTTTACCGCAGACTATAAACATACTCGATGTCGGATTGTTATAGATCACCTAACGCGACCGAAAATAGGGTAGTTTCCTGCATTATATGACCTACATCCAAACTTAATGTTACTGGGTACGACCTAATTGAATGCAAAATCACGTATCTAAGCTTCTATTACAAATATCGACAATTTGCACATGCTAATTACATTAATTAACGGCTCTGCAAATTGTTACCGTTCCAACATTAAACGTATCCAATGTCGTAAAATTAAGATTCCTATTCAAAGAAGATCACTCTATAAATAAACTTGAGAATCCAATTAAGAAATGAGCGAGGAACGGATTTATTTCAGTCTTACTTTATTAACGTACATGGTAATAAAACAGGGGTAATTCAACATCTGTGCGTACTTGTAGAGCTAGACACCAACTCATGCACAAATAATCCTGGCTAAATCAGACTGGGTATTTAAGGCGTCGAGCGGTAGACAGTGTTCATTTGACGTGTTTAGTCTTAAACAGTTTTTCGTAAAATAATGCTAAAGGTACAATATATATATATATGCACTGTATTATTGACGAGCCCGGTGGCGTAGCGGTCAATGACGCGGCTTCGACACCAACGCTCGTGGGTTCGAATCCCACACAGGTCAAACATTTGTGTGCATGAACATGTCTGTTTGTCTTGGTCTGGGTGTTTTCTATGTATCATAAGTATGTATTTACAAAAAAAAATGTATTTACGTATGTTTATCAGTTGTCTAGTACCCATAACACAAGCTTTGCTTACTTTGGGGCTAGATGGCGCTGTGTAATTTGTCTGACAATATTTATTTATTTATTATTTATTTATTTTTATATTAACCTATAGAGTTTTATAATACCTATATATTTTTGACTCAGCGATTTGATGTAATAGGTATTTCATGAAAGTTCTAAAAAGGACTATTTCCAGTTGTAGCCCCGCGATATGTAAATCATGTAATGTGTTTTGAAATCGTATTTATTTTGTAAATATGTTCAACAAATAATCTGTGGAATCAGGTGAAATCATAGAAACATTTTCTTTTATTTGAAATTAAGTGGTTAATTGGATTAAATAGATTTTTTTTATTTACGCAGGCGACTCGCAAAAATGGTGTCATATAAAAATGTCTTGGTAGTTTGGTAGTTGTCGTCCCCTTGAAAACAGATCCAATCTTAGATTTCAATCATCTGAAGTAGTGTGCATTGCCCAGTGAGAAATAAAATTCTTTGGAGAGACGCACAAATTTAAAATTAATTCATATTTACTAGTCTTAAGTGAAAAATCTATAGCATTATTTAATGTCCAGTGTGTTACAGATAGAAATAAAAACAATTTATCATGGCACCATAAAACATAGTAAGTAGAATGTAGTATTTATTGCCGGGAGGTATTGTTCAAGGTGATCCGCGAGCAAGCCCTTCGGTTTTCTTCCGAAAAGACCGACATTTCCTGCAGCCATTAAAATTTTACGATTGAACTGGCGAAATGAATACCAGAATTAGGTTAAGGAGTAGCGTGGGCTCGGTTCGCGTGACGTACACCTTGTTCAATGCTAATTAATTTCTGGAAAACAATTATTACAAATCGTTTTTCTTCCAACAATAACGAAATTCATTCAATAATACGATATGTTTGCTGAATGTAAAACGGTATCTTGTTCTCTCTCGTCTGTATGTTTTATTTCCACTAAAAGCAATGTACATAGACACGGATTGGAAAATGGAGTTCGATGAATTTGGATGTTATGATAATCTGTGGATTCACACAGATCTAAAATAATTCTAATGTAATTCATCTTAATTCATTTCTGTTAAACTTCATAGAAAGAGAGAGCTTATAGAGTTGTTACTTACTTAGTGATTATCTCATAAAAGTAGCATTGAGTGCGTGGTAGAAATTTTACTTGTGTAAGTTAACTTATATTTAGCAGGCTATATAATATTCCTATGAAATATTGATTTTAATTTAAAGGGGGAGTATAGTCACTAATGCTCGGACGAATGCTCGGAGTATCGTGGACCGAACATCGCACAAATGTCTCCATACTTCAACAACTCGGCATCAAGCAGCGACTATCTGCTCTAGTACAATCGCGTATACTAAAATTCTTCAGCCACGTCTCAAGACGCGAAGGTGACTCCATCGAACGCCTGGTGGTTCAGGGTAGAGTTGAGGGTACAAGACCCCGCGGCAGATCTACCATGCGATGGACCGACCAGATAAAATCTGCCGTGGGCGCCCACTGCACGAGTGCACCTCATGCACCTCATCGAATCCTCCCTCATGACGACCACGACGGCTCTGTCAAGAACGTAATGAAGAAGAAGTAGATAGTCACTAATATAGAACAAAATAATAAAATATTTAGCAGTAAAAATAAAGTAATAAAAAAATGAACAAAACAATGTACCAAAATAATTAACTCAAATTACAGGTTCATTTTTATTACAAACTATCCCACGCTTGATCGCCACGAGTAAAGAATCCAGGAGTCTAGGCATATCTCTATGAACAAGTAATTTATATATATATTTTTTGCTACATACATTATTTTGTTTTTTTTTTACTACAAAATATTTGATTTGGTAGGTAAATTTGTGAAGTAAGTTCATATTTTTTTTTTTATTTATTTATTGATTTACCAACATTTGTATACATTATTTTATAGATTAACAATAGTATGTTTACATATTAGCCAAATGTAACAAATACTTATAGATAGGTAAATACATCATGCACTATAATTTATTATTATTACTTAATATAGATAATCTGATACACGTTACTGCTCGGTTCAGTAGATAATATTATTCATATTATACGAGCGGATTACAATGAATTAGATTAGATTACAGATTAAATTGAGTTAAATCAAAAAATTGAAATTATTAAAATTTATTAAATCCTGTACTGTAATGAACATAAATCTTTACTACGTAATAAATACCAATTGCATAAAATTAAATAAATTAATGAAATGAAATTTATTCAAATTAAATTAAATAACACAAAATTAAACCAATCCACGATAATATATAAATTTAAGTTCAATCAACATATAAAATCCAGCTTGTGCAGGCTATTCAATTAAGTGGTCATTTATTTATTTCATAGGGATCATATATTTTCGTTTGTTACCTTCTGGCATTAAGTTTACCATTTCTCTCACGACACTTCAGATGTAAAATTTTTAAACTATTTTCAGTGCTTGCAATATCTAAGATATCTTTACTTCGTTTCATATGAAGGTACAGTTCAAGTTAATTTGGTTCTTAAGTTCTTTGTGATGCAAAAATTTTCGACGTCTCTTCCACGTAAGACGCATTCATTACAACTGCTTTCAAATTTTCTTTTTATTATTTTATAGAATAGAGCCAAGTAAGCATTGTTTCCAATTCTTTTTGTAGATAACGTTTGCGAACCCGGATGCTCTTAAATATCTAAACCTTGCTACTGAATTATAACAAGTTATATTTATACAAAAATTGAATCTCTAGTTAATACTAGGAGCTAAAGACTTGTGACAGATGATTGAATATACAAACTATTAAATTAATATATATATATAATATAACTACGTTATAATTATGTATTCATCTATATATATTTATATAAGTTAACTATATATATATATATATATATATATATATATATATATATATATATATATATATATATATATATATATATATATATATATATATATATATATATATATATATATATATATATAAGTTAATTATTATATTAAGTTAATTATATATAATTAAATAGTTAATAATATGTTTATTAACTTTCAGATACAGGCAATTATAAGACATTCAGTTGAATACATAATTAGAACGTAGTTTATCTTATACTATTAATCGAGCAATTACAATATTTAATGTCACAACGAATATAAAGTTTGCAATGGCGAAAAATCAATCTACCTAGTTTTTAATTCTAGGAAAAGAACGTTTTTTTTCAAAAAACTGCGAAAAGCTCTGCCGAATTTCTATATAACACCATCTGTTAACAATATCTGTTAGTAAAAATGTTCTAAATTTACTCGACAATAGATGGCATTACATGTCACTTTACTTCTATGGTTCTGTGATAATCCGTTTCTGCTAAAGACACCGAGCTGCTCAGTTATCTAAGTATGGTCGGTTCCCTAAGATAACCAACACTCCGCTATATATTGCATCTCTCTGCCATCATCTGAGATGTATGGCAGAGTGGTAATTTAACTTAGGGTGGTAGAGACTCTACTTCTATTAAACGAAATAAAACACAATAAACAAATGACAACCAAGCCACCGTTTCATAAAGTTCATTTGTCAAAATAGGCTTTGTAAGAAGATACTATTGAAGTTACGAAGCAATGAGGTGACTGCTGAAGTTTGGCTAAATTATTGGGCGTATCACTTGGACAAGTACTGATTGCTTCTCTTGTTGCTACGAGGCCATCAAACTTGAGATTGGTCCGATATTAAACTTGCCAATGAGAGTTTTCATTTGAAACTCTGTTCAACGTATTGCGAATTGCTTTGAGGTAAATATTTCGATATCTGTTTTAAACTGATGTTATTAACTTTGTTGGAAATTAGAATGTTGTTATTAGAATTATGTACTTAGTGTACATGGAAGTGTTTTTTTTTGTATACGGTCAACAACCATATCCTATCAATTGCTGGTTATTTTTATTCCATTGCAGTGAAGTAAAAAAAATAAATTCTAGTCCCAAATTAAGCGCGAAGCTTGTACTATGAGTACTAGACAACTGATAAATGTACTTAAATACATTTTTTTTTGTAAATACATACATACAATACATAGAAAATACCATACCAAGACAAACATACATGTTCATGCACACAAATGTTTGTCATGTGCGGGGATCGAACCCGCGACCTCGGAGTCAAAGTGGCCATTGCTAACCATTCGACCACCGAGCTCAATAAAAAAATAAAATAAAAAAAGGAGGGTTATTTAGATTTTTGACGTTGTTAGACCCATTTTTGAGAAAACAAACAAATTTATATGCGTTTATTGCTCATTTTAAGCACGATGTACGGTGAAGCACGATGTAAGAATGAACAGAATATGGTTAAAAATACGTGAAGAACAATATTTTATTAATGAGCGAGTAAGAAATATATTTTTTGTTCCAAAAAAATATAATCATCTTGGCTCTGAATTTTGGAAATGAAAGAAATTTATCTGAGACGGGATTATTTGGCTGCGGTATTCTGTGAGGTACATTCTCCACACGGGTAGCTTACAATTACGCTCCCTACCTCTCTTTTCGCCAGAGCTTCGTTTGTCAGTCAGCAGGGTGCACCGCGTGCAGCTGAAGTTGGCTTTGGTTCAAAGATTTTGATGAACCACTTACACCCCAAGCCCCAAATTTAGTTACTTTAATTATTCCTCATAGGAAAACTAAGCAACTTCTATCGCCTAAACTAAATACGCTTCATCGACATTGCCGCATTTGTCTATTACGTCTTCCAGTTATTAATAGATGCTGTGAAATTGTTCCAAAAACAAAACCTAATTCATTTCGATATCAAATTCCTGCGAATTTCTCCAGAAATAAACAGCCTTTAAATAAATTAAAAGGTAAATAGGTAGCTTTTACGAAGTAAAGAAGAAACGATAGGCATGTAAGACGTATCTTCGATGGATTTCAGGCGTTTGGAGGCAGGCTTGCGGCTCGGCATTCGAGGCACGCGCCTTTCTTTGTTTCTCCCGCCTATAACGAGATATTGTGATTCGCCGCCATTACGACACCGCATACACAGATGATGCGAATATCAAACACCGTATTAGATACACGTTTTCTTATTAAGACGAGATAGACTCTGAATGATAATGTCGATATTGACTTTTTTTATTCGTGATTGCGCAGTGTTTGCATTGAGGTTTAAATGGAATACGATATGTACGGATTACAGCCAAAGTAATATTACCGATAAGGAAACGGGTACATTACGAATTATATTTACAGAAATAATGAAATCAGTTATACATTGTAATTGTATATTTACTGTTTATTAAAATTCCAACTTTTTTTTGTGAACTGTCTGCCGAAATTAATGAAGCAGACCCGGAGGTATTCGGAGGAAATTTTATATGTTTTTATCATCATCGCTCTTATCAGCCTTATCTAACCACTGCTGAATAGAGACCTCCCCTGTTTTTTATTTTGTTGATGTTATTTGCTTGCTGATATGATACCTAGGATCAATGATTAAGATTAGATTTTGAAAGATGTAGCAGTCATATCATTCTCACCTCGCTACTGATGTCCTGGTATTCTAAGCGTCAATAGCCTATAACAGCTTACCACTGGACGGATCGTCACTTTCACGCTGTTTGTATAAATAAAAACTGTCAATATTAAAGCACTGCGGTCTGCGGTACTGAATACATAGCGTTCGATCGGCAAAGAAAGTAAGGTAGGTAAGGTAAGTAAGTAAGGTTCATCTTCTATATTTGAGAGCAAAAAAGACTTTCTTAATTTGAAAAGTACAAAGGAACGTCAATCTCAAGGAGGTAGACAGCTTGCCCATTGTACAATAGAGAGGACAATACACTTCCATAAACTCAGCGAATGGACTCACTAATCAATAGTAATAAAACTATAATAACATTTATTTCAAAAATAAAACCGACTTCAATCAAAATTTCACTGTGTTACAATACTTACTTTTTAGTCTATACCTCTTGTTCCGTTCAGTCTACAATGTATGTAATGTATATTTTTATATACTAAAATCTTCTTGAAAAATATGTAGTCGAACAGGCGAAAACTCCTCTACATTAGATCAGTAATTTTTGAGAAAATTGCGAAGATACATACTTATTGATATAAATAGAGGTTAAACAGAACCTCATTTTTGAAATCGGTTAAAAATAAGTACTTATTGAGGACTGCCGACAGCATAGCAGGAAAAATTATAAGTTTTTACTTGTGAAATTATGTCATGTCGCTAAGGCAAACCAAAGACATTCATGCGACCTCGAAAAAAATTTTCCGTCCATAAAGCGTGCCAAGCATGTGTCTGTAGAAGTTTTACCTTCAAAATGGGGTGTAAGTAGCTCATTGCCATGTTTAGAGTTTACCAAAGTCCGCCTCGCTTGCATATGACACACTAGCAAACCAGGCTAGAACCTGGTTTCTATGAAGTGGATGATGTCTCTTTCGCTAGAGTAAAAGAGACCTCATAGAATACCACAGTCGTAGAATACTACAGTGAGTAAGATCACCAGATGTGAGGAGATGTTGTATTAGTAGCGAATGTGTCGGCACAAGAGTTATACTCCTTGTACTACAATGTATACGAGTATAGATGGTAACCGTATAACATCAAGCAGGCATATACTTGTTTGGTTTTTTTATTGCTATCTATTCAATTCATACAATAGAAGCTAAAATAATTATTTTTAGAATTTTTGTTTATCTATTAATCTGTATGTTTGTATACATATCACGTAAACTACACCGAATTGAAAGCGATTTTCACAGATCTATATCTGGATGGCTAATTTAATTCACTTTGATATACTAAGTAGAAGCTGAGTTATACTAGTCCATGTAAATAAATAGTAATGTAGAATATAAAAGAAATCTACATAATCATTTAATTTAATCCATTTAAGAGGGTCGATAGCCAGTCGAGTAATTGCTGCGATCGTTTTGCGCCGGTAAGTCAATGGAATCCACTACTCGGCTCCCAAGTCCTACTACTTGTGTAATTACACCGTAGCGTAACTACAATTCAAGTAGGGTTAGTAAATTAATTGAAAATTAGTCTAGTAAACTTTCACGTCCAACTACTAAACTTTAGTACCTACTAAAGGAGGACGAATTTTGTGGTAGGTCCATGAGTAAAAAAAAAGGTAATAATTTGTTGCTAAGTGGTGAAGAATATTTGGCAATGTATCAGCGCATAAAATGTTGCTGTTGCTCCGATGTGAATTTATGTGTCAATCGACTCATCCGTAGGTCAGGGACCGATGTGATCATGGAGCAAAAAACAGTTAAGCTAGCTAGACCAGGAGCCCTACCACCGAAGCTGAAGCCGATTACCATTGGGTTTTTTGATGACCAAAATAGATCTTAGGTTTAATTTAATGACAAACATGTTCAGCTTAGACGGTAGAGCTCTAGGCTTTTTACAAGCTGAGGTAAACATAGTATTTAGTAGCAGTAGTTTCATTTTCGCATTCAAAAAATCCGATGGTAATCGGCTAAAGGATCGGCGGTAGCCCACCTGGGGGCCTACCGCCGAAGCTGAAGCTGATTATAATCTGGTTTTTGATTCTGACAGTAAAGCTTATAGAGCTCTACCGATTTAGCAATACATATTTGAAATCAAAAAACCCGATGGTAATAGGCTTCAGCTTCGGCGGCAGGGCCCCAAGTGCCCTACCACCGAAGCGCAAGCCGATTCCCTTCGAATATTTTGCTACCCAGAAATAGGTCTTAGGTATAAGTTATTAACAATCATTTTTAGCTTGTCGGTAAACCTTCAGGGTTTCTGCCAGCTAACCCACCGCCGCTGCAAACCGATCAACTCGTGTCCTGGTTAATGAGAGTACATTAGTATTTATATTTTCGTCTCTAGTTAGTAAGTCAATTTATTTAATTATATTATATTGTCAATTTATGCAATGGTTCGAGTATATACTGACCGATGCAGTATTAATGCTCAGTAAACATGAAGTAACCTTCGAAGGTAAGCTTACTGCATATACCAACATAACACTTAATATTCGTGGCAACACGTTAATCCGTTTCAAACAGCCACAAACCACACCGAGCGCTTTAGCACTTACTCCGAATAGGCACCAGCTTAAGCTTAGGCACAGGCATCAAATATTATTAAATATGAACTGTTATAGACTATCATAATGTTATAATAAAGCACTTGTACTGATCCACGCAATTATATTTAACTAGCTTTCACCCGCGGCTTCGCCCGCGTTTACTTTTTTTAGTATCCTATGTCCTTCCTAATACCTTAAAGAATATGTGTACAAAGTTTCATGATGATGAATACACCCAACCACCTTCATGTAGTAGGTACTTTTAATTGTACTAAATACGGATGTAAGAACTTTAACGATAACTACTACACCTCGCTCCCGCCGCGCGCCCCGCGATCGCATAAGCACTGATTGACGCCAAATACAAATTTAAAATCCTATTAGGATAACACAACTCTTAATCCATCAGGTTAAAAAGGATAAATCAAACTTTATAAAAATGACACCGACGTCAAAAATCTCAGACGGTAGGTAGTAGTTATTGGGTAACATTTAAGCTATCGCCAATTTAATTAGTTTTGTGTTTCTTAACTTATAGGGTTTGCCCGCAAAATAATAAATTTGTCACCTAAATGTAGTCACCAAACAATATAAAATCGATTCCACAATAAATCACCCAAAATCATGGAGATGTAGGGTCTAGTACCAAATAAATGTTTTTGTATGTATTATATTGTCAATTATTAATAATTAAGCTTACTTGGCACACCCCGACACCGCCTTCAACTATACAAAGCCCAGGTTCGACCTCACATGGAGTACTGTTCGCATCTCTGGGCAGGTGCGCCCCAGTACTTGCTTGCTCCATTTGACCGCATACAACGAAGAGCAGCTCGAATCGTCGGTGACCCAATGATCTCGAATCGATTGGACTCTCTCTCTACACGCAGAGATGTAGCGTCTCTTTGCGTTCTATACAAATTATATCACGGGGAGTGCTCCGATGAGCTGTTTGATTTGATACCTGCCGCTGAATTCCACTATCGTACAACTCGCCATAAATTAAAATTCCATCCATATCATTTTGATAATTGGCGATCTACTACAGTACGTTTCCTAAGACATTTCATACCACGAAAAGTGAAACTGTGGAATCAACTTCCCTCAGCGGTATTTCCGAACAACTACGACATGGGTACCTTCAAGAACAGAGTTTTCATTTTCCTTAAAAGGCTGGCAACGGATCGGCGACCCCTTGGTGTCGCTGGTCTCCATGGGCGGTGGTGATTGCTTTCCACCTGGTGACCCACATGCTCGTTTGCCACCCTCTCATATAAAAAAAAAAAAAAACCACATCATTCATCATCTAGGTTGACGGAGCTCCGCTTCGCGGAGCTCCTATTTCCGATGACAGGACGCAAAAAAACCCTAACCTAACTAAAAAACAACTCAAGTCCAACCAAAACATGATTTATTACATTAACCAAGTACCTATTGGTAAGACTCGTCAGTGAATATGACGCCAATTTGACTTCGCCCCTATTTGCCATTTTTTCATTAAATTAAGGAGTTGATCTATTTATTTGGTGACAGATCTATTATTTTGATGATCAAACTAATTAAATGATACTAATAGTAATTAATTTTAACCTCTGTCCCTGACCATGTAATTAAACATGGCCAATTAGACGCCCCTGCATTCTCAAAACATGACCTTATCTTTCTCCAATACAAACTCCGACCACCTAAACCTAAACCGACTTTAATCTGGATGCGTAATTATGCGCGATTAGACCGCACTAAACTAAAGGAAGACGTTAATAAAACTGACTTCTCTGTAGTTTACACAGCGCCGACGGTTAATGAGAAAGTTTTTCACCTTAATAATATTATTATTAAACTTTTTGATTCTCATGCACCGCTTAAAGCTATTAAAGTAAACCGGCCTCCAGCACCTTGGATTACCACAGCTGTCCGCATAGCTATGTCTAGGCGTGATCGGGCTTTTCGAAATCATAAACGTGACAGGTCTGATGCGAATTGGAATTTATATAAACTGGCACGTAATCGATGTAATCAGATGGTAAGGTCAGCAAAACGGCAATATTTCCATGAAAACATTCTTAATTCTAGTTCAGCGAACATATGGAAGTTTCTTAATTCACTTGGTGTTGGCAAATGTGCCGCCCAATCTCATGTTCCCTCTTTCACTCCTGACGATTTTAATAATCACTTTTCTGTTACTCCTTCTCTTGACCCTGCCACTAAATCTACAACTCTTTCATATATATCTTCCATGGCTTCCCCTCATTTAACATCATTTTCTTTTTCTCCAGTGACAATTGATGAGATACGTAAAATCATTTTGTCCATTAAATCAAAAGCAGTTGGTTCTGATGATGTGAGCAGAGAAATGATTATATGTATCATTGAACAAATTCTCCCTGTCATTGCTCATATCATCAACTACTCCTTTTTGGTAGGAATAATAAAAGCTTTTTGCCAAAAAACTGGGGTACAGTTTTTTGGCAAAAAGCTTTTATTATTCCTGTTCCCAAAATCTCTGTGCCTTTGCAATTGAACAACTACAGGCCTATTTCAATTTTGCCATTTCTCTCTAAAGTCTTAGAGGCTGCAGCGCACAAACAAGTGTCTTCCTTTATCTTCTCTCATGGCCTGCTTACTCCATTTCAGTCTGGTTTCCGACCTGGACACAGTACCACTACTGCACTTCTCAAGGTCACAGAAGATATCAGAGCAGGCATGGAGAATAAGTTGGTCACCATTCTCGTTCTCATTGACTTTTCCAATGCTTTCAACATGGTAGATCACGATATTCTTCTTGCCATTTTAGAACGTCTCAATTTCTCATCAATTGTATTGGATTGGTTTTCGTCATATCTTCACGGTCGTCAGCAAGCAGCACGTGTAGGTCACGAGTTGTCTGACTGGAAGGATTTAACCACTGGTGTTCCGCAGGGGGGAATATTATCTCCTTTACTGTTTTCCATCTTTATCAACTACCTATCCTTTTCGCTCTGTTGCCCTTACCATTTTTATGCGGATGATCTACAAATATATGTACAAAGCACCGTGGAAAATTTTAACAATGCAATAGCTGAATTAAATAAAGATCTCTGCAGTATTAGTTCATGGTCCGCAAACTTCGGTATACATGTTAACCCCGCTAAATGTCAGGCGATTGTCGTGGGTAGTTCTCGACAGATTGCCAAAATGGATTTAAAATCTGTATCTTCCATTGTATTTGAAAACTCCATTATACCTTTTGGACACACTGTTAAAAACCTTGGCCTGCATATAGACGCTACTTTGAGTTGGACAGCACAAGTTGTTGAGGTAAGCCGTGCAGTCATGTCTACTTTACGATCCCTTAATCGGTTTAGGAATTTTCTCCCCATTACTACTAAGGTCACTCTTGTCAAATCCCTTATTTTTCCTATCATTGATTATGCCGATGTCTGTTATCCAGATCTAAATGAAGATCTTCTTAACAAACTGGACCGACTTGTTAATAACGCTATCCGTTTCATATTCTGTCTTCGTAAATTTGATCATGTCTCTACATATCGGTCTCAGCTTAAATGGCTCCCCATTCGTCAACGCAGACAACAACGGTTGCTCTGTACTCTTCATTCTATCCTTACTAGTCCCCTTTCTCCTGAATACTTGAAAAGTAAGTTTCAGTATCTATGTGATTCTCATGACCGTCAACTTCGATCTGATAATTCTCTTTCACTCACTACCCCGCTTTATCGCTCAGGTTTTATGTCTGATTCCTTTACATTACAGGCATCACGACTTTGGAACACACTACCTATCCCATTAAGAAAAATACCAAATAAATTTAATTTCAAAAAGAAAGTTTATGCTAACCTCTTAAACAGCTTAATTCAGCCGTGAGTTGTCTGGCATGTTTATATATGTTTATATTATGTATGTATATATATGTGTATGTATTTATATATATATATGGATATGTATGTATGGATGTAGTGTATGTATGTATATATAAGTATAAATATAGTTTATGAGTTTATAGTCACTATTTATGGTTTTGTTATATATTTTTAAACCGCATTCGTGGATGTCTGCACTTCCCGAAGGTTGACTGGTAGAGAATGCTTTTAGCATTAAGTCCGCCTTTTGTACCATTGGTCTTATTGTGGTCAATAAAGAGTTTAAATAAATAAATAAAATAAATAATAGTTTGTTAAGCTGATGATTTATATTTAGAGACAGTTTTGATTAAAATGATGACTAATATATTTCTTGCGGATAGATATTATTATTAGTGTACTGCAGATTAGTGACACATCTAAACTTAGGTGACAGAAAATATTGTTCCCGTAGTTATTTTTGGCTATTTCTTGTCAGGATTTTGTAGTTTGTTTCATTTTTTTTTAAGTTTATTTCTTTTTAATGAATATTTTTTTTAACTATTTATTATAATAATGGGTAAGTAGTAGTGACATGATGCCATCTAGACGAAAATACATTAATTTATTTAATTAAGAAGCACTCAACACTATTGCCTAACCGTTCCTCATCAGCTCAGCAGTGTCACACGATGATTTCCAAATGCAAATTATGTAATCTAATGTCATCAGAAAACTCGTCAATTACTGTTAATGTCTGTAACTGTCAATTTCAACCCTTTCTCACGAATTCCCAGGGAGTCCATCATCAGATCCTGATTTGATTATTATGGGATCACTTGAATAGTGTGCCCTTTCAAACAAATAAGAATGATTAAAATTGCTGTTCAATTAACGGAGAAATCATTGAAACTATATTTAAAAAATACACACCGTCGAACATAGAACCGCCCTACAGGTACAATAAATAACAATAACAGGTAATTTCTGGGATAAAAACTATCATGGGTATGTCCTTTCCCAGGACTCAAGGTAACTCTCAACCAAATTTCATCTAAATCGGTCCAGCGATTTAAGCGTGAAGAGGTAACTGACATTCTGTCGCATTTATAATATTAGTATGGATTGGCGTTCCGAAAACCCCTAAAAACGACACATATATTGATATATAGATCTTTCAACCCTATCGCACCCTAACAGAGGATGATGGTCACGTTAGCCACGTTGAATTTTAAAATCGTTGTTGTTTTCGTAATCAGCGACCCGATAAACCATAATAGCAATACACATGACGATTTTCAGACTTTTTGACCCCATTTTACCCTTTTAGGGGTTGATATTTTCAAATCGATGCCATTTTTGTAATTGACGTCTCAGAAAACCATAGAATCAACACCCATATTGATATTATGACATTTTAACCCCACCGCACCCCCACAGGGGTGATTTTATGTCATGTCGGCTATGTTGGATTATAAAGTAGATGTTGTTTTCGTAATCAGCGACCCGATAAACCGTAAAAACAATACCCATGACGATTTTCAGACTTTTTCACCCCGTTTTAATGCTTTAGGGGTTGAATTTTGAAAAATCCTGAAACATATGTTTACTCATTTATCTATAGAAGTACTCATGTAAAGTTTCGGATAAAATAGTCCAACTAATCTTGTTTCCCCATACAAACTTTGGACCCCCGTTTGACCCCTTTAGGGGATGAATTTTGAAAAATCCTTTCTTAGTGCACCTCTAGACGTCAAAAGGAACCTACTTGCCAAATTTGGAAACTCTAGACCCAGCGGTTTGGGCTGTGCGTTGATTTAAATATCAGTCAGTCAGTCAGTTTCTTCTTTTATATATTTCAACCCCATCGGACCCCTTCAGGGGTGATTTTATGACACGTCGGTTATGTTGGATTATAAAATAGTTGTTGTTTTCGTAATCAGCGACCCGATAAACCATAAAAACAATACCCATGACGATTTTCAGACTTTTTCTCCCCATTTTACCCTTTTAGGGGTTGAATTTTGAAAAATCCTGAAACACGTGTTTAGTCATTTCTCTATAAAAGTACTCATGGAGAGTTTCGGATAAAATAGTCCAACTAATCTTGTTTCCCCATACAAACTTTAAACCCCCGTTTGACCCCAGCGGTTTGGGCTGTGCGTTGATATATAAGTCAGTCAGTCAGTCAGTCAGTCAGTTTCTTCTTTTATATTTATAGATTTTACCGACCGGTTTCGCCGCTAAGGCATTATCAAGGTAAACAGATACTCATACCATCTGTTGAAACACAAATAGCATCTGTTTACCTTTTATAATACCTTAGCGGTGCTAGTAATGCCTCTGGTTTCACATGTGTCCATAGATTGGCATGACTGCTTACAATCAGGCTGATCATGCGCTTCTTAATCGTATAAAAATAAAATTACACCAAATATGTCTTCACAATAACACAGAGAGTGTACCTAAATGTTCAAGCTGTGCAGAAAAGATCCATGACGGTCAACGTACAACCGGTACTGCAGCACTTAATCCATTAAGAGGCTTTACTTATAGCAAGTCGTGAACAAAGAGATTTAACATAATATATAATTTATATTATAGTTTGATATTTTGCGAAACAAGAGTACGGCTTGACGTAAACTAGTTGCCTTTAGACGCTAAAAACATAAGAAATTACAGGTACATATACACCGTCGCTGCGTACCAACTCTACGTCATAAGACTTCACTTATTTTCACAGAAACACTATAATCTACCAGAATTTTGTTATTTTGCTGCTGTCTTCAGCGAGGTGGAGGTACAGTCCAAGTCGGGCTCGAATGCTATACGTCCGTTATGGCAGAACTTCGTTTGCTAATCGGCAGATTCCTGATGACTCAATATGTAGCTGAGCTTATGCTCTAGACATAATAGTATATATAATAGTGAGACCCTTATAGCTCAATATACTCGTATTTATATCATACTAGCGTCCATCCGCGACTTCGTACGCGTGTAAGATCAAATAATCCTTTATTTGCCAAGAGGCCCTTGCAGGCACTTAGACACGTCCCAGGTATTATTTTTTCAAATAATGGTTTATTATGTATACTAAATATGTTTTCCATTTCCAATTTACATTATTATATCGTCATAAATAAGTAATTACTAAATTCTCTTCTACTCGGCGTATGAAGATAAAACATGCACATGCACATGCTTCGACCATAACGAATAGACCTCTGATATGTCACATTCTAAAGTAGATTAACAAAATTATTCTATTTTAATAGCGACATATGTTAGTTATGTCTTATAAGAATGTCTTTAGTAGTTTCAGTAGGTTTAGTAGCTCCAGAGCCAGCCACAGAAAGGAATTTCCAGGATATTTTTTCAATTCACACTGTAATAAATTCATGAACGTCAGGTTTTATAATTATGTTAATGTCCAGCAAAATTATATCCAAATAAATTTTGACCTACTTTATAAATGTGAAAGTTTGTGACGTTGTATGGATGTTTGTTCTCTTTCATGGATTAATGGCTGAACAGATTTTGGTGCAATTTGGCGTACCTATAGTGTTCTGGATTGACACAAAGGATATTTTTTATCTAAGTACTATATTCATGTCAGGCGAAGCCACGGGTAGAAGCTAAACTAAACGGCTTCAAGATAATTCGTATGCAATGTGCATTAAGGTTTATAATCGGATACCTAGTTCCATAAAGCAGTACGCAAATTTGAAAAAGCACTCCGAAATTGGTTGCACGAGAAAATGTTTTATTCGATAGGGGAATTACTCGAAGCATGACAATACTGTTATCAATTTGATTGACATTTAATATAATTACATTAGCAAAAATGATACTAATAATATCCATCTGGTAATGACTTTAAAATTGAAATTGTAAATATTATAATTTCTGTTTAAATTGACATATTTGACAAATTTATTTATTTAAGTTAATTGTGTATATTTGCATGCCTAAATATTTCTGGCAAATGTGATGGATCAAACAGCTAATATTATTTGTACACCTAAATATCCACATTTAAACAAATAAATGATTCTATTCTAAATAAGATAAATGTAGCTTTAGAGATTATAAAAACAAAGACCACAAAACTCCACCTATTTTATAATTAAGAGTTTTTTTGCTAATTGAAGGTGAATTATAAAAATATGTTTGCTCTTTATTCTATGTGTAACGCTACATAACATGAAGTTACGCAACGCTCGTTATGTAACCCAGATAAGCTAGGGTGAAATCCTATCTTATTTGCGCCGAGACGGATTAAAATTAAATTTTATAATGCCTCAGCAAATCGCGCCGCCACACCGCTGAGTATTCCCGCTTATTGTCTAAAACCTTAATTTAATTTCATGTGACTCCGTAAATATTAATGGCGGGAATATATACATAGGTAAGCATTAACAAGCACAAGGCAGTTGTTTACATGAAGAAAATAATGACAAACAAATTGTTATTGTTTCTTCATCTATAAGTCTTATGTACTTCTATAACAGCCCTGTAACTGTGTACGAGTAACAGATACACGAGAACAGCTTGTAGGTCGTGACACTTCCAAGAAGTACTGCATACTACTACGAATGCTACGGAAATGTCTTGGCTACGTAGGATTATCTTGTACTGAATCTGGTAATTATAAATGTAAATAAAAAAACCGGACAAGTGCGAGTCGGACTCGCGCACCGAGGGTTCCGTAGGTACGTAGTATCATTATTAAATTTGATATTTTTCATTATAAATAAGAAATAATGCGTCGAAAAAAATAAATAAAATATATTTTGCAATGTGTACATCAAGCCCTTTCATATGATACCCCATTTGAACTAGTAGTTTCAATTTGAAATTTCGACATCCTATAAAAAATATAGACCCCTATTTTTTAAGATCTATTTACAAATGTATAGTTTTGAGATTTATTCCTGTACTTGTAGTCTATAACGATGTTACTTGCCAAATTTCATAGTTCTAGGTCAACGGGAAGTACCCTATAGGTTTTGATTCCCTTGAGTGTGTCGAAATATGCGTTTTTTGCTGAATAAACGGCCGTAACTTTTTTCTACGTAAACTTAGCAGTTTGATTTTTTTTTAACTTCATGGGACCGTAGACCTGAGTATACAGTTCAAATTTCAGCTTGATACCTCCACGCATTCTCGACATAGAAATTCTTGACAGACAGACAGACAGACAGACAGACAGACGGACAACAAAGTGATCTTATAAGGGTTCCGTTTTTCCTTTTGAGGTTCGGAGAGGAACCTTAGTGGTTTTACCCTAAAAACGGTATACGAATCATTCTGAATGATTGATATATAGACTTTGCTATTATACAGCCGGAATACATCCCGGAATTCAAAAACTAAATTAAGGATCTCAATTCCGGACGGAATTCCATACGAAACATCTAGTCACTACACACATGCTATTTTATTATTTATTAAAATATTGGCGAGTATGAAGAATTTTTGAATCGGAATTCCGGACGCAATCTTACTTTTAAGGAGCAAACTAAAACATGCCGGAATTCAGATTCTTAAATTCAGTTCCTGAATTCTGGGACGGATTCCGGCTATATAAGTCCAGCCTTACTTGTAGTCTCTAGAAACATTATATAGAGCTATACGTTGTTCCGGAAAACAGATTCTTAAGTTCAGTTTCTGAATTCTTTGACGGATTTAGGCTAAGTAAGGCCGTCCTTACTTGTAGCTCTGTACATACGTTATATAGAGCTATACGCTATTCCGGAATTCAGATTCTTAAATTCAGTTTCTGAATTCCGGGACGGATTCCGGCTATGTAAGGCTGGCCATATTTGTAGCTCTGTAGACACATTATAAAGAGCTATACTCTACTTATGCGTTGCATATACGACAGCCCCTAAAATAGTATAGTGACGTATGGCTGTGTGAACTATATATACTTCGTCGACTTTGGATGTTAAAGGTACTGCTTTATAATATGCTATGCCATGATGTTAAAAATAAATTATTGAAGGGAACTTACAATCCGAATGCATTAGGAAATGCTGTTTGAAATACGAAAAGTATTTTTTTAATTAATTCTGTTCTTTTCACGGACGCCATATTGAAATAATGTATTCTATGACACTTTCCCAACCGAGACGAATGATATGACTCGTCATAATTACCTATGTTGAAATTCCCCGAACGGTTTATTCTGTAGAGAGTTCTCAAGAATTAGACGTATGTCAAAAATTTTTTTTCGGTAGTCGGGTAAAAATTACGTATCGCTTCGTAGGCTGACAGCTACGCGTCGCGTGGTAAAAGCTACGCTTCGTAAGCCATGCTACGTATCGAGTGCTACGTATCGTAGTAGCTGCTACAAGTACAGTCACTTCTTTGTAGTCCATAAACTTTCAGCATAAGTGGGAGCCCTCCCCGTATTGCTACGAATACTACGGACGTCTTGTGGTTATGTAGGACCCTCTTATACTAGAACTGTTCACGGTCTACGGTACGGTTATAATTACGGTGATGATTGTCTGTACAACTAAAAGTTTGTTTGATTGTAATGTCTTTATTGTACAGTCGATCAAGTCAGTTAATTTTGGGGTATAAGTGCTCGCTCTATCTTTTGAGCCAAAGGTAACCTTATCTGCATGTAATACTGTCATTGATCAAACGAGGTTCTGGCGAAAGAATTGTAGGATATGTCGAGCCCAATTGATACAGTACCTCCACGTCAGAGGTTACCGCAGCCAATTAAATAAATACGTTCTAACTATAATCAATAATTTTCAATTTTGAATGGATAATAATTTGCTTCCGAAATATCTAAATAAACGTATTTTTTTATACTACCTACTACTCTGTACCTACCTAATATATACAAAGAAAATTTTAAAAATAAGAATAAGAAAAAATAAAATAAAAACAAAACACAATGTAACTAACCAAAATGTATTTTAAACGGGCCTTGAATAAACGCTATGTGGTTTTTAATTACCATTACAGCACTAGCAGCAAGAATGTTGATTGGAAATTAAAAATATAATAATGCCTTCGAGGATTGTTGTGTTCGTACGAGTGATTTAGGTCACCAAATATGAGGAGAAGCTATGTTAAAGCGGTGTGAAAGTGATAGTCATATACTACGTGTGATCCTCAACTGAAAGTGTTACTCTCTACATGTTGTTGACTTTACGAAGACGAACTTAAATTTAGAATATATTTTTTCTAGTGAAATCTAAAGTACCTATCTGAAGGATCTGCAAAGTATTTGAGAGTGTGCCTAATAAAAACAGAAAGTAATACGATAAACAAAAGCCTAATGGGTAAAGAAATATAATCACCTTTAGAAAGGGCATTATCTTAAGTGACTTAAATCGGTTTAGTCTAGACGTGAACAGTGTTAAATTATCTTTTAAGAGTTTTAAGTAGCGACTTCATAAATCCGTTAGAGGGCATATAACTACATGTAAATTATGGTATATACAGTTCCAGAGTTGCAAATTCTAAACTCAATTGATCTGGAATAACCGTTGTTCATGCATAGTTCATTCTTCTTCTTATTTGTTACACTCTCGACTCATCGATCGTGGACTCGTGGTAGTCACCACAGTGTTCGTCTTAAGACGAACAGGTGACTTATCAACTCGAAAACCTCATTACGCGTGATTGCACTAGAAGAAATAGACGTTGCTCGATACTGAGATTTTAAAATAGAGATATATTGTACTCGCAGGTCTTTACTGAAGTAAATAAAGTAAATATTCAAATTTAATTTCCTCACTGACTACGCATAATACTCAAAGCAACAACACAATATGGAAGAAATTACAATCAATGAACTAATTAAAATACGAAATTAATGTCTTACATTTACGCGAGCTTCTCTCGTTACTAAGTACTTCGTTAAACTGATCTAGATCGTCAATTCCCCGAGTTAAACATATTAGGTAAGTACTTAAGTACTGCCTACTTTTACAGAGAATAAAGTTAGCATCTGCCTTTGCAACTTACAGAGTTTCAAACTATGCGAGGCGTAGTAGGCACCTGTGAATATTAGTGAAGAAACGGTCTAGTGGTTATTGGTTTTGAATAAGTTATGCCCTGTATACCTATACCACAAATGATTTGCTAATAGCACAGTTTGTTAAATTCCTTGCATGTCGCATCGGGGTAGTAGACCATTCTGATTTGGTAGCAACAAGAGAGAATTATCAAGCGTTCAGACGATTTTGCATTTCATATTTAATGATCGAAGTTCATATTATTGTAAATGGTGTGTTAGGTAACAACTCAATGTTTTAGGTCTCTAATAGTGTTACATACTTCAAATCCGTGGTGCACGATAGTTGAGCTTCATTTGACTAACCATCTCTTTAGCCTTTTAATGATTTATTTGCCATAAGACTGTCTCGTCAAGTCATCAAGGGGAAGTCAAATTCCAAAAGCTTCCTACTCCAACTAATTGCTTCTGATTAATTTCTGATTAAATCCAAGGCAGCCGTAGTTTTACCGCCGGGAGTGCCGGGACTACAGTGGACTTCTTTGTTCATTGCTTTATAAGTGGTCATTTCAGTTAATCCTGTCTACACAGGAGACACAGTGGTGGGTATGTGTGGTAGGCCCACGTCTCGTTAAAAAAAATGTAGAGTATAAGTAATAGTTCTACGTACAGTATGGCCACTCCCTGCCGCTCCACCTCATCTATCCTCTGAATCTGTAACAGTTTACAGTTTGTGTGGTGCCACACACACATATGTTCCTTCACGATCTGCACAGACGTTATAGTTAATGTAATAGTTAACGGCGTGATATTTTGTAGGGAGTGTCTGGGGTGTAGTAATAATTAAAAAAAATCTGAAAAACGTCACAATAAACAAACGGGAATAACACACATAAAAGAAGAGATTAATGAATAATTTGTGTGTTAGAAAATAACCTAGTATAAGAATAGTAGAAATGTTTACATTTTTAACTCGTTCCGTTATTTATAACCTGTTACGTACAAAGTGGTCAGTATCGACCGACGGAACATTTTCAATTATGTACACTGTCGGACAACAAAGAACCTACACTAATCACTATATCATTAGCATGCAAGGACCATTCGATAAAATGGGGGGACTGGGCTATAAACAGATTTCTTAGTAAGTAATACTACTTTTTTTTTAATACTACGTCGGGTGGCAGACAAGCATACGGCCCGCCTGATGTGAAGCGGTTACCGTAGCCATGTTAACGCTCGCAACATAAAATATCGCTCGCGCGTCGCCACCCCCCTGCTGTAACGCGTGAATTTTTAATTGTGGCACTTATTTCAGGCTTAAATACATATTACATTGTTTTGGGAATGTGTAAACATTTCTTGTTTACGAAGAGAGAGGTTGACGTTTCGTTTGACAGTCTGCTGTTCCGACAGCTGATCTAATTTTTGCTTTTGCAGAATTGCGGACCCTGGAAGGCCCGCACTTGTCGATAGTCGGCTCGAAAGTTTTGTTTCTCGTTCGTCGATTTAGATATTCGTTAATCATTTTTTTTAAAGGATATTGGAGTTGCTGAGAGGAATTGACGGGCGAGTTGGATTTTCTCTTGAAGATAAACCATTTGAGAGACTTTCGTTTACGAATGGAATGGTCTTGTACAATTGTTCTAATCTTAATTTTAAAGTAGTTTTGAGTTGTCTAATCGTGTTTGTTAGCTGTCGTGTTTTGTGATGGAAGGCAAGAAGCCTCTCCAGGCTTCTTCGTTCCATTCGTGAATGGAATGCGTGATTCGGCTTCCGAATTCAAGTTGAGATGGTCGCTTCTGTTAGTTTTAGTAATATGTGATTTGTTGAAGGTGGTTGCCAACAATTTTAAAAAAAGAAGCGTTGTCGTTGACTTGACGTTGTCGTTGACGTATTGTCGATGGCGGAAGCGTACAATAGTTTTATTGAAATTCTAAAAAATAATTTTGTTATTGTTAAAAGGAGGTATCTTTAATGTTCTGGAAGATTCCATATACATTTTGGAGTGGGGATTGGTGGCAATGACAAAACGGGTCCGCGCGCTCGGGGCGGCCTTTTTCTGTCGTTGGGAGCCCCCTAGTAGAAGACACCAGACTCGCTGAGCGTCGACAGGACACGTCGAAGACTGTGATTCCAGGCACCCGGTGAGCACAATTCGCAAGCGGTTAGGGCGTCGTCTTCTTGGTATAGTCGTGTTACCGAAGCGGTGTTGTTGCAGAATTCGACGTCAGCCCGAAGCGCCTGACGAATCAGCCCGCCCGGGACGGACCACACACCCTCGTTCGATAGAACCGGTGAGTTGGTATCTGCGAATAGGCGTGGGGCGAGAAACCAGTGGCCGTACTGTTTGTGAATTGTGAAAATGGTGAATTTCAGTGGACTACGTCACTCCGGGTTCGACGTGCATATCCTGTCGCGTTCCCCTTGACGGTGCTCACCGCGCATTCCGCAGCGCGGCGTCTCAACAGCGCTTTCTGCGGCGCCATTCGGCCGCGCTATTCCCCAGGCCGTGGATCGAACCTCCAGTCGGTATGTAAATCTTGTTAATTGCTTAGGGCAGTATTAGATTAGGCGCACAAGTGATTCCCTGTGCTAATGGCGGGCATATTGTCCACAGGGAGGTTTTTTTATATACCCTCTTCTTCGCTCCGGTCGTAAGACTGACTGCGCAGTGGTGACGTGGCACGCAGTCCGAGCCACTCCGACACTCGGGTCAGCTTGATACAGCGGCCTCAAGACCGTATCGCTTGAGTACAGCTAAGTGGTGTTACCGATCGAGCAATTTATGTGGATAATACATAATAGCCGTAATAGTGAATTTCTGTACTAAACCGTTTATATTATGATCGCAATAAGAACGTAGGCCTTCTGACTCATCGCCCTGAGAAACTAAATTGTAACTTGCTCTGCCGCTGCTTATAATTACTGTATTTTTGACCTGGCATAAACAGGTCTGGCGCCCATTAGATATTTTGTTAACTGAATATTGTAAAATTAGCTTTGAATATATACGAAATGTGAATTTGTATGTGGGAGACAATGGAGATGTTTTGAACCATAGGAATAAACTCTGTCTGGCGATTACTCCACTCCACTTACTTTATACTTCACTTTTCTTTTTCAACCAACCTTAACTTTTAAAACATTACACTGCCAACGCAGCATTTTCTCCCTTCTTTTCTGGTGACCTCACTCACTCGCAGGTACACAACAACCCTCAAAGGAATTGTTATTTGGCTGCGGTATTCTGTGAGGTGGAGGTGCATTCCCCAGTCGGGTAGCTTACAATAATTACACGCTCTACCTCTCTTTTCGCCAGTGGTTCGTTTGTCAGTTAGCAGGGTGCACCGCGTACAGGTGAAGTTGGCTTTGGTTCAAAGATGTTGATGAACCACTTACCCCAAAAGTCGGAAATTGAAGCGATAATATCATGTAAAGACCAAAAGAGGAGACATGTAGGCAATCATATTGTATCACATCCGATCCGGGATATGCGGCGCATAATTTTCCTCTGCAGATATTTCATAAATCACACATCGATGTGAGAAAATCTGGTATTATAATCGAGCCTGTCTGTGTGCGACGACGAATCATAACCAAGCGTTCTCCAAGTGATCGTTAACCCTTATTCATCCCACTGCTGGGATATGCGTCTCCCCTCGATCGAAGGGGTTTTGAGCATATTCCACCACGCTGCTCAACTGCGGGTTGGCAGAGATTAGTGTTTTCAATCCGCCTTAAAGCCACTGACTTGGCTTAACGACTAATATATAACGACAACAGCCGGAACCGACGGCTTAACGTGCCTTCCGAACCACGGAGGAGCTCGAAATACATGAACCCATCCAAAGATAGGCTACGGTCTATGTTGCTGACTTGCGTGATCGATTAGACTGTACTCCAAAGTCCCTTCTACATAGAAAACTGTACGTCTACAGATTATCTGTGTTCTATAATTTTCGAACAAACATGTTTTGCGAAAAATTCTAGCTCTGTGGTTTTGACTGTATTCTGTTATCGCTACCAGCATCGTTGACTGATGCCTGTACAGAATTTCATACGAGTTTTAAGAATGAATGGAATATTCATCGGCGGCTGTTGAAAGTATGCTAGACTGCACATTGTACTAAGTTAACGTCTCTATTATACTATATTGAGTGAACTATGAATCAAATAAATTACGATTAAGAAGCTACGAATCCTCAAATATTTTGGATATAACTCTTGGAATGTCTATACAATGGAACGTATAGTGATGCAGGAATGAGTACAAGAGCGGTATCTTCTCGATATATCCCCAACAAGGTATATCTTATATCATCAAGTCGACGACTGTCTGCTTGTGCCATCAACCCAGTATCCAACAGTGAGATGAATATTCATCTCACTCCAGGGATACGGGACTCCCCTCAATCGAAGGGGCTAGAGTATGCTCCACCACGCTGCTCAACTGCGGGTTGGCGGGGGCCAATGTTTTCAAGCCTCCAAACAGTTACTTGATTTGGCTTAACGACTGTCATCTAATGGAAACAGTCGGGACCGGCGCCTAAACATGCACTCCGAAATTGTCTGCTCACTAGTTCAATATTGTTACGAGCTGGGGTTCTAGATTTGTATGTAAAACGCCAATGACAACTTCCAAGGATTTATTCCCGCAGGGTCTGGTCTACAGGTCTTCACAACACGAAGTTCACACGAAGATTTCGCATATATATATATCGCAGGTCAAATCGAAGTCCAATAGTATCGTTGAGTTCGTAGGTTATCACTTGTCTCGCAGGTAGATTCGCTCGAAGTTTACGCTTCCGAAGTCCAAACTGAACTGCCTATGCGCTGCGGCGGTCGCTATTTATATCCGCCGGCAAGGGTTCCCGAATGTTCTCGTATGTACATGTATGTACTTCCCTTCGGTAGTTGTCTCGAACATTTTCACGTCATAGTATTATGAACCTTATGGCAGTAAACATACGGGTCATTATTGCTTGCAGCGAAGTATGCGGCGACGTATGCGTCGACTATTATTGAAGGTTTTATTCTAGATGATTGCGACAGGACCACGACAATATTCTTGTAATATAGGAAACAGAAACAGGCGAAGAAGAATTGTAATAGTGGCTATCTAGAACCACGACTGCTCTATCAAGAGCGCGTGACTAAGAAGGATACTCATCATCATCTTTGCGGCCTATTTCTGTCCACTGCTATACAAATATATATCCAATCCAATCCATTAGATTTCCAGTGTGACAGTCCAATAACACCCGCATTCAACGACACGTACTCATAGACGTCCATTCTATGCTGTATTTTCTTTTACGTGGCCTCCATTTCAGAATCTTCTCTTTTATGACGAGCTCGGTCGTCAAATGGTTAGCAATGGCCACTTTGATTCCGAGGTCCGATAAGATAAATATTTGTGTGCATGAATATGTCTGTTTATCTTATATGTATTTTTTCTATGTATTTATAAAAAAAAAATAAGTATAATATCAGTTACCTATATGGGTAATAGGTAACTGATATTATTTTTAAGTTTAAATGGCAGTGTGTAATTTGTTCATGAATATTTATTTATTGTTAATTATTCTCATATAACAGTATATATCTACACATCGTCATCATCATTATATCACCCCGTATTCGTGCACTGCAGAATGTGTGCGTGCCTTCCTGGAGAGTCACATGAGCCGATATTCCGGTGTGCTTATGCCATTAGACGCAAGACAAGTTTCGTTTCGAAAACTATTTCGCGTTTCAAAAACTGTGTCCAGAGGATCATACATGGATATACGTAGTTTTCTTCTCAGCAGTATATTAAAAGTACACATTAAAATAAATTGGCCGTGTGGTTTCCGGCAGACTAGAATAGAATCACTCCGTTTCTTCCCGTGGGTGTCGTACAAAGCGACTAAGGGAAATACATTATCAAATATCGATCAGGCCTCCCCAACCCGTTTGGCCAGCGTGGGGAGTGTAGGCCAAATCCTCCTTCCGTCTAGGACGGACGAGTGAGGGTCGTGCTTCTGTAGTGGAGACTAAAATGGATCTGATGATGATTAAGATAAATAAAACCCAAGATAAATAATGCCTCAAAATATTTTTTTCGTCAGCAGTAGCGTTCAGCCTGTATCTATCCACTGCTGGGCATAGGCCTTCCCTAATGCTTTTCACAATATGCTATCCTCCGCTTTCCGAATCTATCCGCTTCTGGCTGTTCACTTGAGGTCTCCTCCAACCTCACCTGCACGTGGTGCACTCTGCCGGTTAACTAATGAGGCTCTGGCGTCAGTTGCCATCTCGCCTGCCCAGCGTGGCGACTTACGGGCATTTCCTCCTTAATGCAGAGACACCTTTATAAATATTTATTCTTAAATAATTGAATTAAGAATACAGTAATCAATTCAATTCAGTTTATCTGAATTGAATTGATTACTTTATTCTTAAATTGATAATACAAACTGATGGGCGTGTTTTGCTTTGTAGAGCTTTATACTACCAGTTTAAGATTGTCTCTGTGCTATCAAAAACACAATGAAAATGAAGGTATAACGATCTTCATGTGGTTGACTGTATGAGTCATTCAGACATAAACTGAATGATAACAAACTTGTAATAGCAACGGAGAACTTATTTTATGTTTCTCGTATTCCACTAAGAATAATCACCCAGATCGGTCATCCTATTCCGTTAAACATAAGTCGGTAGGTAAATATTGAGCTTAAGTAGATGTTTGCGCCCGGAGCGAGTCAAATGGAATTTTTCTTTGCATTTGTTCGTGAACACTAAAAGGTTGTTTCCGTCGGGGAACGGTACACGGAAATGTACTACAGACGGTGACAAAAACGCGAGCTCAAGCTACATAGTTTATTGAAGTAATGGTGAAATACCTGCAGGAAGAAATAGGATTTGGGGGAAATGTTTACTATGTTCTCATTATTATCGGTATATAAATACGGGATATATTTTTGCTTTACAATACTGCAGTTTAACATTGTTTGTATCTTGGCTGTTCGCCAATACCTATTTTCAGTTGCATTTTGTTGTGTTGTTTATGTCAAATGTTATAAAACATTTTGAGTTGTAAATAACTTCTCATCTATATACTAATAATATAAAGCTGATAAATTTGTTTGTTTGATTGAACGCGGAATCTCAGGAACTTTTTTAGGGTGTAAGTAGTTCATCAACATTTTTGAACCAAAGCTAACTGCACGTGGTGCACCCTGCTGATTACTGAACGAGCCTCTGACGAAATGAGAGGTAGCGTATTTTGTAAGCTCCCCGACTGGGGAAGTACCTGCACCTCACAGAATACCGCAGCTAAATAACAATTCCCAAGAGGGTTGTTGTGTGAGTTGATATTCTGCGAGTGAGTAAGGTCACCAGGAAAGATGGAGTAATAAAATAAACATGACAATTTTAATTTCAATAACTTCAAAAGTGTTAATAAATAAAAGTTCATAAATGTATTTACATATAGATATATGTGAATACGGGGCACATCACTACTTTCATTTTAAATTACTTCGCTAGTCTTACTAGACCAAACAACATCATAGTGGTTTTAAAATAACAAAAGAATTTTATGGACTCATTGTAAAAATTGCCTCGCGTAGTTAGCAAAGGGAATCCACAACAAAGCTGTTGGTTGAGGGAATGTTTTCATTTTTATTATATTCCTAGTAGCAGTTATTGCCGGTAGTTTACGGGTACGGGTACTAGGTAGAAGGTAGAGATCACGCGATTCATTTCTCTAATTGTATCCACGGACGATCCTCCGCACCCTCTATCCTATGAAACGGGATACTAAGAAATAATTGATAGAGTTGAAACTGTTTTTTATTTATTTGCACGTGTATTTTTCTAAGAGTATAGATAGGTATGTAGGTACTTTGTTGATTAAACTGTGATTTCCACAGTGCAAAAACGCAAGGTATGTTTTTAGCGACAAATATGATCACGTGATTTGAACTTGCCTACGTCAGCAGCTGTTTTTTGTCTCGAATATGACAAATTTTACAACCAAATTCGTAATTTGCCAGCATATGGGAAGAACATACCTTGTGTCTTACTACCATAGTGATTTACGCGATTCGTGATATATAAGGTTTAGCAAATAAACAATGTGTGTTTGCATAGAAAATGTTCATACTGCAGCTAAATCATAATGTAAGTATTTGCTTTATATAATAATGGACATTGCTAGATGCTAATTTACTCAATTTCAGTGACCAATGCTTTTTTGCAGTAAATATAATATAGTGTACGATGGCCTCCACTATAGACCAAAAATTTGACCGAAATAGCAGTGAATCGATGAATGCAAACGACCGGTGTGAAAGATGTTTGAGTAGTCCTTCGGTTTAAAAATGATTATGGTTTATGTACAGTTATTATTTTTATTGGTATATACAGTATGAACTGGCCAGGGTGGGGTTAAATCTCGTGGTAGTTTATTATTTAGAGCATATACTGTCACAGTTTCTAGTTACTAGAAATAATCAATGCTGTAAAATACTCGCGAATATCTAAGAAATTAAATCTTATTATTGATAGTGTCTAAAACTCACAAAAAAAATTCGTAAGAAAAACAAACATATTGAAACAACAAACTGTGGAAATTTATGACAGAAATAAACAGTACCTGTTTGTTCCTAAATAAATGTTTACGTAAGACTTGTACAAGGATAATATTTATTAAGAAACACAAGAGACGTTAATGAATGTCATTAACACAATATCAGATCCAATATCTTTAAGCTAAACGTGACATGGTACCAATAATGATGTACTATCTAATATAGTGATCGGGCTTTTATTCCTTGAAAAGAGTGTCAAAACACAGAGCCTCTCAAAAGGCCTCACTCGTCCTTATAAGTGTCCATTAGCAACCGAGGCTGTTGTGTAACCCTATATGTTTGACGTTCGGCAAGGGTTTCAGAGAAAATAGGCTTGATAACATTGCCTCTACTACAAAATCATACCTACAATTCAGTAGAAGTGATTAGCTTTGAAATACATAGTTTGACCAGAAACAAACCGCAATGTCTTACTAATTAACAATCAATTTGAAAGTGAAGGTTCTACATAAATTAGTACGATATTACATTTAACTTGTTATGCTTATGACTCCGCTCGTACCTAATTGATGAACATAGTTTTTTTTTAAATCCGATAATTGTTACTCTCGTATAAATGTCTAAAACAGACAGCCGCTGAGTTTCTTAATTATTTATATTAATACGTGAAGAAAACCACCCCTTTTTTACGAAATTTATAGTTTATATAGAAAAGGAGTGCAGAGTTCTAAGATATATTTTTTAATCATGCATAAAAATAGATTAAATCAATAAAAAGAAAACATTACACACACTACCATATATTTGACAAACACACGCATATAATATACTCTATTGGTTATTTTATGGTCGAATTTCGACCAGTGGGCTAGCACTAGTATGTATAAATAGAATAAGTGACATGTCTTCCATAATGTAGTACAATCTGCATCAAACTCTACTCATCTCACTACTGAGATAGGAGTCTCCAGTCATTCGAAGAGGTATAGAGCATACTCTGCCATATTACTCAACTGCGCGTTGGCGGAGGCCAGTGTTTCAATTCCACCCAAATACCACCGACTTAACGACTGCTATCTAATGACAACAGCCTGAACCGACGGCCACGGCCGATTTAAACCCATTTGGTGTTTTTTTTGGCAGCTTATCTAAGCGGCGGTTGACGTTGCTTAACTTGCGTGATCGATTAGACTGACACGTGAAACTACGTCATCCAGCTCATCTAAATTAAGGCTATATTATAAATTTGTTGTTTTAGCTATCAGCATTTACAGATCACCTCATGTGGATGCCTCGCAGAGACTCCTCACGTGTTACCTGTAAAGCGTTGGATACACTGCGAGCGAAGCGAGGTTCGCTTCGCTTGGCTTATGTCGCCCAACTTGAGACAATAGGGTGTGAACATTTTTTTTTATATACTACGTCGAGTGGTAGACAATCATACAGCCCACCTGATGTGAAGCGGTTACCGTAGCCATATTAACGGTAGCAACATAAAACATCGCTCGCGCGCCGCCACCCCTGCTGCCAACGCAGCTTCTGCTTCCTTTCAGGTGACCTCACTCACTCGCAGGAACACAACAACCCTCAAGAGAATTGTTATTTGGCTATGGTATTCTGTGAGGTGGAGATATAGTGCTCTTTCAAAATAACAACTTTTAGGACGTGATGATAAAGAGAGGGAGTGCGCGTCTGGACATTCGCCCTGATGAAGATCTCCGTATGCGATTGAAACTAGTCGCCTTTCCCGAAAAATATGCGATTAGCCCGTTTAATTTAATTAATTAATTTACTGTGACTTCTCGCGTGAGTTTTAATAATATTAATAGAAATCTTGTTAAGACAAACTTTATTACAAGACTTTAGTTTTTGTATAGTTTGAGTGTTTTAGTTTAGTTTGAATAAGAAACACGAGAAATAAACAAATAAATAAAAACGTAAGGAAAACAAAGTTACTATGTATGCGAACAAAAACATTTAACTTAATGTAAAAAGGTAAGTGAACCCAAAAAGTTTCGCTACGGGCCCAGCGTACGAGCTGAAATAGATTAGCACTAGACTCAATTGAAACTTATTTCTTTGATAATTTTGTTACATAAGGCGACTTTCGTTGTTCATCCATTACACCTAATTGCTATAATCTATCATAATCACAATGTTCAGACGGATTTTGATCTAACAAAATTGAGACACTCATAATAAGTATAATTTTATGTTTTCATAGGTATTTATTCTGTGTATGTTGTTACTATTATATTGTGAACCGCATTCGAGTTTTATCTGCTTTGCCCAAAGGTTGACTGGTAGAGAATGCTCTTAGCATTAAGTCCGCCTTTTGTACCCTTATTCTATGGTCAATAAAGTTTTAAATAAATAAATAAATAAATAAGTACTTGTATATTTTTGGACTGTTGTTGTTTTATCATAATCATCATTATCAGTCTGTATCTACCCGCTGATGTATATAGGCCTTTCCCAATGCTTTCCACCATATGCGATCTTCCGCTTTCCGCATTTTTTTTTTGAGATCATCGGCCCATCTACAGAAGGGGCGCCCTACTTGTTGTTGTTGTTATTTAATACGCCGCCCTTATTATCTATATTATATATTATCGCCCTTGTTGTTGTTTATTACGGCTTTATCTATATTGATTATGCCAAGATTTCGGTTGATATATATCTCTAGATCTTTTATGCAAATATTGTCACGAAATTAAAAATGAATGATTTCACAAAGACGAACTTGCGGGCAAAGTTCATTATTTTTCATCAATTCTTTCGAAATATACATTAACAGTGCTCTACGTTAATAATTTTTATTTGATATATTAATAGAAACAAATATTTTTATTAATAAAAGTTATGTTTCACATAAAATTTGCGCTATAATATAGCTTAAACTTGAAGATCCTTACGTCCACCAGGCTCGTCAAGTTTAAGCTATATTATAGCGCAAATTTGGCTGGCAATGGCTACTTTGACTCAGAGCTCGCGGGTTCGATCCCCGCATAAGACAAATATTTGTGTGCATGAACATGTTTGTCTGTCTTGGTCTGGTTGGTTTATATGTATGTATTTACAAAAAAAAAGTATTTAAGTACACTTATCAGTTGTCTAGTACCTATAATACAAGCTTTGCGCTTAATTTGGGACTAGATGGCGCTGTGTAAATTGTTCAAAAATATTTATTTATTAAAACAACAAGTCGATACAATTTCGGGATTGCAAATAAATTTTTTATATCGGAAAAATACAAATATTATTTTAACTGCAATTATGTTCTAAGTATATGAGCCACTCCTCCCCATCGATCACCTCCACCCCTTACTTAACCAACACTCGAAGGTTGGATCTGTTATAACGATATATATTGTAATTTTGTGAATTATAGTTTTATCACAATATTAAAATGTATTATTGTTTTAATTATACTTGTAAAAAATTAAAAAATGGAAATATTCACCTCCTCCCACCTAGGCGGTGGGATTTGAACCCGGTCGAGTGCTCTTCCGGCTGAGCTACCAGGAAAGTTTGTGCAAAAATTCGTCACCATCACAAACTTTCCTGGTTGCTCAGTTGGAAGAGCGCTCGACCAATCATCGAGAGGTCGAAGTTCGAATCCCACCAAGGCGGGGGAGGTGAATTTTTAAAATATTATAATATTCTGGCAACATGGCCGACATGAAGTATATAAATAATAATTATAAAATGTAGTTATTTAAAGAAACGTTTCAACATTATATGATAATAAAATAATAATTACGTATTTTTTCAGTGTACTTAATGAAAAATAGTTATAATAATATATATAAATCGGTACTTACGGTGGCGTTGATCGACTTGTAACATTTCACGTACGTCGTACATAGCGTACATTATTTGAATAGTAAGTATTCAGTTCGCTTTGTAAGCTCATGACATGACGATTAAACTGTAAACAATAGTTTTTGGTAGCGAGAGCACAGGCTGCTTCCACTGTGGCAGTAGATAGCAGTTCCATTCAGAAAAGCCACTGATTTCGGCTCTCCACAGAGAGCTTTAAACTCTCAGATATGACAGATTCGTTCATAATGAGAATGTCGAGGATCCAACTTTGAAACTGCTGTTTCATTATGTTATATTGTATATAGTGCATTCGTAGGTAATAAGAACATATAGACGGTTTTAATACTCAGTCAATTGGCACGGAATTTAGGAATAGAGTTTTAAGTGGCGCCGAAGATCTTATGCTCGTTTACGATGAAAATATCTTTATCCCTGAGAATACTTTTCATAAATCGACGGCCTCTACGTAAAACATCGAAAGTCATTTTTAGGTACTTTACAGTATAGCATTTAGAAGTTAGATCATGGCAATATTATTTAAACACGAAAAGTAAACCCTAAAGTAGACCCTGCTACATCTAAAAAGTATAATAATTTAAGCATTTTGAATAAATGTATAACATAATATAATAATTATGTTATACATATTTACATGTATATGGAAGTTTTTTTTGGAATTTAAAGTTTATGTTTCGATGATTTACGTCCGGACAATTAATTACGTCAATCTTCTGTATGATAAAGCATAATATAAAAAGTGTTTTATTAGAAGTATAACAAATCAGTATTGATAGTAGATATTTTTTTTTAAAGTGAAAAATTATTTAATACGTTTGTGAAGAAAATTACAAAGTTATTGTTTTAGAAGAATAAGCTTTCTTCTCATCATCTCATGCCTTCTATAATATGATTAAGCATAATACAAAAAAAAATATTTTTCTAGCTGACCCGGCGAACTTTGTTCAGCAATCGCGCGGAATTAATTTTTAGAATTATTAAACTTATTATAACTTTCAAATGGTACGTCCGATTTAAATGATTCAAAAAGTAATTTACAGATACTGATATGGCCTTGAACACGAAGTAATTTATTTTGATAAGAATTAATACCGTAACTATGTAAATAGCTATCCAATAAACGCTTCATAAATGCCAATTTTTAAAAGTAGTAAAATGGATATTGTATATTAACCTTAAGAGATATACATATGCCACCGCGGACTTTTCTGTAGGCCTATATAAGATACACAATTCCACCATACATTATTTTGTTATATCTCAAAGGGTTTTCATTGAAAGCTCCCAGACGGCTTATTTTTTCCAGTCATCTTCAACAAATATCGTTAATGTACACAGAACTAAATACAAAAACTTAACAAATTATATACTAAAACCTTCCTCGAGAATCACGCTATCGAGTGGTGAAACCCGCTTGAAAATCGGTGTAGCAGTTTTTGAGTTTATCGCGAACAGACAGACAGAAAGACGCGGCGGGGGACTTTGTTTTATAATATGTATTGATTAGAAGGATAAATAAACCACCAGAGACTGTAGATCTATTTGTTTTATTAAAAGTGAAAATGTATATTGTTACTCTGTGAATACGTATTGTTATTTTAATCACGAACGGTGGCACATATCAGCTTCTTGCATGGTAAATGCTGAAAATAGGCGAAAAACACTAATTCGGACATAGACAGATGCCTTCTCTGATATTTGATTTGTAGAATTGTTGTAGGTTTCCATCCACGTTTCCTTCCACTTTTCTGTACATAAATTGTTGTTTGTTGTCAACGCGAACGGCTTTGGATTTAATGGAATCTACAGTCAAATCACTGTCGCCTCGATTTTTTACACTTCGTTGTTTTCAAATGTTTAACACAAAGATAAAACAATTTATTATTTGTTTGCTTCCGTTATTTACTATGATTTGCGCATTTTTAAGACCAGTTCATTTTCGAATACTTTGTTTTTGATAGTAGAGATAAAGTTCTCTTCTAAGTTTTCATGGAATTTTTGGGTGGAGAGACTAAAATTGTAATCTCAAATATATCATTTCAATCAAATCAAATTCAAATATATAATAACTGATTCACTTATAGATTTTTTAAACAATGTCAAGTATTTTTTTCGAGGTATTTTCGTAACAATATCCATAGAAACGAGGGCAACGTTCATCGAATTTGACTCCAAGAGGATCGTGGGTTCGATGTCCATACAAGAAATACATTTGTGTAAATTAACATGTCTGTCTTGTTTTGGGTGTTTTCTATGTATAATAAATATGTATATACAAAAAAAAAATACAAGTATGTTCATCACTTCTCAGTACACACAGTAAAACCATTACTTAGTTTGGGACTAGATGACGCTATGTTCCGTATTCATTGATCCCGGAATATTTATTATTATAATTTATTTATTATTCTAATTGATTAATACAATCAATTACGTTGTAGAAGGTAAGGAATGAATTTATTACATAATTTTAATAACTAATGTGGATTTTTAAATACAATATTTTTTTTAGAAATGTGTCATGTGTACCCTACTGGGTACAAACACACTGTAGTGTCATGGAGTGTACAATAATGCAACTTTATTTTTGTTGTTAAAAATACTCTCTACGAGACGAAAATATACTCAGGTGGTCAAATAGGTTAAAATATTCAAGATAGAGGGATTTGTAAGTCTAGACTTTAAGACCTAAACTTCTAAATTTATATAAGTAGAGCATGTCCTTAGACAGAAATGTAAGCTATATTTTGCACGAACAATAGTAGTTGTATCGTTTAAAAAGAACATGAATAAATACTAAATGTTTTTACAAACAGGTTTAAATATATAAATGAAATAGAGTGATGGAGCATTCATTTTTATAATTTTAAGTTTTAACTTTTAAGTTGGTTTATTTTACCTAGCGGAATTAACTTTATGCCTCTACCTCTCTTTATACCTTTTAATTCTCTAGCGTACCCATACAGTTTACAGATTACAGCCCTGAAATTTTTATCACGTAGAGATAGGCGGTCAGATGGACAGACACTGAGAAGAGGTGTTCTAATTTTGGCCCAGAATAAAAATTATAAACAAAATGTTAAAATAAAAACATCTATCCATCGATACAAACTAATAGATAAGGGAACGTCAGATGCCAACATAATTTTGTACAGGGAAAACAAGCGGTTGTTTTCCCTGTAAAAACTTACTCGCAAATGACTCGCGGGAGTCGCATGCGTAAATTGTAAGATGTCTCATCTATACATATTTATTCCACAACATTCAATAGTATAAAATACAATAATTTAGATATCGCATGAAAACAAGAGTTTTGGTCTAGTTCTACGCCTATTCTTGTTTTTTTAGAGAGGTGTTATATAATTTCAGATAAATAAAACAAAATAAATTATGTACCTATACTTATACGTGTACTTCACAAAAAAAAATGGTTAACCACACATTTCCACCACTGTGTCTCCCGTGTAGCCAGGGTTAACGGCGGCGACCGCCAAAAAAGGCAATGAACAGTGAAGTCCATTGCAGTCCCGGGAGTGAAACTACGGCTGCCTTGGAACTCGCAACGAATTTAATCAGAAGAAATTAATAGGAGCAAGAAGCTTACAGAGACAGCTAGACATAAACAACAGCTCCGTAACATTTTTTAATTAAAATCAAATTATAGCAGTATACAGTGTAATTATTGATAAAATAGTGAAATGTCAGTGTAATTGTAATGTAAAATTACTATCCACGCTCACAAACAAGATTTACTAATAAAAACTGAATCGACAAAATTATTTGAAAAATGACCAACTGACGAAACGGTGAGTGTTCATATAATATATAATTCTGTCTATTACACCTATAACGTGAAATAATAACCAAGAAGCGCATTATTTTTGACTCGAAACACATATAATGTAATAAATAGATACTAGATAAAGAGAAAAAATCTACCGCCATTTAACATTATGATAACCGTTCATTCACTGCTACCCTGAACACTGCGACAGGAAAACGATTAATTTGCGACAGAATTATTAAGTAGTTGTGACTCGTGGTACAGGGCGTGACAGCTGTTGCCGCTACCAAGACCAAAGCGACAGGAAAACGACCGAAATTGATTTGCATGTTTTTTTGTCGTAAACTTTCATGGTATAAGCACACATAAAAATTTGAGTATTGCAAACAGAGCTACTGAGACTGCATTTGTATATTATATTTTGTTATTATAAATTTAATTATGGAAACGGAACATGTTACGTTGCGTCTACGTAGGCGATCACGATCATTGCATGACGTTACCCAGTCCAACTCATCGCTATTCGAAGCAACTATGATGAGCTTACCAAACACTTCAATAAATGACAGTCAAGCAATCGCCGACCTTAATGACACTATATGTAAGCTGACAACGGAACTGCAAAGTGCGCATCAAGAGATTGATAATTTAGTCATAGAAAATTCCCGTTTGAGAAATGATTTAGAAAAGTGTAATAGGGTCATAGAAACATACAAAAAAGTTCAAATGCCAGATAAATTAATCACTACACCAAAATCCACTTTGACAATGCAAAAATGTAGAATGAGTAAAAAGTTGACATCTAAAAGAAAAAATACCACTCACAAATCGATAACTACAACAGAAACACCGAATACTCCCACATACGTATACTCTCTGGATAAAAATCAAGAACAAGTTCTTGTTCTTGAAGACATAAGCGGAACTGGTGATACTTTCAGTTAACCTGATAAAAGAACACCAAGCAGTACTCCATTATGTAACGAAGAACTAAGAAATACTCACAGACGAAACGAAGTGCCTTCACAATTGAAAAATAATGAATGTGTGGAGAGAAATAAAATTGTCATCTTTGCTGACCAACAGGGAAGAAAAATGAGAAGCATTCTTCAAAATTTAGTGGGACCTGAATATTTGGTTTCATGTTATTATAAGCCTGGCGCGAAATTAAAAGATGTTTTAAATGGTAACAAACATGTACTAACCAAATTAACAAAATCAGATTATGTAATTATTTTGGGTGGAATTAATGATCGAAACCCATATGAATTTCAATTCAATGTTAGAGAATGGTGTCAATCTGTAAATAACACTCAAATATTGTTTCCAGAAGTTCCATTTAACAAATATTTACATATTGGAAAATTAAACTATGAGCTAAGGTTTATCTGTGGCGATTTTGAAAATGTGACTTATATTCCCATGAATTATAGTGCATATAGACCTCACCATGATTTCTTTGCCCGGAACGTTTGTCGATCACTACTACGAGAAATATTACGAATTGATTACATGAGTAAGATGGTTAAATATAACAGCGAAATAAAAAATGCACGAAATACTAACAAACTTCAACTTATTGATAAATGTACACAAACCGAATCCACAATAAAAAAATCGGTTAACAATGACCAAATCCCGGCTATCGTCAATAAAACTCCTGAATGTAATCTTTTTCATGTCTAACCATATAAATATATTACACCAAAATATAAACGGGCTAATCGGTAAAAAAGATCTTTTATGCGTAAATATTGAAACGTTAATGAATGAAAATAACATGTGCGTTGACGTTCTATGCATTACAGAACACAACATGATATATGAAGATGCTAAACTAATGACGATGCCGAATTACATTCTCGCATCTCTTTCGACGAGGAAAAATAGACATGGAGGTTCGTGCATATTAGTGAGACATGGTCTACAGTATAGAAATGTAGAGGAGATATCCAATTATAATATAAGTAATCGTATTGAATGTTGTGCAATAGAACTTGTGGAACATAAAATTATAGTCATTTGTATTTATAGGCCTCCTCACAATACTAATGATGATCTTGATATATTTTTCAAAAACTTTAGTAGCATTCTGCATAATTACTGTTACGGGAAGAAAAAAGTTGTTATCTGTGGGGATTTCAACATAGATTTACTAAAAAGAAATAAATCATGTTTAGATTTTGAGTTTTTGCTAAGTAGTTATAACCTAAAAATAGAAATTAACACACCTACAAGACCTTGTAGCCAAACGTGCATAGATAATATTATACATAATAAAATTAAGGGATGCAAAGCAAAAATTTTGGAATTTGCAGTATCTGACCATACTGCACAGCTGCTAACATGCCCAGTGAAACGTCGAGCACCCATTAGCTACTGGTTTATTGAAAAACGCGATTACTCAAAGGAAAATATGGATAAATTCAGATACGCTATAGGTCAACTAACATTCAAAGATGTATACGAAACAAACGATCCAAACACTGCATTCGAAAACTTTTATGATGATTTTCTATTATTTTACAAATTATGCTTTCCTGTTATTAGAACAAAAATATCAACTCGGAAACACCTTAAGTGGATAAGTAGAGGCATAAAGAAATGTACCAAACGGAAACGATTTTTATTATGGAAATATAGAAAGACACGATTAAATGACGATAAAATAAAATTTAGAACCTATTCTAAGCGACTTAACCAAATAATTAAATTGACACAAACATCGCAAAATGAGTACTTTATAAAAACATCTAACAACAAATCAAAGGCTACCTGGTCTGTGATAAATAATAGTATTAATAAAACTAATGAACCTAAACACGATATACAAAAAATAAGTGTAAATGGAAAAATAATATTTGATGCATCTGACATATCCCAAAAATTTAATAATTTTTTCATTGAACAAATAAAAAGTCAAGGCAAACTTAACAGTCAATATGTAAAAGTTAATCATAATAAATACAATTCTATCTTTATGAAACCAACTTCACCTGATGAAGTATATGAAATTATCCAAGGTCTTAAAAATACAGCTAGTACTGGATATGATGAAATATCTACCAAAATCATAAAGTATGTTGCTAGTATAATATGTCCTGTTCTAAGTCATATCCTCAACCTCTGTATGTTACATGGTTTTTTTCCGAATAAATTAAAAATAACAATAGTCAAACCACTATTTAAGAAAAATGACCGAGAAGACATGTCCTGCTAAATTGTATGTTATTAATATTTAATCTGATTGACAATTAACTGTTTAAATTGATGACATTGTGAATTTGTTATAAACATTTTATAATTTTGCATGCCGTAAAGGTAGAATATGGTAGGACTAATTTGTTGTACTCTATCTGTATTGTTACATTACCCATGTTCGCAAATAAAATATATGAATATGAATATGAATATGAATATGCTTTTGGAATTTGACTTCCCTCTTAACAATGTGAGAGATAGCAATATGGCAAATAAGGCATTAAAAGCCTAAAGAGATGGCTAGTCAAGTGAAGCTCAACTGCCGTGCACTACGGATTTTAAGTATCTAATACTATTGGGGATATAAAACATTAAATTGTTACCTACCTAACACATCGATTCCAATAATATGAATTGCAAAATCGTCTGAATGCTTGATAATTCTCCCTTAAGTTAAGACTTATCGTTTTAAATCGATGTTGGATTCTAACATCTTCCTACGTAGGCTAAAATAATTTTATGAAACCTATCGTTTTGCTGCATACTCCCGTAATATATTTGTAATCAGGAAATACATTCACACACACAGCCTTACTGACAGGGGAACCAGTGACCCGCGAAACTCGTCGGATCGGAAACTGTGCCAATTATTCGTAAACATTAGATCGAGGGACAGGCAAATCTCTTGGGCGCATGGGAACTTTTTTCATAAACTCTTAATTAGAATCGCGCTTGTGATAATCTCTGCGGATGAAAGGATACGACATCATAAATCAACTATCTTAATTACCTAGTTAGTGTTCCAATAATAGGCAAAGCTTGAGTATATGATAAAAGTTAATATATCCTACTTAGTATTATACTGGCGAAGACTTGTTCTGATTTCGGTCACGTAATTAATTCGACTAAGCCAGCATGGCCCCCGTTTTATATCTGATCCGATACTCAGAAGAGTTCAAGCTGACACCGCACTATGAATCTACTCAATCGGTTATCATGAGTTTGAAAAAAACAAATTTTTTGTATCTCACAACCATCCTGCCCTGTCTAGCTGGCTCTAGCAAAAGATGAGAGAGAAAGAGATGCTACGTTAGTAACAGGAGTGTCAAATCGCGAGCAATTCTTACTCTTGGCACAAGAGTCATCACAAGCGTCTATAGGCTACGGTAACCGCTTTGCATGAGGCGGGCCGTATGCTTGTCTAGTACCTTGCGTGATATAAAACATGCGCATTAATTTCCACACTCCATTTCCACACAAACGTTTAATTTATTCATTTATTTCTATTCATAATTAACGTGAGATACTAGGTCTGTCATTGTTAACTTTTGGCATGATTTCAGCTAAGTTAATTTTCAAATCGTCAGATTTAACGTTTAAAATCGATATTTATTTCATGATTTTGTAAAGATTATTTTTTAATTTTATGTAGGTATATCAGTTAAAGCTGTAGGCTGTTGGTAGTAGACCAATCTACTACGTTGCGTCATTGTTTAAGGTATTTACAGAGTTTTGAGTTGTGTATATGAATCACCTCGTGTATATATACTTCCTTCAAAAAATTGGTTGTCTGTAAAGTCGGTTAACAGACGATAATTTTACGTGATAACGTGCCTTTGTATCGCTTGTTCCGCGCTCTCGCTTGCACGCTCGACTCAGGCGGAACGTGACAATGAGTCATGCTTTTCGTGCGTGCAGCCGGCGTTCATCGATTTATAAGACGTTAGCACGTTAAAATCCAACGTTGTGACTCATTACGTCGGTAATATCGGATTTTGTTAAACGGATTACATAATATGTAAACCGTTTAACAAAATCCGATGTTTTTTAGACTTAAATTAAGATTTAGACTTAAAATAAGAGTATACTCTTATTTTGCTATAAGTCTAAAAAACCATTTCTTGAATTTAATTTTATTTTATTGAAAAAGTAAACTAGCAACCAATTCCCGTGTTTACTACTGAAAAATTATTCCATAAGTCGTACCAAACGGTCTCTATAACTATGTACGTATATCCCAAGCAGTGAAAAATAAAACAGAGATCGCGCCATGTCGTCGGCGTCCCATACACGGCGCTCACCATTAGTTTACATACAAATGGGCATCGTTTTACATAATCCATCGCACGTATACGATGGTGGTAATTTGTTGCAAACCGTCTGGATAAGCAAATTGATCGCACCCTTTATAATGCACATCCGATACCGCCGGCCGATAGCGATGGAGTTGTTGTTCGTTTTCTTATCTGCTCTAGTTTTATGGGTTCATGCAAGTATGCAAGTTGCATTATTGCACTAATTTTGCTGATATTAAGGTTGAAAGTTGCATGTGTAACGAGTAGAAGGATATTCCTGTAACACATACTGTGGATTTATTTCAATAGCTTTCGTTCGCGACGTTATACTCGTGTATCTCGGAATCTCGTGAGAATTGCCAAAAATCCTTTTTTCACATTTAAACACTAATAGTTTTTTTTTTAAATCCAATCTGTATTGTGATATGTGGGGTGTAAGTAGTTCATCAAAATCTTTGAACCAAAACCAACCTCACCAGCGCGTGGTGCACTCTGCTGACTGCCAAATGAGGCTCTGGCGAAAAAAGAGGTAGGGAGCGTAATTGTAAGCTACCCGACTGGGGAAGTACCTCTACCTCACAGAATAAAGCCAAATAACAATTACCATGTGGGTTATTGTGTTCCTGCGAGTGAGTAAGGTCACCAGGAAAGAAGGAGTTGCTGTGTTGGCAGTGGGCATAGCGACGCGTGAGCGATATTTCATGTTGTTTTTCATGTTGCGAGCGTTAATATGGCTACGGTAACCGCTTCACATCAGGCGGGCCGTACCCTTGTCTGCCACCCAACGTAGTATAAAAAAAATCTGTGCGTGGATTTGACACTCAGGACTTATACCTTTTAACCTTCGACTTCAAAGAGGGATGTTTCATGTTTAACGGGTGCATCTGTGTGTTTGTATGGCCAAAGGTATCGTAACTCACACAACGATCGATTGTCAGTGTTAGATTTTTTATGAAAGCTGAATTAATCATATCGGTTGTTAGCTTTGACTGATTAAAATATGTTCTGCCGTTTGAGGATCATCAGCTCTTCCTTAGTTTATTGAGATCCCTAGATCTCAGCTACTTTTACTGGTGTGGATAATTTGAAATTTACTATGCAGTTAGTTCCAAGATATTGCGATAACTTCGGTCATAACCTGAGGGGCAATTTTCGTCATTAAAATGTAGTCAAAATTCAGTTTCGATTCAGTCTCGATCTCACAAATGTCACATTTGGTATTCTCATATCTCAATATGAACTTCAAAGTTTAATTTTAGGGGGTTTATATCGAAATATGACTGAAAATGAAACAAACTAAGCATGTTATTTTGTAAATAATAAGGATTGATAATAATTATTTAACAAAATCAAGTATATCGATTTTCAAGGATTCGGTCAACTTTCATTCTGCGATTGTATTATATAAATAATCACGAGAATTGGCCTTCAGGTGTTTTTATGTAGTCTTCCTTTTATTTATTTTCAACTAGTGGCCCGCCAATGCTCCACTGTGGCTCCATATCCATATAGCATATAGCAACTTCAGCACTGCGATTACTCAAAGTACAAAATTCATTTCTGGGTCAATTTCCAAAAAATATCCTTAATGTACCTGAAAATAGTTTTCAGAAACAATAATAAGAGAATATTAATGGAAAAAGGATAATATACTATAAATATTACTATTTTACGGATAAGAACGTGGAACTGACATATTAAGATTGAAAACTGACTAATGGCATTTGTAACCTTCTGAAAGTGATATTGAATTACTCATTAAATTTCACTAATTAAAATTTATTCAGCAACATTTTATTTCAAAACAATTGCCTACCTGAACTGGAAATACCAATGAGAAAGTTACTTTTTATCATGCTTTATTTTTGTTTTTGGATGGAAACTAAATCAACAAATATTTTCCGATTTAAAAGGAAAATATGAAAAATTGTATTAAAACATCTAGTGACACGTTGCAACCTACAAACGTTTATTTGCTCGTGGTTCTCCGTGTCATCGTTCAACATTTTATGTTCGCGTTGAATTTCCATTGATATGTGGCCGTGGCACAGCGCTGAAATGTAAATACCTATGTACTGGGAACAAGCGGCTAACGAACGCGGAGCGCAGGAGGCGACGCGATTTGTCTGCCACTCTAGACGACATAGAGCTACGAAATATAGAGCTTCTATATAGAGATCTTCTTTATAGAGATCTATAAATCTATACGATACGATTACTAATATTATATATGTGAAAATATGTTTCTTTGTCCTTCTTTATCGTCGAAACGAACCAATGGATTGACATGATTTTTTACGGAGATATAAACGGTAGAGTTTTATTTATTATTTTATTGAGCTAAAATCAAAAAATGTTTGTCAGTAACCTAATACCCTTTTTTTGGAATCAAGATAGAGGATCTTCCGATCGTCTATTTTGATACCAAAAATTCGGCTTCAGCTTAGCCAGTATGGCTCCTGGTGAAGGCATGCCAATTAATTGTTAAATGGTAGTTAAATCATTAAATGCCAACATTGCACGACATCGTAGGACATTTCAGAATTTTGTGATTATTTTTATGAACTAGCCAAGATTACTGACAATTTTGTTCAGGCGCGTAGGCATGAACAAATGGTTCGGTTCAAAATATTATGCTAAACTACAAAACTAATTTGGTGTAATGTAGCAAAACATTTTATCTGCATAATTATATACAACTAAACTTGTGAAACTAATGGTACGTTAAACTGTGTTCTGAGATTATAAAACGAGATATTTAAAACATTTCTCTCTTTTTACCACTCATTAAATACAAACATCTCGCAAAAAAGCCTTTACTCTGAATCATTGATAATTCAAACAATTCCTGAATTAAATGTTACCATTTCAGATTCCCAGAACAATGTAGTTGTAAAAGTATTATTAAAAACTCTGTTTTATTTGACTTGAAAATGTAATAATTAGAATTAATTACTAAGAGGTTTATACAAAATGAAACTGAATTCGTAAGTGCTACTACCACTTATAATTTTAATATTAGCTTGCTAAACTTGGGTTTGTTCTTTATTAAATAGAGCAATAAAATATAATACTGCGGTTCAATGAAGTTTTACAACTTCATATATCGGAAACAACTGTCATTATGAGGAAATTAACCAACTTTGACTTAGTCATTACAATACAATTATAAGATAAACAATTATGATCTTACGTTCTATCAGTGGCTCATATCGTCAGAGCCAAAGCTAACGTCACCTGCACATGGTAAACCCTGTTGACTGACAAACAAGGACCTGGCAAAAGAGAGGGCACAGCGTACTTATGAGCTGCCCGACTGCTACTTCACAAAATATCGCAGCCAAAAAACAATTCCCTTATTGTCGTTGTGTTCCTGCGGGTGATGTCAACAGGAAGGAGGGAGTTGCTGCGTTATCAAAGAAGGAGACCGCACGCGAGCGATATTTCAATGCAGTGATATGCTATGAAGCTTTATACGAGTAAACTGATAACACCGTTTACCCACGTGCATGTTCATAGAATATCGCAGTTTCAATAAGGTCAGAGTAACTAAGACTGACAGGTTAAGTACAAATGCGCAACGTAATATAGCCTAATATTTTTAGCAAATATTGACTTGCAGTATGTGCCAAGTCAGTTTAATTGAGATTTGGTGGCGAGCTAGGGTTACCGTTCCGCCGTACCACATATCCGCTTTTTTATCTGGATCTGGTCCAGATATTTAATTTGTTTCGATCTCAAATAAGTACCTAGATACTTCAATAAGTCGCATCGCATCCATGTCGCGTGCCTGACGCGCCACCATCCTGCCGCGCCGATATCCTGCCGCGCCGGGTGTTGAAATATTTTTATGCAACGACGTGTACATGTGTCTATAACCTAGATTGAGTATACGAAATCATTTGGGATGCTCGCTGTAAACCCTTTAGAACGATTCGAATATGAGTATGTGTTGCTTATAATATTTTCTTGTAATATGCGCAATTCTACCTGATTTTCAGGCATGCCATTCTCGTGAAAATATGAAGGTTTTAGCTCCTTCTAATAGGGTCCTTATATCTTGGAATTAGAGGACGCTTAATCACGGCTTGTCTACAATAAGAAAAATTAACCTCTCGTTGTGCATCTCATATTACGCTGTATATTGCAAATCACTTAATCAGTTCTCATAAATGATCAATATTAAGATTCCTTTTTAAATAAAAATACATAAAACTAACAGACAGATGACCTGTAAAAAAACGTAAAACTTTTATCGAATGGGATGTTAAAAAATAATCTGTACTTTAGTACAGATTCGTATTATATTCCCAACTCAACGTATGCTGTCGGTATTCGCGACGCCTGCAAGTGGCGATATTTCAGCGCGCACAGTCCCTGTTTGTGAAAACTTTATTCACGTCAACATTGCCCTGTCTGTCAACTAGAACAGTATTTCCAGTGTGTGCTGTACATACGAAACTTCAAACCTGCAACAAACAATCACCGAACATGTCATACAACGTTTTTTAATAACCAGTCGGTCAGTCTTTTATCGGCTGTCAATCAGAATTGCGTACGCTTTTCGGGGAAGTTTCATCAAACTTAAATAACGTCAGCCAACAAATACCCGGGAGCATGCAGTTATATAAAATACGAGAAGTGCCCGTAGGTTTGCCTGCCGTTTCTGGTCGTAATGGTAACCTTTCTCAAGAAATGAGTTATTTAATGCAAATATAAATATTAATATCTGGATATTAGGGCATTGAACCAAACAAAACCTTCAGCTATAATTTAGTATTATAGGGCTAATCGCAAATAATTTGTACAATGTAATTACACATTTTCTATTTATGAAGATTCAAATGCAAAGAACAAATATCAAATGAGGTCCATTCAATTCCAAAACCTAATTTAAACACAGCGTAGCCTAGAGCTAATGCTCCCCTGTACGCCGATCGATCTTCCGGTTATATCACGGGATTGCGAGTCTCTCGCCCAGTAAACCAACCAGGCAAGAGAACCTTTACCCGACCCGTTATCGCGCCTAGTAAACCAACTAGTCACTTAAGCGGATTGGTAGAGGTCTTACTTCCCTTTCAGCTGCAAGCAGACTACTTGTGTAATCATAAGTCGATTAGCTCGTGGCGACCGACTGTCGATTTCCTAAGCATCGGGGTCCTACCACCACTTCCAAATCTCCATGATGGTTACCGGAGCTGTAAGGTACGCACACTTCCGACGTCCGGAGAACGCCTACCGCTGACCTACGGTAGGGTGACCGGGCCGACAGAATCACCCGTCGTTCTCCATGCAGCTTTGGGAAAAACCGGCCGCGCTAAAAGCTACTCCAAGCCTCGTGAGCGACCACCGTGGCGGACCTTTCGTCTTAGGCCAGCAACCACCCACTTGCTACGCGCAAGGTCGGACGCCCAGCCGACAACTATGACAAGGCAGACGAGCATGCTCAACCTCTGTAACTAAACCGTACGTACGTGAGTAATTAGCCATAAAGCCATCTCGAATCCGGATCCATGCCGAGCAAATTATATCAGCTTGTCATGTCGACCAGTAGTCCCTGAGGTACCCTGATCCAAACAGCCGGAGCCGTAGTTCCAGCTATGAGACTCCTCACCATCGGGTACTCAGTAGGGAGTATGGCCTAGCCTAGAGAAGAAGTGCAACCGGTAGCTCATGAAATACTATGGCTACATCATTATCATTATATCAGCCGAAGAGCATTCACTGCAGGACATAGACCTTCCTCTAAGACTCTCGTAGCGATTAATACTGTCGACTCTCCACGAACTTTGCCAGAGCTCTTCTACAACACCATTTATACTTAAAGTATAAATAGTTTTCGTTGTCACAGATTTACAACACAAGTAATAGTATTCCCTTTTTGTACTCAAAACTAAGGGTAGTCAGTGTTTTGTGTAACTACATTTCGGTATCGATTCCCTTCTCGGAAAATCCATAGGTATACATCATTATCACGAGATGCTGTCGTTTATGAACACGATCTGCGTGTCGCTCGTGCACACCCGGCTGCCTCCTACCGTACGCGTCACTATTTTACATATAAATGGACGTCGCTCCATAATCCGTCTAACACAATGGCTTTAATTTGTCCCGTAGCTGTGTGCGTACGCAAATGAAACCTGAAATTGGTGCGAAGGTACGCTACGCCGACTGCATAGAATTTGGGGGTTGACAATGCGAGTCGTAGAAGCGTTTGTAGTGGGGTGAATATCTAATAATTTTTGACATGGGATTGTCGAGCTAATTAATCGTGCACTATCAACAATTTTAATTAAGTTGTATGTTATACATGGTACTCTTATCTGAGATGAACGTAGAATGGCTAATTTTATATTGTTTACCTCAGAATCAAAAAAGGGGTAGGTACGTTTAAAACTGTGTGTGCTGAGGCATCGAAGTTCCCAAATGGATGCAGGTGATTTAATGAAAACCGGTTTAATGGTTCTTAGGGTTCAGTGATAAAATAGAAGCTGCTATAAATAGAGCAGAAAAAATACTAGCCTGCGATATTAATAATTACCTACTGACTATAGAAGGAAGGAATAATATTTTTACGATTTCGTAATTCCGATCGCAAAAACGGACGAAACACTTATAGGAGCACTCGTGTGTCAGTGTGCCTGTCTGTCATATCCAATTTTCTATCGAATATACTGAGCCGAATTAGTAAAAATTGGGAACACATATGAATTTCTTTATATAATGCCAATGAATTATAGAAAAGTGTTTATTTAAATGAAATAGCTATTCTGAAAGCGGTATTCCTAATTTCCTAAATAATAATCGCAATTTACATAAAGGTTATCAATAAATTAAAGATAATGGTGATTAAAATAGTAGTACAAAAAGTTATGAAAAAATATCTCATAATTAATTGATTCAGTAACTTCGATCATAGTATTAATTTTCAAAGTTCAGGGTATAGTTTGAGGAAATAAAGCAAAGTAGTGTAGAGTAGAAAGAGAGAGAGAGAGAGGTTTTCTTCAGCGAACTCTCAGATTGTGAAATTGACTACCTGCTGAGATTTTCTCAAGACACTACAGCATAGGGGTTTTTCAAGAAAGGTATGAAGGGGTTTTTACAAAGTCGGCAATGCGTGACACTTCTGGTGTTGCAAACGTCCATAAACTGCGATCACTGCTTACCATCAGGCAGGTCGTATGCTTGTTTTCCACGTTAGTTGTATAAAAAAATTGGTTGTCTGTAAAGTCGGTTTACGGATAATCATTTTACGTGAGAACGTCATTAGAAATCATCGGCCGATGGTGTGGAACAGAGATAGATGTGTCACAAGCCGAAAGTTTAGACAGATAGTACCTCTATCTCGCTTGTTCCGCACTCTCTCGCTTGCACGATCGGCTCAGGCAAAACGTGACAATGAGTCATGTTTTTCGTGCGTGCCGGCGTTCATCGATTTATAAGACGTTAACACGTCAAAAAGATCAACTTGCCTATAAAAATATATTAGTTCATATCTCTTATAGCTCTACCGAATCATGAATTAATAAACGACGTAGTATAACAACATGGACTGTTATTTAGTTTGACTTAGCTAAGAGGGAAGTTAAATTAGTACGAGTATTTCGAAACGCAAATCCTACACAGCGGAGTGAGCGCGGCACCTGCTCTGACAGTTTGTGTAATAGCCTGGAACCACCGAATTAATTTACAAAACTCTGACCTGTCTCGACAAAATAGTTTTTGATGCTGGTAGTTTGTTCTCCAGCTCCCGACCAACCTAAATGCGTTAGTTTCAGGATAAATATGTAAATTATTTGAATAATCACTTCATGTATATAAATGGAAATTAGTGTTACTGGGTTTCTCATTGCGCATAAAATTATAATAATCTATTTATTCAATATTTTGGAAAGATATACTCTGTAGTATGTTACTACTTATTACTAGCGGCTTTGATCGAGTTTGCTGAGTTATGTGTAGTCCATCACCGATCCTTGAACTGAATCCAGAATCTATTTGATCTGTTGTTCATTTGTGATGTGAAGTGTGATGAAGTGTGTACTTCTTATACGAGCGTTCCCGAACTCATTTCATACGTTTTTGACATATGTTTACTAATTATTTATACATATTTATTTTCCTTTATTGTTACAATAATATTGTTTTTATCTATGACAGAAAAATCAGTTTAATTTTGAATTACCTATAAGAAATAATTAAATAATTATCTGACATATTGCACGGTATCTACCATAATGTTTTGAGAAAACGATAGCGCCTGTTTGTTTACTTTGAAGCTTTAGCACCTCGAACTTCAGCAGAGTTAAATCGAATATAATCTTTTTAGAAAATTCGTCATCATAAATGTATCTACATCGGGTATATTATCGGAATTGGCTTTTGTAAATCCTATATCACGCATGACTAAATAAAATTAGTTGTCATATTTTTTTTTATGCAATAAATTTCGTATATTTTTAATGAATTATAGTGTAAAAGTCTTCGATCAGTAATACTAGATAGAAGGTAAAAGTCCTTGATATTGTACTAGCGTGAAATAGCTTTAACATTATGACATCACGAACATGGCGACCATTTGTGGCGCATTCGTCACCACGTGACTCTTTTAAAATTTTATCTATTTTAAATTGATTATAATTAATTAAAAATAACTTTTTTTTAATTTCTCACATCGATTTATAAATATTATTTATATTAAAATTTCAAAGAAATATAAAAATATCTATTTTTTTTTTAAAAGCTCATTGTTTATATATAAGTTACATTTAAAAACATTACTTAGAAAATATATTTATTTAGTCATAGTTAATAAATTTTTATACACGACATTTCTTGTAAGTCATATTAGGAGCTTCAAATGTAATTATCCATAGTACCATAGTACTCGTAAATAACAATGATATTGTATTATAAAAGGAGTTATATAATAGGAGTTATTTGAGTAAACATTTTTACAAAAGTTATTTCACCTGTTATTGTAAAAAAAAAGGAACTAAGTAATTAAATACAGTAACAGGCGTTAACTAACCTTTGCAAAACTATTGCCTAAAATAGACATCTTCAAAAATAGGTGTACCTAGTGTGATAGAGTAACACGTAAAAAGCCGTGTTACGAGGGGGTTGTGCTACAGTTGAAGCTCAGTTTAGTTTCCCCCGTGCCGCCCTTTTGTGCGCAAATTTTTGACAGCCAGTGTTTGTGACACCCGTCCACAGGGAAACTCGCATGCATTGCACATATGACTGGCTAAATTATATGGCTAAGCTAACGGAAAATTCAATATAATTTATTTTTTATACTACGTTGGGTGTCAAATGTGGTGTAAAGCGGTTGCCATAGCCTAATTATTTAGATTGCGGTCTTCTGTGAGGTAAAGGCGCTTCTCCAAACGAGCTATAGCCGCGCTGTGCCACAGTATAAGTAATAGTACAACATACAGTATGGCCAATCCATGCCGCTCTTTCGTGTCGACTTCACCTCCCTTCTGAGACGAATCTGAACAGTTTTTATGGCGCCGCGCGTTTATTCATGCTCAGCACAGACGTCATTCTTTATGTAGTAGTTACCGACGCGACGCGACTTTTGTATGGAGTTGTCTGTATGCGACTGTGCCTTATTCGTTGGCCAGAGCATTATTCGCTATAATATATTAGTATAATACTCGGCAGGATGTGCCAAATGCAAGTAAGGTTGACTTTTATTTATATTACAGCACAGTTATCGTTATATCACACGAAATACACTAACTTGACTTCACGACTATCGCTTACTGATTCTTCGGATGGCATGGTAAGCCATCGGTTATGGTTCTCCAGGGATTGGCACAGAGTGATCGTTAGCAGTCGTCCCATTCTCAACTCGTCACACATTCGCAACTCGTCTGATTCGCATACCGTCCCATTCGCAGCTCGTCCTATGTGCAACTCAACCCATTTCGTCCCGGCCAAGCGTATTTTGTTCTATTATCAACTGGATTATCTTTTATTTTCGAAATTAATAGTACAGTTATTTGGTAGTTTTACCAGGAAAGTTTGCCGGGGGGAGGGCAAAAAAAAAGGTTAACACATAAATTGTAGAAAAATGCCTCTAGTTTCATTTTGTATAACTGTTTTTTATAGTAAAAAGAGCCGGTAAGGAAATATTGGCGCCGCGAGCGGCAAAAATACGAAGTGGCAGAGTTGGAATTCGGAAAGAGCACATGAAAATCTATAAAATTACTAATTTTCAAAACTCCCGGAAAACTTTCCAGGTAACCACTATTTTTCGAACCAAATGACTGTACTAACTAGAATAGTTTTTTTACAGATTTTAGAAAAATCACTTACCAAATCCTTTTGAAAGATAATAGACATTTGAATGAAAAATATCGATGTATTTAGTTGCAACAAATAAGACTTTTAAGTATATGTGCTTCATCTTGTCCCTTTCATTTTTTATACTTAGTTGAGTGGCAGACTAGTAAACGGCCCGCCTAATTCGAAGCAGTTACCGTAGCCATATGAACGCTTTCAACATGAAATATTGCTCGCGCGCCACCCCCCGCTGCCAACGCAACAACTCCCTCCTTTCTGTGACCTTGCTCAGTCGCAAGAACACAACAACCCTCAAGGGGATTGTTGAATACAGTTATTATTAGACTTCATGGTTGTTTATCAGAGATTTGATATTTGATCCTTATGCCTGACTCTATAGATTGGTGCCATAAGGGCTCAGGGTGTTATTTTTCGGATTTTAGTCTGTTCGTTTCCCGGTGGCCGGCAAGATTTTTTTAAAAATCTGTAAATACCATGCTATTTATTTTAGAAATTAAAGGAATCCGTCAAACTCGCAGTAAATAAACAAGAAAAGTTATTTACGTGGCTTTACTTGCGTGTATGATTGACCTAATTATTATTGTAAAAAAAAATGATGTGAAACGGGACTCTTCGTCCGGACGCGTCTTCGGACACAGCCATCCTCGTCGGGCTGGGCAATGAGGACCAGTGTTCTCGTTAATGTTATCTCACATACGTGAAACATGACTTTTGATAAAACATACGTTAATTTATCATTAAAATAATTTCATTTCAAATCATTTTTTATTTAGCAAAAATGTTACAATTTCTGTTGCACTGGCTCCCACTTTAGGTTTCCCTGTGTTATGGGATTTTATTTAATATCAACGACGAGCTCGGTGGTCAAATGGTTAGACATGGCCACTATGACTCCGAGGTCGCGGGTTCGATCCCCGCACAAGACAAATATTTGTGTACATGAATATGTCTGTTTGTCTTGATCTATGTCTTTGTTTTTTCTATGTAAATATTATATGTATATATTTACAAAAAAAAATATATTTCAGTATAATATCAGTTATCTAGTACCCATAGCACAAGCTTTGCTTAGTTTGGGAACTAGATAGTAAAGACTTTGTCCAGGAATATTTATTTTATTTATTTATTTTAATGTTATTCTCAATTAAAAGTCATATCTCTCATCAGCTTATCCGAGGGTAGGTGAGTCGGCAAACATCAGTGGGTTTATTACAAGAACGGTCTCCAACAGCGCTGACAACTTTGAAACTGGCCCGCGCAGGTGGGGATGACATCTCTTTGAAGATAAAGACGAGATATAATTTTGCAATTTTCGTGCCCAGAGGTTAGCGATATGTACCTGCCTGTCATGCTGTTCAAATGAACTTTTAATAGCAACCAGCCAAAGTAACTTTTGCGCTTGTGGTGACGGAATTTGTTGATTAATACCGTTCGTGGGCACGGCTGGGGCAAATTGCAATTTCAATCTTTTGAGTAAATATTTATTAACTACATATACAGAGTGTCCAGAACGAGGGCATTTACTGAAAAATAACGAATATTATTGGCACAATATGTGCCAATAATATTCGTTATTTTAGGTTTTCTATAAATAATTTTAAACTGTCACGGTTGTTTAAATCACATTTGTAAATACGAGACCACGATCGATTTTTCTATTTTCCCGATATTTCGACGAAGTTGAGTATAGATTTCATAACTTTGATTAGGGATATTCGATTCGATTAATACGGTATATCGGGATATTAAAATCATCTCACAATCGCTTCTACACGCAAAGTTAACCTTATCTGTGCCTAATATAACCCGCGTATAATCAAATAAGATATTTTTCATGCGCCTTTCCGCTGAAATCATGAGAGACTGATATGATGACTAATGAATTTAAATATTTTTTTACACTTATGTATGTAGATACATGCTGATGATGTGATAAAAAAAAACAACCAATCTGAAAGTATACATTTTCAAATAAAAAAGTTTTTTTTAAATCGATTTATAAATCATGGTAAAAAAATACAGCCGAATTGAGAACCGCCTCCTTTTTTGGAGTCGGTTAAAAATGTGGATGCTCGCAACCCGGGTAGGATTTCTAAAATTGAGAGAAAAATGTCGTCAAAACGATTGCTTCGATCTTATTAGCATAATAAAATGGCATTTTAACACGCTTTTATTAGCTTCACCTGTATGTTTGCTTGTCACTTTTGTCAACTTGTCAGTGTGTAATCGACTTCTTTTCGGCAAATTGTACTCTGTGGTTTTCTGCACAATCTGCCACAATGTATATGTGTGGTCCACGGTACTGTAGCCTTTACGAAACCCAGCCTGTTCCGGTGGCTGGTAGTCATCAAGCCTTCGAGCGAGACGAGTCGTGATAACCCTAGAAGACAGCTTATTACTCGTGGGTCAGGAGAGAGATCGGTTCATAATTCTTCAATAAGGTTATGTCACCTTTTTAGAAGAACAAGATGACCAAACTCCTGGCGACTGTTTTTTCAATAATTATGTCGACTATAGTCACGTCACTATTTAACGTGTCATAGTTGCCATATTAAAATTCACTATCTGCAGGTGCCCATTAGGGCACCTGTAGATAGTGCATTTTAATAGGTATTAACCTATCTGAGTATCTGTTATATTTAGAAAAAACTAACCTAAAAAACTAATATGTAAAATTTAGAAAAAACTAACCTACCCTACCCTAAAACGTTTAGAAGTAATTTAATTTTAGTTTTGATAAAAACTGGCCAACCATGCATTGTGAGAATAAACAAGCTTATAAGGGACTATGAAATAAAAAATAATATTGAATATTTTTTCATTTTTTTTTTGTGTAATTCACCATAACGATGTTTGCTTTTCGCTACATACAACTTGATCGGCTGTCATAGCGATGAATGGAGAGTTAGCGACATAATCTCTCTCGAGTTCGACCCTGCGAAGGGACGCTCGAATACACTCCCGTCCTTCTGAGCGTCCACCGCTCTGTACTTATCCCACTTTTAGTATTATTTCATGACGCCACGTTTACATTATAGATTGAACATCTGTTATTTTCTTTTCAAAAACGTGACTTAACACCCAATACAAAGCTATGGCACATGTTTTGTACGGTAAATACTGGTAAATCGGAAAAATACATTATTTTTATAATTTAAATTATATTTCACAAAATACATGTACCGTGTAGTAGGTTCTAAGTCCTTTCGTATCGTAAGGTCATTAAGTTATGTTTATAATTTTTTTTCATAGTAGTAGTATATTTAGCAATCTAGAGTAAAGTTATTCATGAAAATACAATTGTCAAACTTAATAAACGTACTCTTATATCAATATACACAATATATCAGTCGTTCTTTAAATAATGTAGTATAGGGAATGAACACCCGTCATCCGATTTCCAGTTCATGAAATATGACTATTAACTACGAACAAGATTGATACACCCGAAAGCTTTCACGCGCTTGCCGCATATGCATGGGAACAAAATGCATCAGATGTGACAGCCCTGTAGACAAATTTGTCACTATGATTATGTCAAACACAAAAATAATCCCGTCATCTATTTGGCGTGCGCCGCACCCCTGCTGTTAGCGACTTGCAAATTTGGGGAGACTCAGAGGGAACAAACGGTAGAAACAGATTATAGAGTGCTGTATAGGTGATCAGACGTCCTCAGACCAGCTATGTTTGGAAAAAGTTGGAAAGGGCGAGGGCCCAGGGTTGCCATGGTTAATAATTCCTACTCTCTGACATAATACGCCCCGCGCATGCTGGCGTTCTCGTGGGCAATTTTCTCGAAGTCGTCGAGTTAGCAACAGGTCGTCTGTTATATGGAAAAGCTCTTTATATGATTTCTTATACTTATAACATCTGTAACGGTTCAAAAGAAATCAAAAGCATTACTTTTCAAAAGGTGAAAACGCTTTGAGGCGGAGCCTCTTAAACGTCAAGACCATAGCTATATGAAAATTAGTCGCCTCCGTTCACATAGTATATTGAATTGGTTACCAAGAGCTAATAAATATTCATAGCTGTAATCATATACAAATGCTTAGAAAATCTGGCATAAATTTTGACTTGCTGCAAAATGCGCAATGTAAATGAAAGTATGTTGGAATTAATTTGCTCTTACATTATTCATAGTTAAGCGCTTTGTTCTTCTCTGTTCTGTGTTATCGTTACTCGTCTAGTAGTTGGCGTGACTTATGTGTATCTCGACTAAGGATGTTGACTGTATAAAAAGTAAATTATGGTATACAAATTATTCAAACGAATACAAAGAATCAAGACAAAAGTATCTTTGAAAAAATATCATGTTAATTTATTTTATACCATTCCGAATTAGTAAATGATGTAATGATGTAATACTTTGAAGTTAGAATAATAAAAAAATATATATTATTATGGTTTAAAACAAAAGTTTATTGTATGACTATTCTCAAGACATTCATGCTTCAAGGGAGCGAAAGTTTCTGTAAAACTAAGTCATTTTTGAAGTTAGAAATGTAAAAATAGATATATGTGCTCATGGTTGATGTAAAAGCTTACTGAATCACTTTTTTACCAAAACTCAGATCTAGCTTTGGTAAATCGAAAATAATTCAGTAAGAGATTGTGTGAATTAATATGAATAAATAAAAAAAAATTACAAAAATCTCATCTTTTGCGGGTAGGCATATCAATTATTTCGTGAGAATTTTTTATTAAAAGTTGTCACGAAATAATGGATATGTTCAGGCGAAGTTACACGGGTCCGCTTGTATATACATATTCACCGATCATTTATAACGATATTTTTTTCACAAATAAATAAATTGATGAAATTGTAGCGTCGCCGGTCACTTCAAATATATGAGAGTTAAACCGTCAATGCGTCAGGTTTTTTGTAGGTACTTTATGTAAATTCATTAATAAATTTAATTACAAAATTCAATATACCAATTAAATGAAATCAAATGTGGGTGTGAGTGATTCCAGTTCATGAACAACGAACTACTCAGGTTGATAATAGTTTTTAATTAAGGGAACCACAAACTTTTACGTGTGCACTCTAATAATAATAAATATCGGTGTTTTGCCAGAAGCCTGAAAAGTTAAGCCCTATTCGAACTCATTACAAACTTTGCTGAAATATAGGTTGATGTTTTAATCGTTGTGCAAACACCAATCATTATCGAAGTTGCTATCGAATTGTCTCGAATTTCTTGGAGTTTAATATACTTACGCGTAACATGAGAATTAAATTACCTCTCGGTTCTCGTTGACGTCAGGTATGTAAATAGAATGAACGCTAGCAATGTAAATGAAAACAATATCGGCTGCCGGGTAATCTTTAATGAAAAGTTCGCGTCACACAGAACACAATCTCTCATGAGCCGACTGCGGTGTCATTTAATAATACCACGCATGCATAACCGAGCAAAAGTAATTAAAAGCGACGTCAACGTCTCTGCGAACAAACAGCGTAAAACCTTTTCTATGAAAGAGGGCGCTGGGCGCAATTGGAAGTTACGTTTTAATCAAACAGTGACCACGCCCGAGCCTGTCATGTCGCCTATTTATGAGTTGTAAAGGGGATCTTTCCGGGGCGGTTCACTTTGTGCACGTATGGTAATGGCGTGGATATGGTGTGACGTGCCCTGACATGTGTCCGCTACGAAAATGAACTCCGAACGTGTGCAAAGGGCCAATGTTTGCACGCACCGCCACGGTCGGTGGTGGCGTGGACGTTGACATTCCTTGAGTTATCTAACCTATATGTAAAGGTATAAGAAGGTAATTAATGAAATGATAACCTGCATCATGATATTACCAAATATAACTCTCCTTGTCAGTCTATGACAATTTTAGCACTCTTTAAATTGCGTTTTACTATAATTAGTACTTCTAATACATCGCAAGATTGGTTATGAAGTAACATGATGAATATACCTTTATATATAAGTACTATTATTTATACTATGTCTATACATATAAATTGCTTAGTTAGTTATCAAATATGAACGTCACCATATTACACGTAGGGCATTTGCATTTATTCACCATAACATATTTCTATGAGCCATTTCATTTGCAATAGAGGCAATTTTGTTATAGTGGTACGTCATTATAGCTCGAATATGACATAATGGGAGCTGTAACGTGTGACAAGGGATGGAATTAAGACTAAAGACAGGAAAATTATCTGTTTCTTGGCAAATAAATTGTCTCGTCCTTTTAGATTTTTTTTTTTATATTCTTGTAGATCTAACTAAGTAATAGACTGTCATTATTTAACTAATGCTCATAACTATTTCAGACATAAAATGAAAGCGGCCAGATGAGTTAACCCATTTTCCTTGCGCGTAAATCGCCGCGATTAGCTCTAGAAGCCTAATGTCATCTTTGATCTTAGAAATGAGCTTCTTAAGGACGGTAAAGGCGGGCAGAATTACCAGGAAATTGAACTCTGGTCGAGTTAAATAAAGAATTAAGGGGTCTAAATGTGCGTATGGAAGCGGTAACATAAAAGCGGCGAGAATCTGTTTTCGGATTTATGCGTTAAGAGAGGTAATAGCGCGGCTCATTGCTTTTTCACTTGGTTACTCAAATGCAGATGGATGAGTCCGCTGCCGAGGTCCCGGAGACAATTGTCAGCCATCGCTCAGTGTCTCCGCTAATTGAAAATTCCCGTCAGCTTCATTTAAATCTCTATCGACAAGAGAAGATTCGACGCCACTCAAAATTAAGGTCGGCTATAATTTGATTGTCTTTCACCTCCATCACAAATCGGGAACTATAAAGTTTGGGGCTTGCGTGACTAATTTGGCAAATGCGTTGCCCTACATAGAGAAGGATTTTCAACCAAATACTTTTAATAAGGAGCTTAGTAACGTCAATATACATTTTCTTAAGATAATTCATAGTATAATAAATTTGTAGTACCAATTAAGGATCCCTTATACCTAAAGACCCTTTAAAGTGGATTCACGGAAGGAAGAGGGCGCGAGCGGAAGAAATCCTCGATAACAAGGAGTAAAGAGTGGAAAATTATAAATCGTTAGAGAACCCGGACATCGGTTTAAGTGGATATAACTTATAATCGTTCAATTCTGAAACAATATCGTTCTTAAAATATCATTGGCATATTTATACTATACTAATACATTAAATCTGAAGACTTTGTTTATGTTTCGTTTCAATATGCTCATTTAGGGATCTGTTATAAATCGGTTTTTAAAAATTCTTTTACATTTGGTAGCCCTAATACATAAAATAAGGAGCCAAAACGGCGGGTGAAACCATGGAGCACAGCAAGTTATCTATATACCTACAATTATTAAATTACATTTTACATTACAGTAGAGTAACGTGAATAATCTACCAAAGTGTTTAAAAATTAATTTTGCGATCCTAAACCAGCCACGCGCATTGCCTTCAAACATAAGCGGCTGGTAATTTTTATTACATTATGAAAAAGAGGAGAAAGTGCCTTGAATTTTTATTCATTCCATAGCGAAATCAACATTAGTAGAAAGCGTAGGTATGAGCGTGAGGACGACCCGTATTAAAATATTTTAAGCAGGCTATGAATATGCAAAGACACGGCGCGCGGCGACGGTGGTTAACGATTTGCACGTTTTTGGACCACTCGCTAATTGCAAATGTGAACGAACACTTATGGCAAATGTAATTGCTTTCACTGATACGAGATACGTCGTGTTTGCAGTTTGATTTTACTTCGTAATAGGTTTTATATGGTATCCGCGAGCAGAGAATTAATTCAATTTGTTCGAGGTTAATTGTATTCACTGATTGTAATAGGCAATAGCTATGAATTATTAGCAAGTATTTTTGTTCCATTATGATCGTAATCGTTTGTATTTTGCGCACGTTTGTTTAAATAATGTTTGTATTTTCAATACAACTTATTACAACATGACAAAAAGGGAGCGTAATTATACCATCTATTTATTTCATATTCGTAATTTTATGTAATTAAAATATATATATATATAGAGATGTAGCGTCTCTTTGCGTTCTATACATATTATATCCCGGGGAGTGCTCGGACGAGCTGTTTGATTTGATACCTACTGCTGAGTTCCACTATCGTACAACTCGCCATATATTAAAATTCCATCCATATCATGTTGACGATTGGAAATCTACCACAATACATTTCCTAAGACATTTTATACCACGAACTATGAAATTGTGAAATCAATTTCCCTCAGCGGTATTTCCGAACATTTACGACATGGGAGCATTAAAGAACAAGAAGTCTACATTTCCCTTAAAAGACTGGCAACGAATCGGTGACCCCTTGGTGTAGCTGATCTCCATGGGTGGTGGTGATTGCTTTCCATCGGGTGACTCCCATTATGGTTTGCCCCCCTCTCATATATATATATACTAGCTGTCCCGGCGAACTTCGTACCGCCTAACAGTCAATGAATGTCGTGATGTACATATATACTCGTATATGAACAAAATTTATGATTTCTTGAAATTAATACAATGAATAATAGAAAATAATAGAGAAGCACGATGGCGTGAGGCACGTGTCAGTCTAATTGTACACGCAAGTTAAGCAACGTCAACCGTAGCCTGTTCATGGATGAGTTTATGTTATCTCGAGCTCGTCCGTGCTTCGGAAGGCACGTTAAGCCGTCGGTCCTGGTGTTTATCATTAGATGGCAGTCCTTAAGCCAAGTTAGTGGCCCAACCCGTAGTTGAGCAGCGTGTTGGAGTATGCTCTAAACATCTTCGGTTGAGGGAAGACCCGTATCCATATATATATAAATATAAATAATAAGTTCAGTACTTTACAAAGTCACAAAAAAAGTACCAATTGACAACAATAAATATTTCAATCCACAAAACAAATCACAGACAACATTCGCGACGTCAAAGTGAGACCAATCGATTTGACATTTACATAACAATCAATAAATATTCCAATCCTTTTTAACTGGCACTATTTGTATGGGAAAACGTTTTTTCTTTTATTTAATTCTTTCGTCAATTTTTCAATGTTTTTAATACTTTCCCGACCAAGACACGACATTATTTTATATATTATATAGATTTATGGAGCTTGATTTAAATTTCTGAACGCACGCATAAATATTTTAGAACCAATAAATATTTAAATCCACAAAACTGTTTTCAAAACAAATCACAGCCAACTTTCAAGACGTAAAAATGAGACCAATAGAGTTAACATTTGTTTTTAATCTATGACATTTGTTCTATAATGAGCTTAATATACATTTCTGAACGCACGCATACATTTGGCGTACGCACCAAAGAGAATGTAACCACTAAGTTTTAAGAGACGGATGTGCCATACAAATAGCGTAATTCTAATATGTATGAAATGGAAGCGAAAACAATCAGAATTTGTACCAAATTCGCTTCCGATTCATAGAGTCGTTTTTTTACCTTGAGTTGCGCCAGGCTGGTACGCACGTACGACAACGTCACATTTGACAGCTACGACAACCACGAACATTTTGTATGGGAAAATGTTTTTTCTTTTATTTTATTTTTTCGGGAATTTTCCAATGTTTTTAAGAGTTATTCTGCTATTCGGGACGGAAACAAATCCAACAAATCAAAAACCATGGCAATCGGTCCAGCCGTTCTCGAGTTATAAGTGTTGTAACAAACACGACTTTCTTTTATATATATAGATACTAGCTGTCCCGGCGAACTTCGTACCGCCTAACAATCAATGAATGTCGTGGTACATATTAGCTGAACAAAATTTATGTTTTTATGGAATTAAAACAATGAATAGTAGAAAATAATAGCGAAGCTCGATGGCGTCATTGCGCGTGCCAGTCTAATTGAACACGCAAGTTAAGCAACGTCGACCGTAGCCTGTACACGGATGGGTTTATATTACCTCGAGCTCCTCCGTGATTCGAAAGACACGTTAAGCCGTCGGTCCCGGTTGTTATCATTAGCTCATCTTGAGCTCCTCCGTGCTTCGGAAGGCACGTTAAGCCGTCGGTCCCGGTTGTTATCATTAGCTCATCTTGAGCTCCTCCGTGCTTCGGAAGGCACGTTAAGCCGTCGGTCCCGGTTGTTATCATTAGCTCATCTTGAGCTCCTCCGTGCTTCGGAAGGCACGTTAAGCCGTCGGTCCCGGTTGTTATCATTAGCTCATCTTGAGCTCCTCCGTGCTTCGGAAGGCACGTTAAGCCGTCGGTCCCGGTTGTTATCATTAGCTCATCTTGAGCTCCTCCGTGCTTCGGAAGGCACGTTAAGCTGTCGGTCCCGGTTGTTATCATTTAATGATAGTCGTTAAGTCAGTGGCCTTTAGGCGGTTCGAAAACACTGGCCTCCGCCAACCCGCAGTTGAGCAGCGTGTTGGAGTACGCTCTAAACCCCTTCGGTTGAGGGAAGACCCGTATCCTTAAAATCTGAAGATTTCATAAAAATAAAGATTTCCTTATTGTTATTTTTTAAAAAAAAAAACGTTTTGTTTTATTTTTTTTAGTTTTGAAATAGGTTTTATCATTTTGGTGATTTGTAATTGTCATTTCTTTTGATGTTTACTCTGATTTGATTCTTGCGCTCGAACCCCATGAGAAAAGCGTTTTCACCCCTATCGATTTGACATTTTTAAATTTTCATAACAAATCACAGACAACTTTCAATATTTTTAAAATATTCAATAATATATTAATAAATATTCCAATCCTTTTTAACTGGCACTATTTGTATGGGAAAACGTTTTTTCTTTTATTTAATTCTTTCGTCAATTTTTCAATGTTTTTAAGACTTTCCCGACCAAGACACGACATTATTTTATATATTATATAGATTTATGGAGCTTGATTTAAATTTCTGAACGCACGCGTAAATATTTTAGAACCAATAAATATTTAAATCCACAAAACTGTTTTCAAAACAAATCACAGCCAACTTTCAAGACGTAAAAATGAGACCAATAGAGTTAACATTTGTTTTTAATCTATGACATTTGTTCTATAATGAGCTTAATATACATTTCTGAACGCACGCATACATTTGGCGTATGCACGTACGACAACGTCACATTTGACAGCTACGACAACCAAAGAGAATGTAACCACTACGTTTTAAGAGACGGATGTGCCATACAAATAGCGTAAATTCTAAATGTATGAAATGGGAGCGAAAACAATCAGAATTTGTACCAAATTCGCTTCCGATTCATAGAGTCGTTTTTTTACCTTGAGTTGCGCCAGGCTGACGACAACCACGAACATTTTGTATGGGAAAATGTTTTTTCTTTTATTTTATTTGTTTCGTAAATTTTCCAATGTTTTTAATAGTTATTCTGCTATTCTGGACGGAGACAAATCCAACAAATCAAAAACCATGAAAATCTATCCAGCCGTTCTCGAGTTATAAGTGTTGTAACAAACACGACTTTCTTTTATATATATAGATATAAAATAAAATAAAAATGTTAAAGCATTTTATAAAAGGTGAATTGTTTATATATAAATCGCGTTAGTATTTGATGAGATCGACTAAAGTGCGATACAGTGTAGTATATTAGCTAACTTGAGAAGCTGGGTATAGAGCCTTTTCAAGTGTGATTAAGGTTGGATTGAGGCGAGCTGCGGACGTATCTATTCAATTAATGCTCGGACCTGCAGTCAGGTCGGACCTTCAATTTATATTGCAACTCTGCAAATTGCCCCTATTTGTAGTACGTACGAATACGCTCCGCGCCTCCATCGGCCACCGTTGCTCGTGACTGTTGTGAGATATTGAAGTAGCTTTAGAATACGTTGCTCGAATATGATTGGTTTGCAATTGAAATTTATTATGACCTAGTATATAAAAAAAATAAAGGTACTTTAAAAGTTGGTCTTAGCGTCAACATTTATTTTTAACAACTCGTCGTCAACTTTTATTTATCCCACTGCTGGGATACGGGTCTCCCCTCAATCGAAGGGTATTTTTAATACCAATCGCAATGGGGACACATACAGCGGAGTACAATGCCGCTGAGTATGCGCAGATCGCCTCTTTTGATATCTTCTTATTATTTTCATAACAGTATTTTTATAAACACTTAAAACTTTATACACTTAAAACTAATCCTATAAACAATGGCGCAATAGCGGAAATAAATCGAAGAGGTTTAAAGCATACTCCGCCACGCTGCTAAACTGCGGGTTGGCGGAGGCCATAATTTTCAAGCCGCCAAAAGGCCACTGACTTGGCTTAACGATTGTCATCTAATGACAGTCTAGTCTAATGCAATTAATTCATTCAAAACCGGTTCAGATGCAGGTCTTGATGGAATTTCTCCTCAACACCTGAAAGACTTAACGTCACACTGTGTGGACGATGCAGGTAAACTTTTGATCAGATCCTTAACAAAATTATTAAATGTCATGTTTTCAGGAAATGTCAACCCCGAAATTGTCCCTTTAATTTATGGCGCAAACCTGATCGCCCTGACAAAAAAGGACGGAGGAGTAAGGCCAATAGCAGTGGGTTCAACTTTTCGACGTTTGTCTTCTAAAATTGCGGTACGTTACATATCATCCTCTCTTCAAAAACAATTTGAACCGATACAGTTAGGCTTTGGCACTAAAGGTGGTTGCGAAGCAGCGGTTCACGCCCTACGCACCTATTTACAAGATGACCAATGTGAGGTATTGCTCAAAATTGACATAAAAAACGCTTTTAATTCGGTTAACAGAGACACCCTGCTGAATGAAATTAGAAATAATATCCCGGAAATTTATAACTACTTACTTAATTGCTATGCCGAACCTACAAAATTAATATACAAAAATTACGAACTCTCGTCAGAAGTTGGTTGCCAGCAGGGTGATCCCCTCGGACCAGCCATTTTTAGCCTAGTCATTAACCCTATAATTCAAAATCTAAAATCAAAATTTAATGTATGGTACTTAGATGATGGGACCCTAGGGGGTGACGCCGACACCGTTTTATTGGACCTTTTAGAAATCAAAAATAAATTCAGCTCTATCGGTTTGGAACTAAATTACAACAAATGTGAACTTTACATACACAATACAAATAGTCATAGTGACATATTCCAGCGATTCAACGCACTTACCTCAAACATAAAAATAGTAAATAATCAATCATTAAACCTTCTAGGGTCACCAGTTTTCGAAGATGCCATACCCGACGTCATAGACGAATCACTCAAACAATCATAAAATTCAAAAACTGCGCAGACCGCTTATATGAAATCAATTCACATTCGGCAATTACCATTTTAAAATTCTGCCTTTTCGTTCCAAAATCTACATATCTGCACCGCTGTTGTCCTCTCTGGAAACATCAAAATTCTCTAATTCCGATTGACACCCTTATAAAATCCCCCTTAGAATCTGTTTTGAACATCCAACTCAGCGAGCAATCTTGGACCCAAGCTTCTCATCTTCTTTATCAGATATGGTGGGCTAGGGATTCGCAAAATTTCCAGTGTGGCTCTGCCGGCGTTCCTATCATCTGTCCATAGCACGGCCGATCTCGTAGGTAAAATCCTGAAGACCAGCTCTTCTAACTATGAGACGGCGGGCTTGAACGATGCTCGGAATGCCTGGCAAATGACTTGTCCGGGTCAAAATTTCCCCTTTCTGACAAAATCTCAAAGAAGCTGGGATGATTTTATCTGTAAAATTAAAAGCTCAGCGCTCTTAGACTCCAGCTCGGGTTCAGCTCGCGCCAGACTGTTGGCCGCAGGGAGAAAAGAATCCGGGTATTGGCTTCATGCCTATCCCTGTGCTAACAATGGTACTTTTCTGGAACCTGATACCTTGAGACCGCCGTCAATGACATAATTTACCGCTCTCTTGCCACCGTCAATGTACCTGCATTACTTGAACCAAACGGTATTTCGAGAGACGATGGTAAGAGACCGGACGGCATGACCCTGATTCCGTGAAGCATGGGACGGGCGTTGGTTTGGGACGCTACTTGCGCCGATACGCTGGCCCCGTCTCATCTCCAGGGAACTACACACAAGGCAGGCGCTGCGGCGGAGGCGGCAGAGAAAAGAAAAATTACGAAATATCGCGGTCTCGGCTCGGAATACACTTTTGTGCCTTTCTGAGTCGAGACCCTGGGTTCGTGGGGTCCTAATGCGCTTAAATTAATGAATGAGCTCTCCAAGCGCGCCTGGTCGAATCCACTGGTGACCGAAGAGCTGGCGGCTTTCTCGCACAACGGATTAGTATTGCCATACAACGAGGAAACGCTGCCAGCATTTTCGGTACAATGCCACGGGGGCCTTTTTTAGATAATATGTAGTTTTATTTTTATTTTTAATTTAGTTTCTTAGAAATAATTGTATGAATATCTATTTAAATCTATTCTATAGAAGTACTATTATTTATACCATACCTATACATATAAATTGCTTAGTTAGTTATCAAATATGAACGACACCATATTACACGTAGGCCATTTGCATTCATCATAACATATTTCTATGAGCCATTTCATTTGCAATAGAGGCAATTTTCTTATAGTGGTACGTCATTACAGCTCGAATATGACATAATGGGAGCTGTAACGTGTGACAAGGGATGGAATTAAGACTAAAGACAGGAAAATTACCTGTTTCTTGGCAAATAAATTGTCTCGGCTTTTTAGATTTTTTTTTATATTCTTGTAGATATAACTAAGTAATAGACTGTTATTATTTAACTAAAGCTCATGACTATTTCAGACATAATATGAAAGCGGCCAGATAAGTTCACATTATTAGATAGAGTATTTTCCAAGACACGTACCAGCTAAACTATTATAATTATAAGGAGCCCATCTAGTGACTGGCAAGCCACAGCGTGTCGCAAGTAACAAACAATAGAAGCAATTATGGTAGGTGTCCGCCCGTCTTCTGCAATAGTCCAATATTGAGTCCACTTAGATCACCTTCATAGACCATTGATTTTCTAACACACTTTGCAATATTTCCAATGCCTGCCGAGACCTGCTCATGGGTATATCGTTAAATTGATATATCCTGGAGCGGGTCACGGCGGGTGTACAATATTACGTCTAACTTCTTAAAGGGGCCTCTACACCTTGGATCCATATCCTATAATTATATACGCACGCCTATAATTATGGCCGGGCTTGACCCGAGACTGAACAGAGCATAATAATAAAATAAATCGTTATTTCAGGAAACCCATTGTAAACAAAAAAATAGCAAAAGTTGAAAGTATATTAATACTTTTGTAAAGCTAACTAAATTTGCAGTTTTTTCAGTTTTATAAACAGGATTATCTGAAAAACTCTTAGGAAAGCCTTTTTTAAGTCTCTTTGTATTATATAGAACGGTGCTTTCCTAAGAGTTTTTTTTCAGAAAATTCCCATTTAAAAACTGAAAAAGTGCGAACATTATCGTAATTTCTCGAGCAGCATAGGGTTTTCAGGGTAGTAAATTTGGGTATAAACTACTTTCAAGAGATCTATTACTAATATATGAAAAAATCGTAGATGCATTAGTGTATGCCTTTATTTTTGAAGAGATTTTTACAGGGTCAGCAACGCGCATGTGATACCCCTGGTGTTGCAAGCGCCCATAGGCTACAGTAACTGCTTTCCATCAGGCGAGTCGTATGTTTGTCACCTTAGTGATATAAAAAAATGTATCTATATTGACCGAACCAAATCGTTACCAAATCAATAGAGTATTTTTACATCTCATACTAACACACATATTAGTTGCCAGTCGATGTTTTCATATACCGTTTTTACTCGTATACTAAACCGTAATAACCACAAATTAGCACACAGGCCAATATTTCACTACGTCTGAAAAACTTATTGTCATGTTTTATTATAATTTTTATTTCATATTAATAATTTGGACAGCTTACTATTTTTCACTTTAAATACTAATTTTGCATATGTTTGACGTAGATTGTGATAGCCGTGAAAGGGTGAAATGACGTTTGCTTATTACACTGTCATCGTTGTCAACCCTTATTCAATCCACTTCTATGATAAGAGTCTTTCCATCGAAGGGGTTGGTTAGGAGCGTACTCCGCCATACTGCTCAACTGCGGGACTTCAAGCTGCCACTGCGACTGTCAGCTTATTGCACTATCAGTACCATAATTCTATTTCTACGAATGCTATGAATTAAATCGAGAAATACTCATTCTACTCAGAAATTGAACGAATATTCGGAACCTGCAACTAAACCCCGTCTTCATTTCCGGCTATAAATTCCAATATAGCGACCATTTGTTTCAATTCTTCTAGTCGGTTCGTATTCAAAGAGTATACGCCTATCAGATAACAATTTAAAAGAAAAAAACACACACTGACCCACAGATACCATTTTTGAACATAATTATGTTTAAAGTGGTGCCCATTTTATTTTTATTTGACGATGAGTTTGTATTCCGAAACACTGACCCGCGGTTAAACAAACAACTACAAACTAATATAGATAGGTTACAGTAGTCCATAAATGTTTGTTAACACAAGTAGTGTTAGGATTTCCGAGCAAGTAAGGCTAACTCCACTCATTTGGCTCGCTATCTAATACCAATAGTAGACGTATAAGGAAAATTATAGCTAAGCACATTATACAGACAAATAAACTTATGTGATCAAAAGTAGCCTATATGTTTTAAACTATCTCTGTTGCAAAATTATTTAAAACATTAACTTTAATTAACTGCTTTCCATCAGGGAAGCCGTATGCTTGGTTGCCACCTGGTGGTATAAAAAAGTGCTATTTTTCAATGTCGCTAACTCGATTTCACTATTTGGTTTTAGAACTATCTCTGTGCAGAAATCACATCGATCAATTACTCGTATGACATAAGAGAAAGACAAACACACTTTCGTAATAAGTAATGATATTAGGATAGGATCAACTGTTGGTGGAATATATAGAATGAAATAGCGAATTACAGCATATTACAGTCGCGACCTTCATTCACAAAGTGTTATGGTATTTGCTATAAACTTTCTCAATATTTACTATAAAGTGTCGTTTTTATAAGACCCCACTTTATAGCCAATATTTTTACTAGTTTGTAAGTCTCAAGCCATTCCTGAGTATCGACTGAAAAAATGATATTAGTAATTATATCTGCATGTTGCAGTCACTAACCAATACTTATGTGTTAAAAACACTTTTGACCGCAAATATCAGTCGAAAATTGTTTTGACTAAAGACTTTCAACTGACTTATGTAGTTAAAGGTAGTTTTGACCAATGTGGTTGATTGGGTTAGGTTATGCTAATGATTAACAAAATCCGAGCAATGCTCCACTTTGGAGGAGTAAGTGAGATACCCGAGGTTTAACAAGTCAAACCGCTCCTAGCGCGTAGAATTATAGTATTGACTATAATACAGTGTAAATTTTAAATCAAATCTTAGTAAAAACCATTACAGACAACAAAAATTAGTTAAATCAGGTCTCGTCTAATGACGTTTACCAAAACCGTTTGTGGCATGTTTTTTGCAGTTAATAGTGGTTTGTAACTTTAGCATATATATAGGTAGTAGTAGTCCATAAATGTTTTGGGGGTTGATGCTACTCACGTCCGCAGGCTTTACCCTAGTTTCCCTGCACGTGACCCCTGGGTGGTGCTAAACGAGTAGCCTTTTTCCTGAGTGGTAGAGCCAAGCTGTAGTCGTTTAGTGTCTAGAACATGATCGCGGTCAAGTTTTGGACATTGAATGAATACAGCTCGTAATTGGGCCGGCTCGTCCGGGGCAGTACCACTCTCACGCAGAACACCGGCGTGAAGTAATAGCTCGCGCTATTGCGTTTCGTACGGTGAGTGTTGAGACCCGGAGCCCAACCCAAACACCCCAACTCTAAATATGGCAGCGGTAGTAAAAAGAACAATACCCCAGGAGGGTACCGTCATCGCTGGTGACGGAGAATCCCTCCCTGAGCACCACTGCTCAGGCCGCCCGACGTATTCTGGGGCGGGCATTACGCCGCTCTATATTTCTGCCGGGAGCAAACGCAAGAAGAGTGTGGTGGCACCTCCCCCTGAGCTCTGCGTTGAGCTCTGTAACGTTAGGGGACTTAACTCCAACATCAATGCTGTCCACCATCATCTAGAGACGGCTAGGCCGGCCATACTCTTTTTGACGGAGACTCAGATATTCCCCCCTGCTGACATCTCATATCTGCGTTACCCAGGGTACAAAGTGGAACATCACTTTGTGCCACGAGCCGGTGTTTGCGCGTACATTCGGGAGAATATCTGTTGTCGACGTCTTGGCAGTCTTGAAGCGAGGGACCTGTCAATTATGTGGCTGCGCGCAGATTTTGAGGACCGCACTCGCATTTACGCGTGCCTCTACAGGTCCCACAGCGGAAATGTCGAAACGGAGCGTCTTGTGGAGCACATACAGACGACGACCGACAGTATACTTCAGCAGATGCCTTCTGCAGAGATTGTGGTACTGGGTGATTTTAATGCCCACCACGTCGAATGACTAGGGTCTAGATCAACTGACCATGCTGGAAGAACTTTCCATGACTTTGCCTTGGCATATGGTCTGACACAGCTGGTTTCCTCGCCCACGCGGGTGCCGGATGTGTCGGAGCATATGGCGTCCCTTTTGGATCTTCTGCTGACCTCCCACCCTGAAAATTATCGTGTGTCTGTTGGCGCCCCTCTTGGGTCTTCGGATCATTGCCTCATAAAGAGTATTGTGCCACTCACACGCCAAAGGCGACCGCGCACTGCCAGCACGCGTCGTGTGTGGCATTTTAGGTCAGCAGATTGGGATGGGCTGCGTAGTTTCCTGGCCTCCTACCCTTGGGGGCGGATTTGCTTTTCGCTGGAAGATCCCAGCGCCTGTGCTAATGCTGTCGCTGATGTGGTTCTGCAGGGCATGGAACTTTTTATTCCTAATTCTGCGGTGCCCATTGGTGGCAAATCTCGACCATGGTTCGGGGGGTCTTGCAAAGCCGCGTTGCGTCATAAGCAGGATTCTTACCAAGCCTGGTCCGAGGCTCAGGCAGCTGGAGATGCAAATACCGGTGTCCTTAAGAAGAATTACAACGCTGCGTCAAGATCCTTTAAGGGCTGCATCGCCAGGGCAAAGTCCAAATTCGTTAGCAAAATTGGCGAGAGATTAGTGCGCTTGCCCTCTGGGTCTCGTGCGTTCTGGTCGCTCGCCAAGGCTGTTCAAGGTAACTTCTGTCGGTCGTCGTTTCCACCATTGCACCGAGTGGATGACTCACTGGCCCATACTGCAAGGGAAAAGGCCGATCTTCTGGGACTTCTCTTTGCGTCTAACTCGACTCTCGATGATCAGGGAGCAACACCGCCAACCATCCCACGGTGTGAGAGCTCTATGCCAGACATTAAGTTCTCGCAAAGAGCTGTCCGTAGAGCACTCTTCTCCCTGGACATCCATAAGTCGAGTGGGCCGGATGGCATTCCACCTATTGTTTTAAAAACATGTGCTCCAGAGTTGGCTCCGATTTTAACACGCCTATTTCGGTACTCCTACTCACTTGGCGTGGTCCCCTGCTCATGGAAGGAGGCTTTAGTCCACCCGATCCCTAAAAAAGGCACTTGCTCAGATCCGTCCAATTATAGGCCTATTGCGATAACTTCCATATTTTCCAAAATCATAGAAACTATTATTAACAAACAGCTGGTAGCCTACTTGGAGAGTCACCAGCTGATAAATGATCGCCAATATGGTTTCCGCCATGGTCGCTCAGCTGGTGATCTTCTGGTATACTTGACTCACCGTTGGGCGGAGTCAGTGGAAAGCAAGGGCGAGGCATTGGCTGCTAGTCTGGACGTAGCAAAAGCTTTTGATCGGGTGTGGCATAAAGCATTACTTTCCAAGCTTCCTTCTTTTGGGCTACCTGAGAAGCTTTGCGTATGGATTGCCAGTTTTCTATCTGAGCGTAGCATCAAAGTTGAAGTTGACGGAGCACGCTCGGACTCACTACGCTTGAATGCTGGCGTACCACAAGGCTGTGTATTGTCCCCCACGCTGTTTCTTCTGCATATCAATGACTTGCTGCTTATACACAATGTTCATTGCTATGCGGATGACAGTACAGTGGACGTAAGATACACTGGCCAATGTAATGTTTCTCGGGATTGCGTCGATGAGTACCGAACAAAACTTGTGTCTGAGATTGAGATGTCCCTTGGACACGTCTCGGATTGGGGTAGATTGAATTTGGTGCAGCTAAATCCCTCCAAGACACAGGTTTGTGCGTTTACCGCTAAAAAGTCCCCATTCGTCGTAGCTCCTAGTTTGGAAGGTACTCCCCTTAGTGTAAGAACTAGCATTACCATCTTGGGTGTCGACATATCGAGTGATGTTCAGTTTCGCGGTCACTTGGAATGCAAGGCCAAACTGGCTTCCAGGAAGATTGGTGTGATTAGTAAAGCCAGGCGGTATTTTACACCCCGACACCGCCTTCAACTATACAAAGCCCAGATTCGACCTCACATGGAGTACTGTTCGCATCTCTGGGCCGGTGCGCCCCAGTACTTGCTTGCTCCATTTGACCGCATACAACGAAGAGCAGCTCGAATCGTCGGTGACCCAATGATCTCGGATCGATTGGACTCTCTCTCTACACGCAGAGATGTAGCGTCTCTTTGCGTTCTATACAAATTATATCACGGGGAGTGCTCCGATGAGCTGTTTGATTTGATACCTGCCGCTGAATTCCACTATCGTACAACTCGCCATAAATTAAAATTCCATCCATATCATCTTGATAATTGGCGATCTACTACAGTACGTTTCCTAAGACATTTCATACCACGAACAGTGAAACTGTGGAATCAACTTCCCTCAGCGGTATTTCCGAACAACTACGACATGGGTGCCTTCAAGAACAGAGTTTTCATTTTCCTTAAAAGGCTGGCAACGGATCGGCGACCCCTTGGTGTCGCTGGTCTCCATGGGCGGTGGTGATTGCTTTCCACCAGGTGACCCACATGCTCGTTTGCCCCCCTCTCACATAAAAAAAAAAAAAAAAAGATAGGAATTAAAAAAAAAATGTTAAAGCTACTATTTTATGCAAAGTATACCTCCAACTTAGTTATAAGTAATAATTTCCATAAATCCCATAATGTTATATACCTATTAGATTTTAATAAAGTAACCTACCTACATTCGATCTGTATCAAATTCCATCAAGATATGTTGAACCATTTCAAAGAGTCCAAGTCGAAAAAACAAGCAGTTTTCTTAATATATAGATGTTCAAATATTATTATTTATTTATAGATATACTTAGATATAAAATTAGCATTAACAGTGTGTTTATATACAAACATGGACACAACTTGTTTGAACATGGTAGTCTAGAGTAGTTAGTACTACGTACTACTTCATTTCAAAACTTTACACAACCATGGATACAATTCCTAACCCTTTATATGTCATTTTCATGTATATATCCACTATAAGTATATATATCTATTCCTGTGTTGAATAGCTGGATTACTGGATTACAATAGCCTGCTAGCGATGCGTCTAAGCACCCATTACTTCCGCAATGCAATCAGTGCCAAAGCTTACCACTATACCTTTATGTAGTTGCATAAGATACTTGTTTGTAAAACGTCTTGTCCTTTTATTTCACTTGTTTAAGTACAATTAAAGATCTAGTGAATAAAGTTAATAAGAATAGTCGTAGGCAACCCTTATTCATTCCACTGCTGGGATACAGGCCTCCAGTCAATCGAAGGGGCTTAGAGTATACTCTACCACGCTACTAAACTGCGGGTTGGCGGAGGCCAGTGTTGTCAAATCGCCTAACGTCCTGTTAACGACTGTCATCTAATAACAGCCGGGACTAACGGCTTAACGTGACTTCCGAAGCATGAAGGTACTCGAGATAAATAAACCCATCCATGGACAGGCTACGGTCGACGTTGCTTAACTTGCGTGTTCGATTAGACTGACACGCTCAACGACGCCATCGAGTCCTCGAGAAAGAAAGACTTCGATTAACATTAAATCACACAACTATTGAAGATGTAAAAGAGTTGCCACCATTTTTACATGAAAATACATCTGGTGAGATTTTCTTACCAGGAAAACTATAGCGGCACAACGAATTTTAATAGTTCCCGTAAAAATCAAGAATACGTACTTGGAATGATCCTCTCACGCATGGGTCGAGACCAACTCGCAGTTGACCGGATTTTAGGGTTCCGTTTACCAAGGATGGTAACAAAGGATGCATATTTTTGCGGTTTGCAAATATGCATCCTTTGTTCCTCACCCCCTCCCTTCTCTCTGAAGTTTACAAAGCAAAATTCCTTTTTGAAGTTCGATAGCTGACTAGTGAATTAATTCTACCAATATTATAAATGTGAAGGTTTGTATGCAACTGTGGAAAGCTCCTTATACTTAACTAGCTTTCGCCCGCGGCTTCGCTCGCGTGAAATTCGGGGTGTATTACCAGTCTCTCTATCGGGGAATATCACAGGCTCGCACACGCACTGAATGGACAGACTACCAACACGTCTACTCTCGCCTACGGCTCTCGTACAACTGACGTGGTGCGCACGAGATTGTGTTTGTCTGTATGAGTGAGTGAGTGACATATATTCACTCGTTAATAAACGCATACACTACATCCCTTCCTTATTAATATTTTTATTCCATGAAATTTCTATAGTAATCAACAAAACTGAGATTGACAATTTGAGTAAATAATTCTACATTACCTATAATAAATGCTTTTAAATCAATGGAACCAAAACCACTAAATTAAATGATTTTACACCTCTCTAATTTCCTCCTCTAAACTCTCTTCGTGATTTTGATTTTCTGACGGCTCTCCGGATACGGCCGTCCATTTTCCTTCTACCTTTTTCAAGTGAATAACATTCCTTCTATACGATTGTCCTGTTTCGTCGTTTCTCACAACACAATCCCCTGCCTTAGTACTTTCTACAGTATACGGAGTTTGGTTAAAGTTTGATGACAATTTATTTGATTTTTCCATACTCTTTACATAAACTTTATCACCTTCATGTACCTCCGATTCACTAGCTTTCCGTTTCCTATCTGCATACTCCTTGCCTAACTCTTTCTGAATCCTGTCTCTATCCCTCACCTCTGAATCATTAGTCGTATTACTTGCGTTCTCTAGGGAAGGGATCTTGTCCCTGTTTGTCCGCTGGAAGAATAGCTCTGATGGTGTTCGACCAGTAACCGAGTGGGGTGTGCTATTATACATCATTAGATATTCATATAAGCATTCTTTAATATCTTTTTCCTCAGTTTGGCCGATCCGTAGTCGTTTCAAAATGTCCCTATTTTGCCGTTCCACCTCACCGTTCATCTGGGGCCAATATGGAACTGTATTGTACAGACGAATATTGCACTCTCTGCAATATTCCCGAAATTCTTCGCTTACAAACTGTTTCCCATTATCAGCAGTTATCGAAACTGGGTAACCGAGCCTACTGAAAATTTCCTTCAGTATTTTTATTATCTGGGTGCTTGTGATTATTTTGGTTATTTTCACTTCCTTGTACCGGCTATAATAATCAATGATCACCAATAAATAATCATTACTGGGAAGTGGTCCTAAAATATCCATGGCCACGTCCACCCATGATCCCAATGGTAGTACACGCCTTTTCATAGGTACTGGATGGTCGGGCAACGACACCAAAGTGCAGCCCTTGCAAGATTTCACTAAATTTTCGGCGTCTTTGTCTATGCGTGGCCACCAAACTTTGGCCCTTAAGCGGCCCTTCATAGCTACAATGCCAGGGTGGCCTTCGTGCGCAGCTTCTAATACCCCTTTACGGAGGCGATGTGGTATGACAATTCTGTTCCCTCGCAATAGAATGTTCTCAAAGAAACATAACTCGTTTTCAAAGATTTTGTAGCTTCTCAGGGATTCACGCCAGTCGTTTTGATAGAGACCTTTCCTAACATCACAAATTTCTTTGTCAGCCTCAGAACCTTCAATAATATCGCTCATGGATATTGCCTGCGGATGTGCATACTTAACCACCTGACATACGTGTATGTCTTCTCCATCTGGTAGAATTTTAGGCTGTTTACATAGGCGTGACAAAGAATCTGCGATGTTATTTTTACCTGGCTTGTATATAACGCGGTATATATAAGATTGTAGGCGTAATACCCAACACTCTATGCGTGCACATGGTTTAGACTTTTTGCCAAAAAGAATCTCCAAGGGTTTATGGTCAGTCACTAGATCGAACTCTTTGCCGAATAAGAAAATATTAAAATGTTCTTTTATAATCGCTCTTTGCCGAATAAGAAAATATTAAATTGTTTTTGGGGTGTAAGTGGTTCATCAACATCTTTGAACCAAAGCCAACTTCACCTGCACGCGGTGCACCCTGCTGACTGACAAACGAAGCTCTGGCGAAAAGAGAGGTAGAGAGCGTAATTGTAAGCTACCCGACTGGGGAATGTACCTCCACCTCACAGAATACCGCAGCAAAATAACGGTTCCCTTGAGGGCTGTTGTGTTCCTGCGAGTGAATGAGGTCACCAGAAAGGAAGGAGATGCTGCGATGGCAGCGGGGGGGTGGCGGCGCGCGAGCGATATTTTATGTTGCAAGCGTTAATATGGCTACGGTAACCACTTCACATCAGGCGGACCGTATGCTTGTCTGCCACCCGACGTAGTATAAAAAAAAAAAAAAAAAAAAAATGTTCGACCGCCCACACTAACGCCAATGCCTCCTTCTCGGTCTGACTATATCTTCGTTCACAATCTGTCAGAGTCCGATTTCCGTAGGCAATTATACGAGGTCCATTGGCATCAATCTGGACGAGAACTGCTCCTAAACCGACTGGGCTCGCGTCGGCTATTACCTGTGTTTTATCTTGGACATCGTAATAGCCCAAGGACTGAATTTTTGTTAGCATCTGTTTCAAATTATTAAAAGAGTCTTGTTGTTCTTTTAACCAAATTTTCTCAATATTGGCATTTTTACCCAGCTTTTTCCTTAGTAATTCTTTTAGAGGTTCCGACGCAGTAGCTAAGTTTGGAATCCATTTGTTAATGTAATTGAGAAGACCCAAAAAGCTCTGAAGCTCCTCCATACACTTAGGCACGCGAAAATCCATTATACTCCTTACATACTTGTCCAGTGGGGTTATACCTACTGGGTCCAGGTGATGTCCAAGAAAACTTACGCTCTGTGTTTTATAGATGCATTTCTCTTCATTAAGTAAGACATTGTTATCTTTTAGTGTCTCCAACACCTTCTTAAGCCTGTTATCGTGTTCTGTCTCATTTACACCATAAACCAGAATGTCATCGATAAAGTTTATTACTCCATCACACTGAATTAGCAATCTTTCTAAGATTTTCTGGAATAACTCTGGTGCACACGTAATTCCAAACATCAAGCGTTTATAACAATATAGACCGTTTGAGGTAATAAAAGTCGTTATGTGTCTGGAGTTTGGGTGAATCTCTACCTGATGAAAGGCGTTCTTAATATCAAGCTTGCTGAAGAATTTAGCTTTCTTTATCTTAGGGAGCAACTTATCCATAGTTGGGAGTGGATGATTTTCTCTCATTATTGCACTATTTGCTCGTCTCATATCCACACATAGTCTCAATTCCCCATTTTCTTTTAAGATCGGGACTATGGGAGAAACCCACCTTGAAGAACCTCGTACCTCTTCGATTATGTCCTGGTTCAGAAGTTCTTTGATTTTGTCGTCGACCTTCTTCTCTAAAGGAATAGGTACTCTTCGGCACGGTTGAGAAATAGGTCGCACGGAATCGTCTATAGGGATCTCGACGAGAACATCTTTGAATTTTGGAAATGGTGTAATCGAGTTCTCAACACAGCTAACGCCAATACCTATTCTCAGAACTCCTAACTTCAATGCTGAATTCTTTCCAAGTAGGTCTCTTGTGCCTCCACTTATAACGTAGAAAGTAGCATATTCCTTCCGGTCATTAGCTTCAATTTCAGCTTCAAATGAGCCTTTCACTGTTAATGGTGTTTGGCTTCCATAAGCGACAAGCACCTTATTGGGATCTTTGATTTGGTTTGTTACCTTTGCAAAATTATTTTTCAACGTTTCCCATGTTTTGTCCGTTATAAGGTTAGGTTTGCAACCAGAATCTATCATCATGTTGATTTCCACTCCACCAACCATGCAACTAACAGAAGAATCATTATCGATTTGAAAAACATAGTCTACCTCTTCATCATCTATCATGTCTATATTGTTTCCCTTGCTACTCTTGAATCTCTTCCTATTTTCTGTGCTTGTACCAGCTTCAGAGTTTCCTTCATATTTTCTTTTCTGTGTTTTTGTTTCAGAAATCTTTGATTTACAGTGTGCCGAATAATGACCGATCTTTTTGCAAGAATGACATGTTCTATTTTTTGCTGGGCAGTTTACATCACTGGCCTTATGGAACTTACTGCCACATCTAGTGCAACGTGAATTATTTTGTGAACGCGATCTTGTCTCATTAGAATAGTTTTGACCTCTTTTATAGTTTCCTTTATTATTGATTTGATTTACTTCTTGGCTCTGTATTACATTCCCTTGATTTCCATACACTTCTAATTGATGGCTCACTAGCTCTAGTGTATTTGCTTTTGTTATTATTTGGTCTACAGTGGCACTGTCCCCCATTGTCAAAATTTTCTTACGAAGTTCATTTGATGTACATTTCTCAGTAATTTGGTCTATAATAAAATTGTCCGGCTTGTCAAATCCACATTTATCCGCTTGGTTACGCAATCGAACAACGAACTTCTCTAGTTTTTCACCATTTTCTTGTTTTAGCTGTCTGAACACGTGCCTTTCGTAAACGTTGCTCTGTTTTGGTAAGAAATACTCATCAAGTTTGTCTAATGCAACTTCGAAAACATCTTGATGACTAGATGTAGCATCTGGTACATCTGTTGTTGGAATAATATTGGCTCCAGGTAAATTAGAATAAATTTCTTGAAGTCCTGGGCCCCCTAAATACAATAGGGTGGCTCTTTTCCTTGTAGGGCTTTGAATATCAGCGGCCTCAAGATAAATTAGTAACGACTTCTTCCATCGCTCCCAACGTATGCCAACCGACGAGCTATCGCCTTCGAGATCAAGTTTTTCTGGTGCGGGCAACAAATTCGCCATGCTTTTGATTCAGTGGGGTGACCTGAAAATCATGCAAAGAGGAATACTATTCATCCTAGACTAATCAAATTTAACTATTAGGTACTCTTTCTGCCAATTTAATGGTAAACCTACCAATTTAATGGCAGCCCTACCAATTTAATGGCAGCATTTCACACAACCTACCAATTTAATGGCAGCCCTACCAATTTAATGGCAGCATTTCACACAACCTACCAATTTAATGGCAGCCTTACCAATTTAATGGCAACATTTCACACAACCTACCAATTTAATGGTAGCATTTCAAACAAACTACTAATTAGATAGCCCTACCAATTTAATGGCAGCATTTCTGACTAATCTTTTCATTAACAGTCTTTACAACAGTTTTTGTAGTAACACAATGCCATTTAAAATATAATATTAATTTGTAAAATGTAAGTGAACTGTAGGTAGATTTTTTTAGAATGTCGTAGTCGTAAATACATAATTTTATTAATGTTGAAATTCTTATCAAGTACTATGTTTACGCAGGCATTCGGAAATACGTAGGTAGGTAGGGCATCACTATTTATAATCTAATATGTCTAGTTCTATATGTAGGTATCAGTCAGCCATTCGCCAATGCAATAATTGTCGCGAAATTAAACGTACATCATCATTACATTTTCCACTATGATATCTAAATAAGTAATAAATAATCTTCAGATACGTTTCAAATACTCACAATATTTACTACAATACGGTTATAAGATAAATAATTTAAATCATATTACAGGAGGTTTATGGTATTGTTACTAATAGCAAAATTTCAATGCTGATCGGTTGTCGGTATATTTAAAATATCATTGTAGGTATTTGTAAAATACTTTTGTAGGTCATTGGTGGTACCATAATTTTTTAATACGCTAAATGATTACGTTAAGCAAAAAAAATTAAATACTAATAATTTATCTGTAAGTAGGTACCTATGTTTCTCTTCACCATCTACAACATCATCAATCATATTGTAGCAACAGATTACCGCATTATACAATACATACTTTCTACAAAACCTACCATGAAAATCTGCAAGTATTTATTTTATAAGGTAAGTACGTAAACATGCCACCTACGTGTAATTCGAATGCGCCTATGAGTTTTTATTTAAACTAATGACTTTCACTTTCTTTTTTTTTTTTTTTGATAAATACCTTTTTGCTCGTCGCCACATGTATTACCAGTCTTTCTATCGGGGAATATCACAGGCTCGCACACGCACTGAATGGACAGACTACCAACACATCTACTCTCGCCTACGGCTCTCGTACAACTGACGTGGTGCGCACGAGATTGTGTTTGTCTGTATGAGTGAGTGAGTGACATATATTCACTCGTTAATAAACGCATACACTACACGGGGCAAACACGTGTTTACTCATTTATCTATAGAAGTAGTCGTGTAAAGTTTAAGATAAGATAGTCAACCAATCTCGTTTCCCCAAAAAAATTTGGCGACCCGAAAAACAATGAAAACAATACCTATGACGATTTTCAGACTTTGTCACCCCATTTTAGACATTTCCACCCCGTCGCACCCCCACAGGGGGGATTTTATGTCACGTCGGCTACGTTTGATTAGAAAATAGTTGTTATTTTCGTAATCAGCGACCCGCTAAACTATAAAAACAATACCCATGACGATTTTCAGACTTTTCCACCCCATTTCACCCCTTTAGGGGTTGAAAATTGAAAAATCCTGAAACACGTGTTTACTCATTTATCTATAGAAGTACTCGTGTAAAGTTTCGGATAAAGTAGTAAAACTAATCTCGTTTCCCCATACAAACTTTGGAACCCCGTTTCACCCCCTTTGGGGATGAATTTTGAAAAATCCTTTCTTAGTGTACCCCTAGACATCATAAGGAACCTACGTGCCAAATTTGGCATCTCTAGACCCAGCAGTTTGAACAAAATTCAACTCATTTTGAAAAAATAATTTCGTGTCCACTATAATTATATTTTCAAATTGCCATTTTCGTAATTGACGTCCCGGAAAACCATAGAAAATTTCCAAACCATAGAAAATCAACACCCATGTTAATATTATGACATTTCAACCCCATAGCACCCCCACAGGGGTGATTTTATGTCACGTCGGCTATGTTGGATTACAAAATAGTTGTTGTTTTCGCAGTCAGCGACCCGATAAACCATAAAAACAATACCTATGAAGATTTTCAGACTTTTTCACCCCATTTTACCCCTTTAGGGGGTGAATTTTGAAAAATCCTGAAACACGTGTTTACTCATTTATCTATAGAAGTACTCGTGCAAAGTTTTGGATAAAATAGTCCAACTAATCTTGTTTCTCCATACAAACTTTGGACCCCCATTTCACCCCTTTAGGGGATGAATTTTGAAATATCCTTTCTTAGTGCACCCCTAGACATCATAAGGAACCTACGTGCCAAATTTGGCATCTCTAGACCCAGCAGTTTGGGCTGTGCTTTGATATATTATCAGTCAGTCACTCAGTTTCTTCTTTTATATATTTCAACCCCATCGCATCTCCACAGCTCGGCTCGGTTATGTTGGTTTATAAAATAGTTGTTGTTTTCGTAATTAGCGACCCGATAAACCATAAAAACAATACCCATGAAGATTTTCAGACTTTTTCACCCCATTTCACCCCTTTAGGGGTTGAATTTTGAAAAAATAATTTCGTGTCCACTATAATTATATTTTCAAATTGCCATTTTCGTAATTGACGTCCCGAAAAACCATAGAAAATTTCCAAACCATAGAAAATCAACACCCATATTAATATTATGACATTTCAACCCCATAGCACCCCCACCCACAGGGGTGATTTTATGTCACGTCGGCTATGTTGGATTACAAAATAGTTGTTGTTTTCGCAGTCAGCGACCCGATAAACCATAAAAACAATACCTATGAAGATTTTCAGACTTTTTCACCCCATTTTACCCCTTTAGGGGGTGAATTTTGAAAAATCCTGAAACACTTGTTTACTCATTTATCTATAGAAGTACTCGTGCAAAGTTTTGGATAAAATAGTCCAACTAATCTTGTTTCTCCATACAAACTTTGGACCCCCATTTCACCCCTTTAGGGGACGAATATTGAAAAATCCTTTCTTAGTGTACCCCTAGACGTCATAAGGAATCTACATTCCAAATTTGGAATCTCTACACCCAACGGTTTGGGCTGTGCGTTGATATATCAGTCAGTCAGTCAGCCAGTCAGGACTTTGAATTTTATATTTATAGATAGAAGTCAAAAATGCTGAAACACACAAACTTTTTAAAGACAATATAGATTTCGATGAAAAATGTTAGGGTTTTTTTTTTTTTATCTTTATTCCTTGGACTTTATAAAGCACTTAGAAACGTCATACAAACTAAATATAAGAAACATGTGTAAATCATTACTACTCTAAATCCGCAGAGCTTAGATTCACTTTCATCACACTATCTTGAATGTGAAAGTGAATTTAAGTGCCAGTTCCGGCGACGGGGCTTCTTGAGAAGAACTGGCAAGAAACTCAAGGCCGACTCTTTTAATTGCCAATATCGTTACATTAAATACAAATACAATCATTAAAAAAATATAATTACAAACAATTACAAACAAGAGCAATTCATTTCCAAATACTTTTATCATTTATGTAATCTGAGATACAATAGTAAGCCTTTTGACATAGTCTAGTTTTGATAAATCTTTTAAATTTACCTATGGATAATTTAAACGCGTCATTTGGAAGTTTATTGAAGAAGCGTATACATTGACCTGGGAACGAGTTAGAGATTTTATGGATTTTATATGGATATGATAAATCATATCAATAATCAGCATGAATTTACTTGAAAATATCTATAGTTAACCTAGCTGACCCGTGCCCGCTTTGCTGAGCGTTTTATGTTACTCAAGAATACTTTCTACTGGTGAAAGAACTTTAGAAATCGTTTGAGTGATTTCAGAGATTACTTTTTTTTTACTACGACGGGTGGCAAACAAGCATACGGCCCGCTTGATGTGAAGCGGTTAACGTAGCCATATTAACGCTAGCAACGTAAAATATCGCTCGCGCGCCGCCACCCCCGCTGCCAAAGCAGCATCATCATCACCAATACGAGTGAGAGAGGTCACCAGAAAGGAAGGATCGTTTCTGGTGACCTCACTCACACACGTTATTTGGCTGCGGTATTATGTGACGTGGAGGCACTTCCCCAGTCGGGCAGCTTAAAAATACGCTATGCCCTACCTCTCTTTTCGCCAGAGCCTCGTCTGTCAGTCAGCAGGGTGCACCACGTGCAGGTGTGGTTGACTTTGGTTCAAAGATGTTGATGAACCACTTACACCCCAGAATGTCTATTTTCTCCTTAAATTTGTGCTAATAGTAATAAGCTTAGTCCGTAGGGACGGATGCGCTCTACCGATTAAACTAAAGATCTATCACAAATATAAACAGAAGTCAGATTTTCGCAATGAAAAAATCCGATGGAAATCGGCTTCAGCTCAGGCGGTAGGTCTCCAGGTTGTACGCTTGTTTACCACCTTAGCGGTAGGTACATAAGATAGATGAGTTCTTGTATAAGATAATAAGTAATTTTACTAGGATTCCGTACTCCCTTTTAGCTACGTAACCCCTAAATAAAAAACGCCAATTCACCCAATAATTTTCGGAATAATCGGAAATGGCTTTTCAAAAATAGTATTAAATGTACTGACATAAAATTTGAACACGAGAAGCAATCTCAGCAAATGGATAACGCTTAGCAGGCCATTTCGCCATTTCGATGCATTTCCGCGTGGAAATTACTATCATTTGTCGAAAGAGGGACGAATACCGCTAAAACCGGTCATAAGATGTTCATTAATCAAGAATGCTTAATATTTATTCAGTGGATACTACAACACCTTGAGACGCGGGTTCAATTTATTTACTACCACTAAGGTGACAAATAAACTTACAACCTGCATGATGGAAAACAGTTATGTCAGCCTAGAGCAATAAATAATATGAAGAATACTATGCTATCGATTTTTTCCCAAGATACTACACTTGGGAAAAAATCGAAATGTAATTCTATGTCGAGGTTTTCCGCAACTTAATATTGTAAAGGTGAAATGGCCATCGTCGTGCTTCGGAGGGTACGTTTAGCCATCGATCCCGGCTGTTGTCATTAGATGTAGTACCCTTTAGATGGCTTAAAAATAATGGCCTCCGCCAACCGGCAGCTGAGCAGCGTGGTGGAGTATGTTCGATTGAGGGGAGCCTCGTATCCCAGCAGTGGAATGAATAAAGGTTGACGACGATGTGGTCATCAGGAGATCCACAGGCTTGTTTGACCCCCAAAGTAACGAGAATGTCATATTTAAATGTGATATATTGTTTGGTGTTTGTTCCTATATGACTGGCTATACTCCGCTCTCCATAGACAACAATATAAAAATTCTTACAAAATTTACGCGCCTATAAATTGTGTAATCTCATGCACCATATATTTTTATACAAGATATCGACATAAAACACGGATGGTACATTCATCCTCGGCCGAAAACACCCAAATTTGGTAACCCCAAAATATGGAAGCCGTAACAGAAACCTGTTTTATTCATATCGTTTAAAAAGACGTCCCTGTCTGTATAAAATTCCGCCAAGCAGCAAATCTCGCTGAAACTGTCTATAAATCTGACCATAAAAATAAATCCCCGCAATCAAATCGCGAACAGCAGAAAAAGTAAGGTTGTTTGTTGCTATCTTACGGAACATACATGAAAATAGCCGAGGAACTATTCTGTTGCCGGATAAAAAGGTTCTCAGACCATGAATATAAATATGTACGGGTGTGGCCTATGTCGCTTAACAGCGCCGCAGGGTTATCAACTAACAGATGCTTAAGCTGTTGTTTGGCTTATATGGTTATAGTTTATGGGATTGTAAATATCAAAGGAATTGTTGAGGAAATTATTAAATGAACTTGGTCTATTGATATGATCTCTGAGATAAAATTGATACATACAAAACTTCAGAAATCATATTACAAATAGTTTTTTCTATCTGATTTTTGTGTAGTGTAGGTACCTACGATACCGGATTGTTGAATCGTAACGTTTTAACTTTAGTTGACCACCTACAAAGTATTCCATGAATTTGGCCACCCTGGTAATGTTCGTTTGGTCTGTAAGTTTAAAAAACAGCCTTTTATCTTAGAATTGATATTTATAGTTCGTTTAATCTGTTCTAATTTGTGTGTTAAGCCTGGTTAAACTCTCATTTTCTTCTAGATTTACTAGAACTTTGGACGACTATTCAGTACACTACTTTAGGTAATAAATTAGATACCTAGCAAATGCGAGTTGAATCTGTGTGAATAGGGTTCATAACAAATGCGAGTTAACAATTTAACATCGCATGACAAGAGCTTCTTTCCATGAAGTCCTATGTTGTGCACGGCATAGTCATGTTGAAGGAAATTTATGTTACTAAACAAACTGAATATTGTGTTGATAAACATTTTCTTAGATCATAAATAGTTCACTCACATAGAATACACTTTGTTGCCCCATACGCAAGCACGGCAACAAAATGTATTCTATGTGAGTACATAGAATAGAATATATTTTATTGCCCCATACGCGTGCTTCACTTTAGAACTATTTATGATGTTAACAATAACCACCCTATAACTATCATAATATCTATAGTTAATATACATATCTACTCAATTATTGTTTTTATAAATCTGCTATGAAGGACGTTCCAACTATTATGTTAATTAATAACTAACCTGTAATTTTGAATAATATTTATTAATTAATAATAGTAGATTATTGCATCGAGCACAAAGTAATTTATTATTGCACCGAGTGCCTGATTTAGAGCCCGAGCGCTAGCGAGGGCTCTAATCTAACAGGCACGAGGGCAATATAAATTACTTAAGGCGAGGTGCATAATCTGCTTTTCTTTCAACTAATACCTATAGGAATAGTAGATAAAAGAAACTCATATCAAACAGTTAAAATAGAAGTTTCTATAACACTGTCGGCTTCATTTAGAATGTTTTCCGGAGTTAATGTGTCGCTAGATGATTCCATTTTAATTCGAAGCCGAAGCACTCAAAATCAGATAGTATCACACTTTTATCGTTTCCAAAAATATTGTCAAGCAAAATTAACAAAGTTCCCGCCAAATCACTTTTTTAAATTTCTTTCATTTTTAACTCAGAGTTAGCAGCAATCATTTTTTAAATTTGGAACAAGTAGGATAGAAACGAATAATACGTACGAAAAAAAAAGTATTGATATCGGCTGGCTGAATAGAGCTAATCCATTGAGATTGGCACCTTTTGGTGCGATTTAAAAAAACTGTGCAATAATGAAATTTCATACATTTTTATTGCTCTAGAGCATTAAAGACTCGTTTTGTACTGAGTTTTTAGTGTGATTGTGATGAAATTAAAGCATAGTTGGAAGAAAAAATATTTATATCTAAAATTTATAATTATACGCACAGCCCTAAAAGCCTACAAGGCAAACAGCAACAGTCTAAGATCATAAAAATGCAAGGAGCCGGAAATGAATACGCCCTGCGCAATATACGTGCCGTGTGCGCGGTACTACCGGACGGCAATATGGATACCGGACGACCCGGACAGCCCGGACGCTCAACAACGGGAATGCACTCACAATTTAGTACAAGCTCCATTCTTTATTAGTCCTCTAAAATGTTTTAGAAGCGGACTGACTCCATTTGGAAGAGTTTCGTGGATGTTTTGTTTGATACTCATTTGTTAAATTTAGGTAACTATGTTATAGTTTATAGTTCAAGTGCTAGAGAAAGCCAAAGTTTAACAGGCACGTACGGAAGTCTAGCTATGAAGTAGCTAATTTGAAGTGTATAAAGTTTCAATGAAGAGCGAAAAGGCAACCAAAAAAAATTTTTTTAACAACAAAATTCAAGGTTATGTTATTATATTGTAGGTAGCTTGACATATGCGCGGACGACCGCAACAGCTACCTATATAGGGATATGCGGCGCTACCAACAAAATGTTGAGAGTTGACCACCAGTTACGCTGCCAGTGAGATCCTCGTAACCTACCACACTCTCCTTTTTTTCCTCGCCCCGTGACTATTTATCTTCTTGTATCTTGTTTGTTTTGTATTGTATCTTGTTTTTGGTAACTAACATCACGGTTGCAGAACCGGTCACTGTGGCGTGGTACTCGAATGAAATAAGACCCATACCGCCTACTTAACTTTGTCTAACAAGTGCTTAGTTATACAATGTTTTGTCATACTTCGTCATCCTCAAACCTTATTCATCCCACCCACGCTGCTCAACTGCGGGTTGACAGAGTGTGTCTGCAATACTTAAGATTAATAGTTAATTGATTCAGCCCCCTTACCACCACCTCTTATTACGATTCAATAACTGAATAGAATGCTTATTCATACCAATGAATAAGCGACTCTATTCAATATGTGTGAAATAGAGTCGCTTTTTCATTGGTATGAATAACCATTCTATCCAGTTATTAAAAAAGATATTGTTTAATTAAACATTCGTTAATCAAGTTAAAGCCTAAAGAACCGTAACTAACTATTACAGTTACATAAAAAAAATCTTAGGAGTTGATCGGCTAGGGAAGCATCGTAAATGGCCAAACTTATGGTACGGTAGTTATTGTCAGAAGCTCACCATTCACTTTTAATCCTAAGCTAATCTCAAACACAATTTTTTACTTATATTTTTTGTTTCATTTCTTTTCTTCCTTGTTTTCTATTTCTTTGTAAATATTTTATTTGTAAATATTAAGTTTAGTATATAGATCGTAGCATAGTTTAAGTTAATAAATAAAATGTTAATTCAAATAAAAAAATCTCAAAGGTATGCTTAATCTATCTAACAAATTCCTGGTGAAAGAGAAAGAATGCATAGAAAGAGCTCTGCGAAAAAGAATCGCTTGAATTCTATTCTATACATAAGTGGGAGAAACATCACTTCTGAGACGTTTTCTTCCACATCCATGCTTTCATTACCACTAACATGCTGTGGAATGAACTGCCTGTTGAGGTTTTCCTAGGAGACTACAGCATGGGGTTCTTCAAAAAGTGCGTGAAAAGGTTTTTACAGGGTCGGCAACGCGCATGTGATGTCACCGTAGCCTATGGACGTCTGTAACACCAGAGGGTGTTACAGACGTCCATAGGCTACGGTGATTACTTCACATCAGGCGGGCTGTATGCTAGTTTGGCAAGTTAGTGGTATAAAAAAATATAGATTACATGTAATACATAACTAATTATTATTATAGAGTCTAAATAATATACTAATCTTATTATTATAATAGACTAATCTTATTATTACCTACATTAAGGATACTGAGGTAGTGTAGCGCTTAGAAACTTAAGCGTAAACCTTACATAGTAACGTGTTTAGTTTACTGTCCTAAATACGTGTCACACCCGGGCCAATTAGGTCAGTACAGTACATGACACATTACAGCGCATTGTCAACGGCCAGCCCAATAAATTAGTTTTGATTAGCCAACCGTTACTTTTTGATAGGACAAGCCCAATGCTCACTGACGCCGAAAGAGGTGTTTGCTAGATTTATTACCTTCCATTTCGATTTGTTTACTCAGTTGTTCAGATCCAATTACTTGGCACTGTTTCTGTACTTAATTAAAGGGACGCTTGATTACTCGCCCGCTGTGGGGCTTTGTATAATTGCTATTGTTTAGCAAATGAAGACAAATGAAACTTTAATTTAATGACACTGTCTCATTCAAACGCACGGGAGAAGAAGTCTTGTTCGCGGCTGCACGCGTTTGTTTCAAGTATATTCCCCTTCATACTCATAACAATCGTTCAATTATACACAAAAAGTATGTACTAAATCTAAGTTTAGGAAATAGATTGCTTAAAATTAATTGCGGTTAACGTCGAGGGTAGATATTTTCGATTGTTAATTTATTCAATGAGATTTTAAATTGTATAGAATATGTAACCTTTGTTTTCTGCTGACTATACAGAGTGAAATACAGAGTGAGTGAGTGAAGTACACTTGGACACGGCTAGTCAGTTAGTACTAGCCGACAAGCCATGTCCAAGACATACACGCACAATATAATACACAATACTTGAAAACTAAAACACGAGGTGTCTTTATTGTATGTACTTTTGATGCAATTCGGAACAGTTTACTTGCAATTTAATATAATCATATAACATTCAACCAGCATACAACCAGGACATTAGATTGTATAGTAACCAATTACAACCCGTGTGAAATATTTCCTGTACCACGGTAACGTATCTTTTTTTTATACTACATCGGGTGACAGACAAGTATGTGCTGCTGATGCGTAGCGGTTGCCGTAGCTATATAAACGCTCGCAACATAAAATATCGCTTTAACTTTAAATCTTATTAGACTCTTTAAGTAGTGCCTTTGTTTTGACGTAGTCTTGGTTGTGAATCGGCAAGATCGTTAGAACTATTTTATGAACCTTCATACTTAAAGGTCTTCTTGAAGGATGACACAGAAACTAATTTGAAATTCATTCATGAGCTATGAATATGTATTGATGAAGTTGACTGAAGATTTATTGATAAATATTCAATTTACAACACAGCAAATTTTTGTACACAGTATTCCCCACAAACCAATTTCCGTTTTTAGGCAGTTGTGGGAAATATATTTTCAATTTGGTCTACAACCGTGAGTAGGAGTAAAAAATACAAATTATTCAGTTCCCTACGGGAGACTTCAAACCGGAGACGTAGCCCAATGAGACGCACCCAGCTATATAGTGTATGTATATATATTTGCGCCTTCCACTCTATGACTTTCCTCTCCCATCTGCCATCGCGTTTCCTTACATATTTATTTCATTTCTTGATATCCATTTAGATTACAGTCATATGCTCTCTTCTGTAATAATCCGTGTGTAATAAGCAAAAGCAAAAAGAACCGAAACCGTGCCGTAAACAATTAGGTAAAATTATTTACCTGCGACACTCTCTGGAAAGCATTATCTGGATAGTTATTAATTACATTTTGATATTTGTAATAAGCATTTTAAAACCTTATGCGGTCTGCATAAGAATCACCTCAGTTACAGTAAATGCGCCTTTTGAATGATATCTTACGCTTCTGCCTGCTTGAGAAAGGATTTCAATCAGACGGCTAGCTCTTTTTTCTACTCATATAATTAAATATAAGTAGCTCTTTGCATTTCCTAGTTTAGGTGTCGAGGAGATATGTGTATCATGGTATGTGTGGGATTTGATCGTGAGGCAGTGTCAACACTGCGTCCGCCATATTTTCGATGCGGCGGGATTTTTTAATTAGTTTTGTGTTTTTCGTGTGTTTCGAATAATTGCCAGCAGTGCACATACACTGTGTGTATATATTTATTAATCTGATCCTGGTGAAGTTGTGTTGATAGGTGCTTATTAAAATGCCGCTAAGCGCTCGTGCTTATCTGGATTTGTTGATGTTGTATGCAGAATGCAACAACGGCAATGAAACAAAACGGCAATAAGAAACAGATGTCTTCCGCCGCATCCAGAGAATCCTTAAATGATTCGAAGAGTATATGACCATGTCTCAAATAAATTAACAGACCAATCCTGCCTCGTACCACACTCGTACAGTTGTTACTCGCCTTAGGGTTGTCAGAAGTGAGAAAATGTTTTATTTTGAAAACGAAAACTTACAGCGAAATATATGTTTGTAATTTTTTAATATTTTTTTAAGAAATAAGTTCTATTACTAATCGACTAAACAGCGTTAATACGAGTATAACACCATATTACTAACCCAGCATATATTACTCGGCAGGAGGCGGAAAGCAAAGGATCGCATACACCGGAAAGCATTGTGAAACTATTATAACAGGGGATAAATAGTCTGATAATGATAAAATAAAACATTACCAAATCACGTCGTTACAATCTATACAAATAAAATAGATATCAATAGGCAAAATAATGAAAAAATGACATAAAATAGCATCACAAAAGTAATGGATAATAAAACCTAAATTCTGAAACCATTCCAAATTTTCTCTTCGGCATCTTTGACAAATGAAAATGAAAATAGTTTGCAGAAGCACTTTAATTAGCCGGCATTCTTCGTAATTTGTTTGGGCACGTCTCAAGGTTTGCTCCCGCGGGGGCTGTAACTCGATTCTCTAATGCCGGTGAGAGAGTGGCATACTTTTAATTGGCCGTAACTGCGTTTTCCTGCAAGCATTATTAAATCAACGTAGAGTAGCGCTCTCGGCTTGGAGCAACAAATAGTCACTAAAAACAATATGTTGAAATAAATATATGTTGCCATTTTCAGGCTTTAATAAACGACAAGAAGTTAAACTAGGTAATTAAAGAACTACTAACCTAATTGCGGTACATAAAAAAATATTGCTATTTTTGATCTGTTAGTCATCTTAAGTTTTATTTACAATATTTGTTATTCCAAAATACTTTCAAACATAACTTATATACCTACATTTTTGAGATCGTCTCTTAAAATTATTTATTTTCATTTCCCACTTGGTATATCACCAAGTGGGATATGAAAATAAAAGAAAAAAAAACCGGCCAAGTGCGAGTCGGACTCGCGCACGTAGGGTTCCGTACCATTATCTATAAAAACGGCAAAAAATCACGTTTGTTGTATAGAAGCCCCCCTTAAACATTTATTTATTTTTAAAGTGAATATATGTAAAACTAAATATTATGTGAGTATTTCAAACGTCTACCTATTGCCGTTATAAATTGCGAGCAAAAACGAGCAAAAAATCAGGTTTGTTGTATGGGAGCCCCCTTAAATAATTATTTTATTCTACTTTTTATTATTTGATGTTATGGCAGCAACCGAAATACATCATCTGTGAAAATTTCAACTGTCTAACTATCACGGTTCATGAGATACAGCGTGGTGACAGACGGACGGACGGACGGACGGACGGAGACGGACGGACGGAGACGGACGGACGGACGGACGGACAGCGGAGCCTTAGTAATAGGGTTCCTTTTTACCCTTTGGGTACGGAACCCTAAAAATGACCCAATTTCGTGCAAAAAATCCTCTATTATCATTTTCTATAACTTGTTGTAGTCAGTGACACTTGCGTTATCGAAATGTATCTAACGACATTTTATTCATCAAAATTGATTTTGTCATTCAGCAGCTATAAGGCAACGTATGTAGAGAATAAGTAATATCGGGTAACATCGGGTCGGGCATACATACTTACATTCGTACAGGTCATACATAACTCTCTAGCAACAGAACTTAGAACCGTTTTTTTTATAAAACTACTTCAAAAACAAGCTAAGTTAACTAGGACTTACAGGTTACAACGTACTCCCTTTACGCAGCAATATTTTTGAGTCGAGATAAACTAGTTAGCCTAACTAGATGCCGACACGGACCTTGTTTATAACTCCTGGACTCGGGCGGAACAACTTACTTAGTGCGAGCGAGAGCGGAGTAGACAGTACTCAACAATTGACCTACCTACTGGACTAGAGTGAAATATCCGTATACCATAATGTTTTTATATCTGTGGTATTTACATTAATCTGTATATATTTTAAATGTCTGCTACTACATAGTTAATTGATGTTGGTGTTATTTTAAAGTCAAATTTGTAGTGTAGTTAAATCGCCTATCTTTCTCTACACTAATCTATATATATGTACATTATTCCTAGTTACAGCTTCCGCCTGCGGCTTCGCCCGCGTGAATGTCGGTTACCCCACAAAACTTTTAGTCATCCATCGGGAACAGCTCATTTTTTCGGGATAATAATAATCAGAAATTTGTATGACAGCTATTACGTTTTTGTAGCTAGTGCTGTAACAAAAGTTATAGTATTTTTTATTGTTTCTCCAGTGGTAATATTTATTACAGATAATTTTATCTTTTTAAAATGAACTTTCCCACAAAAGTTTGATCAACCACAAAATAAGACAGGCGTAAGTTATTAAAATGAAAAATCAATGATAGTTGTAGTTTTGTGTATTTTACTTGGTCAATAATATTTGGGGCAATAGTATTAGCGTAATAAATACAAGCGACGTCGTGAACATAACTAGTAAGTTTGAATGTAAGAGATACTGACTGATACTACTCGTACGATTTAAAAAAATAATTTACCAGAAGGCCAAATCTCATATTCATTTTACGACCGCGGAATGAAAGTACTGGACCATATTTGATTTAATTAATTAATTATTATCAATCTTATTGTTGGCATAATAACATTCTTAAAAATAAATCTTATTGTTGGCATAATAACATTCTTACTTTGTATAATTTTCGATCATATTTCGTTAATAATCCCACTTAAATTAGACTTTGAAGTTTCATATTGTGATACGAGAATAGCAAACTTGACATTTGTGAAATAGAAACTGGATTGAAACTGAATTTTGACTACATTGCAATTAAGAGAATTGTCCCTCTGTATGAAGTATAGTCAGCGAGACCCACCATTGCCATATTACTATGGGCTATAAAATATTACGCAAGTGAAGCCACGACCACAACTAGTTGCCTATGAAAATATATCGACTATAGGCATTTTTTTCCAAACTGCACAAAAAATTGTATAAAAATCTAAGTAATAATTTAGTTGGTCGTGTCCTCTTGATGACGGGCCCAGGTTAATTGCATAGTTCTATACGTTACAGGCGGCTCGGGCTGAGCGGAAACGCGTTTATCGAGCATCGGTCATTGTGTTAGTGGAACCGCTCAGGCGAGCTCGCTGTAATTACATCAGGGAATACGGCTCTACGACCACCTACCGACGCTCCCTGTTTTTACCCTTTCTGGATACACCTACCGACCTCTCTAGCGATATCTGGGAAAGGGTAATAAAAGCTAACACTGTAAAGAGATAACTTTGTTACCGTAGTTTTTGCCGAAAACTATTCAGGATGAACGGAACGTAAAATAGAGGTTAAAAAATTTAAATAACGGCGGGATGCGGATAGGGAAGGTTTTCCGGGTCCCCGACATCAACACATAATTCAACATAAGATTAAATGCCTCTTGGACTGCCCGCCGGAAGGCCTGTCCTCCATTAGACAAGAGGCCCTGTAAAGATGGACCTTTCTTTTATAAAAGCCGGCTTACAAATAACTGCGAACCCACTTCCTTCAGTTCATCGTCCTACAAATGGCAAAGTTAAATAGTAGATTGATTTGGTAAAGTTTTACCTATCGTTTTGATTATTTATTTATTTCTTGGAAGGCATACAGGCTAATACATTATATTATAGAGAATATAAGATAAGATACTTAAAACATTTATAAGAACGTATTGCCGATAATTGGCTTCTACGTGTAAATATATTAATTACTCTGAGCTTCGTAATATTTATTGATTAATTGGAAGATAATCTATTGTCAGTTATATATATAAAGCAGTAATCTTACAGATTACCTTATATTATTATATTTTTGAAGAATTATTCACATATATTTGGGGTGTAAGTGGTTCATCAACATCTTTGAACCAAAGCCAACTTCACCTGCACGCGGTGCACCCTGCTGACTGACAAACGAAGCTCTGGCGAAAAGAGAGGTAGGGAGCGTAATTGTAAGCTACCCGACTGGGGAATGTACCTCCACCTTACAGAATACCGCAGCCAAATAACGGTTCCCTTGAGAGCTGTTGTGTTCCTGCGAGTGAGTGAGGTCACCAGAAAGGAAGGAGATGCTGCGATGGCAGCGGGGGTGGCGGCGCGCCAGCGATATTTTATGTTGCGAGCGTTAATATGGCTATGGTAACCGCTTCACATCAGGCGGGCCGTATGCTTGCCTGCCACCAAACAAAGTATAAAAAAAAAAAAAAAAACATATTGAAATTGGGATTGGAATGATTAATCGAGATAAGAAATTACTTATTCAATGAACTTTTGATGTACCTAACTAAAAAGATATATTTAGTTTTGTCTCTAAAAACATAAAATATCGATATTTTATCGATATATTACTCTTTTGTCTGATATATCGATATCGAGGTCAATCGATATTTTATTTTCACCTTGTATCTGACTAAGTGTGACATGTGCCGTAAAGCTACTTCTAAGGAAAAAAAGTTAATGAACAAATAACATCGGTGGAAATTTAAAAATTAAAGAACTACTATACATATATATATTATAGAAAGACGGCAACTAGTATAATGTTCGTAATGTAATGAAATTAAAAAAAAAAACTCAAATACCTGTCAATTTAATTATTTATAAAAATTCTGATAAATTATCAAATAAATTTGAATACTAAAACTTGGATAATTTTATTTAATTGACTAAATTGGTATAACGTTACGGAATTTCCAGAGTGAGGAAGTGCACTAAAAGTTGCATATAAATTTATAAATCTTTTTTATAACTAAGCAAAAGTGTACAAGAGACTTCTATAATTACGTATTTTGATGTTGAAGTTACATAAATGTGATAGTATAACAAAGTCGACGAAGTGTACAATATATGAGTAGGCTTAAACGCGCGGTTATAAACCGCACTTACTGACTGACGCGGCTCGAAAGCGGAACTGTAAAAGCAACTAAGGCGCAGGCCACACAGAGCAGATCGAAGTTTGCTTCGCTTCATTCATGTCATACACCTATGAATGAGAGATAACATCGAGTTCGCCAGCTTGCAAATTCGCAACGCTGGTAAACGCAACGAAGTATGAAAACACCAAGTAGCGACAAAACATACTAAGCGGTGGCTATATTTCATGTTGCGAGCGTTAATGTGGATACGATAACCGCTTCACATCAGGCTGGCCGTATGCTTGTCTGCTACCCGACGTAGTATAAACAAAATTGGTTATCTGTGTAGTCGGACGATTATTTTACGTGATAACACCATAAGAAAACATCGGCCGATAGAGTCGAAGAGAGATAGATGCGTCACAAGCCGAAATCTTAGACCAATTTGTGCCTCTCTATCGCTTGTTCCGCGCTCTCGCTTGCACGCTCAGATTAGCTGGAACTTGCCAATGACTCATGCTTTTTCGTGCGTGCAGCCGGCGTTCATCGATTTATAAGAAGTTATCTTGTCAAAAGCTACGTTTCGCTATGTTCTCGATGTGGCCTGCACTAAACGCAGCCGCAGCGCCATAGTAGCGCCATTCACATTGATAGGGCGGCAACGTGTCCATTGTATCGTCTCCGCACACGAACGGACACACATAATCAATTCCTGGGATTTGCAACACCGGCCCCGGCTCGGCATCTAGATTGTCCCCACCTCATACACCCGGTATAGAAGCCCGATAGGTGATTATCAGAGAGCCCCGGTAAGTGGTATGCGTTCGTTCGTTTTAATTAAGCTTTGTCGTCACTCGCCCATTATTTGAATCAGGGCGACCGTAATGACGTTAATCCCTCAAACGTGAAGTTAACAACAGATCCACCAGGTTCATTTTCGTCACTCGCCTATGTGTGAATTCGCTTTAGTTAAAGTAAAATTTTTGGTGACTTTTTTGTAATGTTTGTACGTCGGTCATTTCGTCGGTTTGCACTTGAATATATTCTGACGCTGTTACAGAGTAATGAATTAACTTAGTTACTGCACGGACCGTAAAAAGTTTATATATCTACGCAATTACATACATATCGGTGAATTTTTTTCTATCGGGTGTTAGTCGGGGTTCGAAAAATAACAGAGTATATGTATACATATATCGTACACAACAGTTTTTTCGAAGCAACTATGCTATTATTGTTAACTGTTTTCGGGGTATAACTTCGTTGTCAACATTATTCATCCCACTGCTGGGATATGGGTCACCTCTCAATCGAACTGATTTAGAGCATACCTACTCCACCACAATGCTCAATTGCGGGTTGGTGGAGGCCAGTGATATCAAGCCGCCTAAAATCCACTGACTTGGCTTAACGACTGTCATCTACTGACAACAGCCGGGACTGATGGCTTAACGTGACATCCGAAGCATGAAGGTAGGTACTCAAGATAAATAAACCCATCCATGGACAGGCTACGGCCTACGTTGTTTAACCTGTGTGTTCGATTAGAGTGACAAGCGCAACGACGCCATCGAGCACCTCTATTGTATAGGGTTATAATTTATCAAAGATTATAAGAGAAAATGGCAATGTTCATCCCTGAACCAGCTGATTGCATATAAAGGAATTACCGGCATTTCTGGGATTACCTACTGTGCTTTCTAGATGAACTGCTATAGGTACAATAAATATCTTCATGACGAAGGAGGAGATCGATGACGTCGCGTAACAATCTAATCGAACACGCAAGGTAAGTAACGTCGACCATAGCCTGTACATGGATGGGTTTATTTATCTTGCACATCGAGAGTAGTATGCTCTAAATCTATTCAATTGAGTTAAGTAGCAGTGTCCCAGCATTGGGATGAATAAGGGCTGACTACGATTAAGACAATAAATATCGCACTCCGCCGCAAGCCGCGGATAAACACGTGGTGGAGTATGGTCTAAAACAGTGGTTCCCAATCTTTTTTGTTAATGCGGACCACTACGAGAATTTTGTTGCGTGTAGGGTGTATAAGTCCATTATTCTATAACTCGAGATTTGAGTATTTTGTATAATAGTGGGAAATCTCTTTCATTATAAGTTTATAACACGGACCATAATTTACCTCTCAAGGACCACTGGTGGTACGCGGGCCACCGGTTGGGAATCACTGCTCTAAAACCTACAATTATATGATATGGTTTGCATAACGGTTGCTATAAGTTTGTAATGGCTCTGTGACCAAGCGACATCAGACCGTTACTATGACACAAACGCAACGCAAGGTATATGAGCAACGAAGTTTCCTCATCGAAGTTTCCCCCGGCCGCCAGCTAATAGCACTAGAAAATGAACCGCACGGATACTATATGTAAAGTCAGCTACATAAACCTGACTATGGGCACAGATGCATAACGGTTAGAAAATTTGTATACATTTTAGAATAGGTTTATATAAAAAATAAAATAAATATTACTGGAGAATTTACGCAGCACCATCTAGTTCCAAATTAAGCGTAAGGCTTGTACTATGGGTACTAGACAACTGATAATTGTACTTATATACATTTTTTTTTTGTAAATACATAGTTATAATACATAGAAAACACCCAATAAGATTAAAATACGCCGGTTTCATATGATGACATATTTCGATGTCGGTCTGAAAAATGTATCGTACATTGTATTTGTTTCACCGTTTGCATTTTGTTCAAAAAACATTGCGTGTTAAATATTTTTTAGTTAATCGTCATCGACAAACGAATGGATTTGGTATTAGTTTTACTTGCGTTTTATTGCGTTATGTAAAACGAAAACGGATACGAGGCTGTAAACGAAACGGGTTACGAAATGTACACAGAATTCATAGTGAAAAAAAAAAATCATTTTTATTATTTTTTTTTGTAGATAATTTTTTATCTATTTTCACCCCCTTTCAGGGTTACACGTTATCCCGGGACCCACCTTATATTGTACCTATTACATTTTTTTTTAGTTTTGTTTATTAGTCTTACAATTCTACTTATTACATACTATAATATATATATAGACATTTGATACTCTTTCACGTGCAAACGGCTAAACTGATTCAGATGAAATTTAGCATACATATGGAATATGTTCTAGATTAACACATACGATACTATTTACCAATGTTTATGCAGGGGGGAACCGCGGGTAGAAGCACTAGCTTCTGTATGTACTAACATACACATAAGATTATTTATTCGAAGAGCTACGATAGAAGCTCTTCGAAATATCGTGGCGTGTGTCAGTCGAGTCGATCACTCATGTTAAGCAATATCGACTGTAGACTGTCTATGGATGGGTTTCTTTATCTCAAGCTCCTTCGTGCTTTAGATAGCACGTTAAGCCATTGGTTCTGGCTGCTGTCATTAGATGACAGTCATTAAGCCAAGCCTTTGGGCGGCTTGAAAACACTTGCCTTCAATAATCCGCAGTGAAGCAGCGTGGTGGAGTACTGCTGTAAACACAGTTTCAATAGGCTAGTTGCCAATGTTACAAAATTATAAAAACTCTCTATCAGTAACGTAAAATACATAAAACTAGAACGATCTGCGTTCTTAAAATTTTAATAACTTATGTCCGACGTGTTTTATGTTCGATTAAAGCTTTTTTTTTATACTACGTCGGGTGGCAGACAAGTATACGGCCCGCCTGATGTAAAGCGGTTACCGTAGCCATATTAACGCTCGCAACATAAAATATCGCTCGCGCGCCGCCAACCTCGCTGCCATCGCAGCATCTCCTTCCTTTCTGGTGACCTCACTCACTCGCAGGAACACAACACAAGGGAATTGTTATTTGGGCTGCGATATTCTGTGAGGTGGAGGTACATTCCCCAGTAGGGTAGCTTATAATTACGCTTCCTACCTCTCTTTTCGCCAAAGCTTCGTTTGTCAGTCAGCAGGGTGCACCGCGTGCAGGTGAAGTTGACTTTGGTTCAAAGATGTTGATGAACCACTTACACCCTAAGTTTGGTGTGAAAGTCCATTTTAAAGATATGAAATTATAAAAAATAAATATAACCATTGTAGAAACAATAAAAAATACTATAACTTTTGTTACGGCACTGGCTACATAAACGCAATATTTAACATAGCTGTCGTACAAATTTCTGATTTAATGCATATAAAATAGCAAGGTGACGTCATAACGTGTGGCCGTATGGAGCGTTTTCGGGATAGCCCAAAATGGTGATCTTCAAGTTATCATATCTCGAGAAGTTTTTATGCAATCAAAGTAATTGTTTCACCTATATTTATATTATTGTGACGTCTTTAAATAACAAATCGAAAAAAATGGGATACAAGCCTATTGAAGGTATGATGAATATCGATTGATGCAGAAGATTCTTTGTTCTAATTCTCAGGTAAAAATATTTATCTTTTTTTGCTAACTATGCAAATAGTACACTCATCAAAAATTTAAACAACTACCATGTGACTCGTACGATATTGTTTAAAAAAATACAAAATAAAACAAACATGACCGTTAAATAAATTAATCCATCTGCTATAATTTGCAAAGGGTTTATTGAAGGTACATAGCAGGCTTCAACTACCAAATCCCTCACAAGTCTCACAACAACTCGTTTCATGTTCCCGTCCCTATTGATTTATTTAGCTAATTTATATTCGAGGCAGAACGTTTCATATTTTAGGGTTGAGATATAATTGGATGCACAGCGGCTGCATCTGAATGCAGCTTTGAGCCTTGGCACCAAGCCACGACTTTGCATAATTTAATGTTCAACTAATAGATATATTGGAATGTCAAAGTTATTTTTTCGCTCAGAGGAAAACAATAAATGCTGAGATCAGTTTCGAAATTTAATTTCTACAAAATAAATACGAATAAATTAAATTACTGTTTTGACTTCATTTTATGCTGACTTAGTACGTACGATGCGTCCCGTCCTCACTGACATATTTATGTAGCTCGATGCGTACACGTCGTACATCGAGTAGACAATTGCGTTAGCAAAATTGAGTTGAAGAATTTATTACATAAAATCGTTCAAACTGACACACTTGACATTACCTGTAACAAACAAAAAAAACAATAAGTATATTAATTAAAGCTAAAAGTAATACGATACTCAGCGTAGTTAACTAGCTTAATTAGGATTTAAATAGACAGCCTAGACTTTGAATAAACCTTTCAACAAACCACCTGAATAATCAGGCAATACGTCTAACTAATATTGGAAATAAGTATGTATACTACAAAACACAAGAGACGAACTTCTTAGCTTCCATGGATTCACCGTGCGGGTGCCGGGTCCATCGTGTGGCAGAGAGAGAAACCCAAGCAGATCCCGAGACTTGTGACACGGGTGTAGGTTTAAGGGGCCCCTTTCCGACGTACATCAACACTCACCTTCACTACTTGTGTTTCTCTCCCTGCCCTGCCAAATCTGGTATGAACCTGCTAATGCAGCTTTAGATACTCGTTCTAGTATAGAACTTACTGCACTTCTGGACAAGCCAAGGTCTTTCAGCAGGTTATAGAGAGATTTTGCTGGTTTACCTCTCGCTCCTACTTCTACAGCGTATAGATTAACTACATAGCCGCTTTTTGTTAATTCGTTTAGGAGGTCATAATATTTGTTTTGTTTTATCGCGTGGTCTTTGGGTATGTTAGTTTCCCACGGTACGGTAAGCTCTACAAGTACTATACGTTTTGTAGCTCTGGAGAAAAAGAAAATGTCCGGTCTGGATGATATAAAGAAAAATCGACACCGTAAACTACACTAAAGCAGGGACGCTATTTTTTCCATTTAATAAACTTTACCAAATTACATTACGCTTCATGCAAGCCGTCATAAGTAGATACATATTTCAGTTTATTATTCATAGGCTCGTTCAGTCAAATACCGATCAGATGGAAAACGGCCATTTCCATCAATGAATAATTTATAAAAAGTATTAATAAAAATAAACTCTATGAAACTGAAATTGTGCGCACAAATTGAAAGTGTTGATACAAATATTTGTTTTACGATATGAACCAGAAAGTTACTTGTTTTAGTACTTTTATTCTAAACAAAAGTGCGGCTAAACAGATCCCAAAGCTTGTTTAAATAAGCTACTAGTTAACATAATATGTGCTACGATATTCAATATGAATGAAAATTTAATTAATACTGAATGTGGCCTAAATTTTCAACATCCATAGTTAGAGCTTAATTGAAATTTGTTGGTCCGCCAAAACGATTACTGAGCATTGATATTTTAATTGTTTATGATAATTAGTTGAACCTATATCTATATCATAAAATTATTTCCGTCACGAGAATATCTAATTCTTATCATAAAATATAGAAACGTATTTCTTTTGCATTTTTATTTTCCCAAGATGACTTCTTATAACGGAACAGCAACAGGCAAACTGAATTGATTTCAATATTCTCTGTACACTTCGCCTTAGATATTTTTCGTCCCTGTTCTACATTTTACATAAACTAATTTCCTTGGCAATATTGGTCTTGCGACAGTTCTGTAGGCACGGCCGCCTCCCTCAAAAAGAAACTCTCGAGTCGGGCCTGCGACGACCAAATCAAATCACTCGACCTTATCGATCTCTTCGACAAAACTTACAAATAAGTTTTCTTATTTGCTATTAAGTATACATTTAGCTTATATCGCTAGGTTCGTCAGCATTTACATTTCACAATGTGAATACTCGTACAATTTAAGAGAACGCAAAAAGGTTTAATTCTATTACCTACGTAAATACTACAGAATTAAGAATACCTTTAATAATTTTGTAACCTAGAATCGACTAAGATATTAAGAGAAATAGTGTACGTACGTAGTAACTGTGATATTGTTATATTTAGGTACTCATGGACCGGACCCAAAAAGGACACTAATTATACAAATTTAGAAGACATATAACATGAGTCTGACAAGTGGTTTATGTATACCGCATAGGAGATATTTTTTATAGTATTCGACATTATACGAGTATATATAGAATTCGACATTATCGAATAGTCGTGTCATTATTTTAAAATATTGTTTAATTTAAGAGCCCTATTACATTTGCACGCTGACGAGCTCTCGCGCAGTACTAATCCCGCGAAGGCCGCCGGTGCATCGTTTTTTGTAGTAATTTTGAAGTTATATTTATCGTTTTTATTGAAATAAGATAATAAATTCATGCTACAAAGTTTATTCATCATGAAGTAACAATTATTCTCGTATACATTTTGCTAAATAATATTATCTTTTATTCGAGAAATTAACAGTTTACTTAAAGCGATTTTCGAAGTATTTTTTGGTTAAAAGAATGTTTTTTTTCTATATTAAATCAATGATATTTCAAAACTCCGAGGCCGCTATGTACTATACGACTATATAACAAATAACATTCTATTTTTTTATTTCATTTGTTTGGAACAGCCACTCAAACGTCCTCGGGACGCGGGTTCCCCAAACAAAAAAGCTTCGCGCGTCCGGGGAACTCGCGTCCCAGAGAAATTTCCAAAAAAAAAAAAACAATTTTTCAAAAATTTTTTGTTCCCACTTCGCTTTGTCCAAAGCCCTGAAAATTCTACTAAAAATAAGATGAATATAGTCGGCTACGTGGTAGAAATTTAAAAACAGATACTGGCAATACAAAATTTCTAAAAAAAACAAAAGTTTTGTTTATTATTGTCAAGTTTTCTGCGCGCCGCCATTAATGTTGGCGGTCGGCTCGGGTATTTTAGATAATTATTGTGATTAAAGTGTTTCTTTCTACGGTTATTATATATCAAAAGAATCGTTGTGATGTGTACTTCGTGTGTGTGTTTAGATAAATGAGTTTCGAAACACTCATGTTTAACTATGAACACGAAAAGTGGCCGCCGTACTGCGCATTGCAATGGCGGCGTTGTGTTTGTTTGTTTACATTAATTAATATGCTATTTTAGTGATTTAAAAGCAAGAAATAGGTGTAATAGTGTCTTGTGAACATATAACAAATAGTTTTTAACAGTAATATAGTGGGATGTGTAAATAATGACATGTTATGTCAGCGCGGCCGCCGGGTTTCGTCGTGATTTTTGTATGGAGACGAATCCGTGACTGGTGAGTAGTACTGATACTATTTATTTTATTTCTCCACGCTGTGTAAATCTACGAAAGATATTAATATGTAATTTTAAAGCTGAAATAGTGTAGTTTATTTCAATATAAGTCTGATTGCTTCGAAATGAAAAGTTTATTGATAAAAACTTGTTCGAAAAAAAATTTTCGAGCAAAATGTTGATATACTTGACTTTTACTTTGTTTATTTTTTACTTTAGCTTCAATTATAGCAATTTGTGACAATGTAGTCTCATTCTGTATATTATAAGCTATCCATAGGTATTTTTTATTTCAATATAGCTGTAGTATTACGCCAGTTATAACGATTTTCGTTTGCGTCCGCGGCCGCTCGTCCGTATTTTGGGCACAAATTTATCCCGTGGACGTCTAAGTGATTTTTTTTTCGAGGGGGAGACGTGTCAGTGGGTAGTACAATCAAGGAGCTCAAAATAGTGAATGCGCGCATTTTATAAAAAAAATTCTCTGCAATTTTGGGTTTATTTAAAAAGTTAAGCAAAATTTACAAAAAGCGAAGCCGCTACGTACTATGCCAATAGCTATTCTGTACTATTCAATAAGTCAACATTGTTAATGTATTTTTGTTTCCGAGATCAAGATCGCCAAAATTGGCCAATTTACGCAATAATCACAGTCAAAATGTAATATGGCTCTAATGACTTTTTTAAATAAGTGATGTTATGTATATGTCACTTCGGCCTCATGTTACGATTAAAGGTAGCTGTGAACATAAACCTAACTTAAGTCTGTGATTAAGGTTTTCTTTAGAGCAGAGACTAAAGTTGAGATAATTGTTTATACTTATATTGTGATAAAATTTGCGTTGTCCCATTTAATTTTAGTCGGTTATCGTGCACATGTACCGAAACGCAACAGCTAAATATTTTTAATTTATAACATATAATAGTTAAAATACATATATTATGGACGGTTTATCAATATAGCTGAATTAAGTTAGGTTATGCTAGTGATCATCAGATGATTACAAAAGCAATCGCATGTCGAGCCTTCTTCAGTTCGCTATTATAAGCACAAATATTATTTGTGCTTGCGATAACCAAAATCCAAGCAAAATACAAGCAAAATAATGAATAATGAACGGTTTATAAACATATTATGTTTATAAAATATATATATATATAAGCACAAATATTATTTGTGCTTGCGATAACCAAAATCCAAGCAAAATACAAGCAAAATAATGAATTATGAACGGTTTATAAACATATTATGTTTATAAACCGTTCATTATATAAGGGGCTGTGGGTACACTTAAGGTCAAACGGCTAAATATAGAAGAAACTAACATAACTAACAATAGGTCTCTCGAAAATAACCCTAAGTCTAGCCGACTAAAATTAGATTTAAATTTACACCTACTATAATAATGTCAACAGCTTTAACGATTTTGACGAATAAAACTAGGGCAAACTATTATTTACACTGTAACTAGAGTAAGTATTTTATTTTGTTTCAAGAAATCCATGAGACAGAGACTTATTATCTACGAATTAAAATTTTAAGAACGATCTGCGTTCTTAAAATTGTAATAACTTATGTCCGACGTGTTTTATGTTCGATTAAAGCTTTTTTTTTTATACTACGTCGGGTGGCAGACAAGTATACGGCCCGCCTGATGTAAAGCGGTTACCGTAGCCATATTAACGCTCGCAACATAAAATATCGCTCGCGCGTCGCCACCCTCGCTGCCATCGCAGCATCTCCTTCCTTTCTGGTGACCTCACTCACTCGCAGGAAGACAACACAAGGGAATTGTTATTTGGCTGCGGTATTCTGTGAGGTGGAGGTACATTCCCCAGTCGGGTAGCTTACAATTACGCTGCCTACCTCTCTTTTCGCCAGAGCTTCGTTAGTCAGCAGGGTGCACCGCGTGCAGGTAAAGTTGGCTTTGGTTCAAAGATGTTGATGAACCACTTACACCCCAAGTTCTCAAGATTTAATCAATTCTATAATTGCCTGTACATGTAACATTTTGGGGTGTAAGTTGATTATGATCATCTTTGAGCCAAAGCTCACGTGTATGTGTTGCACCCTGCTGACAGGGGTATGGCACAGCATATTCATAAGCTGGCTTTACTGGGTAAGTACCTCTACCTCACAGTATTCTGTGAGGTGGAGTTGTTATTTGGCTGTGATTTTTCACAGCCAAATAACAACTCCGTTGAGGGATATTGTATTTTTTTCAGTGATACCTCCAGGAGGGAATTTAATTTTCGTTAGCGTTCTGTTTATTTTATTTATGAGTGTAATAATGATGTGTTATCAAATTTAAAAGTCCCCTTAATATATTCAAACCAATTTTGAATTACGAACTATATATCGATAAGATACGGATTTAATCCAATAGTGCTACTGATTTAACGCAATTGCTGAGCTTGCAACCCCTACGCAGGGCAGCGGGCTTGAGGGCACTCGCCCTACGCTGAAGGGGAAATGTTAATATGAGGATATGAGAATTTACTGTTTAATCCAGCTGCAGGCCAATTTGTTAATATTTTCATTCAATCCACTTAAAAGCCTGCTCGTACATTTTCATCTAGCCATAGTATGTATATTGTCGCGTTTGGACATGCTTAATTTGATCACCTAAATTATTATGCGAACTTTATGCAACAATTTAAAATTGCTGCATAAAGTTCGCATAATAATTACATTAATAACTATATCTACAGTATAAGATGTAATTGATGTATTATCTGATTATTGAAAAAAAAGACGAAAAGAGATATTGGCAAGTTTCTTTCAAGCATTTCTTCTTCGCCAATGGTCAATACCGAACTGCTAGTGGATAAAAATAATGACAGAAAATAAGAATATTATTAATAAAAATGTGTAAGATGTGTCTAAGTGACCACAAGGGCTCAATGACAGAATAAATAATTTCATTTCGAATGCTGGATAGATCTAACTAGGTAGTACAAATATTATGTGCGATGTTACTGCCACAAAGATTACGATAAAGTTTGATACAAAATTTGATAAAGTTTTTGTGAAAAAACGGATGTTTGGATTATCCCGACACCTTGCCTTACTCCGAAGTCATACTATAAGTTTGTACATGAGAACAGTATGGAAACTTCCAGCTGCTATCTTAAACTTACCTCACTTCGATTCCGTTCGTTATACTCAGCACGTTCGTCTTGCACGAGCATTTACACTTTGCGCAGACGTAATTGTTTCGATGTGGCATTTATGTGGAGTGGCCGCGGTGTGCAGAGACGGAAATCTGTGGTAGCCGATGTAGGGGTATTGGTGGTATTCCAAAAGGGAAATCTGAAGTTGGTAGCTGAAGTAGGTATTATTACTTAAATTTAAATTTCTTCTTACTACGATTCATGTTAACAATATGTTATTTTGTATATAGACTTTCTCATTCTTCTCTTTATGAAAGCAGTCACCACCGCCCATGGAGAACAGCAACACCAAGGGATTGCCGAGCCATTGCCAGCCTTTTAAAGGAAATATAGACTCTGTTCTTGAAGGCTCTCATGTCGTAATTGTTCGGAAATACCCCTGAGGGAAGTTCATTCCACAGTATCACTGTTCGTGGTATAAAATGTCTTAGGAAACGTACTGTAGTAGATCGCCAATTATCAAAATGATATGGATGGAATTTTAATTGATGGCGAGTTGTACAATAGTGGAAGTCAGCGGCAGTTATGAAATCAAACAGATCATCCAAGCACTCCCCGTGATATAGTTTGTATACAACGCAAAGAAACGCTACATCTCTACGTGTAGAGAGAGTGTCCTATCAATCCGAGATCATTGGGTCACCAACGATTCGAACTGCTTCGTTGTATACGGTCAAATGGAGCAAGCACTCGGTCGCACCAGCCCAGAGATGCGTACAGTATTACATGTGAGGTCGAACATGGGCTTTATATAGTTGAAGGCGAAGGCGATGGTCGGGGTGGAAAATACCTCCTGGCTTTATTGATGACACCAATCTTCCTAGAAGTCAGTTTATCCTTGCATTCCAAGTGGCCACGAAACTGAACAAAACTCTTTTGTAACTTTATGCAATTACGATTTAAATTTCCGATTAAAGCTTTTCAGCTAGTACACTTTATTGTAATCGCTACTCTATTTCAGGTTCAGTTATTATTACAGTGTTACATGTTAACAAATACAATAGGATTAACAAAATATCCGTGCAATATTTCATTTGTAATGTTATTAATAAATAACGTATAGTAATTACGGGCTTTAGGAATATAATATTCATGTAACAATTGCCCGGAAAGAGCAGCGATTAAGTTTTCAACTAACTGTGAAATTGAAATGGAATGCAATATTAATACAACAATGCATATTTTTTTGCAACAAATACAATACTTTTTTTAAACGTAACGTACAAATAGTGTTTAAAGTGTAGAAAGATCTGCATTGGTTTATTGTAAAATAAATTACAGTTATATTCTAAAATAAATTGGATAGTCAAGGAAATGTTGTCAATTAATTTTTGACGAAGATACCGATAAATAAATTTGATAAATTGCAAGTTGAGCTACTCTGATTTGATGCAACAAGAAAGTTTTACCAGGCGTTTAGACAACTAAACGCCTGGTAAATCTTTCTTGTTGCATTTGCTTAAAATAAAATTGTGAGTTGTTATTATTACCTAAAAAAATGATTTTAAATTTTAAATTACAGAAACAATTATGTAATTTAAAATTTAAAATCATTTTTTTAGGTAATAATAACAACTCACAATTTTATTTTAAGTTCAATAGTCTTAGATGTATTAAACCGTGAGCCACGGCAGGTACCAGCTACCTTGGGAGTGGAAAGAACAGTCTGGACCGTCAATTCTATCCTCCCTATGTCTCTTTAGTCAGACCTTCATTTGCTAAACAGTTGAATCACAATACATGCAGGTGAAGATGGTAAATGACCACTTACCCGCAGATTAATTTAGAATGGTACTAATTTATCAATAAGATTTAATCAAATTAAATAAATATATATCTTTAACCACAGCTCAAAGTTTTGAATTGCATATATGCAAAATATTTATCGCTGCGTTTTTCTTGACTAACATACATATTTAATCTGGTTTATAATAGGTATGTCATGATTTATGAATTGTAGTCATCGTAAATGATCACATATTTCATGACTTACAACAATAATTAGTAGAATGCCCTTGTATAAGTAAGACTATAGCGTACTGGGGTCTAAACACAACGAGCGAACTGGGCTTTCGATGTGGACGACACAGGTTTGCGTACGCCCTTTATCAATTACGACTAAACAAGAAAAATGACCGCCCGTAAGCCGACACAAGCCTAATTAAAGCAAGTAGGTAAATTTCGGGAAGAGCCGTGTCCTCTCCCCCTGCAGTCCCCGCGCACCATGTTCATCCCTCTCGGAACAGGTGGTTAAACTTTTAGGTAATTTCATTAAGAGAGGCGTATATTTTGATCAACCAGAATTCCCACTTTTTATAAGCGGAAGAGGCTTCACTTATTATACTTTTGTTAATTTAATTCATTAAATTTTGAGAGATAGGTAACAGGTAATGTCAGTCAAATAACTTTCCACGTTATGGAACACTTCAAATATACAGAACATATTTAATGAGACAGAATCAAGATTGCCTTAGACAATCTTGATTCTGTCGTATAAACATCGGTATTGTAATGTAAGAATTAATGTCAAAACAAACCCGCGGTATTTCCGTAGTTAATAAGAAACGCACGGCGCCTTTCGGGGAATTCAAAGGAACGGGCATTCGAGGCCGATTAGAAGAAGTCGTTCCGGGAACAAGCGACGAATTCTGAGAAAAGGAAAAACGTTGGAAGTCCGTTGAAATGGAAGCTATAAATGCAAGCCAATGGCGAAAGTGACGCTGAGTGACCGTGCGATGAAAACTACCAATACAAATAATGTCCACGTGGACTGATTGTCAGTCAGACGAATGACAACTCAGATCCTAGCTAATTGTTACCGTCGAAATGTTATGACCGCACAACGAACGGACCAATAGAAATTGGGCAAAAAAGGGCGTGACATGACGCCACGCGGAACAAGGAAGGGAGCGCGAGCGCGCTCGGAGAGACAGTCCCGGTGGAGCTCTAAGGACGAACAGACGCAACCAGAAGTTGGCCGGTCGAGCCGCCATTATATCCGCGAGTGAAGTTCATCCCGGGCGGCGAGGGAGTTAGCAAAAAGGTCTGCAGCGGTCTGCGTGTGAGGGAACACGCGTGAAGTCTGCGGCGGGCGGCTACCACGAGCATCCCCCGGTCAGCAGGCACGGTCGGCGGCCAGCGACCAGCACGACACCGGCGACTCCGGTGTCAGGCGGCGTGTCTCGAGGACTCGAGTTCTGCACGTCATTGGCAGTCAGTGAACTGCGGTCCCAACGTGGATGAGAACGGTATGTTCGGTAAAGACTATTAAGTGCGCGTATGGTTCCCGGAATCCCCAAACCGAGTGTTGATATCATGTCGGGATATTATTGTATACTTCAATAGATTATACCTACTTCGATTTATATTTGACTTTCCGTTGTATTCCATAAATGAACCTACCCCTGGAGATAAGGTTTAGTACAGAGGTAACCGCTGCTCCCATCAGCGAGGATTCCTACTGGCAGGAGTAAGGAACCAGGATCGGTTACCCGGCTGCGAGTGAGTCGGTTTCCCAAGGTAATACTATTACTTATACCCTGTACTAAGTGGTGATAGTGGTAACACAGAATAGCATTACATTGGCGTCCAACGGCTATTTATGTTCAATATACAACGTTAAGTTTAGTATAAATCGCGAACTACGTAATAGGTACATATAGTTGTTATAAAAAATAAAAGTTGGGTAACGGGTTCGCCAGTAAACGCGAAGGTTACGCAATAATACTGTATGTTTGTTGGCATACGCAGAGCGTATGTACTTGCAGCGCATATTGCACATAGTCCAGGAGCCTGCAGTTTAATTATTTTTTAGTTTTAAGTTTTTTTATTTTGTTTTTCGCTGTGTTTTGTTAATATAGCTTAGTATTGTCATGGAAAATTCGTGGCGACACTCAACGGCGATGGCAGGGCAAGAGTTATCACGTACGGAAGAACTAATTACGTGGGACGAGGTATCGACATCGTCATCACAGGTGAGTCACACTCACTCTCACAATTACACTGGGTTAAAACATGGTTTGGAAAATTGGAATGTAAAGTTCAACGGATCAACGGATGTAAGGGAATTCATCAGTAGGGTGGAAGAATTACAGGTGGCCCGGGGTTTATCAGAGCAGTCAATGTTAGTGAATTTCCATGATCTTCTATCAGAACCCGCACTTACTTGGTACAGAGTAAACAAGCATAAATGCATATCATGGTACCAGCTTAAGGAACTATTAAAGGAATACTACGAGCCCTTAGACTATTGTTATCAGATAATGACACAAATCCGAGATTATAAACAATCACCACAACAAACATTGCTGGAATTCGTAACTTACGTACAGTTCCTGGCAAATAAAATAGCTCACCGTATTTCCGAAAGTGAACTGTTGGAAATAATTAAGCACAACATGAATATACGTTATCAGCCAGCATTCATTTATGGTGGGGTGTACTCAATTAACGATTTACTCCGTGTAGGAAAGATGATTGACAGCTTTAACAGGGGCTCAAACCCAATTGTAAATAGCCGCTCCACAATATATAGCAATACTCCTGCTGCTCAACAACTTTCACCACCATTTAGGCCAAGTATATCGGCTAAGCCTCCCCCGAAACAAACGAACCCGAGCACGTGTTTTAAATGCCACCAGCAGGGTCATTGGAAAAAACAATGTCCTATGTTAAGTAAACCCCTCTACAAAACTGTTTCAGCGAACCCCGCAAAGAAAGCCGGTCAGGATGCTACACAGCGGTATCACGAAAAGAACCCGGCCGCACCAAAGGCATTGCAGTGGACGCAGCCAGCTGCACCAGCTCAAGGCAGTGGCAGCGCACTGGCGCTGAGCAGCGACGGAGCACCTCAGCGAAGCACGCTTTCAGCCGCTGAGCACCAGACCAACACCGGGCATCAGTCAAAAAACTAGCTTCGGCACCGGCCACCCGGGACTCCACCGATTGGAAAAATTGGTTGGTATTTGTAAATAAATTCTTTTCTAACAATAAGGTGTCACCGGTGCATATACCCACAGTAGGAAATAAAAGGCCACTGATTAACTTCATAATAGATAATAAACAGTATACAGCTCTATTAGACAGCGGTGCTGATATTAATATAATAGGCAATAACAAACATTTAGAATTTGTAAAGCAAGGCTATAAAATTATTTCCTCCCCCATTAAACAGGCAATGTCGGCAAACGGTTCTCCAAGTACAGTAATCGGTCGATTACAGTTGAAAATTAGGGTTGACAATAATAATTTCGAGTTAAATTTCGAAATTGTCCCTGACTTAACAAACAGTTTCATTTTAGGTATAGACTTTTGGGAACAAGCAGGGTTATTGGATAAAATCCAAGGTGTGGTTACAACCGGTAACCAAGGGAAACCCAATAGGTACAATTGGTATAATAGAAGGCTCTGTCAAAGATGTAAATACAAATGTAAATAATAGCTTTAAGTCTGTAAATAATGTAAATATCGCAGAAAGCAAAACTGTAAATAAAATAGGAGAGAACCCTTCTAATAGGCGGAATAGTCCGCAGGTTGCTAATAAATTAGCAGGTGAGCAAGGTAGCTCAGTTAAAGTTTCAATTGCAACTAATAGGCGGAATAGTCCGCAGGTCGCTATTGATTTAGCAAGTGAGCAAGGTAGCTCGGATAAGGTATTACTGCCCAACAACACAAATGAGTTAGAAAGTCAACCTAATTCGTATAACATGACTTCTACGGATAGGGTCCCGTTGACCCCAAGGCAACAAAGACAGTTAAATAATGTAATAGAGAAATTTACCAACATTTCATTTGAAAAGTGTGGTTTGGGAAGAACAAATATGGTTAATTATAAAATTGAAACCACAGGTGAACCAATAAAACAGCGATTTTACAGAGTTAGCCCAGCAAAACAGGCTCTTATCAACGAGGAGCTTGACAAGATGATAGCCATGGGAGTGCTGGAGGAATCCATCAGCCCATGGGCATCACCAGTAGTTTTGGTCCCTAAACCAAACGGTAAGTACAGATTGTGTATGGACAGCAGGAAGCTCAACGCAGTCACAAAGAAAAATAGCTATCCATTGCCTAGGATAGACGACATCTTGGACGGCCTCAAGGAAGCAAAGTATATATCATCGATAGACCTTAGTCAAGCTTTTCTACAACTACCCTTAACGGAGGACTCCAAGGAGAAAACAGCAATTATCACACAAGGCAGAGGCTTGCTTCAGTTCAAAACTATTCCGTTCGGATTAACAAACGCTCCACAACAACTGCAAAGGCTAGTAGATACGTTATTTGGTCCGGAGTTCGGTGGCAAGGTATTTGCATATTTGGATGACTTAGTTATTATAGGAAAAACTTTTGAGGAACATTTGACTTTACTTAATAAAGTAATGCATAAGTTGAAGAAAGCAAATCTAACTGTAAATTTAAAAAAATGCGTATTTTGCAAAAAAGAACTACGGTACCTTGGCTATGTTGTAAATGAACATGGGCTATCTACAGACCCATCTAAGATAGAATCCATTCAGAACTTTCCTTCCCCAAAGAACGTAAAAGAAGTTAGGAGTTTCTTAGGTTTAGCCTCGTATTACAGACGTTTTATTAAAAACTTTTCAGGAATGGCAAGACCACTGTCACAGTTGACAAGTACCAAGGTAAAGTTCTCCTGGTCGGCACCGGCAGAGGAGGCCTTCAACCAGCTGAAAGAGGCGTTGACGACAGCACCGGTACTGCACGTGCCAGACTACAACAAGATCTTCTACCTGCACTGCGACGCGAGCTCTTACGGAATCGGTTGCGCGTTGGTGCAGAAAGACGAAAATGGGTGTGATCATCCAGTAGCCTATTTCTCTCGTACACTTTCAAAATCCGAAATTGCCTATAGTACTACTGAAAGGGAACTATTATGCGTGATCGAGTCAGTAAAACACTTCAGACATTATATAGAGGGTACTCACTTTGTTATAGTAACAGACCATGAAAGCTTAAAATGGTTGTATAAATTAGAAAACCCATCAGGAAGGTTGGCACGTTGGTCAACAAGGCTCTCACAATTTGATTTCGAAATTGTACACAAGAAAGGGAAACTTCATGTTGTGCCTGACGCACTGTCACGTGTCAAAATTGAAATTGTAAATATTAGTAATAATAATGTACATAGTAGCCTAAGTAGTCAAAGTCAGGACACGTGGTACAACAAAATTATAGAAGGCATTCACAGAACACCAGAAAAGTTTCCAAATTACAGGTTAAAAGACAACATTTTGTATAGATATTGTAAGATCAAGTTTAATTTAGATAAACCATTGCAGTGGAAACAGGTTATACCTGCAGAAGATAGGTTAAAGCTCATTAAAGTTACTCATGAGGATCCTAAATCCGCACACTTAGGGTCATACAAAATGTATAAACGGTTACAATTATTTTACTATTGGCCAGAAATGTTGAAAGATATTAAAGAAGTAATTAGTAAATGCGACGTTTGTAAAGCTCATAAAGTAAATAATTCTCCACCGGCAGGGAAAATGACACACCAGAAAAAGGTGAATGCTCCCATGCAAGTTATTTCAGTGGACATTGTAGGACCACTCCCTAAGAGTTACTCTGGTCATACTTACTTAGTAACAGCAGTCGATATTTTCTCAAAATTTGTATGGTTTCACCCACTTAAGCAGGCTACTTCAGCCACAGTTATTAAATTCCTAGAGGAAACAATATTCCTACGTTATGGAGTGCCAAATTGTATAATTACTGATAACGGTTCACAGTTTGTATCAAGAGAATTCAACGCACTCATTGAAAAATATAATATTCCTAAAGTATTCCGTAACTGTGTTTATTTTCCACAGAACAACACTGTCGAAAGATACAATAGAACAATAGAAACTGCAATAGCATCATATTGTGGTGAAAACCACAGGAATTGGACTAAAAATTTGATAAAAATACAATGTGCTTTGAATTCTCATGTCAGTGCAGCCCATGGGTTATCACCATATTTCGTTATGCATGGTAGGGAATTGTTATTAGATGGTAGATTGCATAACTTACAGAATCCTAACTCAGTCAACGACATAGAAGTGGAAAATGTCAGCGAATATAGTACAAACTTAAAAGAATTAGAGTTAGTATTTAATAGTGTACAAAAGCATTTGCTCGCAGCTTACCAGCAAAATGCTACAAGGTATAACCTAAGGAGACATACGGTTCACTATAATGTTGGTGATATTGTATGGCGTAGAGCTCACTACCAGTCAAAGGCGGCAGAATTTTTTAGTAATAAATTGGCTCCTCGTTTCATCAAATCGATAGTACTAGAGGTTAAGTCGAAAAATTCCTATGTGTTAGGGAATTTAGATAAAACACCAGTAGGATTGTATCATGTAAATGATATTTTTAAAAATTAACTATGTTCTTTTAAAAGGATGGTTTTGCATGTTTGGGTAACATAAAAGGCTATACTCGGATTAAGTTAAGCCTATCGCACAATAAAGCCTATCCATCAAACGTTATACATATGTACACTTGACAGGTTTCACGAGTTGTTTCTCCAAAAAGTCTGGTACCAGCAAAATTTTTTTTCTCTCGCTTGAATGTTTGAATGTGTGATGTATGAGATAAGGCCACAAAAGAATGATGAATGAATGGTTAAAATTTTGTTTAATAGCTTCAATCGACTCGGTGGGGAAAGAACACGTTAAACATGCAAGTTAACAATGTTAAATTGTTACCTCTTAATAACCAACAAGCATTGGAACTAAGTACAAAGTAAATAGAAAACTGCGTACGCACATGGGTCCATATGTAGTTTATGTTAAAGAGAGTATTTCACATATCAAAACGAACAATTGCACTCGTCCGTTTTGCAGTAAACTTTAAGTAAAGTAAACAAAATATATTAAGATTGTACATATAAGCAATAGTTAGAGTCATAAGGAAATTCAGTTAGTCTGAGTAATCTTTTGAGTAATAATGACGAAACACTATACTAGTGTCTCAGTGTAAATATTAGAAGTATAAGTATAAGTATATGTTTCAAGTAAATAGAATTAAAGAATAACACAGTCTGTAGTAAAGAAACGACCTCAGACTAGGTGAATTATAGCGTGTGCAAGAGATGCACCCGTGAGTATATCCTGGTATATAGGGATAAGTGATAACAAATGTTAGGTTTAAGTTATTAGTTTCGAGCAGTCGAAGCAGGAAGGGCAAGCTTTTAAAGAAAGCCCGGAAACGTAAAGTTATACCGAACTTTTGTCTTAGTAAAGTGTTCGGGATTGCTTAATTAAAAAAAAAAAAAAGCAGACTACTGTTAAGGTAGAGGGTACGGGGGAGCAAAATGTTTTGCTAATATTGTTTTTTGTTCCAGTTAATTCGGAAGGTCGGTTATCATTGAAAATTAACGAGTAATGCTGTTCTGTGACATACGTCACAGAAGGGCATCACTATTTCCTAGACCTTGGGTTAGGGTCGCCCCTATCCGTTAAAAGATAGTGGCCACCCGACACCATAAAGATAACAGAGCACCCATTGTAAATATTTTTGGTTAACAGCTTAAAGTCGGGCCACGAAACATTGGACTCCGCATCTTCAATTCCACCAACCTTTCTTCTTAAACTTTTAAATACTTGTCACTTCTTTCTTTCCACAAGTGTGTAAATAACAGTTAAACACTATCTTTGTATATTTGTAAATATGTAATAATAAAAAGAAGTAAACAAGTATGTTGAGACACATACAGTATTGTCATCAGACTAACATTTGTAAGCTTATAGGTCTAAGCCTGGTTTTGTAGGCAGATAGGGTAACATTTGTTTTTCCGGAGAATAGGAGAATGGTGACACTGCTGTAAGATTAGTAATTAACTAATAAATAAAGTAATAAGGAACAGTCTTCCTTGTAAGGATTGTGCTGAGGTTATAATTTCATTTTATCTCTCAAGGGCGCAAGTTGTAATGGTAAACTTAGGTTAAGGTTACTGTATTTTTTTTTTCTCTTGAATTAAGGATTATGCGCCTGGTGGTATCACATCACCGAGTTGTTATGGTTGATTGCCATTTGTAATTTGTTTTGTTTTGTCTATTCTGTAATACTTGGGCATTTCGCATAAAAAAAAGAAAACAGCGTAGAATGTACCTTTTGTTTTGGTTTTTATGTTAAACTTAGTTCATATGGTAAGGTACATTCCCTTGTAGTAAAGGCAAGTTACTAGATTGTGTTATAATGCTTAAGATAATATTAAGCGACATATATAATGTTATGACATATGGAAGTTGTAATAGTATATGCCATGGTTAACAAGTAACGTTGTAATGGGAACAGAGTGATCTATTTTGTAATGTATAGCCACGTCTGGACACATAAAATTAAGGCTCCTCAAGCCATTGAGAGGCATTGTAACACTTGTAAAGTTTAATTTAATTTTCTTTTCGTTGACTCTTAGAGTCACGGCCCACATAGGGGCAGCCTGAGATTGTCAGATGGACCTTCAGTCTTTTTTTCTTTTTCTCTTTTCTTTTTTTGTTTTTAACAAAGGAGATAATGTAATGTAAGAATTAATGTCAAAACAAACCCGCGGTATTTCCGTAGTTAATAAGAAACGCACGGCGCCTTTCGGGGAATTCAAAGGAACGGGCATTCGAGGCCGATTAGAAGAAGTCGTTCCGGGAACAAGCGACGAATTCTGAGAAAAGGAAAAACGTTGGAAGTCCGTTGAAATGGAAGCTATAAATGCAAGCCAATGGCGAAAGTGACGCTGAGTGACCGTGCGATGAAAACTACCAATACAAATAATGTCCACGTGGACTGATTGTCAGTCAGACGAATGACAACTCAGATCCTAGCTAATTGTTACCGTCGAAATGTTATGACCGCACAACGAACGGACCAATAGAAATTGGGCAAAAAGGGGCGTGACATGACGCCACGCGGAACAAGGAAGGGAGCGCGAGCGCGCTCGGAGAGACAGTCCCGGTGGAGCTCTAAGGACGAACAGACGCAACCAGAAGTTGGCCGGTCGAGCCGCCATTATATCCGCGAGTGAAGTTCATCCCGGGCGGCGAGGGAGTTAGCAAAAAGGTCTGCAGCGGTCTGCGTGTGAGGGAACACGCGTGAAGTCTGCGGCGGGCGGCTACCACGAGCATCCCCCGGTCAGCAGGCACGGTCGGCGGCCAGCGACCAGCACGACACCGGCGACTCCGGTGTCAGGCGGCGTGTCTCGAGGACTCGAGTTCTGCACGTCATTGGCAGTCAGTGAACTGCGGTCCCAACGTGGATGAGAACGGTATGTTCGGTAAAGACTATTAAGTGCGCGTATGGTTCCCGGAATCCCCAAACCGAGTGTTGATATCATGTCGGGATATTATTGTATACTTCAATAGATTATACCTACTTCGATTTATATTTGACTTTCCGTTGTATTCCATAAATGAACCTACCCCTGGAGATAAGGTTTAGTACAGAGGTAACCGCTGCTCCCATCAGCGAGGATTCCTACTGGCAGGAGTAAGGAACCAGGATCGGTTACCCGGCTGCGAGTGAGTCGGTTTCCCAAGGTAATACTATTACTTATACCCTGTACTAAGTGGTGATAGTGGTAACACAGAATAGCATTACAGTATTAGCATTCAAATTTAAATAATCCGACTTAGCCATAATTTTAAATACTAAAATCCAGTTTAGGACAGCGACTGATAACATTACCACCAAAATACTTGTTCCAGAAGTACTGTTATTTTAAAAAAATATTTATCGTTTAGTATCGTTACTGAAAAAACAATATTAATGTGGATATTTTATAGCGTTACAAATCATCATTACATAACGTTGTTGTCAGCTGGTTGGTATTCTACGTTTACCCCTCCCACAACACATACCGCAACCCATTTCGTCCACCCGGTCACTGATTCGGTCAAACAGTCTGGCAATATCGTAGGTAGGACGAAATAATATCGTTACTATAATAACGTTATTTACTCGTATAACATGCTTTTCTCATCAAATAACGATATTGAAAAGTAACAATATCGGTAAAATTGAGTAACGTTATTTGTAACGATATTTCGTGGTATGGTTATTTTAAAAAAAAGCGGTGTTTCAGTACCTGGTTTAAACATCTGTGTCATTATCCCATTTTAATTTTTATGAGATAAGTTTATCGGAAGTAATCTTATAAATGAGGAAAGTTGCCGCTAATCGACCACCTAACATCCTACTTGCCACTTTTATTATCCTTTGGATTAATAATATCTAATGTATTAAAATTCCTTTACTATTAAAGTAATTATTAAATATTAAATTACTATTAAACGAGTGTTTGTGTGTGTTAGAGGAGCTCGTTGACGTTGTTACGCGTGTTAAGCTACGTGCCTGCCCATTGAAGGGTTTATTTATTTCAAACTCCTCCGTGCTTCGGAGGGCACGTTAAGCCATCGGGCACGGCTATTATCATTAGAAGAGAGTTGAGAGCCAAGTCAGTGGCCTTTAAGCGGCTTCAAAACTGTCCTCCTTTTCCTCGCCCTGTCCTTCGTCAAACCGCAGTTGAGAAGCATTGTCGAATATGCTCTAAACCCTTCTATTGAGGGGAGGCCCATATAGCAGCAGTGGGATGATTAATAGTTGACGATGACGACGAGCTGTTTAAATGAGTTGGTTGAAATTTAGCAGACAAAATATTCTGGATTAACATATAAGATACTTTTTAAAAGAGAAGTAGTATACTTATGCAAGATGGAAAATCATTGGCAATTCAGGAAATAAGCAAACACTGCGTTGCCTTCACAATCCATAAACAGACGCAAAGACTCGTTTCTCCTTCACAGTTTTATTTTAACATAATTCAGAGTGCGTAATCTCTTTGCTTACAGTATTTCAAAACATCAATAAATCATTTACGCTAGATTAAATAGTAGTTGACCTCTCCCCCAAGGAGTAAACACCATTACGAATAGTCGGGGGTGCGAGAAGCTTCACACTCGCACCAACCTTGATAAATTTTACAAATAAAACATTTTAAGTGTCAGCATTATTTATGTTATACAGATTTCGCTTTTATAAAAAAAACTTATTAATATTATAAACGAGAAATTTGTAAGGAAGAATGTATAGATATTTGATACAATTTCATTTGAAAACAGTTTTTTTTTTTGTATATGAGAGGACCCAAACGAGCATGTACGAGCATGGAAAGCGGTCACCACCGCCTATGGAGATCAGCCCCCTTACCACCATCTCTTATTGCGATTCAATAACTGAATAGATTGCTTATTCATACCAATGAATGAGAGACTCTATTCCGAATAGAGTAGGCAGCACCACCAAAGGGTCGCCGATCCGTTGCGAGCCTATACTCCTTCCTTTCTTTCTTTCTTTTACAGGCATACCGGTATATTATATACAGGTAGCTATTACGATGTAAGTAAGCTATTACGACTCAAAAAACCTTGCAAATGCTAAGAAAGGTTTATTGAGATCCCTCGAGATTGCCGAGATGTACATATTGTACGAATAGGCGGACGTAAGTTATTGAATAATAAAATATTATGAATAATAAGTTTTAAAGTCTTCTTCGTATAGTGACTTTACATTATATCATATTATAATACGAGGAACTCGATGGCGTTGTTACTGTTAGATGATGCCCGCGACTTCGCGTGAACATTTTAATGTGAATGTTGACGACCAGATCAAAATGTGATCAATAATAACCTAAACAAACACTATGAAAAAAAAAATATGTCGATGTCGTCCCTTGCTTTGTGAAAAAAAATCAATGACATGGGAACCGTACATTTTTGCGGGATAAAAGTTGCCTATATGCTATTCCAGAATATTATCTATCTGTATGCCAATTTCATCAGATCCATTCAACCGTTCTGGCGTGATTGAGTAACAAACATCCCTACATCCAAACTTTCCCATTTATAATATTACTAGTTTTACCCGCGACTTCGCCCGCGTATAACAAAATATTTTTTTAACCAAATGGATCCTATGTCCTTCCTAATACCTTTGAGAATATGTGTATAAAGTTTCATGATGATTGGTTGAGTAGTTTCGGCGTGAAAGCGTAACAAACAAACTCACATTTACAATTATAATATTAGTAGGGATATTATATATTGTACTATACATTTGCTGTGGACGGACGAACATCGCCGTTGCTAGTTACAAAAATGGCGCATCGACAGCCACGTCGGTTATTTTGCATTATAATCGAGTCTCCGTAAAGTAAAACAAAATGTCGTGGTGCCATTAATATTCAGTTCTATGAGGACCCGCTCGTATCGTCAACAGATTGACGTTCAACATGTAAATTGCAATCTGAAAATCTAGCAAAATAGTGTGTTACCAATGATGTTATATTTCTTTAGACATGCCAGTCAGTCAGGAAAAGGATCTTGCTGTTGTAGGGATAGCTAGTTATAAATAATTACGTAGATTGGGATATAGATTATGGCCATCGTTATCATATCAACGATTTAATAAATTTGCTCTCTTTTCCTTACCGAGCGCAAAATGACGCTAATTTTCCTTGCAAAAATATGATATTAATTAAAGTATGTTTTAAAATCAATTTTATTGTTACTGTAAATTACTGTCGTATGATATGGAATCTCTTGGGATTAAATTTTTTTATTAATATAAATTATGCATTTTCTAAATAATGAAGACGGAATTTTTATCTACTTATTTCAATCAATTGTCACAAACGTCCAATTCGTCGGCTTGCAATTGCGAGGTGAGACAATTAGCTCATATTTCGAGTGTTCGTTTTTAGGGTTCCGTACCCAAAGGGTAAAAAGGAACCCTATTACTAAGGCTCCGCTGTCCGTCCGTTCGTCCGTCCGTCCGTCCGTCCGTCTGTCACCAGGTTGTATCTCATGAACCATGATAGTTAGAGAGTTGAAATTTTCACAGATGATGTATTTCTATTGCCGCTATAACAACAAATACTAAAAAAAATGAATAAAATAAATATTTAAGGGGCTCCCATACAGCAAACGTGATTTTTTTGCTCGCAATTGATAAGGGCAATAGATAGACACTTGACATACTCGCATAATATTTAGTTATGTATTCACTTTAAAAACAAGTAATTAAATAAAAATAAAACAAATATTTAAGGGGGGCTCCCATACAATAAACGTGATTTTTTTTGCCGTTTTTATAGATAATGATACGGAACCCTTCGTGCGCGAGTCCGACTCGCACTTGGCCGGTTTTTTTAATGTAGTGGCATATCTGTAGAAATATAACATCATTGTGTATTACTAAATATTTTCGACATTATTAATTCAGAACACAGTTGTTTGAATTGGTGGGTAGAATATAATTTAAATGTTAAACGAATTTGCGCCACTAACGCTGAATTAGACTGGGGGCAGTAGCGGGTTCGTTGGAATTTAATCGGGCAGGTAATCTACGGGCCGCATGCATTTATTCATTTCATCATTTCCGTTTGTGACTAGTATGTGATCGACGGTATTATTGTACGCTATTGATGCTATATGAGTACGAAGCTTGAGCCTAAAAGAAGAGTAACGTTTTCTCGCTAAAAAAAAATCATCTTATGAAAAAAAAATGCATAAGTGTGCCACAGTAACATAAAATAAATATATTTTATAAATATCATGGACAAATAACATATATTTTATAAATATCATGGACGACTTACACAATGCTATTTAGTCCCCAACTAAGCAGAGCTTCTACTAATGGGTACTAGGTAAGGAATTAACATACGTATATACACTTTTTGGAATTACAAATTTATTATACATAGCAAACACCGAAACCGCAGTATAAAGTAATAGTACTACGTACAGTATGGCCACGCCCTGCTACTCGCTCGTGTCAACCTCACATCCCCTGTGAGACAAATCTGGAACAATTTGTATGGCGGCGCACTCACACACGCTCATTCGCGGTCTGCACAGACGTCATTGTTTATGTAGTGTAAACGACGCGTATGTATGGAGTGACGGGGGTGTGCCCTCAAGATAAACAGACATGTTTATGCAGACAAGTATTTGTCTGCTATGATCGAACCTCGGAGACACAAAGCCACTAGTCATTCGACCACTATAAAACATTTATTTAGTTGAGGTAACTAAACTATATGTTTAACATTTATTTAGTTGAGGTAACTATACATATAGTTTAGTACTCAACTAAATAAATGTTTTATTTTGGTAAACAAAACACTGAAAATGTTGCCTGTTGATCAGCCGCAAAACCAATAAGTAAATAAACTACTGAATATGTAGATGAGTTTGAAATATATTTCAAAGTCACCAAACCTCAAACCCAACGGGTAAATGAACTCGCCACAGCCCCATGTGCTATCTGAGTAGAATCTAAAAGAGTTCCGGTGATATCGCAGAATGGTTAATTACTCTGAAAGTGCAAAACGATGGGAGGGATAGGAGGGACAAGACATCTCAGCTGAGCGCGGACGAGTGATGGATACTGAAAATAAATCAGGCCACAGCAGTCGTTCAGCGATGACCAGATGCGCCCCTCCCCCAAAATAATATATTACTGAGGTCATTTGGTTCTTTCAACTTATTGCTTTACGTTACCAGCTAACCTCAAACTCAAATCACTTTTAAACTAAAATAAATCACCTCTGGACATTGGTTCTATTATAATGCAAGTAATAAAGTTAGTTGTGTTGATTAGATCAGATAATGCGTTTTGCTTTTATTATTATGTTCGCGCATTAAGGCGCTGTAATAAAGTTATAAAGTAACAAAGTTATGGAATCTGTTTGTTTGTTTGCCTGTCCTTTGTTCGTAAGCGAAGGCGTAGGCGTGTATGTAGCTGCACCAGAATGGGGAGAAAGCTTCAATAAGGGACACAGGATATAGAGTTAAATAATTTGTAGGGAGTCTAGAATTACCTGCGGCATGACAGAGCTCCAGAGCAAAGTGCCACGCGCATCTCGCGCGATTCGTCTCATATGACCGCGAGGTCGGTGGAGCCATGGAAGGTAGAGGGTTTGTCCTTTTTTCACGTAGAAAGGGATCAATGGACTGTCAAGATTTTTTTTACAGGGATGCTTTAAGATATGGAGAGTGATATAGGATTCTTTTTATCCTGGAAAAATATCTTATTCCCACGGGAAAATAAACAGTTTTATTAAAATAATGACCACGCGGGCGAAGCTACAATTATTTGGTTATTTGTCTATTTTTCACATCGAATAGAACCAATGGTTTGACATGTTTTTTTTTTAACGGTGATAGTTTAAGATCTTGACTGTGATACAAGGCTACTTTTTATGCCAGACAAACAATTTTTTTTTTATTATTATTTTAATAATGACCACGCGGGCGAAGCTACAATTATTTGGTTATTTGTCTATTTTTCACATCGAATAGAACCAATGGTTTGACATGTTTTTTTTAACGCTGATAGTTTGAGGTCTTGACTGTGATAGAAGGCTACTTTTTATGCCAGACAAACTATTTTTTTTTTCTAGTAGTCTGAATCACTCTGGAAGGTCGTTGGTTGGAAGCAGCCATTGTCATTTCAATTAGTTTTTTATAAAGATTAAAGTCTTCAGATATTTCAAAGGATTAAACTCACCTTTGCAATCCATATATCTCTTGTATCTATACAAACACACAATAATTATACAATAAAGTTGAACAAACTTACGTTACTTTGTAATAAAAGAATTTAATCATAGACAATTTAAGAAATATTAAAAACAATAAACCTATTTTTAGTACAAGTGAGTGATATAGCAATAATAGGTCAATAAAAAATATACGCCAGGCCGCATCATTTGTAGAATTGCTAAAAAATATCTCACATTTTTTATTTTTCTGAAATATTTGCCGTAAGAGCCTCATATTTCGGGCGCGCCTGTCTGCTTTATTGCAGTAATAGAATACAGACTATCTGTAATAACCGCTCGCAATTAACGAATGTGTTTTATTAATACCATTAATCTGCTTGTCGCCTGTTACCGGGGTAAGGAAATATCCCTTAGTACAGTAGACAAATAGAACAGTACGTTAACTCCTTTCAAAATTCTGAACTCGAATCACCAACACTAACTTAGCAATGCGCCGCTATTACTTAGACTCTAGGCTGCGAAACCGGTTTATTTTCTACACAGATTAGAAGTAACTACATGCAGAACTTCGTATTAAAGATTCAGTTCGTTTTGAACCGGTTTACAAAAATAACATCTTTTTCCCTTATATAAATCGGTTTACGTCAGATGAGCTCACGAACTTCGCCCCCGAATCGCACAGGAATTGAGCGCCCGATTTAACTATTGTGCTTCCAGTAAATACTATCTATTTGTGGCTACTCTATGCTGTGTATTTTCTATTACGGTATGACAAGTAAGCACGTCCATCAATCGCGATTAAGACAACACACGTCACAAGCGCTTGGAATTATTATGGTTTATATATGTTACAAATTACACTTCGACCTTAGTTCCACTCCTAAACGGAACATTACAAGAATTATTCGGAACCAGTGTCAAGCACGCTTTGTGTGTTTTTTAATGTTCATTTCGATCTTTGCAGATGTAGAGTCGGTATACTGTTCTCTGTGTGTGCTATGCCCTTAGGGCGTACCCTACAGTTAATTTAGTAAACCAAAACAGAGACGTTCCCACTCGGTGAATAATAAGACATCTCCCCAGTGACGAAATCACGCGCCATGGGATAACACGGGCTTCGTTTATAATACGAGTATAATATCAATATGACAGATATTACACAAATCGCGTCTGGCCTGGAAGATCTTGATAACTGAACAAAGACGTCATTGTATCAAAGGGAATTCAGACAAGAGAACATTAAATTTCCATTAATTTACAATTGGTACCTATGGATATAATTATATTATAATACATAAATTCGAAACCCCTACAAAGAATTAAATTATTCAGAAAACCAAAAATCAAAATACATGACGCTACAAAATTTGTTAACAGAAATTTAGAATCTCTAGACATAAAATGCATAAAAGATAAATTATATTAGTAATTAACATATTTATCTCTTTTTAATCACTGGTCAAACCCGGTCATTTGATAGGCGTGCGCGGGGATATGGATCCAACGCGTAGAGGCCCCTTTGAGAAGTTTGATGTAATGTTGTACGCCCGCCGTGACCCGCTCCACGGACATGTCAATGGAACGACACATCCACGAACAGGTCTCGGCAGGCGCTGAGACTATTGCAAAGTGTGATGGAAAATAAATGGGCCACGGCGATGAGATCTGGGTGAACTTAATACCGGGCTATTACAGAAGAGGGATGGACGCCTGCCATAACTGCTTTTATTGCTAGTTATTTGCGGCAGGCGGCGGCTTGCCACTCACTAGATGGGCCCCCGAAATGCCAGGAAAACGGCCGGGGGCAACACCGGTGTGAATGACTCAGGGGTGTCGAGAGGTGTGCTGCGCTTTCTCCGAAGTTACTCGAGGCGTGATGCCCTTTAACACTTCCACCCCTGGAGCATATAGCTCTAACGGCTCCTCTCTGGACAGCCAATGAAGGAAAGCCAGAGCTGAGATTCCTGCGGGCCTTCTTGTGTTTACACTCCGACCGACGAAGACACGCCGGAGACGAAAGCCCTGACCGACTCTCTGGAGACTCGGTACCCGTGGTGTTGTTAATCACCAACAGCTCGCCACAAGCTGCCCTGCGGGCTACATATTTATTATTATTATTTATAATATTTGACTATAAAAATACGCAATAGGGAAATTACTTTCAATTACATAAAATAATATGATTAAACTTGTTTTTCGGGTAGACTAAGATTAGGCTAGGGTTGTCTTGCATTAGACCCGAGCGTGCATTTCTACGAATTGCATTGCAAAAATATAATACCATATACCTATATTAAAATTTATAATATCAACATGTAACATTAATAAATACACATTACATACTTAACATCAAAGAGTACTTAGAAATTTAACAATAATAAATTCACCAGAGAATAAAATAACAAGTTTCACTTAAACAAATTCTAATAGAAGTTTAGGAACGTATGTGTATGCAAGTTCATCGCTTCAGCAGTAACATACAAATATATTCGGCAAATGATTCATTCCGAATTCCGACATATACCCGAATTGAAAGGTCGGCTGCGAGTGACGTATTTTTAATTACCTTCGACCACGTCGTCGGGTCGGTTCGATATTGAATTTCTATAGTGGACATAAATAAGTCGAGAGCCACCTCGGTCTCACCGCTCATGTCCTGTTAACTACACCACTCGTATGATACCGAGCGCGTAATTAAAAAGTCACGTCTAGCCTATCTTCACTCTTTATTGCACCGCCTCACAATTACTTTGGACATTATAAATTTTACTTAGGTGAAATATTGCAGCGAAAACGAGTTTAAAACTGTAATTGTCTCGGAGGGTCCGTTTTGAATATCTCTCGTATACTCCGATAAAATACTTAATATTTAGACCGTATTTAAGTAAAATGTTAGGTATTATAATTACCCCAATCTTGATCGAATCTCCGTGCGAGCTTGATTGAATTTGCGGACTGTGCTATCTCTCTTATTTGCGGAGTGTTGTAGGTGCCGCTCGCCTACGCCGACGCCCTCTCGGGCTCAGTCTGCTGTGACGTCACACTGTCGATTACATTTTTTTTTTATTATCTGCTACGGTAAACAGCCGCTCATAAAGTCTGCCCTACTCTTTATTTTTTGTTGCGATGCCCGTGATAAAACCATGATAGAGCTTTCTCGGCTATAAAACGTTATTTGAATTTCATTCTGTCTCTTTATTTCGGGGTGGTATTTATTGGTCGGCCATGTTAGCACATTCCTAGTGAAATTGACTCCCATTAAAATGTAATATGTCAGTATTGTTTACGAGTATAAATCACGTTGAAGAATAACGCAATAAGTGTAGTGAGGCTCCTACGATTGAGATGCTTCAAGCAGTGGGTAATCGTACACTTTGGGGTTCTATGATTGATGTGACGGGTAATAAGGCCCACAAGTATTGCAATTTGTTTACCCTCATCGCTTTAATATACCTACGGCGGGGCACAAAGACAGGTTTTCGTATCGTATTTTATATCGATCAACAATACCGACCCCGACGTTCACCGATAATTGGAGAAAAAGTCCCCGAGGAACCAATTTCGCTGACGTTGCTTGTAAAGCGAGCGGGTTCTGTAATATATAAGTACATAAATATCAAAATTTTCCGTTTTGACAAATACTGATATTACGGAATTAGTATAATGCATATGCCACATTTATAAAAATACATTGGTTTGTAGAAATGAAATTAGTCATTGTATAGCAGTCAATTGGGTATTTGACTAACATTTTTTTCTGTTTGATATGTAGGGACGTCTCCATAATATAACCATAGGTGAAAGAATTACTTCGATAGCACAAAAATCTCTCGAGATATGGTAATTTGAAAATCACAATTTTTAGACTGCCCCAAAACGCTCCATACAAAAGACTTCTGAATTATGACGTCACAGATCTGTATTTTGTATGCATCAAATCAGAAATTTGTACGACAGCTATGTTAAATATTACGTTTATGTGATTAGTATCATAATAAAAGTTATAGCATTTTTTATTGCTTCTCCAATGGAAATATTATTTTTTAATAATTTCATACTTTTAAAATGGACTTTCCCGCCAAACTTTGATCGACGCTAAAAAAAGTCTGACTGAAGATATTAGAATGAAAGTTTGCAGATCTTTATAATTTTGTGTATTTTACGATATTGTTAATTTATTTGTACAATTTTTAAACATTGGAAACAACCCAATTGTATATAAGATAATCTTCTTATATATAAAAATGAATTGCTTTTTGTTAGTCTCGCTAAAACTCGAGAACGGCCAGGCCGATTTAGCTGATTTTGGTTTTGAAATGTTTGTCTTAGCCCAGGGAAGGTTTAAACGGTGAGAAATTTTGGAAAAAAATTCAAAAAAGATAGTGAAAACAACAATTTTAATTTCCCATACAAAGTGTTCCTACCATAGTCGAATGTCATAACAGCAAAGATGGCGAACCTACCTATCAATAGTGTCATTGTCACAAAGAATCGACGTCATATTTGTTGGTTGTCAAATATGACTTTCTCAGAAGTGACATAGAAATGACACAATACTAATAGACATCAAGAAAGAAGTTGAAATATGTAGTGACTGTTTATGGTAAATCATACTTTGTACAGTACTTTAGAATAAATCATGGAAATCTGCAAATTTCATAAACACTCGCATTGGAAATTACAAAAATGATTGCAATTGTAATCAGCGTCCGCAGTGCGAATAGTACCAGACAATGTGGGTTGAACGCAGAACGGGGTTTGGATTCACATAGAGTTGTATAACTTCGCATATGGTAAGACCAAAATCATATTCCAAAGACCAAGATTATATTACAAAATAAAACAGATTCCTCATTATTTATTCAAAATTACTTAAATCTGTAATTCACATTTGTCGTTTAGTCACAAATTTATTGGGAGAACTTTCTGTACTGAGGTCTAAAGGGTTGCCAGGGGCTTTTATCGACATCATCAGAGACATGTACCGAAAATCAAATTCCATAGTTTAGACCTCTGTCGGAGAGACAAAATTCCCATTAACGTCGGAGTCCACCAAGGATCAGTCGTTAGTCTGATTTTGTTCATATTAGACATATTCTTATATATTAGACATTCGTAACATTAGACGAATTGTCAAGTAGTATCATGGATCCAAATGAACTACCTCTGCGGTGGGTTCATGGGTGTTCATGTATGCTGATGATGTTCATGATTGCACTGGCGGATGCGGATAGGGGGCAGTTGGTGCGACGGGTAAATTAATGGAAGAAACCACTTGAGAACTATGGCCTGAATCTGAATGCTGTCAAGATCGAGTACAATAAGAATATGGTCGAATGCACGGGCGGTTTAAATACTTGGGATCAGTTCTTCGATCATCGGGTAGCATCGACTGCGAGATTTCAGTAGCTTGGACTAAGTGGCTTGAGATAACCAGTGTCATCTGTGACTCCAAAATTCCGCCAAAGTTAAAAGGACAAAGCTATGAATCGATGATTAGACCATTTTATACATTAGTAAAGCATCCTCGATACTTGAGCGACGACACGTGCGGGAGTTGCGTTTCATGGTGTCGAATATGGTGCACAATATGCGCAAGGTTTCGTGGAAGGACCGCGTCAGGAATTCCCGGATCGGATATAGCTTCATGTCCGTGACATGGCAGGCAAACTGCAAGAGAGTCATCTAAGCTGTTATGGTCAAATTTTATGGAAACTGGCAAGTTAGGAATCAAATGTCTTGCAATGCCATATCCTCCAGGTTCGGGAAAACAGGGTAGTCTTAAGAAGAAACACAGATCTTAGATCTTATATATTTATAAGTAGGTGAAACGAAGTTCACCGGGTCATCTAGTATATAACATATAAATGATATAGTATATAAGAGTGAGTAAGCATACAGTAAGTACTAAAAACAAATAGTTCACAACAATATTTCATTTTGAAATTAACATAACGGAACACGAAACGTGTATGACATATTATACTAACCCAAATAAATGTTTAAGTAAGCAGGTAAGTTGTGGAATGATATAAGTTAATAATTTATGCGACTTCGTCCGTCCGTTTCTCGCTGCTGACTATTGTACTAGGTATACGTAGGTCACACTAAAAGTTTTGCTTAACTTAAAAAAACAACATGTTATAACCAAAATATTATGTTTATTGCTTGTCATAATACTCTCCTTTACATTTTAAAAATATTTTCATGCGATCGAACCATTTTTTTTAAAACAGGAGGACCACAGATCTGAACGCATGTTTTCTACGTGCTGATTGAACGCTATCACTGCCTCTTCGGAGTTGGTAAAAGTGAAACCTCTCATCAAATCTTTGATTTTGGGGTAAATACAGAAATCACAGGGTGCTAGGTCAGGGCTATGTGCAGGATGGATGACGAGTTGTGCTTTTTCGGAAGCTAAAAATTACTTTGTTTTGTATGCCGTGTGTGAAGAAGCGTTGTCATAATGTAGGAGAACGCGGCTTTTTGGGCTTTTCGTCTTTCGCGAATTTTTTCTAACACCCTGGGTAAACAAATGGTAGAATACCACTCGGCATTACCACTCTTTTGATCTTCAAGTAGAATTGTTCAGATGGGACCCGTGGCTGAGAAAAAAAACATCATCTTTTTATCAACGTTTCTCGCCTGTCTCACTTTTGTTGGCCTGTTCTCATTTTTAAACACCCATTCACAAGATTGCTGTTTTTTTTCGGGTTCAAAACAATATAGCCACGTTTCGTCTCCTGTGATAATGTCATAATCAGTATTAGAATATGCGTGGTCGTACTTCAGTAGCATCTGTGAGCACCATTCCACGCGAGCCCGCTTCTGCTCCGCTTTCAGTTCATGAGGGATCCAACGACAACAAAGTTTCCGAACTTTTAATTCTTCGTGTAAAATTTTCTGAACCAATATATATCATACCAATCCCCAATAGTCCTTGAATTGTCTCATACGTAATCCTCGGGTTTTCTTCAATTAGCCGCTTAACAGTAGCCACATTATTTTCGTTGACGACAGTTGAAGGCCGCCCTTTACGAAATTCGTCATGTAAAGAAACCCGACCTCTCTCAAATTCAGCAAACCATCGCCTCACGGTGCTTAAACAAGGTGCTTCTCTCCCAAAAGCATTTTGAAGACGAGCGACACAGTCTTGCGGAGAGAGAGAACTTTTAAAATCATAAAAAATCATCGCCCTAAAATCTTTTCGACTTAATTCCATTGTCGTTGGGTACGTAGAATTTGATGTGTGATAAAAAACAATTGGCAAATGATTTCCCCGCTATTTTTTTCACTAAGAATTTTGCAAGTCGTTTCAAAAAATATAACATTCGAAATTAAAATAGTTCCTATTATTTAGAAGTGCAAAACTTTTAGTGTGCCCCATGCACTATATAGTACAGTTTTTAGAGAACAGAAAAGCTCTTTAATAAATAAATTTATTTAAATGTTCTTAACTAATTGTAACATGCTGAGTTAAAAATTATGCAAACAATGTTTGCAATATTCGACCATTGAGAGAGATATGCTCGAAGTTTCTCTAAGGGGTGGAATTCGAAATTAGGAAATTAGGCAATGAAGCAAAGATGTTCAAATAGCTTTCAGAACGAGCATGCTAAATTGGCAATCGATGATGGCAGAAGAAGAGAAAAGAGAAGTACTCGCGGATGAAACGGCAATGCGTGAGGCACCCCACTCGATGGACCAATTATATCTAAAAAGCGAGTGGATGTGGTTTGATGCGAAGGGCAGAGTGTATTATGTTTATGAGTGTAAGAGAGAGTATACGGTAGAAGGTATTGAGGAAAGCACTGCGTAGCACTGCGTAGATACACGCTGATAGGCTGATTTTTAAGGCGCGCGCCTTAAAATTCATCGACTTCGCAAATTCTTACTTCATTACATTATAAACGGGAAAGTGAGTTTGTTTGTGTATACTACTTTATTTTACGCCTTAACTTCTGTACCGATTGCCATGAAATTTTGCATAAATATATAAAATGATGATGATGGTCCAAAATTAATAATAGAATGCGTTTTATCTCGAAAAAATGAGCTGTTCTCCAGGTAGGATCAAAATTTTGGCGCAATAACCGATACCGCACGCGGGCGAACCCGCGAAACTAGTATGACCATATATCTGAAATTCACATTCAATTGTACTGTCGCGTTATTAAACACGCCACAACTTCTACATGTTCTGTTTTCTGTACTCTGTTTTCCTCAATCATTCTACATCATCATCAGGTCATTTTAGTCTCCACTACATGGAACACGACCCTCTCTCGTCCGTACCAGACAGAAGGAGGATTTGGCCTACACTCCCCACGCTGGCCAGACGGGTTGGGGAGGCCTGATCGATGTTTTCTAATGTATTTCCCTTAGTCGCCTTGTACGACATCCACGGGAAGAGACGGAGTGATTCTATTCTAGTCTGCCGGAAACCACACGGCCATTCTACATCTTCTCACCACTGTAAGGTGGTCGTAATATACATCAAACCCTTTTTCTGAAGCACCATATTACTTCTTTCAACTCATCTTTGTTCTTTTAAGTTCTTCTTACTTGAAATCACTTGTAAAAACCTTACTACCTTTTGCTAAATACTGTGACTGTCTTAAATATTAATATTAATAAAATAACCTATTTGTACTTTACTAAAAATTGCTTTCAACAAAAAAAGTATCTTAACCGCGGCTATTTCTTTCTTGAAAGCTTTTTGTTGACTCGGGATTTAAGCTATCACCATTTAAAATTGTATAACATAGCAGACAGGTAAAACATTTAAAAAGAATACAGTATTTAAGCTTTTCTGGCGATATATAGCAAATCATCGTTCTGATGAGTAGAATCAAGCTTAATCACCAATTCAGAACATATTGCACTTTAAACTCTACATTGCGGTGCTGCAATTTACTAAACGTATAGATTTCGGTGCTTTAAAGCATATCGTATTATATTTTATCTGCACTTAAATCATAAATCTTTTATAATGAGTTCAAAAGCAGTTAGCACATGCCCTCCATTTTGTCATCGATTGTTATACTAACTATAGTTAACTGTACGAATGTTATAATGGTTTCAATAAAGCACTCAAACGAGTTACATAATATTGTATTTTTATATATTTAAATTGTTATTATTATTTGTTATTGTATATTGCTTAGAGCAAAGATTTTATTATTGAATTTTACAACTTTACTTTAATAACACAGCAACGCAAGTCACAAAAACACTACACGTTTTGAAACATGTGACATCTGACGATTTTTGAAAACATTATTTAATGTTCATATGGTCATAATAGGTTATTAAAACGTAGTACTATTACTTATACTGTGTTAAAACACTCGTGTAATAACTTATCATCTCATTATAAGGTATATACTCAGTACGAATTTTCACAGTCGTTTATGAAAACGACAATAAAATATCATTCAAATGTTAAACAATTATGAAAATTTATGAAAAATATTGTTCCAGATTTTGCCACTTTACACATAAGTTGTAAGCTCAAGTGGCTCTGTGGCCTTGGTATTCAGTGTGACAAAAACTAGTAGTAGACACGCTAATTCAAACAAATGTGAATATTGATTAAGTACTCTCAAGAACGATAACATGTAAAGTCGCGGCTAGATCGTGGATCACATGCCCGGCTATTTGTTTGAAATATTAACGTAATCAACATATAAAGGAAATTATGTTTGTTGAGTTTCATTAAATAAAAATTTATATAGTACGTGGTAATAAAAAAATAACAAACCTCTACAATATACAGTGTATCCGCCCCCACAATAGCCGGCGCACTTAATGAAGTGTGCAGAAGTGTCAATTAGGTTCTCGTCTGCTATAAAAATACACGAAGAGGCAATAGAATCCCCCCAGCAATGAACAGATATAGACGAGGTGCCAGACCAAGTATGGGGGCGGACATGGCGGAGGAAGAAGTTAATAATCTTTATTAATTCTTACTAGACTTCGCCAGTAACTGAGGCTTTGTAAAATGTTAAAAAAATCGATATGTCTACATTAAAACTAAACAAGTAAATATACATGGTAGAATCTATCAAAAATGAAAATCGATCAAAGAATAAGAGCAATGACATTCTATAACAGTTGTAAGCTTATTGTTGACAAGCTCGGTGAGCAATGGACAATAATGGCAACTTTGATTCCGAGATCGCGAGTGAAATCCTATATTCCTAATAATTTCTTTTGAAAACCGAAGCATTGGATCATGATTTTTGGCTCCAGAAAAAAACCATTAAATAAAATAATCACTCCAACACGCTTTATAGATCTCATTCGGTTCATTCACTTAGTTAATTACTAAAAGTTCACTGCGAACCTAGGCCTCATTCACGAAGATATATTATGCACACAAATGTTTGACATGTGCGGGGATCGAACCCGCGAACTCGGAGTCAAAGTGCCCATTGCTAACCATTCGACCACCGAGCTCGTCTATAATAATAAGGTTTTTCTAGAATAAAAATAATTGTTCTAAAATTCCTCATCTAAAAATTATATTTAATGGAGTGCTCCTCTCGATACTTAGTGTAAGTACGCCCTAACACTCTAAAGCGAATTAGGTGGTTTTTTTAAAAAGAACGTAACATACGCTCTCATAAGATAATGTTCCAAATGTCCCAATGTACTTATTGCCGATAAAAACCACATAATATGTGCTGTTTTATTTTGTATGTTAATTAGACAATTAGAAAAAAAAAGTTGAGAAGAATCGTTCAAATATTACATTACACATTATACAAGTAATAATTTCCATCGCATAAATGTAGCAAATAAGTTCGAATAACCCAAATTTATTACGATAAAAGATGGCAATTTTCCTTATAAATGTAAATAGCTATTTTTAGCTCTTGAAATCAACGACATACTTACTTGCTTTGAGAGCGTTCAGGTTTTGGGAGTCGTCGATCGCGACCGGCGTGTTTTGGGTCGGCACGTGTCTGTCATAAACCTGGTTTTACAGGGCTGCCAACCCCGCCCTGTGTGGAGCCAGCAGGGGGAATAGTCGCAGTAAAAAGTGGCCGACAGTTAAGGCGATTCCACATTGCCTTCTTTTATCAACTTAATACAGGTGACGAAAAGTAAACAATGCGTTATTGCCGAAACGGGAGGACACCGGGAGGGAAACATCTCCGACTTTTATCGTCACGGAAACATCTTTTTATCGCAAGAAAATTAAAAAAGCATTTTTATTGACTTTCGTTTATGATTATTGTAAAACCTACTTTTGTGTATATACTCGTATATATGGAATCTTAAAAATAACGTTAAAATCTTATTTTATTGTATTACAATATCTTATATCATTAGACTAGTATTATTTAGACTACATATATATATACTTGTATTATTTATTTATATGTCAGGCCATCTGATGTCAAGTAGATATGAGTTGAGTAGCCTAAAAACATTTGCAACAAGAATTGAATGAGGGCGGCTCAATTAAGTACGGAGGATTTGTATGGAGATCTACTACATACTGTAGGTACCAGAGGAGTTAACTAATCTCATCTAGACTAATAATATACAGTCGATTGTGTAGCTTCTTTGACGCTTTGAGATGCGATGACTTAAAAATATGTATTTCTATATTGTTTTTAAGTTGTCTATATTGATGTTAAGTTGTTGTTAAGTTGTCTAATCTGTCACACACTTTTTTTACCGTAACTCCAAAAATAAATCTTGTAAGAACGTATCCTTACATAGTGCAAATGGAATTTGTAGTTCATAAACTACGCATATTACCAGGAATATAATTTTATTACAGAGATGTGATAACATAATATTAAACGTAAACCGCCTCATAAGATAACATTGAGGTACCAAGAATTTTCATCGCTGTCGTCTTGCAGCCGCCTCTGCAATATAACCGTGACATTCACGTGATAGAGACAACATATCCTACTCTTATGGGTCTGACCTTGGTTAGAAAGGAACAACAGTGAGTTTAACCGCACGTCTTTAATTTCTAAAGGTTTTATTGCATTCCCCGCAAGCTCAGACGCTTAAACTTTATTGCTCTGGGATTAAAGTAATATTTGCAGCGTCTAAATGATGTCGAGGCAATTTCGTGATATTAAAAGCTGTCTATGTGGAACTGGAGGCTCAGGTCAATAGTTTGGTGTTCGTGGTAGTTTGCGGGGTATAATCGAGCGAACTTTCTATCGTTCACATTCTTGGCCGGCAACGTGCGATAACACCACGTTCCTATACAACTATTTGCGGCGACTGCATGTTTCAGCGTTTCAAAGCTTATGTCAGTATATCTAGGAAAATGTAACAACAAAAAACCGCTTTAACGACTGATTTGTGGAAGTTGACATCATTATAAATGGTTTAGATCTATAAAAATGCCACGAAATGTATTTTCTATCTAAGTATATAGTTTTTACAACACCCGTGGCTAATAGATTTGTACGTCAGGATATGCTCGGTGTCTGTAGACGGTACTAAAATTGAATAAAATAATAAAGCTGTATTTAACTATTTGTAGATCAAAGTTATAGAATACAATATTGTTTTGTAACGTTTTTTCCACAGAAATAGGAATATAGTATTACTGTTGCTTTTCGGTGTGTTTGGGAAAATAACTTCAAGTAAGAATATAAAATCACCTTAGTTAAATATGTAGTGATGAAAGCACTACTAGACGTCAGACTAAGTAAACAAAACATTTCTATAATTCCTGGCAAAAAAAACAGCGCCACCTAACCTCAAACTAAGCAAAGCTTGGACTATATTATGATACATAACTGACAACATAATGTATTTCTTTTTTTGTGAATACGTATATTTTTGTAATACTTACTTATAATATCAAGAAAACATTGAGACCAAGACACAAACAAATACGATTATGCACATAAATATTTATACGGGGATCAAATTCGCATTTCGGTGCCAAAATAGCCTTTGGTCTACCGATCTCGTCAAATAAACATAAATAAAAATGATCGATTTCATATACATCGTGTTGCCACGTTTGAGATTTATCATTTCCTTTCTAAGACAAACATTATTATAGTCAAAACACAACGACATCTATATAATTAAGACACATTCAGATCGAAATAAACTTTTGTAGACCTTAGGTATGAGCGATTGAAATATGAAACTATGATCCTAAATCCCAGAATTGATATTTTTTGTCGCATTCCAAACAAGATCGTAAATTAATATTAAGTTATTTAATTTACACTTGAATTTTTAACTACTATACTACTAGAGGCCCGCCTCGGCTTCGCACTATTCGCACGGTATTTAACAAAAATTCTCTGTGACTTGCAAGACGTTTTCAGTTTCTGATGAAGATTCTCTATCACGACGTATTTTTGATGCCCTCACATACAACCCCTCTAAGACACAAGTCTGCGCGTTCACCGCTAAGAAAACCCCTTTTGCTGTGGTTCCTCAATTCCAAAACACACCCCTTACCATCGCCAAAAACATTGGGATTCTTGGAGTTGAAATCTCCAGCGACGTCCAGTTTCGTTGTCACCTGGAGGGGAAGGTGAAGCTGGCGTCGAAGAAACTAGGTGTGCTCAATAGGGCCAAGCAGTACTTCAATCCGCGGCAAAGGCTTCTGCTCTACAAAGCTCAAGTACGGCCGCATATGGAGTACTGTTGCCATCTGTGGGCGGGAGCGCCTAGATACCAGCTTGCACCTTGTGACTCGATTCAGAGGCGTGCTGTGAGGATTGTTGACGATCCCAAACTGACAGACGGTTTAGAACCCTTAAGTCTGAGGAGAGATTTTGCGTCCCTTTGTGTGTTCTACCGTCTGTACAATGGGGTGTGTTCAGAGGAGTTGTTTGACATGATGCCCACGGCGTCCTTCTACAGTCGTACCGCTCGCCATCGACAGGGAATTCATCCTCACACATTGGAGCCTAAGTGGTCGCGTACCGTGCGGTTCCAGAGAAGTTTTCTCCCGCGTACGGTCAAGCTGTGGAATGAACTGCCTGTCGAGGTTTTCTCAGGAGACTACAGCATGGGGTTCTTCAAAAAGGGCGTGAAGAGGTTTTTACAGGGTCGGCAACGCGCGTGTGATGCCCCTGGTGTTACAGGCGTTCATAGGCTACGGTAACTGCTTTTCCATCAGGCAGGCCGTATGCTTGTTTGTCACTTTAGTGGTATAAAAAAAAATACAAATTTTAGCGGCGGCATTTCAATTAAATTTATAAAATAAAAGAACACTTATTGTGACATAACTATAATAGTTAGACATATGCTGTCGCGAGACTTTTTGTAGATAATGATGTGTTCGGCAAAGTCGTAGTACATTATTTTGTTCTATCATCAATAGTTTTCGCAGCGCACGCGGTGTAATTTTTTAGGTATTTTTTTTACGTTATTGGTGTTTTAGTAAGGATCCCTAATCTTTTCTAGCAATAAATATAATCTATGTTACTCAGGGTGAATGTAGCTTTCCAATGGTGAAAGAATTTTTGAAATCGGCACAGTAGTTTTTGATTTTATTCATTATAAACATACAGACACACACAAAAATACAAATCTTTCCTCTTTATAATAGTAGTGTAGAAAAACATAATCAACCAAGCGTTAATCGCAGTATAGTAATTAATATCTGGGCAAAAATATTATATAGATTTTTAAGTATATAAATACGAATTACATCTAAATTGTTACCTCCGTTTAGATATCCAAAAGATTACATACAATGGACATAGAACCTAACTCATAAGACAGTGTAGTACAGACATGATAGTGTAAATGAAGTTACACACTACACACATTAATAAAATACTGAATAAGTGTACACATTGACCTAGTATAATAAAATATACTTACAGCCTCCAAGTATAGCTATCAAAGCCTAACAGAGTATCGAAGCTCACTGGAATTCACAGTTGAATGACTTGGCAAAATTTCTCAGCTAGACGCGACAGATAGTTGTGAAAGATGTGCCCTGCGAGCGAGGCGATAGAAAGAGATCGGAAAAATGCACGCGCGTTGAAATGCATACGCTATTGCCGACGCTTCCGAATGCACTCCCAGCTTTGTTGCACTCCGTGAGGAACCAGTGGCTGGCTCCTTTCTATTTATTAGTGTCACCCGTTCATGTTCAAATGGATTTTTATTCGAAACTAGCTGGGCCCGCAACTTCGTTTGCGAGAATCTTTTCTTTCAGTCGAAAACCAATAGAGGTTTTCGATTGAAAGAAAAGATCTCTTTAGAATGAAATTTTAGTATGTCAAAGAACATTATTTCCAAAGATATTATGACAAAATAGAAACTTATCTGTATTTGCCAATACTCAAAACGATCTAATAGCACAAAGTCACAGAGGCATGAAGTTTGCAATAAATTAGGTGTCGTCGAAGTCTAACGAGGAAGCTATATGGCTTCTCTAAGTAGAAGACGTTAATTAGCTGAAATTGTGATGATGATGATAAGAATGGAGCTAGCCTTGTGCTCCATCGCAAGTTTCGAAAATGTTAAATAATATAGACTTTAGCACATTATTTGGAAACAAACAACAGCGAAATTGGTTCGATTCGTCATCCCTCCATCACCGGTCCGATTGCCAACATCAGTCGAGATGCACGAGGGCTCCTCGATCGATCCACTCACACCCTCCAGATATGATTAGCGGCTAATTGAATCTCGGGGTGAGATCCGCACAGTTTAGTTTTCTAATTTACGACTTTCCTTCGGTCGGGAGAGTAAAGGGTTGAATTTAATTATCTTCACGTCGGGACTCTCAACTACAATTCACAAAAAACGAATGAAATTGCATTTGAATTTTATAAACCTTAGTTAACCTTCAGACATTCATTATTCAGTTTTCAGTCTATACTCGTACGTAGCACTACTACGAAAGTTCGTAGACCTTTGTTGCTGAACTGATTTTAATATTTTTGCGATTTATATCTACTATACTAGCCTCCGTAAGCAGCATAGTCCGCGTGATATTACCAGGATAACAACTATGTTTGGTGTTAATCCAGATTTATATTATTCATGTGCCAAATTTGATGCAGCCTGTTCATCGGTTTTTGCGTGATTGAATGCAAATATGTAAACATCCAAAACATAGTTTTACATTTACAATATTACCCAGTAGTTACTTACAAAATAACACTAAACAGGCACTAAATTAACTATGATCTAATTGGTCGTGCAGTGATGCTAGATACCACAAGCAAGCTACATACGAGGCTGGAACCACGGCTCATATGAATTCTACTGTCGCTAATTTAATACGCCAAATTGATACTGCCTCGAAATGTGAACTAGAATAAGTGATTGCTAAAGCAAAATCCATTTTCGCTGTAAAATTTATGGAGCACCTCTCTGTAAGCCTACTTACTTTCTGGTCACTTGCTAAAACTGTCGGGATCATAAACTGACACACCTTTTAGCGCTATCGTGTTTTATTAGGCAAGTTCCGACTTCGTGAAATAGACTAATGAGTAGCCGGTACAACAACAAAGAAATGAAATCAACAAATTACACCTTGCTTCATCATTCAACCTATGCGGACATCATTCCATGCGGACGATAGTATCCGAAACACTCACTATACGTGCCGTTCTGATATTTTTGACTCTTATGTGGAGGAATCCTCAAAAGACTTTTCTTTGAAATCAAGAACACTCTGACTCTTGAGGTCTAAATGGTTCATCAACATCTTTGAACCAAAGCCAACCTCACCTGCACGTGGTGCTCCATGCTGCCAGACTGGGAAAGTACCTCCACCTCACAGTATACCGCAGCCAAATAACAATTCCCTTGAGGGTTGTCGTGTTCCTGCGAGTGAGTGAGGTCACCAGAAAGAAAAAAAGGAAGGAGTATAGCCTGGCCACGGATCGGCGACCCTTGGTGTTGCTGATCTTCTTGGGCGGTGGTGATTGCATTCAATCAGGTGACCCACATGCTTGTTTGCCCTCTTCTCACATAAAAAAAGACTAAAATATCCAATGGAGACAGGTAGCTGAACTTGGTTATTTTCATTGCCAAGACTATTGGAATTCTATGCCTCGAGATCTTAAACATTGTTGATCTCAATCTTACATATTCCATCCATTACATAATTTAAACATCCTTAATGATTAAATCAAGTACTATTTAGAAGTTGTTTGACATGATGCCCGCGGTCTCCAACATCATACCGCTCACCAATTTTAGGTTCATCATCATCATCAGGTCCATTTTAGTCTCCACTACAGGAGCACGACCCTCTCTCATCCGTCTCAGACAGAAGGAGGATTTGGCCTATACTCCCCACGCTGGCCAGACGGGTTGGGGAGGCAATAGTTATATATAATAATTTTAGGTTATTCCTCATAAATTAGATTTATTTTTTAAATATTTTCAAAAAACTTTAAAGCTTAAAAGCTCTATAGATTTCTGTAACCGGCCACCCACGGTTTTATTGCTTCGTTAATCGGGTGATATTTTTTTTTGCATAGAATTTGCCGATAATCACTTCCAACTTTAACTTTGTATTCCGAGGGCACGCTCGTTCCTCCCCTGTATTACGAATTTGATAATGAAAGGGCCCCACTTGTGTGCTGCAGAGATAATGTAAATAAGTATGCAAATTATACGCCAAGTTCTATTCAAATGAACCTTTGCGGCTCTTTAAAGTTTTACTCAAAGCCAACTCTAATATACGCGAGCAAAGATTTCCACCCTCCATGTGTGATATGAAATGAACAAATTTGAATATTTTGAAACAAGTAAGTAAATGATGCACAAACAGCCGCGGATTCATGTCGGAAAAGTTTTCCGTCGAACCCTATTTATAGCATTACGAGTTAGGGTAAGAGGAACAGCGGCTAACAACATCACATTACATGTGTATGTCGTGGCAAGAGCATACCCAAGCGTACGTATTAACCCGCTTTCAGAAAAATGACGCGCAGAATGGCGATGACTGTTGTCATAGTCGGGCGTAGGGCGTATCAGGGGTGCTCTCCCATTTCACTGGGCGTTTGGCACGGAATGTGTAAAATATTTTCGTTGTAAGTGAAAGTCGCGCGTGATAGCACACTGTGACGCGGTGTCGCCATCAATCATTTATCCGCGAGGCGCTTCCACGATACCGAGAAAAGCTCTAAAGCAACGCCACTTTGATAATGTATCACGTTTAAAACCAACTTTAAAGGCTCCCCTTCTCTGCCTTTATTGTTAGATGAAAAGAAATGTGCAAACAAAATAGATTGATACCGGATCCTGATAAGCCCATATTGAGTTTTATTTTCACAAATTTTATCTGTGTTCGAATACGATGAGCAGTCTTTTTATGAAATAAAATCTTTACGAAGTTCATCGCTTTCTGCTTGTGCACCGACGTATAAATTCTGTTAAGATGAGCAATCCTATCTAACTTCGAGTTCGTTTTAGGTTTATAAAAGGAAAAGCACACCGAGCGTCTCTCTATCAAAGATGTAGACGTGTAATGGCGTCTTGTTACCGACGCCTTGCACTCAACTGTTAGGTATTATTTTTCCAGTAAGTGCAATCGAATTTGCGCCATTTTCTCGAAATGGTACCAAAAAGTACAACCTCTGGTAAAACTATCGTTGGGAGGTAGTTTACTTGCTGATCCGTTCCTTTCAGCAGCGTTTGTACTAAATTGGGCTATCAATCAATATTGTTTTCAGATTTCCTGTTTATGTGGAAATGTATCACGTACGAGCATGTCTACGGTGTTTTCCATCATAGATGCCAGAAATAGTATTAAATGCGTAGTTCGGTGCCTATCTATAAATTTAGCGATCCCCCTTATTGCTACCGAAATCGTTAACAAACCGACAAGATTGTCTGTAAAGGTATATCGCCCTCGTTACTTGGCATTTTCTTACAATCTCGGCAAGTAGCAAGCTGGGACAGCGCTCCTAATGGACCAATATATCAAATAGGATTAAGTATAAATGAGAGTAGCGCAACCGCCTGATACTTTGTTGTGCGACATGACCAGAATAAAGAGTGCGGAATTGATTTTTTATCACTTATTAAAATTTATATAAGCGTGTTGTTGTTATTTCATATAAAGACGGTATGAATATTGTTTTTGTTAGTTATTATCTCATAAGTTGATTGCCTTAAAATTATCATATTTGTAGACTGAGTGCAGACTCCTGCGCATATAACAGCATAAGGCTATGCTCGTTGTTTCTCTACGAGATGATTTAGAAATGATATGCGTAGAAGTTCTTAAAAAAGGGGTAGATCCTACTCCATGGTACTCCTGATCAACAAGTTGATAAGCTGTGTGATTGATCAAATCAAATCAAAATCAAAAATATTTATTTGCCAAAAATGCATATAGTTTGAAGCATGTGTTAGGGTCCTTCTTTTATGCAAAAATGTACCTGTACCATGAGGATCCGCTTCTCCGTAACAAAAGTTACATTATTGTACACTTGCCTATATTACTATTACATATATATAATATTATAGTGCTGTCATCAACAGAAGGAGGATGAGTATACAGTTTTTCAAAATACATTCATCCGCTTTCCTCCGCCGCCGATCATACCTAGCCCTAAAGATAATAAACAGTAATGATAACCTACATATTATTATTATACACAAATAGGTATACACGCACACATACTCAAATATACGTATGCACGTATATGTATATTATACATGTATAGATACAAACACGCGCACACGTGCGAATGCATGCCCATTCTCACACATTATGCACATTTTTTATTTTTATTGAAGTAATCATATTTTGCTTACACTTACTAACATATATATGACTTAGTAAATATTTTACTTTGCGGTATCCATATGGTTAACATAAGAAGCAAATGTTTGATTTACGCGAATTCAGACCTAGTAGATATAAGTATTTAAATTGCTGAAACTCATACATACATACATCTACTTCCATCGCCGACCACAACGGCACCAGCGGTGACATAAATGATTGATAACAAAAATCTGCATAATAGTGTTTTATTTTGATGTAGTAAAATCACCCGCACCATTCCACCTAACCAAACCCATTCCGACCGGCCCCTTGATTGCCGATTGATGACTATCAGTCACCGGAACTGGCTGCGTTTCGTAAAGACTACAGTACTGTGGACCACAAACATACATTGCAACAGATTGTGCAGAAAACCACAGAGTACAATTATAAATAAATCTGTACATATTTCTGGACAATTTACACAGCGCCATCTAGTCCCAAATTAAGCACATAGCTTGTGTTATGGGTACTAGACAACTGATAAATGTACTAAAACACATTTCTTTTTGTAAATACATACTTATAATACATAGAAAACACCCAGATATGTTCATGCACACAAATGTTTCACTTGTGCGGCAATCGAACCCTCGGAGTCAAAGTGGCCATTGCTAACGATTCGACCACCGAGCTCGTCCAATTTTCAATCCAATTTTCCATTCTGTATGGCTTTTGTGGATTATGAGTAAGCCTTTCTCGAAACTTGGTCTATCCTGAAATTCTTACAGCGATGCCAAGTCGACCAGCGCTATATCGTGGTGCTGATAGAGCTATATAGTGCTGCAACAAAGACTGTCCGTCTACAGAATCAGCAATCTAAGCCTATCTATCTGCCAAAAGGATGTCATTTCCCCGAAACTATTTATGTTACCGCTGCTCTGGAAGACGTATTTAAAACGTTAGACCGAACAACAGGGCATCAGTGTGAATGGCGAGTACATCTCACACCTTCGGTTTACCGACGACGTGGTCGTAATGGCTGAATCACTGGATCTCGATCATATGTTGAGCAATCTCAATGCTGCATCTCGATCCGTGAGACTGGGGATGAATTACGACAAGACGAAAGTTATGTACAACGATTTTGTCATCCCTAGCCCGGTTATCGTAAATAATGCAGCTATTTACCTCGGATATTCCATATAACTCGGCCGCGGTATATATCCGGCCGGTATGGGCACATCTGCCGAGTAAGTGATGGCTGATGGGAGACGAAGGTATTAGAGTGGAGGCCACGCGGAGGACGACAAAGCGATGGATGCCCTCCTTCTAGATGATCCGATGACCATAGAGCGGCTGAAAGCGAAAGCTGAAGCGGCGGCTTGAAAGCGGCTGGATGCAGAAGGCGGAGGATCGTATTTGGTTGAAAGCATTGGGAAAGGCCTATAACCAGCAGTACATACAGGCTGATGATGATGATGAATAAAATTAATATCCTAATATTTAGAGAGGTCTCGCTTCACATCTGGTATCCGGTGTAGTAAGTATACAAAAGATGATTTTGTGTTTCTAATGAGAGACGCATCAAATTATAGTAGAAAATTACTTTCATCCACTAGAATCCACAGTCTCTATTCATATGTGCATCCTCCGATATTTACATCTCCTCTTCAATCCACTTATGGATCCTTAGATATTTCGATTAAACGAAACTTACTTGAAGTATACAGATCCAATTTAATGAAATATACATATTAGATTCGACCTTTTTAATGAAAATAATTTGCAACGCTAAATACTTGTAAACACCGCTTCTATATGGTTGTAAATGTGTATTCACAGTGCGAGAAGCCAGAACTACGAAAAACTGGTTTTTGTAATTAATTTTCACTTAATATTTATTTTGCACCATGTGAACAAAAGTCTTTGACAGACTCAGGGTACACGAATAGACTCGCATTTGATGGTAAAAAGCGACGAGCGGATGCGCAAACGTCCCAATTATTCCAGCCGAATAACCGCCGCGCACTCTCTCTGTCCTTGTATACAGTTTACATACTTAACTATATTTGTGTCAGTGTAGAACTCTTTTATTCCTTTGCAGATATTTACCGCATGAGTAACTAAAGACATATATTATCAACTATGCCTGAATATGAAAATCTGCAAATTAGAACATAACCTTTTGGTCTCTAGTTGAAAGGGTTTGAACTAAAATTTTCCCTATATCAAAAAGGACACCCTAACCATCGGATTCATCTATAATTGTTCGATTTCCCAAATGTGATATCATTTAGGTTTCAAATGAAAATTTTGCCTATTGAACATTAAAGCGGCGATAATTATCTTTTTATGTTAAAATTACATAATTTACGCGTTTATTATATTCAACAAAAACTATATCATGATAGTAACGTCTCTGTAGTATTTGTTCACGGAGTGTGTCGCGACTGCCACAACTTATCCAGCATTTACAAAGTCCAGTACAGCGTGGGAGAAATGAGCGAGCTCGTAATGAGCTTTTTGCAGGATATTTTACACACGATTAATGTAGTAGGGGCGGATCACAGCGGCGACAGGACGTTTTCCAGACGTCCCGGACTCACGACTTCTTACTTGATTAAAACTGAATAATAAACGGCGTAACAATTTTGCTTCGTCGCTCTTCGTTTTGCTGCCCCTCATCTACAGCAAACTAATATTGAAGAGTGTAGATGACGTTCGCAGTTCTTTGTCTAAGATAAGACAATTTTCTTTAAAAATAATAATACAGTTCTTGACTGATTTTGAGATACTATTAAATAAAATGTGTCATGTATTTGTTTACAATTAAGGTATCTTCGCTTATGATTCGAAAACATACTGAATAGTAATTTAAATGTCAGTAGAAAAGAAGTTAAGAGTATTCAAATAAGATAACAAGATTGCGATCGGCATGTTTACCTACCGTAGTACTTCGCCGAGGCGCGCCGGCAAATTGGAAAATTTAATAATTCAGAGTTGAGGATAGTCCACAGTTTTTCGTTCGCGCCCTAGCCCGTCATTAGCGGATATTCTGTTGGTAATTTCAGATATGATCAAATTCAACAGACATTCGAATCCTGTGCGCAGCTGCGGGGCCTCTCAGATATTTATAAAAAGGAGTTCATTTTGCATATAATTTCGAGGTATCTATGTCTCTTAGGTGCATTTAGCGGCGTGGCGGCGTATACCACGACAGATTTTTTCGGTAATATTACTTTATATTATGATAATCGCTTACCTATTTCATTCAGATTATTAATTCTACGGAAAATTTACAAATATTTACTTTTTATTGTATATGTTATTTATAGGGTCCGTCATTGAACTTGCCTTATTAAAAATTAAACAAAATATTTTTTTTCTGCGTATATGTATTTAGTTTTTAATTTAGTTATACGTATGTTTTTATTTCATTTTAAGTTATATGCATCTATAGTTTATTTTGTTTTTTTTTACTAGTATTATCAACAATATGTAACTTTATATGAATAAATGTAGCTTTTAATACATTCGTAACATAAAAGAATAAACATTACTTGTGATTACATAAATAAACCGCACAAACTTCATAAAAAACTCTCGGATGGTTATTTTAAAGAAAAACCCCTCCGTCATTGATATTCAACTCAAATATGATTGTCATGAGTCGATTTTTTTACCCGGGGAAAGTTTCAAATAATCCTGATCCATCGTTACATAAAACTTGTAAGTTGTTCGCGTCTCGACGGATAATCGAGTTTATACTTGGAGGGCGGCCATCAATCATTTATCCCGCTCTGGCGGTGGATCCGATCCGGACTGTACGCGGAAAAACTTTAAAGTGTTCCGCCAAGTTTATGTGACGTATCACGCGCGAGCTCAACACATAAGCTTAATTTTATGTCATTATTTGTTTATATTTGATCTATTGTCACAAGCGTGATAGCAATAAACAGTAGACCTATATCCTTTAGGTGGCGGCCGCCGCTGTTAATCCTGGCTACACAGGAGACACAGTGGTGGGAATGTATGGTGGGCCCCCCGTCCCCAATCCTTAAGGAATATAGCTATAAGTGAATATAGGCTAGAGCAATTGCACAAAATAGAACAACAAGCCTCTCGACGTTTCGTTATAACCACAGACCTAGAATTTTTCGCTGTTAAAACAAAATTTTACAAACTAATGAGCGAATTTGATTTTTTTATCCAGCATAGAGCGCAAGCTATGCAAAGTACACCTTGGGGTCATTGCTCCAGCTGTTACCAGGTAGAGCAGAGACGACCAAAGCCACTGCAATCGCGTGCATCTACTAACGGTAGTGGGTGGGTGCCGGCCGGCAGTAGTTTGCATGCACAAATTGGTGGCGAAATCACGAAATGCCTATGCAAAGTAAAGTGCGAGGAAGCAAATTTTTACTGGTTCAAGTTCACTTGATATTATCGCACGTACATTAACAGTTTGTGATCATAATTATTATTTAGTACGACCTACGGTATTTCAACGAACAGTAACCGCAAAGAAATATTGAGCAAATGCTAATGCCATACATTCGCAGGAACGTTGCATTACATAGTAAATCTAGTGTATACTTTTACAAGAGCCGACGGTAACATCTAGAGGCGCATAGCGGTAGATCGTATTGGTAGAAAGCATTAAATAGTATAACAGGTTGCGGGATTGGTGGTTGATGAGTAAAATCCCAAATATAATCACATGACGTGTATTCACGTGTATAGAACAAAATTTTCTTTCTATGTCAACAACAGTCATCAATGTTGTAGCGCGTAACGTGTAGTCACGGTTAAACTCTAAATATGGACATTTAGCTGCATACTACTATAGGGATAGGCATATTTAATCAGCAGTATATAGATATAGCGGCCGTGTGGTTTCCGGCAGACTAGAACAGAATCACTCAGGCCTCCCCAACCCGTCTGGCCAGTGTAGGGAGTGTAGGCCAAATCCTCCTTCTGTCAGGGACGGACGAGAGAGGGTCGTGCTCCTGTAGTGGAGACTAAAATGACCTGATGATGATGATATAAATAGCTCGATACATGTCAGTGGAATATTAACATATTGCTAGCTCGATTATAATGACAAAGGGGCAGACACACATTTGCACCACTCTGTCTCTTGTGCAGTCAAATTAATAGCGGCTACCATCAAAATAAAGCTACGGCTGATTTGGAACTGCCAACGAATTCAATCAGAAGAAATTTGTAGGAGTAGAAAGCTTTTGGAATTTGACTTCCCCTTTTGGCAATCTGAGAGACAGCAATATGACAAAAGGACATCAAAAACCAAAAACGAATTCAAAGAAAAAAAAATGTTAGTACAGTGAAACTCAGCTACCGTGAAACACAGATTTTAAATTTGACGACAAGAAAAATCATTGTCAGTGCATAGTCAAAAGGTCATTAGTGCAATAACATTCACCTTACTATATTTTTAGACGAAAATTATATATTTTATAAAATATAAAAAATTCTCTCTAAAAGAGGTCCTATCTATCAGCCATTTCAAATTGTTGAAAAGTAATTTAGAGTTCTATTCCCGCACAAACAAAATATTTGTGCGCATAAGCATGTATGTTTACCTTAATCTGTATGTATTCTATTTATTTAATATTTATACAATAAAAGTATTTTCGTATGTTTATTATCTTCATAATCTCCCTAGAATACAAACTTTGTTGAGATCACACAGATTTTGGGGTGTAAGTGGTTCATCAACATCTTTGAACCAAAGCCAACTTCACCTGCACGCGGTGCACCCTGCTGACTGACAAACGAAGCTCTGGCGAAAAGAGAGGTAGGGAGCGTAATTGTAAGCTACCCGACTGGGGAATGTACCTCCACCTCACAGAATACCGCAGCCAAATAACAATTCCCTTGAGGGTTGTTGTGTTCCTGCGAGTGAGTGAGGTCACCAGAAAGGAAGGAGATGCTGCGTTGGCAGCGGGGGTCGCGGCGCGCGAGCGATATTTTATGTTGCGAGCGTTAATATAGCTACGGTAACCGCTTCACATCAGGCGGGCCGTATGCTTGTCTGCCACCCGTCGTAGTATAAAAAAAAAAAAAAAAAAAAAAAAAAGATAAAGCTGGGAGTAGACAGCGCTGAGTAATTTGTTCTAGAATATTTATAAAACTTTTATGTTTAAATACTTAACTTTTAGGATGTAAGAGGCTTACCGTAATCTTTAGAGCGTAAGTAAGCGTCACCTGCACGTGGAGCACTTTACCGATTAGCTATAGAAGCCCTGACGAAAGACAGGCAGTTCACGTCGAGCCCGAGTTAGTATCTCCATCGCACCGAAGCCCGCAGCCAAATAACAATGAACTTGAGGATTGTTGTATTGTTGCAAATATGTAAGATCATTAGATTCTTTACAAGAGTCTTCAGGCTACGGAACCGCTTTACATTAGGTCGGCGGCTTGCTTATTTGACACTCGGTGTGGTATAAAAAGTTGGATGTGACTTCCCTTATTCCTCTTCATTCAGGTCGCCCGTACGACCAAGAAAATGGTCATCAGTTTTGACAAAATTTCCTAAGAAACAAATGTAGCTAAGCTTTTCTATTATTTATGAGCGCGTAAAAAGTACAAACTAATGTCAACCCTTAGGTTGTATAGTGGTTAACTTATTTGCTACACTGTACTGCCATGTTATTGCTGTACAGCAGGAGCTGAAGCCGATTGTCATCGGAATTTTTGAATGCGAAAATGAAATTAGGGCTTAGATTGTTGTTAATTACGTTTAGCTCAACTAGTAGAAACACTAAAGCTCAAAGGAATAAGCTAAAGATTTTTGTCAACTACTTTAACCTGCTTTTTGACGAGCTCGGTGGCGTAGCGGTCAATGACGTGGCTTCGACACCAATGCTCGTGGGTTCGATTCCCACATAGGACAAACATTTATGTGCATGAACATGTCTGTTTGTCTTAGTTTGGGTGTTTTCTATGTATAATAAGTATGTATTTACAAAAAAAAAAAATGTATTTACGTATGTTTATTAGTTGTCTAGTACCCATAACACAAGCTTCGCTTACTTTGGGACTAGATGGCGCTGTGTAATTTGTGTGACAATATTTATTTATTTATTTATTTAACCTAAAACTAATTTTTGTAATAAAAAAACCGATGGTAATCGGCTTCAGCTGCGGCGGTAAGGCCCCTGGTTTGGAGTTAAAGAAAATCTTCGTTACCAAGACATAAAAAAACTGCCATAGAACAATGTCAACTCGCGGGGTCGCAAATAAAAAAGAAGAAACGGATCTGAACGGATACTCATATGAGTGTTTTATGAGCACTCAAGTGGCTTCCGAGCGGGGGATGTTTAAAACTGGGAGCCGAGTATCGTGGTTCGAGTGCGCTCCACTCAAAACATGACAATGTCGGATTTGATCGCGAACGAGGACACTTTTACGAGTGGCTAAAGTTTATGAATGCGCGTACAATGTTCGGATTACTAAAATGCAGATTTTTGTACTAGTTACAAATTTAATTAGTAATTAATATAAAATCATATAACAATAGTTAAAAATGCATAGGTAAGAAGTTTTAAAAAATCTCAGAACATGGCTTTAGAGAACATGGCTTTACTTGTATGTGCAAATGATATTATTATTAATTGTGGGCGAAAAATTTTATGTTTAAATATGTATTTATGTAATTTGCCTACAGACTTGCAACAATTTACTAAAAATATGGAGCAAGATATTAAAATATTAGGCCGTAGGTCCCAAATAAAGGCAATTGTGGGGCATTCGTTAGTCTAAGATTTTAAATTAACTAATTACTATGGGTAGAGGAACTTAAATAGTTGAAATTGTTTGAAATTTGGTATAGTCAGTAAAAGAGATACTGCAGAACTGAATTAATACGTTTTTTTAATAGGTGCTTATCTACTAATAGTATAATTATTAGTCTTTGGTCGTGAATTGAGACAACACTATTATTTTTTCAAATTAATGTCTACATCTCAAAAACTATTCAACTGATTACAATGCTCTATAAAAACGTCGATCGTAACTTACCTGCTAAATTTCCTCAAAAGCGTATGAGCTGTTTGTGAGTAATAGCGCGCCTAATAAGTCTTTATTATAATTAACGAAAGTATTTGGCATATCAATCACACAATATACACTTATAGGTATAGAAGTTATTTAAAAACTCGTCCTGTTATGAAAGGGCCTGTTACATTACGTCAGTCTAGTCAGGGGTTGAACCGTCTAACCTGAAGCCGATTCCCATCGGATTTTTGATTGCGTAAATCAAACTTTAGCTTAGATTTGTGCTACTTGTGTTTAGCTTAGCTGTTAGAAAACCTGTAGCTTTACCAAATAAGCTGAAGATGTTTGTCAATAAACTAAAACGTAAGACCTATTTCTAGAATCAATATATTCGGCGGTAGGGCCCCAGGTGTGGTCACGCTTGTATTGTAGAGTTTTAACAGAAATGACATCATGATAGACTGTCTAAAAATGTCATAATGTAACAGGCCCTCTAACATAAACCTTATTTGAATGAAAAAAACAAATATCTACCGACCTTCTACCGACAAAGAATACTCCGACCGAGTTATATCAATTTTACCGCGATGTTAAACGAAGTAATAACGTTTTTATTTCGCCATCAGGCGGAAAAATAAAAATAAGTATGTATTAACCCACAGTCAGTATATAGTAATAAAGACTGGGGACTCATTTCAATAAACTTTTATGGCGATAAACATCTTCTAAACAGTAATGTTTTATCGAGAAAAATCCGCAGTTTGACCTATTTCTGGCGGTAATGTGGTAACACACATTGTTTCCGCATGGAAAAACCTTTTGCAAACAACTTTACTTTGTTCTAGTCTGTGGCAAATTATGTTACCTCTTTACAGGGATATGCTTCGTAGAGAACATTCTCGTGTGGGACGTCTCATTATGATTCACGTTAATATATTTTGTAGCGTTACTTTAATATATTTTGTTACGGATTCATTGAAATTTATTTTTGTCACAGATATTTACATAAAACCGGACAAGTGCGCGTGAGTTTGCGAACAATTAATTTGTGCGAGGAGTGACTTTGCTTGGCCTAGTTAAATAGAACGTAGTTTGAGGTACAAATGGCTCACCACCATATTTGAGCCAAAGTCAACACTTGCACTTGGTGCACCATGCTGATTTACTAACGAGACTCTGGCGAAAGAGAGGTAGAGCACAACGTAATTTTAAGTTGCCCGATGAAGTATGGTACTTCACAGAATACCGCAATCAGATAACAATTCCCTTGAGGGTTGTTGTGTTCCTGCGAGTGAGTGAGGTAAACAGGATGAAAGGAGTTGCTGCGTTAGCAGCGGGGTGGCAGCGCGAGCATTATTTCATTGTAATTACACTACATAGGCCCAGTTAATTACTTAGTGAGTCCAGCTTTGATTGTACGATTCCAGAGGAGTTTTCTACCTCGAGCTCCTAAGTAGTGGAATTAAATCCCTGCCAAAGTTTTCCCAGGCTAGAATATGAGGTTATGGAGCAGAATCAAAAAAGGTGTGAAGGGGTTGATGGCTCTAGTGTCATAAACGTTCATAGGCTACGACGACTCCTTACCATCAGGCCGGTTGTATGCTTGTATGCCACTCTAGTTGTAGAAAACAAAAACCTTATTAATCCGTCTAAATAAATGTATTCTAAGATAAGATAAGAAATATATTATAGTCCTAAACCTCAATATTATTTAATTAATATAATAATAAAAAACATTTTAATATTGTCTTCAAAATTTAACCTTTTTTTACGCAACTAATATTGTTTCTTGAAATTTAAAAGGTAACAGAGCATTATAATAAATACCAAGTTTTAACTACAAACAGCGCTTGTCGGAAGCTCTAACAATACGGCATCGTAAAAATTAAATTACGGCGAATCTCCGGGGAGGTTTCAATTTCAAGCAAGAGGCCGAGACTCGAGACGGAGTTCTGTGGAGAAATAATATTGCATCGGCAAGTACGCCACCGCACGACGCACCCGCCCATGCGGCCCGCTGCTCATGCGTCCATTGATTTTATTATACTACACATTTTCGCTTACCATGTAATTAATGATTATAAAATATATGAGGAGCTCAATGGCGTTGTTGTGCAGTCTAATCGAATACGCAAGTTTATCAATGTCAACCGCAGCCTGTCCATGGATGAGTTTATTTATCTGGAGCTTATCCGTGCTTAGGACGGCACGTTTAGCCATTGGTACCGGCTGTTGTCGTTAGATGACACTGGTCAAACCAAGTCAGAGGCGTTTAGGCGATTTGAAAGCACTGGCCTCCGCCAACCCGCATTTGAGCAGCGTGGTGGAGTATGCTCTTTACCTCTAAACCGATTGAGGGTATCCCCTCAATCAGTTCCCTAGAAAAGAAGGGTTGAAGAAAAATAATGAGATATAATATGTAGATTTATGCTTCCTGAACAGATAGGAGTTACACAACAAGTTACTTATTTAAAAATAATCATTAGTTTAAATAGCACAATCATCACTATATTATGCATGTATTATACATATATACTCGTAGAGAACTCATTCTTACTCACACATTGGAAGTTTGGAACCAGACTGATCGCGTGATGTGCGAGTCGAGAAGGGATTTCTACCATAAGCTCTCAAGTATGAAACTCTCTTTCGAGTTTTCCCTGCAGACTGCAGTACATAGGGTACTTCAAGGAAGGCGACAAGAGCCGTTGACCCTATAGTCGGCAACGAGTGGATGCTGCCTTTAATGTTGCAAGTGTGCATAGGTGGTATTACTGTTTACCATCAGACATCAGGGATCGTAGTAGTATAAAACACTGTTACAACATTTCAAACTCATAAGACAAAGATCAAACCTCCCAGTTGAAAATAATGAGGTTTTATTACAAAACAACTCACACTCAACGTTAATAAAGGATAGTTTGGCTAAATTTATCAACGGCTAATGGCCCCTCGCTTAAAAACCACTGGTGGCACCCGAAAATATGTCTTATTTATTATGACATCAAGTTGACTCAGAGATAGTATCTAGACGAAGAACGTCTACGTGCTCGCACAAAAATTGGTAATATATTTAAACCTTATTTCTACATTCTAGTACCCAATTTGATATCGCAATAAATATTAAAATAATTATAGTTAATGGAGCTAAGCTTGAATATGTAAACGCTAACAAAATTAACGCAAAATATAATATAAAAATATATTGCAATGTTTGAATGAAAAGCAGTGCTTAGTTAGCGCACCTGGGAATTGCCGGAGTAAATACACGGATGTTAATTTGAAACTGCAAAAACTGTCGCTGAGTGTAGTAGAACGACAAATTAGAGGGAATGGAATATAGTTTACTTTAAGTTAAACTTATTACGGTCCTCGAGAAACAAGCACTCGGAGGCTCGCCCGGCGCGCGGGTCAAGTGCCCAATTTGTCACCCGCGCAAACTTCCGACTACTTCGGTCGGGCCCTGTTCGATTCCATTAAACTTTCAAGACCTTTTGAAGCTATTTTCTTGTTTGAATCAAGATTTGCCTAATTCATTTCCATGTCTACCTAATACTTCAGTCAGGCGGCGAAGGATTATTTTATCGACAGTTATCGTTGTCGCCAAGGAAGAGGATTACAATAATTTATACCAAAATGTATTATTACACTATTTCATTACATCCGAACCTATATACTTCGCTACGTGCTATTAAGGCCATCATAGATTAAAAAATCTGCGGTACATTAATATTTTAAAGCTCTACAGTTTTTAGTATTAAATAAAATTGTTAAAAAAATATACTGTAGTTATTGAAGTAAAATGTGTCAAATTTCGCTTTATTTTGCATATCCGTCATTTTTTTAGGAATTGAAGGCGGAAATTTAAAAAAATCCTGTATCATGGTTTTTTGATTCGTTGTATATTTAGTGAACAATTATTTTTTTACTGAAGTGTCAATAGTTTTGCAGCATGGACCTTTATATCCATAGTTGGAGTAATAGTCCACCCCTTAAGTGGTTGGATAAATTCGAATAGAAGTCACTCCGGGACACTTACAATGCGCTATCATAAAAATTAAATTACGGTAAGAGTTTCTCTGTAAGTGCGCGCCATTTCAGCGGGGTGCGGTCTGCGTCGGGGGGCGAGAGGCATACCACATCAAAGCGCCTCATCCTGCGTCGGGCTTTCCTCCAAATCAAATTTAGCAACCTTCTTTCGTTACAGCCGAAACGCTGAGTATTTGACCTGTGGTTTGTTACGCACCTGCTGAAAAACGGCACAGAAGAATCATTCCGAGGTCCTAAATGAAAATGTCTCGTTACTGTTGAAGTAGAAATACGAAGTGTAAATAGGTAAAACTTCAGAAAGCCGCAAAAGGAATTAAGTCTGTGTTCTTTACGTACACGCGCCTCGGGCATAGCGAGATCAAGTGGCTAATTTGTCAGCGAGCGCAAACTTAGCGGACTCTTGCGGACGGTGCAATTCGATTAAACTTTTGCCCAAGTACATACACAAGAACAGAGCCTACTTAACGCAACTCGGCTGTACATTTACGGTGGAAATTTAATTAGTTAACTCATCAAGACAACATAGCGGTAGCCACAAAGAGGCATGATACGAAACTAGTGCTACTTACATACTATTTTTATGCGAGTTATAAGTAAATATTTACCAATTTTGAAAAAAATGCTTATAATAATGGTTCACTAGTCCGCGTTGCACATCATTATTATCGTTTTCACTTACGAACTGAATACAACATACATTTTATTAAGTATTAAATGTTTATTCATTTTAGTGTTAATTTCATTTTTTGTACAAAAAGCACAGGTACAAATATAAGACAAAGAAGAGCAAACAACCTTGAAGTATCGAAAGATCTCACTCGCTCACAGGAACACAACAACCCTCAAGGGAAATTGTTCTATGGCTGCGGTATTCTGAGATTTGGAGGTACTTCACCAGTCGGGTAGCGTACAAATATGTTGTACCCTACCTCTCTTTCGCCAGAGCCTTTTTCGCTAGTCGGCAGGGTGCACCATGTGTAGGTGAGATTGGCTTTGGCTCTAAAGATCGTGATGAACCGCTTACACCCCTTGATAAACAAGAGTATTCGACATTTACCGTCATTTCGTGCTAACCCTAGGGATTTCGTTAAATCCCTGGTTTCATCATTTTCCTGCGACTTATGTACAGACAAAATTGTGGTAATAACTACCTGCCGCGATTTTGTTAATATCAGTATGCATTATACATGTAAACCCTCCGGAATGCATTCTGTAAATAATAGGGAAAACTACAACAAAATTTGTGGCGTGGTTTAGAAAGAGTTCGAGGATAAACAATCACACGGGGAATGCGACTTTGTTTCATACTATATATATAGATACAACATATATGACTCTTCTTATACAAGCTACAGCCGCGTAGCGACTACGTAGTTAACGTAGCCATGTGGCTACGGTAAAAAGCTCTACGTTAGTTATAACACAGGCTACTACACCATATAATGTTCGAAGTCGAAACTTTATTTTTATTGGTCATCAACCTATTAACACTAAATTATTCAAATAAAAAGACTATTCTTATAAAGGCGCTTACACACGGTGGGACGCTTCATACCGATAAATCACAATATAAGATGATGCGAAGGTAGTTCTGATAAGAAAATAAATAATCTCCATTAGTTGGCCTGTAATTATTATGTAAGAAATTATTATGAAAGACTTTAACCAATAGTAATTAAAATTTAAATATACGTTGTATACGTACGTATGTGTATTTATTTGTGCCGAATATGCTAAAGAATACTTGACTTATTTTATTTGCGTTTGTAAACTTTAACGAAGGTTTTAAGTACACCTAAGCCGTCTCTGAGATAATTGTTGTTCTAAATAGAGACATAACTAAAATCTATTTTAGTGTGTGATTTTTTTTATGCAGCTTGCGCAGCCGATATTTATATTTTTAGATACGACTCTATCAATAAAAATAAAAAAACAATATATTTTAATCACGGTATTCAAGCCTAAAACAGGAGATAAATTGTGAGTACTTAAAATTTAAAATATATTAAACTTCAATGAGTCCCCAAATAATTATATGATAGATGATAGAGAAATTTCCATTAATCAAATATCAGCAAATATTGAGAATAATATGGCCTATCATCCTTACACGTATGTATAAGTAGTTCTGAATGTCTTTGTAGATCTATCTATAGAATCCGTTATAAATCCTAGGTGCTAAAAAGCAGTAAAAAGTTCCTCAAATAAAAATGGTTGCAAATGTAATACTTAAGTAAAAAATAGGATTGCTGGGTTGACAACTGAGCAAAAAGCTCATCAGTTGTTTATTAATAAAAAATAAGATAAAAGCATTCAAGTAGTAGAGGTAGTAATATTAATTAACGTTAGCTGAAGCGGTTACCGATCATCAACGACGATTTTATTTTCAAAAAAATATTTATAGAAAAATTCACCACACCTTAGACCTTATCAAATAAATATATAAATATATACAAGAAGCAAGTATAAAAGGTTGCCTTGCCGCTATATTAAATAGTAAATAAATAATTATTACTGGACAATTTACACAGCGCTATCTAGTCCCAAATTAAGCGCAAAGCTTGTGTTATGGGTACTAGTCAACTGATAAATGTACTTAAATACATTTTTTTTGTAAATACATACTTATAATACACAGAAAACACCCAGACCAAGACAAACAGACATGTTCATGCACACAAATGTTTGTCTTCTGCGGGAATCGAACCCGCGACCTCGGAGTCAAAGTGGCCATTGCTAACCATTCGACCACCGAGCTCGTCAAATAATAATAAAATGTCTTTATTGCAGGCATAATACCCATATAAACGTATGTAAATGACATAGCATACAGTATAAAATCGTCAGTCATACAATAAGTAGGCATAAAAAGGTGCCCACTTTGTGTCAAATTGTAACACAAGTAGCTATGCTATTTTTTCGAGGCAATATTTAAGGAAGAGAACAAATACAACATACCTTCAGACAAGTAGAGACGATCAGGTTCTGCAGGTTGCTCACACGGCGCAGGCCGATGCCTCAGGGTGACGTGGAGTGAGGGTCCACGTGGAGGCACTTCCGGAGGTGCAGGTTCTGGCGGCGATTCACATTCGCGTTCACTTGTAGTTCCATTTGAAGGGCCTGTATAGTGAGGGAAATTTTTGTATGATCACCACACATTATTCTTAATGTTACTGGTTCTAGAATAAGACCCAGATTTTCAGACAGATTGAGCCCAGTGAAAATATCATTGGCGACAACATTTAATTAAAATATTATAAATATCGATAAGATTTTATATGTGAATATTATGTTTTTTTTTTCATTATTATATTACTTTGCTCTTTTAGACGATTTAATGATGAGATTGAATTCCCAAATTACATAGGTTCAAAATTTACTATAAATACGTATTCGAATCAAGATCGTATTGTAGCAAATATGAAATTCTCAATAACAATTACTAATGTCATCACATCATCCTAAATCAAAAAATATTTGCGAATTCGGTAATTCAATTAGTTATTTCAGACAATAATGAACGTCTCACACACAATTCCTGATATTATCTATAAGAGCCTCAGCCACGTGCGCCGACACAAACTATGCCAAGCATCCTTATCAAAGGCATGCACCCACCTCCGTATTACGCTTATAATAGATATACTACAGCGAATGCCTAACTACAATAACTAAACAGGAATCCAGCGCAACTGAATGTGTGTAATGCCTCATTCATTCCTTACATTTCTAAATGGCATAGAATTAAGCCTCGAGAATCTGAGATCTATAAACAGACATATTATTGTATTTATCGACATTCCTAGCATTAGGTATTTAGTGACAAATATGTGATTAATTGATTTGAAATGAATACGTTTATATATCTCATCATCATATCTTCATCATACTAAATATCCTGGGATTTGATAAAATAGAGTCTTAGGAAGTGCGAGTATTAGTTCTTTGAATTAATATACTCTAGAATACCAAAAAACCGGCCAAGTGCGAGTCGGACTCGCGCACGAAGGGTTCCGTACCATTATCTTTAAAAGCGACAAAAAAATCACGTTTTTTGTATGGGAGCCCCCTTAAATATTTATTTTATTCTGTGTTTTAGTATTTGTTGTTATAGCGGCTAGAGAAATACATCATCTGTGAAAATTTCAAGTGTCTAACTATCACGGTTCATGAGATACAGCCTGGTAACAGACGGACGGACGGACGGACGGACAGCGGAGCCTTAGTAATAGGGTTCCTTTATACCCTTTGGGTACGGAACCCTAAAAACCGTCAAAGTGCGAGTCAGAGTCGCACATCGAGGTCTCGTCCAAAGTTGTAGATATCCTTGATAGATGAACAAACTTAACTTTGCCGTACGAAAACTGTTGTCCCCAAATATTTGCATAGGTCGTGGTTAATTTATATTCACAATTTAGAACAGAACTAATCATTTTCAATATTGTTTAACATTGTTGAACAGTGTTTTTTTGCATAGCTAAGAACAGTCTGCATCAAGTCATCTTTCAAACACTAAAAAGTAAATCGATTCATTCGTTTAGCACCTACGAAGCCTGACAGACATTTAGATACAAAGTTATGTTAGATATATAATACCTGTCTTTTTTGGCATAACAGTCAGGGCATTGATCTTTGATCTTTGACCCCAGAGTGTCCCGACTGCCGAGAAATGTGGTAAAAAAAATAATAATACAATTGTTAGATAATAAAGAGTGACAATAAATTTACCGTTATTCAGGCAGTGCCTCACGTTGCGTGCGTTGTTCTCAAGTACGAAATCATCACCTCGTCTTCTCCGTGCCAGGGTACCACCTCCAGCATCACCGTTAAATATCTCCTCACCTTTAACAAAAAAAATATTTATATTAACGATAGAAGAGAAATACATTGGCCAGACATTAGAATTAATCACATCATGATGTGGCCTGGCCAGATCAATTAATATATCAGCGACTGACCATATTAACAGCTACGCATGGCTACTTCAAGATATGGTCAAACATTAGTGATTATATCGTAAAAACAGTTACATTATAATGTATTATATATACATATATACATTATAATGTAACTATTTTATATATATCATATATTTTATATTTCTAATTTTATTTTGTGATTCATCATAGAAGCGGGCAATAACAGTAATAAAAAAAAAACTTATATTCTGGTGCTAATGCAAGATTTGAAGTGCAGTGAAATAATGTCGTTACGACACAAAACTACAAAAATTTTACTTACTTATAATAAATTTTAATGTTTTGTAAGTTCTCCCATTTTTAGAATTATTAAAGATTATTAGATTTAATGTGTTAATTTTATGCGGAGAGTATAAACTGCAATTAGCACTTTATGTAATAAAAAAATATATTTATATAAGTTCCTTCCTATTAATAATAAGGCCAAACGTGGACTGACACTTTAGAAAACGTTAACGATTAACGATATGGTCAGTTTTAGTTGACTATATTATGAAATACAATCATTTCATGAAACCACCAACCACATAATTGACGAGCTCGGTGGTCGAATGGTTAGTGATGGCCACTTTGACTCCGAGGTCGAGGTTTCGATTCCCGCTCAAGACAAACATTTATGTGCATGAACATGTCTGTTTATCTTGGTCAGGGTGTTTTCTATGTATTATAAGTATGTATTAACAAAAACAAAAAATATTTAAGTACGTTTATCAGTTGTCTAGTACCCATAACACAAGCTTTGCGCTTAATTTAGGACTAGATGGCGCTGTGTAAATTGTCGAGAAATATTTATTTATTTATTATTTATAATGATGTGATTAACAATTTCAAGATTAGATAGACATCGTTTATTGAGGTCCTTAAAACCCCATGTTTTGCGAAGGAAACGAATACTCCTTGCTGCTACTTATTAACACTACTTGACAATAGATGGCTCTTTAACAGGTAACATCGTCAAAATCTAATTGTTGAGAAAGCTTGCACTCGCATTCAGATCAAGCAGCTCAAGAATAAAAACTCTTTAACACAAACTTCCAAAGGCTCGTAAATACGTATATCAAACAGAATATTCAAAATATCGCATAAGAAAAATGCCGACATTTTATCCAAACAGGAAATATTAGAACTTACTTTACAAGATTTAATAATGTACTTAAAGGCTTAACAAGAAAAACTTTTACTGTATTAATGCATTACTAGAACATAACTTAAGCCAGGACCGACAACTTAACGTACCGTCTAACTAAAGCACGAGCTTTATATACTAACCTTTGGAATTCCTGTTTCTTCGGTAGTACCTCCGGTTGGTACTCTCCAAAGGAAAAGGCGAAGCTTGGCGCTGAGGACTACTGACGTAGCGAGGTGGGTCCTCAGAACCATAAATTCGTCGCTGCTCATCTGTACAAACAAACGCATTTTCAATGAAATCAATTGTAAAACGTAATGATAAGACAAGTTAAGGACAATTTCTAGATTCACATGAACAATGTGTTGACCCTGTATCTAAGATTAAATCTTTAAAATATAAGTACGGAAATATCTATTGTAATAGTCAATTTATAACAAGATCATACACATGCAGCTATTGCACTATGTACTTAGAATAGTGTAACAAATATGCATATACAGTCATGTAACAAATATGCTGCGTATCTCTATATGAGTGTGTTGTTGCTGGCGAACATAGGAGTTGAGTTACTATTCCATATATTTGCTGTACTTATGCAATTCTGCATTGCTGGATAGTGTACCTACTATTTCTTGTACAACGGCGTAGGACTAACAAAATGGAATCTTATGTGCACTTTATTCGAATGTCATTTAATGCACTGGAAATCGGCATAAAAAATATGAAATAAACCGGTGATAGTACGCGACTGCCCAAAGGGGGATTGGATGTTTTAAGTGCATCGCCTAAATGTGTTTTTCGATGTATTTCATATTTATGACATGCTCTACAGCGGCAATCGTTTGATGTATCTACATTAGATTAGTCTTAATTGTGGAGTGGCATAGGATATCAACATTTCTTTCACGAAAACAAAAGTTTCGTTTAGTATAATTGGTCACAGTCCTATTTTCTTCATTTCATGATTTATACTTGTTTGACATAACACTACTTACTACATAATGTAAACGGTTGAAGAAGAAAAAATGTCACTGCGAAAAATGATGCAAAAACGGTGGCTGTCGCCTAGTGCGCGGAGACCTTTATTCCAATATCATTCTCATTGCATATTACGAGCAAATTACTGAGCTAAGTCACAGAATAATTACTAGAGTAGTAAAGTTCGCTGCCGCATATGTCTGTCTGAACGAAATAAACTGAAAGACTATTGAACTGATTTCTACACGCTTATCACCAATGGACGGAGTGATACACGAGGCAGGCTTAAATATATAATTTCTTAAGATTTCGGTTGACATATTACTATGGCAGTGATTGTTGAAGATAATGGAAAAAATCATGCCGACTAGGAACTTTAATGGCGTGCGCCACGTAAACCAATAGACTTTTACTCGTGCAAAGACAGGGCGGGTCGCTAGTATGTTATATGAGATAACCAAATAATGAAAACAGGCTACTGTAATAACATTCCGGACCTTATAATTGGAATTTATTTTCTTTTACGTACAAGTAACATAATTAGATGAAACGAGAGTTGGATATCCTAGAGGTAATTCGGAACTGAATTCCACCGAGACCATATTTGTTTGCTTCCGCTCTACCCACGCTTAAATAGGTTATTTATACTACCAAGGAAAGCGGGACTTGTTTCTCAAACTACTTTCATGAAAAAAACGTCGTAGCTCTAGAAAATGACATAGAAACTTTGTTCATCAATATAAAAGTTGTTTACAGAATAACAAAATGACATGCCGGGCAACAGTCATGTCTGGAGCATAATTTTCAGCACTTTACTCAAATAGGTCAGTATAAAAGTTGCGGGTGGAAAGTTTGGAATTTATGAAGCGGTCTGTTTGGATAGGTAATTCTAAACAATAACAAACAAAATGTGTACGAAGTCGGGGGTCTGTGAATGCGGAGCTGGCGAACAAGTTGCGAGGCCGCGGGCGTCGGCCCGCTCACTACTTCGCCAAACAAACTGAACAAACGAAACGGCGGCGACGCACTTAAAACAATTCCTTGTGTAATACTGCTATTATATAATATTTCTGGTAAGTAGGGTTCAACGGAACTATGGAACTATGTAAACATCGAATGAATACATAAGAATAGTCGTATGTAGTGTCACCTGGGAGATATATACATACATCGCTTAATACTTTCTTTATTTTTGAAAAATATAGGTTCCGATTTTATAGACTACCCGTCACTTCGTACGCGGTTATCACGATATATACAGGGAATTTTCAAAAATTCGTTCCTATCGGATGCCTACATCATAGTACCTACCTGTATACCAAATTTCAAGTCGATATATCCAGTGATTTGAGCTGTGTTAGCTGGTACCCGTGGCTTCGACCGCATGGATAGTATTTAAATAAAAAGAAATCCAGTAGAAATAAGATGTTTTTCAAGGATAAAAGTAGCCTATGCAACAATAATTATATCAATCCATTGGTTACTTTTAACGCGAAAAAAAGACAAACTAACGAATAATAATTATGGCTTCGCCAATAAAGTCATTAATTTAATAATACTTTTCTCCCGTCGAAATAAAATATTTTTTTCGGGATAAAAAGTAGCCTATGTCACTATCCCCGTAAAAAAAAACATGTAAATCCATCGGTTCCTTTCGACGTGAAAGAAGGACAAACAAATAATTGAGTCGTCATTATTTTAATTTAAAAAAAAATGTAGCATATTATGTCACTCTCCAGGCCTTAAACTATCCCCGCCCCGTCGTAAAAAAACGTGTCAATCCATTCCGTGTTAGAAGGACAAACAAACACACTTTCACATTCATAATATTAACTATGGAGGTATAAATATTATATCATTCGGAACATATTTCAAAAGGCTTTTGATTAATAACTTTTTGTACGTAAAATATACAAACAATTTAGAGAGTTGTGAATTAACAACTGAAATAATATTAAAGGGTTTGGATGTAGCGTTAATGAAAGTTAAGTGGGCACGGTAAGGCGTGTGGCCCTCGGCTATATGAAACTAAACACTTTGTTTTAGTTTACTCAACGATTTCGCAGACTCAATTTGTATTACAACCTCAGAAAGGTACTTTCTGTGAAATAGCATAAAGTAAATATGAAATATGGACAGCGCTAAAAGCCCCTTGCCAGCGTGGAATTTTATTATTTCACTAATAACATTAAGATTCGTTACTTTGTCATGGACATCTCTTAAATTCTACGTATTTTTATAATGCTATTTTTGTATGAAGGATACAGGGACAAAATAAAAGTTTCAGAAACAAAATTTTGTGTATTTTTTTTAAACTCTATTGACTACAAAATAAGGGTACAAAATGCGAACTTAATGCTCTAACAGTTAACGTCTGGAAAAATCAGATATACAGGAATACGTCTTACAAGACAATACAAACAATATAGTATATACTTAGATAAATATACAAATAATATCTTCCTCTTCTTTCTGTTATTATAAACTAAATACACGTAATGGAACAGAGTGCTTCGTGCGAGTTTTATGGTCTCATTCGAATGTGTTAACGTTTATAAGCCGACCGAATTGAAAAGTTTCATATTGTGAATTTACCAGACGGGTGTTACATATCCAAATTAGCCGGGTTGCTCACTTCCAAATGTGAGCACGTAAGCCACATAATTTTGATATTTAACACATATCTAATAAGTTCACAACATGGGAGTTCTTCTCTATTAGGTCGGTTGTGTACGCTGACATGTTCGAACGCGAACAAAAAAACTCGCACGCACGCAAGCACCCAGAACTATAACAGTTCATCTTGTGACAGTAAATAGTTAATAATTTTGAATACAAAAAAAAAACCTTTTTATATAAGTGGTCATCCTCAATGTGATCAAGAGCCAAATGTTTCTACCGTTTAGGCCGCGCTGCGTCTACCACAACTTTTTTTTTGCATCATCCCAATCTTATTCACATAGGAACGTCATAGCCGTTGGTCATGGCAGTTGTCATTAGATAACAATTGTTCTATAGCTTAAGCTTCTTATAGTCTTTGATATCGTACAGTAAAAGAAGGTCTTTCCACATATTGCCAAGACTATATCACGAATTTGGTTCTCAAAAGCTGATATTTTCCATACAAAATACATTTTATGACGTAGTGTGGTTAAAATCACATTGTGCCTTGTATTTTTTGTATCTTGGTCTGTGACAAATGTAATAATTAAAACGTTTTCAGGAAAATATTATTTTGAATAAGAAAACTCTACCTAATTTGTGTAAGTATTTTTTGTATAACTCGCGAACATACAAACATGCGCATTAAACAGAAAACTACCTTTTTTGAAGTCGGTTGAAACCTAATGCGCGTTTAAATTGTTCACAATTCATTACTTGCGTATAATTTTATTGGAAACTTGTTTCTCGTAATAAATTATTTACATGCAAAGCTACTTTGACCGTGTTATTTATGTAAGCGAGTATTTACGTTCGAATAACACAAACAAGGGACCCCAAATGGATGAAAATTAAATTTTAGAAGTAATATAATAATGTATATCACCGAGCCGAATGTTATTAAGCAGTTTACGGTAAATACAGACAGAATAAATTGAAACTCTGTCACCTAAAATAAACTAATATAACGAAGGCGAATAGCCGTGTGAAAGTCCGTCCGTGCATGAGTATTATGCTTCAGTTGTTTTAGTACTCAGTAGTATTATGAACTACCTATCGAGGTTTCCCCAGACTACAGCATGGGGTTATTCAAAAAAAGGCGCGAAGAGATTTTTACAGGATCGATAATGCACGTGTGGCGTAGTAAGTAACACCAGGGGCATCACACGCGCATTGCCATCCGTAGGCTAGCATATATCCAACACGTTGAAAACAATCTTCAATCTTTCAATTTAGCTGTTTCATGTCCTATAATAACGGTTATCTTATCTTTATTGTTATAGTTATCTTTATTGCGTATAAATTATTAATAAAATTTGGCGATTTGGTTTGATTGGATTAAAATTACTTACAAAAGTTTTTAAACTATTAAGTTGCGATATTGATTAGGTTGCCATTAGGCAACCTAATCAATATCGCAATCGTGGTGTCATAGTTACATAATTGCTCTTTATAATAATTGAAGGGGTCGGAATTCACGAGAATCAAGCCAGGTAGGCTTATTATTTTAAAATATGGGAACGTATACTCGATTAACTCATCAATAATTCAAAACCAATTTGCATTCACACCTTTAATATCAACAACCGATGCGATAGAGGCCGTTAGAACTTTAACAGAAAAGCGTCGCCTTAATAAATTATATTTACATCTGATTTTTATAGACCTCGAGAAGGCATTTGATCGAGTGGCACGTAAACTAGTATGCCTGCCATACTAGTTTACGTGCACAACAATTAAGAGTACAAAACCTGCCTAGGTGTTAGTACCAAAATGCTCTGTCCTTATGGATTAATACTCTGGAAAATGCGCGACTCAAGCTTAGCAGGACAAAAATAAAGCACATAGAATGCCTCTTCAGTAACAATAACACGGCAATATACTATCCGGATAAAACACCTATACCGAAAGGAATGCAATATAACCTTGGATCAGTATCTGATAATACCGCGGATATAAAGCAGGACGTAGCACATAGAATAAGTGTTGCCTGGCAAAAATGGCATGCTCTGACTGGGGTGCTGTATGACCCGAGTGTGCCTTGTTGGATTTAAAATCGACTCAGGAAACTAATCGATTGTTAGTTGGGGCGTAATCGAGCTTGTTGGTTGGCAACACTCGTTTCGCCGGTGCGCGCCGGCGGGTGGCGCGCGCGAGTAGTCTCTCGTAGTTCGCGTACAGACTAGAAAAGCAAAGCGCGGCCTTACTGGATATGGCGGGTGTTATTGTGGAATAACTGCGCGGCGTCCGTTCAGGAAAACGGTTGTTGTGTCGAGTTGCTTTGCTGCGTGACGGCTTCGGGAAAAGCCTCGCAGCACATACGGGAATTCTCGCGACCTGGAGTTCGCGTTATAACTTCTGGATCGCGCTGGACCGCGGATAGTCTGGTATTCTGGTAGATTGTGCTCGACGCCGGGACGCGTCGAAAAACTGAACTGTGCAACTGGTGAACGTATTCCTATTATTATTATATATATATTCCTGTCCTTAAACCCTTATTCCTGTCTGCGTGAGCCCGTCTGGATTACGGTGAACCCGCGTCAAGAATCGGGGTAAGTTTAGATTAAGTAATAATTATTAAATTATTGGTAGCAGACGTATTTACTCAACATGCCTGTTCGTACAAAAGGCAAAGTTTATAAGATGACGGTGAGGCTCGCAATGCTATAAGTACTTGAGAGTATTTTGAGATGTGTAATTTTTGCTCATGCGATAGCGAGTTCTCGCATGAGCAAAAATTACACATCAAAGAAATGGAAATGCTAAGATGGTCGGGCGGAGTAACAAAACTCGACAAAGTCCGGAACGAGTATATTCGAGGCAGCTTCAAAGTAGAGAAGCTAAAGGAAAGTCCCTACCTGACGTGACATAGAGCAAGGAGGAAGAAGAAAAATTTATTAATAACATAGTAGGTTAGTACAGTTTGTAAAAGAAATCAGCAATTTGCACTGCATTGTCAAAAGTTCTAAGATGGTGAAGATATGATAATCCTTGACCAACCTACTCTATATCCATGAACACTATCGACAGTTCTCAGGTGATGTCGGATTTAATATCCGAAGTTCCCTCTGTAAGAACGTCCTTTGTCTAATAATATCACAGTATGTATAATACTTATTCACAGCGTGCCACTTCCTGTCGCTCTTTCAAATCTACCTCATCTCTCTCTGAATCTAGTCTGAGTTTCGTATAATCATCACTCGACTTTACGGGTAATGAAAAATCACCCGTTACAGCGTCAGCGATTCGGAGTCGGCTACTTGTGAGTGATGCCTCTGGTGTTGGTAACGCCGATGGGCTGCGATGACTGTTTCAGCCAGGACGTAATCTTGTTTATTTATTTATTATTTTAGGTTTTCCAACAGACTTAAATCATATAACATCATATAACTTAAAATTAAGGAACAAGACAATAACAAAAAATTTGATGTAGATCCAGACTGGTAAACACAACATAAGTATAATTTAACTACATAACCGAAAGAATAACATCATATTTCAATTGTTGATTATTGGCACTTGGTGAAACATTGATAACATTGTATGTATTATTAGTAAAGCACTTATACTAAATTTACTTTTACCGGCTTATGGCATTAAACATAATAAAGTCATAATAATAGGCAAAACAACAGTACAAGTACTTACCCTAGTGCTATAGAAAACCTAGTGCTGCTATGAAAACAATGTGCGCGAAGATAAGAATATTCGCAAACGGCGTAATCTACTGCTTTGTTTACCTAGGCTTAGTTACTTTTTTCTGTCACTTTATATTTACCTGAAATACACCTCACAACACTGCTCTGCACAAAACTAAACGTTTGCTCCTATGAACCAATTTGTAAAAAAATATAATATAATATATTTTGTGACCGTAGACGGATTATTTAGTAATTAAATGAATATATAAAATAAAGAAGATGCGACACCTAAGAAAGGCCAATTCATAAAATTACTACTTACATTTTAACATAACGACGTCGAACCATTTTCACTTCACAATAAGACCAACTACAACAGCATTTCAAATTGCAATTGAACAAAGCGAAACGCTCTTTTCTATGATTCTTATTCATTAGTTAGACCGTTTCGCAGATATTACACAAACAATGAAACTTCATCCGGGAACGGTATTAGAGAAAATTATTTCAAGATCCTTAGACAATTTATTAGGGTTGCCGTAACAGTAGCGTTTATGAAATATAATTTGCAAGGGGGTAGTTATTTATCCAGGTGTAGTGCGGTGCGGTGAGGTGCAGGAAGTCGTCAGGTAATAAATATGACAAAATGAAGAGCAACTGTTGGTTTCCGTGCTACATTTGATATTCTGTTTTATTGACGACTATGTACTCGTGTGGCTATGATAGAAAGCGTTACTTCAACATCAAACGCTGCCAGTACGATTCCAGCGCAAGGCAAATATATTGGATCTATACGGATCTTAGTCTAAGCACAGATAATAATATAACACAAAACTACTTTAGTAGTTAATTATTCTTTATTGACATTCCGCCTGTCGCCGGCGAACGTGTGCATGTCCCTAACACAGGTAAAAAATGTCAGCGAGTATGGTGTTTAGACCATCGCATTCATCGCATCGCAATAGGAATAAAAATAAAAAAACCGGCCAAGTGCGAGTCGGACTCGCGCACGAAGGGTTCCGTACCATTATCTATAAAAACGGCAAATAAATCACGTTTGTTGTATGGGAGCCCCCCTTAAATATTTGTTTTATTTTAATTTAATTATTTATTTTTAAAGTGAATATATAACTAAATATTATGTGAGTATTTCAAACGCCTACCTATTGCAACGGCAATAGGTAGGCGTTTGAAATCAATTGCGAGTAAAAACGAGAAAAAAATCACGTTTGTTGTATGGGAGCCCCCTTACTGCTTACTCCAAACTTGAATTCGCGTTCGCGAAAAAAAGAGCGATTGAGAGAAAATTGGTGGGAGTGACACTGAGAGACCGTAAACAGAATAAATGGATAAGAGACCAGAGCAAAGTGAGCGACGTAACTAAACGGATTGCGAAGTTGAAGTGGGAGTGGGCAGGCCATGTCGTCCGAAAGGAAGGCTCGTGCTGCAAGGCAGTGGTAGAATGGCGATCGGGGGACGAAAAACGCCCACGAGGAAGACCACAGATGCGTTGGTACGACGATATCAAGAGAATGGCTGGAACGAAATGGATTGAAATTGCCCAAGATCGAAGAAAATGGCATAATATGAAGGAGGCCTACACCCTAACGGTAGAGAAAGGCTAAAGAAGAAGAAGAAAGAAGATTCTATTTTTTAGTATTTTTTGTTATAGCGGCAACAGAAATACATCATTTGTGAAAATTTCAACTGTCTAACTATCACGGTTCATGAGATACAGCCTGGTGACAGACGGACGGACGGACGGACGGATGGACGGACAGCGGAGCCTTAGTAATAGGGTTCCTTTTTACCCTTTGGGTACGGAACCCTAAAAAGAACTTTGGGTGTGTGAAGAAGTCAAGAGCCAAGCCAACCTCACTTGGGGAACCCTGCTGACTAGCGAAAGAGGCTCTGGTAAAAAAGATTTGCCATGCGCAGTAACAGTATATAATACAACCTAAATACGTGGCGGTTTAAATAACTTTTAACATTTTGGAAGTTAATCCCCACGTAGAGGTTTAAAAATTGTTTTAACGAATAGAAGTTCCTTTTTCTTTTTACACACATAAGTTACATATTTTACATGTAAATCCGAATAATTTTGTTCTAATTTGACGTTGTTAATTAATTATAAATTATTTTCAAATAGTAAAAGCAAATATCACATTTGTCAGTCATGAAGATGCGAAGTCGTCAACTCTACACGCATCACGCGGTAAACCTCCTTGAACCGCCGTCGCTTAGTACAAAAAGTTACTGGGGGCGGATACTTTACGTACTTTGAAAAAGGTGTGAAAATTTTTAATAATCAATACTGTCTGGCTACTAGGGAAACATATTTTGCATTACGGAAACCCGAATTACTCACAACACAAGGGCTTAGGGCCTGATTTGCTCGACACGCTCTCATGCTGTACAGCATACAAAAGACGTACGCTACAATTACGTAACGATTAACGACATGTGTGCTGAGAGCCTTAATATTACTACGTAGTAGTGATACTTAAACTGTGGTATAACTTTGGAAGGACCATTTAGACGCGCTTCATTTTATATAATCTACTAGAGATACTGACTCTGTGTTGTGCTCACACGTATTTTCTTAAGAAATGTAGAAAAATATTGAAGATTGAAGACATAACTTGGAACAATAATTAGATTACGAGTTCTTTGCAAATGTTGGTCTTGAGTCGCGAAATTAAAAGTGCATAATGTTCCTTACTTACATTCTTACAGGTTATGGCCGGTAACTTCATGATGACTGTTCATCATAAAATTATAATGAAGATGTATAAACACATTCATATAAGAAAATAACAACAGGTATTAACGTGATCATGTTCAAGGTATGTAAATACCCTTATGCATTATCGCGTTAATTCCCTTTGTTACTGTCATAAATCATGCAACGCGAAAGTTTAAAAGTTCTTATGAACACGTACATATTTGAACGAACTATCATTTTGCTATACAAAAATAATAAATTGTATTTTACCAAATTTATATTGTACATGTGTAATTGTGCATATATAATTTCTAAATAATATAACATGTGGAGAAAAAATAAGTTAACTTACACGCAGTATTATATTTAATGAAAAATCTTAACTTAAAATGAAATCTAATATTTCTGGAGCCAATATTTGGAAAGTTGGACTGTTTTTTTCTTATCATAGATCATGAATATTTTACCGCTCACTCTTACTACGTTCATCTATTTTAGACCTTACGGCGAAGAAGATAGGGATGAAAAAGCGACATGAGGCGAGCCCGTCCACCGGCGCGATGCCTCCCTTTAGTAAACAACTCAAGATTGAATATGAAAATTTAATCGACTAATTTAATCGAAGAGAGATACCATGTTCCCGTCGTCGACAGCTGAATTATTAGAGTCGTCTTTGTGTATTATGCAAGTAAATATGAATATAAAGTATAATCATTTATGTTATTTTCGGAACTTGAGAAAATATTCACTTAAAGTTTCATACATACACTTAATTCAACTTTTTCAGTGACACTTAATTCAACATTCGTAGCCTAATAATGAAAAATTTTGTGTTTAAAGCAATGTGCAGTAAAAGCAGAAAATTATTGCCATAAAATTTACTCCCTGAGAAGGGAGGAAAATCAGTGCTTTATACAAATCCAGGAATAAATTGAGCTGAGACCTAGCATTCATTTGCAAAGCGCCAAACTTTGACAAGTAAGGTTGCATTTAAATGCCAGGCGAGGCCGCTGGGGTTGCGGGGGCCCGGCCGTCACCGCCCTCGGCGAAATTTGCATTTTTCAAAGTCTTTTGTGCCTCGGGGTTGAACCTGGCTGCATTTCTGCTGTGGTTATATTCTCGTACGTTCGACTATTCATTCGCTCTGTTCTAAGCTGAATATTTTTACAGCACAATAACTGCAAAAACTCCGTTCACAAACGCCACTAGACTTATAATATTATGTTTAATTCTGCATAAACTTTTCTATATCGTACAGTAAAATGGAAATTGATTTGTCGTGGGCACTACTTACCACGGTTGCACGAAAGTAAAGTATTATTTCATATTGTAAAATTGTTGTAGTGTTTCTGTGTAGCGTAAAGTCTTCCCGCCTATCGTTTGAACCGACCGACCTTATCTTCCCTACGAGACGGATCTGTTTTACGGCGCACGCACATACACGTATTCACACATTCACACAGACGTCATTTATTTATGTGAGTATTTAATGGTAATAGTTTAAGTATTTGCATCATTTAATATGGATATACACAATTGTGCAGATGCCCAGAAGGCCAATACAAGTGTTAGTATTATTTTTTACATCATAGGAAAAAAGTTGACTGAATCGACATTATAAATTGACTAAAATTTTTATATTATAATTTGAAAAAAACATACTATAAAAAATCTGAGTCCAATATACATTCATCTCGATTTGTATTATTATATTTTGGTATTTGTATCTTCCTCAACTTTTATCAAACATTAAATAATTTCCATAAATTGTTTAACACGACTTTCTTCGCTTCGCCTCTTAGAGTCCGTAGTGTTAAGGTTCTGATTGAAAATCAATGTTGCTGGTCTGACAGCAACTTCTACTGTATTGAGGTGCATACTTAATTTAATTATAGACATTCTCATAATTATAACCTCTGTATGTTATCCACCTGTGTATATTATCCATGTGTATGTAACACATTTTTTTTTTCATCTATTACTGCTACGTATTGAAATGTTGTGGATTGATGAAATTAATATTTTTTTGTTCTATTTTATTCTGTTCATCATCATCATCAACCTGTATCTACCCACTGCTGGATATAGGCCTTTTCCAATGCTTTCCACCATATGCGATCCTCCGTATTCCGCATCCAACCGCTAACAGCTACTTTTTGGAGGGGGACGCCCTCTCTCTAAATGGACCGTACTTTTTCTATTCATTAATATCAAATCTTATTGCGCGCAGAATATTATTCTTAGTTCATTTTAATTTCGGTCATATTTCGATATAATAACATTACGGCTAAACTTTAAAATTCCATGTTTTGATAATAATATGATAATACCAAATATAACATTTGTGAAATCGAGGCTAGTTCGGTACTGAATTTAGACTACATTTTTATTTATTTAAACTTCATTGACCACAAGAGTACATAAGGGTAGAAAAGGCGTACTTAACGCTAAAAGCATTCACTATCTGTCGACCTATTTTTTATAGCTTTTATTACCACTTTGTTCGCCATTTGCTTGATTCGTATCTTAACAACCAAATAGGTATATATAGATGATCGAAGCTCAACAGCCATAATATTTATATATATATCTACATGTTTTAATCTAACCAAATCCAGTTTTAATTTCAGGAAAAACCGTTTAATTGAGGTATATTACAAACGCACAGTTTAATTCGGCCGTAGTCTGTCACGTTATGCCGCCGACCTCCATTAAGCCAAGTCAGTAGCCTTTAGGCGGCTTGAAAACACTGACGTCCATCAACCCGCAGTTGAGCAGCGTGGTGCAGTATGCTCTAAACCTCTTTCATTGAGGGGACACCCGTAACCCAGCAGTGGGATGAATAAGGGTTGACGACGATGTTAAAAACATTTGTCTAAAAAAAAACTTTTAGTATGAACAGTTGGGAAAGTAAATTATAGACTTTCAATATGATAATGCCATATACCTACACAGAAGACGTATCATGCTAGTCAAATCTCACCTCAACAGTAATATATTTTCGAATCACATTTCCTTAGAAATGTTTGTTGAATAATGACTTTCTTTGAGGGAAAATAACAGATTCCGTTACTCCAGCGATGAAAATGACCTGAATTAAATTTTCACATTCAATCGTCGGGTGTTTACCCCTGAGAACGATCGCTGGCGTCGTACACCACCGCGCGCGCCGCGGCGCGCCGCCCGCTGCGTCTTACCCGACTCTACCTATCACATCTACTTCTGTCATTTGGTCAAATACACGTTCAAAAACAAACTGTTTTTTTTTGGTAAATTCTTTTCACCTATTATAATTTACTAGCTGTTATCCGCGGGTTCGCCCGCATTATTTTTATAAAATCTTTTCTCATCTTTTTATACGGGACGGGCGCCTACCACACATTCCCACCACTGTGTCTCCTATGTAACCAGGATTAACAACGGCGACCACAAAAAGGGCAGTGAACAATGAAGTCCACTACAGTCCCGGGGAGTAAAACTACGGCTGCCTTAGAACGCACAATGAATTTAATCAGAAGAAATTAGTAGAAGTAGGAAGTTTTTTAGATTTTGACTTCCCCTCTTGGCAATGTGAGAGACAGCTAAATGACAAATAAGGCATTAAGAGCCGAAAGACGGTTAGTCAAGTGAAGCTAAACTGCCATGCACCACGGATTTATAATATTTAACACTATTGGGGACCGAAAACAGTGACTTTGTTACCTAACACTGCTAACACATCGATTCCAATAATATGAATTGAAAAATCGTCTCAGCTGTTAGTAATTCTCCCCTGTAACCGCCAAATCAGAAGAGTATACTACCCCAATTGCAACATGCAAGGAATTCAATATGTTGTTTTTTTCCTCTTGGCAATAAGATATTTTTAAAAGTAGCCGATAGGCTACTAACAAATAGTAACATGACTCTTCTCTTCAGACTTTAACTATTCTATTAAAAAAAAATGTCAATCCGTTCCTTTCGACGTGTTCGAAGGACAAACAAATAAAAATAATTATTTACATTTAATGTAAATGTGAGCGCATAACTCAAGAACTATTTGAAAATTTCTGTTTTCATATTTTCGTTAAGGTATAAGGAAGGTTCGTATGAAGAGAATAACAATGTAAAAATTGCGAGAAAAGCGGCTTTTGTGTATTTTGTTGTTCTACCCTTGCAGTCGGGACGGACCGCTGGTAAGAAATAAATCGTTTTACAATTTAAAAGTTCAGTTGACAACAATCGAGAATTGATTATATACTACGTATGAACTTTCGTAACACGCAACGCCGCACGACAGCCCTTGCGATTGGTTCTACATTCGACTCAGAGGAGAGGTGAGGTTACCGTGTGAGAGCGGCAGGGAGTAGCCATGCTGTACGTTGTACTATTACTTGTACTGTGCCAGTGTACAATGTATCGTGGTCAACCTTTACTCATCCCAGTGCTGGGGTACAGGTCTCCCCTCAATGATAGGGGTTTAGAGCATACTCCTCACACTGCTCAACCGCGGATTGGAGGAGGCAGTGTTTTCAAGCCGCCTAAAGGCCACTGACTTGGCTTAAAGACTGTCATCTAATAACAACAGCCGGGACCTACTGCTTAACGTACCCAATGAAGTACAATTTTTCAATCTTATCAAAGAATTTCGACAAAGAAGCCATAATATAAAGAAGCTAACTGGTCGAATAGTGGGAAAAATTAAAATACGTGCAAATAACATGCGAAAAGCATCTTAAAACTCGTAAACCGAAATCTAGCATTTCTATGCGAAGGGCTGCTCATTACTTTTTTCACGTATAGGACCATTATTTGCAATAGACCATATGGTTTTAATTTCTATGAAATTGAAAACTTTCGTCCGATCTAAAAATAACACGTCCGATATAAAAACATACGGCCCGCCTGATGGAAAGCAGTTACAGCAGCCTATAAATGCCTGTGACACCTGTAACACGCGCGTTGCCGGCGCTGTAAAATCCTCTTCACGCCCTTTTTGAAGAACTCCATGCTGTTGTCTCCTGAGAAAACCTCCACAGGCAGTTCATTCCATAGTCTGACAGTACGCGGGAGAAAAGTTCTCTGGAACCGCACAGTACGCGACCACTTATCTCCTGTCGGTTCAGCAGTCTTGCTTGGAGATTGCTGCAGTTCTTCATGTCTTATTATTGTTTATAATATTTTTATTGTAAATAAATTATTAGCATATGATAGCATTTTAATTACAATGTCAGTGTTAATAACTATCACCCATTCGATATCATATATTTTTTTATCGGATCGGTTAAACGTATCAAATATTGCATTATTTGCTATTAATCAGTGAAATTGAACCTAACCACCAAACCTAGCCACTTGGTTATATTGCGGCACTGGTAAAACCAGAAGTTACTCCCAAATTCTGTATAATTAATTTGTGGTTTGATTTGACAGATTATTCCAATAATATTTTCACGTTAAAGCTTTTGTTTAATCTCGTTGATAATGACGTAGAAGAGTATAAAGAAAAAAGGAAATAAAGATTTTTATTTTTTATTTACTAAATTAAAAGTTACAAAAGAGATAATGCAGTATAAATGGCTCACCACGATGTTTAGAGCCAATGCTACATAACCTCGTCTGCATGTGGCGTAGCCTGCCGACTAGCGAAAGAGGCTCTGGCAAATGAGGGGTAAGGTATAACGTATTTGTAAGCTGCCGACTGGCCAAGTACCTCCACCTCACAGAGGACCGCAACAATATAACAATTCCCTTGTTTGTGTTTCTTCGAGTGAGTGAGGTCACCAGAAAGGAAGGACTTGCTGCGTCGGCAGCAATGGTACCAGCACGCAATATTTCTTGTTGTGTGTGTTATTATAGCAATGGTAATCATTTCCCATCAGGCGGACCGTATGCTTGTCTGCCACCCAACGTAGTATAAAAAAAGATATAAATGATATATGTACATATTGTACATTCTACGTACAACATTTCAATATCGCTGTACATGATGGTAGCTCTGCAGCAAGGCTTTACATGAAAGAAAGCATTATTTTCTCAAGTTCCTGAGGACTACAGCGAAGGCGACTACACACTATACTCCTATTCCTAGCGTCTCCTATTCTAAGCGTAGATACTATATTGACATCATAATTATTTTAACATTGAAAATGTTTTTTCGTTCGCTCCAGTAGGCCCCCATTTTCGCTAAAAGTGCGACTCGTCCGTGATACCCTGAGGTTTAGGGCCACGACGACGTATGAGGACTCAAAACACGCGGAATTTGAAGGGCTTTAAGAAGATGTAAAAATTATTTTGGAAAAGTCAAAAACTTTTTTGGAAATGGAACCAAAAAAAACCGACTTTTTTCAGTTCAAAAGGAAAGTTAACAAAAAAAGTCGATTAAGAAATACTATATCGTGTGATTTATAAACTGGAAGTCTCATATAAATCGGTACTATACGTATACGAAAAGTCCTTTGAAAAACAAGAGAAGGATATTTACCTGAAAATATATATATAGTAACTATAAAGATTTCTTGACATTTTATTTACGAAAAATCTCTTTGATTTATTACCGAAGCCTATACAAACAAAGGTTCAAACCCAAACAAGTTTTGTTATTTATAGTCAAGACAGCGTGGGTTACTTTTGTCTTCCACATACAAAATCGACTTAAGATAAAAACTTATAAGTATGTTTATTTTTATAGCATCTCAAACCAAGAAAAATTTTAAGGTAAAGTGGCATAAACGAAACATTGACGGGACTTCTAGGCAGTTGTGTGTATACAAAGTCGTTTTATGTATTTCACTCATCCGATATCATATAAGGTACGTATAAAAAAATGTGTATAAATCATAGAATATGTATATACTATATAATTTACAATGTCTAATACTCCACTGAAGTGCCGGTCACCTTAATAAACAGGAAGTATTTACAACTATCAATGTGTACAAATAACTTGCACTTTGAATGTAGTTTCGAAAAAAAATGAACATCCCAATATCACGCGAAAGCTGATGAATAAGTGAGTATGGGGAGCTGAATTTTTCTTGAAGACTTCGAAGTTATTCCCATCGTAAAAGCCATTTGTAATGATGAGTGCTATCGCCCCTTAAAGTATTCTCAATTACAGATTGTATTACTAATATCATATGGAGCATCAAAACTTTAAAGAGCGTATTTTTTTAAAAAAACCCTGTCAAATTAGAGACGCACATCGTCAGTTTGAAATTTAATTAGTTATTATCTTTTTATTATAGGTACCACTAAGGTGGAAAACAAACTCTTAATATTATGCCAAACAAACTCTTAATAATATATTTGACGAGCTCGGTGGCGTAGCGGTCAATGACGTGGCTTCGACACCAATGCTCGTGGGTTCGATTCCCACATAGGACAAACATTTATGTGCATGAACATGTCTGTTTGTCTTAGTTTGGGTGTTTTCTATGTATAATAAGTATGTATTTACAAAAAAAAAAATGTATTTACGTATGTTTATTAGTTGTCTAGTACCCATAACACAAGCTTCGCTTACTTTGGGGCTAGATGGCGCTGTGTAATTTGTGTGACAATATTTATTTATTTATTTATTTATGCATTAATCAAAATAACTGTAATTAAACTATATATTATACATTGTATACTGTTCGTCTTAATACTAATAATTTAAAATGTGAATATTTAATGTAAAGTTAATAATGAAAGCTCTACTTTACCTGAAACACAGGTTTCAGCCTAGTTCAGGTAGTTGTTAGATTGTTATCTTATATTAATATTTTTGTTTTTAGCCTAAGTTTTAACTGAATAAAGTATGTAGAAATTTGAAGCTAATAAAGTAAAATACATATACCTACGCTAATAATATATAATTCGCTAGGTAGTCGTATATTAACTTAGTTTTAACGCTGTGTGATCTCAAGAAAATGGTAATTTTATTTAAACTTTAAACAGTGTTATCCCGAACAATTTTAGCCAAGCCCTGCATCCTTGTGCAACCATACCGCAAACTGTCTGTTTCACGTATCTCCTAATTGCGAAATGGCTATCTATGCAGTATGTAAGATGCGAGTATCTGCCAGTGTAGACATCCGTATACTAGGAAACATTTGGTAACAAGGTCAGCCACCTACGTAGATTATGTAAGGCGCTCATTACTTTAGAGCTACAGCTAACCTCATCTGCACGTTGTGCACCCTGCTGAATATCGAAAGAGCTAAGCAAGCTAAGCCCTTTAAATGCTGAAAAAAAAATGTACGAAAAACCTAGTTCTAACAAAATTCTTCACAAAATAGCAATTTCTTAGTTTAATTACTATCTAATATTTTCGAAGAACGTCCCCTGATCATCTCCTAATAACATGAAATATATATTATGTTTTATTCATTTTATACGACTATTTTACTAATTTATCAGGCAGGTTTTAATACAGGCTTGACGGGTGGGGTGGTACCATGAACATTTAGATCAATCAATAAAACGGAGTGCATAACGTGCAAGGGTTCAAATAAGACCACATTGTGTCTGTCAATGTGAATACCTAGCTAACAAACAAATAGAAAACCTAAACATATTCCGACCTATAATAGGATTAGACTCTTCCCAATAACCATCGTACTCAAGTACTCGTACATTTATGGATCGTGCCTTTAGACAGACGAGAGTGACTAAAGGTTATGCAGTGCAAAGATCTAGAATCGCCCGATGCTGCCGTATTAGACCTATAAATAAATAAAACCTACCACTACACTGTGTAAAAATTGACTGTATGGCTTCGACCCTAGAATAAACTACAAATTTTACAAACAACTTTTTCTAAAGCAACAGCCTTCTAGAGCCACGTCAGAATAATATCAGAAATCTGCTGCGGGGCCGCGATGTCAACGGTATCAAGTATCTATTCTTACATCATCATCATCATCATCGTTCAGCCTAGTATTATATTAATTCATTCACAGAGTCATGTAGTCTAATGAGTATCAAAACTAAACTTAATTATTTAAATTCACAAATGTTTAATTTCAACCAGCAATAACACCAAATGATGCCGTTTAAAACGCCAGATAAAATAATAGATCCCACAAAAACCACTTACAGCTATTTCCCCGGATTGCGTGATAGCAACACTTAATTTACAAGCTCCATTTAATTTGAACTATTTTGAGGCTCGGGCGAGAATTTAAATATCCGAAGATAAGGAGCTCACGCGAATAGTACCTACGACGCCGCCGCAGCGTGGCACCCACCGGCTAAATTACGCTCTTAACGAATGAATGCTAAGGGAGATATTTCCATTGGATTTTTCCGCTTACTTCAGGAATTCAGTAACTTTCCGCATACATAAATGTCAGTCGCCTGTTGTAGGTAAGTACAAAACATTTTTCCACTTTAACTTCCAGTTACAGTGAAATATATAAAAGCAAAAGGTGTCTCACGGACATATCTATGCATAGCTCAAACCACTGGACGGATGACACTGAAATTCTGATACAGAAGAAAGGTTTGTTTTTGGTTCTCACATCGAGATACTCGCATACATAGCTGTCGTAAGTTAATTATAAGGATTTTTCCACTTACTTCAGGGATTCAGAACTTTCCGCATACATAAATGTCTCACTTTAACTTCCAGTTACAGTAAAATATATAGAAGCAAAAGGTGACTGACTCACTGACCTATCAACGCATAGCTCAAACCACTGGATGGATGAGGCTTGTTTTTTGTTCTCACATCGAGATACTCGCATATATACTCGTAGTTGTCGTAAGTTAACAAGAATAACAAAAAGAATATACCGTATGAAATAAAATGTTTATTTTTTTTGTACTACGTCGGGTGGCAGACAAGCATACGGCCCGCCTGATGTGAAGCGGTTACCGTAGCCATATTAACGCTCGCAACATAAAATATCGCTCACACGCCGCTGCCCCCGCTGCCAACGCAGCATCTCCTTCCTTTCTGGTAACCTCACTCACTCGCAGGAACACAACAACCCTCAAGAGAATTATTATTTGGCTGCGGTATTCTGTGAGGTGTATGTACATTCCCCAGTCGGGTAACTTACAATTACGCTTCCTACCTCTCTTTTCGCCAGTGCTTCGTTTGTCAGTCAGCAGGGTGCACCGCGTGCAGGCGAAGTTGGCTTTAGTTCAAAGATTTTGATGAACCACATACACCCCAATTATAAGAATAATTATAAGAATAACAGAAACTATTGTTTCTGTATATTTACCGTATGAAATAAAATGAGCATGAAACAGTATTCATCGATATATATATAAGGCGTAAAATCACCTTTATTTCCGCCAAAGGACATCAACTCGTCACGTTTGCAGCCATCTGCTGCCTGCAATCTTTGTCAGATCACCGGTAAACCTCACGGGAGACCATTCTACGCCGTTTTCCCGCATTCGCTATTCCAGAACTTTTCTGCCCCATCGGCTGTCAGTTCTGTGTGCTATGTAGCCTACTCCCACTTCAGTATGAAGATCCTTAGAGCTTTGCAAGTCATATATAAATATAATACTAGCAGGAGAATATCGCAACCCACGGAGATCGTATCGATGTTTTCATACAAAAGAAGCGTACGCGTAAATGTTAAATTTATACCAATAACGATTAATCCATTGTTATAAAAATGCTTGTTTTTATTTGGGGATGCGGAGGGGGGGGGGGGGGTCGGCTTTAATTTAAATTGCCTACGAATACTTCAGAAGAACTCACACATTCATAATTACCTTCATACCAAGCAACAGAAAAGGACTAGCGTATTAATGAACATACTCTATCACGACCATAGGAAATTAAATTTTAACTGAAAACGCATTTCGCTATAGCATTTAATTGTATCTAACCAAATGTTTATTCTCGTACGTATCCAAATTTTTGATACAGCCCATGGCACCCACAGAGCAAAGTGCAGAGATTAGACACGGGCCCCATCAATTACGAGTAATCCGAGGCACGTGCGTGCCGCTCTTCGCAAACCTATGTAGATTATTGAAATTTTCTCTTCTCATACGCCTCCACAACTATGCATGTTGTGTCTATACATATAACCAGCCCCCGGCTATAATACTGTTCATTCATACTAATACCGAGATTTCAAATATAAAAGTAACAGAGCAATTTAATGTCCCAGTACTAATTGCATGCACCCTACTTTAGCTACTTGTTTTCTTTCTACTACTTCACGCATCATAGCGCTTAAGAATAAAAGGGATAAGTATATAAAGTATGAAGGGGAAAATAATATCTCTATAATATATTATTAACCAGTTTAATGTACTCGTTGTGGTTTTGCTTGCATTTTCTTCAAATAAATAAATATTTGTGGACGTAGCATCTACCTAGTTTCTATGTATCTTGTAAAGAATAATCACGAAATAGTATTGTTTGCAGACGACACTTCTTTAATTTTTAAGGTAAATAGACAACAATCAGAAATTGACGATGTAACTAATGCTCTTTCAAAAATAGTAAACTGGTTTAGTGCTAATAACCTACTTTTAAATGGTAGTAAAACCATTTGGTTTTACTACCATTTAAAAGTAGGTTATTAGCACTAATTTATGTTAGATTTTTTACAAAAAATGTGAAACAAGTAAAAACCAGTGTGGTGATGGACAATGAGAGATTGGAATTGGTCAATAAGGTTGTCTTCCTTGGGATAACATTAGACTCTAAATTACAATGGGGCCCACATATAGAAACGTTATCAGGTAGACTCAGCTCAGCAGCTTACGCCGTAAGGAAAATACGTCAACTGACTGATGTTGACACTGCGCGTTTAGTTTATTTTTGCTATTTTCACAGCATTATGTCATATGGTTTATTGCTTTGGGGTAGTGCTGCGGATGTAGACTCAATTTTTGTTCTCCAGAAGCGAGCTATCCGTGCTATTTATATGATGAGTCCCAGGGAGACACTGAGAAATAAATTTAAAGAGATAAATATTATGACATTACATTCTCAATATATTTATGAAAATCTTATTTACGTTCATAAAAATCAAACTAAATTTAGGAAAAACAGTGATCTCCATCAATAAAATTTAAGAAATAAAAACAAACTAGCTGTGCATATTACTAGGCTCCATAAAATCTCTAACTCGTTCCCAGGTCAATGTATACGCTTCTACAATAAACTTCCAAATGACGCGTTTAAATTATACATGGGTAAATTTAAAAGATTTATCAAAACTAGACTATGTCAAAAGGCTTACTATTGTATCTCAGATTACATAAATGATAAAAGTATTTGGAAATGAATTGCTCTTGTTATGTTAATGATTGTATTTGTGTTTAATGTAACGATATTGGCAATTAAAAGAGTCGGCCTTGAGTTTCTTGCCAGTTCTTCTCAAGAAGCCCCGTCTCCGGAACTGGCACTTAAATTCACTTTCACAGATAGTGTGATGAAAGTGCATCTAAGCTCTGCGGATTTAAGTAGATAGTAATGATTTAGATACATGTCTTATATTTAATTTGTATGACGTTTCTAAGTGCTTTATAAAGTCCAAGGAATAAAGATATTTTGACTTTTGACTTTTACTTTGACTTTATGAATATTTTTGATAACTGATACACCTACATATTTTTTTTTTGAATGCATGAACTTTATGAACTTTATTTATATATAATATAAAATAAATATATACGTCTTTTATTGATAGAAATCACAATCTACATCTACCTTCTCGCCTTCACAGGGAATTTTATTATCATACTATTCTCATATCATTCATTATTTATATATCCATATATCATATCATTATTTATATATCCATTTTGCAATGTATGTTTTTATAGCACGTCAGGTGGCGGACAAGCATACTAACCGCCTGATGTGAAGCGGTTACCATAGGCATACTCGCAACATGAAATATCGCTCGAGCGCCGCCATCCCTAGTGATAACATAGCAACTTCTTCCTTTCTGATGACATCACTCACTCGCAGGAACACAAAAATCCTCAAAGAAATTGTTATTTGGCTGTGGTATTCTGTGTGGGCCTCCTTCTATCTGAGACGGACGAGAGAGGGTCATGCTCCTGTAGTGGAGACTAAAATGACCTGATGATGATGATGATTCTGTGAGGTGGAGGTACTTTCCCAGTTGGGCAGCTTACAAATACGCTGTAGCCTACCTCTCTTGTGCCAGAGCCTCATTCGCTAGTCTATATCTATATAGATAAATTGACTTCTGCCCCCTTACCACCAACTTGATTCAATAACTGAATAAAATGCTTATTCATACCAATGAATAAGCGACTCTATTTCAACTTTAATAGAGTCGCTTATTCATTGGTATGAATAAGCATTCTATTCAGTTATTGAATCGCAATAAGAATTAGTGGTAAGTGGGCTGATCACAAATAAACATGACTTCTACACCTGCATAATTGTTTATATTTTATTTAGATCTGTTATATAGTAATAAAATTCACGAGTATTCGTAAACCATTGTTATTGACTTTTATATTGTGAAACTCCTCAAAGATCTAAATACATATACATACAAATGTTAGTCTTTTACGTGAATAGAACAGAACCCGCGAAACTTGGTCTTAAAACTGCCATTGCTAGCCACTGAATCACCGCCTCTACAGCCATTTTGCAATATTTATTATTACTAGTGGTCGCCCTGTGGTCAAAATTCAACTATAATTAATATAAATTTTTGTTTGTTTCTGGCAAACTAGAATAAAATCACTCCGTCTCTTCTCGTGGATGTCGTACAAGGCGACTAAGGGAAATACATTATAAAACATCGATCAGGCCTCCCCAACCCGTCTGGCCAGCGTGGAGAGTGTAGGCCAAATCCTCCTTCTGTCTGAGACGGAAGAGAGAGGGTTGCGGTCCTGTAGTGGAGACTAAATGACCTGATGATGATGATGACTTTAACAGTAAACAAAAGAGTATATATAATGTGTGTGTGTGTTTCAAATACATGGTAGTGTGTCTAATGTTTTTTTCATTGATTTAACGTATTTTATACATAATTAAAAAATTGGAGTGTCTGTTTGTAACATTAAAAGTTGATTTAAAAAAAATTGAAACCGACTTCAGTTGGCGAGCGCAGCTTATTGGTGGAATACCCCGGCAGACGCTGCTGACCGTCTTCCGGGAGAAAAGTTATCGCGTGACACAAGATTCCTTAGTCACCTTGTACGACATACAGTGCAGAGCAATGGAGTGGCACAATTTTATTCTGTCGGCTACCATAGGGCAAATTTAAGGGTCTCCCTCGATTTTTCTGCGATCCCATCATCAGACCCTGACTTGGTGAATATCGGACCACCTCGCAATTACCCTTTCAAATAAAAAAAATAATTTGACCATACGTGCTTATAAAATTTAAGGGTTTCTCTTGATTTCCCTGGCATCCCACCATCAGATCCTGACTTGGTGAATATGGTACCACCGTGCAATCATACCCTTTCAAATAAAAAAATAATTATGAAAATCGGTTCACAATTCGCAAAGATATCGAATAACATACATACAAAAAAAATATTCAGTCGAATTGAGAACCTCCTCCTTTTTTGAAGTCGGTTAAAAATATATTATCATTCTGCACTCCTTCTCTATATATACTATAATAGTGTGAAATTTCATACTCCTCCATCCGCGCAATTTTCGTAAAAAGGGGTACAAAGATTTTGCTTCACGTATTAATATATTTTATACCTTCGTATTTTTATATTTTTGTACCTTCATCGTACTCATAAAGGGTTGCTTCAATAATATATGAGTGACAATTAAATATGTACAGCCCACCAAATCCCGGCGCCTGTCCGCCAGGCAATCTTCTGAAATATTCAATCAACCGTGTTGGGTAACTAAACAGAATAACCAATTAGGCTCTCCGTGCATAATATTCATTACCTGTTAAAGGATACATGTAAATTATTGTCATACGAGTGTTACATGTCACACATTACGAGCCCTGACAGTGTGTAATAATTCAATGTGAATTATTAAGTAGTAAAGGACGAAGTCAGTGAATTTTGTTTTAATTTTATAACTTTTTTTTATACTACGTCCGATGACAAACAAGCATACGGCCAGCCTGATGTGAAGCGGTTAAAATAGCCATATTAATGCTCGCAACATTAAAAATATCGCTCGCGCCACCTCCGCTGTTAACGCAGCGTCTCTTTCTGGTGACCTCACTCACTCGCAGGAACACAACAACGCTCAAGGTAATTGTTATTTGGCTGCGGTATTCTGTGAGGTGGAGGTACATTCCCCAGTCGGGTAGCTTACAATTACGCTCCCTACCTCTCTTTTCGCCAGAACTTCATTTGTCAGTCAGCAGGGTGCAGGTGAAGTTGGCTTTGGTTCAATAATGTTAATGAATCACTTACACCCTAAAACGTAACGTTTTTGTTCATAAAAATTATCGTCCTGTTAGTCATGTTCAACATTATGCCCGACATAATAATTGAATTTATTATTCTAATTATTAGATATTTTAAGAATGTGGTCTGTAGACAGATTAGGTAGGTATAAACAATGTTCAGCGATTTCGTTGTCTAATTTAACAATTGATACTTAGCTCGTACGACATAATCATGGCCGCCCGTTTTATATGTGAGCTCTTAGTATTAATAGGTCTCATTATAACCACTTATAGTTATAATTATACACACAGAGTTGTGTGTGTATAATTAGAACCAATAAACTTAATTGTATGCGGTACTATATTATTATAGTCTATTTACATTTATATAGCGCACGTCGTCCTACCGAGTTGTCTACAAGTAGCACCACGGTACACTGCACTGTAACGATTAACATAGTATCGATAGATGTCTGTATTTTTTATTATAAGTTAATTAAAATTATGTTTCTTATGGCATTTTAGGAATACTTGACATAACTCCAAATTGTTTATTATTATTTGCCGATAATATGTTAATACTATATTATTCATATTATTTTTCGATACTATATTGATAAATATAGTATCGAAAAATATTAAGAATAATTCTAATACCCTACTCCAGTAGAACCACAAGTACATGGTGATATACCGTGGTTCTACCCGTAAGATAAATCGGTCGGACCACGGTCCTTCAACAGAATTATATAATTATATAAACATTATGTAAGAGATGAGTAATAATCGTATTAATGAATTAAGGGCAAAAATTTGTGAATCATGTGAAACCGCTCCGGATCACTAGCAAATCATATATAATAAGTAAATACGATTATAAAGTCAAGTCTATAGATAACACCACTGCTTACTCAGAGATGTTATTATGATTATCTAGAAACTTGCTACAATCGAATAAATTACAAAGTTTGTAAGCGCCTCAAACAAGTTTTGCATAGAATTTACTGCAAAAGATTTGGACACAGCTCCGACTAATGAAGGTATTTAATCAAAATCACGATTAACTTTGTTGTTTGTGTATGTAATTACTTTATCGTAATTAAAATACTTAGAATTCCCATTAATTTAATTGGCAGTATTTTCCAGTAGAACATAATGTTAATGACCCGTTAAAGTTACCTGGTACTGCGACTGTTGCGGTTTCACGGAGTCAACTACGAGTGGTGAGTTAAAGAGGGTAAACGATGTTGTCTATGGCGACCTCTCGTGACCTTTCTCTGAACGAAACTACAAAGAGAAGTACGATAACATTTGCAGAGAAAATGGCCGAAGGGCAGCAAGCTCGCGCACCCTTTGTTTTCCCGCTATGCCGCCGCTGCGCCACCGTCGGCGAATGCGAATGACTGAACTTAACGCAAACTAAGTTCTTTGTTATGGTTTCAATATAATTCATGAACATGGTTCTAACATATTATTGTAATATATAATATAACTAGCGACCCGCCCCGGCTTCGCACGGGTGCAATGCTGATACTAAATATCCTACAGAAGGTCTTTGCGCATTGTCCTATACAGAGCTTCCACAGTTATAGGCACGCGCCGCCCCGTCCAATACCGCCTCACCGTTATGTCCCTGCATTTTGAATCTGTAATATCTTCGAAAATATTCGTTCAAATTACATGCTGTAAAGGGCCATTGATCTATATTAAATGAACAATGTTTTTAGAGAACTTAATTAGATGAGGATTAATGCTGTATTGCTTAAAATCGCTTCGTAAATAAGCCATTATTTCTCGTAAAAAATAGAGTATAATAAACGGTTACTGTGGGTTATCCCTAAGAGATAGACATATACCGTCGCGGACTTTTTTGTAGACCATTTTAAGGTGAATAATATTGTACTACATTATTTTGATCTATCTCGTAGGGTTCAGCCAGCGTTTGCAATGTAAGCGCAAAAAAATATGTTTATTTACGACATCACATTGGAAACCTCTAAAATTATCAGTGTTTCTCTACTAAATTATGTATGTTTTATAAATATAAACCTTCCATAATAAACTCTCTATCTATTAAAGAAAACTGCATCAAAATCCGTTTCGTAGTTTTAAAGAACTAAGCATACAAAGGGACATAGGGACAGAGAAAGCGACTTTGTTTTATACTATGTAGTGATTTGTGTAATATAAACTAATATTATATGTAATAAACCCATGTTTCACTGTGGCTTAATCGTCCCGTGATCATCTCATTCCTGTGGATTTCCCATACAAAACTTGTCCTGAAAATTTCATCATATTTTTTTTGTAATTTTTTCAGATACTCGTATATGAATATATAATAATATTCAGCTGTTCGGGATGGAGACAATACCAACAAATGAAAGACCATAAAAAATTGTTCCAGCTGTTATTAAGTTATAAATGGTGTAACTAACGCGACATTACATTACATATATTTATTGTGTATATGTATGTATGTATGTATGTACAAATAAACCTTACTGCATAATAAATAATTACTAGGGGACTTTAAAAAAGGCAAAACACACATTCTTCTAGAAAATTAATTGCTTTGAATATTATCGAATATTTTCGGTAGAGCATTCCAAATTCGCGAAGCTTGTAGAGTAAATTACTTTAACATGGAACTCGAAAGTGAAATGAGAATTATTGCAGCGAAGTTGAAGGTTGTAAGAGAGTTGTATTTCGAGTACCCTGCTGAAAAGGAGTCGAAAATAATTAAAATAATATAAAAATAACTTCCAGTAGGGTTACTTATTTAATATTTATGATTACAAGCTATACGTATTTACAGCAGATTTAATTGAATCGAGAATTTAATACGTAAATATAATTATTACCACTGGGATATCTTTCGATCCTTTTTCCCGAATAAAAATAATAATATAGCTTCAAACACTTCATAATACCAAAGGCACTTGAGCTTTATACCGAGCTCTTAAATCTCTTTGTCCTACGAATATTATTTAAAAGATGGCGGCCCTAGGTGGGTGCTACGAGACGCACACCGCAGGAATTTCTAAATCTTCATAAGATAATGGATCGCTCCGCGAAAGAAAAGGACCTCTCCGGCTTGGAACTTTGTTGAATTCCTGACTCGTAATTAATAAAATTACTTTTTGGGAGCTTTCCTCGACTTCAAAGAATTTTAGCATAAAAGAAAAAAGTTAAGTAGACGAATTATTTTTGAATGATAAAGGAAATATTTTTGGATATTTATACACTAAGAAGGAGAGTTATTACAAAGAATTCCTGGGTCTCTTTATGGAGCTATTAAGGGTCGGATTTTGGGTCTTATAAGTCGCTATGGCGTAATAACATCACGTGGCTACCTGGTGAGACGACGTCACGTCTGGCCGTGACCGGGAGGTCGGCATGTCTGTCTGGGCTAAGTAAAATAATGATTTGAAGAAAATACTGAGTATTTTAGTACTTACGGTTCAAGGCTTAGGCCTTACGAAAATAGCATTTGATAGATTTCTATACACAGTTTAGGGTTGGCGATTATGTATTGGACATTTTAGTGTTGGCCATTAGTCGTGCGAAGGGACTTTTCGGGGAAAACATAGTCTTACTTTGTTTTGTTCCTTCTCTTAACCTTTTTTAAAGAGTGTGGCACAGAGTTGCTGAATTTGTGTTTTAAGTATTCTGCTGAAATATAGTTAAAAATAATTAAAATAGAGTGTATAAAAATAACCTCCACTTGCGTTGAAGTTATGGTTACAAGCTATACATTTGGCAGATTTAATCCAATCAAGAATTTCAAACTTAAGAAATAATTAATTACGACCGGGATATCTTTCGATCCTTTTTCCTAAATAAAAATAATTTTATCTTCTCAATTATTATTTTTTTATATAAGAGGGGAGCAAACGAGCATGTGGGTCACCTAATGGAAAGCAATCACCATCGCCTATGGAGATCAGCAAGACCATGGGGTCACCGATCCGTTGCCAGCCTATACTCCTTCCTTTCTTTCTGTTGACCTGACTTACTCGGAGGAACACAACAGCCCTCAATGGAATTGTTATATAGCTACGGTATACTGTGAGGTGGAGGTACTTCCCCAGTCGGGCAGCTTAAAAAATACGTTATGCCCTACCTCTCTTTTCGTCAGAGGTTCGTTTGTCAGTCAGCAGAGTGCACCACTTTCAGGTGAGATTGGCTTTGTTTCAAAGATGTTGATGAACCCCTTATACTCCATTTATTCTGCAAAATCTGAGTTTCAAATGTAATAAACTAAGAAAATAATATTTAACTAAACCCATTTCTTTCCTACAATTATTTATAACAGGTATTGCAACAAAGAGCTAGAGACGCTCAGTGCTACAGTAAATTGCATTTAACGTGGGCTATCAAGACACTGTTTGCCGTGCAATTGAACTCTACGAGATTTATAGGATTCCTCTCGACGCATATTCTCGAGTGCACTTTCTTTTAATTCCTATTCTTTTAATGTTTATTACAGTGTGCGTTTAGATGTGATTGGAAATAAGAGGCATTATAGTACCTATCTTTCTTTCACATAATGTACTTTCTAGTTTAGTTTATCACTGCGATTGAAAAAGATTTCCAATTACTTAATGTGTTAAGGAATACAGTCTCTTCTTCTTATTTTTCAACTTTGGCACCATCAACTAATTGCTCTAATAATTTGGATTTTTTTATATAAGGGAGGGACGAGGAGCATGTCGGCCACCTGATGGAAAGCAATCACTACCGCCCATGAATCAGCAACACCAAGGGGTCGCCGATCCGTTGCCAGCCTATACTTCTGTCTTCTCTAATATTGTACTCTCATATTATAAATGCAAAAAAATATAACTGTGTACGTCCACAGTACTTTATATGTATCTATATATATAAAAGAAAGTCGTGTTTGTTACAACACTTATAACTCGAGAACGGCTGGACCGATTGCCATGGTTTTTGATTTGTTGGATTTGTTTCCGTCCCGAATAGCAGAATAACTCTTAAAAACATTGGAAAATTCTCGAAAAATAAAATAAAAGAAAAAACATTTTCCCATACAAATGAAAGTGTCAGTCAGCCTGGCGCAACTCAAGGTAAAAAAACGACTCTATGAATCGGAAGCGAATTTGGTACAAATTCTGATTGTTTTCGCTTCCGTTTCATACATATTAGAATTACGCTATTTGTATGGCACATCCGTCTCTTAAAACGTAATGGTTACATTCTCTTTGGTGTCAGTTGAAAAAGGGATTACGATATTTATTGGTTGTCAAATATCAAAACGTCAAATCGATTGGTGACATAAAATGTCGCGAAAGTTGTCTGTGATTTGTTATGAAAATTTAAAAATGTCAAATCGATAGGGGTGAAAACGCTTTTCCCATGGGGTTCGAGCGCAAGAATCAAATCAGAGTAAATCATCAAAAGAAATGACAATGGGCTATTTGACTAACATTTTTTTCTGTTTGATATGTAGGGACGTCTCCATAATATAACCATAGGTAGAATTACTTCGATAACACAAAAATCTCTCGAGATATGGTAATTTGAAAATCACAATTTTTAGACTGCCCCAAAACGCTCCATACAAAAGACTACCGAATTATGACGTCACTGGTTTGTATTTTGTATGCATCAAATCAGAAATTTGTACGACAGCTATGTTAAATATTACGTTTATGTTATTAGTATCATAATAAAAGTTATAGCATTTTTTATTGCTTCTCTAATGGAATTAATATTTGTTAATAATTTCATACTTTTAAAATGGACTTTCCCGCCAAACTTTGATCGACGCTAAAAAAAGTCTGACTGAAGATATTAGAATGAAAGTTTGCAGATCTTTATAGTTTTGTGTATTTTACGATTTGTGTATTTGACGAATTTTTACAATCTTTAAACATTGGAAAATAGCCTATTACAAATCACCAAAATGATAAAACCTATTTCAAAACAAAAAAAATAAAACAAAACGTTTTTTTAAAAAAGAATTAACAATAAGGAAATCTTTATTTTTATGAAATCTTCAGTTTTTATGGATACGGGTCTTCCCTCAACCGAAGGGCGTACTCCAACACGCTGCTCAACTGCGGGTTGGCGGAGGCCAGTGTTTTCGAACCGCCTAAAGGCCACTGACTTAACTTAACGACTGTCATTAAATGATAACAACCGGGACCGACAGCTTAACGTGCCTTCCGAAGCACGTAGGAGCTCAAGATGAGCTAATGATAACAACCGGGACCGACGGCTTAACGTGCCTTCCGAAGCACGGAGGAGCTCAAGATGAGCTAATGATAACAACCGGGACCGACGGCTTAACGTGCCTTCCGAAGCACGGAGGAACTCAAGATGAGCTAATGATAACAACCGGGACCGACGGCTTAACGTGCCTTCCGAAGCACGGAGGAGCTCAAGATGAGCTAATGATAACAACCGGGACCGACGGCTTAACGTGCCTTCCGAAGCACGGAGGAGCTCAAGATGAGCTAATGATAACAACCGGGACCGACGGCTTAACGTGCCTTCCGAAGCACGGAGGAGCTCAAGATGAGCTAATGATAACAACCGGGACCGATGGCTTAACGTGTCTTTCGAATCACGGAGGAGCTCGAGGTAATATAAACCCATCCGTGTACAGGCTACGGTCGACGTTGCGTGCTCAATTAGACTGACACGCGCAATGACGCCATCGTGCTTCTCTATTATTTTCTACTATTCATTGTTTTAATTCCATAAAATCATAAATTTAGTTCAGCTAATATGTACCACGACATTCATTGATTGTTAGGCGGTACGAAGTTCGCCGGGACAGCTAGTAATGAATAATTATTAACTTGTCTATTTATACCACTTGGAACATTCCAAGGCTTTTAATGCCATATTTCTGACTCTCACATAGTTGGCTATGTGAAAAAAAAAATCCTTCGACTAGTATTTTTTTTATATATACGTCGGGTGGCAGATAAGCATACGGCCCGCCTGATTTGAAGTGGTTACCGTAGTCATAATTAATGCTCGCAACATGAAATACCGCTCACGCGCCACCACCCCCGCTAGCAACGCAGCAACTCTTCTTTCTTTCTGGTGACCTCACTCAATTACAGGTACACAACTACCCTCAAGGAAATTGTTATTTAGCTGGAGTATTCTGTGAGTTGGAAGTACTTCTCCAGTCAGGCAGCTTACAATTACGCTGTAACCTACCTCTCTTTCGTTATAGCCTCTTTCGGTAGTCGGCAGGGTGCACCACATGCAGGTAAGGTTGACTTTGGCTCTAAAGATCGTAGTGGTTACACCCCATTTTATTATGTTGCAGTACCTAAAAAGTTAGAAAATGATATGCAGCCGGCAGAGGTTAAGTTTCATACACAGCGTAACATAAACATAAAACTGTTTTTCATAATTTATCTACAGCAGACTATATTTTAAACTATTGGTACATTTGTTATTTCTTATTTAAGAATCTCCTAATAGGAGTCACTTCAAAGCTACTAGCGTACTACTATTACTTATACTGTGCTACTAGCCTTAATTTGACATAAAACTACTCGATTGTATTAGTCGGAGGCCGGTGGCTTATCTGGCAGTGATAACAGCCCGCATGATGGGAGCGCCCCGCGACGGCTTCTCGACTGAGGGAGTGCAATGACTCTACACTAGTGTAGTTAATTTGTGAAGCCACATAAATCCTGCTTTGACGAGGGTAGACGTACAATTAGATATGATTCGATGTCTTTGTGGCTATACAGGCCATGTGATGAACTTTGAGAACTAAATGTTCAACCCTAACTTTCTGCATGTTTTAACCCGTAGAAATTTATTGCTGTATGAAATAGAAATTAAGTGTTGTCAGTTCTAGTTTAATGCATCGTAATGCAATGAGCCGTTGGGCTGGTTCACAGACTAAAAATAGTACAGCGAGCGATAGAGAGAGTAATGCTTGGAGTTTCTATAAGGGATCGAATCTGGAACGAGGAAATTGGACGGAGAACCAAAGTGGTCAACATAGGTCTCAGAGTCAGCGAGTTGAAGTGGCAGTGGGCTGGTCACATCTGTCGAGTCAGCGATAGCAGATGGGGGAGGAAAGTCCTAGAGTGGAGGCCACGTATGGGGCGACGAAGCATAGGGCGCCCCCTCTCTAGATGGACCGACGATCTGAAAAAAGTGACTGGTAGCAGTTGAATGCAGAAAACGGAGGATCGCATATGGCGGAACGCATTGGGAAAGGGTAAATGCTGGATTTAGTGGATAGATACAGACTGATAATGATGATGATGATGATGATGAATGCAATGGGTAGATACATATGCTGATAATGAAGATGATGACATAAACAAATATTTTAACGTAGGCAAAGCTTTTATTAATAACGATGATAGATCAATATAACATTTTAACGTACAATTCATTTACGATTTATTTGGTACCATTTTCCACATTTAGCTGGCACAAAATGCTATGATGATAATAAATGAATTTACTCGGCGATATGTCCTGAAATTTGGGTGAACTTCCGCAGCCCTGACACGACTCAATAATGTGTCAATAACGTTTGTAAAGCGCAACTTACCTGCCGCCGCGTACAAAACCACCTGTCACGGAGCATACATTTATCATAATATTGCACCCAATTCACCAGAACCGACATCACAAAGACTACTATTTGTATTTTAAGAAATGTATCCACTATATAATAAGAATAATTTACTTCATGTTCGTTGTTTACGTTATATAGATACGTGAAAGAATTCTTCCTAATTTCAACTAGATTCAGAAAAAAATGACTGTAACAGACAAACAGACAAACGAGTCACGCAAGGGTTTTTGTTTTTCATTCGGATTGTTCGAAACTCTAAAAATAATAGGTAAATTGATAATACAAATGATATTTATGAATATTTTTTGGCAAATTTTAAAAAAGTATTTACTAGATACAAGTATCTAGTAAACTGACGCTGACGCTGACCGTTGGACTGGTTCACAGACCGCGCGAGCGATATTTATTGTTGCGAGTGTTAATATGGCTACGGTAACTGCTTCACATCAGGCGGGCCGTATGCTTGTCTGCCACCCGACGTAGTATAAAAAAAAGACTAAAAGTCGCACAGCGAGCGATGGACAGAACAATTGCTTGGAGTTTCTCTAAGGGATCGAATCCGGAACGAAGAAATTCGACGGAGAACCAAAGTGGTCAACATAGCTCTCAGAGTCAGCGAGTTGAAGTGGCAATGGGCTGGTCACATCTGCTGAGTCAGCGATGGCAGATGTGGGAGGAAAGTCCTAGAGTGGAGGCCACGTATGGGCCACGTATGCGACGAAGCATGGTGCGACCCCTCTCTAGGTGGATCGACGATCTCAAAAAAGGGGCAGGTAGCAGTTGGATACGAAAAGCGGAGGACCGCGTGTGGTGGAAAGCATTGGGAAAGGCATATATCCGATTATGATGATGATGATGATCTAGTAAACAATTCCAATCTATATATTTACTAAACAATCAAATCGTATAGTGGTCTAACAAACAATTTGGACGAATTCTCTTTTTCCGCGCGCTCACAGCAACAAAGGCCTGCGAACAACTTAATTGAATAAACCTAACTGCTTGTGATTCAGGGAAGGTAATATCAGGTGCCTGCCCCGCTTTTGAAAAACAATAACCCGGGAACATTGCGCGGAAACCTTATACAAAAGAGACTCGCTCAATGAAGTTGCACACCGAAGAATTTCCATGCAATAACGGGGCATAGCCTCACCGAGGAATCTTGTGGAGCGCGGCCGGAGATATTGCGTACTTACTGGGCTTGCCTCTAATAACACCACCGATACCGTTTGTGTAAGGAGAAAAATACGAAATGAAATGGAAACTACACGGCCTTATGGTTTCCAATCTCAGCTAACATTACGAGCTTATTTCTTACTTTAATATTCGTCTCTTCAGCTCCATTCGAAAATTCCTTAGAATTGAATGCTTTGAGCTGTGTATTCTTTGACTTAGGTTACATAAATCAGCATTGCACAAAAGTTCCTATTGAAAACCTAACTGAATTTGTCAGTCTACATTGGCGTCGACTACGATTTAACTTTAGAACTTTGGGCTGAGATAATGATACATAATTTATTAAGAAATATAGAAAAGAACGCAAAGATAAATAATGATTAAAACAATCTTCATTTTATTTTATGGTACCAAAATATGTTTGTGTATAAGTGTAAATTAAAATTCCATCCATAATAGCTGAATAATTGGCACAGTACGTTTCTAAGCCATTTTATACCATGAACTGTGAAATTCTGGAATCAACTTCCCTCAGCGGAATTTCCGATCAATTACGACATAGGAGTCTTCAAGAACAGAGTCTAGATTTCCCTTAAAAGGCTGGCAACGGATCGGCGACCCCTTGGTGTAGCTGATCTCCATGGTCGGTGGTGATTGCTTTCCATCAGGAGACCCACATGCTCGTTTGCCGTAAAAAAGTGAACCATCAACATCAATGGGCCAAAGCCAATCTCACCAGTATTATACACAATTCTGATTTACTGACGTGACTCTGCCAGAAGAAGGATAGAACTGCCTCACATAAGACCGTATCCGAATAACAATTCAGATGTCAAATGTATAAAAACAGTCCGCTCGTGTCCGCTTTGGTCAAGTCCGGGTCTGAGCGTGTGTGCGTGCGATATCGAAGAAACTGTCCGGGATTCGAACAGGCTCCATGGATAGGCGGACGTAGATAAGTACTACGACTTATACTGTGCCAAAAAATCATTCCCTCATGAAAAAATCGTATTACTATCTAAAGGGATATAATTTCATGGAGTATAGGATTAATCTGACCGCAGGGAATTTCAATGAAGCTGCCCAATCAAACACGCCGCGAATTTGCATCGATGCACCATTAGTGGGCTGACGTTCAATATAATCAGTCTAATAATATCAAGTGACCGTGTATTAAATGGACATGTCACTGTATAATGAATGCTTATTAATTCCATAAATGAAAGTGATTAATTTTAGGGTCTGTTTTTAATCTATGTGCCTACTTTATAACTTTAGACCACAGTCACAATCAAATGCAGTTTTAATATTCTGGTATTCTCTGGAGTACAATGTCTCTTCCCTAAAATGGGATTTTCCCAAAATGTCTGTTTTGTAAAATGTTTTCTTTGTGTAAATTTATATACATATATCTACTGGCTAACCCAGCTAATGTTGTTCATCATATAAATAATTTGTATCATCATACAAAAATATCTGTAATATTTTTGTATCATATAAATTTGTATTATAGATATTTTTGCTGCCAAATAAAATAAATACCAAAATAAACTTTTGTCATAAAAATAGAACAAAATAAATTCTGGATAGGTACCCATTAGGGTGTACCGTATACCCATAAGGTGTATACCCATTAGGTGATTACACCTAACGGTAGGTATAAAAAATACTTTACTATCTACTGTCATACGTACCAAATTATATAGTACATTGAAGAAAATTATATGGAAGAAATCCTCCTTATTTCATAAAAATCCTTTTTGAAGTCGTCTGTCGATCTAGAAGGCGTCATTTGCTTGTTTGTAAACAGATGAAGGTCTATTTTCGCTCTAAAAATGAGAAAAGATCAACCTTAGCAACATTTACGTTTGTTTTAAAGTTTTATCAAAACTAATACACTTTCGTGGGCGACCGTACTCCTATGCGAGTTTAGCGAAAGCGAACGCTGGAAACTATGTCGTATGCCAAATCCCTGCTCCTTAATAATTCCGGGTGATGTGTAGTGCAGCCTCCAGTAACTAATTTAATTAGCATAGGCAGATTGTTCTCAAAGTGAACACTTTAAGATTCATTCACTATGAATCCGACGTTGTTATTTTATTGCTATTGTAAAGTGGGTCTTAAATGCCTTAAATTAAATTTTAGGAGAAGTACAGCAAAGCCTATTTTTGAAGCTGCTCGACAGGGGAAGTACCTCCACCTCACAGAATACCGCAGCCAAATAACAATTCCCTTGAAGGTTGTTGTGTTCCTGCGAGTGAGTGAGGTCACCAGAAAGAAAGGAAGGAGCATGTGAGTCACCTGAAGGAAAGCAATCACCACCCTCCATGGAGAGCACCAAAGGGTCGCCGATCCGTAGCCAGCCTGTACTCCTTCCTTTCTTTCTGCTGACCCCACTTACTCGCAGGAACACAATATCAAGGGAATTTTTATTTGGCTGCGGTTGTCTGTGAGGTGGAAGTATGGAGGTAGCCCAGTGGGTCAACTGAAAAAATATGCTATGCCCTACCTCTCTATTCGCCAGGATCTCGTTTATCAGTCAGCAGGGTGCACCAAGTGGAGATGAGGTTGGCTTTGGTTTAAAATTGTTGATGAACAACTTACGCTCCAAATCTATAAATAATATCTAGAGAATAAAGGACTTTATACAAATCATTATTTCGATTGAACCACAAATTACAACAGACCACGGACGAAGTTGCGAATACCAGTGTAAAATAACATTCAATAGTTTTCCAATATTCGTGAAAGCTGTATCCAGAGACATCGATTCAAGTATGGAAACGCGTTTAGGTTGTTTGGTGGTGCATTAAAAGCAGTGAAGTACCATAACATAGCGAGACTAATCACATTAGTGGCCATCGCAAAGGTAATGTCGGTAACGACCCCAAAAAGCCGCCATTAGCATGTCGGCCCGCACTTCGGTACCTACGTGCACTGCAATGTACTAAATTATTCAATCTCGTATGAATCTCATAGGAGTCTCGGACATTTTGTAATACACATGTTATATGTATGTTATGATTTATTATTCACGCTGTATGTCTGATTCCTTCATATTCGTATTAATTATCATCTATCATCAACCTACAGGAGCTCGTGTCTTCCTACCTACATGTCGTCATCGCGCGTGCCGGTCTAATTGATCATGCAAGATAAGCAAACGTCATTCATAGATTTCCTATGTATTGTATTATTTACTAAGAGTTTCTGTCTCCCTTTGTCTTTATTTGTCTTAGACTATTGTGGATTAGTTTGGACCCAGTCTAAACCGTACATAACTGTGTTTATTTTCTCATCATTATTATGACAATCGTCGTAGTTGTTTCTAATGAGTTTTGCTGTAATAGAAATTATTCTATTACAGTAAGACATAATTACATATATTAATAAATCGTTTTTTAAGGGCCTTACTCAATATTCTCAAGGAATCAAATTCATTATCAGCTTACATCTACCCAATGTTGGACATAGACCTTTCTCAACTATTTCCACCAAATGCAATCTACCGCCTTTCTCACATTTACTCACATGGTCGTAAAAGTTTGCTAAGTCGTACTTTGAAGGGGTCAATTGAAGGCGCCTGTCGCACATGCAGAGATAGCGAGTTGCACAGACGCGCTGCCTGGACAATAAAGGAATCAAATTAAGTATAGGACATATAGTTACGAATGTTTAATATTTGCTCATCACAGCGACGTAATCGTTCATAAATCTGGCGAAAAGTGAACAGCTCTCGTAGTTGCTCTGGGGCTAAATAAAATAAAAGTAAATGCTGCCTTAAGGGAAGCCAGTTAAGTTGGTGTCGAAATTTACATTGACAGTGCTCGTTCATTTCGGTCATGATTATCCCGAAGATGAATCTGATGTATTGTTAATAGTAGTTAACATTTGAATTGAAAACTGTAATCTAAGCAATAGGTAAAATAATGTGAATCTAAAATCGTAAGTATCATTGCGTTACACGGCAGTTCCCCAGTTTCGAATCGTAAAAAAATACTTAATCATAACGTTAATATTTGTTTACGGTAATGTACGTCTATATCAATAATATTCAAACTAAATAACGAAAATACAAGTCATAATACATTTAGCAAAACAATGAAATGAACAAACATGAACAGTAGCCCCGATCGAGTGAACAAGCTCTCCGCCACTACTTTAAAAATTCACAAGATTCTCACTCGACGACTTGTCTGAGCCGCGGTTACAATTCAGAATGTTAAATGGATATTAAAGGTTACAGTTTTAACCGTATTTAAATTCTTAAATTTTAGAATCATATTTTATTTATCATTTAAACTTCATGAACAATATAAGATGTACACTTAAGCGGACTTAATAATTAAGGACTTAATATGCATTCTCCCCCAGTCAACCTTAGGGTGATGCAGAGATAATACATGGCAGGTGCAAATGAAAATAATGTTTCATTAAATGTTCTTTTTAGGAAGTGAAATATACATAATTGAAGTTCAAAATAATTGTGGTTTAATATTCAATATACCATTGCATGTAAAGCGACCTGTGTCACACTGAGTTAAAACTTCCAGTATGAGTGACCCCGCGTAGCCACGAGATTTAGGTAGCATCTATAGCATTATGAGAGACCCTTTTACAGTGGATTTTTCGAAAATGAATGTTTTAAAAAGATTTTGTTTTGGTGTATATAATAATAAGTATATTAATTGGTGTAGGTAATAAGCACTTGCAAATCTGATATACGAGTAAAACAGGTACGGCAGCTTACTAAAAAAAAAAATATTTTTTACTGTTGAGTGTAGTGTTTGTTGTCTTACTAGTGCAAAGTTGCATTTCAATTAGTTCAGCCCCCTTACCACCAACTCTTATTGCGATTCAATAACTGAATAGAATGCTTATTCATACCAATGAATAAGCGACTATTCAGTTTGAAAGAGAGTCGCTTATTCATTGTTATGAATAAGCAAAGGTGGTAAGGGGGCAGATCAACTGACATAGTTTGGGCTCTCCGCCATATAAAATAGGGGTAGATATGTAATTATCTAGTTTTAAATAGTATACGTAGTATTATTGAAGACAACAAGTTTCGGAACTTTGCTATAAATTAATAAAACATAATTAAATTTATATATGTTTATAATTAAAGTTGTATTTGTCATTTATTTTCATACAGGAATAAGTAGATGAGGTTTTGGCGAAAGAGATGTAACTCTACCACATACACAGCGCCTATTGTATCATACTATTGCAGTCATTAAAGTTATAAATAAATGAATGTAAATTAATGTCGGGGTACACAGTAGTATTAAAAAGAAGGAGCATGTCTATTATAAAATTATCACCACCTGACAAGTAGTTTGGGTGTAAGTGATTCATCAACATCTTTGAACTAAAGCCAACCTTACCTGCAGGGTACACCACGTACCCTGCTGACTGTCAAACGGAGCTCTGGCGAAAAGACAGATAGGGCATAGCGTATTTTTAAAGCTGCCCGACTGGGCAAGTACCTCCACCTTATAGAATACCGCAGCCAATTAACAATTCCCTTGAGGGTTCTGATATTCCTGCGAGTGAGTGAAGTCACCAGAAAGAAAGAAAGGAAGGAGTATAGGCTGGCAACGGATCGGCGACCCCTTAGTATTGCTGATCGCCATGGGCGGTGGTGATTGCTTTCCATCAGGTGACCCACATGCTCGCAAGCCTCATATAAAAAAAACCACCTGATAGAAACATGAAGGCGAATAGCACAGAAAAGGTAAAATTTAATATTTTAAAGTTTTAAAGTTGTTGGATTGTACCCTTTTACTGAAATACTTCTAATTATTATACCTACTCCTATACATATAATTTATTTAGCTCCTTAGTTCCTTACTTGACATCCTGCTTGACATAAATAAAAACACTAGAAATAATAGACTATAAGACAAATGGTAGCTGCAACAGTTTTGAAACAAACAGCCTCTCGACTCGACGTAGCAGCAACTGTCGAAACTAATATGCAATGTGCACTCAATGCCATTTTATGGCATCAACCAATTAACTGCGTGTTTACACCCGTTACGTATTCGATATCTGCATAACGTGAGTGCACTTTGGACTTAATTCATATGTTGTCCTGGAATGAAGCCGTATTGGCAGCTATTGTTACTATTTTTTTTAGAAAAAAGAAATTTTATTCGTATACCAGAATATGGGCTGCATGCAAAGCAAATACGTTAAAACATTTGCGGGAAAGCTAACGACAACTTCTATATGATGAGCTCTATATTATGACGACAATACTATGACGTTCGGTGGTCGAATGGTTAGCAATGGCCTCTTTAACTCCGAGGTTGTGGGTTCAATCCTCGCACAAGATTTGTCTCGTAAAAGGGTCAGTTGTACGTTGACTGTGTATACAGGGCAATTTTTCTATCACAGTTTCTGATATTTTTCGACGATTACATAATTGGTGGTATTTCGAAAAATTAGCCCTCAGCTTATTGTTTTCAAATCGATTAGATAAAAGTTAAAATTAAAATTTTCTGTATTTCATTCTATTGCGAAAAAGTAATTAAAAGAAGCCATTTACTAGACTACGTTTATGCACACAAATATTTGTATTTTTGTGCATAAAAGTGTGTTTTGGTCTTGGTCTGGGTGTTTTCTATGTATTATATTGTGTGTACTTACAAAAAAAATATTTAAGTATAGTATCAGTTATCTAGTATCCATAGTACAAGTTTTGTTTAGTTGGCAGTGTGTAATTTGTCCAGTAATATTTATTTATTAAACCAAAGCTGTACATAAAATAAAGAGTCCATAACGTCGAAATCTATAGGAATAGAGGAAAGCAATAGGCGGTAGAGGTGCAGAACTTAAAAATATAATCAAGCCGTTTTAAAATATATAAACCTTCCACTTTGGCAACTGAGTTTTAACTAGTTGTCAGGAAACCAAAACATTTAACATTCGTAACCAGAGGTTAACAACGAAGTTTTATTTAGTACTGTAGCAAACCGTATGTATTCGGTACTCTCAGTAACGGGTGCGCTGTCAAGTACCGAGTAACGAAACGTTACTCACGAATGCATCTCGGTACTCGCATGTTTCAGTTGGCGCAAGTATCATTGGTTGATGCGTGTACGGTTTCGATCGTGTGTTTTATTTCGCACATTAACACTTATTTATTTGATGAATTAAAAAACGTACGTTACAAGGAATGATGTTTGTCTACTATTTTCATATTTTGATTTTTTTAATCCTTTATCCAAATTTTTGACGACTTGAATTAATTTTTTGGTTATTAAATTCTAACTATGAATTAGTGTTAATTGGTAATATTTTTATATTATTTGACATTTCAAGCACTCTAAAAGATGTTTTCTAAAAGTAACGAATACGGAATGATGCGATGCCGCGACATACCTACACGCACGCAATGCGACTCGGTGCGTAATGTTAAGAGGTATTAAAAGTAACGAGTAACGTAACGATACGAAAGTAACGAGTACTAACTGATAAAGTAACGAATACATACGGGTACGCTTTTTTTCGTTACTTTTACACCACTAGTTTTATTCTTCAATAACCAATTTACTCGCCGTATAATGACACTAAAAAATCGTATTTGACAACTGGTTGTTAAAGACAAAAGGCTTTTTTGACGACAAGCTTCCGAAAGCTTGTCGTCAAAAAAGCCTTGAAAATTGAAATTGTTGCATAATAAGGGTTCTTAAAATACGAGTGTGAGTTTATCACATGAGCCGAAGGCGAATGTGATATTAGCTTCACACGAGTGCAGTTCCATACACTACTTTATCTAATCTCATGAAATATATGATAATAATATTTTAAATAAAACCATGAAGTTAATTTAACAGCTTCATTTCTTACTTATAATTTGCATGCGTGGTGATCGAGCATGATTGAGCATACGTGGCGCGCAGGCGTGACGCGCTGCGCCGCGCCGCGTTCACAGATTATGTAGAAAATTTTTGTATAGTTGCAATGCATTTGCGCAATGCAAATGCATTGCAACTATACAAAAATTTGCTTGCTGCTGTATCGAAATGGAAAAAGAACCATAAAGAGCTGTATCGAAAAGTAACCTTTTAAATTTATATTGATGGCTTGTGCGTAAATGACTGACGTTACGATTCTGTGTTTAGTTTTTTTATTTAATCTCTAAATTTTAGTATGAGAGTAGATAAAAAATATTATTATATTAATTTTCCTGTATTAAAATTTTATTTATTATTCATTAATATACTGCTACTTACGTAACTGTTACTTATCCATGCCAAGTCTCCAGAGATAGCGAAAGAACTTTTGCATTGCAAATATTCATGACGTCTGAGATCTGTACAGATGAAATGCATATGCCAACTTTTCGTGCACATCAGGCTAAAAGGTATTTGTCATCATCACAATATATTATGTACTATATATCTAGGTACCTATTGTATTTTCAAGAAGACTCTGTTTTAATTAAATCTGTTAAAATATGTTTTAGGTATAGTACCTATATAAAAAGTGTTAGATATTTAAAATCAGTAGTGAACGGCAGTTGAGCTTCACCTGACTAGCCATCTCTTTAGGGTTTTAATGCCTTATTTGCCATATTGCTGTCTCTCACATTACAATAAGTCAAATTCTAATAGCTTCTTACTCTTACTAATTTCTTCTGATTAAATTCGAATTCCAAGGCACCCGTACTCTTACCACCGGGACTGCGATGGACGTCATTGTTCATTGCCTTTTTTGGTGGTCGCCGCTGTTAATCCTGCCTACACAGGAGATACAGTGGTGGGAATGTATGGTGGGCGCCCGTCGCGTAAATCTGCTTAAATACTCATTATGTTTTTGGCTTGTAACGGACGGAATTCTATTCGAGCGAAAGTAATTGTTTAACATTTCACGATTATGATAGTTTAAGTGTTATATTATATATGTATTATATATTATATATGTGTTATATTTACGTATGTTTATCAGTTGTCTAGTACCCATAACACAAGCTTTGCTTACTTTGGGGCTAGATGGCGCTGGGTAATTTGTCTGACAATATTTATTTATTTATTTATTAATATATAGATAATTGCGATATATCTACATGTCCTATATATTACGTGGTAGGCGATTTACGAGTATGATTGTCACGTAAAACACTGAATCATCACAAAATATATAATTTAAAAGACAACTACAGCATTATCTATAAACTTTTAAACCTATTGAATGTCATTTATTGGAAAATATAACAGCATAAAAAATTTACTACAATAATTGTGAAGAAAGAGCTTGCATATCTAAGCATAACTTCTGTAATAAACATTGAAGTTATGTAGGTATGTAACGTCTCTCGACGTAGCGACGCCGCCCACATGATAGCGTCAGCTCAGGTCATTGCAATGCACGAACTCTACCTTGCCTTAACGTAGTACTTAGAATAACATATTTATTGAAGATTTACCTCAACCCTAACCGTAATGTCTTTCGTATTGAAATATATTACCATAAAAAATGTATAAATCACCTCACCACCATAAATTTTCTTCCTAGCTATATTTGGGGCGTAAGTGGTTCATCAACATTTTTGAACCAAAGCCTCACCTGCACGTGGTGCACCCTGCTGACTGACAAACTAGGCTCTGGCCAACGGAGAGATCGCGCATAGCATATTTTTTAAGCTGCCCGATTGGGGAAGTACCCCCCCACCTCACTGAATACCGCAGCCAAATAACTCCCTTTGTTCCCAATGCATTTCCCTTGAGGGTTGTTGTCTTCCTGCGAGTGAGTGCGGTAACAATAAAGAAAGAAAGGAGTATAGGCTGGCAACGGATCGGTGACCCTTTGGTGTTGATGATCTCCATGGGCGGTGGTGATCCTTTCCATCAGGTGACCCACACGCTCCTTTGGCCCCCTCTCAAATAAAAAAAAATCCCAAAGAAGCTGGCAATGGATCAGTGACCATTCGTGTTACTGAGGGCTGTGGTGATTGCTTATCATCAGGTGAGTCGCATGCTCGTATAAACACGTATAATTTACTCAGCTACTATTAGCATTTCGTATGAGAATATTGCAAATATAAAATGTCTACTTGCTTCTTCAATTCATCTTGAGTCGGATTTGTAACAATATTCCTCATTCAATAAGCGATTTACCTGGAATTTAATAAAATCGTTCATTCAATAATGGGTGATGCCGCTTGCTTGAAGCTTCGAGGATCGGTTATTGATTACTGTACCGGCTTTATCTCGATTCTTTCATTTGTTAGCGAATATTCCTATTCATGTTCCTATTGATTATTTGCTGGAAAGTTTGGAATAGTTAAATATCATCGATCTTCGATGATGGATGGCTGATGAGTTGTCAGTCGAATAAAGTGTTACTGTGCGTTGCTCTTAAAATTTTGGGGTGTAAGTGGTTCTGCACGATCTTTAGAGCCAAAACAAATTTCACCTGCACGTGGCGCACCATGCAGTCTAGCGAAAGAAGCTCAGGGGAAAGAGAGGTAGGGTACAGCGTATTTGTAAGCGTCCGACTGGAGAAGTACTACGTTGGCAGCGGGGGCGACGGCGCGCGAGCGATATCTAATGTTGCAAGCGTAAATATGGCTACGATAACCGCTTCACATCAGGCGGATCGTATGCTTGTCTGCCACCCAACGTGGTATAAAAAAGTAAGTATAAAAAATCTCTACCTTATAATTATTAACCTAAAAATGTCAAAGATGTCGTTAAAAAATATGAAAAGCGCAATTCAGCAGGCAATAGAAATAATACAGATACAAGAAAAAACAAATGAGTAAGTACTTAAATATATTTTACTTATTGATTTTCTCCTCGTACATCCGTGAGGCGGTACTACTAAGTATATAATAAAAGTTTTCCAACACCTAAATATGATTATTTACAACCCGAATGGTATTAGTATAAGTAAAAGTAATAAAAAAATATTATTAATAGTTCACTGAAATTTACGCAATATGAAAATTATCACCATCATTACCATCACCTGTATTTACCCACTGCTGGATATAGCTCTGTTTAAGTGCAGAATCAGTGATAGCAGACATGAAAGGAAGGTTTTAGAGGAAAAGCTGGGTGTAACGCGACGAAGCATTGGAAGCCTCCCGTCTAGATGTAACGATTACCTCAACAGAGCGGCTGGAAGCAGCATATGGCTTACACAGCAGTGGGTAAATAAAAACATCCAATATAAATGGATCCCTCTTTCCCTTGGTCATGGCATCACGCGTGAACTGCTGGATCGATTTCGATAATTCTTTTTTTGTTGTATATGTTATTGTCTATTCTTATGAAAGAAATAAATAAGAAATTAACACGGAAAATTAGAAAATTGTAGAAAACTGAACGACCATATTAACCATATTTCTAATGTAACTTTATGGGGTTTGACAGAACTGTCATACATTGGACAGAGAGCGCGAAATCAATTCAATATACATAGTTAAGAGGACAGGACAACGTCAGTCTGGTCAGCTTGTATAATATAATTTACGTAAATGGTAGGAATAATTATTTAATATAAAATATATAATTTCCATAGGAATGGCGGAAAAGATTTAGCCAGTAATCTAGTTTTTTTTTTTTTTTTTTTTATACCACCAGTGTGGCAAACAAGCATACGGCCCGCCTGATGGAAAGCAGTTACCGTAGCCTATGAACGCCTGTAACACCAGAGGCATCACACGCGCGTTGCCGACCCTGTAAAAACCTCTTCACGCCCTTTTTGAAGAACCCCATGCTGTAGGTCCCTGAGAAAACCTCGACAGGCAGTTCATTCCACAGCTTGACAGTACGCGGGAGAAAACTTCTCTGGAACCGCACAGTACGTGACCACTTAGGCTCCAATGTGTGAGGATGAATTCCCTGTCGATGGCGAGCGGTGCGACTGTAGAAGGAGGCCGTTGGCATCATATCAAACAACTCCTCTGAACACACCCCATTGTACAGACGGTAGAACACACAAAGGGACGCAAAATCTCTTCTCAGACTTAAAGGTTCTAAACCGTCTGTTAGTTTGGGATCGTCGACAATCCTCACAGCGCGCCTTTGAATCGAGTCACAAGGTGCAAGCTGGTATCTAGGCGCTCCCGCCCATAGATGGCAACAGTACTCCATATGCGGCCGTACTTGAGCTTTGTAAAGCATAAGTCTCTGCCGCGGAGTGAAGTACTGCTTCGCCCTGTTGAGCACACCTAGTTTCTTCGACGCCAGCTTGACCTTCCCCTCCAGGTGACAACGAAACTGGACGTCGCTGGAGATTTCAACTCCAAGAATTCCAATGTTTTTGGCGATGGTAAGGGGTGTGTTTAGGAATTGAGGAGCCACAGCAAAAGGAGTTTTCTTAGCGGTGAACGCGCAGACTTGTGTCTTAGTGGGATTGAAATGAACCAGGTTCTTTCGCCCCCAATCGGACACACTATTCAGTGTGCTCTCGATCTTCGACACAAGCTGTTCGCGGCTCTCCTCCACCAGAGAGCGGGGAATATTAGCGCGGCCCGTATAATAAGCATCCCCGGTGCTGTCGTCAGCATAGCAATGAATGCTGTCAATGGACAACATATCATTGATATGCAGCAAAAACAGCGTCGGGGACAATACCGAGCCTTGCGGGACGCCAGCATTAATGTCCATGCTGTCGGAGCAACTGCCATCCACAACGGCTCTAATGCTTCTGCAGGACAAGAAGCTAGCGACCCATTCGCATAAACCCTCTGGTAGACCGTATGCAGACAACTTCGAAAGAAGACCACGGTGCCAGACCCGATCGAACGCCTTCGCCATATCAAGACTGACAGCTAATGCCTCACCTTGACTCTCCACGGCTGAAGCCCAGCGATGTGTAAGATACACTAGAAGATCACCAGTCGAGCGACCATGGCGAAAGCCGTATTGATGGTCGCTGATTAAGTCGTGCTCTTCTAGGTATTTCAGGAGCCGGTTGTTAATTACGCGCTCCATTACCTTGGAGAGAAGGGAGGTAACAGCGATAGGCCTGTAATTCGATGGGTCTGATCTGTCACCCTTTTTGGGCACAGGGTGCACGTTCGCAGTCTTCCACGACGACGGTACCTGCCCGGTGGAATAAGAGAGCGCAAAAAGGCGCGTAAGAACAGGACACAACTCAGGAGCACACAGCTTTAACACCACTGCCGGGATGCCATCTGGCCCACTCGACTTATGAACGTCAAGGGATTGCAATGCCCGCCGAACATCTCGTTGAGTAAATGAGATTTCCGGCATGGAATTACCACACCGCGGGATGGAAGGCGGTGCGGCGTCCCCGTCGTTCAAAGTCGAGTTTGAGGCAAAGAGATTCCCCAATAGATCGGCTTTCTCCTTTGCACTGTGGGCCAGACTACCATCCGGTTTTCGGAGTGGTGGAAAGGACGACTGACAAAAGTTGCCCTCGGCAGCCTTAGCAAGCGACCAAAAAGCACGGCTCCCAGACGGGTGCTTAGCTAGGCGCTCACCAATCCTGCCGATGAACTCAAACTTTGCCCTGGCAATTACTCTCTTACTGAACCTCGAGGCAGCATTGAACTCCCGTTTCAAGTCGGAAACACCAGGATCTCCATTAATACGAGCCGTGGTCCAAGCCTCATATGCAGTTTGCTTGCGAAGTTTAGCTTCTCTGCAAGACCGATTAAACCACGGCCGCTTCTTAGCACCTGAAGTAGCCACCCGCCGGGTTTGGAATAAATAATTCCATCCCGGCCAAAATCGTCTCAGCTACAGCAGATGCACAGGTGTCTATATTTTCCGACCCGAAACAGAGCCGCCTCCACGGGTACGATGCGTAAAATTCACGCAGTCCATCCCAGTCTGCTGACTTATAGTGCCACATACGACGCCATCCGGTATACCGGGGTGGGTCAGGGCTTGCGCATGGCACTTGGGTCCGGATGAGGCAGTGGTCCGACGAGCCAAGAGGCGCATCCACCGAGACTGTATACCCACCCGGATGAGTGGTCAGCAGAAGGTCCAGTAGAGAGCTAGTATGGTCCTCTATATCTGGTATTCTCGTTGGAGAATGCACCAGCTGTGAGAGACCATAGGCCAGAGCAAAATCATGAACAGACCTCCCCGCGAAGTCAGTGGACCGAGAGCTGAGCCACTCGGCATGGTGGGCATTGAAGTCTCCCAAAATCACTAACTCCGCGGAGGGGTACCTCTCAATGACTTTGTCAGTCGCCAATTGCAGGTGCTCGATCAACCGAGTTGTGTCTGCATCACCGCTATGAGACCTGTAAAGGCACGCGTAGATACGGGTGCGGCCGCCCTGATCCACGCGTACCCACAACACTGACAGGTCCCTGTCTTCAAGGCCGTGAAGACGTCGACAGCAAATATCATCCCGGACGTACATACATACCCCGGCTCGACGTACAAAAGAATGTTCAAGTTTGTACCCGGGGTATAATAAGTAAGAAGTATCGGCCGGGCAAGATATTTGCGTCTCCGTTAAAAAAAGGAGGGTCGGCTTTGCAGTTTCTAGGTGCTGGTGAACTGCATTTATGTTTGTGTGAAGTCCTCTGATGTTACAAAAGTCCACGTCGAATGTGGATGAGGACGCCGCTGAAGAAACCTTCTTTTTTTTGTTCCTGGCCATTAAAAGGGGGTAAGAGGATTATGAGAGAAGTTGTTTCACCGACGGCGCGAGGGACAAGAAAAGCGCGGTGTCTACCCCCGCAGCACAGTGCAGGTAGTGCGGTTTGCTAGCGCGGCGGGCGGAAGGGCCCCCGGTCCCCCCCTGCTGCAGCAGCCGGGTCCACTCCGGTCTCCTCCTCCGGCACGACTACTACAACAGGGACTTTTCACAAGTTGGCGGTTCAGCCTCCCGGGGCGGAGATTAGGTGATCCCCGGGTTCGGGAACCCTACTAACCTGCGGGCGGCCAGCGGACAGCCGTTTCACCGGGTCTCCCTGACCGCCGCGCCAACACGCCGCGCCTACACCGCTAGCGGCGGTTCGACAGCCGCTGGTCCCTCTGCCGTCAGCATAACAACTCCTCTAAAACAGCCCTGGTGACCTAGCTAACTCGCAGGAACACGGCATAGCCATTATGGCTGCGGTTTTTTGCCAGGTGGAGGTACTTCCCCAGTCGGATGCTGGCCAAGCCTGGAGCGAAAGACCAGTTACGAATAAATATAAAATTTCTATCAAATTCAGTTCAAAACAAACTAAATGAAAACATCATAAAAATATACTTCCCAATACAGGCAATGGAATCGTTACTTTACAAGTATAATAACATATCGAACATGATCTAATAAATATTGAAGGAGCAATAAGATTCTTCAGATTTTTCTTTTCGTCGAATTTCTAATATCACTCTCTCGACGCGATATCTAATTCTTTATTCCATACAAATTCATGTTTCGGGAATTAAATATCAGAGTAATCGAATTACTAATAATCGAGTTAACATTAGACGTTATTGGATGATATGGCCTGTGCCCATTGGAGTTTCAATCGTAATTTGGTAGATAAGATCATTATATTAATAAGTGAAGCAGAAACTTTGCACCCCTTTTTACGAGGATAGTTTATACAGAGAAGGAATGTAGATTGCTAATATATTTTTAAAATTATGCAAAAATTATAGATTAAACCAATAAAAAAAAACATTACACATACTACCATGTATTTAAGACACGCATATGTACTCTTTTGTTTGTCATGTCATTATGGTCGAATTTCGACCAATGGGCGAACACTAGTTTTATTAATTATGTAATAGCGTATCTTGGATATTTATTCTGGTATACGTTTATTTCGTGCCCGTAATATCATTATGGTACAAAAACATGTGACTGGTTTCGATGATTGCCAGAAACGGTTCCATATACAATAATGTTTTCCGGATAATAAAATAACACTCAACATATTTCATTATTAGTTACTTTTTATTAATATATGTTTCAGCCAATGTGATAAATTAGTCATTATTTATAATAATTATATAATATGCCAGAACAAATTACCAGGCCATCTAGTCCCAAACTAAGCAAAGCTTCTATGGGTACTAGATAACTGATATAATACTTAAATACATTTTTTTTTCATATCATATAATACATATAAAATACCCAGACCAAGACAAACAGACATGTTCATGCACACAAAAATTTGTCTTGTGCGGGGATCGAACCCGCGACCTCGGAATCAAAATGGCCATTGCTAAACATTCGACCACCGGGCTCGTCAATAATCTCTGGGCAAAGTAATAAATTTTCAATTATTAATAATGAAGCTTACTTGGCACCACATCATTCATCATCTAGGTTGACGGAGCTCCTATTTTCGGTGACTGGAAACGAGAAAACCCTAACCTAACCAAAAATCAACTCAAATCTAACCAAAACATGATTTATCACTTTGACCAAGTATTAGTTAGTATGAATAATAACTAATTTATCACATTGACCATACATATACATAGTTCCTAACTTTGCACTGGCAGTATCAAGCTTTTATAATAGATATACAGGTGCCACCGTAGCGAAATACTAGGTCTATGGATGATATGAATTTTTAAGCAGAGGAGTTTGATAGCGTTGCTACGTGTGCAAGCCTAATAAAACACGCAAGTCAAGCAAAATCGACCGTGCCTAGCTATGGATAAGTTTATTCATCCCAACTTAGGGGCTTACCGCTGAAGCTGAAACCGATAACCATCAGATTTTTTGGTTCCAAAAATTGGTCTTATGTTATAGTTATTGACAAACATCTTCAGCTTATCCGTAGAACTATAAGGTTTCTGCCAACTGAGCTAAACATAAGTACCAACAATATAAGCAGTAGTGTTATTTTTCCATTCAAAAAGCTTCAGCTTCGGTGAAACAGACAGTGGTTCAGAGTGCTGATAACTTTTGAGTCTAGTTGTTTCCATAAGTCCTTAAGACAAGTCAGAGCACATCGGGCGGCTTGAAAACACAGCCCCCTTACCACCAACTCTTATTGCGATTCAATAACTGAATAGAATGCTTATTTATACCAATGAATAAGCGATTCTATTTCAAATTGCATTGAGTCGCTTATTCATTGGTATGAATAAGCATTCTATTCAGTTATTGAATCGCAATAAGAGTTGGTAGTAAGGGGGCTGGTCTCCGGCAATCTGTAATTATGAACCTGGCGGTCTGCAATCTAGATCAATTCGATTTAAGAAATCTCCCATTCAATAGTGGTATGAATATAGATTGTTGAATAAACATAACTGACTGACACATACTAATAAAGAAAACTAAAAAGTTGAATGCCGTACATAAAATTAACAAAATCTAATGTTAATTAACAAACTGAAAAGAAAAGATGCAGTATTATTGGCAATTTAAAGAATTTGTAATTTATTTTTATGTTTAAATTACTTTTAAACATATATTAATTTACATTATATTTTTGTGATCAGTTCTTTAAATCCCTTCCTGTTGACACTTTGGTAGAAAAATTAACACTTTATTTTTTTTATGCACTCTTGCGTTACCAAGTTTGTCGACATTGGTTCAATCGTTCAGTAATTTCGACGAAACTAATGGTCGAGCATACAAATGTACATACAAATATATTCGTAATGCATGTAGCATTACGAATATAAACATACAGACACAGAAAAAAATAACAATATATGTAATATATATAATACAATACATGTAATATATTGTTATTTTTATATATGTAATATATTGTTATTTTTTTCTGTGTCTGTATGTTATAAGTAATATTATATTTTAAATACGTTATTCTCTTTTTGGGCTTCGTCGCAGTCGAATAATCCCTACTATTAATAAATATGAAAGTGAGTTTGTTTGTTACGCTTTCACGTCGAAACTACTCAACCGATCGTCGTGAAACTTTGTACACATATTATCTAAGGTATTAAGAAGGACATAGAATACTTTTTATTAAAAAAATAAAGTAAACGCGGTTGAAGCCGCGGGTGGAAACTAGTAATAAGTAAGCCTTTTTCTTATATGTAAATAACTAATTAATTACCATTAGTCAGAATGCGAAAGGAATAAAAGAAATAAATCGTCTCACATGTGTATGATTTCTCTTACTTTAGTAAGTTCGTTTAAAATGTTTAAATACTAAATTGTGTATAAAGAAAATATCATTTATATTTAGGTACAATTGTTAAAGATTCCTAAAACCACATTTAGCTCGACTGTGATTTATAGTTAAAATATAGTTCGCATTAATTAGATGATTTATAGCTTCCACACAGTATCATTTATTTATTGCACTATTTTCTTGCCATTTTGATATTATTTTAGAACAAACTGGGTGCAGTATATCGCCACAATTAAAAAAATACTAAATTCATAAAAGAAGTAAACAGCAAATTCTGCTCTTTTCTTCAAAAAGACTATAAAATATTTTAGGTCACTTACATATAAGTAGTTATCCTCTAAACTGTTATTGTTGTTGAGTTATTGCTCAAAGCTGTTATTTTAACAGTAATGCGCCATATAAATAAATAACGTTGGTAGAATGTTAAAAGGCTAATTTAATCTAAGCAATATTTTTTGTGATAGGTATTTAAGTTATTATTATTTATTTTTTATTTCTCTTTCATTTAAACTATCGTAAGTGTGTATTACAAAATGCAATTAAACTATATATGTGCTTATCTAGGTCTCAAATAATGCGAGCAGTTTTTTTGGCGCTTGACACTTTCTGAAATTAGATCATTGGGGTTGATCCAAGTGTAAAATTTCCAATATTTAATCATTATTATGGCTGTTGCATCATTTTGCATACGTTTTTCCACAAACATATCAGTATAATCGTAAAAACCTGCATTCAAGTTGTAATTTCTATTATATATATATAGAAAGGATAGCGTTAGATAGATTATATATTATGCTTTATGGCACATAACATAAACAATTGCATAACATAGTGATATTCTACGTATACAAAGGTTAGCTTATCTCTACAAGAGATTTCTTCCAGCTAACCTAGAGATAGTAACAGAAAAAGTTATTGGACGAGAGACTAAACAAACTAGTGGATTTAATATTAAATGGATACTTAAAACAGATCATTTATAAAACAAATTAATTATATTATCCGTGGCGTAAGGCATAATGTACCTTCTTAAGAAACATTAGTTCTTAAGCTTGTTAATTAAGAATAGTATTAAACTAAAGTACATACCTAATGTTATATGTTGACTTCGGTCTAGCACAGTGGTTCCCAACCTTTTTTTGTTCGCGGAGCATTACGAGGTTTTTGTTGGGAGTAGTGTCCCCAAGTGTCATATAAACCCATTATTCTATAACTCGACTTGTTAGTATTTAGTATGATAGTGCTATTCTCTTTCATTATAAGTTTGTATCACGGTCCATATTTTTACCTCTCACGGACCGTGGACCACCGGTTGAGAACCCCTGGTCTAGCATAATATTGTTTCCTTTGAACCTCCTTATGTTGCCGTCATAGCGATGTTATTGTACTACTGTTAATCTTGATTTATTTGACAACTTTGGTTCTACGTCGAATTTCTTCGTTCCGAATTCGATCCCTCAGAGAAACCCCGAGCCTAGCCCTCTCCATCGCTCGCTACGGGACATTTAGCCTGTGGGTTAGTCCGAAGTTCAGTGTCCAAGTCTCTGCACCATAGGTCATTGCAGGGAGGACGTACTGGTTGAAGACTAAGGAAAGAGATAGATCGAAGCATGTATCGATGCAAATGCTCGCCTTAAAAACGAAACGGTATCCCATTGCATCAAGAGTTGCTTACACTATCAAGGTTAATCTAGTGTGTATATTATAGTAATATCGTTATATCAAATGGTAGAATCCTTTGTGAAAAAACCTCGTCTTATCTCCGTTTATTTAGAATTGAAGTTTATAGACACAGAATGGGGTAATTTCAGCCAATGTCGTCATTATTATATCAGGTTACATAAGAAAGTTTAGCTGGCAATATCTGAACCTCAATAACATGAACCTTTATGGTAATGTTATGTATACATTCTCGTAGCGCGCAGGTAAATATTTCTACCGAGTCAAGAATAACGTACAAATTTGAAACTTCGTAGAACAAGTTATATGTAATGACTAGATTCATCTTTTGTTTCATATTATTTCAAAGTGCCTTTATGGGGTAGACATTTTTTTACAACTAAGGTGACAAACAAGCAAAGAAATATATTGAATCAGGAACGAAATATTCAGTCATGTATATGATGATAATAAATAAAATTGTCGATTTTGAAAACTTAGATTACCGAAATTACCGAATGCCATTCAGATTAACATTTAACACAAATACAATTAGATTATAACCTCGGGAATTAACGCGATCATGCTTGTAAGGTATTTTTACATACCTTTGTAATTCCCGTGGTTAATCAATAATCATGCAACGAGAAAGTTTAAATATTACTAATACATTTTGAACTAAATAAATTATTATAAATTCGACATTGACATGATATCGAGATCAACGTAGCGTAACTACGTAGTATTATGCGTAGAATAATCTAATAGAAACGTATTCTTAAGATAAAATGGAAAATTGCCTAAATAAAGCAGATCACAGACGCTCTCTAGATTCTGAAAGGTACTTATAGAATGAGTGTGATTCAAATCGATTCGAACTAACACCAATAGGCCTTTAAAGCAACACACGTTTATTCTCATTGCTGCGACAGACGAATTTTCGTCATAAGCCCCACCTAGCAATTTACATATTGATACAATGAAAATACAGTTCTATGCTTCCGTTTATAAGGTTGGAATTCTTTTGCACTTCTACCTATTTCAGGATGACGGTTATCGCGAGTGAGGCTTTGTTAATCTGAGCCATTGTGGCACAATCGAATAGTAAAGGTTCATCTCATTTGGATTGATAAGAGAAGATACTCTCCTGTTTGGGTTGCACTGTTCAATAATTTAACGTCATAATTATTAGCTTCCCTAGACAATACATACATAACTTAACTATTTGATTTCGCTAATTGGCCAAGCGAGCGAAACGCGCGGAGGTCTCAAAATCAAGTTAGAGCAAAACTACATATTTTGTATGTATGTAATAAAAACTAAATTAAAAATTTTGAAAAAACCCACGACGGTTAAAACGTAGTTGAAAAAGGATAAAATAATTTTGAAACCCCCGACTTAAAGAATTTATGCTATGATCTTAATAAAAAAACCCAAGAAAATCCGTTGGGACTGCCATTAAATGAACTAGTTTGGCAGTTTTATAGTAACTTGTATCCTTATTTATATCTATGTTGAAATTTAAAATAGAGATAGCAGTCCCCGACGGATTTTCTTGGGTTTTTTTATTAAGTTCATAGCATAAATTGTTTAAGTCGAGGGTTTCAAAATTATTTTATTCTTTTTCAACTACGTTTTAACCATCGTGGATTTTATAAAAAAAAAAATGTTTATATTTCAAACTTTTTAATGAGCAAGCATAGGTATTACAAATGAAAACTGCATCAGAATCAGACTAGTAGTTTTGGTTTTTCACAAACAAATGTTTACTGCTGCGCCCTCTGGTGAGTTGTCACTGTAACACCTATCTAAGAACATGCTCCAATCAAACCCGATCAACCCATAACTGAAATCCGTAGCGCCCCTGGTAAGTTATCACCGTAACACCTATCTAAGAACATGCACCGATCAAACTCGGGTTGCGTTCGGACCCATCACTGAAAACTGCATCAAAATCGTACTCGTAGTTTTGGAGATAAATGGAAACATTGATTTGCACAAACATCCTAGCACCCCAAACGCATATACCGTCTCCGTTCCGTCGTGGGTAAAAATGATGTTATAAATACTATAGATATGACATGCCCATAATTAACTACGTCAGTAAACGGTTCCCATCGCTGAGATCTATGATCGCTATCCTTATCATCTCGGGACTCTAATATACTTACTATCTCTTTCCCTCGCTGAGTACGTAAAAGGCGCAATGGCGTCCTTTTTCAGATATGAAATTAACCCAAAATATGCGTTAACATCAAATGTCATCGTGTGTTAGTACGTAGTACTGGTAGCACTATTATTTATACTGCCTTTAGCGTGAAATGCGATCCCTTGGGCTTTATACGTATTTCAATCAATTTTTACGTATTTTAGCTAATCAATCATTGTCCCAAACGTCATTTTGATGGCTTGCTGGTGCGAACTAATTTCGAGGTAAGACAGTTGGCTCACTTTTCAAGTGTACGTTTTTGGCGCTTGTTTCATTTCTAAAGGGGGTTTAGAGCGTACACTAACACGCTGATAAACTGCGGGTTGGCGGAGTCCATTGTTTTCAACCCACCCAAAATCCTATTGACTGTCATCTAATGACGCTAACGCTTTAATAATTCTAACTCTTGATGAGTTCAGAGTTCTTATCGGCTTTTGAAGAAACTTGGTGAATTGGTAGATAATTGTCATAAACTCACAATTAACATATTCATTGGGCATAGTAATAGGTTGATTAGATTTTGAGATACGGAAAGTTCTTTGACAAAAAAAATTTGGTTCACGGCAATAGTATTGTAAATTAATGTTAATTGTATGAATGTCAATTGTATGGAGTAACTACTAGTTTTTTTTTATCTCTAAGGAAATAAACAAGTATATGCCCTGCCTGCTATTAAGCAGGTATTATAGCCTATGAACGATAGCAATGCCAGATGCATCACTGCTACTGACCCTGTAATTCATCTTTATTGTCAGTCATTAATCTTTATTGAAGAACTGTAAACTTCTACAGGAAGTATGTACATTCCACAACGCGGAAGAAACCGTCTCTGAAACCGCACTGTAGCTGCACTCCGAAGCCTGCAGATCCCTCGACGCGTCGATAGCTAGACAATTTCACACGATTTTGAGGTGTAAGTGTCTCAACCTTGATCTGTAGAGCCCAAGCCAACCTCACCTGTACGTGAAACACCCTGCCGACAAGCAAAAGGGGCTCTAGCAAAAGGGAGGTAGGATTCACACATATTTATTAGCGGCCAGACTGGGGACGTACACCTCACTTCCACTTTAGACTAGAAACGTCGTCGTCGACAATCCGTATACATCCCACTGCTGGGATACGGGTCTCCCTTCAATCGAATGGGGTTTAGAGCATACTCCACCATGCTGCTCAACTGCGGCTTGGCGGAGAGGGAGGGTTAGACCACAATATTGCAGAAAAAAAACAATTCCCTAGAGTTGTTGTGTTGCTGCGAGTGACTGAGGTCATCAGAATGGAAAAAATTGCTGTGTTGGCAGCGGGGACATCGACACTGGAGAGATATTTCATGTTGCGAGTGTTAAATAGTTACGGCAACCAATCCACATCAGGTAGGCCTTATGCTTGTCTGCCATCCGATGTAGTATAAAAAAAAACGAAGTTTTTATTTATAACTATTTATTCCGAAAACGGGTGAGGTTGGTACAACAGCGCAGAGAAAGTTCTGCAATATTGAAAGTATGTGCCTAACCGAAAATATTGTTTCATAACTGCCAAAAGTTGTTAAAAAGTTTAGCGTTTTCAAAAAATATACTTATTTAATAACTAGTAATTTGTATCGAACTAATCTGGCAATTGTTTATGATAATAAATATACCAGTACAAATTACACAGTGCGGTCTAGTCTCAAACTAAGCAAAGCTTGTACTATAGATACTAGATAACTGATATAATACTTAAATATGTACATTATTTTTTATAAATACATACATTCATATAAAAAGGAGCTCGATGACTTGAGGTTTCAAACAACTCACGAGAAGCTTGATGGCAGTCGTTGCGCGTGTCAGTCTAATCGAACACGCAAGTTAAGCAACGTCGACCGTAGCCTGTCTATAGATGGGTTTATTTATATCAAGCTCTTCCGTGCTTCGGAGGGCACGTTAAGCCGTCGGTCCCGGCTGTTGTCATTAGATGACAGTCGTTAGGCCAAATACGTGGCCTAAGTGCGGCTTGAAAACCCAACCCGCAGTTGAGCAACGTGGTGGAGTATGCTTTAAACCCAGTTGATTGATGGGAGACTCGTATTCCAACAATGGGATGATTATGGGTTGATGACGTATACAGAAAACTGACATGTTCATACACACAAATAATTATCTTGTGCGGGGATCGAACCCGCAACCTCGGAGTCAAAGTGGCCATTGCGAACCATTCGACTACCGGGCTCGTCATTTGTTCAGTTTGTATATAATTATAAAAACATTTTTCGTGACTAAAAACTATTGAGTATAATAGTCAATAATTTATTGCTTTTCCTCATGTACTTAAATAAAAAGTTCTTATAATACAATGAGAGACAGTACAGTACAGTTCATTATGTACTTGATATGAACCCGTTGGGCATTGCATATAGGTTTGGAACAACAGGCAGATTCAGGGGCCCTACCGCCGAAGCTGAAGCTGATTCCCATTGGACTTTTTGATTGCGAAAATCAAATTTCAACTTAAGTTTGGTAATTGTGTATAAATTGCTGATAGATACCATGGAGCTATACCGACTAAGCTGAAGAGGTTTGTCAATAACTTAAACTTAAGACCTATTTTTCGAATTGAAATAATGAATGGTAATCGACTTCAGCTTCGGCGGCAGGTTTTCTAATCAAATTTCACTTAGGTTTTATATGTCTTAACTTTTGGCTGTGTGGTTTCTGGCAGACTAGAATAGAATCACTCCGTGGATGTCGTACAAGGCGAGTAAGGAAAATACATTATAAAACATCGATCAGGCCTCCCCAACCCCGGCCAGCGTGGGGAGTGTAGGCCAAATCCTCCTTCCGCCTGGGACGGACGAGAGAGGGTCGTGCTCCTGTAGTGGAGACTAAAATGACCTGATGATGATGTCTTATATAGGTCACGAAAATAGAATTATATTACTGAACACGCAATAAACAATTATAGGCTTTTGGATTTTCCAACTCTACTTACCGTGGCGAAACATGACAGCTGCTGTAAATTCAGAATTCATAATAGTATCTAACTGGAATCTACGAAATAAAACGTCCGTTTCCGTAACAATTTACCTTTTACAAGTTACATAAAACGTTTTATTTTAAGAGTTTGTTGACGTTAGGACATCGAGCGAAACGTATTGGAAAGAGTCGTGCTGCATTACTGATTCGATGTTCTTCGATTTATTCCTCAAATAAATTTAATTTATTTCTATCGGGCTATTTCTTATTTGAATATGTATTTGGAGATACATTTTTGGAACGAAGTTCCTTATGGGGCGTTGTGGACGGGGACCCTAGCCGACAAAAAACGTCCGTAACGTTAAAAAAACCATAAGATTTTTATGTATAGTCTATGTATGATGGCTATACAGTGTCTAATGTTTCGTCTACGTGATGACTTTTATTATCATTGCATTTTGCTATTATTTTTGTATTATTAATGTCAATAGCTGTTTCTTCGTATATTATTATTATATTTTTTTATAAATCATCGTAAACCAAATAAAAGTGTTAAGATAATTTTGCAAAGTAGTTTTTTTTTTATTTTTGTCGATAAAAAAATCATAATAAAAAATGTCTATCCGAATAATTATTTTCTTTATACCTCGGAATAGGACTCGAAATTAATATTTTTATAATAAGGAACTTTGTTCCTATCTGCCCACTTGTTTTGTTTTTATCAAATCGACTAAAAATTACTAAATGAGCGACTGAAATACTAGGCTAGGTTAGGTTTGGAATGATTTACTCATTTTTAGTCGCTAAGTTAGTATAGTCGGCAAGTTTTGTATTTTTTATTGGTTGGGTTTATTACTGTCCTATTAAAACTGTTCAGTACCATTCACTTTAATCTAGTTCTTTCGATATCGTAATAATGCAAAATTTTAAAAAAAATCGTGCCATTCTCTTCCGACTATGCATATACTTAAGTAATATGTGATTCTTGGGTTAAGCTAGTATTAAGATTTTGACGTTTGATTTTAGAATTTGTACGAAATAAAAATGAATTAAACAGAAACAGTTTAACATATTAAAGTTTACGGATAGATGTCGACTATCTACTACTTGCTCAAAAAATTACAAATTAATTAAATACTATCGTCATTTTTTTAATTTTATTTTGTATTCCTGATTTTAATACATATTAAAATACAAACTATCTTTATGAGGCAGTATGAAATGGGTAACTGTACACTTTTATTTTAATCTGAAATATATAGTGATTTGCTGAATTAGTTCTAAAATGTATGCTTAACTTTATTCCAATATGTTACAACATAACAAAATTGAATCTGAACAAGTCTCAGACTGCTCCATCTATTTCTCGTTATCGGTCCAACCGTTTACCACATACCCTGTATTTACATATTAATATTATATTTTTCTCCATCCTTCAAATAATTATTCAAGGACCACTATAACTTCATCAAGTCCTTAGTTGCCATGACAGAAGGACGGGAAACGAAGGACGCCCTGAGTTTACGTGTAAAGTTTTCCTCATAAGCTCACCGCAGGGCGCTCCCCTATCAATTGCCGTCGTCCTACTTCCCCCGGCCCCTCACCCCGTCGCTCCACTAATGATCCCACTTGTTAGGGCTCAGCGTGGACCTTCGGCCGTGTCACTGGTTGAATAACAAATTCTAAGCTGAACCCGCCGACCGCGGCGTAACAAAGAATATGTCGCGGCGTCGCGTCAGTCAAATGGCATACATTACATAAAATTCTACATACCTTTCGTGCTATGTATGTAAATATTTTTTATATAGATCTTCTTAATTGTAATAAATTTGCATGTAGACACACAATCAATTAAATAACACGCTTTCTTTGCACTGACACACACAAGAATGCACACTTTAGTAAGTCAGGATAGCTCCTGAACTGCATTGAAACTTGATTACTGGCTCCAACGTACTTCTATTTTTTCTAAACTACTTAGTAACAGTATTATATTAGTATTACAATATATATATATATGTACATAGTTGTACGCAATTTAACAATAACATTTGGAAATCATATATTTTTATCACATTGCAAACAGTATTTTTGTTTTTTGTGAATTATGAATAAATAAACAAAATGCACTAAGAGACTCCAATAACTTCATGTCAACGATTACTTACACAATTCATCATTAGAGGTCCGTGTACGCGTAGACATAGAAATTTCGTCTTATTTATATTAAATTAATTAATATTTTGATCCGTAAATAACAGTGCAAGATTTTCAACCACATTTATACGAACAGGTTTCGCGGCAGCACTAGCGGCCGTGTAAACTCCATACACTATGGAGCTATTTTCATAAAGACAGACTTCAGCGGTTTTGTACATCCACATCGTAACACTGTTTTCGTAATTATACACATTCAAAACTTACCATCGAATTGTTGAGTAGCCTGAGCAAGGAGCGAGGCGAAGACGCGGTCGGCGAGTGGGGGTGCTTGGGGCGGGCGGTCGTCGTCGCTGCTGCTGTACCGATCGCCGCCCCACTCGAGCGATCGCTGGCGGCGGACGCTCGGCGTGCCATTCGCCGGCCCGGACAAGCCGCTCAGCGAGCCGGCTTTCGAGCGTCTTCCCGCCCGCTCCATTCTCGATGATTTCATCTCATTTTCGCATCTGTAAACAATTGAAAAAACTAATTAGCGTTGGTTCTGTTTATTGGGAATTTAAGTCTAGAGAGCCTTTGAGAAGTTGAGATGGTAGCACACGCATTCCAGAATGCACCTTATAAGTCGGTCTAGTGACGGCGGTGAGAATTGTTGATAATCTATACGATAATAAGTTGATAATTTTTGGGGTGTACGTGACTCCACTATCCACCACCATCTTTGAGCCAGACCCAACCTCACCTGCAAGTGGTTCACGCTGACTATCTAACTTGACTCTGGCGACAGAGAGATAGGTTGAGCGTAATTGTAAACTGCCCGACTGGGGAAGTACCTCTGCCTCACAAGACCGCAGCTAAATAACAATTTCCTTGAGGGTTGTTGTGTTCCTGCGAATGAGGTCACCAGAACATGACCAGTATGCTTGACTGCCATGCAACATAAAAAAAAATCTCAGTATCATGGGTGGTATGAGAGTTTGCCTCTATTTATAAATTCTATCTTGTACAATGGAATTGTGATCAGCTGTAATCTTCAAGAATATCATGCTCAAATATTTAAACTGAAATGGAAGCGTACGGTGCTCATCTGCAAAGGTTTTCTCCTTAGCGCTATCAAGTGTACAGTAAACTATCGCTAAGATCTTTCTTCAGTACTTGGTTACAGCAAGTAAAGTAGTGTTTGCAAGGTAGACTACGCGCGTATGACGCTCCTGCGTGTTAGTTATCCTTGGCAAGCGTCCATAAGGCGATATAATCGCTTACCAGCCTGGCGTATGCTGCAGAAATCCTTACTACTCTGAGATGTTTACGATCTAAATTTTCGAGATCTTTACAAGTCCATTTGAAGAATGTTATTGTTCAGTGCAGAAAAAATATAAAGATTTTTTTATTATTACGCCGGGTGCCAGACTATACGTATACGCATACATACGTATAGTAGCTAGTCTGGCTGGCACCCGGCGTAATAAGATTGTCTGGCATGTATGTAAGCCTAAAGTCATCTACAATACGAGTATTGCTGTATTGCTGACGCGTCGACACCTCCACCCGCAGCTAAAGCAGCATCTCCTTACATCTGGTAAACTCACTCACTCGCCGAAACACAATAAATTCGCAAGGCTGATTTAACTGTGGTGCGCTATGTGCCTCACCTAGGTTCGGTGAGGTTCGAAATATTATGGCGAGTCTCTTATATCTCGAACTAATTATTTTAATGGTTTTCATTGGACTTTAGAATTGATAGAAAGAATGTTACATATTTATGAAAATTACTTACATTATTAATAACCAGTTCCTAAATGTGACTGTGTTTCTGGGTGTATATTTTTGACTGACACAAATGTCATAGAGGGAAGACATATTCCATTATAGCAATAAGCATACATCCTTATCCTCCTCGCGACGTATTCCTCAATTCTGAAGGTCGTGACCCCTTCCACGGATCACTTTCGCCTTGAATGCCTTCGACTGTTATTAAGTTAGACGCTTTCTTAGGTTTGAACGATTTTAAGGCGGCCGTTATTTTAGATCGGAGTTTGTCTGGCTCGAGTTCCATGGAACTCCAGTCATTTGGTAAATAACTCGAAGCTACTCATGCTAATAGACATTATAATAATGCTATAAAAATTACACGAACAACTACGAAATAGAAGCTTTATTTTGTAATGTATACCTTTAATTAGAAACTTCAAATTAAGTAATCAAATACAATTAATTATTAGTATAAATATAAATAATAATTATTAGATTCTTTAGTTTCTGTATTTTGTATGATATTCTAAATAAGTACCACAACATAGGTTCCGTCCATACTTTCCCACCGGCACCAAAATAATTTTACAACCATTTCAAGTTCACGGCGTTTCCGTTATCGGCAAAACGGAAACGTTTACAATTGTTAATTCCAAATAAACCACGACTGAAACGTAAGCCCCTTGCTCAAAACAAAGAATCGACACGATATTTTATCGGAGCGGTAACGACGTCGTGAGCGGAAAAGAACAACTGTAATAAAGAGCCTACAAGTTGTTTGGTTAGCGACCCAACATAAATAGGAAGTTGGCTCGAGCGTGCGTGTCGGAGCCCTAATCCGGTGGATTGCGCCGCCGCCTGCCTCGCTCGCGGTCTGCCCAACCCGACCTACGTTATTTCTACTATTGACTCAGTAAGACCGGCCTCAACCGTCTCCGCGAGTCGGACACTTTATTCAACCGTTCCTCTTCATAATTCCCTAGCTTTATTTCATACCAAGTTACACAACCGTTAATGCTCGGAAATTACAGAAATAATACAACGGTTATTGGAAAACTTACGACGGTTGTTTTTCTGTCGCAGATATTTTTTTCTCAACTACGTAGATAGAAATAGAAGTTAGGTCTTAGACAAAAATAATTGATGTGATATTATCTGGCTCGTTGCCTATTGACAATATTCATTCTTTCGACGTTTCCAAGCTAGTGAATTTAATTTAATTCGCCAATGAGGACTCGGATACCGTACCATTAAGTATAATGTATATTATCGTATCGCCAGATAATATCAGATCAATAATTTTTGTCTAAGACCTAATTTCTATTTCTATCTTCGTAGCTGAGAAAAAGTATCTGCGACAGAAAAACAACCGTCGTATTTACTCAGAATGCAATATCAGTAGGTACTATTTCCAAATATTTTTTTCTGTTATCTGTGACTTGGGCGATGTTGGCTACTCCACCTCGCTGCTCTACTGTAGGTTTGTGGAGGGCAGTGTTTTCAAGCCACCCTAAGGCAAGACACGTAGCTTAACGCCTGTCATCTAATGACAACAGCCGGGACCTACAGCTTAACGGGCCTTAAGCATGAGATAAATAAACGCATCTATAGATAGGCTATGATCAACATTGCTCAAGTTACGTGATCGACTAGACTGACACACTCAACAAACAACGTGGTTATCACTATTAAATATTTATTATTATTACTATCAAAATACTCGTATAATATAATAAATCAGTCAATCGTAGAATGAATCAGTCACTCAAGACCAATCTTTTGCATGTAGGTTACATGTACATATATTATAACGAATGATAGATCATTTGTAGTACATAATTAATATCGCAGTTAAATACCAAGCTGGTGCGGATAACAATTGTTAAGGTTTGCTACACTCATTTCTCATTTCGTATCGGCAGAATAAACAGAAGCGGTTTCATTAGAGATTCGTCGGCACACCATAGACTTATGCATTGTTAGATCTAATGTTTAGGTTTTTCTGTTTTAGTCTAGTAAGAAAGTTTTGATTTTTGTGACATAACAAAAACAGGAAATTTAGCATAAAATAAATTTATAATTAGACAAAATTAAATAAATACATCTAAATTAAAAGTAATTTAATAGGTATATATCATACTATTCAGTTGTCTGTCTGTCTGCATTCACAGATTAATTAGTTATCTCTTAAATTAATGAGCCGGGAATCGAACTAACAATAATGCAAAAATCAATTCTTTTATAAGTAGCACCAGTAAATAGAATTATAAACCACCTAATAGAACTCGCATAGAAAATTTTCGCAAATTTTCTTCATATATTTTTGATATTTGAATAGCAATTCTGCTGTTCGGGTTGGAGACAAATCCAACAAATCAAAGATCATAAAAATCGGTCCATCGGTGTTCTGGAATTATATATGTTGTAAATATAGTTTACATAATTACATAATAATAAGTATCACTAATTAATACTTTTTATGTCAAACTGATATTGTTTTGTTTTAAGCATTTTATTACTTTCCTCTAGGTTAGCTAGAAGAGATCTCTTGTAGAGATAAGCTCACCTTGGTATACGTCTAGTATGACAATAAAGAGTAGAACATAATTGTATTTTATATTACTATGCCATGTCTACAAGAGAGAGATGTTTGTAATGCACGAGTGTCGGCGCAGGCTAATAGCGCGTCTGATGGACCGCTCGGTTTAATATAAAGTAGATTCCCTGTTTACCCGGCTGTGTCGCAGCGTTAATAAATACGCCGCTTCCTTTACAGCCTCCGTCTGTTTCCGTTTTTATTCAATATTTACTCTCATTATACACGATACAAACGCTATATTAAAGTTTTAATTTTACGCACGTGTTTGTTTATGCTTCGAATTAGAATTGTTATTAAATTTTGTTCGTAATATCGTACGTCGATTTGACGAGCTCGGTGGCGTAGCGGTCAATGACGCGGCTTCGACACCAACGCTCGTGGGTTCGATTCCCACACAGGATAAACATTTGTGTGCATGAACATGTCTGTTTGTCTTGGTCTGGGTGTTTTCTATGTATCATATGTATGTATTTACGTATGTTTACCAGTTGTCTAGTACCCATAACACAAGCTTCGCTTACTTTGGGGCTAGATGGCGCTGTGTAATTTGTCTGACAATATTTATTTATATTTATTTATTTATTTAATACACCGAATAAAAGAGGAATTACTAACCATTATCGTTTATTAAGTCCACACGGACTAAGTCCCAGGCGGCCACTAATTGTTATATGAAAATAAAAAACATTATACTGAGACCCATAGTAATGTTTGTAGTTCGTGTCACGTCTGAAATAAGCGTCAGGCCAATAGGGTATAAGACAAGCATGTGAATTATGAGTGGCACGCCGCCGCCGGCGCTGTATTAAAACTGCATCTCACTCTCATGAGCTGACCTTTCTACACACACTTTACATACCAAACAGATGAAGATACGAGATCAGACTTTGTACATTTAAAAAGATAGCAACAAATTAAACTAGTTATAATATCAACACTATAAGCGAGAGAGAGATTTTTTACGTTTTGATAATAATACAATTATTTAGATAACTTTTTTTAGTTTGTGACGTGAAATTTTCGTCTTATAACCGTTAGGTTCGTAAAATGTGTCATTTTTTATCAATGTCACTAAAGTAAGAAACAAGCGGCCAACCTCATGGTAAGCATAGTAGCTTATATCATGATTTTTTTTTATATACAAAAAATGATTTTATACCTTATATGTTATAAAATCATTAGGTATGCTTTATTTATTTTCACCGCGGTGTCTATAATCATATCTTGTAAGTTAATATTTAATAAAATAATAAAAATAATATTTTTTCCCCAGTGCCCAGTGTTGGAATGAGCTGGAATTTTGCACTCACGTTTTGTTCTCGTACCAATGTACTATTATCTCAATGCCGCAGTTTTTAATACAATATGGTCTCAAAATTCCACATTGAACCCTCTATATGAGTACCAAATGAGAGAGCCTGAAAAGTTAAACACATAAACACTCTACTTATTTTTTTTTTGTTTATTCTTGTTTTATACACTACCAAACATCATTCAAACGAAGTCAATTAATATGACATATATTTTCTATTTTCTATTAACATTAGCAGACTTGATAATAAATAAAATTTCAATCAAATACTCAATCAAATACCAAGTAAATACACAATCGCTAAGATATCGTTTATGGAGACGCAATTTCTCTGTAACGCGATCAAAAAGCCGCTCGGAGAGCACTCAGTAATCGGGCAGTCGGCTCACGTATGGAATAGGTCGGACAGGCATCAGGCGGCCACGTGTGCTGAATCGTTGCAAGCGTTGCACTCGCTGATTTTTACACAAAATCTCTCTGATCTAACATGAGCAATCGCACTTTGTACAATAAATACATACTATACAAAGCCTAGCAGTGCATCTGATATTTAAATCTTTTTTCTGAACATTGTCACTGATAGAAGAGATTCGATCAATTAGAAGTGGGTATAAATGATAATGGACTGTATTTACAAAATAAAATCACTCAAAGCCAGAAGAACTATACAAGGAAAATGACGAACTCGGTGGTCGAATGGTTAGCAATGGCCACTTTGACTCCGAGGTCACGGGTTCAATCCATGCACAAGACAAATATTTGTGTGCATGAACATGACGTCTTTGTCTTTGTCTGGGTGTTTTTTATATATTATATGTATCTAATTACCAAAAAAAATGTATTTAAGTACATCAGCTATCTAGTACCCATAGTTAAAGCTTTCCTTAGTTTGGCACTAGATGGCCGTCTGTAATTTGTCCAGGAATATTTCTTGACGTGGAACATATGTAGCAAAAAAGTGACGTAAATTGAAACTATTAAAAAAAACTATCTACTAAACCATACAGTTTATGTATAGTACGGAAAAATGGTCAGTTATCTTAGGGAACCGACTGTACAAAAATGGCTGGTAAAGCTGTCGGTAACACAGATGATGATGATATTTATAAAAATATTATATTCGCAGAATTGTACTGAGAAATCAAGTAAAGATGAAGAAGTGAGTCATGGTAATTATAAAAATTCCGAAAAGTGAAAAAGTCTCCATATCAGGGGCACTGCCAAAGCTGAAGCCGATGATTAGAAAACTAGGTCTTAAGTTTAAGTTATTGACAAACCTCTTCAGCATAGTCTGTAGAGCTCTAGGGTTACTAGCAGGTAAGCTAAACACAAGTACCATAAATCTAAGTTAAAGTTTGATTTTCGAAATCAAAAATCCGATGGCTTCAGCTTCGCCGGTAGGGCCCCAGATCGGACCTCACGTGCCTGTTGAAACGGTGATATTTGTGTAGATGTTGCTCAAACTATTGTTGTAAAGAACCTCGATCCATTGCCAAAATTAAAGGTGCGAATGTTGCCCCTGTTGGTAACGCAGCATCCAGGTTTTTACATCATGGTGACCACCGTGACGTAAAAACCTGGACGCTGCGTTACCAACAGGGGTGCCACCGCACATACTCGTTGTATTGTAGGCATCTGTAGGTTAGTTAAGTAACTGCTTTACATCAGGCAGGCCGTATACTTGGCACCCAGCGTGGTAAAAATAATTATCCTTACTTGTATGTTTCTTAGATGTACCTATTATAATATGTCGATTTTCTAGTCAATTAGTCTTTTCTCGACAGTCGTCGAACTTTGTTAAAACTTTTAACGATACAACTTTCACCCATATTTATTCCCAAATAAATTAGATGAAACGTTAATAATTACAGGGGCGGTATGCAGACTGATCTGGGAAAAACTTGGAACTCCGAATATAGCGCACGTCAAATGTCACGTGCTTTATTCATCATCATCAGGTCATTTTGGTCTCCACAACAGGAGCACGACCCTCTCTCATCCGTCCCAGACAGAAGGAGGATTTGGCCTACACTCGCCACGCTGGCCAGACGGATTGGGGAGGCCTGATCGATGTTTTATAATGTATTTCCCTTAGTCGCCTTGTACGACATCCACGGGAAGAGACGGAGTACTTCTATTCTAGTCTGCCGGAAACACATTCTTTATTATATGCGACTAATATCACACCTAATGTATTCTATCAGAAATTGAACCTACATGCGTGCAATATTGTTATAATGCATTGACGAATCTAATTTGCGTATCTATTAATGATTGCCATAATTGGATTGATGCTGGCGATATCTACATGCCCAATGTACCATTGTCATGTCCACGCTATAATAATAAATATTTAATCAATATTTCTGGACAATTTACACAGCGCCATCTAGTCCCAAATTAAGTCAAAAAATTACATTTTTTTTGTAAATACATACTTATAATATATAGAAAATATCCATAAGCTATTTTTTTTATACAACGGCGAGTATCAAACAATCACACGGCCCGCGTGATGTACCTAAAGCGGTTACCGTAGCCATATAAACGTTCACGATATAGAATACTAGCTGTGCCCGCGACTTCGTCCGCGTGGAATAGTGTCTTTGGGCAGCATTTTTAAATGTTTCGGCTAATTATTTTAGAAATAAGACACATACGTATTAATACTTATATGGTTCACCAAGACAAACAGACATGTTCATGCACACAAATGTTTGTCTTGTGCGGGAATCGTACCCGCGACCTCGGAGTCAAAGTGGCCATTGTTAACCAATCGACCACCGAGCTCGTCAAATGATAATGACCATTAAGAATGTGTATTTTATATGTTTTTTTTTTTCAGCGAAATTTATTGAGCTTATAAAGTCGTCCGGTCGTTCTGTCTGTCCGTCCGTTGCCATGAAACTAAAAAAATTCGAAATTCTGACTTCGGATTCGTGTAGAGCATCAAAAAGTAGTAATGTAAAGTGACCTTGGTTTTCCGATATCAATTCGGGAAAGTGGCCAAAATAAATAAATAAAATAAATAAATTTCGCTATGGTGGCGCATGCTGCGTGTCCGATGATTTTATATAGTAACTGTGTGTGGATGTTAACCCGTTACAAGTTATCGTGAAAAATTTTGTCAATTTTCATTCAGTAGTTTTTGCGTCATGCGTAAACAACGACTAACGAACAAAAATTCTAAAATTGCTGACAACGGCTACTTTCACTCCTAAGACGACGCGGGTTCGATCCCCGCCCAAGACAAACATTTGTTTCGATGAACATGTCTGTTTGTCTTAATCTGGTTGGTGTTTTCTATGTATTACATATACGCTTTTACAAAGAAAATATATTTACTTATTATCAATTATATAAACTGCCCATAGGACAGCTAATAGCACTAACCCCACTTATAACATAGTTATGTAATAACTACTAATCGCATTGTAACTGTCAAGCATGATTCTGCCCTTAGTTGTACAAACTTTCCTTAGTGTGGAACTAGATGGCGCTATGTATTTTTCCAGGAATACGAAATATTTTTAATTTTTAATTATGAATTATTCATGTCATTTATCAGTACTTATATAGTTTACAGTTCTTGTTCTTTTGTAACTTTGCCTTTTTTTTTTAATTATATGCGATATACACCGTTCATAAACGCTGAAGTTTAGTAAACTTTCGAGAATAAGAATATTCACAATATGAATATTCTTTCACCATTTACGAAGTCAAAACCAAAACATGTAAATCCTCATTACTGAGTGCTTAATGCGAGTTTTTTATTCGCATTCGATCATGTCAACGTAAACAAACCGACCAAATAGATGATCTCTCATGTTGTGAATTTATAGATGCTTATTGTAACAACTATGTACCTACATGAAATTTATGTGGCTTACTTGCACACATTTAGAAGTGAGCAACCCGGCTAATTTGGATATGTAACACGCGTTTGCTAAATTCACAATATGAAACTTTTTCTCAATTTGCTCGGCTTGTGAAAGAAGAAGCAGAAGAAGAAAAACATTTATTTGCACATTACACAGTAATATACAAACAAGTTCAACAGACACAATAAGATTATAACATAAGAAAATTTAAAGCATTGTGCAATGTAGCAAAATGGTCCCAACTCAGTATAAAAAAAAGTACCGCGGATGTAAAGGTTACACTATTTAAGGCATATTGCCAATCTTTCTACACCTGCAATCTATGGGTAGGCTATACTCAGCGAGCGCTCAGCGCCTTTCGTGTCCAATATAACAACATATTTAGAATGCTGTTGGGGCTGCCGAAGTACTGTATTGCCTCGGGCATGTTTGCAGCAGTGGACACCGATGGCTTTCACGCCTCATAAGAAAAAGGGTCGCTTCACTGCTGCAACGAGTCCGAACCAGCACCAACGGCATTCTAAATGTGCTTGCGGACAGGGTAGACCACGGGTAGACTGTCCAATGGTGAGACATTGGATCGGAATTCACGTGAGAAATGCGTGAACTTCGATCCAGTGTACTACCAGTACTACTAACATAGGTTAAGCATTACTAACAACTATGGATTGTACAATTGTCCGAAATAAACATTTATTTATTATTTATATATTTATTTATTATTTATAAAAACCGAAATTGGCACTGATTTTCAGTTAGAACCAGTTGTAAACGTTAACACGTTCGAATGTGACCAAAAACACTCACTAAACACTCTGCTCATAATAATAAACAACACGATATATTGTTCAACTAACGACATTTTGTAATATAATCTCATAATAATTACTCAGACAAATCTAATCTGCATGAGTATTGAATAACATGTTACCATAATTGGATAGATGCATGCTATATATAGGTGTATAGCAATAATGGAGCCCAGAATGACGTCACTAATGCAATCCGGTGAGGAGCTAATCTGATATCGAAGCGAGGCAGCCGCGGACTTCGGTCTCTGAGCGCGTTAATTGTGTTCCGTTTAATCCTCACACTGCACACTGCAACTTCAGGCTCATTTTCAGTGTCTAATAAACGCGTTTTATGTCGCTTAAAGCTTAGAGCACTTAACTCAGGTATGCATAATTAAAATTAGAATTTTAATCAGCAATTCAACGCGGGGAGGGCAAAGCGTATAAAGAGAGGTAGGGCATAGTGTATTTTTAAGCTGCCCGACTGGGGAAGTACCTCCACATCACAAAATACCGCAGCCAAATAACAATTCCCTTGAGGGTTGTTGTGTACCTGCGAGTGAGTGAGGTCACCAGAAAGAAAGGAAGGAGTTATACTAGTTTTACAGCCTATAGGCTGACAACGGATCGGCGACCTCCTGGTGTTGGTGATATCCATGGGCGGTGGTGATTTCTTTCCACCAGGCCCGTTCGCCCCCCTATCGCATAAAAAAGCTCTTAGTTCCTATAGCGAACTGCGAATTGGCGGAGGCCAGTGTTTTCAAGCCCCCCTAAAGGCCACTGATTTGGCTACTATAATGACTATCATCTAATCATTATAGCCGGGCATGTTAAGCCGTCGGCTTAACATTCCATCCGAAGCACGGACGAACTTCAATTATAATAAACCATCAAACATGTCAATGACGTTGCTTTCGATTAGACTGACACGCGCATTAGGTCTCAATCTTTGAAAAAATCGTTTTCTCGGCTGATATTTCAATTATACGAATTTCTTCGTTCCAACAACGTTAGTTGTTGGAACTCGACGGAGAACCAAAGTGGTCGAGATAGCTCTCAGAGTCAGGAAGCTGCAGTGACAGCTGGCCACATCTGCCCAGTCAGCGATGGCAGAAGGGTGAGGAAAGACCTAGAGTGGAGGCCACGTAAGGGGCGACGAAGCGTAGAGCGCCCTCTCTCTAGATGCACCAACGATATCAAAAAAGTGTCTGGCGGAGGCTGGATGCGGAAAGCGGAGGATCGCGTATGGTGGAAAGTATTGGGAGAGGCCTATATTCAGCAGTGGATAGGTACAGGCTGATAATAATGATGATGATGATGAAAATCTAAAAATAAAAATAAATGTTTTTCGTTTTTACTATTTACCAATTTCACAGTGAGTAAATGCAATAATCTACGCCACAGATAATTCAATTCTAGCGTAAATACATGGCCCGTTACCGAATTTCCTTTGAGAGATGGAGCGTGCACCCTGCGTACTGCGAGCCGGCACGTCTCTCCCAACTTCGGAATTCCAATTTTGAAAAGTTTCCCAACAAGGGCCGATATTGACAGCCAGTGTCAGAGGCCCACTCAGCACCGGGTCATCCGAGCCTCTTGACATAAACTTTCCGCCACTTATGAAATACTATCGCGTCGCGAAGCAATTGTGAATTCTTTAGCGCCAACTTCTAAATTCAAAAACATTCTAAAATGCTTAATATTGCTTTATTTTATGAATTGTTACAAATATTCGACTCCTAGATATACCTAAATGGGAGAGCTATTTAAGTCGAATCTTTTTCTTTATAAATTTACACTGGTCGATAAAGCAAAAACTGTAAAGAGCGCAGTAGAAATAAATTATTAATTTACATTAATTGTGGTACAAATATTTTTTGGTATCTATATATTAATATGTTAAGCAAAACTTTGTGCCCCATTGAAACGAAAATTGCGCAGACGATGGAAAATGAAATTTCGCACACTTAGAGTTTATATACAGAAGAAGTGCAGAATGCTAATATTTTATTAGAATTGTGCATAGAAAATACATTAAATCAATAAAAAAAACATTACACACACTCCCATATACCTATTTGACACACACACGCATATTTACTTTTTTGTTTATTGTTAAAATCATAATTTAAATTATATATGGTCGAATTTCGACCACTGTGCGACCACTCTTTTCTCTTTCTTTCTTCTTTCTCTCTATCTCTATCTTTATAATCTTGTAAACGGAATAGGCTAAAAAGCATGATTTTGTGCCTCATAAAGCGCGTCGGAGACAGCAGCGCACTCGTAACGGAAATGAGCATAAAGTGAAAAATTGTTGCACGCTACTTATGTTTCATGATTGTAGTTTTTCTTATTAACATATATTACATTTAGCACTGCACGGGAAGGATCCGAAACCAAACTTTCAGAAATGGGCAAAATTTTGTAAGTAGATATAAAGTGTAAGTGGCTGCTGTCGAACTCATCTAAGCTGTGGCGTTATCCTTTCTTGGAGACATGTGTCTCCAACTATGGTCCAACTATAGATCCAACTATGGAGATTGGTTTATTTACGTAGCTTCAAGAGCATTTTTAATAAGGTGTCAGACAAGCAGACGAAAATATAACTGCGATCACAGCAACTCCTTCATATGTGTGTGTAAGTATACCTAACATACTCTAGAAACACATCAAGGGACCTACTAGACCACATATAATCCTATAAGAATTTGCAAGGGCCATGTGTAAGTTACAGGTAGTCCCCCAGTCGGGCACCTTCATTGCGCTGTGCTCTACCTGTCTTTTGCCAGTGTCTCCTTAGTTAACCAACAGGATATACCACGAGCCATGTTTACCGCGTGGTTTCCGGCAGACTAGAATAGAATCACTCCGTCTCTTCCCATGGATGTCGTACAAGGCGACTAAGGGAAATACATTACACTCGTAAAACATCGATCAGGCCTCCCCAACCCGTCTGGCCAGCGTGGGGAGTGTAGGCAAAATCCTCCTTCTGTCGGACGAGAGAGGGTCCTGCTCCTGTAGTGGAGACACATAACATGACCTGATGATGATGATATACCACGAGCATGTGAGGTTAGACTAGGCTTAAAGATGATGATGAACTACTTAGTCTTCGTATCTGTTCGATTTCTGGGGTGTAAGTGGTTCCTCAACATCTATGAACCAAAGCCAACTTCACCTGCACGCGGTGCACCCTGCTGACTGACAAACGAAGCTCTGGCGAAAAGAGAGGTAGGGAGCGTAATTGTAAGCTACCCGACTGGGGAATGTACCTCCACCTCACAGAATACCGCAGCCAAATAACAATTCCCTTGAGGGTTGTTGTGTTCCTGCGAGTGAGTGAGGTCACCAGAAATGAATGAGATTCTGCGTTGGCAGCGGGGGTGGCAGCGCGCGAGCGATATTTTATGTTGCGAGCGTTAATAAGGCTACGGTAACCGCTTCACATCAGGCGGGCCGTATGCTTGTCTGCCACCCAACGTAGTATAAAAAAAAAATAAAAAAAAAGATTTTTGTGGTTTTCCTATAAATAACTTTCCCGGAAATAATCAATGTTTCTATGACATTAAGAACGTTTTGCGTCATAGGTCATGACGAGCTCGGTGGCGTAGCGGTCAATGACGCGGCATCGACACCAACGCTCGTGGGTTCGATTCCCACACAAGACAAACATTTGTGTGCATGAACATGTCTGTTTGTCTTGGTCTGGGTGTTTTCTATCCATCATAAGTATGTATTTACAAAAAAAATGTATTTACGTATGTTTATCAGTTGTCTAGTACCCATAACACAAGCTTCGCTTACTTTGGGGCTAGATGGCGCTGTGTAATTTGTCTGACAATATTTATTTATTTATTTATTTATAGGATTCTTTCAATCACTTGAACAACTCTCCAACCCACGCTTATTTCAATCTTATTTCCTTATAAATGGAATATTGGGGCCGTGTTTTAATGTACGTTTTTTTACTGTTTTTGTAAATATATAATTAATAAATAAAATGTGCTATTCGTTCATGAAGAACTTCAAGAAGTTACCTCTACCAATCAATTTCGATATCTCAAACACTACTAAACCGATGATAAATAGTTTATGCTTATGCGAATTCTATGTACATGATCTATTTTAAGACCAAGTTTTATGAAAATCGAATAAGCCTTTGGCGAATAATAGCGCTATTATTTATTTTAACTGTAACTCTAGTTTAAAAAATGATGAATCGATTCCCGTTTACATTTCTTGCATACCAACCAAAATTTTAACACAAGTTTCAAAGTTATCGTGACGCAATCATAGGTACGTTCGGACTTGCAAACATACAAAAAAATTTCTTCGCTCCAATTCGATAAATCTAGCGCGCTTCGTTCGCTCGGCCAACAAGTTTCTTTACAAATGCGGTCGGGTCTATACGTAAAGTCGCAGAATAAGCGACAATTAGTAGAATGTTGACTTCCAGTATAAGATGAACTCGCGTAGCCGCGAGTTGAAAGCACTAAGCGGAATCCTTTTATGCTGGAAATGTAACAAGTTCTACGTACGTTTTTCACCATGGCCGTTATTTCACTGTTCACTTCACGTGTGACGTATTATTTTATAACTAGTAGTATTCCAATAACAAGAGAAATAAAGGTTAGGGTTGTAATCGAAAACAATAGGTGGCGGTTTAGAAATAACGGACACGCGTCCGATACTAGATTTCGATCGGAAACGACAGCTCGAATGCGAGACGGTTTTCTATTTTCGCCATTTTTCGAAGGCTAAGTGTACTTAAAGTTATATCAAAGGTTAAAATGTCGACAGCATTTTTGCGCGTTAGTAGGTCATACGCATATTTAAAAAAAAAAAATATTTATTAAAACTCTAGTAAAATAAAAATAACTACCACGTGTCTAATTGAAATTCTTAGCCCTTAACCTTAAAGCTTTTTTGATTAACATACTGAATTTATTGACATTTACTATTTTCATGTGCTTAAATTCTGATTTTATATTTTTCTGAATAAAAAAATATAAACACAAAGAATGGTAATATATAGAAAGAATGGCAACATTGCCCAATATACCACAGCGTTATTACAAAAATTAAAACTATGAAAAAAAAACTAAAGCAGATGGTCTGAAGTAGTTTTTACTGAACAATTTACGACTACCCATAGGACAAGGAAAGAAAAATAAACTTAGAATACTAGTCATATAAACTTACACCTAAACGGCGCGGGCTCATAACAAGCACATTATAGAAACTTTATCATACGTTTAACCCCGCTGCTCTTCGAATAAAATCTCAGTTTTACAGTTAAAGTGGATAAACGACTTTGCGACAAAAAATAAACGAGGAAACGCGGAACAAAAAAGTGTCTTGTAATAAAGAAGGAGACTTCGTGATTGTGTGCCAAGTGCGGGATAACTACGACCATGATTCATTATACGGCGGCAGCGAGCGGAGGGAAAACCGACAGTTTGGATTACCTCTTTAAAAATAAACTCCCAGGACACCCTGTAAAGGAACATGTCATGTTCTTTTGTAGGAACAAAGATAATTTGATAGAAAAAGGTGAAATTGGTTTTAAATCGATGCTGAGCATATTAAGATTAAAAGCTAATTTTACCTGCCCATGGAACACCCTTGCAAAGAACAAACAAGGGTCTGGGGAAAGAGAGGTAGTGTATTTCGAACCCGAGTAGAGACGTACCATCACCTCACAGAAAACGATGACGAAATCACATTGTCCTTGACGATTGTCGTGGGCGAGTAAGTGTGTTATTAGACGTGGGTTGGTGCTGCGTTAGCGGTGTTTCCATCGTATCGCAAACATCTATAGGCTACTGTAACCATATTAAATCAGGTGGGCTGCACGCTTGTTTGGCATCGGTAAAAAAATAAGACATCTAAATCTGGGGTTTCATATAAAACTCAAATGTAGTAATCCGAATAATATTATAAATACGTGAATGTTTAAATATTTTTTCATTTTACGTTTGTTTGTATACTCATGCACAGGAAAACGGCTGAATCAAATTGAATATGATGTGGATTAACACTACAATACGTTTTATTTCAATGATATGTTAATTTATACTCGAACAAAAAAAATCCTAATAATAAATTAGAATAAGCGACTATCAATTATTCAACAAAAATTCGTACGAACCATCAAAAATTCTTTCGTTCATCAAACTAACCATAGAAACTACAAAATATACACATTATATTAACACAATAGGATACAATACAAAATCATTTATTCTTCCAACACAATGGTTTGGAAATCTACAATTAGAACAAAAAGTTCACGGAGCTGAATCCGTACAATTACAGCCTGTGTGTATGTACAGATGTATTTCGCCCAACATGTTTACCTTTACCCAATAATTATAAAGATATTACGTCTATACGAAATATTTGACTTCAATCATATTCTATAAATCTAAAATAACAATAACTAAAATAAATGTCAATTTAGTAAACAATTTTCATGGTGACTATGTACATTAACAGTCTTTTAAAGCGCCATCTACCAATATTCGAGATAACTAGCATTTCGAGATGACGTTGTGAAACGCCATCTAGCGATACTGGCATGAACTACGTTAACACATAAAGCAGAACCTCTATCGGTTTAGATACCCTCGTCACTTCTAGCCTGCTTTGAAACAGATCATGAAGGTTCAGTTGTCTACTGTGTATTTAAATATACGTCCAAAAGGATTCTAAAATTGCTTGCAAAGTGAGTACATGTTATGTTTATTACTAATGTTTGGGTAAAAAGTAAATGACTGATACATATTTTTGCGTATCTAAAAAATAAAATTTATTATTATTACCTTTTTTATTAAACAATTTATATTCATAAAAATACCAATAAGTCTTTTATAAGCTACATAAATGTAATTATAGAACTTAAATAAATATTTCTTACAATTTAAGTACCTATATACTTTTTCGAAAGTTTCGAAGTTTGGATGGATGGATGGAAAATATTTACATCAGCTTGATTGATTAATGTCTCCACAATTTTTTCTTATTCCAGCTGATGTCTCCGTATTTTTTCCTTTCTTTTATTACACCATTGGAGACTTCCACTTTGTACATACTTTTAATATTGGTGTATACTTAGAGACGTTTATGTACGGCTAACAGCGGTTATATTGGTGCCCATTGTTTTAGTCCCATGTTGGGCGCCAATGTAACCCTTTGGCGCCCAATGCGGACAAGTGGAGCTTGACCTTCATCTGCTTACCGCACGTGTTTAGCTACATTACAACTTAATGTGTCGTAGTTTAGTTGGACTTTATATGGCAATAATATAATAATAGTTTTACGTTGGTTACCTAATGTTGGCAATGACGTGCAAATATGTAATTTGTTTAGTATATTATAGCTAATGGTAAGTTCTAATTTTGTGACGATACAATTTTACCTTGTAATTTAAAGTTTAAATTTATTTCAATTTAAAATAAAACAAAGATGTATTAAAGAATTAGAATAAGGTCGTGATAGCTATATATAAGCTGACCAAAATAGTCGGGTGCGGCGGCATATTTTAAGCGAGTATCTTAAAGTTACTATGATATCCCGTTCTACCGACATAAACTTTATACTTGGTAACATTTGTATATAGATTTAGTTACAGTGGAGCGTCGATTATCCGAACGTCGCTTAACCGAACGACCGCTTAACCGAACTAGTAGCCTCTCATCCACTACATATTCAAATAATGAAGACGAAATGATAATTGGTGCTTCTGAAGCGTTTACTTGCTTAAATATTGCCTTGCTTTGGTTTGAATGAAACACAGGCTGAAAGCGACCAGTATCAAATATTTGTCCTAAAAAAATATGTGACCTAAGACCTAAGTCACCCGTAAGCGGGTAGGCTTGCTTCGGCAAACGAAGATCTTTTTAAGCGATGTACCTAGTACATACATGTTTTACTACAAGATTGTCTGCACGTTTCTTTAGGGTTCCGTACCCAAAGGGTAAAACGAAACCCTATAGACTCCGCTTTCCGTCCGTCCGTCCGTCTGTCACCAGGCTGTATCTCATGAACCGTATTAGGTAGACCGTTGAAATTTTCACAGATGATGTATTTATATTGCCGCTATAACAACAAATACTAAAAACAGAATAAAATAAATATTTAAAGGGGCTCCCGTACAAAAAACATTTTTTACTTCGATATTAATAACGGCAAAGAGGCTTAAAATATTCACAGAATATTTAGTTACATATTTACTTTAAAAATAAATAATTAAATTAAAATAAAACAAATATTAAAGGGGGGCACCGATAAAAACAAACGTTATATATAATGGTAACCCTTAGTGCGTGAGTCCGACTCGCATTTGGTTATACATATAGGTAGTTTGATTATCCGAAAATACCTGTTATCCGAACACCCATGTTCCCCAATTAGTTCGGATAATCGACGCTCTACTGTACCTTTAATGTCCCATCCCATCAGGAATGTATTTTTTTTTTACTATCTACGTCGGGTGGCAGACAAGCAGTCAGCCCGCCTGATGTGTAGCGGTTACCGTAGCCATATTAACGCTCGCAACATGAAATGTCGCTCGCGGTCCGCCAACCCCACTGCCGACGCAGCATCTTCTTCCATTATGGTGACCTCACTAACTCGCAGAAGCACTACAACCCTCAAGGGAATTGTTATTTAGCTGCGGTATTCTGTGAGGTGGAGGTACATTCTTCAGTCGGGTAGCTTACAATTGCGCTCCATACCTCTCTTTTCTCTCTTTTCGCAAGAGCTTCGTTTGTCAGTCAGCAGGGTGCACCGCGTGCAGGTGAAGTTGGCTTTGGTTCAAAGATGTAACTAATTTAATGCAAGGTACTATTAAAATACCTGACCTCTGAGGCTGAAATTTATTTTACTAGTAGAATCCTGCTGGGATTAATATAATATTTTAATCGACGTATTAGTGTTTAGGTAATTAGGGCCAAGGCTTTGCACAAAGCCCGAAGTTCGTTAAAAATGAATACATAGTTACTGTGTCTCCCTCAAAAAGGCAATGAACTATAAATAATTATTGCTTTGCTTATTCATGCTTATGTAACTTAACAAACTGTAAGAAAATATGACTATTATTTTTTTATACCACTATAGTGGTAAACAATCATACGGTCCGCCTGATCATAAACAGTTACCGCAACCTATAGATAGATACTTGTGAACCTGCGGGTTTTAAAAGCTTCGCCTTTTAAAAGGGTGTGTTTTTAGGGTTCCGAACCTCAAAAGGAAAAACGGAACCCTTATAAGATCACTTTGTTGTCCGTCTGTCTGTCTGTCTGTCTGTCTGTCTGTCTGTCTGTCTGTCTGTCAAGAATTTCTATGTCGAGAATGCGTGGAGGTATCAAGCTGAAATTTGAACTGTATACTCAGGTCTACGGTCCCATGAAGTTAAAAAAAAATCAAACTGCTAAGTTTACGTAGAAAAAAGTTACGGCCGTTTATTCAGCAAAAAACGCATATTTCGACACACTCAAGGGAATCAAAACCTATAGGGTACTTCCCGTTGACCTAGATCTATGAAATTTGGCAAGTAACATCGTTATAGACTACAAGTACAGGAATAAATCTCAAAACTATACATTTGTAAATAGATCTTAAAAAATAGGGGGTCTAAATTTTTTATAGGGTGTCTAAATTTCAAATTGAAACTACTAGTTCAAATGGGGTATCATATGAAAGGGCTTGATGTACACATTGCAAAATATATTTTATTCGTTTTTTTCGACGCATTATTTCTTATTTATAATGAAAAATATCAAATTTAATAATGATACTACGTACGGAACCCTCGGTGGGCGAGTCCGACTCGCACTTGTCCGGTTTTTTTTTTAAAGTAACTATACATATAATACAATTTGTTCTACAACTTGATAGTGCTAGGGAGAAAACCTCTCCGAAATCACATAGCACTTGACCATTTGGAATCAAATGTGTGAGCATAAATTACGTGCCGATGGCGAGCAGTGATGTAGTAGAAGGATTTTCATGCCTTGTTTTGTATTGTAAAGTGGAAAATAATTATAAAAGATTAGTCTTAATATAGATCATCCTACCAACACAACACCTCATTAGAAGATTCCCAGTGACATTACTCATTCGCAGCAACACAAACCCCTACAGGAAATTGTCGTCTTTTTAGGGTTCCGTACCTCAAAAGGAAAAACGGAACCCTTATAAGATCACTTTGTTGTCCGTCTGTCTGTCTATCTGTCTGTCTATCTGTCTGTCTGTCTGTCTGTCTGTCTGTATGTCTGTCGGTCGGTCGGTCTGTCTGTCTGTCTGTCAAGAATTTCTATGTCGAGAATGCGTGGAGGTATCAAGCTGAAATTTGAACTGTATACTCAGGTCTACGGTCCCATGAAGTTGTAAAAAAATCAAACTGATAAGTTTACGTAGAATAAAGTTACGGCCGTTTATTCAGCATAAAACGCATATTTCGACACACTTAAGGGAATCAAAACCTATAGGGTACTTCCCGTTGACCTAGAACTATGAAATTTGGCAAGTAACATCGTTATAAACTACAAGTACAGGAATAAATCTCAAAACTATACATTTGTAAATAGATCTTAAAAAATAGGGGGTGTATATTTTTTATAGGGTGTCGAAATTTCAAATTGAAACTACTAGTTCAAATGGGGTATCATATGAAAGGGCTTGATGTACACATTACAAAATATATTTTATTTATTTTTTTCGACGCATTATTTCTAATTTATAATGAAAAATTTCAAATTTAATAATGATACTACGTACCTACGGAACCCTCGGTGGGCGAGTCCGACTCGCACTTGTCAGGTTTTTTTTTAGATAATATTTCTTTTTACATTCATTACATTTCAAAATGTTATGAATGTATAATATAAATTATATAATAAAAAAGATACATTTAAAAATAAATATTTTTTTATTTTTAAATGTATCTTTTTTATTATATAATTTATATTATACACGGGCACCTCCTGGTATCGAAGCGGAAACCCAAACTACTGCTGGTTTGGCTCCAGAGTAAAGAACCTTCTCATGCGGGCCGTGTTAAGAAGAACCGCCTTCTGCATCTGGTCTTGACCTAACAGCTAAGCGAGAGCCTCTCAAGGGGACTTCGGTAATTATTATTATTTATTTATTTATTCAAAAAACTTACAACTGTATTGTGTACTAATATTACCGAACAACAAAAGCCACTCAGGACTTATCTGAGTGACGGCTGGTCACTCAAATACAGTTTTTTTCATGTGTTAAAATTTCAGTTAATTACTAATTACATTTAGGTCTTTATTTGCTCTACTAATTCATATAAATAAGACGATACTTCATAATTTTGTATTTCTCTTACCATACACATTAATAAATCGGGGAAAATTATTATATTTTATATATTCTAATGATCTCAAAGCTTCGTTTTAACACTCACAAATTGTTGGTTGATTCAGGTTGATTGCTTTCTGTTTACAGGAGGAATTTAATTCTATCAAAAATATTAATAACTTCGCAGTAATTAAAAATTCCTGCATCATCATTTTAAAATGTATCTTTAAAATTATTTGGAATTACGGGTATTTGGACTCAACCCATAAGTAATGACGGTAACTGCTAACGAACGAACGTACATACATAATTCGGAGTGTTTGATATGATAGTTTGTACTTTAATATTACTAGTTTCCTCAGTATCGATCTTAGTTTATTGCACACGTATTCTTTGTGAGGGCCCCTGTTGAGTATATTGACCCACGTGTGACAATATACTCAACTGAGGCCCTACATACCCTACAAAGAATATGTATTCTTGTATATAAGTCGGAGTGTTTGATATGGTGGTTTATAATGTAATGTTACTAGTTTCCTCAGTATGGATCTGAGTTTATTGCACACGTATTTTTTGTGGGGGGCCCAGTTGAGTATATTGACACATGTGTGTCAATTGGGGTCCTACATAACCCACAAAGAATGTGTGTTCTCTGTGGAGTATGTATTATTGTATGTGTATTCAATTTCAACAAAAAAAAATCCAGAAAAATATCTCTCAATATCTATCCGCAAGTGGCTCTTTACTTTTACCAAGCAGTGTATAAAATGAATGTAACAGAGAATGATTCGTTCCAAATTGATTGATTTCCGAAGCTGCTAAATCAACCGTGAACGCTGTAATAAAGAGCGCAACTCGCCATTAATTAAGATAGAGGCCTCGTAAAGTCGGCATTCTGGACACGCCTTCTGCTTCGTTTGCTCAACACGTCTTACGTGTATTGTATGCCGGGCCGCGGTCAAATAAATTATACGCCATTTGCCGGGATTTTTTTCTGTTATGTAGGTAAATGGCGTACGCAATTCTATTACGGTAATACGATGTAATGGATCAAAGTTTAACCTTTTTACTACACAAGTCTTGTTATGCTATCGATAAAACCAAGATTACTCAATTTGGGTATATTTTGTATTATTATTTCAATCTAATTTTGTTATAGGTAACTTTTAGGTCTTTAGTTCAGAAGAAGTATTACCCAATGATTCACATATTATTGCATATATTTTTTTTTTAGACGAGAGGGGAGCAAACGAACATGTGGATCACCTGATGGAAAACTATCACCACCGCCCATGGTGATCAGCAACACCAAGGGGTCGCCGATCTGTAGCCAGTCTTTTAAGGGAAATAGACTCTGTTCTTGAAGGCTCCCATGACGTAATTTTAAGGACGGAAGGAAGGAGGACCACTGAGAACGTTGATTCCACAGTTAGTGGTATAAAATGTCTTAGGAAACGTACTGTGGTAGATCGTCAAGTATCTATAAGATTATGGATGGAATTTAAATTTATGGCGAATAGGCTATTTGACTAACTTTTTTTTCGGTTTGATATGTAGGTACGTCTCAATAATATAACCATAGGTGAAAGAATTACTTCGATAGCACAAAAATCTCTCGAGATATGTTAATTTGAAAATCACAATTTCGGACTTTCCCGGAAACGCTCCATACAAAAGGCTACTGAGTTGTGACGTCACAGGTTTGTATTTTGTCATCAATACAGAATTTGTGCGACAGCTACGTTAAATATTACGTTTATTTGATTATTATCATAATAAAAGTTATAGTATTTTTTATTGCTTCTCCAATGGAAATATTATTTTTTAATAATTGCATACTTTTAAAATGGACTTTCCCGCCAAACTTTGATCGACCCTGAAATAAGTCGGACGGAAGATATTAGAATGCTTTCATTCTAAAATTTGGAGATCTTTATAGTTTTATGTATTTTACAATATTGTTAAATAATTTATACAATTTTTGAACATTGTCAAATAGCCTATTGTACGATAGTGGAACTCATGGGCAGGTATCAAATCAAACAGCTCATCCGAACACTCCCCGTGATATAATTTATATAGAACGCAAAGAGACGCTACGTTTCTACGTGAAGAGAGAGCATCCAGTCGATCCGAAATCATTGGGTCACCGATAATTCGAACTGCATATCGTTGTATGCGATCAAATGGTACAAGCAAGTACTGGGACGCACCGGCCATGTGAGATCGAACCTGGGTTTTATATAGTTGAAGGCGATAACACCGATGTTCCTAGAAGCCAGCTTGGCCTTGCATTCCCAGTAGTCGCGAAACTGAACATCACTCGATATGTCGACACTCAAGATACCAATGCTTGGACTAACACTAAAGGCAGTTCGTTCCAATCACAAACACAGCCTTGTGGTACGCCAGCATTAAAGGGTGGAGGTTCCGTCTAATATAACATACTGATCGAGTACATAATAACACATAGTGCATCCTGCTAATAAACAAAAGAGGCTCTGGCGATAAGGGAGTTAGGTCATGATACGCCAGACTGGGAAAATAACTCTACTTCGCCGAAAACCGCTGCCAGATATCAGTGCCCTTGATTGAGGGTAGTTGTGATCGTTCGTGTGAATGAGGTTAACCGACGTGATGAGATGCTGCATTAGCAGCGGGGGTGCCTGCACACGAGCAATACTCTTTTATCGCCAGCGTCTATAAGTTACGGTAACCGATTTGCGTTAGGCGGGCCGTATGCTTGTTTGAACATGCACCCGACATGGTATAAAAAGATAACAATGTATATATTTTTATTTAAAAAAATTGAAATAACAATGTTTACTTCAATTTTATTGTGTAATATTATTGTTTACTGCAATATACGTGAGAGATAATATATTCCAATATCATTGACCCACATTATTTCACTTCATTCCTCACCAAGGAGGAAGTCTATCACTCTGTCCTGACGCATTTCCCGTTTCATCCATATTCGTCAATGATCGCCCGCCGATAAGAAAAACTTCTCACGTTACGTCTCCGGAAGACATGACCGATTTCATAAGATCCCTGATTTCATTCATCTTATAAAAATAAAATATTTCGAATAAACCATCAGGTTTATTCGAAATATTTTATTTTTGATGTGTTTATGAGTATCAACTCTTAAACACATAGGTGTATTACAGATAAATCTGGTGACCGAATGGTTAGAAATATCCTATTGGGTTCCGGGTTCCATTCCCGCGTATATCTAATATTCGAGGGAATGAACATTATTGTCTGTTTGTCCTGGACTAGATATTTTCTGTGTATATTACTTGTGTTGCAACTGTGGTTTAGCTTTTGAAACTAGATGGCGCTGTATAATTTGTTCTGGAATTATAACATACAAATTTCAACTTTTTAACAACAGAATACTTCTGGGTTGCTAATGTTCATTGAAAGAGAAACGAAATATTAAATTAGTCTACTTTGGAAGTTAATTTTACACGAATCGGAAATTAAAATTATGAAAACATTACTCTAATTTCTTACAGAGAACTTACGAAAGAATTGCTGCGTTAGCAGTGGTGGCACGCGAGCAATATTTGCATTATTTCATGTTGTGACTCGAGAACGTTTATATGGCTACGGTAACCGCTTCACATCATGTGGGCCGTATGCTTAAAAATGTAATTTGCTTTACCTCAAGTACGAGTATGTACAGTTACTTTTTTATCGTTATAAAACATAGTGCTCTGGCACAGGATAAATGCTTCTTAGTACTATGGCTCTGGCAAGCATTCTCTAAATTAAAGTAATTCTTCTTACCTAAACATGCTCCAGGTCTAATCCAAAGACGTAAGAAACATGAGAAGTTCGTGTGTGTATAAATCTGTGGTTTATATGGTACTAAACACAAATTCTAGTTTGACCGAATCGCAGTTAATCCTTTGACTAACATTACAACGTTAAACGGACTTAATAATTAATGATAAGACGGAAAAAGTTACCTAACAAATTTGTATCAGACCCTTAGGTCCGGTTATTTTTATATTAATGTGATTTAGTAAAAACAACGTGTGACTTTTAGAGACTCTTACAGCTATATAGGTATAATACTACCTACCACTAGTATACAGTACTCATCAAATACAAACTTCTTTATAGCTGCGAAGGTGCGGTGGAAACCACCGAAGTTAGAACAAGTTGCGTGCTAACAACGTGCTAAAGAGCTTCATCTTAGAATCGCGCGAAAAGATTTAGGTGAACGAAGCTTATTTTTGGTTGGGCTGACAGCGCGATAGTGTAAGGCCCATTACAGGCAAATTATGGCCGCCATTATTGTCCGCGTGTCCCGCGCTCACGGCCGTGAGTTACGCCCGCGCCGGGTCAATGGGTTTTATGTAAGAAAATATTTTCCAATGGCAGCAACACAACGTACTGAATGCATAAATTGTAAAGAATTTCAAATAAATACTAAGTGTTATTATTACCATTCGCTAATGAATTCATGACGCACAGTCATATCATACCAAATGTAGTTTAGGGATGGGAAATCAAGAGTAAAGAAAATAATTGATGCAGATGGGCCTTAGAAGGACATACCTTAGATATACATACCTCAGGATATACCTTAGAAGGACGGGGTAGATGGTAAATGTATGTGCGTTTCCATGATCCATATTGGGATCAAAGTCGCCAAATGAAATATACATTATAAAATATCAGGATCAAAAACACTCGGGGAATAGTTTTTGAAAAAAATTTACCTTAAAATATAACTCAAAAGAACAAACTAAATATATGCATGTTCGAAAATGGTGAAAAAATTTGTAAGAATGTAGTCCAGATAGGGATGCAGAAATTAAAAATACTAAATAATATACTGATAGCATATAATGTTATCAGATCTTTCTTACAATAGATAATATTACAATACATGCACAGTGTTTAAATCGTATACTTATTATAATTTTATATTCTAGTAGTTAAGTGAAGTTCATGATCAGGCAGCCTCACTGTATATTTTGGACTTCTGATGCATTGGTTCCATTAGTTATTGATTCTATTATCCTACCTTAGTTGTCTGGTAATATACTGAACCATATTGCCTGATAGCTGAGGTGGGCGAGGGTAATACGGTTCTCTGGGAGATTGATTAATTAATCACTTACATCAGTCGACGAAGTTACTCTCAAAATTAAATTCAACAACAGTCCGATCCTGCTAAAAAAATGTGATTTTCAATTTGGTCGGTTAATTTATATGAAACTGATACCACATTTCCTTACAGGCAAGAGTAAGAATTTATTAAATTTGCAATTCCATCCAATAAATTAGATTTTTTTGAAGAATGTACTGGGAAATGGTCGGCTCTTGGTCTAGTCATACTGTGATGAGACTTACGCCAGAATGAATAGGCTATTATTTAAACGGTCAGCTAATTAAAGAGGTTTCAGTCACCTAATTAAAGAGCTGCAAAATGTGTTTTGTCAATGGTAATTAAAATAGTAATGGTCGGCATAAATTACTTAATTGTTCAACAAGTATTTGCCTTAAAATTGATGTCATAGGAAATTATATAAATAAATAAATATTGTCAGACAAATTACACAGCGCCATCTGGCTCCAAAGTAAGCGAAGCTTGTGTTATGAGTACTAGACAAATGATAAACATACGTAAATACATTTTTTTTGTAAATACATACTTATGATACATAGAAAACACCCAGACCAAGACAAACATACATGTTCATGCACACAAATGTTTGTCCTATGTGGGAATCGAACGTTGGTGTTGACGCCGCGTCATTGACCGCTATGCCTCCGAGCTCGTCAAAATATATATATTATGATAATATAATATATATGTAGTAGATAGATAATAGTATATATATATGTGATAGATCAGCAGATCCTAATTCGGATTTAATAAACTTTATGATAAGCTGAAACTGTGGAATCAACTTCCCTCAGCGGTATTTCCGAACAATTACGACATGGGGAGCCTTCATGAACGGAGTCTTTATTTCCCTTAAAAGGCATTTTTTGCTGCAATGAGTTATTGTTGAATGATTCAACAATAACTCATTGTAGAAAAAAAATGTGCAGTTTTTTATTAAATTTATTAATGAATACTCTATTACTTATTTTATACAATGCTTTTTATATAATAATAGTCAAAAACCGGCCAAGTGCGAGTCGGACTCGCGCACGAAGGGTTCCGTACCATTATCTATAAAAACGACAAAAAATCACGTTTGTTGTATGGGAGCCCCCTTAAATATTTTTTAGTATTTATTGTTATAACGGCAACAGAAATACATTATCTGTGAAAATTTCAACTGTCTAACTATCACAGTTCATGAGATACAGCCTGGTTACAGACGGACGGACGGACAGCGGAGCCTCAGTAATAGGGTCCCGTTGTACCCTTTGGGTACGGAACCCTAAAAAGCAAATCCAGAGGAGTTTTGGTGATCACAATCATAAACTAACCTAGCCCAACTATGTTGGTTTTATTCCAATACGTCGGCTATTTACAAAGCAACTTCAGGCGGCTTAAGCGTCGGGTACTTTCAAATACGCAAACATCGCATTTAACCCTGACATATCCAGAATGATTGTCTAACACACCTACATGTCTCTATCGTGTAACAATATACAAGTGAAAGTACAATATCAAACTATTCATATTCCGGGGCTCGGTTCAGAAACTTACAAGCACAAGAAGGTCACGAAACTCATGTAAAGTAAATAAATAGTGATGTCTGACTACTGTGTAGCGACTTATTAACAGGGTCTGAAGACGATCCGGGCCAAGTTTGATGAAGTTAACCCATTAACAAGGTCACTAAATCATACGCGTCACTATAAGTTCCCAGCTTGTCCCGCAGAATTATTTTAATTACCGTCACAAGTTTATCTCTAAACTAAACACAAACTTAGCCCATTTAACTATCTTTCAATGACATAAATAAGAAATAACTTTGTTTTTGATTAAAACAGTCTCTGTCTACTTAACTAAGTACTAGAGTCTACGTAACTTTATTGATTATATAAAGTTTACGAGTAATGCAGATATTGAGTGACATCTGTTAATATGTTAACCGTATATAATATAATGTCATTATAATGAGTATGAAATTAAATAGAATAATTTTAAAAAAAATGCTATGAAGGAAAATATTTATTTTCACATCTCAGCAATTAAAAAAGAATTTATGCCATATTTTAAAAAATATATTTTTTTTAAATATGGAACGCAGACATTTGTCAAAGTTCTAGGGTAAGAATCTTCAATAATCTATACATATAAATAAAAATAAATGTTGCTAAGCGCAAAACTCGAGAACGGCAAGACCAATTCTGCTAATTTTTGTTTTCATATTTTCGTTAAGGCATAAGGAAGGGTGGACAGAAAAGACTTAAACAATTAAGAAGAAAATAAAGTACCACTTTCTACCCGTGCGAAGCCGGGGCGTGCAGCTAGTTATTAATAAATAGAGTCTTGGAAGTAGAAGAACTAACGGTAAAAAGCATTTAAAGAACTATTAAAATCCTATGAAATATGTCAGAAATCCACAAATAATGAAACCTACCCCAATAATGTTTAATGTTTTCAACCAGTGCATTTTCCCAACTATGGCCTAATAATATATTATTGTTCAGCCCATGAAAGTCAGACGGCCAGCAATGCAATGAGAGTTAGTGTCGGGATTTTCCTACGGAATAGAATCCAATATGAAAAAATTCCCCCGTTCCATGTATCCCTACTGAGAAATCCCAACTGGTAGGGATACTTGGAGATTTTTTTCCCATTATCGCTCCTGTTTGGGATATGTTGCACCTTCTGCTCCATATATCCTACTGATCGTCACTGGTACGGATACTTAGTTTTTTTTTTCATTTATCGCTAGTACCACCAGTACAACCAGTACGGATAAGTTTTCAAGTTTATATGATTAATCTGAAATTACTTGTGATAAAAAAGTATTAAAAAAAACAAAGAAATTACCGAAAACAGTTTTAACATATTATACTGGCTGATCATCCAGAGACAAGACTGCTAAACAAAGTTATTGGTTAAAGTTATTTATAAATGAAGTAACTGTTCATATTGTGTATTTAGGCCCAGAGCCATTACAGCGAGAGTCTGACTTGCCAGAAATGCCAGGTCAGATTTTTGCAGCCTTCGCTAAGTTTGGAGTTTAACTGTAGTTTAACTTCAATTATTAACTCGTGTCAAATTTACCTTCATTGTTTAATTTGCGATTTCATTGTATTAGAAGGCAGCAAAACTGGTACATACAACCTGAAATAGGTCCTGATAAAATCACCCGAGATGTATAAACTTCATTGCTAGCTGTCTCGATTAGGGTAACGACCTACAGTAGTAATTACCCACGTTGATTTAGATAGTTGTCCACTGATGCGCAAAATAGAGCGCTTAAAATCGGTCTTGGTTCCCAAGGCGACAACAAAGCGGCATGCGCCCGATTACGGTCAAATTATTGCTATCATTATAGCCCGGACTTCGGCTCGATGCGAGGTAATCACGGACGCTCGTTGTCGCTGTGCGAACCGGCAACTTATTTGCTTTGGTTAGCTTGCTTCAGCTAGATATTATACGACTTTAATGATCTACACGGCTTTGTGCGCTTATATTTACATGATAACTTCTAGTGAAATACTTAAAATATTTGTTTTCATTTGAGTTGTAATAAATTTGCGTTCTTTTAATTTACTTAAAGACAGAGAACGAGAACATAAATCTTGCTAATCGATAAAGAGTAGCCAGAGACTGTTTGAAATCGAGTTCGGTCAGCGAAAGAAAATTACTGGTCGTTTCGGTAACGAGGTGCCCTGATTGACGCCCTCCGTGCTCGTCTTGATTAAACTGATCAGTTTTTGCCTCTTATGAAAAGAGGTCCATCAACGTAACTAAGTGCGTAACATGATTTACGTAAACGAACATACTACGATATATTGGTATATAACAACAATTTTGACGTATAAATTGTTCTTCAAAACTTTTTTACTAAAGCCAAGCTAACCTGCACGTGGCACATCCTGCTAAGAGACAAACAAGGCGAAAAGAGGGGTAGGGCATAGCGTATTTTGTAAACAGTCCCACTGGGTAAGTACATCCACCTCACAGAATACCGCAGACAAATAATAATTTCCTTGAGGGATGTCGTGTTCCTGCAAGTAAGTGAGATCACCAGGAAGGAAAGGGTTGCTGAGTTGGCAGCGGGGGTGGGAGCGCGCGAGCAACATTTCACGTTATGCGGGTTTATATGGTTTTGGAAACCGCTTCACATCAAGCGGGCTGTACGCTTGTTTGTGACGTAGTATGAAAATTAACAAGAATAATCTTTTTTTTTTGTGTGGGTAGTAGAAGCAGGTACACGTTTACTGATCAGCTGTGATTGTTAAGAGACTGTTACGAGGAATTCGTATTTAATCTATGTTATAATTGTTGTCCTTTCTATCCTTTTGTCCTATAATCACGGCAATTATCGTAATTTGTTAATACATGCCTGTAATTTTAATCCTTTCGATACTATAAGGTTGACTGGAAGAGATCCCTCTAAGGAACAATTCCGCCTGTACTGATTAGTTTTGCATTTTAGTTGTTTTATTTTTGATGTACAATAAAGTCATAACAAGCAAACAAACAATACTCTTCGCAAATTGGAGATGACAACAGAGTGATATTTCAATAAGTATTAAAGTACTAGCACAATCATCAATGGAAAACAACGTATTGTAGTAACAAAGTAGCGTCTAATGGAATGGAATTCGATCCTTTTAATGTAATTGGATCTGTCAGCAGCAAACAGGCAAACAGGTAATTACTAGCAGCGACTAACGAAAATAACAGAGTGCGCTCGGTTAAGATATTCGATGCCTTTTGCTTCACCTTGGCAACTATAATAAGACCATATTAAGGCGGAGTCTCCATTCTGGCTACGTAATAAGTGCTGTTATGATGAATTACTTGGAAACATGCCTCTATCTACATTAAATAGAAACTGTATTTTTATTAAATTCGGCTACGATGTTTACTAAGAGCTGAAGACGAAATTTGATATATTATTTTTAATTTAAAATCAGAATTTAAAAATTTGTAGCTAAGACGAACAAAACACAGATATGTCTTTTAAAATTAAATTGAGAAGAAAAATATTAAATCTCTACGTCGATATTAAAAATACTGAGGCAGTATAAAGAAACGACTTCGCTATAAAAATTGAAAAAGCAAATGATTAAAATTGTAATCTATTGTAAGAAACACAACACAATAACAACATAGAAACACAATAAGTTCGGGTGTTAGTATATCTTTTATGTTCATGGTAACGCGACTACGTCTTTATTTTCTTTATTCTGGCTTTATCAAGGCATGTTTAACTAGATTTCAATTAATTTTGTTTTCAATTTTGGTATAGTTTTTAATTTTAATGGTGATTTTTTTAATTTTGTTCTTGATATTGTTATTGATTTTGATTCTAATTTTAAGTTTGCATTGCTATTATAATCAAAGCAACATTGCTTTTGATTATAAGCAACATTGCTTTTGATTATAATAAGATTTTAATTCTGTTGTTTTTTGAATTTGATTATAATTTTGATTTTAATTTTATTAAGTTTGATATTATGATAGATCTTAGTTTACCATACAATGTATATTATATTTCATAGAATAAATGACTAATGATAAAGTGGTTCATCATCAACATCCTTGAACCAAAGTCAACCTCACCTGCTCCACCTGACTAACAAATGAGGCTCTGGCGAAAAGAGAGGTAGGGGATAGCGTATTTTGTAAGCTACCCGACTGGGGAAATACCTCCACCTCACAGAATACCGTAGCCAAATAATCGTCACCAGGAATAAAGAAGTGACTGCGTTGGCAGCAGGGTTGGCAGCGATAGATATTTGATGTTGAGAGCGTTTATATGGCTATGGTAACCACTTCACACCAGGCAGCCTTATACTTGTTTGCCACCCGACGTAGCATAAAAAGGGTTCTAACAACAGCTATTGCAGTTGATAAAACAGTTCCTTTTTCTTTTAAAATGCGAACAAAGAAAAACGCAATAAATATCATCATCATAAAGCTGTCCGGTGCATTCACCGCGTAAAACAAAAGGCTTCCTAATTTTGTAGAAGCTACGTAGCGTAATAAAATTAAAATTTATTGTTACACCGTAGCGTTTTGATTGCGGACACTTAAAAGATTTGATTGCTTTTCTACACCTTTGAAACGAGTAAGAAAGCTGTTGCCGCGGTTATATTTTCTGAGAACAACGTAAAATCGGATGTTGAGATATACAAAAAATCGTTTTATTGGCATTTTAAGGCGATGTTGGTTCGTAATTTCGGATTTTGAAACTTGGTTGGTTTATTCGATAACCTTATCTTGGGCTGTAAGTGGTTCATCAATATCTTTGAACCAAAATCAACCTCAGCTGCACGTAGTGCACCTTGCTAAGTGACAAACGAGGCTCTGGCGAAAAAAGATATAGGGCATAGCGTATTTTGAAAGCTGCCCATCTGCAGAAGTATGTCCACCTTACAACAGCGAAATAACAATTCCTTGAGAGTTGTCGTGTTCCTACGTGTGAGTACTTTAATAAGATAGGCCGTTGGAAGAAGGCGATACTTTCCCAAATGACGAAATTAGAAGAATGTAGTAATCCTGAAGTAAATTTGAAGTTTGGAATACATTCCACTGCTAATATACTGATCTTCTAATCGAAAGGATTTAGGGAGTACTCCTCTACGCTTGCTCTATCATCCTGTGATTTCTGTATTTCCCCAAAATCAAAGATTTGATGAGAGATTTCACTTTTACCAACTCTGAAGAGGCAGTGATAGCGTTCAATCAGCACGTTGAAAACATGCGTTCTGATCAGTGTTCCTCCTGTTTTAGAAAATGGTTCGATCGCATGAAAAAATGTTTACAATGTAAAGGAGAGTACATATTTTGAAAAGCAATAAACATAATATTTTGGTTATAACATGTTGTTTTTATAAGTTACGCAAAACTTTTAGTGTGACCTACGTATACATTCTATTCAGTACCAAAAATATTTGAAATAACCTGTATATGAACCCCTCTTAACGCTCCATCTGTTTTTGTGTGAATTAAATAAACACTCGCGGTTAAGGTTAAAGTTAATTTCTGTAAACAACTCAAATAATATATTGACTCATCCGTCTTAAATGTACAGTGCAGAAAAGTTGACGCGCGAAGCCCTGCTACCATTTGCCAGATTTTCCTTTTAAAGATCCCTTGAAAAATTAATACACGTATACATAAAATAATTCACTTCAAATCAAAATTACTTGAAGAAAATCGTCCGACGGCATATGTAAATCTATTTATTTATAAAAAAATCTCGTATCACTGTGTATGTGGTCGCATTCCTCCGAAACAGCTCGACTGATTTTTATGTTTTTTTTTATGTATATTTGGTAGGTATGAGAATAAGTCGTAAAGTAAATTTATATAGCAGAACAACGTTTGCTGGGTCATCTATTCCTTATAAAATTATACTACAGTTATACGATATTAATAGAATAATAAAAAAAATATATACATATACATGCTCTTATAGGTTGTTAAAAACAAATGGGTCAAATGTAACTTACGATATTTGATTACAGACACCGCGCTGAAACTAAAGAAAAGCTTGTAAAATAGGAATTAATCGCATAAACTTGTGAAATGTAAATGCGTTAGCGAGCTCCGTTGGATTAAAGCTGCCACAACTAGTAATGCCTTCGGTGCCAGCTTAACTCCTGTTCCTCAAATTAACAAATAATGACATTTAATTTAAAGATTCAACTACACTTGTCAGGGTGCTCCTCAGCCATTCCATCTATCTATAACGAAACTATATTTATAATTAGAACTTAGCTGTGTTTTATAATTTTAGGAATATTTACAATTTCGTAAATATTCCCAAAACGTTTCGAATTTTCTTAGGAACGACAAATTTCTCCACAAGCAACTATTCCTAAGGGAATGGAAAATTTGCAGCAAAAATCTAATAATTACAATGTTTTCATGATACCATTTTATAACTAATTGATAGCAGACCTCAATTATAATTTAAATATTTATCACTGTTGCCCATATAATTGTACTAGCTTTCGCCCGCGGCTTCGCTCGCGTGAAATTCGGGGCAAACACGTGTATACTCATTTATCTATAAAAGTACTCGTGTAAAGTTTAGGATAAAATAGTCCAAGTAATCTCGTTTCCCCATACAATTTTGGTCCTCCGTTTCACCTTCTTACGGGTAAATTTTGAAAAATCCTTTTAAGTAATTTCATGTCTACTATGTTATATTTTCAAATCGATGCCATTTTCGTAATTGACGTCCCAGAAAACCTTAGAATCAACACCCATATTGATATTATGACATTTCAACCCCATCGCACTCCCACAGGGGTGATTTTATGTCACGTCGGCTATGTTGGATTACAAAATAGTTGTTGTTTTCGTAATCAGCGACCCGATAAACTATAAAAATAATACCCATGACGATTTTCAGACCTTTTCACCCCATTTTAGACATTTCAATCCCATCGCACCCGAATAGAGTATGATGTAGCCACATTGAATTTCAAAATCGTTGTTGTTTTCGTAATCAGCGACCCGATAATCCATAAAAACAATACCCATGACGTTTTTCAGACTTTTGGTACCCATTTTACCCTTTTAGGGGTTGAATTTTGAAAAATCCTGAAACACGTGTTTAGTCAATTATGTATAGAAGTACTCGTGTAAAATTTAGGATAAAGTAGTCGAACTAAACTCGTTTCCCCATACAAACTTTGGACCTCTGTTTCACCCTCTTAGGGGTAAAATTTGAAAAATTCTTTTAACTAGTTTCTTGTCCACTATCTTACATTTTCAAATCGATGCCATTTTCGTAATTGACGTCCCAGAAAACCATAGAATCAACACCCATATTAATATTATGACATTTCAATCCCATAACACCACCACAGGGGGATTTTATGTCACGTCGGCTTCGTTTGATTAGAAAATAGTTGTTATTTTCGTAATCAGCGACCCGATAAACCATGCAAACAAAACCCATGATGATTTTTAGACCTTTTCACCTCATTTTAGACATTTCCATCCCATCGCACCCCCACAGGGGCGACTTTTTGTCACGTCGGCTATGTTTGATTAGATATTAGTTGTTATTTTCGTAATCAGCGACCCGATAAACTATAAAAACCATACCCATGACGATTTTCAGACTTTTTCACCCCATTTCACCCCTTTAGGGGTTGGATATTGAAAAGTCCTGAAACACGTGTTTACTCATTTATCTATAGAAGTACTCGTGTAAAGTTTCGGATAAAATAGTCCAATTAATCTCGTTTCCCCATACAAACTTTAGACCCCCGTTTCACCCCCTTAGGGGATCAATTTTGAAAAATCATTTCTTAGTGTACCCCTAGACGACATAAGGAACCTACGTGCCAAATTTGGAATCTCTAGACCCAGCGGTTTGGGCTGTGCGTTGATATATCAGTCAGTCAGTCAGTCAGGACTTTGAATTTTATAGATATAGATAGATGAAAAATAACAAAGTAATTTTTAAGACGATTAGTGCGCAGAACTAGCACCAAAAATTTATTTCGCAAACAAATATAAAAACAACTATTATCAAACAAATAATTAATCACAAAGACAATGAAGTAATACCAAGTGTATCAAAACGACCATTTTTAGGAACTTTTGGATATTCCTTTCCCTAATGTCACATTTCAAATGATGGGCAAGTGACGTAAAAATACTTCGATGCTGCCTCGAATATTCAACTGATAGAAAATATCATTTTATTATGTACCGTTGGAACTGTGTTTTTAAATAATGATATGAAAGCACCCAGACAAGTGAGGCTATACCCTGTAACTTAATCTCGTTCCGTTTACTTATTACAAACTTTGCTGGAAGTTGTAGACTGTCTTAATTTCTATTATGTGATTTATTTTATCAGTAGTTATATTCCATTAAGAAATTTCTAACAAAATCTTATTTGATCAAGAGTTATAATTATACAGTATTCATGTACTTACTGGACATTTTAAATTTTACTTGCGGTATGAAAGATGGCTCATGGATAGTAACAACTTTTACTATAATTATTATATGGCCGACTGAACTTTGGTCGCCGTTTTAGGGGAAAATATTTTTTTCATAATTAATTAGCTATTTTTTTCTTCCAGGTAAATTTATTCAAGATTATAAATTTCATCGAAATCATTAGAAGCATTCATCGTGGGTCGAGCGTTGGCGACCCTATTTTTAAAATGTTCTTTATTGATAATATAATGCTCTTTAAAGGTAAAAAACCGCCACCGGGACCATTGGAAGCATCTTTAAAAATCGCAACTTGCATAGCATTGTAGAGTCCGTGAGTTTCGACAAGGCGCGTGTGGTGCCCCTGGTGTTACAGACGGCCATGTCCATCGGCCGCGATAACTGCTTACCATCTGGGAAGACTGTAGTTCCCAACCAACTATAATAGTTTCTAAACATATATAATACTATGGTACTAAATATACAGAAACACACATATGCTGACTCATACAGACGAAATATTTACGCAATTTGTGGAATAGTGTCATACGGATTGCATTTTTATGCAATTTATGCAGCAACGAAAAAAGAATTCATGATCAAAGAGACAAAACTGCAGATAACTTAAAAGAGCTGCCGAAAAAAATAAAAAAATAGCTTCCCAAAATGAGAAGCAGTTGCGCATATTATGAAAATATTTTATCATACTGTTACATACATTTCGTCTGTCGGTCGTTTTACACACCTATATACCTAACTAGATTGGTTACTAGAGATCATAACTTTATACTATAAAACGTAAACTATATTAAATGGGAGGGGGGAAGAGGGCAGCGTTTTCTTGTACTCTGCTTACGGTATATATATATATATACATATAACTCTGTCCCTGAGGATATAATTATGTAGGTACTGGTTTAACTATTTTATTGCGACGTATATAGCCTGTACTATCGAACGAACTATTCTTGTCGACGCGGATGTCTTGATCGTCGTGGCCTCTAAATATGTTTATGTGTTGAATTAATTGATGAAATTTATAACATAGGGATTTATGAGCTAGCGTTCAGTGCTGGGAAGATTAATTTTCTCCTAAAAAAAACTTCGGTATTTTTATACTTATAGTGTCATCTATTACTAATGTTAGGCACTAACAATAGATGACAATACATGAATACTTCGCGAAGTGAGTTTTTTTTTTCTGAAAAACGCCCAGCGACCATAGGTACTACAAGCTAAGTGCGCTTCAACCCTGACACTTTGACGTTTGTGTCGTTCTTGGCGTACGTAATAAGAGTTACAATCGCTTTGTGACAAGCATAATCTGCACTTAGCTTTGCTACACCCGGCCACTCCAATCAAATGTCGCGCCTTTTACTACTACATAAACAATGACGTCTGTGCACAACGTGAATTTGCGTGTGTGCTTTCGGTGCCATACAAACTGTACCAGATTTGTCTCAGAGGGGGAGTGAAGTCGACACGAGAGAGCGGCAGGGAGTAGCCATATTGTTCGTAATACTATTATTTATACCGCGGCTGTACTATTCGATTATACAGGAATTGCTTGTTTCATAGCGTTCGTGGACCGGTGGGACTCACCGATGTTGGCTCGTTGGATTCGACTGCATGCAGTCAAGTAGCTATCTTTGTTGAGTGCTACTCGGTTCAGGGGCGTGTTACTTTTATATGTAATTAACTTATAAATAGCCAAAATATTATATAATACTAACATTAATTTTTAAGATAATTTTATTACTAATATTTTATGGACGAGAATGTTCAGACATTCTCGTCTAATAAATGATTATTATAGCATAGCCCATAGGCCAAATTTGGAGTCGCGAATAAAACTTTTTCTGTTATTTTTAGCTTTCTTGTATGTTTAAATCCTTATATAAAACTATTTAAAATTTATACTTACTCTCCACCACCATTATTTAATTTTTTCTTGTGTTTTTATCATCACAGTGGACTCACAAAAGCGGCAACGATAAGTGAATTTCTCAAATTAATGATAAACGTTCAACGCTACGCCGGTGAACATTAAAAACTCCTGCTTTCCCCATGAGGGACGCTGTGCAGGTAGGAATTTCATAAATAAAATAAGATGGATACATTTTTGAAATTACGCTTTCAGTCCCATTCTAAAGCTGTATAATAAATATGTAACGAGCTTTAATAACAGTAACGTGGTTTGCAAATTTCCTTTATCATTGCAACATACAGAAAAAAATCACGCGAAAATTTGTAACTAGTTCATGCATTAAGGCTACCGACTTGACGACTGTCATCTAATGACAACAGCCGGAACCGACGCCTTAACGTGCCCTCCAAAGCACGAAGGATCTCGAGATAAATAAACCCACCCATGGACAGGTTACGGTCGACGTTGCTTAACTTGTGTGTTCGATTAGACTGACACGTCGACACAACGACGACATCGAGCTCTTCAGCTTTTCGACGTAATTATAATATTCAAATAATATATATTTATTTGCCCTTGGGGCTTAAACATCATGATCATTAATTTACGTTGCTTTTAAACGTAATACCCCCGGCAAATGTTATCTTTATTTGGCTACTGAATCTACACTAACCATTGCAAATATTAATGAACCCATAATATGTAGTTTTGTAGGCGCTATCAAAATTACATACAAATTAAGCATCGTTTATAATTAGTAATTTTTTTATGATATAGAAAATTTAAAAAAAAATCTAATTGTCATACATGTTTATGTAGGTGTCATCTCGATGTTTGTATAGTGTTCGTATAGTAATAGTTATAAAAGGAATATGTTTAACTGATCACCAAATACAGTAAAATATAACCACCAAAAAGCACTATATGCTCTCGAAAATAATAATTTTCACCTAAATTAAACAGTCGCGCGTTTCACCTGTTTCAGATGCGGAGGGTCGCAGAGACGACCACAGCAGCTGGACCAGAGACAAGCAAAGCAGCCATGGCAGTCGCATGCATGTACTAACGGTAGTGAGTGGGTGCCGCCCGGCAGTAGTTTGCATAAACTAATTGGTTAAATCAAATTGTTAAAAAGCTTATGTTCACTCTCATTATAAAAACTTTATTATTTTTCATTTAAACATTCCACAAACTGACAGAACTATTATGACATTTTAATTGCATTTTATATAGGTACCTACGTACTAACTCAATCGTATATATTGTATATTATTTCAAAGAATAGTTCTTCCAGAATCCCATTTACAATTGGTGAAAGTTTGATCATACTGATATTTAGAAAATAAACCCTTTTTAGGGTTCCGTATCATAAGGGTAAAACGGGACCCTATTACTGAGACGTCGCAGTCCGTCTGTCACCAGGCTGTATCTCATGAACCGTGATAGTTAGAATTTCACAGATGATGTATTTCTGTTGCCGCTATAACAACAAATACTAAAAAATAAAATAAAATAAATATTTAAGAGGGCTCCCATACAACAAATGTGATTATTTTTTTGCCGTTTTCATAGATAATGGTACGGAACCGTTCGTGCGCGAGTCCAACTCGCACTTGGCCAGTGTTTTACGTACTTTTTTCCTACAGTGAGTGTTAGTATATAATATTTTTAGTAATTATTACAGATATTGTAGCCTATTTCATGAATCGTGATTATTATTGTGGCGGAATACCGCCTAATACAGGCTTACTGCCTGGCATCTGCCGGGTATGTGATGGCAGATGAGGGAGGAAAGTATTGGAGTGGAGGCCGCGCGTAGGACGATGAAACGTTGGGCATCCTCCTTCTAGATAGTTCGATGACCGAAAGCGGCTGGATGCGGAAGGCGGAGGATCGTATTTGGTGTAAAGCATTGGAGAAGTCTTATATCCAGCAGTGGGTAGATACAGGCTGTTGATGATGATGATGGTATTAGTAAGTAATTAATAAAGAATTTTAAAAGTAGATAAGAACTTTTAATTACTTCGGTGTTAATTCCTGCTGCAGACACGCTTATTTATGGCGAATTTCTCTGTAGCCCGCAACTTTTGAAGAATAATTAGGCGGGCTATTAGTGCTTTGTCCAATTAATATCCCGTCATCTTGCGGGAATACAAAGTGAAGAAACGTTTAAATCCTATTACGCAGAAATCTTGCGTTCCTGAAAGTTGTTTTGTAATTAGTGCGCCAATCACAATGCATGCGCTGAAACCGATTACCTTATTTTTTGGTTGCGAATATCAAACTTCGACTTAGATTTATAGTACTTGTGTTTAGCTTACTGGTAGAAAGCGTGGAGTTCTACCGACTAAGCTGAAATGTTTGTCAATAACTAAAACCTAAGACCTACCTATTGAACCATAATATTCGCTGGTAATCAGCTTCATCAGTTTCGGCGGTAGGTACCTCTATTATTACCTGGGGTAGTAGCTTTTTATGACGTTATCATTAAGAGTAGTTAGAAGATATAGCAATTCACATTTTTGTTACTCAGCTCAGTGAGTATTGACAACCTCTCGCGTCGACCTCGCGCTGCTCGTCATAAATCACGTAGGATGATACAAAGAGCACATTTACATACACAAACATTCACATTTATAATATTACTAGGACACATAAAGTAGCCTTTTATGACGTCATCATTAAGAGTAGTTAGAAGATTCACATTTTTGTTACTCAGCTCAGTGAGTATTGACAACCTCGCTCGTCATAAATCACGCAGGACACAAAGAGCACATTTACATACACAAACATTCACATTTATAATATTACTAGGACACATAAAGTAGCCTTTTATGACGTCATCATTAAGAGTAGTTAGAAGATATAGCAATTCACATTTTCGTTACTCAGCTCAGTGAGTATTGACAACATCTCGCGTCGACCTCGCGCTGCTCGTCATAAATCACGTTGGGTACAAAGAGCAAAGTGTTTACCATAAAATCGCATACGCGCCCTAAATCATAACACAATAAAATTTATAGCGAGCGGAAGGTCCGGCCTCAAGTGCTTCTAAATCAAACACATTTCTTCGTGTGACTCGGACGGGAAATCGTTCCGGCAAATATAACGGCCACTGTCGTTTACTGTCACGACGTTTGTTCTCGTTTTATTTGGCAACAAAAATATTACATATGAAGAATAGTAATATGAATTTGATATAGTAGTGGAAAATACGAATGTAAATTTCTCTTTACATATTATGTAGAGTTTGTTGAGAGACGACGCGATGCGACGTTTAGATCGGATAAAAATAAAGTTGCTGCTGAGTTGGATATCATTTTCCTTCTTATGGATCTGTTTTGTTTACCACTAAGATGGCTAACATGGATACGACCCACCTGATTGCAGCAGATGCACATAATGCTATGTTAATTTTTGCATTCCGGGCGCAGACAAATAATCAAAAACCGGCCAAGTGCGAGTCGGACTCGCGTACGAAGGGTTTCGTTCCATCTATATATATAAAAATCAATGCCACTTTTCGTTGTAATTTTATAACTCAAGAAGGGGCTCACCTATCCAAACGAAATGTTTAGGCTTTGTTCGGACTATTTAGTAGATGGTTTATGTGAAGTTTGCACAAAATCGGTAGAGCGGTTCTTCATTTATCACATTTTTTGTAACAAATGAATTCAATAAATGGGGGATAATTTTGTTAATGGGGATTTTGCTGTCAAATTGAAACTTTTTTCAGATGGGGATTGTGCTGTCAAATTGAAACTTTTTTCAGTGTTGACAGTACAAGCGTGTTGTTATGTCATTCATGCGGTCATTTAATTTTGGACGTACTTCGACTTTATGTTGCCTGTTCGAGAGTCGGTACGAGACATTTGTTTATTCATACTCAAAAAAAAAATGTTTATCCAAATGTTTTGGATTAAGTTTTCAAATAGATAATAAAATATTTTTTTTGTTTGAATAAATGAATTTGATATTTCAATTTTTTTTTTTTTATTATTTCATTTTATACGTAGCGAAGCACGTACCGGGCCGCTAGTTATCTATAAAAACGGCAAATAAATCACGTTTGTTGTATGGGAGTTCCCCTTAAATATTTGTTTTATTTTTATTTAATTATTTCTTTTTAAAGTGAATATATAACTAAATATTATGTGAGTATTTCAAGCGTCTACCTATTGCCGTTAGCAATTGCGAGCAAAAACGAGCAAAAAAATCACGTTTGTTGTATGGGAGCCCCCTTAAATATGTATTTTATTATATTTTTTAGTATTTGTTGTTATAGCCGCAACAGAATACATCATCTGTGAAAATTTCAACTGTCCAACTATCACCGTTTATGAGTGTATCTCATGACTGCCTGGTGACAGACGGATGGACGGACGGACGGACGGACGGACAGCGGAGCCTTAGTAATATATTTAGGCTTCCGTACCCAAAGGGTAAAAAGGAACCTTTTTACCCTTTAGGTACGGAACCCTAAAAACGGAAAAAAGTTCATAAAGAACAGACCAACAGTTATGTAGTAATTCTAAATATTTTATATAACTTATTGTGTATAATTTTATCTCAATTTGTCAGTCTCATTGTATTACAACCAAAATGGTCACGTACTATGCGGTTTAATTTACGATTATTCTGTATGATATCAGCTCACATCAAAATATTTTGATTATAAAGATATCTATTAAGTTTAAATTCACACACGTCAACACAATTACTACTACCTAATTTAAACTGAAATTTCATTTTCACAATCGAAAAATCCGATGGAAATCGGCTCCAGCTTAGGCGGTAAGGTTGCGGGTTGGGAAAACTTCTACAGGAAGTTATTACTGTCGGAAACTTAAAGTGTTTAAAGAAGACGTTAAATTTAGGCAAAATGTGAGTGATAAACCTACTCCTTGTGTTGTAAGCATGCATGTTTACCACATTAGTGGTTTATAATAAGCCCCGTCTGTGACGAGATTATTTTTTCTCGTGAAATAAAATTAATATCATCTCGAGCCCGCGACTTCTTCCATGTAAACTTCGTTGCCATGGAAATAAGATATTTTCTGGGATATCTAACTATGAGTATATGTTTTAGCACACCCCAGCCACTCCACACGACATACAAATGTCGCGTCGTTTATTACAACATTAACAATGACGTCTGTGCAGAGCACGAATGAACGTGTGTGCGTGCGTTGCCATACAAACTGTTCCAGATTTGTCTCAGAGGGGAGGTGAGGTCGATACGAGAGAGCGGCAGGGAGTGGTCATACTGTGGTTCAATTCCAGACTATACGGTCGCCGCATGTTTGTCTGCCACCCAACGTAATATACAAGAAAATATATATTCCATAATGTAATACACGTATTTGCTTATTGTAAAAGACAGAATGAGGTACAATAAGAACATGACAATGCCCGGGGCATGCCGCGGTAACCAAATCAAAATATCATGGCAAGAACATCAGTCATAAGCTGAGCTGCGTACAAGGAAGGATTTTCTCTGGGAATGAGACATCACACCCGGAAGGACATCTTGATTATACACTTCTCATATTTTATGACAGCTGCTTAGGAAGTTGTTAACATTTTATTATAGTTTTAATTATATTTATGATATGTCGATACTTTTTTCCAAATAATACCCTTTTCAGTCAACCTTTGGAATATATACTCGAATGCGGCAAACAAATTTTATAACAAAAGACTTAATCATTGACGTAACAACTACTACATTATTATAAGGGAGCTTTATAATCCATGCCAATTAGCGAGATATAATTTATAAATGCAAGAGTGTGTTTATCTGTTTGTTTCTCTTCACGACTAAACAGCTCCTCGTATTTGAATGTAATTTGGCAAGGACGTTTATTACGAAAGAAAGGACATATAGGCTATCTTTTGTCGCAATATAACTGACACCATGCAGGCGAGGACGCGGACGGGAATTAGTTTACAATAAACACGAAGAAATAATGAATTGGATGTTCACGATTTTTTCTATGAACAGCAAAATGATACAAATAGACTACAGGCCCGTGTACAAAAAAATGTGGGTCATTTGAACCACCAGGTGACCTATCTAGAACGATATAAGAGCATAAAATAATAAGATTCAGCACTATGCCGTCACTTGTAAGCTGTCCAACTGAGTGCAGGTGAATATTCAAAAGTACAGGTAGAGTGAGTACATTTTGGTCATATGATTTTGTACGGCATTCTTACCATCAATAGATCCATGAAAAATATTAAGAAAACGCGCAGTGCCGTAAAAAAATGGTGCGCCATAAAGTCGGATTTTTTTTTTGATTTTCCGACAATTTCCAGGGTAAATTTGGTCATTTGATTTTGTACGGCATCAGTTTAATACTATTTCAATACAGCTTCTAATCCATTATTCCGCAACGCCGTACAAAAATCATGCGACAAGGGGAAAAAATCGAGGGTTGCAACCCCCTCTCTTTCCGTGGTCCAGGGGGTGATTTGACACAACATAAAATTAATTTATTTTGAAAGTATTCTAAGCATAGATAATATTTTTTCACATGCCGTACATTTTCGTTGGTCCAAAGATCTGTAGGAAAAAAAACTCAAGAAAAAATCCATATAGCGAAATGTAAGGTGAAATTCATCACGATATTTTTTTATACGGCATTTAGATAGTTTATTTGTACTTAATAAAATTGTAAATTGAATAAATATAATTTACATATCAGTTACCGGCAAACTTCTTGAGCAAGTGACTTGACTGCGCAGTAGCGAATATTAGATCTCATTGGTAGTAGGTGCGGGGCGCGACGGCGGGAAGTATCGTATCGAACGCATGATTGGTAGATCAGTAGACCCTTGCCTCCCACACTGCGTCTACGTCCGGCTGAGTTCGCGGTCAGTGAAAAGTTTCTTGTTGACGTTTTTTATTATAATTTTTTTGTTGACGTTTTTTGTTATAATATATTCATGTTTCAGAAAATGATAGAGAAGATAATTCGAACGTCGATGAAGACGATGATTCCGACAACAACTCAGCAGCTGATTCCGATACTGAATAATTTAAATAAAAAAACTTATGTTTTATTATCATCAATCAATATATTTTTTCTAAAAAATAGTTGTTTTATTTTATCTTATTATTTATTCACATCATTACAATGAATTTGGGGTGTAAGTGGTTCATCAAAATCTTTGAACCAAAGCCAACTTCACCTGCACGTGGTGCAGGGTGCACCACGTGCAGCTGACTGACAAACGAAGCTCTGGCGAAAAGAGAGGTAGGGAGCGTAATTGTAAGCTACCCGACTGGAGAATGTACCTCCACCTCACAGAATACCGCAGCCAAATAACAATTCCCTTGAGGGTTGTTGTGTTCCTGCGAGTGAGTGAGGTCACCAGAAAAAAAGGAAGGAGATGCTGCGTTGGTAGCGGGGGTGGCGCCGCGCGAGAAATATTTCATGTTGCTAGCGTTAATAAGGCTACGGTAACCGCTTCACATCAGGCGGGCCGTATGCTTGTCAGCCACCCGTCGTAGTATAAAAAAAAAATAAAAAAAAAAAGAAACAAATCAATTATATATATGTATCAATAATGTTTGAAGTACATATTAAACCAAAAAGTATACAAAACTGTTGATACTGGGATTGACAGTTTCAATTCTTGGATATAATATACACGCCGGTTCACTTCAGTTAGACGTCATAATGATTTTATCATATTATCAATTGTTCTCTTCAAAAATATGTTAATGCCGTACAGTATCAGATGGCCATAAAGTACCCTTAAAATGGTAGCGTCATTTTCATCAGCCTAAAAGAGATGGTCTGCATTAAAATGTACGGCATCATCTTTTCCTAATTTATTTATCTTAATACTATTTAAAACAAGGGATAAAATGTAGAAAATTGCTAGATTTCATTAATCTATGAGTATTTAAACTTTTGCAATAACTTGAAAAATTACAGTTTTTGTATTTCTCTATAACTTTTTCTAGAACAGTTTCTTTTGAACGGCAATACTATATAACAATTGTATTTTATAATATCATGTTAAAAAAAAAGTTCCCGTACAGGATCAAATGACTTTACAGCTTTATAAATCAAGTATACGATGAAATTAAGATAATTATTGATATACATTCAAATGAACAATAATTTTTTGACGGCATTATTTTTAATAGTACTTTTGAGTGCTTGATAATGTGTTGGAACCGATGCCGTACTTTTTCAAATCACCCCCTGGACCACGGAAAGAGAGGGGGTTGCAACCCTCGATTTTTTCCCCTTGTCTCATGATTTTTGTACGGCGTTGCGGAATAATGGATTAGAAGCTGTATTGAAACAGTATTAAACTGATGCCGTACAAAATCAAATGACCAAATTTACCCTGGAAATTGTCGGAAAATCAAAAAAAAATCCGACTTTATGGCGCACCATTTTTTTACGGCACTGCGCGTTTTCTTAATATTTTTCATGGATCTATTGATGGTAAGAATGCCGTACAAAATCATATGACCAAAATGTACTCACTCTACCTGTACTTTTGAATTCTCACCTGCACTCAGTTGGACAGCTTACAAGTGACGGCATAGTGCTGAATCTTATTATTTTATGCTCTTATATCGTTCTAGATAGGTCACCTGGTGGTTCAAATGACCCACAATTTTTTGTACACGGGCCTGTAGTCTAAAATGGTGTGGAAAAATTGATTAGATTAGATGCTCAATTAAAACATAAATTTTTAAATACCTCCGGGCAGCTGGTTATTGGAATAATATGAGTTTAAAAATCTGAAATTAGTAAACAACATCGCCTTAAAAAGGAAATAAACGTCTCAATGCCATTGTAGATTAGGTATATGATCGACTTACATTCAAAAGAAGCAATGTAAACACGAGGGGCACCACAATAGATCAGAAAAGGTCGCAGTGACATTGGGAGCCGATGTATAAAGACTTCCCCACCGCGAAAAATACAGTTTTCCTTGATAGGTACGAGCACAATATCTATTCGATTTCATTCTACTGAAGCATGCCTGTGTTATCGCAGTAATTCTTGTTCTCAACGACACATCCAGGCGAATCGTATTTCTTGCTGTGACTGGAGTATAATTTTTTGATTCGGTCACCAGACATAAAGGTCACCTGATGGAAAGCAATCACCACCACGAAGACAGACATAAGTGGATGCTGTGTCAGCGTGCCAAAGCAATAGTGTAGTCACTACTTGCTATGTAAGCGTCTAAGGGCTACTGTAGCCGACTTATATCAGCCGGAGCATATGTTTATTGCGCACTGTGCATGATGTAAAAAACGTAAAATCTGCAAAATCGTCTTCAACTTCGGCGGTAAGTCCCTAAGACAGCTAGTTTTAACTTAATAAAAAACGATGCGACATGTTTATGGACACTATGGGGGTGTCCTTGTACTAAGGATCATAAACGCCTTATTAGAGCCTTATTAGCCACTGGTTCTACCTTTATAACCAACAAATCCGAAACTGGGGCCAGTTGCTAGTTATTACATACATAGATATACAATTTATTCATAAGAAAAAAGTTGAACAATTATGCAGTTCTAACTTTAATAAAATAAATAATTTTATGCCCGCCGTTACAATGTTACAACTGCAAGTAACTGTCAATTTTTTTTTAACAAGATCGGGCTCCCTACACGTTCCCCCCGTTGTATCTTCTATGTAGCCAGGATTAAATTGATCTATTAAGTTGGCCCAAAAATAATAAAATGCCGTTACCAAATAAATAAAATATTTATTTTGGACGATGGCACTTTACATTTTGCTTCACTGCAATGGGTATCTGTCTCATATTTAATTTGGGAGTCCCGCTGTGATCATTACGCTACCAGTTTGTAGACCCAGCGAGCCACGATGATGCAATCTCTCTTTCATGAATACAGTAATGAAACAGGGAAATTATATTTTTAATTAAGTAACTAATTTGTTCCCTTTTGTTTTAAACCAAAATGTTATTTTAAAATAACAGCGCCGTGCTTTCTCTCAAAATAATAAGACCAGAGTCATGTTATTTTAACTAAAATGATGCAATTTATTCTGAATACATTTCAAATTTTACACCGCTTGCTAATATAAAGCAGATATTAAATAAATAAACAATAAATACTGCGCGTTGAGATAAACTCAGGAATGCGTATACTAGGCCAGATTTTAGCCCACGGGGCCGTAATCGAGGTTAAGTGGAGCGAGTAGATTCGCTGAGTGTATTGATTTCCATATTTCCAAGTCAAATTCCAAAAGCTTCCTACTCCTACTAATTTCTTCTGATCTAAATTCGTTGTGAGTTCCAAGGCAGCTGTAGTTTTTACCCCCGGGACTGCAATGGACTTCATTGTTCATTGCCTTTTTTGGCGGTCGCCGCTGTTAATCCTGGCTACACAGGAGACACAGTGGTGGGAATGTGTGGTGGGCCCCCGTCCCAAGTTTATTGATTTCCATGGAAAATGTATATGATGATTATTCCTCAAGTACTGGATCGATCTCCGATCAAAAAAAAAGGGGATTACAATGCACGTATATGCTGATTATCTGAGGGTTGGTGGAGGACGAATCGGTACATAGAGTGTTTATGCCAAGACTTAGCTGCAAAACAAAATAAACTATACGCTTTTACAGTTATTTAATTATTCATTTAGCTATTGGGCCGTAAACGGTTTCTCAACACAAGCTATCCCGCAGTTGAACAGCGTGGTGGAGTATACTCTAAACGTAGACTGAATACTGATTAAATAAATAAATATTCCTGGACATATTACACAGGGTCATCTAGTCCCAAACTAAGCAAAGCTTGTACTATGGGTACTAGATCACTGATGTGATCTACATAAATACTTTTTTGTAAATATATACATATAATACATAGAAAACAAGACCGAGACCCTGACCAAGAGGAACAGACATGTTTATGCACACAAATGTTTGTCTTGTGCGGGGATCGAACTCGCAAACTCGGAGTCAAAGTGGCCATTGCTAGCCGTTCGACCACCGGGCTCGTCAACTGATTGATTGTACTACGTATACAGGGGCCTACTTCAAAGTGAAAACCCGTAATTTCTGGTGAAAGTTCGTAATTTTTCAAATACTAATATAGTTAATCTATACGCTGTAGAAGTAGGAGCGAGAGGTATACCAGCAAAATCTCTCTATAACCTGCTGAAAGACTTGGCTTGTCCAGAAGTGCAGTAAGTTCTATACTAGAACGAGTATCTAAAGCTGCATTAGCAGGTTCATACCAGATTTGGCATGGGCAGGGAGAGAAACACAAGTAGTAAAGGTGAGTGTTGATGTACGTCGGAAAGGGGCCCCTTAAACCTACACCCGTGTCACAAGTCTCGGGATCTGCTTGGGTTTCTCTCTCTGCCACACGATGGACCCGGCACCCGCACGGTGAATCCATGGAAGCTAAGAAGTTCGTCTCATTCAATATGATCGCTGGATTTAGACTTTTCAACCAGCAAGGCAAACTCTATTAATCTATTTTACGATTATTTTTTTTACATCAAAGAACTTACAAACAAACAAAACGTACCTATTTGAAAAATTTGAACTTTCGGCCGAAACTTCGGAATTTCATTACGGAATAGGTTCCCTGACTGATTATTACTATATATATTCTACTGATATTGATAACACAGAAAGGAAATAAATCGTATTTTGTTTATTGTATAACTATACCCATGACTACAGCTTATTTTATCGTTATTTATGATATTTTTAGTCTTACAATATAATTGTTTACAAAAATAACATAAACTATAAATAAAACCCTGTTATTTTCTAGCTAGTGTACCCTTGACAAACGGTCGTTTGCCCGATACAAATATTTACATCAATTCAGAGTGTTACGTCAATAACTCCCACAGAATCAATAGATTTAGCAACATAAAATATCAAATAGATAGTGGGTTCAATTCTTGTATCAGAATATTTGCATTTCAAAGAAAGTTATCCTAGTTTAGTTGTAGGCCAAGTTAGTAGGTACAGTGAGCCAAATAAGTGATCTACAAGTTCTAGAACCTTTAGGTTGACATTCGTTTGTACGTTACCAATTAAGGTATAAAAATCAACCTTGGCAACATTTACACTTATTAGAAAATTTGGTCAAAACTGCATTTTCTTGACAGACCGTGCTATCGTTCGTCTACTACTTTGTACGCGCGTAAGTATTTCTTTATCAAAATTCATAAGAATCTTTTTACAAATTCCTTAGGGGTTGTTTGTCTAGTTAGTCGTCATACCTATTTGTATCATCATCATCATCAGCCTGTATCTACCCACTGCTGGATATAAGCCTTCCCTAATGCCTTCCACCAGATACGATCCTCCGCCTTCCGCATCCAGCCGCTCCCAGCCGCTTTCTTAAGGTCGTCGGACCACCTAGAAGGAGGGCGCCCAACACTTCGTCGTCCTATGCGCGGCCTCCACTCTAATACCTTCCTCCCCCATCTGCCATCACTTACTCGGCAGATGTGACCCGCCCATTGCCACTTCAGCTTACAAACTCTGAAGGCTATGTCGACAACTTTAGTTCTCCGTCGAATTTCTTCGTTCCGGATTCGATCCCGCAGAGAAACCCCGAGCATAGCCCTCTCCATCGCTCGCTGCGCGACCTTTAGCCTGTGGACCAGTCCGATGGTCAGTGTCCAAGTCTCTGCACCATATGTCATTGCAGGGAGGACGCACTGGTTGAAGACTTTTGTCTTCAAGCACTGGGGTATCTGTGCGGCGAAGATGTGACGAAGCTTTCCAAAAGCTACCCAGCCCAGTCGAATGCGTCTATCGATCTCTTTGTTGAAATTACCCCGGCCAAGCTGTATAGAATGACCGAGGTAGACATAGTCATTAACCACTTCAATAGCTGCATTCTCTACGATAACCGGGCTAGGGATGACAAAATCGTTGTACATGACTTTCGTCTTGTCGAAATTCATCCCCAGCCCCACACGTCGAGATGCAGCATTGAGATCGACCAACATACGACCGAGATCCTCCAGCGATTCAGCCATTATGACCACGTCGTCGGCGAACCGAAGGTGTGAGATGATTGATTCCAAAACTTGGTATTAACAAACGTTTTCAGCTTAGTCAGTATTGCTCTAGAGTTTCTACCAGCTAGCTAAACATAATTATCAACAGTCTAAACTATAGTTTCATTTTCGTATTCGAAGAATCAGATAGTAATCGGCTTCAGCTGCGGCGGTAGGGCCCCTGGTAACCGTGTTGTTCTAAGGTCGTGTAGTTGAGTGTGCGTTGATAGATCAGTTAGGTCGTCATGTCAGTCAGTTAGTCAGTATGGTGTGTCCTTTGGAAAGGCTCCGCCAGTAGGTTTAATCGGGTAAATACGTATACCAAATTATATCTATAAACTTTACTCGGTTAAAATTTACCATCAAGAAAATAATTTCAAGTCTCCCATTAAATGAAAATAATCAAATTAAGCAACTAATCAAGATAACGTAATCTAATGCTTACTGAAAAAAAATATTTTTATTTGATTATTAATAATACAAAATTTAAACAATAAAATAAATAATAAAGAACAAAGTCAATTTATTTATTTTTTAGTTTAGGCTCCATTAATTATTTAGTTATTCGAAAGGGCTTCGTAACCAATAAAGTTTGTGAATCTCTGATTTACATGATGGCATTTAATGCACTAGTTCAAATTACAGAATAAAACGTTACACTCTGTATGTACGAGATGCATATTTGTAACCTAAGACCGGATTAAATTTTCAGATCTTAATTTCCTTCAGAAATTGATGTAACGTTAATGTCAGGAATTACTTATACTCCGTGTTTAACTGCCAAGCAATCAAAACTACCAACATTTAAATCATTTTGGTACTCATGTACTCGAATCTTAGTTGTTTAGTAGATTATTTTAGTTGGGATGTAACTGGCTCATGCAATCTTTAAAGCCAATGCCAACTTCATCTGTATAAATAAAAATAACCAAAGGATAAATCGGGCCCTGTTACTGAGACTCCGCTGTCCGTACGTCCGTCCTTCCATCTCAGGGTCAGGGTGTAGTGTATCTCAAGAACCGTGATAGTTAGACACTTGAAATTTTCACAGATGATGTATTTCTCTAGCCGTTATAACAACAAATACTAAAAAACATAATAACACAAATATTTAAGGGGGCACCCATACAACAGACATGTTTTTTTTGCCGTTTTTATAGATAATGCTACGGAACCTTTCGTGCGCCAGTCCGACTCATAATGGGCCGGTTTTTTCTTTTTTTATAAATCACATTTTTCTAATATTACTTCATGGGCATTAATATCAAGCATTACATTTTACACGATATAATTCGCAGCGTTTAATGTTCATTTTATATTAATTTACTGTAAGGATTATTATTATTCACAGACATAATTTGAATTAAATTATGTCTGTGAATAATAATAATCCTATTAAATTATTAACAGATTCAATATTATTTCAAGCTTACAAATAAGCTCTGTGTAGGTGTTCTAGTTATTGTTTGTTTATGCTAATACACCTGCTTTAATTAGTTTCTGGCAGAGAAAGGTGGGGCGCTACCGTCGCAGTTAGCCGTAGGTCCAAACATAAATTGTTGTCAAAACCTTCCCAAGTGTTCGAGGGCCAAAACACATAAAAAGTACCCGGGAGCCATAATAAATTTCCGTCATAAAGTGGCCACGTCATAAAAACTTATTTGAAAATAATAAATAAAATTAACAAAAATGTACACAGCACCACACCGTCGCGGGCTTGAAATAAATAATTTATTAAGGACAAGTTAACAAGGGTCTCATAAAGAAGGCAAAAGGTCGGCTATTTGTTTTCAGCGAGGATGGTTCACCCCACTTTGTTATTTAGAGTTTGCGAGTTGCACGCATGACAGCCGAAACACTAGCGAACAATAACTTGCAGTCGCAAATGTATTACGAGTACGCTAAGCAAACACAAATATTACGTTCGCTCTTCCTACTTTCTGCTATTTCACCCTTTTATTTGTCCTTTAAATGACGTATTTTACGACGTTTCATTCTCGTGCCTTTAAGCGAGCTAAGTTTATTAACATTCACAATAATAAAATGTTTTACAAGCCCTTTTTATAACTCTTTCTTTAAAAAATATAACATAATATTTTACTACAAGAGAAATAAAACGCGAGTGAATTAAACAAGCTTCTAAAAAGACATGTTTCGTCAGCGTAAAACTTTTGAAAGCTGAATATAAAATTCTCTCGAAAACACTCTTTTTAGAAAATAAGTTCGGGTCCTCGGCGTTAGAATACCTAATAAAAAAGTTCAAAATATAATAACGAGTATTGGATTGAAGATGACAAAGTAAAGTTTGGTTGAAATATTAAAGGAGCCGTTCCGTTCAGTGCTATATATTTTGCATACGTGTGCATAAATAGCGCAGCGATAAGTCGACGTTGACGTGGTATGCTCGCCGCGTAGATAGGACTACAGACAGAGGTAGCGCGAGGATAGAGCGGTACGACCGTCATTGTTGCCGCAATGGCTGAATTATGGCGGAAACACTAGTACTTCCGTCGAAACCCCGTACACATACCTTATAAAATTCAATACTTGTGTGCGAAGAAAACTTTACTTTGCAGCGGTGTGTACATTTCACGTAGTACATTAATCTTAAAAGACTGTTGATCGCGAGCCTTTAATATTCGTATTTTGATGAAACAGCTCCTTTGAGTCTTTGTGCTCGATCTCGTCTCTCGTCAGATGCAAAGTAAAAACATCCCAATATTCTGTTTTCTAAAATTGTTTTAGAAAAGTTTAAGATTAAAACATAACTTAATATTGCCAAATTTTTTGCAGTCTTTAAACATTACTAGCTGTGCCCGCGCGCTCCGCTCGCATTGATTATACCTGATCGGCCGGAGTGCAAAACCATATAAATTTGATAACTAGTTTTCCTATCAAAAGACCATAAACAGATAAATATAATTTTATAGTAGCAACCCGCCCCGGCTACACACGGGTAGAACTACGTTAAGAAGTAGGTTTACGCGGTGCATGATTGTATAGTTTGTACGATTTTTTTCTATAATCTTCGTCATAATTCAGTTAATTTACACAAAACCTTAATCAATTATATACTTGATTTCTCTTGAAGAAATAATTAAAGACATTGAAATATCTTGAATACATTTCTCATGAATCACTACAAGAGAAATAAAACAACATATTTCCACATTGCGAGCGCTTATATGACTACGGTGACCGGTTTACATCAGGCAGGCCATACGCTTGTTTGTCACACGTAGTATATAAAAATCACTGCTGGCACGGCTGCAATGGTAAAAATTGTGTGAATATCCGTTCATTGAGTTTGTCGCGTTCAGACAGCCCGATATGACGGGAATTGGGAGAGATTGATAGTATGTACAATATCAATGTATCAATCCCTAATCCATGTACACAATAACAATGATATTAATCTATGGTACACCCATGGGCTCGTATTTAAAGTCAACAGTCTATCTGGCATCATTCGAGAAACTTGAAATTTTGTTAATTCTTCCTATAAGTGCGTAAGAAGTTACATACTTATAATAATATCTGTAGTAGACGTACAATATTCTAGGTGTATATTATTTATGCAAATAGATAAGCAATATATTTCCAGAATCTCAGCTATTCAACCTAATGGAGTGAAATGGGAAATGAAAATTTACGACAAATTCAAATTCGTGACTACTGAAGCTAAAAGTAGGATGGGTGTGAGGAGGCGCACATAATAAAACATTTGTATATTAGGTGGAAGGATAGAGGACACGTGGATAGATGAATAAATTTAACATGACAAGGGATGAGAAAAGAAACAACATTGTAAACCAGCTTAGTATCTACTGTTTGCTAATTAAGAGAAACCTCATTTTAAAGAAAGACTATTTTAATATTCCATATTAGTCGGATCGAGAGACTAATAAAACTATACAAGCGTGTGTTCTAATATGCCTCGTATATTGATAAACTAGCTCTCGCCCGAAGCTTCGCTCGTGTGACATTCGGGGCAAACACGTGTTTACTCATTAATCAATAGAAGTACTCGTGTAAAATTTAGAATAAAATAGTCCAACTAATCTCGTTTTCTCATACAAACTTTGGCACTCCGTTTCACCCCCTTAGGGGATGAATTTTGAAAAATCCTTTCTTAGTGTACCCATAGGGATATAAGGAACCTACGTGGCAAATTTGGAATCTCTAGACCCAGCGGTTTGGGCTGTGCGTTGATATATATATGAGTCAGTCAGTCAGTTTCTTCTTTTATATATTTATTTAGAAGAAGATATCTCCGGACAATTTACACAGCGCCATCTAGCTTACTACTATTACTACGGAAGATGTACTTAAATACATTTTTTTCTTTTGTAAATATATACTTACATATTATAATACATAGAAAACACCCAGACCAAGATAAATTGTATTCGTACGCACAAATATTTGTCTTGTTCGGGGATCGAATCAGCGACTTCGGAGTCAAAGTGGCTAATGCTAACCATATGACAACCGGGCTCATCATAACATTTAAAAAGATACCCAAAACCATAAGTAACATTAAGGAAATCATTATATTTTAAAATAAACTGCATAATTTCTTGTTAAATGCGTGCTACCGTCACGTAAATGATTATCTAAATGACGAGAATTTGTAAAATGAATGACAGGATTCAATTTAATAACAATCATTGTATGCCTGAAAGGTCTAACACAGATAGAACTATAATAATCTTATAATAGCTTATCTAATAGGTTTGTTGTTTAGTTGTTTTCAATAAAACATACATACAGGAAAGTGTCATCTATATAAATAAAAAATAATATTGCTAAACGCAGAACTCGAGAACGGCTCGACCAATTTGACTAATTTTTATTTTCATATTTTCGTTACGGCATAAGGAAGGTTCTTGTGGAGAGAAAACTCATATAAATTGCGAGGAAAGCGACTTTTGTGTAATTTGTTCTTCTAGCCGTGCGAAGCCGGGGCGGGCCGCTAGTAGTAAATAGATTTATGAAGCGTAACTACGAACATCATAATAATTAGTAATGACTCATACTACGTGAATTTAAAAAAAATTAGGCGGTTAACAAAACCCAATGTTTGATTAAATATCGCTAAGGCTTAAGTGGTCATTGGACTTGGGTTGAAAGGTCGAATTTAGTTCAGACGAGAAACAAAGGACATCAGTTGTCTTACTAAACCATGTTATATTTTATTATTTTGTAATAAATCTTGATCAAGAACTGAGTCTGTAAATCAGAATTTATATCGAAATTACTGACATAATTCATGATACGCTTTAGAGAATTTAGTTAACGGTGTATTTCTCGATTTGTTCACAAAAGATCCAGGAAGGTTGAAGTGCCACTGTTTCTGACACTGGACCCACTATAGGCCTCCATTCTTTTACAAAGCTCTTTTCCTCTTCAGCTACCATCGAGTGAAGCGAAGGTATGCTAAGCTGATATAAAAAAACATAACTCCAAGTATGTATAAAAAAAGAATAACATACAAAAAATGCAAACTTAAGTATCTGTATGATTAGCTAAGAGTACGTACTCGTTGATTTAAACAGGAATTTTTGTTCCGATTTTAATGACGGTTACAATTTTTAATCTTTATAATCAATAGCAGTGTCAATTAATTGAACGATTGACAGCCTTCATATTTGAACTATGCGTATCCACAGAATGAGTAGAGCTCCGTAACATAAGTTGGAGCACGGCATGTTTGGCCATTGTACCAACTTTGCAAACACACTTAGACTAATTACCAGCGGTAAGTAGATGGACTCTATATGTCTGCATAGTAAATAATAAAATACAACACGGACAACTGGATGGATGAAGTGGAGAAAACTCACAAGCGTCATGTGTGAGAGATAATTGCCAGTTAAAGACTCATCCTGACTTGATGAAATTGAGCAAAATTATTCCTTTGTTTAAATCAGGTAGTACATTAGACCCCACAAACTTCAGACCAATATCAATACTACCTACATTTAGTAAAATTTTTGAAAAACTAATTCTCGCACAGTTTTTTAAATACTTTAATGAAAATAATCTGCTGCACACTAAACAATTCGGTTTCACTCGTGGACGGTCAACATGTGATGCTGGGGTAAAATTACTAGAATGTATATATGAGGCTTGGAAGGAGTCACGGGACGCCTATGGGGTGTTTTGTGACTTATCTAAGGCTTTTGATTGTGTGCAGCATGAAACTCTAGTCAGAAAATTACACCACTATGGTATAAGAGGTATCGCTCTTGATCTTCTTACTTCTTATCTGGGTGATAGGGTTCAGAAAGTAGATGTTAATGGAAAGCGATCACATGGATCAGCTGTAGCGATGGGGGTGCCACAAGGCTCTATTTTGGGCCCTTTCCTGTTTCTCGTGTATATTAATGATCTACCTCATCTTGTAAAGAATAATCATGAAATAGTATTGTTTGCAGATGACACTTCTTTAGTTTTTAAGGCAAATAGACAACAATCAGAAATTGACGACGTAAACAATGCTCTTTCAAAAATAGTAAACTGGTTTAGTGCTAATAACCTGCTTTTAAATGGTAGTAAAACCAAATATGTTAGATTTTTTACAAAAAATGTTAAACAAGTAAAAACCAGTGTGGTGATGGACAATGAGAGATTGGAATTGGTCAATAAGGTTGTCTTCCTTGGTATAACATTAGACTCTAAATTACAATGGGGCCCACATATAGAAACGTTATCGGGTAGACTCAGCTCAGCAGCTTACGCCGTAAGGAAAATACGTCAACTGACTGATGTTGACACTGCGCGTTTAGTTTAGTTTAGCTATTTTCACAGCATTATGTCATATGGTTTATTGCTTTGGGGTAGTGCCGCGGATGTAGACTCAATTTTTTTTGCTTCAGAAACGAGCTATCCGTGCTATTTAGATGATGAGTCCCAGGGAGACACTGAGAAATAAATCTAAAGAGATAAATATTATGACATTACATTCTCAATATATTTATGAAAATCTTATTTACGTTCATAAAAATCAAACAAAATTAAGGAAAAACAGTGATCTCCATCAATTAAATTTAAGAAATAAAAACAAACTCGCTGTGCATATTACGAGGCTCCATAAAATCTCTAACTCGTTCCCAGGTCAATGTATACGCTTCTACAATAAACTTCCAAACGACGCGTTTAAATTATCCATGGGTAAATTTAAGAAATATATCAAAACTAGACTATGTCAAAAGGCTTACTATTGTATCTCAGATTACATAAATGATAAAAGTATTTGGAAATGAATTGCTCTTGTTATGTTATGTTAATGATTGTATTTGTATTTAATGTAACGATATTGGCAATTAAAAGAGTCGGCCTTGAGTTTCTTGCCAGTTCTTCTCAAGAAGCCCCGTTGCCGGAACTGGCACTTAAATTCACTTTCACATTCAAGATAGTGTGATGAAAGTGAATCTAAACTCTGCGGATTTAGAGTAGTAATGATTTATACATGTTCTTATATTTAATTTGTATGACGTTTCTAAGTGCTTTATAAAGTCCAAGGAATAAAGATTTTTTTTGATTTGATTTGATTAAAGTCAAAAGGCATAAAATGTAAGACAGCTATTAGACCGGCTGTACTATATGGGTCTAAATATTGAGGTACCAACAAGCATCTAAATAAACTAAACACAAGGGAAATTCGCATGCTCTGCTGGTCAGCGGGTGTTACACCGCTCGACAAAATCCGAAATGAGAACAAAAAAGGAAGTTTCAAAGCTGCCCCGATAGTCGTAAGGCCTCCGTTCCTACCGGCCAAGCTTATTACTGTTAGCACTAATTTAAGGTGAAGTAAGATTTTCGCAATCAAAAAATCTGATCGTAATTGGCTTCAGCTTAGGCGGTATGACGACGGTCAAAAAAGACGTAAACTCATTTGCACAAAGGTGCTGCACAAAATCGTGCTGAATGGAGAAACCGGACAAGGAAGGCCAACCCCAAGTAAATGGGAACAGGGGGTCCTGCCGGCTAAACAGAAGGCGATTCTCATCGAATTTTTTGATTGTGAAAATCTAATTTCAACTTAGATTTATGGTACTTGTGTTTAGCTTAGCTGTTAGTCACCCTGGAGCTGTTCCCACTAAGCTGAAGATGTTTGTCAATAACTTAAACTATGATATAAACCTATTTATCGAACCAAAATATTCGATAGTAAGCGGCTTTATCTTTGGCGGTTGGGCCCCAGGGGCCTACCGCTTAAGCTTAACCAGATTACAATCGGATGTTTTGATTGTGAAAATATAACTTCACCTTAAATTAGTGCTTAGTAATTAGCTTAGCCAGTAGCGCCGGGCGGTGACGCTCTACCGTTTAAACTAAAGATGTTTAACACAAATTTAAATAGAAATCCGATTTTAGCAATCAAAAAACACTATAGGAATCGGCTTCAGCTTAGGCGGTAGGCCCCAGGTGGCGAGCGGTCTTCTACGATACGATACGTGAAGGTACGCTTCCTTGTTGGCATTTTTAGGACAAGGTTAACTGCATGGTCATCAAAACATCGTTGAATGTGTCCGTACAACCGCAAACGCTTCTCCTTGACCTTATTGACTAATAGGGGCTTCAGCTTAGGCATTAGGCCCCAGGTCTAGCAAAAACAAAGAAAGTAGTAATCAATAAAAGAGTTATTAGGAAATAGAAAGCATAAGCGCCAATAGTATTTTCGAATAATTAGGCCGCCAGTCAAATACTGTTGTTGTTCGATGCAAATTGCTCAAATTGTTATTCGCGGAATTGATGTTAAGTTTCACAGAATAACCACAATCAGCATCAATGTAATTTCCAACTAACAAATTGGCGAGCCTATTGCAACGCCCGCTCTATAATGTTCATTTAGCTGAACAAATTATCCCAATTATCCTGATATTTTATTTCGAACACCGTATTTGTTCGCGATTGGTAATAATGACGTTGTTGTGCTGTGTACGTAATCGTGTGAAATTATTACCACTAATTATATACATTTATGACTATGAAATGACTGCATGCCTGTATAGACATAGACGTACGCGATTATCATTCACTTTGACTTTTATTAAATTTTTACCATGATTATTGTAACTAGAGCATTTCAAAATTTATTTAAAATAGTCATAGTATTATTCATATAATAGTAAATTACTCTACGTTGTACCTTAAAATATTTTTTTTATACTACGTCGGGTGACAGACAAGCATACGGCCCGCTTGATGTGAAGCGGTTACCGTAGCCATATTAACGCTCGCAACATAAAATATCGCTCGCGCGCCACCACCCCCGCTGCCAACAAAGCATCTCCTTCCTTTCTGGTGATCTCACTCACTCGCAGGAACACAACAACCCTCAAGGGAATTGTTATTTGGCTGCGGTATTCCGTGAGTTGGAGGTACTTCCCCATGTCAGGTAGCTTACAATTACGCTCCCTACCTCTCTTTTTGCCAGAGCTTCGTTTGTCAATCAGCAGCCCTGCTGACAGACAAACGAAACTGCACCGCGTGCAGGTAAAGTTAGCTTTGGTACAAAGATGTTGATGAACCACTTTCACCCCAAAGGTGTAGATTCAAAGGTGTAATTAGCTTTGGTTCAACGATGTTGATGAACCACTTACGGGGTGTAAGTGGTTTTTTATCGTTTTTGGTTAAATTAGATTAAACCGACATGTACAGTCAGACAAGGTAGTCTATCACTTTTAATAAACTTACCTATAAAAGAAAATGTTATTACGAGAAACTTTCTCAATTTTCGAGCGAAAATTGGCCTACTTATTCAAAACGTACACGTCTGTCTAAATTTGCACTGTATATTGAGTTATATGTTACGCAAGTTACTGGAGATCGATCGAGAATAAAATATATCAAATGTTTTTCACAATAGAACAAAAATAAATGTTGCTTCAGGATATTAAAAGAGTCTTTTAAGGCAAATTGTTCACCATCATAATGTCTCCGTGTACTGGTGAACATGGGCATCTCGATTAAGTTTCTACAACGATCGGTGTGTGCATCTAGCCCTTGGCTCTCTACGATCCAATATTAAAGCGTTGATGCGTCTAGTGATCACCATTTCAGAATCGGAAGATTCTGAAAATGCCTCAACGGCCATCGATACTGCAAGCTATGTGATCTGTCCACGTCTTTTAGCTTTGTGTATCACTTTCAGTTTGCCTATACTACAAACTAACTCGTTATATTTGTTAAATAGACTTTTCTAGTTCATTAAAAAAGAGTTTCCATGGGCATCAATTTGATTCTGAATTAAATTTTCTTCAAATCTATAATTCGCTACTATGTTATGTTATTTATATGTACTAAGGAACAAAGGACTTCTAATCATAATATGAATAAAGTTACAAACTTTTAAAAAAGTTGAACAACTGTCTTGGAATTACCTCACTGTAAATATTGTATAAAAGTAACATACTCATAGAAAAGTTTCTTTTGTTGTGAGCATATCGTTAAATTCTTCACCGCCCCGTCCATTTTACCTCATCCACGTTAAAATGCAAAAATTTAACGCGAACTGGCCGTATTTTGAGTAATACACTTTTTACTTACAAATGTTTGGGGTGAGAAGGCGTCTGATGTAAATTCCTGAGCCCTCCTCTGGGAAGGTAAAGCCTAGCTATTGTTACAGCTCATCTTTGAAGATAAAAGCCACATTGCTGCCTCAACCATTCCCTCTTTGCGGTCTAGTGAGCCCGAGGATAAGATCCGCAGCAAAAAGTCTTTAATCATACACTCAGCATAAAAAAATCGCATAGAAAATTCAATTTGAGGATTCTCTGGAACATATTCATGTCAAGAAGATAGGTATTAATGGATAGACAATTTATTGTAAGGTGATTGATACTAATAGCTTACTCGTGCATTACGATTGGAAGGATCTTTCATTAAACAAACATTTTAGCTAAGATGCAAATTAACTTATTTCTTATGGAGATGAGTTGTTGTCCTAATATAACAATTAAATAAGTAATAATAAATAAAGATCAGTAATAACAAGTGGGTTAATAGTTATAATTTTTTTTTTTTTGTGAAAGCAATTGATCTACATAAGAAATAATTTCATTTGTACAAGCAAACTACTAACATCAATCAACTGAATGATCAAATATTATTTTAGTTATTATTACAAGAATGAAATGATGGAATATTCTAATGATTATTTCATATATATTGTACATTCATAAAATATACAATGTCAATGAATTGTTTGTAGAAAACAAGATTCTTTGCTAGATTGCGATTGTGTCAGTTTTTATTACTATTTTAGTTACTTTAATTTTAGTATGTTACCTCATTTAAAATCACGGATTTTATCCCGGTCATTTAGTAGAGATATGGGCTCAATGCGTAGAGGGCAATTCCAGAAAATTAATGTGATATGGTACACCCACCACGACCCGCTCCGGAATACATCAATTGGTCTACAATGGTTTCGGTAAGCATTAGACGTTTTACCCCCAGGAATGCAGTGGATTCATTGTTCATTGCCTTTTTTGGCGGTCGCCGCTGTTAATCCTGTCTACACAGGAGACACAGTGGTGGGAATGTGTGGTGGGCCCCCGTCCCTTAAAAAAGCATTAGATTTATTACAAAGTCTGTTGGAAATTAAATGGGTTATGGAGGATATTAATAACAGAACTAGTAATTAAGCAAGTAAGTCAGCCCTAGGACAGGGCTGACTTACCGTTTCTTATTGCGATATCCTCATTTCGTTTTCGCACCCCATATAAATAGAAATAAAACATATTATAGAAATAAATATAATTTGCTTTCTAAAATTTGAATATGAACCTACTTTATTCTCAAAACAAAAATTTCCTTTAAACGGAATATAATCCGAAACCCAAACAGGGCACATTCTTAAACACTCTAAAGATTGTCCTTAAGAATTGATATTGGATTATATTATTATCTGTGACCATATTTAGAGTTTTGTTGATATAGTTACATTTATCCATTACAAGTCATGTGAATATAAAAGTGATGTATGAGGCATGTGACACTTATTACAAGTGTTTATTACGTTACGTATAATTGGAAGAAATTACGGCAGCCTATGACTAGTAATTTTAAATAAGACAATGTTTTTTATTGTACTATACTTTTTATTATAAGACTGGGGAAGTACCTCCACCACACAGAATACCGCAGCCAAATAACAATTCCCTTGATTGTTGTGTTCCTGCGAATGAGTAACGTCACCAGAAAGAAAAAAAAGGAGTATTGGTTGGCAACGGATAGGCGACCCTTTGGTGTTGCTGTTCTCGATGGGCGGTGGTAATTGCTTGCTATCTGGTGACTCACATGCTCGTTTGCCCCCGTCTTATATAAAAAAAAAACTAACACACAATTATATTCCGTAATTCCTATCTAAAAATCTAATCCGTGGACACTAATAAAATTCTTACATTTCCTTATAATTCAACCAGTCGGCAAAGCGAGCATTTTTGTGACAGATAAACAGATAAGCAGACGAATAACTTTTATTTTAAGAAATGATATTCAAGGGACAATGGCGTTCCCAAAAGGGCTAAAAATGTAAATCATAAGATATTCTATTCAAAGATAATAAAGTTGATTTTCGCGTGCTATATCGTATGCCACAAAATCCGCAGTTTACATAATATTTACTGCGAGCTAAACAGAACTAAGAGCCAAGCATAACGCCTCGTTTCAACTTTTAGACAAGTTTTAGCACAAAAAGGCGTCAACTATGTCGCTATCTGGGAACGTTTCACAGTAGCATCCAGCCAGTAGTATTTGTGTTGCAAAGTTCTCAGTTGGCATGTTCTGTAAACGTAATTCGTTTGTGGAACAAGGGCAAACATTCCAAATTAGTCAAGGAATATGTTTGCGACGTGAGGCACGTTCGATGGATTGCGTGCTTCTACGGCGTAGTACGCTATGCAGTCGTGAAATGCCTACGACTACAAATAATATACATTAAATTTAATAGAACATACAATTGATTTTTTTAAACTGATGAGAATGACGTCTCGCAGATAACGTTTACCGCAGACTATATTAAAAGGAATTAACTGTCGTGCTTCTATGGAGAAGCCCGTGAGAACATTTTAAGTTAAGAAAGGTAGAGCATGTTTACAGCTAAATGAATAGAATACTCTCGAGGATTGTTGTTTCTACGAGTGAATGCGGATATCAGATGTAAATGCTACGTTAGCAACAGAGGTAATACTACTTGTAATGTAAACGTCTACAGGCTATGGTAACCTCTTCACATCAGGCCAGCGTGGTATAAAACAGATGTGTAAGCGATTATTCGCTCGGCGGATATCATCAGATGACAGTCGTTAAGCGAAATCCGGAACTGGTTTGAAAATTCCATTCTCTTTCAAACTCTTTTCTAAACTATTTTCTAAGCGCACTTCCAGTCCCATCATAACCTACAATTTTAAAGTACAGAATACAAAATTTCAGGGGAAATAGCTAAAAATTTGTTAAAGTGAATCTGGTGACAACCATCACATATCGTAGTCGGCGGCGCGCGGGTACTAAATAATTCAACCTCCTTCCGACAAGCGCCCTCTTTGAAAAGGGTACGAGCTCTACCCAATGCCTAATGACTAAGAAGTTACGTACTTACATACCGTTCACCTTTTCAAAATACGATTGATGTTTGCGACAGAATGAGCTGCGACTATATATTATATACGAGATCTTTACCATTAAGGTTTCTATTCTATCAAAAACAAATACAAATTTCACTCTATTTCAGATGTATAAATTAATTATTGCATTTCTTCATTCCACTAGTTCACCATGTATCTCTAATTAATATCAGATTTGGACCCGCAGTTGAGCAGCGTGGTGGAGCACGCTCTAAACAGCCAATGGCTTGAAAACACTGGCCTCCATCAACCCGTAGTTGAGCAGCGTGGTGGAGCACGCTCTAAACAGCCAATGGCTTGAAAACACTGTCCTCCATCAACCCGCAGTTGAGCAGCGTGGTGGAGCACGCTCTAAACCGCCAATGGCTTGAAAACACTGGCCTCCATCAACCCGCAGTTGAGCAGCATGGTGGAGCACGCTCTAAACAGCCAATGGCTTGAAAACACTGGCCTCCATCAACCCGCAGTTGAGCAGCGTGGTGGAGCACGCTCTAAACCGCCAATGGCTTGAAAACACTGGCCTCCATCAACCCGCAGTTGAGCAGCGTGGTGGAGCACGCTCTAAACAGCCAATGGCTTGAAAACACTGGCCTCCATCAACCCGCAGTTGAGCAGCGTGGTGGAGCACGCTCTAAACAACCAAATGGCTTGAAAACACTGGCCTCCATCAACCCGCAGTTGAGCAGCGTGGTGGAGCACGCTCTAAACAGCCAATGGCTTGAAAACACTGGCCTCCATCAACCCGCAGTTGAGCAGCGTGGTGGAGCGCGCTCTAAACCGCCAATGGCTTGAAAACACTGGCCTCCATCAACCCGCAGTTGAGCAGCGTGGTGGAGCTCGCTCTAAACCGCCAATGGCTTGAAAACACTGGCCTCCATCAACCCGCAGTTGAGCAGCGTGGTGGAGCACGCTCTAAACAGCCAATGGCTTGAAAACACTGGCCTCCATCAACCCGCAGTTGAGCAGCGTGGTGGAGCACGCTCTAAACAGCCAATGGCTTGAAAACACTGGCTCCATCAACCCGCAGTTGAGCAGCGTGGTGGAGCACGCTCTAAACAGCCAATGGCTTGAAAACACTGGCCTCCATCAACCCGCAGTTGAGCAGCGTGGTGGAGCACGCTCTAAACAGCCAATGGCTTGAAAACACTGGCCTCCATCAACCCGCAGTTGAGCAGCGTGGTGGAGCGCGCTCTAAACAGCCAATGGCTTGAAAACATTGGCCTCCATCAACCCGCAGTTGAGCAGCGTGGTGGAGCACGCTCTAAACAGCCAATGGCTTGAAAACACTGGCCTCCATCAACCCGCAGTTGAGCAGCGTGGTGGAGCACGCTCTAAACCGCCAATGGCTTGAAAACACTGGCCTCCATCAACCCGCAGTTGAACAGCGTGGCACGCTCTAAACCCCTTCGAATCATGGGAGACCCATGTCCCAACAGCGGGAACAATAAGGGTAGACGACGACGACGACGACATTATTTTTGTTCAAGTACAGGAACGAAACAGGCATACGGCACTATTAGTGTAAAAATCGTGTTTTTCAATCTTTTTGATAACGGGACCCCTTTACAAGTTAAAAGTTTCTAGCGACCCCCTACTCCCTCCCCCTTCCACGTCCTCCTCCTCCTCCTACTTCTCCTCCAAACTTCAACAATTCATCTGGCTATGAAATCTTTAAAATCTTTAGTGTATGTAGCTTTCGATTTTGCTGACATAAAAATTAAAAAGAAAAATAGGGCAGTATTCCATTGGAAAAAAAAATATTTAAAGATTTGCGTTGATGAATTATTGAACAATAATCAAGACCGCTTACGTTTTTTTATTATAGCTTTATGATCTACAAACATTTGCGTGTTTTCCCCTGTGACCCCCTGAATATAACTTGGCGATCCCCCTGGGGGTCGCGACCCACAGTTTGAAAATCACTGGTGTAAAACATTATATAGATAGACTATTACTATAGATAGAGTATTTTGCAGATGCTAGGTACTAATGCAACATTTCCTCGCGATTGTAGAGCGCACTCACTCACAAGAACACAACAATCGTCAAGGATATTGTTATTAGAATGCGGTCTTCTGTTTTAAGTAAAGGTACTCGCAGTCCTATTTAAATAGGCTATTAAAATAATGCATATTACTAAATATTTACCATTACAAAGTGGACAATAATTGTTACCAAATGTGAATTATTCACGATGTAAATTTATCATCGTGTATAATCTCTACATATGGTAATTCGATGAATGCATCACTCTCATTTTAAAGTCACATGTTAAAAATAAAGCGAACGAATTAAATATTCCCTGGAAAAAGACGGATCGTCGTCAACCGTTATTAATCCCACTGCTGGGTTACGGGCCTCCCCTCAATCGAAGGGGTTTAAAGCATACTCCACCACGCTGCTCAATTGCAGTTTGGCGGAAACCAATGTTTTCAAGTCGTTGGCGAGCCTAAAAGTCACTGACTTAGCTTAATGACAGTCATCTACTGACAACAGCCGGGACCGATGGCTTAATGTGCCATCCAAAGCACGGAGGAGCTCCAGATAAAAAACCCATCAATGGACAGGCTACGATCTACGTTGCTTAACTTACGTGTTCGATTAGACTGACGTGGAACGACGCTCCTCAAAAACAAGAAGTAAAAGACAGGTATGATAATAACAAAAAACTTAGAAACGCTTGATAAAGATTATTTTCATTTTGAATCAAAAATCGGCTAATTGCTGATATAACAATGCTGATAATCGTTGTTACCATCAATTACCGGGTTTTTAATTTTAAAAAATGTTACTTAATTTATGACTTTTTAAAAGAACTGTATTATCCGTATTCAATTACATTACATCTGCTATAAATTTACCATAATGTAATAACTATGTCAGTAATAGACGTTTCTAAGACATATTTATTGTTCTCATCTTTTCTTTTGAACGACATTGACAAAGTGGCAGGAACATTTAACAACCGATGTTATTTACCTCGATAACCCAATGTTAACAAAGTTTATACTTGAAAATGATAATAAATAAGATCAGGAGCTGTCGCAATAAAAATATCAGTCCGCATTCATACGTACTAACGCGGCCATAAATTCCTCTGTATTGTCAAGTGTTTCACTCTCCTTCACGGAAATATATTACGCGGAAACGTTTACGTACACGTAACATGATGTATTTATTGCTCAGTGAGCCTACGGACCGACTCACAATATTCTCGAAGGTGGTCTTAATACGTATACAATTAAATTAACGTCATCCGATCCTCTTGACGTTAAATAAATTAGGACAGAGCCATTAAGCCGTAGGGAATTTATTTCCTAATCTATTAGTTTAGTACCTTTCACGAGGTGTGGGTTTGAACACTCTACATATTGTATTCGAGTCTACTAAACCTTATCAGGCGAGGTCACTCGTTAATTTACCTTAGGAGTCACATATCAACGTATGGCACGCCTACACGTCCATCAACGCGTAAGTAAGTAACACTGGTAGAAATTTACATACTTAGGCATCGTCCTAATATAACGCGACTGTATCGCGTGAATATGCGATGCGATCATCGCTTGGTATTGGCTAGCCGCGCGATTACAAATACGGATACTCTAATATAATCCAATCAAACCAATCATCTCTCGAAACAACCACGCGGTTACCGCGTAATTGCGCAAAAACGGCCGCGAGAGTCCTTCGCGCGATTATGGATGCCCGCTACTTTATTTCTGCATGGCATCGACACTAACAATGGACATTGGAAATGCACAGTTTTCATCCCGTTGAAAAGACCATTATCGCGCCAATGGCAATTCAATTAGAGAAAACCTTCAACATCAATATGTTTGATCACGCATTCGTACGGACTTAATTTTGAATAATAAATATTATCTGAAATACCCGACTACATCCCACGAACGACGATTAGACCTGTGCTACATCTTTATGTTTAATTGCGAATTCGTAGGAGTAAAATTCGCGCGAGCATACGATAATAGCGTATTCACATTCTATTAGGGCATTGCCTTATAAGTCGCTGGATGTGTGGGTGTGCTATACATTGAAAACAAAAGTATAAAAGATTGTTCAACGGTCGTTGAATCAAACCATGTATTTACGTAACCATTATAATAAAACTTGCAATAAAATTACGTCTAGACGAATCGATTAGAATAAAAGGTTTCAACAACTTTCATATATTCGTAATCATTTATATTGTGGTACGACCTAATAACATTGACATTCTTATAATTATACAATAATTTATTATGAGCATGAACGTAATATGTAAGGCTCATGAAACATTGTGAGTATTAAGTCAAAGAATATAAAATTGTGAGATTGAATAGTTTTGTATTTGTCACAACTCGTTTTGGAGAAAAATCACTTACTTTTAATTAATAAATAATAAAAAAATAAAAGCCTAACAGTAAGGGTAAAATAATTCCGCCCTATTTTTTGCAATTTGACTTTAATTTCTAACAACGGTACGGCCGTACCATACCGTGGCCGTGTAGGTGTTAAATTTCGAACTTCCAACAGAAATTTTCTTGTAGAATAATGAAGTAACACGATGTTTATTTGGCAGGTACATTTATATTGTGGTTGTTGTTATATTATATTATCTTAAAGTTTAAATACTGCATGATCAAAAAATTTCTTGCCTCATCTATAAGCATTGTATAAAGATATATATAGCTCATTAAAAGAAAGGTTAGAAGAGTTTACGTAAATGGTACGCAAAGGCGAGCTTATCTCTTATAGAGATCTCTTTCAACCAACCTTCAGCAGTGGGGCAGTATGTTAAGTAGCAGTTAGAAGTAGATATGTGCCTGAAATTATACATAAATATTGTCGATCCAAACGGTCGTGAAATAAATATAGTTCGCACATCTAAAATGCAACCGGCAAAATCTCTTTTCAAAATCCCAAAACTCTTTTAGAAAACCATTATTAATAGTTTAAAGGTAAAATTTAACCTAACTTATATAAAATACAGGTGTCGCAAAGTTTTGCATCTTTCACCGAAAGGAGCTGCACTCAAGGAAGCATTCATTCAAGCGGTGCTTCTATAAGAGTGCATCCACTCCATGGACTTTGCAAATATTATATAATTTGTGTATTAAACCCTATACAACTTCGTACCAGGAACTATGTTAATTATTTTCACTTTATATTTCGAAGTCGAATACCTATATATACAAATAAACAAACCTATTTAGGTTCCCTATAATGTACTTTGAACTATATCTCCAAAATATGATGTCTTATTAGACAATCTATGATTGTTTAAACAAGATCCAAATAAGTCTGCATTGTACATTTATTTCTCTTTAATTTCATATGTATGTTACTTTGCATAATAAAACAAATTATACCTACGTATCTTTCAAATTAATATTGACTTGTAAACTGTAACTTGTAACGCATTGATATCGTACCTTTGGTTAACCGAGGAATTGTACAGACCCGGGACCAAACCCAACAATTCCCGGCACGTATCCGAAAACAGAATTATCCGCAGCAGGAGTTCGGGAAGCCTGCCAACTCTCATCATATTAAGGCGAGATAATAATGAACGCTGTTCCAGTAACCATTCTTCACGCCATGTGTCAGTAGAATGATATAGCGCGACTACAAAATAGTACAACAAAAAAATGCGTCAACAAGAGTTCAATGGCTTTTGCGCTATTCGTTTCATTTTCAATTACACATTGTGTATTAAACACCCTTTTTTCCACCGACAATAATCCATTATAGTTTCTACGCAGTAACGGTTCAATGCAAGACATACATTAGTGTCATGTTCATAAATATATAACAAGAAACAGGCAATTAATCACATTTAAGTTCATACTAATTACTTTCAAAGTCGAAGGAGTCTATTATTAAAAATGTTCTGAATCGAACAATTGTCACTCGTTTTAAAAGTTAAATTACTCGGGTCAGTCGTTTTTCTCGAGGGGAGCCTGAATAAAACATAAGACTTTTAGCTGTCCTAATGAGCTGGGGTTCTTTGTTTTTCTTAGCGACTGCATAAGTTGTGAATGAATGTGGGATCAGCGGCGACCGCGGGCGCCGGATCAAATCGCACTTCATTTGTCCGCGTCAGAGGCCGCCCCTGCGTGATGGATGTGAGCGGCTGCCTTACCGCAGCCTGCTTTTAATTGATACGGACATTTTTGTACCGGTCGCGGCGCCCGCGGCTTCATGCCACCACCATGCCGGCCGCTACCATGCTTGCCACGCCCGCTCCCACCTCCGTCATAACTCGTTTCATTATTTAATGGCACGAAATATTTCCGATCATTTATCTTTCGTTTCGATTAGAAATAATATACCTTTCAAGAAACTCACTACTGACAGAATCACGCGTGCCTATTATCATTGATGGAAGTAATTTATTTCAAATGCCACGTACATTTGAATAAAACTGAAGGTTAAAAGTGAAATTGAATAAAAAAAACTGAACTCAACATATATGATACGATATATGTAAATGAACCAAAATACATTCGCATATAAACACATGCCATAACATCGTGAGTAAAATTTGATTTTTTGTCTTTAACATGAAAATTACAATATTTACTACGTCGTAAAAAATAAGCAGATAAGTGTATGCAACTGTTTTATAGATTAACATATAAATGCTTGAAACGAATGCACGGCCACTCGACCTACATATCCAGTACCGTCAGATAAAAAAAGCAAAGTGAACAATTATTCGCAATGGAAGGCACTCGAAGCTATGCAGGCTAGGACTACGAGATACGGACTACGCCGTAGCAGCCGTAACACGTAGCAGGAAATGGAGTTACTCCCCGGCGAGCGTAGGACTTCTGCCAAACCCGCTAAATGGTAATGAGTGCAATTTATTTCAGCTTTCAGTTTAGATTCACCTTTTCAAAATTAAGTATGAAACCGCAATTTTGAGAATATTATAAAGTGATTAGTTTTTTAAGAGTTCAATTTTGTCATTCTGTTTATACTACGTACAGATATTTATTACATGTAAACGCTTACCTTACCTTTGCTTTCCTTTCTTACTTATACTAGGTGCTTGAGTTGCATCTATATGTGGCTTATACTAACAAAAACTATTGGTTATAATAACAAAAAGTAGGTACGGGAAACTTGGGACTTCATAAGACGGCAGTATTAGAATTCCGCTTTGTCCACACAAAGACGGACTCTTGATCTTACCACTTGACAATCCGCACTTCAACGCACACGTCCCTTTCGCTTGCTTTGCGGTTCCAATCTCATAGTATTAAACCACATTTCTATGGATAACGACCGACAATTTTAAATGAGAACTATTTTATGTAGGTAGGTACGAGTATATGGACATACTCGTACTGTCCTGGTACATTTATAACTAATTCAGAAATATATAACAATCGTAAAAATATTAAAAAATATAAAATATTTTTCTTTCAACATAATTTTATTATTAGCTGCCCAATATAAATTTATAACATAAATAATATATTACAGATTTTTTTCAAATTTTATAACGTAAATATTTATAAATGCTTTTAAATAAAAAATGCTCTTATTGGCTTTTTGAATAAAATTCAAAAAAAAAAAATTCAAAATATCTTTATTCCTTGGACTTTATAAAGCACTTAGAAACGTCATACAAATTAAATATAAGAATATGTATAAATCATCACTACTCTAAATCCGCAGAGCTTAGATTCACTTTCATCAAACTATCTTGAATGTGAAAGTGAATTTAAGTGCCAGTTCCGGCGACGGGGCTTCTTGAGAAGAACTGGCAAGAAACTCAAGGCCGACTCTTTTAATTGCCAATATCGTTACATTAAATACAAATACAATCATTAACATAACATAACAAGAGCAATTCATTTCCAAATACTTTTATCATTTATGTAATCCGAGATACAATAGTAAGCCTTTTGACATAGTCTAGTTTTGATATATTTCTTAAATTTACCCATGGATAATTTAAACGCGTCGTTTGGAAGTTTATTGTAGAAGCGTATACATTGACCTGGGAACGAGTTAGAGATTTTATGGAGCCTAGTAATATGCATAGCGAGTTTGTTTTTATTTCTTAAATTTAATTGATGGAGATCACTGTTTTTCCTAAATTTGGTTTGATTTTTATGAACGTAAATAAGATTTTCATAAATATATTGAGAATGTAATGTCATAATATTTATCTCTTTAAATTTATTTCTCAGTGTCTCCCTGGGACTCATCATATAAATAGCACGGATAGCTCGCTTCTGGAGCACAAAAATTGAGTCTACATCCGCGGCACTACCCCAAAGCAATAAACCATATGACATAATGCTGTGAAAATAGCTAAAATAAACTAAACGCGCAGTGTCAACATCAGTTAGTTGACGTATTTTCCTTACGGCGTAAGCTGCTGAGCTGAGTCTAGCTGATAACGTTTCTATATGTGGGCCCCATTGTAATTTAGAGTCTAATGTTATACCAAGGAAAACAACCTTATTGACCAATTCCAATCTCTCATTGTCCATCACCACACTGGTTTTCACTTGTTTAACATTTTTTGTAAAAAATCTAACATATTTGGTTTTATTACCATTTAAAAGCAGGTTATTAGCACTAAACCAGTTTACTATTTTTGAAAGAGCATTGTTTACATCGTCAATTTCTGATTGTTGTCTATTTACCTTAAAAACTAAAGAAGTGTCATCTGCAAACAATACTATTTCATGATTATTCTTTACAAGATGAGGTAGATCATTAATATACACGAGAAACAGGAAAGGGCCCAAAATAGAACCTTGTGGCACCCCCATCGCTACAGCTGATCCATGTGATCGTTTTCCATTAACATCTACTTTCTGAACCCTATCACCCAGATAAGAAGTAAGAAGATCAAGAGCGATGCCTCTTATACCATAGTGGTGTAATTTTCTGACTAGAGTTTCATGCTGCACACAATCAAAAGCCTTAGATAAGTCACAAAACACCCCATAGGCGTCCCGTGACTCCTCCCAAGCCTCATATATACATTCTAGTAGTTTTACCCCAGCATCACATGTTGACCGTCCACGAGTGAAACCGAATTGTTTAGTGTGCAGCAGATTATTTTCGTTAAAGTATTTAAGTAACTGTGCGAGAATTAGTTTTTCAAAAATTTTACTAAATGTAGGTAGTATTGATATTGGTCTGAAGTTTGTGGGGTCTAATGTACTACCTGATTTAAACAAAGGAATAATTTTGCTCAATTTCATCAAGTCAGGAAACACACCACAATCAATACATCTATTAAATATCACAATTAAAGCGGGAGCAACAATGTCAAATAAAGATTTTATAATATGTACAGAAATGCCCCATAGATCAGCCGTTTTCTTAATATTAAGTGATTTAAATGCGACTTTAAGATCAGATCCATTAACATGACGGAAATGAAAATCGTTATAAAATTCAGGCACATTATCTTTAATTAATGACTCTGCAACGGAGGTGGAAGAGCCCAAAGCACTAGTTAAAGTAACAGGGAAAGCAGAAAAAAAACTTTCAAAAGCATTGGCAACTTCTAAATCTGACTTGGTAACATGACCATTGATACTTAATTTAAACTCTGAATCCTTTGTCCTGCCCTTCCCAGTCTCTTCATTGATAACCGTCCAAGTGGCTTTAATTTTATTACTACTATTTCTAATTTTTGATTTAATAAACATAGATTTTGCTACTTGACAAACGCGTTTAAAAATTTTTGAGTATGATTTTACATGTTCTTTAAATTCCTCACTATTATTGAATTGTCTTTCATAGTATAACATGTACAAAGTTTGCCTACTCTTATAAATACCTACGGTTGCCCAGTCACCAAAGACGAGGCTATTAGTAAAAGTAATTTCCTTGGAAGTAAATATTGAATTAAATTCGTGAAGAAATGCATTAAAAAATGAATTATACAACAAGTTAGGTTCCAAGTCATTATCTAAAAAAGGTAAGTTACTAGTTAGGTTTACTCTCATTCGTTCTAAGCGACTAACTGTTACTGGCACAAAAGTATTTTTTGTCTTGACTACATTTTTATTATTTATTTGAATACTTATCATTTGCCCAGAATGATCAGAATCCAATTTATTAATAATACTTTTTTGGGTTGGACTAATATCTGTATATATATTATCTAAGCAGGTAGCCGTGGTGGCACTTATTCTAGTAGGCTCCATAAATAAGTTAACTAAATTATGGGATTTAAAAAGACTTAAAATTTTACATGATGCAGTTGTATTAGTAAGTATATTAATATTAAAATCTCCACAGACCAAAATAGTTTTACCTGAGTTGCTAACTTTGCATAAGGCTTCATCCATGATTTCTAAAAATAAATTAAGATCCGCGGAGGGAGGTTTATATACGCATATAACAATGAACTGCTCTAATTGTACACAAGATAGTTCTATGGAACATTCTACAGAGAGGGACACAATATCTTTCCGTTCTTTAAATTTAAGTTTTTTATTGAGCAAAATTAGCGACCCCCCATGTATTGTGTTGACCCTGCAGAATGAACTACCGACCTGGTGGTTGCTGAAATTGAACATGAGCTGATGCTCCTTTAACCAATGCTCTGTAATACACATAATACTAATATTATCAGAGTTCATGAATAATTCCAGTTCTAGTTGCTTGCCCTCAGTCATACAATATATATTTTGATGTACCAGGTTAATATTATTATTTGTATTGTAATTATTACATTTTTGTGGGCATAGTGACATGTTATAGTTTCTGTTTGATTGTATTGCTAAATCAATTAATTGTGAATGTAATAAATTAGTGCTAGAGGTAGTTACCTCTGTTGTCTCATGAGTCAATTTAAATGATTATAAATGTCATTAATAGAAAATTCCATGTCAACAGTCCGCTCAATAGAAGCGGATTTTGTAGCCAAGTTTTTGGCTAAAATATCAAAAAAATAGGATAGCGAAAGTGCTATCTGTCGCTTAAAACTAGCAGAAAGGTAATACCTACCTTTAGTCACATAATATAATTTGTCGCTAACAAAACTGTTAGTATCTATCAAATGAATACGGTCATTATATGTACTTATAGTGTGTAGTACACTGTTCAACTTATATCTAAGATTATTTTCTGCATCTGGCAAGTTCTTAGAATACTTTATTGAAAACTGTATGCCGTAGCCATATAAATTATGATAACTTTTTACGTTTCGGGTAAAAAATAACAGACAAGGCAGCCACGTATTGTCGCACCCGTCTAGCCAGAAGAAGCACACTTTAAGTATTTCTGCCCGAACGTATATTATCCTCACACTGTCCCATTTTCAGTGTAAGCATAACGGAAATGTAATATTTGCTTCCGTTATTCTTTGGGAAACTTGGTCGATCATTCATCGCTTATACTGTTTTCCAAAAGTGCAAAGAACCCTGGAATGTATGAATGAAAAAACTCATGTTAAACTTGGAAAAGACAGAAATTATACATTACTCATATGTGCTTGTACCCGCGATTTTGTTCGCACGATCTGGGATCTGAGCATCCCGTGGGAAATTTCCTAAATCCTTTCTTAACGGATCCCTACGTCATAATAATGCCAAATTTCAACCCGAACAGCTCAGTAGTTTGAGCTAATCGTTGATCGATCAGTCAGTAACGAATGCCTTGTATTGATACAATGCACAAGATTTTTACGAACATAGGTTCGTATCGCATTAAAATAAAATTATATCGTGATGGTATTATATCGTGGTGGTAATATATCGCTTTAGAAATAATATCGCTCCTTTGTAGGCGTTATTTATCGTTCCTTGCATAATATTTATGAAAATTACAATCCAATAATAATAGGTTTATAATTTTTAATTATGTTTGAAAATTATTTACAAATTAATGGAAGACGATTTTCTAAGTAATCTTACAAAAGTATCTTCTGTAGTATCCCCATTAATAAAAAATATTCATACATACATATTTAGTCGACTACTGAGTTTTTTTTTTTTTTTTTATACTACGTTGGGTGGCAGACAAGCGTACGGCCCGCCTGATGTGAAGCGGTTACCGTAGCCATATGAACGCTCGCAACATAAAGTATCGCTCGCGCGCCACCACCCCCGAGTCATCATTTTGTATTATTTATATAACAATAATATATTTATATAAAAAACTTAAGTAATAAAGAAAAACATAGGCAAAAATTAACGTACAAGTTGTACATTTGAGTTTAATTTCTGTATAAAGGTGAAGAAATAGATTACAGTAATGCGACGAGAGCAGTTTCCAATTTGGACGTGGTGAACTTTTATGTCGGCAGCCTTACGTGAGCTGAAACGTGAGCAATGAGATTAAAAATAAATTATGTTCTGTGTAAGGGTGGTCATAAAGTCAGAGAAAAAGAGGGCGAGCGTGTGAGCCGGCGGATTTTGATGGTTTCGTAAACAACAAAAAATGCCATTTCTGTCTAACGTCTTTGTACAAAAAGTTAACGATAGTGTCGAACTTACTGTTTCCTCGAAGTTAATACGATTACGAAGTTTCTGCTCGTATATGTAACCGATTGTTAACCATAGCTAGTATAAGAAAATAATTAATATGTTGCCTAGGCAGTCTATAGAATGCCAAACGCATAGCTCATTTACCCTCCTCTCGTATATAAAAAAAAGAAAAAAATATATAATTTTGAAGATATTTGCCAGAAGGAATGCAATCTGTGCAAAGGTTGTATTTCTGTTAGATTAAGGTTCTTGCAAGGTGACTCGCAATCAAAAATAGATTCCTACTATCTCTAGCTGAACAATCGACAGCTCGAAATACCACGACAGCTTGTATCATTACATTCAATGCATTTGACAATTTTTTTCAGATGACTTTGTGTCACTTACGCATAGGCTACTCTGTACCAGTACATTAGTTATATTATATAAACCTTTCTTCATTTACTCCTGTATAATTTTTATGCGACGCTAGGTGCAGAACAAGGGTTATGTTAATGTCCCGTCTGATGTTAACATTTTGCTCGGGATGTGATACCTGTCCATCACCACAGCGTCGTTTACTTAACGTCAAGGTTTCCACGTGTAGATGAGCTTGACTTTGGAACTAAGAACCACTTACATCCCAAATACTGTAGGAAAATTTAATCTTCTGAAATAATATCTATTGCGTTAAATCGTTTAAATTAATATCACTTACAGAAATTTTGGTTTATCTAATAAATGTTTTATTAAATTTCTGAAAGTGAAGTTTAATTAAATATAATAACTGGCGTTACTGAAATTAGAATAATTTATCTTATATTATAGCGTCTGACATTGCCGTCATCGTTTTGCAGCTGTACAAGTAAGACAATGCTATAATAAACATGTAGGTCACACTAGCTAGAGTAACATTAAATTCAAATAGCTTACGAGATTATTATATTTAAGTGAGCTAATTTTTTTTGCCGAAGTTCTTTTTACGCGACTTTAAATGGATAGTTAATATCATATATTTTACATCTTTCAATTTGATGAGATTAATAATACTCATGTAATTAGGAGGAGCATAGGGCGGGGTATAAACACGGTTACTATCATCATCATCAGCCTGTAACTACCCACTGCTGGATATTATAGGCCTTTCCCAATGCTTTCCACCATAATATGCGATCCTCCGCTTTCCGCATCCAACCGCTACGAGCCACCTTTTTGAAATCGTCTGTCCATCTAAAGAGGGGGCGCCCTACGCTTCGTCGCCCCACACGTGGCCTCAGACTAAGGATTATGAATGTTATGATATGTTCTTCAGACATACGTTTTTAGAATTTTCTTGTCTTATGTATCTTCCAATATTTAGGATTTAATAACGTTCATTCTGACATTATCTCGCCATAAAAAAGCAATTATAGTAAACTTTCATCAATACAGATCGGACTTTATTCTATGAATAAGTTGAAAATGGTTCATACGTCTTCATCACCTGAAGACGTATGAACCATTATGAAGACGTACTATCATAATTCAAATAATAATCCTTCTAATAATATATTGTTTCGAGTATGATATATATAATTATTAAGTACTAGCAAAGTACCCGTGCTTCGCTACGGGAAGACTCCTGATTTGCGTCTATTTTTGTTAAGATTCCAGATATTTCATTTTTTCTCTATAAAGGACTGTTTCGTGTTGACCGTTATTACAAACACACCATTTAGGTTAAGACGTCCCGGTAAACAATATTTTTGGCATTCGCACCAGAAGCCAAAATTGCAAGGTTTCCAGGAGAATTTACTCCTGAGCAAGCTACATACAACTGATCATGAGAGAAGCAGTCCTGTCTCAAGTCAACCCCAGCGACCTTTAGAGATTGCCCCTGAGCTTTGTTAATGGTCATAGCGAATCACCTTCATGGGAAATTGAAGTCTCTTTAAATTGAACGGGGTGGTCTGATGGAATAATGGGAATGCGGGTTATAATGAGAGATTCCTCAACAGCGCATCCTTTACTGTTCTCACTCAACAACTCATCGTTCCAGTTGTTTAATTCGTGAACAATGGTGGCGCGAACCTCCTGATGATACACGTCCGTTCCATGCAATTGGTAGGAGATGGAGCGGAACAGGCTAGCTCCATCACCTTCCAAAGCTATAATGGTATGGGGCATCATCACACGTCCTTCCACAAGTATAAATTTAGTGAATCTTGACGTCATTGTTTGAAAAATACCGAAATTCTTATATTAAGTAAGTATACCCCATAAAGTCGATACTTAGAATAGGTTTTTCAATTAGTTTTCGGCACCAGATATAGCTTCATTTAAAGGACCCAGTTTTTTTTACGACCTACGCGCGCGATAGTCAACCTCCGGGGGTAACTACTGGTATGAGGTGAGCGATAAACCGTCATAGCTAACCCCATGGTTTGAAATAATCTCTCGTATATACCCTTTCCTTAATAACGAAACCATAGCGCGCTGTACAAATGCTAGGTATACCGCCATCTAGTGATAAGTTAATTAAAATATAAATATAACATTTTTAGACATTTCTTGGCTGGGCGCTGGTCAAAAGTTAATCAGTTACCCATAAACATTCCCTCTTTTTATGAACAACTATTCCACCAATACTCAAAATCGTAGGTGAATCGGTTTCTAAAGAGAGGGTTTTTTTTTCAACCCCCTATTTTTAACCTCTTAGGGGAGAAATTTCGGAAAATCCCGTCTTAGTGCGCGCTTACATTGTATAGGGAACACATATCTAAAGTTTCAGGTTGCTAGCTTCAGTGGTCTGGGTTGTGCGTTTTATGTTATTAGTGAGTCAGTCATTCAGTGAGGACAAAGCCTTTTACTATCTATTTTTTGCCCGCGCCTTCACTCGCTTGAAGTTCGCGCATTTTAGATTATCCAAGTCAAGTCTAATACGCAACGCAACCACCTTCATGTAGCACCTTTAATTGTACTAAATATGGATGCAAGAACTTTCCAGAAAACTACTACACCCGTCCCGCCCTCGCCGCGCCGCGGCGCCAGCCGCCCGCGATAATATAAGCACTGATTGACGCCAAATACAAATTTAAAAACCTATTAGGATAACACTTCAGTCAACACACAAGTCTTATTCCATCAGCTTATAAAGGATAAATCAAAGTTTAAAAAAATTACATGATGGTCACGTTAGCCACGTTGAATTTTAAAATGGTTGATGTTTTCGTAATCAGCGACCCGATACAATATAAAAACAATAATATCCTTGATGATTTTCAGACTTTGTGACCCCATTTTACTCCTTTTTTAACCGACTTCATTTGGGTTGAATTTCGAAAAATCCTGAAACACGTGTTCACTCATTTATCTATAGAAGTATTCGTGTAAAGTTTAGGATAAAATAGTCGAACTAATCTCATTTCCCTATACAAACTTTGGACCTCCGTTTCACTCTTTTAGAGGTAAAATTTGACAAATCCTTTTAAGTAATTCCGTGTCCACTATGTTATATTTTCAAATCGATGCCATTTTCGTAATTGACGTCCTAGAAAACCACAGAATCAACACCCATATTGATATTATGACATTTCAACCCCATCGCACCCCCGTAGGGGTGATTTTATGCCTCGTCGGCTATGTTGGATTATAAAATAGTTGTTGTTTTTGCAATCAGCGACCCGATAAACCATAAAAACAATACCCATGACGATTTTCAGACTTTTTCACTTCATTTTACCCCTTTAGGGGTTGAATTTTGAAAAATCCTAAAACGCGTGTTTATTCATTTATCTGTAGAAGTACTCGTGTAAAGTTTCGGATAAAATAGTCCAACTAATTTTTTTTTTTTTTTATTTATTTATTAAATAGAAACAAACAGTCATTTAAGTACTTTTACATAATTATATAGTTTTTATCTTACAGACCTTTAGCTTCCTATAATTTCAGAATATACTACGTTAAGGAACAACAACACTTTCCAACCAGATACAATTTTAAATTATTTCTTTAAAGTATACAGAATTTGTTCATATAAAAACATTAGGTGAGAACTTTTAGTACATTAGCTTTAAAAGACGTCAATGTGTAATTTTTAGTTGCGCCTCTGTTCAAGAGACAACATATTGTGTCTTTTGGCGGAGGTTTCACAGTCCGAATAATAATTACCAGTTCTGTAATCGAGAGATTAAAGAAATTTCTTCTGAATATTTTCTATTCTATTAATGTGACACTTATAATAGGGGTGCCATACCGTACAAGCAAACTCGATGTGACTACGAAAAAAACTATTGTACAAAGTTTTATAGGTCAAAGGGTTTTTATAATTTTGTTTCCCCATACAAACTTTGGACCCCCGTTTCACCCCCTTAGGGGATGAATTTTGAAAATCCTTTCTTAGTGCACCCCCAGACGTCATAAGGAACCTACTTGCCAAACTTGGAATCTCTAGAACCAGTGGTTTGGGCTGTGCGTTGATTAGTGAGTCAGTCAGTCAGTCAGTGAGGATGAGGACAAAGCCTTTTATTATTATAGATTAGTTGTAATATGTATGTAATAAAGAATATTATAATAATTACTAATGAATTAGAAAATTAAAGGATCTCAAGGTGTTATCAGATTATTATTAGACCACTAGCAGTTAGCGGCATATATCCTATGGAACCGTATAGTAAGTGGCCATTGCGGTTACAAAGTGTGAAGACGAAATTCCTGCCGATGGGGAGCAGTGCGGATTGTAGAAGGAGGCCAATGGCATTATTACAAACAATTTCTCTGAACATATTTACATTCGGTAGAACAGGAAAATAGGGAGAAAAAATCTCTCCTCAGACTTAAGGTGAGATAAGGATATTTGAGTGAAGTCCCGTAATAAGCACAAATCCACGTTAATCACTAATGAGGTTGTCTTTTTCGATTCCTGGACATTTTAAAGGGATTTTGAAGACAAATAAGAAAAGTCGTTTTTGTGAGCTGCAAAAACAATCCGATGACTACCCATCAACAACAGAATCTGCATTGCACTGTGACTTATAAACAACTTAACCATACGTCCCGCGGGATAATTCAGATTTCAGGCTGTCCATTGCGCTGTCCCCAGAAAGGGCATAAAAGTCCCGCTTTTGCAAATAGACCAAACAATAATAACTATATATAATGTAAAAACGTGTAGCCAAGATATACAAAAAATAATTAACTGTCTGAAATTTATGTAATGCACTTAATGTAAGTACTTTTTTTTATATTAACTCAGCATATTGGCTCTGCTTCACCTGATGGTAAGCGAAAAGACGAGCCTCAATCGCATCGGCAACGGACCTTGATGTGTTGTCAGTTGACGCTGCGATGCTGGGCTACAAGATGCTCCTTCACGCTTCGCTTGAAGAAGCATATGCATTTGGACATGGTGCATAGAATGAATTACGTATTCTAAAAAATCTTCTCATATATAATTATAAATATATATATATATATGAGAATATATATATTTTATTTTATTTACGATAGCTTTGACATAAAAATAAATGGTCATGTTACCCATACTGCGCAGATTATATTATGGGTAGTTGCGAGGAGAAGGGTTTTCAGTATCCCTCTGTTACTATATCCAACATAATCCCAGTGTCCTTCCGCGGTACAATTACTAATGCCAACTTTACACACTCGTTGTCTAGGGCGGAGTGTAGTAATCGCCGAGTTCGGAAATCTGACTTGCGAGTGGAAATGAAATGAAGTGAAGAAAAGTGAAATGAAATGAAATAATTTTTAATAAATAATTATCTGTCATACCTTGCACGGTAACTATCATATGGTAGGTAGAAAACAATAACACCTGTTTGTTTACCTTTATAATGCCGTAACTCGAAACCGGTTGGTAAAATAAATTAACTAAGTGGAACAGAACAAGTGATTTTACTAATAAAAAATGAAATGCTTAACGTACGGATGTAAGTAGGTAGTCGCGCACGCACCTAAAGTTTTTTGTGATACCTGACAAAGGTGACTAAGTTGTAAGTGCTAAAACAAGTCTGTGATCCTCCGTACACTAAGCTATGCAATAAAGAGTTTTGACTTTGACTTAAAATACAATTATTTGTTCTGCCATTGAGTCCCTGTGGGCACTTAGACACGTCTTACGCATTTTTTAAGATTGCATAGCTTTTTCGCGGGCTTTGAGCGCGGCGACCGAATCAAGAAATTCCGTAACGAAAATAAAACCTAACACCCCCCAATACATACTCGTATTTCGCCAGTGAGTATTATCGAGTCAATGGCGCAGTTGTAAATGTGTGACCAATTTGAATTATCGTTTCTACGTTCGCGCCTCGATGTGGTCATTACTCTTTTAGTAACTTTATTCGATGTTGGTGAATGACTAAAGACTTTTTTTGAACTTTTTCGCAATTTTTTTTTTTTATTTAGAGCCTGGTGGTTCTGACTAATGGTGGTTTAGGCAGCTGCTCTGAGCATAGACTTCTCTGAATTTTTTTATGAGTAACCTCACTATCACAAGAACATGACTTAATGACATGTCATGAAGAGTTTGTGTGATTTTACAACTATATATACCTACTATATAAGTTGGCATATGCCAACAAAATTAATAGTGAGTTCAATAGTAAAGCTAATATTATTCCGGACTTTCGAAACTAACCTTGAGAATAGTTAATTAGTAGAATGCTACCACCATCTGCCCATTTAAGTCCAGTAATACGCGTGGCCACACTTAAAACTTTAATTACAAACACACAAAGTTTAATGGGTCAAAAGATAACGGTTTTAATGAAACTTTTTCTCCATAAAAGTAACTTAGAGCTGAGAACAACTGAGCTACTGCGGTTTTCTCGACCTGAATAGTTTAGTGGAATTCGCTGAACAGTCCGCTCTGGCCCCGTGCCGAATGTTGCAGTTAAATAATTTGTGATAACCGCTTTCATTTATTCAACTTTAAGCTGGAATTTTCATGAGTAATTTGACAGCTTCTAACTTTGTGAGCGGATTATTCGATACCAAATTACGTTATATTGTACACCTATACAGATGGTCTAATTGTATTCTAGAGAATATGGAGAGATGTTTTACTGTGCGAACTTTTTACAACTCACAGCTGGTTCCGTCCGTAATTTGTTGGGGATCGCAATAAAAAACAGCAAAGTTTACGAGTGTTAACTGTTAGCTATGACAACGGTTGACATTTACCTATCTTTGACTAGTGTTTGGTGTTCGCCATATTACACTACAGTTTATGATTCAGGTTTGGGTCTTTACCCAAATTTTACCGTGACCCTAACCACGCACTATTGCAACATAGTGTTTTTAACAATTTCTCGTCCCGCCACTTTGTACATGGGCAATAAATTATGAGGACTGTAAACGTATTTCTTTATATTACGACTGCTAAAATATGCACATACAGGTGATATTTAACAATGACAATAACGAAGTTCTTAGTCATTTTATCTCGAGCAGACGTTTACTTGAATGTGCACTTTATCACGATCGAATGTCCGACCTTTATTAATGGAGTGTGAATAAATTTGTAGCAAGTATTGCGACGTTTAAGACCCTGCAAGATTTTTATCTGATCTGCAGGTTTGTTTCATCTCGCCAAATTGAAATAACTTTAGACATTAAGCCACTTCAAAAGGTTTAAGTAACCGAGTCACGAATTTTAGTTATTAATACGTGTATACGATTTGATTTGGCAATACTTATGTACGTGGTTACTGGTTTCAAGACATCTCCTTACAATTATGAGGCTTTCAGTCGTCTCAGATGAGACTGCGAAATTCATTACTTACGTAGAAAGCCTACGCTTTTATCTCGAAAGATGTGCTTTTGTAATCACATTACGCAAATGAGAGCTCGAGAATTCACGGTTGGTTCGAGATAGGGTCATGATCCCAACAAATGTCTCCTACATTTGTCGACAACTAAATCTTCTTTGTACTGTTATCGGTGTTTAGATAGAATATACACTAATACGTTGCAGTTTTTTTCGAATAAATATAATCAAAATATAATCCCGCGTTTATTTAATGTAATGCTACTATTAAGTTACTATTAATGCTACTATTAGGCTACGGTAACTGCTTTCCATCAGGCGGGCCGTATGCTTGTTTGCCACTTTAGTGGTATAAAAAAAAAAAAAAAAAAAAAAAAAAGTACTTTTCTCATAATTATGTAACATCTTATTAAATTACAGGTGCATTACATAATAATTGGTTGTTTAATAGTTATACTTTTTAAATGGAAATATTCATCTCCCCGATGGGATATGCACTCACGACCTCTCGATTAGCGGTCGAATGTTCTTTCCAATTGAACTACCGGGAAGGTTTGTGATGGTTTGTAGTGGTGTGAGGTGTATTACAGTTGAGTAATTAATCCTTACTTCCTTGCTAATATTATAAATGCGAAAGTGAGTTTATTTCGCTGCTTAACAACAGAAACGTTGTATACATCATATCATTTTGCAAGGCCAGAATAAATAATAAAGATACCTTATATTCTGAAGAAAATTAGCTGTTACCGAAGATAGCCAAACGTTTGAGCGATAATCGACCGATATTCACGCGGATGGAGCCGCAGGCGGAAGCTAGCTATATCGTAAGTGAATAAAGATAATATTTGCTTCATTAAAAGGAATAACACAAAAAATCTCTAATAATGATGCTCTTTAACTTTTGATTACGTTACGAATCAATATTAATAAAAATGAATGTTGCTAAGCGCAAAACTCGAGAACGGCTCGACCAATTTCTGCTATTTTTTTTCTTATTTATTTTACGGCACACAGAAAGTTTTAATAAAGAGAAAAAAATATAAAAATTGCGTGGACAATAGTAAAAACAACACTTTAACCAATTCAAATTCAATATTCATAGTTAAGACACGGCAACGTCTGTCGGGTCAACTAGTTTTCAATAAACTAAACATAAAAAGTGCTTCAATTCTTTAAGCTGAAACGGTTCAGATATAATTAACGTTTTAGTACATTTTTCATACAAAAATGTTTTATTCACCTCTGATAGAAAATAAGTAATTCGAAGGTGATAACTTAGTTATCTTTTATTCGTTACTATAGTTCATAGGTATACTCAACAATAATACTATATTTTTATATATTATACCACTAAGCGTTAAAAACAAACACCTAAATAGTGAGCCAATTGTCTCACCTTGCAATTAATTCACACAAAAAAAGCCGTAAAACATGACGTTTAGGCTTAGTTCAGATGGCCGCGCGGTACCGCGCGGTACAAGATCAAAGGAAACGGTGATTATCATTTACATCACCGCGCGGCACCGCGCACTACCGCGCGGCGTTCTCCGACGCGCGCAAGATCTTGAACTGCGCGGTGCCGCGCGATACCGCGCGTTTCAAGTTCCACGAATCTGCAACGACCTGTTCAGTTGAGCCGCGCGAGTTGAGACATACAAAACAGGTAGGTACTTTATTAATTTCATATTTTTGACAGAAAAGAGGAAAATGTAGAAGACAGAGCAAGTACATTAAATCACTGATATGATAAGGATAGCGATAGCCTGCGTACCAACCTACGTAGCTAATTATAGCTAGCTATCTATGCAACAGCAAGAACCGTTTTCTGACGCAGTTTAGAATGGGTAATGCTGTATCTACAGAAATATAAAATTATTGAAGCTCAATAATAATTTGGAACATAATCGTAAATCATAACATATGTACAAAGACGACAAAGACAAACACTCTACGAGAGTTCTCTACCAGCCAACCTTTGAGTGTTGGATATAAACTGTGGAGTAGCAAGGGTCCTTATATACAAATAATAGACACGAGAAATTATAAAGAAGGGAAGAAGTAGAAATAAGTACGGCGTAAGTTATTGGGATTCTTTATAAAATATTGCCAGTATACATACTAAGTAGTGGTATCTTAAATTTCACTAAACATAAATCTTTCAGCGAGACAGACATAATTTAGATAGAATCTTAAAACATAATAGAGTATGTAGTTCTACGTAGTAAGCGAGGCACGGAAAGCCAGTAAGTTATGTGTATAACACTCGGTTAACTTCGCACGATTATCTAGCCCCGACTTTATTTCAGAAGTTCGAAGACTTAATGTTATGAAAGCCGTAAAATTTACGACCCAATATGTCCCAACATGCTGAAGACATTAAATCGTGTACTAATTTAACGTGGTACATACATAAACGTACTTAGTGGTCATGGTATTCGGCGTATTTGTCACGGTGGTATGAGATTATGTTTTATTAGCTGTACACGGGTATTCGCCCGCGTATTTTATAGCCTTTGTTCATCTATGCAGCCTATAGTGAAGTATAAATCAAATAAAATCAAAATATCTTTATTCCTTGGACTTTATGAAGCACTTAGAAACGTCATACAAATTAAATATAAGAACATGTATCTAAATCATTAGTACTCTAAATCCGCAGAGCTTAGATTCACTTTCATCACACTATCTTGAATGTGAAAGTGAATTTAAGTGCCATTATAAGTGCGTATATATACATATATGTATTTATATCCACGGCATCAACCCATAATCATCCCACTGTTGGGATACGGGTCTCCCCGCAATCAAAGAAATTTAGTGCATACTCCACCACGTTGCTCAACTGCGGGTTAGCGGAGGTCAGTGTTTTCGTGCCGCCCAAAGTCCACTGACTTGGCTTAACGACTGTCATCTTATGACAACAACCTGGACCGACGGCTTAACATGCCCTCTGAAGCACGGGGGATCTCGAGATAAATAAACCCGTCCATGGACATGCTAGGCGTGATCGATTAGACTGACACATGCAACGCCATCGACCTCCTCATAGATTTTTATATAGGATAGTGTAAATACTTCTGGATAATATAGCTTTCTAATGGTGAAAGAACCATTATAATTGCTATAGTATTGATTTTGGTATTTCTTTTGCTATAAATGGAGATATTAAATACATTATACACATAAGTTATGTAACAAAACTATAACCATTATTATATTTTTTATAATTAAAAAGTAAAAAAAAAAAGAAAATTAAAGCACACAGAACGGCACAATAGTCTGCAAACGGAAATATCGCATTTTGCAATAGATCCAGTTTATTTTATTATATATAATTGATACCATTTGGTATAGTTCGTGAAGCGCTTTCAGGATCAGCAATATTTTGTATAGTTCAGATTACTTATCGTTTCCACGCTATATAATATCGAAGTATCCCATCAACTAACTGCGTTGTGCAACTTTCTGCCTATACCGCACTGCAGTTAAGCAATTAATCCGTACATTTACATATTGTATCCGTTAATCAACTCATTTACACTTTATCTTTTAGATTATACATATTCAGCGGAAATTTTTAGTATCTAAAAATATTACATGGCTACTGCGATTAAACTGACCACATTTAAAGTAATAAACCATAGCCATATTAATGCTCGCCACATGAAATATCTCTCGAGCGCCGATTTGAATGAAATTTGTCATGACCATATTATATCTCAAGGAATATGACCGACATTCATGCGGGCGAAGGCGCGGCTGAAAGCTAGTATTAATAATGTGAAAGCTTGTGAGGATGTATGGATGTTTGTTACGCTTTCACAGGTAAACAATTAAACGGATTTAAATGAAATTTGGCATACACATATCATGTGTTCTGGGTTAACACAAAGGATCTTTGTTACCCTAACCGAGGGAGTGTAAGTAGCTCACTACAATCTTCGGCGCCAAAGCCAACCTCGCCCGCACGTGGTACACCCTGCAGATAAGCGGACAAGGCTCTGGCGAAAGTCGCTAACCCGCCTGCCCAGCGTGGCGGCTTATAAGGCATTACTCTTCAATGTATACAAACCAAAGTATGTACCCCCAGTACCCGGCAGCCCTGCTATCCCGCGCCAAGGAGGCGGTATCGGTTTAAGAGGCTAGATGCAGAAGATGGAGGATCGTATTTGGTGGAAAGCTTTGGGGAAGGCTTATATTATTATACAGCAGTGTGTAGATACAGGAAGATGATGATGATTATGGAGTGTAAGTGATTCATCAATATCTTTGAACCAAATCCAACCGCACCTGCACTGCAATGGTGCACCCTGCTAACAGACAAACGAGGCTCTTACGAAAACAGAGGTAGGACATAGCGTGTTTTTTAAGCTGTCCGGATGGGGAAGTACCTCCACCTTACAGAATACCGCTGCCAAATAACAATTCCCTTGAGGGTTGTGGTGGAGACGCCCATTGGTGGAATGGCTAGTAATGGCTACTTAGACTTCGAGGTCGCGACTTCGATCCCCGTTCAAGACTAACATTTGTGTGCTTGATCTTGTCTGTTTGTCTTGGTCTGGATATTTTCTATGTAAGTACGTATTTACAAAAAAAAAATGTATTTAAGTACATTTATCAGTTGTCTAGTATCCATAGCACAAGCTTTACGCTTAATTTGGAACTAGATGGCGCTGTATAAATTGTCCAGAAATATTTATTTATTATTTTATTCCTGCGAGTGAGTGAGGCCATCGGAAGGAAGGAGTATAAGTTTTACCCAGGTAGTGGGTCCATGTAAGGTAAAGCCGTGGGTAGAAGCTAGTTTAGTCTTGATTGTTTGCGTGCTAAATCACTAAATACCTATAAGTTATTGTACCTTACCTATGAGTAAGCGGATCACGGATTACGCAATTTATGCCACGAATCTATCTATCATGTTCCTAAGGCTCAAGGGTGTAAGCCGGGTGCTTACTCGTGTATTTGCGATTGCCAAAGCGTGAAATTCCCAGTATTCCATAGATAGTAATAGTAGTGCTCTTGCCTATATGTTTGGAAATTACAATAGAATCTTTTTAGGATTCCCTAGCCAACAAGGAGCCCTTATAAATCAAATCTGTCCGTGCGTCTGTATGTTAAAATCAACGTCATATGTACACTTCCGTTACAGTTTTGCTTTTAAAGTAAAACTGTTACGGAGGACACTGAGGACGTTAGCGACAAGCTAGTAACCTAAAACGTGGTCGGTTTCTAGAGAGTTTCATATAAATGGTATGCAATTGGAATTGCAAAAACATCTTTGTATGGGATACCAAGTTTCGCTCGGCATTTTTAGTGTTCATGATGATGATGATGAGACTTAATATAAATTGACGAACTCAGTACTTTGACTCAGAGGTCGCGAGTTCCATCCCCACACAAGACAAATATTTGTGTGCATGAACATGTCTGTTTGTCTTGGTCCGTGTGTATTCTATGTATGTATATGTATGTATTTACAAAAAAAAACAACGGGTTGCACTCCGGGAGTGACGGTAGAAGTGAAAACTTGATTGCTTTATTTATCAGTATAACAGTACTATCATTTATGTGGTAAAATACAATATTCATTTATTGCGCTATCCTATACAAACATAAATTATTCAACGCTATCTCAATCGTATCGTATTTGCTTAAAGTTGGATTTTATAGTCTCGCAGCTTTATCTTACGAACTGTCATTTCGAAACTATTTCGAATCATTAAAATATTCAAAGAACTCTCAATCGTATCGCCTTTGCTTAAAGTTGGCTTTTGTATTCTAGCAGCTTTGTCTTACTGTCATTTCGAATCATTAAAATATTCAAAGAATTCTCAATCGTATCCTCTTTGCTTAAAGTTGAATTTTGTAGTTTCGCAGCTTTGTCTTACTAATTTTCGATCAGGACACGCGATCCTGACGCGAATTTAACATTTTTTACCCATCCCAAAAAGTGCACAACGCTGCTGAAGAAGTTTTCACTTCAAAAATATTTAACTAATATATCAGTTGTCTTGGTTTCCGGCAGATTATAATTAGAATCACTCCGTTTTTTCCCGTGGATATCGTACAAGGCGACTAAGGGAAATACATTATCAAATATCGATCAGGCCTCCCCAACCCGTTTGGCCAGCGTGGGGAGTGTAGGCCAAATCCCCCTTCCGTCTAGGGCGGACGAGAGAGGGTCGTGCTCCTGTAGTGGAGACTAAAATGGACCTGATGATGATGATGATACAAAATAGTATAGGAGGATGAGATTTTCATTAGTTGTGTGACTTTACGACGCTACCACACGCAGTGACACCTAATGCGATCTCACCTTTATTTTTTATCACCAACCAAGCTGTGCCCAAAAGGTATAAGAGAAATCAATGCCTACGAACCTTTATTACTTCAAATATTTTTTACATACCACTAAGTTTTCAAAAAATGTGAAAATAAATGTACGACCTACCTGATGGCACTTAGCCACTCCATACAAATATTACTTCTTTACCTATTACAACAGTATAAGTGATAGTACTATGTACAGTATGGCCACTCACTGCCGTTCTCTCATGTTGACCTCATCTCCCATCTAAAACAAATCAAGTTTGTATGGCGCCGCAATCACACACGCTCATTCACGCTCTGCTCAGACGTCACTGATTAATGTGGTAGTAAATGACGCGACATTTGTATGAAGTAGCCGGGGTGTACTGTTATATAAACAATGACGTTTGCGCAAAACGTGAATGAGCGTGTTTACTTGTGGTGCCATACAATTAGTCCGGTAAGTGAGGTCGATACTAGAGAGCGACAGGGAGCGGCTATACTATACGTAGTTCTTACTTACACTGTTTTAACAGTAAGTAGTCGTCGTAGCCTATGGACGCTCTAGGTACGTAACAATAAAAGAAAATCAAAACCGCCCACAAACATTTCGACTCATCCGTAGAATAGAGACCGATGTGATCTTGGAACAAAAACATGTTGAGCTAACTAAATAAGGAATATGAATTCTTCAGACATACGTTTTTAGAATTTTCTTATTTTTTTTTTCATACTACGTCGGGTGGCAAACAAGTATACAGCTCACCTGATGTGAAGCGGTTACTGTAGCCATATTACCGCTCGCAACATTAAATATCGCTCACGCGCCGCCACCTCCGGTGCCAACGCAACTACTTCCTTTCTTTCTCTAATTTATCTTCCAATATTTAGGAATATTTATCAAATAATGTTTATTCCGATATTTATCAAATAATTTATTCTGACATTAGCTCCCCATAAAAAGGCATAAAAATGAACTACAATATTACAGATCAGACTTTATTCTACGAAGGAGCCGATTTATTACTTCAGTTGTTAAATCTTTGACTTAAACATTGTTATTTCAAATGCACGCTATTTATAAATGTTTTTGTTTACAGGTAAGTTTAAAACAACGAAATGGAGGTTTCTTCTCGACTCGATGCCGTGGGCAAAGTACTTCTCTACGAGTTGCCTAACTTCGGGAAACTTGGCATTGAGTTATAGATTCCCAACTGCCTTCCAAATACTTATTTGTTTTGTTCAGCTCGACTGTAAACAAAGATATTCTTTTTGATTTTTCCAAAAGATATTTTATATTTTCTTTATATACGTATATGGTGATTTGAAGTTATTTTTGGCATACTCTGTAAAGATTTTAGACTTTATCAATTTTGTAAGAAAATAGGTGCCAAATTTTTGTGACAAATTATATTAAAAGAGTTGAAATTTATTTATAAAACTGAAAGTAGGAGATAATTCCTACATCTATTTAATATGTATAGCTTAATTATTACAATAATTTATGTAATGTCTCGATATCTTTACCTACAATTAAGTTTTATTAATGTCCAAATTGCGGCAAAATCTCAAATGTCCCAAAGGTAAACTAGTAGATAATGCTTTAAATAAAATAAATAAATAACCATTTATTTCGGACGTAAGACATCCATGGAAGGGTTAGTAACATCGAAAATCTTATAACTAGGTTAGTAACAATCTGTAGTGAATCGGGACATTTTATTAGGCAACGTACAAGTGAATTACAATGCAAAATATGTTTGCACTGTAATTCACTTCACTCTGCCAGTGACTACTGCTACCCAGTGCGCCTGGATGGGACAGTCAAACCGACCAGCGATCATTTTCAAGATGCTGTTACTGCTGCCACGAACTCTATGTAGTAGTGATGCTACTTTTTTACGCATTATAGCGTGAAATCCGTCTACGCGCGCCTCGGCGAACATCCCCGATGCACTACATCGTCGTGGCAGCTGCAGCAGTCTGAAAGCATTATTATATTGAACACGCAAGACGTTGTAGGTTCGTTTCGTATACCGCACCCACAAGCTGCTCGAGTAAAAAGACTGACAGTAAGCTTTAAAGAGAGATATTTTAATCCGTTTTGTACATCGAGCAAACCTGCGAGCTAGCATATTACTCCTTACCGCCAACGCCCTGCGTTCTCGTTCAATATCGAGATCGTCTTTCAGATCACCAGTCACTATATGCCCGAGATACTTAAATCTATCTACTATTGCTTTGTAGCATGAAATGTGTCTATTGTATAAAACTTATGTATTTGTGTGCAATAAATATTATTTAAATTAAATCAATTTCTGAAGTTTTCATCACTTTTCAAAAATTCGTTCATCTATAATGTACCATGGTGGCCATGAGCGGGCGAAGGAGCAGTGTTAGCTCGATCGAAATTCCGCTTTGTTACAATGATATATACATATAATAAAATTCTAACGGCTAGTTGAAATACTGGAGGACTTACTCAAAATCTGTTTTATGTCTTATGGTAAGTAATACCCCTTTTGCTGTGGTTCCTCAATTCCAAAACACACCCCTTACCATCGCCAAAAACATTGGGATTCTTGGAGTTGAAATCTCCAGCGATGTCCAGTTTCGTTGTCACCTGGAGGGGAAGGTCAAGCTGGCGTCGAAGAAACTAGGTGTGCTCAATAGGGCCAAGCAGTACTTCAATCCGCGGCAAAGGCTTCTGCTCTACAAAGCTCAAGTACGGCCGCATATGGAGTACTGTTGCCATCTGTGGGCGGGAGCGCCTAGATACCAGCTTGCACCTTGTGACTCGATTCAGAGGCGTGCTGTGAGGATTGTTGACGATCCCAAACTGACAGACGGTTTAGAACCCTTAAGTCTGAGGAGAGATTTTGCGTCCCTTTGTGTGTTCTACCGTCTGTACAATGGGGTGTGTTCAGAGGAGTTGTTTGACATGATGCCCACGGCCTCCTTCTACAGTCGCACCGCTCGCCATCGACAGGGAATTCATCCTCACACGTTGGAGCCTAAGTGGTCGCGTACCGTGCGGTTCCAGAGAAGTTTTCTCCCGCGTACGGTCAAGCTGTGGAATGAACTGCCTGTCGAGGTTTTCTCAGGAGACTACAGCATGGGGTTCTTCAAAAAGGGCGTGAAGAGGTTTTTACAGGGTCGGCAACGCGCGTGTGATGCCCCTGGTGTTACAGGCGTTCATAGGCTACGGTAACTGCTTTCCATCAGGCGGGCCGTATGCTTGTTTGCCACTTTAGTAGTATAAAAAAAAAAAAAAAAACGTTAAATAGAAAAGGAGTTATGAACAATAATTGTTTGTTGTCTAAAATCCACGCAGGCAAGTTTCTGACAGCCGCTAGTAATATAATAACATTGGAAATTACTATAGCATTCAAACCTATATTGTATTATTTTTACAGTTCTGTTAGTTAATTAATCTACCCGTGAAGGAATTCAAGAACAAGAGAATATTTAGTGCTTTAATATTCGAACAAAGCGAATGTTTCGTTGCACAAACAATACCTTTATATACATTTGCCGTATCACAAAGTGCCAACAATCGGTGCAATAATGTGCCCTGAATTACACTGCGCGTAGCGTTCTCTTGTCATCCTGGACTATGTATTACATTGGCTATTTTGTTTGTTCCTTTCCAATAAACTGCGTCTATTTTTCAGCCAATTTTTATTTATTTATAGTAGTTTCTGAAACTGTTGCATAATAAGGGTTCTTAAAATACGAGTGTGAGTTTATCACGAGCCGAAGGCGAATGTGATAATAGGTTCACACGAGTAATTTAAGACCTAATTATGTGCAGTTTCATACACTACTTTATCTAATCTCATGAAATAGATGATAATAATATGTTAATAAAACCATGAAGTTAATTTAACAGCTGCATTTCATACTTATAAATTCTTTTGCAGATTGAGCATGCGTGGTGCGCATGCGCGACGCGCCGCGCGACGTCGCGTTCTCAGATTATGTAGAATTTTTTTGCAAAGTTGCAATGCATTTGTATTGCGACCTACTGGCTGCTGTATCGCAATGGAAAAAAGTTATTTTATCTACTCTCATACTGAAATTTAGAGATTAAAAAACTAAACACAGAATCTTAATGTCAGTCTTTTACGCACAGGACATCAAAATAAATTTAAAAAGTTACTTTTAATACAGATCTTTATGGAAAACTGTATCGAAAAATAACTTTTTTCCATTTCGATACAGCTTCAGTCCTGGATTCAGATATATTAAGGAGGTTACAATGCAAATGCATTGCAACTTTGCAAAAAATTTGTACATAATCTGTGAACGCGGCACCGCGCGGCGCGTCGCGCATGCGCACCACGCATGCTTGATCTGAAAATGCATTTATAAGTAAGAAATAAAGCTATTAAATTAACTTCATGGTTTTATTTAAATATTATATCTATTTCATGAGATTACATAAAGTAGTGTATGAAACTGCACATAATTAGGTCTTAAAATACTCGTGTGATGCTATTATCAAATTCATATGTTAAGAACCCTTATTATGCTACAGTTTCATAAACTACTATTATTATTTATTTTTTATTTAACAAATATGTAGCAGGTTTAGGCCTACAGACATAAAGCATCTTTCCTTGAGCGTATTTTTTTCTACTGTAGTAAATAAATTCGTAAATTATTATTGTAAGAAATATCAAGCAACCGATCACGATCCACCAATTTTAAAGTGAATATCGTAGATTCTCACCGAGTTAATTTACTTCGGCCATTACTACGAAACAAAAGACGTATATAAATAGAAAAAACGCTTCTAAACCTATCATAACATTATTATAGCAGGCTCCAGGACAATATTCCTATTACATCAAACCCATAACACAACTGCCCGTTGTTTACAGCGAAGAGCCTTTATGCTCTTTGTCACCGACCATGCACTCAAGACGAAAATTCACCAGCAACATTGCTCATTCGTGCACTTTATGTCACCAAAGTAGGTCAAGTTTTTGTGTGCGGGCCCCATACGTGCGTGATTCACTATCTAAGGTCTCGCGTTAGATGAGAGGGCCGATATCGTCCTGCCATAAAAAAGAGCGGATCTAGGCCGGGACCCAAAGTCACCGCTCACGTCCCGTCACCTTTCGCTCTAGTTTATAGACGTATGTCCCCCAAACCACAATTTATGTCCTCGGAGAATACGTGGCCTCTTGAATTAATTACGTAATGTTAATTTTATTGCAAACATAATTCTTTTTGGGCGGTAATCCGAACAGGGGATAGTGATTGCTATAGTTTTATGTATCAAAATAAATATTTGGAGGGTTTCAAAAAGTATAACCAGAAAGCTGTACATTCCAGGTTTATAGGACGAGTCCGGTGGTTGAAACGCTAGCAATGGCTACTTTGACTACGAGGTCGTGGGTTCGATCCCTGCGCAAGACAAACATTTGTATACATGAACATGTCTGTTTATCTTAGCTTGGTATTTTCTATGAATTACATGTTTATTTACAAAAAAAGGTATCACTTATCTATGAAGGTATATAATTTGTCTTGGAATATTTATTTTGTAGTTGCAGATCAATATACATATGGAAAATACTTATATTTAAATCACTATACAATTTAAATGTGAAGTTGGAACGAATTAATAAAACGAAATAATACGAAAATGATATTCGAATTATTGCTGCACTGATACTGAATGCATAATTAATAACAATTGTTAAAAGATAATGATACCTATTATTTATAATACCAGATTTAATTCATACGTAAATACTAGCTTCTGCTCGTGACTTTGTCCATGTGAATGTCGGTTATCGAGCCAAACTTTTAATCATTGGGAACAGTTGATTTTTTGTATAATATGACGTATGACAAATTTCATGGCCATCAGTTCAATAGCGAGGCCGTGAAAACGCACAAACAAACAAACTTTCGTACTTATAATATTATTGTGTACTATCAAAAATACATTAGAGATCCAATTAATTTCACTAATTAATTTAAAATTTTTTTCTTCTGCCACATTCATAGATTACTATAATTCTCAGAGCAATACAGAACTATATTCTTAGTGGTCTAGTTATATCTATAAAATCATTTTATAGATATAACTAGACCACTAAGAATATAGTTAAAGTACCATTTATTATGATCAGAACTAGTAAATACTACTGAATGCATCAATATTCCTGTATCCAAAACATACCTTCAATTTATTTGTAGAAAAGTCAAACAGAATTTCTCCTTAGAAACTTGAGTAACTTTCAAGACACGTAAACTCATAAACATAAAAGAAAGCTCCGCTAAAATTGTTGTCCTCACAGATTTTCGGACTATTTTCACTGGGCTCTATCTGGCTGAAAGAGTAAGTAGGTATAAGGAAATTTTGTTACGTTTTCATTACAAAGTTTATAATAATATAAAGTAACAAAACTGTGTATAATTGATAATAATTTATGTTGGAATAAGCAATGTTGATTAAACATATACGTACATATTAGAGATCAGATGCTTACTAATTCCTTTTTCTTGTTATTTCAAGGTTTAGAAGGCACTCCAGGTGAACTGGCTCCGACAGCGTCGGACGCAGCACGTAGCCTGTACGAAATTATCTGCCTCGAGAGAGGGCGCCCCGAGCGACTCGAGGAAAATATAAAACGAAAATAACTTACGCCTACCTAAGCCGCATGTTGGCTTTTTTTCTACATTAACACGAAAAGGCTGCAAATAAAATGTTTATTTTGAATAAACATTTGCTCAGGTATTCTTTTTCTGTGGTTTTCCTGCAGATGCGACGCAGGCTCAATTTACTCAGCTTTTTTTGTAAATGCCTTTAATTATTTCGGCCGGCGCACAGCTCGCATGGACTCCTCTGATATTGAAACCGCTACTGTCTGTATTACAAAACATTCACAAAGTCGATGCGATATCTCGCTATCAGGTTCCAATACACTAATCGAAACAACGGTTCCACACCGAGTGTTCGGAGTAGCGGCAGAAGTAAGCAGTTATTAACTGGTACAACGCCCGTTCGTTGTGCACACATTTTCCGATGTGGTTGTACTAAAGACACGCATTTGTAGCGAAAGCGTGTTCCAGCCGTAACTCGAGCGACCTCGGACCGCACGATATTAAAACTATAAAGTGCCGCGCGCGACCGATTTTCCTGCGTCCGGTCCCTTGCGACTACTGAAACTCGCGGGCCCGCCCGACCCTATTCGCTTCTCATTACAACTTACCTTTCTAATTATAGACTTAGAATTTTGATTGTATTTTATTACTCCTATAAACATTATACGCTAAGGAACTAAGTTCTAGTTACTGTTACTCGAATACAATACCTAATGTGAAACGTGTATCATTTCAAAGATAATACTGCGCGCATAATCAGCTTGAATGTCTAAACGTATTACGTTGCATTGAAGTCTGTATTACATAATGAAGCGACGGTAATACGTTATAATCTTAAATGTTGCTCAATATCGCCTCTATAATTAGATCTGTGAATCCGTATTCTAATTTAGGTACAGTATACTAGATTAATAGAGAGTTAATTTACCCACAATTAATTTCTACCTATACGTTTGTATTTTAACTTCCATTTAAGACATTGATGTCTTAATCAAGACTATTATAAATTACTTAGTGTGACTTACTATCTAGATCAAGATAGTGTTTCCCAATTAGTGGTACCCCTCGTCGTCAAACCTTCATCCCCTACCATATTTATCCCACTGCTGGTATACGGGTCTTCCCTCAGGCGAAGGGAAAAGCATACTCCACCATGCTGCTCAACTTCGGCTTGGCGGAGGCCAGTGGTTTTCTTTGCTTAACGACTGTCATCTAATGACAACGGCCGGAACCGACGGCTTGACGTGCCTTCTGATACACGGAGGAGCGCGAGATAAATAAATCCATCCATGGACAGGCTACGGTCGACGTTGCTTAACTTGCGTGTTCGATTAGACTGCGTGTCAGTCTATAACGCCGTCATCGAGCTCTAAACGAGCGAAAAACTTATCGGGAACCACTGATCTAGATGTACCTATTCCTCTAGAGGGAAGGACTCAATGATCTGCTTTTGCATGGTTTATGGGCAACCTTCTCTGTATTTATATATACATAATATTCTGTGTATTTTTATATGCAGCAAGAGAAACGTTTGAGCATTACCATAAAACAAAGCCTTATATTAAACAAGTAAATATTAAACAAAACCGGTTAATTATTGCGTTATTTTATATGATTTCTCTCCCTCTCTCTTCTCATTTCCTCACTGCCATTCAGCATTCCATTCATAAAAACATCTGTGGTTGACTAGAAGAGCTCCCTCAAAAGAAAAAGTCCTCTTTTACAAACCATATCAATTGTCGTACAATTGGTATGGTTTGTAAAAGAGGGCTTTTTGTATGTAATGATTGCAATAAAGATGTATTTAACATACAAACAAAAACGATCTCACTTCAAACCTTGTTGAGTGTTAAACAATTCATCTCAAATATAACAGTGCTAAAACATGTTTTAATTTAACGCTCGTTAAACAAGGTTTTACAGAAATCCGTAAAGGTATACATGTATGCCGCTTACAAACAGATTTATACCAAAACCATTAATATTGTGTACACAAATTCTAATAAGGCCTCCTCCAAAAAAACTTTGGCAATAACTTGGGGAACGTAAATTAAAAACGACTTTCCTCATTCGTCGGCTAATGAGAGAATTTAATATAGAAAATATTGCCAAGAGAAAGTATTCAAATGGAAGATGGAAAAGGATATGCGTGTTTATGACCCTCCTCAGGGACTCGCACGGTGAACTTCTCGGAGTAAGTACACCGAAGCAAGAAGGGGTGAACATAAAATGACTAAGTTATCGCTCTCAGAAGACATATACAGTCGTAAAAGTCTGAAACGGAGCTCCTCATATGAAAATAATCAAGTAGGAATCGATGTTCGTTCAGTTTTCTTTTCGACTTTCTATCAATATGTAGGCGACAATACTGACGCTTTCAAATTACGGAAATTGGTCTGTCTATATAAAGTTCCTTGCAGAACGTACGGTATGTAAGATCATACATGTTCTAATAAAACTTTACTGGCAATCTTCTGTTGAAGGTAATTTTCATAAACTCGGACACACACAAGGCAATTATTGACTTTTACGACCCCATATACATACGAGTACATACGTACTATAAAAGTAGACGTGAAAAGCTTTTACGAAGTTTTTCATATATGCGGAGGTCACTGTATATTACATTTTTACTGTTCTTTGTACTGTACTTTGCAGCAGTTTTATAATTCTAGATCCTCTTACTAATATGTCATCATACAAGGTAACTTGTATGTGTCTTATTATAATTATAGGTCAGAAAAGGGTGTGCAATTGCGACGACTGAACGCATCGGCTTATTGGCAAGATCATTTATAAGACATTAACATATAATGTTAACATTTTCCAAATACATTTTATAACTATACGAAATATACACTAAAACACTCGTATAATTTTATACGTTTTATTATTTTAAATCATAAGCGACATCACCGTCTTTTTTATGAAAATATTGAGAATTTATATCAAAAAGTCGTATGTTTTGTCTTGCGTTTTTTCCTGGCAAGAATGTAAACCATCTCTAGGGTCTAGTCCACAAAAAGATAATAAAGTCTCTGCGACGAGTTTGATACACCTTTCTACTGACGGTGTGTGGTAAGAGGACCTTTGTTAATGGAAGTTCTGTCTTTATTTTGCCCAATCTAATAAATATTTTTTATCGCATCTACTTAAAGTCTTGATGGTGACATTTGACTCTTTTACTATCCTTTAAACAAACAAATTTTCGATAAAATTTCATTAATTTTATTATATATAAGATTAGAAAATATATATAATATTAATTTTGAAATCAAATTCAGTATTTTATTACACATTAACAGTACAGTGGACGCAAGATACATTGGCCAAGGTAATGTTTCTCGGGATTGCGTCGATGAATACCGAACAAAACTTGTGTCTGCGATTGAGACTTCCCTTGGACATGTCTCGAATTGGGGTAGATTGAATTTGGTATAGTAAAATCCCTCAAAAACATAGGTTTGAGCGTTTACCGCTGAAAATTTCCCGTTTATCTTAACTCCTAAATTGGAAGGTGTTCCCCTTAGTGTTAGTTCTAGCATTGGCATCTTAGGTGTCGACATATCGAGTGATGTTCAGTTTAGCGGCCACTTGGAATGCAAGGCCAGCCTGACTTCTAGGAAGATCGGATCAATAAAGACAGACGGTATTTTAACTTTAACATTATAAAGCCCAGTTTCGACCTCAAATGTCATACTGTTCGCATCTCTGGGTCCTGTGCGCCCCAGGACTTGCTTGCTCCATTTGACCCCATAAAACGAAGACCAGTTCAAATTATCGGTGATCTCAGATCGACTGGACTCTCTCTCTCTACACATAGACATGTAGCGTCTCTTTGCGTTCTATACAATGTAAACCGGGAGTGCTCACATGAGCTGTTTCATTTTATACCTACCGCTGAGTTCCACTATCGTACAACTCGCCATAAATTAAAATTCTATCCATATCATCTTGATAATTGATATGGATAGAATTTTAATTTATGGCCTACTACCTACCTACTACAATTCGTTTCAAAAAACATTTTATATCACAAATGGTGAAATTGTGAAATCAACTTCACCCAACGGTGTTTCCCAACTATTACAACATGGGATCCTTCAAGAACAGTCTTTATTCCACTTAAAAGGCTGACAACGGATCGGCGACCCATTGGTGTTGCTAATATCCATGGGCGAAGATGATTGCTTTCCATTAGGTGACCTACATAGTCGTTTACTCCGCTCTCATACAAAAAAAAACACAAACTCAATCTATTTCAATTATATACTTGACATAATTTGAGATTATTCAATGAACTCTTCATAAACAAGTCGACTGTAAATAATTTCAGGTATCTCTTAATTATAATTTTGTAACCAACCGCCAAATAAGTATTCGAAAATTAATAATTTATCCTATCTTTATTCTATTGTTCCAAAACCAACCAAACTTTGTGGCAAGTTCTTTGAATTTCTAAAAACAATAAAGTTATTCATTATTAAGCCTGACGTCAATGCAAAAATAAGCCTCTTCGTTCAGACAAAGAACAGTTTCAGATTAAAACTTCAACAACTTTAAAGAATATCAAGGCTCTTTGAGGAAGAACTTTTGTTTATTGTGTATTTATTTATGGGAGTAACGGACCCGATCGTTTCGTTTGTATCGGGATGCTCGTTCATTATGTTTCCGATGGTACAGCTCGAGATCTCCGATCTTAGATGGAAACGTTTACAAACTCGTAACTTTTAATTGCCAGTGTCTATAGACTTGTCTGTATATTTATTTGCAATATCTATCGTTATTGACGCATCGGTAAAGTTTAAATATTTCTTTCGTAACGGAAAAGTTTAATTGATAAACTCCCGTACAAACAGGGACCGTATAATGTCAAATAATAAGCAAAGAGCATACTTTTGAATAAAATATTGTAATGCCATGTTAAATTTTATATCAGGCTCCGGCCCTCAATATATACGAGTATATTTGTGCAAACATACATCCATCCGCTGTTGCTGTCTTTCAAAAGTCAAACAGAGTGACTCTCACATTTGTTACCAATTATTATTTAATATTTTATAGAAATACGACCTGGCTATTGTTAAGACAGTCGGCATTTGCATGCGTCGGAAATGTATATGTATGCGTGCGGCGTGAAATACGAGGACAGATATACAAATTCATACAGCAGAGAGTGACCATAGTGCCCGGTGTACTATTATTTATACCTTTAAAGAGATTTTGTTCATATATGCTATTTCGATCAATTAGGATCTCTACGGAATTCGATCATCTATTGAATATTAATCGTGTCGAAAATATTACCCAGCGTTACTCATTTGCGAATTGTTGTTGACCGAGGTTTCCAAGTGACTTAAAAGCCACTCATTTGTCCAAAAAGCATGATGTCATTAAAAATGCTGGCTGCGTCTGTCTACATAAATATCATCGGAGCGAGTTATTAAATTTCTGATCCACAAAAGGCGAAATGTCATCTAAACTTTCTCACATCAAAACAAAACATCAAAGATATTCGCTGATCGATTGTCTTCTCAGAGTCTTCAAGAGGTAAATAAAGGCAGAATTGGTGAAATGTCCATCAATAAGAGAAAGTCATTTTATAATAAATATATTATTTACTTTGTTATATATTGATTGTTTTACAAATGCTAACATCTACCCAGATGGAAACGATATATTGATTAATTCAAATAGATAAACCAGCTCAGATAATACCAACAGTTTACGACTGAAGCATTGTGCCAAGCCAAAGCGACGGGGATTTGTAACAAACCAACAATAGCCAAGATAATAACTATATTTGTACATATAAGCGTCCAAGCTCATTTTAAATCAAAGAGCGGTTTAAATTATGCAAAGCAAATTAATTAAGAGGGTATTATGAACCCTCGCGTTAAATAGTTGATAAAAATGTAGAGGTATTTCATATTTTCAAAGATTCTCCCAATGAACTCACACCTCTCTCTGTCACATACACACACACACATGTTTTTCCCTTCTTGACTATTTGTTGTATATCTTGGGTTGTTAAATTTTCATGATTAATATTTCGGGATATAATGAGGGAAAAATCGGGAGGGGCAAAACAAAATCGGGACCACTAAAAATTACAATAATAAACAAAGCCACAATATCCACTAGAAATTTAAACATAAGTTAAAATTACCTACATAATAAATATGGGCAGGCCATATTTGACGAGCTCGGTGGCGTAGCGGTCATGACGCGGCTTCGACACCAACGCTCGTGGGTTCGATTCCACATAGGACAAACATTTGTGTGCATGAACATGTCTGTTTTTCTTAGTCTGGGTGTTTTCTATGTATAATAAGTATGTATTTACAAAAAAAAAATGTATTTACGTATGTTTATCAGTTGTCTAGCACCCATAACACAAGCTTTGCTTACTTTGAGGCTAGATGGCGATATGTAATTTGTCTGACAATATTTTTATTTATTTATTATGTAGGTAATTTGAACTTAACTTTTTGCTAAACAAATACCAATGACATTTACCAAATACATTATATTTAAGGTTTTGTTCATAAAATTATAGTTACGTAAAGTACCTATTTATTTTAGGATTAATATATCAGAGAATTTTTATTTTTCATGACCTAATAGTAAACTTTATTATATATGTTTCACTAAAACTACTAGCACTACCAAACATTTTGAATAATAGAGATATGTCAACACCTGAGATACTAATGCTGGAGCTAAAACCTTCCAATCTAGGAGCTACGACAAATAGAGTCTTTTTTGCAGTAAACTCGCAAACTTGTGTCTTTGAGGGATTTAGCTGGATCAAATTTATCATCATCATCATCCTGTATCTCCCACTGCTGGACTAAATTCAGCAGTGGGAGATATTCTCTTCTGTGGTGGAGCATGCTCTAAACCCCTTCGATAGAAGGGAGGGCCCAGTGTCCCAGCAGTGGGATAAGAGTTGACGACGAATATCGATATAAAATATATATCAATAGCTCATAAGTAGCAACGATTTCAACAAATCGAGCAGGATCAAAATAGAGGAAAAATAAAAATAGCTCGGCGCCGAAACGGCTACACATCGCTAGGTTTCTTTTCATGTCAAATAGCAATGTTGGGTGTCGTTGACCGCGAGGCAACACAAACACAGCCAAATGACACGACCCACGCCACCACACTAAAATAATAGCAAACATATGTATATGTAGCTGTATATAGAACTCCGACTCTACCTGAACTGAGAAACTTGGTAATAAGCCATGACTTCTGAATGCTAACGCGACTTGCTCCGTTAAACTTTACTTCTGATAAAAGTTTAACAAACGCAGCCGCCTTGAAAAATAACAGCACAGTGGGAACTAACAAGTACCTACTTCATTCAATAACTTTCTTAACTATTATCATAAGAATATCTGGCAAAAGAGAAGTAGAGCACAGCATAAGTACTACTACTAAGACTGGGGAAGTACCTCCTTCTTACAGATTACCGCAGCCAAATAACAGTTCCCTTAAGGCATTTTGTGTTCCTGTGAGTGAGTGAGGTCACCTGGAAGGAAGGAGTTGCCGCGTTGGCAGCGGGGACGACGACGCGCGATATTTCATGTTGTGAACGTTAATATAGCTTCGGTAACCGCTTCACATCAAGCGCACCGTACGTTTGTGTGTAGTCAGTGACCTTACGTAGTATAAAAAAAATACTATCTAAATATTGCTTTCTAAGCCAACAAGAAATTTTTTTAATTACACCATTTTTTCGGCATGTTTCACTATGCCGGTAATGTTCATACATGCTTTGGTTAGCTCAAAACGTTTTAGTTTTAAACACTCGTAAATTGCACGATATAGCAGTCGTAAAATGAAAACCCGCAACCATTTGCATTCCATACAGTAGCTATTAAGATTAGCATGGAGTCATACAGGAATACGAGGGACGAGGGAAACAAACTCTATCACTTTTTTGTGAAAATAGGTTTTAAAAGCTCTTTTAGATGGATAAATTTTACTGACATCAATGTTGGCGCAGACCGTACCAAGTAGGTATTGCCTAGTTAGGCTTTTATTAAATTTGTTTTCTACAACAGTACTCTTGTAAAACCATTTTAATAAATTATATATAAATTACATAAATTATTATATAAATAGTTAATTCCGGCCGACTATCACCCTTCCAGGTGGCACTTATCCCATATAGTCGGGGAAGTTTTCACTTCCCCGCCTAGGTGGGACTTTCGCCTAGGTACTATAAGTACCTATAAACTATTGTTTATTTTATTTTTTTATTACGTCGGGTGGCAGACAAGCATACGGCCCGCCTGATGTGTAGCGGTTACCGTAGCCATATTAACGCTCACAACATAAAATATCGCTCGCGCGCTGCCACCGCCGCTGTCAACGCAGCATCTCCTTCCTTTCTGGTGACCTCACTCACTCGCAGGAAAACAACAACCCTTAAGGGAATTGTAATTTGCCAGTCTGGTAGCTTACAATTACTTTCCCTACCTCTCTTAAACTCTCTACCTCTCTTGTGAGTTTTTGTTAATATTTCAGCAGAGTACTTACTGCACACAAACATAGTAGTATGCACTGCAAATCCATGTTCATGCCCTCATATAGAACAAGTAGAAAAGTAAACTTATTTGGGAATGGTCATTGACATGAATGGCATTAAATGGATAGATCACATAGATACTGTTTGTAGTATACTAAGAGCAATTCTTTCGAAATTCTCCATTATTAAATACAAAATTCCATATAAAATCCTATAATGGTTTATAATTGGTGAATCTATTGTTGAATATGGATTGAGCTCTTATGGAATTACAGGCCACACACATTAAAACAAAATTTATAAACTACAAAATGGCATTCTGAAAGCTATAGTACTTTATAAAATTAAATTTAAAATTAAAAACGACCAGAATGGTCTATTTCATCATTGTAAATACTTCCAGTACAAAAAATATTAAATATAAGTTGTTGGTAGAATATTTCTGCAAAAAAACTTTCAACTTACAAACACTCAATTAATCACAACGCGGAATGCTTCCAAAAATAAATTAACTATTCTCTTTGTTAATCAGAATGGAAAATATGGTCTAGAATATATAACACCTAAACTCATAAATAGTTTAAATAAGGATCTTATTATAAGTCTGAATCCAAGAAATATAAAATATAAATTAATAATAAGGGTTCTTAAAATACGAGTGTGAGTTTATCACATGTGGTAGGTGAATTTTTCCATTTTTCAAAAAAGCTTTATTTCTTACTTATAAAACCATTTGCAGATCGAGCATGCGTGGTGCGCATGTGCGATACGCTGCGCGGCGCCGCGTTCACAGATTATGTAGATTTTTTTGCAAAGTTGCAATGTATTTGCATTGCAACCTGCTTAATTTAGCTGAACCCAGGACTGAAGCTGTATCGAAATGAAAAAAAAGTTATTTTTCTAGTTGTCCATAAAGAGCTGTATGGAAAAGTAACTTTGTAAATTTATTTTGATGGCTTGTGCGTAAAAGACTGACAGTAAGATTCTGTATTTAGTTAATTTTTTTTGTTTTTTTATATAAAACATCTCCTACGTTCATTTTTTAACTAACAGTAATATGGAGTTGCATGTACGAGTATAATGCAACATCCTGCGCTCTTCTGTGCTGTTCTGCCGGGTCACCGGGTTGGTTGTTCCCCACAAACGAAGTTAGCGATGGGGCCGGCCGAAACCGGTTCTGTGATTGTATTTTGATACCTGAGCTGCACACATTTACATTTACGTGCACTACCTACATATCAAATTTTATTTTTTCACCATCAAACATTTAATCACCATCATGTGAATGTTTTGTGATTCTGCACTTTTAAAGTTTGTGTTTATACTATTTAAATAGATTTGTAATATATTTTCATAAATAAATAAATATTCCTGGACAAATTACACGCGGCCATCTAGTCCCAAACTAAGCAAGCTTGTTGGTACTAGGAGTACTAGATAACTGATATAATACTTATACATACATATAATACATAGAAAACCCCCAGACCAAGACAAACAGACTTGTTCATTCATATACACACAAATATTTATCTTGTGCGGGGATCGAATCCACGACCTCGAAGTCAATGTGGCCATAATTAACCATTCGACCAATGAGCTCGTCTAATAGTAGCATTAATAATCTGTATTAGGAGCACACACAAACAGTGTGGAGCGCAAAACTCAAATTTTAACAGTGAATGTGTGCAGCAGCAACACAAAACGGGGAAAGCTCAGTCGGGAAGGTGTATGCACCATCCCAACTGAGCTTTCCCGCAACTGAGCAACGCATTGATTTTCTGCTATCACCCAAAGAAGGTGGCGTGTGAGTGCATATCATTTCTAGTATGGCTTTAGTATGGTTAACTATGACGACTTACAGAGATTTTTTAGGAAACATTTTGTCATTTTAAAGACGAGATCCTACAAAAGTATCCTACGTTCATCTCCATGGAATATAAAAAAATTCAGATATGGTAAAATATTTCAAACGTAAAAACAAACTACCAATAGAGTAGAATATCAATTTGAAACATTTATTATTACAAGAAATTAATCATAAACACGCAAAAGTTCAAGTACCTAAGCATCGAATCGTATAAACAAGTACAATATAAATCTGAAGGGCGCAATAAATGAAACTTGAATAATAAAAAAATGATTAATGGTCGCTTTATTTCAAACGATTAATTCTATGATATCCAGTTTAACTGGGCGAGGCCATCAAGACAAATTGAACTTCTAAAAGATAAAAGTGTTGCATGATTACTTGATAACAGATTGAATATTACAAAACATGCATAAACTTTCAATACATTTCGGTATATATAGATAGCAATCTATATATATAAAAAAGCGGCCAAGTGCGAGTCGGACTCGCCCATGAAGGGTTCCGTAGCAGCAAGTATCATAATAAAAAGTTACGATTTGTGACGTATTAAAAAAAAACTACTTACTAGATCTCGTTCAAACCAATTTTCGGTGGAAGTTTGCATGGTAATGTACAAATTATATTTTTTTTTAGTTTTATCATTCTCTTATTTTAGAAGTTACAGGGTGGGGGGGACACATTTTACCACTTTGGAAGTGTCTCTCGCGCAAACTATTCAGTTTAGAAAAAAAATGATATTAAAAACCTCAATATCATTTTTGAAGGCCATAGATACCCACACGTATGGGTTTAATGAAAAAAAACTTTTTTGAGTTTCAATTCTAAGTATGGAGATCCTCCAAAATTTATTGTTTTTTTTTTTCTATTTTTGTGTGAAAATTTTAATGCGGTTCACAGAATACATCTACTTACCAAGTTTCAACAGTATAGTTCTTATAGTTTCGGAAAAAAGTGGCTATGACATACGGACGGACAGACAGACATGACGAATCTCTTATAGATTCGTCATGTCTGTCTGTCTGTCCGTTCGTCGGTTCTGTTTTTAGCCATTTGGCTACGGAACCCTAAAAATGAATCCCCATTTCCCTTGGTCACGGCATCACGCGTGTTTACGCGTTTAGCGAAATAGGTCCAGCCGTTTGGCTGGACCTAATTCTTTTTTTGTTGTATTTGTTATTGTCAGGAGAAGGTTCTTTTGAAAGAAAAAAAAGTTGAGTGGAAAATTAGAAAATTTAAGAAAACTGAACGACCATATTAACTTTTCTAATGTAACTTTATGTCGTTTAACAGAACTGCCATTCATTTGACAGATTGCGCGAAACCAATTCAAATTCAATATTCATTGTTAAGTAGACAGAACAACGTCTGTTGGGTTAGCTAGTATCTAATAATAAAATGTACAACTGTCATGATATATTTTCCCTTTTAGCAAATATTACGGACAAAATGCCTATGATTTTAAAACGAAATATACACGTAATCGCATCACTAGCGGCTGCCGCCGATATAATATATCGGAGCAAGCAGATGTAAATAACATTTTCGGATTGGAACGGGAGAACGGATTACTTATGTATTCAACACGTTGTCTGTTTATATACCCGGTATCGAACAGTCGCCTACAATTCGACGTATAGAAAATTCCAAAAAGTTAATATCATAGGTATTTGTATATTAGACCGAGACATAAACCTTGTTCGTGAAGATTGTTTTCTCCCCTTTTATCTTTCCCTTTGTCTCCATCTGTGTCATCTATAGCTTTAAATTAATCAATTACTTGGAACGGAATGTTTATAAACGTCACGTAACCTCCAGAAATCCCTCCATTAGGCGTTGTTTACTTAGTCGATGCGCAAATCTTGAGAGGTCGACTCACGAAAATGCCCCATGAATATGCGATGACACAAACCGTACACAGTTTTTCCATTTAGAAACCGTAATGAAAACTCATGCACGCGCCTTATTTGTATTTCAATCAAAAGGATAGGTGCGTATTCTAATTTTTGATGAATACAAACATTGGATACGTATTGGAAAATTACGAATAAATTTATAGGAAAACACGAACAGAACTCTCTGAAAACAATTTTAATATTTCGTGAACGTGAGTAATGCCGTAGTAATTTAGACCCAATACATACATAGTATGACTAGCTTTCCCGTGTAGCTTCGCCCGTATAAATTTCACTTTTATTAACCCAGAGACGCGATATATGGGAACTATTTATCTTTAATAAACCTTAGCAATCATTTGTATTAAGAAAGATGACGCGGCGCTGTTTTATTTTATACATATTTATTCCGGAAATTGAGTTTATTTTGTATAAGTTTTATTAAAGTACTAGGCTACCTAAGTGTTTACCTTCATCACATTTCTAATTCAAACTGCTTAATAAATAACAGTGTGATTTGATTTGATTGATAAGTAAACAGATATCTATTACATTCATGTAATGTAAGAACTTGTTATATAGACAGATACAAAATTACAATGAATTTCAGAAATTTAGAAGCCTCCTAAAGTCATACTGCTAATTCATTACCTTACATATATTATATTCACATATTAATATTCACTTTTACGTATGTCGCATTCGGATTTTTAAATTAAATTAACATATTTTTCTGAATAAATCTCAGTAACACGTAAAATGAGAATGTATTAAATTTCACAATTCTGTGATTATATTTTTTCCTGTACAGCGCGCTAAACTACGTTTGTTCTCATAGTTAGAATATATTGTGCCAGGGGACATTAAGATGACGAAAATATATTGGTCTGCTTCATTGAGTGTTTGTAAAGGACCTCAAATAGAAGGCTATTTACGCAACATTATAACCACCCACATATTGTTGACTGTAGCGAAATCGCGTAAATTAAAGGGTCAACACTTACTATTTCTCATTAAATAGCACGAGTTAATGTTTCATTTAAATGCTAACGACTTTAGAATTTCAAGAAACTAGTATAAATTATATTTTGGAACCTTAGCGCAGAAATAGCCTACTAAGATATAATACGTGATTTGAATTTGAAATGGGTATTTTCGTAACTATTTATTATTATATTTAAATTGATTGTATGAAATGCTAATTGGCTGACGTACCAAGTCGAGTAAAAAAAGATACGAGTAATTTTCTGCGTTTTAGCTTAGCTTAAACCATGTAGGTATACTTATTTATGATTTAAAATAGGTTTTCTTTTTTTACATTGTAGTAAACATACAACTAGAAAAAGATGAGTATTTTTGTTTAGAATCATATAAATCAAATTTAGGATGATTTGTTCTAATAGGTATTATTCATTATTTTTATCCTTGTTTCTATAACAACTTTAGAAGATCAATCTACAAAACGTTCTTTCGCAATATCATTGGAATTAGCCGCCGGTCACGGACAAGATGGCAGTAGTAAAACTTCGTATCTATCGTAACTTTGATAGCTGCGTTCATGAACATGTCTCGTAAAAATAGCGCGCTGATGAACTTACTTAGATATATAACTACATATATTATAGTTATATTGACCCGAAAAGCCGACTAATTTCGAACCGACTGTTCCTAATAGAGACGGAAAAAATACCTTAATCTGCGTTCCAAAAACGACTAAATCCATACATTGCGAATGCAACGTAAGGATAGATATAATAAAACGCAGAAAGAGCTAGGTAATACAAAATTATTTTGCTACCTCGCCACATTCACGGTATATGAATTTACTAGTTTTTAGGCAAATAAGATTGATAATTTTATCCGTCTTTTAGAACAGGGAGTCTACCGCGCAACGTGAATACGATTACCATTTGGCTAAAATGACACCGTTCGTCCACTAAACGGATATCGTCGCACCGGTGAAACGATGTCCGCCGGTCTTCAATTCCTTTACCAGTGACACGTGTTCGAGGGATCTTTGAATGAATGATATGCTTAGACTTTGACATTTGTAGTTACCGCCGAAAAAACGAATATCGATGGGTGAAGATCCACCGGTAATGAGAACTGTCAGTTGAAACAGTCTACCTTACTGTGGTCGGTTTGAACTGAATATTCGTATTTCTACCAACTTTTGCTAGTTATTACTTATTTTTTGTTTCTATTTGTACAAATATTATGACCTCCTAAACGAATTAACAAAAAGCGGCTATGTAGTTAATCTATACGATGTAAAAGTAGGAGCGAGAGGTATACCAGCAAAATCTCTCTATAACCTGCTGAAAGACCTTGGCTTGCCCAGAAGTGCAGTAAGTTCTATACTAAAACGAGTATCTAAAGCTGCATTAGCAGGTTTATACCAGATTTGGCAGGGCAGGGAGAGAAACACAAGTGAAGTGAAGGTGAGTGTTGATGTACGTCGGAAAGGGGCCCCTTAAACCTACACCCGTGTCATAAGTCTCGGGATCTACTTGGGGTTTCTCTCTCTGCCACACGATGGACCTGGCACCCGCACGGTGAATCCATGGAAGCTAAGAAGTTCGTCTCTCTTTAAACCCTTCTACTATAGTGTATTGTGTGTGTGGGCAACTAATAAAACCCATGACAGGAAACTGGATACTTGCCAGAACGCTATGGAAAGGAGCATGATGGGAAAAAAGCTATCAGATAGAATCAGGAACTCAACCATAATAGAACAAACGAAAAGAACAAACAACGTTACAGTAATAATAAGAAAACTAAAATGGAAATGGGCAGGCCATACCCTTAGAGGTAAAGACAAATGGTCAAAGACAATAATGCACTGGTTTACTGGACACAGGAAAAGGAAAAGAGGCAGGCCATTTCGAAGATGGGCCGATGAAATAAGGGTTACAGCAGGTGTAGGCTGGACAACAACGGCAATGGATAGACAAAAATGGAAAAAGTTGGGGGAGGCCTTTGCCTATAAAAGGCAAACAGGCATGGTTATCGATGGAAAAAAACAAGTGGACTTGATACTGCCAATTTAAATGGAAACATGCAACAAATGTGTTGAAGAAGTTATTTTTATTTGTATTTCATGTAATATGTCTGAATAAAGGCTTTTATTATTACTATAGTGTGTTAGTGCAATATTGAATGTTTGTGTCTTGTAATCTGTGTTTTACACGAACTATGGCGTTAGCGGCATTGTCTGCTGCAGCGGAAGAGGAACGGCTCAAGAAGCTCGAGACCTTAGAGCGCAGGATGCTACGTGATAGCAGCTAGCCTATGCTCTTGTCAGAGAGCAGTTTTATTGATAATTTTAGGTTATCAAAGTCGCATTTTCTGACTTTGTGCAACGATTTGGCTCCGTTTTTGTCAACGGCCCAACGCTCATCAGCAGTGCACCCAGAAATCAAAGTAGGTTGATTTATCACGAGAGCTATAAAAAACCTGATGGTCGATGGAAAGTAATCACTGTAGCCTATAGTAATACAAAACAGCGAGCTTCTATTTTTTTTTATACTACTTCGGGTGGCAGACAAGCATACGGCCCGCCTGATGTGAAGCGGTTATCGTAGCCATATTAACGATTGCAACATAAAGTATTGCTTGCGCGCCGCCACCCACGCTGCCAACTCAGTATCTCCTTCCTTTTTTTCTGGTGACCTCACTCACTCACAGGAACACAACAACCCTCAAGGGAATTGTTATTTGGCTGCGGTATTCTGTGAGGTGAAGGTACATTCCCCAGTCGGGTAGCTTACAATTACGCTCCCTACCTCTCTTTTCGCCAGAGCTTCGTTTGTCAGTCAGCAGGGTGCACCACGTGCAAGTGAAGTTGGCTTTGGTTCGAAGATCTTGATGAACACCCCAAAACGGCACGGTCGCAAACACTATAATTTAAATAACTCAAGGAAAATAAATAGTTCGTTCGTAATAACATACATTTATAAAGAATTAAATCATTTATTTAACAGTAAGTACATATATAAAAACAAGAATGTACGTAAATCACAGAGTTAGTTTTAAACCACAGCATAAGTTATAATAGTACTACAAATAGTATGGCGACCCCACCTCGAGTCGAATGTGGAACTGCGCCGCCTATTACGAAAATTCGTTCGTAGTATATAATCTATCCTCAACTAAACTTAAATGGTAAAATGATTTATTTCTTATTTTTAATCAATACAATTAAACTATTTGTTTTTAAATTATTTTTTTCCAGTTTTAACAACGAATTTTACACATTATATCAATGTAATCGTTGATTTGACAGGTCAACATTTTTGGATTTTTATATTCCACAATTTTTATAGATAACTAATAATAATAATAAAATAATAAAATGTTTTATTTTCTCACTAATCAATACAAACACAACCAATGCGACAATAAACATTGGTAGTATCGACTGCGTGAGACTGGAGCCTATGAACTAGGCATAAGCCTGTATCTCAGCGCACCAGTGCTCACCTCTCGGTCAAGACGGAACAATTTACATACCATACATAAGTCACGGAACTTTAAGTATAGACAGGCACTATAAAATATAAGATACGTACATATAGCAGTTTGCAAAACAAATCAAAGGGAAGAAAGAACTGACATTAGATTGTACAATAACCAATTACAAAATGTGTGACATATTTGTTGTATCAGGGTAACTGTATTTAATGCAGTCTCATAATCACAATCATTCAAAATAAACGTTTAGAGATATTTATTAATACAATATTATCAAAAGTATAACATCTTACGTTACAGCGCAAGGTGCATATGCAGTCAACCCTAAGGCTTCTTCACACACATTTGCACAAATGCAGACGCGGTCTGTTTCTTGTATGGAGTGACCGGGGTGTGTGTGTGTTACAACATACGTTTGCACCCATCTCCGTTTTTATTTCAAAATTAATGTATTTATTAACAATTCGTATTATGCTAAACAACATTCTAAGCTGACGATAACCATACATTTCAGAATGACAATTGTATCTTTTTTATTACAAATATAATACGCTCAATTTACATAAAATAATTAGAGGAATTCCTCTGTCATGTATGCTTATAAAATACTAAAATAAATAAAAAAGGTAAATTGCGATTTATAAACTAAAATAGGTAAACAAACTACTTGGGCACGCTGTCACAGTACTACGTATAGTACGAATCACAAGTTAAAGGATTGGCGAACTTGCGGCCGCGGACTTGCGAAGGCGTTCACCAGTCGCTGCAACATTTGGTTGTTGGCAACAGCAGCATCTGCGAGGTCTTCGGCGGCTACAGCTAGCCGCTCCAGTGTCGAAGCAGTAGCTTGAGCTACCCTGTTGTTCTCTTCGGCTGCTGTTGCTAACCGGTCAATTGCATTCGCCAATCTATTTTCATCCTTCCGGGGCACCAACATTAAAACGGTTGCCTGAAAAAAAAAAGTTAAATTGTATAAACTTTATTGGTGCATCCTGAAACATAACACATACCGTTGTATATTTTTTCATTAGTATTGAAGTAATGATGACATTTGGCCTACCCTCTCCTTCCCCGGTGTATTTTTGAAATAATGTATTGTATGATAATAATATGCCTTGTTACATCAGATAGTCAGTGCTGTCATATTGGTGGTGTTATAGGGAATGAACCAAAGTAGAAATTATTGTCATAAGATTATTAGCACATAAACAAAGACAGGAAGAAAGTAACAAAAACATGCGTAAGCCTTGTTATACCATAACCCTGGCAGTCATTAATAGATGTAACTTGTCAGTATTTTTAGTTTTGACTAGATACATACCTATAGTAGGTACAGACACTTATAAGAGATACGTATGAACTGCCTAATGACATGGATTAAACCATTTCAATAGGTAGTCCACCTATTGTTTTGTAGGTATACCTACAGTATCAAACACAAATTATTTACTAAGATATCTGTACGTCTGATTCTCGGCTCCTGATTATATATCTCTTTTGTTGACTGTATGTTGTTTACATAATGCAAATTCATAACAAAACATCAGAAAAGTACTTACGTCTCTCCATTTTATGGGGGGTTTGGTGGTTCCAGACCCCACCGCGTTCAGCCTAGCTGCAAGTGACACCCACTTGTCGTTTGGACAAGGGTGCCGCATGCGAGGAAACACGCCCAGTTGCCAGCGCAGGATTCGCGTGCATATAATCCAAGAGCAAACGCTCTTGGGCATTTGATACAACCATAAGCGCTGGCATCTAGAAAAATATAAGTCGACCGTAGTCAGTCACTTGTACACTTCACCTCTTATGTTATTTAATTACAGATAGATGTTTAAAAAAAGCCGTGAAATATCACCTTCTTCAAATAATTTCAAATAAAAATAAGAATTTAAATGTAGGTTATGTAAACAAAGACACACAGTCTAAAAATACTTCGTTTACCACAGATTATAAATTATACCGCACTACATTGTAGTTTTGCGTTTAGTTGTGTTTAATTTGTTTTATTTTTTTTTATCAAAGTAATAATCACAATTTAAAATAATAATTTACAGTAAAAATAAAAACTATATTTTCTTAAAAATTATATATTATAAGTATTTCTCAAATTCTAGACAAGCTACAACATTATTACGAAACGCAGGTCTTAAAACTAGATAAATCATTCGTTTATGAACTGTCCGCACTAATACGTCTAGAATTTTGTCTATGGCGATACCCAGTGATTACCACCCAGTTGTCCAACGTTTCCCCGGTACCAATTGGATGAAATTCCATGGGTGGGAATGGACATAAATACCAAGAAATTGAATGAAATTCACTGATTTCCCCGGTAGGCCCCCAGGTCTTTTGTTGGCATGCTGTAATAGAATATCAGACGTAGCATATTATGATACTATATACTCGTATTTTGCATATTTACTACATTAAAAAAAGCTATGTTATCAACGCACCACACGCAACACACTCATCAACATAGAGTGTTCAATTGTGATGCACATATGCACGACCCCGTTTCAGATTAATCTTTAAATTCTTATTAACGGAGTTAAAAAAGAACACGTGACACAGCGCAATCGCGCTTCACTTGAAGTCCGACGGAAAAAATGTTCGTAAAACGTGTACGTTTAGTACGGTACAAGTCCCTAGCGGAATTTTTTCCTGTACCTCGGGAACTTTTGTTCTTCACAGACAAAAGGCTTGCCTTAAAACGATTTGATGAATTCAAATAAAACCTTTGCTGAATTGTTGAGCATACATCAGGCATAGGAAAACCCATGAGGATTCGTCGGATAGCCGAGCAATCCACGCGAACGAAGTCGCGAGCACTATATAAATTTTAAGTATTTTATATTATTATGTTTTATATTAATTATTATTTTATATTATGAGATATGCACAAACGGCTCTATACAAACGAAAGATCCTATTTCAAACTTTCAAATATTAACTAGGTAATAGGAATTGAAATTAGGAGGTACGACAAAATAGATTCGATTTTATTTACAACTAGCTGCCCGCCCCGGCTTTGCACGGGTAGAAAGTGGTATTTTATTTTCCTCGCAATTTTTAAATCTTTTCTCTCCATAAGAACCTTCCTTGTACATACCTTAACAAAAATATGAAAAAAAAAATTTGCAGAATTGGTCGACCCTTTCTCGAGTTTTGCACTTTAGCAACATTGATTTTCATCTATATAGATTATCATAGGCACGGATTTCGTTGCTTCGATCAAAATTAAATCTAAGTTTGATTGCGTTGAATGTATATATCACATTTGTTTTCTAGATAAGGACCTTTTGACCAATTATCAAATAATAATATAAAATATACGTAAACCTCTACTGGGATACATACTCTCCTTAGGGTTTAGGGATTAGAGCGTACAACCTGAAGTGAGAGGTGTAACCTTCGATCATTAAACAACTAGATGCACAATGGCGTACAAAAACTAAGCAAAACAATGTCCGCAATAGGCAGAAGATGACATAAAACTTACTTATTTATGACCAATATTAAAAGAAGCTATAACTCCATAACATGCATTGTAAATTCGCCCTTAGGCTTTCAGTTTAATATTTACAATTTAAACTAGTTCATAAGTGTTTTATATAAAAAACAAGATTAAGACAAAGACATTCATTTCAAATATATCAAATATGGAAGCGTTCGAATAGGTATGGTTAAGTGAAAGAGCTCCCAGATCGTCATTTGGGTGCTGTTTCGGTGAGGACGGTTTTTGGGTGTTGATTGTGCATCTAGTTCTAGTATAAATAATCGAAGGGTGTAAGGTTGGCTGAAGTGTTATGTTTTACCTGGGTGACTAAGAAAAATTATAAGTTATCTATTATGACATTTCAGATCTAGACGCGCCATAGGCGAACACTACGGCTGTAAATATTGCCTACAAAGCGTTTACTCAATACCTACGCAAAGAGAGGAAAGGAACGGGAATACGCATGAAGGCTTTTTATCTACAACTTTTCAATAATTGTTTTTGATTAGCTCTAACGTCTTGCAGCTATGGTAAATGGGCCGAGACTAAGTGAATGCCTCGCTTTCTTCTTTCTATTACATAACATTTTTTTTTTAAAGAGATCGCAAGTAAAATGTTTCTTTTTTGAATATCATATCAACAACAACAGTTGTCATACTCATTCCACTATTGGGATCAAGTCAAATTACACAGTACGTATACATTAACCGAACCTGAGTGTTGTCTTGCGAAACGAAACAAAGCGCATGATGAAGTAGACGCCACCACCCGTTTCAAATATTTACATTTTCATACATTAAAGATGTTTCATTTTCATACGTCTCCACATAATATTTTATGATACCTATCTAGAATAGTAAGTACGTATTTTTACAAATAATACATAGAAAACTACCAGACAAATACAAACAGACAATATACAAATTTTTGTCTTGAACGGGAATCGAACTCGCGACCTCACCGAGCTCAAATCATTAATTATAATTAATTATATGATATTATGTGGATACATTATTCATATAACTTGTGTATACTCATGTCGTATATTCCAATTACGAATGTCATCATCGTCGTCGTCAACCCTTTTTCATCCCACTGCTGGGATATGGGTCTCTCCTCAATTGATTTAGAGAATACTCCACCACGCTGCTCAACTGCGGGTTGACGGAAGTCAGTGTTTTCAAGCACGTAAAGGTGGCTTGAAAACACTAACTGACTATCATTTATAATATCGACTATCATTTAATAACTACAGCCGGGACCGACGCTTTAACGTGCCCTCCGAAGCACGGAAGAGCTTGAGATAAATTAACCCATCCATGGATAAGCTACGGTCGAGGTTGCTTAACTTGCGTCTTCGATTAGACTGGGATGTGCAACGACGCTAACGAGCTCCTTTAATTTATCTATATTATGATATTATGTGGATACAATATATAATTTGTGTATACCCATGTGAATGTAGAAATAAAAATATATTATGAAATATTAACACGCACTTTATTGACACACACATAAAAAAACACAAATGAAACTTTTATCATAGCTGTATTGTTACATAAAATGTCGTCGTCGACGTCGTCGACAACCCTTATTCATCGAATTGCTGGGATACGGGTCTGCCCTGAATCGATGGGGTTCACATCATACTGCACCACGCTGCTCAACTGCGGGTTGGCGGAAAAATAAAATGTATTGTTAAATAATTTTAATCACAGAGATATAAAAAACCCAATTCATAATAGCACTGTTTTATGCAACGGTATTAAATATCCTTATTGCCATAAGCACCCAGCCGCAGATTTTGCAGAGTTTTAAAGATGAAATCTAATGGGTCAAATTTTAAAGGTCAAATTTTAAAAAAAAGGTTGCACTCTGGGAATGCCGGCAGAATTGAAAACTTGAACATTAACGTTGTTCATTTTTGAATATTTTGGAATGGTTAAGGAATAATTTCGCACATAATGCTTTATTTATCAGTAATCAGTATATAAAAGTACTCATTTATGTGGTAAAATACGATATTCATTTATTACGCTATCGTACACAAACATGACAATTTATATTACATTAAAAATAAACAGCAGTTGCAGGCATACATTTTCACCACGCAGTAGAAAGAGAGGAGGATGTCACTACTACTCTACACTACACTACCTCTCCTACGCCGCGCTGGCGGTCTACGCTCCCTCCGTCTTACGAATTTTCGATCAGGCCACGTGTCCTGACGCGAGTTTAACATTTTTTACCCATCACAAAAAGAGCACAACGCCGCTAAAGAAGTTTTCACTTCAAAAATTGCACTCATGGTCCATTAATGACTTTTGTAACAGTTGTATACATAAAATAATAATTTGTGAGGCATTTCGAAGTACGAATTAAATTTTAATGACTCGAAATACGGCATGAAGTGTATCTAAAAGTAACGAAGCACTTGAACCTAAAAAAGCATGTGTATTTCACACTGAAAATAACCTCATTGTCCATTCAGCGCTTTACCCCTGAAAAGAACACGATTTGTTCTCATAAATAAATAATAACCCTGTGTAGTGAAGCGGCAAATGAGATTTGGAAACGTAAAGAAACAACTTGTATAGAGAAGTTAAAAATTAACAACGTTGGTTGTATTACGTTTGATTAAAGTTTGAAGGACGTTTTAGGACAAACGACCGGAGCATGAGCCTGATTGTTTCTTTAAGACTGGTTGAGTCTAGTACATACGATACAATTAATATTCAGCTATATATAAAGCAAATACAGTTACGTGTCGCTAAGAAATAAATGTAGCCAAAATGCTAAAATTACTTTTATAGAAAAATATAATTGAACTTCTGATGCACTGTCATGTATATATAAGTAACACAACAAATGACGTAAGTATCTTGCGTATTATGTACTATTAATTATATACTGTGGTATTATTATGTACAGTCATCAAAGGACATAAATAATCCTGGCCGAATCTATAATAATAAAAGGCTTTGTCCTCACTGACTGACTGACTGACTAATCAACGCACAGCCCAAACCGCTGGGTCTAGAGATTCCAAATTTGGCAAGTAGGTTCCTTATGACGTCTAGGGGTGCACTAAGAAAGGATTTTTCAAAATTCATCGGAAGGAGGTGACTGATATGGGTCTATAATTCGACGGGTCGGCACGACTACCTTTTTTGGGCACAGGCTGCACGTTGGCCAGCTTCCAAGACCTAGGCACCTGTCCAGTCAACAGTGAGAGACGAAACAGTCGCGTGAGTACAGGAGAGAGCTCAGGTGCGCAGGTTTTAACCACTATAGCTGGGGTACCATCAGGTCCACTGGCTTTGTTCACATCTAGGCTTTGCAGCATTTTACGGACCTCTTTCTGGCGAATACGTATATTGGACATGAATGTCTTAGGTACGGGCAGTCTAGGGGGTATTTTGCCAGTAGTATCTAGACATGAAGATTCCGCAAAAAGAGAAGCAAATAAGTTGGCTTTCTCTTTAGCAGTGTGAGCCAGTGTACCATCGGCTTTCATCATGGGGGGGAGTGAGGGACGGCAAAAGTTCGATTCGACCGACTTAGCTAGGGACCAAAACGCCTTACTACCCGCTGGGTATGAGGCCAGTTTATTCCCAATACGGCTAATGTGGTCAAATCGGGCCTTTTTTAGAGCTTTCTTACAGTTTTTGGCAGCTGCATTGAAGGCTCTTTTCTTCGCACTGAGATCCCCAGTCTTGCGGTTTCGAGCGTCAACCCATGCCAAGTATGCCTCGTGTTTGTACCTTTCGGCACGTACACACTCGACTCCAAACCAGGGCTGAGCTTTGCTAGACAAAGACACGTCAGAGAAAGGGATATAATATTCCATCCCCTGACGCAGCACATCCGTCACAGCGTCCGCACCGGGTTGACTTGAGACAGGACTGCTTCTCTCATGATCAGTTGTATGTAGTTTGCTCAGGAGTAAGTTCTCCTGGAAGCATTGCAATTTTGGCTCCTGGTGCGAAGGTGCTGGTCTTAACCTAAATGGTGTATGTTTGTGATAATGGTCAATACGAAACAAAAATAGACGCAAATCAGGAGTGTTCCCGTAGCGGAGCACGGGTACTTTGCTAGTTTAAAATAAAAATAAAAAAATAATGTAAAGATAAGGAAACAGTTTACATATAATAGATAAATTATTGATGTAAAAAGTCCATTCATACTGGTTTAAGAAAATTTTATTCTTAATTCACCGCTGAGCCTTAAATTAGGAATCGAATTTTTTAATCATCGATTTTTTTGAAAGAGGAAATAAAACTTCAGCTTAGATTAGTGGTAAAATTAAACCTAAGATCTATTTTTGGTCACATTATATGTCAAAGGAATTTGAATTCGATCTCCTTTAGCTTAGACAGAAAGTTCCTACGTCTTAGGCTGCATACAGAAAGAAAGCTGAAGACCAATTCTCGTAATTATTTTACAAACGGCTAATGAAAGTGGATCTAATTGAGATTTAACTATGCATTGATTGAAAATTGTATACTTCATTTCATTCGTTAATTCATATTCTTGAAGACACCCAAGTCGTATTTGTTCAGGAACGCCGTCAAGGGAAGTTGATTCCACAATTTCATCGTACGTGGCAGAAAGTGGCACAAAGTGTTAAGAACCGTACCGTGTGGTAGACGGTTAATCATGAAGATGGCATGGGTGGATTTTATGCGAGTGATACGATAGTGGAACCAGCGACTAGTATTAGATTGAACAACTGATTTGAGTACTCCCCGTTGTATATTTCTATCAATATCAACTCTTATTGAGAGCTGAGAGAGCGTACTCGTACAGTTCTTAATTTGTTTGCCTTTCGTTCATATTACTTCGATATAATTACACTTTAACAAAACTTTGAAGCTTCATATTGTGGTACGAGAACACCAAATGTGTCACTTTTGGGATTAATCTATCTATCTATATATATAAAAATCAATGCCAATTTTCGTTGTAATTTTATAACTCAAGAACGGGCTCACCTATCCAAACCAAATGTTTAGGCTTTGTTCGGACTATTTAGTAGATGGTTTAGGTGAAGTTTGCACAAAATCGGTAGAGCGGTTCTTCATTTATCACATTTTTTGTAACAAATGAATTCAATAAATGGCGGATCATTTTGTTAATGGGGATTTTGCTGTCAAATTGAAACTTTTTTCAGATGGGGATCGTGCTGTCAAATTGAAACTTTTTTCAGTGTTGACAGTACAAGCATGTTGTTATGTCATTCATGCGGTCATTTCATTTTGGACGTGCTTCGACTTTTTGTTGCCTGTTCCAGAGTCGGTACCCCGACTAGGGCAGTTTGTTTATTCATGCTCAAAATAGAAAAACAAAAAATATTGTTTATCCAAATGTTTTGGATTAAGTTTTAAAATAGCTAGCAATTAATAAAATATTTTTTTGTTTGAATAAATGAATTTGGTGTTTTTTTATTTTATTATTTCACTTTATACGTAGCGAAGCACGTACCGGGCCGCTAGTATAATATAATACAACACAACACAATACATAACAGTACAATACAATACAGTACAATAGGTACAATACCGTACAATACAGTACAATAATTGTATTGTACTGTACAGTACAATACAATACAGTTCAATACAATACTCTTTATTGCATCAACAATATAGATATTACAAAGGACAGGATTAATACCGGATTGAAACTGAATTTTGACTAAATTTTATTTGAAGAGAATTGCGCCAATCTAAAATGGCATATGCTGCATCAGATCGGTAAATCGATCTGATGCAGCATCTCTTACTGATGCAGCATCTCTTACTACTGCAGATCTCTTTTACTGACTGTACCAGTGAGTCTATCCAATACTTGTGCATTTTGACAGAAAAACTTTGCTAGCCAATAGTTTTGCTACTCGAAAATATTAATATATCAACCCACGCGACGCCTACGATCCAAATCCGGCTTACTTGTCCATAACATGTAGATCCACTTGGATTTTCTCCTAAGGCGAAGCATTCATGAACCAAATATTCCATACTGATGATACCTAGTATTTTATACGAAAATAAAGGCTGCGCCTGGTTTTTACATCATAAAAAAATCAAATACCTATTTAAAAAAAAACGGAACTATAATTTTGGAGAGTGTGCTTGTGTGCACAACAAACATATATAAGAAATTTATAGGGCTTCCGGGACGAATCCCGTATGCCTATGACATATAAAAGTCCTTTTTTGGGGTGTAAGTGGTTTTTCAGCATCTTTAAACCAAAGCCAACTTCACCTGCACGCGGTGCACCCTGCTGACTGACAAACGAAGCTCTGGCAAAAAGAGAGGTAGGGAGCGTAATTGTAAGCTACCCTGGGGAATGTACCTCCACCTCACAGAATACCGCAGCCAAATAACTTAAGGGTTGTTGTGTTTCTGCGAGTGAGTGAGGTCACCAGAAAGGAAGGAGATGCTGCGTTGGCAGCGGGGGTGGTGGCGCGTGAGCGATATTTTATGTTGTGAGCGTTAATATGGCTACGATAACCGCTTCACATCAGGCGAGGCGTATGCTTTAAAAATTGCGTTTAAAAACCTTGCGATTTTTTTTAAAAGTTACTTTCTAGTAACTATTATTATACTAAACTGGGCCGCAATGAAAGCGGGTCGGTAACAAAAACATCAATAACTTCCAAAATATTTTAGCTAGCTTTATGAAATAAATACTGAATTAAAGTTTATTTCCTTACAAATATAGGCAGAAGTAAAATCTTTTTATTTCTTTTTGATGATTGTATTAAAACATAAATAAAAAATAAAGACGATTTCAAAAATTGATGTTTTTGTTACCGACCCGCTTTCATTGCGGCCCAGTGTATATTAAAGTATTCGTGTAACGGCAACTGACAGAATCGTTTCAGAAGTTTCAAAAGTATCAGATAGTCAAAAATTACATTCGTTCGAATCAATGATGTTATAAATACTATAGATATGGCATACCCATACTAAATTGCGTCAGAAAACGATTCCCGTCGCCTGGTAGATCTATGAGTCGCTGTCTTTCTCATCTCGGCGCTGATACTTGCTATCTCTTTCCTCACTGAGTACGTAATCGGCGCTATAGCATCTTTTTTTCTTGCATAACCTAGAATATGCGTTAACCAACAAATATTATTGTGCACTTTAGTGTAATGTGATCACTTGGTGTCTATTTACTTTATCAACATAAATTGTGCATTTTTATTATAGAGAAGACGCTTCGATCATTAACAGTATTAATGATCGAAGAGAAGACGGCATTTTTACCATTTTTCAATTAACTGTCACCAACGCCAGTTTTGTCGGCTTGCTTGTGGCAACAATTGTGAGGTGCGATGGTTGACTCACTATTCGTGTGGACGTTTTTGATGCCTGTGGCATATCTATAGTATTCATAACATTATTGATTCGTATAATTTTCATGCCTGAGAAAATTTCAGATCCCTGCCTTCAAAATCGTTTTAACGATACCAACTTTTGGTATCGTTAAAACGAATCCTTGACGATGTATATTTAGGAAATTGGTGGAATAGGGAGTGCACAAAAGATCCGAAGAGGGTCGACGTGCCACCGGTGTTGCAACGCTAGGCCCATTTCAAGATAAGATAGGTAATTGATGTAACCAAGTAGCTCGTTTACAGACGCTCTATGAAGTTTTACGTTATACAAAATATTGTCAAACATACTTTATGTTTATTCTATGGCAGGAAATAACATGTTTTGCAATTTCAATGGAGCGTAACATGAAGTAGGAGTGGCGCGACGACTTCGCACAGCGATTGGTACCGGCGGTACTAGAGGAAGCGTGATTTGTATTTGCCGTCGCCAGTTTTTCCGCCGTCCGGATGCACCGCGCCGCTCAACACTTCAGTAGATGTAACGAACCATTCGCAGACGAACCATCCAATCGAAATATTTACCCGAATCATTTGTTTTATTTATTTTCTATTTCATCGAATGATGCGATGTTTCGCAAAGCAATCAGCTATTCCTTCATTGAATATTAAATTGTTTCAGTTTAAATATTCATCGGACTGTATTTCATATTAAACAATACAATAATAAAGGTAATCTAAGATAGACCAGCTTAACAGCGACTGGTTTATTAAATATCTTATACATACAATTTGGGATTAAATGACCGTACCGTCGTCATAGAATTTAGAGCCTAGGCCAAACTCATCTGCAAGTGATGCGCCCTACCCTGTCTAGCAAACAAGGCTCTGGTGAAAGAGAGATCGAGCTCGACTAACGAAGTACACCATTCACAAAGTTTAATAAGTTAACGAGTCTGTGCTCGAATGGCTGGCAATGGCCACTTTGACACGGAGGTCACGGGTTCGATCCCCGCACATGACAAACATTTGTGTGCATGAACATATCTGTTTGTCTTAGACGAGTGTTTTCTATGTATTATTATTATTTATTTACAAAAAAAATATTTATGTACAAAAAATATCTATTACCCATGGTACAAGCTTTGCTTAGTTCGAGACTAGATGGCGCTGTGTAGTTTGTCAAGAACTATTTATTTAATTTCAATCAGTGGTATTCATGTAGGAGATATCTTGAACTCTCTGATATATATGAGGTCAAAAGGTCAAAACTAAAGTCACTAATATTCGCTAGCTTAGCAAAGAGGGCTAAATGAACGTAATTAACGAAATTTAATATCAAGTATAAAGTTGCATTTCGTCCAACCCTAAGTTCACGGACTTGATAACTTCATTTACTAAAAAGTTATTTCAGCTTTGCGTTATTAAATATTAACCAGACAATATTTATTCATCTTAGCTTTCATTAATTACATTCCCTAAAAAGATTATGAAGTTGCTTTGTGAAGAGAAACAAATAAGCCTTTATGAGACGAGAAATTTTAATACCATTTGTTACTTGGCGATGCAATAAATTATTTGTAAGACGTTTACGACTGGTATTTTTCCTCATCGGGATATTGCAAAAAAAAAACAGGCCGCATAATATCCGTTTCAGTTATCTACTACCTCTTACAGTTTCAGTAAATGTATTTTTTTTCTGAACCCAATATTCAATCTAAAGGTATTAAATTTTCTGCACTTCAAAAACTTTAAAAAGCTATACCAAATGATAGAGGACTATCAGATATAAAATTGATTGAGAGAATTGACACGAAACCTAGATATGTAGATTAGCTTCCTATAATCCCAACCAAGACAGACCGCTGTCATCTCACGTTCAGTTCATTCTTTAACCAAGTTACTGGAGTCTAATGCCTATACGCTTTTGTCTCCGCAACACGTTTCCTTTGAAAACAGCTTTTTGAGTTTGGCATCTTTCCCGTTGTCCTTTCTTCCACCGTGATCCTGTACTGGGCGAAGATTTTATCACGAGTTTTTCTTGGTTCACTAATTTGTTCATTATTTCCGGCCTCGTATCTGACTGTACATGAGTATTCGTTTTAAAAATGCTTATGAATTCCGATTTTGATTCTGCTGTCTAGATACTAACAGTTTGTACAGGATGACGGAGGATCCCGTAATGTTCAGAGTCCAATTTTTATACAACGTACTCTGTGGTGCAGTATTTGAATTTTGATACTCTCTTTACAGTCAGAATTCCTCGTGCAAGTTCTTTCGTTTACTGTGGGTGTTGAATATTCTCGTACAGATATTCGGCTTTATCACGAAGTTTTTAGACTCACCGTTCGTGATTTGGTTTACAACATTTCAATAGCATTTCGTAGTTCATCGCTCATCTTTCTAAAACTGACATGAGCAGCTTAACGCCTGTAAGGTTTTGATTTATAGGGAAATTGGATATCAAATCATCAAGCACACGCCATTTATGGGATTTGCTTAAAATCATATTCAATTGAACTTTTAGTTTTATCCGCATCACAATCGTATGGGACATATATTTCTGTCTTGTTTAAGCTCGGACGTGGCAACTTCGAAATTGTCCGGTGAAAAAAGCTGGTATTTTAAACTGCATCGTATTCACACGAGGCATTGTAGGTGGCTGAATGCCAAATGAGTTTTGTGATGGAGCCTCGTTGTGTGAGAGTCAGATAGTGAACTACGTCGCGTCGCGCCTCCTTCGTAACACGCAATTTTTATCGCCTACGTATTTGTTACACGTTGCTAATATGCCTAAGCTGAAGCCGATTCCTGTTGATTTTTTTGGCTTCGATAATCAAACTTCAGGATAGTTACCAGCTAAGCTCAACATAATTATCAATAATCTAAGCTGGAGTTTGATTTTTATGCCCAAAAAATCTGATGGAAATCGGATTCAAATTCGGCGGTAGGGCACTTGATATGTACGTTTTAACTAATACCAGTACTTAGATAAGCGAGTTTCGCTCAGAGTTCATTTTTTTGTAGGTCATCGAGTGACTGACAAACATGTTATTTGCTAATTTAGAGCGTATAATGCCATACATTAATACCTAATTGATTTTTATTATTATTCTAATGTAATAGGCGCTAACCACCTACTAAGTACGGGCATTGTTTATTTATCTCTAGGTAGCGGATGCAAGTTGTTGCTTTCTCTTTTAATTATTGTTTTGTAAATATGATTTCATTTCATACCATTGATGTATTATGCGTACAAACAATATCTCTATTAAAAAAGTTAACAAACTGTCCTTAAATGCTAAAAAATGCACTACAAAATGGGGCACGGATGGCGCATAAGTTTTTTCTCGTTTGTGTCATAAAGCGTAGAGGTAATTTCGAGCGGGTGCAATTTATATTTTGCAGCGAACAGTTCCGCGTGTCGGGACAGTGAATAAAGCCTTCGCCACTTGCACCCACTCAACTATTCTATACAAACGTGCACCAATTTACTTTGAACTATAGTTGAATGCAACCTTTTTAAAAATCTACGTCAACACTTGAATAAAGAACTTAATTTACTCGATGTCATGGAAGTAATACGTAGTCTCGTTGTTTAAACGACACCCATATTTAAACTAACATGGCATTCCTCTTTATCGACACGTTATGTATAAGTCTAGCTTATCATTATTTGGTATTTTATGTCACGTCCAAAAGTTTATTTAATTGCTCTGTGTGTATTCCTTATAGTTATATAAGACTATAAGGTGAATATGACAGTATTTGAATTGTTTGTTTAAATTCTTATTTTTCTTTTATTTGTTATCATGTTTTTTATACAAGTAAATTTACATCGCTTTACTTGGTAATTGATTTATTTATTCATCGCATTGCGTTGTTATTTACAACTTCAAATCAATTACAAATTCAAGATCTTGTAACAGGGGAAATAATTAATGATATAGACATCTATTAAATTTATTTTTATTTTTATATCTATAGCAAGTGGAAGAGATAAAGGTAGAGTGTTTAAATTTAATGATTAAAGCAAACTCACAGTATAAAGGTTTCAATCTATCTTTCGTACACAATCACCGACGGCATAATATACCTACTTTATAATTTAAAATTCGATTTAAGGTTTGAAGTGATTGTTTCGTTTTTATGATCTCGGATAGTTTAGTATATTTTTTTATAGACATTGAGTTGGGTCCAGTACTATGAAACGTCAATATTGATGGAACCTGGAGTAATTTATTTTTGTTGCGTAATCCATAACTGCGGGAGACATCACATGTAATGTTCTGGAAAAAAGCCGGACGTTTCCTCGTGAATTTACATAATCCCAATATGCGCACAAGTGTCCGAATCTCACTTTGTCAAAGGTACTTTACGGCTTTTCTTTTGATTTATATTTTCTAATATATTGAATATCTTTGGATACATATATCTATCATCATCATCAGGTCATTTTAGTCTTCACTACAGGAGCACGACCCTCTCTCATCCGTCCCAGACAGAAGGAGGATTTGGCCTACACTCCCCACGCTGGCCAAACGGGTTGGGGAGGCTGATCGATATTTGATAATGTATTTCCCTTTGTCGCCTTGTACGACATCCACGGGAAGAGACGGAGTGATTCTATTCTAATCTGCCGGAAACCACACGACGATATATCTATATGTACCTATAAAGTATATGTAGCTGTAAAGTTCAAACTGTCGGCGTAATATACGCATGTTATCGACGTGATCAAAGTGCTGACGCCTACATTTTTTAACCTGACGTTTTTAATCTCGGATCAGTCAAATGGAGATTCGGCCATCCCTTTGAAAATTCTTTTTTAATGCTGACTGATGGTAATTTGATACGGCAATTAATAAATGTCCATGGCGTTAAAGGAAAGAGAATATGACAATAGGAATGTTCGGTTGATGGCTTTTCAAATATACTACGGATTCGTCCATAACTTTCATAAATCGTTTAACCTACTTTTTACATTACGTGAACTACTGCATATTTTTGTTTTGTGGTAAATTGTAATTAAAATTTCATTTTCATGCTCAAAAAAGAATGTACAAAGGCGGACTTAATGCAACCATTCTTCATCGAGTATCTTTAGGATGATGCAAAGATAGGACATGGTAAGTGCACAAGGTGAATAATAAATCAATGACATATTTAATCACAAAATATGTAGATATGGAACAATACTGTTATTTATAACAATACATAATATTAAATAATAATTTACAAGATAAATGAAAAATATATATGAAAATACATAAATATAGATAAATATATCCGCCAACACGCAGTTGAGCAACGAGGTGGAGTACACTCTAAACCCTTTCGACTGAGGGGAGACCCGTATCCCAGCAGTGGGATGAATGAGGGTTGTCGACGACAAATATACAGTAGTGATAGCAGGCCCCATAGCAAAAGGAGAAGTACGAGTAAGTATATCGGATATAATACAGAAGATGGAAATAGAAGAGACATGAAAAAACCATGAAAATTGTACATAATACGCAAGTAATTTAGTTAATTCGTACATATTACAATGACAAATTATCAGATCAATATAAATTATGATATGGCCAGATGCTGAGTACAAAATAACAAGAATAAATAGTATCAACGTGCCACAGCATCACTGGAGTGCCATTCGTTTGCATAATGTTCACCTTTTCACGACTGTAGCATGAACTTTACATTTCAACAACGTCGAGTTTCTCATGAACCCTAAATAACATTGTAAATTAACGTAATCTTTAGCTTAGATTTTAATGACGCTCTCATCTTAATCTATATACCCCGTATTAGCATAGATAATCCTGGACATATAGAGAAATAGATTATCAACGTCCAACCAGGGGCCCTACCGCCGAAGCTGAAGCCGATTACCATCGGATTTTTTGATTGCAAAAATCTAACTTCACCTTCAATTTATGCTAATAGCAATAAGCTTAGCAGATAGGGTCGGAGACGCTCTACCTATTAAACAGAAGACGTTTATCACAAACTCAAACAGAAGTCCGATTTTCGCATTAAAAAAACCCGATGGTAATCGGCTTCAGCTTAGGCGGTAGGCCCCCAGTCCGCACTGCGCATTTCTACAGTCAGTTAGGGATTTAAGTGGCTTACCATGATCTTTAAAGCCAAAGCCAACCACACATACACGTGGTGCGCTCTGCCAACTAGCGAAATAAGCTCTGGCAAAAGAGAGGTAGTGTACAGCATATTTGTAAGCTGCCCGACTAAAGTCCATCAACCTCACAGAATAATTCAGCCAAATAACAATTTCCTGGAGGGTTGTTGTGTTCCTGCGAGTGAGGTCGCCAGAAAGGAAGGAATTATTGCGTTGGCAGCGAGAGTAGCGGCGCGTAAGCGATATTTCATATTACGAGCGTTAATATGGCTACGGTAACCGCTTCACATCAGGTGAGCCGTATCGGTTGTCTGCCATCCAAAGTAGTATAAAAATAAAGTCGCGCTTAGTATAATTCCAGTATAAACGGGAACAATAATGCGATGAGCGTTACTATTCCAGTATAAACGGGCGTAGTGTAGCGCTATCTGTACTCATGTCCATCTTATATTTGAACACTCTGCACATGTAATGTAATGTAACATTATTTGTTCTGTGCCACAGCTACAATAGCTACAATCTATATAATAATATGTTGGTGTAAGAGCATCGATTTAGAACGCTTGTATCCGTGGAGTTCATTTGCTGCTCATCTGTATGTCTGCTGGAATTAGTAAGGGTGTATCAGGCAAAGTGGGAGAAACAATTTTGCTATAAACTAATTTCAGAGAGAGAGGATAGCAATGTTCACTTTGACTTCGGGGTCGCGGGTTCGATCCTTCCACTAGACAAATATTTGTGTGCATGGACATGTCTGTTTGCCTTTTTTGGGTGTTTTCTTTGTATATAATACAGAAGATGAATTATTTGTATGGATTTACAAAAAAATGTGTTTTAGTATAAATATCAGTTATCTAGCTCCCAGAGTACAAGTTTTGCTTAGTTTGGGACTAGATTGCAGTGTGTCCAGGAATGATTATAGTGCTCGGTCTGTATTATACGAAATTATTATTATCTTTTCACAATTTACGATGCTGCGTTGATCCCGTAGTAAAAAGTGCATGATGGATAGACACAGAACATTGAAAATAAATATAATTCTTTACATTCTAAAAAGTTAAGAAGTACTCGTGTTTAGGTACACTTAACAAGAAATAACGATTCCGCATTGATGAATCTGTCATTCAATGGTCAGCTCCCAAGGGATCCACGAGCATAACGTAAACATCACTACTAACAACGAACTAATTACTTCTTAGTAGCGCACGGCTTCATACGTGATATAATTACATCGTTAGAACAAAGGGCACAGTCTCATTAAGTCGCAATTCGACTACCACGTCTAACAGAATAGAATAATCGGATTAACATAAACGGTAGCGAGAATACTTATTGGTTCACCAAGACCACGAGTGACAAGTTATTAGGTTGTCACCAACAACACAATAACTAAGTACTTATATTCATGATTGGTTAAATGAATTTATCTTTTGCACGTACGTATGTGCCTAATATGAATTAGGCACATACGTACGTGTGTATCTAATATGTTGTGTTATATAAAAAGGAAAGTGAGTGATTCGCTCACCGACTCTCAACCTCAATTTTCTTTATGCCACACTTGATACAAGAACCTGGGACCCTACCGTCGAAGCTGAAGCCGATTGCAATTGGCTTTTTTGAATGCGAAATTAAAAGGAAAGTGACTGATTCGCTCACTGACTAGCAACCTCAGTTTCTTTTATGCCACACTTGGTGCAAGAACCTGGAGCCCTACCGTCGAAGCTGAAGCCGAATACCATCGACTTTTTTGAATGCGAAAATGAAATTACTGCTTACATAGTTGGTAATTATGTTTAGCTTAGCTGCTAGAAATCCTAGAACTCTACTGATTAAGCAGAAGATGTTCGTTAATAACTTTAAACTAATACCAATTTTCGGAATCAAAAAATGCGATGGTAATTGACTTAATCTTCGGCGGTAGAGCCCCTGATCAGCTAGTGGACAAGATGCACCACGTGCTTAAACCTAAAAGATAGTGGTGAGTCCCTTGCATAACGTACGTAGAGAGAAATAGAGTGAGAACGTAGGAAGATAAGATAAGAGACATAGATATAAGGTGGAAAAAAGTTGAAACTGTTATATTTTTTACATTGGTGGTGAAGGAAAACTGCACTTGGAAGAAGTTGTATTTCAGGACTAATGGAGAAAGAAACAGGAATTTAAAAATTCGCACAAAGTCGTTATTCTTTTGTCATAATAGAATATTTAAGAATATATACTTCGGTATATTGGGATAAACGGCATAGAGACAATAGAATGTGACAACGTCATAAGAAAATATTGATGCAGTGCAGCCGGCTCCATCGAATTATAAGTCGTTGTCACGTCAAAATAATTATTGATATTTGTTGTAATCATTACACTACACACAGCCCAATCAGCTAGAGGATGTTAAAAAGAATACTAATACATGAAAATAATAATAGAGATTTGGCCAAAACTTACTCTACTGTTAAAATACCGCTGTGATCAAAGAAATTTCAAACTGTACTTGTTGCCAGCTCAGCATTAATACAAAAAATAATAAAAAGAAAATAGTCTCACCTTAAATAGATTGAAAAAATAAAACGAGTCATCAGTTTATCGGATTAAATAGCAAAGATTTACTCTAAATATGTTTTAGCTTTAAAATTGTCACTACAGCATTTCTGCTTCCCGCACTATCTTCAGATGCGGAAGAACCCGTATTTTATTTGCTCAATCGATTTTAAGCTTACCTCTTCAAAAGACGCCGTCGGTGCGACCCAGTTCGGTTTGAAACACAATTAATTGCACTGTCACTCAATACGTTCAACTTAATAGAGACTAATTAATTCACTTTACTGCCTACGTTAGTTAGAAAATGTTATATCATAGTGAAATCTACTAAGAACACGTTAGTTTATAGGTACTTTATTACTGGTAATTGACTTTCATCAGTTGTTTCAATGATCGTTGTTAGCAATCACAAGTCACGCAAATGTCACGTGTGTTGTTCGAGTTACGTGATCAGTCCACGCACGCCGTTTGCCTGAAACAAGTTAAGTACCATGTTATTTCATTATGACAAAGTTTCGATAACTTTTGTACTAAATAACTTGCTATTTGGAAAGTGGAAAATAAATACAGGGGATGTAAAGTACGATTTTCACCAGCGATATGGCACGACAAATGGTTTTTGTATGTGGTAATGATTTCATACCTTATTTTTACTTCAATGCTTTATTATTATTCTTTTTTTTATACTATGTCAGGTGGCAGACAAGCATACGGCCCGCCTGATGTAAAGCGGTTACCGTAGCAATAGATCGCTCGTGCGCCTCCACCCCCACTGCCATCGCAGCATTTCCTTTCTTTTTGATGGCCTCACTCACTCGCAGGAGCACAACAACCCTCAAGGGAATTGCTATTTGGCTGCGGTACTCTGTGAGGTGGAGGACATTCCCCTGTCGGTTCGCTTATAATTACGCTCCCTACCTCTATTTTCGGCAGAGCTTCGTTTGTCAGTCTGCAGGGTATATCGCGTACAGGGGAAGTTGGCTTTGGTTCAAAGATATTGATGACCCACTTACACCCCAACGTTTTTATTAGTATAATATTATTGATAACGTAAATTTAACGCCGTGATAAAAAAGCCCAAGAAATTCCGTCGGGGGCTGCTGTAAATTTCAACATAAATATAAATAAGTATACAGTAGTAGTAGTACGTCGCGGGTTTTTCAAATTTTTTAATTTTGTTTTTATATTAAATTAATAATTTAGCTAACTACATATAACTAAAATGAGAGTTGAACCATATCTATAAGTTGATAAAAAAAAGGGTTGCACTCCGGAAGTGCCGGCAGAAGTGAAAACTTGAACATTAACGTTGTACATTTCTTACCCACGACGGAACGGAGACAGTATATGCGTTAGGGTGCTAGGATGTTTGTGTAAATCAATGTTTCCATTTATCTCCAAAACTACGAGTCCGATTTTGATGCGGTTTTCAGTGATGAGTTCGGGTTTGATTGGTACATGTTCTTAGTTAGGTGTTACGGTGACAACTCACCAGGGGGCGCTGCAATAAACATTTGTTTGTGCAAAACTAAAACTACTAGTCTGATTCTGATGCGGTTTTCATTTGTAATACCTATGCTTGCTCTCTAAAAAGTTTGAAATAAAAACAAAATTTAAAAAAATTAAAATACCCACGACGCGGCGACGGTTAAAACGTAGTTGAAAAAGGATAAAATAATTTTGAAACCCCCGACTTAAAGAATTATGCTATGAAATAAAAAAATCCGTCGGGCGCTGCCATCTCTATTTTATATTTCAACATAAATAAGTATACAAGTTAGTATACCGAAACTTTACATGAGTACTTCTATAGATAAATGAGTAAACAGGTGTTTCAGGATTTTGCAATATTCAACCCCTAAAAGGGTAAAATCGGGTCAAAAAGTCTGAAAATCGTCATGGGTATTGGTTTTATAGTTTATCGGGTCGCTGATTACGAAAACAACAACGATTTTAAAATTCAACGTGACATTTAAAATAACGTGACAATCATCCCCTATTTGTGTGCGATGGGGTTGAAATGTCTAAAATGGGGCGAGAATATCTGAAAATCGTCATGGGTATTGTTTTTATGGTTTATTGGGTCGCAGATTACGAAAAAAATAACTATTTAATAATCCAACCTAGCCGTACGTGACATAAAATCACCCCGGTTGGGGTGCGATGGGGTTGAAATGTCATAATATCAATATGGGTGTTGATTCTATGGTTGCCTGGAACGTCAATTACGAAAATGCCATCGATTTGAAAATATATAGTGGACACGAAATTATTTCAAAGGTTTTTTTAAATATTACCTCTAAGAGGGTGAAAGGGAAATCCAAAGTTTGTATGGGGCAACGAGATTAGTTGGACTATTTTATCCTAAATTTACTCAAGTACTTCTATAGATAAATGAGTAAAAACATGTTTGCTCCGAATTTCACGCGAGAGAGACGTGTTTGCCCCGAATTTCACGCGAGCGAAGCCGCGGGCGAAAGCTAGTTTAGTATAAGTTGTTTAAAAAATAAACTAGGTAGGTACCTGATTTAACTAAAAATCCGTACCTATTCCTTACAATATCAGTAGGTACAAATAACAACAAAGTTTGCACTTAATATTCCGTTAGACGTAACGAGGGAGAGACAAACTTAGTGCGCCATAATCTGGTGTTGAGAACACAACACGGGCTGTTGGACCCGCCAGCATTTCCATTATTTGCCGCAGCGGTTTGCGACCGCCAGACACAAATGAATTGAACGATAAATCCGCAAGCATTCGTCAACTTTCCCCTAATGAAACTTTTTGATAATAAACCAGAATGAGGCCACTCAAAAGGTTTCACTCTTTGTTCTTTTTTTGATCAGTTGCGCTTCTTTTTAGTTGAGATTTTTGCAATGTATGGCATTAATTGCAAATTATGGCAGCAATAAAGAGACTCCAATTACTAACTTCATCAGTTTTGTCCTAAATAGTTTTAAGATATTCGGGTCTCAGTAGCTAATCTTTTTTTTTTATACTACGACGGGTGGCAGACAAGCATACGGCCTTATGTGAAGCGGTTACCGTAGTCATATTAACACTCGCAACATAAAATATCGCTCGCGCGCGTCCATCCCCGCTGCCAACGCAGCATCTCCTTCCTTTCTGGTGACCTCACTCACTCGCAGGAACACAACAACCCTCAAGGGAATTGTTATTTGGCTGCGGTATTCTGTGAGGTGGAGGTACATTACCCAGTCGGGTAGCTTACGTAATTACGCCTCCTACCTCTCTTTTGACAGTCATTCCACTGTTGAGATACGGGTCTCCCTTCAACCGAAGGAGTTTACAGCATACCCCACCACGCCGCTCTACTGCGGGTTGGCGGAGCCCAGTGTTTTCAGGCCGCCCAAATACCACCGACTGTCGTCTAAAGACAACAACCGGGACCAACAGCTTAACGTGCCCTTCGAAGTACGCAGGAGCTCGAGATAAATAAACCCATCTGTAAACAGTCTACGGTTTACGTTGCTTCACTTGCGTGATCGATTAGAGTGACACGCGCAACGACGCCATCGCTCCTCTTAGTAGATTACCACTATCTTTAGAACCAAAGCCAACCGAACGTGCACATCATACACTAACAAAAGAGAATAGAAACTGGGGAAGTATAGTCGGGTACACCTTGCACAATACCGCAGCCAAACAACAATACCCTTGAGGATTGTTGTGTTCCTCAAAGTAAATGAGGTCACCAGACGTGAGATGCGCTACATTAGCAATAGACGTGCCAGGGCGCGGGCAATGCTCTTTGTATCACAAGCAGATGCTTGTTCCTAACCGTATCAGGCGAGCCATATACTTGTTGGGTATCCGACAAGACGTGGTATGAAAACAATATTTATAAATTATCAGATTTCGTAAATATTGATGTCTAACCAATATGAACAGCTCGGTAAATTTAGTGCAAATAGTTTAACACAACCTAAAACATTAACGGCAAACAAAGAAACTGGCTCTGCCCACAGACAGGTCAATAATTAAAGTAAAACATGCTCGTAATTCAAACTGCTCTACTCCGAAAAACAGGCACTCACTAGAATAGAAAAAGTTTATTAGGTAATTCCATCGGTTTATGGTCGTATTTTCAATTTTTGGATTGTGTAAGTCCAGCACCCTTTGTTTACGACGACCACTGCCAGAGAACAGAAAACATCTCACTGCGTAAAAGATTTTTTATACATATATATTGGTTTTTCCAGGAACCTTATTTTACTAACTTTGTTTGCCACATTAGTGGTCTAAAAAACTACTGTGACACACCTGTTGTATTGTGTTGTACCACAGTTGTACTGTGGTACAACTAAATCTCTCAAAGACACTGGTTTGTGCGTTTACCGCTAAAAAGTTCCCATTTGTCCTAGTACTGACATTGGAAGGTGCTCCCCTTAGTGTTAGTCCTAGCATTTTCATCTTGGGTGTCTAAATATGGAGTGATGTTCAGTTTCGCTGGACTACAAGGCCAAACTGGTTTCTAGGAAGATTGGTGTATCAATAAAGTCAGTCGGGAATTGTCGACGTCGCCTTCAACTATAATCTATATTCTATCTAAATATATAAAAGAGAAAATCATTGACTCACTCACTCACTCATCACGAAATCTCAGAAACTACAAGTGCTAGGAGTCTCACATTTTGCATAGCTCGTTCCTTTTAGGACGTAAGTGCTCACTAAGACGGGAATTTGGAAAATTCAACCCCTAAGGGGTTGAAACGGGGGTCCAAAGTTTGTATGAGGAAACAAGATTAGTTGGACTATTTTATCCAAAATATTACACGAGTACTTCTATAGATAAATTAGTAAATACGTGTTTCAGGATTTTTCAAAATTCAACCTAAAGTAAAGGGGTAAAATGGGGTGAAAAAGTCTGAAAATCGTCATGAGTATAGTAGAAAATAAAACTAGGAAAATAAAAACTAACTCTGGACCGGTGCGCCCCAGTACTTGCTTGTTGCATTAAACCACATACAACGAAGGGCAGTTCGAATCGTCGGTGACCTAATGATCTCAGATCGACTGTATATAATCAGGAAGTATCTCTCTCCCTGCTAGCTCTTACGGCACCCACGGGAAGAGAGAGGTTGGTACTATTTTAAGCCGGCAACCACACGGCATACTTAATAGACTAATCTTATTCGACTCCAGTGTTCATGTAGGGAAGTGTGTTTAGACTTATTTTTCCTAAAATACATATGCTAATGCCGACATAATCCTCCAGCGCTATCATCATCATCCATCATCAATAGTATAGTCGTATTATTATTTATTTTGTCTCATTCATTTTTCTCTCTTGTAAATTCTATACTACTTATCGAGAAAGTGATATATATTCCAGCCATATTTTCACGTCATGCTCCATCTCTTCATATACCCATTCAGATTCAAAACTAGCACTCACATTGATGAAAATTCTAACAACTTCAATATTTTTCATGCAAACTGTAACAGACTCACGGGGACAATAATGGTAACGACAACACACACAGGGAAGCGAGATATATACCTATACCTTCGAAACCATAAATTTATCTCGGAAATTTGTATGAAAATTCATCATGTATCCGAAAATTATGCCCTTGTTTCTAGTATTAGTTTTAATAAAAACCATGTAATGTCTAAAACCTAAACATGGAAATCTGTACGATAAAAGGCTGCTTTGGCAACCCTAAAAAATAAATCCGAGTAATTGTTGATGCTGTTAACTTTGTGAAACATTATTAACATCTGTGGACCGTGAAATGGAAAGCAGCATGCTTGTGTGTTAATGGGTGTTTAGAATCTGCATGGATGATATTGTCACTAAAGGTAGATTTCCTAAATATATTAAATGCGTGTTTATTATGTATTATAAAACAATAAGTGTTAAATGATTATTATTTAAATAGTTGTCTTGGCCAACTTGTCAGAATATTATAAATATTTGGAAAAATAGAAAAAACACCTGCCCCACCTAGGGGGGCACGTGAATTATTCCATTTTTCAAAATATTTATAATAAATGTTATATGACCAATTTTTACGGTAAATTCTACGTTATTATCAATAAATGTCACAAAATTATCAAGTTGTTTAATTATCCCAGTCCAAATAATTAAATAATTTAATTTAATAGTAGATTATTGCATCGAGCACAAAGTAATTTATTATTGCACCGAGTGCCTGATTTAGAGCCCGAGCGTTAGCGAGGGCTCTAATCTAACAGGCACGAGGGCAATATGTGCTCCTGTGAGTGAGTGATGTTACCATAAAGAACGAAGTTGATGCGTTCGCAGCAGGGGTGGCGGCGCGCGAGCGATATTTCCTGTTGCGAGCGTTAATATGAGTACAGTAACCCCTTCATATTAGGTGGGCCGTATGACTGTCTGCCATCCGACGTGGTATAAAAAAAAAACAAATAATAAGGCGCCAACGAAAGATTTGAAGTGAAATGAAATAATGTCGTTACACAACACAAAACTACTAGAATTTTATTTACATACAATAAATTTTAATGTTTTGTAAGATCTCTCATATTTGTAATTAATAAATATTTATATTAGATTGAATGTGTTGTGAATGTCACTCATTCACAACACATTTATATGACCAGTTTTAGTGAGTGAAGTGGTCAACCTCATTATGATCAATTTTAAGATATAGCCACGACGTATACACCATACATATCCTAAGTCAATATTACACGCATTTCCGAAAACACACGAAAAGTCTTCAAAGTTGCTGTAACTTTATCACAGTGGACATTAATATTTTAAGTAAACTAAAAAGCTTTTTAAATAAAAAAATCTTAGATAGTCTATGGAGCCGGATTTAGCTATTCGGACGGTTAGCTAGCGAGTTAAAGTTGAGCAAATAGCTTACAAACCGGAAACGCAAGCTGAAATTGTAGCTAGCTGGGAAGTCGCGATTTATACGCAAACAAGTGTGATATCTTGTTCATATAGTCATACAAACATGTCAAAAATCCTTTCTATATTTCAGTTTTGCTGTGCGTTTCGTTTATTTTTTTTTTGTTACCGTGTGAGTGAGGCAATTCCAATTAAGTTCAGGCGAAAAAGCATGCAGAGAAGATCAGTGGGATCTAATAATTTGGATCAGTTAGTAGTGAAATTGACATACAAGTCGCCATTCAATTCATTCGTTTAGGTATTACCTATTAGTTTATACCGAACACTAATTGGTATAGTTTCTCAAACAATTGATTAATCGCAAACTACAATATATATACATTTTGTTGTGACGCGAGGTATGAGTTGAAACACAAATGTTAAGATACGTCCAACACGATTCAAATAGATGTATTATTTGGGGAATCACGTGCGTCGGAGCGTGCGCACGTGACCTCGCGAGCCCTACCGCGGACTACACCCTTATCAATCAAATTCCACTCGATGGAAACTATGGAACTATTCGAAAGTTCCATCACTTTGGACAACGTATCCCAAACAATGAAATTTCTCATGAAAATGTACAATGAAGCAACATTACTTTTATTCACGAATTACAAAATTCCTATTCTCAAATAATCTTCTTAAGTTTCATGATGGCTTTATTCATTAATGTTTCATATTAATTCGTGTTTATATACAGTACAAATACACTTTTAAGTTTTAAATAGAAGATTAAAATACTAAGAAACATTTTATTTTCTCTTGTAAACATTTGCTAATATTATTTAAACGCGCTCATTTAAAAAGTTAGTTCATGCTCAAAGAAAACTTTAGAGTTAAAAGTCTCTATGGGATTGCTAAGTTCGGAGTTTTAATTTTAAATCTTTTTTGACGTGACAACGTCTTATAAATTGGTTAGCCGGGTGACACTTCAAGAAACTGGCTCACGTTATGCGCTTACAATGAGAGCGAGTGAAAGGCGCGTGCCTTTCACTCGCTCTCATTGTAAGAGCGTCCCTTCTAAGAGCGAGAGAGACAGACATAAAAAGTGAAAGGCATGCGTCCCTTCCACTCGAAAACATTTTACCACTCAAAGTCGTTGTCACGTAAAACTTTCGCCCGTATACCGACTTTACAGGCAACCAATTTTTACGGAACTTCGTAGTTTGTAATAGGAATGCAGGTATTGTATTTATTTTGTTTATATATATTAAAATTATACAAACATGACAAATTAAAGTACGATTTGTGGCAATAGAAATCCTCTGCGATGAAAACTCTAAGCAAAGTAGGTAAGTTCGTGGTCGTTATCGCATGAATCTTGACAAACTGCCCAGCAGGCAAGGATAGATGCCTCAATATTTTGATATTATTCCCTACGATTGATGATGAACACTCGGGCAGGTGTTCGGCTCCTCAGGCAAAGAAATAAAGAACCTGTCAACGGCAGGATCGATTGATAAAGAGGTATAAAATTGCCTCGCAGATCTGATAAAAAAGAAATATGCTTCATGAATTCATAATACTCCCTAATGCGACATGATCGGATTATGAAGCAAATAATAGAATAAAATGAACCATCATTCACAATTATTTGCCGAGTTGGAAGGCGGCACAGACTAGACAACCTTCCAATTTATATGAATTTTGAAATTAGATATTTTCGTGATCAAATATTATTGTTTGTAACATAAGTAATGTGGCCTAAATAGTTCTTAGTATTACTTAATTCATTACTAAGTGCTGATTATGTAAATATATTTTGTTCTTTGAACCTAAAACTCGTTTTTATTCATTGAGCCTAGGTACATGTCTGGACAATGAACCCAGTTGACTCTATATTGTACAAGGAGGAGAAGACTTGAGGATCTTATCTTACCTACTTTCAAAGAAATGATGGTTTATTTAATTCACCAAAGCATGCGTGCATGCTTTCAAAGATTCGTCTCCAATTACCGCTTCTGTTAAGTAATAAAACAAGACTTAACAAGGTGGAAAATTTTCAGCTGTTTCACTTGGTAGACGATTACGTGTGGTGGCCAGGTCACTCTACATGAGAAGACTAATGATCTGTACCTTACTTTTCATGTTGAACTGGTCTGCAAGGAACTTCACTTGATGACCTCGAGAAATATCTATTTTTTATTTATTCATAGAAACTTTAACAAAATAAGTGTACAATACGGGGTTAATGCTAAGAGCATTTTCTACCAATCAACCTTTGGGAAAATCAAATCAATACAAGATAATACAATAAAAAAAATACATAAACAATATACAGAAGGTAAAAATTTAAACTAGGACGATGATGATTAATGTCTGGACAAATTATTCACCAAATGGGATTGAAAATTCTTTTCGAAAATGAACTTAATGGAGGGCTCTCATATCTATCTAGAAGATCGACACAATAAGATTACTTTTATTAATAAAATATTCAGGAAATCTATTTTTGAAATGAAAATGATTTGATGAGATTCAACGGAAAACATCCTAGTAATAAACACGTCACTATACATTACTTGTCGCGACATCACGTCTATGTAGTTTGTGAACGCACGACTGACACGTGACATCAGCTGACACTTTTCGACCTATTATATGTAGTACTGCTACATAAATTCCATGAAACCGTTAAACTGTATGACGTATACTACATTTTATAAGTTTATAAACTTTCCCGTTGCATAATTAAAATGCGGTAACATCGGCAATTAACGCACTCATCAAAGTAAGGTATTTTTACATACCTTTTTCTATTTCTTTTTAATCACGGGTCAAACCCGGTCATTTGATAGGCGTGCGCGGGGATATGGATCCAACGCGTAGAGGCCCCTTTGAGAAGTTTGATGTAATGTTGTACGCCCGCCGTGACCCGCTCCAGGATATGTCAATGGAACGACATATCCATGAGCAGGTCTCGGCAGGCGTTGAGATTATTGCAAAGTGTAATGGAAAACAAATGGGCTATGGAGATGAGATCTGGGTGAACTTAATAACGGGCTATTACAGAAGAGGGACGGACGCCTGCCATAACTGCTTTTATTGCTAGTTATTTGCGGCAGGCGGTGGCTTGCCACTCACTAGATGGGCCTCCGAAATGCCAGGAATTATTATTGCCTGACGTTTCGACCAGGGGTCCTACCGCCGAAGCTGAAGCCGATTCTATCATCGCGTATTTTGATTCGAAAAATAAGTCTTACGTTTTAGTTATTGAAAAACATCTTCAGTTGAGTCGGTAGAGCCATAGCGTAGAGCTCCAGGATTTCTCTTCATTCATTACATACATCTACCACTATCCCCTGTGTAACCAATGTGTATCAATGACATCAACCCCTGAGCATCAATGGCAACCACGATTCATTTAGGAGCCTGGAGAAAAACCACTGAAACTTGGTTTGTGGGTAGGGTTTGGACAAATTTTATTTAATTTTCTGCAAACCATTCGTTCGCCATAAGCATACAAAGATGTTGACTACATAGTTAACATCTTTGTATATTTACAATATTCTTATGCCGATCTACACATGTAGATCCACATAGGTATGGATATTCTAATGCCGATCTACATAGGTATGCATTCGAATATCAATAGAGTCAATGAAATCCGTGGCCACTTTTCGACCTTGCGAGTATCGCAGATTAGAGGTCTTAAAGCGCCCTCTAGGCATCTTATCGTGACGCCTAGAGGTCCGTGACACCTAAAGGTCGTTGAAATCCCGGACCATCTAACATTCTATCTTGAAACTAAGTAGAGACGGCGACCGGGATGCCCAATTACTTCAGTAGCAAACGACGATATAATATACCAATCGGATCATTCGAATAGTTTACTGTCTAATCCCTACTAATATTATAAATGTGAATGTGAGTTTGTTTGTTCGCCAGCACGCCGAAACTAGTCAATCGATCATCATGATACTTTGTACACATATTCTCAAAGGTGTGATAGGAAAAACATAGGATACTTTTTATTAAAAAAAGAAGTAAACGCGGGCGAAGCCGCGGGTGGAAGATAGTATGATAATAATTTAACTCTCATTTAATTGAGAATTTGCTGTGTTCTATATATACCTACGTGATATTATAAAATATCGTAGAACATTTTATTGCACCTTTAGTAACGTATTTAAGTGGAGCTCGATGGCGTCGCGATGGCCGTGTCGGTCGAATCGAAGACACAAGTTAAGCAACGTCGACTGTAGCCTGCCCACGGATGGGTTTAAATTATCTCGAGCTCCTCCGTGCTTCGGAGGGCACGTTTAGCTGTCGGTCCCGGCTGTTGCCATTAGATAACAGTCGTTAAGCCAAGCCAGTGGCCTTCAGGCGGATTGAAAACACTGGCCTTCACCAATCCACAGTTGAGCAGCGTGGTAGAGTATGCTCTAAACCCCTTCAATTGAGGGGAGACCCGTATACCAGCAATGGGATGAGTAAGGATTGACGACGACGACGATGGCGTTGTTGCGCGAGTTAAGCAACATCAACCGTAGCCTGTCCATGGATAGGTTTATTTACCTCGAGCTCCTCCATGCATCCTCAGGGCACGTTAAGCCATAGGGAATGGCTGTTGTCATTAGATAACAGTCGTTAAGCCAAGTCAGTGGCCTTTAGGCGGCTTGAACCCCTGGCCTCCGCCAACCCGCATTTGAACAACGTGGTGGAGTACGATTACTAAATCCCCTCAATTGAGGGGAGACTCGTATCCCAGCAATGGGATGAATAAGGGTTGACGACGAACTTACAACCGTGTTCATCAATCATTGTACCTACTTGTGGTAGACAAATCCTATAGTTTGTGTTGTTGATATATAAGTGTGATTACAAACGGCAACAAGGTTGACAGAGATCCGTTTAGTGGGGCTTCTATTTCCAGTGACAGGACACAAGAAAATCTTAACCTAACCAAAACTGAACTGAAACCTAATGGTGGGATTTAAAAGACGTCACTCGCAATGAACTTATTTAATTTCACGGCGTTATTAATAATTTATAATAGTAGTTTATGAAACTGTTGCATAATAAGGGTTCTTAAAATACGAGTGTGAGTTTATCACATGAACCGAAGGCGAATGTGATAATAGACCACACGAGTATTTTAAGACCTAATTATGTGCAGTTTCATACACTACTTTATGAAATAGATGACAATAATATTTTAAAGAAAACCATGAAGTTAATTTCACAGCTTTATTTCTTACTTATAAATTCATTTGCAGATGGAGTATGCGTGGTGCGCATGCGCGACGCGCATTGCAACCTGTTTAAAATACCTGTATCCAGGGCTGAAGCTGTATCGAAATGGAGAAAAAGTTATTTTTCAATACAGTTGTCCATAGAAGAGCTGTATCGAAAAGTAACTTTTTAAATTTATTTTGATGTCTTGTGCGTAAAAGACTGACATTAAGATTCTGCATTTAGTTTTTAAATCTCTAAATTTCAGTATAAGATTAGATAAAATATATAATATAATTGTCTACGATATTTCAGTCTTGTCAGTCCTGCTTAGTTCTTTGTCGGTGGCCAGTTGCGAGGCTGCCCACTAAAGAGTCCGCAACACTAACCGAAACACGTGTTATTACATTAACCAAGGATAGGTGTTTATTAATAATCATAGAAATGAGAATATAGAGTTAATAATGACCAATGACATCACCCGTAAAACATAAACAAATATATTTTATTTGAAGCCAGATGGTCACCCTAAAACTCAGTAGGTATTGACGCAATCGTTGATAAGCCGAACGCATCTACAATTTGCCTTCGGCAATTTGCAAAGCAACAAGCGTTTAGTGACAGTCGACGCCATTTGTAATCAGACGAATTATAGGATATACACAAATACCAAATAGCCCAGTCATCGAAGCAAAAATAAATGCAAAAAATGTGTACTTTATGTTAATGTTTTTTTATGGTAGAAGTTGTTCCCGAGTATACTAAAAGTCCCTATACGAGAACTATAACTAGATTACGATTTTTTGCATTTTTAGGCTAATTTGCCTTACCTTTATTGACTGGGCTATAAAGTAAATTAAGTCATATTATTTATTGCAATCATATACATGATATACTAATGGGCATTCGATACACGGTAGCAAATTTCTAAACGAATAAATGAAAATTCCGTCGTCAACTACTGTACTTTGGGGTGTAAGTGGTTCATCAACATCTTTGAAACAAAGCCAACTCAAAAAAAACGTTTGGGGTGTAAGTAGCTCATCAACATCTTCCGAGCTAAAGCCAACCTCACCTGCACGTGGTGCACCCTGCCGACCAGCTAACGAGGCTATGGCGAAAGAGAGGTAGGACGCAGCGAAACATCATACTGTGCTCCCCTTTCACTGGTCAAATTGGGAGGGGGGCACAGTGCGGTCGTTCGCTCCAGGCTTGGCCAGCATCCGACTGGGGAAGTGCCACCACCTGGCAAAAAACCGCAGCCATAATGGCTATGCTGTGTTCCTGCGAGTGCGCTAGGTCACCAGGGCTTTTTTACAGAGGAGTTGTTATGCTGACGGCAGTGAGACCAGCGGCTGTCGAACCGCCGTTAGCGGTGTAGGCGCGGTGTGTTGGCGCGGCGGTCAGGGAGACCCGGTGAAACGGCTGTCCGCTGGCCGCCCGCAGGTCAGTAGGGTTCCCGAACCCGGGGATCACTTAATCTCCGCCCCGGGAGGCTGAACCGCCAGCCTGTGTAAAGTCCCTGTTGTAATAGTCGTGCCGGAGGAGGAGACCGGAGTGGACCCGGCTGCTGCAGCAGGGGGGGACCGGGGGCCCTTCCGCCCGCCGCGCTAGCAAACCGCACAACCTACACTGTGCTGCGGGGGTAGCCACCGCGCTTTTTTGTCCCTCGCGTCGTCAGTGAAACAGCTTCTCATAATCCTCTGACACCTTTTTTATGGCCATGAAGAAAAAAAGAAAGAAGTTTTCTCCAGCGGCATCCCCTTCCACACTTAACGTGGATTTCTGTAATATTAGGGGACTTCACTCAAATATAAACGCAGTTCACCACCATCTTGAAACTGCAAAGCCGACCCTACTTTTTTTAACGGAGACGCAGATATCTTGCCCGGCCGATACTTCTTACTTATTATACCCCGGGTACAAACTTGAACATTCTTTTGTACGTCGAGCCGGGGTATGTATGTTCGTCCGTGATGATATTTGCTGTCGGCGTCTTCACGGCCTTGAAGACAGGGACCTGTCAGTAATGTGGGTACGCGTGGATCAGGGCGGCCGCATCCGTATCTACGCGTGCCTTTACAGGTCTCATAGCGGTGATGCAGACACAACTCGATTGATCGAGCACCTGCAAATGACGTCTGACAAAGTCATTGAAAAGTACCCCTCCGCGGAGTTAGTGATTTTGGGAGACTTTAATGCCCACCATGCCGAGTGGCTCAGCTCTCGGTCCACTGACTTCGCGGGGAGGTCTGTTCATGATTTTGCTCTGGCCTATGGTTTCTCACAGCTGGTTCATTCTCCAACGAGAATACCAGATATAGAGGACCATACCAGCTCTCTACTGGACCTTCTGCTGACCACACACCCGGATGGGTATACAGTCTCGGTGGATGCGCCACTTGGCTCATCGGATCACTGTCTCATCCGGACACAAGTGCCATGCGCTAGCCCTGTCGCACCCCGGTCTACCGGTTGGCGTCGCATGTGGCACTATAAGTCAGCAGACTGGGATGGATTGCGTGAATTTTACGCATCGTACCCGTGGAGGCAGCTTTGTTTCGAGTCGGAACATATAGACATCTGTGCATCTGCTGTAGCTGAAGCCATTTTAGCTGGAATGGAATTATTTATTCCAAACCGGCGGGTAGCTACTTCAGGTGCTAAGAAGCGACCGTGGTTTAATCGGTCTTGTAGGGAAGCTAAACTCCGCAAACAAGCTGCTTACGAGGCTTGGACCACGGCACGTATTAACGGAGCTCATAATGTTTCTGACTTGAAACGCGAGTTTAATGCTGCCTCGAGGTTCTGTAAGAGAGTAATTGCCAGGGCAAAATTCGAGTTCATCGGCAGGATTGGTGAGCGCCTAGCTAAGCACCCATCCGGGAGCCGTGCGTTTTGGTCGCTCGCTAAGGCTGCCGAGGGAAATTTTTGTCAGTCGTCCTTTCCACCACTTCGAAAACCGGATGGTAGTCTGGCCCACAGTGCTAAAGAGAAAGCCGATCTGTTGGGGAATCTCTTTGCCTCAAACTCGACTTTGAACGACGGGGGTGCCGCACCGCCCTCCATCCCGCGGTGTGGTGATTTCATGCCGGAAATCTCATTTTCTCAACGAGATGTTCGGCGGGCATTATTATCCCTCGACGTTCATAAGTCGAGTGGGCCAGATGGCATTCCGGCAGTGGTGCTAAAGCTGTGTGCTCCTGAGTTGTGTCCTGTACTTACGCGCCTTTTCGCGCTCTCTTATTCCACCAGGCAAGTTCCATCATCGTGGAAGACTGCGAACGTGCTCCCTGTGCCCAAGAAGGGTGACAGATCAGACCCATCGAATTACAGGCCTATCGCTGTTACCTCCCTTCTCTCCAAGGTAATGGAGCGCGTCATTAACATCCGGCTCCTGAAATACCTAGAAGAGCACGATTTAATCAGCGACCATCAATACGGCTTCCGTCATGGTCGCTCGACCGGTGATCTTCTAGTGTATCTTACACATCGCTGGGCTTCAGCCGTGGAGAGTCAAGGTGAGGCATTGGCTATCAGTCTGGATATGGCGAAGGCGTTCGATCGGGTCTGGCACCGTAGTCTTCTTTCGAAGTTGCCTGCATACGGTCTACCAGAGGGTTTATGCGAATGGGTCGCTAGCTTCTTGTCCAGCAGAAGCATTAGAGCCGTTGTTGATGGCAGTTGCTCCGATAGCATGGACATTAATGCTGGCGTCCCGCAAGGCTCTGTATTGTCCCCGACGCTGTTTTTGCTGCATATCAATGATATGTTATCTATTGACAGCATTCATTGCTATGCGGATGACAGCACCGGGGACACATTTTATACGGGCCGCGCTAATATTCCCCGCTCTCTGGTGGAGGAGAGCCGCGAACGACTTGTGTCGGAAATCGAGAGCACACTAAGTAAAGTGTCCGATTGGGGGCAACAGAACTTAGTGCGATTCAACCCCTCTAAGACACAAGTCTGCGCGTTCACCGCTAAGAAAACCCCTTTTGCTGTGGCTCCTCACTTCCAGAATACACCCCTTACTGTCGCCAAAAGTATTGGGATTCTAGGAGTTGAAATCTCCAGCGACGTCCAGTTTCGTTGTCACCTGGAGGGGAAGGTCAAGCTGGCGTCGAAGAAACTAGGTGTGCTCAACAGGGCCAAGCAGTACTTCAATCCGCGGCAAAGGCTTCTGCTCTACAAAGCTCAAGTACGGCCGCATATGGAGTACTGTTGCCATCTGTGGGCGGGAGCGCCTAGATACCAGCTTGCACCTTGTGACTCGATTCAGAGGCGTGCTGTGAGGATTGTTGACGATCCCAAACTGACAGACGGTTTGGAACCTTTAAGTCTGAGGAGGGATTTTGCGTCCCTTTGTGTGTTCTACCGTTTGTACAATGGGGTGTGTTCAGAGGAGTTGTTTGACATGATGCCCACGGCCTCCTTTTACAGTCGCACCGCTCGCCATCGACAGGGAATTCATCCTCACACATTGGAGCCTAAGTGGTCGCGTACCGTGCGGTTCCAGAGAAGTTTTCTCCCGCGTACGGTTAAGCTGTGGAATGAACTGCCTGTCGAGGTTTTCTCAGGAGACTACAGCATGGGGTTCTTCAAAAAGGGCGTGAAGAGGTTTTTACAGGGTCGGCAACGCGCATGTGATGCCCCTGGTGTTACAGGCGTTCATAGGCTACGGTAACTGCTTTCCATCAGGCGGGCCGTATGCTTGTTTGCCACTTTAGTGGTATAAAAAAATAAAATAAAAAACTTCACCTGCACGCGGTGCACCCTGCTGACTGACAAACGAAGCTCTGGCGAAAAGAGAGGTAGGGAGCGTAATTATAAGCTACCCGACTGGGGAATGTACCTCCACCTCACAGAATACCGCAGCCAAATAACAATTCCCTAGAGGGTTATTGTGTTCCTGCGAGTGAGTGAGGTCACCAGAAAGGAAGGAGATGCTGCATTGGCAGCGGGGGTGTTTAGATGATACTCCACCACGCTGCGTAACTGCGGGTTGGCGGAGGCCAGTGTTTTCAAGTCGCCTAATGGCCACTGACAACTAATGACAACAGCCGGGACTGACGGCATAATGTGCCCTCTGAAGCACGGAGGAGCTGGAGATAAATGCGTGTTCGATTAGACTGACACGCGCAATGACGCCATCGAGCTCCTCAATGAAAATTCCGGTATTAAATAAATTAAAATTTTATTAACATGAGTGTGATACATTACTTGCTTGATTGGAATGTCGCCTGACATGTAAAGGAAAAATTGTGAAATCCATTACTTTTTATCAGCAATGTAACCGACCAATAAGGCGTTTATGCACTACGTACAATACTTATACTCAATTCAAATTAGCATTTTACGTACGTATTCGAATTCATAAAAAATGTGAATGTGGCGACGCCATTTTTATTACATTCGTAAAAAGAGTAGGAAGTGAACGTTGTAACGCACAAACGACCCTGCGATATGAAAGTCCTTAAGGAAAAGGGATATATTTCATTTAACAACGGATCGATAGTTCTTTTGGAGCCATCTCTTTAGGCTTTTAATGCCTTATTTGCCATATTGCTGTCTTTTACATAGCTAGGAGGGGAAGACAAATTCGAAAAGCTTCTTACTCCTACTAATTTCTTCTGATTAAATTCGTTGCGAGTTCCAAGGCAGACGTAGTTTTACCCCCAGGACTGAAATGAACTTCACTGTTCATTGCCTTTTTTGATGATTACCGCTGTTAATCCTGGCTACACAGGAGACACAGTAGTGGTCAGAATGTGTGGTGCCCCCAACCCCCTATTCCGCTAGTTCTTCTGGAGCTCTTCGTCAAGTAGATAAAGTAATAATCTTCTTTACCAGCGACCGTAGCAAGCGAGAACTTCAAGTTGAAGCGAGTAAGCTTTTTATTTTATTTTTATATCACGTTTGTATGTTTATATTAGCTTTAAGAACCGGTGTTCGATTTTGATAAAATTGGATATGAATGTACTACTTTTATGTTCATTTGATTAAAAAAAAACTTCTTTACATAGTTTTGGAGATGGAATTAATTTGAATAACAATCGCGACGTGTCCTCAGTTCGCGGCGAACGTAAAGTGTAAACAAAAGAAATGTTTAGGGATTTAGACCTTTTATTTTGTAAGTTTAAAAATATCAATGTAGGTCAACGTCGAATTTCGTGTCCGCAGACATTTCATTGTAGCCCCACTGTTCGATTTACGCGAATTCGTGACAACTGCGACCTTTCCGGGAAATCCGACTCCACGTGAGTTAGGACTAATGTATTTTCGAGTAAAGTATTGGTAAAACACAGCGAGAGCTCTCGAGGTTAATTTGAGATCGGATACCGTATTTTATTTTCTTTTTTCCTCGTTGGCGGCGTATTTCCAAGTAATCTAAATCATATGCGCAGTGTGTTTCGTCTTAAATTAAATCTTAATTTGAATTTGAGATGAAAATACTAAGGTAATACATGTATCTTCTACAGATTTAAGGGAATATTTGAGATAAAATCTTTACTTATTTGTTTCGTCGCTTTGGCTCATACATTTCTTATTAGAGTGCAAAACGCTTGGAATTTCCTAACGGTTGGTAAATATTCGAATAGGCTCATCAAGAATATATTCCGTGTTGCGTTATAGTAAATGTATGTATATATATATATATATATATACGAGTATAACGTTACCAACGCCATACACGAATATAGTAACTCCCTATGGTCTTTAGAGCCAAAATCAACCTCGCCTGCACGTGGTGCACCCTGCCAAAAAAGAGATAGAGTACAGCGTATTTGTAAGCTGCCTGTCTGGAGACGTACCTCCAAGTCACAGAATACCGCAGCCAAATAACAGTTCTCTTGAGGGTTTTGTAAGTGTTCCTGCGAGTGAGATCACCAAAAAGGAAGGGGCTGCGAAGGCCGCGGGGGTAGCGGCGTGTGAGATATTTCACGTTGCCAGTGTTAATATGGCTACAGTAACCGCTTCACATCAGGCAGGCCGTACCAATGCTTCTCTACCACCCGACATAGTATTAAAAAAACCGGCCAAGTGCGAGTCGGGCTCGCGCACGAAGGGTTCCGTACCGTTATCTATAAAAACGGCAAAAAAAAATCACGTTTGTTGTATGAGATTTTAATTTATTTTTTATTTTTGTTTCATTGTTTATTTTTAAAGTGAATATATAACTAAATATTATGTGAGTATTTCAAGCGTCTACCTATTGCCGTTATCAATTGCGAGCAAAAACTACGTACTTCAATTATTAACAGTAATGTGCTGCCGTATGGGTGTGAGCGACATCCGCTGATGAATCTTCCAATATTGAAATGGGATCGATGAGAATGTCGACTATGATGACAAAAAAGCATACGACAGGTCGTACAAGTATGCTTGATATTAAGCATTCATTGGAGCCTGTGAATGCCATTAATTATCATCTTTAATATGCAGCAAGAACAGCCTCGGTGGCCTATGGTGGTATGATCGCAACGAGCAGTTGACCGAATCGAGATTGAATTGTGAATTGACTAAAATTATATACCTACTTGATTTCATTCATTAACTATCATCAATTCTTATTGTTGTCAAAGAATCATTATTAGTTAGTTTAATTTTCGGTCATATTTCGATATAATCTCACTTAAATTAAACTTTCAAGTTACATATTGTGATACGACAATACCAAATGCGACATTTGTGAGGTCGACATTCGATCGGAACTGAATTTTGACTACATTTTAATTACGAGAATTGCCCCTTTTGTTGAAAAAATAATAATAATTCAGTTAAATAAATTGAAATCTAAATTTAGTTCCAATCCAGTCTTGATTTCAAAAATGTCACATTTGGTATTCTCGTATCACAATATGAAACTTGAAAGTCAAATTTAAGCAGGATAATATCGAAAAGAGCGAAAATTAAACAAACTAAGAATATTATTTTGCCAACAATAAGAATTGATAATAATTATTTTATGAAATCAAGCATATAATTTTTAGTCAATTGACAATTCAATCACGACTCTGTAACGTTCATTATATGATCGTAAAATAATGACGAGAATTGGCTTTCTGGTCATCTACATCTACACCTAGAAATAGGTATACCAAGTAAGTATTATTGATTAACCATTGTATCACAATGTGTAGTTACGTACTTTATTCTCATGATACGAATTCTATAAAATGACAATCAATAATACATTACCGAATGACGCGTAACAATAAATTGGATCGAGATCCATATTCATTGACGGAAAATGATTGATACGTTACAGTAAGATTCACGTACTGTAATGATTCAAATGGCAACGATACAGTATGTGCCGGTGATTTATTACATAATCCACGTAGTTCGATAGGAAATATTTTGATAGACAGATATTGACGATAGTGAAAAATGTTCTTAGTACAAGGTTTCTATGTAATCGTAAATCAAATTAGTCTGCCAAATAGTTGATATGTTATAATTACCTAAGTAGCTACCATGAACTCAACGTAACCCCCTGAGGTCAGCCAGAATACATCTCTATATGGAATACATCCGTCTTAAACCGCCTTGTTTTTTTTTTCAGGCACTAATTACTTGTATTTTATATTTAACGTCGCTTACCACGAGCTTTTGTATTGCTACTGAATTAGGACGTCAAGTAGTTAAAAATTTGTATACATTTTTTAGTTAAACCAGCTTACGCGCGACATTTTTTTTTTTTATTAACATCCTCATTGATGTGTGAAGTTAGGATTTTGGTTGTAAAAATATAGAACGGAGTTCACAGCACGGAGTTCAGTTCAGCTCGAGTGTTGCGCGTGGTGATGGTGCAGTACGTTTATAGGCTGCCATAACTGCTTTCCATTCTGCGGGCTATGTTCGCCACCTTAATGTATAAAAAAAGAAGATTGCTATTTCAAAATCCATAGTCACACTAGTGTGTGTGACTACTTGGTGTGACTAATAAAGAAATTTCATTTTCATATAATTACTTGAAATATGTGATATACTACTCAAAATCATCTAATTTCCAGAATAGATTCATTGATTACATAATAGATAGGTTGGGATATGAGCCTATTAGCATAGATATCCCCTAATGTTCAATGGCCCAAGTAAAAGCCGGCTCAACTGGAATTCAGCGCACAAACCGTCGGCGCGGAGGCGGTAAGCTAGAGCCTGCATAGATACACATATCAATTTCAACGCTGTAAGTTCGTGAATTCCTCTATGTCGGCGATTAAACAACTCCACACTAATTTCCGAAACAATACCTTGTACATACATTGTTGTATAAAATTAACAAACCTTTAGGATCTTGTGTTTTATTGATAGTGGGACCTAAATATTCAAAATTAAATTTATTTACAACTATCAGTCATATTTGCTTAATTCCGTTCTACTATTTTTTTTATACTACGTCGGGTGGCAGACAAGCATACGGCCCGCCTGATGTGAAGCGATTACCGTAGCCATATTAACGCTCGCAACATAAAATATCGCTCGCGCGCCGCCACCCCCGCTGCCAACGCAGCGTCTCCTTCCCTTCTGGTGACCTCAGTCACTCGCAGGAACACAACAGCCCTCAAGGAAATTGTTTTTTGGCTGCGGTATTCTGTGAGGTAGAGGTACATTCCCCAGTCGGGTAGCTTACAATTACGCTGCTCTTTTCGCCAGAGCTTCGTTTGTCAGTCAGCAGGGTGCACCGAGTGCAGGTAAAGTTGGCTTTGGTTTAAAGATGTTGATGAACCAGTTACACTCCAAAATAATCTAAAATAATCTAACCATAACTACCATCATTGTTCAAAACTACTTTTGACTCTACTACTCTCTAGATGAACCGACGATCTCAAAAAAGTGGCTGGTAGCGGATGGATGCGGAAAGCGGAGGATCGCATATGGTGGAAAGCATTGGGAAAGGGATATATCCAGCAGTGGCTAGATACAGGCTGATGATGATGACGATGACTTTTGACTGCAGTCAGTTAAAAGTGATTTTGACCAACGTCCTTAGCCAAAAGTATTTTTGACTGGTTATAAGATTTGACTGTAACCATTGATGTTATATTTCTATAGATAAGTTACTAAGCGCCAAAACTAACATCCGAAAAGTGGCCCAATTGTCTCACGTCGTAATTCGCACAAGCATACAATTGATTGAAATGAGTAAAAAAAATGTCTTCTCCTGAATTACAAAAATTCACAATTTATGTTGATAAAGTAAATAAAGCCCAAGGAATCACATATCACACGAAAGTACACATAATATTTGATTTTAATGCGTATTTAGGTTAATTTCATATTTTGCAAGAAAAAAAGGCGACTTTTCGCCGATTACATTTGTATTTGATTACGCACTCAGCGAGGTAAAGAGATAGATAGCATATATACATATATATATATATATATATATAGATAGCAAATATATTGAAACGAAGAGATGATAAGGATAGCGATAGTCTATCATCTCCCAGGCAACGGGAACCGTTTTCTTAGGCAATTTAGTATGAGTATGCCATATCTTTTTCTTCTTGTTTGGCCGTGTGGTTTCCGGCCGACTAGAATAGAATCACTCCGTCTCTTCCCGTGGATGTCGTACAAGGCGACAAAGGGAAATACATTATCAAATATCGACCCACCAAAAACATAAATGTAAAAAAGGAGAGCCAAGTTCAATACAAAAATTATGCTTGGCTGTGGGCTTCGCCACAAAAAGAATGGGGATCTAAATGAGTGCCAAGTTCTATGCAAAATCCAATTATGTATCTATAGGAACAAAATAATATTATGAACAAGTATTAAACTCTATTTTTTTAAATAACAGCAATTGTTATAGGTATCCAATAAAGCAAAGAAATAGATTTATTATTTTGTTCCTATAGATACATATTTGGATTTTGCATAGAACTTGGCACTCATTTAGATCCCCATTCTTTTTGTGGCGAAGCCCACAGCCAAGCATAATTTTTGTATTACAAGTTTTTTGTATGAGGACACCACTTTTTTTTGACTTAACTTTACTTTTATATTTCTGTTATATAGCAAATATAATAATACATATATTGGGATAGTTTCAAATATCTGCTTGTAACGTTGTAATGGTTCCAACGCTACAATAAAAAAAAAATGTATACCCCCCTATTTTTAAAAAAAAAATATTTTTAGATTTTTTCCTACGCTTACACACAATTACCGAGCTGGATTCCAAATTTCATCCTTCTAGGTCATCTGGAAGTAGCTCCAGCTGCCGTGGTCGTCTCGGCGAATCTCCAACATCTGAAACAGAAGAAACATGCGATCGCCACCGCCCCGACTGTCGTGGTCGTCTCTGCGACACGTATTTCGCCTCTACGCGAGGCATCCTCAGGCGATCTGTAGATGATGATGATGGTTGGAACAACAACCTACAAATGACAAGTCGATGGACTTGCATTGCAGGAAAAGTCACACTTCGCTGAACATCTTATAGATGAAGGACTAAAACTTAATATAAGGGAACAATTAGAAATAATAAAACACAAAAATTCAAAAATTCCTTTAATATATAAACAACTTGACGTTAGTAATTCTTCTATCCTTAATATATTTTCCATTACCCCCACTATCCCCTCCACTTCAAACACAATAAAAAGGCCGGCAATGCGATGGACTTGTCATTTGTAGATTGTTGTTCTAACCATCAACATCTACAGATCGCCTGAGGATGCCTCGCGTAGAGAGATGACCACGGCAGCCGGGGCGGTGGCGGTCGCATGTTTCTTCTGTTTCAGATGTTGGAGATTCGCCGAGACGACCACAGCAGCTGGAGCAGAGACGACTAAAGTAACCACGGCAGTAATTTGCATGAACTAATTGGTGGCGGAAGCACACAAAGTAGTGTAGATCAGATTGCCTGTAAATGTATTTAAGACGCTGGACTGGAAGACACGCTGCATTAACATGAACAGCGGGTACATCTCACACCTCCGATTTGCCAATGACGTAGTTATAATGGTTGAATCGCTGGAGGATCTCAGTCGAAATCTAAACGATCTCAATGCTGCTGCTGGCATTGGCAGATAAGCTGAAGCTGGCTGGGGATGAATTTTGACAAAGGAAAAGTTATGTGCAACGACTTCATCATCCCTAGCCTGGTTATCTTAAAGAAATCAGCTGTTGAAGTGTTTAAAGATTAGGTCTACCTCAGACAAGCCATACAGCCGGGCTTCTGCACATACTCACCGCAGATATACTCCAACACTTGAAAAACAAAGTTTGCAATCAGTGCGTCCTCCTCGCTATGATGTGCAATGACTTAGACGGTGGCCGTCGGGCGGGTTCACAGATTAAAAGTTGCACAGCGAATGATGTGGAGAGAGACGAAGTAGAAACCGCAACGAAGAAATTCCACGGAGAACCAAAGTGGACGACATAGCTCTCGAAGACAGTAAGCTGAAGTGCCAGAGGGCGGCCCACATCTGCCGAATCAGATGGGGAGGAAAGTCCTAGAGTGGAGGCCACGTATGGGTGGTATGCAACGATGCGTGCTTCTCTAGATAGACCGGGTTGGATGCGGAAGTGAAGAATCGTATATAGTGGAAAGAATTAAGGAAGGATTATATCCAGTAGGTAGATACAGGCTGATAATGATGATTACTAATAGAGAAACCTATTTCAACAGAGAACGAACGATGAAAAGTGACTAAAATGATGAATTTGCAACTAATACTGAACTATTAAAATTACAACGTTTGCACAGATCCTAGATGAGATCCTAACTGAGACGACAGCCTCAGTAGTCCACACAACTTTGTTCTCTATTCCTAAGTTAATAAGAACACCCTTTATGGTAAAGTCAATGTCCACTATTTCTTCTTGTTTGGGGAGGGTTATATATTATGTATGATGAATCCGCACTTTAAACTCCAACGTTTTCATCTTTACCTTCCAAGAAAACCCCTTGAATACATTGATACAAAAGCAAATATACATTTTTTATGTGTACGGACAATGCAAAAATTTTATGTTGGTACTTTTTAGTTAGGAACATTGTTTTGATAGCTTGTAAATTTTTGGTGTGCCCTATTTCAGTTTTAAAAGTTAGTATGAAAAATTGGCAGAAACTAACATTAATCAAATAACGTGATTAAAATATATTAAAAAAAATCACCAAGCGATACTTAATGCTTACTTATTATCTACTACATACGAACACTTACATCTACGAGTAGATAACCTAAATACGATAAAATATAAACATCGGACGCGCAGCATGCGCCACCATAAATTCAAATTCAAATTCAAATTCAAAATATCTTTATTCCTTGGACTTTATAAAGCACTTAGAAACGTCGTACAAATTAAATATAAGAATATGTATAAATCATTACTACTCTAAATCCGCAGAGCTTAGATTCACTTTCATCACACTATCTTGAATGTGAAAGTGAATTTAAGTGCCAGTTCCGGCGACGGGGCTTCTTGAGAAGAACTGGCAAGAAACTCAAGGCCGACTCTTTTAATTGCCAATATCGTTACATTAAATACAAATACAATCATTAACATAACATAACAAGAGCAATTCATTTCCAAATACTTTTATCATTTATGTAATCCGAGATACAATAGTAAGCCTTTTGACATAGTCTAGTTTTGATATATTTCTTAAATTTACCCATGGATAATTTAAACGCGTCGTTTGGAAGTTTATTGTAGAAGCGTATACATTGACCTGGGAACGAGTTAGAGATTTTATGGAGCCTAGTAATATGCATAGCGAGTTTGTTTTTATTTCTTAAATTTAATTGATGGAGATCACTGTTTTTCCTAAATTTGGTTTGATTTTTATGAACGTAAATAAGATTTTCATAAATATATTGAGAATGTAATGTCATAATATTTATCTCTTTAAATTTATTTCTCAGTGTCTCCCTGGGACTCATCATATAAATAGCACGGATAGCTCGCTTCTGGAGCACAAAAATTGAGTCTACATCCGCGGCACTACCCCAAAGCATATGAATTTTTTTTTTATTTTTTTTTTCGAAATCCCGTATTGATATCGGAAAACCAAGGTCACTTTACATTACTACTTTTTGATGCTCTACACGAATCCGAAATCAGAATTACAAAATTTTCAGTTTCATGGCAACGGACGGACAGACAGAACTTTTTTTTTTCGGAAAACCAAGGTCAAAGTGACCTTGGTTTTCCGAAAAACATTACTACTTTTTGATGCTCTACAGCGGGGTTTCCCAACCAGGGGGGCGCGCCCCCCCTAGTGGGGCGTAGAGGGATGTCAAGGGGGGCTTGAGACGTTTGTGTTTTCAATAGAAAAATTATTTCAATGCGTTAATGAAGTAAACACTGTAGGTAGAATATAACATTAATTCATTCAGTCGATTACCATTTAAGCGCTGCGTCGTCATAGCTTCAACTTTGGAAGCAAAAGGTGTTTTCTGAAAATCTAATATGTTTTTCTCGGCTATTTGAAGCAATCAAAAATAAAAGACTGGCGGGAGATTTGAGGGCTGAAATAGAAACTCATTTGCAAATCTTGGAAGATGAATTTCACCGATACTATCGGGACATTAATCCGGGATCACCAATATGGCAGATGACCAGAAACCCATTTGTTGTCGATGTCTTAAAATTACCGGAAGAAGTTCAGGAAGAATTTCTAGAGATGAGGGCCGATTCGAACATGAAAGACGACTTCCATCTCTTGACATTGGAGAAATTTTGGATCAAGCGATTCCTAGTTAATCCAAAAGTTGCCTTTGCCTTTCTTGCTTTGCGAACACTTGTTCCCTTTTCTTCAACTTACTTATGCGAGACTGCTTTTTCAGCTCTTGTTTTAATAAAAACTAAGCAGCAAAATCGTCTGGGCATCGATAGCGACCTGATGATAGCTCTGGCAAAAACTGAACCTAGGATCGACCAACTGGTACAGAGAATGCAAGCTCAAGTATCTCAATAGTATTGTCACTAGGGAGGAAGTATTCCCTAGTACTCTTATAAATTGGTTGATAAAAACGTTTTAATTTAGTCAAAGTTTATTTTGTGATTCTTTTTGTACAAATTACATAAAAATAAATGTTGTTAAAATAATGCGATTTTTATTGTAGGTACTTACTTACTTAAAAATTTTATGGGGGGGGGGGGCATGAAAACATTATTTGTGATCCTTGATGTAAAAAAGGTTGGGTAACCCTGCTCTACAGGAATCCGAAGTCAGAATTTCGAAATTTTGAGTTTCATGGCAACGGACAGACAGAGCGACCGGACGATTTTATAAGCTCACTAAATTTCGCTGAAAATCTCGTATCACGGTGCTTATGGTCACTCTCCTCCCAAACGGCGCGACCGATTTTTATAAAATTTATTAAATATATATTTGATACATAAGAGGAGAATAGGTTGCAAAGTATATTTCATACCTATAGATATGAAATATATAGGGAGCGGGACGACATGTTTAATTCCTTACATGTCGCATCCGGGGTAGTATACTATTCTATTTTGGTAGCAACAAGGGAAAATTACCAAGCGAACGCTTGGTGGACGATTTTGCAATTCATATTATTTGAATCGATGTATTAGGTAACAACTCTATGTTTAGATCCCCGATATTTAAAATCCGTGGTGCACGGCAGTTAAGCTTCACTTGACTAGCCATCTCTTTAGGCTTTTAAATCCATATTTATTATTATTTAAATAGTTGTCTTGGCTAACTTGCCAGATAAATATTTTTTTAAAATGTAAAAATTCACCTGCTCCCCCTAGGTGGTGTGACTCACACAGTAGCAGTAGAAGAGCACTCGACCGGTCATCGAGAGGTCGTGGGTTTATATCTACCTAGGGGGGGGAAGGTAAATTATTCCATTTTTCAAAAAAAAAAAAAACATTTATATCACCCAAGAGGGGAAGCCAAATTCCAAAAGCTTCCTGCTCTTACTATTTTTTTCTGAATAAATTAGTTGTGAGTTCCAAGGCAGGCGTAGATTTACCCCCGGGACTGCAGTGGACTTAATTTTTCATTGCCTTTTTTGGTGGGCGCCGCTGTTAATCTTGGCTATACAGGAGACGTAGTGGGAAAGTGGTGGGCCCCCGTCCCGATATACTCGTACCTATTGCTTGATATTTATATAGCAGGCACCGTGCTTGTGGTCTCACTCCTCAGAAACGGCTCGATCATTTTTTTTTACTAATTTTAAAATGTATGATTGGTAGATATGAGAATAGGTAGTGTAGGATATTTCATACAAGGTGATTAGGGTGGTCCTATCCAGAAAATCACTAGAAATAATTTATATGTCAGAACAACGATTGCCGGGTCAACTAGTATATTTAGAATTTCATTCTTCATTACGATAAACGCAGAACTTTTCAGGCCGCCGCGCCGCAGTAATGATCAATGACATTAGGACGAAACTAAACGCCGGCAGAACTCAGTAACTGTTTGTAACCAAATCCATTAAAATGTAACTATGTTAATTTAGAACCAATTACTCTTTATTTAGAACGCGTATAACGTTAAACGAAGCGTGATTCAAAATGACAAGGTTATTAAAATACAAAAGCATGAGAATACGCAGATTTCGTATTTGCTTAAAATAAAATACGTCAAAACAAAATTTGTGTAAGAGTAAGGGGCGGTTATGATAACCTAATAACCTCAAAAGGTTCAAGTAAGCCCTTTCATGACAAGTCGCAATATCAGCGTTGAAAGTCGAATGGGAAAGCGTAACCAATCTTAATGTCTTTGCTGCATGCACCAACATGGGTTCACTGCAAATATTTTCACACGTGATTAAAAATAGAGGGCATTACTTCGATACTGCACGCCTTGTTTTATGTACCATTTAGTGCTACAATCAGTATAGACATCAATTTAAATACATTCCACTGCTGGGATACAGGTCTCCACGTCAATCGAATAGAATTTAGAGCGTACTCCACCACGCTATTCAACTGCGGGTTGGCAAAGGCCAGTGTTTTCAAGCCGCCCAAATGCCTCTAACTTGGTCACGACTGTCAAATAATAACAACAGCCGGGACCGACGTCTTTACATGTCATCCGAATCATACAGAAGATCGAAATAAATGCCCATCCATAGACAGGCTACGGGGACAGTTGCTTAACTTGCGTGATTGGACTGACACGCGCAACGGCATCGACGAGCGCCTCAATCACTATGTGTTTTGCGTAAAATATATTTTTATACCAATAAATCCTACTAAACCAGAGGCATTATCCGCGCGTGGGCATCCCTTTAAAAACCTCTTCACTATGCCTTAATCTCCTGGGAAAACCGCGACAGGCAATTTCACAACTGATAGTGGGGGTAGAAAACCTCTCTGAAACTTGACAGTACGTGACCATTTGGGTTCTAATAGTGAAGATAAACTTCGTGCCGATGGATTGTTAAAGGAGGCCATATAGTCGGTGAAATACAAAGAGTGATCATAAATAGTTTTACGTCGTTTCACGAGTATACTTTTTAGAATCTACATGGGAATTAGAAACAGTTTAAATACTATTTTGTATTTGGATTAATTAGACATTAATATAAATAAGTAAATCTTTTGTAAATATATACATATCATCATACATAGAAAACTCTCAGCAATTTTTGTCTTGAACGGCAATCGAAGCCGCGTCCTCGGAGTCAATGTAGGCATTGCTAGTCATTCGACCACCGGGCTCGTAAATGTATGTATAATAAACATATAACACCATATAATATACAATATTATTAAAGATATAACTTGAACTCCTGGAATAAGGGTCTCTCCTCAATCGAAGGTCTCCGAGGTCTCGGCTTCGAACCCCGCACAAGACAAACATTTGTGTGCATAAACATAATCTATTTTTCTTGGTCTGGGTGTTTTCTATGTTAAATATATTTATCTGTTGTACTACAACCATGCTGCTCTACTACAAGTTGAAGAAAACCAGTGGTTTGAAAGACCTTAGGTTATCGAATGTTATCTAATGACGTCCAACGTGGCCTCTGGAGATAAATTAACTATGAATGACAAGATGGCATGTAGAGTGTAATCAGGAGACAGTCGCCGACAGGCTACGATCCACATTGCTTAACTATCATGTTCGATTAGATTGACATGTCATGGTAGAACTGTTCTTCTTCATTTATTCTTTTATTTTCACAGTTCTTCATAATAATATATGAAAATACGAATGTAAAAATGTATTTGCTTGTATTCATAAGAAACTTATTCGTGAATATCTCCTATGTGTGAATATTCCTTATGTCATATAGGATATTTACAAATAAGTAAGTACGTTTTAAAATGACAGAAACGTAACATAGTCGTATAGGATACATTTCATCCCGTGAAACTAAATTAAACCCGCGGAAATAGTCTAAATATTGCACGAGGCCACATGCATAGGGTAATATTTGCTAAACTATCATTTCGAGGTTACTATCTATCTATCATAGTAGTAGAATACTATCATTATTAGGCACTATTAATTTCTAACAAACAAAATTAAAATTTACTCTAATATTATATAAAAATTAAAGAGCAAATAATACGAAAACAAACAAAATGTTATTACGTCTATCAAAGACATTATGAACAGTCGACAAAGTCTAATAATTATGTAGTTATGTAAGTGTTTATTTTGATTTGTAAAATAGTTACAATTTCATCGAAAACAGATTAGTAACTTTTGTCGGCTGCATTTGTGTCCAACATAAAGTTGAACAAACGATGAAAACTTTTAATTCATACATCAAAACAAATCATACCAGTTCAGTGTCGCTCAACAGAATCGGCTAGTGTCATTCCATTCACGAAACTTAACCAATAATTCCACGTGAGCTCGTTGTTTATGCGACACTTAATTAAATAAAGAGGCCGCGAGTTAGTACGGTTGCGACCGCTGAGAGGGTGCGGGCACGGCGTTCAACCCCGTCGGCGGAACGGCCAGCACTGAGACCTGAGACCGCCCGCCCGCCCCGCCACCGCCGCCCAACATCCCTCGAAGCCCGAACGCGTCCTTCGCGCCCGCACCGATAAGGTGCAGCTCCTGCAAACTGCTGACTGCTCAGCTAAGCACAGCCTTATTAGCATAAAGTAAATGCACCGTGTCGCTGGCACTAAGCCCCTCAGATGTTTCCGGGAAAAAAGTTAACGATCCTTCGTTTTACTTAATCTTAAGTAGGTACGTAAGGCGAACTAAAGAGGATACTGTTTATAGAATATAATTAGACTACTAAATAATATCTAATATTTAATTTCGCCCAACTTTCCAGAATATTATAAAAATTTAAAAACAGAAAAATTCACCTTACTCTACGTGGATGAGGATTTTATTTTCTATTTTTATAAGTATTTATGATAATTATACCTACACTTCACGTGGACTTTTATCATTATGTCAACAATAAATATACCTACCTACAAAACTAACGTCAGGCAGACCGCCCACCGCGTGGTACTACTCGGCCGCCCGCCCAGCTAATGGACCGGCTTTGAAACGTAATCCTTCGCAACCCACTATTTTTAAACGATCAGATTTTTTCATTAATGTTAGTAAAGATAATTGAACTTCTAAAACAAAAAAAAAACTTTATACAGAGTCCTTGAAGGTCAAGTATATTACACTAATGTAGAAATAAATGAAAGCTAACCATCACAAGGTATTGTCACACCCCGGCCACTCCATAGAAATATCGCGTCATTTACTACTACATATTCAATGACATCTCTGCAGAGCCTCTGAATGAACGTGTGCGTGCGCCACCTTACAAACTGTTCCACATTTGTCTCAGAGGCGAGGTGCGATGGACACGAGAGAAGCGACAGGAAGTGGCCATAATGTACGTATTACGTACTTGAGAAAATAAAATCTACATTTTATTTGGCATTTACATATTATAGAGCTAATAATTACCTGAAATAAGCATTAAATATAATTCAAATTCCAATCACTATAAAAAAATAGTATCAGTAAAAATATCATATGGCATAAAAACCAGTGAAAACATGCGGAGCATATTTTGTGCAGAAGTATCTATATAATTCAGTGCCAGTTCCTGCCTGGGGCTTGGCTTGCGTGATCATTCTTTTAAGACATCGCTCGCTTTAAGATTCATGCGGCGCCAATATATCTAGTGTCGATTTAGAGCTTTCTTCAAAATGGCTAACGTATTCTCGTTTTCTTTTTGTTTTATCCTCAGCTAGAGCGTGCCTGCAGCATAGTCTGCTTGACTTCATAAAATAATTTATTATTATTAGTCCGCTTCTTCTTGGCGTATCAAGATTAAACATGGACCAGGCTTTGCCGGTAGAGCCCGGCAAAGCTGAAGCCAATCCCCATAAGATTTTTTGATTATAAAAATCAAACTTTTCTGTATTTGTATTTTGCTTAGCTGGTAGAAACTCTATAGGTCTGTAGACTAACCTGAAAATGACTGTTAATAAGTAAAACGTAAAACCTATTTTTCGAATCAAAATATTTGATGGTAATCGGCTTCAACTTCGGCGGTAGGGCTCCAGAGGCCCTATTCGAAAAACAGGTTTTAGTTAATGACAAACATCTTCAGCTTAGTCGGTAGATTTCCAGGGTTTCCACCAGCTTAGTTAAAGACAAGTACCCTAAATCTAAGCTGAAGTTTGATATTCGCAATCAAAAAATCCGATGGTAATGGGCTTCAGCGTAGCTGGTATTGCCTCGTACTAAAAAAATATTCTATAGATACATAATTATTTTGGATTCTATTGCTCATATAAAGACCCATCGGAATTTAAATTTTTTCGGCTGGTTAGCAAATTTTTTTTATGCCACTAAAGTACCAAACTAGCATACGGCCCACCTGATGAGTAGCAATCTCCGCAGTCTATGAAATAAAAATAAATCAATACATAGGAATTAAAACTGTATGGATAACATTTTTTTATTATTAATTTAGAGCACGCTTTGCTAACCACAGCTCTGGACTTCTTTGTGCCTATTCGACGGCAATCATGTTTTGAGTAATGTACCTAGTAGATAACGATTGCAATATATATTGGTTACAAAAGTTTAGATGGATTCTGTGAGGACTACATAAATAATGGTAACATATAATACCTACTTTCCATATTTCACAAGCGTATTTTCTTCGTTAAAACCCCACTAAAAGCGGGACTCGCTTTTAGTGGGGTTTTAACGACTAAGTTTTTTTTATACCACTAGAATAAAAAACAATGATCTAATGGCAAGGAGACATGACCGCTTGGCACGCCAGAGGCATCACTCACGCGTTATCGACCCCTCATGTAAAAATACTTACCCTGCAAAAATACTTCTTCGAAATGGCCGATACGTCAGCTAGATGACTCGTCGTCGACATCAACCTACATTCCTCCCAATGTTTAGATACGGAACTCCCTCTTCTCAATCGAAGAAATTTAAATCGTCTCCACCTCACTGCTTAACTGCAAGTTGAAGAAGACCAGTAATGAATCGGCTGCGGCCTGTTTTCCAAAAAGAGAAAGAAGATAGAGAATTCTATTACAAACACATTTATAGACAGGTTAGGGGCGACATGACTTAACTTGCATTTTCGTTTATACATGCGAAGGCGCTTTTGAGATGTACTTACTGGTCGTCATCTACCTTACTTTGTCTTCTACTAATGAATGCTAATTGCAATGACGCACAGCTGAAGAGTCACAATAGAAAAGGTTATGTTTATGCTATGAAAACATTGCTAAATGACTAGCGTGAAGACTTACGTAAAGCAGTGAAGGTGTGACATAGTCGTAGGCTGTATCGTAGGTGGAGTCACGGAAAAATGTCACGCTCATTTTTCATGCTGTTAAATAAACAAGCTGTATTGCTAATCTGTTACCAACCTTGTGGTCGACTATTCAACTTTTATACTCGTAACACAGTTAAAACTTAATATTTCGTTATAATAATAATATCGACGAGCTCGATGGTCGAATGGTTAGCAATGGTCACTTTGACTCCGAGGTCGCGGGTTCGATCGCCGCACATGACACATATTTGTGTGTATAGATAATTGAAGAATTTAAAACAGATAGTTGAAGAATGTAAACATTGATTTTATGATTTCCAAAAATCTAACTTCGATTTAGGTTTCCATAATCGATTTCCATAATCGACTTAAACTTAGAGTACTATTTACAAGACTGCAAAACACGCCTATAGGAGAGGTGGAGAACAGTGTATTTATAAGCTGTCTGACTGGGGAAGGACCTCCAACTCACAGGAAACCTCACTGTAGTGTTCCTGCGAGTGAGTGCGGTCACTAGGAAGGAAGGAGTTGTTACGCCAGAAGCAGGGGTGGTGGCGCGCGAGCGTTATTTCGTGTTGCGAGCCTTAATATCACATCATCATAATTCACATCAGGCATATGCTTGTTCATCACCGGACGTAGTATAAAAAATCGAATATAAAGAAAAAGTTATACCTGATGATAAATGGGTTGACTTTTAAATGGGTAACATTTAAAGTCTTTGAAAGAAAAAATAACCTGTTTTTAAAACTTTCCTTGGGACGATCAAATCCTTAATAAGCCAAATTTCCACCCAACTAGAACTTGTTCAGAAATGAAAATAGATTTAATAAAAATGGACGAACTATTTAAATTGACTTATATATTGGACGAGCATACATTAACCCTAACAACATCGCAATCTCTCTATGTTACACATGTTGACCCAAAGAAATAGAAAGTAATTTTTAAAGAATGTTTGCATTATTATAATGCAAACAAATATTAATTGGTATTATCAATGTTTACAATGTGATGTGTAGAACAACAAATTATACGATTGGTAATATTTGACGGTCATCGACCATTGACTCAGATGTAAATATATTCGCCCATAGATAAACTAAAAGTAGACCGAGGAGTGGAACAAGTGCACGACGCGACCGCACTGGCGCGTAGACGGTATGACACCGGAAGATTGCTAACTAGGCCCTTGCGTCATGCACTGGCGCACTACACACTGACTGATACAAAGATTCGATGTAATTAATTCACAAAGCAAATACGATAATATTATTAAAATCATGATGTATATAAAATACTTGTGGAAAAATTCGCCTCCCACTCTAGTTTTAATTTATTTATAATATTCCGGCAAGTTGGCCGAAATCAAGTATTTGAATATATTTTTTTATATGAGAAGGGGGCAAACTGGGGTCACCTGGTGGAAAGCAATCACCACCGCCCATGGAGATCAGCGACACCAAGTGGTCGGCCGATCCGTTGCCAGCCTTTTAAGGGAAATGAAAACTCTGTTCTTGAAGGCACACATGTCGTAGTTGTTTGGAAATACCGCTGAGGCAAGTTGATTTCACAGTTTCACTGTACGTGGTATAAAATGTCTTAGGAAACGTACTGTAGTAGATTGCCAATTATCAAGATGATATGGATGGATTGGCCGTGTGGTTTCCTGCAGACTAGAATAGAATCACTCCATTTCTTCCCGTGGATGTCGTACAAGGCGATTAAGGGAAATACATTATCAAATATCGATCAGGCCTCCCCAACCCGTTTGGCCAGCGTAGTGTAGGCCAAATCCTCCTTCCGTCTAGGACGGACGAGAGAGGGTCGTGCTCCTGTAGTAGAGACTAAAATAAACCTGATGATGATACTGGATGGAATCTTAATTTATGGCGAGTTGTACGATAGTGAAATTCAGCGGCAGGTATCAAATCAAACAGCTCATCCGAGCACTCCCTGTGATATAATTTGTATAGAACGCAAAGAGACGCTACATCTCTGCGTGTAGAGAGAGAGTCCAATCGATTCGAGATCATTGGGTCACCGACGATTCGAACAGCTCTTCGTTGTATGCGGTGGAGTAAGCAAGTACTGGGGCGCACCGGCCCAGAATGAATAATAAATAAATGTTACTGAACAAATTACACACTGTGCAAGAAATGCTTGTAGTGTGGGTATTATATAACTGATATTAAACTTAAATACATTTTTTTTTGTAAATACATACATTATTATACATAGAAAACACCCAGACCAAGACAAAGAGACATGTTTATGGACACAAATATTTGTCTTGTGCGGGGATCGAACCCGCGAACCCGGATTCAAAGTGACCATTGCTAGCGGTTCGACCACCGGGCTCGTCAAACGATCAAAGACAAGTATTAAAATTATAAAATAAATTTATATATTTAATGAATTTTAATTAGGTACTAATTCTTTACCACGGCAACTGCTATCATTATTCTCTTGCAGGCTGAAAATAAAAGATAGAGGTATCTGGGTCACGATTACTACTTTAATATGTTTTAAATCCCTACCGTAACCTTATTACCTTCTGTAAGCCTCATTAAATGCGTCTGCTGAGTCACGGTCCATAAACCTTAAATCGCTATTTAAAATTTTCAAACTATGGCCTATAAGTAAACCTAATAAAACGGCATATTTATTTCAAAAGGGTACTTGTATCGCTAACCTGAAGAAATATTAAAGCTCACAAAATTCTTGTACATTTTATTGAGTAGGTTTATAAAATTTTATGGCTATTTTTATAGCGTTTCGCACAATGGAACAGTGGTGAGAGCCGCTGTAACAGTTTTATGTGCGTCCCATTGCCTGTTTGTTTGTTCCACTTGTGTTGATGTATGTAGGTGACTGGGGCGGAAGGGCTGTGTAGTGTGTCCCCGGTCTGACGTCGCCGCCTGTACTCAAAAGAAAAGATGAAATACAAGTGATACAAAACAGTGGGTTGTACTGCATAACGACATAGGGACGTCCAGCTATTATTAGATATGTTGCTATGAAATTACATTTAACAAAAGTCTAAACACTTTGAAGTTATCCAAACTCGTGTTTGATGAATGTGTGAAAAAGATTGTATCAAAAATTTACTTTAATATTACGTTGGGTTCCAGACAGTATATACCCTCCTAATATAAAGTATATATTTATATCGTCGTCGTGAACCCTTATTCATCTCTTGCTGAGATACGAATCTTCCCTGAATCAAAGGGAGAGCATACTCCACGACGCTGCTCAACTGCGAGTTGGCGGAGGCCAGTGTGTTCAAGCCGCCTAAAGTCCACTGGCATGGCTTAACGACTATCATCTAATGACAACAGTCGGGATTGACAGCTTAACGCGGCCTCCGAAGTACGGGAGAGCTCGAGATAAATAGACCCATCCATGGCAAGTTACGGTCGACGATGCTTAACTTGCATGTTCGATTAGACTGGCACACGCAACATCTAGGTAAGAGCGGCAAAATTTTTTGAGTCTAGATTTGGATAGAATATAAATCCGCAACGAAAACAATGGTAGAATATATTTACAACAAGCAAAATACAGACAATACTGTAATTTACCCGTTACTTCAATAAATTGAGACGAAAACATTTTTTTGCAATCAAGTAACAGTCGAATTAATGAGAGCTCCGTTTTCGATTGGAAGTATCGATGTTCATTCGACATTCTATTTTTGCGCTCAGTTCGCTGGGTAGCTATGAAGAAAATGTTTGTTTTACAAACGCTGTAGTGCTTTTTCATTCAATAGCTGTGGCGCAACCGAACAATAAGAGTATTAATGAATCCTTTTTTTCGTTTCAATTTGGTTCTTATTTATTTTATCATCGGACTACGGCTTTTCGTATTTCACTTCTATCTATATGCATGTGATTTTCTTAAAAAAAAAGAACGGTTGAAAACATCATGGCTCTAGATAATGGATCTTCGAATAATGAACACATAAATGTCGGAACATTGAATGGATTTTTTTCGTTAAATCGTTCTGAATATGAATTCTGGAGATATTCGATAATAACCAAAAAAATCTGATATAAAATTATGTGAAGTAAAAAGAAATTTTATTTTAAAAAATTAAAAAAATATTGCACTAGTTTTCAAATTCAGTCAGGTTTTTTGTTCCTATCGAACATTTGTTATTTTGAAATTATATGTAGTTTTTTCGTGTCTATTCGTCCATGTGATTATTATAATTTTTACATGGATGAATAGTATGACATGAAGTAATAAGTACTACGACTTAACTTCCATGAATTTTTATTTTATTTTTTCTAAGCTTTGATTATTCAAAGCGCATTGCGCCGCCACCGCCGTTGCAACATTTCGGTATATATATAATTAATGTTGTATATTTACATAGTACGCCAAATGGTTTTTTCGAAAATATTTTAGATTTAATAAATAAATAAAAATGTTAAAAGGCAAATTATTCATGTCGTGACAAATAGGTCTTATAAACTATTACTACTAATAGTAGACAAAAGAAAGGATACTTAGTTGGTAGCGAGTTTCATATACATTGTATGCAAAAACAACTTTTTAATGTAATACTATCAATTTATTTACCTCTGACTGAAGTAAGGTAAGGTTGTTAAGATAAATAAATATTACGTATACGAGTACGGAACAATGTAGAAGACTCGCACTTGGCCGTTTTTTCCTGTTACGTGTATCTATTGTTTGTTGTGTGTAGCTATTTAAAATAAGGCTGTTCAGTAATGTAAGGAAGTATTGTGGCAGGTACTTGTGGCCCTTCTTCGCTGCCCGAAAGGTCGGAAGCCACGATTAGCCTGCGTTTGAAGTCTTTATAGCCAGTCATTTTTGGAGTAATGTGCCGCTTAAATTCAAATTTCAAAGAGAACACGAACAAATGTCTTTGCCTCGTATAATACTTTAAATACAGAAACGGTTCAATGGTACACTTTAAATAGACTCATAAATAACTGTTATCGAGAGGAGTTCCTATATAGAGATAGGGTGTCGGGCCCTAGTAGGGAAGTACCTCACAGAAGAACATAAACCAGATATCTACACCTTGAGGGTTATTGTGTTCCTGCCATTGAGTGAGCTTAGGTCAATACAAGTGAGATTTGGTCAATACCTAAACAAATAAAGTGTAGTCACTTGAGGAAATGCTAGGCTTAGGGGTACCAACGCATGGGGTGTAAGTACACCCCATGCGTTGGTACCCCTAAACCACTTGGTTTATCAACGTCTTTGAACAAAAGCCAACCTCGCATGTGCTCGTGGTGCACCCTGCTGACTGACAAACGAGGCTTTGGCGGAAAGAAAGAAATAAAGGAAGGAGTACAGGCTGGTAACGGATCGCGACCCCTTGGTGTTCCTGATCTCTATGGGTGGTGGTGATTGCTTTCCGTCAGGTGATCCACATTCTCGTATGCCCCGTATGTATTTAGGTATGTATCGTATGTATTTTTTTTATGAGAGATCATAAAAAAAATACAGTAGGTACTCCGTGTATTGCGAGAGTCCTTAGGCTATAACATATTCTTGTTTGGCATCCGGCATGGTACAAAAAGCATGATTTTTTTATTGGTCGTCATAGTCATTTTCTACTGGTGCTGGTCGCTCCTCAACATAGTTCACTATTAAGACAGCCACTAAGAGTTCATGTATTGATGACAGCCATTAAGATTGAAGATAGTTTACCCTTCATCCCTACCATCTACATAATGCACAAAATAGCCCAATATAAATAAACCCATCCATTTACACACTATGGTCAACATTACTTAACTTGCGCGGTCTTGACAATCTACTGATAACTTTGAGCGGTCAACTCATACCACCTGATTGCCTAAATGAGTAACATTTAGTAAAAAGTTCACCTTCGTTACTTACTGACATGCCATGCCATCATTAAGAAGCTCTGATAAAGTCTAAATTTGTCAAATGTGTCTAGTAGTCGTGTAATCTTTTACTTTTAAATTAATGAATGAAGTAGACTGACTACATTCTAAAACTGGCCAAATACGAGTCAGACTCGCAAACCTTTTCTTTGGCTAATGAGTAAAAAAGGTATGTTTCTTGTATGATGTTTCTATTTAATTTTTTACTTTTTTTTATTATTATAACCGCCACAATCTATAATTTTTTTTGTCTACCTACAGTCGATATAACATACCAACAGACAAATAAACAGATACGGAGCCTTAATAACCGTTGACGCGGTTCGGATACGGAACCCCAAACACTAATGAAACGAAGTGTTTAATTAATTACGAAATATATAGCAAAAAGGCAAATTGCTACATTCACAAAAAGCTTGACAATTAATATTAACACCTAATTAATTCCGTGACAACAACTTTTCTTCATTAAAGTGCTGTAAATATTTATATTTTTCAGACAAACGAACATCTAATAAAAGATTATTTTTTAAAACCATATCGTCTGTTCATTCTACAGAACACTTATCTTTAAGTGTTCTAAGTGCTTTTTACTGCTAGTTTTTTTGGTAACATTCGAACGTGTTAACATTTACAAGCCGATCAAATTGAGAAAAAGTTTCATATTGTGACTTTACTAGACGCGTGTTACATATCCAAATTAGCCGGGTTACTCACTTCAAAATGTGAGCAAGTAAGCCAAATAATTTTGATATGTAACACGCGTCTTATAAATTCACAACATGAGAGTTCTTCTGGTCGGTTTGTTTACGTTAACATGATCTAACGCGAACAAAAAACTCGCGCTAAGCATTCTATGTTTCACTCTTGTGTGTATGTGTTAAATAAAGTATTTTAAATGAATACTGTCGAGAAAATTCCGTAGACTTTATAGTCAGGTATTAAAAATCAACGGAATGTTGTTGAAATAAACTCTGAAAGTATAAGAGCTTTTATGTACTGCGCAGCTATTTAATCTGATATAATTTTATTCATAGAGGGAAAGGTCGTGTATGGATGAATTTTAATAGACGGCGATGAGACTTCGGCCGCATGAGAATAATTATTGCGGTCATCGCACACGGGGAATAGGAAACAGTCAGTTAGAACAAAACATGTTTACCTCGTTTTACCTCTATTTATATAAAATCGCTTTATAATTACATAATTGTTTGATTGGTTTATATTTCATTATCAACGATATATTAGTCAAATCGTTTTAATATCTTTTTTGTTACTACTTTTCGGGTTGGGTGGAAGAAATCTCTTGTAGAGATATGTATTTACTTGAGTGACAAGTAAGTTATTTCTAGTGAATGTTTGGAATTTGGATTGGATAGATATTTTTGACATCGTCGTCAACGCTTATTCATCTCACTGCTGGGATCCGGGTGTCCCCTCAATCGAAGGGATTTAGTTAGAGCATACTCCACAACGCTGCTCAACTGCGAGTTGCGAGTGTCCCCAAGCCGCCCACCTAAAGACCACTGCCTTGACTTTACGACCATCATGTAATAACAACAGCTGGCACCGACGGCTTAACGTGCCCTCCGAAGCACGGATGAGCTCAAAAAACTAAACTCATCCATGTTGCTGAACTTACAAGTCCGATTAGACTGATACGCGCAACGACGCGTTAGCCAATTTGTCTAGAACAATCTGGATAATCATTGTAATTACTCTACGTACCATTCTCTTACGAGTATCTACCAAATACACATAAAAATTGGTCGAGACGTTTCAGAGGAGTGCAACACCGTGACACGAGATTTTTATATACAGAATTACTATTATTAATGGTAGTCAAATCAACCAGATTCCCTGTTTATGAATTTCCATATTTATATACCTACATGATACCCTGATTTTTCCCATAAATTGCCTTAATTTTGCAATTAAAATCAGGCAAGTTTATAACTTATAACTTTTATTATATAAATATTGTATGTATTGAACTGAAGAACACCATGCTAATACAGTTTGTGCAATAAACATTTTATAGAATTATAGATAATTTTGGAAGCATTTTATATTTTAGTAAGCTATAAAATGCTTCCAAAATTTTTATATCATCTGCTTGACAGTAAGCAGTTGCATGACACTTACAACACCAGAATCATCACTCACGCGTTGCTAACGCTAAAGGTAAAAAACAATCATTTATTGATTGTTTTTTGCCTTTAGGGTTAGCAACGCTGTTAGAACAAATGTTAGACTCAAATATTTTCCCCGCTAACCTCCAAACAACATTTTGTAATTAAAGTTTGTGAGTTCGCGAACAATATAAAAAATAAGTTTATTTTACGACCGGGGTTTATGCCGCCACCGGTAGTAAATATTTACCCATTTCTTCAACATTCCATCCTAAATTAAAATTAAACCATAACACCTAAAATTACGTATAGTACCGTATCTGATAAAGTCCTCATACAATGCACAGGAAGCATCATAGATCTAGGCATAGCGAAATTCTAGGTCCATGATAAGCACTATGCTGACAGAATTGTTTAGTATACCTATGTACCACAGAAATATAAATACCAGTGCCTTGTTGTTTAGATTTCTATGCTATGTACCCATCGATGTAGATCGATGTACCTACTCTTAGTTATAAACTATCACACTTCTTAACCCTATTTGCTAATAAGACAAAAGCCGATACTTGCAAGTTTCTTCTTAACCAATAGTCTATGACGAGCTCGGTGATCGAATGGTGAGCAATGTCCACTTTGACTCCGAAGTCGCCGGTTCGATCCCCCGCACAAGATAAATATTTGTGTGTATGAACATGTGCGTTTGTCTTGGTCTGGGTGTTTTCTATATATTATATGTATATATTTTAAAAAAATGTGTTTGTTAAGTATAGTAATAGTTATCTGGCACCCATAGTACAAGCTTTGCTTAGTTTGGGACTAGATGGCAGTGTGTAATTTGTCCAGGAATATTTATTTATGTACCTACTCGTAATTATGAACCTATCACACTTCCTAACCCTATTTGCTGGTAAGACCACAGTATCACTACATAGTATAAAACAAAGTCGCTTTCTCTGTCCCTATGTCCCTTTGTATGCTTAAATCTTTGAAACTACGCAACGGATTATGATGCGGTTTTTTTTAATAGATAGAGTGATTCAACTGGAAAGTTTATATGTATAATATATGCATAACATAGTAGAAAAACACTGATAATTTAGAGTTTTTAGTGTGATGTCGTAAATAAACACATTTTTTTGCTCTTTCATTGCAAACGCTGGCTGAACCCAACGAGATAGATCAAAATAATGTAGTACAGTATTGTTCACCTTAAAATGGTCTACAAAAAAGTTCGCGATGGTATATGTCTATCTCTTAGTGGTAACACACAATAACCGTTATTTTATCCTTTGCTTTTTACAAGAAATAATGCCTTATTTACGAAGCGATTTTAAGCAATACAGAATTAATCCTTATCCAATTAAGTACCTTAAATACATTGCGCATTCAATATGGCCCTTCACAGCATGTAATTTAAATGAATAGTTTAGAAGATATTACACATTTAAAATGCAGGGACATAACGGCTGTGGCGGTACCGGCCGCGGAGCCGGCGGCGTATGCCTATAACTGGGGAAGGACTGGATAGGACAAAGCGCAAAGACCTTCTGTAGTACATTTAGTATCAGCATTGTACCCGTGCGAAGCCGGGGCGGGTCGCTAGTAAGTAATAAAGAAAATAATAAGAATATTTCTACTGTGTTCTGTAACTACTTGTGTTTTGTACAATAAAGATACTTACAACAACAACAACAAAAAAGTGTAAGACGTGTCTAAAGTGCCCACACGGACTTATTGGCAGAATATCATTCATTCTTAAATATTTCTGGACAATTTACACATCGCCATCTAGTCTAAAATTAAGCGCAAAGCTTGTACTATGGGTACTACGACAACTGACAAATGTACTTAAATACATATTTTTTTGTAAACACATACTTATAATACATAGAAAACACCCAGACCAAGACAAACAGACATGTTCATGCACACAATTTTTTTCTTGTGCGAGGATAGAACCCGCGTCCTCGGAGTCAAAGTAAGATCCGACCACCGGGCTCGTCACCGAAGAAGTACATAATATTTATGTAAATATTATAAATTAATATCTAATCCGAGTACTAGTATCACCAAATACAAGATTGCTATTAACTAATCTAATTATATAATGTTACCTACACCCACTTACAACCAAAATTCGAAGTTCAATCAATATACATACAACTATTCTATTAATATAAGTACCTACTTAGCTAGATTAAAAAGCTGCATGTACATATAATATACATATCCGACCCGAATTAATAAAGCTCCGTATACACACATAACGTAGTTCTACCAAATGACAAGGCAGAGTACACATTACACGTGTCAAATTAACAATACACATCACATTGGAGCGAGCACCTGGGCTTGGGCTCACTTTTGACACGATATTTTAATATTCGTCGTTGACAGCGCACACAGTAGGCGATCGGCCCGGGGACCGCCCGCACCAGCCTGTATTTGATATTTTTATAGCCCCTCCATATTATCATGAGTTATTGCGGAACAATTTAAATATGAATGGAGGTTTGACAGTTTCATGTCTCCTGAAAAGGAAAATATAATATATATACGTTTCCAGAATTGGAAATTGGGTTATCATAAACTACTATATTTATACTCTTACATTTTCTTGTTATAATAAAAATATATGCGAATTATAATGAACTACATTATCCTGAATAATGCATAACCATTTATCTATTCAGCCGTAGCAATGCATCTTCATTCGACGATGCAACTTAAATAATGCATGCCTGAAGCGTAAACCAAATCCACTACTATTAGGGGCAGCCATTAAACGTGCGGGAGTTATTAAAGTATGTGAAATTCTCATTTTCGTATGTGGCGTTAATTTCCAACATCAAACGAGCGTACAACTTACGTCATTTAGGCGGGAAACTTCGCCGAAGCCAGCCGAAAATTCCACCAGTTTCACTCCGCGAAATATTTGTCACCGCTCATCACGTTTATAAATTCGGAACAGCGTACATCCGATAACAGATTACAGCGGTTTAAATCATGTATCAATCCATATTCAATTATCGGAAAATGTTATTTTGTGTTGATAATAACTTTTGAATTATTGCATAATAAAATAAAATGTAAACACGTATTCGTATTTATTATCGTAATCTCGTATTTATTACCAACGCAAATGATATTTCCTCGTTCTCCGTAAAAATTAAACGTAGCGTAGTAAGGTAGCCGCCTAAATGAAATAGACGATTAGGTTAGAATTCTAATTTCTCATCAAGAAAATGTCTGCCTCAACATAAAAGGATTACAAGTTTTTATGACTCTCATAAATTATACCTACCTACTTACCTTTTTACCCATAATAGAAGATAGAATATTAAATATCGATATCCATATAAAACTTATCAGATCCCATTTATTTTGGAAGCTCGGACAATACGTATATAATTATAGTCCTAAACAGGGACCATTACCTTTTAAATAATACATTATCGTGTTGACATTTCCCAAGCACACCACTCGGTAACGATGAAACGGTCCCAAGTTGTTAAGCCGAAAGGGTTCGTACATTATGATTGTTATAGGCAAAAGGTCCACTTTATTGTCCTAATGTTGTGCCTTTTACGTGATCATCATTTAAGGCTCGAGTGTGGGCTATCTGCTCCACTGCGATATTATAGTTTTAAACACACAATTAGCCACTGTTTATTCAAACGTGTTGAAATTTTGATTTATACAAGATATAAGATCCTTTTTGTTAACGTTCTGGGAGAACATCCTAATGTAATATTTATTTTGTAAAGATTTTCACGAGAGTACAATTTATTCTAATAACCACTTGTTTCTTTGTAACGTTTTTATTATGGAATAACAAATTGTACTAATGATATTAATTATTAATTTAATTATATATCATAAAGGAGATAAAAGACATCTTAGTAAATAGATCTCTACCAATCATCCTTTGAGTATTAGCACTTTGGGGTGTAAGTGGTTCATCAACAACTTTGAACCAAAGCCAACTTCACCTGCACGCGGTGCACCCTGCTGACTGACAAACGAAGCTCTGGCGAAAAGAGAGGTAGGGAACTTAATTGTAAGCTACCCGACTGCGGAATGTATCTCCACCTCACAGAATACCGCAGCCAAATAACAATTCCCTTGAGGGTTGTTGTGTTCCTGCGAGTGAGTGAGGTCACCAGAAGGGAAGGAGATGCTGCGGTGGCAGCGGGGGTGGCGGCGCGCGAGCGATATATTATGTTGCGAGCGTTAATATGGCTACGGTAACCGCTTCACATCAGGCGGGCCGTATGCTTGTCTGCTACCAGACGTAGTATAAAAAAAAAAACAGTATAAGTAATAGTACTATGTACATTATGGCCACTCCTGCCGCTCTCTCGTGTCGACCTCACCTCCCCTCTGAGACAAATTTGGAACAGTTTGTATGGCGACACACGCTCATTCGCGCTCTGCACAGACCTCACTGTTTATACAGTAGTATACGACGCGACATTGGGGGTGTGGTATTGGTTAAGAAATAGTTCACAGACAATGTACCTATAAAGAAAATGTACAAGTGTACAATTCTGTAATTTAGCTATAATCTACTATTATATATTGTTAGTTGTTGCATGCGGTTTCGCTCGCACGACTAAGTTCAAAACTTGAAATCGCAATACGAGTATTACTCGAACGAAATCGTATGCAAAAGTTGCAATAAATGTTTATTACAATAACATTATACTTTCCGATCCCAAAATTATTTCTATGAGAAACATGTTAATGTTAATACACTGAGACACATTAAAAGAGTTTACTATGTGTATTGTTTAAATAAATGGCAATGCCTATAATTGGCAATTTGACCTACAATACTTTGTATCCTTCCGCCACCAATTAGTTCGTGCACGCTACTGCCGGCCGGCATCCACCCACTACCGTTAGGCTTCTCTGCTCGAACTGCGGCGATCGTCTCGCCAAAAGGACCAAAGCATCCACGGCAGTCGCATGCATCTAACTAACGATAGTTGGTGACCAAATTGCCAGTAAATTAGATTTTTGCAAAATAACACCCGAATCAGTTAACTATCTAAAGCCTATAATTGTTATAATACACAAGTTAAACTATGTATATTGTTGGAATTACATAGTTTGAAATAAATAAATATCAAAAGAGATTAAAGTTCGCAAAGTGTCATCAGTCCCTATCATCACAAGTCGACGGTGTCACGCTACCAATGCTCTTACTTCTAGTTGCAGGTCACAAAGCAACCTTTTTTTACATACATGAGGTAATCTTCTATGCATGGTTATATTGGTTATGTCTGAATCTATTTTCAATAAGATTTTCAGCCATACTAACAAAAATCCCACAATCTCCTTCTAGCCGCTGGTTGAAGAGGCCGAGGATAAAGAAAGCACAACATTCGAAACTAGTCGACAGCATCCCTGGGAACCTTTTTACTGGGGGATCCACCGCAATAAGAATAGACCACCGCAATAAGAATGTGTTGACCATAGGGTATGTAATGCTAAGTTGATGAGGTGGATAAAGATTTACGGAAACTTCAAATCAATAACTGGCGGGATTTTGCCATATTGCTGTCTCCCACTTTGTCAAGAGGGGAAGTAAACTTCCAAACGCTTCTTCTTCCACTAATTTCTACTGGGTCGTTGTAACATCATCATCTTCATCATCATCAGGTCCATTATAGTCTCCACTACAGGAGCACGACCCTCTCTCGTCCGTCCTAGACGGAAGGAGGATTTGGCCTAGACTCCCCACGCTGTCCAAACGGGTTGGGGAGACCTGATCGATATTTGATAATGTGTTTCCCTTAGTCGCCTTGTACGACATCCACGGGAAGAAACGGAGTGATTCTATTCTAGTCTGCCGGAAACCACACGGCCAACACGGTCGTTGTAACAACGGCTGTAAATTCCCTGGACTGTAGTGGACTTCATTGTTGATGGTCGCCGCTGTTAATACACAGAGGACACAGTGGTAGTAATGTGTGGTGGACCTGTCCCGAAAACTAGCGCGAAATACCACAGAACCGTGAATATTGAAACGACTAAGGACTGGAAACATTTTGTGTTGGAGGTCAAGACCTACTTGCTGACATAATGGAGTAACTTAAATTTAGGTAGGTAATATAAACTTACCTAAATTAAAACTTATCACTGTGGTTATATAAACTGACAACAATCTTATTCAATTCTATTGCAAAAATTATATACGAATTAAATTATACGTCTATGAGTGAATATAATTTGTATTAAAGGTATGAATGTGTCAGTATGTCTGTAATCTACAAGAAAAACGAAGTTGGTGTCGTAACATGCTCAGAATAAATTTTAAACAAAGTTACTTAATCGGATTTGCTACATCGGCATCGTGTAATATCAAAATATCCAGGAACGTCGTATCTACAGGTATGTCAACGTAAATTGCTTTGAAGCCGTAAACCGGTTCCATAAAATGATTAAACATGTGTTACGTACATCTTCCCGTCTTATGAAACATAACAGACTACATTCTGTTTTGACCAAGACACGGGATCGATTTTAAAAATTCTGGTTAAACGGTTTTACTATTGAAACCGGTATTTTTTACTTAAGTTTTATTGAGATCGGGATTTAAGAAAATCTTAACTTAAATTAACCGTTGTATACAACGACCGGAGTCGGTAAACGCGTTGCAAGTGTTGCAATTTCCTTTTATTCTTACGCTATTCCTTTTCATACGATGGTAACAATGAAATGGATAGTAGAAGTTTTGTTACTATTAAGTAAAACATACTATGTTTGGTTATTGTGCGTTCGTATTAATCACTCTTTATTGCTCTATCTATCTAACTCGATTACAAGGAAAATGTTATTTAGATACTTTTGTAAAAACTGGTTTATTAGACCGAAACTGAAGTGAAACGATTTTGCATCAATGACAGCTTGAAATTTAATCTCCGTAGAACAATTGAATTATCCTAACCATGATTTTGACCAAAACCTAAAGTCAAAGCAACAGCTTTCTTTCGTCAGTGTTTGCAACAACGCCGATTAATAATTTCAAAAAGAAACTAGGAACGATAAAGATGTTTAGTTTTGACTTTACCGTTCACGCTAAGAAAAATATTGCTAAGAAAGTTTGTTGCAAGTCATGAGATAGACGGCTAGCTTTTTGAGACCACTTTGAGAAACTTGCGTTCGCTGCTGTTGATCCTGGCCTAGATCTAGTTTATTTGACTAGCTGTGCGATCAGCTAAAATACACCCTAAGAGTTTTTGAATTTAAAATAAAACTTATTTTGAACGAAACATAGGTACATCCGGGACAAAATATATATTTATATTTCATCGCTCTCTCAGTGATTAATAATAATTTGTAACATAGTCGTTCCTTAATTATTAAGGAACTTCCTGATGCTAACTAACTCTACCACTGAATAAGGAACCGGACATACCTGACGAACGGATGCAAGTTGAAGTGGCCTAGAGAGGATTCCGTACGATGAATAATAATGAATATGTATGAAGAGTGATGGATGATTGGACTTGTTAAGTCAAACAAGCAGTCATCGTCAACCCTTATTCATCGCACTGCTGGGATATGAACCCCTCATCAGAAGAAGTATAGTATAGAGTATACTCCACCAGCTACTCAACTGCGGGTTGGCGAAGCCCAATATTTTCAAGCCGCCTAAATGCCACTGACTTGTCTCAACAACTGTTATCCTCTCCTCCGTGCTTCGGAGGGCACGTTAATGCCCTCCGAAGCACGGAGGAGCACGAGGTATATAAACCTATCCATGGACAGGCTACTGTGTACGTTGCTTAACTTACGTGTTCGATTGAACTGGTACGCGTAACGACGCCATCGAGTTCCTCCGATGATCAGTACCAATAATTTATCCCAAGTTCAAACTCCAGTTCACTGACTAACAAACGTTCAGTGCAAATCGCAAGTCACAGGAACGTGTTTGGTAGAATTTTCTATTTAATGTGAAGAACACGAAAGGATTTTTAAAAATTCCCATAGCGTACGAAGTCGCAGGAGAAAACTTTTTTATTACACGACGCCGGGCGTCAATTAAATATACAGCCTGCCTGCTACCTACCTATACAGATACTCACGATACAAGGAGAATTGCTTACGTGCTGGCACCCCCGCTCTCCTCACGTCTGGTAACCTCACTCACTAGCAGGAACACAACATTTTTTCATGACTGTATTTTTTTGTGAGGCGGAGGTATTTTCCCAGTCGGGCTCGACATGTCCTAGATCTTTATATAATCTTTTACGGCTATGCACTACAAAATAAGCTAGTTGAATATGACAATATCAAGTATAACACACGGACATCTAGTCCCAAACTAAGCAAAGCTTGTACTATGAGTACTAGATAGCTGAATATATTATAATACATAGAAAACACCCAGACCTTGTTCTGGGTATGCATACACAGAAGATAGAAAATCATCAATCGAAGAAGATAGAAGTTATGTATTATGTTTGTCTTGACAAGCAGACATGTTCATGCCCACAAATATTTGTCTCATGCGGGGATCGAACCCGCGACCTCGGAAGTTAAAATGGCCAGTGCTAACCATTTCACCACCAAGGTCGTCAAATATAGTACAAGCAGAAATACCGATTGTAAAGCCTCACTATGTTAATATTTGTTTGTTTATTCATGCATAACTTCGCAGATTTCTCGTTGTTGTACGAGTATGTACCTAATACAACTCTATAACATAATGAAAAGTGTGGTATGCTTAGAGGAAAATGTGTAGTAACTTTCAGGAAAGCCCTTATACAATCAAACGCAGTACGTGGAAGAAGATACCTACTAAATCCGCGTGCAATTTCGATATTGCGGACCACTTACGGTATCAGGTACGAATCGGGTAGCTCGTTTGTTCATTTGCTGATTCACGAAGATAGAAAAGTTAGAAGTGCTAACAAAGTTTCGTGTCTATCGATTGATCAGCCGATGCGCGTCCAATCACTCAACACGGCGCTCGATGTGTAACGATGTAATCAACACGACTGTAGAGATGTTTGCTCGCCGCCGCGCATCTAGATATACTATATCACTTTTACTCTACTTCCTGAAATCAAATTTCAATACATCCTACTCCTACTAATTTCTTCTGATTAAATTCGTTATGAGTTCTAAGACAGTCGTACTTTTACTCCTGGGACTCCTTGTCAGAGACATCCACGAAATATATATAGTTCACCCAGGAGTAAAACCATTACTCTGGGTGAACTATATATATTTGGTGATTGTCTCAGACAATCCTAATTACACAAGTGACACTTCAGGCGACCCGTATGCGTGTTGGCCACCTGGCGTGATATAAGAAAACTGGAATTATTATTTACAGAGCATTCCATAATTTACGCACATTTTGTGAAGAGGATACTGGCATTTTAAGGCGTTCCTTCATTAGAGCTGGTTTGAAACCTGGGGACCAAGGCTATACAGAAGCTCAGGAAAAGAATAAAGAATGGACAAGATAAGTTGACAAAGACTAAGTCTAATAGGAAACCACTTAATTCGAAAACTTGGTCTTTGGGTATTTACGGAGTCCGAATATGAAGCAAATTCCTACAGAATTTTTAAAGCCACTCTAGCTTATTTAATTGCCTTTCGTTGTCAATCAATATAAAAGGAAAATCAAGGATTTTACAAACGTACTCTCTCTACACTCGACACTCACTGAAAATTTGGTAATCGTCTGTCTCAGGGCGCGTACCAAGGAGTATTATAGCTTCTAACAAATACTTACCATTTCAATTACCCAGTATAATGTTACAAAAAGAAACTCCAAGATTTTTCAGTATCAAAATTTTATAATTATCTAGTAAGACTTTTTCGTAAATCTCAATAAAAGCGTTATCAAAGTGAAAATTTACAAAACCGTTTCAGAGACATCTAATTCTTATATACAAAAATAGTTTTTGTTCAAAATATAAGATAATTTAGTCTAGAAGAGCACCATTGCCAAGTTTCGAGTAAATTGAACCTGTTAAAGAATTACAAATAGATAAGTATAAATTTTAATAGGGATATGTCATTTTCTTTTTTACTGTCATCATATACTCGTAAGTAAGTACATCTAATTTATAATTGTAAAATTTTAGATACTAAAGTGACTTTGTTAAATGTATAAAATTTATTTCCTTCATTAAACGATATATAGATTCCATATACGTTCAAGAATTTAAGTGCACCATTTCCGGCCTGAATATCAATGGTTACTGGCCTGTTACGTCAAACAATAATTACAATATTGAACACAGACGCGATTTTTACAGCAATGGCTGGACATGCTCGTAACATTATCAGATGACGCGTCCCTCGGGACGGTAAATATTCGCATGCCACGATTAGCCCTCGCCCGGGGCCAAACAACATTTAGCTATACGATATAAAAGTTATACAGATGAACATAATCATATAGACACAAATACACCCTGACCACTCCATACAAAAAACGACAACGCAAACAAATCGCGTCTGTATACGTGCAAATGTGTTTTGTAGATGCCTTAATGAAGTAAGTACCTTGCGCTGTGTCGTAAGACATTATACTTTAGGTAATATTGTAATAACAAATATCTTTTGAATGTATGTGATTGTGACACTGCATTAAATCCAGTTACGTTAACGTACTAAATACATACTTCACGCGGGTTGTAATTTCGACGATGCAATATGTAAAACTCATTGTTAAAACTGGAAAACTAAATTGATTTTGTAATGACAAAACAAATAGTTTAATGGTAATGATTAAATAATACTAATAAATCACTTTACTGTTTAAAAGTTCAATTGAGATAGATTATACTACGAACGAACTTTCGTAATACGCGATGCCGCGTGGCAGCATTTGCGTACGCATAGGTTCCACATCCGACTTACAGGGGAGGTGGGGTCGTCTTGTGAGAGCGGCACGGAGTGGCCATACTGTACGTAGTACTATTACTTATACTGTGACACAACAAAGGACAAATCCATGCCAGTTTCTATCGAACATTGATTATCTAGGACGATACAGAGAACACAATGATTTTTTCATGTCCTTCGGGGCAACAAGTTGATGAAATATTTGCTCAATCGCGTGTGTAACATAGTTTCATTTATTTCACTTCACCCCAGTCATTCGACTGAAATAACAACAGTACAGCGGACGTGAATCAGCAATAAATTACAATGGCTATACATATACACGGTTCATTGTTACAGCAAAATCGATACAAGGGTTTTATCTTATTTTTTATGTTGCGAGGGTGGCAGCAGATGGAGCGTTACCGCAGTTGATAATCAGACTCAACCCGTTTACATAGTTCCTATTGACCCCGATATGAAATAAATTGGGAGAGATAATGTACTTGTGAATTACACTATAGGGGGCAATAATTACACAGTTGTCAGAATGAAAACGTATCGGAATAGGAAACTAAGCGTCACCCGTCCGACGCACCGGCGAACAAAATTAGCATCGACGGAGTCGCCTCTATTCAACAACAGGAACGAATCATTAATCTTGTCCAATGTGATTGCGGTCCAAATTCCTCATCATTATTCAATCACCCGACAACACAGAATTGAAGCTTTTTGCGCTTAATAGTCGTGTTAATACAAACAAACCCACCATCAGAACGCAGACATTGCATAATATAAGTATTATTTAAGTATTCATATGTATGTTTTTTCATACCACCAGCTCGACAATGTCCAATTACACTGTGTTTGAATTTGGAACGTTAAATTTCCTATGTAGGGATATTTTGTTTGAATATTCATACTGACGGACGACCATAGACACGACAATAAAAAAAAAGAAAAACCCGCGAAACAAACAAAAAGAGTAAAGCGAAACAAAAGAAAAGTCGTTTGGCGAAAACTACCTATTATTATTTAAAAAATGTCGTCAAGCGACAGTCATTCTCAAGCGACTCAACGTTTATTAAATTAGACGCTTCAGGAATTATTAATAATCACTAATTTCACTCACACTAATAATTAACAGAAAAATCAAAAGATAAATACGATAAAGCCTATGTTAATTTTAATATAATATGAAGAACGACAAAAGGAATTAAGGCATTGTCAACACTTAGCATCCACTCGGAAGCCAAACAGCCTATGGTGCATTTATTGAATGCTTAGATCTGCAATAAGCATTAAACAAAATATAAAACCAAATACATACAGCAGATTCTTGGCTTTTTTAAAGAAGAAATTAGAAGCTCATCGAGCAAAAAAGTCAAAGTATTTTTTCACCTTTAATTAATATAATTACTAGTGCATATAAATATTCTAGACTCTAGTATATATTTATGCTAATACTGAATAAATCTATTATTTCTCTAACCTTGAAGTTTATTATTGTCTCGCTAGGTATGAAAAGTAGAGTATTCACCTCTGGGATAAAGCCCGTCATCGTTTTGGGCGGCTTGAACACCTCACATCACTCAGGATTCTATTACATAACTCACTCCTTCGCTCAGTCAGGAGTTAACTTTATACTCTTAGAGTTATCTTTAACTCCCTCGTTACGTTCGGGAGTTAACTATAGAATCCTTCGTTACGCTCAGAGTTCAATATGCCGCCCGTGACGTAAGACATTGCTTTATCTACTATTATCTGTTATGTATTTACGTCTCTAACTCTCTAGGTTGCTAAATAATAGATCTTTACCTATGAAATTGCCGTTCTGCATTGGCTAAGAATTCTAATTTCAAATTAATTTTATTTTAAAAACATGGAATTCTTTTTCCAAAAGTAGTCATTTGTTTGATTAGTGTTACATTTTCATCGCATTTCAATCTTTTTCGTCATCATAATTAATTTATCTTCCTCTTAATTTATTCACTAGCTATCTTACTCAGCGAACCCAATGTGTCAAGATTGGTAGCCATATTAGTCAAGATTTACCTCTTACATATGGTGTGCCGCAGGGTAGCGTGCTTGGCCCTACCCTGTTTCTAATTTACGTCAATGATCTTTGTAAACTCACCATACCAAATTGTAAGATACTAACATATTATGCCGATGATACGGCTTTGGTGATAAATGGCTGTTCATGGGCTGAAGCACGAATAAATGCGGAATTTGCTTTGCATACAGTGATGAGATGGCTTTCCTACAACCTATTAACTTTAAACCTAAATAAAACTAAGTATATACCTTTTTCTGCACAAATAACATCTTTACCTTCTCAATCTTTTTCGATAATAGGGAAGATGCGTTTTTTTTATTTTTGTGTTTATTTTAAAGAACTCCATGTAGTATAGACCACAAGTATATTAAAAAATAAAAATACTGTAATTTACTGCAAAAAATGCGGTTTAAAACTGTCAATTTAAATTTTCCCGCGAAAACGGATCTGTAGTTCGTATGACGTCACTCCTGTCTGTCATTAGTCGCTGGCCCACTGATTGTACTGCGCTTGTGTCCTCACTGGCTTCATACTTTTGCATTTTTCTCGACTTTCGAGATATTTTTTTGTAAAAAATTAAAATGGACTATCCATCAACATCAGGTGATCATAACTATACAATCGCTACTCCGAGAAAAAGCCGTGTTGACGTATGTTTTGTGCCAATGTGTCCATCTACTTCAAATAAGTTTCCAAATAAATTGTTTTTGACTGGACCCTCTGACCCAGAACTGAGAAAAAAGTGGTTTCAAGCTGCGAAGAGAAATGACAATTATTCCTCAAAGACTATCATTCGATGCTGTGAAGACCATTTTGACGTAAGTCGGCGGATATATTTGTTATACGCTTAGTTAATCTGCTTGTTCGCAAAAGAAACATAGTTACCTAACCTACCTAATACTTATCCAAACTTATGACTTTTTATTTTACAGTTGGAGAACGACGTCGAAAATTGGATGAAGTTTAAAATGATTGGATCCCGAAACTTTTTCTGAAGAAAGATGTGGTACCTCATATTTTCGAATGCCAAAATAGAATGATGCCATTGAAACCTAGATCAGCAGTAATGAAAAGGAAAAGACGTGAAATTCTAGAGAGCATTGAAAATACACCAGGTATCATATTAATATATTATTTTCTGGAGACAGACAAACATTCAAACTTTCACATCTATACCAATATTATAAAACTGAAGTTTGTTTGAACGCGCTAATCTCAGGAACTACTGGTCCGATTTGTAAAATTATTTCACTGTTACATAGCTCATTTATTGAGGAAGGCTATAGGGTATATTATATACCATTACCCCAGGCGAAGCCGGGCGGGCTGCTAGTTTATAATATTATTAGAATAATGCTTTCTTTATTTATTTATTTATTTATTTATTTTATTTATGAAGGAATTGATTATTATTTCTTCTGTGTTTCAGATCCATCTTTAGATTTACACACCGTAGTAGTTTAGTCCCTTTCATTTCTACACTTGAAAACTCTGCACTTTCGACAAAAAAAGTCACTACCATGTCAACACTAACTTTTGGTAAATTCCTAGAATCAGCTTTGACAAACCCAACTTCCATTTTTATTCGAAAAACACAATTAATTTTCGTTTTAATGTTCACTTCTACTAACTGTAACATCAAATTAACTACTGTCATAACAGGAGTGACGTCACTGAACGCTGATTGGTGTTTCAAATCCGTTCCGTTTCAAGATACTTTAAATTCGTAATTATTGTTAAAAAAACAACATTATATAAAATATAAACCTTGCAGTGGCCCTTCTTTTATATTTTTTTAACATTTTAATAACAAAATTTTCATAAATATTATATTTGCATGTTCCCTATTGCCCACAGTTGTCAACTTGATCCATCGTCTCCTTGTACATGCAATTCATTAGTGCGTGATAGCTATATTAAATATTTAGGTATCCTTGTTGATTGTGTCATGAGCTGGAAGCCGCAAATCGAGTCGACAGTTAACCGTATTCGCAAACTTATTTTTGTTTTCAAGACACTTCGTTTTGTTGCCGATCGGCAGACGTTAATGACAGTATATTATACTTTAGCACAGTCAATCCTTTCCTACTGTGTTACAGCTTGGGGAGGAGCTGCAAAAACTATACTCTTGAGATTAGAAAGAGCCCAAAGAGCTGTACTCAAGGTATTGTTATTAAAACCCATAAGATTTCCCACTTCACAGGTTTATTCTTTGAGCAGCGTGCTGTCGGTGCGTAAATTATACATTTTGCAACTGATCCTACGAAAGCAATCTAAACTACCATTCAAACCTAATTTATTTACAAACAAACGTAGGAAATACAAAGTTTGCGGAACGATTTCGTGTAGGCTCAGACTTACTGAACGTCATTCTTGCTTTTTGAGTTCTTACATTTACAATAGGATTAACGGAGTATTGGATATCTATCCTCTCACAATACGAGAATGTAAGCACAAAATATCCAATTGGCTCTTAGGCCTCTCCTACGAGGAAACTGAGCGCATATTAACAAAATGAATATAATATCTATATATATAATATCAACTATTCAATATTATCTAATAGAGTAGACTGATGCGTGTGAATATATGAGCGTGTTACGTCGAGAATATACGACTACTGAATGAACCACTGAACATATAGTTCATATGTTTATTTATTTATTTTTGTATGTAAAAAAAAAAAGCAGGAGAACAACATTACCTACACACAAAATTAATACTACATCTTATGTTGTACTATTTAATAAATATAACTCTTTTTCATCCACTCACACTTTCACTTTCACTCTCACAATCACAACTTTTACACTCACATAACACACATCCTCAACACACATTACACACACCCCTTTTAAATTCGGCTGCAAATGAGTGAATAGTAAATCATATTAATATATTTATAATTGCAAATTGTAACTTACAATCTGTATAATATTTGTAAATTGTTTGTACAAAAATTGTCCAACAAATATCAGTATTATGTTACCTCGGAGACGGGCGCAAACGACTGCAACACAGTCTAACGCTAACGCGGTCGTTTACGTACGTTATTGTTTTATAAATAATGTGTTTACTGTTGTTTAATAAATTCTTTAATTCTTTAATTCTTTAATTCTTTAATCATGGATACGTTAAAAATTCGAGTAATTATGGAATATGAGTACCGTCGTGGCAGCAACGCGGCACAAGCGGCACGCAACATCAACGACGTTTTACGGAGCTAACACTACAAACCAACGCACCACCTGTTATTGGTTTGCTCGCTTCTGTTCTGGAAATTTCGACCTGAAAAATGAACCTCCGAAGACTTTGGTCGACAATGACGAATTAAAGGCGATTATGGAAGCTGATGATACACAATCTACGGCTGAATTAGCAGCAGCTTTCGACGTTAGCATCAAAACAATATTGGACCATTTGCGTCAAATTGGCAAGGTAAAAAAGCTTGACAAATGGGTCGAACCACGAACTCAATGATCACCAGCGCGAAGTACGCGTCGAGACGTGCCTTGCACTGCTCAACAGACACACAAATGAAGGAATTTTGAACCGCATTGTTACCTGCGATGAAAAATGGATTCTGTTTGATAACCGCAAGCGCTCAGCAAGTTGGTTGGATCCTGGTTCAGCACCTAAACAATGCCCTAAACGAAAACTTACCCCTAGAAATGTGATGGTCACTGTTTGGTGGTCTAGCGCCGGTGTCTTCACAGTACACATCTGCAGTAATGCTCACCCCGTTTGGTAAGAAGCTGTGATAGCTTCTTACCAAACGGGGTGAGCATTACTGCAGATGTGTACTGTGAAGAACTGAACACAATGATGGAGAAGCTGGCACGTCTCCAACCAGCATTGGTCAATCGCTCGTCTCCGCTGCTCCTGCACGACAACGCGCGACCTCATACTGCACAGCAGACGGTCTCCAAGTTGCAAGAACTGGGGTTGGAAGCTCTCCGCCATCCGCCCTACTCGCCAGACCTTGCGCCTACAGACTACTACTTTTTTCACAATTTGGATAACTTCTTGGCGGGAAAAAAATTCAATACCCGAGAGGCAGTACAAAATTTGATGCCTCCCGTGCAGCTGATTTCTTTAAGAAGGGCATCAATAAACTGCCACTGCGATGGCAAAGATGCATTGATTGCATGGGTGATTACTTCGATTAATACAAATAAAAAATACATGAAAAAAATATGTTTAAATTTTTTCATACAAAACGGCAATTTCATAGGTAAAAATCTAATATTGAAAATGTAAATTACAATTTATTTATAATACTTGCTTGACTGTTATATATTTTTTTTATATTTAATATTAGCCTTGCGCACCTGGCAGAAAATGCTTGTATAGCATTAAGTTCGCCTTTGTACATATTTTAATGTCCATGAAGAATAAATAAATAAATTATGACTATACGAGTAATACTTGATTATAATTGCGAAAGTGGTATTTATACTTAATAATCATGTAAGTCAAATGAATGTCTCCAGTGCGCCTTTTATTTAGTAGGCACTTTTAGTTTTTGATAAAATTTCAAATAATAATCAACGCCGTCTCTTGAAAAACACTATAACTATCTAACACTGGATTTCAACAACTTTACTCTTGAACACTTTTTTCGTGAAATTTGTATTAAACCCGACCCGTCAATGTGTGGCCTACCTAATAATTTACATTTTGGTACCATCTTGGTAAAATAAAGAGGATTGTAATGTAATGGAAAAAAGGTATGTACTTCAAAGATTTTATGCAAAATTTGAGAAGGAAAGTATCAGCCTACTGACGATACATAATTCATAAACATCTCACACCGCTGTGCGCTGTAGAAGGCTACGAGTTGCAAGGGCTCTTCATATCTCGAGCGTCCTTTTGCTAAGCGGGCTGCATACTGCATCCTCGTAGGCTAACCACCAACTATGAACATCAATTGAGAACCATTGTTATAAAGCACTTACATCTTTCGGCTATGAGTATGCTTGAACACATTATACGGAACAGTATGGCCACTCCCTGTCGCTCTCTCGTATCGACCTCACCTCCCCTCTGAGACGAATCTGGTACAGTTCGTATGGTGCCGCACGCACACATGCTCATTCTCACTTTACACAGACGTCATTGTTTATGTAATTGTTAACAACACGACATTTGTGTGAAGTGATTGATTTGGTGAACTCTGGACAATAAAAAATATAACAGGTATCTATTGAGAGTTATCTATGGCTACAGAGCAGCACAAATGCATTTCGCGTGCATGCGTCGCAACTACATAATGATAATTACTTTATCCTTACTAATATTATAAATGCGAAAGTGAGTTTGTTTGTTTGTTCACATTTCGCGTCTTAACTACTGAACCGATTGCCATGAAATTTTGCATACATTATATTTTTTTATCAAAAAAAAATGAGCTGTTCCTGAGGCGACCAATAGTTGGCGCGACATACATTACATATTTCGTACTGCATCGAGATCAACACAACAAGCCTAATGTGCGAATGCTACAGAGAGCAACCAGTTTAATATGATGAGCTATTTAAAGTACACTATTTTAATTGGCCATTCCGTAAAAACATCAGCGTATTCAATGCGATCTGAGTATTCTGGGTTCTAAGAATAAAGAGATACATAAATGTTCTTCATTGAACAGCCAGCTATTATTTATCAGTTACTCATAGTACAAGCATTGTTTAGTTTGGGACTAGATGAACTTGTGTGAAATGTCCAGGGAAATGTATTTATTTTTGTTAATTATACTGTTGTCCATTTAAAATGAAAATATACTTCTTATTTTTTTGATTTTGAAATGTTACTGCAATCATTTCGAAAGGTTAATATTTTTTCTATACAGTCAACACATAACATACAGTAAGCTATACCAAACCACCACACCATGTGAGAAATGAACTTTTTGACTTTGAAGTGAACTTCAATTGATTCGAATGAAACGTTTTTTTCTATTCAGTCAACACATAACATACAGTGCGATATACCAAACCACCACACTATGTGAGAAATAAACTTTTTGACTTTGAAGTGAACTTCAATTGATTCTAATGAAACGTTTTTTTCTATTCAGCCAACACATAACATACAGTGCGATAAACCAAACTACCACACTATGTGAGAAATAAACTTTTTGACTTTGAAGTGAACTTCAATTGATTCGAAAGAAACGATTTTTTCTATTCAGTCAACACATAACATACAGTGCGATATACCAAACCACCACACTATGTGAGAAATAAACTTTTGATTTTGAAGTGAACTTCAATTGATTCGAATGAAACGTTTTTAGGGTTCCGAACCTCAAAAGGAAAAACGGAACCCTTATAAGATCACTTTGTTGTCCGTCTGTCTGTCTGTCTGTCAAGAATTTCTATGTCGAGAATGCGTGGAGGTATCAAGCTGAAATTTGAACTGTATACTCAGGTCTACGGTCCCATGAAGTTAAAAAAAAATCAAACTGCTAAGTTTACGTAGAAAAAAGTTACGGCCGTTTATTCAGCAAAAAACGCATATTTCGACATACTCAAGGGAATCAAAACCTATAGGGTACTTCCCGTTGACCTAGAACTATGAAATTTGGCAAGTAACATCGTTATAGACTACAAGTACAGGAATAAATCTCAAAACTATACATTTGTAAATAGATCTTCAAAAATAGGGGTCTATATTTTTTAGAGGGTGTCGAAATTTCAAATTGAAACTACTAGTTCAAATGGGGTATCATATGAAAGGGCTTGATGTACACATTGCAAAATATATTTTATTTATTTTTTTCGACGCATTATTTCTTATTAATAATGAAAAATATCAAATTTAATAATGATACTACGTACCTACGGAACCCTCGGTGGGCGAGTCCGACTCGCACTTGTCCGGTTTTTTCTATTCAGTCAACACATAACATATAGTAAGCTATACCAAGCCACCACACCATGTGACAAATAAACTTTTTGATTTTGAAGTGAACTTCAATTGATTCGAATGAAACGATTTTTTTCTATTCAGTGTACACACAACATTCAGTACGATATACCAAACCACCACACCATGTGCAAGTAAATATAAGTTCACGAACCGAACTGGAGCATAAACAGTGCGTACTTGAAAAGTGCATGAACGCGAAGCAGCTGAAACGAGGAGGGCCCTCGAGTGCTGTAGGGTCGTTAGAGGCCGCACTGCACCGCGCCGTGCCTCCTACCAGGATTATTTAGTTAAGTATATTTTCACAAAATCTTAATTAAACTTCTATCCACTTCTTTTAACTTTAAAATATTGTCAATAGTTTTTGTTTTATATATATATATTCTTGTTGCATATACATATTTTATAAGTGACTATTTGATTTATGCTGACGAAATTGTTTCTGTAATTTGTATAGTGCGAGTAAAGCATATTCTATCTATCTATCTATAAATCTACTTATTTATCTGTTTACATAGTCGTCAACCCTTACTCATCCCACTACTAGGATACGGGTCTCCCCTCAATTGAAGGGGTTTAAAGCATACTCCACCACGCTGCTCAACTGAGCGATGGCGGAGGCCAGTGTTTCACAAGCCGCCTAAAGGCCACTGACTTGGCTTAACGACTGTCATCTAATGGCAACAGCCGGGACCGACGGCTTAAAGTGCCCTTCGTAGAACGGAGGAGTTCGAGATAATATAGACCCATCTATGGACTGGCTACGGCTGACGTTGCTTAACTTGCGTGTTCGATTAGATTACACGCGCAACGGCGCCATCGAGCTCCTCTATCTTTACATACTACACTGTAAACAATATTTTCTTCGCCAACATATCTTCTTTTTATACAACGCCAGATGTCAAAAATCATATGACCCGCCGAATGTAAAGCGGTTACATTACCCTTGTAGATGCTTGCAATATAAGGAATTTTGTTCTCGCGCAAGCACCCTCCCTGCTAACACAACATCCTCACATAACACATGGCAACCTCACTCGCAGGCAGTTTCACAACAACCCTTAAGAGTATGGTCCTGTGGTTGCGATTTTCTGTAAGATAAGGATACTTCTCCAGTCGGCCTCGACATGCCCTACTTTCCATTCGCCAGAGCCACTTTCGCTAGTTGGCAGGATGGACCACGTGCAGGTGTACTTCTTTGCTTCTTAAGATAGTGGTGAACCACTTACAACCCATGTTCTCATGCTACATGCTACATGTAGTATTAAATAATTTACAAATACAAAAATACAAAAATAATTTATTTGCAATAAATAGGGTAACATTTAAACAGATTGTATTGTAAAATAAATCACCAGCCTATTTAACCATTATAAAATAACATGCAAATGAAGCTTAATTTTAACCTAATTAAAATTATTTGCTTTAAACATTTAAATTTGACCAATTAACATTAAATTTGTCAGTAATCATACCTCACTAGTCTATTGATTAAATAGTTGTAAAATAGCATACTAATGTCACTGCAATTAAATGGAGCTTAATTAAAAATGTTAATAAATTTAATTGATCTAAAATATTGATTTGAATTTATTTAATTTTTCTTATATTCATATACCTCATATTCGAAAAGATGTTAACTGGGTTATTTTTATTATTAAACGGTTTTATTTAGCTTGCCCTGTTTGTTTGTTTATATTTTTAGGTCAAATCTAGTAATTGAAAGTTGTCCCCCTTCCTGTTGACAGATTGATCTAAAATTTGGTACACAGCTTTAGTTCTGGTGACAATACAATTAAATAAATTCTGATTCATTGTAAATCCAAAATGGCCGCCGCTACAAAATGGCGGTTTACAAATTTTATCACGACTACCTTATTATGGGTCTTAAATGAAAGGGCTTGACTAATAGAACACAGTTCACATGAAAATAAATGAAAATCCAATATGGCCGCCGGTACAAAATGGCGGTTTACAAATTTTGTCACGACTACCTCAATATGGGTATCAAATGAAAGGGCTTGACTAGCAGAACACAGTTCACGATGAAAAATATTACAATCCAAGATGGCCGTCAACAAAATGGCCGGTGGGCGGTTACATATGTTGATTGCAAATGCGGGACAAGGATTTAAAAAGCGTGATCTAATGAATTTTGTTTGGAATACAAAAAACGTGAACATTTCTTTGCAAATCAGGATGAGAAGTAGAATAAGACACCTTGTTAGTTAAATAATAGTCAACATTTACTAAAAAAAAAAGACAATTATAGTCTGTAATTATAGTTATAATTTACACTTTATCGTGAAAACTATAAGTTACTTCTTAAACGATTATTTGTATTGCGTTGCTAATTCCGAAAAGCGGGATATTTAGCGTCCCGCTCACGCGCTGAGCGGGACGTCTTGTTAAGGGTCTCAGAAACGGGACGTCCCGCGTATAGCGGGGCGGTTGGCAACCCTAGTTACTTAGGTTCTCAATTTTCATTATGGGTATCAAATGAATACAAGACAAATATAAAAGTAAAAAAAAAATGGCTGAATTCAAATCTAAACTTAATAGATTGAGAAGTACTATGTAATGAAATTAGAAACAAAATCTTGAAAATAAAAAATATGTAAAAAAAAATTTGCTAATAAAATAAAATCGTTCCGCCCGTGTTTCCATCCAGTCAACTCAGTTTACGCTACGCCCAACGATTTTATTATTTTGTATGATCAATGCCTTAGATTGATGAGGGAGAGAGTGTGATGACTGAAACCTCGGACCTACCGAATTGTTTTTTAGCTTTTAGTACATTATTTTCAATAAAACCGTTTAAATGAAAATTTTTTTATTACATAATTTTTATTTATCTATTTAATAGGTACATAGTTTTTCTACCACAGTAATGTTTTGTTAATAAAAATAAAAACACCTTGTCCCTTCAACGTCCTGTCCAAAAATTTCAACGTAAACATGAAGCTAAAATATTACAATTAAAATCCTAACAACAAAATAGCATTTCCTAGCATTGGCGGCACACATCATTCTTAATTTACGTTACACGAATATATATGCATAGTAAATTGAATTAGCCGAGCGGCCTAAGTAATTTCATTTGTTTAGTCCCGGTCGTTAAAAAAAGTGCTGACTACTTGCCGTTTTAATACTCCGTATTTTTCTGTCCATCCTTCCTCATTATTAAATTAATCTCTCTCTCTCCGTTCTGATTTCGCAAACAAGTTCCTTTGAAAGCGAAAAACGGCTAAAGTCCCAGTGATTTCATTAATAAATTAATTTATACCTATACCCTTGCGGTGTTTGAATAAGAATAAAAGTGAGAGTTCGTGGCTTGGCGAAAAATGATCCTTTATTTATTCTAATTAATTAACGACTTTAATTAATGGTTAATTTTTTTTTCACTTTTAAATAATACGGCTGCAAATCAATTAGTCGTTAAATCAATTATGTAACAGTTTATTTAAAGCAACAAGAGAAAAATTACTTTCAGTTTATACATATCATTTTGTATTCATGAAACATACAAACACATAACAATTAAATAAGTACTAACCTACTTACTACTTATTATTAATGATTACTTATTTCATTGTCATTTTGCGACAACAAGTTCTTCTACGTAAGAAATAAGTTACCTAAATTCAATTTATGTTATCGACCAATAAACTGACAACTGCGGGGTAAAAGTTATCTCAGTATTTTTATTTTTAATATTTTTTTACCTAGAAACATGTTTGTAGAGGGTTTCAGTTGATGTAAATAAAAAAATATTTTTGAGAACAAATTATACTGTGATACAATGAATTTCCTGCCATTGCGATAAACGTATGAACTAAGGCTTTTAGAGGAGTTAGCTGATGCGTTTTTGCGTAAGCAGGCAGAGTTTTGGAATATAATATTGCTAAGTTGTTCGCGAAAAACAACACGAGTGCGAGAGTGAGCAATCGCTCGCTGGCAATAGTTTTTTTGAATATTCCTTGTAATGTAGTCTTGGTCTGGAGAAGGCATATCGTTCGTCAAAACTTATTCATTCCGCTTCTGGGATAGGGATCTCCCCTCAATCGAAGGGTTTTAGAGCATACTCTACCATGCTGCTCAACTGCAGATTAACGAAGATCACTGACTTGGCTTAACGACTGTCATCTAAAGGTATTTTTCCAGCTTCACTAAAAAAATCAATCGTTACTCCTATATACAAGGATGGGGACAGGGGCGATGTAAACAACTATAGACCTATCTCGGTTCTTCCAGTTTTGGCAAAAATCTTAGAAAAACTATTAAATGTTAGATTAATTAAATACCTTACTACTTACAACCTATTATCACCGTCGCAATTCGGGTTCCGGAGTGGAATCTCAACTGAGGACGCAGTGACCTCGTTGAGCTCACTTATAACAGGTTATTTAGATAAAGGCACAAAGTGTTTATCTGTTTTCATTGATCTTAAAAAAGCCTTCGATACCGTCTCTGTTCCCATTCTTGTACAAAAACTAGAAAAGTTAGGCATTAGGGGGGTTCAACTGGATATATTTAAAAACTACCTGTCAAATAGAAAACAGAAGGTTGCATTAAATGGATATCATAGCGAGGACGTAGAGATCTCTTATGGTGTCCCACAGGGAAGCGTTCTGGGCCCTACCCTCTTCCTCATTTACATAAATGACCTCTGTTCTATGACCCTCAATAACGGTAAAATTTTTTCTTACGCAGACGATACCGCAATCGTGTTCTCTGGGTCAACTTGGGTAGATGCAAAGGCTAATGCGGAACGGGGTATGGCCCGGGTCGCAACCTGGTTAAGATGCAACCTTCTGACTTTGAACACGTGCAAAACAAATTACATATGCTTTAGTATTTACAAAAATTTACAACCGGAACAGGACTTTGAAATTAAAATCCATGTATGCAGAAACATATATGATCATACTTGCAAGTGCCCGAAAATCAATAAGGTTGATCATGTTAAGTACTTGGGTGTAATGGTGGACCAGAGACTGTCCTGGTACCCCCAAATCGAACTAATCACCGTACGGATGCGTAAATTTATTTGGGTGTTTAATAAGCTTAGACACATTGTCCCCAAGGAAGTTAAGAACAAAAAGGGAAATGCTAAAAACTTACTAAACAACATTTATGTATCACTTGTACAATCTGTCCTGACATATTGCATCTCAGTCTGGGGAGGTGCATGCAAAACTCGATTTCTGGAAGTAGAAAGAGCGCAACGTAATCTAATTAAAGTGATGTATTTTAAAAAGAAAGATTTCCCAACTTATAACCTTTATCAAATCAGTAATTTGTTGTCGGTCCGTCAATTATACATATTGAACATAATATTAAAAACACATATAAATACCCCATATAATCCAAGTATCGAAAATAAAAGAAGAAAAGACATGATTATACATATCCCCCAGGTTAGAACGGAATTTGCGAGTATCCAGTACAAGAAACGCTCAGCCCTCTTATATAATAAAATTAACAAAATAATATATATTTATAATAAATCGATAAAAGAGTGTAAGCTTAAAATTATAAATTGGTTAAGTAAATTAAGTTACCAGGAAACAGAGTGCTTTATGCAATACATGAGATAATTATTTCATATATGTATAAAATAAAATAAAAATAAAAGTATTTTAAGTATCATTTATCTGGTATTTATTAGTTATCTGGTACCAATAGTACAGGCTTTGCTTGGTTTTGGGACTAGATGGCGCTGTGCAGGAATATTTATTCATTTATTACAAATTCATTATCATCAGCATCATCACAGATTATTTACATAATATGTACAAATCCTTCAAATAATCACTTCTTAACAAACACAACACATTTCCTCCTCCACTCAAACCTCCAATCTTACATTACATAATCATTCATCATCATATATTATATATCATACATTATAATGACATCATACATCATAATTATTAATCTCACAGCATAATTCACTGCAAACACACATCATTCTTACCTCTCAACCACCAATCTATTCAACACACATTTGCACACAAAAACACATATAACTCACAACTCACACACTGTGCACTTACATCGTATTTAAATTATAAGTGTCAATGTATATGATCAATCTTATTGTTGTTACGAAAGAGCGGTGCCTCCTGGCACAGGCATATTATGCCTAAAAGGAGACACCGTCAACTTGATCTACCATTTGTGAAAGATTGAATAAAGAAATTTTTCATTTTCATTTTTCATTATCTAATGACAACAGTCTGGATCGACGGCTTAACGTGCAATCCGAAGCACGAAGGAGCTCGAAATAAATTAACCCATCCATGGACAGGCTATGGTCGTCGTTGCTTAACTTGCATGTTCAATTAGACTGACACACGCAACGACGCCATCGAGCTCCTCGAGTATATGTGTATAAAAAACGATTTGCTAGTATAGGTACATTTTTGAATCTTTAAGAGAGTTACAAACTGTATAAATACTATTTGATGTAGGTATATATTTCCAAAAAAAAAATGTATTTAAGTACATTTATCAGTTATTTAGTACCCATAGCATTTCTTAATTTGGTACTGTATAAATTGCCCAAGAATTTATATTTTGCTTATTATTTATTTCAGCTATCTTAAATCTACCTTTCATCCTAAAGGAGGAATTAAAAATGTCTAAAAATAGAAAGCGAATATAAAGCACATCATTTACTCGCCGACCAAACGTGACAGCTATCTATATCACTGAGCATTGTCGTCACCACAGAACTAATAAAAAATAGTTCTGTGGTCGTCACGGATATTCGCTACGTCGTCGCGACGTCACTGTAGAAACGTTGGCGGATTCAATCGCAGTACAAATGTAACCGATCGATGCCTTACAGATAAAGATAGTGTTATCTTACACGCTCGACAGACACAAGCCCCTGAATATATATAATGCTATATATACAGAATGTGACAATTTATAGATCAAAACTAGGGTTATTATCGTCATCGCTTCAATCGATTGACATCGACTGCTGAATAGGCCTACCCCTTAAATTTCCTAAGACTCTTAAACATATAAACTTACATCAATTGATGAATTTGCAAGAATAACTTAATTTAATTTAAGAATTGGGACTGTAAATAAAAATATAAATCCTAGGCTTCAAAGGATACTGGGAACCCCAGGTGTTTACATGATACCTTGTAACTGTAGTGTGGCAGCAGCAATCCCTGCCCCTTCTCCGATCCGATCCGATGACAACTCGCGTTGCCGCGGCGGCGTCTGCGCTGTGCATACGTTCATCGAACGCCTACACCTAGCGTTTGTCCAGCGTGGGTACGCTTTACAAACGCTAGGTGTAGGCGCACGTCGTTGGTATGCCGCATGCAGTACGTGAGCATGCGTGCCGAGCACATACATCGCTCAACAACTCCGCACGCGTCTCGTCGCTTCGTCGGGGCGCACATGACGAGCCATGTGCAGAGTTGTTACGAATATCCCGTGTGCAGAAGGCCTAAGCTTGCAAATGTTTTGTCACAGTACATATCCGAGTATAGTAATGTAATAGAGTTTCAATACACACGCACTTTCATACATGCATTCTATACTCATACGCACTTTCAAGCACACACTGACTCACACACGCGCGTGCACAGAATCACACATGTATACATACATACTAACACGTAAATAGACACAAGTTCTACTAATTTTTGTAAGAACTTTTACTGACTCTTTTTGACGCGGCAACTCCCAACTGATGCAGGCTTATGATACCTAAGAATCGTGTAAACGTTTGAATACAACGATGTTATAAATACACAGATGCCACATGCCACAAGATTCAAAAACGTACACCCGAAGAGTGAGGTCTTACACTTATAGACTAGGGCTGAAGCCTTGTGTTATGGGTACTAGACAACTGATAAACATACGTAAATACATTTTTGTAAATACATACTTATGATACATAGAAAACACCCAGACTAAGACAAACAAACATGTTCATGCACACAAATGTTTGTCCTATGTGGGAATCGAACCCACGAGCGTTGGTGTCGAAGCCGCGTCATTGACCGCTACGCCACCAAGCACGTCAAATTATACTTATACACCTGAGTGACCTACGGAAAATTTTAGCTCATCAAAAGATATTTCTATATATATATATATATATATATATATAAAAGGTATTCTATAATATATAGGAATCCCCTTCCCCACTTCTCTATGAAATATCTTTTGATGGGTTAAAATTTTCCGCAAATATTTTAAATCAAAAAAATTGCATTATGTTAGGGACAACAAAAGGTAAATTTACACCAAATTTCGTGAAAAATAAATATTTTTGTAAAAGATAAAAATAAACCATCAAAAACTTAGTTTTTTGAATTATTCACATGAATTTTGAGGTTATGTGAAAAAAGTGTAAACAAAAGTTGTAGATCTTTTTATTACCTAAAACTTTGCCATTTAACTTTTTTCCATAGGACTTTTAGTTTTGCCGGGAATCGAGATAAACCGTTTTTTACCCTTAAAAGCTTACCCCTTACCACTTCCCGACCTCAGATCGCCCGTAAATTATTTTTCCTTCATTTTTTTTGTTGTATTCTCTTCCTTTTCCAATAGGTTTCATCCTACTGTATTTTTTTTTTCACTTTTTACCATTTTCGTATGGGGTGTAAAAAATCCAATGTGTCCAACATCTTTGAACCAAAGCCAACTTCACCTGCACGTGGTGCACCCTGCTGACTGACAAACGAAGCTCTGGCGAAAAGAGAGGTAGGGAGCGTAATTGTAAGTTACCCGACTGGGGAAAGTACCTCCACCTCACAGAATACCGCAGCCAAATAACAATTCCCTTGAGGGTTGTTGTGTTCCTGCGAGTGAGTGAGGTCACCAGAAGGGAAGGAGATGCTGCGGTGGCAGCGGGGGTGGCGGCGCGCGAGCGTTATATTATGTTGCGAGCGTTAATATGGCTACGGTAACCGCTTCACATCAGGCGGGCCGTATGCTTGTCTGCTACCAGACGTAGTATAAAAAAAAATAGAAAAAAATTCGAAGGTGAAGCCTTCGAATTTTTTTTTTCCCCTAGTCTATAAGTGTAAGACAATTGCCTCACTCTTCGGGTGTACGTTTTTGAAGCTTGTGGCATGTGGCATCTATGTATTTATAACATCGTTGTATTCAAACGTTTACACGATTCTTAGGTATCATAAGCCTGCATCAGTTGGGAGTTGCCGCGTCAAAAAGAGTCAGTAAACGTTCTTACAAAAATTTGTAGAACTTGTGTCTATTTACGTGTTAGTATGTATGTATACATGTGTGATTGTGTGCACGCGCGTGTGTGTACACAAAAGTTGTAGATCTTTTTATTACCTAAAACTTTGCCATTTAACTTTTTTCCACAGAACTTGTAGTTTTGCCAGAAATCGAGATAAACCGTTAACCCTTAAAAGCTTACCCATTACCACTTCCCGACCTCAGATCGCCCGTAAATTATTTTTCCTTTATTTTTTGTTGTATTCTCTTCATTTTCCAATAGGTTTCATCCTACTATAATTACCAACAAAGTCATTTTTCTAGGTAGACCTTCTGATTCGGAGGGATTTTTTCTTGTTTCAAAAATTATCGACACTGGTCTATTAAACAAAACTATTCAATTAGTTTACACGAACAAGCCGACTAAACTGACATTTGAGACAATTGATTGAAATAGGTAAAAATGGCGTCTTCTGTATTACAAAAATACACAATTTATGTTGATAAAGTATATAAAGCCCAAGGGAACAATAATATTTGATATTAACACGTATTTTAGGTTAATTTCATATTTTTGCAAGAAAAAAGGCGCCATTGTGCCGATTACGTACTCGGCGAGGGAAAGAGATAGGAACTATATTAAAACGCCGAGATGATAAGGATAGCAGAGCTATAGACATAGATCTCCCAGGCAAAGAACCGTTTTTTGACGTAATTTAGTATAGGTATACCATAACTACTCGTATAGTATTTATAACATCATTGCTTGCATATATGTAGTTATTTTACTGTACTACATGTACTGTACTGTACAATAGATGAAAACAGGAACTAACTTCACGATGTACAAAATAATGATTTAAGTAAACTTACATTAATCAGGTCTTTAACAATACTGCTCCAAATAAAAGACATTTCTTTAACATTTACCTATTTATATACACATTTTCCTGTTACTCGTTCGCCATTGCTGTAAGTCAAAGAAGAAACACGATGTATGAAGTTAATATTGATAACTTTATCGTCATACAAGGGGCTTAACGGCGGGGGTTTTGTAAAAGGATATTACAGCAATATGGTAACAGAGGCGAGAGGTACGAAGCGCCGCCCGACAAAGTGGATACGCAGCTCTGCTCTAGGGCAACTCTACGTCGTGTCGCTGTGTTCGATGTGTACATAAGCCGATCCGATATCAGTGTAGGACGACGACAGCCGATATCCGACAGCCGACACCATGTGCTGTTTTCACATATTTCCGACAAAATCGTTCCAATACGGCCATTTGTTCGATAGCTTAGTGCGGGCAGGTCATAATGGCATACTATAATCAGTGAGCTGTTATTACGACGTATAGTTCAATGACTATAATAGAAAACTTTATTTGCTGTGTCTATTATATTTGAGATGCAAAAAGAAACTATCCACAGACAGTACTGGATACATCCCATTGTGGAAGCTAGATATTCAGAGGGAGCATTTTATTTTCTTTTTAACGAGCTACAAAACGCACTTAGAAAGTTTTTTTAAATAGTTTCAACTGTTCAACTACACACAGAGACAATATAGTGTGCACGTATAGCAAAAATACAAACATTATCGCCCGACAGCCCACGGGCGTCCGATGGTGCCGCCAACATATCGGTGTCGACTCCGATATCCGATATCAGGCCGGACAATATGAAAGCCTGGTACATAATTCATACATTTGAAATGCCCCGATATCGTATCGGCGCCCGATACCGATATCGGATCGGAAAATCTGAAAACGCTCTCAGGCGGGTGTATCGAGAACAATATTCGGTCGTGTATCGGCAGTAATTGGCTGGGAGTGGGCGGATCGATCGCTCGATGTGACACAAATACCTCGTTCCGCGACGCAATCACCCCCAGTAATCCACTATCGACCTAATTGTTTCTTCTAATGACAATTGTTCAGCATCAATTATTACAATCCGTTACTGATTCGTTTATTGCTCAATCTGATCACACTTGAACATTGCGACAAATTTTAGTTCCACTCGTCGTCAACCCTTATTCATCCCACTACTTGGATACGGGCCTCCTCTCAATCGAAGTGGTTTAGAGCATACTCGACCACGCTGCTCAACTGCGGATTGGCGGAGGCCAGTTTTTTCATGCCGCCTAAAGGCAGAATGACAACAGGCAGGACTGATGGCTTAATGTGCCCTCTGAAGCACGGAGGAGCTCGAGATAAATAAGCTTTAGTTTCACTCGAAGAAATTAATTTGAATACTTTAGGGTTCCTGAAAAAAATACATTCGTGGATAGCGTCAGCGCTGTGCTATAAGTGTCTAAAATCCAATAAATTAAATCGACCTAGAACTTTTTGGAGCATACGCAGTGTTCCCTAGCGTGTCACTACATCACTATGACTATCGCTATCACTACATATTATAAAAGCAGTCCCCCTATTTGTTTGTATGCAATGAACTCCCAAACTACGAATTTTACTAAGTATACACTAACATTGTATAAATGTCTCCACCTTGCATGTTAGAAAGCCCAAGTGAAGACTAAATGTGACTAAGTGAATGATTAGCGTAGCGCTTGCGGTCCACTCCTTGACGACCCATGTAAGTATTTCTTCACCCTTCGTCCAAGCGACCCTGCCTGGGTTATAGGAAGAATAAAATACGTACGACGACAGTGATTTCCACAACATTATGGTTCGGCAGAGAATGAGTTGCCGAACTTTTTGGTACAACTGAAGTTTTACACGAAGGACGTATATGAGGCTTGGAACCACAACTTTCCAGATATTCTGAAATGTTAGGGGATACTGTGGTGCATTAGGTTACATTCCGGAACATCCCAGGTCATTGTGGAACGTTCGAATTCACTGTTGAATGTTGTGGAATGAGTGGAATATTCTAGAACAATGTGGATCATTCCCGAGTAAAGCTGGAAAGCTGCCCGACTGGGGACTTGCCTCCACTTAACAGAATGCAGCAGCCAAATAACAATGGGTTGTTGTGTAAACGAGTAAGTGACGTCATCAGGAAGGAGTTGTTGCATTGGCAGCGAAGGTGGAGGCGACTGAGCGATATTTCATGTCGCGAGCATTTATATGGCTACGGTAATTGCTTCACATCAGCTGTACAATAGTGCTTGCCACATGTTATAAAAATGGTTTTGTGTCATAATTGCACAAGTACGTGAGGAAACACTATAGATAATGTCCTCAAGAAATCCTAGCGAGTGCTTGAATAGATCTTTGTGAAAAAAAGGGGTGCGTGCGGCTGTGTCATGGACACGGGCCGTGTGTTGTACGTGAATACGTTATATGCACTAAAATTATCTCAATATGGCAGCACTTCCCCCCCCCTCGCACGCGATGTTCCATAGTCCTTACTTAGCGTAATAAATTATTTTATCCTTCATCTATACAGTGGTGTGATTGAATTTTGGATGGCGATGATAGATTTGTAGCTACGACACCATACTGTATCCCCCGATTTCGTTATCATTCGTTTTTTTGAATTCACGTGAAAATGTACGTTTGTTATACTTTATATGAAAAGAACAAAAGGCGCTGCTGCCTTGAACCAGTACCCATTTTTGTGCGCTGAATACGTCGCAGTGCTGCTGTACAAATGGCTTACTTTATTCCCGCGCACACCCGCGGGCCATCTACGAGGATTGCACTTGACCTGCTATGCAAAACGCCCAACAAAGCTAAACAGTACCAGCAGCGGAGGCCGCTCACACAAAACGAAACTGCGAATCCCTCTGATCTAGAGAAACCAAAAGCCTTATTCACATACACAGTAAGCAGAATAAATACATGCAGCGATGTAAGAAAATGTCGCTGAAAGTATAACACATATTTAGGTCACTGCACAATCCTATTTTTAAGGTTCCTATTGTATCAACTACATTCAGATGAATACAATTCTTTTATGTTCCACTCCAGTGCATTGTTAGCAATACAAGCGTCAGTTTTATGAATATGTAGTTACCGGAACCAAATGAGGAAAAACTTTATGCCGTTTTTTCTTGTAGTTATCATAATAAAAGTATACTGCTGGGATATCTTCAATCGAAGGGGTTTAGAGCGTACTCCACCACGCTGATCAACTGCGGGTTGGCAGAGACCAGTGTTGTCAAGCCGCCTAAAGGCCACTGACTTGACTTAACGGCTATCTTCTAATGATAACAGCCGAGAGGAAGTACGAAGGAACTCGAGATAAATAAACCCATCCATGAACAGGCTACGGTCGACGTTGCTTAACTTGCATGTTCGATTACACCGACACGCCCAACGACGCCATTGAGCTCCTCACTGAAACGCGCAATGACACCATTGAGCTCCTCAAGTAAAAGTTTACAAACAAAAGTATACAAATATAGGTAAGTATTGTACGTTATTATTCATCCTACCAGAATTGACTTGACTCAAAGACTTTAAATCTCGCTTTGTCTTTTTTTTTTTTTTTTTTTTTTTTTTTTATACCACTAAAGTGGAAAACAAGCATACGGCCCGCCTGATGGAAAGCAGTTACCGTAGCCTATGAACGCCTGTAACACCAGGGGCATCACACGCGCGTTGCCGACCCTGTAAAAACCTCTTCACGCCCCTTTTGAAGAACCCCATGCTGTAGTCTCCTGAGAAAACCTCGACAGGCAGTTCATTCCACAGCTTAACCGTACGCGGGAGAAAACTTCTCTGGAACCGCACGGTACGCGACCACTTCGGCTCCAATGTGTGAGGATGAATTCCCTGTCGATGGCGAGCGGTGCGACTGTAAAAGGAGGCCGTGGGCATCATGTCAAACAACTCATCTGAACACACCCCATTGTACAAACGGTAGAACACACAAAGGGACGCAAAATCTCTCCTCAGACTTAAAGGTTCTAAACCGTCTGTCAGTTTGGGATCGTCAACAATCCTCACAGCACGCCTCTGAATCGAGTCACAAGGTGCAAGCAGGTATCTAGGCGCTCCCGCCCACAGATGGCAACAGTACTCCATATGCGGCCGTACTTGAGCTTTGTAGAGCAGAAGCCTTTGCCGCGGATTGAAGTACTGTTTGGCCCTGTTGAGCACGCCTAGTTTCTTCGACGCCAGCTTGACCTTCCCCTCCAGGTGACATCGAAACTGGACGTCGCTGGAGATTTCAACGCCTAGAATCCCAATACTTTTGGCGACAGTAAGGGGTGTATTCTGTAAGTGAGGAGCCACAGCAAAAGGGGTTTTCTTAGCGGTGAACGCGCAGACTTGTGTCTTAGAGGGGTTGAATCGCACTAAGTTCTGTTGCCCCCAATCGGACACTTTACTTAGTGTGCTCTCGATTTCCGACACAAGTCGTTCGCGGCTCTCCTCCACCAGAGAGCGGGGAATATTAGCGCGGCCCGTATAAAATGTGTCCCCGGTGCTATCATCCGCATAGCAATGAATGCTGTCAATAGACAACATATCATTGATATGCAGCAAAAACAGCGTCGGGGACAATACAGAGCCTTGCGGGACGCCAGCATTAATGTCCATGCATGGAGCAACTGCCATCAACAACGGCTCTAATGCTTCTGCTGGACAAGAAGCTAGCGACCCATTCGCATAAACCCTCTGGTAGACCGTATGCAGGCAACTTCGAAAGAAGACTACGGTGCCAGACCCGATCGAACGCCTTCGCCATATCCAGACTGACAGCCAATGCCTCACCTTGACTCTCCACGGCTGAAGCCCAGCGATGTGTAAGATACACTAGAAGATCACCAGTCGAGCGACCATGACGGAAGCCGTATTGATGGTCGCTGATTAAATCGTGCTCTTCTAGGTATTTCAGGAGCCGGATGTTAATGATGCGCTCCATTACCTTGGAGAGAAGGGAGGTAACAGCGATAGGCCTGTAATTCGATGGGTCTGATCTGTCACCCTTTTTGGGCACAGGGTGCACGTTCGCAGTCTTCCACGATGATGGAACTTGCCTGGTGGAATAAGAGAGCGCGAAAAGGCGCGTAAGTACAGGACACAACTCAGGAGCACACAGCTTTAGCACCACTGCCGGAATGCCATCTGGCCCACTCGACTTATGAACGTCGAGGGATAATAATGCCCGCCGAACATCTCGTTGAGAAAATGAGATTTCCGGCATTAAATCACCACACCGCGGGATGGAGGGCGGTGCAGCACCCCCGTCGTTCAAAGTCGAGTTTGAGGCAAAGAGATTCCCCAACAGATCGGCTTTCTCTTTAGCACTGTGGGCCAGACTACCATCCGGTTTTCGAAGTGGTGGAAAGGACGACTGACAAAAATTTCCCTCGGCAGCCTTAGCGAGCGACCAAAACGCACGGCTCCCAGATGGGTGCTTAGCTAGGCGCTCACCAATCCTGCCGATGAACTCGAATTTTGCCCTGGCAATTACTCTCTTACAGAACCTCGAGGCAGCATTAAACTCGCGTTTCTTGACTGCATGTCTTGACTGCATACTTTTAGGGTTGCTCCCAAAATATGTAATTTATTCTTTTGGCCTATAAATTAAGAGTTATGTAGGTACATTAATTTTATTCTCACATCGCAAAGAACTGTACAAAGAAATATGTATTTAAAAAAAAAAATATTCGTGTTGTATCGTACTCCACGGGATATACGCGTACATATTTTAATTACTATTCTTTTGAACCACCTAAAACTAAATAACGGAGGAAGTAGAGTGCAACTGCATTTGTAAAATATGTTTCTGATATTTTTTGCATAGAGTACTACATGTATTAGAACTTTTCTTGGAGTATTTTAGAAACAACCCATCAATTAAAATACATGCCTAGCCATTGCTGTTTATTGTTGGAACAAAGGACAATTTAAACATTTTTGAACGTATTTCTAATCGTTTATAGAAAAAAAAACAATCGAATGAAGCTGCGGGGAGGAAAGCTATATAGTATAGCTTCACTCGTTTGCTTTTGTCCAGTCTTGGTTTTGCTTATCATTTCTTCTCTTTTTGCTTCAAATCCCTATTCTTTCTACTTTAAATCCAAAATTCACACTTCAATAGTTTTGATTTTGAATTAGTGATACATTTTGCCTATTTCCCCATGATTCTGTTCCCAAAATACTAATCGACCTCTCCCCTACCCTCCGGCTATGCTAATTGAATTTTGTATTTACTAAGCAGGAGCTTGCTTTTCTATTTTTTTTTTTCTATAATTTTGTTCTATCTCTTCCCAATATTCGCCTCATTCCCAACTTATTTGCATCTTCCTGCTAAATTGAAAAAAATGAAGGCGAGGTAGAAGTATCGGATATAGCAGAAGAGGTGGAGAATAGAAATTTGAATTGATAATAAAATTTAATATTCGACAAAACACATGCGAGCTATGCCGCGGCCGGATAGCTAGCCATACATAAATGTAATAACTCATATTAACCATCACTTGACTGTGTTATAATATGATAACATAAATTGATACATTATACTCAATTACATATAAGTTTCAAAATCGCATTAGTAATTGAATTTGAACGTATGAGTTGTTTATTCGGTTAAGTGCGCCAGTAACAGTTAGTATCCGTTCAATTTGATCAATATCTTCAGATTGGATTGTTCCGTAGTATGGAGCGAGCGCCGCCGGCCGTAAACATCGCCTGCGCTCCATTGAAATGTTGTCTCTGAGGGCCATGTTTTATTGAAAAACTTTCCGCTTTGCCGACACTCCGACGCTCGCAGCGGCCTCGTCTCACTGCCGCCATACATGTTATGTACAACGACTAACTCGATACAACACATTATTAATTCATTTTATATTTTTAAATCCAAATAAAACAAACAGAACACTAACTAATTTTCCAGAGTAGCGCCGCTATTGACAAAAAATGGGTTGCGGCTGTGTGTTGTACGTGAATACGTTATATGCACTAAAATTATCTCAAAATGGTAGCGCTTACCCTCCCCCGCACGCGATGTTCCATAGTTCTTACTTAACGTAATAAATTCTTTAATCCTTCATCTATCTAGTGGTGTGATTGAATTTTGGATGGAGATGATAGATCTGTAGCTGCATCACGAAACTGTTTCCCCCGATTTTGTTATCTTTCGTTTTTTTTAATTATCTCCCTATGGAAGCAATTTTAAAGACATATTCAAGTCAAAACAAGGTATATGCTTTTAGTTTGTGAGGATGTATGTTTGATTGTTACCCTTTCACAGAAACGGCTAAATGGTTTTAGATTACAGATAGACTGATTCAGGTAATTTGACATACAGTTAACTATTCCGAATTAACGTATACATATGATACACCTTAATCTGCAATTCTGTTCATGAGAGCGAAGCGTCAAGTAGATAAAAGTATACCGACTCATTTAGAACACGAATGTGTAAAACATAATTTTTGAATTGCTTTCAGTATTACATTATGGTTCTTGAAGTACTCTCTATTCCACTCTCAGTGCGGTAATTCTAATACAAATCGGTAAGAGGCATTAGACAGGAAGGACATGGTGGTGCTCAACTGCCGGTACAAAAGAAGAGACTTCCTAAGGGTTGTCGAATTGAATGCCAGGGAAACCTAATTTTCACTTATTCAAAGGAAAAATTGGCACAGAGATCAAGGTAACATCAAGCAAACAAATATTGGACTTAATTCTTATTTTTTGTTTCGCTTTAGGCGACAATGCTTTGTCATGCAAGATGTAAGAGAAGTTCTTTCATCAAACCCGTTTCAAAACGTTTTTGATTGTCAAAATTGGAGACACACTACAAAATTAAGTATTAGAAGAAAATCACTCACTATGTGATAGTGGGTGGAATAAATAATACCTACTACCGTACCACTATGCTTTTAAGTAGGTAAGTGTGAAAAAAATTCATGAATGATCGAAGATGATAATTTAGTAAAAAAGTTGAATAAATTTGCCTACGTACTGCGTAAAGGAAGAAACATTTCCAATATCAAGACCCTTTTAACAGCCTATTATGGATACATGGTGGCAATCCTAAGATATGCCATGTTGTTCTAGAGTAACACTACCGACAAACAGTGACTCATGTGAGCCTTACTTTCGCAAATACAAAAAATTCTTACAATGCCATCAATGTGCATATGCAGGGTCGCAATTTTTATTAGAAAGAATCAAATCCCGTTGGAAGCCGTCGTGAAGATACTTTGAAATTGATTAATTCGTATAAAACTCTTACTCTGCAGAATGAGAGTAAATTATATGACACCTATTATATGACCATAACGGATTTAAAACTGCACTCGGTGATTTCTTTGTTGAAAAAGCGTACTACGATCTTAACTTATTTTTAAATGATAAAATATCTAATACATAAATTATGATTAAATTCTATTTCTTGATCTGTATTTTAATATTTTCTTATGATTTATGATATTCTTCATAATTATTGACATTCTTTTTAATCCAATTCTCATTGTTCTTATGTTCAAATTTAATTTTGTTATGCAAATGACACTCAGTACCTAATTAATATAAAATCTTAACGTAACTTAACGTATTTGTACCCATATTTTCGAACAAATAAATGAATTATGATATTTTAAGGGTGTCATATGTCGGATTGTAGACTGTTTTATATCAGCCTACAACCAGACATAATGAAACCCTGTGGAATAAATATTCCACTAAAGTGTCATCTTTAGGTACATACCTAATTCACTGAGAAGACAAATCATAGAAACTACCTAAGTTTCTGCATATTAGGATGCGATCCTATGTAATTTTATGTCGTCTTTCAGATTCTTCAACTATTGATTCGGATAGCAGGAATTGAACTCCCAAGAAAAAAGCACTACATTTTGAGAAAAAACATGGTCCAAATGCAAGACGAGAAGCAAAATTTGATTAAATCTGCATTTCTAACAAAATCATCTGCAATTCAAATAAATACTTAGTTAATAAAATATCCTTTGATCTTTATTTTTAATAATTATTCTAGAATTTCAGTTTTTAAATTATGCCCGTGCTTGATCTTACCTCATCTGAGTCTATTATCTACAAACTTGCGATGTCAATCTGAATATCGATAGAGAGAAAATACATATCTGACACAAATACGTAAATAAATTTACACAGATAGATGGAATTCAATTTCGGTGTCATTTGACAGCCTATGTTAGTTCCTCTATTCCGCTAGGCATATTAACTTTATGGGTGGTAATGACGATAAAATTAATAATAAATTTAGTCAGCGACAACAACGATACTTCGGACATAGACTATTATTACGTACTTAAATATTTATGAAGATTAATTACTTACATGACGCATTATTTCAATGAATGACAGTACAATAAAACTATACCTATATTTCGTCCCGCCATTCGAGGCTACCTTACCTATCTTTAGTGACGAACTTCTAACCTCTTATTTGACCACACTTGCATACCAAAACCGATACAGGGCATTTAACTAGTTTATGTATATGTTATGGTCAATATAAAACATTGGTCATTATTGTTAATGTCCGGCCAATTTAATAAATTGTCAATTATTAATAATTAAGCTTACTTGGCACCACATCATTCATAATCTAGATTGACGGAGCTCCGCTTTACGGAGCTCCTATTTCCGATGACAGTACACAAGAAAACACTAACCTAACTAAAAGTCAACTGAAATCTAACCAAACATATTTTGTTACAGTGACCAAGTATCGGCCAGTATGAATAATGATCCATTTATTATATAGACCATAACATATATACCACGCATAAAGGTCATTTTTATCTAGTCAATTATATTCCGCAATGGGTTTATAGCGAGTATCCCTATTGTAATGGCGAACCATTTAATTATAGTAATTGTAAACCTAATAATTTGTACTTTTGGAAAATCCTCACCGCAGATATACCCCAATGCTTGAAGACTAAAGTGTTCAATTAGTGCATTTTCCCCGCTATGACCTATGATACAGAGACTTGGACGCTGACCGTTGGACACACACACACACGTTCACAGAGTAAAAATCGCACAGCGAGCGATGGAGAGAGCAATGCTTGGGATTTCTGTAAGGGATTCCGGAACGAATAAATTCGACGGAAAACCAAAGTGGTCGACATAGCTCTCAGAGTCAGCAGGCTGAAGTGGCAATGGACTGGCCACATCTACCTTAGTCAGCGATCACAGATAATTGAGAAAGCCCTAGAGTGGAGTTGCAACGAAGCGTAGAGCGCCCCTTCTCTAGATGGACCGACGACCTCAAAAAGAATCGCTGGTAGCGGTTGGAAGCGAAAAGCGGAGGATGGCATAAGCTGGAAAGCGTTGGGAAAGGCCTAATATCCAGCAGTGGGTAGATAAAGGCTGATAATGATGATGAACTTATTCTAAAATGTGACTGCAAATCACAAAATCTGGTCGCAAACAAGAGACGAGAAACTAATTGATCGCCGTTATCTACACAGCTCAGCGTGTTACGGGCGTGCTTCACGGTAAACAGTGAAGTAGGCGCAAGGTGGTTGGAGTAAATCGCTCCATTAGGCAGTTAAAAGCTCGTCGCTATCGTCGGGACATAACTCAGGCACCCGTCTCCACGCGGCCCTATAAATTACGCCTTTGTGCGAACGGGGCGTGCCCGCTTAAAATATGTACGACATTGTCTTCCCGGCGCACCTCCCCTTCTCATATTACCACTGAAATCCAGGAAGGTCACCTAACAGTAAATTATCTATTTGTACTTTTAAATTGCTACTTTCATGCGATCCAATGAACCTCTTTTTATGCCACCATGGCATGGCAAGGCAAAAAATGAGAGTTATAAGTTTAACATGTATATTTTTTTACCATTACTAAGGTAGCAAACAAGTGTACCACCTGCTTGGTGGTAAGCATTTCATTCCTTCACGTAAAAAGTTTGGCAACTCCTATCTATGTCGCACCATTAAAAAGTGGAACGCGTTGCTGGCATATGAATTTCCTCATTCATACAATATGGGATCCTTCAAGTGAAGCGTGAAGAAGCATCTTGTAGGCCAAGCCCAAGGGCTGCGATGACTGCTTTTTTAGGGTTCCGTACCCTTAAAAAGTGCCCTAAAAAAGGATAAAAGGGTGTAAGTGTAAACTTAGGGGTGTAAGTGGTTCCTCAACATCTATGAACCAAAGCCAACTTCACCTGCACGCGGTGCACCCTGCTGACTGACAAACGAAGCTCTGGCGAAAAGAGAGGTAGGGAGCGTAATTGTAAGCTACCCGACTGGGGAATGTACCTCCACCTCACAGAATACCGCAGCCAAATAACAATTCCCTTGAGGCTTGTTGTGTTTCTGCGAGTGAGTGAGGTCACCAGAAATGAAGGAGATGCTGCATTGGCAGCGGGGGTGGCGGCGCGCGAGCGATATTTTATGTTGCGAGCGTTAATATGGCTACGGTAACCGCTTCACATCAGGCGGGCCGTATGCTTGTCTGCCACACGACGTAGTATAAAAAAAAAATAAAAAAAAAAAAAAAGGAACCCTATTACTAAGGCTCCGCTGTCCGTCCGTCCGTCCGTCTGTCACCAGGCTGTATCTCATGAACCGTGATAGTTAGACAGTTGAAATTTTCACAGATGATGTATTTCTGTTGCCGCTATAACAACCAATACTAAAAAATAGAATAAAATAAATATTTAAGGGGGCTCCCATACAACAAACGTGATTTTTTTTTTGCTCGTTTTTGCTCGCAATTGATACCGGTAATAGGTAGACGCTTGAAATACTCACTTTATTTAGTTACATATTCACTTTAAAAATAAATAATTAAATAAAAATAAAACAAATATTTAAGGGGGGCTCCCGTACAACAAACGTGAATTTTTTGCCGTTTTTATAAATAATGGTACGGAACCCTTGGTGGTGCGCGAGTCCAACTCGCACTTTTTTTATATTAGCTCACTGCAAATGTAAGCAAGCACTCCAAGGACCCATTAATCACGGGTTCTCATCCTGGATGTTAAACACAGTATGGAGTTCTTTAAGAAAGGCGTAAAGACGCCTTTCTTAAAGAACTCCATACTGTGTCTGCTGGAAAAACTTTGTGACGAAGGTAATCAACTTACCAAAAGATCTTAGGGCTTCTCGTAGGAGTTGAACGCGATGGTGGACATGGGGCGTACAATACAATTGATTCAATCTTTTGTATTATAAGCTGTTGGTCGAGGTTCTACCAATAGCCTCTACATAAAAACACGTGTATTTAATAAAATATGTACGAGTACGTAATGATGTAGGTAGGACTCGTATCCTATTGGCAAAACAAAAAAAAATATAAAAGTATCATGTTTGGTAGATATCAAATGAATTCTAATGAACTGATTTCGAATATGTATAATTTATATTTTCTGTTATTCTCGTAAAAGGCTTTTATTATATAATCTTTTATTTTAAGTACCTTTAAAACGAGCCCGGCGGTCGATGGCTAGCAATCTCCACTTTGACGTGGCTCAAGACTAATATTTGTATGGATGAGCGAGCATGTCTATTTGTCGTGGTCTGGGTGTTTTTGTTTTATATTTTTAGGGTTCCGAACCTCAAAAGGAAAAACGGAACCCTTATAAGATCACTTTGTTGTCCGTCTGTCTGTCTGTCTGTCTGTCTGTCAAGAATTTCTATGTCGAGAATGCGTGGAGGTATCAAGCTGAAATTTGAACTGTATACTCAGGTCTACGGTCCCATGAAGTTAAAAAAAAATCAAACTGCTAAGTTTACGTAGAAAAAAGTTACGGCCGTTTATTCAGCAAAAAAAGCATATTTCGACACACTCAAGGGAATCAAAACCTATAGGGTACTTCCCGTTGACCTAGAACTATGAAATTTGGCAAGTAACATCGTTATAGACTACAAGTACAGGAATAAATCTCAAAACTATACATTTGTAAATAGATCTTAAAAAATAGGGGGTCTATATTTTTATAGGGTATCGAAATTTCAAATTGAAACTACTAGTTCAAATGGGGTATCATATGAAAGGGCTTGATGTACACATTGCAAAATATATTTTATTTATTTTTTTCGACGCATTATTTCTTATTTATAATGAAAAATATCAAATTTAATAATGATACTACGTACCTACGGAACCCTCGGTGGGCGAGTCCGACTCGCACTTGTCCGGTTTTTTTATACTACGTCGGGTGGCAGACAAGCATACGGCCCGCCTGATGTGAAGCGGTTACCGTAGCCATATTAACGCTCGCAACATAAAATATCGCTCGCGCGCCGCCACCCCCGCTGCTATCGCAGCATCTCCTTCCTTTCTGGTGACCTCACTCACTCGCAGGAACACAACAGCCCTCAAGGGAACCGTTATTTGACTGCGGTATTCTGTGAGGTGGAGGTACGTTCCCCAGTCGGGTAGCTTACGATTACGCTCCCTACCTCTCTTTTCGCCAGAGCTTCGTTTGTCAGTCAGCAGGGTGCACCGCATGCAGGTGAAGTTGGCTTTGGTTCAAAGATGTTGATGAACCACTTACACCCCAAAATATTATTATTTTTATGAATTTACTTAATGTTTATTAGTGATTTAGTACCCATAGTACAAGCTTTGCTTAGTTTGGTACTAGATGGCGCTGTGTCCAAGAATATTTAATTATCTACAATCTTTGATTTTGGTTACACGATCATCAGCAGATACGGTCCAGAAAAGTATGGAATATATGAGGAATTGTAACGAACACAGAAAAAGTAGCAAGAGCAACCGATCATTCACACTTGTGAACAGTTCATTTCGGGACGTTTAGGAAAAGGTGAACCGTAAGCCCCACATATGCCTACACTTCGAACTTATGAAATGTGATTTGGGGCTTCCTATCTACCACGTCAACAAAAATTCCATTTCATAGATTTCTTTGTACAACTCTCTGATACCAAAAACATATATTCCAATATCCGGTATGAGAATAAAAATTATTTTAATTAAGTATTCTGCGAGGAGCTCGGTGGCGTCGTTGCGTGTGTCAGTGTAATCGAACACGCAAGTTAAGCAACGTCGGCCGTAGCCTGTCCTTGGATAGGTTTATTTATCTCGAGTTCCTCCGTGCTTCGGAGGGCATGTTAAGCTGTCTGTTTCAGCTATTGTCATTATAGATGGCGGTCGTTAAGCCAAGTTACCTACACTAGTCTCCGCCTACTAGGGTTGCCAACTGTACTGTTAAAAACAGTATTATACTGTTTTTGACTGCATTATACTTTTTACTGTTGAACAAAAATAAAGTTCACAAATTACTGTTTTCAGCATCAAAATGCTTATCACTAAACTAAGGCATTTTTATATTTAAAAAAATCGGTTAATTAATAAGTTGTGTGAGAAACTCTAAAACATAGGTATTTAAAACATTAAATAAAATACTGTTCGTTTTTCTAAAATACTTTTTAAAATTTTTCGCAGCCCTAAATATACTTTATTTCTTGTAAAAAATGTTGGCAACCCTACCGCCAACCCGCTGTTGAGCAGCGTAGTAAAGTATTTTTTATATGTATTATCTATAAATTATATGATTTTTTTTATATGAGAAAACGATATCTATCTATTAAGATAGATATCGATTAAGATAGATATCGATTAAGATAGATAGATATCGTCATATCATCTAATCTATGTTATAAAAAATATATAAGGTAACGAAAAAGTACAAGTTATAAGGTGCATGGATAATTCGACGAGCTGTTTGTTACAAATGCCGTGCACACACCTACGCATATAGTTGGCCTTTGTATTCGATTGTAAGCACAAATTGTACGGTGGTGTACAAATCATTTTACATAAAACGCTGGAGGCCTTTCACGAAAAAGGGAAAATTGCAGCGTAAGCTTTTTCAACAAATCCAACAATAATATGGTTCGAGCAGTAGACGGATTAAAGCTTTTGCCCGTGTCTTTGGGGAAATACACTTATCAAATATACCAGTTTTTATATTCGGTTAGGTGATTGTCTACGTGAAACAAAAATATGGAATAGTCCATAATTCAGGCGACGTAACGCCTCTCCGCACACAAGAGGGGCGTGCGGATGGGTGAAACAGACGATTGTCTGCAAATAATTGTTAAAATGGAATTGTGAAATAAATATAATTTTATACTATTAACGATACGGACGAATACCCCATGTTACCCATAGTTATGAAAAGTAACAGGACTTAGGAATACAATTAATCAAGTAAATAAATTCGCGTGAAAGTACAGATTACTTTTATTTAATTACTTCGGTTTAACATCTATGTATTAAATCAAATATTTAATATTTGATTAAATTTTTTATCAATATTTAATATTGATAAAATTACTTAATACTGTAATTAAAATAAAAATAAAAAAATCTAATATAATTTCTGTCATGATAAATATTCCTGGACAAAATACACACTGCCATCCAGTCCCAAACTAAGCAAAGCACTATGGGTACTAGATAACTGATATATACTCGTATGCTTAAATATATATTTTGTTTTCATAATATCTATATTGTACATAAATAAATTTATAACACAGTAATTTAAAGGAAAAGTACAAAGGCGGAGTTATCCCTCACAGAGATCTCTACCAGCCAACCTTAGAGTATCTGATAGGATTTCATGAATAGGCAAGTGGAGCACCTACCAAATTTGTGGGATATAACTACTATGTTAATTATATATTCATATGTACATAAATATAATAAATAAAACAATATTATACGAGAAGAATACATTTTTTTTGTAAATACATACATAGATATAATACATAGAAAACATCCAGACCACGCATGATAAACAAGTAAGATTTACTAGCTGTGCCAGTGAATTTGTACATGCTGCATGTTAAAATAATTACATGCCTATAAAAACAGAATTGTGGGGTACATAATCATAGATATTAAAAAAAAAAATAAGCCAAGAAAAATTTAATACAAACATTAAAAATAAGTTTCAATGTTTGTATTGAATCATACAAAAAACAGCTGAATATATTTGGATTTAATTTGACACACAAGCAGATTATAACTTGGATAATGGATATTTCTAAGTCATGGAGCTAGTCTGGGTATAATATAACTGGAAATCTGTCTCTGACATCGAAATAAAGACTCCCTAACAGATACACGACATTATGAATATTTGGTAACAAAAACGTCTATGATGTGAGACAATAATTACTTTTTCCAATCTATCGTTGTCAACCCTTATTCATCCCACTGCTATGATGCGGGCCTCCACTCAATCGAAGGGGTTTAGAGCATACTTCACCACGCTGCTCTACCGGTGAAGACCTAGAAAAACTCTCATTTTTTCCAATCTAGACAACATAATATGCGTAACAAGAAATATAATAAATTTAAATATATAATAAAATCACAAAATATATTAAAAATAAATAGTCATTGAGTTAAACCCTCGCAAAACTAACATATCACTTCAATACCGGTTGAAGGGCCATCGCAGGTTGAAAGGTATAAATAAGTGGAGATTTCGCTTGTTCCCATGTCATTAGGCCTTAACAAGGCTTTGGAAGTCGTCGAGCCAGTGATCGAAGCTCGGTCAAGCGCGAGAGATAATACCACGCTGCCCCCTCGTAATAACTACCCTGCCTGCCGTTCATCCTCCTCTCGACCTCTTTCCACTCACCCAATAACAAATGCAATCATTTGTATTTATTTACTGTTAAAGGTACGCACTTTTTACCAGACTGCCAGAGAAGAGAGCGTAAAGTTTTTCGAGCGTATTTTATTGTGAATCAGTTGTTTTGCTGGTTTGCCAATTTAGTGCTAGAAAAAAAAACGGGTTGCACTCCGGGAGTGCCAACAGAAGTGAAAACTTGAACATTAACGTTGTGCATTTTTGAATATTTTGGAATGTTAGGGAATAAATTCGCACGAATTGCTTTAATTATAAGGATAAAAGTACTATACTATACTATATGTATTTATGTGGTAAAGTACAATATTCATTGATTGCGCTATCGTACACAAAAATGACAATTTATATTACGTTAAAGATAAACAGCAGGAGCAGGCAAACATTTTCGCCGCGCGGTAGAAAGAGAGGGGGATATTACTTCGTCTCCTACGCCGCGGCGGACAGCGCCGATCCGTCTTACGAATGTTCGATCAAGCCTCGTATCCTGACGAGAGTTTAACATTTGTTACCCATCCCAAAAAGTGCACAACGCCGCAAAAGAAGTTTTCACTCAAAAAAATATTTGACAACAGTTTATAAACCGCTTGACGAATTACAATATATGAGGTGTCATTGCTCCTGAGATTCATCTCAGAAAGTAAGAGTGCTGAAGGGTAGAATATTATTCTCTCCGCGAAAAAATAAACTGGAGGGTATTAACAAGATAAATATTACAATATTTTCAGACGGTTTTTTTTGTTTCAGTTAATAATTTGTTATTGTTTCTGTTTCCAATATAGACACTTCTACTAACATTAGCAATTTAACGGTACGAATGTGTTTTCTACGCGCGTAGGCTAGTCTCTAGAGGTTTTAATTCCAAACTATTTGGACGCCGACGTTAAAAAGATTCCACTTCGCACTCTTTACTTATGATTTATGAATCACACTAGAACTGTAAATATGAATGTGACCTAAACCTTAATCGCTAACTAAAACCGGTCACATAAATGGTAAGTCATTCTTAATCTAACAAAAAGAAAATCGTTACACCGCGCTTAGATTTGAAAACTTTGCCCTATAAAAAATAACGATTAAAGTTCAAGTTAATGTAGAGTTTTTACCCGACTATCGAAGAAGGGAGGGTTATATTTTTCAAGTGTATGTACATAATGTATTTCTTTGGCACGCTCTACATCCTAAACCGCTTGACGGATTTCAACATATCATCCTCCCACAATTAAGACAAGTTATTAGTTTTGTCTTAATTGTAGAAGTGGCACAAAAAAATCGAATTTTTAAAGTCTAATTTTGTATTGAAAAAATATTTTCTTCATACCTACGGTTCATACCCTATCGTGTGGGATATCAAGGGTTTTAAAAAGGCTTATAAAAATATATGTTACTTATATGTTTAAATGTAATGAGAAATGCTAAAAATATACCAGTTTTATGCAAAATCACGCTGAAAAGAGATGAAATTGTTAGAATTTTGCAAGTCGAGTTTTTGTTTGGGTAATAATAGTTCCTTGTTGATGACAGTGGTTTAGCCGTAGGTAGCCATGTGCGGTGCTGACTGACCATAGTCATTGCGTTTGTGTGAGGGTTCATGTTGACTATAATACAATTTTCTTGTTAGATCGCAAACTGTCGAAGTCGCAAGTTGGATCGTGCCAAAGTCGACACTCGTAACTAACTGTCCGCACGTGGTTCGATTCGCTAATCGCATCGATGTATAATGTGGTACCTAAGATCTGACCTGATTTCAAAGTTACTTGAATTATTAGATATATTAAGTCATACAGGAGTAATACGGAGGATTTATCCGGAGAGAGTATTTAAGTCAAGTTTCACCAGGCAAGTTGCTGAGTTACGTTAGTCGTGAATTAGAATAAAGATATTGCAGGATATTATCACACCCCGGCCACTCCATACAAATGTCGCGACGTTTACTACTACATACATAAACAATGACGTCTGCGCAGAGCGCGAATGAGCCTGTGATCGTTCGGTGCCATACAAACTGTTCCCGATTTGTCTCAGAGGGGAGATAAGGTCGACGCGAGAGAGCGGCAGGAAGCGGCCATACTGTACGTAGTACTATTACTTATACTGTGTTATTATTTATGTACCTATATGAGACTTTCACATTCTCCAACATAATATACAAATTACTAAATAACAACAATGATGAATACAAGTTATAAGTTAATTAAAAAAATCAAAAACCCGACTGCACCTGCAACAGATTTATTTATGTGTATCAATTTAAGCTATCACCAATTTAATTAGTTTTGCGTTTCTTAACTAATAGGGTTTGCCCGCAAAATAATAGATTTGTCACCAAAATGTAGTCACTAAACAATATAAAATCGATACCACAATAAATCACCTAAAATCATAGAGATATAGGGTCTAGTACCAAATAAATGTTTTTGTATGTATTATATTGTCAATTATTAATAATTAATCTTACTTGGCACCACATCATTCATCATCTAGGTTGACGGAGCTCCACTTCGCGGAGCTCCTATTTCCGATGACAGGACACAAGAAAACCCTAACCTTACCAAAAATCAACTCAAATCTAACCAAAACATGATCTATTACATTGACCAAGTATTGGTAAGACTCGTCAGTGAATATGACACCAATTTGACTTCGCCCCTATTTGCCATTTTTTCATTAAATTAAGGAGCTGATCTATTTATTTGGAGACAGATCTATTATTTTGATGATCAAACGAATTAAATGATAATAGTAGTTTGTTAAGCTGATGATTTATATTTAGAGAGAGTTTTGAATAAAATGATGACTAATATATTTCTTGGGGATAGATATTATTATTAGGGTACTGCAGATTAGTAACACATCTAAAATTAGGTGACAGAAAATATTGTTCCTTTATTAATCACGCGTAACAATAATATAATTCCATACAAGCAAAGCCGCATGCAAAAACTAATATATATTTGAAATCAGGTCATCGAGACCTTTATTTTGATACCCATATCGATATATTAAAAAAAAAAAATTACTGCAACGACAATTTTGCGGCTCACAGCCGCCATATTGATTTTTTTTATATTTGATGTAGCCTATGTCATATACGAATCTAACGACACCTCTCAAGCTAAAATCCATCCAGCCGTTCAGGCTTCAGAGCGTGCCAAACAATTGTACATACATACATACATACTCTCGAAAAACATAACCCTCCTTCTGTCGCAGTCGGGTAAAAAATTTTATACCTACGTCCAGTGATATTATCCTGTATCATTAAACAAGCTATTCTTGTATACATATATCTATATAAACTAATATACCTATATAAATATATAAACGTATACGCACGACAATGTCACAAACGGCTTAAGGATTTCGAAATTCGAAATCGAGCAAGCTAGATATAGCAAATATAATCTTAAAATTGTGAAAATTCGTTTTCTCGTAGGTACTATTTAAATAAGTAGATATCGCACTAAGGCGCGTAATATGAGTTAGTAACTTATTTATATATTATATATACTCACTAATTATTAATGATCGAATGGTAGCAAAATTAAAACAATTGCCGTAAATTGATATAGGTGCATCTCTTTCTACGTCATTCGTTCGTTGGATGTATCTGTCTGCCAAAGCAGAACATTGCCTAATACGTTACTTTTTTGTCTAAATCCTTAATTATTATATAGTTTTAAAAAATGTGATCCGTCAACAACCCAATCATCGAGTGAGTGTACTACTGTACTGTAGTGTAGCGACCGCGTCTTCGTATCTACCTATAATATAAACTTCATCTTCATAATTTCAGTAAATTTTGATATTTAATATTTAATCAGTACGAATGCTTAACCTTTAGAGCTTTCATGTTTATACAGCTAACTTGAATATCCCACTGTACTTACTAATTACTACTTTCTCCGACTCCGGCTCGAGGTCGCGGGTTCGATCCCCGCACAAGACAAACTTTTGTGTGCATGAATATTTCTGTTTATCTTGGTCTGGGTGATTTCTATGTATTATAATTATGTATTTAAAAAAAAAGTATTTAAGTGCATTTATCAGTTGTCTATTATCCATACAAGCTTTGCGCTTAATTTGGGAGTAGATGGCGCTGTGTAAATTGTCCAGAAATATTTATTTATGTATTTATTATCATTTATATCATAATAGTAGATACATACTGATACGAAATTTACGAGACGAAATAATATACTTACCTAAAATTATACTTTCTATAAGTGAATAATAAACTTTTTAGTTTTTGTATTTACGATAAACATATCGTGCGGGGTCTGTAATTATAGAGCAATTATACCTTATAATTGCGGACTACTCCCTAATGAAACTTTTATGATTTTCTTACTATAAGCAATTGGATCTGGCTATGTCATGGACACGGCCGTGTTTTGTACGTGAATAATGCACTAAAATTATCTCAAAATGGCAGCGCTTCCCCTTCCCCCGCACGCGATGTTTAATAGTCCTTACTTAGCTTAATAAAGTCTTCCATCCTTCATCTATCCAGTGGTGTGATTGAATTTTGGATGTAGAGAATAGATTCAAAACTATAATGCCAAACTCTATCCCACGACTTTGTTATCATTAGATTTTTGGATTCCCCCCCCCCCCCCCCCCACGTATGGTAGCAAATTTAAATATGCACATCAAAAAAATAGAGAACACTCTGAATAATACAACAATAACGTGTAATAACATCGACAGGCAATTACTAACAGCGTCATAATGTTGAGTGGGCTCAAACGAAACAATTTAATACTCGCACCGCGCGCAATTACTGCGATTTCGCTGCATTACACAAGTTTCGCCGTGGCAGCATTATTTGCCGGCAATTATTATTACTGTTCCTCGCACCCGGCGCTCTTTATCTGCCGTTATCCACCGTACACGCCTACATTACAGCTATCTACGTGCTCAGTGTTTCTACGCATACTTTTTACACACATACACTTAGTACATCTACGGGAGTAAGGACGATTTTGTGCAGGGGCGGCCTAAGGCCTATGCAACTAGGGCTCGTAATTTTTGGGACCCGAAAATTAGGTATTTAATTTTTATTTTTGAGGTGAAAACTTCTTTAGTAGGCCCGGAAATACAATGTTGCCTTCTTATTGTTTAACCTTAGTCCAGCACTGCACAGGTGACGTAAAATATTTCTGTTACAATAACTCATATCTTATTTATATATAACTACAGTCGGCGACGTGATTAGTGTAACATATAATGTAAAAAAAAATTCACAGATTTCGTTCCGGGACTCAAAGAGGGAAGAGATTCCTCTCATGTAGATATCTGAATCAAAGGGGGAGAGATTACTTATATGCCTGTCCTTGTACATAAGGTGTAGTTTATGGAATCCGTGTCCTAACTTACATGTTATGTTACATTATATGTTACATTAATATTTACGAGCCCGGTGGTCTAATTGCAAGCAATGGCCACTTTAACTCCGTGATCGCGGGTTCGATCCCCGCACAAGACAAATATTTGTGTATATGAACATGTCCGTTTGTCTTGGTCCGGGTGTTTTCTATGTAATTTATGTATGTATTTACAAAAAAAATATTTTTAAGTATAACACTCATAGTGCAAGCTTTGCCTAGTATAGAACTAGAGGGCAATGTGTAATTTGTCCAGGAATATTTATTTATTATTTAAAATAGTTTTTTTTTAAAATACACTATAGATTAATAGAGTCCAAGTTCAAAATATTTGTATCACCTAATTCCTTTTTTTATAACAACTATATAAAGGATATCCCGGGTTCGAACAAGTGATGTTATTAGGATATCCCGGGTTCGAACAAGTGATGTTATTATAGTGGACCTCATTACCTCTCAATTTAGCTCATAAATTGTACGTTTGCAAAGTTATTAAGGTTCATTACTTCATTAGACAATAGTATCATTATAAGCATAATAGCGTCGTGCAATTAATAAATTGTTAGAAAATTGTAACATTCAAATGAGATTGTTAACAAAAGGTACGGACCGTGGGATCTATAGATTGTAATTATATCAATAAAAAGAAGTTATGAAGGTTTTTGTGGTCATAATATACATAATTTGAGATTTTATTGCGTAGCAAAACAATTCTCACATAAATTTGATGATTTATGTACATGGGGACCCAAAGTTAAAACCGTATTTTTAGAAAGTTTGTGATGGGAGGATAAAAATTTTTTTTAGTAAATGAGTTGCCAAATTAGTGTAGTGGGCGGTATTGGAGATAGCTATTATGATAAATTAGTACTGAAGTAACGGAAAATAAAAGTGTTGTTTCCGTCTTTAAAGTATAAAAATATAAATATTCTTTATTCATGGAACATAGGTAAAAATGATGCACTAGTATCACTATGCCCTGATGTTAAACGTACAAATAATATTCATAGATATTTTTTACAGTTGTACATTTAATGTTCATAGTAACTAATAGATAAACGATTCGGTTGTAGATTTCATCCATACATAATATATTTTTGTGAAATCTTGCAGTTTTTATCGGAGGCACTTGTAGACGTTTTACCTTCAATACGTTTGCTATGTTTAAAGTATTAATCTCATTAAGTAAATTCATCAACCGTTACACAATTTTTTTAATTAGGCGCGCCGAATGTCAATTACATCCGGTGTTAGTAGGTACAATGAATGACTACGAAACTACGCGGCCAAAACTCTGCGTAATTACGCATTATAAAGTGAACCATAAATGCTGAAAATGACGTCACGTTTCAGCGTACAGACAGCCGAGCCTCAATCAGATGGATGATCGGCAGAAACGCATTGTATGCATTTTTAAACATCATACCACTGCAATGTACCACCCGGCCTACATAATCCCTCGTGGCTGGATTTAATGGATTCGTCAAAAAGGCTTTATAACACTTGTCATCCTTAAATCCACTGATATTTATATTATTGTAAAATAATTAATGTTTCCTAGACGTAGACGCAGCTGCTACGACCGCTACGACCAGCTACGACAAACACTCTAACCAAACGTTGTCTATTCTGCTAACGCGTTGCGATGCGTTTAATTTTTACTTTGATATGCCAAGTCATTCGAATACATTCACGCGAACGGGGTAGCAAGCACTACACACACTTAGTTGTAACAAGTACCTATAATGTATTCTAACATTTGTGCAAATATAAAACTTCTTCCACACGATACAATTTAATTAACAATTTGATTAGATTAGTGAGATTAGCAATCAAATTGCTGGGAATGGAATGGAGTCAGATAATTCGATCTGGTATTCAATGATATATGCTACTGACACGAGCTATCAATCTGAATTAAACGCCAAGCTGTGTCGCATAACAACAATACGTAAGCTACACATACACAGAATGAGTAGGTAGGTAGATAGGTACATATTTGTCACCAAAGTAATTGAAACTACAACAAAACACGAACAATAAAGCTTCATTTACAGTGAAATGTTAACATGTCCATTGTTCATTGCATTATACGAGCGTTGGGCACGCTACGGACTTAAAATATTCATTTAAAAAAACATTTATAGTAAACGCACATTCATTCAGGTCGTCGCCAACTCACTGAGACATTGTTTTGTATTTCTTTATAATTATAGAATGAGAACACACTTGTAATGCTACAATTAGAAAAATGTTCATAGTACCATACCATACCACATTAGACTGGAAACTTAAAGTATACATGAGCAATGCACGATGATAGATAACAAAAAAATGCATGCGTGATCTATATATTTATATATATTATGCAAAAACGATGTTGCAAATTTAGATGACAGATGTTTAAGGAGGCAAAAATCTATTTATCTGGATAATTTGATATTAATGACATAATGACGTCGTCTGTTAACAAATAACTAAGGTGTTCGACTATGTTATGATACTTACTATGTTTTTTTTATACTACGTCGGTGGCAGACAAGCATGCGGCCCACTTAATGTGAGCGGTTACCGTAGCCATATTAACGCTGGCAACATAAAATATACGTCGCGCGCCGCCACCCCCGCTGCGAACGCCGCATCTCCTTCCTTTCTGGTGACCTCACTCACTCCTCACAAGAACCCTCAAGGGAATTGTTATTTGCCTGCGGTATTCTGTGAGGTGGAGGTATATTTCCAGTCGGGTAGCTTATAATTACGCTCCCTACCTCTCTTTTCGCCAGCTTCGTTTGTCAGTCAGCAGGGTGCACCGCGTGCAGGTGAAGTTGGCTTTGGTTCAAAGATGTTGATGATCCACTTACACCCAAACTGTATCACTTGATATAATACATAAAAACACGAAAAAGCGATGAGCAAAGCTCAATTTTCCAAATACTTATGCATATGATATATATGATAGTTTCTGCAGTGCATTTGATGTTATGTTTACGGCACAACCTTTTTCAAAAATAAATTTTCTTCTTGTCAGCAGTTTCTACAAAATGTTAAAACCACTTCTTCCCCTCGTGGCTGTGTGCCTGCGGTGAAAGATGCAAAGCTCCCATCACATAACTCAGAGAACGTCTATCCTTAGCCCCTATAAATTGCCAAGTACTTACAATCCGCTAACTTTTAGCTACCCTTCCTCAGTTATAACTAAACCGGACTACATATAGTTACAACATAGTGCAAAAAAATACTGCATTCGCTTTTGGATCAATACGCGAAAATAAACAACTTTTATTAAGGGAACAATGTTAAATCGCGAAACAAACTTTGCTGTTCTGTACTATTCTGGTTTTTTCTGTTTGATACTAGATTACTAGATTCTAGACTATATCTGAAGGCCAATTCTCGTAATTTTTCTACAAACGCAGATTAAAAGTTGACCGAATCGAGATCGAATTGTGAACTGACTAAAATTATATACTTGATTTCATTAATTAATTATTATCAATTGTTTTTGGCAAAGTAACATTCTTAGTTTGTTTAATTTTCTCTCATATTTCGATATAATCCCGCTTAAATTTAATTTTGAAGTTACATATTGTGTTACGAGAATACCAAATGTGACATTTGTGAGATGTCACATTTGGTATTCTGAAGAACTGAATTTTGGCTATATTTAAATTACGAGAATTGCCCCTCTGATGTTGTTTTCTTATTGTACTTGCTTCTGTCCGCGGAACAGAGTACCTAACGGAATAAAAAGTATCCTGTGTTTCAATTCAAATCACATTGTTAATGCCCAAATTCAAGCAAAGTTGTTGTTCCTGTGTGAAAAAGTTGCAAACATCCTTACAACCATTCTCACAAACTTTCACATTTTATAATAATAGTATTATGCATTAAATTGTTCAAAATAAATAAATAACAAGTTACATTTGCTAAATTATTATGTACTACAACTAAAGTGCTATAGAATAGGGATTTCCAAACTTTACTTTTATTTTTTTCCAAACTCATTTATTTTATGGAACCCTACATCAAATACTTACATAAATATAAAAATAATTTAAATAAAAAAATAAACAGACATTGCGTGATTTCGTGGAACCCTATCGACTTCTCCTCAGAACCTTACGATTCCCCGGAACCCACTTTGGTAATCATTGCTATAGTCCACTATCACTTAAGTAAATCCATCTATAAACGGATTACAAAAGCAATTAATGTTTAAGGTAAAGGTCGGATGCCGTTTAAGAACCTAATTCCTAGGTGAAGTAACAGCACTTCCGACCGATTACCTAATGTACCTCAAACGATTCTTGTTCTGCCACTTTGATATAAAATAGATAGGAACTAAAAAGATGTACATATATAGTTATTAAAATAAATAAATTTAATTATTTAAAAAAAATATTGAGGTGTAAGTAGCTCATCAACATCTTTCGAGCTAAATCCAACCTCACCTGCACGTGGTGCACCCTGCCGACCAGCTAACGAGGCGATGGCGAGAGAGAGGTAGGACGCAGCGAAAAATCACACTGTGCTCCTCTTTTACTTGTCAGATGGGAGAGGGGGGGGGGGGGGGTCGTTCGCTCCAGGCTTGGCCAGCATTCGACTGCGGAAGTACCTCCACCTGGCAAAATACCGCAGCCATAATGGCTATGGTGTGTTCCTGAGAGTGAGCTAGGTCACAAATATTTGTCTTGTGTGGGAATCGAACCCACAACCTCGGAGTCAATGTGGCCATTGCTAACCATTCGACCACCGAGCTCTTCAAATTAAAAGATTAATTTGATATATAGCTTGACGAGCTCGGTGGCGTAGCTGTCAATGATGCGGCTTCAACACCAACGCTCGTGGGTTCGATTCCCACACAGGACAAACATTTGCGTGCTTGAACATGTCTGTTTGTCTTGGTCTGGGTGTTTTCTATTTACATAAAATGTATGTAATGTATTTACAAAAAAAAATGTATTTACGTATGTTTATCAGTTGTCTAATACCCATAACACAAGGTTCGCTTACTTTGAGGCTAGATGGCGCTGTGTAGTTTGTCTGACAATATTTATTATTTATTTGTTATACTTACATCAATTATAACGAATTCAGTTACAGCATGGGTGTACAAAGGTAAACTACAAGAGATAGCTACCAGCCAACCAAACACATTGTAATTAAATAAATATAATAGGCAAATAAGAGCATAATTGAAATTCATTGTATATCCTATAAATATAGCATGTTTTATTTTAAGTACAAATACTATGGTGAAAAGCATTAGGGAAGGCCGTTGATAGTTAGTATAGATACGAGTGATAATGATGATGATGAGAAGTGCTATTGCTTATTCTAGTAAGTGTTAATAATAATTACTTACACCGCTGTAGTCGTAGAGCGTAACAATGTTACTAGCGTAGCAAGAACGTAGCAGTATTACCATTCCTGACGTAGCAAGAGCGTAGCAATGTTCCAAGCGTGAACGTAGTAATGTTACTGACGTAGCAAGAGCATGGCAATATTCCTACTGGCGTAGCAAGAGCGTATAATATCACTAAAAAGCGCAGCCTTTTTACTGATATTTTATGAGCATTGCAATTTTACTAGCATAGTAAGAGCGTAGTTGTGTTACAAGCGTAGCTTGAGCGTAGCAGCAGGCTGGTGTTGAAAGAACGTATCTGTACTACGCCAGTGTAATCTAACTACGACACTCGTAGCACATGCTCGTAGTTACCATTTTGTAGCAATATAAGACATGAATGTTGTGAAAATACTTGTTTTCTAGCCCTCGACCTAACAAGTTTGAAATTCTTGTTACACTACAATACTACATAACGATATATTTGTAGTATCAAACGACAGAACTGATTTCAATGCAGTTTTTCTTGTTTAAGCGAAACAATATCATTTCAGTGGTTCTGAAGAACAATGATATAAAGTCAGACAGTTTCATTATTTAAATTTTCAATACATATTTGCACTCACTGGCCATTCGCTTGACTGATTGATTGGGTATACTCTTACATCTCACATAAAGGCAAAGCTGTCTAATAAGTATCTACTTATTCATATATTGCATCAGCCATTATCTATTGAAATTGTGCTAAATACAACTGCCTCGCTAAACTTCTGTCTCCTGTGGATATTCTGTGGTTGACTGGAGAGATGAGTCCGCCATTGTACTGGTATTTAATATTACTTTATATATTACTATTATAATAAAGTTAACACAACCAAATTAACAACCAATACTTTATACTACCTTTGGTAGTACGAGTTTAATAAAAATCTTATAAACTGTAAGCCGTCATTTGAAAAATAGGTCGTAATGAAATACTATACCTGCCATACATACACCATATCAATTGTCCATATAGCATTACATTTCCAGTATCAGATGATCTGGTGTAGTCACGAGATCTAGGTAGCATCCGTAGTACTACCGGACTGATCACTGAAAACAAAGCACGTATAGCACTGGCCTGTAAAATTTATTTGTTGAACGTTATAACGCTCTACTTACGAGAGATCGTACAGAGTCATCAGTCAATAACAACTTCAGCATTGTTATACTTATATAAATAGATAGATTAATAAATAACATGAACGAAGATGTTTCTGCCATAGATACATAACGTAAGTATAAAGCAAGATGTCTTCGATAATGGATTCAGTCGTGGTAACTAATGGAAGTTAACCGCAAGCTTAGCGAGTTGTGGCTTTTGGCTGTAGAAATGTAGGTGCAATCCTGTCATAACCAGGCTTCGTGTCACTACAGATTGCATGAGAGCACATGGTGAATTACGATATGTACAAAGCCTCAAAATTGGGGTCAGTGCAACACGTTAGATAGGAGCATGAATAATTAAACAATATATATACATTATATTTATATATATATTTATATATATATATATATATATATATATATATATATATATATATATATATATAGTTAATTGATTCAAGTGTTATTTTGCGGAAGTCAAATTTACAGCGGAGCGGTTACCGTATCCATATTAACGCTCACAACATAAAATGTTGCTCGTGCGCCGCCACCCCTGCTGCCAACGCAGCATCTCATTCCTTTCTTGTGACCTCACTCGCAGAAACACAACAACCCTCAAGGGAATTGTCATTTGGCTGCGGTATTCTGTGAGGTGGGCGTACATTCCCAATCGAGTAACTACAATTACGCTCTCTACTTCTCTTTTCGCCAGAGCTTCATTTGTCAGTCAGCAGGGTGTACCGCGTGCAGGTGAAGTTGGCTTGAACCATTTACACCCCAAATAATAATTCGTCGTTTTCTAAGATGGCAAGGGAACAACACTAATTTGCACAAGGAACGTGCTCTTACGGTGACCGCGCCTGAGCAACCGACATCAGGATACAAATATGGCGTCGTTTGACCTTGAGCCGCACGTAAAATCACGTTGACTGCGATTGGAGATAATCTGAACTAGTGAAGTTCTCAGTTATCGCTTCTTTATATAGACAATAATTAAAATTATATCTAATATTTAACGCACATTAAAATACACATATGTATTGTTTTAACATGCTTCTACTTAGTACGACTATTCGTGCTTCGAATTTGACGAAATAATTCGGAAAGAACTGAATATTTTTGCTTTCATACCATGATTATTCAATAAAGTTTCATTTACTTTACGTTGATTCGCCCATCCCTTGTACACGTAATATCACGATGTTGGCGATTTGTGTTGGTACTAAGTAGCACCTTACAACTAATAAGGTGGGTGGACCATGGAAGGCCACAATAACAAATAAACAGTCATTATTCGTTTATTTACTGGATAAATGAAGCAAACAAATTATAAAGTCGCAGTTTGTTTTATTAATTAAGGTAGGTATGCAACAATTTTTTTTTATTGCAGATTTAATCACTATTTGTTATGTAATCTTAAATTTTGTGAAACTCTTCCAAATGGCCTTACTAGGAACAAGGCTCCATACGAGGGCGACACTGAAAGTTTTTAGAACTGGCCACTTGTAAACAATATAATAAAAAAATAAGTTTAAATTTTAGAAAATGGAACTCTGCCATTATTATTGAGTATGTATTTCATTAATTTGTCATTTGTTTTACGATTTGGCGGCAAATTGAAAATTGTCTATGTCACGTCAACATGAATTTACCGCGAGAAAATTTTCGTGCAATGATTTTTTATGACTTTCGTTGTCATTTAAGTCAGCAAGAAAGCTATGAAAGACTTCGATTGGCCTTTCACGATCAAGCCCCATCTCGTGCGACTATTTACAACTGGTTTAATGAGTTTAAACGTGGTCTCACTAATCTCACCGATGATCTGCGTCAGGGCGGCCTTCTACGGCGACGACTGAAAATAACATCAGTTTTGTGCGGCGTATGATAGACTGATAAAAGAGTGACGTATCAGCAGATTCCGACAAGCTTAGGCATCGGTATGAGTCAAGTGCATAAAATCCTCCATGAACATTTAGCGGTCAGGAAGCTTTGTGCCCGGTGGATACCTCATAATTTGACCGAGGCCCAAAAACTCCGTCGGGTTGATTGGTGCCGTGAAATGATTCAAAGATTTAACGGAGGTGACTCAAATGCTGTGTTCGACATATCGACTACAAGCCCATGGAAAAAAAATACCTGTGAAACGAACCATCGTGAATAACGCTTAGAAGGCTGTTACTATATCAGAAAATAACTCTGAGCACTATGCCGTCATTTCTGAGCGGTACAAGTGAGGAATTACGATTAATTATTAATGTACGGCTTTTTTATAATTTATAGATGATTAAAAATAAATGTCAAAAAACCTAGTGCCGTACTAAAGTGGTGGTGCAGGAAGTCAGTGCAAATTTTTAATTCAATTAAATCAAATTAAAATTTTAAAGCTTCTTATTGTATACGTTTTTTTACTATGTCCCGCTTTCGACGAAAGAATCCCGCTTTTTTCACTCAAAAAGTTCAAAAATCCCGACTTGGCAAAAAAAAAATCTGGCAACGCTGGTTATGATCCAGAAACCAAGAGACAGTCTGCTCAGTGGGTGTTTCCTTTCGAGGAGTTGCCAACTAAAGTGAAGAGAGGTCGAAGTGTGGGAAAAAAGATGGTGGCCTCGTTCTTCGGAAGGGCAGGTCACTATGCGACAATTGTTTTAGAGGATCAAAAAACAGTTACTGCAGAGTGGTACAGTAAGAATTGTTTGCCACTTGTATTGGAAAAAGTTCGGGAGAAACGTCCTCGAAGTAGGATCCTTCTTCACCACGACAACGCATCGTCGCACACCGCCAGGCGAACGATCGACTATTTAGTGACGTCAGACGTGGAATTACTGGGTCACCCGCCGTATAGCCCCGACCTCGCACCTTGCGATTTTTATTTATTCCCGAAAATAAAAGAAAAACTTCGAGGAAAACTTTTTATGAAAGATTTATTTTTTATGAAAACACCGAGGAAGCAGTGGGCGCGTTTCAAAAGGCCGTCGAAGAGACCCCTAAGGACGAGTGGGCTAAGTGCTTTTCTCAGTGGTTCCATCGGATGCAGCGGTGTATTAATGTGAATGGACACTATTTTGAAAAGATATAATAAAACTAATAACTTGCTAGATTGCTCTAGACTTGTGTAATTCCTGAGTGAGTAGTCCAATTGTACCAGTTCACCATACAAGCCGGTTCTTGTCACTCACTCATTCTTGTCCCATATAGTTCACTGCGTCATTTAGTTCAATCGACTGACAAAGAGTAAAAAGAACGGAAATACATAAAACGTACGAGCTAAAATGAGAGAGATGCGTTGTAATGCAAAAATAGCGATAGAGAGCGACAAGAACGGAATATTCTGAAATTGTCCGAGATAAAACGAGACAGATTCGTGGGCGGTCGACTGACCGAATTAGAACTCGAAGACTAAGGACATAAGAACCATATGCTGTTAGCGAAAATATGCTATAGGAGTAAAGACACAAGGCTCAGTTTTGTTTAAAGGTGATGGATGCATTGCATAAATGAAGCTTTTTTTTATGATTGAAAAATCGTTTTTTCTTGTAGTATTGTTACGTGCAATGTTATTGTTTACTTCGCACTTGAATTTATAATAGCGATTCTTTTTGAATTTGCATAGTCTTAAGTATAAAAAAATGTATTGATGATTGATTGATTGCCAGTGTAAATAGTGGGAAAAGACGTTAATAAACTAAATTTTTTCTTTATGAACCGTGTAAATTAGATGTTGATGTGAATAGTTCGATGACATTATTATGACTAAACTTAGTTTCTTTTACTTAATGAACAGTATAAATTACATTAGTTAGATTGTCAATGTGAATAATACGAAAAGACGTAGTGAATAAAAAATACTTAGTTTTTACGTTATGAACAGTGTAAATTAGATTGTCAATGTGAACAATTACGAAAAGACGTCGTGAATAAACTTAGTTTTAACTTTATGAATGAATAGTGTAAATACATAGTTACTCAAAATGAGTAGTAGGAAGAGAAGTGTTATTTGGAACCACTTTGAAGTTCTTGATTCTAAAAAAGCCAAATGTTCTTACTGCGGAAAGACTTTATCTATCGCATGTGGAAACGCTGGTAATCTAAACCGCCATCTAAAAACCAAGCATCCCACTGTTCCTGTGGTTCCTGATAGACAGTCAAATGAAACTCAAGCGACGCTTGAAGCAGATGCAGAAGCTGCACCAGCTCCCGAACCTTCCATAGCACCAGTACCATCTACTTCAACGCAGGCCTCTGTTTTTCACCCATCAACCAGTGCCAACCAGCGCCCCCATCTCACAATGAGGGATTTTGTATCAAGCTCAAGACCTTTACCACCACGACGTTGTGAGATGTTAGATGAACAGCTACTATGTATGATCGCCAAAGAATACCATCCTCTACGAAGAAGAGGAAGAATTTAAAAAAATTGTTCATATGCTATGTCCTGGCTACAGCTTACCGACGAGAAAAACTCTGTCGGAGAGTATTTTACCAAAGACATATGAAAAAGTGCTGGCCAAGGTGCAAATAAAATTGGCCGCGGCTGTAGCAATCTGTCTCACCATTGATGGTTGGACATCAATTGTAAATGATAGTTACATAGCAGTAACTGCGCATTATATTAATTCCACCCCAAAAACTACAAAACTTGAATCCATATTAACGTGTATTCAATATACGGAACGGCATACCAGTGCCAATCTATTTGAATTTCTCAAAAAATCTTTAATAGAGTGGAAAATCGAGAACAAAATTACTGCAGTTGCAAGCGACAATGCCGCCAACATCACAGCAGCACTAAGAGAGGGAGAGTAGCGGCAAATAGCTTGCTTTGCCCACACTCTAAATTTAGTTGTGAAGGAGGCGCTGACACATCTATCACAAACAGCAAGTAAAGTTAAATCTATTGTGGAATATTTTAAAAGAAGTTCCCATGCCCAAATTAAACTAACACAACTGCAGATCCAGTTGAATGTTCCACGACTAAAATTGAAGCAAGACGTCATCACACGTTGGAATTCAACTTTTGAAATGATATTACGTGTGGTGCAAATAAAAAGTGCTCTCATTGCAACAGTTGCTTTATTAAGTAGCGATCTGTCTCTCAATGATCACGAGTGGGATGTCATGGAAGCGGCAATTCCAATATTAAAAATATTTGCAGAAGTTACTGAAGAAATAAGTGCTGAAAAAAATGTTACCCTTTCGAAAATAATTCCATTATGCCGCTTAATTACCACAAATGTGAGAAATTGGTCACGGCAAATAAATGTATCTACCAGCACAGAAATTATTGATATGTTGGCGACGCTGGAACGGGAATTAGAGCGACGATTTGGTTTTATTGAAAAACACGTTTTATACGCAGAAGCCACAATTTTGGACCCCCGCTTCAAGAACAGAGGTTTTAAGGACCCGCGGAACTTTGAAAGGGCAGTTAACCATTTAAAAACCAGAGTTGCAGAGCCACAATCAAATCCTGCTCCACCAGAACCACCAACAACTCAAGGACCCTCGACCTCCACATCCACTTCAACAACAGGCAGTACAGGCACAGCACCTTCGATTTGGGATGCTTTTGACCATGAAGTATCGCAATTAACACCTGCAAATGTAGTGGCTGCTGGTATAGTGGAAATGGATAGATACATGAATGAAAAACTGCTTGACAGAAAGTGCGATCCACTCACATGGTGGCACGAAAGAAAGGTATCCACTTTTAAAATATGCCATGAAACGGCTCAATTTAATGGTAACGTCCGTGCCATGTGAGCGAATATTTTCGAAGGCTGGGTATACCCTTAATGAAAGGCGAACTCGCCTTCATACAAAAAAATTAAGCCAATTGCTTTTCATAAATCATAATCATAATTCTTCTTATTAATTAATTAACCACAAATATCATCAATCACTGTAAATAGCTAGCGTAATTTTTGTATATACAAATTATTGTACATACAAACAAATTGATTTTTAAATACGCCAACCAAATCTTATTTTAACCACTAAATAATTTCTTTTTACTCAAGGTTGACAGTCCTAATCCTGTGAAAAGTATGAAGGAAAATCAATTTGTAAGAGATTTTATAACATATTTAATAAGTTAAACTTATTTAATACAAAAACAATGTCACCAAAAAGATGCAATAGAACTGAGAAGAATGTATGTAGAAGGAATCAGTCAATAGAACTAGTGAGTCGATTGAATCAAAGATACATTGAACTAAACTGAAATAGTGAGTCAAAAGAACTACTGAACTAAATGAACTAGATGAGTGATATAGTTCATTTTCGTCAAACGAACTGCATCTCTCTTTTCAGTTCAGTGAACTGTTTTGCGCAAGTCTAGATTGCTCAGTTTTTGATTTTGTAAGAACTTTCAGTTTGACCCTCGTACAAGGCCAATATGATAAATCAGTCGATTAAATTAAAACTAACTTTGTGACAATCTATATATCTGCTTATACTTAAACTACATGAAAAGGTGTTTCAATAAGACGAAACATTAAATGCTTACTATATTATATTAATATATAAAATATTCAACGAACATTACTTGAACGCAATAGTAGGTAGGTATACTATTATTTATACTGTGGTATAACTAAGAATGTATTAGTGGAAATGTTTTAAAAATAATACTAATTAGTATTATATCGATAATAAATAAGTTGCCAATACCTTTATAATGAAATTATAAAATAATTAAACTGACCTAATATCGCCTTGCCAAAATATTTAAAATTGTATTTCCAGTGTGGGATAAAAAGTTGAATGACCCTTAGAAGTATTATTATTATAAACACATACATCGTTTTAACTTTCCCAATGCGAACTAAAAAGTATTCATATTTTCGTGATTTCTAGATGTAATAAGGTCAATGTGCCCTAGTAAGGCCAATCGTCAAATTGTTGATCGGCCTAAAAAAGGAACCATTGACTTTTCTAGGAACACAACCGATATTTTAACTGAAATGGAAATAAAGTAATATTGTTTTTCTTGTATATTATAGATTCTCTTTTTTAACTCTGATTATTATATTAAATTAAATTAAATATTGTCAGACAAATTACACAGCGCCATCTACCCCCAAAGTAAGCGAAGCTTGTGTTATGGGTACTAGACAACTGATAAACATACGTAAATACATTTTTTTTTTGTAAATACATACTTATGATACATAGAAAACACCCAGACTAAGACAAACAGACATGTTCATGCACACAAATGTTTGTCCTATGTAGGAATCGAACCCACGAGCGTTGGTGTCGAAGCCGCGTCATTGACCGCTACGCCACCGAGCTCGTCAAACTCTGATTATTATATACATATAAGGTATGTATATAATAATCAGAGTAAAAAAAAAAAGAGAATAATGGTTATTTACTTAAAAACTTACATTTTCCTGTAAGCGAAAATTACAATTTTAATCTCGACGAGCGAACTTGACGAAGCGAGGGACGCCACGGACAAAATAGTGAAGCGAGCGACTCGCCACCGCGTCTGTGTAGGTACCTACTTGATTTCGATGGGTGATGGTGTGAATAGAAATAATTTGTCATCAAATAGCAATAACTGCGACTTTTTAATAATTGGCCTTCAAAGGAGCATGGCCTGCCATGGTCCACACACCTTACTACATAATCAACTTAGATATTTTCTATAAATATCATTATGAAATGCAACAAAATTTGTTCAATAATAAGAATACATCCTGGATTATAATGTACAATATTTATTGCAATTTAATCTTTAATATAATTGCACTAGTAAACAATTTATAAAACTTGACGTAAAATTACGCGAGTGGCGCGTGGAGCACATTTTTGATATCCCGATATATTACGGTGAAGGCGGCTAAAGGGCTAAATAAGAAGAATAAATAAAAAAATCTAACATAACTAAACTTTTTAGTGTATTTAGCTCACCAGATGCTTTCCATTGATGCCCATATCATAGGTGTTACAGTGAAAAAAAAATACTTTGTATGCCGATTGTCCTATTGAATCAAAATTGGCGACATTCAGGTAATCATGCATTGTCACGAAAACTAAAAAGTTTTCAATTCAGCCTAATTGGATCAAATTTTACTAGCAAAATTTAATTACCGACACCGCTGCACCGCCGCGAAACTAAATAAAAGCTTGTATCTAAATAATTAATTGGTACTAATTAATTAATTAGTACCAATTAATTATTTAGACCTAATTGTCAAATCAATAATATATTCTGTCTGTTTTCGTTTTGAATGTCTTCTAGTGAATTGTTCCACTACTATAACTATTATACTCTTGCTTTCAGAAAAATGGAAGAATATACAAATACAACGATCTATAGATAGGGTAGACTGGGTACGGTTGAAACGGTGGACGGTTGAAACAAAGTGAATATCTCGTGAATGGTGCGTGATGAGGTGAAGGGTACAAGGGGAGTACGAAGCGGGCGACAAGTCGAAACTTGAATTTTAGTATTGCGTCGCTCTTCGGGCGCTGTGTTTGTCTGTAGGAGGCCCCATTGTGTTTTTTGACGGAAAAGTAAGTATTTTTGTACCTACATTTTTGCAATTATTAAGATTTCGTTTATAGTTAGATGATTGAGAGTTCTGTTACAGTTGAATTGAAGTTTGTACAATATTGTAGTATGATAAGTTTTTATTTTAATTTACTATTATTCTTACTGTGAACCGTTTTATACTAAGATGGGGGGGTGGGGACAGTTGAAACATTATTTGTGGGTACGGTTGAAACAGTTTAATAATTAAACTTTATTGATTTTTGATGCCAAGAGTACGCCAAAGAAAGACTACGAAAGGTCGAACCGACTTATTAACGTACAAACAAGCCTATGAAGATGTGAAAGCGGGATCTTCGTTAAGAACAGCGGCAGAAAAAAATGGACTGAACCACTGTTCCCTGTTCAGATATATACGTAAACGAGATGCGGCTGGTAACGATGAAAATCAAGAAATGGGATATAAGGCCCACAATCGTGTGTTTACCCAGGAACAAGAGCGTGAGTTATCTAAATATTTAATTAGATGTGCAGAAATCTACAATATACACAGACACACCTGAAAAAGAAGAGATAAGAAGAGAATATGAGATCAGAATGGAACGAACCAAAGCTAAGCAAGTTCAGAAAAGATTAGATGGAAGAAAGACTAAAAGAAATACTACAAACAAGAAAAAAACTAACACGCGACAAGAATCATCATCAGAAGAAGAAGAGTGCTACTGTGTTGTTTGTATGTCAGCATATTCAGAAAGCAGACCGAGGGAAAAATGGATACAATGTATAGTATGTAAAATGTGGGCGCATGAAGAGTGCACGAAAGGTAGCCTTACTTATGTTTGCCACAACTGTGACTCCGAATGATCTCGTAACGATTGAAGTAGTTTTGTTTAAAATTTTAATTTTAATTTTCATTGATAAAGTTAATGTCTTTGTTTTGATAGTTTATAATTAAAAGTGTTGATAGTTGAGAAATATAATAGCATGTTTGCTTGGTAACTTTATTTCAAAAATATTATCGCTACCAACATCTGATTATTATTTAGTTTGAGTTGTACTTAATATAAAACTTTGAAGGCTGATTAAAAATAATGTTAGATTATAAATATAGCCAAAGACTTAAATATTTCTTCATAAAAATATTTGTGATAGTCAAATGTGCCATTACCATTCGAAAAATGTTATTAGAAGATTAATAAAACATGATAATTGGTTATATTTTGTATTATTTGCATGTGTTTCAATTGACCCCAGACACTGTTTCAACCGACCCTGGGATGGGGACGGTTCAAACAAATGACTAATTTTTTTTAATTTGATTTTATACAGAAAATACTATACAGTGATCTTAAATAACATTGCCCTGTAGTAGACAGATATAAGGTCTTTTATTTAGTATATTTCCGACATCGCTCGCTTAACAAATCCCGATGCTATACATGATAAATGCTAAAATGTTTCAACCGTACCCAGTCTACCCTATCATACGTTCAAATGACAGTCCATCGAATGATGTCATCTATAATGGGTTTAGCATTTGGTGCAAATGGAACTAAACCGCAGGCACGTTAACAGCCATCAAGCGTAGGCAGGCCTAACCTACCTTTAGAGTGCTTCGAGGGACATGGAGGTGAAAAGCGTTTGATGAACGCCAGATAATTAATCCATAACTCTGAAATTACCGTAGTTACTGCTGTATCAACCGCTTTCTACTCTGCTTTTCTGCAACGTCGGGTGGAAGACAAACATACGAGGCAGCAAGTCCTTTCTTTCTGAACTCACTCACTCACAGGAACAACAACCTTTAAGACAATTGTTATTTGGCAGCGGCATTCTGTAAAGTGGAGGTACTTCCCCAGTCGGGCAGCTTACAAATACGATGTACCCTACCTCTTTTACCAGAACTTCTTTTGCTTGTCGGCAGGGTGCACCAGGTACAGATAACATATAATATTTATTTTCTACTTTATAATAAATAGTTTCCTAAATTAATTGTCTTTTAAAAAACAAATTTTCTCTATATGCTACGTTTTGTAATACATATTATTTACATGAGGTAATCTGTCCACGTAAACATTTAATGAATCAAATCAAATCAAAATATCTTTTCTTCCAACTATGCTTTAATTTCATCACAATCACACTAAAAACTCAGTACAAAACGAGTCTTTAATGCTCTAGAGCAATAAAAATGTATGAAATTTCATTACTGCACAGTTTTTTTTAATCGTACCAAAAGGTGCCAATCTCAATGGATTAGCTCTATTCAGCCAGCCGATATCAATAGTTTTTTTTCGTACGTATTATTCGTTTCTATCCTACTTGTTCCAAATTTAAAAAATGATTACTGCTAACTCTGAGTTAAAAATGAAAGAAATTTAAAAAAGTGATTTGGCGGGAACTTTGTTAATTTTGCTTGACAATATTTTTAGAAACGATAAAAGTGTGATACTATCTGATTTTGAGTGCTTCAATGGAATCATCTAGCGACACATTAACTCCGGAAAACATTCTAAATGAAGCCGACAGTGTTATAGAAACTTCTATTTTAACTGTTTGATATGAGTTTCTTTTCTCTACTATTGCTATAGGTATTAGTTGAAAGAAAAGCAGATTATGCACCTCGCCTTAAGTAATTTATATTGCCCTCGTGCCTGTTAGATTAGAGCCCTCGCTAACGCTCGGGCTCTAAATCAGGCACTCGGTGCAATAATAAATTACTTTGTGCTCGATGCAATAATCTACTATTACTCCTTGGACTTTATAAAGCACTTAGAAACGTCATGAAGACAGAAGAAAGAACAATTGCCATATTCGTTTTCCTCCCTAGTGGTATAAATAAATCGTGAAATAATTTAAACTTCCTATACTGAAAGAGCTGTAACTGTAACTGGCATTGCAAAAGTCGCTCAAATTGCACATGAGATGCCACAAAGTTAATTACAAAAATAATCAATTATTTATAATTAACCACATTAGTTACGCAATCTGGCGATTCTATTGTAATCGACAGCATTCGACAGTAATATACGGAGATTCATTTCCGAAAGAAAACGAGCCGGCGACCGTCTTCGCGTTATCCAGATCTCCATCGGATTGGAACTGCCGATAACTAGATCCCTTGGATTTAGATGAGCCACTTTACGTCCACTTCATATAAATAGAATTCTGATAGCGCTGTCTATGCAGTATGTTTCGCCTAGCTGAGTTTATGTAAAGTAAATGCGTGGATGTATGTGGGTCACCTCTTCGTTTTCTATAGAGAAAAAGCATGTCCACCTATTCAGATTCTGATCATTCAGATGATGATTCAGAGACAGGAATGTTCGAATGAGCTGTTCAATTTAATTCCGGCCGCTGAGCTCAACTATCGTATCACTTGCATAAAAAAAATCCACACATGCCACCTTGATGATTGGTAGGGTTCCCAACCCTCCCGGATTGCCCGGGAGACTCCGGTAATATTGGTTAGTCTCCTGACCTCCCGGGGAACAATAATTTCTCCGGTTTTTTCAAAAAAATATACTCTTCGTACTACATCTCGTTGAAGAAAATAAAGTGGATTTACGCTGGGTTTTAATAAAAAAAAATTGTCACGTTTGTACTTTCTATCCCTGTCTCTTCTTGATTCTTCTTACGAGAGTGTGTTCAGCATAATGGAACAAGCATGGAGCAAAGAAAGAAACCGAGTGAGTATTTCTTTAGTAAATTTAAAAAATAAACTTATATATGTTTATTCTACTCCCCCTCCCAGATTACTTTTGAAGAGTTGGCAACCCTAATGATTGGCCATCTATCACAGTACCTACGATTTTTAAGACATTTTCTATCACGAACGGTGAAAGTGTGGAATCAACTTAACTCTACGGTGTTCCCAAACAAATACGACTTGGGAGCAAAGTCAAAGTCAGCTTTTAAGAAAAAGGCCTATATTTCCCTAAAATGGCTGGCAACGGATCAATGAAGTTTTGGTGTTGCTGATGTCCATGGACTAACGTAACTCACAAGCTCGTTTGGCCCTCTCCTATAAAAAACAGTCCCTATTTTTCAGACAATATTGCCCTCTTTCCCGAGGACAGCAGAAAAAGCAAACTTGATTTACAAAATAAGCCTACCTACTTCGCAATCTCAAAATTTAAGTTTTGGGTCACATATGATTATTATTATATTTCTTAAATTCACGGGATTATAGCCTATTCGGCAACGTGTTGACGATATGTGGGACGCGGGATTTTTTACCCTAAACTGTATAAACTGTATACTATTTTTAAGTTCTGTCTGTGCCTAAACTGTTTAATTTACAGTTTAATGTACAGAACTTACGTGTGCGCTTACTAACTTTACACCTACGACTATGAAAATTTATATTTAATATAATTTTGTATTTTTTAGGGTTCCGAACCTCAAGGAAAAACGGAACCCTTATAAGATCACTTTGTTGTCCGTCTGTCTGTCTGTCTGTCAAGAATTTCTATGTCGAGAATGCGTGGAGGTATCAAGCTGAAATTTGAACTGTATACTCAGGTCTACGGTCCCATGAAGTTAAAAAAAAATCAAACTGCTAAGTTTACGTAGAAAAAAGTTACGGTCGTTTATTCAGCCAAAAACGCATATTTCGACACACTCAAGGGAATCAAAACCTATAGGGTACTTCCCGTTGACCTAGAACTATGAAATTTGGCAAGTAACATCGTTATAGACTACAAGTACAGGAATAAATCTCAAAACTATACATTTGTAAATAGATTTTAAAAAATAGGGGGTCTATATTTTTATAGGGTGTCGAAATTTCAAATTGAAACTACTAGTTCAAATGGGGTATCATATGAAAGGGCTTGATGTACACATTGCAAAATATATTTTATTTATTTTTTTTCGACGCATTATTTCTTATTTATAATGAAAAATATCAAATTTAATAATGATACTACGTACCTACGGAACCCTCGGTGGGCGAGTCCGACTCGCACTTGTCCGGTTTTTTTTTATACACAATCGCCTTTTTTTCGAATTTTTGTTTTTGTTCATACTACACTTTAGATAGGTATGTATTAATAGTATTAGTTATTAGTACTATTTTTTATTGTACGCTTTAGGCTCGAGCTTTGCAGTGCACATATTCACTCTGTATTTCTAGTTATTTGTTCTGTGGTTGAAACTATGATTGCTTTAACAAAACTCGTCGCTCGCGAACAAAGATAAAAAATAATTTTCTTCTAAGCCCAAAACACTATTTTTGCCCTGTCCCCTCAATCTGTATTCCTTCGTGGGAACAAAAAGTACATTGAATAATAGAAAGTGGGAAAGTCTGGACTTTTCTTTCATATCTTTACTGGTAGTGATGAATGGAACCTCATTTTCACTTACCCTTACCAAATGGTTTTTGTAAACCTCTATATCTAAATAAATATGAACCTCTTTACTAAAAATTGTGGTAAAAGGTTTATTCTATAAGAAAATATTCTATAATAAAAGGGACTATCCCTTTTATTGTCAAATACATATCCGAAGGAATTCACAAATACAGATCAGTAGATAGGCGAGGTTCCCACCAGTAAGGACAAACAAGATGACTGTGTTGGTGGGGACAAGCGAATGCACTCCAGGTATTTGTAATCATTTAATTATATATATATGAAATGTTGCCTGCACGCCACAACCACCGCTGCCATCGTAGCAACTCCTTCCTTTCTGGAGACCTCACTCACTAGTAGGAACACAATAACTCTCATAGAAATTGTTATTTGGCTGTGCTACCTCTCTTATGACAGAGGCTCTCGCTAGCCGGTAGGGTGCACCACGAGCAGGTGAGGTTGGCTGCGGCTCTAAAGAATAAAGTGGCGAGACATTTACACCACAATCATGATACTGCTCGAAAATCCTCACATCTTTTGAGAGTATTATATTCTTTGGTCTTTTGTCTTAAATTAGGCAATTAGCTCTGTAGCCGTACCAACTAATCTGAACACAAGTATAGAGCTCCTAACTCCTGTTCCTATTAGAAAAGGTATAAAAACTTTTCAAATTGTTGGGATAAAAATTTCTGAATTTAAAATACCACCTTGTGAACATATCATGTCAGGTTAATGATTTTAAATAGCGTTTATCAACTGTTTAGCCCACTGTTTACGAATTAGTTTTACACGTACCCCGGAATGTATACAAAGCAGTATCAAGATGTACGCATGGCTATCTCTCGACCAAGAAAAGTTAGTCAAATAAGTAAGCAAACAACTATAGAGTAATACGCGATAAGGATACGCGAATTTAATCTCCTTCTTGATAGTACAAGAATTGTACACTAACTAGTAACTACTGGTTTAGCAAACCATTTGTTTTGATTTCTAGAAATTCACTTGACAGTAAGATGTGTAATAAATAAAACAAAATATGGTACTTAAACTTAATGTTTATTCTTGGCTAGCATCAACATTCTCAGTCTGCAAGCCCTTGATAGACGCAACTGGAACATAAGTCACAAGTGTGAATAATTTGTTTGCCGAGTCCTCATCATCGTTACGTCTCCGGGATAACCTCACTCGAACCCGGAATGGGACATTTCTGTAATAAAAAAAAGAACAATATGTAATAGATGTAGAGTAGATAGCTTTTCAAAAACATGTATATATGTATTATAATAACTCATGGAAGAATTATAATGCATTCATTTTGTTTCCAATAAATTCCCATTGCATCTATCTGTTAATTTAAGAACTTGTATTGTACTATTAACCATTGTCTGTAACTTCACTTTCTTGGGATTTGGTTTGCAATTTTCTAAATAGGTATGTAAATTGAACAAGTGGTAAATTGAATTTTTTTTTTTTTTGCATAGATTTATACTTTTAAAAATTGGTGCAAGTCATGTATGTCTCTTCTAATCATGCATGTATTGCAAAATAAGATATTTGATGTAAGTCTAAAAAATATTATTTTAGTAATCACTAAATCAAAAAATGTAAAAAAATATTTTATTAAAAATATTGCAGTATATATTTGGAGTCTAAATATTTAGATTAGATTGGAAAAAGACAAATATATACTCATGTTTCTATAGTGCATTATAAAACATATTACCTATAACTTATTTGTTTGATTCAAACCCATGATATTTTTTACACCATTAAGTGTGACTGAGTAGATTTTTAAATAGGTAGATTGCTTCCATGGATCTGATGAACTGTGTGATCTCAATCTACATGTCCATACTTAATTATTTTAAACTGTCATGACTAAAATGCATTTTGATGCCTTAACAGACTGACACTTAATTCACTTAATTTTTTTTTACACAGATAAGCATGCACTTGGAGCAGCCTAGATTTCCCCACGCCTCTAATCAAATCAAATCAAAGTAGTGTTTTTTTTTTAAAGTAACGTAATTATAAAATGATTTGCATGTTCACTTCCTGAACAAGTTTTTGATGAGACTGCTCACGCTCTCTACTACCTCTTTTGAGCCATTCCTAAACTAAATAAGTTTGTGTCCTAAAATTACAAATTCCATAATTTTTTTTTGTAACGTACATCGCTATTGACCATGAAGAACGGCAATTTGTGGCCTCAAACATAGTTGTTATTTTTACAAAACTTCATGAGCGGACAACTATAGATGCCATCACAACATACAGAAACATATAACCGAAAAATATAACATATATTTACATCTTCTGTGTACAGTCAACAAGGAAATAAATAACTCTGGTTATATTAAAATAAATGACTCCAGGTTAATTAAAAAAGTTATATTAAAACGACATAAATGGAATAATTTTATGATTTGTTAATAAGTAAGTCAACATTATCTTTATATGATTATTGTACGAACAATAGCTGTGCTGTAAGTACTGACACTCCTAACCTAAAATGTGTATGAAACTAAACAAACTTCAACTCTTGAGTACAAGATTAACGTTAAGTGTACGAGATATTTGCCAGTGTAATAATAATAAACACAATGTAAACACAGGAACACTCGACTTACCTGACTCCCTTAGACCAAAGGAATTTGTTCAGACGAGTATCCACTCGAACATCAGGGGTACCCATTTGTTTCTCAGCAAACTTCCTGATTTCTTTGATAGCTCGTGGAGCGCGTTTCTTAAAACCAACACCATGGAGACGTTTGTGTAAATTTACGGTATATTCACGAGTTACAACTTCGTTGATAGCAGATTTGCCTTTCCGTTCCCCTTTAGGTTTGGCCATCGTGATCTGTAATAAGAAGTTGTTTGGAGTCTAAATATAAGGGTCTCTGTTATATATAACGTACAGTGAACATAAATCTATGTTAACCACATTAAAATAGGGAGCCGTAAAAACGATTTTAATAGATTATTTTTCAAAAATACACACCTCCGACTTTGTGTATCAAAATCGACCTGAAAAAGAAACGTCAAAAAGAACTGTCATAGTGACAACGTACATCATCATCATCTTTTTAAAAAAATTGTTAACAGTTTTACGGCCCTAGAAGGTCAAACTCGTTGTTCATTGATTGACCTAGTATTTTTCGCTACGCTACAGAAGACTAACCATGTTTAAGAGAAAGAAAGAGTATACGCGTATGCTATAGACAGATAGAAAATGAAACTACATTTTTACCCCATATGGTTCAGAATTTGCCTTTGTCATTATTATGGTACCACTTATTTTTCAATATTTGTAACTTTTAAAGTTGAATGATGTCAGTGCTAAATCATAGAAACTACTGCAAAAAATCCACAGACATTCAATTTCAATAAAAAATCCTGGAAACCGCAATAAAATTGCAGAAATTGAGAAACTAAAAATTTCCTAATTTGATTTTTTCACACGACACTAAACCTGATTTATAAATAACACCATTTGTTTGTATACTATAGATGTAACTTAATCATAACTCTGCGTATTTTAATACTACAAAAGTCAGGCATAAAGAACTTATATCCTGGGCCATAAAACCGGACACAAAATGTTATAGAACGTTGCACTTTGAGTATTAATCGACAGGAGATGCCATACGCGGGCGAACCCCTCCGGCAAAGTACATTGGTCAACTGGTCAAACACGTTATATAAAACTACTTAAAGTCGCTTCACCGCCATTTTGCATCGCTCTGTGTCGTCTGACGTTTCTCTCCAAAAATGGTGAATTGTGCAGTATTATCGTGCAAAAGGCGATCTGATAGCTCAAATTCGCAACAAGATCGCGTTTCCTATCATAGGTAAGTATTATGGTACAATCTCCATTTAAAGAAAAAACCGTTGCGATACGTAAACGACAGAAAAATGTAAACATGAATACAGTGGTACAGGGGCGAATCGGTCTTTTAGGGATGTGACAAAGCCAAAAAATCGATTCAACATTTGAATGAATCATTCACTCATTCAATTACTGCAGTTCGTATAATAGTCAGTTTTTTTTTATTAGATATTGAATTAAATAGTAGGTATAGATGTATGTTACATTGAAATCTTGTAAGGTGAATTAGAAAAATTATATTTCTCTGGACATACGATGTAGAAATTTTGTCTGAAAATGAAAAGAATTGTTGGCTAAAAAAAAAGTAGGTAAAAGCAATACATTTAGTGTGGGACTATGAGTGTATACGTTATACAGATACTATTATATATAGACTTTATTTAATATATGTAATTGTATGTCCTTTTAGATTTCCAAAAGATCCCTATATAAAAGAGAAATGGAGAAAATTTTGTAATAGCGAAAATGATTCTTGGAGACCTACACATACAAGTGTTATCTGTTCGGAGCACTTTACTCCGGACAGCTACAAAAATAACAGAAAGACATTGATTGAAGGTGCAATACCTTCTTTGCGACTCTGTCCTTGTTTGGTGAGTCATTATTTCTTTGTTTTTCTTAAATCTTTGACTACTTCAATATAGTAGGTATACATTTAATTTTTAAACCCGTGTATTTTTCCGATAAAATCAAATGAAGGATAAAACTTTAAATATTGTCCCATTTTGCCCCATATATCCTTTTCTATTATAATATAATTTCATTACTTATTATACCTATATATATATATGACCCTTACTTATTATAATATAATTTCATATAGGTACATAGGTTCTTACAAATACCAATCTACTTTAAATAATACTAGCTCCGCGGCTTCACCTGCGTTATAAAAGTATCCTATGCCATTCCCCGGGACTCAAACCATCTCCATACCAAATTTCATCTAAATCCGTTTAGCCGTTATTGCGTGATTGAGTAACATCCAAAGATCTAAACATCCAAACGAAGATGTTTGGATCTTTGGATGTTAAAAAATCAATTGACAATATTTCATGTTCTCAAACAGGGTTTTGTCCGATAAAATCAAGGATAAGAAATTATTTAAGCAACTGCAAGAAGGGTTACAAGTGCGTAGCTGGGTTTTTAGATGGGCGTACGCTCTTTTCTTGAAGGTTATTTTCACTGACCTCTATACTACAAGTACGTACATAGTCCAGCGTACTTGTATTATAGAAGACAGTGGTTGTATCAGCCCGGGAAAACCGCGGGCGACAGTTCATACCGCGTTTAGTTGCACGAGAGTGCTCATGACACAAAGACACATAAATACAGACAGATATACATACAAACAAACATATTTTTTGGATAATATCTTTAATGTACAGAATTTTCACTTTTACAATTTTATAATAAATAGTATTCATATACTATTTATTATAAAATTGTAAAAGTGAAAATTTTACAATTCAGTTCATTCATCACTGATTTGACTCATTCTTCAGATGTGTCCCATCACTATCTTTTTTCGTATGTGTGCTGCATAGTTACGTGAAAACTGTGTCAGTGGGCATGTAATTTTTGATGTGTTGATTTTTTTTGTAGTTTGCGTTTATCGCAACAGCAAAATTTGTGTATGCGAGTTAATTACATCTTTTGGTGGTGTGTTGTACTTGTTTACCTCGCCCCCCGCTAAAAGTGGTGAAAAAATTTGTTCGGAGAATTTCGTTAGGGCATCTCCTGTCGATTAATACTCAAAGACGTTGCACGACAGACAATAAAAAAACAGTAATTGTGCCTACAATTTGTTTTATTTGGCGCGAACTTGATGAGCGCGATTGTACTTTTAAAGAATTTTTCCTAATTTAATGTCTAATGATATTGATTCCTATTATAGATAGTGTATTATAGTGCAAATAATGATTCGAGTGCATAAATTAGTAGAATCTTTGATTATAAGTGTTCGAATCGGAGCTACCGAGTCATTCCAAAAAGTCGTGCAAAACAACAAAAATATTGTACCTACTGTCGACATGTTCCTGAAGCTGGGGAATACGATAGAGAAATAGAAATAATACGAAGACCGGCTCTAAAAGACATGGATTCCAGAACCGCAAAGCTATTTGTTTGTTAAAAAAAATTGCTTCGTTTTCGTTTGACAAGACAAACGTCAAACACTAGTACAATTAAATTCAACAAACTATTCCAAAAAAGAATATATTAAGAAATTCTGTTACCGAAAGTTGGGTACTCCGCAGGACAAAATCTACAAATCGAACAATATATAACATAAACATAGGAATATTCTCAATGAACATATACAATGGCTGAAATATACAAGTAAGTTGAAGAAAATATAGTGAGTTTAGAACATAACCTCTTGTTATTTTCTTTGATTTATTCGTTTATTGTCATAAAAGAATTATACATTCACTTATTATTATATCTTAATATTAATACCTACAAAATTACTTGTTCGAGGAGCGCACTAATAGGGACAATGTTACATACAAATATCGCAGTAGAAAAATAAAAACATTGGTCACATTAATCTAATGTGATAGTATAAGCTTTTCGAAAGCTACCCACTGACCCTTTTACTGCATTATTTCTGTAGTAGTTTTTGCTGAAATTAATTTAAAATTATGTTACATCATAAGAACAGAGTTGAAAAGTAAATAATTATTCTTGATGAATTTTTACAGACTGATACACCCAGTGAAATATTTCAATGACTACGTATCTCGAAACATTCGGCCAGATGGGAGAAAATTTAATGAACACAGAAACTTAAAGTTAAATGTCGACTCTCTACAAACTGCTGACTCCTCTGCAGTTGTAAAATGTGGTAATACTACTATTGTCTGCGGCATCAAATTGGTAAATATATAGGAACCTAGTAATTGAAATATTGATAAAGTATGCTGTTGTTTTTATATCATCAGGCACAGACATAATATAGTTGGGTTAAATTTACATATAAAAAAAAATTGGTTGCCTGTAAAGTCGGTATACGGGCGAAAGTTTTACGTGACAACGACTTTGAGTGGTAAAATGTTTTCGAGTGGAAGGGACGCATGCCTTTCACTTTTTATGTCTGTCTCTCTCGCTCTTAGGCGGGCTAACCATGCCCGAGTGGAAGGGACGCGTGCCTCTCACTCGCTCTCATTGTGAGCGCATAACGTGAGCGCGGAGCGTAACGCAGTTTCTTGAAGTGTCACCCGGCTAACCAATTTATAAGACGTTGTCACGTCAAAAATAGTTAATTCTGTACAAAGTACACAAGGCTAGTCCCTAGTAACTGTGCCAAAATTTGTAGTATAGATATTAGATAATTAATAAATATACATTTTCTTTTTTGTAAATACATACATAATACAGCATAGAAAACACTCTGACCAACACAGATATTCATGCACCCAAATGCTTATCTTGTGCAGGAATAGAACCTGTGCCCTTTGAAGTCAAAGTAGGTATTACTAGTTACTTGACTACAGGGCTAGTCAATATCTTATGTATAAAAATAATATTGGTTATATATAAGATATTGACTAGCATGGTTGCAAGCCTTGGAAACGGTTTAACCGATTTTTATGCATTTTTTACTGTATATTTAGTAGGTATTAGAATAGATACTGGTAGGTGATTAGGGTGTCACTATCCAGAAATTCTCTAGAAATAATTGATATGGCAGAACAACATTTAACAGGTCATTTACTTTATTAATAGGATATTAATGTACTCCCAAATCTAAATTATAAAAGGTGAGAAAAAATTGTGGGAAATAAGTTATGAAAATAATAACCAATTTAGAGTAATATCTTAATAAAATAAATAAATATTGTTCAACACAGTTTTATCTAGGTGACCTATATACATAAATAATAGGTGACCTAAATAATAGTCAGTGTTACTGGTCGCAAAACGACTAGACAGATTTTTATGAATTTTTTTATATATTAAATTTCTTAAAAGTGTATTTCATACTCCTAAGGATAATTTATATGACAGAACAATCTTTGCCGCTGACCAGGCAAAGATTGTTCTGTCATATAAGCAAATGGTTGATTTAAAATCATTCACAAGATCTAAAGTTACGCTTGCCTAAATTGACTCTATAAGACCTATGAATGTTAACTCTGCATATAACTATAGAGAAATCTAAAAAGCAATCTAATAAAACATTATTACCATTTTTAGGAACTTGCAAAACCAAAAGCTGAAGAACCTGATCATGGATTCATTGTTACAAATCTGGAACTACCTCCTCTGTGTTCGTCCAAGTCCAGACCCGGTCCTCCTTCAGACAACGCTCAAGTCACAAGTTATCTAGTATCTGACATAATAACCAATTCAAAGTGTATAAACTTGAAGGACCTATGCATAGTGCATGACAAGTTGGCGTGGGTGCTGCACTGTGATATGGTCTGTTTGGACAATGATGGCAGTTTGGTTGATGCATGCATCATAGCTTTAATGGCCAGTTTAAAAACATGTAAGTAATTTAAGAAAGAAAGAAAGAAAGAAAATATGTTTATTAACATCACATGACACATAAGATTTCTACAATACACAATAACAATTATTACAATACGAACACCATGTACATCATTATGATGCTAATTGGCCATCGCTCGGCATTAATGCTGTGTAATACACACAGCGCCGGTATTCTGCGACAGCCATCAGGTTTATTAGGTTATTTAAGAAAGTAACATTATAATTTGTAAATTACTGTACTTTTTTATATTGGATGCTGTGATAATATAATGTATTCGACAATTATCTAGGGAGCAATCTCCCCTTTTTTTTATATATCTCCCCATTTTTTTTAAATCTCCCCTTTTTTTAATTATTTCCCCTTTTTTATTTGCTATTCGTCTCTAGGCATACTATTATGTTCTCGAGAAAAATTACAGAAATAAAATTTAATCTTAGATCTGTATACAAGCAATTAATTTTGATTCAATGGTGGCACTAGTGCGCTGCCTAGTTACCCAGAATTCCCTGTTGACAACATGCTTTGATGGATAGATATAATAATATGTTGGTTCATCATTCGGATGCCTAACATAACAAAGGGAGGACCCTGGTGACCTGTAACTCACGTCTATTTCTCAGGCACCAGTCCTTACCAAATGGGTTGTATTATCACTGCAGCAAAATGTAGAGGTTTAAAATACTTCTGTGAACAGAAAAAAAAATACATTATATTTCGATAAAAGGACTTAACAACATTAATAACTTGTTTAAAAATTAAACTATTATTCTTTCCAGTAACTCTACCACATGTTACATATGACTCTGAAACTGAAGAAATAAAAGTGGATCCAAACGATAGAAGACCTATAAGGGTACATGGATTGCCTGTAGCTAGTAGTTTTGCTGTTTATCAAAATTTGAAACGGTGAGTCCATTTGAGTTTGTTTTTCACAACTGTGTTCCGTCAAGTAGGTATATATGGAATGAAGTATCGAGTTCTATCAAATGTTTAAAAATATCATATTTTGAGTCAATAAGAAAAATTTTAACTTATTTTAGTACAAAATAAACAATTTTATTTCTCTGTGTTATATATCTTGGCTGATAAAACAAAAGCTAAATAAATTTTCTTTGTTTCAGTGAGGTATTATTAGTAGATCCATCTTCTTATGAAGAAGAAATGTGTGGTGGAATTGGATCAAACTTTATTGTGTGTTGCAACAATGGCCTCCTCTGCAGCACTCAAAAGTTTGGAGGCAGCAATTTGTCAGCAGCCCATCACGAAGAAGCATTGCAGATAGCTAAAGATAGATCGAATCTTGTTGCAGAAGTTATCAATACTTGTTTGAAAAATAACAGAAATAAAATTTGTAATTAAAATCATCTGTTTATATTTTACTACCTCAGGGATAACATAAAATAATATGTTTTTTTACAAACTACAGTCACACACATACGAAAATTAAATTAAAAAATACCAAGGAGAGAACTTATACAATAAAAAACAGAACGCAGAATAACGATATGCATGTTTGTGTGTGCTGCAGCTAGCAAATGGCCACAGCTCATTGTGACTTTTTTTGCAAAAAAAAAACCACTGATTTTCAGCTGTCACCTGATGAAAGAACATGTGTATGTGTGTGTGTGTGCAGTCACAGTGTATGTGGATAAAGTGATACGTGAACAAGTAACGCATAAAAGTATAATAATAAATTAAATAGCTGAATACAAAAATGAATTAATAGACTCGATGAAAATTTAATAAGTAGCTATGTAATAATAACACTTCAGACTCACCGTACCAATATGTAGTAATAATAAATAAAATTCCGATATAATGTTAAAAATTATACATAACTAGCTGTTACCCGCGGCTTCGCCCGGGTTCAGGGGAGCTGCCATTGATTTGTGTATATTTTTCTTTGCTTGCTGTATTTTTGCGTTGTTGCGAATACAGCAGTATTCGGTGAGATAGAGGTACTTTCCCAGTTAGCCAGTTTACAAATACGCTGTACCCTACCACTCTTTCGCCTATTTCGCTACACGGCAGGTTGCACCACCTGCAGCTGAACCTGGCTTTGGCTCTAAAAAACATTTGTTTGCTTGGTTGTTTAAAAAAAAATTATTTTTTAGGGTTCCGAACCTCAAAAGGAAAAACGGAACCCTTATAAGATCACTTTGTTGTCCGTCTGTCTGTCTGTCAAGAATTTCTATGTCGAGAATGCGTGGAGGTATCAAGCTGAAATTTGAACTGTATACTCAGGTCTACGGTCCCATGAAGTTAAAAAAAAATCAAACTGCTAGGTTTACGTAGAAAAAAGTTACGGCCGTTTATTCAGCAAAAAACGCATATTTCGACAAACTCAAGGGAATCAAAACCTATAGGGTACTTCCCGTTGACCTAGAACTATGAAATTTGGCAAGTAACATCGTTATAGACTACAAGTACAGGAATAAATCTCAAAACTATACATTTTTAAATAGATCTTAAAAAATAGGGGGTCTATATTTTTTATAGGGTGTCGAAATTTCAAATTGAAACTACTAGTTCAAATGGGGTATCATATGAAAGGGCTTGATGTACACATTGCAAAATATATTTTATTTATTTTTTTCGACGCATTTATAATGAAAAATAACAAATTTAATAATGATACTACGTACCTACGGAACCCTCGGTGGACGAGTCCGACTCGCACTTGTCCGGTTTTTTTTTACCATTAGGTAGCAATTAGTTTCCATTCGACGTGAAAGAAGGACAAATGATTATAAACTTTATTTTTTCCCGTGGGAATAAAATGTTTTTCCTGGATAAAAAAGTTACTCTCCAGACCGGAAACTATCCTCTGTTAAAAAATCATGTCGAAGGTGCCTTTCGACGTGATAGAAGGACAAATGATTACAAAGTTTATTTTTACCCGCGACGGAACGGAGACGGTATATGCGTTTGGGGTGCTAGGATGTTTGTGCAAATCAATGTTGCCAATTATCTCCAAAACTAAGAGTCCGATTTTGATGCGGTTTTCAGTGATGGGTTCGGGTTTGATTGGTGCATGTTCTTAGATAGGTGTTACGGTGACCACTCACCAGGGGGCGCTGCAGTAAACATTTGTTTGTGCAACCAATGTTGCCATTTATCTCCAAAGCTAGTCCGATTTTGATGCGGATTTCAGTGATGGGTTCGGGTTTGATTGGTCCATGTTCTTAGATAGGTGTTACGGTAACAACTCACCAGAGGGCGCTGCAGTAAACATTTGTTTGTGCAAAACCAAAACTACTAGCCTGATTTTGTTGTGGTTTTCTTGTAATACCTATGCTTGCTCTTTAAAAAGTTTTTTTACTAAGTTCATAGCTTAAACAATTTAAGTCGGGGGTTTCAAAATTATTTTATCCTTTTTCAACTACGTTAACCGTCGTGGGTTTTGTTCTTGTGGCAGTTTTTTTTTTTTGTGGCAGTGCCGAAATAAACCCACTTGGATCTATTAAACTACATAACATAGCGAAGATATGATTTCCCCCAGAATTAGTCGTCAATTTCTCGAATTCAGACACCAAGTATCAGAATTAGTCGACCTCCCGTTAAAAAGTTATAAATATTTTTTTGTGGCAGTGCATTGCCCAATAAAACTACACCACCTAGCGAAAATCTTATTTCACCCAGATGTTCCTTTGAATTTGTCGAAATTTGTCGGAAATAAAACAACTGGTCGATGCGTAATTAAAAAGTAACACGTATTTTAATAATTCACGTTGTAGTCAGGGAGCCTAACGTAGGCAAAGTAGAATAACACCACCCCATTCACATATGGCTATCGTAAAAAGCGACTAATGTAGTGCTAAAGAACACCTAAAGCATTTGTAGATCAGAAAACAGTTGCATGCATTGACAAACTTTGCCAGACTCTGAAAAAGGAAGGAAATAAAACTTTACTGTTGCATTTTGTGCATGATATAATTTAGATGCAAGATCTCGGACTATACTTATTAGGAGAATTATTAAAATGCGTGTAACTTTTTAATTACGCATTTCGACTCTTCTGCTTTCTTTAGTTCATTTCTGCGACAAATTTCGACAAGATAAAAAGTAGTCACTCTTCAAAAAAATCATGTCAATCCGTTTGTTACTTTCGACGTGAAAGAAGGACAAACAAACACACTTTCACATTTATATAAAATAACAACAATCTGTTGCTAATTTCAATTATATTTTATATTTACAATAATTTGACGGGATTTTCACTGGCAGATATATAATATTATCACAGTTTAAGTGATAGTTGATATTATAACAACAAGGAATAACTTAGGTTAGCAGCACAGAATAAATAATAGTACTAAGTATGTACTGGCGAAAAGCAAATTTGGTTTCTAAACAATCCACGCGGACAAAGCTTTCTAATAAAACAGTTTTCTAATAAAACAGGAAATATCCGAAGAATTTTTAGATTATTATTGGGTCAGGCCCCTAATAATACAGATCAGTGGGTCAGGCACTTACTTCAACACACGGTGGGTTATTGCTATGCAGACAGAATTACGCAGTGTAGTTGCGTCATCTCGCGTACCAGAGCCGAACTGCCCACTAGATTGTGGTCACCAACAGGCCTTTCAAGTGTGGTGATTAAGGTAAATTACCCCAAATTAAACGGCTCCCAGTCCCCGGCAGCCCCGTCCTGCTGCTCTGTGTTAGCAGTCGGGGTAACGGCTAACGGCGCCGGCGCACAGTGGATCGACTCCATACAAAGCGCCGGACATAAGACCCTAAAAATAAAATTTCCCGTATTTTCAAAAAATAATGATACCATTATGAAGCATAAACATTGTTTATGTCGAAAGAGTTAATATACATTTCGAATAACCTAAATTTTAGAACATATTTATTTATAAACGATTTCTTTGTATGGGAAAAAATTAAAAAAAATATTTCTCGTGATTTACTCATGTTTACATCATAAAGAGGGTATTGTGTCTTCCAGCGTTGTACCTACAATTCCCCTAGGCCTTCCTTTCTGAGATATGGGACAAAATATGTTTTTATATTTTTTTTAATATACTGGTTGTTTACTAACCATACTAACGAGACTTGTAAACGGACTTTAACTGATATTTCTGTTTAAATTTTATCGCTCTTATCCGAACTGCATTTTTAGGGTTCCGTACCTCAAACAAGCTGAAATTTGAACTGTATACTCAGGTCTACGGTCCCATGAAGTTGTAAAAAAATCAAACTGCTAAGTTCACGTAAAAAGAAGATACAGCCTTTTTTTCAGCAAAAACGCATATTCTCAACACACATTCTCAAGGGAATCAAAACTCATAGGGTACTTCACGTTGACCTAGAACTATGAAATTTGGCAAGTAACATCGTTATAGACTACAAGTACAAGAATAAATCTCAAAACTATACATTCAATCTTTAAAAAATTGGGGGTCTATATTTTTTTATAGGGGGTCGAAATTTCAAATTCTCGCGATTTCTCTCCTCAATTCCGCGAAGCGGAGCGGAGACCAATTGATAATAAGCAGTGATCGGCGTTAGTAGAGCCATTACGCGGGATTTGTGACCGTTGTCTTAATATGGATACGCCTCCCAAATCCCGGCATTTTACCATTCAACGATTTTGTTTAACATTCATTAATTAACATTCATTTTGTTTTACCATGCTTTTATTATCATTTAATAAATAAATAAATCTTTTATTTAATTATTTTTCTGAACTGTATGTCTGGAGATTTTTTTTCTAATTTCTTTCTAATCGAATTGTCACCTATATTCAGTGTTAGATTACAGTATGTATAAAACATACTAAATATCTTCACGCTTACTTACGAGGAGGCAGAGTATCATGGTGTAACATCTTAGACAACGTGTAACTCCTAGTGAATGCAATCTCGTTCTCGCGAGATCTCGCGCGGCGGCGACGGGGCCTGAGGTAGCGGTCGGTGGACGAGGTCTCGCTCAGATTCGCTTGTTGCGTCTACTTGCTGTGTTTGTTTGTTTACTAGTAGGTAATAATTGTTGTCAACGAGTTCATTACGTTCAAGTATTTTTGTGGTTATTTATGCAAAAAAATGTACGCAACAAGCGAATCTGAGCGAGACCTCGTCCCCCGACCGCTACCTCAGGCCCCGCCGCGCCCCGCCGCGCGAGATTTCATTCCCTAGTAACTCCAAGTACGCAAAACTTCAAACTCCCCAACTGAGTTTTATTATTATAAATGATATATCTAAGTAATAATTTCGAAAAAAAAAAATTCTCGGAGATATGAACACTTTTTTTGTTTTCCTAATAATTCTAAGTTTTTGAGCTCTGTGGCGCTTTCTTATCAAAAAGACGCGCCAATGGCAATGATAGGCAAATATTAATATTAAAGAGCGGACATCGCGTCAATGACGCGTAAGCGCCGCTCTTTGCACGGCGCTTAAGACTTTTTGGACGCGGCGGTATTACGTTTGTTTACCTACTTCACATTTTCTAGCTTGATTGTCGAGCGCAATTTAATAATAGACACGGTAATTAAAAAAAAAAAAATTGTTTTTCAATACCAGTTATTTTAAAAATTGATGAAAATTATGGAATTGATTCTACTTATGATTCTGAACAAACTATTTTTAGGTTTTGCGTACTTGAAGTTACACGTTGTATATCAACATTATGTTTGATAAAATTTATACCAGTACATAGTAAAAAGATCAATATTATATTAGATGAAAAAAAATGGTGAAATAACATAGAAAATAGTTAGTTCTACACGTTTCTGGTTTATTAGTGTTCTATTACTTAATGCTGTCTACAAAACCTACATTGTTACGAAGATTTTGATTAGATAAAAGAAACTTTCTATTTATATTTTCATACGATAATCTAGCAATTGTCTTCCACCACAGTCGGCAGACTGTGGTGGATGATAATTTCTAGTTGCCCAATTAGGCAAGAATAAAATTTCGCGTTATTGGCTAGTTTTCTTAGAACTAAAGCCATTTTGGTACCTAAGCGTGAGGGGTGAGGAGTGGAAAGGGATGTATTCGTCATAGCGCGCGGGGTGACATTTTGACCAATAGACGCAGCGAATGCTATCTACGTTGATAGCATTCGCTGCGTCTATTGTCTCGGTCGACTACTGCTCACTTGTTCTTCGTTTCTTTGAGTGCGCACGAGTGATCTAAGTGATACTGTGATACCTTTCTTTGACCTTGGCTAGTTTAACGGATTTCTGAATTTTCTCTAACGTACAATTTTGGCTTGCTTTACTGGACAACGATTTGATTTTGTGATTCTGTTAAACTTTTTGCTGGGACCTGTATTTTTCATCATAAGCGATACGGTAAGCTGATTTTTAACATTTCTTTGAATAACTTATAGAGTTTTGCTTCTTTATTTATGAAGTTTGCTCACCAAGTTTCTCTTTCATTTAGTTCGTCCTATTTTTTCAACAACAATATCGATCCAATATACGGCGTATTCCTAAGGATATACATTTACTTCGGCTTGCAATTCAGATAATCGAACCTATTTTTTTTTTAATTATGGACACAAATATCAATTTATATTTTACATTTTCATACAATTTAAATGTTTTCCGTAAATCATACGATATTGCATGACTTTTTATCCAAAATTGCAACGTTGCATTTTTATTTCTAAAGCTAAATGTTTGAAATACTCTTTGGTTCTTTGATCTCGTTATTTTCATGACGAAGATCATTTTTTTCGTCATGATCTTTTTTCTTACATTTACCAAGAAGTTGTGTATGAAATTCATTTTTCCTTTTTTTTATTCTACGTCGTATGACAAACAAGCATAAGATCCGCATGTCTACACGGCAATTTCGCCTCGCGGCTCGGCTGTACTCGGCTGTGTATAGCATTCCCTGCATCTATTAATCGAAGGCTCGAAGCCCACGATATAAGGCGCGGTTGCCGTGCAGGCCTAGAGATAGCAGTTTGATAGATTCTCATTTTAATTGCATTAAGCGGCAATATGGCCCGAACAAAGATCCTTTCTTATTGAACTTAATTAAAATGTAATAAAATAAAGGTAAACATAACCTTGCAACGAAGCATTTTTAAGTACTACATCCCTTGTAAGATTTTTTCACTATATGTTTAGTAGTGTTTTGCAAAGTTAATGTATATCCATAAGAACACGGTGTATACTAGTCAACCGAGTTAACTAAACCACTGTCAAACGTGACGTCATCCGCATGTGCTCCTAGACCTGAGCCTAGGCGGTACCTAAGCGGGTAAAGAAAAAAGCAGAATACATTGTCTATTCAACTTGGTCGACTAGTTTTTACAGTATTCTGAAAAGTTAAAAAGGATGTGCTCGATATACTTTCAACAGTCATACGTTTATTATTCAGGTGACGGTTGCTCCGTTCTTACATTTCGAAAATGAGTACGTTGCAGTAATCCACACATCAATTACCAGACTACGATTTGATACTGATTGGTTGGACTTTAAGCTGGCACCTGAATTCTTTATGATACGGTAAGCTGAATTTTGGTCACCTTTCTTTAGTCTTTTGAGCGTAGTAAATTGGGTGTAAGTTCAATATCACCTTAAAAGCCAAAGATAACCTCATCTGCACGTGGTGCACCCTGCCAATTAACTAATGAGGCTCTGGCGAAAGAGAAGTAGGGCACAAAGATAGCCCGACCGGGAAAGTACTTCCACCACACAGAAGACTGCAGTCAAATAACAGTTCCCTGGAGGATTGTTGTGTTTCTGCGAGTGAGTGAAGTCTCCAGAAAGAGGAAGAAGTTGCTGCGTTAGCAAAGGGGGTGACAACACGCGAGCGACACATTTTATGTTTCACGCCTACATAGGCTACGGTGACCTCTTGTTTCCCACCCGACGTATTATAAAAAAAAGAGTAAAGTAACCGAGATACATTTTTTTATTCTTTCTATCTTGATTGTTTAGGTGACGATTGCTTCATTTCTGTGAATTGGAATTCTATTGTGAAGATCGATACAAGATGGCACGGCAAGTGAAAGAAGAAACGGTACTGACATGGATTGAGGATCATCCTGAATTATTGTACGAATTTACCGATAAATCAATATATTGTACAAAATGTGAAACTAATATTGCATGTAAGAAAAGCAATGTGAAAAGGCACATAGAGGGACCCGTACACCAAGGGATATCCAAAAAACCCTATGAAAGATTTTACTTTGATCTCATAGAGTTTTTCATATTGTGCAATATTCCTTGGTCTCAAATGAATAACCCGGCTTTTAAATATTTCTTTACCAAGTATTTATGCTGTCATTGCGCTAATCGCCCTAAACTACCATCCGAGACAATTCTAAGAAAAACATATGTAGATAAGTTATATAAAGAGAAAATGAATACCATATATAATGTGATTCGTCATGAAAAATTGTGGATCTCTCTTGACGAAACTACTGACTTTTTAGACAGATATATTGTAAATTTTTTAGTCAAGCCACTAAATTTAGAAAATATGAATAAACCATACTTAATTGCATGTAAAATGTTAGAGCAAGTTAACGGTAGGACGATTTCAAATTTTGTAATCGAATGTTTAGAAAACATGTGGGGTGAATCTAGTGACGCTAATGTTGGAAACATATTAGTATTATGCACGGACAGTGTGGCATACATGCTATTAGCTGGACGTTTATTAAAACAATTTTTACCAAATATGAAACACGTGACATGTTTAGCCCACGCTCTGCATAGAGTTTCAGAAACGATTCGTTCCGAATACCCTGACATAGACTGCCTAATTTCTAATGTGAAAAAAGTTTTTTTAAAGGCTCCTAGTAGAGTTAAGATATTGAAAGATCTATACCCCAACATGCCTTTACCTCCAGAACCCGTAATAACACGGTGGGGAACTTGGTTGCATGCTGTTTCGTATTACCTAAAATATTTATTAAAATATTTTTATTTCATTAGAAATAAAAACAGTTTTAACACATTTGAGGGCACCAGAAGCATTATCAATTCGAGTCGCTAAACAAATGTGTGAAAAACCAAATATCGAAAACGATTTGAGATACATTGCTGAATATTTTGGCTCAATTGAATTTGCAATTCTAAATTTACAAAACTCAAATCTAGCGATAGTGGAATCATTCGAAATATTCGATGAGGTAAGGGCTTTAATTAATTGGAGTTCAACCGAATCCGTAAAACAAAAAGTAGAGAATGTCATGTCAAGGAATCCGGACTTAGATATTTTGAGAACATACAGTGAGATACTGTCACGTGAAGTAGATATTGATAACGACATTTTACCGTACAAATTCGCCCCACTCACTTCAGTAGATGTCGAGAGATCATTTTCGGTTTATAAGTGGATATTAAGTATCAAAAGGAATAAACTAAAACTGGAGAATTTAGAAAAAAATATGGTTATTTATTTTAACTCTGTAAATTACTGTTAATGTCACATTTTTTTAATGCTGTTGATTTTGAAAGATATAATAAATATTGTCATGTTTTGAATATTTCTTTTATTTTTATCTTTATTATTTCAAAATTTTCAAATTTTACAATATAATTTTATTAAAAAAGTACTTATTAAAATATTATATTGTGCAGATTCAGAATAAAAGAATTCAGAATTAAAAAATACGTAACATACGAACGAAAGAACTACACTACACATAAGGTGATTGATTTCTTAGGATTTGTTATGTTTATTTCATACTAGTTATTTCTCCCATAGAAATTTCGGAATAAAAAATATCCTACATCCTCAGTTATCGTCTATCTATTTCATTCAAATCCGTTTAGTCGTTTACGCGTTCATTATTACGCGTTATTGAATAACAAACAAAAAACTTACAAATTTTCACATTTATAATATTAGTAGGACTGACGATCATTGAAAAGTAATTCTGGTTGTACTTACGATATATCAAACTGTTTACCTTTATTTATTACAGCGACATTTGGAAAAATAGAATGTAGAATAAACGTAATCCCGGAATCCCGTGGTCATATCCATACTAACATCAACATTCAAGTCCATTGACCCCAAATGGCTCTACTAACGCCGATCACTGATAATAAGCGATACACAATATGTCGATAATTTTTCGACAACCCTAGACGCCAATTTACAAGTAGTTAGTTACAATTGTAGCTACTTCGTCGCTAGAAATGGCGGATTTTGCAGGCGTATCTTTAAAAAAACAAAATTAAAAATTTTGAAAAAGCCCACGACGGTTAAAACGTAGTTGAAAAAGGATAAAATAATTTTGAAACCCCCGACTTAAAGAATTTATGCTATGAACATGAACTTAGTAAAAAAACCGACGAAAATCCGTTGGGGCTGCCATTAAATGAACTAATTTGGCAGTTTTATAGTAACTTGTATACTTATTTATATTTATGTTGAAAGCAGCCCCCGACGGATTTTCTTGGGTTTTTTTTTACGTACATATAATACGTTTTTCATTATAGACCCTAAAACTACAATACGATCTTCGTCTAAATCTAATTTACGGGCCGACATTAAAATATAGAGAAGTAAGAACTCTCCTCCCACCCTTTCATCAGTCATAGCAGCGACAAATTCAATCTCGGGCCTCGGGTTTACTGCAGTTTTGGCAATAGGTGCGTTGCTTGCACTCGCAGACGCGCCGTCTCGTCGTATTTGTACTCACGGTTTTTCTATACTATCGGATAAAGGTTTTGGTATCGAAGTTTTTATTTTTTTTAATCATGTTTAAAATAAATATAAAATCCATAAATTAGGAATGTTCGTTTTATTCATAATTGGGTTTCGGGCAGTTTAAAATATAAATATTGGCAATACTGTTGGAAAATGTCACCACGTCTCAAAATATCGAGTTATGTTATTGAGGTAAACTTTGTTTTATTTTACTTGAATTCCCTTTAATAATTAAAAAAAAAACTAAAATTTAATACAAAAAACGAAATACTATTTGTGATATAAATATTTCTGTACGTAAAGACAGTAATTTAGTGTAATAACCATAACGTCCCACTTTCATATTGTTGACTGCAATTTTTTACCACATTTGCATAAATTTACTAACGTGTTCTGTTGAAAAATTATGCGTATTAATGTAATTTCAGAGGTTGTCTACACTAGACGCAGACGGTTGCACAGGATGTCTCTACGGGCTCATGTACGATGGCACATTACTTGTAGTGGGATTAAGTATAGAATTAGAGGAAAATGAAAAGAATACATACAAACAATTGCTGCTTAATCTACCTGCCGAGATAGAACTTTGTGGAGTGACAAAGTTTAGTGAGAACCTTTGTATGGAATCATCACTTAAAGAAATACTACAGGTATATCCAGAATAATAATTTTATCAGGGCCCTGTTTAATAATACGACGATTTTGTAAATAATCGAATAAGTTGTATGACAAGTGCTGTTTAATAAACCTTACAATTATGTAAGAATTATACAAGTAAAAATTTTGCAAGTTAACATTATAAATGCTATTTTCATACATTACACAATTACATATTCACATGTGCAGAAAACTCCTGTAGATTTCAATAGCGATATTGTACAATGTTACAAGTTAAATAAAATGTAAGTTTTTGTTGAAAAAACTCCCAAAAATCATAGATGTTATATTTAGTATTTGGTCTTAGTATTTATTTTACAAAGTTACTTTTCTTTTTTACAGCATACTTTTCTATTTTCATATTCATAACGAAATTCAAAGAGCACAATACAAAATCACGATTGTGCCTAATAAATATGAATAAGGATGTTTTATTCAGTTAGTGAATATATTCAACATCACTACTGTCACCACTTCCATTACTAGTTGTTAGTACCATTTTCTAGTGTATAACAATTAAATTTCTTCACCTATTAAATAGACACACATAATTGTTTAAATTCTGACACAAGGCAATCTACCGGTCAGAATTTTACTACAATTTACAAAATATGTTAATTTGTAATTATTGTTCAATAAAATAGTTTTCCTTGCAAATATGTCAACTCACCCTCTATGTGAAAATGTTTATTGTAGGTACAATTTTACAATTTTGTCAGCTTCCACTGTTACAACTTTGTCAATTTAGTTATATTCTTAATTAAACAGAGTAATAATAAATATTAGTGTCCGACCGAAACTGGTTTTTACGACCGAAACCGAAACCGAAACCGAATTTCGGCAACAGTCTCAGTTTCGGCCGAAACCAAAACCGAAACCGAAACTTTTACGAAACAATTATCTAACTGTAGGTACTTTTCTTATAATTGGGGGTGTGAGTGGTTCATCAACTACCCTGAATCAAAGCCAACTTCACCTGCATGCGGTGCACCCTGCTAACTGACAAACGAAGCTCTGGCGAAAAGAGAGGTAGGGAGCGTAATTGTAAGCTACCCGACTGGGGAATGTACCTTCACCTCACAGAATACCGCACTCAAATAACAAATCCCTTGAAGGTTGTTGTGTTTTTGCGAGTGAGTGAGGTCACCAGAAAGGGAGGAGATGCTTCGTCTGCAGCGGGGGTGGCAGCGTGCGAGCGATAGTTTTATATTGCGATCGTTAATATGGCTATGGTAACCGCTTCACTTCAGGCGGGCCGTATGCTTGTGTGCCACCGACGTATTATAAAAAAAAAATTACGTTATGTTACGTTTTAATTCCTAGATATTTGGTTATAATTATTAAATTGAATGTTGAAACTCTAAATCTTTAATATTATCACTATACGAGGGCGACACTGAAAGTTTTTAGAACTGGCGACTTGTAAACAATATAATAACAAAATAAGTTTAAATTTTGAAAATGGAACTCTTTGCCAATATTATTTCATTCATTTGTCATTTGTTTTACGATTTGGCGGCAAATTGAAAATTGTCTGTGTCACGTCAACATGAATTTAACGCGAGAAAATTTTCGTGCAATGATTTTTTATGACTTTCGTTGTCATTTAAGTCAGCAAGAAAGCTATGATAGACTTCGATTGGCCTTTCACGATAAAGCCCCATCTCGTGCGACTATTTACAACTGGTTTAATGAGTTTAAACGTGGTCGCACTAATCTCACCGATGATCTGCGTCAGGGGCGGCCTTCTACGGCGACGACTGAAAATAACATCAGTGTTGTGCGGCGTATGATAGAGACTGATAAAAGAGTGACGTATCAGCAGATTCGGACAAGCTTAGGCATCGGTATGAGTCAAGTGCATAAAATCCTCCATGAACATTTAGCGGTCAGGAAGCTTTGTGCCCGGTGGATACCTCATAATTTGACCAAGGCCCAAAAACTCCGTCGGGTTGATTGGTGCCGTGAAATGATTCAAAGATTTAACGGAGGTGACTCAAATGCTGTGTTCGACATACTTACGGGTGACGAAAGCTGGGTTTACTGTTATGATCCAGAAACCAATAGACAGTCTGCTCAGTGGGTGTTTCCTTTCGAGGAGTTGCCAACTAAAGTGAAGAGAGGTCGAAGTGTGGGAAAAAAGATCAGGCCTCATTCTTCGGAAGGACAGGTCACTATGCGACAATTGTTTTAGAGGATCAAAAACAGTTACTGCAGAGTGGTACAGTAACAATTGTTTGCCACTTGTATTGGAAAAAGTTCGGGAGAAACGTCCTCGAAGTAGGATCCTTCTTCACCACGACAACGCCTCATCGCACACCGCCAGGCGAACGATCGACTATTTAGTGACGTCAGACGTGGAATTACCAGGTCACCCGCCGTATAGCCCCGACCTCGCACCTTGCGATTTTTATTTATTCCCGAAAATAAAATAAAAACTTTTTATGAACACCGAGGAAGCAGTGGGCACGTTTCAAAAGGCCGTCGAAAAGACCCCTAAGGACGAGTGGGCTAAGTGCTTTTCTCAGTGGTTCCATCGGATGCAGCGGTGTATTGATGTAATAAATATTTCTGGATAATTTACACAGCCCCATCTAGTCCCAAATTAAGTGCAAAGCTTTGTACTATGGGTACTAGACAACTGATAAATGTACTTAAATACATTTTTTTGTAAATACATACTTATAATGTAAACACTCAGACCATTACAAACAGACATGTTCATGCACACCATTACAAACACAAATGTTTGTCTTAGGCGGGAATCGAACTCGTCACCTCAGAGTCAAAGTAGCCATTGCTAGCCATTCGACCACCGTACTTGTCATGATCTATCAAAGAAGTAGATTTGTAACTTGTAAAATACAATTACAATTTGTAACATTTATTAAACAGAGCACTGGTATATTTATTATTGTTGATTTTTGAATTGTATTTTGCTTTGAAATACCTAATATAATGTGGTACATAATTATTGCAACAATAGTAATATAATTGGGTATTTGACTAACATTTTTTTCTGTTTGATATGTAGGGACGTCTCCATAATATAACCATAGGTGAAAGAATTACTTCGATAGCACAAAAATCTCTCGAGATATGGTAATTTCAAAATCACAATTTTTAGACTGCCCCAAAACGCTCCATACAAAAGACTACTGAATTATGACGTCACAGATCTGTATTTTGTATGCATCAAATCAGAAATTTGTACGACAGCTATGTTAAATATTACGTTTATGTGATTAGTATCATAATAAAAGTTATAGCATTTTTTATTGCTTCTCCAATGGAAATATTATTTTTTAATAATTTCATACTTTTAAAATGGACTTTCCCGCCAAACTTTGATCGACGCTAAAAAAAGTCTGACTGAAGATATTAGAATGAAAGTTTGCAGATCTTTATAGTTTTGTGTATTTTACGATATTGTTAACTTATTTGTACAATTTTTAAACATTGGAAACAACCCAATTCTCAGACCAGACACAGAAAACTCAGATCTAAAATGACTGGTCAAAAAAGTCATTTATAGTATTTGACCATAAATGAATGGTTATTTAAAATCGATTATTAGAGTTAAATAAATCATTCCATACTGTAAGTAAAAATGCAATTGAATGTGATTAAAGTTATGTAAAAAAAGAATGTGGTTGAATCAAAATGTAATTGGGTCTATTTTAATGTGTAAAAAAAAAAAATTTTTATTATTAATTATTTTTAAATTTTTATACTACTTCGGGTGGCAGACAAGCATACGGCCCCCCTGATGTGAAGCGGATACCGTACCCATATTAACGTTAGCAACATAAAATACCGCTCGCGCGCCGCCACCCCCCGCTGCCACCGCAGCATCTATTTCTTTTATTGGGACCTCACTCACTCGCAGGAACACAACAACCCTCAAGGGAATTGTTATTTGGCTGCGGTATTCTGTGAGGTGGAGGTACATTCCCCAGTCGGGTAGCTTACAATTACGCTCCCTACCTCTCTTTTCGCCAGAGCTTCGTTTGTCAGTCAGCAGGGTGCACCGCGTGCAGGTGAAGCTGACTTTGGTTCAAAGATGTTGATGAACCACTTACACTCCTACTTTTGTATACAATTTTTTTATACAAAAGTTTTGTATACAATGTAATTATTGATGTCAAAATTTTATCATAATTTAAATTGTATTTAGTATGGAAGGGCAGAGGTTAAAAGAAGACCCTCATCACAAATTTATGTAAAGAATTGTTAAAAAGGAAAATAAACTACAATAGTTTATTTTCCTTTTTAACAATTCTTCTCATCATTATTAAGTAGTCAGCTGTACAGCAAGAGCACTTCAAGTGTAATCTGCTCTTAGCTACACCCATTTAAAATTATCTATTTACCTAACATATTGACATTTTTTAGGATGTTGACATAACTGATAATCCACTAGTAATGATAATAAATGAATCAAAAGATATGAAAGCACATTTCCTGGTACATGACAAGTTTGAGGAGACAAAATATGAGGTTCTATCATCGGAAGACATCTGGAAACAGTTTCTTCATGTCCGCCTTAACACCATGTTGCCTTTGAGCTGTGAAGCGACAATTGCAGGAGTCAAAAATATAATGCAGAGTAAAAGGAAAAAGGTATGTCCACGCAAATTAAAGCACTTAAACAAGTTTTTATTTAGGGCAAATTTCTGTGTTAAGTAGAAGTCATTTAAAAAGTGCACACCAATTCATTACCACTACTACCGCAGATAGAGAATCGAGGCAGGCATAGTGGCAGTTCACTAAGTATTAAGAAAATAGAACTGATATTTATTAGGTCCATGCGGCATCAGGCGAGTCTACAAGCGATTGACATCCTGCGATGCGCGCCGAACGCAGCAAATGTTCTGCCTCGCAAGGCGGCGCGCTCGGTGTGAATGTAACTCGGATGTAGCCTATGGAAATGGACCATGTCTTTTTTCCTGCGGTTTATGACGATGTCACAGGCGGCATTATTTGACCTGCCTAACGCAGCAAATATCCTGCCTCGCGAGGCGATCTCGTAGTGGAGTTGTGGACGTGACTAGGGTGCGGCTCGCGCAAGCGCGTACTTTGCCTCTCGTAAGCGCGTACGCGACCTAACTACCCGGTGTCAACTCCCGCGAAGCAGAGAAATGCATTTGTCGCCCGCGTTGTTGATGTAGACCGAAAGTTATGTTTTTTTCCTTACAAATAAAGTTATGTATTCATAAGTTTCTTTGTATTAGTAAACAATCACACAGTTCGGCGGATGCTAAGCAGTTACCATAGCCTATGGATACTTGCACTACAAGAAGTATCGTTTATTGGAAATTAAATAAACCCTCATAAGTATTTTATATTTTTCCACAGATTGCATCAGGCCAAGTATCATTTCGTATTGATGGAACATCGGTATATTTGTTTGGGGTAGCATCTGACGTAGGCTTGACTGGCACAAGTACAGAAGCTACCATTGGAGAATTGGTTGATTCTATGAATCCTGAACAACCAACTAAAAAGAAAAAACATAATACTAATAATGTAGTAAGTATGCAAATGTTTCTGTTGAAGTAAACCACACATAATCAGTTCTCTTTTGAAAAATTTACATAAGAGCAGTCAGCTAACACCTGTATTGGTGGTGCAATCTCGAAATCGTTAACAAGAAATATATGAACTTTCGGCCGATACATAGTAAGCCTTTATTGTTCAAGCCTTCTAGACATTGGTTTGACTATACTACTATGCTACTTGGGTAAGGAATACCTTCTAATCTTTACACTCTATCCGTCACCCCGCTGCCAACGCAGCTCTCCTTCATTCCTGGTTACCTCACTCACTCGCAGGCACATAACTCTCAAGGGAATTATTTGGCTGCGGTATTTTGCGAGATGGCGCGATACATCCCCAGTCGGGCAGCTTCTAAATGCGCGCTGTGCTGCTATGCCTCTTCTTTTCCAGAGCCTCGTTTGTCAATCAGCAGGATGCACCACGTGCAGGTGAGATTGGCTTTGGCTCAAAGATATTGATGAATTACCCCGCAATTACAGTAGCACTGCAAATCCACGACTATAACAACAGCATTGTAACACGTAATATGCTAATCATAAAATATTTTTTTACTTCGACGAGCTCGGTGGCGTAGCGGTCAATGACACCAACGCTCGTGGGTTCCATTCCCACACAGGACAAACATTTGTGTGCATGAACATGTCTGTTCGTCTTGGTCTGGGTGTTTCTATGTATCATAAGTATGTATTTACAAAAAAAATATGTATTTACGTATGTTTATCAGTTCTCTAGTACCCATAACACAAGCTTAGCTTACTTTGGGGCTAGATGGCGCTGTGTAATTTGTCTGACAATATTTATTTATTTATTATTATTTATTATTTACTTTCATTTTCAGGAAATAGTCCCTGTAAATATGGTTATGAAATCAACAAAAGACATATTGTCAGATAAACTTGTTAAGACTGCCGTTAAAATGATGACCACTCAGAGGAAACGTAAGTTGCTTAAGACATGAATACTAACAAGCAACCACTACTGATTTCAAAAGTGATCCTTTGGCGCACATTATAATCAAACATGCCTAAACTAAGCACACATGTACGTTCGTCTTTCGTACTGTACGAAAGAATAAGGGCGCTATTCATCGTAAAAACAGTTTCCATGTGGTAATCCATGATCACTTTTATCAATGTTGTTACTACTTGCTGATAAATTTAGTTTTATAGTTTCTGTGCTTTTATTGGTAGCCTGATGACCGTATTCGATGTCGCCCAATGTGCGTGTGGCCTTGTTAGCTAACACAGTCCTTAGAGCGAGTTTTCTGGTCACATACGTACTTAATAATGTTTACAAGCCAACCAAATTGAGAAAATGTTTCATATTGTGAATTTACCAGAGGCATGTTACATATCCAAATTAGCCAGGTTGCTCACTTTTTGAAGTGAGCAACCTAATAAGGCACATTATTTTGATATGTAACATGTGTGTTATAAATTCACAACATGAGAATTCTTCTCTATTCGGTCGGTTTGTTTTAAGTTGACATGACCGAACGCAAACAAAAAACTGGCACTAAGCACTCTGTATATCGTTCCAACTTATTCTTATTGGGAGAATTTTTGTCTGCAGTTACACTTATTTCCATTAATTATTTGTAGTAAGAAACTAAATTTTTATTATTGGCTATTTTATACAATTAATGTTACATGCATTGCACCAAATAATTTCACGTATCAATTTTAGCTGCATTTTGCATCAGTATGCCGCTGCGAGTAGACACGCTGGCCATGATACACCGCAATACGAAACTGCTGGATGTGTACACAGTATTAGTAGAAGCAGCCTGTCGCTCACTCAGGCTTTTGGAAAGTGTGTTACTTGAACAACTGGGTAGGTACAAATTTATACTTTCTTAAAGCCATAATACAGTAATAACGATGAAAAAACACATTTGCTTTTATTAACGTAAAATTTTGGTGATTATTATTATTACTACTAATAGTGCTATTAACAGAAAACTTAAAAGCAAATGTATTTTTGCTTTTAAGTATTCTGGTAATAGATAATAAAAATAAAACTTAAAATGTAGTACACATTTTATTTGATTCAATATTGAATCAATCGAAAAAATCAAAACCTCCGAATTTTTCTAGATCTTGTATAAGTAAATAATCAAAATTTAGGATGATACTTCATATAACTCGTACAAAATACAAAATCACTAACTTGTAAGCAGTTTGTATGAAACAAAATGGACGTCAATCGCGGGACGCCTAGTAGACGTGAAACATAAATACTATTTTGTATAAAAAATATACATAAGCGAGAGATTAGATCGTTGAGTGGGCAGAGTCGCAAAGTTACGACTAAGTGGCGACTCTGCCACGCTAACAGCCAGGCCTGACCCGCCCTGTTATCTATTTATATTTCACATCAAAAATATTCAATTTTATTATGTAAATGTATACACAATAGAAATAAGACACGAGACAATACGCTCTTTGTCTTTCTTATTACATTTTTATAATATTAGTTATATAACCTTGTGACTAAAGAAGTTGGCTCCAAGTAGAATATATTCTGAAAACCGAGGAAAAATGTTTTCACATAAAAAATGAATTACCATAATGTCGCATTGTAGTATCAGTTATTTATCGCCGTATATAATTAGAATAAAAATATATCTCATAGATTTTTTAATCGTATCATTATTATGTATCATTCAGCTATAATAATACCATATGTTGTGAATATATAATGTACACAATGTAGATACAAAAAAATACCCTCTGCTATCGTATACGGCGCTAACGAGTAACGTTGACGAGTGGCAAAAATCCATCTAGCCAAGTCTCAATTCTGAAAAGTAATATTCTCCTAAAACGACCGAAAAATGCTCAATCGATAGAGTATAACGCTAAGTACCAAACATGTAAGTTAGTTACTTGACATACATGTTGTTCTTACATAATTCTCGAAAAGAATGTTTTTCCTAAAGAACACCGAACTTTGCTCAATCATCAAGGCAGCTCAAAGTACAAAACTATAAAAGATTAGAATAAGATAAAATTAATAATGTTTTTAATTTCAAAGGTCAAGAGGGCATCGGAGATGGTGCTGGCTTGCGTTTACCGGAAACATTCCACTATCTACCACAAGAAATTGGCCATTTTGTTACAAGAATAATGCCTAAAGGAATTCCTGATGAAAGTATGGGTTAGTACAAAATAATATATAATATATGGATAATAATATATGATTTTATGAATACAACTTTATTAACCATTTCTATCAGAAATGTTCGGAATATTATTAGCGAAATACTACTGAAGTTTCAACTACTTGGCATATAAACTGATTGCAAGGTACAAGCAAGCATGCGCTAAAAAAGAAAAAAAAAAGACCCTAAAGAAAACATTGAAAGAGAGGATTGAAGTTTGTAAAGCCCGCTTTGAAGACAGATCGATAAAAATATTGCATAAAGCTTCATAATTTATAAATTAAGGGTAAAAAGAGAGATGAAACTTTTTATAACGAGTTCGGATTCAATGGCTGCGTGGCTGACATTAACGTTGGACCCAAATACTTGGACAGCTGAAATTTTGCACGTTTCAAATATACCGCGAAACAAATGCGGCCTTAATCTTTGCCTATAACAAAAACAGGCAAAGATTAAGGCCAGATTTTTTTCGCGATATACCGAGACATCCGCATGAAGCAGCGGTTGAGCTAGTATATCGAATATAATAATATAATTCATCTTTTTTTTTTCAGATAATGAAAGACGTTCGCTTCATGAGCAGTTTGTTTTACCTCTTACTAAACCCATATTCCGCAGAGGAAACGCATATTCCGACAAGTCAGGCGGGCGACTAATCAGTCCGCACGAGGCTATAGTCGCCGCGCAATTAAAGCCTGACGTGACCGTGGCCTTAGTTCGCGGAAGATATACCTACCATCACTACATGCAAGATAACTTCAATGATGATGGTTGGGGTTGTGCCTATCGCTCAATGCAGACCATATTTTCTTGGTTTAGGTACATACTTTTATAATAAAAAATTTCCACTCTAAAAGTGACCCCCGCAATGTATAGAGAGTCTCTTTAGTGCGCTGCGCTGTGCTGCGTAGTCGCAGCGTCAACGCGTCGTCGTTTTAAATATATATATATTTTTAGTAACGGGCCACATTACGCGCTGAGCCTTTTTTGTAGACGAATACTGGCCGCACTGCCAGTAGGGACCGGGAGTGAACCAACTGTACTATTTTAATGTTAAAACACAACTCAGTCATACCTAACACATCTTAAAACCATCCCAACACATCCCAAAACCATCCGTAACAAATCTCAAAACAATTCCTAACACATCTCAAAACCATCCTTAGCACATGCAAAAACCAACCCTAATATATCTCAAAACTATCCTTATTACATCTCAAAAGCATCCCTAACACATTCAATGATTTTATTTTTTCAAAATGAACTTTAATTTTAATATATTTGGCTATATTTCTATTGTTTGTAACTGTACAACGTCGCCCTCTTACGACGTCGCAACGCAGGTGTTGAATACAATGCGTTGATCCGTTGCAACAACGCAGCGCAGCCTAATGGAACTATGTCCTTCAAGAGGCCGCGTCTGTTTTGCTCGCTTCAAGATCGTATAAAGGATATCGGTCTATACGCATTTTGTACTTGGTCCTTATTTACGCTTTTTCCATTTATTATTCTATTGTCAATGTTCCCCCAATTGTATCTTTAGAGAGAGTAACATACATTGCATAATATTTTAGGTACCAGGGGTATACCATGGTTGAAATACCGACACATAGAGAGATTCAGCAGTGCCTTGTTAAAATTGGAGATAAGCCCTCGTCGTTTGTTGGTTCTAAACAGTGGATCGGTTCTACAGAAGTAATGTTCTGCTTAGAGACACTTCTTGGAGTACAGTCTAGAATTATTTTTGCAAATACTGGAACAGAATTGCAGAGCTATGGCCCTGAGCTCGTCCATCATTTTCAGACGCATGGAAGCCCTATTATGATCGGTAAGTCGCATGATATATTTTATTTAAAGTCACTTTTAAAACCATATTATAGTAATTTATTAAAAAACATATTTTTTTAGGTGGTGGGGTATTGGCGCATACCATATTAGGCGTTGAATATAACGCAGCAACAAATGAAATACGTTATCTCATCTTGGATCCGCACTATACTGGCGCTGAAGATCTAGGCACAGTGATTAGCAAAGGGTGGTGTGGTTGGAAAACTTCCGATTTTTGGAACAAAGCTGCTCACTACAACCTTTGCCTGCCGCAAACCAAACCTGCCATCTAAAGCTCAAGATTTTACTACAAAAGTTTGGCAGATTTTTGTTTGTAAGATATTCTTTAGAGTCGAACATTTTAATATTGTATGCTGTGATAATTGGCTTCACATGGCCCACCTATTCCACTTTGCATTTGGGATGTCCACTCCACATCTTTTATTTTTTTTATTACAATTTCGTATTGCCATACTTGCTAAGTGGGTGAGATATTAAAATAGCCCCGAGGTCATTGTTACAGTGATAATTTCTAATGTATGATCATAATAATGAATATATAAGATCACATGACACTGTTATGTACACTGTTATGTTGTGATCTTACTATAATCATTGTTATATACATCTACACAAACATGTGCTTGTAATATGCAGGGTGCATTTAATTTCAGTCTTTTGTCTGTCTTATTATGTAAACATTCTATTTATGGTGTATTTTTTTACGTTAAATGTTATAATTTATTATTTTAATTACATATGGACAAGTCAATATAATTTACATAATAAGACTAATGTGTTTTTATAAAGCTAAATAAAATTAAAACTAAAAATGTGTAATTTTTTTACTAAATACCCGTTGGTAACTTTGCACCTGACTGACATTGGAACGACATGAGACGGGGACGTTAGGTTGTTTTCTGGCTTGAAAAATACTTTGCCATCATATGTACATAGGATGACATTTTGCTAACGGGACATTATACGCCGAGTGGCATACATTTACGCCGCCCCCTGTATACAAATATATCTACCGCTCACTCAGCTCAATTTTCTCGACTAACGACTCAAGGAGTAGTCCATGACGGTCGAGAAAGTTGAAACAGATCATTTTCCAGTTGTGTCGCCCAAGTCACATGAGTCCATGCTCTCTCAGGCCGATACTCTTATTATTCTACATGGTTGGCGGCGTAAACACGTCCGTTCAGTCGCATCAAGCTCAGGTTCTTGGTTGTGTGTTTGCTGCCTCAGCTCAGGCTGGGTCCGTGCTCCACCTAGGTTCTCCACCTGGATGCAGCATGAGGTACTTATAGGTCTCCGTGATCTTAAGTGTAGCACGGACCCGGACGCTTTGTGCTGTACTCTACTACTCCAGGAAAAAAGATTGTGTCTTGATAGTGACAATGACGACAAATTCGTGTAGTAGACGGTAAAAAGTGGCTAAAACATAATTATCTGTCGTGATGGTTTTTCTCCCGCCTATTTCACAAAGCAGGAGTATTAGAAATCAAGTCAATTAACACCTTCTGAATTACAATTTTGCTAAGTAAACAACCGAACGAAAGTGTTACGAAAATATTTGACTAATCGCGAGCCAGATGAAATGGATTCTTGCTTTCGATCGCGATGTAAAAAACGAAATATCGATAACACATAACCGCAGTAATTTGAGATAATTTCATAAATGCGCTGCCTTATGAAATAATTATCTCAATATCTCAAATTACTAATTATACAACTAAGTTCTGGATGTATATTTGTGATCGCCTCTAAAATCCCTTTAAGGTAGGGTACAAGAATCTATATCTAGTTACATTAATAGAACTACAATGAACTACCAGGTATGGAAGACTAACAGCTACCAGGAATGGAGACTCGATAGGTCTGGAAGAAAAAAAAGTCTAATGACTTATTCACTCTGCTGTGCAGTAGTTCTAAACTATTCTAAAGGGGTCAAAGGGACATACATACATACATGTTAAATACATTTCGGGAAAAAGCTAATAATTTGATTATGGTGTCACCATCCTTGTGAACACTCCTAAGTATCTCATTGAAATGGGTCTGCGTCAAGCGTGGGATCCGCGCTGCGGTCCTCACAGTCGTCGTTTTGTAATAGCATAAGCTAGAAGCAACGAAATAAGCTACGAAAATCAAGACCACCGTAGCGCCACACTCGCGTAACATAAATAAATAAATATTCCTGGACTAATTACACACCGCAATCTAGTGTGTGCCTTATTTCGGCACTGCCCAGGTCTCAGATCTTGATTTTAACTAGACAAAAAATTAGTCGTTAATTTGTCGAAATTTGTCGCCCAAAGCAAAAAATTTGTCGGTCTCCCGTTAAAGAGTTATAAGGTTTTATTTGTGGCAGTGCCGAAATAAGCTTATTTCGGCACTGCCCACTCGGGATCTATTAAACTACAAAACATAGCGAAGATATGATTTTCTCCAGAATTAGTCGTCAATTTGTCGAATTCAGACACCAAGTATCAGAATTAGTCGACGTCCCGTTAAAAAGTTATAAGTACTTCTTTGTGGCAGTGCCGAAATAAGCCTTATTTCGGCACTGCCCAAAAAAACTACACCACCTAGCGAAAATCTGATTTCACCCAGATGTTGCCTTGAATTTGTCGAAATTTGTCGGATATAAAACACAACTAGTCGATGCGTAATTAAAAAGTTACACGCATTTTAGATCGTAGTTATTAAGCATTCGTAGATCAGAAAACAGTATCATGCATTGACAAGCTTTGCCAGACTCTGAAAAAGGAAGGAAATAAAACGTTTACTGTTGCATTTTGTGCATGATATAATTTTGATGCAAGATCTTGGACTATACTTATTATGAGAATTATTAAAATGCGTGTAACTTTTTAATTACCCATCGACTAGTTGTGTTTTATATCCGACAAATTTCGACAAATTCAAGGCAACATCTGGGTGAAATCAGATTTTCGCTAGGTGGTGTAGTTTTTTTGGGCAGTGCCGAAATAAGGCTTATTTCGGCACTGCCACAAAGAAGTACTTATAACTTTTTAACGGGACGTCGACTAATTCTGATACTTGGTGTCTGAATTCGACAAATTGACGACTAATTCTGGAGAAAATCATATCTCCGCTATGTTTTGTAGTTTAATAGATCCCGAGTGGGCAGTGCCGAAATAAGCTTATTTCGGCACTGCCACAAATAAAACCTTATAACTCTTTAACGGGAGACCGACAAATTTTTTGCTTTGGGCGACAAATTTCGACAAATTAACGACTAATTTTTTGTCTAGTTAAAATCAAGATCCGAGACCTGGGCAGTGCCGAAATAAGGCACATCAATCTAGTCCCAAACTAAGCAAAGCTTGTACTATGGGTACTAGACAACTGATATTATACTTAAATACATTTTTTTTGTAAATACATACATATAATATATAGAAAACACCCAGACCAAGACAAACAGACATGTTCATGCACACATATTTGTCTTGTGTGGGAATCGAACCCGCAACCTCGGAGTCAAAGTGGCCATTGCTAACCATTGGACCACCGAGCTCGTCGAATAATATGTATTATTTTCCAAAAAAAAAAAAAAAAAAAAACTTATGACCATTGAACATGACTCGAATCACATTAATTTTAAGCCTGCCGATTAGATACTAGCGTAGCAGTTTTAAGTTGAAAGGCATTCTGCAATTTAATTTCCTACAATCATCTTTCACATGCTGAGATCCCGATATATCCGAATAATCGAGTGCGTCAGAATGGCCGATGTCCGATCCGAAATATCCGCTTTCGAAGGGACTAATGGTGGTGAATTCTCAAACAAAAAACCGATTCTGTCAAAACTATTACGAAGAACAGGGCTACCAATAGCCGTCGTAATATCTATGAAAATCACGCGACAAATAAAGTTTTAAGGCCCCCTCAAACAGCCGCGATCAGCGGTGGCGGTGGCGGTGGCGTTCAGTTGTAACGCTAGATAACACAAGGAAACATTCAAACAAGCGCGGTCGCCGCGCGTCCAGGACGCGTCTGGCCGCCACCGCAAACCACGCCCTAGCCCCGCCCTGATCGCCACCGCGTTGGTTTGTAGTGTCAGCGGCCGCGGTCGCGAACACGGTGGCGTTCAGTTGTAAATAATCACAACTGATCGCGTCACCGCGTGACATAAGTTCAAAATGGCGGACAAAACGGAGCAAATAATAGAAATTTTAGGGGTGTAAGTGGTTCATCAACATCTTTGAACCAAAGCCAACTTCACCTGCACGCGGTGCACCCTGCTGACTGACATACGAAGCTCTGGCGAAAAGAGAGGTAGGGAGCGTAATTGTAAGCTACCCGACTGGTGATAGCATGTACCTCCACCTCACAGAATACCGCAGCCAAATAACGGTTCCCTTGAGGGCTGTTGTGTTCCTGCGAGTGAGTGAGGTCACCAGAAAGGAAGGAGATGCTGCGGTGGCAGCGGGGGTGGCGGCGCGCGAGCGTTAATATGGCTACGGTAACCGCTTCACATCAGGCGGGACGTATGCTTGTCTGCCACCCGACGCAGTATAAAAAAATAAAAAAAAATATTAAAAATTGTTGTCACATCTTGTTAATTAGAACTACACCGTAACAATGCGCGTGCTTGATCGCGCGGTATGGCTGTGATCGCTGGTCACGCCCTGATCGCTACCGCGGCAGTCTGTGTACAAGTGATCGCGCGATCAGATCACCACCGCCACCGCCACCGCCATCGCGGCTGTTTGAGGCAGGCCTTACGCGAGGCGGTAATTTGCTTTTTCTTGAACGCTATTTAGTACCTATTTTATTGCTATGACAACTGTCAAATACACCTAATCTAAACGAAATTGTTATATTTTCTACTAATTAAATTATAATTTAGAATGAATACGTATCCTGTTTTTATTTAGAGGTAAATTAAACAGAGTCGTCAAATATATTTGTTATAATACACAACAAGAAATAATAAATAAATAATGTAACATTTTATTTATGTAGAAATCATGACTTACACATACTAATTATATAACAACGCACTTAACACAATAAACTTTATATACAATTAAATCACAGAAAAAATAACTTGCAGAACTAGGAAAGGACAAATCGATTTTTTATACCGTAGAATTACATAACTAACCTTGAACACATTTCACAGTTATGGAAATTAGCAAGCACAGTACGCTATTAAGTCAAATTGTCATTGCTTGTAGTAATCACGAATCAAATAAAACCGGCAGTGATAAGATGGCAACCCCAATGAAACGAAAATTGTATCATAATAAGGAAACGATAATATTTAGGTAACTTACCGAACGTGAAATTTATCACAAAATGAATGTTTTCTCATAAATTTGCTAACATTTAAATAATTATTTCATTGTATGGTTATGTTACATACACGTTATATACACGAAGGTAGCAGAAACCATTTTGGCACCTTTGCTTATATCAGTAAATCTTAATTATTTTGAAATGTTGATTAATTTACGTGAAAGATACCTATTTATTGTCTTACAATTCCACGTTTGATAACTTAAATAAACTATAATTGTTAATTCGACTAACGCTAGTTTCCAGGTAACACCATTTATAGAAGATTAGATCGACGATTGTTGTTACAGTACAACACAAAACACATGGCTTGTCGTTAATTTTTATTCCCGTAGACATGACAAAATATCCACGATAATAATAGTCTTAATGATAATTGAAATTTGAAATTGAACCATCTTTCAATAAGCATAAGTTGCAAAATTTATTGATGTAGTAGTCAGTTGCCCAATACATTTTTCTCACAGGGTGATCAGAAAGATCGTGGTGAGTCACTTACACCCGTGGCTCCTTGGTATAAATAAAACAAGGTAGGTTCTTTCCGTGACAAATCACGTAATTGGAATAAGACTAGGTACGCATTATACATAAGCTGTATTTTGTATAGATATTTTTACAATACAAGCTCGTTATAGAATTTTGGCAATTGGGAAGAAAATACCCTGTTTTATTGCACCGTTTTCGGCACCAAATAAGTTACAAATTGTGATAGGGATTTAAGGCAACTGCACAGGACAACGACATGCCTGATATATTGTGCTCTACTGTACGGCAGTCAACACACAGATAACAAATCGGACGCCATTTCGTACTATGTGCTGGTCGAAATACAAATCTCGCCATTGCCAGACACTACCACCGGGGCTCATCACCAATGACACTGCGGTATGAAAACCTACATATGAAAAGGCAGTCGGCAGCAAACTATTAGATGTTTTTAATGAAAGGAGCCACAGCCTAAATGTTTCTACAATCCAAATTCAAACAAAGCTGTACACATAATGCCGAATAACTGGTAAAAACACATTTTGCATATATCTACATACATAAAAAACGTAAAGGCACCCAGACAAACAATACATTCCTACAGTTTTGTTTTGTACGTAAATCGATGCCGTAACCTTCAGTGCTTTAAAATTACACAATTACAGAATTATTGAATTTATCTATTTTTATGGAATGACATAACGTTACGTGGCGCCACATTTGATTGTATTATCTTTGCGTTGCTATTGGCGTAACATTTCTACATGCTAAGGCGTCGTACACGTTAAACCAAACACATTTTCCGCCGCTGACTGTGAGCCCTTTTCACGAAGTTTACCGCTTTTCCACTCATGTTCAAAATTCTCGTTCACATCGAACCGACGATACTTTGTGCGATGTCGCAGACTCTTGGCGGCCGATTTATTGTACTACGCCTATCTCGGTGACGGATTGGTTAGGCACATAGCCGAATGTTACAGCGTATTGGATCCTAGTGGCGCGGGCACAATTTTAAGTGTAAAATATTTAGCTGCTCAGAAAGTAAATAAGCTTAATAATACTCTCTTGTTCACACCAGTGGCGCATCGTACGCTAGAGCGTATTTTCAGTTTGGTACGAACGCAAACTTCAGTCGGTGTCCACGTTCACACTGCTGCTGTCAGTGAGTTTGCTCACAGTCGGCGTCGGACAATACGTTCGGTATGGACGATGCCTAAACATTGCTAGTATTAACGACAATGAATATGATGGAGTACTAACAAAAAACAGACTGTGGACATTTTCAGAACATTCTTTCAAGAAATAGAGGCGTAGCGCCGTCATACAGACTGGTCATGTTCTATTCTTAAATATTAATTGAAACCGGGAACTAAAAATATAGCGATGCTTAGAAACTGTGACGAATACAGAAAGGCTCCGCACAGTATGCAGTATTGACATGGACTTGTGTGCAGTGGAGCACAGTTTTGCAGATTATCTCTCGTTATAGGTATACTGCGTGATTAATGTCAAGTCATCAGTAGATAAGGTATATAAATTAAACTGCAGCAGAATTTATACAGTGCAAGCTTAGACACGCCTATGAACTCTTGAGTTTTATTTATATTTCATCTACATCCTATTTTATAGGATTTCTAAATCACAGTGCCGAATCTGCGGAAACTTTTTCTGAAAAAGAAAGACAAATACACATCAAACCACTACATAATAAAATATCATACGGCATTGAGGAGACTAAAGGATTAGGGAGAGCACACACATAAGTGTCGACGTGTCACCGGAGCTGCGGCACTGGACCTACTCTAAGATAAAATCATATGGCATTTCAGTCGAATCTCTTTGATATGAATTGCAGTTTATCCATCGATCTATCTTATATCGACGAGTTTAGCTTTTCTTGAACTATAAATAGATAATGGCTCGGAATGGACCCACAAGGTCAGCCCTTTCTTATCATGTGCATTGTAAAGATTTAAAATGATTTCGACAACATGACGTATCACATAACCAAATGATCAATTCACGTAATTATTTTACGATCGCAGAACAAAAGTTGACCGAATCGAGATTGAACTGTGACTTGACTAAAAATTATATAGGTACTTGATTTTTTGATTCATTAATTATTAACAAGTCTAATTGTTAGCAAAATAACATTTTTAGTTTGTGTAATTTTCGGTCATATTTCGATATAACACCACTTAAATTAGACTTTGAAGTATATTGTGATAGGTATAGTAAGTCATATTGTGATACGAGAATACTAAATGTGATATTTGTGAGATCGACACTGGACAGGAACTGAATTTTGATTACATTTCAATTACGAGAACTGCCTGGCTGGCGGCCAGATTAATGTTAACTAGGTAATAAAAAAAAAACCAGAAACTGACGTAAATACGCGCTGTCGAGTAAAAAAGTATGTAGATAAACTATTATTACTCACCCTAAGTTTCAGTTCTATTCTATCAATTTCTCCGCCCAACATATCTACTATATTTTCACCGTGTTTCAATAGGAATGCTTCTACATCATCGATTGTTTCTATTTTTCTCATATCCTGAAGGACAAAAATGATATTATAGTACATAAATATTTTTATATTATTCTTTATTAAAATCGGTTACGAAGTGTAGGACAATTGCATTTAGACGATATGGAACGTGGAACAAACTAGTTATATCAGTTTTTCTGCAATCGAAGCAAAACCTTATATTATTACCGAAGCCGCAAACGAATGGATATCCATTCATAAACAGTTTACTAAAGAAAGAAAGGAAAGCGTATAGGAGGAACGGAAGGCGACCCCTTGGTGTTGCTGATCTCCATGGGCGGTGGTGATTGCTTTCCATCAGGTGACCCACGTGCACGCCCCCCCCCCCCCCCCCCTCATATAAGCACTTTTCAAATAGACACCTTTTTAAAGAAAATACTAATTGACAGCCGTGTGGAATAACTATCAGGAAGCAAGTGGTTAAGTTGTTTTGCGGGTACAGGGTCGGCAACTCTCGTCGCCAGTGATACGTCCCGAAGGTCTAATTTACAGTACCTGCTTATCATCAAGTAGTTCACCATCTTTATGGCAATGCCTCTTAATTGGTCACAAATTGGAATATGACATTATTTACTATTTTAATTTACTTACCTCCAATAATGCGTTTAGATCGTGTTTCTCTAAATACGACCTTGTGAGTGCCCTGCCATCAAAATCTACTTCAGCCTAAAACAAATAATTAATAATTAGGAGGTTTATGGATGTAGATCACATATCAAAAGCCTATAACTTATCATGTATTTAAAAATTGCAAACGTCGACGCGTCAGAATTTTTTTTAGAAATATTTATTAAAATAATGAGTCCACTTTTTTAGAAGTATATACAAACCATTACAGGATTTTACATTAAAAAATATATAAAATAAACTAAAGGTACATGTACAAGTTTTCGGTACAAGCACACCCCGGCCACTACATACAAATGTCGCATCGTTAACTACTACATACACAATTGCATCTGTGCAGAGCATAAATGAGCGTGTGTGCGTGCGGCGTCATACACTGATCCAGATTCCTCTCAGAGGTGAGGTCGATACGAGAGAGCGGCAGGGAGCCCCTCTACTGTACGTAGTACTAATATTTATACTGTCATTGTGAACTGAACACTAATAAACTGTTGTTGTTTTAAGTGAAGCTTCTACAACATTTTCGAACGAAAGCCAACCTCACCTACACATGGTGCACCCTGCTGACTGCCAAATGAGGCTCTGGCAAAAACACATGTTTTATTTGTTCTTGAGCCCTTGTTGCACATGGGCTCTGAACAATTTTCATTTCACTTGCAGTCGCAGGAACTCGACATTCCTCAAGGGAATTGTTATTTAGCTGCGGTGTGTTCTGTGAGATGGACGTACTTCCCCTGCCGGGCAGTTTATAAATAATCTAAATACTACATGTCTTTTTATTTGGCAGTCAGCAGGGTCTGGACTCCTGTGGGCAACAAGGATTCAGAAGCAAATAAACAATTTTCATTTTTTACAGTTGTTGATATGATTAACTCCAAACCTTGTTAGTGTAAATGATTTTTGTGAAAGAAATAAAGATTTTGTATTGTATTAGTATTTGTATATATTGTGACTGCCCGCGAACGACATTTCATGTTGCGAACTACAAAATATTTTTAACAGTTAACAGCCCGCAATGAGACCGCACCATGCCCTAAAGTATAGTTTATAACAGTGCACTTGAGTGCAGCCAGAGATTCCGAATGAAAGCAGCCTCCAGCTACCATCGTCTACAATATAGTTCAGCATACGAACCTTATACCTGATCAGGTTACTCCCCATGTCTATACCCTTCACGTCATGAATGGCTCGAATCATAAAATCTCTCTCCAATACACTGTTTATTTCATCTAACTGCTCTTGTCGAATAGACCTGGAAATATATTAAGAGCGTTTCTGCTTGATACTCGTCGTCAACCCATGGGTCTCCCCTCAATGGAAGAGGTTTAACATACTCATACTCCACCACGCTACTCAACTGCGGGTTGGTCGAGGCCAGTGTTTTCAAGCCGCATAAGGGGGCCACTGGCTTGGCTTAACGACTATCATCTATAACGACAACAGCCGGGATCGACGGCTTAACGTGCCGTCCGAAACACGGAGGAGCTCGAGATAAATAACCCAATCCATGGACAGGCTACGGTCGACATTACTTAACTTGCGTGATCGGTTACACTGACACACGCAACGACGCCATCGAGCTCCTCCAAAATTTCCTAAAGCTTGACATTACTAGCATTAAAAAAAAAAAAGAAGGCTCGTGACGAAGATAGAATGTACTGAAACGCCTATGAAGGCATTTGAGTACATTAGAATATATGAATATATAAATATATTGCAATAATCGTTACAATAACTACTGTCATTTTGACTACAGATACAGATAATAATTTACTTTTCTATCTTAACTTAGGAGCTGTTTTTTATTCTATGTAGCCAAATAGTCCCAAAATTAACAAAACTTGGGAATTTAACTTAAGAAAGTATTACATATTTTCAATTTGTTAGTGAAGCTCAGTTTTTTTTATTGAGACGGCGGCCCACCACAGTGTCTCCTGTGTAGCCAGGATTAACAGCAGCGACCACAAAAAAAGGCAATGAACAATGAAGTCCATTGCAGTCCCGGGGGTAAAACTACGGCTGCATTGGAGCTCGCAACGAATTCAATCAGAAGAAATTAGTAGGAGTAAGAAGCTTTTAGAATTTGACTTCCTCTCTTAGCAATGTGAAAGGCAGCAATATGTCAAATAAGGCAATAAAAGAGATAGCTAGACAAGTCCCAAGTAACACAGTGTAGCCGTATAATGGCCGACTTATGGTTTTAATGTATCGTTTTAGCATTAAAACCCAAGTTCTATATTAGTTTTATATACGTTTATAATGCTAATATAATGCTAATTTGGGCACAAATTAAACAGCTTTAGGTTCTTAATTGGTTTTTTATTCGCATGACAGAAGCATTATACCAACATTACTATGTTGTAAAAAAGTTGTAACCGCATTACAGAAGCATTATACTAGCACTATTACTGTTATTGAAGTTGCTAATCGCATTACAGAAGCATTAAACTAGCATTACAATTTAAGCAAAAGAATTATTGGAGTCTTTCAAGTGTTCACATATAGAACTAAAATAAGTCCTATATTTTTGAAAAAACATCCATAATGCCGCGGTACAAATGCTTTAATAGAATAAACGTTGTAATTTAATTATCGTCTAGCGATATGACTGATGGTGACGAAATTGAATAAGTTTGTTGTTTGACATTCTGGGTAACTTTTTTACTTTTGTTCTATTACTTGCCTGCAAATATTACTGCGAAATGTAGTTTACTGTCAATGTCTATATAGGTTTCATTGAAAATTTTCACGCGCCTTCAGTTTATAGAGCCTTTGTTAAAAATGTTATAAAAAGATATGGGTGTAATAAAAAACAATTGCATATTTTTGTGTAGAACGAAATTTTTGCTTGATTAACTTAATAGTTATGAATTAACTTGAGCCATCACTTTATTATAGGTCTATTAGTTTCTTAAATAAGTCTAAATAATAATATTTTTTTGGTTATGGAATATTTACAAAATGGTGTCGTTCTAAACAGCTTGGTGAACCATAAAAAGGGCTTATTAATACCATCAGCTGTATAATTACTCACATGTACATATTTATTAAGCCAGAGGCCAAAGAGAAGACTTTTGATAAACCACCGTAGTGTCATCGTCTGCAAAGTGGTTTTATATGTGTTCACTTATATACCAGTAGACTTCATGTGAACTGATTTAGTTCCATTACAAAATGCAATTTTAGTGATCATTGAACGACAAAACCCATTTTCATTTATTTAACCAGATTTTTGTACAGCTCAAGTCTGTTCGCCAAGAGTTGATCAAAAGGTCTTCTAAACGGATTAATTACTACTAAGTGGATGTATGTACAGCTTTAAGCATTACTATAACTCACATGTATGCTATTAAAGAACTCCTAGGTGTACAACAGAACTCAATTGATCTTTCAAAATGCAAGCACTACAATGATATAAGTTTACGCTGTTCGGCAGCTCTAGGCTTTTAATTACCATTTAAAAATGCTATCATACAACCAAAGGTACTGAAAACAGCTAAAAGCTGTACAGCAGAATTTTAGCATTATAATGGTTCAGGTTTATGCTATTAAGCAGCAATAAGCATTTGCTTACTACATAAAAATGCAATTATATAACCAAAAGTACTGAAAACAGCTAAAAGCTGTATAGCGGACTTACGGTGCATTATAATGGTTCAAGTTTATGCTATTAAGTAGCGTTAGGCATTTAAAAATGCTATTGTAGATCCAAAGGCAATAAAATTAGCTAAAAGCTGCACATCGGCATTGCGGTATGCTGCACTAAAACTGAAGGCATTATAAAATCCTTTTGTGATACCTTTAGCCAACCGCTATACAATCTAAAGTATTATAATGGCTTTCATATGCTTATATAGAGCGTCAGGCTGAATGATGAACTTTTATAAGAGCTTATATAGACCTTAAGTTCTACATAAGTTCACGACTGGTTAGTTCAAATGCCCATTGTGTTACTTGGGGTGAAACTCAACTGCCGTGCACCACGGATTTTAAGTATCTAACACTATTGGGGACCTAAAACATTGGCTTGTTACCTAACACATCGATTCCAATAATATAATTTGCAAAATCGTCTGAACGCTTCGTAATTCTCCTTTGTTGCAACCAAATCAGCATAGTATACTAGCTTTTCACTTCAGTTATGAAATTTACCTCCCAACAAGTGCATTAACATTGCTCAATATAATGAAGGACGCAACTCCAGCTAACAGGGTCCCGACCAGCAAGCTTCCTACAGCGTCCGCCAATGGGTTCCCTGTGTACTGTGAAATGGCCATGCACGAGGCGGCGACCACCACCCCAGCTACCGCCGCAGTGTCTTCCAATAATACCACGTTCACAGACGGATCTGAACTGCGTATAACTGAAAATTCATTATTAAACGAATACATATATAGCAATGGAAATTTTTCATAAGTTAAGAGAGAGAGAAAGTGGAGCGACGTCTTGTTGTTTCTATTTATTGTAAAACCGTTTCAAAAGAGAAACAACAATCAGCTATGTTTCATGTTATGATTTCATTTTAAAGGTATCATTGTATGCGCACTTTTCTACTCAACTGTACAAAGAAATAGTTGGAATCCTTAAAATTTTTATATGAATCCAAATCGGACCTACGAAAAGAGTGTTGGATTGTTTCGCCCTGTGGTCCGAATTGACCCATTACAAAAGCTACCTGGGGCCATTCGTACCACTCCAACCAGTGCAGTGTGAATGGTCCCATTCAGAAACAGCAGTGGACCGATTCGCACCGCAGTTCGAATCGCTCATGGTGCGTGCGAAACGATTAAAGACCCCACTTTCCAAGGAAGGCACTTATGTGTACATAACTTCAAAGCATAATGTAATCAGATTTAAAATTTTCATCAATCAATCCAAATCAATCAGTTTGCTTCCCGTTGAGGGAAAAATCTTTGGAAATGATAAAATGCTGGTGAGTAGGTCTAGGTACTAGGTACGACGTTAGTGGCTATTGGACGAGACATATAAACGATAAAAACGTTAAAGCCCAGCTTGGCATGTTAACAGTCACTGAATGAGACTAATATTAGTTAATTGATTCAGGTGTTATTATTAATAGAGTAATATTTACCATACTCATATAAAGGCACATTAGCTTCTTTTGCGCCTTTCCGAATAGCATTCAAAGCGACCATCAATGTAGCACCTTCTGACACTACAGCTCCACCGAGGACAAAATATGCCTGAAATTTTATTTGCAATTTAGTGATGTATGATGTAGTAACATATATTCGAACTCTTCCGGAGCATTGCTGGCATTGCAACGGTATTCGGTATTGTTTTCTTTCAGTAAATAATTTGCACAGATTATAAATACAACCGCCATTCTTATATCAGGCTTGCAACTTTTATATATAACTGTAGTTTTGTAAAAGCACTTTGTTTTAAATTTTATACACATCACACATAGCTTTCGTGTAGAAAACTATTTCCTCATTTTTCGCATCTGGATGTGATTTTGGTGCACATTGCCGGAACATTGCTAGCTAATGTTTTTACACTTATACATACATATATAATTTTATCAGATTACGTACGATATTTACACCCGCCATTCTTTTGATATTAGACTGGCGACTCATTAACTTTTTGAAATAACTGTAGTCTTATAAAAGCACTTTGCTTTAAAAATTATTCACATTCCTCACATTGCTACCACATTGTTTTCGTGTGTATAGAATTACTGTTTTTTGACCTTCACCCGCAATCCTGATGTACACGAATATTCGAATATCTGCTGTGATTTTATGATATCCCTAGGAATTTCGCATAATCCTTGGTATCCTCCTTTCAGTGCGACATATACATATATACGAGTAGCTCGTTTAAAAGTACAGGATATAACACATTACCTATCGTCGCAATATTCCTCGGCTTGTTGAAGACGTTTTAAGACCTACTATTATGATTTGTTGCTTAAAAATTGCCTACAGTTCTGATGTGTATCAGAACAATATTATTTATTGATAAGAACAATATTATTTATTGCTAAGATATGTTTAATTTAGGTATAATCAATAAAACTAATTGTAAAATATTTTCAACAGATACAACTTCACATGCATGAAGAAATAGTCACAATGTATAGCAAAGACATACCCAATAAAAATCATGGAGTGGCTGTGGGTCTAAAATGCCCGTAACACCGTGGTAGAAGGATAAACCACTTCCCACACAAAATATGCCCACACCAGATATTAACGATGACACATATCTCATATTGGTGTATCCATATGGATGGTCAGCATCTGCCATCTGTAATATTAAATTTACAATTAGGGTTGATAAATAATAAATATAAATAATAGTGGTATTTTGTACCAAAGACAAATAAAATATAAATAAATATTCTTGGACAAGTTACACATCGCCATCTAGTCCCGAACTAAGCAAAGCTTGAACTGTGGGTACTAGATAACTGATATAATAATACATTTTTTTTTTGTAAATACATACATATAACATATATAAAACACCCAGTCAAAGAGACATGTTCATGGACACATATGTTTGTCTTGTGCGGGATCGAACCCGCGACCTCGGAGTCAAAGTAGCCATTGCTAGCCATTCGACCACCGAGCTCGTCAAAAGATATGAGAATAAAGATAATTTAATTTTAACTGTAAGACTCACTTGAACCGATTTGTGAATTCCATATGCTAAAATGAGCTGATTTACAGTATCAGCAAGGGAATGTATACATTCTGAAAATAAGCTGTGTGATCCAGTATAAAACCAAGCACATAGCTTAAATAAGAAATTACATCCATTTCTGCAATAAAAGAAAACCTTATTAAAATATTTTTTTTTGCAAATGCCTAGCAACATCAATATATATGTTGCTAGGCATTTGCATAACTAGCAAGTACAGTTATTGTAGTTGCTATTTATACACTAACAAAATGACAATACCAGTCAGGATTGCTGATCACCAGATATGAGGAGAAATGCAATACACAATAATACTCATTAATTGCAAGTATCAATACATACTGGTTGTAGGTTTTGCTATCCAACACAAACAATAATAGTTATTTTATTTAGCACAGGTTCTGCTCGATTTTGTCTGATTTTATAATTGTACAGATATCAGAATTCTTAATTATTCAAAAATTACTGATTTTTAAAATGACTTTTATGGGAATATCTTAAATAAAACTATATTAGTTATAGAATCAATTATATCATCATCATCAGGTCAATTTAGTCTCCACTACAGGAGCACGACCCTCTCTTGTCTGTCCCAGACAGGAGGATTTGACCACGCTGGCCAGACGGGTTGGGGAGGCCTGTTCGATGTTTGATAATGTATTTCCCTTAGTCGCCTTGTAGGACATCCACGGGAAGAGACGGAGTGATTCTATTCTAGTCTGCCGGAAACCACATGGCCATGTTTAATACCCAATTAAATATTATTCAAAAACAAAACAAGATTTGAAAAAAAAAAAATCTGCACTTATAATAAACATTCTTCTCTTTCTTACTCAATTTCTGAAATATCCCTGGTATGCAGTTAATTTTTTTGTCTTTTGTAGTATTTGTCAAACAAGATCATGTCATAGTTTATTTATACTGCTGAATAAATATTCTTTATTCTGGTGTGCATATCGTCTCTTGATTCAGCTTGTATAAGAAACACGACAGAGTGGACTACTTACATCAGACACTATAGTGTACATCAGACACTATAGTGTACATCAGACACTATAGTGTCAATTTAAAAAATTTATTTGGGAAAATACGCGCTTTTGTTAGTTCAAAAAGCGCACAGCACAATTAAAGAATCAGAGCTAACCAACAACAAGAAAAGCAAATATAATCCAATATAAAAAAATAATAAGTGCTATCTGAAAAACAACACATACATTCCTATGGCAGTAAGTACAACTCGGCCAGATCTAGTCTTTAATCCAAGCTCTTCAACTTCAGGCCGGAGTCGTTTATGACTCATCTCTCGTCTGTAGTTCCGCAAACGTCTTTTCACAGTAAATACATCTGAAAAAATTAAGTTGTTAATTAAATTTATCTCAAAATCTTGACCTCATTATTTGTTTTACCTTGCTCATATCTCCGTCTATCCAATTCTCTTCGCAATAATTCCTTTTCTAATGCTTCTTTCGAGCCCCATACCTAAAGGCAACATTAAAATTATATTCAGCTACAGTTTTGTGACTATATTGCCTTCAGCTTAATGTCATTTAGGTTATGAGGCCATAAGTTTTTTTAAGTACGTAGAAAATCATAGCAAAAACGGAGCAGTATGATCATAATTATATATAAATATATTAATGCATACATTTTACACATACCTCAAATGCCTTAGCTTCCACATCCTTTCTATAGTGAACAGTTATCGGAGGTTCAGATTCATATGGTGACCTCCTCAATACTTTAGGCAATGTCTCCAAATCAGATTGTTTCAGCAAATATTCGGTCATGGCTCTCATTGGTGTAATAAAATTTCGTTCAGTATATGATGCAGAAAAATCTATTAGGAGCCTTTTTTTAACTGAAAATTCAATTATTGTAAGTAAGGTAAATATTTATAATTTTATTTCATTTCATATTTTTTATAGCATCAACCTGACAAAACCTTTTATATCAACCTGCTGAACTGATTTGTGAGTCAACTGTGATTGATACTATAAAAAAATATGCTATATAACCTGGTAATTTTAGATTAGATGCCGGTGCACCGGTTGGCAGTTCCTTTTCAAGGGTAACTTTGGTGACTTCTTTATTATCATTCGTTTCTGTTTTAACTATTATATCTTCAGTGACACGGTGTTTGATTATTTTGGTTTCAGACTGTACTTGTGCGTCTGCTTCCTTTGACAATGTCTCTTTAAAGTGTTTAACATCTTTAGTTTTGTCACAAATATAAGCAGAAGTGTTTATATGACGCCACAAACTTTTGTCGGTCAAACAAAAGGCATTTTGCCGATAGATTCTGGAGTTTGACCTGCATATCGAATGCAAATGTTTCAATTCAATGGAACGTGTGCCTAATTTACGATACAAACACTTAACAACCACAGTAGATAGCATGATCATGTTTAAAACCCAAATTCATGAAATAGTTTGAAGACGTTTATGCATCACAAACAATTATTTACTTGTATATAGTTTACAAATGATACAGACTTCAATATTTCACATTTGTGAAATAAATTTAAGGTTTTGAAAAACTATAATCACTCAAAGTAAAAAATTCAGCAATTCACCGAGAACCAACATAAAATAAAACTCATTTGATTTGATTTGGCCTTTTACTCTGCCAGTGCAGTTTGCCCCATCCACCGCTGTCAGCTGTCCGTCAATCAGTTTGGGAAAGTTCCTTTCCTTCTTTTCTTTGACTGATTGGCGACTTCTCAATAATGCGGACGAACCAACCGATGCGGAAGGATTTAACAGTCTAAAAATGATTTAAGTCGGAAAATGACCCAAGGTTTACCTTAGAATAGATCATTTTACTCTTAATTCAGGGGCATTTTTCGTTTCTAGGGATTTTTTAAGGTACAAAATTATATTAGGTATTTTCCAAAGAAAAAATATTTATAGCATATAACAAAATTTATTAGTGCAGTAATATCAAAACCGTACAAAAATGGCACATTTGCATGTAGTAAACCAAATGACGTCTGTACACGTGCCTATGTTTGCGTGATGTTCTATATGGCTGACATTATTCACTGACTCCAGTCAATATTCACAAAACGTCTTGTTTAATTGCCATTGCTAACTTACCCATAATTTTATATTTTCTAATCATCACTAAATAAAGTCCGCCTTCCGAACACCGGTTCATTGTAAATGGTTAAAACATTTCATGTTCACTAATTGTAGCTTTTTACTATCCATATAACTACATGCGTAATGTAATTCATATTCACATTCATATAGAATAAACGTAATTTAAAACTAACAGTAATCACACATAAAAACAATGACGTGTAAACAAACAATTGTCAAACAATCAACAACAAAAACAAACAAAAAAATCACAACTCGAGCAGCACTGTCGCTTTCGCGCTTGCGCGCTCGCGCGCTCTCTGACACATTATAAATCTGCTATAATGCTATCCTGTTCACATCTCGCATTAATTGTATCTTGTATCCTACTCTGGCAGACATGAATTAGTTATGATGAAACTATGGCTGCCACATGCTTTTAGGTAATATATAAAATGTAAAAAATATCTATACCTTATTTCATCCAAAGGGAACGAATAAAATTTTCTTTTTGACTTTCTATGTGTTGAGACATCCGTCCACTGCACAAGTAATTCCCATCTTTTATTTTAAACTGAATGGAGAATAAAATACGAGCGATATCAATTCGTACGTTGTGGCATACCTTGTGAACGGTAATGAACGGTTCCACATCGGTCTCAGAGGGGAGGTGAGGTCGACTAGTGAGAGCGGCAGGGAGTGGCCATACTATAAGTAGAACTATTACATAACTGTGGTAATATAGGTTCTGTTTTATTTCTTTTATCTAAATATAACTTGTAGTAGTGCTTAGAAATCACCTTCGTTATTTTTAAAAGTAACCATGTGGGTACCCTGTTCTGTTCATGTATGGCAGTCTGCAATAAAACCTTGTTATAGTTACTTGTGTCTTTTGTTATTTTCAAAGTTCAACGTTTCCGCGCTCGCATATAGTACAATTTGGCGACGAGTTTATATATATTTACATATTATATATATCAGGATTCACGTAGCCGAGATGGCCACAGGATTATTTGGTGGAATATTAGTGTTCGACCACAGGTGTCATGATTGGACGTCGTTTAAAATTCGAATGTCGCAGTACTGCATTGCGAATGATATCACCGATGAAACCGACAAGAAGAAAATTAAACGACGTGCTATTTTATTGACTTCGTTGGTGGAAGAAACTTTCACGCTCACGGGGAATTTAATGTATCCGACGAGCTTAGATGATGCCGAATATTCTAGAATCATAGAACGGTTGGATGAACATTTTGCAGTTAAACGATGTGTATTTGTGGAACGATTTGTTTTTTACAAAGCAGAGCAAAAACCGGGTGAAGAATTGGCAGATTGGGCTGCTAGAGTGCGTAATTTGGCGCAATATTGCAACTTTAAAGGCGAGTTGGATAAAGTGATCCGGGATCGTTTTGTGCTGGGACTCGAAAACGAAAAGGAGCGGGAACGATTATTTGCAGAAGACGAATCGAAGCTGACTATTAACAGGGCTTTGGAGTTGGCTCAATCGGTGAGGTGCGCACGGGTGGCCGCTAAGCAAGGTAACTGCGGTGGCAACGCTCCCGATAAGGCGGTGTTCGCGTTGGCGCGCGCGAAACCGACCGTTGGCGGTGGCGCGGCCGGCAGCGGCGGCGCGGGCTCCGGCAGCGGCGGCGGGCGGGACAGGCAGCGGTCTCAGCCCCACGGCAAACAGCGTTGTGAAGTGTGCGGTTACTCGAATCATACGAAAGATAAGTGTCGTTTCGTGAATTACAAGTGCAATAAGTGCAAGGAGACGGGTCATTTGGCTAAAATGTGTCCAACGAAGGTTTTTACTAAGCGGAATCATTTTTTGTCGTCGGAGTCATCGTCCTGCGAATTGGAAGGTAATCTGTTTTTATTTAATATGTATAATAAGGGAGACGATCGATTATTAAAAACGGTATGCATAGATAGGTTTGAAATCGACTGTGAGATCGATAGTGGTAGTTCTATATCGTCAATGTCGGAGTATTTTTATAGTAAACATTTTAAGCGGAAATTGTTGTTGCCTAAAATTAACAACTTACGTTCATATGATGGTAAAATTATTGTGCCATTGGGAGTGTTGACTTTGCCCGTTACTTATAACAATATGACTTATAATATTACCTTTTATGTTATAAAGTATACCGGTCGCTCATCCCCTATACCTATTCTAGGCAGAGATTTTATGAGTAAATTTCATTTGACGTTGTGTAATGTACATCACTTAGATAGATCAGTGAGCGAAGACGTGTTAAAATTAAAAAATAAATATAAATCTGTTTTTACTGACACGCTTGGCAAATTTAATAAGTTTAATGTTGAATTATTTCTAAAACCAGATGCTAAACCGATTTATTTCAAGCCTAGATCGTTGCCATTCGCGCTGAAACCTAAAGTGGACGAGGCATTAGATAAATTGGTAAAATTGGGAATACTAGAACCAGTCAGTAATTCAGAATTTGCTACTCCCATTTTACCTGTTTTAAAACCAGATGGTTCAGTACGAATTTGTGGCGATTTTTCTGTCACATTAAATAAAGTGTTAGTTGTGGAACAATATCCTTTTCCAAAAATTCAGGAACTATTTGCAAAGTTGCATGGGGGAGAAGAATTTACAAAATTAGATTTGTCTATGGCATACTGGCAATTGCCATTAAGTGCGTCATCACAAAAACTCACCTGCATTAACACTCACAGAGGTTTATTCAAATTTACCCGCCTCGTCCTGGGCTTAGTATCAGCACCTGCAATCTTCCAAAAGACTATGGAAAAAGTATTAAATGGCATAGAAGGAGTGTGTATATATTTAGATGATATTTTAATAACAGCTCCTAATAGGGCTATGCATTTAGATAGATTAAATTTAGTTCTGGCTAGACTGCAGGATGCCGGATTAACCCTTCATAAAGACAAATGCAAATTTTTTGAGAAGTCCGTGGAATACTTAGGGTATATTATTGATAAAAACGGTCTCCGTACATCTCCGAATAAAGTGATAGCGATTAGAAACGCTAAAGCACCAAGTAATGTATCAGAATTAAAATCATTCTTGGGTTTAGTCAATTATTACCGAACATTTGTGCCCAATATGTCTAGTTTATTGAATCCCTTACATTCGCTGCTTAAAGAGGGGGTTAAGTGGAATTGGTTAGATGAGCATCAGCAATGTTTTGAAAAAGTGAAATCTGAATTAGAATCGGATAGAATTTTAACGCACTATATCTCTCAATATAAAACAATTTTGACAGTCGATGCTGGTCCACTAGGACTTGGGGCCATATTAGCGCAGGTACAACCGGATGGGTCAGAAAAAGTGTTATGTTATGCCTCCCGTTCATTAAATAAGAGCGAGAAGGTTTATTCACAAATACATAAAGAGGCCACTGCAATTATTTTTGGAATAAAGAAGTTCCATCAATATTTGTATGGTAGATCTGAACCGTTTGTATTACGTACAGATCACAAACCATTACTGTCCATTTTTGGAAATAAGAAAGGTATTCCTGAGATGACTGCCAATAGATTACAAAGATATGCGTTATTTTTGTCGGCATATAACTACGAAATACAATATGTTAAAAGCTCAGAGAATACGGCGGATTATTTGTCTCGTTCTTGTGAGTCATCTCCGTACAGTGATCGAGCCCCGGGTGTTCCCGCCGACAGCGAAGGGCACGACCAAAATATTGAGCTAGATAGTTACTTATATTTTTTGTCTATACATGATGAGTTGCCGCTGTCTATTAAGGATATACGTAAAGAAACGAATGATGATAAAGTTTTAAATAAAGTAATTCATCTAATACAGCAAGGCTGGCCAAGAAAGAATACGAATACGATATTAACTCCATATTATAACTGCCGGTTAGAGTTAAGTTATGAATCTGGCTGTATCATGCGAGGCCATAAAGTGGTTATACCAGTGTCACTGAGAGATAAAGTTTTAAATGAGTTACATTCAGCACATTTTGGGGTAACTAAAACCAAGTCTATGGCTCGAGAAAAATTTTGGTGGCCGGGCATCGATAAAGATATCGAACATACTGTGGGCAGTTGTGAGTTATGTTTTGAGACTAAAAGAAATCCGCCACGAGCCCCGCTGGCGTCATGGCCACGCCCCCGCGCCGTATTTGAACGGGTGCATTTGGATTTGATGACAGTCTTAGAAAAAAATTATTTAGTGGTTATCGATGCGTATTCAAAGTGGCCAGAGTGTTTTGTTTTGTTACAATCGACAAAGTCAGATGTTATTATCGAGAAGCTCAGCGAGCTAATGGGTCGGTTTGGTATCATAAAGACTTTAGTTTCTGACAACGGCGCGGTATTTACATCGGATCTGTTTAAACGTTTTTGTAATAATAATGGCATTACCCATTTAACTAGTGCTCCTTATCATCCGTCATCGAATGGCCAGGCGGAGAATTCGGTAAAAACAGTTAAAAAGGCTATAAAAATTTTAGCTTCGGATAGGCCATCGCAATTTTTGCTTTCATTAAAAATAAATAAATATTTGTTGGACTATAGAAATACTCCGCACTGCAGTACAGGGGTTTCACCTGCACAGTTGATGTTCGGCCGGTCTTTGCGTTCGCGACTTGATTTTTTACATCCTAGAGATAGTTGGTTACCTTCTGATAAAGCAGTGCATGAAATGGCTAATCTATGTGGCTCCATCAGCCGTCACCTTGTCAGACAGTGATTCATCGACAAACTATGACTACATCACATTGGACAGCACTACACCTAGCAGCTCGCACGAGAACCAAGAAGAGGTCCGCGGGGTAGACCCACGTCAACCTACAGAACAGGTTAACATCGAAGAACGGGAAGAATGGCGGGACTGTGCTAATAGCCCAGACTCAAGTTCGGGGGAGGAGGAGAGAAGCTTGTGGGAGCCTCCACCAGGGCTGGATGCTACAGATGTTCCTACGAGACAGCAGCCTGGTAGAGCTGCAAGACGTAGAATGTAGAGGTGTCAAGGAATTGGGTCGGGGAAGTGTAGTAGTGCTTAGAAATCACCTTCGTTATTTTTAAAAGTAACCATGTGGGTACCCTGTTCATGTATGGCAGTCTGCAATAAAACCTTGTTATAGTTACTTGTGTCTTTTGTTATTTTCAAAGTTCAACGTTTCCGCGCTCGCATATAGTACATAACTAACGAAAATTTTGGTTTATCTCATGTTGTTAAATGGTGGTAACTTTAAAATTGTTTATAAAAATATGTTTTCATCATTATACTAAACAGATAGGCGAGCTCGGTGGTCGAATGGTAAGCAATGGCCATTTTGACTCCGAGGTTGCGAGTTCGATTCCCACACAAGACAAATATATGTGTGCATGTTTGTCTTGGACTGGGTGTTTTCTATGTATTATATGTAGGTATGTACATAGCTGGGCACCGTTAATCAAAGTTAACTTCGTTAATCGCTAATCCGTTACTGAAAAAGTTAACTTCGTTAAAAGTTAAAGCGTTACATTTCCGAAAATGTAACGGAAGTTAACGTTAATCGTTAATCCGTTAACACGTGATAAAAATTGCATATTATAAAAACTGTTGGTTCTGGAAGTTAACAGGTTAGAAACAAAAAAGACGGGTATAATTATTAGAGTGTGTATCTAAGCATGTTGACAAACTATGGTTTTTTATTCATTAAGATTAAGATTCATCTGTTGTACATTCTGTGTACTACGTATCGGGAATTTGTCAATAAAACAAAAAATACAAATTATTCATCTAAATTTATTTTATCGCCTTCAAAGTAGGCCCCATCGCTTGCAATACAACATCTCCACCGCTTCACCCAGTCTTCCATACATTTTTCATAGGCTATTTGCGGTATGGCCTTTAGCTCATGCAGCGAATTTTCTTTTATGGCTTCTATCGACTCAAAACGTGTTCCTCGAAGTGGTAATTTTAACTTGGGAAATAAAAAAAAGTCAGACGGAGCCATATCAGGTGAATACGATGCTTGGTCAAGAACTTTTGTTGAATTTTTCGCTAAAAACTCTTTCACTATAATGGCTGTGTGTAATGTGTGTAACATATTTTTAAGTTAACTTAAAAGTTAATCCGTTACTCGAAATGTTAACTTCGTTAATTAACAATTAACGGATTAACGAGTTAATGCCCACCTAAGGGTATGTATTTACAAAAAAAAAATATTTAAGTATAATATCAGTTGTCTAGTATAGTACATATACCCATAGTACAAGCTTTGCTTAGTTTGGGACTAGATGGCGGTGTGTAATTTGTCCAGGAATATTTATATAAACGTCTGCGTAAGTGGAAAAGTGACTATCTACGATTTTGGCCAAATTCACTCAGTTTGTAAAAAGGATCCCTATTTATTACTAAGGCTCCGCTGTCCGTCCGTCCGTCCGTCCGTCCGTCTGTCACCAGGCTGTATCTCATGAACTGTGATAGTTAGACAGTTGAAATTTTCACAGATGATGCACCGCTATAACAACAAACACTAAAAAACAGAATAAAATTAATAAGGGGGCTCCCATACAACAAACGTGATTTTTTTGCTCGCAATTGATAACGGTAATAGGTAGACGCTTGAAATACTCACATAATATTTAGTTTTATATTCACTTTATAAATAAATAATTAATTAAAAATAAAACAAATATTTAAGGGGGCATGTATGGGATACAACAAACGTGTTTTTTTTTTTGCCGTTTTTATAGATAATGGTACGGAAACCTTCATGCGCGAGTCCGACTCGCACTTGGCCGGTTTTATTTATTCTATTTCAAATGGTGAAATGATTAAAATGAGTTCAAATGATGACAGTGAGTGTAATTAACTTACTTTAACGTCACCTGAAATTCAAGAGACGGCAAGAGCTATAATAGAAAACTCGTTGCCGCCAAAATGGAAAGAAAAATATTTGCTATGCAACAAACTTCGGCCTCAAGCGGCAAACCAACATAATTCCCAGAAAGTTCACTTTACATTTCAATATTTGTACATTCAATAACTGTATTTTCAAATAGTCAAAGTCAAAGTCAAAATTCTTTATTCTGTGGGCCCTCGCGGGCACCTAGACACGTCTTTTACAATTAGGTATATTTTTTATCTACCAGCATTTCGGAATGACCATTGACGAGAAGAAATGCCGAAAGAAACTCTGTCAATATAGGTCTTTTTTTTAAATAGCCATACAATATTATCATAATACAATAAAAAAGAATGTCAATGTACAATAAAAAAAATGGTATGTCAACCAAAATAAGAGAGAAAATAAAAAATAAAAAATAAGTAAAATAAAATAGTAAAAAAAAAAAAAATATAAAAAATCATAGTATAGAGTGTATATACATATTGTATAAAGTCTAAATATGTATATCCACAATACTACTTGTAAAGATAAGACGCCTGTGCTTCACATCCTGTGCCGAGAATTTGCCATACATTTTTATCATTAAGGTAATCGTCGGTCCTGTAGTAAGCCTTTTTACATAAGGTGGTCTTAATAAGCTGTTTGAATTTAGTGTCGGGTAAAATCAGGACCGATTCCGGCAACTTATTGTAGTAGCGGATGCAATTTACGACAAACGAATTATTGACCTTCCCCAGTCTATGTTTTGGAATAACCAATTTGTTTTTGTTCCGCAAGTTGACATTAGTTATATCACATACTTTTGTAAAATTCGAAATATTTTTACGGACGTACATAATATTTACATAAATATATTGAGAAGCGACAGTGAGGATGTTTATCTCCCTAAATAACTCACGGAGTGAATCCCTAGAACCCAAATTGTAAATTGATCTAATGGCTCTCTTTTGTAATACAAAAATTTTATCAATGTCAGCTGCTTTACCCCAAAGCAATATGCCATATGACATAATGCTATGGAAATAACTAAAATAAACGAGCCTAGCAGTTGTCTCGTCCGCTATCTGTCTTATTCTCCTAACCGCATAAGCTGCGGAACTGAGTCTGCGAGCTAGTTTCGTTATATGAGGGCCCCATTGCAACTTTGAATCAATGGTAATACCAAGAAAAACAGTATCATTGTCATAAACTAGGGTGTTATCCTTTATGACTACATCAGCATGGACTTGCCTGACATTGGGTAACGTGAATTTAATACATTTAGTTTTGTATGAGTTAAGAAGGAGATTATTTGTAGTAAACCAGTTCAAAATTGCAGAAAGAGCATTATTAACATCATCAATTTTGTCTTTATACCTAGCAACTTTAAAAATAAGTGAGGTATCGTCGGCAAACAGTACTACGTTGGCAAATTTTTCTACCAAATCAGGCAAATCATTGATGTATACCAAGAATAAGAGAGGACCCAAAATTGAACCCTGGGGCACGCCCATTTTTACATCAAATGCATTTGATTTTGTGCCATTTACATCCACCGTTTGAGTTCTATTACTAAGGTATGATTCTACCATTTGCAGAGCCTTCTCTTTAATACCATAATGATTTAATTTGAGCAGCAGTGTCTGATGATCAACACAATCAAATGCTTTGGAGAGGTCGCAAAACACACCGATAGCGTCCTGAGACGTCTCCCAAGCCTCAAATATGTATTTCACGAGCGCGATTCCTGCGTCTGTAGTGGACATTCCGGCGGTGAACCCGAATTGCTTCTTATGTAGAATGTGGAACTTATTAAGATGTGCGAGCAGCTGATTTGACATGATCTTTTCAAACACTTTACTCAATACTGGCAGAATAGAGATTGGTCTGTAATTCCCAGGCTCACGATTATCTCCTGATTTAAATAAAGGTATAAGTTTGCCAAGTTTCATTAAGTCTGGGAAAGTACCACTCTCTATACTTTCATTAAAAACTATAGCCAGGTGAGCAGCAACAGTATCCAAAATAGGAAGAACAATTTGAGTGGACATTCCCCAGAGATCCTCAGATTTCTTAATATTTAAACGTTTGAATGTTCGAATAATGTCATCTGGGGTAATGTGACAAAATTTAAATGCATGCTCACAGGGCTGTACATTATCCTCAAGTAATCTTATGGATTCTGAGGCTGATGAATTGAGAGAGGCAGTCGTATCAATGGGAACATTGGTAAAAAAGTTTCCAAATGCATTAGCAACATCTTGATTTGAAGTTAATATATTATTATTACATTTCAAAGAGTAGTCGTTTTCTTTAACTTTTATTTTGCCAGTCTCTTTGTTGACAATGTTCCAAACAGTTTTACACTTGTTGGTAGAATTTTTAATTTTATTATTTATGTAGTTAGACTTGGCTACCTTACAGACTTTCTTGAAGATTTTGGAATACTGTCTAACGTGTTCTGTAAAATTGCCATCCCGTCTATACGATTTTTGAGCATACAAATCATATAGTGTATTTCGACTTTTATAAATACCTTTGGTAGCCCATTCACAAAATTTAATATTGTTTCTGACTTTAACCACTTTTTGTTCAAATATGTTATTAAATTCTTCAGACATTACATTAAAAAGATCACCATATAGTTTGTTAGGATCATTTTCCGTGTATACTATTAGTGGCAACTTATCCTTCAAAACATTTTTGAATTTTGATATTTTACTACCAGTAATTGGTCTGAACGAAATAAGTTTGGATTTTTCCACAACTACGTTATTGAATACGACATATTGTCCACAGTGATCTGAAGGTAAGTCATTAATTATACATTTATTTAAGTACTCCGAATTACAGAAGACATTATCCAGACAGGTAGCGGAGGTTGGAGTAATTCGCGTGGGCTCAAGAAATAAGTTATGCAAGTTAAAAGATTTAAATAAATTTAAAAAATTTGATTTAACAGTACTATCAACAAGCAAATCAATGTTGAAATCACCACAAACAATTAGGTTCTTATTACTTTTAAATGCTAACTTTAATACATCCTCCATGACTTCCTCGAATATTTTGTACACACTATTTGGGGGTCTATATACACATATAATTAAATGTTTGTCTAACTCGGCACAAGATATCTCGATAGTACATTCAACAGAAAGCCGAGTAATGTCCACACGCTCTTTGACTAACATGCAATCTTTAACTAAAATTAATGAACCGCCTCTAGTAGTCGACTTCCTGTTGAAACAGCTAGCAACTTTGTAGTTATTAATATGAAAGATCATCTGACTATCGTTTAACCAATGTTCAGTTAAGCACAAAACGTCAACATTTTTCAATTCTAAAAATAATTGTACAAGCAATTCGCTGCCAGGAAAGCTTTGTATGTTTTGATGTACAATTTTTAATTCAGCAAGCTTTCCCTCTGTCCTGTGAAGCAGTTTAAATCTGCAGTCAAGTTGCCTACATTATAATTATTTGGTTTACAGTGTACGACGTGAAAGAATAAAAAGTTCTACTTAGTACTACTTAGTTTTAATTTCCGCGCAATAATTGAGAAAAGTACTATACAAAGCCTTGGCTATAACTAGGCATTGATGGACTTACGTATGTGTGCCTCGACTTCGCCTCGGCCCACATTTACACGTTCGTCCATCAATGCCTCTTTTTCTGGCCGCGACAGTATTGTACTATAATCGAGTTCAAGGAAAACTGAATAACTCGAATTATTTATTTGCGCCACTCTAAATTCTAAATGTCACATACTTCCAATTATAAATAATTGCTATTGTTTATTTTTCCCTCACCAAAATATAAACTAAATGCAGAATTATTGCAACGTAGGAAAACTAAACAACTGGCCCAAAATTAGTAGCTAACTGTTCACTCCCAAAATGTAGTTGTGGGAAAAATGAATACTTACTTTTTTATTTTATAAATCTTTGACGTAAAAGAAGGACAAATGATTACAAAGCTTTTTTTCCCATGAGATTAAGATGTTTTTCCGGGATAAAAGTAGCCTATGTCTCTAAAGACCTTAAGTTATCTCCAAAAAAATCATGTCAATCCGTTTGTTACTTTCGACGTGAAAGAAGGACAAACAAAGAAACACACTTTCACATATAGAATATTAGTATGGATAATGTGTCGAAAAAAACACAAATTCGCGATAGTAGAAAAAATGACTTACATATCCATTTTTCCTTCTACACCACAGACATCTTACTATTGAAATTGAATGTCTGTGTGCTATACAGACGCATCAAATTTCTGGCCAACCTATAAGCAGGATTGAAGATTTGAGATGGTCACACTCAAGTAGGTTTTATGTTTTTTAATTTGAGATTGGTAACATTGCTTCATTGCTTGCTTGTTTGTTCCTCCCTCCCCTCAGTTAGTGTGTATTTTTTGGTTAACAAGTACCAATATCATTTTGTTTGAAATACAAATTTGATTTGCTAATCATTTAAAATAGCAGTGAATTAAATTAGGACGATAGTTGTCCACTCACACCACCATCTGCTACTTCAGAGCAAACCTCTACATAATCGTACTTGATCATCGAAAATGCCGGCCAGCAACATCAATCTGTACCACATGCAAGATGCTCGAAATAATTTTGACGCCACGCGACCTGCACCAATTTGTGCCGATGCCAATCAGTTTATGGGCCAATGTCAAAATGTACACATATCTAGAAATTGCTATTATGGATACCACAGTCCTAAAAATGCAGAATATAACCACGTCACGACTGATTGCGAAATGTTGGAAGCGCCGCTTAAGAACCATATAAACTCTCCTCAGAGTAACAACAGGAAAAGAAGTGCTGACGACGGTGAATACCCACGAAACAAACGATTCCGAGAAGGTAAGAAATCTTTTATTTCGCTTTTGAAACCTCATTGAATGATTCATTGTTTTCTCAAATAGCTCCTGTGAGTAATTGTTTACTTACAGTATGCACTCGCATAATATATTCAATGAGGTTTCTCAACATTTATATAAATATGATTACATGCAATAAATAGCACAATGCAGCAAGAATAATGAGTAGTTATTTTAATTTTTATTGTTATAAATTTGTGGGAAGTCTCGTTTTGTTTTAGCGCTGTAGTGATACACAAATAGTATTTGCTATTGAAAGAAAGTGTTAGTTTTGTTGCCGTTTTAATTATATTACATTATTGTTATAATTTTTACTTATTCGGAATAATGTTAAAAGGTGTTTGTGTACTACTACTTTTATTTATTATTTGTAAAAATGTAAGTTACTACTAATGTATTTCACTTTTGTGAAAATTTATTGTAGAAGTTAAACCCCTAAACATTCTGATATATTGAAATCACTGGGGAGGGCTATTTAATCATGAAGTTACAGGTAAATGTGAAGACAACAATTAAAATACTATTAAGACTGCCTCATGACAGCTGTGGTCACAATATAAGACAGAGAATGTAGTATCTGCTAAGAGAGAGACTCTTATGTGTTTATTTAGTAATCTCTTTATAACTGATGATGAATCAACCGCAGCTATCTTGATGCTTTCTTCAATTAAGTATTTTAAGTGTTCTGTGCACCTAAATCTTCATCAGTCTTGTTGTTTGAAAAATTTAATGAACCCATTTTTCGTCATATTGATTAGATTATAATAACCTACCAACTAGGGACAAATTGTAAAGTAAAACTAGAAATTTGGTCAGTCGGTTTACACTACATTTAAAGTTAGCAGTGTTATTTGGATTAAAGTGATTAGTGATCAAAAAAAGAAAAAAAAAAGAAAAGAGGCTTATAGAATCTACAAGATCCTGCATTGAGAGTGATAATAAGTAAGATATATACTGGCCATAAACATACATGATAGACCTGGTGATGGAGTATCAAATGAGCCTTAAATTAATTAACAAAAAGTAGAAATTACAGCTTGGAATGTATGGTCAACCAAGAAAGAGGTCTATCTGTTTTGGCAAATCTCCCTAACCTCTCAACTGTCGACCAGCCTCCTGGAGGTCGATTTCAAAAACCGCGCATCTGTCGACCGCCTCCTGGAGGTCGATCTGTCCGGACGTATTTTGAGAGTGTGAAATTAATCTTTAAAACTATACGTGTACAGCTCAAACTTTAACAACGTTTAGGAAAAAATGACAAGGACAGACAGTAACCTCAAGTGCTATTCAACTGGCATCCACTTAACGACAGTTTGTTTATTCAATGGAGCACATGTGTTCGTGAAGGTCACAGCCACCCATTGTGTAGTGTTATTGTTAGTTTTTTGTTTACATTCCTTCAATTGTTTCACGTTGATTTAGTTTGTAAATATCAGGAGATTGTCAAATTTAACTGTTATTTAAAATAAACTCAACAGAATTTGCTTTATGACATAAAGTTTGAGTGGACGGGTGAAAACATAGCTCGTACTACTTTCACCTTAGAATTAACATATATTACAAGGTAAAATTGTGCAAAACTATATTTATTCTGTTAGCATATACCATACAAATTTCAACAATATAGTTTTTTAAATATCTTTTATACATGTTTTTTTTGTTATCTTTTTTTTAATGCGACGCGGCAATATCGCGAGAGGCCATTTTGGGGGTAACGCATAAAAAATGACAGATGCGCTAAGTACTTAGGTACGGTCCTTGACAGCAGAGAGGCTAACAAACAATAATGTTTCTATATTTTTGAGACTGAAAATAATATCTCTCTAATCTAAAGGTGGTAGACCACTTATTTGGTCCACTGTACTGGTATCAGTTAACATATTGTTGGTATTTTGGTGCCTATTTTAGCCACTGTTTTATCCTATCACTCCTAATGTCGTCATTATAACATTTAGAGCTATGAAAATGTAGTAATAGGTAATTACTAGATAAATGGATACTTATTTACCTAAAAGAGAACAATCAGTCGCCATATATATTTGGGCCTTTCATAAACGTGCAGGCCAACAAAACAATGGCACATATCATTAGAAGTAACTGTGTGGAGCAATAGTTAGTATGGCAAAGAGTAATAAATTTCGCACTTTAAGGGGAGGTGTTTTGGGTGATTCATCAAAATGTTTCAACCAAAGCCAACCTCACCTGCACGTGGTTGGTACATTTTGCTGACTGATAAACTGGGCTCTGGCGAAAAGGTAGAAAGCGTAATTGTAAGCTGCCTGACCGGGGAAGTAGTTGTCGTTGTTGTGTTCCAGCGAGTGAGTGAGGTCACCAGAAGAATTGCTGTGTTGGCAGCGAAGGTGTGGGCGCGCGAGCGTAATTTCATGTTGCGATCATTAATATGGCTACGGTACCCGCTTTACAAAAAAAGTTATAAAGTTTACTTTTATCATAGCAAGCCATAGTTTATACTAAATGTGCATTAAATAACTACAATAATAATTTTATATTTCATCCTTTTTTACCTTTAAATTATAGTAATCACAAAAACTTTTAATGAATAAGCTCACTCCAGCTTTTGCGAATTGTCCTTATATAACTATCAGGTGACATGTTTATCTACAACAATGTTAAGTTGGTTTTTGGGATAAATTATAGTACTACTAACTTGTTTGATTTAACTTGAGACCAGAAGGCCAATTCTCGTAATTTTTCTACAAACGCAGATTGAAAGTTGACCGAATCAAGATTGAATTGTGAATTCACGAAAATTATATACTTGATTTCATTAATTAATTATTATCAATTCTTGTTGTTGGCCAAGTAACATTCTTAGTTTGTTTAATTTTCACTCATATTTTGATATAATCCCGCTTAAATTTAATTTTGAAGTTACATATTGTGTTACGAGAATACCAAATGTGACATTTGTGAGATCGAGACTGGATCGAATTTGAATTTTGACTATATTTTAATTACGAGAATTGCCCCTCAGGTATAGATAATAAGTCTCTGGTATAGTATGTCACATGATTTATTATTTAACTGACTGTGGAGGATGTATCTCATGTTGAGTATATTGTCGAGCTAGTTTGCAATGCCCATACAGTCGAAAGTGCATATGATACAAGTGGCTTTAATTTGTTTTTTTTTATTATTGGTATAATCAAATCAGATTATTTTGGCATTAAAATTCTATAGTATATTTTTACGTACAGCACAACAATCAGCATCCAGACTAATTCAGACTTAACTATGCATATAATTTTGAAAATAAAATTAAAACAAAAACAAGACCAATTTTTTTAATTATGTAGTTTGTTCTATTAGTACTTAAAATAATTAAATAGTCCTGGACAAATTACACTTTAACACACAATTATGCTATCTAAACCCTAACTTTTTTTGTATACTATGTCGGTGGCAGACGGCCTACCTGATGTGAAACCAGTGAAACGGTTACCGTAGCCATTAACGCTCGCAACATGGAATATCGCTCGCGCGCCACCACCCCTCGCTAGTAAGGTAACCTCACTCACTCGCAGAAACACATCACACTTCAAGGGAGGGAATTGTTATTTGGCTGCGGTATTCTGTGAGGTAGAGGTACTTCCCCAGTCGGGTAGCTTACAAAATACGCAATGCCCTACCTCTCTTTTCGCCAGAGCTTCGTTTGTCGTGAAAAGCCAAGGGTACGCATATATCATACAAGTGAAAACAAATATTATTAAGAAGATAAAAGCGGCCAAGTGCGAGTCGGACTCGCTCATGAAGGGTATCGTAGCAGCAAGTACTACTTACTAGATCTCGTTCAAACCAATTTTCGGTGCAAGTTTGCATGGTAATTTACATCATATATTTGTTTTGTTTTATCATTCTCTTATTTTATAAGATACATGCACACACATTTTACAACTTTGGAAGTGTCTCTCGTGCAAACTATTCAGTTTAGAAAAAAAAAATGATATTAGAAACCTCAATATAATTTTTGAAGGCCTATCCATAGATACCCACACATATGGGTTTGATGAAAAAAAAAAATTTGAGTTTCAGTTCTAAGTATGGGGAACCCCCAAAATTTTTTGTTTTTTTTTCTATTTTTGTGTGAAAATCTTAATGCGGTGTACAGAATACATCTACTTACCAAGTTTCAACAGTATAGTTTCGGAAAAAAAGTGGTTGTGACATACGGACGGACATACATGACGAATCCATAAGGGTTCCGTTTTTTGCCATTTGGCTACGGAACCCTAAAAACGTATGTAACATACTACATATAACTCAATCACCTTCAATGAATACCTACATTCCCAGCATCAATCCACTTGGACGCCTGCATCGACAAGGAATCACTGTGACACTTAATAAATAAACGTATAGTCCATCGTAAAACGACATTATAACACCCGGAAAAATTCTCGTCGACTTCCTTGACAACTGCACATAAACAACCAGGGGCCTAACCACAGGAATAAAACTATGATGGTTGCGTATTTATCAATGAATTTCATTCATAAATTCGCAACCATGATGGTTCCATTCCTGCGTTTAGAGCTTGTGGTAAGGCCCCAGTTGTAAATCGGATGTCGCCGTAGCGTTTGTGCGTTAGTGTTGCCACCTGTGAACTTAAAAAGCGCTAAGCGCTGCGCTATATTTGAATGTAGCTCGGAAAAGCGCAAGATTCCCCTAGAGAATGTAGGCTACGCCCGTAAGTAAGCCTCCCCCCGTCCCTGTGACCAAGCGTGGTATTTTTGAAGTACCCATCCAATGTGAAAAACTTTAACATGAGTATTTTAATCTATTTTAATTATGGGTCAAAGCACACTGAAGCAAACTGCCAGTACCGGTGTGCAATTGGGCAGTGTGTGACAATATTCTGCTGATTGGGCATTTTGGCTCGTTTGGTTTTGCATTGTGTGCCAGGTGCAATAATTAGTATTGCAACAGCTAGTATTGCTTTCTAACCTAATTTCAATTCTATTTTTAGAAATTGAGTACAATTTGTAGGTCTGTGTCGTATAAAGTCGGGTCAACGCACAAAACGTTACACAAAAACATATAAATAAATATTCCTGGACGAACACACACTGCCATCTAGTCCCAAACTAAGCAACGATTGTACTATGGGTACTAGATAACTGATATTATACTTAAATACATTTTTTGTTGTGAATACATACATATAATACATAGAAAACACCTAGACCAAGAAAAACAGATATGTTAATGCACATTGTTATTTGGCTGTGGTATTGTGTGTTGTGGCTGTTAGGTGGAGGTACTTCCCCAGTCGGGCAGATTAAAATTACATTGTGCCCTCTCTTTCGCCATAGCCTCGTTAGTAAATCAGCAGGGTGTACCACGTGTAGGCAAGCCACATATATCTCAAGACATCGATTCCTAGGACACAAAAAAAGTTAATACTGGGTCATTATTAATTTAATACGGAATTTATTATTATTTATTTTATATCGGTATCTTTAAGTTGTGTTTGCTTCTCTCTTTAACTCTACCAAAATATAGAACAATTTATGAAGGTAGGGAGGAATGAGTTGCTGCGTTTCGCAAAATGTCTACTTGAAACGTTGCGTTAGCAGCGGTGTAGTAACCCATGAGGCTCATGTGTAGCTTCATATACATATAAGCTATGGTGATAAGTTCACATCAGGTGGATTGTACCTATGCTTGTTTCATTAGGTACCTCTGTAGTGTATAAAAATATAATCTTTGATGTTGATCAGACCAATTTTTTTTTACTATATTCTCCTACAATTCGTCAACAAAACTTAATTTACCTAAACCGATAACAAAATCACCATGTATTGATATTGAACAAGTCGTGCTATAATAATCGTAATTTTATTTTGAAAACAATGTAACCTCAAACATTTAAATTATCTAGCATATCTTGTTATAGTTTATTTACGCCATAAAGTTAATAGACAAAGCGGAATAGAGGAATAAACATAAGCTGTCAAATTAAATCGAAAGTATGTGCGTAATTTTATTTACGTGTGTCAGAGATGCATCTTAGCTCTATCGATATCCATAGTGACATCGATAATAAAATTGTCGATAATAAACTAAAATGGCAAGTGACTATGCAGACTATTAATTTAAAAAATGATTTTCTAGATTGATTAATAAAAATGAACACCGAAAAATATTTTTAATTATTTATTCGAATTTCAGATGTCGTCCATAATGTATATTTTTTTCCTAGAAGTCCTATTCGGACGGGTGATTTATCTAAGCCATGGTATTCCTGCTATCCGAGGGAATTAACTATGTATTCCACTACTCACCATTCATATCTAAACGTCGCAGATCACAATGAAACCACTAGATGTGCCACTAAGCGTCAAAAATGAACACTCGCAAAGTGACCCAAAAGCCTCACCTCGCAATTAGTTCACACAAGCAAGCGGAGAAATCTAGCATATGTAACAATTGATTCAAATAGGTAAAATGCCGGCTTCTGTATTACGAAAATGCACAATTTATATTGATAAATAAAATAAAGCCCAAGTGACCAAATATCACACGAAAGTACACAATAATATTTGATTGGTCAATTTCATATTTTTGCAAGAAAAAATGTATTAAAGCGCCAAGATGATAAGGATAGCGGCAATGTCTCTCAGCAGGATATATGCGCCCCTAGACTATATGGGGTCTGATGAAACAAAAACTAGAATAAAACACTCGTACCGAGACTGAATTACAAGATCGAATCATGGAATGTGACAATAACATAAAAAATTGGGTAATTTGGACATAGAGCCATCAAACAATTTGGTATACCTGCTACATTACCGCACGTATAGGTGTTTCATTTTTGTTTGAAAGCTATTGAGGTAGGAATTATTATACGTATTATAAGTATTAATACTAGTATAAAATGAAAATTATTTTCCTATACAAAGTTCGCAAATATTTTATTTTTCTAGTATATCTTTACTTCTCCCGCTTATAGAAGGACGTCCAGTTTTAATCGTGCCGGTGCAGACAAGCTGGCAAACCATTATCAAAAACGGTTCTACATGTATTTATGGCGTATCTCTTTCTACCATACAGTGAGACTGTTATTGACATCTTACTCACACAGCCGTTTGTTCATCTTTTCCGCTAGGTAATTAACTTTATGGTTTCCACATTAACCCGTTTATTTAAATAAAGTAACGGTTACGATGTGTGTTCATTAGAAACAATTAGAGGCATTATATTTGATGCCTACAAATTATGTAGTTGGGAACATATTTTATTTTTTTAAACGGTTTTATTTAACAAAATATAAATATGATGATGGCAGTTTTTAATGTATTGTAAAAGATTATTTTTTTAAGCAATAAGAACTATATGAATAGATCGTACTAATTGTAATTATTATAATCAATTTAAAAAGGGCTTTCTCTTCGTCTTACGACTAAATCTCAATGAATGGGAATTATGTTAGAGATTTTGAAATCCGCAACATGATTCTTATCAGATAAGGATGTGTTGTGGAGGCATGTGTGGTGGCTCAAACGAAGCAAGTGATGCACCAGCTCTACTCCACCATATCACCTATCAATTCAGCAATGTTTAACCGTATAAAAGTTATAGAAGTTTCCTGAAATTTTAAAAAATATTGTGTATATCACTTGTTTTTTCTCTAATGCCAAGTTAGTTTAGAATTCCATGGAGCACAAGACTTTAAATTTTTTTGCACTATGTGGCTCTTATTTTTCTACAACAAATTTATTATTAAAAAATATAATCTATATAAATAAAAGTTAATGTTGCTAAGCACAATACTCGAGAACGACTCGATCAATTCGGCAATTTTTTTTTGTAATTTCCTTAAGGCACACGAATAGTTTTAATAAAGAGAAAATATAAAAATTGCGTGGATAATAGTAAAAATTACTTAACTTTAGAAAGAACGAAATCTGTCCGGGCAGCTAGAGTCAACGCAAAATAAAAGGCCCGTTTAGACAGTTGTCTTCGCGATGTAACCAAACGACTGGGTACTCGATACTTACGATAAATCGATTCAAGTTTGCATGAGTATTTGATCAATTTGAATATGTATTGTAAAGTGTATTGGATTAAAGTTCTGATTAGAAAATTTTACTTAAACTTTGATATTGTAGGTATTTTGAAATGATACAATGTTACGAAAGTAAATAAATACATCTCAAGCAAAATTCCACGCTAACGAAGTGGCTGGCACATATTGTTTTTAAATAAGCTGTTCTTGGTCATCCTAATGAGTTTTTCAGACTATACCTTTATTTATACCTTATCATCATCATCATCATCAGGTCATTTCAGTCGCCACTACAGGAGCACGACTCTCTCGTATGTCCCAGACAGGAGGATTTGGCCTACAATCCCCACGCTGGCCAGACGGGTTGGGGAGGCCTGATCGATGTTTTATAATGTATTTCCCTTAGTCGCCTTGTACGACATCCACGGGAAGAGACGGAGTGATTCTATTCTAGTCTGCCGAAAACCACACGGCCATTGTAATTTATACCTTATACTTTCTGTATATTCTTAATGCAAATAAGCTTTTGAATTATATATCAAGAATATGACAATGGGACGAAAGGTGGTGTTAGATATTCAAAAGTACTCTTAATTGAAATGAAAAAAATAATATTAACCTTTCGCGTACCGTATCCCATGGTGGTTACAACGGTGGTTTGGTACAGTACGCAACGTAGGTTAATGTTTTTCTTATAAAAGGAAAAGTTGTCGCAAAAGATGCCAATGAAGAAATATCGGCTCTAATGCCTAGTAATTTTGATAAAGATTTGAAGATATTTTTTAAAATTTCCCAAAGACCCTGAAATTTTTGAACCGTTAGATATTGCTGTATATAATTATTTGCGTTAAATTGATAGGTAATGAGGTCTCTACGTTATTTCGTTTGATCCACCACATACCGGACAGCCTGTGTATAATTCTATTTTAGAATAGTTGTATCATTTTTATTTTAAAAGGTAATTAATTATCTATACTAGCCAATTCCATTTTTTTTTACAAACGGAGAAAAAAATACCGTTAGTGTATTAAGTTTCTAGGTTTGATATAATATGTTGTCTCAACAAGAAAAATAACACGAGAAGGAAAGGTAAGCGTCTTTAGATTTTTGGGTTCAATTTGTTCTCTTCTGTATGGTTGGACGGTAGGGCAGAGAAACAACCTTTAAAAACTGTAATGTAAAAATAAATGAAGTTGTTGGTAGGAAATTAGTGATGATTATATATCCTCCAAGGAACAAATGAGATACGGCACTAAAACTAAGTGCCTCCCTTTTGATAACATGAAAGGGGCGGGCGAGGCGGGGAGTGCATGGGATAAACAACCTTTAAAAACTGTAATCTATAATAATAAAAGGCTTTGTCCTCACTGACTGACTGACTGACTGACTGACTGACTGACTGACTCACTAATCAACGCACAGCCCAAACCGCTAGGTCTAGAGATTCCAAATTTGGCAAGTAGGTTCCTTATGACGTCTAGGGGTGCACTAAGAAAGGATTTTTCAAAATTCATCCCCTAAGGGGGTGAAACGGGGGTCCAAAGTTTGTATGGGGAAACAAGATTAGTTGGACTATTTTATCCGAAACTTTCCACGAGTACTTCTAAAGATAAATGAGTAAACACGTGTTTCAGGATTTTTCAAAATTCAACCCCTAAAGGGGTAAAATTGAGTAAAAAAGTCTGAAAATCGTCATGGGTATTGTTTTTATGGTTTATCGGGTCGCTGATTACGAAAACAACAACTATTTTATAATCCAACATAGCCGACGTGACATAAAATCACCCCTATGGGGGTGCGAAGGGGTTGAAATGTCATAATATCAATATGGGTGTTGATTCTAAGGTTTTCTAGGACGTCCATTACGAAAATGGCATCGGTTCGAAAATATAACATAGTGGATACGAAATTACTTAAAAGGATTTTTCAAATTTTACCCCTAGGAGGGAGAAACGGAGATCCAAATTTTGTGTAGGGAAACGAGATTAGTTAAACTATTTTATCCTAAACTTTATACAAGTACTTCTATAGATAAATGAGTGAACACGTGTTTCAGGATTTTTCGGAATTCAACCCAAAAAAAGGAGTAAAATGGGGTCAAAAAGTCTGAAAATCATCAAGGATTTTTATATTTTATCGGGTCGCTGACTACGAAAACAACAACGATTTTCAAATTCAACGTGGCTAACGTGGCATCATGTAATTTTTTTAAAAGTTTGATTTATCCTTTTTAAGCGGATGGAATAAGACTTGTGTGTTGACTGAAATGTTATCCTAATAGGTTTTTAAATTTGTATAGGGCGGAACGGGTGTAGTAGTTATCTGGAAAGTTCTTGCATCCGTATTTAGTACAATTATAGGTACTACATGATGGTGGTTGCGTTGCGTGTTAGACTTGATTTGAATAATCTAAAATGCGCGAATTTCACTCGAGCGAAGCCGTGGGGAAAAGCTAGATAGTAAAGGGCTTTTGTCTTCACTGACTGACTGACTCACTAATCAACGCACAGCCCAGACCACTGAAGCTAGAAACCTGAAACTTTGGATATGTGTTCCCTATACAATATAAGCGCACACTAAGACGGGATTTTCCGAAATTTCACTCCTAAGAGGTTGAAAATAGGGGGTTGAAAAAAAACCCTCTTTTTGGAAATCGATTCACCTACGATTTTGAGACTTACTGGAATAGTTGTTCATACAAAAAAAGGGGATGCTTATGGGTAACTGATTAACTTTTGACCAGCGCCCAGCCAATAAATGTCTAAAAATGTTATATTTATATTTTAATTAACTCGTCACAGATGGCGCTATACCTAGCGTTTGTACAGCTTGCTATGGTTTCGTTATTAACGAAAGGGTATAGACGAGAGATTATTTCAAACCATGGGGTTATCCGTGACGGATTATCGTTCACCTCATCCCAGTAGTTACCCCCGGAGGTTATCTTCAAAAAAACTGCGTTCTACAAATGAAGTTGCATCTGATGCCGAAATCTAATTGAAAAACCTATTCTAAGTACCGACTATATGGGGTATATCTACTTGATATAAGAATTTCGCTATTTTTCAAACAATGACGTCAAGATTGACTAAATTTATACTTGTGGAATGTGTGATGATGCCCCATACCATTATAGCTGTGGAAGGTGATGGAGCTGGCCTGTTCCGCTCCATCTCCTTCCACTTGCATGGAACGGAGGTGTATCATCAAGAGGTTCGTGCCACCTTTGTTCACGTATTAAACAACTGAAACGATGAGTTGTTGAGTGAGGACAGTAAGGGATACGCTGTTGAGGAATCTCTCTTTATACCCATTATTCCATCAGACCATCCCGTTCAATTTAAGAGACTTCAATTTCCCATAAAGATATGCTTCGCTATGACCATTAACAAATCTCAGAGGAGTCTCTAAAGGTTACTAGGGTTGACTTGAGACAGGACTGCTTCTCTCATTGTATGTAGCTTGCTCAGGAGTAAGTTCTTTTGGAAGCCTTCCAATTTTGGCTCCTGGTGCGAATGCCAAAAATATTGTTTACCGGGACGTCTTAACCTAAATGGTGTATATTTGTAATAATGGTCAATACGAAAAGTCCTTTATGGGGAAAAAATGAAATATCTGGAATGTTAACAAAAATAGACGCAAATCAGGAGTGTTCCCGTAGCGAAGCACGGGTACTTTGCTAGTGTAAAAATAAATGACGTTGTTGGTAGGTTTTAGTGATGATTATATATCCTCCCAAGAAACAAATGAGATACGGCACTAAAACTAAGTGCCTCCCTTTTGATAACATGAAAGGGGCGGGTGAGGCGGGGAGTGCATGGGATAGGCTGCTAATTCCCGGGTATTTTTGGCGTGAAAGATGATGATATTCGGTGTGCGAGACAAAGATTGACGTGCTTCTGGGTAGCTTCTTCTACTTCATGGTAATATCCTATCCTCGGATTGAGGAACACAAGATACCCTATCCTATCCTAACTGAAAATCAATACAAACCTAATCAAAACGCAATGCAATAAACATTGACCACTGGTTGATTATTGTTTATAATTTTCGTTTCGTTGCATTGACCATAGCGCATGCATATAGGTATGTAATTTATAATTTACGCTGTTTTTGTATTTGTTATGGTATTGCATTCTGAGTACCTATTTTGTGTGTGTGTTGTGTAGATAATGTATAAACGGTTTATCTATGTATAATGCTACATGAACGTAGTATTTATTTATAAAACAAATAAGCACAGAAATATCGGTATTGTTGTCCTGCCCCCTTACCACCATCTCTTATTGCGATTCAATAACTGAATAGAATGCTTATTCATATTGAATCGCAAAAAGAGATGGTGGTAAGGGGCCCGAGCTGTTACTCTGTCCGTCTGCTGGCGCTAACCCGCGCCCACTTCAAATGTAGGTACTTAACCGCATAGTACAGTAGAAATAAATTAATTATCAATTTACATTAATAGTGATACTGATAATTTTTGGTATATCGTTGCAGTCATATATGAACGAGATTACCTTAAATTCGCAACCAATTTGGAAATACGGAAAACGGACAAAATGTCCGATTCTTTAATAATTCCGAACCTCCATTCTCAAGTAATGTGAAGAGGTTGAAACATTTGGATTTTGGAATCTCATCTAAACTCGTAAAAATGTTTTTTCGTGTATAAAATTAGCCTAGGCAAAACATCTGGTACTGGTTGCGGATTGTTTGAATACTTGTATTAACCTAACACATATAATTATAAGTTTGCAGCCACATTTTTTTTTTCAAAATTTCTCTTCGAGCTAAATTTGCATAGTAAAGTTATTGCTTAAATCATATTTATAGGCTGTATTCTACCTACATTGTGGTCGCAACGAAGAAGAACGTTATAGGACATGGTCTTTTTTTTCTTAAAAATGTCGCGTATTATCATTATGTGGGCAAAATTTTGCCTCGGAGTTATAGGCGAAAAACCATTTTTATGTGTTTCGATGTGGTTCCGAAGGTTGCAACCTATCCAAATTACTTAAGAATGTAGTGTCCAACGAGACATGGTAAAGTCTCAATTAGTCCCACAATTTTAGTTTCAGAATTATTAAAGAATCGGGCATGTCATCCGTTTTCTCCATCCTCATACATGAGGATATACCAAAAAATATTAGTAGGTACTACAATCAATGTAAATTGATGCCTTACTTTTTGCTAATTCTACAGCATTAGCAGGGCGGGGCGAAGCATCGCTGCAAACTGCACTACTGCGTCTGCTGCTTTAGTTTCGTTAGTATTTATTATGTTACGCCGAACGTCGATCGCACAATACGAACAGAATAGCATTGGTTATATTATATCTCCACTAAACGTATTAGACACGCGGAGTAACATTAATCGGCTCGAGACAGATTGATCATAGCGAGACAGCACTGATCGACGTGAGACAGCAGGGTACAAATACGATGTCGCGATGTAGATCTTTCAGTTCAAGTTTCGCTCATTCCATCCACTCCTCGCCTTGCCGGTGTGAAAACATTTGACACAGTACAACTACTTGCTTCTATGGCAACGAGCTCGTCGAGCCGGTAGCGTTATATACAAAGTCAAAGTCTTATACCGTCGCCGCAGAATATGAATCAAAAATTGACTTTCATAGACGTTTACTTCGTCTTTCTTCTTCTTGTAAAACTGGTGCAGAATGTTTAGATTAATATTGTAATAACATTATGTCCGAATTAAAATATTTATTTTCTAGACAAAGGAGTCAGCTGCGTGTTCCTTATTTACTTTGGTACTATTCATATCTGAAGTTTTAACTACTTTTCCGCATAGCTGGCTGTGAAAACCTCTGGAGGGCGAATGTAGTAAAAACATTTAGTGATTATTTTGAAAGATAACCTTGTAATGCCATGCCTGTTTACAAGAACGTAAGTTCTCTTTTAACCGTCATTTAAATGTGTAATTATTGTGAAATAAATATGTAAATTTCTAAAATAACTTGGTTAACCATTTTTATGCGATCACAATAATAATATTAATTTCATTAATATTGACGTCTGTAAAATTTAGCACCGTGCACGTACGAGGTTTACATTACAGTCGAAGTCGAAGATATTTGATACTTGAATAATACGTAAATGTGTATCAACTTTTTAATGTAAATTTGTTTATTGTATTATAGTAACAAATGCCTCGTCGACTCATTAAAAATATAGTGTGCTGACTTTGAATTGAACGACGAATACGCATTTTGAAACAAACACGAAAAGTTTTTTTTTGTCCTTTGTGTTAGCAAGGCATGATATGAAAAAATAGTAAAATATATGCATTGAGTATAAGAAATAAGACACATTCTCTTCATTGTCCAGAAAATAAATATTAATAGTTTTTTTCTCCATATACAGACAGTCCGCACGCGTGCTCGGAGCATCGCACGTGACGTATTCGTGCTGGTTCCCGAGACAAGCTGGGGCAAATATAGAATATAAAGTCAATCAAAGATAAAGTCCGATTCCTCAGAGCTCGTGTGCAGACTGTAGGAGGTACACATTAGGCACCGGCACGCCGGCAATGTACCCGGGCTTTAAGAATCATTTTCACAAACGTTTCTTTGTCTATGTCGTGGCCAGATCTTAGAATTGATCACATCATAATCACATAATAAATTAGCGTTTAACGATATGAATAGCTACGCATGGCTATGTCATGATATGGTCAAACATTGGTGATCATATCGTAAAATAGTTACAATATCCACGGTTAGAGGCGCTGATATATGTGTTTGTGATCCATCATGGCGGTGGTTAATAACTTTGATAAAAAAAGAAAAACAAATTATAAGGCGCCAATGAGTATAAGATTGAAATAAAGTGAAATAATGTCGTTACGACACAAAAACTACTAGATAACACGTGTATTCCAACATCTCATGTGTAATTAACAAAATATGTAAGTTCTTTTTTTATTCAACCTTTAATATCACGGAAACCTAACGTGGATTGATATATCATAAAATGTTGACGTTTAAAACTATTTAAAAGACATGACCAGTTTTAGCTGAATATATCAAGAAATACAATTATTGTATTATTGCAGTACATATATTAGATGGTCAACCAATCATAATGTGATCAATTTTAAGATATGGCCACGACATCTATACATATAGAGAGAATTATGTCCCAAATTGTTCGTATTAAGTCATTGCAGACATCCGTATAAAAAGTTACACACAAAAAGCAGATAAATTACTAGCGATTTAGATTCTAGCTAGGCCAATTGTTTAAAGGTTGTGTAAAAGTTGCCACTTTTAGGAAAGTATCTGATTTTTATGGATTCATCTTGTTAAGAGATTGATTGCTACATGTACTACTTTTTTTAAACTGGGAAACATTGATCTAGCTAGACAATAATAGAGCTTAGGTTACCATCCGTTTCATTGCCAATAAGTCGGCAATATATTCTGGACGATGATATATTATTATTAAAGTCCTCATTACAGTTGTGTACATCATTAAATGTTTGTGTATAGCTGCGTTGTTACTTTAACATTTTGAATAAATGCTCAGAGCACATATGCTCAGAACGATTGCTCGCTTCCGTCCGATAATTTTTTTGAATTCTCTGCGAATAACCAGCAACACTTTACTAAAAAAGAAACTAAAACTGTATTGTATTTTTTTTTTTATAAATCATTTTTTTCTCGATTCCTCTCCTTATTCGCATAAGTAGAATTAAAAAAAAAAGTCTGACACCAGCCGAGCGAACAAATGTTGAATGCTCAGCAACATTTGCTTTGAGCATTTGTTTCGTACGAATGTTCGTGATTTTATCTACATGATGAATGTGTTCGCGGAAACCATATCGTCAATTTCACAATTTACGAAAATGCTGTTTCTTTTTATTTAGCCTAAGATACGAATAAGAAGTCGACCTTCACCTATCCGTTTACGCGATGCAGTGTTTGATACCAAGTTACGTATTAACATTAAAAAATATATCGCGTCGCGACGCATAGTGTTCAACACGTAAAACATACAAAACGCAAAATATTCAATACTCAAAATGTACAATTTCGCAAACTGATCAAAACGCAAAACGTTCAAAACTCAAAATGATCAAAATGCAAAACTTACAATACTCAAAATGATCAAAACGCAAAATGTTTAAAGATCAATACGCAAAATGTTCAAAGATCAATACGCAAAACGTTCAAAACGCAAGTTGCTGGTGTTAAAGGAAGATAGCAAATTTGCCGGTTGCTACCGGCTAAGGAAATTAAAATTTGCGGGTATGATATAATTTCAGAAGCAGTTATGACTAATAAGCTGTGTTAATGCCTGAATTTTGAGTTGCGTTATTATGTCATTGTGTCAAAATTATGTCTACGAATTTCTTAACAAAAATATATTTATAAAATTCGGACGAATTTCACAGAGCTATCTAGTCCCAAACTAAGCAGAGATAATATTATTGGTACTAGATAATAAATAACATTCTTTTTTGTAAATACATATAATAAATAAATATTTCTGAATAATTTCCACAGCGCCATCTAATCCCAAAGTAAGCGCAAAGCTTGTGTTATGTGTACTAGACAACTGTTAAATGTACTTAAATACATTTTTTTTTGTAAATACATACTTATAATACATAGAAAACGTCCAGACCAAGACAAGCAGACATGTTCATACACACAAATGTTTGTCCTGTGCGGGAATCGAACCCGCGACCTCGGAGTCAAAATGGCCATTGCTAACCATTCGACCACTGAGCTCGTCAATAATATGTATGTTAGACCACACACACCGACACAAACAGATAGGACAATAACATAAATCACAGACCAATTGTAATCGTAAAACGATTATATCATTTCTTTAATATTAAGCAACCTTATTTTTATTGCAATAATTGCGCTTCAGACCCACCGTACCCCTGGCAGTTATATTGTGTGTAATAAAAATAAATAATAGTTTTTGTGAAGCAAGTGGGGAAGTGGAAGCAAGTGTTTGGGGTGTAAGTGGTTCATCAACATCTTTGAAGCAAAGCCAACTTCACCTGCACGCGGTGCACCCTGCTGACTGACAAACGAAGATCTGGCGAAAAGAGAGGTAGGGAGCGTAATTGTAAGCTACCCGACTGGGGAATGTACCTCCACCTCACAGAATACCGCAGCCAAATAACGGTTCCCTTGAGGGCTGTTGTGTTCCTGCGAGTGAGTGAGGTCACCAGAAAGGAAGGAGATGCTGCGATGGCAGCGGGGGTGGCGGCGCGCGAGCGATATTTTATGTTGCGAGCGTTAATATGGCTTCCGTAACCGCTTCACATCAGGCGGGCCGTATGCTTGTCTGCCACCCGACGTAGTATATAAAAGAAAAAAAAAGCAATTATGTTATTTTCTTGTAATTCTCGTTTTTAAAGTAATCTTCTTTTGAACTGAGCATTCTGCGTATTGAACATGCTGCGTATTGAACATTCTGCGTATTGAACATTCTGCGTACTGAACATCCTGCGTATTGAACATATTGCGTATTGAGCATTCTGCGTAATGAACATTCTGAAATCGTAAAATGAACAAAAATGTACATTTTGCGTTTTGAATGTTTTACGTGTTGAACACTATGCGTCGCGACGATATATCGCACCTGGGTTACTTAAAAAATCCTGTCAGGGCAATGATTAATTTACGATTAGTTTTTTAAATTCTTTTTTAATTGTCCTTAATTATTTAAGAATCAAACTATATAACGAAAGTATGAAGTCTACAGATTAAACGTTAGGTTGCCTATTTTTCCCATCATAGTTATGGAATTGGCAGGTACAAACAGTTAAGTCGATGCTAGTTTATTCAAAATAAAGAATAAATAAACATAAATTTGTTGCGAACGTGGTGATATAAGATTGTCTGCAAAAAAATATGTTTTGAATTCCACTGTTCGAGTTTTAACCTGTGAAACGCCGTAATTCCCCATAGTTCGTCGCACTTCGCGAGTTCATATCGACACCCGATCTTTGAAACAGCGCTGTACCTTTATCAACCGATTGAAAATTTTGGTTTTAGCACCGAAAAAGCCATATCTAAAAACTTGTACATTTATTTTTAACCATACGATACAATAAAATTCAATACGAGCGAAAATAATTTTTGGATCTTAAATTAATCATAGCCTGACTCTTGACAGTATTTTCTTACACAACCCACTCTTGATATATTTTTAGGGTAATAAATTTATAAAATATTTTGCCGATAGTAAACTGATGGATGAGGATTGGCTTCCTATTCGTATCCTCTACTAATTGCACAATTTTTAGGAAGTTCCCAGTTGTTACGTACATTTGGCAAATCAATATATAAATAGGTATACCTGGACAAGTTACAGCGCGTCATCTAGTCCCAAACTACTATGTGTAGTGTACTAAATAACTGATATATGTAGTTAAATATGTAGAAAACACACAGACCACACAAATGTTTGTCTTGTGCGAGGATTGACCACGCAACCTCAAAGTGACCATTCAACCATCAGGCTCCACATATTTTAATAGTCTTACTTTGAAGTAAATATGTACAGTAATATTAGTTAAGGAAAAACGTAAAACGTTCGCGTTTGTTTATTTTTAACTACAGTTATTTAGGTGTCTATTTTACGTTAATGATGTACAGAACAAATCGAGGCTTGTAGAAATGTTAAACTGTGACATAGCGTTAAGTTGAACATTGTTATGAAACAGCAACAAAACTTCACTTGGAGGCTTCTCACTGTGACGATTGGGGCACAGTGTGATGAAATTCGACTTTATTTCAGAGGGTATGGTGCCGCCGAGTTCAAACAACAACCCCTGTTTACTGCGCCCTACCCACAACAACCCAGATATATCTCGATGTCTCATGGTCCATATGATCTAATCTCTGCTTTGGCCAACCAGAATGCACCTAATTTAGCAATGTCCATTTTATCTGCAGAAGTACAAAAGAAAGAGAGAAACAATGAACCTGAGACAAACGAGACCATGGGATTGGACAAGAAAAAGGAAGACATGTTGGAGAGCCTATATTGGAACACTCATGGCGGCAACATATTTCATTTAGAACAGTGTTTATGATAGATAATGTTATTGTGATAAGTGATTTGGATATCTCTCCGATCTACAAACTGATAAGGACATTAAAACATTATTTTATAAATAACATAGTTGTAAGGGATTTTCTAATAAAATAATATAGGAAAAGGGAGGATTTTTATTTATATAAAAACGTATAATTTTATGTATTTATTTAAAATAAATATTACATAAATGTAAGTGTATTACGAAAACAGACATCAATTACTAAAGGTTAATAGGATACAATTTTAAATGTTGATAAATTTGCAATAATCGCGACTGCATCCCGTCAAAATCAATCTGGAAATAAGAAGGATGTCATTAATTTCTATTTATTTTGTTTTTCTGTTACAGATGGTGAAGAAGATCTAATCTTGCTAATTTTCTTACAGTGATCACTCAGACTAAAGGCAAACCGAACAGTTTGTGGTTTGAGTGTTTGCTCTGGTTTGATGGAGGATATTAACATTACCTTTTTGTTTTTCAGATGAGTCTTCCATGTGCAGCCGTGTTGGCACACGGTCAAGCCCAAGCCACTCAGCTTCCGCCTTTAATGTAAACATACCACAATTTTACGTATTATTCAAATACAGATTAGTGTTAAATTTTAATATTGTTAGTATGTAAATTTAACTAAATATGTTTGAATTTTGACTGTGATATTTTTGTGCCAACTAGTTTGTAATAAATAATGTAATATGAATAACGTCTGTTTTATTTCCTTCCAAATTTGTAGTTCAGATAGAAGCAAAGTGAAAATGCAAGTATTGTTTTCGAATTTATTATTCCCCAATACAAGGGGTACAGAATATGACAAATGTGAGAAAATATTGGTTACATTATAATAAATGGTTACATTAAATGGCAGTGTTAGTAATATAAAATATTCGTAGTGCGCTTCCACTTCATGGTTACAGTAGTTTGAAGAGTAAAATATAGTAAATATTTCACGTATTACGATTAGTACAGTTGATTAGTGGAAGACATGTACAGTAGAGAGCTTGTTGCATTACCTCTGTGGGTGTGACCTCTTCTGTGTCGACCACGTCGGGCAGCGCCTCTGCGTTAGCCTCCATGTCTTCGTGTTCATTGCTCCCACCTTCGACACCATCGCTATGGCAAGTTTGGTCGGCTTCTGCCAGATCTCCATTGTGCATCTCTGAACAGTTTATGAGATCGACTTTCCCTTCTTGGCTAGAACGTGGGCTATTGTCGTTCATGTCGGTTCCATCGATATCCATGTGGACGTGCCCGGGCCACATATATGGGCAAGAATTCAGTTGATGTAATTGTGTATCGCTCGAACTAAACAAGTTAAGCGAGCCAGCGACATCTTGTAATATGGACGGTTCAGATCTGCCACTCGAAAGTTGCACGGACTCATCAGCGTCATTTCTACCAGAGAGCAATAGCGGCAAGTTTTCTATAATATCACTTGAAATATCACAAACTCTCAACCCCTCATATTTAGAAAGATAGTCTAGAAGGTTCTTCTTCATCTGCTGCGTATGTCGTCCTTCAGAGGACAATATATGTGTTGCTAATGATTCCAGAAGTTCAGCATTACAAATTTCTTCACTTTTCATCAGCAAGAAGCGTACAATTCTGTTGTCAAGTTGCATACTGTTCGTACAAGTATTTTGAGATGCTATAGGGTTACATTCGTGGTAATTATTTGCTTCTGTTGTGGTGGTAACGTCTTCTGATCGACTTTCTTCAGGGCCATTTTCATTTCCTTGACTATCTACGATAGAATCGTATTGAGATAGCACGTTACGTATCGATTGTAGAACTCTCTGTCTGAGAGGATCAGAGCTAATAAGTTGAAGTTCTCTAAACAGCTGAATAAGGAAATCGGGATGAGATTCATTAACGCCAATGAGGGCTGTTACTTCTGAATAAACATTTTCTCTGAGGAGATCGAACAGCTTAGAAGTAGCTTTGTCATGCACCTCACGACTAGTGGACGCTAAATTAGGATTAGGCGTTTCGGAAGTACTCGCAATGTTAATATTACTCGTCTGAGAATAATCTAAAGTGTAGTTTCTTCTGTTCGTGGAATTCTTCGCCGGTAGCTTCGAGGATGACTTTTTCTTGCTATTCGTCGAAGTGTTCAAGTTATTGGAATGGGACTGTATTATTTCTGGGATCGGACTGGTGATATTCAAGTTTCTAAATGGGTTGGACGCGGACTCCTGCCGATGAATGTTAACGTTGGAGACGTTGGCGGCGCTATTACTATCGTCAATATTTCTGGAATGCGACGCAGTGCCGACTTCGGCTTCGAGGTTCTGATTTACGTTCAGTACGTCTGGCGCAGACGAGAACGAGAGTGATCTTTCATAGGCGACATTTCTACGAGCGTGACGGTTAGGAGCCTCTTCGTTAGCTTCAGCATTGTTAGGACCGGGCGCGTTCTGCGACGAGCTCGCCGCGTTCGTGTTCCGTTTGGGCGTCACCGACGGCGACGTGGACGACGACGTGTGATGCAGGGTATTGTGAGATCTCTCCACCAATGGATGTGGATTATGCGCCGGCCCTACAGCCAAATGGCCATCAGCATTGGTCTTGCTATTAGCCGAAAGAAGATTTTGACGCGAGTAACTGTAAACAACATCATACAATTATAATTGTAATCGTAAGTTGGGAAAGATCGAATAATTAGTGCATTGAAATAAGTTACAGTAAAAGCCAAAACAAAAAATAAATATTATGCTGCGAATTATATTGCTACTTTCATGTTAGTTCATATCAAAATGGGTTCAATTAGAAAAAATGCTACATTTTTCGATGAAGCCAGGGAACTTATGAGGATAAAACTACACACATTTCTCACCGTGATTGAAAATTTGATTTGATGTTATTAAATAAAAAATAATAATATAAGTATATTGTTTGTTTAATAGTAATAAATTATTATATCGATTACATAATGAGTTTAATATCTGAAAAGAGAAATAATTTATAAATACATAATATAGTCAAGATGCGTACAACATAAACAATTTTATTATCACATGTTATGGTAATTTAGGAATACCTTCTGAAGTTATCCCAATAGTTGTTGGCGCGGTTCCCGGGTGGCACTTGGTTATTAAGCGTATGCGAGGCATTCTCTGCGCGCCAACGCTCTTCCAGCTAAAACAAATGACGAGGAAATTACAAAATTAATACTAAGATACGGATCTCATATTAATAGAAGGGAAAGCATGCACCACCGCAATTAATCTATGGTTGTGACGATAATAAAAAGGCTACCATTAAGTGAGTAAGGTTATTGTTAGCCCATTTAGACTTATCTATATATACAGCTGAATATCCAAAATCATATGTTGAATATCCAAAATCAAATTCCGTATGTGCCATCTTTGTATTAAACGTTGTAATCACAATTTATTTTTATACAACTAAGGTGGTAAACAAACGACCTGCCTGCCTGATGGTAAGTAGTCATCGCACCCTATGGACACTCGCAATACCAAAGGTATCACTCACGCGTTGCCGACCATGTAAAAACCTCTACAATGTAATAGATATAAAAATACTTGTCAAAGTTAGGTCCATTCAATCCTATGATATTCTACGCCCACGTAATGGGACTAGCTATCCTTGTCTAGGTGTGTAGCAGAAAAAGAAGTACTTATTCAAAATTGTTAATAAATTCAATAGATAAAATACATACGTGGTTAAGTTGTTCCCTGAGCTGATGTATTTCCCGTTGCTGCATGACCAACTGCTGCCAACACCACGCCCCCCAGAAACCGCAGCCGCAACCGCAGCCACCGACCATACCTGAAGGACAGAAGAATATCTTGGAAAACATTCATAAGGTGTCAACTCACGGACATTTTACCAGTACCGACGATTAATAAAAGGGTTGTGTGGAGACTCTAGAGCAGGGGCACTGTCAACCAACAAAGTGGTCTATTATTTAAAAAAAAAACTTCCCACAAAACAAAAATGTTGCTATGAATGATCTATTTATTTTGAGAGAGAAAATATACCCCTTCTACCCGCTTAAATTTCGATACCTCCAATGAACACTACGCCAACTCAAAACATACACATCCAGATACACAATGTTAATATGAGTTATACATTTACTTAGCGGTTTGTATTTGTCGATTTTGTTTTGTCTGTGTGTCTTTTATAAATAGAATTCAGGTAGTATAATGTTACTGAAGTAATGAATCGATTTAGATAAAAAAAGAAAACTATCGAAATTTTAGTTTGCGTAGTGTTCCTTGGAGGTATCGATTTGCAACATACAAACATGAATGGCGTCGATGCGCGTGTCAGTCTAGTTGAACAAGCAAGTTAAGAAATGCTGACTGTAGATTATCAATTAATTGTATTATTTATCTCGAGCTCCTCCGTGCTCCGGAGGGCACGGTAACCCGTCGGGTTGTTGTCATTAGATGACAGTTGTTAAGCCAAGCAGTGGCCTTTAGGCGGCTGGAAAACACTGGCCTCCGCCAACCCCCAATTGAGCAGCGTGGTGGATATGCTCTAAACCACTTCGACTGAGAGAAGGCCCGTATCCCAGGAGTGGGATGTACAAAGCTAACAAAACATTATACACATATTATTTTAGTAAAACATTACAACATTGACTTATAAAAACTACACGCTCTCAATGTTCTAAAATGCCAGCGCATCCGTTCGCCTTGGATAACATGTTTGCTTGTTTTTACTAATCAAACAATTAAGAAGAGTTAATCATAAGGATTATCGGATTCCCATTAAAACTAAGGGTAAAGTCTATAAAACGGCTGTTCGCCCAGCATTACTGTATGGCTCTGAATGCTAGACTACAAAGGAGATACACAAACAAAAGGCACATACCAATGAAATGAAGATGCTCAGGTGGGCTGGTGGTGTAACTAGGCTCGACAAAATCCGTAATGAGTACATACGAGGTAGCTTCAAAGTTGCACCAATTATCGAGAAAATCACTGAAAATCGCCTTCGCTGGTATGGTCATGTTCAAAGAAGACCCAAAGACCACGTGGTCAAACTAGCCTTGGATATACCAGAACAAAAGAGAGACAGAGGCCGCCCGCCCGCGACCTGGTGGTCGAATATCCAGAGAGACCTCAAGAAAGCCCAATTGCCCAAGGAGACAACCCAAGATCGATGGACTTGGCGCAGGAAAGTGAGGAGGCCCGACCCCAAATAAATGGGAATAGGAGAGGAAGAAGAAGAAGAATCATAAGGATTATTTTTTCATAAATAGCATAACATCTTAAGTGAAAAGAAGATCGTGAAATTTAACATTAGTTTAAAATTTCGTTCGGGAAAATTTCCTCTGACTTTGCCGTGCTTCCAACAACTTTCGATTCCCGGTTGAGGCAGGCGATTTTCAAAAAATCGACGAATGCAGTTCTACTTATTGTTAAAAATAAAATGATGTTTTCTTTCAGTAAAATATTCTATCTTCAATATTTAATATACTTTCCCTCCATGTGGCATGGCCGTGGGACGCCCTGTATAGTGCTATTATGTTGTGTTACATAATTTTATCAAGTATACATTAATATTGTAAACTTAGTATACCTGCATTAGGAATGCGCTCACACCTTGTTGATTGCCGTGAATCTTTTGTATTATGTAACCTACAGTCATTATTGTGTGTAAGCAGCATTATTGTTATATTGTAATACCACCACTCTTGTAATTTTGTACACATCTATCATTCTGTGATTAACGGTGTTGGTGGCACAAGATTATTTTTGTTTTATTCATTGCATGTATTTATGGTCTCCCTGTGTTCAGTTTGTTAATAAAAAATTAAAAAAAATGGGCGATTTGTCGCCAATTACTTAAGGCCATCTAACGACGAATAAAAAAATCCAATTGGCGGCTTATCGCCGATTGGTTTACTTCAAATTTCCGTTGCAGGTACAGTATGTTTACCATCTTGCAGGTTTGCTAGTTAGATGATATTTTTGGTAATGTAACGCAAACGAAAGTGATATAATAATATCACTAACATGAAAGATAACATGGAAGGAAGGCTTAGTGGGTTGCCTAATAAGGCAACCCACTAAGCCTGTTTATTGTATCAATTTAACGATAGATGCTTGTAATAATGAGAAACAGAGGTGAACATTAGGAAAGGCAACATATTTGTGGTGTAAGTATCTTTTCATCTTTAGATTCCAGCAAAACCTTAGCTTTACAGGGTGCGCACTATCGTTGACGACGGGTGCTCCGTCAATGTAGTGGTTCCATTGTTCCCCAAATTTGTGGAGATTTGTGGTTGGCTTACCATACGGCATCATCATATTGAAAGGCATGGAAGGCGGGAATGACATCTGCGGTGTGCCCATCAGCCGGTCCATGGTCTGAGAGTGGCTGTTCTGGGTAAACTGGTTGGTGCGCATGTCCTATAAATAAATAAATGTTTATTTATCTTTTACAAATTGGATATATACGTGTCTAATTATTTATTAATATCTACATTTATGTTAACATACAAGGTGATTGGAAATTTGACCTATTCCTAAATAGTTGTAACAAATTGACCTCATTAACAAAGGGTCGGAAATGAGTGATTTTATATGTTAAATTTTTAATTTTCTATCTCGCCAATCGATAAAATTTCTAAAAGCTGGTAAACTAGCCATCATTTTAGATCAAATATCAGCTGAAAATTTTGATTTCTTTTCAATGTGGCACGCCAAAATGTCTCCAGTCTCCACCTCGTCTGGTGGAAAGCGCAAGAGCATATCTTAGATATAAAAGGTTTTTAACCACAAAACTTTTTATATTTTTGTGTTATTTTCGAAAACTGACGTGAATTAATGGAAATATTGTAATTGCAAATTGGATAAGCTTGGTAAAGTTGTTGATGTAATTCAAGTAGAGATGTGGCTCATCACCATCTGAGTCAAAACCAAAACCCCTCCTGTACTTGATGCATTCTGCCGAATAGACTATAACAATATGATCCACTAATTAGGCACCAGTTGATCAAATGGGAGTCGCAATCGAGGACCTTTATAAACTTATCTAACGCCAATGCTTCAAATAGTCTAAACCAAACTTTAGACAAACTGCTTTATTATTGATGTGCATGCGCTTCAGGGCCCATTCAAGAAAAAACTTTGAAACTGATTGCTTGTAGCACACCCCGGCTACTCCATACAAAAATCGCGTGTTTGTATGTAGTAAACCGAATCACGTCTATGTGTGTGTAATGTGCTCTAGGGTTGACAAATTATTCAATTATTAGTCGGGCATAGTAGACAGAGATGGATACATTAAGGTAATGTAATTTAATGTATGTAACTCTGTTTACTGAAACTGGCACACCGTATCACTCCTTACAAAAAATTTCTTCAACTGCAACTGTGTGTAGAAGCCATAGGGTTGATTGCAATATTCAACGCATACGAGTTGACAAAGTAGGTACCTCGCACAGAAACGTTATACTATAAGTATTGTAAGTAATATTTAAATAATAAATATCTTTAAACGTTTATTTTGAACGATTGTGATTATGAGACTGAATAAAATAAAATCTAATGGTACACTAATTGTTCCGCGTGGGTTGTATTGTAATCTTCTTTAACAATCTAATCTAAACATAAAATAGTAATCATCTATTGAAAATCTGAAATCAATATCTATAAATTGAATATTCAATGGTTTCAACGGTAGGATTTATTAATGAAAAAACTAATATTCAATGGTAATGATTACATGATAAATATAAACCATTTTACAACTTAAAACTTTATTTGACAACAGACAATATGCTATGAACGAAGTTTCGTAATACACGGCACCGCGTGGCAACCCTTGCAATCGGTTCCAGATTCGATTCAGAGGGGAGGTGAGGTCGACTCGTGAGAGCGGCAGGGAGTACGTACAACAAACAGGCAAACGAGCAAAATTTATTACGCAAAGTACAAATTTCTGTTATTCACAGCTGATATATTAGGTTGGGGAAAAAGTCTTTTCGTATTTTATATGAAAATTCAAAACATTTTTTAATAAAGTTTATTTACATTTAACTAAAGTATGTAGGTGCCATTTTGTTCGATAACTTTTTGCCATCTTGTAGGTAGAGACATGATCCCATTACTATAGAAATTTTGGGACTTCTGTTCAAAAAACCACGACAAGTGGTTTTGGCAGTCTTCTCGTGATGTTAACCTGACATTGCCTAAAGAATTCTGAAGAGACCGAAACAGGTGGAAATCAGAAGGTGCAAGGTCAGGACTATACGGCGGATGCATTAACACCTTCCAGTCAAACTCTCTTAATTTTTGCTGAGTGGCTAAAGATGTGTGAGGTCTAGCGTTATCATGATGAAAAATCACACTCCTTCTGTTAATTAATTCCGGCCGCTTTCTCTCAACTTTTTGCTTTAATCTCATCAGTTGTTCACAGTAAAGTTCAGAATCGATAGTCCTGCCTGGCGGTAACAGCTCATAATGAATAATGCCCTTCCAATCCCACCATACACACAGCATCACCTTGTTGCAGGTTAACCCGGGTTTTGCCAGAGTCTGTGAAGCCTGACCGGCCTTTGACCACGACCTTTTTCGCACGTTCTTGTCGTACGTGATCCATTTTTCATCACCAGTTATAAGCTTCTTCAAAAGCGGTTCGCTTTCATTACGTCGTAGTAAAGAATCGCAAATGAGTACACGGTTCATTAAGTTTCTTTCAGTGAGATCGTGAGGCACCCAAATATAGAGCTTTTTAGTGTACCCAGCTTTTTTCAAATGCGCCAAAACTGTTTTGTGGTCAATTCCTAATTCTTCAGCTACGTCGTAACTACTGATATGCCGATCTTGCTCCACTTTTTCAAAAATGGCATCCATTTTATCCGTAACAGGGCCAGAGCGACGTGCATCTTTCACATCAAAATTTCCTGATTGAAAACGCTTAAACCAAATTTGTGCTACTCTCACAGACACTGCACTAGGTCCATAAACGACATAAATTTTTTTCGCAGCTTGCGTTGCATTTTTACCTTTTTTGTAGTAAAATTTTAAAATGAATCGAATTTCTTCATTAGATTCACTCATCTTGACAGTAAAAAAAACAAATGAAAATCACACATTTACCTAATTTGAATTTGGAATTATCTTTTTTAAAATTTAAACTTTTTAAAGATATCAAAACCTTTCAGATACAAATGGTATAACCAAAGAGATTTTATTACAAGTTCATACATACTATAATGCGAAAAGACTTTTTCCCCTACCTATTATATGTAATTAAGTATATTTTGTGCGAATTCGTGCAACTAAGTACTTGCGATTACTCCTCGTAGTTTTACAGATTCATCATTATGTTTTGTGGCCTTGGATGGCCATATTTGTTTTGTTTTTTATTTCATTATAAATAAAGTGTGAACACTACGACAAACATGAAGTTTACTTTTTATGAAAAAAAAAGACTATTTGGTAGCTGAGAGGTAATTAAAATACCATTTACTATTTAAAAAAAAAAAGTACAAACAGAACGCCTTCGTATTTTTTATATTTTGGTTCTAAGTTAGTTAGTTTATTTCTAAATTAAGTAGTTATTACTTTTTGTATCTCAAAACTATCTCCTAATTTCCCTAGGCATTCATTCGTCCCATAAATTAAACATGTTTAACTGATATTGAATCGATCCTTATAAGTGGTGATACTGTTGTAGGTTCTGTTGTTATAAAGGGGTCTTTATAATAATAGGTACCTGGTTTGATTTGGTGCTGTTCCAACATGGCGGCGGCAAATGCGGGTACGGCATATTAGTACCGGTGTCCACTGAAAGGGCAAATATCATTTTATTATCAATTATCACATGTATTATTGAAATCTAACGATGCACGTAACCTGCAAATAGCTAGTTAGCTATCCTGCAAATAGGTACTTGATCTTACGGACGAGACACATTCACCGACGAATTGTCCACACAAAAAGCATGTTGTATGGAACCGCGGTCGCCATTAATGCAAAAGGATGCAATACGCCGTAAAAGTGATTAGTATAATATGCGGTAACGTATCATCCTAATCACTTTTTTTGCATGTCTCTCTCGACCCTTAAAAGTTTTGTAGTAGTTAAAACTTTTTTTTTATACCACCAAAGTGGCAAACAAGCATACGGCTAATGGAAAGTTACCGTAGCCTATGAACGCCCGTAACACTAGGGGCATCACACGTGCGTTGCCGACCCTGTAAAAACCTCTTCACGCCCTTTTTGAAGAACCCCATGCTGTAGTCTCTTGAGAAAACCTCGACAGGCAGTTAATTCCACAGCTTGACAGTACGCGGGAGAAAACTTCTCTGGAACCGCGCAGTACGCGACCACTTAAGCACTTAAACTCTCGTTTGGTGGTTGTTTAAAAAATAAGTTATTTACCACTCTGAGCAATGGGCGGAACCATATTGACATTCGACGCCTCTGCTCTCGGTTCATGGCGAATATTTTGATTTGTGTTACTGGATTGAGGTGTCTGCAAATAATAATAAAAAAATATCAATACACATTACAGATAAACAATTCCAAAAAATAATACTAGTAAGGGTTTGTGAAAAAAATATTCAAGTAAAAGTTTGTTTATCAAACGAATGAAGACTTATTCGAAATTTCAACCACATTCAGTTACGGTAAACTAAATATTTTTAGAAAGAATTAATGACGACATATTTTAAAATATCATACACCTTGATTGTACTTTCGTTTGATAACCAAACTTTGGATGGACAAAATATTTCTTTATATTTATAGAATGCAGATGTAATTTTGTTTTAATTACATTAATATCGTCGGGCTGTCGATCCTGCGGCTGTCTTCGGCTGTGCCGCGGTCGATTCCTCTGGTTGGATTTATTTCTGGATGGACTGAAAGCAGAAGAGTAAAACGATTGACATATTTGCTCATATCGCATAAGTATTGTGTGTTAGGATTCGAGGCCCTAACGGGAAGTACATGCCGACATAGCTGGGCACCGTTAATCAAACAGTTAACTTCGTTAATCGCTAATCCGTTACTGAAAAAGTTAACTTCGTTAACAGTTAAAGCGTTACATTTCAGAAAATGTAACGGAAGTTAACGTTAATCGTTAATCCGTTAACACGTGATAAAAATTGCATATTATAAAAACTGTTGGTTCTGGAAGTTAACAGGTTAGAAACAAAAAAGACGGGTATAATTATTAGAGTGTGTATATAGGCATGTTGACAAACTATGGTTTTTTATTCATTAGGATTAAGATTCATCTGTTGTATGTGAAGAACGTTTCGGCTGTAGTATATCCTTGCCCGTGGAGAAAAGACGTTCAACTGCAGGGTTTGAGGGTATAGCAGTATTATATTTAATAAATAAGTTTGCGAATATCCGTTCCCCGAGGAATGCCGCATCATTTAACGAGTCTTTCGACTTCATGTCTAGCCACATTTTGACGAGACTTTGATTTGTGGCTCTTAGGTTTTTCTTTAGGCTGAAGGACAGAATTATTCACGTTGCTGCCTCCGCCACTTAAACTATCTCCGTCCTTCGAACTTTCGACAGCAAAATAGTGTCATTACACTCGCGACATGCGCCGCGCCGGTCTAATCAATCGGGTCGAGCGTAGTAGGTACATGTCAGAGCGGTGTGCTGGATTAACGATTAACGGACTTTGTGAAATTTAACGGAAGTTAACGAGTCCGTTAACATATTTTTAAGTTAACTTAAAAGTTAATCCGTTACTTGAAATGTTAACTTCGTTAATTAACGATTAACGGATTAACGAGATAATGCCCACCTATGCATGCCGATAATGCTTCACTGCGATACCTCGCGGTCGTTGTTTACTTCGCTATCACGTACATCATCGCGATGTGAAACAAATGTATGCAGATATGCACGTATATACTGAACGACACTTAACTGCGATGCCTGACGATTTACATGGATGCTTACCTCGATGTCAACGCCAAAGCAAAATATTTTGTTCTTACATCGCGGTCGACGGGATCGATGTGATCGGGCTCGTGATGGGTCAATTTGGTTTCTTTTAATGTTTACTTGTGTGATTGTATGTTCTTTAAGAAGGTTAATTGATTGATTGATGAGATTGATGTGGATTACCACCGACTTTAGAGCGAAAGCCAACCTCACCTGCCCGTGCTGCGTTCTCAGCCAACTGAGCAATGCTATGCTCGACAGACCGAAGTGTTGTTCGGCAGACTCGAGCAATGGTGAGTAGGTACATTCAGCACAAAACACACAAGACAGCTGAGAGGTGCAATTGAACCGACATGTATGCACCGACACCTATGTAGAAATCACGAGCATCGACATCGACCGCGAGCTTCTTCGGCATACATTTACAAAACGACGATTTAGTCAAGATATTGTGGCAACTACGGAACCCTAACACTGCGCGTTGGCCAGTATTCTTTTTTATAGAATAAGATGAATAGGTTTCCTACATGAAAATTAGACTAATTGTCTAGTGCTTTCTGGTTTTCTAATTTCTGGTTTTCAGATGTACATACCTATCACTGTCGCTGCCGTACGTGCTGGTGAGATGTGAAGGGGCAGAGTTCATGGCACGGCCACCCGTGGCGCTGTCTCCGCCGCCCTGCGACCCCACCTATACATCAAATATTTTATTTCCCCTGGTTTCTACCAGTTTTCACTCCGTCTATTTGTAAAACGAAAGCTTTCTCTATCTATATTATATCAGATAACTTACCCTAAAGTTGTCATCACGCGAGTTTTGTGAATCAATCAAGATTTGCTCCGATCGAGAATCGGGTTCTTCTTGTTCGCTGCAATGAAATAAAATACAAATTCGATTAAATTTTTGGCAATTATGATGAAAAGAAAGTAATCTACAGAACACGCAAATCATGTGTTATGTAGTTCATCAGGTTAGATTTTTAAATTGTAATTAGGTACCTATTATATGACTGGTTTACAATAGACGCCCGACCCGAGTCCGGCTTTGTTGATTGAGCTTCAGATGTGGAACACAATACTTTCTGAAATTAAAGGAAACAATACATGTTAATAAATAAACACATAACAGGCGTTGGGTAGCCGACGTATAAAAATAAACTTCGAATAGGAAAAATCTTTTTTATCTAAAAAGGAGATGCTGCGTTGGCAGCGGGGATGGCGGCGCGCGAGCGACATTTTATGTTGCGAGCGTTAATATGGCTACGGTAACCGTTTCACATCAGACCGGCCGTATGCTTGTCTGCCACCCATCGTAGTATATAAAAAAAAACATACATGTGCCTCTTTGTTGAGCAGCGCCTCCAGCTCGCGCTGCTTGTCGGCCAGCAGCGCCCGCAGCTGAATCTGGCGGCGCTCGACAGGACCAGGCGCGCTTGTGCTTGCACCTCGAACCTCCTCGTTCACCTTCTTCTGCTTGCGGGAAACTTCTGTACACATACAAAAAAGAACAATCACTTTGAGGAAAAGCAAACGATAGACTCACGCATTTTAACGTGATAACGTATAATAAATCGATGAACGCCGGCTGCATGCCGCACTTAAAAGCACGACTCATTGTCACGTTCAGCCTGAGCTGAGCGTGCAAGTGAGTGCGCGTAACAAGCTATCTCGCTCCCTCTCCATCGGCCGATGTTTTCTTATGACGTTATCACGTAAAATTATCATCCGTAAACCGACTTTACAGAGAACCAATTTTTTTCAAACGTACTAGTGTAGGTACGGTCATAGACATGCATAGGATCGTGTTTGTTGGACGGCACATTTACTCACACGGAAACTGCGACGTACGCCAGTATTCAGGTGCGCCGGCTTTTAGAAAACCTCATGGGTGCTCATGCTCATATGATGACTCGAAAAAGTAGCGAAGTGTGAGACCCACAAACACCCAGATCCAACACAAATATCTTTTTCATCACCAAACATTTGTGTTGGTGCGGGAATCGAACCGGCGACCCTTGCGTCTCAACCGGCGCTCGTCGGGTAATGAAAAAACGCCCCATCCCTAAAAGGCGACTGATCTGTTTCTTGATGTCTATTCTCAGGGGTGCTCGGCACCCACTGTTTTTTTCTCACTGGTGCTCGAGCCCCCGAGCACCCACGGAGTCGGCGCCCCTGGGTGTATTTCATATTTAAAGTAGCTCTGACCGCAGATTCTTCTGAGTGAACGTAATATATAATAATTATTAATACTAAGAAATAACGAATATAGTCTTTCAGGGTTACCTTTATTAGATATCATGTCCTTGATACGCGCGCGCTCTCCTATAATCTTCTCAGTTTCCATTCTCAATTCTTGAGCGAGTTCCTGCAGTGATGCTATATTTGCTTCATGGCCTATGTATAAAAATATAACTTACAGAAGTTATTGTGATATGTACAATACACAACATGCTAACTTCCTCGAGCAGCAGTCGGCACGAAAGATAATAGCTATTCTTATTCTCTAATAACAAATGAAGGAAAGAAAAGAATGACGAATGAAAAATAATTATACTTGATACAATATAAATAATATAAAATTACGAATTAATCACATATAAAAAATCTTAATACATAAATCATCGTCGGTTTAGAACGCGGATTTTGTATCTACAAGCAAAAGGGACAAAATGCATGAAACTGTCAAATATTGACAGCAATAATATTCAAAAGTGGCCAACTCGTCGTTGGCGACTTTCCCGAGAAGATACTTACTTTGTTGCTGTTGTTGTAGCTGTTGCTGGTGTTGTTGCTGATGTTGTTGCTGGTGTTGTTGCTGATGTTGTTGCTGATGTTGTTGCTGGTGTTGTTGTTGCGAGTGTTGCTCATTTGTGAACTTGTGTCGCTGCGGCAGAGAATTGCGCACGCGGCACATGCTTCCATCATTCGACCATCCGCCGATACTGCCGCCACCCTCAGACTTACTAAAATATTTTTTTCAATTAGGGAAATTCAACATATTGACTTATATATGACGAGCCCGGAAGTTGAATGCTAGCAATGGGCAATGGCCACTTTCACTTTGATGTTCGTTCGTTGATGTGGCGATCTCCGGGGAATGATAAAGGCATTTTTTTATTTACAGGATGGAGCCATACACAAAGTTAATCGATAATAAATTTAATCAAAAAAGAAAGGAGGAGTATAGGCTGGCCATGCATTGGCGACCCCTTGGCATTGCTGATCTCCATGGGCGGTGGTAATTGCTTTCCTTCAGATGACCCCCATGTGACGTTTGTCCCCCTATAATATAAAAAAAATCAAAAAACATAAATCAAGTGGCCTTACTTGTCGTGGATATTAGAATGGCCGGGCATTTGGAAGGCATCCTCGTGATTAACAGACAATTGATCTGCTTCATAGTTTTCAACGGAACGCATGAGATCTGAAAAAGTAAAAAATATTTTGATAAATTTCCTATTATAGACAAGAAGTGGACCTAGATTGAAATTCATGAAATCACTCAATTATTAACCGCATAGTCATATTTTGACGCGTTTACTTTTTTTTACTCTTCTTTATGTAAACAAATTTCTTTCTTTCCTTCAAAGGAAGGAAACGTACAAAATAGTTATATGCAATAGTCTAATATTGAGGGTATAATAAAAGAAATATAAAAGCAAACATTTTCAACGGTACCTTTAGTTTTTTGAAGAGCTGTTTTGATGGCTTTAATTTCCATGAGCTTGAAAGGATCTTCGTTTTTAATGTTACCACCAGATTTATTACCTATAAGAATGGCATTCATAAATATGAGAACCAGTTTAATGATATCACAGTTATTTCGAATCGTATTTTAAGTGGTATAACTATAGGTCGAGAGAAAGTGCTATTTTATGTACTTTGGAGAAACCTGGGTCGTCGTCAACCCTTATTTATCTTACTCTCATCCCTGTATGCCACCATACAGATCTCCCCTGAAGCGAAGAGGTTTAGAGCATACTCCACCACGTTGCTCAACTGTGGGTTGGCGATGGCTGTTTTCTCAAGCCGCCTAAAGGCCACTGACTTGGCTTAACGACTGTCATCTAATAACAACAGTTGGGACCGACGAATTAACGTGCCATCCGAAGCACGGGGGAACTCAAAATAAATAAACCCATCCTTCAACAGGTTATGGTCGACGTTGCTTAACTTGCGTGTTCGATTAGACGGACACGCACAACGACGCCATCGAGCTCTTCAGAAACCTAGGTATAATGGATTCATGAAATTGTAAAAAAAATCTTCGACTAGAAGTATAAACAATAATTTATACTATAACTTATATCCTGAGAATTGAAAAAATGAAAGACCATACGCAAAGAATAGGCTATTTTCCAATATTTAAAAATTGTATAAATAATTTAACAATATCGTAAAATACACAAAACTATAAAGATCTGCAAACTTTCATTCTAATATCTTCAGTCAGACTTTTTTTAGCGTCGATCAAAGTTTGGTGGGAAAGTCCATTTTAAAAGTATGAAATTATTAATAAATAATATTTCCATTGGAGAAGCAATAAAAAATGCTATAACTTTTATTATGATACTAATCACATAAACGTAATATTTAACATAGCTATCGTACAAATTTCTGATTTGATGCATACAAAATACAAACCTGTGACGTCATAATTCGGTAGTCTTTTGTATGGAGCGTTTTGGGGCAGTCTAAAAATTGTGATTTTCAAATTACCATATCTCGAGAGATTTTTGTGCTATCGAAGTAATTCTTTCACCTATGGTTATATTATGGAGACGTCCCTACATATCAAACCGAAAAAAATGTTAGTCAAATAGCCTATTGTAAAGGTTAATGAATTAATCATGAACATACATTTTCGCGATGGTTCCTCATCGCCGCTGTCCTCGCCGGAACTTGAGTATGTGTTGTGCGAACTAGCTAAGCGAGTCGCCAATTGTAATTTTTGAAATTCAGACACCTGCAAATAAATCATAGTAGCCAATTGTAATTTTTCGAACTCTGATATCTGTAAAATAACAAGTAAAACAATGACAGTATCGTCTAGGAGAGAGGACTATTTTAGCAATTAATGATCACAGGCTAACATGATAATGAGAACATGGTTTACCTATGTAAGATCAGAAATGTTGAAGACCGATACATTTTTATAGTGAACTATACCAGCTTGATACAAATTCATTCGGGTTGAATTATACATACACATAATATGTAGCCTATGACCATCCGGAGTAATGTCCCTTTCAAATGGCGAAAGAATTTATCAAAAGAGTACAGTCGTTCCGGAGATTAATCTCCACATATAAACTACAAAATGTGCACTTTCTCTTTATAATATTAGTGTAGATAACTTATAGGCTGATACATCTGCCGACTGACGGCAGGAGAAACTAACTAGTGGACCGCTACACCAGGGTTGTCATCTTCCTGAACACAACTAAAGTTTTTTAGACTGCAATACAAATAAGGCACTTTCTCAAGCACCTGGTGAGTGTAACATGGAAGTATACAAACATATAGTAGATAAAACGAAAAATTAAGCTATTGGCATTTTTTTTTCAATACAGAATGAGTTCTTTTACGTTACGTTTTTTTAGTTACGCACCAAACTCTCCATGTGTTGTTTTTTCATGTGCAATTCGCGCAGTTTCATCTGCAAGACACGACTGCGCTCGTTCAGTAAGCCTTCGTCATCCTCGACCTCACTGTCACGCCCACCGCCGCCAGCCTCCTGAATATTATTAATACAGAGTTACTGGAAACTCGTTTTGGAAAATAACAATCACTTCCTATGTGATTTATCCAGCAAATAGCGATTAATTACCTCACTACTAGCAATATTGGCATCCCGATGTGAGAATCGTTCGTCCAGACTGTGCGTGGATTGGGCCGAGTGGCCGTGATCGTTGTCCATATTGTTTGCCTGCACCTGCACGTGGATGGCCTCTGTGGAGTGTGGCAATGTCGTCGCCACGCCTATTTGATTGGCTGCATATAAACGGTTCGGATGATGGTAATTGCCACTGAACGACTGTTGCTGAAATTATTATCATTTAATTAATATGTGTAGTATGTCGAAATAATATGTATAAAATTATTAATTATAACTTCGCAAGTCGCTATTCGCGTATCGATGCGTTAGCATTCATAATTAGATTAAACGTGTATGTACGTAGAGTTTATTATAAATACTTAGTTTTAAGTCATTATTGACTTTTATCAATATATATACAACAACAGTAATGGTAACTAGTCTTTCTTTTCCTCCTCCGTAAGACTCGACAATGGCATTAAATAAGAATTTCTAGTTGGATTATTTCGGACGGGGCTAAGTAGCCAGAGTTGGTTTCAGGGTGAGAAGAAGCCGGGGAAAGCAAATGATAATCCAATCCTATAGTACTTTACTATAGAAGAAGGCTGCTCAAAATCATATTAGGTGTACTGGAAGTATAACGCTTTACCAGAGGTTGTCTTACAGTAAGGCGCGGTCATAATGAAAATCATAAGCACAGGTTACCGATTACGGCAAACAGGGTGGAGCAAGCGCCCTATCCTGTCCCACCGGAGCTACACTGATGAACTGAGCTGATTTGTAAAAGTTCTTTCACTCCGGAATATTAACACATGTAGCAACATGTATATAACCTCATACAAATCAGGGCCGTCTGAAATATCCCAGTCAGAAAACACGTATTCACCTGCATACCACCGAAGTTCTCATGTGATGTAGATTGGTGTAGCTCTTGAGATTGCCTCTCTCGATTTATTTCTTCTAATTGCTGTTTGGCTTCTTCCTGCGAATATAAATAACAACTTTATGTTCACTGTTTTTTTTTAATTTGACGTACTTTTACTAACAATTTTCCTAATTTAATTTGTATACAGAAATAGCTCACTCTCGGAAGTTAAAGCTCATAAGATGAACCACTGTGTTATACATTTTATGAAATTAATCATTACAGTTCCGTATAATTTATATAAACAGTATTCGCGTATCGATGTTCGAACAGTATGTATATAAACAGTAGATTATTTTTTGCATTGTCATCGCTGAGAGAGAGACATTGTTGGACCCACAGCAATAGCTATTCACTATCAATTTTGAGTAAATTCTAAAGATGGGTTGTTTTAAAAATATCGATATGATATCTCATTCCAAAGATATGGACTATGGTGAAACAGAATATTTTTAGTTTCAGCATGACCCTTATATTAAGAGTGGCAAGGCACATGAAATAAATATGATACAACGAAATCAAACAATTTGCTGCAATGCTTTATATAATAGCAAATTATTGCTGGACTTGACTCGCGATATACCTTTGAAAAGGAACCGTTTAAGATACTCATTTCTTATACTTAGACAAAAAATTTACAGCACCCAAAATAGTTCAAGAATGTGAGATTTATATTACATATGCTATAATTACGACGTTGACTTAAAATATGATTATTTATAAATAATCATATTTTAAGTCAACGTCGTAATTATATGTGATGTACGTAACTGGCTTAACAACTGACGTCTTAACGAAATACGGTATATAAAAATATATAAAGCACATGACAGACCTGATATTTAAGAAGCCTCTTTTGCTGTTGTTTTAGTGCCGCTAAACGCATTTGCGATAACTCCATTTTACTTTTTATTTCATTTTGCCATAGTTCATTGTCACTGTATATCGATCCATTACTTTGAACCGACACAGGTCTGGTCACAAGTTCCTGTTGAAATATGTAAATTAATTATTAAATATACTTTACTTACATTTAAATTGTACGACATTTGTTAAATATTATAATAGAAAAATGTTAGTTTTGTATCGAAGAATGGTTAAAACTTCATGACCTAACTATTGCTTAACATTTTAATTTCAATCTTAACTAAGACGCTAAGCATTAAAGTAATACGTTAGTTGTGGATTTTAAAAGACACATATTATAAAGAGTCAGAAATTAGCAATCGAAATTTATAAAAAATAAATTATAATGTCAATTTAATAGGAACAAACTTGAAAGACACTGTGTTACTGCCACAAAGCCTACATTCCAAATTGTGGTATCTCTCTAATACAGGAACTTTGTAGCCCTTGTTATAATATATTTATTTGTAGAATTAGATATATTTATTTGTAGAATGATAAATAATAAACAATACAGATAACAATGTTTTCGAAAAATGAATATTACATAGTTTGCAGAGTAAATATTCCTCGTGATAGAAAATATTAACAACAAAAGTATAATGTATGAATTTTAGGCTAAATTCCTAGTGGTTAAATAGCAAACGCAGTCACACGATGAAAATTATTTTAAAATACCGATGATAATGAATAAGTAGAATGTTATGTTCGGAAAGTGCATCCATAACATGCTAGGGCTTGCTCAAATGTACAATAGGGGCAGCACACTCGTACGGCACACATCCACAAGAGACAGAAACCTGATTATCGTCGTTATTATCAGAATCTTTACTTTGTTTATTTTTCATTTCCTCCATAATAGCCACTTTTTCTACACACGAAAGTATATTTTTTCTTAACACCTCATTCAAATGATTGTTATCATTTTTAATCTCTGGTGGAAGACTAGGAACAGATTCTATTTCTTCAATGTGTAATGTAGTAGGTTCTTCATTGCCGTCATCAATAATTTCTAGGTTTTCCGCTTGACTTGTACTGTCTACTATTACTTCATTAGCCTTTAATAAGTCATGTTGTGTATTATCAACATTTTTATTACTTTGTAATGTTTTGTTTAATTGTTCATTTTCAAGGTTTGTAACTTTTTTAAGATTACTGACCACGGCGGACACGTTATCGTTACTGCATTTAGCACTGCTTGATTTATCTATATTTTGACTTTTTTCAGATATGACTTCACATTTCTCAACTTCCGTATTTACTGTTTCAGTTTGGGGACTCTCATCTACTTCCTCTACAGGGACTTCAATATTATCAGGTTTCTTATCCACCAAGATACTTTGCAGTTTTTGTTCACTTTCTTTCAGCGTCATTACCATTTGCACAAGTTCATCATATTCTTCTTTTGTGTGTTCAATAAACGCCTATGTTAAAATGGAATCAAATGCATCATCAGTATATAGACAATTTACATATCAGTATGTAGTAGTCAGGGATATGTAAATCGTATACTAATAAATATAACTACAAAGTTTGAAAGAAACATACCTCATCTTCGGAGTTACGCATTGTATCTACAAGTGAAGACGTCACTCGTATGTACTCTCGGATTTGTCCCAGACGTCGTTCCACCGCCGCGGCATCAGGGCACGCTGCGACAATGGCTTCTCCTAAAGCTCGCGCAGATTCCCTGTGAACCTGAAGACCAAACATATCAATAAACATACAATATTATAACAGAATTGAAATATATTATCATATATACTTACGTGATTGCTTTCATTGAGGTTGTTGAAGCTCCCTTGGCCCTGGTCATACATGTTGTTCATTAAATTAACAGTTTTTGTTCCAGTCCTAGAGTTTGAAACGGGTGGGGTTGTGTTATTGTTACTTGAATGACTATTTCCGTCAAAATTATTACGAGCTGAATTCAAATTTCTCGACAAATTATTTCTATTCTGGTTAGCAGCCTGAAAAAAAAATGTTTTAAGTTATAATAATGAAAATATTTTTTGAAAGGTTAGATTTTTATATCCACAACTTGGATGTCAACATATTATAGGTGTTCAATTTAGATAAATTTTAATGCATAGCAAAGCAATCTGGACTTTAAAAATATTCAATACATATAATACTTACATTAAATGGTTGCGACATATTCCCCGTCACAGCATTAGGCGTAGTGGGGTTCACAATCATCACTGCAGCAGCTGCATGGTTTGAGTGTGGAATTAATCCTGAAAATCATTATGAATTTATACTTCATAGTATACACATATATATAAGAGTATTTCAAAATAATATCTATTATTAGATACTATTTTGAAATATGTATATATGAAAAACAATATTACTATATATTTTTTATTTGGCAAAATTGACACATGGTGCCAAATATAACTACAACATTATAATATTGGTAATACAAATACAGTTTGTAATTCATTAAAAATGCTCTTAATTTTAAATAGAGTGAAAGGTTTTTAGAATAAAAGGTATTTTTAATAATTTCAGGATCAAGCTTATTTAAATACATAATATATTAAGTAGATTGTGAGCAAATTGACTGTGATTATGATAAATGGATAGACAAATACTTGAGTTATTTAATATTTGTTCCATTTTCATTTGGATGTATGGAAACCTAAAACCAATACAACAGATTGAATAATTAAGTATTATTACCGTTCTGTATTTGGTGCGCATAAGGATGTAGAGTATGTCCTGAAATGCTTGGACCAGCTACGTCATCATGCTGTTCAGATATATTCTCACGGTTCTGCACATTCAGGGGTAAAGCACGAGGCTGGGGTCTCACTGGCACAAACCTTCCAAAGCCACTCTCATAAGACACTGAGTTGTCTAGAATTATAACATGAGCAAATTAAAAAAATATTGAATTTTAATAAAGCATATTGTAGTAGCAAAGCAATTTACAAAATCAGAAAAGAAAAAATTATAACAAGTTTACTAATTGTAAACAAATTTACTACTAGTGAGTTCATTTTATTTTTTGTTCTTGTTTAATATTAAAACTGCAAGGATACATAAAAACATGAATTTATTTTTGCTTAAAATTGCCCGTTTGGTATTGCATGGTTGGTCTTTTTCTTTTATTGTTTACTTGCTGTGATCAGTGGCTTCCTCGAGGACATTATTTTAGTAAAACTTTTTTCCACTGGGAATAAGCTGTTTTTCCGGGGCAATAATTAAGTAGTCTATGTCACTCTCCAGCCTTAAACTATCCCCGTAAAAAAATCATGTCAATCCATTGGTTCCTTTCAATGTGAAAAAGGGCAAACAAATAAACAAACACACTTTCATATTCATTATATTATTTATATGGACAAGCTGTGTCTGGATTTATGCTTGATGATAATAAAATCCAGATACATCACTATTTAAAACAAATATATGTTACCCAAAATGTGCTAAATCCAGGAATTTTATAATATATTTCTTTGGAAATGTATGATGATATGAGCTAGGGTTTGATCAAATGGGTTTGAAAAATGAAAGGTTTTAATTTTTAATACTCATATTTCTGTTTCCAGAGCATAACACAAACTCTAACCTAACTGAATAACCACCCAAATTTTAGGAATTGTATAAAATTTCGGGAAACACATTTCTGATAACATATATAATTCCATTTCTGTTGCGTACAAAGGCTTAACTTTATAGATTTTAGAATATAAAATAATTCCTTACCCAAATCTGTCAATTCATGATCAGATGTATTATTTGATGGCTTTCTGGATTGGTTATAATTAGATCTTGAGTTATATTCTGACACTGGAACCCAATCTAAAGAAGTCTAAAAATATGACAGGAAAATCAGATCAAGTCTTAAATCATAGATTTACTTACCTTAATGCCTAATGAAATGACAAACTGAAGATATCTAGTTTCAACAGATACACAACAGATCTTAACACACCTTCTTCAAACTATATTTAGAAAAACAACCTCCCATATGGCAAGTAAATATGGGTAACGATTACAGTTTAACAATGATAATTTAATTATCATAAGGATGTTTTAAAATTTATTGCAAAATATAAAATTATTGGAACAATATGATGCAAAACTGATGCAAAGTTGGCAGCCAGCCAAATTTCAACTCTCTTGTATTTCTAAAAATAAGTGAGTTGTGTTACGAACAAACTTCACAGTGGCATCCACTACACATGTGCTCCACACATGTGGTGCTCAAACACACAGCATAGATTATTTATGGAAATAGAAAAAAAAAAAGAAATCTACAATAACACTTATTTATTTTAATTATATTAAAATAAAAATAAATGTTATTATTTAAAAATAAAGTTTGAACCAATTTCAGTTTTTAATTTTAATATTTTATAAGAAAGATAGTAAAAAAATTAGAGTAAATATTAAGTACCTAGTAGTATTTAGTAGTATACAAAAACATTTTTTTTTTCTATAAACAATATTTCATTTCTTTTTCACATTAAGCAAAGTTGTTTTGAAATTTATTGATATGGTTTATATAATTTTGCCGAATACAAAAGAATAATAATTTGTTGGTTTTATGGATGTTACTTTTAACTGGTACAGCGGTATAAAAAGTTTAAATAAATGACGATATAAAACATTTAAATACTATAAACAAAAAAAAAACAATTACATGTATTTGACTTATTGTTATGGATGAGGCCAGGAGTTATCAATTATCTTGTATGTAGGTATAGTACAAGCTTTACTTAATAATAAGCTTGGGATTAAATAGGATAGAATTGTGCAACATTTTTTTAATATATGAAAGGCCTAAATATCCAAAATTCATTAACTGCATTAAAAATGCAGAAAACATTTTGACATGGGATTTTTATACCTATAAGATAATGCTCTAAATGTTTTATTTTCGATAAAAAGTAAAATATCTTACCGTTACCAAGTTTGTAGTCATGTCTCTTCGGGTTGGTGTTACAGCTTCCTGGGGCACATTGCAATTGTTTCGGACTTTCGTTTTGGGGATGGTTCCCGTGTGACCTGGTTGCCGATCGTTGTGAGGAGGAGCCATAACATTTAATTAGTTCAAAATGAAGAAAGATGACAAATTACAAGCCGGTAAATCCTTAACATCCGGATAATAAATCCCAGATTGTAGAACATCTCTGATCAGATATTTTAAGAATACGGCGTCATGATGTTATAATTTAACGCACTATATAGGACGACAAAATTCTTACAATTTTTTATAAAATTAAACGTTATATGTACTTTTGATTTTTGTTTTGTAAATTATTTTTATTACACAGTCACAGAAACGCAAACGCAGTATGACATGTAATTATAAATGTTACCATTTAATATTACGATTTACCAAATTACCATGTAAAATTTGTAGCTGCCAACACCAAAACCAAAACTAACATATTTTTTTTTATGCGTGTTTTATTTTTGATTACTTAGCTACTATTTAAAATCGGCCTTAAAATGTAAACTAAATATGCATTCACATGTAAATATAATAATTCGTCACAATCATCATTGTCTCTGTTCCGGCAGACCAGTACCGGAGCAAAGCCGGGACTTGTTTGCTTCTTTAGCATCGGCCGGTTCAGCAACATTTTCACTTGGCTCGCTGCGCTGCGTTCGCTTTTCATTCACCATTTAACTTTTGTGTGGTGTCGGTTTAGTAAGCGTGTAGTAGCGTACCGAGCGCTGTGCACAACATTCTCGACTCGAAGTATGCGATGGTGAATTGTGTTCGGTGTGTGAACTCAGTGAAGTTGCGAACATTATAAATTAAATTTAATTCAAATGTAAATTATAATACACGATACGGCTAACTGTAAATATTGGAATATATGTTGCGATTTTATTCTTGGTGAGTACACAGTTTTATATTTATTTGTTTGAGAACTTAATAATACGAATAATTTAAAGCCGATTGTACAAAAACTGGTTGAGACGGCTCTCTCTTCTATTAACAAGAAATGCTGACTTAGCGCTATCCACATTTTTCTTTACTTGTAATCAAAATCATACATAGAAATGTAAGTTTTATTAAATCAAAAGCACGTTGGCAACGCGCAGTAAATGTTATAGTTTAGTTACAAGGATCCTTCGGATACCTGTTACGGTGCTAGGCGAGTAGTATCTTGTTTTCCACTTAGTATAACTCCTACTTTTCATTATACTAAAAAAAATACCACACCAGACATAAAACAAGCGTACCGACCGGCTGATATTACTGCATTACTGCAGCCTATAGACGCTTCTAATACAAGGAATAATACCCGCTGTCACCACCGCTTTTCGTAACCCAGCATTTTTCACGACCTCGCCTTGGTGACATCACTCACTCACAGGAACCTAACATAACAATCCTCACGGGTAATAATATTTCGTTGCGGTATTCTGTGAGGTGTACCCAGTGTGGCGTGACATACCCTACCTCTCTTTCGCGACAACCTACTTTGCTAATTAGCAAGGTGCCAGGGTGCATCACGTGAATCGTGTATTATTACTGAAGTACTGACTGAACCATTGATTATTTTTATGAAACTTATAGGTTATCACAACTTACACGACATGTAGGTATACTTACACGACATTTAAACTCTGATATCGAAGTTAAACTCTGGTAGCGGTTGGATGCGGAAAGCGGAGGATCGCATATGGTGGAAATCATTGGGAAAGGCCTATATCCAACAGTGGGTAGATACAGGCTGATAATGATGATGATTGAAGTTGATTTGAAAAAACAACCGTGAAGATCAAGACGAACGATTTAGTTGAAAATATATATAAAATTCTCGTGTCACAATGTTAGTCACCATACTCCTCCGAAACGGCTTGACCGATTTTTATGAAATTTTATATACATATTCAATAGGTCTGAGAATAGGTTGTTATCTATTATTTATGGTAAAACAACGTCTGCCGGGTCAGCTAGTATTTTATAAATAGGACCTTTAATAAAAAAATATTTAGTGATTCTTAAAATACAGATTACGGAATTTAGTGAGAGTTACCTACTGCGTTTGTTTTAAATAAAAAACTATAATGTCAAAAATAGACATATAGCTACTGTAGATAGGATATGATAGATAACAATAATATCTATCACATAATCACCAAAGCGTACAAATTTAGCGAATTAGGTCATTGCGTGCGGCGTACGACCCCTAAAAAATGGGCAAGTCGACTTTCTCGATACTGTATCTAACCTACTAAGTAATTTGTATGTACGTACCGGCAGCTACTTTTATTTTATTTTTAGGGTTCCGTACCCAAAGGGTAAAAAGGAACCCTATTACTAAGGCTCCGCTGTCCGTCCGTCCGTCCGTCCGTACGTCTGTCACCAGGCTGTATATCATGAACCGTGATAGTTAGACAGTTGAAATTTTCACAGATGATGTATTTCTGTTGCCGCTATAACAACAAATACTAAAAAATAGAATAAAATAAATATTTAGGGGGGCTCCCATACAACAAACGTGATTTTTTTGCTCGTTCTTGCTGGCAATTGATAACGGCAATAGGTAGACGCTTGAAATACTCACATAATATTTAGTTATAGTTATATTCACTTTAAAAATATATATTAAATAAAAATAAAACAAATATTTAAGGGGGGCTCCAACAAACGTGATTTTTTTGCCGTTTTTGTAGATAATGGTACGGAACCCTTCGAGCGCGAGTCCGACTCGCACTTGGCCGTTTTTTTTTCTCTACGTCATGTGACAGAGAAGCATATTGACCCACCTGATGTAAAGCGGTGACTATAGCTTTTAAACGTTACAACGCTTGTGCAAAGCATCGCTCACGCGTCGCCACCCCCAATGCCATCGCAGCAACTCCTTCTTTTCTGGTCACTCACCTGCAGGATCATCACTAGCCTTTGGTCTTCTGTGCAAATACCAGTCTCTTGCCAGAGGCTCGTTAGTCGATCAGCAGTGTGCACTACCACGAACTGGAGGTAATTTATTGACTAAGCTGGAGGTTTTAACTCAAACCGAAGCTTATAGCAGCAATGTCAACTGCACGTGGTACACTGCCGATTTACATATGAAGCTCTGGCAAAAGAGAGTTAGAACATGCGGTAAATATAATCAGAAAGACTGGGGAAATATGGCCACCTCGTCGAATTTCTGGAGAGTGACATGTGAAGTTTATTAGGATGGTTGTATCTACGAATATGTGGATGTAAGTATGTATGGATGTTTGTAAACTTTTACGAGTAAACGTTTGAACGGATTTGAATTAACTTGGCTTACTACAGATTAAATAATAATATAATAATATTCAGATTAAATAAGAATAAACCCTCTGAATTAATACATTTTATCACTGTCCCTACTGTGTTCATGCGAGAGATAGCAGGTAGCGGGCAGAAATCAGTTGTCACATAAAATGTTACAAGAACACGCGTAGTGTCATATAATTTTAGCGAGAAAGGGCGGGCTTGTCGGAGCAGTAGGAGCGCCGCTGCCACCACCGGCCCGAGCCAGGGTGCGCCCTATTGACCGACGTCGGCCTAAATTTGAACTTGCTCGGCTTTAATTAAAATTAATTTATACCACACCACACCTTCACTCTATTTCGTTAAAAAAAGAATTACTTAATAATACAGTAGATAAATTGCTTTATCAGTGAAGTCAGATGAGAAAAAAGTTTTATATCTAATGATGAAGGGCAGAAAAAAATCGTATAGTACGAATAATTATGTCCACGACACGTACGTAGCATTTATTATCTTATACTGGAAGTGTAAGTAAGCTTACACCTGACCTTCCAAATTTCTCAAAACGATGAATCCTGTCAATAAATACTTAATTAAGTAACTATACTGACTGGTTATTTGTTTCTCAACCCCAATACAACTGTTGCTGCTACCGTTGCTTATAAGGTTCAACATTATCATTACCTATGTCATGAAATCATTATCAAAACGAGTTACTTTTAAACAGGGGTTAAAACGATTTAAACTTCATGTTCATCATTGGTAATATAATTTTGAAAGTTATTTTTAAACCTAAGCTAAAGCTCGACACATGTTGATGATGTGAGCGGTGACGTCATATTCATACCATGAAGCACTGAACCGGTTCCACCGACGCTGTCGACCTCCAATTATGTTAATGTGGACGTGGTGCGCTCGCTTGCTCGTAAAATGTTAGGTATATTCTGCTGCTGTAATAATCATAACAGGCTCTCCCTTTATGTCACCTCACCTTATTACGAGCTCATACCGTTTAGGTCACTTCACTTCTAAATCTGTACTGTCTTATAAGTGCTTACTGCGAGTTTTTTGTCACATTTGAACGTGTTTACGTTTACAAGCCAACCAAATTGAGGAAAAGTTTCATATTGTGAATATACCAGACGCCTGTTACATATCCAAATTAGCCGGGTTGCTCACTTCAAAATGTGAGCAAGTAAGCCACACAATTTTGATAAGTAAGACGCGTCTTATAAATTCACAACATGAGAGTTCTTCTCTATTTGGTCGGTTTTCTTACGTTGACATGATCGACCGAGAAAAAAAACTCGCACTAAGCACTCAGAACCCTGGGTAGATTTTTAGTTTGCCGGTTGCAAACGAGTACCTACCTAATCTCATGGAGCTAGAGATCAAAATCACCCATTACTGCTTATAATAATATTAACTAGAGCTATTACTTTTTCAGATCATATCCTAGTATCCCCTTTATTTTATAGTTTGTCCTTTATAAGTACTAAGTACGTCGGGTGACAGACTAGCATATAGCCCGCCCGTTGTGAAGAGGTAGCTAAAAGTACGCTAGCAACATAAAGTATCGCTCGCACCTTCGCTGCCATCGCAGCAATTCATTACTCCTTTCTTCCTGATAACCTCATCACTCACAAAAATACAACAGCCTTGTAAGCCTTTAGCACAATTTTAGTATTGTTACTTGGCTGTGGTCTTCTGTGAGGAGAAGATACCTACTTCGCCAGTCAGGCAACTTACAAATTACGCTATGCCTAACCTCCCTTTGCCAAACTCTAGTTGGTTAATCAGTAGGGTGCACAACGTTCAAGCGAGATCGGCTTTTTGTTCAAAAACATTCAAAGATGATGGTGAACCACCTACACCCAAAATATTATGATCCATAATATCTGTGGTGGGTGGTCGCATACCATACTGATATGATGAGTAAATTTTAAGAGATTACAGCATGGCGTTCTTCAAGAAAGGTGTGAAGAGGTTTTTACAGGGTCGGCAAAGTGTGAGTGATACCTCTGATATAGCGAGCGTCCATAGGCTATGATGACTACTTACCATCAGGCGAGTTGTATGACTAAGCACACGCATGGTTGCCACCTTAGTTGTATAAATAAAAAAGAAAAAAATCACAGATCTCGTGCTCTACACGATTTGAAAAGGCATTGAAAATGAATCTACCAAAAAAAATTTTTTTTTCAAAACCAACTTTTCTAAAATATTTTTACATCGTTACTTTTTCAGAACATATCCTAGTATCCCCTTTATTTTATAGTTTGTCCTTTATTTTTTAGAGCCCTTCGAATTCCGCGTCTTTTGAGCTCTCATACGTCCTCGTGGCCGCACGCGAGCCGCCCGCCGCGTGATGTCACCTCGCGCCGCGCAAAACTCGCGGCTACTACATCCTCAATCGTCACCAATATCGAAAAAAGTGTAATGACCTAAAATGTTCCTTGGTTCAATACCGAGGTGCATTTTTTTCATATTTTTGAAATTCGGCCCCTCGACATATCGGAAATTTTCTGTGAAAACACGCGATTTTTCGGTCGAAACAAGTCGGTTTTTTTCTTTTCCCAAAAAAGTTTTCGACTTTTCCAAAATATTAATATACATCTTCTTAAAGCCCTTCAAATTCCGCGTCTTTTGAGCTTTCATACGTCCTCGTGGCCCTAAACTTCAGTATCACGGGCCAGTCGCACTTTCAGCGAAAATGGGGGCCTACTAGAGCGAACGAAAAAACATTTTCAAGTAATTAAATTTCTAAACTCTGTAATTATAATAAACCCTATGTTTTGAAATCAAATTCTAAAAGCTTCTTACTCTTATTTCTTCTGATTTCGTTGCGAGTTCTAAGGCAGCCGTAGTCTTTTGCCCGGGACTGCAATGAACTAATGGACATTGTTCATTGCCTCTTTTGGCCGCTATTAATCCTGGCTACACAAGAGACAGTGGTGGGAATGTGTGGTGCGCCCTCGTCTCGTAAAACAAAAACCCCATGTTTCTAGCAAAATCAAACATTTTAATAATCGAAATTATTAGTAAATAAAACGAAATATATTCTTGAGCATCTGAGCCTGAAGCTCCGATGTCGACCGTTGTTGCGTGTACTAGCAATAACGAGTTAGCTTGGGTATCGACAGTATTCCATAGTCATTACTTATATTACAGATAAAAGTTCATCGAGAAATGTTCGTTAGTTCGTTACCTATAACAGTTAAACTGTGGTTAGATGTACGTTGATGTACGTATATGGAGTCATGGACCCGTATTTCTTAAGACGTTCTCAAGATAATTGCATCGATACAGTAAGCAAAGACGCTCTGATCTCGGTACTACTTTCTTATACAACTACTAGCTTTGCGCCGTGGTTTCACCCACAGAGTACTTTGTAATACAGAACGTGGTTTCATCTTCCATTTCGACTGTTAATGGTCGTATTGTGATGTTCAATAAGTTTTCTTAGGTATTGGGCTATCAAATAAAGATGTTTTCTTTCACTGAATTGTTGAATTTAGTGTTGATATTTTTTAAAACTGAAGTAAAAAAATGCTATTTTTTATTATTTGACTTTCAAATTAACACAGTATTTCAAATTAGTACCCATCAAGTTTGTTTAGGAAACAATAATACCTACTTAAGTATTAATTGAATAATTTCACTTATTTTTTTATTACAGTTTGTATTGTATTATGTAAAATATAATAAACTATTATATTTTTAATTTTAATATTAAAATAGATAAAAAAACTAATATTTTTTCTATAAAAAAAATCCTGAAAATGGTATGTAACGAATTTGTTTTCTATTTTTGACCCCAAAAAGTAAAAATGGCAAAATTGTAGGATACGATTATTTTCATAGGATACTTGTAACAACAATTACATACGATACTTAAATGCGTATACAGTTGCCAAAATGCGGTATCTACCTAACAGACTTTTGCAAACTATTCAATAAACTTAAAAGCTTTTTTTATTTTTTATTACGCGATAGATAGGTTTAAGTTGTAACTGTACTTGTGATATAATTTTATATTACGATCATTTATACGTATACAGATTTATAGAGCCTCTTAAACTTAACTTTGAGTATGTTCTACTTAGCATAATAACGCCTATGCGTTATTATTCTAAGTAGAACATACTCAAAGTTCTGCGCTCCTGGCCGCTAGTGTTAGAATTTCAAATCTTACCTATATTTTTTAAAACATAGGAAACTGATTAAAATATTTTTGGCGGGAATTCGTGTGCTAATTATTTTAAACATAAGTTTAAAGTTATCGAACCTTTATTTTCCCAATGTGTGAGAAAAATAGAAAAAAACGGCTTATGAGCAAAGAAACGAAAGTAGACGCACATATTACACCATTTGCATAATGACGGAGGAAACGCTTTACATGCCATGACAATGCTTCGGTGCTCATCGTGAACAAGACAAAGTTCATTTTGACTTCCGAAAAGGTAGAGCTCGTGGCTCATTCCACCTAGTAGTACATATAGCATTTTCTTTATTATCCTAAAAATCTAATATATTATATGACTTACATTGATGGAGCTAGAGGAGGCTTTAATGCCCAATGGTCCTCATGATAGGTATGATAGGTTTGAACGAACGAAAACGTGTTTTGATCACAGACATTCAATTTCAATTTTGATATGTAATGGAGAATACTTTGAAAAGCAATAAATACTTTACTTTCATATAAATTGAGTTACGAAAAACTTTCGTGTACCGTACTTAGAAAACAAAGTCGCTTTCCGCGTTTGTCTATCTTTTTAACCGCTACTTAACTCTTTAACCACTCCACAAAATTTGATGCGATTTTCACTGTGATGTAAAGAATGTCTTCTGGAAGGTTTATAAAATTTATAAGTACATTAATATTATTCCAAGCATGCGAAGCCGTTCGGGAAGGAAGATAAGAATAGAAATGGTCCTGGAGCTCCTGGAGGTCCTAAGGGGCCTAAGGTGTAAATTTAGAGTTAACTCTACATTTTCTAAGTATAAATTGTTCTCGTTGGTACGCAGTTGCCCTGTCCTCGTTACATTTATAGGGTTCCGAACCTCAAAAGGAAAAACGGAACCCTTATAAGATCACTTTGTTGTCCGTCTGTCTGTCTGTCTGTCTGTCTGTCTGTCTGTCTGTCTGTCTGTCTGTCTGTCTGTCTGTCTGTCAAACATTTCTATGTCGAGAATGCGTGGAGGTATCAAGCTAAAATTTGAACTGTATACACAGGTCTACGGTCCCATGAAGTTAAAAAAAAATCAAACTGCTAAGTTTACGTAGAAAAAAGTTACGGTCGTTTATTCAGCAAAAAACGCATATTTCGGCACACTCAAAGGAATCAAAACCTATAGGGTACTTCCCGTTGACCTAGAACTATGAAATTTGGCAAGTAACATCGTTATAGACTACAAGTACAGGAATAAATCTCAAAACTATACATTTGTAAATAGATCTAAAAAAATAGGGGGTCTATATTTTTTATAGGGTGTCGAAATTTCAAATTGAAACTACTAGTTCAAATGGGGTATCATATGAAAGGGCTTGATGTACACATTGCAAAATATATTTTATTTATTTTTTTCGACGCATTATTTCTTATTTATAATGAAAAATATCAAATTTAATAATGATACTACGTACCTACGGAACCCTCGGTGGGCGAGTCCGACTCGCACTTGTCCGGTTTTTTTACATTTAGCACACAGACGAGGAGCAACGTACGGATATATGCATTGATGAAGACCTCTGTTTCAGATCGAAATTACATATATAATCCAAACTCGGCGACGAAAATACACGACTTCATCAATTAATTGTCTCCAATGAGTCTTATTAATATACCCAATAATCATAAGCAAATACATTGAGGTTATTACATCCACGTGTAGGTGATATTGTCCTTGGCTCTATAGGTGACAGTGAGTCACATCCACCTTAAAATGTTTTGCTATTGTGGCGCCATCCCGGTAGTTTCTCGTATATACCTTGGTATCTGAAATTCTCATAGATTTCCCTAAAGATTAAAAGGTCTAATATACTCTGTCGCAATCTTCAATCGGTATAATTTTGGTTGTGTGTAGATAACTTCCACAAAAATAATTTTAAGCAACAAACGGTGATATAGTGACGATGGCGTCACGACTTCCGTTCAGGGAGCTAATAAAAAGTTCACCGCCGCCAGTCGAAATTTGCTTAAACATATTTATAAATTCGTTGTAGCAGGTTTTTGTATTCATAAATTCGACCGAACATTTTGTAGTCTTAAAGAAAAATTTAGAGTCTGGTGACTCTACCTTTAAATCTGTTTAAAGCTAAAATATTAGTTGGTGTCTTAATCATTTGGTTAAGATGACTATTTTGTACAATGAGCATCCATCACTAACCTACACGTATCCACTACTGTACATAGACAATCCTTGTTAACATATGTGATCCTCTATTTTCCGCCACTTTTCCAGCCGCTCTCACTCCATCACTCGCTGTGCTACGTGCAATCTATGGATCAGCCGTCGGGTAGTCTCTGCATCGGGGTCTTGACATGTAGGATGCACTGGTCGAATCTTTGAGTCATTAACAAATTTTCAATAGGAAAATACAAATATGTTTTAAGATAATCATATTTACTTGATAAAATTTCTTAAAATTACATGTTGACTTTCGAAACTTTTGTGACTAGTTAAACCATCATTAAAGACCATGTCAGCATATCTAGCCACAGTTTTATATACTGTGATTTAGCTGTGCCCGTGTAGAAGGAACTATATATGTATATCCTATAACCTGGCCATACAAAGCTATCATAAAACCCTGAATCATGTATGTGACCGTTCTCTCATGAAAAAGCCATTAACAGACCTAAGAACTATAATTATGTTTTTAGATTCAGACCATTATTGTACCATATATATAAATATGTCTGTCGACATATCTATGTATTATGAAACGATATCAATCTTTGTTATTGACCCCTTATCTCGTCTATAGGTAATTTATATGTCATTGTTCTGTGGTATATGTATACACGTGAAACAATGTGGTCGGCCCAGTTGTTCGCGGCGTGACGGCGAGAACCTCTTATCGGCAAGACGCACCCACCGCCACTCTCCCTTGCGTACCGTCGGCGGCACTCGTCGTCACGCCTCGACCGGACACGGCAACATAAGTTCAACGAACTTGCTAATTCACCACTATTCTATAAAAGAAAAACTTGACTGACTGATATATATCCACGTCGCTCTACCTCGTGTTTACGGTCAAAATCAACGCGCAACTAAATGGGAGAAACTTAACATTTCTAACCGTAAACACAAGAAACCTCTATGGTTGCAGAATTTGGCTGTGGTCTTCTACATGGTACTTGAGGTACCTACCTACTTCCCCTGTCTGGCAGCTTATAACTGAAATGTGATGCATGTGCTCGACCCACTAGTGATTGAAGATGCTGTATATTATTTTTGTGACAAATGGAACCTCAGCAGTTATTCAAAAAGAGGTATAAAGTCACATTTTCACGTAAGTTATAATTGACTAACTACAAATTTATTAATTATAATCGATTTTTTTTTATAATCAACTAATCGATTTTTTGGAATTGTAACATTTTAGTTATTGATTCAAATAGAGTCAATAACTAAAGTAAGTATAGGTATATCGTGTTAAAAAAGGAAAAATTCTCTAACTTATACCTCAGATGTACTGGTTGTTCTATTCCTGACAAGAGGCACTGTGGTGTTAGGAGCGGAGAGATCAATCATCATGTGAGAGATACTCCTTGTGTTCTATGCAAATACCTTTACAGTTTAGTTTTCAGTCTCTTTTGGAATTGGTTCTGTAGGTGGTTTTCAATGAAATAAAAACGAAATATTATTCTAAATATCTACGTAACTATTCGCTTTTGTAAGAAATGAACAAATAAATCGACAAGCAGCATAAATTTCAATATTTTCCGTCAGGATCCGCGTTATGCGGTGGCGGCGTTATCCTTTGATTATATGTATTTGGAGGTATATTAAAATTAAAATTCAGGGCAAAAAAATAACATGTCGCCAATCTGATGAGTGACATGTGAGTGATGAGTTTCCCTATGTTCTGCCTTTTCCCAGCATGAATATTAAGTATTTTAGTATTCGTCCTACGACAAGTAAAGGAAGCGACAATAGCATGTTTCGTTTGTTACTTGTTTGTTACTTAAAAATGTGTCGTTATTATACATATGTTTTTATTTCTTCTGCTTGTTGTTTTGTTTTCTAGTTCTCGTAACTGTCCGTAAAAAACGTTCATCGTGTAAATAATTGCAAATTACTTGAGTCGTTTGCAATATCGTATTTTCCGCACTTGTATCACAATTTACTTTTGATAAATTCAAGTCCATAAAACGAACTGCCTGAATCACCTAGAGAGATATCAAATAAAATCAATTTCAAAAAGAAAATCCATGTTTACTTTCATACGATTTAACAAAGAATTGTTATCTTCCAATATTAATTTAATAAGTACCTATCTATTTCTATGTACGTTTATTATAGCGATATAGTGATATACTTATTATGTAATGATTGTTTTATTTGATGCAGTAATATCATTTTTAGGGTTCCGAACCTCAAAAGGAAAAACGGAACCCTTATAAGATCACTTTGTTGTCCGTCTGTCTGTCTGTCTGTCTGTCTGTCTGTCTGTCTGTCTGTCTGTCTGTCTGTCTGTCTGTCTGTCTGTCTGTCTGTCTGTCTGTCTGTCAAACATTTCTATGTCGAGAATGCGTGGAGGTATCAAGCTGAAATTTGAACTGTATACACAGATCTACGGTCCCATGAAGTTAAAAAAAAATCAAACTGCTAAGTTTACGTAGAAAAAAGTTACGGCCGTTTATTCAGCAAAAAACGCATATTTCGACACACTCAAAGGAATCAAAACCTATAGGGTACTTCCCGTTGACCTAGAACTATGAAATTTGGCAAGTAACATCGTTATAGACTACAAGTACAGGAATAAATCTCAAAACTATACATTTGTAAATAGATCTAAAAAATAAGGGGTCTATATTTTTTATAGGGTGTCGAAATTTCAAATTGAAACTACTAGTTCAAATGGGGTATCATATGAAAGGGCTTGATGTATACATTGCAAAATATATTTTATTTATTTTTTTCGACGCATTATTTCTTATTTATAGTGAAAAATATCAAATTTAATAATGATACTACGTACCTACGGAACCCTCGATGGGCGAGTCCGACTCGCACTTGTCCGGTTTTTTTTTTCTTTTACTTGAATAGTCATTCAGTATATCTATTTTCTAGACCTTATTTTCTCTTCAACTTATTTTCTTTTCAGCTTTGAATCCAGATTCGTGAATTTCTGTTATTACCAAAGGTTGATTGGTAGAGAATGCTTTTAGCGCCTTTTGTGTCTGCTTTTTGTACCCTTATGTAATATTGGGGTGTAACTGGCTCTCCACTGTCTTTGAGCTAAATCCAACCTTGCCTGCACGTGGTGCACCCTGTTAACGACTAACGAGAGTCTGGCGAAAGATAGGTAGGGTGAGCGTTATTGTAAACCTTGAGCAACTCTTCCTTGAAAGGAAGGAGTTGCGGGGCTAGCTGCGCGCGAGCGATATTTGCAATATGTTGCTATTTGCAAGCGTTTATATGGTGACGGTAACCGCTTTACACCAGACGGGTCGTATGCCAGTCTGCCACCCGACCTAGTATAAAAAAACAAAGTTTAAGGAAATAAATAAAATAATTTATTTAGTAATCATTCAAAAAAGCAATAATAATCATTATTTATTATTGCTTTTTTATACAACGCCGTTTAACAAACAAGCACAAGGCTTGCTTAAGCAGTTACCGTAGCCATAAACGCTTAAACGCGCAAAACACTATAAAGAATATAATGTATTGGGTGATTTTTGTTATAGATATCAATTTGAGTTGATGACATTACTACGTTATTGTTATTACTTATTAGCATCAAGTCTGTATATAAATAGAGGCAAGCGCGTGCTTATCATGAGAACTTTAACATCTGACAGTGAACGGGGTGTTACGGTGTGAATAGCAGTACGGTAGTACTATACTTATTCTCTGGCAGGTCATTCATAAACTTAAATGGGTACCAGAGGGTAGCAGAGATTGTTTACCCTCTTTCAATAAGCAGGAAAGAAACAAAGGGTAGTCTGATTGCGTCTCTTTGTCCCTATTTGAAGCCTTTTTATGCTTTGGGCATAGAAAGCTGAAATTTAGCACAGTTTCCTTTTTCATAATGTATCCATAAAGGCAGATTTTTAGAAATTGTCAAAGTAAGCCCCCACACACACGAAGTAAGCTCGTTTGTTATAAGACCTGTAAGACCATATCTGATGACTACCATATCACTAAGAATCAATAGATCATTAACACTAAATAGAGTCTTCAGGCTGATATCCACCTAAACGTGTTGTGCGTGACTAGAAATTGAAGGGAAACATTACTCATTGATAAAATTCAGAATCAATTGTATCACTCCATATATGAGGTCATCGGTACCATGCCCTTAAACACTACATAAAACAAGAGCAATAATTCCGACTCGCTTTATAGCGACACAGATCAGCTTCATTAATGATTCTAAAAGCGGAACTTTACATCATTCTATTAAGTTATTAGTATCTGCGAGCGGAGCGTCGGATCGCGCAGGCGTCGCCGACGGTCGCCGTCTCACAACACGAATCGGCGACGGCGACAGGCCTTCACCGTTTATAGCGGTGACGACATCACACACTCCCAGTGGACTCGTTCTTATTTTTCTCTCGACTGCGACTCGATAAGGAGGGTATTGTTTTCACCACTATATCAGAATGTCATCGATCATTAATATTGCAACATACTCGGCCGGTCTCATCCGGCAGCTCAGAGCTTCATCCTATTATCTAAGCAATGATTGCAACTGCTGATTTAAAGCTCTGCCGCTGAGTGTACGTATATAACTTTTTTTTTTTTTTATACTACGTCGGGTGGCAGACAAACATACGGCCCGTCTGATGTGAAGCGGTTACCGTAGCCATATTAACGCTCGCAACATAAAATATCGCTCGCGCGCCGCCACCCCCGCTGCCATCGCAGCATCTCCTTCCTTTCTGGTGACCTCACTCACTCGCAGGAACACAACAGCTCTCAAGGGAACCGTTATTTGGCTGCGGTATTCTGTGAGGTGGAGGTACATTCCCCAGTCGGGTAGCTTACAATTACGCTCCCTACCTCTCTTTTCGCCAGAGCTTCGTTTGTCAGTCAGCAGGGTGCACCGCGTGCAGATGAAGTTGGCTTTGGTTCAAAGATGTTGATGAACCACTTACACCCCGAACTTATTATTAATATAACTTGATATATCGGGAAAATCCCCAGCCATAATTCCATCCCCCTATTTTTCTAATAAGCCTTCTATCGACCACTGACGGTCATTATAGGTATTGAGCCCCTCATTCTCGTTGTCGGGCATTATGTGAAAGATTTGCTTAAAGTCATCTCATAACTCTACAGACTCTACCAGTCTAGTTCTTGGGGTTAGATTTAGTTTTGCATCAGGCAGATTCAGGCAGGTCGTATGTTTATATGGCCCCAAAGTATAGTATAGTATTTATTTCTTTGTTATCTCATATTTAAAAAATGTAAAAAATAAAAAATGGGGCACCCGTCGATAGCTGGGCGAAGGCCCAAGCTACCGGTAGTCAGGGCTCCAGAGTATCTTATTACTATTATAATGACCGATCGACTATGTATCTGATCTTTCCTATAATGCCTTTGTGTATTATTAATATAGAACCATTAGAGCCAGTGATGTCACTGCATCGTCACCATCCATTTTATTTACGCCACTCCCTTCCAGCATATCGAAAACCTTACATCACTGCGCACGATATGAATTTTGTATAATCATCAGGTTGCAGTGCAACAGTGTGATTTCGCAATGCTTTATATTTGTCATGTTTACGTAGCGTAAAACTTAAGGGGACGCCAAGATAAGCTGCCAAGACAATTTTGTATGGAGAAACTATTGCATACTGGAAAAAATATAATAATTCGTTATGTCGCTGTTAAGTTATTGTTACTCCTTATTACATTAGCTATCTGTCAGTGAAAGTCCCGTCAAAATCGGTCCAGCCGTTTCAGAGATTGGTTGGAACAAACAGACAGACTGACAAAAATTGTAAAATAAAAATATATGCAGCGGGTATACATCAGCATTTAGTAAAAAAATCTATACACATGCTCCAATTTTTTTTATGTGTATAGATTAACATAAGTATTCCACAATATCAGATAAAAATATTTTGAATTTACAAATAACGTGGTTACAACTGAATTTTTGGTGCTGTTTAAGTTGGAATTTTGTTTGAAGTCTCATATAAAATTTTAGAAAATGCCTCTGTATATACGTTAATAATAAAAATAAAACACAATCACTTATGTATTATATTTTACGACACAAATGGTTACGAACTGCCTCAATTCACTATTGCGCTGGGTTTTACAGTCCCCTTAAGAAATGAAGCTATGAACTCACAGCTCGTTCTACTTTCCATCATTTCAGTGTTTTATCGATTCAGTTAACGACACAAACACAACACGCATTATGGGGGAGTATAAATGTGGCATGTGGTTGTATGTGTACATGTGAAGCATGAGTTACATAGTTATACACCGACTGCAGCACAAATAAGGATATGAAAATATGAGTACAAGAGGTTGCTTTCGGATTTGTTCGTATTATTTAAATTTAGGTCATCATCATCTTTGAGCCAAAGTTAACCTCACCTGCACGTGGTGCACTCTGCTGACAGACAAACGAAGCTCTGGCTGTTTAGCCAGAGCTTCGTTCTGCCTCTTACCTTATAAATACGCTGTTTTTACAGCGTATTTATAAGGTAAGCGGCAGGACACATTGTATTCACAAGCTGTCCGACTTACGACATATAGAATAGTGCAGCCAAATAGTAATCCTTTGAGGCTTGTTGTGTTCCTGCGAGTGAGTGAGTTCACCAGGATGGAAGCAGATGCTGCCTTTATGGCGTGGTTGGCGGTAACAGCTTTACAACAGGCTGGTGGTATACTTGTTTGTAGCAGTATAAAAATATCTACGCCGTAGTATAAAAAAAATATACAGGCAATTTGATCTACACTACTTTGCGTGCTTTCGCCACCAATTAGTTCATGCAAATTACTGCCGGCCGGCACCCATCCACTACCGTTAGTAGTTGCATGCGACTGCCGTGGCTGCTTTGGTCGTCTCTGCTCCAGCTGCTGTGGTCGTCTCGGCGAATCTCCAACATCTGAAACAGAAGAAACATGCGACCGCCACCGCCCCGACTGCCACCGTGGTCGTCTCTGCGACACCTGTTTCGGCTGGAAGCACGCAAAGTAGTGTAGATCAAATTGCCTGTAAATTTGACTTCCGCAAAATAACACCTGAATCAATTAACTATCTAAAAAAATATCTCGCTGCTTCGACACAAAAACATTAAGGTACTTTACCCGGTGTGTTTTTGTGTCGAAACAGTGTACTTAGTATATCAAGGAAAAACTATTCTAGCATAATCCAGGACATATTTATATTCTATCGCTATTCCAATTTTCATCAAAATATAGTAACTGTCCTGACTAGCTACCAGTTATCTTTTTCGCATATAAAGACATTTTCATCAGGTGGCAGACGGTATACGACCCGCTTGATGTGAAGTGGTTACCCTATAGCCATATTTACGCTCGCAAAATGAAACATCGCTCGCGCGACGCCACGCCCGCTCTCATCACAGCAACTCCTTCCAGTCTGGACACCTCACTCAGGAAGGTAGGAACAAAACAACCTTGAAGTGAATTTGACTGCGGTATTCTACTAGGCTATACTTCCCCAATCGGGCAGCTTACAAAAACGCTGTACCCCACCTGCTTTTAGCCAGAGTCACTTTCGCTAGTCGCCATACCATATGCAGGTACAGTACCATGTGCAGGTGCGATTGGCTTTGACTCTAAAGAACGTGGTGAGCCACTAACACTCCCCGCTGTGCTTTTACTATCCAATTAACACTATAATATCGTTTGACACATAGTCTAAGGTCGACTACACTCTAGTATACCATAGGTGTATACTTTTTTATACATATGTATATGAGAGGGGGCTAAACGAGCATGTGGGTCACCTGGTGGAAATCAATCACCGCCGCCCATGGAGATCAGCAACACCAAGGGGTTGCCGATTCGTTGCCAGCCTATACTTCTTCCTTTCTTTCTTTCTGGTGACCTCACTCACTCGCAGGAACACAACCTTCAAGGGAATTGTTATTTGGCTGCGGTATTTTGTTAGGTGAAGGTACTTTCCCAGTTTCCCAGGAAGCTTAAAAAATACGCTGTGCTCTACCTCTCTATTCGCCAGAGCTTCGTTTGTCAGTCAGCAGGGTGCACCATGTGCAGGTGAGGTTGGATTTGATTCAAAGATGTTGATGAACCACTTACACTTATTTTACAATTACACTAAACTACACTATACTATGATACGAGTATGTGGATATGGATACTTGTATCATAGTATAGTGTAATTGTAAAATACTTTAAACAGAGGCTTCAGCTTCTGTTCAGCCATAAAAACTTATTGTTTTTGGCCTTGAATTGGAAGCTAATGAGATTGATTTTTTATCAGCCATCGTCACATAATAGGTCTACCGTGGAGTGTTTGAGAACTCTGATCTGAATCTCCTAATATAATCAATGATTCGTAACATTTCGCATTGTTACTTTGACCACAAAAAGCAGCGATAAAAAGTACAGGTAGGTACTTGTATTATCTGTGAGGTCAAACACGTGCGTCAATGTAACGGTCAAGTCGGTCGTGTTTTTATTGGTTACTAGCTCTTACTCGCGACACAGCATAGTAATACAACTATGCTGTGCTCGCGACTTCATCTGCGTGATTCCAATTTTAACTGTTGAAATGTAATTTTTATTTTTATTTGAATTTAAGAAACGTTTTCAAAATAAAAATATGTTATAAACCTCTACATTCCAGTGATAATCCCATCAAAATCGGATTAGTTGTTGAAAGCAAACTGTTTTATTTTGTGTTTGGTAGTAATAAAGAACTTGATGACTTTGATGAGGCAATTGTCAAAATATACAACATAATGTATTTTTTAGAGTCAGACTCATGCTTGCGCATTTTACTATATGTGTTCACCCTCTTTGGGGTTGAATATCGAAAAATCGTGAAACACGGTGTTTACTTATTTTCTTTTAGGACTACATTTACAAAGCTCCAAGCCGAAATGCCCATTTAATATTTTCCTCCATACAAAGTTTAATACTTCTTTTTATCGCTTATGAGATCGAATTTTAGAAAATATTGAATTAGAGTTTTATTCATCATCATCATCATCAGCCTGCATCTACCCACTGCTGGATATAAGCCTTCCCTAATGCCTTCCATCAGATCCATCCTCCGCCTTCCGCACCTTCCGCATCCAGCCGCTCCCAGCCGTTTTCTTAAGGTCGTCGGACCATCTAGAAGGAGGGCGCCCAACACTTCGTCGTCCTATGCGCGGCACTCTAATACTCTAATACCTTCCTCCCCCATCTGCCATCACTTACTCGGCAGATGTGACCGGCCCATTGCCACTTCAGCTTACAAACTCTGAAGGCTATATCGACAACTTTGGTTCTCCGTCGAATTTCTTCGTTCCGGATTCGATCCCGCAGAGAAACCCCGAGCATAGCCCTCTCCATCGCTCGCTGCGCGACCTTTAGTCACATTCATAGTAAAAGAGTTTTATTAAATTAAGTCAAAGAGCAATATCACGAAGTTCCAAACAGATCTGAGCACAAACAATAAAGTTAGATACAAACGGTGATACTCTTTTTTACATGTAAATTTCGTACAATACCTTTTTAGCATTTCCTATACGTCTCAAAAGGAAGCCACGGTCCAAATATCACGTTTCTAGCTTCAGTAGTTTTGCCTCGGCGTTGATGAATCAGTCAGTCAGGATATGTTACATAGACATATTATATACTTATAATATATAATAGATAGAGTTGATATCTACTGCTACTGGATTCAATCTACGTACATATACACGTCTACATATAATATTGTCTCTAAATTAATTTGAGCGAGATTTTTTTTTGTGTGTGTGATAACTATCGAAACATTAAATTAAATTCATTTGAATACAAGAGTGTTTTTATACAGTTTTTATGCCGTTATGCTGTTCCCACGGGACAGCGGAAACAGACGGAGCCATAGCGAAGTGAAACCGTACGAGTATTTAGCTAAGTAGTTTTATAAATCTGTGATCAATTCTCATTGTGATCTAAGTACGCTAACTTAAAAATCAAAGTATCTTAGGTTGTATACGTGGGAAATATAAGTAGGTGGATTGAAAGTATGTCAGTTGGAATAAAGAAGTGCGGTATCGGCACAATATGTGTAATATTTATTAATAGGTACTCGTATGTACATTCGTAGATCAATAAATAATGTATAGGCTGGAATAATGTCGTTCGTTCACACTGAGTAAGAAAGTATTATTATGCAACATGGTTATAACTATTATATTTTTTATAATAGAATTAAAAAGTTGTTAATTTGTTACATTGTATCTACTAATAATTAAATCATCGATGCAGTATTGCATCTGACTATGACTATTATTCATCCGCTCCCATGACATGATTCATAAAAAGTAAAATCATCATGGTTAATAATTCACGATAAAGTGATGAGCTGTAAATCATTAGGTACTCGTAAATGCATTATTCAATTACGCATCAGAATCGAAACGTTATGTGACGTTATCATCTGCTCAGAGCAGTCAATTAACTAATCAGCAATACAGTATTAAACATGTTTTGCAACAGTAGATAATTTCTAAGTTAAGTCGACGGGTAAGTCTACTGAGATAGTTTTTGATGTAAGTTGAGCTTTAGATATAATCAACATCGTCATGATTTATCAGCCTTTATCTACACACTGCTGAAGCCTTCACCAATGCTTTCCACCAAATGCGACCCTCCTCTTTAAGTCATTACAGAACTAGGACTTCTTCGCTAGCTTTCTTTATGTCCTGAATAATTATTCTCACAACAACATCGTTGACCCACATTGCGCCCCAAAAATTTATTATTAGGTTAACTTAATTATCTTAAATACACAACATAACCAATCAATTTCGCGCCAACTCCTACTAACTGAAGGTTTTTTTTATAACGTATTTTTTAATGAATGAGACCTGTCTGTTTTATATTATTTAGATATTTAAAACAAGATATCAATATCTAAAAAGACAGCATAGCCCTAATTATATAACTATATTTTAACGTGATCACATTCATAGTAAAAAAGTTTCCCGCTGGCTTGAGTATTCTTTTTATCTGCCTATAATTTAAAAAATCAGACGGAACAAATTCCAGTAGTGTCGATAGCCAGATTCATTTCATGTGAAGACCTACCACAAAAGAATAGGGTAGGAATAAGTATAGACACACACTCTGTAGATGTTGAAATAAAATGTGCCAACTTCGACCGTTTTCTGCAAATTTACGAGATACAATTACACAGAATGTTTCTTCAATTTTTAAAATAAGTACTATATTTTCTATAAATAAAATAGGGGGCTTACGAACAATAGTAGCATTTAACGCGATGCAAAAGGCAGCTTACTTACTACCTAGTAACTATTCGAATTTATTCGGTTTTATATTGACATAGCTGTCGTACAGATTTTTGATTCATCCTTACAAAATATGTTGTATGGATGAATGAATGATATGAATGCATTATCGGGAAAGCAATGGGAATGTCCAATTGTGATTTTCAATTTATCACAGTATCTTTATTAAGATGGGCAGGTATCTTTATTAACTGCAGACTTTGCCTTCATCTAATGTAGGTAATTTGCTAGACCACACCACATTTCGTTTGGCTACATGCCTCCGTATCGGGGCTCTTTGCCTTGTCCCTCATCGTGGTCACGCCGTCGATCAATTTGGGCACCACGGTCTTTCCTGTCCTAGAAGTGCAGGACGTTTAGCACGTAATGCTGCCAGTATTCTTGGTACGTTACCAACGGGCAACGATTTGGGGGATTATTTTTCTTATATTTTTTTGTTTTATTACATTTCTTCCTTTTTTTCTACCTCTTTGTAAATATTCTGCTCGATTTTAGATTAGTTTTAGTTTAATGTAATTTTAGAATATTTCATAATTATCAACTAATTTTATTTTGCAAAGTGACATAAAAAAACTAATAGTGTACTGTGACGTCTTAAACTAACGTACCGAAAATAAAATGTGTATTGACTCTATTATGACTGGTTACTAAAGCTATAGTGGATGTTACATCCCAGCTCTACACAAAAATGCACCTATGTCGTCTTTTTTCCATTTTCCAACAATCTTGAAAGTCTCGTTAATCGATAGCATAGCAGACAGATTGAATGATGGTGTTACTGTACTCTATGCGACGATTCAGATCTTATTTTTGATTCAGAACCTAGATTTCGATTAAAATTTGTGACAATAATTTTCAGCTTAGTCGGCAGAAGCCTAAGTTTTTACCAGCTAAGAGTGCTTCCATAATGATCACAATAACTTTACAAATATCTAACAGGTATGTGTGTGAATACGAAGCAAACCACCAGTATCATTTCTCGTACACTTATTTTACAGTACGGAGAATTGTGACCAGTAACCAGTCTCTTTAACCAACTTCAATAAAAGAAAGAGACGCCATAATATTTTTTCTGGATGAACCGATTTTGATATTTATTTTATTTGAGAGCTGGTGGTTCTCAATTCTCATGTATTAAATTTGATCAAGTTCATAACTTTAATGTTCATGACCTGATAGTTTATAACTTTAATTGTCTTCGATCAATAAAATTTTCAACGACAATCAATAAACAATCTAAAGCTCGGTATTGGGAATAAAAAAAACCGTCTAATATGATAGCCTGGGTTTTAATTCTGCAACGTTACGAACATCTCTGCAAGCTACCAAACCAGTTTTGTAAGCTGATACACTCAATTCGCTTTAGAAAACTTGGTCAACAATTGATTCAGACTTTTATGTCAATTAACTTATATACCTACTTTTATTTGAGTTGTGCCTTATACTTAGTTAATCCTGAAGAATTATGTTTTCATTGTTAGTACCACGTTCAAAGCCAATTTTTACTTGGGATTTTGTTGTACAAAAAGAGTTCGAAGAAAAAAGCATCAAGTCCGCATCGTGCGAAATCTTAAAAATTGGGTAGAGTTTTCGATGAATACTCATAATCACTATTTGTAAGTTTGTTAGTTTTTCACAATTGCTATACCTATATGATTCACGAGATTCACCAGTATGAAGACCACCGTCAGAAAGGTTTCATGTGATAATTAATGAACATTTGGCGAAAATTTTAATGAGTCGGAGAAAAAATTGTTACTTATTGAGTTTGTAAGAAATGATAATAATGTATGGTGAAATACTTCCTCTTAAAGAAGTTGCGATTTTTACTATTTTCTGACAAAAAGAATGCTTAACCCGTACGAAGCCGGTCGAAAATGAGTTTTTTATTTTATTTTAGACACATTTTGAAACTATAAATATTTTAATACTTTAGTAAGACCTTCCGAATCCAAAGGAATGGTATCATCCTAGTTAAATTGAATTAGTAAAGTTATGTTTTGATTATGCCAATTTAACTTTACCTTAGTTTAAATTTTTAGCATTTTATAATTTATCATTGAGAGAACCCCTCTCAGAATTAGGTGCTTTTCGACTTAATACGATTACGACGGAAAGTGATTCAATTGCATTAAGAATGTATAAAATTCCAATCTATTGGCGGCGTGCCACAGCTGTCGTGTGAAAGTTTGGGACGATCGTGTTTATGTTTACACAAATCGTAACTTCGTAACCCAGATATTGTGTTGACTGGCCCCGCATAGTCGACGACTGTTGATTGAACTCACGCGTATAATCCTGTGTCGTAAGAATGCAAATGTGTTTTTCGTTGTTTCTCATTATTGTGCCCTATTATTGTATGCCTCTAGTTTGATGTTCCATTTCTCATATCTATTTTAGTATGATGACTGCAGCACCTTGACCTAACCGGTTATATTGTTGTTATATCATTGTGTGACAACATCATTTGTCATTGCCTATTACTTGGATAAAATAATTACTGGGTGTTTTGATAAAATTGTTTGTAGATTGCAATGAGTGAGCTCGATTGTTTTTTTCGTTACTTTGAAATTAATTAAAATATTATGAGATATGTTTCACAAAAGTTCAGTTTTTGTTATATAAAAAAATGACATTTTAACAGACCTAAATAACAACCTATGTCTTTAAAAAGTGACATATTAACACATATTGTTTATAGCAAAGAAGATTGACCACGGGCAGTAGGTACCTCTCTACCTACTCTTAGATTATTTACTATCATCACTGTTATTCTTCAGCTTTCTAACTTAATCATATAGTCATCATTAAACATAGTCAATCATTAAACATACAGATCTAGGCTAAAAAGAGTTTACACTTTTTAGCTTCGATTTGAATAGAGTATATGGACTGCTAAGCCACTAGATAATATGTTACCGTAGTACTATTAGTACTTATATGGTCAAAAGTAATCTAAAATCAAACGTCTTTTATATCTTAAATATCGCTGAACTCCGGAAAACAATACCCTTCAAACTTTCTAGAACGTATCTAGTGATGATATAGAACTAAGTGAAGGTTATTTAGTGATGACAAAACAATTTTATTATCAGTACTTTTATTCATACATGAATGGGCAATCTCCTTTTGTATAAGTATGAACACCTTACATTACGGGATCGACTTCAATACGGGGAAAAAAATCTACGCCTCCATAAAAGCAAATTGAAATAAATTGTCGGACTTGCTGATTGCTTTTGTAAGGGCGAGTCTTTAGCGGCAAAACTGTTTTGCGATAGGTATCGATCCAATAGTCGATGAGTTGACTATTACCTTGTTCTTTATGCAGGTGTAGATTTGCATAGTTGCAGTGTTAGAGGTAATCAAAATATAACACACATATATATTTAATAAAACTTAACATATTTATTTACGTTATAAGTATGTTGATTTTGATTAGCCAACGGTAATGTATAAAAAAATCGGTACTATCTATCCATAAATAAATAAATATTCCTAGACAACTAATCAAAGTTTGTATGGGTTCTAGATAACTGATAAATGTTCTTAGATACATTTTTTTTTGTAAATATATAGCTGCATATACTTAATACATAGAAAATGCCCTATACAAGAAAAACAAATGTTTGTCTTGTATGGAGATAGTACCCACGACCTCAGAGTCAAACTAGCTATTCGGCAAATAGCAATCAAATCCCATTTGATCAAATTGTATTTTTAGCTGTTCGAATTTATGAATTATTTGACCCCCTAGAATATGTACAAATATCGCAAACTTTGAAAATCAGTAACTTGTATGTATTTACCTTTAATGACCATCTCAACATAATATTAAATATGTTCGATTAAGTGGAATTATATCGAAATGTAACGGAAAATTACACAAACTAAGAATGTTATTTTGCTAACAATTAGAATTGCCAATAATTAATAAATGAAATTAAGTAGGTATATAATTTTTAGTCGATTCACAAATTCAATCTCGATTCCGTCAACTTTTGTTATTATAGTATAATTGTATTGTAATATAATAATAATAAAACAAACTACCTAGGGGCCGTCCATTAATCACGTGATGTTTTTTTTTTGCATTTTTAACACCCCCCATCCCCTTGGTGATACTTGGTGATACTTGGTGAAGTTTAGGTCTATACCCCCCCCCCCCCCCCCCTCTAAAATCACGTGTATTTTGTCATGAAGAAAAGGATGCTGCCTTTTTCCATAATATGTGGCATAGAAGTCATCATTAATAGTCTGTATGCGCAGGGAGTTGTAGGCCGTCATCGTCTTCAATTTCCTTCATTTACTTCAACACCCCGCTTTTCGGTTTAGAAATTTGTCAAAAAATAAATACACGTGATATCTTACTATACCCCCTCTCCCCCCTTGTGATATTTCGTGATTTTTACCGAACCCCCTCCCCCCTCTTTCGAGCCTCACGTGATTAATGGATGGTCCCCTATACCGCTCTAAATATAATTCTAAATTAACACACTAAAAATAACGGCATATAATATTTTATACTCAATACTCATAATTAATCAAAAACACTTTTGATTGCAAATATCAGTCAAAAGTGGTTTTGACTAAATACGTTGATTAGACTAAGTTATACTTGTGATTAAAAAAAGCCGAGTGAGCGCAGCGAGCGACGCTCGACTTGCTTTTGGAGAGGGAGTTTTGACTAACATCATATCTTATCTTATCTTAGAGTGGGTCCAGTGCTGCAGCACCGGTGACACGTCGACCCTCATGGATCTTTTGTGTTCTCGCTAATCCTTTAGTCACTCTCCCCTGCCTGTCTGGAGACATGTTCCATGTACTTCAGTATGCCGCTTATAGGGAAGACCCTGTAGTCCTCCAGGTCCGGGTATGCCTTTCCTAGGATTTCCATTCGTTTGCCCGCTAGGGCGTCACATTGACACTTTAAGTGTTTCATGGTCTCGTTAGACTCCTTGCATGTTCTGCACTCTGGGCTCTCAATAAGTCTCATTTTGTATAGGTGTCCGTGGTAGGCATAATGGCCCGTCAGTGCCCCAAGCATGAGACGCATCCGTTTCCTGTCACATTTATGTACATGTTTGTAGCAATTCACTGTACCTTCGCCAATGGTTTCCTTGGAGTGTAGCATTCCCCTCATCTCTCCATTCAGCCTGATGCCTAGACTTCGCTCTGCCATTTATAGCCTCAATTACTGTCCCATATGAGAGACCTACAAAAGGTTCAGGTCCTAAAAAGTTTTTGCTTGATCCCTCCCTTGCCAGTTCATCAGCCCTCTCATTGCCCTCAACTCAATTATTTCTGCCCAGTTTATTAAGGGCATCCATACCCACAAGAGTTAGCCTAGATTCCACCCTGTCAGAGCTCAGGGCCATAAGAGCTGCCTGGCTGTCGCTGAGAATATAGATGTACTGATTTGCGACCCTATTTTCTAGATTCATTTTCGCACAAGCAGTTATGGCATACATCTCAGTTTGAAATACAGTAGCGTATTACCCCATACTCTGGCTGTGTTGTATGTCCTTAGAGAAAATACCTGCTCCTGTACCTTCTATAGTTTTGGACTTTGACTTACATAGGAGCGTCTAGACTCCAGGTATTAAACTGTCTGAACTTCAAATCAGACAAAATCACTTTTGACTAAAAACGGCAGGCGAAACCACTTCTGACCACAAAAAGAAATTACATAAACTGTTTTTGACTGGTTATGAGTTTTGATTGTAACATATATACATATTTCCCACATAATAATTTCTTTCTTTTCTCTTAGTAGATAATTAAATATGTATGAAACTAATAAAATACAGAAATATCGTTGGGTTGACCTATCGCCGCCGCCGCCCTAATTGGACGATGGCGTCATCCGCGTGCCAAGGAAAATATGTAGTTCAACTAGTGTCTGCCTGCGCCAGAAAAAATAATATAAAAGAAAACTAAGGGTGCGAACGGAAAACGGACAACATCGTACATAGGAACATAGATTCTTCATCATGTCATGTATATGACATGATGAAGAATCTATTTAAACGTATGTACGATTCTTATCTCTCATTCACGGGCTATTCCTTCTGTTTTGAGAATAAATAAATTCTTTGCTTTTTTTTTAAAAAAAAAAAAGATGTGAAATTCATATAAGTAGATTTGACAAAAAAGGATTATGGTTTTTCCGTTTTAATCATTGTTTAACTGTTTTATTGTGTAACTGTAACTGGTGGCCCATACAACAGAACTAAGCGTCACTCAGACAACACGTCATGTGTGTTAGTACATTATATTGGGTGTAAGTGTAAGTGGTTCATCAACATCTTTGAACCAAAGCCAACTTCACCTGCACGCGGTGCACCCTGCTGACTGACAAATGAAGCTCTGGCGAAAAGAGAGGTAGGGAGCGTAATTGTAAGCTACCCGACTGGGGAATGTACCTCCACCTCACAGAATACCGCAGCCAAATAACGGTTCCCTTGAGGGCTGTTGTGTTCCTGCGAGTGAGTGAGGTCACCAGAAAGGAAGGAGATGCTGCTATGGCAGCGGGGGTGGCGGCGCGCGAGCGATATTTTATGTTGCGAGCGATATTGTATGAGTATTAATATGGCTACGGTAACCGCTTTACATCAGGCGGGCCGTATGCTTTTCTGCCACCCGACGTGCGGTGTGGGTGAAACGTTATACATTTTTTTTTATAAAAAAAAATGTATAACGTTTCCAATTTTCTGTCCGCACCCTGTATCTTCTTCTTTATATCTTTATATCACCCTGTATATTCTTGCCTCTCACTCACGAGGTTTTGTTTTGAGAAAAAAAATATAGTATAAATATAAGCTGTAAAGAAGACGAAATCAAAATACAAACTGGCCCCTATATTGTTTTATTATGTCGATGTATCAAGTACTAGATATCGTACATCCAATTCTGTCCGTCTTTAATCTTACTGTAGTGAATTTAACCAATCAATTTAATCTAAAAGAACTAATTCTAAGAGTTTTATTGCGTGACTGTATAAATTGAGATGCTGATGGTGTTCGTGTTCCCTGATGGATGGTTTTTTTTATATTGCCTTAATATTACAAAGAACAAAGCATGAAGTATTGATTCATTACTGAAGTGAAAACTTCTTTAGCGGTGTTGTGCACTTTTTGAGATGGGTAAAAAATGTTAAACTCGCGTCAAGACACGTGGCCTGATCGAAAATTCGTAAGACGGCGCTGCGTAGTAGGAGCGGAAATGAAATCCCCCTCTCTTTCTACCGCGCGGCGAAAATGTATGCCTGCTCCTGCTGTTTATTTTTAATGTAATACTTATAAATTGTCATGTTTGTGTACGATAGCGCAATAAATGAATATTGTATTTTACCACATCAATAATAGATATAGATACTTTTATATTGATAAATAAAGCAATTCATGCGAATTTATTCCATACCAAAATATTCAAAAATGCACAACGTTAGTGTTCAGTTTTCACTTCTGCCGGCACTACCATAGTGCAATCCGTGTTTTTTTTGTCCCTTTATATTATAAGTTCTGTTCTTGTTAAATAAATTATAAATATTAACTTCATGAATATGAATATTAAGTAGCGTAATACAATTCATCATCATTTCAGACAAAAGACGTCCATTACTACACATATATGCCATAACGATCATAACATATCATCATAACGATCGGTTCTGCCGTCTGCAACGTTTGCATCCATTACTGTACCAGTATAATAGGGATTTAATAGTTATATCAAATATGGGTTTGTACATATGAAAGTCTAGTCTAGTCTAGTCCCAAACTAAAGCAAAGCTTGTACTACAGAAAGTACTTGATAACTGATATTATAATACGTAATAACGCAAAATAACACCTGAATCATTTAACTATGATATTATAATACTTAAGCACATCTTTTTTTGTAAATACATACATATAATACATAGAAAACACCCAGGCCACAGCATAGTTCTCTCACTGTATTGTGCCCAGGCCAAGCCAAACAGACATATTCATGCACATAATCATTTGTCTCGTGCGGGGATCGAACCCACGACCTCGGAGTCAAAGTGGACATTGCTAACCCTTCGACCACCGAGCTTGTCTATTATTAAATATAGGGATAAATGATTACAGTTATACCACAAATTACTTAATAATAGTTACTATGGAAGTTATTATACGCAATACGCAGGTGAAAGGGGCACTTTGGCTAATCAATAGATGTAGCTATGCAGTTATAAATGAGTAATTAATCTTCTTTTGTCAGACCCTGTGGGCTTAGCAATAGGGGTGATAAATTAAGATTTGCCTGCCACCCCTGGCGCCTTCCATTGTTGTTGTTCCATTCCTTCCATGCCAATCACTCAAATTCTGCATTTATATGCGGATTAGAAGAAAAACACAGTAGAAGTGTTTAAAAAACCGCGTAGTTGTATTTAACATTTTGCCCTTATCTTTATTGCGATACATAATGTATCTATACGTAATTTTATTATAAGTCCACAATTTGTTCATTTGTTGTTATTTTATTTATACCACTTACGTGATAAACAATCATACGGCCTTCCTATATTTCTAAAAAACTGTTTTGTTCTAAAAATAGTCAAAGCCTTTATTTTTCATGTTAATACAACTTATAAATAAGCTTGGGATGATTGAGATTATTGTGGCGAATGATATTCTTATTAGATATATTTCATGAAATTTCTGATACAAAATAACAAAATTAGTAAAAATTACCAAGAAAAATTCAGTCGTACGTTCGTAAGTATGCAATATTGCGATGTTATAATATCTAATACTGCGGATAATTAATTATGTATCATGAAATTATTGAAATATATTTTCAACTCGGTAAAGTTTATGAATGAATTAAAAACCATTACAAGTCACGCAATGGTTTATAATTAATTCATACAAAATTATGAGATCAGAGAAAAAAGAGAATAAATAAATAAATAAATAAATAATAAATATTTTTTTCTGGACAATTTACACAGCGTCATCTAGTCCCAAATTAAGCGTAAAGCTTGTACTATGGGTACTAGATAACTGATATAATACTTAAATACATTTTTTTTGTAAATATATACATATAATACAGAAAACACCCACACCAAGACGAACAGACATGTTCATGCACACAAATATTTGTCTTGTGCGGGGATTGAACCGGCGACCTCGGATTCAAAGTGGCCATTGCTAACCATTCCACCACCGGGCTCGTCAAAATAAATGGGTTGTTAACTAATGTCTGTGGTCTGTGCGGCAGAAGGATGCGGCGGCGCCGTGAATCCGTGAAAAACATTGGAACCGTCCTCCGTGTGTCCTACGTCTGTTTTTAAACACTCAATTACACCAACGGTCTGAAAGTTGATTTGCTTGTTGTTGGTTGGTAAATTAAGCCAATTTATTCGTGCCGGCTACGATGATGCTCGGCACGTATGCGAACTCGCGAAATGTTTTTTTTTTATACTACGTCGCGTCGGGTAGCAAACAAGTATATGGCCCGCCTGATATGAATGAAGCGGTAACAGTATCCATTTAAACGCTTGCAACATGAAATATACTCGTAGATTGCGCACCGCTAACCCTGCTACCACCGCCCCAAGTCCTTCCTTCCTGGTGACCTCACTGACTCGCATTAACACAACAACCCTCAAGGTACCTAAGTGTTATTTGGCTGCGGTATTCTGTAAGATGGACGTATTTTCCCGGACGGGCAGTTTATAAATACGCTGCGCTATACCGCTCTTTTGCCGGAACCTCGTTTGTTAGCCAGCAGCACCATCCGGTGAGGTTGGCTTTGGTTCAAAGATGTTGATGAACCACTTACACATACTCGTATCATAGTGTAGTTTAGTGTACTTCTCATTGGACAATACTTCAAACAGGGACTTGATTCAAAGTTGATAAGGAACCACTGACACCCCAAATGTTTAGTTCGCCTACTAGTTGCGTTTTATGTGCGATGCGATCACATGGAGGACAACAATAGATGCTCAATAGTCATGACACCAGCGACATGTGGGCGTGTAAATAAATGGCCCTGGCCTCAATACACGAAATACTCTAACGGTAGCTATTACATTCATTAAACTGTTCGGTGCGAGGTAAAAATCTATACATCTACGTAATGTATATCACAGTATGTATATTATAATATCACAGTAACTATAGGTAATGTACAGTATGGCCGCTCGTATCGACCTCACCTCCCCTCTGAGAATCTGGAACAGTTTGTATACACACACTCATTCAGGCTCTGCACAGACGCCATTGTTTATGTAATAGGCTATTTGACTAACATTCTTTTCGGTTTGATACGTAGGGACGTCTCCATAATATAACCATAGGTGAAAGAACTACTTCGACAGCACAAAAATCTCTCGAGATATGGTCATTTGAAAATCACAATTTTTAGACTGCCCCAAAACGCTCCATACAAAAGACTACCGAATTATGACGTCACAGGTTTGTATTTTGTATGATCAGAAATTTGTACGACAGCTATGTTAAATATTACGTTTATGTGATTAGTATCATAATAAAAGTCATAGCATTTTTATTGTTTCTCCAATGGAAATATTATTTTTTTATAATTTCATACTTTTAAAATGGACTTTCCCGCCAAACTTTGATCGAGGCTAAAAATAGTCTGACTGAAGATATTAGAATGAAAGTTTGCAGATCTTTATAGTTTTGTGTATTTTAAGATATTGTTATAGTAGTTTATGAAACTGTTGCATAATAAGGGTTATTAAAATACGAGTGTGAGTTTATAACATGAGCCGAAGGCGAGTGTTATAATAGACCACATGAGTATTTTAATACCTAATTATGTGCAGTTTTATACACTACTTTATCTAATCTCATGAAATATATGATAATAATATTTGAAATACAACCATGAAGTTTCTTACCTATAAATCCATTTGCAGATCGAGCATGCGTAGTGCGCATGCGCGACGCGCCGCGCGGCGCCGCGTTCACAGATTATGTAGAAAATTTTTGCATAGTTGCAATGTTTTTGCATTGCAACCTGTTTAAAATACCTGTATCCAGGGCTGAAGCTGTATCGAAATGGTAAAAAAGTTATTTTACGATACAGTTGTCCTTAAAAGAGCTGTATCGAAATAGTAGTTTATGAAACTGTTGCATAATAAGGGTTATTAAAATACGAGTGTGAGTTTAAAACATGAGCCGAAGGCGAATGTTTTAATATACCACACGAGTATTTTAATACCTAATTATGTGCAGTTTCATACACTACTTTATCTAATCTCATGAAATATATGATAATAATATTTTAAATACAACTATGAAGTTAATTTAACAGCTATAATTCTTACTTATAAATCCATTTGCAGATCGAGCATGCGTAGTGCGCATGCCAGACGCGCCGCGCGGCGCCGCGTTCACAGATTATGTAGAAAAATTTTGCATAATTGCAATGTATTATATAATTTTGCATATATGTAATTTTGCATATGTAATTTTGCATAATTGCAATATATTATGCATTGCAACCTGTTTAAAATACCTGTATCCAGGGCTGAAGCTGTATCGAAATGGTAAAAAAGTTATTTTACGATACAGTTGTCCATAAAAGAGCTGTATCGAAAAATAACTTTTTAAATTTATTTTGATAGCTTGTGCGTAAAGACTGTCATTAAGATACTGTGTTCAGTTTTATAATGTGTAAATTTCAGTATGAGATTAGATAAAATAACTTTTTAAATTTATTTTGATAGCTTGTGCGTAAAGACTGTCATTATGATACTGTGTTTAGTTTTTTAATGTGTAAATTTCAGTATGAGATTAGATAATAGTAGTTTATGAAACTGTTGCATAATAAGGATTATTAAAATACGAGTGTGAGTTTAAAACATGAGCCGAAGGCGAGTGTTTTAATAGACCACACGAGTATTTTAATACCTAATTATGTGCAGTTTCATACACTACTTTATCTAATCTCATGAAATATATGATAATAATATTTTAAATACAACCATGAAGTTAATTTAACAGCTATAATTCTTACCTATAAATCCATTTGCAGATCGAGCATGCGTAGTGCGCATGCGCGACGCGCCGCGCGGCGCCGCGTTCACAGATTATGTAGAAAAATTTTGCATAGTTGCAATGTATTTGCATTGAAACCTGTTTAAAATACCTGTATCCAGGGCTGAAGCTGTATCGAAATGGTAAAAAAGTTATTTTACGATACAGTTGTCCATAGAAGAGCTGTATCGAAAAATAACTTTTTAAATTTGTGGCTTGATCAGAACGGTTTAGATCTTTCCGTCCCAAAAAGCAACGTGGTAATTTTTTCAAAAATGCGCACTACACCCATTGTTAATATTACATATAACAATTGTACCTTGCCCATTCAAAATCAAGCTAAATTCTTAGGTGTAGTGTTAGATAATAAACTCACAGGACTAGCCCATTGTGAACATGTTATTGCTAAATGTGAAAAGTTGTTAAATATGATGCGGTGTTTGTCAGGAGTATGGTGGGGCGCCCATCCATATTCCTTGAAGCTTCTTTACAATGCTATTATCAGAAGCGTATTGGAATATGGCTCTTTTCTGATAGTTGGAGGAAGTGTAGCTGGAAGTAAAAAACTTGATGCTATTCAATCTAAGGCACTGAGGATAATAACTGGGGCTATGCGCTCCAGCCCTATTAACGTTCTACAAATTGAATGCTGTGATCCACCGTTAGATTTAAGACGACAATATTTATCGGACAGATTTATATTCCGTAACATTCAGTTTTCTGAACACCCACTCTATGTAAAACTTAAAAGGTTGAATGAATATGTCATATCATCGCCCTTCTGGACACATAAACCATTACCGTATATCATTCAAAGTTATAGAAAACTAATTTCTATGTCCACAACAATTCACAGTTCGCCCACATTACCATTATTTACAACAAATTTTGATTCATTGATTGAACATCCAGTCATACACTTTAATATTGGATTAAATAAAAATCATGTTGAGGCTAATACTATGTTCAAAAATAAAATTGCAGATAATTACCCAAGTTACCATCATATTTTTACAGATGCCTCTAAATCATCTGAGTTTGAATGTGTTGGAGTAGGAGTTTATCACTCACAATATAACGTAGTCGAAAAAATTAAAATGCCACCTGAATCGTCAGTATTCACAGGAGAATGTTATGGATTGTTTAAAGCTTTAGAGTATATTTTAATTATGAGATTACATAAAACGGTTATTTTTACTGATTCCAAAAGCGCTCTGCAAACCATGGATAAGTACCCCTTCAAAATGAAACCGTGTTATCCCGTGATTGTTGATATAAGGAACAAATTGAGGCAATGCAAATTAAAAGGTTATTCAATAATTTTTACGTGGGTACCTAGTCATAGCGGTATCAAAGGAAATGAAAGAGCTGACTTATTAGCAAAGGATGCAGTTCAGTGCGGCGACATGTTTCCTTACAAAAATTATAGCCATGATTTAGTGACTCTGCCCAGAGCCTATCTACATGACTCATGGAGTGGGCGTTGGACAGAGAGTAGTAAAACCAAAGGGAGACATTATTATAATATTCAACCGAACATTCCATCTAAACCATGGTTCTTCAAAGTTAAATGTAATAAAACAGTTACTTCTATCATATCACGTATGCGAATTGGTCATGCTTGTGTTCCTGTCCACCTTGCGAAACTACGTATCGTGGACAGTGATACCTGTGAATGTGGGACTGATGTTGGCGATTTTAATCACATTTTCTTCTCCTGTCCTTTGTTAGATCATACAACCTTATTCGATTCCCTAGTAACACACAAAGTTCCTTTACCTACCAACATTACTTACCTACTCATGTATCCTATATTGTACTATAAATTATTATCCAATTTTATTACAAGCAATGATATCAAACTTTAAATTATTTTATTCTATATTATAGTAAATAACTCTACTGATCCTTTTCCAAATTCCGTTTTCGTCCAATTTATTATATCCTTCCTTGTTTCCCAAACTTTGACACTGGCAAAAAGTAGCAACACTATTGCCATAAGAAGAAAAAAAAAAAAAAAAAAAAAAAACTTTTTAAATTTATTTTGACAGCTTGTGCGTAAAGACTGTCATTATGATACTGTGTTTAGTTTTTTAATGTGTAAATTTCAGTATGAGATTAGATAAATTATTTTATCTAATCTCATACTGAAATTTAAAAAACTAAACACAGTATCATAATGACAGTCTTTACGCACAAGCTGTCAAAATAAATTTAAAAAGTTATTTTTCGATACAGCTCTTCTATGGACAACTGTATCGTAAAATAACTTTTTTACCATTTCGATACAGCTTCAGCCCTGGATACAGGTATTTTAAACAGGTTGCAATGCAAATACATTGCAACTATGCAAATTTTTTCTACTTTCTGTGAACGCGGCGCCGCGCGGCGCGTCGCGCATGCGCACTACGCATGCTCGATCTGCAAATGGATTTTTATGTAAGAATTATAGCTGATAGATTAACTTCATGGTTGTATTTAAAATATTATTATCATATATTTCATGAGATTAGATAAAGTAGTGTATGAAACTGCACATAATTAGGTATTAAAATACTCGTGTGGTATTATTATAACACTCGCCTTCGGCTCGTGTTATAAACTCACACTCGTATTTTAATAACCCTTATTATGCAACAGTTTCATAAACTACTATTATCTAATCTCATACTGAAAATTACACATTAAAAAACTTTTTTAATGTGATGATCACCATGATCATGAAATTCATGGTCGACTTCATGATGAACCATGTTCAACATGTTACAGTTCCAAGCTGAACAACAAACAATATAAATAATAATAAATAATTTTGGACAATTTTCACAGCGCTATCTAATCCCAAATTAAGCACAAAGCTTGTACTATGGGTCGTAGACGTAGACAACTGATAAATGTACATTCTTTGGTAAATACGTGCTTATGATATAATAGAAAACAGCCAGACCAAGACAAACAAACATTGGTTGTTTTGCCTTTTGAAGTTGGTCATACTTTTTTGTTCTCTATATTATTATGTAGTTTTATTTATATCATAATGTCAAGAATAACCAATTCCTTGAGGTCAAACTGATTCATTATCAATAAAACGATCTTCCACGTAACCAAGACTCCGAGTTATTACAGTATTTTTAACCGACTTCAAAAAAGGAGGAGGTTATCAATTCGACTGTTTTTTTTTTTGTATGTATGTTATTAGATATCTTCGCGAATTAGGAACCGATTTTCAAAATTCTTTTTTTATTTGAAAGGGTATGCTTGCAAGGTAGTCCCATATTCATTAAGTCAGGATCTGATGATGGGATCCTAGAGAAATCAAGGGAAACCCTTGAATTTTATAAACACGTATGGTCAAATTCTCTTTTTTTATTTGAAAGGGTATGATTGCGAGGTGGTTCCATATTCACCAAGTCAGGGTCTGATGATGGGATGTGGTGGCCGGCAGAATAGAATTGCGCCACTCTGTTGCTCTGCGCTGGACAAGGCGACTAAGGAATTTTGTATAACGCATTAACTTTTCTCCCCGAAGACGGGCAGCAGCGACTCCCGGGGTATTCCACCAATAAGCTGCACTTGCCAACTGAAGTTGGTTTTATTTTTTTTCAAAAATCATTATTGAAGTAAAACATCTTTACGCACGATTGATTTGGGGAGTAAGCTGGTGAATGCGTGACATGAGCGTTACGGAAACGGCGAAAGAAAGTTGAGAGGGAGATTAGTTATTAGAGCTAAAGAAGTTTTACTTCAGTCTTGTGGTCTAAAGCAGTGTTCCGCAAACTTTAGGAAAACAAAAATTTTTGGAAGTTATATAGGTATACACACAATAAATGAAAAATCAGTTTTTGTTTGTGTAAGAATTATTCTTCCGTTTGTCTTTTTAGGTTTATGAGATAAGATAAGATAACTTTATTTTTCCAACTAATGACTACGGAACACAAACCACCAGACACAGACCAGTTAGTTTAGACCAGTGTTTCGCAAACTGTGTGCCGCGGCACACTGGGTGCCGCGGCACACAGTTTGCGAAACACTGGTCTAAAGCACACTTTCTTTTAATGCGTACACTTACTCTCTGTATTTTGTGGTAGAATCGCTATATTATATGGTATCCTCTCGGGTAATTTCCATATTTCAATATAAATTCTCACAATGTTCCATGTTTATTGTTACAGAATAAAAATGTCTTCCGAAGACCAGTGATTGAAGATCTCTAAAGAACTGAACATCAAGATGAAGCTGCGCATTAACAAGAACTTAATTACGCTGAAATGCGTGCTCTTCTGCTTTCTATCAGGTAAGAAAATCCCATATCGAAAGTATTATGTGAATAATAAATAAATAAATACTCCTGGACACATTATACACTTCCATCAAAGTCCCAAACTAAGCAAAGCTTGTACTGTTGGTATCTATTATATATCTGATATAATACTTAAATACATTGTTTTTTGTAAATAAATACATTTAATACATATAGAAAACACCCAGACCGAATCAAACAGACATGTTCTTGCACACAAATATTTGTCTTGTGCGGGGATCGAACCCGCGACCTCGGAGTCAAATTGGCCATTACTAACCATGGACCACCGAACTCGTCAACAATTTAATAATGAATAGCAATGTCTACTTACTCAGTGTGAACTGCATACACAGTAGTCCGTACCGTACTCATCATTTCACTTTCGCAGTACCCAAGGATTCTCTACCGACGCCTCTCCATCATAACGCCGCTTCCAATCTGGGCTTACTGCCTAAGCTGAAGCCGATTCTGATAAAAAATCAAACAAAATTTATTAGTTTTATGGCATTTTTTTATACCTACCATATAAGGTGCCAAACACTTATACGGCTAATGGAAAGCAGTTACCATAGCCTATGAATGTGACACCAGGATCATCACACGCGCCCCTGTGTGTCGCTGTAAAAACCTTTACACGCCTTTTTCGAAGAACCCCATGCAGTAGTCTCCTGAGAAAACCTCGACAGGTAGTTCAAATTACAAACCAACCGCACAGTACGTGACCACTTAGGTTTAAATGTGTGAAGATGAATTGCCTGTCGATGGTGAGCGGTGCGACTGTAGAAGGAGTGTAAGTGTAAGTGGCTCACCCGGATCTTTATAGCCAAGCTAACCTTACCTGCGTGTGGTGCACACTGCCGACTTGCGAAAGAAAAATTGCTGGCAAAAAAAGGTAGGGTACATCGTATTTGCAAGTTACCCGACTAGGGAAGTACCTCCACCTCCACCATACCGCATTACACACATACATTATGTAGTTTGAATATCGCATCCAAATAACAATTCCTTTGAGGAATAAAAATAATAACGGGAATTAATGCGACCATGCATAAGGGTATTTACATACCTTTATTGTCGCCTGACGTTTCGACCAGATTGCACTGGCCGTCAGCCTGTGACCACGGTCGGTGCAACCTGAGGGGCAATTATCGTAATTAAAATGTAGTCAAAATTCAGTTCCGACCCAGTCTCGATCTCACAAATGTAACATTTGGTATTCTTGTATCACAATATGAAACTTCAAAGTCTAATTTAAGTGGAATTATATCGAAATACGGCCGAAAATGTAACAAACTAAGGATGGTATTTTATTAACAACGAGATTTGATAATAATTAATAAATCAAGTATACTTATAACTTTTACCCAATTCACAATTCATTCTCGATTCGGTCAACTTTCGTTCAGCAATCGTAAAACAATTACGAGAATTGGCATTCAGGTCGAAACATCAGGCAATAATAAATGTATGTAAATACCCTTATGCATGATCGCGTAAATTACAATTATTATTTTCATAAATCATGCAACGCGAAACTTAAAAGTTATCAATTCCTTTGAGGTTTGTTTTGGTTTGTTTTGTTCCTCCGAGTGCGTGAGGTCTTATATGCCACCCGCGTAGCATAAAAAAAATATATCTCATAAACCACGTTTCAAGATTTTTAGTTGTTTTTATGACTTGTACCAATAACCAACTCGGTATATGTATAGTGCTGTATAGTAGGCCTAGTTACGATTAGTGGCGATACCTCAACAAGCTACTCTCTATGTATGACAAGAATCGAGTGTAGTTTCTTTTTATGGCCATAAATAAAAACTAGTGGCGTACATGGCCTGTGGACGGTCACCAGTCACGTCGTAATATCATCGAAGTCTGTGGTACTAGCAAGCTTCCTTGTAAGGAACCGGGTCGGGTTCGCAGCTCCGAATGATTTAGGGACCATTCACCTTCATTCCGATTGCTGTGCTCCGCTATATTACATGGGATGTGACCCATATTATTTATGTATATTCATTCATAGTACTGTGTGTGTACTAGTACAGATAACCGCGAATACTAGCTATATTGAGATCGGATAGAAGTCCGCTATTCCAGATTAGTCTCTTATAATAAAGGTTAAATAGAAAAGGGCGTATCAATAGAGCTGAAATAGCCAATAAATATGAACAACCCCACAGACAACCACTCACACATAAAAACACAAAAAATACACATCATTATCATCATCATCAGGCTATACCTATTGCTGGATATAGGCCTTCCCCAATGCTTTCCACAAATGTGATTCCGCTTTCCCCATCTACGAGGGGAGGCCAATAAGTTCGCGGAATGGAGGGGTTGATGGGGATAAATTTACCCGTCCAGGTAGGCACTAGTTAAGCACCTCATTAAGAGTATATATACCAAGTTTGAACCTAATCGTGTCATTAACTTTTGAGTTATCGACCTGCAAACAACTAAATCGGGAAGAAGTCAGCCAGTATGGAGAAAATTGAACACCGTGCCGTTATTAAATTTCTTACCAAGCAAGGAAAATCCGCTCAGACGATTTTTCAAGAGCTGTTAGCGGTTTACGCGGACTCTGCCCCTGGTAAAACCATGGTTTACAAGTGGCATGGTCTTTTCAAACAAGGAAGGGAGTCCATTGAAGACGACCCCCGCTCCGGACGGCCAATTGAGGCCACCACACCGGAAATCGTCGAAAAAGTAGAAAAACTTGTATTGGAAGATGCCCGACTGAAGAAGAAGCAACTTGCAGCAATGGTTGGAGTATCCGAATCAAGTATTTTAAATATCCTACATCATCATCTTGGGATGACTAAAGTCAGTGCAAGATGGGTTCCGAGAATGCTCACGCCACTTCAAAAACGCGAGCGTGTCGAGTGCTCTCACCAGTTTCTGGAGCTCTGTGGAGAGAGAAAGGAAGAAGTTATGGCCCGGATTGTTACTGGAGATGAAACCTGGGTTCACCACTATGAACCTGAGTCGATGCAGTGGCATAAAAAAGGCACACCTCCTCCAAAGAAGTTCAAAGTGTCACAATCGGCCGGAAAGATCATGGCGACTATCTTTTGGGATACAGAAGGTATTTTACTGATCGATTATAAAGAACGTGGTGCGACTATAACGGGACAGTACTACGCTTCTTTACTGGAAAGATTGAAAGAAGCCATTAAGAAAAAAAGAAGAGGAAAACTGTCAAAAGGTGTGCTCCTTTTGCACGACAATGCACCCGTCCACACGTGCCATGTTGCGACGGCTGCCATTCACCGATGCGGCTTTGAACAATTAAACCACCCACCATACAGTCCAGACTTGGCCCCCAGTGACTATTATTTATTTCCAAAAATGAAGAAAGAGCTGCGTGGAAAGAAATTTGACGACGATGATGAAGTCAAGTCGGCAATTTCGGCCTATTTTGACACCAAAGACAAATCATTTTTTTTCGATGGTATAAACAAGCTATTTGAGAGATCCGAAAAATGTATTAGGGTTAAAGGAGAATATATTGAAAAGGAAAAATAATTTGGTGTTTAATTTCAACCTCCTTCTCTCTCATTCCGCGAACTTATTGACCTCCCCTCGTAGCTGCTTGTTTTTAGATAAACTGGATCAACTGGAGAGGGCATCCAATGCTTCATCGTCCCACGTGCGGCTACCATTATTACCTTCCTCCCTCATCTGACTCGACAGATGTGACCGGCACACTGCCACTTAAGCTTTCTCATTATCTACAACTAAAGGTTCTATGACGAATTTCTTCATTAACGATTCGATCCGTTAGTGAAACCCCGAGCCTAGCTTTCTCTATCGCTCGCTGCACAACCTTTATAGCCTTTGGATCATGGCAGTGTCATCAAGTCACCATAGGTCAAAGCGAGGTGATGCACTGGTTGAAGACTATAAGTCTATAAGTATCGGAGTACCTGTGCGATGAAGATGCGCCGAAGCTTTCAAAAAACTACACAGCCTAATCGATTTCTTTCTTGAAGCTATCCTGCCAACTGTATGGACTGTCCGAGGTAGACAAAGGCTATAAACACTTCAATAGCTGCATCCATCCATCCATCATTTACGATAACCATAACGAGCTAGTCATTTCGTCTTGTCAAAATTTCTTCCCAGCTACACGGATCAAGATGCACCATTGAGATCGTTCAGCATTCGACTGCGATCCTCAGTGATTCAGCTATTCTCGATTATGACTACGTCATCAGTAAACCGAAGATGTGGGATATACTCGCCATTCACATTGATGGTCTTCCAGTCCAGCGTCTTAAATACGTCTTCCTGTGAAGCGGAAAATAGTTTAGAGATGACATCCGTTTGACCTGAATACGCTTAGATTGCTGGTTCTGTACGCGGACTTGTACGGTGTACCTATCTACGCACATAACAAAGAAATTTAATATATCTACACAATATTATATTTTATCAAATACACACATTGGCATAATACGTACGTAACTCGTGCAAATAATAGCCCACATAATTAATTATACTTTCAATAACACTTTCTCCCTTCCCGTACAATCATGCATAATGCAATTACATCGTGTGTTGTTTACAGGCGTGGGCTGCATATTCCCGTTCTTACCACTGCATATGTTATCAGTGGGGTTAGATCGAGGAGAAGCCCGCGTGATATCTGCAGTAGCACCATGCATTGCACTACTTGGTCCAGCGATTTTGGGACCACTCATTGACAAGTGAGTTGAACTTTTACTTGGTTTTATTAGTCACTTTAAAAGACCCTTATCATACAGCTGAGATACGGGTTCTCCCTTGAAAAGCGCGATGTGTCCACAATAGTTCATAGAGTTGTTTATTGAAAAAAAATGTGCTGTATTGTTTAAATTTAATGATAATCAACAGCCAGGTATTATGCTGAAGGATGGCGGAAGAATCTATATCCTATCCAATATTATTATTTAGTATATTAATGAGCTATTCCTGTATGCCACAAACGGTCTCGCAAGCAACTCTAACAATTTCAATGTTTACAATAAGTATAGAGTTTACAAATGCGAAAAATAGATCTAGGTAGTTAGGTTTCACTACTGCGAAAATTAGTTTTCGCCAAATAACTTCGGTATGTTTCTATTTCAATACCTTATCTTAATAAATTAAATTCAATCCAAAAACGACATCTTTTTTTGGATTGAATTTTCCAGATGCATGTATATGTAACACCATATTTTTTAAGAAATGTAATGCTGGATACTGACATTAAAATAGGCACTATGTCACTATCGAGGCATTTCGTACTATATATATTTTTTCAGAAACATGTAAGGCATTGGTTCTGAAAAATCCGTTTTGTACTTAATGATACTACGTATTACTAAAACGAGCAAGTTTTGCTGCAAGCAAGACCATAGTATAGTAGCAGTAGCGTACTTGATAGCCTTCGGGTCAGCAGATGGTCAGCTTGAACAGAAGGTTGTTTGCCTATTTGCTTCTAAATAATTAAAAGCTGTAAGCGGTGCAGGTAAAATATTATCCTTACACATGTATTTGTCTGTCTAGATTATCGGTAGGACGTGGTTCGACCGGTGGAACGCCAGGCCCGAGTGGGTCGGGGCGCTTGCTTCGCATCGTTACCGCCATATGCCTCATACTCAGCGCTCTATTCTACGCTCTTCTGTTAGCTGTACCTTATACAGACAGTCAAGGGGTATGTTTGCATGGAATTGTAGATATAATTTATTAAAATTGTTTATTTCCGAATTCTCTAATGGATTAATCTCTCTGTGAAGTGTTAAGTGCGAAAGGTAGAGTTTCTAAGTAAATGCTCAAGGAATCTAATAGGACTGCTGATGTCTCACTTTTGCTGGTTTTCATGTAGCATCAGACCTATATATTATGTATAAGTACCTACTCATGACTGGCATAGCAAACGTTACCTTAAATACAATTTTGTATGAAAAGCTGTTTTAATTTAAGAACACGCCATGCAGTCCTGCATTACACTCGTTAATCAAAACTTGGCAGTTGTTTTTACCAACCTGAAATTTTTTACGTTAGCTTATTTTCATACTCATAAAAAATGCGCGATTGATCTAATTACAGACTTTGTTTACTTAACATTCGTAAGATAAACCATAATTCGTGTTCTTAGTAAAAATATTGCATTTTCTTCACAGGCGCGTCGACCCCGTGTTCTATTTATGTGCGATGAAGACAGCGCCTATGTAATGCAGGAGGTGTGCAAGGAAGACATGAGGTGTAATCGCTGGTCTGGTGAAAAGGTTCGTATATAATAAGTCTAACTTGCTATAAAGTGTATAAAAAAAACTATTTGAAATCCGTAGCACACGCATAACAGAACCATCTTGTCCATCTTGTCGCCGCAAAGTAGCGCTTGTCACTAACAAACATCAACACAATAACGAAACAAGAACGGAAAACTTCCACATACATCAAGGACATATTAAGGTGGCTAACTCAAGCCACACATTAACAGAAAATTTTTGATAGAATACGTGACACATTCCACGTGTGTCACGTATTCTATCAAAAATTCATCTCAAAGCTCACCAGACCAATTCATCTCAAAGCTAGGGTTGCCATCCGTCTGGGTTTCCCCGGATTTGTCCTAACTTGGAGGGAGGGAGGATTTGACGATCAAATAGGTATTTATATGTGATGGATTGATTTATCGTAATTTATATCAAAACGATTATCGTCCTACTAATGTACATTTAATTAGCAAAGCATTGCCGCTATATAGTTTTATTAGCTCGAATAGCCCCGCTAGTTATAAAAACACTAAGCTACCTAGTTATACCTATATTAGCAAAATCCGACTAGATCGTCCCAGCCACTGCCAAGTGATAACTTCACTTGGCAGTGGCTGGGACGATCTAGCCGGATGGCTTGTCGACATGAACATGACAAACACACAAACGCAACATATCTAAATTAATTGGCGTGCTTTTAATGAGACTCCACATTGTTTAGCGAGTCGTCGTCAAATGTTGCAATAATACTTGGATTCGGGGTCATGTGACTCGATTGTGTTTGTTTTCTCTGTCTAAACCAGTTCCCTACATGGCTGCATAGCGGCGCCTGCTTTCGCAGGATGTTGTCACGATGGTAAAAAATAGAAATACGAGTATTGAAACTGAGCCATTTTATACATACTTAAGACGCAATGCGAATTTTTCTAAAATATGAAACATACAACCACCCTATATACGAGTATGAAACATTCAAGAATATACCGACGTGGAAAAGGTGCCTCCACCTTTTCCACGTCGGTATATTCTTGAATGTTTTCAGATATTTAAAAGTACCTAGAAAAAATATGTTCGTTCTGTCTGTTTAATTTATTTTAATATAAAATAAATATTAAGTTCAGTACCTACTTAATTAAGGTAATAAAATAACACAAAAAAAATATAAAAGTACAAATTGACGACCACTAAATATCTCCGTTGCACTGCTCTATTTTTAGGTTGACAACAAGCATACGACCAGCCTGATTCAAGCGGCTACCGCAGCATATATAGATGCGTGCACCTGTGAAAACATCATCACTCCCTTTTTGAAGAAACCCATGCTGTAGCCTCTGGGAAAAATCGAGACAAGAAGGAAAACTCGACTTCGTCCATGCTCTAGTTCAGTATTAATGACTAAAGGCTTCGTGTGTCATTGGCTTGGAATAAACGTTATTAAATTCTTTTATTTACCGTAATATTTGTATGACTTTTATTTTGCAGAGCGGCGTTCTGGCGGTGTCATTCTGCGAGTATGGATGTGCGGATGAGAATATGACATGGGTGAAAGAGCAGTTCACCACCACGTCGACAACCACCACCATGAGACCTATGTACAACAGCGTCGCTAACCACACTGTACGGGTGACACCCATTGATATAGGGAGAACAGAAACAGAACGGTAGAGCCAGGATTTACTCTGAATAACGCAACCAAAACACGTTTTCTCTTCTTGGAGTTCACTCCTCTATGGAGTATTAGGTAGTTCAAGTAACGCCTTTAGGCGCAATAAAATCAGGATAAGCGCATAACAAGCTAGATGACAAAATAACCGCGCAGTTTGTACCTTTTAAGCAGAAATACGATACTACTATTACAGAATTTCAATTAGATTATGTAGATTTTTATACAATATATAGTTTTTATTTTTGTCATATAAGAAATTTGTCAATATTTAGAGTTTAAAAAATTATTTAACTTGCAAATTTATAGGTACTGATTAGCTATTTCTTTGATACTATTGTAAATTACCGAAGTAACTTCAAAATCGTTACAGTACCTAATTACACAACATACAGAAGACACAGATTGCATTCTGAAGTCCACGCGGACGATGTCGCGGACGGACTAGCCAGTAACATTTTCAAAATTGGTTTAAGTAAAACTGTTTGTCAAAATTATTTTCTTTTATTCAGTTTACAATAGAACCAGCGGGTGACGACGACGAGGAGCAGTACGAAGAGTTCCCCCCTCACTTGTGTTACAACGGCAACTGCATCGTGTACATGCAGCACGAGCAGCGGCTGCGTATCCCGCTGACGCTGCTCGCGCCCGACCCGCCGCTCGACAACCAGACTGCTGACACAGACTGGTGCACTTACCGGACCAGTGAGATACCACTAAATTACCAGTCTCTTAGTCTTTAGAGCTTAAGCCAATTTCATTTGCATGTGGGCACACTGCCGACTACCTAACGATCTCACAACCAATAGAAATAAATTGAAACGTAGGAAAGGAATTACATGTGTTGCAAGCGTCTATAGGCTATACCTCTATAGGTAACCGCTTTACAATACGCGCGTGCTGTATGCTTGCATGGCGGCGCGGCGGTGTGGTATTTTTTTTTGGGCAGACAAGCATACGACCAATGTGAAGCGGTTACCGTAGCCATATTAACGCTCGCAACATAAAATATCGCTCCCCCCCCCCCCCTCCCCCCCCCGTCCTACGCAGCATCTCCTTCAATTCTTTCTAGTGACCTCACTCACTCGCAGGAACACAACAACCCTCAAAGGAATTATTTGGCTGCGGTATTCTGTGAGGTGGAGGTACATTCACCAGTCGGGTTACAATTACCGTCCCTATCTGTCTTAAAAAACTCCTGATTTGATTTCGATGAAACTTGGTAGATGAGTATTGTCATGTACAGAAAACAGCTTGTAGACAGTGTGACTTTCATTAAAAATGGTACACAGTAGGTATACAGATTATAGTATAAAAAAAAAAAAAATGTACGTAAGAGTACCATTCCTAGCACTACGCGGGATCCTTTTATATACTAGAAGTGTCACGGTCTACAAGAGGTTGCCTATACATATACGTATTCACAAGGTATAAAAAATAAATATATATAGGCATTTCGCCAGTCGGGCTCAAGATGTGCTACCTCTCTAAACGCCGCGCCAGAGGCTCGAGATTCAGTTTTTTAAAACTTCCAGTTTCAACAGTAATTTATTCCTTGTGTTCCCACAAATTCGTAATTAAATTCTTCGTGAATTGCTTCAGTACCAACCTCTGAGATTTACTTGTACATTGTTTTTAGTGGGGGCGTCTGATTCTCGAGCTACATGGGGTGTTTATTGAGAAAGACATGAAGGATATTTAAAGGGTCGGGCCACTGGTGTTGCTGGCGTTTATAGGCTGCGATAACTGCTTACTATCAGGCGGATCGTATACTTGTTTGTCACCTCAGTATTATTATAAAACAGCGAACCAAAATTAGAATGTGTAATGGACCTACAGTGAATGCTGCACCAACCTTTCGTTATATCACATGATTGTGAATCTCTCGCCCAGTAAACCAGCAAGGCATGAGGACCTTTACCCGACCCGCTATCACGCCCTGTAAGCACGGATTGGTAGCAGGTCTTCCTCCCGGAGTTCTCGTTCACCTGCAAGCAGACTACTTAGGCTCTATTAAGTTTTTAGCTAAGTTTTGAAATGTAATCGCAGATGGGCCATCAAAGTGTGTAGTGCCACCGAAGCGTCTGGCCCAGCTGGAGACGGAGGAGTGCCGGCCGGCAGTGCGGTGCCTGGTGGTGGACCCGTACGACGAGCCGGACGCCGTGCTGGCCGACGCAGAGTGCAGACGCGTCATCGGAGACCCCACCTTCACTTTCTCCACATACTTTGTTATAAGGTTTCTGGTTTTGCTACTCATTTTTAGTATTTCGGACCAAAATTTGTAAAATAAACTGAGATGAGATCACGAGAATGGATGTCCGGGGGCCTACCGTCTAAGCCAATTCCCGTTGTATTTTTTTATTGCAATAATCAAACTTCATCTTTGATGTACCTATGGTATTTATGTTTATCGCAGCTGGTAAACACTCTGGAGCTCTACCAACTAAGCTGAAGATGTTTGGCAATAACTAAAACGTAGGACCTATTTTTCGAATCAAAATTTTCGACGGTAATCGGCTTCAGTTTCGGCGGCCCTGATCTCATCCCGGTATTAATCGATCATGACATTCTATGGATGTCAAAAGCAATACCGGTTAGAAACATGTTAGTATACATATATATATTATTTATACATGTAGCAAACAAGCAGGCGGACGGTATATCTAATGTAAAACTGTTACCATAGTATACCAGGGTTACCATACCATACAACACAAAGGCATACTCGAGTATGATGATGCCAAAGAAATTTTCATAAGGGCCGTTCTAGTATTAATGATCGAATCAAGTACCCCATAAATATAGCTCTAAAGGTAGTAATGGCCACTTTCACTCCGAGGTCGCGAGTTCGATCCCCGCACAGGACAAACATTTGTGTGTACAGAACATACATAGAAAACACCTAGACCAAAACAAACAGACTTATTTTGGTCTGCGTGTTTTCTATGCATTATATGCATTTACAAAAAAAATGTATGTGTATTGTGTAAAAAAATGTAAGTACTTATCAATTCTCTAGTACCCATTGTAGGTACAAGCTTTGCTTAGTTTGGGACTAGATGGTGGTGTGTAATTTGTCATACCTTTTTATTCCATCAACAGAGTGCTAGCCGACATCTGGCCGTGCGCGGCGCTAGCGCTGCTGGGCGCGGCGTGTGTGATCGCCACGCGCGAGACCTCGCTGGGCCGCGGCGACGTCGGCCGGCAGCTGGCCTTCGGCACCCTGGGGCTGGCCGTGTTCCCCCCGCTCGCCGGCCTCGCCTCCGAGTCCATGCCAGAAAACCCCTACCTCGTGCCCTTCCTTATGCACGTCATATTTATGTTACTTGGCGCACTGATACTGCTATGTGACAAGTGAGTATCTAATATGAAATAATATTTTGAGTTCTGTTAACAAAAATGGTAACAAAGGATGGAGGAAGGTGTTTGCAAATCGCAAAATGCCATTCCACCAGTTAAGGCCCTTGTAGTCGTCAATGACATTGGGCATTCGGGTGTGACCATACACCAACGACAGCGGCACCCCCGCACCGAAATATCAAGACTCGCAACACAGCGCTGCGTTTACAATCTTATTGCTTACATCGTTACTTGATTAATGGTGCCTATGTAACCACAAGTAGTATGACGTATCTGAGAACAACAAGAGACTGAACTGACAACAACTGAGAAGTACAAGAGACAAAATATAGATAAAAATATTTAGGGGAGCAAGATTGCATTACTAAAGAAGCAAAAGCAAGGCCGGTGCCTTAAACTTACGTTTTATTCGACAATAAATTTATACATGAATATTTTCATCGTTCTACAAAAGTTATTAAGTACAATGAGAAACAGTTTTGGTAATAAAAACTTTAAAAGTTTAATGTAAATAAAAAAATATTTGTAGATCTTTAGGTAACTCATCAAAATTAAAGTTTTATATGGTTTCATATCTTTTTGTCAGTGTACGGCATAGTGATATATCGTCGTTGCGACTTTAAGACCTCCCATGTGTAAAATTCATCTTTGCGAGATAATCAATAAAAACCGTCTACTGAAAAAAATATAAGGAAACTAAATATAACAAAAGATACAAGAGATAAGCAGTTTTACACATTTAAGATAAGTAGTACATATTTTATAATTTTAATTTCCCTAAACTATAAATTAGTCATACTATTAAAAACTCTCGTGTGTATGATTTAGCACATAAGATATTATAAATGCCAACCTTTAAATAAGGGAAATAAATAGCAGTTGAAAATACTTATTCACATGAGAGTTTTTGCTTTCGATTAAGCGTCAAAATTTGAAATAAACCAGTATAAAAAAGTGATTTCGACAAAAGTGACACATAGGAGATCTTGAAGTCGCAACGACGATATCATAAACTATATAGAGTTTATTGCTTAAATAATAACGCTTATTGCTGTAAACCATATGCATCAGATAGTTAATAGTTTTTCTTTGTTGCTTAGTTCCTGTAATAAGTTTTATGAGAAATGAAAATGGGATCTGTTGCGTGACAACAAACCATATCGCAGGAACACGCAATCTTTACTCATGTGACGCAATGCTAAAAATATATATCAAATTATAAAATAGGTAGGTACCCTTACACACCTGCGCGGTTCCACTCCACGACCCGCGTGGGGTGCGCTACACATGCCTAATTTTACACCTACTTAAGAATACAAAGACTGTATATTTTAGGTGCATACTTATAGGTATTGTATTTATGAAATGAAAGAAATTAAAACAATAATCGATATCAACGTCCAGCTCGAAACGGTATGCTGAAATTTTATACAGAATTTCCTATAAAGTTGGATACTTATTTCAAAATGGACGGAATGCTGGAATAGCTGCGGCCGAAAGCTAATATAATAGGTGTCTCTAATATATGATTACCATCAGGATAATAATATATTTGCCATTTATCGTTGTAGGTAGGTACATTAAAAATAATTTTAGGAAATATTATTAAGTTTATAAAAATCGAAGATAAAAATGCAACGAGTATCCCGCGAGTTTATGATGGACTTGTTCCGATAAAAAAAATAACATGGTTTTTGGATTTTTTTTTATTTGAAAGCCTAAAGTTACGAGCTTTTCCTGTTTGAACAGGTGCTTCTTCAAAAAGGGCGTGAAGAGCCCTGGTGTTGCAAGTGTCCGTAGGCTGCAGTACCTGCTTACCATCAAGCTGTCATTAGATAAGATCCGTTAGTCAAGTGCCCTTTGGCCGCTGCTCCGCCAACCCGCAGCAAAGTAGCACATAATCATCCCAGCATTGGGATAAATATGAGTTGATGATAAAATATAAGTAAAAAAATGTTGTTTTCACATATGTAAAAATTTGAGATTTTGGGTATTCCCAAAAAGTGATTATAAACTCCCTGTCATGTCCGATAACTGGACAGTTTTTTAGATTCCCAATAAGCCCCCATGGCTTATTGGGAATCTGAAATGTGCATTTTGCCAACCTCTTCTAGACTCTAGCTGTTCAGCATAGAAAGTTTCTATGAGAGTTAAGATTCCGCTGAAAACTCAGAAATCACAGTTACAGGAAGTTTTCCTGTGTGTAGAAGACAACAAATTACGGATTTTCGGAAAAAACGATAGATATAAACAGTCAGCTAAGTAAACGCGACAAAAAGTTTTGCAGCCAATGCGTTTTTTTTTATACCACTAAGGTAGCAAATAAGCATACGGGTTTCCTGATAAAAAGCGGTCATTGCAGCCTATAGTCGCTTGCAATACCAGGAGCATCTTCCCGTCATTGTGTTGCCTGTAGAGCCAGGATTTACAGAGCTGACCATCAAAAAGGCAATGAACAATGAAGTCCACTGCAGTCCAGAGGGTAGAACTACAGTAACTGACTTAGACCTCACAACGAATTTACGGCATCAACCCATAATCATCCCACTGTTGGGATACGGGCCGTCATACGAAGGGGTTTAGAGCATATTCCACCACACTGCCCAACTGCGGGTTGGCGGAGGCCAGTGTTTTCTAGCCGCCCAAAGGCTGCTTTAAATCACAGGTCTCCGCCTGTCGTGTAAAGACAACCGGGTCGGTCCCGGCATAACGTGCCCACCGAAGCACAACGCATTTAATCAGAACAAAACAAATTACTAGGAGCAGGAAGCTTTTGGAATTTGACTTCCCAGCTTAGCAATATGAGAGACAATGATATGGTTATTTTATTTAACAGGCATATGCCGCTGTCGACGCCGGAATGGTGGTGGCACACGGCGACGGGTGCGCTAGCCATGCCAATGAACGCGGTGCGCCGCTACGGAGCCGAAACTGCTGCTGTATTCGCAGTGGTGGCGCTGCTTGGAGTGTTATGGAGCGGCATCGACTCATATTTACCTTGGTAACTAATATCATAAGACCCAGAAGTCAGAGTAAGAAACAGTAAAGATCACATTTTAAAAATATGGTAAGGAAACATTCCGTATCGATGAGTCTGGTGGTCGAATGGCTAGCGATGGCTACTTTAGACTCCGTGATCGCGGGTTCTATCCCCGCACAAGATGAACATTTCTGTACATGTCTGTCATTGTAGGTACCCATAGTAAAGCTTTGCTTAGCTTAGGACTAGATGGCGGTGTATAATTTCCTCATAGAAGTAATGTCATGGAATATTTATTTAGATTATATTAAAAATCCTTTTTGATATCTCAAAAACTCTTGAAGACATTACATGGCGCAGGAAACTCGTAAATTTTATGTTCTCTACTTATACCTACTACCTACTTTTGTTATATGACTAGTGTTTTGTGAGGTGGAGCTATATATCCAGTTTACTTGACCCTATTTTTCCCAGAGATTCGATTCTCGTCGGGTGCACCAAGCAACCAAGCAGGTGAGGTTGGCTTTGGTTCTAAAGATGATTGTGCCACTTACGTCCTAAGTCTGACGACGAACAGCTCAAAAACTGGAGGGATACAGTTGCCTATATTATTTCGACGTAAGCATCCGCTAAGTTCCTCGATACTCAAGTACGAAGTATCGGGTGAAAGCCAGTCTTTGAATTATTGTATGTTAACAGGACAATCATGGATTTGAACAAGACTATTTCGGAAATGAATAGCACAGTCTTAACTACGAACGGTACAGCTATCAAAATGGGACTGACGATGACTGTGGGTGCCTTGCCAGCCGTGCCTGCGCTTCTTTGGGCCGAAGCTCTCGTCGACTACATCGGACATTCCAACGTATTCATCACTGCGTTTACCTTCTATTGCTTGCGATACACCGGTACGTAATAGTGTAAATGAGAACTAATAATACCAGAAATAAATAAGAGCTCAGGACTACAAAATGGGTCCAGCATACATTCCCGCCACTGAGTCTCCTGTGTAGCCAGGATTATCAATGGCATCCAACCAGAAAGGCAATAAGTAATTAAGTCCACTGCAGTGCCGGGGGTAACACTCGGCTGCCTCAGAACACTCCTGAAGTGATGGATGGAATAATGCAAAATACACCGAAATTAGCCTATTAGTTTTAAATAAATATAATGAGTGGACCAGGGGATTACAGAACGGGTGGCTCTGGTAGTGTCCCTTGGTCGCAAGACCATAAGATATTATTATTTGGCTGTGGTCTTCTGTAAGGTGGAGGTACATCGACAGTCAAGATCGACTTAACCCTACTTATTAGCCAGAGGCTTTTTGGCTAGCCGGCAGGGTGCACCACGTGCGGGTGATGTTTGTTTTTCTCTAAAAATGGTGGTCAACAGTGGTGAACCACTTACAGCCCAGGTTTAAGTTTTCATTATCGACAGACGAATTCCCCTTTTCGTCGTGGATCAACAACTTTTTGATGCTCGTGAATTCTGTCAACCTTGACACGTGAACCTTTGTACCTACTGTTCTTTGCCGTACCTACGTTATACTTAAGATTTTTGACGTGATAACGTCTTAAAAATCGATGAACGCCGGTCGCACGTACGAAAAGGCATGACTCATTGTCACGTTCCGCCCGAGCCGAGCGTGCAAGCGAGAGCGCGGAACAAGCGATAGAGACACGATCGGCCTATGTTTTTTATGACGTTATCACGTAAAATTGTCGTCTGCAAACCGGCTTTACAAACAACCAACTTTTTATATAAAATGGTGGTAAGCAATTATCGTAGTCTATAGAAGGTGCAATCGCATTGTGTCAATTTGTCAAGCATTATATTAATGTAATTAGTGAACCGAAACCCAGTTAGATATAGGTATAATTTTTTCATTTCTTTTTTCAGGTTTAGCTTACAGCACGGACTACTCCTGGATAGTGGTTTGCGAGGTCTTGGAGATATTTACTCTGAGCCTTGTATGGGTGACGGCTGTGCTGTACTTTAGACATCTCGTGCCTCGCAAGTACACCGCCACTGGTCAGGCGTTACCAGTCATTGCGCACTTCTGCCTCGGTGAGAATACCAGCATACAAGTCTTGACAGAGTTAATGATACTATCCTTAAACTGTCGTTTATCTTATACCAGTCGATCGCCGCGAGCTAAACCTTGCGATTGTTTTTTCAAATCAATTTAGACATTTCAAACACTATTAAACCGATTAGGATTACAATACTTCATGATCATGTGATGTGAATGGCATGTGCATGGACTACTTACCTATCAAGTTCCTCCTACAATATCAAGTTTCATCGAAATCGGTACGATTTTGATAAACTTGATATTAGTTAGTGATAGATAATGTGATATTTTATTTTCACATTACCGTCCAAATCAAGAACTGAACCGATTTCGTTGTCCCATAACATAAAATTTTGTTTAAGTTTGTTACATACTCGTACCTACCAAATTTAATAAAAATCGGTTATCGCCGTCACACAGTCAAAAAGTTCCGATCGATTCGAAATTAGCAACACGGACACGGTGACATCTGTTACTGCAACATCACCAGGATCTGCAGAACACTCGCCTCCTTAAAAACTTACATCAGAGGTCATGTTTGGTCTCATCGTAACGTGTCTCAATGAACAGGTTACAGCTAAATGGTAATCACTGGTTTGATGATGGAGCAGGACAGATTAGGTATTTTCTTGGTTGGGGGTTTAATATATTTTTACGTCAAACCTTATTGATCCTACTACTCCTTACTAGGTTACGGGTCTCCTCACTGTACCACCAGAGGTACGGCCAGAGGTACGGTGGGACTGAAGTGCTCTCAGTCGAAGGGGTTTAGGGTATATTCCACCACGCTGCTCAACTGCGCGTTGGCAGTGAACAATGTTTTCAAGCTGACTAAATGCCACTGATTTGGCTTAGAGATTGTCATCTAATGACAACAGACAATTGTTAGGTCATTTATTCGTTATATTAAAATCTTTTTACATCGTATATTAATGCTAAAAGTAGCAGTCTTAAAAATAAAGGCTCCATTTATTGCGTTACGGACATAGGTCGATGCATAGGCGCCATAGTGGGCGGAATAGTCGGCTTGGAGCCGGAGTTGGAATCAGCGCGCACCGTGTATCGCGCGCTGGGCGTCGTCTCGCTGCTGGCGGCCGCTATATACCTCGCTCTCTACCACATGCTGCTCGCTCCACGCTGCGCCTCGCAGGCTGTGGCGCCGCCACAACATCTGCTGCAAGGTATCATCATCACCCCATACTCATTCCACGACCGGCATACGGATCAACATTTAATGGGGTTGAAAACTACCGATAGTTCATGTCAGAGGTCGCCACTAGAAACTACACTTTTCAGCATTTTTCTAAGGATGACTACGCTACTCCATTGTAGAACAAATGCCCTCGATACCTACCTACCTACCCATACAGAAACTGAGCTTTAGCCATTAATTTTTTTTATATAAATTGATTTTATTGCGCCGCATTGTGCTTGAGATGATTATTGCCGCTATTATTTTTTTGCATTATTTATTGAATAATTGTAATATTTTGTTCAATTTATTCCTGAAGCTTGCACTGTGGATGGACAGCTAAATATTAAAGGTATAGATATGCTCTTTAGATATACAAAGTAAAACTGTGTAGAACACCAATTTAAATGGAAGTTAGTAGCGTCAGTTGAGTAATGTTCTTTTTTTTTTATTCTACGTCGGGTGGCAGACAAGCATACGGCCCGCCTGATATGAAGCGGTTACCGTAGCCATATTAACGCTCACAACATAAAATATCGCTCGCACGCCGCCACCCCCGCTGCCACCGCAGCATCTCCTTCCTTTCTGGTGACCTCACTCACTCGCAGGAACACAACAGCCCTCAAGGGAACCGTTATTTGGCTGCGGTATTCTGTGAGGTGGAGGTACATTCACCAGTCGGGTAGCTTACAATTACGCTCCCTACCTCTCTTTTCGCCAGAGCTTCGTTTGTCAGTCAGCAGGGTGCACCGCGTGCAGGTGAAGTTGGCTTTGGTTCAAAGATGTTGATGAACCACTTACACCCCAAAACGTTTATGTTGATGAGCGCTGCACACAGCTTTAAGTGCAGTTTTTCAATCAATTCATCAATTTTCATTAACCTAGTGACGGATTGTCGTAACATTATTTGGTACCCATTTAAACTTGCTGTTCTTCATTACTGTACTATCGGATCGATATGACAGTCTAATAACTCTATATTCAGCAGTAGACGATCTGCTACTTACTTTATGATACTCATATTAATACTACTCATTACGTTACAGGTTTGAACACGAACGGCGCGTCCAACGGTACATACTCCCCGATGCGGGTGTACCACGAGGAACGCTCACGGAAAGGCCACTTCCGTTACTGACTTTGTTATGTTTGTTAGCTTCTTTTTATAAGTCACACAAAATTAGGTACTCACATAGCATAATATTTTTTAACATTTAATGTTCGTAGTAGTAATAAGTTCAGAATTGTGATATAATTTGTGCTTTTTGACTAATTATAATTTCGTGTCATTTGGTATCTAAAACTATTTATTTCAGAAACTATTTCTGATTGAAGTCAATGAATTGCATTTTTGTAAAATATTATTTCAACTTTTTAATAAATGAAGCGGTTGCTTCGCTGTATACAAGGAGAATAATTTATTTAAAAAAATTGTATCACTGGGACACGCGTGCTGCATAAAAATAATAAATATTGATCATTTATCTTCTAGTTTTTGTTCTATTGCAGCATGTGTTTCTTTTGGTACGAATATTATTTACCAAATTTGGCCTAGGAGTGCTTACATAAAGAACCCGATTACCTGCTTACAAGTAGCCGGTACGTGTGGATACAAAGTAAACTGTACTTTTGGTTATTCCATACATTTATTTTATCACACTGAGATCTCGGGACTGGTAACCAGTCGCTTTATGTAAGCACCCTTAGGTATCGTCCTAAAACAACGCGATCATTGTAAGATCACGCGAATTTTATGCGTACGAATCCTCAATAAAACATATAAATCTCGAATAGGTGACCTAATCGTAATTCGCGCGACGCAGTCGCGGTACTAAAATATTTGATAAACTATTCGGGAGAATTAAGTTCGTGCGAACGCGCGATCAAACATATTAATGTCGAATAAGTATCCTAATTTAATTGACATTCGCGCGATAATTGGTGTGCCTTATTTCGGCACTGCCCAGGTCTCAGATCTTGATTTTAACTAGACAAAAAATTAGTCGTTAATTTGTCGAAATTTGTCGCCCAAAGCAAAAAATTTGTCGGTCTCCCGTTAAAGAGTTATAAGGTTTTTTTTGTGGCAGTGCCGAAATAAGCTTATTTCGGCACAGCCTACTTGGAATATTAAACTACAAAACATAGCTAAGATATGATTATCCCCAGAATTAGTCGTCAATTTGTCGAATTCATACACCAAGTATCAGAATTAGTCGACCTCCCGTTAAATAGTTATAAGTATTTATTTGTGGCAGTGCCGAAATAAGCCTTATTTCGGCACTGCCCAAAAAAACTTCACCACCTAGCGAAAATCTGATTTCACCCAGATGTTGCCTTGAATTTGTCGGAAATAAAACACAACTGGTCGATGCGTAATTAAAAAGTTACACGCATTTTAATAATTCACGTTGTAGTCAGAGAGCCTAACGTAGGCAGAGTAGAATAACACCACCCCATTCACATATGGCTATCGTAAAAAGCAACTAATGTAGTGCTAAAGAACACCTAAAGCATTCGTAGATCCGAAAACAGTTGCATGCATTGACAAACTTTGCCAGACTCTGAAAAAGGAAGGAAATAAAACGTTTACTGTTGCATTTTCTGCATGATATATTTTGATGCAAGATCTCGGACTATACTTATTATGAGAATTATTAAAATGCGTGTAACTTTTTAATTACGCATCGACCAGTTGTGTTTTATATCCGACAAATTCAAGGCAACATCTGGGTGAAATCAGATTTTCGCTAGGTAGTGTAGTTTTTTTGGGCAGTGCCGAAATAAGGCTTATTTCGGCACTGCCACAAAAAAATACTTATAACTTTTTAACGGGAGGTCGACTAATTCTGATACTTGGTGTCTGAATTCGACAAATTGACGACTAATTCTGGGGAAAATCATATCTTCGCTATGTTTTGTAGTTCAATAGATCCCAAGTGGGCAGTGCCGAAATAAGGTTATTTCGGCACTGCCACAAAAAAACCCTTATAACTCTTTAACGGGAGACCGACAAATTTTTTGCTTTGGGCGACAAATTTCGACAAATTAACGACAATTTTTTGTCTAGTTAAAATAAAGATCTGAGACCTGGGCAGTGCCGAAATAAGGCACACCGATAATTGCAACGCTGATCGGGTCATGTAAGTATAATCGTGGATTCTCGGCTTGTTTTCGCGCGACCACGCGATGGCCGCAACGCTTACTCGCGCGATCATCGCGTAGTGGTGTATTATTAGGACGATCGCTAACTCTTGACCAGCTTAATACGTAATATACATTTTATCGCAGTTTAAAGGCTCTAGTTACACAAAAGAAGCCGCGGGTAAGAAATAATAAAAATAATAAATAATACAGAAGTTATTACAATAATTGTTGTATTCCCACATTTTTGCAAGATAAAAATGATAATCTACAAAATGAACTATAATAATTGCCTATTATAGCCAATGAATATAACTTATATCAGTACTTTAAATGTATGTTGTAGGTAAAACAAGCTAAGGGTATTTTATTTACAAACATTTTAGTGAGACTTAACATTATCATATATATTAGGTACAATCTTAATAACTACCTACTTACATAGAAATGTACTTTAAAAAAAGCATTTTCATGTATTTTTATTCAGTATTTCACATTATTTGCAAGTTTACATACACCGTACGCAGATAATTTTGCGTACGCATAATCAAAAAATAAAACTTAATTTTATATACTCCTGTGGCATTTTTTAACCAACAAATTTCACGCAGCCACAATGTTGAAGAAATAAATGTAACTATTTTTTCGACGACCCTGTTAATTTCTAGCTACCACGAAACAATGACGAAAACATTGTAAAGTATATTTAGGTCAGTACATCACGTTTACATTGCTAATTTTGTCTTGCTTTATGGACAAAATAAACAAATCTTGAACAAGCATAGTAACTTTACAGAAATAAATGTCCCAAGAATTTTGATATTGACAGTAAAAAATTTAATATGTAAGCTTACTCCTTCAAGGGACATGAGCAATATTTTTAGTAACATTTTAGCGTTTTAGTCTCAATTGTGCTTAGCGCTCTGTTGGGAGTTTTCATGGGTTTGCGTCTAATATCAGTTCGACGACAAAATTGGTAACACCAATTGGGTTGTACCAGCTGTAGATAGTATTATAAAACATACAAGCTAAAAGGCATGAATGTGCCTTTATGTATGATATATTTACTGCTTACTCTGTAGGTAGCTTTTAGATCAAGTAAAATTGAACAAGAAACAGGCCTAAAAGTTTAAACACATTCATATACCGCCATTACTAGATGTTTATTGATTAGTGTAGTAGACTATAATGTACAATAAATATTATCTAGGGAGACGTCGGCATGCACCTTACATTTTACATTGTAGCCATAATAAACAAACGAGATTCTTTTTCAAGTGATCATTGCGTCATTAGAGCTTGGCTTAGTCTAGCATACGCCAAACAAAAAAAAAGCGCTACGCATGCAAGGAAGTCCTTGGCGTTAGATTTTGACCGTGGAAATAAACCACAACATATTTCTTACTCATAAACAACTCCAATGCAATGTTACGTATCAAAGTAATGATGCTAATTTTATTATAGAACTCAAATGTGTCACTACTGAGTTTACTTAAATTTATACTAAACTAGCTGGCCCGGCGAACTTCGTACCGCCTAATTGTCAATGAATGTCGTGGTATACATATTAGTTGAACAAAATTTATGATGTCTTGAAATTAATATAATGAATAATAGAAAATAATAGAGAAGCACGATGGCGTCATTGCACGTGTCAGTCTAATTGTACACGCAAGTTAAGCAACGTCGACCGTAGCCTGTCCATGGATGAGTTTATATTATCTCGAGCTCCTCCGTGCTTCGGAAGGTACGTTAATCCGTCGGTCCCGGTTGTAATCATTAGATTAACTCGAGGTCCTCCGTGCTTCGGAGGGCACGTTAATCCGTCGGTCCCGGTTGTTATCATTAGATTATCTCGAGCTCCTCCGTGCTTCGGAAGGCACGTAAGACGTCGGTCCCGGTTGTTATCATTAGATTATCTCGAGCTCGTCTGTCTGTGCTTCGGAAGGCACGTAAGACGTCGGTCCCGGTTGTTATCATTAGATTATCTCGAGCTCCTCCGTGCTTCGGAAGGCACGTAAGACGTCGGTCCCGGTTGTTATCATTAGATTATCTCGAGCTCCTCTGTGCTTCGGAAGGCACGTAAGACGTCGGTCCCGGTTGTTATCATTAGATTATCTCGAGCTCCTCCGTGCTTCGGAAGGCACGTAAGACGTCGGTCCCGGTTGTTATCATTAGATTATCTCGAGCTCCTCTGTGCTTCGGAAGGCACGTAAGACGTCGGTCCCGGTTGTTATCAATAGATTATCTCGAGCTCCTCCGTGCTTCGGAAGGCACGTAAGAACGTCGGTCCCGGTTGTTATCATTAGATTATCTCGAGCTCCTCTGTGCTTCGGAAGGCACGTAAGACGTCGGTCCCGGTTGTTATCATTAGATTATCTCGAGCTCCTCCGTGCTTCGGAAGGCACGTTAAGCCGTCGGTCCTGGTTGTTATCATTAGATGGCAGTCGTTAAGCCAAGTGGCCTTTAGGCGGCTTGAAATTACTGGCGTCCGCCAACTCGCAGTTGAGCAGCGTGGTGGAGTATGCTCGAAACATATTCAGTTGAAGGAAGACCCGTATTTAATATTAACCAGCAGTGGGTAAATATTACCCAGCAGTGGGTAAATATTACCCAGCAGTGGGTAAATATTAAGTTCAGTATTTTACTATGTCACAAAATAAAGTACCATGACACTTGACAACCAATTAATATTCATTTTCAAGCATTCATTCATAAACAATTTTCAAAACAACAACGGACAACTTTCGCGACGTAAAAGTTAGACCAATCGATTTGACATTTAATTGAAAATCAATAAATATCCCAATCCGTTTTCAAATTTTATTTTTCGACAATTTTGTCAATGTTTTAATACTTATTATCCTATACCCACATTTCTGAACGCACGCATACATTTGACGTACGCATGTTAACGTCACGTTTGACAGGTCCGACATCCACGAACATTTTGTATGGAAAAATGATTTTTCTTTTATTTTATTTTTTTCGTAAATTTTCCAATGTTTTTAATAGTTATTGTGCTATTCTGGACGGAGACAAATCCAACAAATCAAAAACTATGGCAGTCGGTCCAGCCGTTCTCGAGTTATAAGTGTTGTAACAAACACGACTTTCTTTTATATATATAGATATTAATCAATGTTCATAATTTGTGTTACCATAAAAACATCCTTCAAGTTGAAGTCCCTCATCTGCGCAGGCTTTTAATACAAATTAAAATATACAAAAAAATATATACATAACGATGAAGGCAAAAAAAATCTTACTATTTTAGTCCACGCTACTACTGTTCTTATGGCTCGGTACACTGCGGCTACTAATAATAAAATATAAATTAATTAAACAAGCATAAAACGAAACCAATCTCGCCCATAAATTATGATACAATGCAAATATAACAAATTGTGTGAGTAATCGACATCTGTAAAAATTTGTACCGTTTGTACCATAACTCTGTGGTGGTCCATCTGTTACATTTTGCAATTTATCATAAACACTTATTACAATTTCATTGTTCTCAAATACACAAATGAAATTTGCAAGGATTTCTTGCAACGTATAATTCACACTGGGCACAGCCATAATTAACAAAAAAAAAAATTAACAATTAGAAAAAGCTGACGCAGACGCATGCTCTAAAAACCTTAACTAGTTTTCGCTCAATAATTTTAGAAAATTTTGATCGGACACATTTTCTGTGTACACCTTTCTGTAACAACGCCAGTCTTTTTTCAAGTTGATTAGTAAAATCAAATATCTTATACATGACATAGTAAAATCATTATTGTGGGATATGAAAATATTTACTTCCCAACTTTGAGATTTTTTTTATTATCGTTTGCTACCGTAGTACGTACGTAGTAGCTTTACGAAATGACAAAAAAAAAATAAGCCTATACTTATAATCTATCCAAGCACTCACACACCCAACAATATAAAATAAAATTTGTATGCACGAGGTTAATTCAAGGGCCGTCTGTCCCAATTAAGTGTTCCCTATGTTTCGCGGAATAGAAAAAGCGAGTGTCAAAATGCATATTACTTACCGGATCTCGAAATCTATTAGCTTTACAGGAAGGCATACGTTATTCGGAATTGCTCAATATGACTTTTCGATGAGCGATCGTCAATTTAATTTTATACATATCTCACAGAATAATTATTTGATCGCAACTACGTTTTGATTTTTTTTTTATTTCCCGTAGTAAACAGTCAAACAGTCATCCTTAGTAAGATCGTAATTTCTTACAAATTTTTTGTTTAGAGGTCGACGTATTTTGAAAACTATGAATGAAACACTCAATATAAATCACTAAGGAATGCTCTCTAATTAAAATATATATTATCAAAGACAACAAATATTTACGAAACAATAATATTTGTACATCACAAATTCAATAGAATAAAAACAAAACAAAAGTAGTACATATTTATTATATTGCATGCAATATAATATTACAGAATCATGACATGATATTACGGTATGTCATTTAAACCGTAACATAATAGATTTAAATATTTGTAAAATACAAATTATCGTAATACGTATCACACATAAATGTCCGTATTTAGAAAATATGTCACTAAACACCGTATATTCTATTGTAATGTCCAAGGAACTGGTGAACAGTGCGAGATTTATCACTTCACTATAATGAATGGATGAGGCAATTACAGACAAGTCAAATATACTCCTGAGATTTAGAGGCGGAAAATGGGACTCAAGACAAGTCAAATATACTCCTGAGATTTAGAGGCGGAAAATGGGACTCAAAACTGTTATGTTTGTGACACAAAAAACCACAAGTTGTTACGCTTTTCTTCACCAGTTCCAAAAATGTTCTTTGCCCTATGGGCCGACGCAAACAAAAGCTGAGCAACGATGCACAGCTAATATCTGCTACATCACCCGTCGAAACGTGTCTTACGTTGCGACGGGTGAAGTGAAGTCTGATGTTTCAGCGACATGTGCCGCCTGTTCCCATTTTTTTTTCACACATTGCTTTCTTAAAACATAAAGGTCCATGGCAGATAGATTAAAGACACTAAATACCAGCAAAGTTTACGGTATTAAGAAGAATGTTCTTAAACATGAACGTTTTCAGACACATCGCAAAGCAAACACAATTACATCATGAAGTCAAATTGCAACGCACCGCTTTCATTGGTCGGCTCTATATAGAAATAAAACGCCTATATTATCGTCGTTGTAAAACAAAAATCTAATGTTCCTTTCAAATCTATAATTAAATAAAACTCTGTTCACCCATTTTCAGTGGGCGATGAAATGCTAAAAGAGTAGCGATTGGTGGATAATACATTTGAGGAGATAAAAACAAAAACGTGATGTGATGATGAACGACATCAAAGATCTCACGTACGTAATCCGTATGCATACTACAGTACTTATTTTAATTTACAATTTATTTTATCCAAATAATGATTTGAGGTAAAAGATTTTTTCTTGCCCATGTAATTATACAACTATATACTTTGAAACTATGGCGGATGATGTCGCCCGGCAACAGTATTCAATTGTTTTTACAGTTAGTACAATAGGGTACTAAAACCGTTTTTGTTTTAACTAGACTGTATTCATTGTATTTTTATTTAAACTAGACTGTATATTTAAACTTTTTAAAAACACATTAAATGGAGAAAATAGAAATGATATAGAGATGCATCACATTGTCCACGTATCCATTAAACGATATTCGGCGAAATTCGAATTTAGCCGGACTAGGAAAACCTGGCTTTTTGAGTTCCTGCGTGTTATCTCCCCAAAGGTCTTGACGCTGTATGTTCTAACGCTGTATGTTCTATACGCTAAATGTTCGAGACGCAAAATATACAATTTCGCAGATTGTATAAAACTAATTATACTCTATTATTTAGCATCCTCCTTTTTAAATAAAATAAGTAATAATAATATACTTTTTTATTACAAGGAAACTTCTAATAAAAAAAGTATATTATTATTACATATTCTCATGTTCCCTTGAATGACGAAGTCATTCATGTGAAGATGAGTAAAATTACTATTTTTATGTTAAATGTGTAGTTATTGGTCGAATTCTATTTAGGAGCTTATATGCTTTGCTCACTGGAAACATATAGGTCACTATCTTAAAACCGGAATTTACTGAAATTCTAAAGCAAAATATAACCTGCATTTAGAATTTTATTTACAACAACGATAAATTCATAAATTTTTATTTTTGCTTAGTTTATATACCGATAATATCCTCCTCTACTTTACCAGCAGTAGTATCATCTCGCAATAAAGATTCTATCATCTCGTCACTCATTTCAGTATCTTGTACTTTTTCGTCACCTTCTTTAATATTATCAGAGTCCGTTTGTTCATTCAACAATGTTTTTTCTTCATCGACTACCTCATCCTCTACCTTTTCTTTGTGGTTTAATTCGGCAGTGCTTTCTTCTTCCTTATCGTCATCCTCATTTTCGTCATCTTCATCTTCTTTACCATCGTCTCCCTTCTCATCATTTTCTACCTTATTGTCATCTGTATTTTCGTCTTTGTTGAATGTGTCGTCGTTACTTTCATCATCAACACCATTATTAGAAACTACTTCTTTCAATTGATCTGGCGTTTCGACATTTACTGTTATGTCATTTTTCTGCTCATCGTGCATTTCACTGGATTCCTTGCTACTTTCAATATGATTCTCATCTTCTTTTTGTTCGTTTTCAGCATTTCCATGCTCAAGTAAAGTTTTTAAAGTAGACTTTGGAGAAATATCATTCATGTCTTCATTATTTTCTTTCTCCACAGGATTTTCACTCTCATGTACATTGAGCGGATCCGTTTCATTGTCTTTCTCCTCAGGATAATCATTTTCGTCAGCATTTGTTTTGTCATCAGGATTTTCTCTCTCGGGTACAATGGGAGGATCAACATCCATCTTAGAAAAATTGTCATTGTTAGTATCTCCACTATCATTATGTTCACTAGCAGCTGTCAAATCCACCTCTTGATTTTCGTTGCAGCTTCTTTCATTTATATTTGAATCCACCGAATTCTCGTCTATGAATATAGGATCATCATTGTCGTCATCATTTAATATTTCAACGTCGTCATCTTCACTTAGGTTATCCCCAATTTTCTCAATTGTGTTATCACCCATTTTTTTATGGAGATATTGTTTTAATTCCTTGCCTAAATTTTCCCTTATTTCATTAAATCTTGTAGACGAAGTATTAAGTAAACGATCTAGTGATTTGTGGAGATTTTTCATTTCTTGAATGGAACGAGTACGTAGGAAAACAGACGTAGTTTCCTTTTTCAATTTTTGTAACCGTGATAAAGAATATTCCAAAGCATCCACCGCATCTATCAGATTGTATCTATACCACTCAACAGACACGTTCAAGTCACACTCACGTGAAGCTTGTTCTTTCGATCTAGTCACCCTTGTCGTTTTCGGAGTACTCGTTTTCGAAGTATTCGTGCGCCTACCACTAGAACGGGTATTTTGACGTGGTGTTTTTGTGGAGGATGAAGGCGGTACCGCACTGAGTTTAGCTGCATACGTAGGACCTTTAGGAGCGACTTTACCAGGTGCAGTTTCTGCGACAGCTACTATTGTAGCTGAATATCCCCCTGGCATTGCTGGATTGGCGTTGATAGCAAATATTCGACCATCTGGTAACCGATACATTTTATTGGATGAAAGTGTTTGAGGATCAACACGGAACTTCAGTCCTCCTGTTGCTGCATTTACAGTGACATCATTTTCAGTCATTTGTATTATGTTGTCACTTGTAGTATCTGGTAAAGTATTTAACAATGCGCGCGTTGCCGCCTGTGGTAGAGGCGGAGGGGGCGGAGTCTTGACTTTCGGTGGCACGACTGGAGCAGGAGTCATGCACTGTACATCATCATCAGTATTATCCTCTGTGACCTGAAATGAAATTTATAAGGATTCATTTCATAGCGAAGATGTGGCTGTTTCAATAGTGTTTCTCTGTATAATTAATTATATACACACAATAACAGCTAAATAATATTGCTTTTACCTCGCACACGGGTTCTAATGGAAAATCAGGAGTACACACAACATCATCGTCTTGAACCCTGTTATTGCTAGCCATTGCTGCCACAGCTGCCATATCAAGACCCTATGGAAATAATGTCACAGTTATACAAATATATAAATGCTAATCATAAAAAATATCATTTATTGAAATAGTGAAATGTTTTACGACATTGCAATAGTGTCCGACCGAAATTGGTTTTTACGACCGAAACCGAAACCGAATTTCGGCAACGGTCTCAGTTTCGGCCGAAACCGAATTTTTACGAAACAATTATCTAACTGTAGGTACATACTTTTCTTATAATTATTTTACGTTACGTTATAATTGCTACTTGGTTATAATAGGCTATTTGACAATGTTAAAAAATTGTATAAATTATTGAATAATGTGGTAAAATACACAAATCTATAAAGATCTGCAAACTTTCGTTCTAATGTCTTCCGTCCGACTTACGAGGGGAGGTCAATAAGTTCGCGGAATGAGAGAGAAGGAGGTTGAAATTAAACACCAAATTATTTTTTCTTTTCAATATATTCTCCTTTAACCCTAATACATTTTTCGGATCTCTCAAATAGCTTGTTTATATCATCGAAAAAAAATGATTTGTCTTTGGTGTCAAAATAGGCCGAAATTGCCGACTTGACTTCATCATCGTCGTCAAATTTCTTTCCACGCAGCTCTTTCTTCATTTTTGGAAATAAATAATAGTCACTGGGGGCCAAGTCTGGACTGTATGGTGGGTGGTTTAATTGTTCAAAGCCGCATCGGTGAATGGCAGCCGTCGCAACATGGCACGTGTGGACGGGTGCATTGTCGTGCAAAAGGAGCACACCTTTTGACAGTTTTCCTCTTCTTTTTTTCTTAATGGCTTCTTTCAATCTTTCCAGTAAAGAAGCGTAGTACTGTCCCGTTATAGTCGCACCACGTTCTTTATAATCGATCAGTAAAATACCTTCTGTATCCCAAAAGATAGTCGCCATGATCTTTCCGGCCGATTGTGACACTTTGAACTTCTTTGGAGGAGGTGTGCCTTTTTTATGCCACTGCATCGACTCTTGCTTCGACTCAGGTTCATAGTGGTGAACCCAGGTTTCATCTCCAGTAACAATCCGGGCCATAACTTCTTCCTTTCTCTCTCCACAGAGCTCCAGAAACTGGTGAGAGCACTCGACACGCTCGCGTTTTTGAAGTGGCGTGAGCATTCTCGGAACCCATCTTGCACTGACTTTAGTCATCCCAAGATGATGATGTAGGATATTTAAAATACTTGATTCGGATACTCCAACCATTGCTGCAAGTTGCTTCTTCTTCAGTCGGGCATCTTCCAATACAAGTTTTTCTACTTTTTCGACGATTTCCGGTGTGGTGGCCTCAATTGGCCGTCCGGAGCGGGGGTCGTCTTCAATGGACTCCCTTCCTTGTTTGAAAAGACCATGCCACTTGTAAACCATGGTTTTACCAGGGGCAGAGTCCGCGTAAACCGCTAACAGCTCTTGAAAAATCGTCTGAGCGGATTTTCCTTGCTTGGTAAGAAACTTAATAACGGCACGGTGTTCAATTTTCTCCATACTGGCTGACTTCTTCCCGATTTAGTTGTTTGCAGGTCGATAACTCAAAAGTTAATGACACGATTAGGTTCAAACTTGGTATATATACTCTTAATGAGGTGCTTAACTAGTGCCTACCTGGACGGGTAAATTTATCCCCATCAACCCCTCCATTTCGCGAACTTATTGGCCTCCCCTCGTATTTTAGGGTCGATCAAAGTCTGGCGGGAAAGTCAATTTTTAAAGTATGAAATTATTAAAAAAAAAAAAATATTTCCATTGAAAAAGCAATAAAAAATACTATAACTTGTATTATGAACCTAATTACATAAAAGTAATATTTAACATAGCTGTCGTACAAATGTCTGATTTGATGCATACAAAATACAAACCAGTGACGTCATAACTCAGTAGTCTTTTGTATGGACCGTTTTCGGGACAGTCCAAAATTGTGATTTTCGAATTAACATATCTCAAGAGATTTTTATGCTATCGAAGTAATTCTTTCACCTATAGTTATTGAGACGTCCCTACATATCAAACCGAAAAAATGTTGGTCAAATAGCCTATTATTAAATTGAACGTTGAATCTCTAAATCTTTAATATTATCGTCACTAATGCACTATAATAAGTACCAAATACCTAACTATTGTTTGTTTATGTATAGCATTAGCAAATGAGTTAAATTAACCACAAAATATTCAGATAGTTATGTTAAACTTGATTCTACTATAATCTATGCATTAATTTGTTATACTAAATTATTTTTAGATGATTACTACCTACTCTAATTCAATATCATATGATAAAACTTACCGAAAGCGCACTGCAAACACAAACAAGTCACGACATGATTAGGCACGTGGACGCGGCAAAATGTCTTCGTCGCTTGGATGGAATTTACCGCGCCGAACGTGACGGAGCACAGCGCGGGAACTCCCGAATGCAGATTCGGTTTCGGTCGCAATTTCGGCAGGTTTGCCGCCGAAACCGGAACTAAACCGGAACAGTTGCCGAAACTGGACCGAAACCGAACTTTCGATCGGACACTACATTGCAATCAATTAAAATGCTGTTTCATTACATTACGCAGGATATAAACACTATAAAAAATATTTGATTATTACCTGAGTGAGGCTTTCTAAAGACAAATTAATATTGTCATTTATAACCATATTACCAAAAGTATTATTAAAGGTATTGGCATTATGAAACATTTTGGAATTATTAAAACCATTGAATTGGTTATTCATCATTAGTGACATCTGAGGCATCTGGTTCATCTTGGGCCGTATCCGCGCATACGTAGAATTCGCCGGGTCTCTTACTTTAAACCTTATCATTGAAGGTAGTGAATTTGGCATCTGGAAAAGCAAAGCTTATTTGATATATATTACGATTTTCAAGTACATAACGACATATAAGTTAAACTAAATAAGTTTTTTTTACAATAACAGAAATATAATTTAATTTCAATAATAGTTATAACAAAAAGCAGTAACTGTTGATGTTTATGTCGCCTAACATGTACCTGCGCTATATTCTACTACAAAGGTAGATTATTTTTTGCAATATTTTTTTTTCCTACGGCAACACTGTAGGGGTTACCAGTTGAGGGTTTGCTGGTATTTGTCAGTGTGACGTAACGGACGTAATTTTTTATGAAATTTACGCTTTTTTTTATGTAAATAATGCAGTTTTTCTTGTTTTTATAAATCGTACACAAGGGCACTTTAACTCCGTGACCAATCAATTTTTTGGAAGTTTCGAGATTTGCACAAATTTTTAATAACATTACAAAACACGTACTCTTTGTTGGCAGTTACACAGAAAGTCTGAAAATTACTCAGAAAAAGCAATTGTAGCGCCATCTATCTACTACTTTGCTTTATTACAAGCTTTGAAAACGATAATGAAATTGTTACGTTTTCGTCACTTGTCTTAAATCTAAAATTATAATTTGACAGACATCTCAGTCTAACAAATTATACGAGGGCGGGATGATAACTAGCCTACTAAGAAAACACTTAACTTTCCATGATAAAATTAATTTTATTTTTCGACATAGTGTCCGTGAACCTCTCTCCATAAAATGATTTCTTTCGAGGCCTGCAAAATACTCCTAGTACAGCAGCTATGACTTCATCATTTTTGGCAAATTTCTGTCCGCCCAAAAAAGTTTTGAGCTTAGGGAATAAGTGGAAGTCTGATGGCGCTAGATCAGGCGTATAAGGTGGGTGGGGCAGCAAATCATACTTCAATTCGTTGATTTTTGCCATAGCTTTAACACATGTGTGAACCCTAGCGTTGTCTTGGTGGAAGATGATATTTTTTTTCGCCAAACCTGGTCGTTTTTGCTGAATACATTGATGAAGCTTATCTAGAAGATTAGCGTAGTATTCTCCATTAATTGTTTGACCTTTAGGAAGGTAATCTATCAGCAAGATCCCATCTGCATCCCAAAAGACGGAAGCCATCACTTTTCCAGCCGACTTTACAGCCATGGCTTTTTTGGAGCCGGGCATCCCGATTGAGTCCACTGTTTTGATTGAATTTTTGATTGGCGTGTAATGATGAACCCATGTTTCATCTGTTGTTACAAATCGACGTAAAAATCGGCCTTATTACTCTGAAAACGGTCCAGACATTCTTTTGAGTTTTGCACCCGAATCCTTTTTTGATCGTGCGTAAGCAGTCGCGGCACCCAACGGGCCGATAACATTTCATATTTAATTCCTCACTTAGGATATGATATTACCCGTTCTTTTCAGATACCTGTAGTGTCAGCTATTTAAGATAATCGATCTGCTAAAACCATATCATATACTTTCACAACCATTTCCGGAGTCGTGACGCTTTTTGGACGTCCGGGGCGGGCTTCATCTTGGACACATGTACGACCGCGTTTAAACTCAGCCACCCAGTTTTTTACTGTGGCATAAGAAGGAGCACATTCACCCAAGACATTCTTTAACTCGTCATAAATATCTTTGCCCTTCATATGAAGAAACTTAATCACCGCTCTTTGTTCAATTTTATCCATTTAGAAAACAGTTGACGAAATATATTTTCAAATGACAAAAAATCAATAAAATTTTCACGCCCCCAAATTCAAATTTAGAACACAGGTGGCCAGATACGAATTTAAAAATGACATAAATATTTTTAATTTTAACTTTTTAAATAGCAGTGGCTAGTTACTTATCATCCCGCCTATAGTGACACAAACTTATCTGGCGGTGGCGGGGGCGGTACGATCGAATTAAGTGTTGCCATTGAACCTAATGCCGCCCGTTTTAGAGGAAACATAAAAATCAAAGAAATATATACACTGTTAAAATAATAGCATTGATATACTTATTAATTGTTTTGTGTGGCGTTTCAATTAAATATCAATTGCCTTCTATTTTTTGTTGATTAGTTTTAAAAATGCACCATGTTAAGTCGCGATCATAGCTATTATATAATATTAGAGATATAATTCTCTAATAATATTGCACAGAAACAACTCGTTGACGATTTTTTTATTATAAGAAATGAAATAAGTGTAGAAAAAGATAATATGTATTTAAAAAAATAGACCCCAATGGAATGTGCATACGCGGTAAATAAATAAATTGTACCTGGCAATACTACATTTCAAGATGGCGGCTTTAGTTCTAAATTTGCCCACCGGGTCAGATAAGTTTGTAGCACTGTACGTAAATTTAGATTGGTTTTATAACATTGAGAATATCATCTATCCCGCTACTTATAAAATCACCGCCGACTGAAAGAAACATGAATGACTTATCGTGTTAATATTTTTATATTATTTACATTACCAGAAGTGTCCGGTAAATTTTAATGATTGTTGTAAATGTATAAGCTACAAGTTTTGATATATGCCAAGCCACTGTTGATTCTTAGGTGAAATCGGGCAATGTACTTTATCATTACCCACGAATTTCAAGGAATCACTCCTTGAGGATTTTCTTGCAGCAACAATAAAACTCAGTTCAATTGTGCTGCCACTACCGCGTAACAAAAAATATAGCCGACCGACTAAAGTCAGTGTCTAATCTTTCGTATCTATCAAAGCAATCTTTTGTAACATAGAATGAATTCTATGTTACAAAAGATTGCATACAGTCGAAACTGGATTTCACGACCATCCGGAAATGGTCGTCACATTTAAGTCAATAGACTTAAATGTGTATTTCTTAACTTTCACATTGGCAAAATCATCGTGGACTAAAAAACGATTTGTAAAATTGGGAATAAGAGTGATGGCATAACAAATCATTAGAAAACAATAATAGACTAAATCATACCCTCATCTTTTTGGGCATTGACGGCATCGCAATTGGATTGGCTAATAATTTGGGTGCAGGAGCGACTGGCACAGGCGTTTTCATGTACACTGGTCTAGGTTTAGGACTAGCAGGCCTCTTCAGCGCTTTCTTTTCTGGCTTGAGGTCATCAGCAGTAGCATTTATTGAAGCAAACTTTTTCACCTAATAAAAACAGACAAAATGTATTCATTAATATCTACTAGTGATAATACTAGTGAAAACCAAATGTTTAATCTAATTCATACCCATATATAAAAATAAAAGATAACAACCAAATCTATATCAAGAAAATAAAAAAAAATAGAATATCATTCACTCAAGTGCATGATTCTTTGAATGTATTAATTTCAGTATTTTACTGTCCCTTGACCATAAAAATACTGACACCAAAAATTACATTAAAAAAATTATTAAATATACAGAATTGACACCTTTGTATGTCGAGTCTGCAATAAATGTAGTAATGAACAGAACAGGAGAAGAATTATTAAAAGCGATTATCACTTTTTCAAGTAAAAACTAAAATTTATAGTGCGATTTATATAGAGATGTATAAAATTGCCCATAGCGGTAGTTTGATGTTGTACATCTTATATTTCAGACCATAGCAGTTAGATGTTAATAGGCAATTTGATTTATACTACTTTTGAGTAGTTCATGCAAACTATCGGCGGCCGGCACCCACCCACTACCGTTAGTAGATGCATGCGACTGCCGTAGCTGCTTTAGTTGTCTCAGCTCCAGCGACTGCAGAAACGACCTCTGCGATTCTCCAACATCTGAAACAGAAGAAACATGCGACTGCCGCCGCCCCGACTGCCGTGGTCATCTCTGCGACACGTGTTTCATCTCTATGCTAGGCATCATCAGGCCATTTTTAGATGGAGCAGAGGAGACCAAAGCAGCCATAGTAGTCGCATGCATCTACTAACGACAGTGGGTGCCGGCCGGTAGTAATTTACATGCACTAACTGCTTGCGGAAACACACAAAGTAGTGTAGTGTAGATCAAATTGCCAGTAGATTTGACTTTTGCAAAATAACAACTGAATCAATTAACTATCTGTAGAAGATTCATACAAGTATAAGAGACTTAATCCCAGGCCTCGTAGTAAAGAACCGAACAACTTTTTCTTCGTTCTGTTTACATTTTGTCTCACGGGCAATAAATACAGTATAGCATAAGAGCTTCAGTTTTCAGGGGTTTCAGTAAATAAGCAAAAAGTACCTGTATAGTAGAAGGAATTTTAGAAATCACTGCAGCAGCTGTCTTGCTTGTGTCAGAATCCTTCTTATTGGCGTCAGGTTCCCTCTTAATGGCGTCAGAATCCCTCTTATTGGTGTCAGAATCTTTCTTATCCTCACGCTTTTTTACATCTACTTGCGATTTTCGTTTAGATTTACGTTTACAACATCCTGAGTCATCTATTGCACAATCTTTTTGATATGCTTCCTTCAATTCAGGATCTTGAGTTGTGTATGCAGTTCTATAAACGAGACAAATATTTTTTATTTTAATCATTCTTCGATAATGACGAATCAGTTTCAGTCAATAATAGTCAGATTAAAACATACAATTTATAGTTAGTAAAATGAGAGTTGACAGAAAAAATAATGTTTGACAATATTTTAGCTGTATAATGTTTGGTTTGGTTTACTTAAATTTTAATATGAAGACTTCTTCCGTAACATATCAGTTGTCTAATACCCATAACACAAGCTTAGCTTACTTTGGGGCTAGATGGCGCCGTGTAATTTGTCTGAGAATATTTATTTATTTATATTCTGATATAGGCATCTGCTAAGAAAGGTTTTTTAAAAAATCACCGGGATACGCGCGTACGAAGTCGCAAATAAGGCGATTCTAGATGGCCCTTCAATCTGCTATGTGGAAATGTTAGCCTAAGTTTTGAGCAAGGGTCTCACTTATTGTTCGCAAATTCTAATTCCAATTTTCTCATTTTTAGAATGTTCACTCAATCTCAATATTAAATGAAACAAAAAACAGATTTGATCAGATAATATATTTTGTCTTATACCATGTCAAATGTATAAACAAAGTCAAATAAATTTACGAGTAAACGGTTAATATAGGTAAGTCGAGTCGAGATATACTGCTCGCGCAATGGCATCCCCGCTGTTAACGCAGCATTCATACTAGTTGTAAAGCGAAAAATATATTTTTTAATCATACTCTATTTTCTTCATGGACGTCATGCCGATATTCCTGTTAGTCCCACAATTGAAATTAATTCAATAATGCCTCATAAAACTGGCTGAAATCAGTAAAAAGCTGCATAGCGAGCCAAAGAACTAAACAAACATGCACATAGTGTATTATGAAAAAAAATATATATACGCGTCGAATTGAGAACCACCTCCGTTTTTTCGTCGGTTAAAAAACATTACCCTCACCCTGTATACAGTAAAAACAGAAGAACTTAAATTTTGAAGTTTCTCATTATGATGTATGCAAGTAATAAATATGCCGAATTTTTCGAAATTTCCAGTTAGACAATCAAGAATTATATAAAATGCTTGTTTGCTTTAATAACTTGCATGGTGTGTGTAATGTGCTTAAGAGGGGGTATAAAGGCAAATTGACAATTTTTGATTAGATGTATACCGTAAAACATAGGCCATTAATTACCCGAAAAAAAAATACAGATATTACAATATACTTAAAAGGGATTGGTCTGACTGAAAACATAAAATATGAATGTTTTATCGATAGAAATAAATCACGAAGTTACGTCTAATTTTCAACTAAACCTAATTTTTCTTCAATATGGTTCATACTAGCGAGCCCATATTTTAATACGTAGTATAAAATTATATTACTAAGCGATTTTACTAGCGATTTTTTTAAAAGATGTATATTTTACGCGCAATTAAAATAAAACGAATTCGGCGCTTACTACGTTCTTATTTGGCTCAGAACGCTCATGCCTGTCACCCGACCTACGGTGACAGGCATGTTTTATTTCATCTATCAGTTGTGATCACTCCGTTGAGACGAGAAGACTGTGTTTCTGTGCTCCGGACCAAGAATATACTTCGTTGAAAATATGGCAAACAAAAATTTTTTTTTTTATACTACCTCGGGTGGCAGACAATCATACGGCGTAAGCATATGCGGTTACCAACACCCCAACTAATAATTGAAATATTGAGAAAAATTGTAAACTAATAAATAATTATTCTTGCAAATAATTAATATTGAATGTGAGATTGATTATTGTTTCGTTGATGAGAAGATTAACCTTGAAATATCGACCCTTGAGCGTCGCTTTAGAGCTCACAATACAATGCACAAACGGTGGACTAATGTCGGTACGAGTAGTATATGCAAAACAAAACGATACTTTTGACCACTCGAGTGCTGGTGCCCGTATGTAGTCACGATTTTTACAGTAACTTATACAGTACATAATTTAAAAAGAAAAACGGGTGAGTGCAACCCGGTAGTACAGGCAGAAGGGAAAATATTAACGTTGCGCATTTTTGAATATTTTGGAATGGTTACGGAATGTCTCACGAATTGCTTTATTTATCAGTATAAAAGTATGGACTATCATTTATGTGGTAAAACACAATATTCATTTATTGCGCTATCGTACACAAACATGACAATTTATATTACACTAGCTGACTCGCGCAACTTCGTCTGCTTGAGCTGCGTCTCTCAACGCTCTGTGCGTGAGAGTGAAGTGAGCTTACCACTTGAAAGGTTATGGTGAGCCAATTTTAAAAGATGGACACATTCTATCACGGACTTTTTTTTAGATCTTTTTAAGGTGAATAATTCTGTATATAATTGTTAGACAGTAGTGGAGACTAAAATGGACCTGATGATGATGATGATGATGATGATGATATAATTGTTGCGAAACTTGAACTGTTTACGCAGCGCACGCAACGGCAGCTCTCAAAAGGAATATTTTTTCCCATTATTGCAACATTTTTCATTGGTGCTCCGCTCCTATTGGTGATAGTGTGATGTTATCTGTTATAGACTTATAGCCCATACCTTTCTTCGAAAAATAGGCTATCTAACGCTAAAAGATTTTTTCAATTCGAATAAGTAGTTCCTGAGATTAGCGCGTTCAAACAAACAAACAAACTCTTCAGCTTTATAATACCTCAATATTACCTCTTCTCCTACGCCGCGCCGGCGGCCTACCCTACCCTTGTCTTACGAATTTTCGATCAGGTCACGTGTCCTGACGCAAGTTTAATATTTTTTACCCATCCCAAGAAGTGCACGACGCTGTTAATGCTACGTACGACCAATGGAGCGATAGAACTCTTACAGTCATATATGTTATTAACGGATCACTCTCTGTTGCGACTTGAGGAGACGTTTTCAGAGTAAAAGTTGTTTACATATAAATTCTTCAACACGTAAATAAAAACCTTTAAGAATATCGTGATTTAAAAATAAAATAATAGAAGTAATTTCAGTAATTATAAATAAATCCAAACTAATATTATAAATGTGAAAGTGTGTTTGTTTGTTTGTCCTTCTTTCACGTCGAAAGTAACAAACGGATAGACATCATTATTTTTTGAGATAATGACCTGGAGAGTGACATAGGCTACTCTTTATCCCGGAAAACCATCTTATTTCCGCGGGAAAAAATAAAGTTTATAATCATTTGTCCTTCCATTACGTCGAAAGGAACCCATGTACCTACATATTTTTTTTAACAGGGATAGGTTACGGCCTGGAGAGTGACATAAGCTACTCTTTATCTCAGAAAAACACCACGGGAAAAAATATTTTTTTTTATAAATATTTGTAATTCTTTCACATCAAAAGAAACTTAAGTGCGGACATGATTTTTTTAAATGGGGATAGCTTACGGTCAGGAGAGTAATATAGGCTACTTTTCATCCCGGAAAAATATCTTATTCCCGTGGGAAAAAATAAACTTGGTAATCATTTGTCTTTTTTTTACGTCGAAAGAAACCTAAGTGCCGATATGATTTTTTTTAACAGGGATAGTTTACGATCTGGTGAGTGACATAAGCTAATATTTATCCTGGAAAAACATCTTATTCCCATGGGATTTTTTTTTTACATAAAAATTTGTCCTTTCACGTCAAAAGGAACCGAAGTACGGAATACGATTTTTTTAATGAGGATAGTTTACGGTGTGGAGAGTGACGTAGGCTAATTTTCATCCAGGAAAAACATTTTATTCCCACGGAAAAAAATATAGTGTATAATAATTTGTCCTTATTTCACGTTTACATACATACATACTTACTATGTTTTGTGTTTGATTTTAAATCCTTCGTCGTCAGAGGGCGTGGGTTTGATCCCCGCAGATGGCAAACATTTATGTGGTGAACAATTTTTATGTCTTGAGTGTGGTCGTTTCATCCATACTAATATTATTAGTGTTAAAGTAAGTAAATTCGTTTGTTTGTTATTTCTTCACGCCTTAACTATGCAGCCGAATATCATTAAAATTCGTACATATTGATACTTCTTTTTATCCCACGAAGTAAAAAAATTACAACAAGAAAAAATATACACCAATGGCAGTCCACCTAGACCACGCGGGCGAAGCCGCGGGTAACAGCTAGTAAATAAATAAATATTTCTGGACAATTTACACAGCGCCATCTAGACCCAAATTAAGCGCAAAGATTGTGGGTTCTAGACAACTGATAAATGTACTTAAATACATTTTTTTTCGTAAGTACATACTTATAATATATGTATTATATGTATATTATATATTATTATATTAAAATATATGTATTTAAGTAGAAAACACCCAGACCAAGCCTCTTGTTCTTCACACAAATGCTTGATTTGTGCGGGAATCGAACCCGCGACCTCGGAGTCAACATGGCCATTGCGAACCATTCGACCACCGAGCTCGTCAAATTAGGTGCTTATATTATTTTATTGTTCTTTTTTTTTCAGATCAGCTTCTAATTTATAGAATATTTCGGCAACTAATGACTATGAAAGTTTGGCACATATCAATTCCACTAAAAATTGTACATAATAGATGAACCGACTCGCACTTAGCCAGTATTTATCAGATTATTTTAGGTATACTGTGTAAAAAAACGCGGGGCGGTGCGGGGAGACCTTTTCATTCCGAGCGACGGACGTGTGCGGGACGTATGAAGCGCGCGGGTGAAATTTGATATTTTTCTAGCTTTATGCGCGCTCTTAATACTTAGAAGTTGAAAAAATTCAGCACTTTATAAAATACCTGGACAAAAACTTACTTATTTTTCAAATCACAGTATCTCAAAAGAGCCCAGCATAATGCACGGAGATCCCACAAACATTTTGAATTACACTTGAAACATTTCCAGTCATCTGCATCTTCAATTTCTCTTATTTTTGTTGTGCCCAAATTGCGTTTAATACATTTCTGAAATGTTTTGTTATTATTATTATTGCTATTAGTAGAAACCACTTTCATGAATCTGTTTATTATATATGTGGAAAAGTATTTTATATCAAACTTGATATGGTAAACAAGTATGTCAATTGCAATATTTTTTATTTCAATAAAAATTAATCATCTTGTTTGTCCTAAGTTTGAATCTCATAGTTAGAATATACAAATGTTAGGTTCTCTATTTCTTTCCAGGAGTAACTATTCAATTAGCAGGTGAGTAGATTCTAGTAATTTAATCTCATCTGTTTAAATATAATATAAAAAAATAATATTATATCAAAATAAAGATAATTTCATCATCAAGAACACAATGATATAAGGTTGTCTGTGGATTGCAGCAGCACTCAGCTTGTTCAGAATATTATCATTATTTTGTTATAAGTATATCATTTTTTTATAACATTCATTTTGTGAAACAGATGGGCTGAATGGCTGGAGGTCTATCCAGTCAGCATTGGCAACCTCGTTAGACCTGGCATTCATTGTTGTATCTTGTCATTGTAATGGATGTCACGGTGTCACCCTGTGAGCAACTTCTTTTTCAACCCAACTTGTGGGAAAAATCTAATACTAATGAAATGCTACAGATAGAAGATAAAACATGTAGTTAGGCAACATGCTGTTTAAAGTCTTCTCATAATAAGTTTGATATACTTACCGCACAGAACACATGTGGGCAGTCTGCACAGCAATAAACCTGGCCCCCTTGCCCACACCACCGACAGTATAATTCGGAGCCATCATCACCTTTGTCAAATTCTCCACTATTATAGAATGTGTGACATGTATGACAAACCAATGTGCGGAGCATAGGATGAGAACGCATTTTAGTTTCATTTCGAGCTGAGCACCCTAAGTGACGGTCACAAGCAGTGCAGTGAAGTTTAAAGGTCTTCACAGCATTCAAATCTGAAATTGAGTTTTTTTTCATCATTAATAAAGTAAAATAAAATTGTCTAAAGGTAGTATTGTTAGCCAAATAAGTGGTCTACCTAGACTACCTAAGGTGGTAAAGCGGAAATAGGTAGATTTAGTGTCATTTAGAATTTTCATATTAAGGGCGAAGTTCACTCATAAATAAGATCAACATTAGCAAGATTTTTGTTTGTTAGGAAACTTTGTCAAACTAGCTTTGTTACCTAGACAACATAACCAACCAAATCTCTAATTTGCATAAATTAATTTTAAAGTCCTGTAACAAAGGATTAAATTATACAACCTATTAGCGATGTGACGACTCTACTTTTCAAACCGATTTGAGCATAAACCGAGTTACGTCGATTAGCGCGTCTAATAAATCGGTTTTGCTGCGTCGTCTCGCGACGCTCTAGGCGCATGCGCACCTGTCAATTCGAGTTTATATCGTAGCGCCGTCTGACTAATCAGAATAGACGGTGCCTATTCTGATTGGTTGGAAATGTTTATTACATGCATACTCAGTTCAGTATTACATATAAATGAATCAACGGTCTGATCAGACTTTTTTAAGTTAGGTAAGTCTTTTTTTATACTGTAATTTGATAAAATTACAGTATAAAAAAACGACGACGAAAAGAAAGAAAAGACGATAGTCGAAAAAGTACAATGGTAACAAAATAGTAGATAGTAGTGAAATATGACTCCAGTCATAGGTTTTTTTTTGTTTAAAAATAAATAATTTTGAATCTTGAGATATTTTTCTTTTATATCCCCAAAAATAACAAGATAAAAAAGTACGGTAAAAATTAATAGATAATTGTTTTGGAGCGTGTACCGTATGTAGATAGGTAGGTACCTAATCTAACAATCTGGTTTGTCAATGCGAACCGTAAACCTCCCGATCCCGTCAATTCATATTACACATCGAGTTCATCGTCAAACGATTCAAACCGGTTCAAATCGGTTTACTGCAATTTGTTTCGATTCAGTTTGGAATCGACTTGCATGAATTGTCGAAACCGATTCGGTTTGACAAAATTCCAGATAGTTACATCTCTACAACCTATATCAAAATGGTGGCAAACCTCTGAATAAAATAATATATATTTGTTTTGCTTTAATATATCATCATCATCAGACAAATCTATCACTGCTGGATATCAGTATTCCTCAATTTTTTACTGAATAAAAAAAAGGAGGTGGTTCTGTGTTTGACTGTACCTTTTTTTTAGGTTTTTTTTCTATCACAAACAGATCAAAAACATATTAAGCTAGCTAGACTACATAAGAAATATGGATTGCTCAGAAATGTTTTTTAGAATTTGATTAACTTATTTAGAATCAAATAACATTCAATCTGACAATGGCTCCCCATAAAAACGCACTAAAGTGAACTACCAACAATACAGATCAGACTTTTTTCAATCCAGATTTAGTCTCTTAGAGAAAAGAACTTTTAACATGAGAACCAGCACATACTGGTCTACATCCAATGTCTGTATTGTTGATCATTGCAAGAAGGATGATAATGCTCTGCTTCAAAACATTGAGGTATCTGTGCAGTGAGGATGTGCTAAAGTGAAAATCATATTATTTGCCTATTGATTGCTTTTTTTTATACTACATCGGGTGACAGCCTGATGTAAAGTGGTTACTGTAGCCATATTAACGCTTGCAACATAAAATATCGCTCGTGCGCCGCCACCCCTACTGTCAAACGCAGCAACTCCTTTTCTGGTGACCTCACTCACGCGCAGGAACACAACAATTCTCAAGGGAATTGTGATTTGGCTGCTGTATTCTGTGAGGTGGAGGTACATTCCCCAGTCGGGTAGCTTACAATTACGCTCCCTACCTCTCTTTTCGCCAGAGCTTCGTTTGTCAGTCAGCAGGATGTACCGCATGCAGGTGAAGTTGGCTTTGGTTCAAAGATATTGATGAACCACTTACACCCCAAAACCCAAAAACTTGCTTTGTTGAAAGCACCTCAACCAAGGTGCATGCAGTATTGACTTCTTGAAGTGATGTAGTCTTTAACCACTCTAAGAGCCGCATTGCCTACAATAATGGAAAGTAGAGATGACAATGTATTTGTACATGACTTTTGTCTGTTCAAAATTAATTACATTATGGAAAATCAGTATTGAAATCATTTAGCATTACACTGAGATTTTCACTGGTGAAGTGATACAGCCATTATTTATTTGACAGCTCTCATGGATTCACATTTTTACAGACAAGGTATCAATTTGTAACAGCTGATTTATGAAAGAAATTTAATGTAATTTAATTAAAGGGTGCAACATAGCACTTGCCTTGTTCACTATGGGTTTTGGTTGAAACCACTGCCTAATAATCTAATTTGTAAGTCCTACACACTCTGCCACAAGCCACTACCATGACTCCAAATTGTTACAAGTTCTATAATACCTTAGCAGGAAGAGGTTGCTTTTTCATACAGTTTTATATAAATTAATAAAGCACATGTAACTCAGTAGATGCAGTTTTCTTTTACCTCAAATTTGAAGGACAGACATGTAAAGGGCTTTGTAAGTACTGCAATATATGACATATATACAATACTCTATATATAGCAACCACAAAAAGGAGCAACATTTTCCAATGATAATATTCTGTTGTAGTATTCACAATAGGTACTCATGATAAGACAAGTAATCAGCAATCACAACTAACCTGGAAATTTATTTTTATAATAATTCCTTTCTTCTTCACCAATATCTTCATCAAAGTCGTCATCTGTGGGATCTGTAAATAGTGAGAGGCAAAATACGAATCAGAACATGAAACAATTTTAACATCGAACTGTTCCGTCAAAAATGTGGTAATACCAGGGAATGGCGGGAATACTACATCAGTAGCCGGACCAGCAGTAGGTGTCAAAACCGGCGTCTCAGGTTCTATTGAAGTGCCTTCGCTGTTGGCAGATTCACTCATTGCGGACAGCGTCACTTACACCAAACGGATATGCATTAATGTTCTACATACACACTAAAATGAGAATATCAATTTAGTCCATGCGAAACATATATATGTATCAAAATAAATGCTAATTCCGCGAGATCAGTACACTACACAACAACGCCGCAAAAGTAAATCCGCCATTTTGGCATTTTTGGTGTAGGGATGTCAGATCATATGTTTGTTGACCTGATATCGATAAACTATCGATTATTGATTATATGACTACGTTACATCTTTGTAAATTTTTAGACAGAATCGTTACCAGAAAAATTTAAAACAACAAAACAAGCAAATAAATAAGAATTTAACCTATATTTAGTAAATACCTAGTTGTTCTATCAAAAATTGTATGCGATACACATTTATGACTTTTTACATCGATACAAGATTTGATTTTGTTACTAACATCCCTACTGTAATAGGTAGAAAAGAAGGGAACGAAGAAATAGCAGGGAGGGAGAGAGGAAGTGATCATGAACCAGCCAGAGACAATTTTGATTTTAAATGTGTTTCCGTTCTGTAAAAACAACGTTAAAAAGCGGGTCTTCTGCAAACGTCTGCAAATCTTTTCTCTCTCCTTGTTTTTTTTGTCTCGAAGTTTTTGTAGAATGTTTCGAAAACATATTTGCAGAATGCCTTTAGACAATTTTTGATAACATTCTTGCATGAAGTTGCGTCTTAAGGTGAACGAACACCTAGCCGAGCCGAACGAACGAACGGAACGAAACAACTTTTAGAATTCATAAATCTTGAAACCTCGCACACCTACTCGCCCTTCAAGATACGGATGATTTGGCGTGGGTAGATGTGTCATGTGCGAGGTTTCATAATTTCTATATTATTTCTATAATAGTAGGCAGTAACGGGTAACCCCGAAAGTCTCTCGTAAAGCTGGGTCTACTGCAAGTGTTTATCTAAACATTTTGCACAAACATCGAAAGGAAGCGAGGCTATACGTTAGGGCAAAAATATTCACAGGACACTCAGCTCACCTCAGCAGTGCTACTAATTGCAGTCAATTAAAGAATCAGTATTCACAACTATACATCATTATCGCGCGTTCGTTTTGGGGACGACGATGAACATTTCTAATATTTGAACATTCTTATTTCTATTTTTCGATTTAATCATCTTTTTTTTGATAACATACTTCGTCGGCCTGGTGCTGGTAGGTCAGAAATCGGTGAGAAACGAGAGACTCTTGTCGTTTAACTGGGTCGGGTGTTGGATCTCATTAGTAAATGGGGTTCCAGCAATCTGGTCGAGTTCAATGCTAGGAAAACCCAAGTGTGCGCGTATACCACAAAAACATCTCCTTTCCTTCCTATCCCCAATCTTCAGAGCACTTCGCTCGAGCTTCGAGCAGAGAGCATAAATATGCTGGGCATGGATATTCGCTGCAACCTTTACCAAAGGGAATATATTGAGAGCCTCATCTCAACAGCCTCCAAAAAACTCGGGATCCTGAACAGGGTGCGGCGGTTTTTCGCGCCGGACCAGCATAAAAAAAAGTATACAAGACTCAAGTTCAGGCCTGCGTGGAGTACTGCTCGCATCTCTGGGATGGTTCCGTCCAGTATCTCCTCGAGGCTCTCGATAGGTTGCAGCGACGAGCGGTCCGCATAATTGGTGACGAAGAGGTCACCAAGAATCTTGAACCTCTTCAGCTCCGCAGGGATATTGGCTCAATAAGCGTATTTTACCGCCTATACCATGGTGAGTGCTCTGAAGAACTGTTTTCCCTTATCCCTTCCTCCCCTTTCCATCACAGAACTTCGCGTGCAGGCTCGCGATATCACAAGTTTACCGTAGGGATCATTGCTTCGCGTACTAAAATGTTTGGCAACTCCTATCTATGTCGCACCATTAAAAAGTGGAACGCGTTGCCGGCATACGTATTTCCTCATTCATACAATATGGGATCCTTCAAGCGAAGCGTGAAGAAGCATCTTGTAGGCCAGCATGGCAGCATCAACTGACAAGACATCAAGGTCTCTTGTCCGTTGCCGATGCAATTGGGGCTCCTCTTTTCGCTTACCATCAGGCAAAGTGGAGCCAATATGCTGAACTAATATAAAAAAAAAATCTTTGTTTTGTAAAAATAAATATTACCTATGACTAGAGATGGGCGACAGGTGAATTCCCAGATGGGAATATATAGGACATTTATTCGCGTAAATACCCGAAATATGGATAAATACGAATTGCACAACTAAACTTATTTCGTCCTCAACCCTTATTCATCTCACTACTGGGATATGGGTTTCCCTTCAATTGAAGGGATTTAGATCATACTCCACCACGTTATCCAACTGCGGGTTGGCGGAGTTAACTTACCAAGTAGTGTAATTATTATTTTTTCTTTTTTCCACGTTTCCGGTATTTACGCGTGCAAATACCTTATATCTTACCAAATCGGTAAATGCCGTCGGGTATTTGCCTGCCGTCCATCTCTAATCTGGGGTATTTCCGTAGACAGAGGAAAGAATTCTTTCCTCTGTCTACGGGTATTTCGATTTTTCGCTATCTGTGGTCATGCCTTTTTTTCTGTGGTATCCAGGGCCGTGATGAAAAATATTTTTTCCATTCATTCGATGAAGATCATTCATTTGTCTTCGTTCATTTTATAATCATTCACTAGTATTTCCAGTCATTCATTCTTGAATACAGTTTTATTTCATTCATTCACACACATCTCATTTTTTCTTTCAGTCATGTTCAGACGTTTTGTTGTTTGGTTGTTGGTTTTTTCGCAATGTGATATGTTTTTCGTGTTGATAAGTAATATTGGTAGGGTTGACTCTAATTAAATTTTCAGTGTGATATTGTTGTAATTTCAATTTTTTCGGTGCGTGTTGTGCTAATTTATGTCTGCTACGAGACCAAAACATGCTTTAAAACAGGCACATGATATTTGTACAAATGTTTGTAACTTAAACTACACACTTGATACTCAAGAAAAACAATTATTCATAAATATTTTTAATTTTCACTGACTGTAATGTTGGTTTATCGGACAAAATGACAGTAACTTATACAGCGGAAGTAGCTACTTGCCGAGGCTTCGGGACATTTTTAAAAGTTTTGTACCGGTGAGTTTTTATTACATATTTAGATAAATTGTAGAATGTTGTAATACGATAGTATATTTAGTTAGCAAGTTATATGTTTTAAACCGTAAACTAATAAAAAAACAATCATCATTACTTATTACGAATGAAATAAGTAAACATAAACAAAAGTCATCGTATTGGTAGGGTAAAACACCCAGTAGTCAGCCCTGCACCTGTAGTCACTAGTCAGTCACTTTATGGACAATATTGCGAAAGAGTGTTGATTGTTGATTGTTTACACATCAGTAGGAATCTTCATCCAATCTATATGTTACCGCTAATTATCGTTAGAGTGCAGATTAACACAGTAATCTGCAGATTATGTGGCTGACTCCGTTAAAATACAAAAAATATGTTTATTATATTATCTAGTAATCTGCAAAATTCCTAGGTAACCTACAAACTAATGGTCAAACATACGGTAAAGTCCATAAAATAGATGATTAATGAACTAACGGACAATTCACCTACGGGTTACCGACATAGATTGTTATGGTTGTGATCACCAAAAGCCGAGCGAGAGACGCTCGACTTGCCTTTGAAGAGAGAGATGAGGTACCCACACCCTTTCCAAAAGCAATAGCAAATCATTGGAATACATAGGTACCTACTTCCACTCGATGATACATAGGCAACGGGCGCGGGCCGGCGAGGCGAGGCGCGACCACGGCTAACGCGGGTACGGAGTTGGTGGACCCGAGACAAAAGGGTTTCGGTCACTATCTTCAGCGATTTAACTGTGTACTATCCGTATAGTCGTACGTTTGTGGTGCCACCAGCGCAGCGACATAATCACGCGACGCGGAACTAGTTGCAATTTGTTTCGTAAGGAAATGAAATTTGTTCGAGATTTGAACCATAGAATAAGAAATATGTTTGAGCAAATATTTTCCGCACGGCACGGGGTAGCATCTCGGCGATACGGAATGCTGACACCGCCTTCAACTATACAAAGCCCAGGTTCGACCTCACATGGAGTACCGTTCACATCTCTGGGCCGGGGCGCCCCAGTACTTGCTTGCTCCATTTGACCGCATACAACGAAGAGCAGCTCGAATCGTCGGTGACCCAATGATCTCGGATTGATTGGACTCTCTCTGCACGTAGAGATGTAGCGTCTCTTTGCGTCTTATACAATATATCACGGGGAGTGCTCGGATGAGCTGTTTGATTTGATACCTGCCGCTAAATTCCACTATCGTACAACTCGCCATAAATTAAAATTCCATCCATATCATCTTGATAATTGGCGATCTACTACAGTACGTTTCCTACCTAAGACATTTTATACCGCGAACAGTGAAACTGTGGAATCAACTGCGGTATTTCCGAACAACTACGACATTCTGTGCCTTTAATGAACAGAGTTTTCATTTCCCTTAATAGGCTGGCAAGGGATCGGCGCCCCCTTGGTGTCGCTGATCTCCATGGGCGGTGGTGATTAACTTTCCACCAGGTGACCCACATGCTCGTTTGCCTCCCCTCTTACATAAAAAAAAAACTAAATGCGATGTAGGGGGCGTCACTAGGGTACGTGAGGGGGAGTCAATGTCAAGATTAAATTGCCGCGGTCGGCTCCCTGCGCAGCGGGTCTAATATTTTGAATTCGCTTTAATTCGCTTAGTATGCAATTTTAAAAGTTCTTTTCTAAACTAAACCCATTTATTTATATTTTATTCAGTTAGTAGGTATATGTACTACCTGATAATAATTATTTATATTGAATATCTATCCAAACAGCTTAGTGACTTAGTAGTTATTATAATATTTCAATTACATTTTATATAGGTAATTCCTGTACAACAGTAAATTTTTTATGTAAACATTGCTATAATTTTCCCCATTATTCCTTTTTTTTATTTGAACAAAAATTAGATTTTTTTGGAAATATTTTTTTTTAATTTTAAATACCCAAAAGATCAAGATCTCAACTTTCTAGAAATAGTTCCCAAGTGAGGGCATCAACAATACGTCGTCATGGAGAATCTTCATCAGAAACTGAAAATCGTCAAGTCAATCGCAAGTCAGAGAGAATTTTTGAAATTTTTGTTAAATACCCGTGCGAATCCGGGGCGGGCCGCTAGTTATGGGTATATTTGAAGACTAGTCGATTTCACCCGTTTCGTCCACGTCCACCAATTTCTTTTACCGGTAAACGCACAAATTTGCGTCTTTAAAGGCGCGTTTCCATTATGCAAGTAGCCTGCATGCAAGGTGCAAGTTGCATACAACTTGACTAATGGAAACGTAAACATGCATGCAAGACACGGGTTGCATGCGGGTAGTTTCGAACTTGTAACAAAACGTGCAACTGACGACGCGTACCTTGCATGCGATGTGCTATCATGTTACCTATTCAAATAGCTTGCTTGCAAGTGTGACGTCATACCTGCATGCAAATACTTGCATAATGGAAACGTGTCTTTCGTGGGGTTGACATGGATCAAGTTTAGTAGCCCCGGATCTCCGATCGATGTCGATCTCCGACACAAGTCGTTCACGACTCTCCGCCACTTGAGAACGGGGAAAGTTAGCATGGCCCGTGTAACAAAATATCCCCGGTGCTGTCATCCGTATAGCAATGAATGCTATCAATGGATAACATATCATTGATGCAGCAGGAACCGTAATGAAAATTATTACTTTAATAAAATATCTTGAACAATAACAATTTAAAATAATGGCTAAAAATTGTGACTCTTACAAGTAGATAAAATGTGTCTAAAAATACATTTAAAAGTAATATTTTCAATTCCCCAGTTGCAATTCAAACAGGTGAGGTTAAATTTTTATCAACAACATAACATAATGCTTATCGCCAGGAATTTTTTTTACAGATAAAGATTGCGTTTTACATAATATGATAGCATGATTTTACGATTGTGATTCTGCAGAACAAAATAAAATACATGCGTTTGATTTAAATATTTGTCGTAGTTAGAAATGCGCCGACTGGTCGCCGCGCCGGCTTGTAAAGCAGATTAGTTTGTCTTTTAGTCTGCTGCAGTGTCGATGCTTAAAAAGCTATTGGTAAACAGTGTAACAGGAAATAAAGCTATGACATTGTGTTCGTTGGTTTATTATGATTCTATTTATTAATTGTCAATTATATAGAACAAGTAACTTCTATAAATTGCATACTTGGTCCTAAAGTCGTAGTGTCATCTATTCAGCAATTTCATCAAAATCGGAGCATTGGCACAGAATAATATTGGTCTTACAAAAAATAATTATATTTTTCCTCGAACTAAAAACGAAACTAATATAACACGAATAAAGGTATATCGAGGAGAAACGAAGCAAAACGAGCCTTTCCGAATGCATCTGATCTGAACTGTACCGAAACCAATGATCGGCCGGACCGACTAATCGGCCATTTCAGCAATTAATCACCTAGTCGGTTAATTAGCCAAGACCCATCTTCGGTCCATCTCTAATTTGCCTATTTGACGCTTAAAATAAAATTGAAGAACTATATTTTTTACACCATTAAGATGACAAACAAACATACGATCCGCCTGATGGAAAATATTAATTGCAGCAGTCATTGCCACCTTTGAAATGGACAATGGCGAATTTGGCGACATGAGAGACATCCCTCCGTGTTGCTAACCCTATAAACATCTCTACGCCTTCCTTAAAGATCGAACTTACCTATGCTGTCTGGTGTCTGTTCGGAAAACTCGTGCCACTGCGGAGATTTCAATACACAACCTTTTATTTCTTTCTATACTATTTATTTAAATCTACAAATGAAAAAAAAAATCGAAATAAAAATGTAAAAAAACAACACTTAAATAATCTCCCGTGACTTCCGTGCGTATTTTTCCAATTAAAAAAAATTATACTTACCTATAACTTTTTTAGACGAGATTCTTAAAATATAGTTAAATGCAATTCCAAGTGGGCGAAGCCGCGAGTACTCTTAGTATTATATCCTACTAAATATCCATACTTACTTTAGACCTAATGAATAACTAGACTTTTTGATACTATGGACATTTTAATACTTTAGACCATATGAACCCGAGTGTATTCTATTATTCTATAAGCTTGTAAGAATGAATATGTATGTGTGGATTATGGATGGATGTATGATTGTCAATCTTTCATGGATAACCAGTTGTACGGATTTGGACGAAATTTGGCATACATAGAGAATATACAAACAATTCTAGGATCTACACTATTTTGCGTGCTTCCGCCACTAGTTAGTTCATGTAAACTACCGCCGGCCGGCACCCACCCACTAGATTACCACGTTAGTAGATGCATCCAATTGCTATGGCTGCTTTGGTTGTCACTGCTCCAGCTGTAGCGGTCGTCTTTGCGACTCTCCAAAATTCTGAAATAGATGTAACATGAACACGTGTTCCGCCTCTATGCGAGGCATCATCAGGCGATCTGTAGGTGGTGTTCGTCGTTATAACAATCAGTAGAATCATTCGTAGGTTGTTGTTGGATAAAATTGCCTATAAATTTGACTTCTACAAAATAAAACCCGAATCAATTAACTATTAATAGAGAACACTGGCAGTTGTACTCGACTTACGTACTTACTTAATTTTCTCTAAAGTTTGTAACTTTAGACAAAAGTTATGTACGTTATTTTTGTTAAAATAACGTACATAACTGCGGAAAATTCCTTATCCGGCAATAAATATCGCAATCTATATATTCGATCAGAATATGATTTGATCGCGTCACATATTGTATTGTCGTATAACATAGCCATAAAATAATCATCAAAAATAACGGCGTTTTGCGGAATGACGGTGCCCTGTCAAGTAGACGATAAAACAAATCAAGCACTGGAACGTTGGATTTTTCGTGGTCTTGTAACTTTGCACTGAGAATTAATATCGCTATTTATTTAATTAACGAAGCATTTTGAATTTCAATATTAGAACTTAAAATTTTCGATGATTAATTCGACTCGCACTTGTAGATTATCAGCAAGAATTAATACATACTTCAGATATAATTGGTAAAGATAAAGAGACAAAGAAAGCTAAATTTTGCTATAGGTATAAATTTTAGTACCCACACAAAGAGAAAACTGTCAAATTCACTATCACTATCAGCCTCCAACCGAGGAACATAGTGAGAACAGATAAATATTAGCGATATGGAAATGACAAAAAAAATATTGATATTACTGTGTATTTTGATAGTGTAATAAGAAACAAACGCCATTTATTTGAAAGCCGGACCAATATAATATAAAATCAATTGTTGGATCTTTCTTCGTCTTCACTCATCTTCACTCACGAGAATACTTAAAACATGAGTAAGCTACGAATTCCATCCGGTTACTCAAAGGCTACGGTTGAATGGAAGAGATTCCTTCACGGAATAAGTCCGCTCTTGAAAATATTATTTATGTATGGCTTACTTCCATTGTATCTTATTGCAATAGTGTTTTATAAACAAACAAAAAAAAAACAAGGTATTTGTAAAATCAAAAAACACATCAGTGTACGCTGTGATGAATTCGTTTTACAGTGTACACTGATCTATAAAAGCTAAATAAAATACTTGAAATGACAGCGACGTTTTCTATGTAGAGATACACCCTTGTACCTTTTAGGTAGATTTGATAGAAATGAATGGATATCATGTCGACAAGTGAGGAACCCGAAGGGTAAGAGGACGGATAAGTTTGCCATTTATCTTGCATATCAGCCCCCTTACCACCATCTCTTATTGCGATTCAATAATTGAATAGATTGCTTATTCATACCAATGAATAAGCAACTCTATTCCATTTGAAACAGAGTCGCTCATTCATTGGTATGAATAAGCATTCTATTCAGTTATTGAATCGCAATAAGAGATGGTGGTAAGGGGGCTGTTTTTTTTTCGATCGCAAAATATTTTTTCCGCTTGAACACAGATTAGTTTATTCCTATATATTATTAGTTAGTTTTTAGGTAATATTTGACTAATTGTATTTCTTCTGGGTTAACCAGAACCCTCGGTGTATGAATGTGGTTTGATTTTACTATACTATTCTTACAAAATATTTAAAGACCGTGAATCCTTGTTTCCTTTTTGTCACTTAAGTTTTAACTTGGCACGTTATTATATCTCTCCACAGTCACAATCATCTCACAAGGGATCCCACAACTATTTATAAGTAGTTAAACGTATTGGAGACTTGTCTCGTTTTTACAGAATGATCTTCTTGGGATTGTTTCATATAAAACCCAGTTATGTATATTTGGCGGATACAGTTGTGAGTTGTTGAGATAGAACATAAACGAGTATAAAATAATTTGACTGCAAAGACATTCGATTTTTGCTGTCTTTCATCGCGAATTAGGACGACAAAAAATTTTGAAGGGAAACATTGATATAAAGAAGAAGATGCTTATTGAAACAATTGCTAGTAAGAACGTTGCACCAACTTGCAACGTTCTTTACTAGCAATTGTTCTGGGTTGCTTTGTCTGCATGGTGATCGCATGAAGAGGAGACAAAGTAAATCATAGTATACCTACTACTTGAGTAGAATTCTTTGACTGAGGTGCTTCTATATTGTTGAATTCATTGTGGGGGCAAGGAAGATAGACGACCCTTTTGTAGATTTTCCCACGACATCGGGAAAGCGGCTGCTTGCGGAAGGCGGGGAGTGCTTTGGTGGAAAGCATTAGGGAATATTCAGCAGTTGGTAGATATAGGATATGGATGATGATACATAATTTACCCATTATGAGGGCAATGATAAAGTTTACATTTCATTCTATTACTCACATCGCAGGTCGTCTGGACTCCTAGAGAACGTCTTTTCTGTAGCTAAATCATTCATATCATATTAACAGGAAATGGACCATAATTCTATTCGTCATAACATATTTCCGAGTATACTCGTATCAGCACACAATGTTTTATTGCCTTTATTTCCTTCTTTGTTCTTGATTCCACACAGCATAAAAATGTATGCTCGTATAAAGAAGTACGTTTACCCAAAGCCTCGTGTTTGTTTCGTCAACGGAAACCGCCACTGTGTTTACTCATTTCACTACCCGACTCAGCTGTTCTGGCCTTGATGATTAACACTATCTGTAGGCCAATGTTAGACGAAACTATGTTTTTTTTTATATTGTCACTATGTATGATAGTTTTTGCCAGTTATATGACTGTATTTCATTATTAATTGAATAATTACTCAATACTCAATTATTTATTGCATCCTTAATGTATACATAGGTCTTTTAATTTAATGTCAAAGTAACAATCAAGGACCCTGTGGGGCGCTGCAATGGGAGAGGAGCTTGATAATTCTATATGTATCTATTCTATTACAACAACCTGTATATTTTTTACTGTTTTGGCACCTGCAGAATAATTTTATATAAATTTTGATGTCAATCATATTTTATTTAGTCATTTATTTTTGTATTATATGAGATTCAGTCAAAATTGTTATTTTGTACTTATATTTATAATTGTTAATAACCTACCCATTGTTCACAATTCTATGAGAAAGTTTCCTTGAGTTTTGTGTCGTGACGTCATATTTTATCTTATATTTTATTATATTATTTTGAATTGTATTGTACCGTATTGTATTGTGTTCAATTGTATTGTTATTTCTGATTGATAAAATTATTATTAATTATTATTATTAATATAATTGATATTTATTATTATTGTTTTATTATTTAATTGATTTATCGCTAAGATATTCAGAGGTAGTATAATAAGCTTTTTTAAACAATAGCTCTTTTATCTGTGATAGAAATAGTTTCTTGTTCTCAATGGTTTTTATTACTAGTATTGCTCACGGCTTTAATTACTAGTTGTGCTCACGGTTTCACTCGCTATTTCGGTTCCTAATGGTTGTAACGTCATATTATCCAATAAACCTTATCAGATGTAAAAAGTTTTTTTTACAAAACCGACAAAAACTAAAATAAAGACAGCTTTATTATGTAATAGCGACACGTCCTGGCTTCGCATTGGCCTGCCAAGGCTTCCAATTGGCATTCTATTTTCCCACGTTTTGAACAATCATCGTCATATTTCAGTTAATTTACCGTGCAATACTCGAAACCTTAACCGTATCTATTTTCTAAACCTTCCTTATGAATCACTCTGTCCAAGAAAATCTAGTCAGTAGTTTTTGAGTTACGCGTTCAGACAAAAGTTCAGCCCCCTTACCACCATCTCTTATTGCGACTCAATAACTGAATAGATTGCTAAATTATACCAATGAATAAGCGACTCTATTTCAAATGCAATAGAGTCGCTTATTCATTGCTATGAATAAGCAATCTATTCAATTATTGAGTCGCAATAAGAGATGGTGGTAAGGGGGCAGGATAATTAATTTGATAGATTTACTCCGTACAAAAATACAAACCTACAATAATGTGTATAATGGGGCTGAATGGTTCTTAGTGATACAAATACACAATAGTATCAAGAAAGGGTACTAGCGGTACAAAATAGGATATTCTAGTACCGCTAGAACCAGTTATGGTTGCCAAAGCAAGGGTTTTAGTCACAATACTCCATTTTGTCGCATCCAACCATTTTCGGCTTTGTCAATATTCATATCTCTGAAGAGAGAAGAGTAAGGCCATAAACAAAGTCTTTGGGATAACGTGAGTTTTGATATTTTTTTTTTTTGCATTTGCTATGCATAAAGTCTATCTAAATGCTATCCGCGCGGTGTTGCTTGGTTTGGTACTTGGATAATCCAGCACATCTTGTTATCATAATTAGACTTTGTTTTATCTTGGGTGTCTTCGTAGAAATTACCGATAAAACGGAGTTTTGTAATGTGATGGATCGGATATTTTTGTTTCTCTGTACCTACGTGTTTTATATGTGGCAAAAGATGATTCTTATCAATATCTACGCTTTGACTATTATATCTTAAAGTGTGTATACAGCGATGACATCATATGAGGCACGAATTCATGCGAAAATGTAGATTACAATATAAGGAATTGGCACTTCCTAGCTTTGTTCGTACCTACTCTTTAGTAGTTTATTGAACTGTATAGCAAAAAACGACGAGACGCTAATATGGCAAATGAAAATCCGTTAAGTTATGGCCTGACAGGCTGAGACTGATGTCTATATCATTGATGTTTGTATATACCGTGTGGTCAAAACCTGGAAGGTTCATAAAATTTTGTAAAAAACACTAAGGATACAATCTGAAACCGTCTTACTAAATGCTACCAATTATGTAACATTAAACCTGTTGTGTATTAATGAATATGTAAACTTATCTAGTCATCGCCAGAATGAATGTGAGTAATTGAATCCCCAACAATCTAAAATGGGTTTACCTATTTTGTCATAGAACGCGATATGGGTATCTTTCGTACGTTGTTTGCTGACATTGGAGTTCTAAACAAACAAAGGCGACGATCTTGAGAATACTTGAACCGAATCCCTGAAATATTACATATATGTCAGAAAATAATGTGCTCGTTTGTGATGTAAAACATCTAATGTGGCGGGTCGGCCCGACTGTTGGCGTGGCATCCCGCAAATAACTGCAACTCTTTTATTCAGTCTTATCACGTGACGGCTCAATTTTTTTTCTCCATGACATTGTATGCAACTGTCATTTACCGACGTGTCCTGATGCAATACGGCACCTATGTATATATACTTACGTGGAACGTAGTTCTTTGACATAGATTGTGTCTTTAGTATGCTTTACCCTACGGAGACAACGCTGACCTTATACGATTTGGATACATATTAAGGTGTCATCTGTAATCAATCGGTTGTGAAACGACTGATTCAAAATTTTGCACGTGGTGCTGACTGCTGATGAATGGCATACGCGTGAAGCGCCAATGTAATCTCACCATTGTATGTTGAAACTTGAAACATATTGTGAATGAGTTATCAGAGGAGGTATTTTAAATAAAAATGCATTGCAGGAGTGTATCGCAAAGGTCGTCGCTCTAGCAGATCAATACCAGCTCGCCGTGCCTGACTCCAGCATTACGTTTTGCACAATAATACCACGCTTTTGTCCCGCTCTCTCGCACATGTAGGACTAAAATTAAATTAAAAACTACCTAGAAAATTTCCCTTCAGTCTGTTGTATGTAATCGAGGTCTACGCTATATTTATCTTCGTCGTGTTAAGGGGCCAGATCGTGAAAACTGTGAAAAGAGTGTTACGATTTTTCATATTTAACCTATTTAGATATGATTGATATCAATGATAATTTGTATATATTACAATCAAAGACCAAAAATTATTGTATGATTATATTAAACTCTTAAAATCTAATAGTTGTTTTATAATAAAGGTCAACAAACGCACAAAATTGAGAAAAAATGCAAAAACATGCCTTCGTATTTTTCAGATTTAACCCAATAAATCAACACAAATTGATAAAAAGAAACACTTTTTGAACACTGAAGAAACCAATAAATATAACATATACTTTTTTTTTGTACCTTTACAAACAAAGACTTCCTCTTTTAAAGCCCTAAAATCTAGATATGTTTTACGTAAATTCTCCATAGAAAAATGTATGAAAAATGACGCACATTCCGATATTACGAATTAGTACTCAGCGTCGCCACTAATACGCCAGTGTGTTTTTATATGTCAAGGTGACACCACGCGCGTCGGATGCTCCGGCAAAATTACGTGTTGTGAATTTGTGTTTTTTGTGAAAAACTGTAAGTATAACTAATTTACCAATATAATGAATGTATATAAATCGTAAAAAATACAAAGAATGAATTAGATACTTTGTTGAGTAGGTTATTTTATGAACCTTGTAAAATATGTATCAATTCAGGCTTGAAACATGATTTCAACATGCTATAGCCAATATCATAAACGTATCTAGTCGGTAATCGAGGGTTTTTTTCGCAGGACTGATTGAATTTGAATTTGCCAGGGAAAAGAAAGTTTAGTACGCATTATAAAAATATGAAAGCCAAAAGATCTCGGAAAAAATGTAAGTTCCTTCCTACTTATTTATTTATCTGCCTACTTTACTACGTCTTGTCCTAAATACCTACCTAGAAAAAAATTACGAGATTTCTGTGAAAGTGTCATGTAAAAATCCTAGTTTTATTTGTGTGCTTATCCTGTCTAAGTAGTAATAATAATATAATTTATTTTCATTTGAACAGGGTACATTACAAAGCTAATACAATACCTATGTCATATGATTTAGATCGCTTGATTCAGACATATACAATAGCATGTAAATATTGGTTTGTATTATAAGTAATAAAGTCAATTTCTACCTAGTATTCGTTTTCATGTTCATCATTATTGTCTAAATATCAGATTGTGGAAGTAGGTATGTTTCATAACAGAAATAGCACGGGCACGCGGCTTTGTCGACATACTTACCGCCAAAGAGACGCGACGCGCCTAGGGTCTGGTGTTGTACAAAAATTACAAAATAATTATAAAGTGGATAATAATGATGAATAATATTTCCAGTATTGAAAATAAAGAAAACCTTCAGGCCGAGACTCCAAGCAACACTGCTATGCTTAGACTACACACTATAGACGTAAGTTGTTATACGTAATTCTTGTAGACTTATTACATAAATAAACAAACTACTTTGGGGTGTAAGTGGTTCATCAAGATCTTTAAACCAAAGCCAAATTCACCTGCATGCGGTACACCCTGCCGACTGACAAACGAAGCTCTGGCGAAAAGAGAGGTAGGGAGCGTAATTGTAAGCTACCCGACTGGGGAATGTACCTCCACCTCACAGAATACCGCAGCCAAATAACGGTTTCCTTGAGGGCTGTTGTCTTCCTGCGAGTGAGTGAGGTCACCAGAAAGGAAGGAGATGCTGCGATGGCAGCGGGGGTGGCGGGGGTGGCGGCGCGCGAGCGATATTTTATGTTGCGAGCGTTAATATGGCTACGGTAACCGCTTCAGATCAGGCGGGCCGTATGCTTGTCTGCTACCCGACGTAGTATAAAAAAAAAAAAAATACCTAGTTAGTGATGGACGAAGACAAAATCTCAGTAGGGTGAAGTCTTCTAGTATCGGCCTCCTCCTAATATCGGCCTTTGCGAGAAAATGGAATATAGGGTAAGTGCTCCATTGAATGAACCCTTAAGGGCATTCCAAACTTTGAAAATTACAGCCAGCTACTTATGAGATCCTAACCAAAAAATATTTTATTTTATTATGTTCACAATTTATTCATGATTGATACAGTATACATATTTTAGCAAAAATGCTGATAGTTATTGAGATAATCTGCATTTTATACAAATATGGGGTATATTTGTATAAAATGCAGGTTATCTCAATAACTATCAGCATTGAACACACAAATCACCAGAGAATGAACAAAAAAATCCAGTGAATAAACCTTTTGAAACCCATTGAATGAACTACCACTTTTATATATCAGTTCTATATATAAATTATTATGTAAGAGTTTATTTCGGGTAATTGTTATTGTAAATATATATATTTTTTTATAGACGATATGATTACTATTATAATTGCGTGTTACTTGATATTTTATAACCTAAAGAGAACTATCTAACATTTTTTTTTATACCACTAAGGTGGCAAACAAGCATACGGTCCGCCTGATGGAAAGCAGCCTATGGACGCCTGTAACACCGGAGGCATCACATGCGCGTTGCCGACCCTGTAAAAACCTCTTCAAGCCCTTTTTGAAGAACCCCATGCTGTAGTCTCCTGGGAAAACCTCAACAGGCAATTCATTCCACAGCTTGATAGTACGTGGAAGAAAACTTCTCTGGAACCGCACAGTACGTGACCATTTCGGTTCTAAAGTGTGAGGATGAATTCCCTGTCGATGGCGAGCGGTGCGACTGTAGAAGGAAGCCGTGGGCATCATGTCAAACAACTCCTCTGAACACACCCCATTGTACAAACGGTAGAACACACAAAGGGACGCAAAATCTCTTCTCAGACTTAAAGGTTCTAAACCGTCTGTCAGTTTGGGATCGTCAACAATCCTCACAGCACGCCTTTGAATCGAGTCACAGGGTGCAAGCTGGTATCTAGGCGCTCCCGCCCATAGATGGCAACAGTACTCCATATGCGGCCGAACTTGAGCTTTGTATAAGTCTTTGCCGCGGGTTGAAGTAATGTTTCGCCCTGTTGAGCACACCTAGTTTCTTCGATGCCAGCTTGACCTTCCCCTCCAGATGACATCGAAACTGGACGTCGCTGGAGATGTCAACTCCTAGAATACCAATACTATTGGCGATGGTGAGGGGTGTGTTTTCGAAGTGTGGAGCCACAGCAAATGGGGTTTTCTTAGCGGTGAACGCGCAGACTTGTGTCTTAGAGGGGTTAAATCGCACTAAGTTCTGTCGCCCCCAGTCGGACACTCTACTTAGTGTGCTCTCAATTTGCGACACAAGTTGTTCGCGGCTCTCCTCCACCAAAGAACGAGGGATATTTGCGCGGCCCGTGTAATAAGTGTCCCCGGTGCTGTCGTCCGCATAACAATGAATGCTGTCATTATACAACATATCATTAACATGCAGCAGAAACAGCGTCGGGGACAATACAGAACCCTGCGGGACGCCAGCATTGATGTCCATGCTATCGGAGCAACTGCCATCTACAACGGCTCTAATGCTTCTGCTGGACAAGAAGCTAGCAACCCATTCGCATAGCCCCTCGGGCAGACCGTAAGGCTAAGATGCCAAATGCTTAAAACATAATATTAATACTGGATTATTATTATAAAATATTTAATATTATTATTCATCACTTCTATGTTAGATTCTCCTTTCTCTTCTAAACTATTATATTTCTATAATAGAAGATTGGTTCTATATGTCATCATTATTTATTAATTTCTTTTTAGCTTGCATTTTGCTGTCTTTCCATGGTCGTTTTAGCTGAAAGGCACTTCTATGTGGAGATCTTTATTTATTTTATTTAATCAGTTCACTCCGTCTGGTTTTCGTCCTGGGCACAGTACTATTACTGCACTTCTAAAAGTTACTGAAGATATCAGGCTAGGTATGGAGGATAAACTGGTAATAATAAAAGAACACCTCGTTCGAATATTGGTCAAAAAATTGACAACCGTTTATAAAAGTTGTGTACAAAAAATTAGCCAACTGCATTAAGGCTAAGATGCCAAATGCTTAAAACTGTGTGTTCATTGACTAGATTTTCTTCAATTTCGTGATCCAATTATCGAACACCCCTATAATTTATTTATGATAATTAAAATTTATGCAATCTGTTTTTTGTAAGATAAAACAGTTCTTTTTACATCCTACTATCAAATTTTGTTAACACTATCACACTTATAGTGTCTACAAAGTGAATATCAAAACACGAAGTCTCAGCAATGCCCTAAATTCTGCTCCATACAATCAAAAATACGACAGAATACTTTCATTTTAGGCGGTCGCGATTTTGAAACTATAGGTCACAGGCAAATACCTGTGTGTTCAGTTGACGTAATATAATGTTTCGATTGAGAAAAAAATACTGGCTTGAGTAGAAAAGCTTAGATTTCTTATTATATTGAAAAATGTGTGTTTTGTTCATTCACTGGTGGGTGTTAATTCACTGGAGCACTTACCCTAACTATTAAAATAACCCTAAAATTATAATAGTTTTTATTCAAAAAGCGACTCTATATGCGAATAATCCATATTTTGGTGCGGGTGCTTCAATATTTGAACGTTCAGTTGGCAATAGAGCACGCGCCGGTACCGACTTGTGTCGTTTAGTGGCAGTGGCGAGTCAAATCCCGGTTGCGAGCGCATTGAGTTAGTTAGTATTTAAATGGAATTAAACATACCTATGGTATTTTATATTGTTTTTTATTGAAGAAAAACCAAGGTTTTTACATTTACTTGTCTTTTTTATGAAATAATCGCAGGGTCAAGGTTAGGGATCTTTATTTATTGATAAATCCCAATATCGGCCACCCGGCCGACATTAGGAAAATGCATGAAAACGCTAAACAACATGTTTAGCTATTTTTTATGTTAACAGGAATATTAATAAGGTTAAAAATGAAACAACAGCTTTTTTTATTAAAATTATTGTCCTGAACCGACTTTACAAACAACCAGTTTTTATTACGTTTATTTATATAAAACGTTCAAGATTTTGATCTAGTGTTATGTGTTTCAAAGATGTATTCTAAGGGAGTTCTTAGCTATGTTTGAAGAAATTTGGCCCATTCTTTTTTAATTATTTTTTATAAAAAAAAATAAAGCCATTATCTTTCTTTACAGGAACTAGTTATTGAAAACAGTCAAGAGGGAAAGGTGGATGATGAAGTTGGGCGTAGAGTAATAGATATTTCTTTTTTTTATAAAGCTCTTCAGGCCATAGGGGACCACGGTCCAATGGATTGTAAGTTAAGTTACCTCAGTATAATAGGTGAAGTAAAAGTTGGTCTGGACTCAAAACTCATCATGAAATGTAGTATGTGTAGTATGAAGTTTACTGTGTGTTTGGTTGAAAAGAAAGAAGATAGCATGGAAGTGAATCATCAAATTGTATCTGGTATCATATCATCTGGTGGGAGCTACTCTCAGTTAAAAACATTAACTGCCGCAGTAACCGTTACCAATCATGTCACCTTCATTATACAATGAAATTAATAATACGGTTTGCGATTGGTGGGAAAAGACAGCAACACATTCCATGGCAGAAGCTGTCAAGGAAGAAGCAGAGTACGCAGTCTATAGGTAGTGTTGATAAAAATGGTACACCATTAATATCTGTTGCTGTTGACGGTTGTTGGAGGAAGAGATCTTATGGTAAGAATTTTTCCGCCTTATCCGGCGCAGCTGCGATAATTGGCATTAAAACTAATAAAGTATTGTTTTTTGGAGTTAAAAATAAATACTGCGTAGTCTGTGCACGAGCCGCAAAGAACAACAGTCAGCCCCCGGAACACCATTGTTTCAAGAATTATTCAGGATCATCTACCGGGATGGAATCGACCATAATAGTTGAGGGGTTTAAACGTTCCATTGTTGATCACGGTGTAATTTATAATAAATTTGTAGCAGACGGCGATTCTAGTACTTATAAAAAAATATTAGATTCGCGTCCGTACGATAATTAAATAGTAGAGAAAATTGAATGCAAAAATCATCTTTTACGAAACTACTGCAATAGCTTGGAGAAACTGTCAAAAGACACTAAGTATCCTTGCGAATTGCGGAAATTCCTAAAAGAAAGGTATTTGCGTTTAAGAACGGGTGTAAAATGCGCGATTAAATATTGGGCGGATCAAAATCAGTCACTCGAAGAAAAAATAAAAAATCTTAGTGAAGATATCCTAAATGGTCCACAACACGTATTTGGTAATCACCAACATTGCAAGGAGTATTTCTGTAGACCTGATACTCGTCGAATAGAACCTGTTGGATTACTTCCAACAATTGTTGGATGCGGATTAATGGACGCGGTAGAAATTTTAAGTAAAAGACTGTCATATCATTCTAGAAGTTTAATTCATAATTGCACAAGTAATATAGTTGAAAGTTTTAACGGAGTAATTGCCAAATTAGTTGGGGGTAAGCGTGTAAATTATTCTTCCCGTGGTTCTTATGCGGGCCGATGCGCAGCTGCTGTTGTGTCTTTTAATACGGGATCGATTCATAGTAAAACTCATGAAGTCATATTTAAATGTAGTCCGATTCCTTTGATCGCGAAAGTGGAAAATTGTAATCGTAGAAACCGTTTAATTGCTAAACCTACATTAAGATTGAAAAAAAGCCACAACACTGTATCGAAAGACGCTCACTATGGACCAAACTGCGAAAAACCTGATCTGAGTCCAGAATTATATGAGAAAGCCAAGCCATCTTTTTTAGCCGATTTAAAGTTGTCTTGTGCTGAAAGAGAGGAGCTTGAAAGGTCGACACATTTGCAAAGAAGTAGTGCTGAGTGGATGAGTACAAGGAGAAAATTACTAACCTCATCATCATTCGGGGAAGTTTGTAAAAAACGAGAGAGCACAAGTTGTGCTGCTTTTGTTGGTAAAATCGTTTATGGTAGTAATATCTCCAGTTTGCTTGCTGTACGGTACGGTATCGAAAACGAAGAAACCGAAATTAGACAGTTAGAAATTCAAAAGAATATTAGTATACAAGGTTTGTTCGTCGACGATCAATATGAATTTCTTGGTAATACACCAGATGGCATTTATGCAAACGGTTTAATTGAAATTAAGTGCCCACATTCTTTAGCTGGCATGACTCTTGATGAAGCAATGGCCAAACATACCTTTTGGGCAAGGCTTCCAAGAGTTATGTCATAAATAAAAATCATAACTGGTATTTCCAAATTCAGGGACAGGTACATATTACTAAAAGAAACGTTTGCATGCTTGACATCTGGTTTGGTGCTACTGTACCTATGAAAGTTTATATTTTAGAAAAGGACGACAAATTTTGGAAGGAGAAAATGGAGATGAAATTAGTTAGGTTTTATTACGATTGCCTACTTCCAGAATTAGTTGATCCTCGGCAGTCACGAAGCATGCCCATTCGTGACGCGCCCAGTATCATAGAGGCTATGAAAGAGAGGAAAGAAAGAGCTTTACGTGTTTTGAAAGAGAAGAACGCCTAATGGTTTTGAAAGAGACTGAGGTAACTTAACTATCCAGCCGGCAATTCACGTAAACACGCCAGTCCAAAAGTCGTTTTAACTTAGAAACTTAGAAATCGCCTTTTGGTTTTCTGTTTTAAACGCACTTACTTATCTAGTCTTGGATTGTCATAAATCTTTCAATAGCTCAATTACTATACAATTCCTATACGATTTTGAAGAGTTACCTGGTGTAAAGAATCATCAAAATTGTTTCAAAAATACAGCGAATTGAGAATCTTCTTCTTTTGTTAAGTCGGTTAAAAGGGCTTAATTTGCAAAAAACGAAGTGACATTTTTAAGTCCCTACGCTACGGTTTTTATTACGTGAATCGGGCAGCTGGTACTCATTCTGATAAGTTTTGCAATAGCAATTGATTTTATCATCAAATTAGCAGAAATCAAAATTTGATCAGCAGGGTGACTTTTGACGCAATCGAAATAGAATCGAATCGAAATGAGATCGAATAGATGTCAAATGGTACTCTTGACATTGAAATCACCATCAAATCGAAATGAAATCGACTTGAACTCAAATGTCACTTTTGAATGGTACTTTTGAAGTTTGAGATCGCGCCAAAATCGAGAATGAGATCGAATTCATCTGTCAAAATTTTCGATTCCGCGCTTGGTATCGTGTTGTGTGGTTTTCTCATTAATTCTCATAGTTTTCTCAAAGTTTATTAAGTTTTCGCTTGTTTATTGAGTAAAGTGCATTTATATAGCATTAAAATGGCAAGATTTGCTAGTATGTATCTTGATTGTAGAAGCTTGTCGTCTCGACAAACGACATCGCAGGAAGGCTATGATTAAAGCTCACCTATGTGAGCGTGTTGGACTGGATGGATGACTGTGAATTTGTGAAGAATTACAGATTAAACAAAAGCCTCTTTTGGACTCTAGTGAGATACTTGACACCTTATTTACAATGACCGAAAATATCAAGTGATCTATCAATTATGTACAAAGTAAGTTAAGTTTTAGCACTTTTGCTATAGGATACGTATTAAAATAGTATCTGTACTTGCATGCTTTTAAGCAAGGAATAGAATAGCTAAATCTCTGTTTTTGTAACTTTCTAGTAATTTACATTATAGTCTCATTTTTGAGCTTCATGTAATCTAGCAGCATTTAGTCAAAACCTCTCATGATATTTCTTGTTTATTTACAGGTATCATTTTAGCCACAGGCAGGCAGCAATGGCACTACAATGTCTCTGCAATCTGTCTCAAAATGCACAAGAGAAGTTACGGTTGCACTAAATCATTCTGATATATTAAAATTATTAAGGTTCCTGGCACTTGAGAAAACAATGCAATTAAATTGAAGTAAGAACATTTTCTTATTATTATTTTATATAGTTGTTTCGGCCAACTGGCCAGGATATTATAAATATTTTTTTAAATGGAAAAATCCCACCTAGACGGGGGAGGTGAATTTTTCTATTTTTTTTTTTATTTATAAGAATATTTTTTTCTACACCTTTTGATTTATTACATATTAGATTTCAGTCTACTAAGTAATTATAATGTTTTCTAAAGAAGTTGGCAAAATTACACTTTATATTAAGTAATTATATTTATTTTTTTCTTATTTTGCTTTATACCTCAGGTTCTATGAAAAATACCAATTGCCAGAAACTATTAGGTGTATTGATGGAACCCAAGTAGCTATGGTTCGGCCATCAGAAAATGATGAGTGGTATTTCAATAAACAACATTACCAGTCTCGAAATGTTCAAATTGTAAGTAATTATTTTTGTATTGCAACTCCCTTAATGGGCTATAAAATTTATCTTGTGAACTAACAGAGTCACTAAATTTTATTAAACAAATCTAACTGCATCTGTTATTTGATTGTATATTTTTTCTGTGTGGCTAATAAGATATGTGAAACAGTTTACATGGACAAAGTTAAGCCTTAAACTTAATTCAATAAATTTATATTGCAGCACGAAGAAAAATATCTTACAAACCTATTAAGAGTTTTAAATGGCAATCGCATAGTTGTCTTTGAATTTACTTTTGGATTAGAATTTGTTAAACATCAGTTTTAATTTTTTTTTATTAATAACTTGTTTCTTGTTACAGATGTGATTTTGATTTAAATATAATCAGCATAGGTACATATCAAGCTGGTGTCACGCATGATTCATAGTTACCATCAACCATGAAGTGAAAAGTTTATTGCAGTCACAGACAAGACAAAGAGGAAATGGTGTGTTTATTTGGTGAGTTTATGTGTTATATGTATATAATTTTTATCAGTAAATTCTTATTAAATGTGTATTTTGTTTAATAATCTTCATTATAAAATTTTATTTTATTCCTACAACTGAAACTAGAAAGTTTACAATGAATATTTAACTTGACTAACAAAAATAATTTCGTCATTTCAGGTGATTCTGGTTATGCACAAAGAGAGTTTATGATGATCCCAAAAGCATCACACAAAAGCATTACTTGTCTGCTTGTAATAGAGTGAAGGGGACCATCGATCTTCTTAATGCTCGGTGATGTCTATTGAAACAACCGTAATGCATTATAAGCCAGACCGAGTGGAAAAAATTATTAATGCTTGCACTGTGTTGCATAAAAAGAGGTACATAGGCAAGAATTACAGGAGTCGCACACAATATGTCATGCAAGCGGTTTGCGTCAGCAGCAGAGATAAACTGATGAGTTAAGAAGTGGCAATCTTGCTAGAGCACATACATGGACCCGTTATGGCAGACCAAACGGTTTAATACATAAATAAATATTCAAACTACTGTTATGTTTTTGTTATTAACTCATTTAATATACCCTTTAACAGAATCAATATTTTTTGTAATAGCATTATTTATTTTCATATTAACAATCATACATCTTAGTTGTTGATAGAATCAATACTATTTAACAAAATTACTATGCTAAAAACAAATTACTATTTCTTATCCTTGTAGTCGCACTATATCATATATGCACTCAAAAGTGCATAACACACTAAGCACATGCGATTATTGTTTTCGCCTCAATATCTACTAGGCGATCCCACTCATCTTGCAGATGTGAGCGGCCACTGATGTACAATGTCTACCAGTCTCACACCCTTGTCTGGCCCTTTCTCTTGACTATGTAGCAGGTCTCTGTGCTCTGTTGGGCTGCTGAAGACGTCGAGTAATATTTGTAGGATGGGATGGTGTCGATGCGTTGCTGAGTAATGGAAGAATTGGTGAACCCAAAGGTCTTGGTAGACAGGTCGACAGTTCATTGTGAACTACCGGGCTGAGAATCTGTTAACAAAATAAATATCAATTAATAGTACCACTATTACTATAAAGTTGTAAGTATGCTAGTTTACATGTAACGTAATCATGTAATAATTCCTACGCCAACATTGGCAGAATATGTTTGCACCATACAGCCTTGTACGATCATGTTAATACCGTATTCTGAGGAATAAATGAATCTATCTATCTATCTATCTGCTACCTCCTCCAGGAAGGCTTCCTGGTAACTCACACACTGGGGGAAACGACTATCATTAAAAGAACAGCCGGGATTGACAGCTTAATGTGCCCTACGAAGCACGAAGGAGTTCGCTATCAATATACCCATCCATGGACAGGCTACATTGCTTATTTTTATTTCCACTGTATTAAATAAAAAAAAACTGCCTTCCAAGAGTTCCATCACTTTGTTATCCTCAAAAGGAACTACAGGTGAATAATATCTTCTGTATCTGGGTGCTCTAATAAATAGAAACTTAAATGTATCAAAAGATAAAGAAAGAAGAGAAAAGCATAAAAAAATATTATACCTGAAAAAGTATGAGTTACTTACAACAAGAGGGACAGAAAATCCCATATCACGTAGTGGCAAAGCAACTGCCACACAACAAAGCTGACATCCGCTCCTCGATTGGGCTTATAGTGGGAAGAAAGTCCTTTCCTCGGCCAGTTTACAGCATAATTTTTGTCTGTCCAAAAACTGCAAAGGAAAGCGGTCTTTAACTTAGGATTATGTTCAATAAAAATGAATATATATTAACTATCTTTTGACACTACTGGGATAAAAAGGATCCTTCATGTTAATCCAGAGTATATTCATTCTATGCGCCAAGTTTCATTCAATCATTTTAGTGGATTCATCCATCCTCGCACACTTTTAAAGCTTTTAATAGATTTCATTAAACTTGCAGATTATTTTAACCGAAGTCAGTTAATACAGTTGGTTCCCTAAGACAACGGACCACTTCACCATCCTAGTCAGTTATCTTAGGGAACCAACCGTACGATAGACGAAGATATGGTAATTGCATTCTGTATTAGTCTACCATTTGGAATGGAGAGAAATATGATAGTCTACTAAATGAACTTACTTTAGCTCACCTCGCCCCATTTTTCACTGCACATCCTAATGAATTCTAGACCTTGGAGAACTCCTGCCATTCCCTCTTTGCCTCTTACTTTTCCATCGCGGTGCGCAAATGTCGTTTAGAAATTCCAGGATTTGTTTCCAAGTATTCCAGCAAAGATTGCATTTGTATCTGGGTGGGTTGCATTTTCTACAAAAAAACATATGTTTTATTGAAATATTAACATTGAAGATATCCCAATTTAAAAGTTTAATGGAGATCATAACTACAATAACTAAATAATTACCTTTTTACAAAAGCTCACTATACACTTGTACCAAACATTAAACAAACAAGAAATTAAAATTTCGCGGGAAAGAAACTTTATTTTGACATTTCGTAACATGACATTTGTTTGTTTTTAATTCACATTTTCCGTGTGTTGTACATTTTTTTTTTCGAATATAAAAGGCTCTTACGTGACTTATGCACTATAAGTGAACTTATTTTCTTCGAGTCTAGAGAAATACGTATTAATACAATTTAATTATTATTAATTTCGGTAAATCGATAAAATTATTTTACAAGAAATTGTCAACGAAAACAGTCTAACTTTTGCCCATATGCCGGAAGTTACGTCAGCGTTTGATGCTAATACGATCCTAAATTCGATTTCGATTTGATTTCGATTCCGTTCAAAAGTACAAAACTTGAATCGAATTGAAATCAGATCGAACTCAAATCAAAATCGAAATCAGAATCAAATCAAATTCAAAAGTCAGCCCCCAGTAATCGTTAAAATGAAAAAACATTAGAATTTTGAACTCATATTTTGTTATTGTTTACTTACTTTTAATTAGTATATTAATAATTTATAAACTTGTGTTTCATTTATTTTTGTACAACCCTAGCACGCTTTTTAGATGGCGACTCATATTTGTTATTGTTTACTTACTTTTAATTATATGAATCATTTTTATACTTTCGTATACTAGCGTAGCAAAAGTTATTAACTCAAAAATTACAAGCAAACAAAGTTGAAAAAAAAGTTGACATGGCCGATAATTGGTGCCACCACCCTATTTGAGTTTACGCAATAGGCACATTTCCTTGCGTAGAGATATACACTAGCGAGGAAAGCTCGATGTTATTTCGACCGTACTTCCTACTGAATTTGCAATTATTTTGTTGAATGAATATTTTACGAAATAAGAATAAACTTTGGTAGGAAAATTACAAATAAATACATAGTTGGAATTTTTGGTAAGTAGAATACAAAAAGGTCAGTCCGGACCTGCTCTTGATTGTTTAATATAAATAGAAAAACATAAAAATTGTGTCTCAACTACTCTTATTAATCTAGTAATTAATATTTATTATCATTTTATAACGAAAAACTAGTCTTAGAATATTTTACACTCGTCGTTTATTTCCAATAATTCAACATTTTTGTTATGCTGTAAATATTCAACTTCAATAACAATTGGAACGTTTGTCGCAAAACATTTTGAAAATCGCGCTGTCTTTGGGTCATTCACCCGCCCCGTCGGTTGTTTCAGTAAACAGTAGCGCTGCGGTCGCTCGAAACCGATGACGCGCCTAGACAATCTGGGCCCTTAATACTCGTAAAATGACAAACGACATTTTTCGGCGATTAATTTGGCATCCAGTGAAAAACGAACGTTATTTACACGATTGGCGCGTCAATTATGAGAACAAGTGCAGGTTGTATGTTGTCAATATTTCATTTTATTTAGATAACAAGGCTGTTGTTATTAACAAATCCAAAGTTTTTGGGCGTGTTTGATTTTTTAACCTCTGACCCAAAAAGGATGTTATTAATTTAGAAGCCTTGTGTGTGTGTCTGTCAAATACAAATACAAATACAAATAATTTATTTGCTAGCAAACACGGTATATAACATGTGGTATAAATAAATAACAAAAGTACAAGCGTGCCGCACCAAAAATTGGTATGCAAAATCAGGAAATGGTTACATTTTTAATCTAATCTCAAAAAATCCTAGTTATAATGTCAATGTTAATATAATGTCAAAATATCGTAATCATAATGTCAATATGAATTCAATTAATTCCAGTGGTAAAAATAACTGCAAATTCAAATACACATAATAACTCATAAAATCGATATAATAATATAATTTCAAAAAGAAAATTTATTGATATTTATGTCAAGTTATGTCAAATTTAGTAAATAGTAAAGTGATTTAATTATCTAATATTTCATTCTTTTAAATTCGTCAATATTGTACACACAGTTGTCACAAAGCAAACGAAACAAACGGGACTTAAAAATGTTTATAGGCAAGTCTTTAATAGTCTCAGGTAATAAGTTATACAAGAAAATTGACATATTGTAACAATTTTTAGCAAAACAAGTGGTACTATGGGAGGGACCGGCCAGGCGATTTGGATATCTCGTCAGAAAGTTTACCACATCATGTTTTTTTGTATACAAATTTAGGTTCTTCCTAACGAAAATGCAAATGTCAAAAATATACATCGCTGGTAGTGTTAGTAGTTTTAACTTTTTGAATAACGGTCGGCAGGACTCTAAAGGGCCCACACCACACATTGCTCTTATGCATTTTTTTTGAATAAGAAAAGCTCGATTTATGTCGGCTGAGTTGCCCCACATAATGAGACCATATCTTAAGATAGAGCATACGAAGCCATGATAAGCCATCAGCGCAATTTGTTGACTGCATATTTTTGTTAAACGATATAGTGCATAGACAAATCTGTTTATTTTTTTGCATACGGAATCTACATGTTCTTTCCATGTTAACTTGGAATCTAACATTATGCCCAAGAATTTAGCTGTGCTGAATTCGTTAACGGGAACTCCAGAGTAGGATACAGATATATCGAGAGGTTTGCCATTTTTATTATAAAATTGTATTAGTTTCGTTTTACTAATATTGACGACGACGAGATTGTCAGCCTTAGACATTGTAGTCAATGGACTGGTTTCAAAATATTATTTTTATTGGAAGGTTTGGTTCAAGCGAATAGCCGTAGTTAATTGATAGTCGGGTGTCGGGTCAGCGGCGTTCAGTGGTTTTTGAAATGCCGATAAGTCAATTATTCAAATCAATCTAAATTTTTTTAAAGAATAGCGGGAGAAAAAATGTTCATTCTTATTTTTAGGACTTTATGACCTAATAAATAAATGTTATCCGTTTCGTAAATAATATTATATAGCCAGAACATACCATATCAAACCAAAGGTCCAACCCTTCTATTGAAAATAATTTTCCTCAAGGTTGACTCAACATTAAAACTCCCGAGCAAAGGTTAACCACCTTTTGATTACAGCGAATGAAAAGTAAATTTGAATTTATGATTAACATCGTATGAAGAATGTGAACCTAATTAATAGTTAAACTTTCCTTCTGCAATAATCCTTTTAAACATTACTATCACTTGCATCACGGGTCGAGCCCGGTCATTTGATAGGCGTGCGCGGGGACATGGCTCCAACGCGTAGAGGCCCCGTTGAGAAAGATAATGTAATGTTGTACTCCCACCGTGACACCGCTTTAGGATATATCAATATAACAATATACCCATGAGCAGGTCAGGCAGGCATTGGGACTTCTGCAAAATGTGTTGTGTGTGCAAAATTAAATGGGCTATGGAGATGTGATCTGCGGAGAGTAGATAATGAGCTATTACATAAGAGGTATGGACGCCTGCTATAACTACTGTCATTGATCGTTATTTATGGCAGACGATGGTTCGTCACTCACTAGATGGAACCCCGAAATTATGCATTACTATTATTACTAATAACTATTACATACATTCTACCAAGAACTTGTGGAATTAACTTCCCTCTTCTTTTCCCGTACATTTTTTTAAATATAAACCATAGAAATCACACAGACCAAGACCATCAAACATTTTGATGCACACAATTTTGTCTCGTGTGACAATCGAACCCGTGACCCTCGTAGTAAAATAATATCCATTCGACTAACGAGCTGGTAATTATATTTTTCTATAAATATAAGACAACAGCACATAAGTAAAAATATAATAAAGTGATGTATCGTGTAGTAGTCAACGGAGTGCCATAGGCTGCCGACGTGTTCGTTTAGACTTCAAATATTCCACATGACCGTTACCAGGCAAGGGATATCAATTATTCAGTGCACCCTGCACTTTCCTCGGACACACTTAATATCGGGTCGTTGCACTATACAAATATGGATTAGAATCGATCAGAACTTGGCGTGCACACATAGCTCTATATTAGAATTGGATAGTAGTGAGCGGGGGTCAAATTAATATTACTATGTAGTGTAAACTTTGACGGGGACTTAGTCAGGACTTTGACTGTTATTTGTTTTGATTACTTTGATCATCAGTCAGTTAGTAAATTAATTAAATTAAACGGAACACGTACAAGCTGAAGACTAGGCAGAGCAAGAGGTTGCTAGAAATTTGAAATTTTGAAACCTGAGGGCCAATTCTCGTAATTTTTCTACGATCGCAGATTGAAAGTTGACCGAGATTGAACTGACTAAAATTATATACTTAATTTCATTGATTAATTATTATCAATTCTTTTAGTTGGTAAAGTAACATTCTTAGTTTGTTTAATTATCAGTTATATTCAGATATAATCCCACTTAAATTAAACTTTGAAGTTACATAATCTGATACGAGAATACCAATCGGAATCGGAACTGAATTTTGACTACATTTTAATTACGAGAATTGCCCCTCTGGCATCATCAATAACAGCAATATGGCAATATGGTTAATCCCAGAGCAGTCAGAGCACATCATTGGGGTAAACATTGAAATTAGCAAATATGTTAAATGAAAATAAGTACTTAAAAATAAAATTTGTTTATGAAAAACACCTGTCTATTTCCTAATCGAATGAACGGAAAAAATGCTAAAAAGTCTAATGAATGTGTCATGCTATCGACATTGAAAGAAAATTATAGGCAATATTGTGAAAACTCGATTGTGTTTGTGGAGTTACCAATCTAATTTGAACTGCAACTGCATATCAGTTTAAGTAAAGAGAAGTACATTTTATTACATTTTATTAGAGCATAACCCTAATAAGAGGGGAGCCGTATCCCAGCAGTGGAATGAATTAGGTTTGACGACGATTGGCGAAGCCCGACTCGCACTTGACTGAGCCCCGCTCGAAATATCTATATATTTTTGTAGTAAAGAAAAGAGTAATGAAAAAAATCTATATATTTTTGTAATGAATGGTAAGATTTATAGGCCTGTAACAAAACTAATAATAATATTTTTTTTTAAATCTAATATCGAGGACACGTCAACAGTTCCTAAAAAATCCGAGCGCGATGAACGTACCTATGTACAAAAGACATAGGATTCTTCGCTTCGTGTGCCTAGATGTGTTACAATAGCTTAATATTGATTACTATATTATTATATTTTGTATAGTACCGCGTGATAATTACAAAAAGCTACTCTATAACAACCACGATCTGATAGACGCAGAGAAAAAACAGACTCAAATCCTGCGTGTATTAGAAATAGCTTCATACCGACATTTGGTTTTATAATTCTTCTGAGTTCACCTGCTTAGTAGCACTGCATGTAGGTAGTGAGTGGGCTGGTACGATTCAATAAACATTCAAGGTTTGCTCATATCTAATTCATTTTTCCTTTTGCAATCAAGGAAAATTGTTTACAAGAACGCCTCTAAATAATTTAAATACGGACACAATTAGAAGACCATGCGGATAGATAGTAGAGAAGAGAGGGAAGAGAAGTTGACACGTTTCCAGCCAGACAGGTGGAGAGACATAAATTTATAACGAAAATTAAATAAAAAAAATATTATAAATAAAAATGTGTAAGACGTGAATAAATAATTTCATTTCATATTACACTGTCAGTCTCACATACATCACTCTTCGATCTTAGAAACTTTAACATCGAAGATTCTATCAGTCTGGTCATACGGAGGCAGCATGAACGCATTTATTTATGATTTTAATGATGAACGCACAGAACAGAGAAGATTATTTTTTTCTGTTCTGTGGATGAACGTCTCTGGCTCTACAACTGTTCTGGTCAGTTACTGGCTAAATTAATTACTATAGGTAATTCAGATATACCACACTAAGGACCCGTTTGGTGAATCATTCTGATCAAGAAAATGAATCATTTTGTTTTTCAAATATTTAAATCTCCTTAAAATTCTTGTACGGAGCAGTGGCATTGGTTTGCCGTCTAGATCTGATGTTTTTTGTCTGACACACTTAAAACAATCCCACGATTTTCTGAATTAAGTCAACCAACATCAATAGAAGACATTCATCATCACGTAACTAATATTATATGGATTTATACAGTTGTTATGCGGCAATGAAGTAATTATTTGTATTTGTAACCATCCGTAGAACATGCACTGCATCACTTATTACATAAGTGAACGTCATATCGGAGCTAGATAAGATTATCAAAGGCTGTCTTCAAGACGGTGCACTATTATGATAACTGTTTGAGCCGTGCGCTTACTCTCAGTCGATTTATACTCAAAGCTCTCACCTGTATTTTAATGGTAAGCTTGACAAACTTTAGTTTTTATCAAACTTAAAAAACTTTAAGATAGTGGATCACTAACCAAAACTCATTTATTTTGTGGAACCCCTCATAAATAATGGTATAAAATCTTTTAAACAGAAAAGAAAGGCTGGCAACAGATCGGCGACCACTGGGTGTTGCTGATTTCCATGGGCGGTGGTGATTGCTTTCCATCATGTGACCCACTTGCTCGTTTGCCCCCCTCTCGTATAAAAAAGACATTGCGTTATTTTCGTAGAACCCTGGTAACTTCTCCACGGATCCTTCATGTTCCTCATGAAACCAATTGATTTCACGAGGACATCATTATATGCGCACATTTGTCCAATGAAGCAAATACGTTAGTAAGTAATATCTTTTTTTTATTCGAGAATCGGTAAAGACGACAGCATGTAGCTGTTTACATATATCAGACGCTAATTGAGTAGATGGCGCAAAAATTTATGATTCACACAATTCATTCTTCAAGATGAGTAGCTACTCTTATCATATGTGTAACAAATACTAATTATTTACGCATGTTGGAGAATGCTAAATCAGAGAACATAGAACACTAGATAACACTGAAGGGATTCGATCATTATTCTAGTAATAACGTTCAAAGTCAAAGGATTGACTTTAAAACATTTATAACAATAAAAGAAATATATCTCATCAGAGACTATTGACTTTAAAACATAATAAAAAAAATCATATAATACCAATAAATTATATCTTAATTCGAGAACGACCCTCGATGTATTTTATTTTACAGTCTTGGCATTACCTACAAAGATATTTGTTAAAATGTCTATGATTTTTTTATGTCAATCTCTTAAAGACTACTGTTTTTAATTTATGGTTTATGGCGAACGGATTTTTGATTGGGTATTAACGGTGGAAACGACAAGTGATCTCATTCGATTATTTATAAACTATACAAGATATTGAAAAACCAATTACTGATCCTGAAAGTACTTCAGGAGCTCTATCAAATGATATCAATAATCACTACATAGTATAAAACAAAGTCGCTTTCTCTGTCCCTATGTCCCTTTGTATGCTTAAATCTTTGAAACTACGCAACGGATTATGATGCGGTTTTTTTTTAATAGATAGAGTGATTCAACTGGAAAGTTTATATCTATACATATAATAAAACAGTAAAAATAATGTGTCTGTACATTGAATATATTTACAAAAAAACAATTGGAGGCGATGGAGATATAGTAATAGAGTAGTGTCCGACCGAATGTTCGGTTTCGGTTTCGGTTTCGGTCGAGTTTCGGCGAAAATAACGAGTTTCGGTTTAGTTTCGGTTTCGGCGGCAAACCTGCCGAAACTACGACCGAAACCGAAACTTCATTCGGGAGTTCCCGCGCTGTGCTCGGTCATGTTCGGCGCAGTAAATTCCATCCAAGCGATGAAGACATTTTGCCGCGTCCACGTGCCTAATAATGTCGTGACTTGTTTGCGTTTGCAGTGCGTTTTGTTTGTTGTTTGTGAGTTTTCGTGTGATTTGTTTTGAATTCGGAAGTTTTATCATGTGATATTGTTTAAGGGTAGGTAGTAAACATAATAATTTAGTATAACAAACTAATGCATAGATTATAGTAGAATAAAGTCTAACATAACTATCTGAATATTTTGTGGTTAATTTAACTCATTCGATAATGCTATATGGTAGGGGAGCCCTTGGTGCTAAATCGGGATTTACTCGAGCGTCATAGAGACCTATTGGATTGCGAAGCTTAGATGATAAGAAGAAAAAAATGTCATATAATATATACCTTTTCATCGGGAGCGGCTCAAAAATGTAAAAAAAAAACAGTTGCATGGACATACTCGAGCGCGTCAGATATTGATAGCATCCATGTCCTACGTATTTTTGGAAATGTATGTATGTTAATTTGACTGTTTCCGTGATGGGGGTGGCCGTACGTAAGGGTTCAAAATGAACAAAAAAAAATTTTTTTCGAGCGTGTCAGATTTTCTAAGGGGATGTTAAGTGAACCTAAAAAAAAGCTCGTATATAATAATTGACGATTTGGATGTGGCGCAAACTCTCGGCCATTATCAGAATGTGCAAAAAAAATTCGCCATTTTGAAATACTCGAGCGCGTCAGATTAAGATATATATGGTTCATCTCTATGCCCTAGACGAGCTGTCTCATAATCTGATGATTATATGGAGGGATTCGCCTAATCTGACAATTTTTTTTTTTTTATATCATTGAACTTAATTAATTGCTGAAGCTGAAGAAATAGCATTCAAATAAAACAGTGTATGTTTTTTAAGTAGAATACTTGTCATCATCATCATCCAGCCTCATTAATTTTTTTTGCGTATTTTTTTTTAATCGTCATCTTCCTCCTCTGGCTCGATTTCATCCTCAGATTGCATAAGAAATCATTAAAATATTTAACGATTTTTTTTTATGAATAACTTTTTTTTAATTATTGGAAAAAAAATATATACCTAATTCTGGAGTATCCTCAAGAATATCCGGTGTTATGACATCTTCATCATCATCTACGGAGAGGGGAATACAGGCATACGTAGCTGCACGCTTTAATCTTTATCGATTAATTTTTCTTACTTCGGCTTATGGAAATCGTCAGATTATATATTTTTCGTAAACCTTGAATTATTTCCTTCAAAAAAAAAAAAAGTTAGCCACGCTCGAGAATGTCCAGTTGACACGTTTTTGACACAGGTTGACACAAGTTTTTTTTACAACTTTGTAACCCTCTCCTTTTTTTACGTCACTTTGAAATTGTCAGATTAGTGGAATATACACGTTTTAGCTAGTTTATATGACGCGCTCGAGAACCTCAGATGATCAATTTTTTTTTACTAATCTGATCCTTTATCCTGGACGGGCGGCCATATATATGGGGCTCATATTTGGTGGAGGCATTTAATCGAGTACAAGGTTTAGTAACTCCCGAAATCCCCCTCTTGGGCTCCCATACTAATACGTAAACAAACAATAGTTAGGTACTTGGTACTTACTATAGTGCATTAGTGGTGATAATATTAAAGATTTAGAGTTACAACGTTCAATTTAATAATTATAACCAAGTATCTAGCAATTATAACGTAACGTAACGTATTTGTTTTTTTTATAATACGTCGGGTGGAAGACAAGCATACGGCCCGCCTGATGTGAAGCGGTTACCGTAGCCATATTAACGATCGCAACATTAAATATCGCTCGCGCGCTGCCACCCCCGCTGCAGACGGACCATCTCCTCCCTTTCTGGTGACCTCACTCACTCGCAGGAACACAACAACCCTCAAGGGATTTGTTATTTGGCTGCGGTATTCTGTGAGGTGGAGGTACATTTCCCAGTCGGGTAGCTTACAATTATGCTCCCTACCTCTCTTTTCGCCAGAGCTTCGTTTGTCAGTTGGCAGGGTTCACCGCGTGCAGGTGAAGTTGGCTTTGATTCAGAGATGTTGATGAACCACTTACACCCCCAATTATAAGAAAAGTACCTACAGTTAGATAATTGTTTCGTAAAAGTTTCGGTTTCGGTTTCGGTTTCGGTTTCGGCCGAAACTGAGACTGTTGCCGAAATTCGGTTTCGGTTTCGGTTTCGGTTTCGGTCGTAAAAACCAGTTTCGGTCGGACACTATAATAGAGTATGAATTTAAAAAAAAATGTCTGTCTGTTTGTCTGTATGTCTGTTTGTCTGTTTGTACACGCTAATCTCTGGAAGTACTGGACGGATTGGAATGAAACATTTTTTGTTATATAGCTGTTAAGCCTGGGCAAAATATAGGGTATAATTGATTTTGGAAAGTGGAACACCTGATGCAGCACCATAATGGTTCAGGTAAACTATAAGAAATATAAAAATGACGCCTTAGCAAAAGTTGTTCAGCCTGATGAGCATTTTCTGTTGAGGTATAAAAATCCAAGATTTGGAACACCTGATGCAGAACCTTAATGGTTCAGGTAAACTATAAGTAATATAAAAATGACGCCTTAGCAAAAGATGTTCAACCTGATGAGTATTTTTTGTTAGGGTATAAAAATCCAAGATTTGGAACACCTGATGCAGAACCATAATGGTTCAGGTAAACTATAAGAAATATAAAAATGACACCTAAGCAAAAGTTATTCAGCTTGATGAGCATTTTCTGTTGAGGTATAAAAATCCAAGATTTGGAACACCTGATGCAGAACAATAATGGTTCAGGTAAACTATAAGAAATATAAAAATGACGCCTTAGCAAAAGTTGTTCAGCCTGATGAGCATTTTCTGTTGAGGTATAAAAATCCAAAATTTGGAACACCTGATGCAGAACCTTAATGGTTCAGGTAAACTATAAGTAATATAAAAATGACGCCTTAGCAAAAGTTGTTCAACCTGATGAGCATATTTTGTTGAGATTTGGAAAATCCAAGATTTGGAACACCTGATGCAGAACCATAATGGTTCAGGTAAACTATAAGAAATTTAAAAATGACTCCTTAGCAAAAGTTGTTCAATCTGATGACAACAAAAGTTGAGGTATAAAAATCCAAGATTTGGAACACCTGATGCAGAACCATAATGGTCAGGAAATTTAAAAATGACTCCTTAGCAAAAGTTGTTCAGCCTGATCACCATTATTTGTTGAGGTATAAAAATCCAAGATTTGAAACACCTGATGCAGAACAAAGTTAAATTTATTTGCCTAAACAACACGTGTTTACAATAAATTATAGTTTAAAAAAAGGTAAAAAAAACACGCTATAATAAGCCAATAGAATTAAAAAAGTTTTTAAGTAACTTTTTTAGTTCTATTTGCTATTATAGCGTGTTTTTTTACTTTTTTAAATCCATTTATTACAATACATAGATTACAATAAATAGATTAACAAAATATTGAATGTATTGTAAAAAAAAAACCGCGGGGTGTGCTACTTTTATTCTTACCTGCTACAAGTTAGACGCAATCGTTTTATTTTATTTACAAAGGTAACGTGATCTATTTAGTCAGTTTATTATAGACGTGTACGCTAAAATTGAAATGGAACGATTGGTATATATTCGCACAAACCAGAAGAATACGTGCATTTATGTAGCAAGATCAGAGTTTATTTGATTTGGTGGTGGAAAGTGTTTTAAGCAACATGGGGAAACTGTTTTTCTTAACTGCTCCAGGAGGGACTGGAAAAACATACCTCACGAGAGCAATCGACGCTGAAATCAGGCGCCAAAATAAGACCTCGCAGCAGCATCGCCAGGTATTGCAGCCACATTACTACTAGGCGGAAAGACGCAAATACAATGTTCAATATCCTACTCGATTTAAACAGAATTGAAATACCGACATGCTCTGTGACACGAAACTGTGACAAAGCGAAGATGTTTCAGGATTGCTGTCTAATCGTTTGAGATGAATGCGAAATGGCTAACAGTAAGGCACTAGAAGCTGTAGGTAGAACTTTACGTGCCCAAGAGTTTTCAAGAATATTATTAAAATTTGGGGAAGATCTCCTTTCTGAAGTAAAGTCAATGGCAGCGCAATATAATTGAAGCTGAGATTCTCACTGGGAGTGGTGCCTGTGAAACTGTATTTATTTCGCGTATACCACTCTTCTCAAAAAAAAAATCCATTTTAATTTTAAATGTACGCAGTTGTCTGTGACCACTTGCTTTGCTATGATAATAATAAAATGACTAAAATTCGCTGGTGACAAGCTAAGGACTGGTTGTTTGTCGCATGGCCAACTTTACGTGGCTTTCTCGAGAGTTAGTGACGCTTCAGGTCTGTTCATATTAGCTCCCGAAGGAAAGACTCCCTTAATTTTTTTTTAAACTATAGTTACAATGTTAAACAAAAAAAAAATTGACTTTTAACGTATAACAAATATTTTCTTATGTATCTACATTAGTTCGTATTTGTATTAATACGCCGGAATCATAAAGTCCACGCGAACGAAGTCGCGGGCATCAGCTAGTTTATAATATATGCATAACATAGTAGAAAAACACTGATAATTTAGAGGTTTCTAATGTGATGTCGTAAATAAACACATTTTTTTGCTCTTTCATTGCAAACGCTGGCTGAACCCAACGAGATAGATCAAAATAATGTAGTACAGTATTGTCCACCTTAAAATGGTCTACAAAAAAGTTCGCGATGGTATATGTCTATCTCTTAGTGGTAACACACAATAACCGTTATTTTATCCTTTGCTTTTTACAAGAAATAATGCCTTATTTACGAAGCGATTTTAAGCAATACAGAATTAATCCTTATTCAATTAAGTACCTTAAATACATTGCGCATTTAATATAGATCAATATGGCCCTTCACAGCATGTAATTTAAATGAATAGTTTAGAAGATATTACACATTTAAAATGCAGGGACATAACGGCTGTGGCGGTACCGGCCGCGGAGCCGGCGGCGTGTGCCTATAACTGGGGAAGGACTGGATAGGACAAAGCGCAAAGACCTTCTGTAGTACATTTAGTATCAGCATTGCACCCGTGCGAAGCCGGGGCGGGTCGCTAGTAGTTAATAAAATAAACTGAATCTATCCGCAATTTTTTTGTTTCTACCATACATTTAGCAAAACGACATGCATATTACAAACAGTTTTTCAATATCTTGTATAGTGGGGTGTAAGTGGCTTATCGCGATCTTTAGAGCCAAAGCCAACCTCGCCTGCACGTGGTGCACCCTACCGACTAGCCAAAGAGGCTCTGGCAAAAGAGAGGTAGTTTACAGCGAATTTGTCAGCTGTCCAACTGGTGAAGTTGCTCCACCGTAGAGAATACCGCAGGCAGGCTGGTATGGCGAGTCACATCAGGCGGGCCGTATGCTTGTCACCTACATAGTATAAAAAAAATTTGGAAATTAACCTCACTTATCGTTTCAATCATGTATATTGTCAGATAGTAATTATAGAAGTAACAACAGTAATACAATTTTTTCTGGATTATGCTGCAATATAGATGAAGAAAATAAACATAAACATATTATTTTTAAGTAAAACAATAGTCGCGAGTATTCACCACATTGTGAACTAAAGGTACCTATTTTAAATGCGTTTGATTTCATCTTTACACAACGCGGTCGCGTCGGTGACGTCATTGCCTGGCGCGGCGTCATGACGTCATATCCTGTCTCCAATTTGAATAGGTGTCTAACTTAGTGTCTGCCTTAATTGTCTACTCCACATCAACATGATACTCATTTTTTTTTTATTTACTACCTATATAGAACTTGTACACCACTGACCTGGTTAGAACTGTTGTTGTTTTCTGTATGTAATATTATGGAACTAGTATAGGTATAGACTAAAACGAAATTGGAACTGTAAATTTAATTCTACATTTTTGCAATTCATAAATGCAAAGTTGCTAACGTCATGTCTTAACTGTAACAATGAATGGATGATATTTGGCACAATATAGACTATGGTCTAAAAAAGTAAACGTAATCTATATGATGGGCCATAGGCTATATTGTAAATCTAGTTAAATTAGGGATGCCTACCAAAACGCTAATAAATATAAGGTGTAAAAAATTTAAACATTAAAATCTTTATATCGTATGCACTGCGAAAACTGTTGATGATAGAATACAAAACTACGTCAAGACTAAAGATCATGTCAATATCTACAAAAAAAATCGCGTTGCTATATGTCCAACTATTGTAGTTGTAACTTTATCTACTTTTTAAGTAACAAAATTAATGAAAATATCGTCCAAAATAAGACCACGTTACTCTTATTTAGGTATTCGTAGTTAAGGCTGTTTCAGTTCCCGTAGATTACTTTTTGAATGATTGGAATTTGACTTTTTGTTTGAAAGATATTACAAATTTATAACTGCGATGTTCAAATTAAGAGACTGGGATACAAATTTACTGCCGCTCACAAAAAAAAAAAAATTGGTTGTCTGTAAAGTCGGTTTACGGACGATAATATAATTTTACGTGATAACGTCATAAGAAACATAGGTCGATCGTGCCTCTCTATCGCATGTTCCGCGCTCTCGCTTGCCTTTCACGCCCGGCTCAGGCGGAACGTGACAATGAGTCACGCTTATTCGTGCGTGCAGCCGGCGTTCATCTTAATATATAAAAATTTCATGTCACGTTGTTTGTCCGCGTTGGAATCTAAACTACTGAACCGATTTTAATAAAATTTCGCACAGTGTGTGCAGTTTGATCCAACTTGAGAGATAGGATAGTTTATAACTCATCGAAAAAATTAACGTAATATAAAGGCCATACAAAGTTCGCCGGGCCAGCTAGTCGATTTATACGATACGTTTAATAATAAATCAAACAATGTCACGTCAAAAATGTTTAAAATAAATGTTCACCCTTGATGGATCGCTCTTGTATATTAATATATTGCATATAAACTCTGCTTATTTTAGACTATTCTATGAACATAATGCGAGCGAAGCCCGGCAAAATATAGTTTTTATGAAAAATAACAACGGTGAATTAACGCGATCATGCATATTTACATACCTTATTAGTCAGCCTGTGACCACGGCCGGTGCAACCCGGTCGAAAAGTCAGGCAATAAAAAGGTATGTAGGTAACCCTTATACAATATGATCGCGTTAATTCCTGTTGTTATTTTTCATAAATCGTGCAACGCGAAAGTTTAAAAGTACAGTTTTACATCACAGTTAAAAATCATTCATGTAATGAAATTTCATAATTTACTTACGTTAGTATCACTTCAAAAAATGTTCCAACATTAGTTATGTACTGTTATTTACTATGATAATTATGACACAGTGTACAGAACAGTGTAAACAAATGTGTCATTGACTTAAGTCATTCATTATTTTCATTGCCTACACTAAAACCACCTAAAACTATGGATAGTGAATGCTGTTACAGTAACATAACTATAAAATATTATTAGGCATATTTTCTTAAATAACTGTATTTTCATTATAAAACTACTTGAACTTACTTAAAACTACTGAACAAGCGGTACCCATACAGCGGGTGCATATTTTAAATAAATCATCATCATCAGGTCCATTTTAGTCTCCACTACAGGAGCACGACCCTCTCTCGTCCGTCCTAAACGGAAGGAGGATTTGGCCTACACTCCCCACGCTAGCCAAACGGGTTGGGGAGGCCTGATCGATATTTGATAATGTATTTCCCTTAGTCGCCTTGTACGACACAGGAAGAAACGGAGTGATTCTATTCTAATCTGCCGGAAACCACACGGCCATTTAAATAAATATAAATACATAAATCATCATCATCATATATATGTATAGACATCATATTATCATGTCGTCGTCAACCGTTATTTATCCCACTGCTGGAATAGGGCTCTGCTCTCAATCGAAGGGGTGTAAAGCATACTCCACGCTGCTCAACTGCAGGTTGCCGTAGGCCAGTGTTTTCAAGCCGCCTAAAGGCCACTGACTTGGCTTAACGACTGTCATCTAATGACTACAGCTGGCACCGACGGCTTAACCTGCCCTCCGAAGCATGGAGGAGCTCGAGATAAATAAACCTTCCATGGACAGGGGTCGACGTTGCTTAACTTGCGTGTTCAATTAGACTGCTACGCGGAACGACTGTTACATAATACCACAGTATACGTAATAGTACTACGTACAGTATGGCCTCTCCCAGCCGGTCTCTCGTCTCAACCTCACCTCCCGTCTGAGACAAATCTGGAACAGTTTGTATGGCGCCGCACGCACACGGGCTCAATCACGCTCTGCACAGACGTCGTTGTTTATGTAGTAGTTACCGGCGCTACATTTGTATGGAGTGGCCGGGGTGTGATAATACTTTAATACTTCTCTCACTACTGATAAATGTCAATTCGTTGTGTATACATATTGGCTGACCCGACAGACGTTGTCCTCTCTAAATCATCCTTGCCCGACTCGGCTCATATTGGACCAATTTGGAAAACTTGATATTTGCAGAATTTGGTTCAATTTGACTCAAATTAACTCACCTTAGTCCAGCTTGGCTCTATTTGGCCTATTTTGGCTCAGGCTTGGTCAACTTTGCCCAATTTGGTCTAACTTAACCAATCTTCACCCAATTTGTCTTAACTTGGCTCAATTTTACATAACTGGACTTCAATAGACTTGGCCCATTGTAGTTTAACTTGGCTCATCTTTTGGCAACTCAGCTCAACGCGCCAATCTTGGCCCGACTGGGCTCAACTCTCCCAACTTTGATACAATTCGGCTCATTTGGCCTAAGTTCGCCAATTTGGCTGAATTTCGCCCAAATGACGAGACATGTAAATCTATGAATGTACATAGGGATCGAACCCGCGCTTGATACCTGTGCATTAACCATTGCATGTGGCGAAGATATTGATACCCGTTGACCCATCATCGACAATGAAGAAATGAGCATCATTAAAATAAAAAAAAACATCATTGCTTGGCAACAATAAATCATGTAGCTCTCATTAGCTCATTGATAATAATAGTTCGCAACTACAGGGAAATAATAGATGATAATGACAAAATTAACGTATGGTCGTTTATATACAAACTAAAAACGAATATGGGCGTCAACCGACCACTGATGATCGCCAGTGGCAGTTACATACAAAAATGTTTTGGTTCACCCCAAATCGATTTAAAGACATCGTTAGCTTGGCTTCCTATGTCAATTATCTTGCTTTCATGCCAATCCTATCTTCACTTTAACGTACTACTTCCTTCCATTGGAATCACTGCAGAACTAATAACTCTGGTATTATAATTTATAAATTAACATCACCTCACCCTGGACTGTAAGCCCAGTGGAAACTGTGGAAGAATTTATTTATTTTATTTATTCAGTATAATAACATAATAAACAATTTTACAATCAGGTTCTATATTATTCCTCTAAAATTCACAATTTTTATCATTGTACGTACAACCAACCATATTATCCACAAATTATTAAATCTTCTTGAACTAAACTAAACCCACACATTGTAAACGCATAGGCGTATCTATAGAAATAAAACTGTAAATATTACAGCACTAATCTAATGTGATATCCGATAGCCCCTCAATAACACGTTTTTTAAACACTGACGATGATAAAGCGAATATCTATTGCAATAATTATTAGAAAACATGATACGACTTAAGGGAACCACGTTCTCCTACCGGATAATTAATACTGGCAAAACTCCCACTGACTGGCACTGCAACACTTACATACGTATGAGTATTAAGTTTGGGTCATATTAAGTTATGACCCAAACTTTTAACTAGCATCACTACTGATTAATGGGTAATTTACGTAAAAATGCATCATTGTCCTTGTAATAAATATATTTGTAATAATAAATTTAATATTTTTATTCGTCCTATAGATGATATCAATGTCCAATGTCAGTCAAATCATACAACTGTAGCAGATATTACTCGTCGTATCACTCGTCTTTCCCTCGACATCAAAATCATTGGATTGTTTTCGTGCCCGGATCGTAACAATAACAATACTCGTAAATTCATGTTTCCTTCCTGTTACGGTCATAATCACTTTAACGCCAGTCGCATTATTTAAGACTAGTTGTCACCCGCTACTTCACTCGCGTGTATAATAACCATTTTGCAGTTGAAAACATAAACTATTTACACATGTAGAAAATATCTAAGTATGCTAATATTAAAGGGTCAATGATTTAAAATAGGTGTTTAATTATAGCGTGCAAAAATAATAAAGTACGTGTATCATCCATCATAATATCGAAATTCAGCAATTAAGAGAGGAAGTACAAAATTGGGGTTGAATTGAAACTTTGTATGGTAAGAATCTTTTAATATCAAAATCATTGAAGTCATAAATATGAATATGAGGGCGCGAAGAGGAAAATCAGAAGAATTTGGAGTGGGAGAAAGGGAGATGGGAAAGAGAACACACAAAATAAACACACACAGAATTGTTAAAACCGAAATCACAAGTTACTGAAGTTAGATATGAAATTTCGTATACGTATAAAATGCACTCGACGCGACCAAATACGTGGCAGTAGATACCCTGAACAAAAACACTCTTAAAAATTTATTTAACTGAGTATAGACTGTGGTATAGATTAGATGACAAAATGGTGAATTGATTTGAGACTTGAGTGAGCCTCCGAAATCTTTAGACAAAGATTTAAATGACATTTTCACAAACGTTTTTGTGATTGGCGCAAAACACTTACACACATTTGATTATGTTATACATGCTTTGATCCCTTGGGCTTACCTAATCGAAATATTAACCGATCATAACCAATCTTATTGAAAGCGTATAATTTTGTCAACTTGAGAGATTATTTTTTTAAATAAATTCATCTCTTATAGAGTTTCAGGGTTTCACACAAAATTTCATGTAGGGTATGAGTTCCCGGCGCGAGTGTCGTGGAAGACATAGATTACAGGTATTATAGAATACGATTACGATAATACGAGTATTATAGAATAGATTTCAACCAAAGCCATCCAGTCGCTTACCCATCAGTATAACAAACATCTGTAAGTCCGTATATAAGTTCACAATCTCACATCAGACAAAAACAAACTTTTATATTTGTAGTGATGGGCGGCCACGACTGACCAAGCAGGAGTGCTAAACTTTATGTACAAAAACCGTATGCACGGCGCGTAGCATATTTTTGTGTACAAAAAATAAGTTATGTGCAGCGCTACCCACAAAAGGATAGAAAATATAGCGCGATTATTACGAATAAGAAATGCTATTTGGGGTGTAAGTGGTTCATCAACATCTTTGAACCAATGCCAACTTCACCTGCACGCGTTGCACCCTGCTGACTGACAAACGAAGCTCTGGCGAAAAGAGAGGTAGGGAGCGTTATTGTAAGCTACCCGACTGGGGAATGTACCTCCTCCTCACAGCCGTATGCTTGTCAGCCGACCGACGAAGTATAAAAAAAAAATACGAGTATGATCGAAAGTAAACTTAGTTCTTCCTGTAACACATTGAAATAATTACGCTATTTAGTGTTAAAATTTACATAATTTACTGTTGTGTTCAACTAGGTATGTAAATATTTACTTGGTATACTGTACAAATATTGCAATATTGCGACTCTAAGCTCAGCACAAACATGTGTAATAATATGTGTGTGCGCGCTGTGATTGTACTGTAATTATATTTTAATGTGCTTTCATGCGGTTTTCCTCGACGTTCTATTGGATGAGTCCACAGTTTATTTATTTGCCAGCTGTTAAATAATATCTGCTGGAGTTATATCGTCTTCTTACCTTTTCTATATACCTATTTTTTTCAATTGTTGTAACAGTTCACAAAGTTAGTATGCTAAGATTATGAACATAACCTACGTTTCGCATAGTGTATATGTTATGGCTAACGATAAGTGTGAACTGTAAATAGCCGACTAAACATAGGTTTATTAAAAAAAATAAACAATCGCTATTTTTGTTTCACTCAATGACGTTATTGGCTGTCAGACGAACTAATGTTTGCTCGCGACAAATTTCGAAACTACCGATTATTTTCCACATGTAGTATATATTTATTACATTCTATAGAATATTAATAACATATATGACTATGTAGTATTGTTTTTATTTAGGTACTTCATCTTCTAAAGAGAATAGAGCATAAAAGTTGGTATGAAAATCCATGCGGATGAATCCTGGTACAAAACTTGTGTAGTATTGATTAGTTCAAGTATTAATGATCGAAGTGTCTACTTCATTCTCCGTGCCTTTTCCCATATCATATGGGGTCGGACCTCTGAATATCTTTTCGCCAGTTGACTCTGTCATTGTAGGTCCACCGGAATGTTTTGGTACATTTTATCTATGTTACTACACCTTTAGGACGTTCGCGAGGTTGTTTGCATGTGTCAATTATTTAATATTGAATTCGATTTTAACTGGGTGCTCATCTTCCCGGCGCATCACATGTCCATACCATCGTAGCTGGCTTTCTTGAAGTTTGTCTGGGATTGTCTGGGATGGAGTGCCACTTTAAAACTGCTCCGAACATGATCTTTTCTATTTTTATCAAGTTTGGTCAAGCGGGCGGCCCAACGAAGGACTATCCTTATATAAAATGTAGATGTACATGGCCAAATAAGAACTTCCTACATTTTGACTTTGTCCCGCTGATTATCAAGCCATTGCTTTCCAGAGCATGTTGCCATTTATTCAAGGTGGAGGTTACTATATGAATCTGCCATCAGTACTATATCGTCCGCATTCATTAGGCACCACAGAATTTATACTTCTTACTCTTACTCATTCAGCAGAGTATTAAAATAGTCATGCCATCTATTGTTGATTTCCACATTGAATACTAAGAGGTTGTTTTAGTTATCTTTTATATACTTATTGCTTTTGAAATCTTGGGTGCTAGCCGATCTTCGTTTTGCTATTTTGGAAATTTCATAGTCACGGTTTGCATTTTCGAGTTTATTATACATACGCTGTCTTGGATTGGATTTAGCCTTGGCAACTGCCTATTTTGCCAGGTGTTTCGCATCATAGTAAAGCTTTTTATCTGCTTCGGACCTCGTCTCTTGCTATATTTTAATTAAGATTCTTTTGTCTTTTACTGATTTCTTAACGTTGTCATCCCACCAATCATTGTCTACTTTGTTTTTATAGCCACCTATCTCTACTGTATAGCCGAATATGCCAGTATAGCCGAAGCCTTAGCTTTACAGTTGTTTTCAAAGTTGCTCCATCTTACATTTACTGATTTTTGTTTGTCATTGAGGTCTTTTTCGATTATTAAGGTTCGAAGTGTGTTATATATTATAACTCGGCATTTGTCTAAGCAAACGAAGTATCTAAGTACCTTTTTTATTTTCATGTTTTATTTCATTGTTTTAAAATTAATACCTGGAAAAGTACCTCCACCTTACAGAATATCGCAGATAAATTACAATTCCCTTGAGGAATGGTGTATTCCTGCCAGTGAGTGACGTCCAGGAAGGGAGGACTTGCTGCGTTGGCAGCGGGAGTAACGATGCGCCAGCGATATTTCATGTCGCGAATGTTTATATATCTACGGTGATCGCTTCACACCAAGCGGAACGTACTTCTTTGTACCTAATAATAGTAAAATATTAGACAATCAGAGATCTTTTATGCTATTCGGCCATTTAATTTTATTTTCATCAAAGTTAATATGAAAAATACTGTCGCCATCCCTATTGGAGGCCAGTGGTATAGGTAATGTCTGTGTCACTTTAGTGTCATTTTCATTATTTAACCCGTTCTTTGTGCCTGTTACGCTCATTGTGACTGATTGACGTTACATTGTGTGATATAGAATAATTTTCTAGCTGGTTGTTTCCAGATAACATTATTTTTAAACGGTTTTATTTAGCTCACCCCGTTTGTTTTATTATTTATTCTTGGGTCAAATTTAGTAATTCAAATTTCACCCTCTTCCTGTCAACCGATTAATTTGAAATTTTGTATACACTTTGGATTTTGGTGACAATACAATTAAATAAATTCTGTTTCATTGTAAATCCAAGATGGCCGCCGCTACAAAATGGCGGTTTACAAATTTTGTCACGACTACCTCAATATGGGTATCAAATGAAAGGGCTTGACTAGTAGAACACAGTTCACGTGAAAAAAAAATGAAAATCCAAGATGGCCGCCGCTACAAAATGGCGGTATACAAATTTTGTCACGACTACCTCAATATGGGTATCAAATGAAAAGGCTTGACTAGAAGAATACAGTTCACATGAAAAAAAATTTAAATCCAAGATGGCTGCCTCTACAAAATGGCGGTTTACAAATTTTGTCACGACTGCCTCAATATGGGTATCAAATGAAAGGGCTTAACTAGTAGAACACAGTTCACGATGAATATTATAAAATCCAAGATGGCCGTCAACAAAATGGCCGGTTGGCGCGGTTACATATCTTCTCAATTTTCAATATGGGTATCATTTGATACCCATTTTTTCAATATGGGTAATCATTTGAATACAAGACAAATTTAAAAGTAAAAAAAATAATGACAAAAGTCAAATCTAAACTTAATAGAACGAAAGGTACTATGTAATGAAATTAGAAACTAAAAACTTGAAAATAAAAATTATGTAAAAAAACTTTTAATTTAAACGGTTTTATTTAAAATAGTGTACTAAAAGCTAAAAAATAATTCGGTAGGTCGGAGGTTTCAGTCATCACACCCCTCTCCCTCATCAGTCTAACGCAATGATCAGACAAAATAATAAAATCGTTGGGCCCGTTTCCATCCAGTCAACTCAGTTTACGCTACGCCCAACGATTTTATTATTTTGTCTGATCATTGCCTTAGACTGATGAGGGAGAGGGGTGTGATGACTGAAACCTCCGACCTACCGAATTATTTTTTAGCTTTTAGTACACTATTTTCAATAAAACCGTTTAAATTAAAAGTTTTTTTACATAATTTTTTACAAGCTTTTATTTAGTTTCACCTGTCCCGTTGTCTGTAATCAAATCTTGCAACTTAAATTTGATCCACTTCCCGGTTACCAATCGAGCTGAAATTTTGCATGCATATGTATATCGGATGACAATGCAATATTATCATGACATGGAGCTGATCTGATGATGTAGGGTGAAGATGGCCATAGGAACTCGGTAATTAAACGACACTACCCTATCGAGTTTGGGCTCGTTTGATTCGTCTTGACTAGTGATTTGGTGCTAGATGATAACCAGGTTCTGATGATGGAGGAGGAAGATGTCCATAGGAACTCAGTAATTAAACGATACAACCCTATCGAGTTTGGGCTCGTTTGATTCGTATTGACAAGTGCTTTGGTGCTAGATGATAACCAGGGTCTTATAATGGAGGAAGAAGATGTCCATAGGAACTCAGTAATTAAACGACACAACCCCTTCGAGTTTGGGCTGGTTTGATTCGTCTTGACAAGTACTTTGGTGCTAGATGGTAACCAGGGTCTGATGATGTAGGGGAAGATGTCCATAGGAACTCGGCAATTAAACGACACAACCCCATCAAGTTTGGGCTCGCTTGATTCGTCTTGACAAGTGCTTTGGTGCTAGATGATAACCAGGGTCTGATGATGGACGAGGAAGATGTCCATAGGAAGTCAGTAATTAAACGACACAACCCCATCGAGTTTCGGCTGGTTTGATTCATCTTGACAAGAGCTTTGGTCCTAGATGGTAACCAGGATCTGATGAAGGAGAGGGAATATGGCCATAGGAACTCGGTAATTAAGTGACAGAATTGTATCGAGTTTGATTGGTCTTGATGGGTAGACCGTTTTTGATGGGTGGTGAGTGGTGGTGGTTTGATGGACGTAAATATAGGTACGACAATATTTATGCGAAATAGAACTAAAAAGTTAAAAATAAAAATAAAAGACAAAAATCTTTTTTTAAAAACAAGCTTTTATTACTTCTTAATAAAAAGAACTAAAAAGTGAAAAATAATTTAAACCTGATAGGATTCAATTTGTTATAAATAAAAGCGTGTTACATTGTGATTGCAAAAGAAAAATAATGGAGTAATATGGTAAATGTTCTTCAATGTTCTATCACAATGTAACACGCTTTTATTTATAACAAATTGAATCTTATCAGGTTTAAATTATTTTTCACTTTTTAGTTCTTTTTATTAAGAAGTAATAAAAGCTTGTTTTTAAAAAAAGATTTTTTTCTTTTAATTTTATTTTATGTTCTCAATCTCAATCGACATCTTTCCCTGACAAGATAGAATTGAACAAATATATTTTATTGGTTATAATATTAGAAAGTTAAGGTTTACGCTTTTGTCGGTGAAGTAATTCATCACGTCTCTCAATTCAGTCAGTATTTATAATATCTTGATACGACATCGCATTTACTTTCTTTATTTACGTATCTCGTCGACAACCCTTATTCCTCCCACTGCTGGGATCTGGATCTCCCCTCAATCGAAAGTGTTTAGAGCATACACCACGCTGCTCAACTGCGGGTTGGCGGAGGCTAGTGTTTTCCAGCCGCTTAAACGACACTGACTTGGTTTAACGACTGTCATCTAACGACAGCCAGGACCGACGGCTTAACGTGCCCGTTTTGTGTGTATAAGTTTATTAATTTACTCACAACTTTATTGGCTAGAGTTAGCTGGTTCAAAAAGCGGTCTTAATGCTATTATTAGATCCTCTGCCAGTCAATTATTGTGTTTGGAGACAAACGTGATTGTGATTGTCGATGATTGATGTTTTTTAGGGTTCCGAACCTCAAAAGGAAAAACGGAACCCTTATAAGATCACTTTGTTGTCCGTCTGTCTGTCTGTCTGTCTGTCTGTCTGTCTGTCTGTCTGTCTGTCTGTCTGTCAAGAATTTCTATGTCGAGAATGCGTGGAGGTATCAAGCTGAAATTTGAACTGTATACTCAGGTCTACGGTCCCATGAAGTTAAAAAAAAATCAAACTGCTAAGTTTACGTAGAAAAAAGTTACGGCCGTTTATTCAGCAAAAATCGCATATTTCGACACACTCAAGGGAATCAAAACCTATAGGATACTTCCCGTTGACCTAGAACTATGAAATTTGGCAAGTAACATCGTTATAGACTACAAGTACAGGAATAAATCTCAAAACTGTACATTTGTAAATAGATCTTAAAAAATAGGGGGTCTATATTTTTATAGGGTGTCGAAATTTCAAATTGAAACTACTAGTTCAAATGGGGTATCATTGAAAGGGTTTGATGTACACATTCCAAAATATATTTTATTTATTTTTTTCGACGCATTATTTCTTATTTATAATGAAAAATATCAAATTTAATAATGATACTACGTACCTACGGAACCCTCGGTGGGCGAGTCCGACTCGCACTTGGCCGGTTTTTTTTTTCTTTGAATTACCCTTAGTTCTAATTTTCAATTACTCTAATAGGCTTGTATCCCATTTTTTTTTTTCGATTTGTTATTTAAAGACGTCACAATAATATAACTAAAGGTGAAATAATTACTTCGATTGCATAAAAACTTCTCGAGATATGATAACTTGAAGATCACAATTTTGGACTATGCCGAAAACGCTCCATACAAAAGGCCACCACGTTATGACGTCACACCGTGCTATTTTATATGCACTAAATCAGAAATTTGTACGACAGCTATGTTAAATATTGCGTTTATGTAGCCAGTGCCGTAACAAAAGTTATAGTATTTTAATTGTTTCTACAATGGTAATATTTTTTTTTATAATTTCATACCTCTAAAATGGACTTTCCCACCAAACTTTGACCGAACTTACAGCACGTCGGACATAAGTTATTGAAATTTTAAGACCGCAGATCGTTCTAGTTTTATGTTTTTTACGTTACTGATAGAGAGTTTTTATAATTTTGTAACATGGGCAACAAGCCCATTATGTAGGTAAAGTTTTAAAACAAAATTTCGCATTTTTTCTACCACCGCTGAATAACTTTAATAATATTAGTTTGGAGTGAGATCATACAGGGGACAAAGCGTGACGCCAGCGGATTCGCAGCAAAGGTTAGATTATGATAATAACGTTCCTAAGTAACATAATAATATGTCATCATACTAAATTAGCAGGATTGCTCACTTCAAAAAGTGAGCAAGTAAGCCACATAATTTTGATATGTAACACGCGTCTTATAAATTCACAATATGAGAGTTCTTCTATATTTGCTCGGTTTGTTTACATTAACATGATCGAATTCGGACTAAGCACTCTGACATTTGCTCTCGTTACAAACGCACGAAGTGAACTATCAATATCAAAATACAGAACGTGCTTATTCTACGGATGAATAGTTACTTTGATAGTGTGAGCCGGGCGCTTATTGGGCTTCGCATAGTATGGGAATATCAGGTAGAACATTCGAGTTAGGATCCATTTATTTAGGAGTCTCGAATATTATACTATTACTACATTAGTACTATCACTTATACTGTGCTATTACACACAAGGCTTTATATTTATAATTAATTAATATCGTGATTTATAATTAATTAATTTCTTATCTAATTAAATTTTTGATAAGGGAAGTATGAAATACCTAGGTACTTTTAAACAATAAAAACATTTATTTATTAATTTTAGTGAACTGAATGCGCGAGACATAAGTGTGTCAACTTTGGCGGATACAATACAAGTACATATAATTGGCATGGGTTGGTCTACTTATAATTAATAATGTTCATGTATATGTCGTGGGCTGATCGTTTAAGTGGGCCGATCGCGATAAGCCTGGGCAGATCGACATGTGCCGCCATATTTTGATTTGGCTGCCTAATCACCGCCATATCGTTCAAAGCATAACGTTTGACGATTTGGCCGTCCATACTTGGCCAAATCGAGTTTGTAGGGTGTCATCATACTTACAAGCAAATAAAATCAAGTTTAAGTATTTCACTCGATAAAAAGACGTTTAAAAAGTAAATAAAATCAATTCCGGCGCTTCGCCGGCCGCTGCCGCGGCACGCTCGCTGCGCTCGCTCGGCTCGCGCTCTGTTGGGGTCACAGTTCTAACCTAACCTAACCCACTTTTCTTGCAGTTCTAATCTAGCCTAAATTATTTTATTTATTTATTTATCCATATCGTCCACCAACTCACTATTATCACACACACAGTCACATGAACGAAGGAGCGCAACAGCGCCAAAGCGTCAGAAAGTGGAACTACATCACGATGCGCCCAGGCATATCCCGATATGCCCAGCCTTATCTCGATGCGGCCAAGTAACTGAATGGGAAAATCGACAAATAGTCTGCTCTCGTCGATCTGCCCAACTTTACATTGGGCACATCATGAAATAATTGGTCAAATCAGAATATGGCGGCACATGTCGATCTGGCCAGGCTTATCGCGATCGGCCCAATTAAACGATCGGACCACGACATATACAATACATGTCGCTCAAACTAGGTACTTACGCTTGAAACTAGGTACCGCGGATTAGAAAAAGTGGGTATCTAGTACCTAATTGTTAAAGTAATAGGTGAATTTTAACTGAAATAAAAAAAATATTCTCAGTTCCCATTTGTACCTACGTATGTTCGAGATATTTTCCAAACCTCAGTTAGGTTTTCATTCGAGTTTTCCCTATTCCACGTATCTTTCAGCGATGATTTTAATTTATATAAGACTATAAGAAACAGCTATATACTAAATTATAGAAGTAAGTCAGCGGAATTTTTATTGAAGTCGATTTCCGTGCTTCGGAGGGCACGTTATGCTGTCGGTCCCGGCTGTTGTCATTAGATGACAGTCGTTAAGCCAAGTCTTTAGGCGGCTTGAAAACTGGCGTCCGCCAACTCGCACTTGTGCAGCATGGTGGATTATGCTCTAAAACCCTTTCAATTGAGGGGAGACACGTATCCCAGTAGTGGGATGAATAAGGGTTGGCGACGACGATTTGTTTTTCACAATAAAAATGTTATTCTAATGCTATATATATATATATATATATATATATAGATTGTCTGTTTTGATAGACATACTAACGAAGTGATTTTAAGGGGCCAGATCGTGAAAACTGTGAAAAGAGTGTTACGATTTTTCATATTTAACCTATTTAGATATGATTGATATCAATGATAATTTGTATATATTACAATCAAAGACCAAAAATTATTGTATGATTATATTAAACTCTTAAAATCTAATAGTTGTTTTATAATAAAGGTCAACAAACGCACAAAATTGAGAAAAAATGCAAAAACATGCCTTCGTATTTTTCAGATTTAACCCAATAAATCAACACAAATTGATAAAAAGAAACACTTTTTGAACACTGAAGAAACCAATAAATATAACATATACTTTTTTTTTGTACCTTTACAAACAAAGACTTCCTCTTTTAAAGCCCTAAAATCTAGATATGTTTTACGTAAATTCTCCATAGAAAAATGTATGAAAAATGACGCACATTCCGATATTACGAATTAGTACTCAGCGTCGCCACTAATACGCCAGTGTGTTTTTATATGTCAAGGTGACACCACGCGCGTCGGATGCTCCGGCAAAATTACGTGTTGTGAATTTGTGTTTTTTGTGAAAAACTGTAAGTATAACTAATTTACCAATATAATGAATGTATATAAATCGTAAAAAATACAAAGAATGAATTAGATACTTTGTTGAGTAGGTTATTTTATGAACCTTGTAAAATATGTATCAATTCAGGCTTGAAACATGATTTCAACATGCTATAGCCAATATCATAAACGTATCTAGTCGGTAATCGAGGGTTTTTTTCGCAGGACTGATTGAATTTGAATTTGCCAGGGAAAAGAAAGTTTAGTACGCATTATAAAAATATGAAAGCCAAAAGATCTCGGAAAAAATGTAAGTTCCTTCCTACTTATTTATTTATCTGCCTACTTTACTACGTCTTGTCCTAAATACCTACCTAGAAAAAAATTACGAGATTTCTGTGAAAGTGTCATGTAAAAATCCTAGTTTTATTTGTGTGCTTATCCTGTCTAAGTAGTAATAATAATATAATTTATTTTCATTTGAACAGGGTACATTACAAAGCTAATACAATACCTATGTCATATGATTTAGATCGCTTGATTCAGACATATACAATAGCATGTAAATATTGGTTTGTATTATAAGTAATAAAGTCAATTTCTACCTAGTATTCGTTTTCATGTTCATCATTATTGTCTAAATATCAGATTGTGGAAGTAGGTATGTTTCATAACAGAAATAGCACGGGCACGCGGCTTTGTCGACATACTTACCGCCAAAGAGACGCGACGCGCCTAGGGTCTGGTGTTGTACAAAAATTACAAAATAATTATAAAGTGGATAATAATGATGAATAATATTTCCAGTATTGAAAATAAAGAAAACCTTCAGGCCGAGACTCCAAGCAACACTGCTATGCTTAGACTACACACTATAGACGTAAGTTGTTATACGTAATTCTTGTAGACTTATTACATAAATAAACAAACTACTTTGGGGTGTAAGTGGTTCATCAAGATCTTTAAACCAAAGCCAAATTCACCTGCATGCGGTACACCCTGCCGACTGACAAACGAAGCTCTGGCGAAAAGAGAGGTAGGGAGCGTAATTGTAAGCTACCCGACTGGGGAATGTACCTCCACCTCACAGAATACCGCAGCCAAATAACGGTTTCCTTGAGGGCTGTTGTCTTCCTGCGAGTGAGTGAGGTCACCAGAAAGGAAGGAGATGCTGCGATGGCAGCGGGGGTGGCGGGGGTGGCGGCGCGCGAGCGATATTTTATGTTGCGAGCGTTAATATGGCTACGGTAACCGCTTCAGATCAGGCGGGCCGTATGCTTGTCTGCTACCCGACGTAGTATAAAAAAAAAAAAATACCTAGTTAGTGATGGACGAAGACAAAATCTCAGTAGGGTGAAGTCTTCTAGTATCGGCCTCCTCCTAATATCGGCCTTTGCGAGAAAATGGAATATAGGGTAAGTGCTCCATTGAATGAACCCTTAAGGGCATTCCAAACTTTGAAAATTACAGCCAGCTACTTATGAGATCCTAACCAAAAAATATTTTATTTTATTATGTTCACAATTTATTCATGATTGATACAGTATACATATTTTAGCAAAAATGCTGATAGTTATTGAGATAATCTGCATTTTATACAAATATGGGGTATATTTGTATAAAATGCAGGTTATCTCAATAACTATCAGCATTGAACACACAAATCACCAGAGAATGAACAAAAAAATCCAGTGAATAAACCTTTTGAAACCCATTGAATGAACTACCACTTTTATATATCAGTTCTATATATAAATTATTATGTAAGAGTTTATTTCGGGTAATTGTTATTGTAAATATATATATTTTTTTATAGACGATATGATTACTATTATAATTGCGTGTTACTTGATATTTTATAACCTAAAGAGAACTATCTAACATTTTTTTTTTATACCACTAAGGTGGCAAACAAGCATACGGTCCGCCTGATGGAAAGCAGCCTATGGACGCCTGTAACACCGGAGGCATCACATGCGCGTTGCCGACCCTGTAAAAACCTCTTCAAGCCCTTTTTGAAGAACCCCATGCTGTAGTCTCCTGGGAAAACCTCAACAGGCAATTCATTCCACAGCTTGATAGTACGTGGAAGAAAACTTCTCTGGAACCGCACAGTACGTGACCATTTCGGTTCTAAAGTCTGAGGATGAATTCCCTGTACATGGCGAGCGGTGCGACTGTAGAAGGAAGCCGTGGGCATCATGTCAAACAACTCCTCTGAACACACCCCATTTTACAAACGGTAGAACACACAAAGGGACGCAAAATCTCTTCTCAGACTTAAAGGTTCTAAACCGTCTGTCAGTTTGGGATCGTCAACAATCCTCACAGCACGCCTTTGAATCGAGTCACAGGGTGCAAGCTGGTATCTAGGCGCTCCCGCCCATAGATGGCAACAGTACTCCATATGCGGCCGAACTTGAGCTTTGTATAAGTCTTTGCCGCGGGTTGAAGTAATGTTTCGCCCTGTTGAGCACACCTAGTTTCTTCGATGCCAGCTTGACCTTCCCCTCCAGATGACATCGAAACTGGACGTCGCTGGAGATGTCAACTCCTAGAATACCAATACTATTGGCGATGGTGAGGGGTGTGTTTTCGAAGTGTGGAGCCACAGCAAATGGGGTTTTCTTAGCGGTGAACGCGCAGACTTGTGTCTTAGAGGGGTTAAATCGCACTAAGTTCTGTCGCCCCCAGTCGGACACTCTACTTAGTGTGCTCTCAATTTGCGACACAAGTTGTTCGCGGCTCTCCTCCACCAAAGAACGAGGGATATTTGCGCGGCCCGTGTAATAAGTGTCCCCGGTGCTGTCGTCCGCATAACAATGAATGCTGTCATTATACAACATATCATTAACATGCAGCAGAAACAGCGTCGGGGACAATACAGAACCCTGCGGGACGCCAGCATTGATGTCCATGCTATCGGAGCAACTGCCATCTACAACGGCTCTAATGCTTCTGCTGGACAAGAAGCTAGCAACCCATTCGCATAGCCCCTCGGGCAGACCGTAAGGCTAAGATGCCAAATGCTTAAAACATAATATTAATACTGGATTATTATTATAAAATATTTAATATTATTATTCATCACTTCTATGTTAGATTCTCCTTTCTCTTCTAAACTATTATATTTCTATAATAGAAGATTGGTTCTATATGTCATCATTATTTATTAATTTCTTTTTAGCTTGCATTTTGCTGTCTTTCCATGGTCGTTTTAGCTGAAAGGCACTTCTATGTGGAGATCTTTATTTATTTTATTTAATCAGTTCACTCCGTCTGGTTTTCGTCCTGGGCACAGTACTATTACTGCACTTCTAAAAGTTACTGAAGATATCAGGCTAGGTATGGAGGATAAACTGGTAATAATAAAAGAACACCTCGTTCGAATATTGGTCAAAAAATTGACAACCGTTTATAAAAGTTGTGTACAAAAAATTAGCCAACTGCATTAAGGCTAAGATGCCAAATGCTTAAAACTGTGTGTTCATTGACTAGATTTTCTTCAATTTCGTGATCCAATTATCGAACACCCCTATAATTTATTTATGATAATTAAAATTTATGCAATCTGTTTTTTGTAAGATAAAACAGTTCTTTTTACATCCTACTATCAAATTTTGTTAACACTATCACACTTATAGTGTCTACAAAGTGAATATCAAAACACGAAGTCTCAGCAATGCCCTAAATTCTGCTCCATACAATCAAAAATACGACAGAATACTTTCATTTTAGGCGGTCGCGATTTTGAAACTATAGGTCACAGGCAAATACCTGTGTGTTCAGTTGACGTAATATAATGTTTCGATTGAGAAAAAAATACTGGCTTGAGTAGAAAAGCTTAGATTTCTTATTATATTGAAAAATGTGTGTTTTGTTCATTCACTGGTGGGTGTTAATTCACTGGAGCACTTACCCTAACTATTAAAATAACCCTAAAATTATAATAGTTTTTATTCAAAAAGCGACTCTATATGCGAATAATCCATATTTTGGTGCGGGTGCTTCAATATTTGAACGTTCAGTTGGCAATAGAGCACGCGCCGGTACCGACTTGTGTCGTTTAGTGGCAGTGGCGAGTCAAATCCCGGTTGCGAGCGCATTGAGTTAGTTAGTATTTAAATGGAATTAAACATACCTATGGTATTTTATATTGTTTTTTATTGAAGAAAAACCAAGGTTTTTACATTTACTTGTCTTTTTTATGAAATAATCGCAGGGTCAAGGTTAGGGATCTTTATTTATTGATAAATCCCAATATCGGCCACCCGGCCGACATTAGGAAAATGCATGAAAACGCTAAACAACATGTTTAGCTATTTTTTATGTTAACAGGAATATTAATAAGGTTAAAAATGAAACAACAGCTTTTTTTATTAAAATTATTGTCCTGAACCGACTTTACAAACAACCAGTTTTTATTACGTTTATTTATATAAAACGTTCAAGATTTTGATCTAGTGTTATGTGTTTCAAAGATGTATTCTAAGGGAGTTCTTAGCTATGTTTGAAGAAATTTGGCCCATTCTTTTTTAATTATTTTTTATAAAAAAAAATAAAGCCATTATCTTTCTTTACAGGAACTAGTTATTGAAAACAGTCAAGAGGGAAAGGTGGATGATGAAGTTGGACGTAGAGTAATAGATATTTCTTTTTTTTATAAAGTTCTTCAGGCCATAGGGGACCACGGTCCAATGGATTGTAAGTTAAGTTACCTCAGTATAATAGGTGAAGTAAAAGTTGGTCTGGACTCAAAACTCATCATGAAATGTAGTATGTGTAGTATGAAGTTTACTGTGTGTTTGGTTGAAAAGAAAGAAGATAGCATGGAAGTGAATCATCAAATTGTATCTGGTATCATATCATCTGGTGGGAGCTACTCTCAGTTAAAAACATTAACTGCCGCAGTAACCGTTACCAATCATGTCACCTTCATTATACAATGAAATTAATAATACGGTTTGCGATTGGTGGGAAAAGACAGCAACACATTCCATGGCAGAAGCTGTCAAGGAAGAAGCAGAGTACGCAGTCTATAGGTAGTGTTGATAAAAATGGTACACCATTAATATCTGTTGCTGTTGACGGTTGTTGGAGGAAGAGATCTTATGGTAAGAATTTTTCCGCCTTATCCGGCGCAGCTGCGATAATTGGCATTAAAACTAATAAAGTATTGTTTTTTGGAGTTAAAAATAAATACTGCGTAGTCTGTGCACGAGCTGCAAAGAACAACAGTCAGCCCCCGGAACACCATTGTTTCAAGAATTATTCAGGATCATCTACCGGGATGGAATCGACCATAATAGTTGAGGGGTTTAAACGTTCCATTGTTGATCACGGTGTAATTTATAATAAATTTGTAGCAGACGGCGATTCTAGTACTTATAAAAAAATATTAGATTCGCGTCCGTACGATAATTAAATAGTAGAGAAAATTGAATGCAAAAATCATCTTTTACGAAACTACTGCAATAGCTTGGAGAAACTGTCAAAAGACACTAAGTATCCTTGCGAATTGCGGAAATTCCTAAAAGAAAGGTATTTGCGTTTAAGAACGGGTGTAAAATGCGCGATTAAATATTGGGCGGATCAAAATCAGTCACTCGAAGAAAAAATAAAAAATCTTAGTGAAGATATCCTAAATGGTCCACAACACGTATTTGGTAATCACCAACATTGCAAGGAGTATTTCTGTAGACCTGATACTCGTCGAATAGAACCTGTTGGATTACTTCCAACAATTGTTGGATGCGGATTAATGGACGCGGTAGAAATTTTAAGTAAAAGACTGTCATATCATTCTAGAAGTTTAATTCATAATTGCACAAGTAATATAGTTGAAAGCTTTAACGGAGTAATTGCCAAATTAGTTGGGGGTAAGCGTGTAAATTATTCTTCCCGTGGTTCTTATGCGGGCCGATGCGCAGCTGCTGTTGTGTCTTTTAATACGGGATCGATTCATAGTAAAACTCATGAAGTCATATTTAAATGTAGTCCGATTCCTTTGATCGCGAAAGTGGAAAATTGTAATCGTAGAAACCGTTTAATTGCTAAACCTACATTAAGATTGAAAAAAAGCCACAACACTGTATCGAAAGACGCTCACTATGGACCAAACTGCGAAAAACCTGATCTGAGTCCAGAATTATATGAGAAAGCCAAGCCATCTTTTTTAGCCGATTTAAAGTTGTCTTGTGCTGAAAGAGAGGAGCTTGAAAGGTCGACCCATTTGCAAAGAAGTAGTGCTGAGTGGATGAGTACAAGGAGAAAATTACTAACCTCATCATCATTCGGGGAAGTTTGTAAAAAACGAGAGAGCACAAGTTGTGCTGCTTTTGTTGGTAAAATCGTTTATGGTAGTAATATCTCCAGTTTGCTTGCTGTACGGTACGGTATCGAAAACGAAGAAACCGAAATTAGACAGTTAGAAATTTAAAAGAATATTAGTATACAAGGTTTGTTCGTCGACGATCAATATGAATTTCTTGGTAATACACCAGATGGCATTTATGCAAACGGTTTAATTGAAATTAAGTGCCCACATTCTTTAGCTGGCATGACTCTTGATGAAGCAATGGCCAAACATACCTTTTGGGCAAGGCTTCCAAGAGTTATGTCATAAATAAAAATCATAACTGGTATTTCCAAATTCAGGGACAGGTACATATTACTAAAAGAAACGTTTGCATGCTTGACATCTGGTTTGGTGCTACTGTACCTATGAAAGTTTATATTTTAGAAAAGGACGACAAATTTTGGAAGGAGAAAATGGAGATGAAATTAGTTAGGTTTTATTACGATTGCCTACTTCCAGAATTAGTTGATCCTCGGCAGTCACGAAGCATGCCCATTCGTGACGCGCCCAGTATCATAGAGGCTATGAAAGAGAGGAAAGAAAGAGCTTTACGTGTTTTGAAAGAGAAGAACGCCTAATGGTTTTGAAAGAGACTGAGGTAACTTAACTATCCAGCCGGCAATTCACGTAAACACGCCAGTCCAAAAGTCGTTTTAACTTAGAAACTTAGAAATCGCCTTTTGGTTTTCTGTTTTAAACGCACTTACTTATCTAGTCTTGGATTGTCATAAATCTTTCAATAGCTCAATTACTATACAATTCCTATACGATTTTGAAGAGTTACCTGGTGTAAAGAATCATCAAAATTGTTTCAAAAATACAGCGAATTGAGAATCTTCTTCTTTTTTTAAGTCGGTTAAAAGGGCTTAATTTGCAAAAAATGAAGTGACATTTTTAAGTCCCTACGCTACGGTTTTTATTACGTGAATCGGGCAGCTGGTACTCATTCTGATAAGTTTTGCAATAGCAATTGATTTTATCATCAAATTAGCAGAAATCAAAATTTGATCAGTAATCGTTAAAATGAAAAAACATTAGAATTTTGAACTCATATTTTGTTATTGTTTACTTACTTTTAATTAGTATATTAATAATTTATAAACTTGTGTTTCATTTATTTTTGTACAACCCTAGCACGCTTTTTAGATGGCGACTCATATTTGTTATTGTTTACTTACTTTTAATTATATGAATCATTTTTATACTTTCGTATACTAGCGTAGCAAAAGTTATTAACTCAAAAATTACAAGCAAACAAAGTTGAAAAAAAAGTTGACATGGCCGATAATTGGTGCCACCACCCTATTTGAGTTTACGCAATAGGCACATTTCCTTGCGTAGAGATATACACTAGCGAGGAAAGCTCGATGTTATTTCGACCGTACTTCCTACTGAATTTGCAATTATTTTGTTGAATGAATATTTTACGAAATAAGAATAAACTTTGGTAGGAAAATTACAAATAAATACATAGTTGGAATTTTTGGTAAGTAGAATACAAAAAGGTCAGTCCGGACCTGCTCTTGATTGTTTAATATAAATAGAAAAACATAAAAATTGTGTCTCAACTACTCTTATTAATCTAGTAATTAATATTTATTATCATTTTATAACGAAAAACTAGTCTTAGAATATTTTACACTCGTCGTTTATTTCCAATAATTCAACATTTTTGTTATGCTGTAAATATTCAACTTCAATAACAATTGGAACGTTTGTCGCAAAACATTTTGAAAATCGCGCTGTCTTTGGATCATTCACCCGCCCCGTCGGTTGTTTCAGTAAACAGTAGCGCTGCGGTCGCTCGAAACCGATGACGCGCCTAGACAATCTGGGCCCTGGATTCTTTTATATTTTTGAGGTACGAAATCTTCTCTACGTAACGTACGAAATGTTGCTATGCTGTGTGTAGTTAGACACTTAATTCCTGTAATTACGCAAGCATGCAGACTAATAGGCGGTCTATACCAGATCGCGTGCAACACGTGTGTGGTAGCCGCGTCTGTTCTTTACGAGTATATCACTACATCGCGGAACAAGGTCGTTTTGTATCCGTTAATACAATAAAAACGGATTGAATCATCCGAGCCGTATTGTCTTTGTCTGTCGACAATACTAATACTAAAAGATACAATTGTCATGTATGAGTATATTTTATCTCTATTTTATCTCGGTGCCAGTATCATTATACCTACCAGTTTCCACATGACCCGCTCCGGTTTGACAGTATATAGCCCTAATCTAATGCTTTCAACTCTATGCCATTCTATGTGGAAAATTATATTTTGCCCATCGAGAGTTCTTTGCAGTAATGTAACAAGTTCATATTATTATATAGTTACACTACACGTTCCCATCGCTGAGTCTCCCGTTAAGCTACCAAAAATTCAACAATGAAGTTCATTGTACTCCCATTCATCATTTGACGAGCTCGGTGGTCGAATGGTTAGCAATCGCCATTTTGACTCCGAGGTCGCGGGTTCAATCCCCGCACATGACAAACATTTGTGTGCATGAAGATATGTGTTTGACTTGTTCTGGGTGTTTTCTATGTATTATAAGTGTGTATTTACAAAACAAAATGTATTTACATTACAGTACATTTCTCAGTTGTCTAGTACCAAAGCTTGTACTATGAAGCGTTGCGCTTAATTTGGGACTAGATGGCGATGTGTAAATTGTCCAGAAATATTTATTTATTTATTAAATCAGTAAAAGTTACACAAGAGTAGCCATAAATTTACTAAACAGTATTAATTCAAAAAAATATTTTATCGCAGTTGCACTCACTAAATATGTTTCTGACGATGTTAGAGATATGCAGGTGTAGGGTTAACAGCGGCGGCTATTGTACCAAAAAAGCAGTGATACAGTTGCTATCGCAAGAGTAAAACAGCTTGCCTTGGAATACATAACGAAGTTAATCAGCACAAATTAGTAGGAGTAGGACGCCTTGAACTTGAACCACATAATGATGACCATGACTAAAACATTAAATAACACTGGTGGCTCTAAAAATTGGCCTTTCGCCATAACAATAATTATATAATATACTCGTATGTTTTTATACACAGACGTGTATTTTGTATGTGTTGAGTTTTTAACATTATAAAATTATACTATAGGTACCTATTATAAAATTTATAACATATATAGAGAAGGAACCCTCTTTATAATGTGAAAGTACAAAAGCCCTGAAAGATGGAATTATGTATGCTCAGTCCAATTAAATTTTTCATGTTTCAACAAAGTTATGAGTGTCGAATTTCCTCCCTGATAGTATTAATCTGTGGCACAGTATGTGGTTAAAACCTTGCCTGCTTTCTTCGATTTACGGTTTCATAATACGGGCACGGCAGGCGGTTGACGGTACATTGTACTATGTTTTAAAGAGTAGAAGGGCATATCTTCCTGTATAGCCTAAAACGACTGGAAGACTGGGGAAGTATCTCGTACCCAGGAGGATTACTAGAGTTTTGCATCATGCGGGCCGTATACTTGTATAATAATGAAACGAGATATGCCAATCGAAATAATATTCTGCCGAAAGAAAGCGGCGAATCACAAACCACTCGACTAAATAAATAATCCATTCGACTAAACGAACGCACATTGTAAATTGATCACGCGCTGCTGCCGAGTTTGAGGAAGACAGCATGGTCATTATGTCTATAGCTAAGTTGCTTCACAATAAACTGGATCGGGCAGTCTCGTTTTTATTTAGATGACGTTATCTTTAAATTACGCAACACAAAATTGATCAATTTTAACCTCTTGCTTCCCTCCAGACCTGTAACGCATAAGCCTGAACGCCACCTCTTCTACCATTGCTTTACGTACATGGTGATTTGTGAAACGTTTTAGGCTATACAGGAAGAAATTTTATAATTCGGACATCTTAATTAATACGCTATGCCCTACCTCTCTTTTCACCAGAGCCACGTTTGTCAGTTAACAGGGTGCACCACATGCAGGTGAGGATGGCTTTGGTTCAAAGATGTTGATGAACCACTTACAACCCAACCTTTACTACCTAATAATAACTACTTACAATAATGACAGTACAATAGGCGGTCTTATCGCGAAACAATTTCAGCCCTACAACATCTTAGCGTAGACGAAAATAGGGGGAATTAGCAGAAGGGATAAAAGTACAAATAACATTAATAATTAATATATACTTCTCAATTCTTGACTTCAAATCAATATTAAATAATCAAAGATACAAGTAATATGACAAGTTGTATAATAACATCTATTTATTTAAACTAGTCAATTTCGTATGATTTTCATCCCTGCTCCTTGCCAGCCCATAGTCAGTCTCTGCCGTCGGTCTCGGCTGATCGAGACACAAATATCTTTTAGAAATGGCAAGCTTCTAAGAATTATTAGTTGGCTGCATTCCTCTGTAAAGCGAAAGTATTTCCCTAGACTATTATTTCTACTTCAATAATCCACAGCAACCCATATTTATTCCACTGCTTGATCAACCAACATTCCGCTGCTAGGATAAATGGCTGGGATAATTAAATTATACTATATTGCATACAATACTAATAAGTGGAACTCACTTCCTTTGGACATAAAGATGTCTCCTACTCTTGGCTCCTTCAAATCGGCAGTGAGGTCTCTTAACAACGTTATGTTGACTGCAAATTGATTGTTTATTTTTGTGATTTATTAATATATACACATATCATAATATAAATGTGTGTTACGAGGAATTCGTATTTAAACTATGTTATAATTGTTATCCTTTGTATTATCACCACAGCGATTACTGTACTTGTGTTATTACACGCTATATAAGGGATAAGTCCGCCTTTCTACTGCTTTGTTTTGCATTTTATTTGTTATTTATTTTTGATGTACAATAAAGTTATAACAAAAAAACAAACTAAATTTGTATACTAATGCAAAAGCATTATCTTTCAGTTTACAGTTTTCTCAGTGTTTTCAAGGCGCCTATAACGACGCCACGCTTACGCATGTCAGTCACCCTACCACACAGTCAAGTTAAGCACCGTCAATATTGCTCTGACTGCCCGGTTCTAGCAATATTGCCAGAACCTCGTTTGTTATTGGCTGGGTGCGCCACGTGCAAGGGAAGGTTTTGGGCTTGGCTCTACTGGGGGGCGTGCCATTTACTGGTACCCTTAGGAAATGGTCTTTAATGGCATAATTCTATTTCAATTAAAAATTATATTATGTAGTGAGTGATGACAGAATACTTCATATTGCGTGAATAACCTTATAGTTCACATATTCCATTAGTTTCAGTTTGGTTACATAAATTCATCATTACTCAAATTCACTTAGCAATAAATGTGTGAATTGTGTAGAAGTGAACTACCTCACTCAATAAATATGGTAATGATAATGAGTGACTATTTGTCAGCAACTCGATCGTAAAATAATGTAAGGTCATTCAGTGTTAGGAAGGAAAACAGTTGTGCTAATCTTTGTCATTATATTAGCATGTGCCTCATTCAACAGGTGCAAACATAAAAAGGGGTCAAGTGCGAGTCAGGATTTTCTCATTTCTAGTGTACCGTACACTTACGTGTACAACATGATATAGTATTTTTTATATTTTAAAATTACAAATAAAACTGTATACTACATTTCACAAGTAACTTAATAAAAAAATATTCGTTTTGAGATTTGACTCATTCATAGGTATTCATAGGTATTGATAAAATCAAAAACTCAGTTCGAATTTTAGAATTAAAAAATGTTGTAAAATAAATGTTGCACAGAATAATATACATAAGCCTAAATCTAAAAAATGCATTTATCTAACTCGATTTTTACTTACTCACTTACTTCTATGGCGCAGCGACCCAAAGTGAGTCTTGGCCTCCGACATTTTTTTTTTTTATATTAGCTCAGCATATTGGCTCCGCTTCGCCTGATGGTAAGCGAAAAGAGGAGCCCCAATCGCATCGGCAACGGACAAGAGACCTTGATGTCCTGTCAGTTGACGCTGCCATGCTGGCCTACAAGATGCTTCTTCACGCTTCTCTTGAAGGATCCCATATCGTATGAATGAGGAAATACGTATGCCGGCAACGCGTTCCACTTTTTAATGGTGTGACATAGATAGGAGTTGCCAAACTTTTTAGTACGCGAAGGAATGATCCTAACGGTAAACTTATGATATCGCGAGCTCGCACGTGATGTTCTATGACGGAAAGGTGAGGAAGGGATAAGGGAAAATAGTTCTTCAGAGCACTCACCATGATATAGGCGGTAAAATACGCTTAGTGAGCCAATATCCCTGCGGAGCTGAAGAGGTTCAAGATTCTTGGTGACCTCTTCGTCACCAATTATGCGGACCGCTCGTCGCTGCAACCTATCGAGAGCCTCGAGGAGATACTGGGCGGAACCATCCCAGAGATGCGAGCAGTACTCCACGCAGGCCTGAACTTGAGTCTTATACAAGAGACAAAGTTGGTCCGGCGCGAAGAACCGCCGCACCCTGTTCAGGATCCCGAGTTTTTTTGAGGCTGTTGAGATGAGGCTTTCAATATATTCCCTTTGGTTAAGGTTGCAGCGAATATCCATGCCCAGCATATTTAAGCTCTCTCGCAGTTTGAGCGATGTGCTCTGAAGACTGGGGGTAGAAAGGAACGGAGATGTTTTTGTGGTAAACCCGCTCACTTGGGTTTTCTTAGTACTGAACTTGACCAGATTGCTGGAACCCCATTTACTAATGAGATCCAACACCCGAACCAGTTCAAGAACCAGAGTCTCCCGTTTCTCACCGATTTCTGCCCTACAAGCACCAGGCCGACCGAAATATCGCCCATGAACCGTACTGTCGTCAGCATAGCAATGAATGTTTCCAAGAGGTAGCATGTCATTGATATGAAGCAGAAAGAGGGTGGGCGATAGAACGGAGCCCTGGGGGACGCCCGCATTCACTGGCATGAACCGCGAAGCGCAACCATCATCATCTTAGACCCCCCACTTGTCCCTGCCTTGTGCAAGCTCTTGCCAGTCGTTGACATCAAGCTCGCACAGATCAGCTTCTGTCGCTCCATTCTTACTAAATGATAATTATAATCTAGGGCTTAGGTCTTTGGTAAGGGGTCATCCATAAATTACGTCACACGTTAAGGGGAGGGAGGGGTCGACGAAGTGTGATACTGTGTGACAAGGGGGTGGGAGGGGTCTTAAATTTTGTGACGTGACATTTCAAAAAATTTTAATCTATGTGTTAAAACACGAACTTTGAACTATTATACGAAAAACTCAACATCTGGCAACTAATAGATGTAAAATTGCAAAATACGTGACGTCACACTAGGGAGGGGGAGTCTCAACAAATGTGACCAGCTGTGACAAGAACGGGGGGAGGGATCAAAAAATCATGAAATTCATGTGACGTAATTTATGGATGGCCCCTAAAGGGGTCCTCCTTACCACAGACCTAGGATCTATGCCCTTTAGATTGTTGTTTTGTTTGGCTTGGACTAATTATATAAACCTGTACAAACAAAGCGCGAGTCGCAAGTTTTCACAATTTGAGGTCATCAATTTCTCCAGAACTTTAATTTCACTAAGAGAATCACAGTATTATCTATGTCAATTTTCAAGTATACCTTTTGATACCATACATACAATAAACACGTGTTAAGCCTTCGATCCCGGCTGTTGCGATTAGATGACAGTCGTTAGGCCAAGTCAGTGGCCTTTACGTGGCTTAAAAATACTTACCTCCGCCAACCCGCAGTTGAGCAGCGTGTGTCGAGTATGCTCTAAGCCCCGTCTATTGGGAGGAGACCCGTATCCCAGCTGTGGGATACTTACCTTTTTAGGGTTCCGTAGCCAAATGGCAAAAAACGGAACCCTTATGGATTCGTCATGTCTGTCTGTCTGTCCGTCCGTCCGTATGTCACAGCCACTTTTTTCCGAAACTATAAGAACTATACTGTTCAAACGTGGTAAGTAGATGTATTCTGTGAACTGCATTAAGATTTTCACACAAAAATAAAAAAAATAAACCATAAATTTTGGGGGTTCTCCATACTTAGAACTGAAACTCATAAATTTTTTTTTCATCATACCCATACGTGTGAGTGTATCTATGAATAGGTCTTCAAAAATGATACTGAGGTTTCTAATATTATTTTTTTCTAAACTGAATATGATGTACATTACCATGCAAACTTCCAGCGCAAATTGTTTTGAACGAGATCTAGTAAGTAGTTTTTTTTTAATACGTCATAAATCGTAAACCGCAATTTATTTTTCATTCAATCAACTCAAATATAAAAATAAAATAAAAAACATTTAATTTCATAAACATAAACCTTATGCATAAACCGTGAACCATTATTTTCTAATAATAAATCTGTAATAGGTGCCTAAGTAAATAATTATAATTCGCGCGGGGCGTGGGGCAGGTTCCCGACTTAGCTATCACAAGCCTATATGGGCTCGCAATGGTTCGCATATAGTTAGATCTAAATTCCATTATTTAGGTACCTAATTATAATGTTTACTTATCCATAACTTAATTTAAAAAAATACACTATTATTAAAACATCGATCAAAGTTATAACGAACTACAAGAACTTTTATTTTACTAGCTGCTACGGAACCCTTCATGGGCGAGTCCGACTCGCACTTGGCCGCTTTTTTTATATTACGTCGTCGGGTGGCAGACAAGCATACGGCCTGCCTGATGTGATGTGGTTATTTCATCCATATTAACGATATTATAATCACAACATATAATACCGCTCGCGCGTCTCCACCCCCACTGCCAACGCAGCAACTCCTTCCTTTCTGGTGACCTCACTCACTCGCAGGAAAACAACAACCCTCAAGGGAATTATTATTTGGCTGTGGTATATTGTGAGATGGAGGTTGTTCCCCAGCCGGGCAGCTTATAAATATGCTGTACTACCTCTCTTTTGGCAGAGCCTCTTTCGTTAGACGAGAGGGTGCACCAGGTGCAGATGAGATTGGCTTTGGTTCTTAAAGATCATGGTGAGCTACTTACATCCCAGAACTCTCAGTTTTTCTAATTGTAATCCGGGTCACAGAAATATTTAAAAACAATAGTGTGAACCGCCTTGACGGAAAAATTTGAATTATCTTGTATATAAATTATTATATCGTTTGATAATTTCAATGATTAAAATCTTTTAATCTTTTTTATTACAGATGGCGCGGCAGTATATACAAACTGGTGTGGCTAGATCTCCTTGTGTTCCTACTAACATATTACCTGCTAAACTTGACGTATCGTCTCATGTTGAATGACGAAGCTAAAAGGTTAGTAATTCTGGTTTGTTACTTGCATACTTACATATTATTAGTGTATAGTTAGTACCTATAATAATTTCAACAAATTAAACGGGTTTCCGCTTCCATTTATTAACATTAGAATTTTTTTTATACTACGTCGGGTGGCAGACAAGCATACAGCCTACCTGATATGAAGCGATTACCGTAGCCATATTAACGCGCGAAACATGAAATATCGCTCGCAGGCCGCCATCCCCGCTATCAACGCAGCAACTCCTTCCTTTCTTTCTGTTTCTTTCTGGTAACCTCACTCACTCGCAGGAACACAACATCCCTCAAGGGAATTGTTATTTGGCTACGGTATTCTGTGAGATGGAGGTACTTCCCCAGTCGGGCAGCTTACAAAATACGCAATGCCCTACCTCTCTTTTCGCCAGAGCCTCGTTTGTCAGTCAGTAGGGTGCACCACGTGCAAGTGAGGCGGGCTTTGGTTCAAAGATGTTGATGAACCAAATACACCCCAAATTAGTCAATGGAATTAATCATATTCAATTGGAAGTTAAAGTTCTCTACGTCAGTGACCACCTGATGAGGGTAACCCCTCAAAGTAGAGACTATGAATTACCACCAAGATATATCTGAGTTTTCGTACAATTTTAAACCTTAACGATCCATATATATGATGTTAATCCAGATTATCCTTAAACATAGTATAAATAGTATCACTACGCCACTGGCTACGGTAAAGCTACGGTAAACCCACTGAAGCCTTTGCAAAAAGCTGGCAAACTTTACAATCTATATATGGCGTTTACGCATTATTCTGATCACTTTTGTCATGAAATGTTCATAAAAACATGAATAAAGAAAAGAATAGATATAAAAAAAATTGGACATATCAATGGGACGTACTCACCACACAATCCCACCGCTGTGACTTCGGCTCCGGACACATTCGTACAATTTCCACATTCGTTGTGTTGAATCTTCAATCTTCATTGTAGTTAACTAAGGATTGAGAGTCACAAAATACCACTCGTAATCCTATGAATCATTGGTATGATCTGGGGTGTAAGGGGTTCACCGCGATCTTTAGAGCCAAAGCCATCCGCACCTGCACATGATGCACCCTGCCGACTAGCGAAAGAGCCTCTGGCGAAAGAGAAACCCTACCTGGGTACGGACGGGGAAGTACCTCCACCTCACAGAATACCGCAGCCAAATAAAAAATCCCTTAAGGATTGGCGCAGCGGGGGTGGTGGCGCACGAGCGATATTTCATGTTGCGAGTGTTGTATAGCTACGGTAACCGCTTCACATCAGGCGGGCCGTATGTAACATGGAAGTGTACGAATATGTCCAAAGTCGTGTCTTCTGTGTAGCCAGAATTAATAGTGGCGACAAGAAAAAACAACAGAGTGAAGTTCGTTATACACCTAGGTTTAAGTCCCAGAGGTAAAACCACGGCTGCTTTTGAATTAACAACAAATTTAATCAGAAGAAATTAGTAAAAGTAGGTAGCTTTGGAAAAATGATACATACATAACACTTTTATTTAATAATTATGATATTATTTTGTCAATTCTATTGATTGCATTAATTTTGGTAATTCTGCTTGTCCACCAGCCAATAAGTTGATAGTACACATCGAGAATATATGACTGACTACTGCGTATGTATTATTGCACGCCATCACTGTTTAGTCACACATTAATATAATTAATAGTTACGCAATGTTGTTTAGTTAGCACCGTTGTTAGCACATGAAAACCTTGTTTGAGATTAAAGCAGTGCATGTCTCGTGTGTTCATGTTATATAAACAACCAGTTTATTAGATATTATTTCGAAAACAGAAGGGGATTATTTAGTAATTTTAACAAAAAAAAAACCGACTCCAAACATAACATGAGGTTAATGATGATGATGATGAAAAAATATGGGATCAATCTGAAAGTATACTCTTTTAAATAAAAAAAGTTTTTTCAAATCGTTTTATAAATTACGGAATAATTAAGTATAACAAACATTAAAAAAATAATAATAAATATAGCCGAATTGAGAACCTCCTCCTTTTTTGGGTCGGTTAAAAATACAAGCCCCGGCTTAGTTTAGGCTCTAGATCTCTCACAGATTGCATTTATTTTATTTCTTTTGTAACAAAGAACTGTATATCCTTCTGTAATTTGTGGAGATGAAAAAACGTTTTTGATTGGATTGATTGATTTAGAAAGCAGGGCTGCCTTCGGCGGCTCGATCCTAACTGCGCATGAGAAGATAATCATTGCCTCACATCGATCCGTCTGTATGAATTCTCATATTTAATTATGTATTGAAGTAGAACCTTTTTCTATTAACTTATTAAATCTGTCTTAGACAAAGTTAGTTTCATGTGACGAGCTAAGTACCTATGTACTAACTATACCGAAAAAATTGCCGTCTATTTTAATTTTAATTTACCTTAATTGATAATATATAAGTAGGCATGGCATACATTGTATATATTTTTAAGAGCCTATCTGAAACTGCGCCGACGTTGTAAAAAAATACTTAACTTTTTCCCTTCGTTACCCAGAAAGTATACATACTATACTGTATTTGAGTATATATTAGGAAAGACCATTCCAATTTCGACGAAAGAAACTAATATATTACCTATTAGTAACTAATTACCTACGTTAATGTTCTGTGGATTCAACTGATAATTTCCATTAAAAATACTATGTAAATTAATATGAATTTAAAATATAAAAAAACAGTGTTTTTATCCTAAGTATTCGCCACGCAGTTGCGCAGCATGGTGGAGTATACTCTAAACATCTTCGATTGTGGTGAGACACGAATCCCAGCAGTGGAATCAATAACGGTTGACGACGACTGATTGTTTCCTTTTAAATTTTATTTTAGCGCAAAATATATATACAGGATGATCTTGTGGTAAAGTGACTGCTCGTTGTTTTTTTAATAGAAAAGTCTTGCAAAGTCTTCGAGACGAAACTAACTGAATTGATATTTTAATTACGCGAATCTACGGTTTACAGTTTTTGACTAGAAATTAAAACCTAAATATAAATTAAATGACAATAAATCTTATTAATTGAAAGACAAGTTAATGGTTTATATTTAAAACATGCCGTCGTTGTAAAAAGAACAGTCACGAAGACAAAGATTCTAATAATTTAGAAATTAGAATTAGAAATCGGATAAATATAGCATTAATTAATTAAGTGGTTAAGTGAAAATACACCGAACCACTAATTACATACGGGCACTTACAATCACCCTGAAAGCATTAGGTACACCCTGTTTTTAATCACGAGTTGGACATGAGTTCCAACTAGTGGGCTTGCCTTTACTAGCATTTAGTACCATTAGTAACCCTTTTGTTTCAAATTATTAATTTAATGTCATCTGTTACGGTTTTTAAATAAAAAAATATAAATAAATAATATTATGATATGTAAAATACTTATGTAGACAATTGTAGTATTATTATATTGACCGCATTTGCATATTTGTATTGTTCCGAGATGTAAAAAGATCAGAGACGTGATTTGCATACCAATTGATATTGTAATTACCATATTTCTCACACAGGACATTTGAAGGCGTGGTGAATTACTGCAGTTTCCACGGAAATGTGATTCCTCTGTCGTTCGTCTTGGGGTTCTACGTGACCGTGGTGATGAATCGATGGTGGAGCCAGTATACCACCATACCGTGGCCCGATTCCATTGCTGTGTTTGTGTCTGCAACTATCCACGGGCAGGTATGATAAACATTACCTGTGATTTTTTCACACAAGGTACAGTCGAAAAACGTTTTGTATTCGACTTTACTAGTATAGGTACAGAATAAATAATAGTATGTTTAAGTTATAAGTATTTTAAGATAAATCAAAGCAATTTATTTGTGTCGCACCGGACAGACATTCATGCTCTCCCCAAGTGCGCTATAAATGGAACTCCTTTGTATTGTTCTTGTCCCTAGGGATCGCGACAACTGAATTTTCTCTAATAAATTTAAGTCAGACTGCTTACTTTAAGTGGCCGTGTGGTTTCCGGCACACTAGAATAGAATCACTCCGTCTCTTCCCGTGGATGTCGTACAAGGCGACTAAGGGAAATACACTATAAATAAAACATCGATTAGGCCTCCCCAACCCGTCTGGCCAGCGTGGGGAGTGTAGGCCAAATCCTCCTGTCTGTGACGGACAAGAGAGAATCGTGCTCCTGTAGTGGAGACTAAAATGATCTGATAATGACTTACTTTAAGCGCATTAAAAGTAAGTTCCATAAGCGTAGCCGTTGTCACGAGTTTAGTCAAACAAAATTCTAAAATTATTTTGTCATCGAAGCCAGGCATGCCCAATATATATTTAATATACAATGTCAGCTTCAGCTCCCATTTAGTAATGGGATTCTTCTTCGAACTTCATATGTTAGAATGTACTTTTGGACTTATCTAAGTCCAAAGCTGTTATGATATTTTTTACTCTACCTGTGCACATCCATCTGGATTTTTATAATCAATAAATCCCATCGTAATCGGCTACAGTTTAGGTGGTAAGGCATGTAGAGTACTGGCAATTGGTAACAAATAAGTACAACTGGAATCTGTTCAGCCGTGCTCGTCAGGCCATCCTGAGAAACTGACTACTAATACCAATTTTCATTACACTCTTGTTATTTGATTTATTATATAACTTGTCATATGACACACACAAGTACGTCTGATAAAATTCTTCAATTGCACTCGCTTCAGTTTATTTGCAACTAACTGTTACCCGCTGTTTAGCCGGCGTTATTATTTTAATAAAACTTGGTTTGTTCCGCTTGATTAAAACTGTTTTTCTAGAATATAGCGTCACTCTCCAGACCTTAAAACGATCCCCTTAAAAATGTCAATCCATAAGTTTCTTTCAAACCACTCGAAAGAAGGACATATAAACACATTTTCACATTTATAATCTATATATATAAAACAAAGTCGGGTTTGTTCGAACACTTATAACTCGAGAACCGCAGGACCGATTTTCATGGTTTTTGATTTGTTGGATTTCTCTCCGTCCCGAATAGCAGAATAACTATTAAAAACATTGGAAAATTGACGAAATAATAAAATAAAAGAAAAAACATTTTCCCATACAAAGGAAAGTGTCAGTTGAAAAAGGATTGCGATATTTATCGGTTGCCAAATATCAAAATGTCAAATCGATTGGTGTCACTTTTATGTCGCGAAAGTTGTCTGTGATTTGTTTTGAAAATTGAAAAATGTCAAAGCGATTGGGGTGAAAACCCTTGGCCCGCCATGGGCCAAGCGCAAGAATCAAATCAGAGTAAACATCAAAAGAAATGACAATTACAAATCACCAAAACGATAACCGATTTCAAAACTAAAAAATAAAACAAAACGTTTTTTTTTATTTTTTTTATTAATCAATAAAGAAATCTTTATTTTTATGAAATCTTCAGTTTTTATAGATACGGGTCTTCGTTCAACCGAAGGGATTTAGAGCATACTCCACCACGCTGCTCAACTGCGGGTTGGCGAAGGCGAGTGTTTTCGAGCCGCCTAAAGGCCACTAACTTGGTTTAACGACTGTCATCTAATGATAACAACCGCGACCGACGGTTTAACGTGCCTTCCGAAGCACGGAAGAGCTCAAGATAATCTAATGATAACAATCGGGACCCACTGCTTAACGTGTCTTTACGAAGCACGGAGGAGCTCGAGGTAATATAAACCCATCCGTGTACAGGCTACGGTCGACGTTGCTTAACTTGCGTGTCAATTAGACTGACACGCGTAATGATGCCATCGAGCTTCTCTATTGTTTCTATCATTCATTGTTTTAATTCCATAAAATCATAAATTTAGTTCAGCTAATATGTACTACGAAATTCATTGATTGTTAGGCGGTACGAAGTTCGCCGGGACAGCTAGTATTAATATAGAATATGAAGGTATGGGTATGGATTTAAACTAATTAAACCCGAACAGCATCATTATATTTTTCACTTTTTTCAATTATTACGATAATAATTAAGTAAGTTCCGGTCTTGAAAATTTTAAGTTTCGAATTGCTGTGAGTGGATCACTTTGTAGTATATCAAATATACATTTATGGCCCAAATATATTTTTTCATTTAAACCAGAATCAGCTTGAAATTTGAATAGATCGATAAGTTTGACGTGTAGTCATGTTAACTTGTTTTATGAACACTCGCACATACCTAACTATTTATGGCCACGAATCATTAAATGGGTACTTATACTTACGCTAACTTGGTTTGGCAGGCGATAAAGAACGCTATTATATTATGACGAATGTCTTTAATCTATATATATAAAACAAAGTCTGGTTTGTTCGAACACTTATAACTCGAGAACCGCAGGACCGATTTTCATGGTTTTTGACTTATTAGATTTCTCTCCGTCCCGAATAGCAGAATAACTATGAAAAACATTGGAAAATTGACGAAAGAATAAAATAAAAGGAAAAACATTTTCTCATACAAATGAAAGTGTCAGTTGAAAAAGGATTGCGTTATTTATTGGTTGTCAAATATCAAAATGTCAAATCGATTGGTGTCGCGAAAGTTGTCTGTGATTTGTTTTGAAAATTGAAAAGTGTCAAATCGCTTGGGGTGAAAACGCTTGGCCCATGGAGTCTGAGCGCAAGAATCAAATCAGAGTAAACATCAAAAGAAATGACAATTACAAATCACCAAAACGATTAAACCGATTTAAAAACTAAAAAATAAAACAAAATCTTTATTTTTATGAAATCTTCAGTTTTTACGGATACGGGTTTAGAGCATACTCAACACGCTGCTCAGCTGCGGGTTGGCGGAGGCCAGTTTTTTTGAGCCGCCTAGAGGCCACTAACTTGGCTTAACGACTGTCATCTAATGATAACAACCGGCACCGACGGTTTAACGTGCCTTCCGAAGCACGGAAGAGCTCAAGATAATCTAATGACAACAACCGGGACCGACGGCTTAACGTGTCTTTCGAACACGGAGGAGCTTGAGGTAATATAAACCCATCCGTGTACAGGCTACGGTCGACGTTGCTTAACTTGCGTGTCAATTAGACTGACACGCGCTAGGATGCCATCGAGCTTCTCTATTATTTTCTATTATTATTATGCAGTTTTAATTCCATAAAATCATAAATTTAGTTCAGCTAATATGTACCACGACATTCATTGATTGTTAGCCGGCACGAAGTTCGCCGGGACAGCTAGTATACATATATATGCGCATGTTAAACATTTAAATAAGAACCTTTTATTTCATGTTGTTATAATATATTACTTAGTATCTTTACATATTTATATATAGAAAAATGAATCTCTATTTCTCTGGATCGATGTCACTGATTCTTTTTTCGTTGTCTTTGTTATTGCCAGGAGAAGGTTCTTATGAAGGAAAACAATAAGAAAGTTGCGCGGAAAATTTGAAATTTCAAGAAAATTGAACGACCATATTAACTTTTCAATGTAACTTTATGGATTTGACAGAACTGTCAGTCATTTGACAGCGTGCATGAAACGAATTCGACTTCAATATTCATAGTTAGGAAGACAAGACGTCTGTCGGGTCAAGTAATAAAATTGTAACTGACCGATGTCTGTACATAATAATATATGAGGTCTTTATTGGAGCAATAGAAACCAAAACAATTATTTTTAGAATTGAATTTGTCAGTCTATGTTTGCATCACGCAAAAACTATAGCATAAAATTGCATGAAGTTTTCACAGTTATAATACTGGAGGTCTGACTTATAGAAGTGAAGCTGTTAATAATTGATTATTTTCTGAAGTCTACGCAAAGGAAGTAGCGGGCGGCTGCTAGTATATAATATGTTCTTTTTTTATATTACTGGACAAATTACATACGGTCATGTAGTCCCAAACTAAGCACAGCTTGTACTAGATTGCTGATATAATACTTAAATACATTTTTTTTGTAAATATATATGTAATACTAGAGTATATTATTCTGTGATAATACATAGAAAACACCCTGACCAAGACAAACACACATGTTCATGCACACAACTATTTGCCTTGTGCGGGGATCGAACCCGCGACCATAGTGGCCATTGTTAATCATTGATCACCGAGCTCGTCGATGATTAATGTTAAAAACAGTTTGTTTACCCATACACTGTACGCAATTATATTTAAACATTATTCTTAAATATGTATTTACTCGTAATCATTTCGCACTTGTAGATTGTTTTTGTCGTAATATCTAATCGAAACGATATCAAAAGTGCTATTACTTATATCGTGACAGTACTAATTTAATTCATACTAATTTCGATGATTTATCTGCAAAACTATAAGGAACTGGTATAATTTATTTTGAATCGATAACTTATCAATCATCAAATCACCCAGAATATAATCAACACTTCCCGTTTGTAAAACTTATAAGGTGTTGCTCTTTATACCCATAGGTAAGATATGACAGTAATCCGAAGGCAAATTTTCGTAGGTAATTAGCTAGAATCAAGGCTCTCTCTCTCGCGTAATTATTTTACGATCCTATAATGAAAGTTTACAGAATCGAGATTGAATTATGAATTGTCTGAAAATTGTTTACTTGATTTTTAATTAACATCAAATATTATTGCGAGCAGAATATCATTCTTAGTTTGGTTACTTTTCGCCCACATTTTGATATAATCATACTTAAATATTTGAAGCCTCATATAGTGATAAGAACATTCCGAATGTAACATTTGTGAGATCGAGACTGGATCGGAAACGAATTTTGACTACATTTTAATTACGAGAATTCCCCCTCTGATTTTAGCTGATAAGTGATTTTAACAGAAGATACATGTAAATTTTACGGGCAAAAAATATTACATACCTATATTTACTTCTATTTAGTGCAGTTTTGAAAAACCTATGAATATCACTAAACCATTTTTCCCCCGCAAGAAAAATTTGTAAAATTTGACTCTGCGCTTATAATTACAGAGTTCGTTTGTCTTTCCACTGCCGATAATATATAGTTTAGATACATAGATGCCTATAAATAACCAGCTCGTATAAGTTGCTCCTTACATTTGTCAATGAAGACTCAAAACACAAGAGAGCAGTTGTCATGGTAGGTATAGCTATCACCCACTTTTGGAAATAAGTAATTTGGGGCTGAGGTGTAAAAAGATACTCGTATGGGAACTATAATTTGTCATTATCACTCTTTTCATACAGTTTGAACAATGTTAGAGTAGGCAATTATAATATACATTTACATCGTTTTTTGTACAAGTCAACTTAGATATATTTTACTTTGTTTGAAAGCAGGGTATTCAAAAGATTGGGTCACACCTACTCAGCATCAAGCCACGATTGTAAAATACTGAGTTTCGTTGCGTTGTTTTCTTTTAAAATCGTTTTTTTTTTCTTTTAAAATCGTTATTGCATCTATAGCTTGAACTATTTTAGAAGGTTACAAATGAGAAAAAATATGGTAATTGGGTCGAGGCAAAAGGTTTAGGAAACCCTGGATTAAAGCATAGAAATAGTAGTGAGCTATGTTCTTTAAACCGGACACGGTAAATGATTGCAACATTTGAGCCGGCAGGACGAGCGGGGGCGGCTGATGCGTCGCACGATCGTCCGCTACGTGTGCGTCTGTCTGACTATGGTGCTCACCATGATCTCGCCGAAAGTCAAGAAGCGGTTCCCCGAACTTAGCAACCTCGTCGAGGCCGGTCTTCTGCAGGAAAACGAGAAAATCATCCTCGATAACCTTAATGACAAATTTCCGAAGCCATCTAAGCATTGGTAAGATGTTCCTACAGTATTTGTAAGGAAACCACTAAGTATGAATAGGTATCGCAGATAACATACCTGCAAATTGAATATGGCGATACTTCGAAAGCCTTGGTGTAATGTGCAATCGATTACAATTTGCCTGAAACATCTAATGTCGGGTGGCACGCGCAAAACTCCCCTCTGTTTCACCGCGCTGAGCATATGTGTTGGTTTTCTATATAAAATTGTTTCAATGATTCACGCATACCACGCTGGTTTCTTCCATTCAGCTGGGACTATATATGTATAATCTGCAAATAATAAGTAGTGAAAACGCCATCAAAAGCCGTTGTGTAGTTTAAAAAAGTGAGCGGACAAACAGACGCGAATAACAATTTTATTTTATGATACCTATAGCGAGAATCTATTTAAGTTTCAAATTCGCGGAATATTTAGTAATTTAAAGATGTAAAGATAATGAAGAAAATGAAATGATTGTACGACTGTATCGCGGGCTTTGTAAATTCATCGTCATCATTATCAGCCTGTATCTACCCACTGCTGGATATAAAAATTGTGGCCAAATCATGACTATCAGTGACATAATCAATGTCCAAACTAAGTAAATCTCGTACTGTACAAGCTTAGTTTGGGACTGTAAGATAATTTGTATACTAAGTCATTATAATACTAACCCAAGATAGCGCTATTTAATTTGTCCAGAATTTATTTTAATTATTGTAATGTTTTGTATACATATAATACATTAATATTTCAGGTTACCTATAGTTTGGGCAACAAGTATAGTGACAAGAGCTCGCAAGGAGGGTCGGATAAGAGACGATTTCGCAGTGAAAACTATCATAGACGAGCTCAACAAGTTCCGAGGGCAAGCAGGCCTGCTACTCAGCTACGACACAATCAGTGTGCCGCTAGTATATACTCAGGTGCGTGCGCATTCCATTAATTGTTCAGCCTTGCAGTTAATTTGTTACGTAGTTTTAATTAAGCATTGATTGTTCTGTTTCAGGTAGTTACCATAGCTGTATATTCTTACTTTATTACGTCCGCATTGGGAAGCCAATGGGTAGATAACAAACTGCAACGCAACGAGACCGCCTATATTAGTGATATAGATCTTTACTTTCCGGTATTTAGCACATTAGAATTCTTTTTCTACATGGGTTGGCTGAAAGTGGCGGAGTCTTTGATAAACCCGTTCGGCGAAGACGACGACGATTTCGAAGTGAATTGGCTCATAGACAGAGATTTGCAGGTAAGTGTTGTGTTCGTTAGGTGTGGCTCTATCAATATGTGCTGATTGCTATAAATAATTATAAACGAGAACCGTTCAACGCGGCTTAAATGTTCACCTCAAAGTCATAAGGGAATTATATGACCAATGCGCGCATGTCCGTTGTAAGACGCCTGGCTGTAACCTATATTATTTGGGCACATTTTCTGAAATGAAGTTTCTATAGTATAACGTCTTGGCGCCCTCACCAAGAAGTAAATCAAGAAAATCCTTTCATAACAGCGCGGCTTCACTATGAAGAAACTTAGCTTCGCTTGGGCGTCCCTTTACGCAACCCGGTTTTTAAAAGTATAACTGTATACGATCGCTTCTGCCCTTTTATTATTCCTAAGGTGCCATGAATACCAGCAGCAATTTCTTATGTTCAGGTCTCATACATGATAGTGGATGAAATGCATCATGAGCACCCAGAATTGATCAGGGATCAGTACTGGGACGAAGTGTTCCCCTCGGAATTGCCATACACGATAGCGACCGAGAACCAGCGCGAGGAGCACCCCGAGCCGTCGACGGCGCGCGTGGCGGTGCCCACGCGGCAGCGCAGCATGGTCACCGTGGCGCCCTCCTCTGTCAAGATCGACGAGATGGTACCGTCCAACACCGTGAGTTACAAGTTCGCGCCGCCGGAGGTTAGACTCGCCCTTATTTTAGGCATGCCGCACGCTCGGACTATATGGAGCTTCGCAGTGTGTTGGTGTTGAGGGTTGCCAATACATAACTACGTATATTTGTGTGACTACATATTGATATGTTGTTTTTTTCACTCTGTAACTGTGGGCCACTCTTCATAATTATATTTATTCATGTATACCTATTTCATGTTTCACATTTTTATTTTCGGTTTGGTGTTTACAGAAAAAAAAAATATTTATATAATGCCTTAATACTATAAAGAGTTAAGGCAGTCAATGACTACTTGTGATTCAATCATTGGATAATTATTTATTTATAGATAGTTCATCGAGTACCTAGTTTAATGGCAGCCCTTCAAATACTAAACCAGTTTTATAGGTAACTAACCTAGAAATATAGGCAGTAAAACCTATGGCATGTGACGACACCGTAAGATTGAAAATATGATAAGATTACATATTTTTAATTTTATGGTACCTTAAACATACTAATATAACAGCAATATTAGTAGTTATTTATATAACATACATTAACAGTTGGGACCAAAGGCATTCAAGTACTTAAGGCCCAAAAATAAACTAAAACATATCTAATTATTAATATTAGTGTATTTCTAATAGGTATTTGGTCTCCTTTTACTACTTACCTTCTTATATGTTAACCACGACAATGGTGTTAACACCTTTTGTGACAACAGTCGACACGTAATTTCCCATACTCATATTACATGCCCTTATGGCCCCATAAGAGCATGTATATGTTATGGTCAATGTAACAAATTGGGCATTATTTATAATGCCCGATACTTGGTCAATGTAATAAAACATATTTTGGTTACATTTGAGTTGATTTTTGGTTAGGTTAGGGTTTTCCTGTGTCTTGTCATCGAAAATAGGAGCTCCCCGAAGCGGAGATCCGTCAACCTAGATGATGAATGACGTGGTGCTAAGTACGCTTAACTATTAATAATTGATAATTTATTAAATTGCCCGGGCATTATCAACAATGACCAATTCATTATATTGACCATAACATATACATATAGTGGCATTGCCTTATAAGTAGGGTTGCCATCTTAGTATTAGTACTATTTTTTATTCTATCCCAAGACGGTTAGTCGCAGCATAGAGCGAGCGGTAGTGATTTAAAACTTTTAACCCTAGACTACAAATGAAACCCCGCCCGGACGCCCTCCAAACTAGGACAAATCCGGGGAAACCCGCACGTATGGCAACCCTACATATAACACATATTTTGATTTACAATGTCGGTGTTTCCATCCATTGTCGTTCTCAGTTTGTAACTCGTTCAATTTGTCTTATTTTTCTAACAATGTGAATGTTCCGCGTACTAAAACCTCTACTAAAGCCTCGCAATGTTTTTTATATTTCTGTTTTGGCTGTATATATAAGCTCTTTTTGTTTGTTTAATTCGCTATAATTTTTTGAATTTCACAAAATTAATAATACTCTCATTAAGAGTATATTTAACATTTTTCTATTTTTTTGACTGTACCTACTATAATTTTAAATTTATTATTTTTTACTTTTATTCTTTCTTTATCATATAATCTAAAGTAACATTAAAATTTGCTTGTATGTTTGTCTTTATATTAAACCAATTTGTTACTTAAATTAATCTACAAGTGACTTAAATAAATGAGTGCATTGCATTTTTTTATTAGCAACTCCAGATGAACGACGACGCTGCCTCGGGCATACATTTTATAGTGTCTCGAGGTAGCAAACGTGGGAAGAAAGAAGACAGAAATTCTATGGGATCTATGAATTCCATGGCGTCGCTACAACAAACCCCCATGACCCGGGCTAACTCGGTCACGTCCATGCTGAAGAGGCTCTTCTCGAAGGACGATCAGAGGCAGGCCGGCGTGCCAGCTTCGCAGCCCGATGGAGGTAAATACAAGGATTTTTATGCAATTGATGTAATAGGTTGTACAACAAGAGCATAAAACAAACCATTTTATTAGGAGCGTTCCTAATAGCGGTAACAATAAGCATGTATAAATCGAAGATAAAATATTGTTAAAATTTACATAATATTAATTACCTAGTTTATTGTTTCAACCCATTGCCATTTAGTTGTTTTATTCACTGTGGATACTAGGAGCGTAAATGTACTTCTGTTGGGCCTCAATGGGCTCTCGCCCTCTCCTCCTCTCCTCTTATAAAGTCCTCTTATACAGTCTCTTCTAGTAAATGTAGATTGGTTTTTTGAATTATTGTCGCGTCCTTTTCATATTTTTTTGTGTATTTTCTATTTCAGTATCCCGATTTACGGTTTCTTCTAGTAACCCAGCATTGAACAAACCCACAGCGACCAGTGGCAGCATGAAGATAGCCAACGAAGTTATCGAAGAAGTAGATGAACAAGCCACAATCACGAGCATGGGCAAGCGTCCGGAAAACAGGTGCGTTTTAGTGTTCTCTACCCAAAGTAAGTCAGTAAGTTAGTAAATGATTCATTCTTGTGATTTATTCAATTTTAAATATAGCGATTAATGAACCAAAACGTTCATTTCCCTTTATGCTGACTGTACATGAAAGAAATTTCTTCATATTCCAGACCAACGGCGATGAGTATATTCAACCAAAAACCTACGGGCCCCAGTGAACCGGTGGACGTTCCATCAAAAAATTCAAACCATAGTTCCAGTAAGTACCTACCTAATTCCATGGCAGTAGCAGTAGTCATCAAACTGACTACGATTATTTTATGAATGTTTCTCTGTTTGCCTTTTTATGTCAATGAGATAAACCATACAATAGTAGAACCATCGAATTAATCTGAAAAAATGAGAAAGAATATACAACTTCATACAATGTTTTCTATTGTTGTATGGTTGGATAAAAAATGTAATGTTTCACAATCAATCAATATATATGTTTCATAAGAAAAAAGATCAAACAAATAGATGTTCATTCGTTTTTAACAAATTAACATTTATTTGTTTAACTAATTTGTGTAAAAAACAAATAGAAATAGGAATTTTAGTTTATAGGTTTGTATGTTTAGGTAAACAATTACGAAATAAGAATCCAAACAAATATGGTATTTTTTTAAACCTTACAGATGAATGAATAGGATTGCGTTATCTCACAGACCGGGCCATTTAATCGTAAATAATGTCTCACAAGGAGCGACGTCTGGTAGGGCATGAAGTCATCTTTTGTATCAAAATTTGGAATACGACCAGAAAAATATATTGCGGCATTTTGTTATACACGCAGTTCTATTTTTAGATGGTCATCATCGCACACACACACAAGGTCATTATTAAATGTTCATATAATAATAATAATTTATTTCTATTCATAAATATAACTTAAAACTAATTTCCAATAGTACCTAATAGATATTCACACAGAGTTCGTGAGAGTTAATGCTTCTGCTAGGTTATACCTGGTGACATAGATTAATATTTGGTCTCCGCTGCAGCGCCCGCGTCTATTATAAAAAATTTGCCTAGGACAATTTTATTTTATAATAAATCTTGCCAGATAAAACTGAAAAATAGACAATCAGATAGCGAAAACCTCGTGCAATTTGGATAAGTACTTTCCGATAAAATTGAGAACATACACGCATTCGCACGCACGGGTCAAACACTCCTTTTTTGAAGACGGTTGAAAATGTTTTACGTATATAAAGAAAAATATGTATATAGTTATTTAGCGATGACCTAGCTCCGTCATCACAATCATTCCCGAATTTATATAATACTAGCTTTTGCCCGCGGCTTCGATCGCGTGAAATTCGGGGCAAACACGTGTTTACTCATTTATCTATAGAAGTGTACTCGTGTAAAGTTTAGGATAAAATAGTCCAACTAATTTGGTTTCCCGATACAAACTTTGGACCTCCGTTTTACCCTCTTAGGGGTAAAATTACAAAAATCCTTTTAAGTAATTTCATGGCCACTATATTATATTTTCATATCGCTGCCATTTTCGTAATTGACGTCCCAGAAAACCATAGAATCAACGCCCATATTGATATTATGACATTTCAACCCTATCGCACCCCCACAGGGGTGATTTTATGTCACATCCAACATAGCCGATGTTGGATTATTAAATAGTTGTTTTTTTCGTAATCAGCGACCCGATAAACCACGAAAACAATACCCATGACGATTTTCAGACTTTTTCACCCCATTTTAGACATTTGAACCCCACCTCACCCCAATATGGTATAATGGTCACGTAAGCTACGTTCACTTTTAAAATCGTTGTTGTTTTCGTAATCAGTCCGATAAACCATAAAAATACCCATGACGATTTTCTGACTTTTTCAGCCAATTTTGCCCCTTTAGGGGTTGAATATTGAAAAATCCTGAAACATTTGTTTACTCATTTATCTATAGAAGTACTCGTGTAAAATTTCGGATAAAATAGTCCAACTAATCTTGTTTGCCCACACAAACTTTGTACCCCCGTTTCACACCTTAGGGGATCAATTTTGAAAAATCCTTTCTTAGTGGGGTACAATAAGAAAGGAACCGTCATAAGAAACCTACGTACCAAATTTGGAACCTCTAGACCCAGCGGTTTGGGCTGTGCGTTGATATATCAGTCAGTCAGTCAGGACTAATCAAACAGGATAAATGGACAGCTGTATGCCTTCATTCAAACGTTACAAGATTTTACCACTACATTGTCTTTATGTGTATGAAATTTGTGTATTTGTACACAAGAACCCAAGTTTATTTATCAGGCATGGAGATTTAATAAACTCTAAAACACGACATAAAAACAAATTGTACGTACCTCCACAAAAACTGGCGCTGTTTCAAAAAAAACACGTATTGCGCGGCTATAAAGCTATACAATCTATTGCCGGATATATTCAAAGATATAAACCTTAATATGTTCAAAAAGCGTTTGTTCACATATCTTTTAGAGAAATGCTATTATTCGACAAGGGATCATATTACTGATAGCAATAGAATCGATTGACATTTGACAAAATTTTAGTTTTTACTTTCTCATTGACATTCACAATGCTGTTACAATAAATCAATCACTGACTTTTCTGTCTATCATTATTATTCTACAATTTATTTCTAAATTTTAAAACAATATAAATAACTTATAAATAAAATACCTACTTAAATATAACTTAGAAATAGATAACTATAAATAATGAAGCCCCGCCAAATCGTTACCCACTTGAAAAGTGCCCAAAAGGCTGGCAGCATTGCCACGTTGAATGGCAATGCTAATCCTCTGGCCGAGATATTGGCCAGCCCTTTGGTCATGTGATACTTCGATCAATCTTTTTGACAACTGTTGAAACAGTTTATGTACTGATGGTCCCCACGGACCTAGCGTCTCTACCCCAAACGGCTCAAATATGTAGCTCTGATCCAAGCAACTATATTTTCGCCGTTTGAGGTTTTCGGCTAACGCTGCAGCCGCACCAGCCCTAACTTCAGTAACCCGAAGATGAGACGGCGCAAGGGTGTCGACGCAGGTAGCGTCCCACACCAAAGGTCGCCCCAACCTCCAGGCCACAAGTGTCATTCCATTCGGTCTCTTCCCATCATCACGTGCAAGCCCGTTCGGTTCTAAAACCGCGGGTGTACGGATGCTGGCAAGAGCCCGGTGGATGATATTATTAAGGCTAGCGTGGCGTGGTATGCGGCCTGCACTTTTGAGACACGAAAGTCCGTGGTGACCAAGTTGATCGACAGTATTACCACAGGGGCAACGATGCGGGGCGTTTATATAAGTGCCCAAACGCAGACACACCGCTAGACGGAAGGTATCGCGATCCAACAGAGTTCCTAAATTAGGAGATGGTAATGCTTGTAGCCATAATCCAGACTCCCATTCCGCTACAGCCAGGAGACGGGCACGCTCTGCAGAATTGCTACATGTTTGTAAAAGGTTATTTCGTAACAGTCTGCAAAGCGGCTCGTCCCACTGTCTCTGTGATGATGGAAAATCTGGAAATTTTGAATTTGTATCTTGACTCGTTAATGACTTAATTTTCTACAATTATAACTGTATGTATAGTTATTGTATAAACTGATTATGTTATTTTTTAAACATTAACTAAGCCATATTTTACATTATAAAATATTGCACGGTGCTTTGTGATACAATACATACAACAATAATGGTAAAAATAGATACAATATAATAACTAAGTATTGACATCTCATTCAATTTTGATTACATAATTTGACATTTGTATTAAATTTGATTGACCATATTCTGGCATTGACATTATATAAACAGCAGTATCACATAATTGTTTAATATCCTTTCTTGCAAGTGTATACTTAATAATCGAAACATTGACATTATTGTAATTTTCGCACGCTGTTATATACAGCAGAATATGATGGACTATGTAACTTTACTAACACCTGTATATTACCCATCTTCTTCGCAAATAAACTTTTGATTGATTGATACAAACAAATGTATTATTGTAACATAGATATAGTACATAGGTATAGTTATATGCATATAATTGTAAATACGCACCTAAGTTATTTTACATAGCATCTACGTATTATATTTATATATAGGTGACGAATAGTTTATAACATCGGTGGTATTTCACAAAGAAGGCTTAATAGATGTGTTGGTTTCTGTTTCTTGCATAGCGATATTAAAAGGTATATATTATTTTTCAGACACGCGGCTGTCGTCGTCGGCGCCGGCGAACTGGTCGCGCGCGGTGTCGGCGGCGGCGGCGGCGGCGGCGGCGGCGGCAGGCGACCGCAGCCCCGCGGCGCAGTCGCTGAGCACGCAGGTCTCGTTCCCGAGCCTGCCGGACGACCAACGTCCGCGCCTCGACAGTGACGTCGGGGCCTCGCTCAGTGCCGCAGGCAGCCAAACATTGTGTAATGTTCCTTTATACTTGCCTTGTAATCTCTAATTACCAATAGAAAAGAAAGTGTTTTTGTAAGAAAAATTTATACTTCTAAAGTACCTCTATCTTCCTCTCCGAGCCATAAACATGTATGAAAATAGGGGATAAGCACATTGTTCGGGTAGTTACGTGTGTTTAGGTGTCTTATCTGTCACTCGTAATCTACCACTCCCTTGGCGAATTAACTGGTATTATTAATTTATTTTATTATCAGCTTTAAGTGTAATAGGTGGTAAACACTTTTATTTTTAAATTAAACTTACCACGTAATCTCTGGTTTCTACCCAAAACAACAGAAGAGAAAGTCAGTCAAAATTTCCATGTTTTGAAAATCTATTACATACGCTCTGCATTTAATTTTAATTCACATTTAATGTCTGGCTCCTCCTACTCAATGAATAATATACTGTTACACGATCAAAATCTAACCTAATAAATTAAATCTTTATATTGACGCTTCCGGATACAAAGGTCGTCAAAGCCATTTGCCAAAAAGCCAAAATGGCTTTTACGACCTTTGTATCCGGAAGCCATTATGGCTTTTTGTATCCGAAAGCGTCGATATATTGTAATAAAGTCCCCGTGCCGTGCTTTGTTTGTTCGAATAATCTCAGAAACTGCTGTGGATTTTCATCAATAGAAAAAGATGATGATGTCTACTTTGATATGCAGATATCTTGAAAAGACATAGACTCATCCATAGAACAGAGTCCGATGTGTTCATGGAACAAAAACAAGTTAAACTAGCTAGACTAAATAAGGTATAAGAATTCTTCGTTACATACGTTTTTAAAATTTTCTTATCTCACTTATTTACCGATATGAATCAAATAATTCCATCTGACATTAACTCCCATAACAACGCACGATTGATTGAAAGTTAATTATTAAAAATACAGATGTATTTTTATTAATAATTAACTTTCGTGCGGTACGGTCGATATACTATATAATTTGTTCGTCGAATGTTTATTGTTACTCCATTAATTCTTGTAATCTTTGTATTTAGTGGACGAAGTAGACGGAAATGAAGATCCAGACATGGACGACTTCGACCGCCTACGGAGCATACGGGACCAGAATAGACGCGAAAAATATTTGCAGAAACTTATGGCTCGCTCAGTCAGCGCACAACAGGTAACAAAATGTATATTGTGTTTGACATTTTATCATTCATATGTATAAGTGGACGATCCCGGGTACACTTGTGTTAACATAGGGTTGCCATCTCTGAACGCTAGCAACCAGGAGAAGATACGTGAAAACTCCGGAACTTGAATCTTAAAACATCTACTATTTCCGATGACAGGACACAAGAAAACCCTAACCTAACCAAAAATCAACCTAAATCTAACCAAAACATGATTTATTACATTGATCAAGTATTGGTAAGACTCGTCAGTGAATATGACGCCAATTTGACTCCGCGCCTATTAGCCATTTTTTCATTAAGGAGCTGATCTATTTATTAGGTGACAGATCTATTATTTTGTTGATCAAACGAATTAAACGATACTAATAGATAATTTGTTGATTAGATTTATAAGGTGAAAGATTTGCTATTTTTAGGTACAAATGTATTGCTTCTCGTGACTTACTTTTTAGAGGACAGATCTTATATTCAGGCTATATAAAAATGTGATCAAACTATAATTTAAGATACATTACATGCATCTTAAATTATAGTTTGCCGATGATTTATATTTGGAGACAGTCTTGATTAAAATGATGATTAATATATTTCTTTGGGATAGATAATAATATGATTGTTAGAGTACTGCAGATTAGTGACACATCTAAACTTAGGTGACAGAAAATATTGTTCCCATTTGCAAATATCCTTTTTTATTCAAGTTTACATAGGTATGAAAGTACTGTCTTCTAAGGTTTTTTCCAGGAGACTACATGGGGTTTTTAAAATAAGAAGTGGTTCGGCAACGTATTAGGAATGCCTCTGGTTATGCAAGTTCATAGCCATATGCATACGATAACCACTAAGCATCGCGGGTGACATGCTCGTGGGAAACTAAACTAGTGGTATATAAAAAAACAGCTAATTTGTCTGTGTCTTGATCTGTTAGTCTGGTCTTTATATTATGGAAAGACAGGATTTCATGGACCATCTATACTACGTTTAAGGTATTAAATCCTAGAAGAAATTTGCAATCATCGACAGTTATGATTAATTGTACTGTATAACGAATCGTCGAATTTTAACGCTTTCTACTTACTTTATAAACACTAGAATTATATGGGGATAACCAGACTTCTATAATAAGAAACTATGTAGCTTATACCACATACAAGGGTCACAAGTAGAAAGCATCGAACCACTCAACTCACTCCCAGATCGCTCGGCTTAAGTACATAGCCAGACACTAATATAACACTTGGCAAAAGTCTGTAATACAGCGGCGTACGATTCATATTCGGGTGATATGAAAGGAGTGAGTGAATGGAAACAGGATCGTTTGAAAGGAGATATATTCCGTAGATCACTTTTGTATGTGGTTGACTTTTGTTTATAACTACATTTTCCTTATTTCGATTAAGTTTTATATAATTAAATGGTATAATTATACAAAATTGAATCCACTTCTTCTAGGCTTGATACACATTTTAAATACATACTTGTTGTTTTTCAGCCAACGGGAAGTCTCGAATTGATGGACAATGATTTGTTATTAGAAGATTTACTAGCACAGTCGGCTTCGACCAAGAAGGAAGATGTTTCCAAAAGTGAATCTAAAGACACCACTTGACATAGTAGTTTCATTTTCCAATGGGACTGAGTTCTGAATATTTATTTCAGTTCAGTATTAAATATTGTGATAAAAGTATTTTTAAAATGTTGGAAGAATCATGTGTTTAGATCAAGAATTGTACGTAAAAGTTACGTATGTTATGTATATAGTAAATTAATCTATAAATATAGTAAATTAAAATTTATATACATTATTTGGTTATTTTATTTCTTATAAGACAGAGTGTAGAGCTCGGGGTGGAACAGATGTTGTACTTGGACACGCCCAAAAGCTCTATAATTATTAATTACTATTATGCAACTACTACTGCTGGGTTTGTTTACTTGATCTAGGGTTGTCATCTATAAGGGGATCTAATATACATTTTACTATTAAAAGAATTTATGTAATTCATTTCTTTTTATATATGAATGGGGATGTATATTTTTATATATGAACTAGCTGATGCCTGCGACTTCGTTCGCGTGGACTTAATGATTCCGGCGTATTAATAAAAATACGAACTAATCTAGATACATAAGAAAATACTTGTTATACGTTAAAAGATATTTTTTTTTATTTAACATTGTAACCATAGTTTAAAAAAAATATATAAAATAAATTAAGGGAGTCTTTCCTTCGAGAGCTAATATAAAAAGATCAGAGTGCTGAGTGCGAGTTTTTTATTCACGTTCGATAATGTCAACGTAAACAAACTGACCAAATAGAGAAGTACTCTCATGTTGTGAATTTACCAGACGCGTGTTACATATCCAAATTACCCGGGTTGCTTACTTCGAAATGTGAGCGAGTAAGCTATATAATTTTGATATGTAACACGCGTCATATAAATTCACAACATGAGAGTACCTATCTATTTGGTCGGTTTGTTTACGTTCACATTATCGAACGCGTACAAAAAACTCGCACTAGGCACTCTGAAGCGTTACAGCTCTCGAGAAAGCCACGTAAAGTTGGCCATGCGAAAAACGACCAGTCCTAAGCTTGACCAGCGAATTTTAGTGATTTCTTTATTGTCATAGCAAAGCAAGTGGTCACAGAGAACTGTGTACGTTTAAAATTAAAATGGATTTTTTTTTTGAGAAGCGTGGTATACGCGGAATTAATACAGTTTCACCGGCACCACTCCCAGTGAGAATCTCAGCTTCAATTATATTTCGCTGCCAAGCATTGACTTTACTTCAGGAAGGAGATCTTCCCCAAATTTATTATTATTCTTGAAAACTCTTGGGCACGTAAAGTTCTACCTACAGCTTCTAGTGCCTTACTGTCAGCCATTTCGCATTCATCTCAAACGATTAGACAGCAATCCTGAAACACCTTCGCTTTGTCACAGTTTCGTATCACAGAGCATGTCGGTATTTCAATTCTGTTTAAATCGAGTAGGATATTGAACATTGTATTTGCGTCCTTCCGCCTAGTAGTAATGTGGCTGCAATACCTGGCGATGCTGCTGCGAGATCTTATTTTGGCGCCTGATTTCAGCGTGGATTGCTCTCGTCAGGTATGTTTTTCCAGACCCTCCTGGAGCAGTTAAGATAAACAGTTTCCCCTCGTTGCTTAAAACACTTTCCACCACCAAATCAAATAAACTCTGATCTTGCTACATAGCGTCCCGCAAATGCACATATTCTTCTGGTTTGTGCGAATATATACCAATCGTTCCATTTCAATTTTAGCGTACACGTCTATAATAAACTGACTAAATAGACCACGATACCTTTGTAAATAAAATAAAATGATTGCGTCTAACTTATAGCAGGTAAGAATAAAAGTAGCACCCCGCGGTTTTTTTTTACGATACATTCAATATTTTGTTAATCTATTTATTGTTATTTTAAGTAACTTATAATAACGTGCAACTTTAATAGCGTGTTTTTTTTTTTACTTTTTTTTTAAACTATAATTTATTGTAAACACGTGTTGTTTATGCAAATAAATTTAACTTTGTTCTGCATCAGGTGTTCCAAATTTTGGATTTTTATACCTCAACAAAAAATCCTCATCAGGCTGAACAACTTTTGCTAAGGAGTCATTTTTAATTTTTTTATAGTTACCTGAACCATTATGGTTCTGCATCAGGTGTTCCAAATCTTGGATTTTTATACCTCAATAAAAAATGGTCATCAGATTGAACAACTTTTGCTAAGCCGTCATTTTTATATTTCTTATAGTTTACCTAAACCATTATGGTTCTGCATCATTTGTTCGTAATCTTGGATTTTTATACCTCATCAGAAAATGCTCATCAGGCTGAACAACTTTTGCTAAGGCGTCATTTATATATTTCTTATATTTTACCTGAACCATTATGGTTCTGCATCAGGTGTTCCAAATCTTGGATTTTTATACTTCAACAGAAAATGCTCATCAGGCTGAACAACTTTTGCTAAGGTGTCATTTTTATATTTCTTATAGTTTACCTGAACCATTATGTTTCTGCATCAGGTGTTCCAAATCTTTGATTTTTATACCTCAACAGAAAATACTCATCAGGCTGAACAACTTTTGCTAAGGCGTCATTTTTATATTTCTTATAGTTTACCTGAACCATTATTTTTCTGCATCAGGTGTTCCAATTTCCAAAATCAATTATACCCTATATTTTGCCCAGGCTTAACAGCTATATAACAAAAAAAGTTTCATTCGAATCCGTCCAGTACTTCCAGAGATTAGCGTGTACAAACAGACAAACAGACATACAGACAAACAGACAGACATTTTTTTTTTAATTCTTACTCTATTACTATATCTCCATCGCCTCCAATTGTTTTTTTGTAAATATATTCAAAGTACAGACACATTATTTTTATTGTTTTAATATGCATAGATTTTATTTTATATATGCTAACGAGCATGTGGGTCACCTGATGGAAAGTAATCGTCACCGCCCATAGAGATCAGCAACACCAAGGGGTCGCCGATCCGTTGCCAGCATATAGGTAATACGTCCATTTTTTCTGGTGAACTCACTTTACTCACTCACTCGCAGGAAAACCACAACACTCAAGGGAATTGTATTTGGCTGCGGTATCTGTGAGGTGGAGGTATTTCCCCATTCGAGCAGCTTCAAAAATACGCTATGCCCTACCTCTTTTTTCGCCAGAGCTTCGTGTCAGTCAGCAGGGTGAACCACGTGCAGATAAGGTTGGCTTTGGTTCAAAGATGTTGATGAACTACTTACACCCAAAATTATATTTTATATTCGGGCTAATGCTGCGGCTACACTACCTTACCGTCTACCGGGCTGTTACCGCAATAATTGTGGCATTAAATTACCGTTTAAATTACTGCGTGAAGTGGTGTGGTTACACTAGAGTTTACCTAGATATGTCAATAAATTAGGCGGTAAAAATATCAATTTTCAAGATGGAGGTTGAAGCTGCAGCTGTTATATTTATTTAGATGGTTTCGGTCTTTTTTCTTCTTCAAATCATCATTGTACACCGCGATTTTTATCGGGGGATACCCGACTGAAAGCCCATAAAAAGATACGGCTCGCATTGGAATAATTCCAAAACTCAAGCTTTTTTCATTTGACCACTCCATGTCGGTCGATACGTGCGTCGCCGTTGAGCTCATGTTGCACACTGGACAAACAGTAGTGTGGCCACAAACGCATTAATTAAAAGAACGCCGCCGGAGCTTTTGTCTACCGCCATTTGCCATATTGATTGGCATTGTAAAATTATGGCCATAAATTGTTGTTACACCTAGGCGTTGTTGAAATTATGGCAATAATTATTGGCATATCACGGTAGTGTAGCCGCAACATAAGAGAGCGAGAAACGTCCAAAACCCTCGAGAGTACGTACATATTAAATTCACTAAGTATTCCTGCGCGTCAGTGGCGTGCCTTGTTCAAAAATAAGGGTAGCAAGTCAAGATTGTCGTTTTCTGAATAGTTATTGTAGGTAAATCCATATTGTTTTCTCTCTCTGAATCTTAGATAACGAGCATATTATAAAAGTACACGCGTTTGTCTAATGAATCATTACAAGCTTTTATTTAAATTCAACGCAGCGTCTAATCAAATCTTGCAAATTTCATTCACTTCCCAGTATCCGAATGAAGTGACATTTGCACACTCACGTTTTTTGTGACAATGCACAATAGGCCTGTAAACCATTTTTTTTTCGATTTGTTATTTAAAGACGTCACAATAATATAACTAAAGGTGAAAGAATTACTTCGATAGCATAAAAACTTTTCGAGATATGATAATTTGAAGATCACAATTTTGGACTATCCCGAAAACGCTCCATACTAAATGCATACAGTATTATGACGTCACGATACGCTATTTTATATGCATTAAATCAGAAATTTGTACGACAGCTATGTTAAATATTGCGTTTATGTAGCTAGTGCCGTAACAAAAGTTATAGTATTTTTTATTGTTTCTACAATGGTAATATTTATTTTTTATAATTTCATACTTTTAGAATGGACTTTTCCACCAAACTTTGATCGACCATAAAACACGTCGGACATAAGTTATTAAAATTTTGAGATCGCAGATCGTTCTAGTTTTATGTATTTTACGTTACTGATAGAGTTTTTATAATTTTAGAACTTTGTTCACAGGCCTATTATGTAAATGCCGCAATTTTAATTCAATATGGCGGCCGCCACAAAATATCGATTTTCAATTTCCACTGTGTTGTGATATGGATGTCAAATGATAGGGTTTGATGAGCAAAATACTGTGTTTTTTTTTTTGAGAACTTTTGATCAACTATAAATCATTTTGCTAATATAAAAAAAAAAAACATTATTTCGCTCCAAAAATTTAATGTAATTGCCTATGATATGAATATGAATCTGATCTACACCTATCACTGCGAATTTATAATACGTTATATAATGTTGCAAATGGGTTGCTTAAAAATATCCTGCCAAGGCTACGTGATAGGATTTTTAGGGACATTTTTTTAATGTATAAAACTTAATACACTTTCATTGCGGAAATGGGTTTGTGAGGGTGGGTAATGAATGTAACAAATTAAGGTGCTCTGCCAACACTCATATATCACTATGAACGTATTGTATGGGTACAACTTATACTACTTAATTGACTATAAATATAGAAACGACAATAGTTTCATTATGCCACGGAGACAAAAACCTCATCCTTATTATATGTCTGTGCATTGGGCAGTTTTCCATAGATTAGAAAGAGATATGTAATACAGCTCGAATACAAGCATGTGAGCAAAATCGGGGGACCACATTTACATTGACTCCAGCTGTGTCTCTATTTTGTATGCCTGTAACGGAGTGCGAGTTTTGAAATAGTTCAAAATCGATTCGAATTCGAAAGCCGTATGCTTGTTATATAAAATCACTTGCAGGAACAAAAAAAACATCTAGATAGGATTCAAGGAAATTGTGATGAGTCAGACCTTTTTTTTGCTTGTTCTTTTTTAGGGTTCCGAACCTCAAAAGGAAAAACGGAACCCTTATAAGATCACTTTGTTGTCCGTCTGTCTGTCTGTCTGTCAAGAATTTCTATGTCGAGAATGCTTGGAGGTATCAAGCTGAAATTTGAACTGTATACTCAGGTCTACGGTCCCATGAAGTTAAAAAAAAATCAAACTGCTAAGTTTACAGAGAAAAAAGTTATGGCCGTTTATTCAGCAAAAAACTCATATTTCGACACACTCAAGGGAATCAAAACCTATAGGGTACTTCCCGTTGACCTAGAACTATGAAATTTGGCAAGTAACATCGTTATAGACTACAAGTACAGGAATAAATCTCAAAACTATACATTTGTAAATAGATCTTAAAAAATAGGGGGTCTATATTTTTTATAGGGTGTCGAAATTTCAAATTGAAACTACTAGTTCAAATGGGGTATCATATGAAAGGGCTTGATGTACACGTTGCAACATATATTTTATTTATTTTTTTCGACGCATTATTTCATATTTATAATGAAAAATATCAAATTTAATAATGATACTACGTACCTACGGAACCCTCGGTTGGCGAGTCCGACTCGCACTTGTCCGGTTTTTTTTATACTACGTCGGGTGGCAGTAAAGCATACGGCCCGCCTGATGTGAAGCGGTTACCGTAGCCATATTAACGCTCGCAACATAAAATATCGCTTGCGCCGCCACTCTGGCTGCCAACGCAGCGTACTCCTTCCTATCTTTTTGGTATTCTGTGAGGTGGAGGTACCTCTACCTCTTTTCGCCAGAGCTACGTTTGTCAGTCAGCAGGGTGCACCGCGTGCAGGTGAAGTTTGCTTTGGTTCAAAGATCTTGATGAACCACTTACACCCCATTATTGTGGTGACATTAGAACCTAACCTAGATTCTCTTTAAGATCCAAGTAAGCCTGCAAGATTATGCAAATTCAGTAACACTAGGCGCAGATAGTTAAATACTAATTTTCCGCGAATACATTACATGATTAGTAACCTAGTAACACAATCGGTATATAATAATATTGTACCAGTAATAATAATAGCTTGTAAGTTTAGTCCAACAAACTAAATAAATAAACAAATAATGGGCATTGACTCGGACTGATGACTCCTACAGAAAAAAAAATATCATAAGCTAAACGAATCCATATAAAGACAATAGGCTAGACGACAATTTTTTCTTTCGGTTTGTTATGTAAGGACGTTACGTCACAATAATATAACTATAGGTGAAAGAATTACTTCGATAGCATAAAAACTTCTCGAGATATAACTTGAAAATCACAATTTTGGACTTTCCCGAAAACGCTCCATACAAAAGGCTACATAATTATGACGTCACACTTATGTATTTTGTATACGTTAAAACAGAAATTTGTACGACAGCTATGTGAAATACTGCGTTTATGTAGCTAGTGCCATAACAAAAGTTATAGTATTTTTGATTGTTTTTCCAAAATTAATATATTTTTTTTATAATTTCATTCTTTTAAATTGGACTTTCCTACTACACTTTGATCGATCATAGAACAAGTCGGACATAAGTTATCAAAATTTCAAGATCACAGATCGTTCTAGTTTTGTATATTTTATGACACTGCTAAGTACTTTTTATATTTTTTTATCATTGTCGTCTAGCCTATTATTCTGTGTGCCAAATTTAATCAGATTTATTTCTGTTTGATATGTAGGGACGTCTCCATAATATAACCATAGGTGAAAAATTACTTCGGTAGCACAAAAATCTCTCGAGATATGGTAATTTGAAAATCACCATTTTTAGACTGGCCCAAAACGCTCCATACAAGACTACCGAATTATGACGTCACAGGTTTGCATTTTGTATGCATCAAATCAGAAATTTGTACGACAGCCATGTTAAATATTACGTTTATGTTATTAGTATCATAATAAAAGTTATAGCATTTTTTATTGCTTCTCCTATGGAAATATTATTTTTTAATAATTTTTTTTAAAATGGACTTTCCCTTATTAACTTAAATTTCATATTTTTAAAATGGACTTTCCCTTATTAACTTTGATCGACGCTAAAAAAAGTCTGACTGAAGATATTAGAACGAAAGTTTGCAGATCTTTATAGTTTTGTGTACTCGTTCAAACCAATTTTCGGTGAAGAAGTTTGCACACATTCAACCACCTTTTATGTGTTGTTTTTCGCGCAAACTATTCAGTTTAGAAAAAATATATACTAAAAACCTCAATATCAATTTTGAAGACCTATTCATAGATACCCCACACCACAGAACATAAAAATTTTGTGTTCGGTGCCCCACACGTATGGGTTTTATTTTCATCAAACCACACGTATGGGTTTGATGCAAAATAAAAATTTTGCGAGTCAGTTCTAAGTATGGGGGACCTCCAAAATTTATTGTTTTTTTCTCTATTTTTGTGAAAATCTTAATGCGGTTCACAGAATACATCTACTTACAAAGTTTCAACAGTATAGTTCTTATAGTTTCGGAAAAAAGTGACTGTGACATACGGACAGACAGACATGACGAATCCATAAGGGTTCCGTTTTTTGCCATTTGGCTACGGAATCCTAAAAATCATCTACACATGCTTCCACAACGAGCAATATTATAGTTATCTGATTCTATCTCAGCTTATATCCACAACTTTTAACACTACAAAATAGCTTATTAGCAGCCTCGCCCTAGTTTCAAAGTCTTCTAGACAGGTTTATTTGATATAACCATATGCTCGGAAATATTGAAACAAATATAATTATGTATGTAGTTAATAAATATTTGTATTTATAACTCGCAGTATCGCCAGGTACAAAATGCACATTAAAACCAGAATAAAATTAGTACATTTGTATATTTCTTTCTAATGAGTGAAGAGCGAATAGTGTAACAATTACATTATTATAATTTAAAATGTGTATTAACTAAAGTGTTGAATACTTTAGTTAGATGTATGGTTTTATATAGCTTTGAAAATCTGTAATTGAGGTCATATGTTTAGCACCCAAAGCGTCCAACCTTAATTGGTATAAAAACAGGGTCAGACGCAGGTAGTCCCATTCGCAACTCGTCACGCATTCGGAACTAGTCCCATTCGCAGCTTGTCCCATTCTCAATTCGTCCCATTCGCGTCTCGCCCTATTCGCAGCTCGTCCCGTTCGTAGCTCGTCCCGTTCGCATCTCGTCCTATTCGCAGCTCGTCCCATTTTTATTTTTTTACAACTTGTGGTATCGTTAAAGATAACCAGGATGTTAATTTGAATGTATGCCATAGCCCAGGTAGTGATTGTCAAACGGCTTAATGTTTTTTTTTTATGAATTAAGGAATTTGAATAATATTTTTTTTGTAAATTGTGTAAGCACGGGGATTGGGCCTATGGGGATTTTTTTGTGGGTAAACGGCTTAATGGTTTTTTTATGAATTAAAGAATTTGAATATTCTTATTTTGTAAAATGTTTTGTAAGCACGGGCACCTATGGGGATTTTTGTTGTATTTTTAAAAATAAATTTGTTTGCCTTTTTATTATACATACTTAAATAGGTAATTTAGAAAATTCAGGATAATTTTTATTAAAGTCATTGCTTTTCACCTCAACTATATTTTTTAAGAAAATAAATGATTTGCAGTATTTTTTATTATTTAGTTAGTTATATACCCAATGCGAGCAAATAACGTACAAGTAGCGAATGGGACGAGTTGCGAAAAAAAATAGAGGATAGGACGAGTTGCGAATGGGACGAGACGCGAACGGGACTAGCTGCGAATGGGACGACACGCGAACGCGACTAATTGAGAATGGGACAAGTTGCGAATGGGACAAGTAGCAATATGGACGAGTTGCGAATGGGACGACCTGCTTCTGACCCATAAAAACATTGAGAACCTACCTTTTTTTTGAGGGGGAATTGTTATTTGGCTGCGGTATTCTGTGAGGTGGAGGTATTTCCCCAGTTGGGCAGTTTAAAAACGACGCTTTGCCCTATCACTCTTCGCCAGAGCCTCGTTTGTCAGTCAGCAGGGTGCATCACGTGCAGGTGAGGTTGGCTTTGGTTCAAAGATGTTGATAGATGAGGATATTTAATTCTATGATTTGTTCGTAAATGAAAATAACTGTTATTGTTGAGAAGAATTTATTAACATATGCTTAACATACAGATTAAAACAAGCTTACAGCTTGAGCTTAGTCCTTCTCCAGTGGCGCCTCTTGGCGTTGTACCTGAAATGAAATGTTGGTATTAATACCTCTTATTTGCCCATACTATTATTGACTATTTGTTTGATAAGTGTATTTGCAATTGCAGTCAAGATTGCAAATTGTATTAACTCTTTTTTTTCTTATACTACATAATTTGATGTAGCTGACTGGCATATAGCCTGCCTGATGTGGTGTGGTGACTGTAGTCAATAGACACTTGCAACATAAACTAATGCTTGGGCACCACCACCCCCGCTGACATCTGAGCAACTCTTTCTTTCTGGCAACTTTATTTACTTGCAGAACTATAATATGCTACAAGGAAATTGTTGTTTTGTTGAGCCACAAAATATTAAGAGTACAGAAGTAAAGGTACCTATAAAATGCTTTGCGAGAATGCAGACTTATACAAAGCTGACGGACACGAAATATCAGGCTCAGCCAGACTAGTACGCGCGCGTGTCGCTGTTTGTACGCGCAGTGAAGATGATGTGATTGCTGTGTTGTGCAATTACAATGTGAAAATTTAAAGAAAGAAGAGTACATATTTATAACTGCTCAGTAAGCGATTGGCTAAATTCAATTTTAAACAGTGAATACACAAAAAGGTATTATTAAATTTAAAGCTGTGTAAGTTAAGTATTTGTAGTTTTTAATCCATAATAATGTCTATTATAAATACGAAAGTGTGTTTATTCTTTTATGCAGCAATGATCGATATAATTTTTGTAGTTAGTTGGAAAACGGGAAAAAATGCAATAGATTTATTTTCACTGCAGTGAAATGTCTCAATTTCACAGCAAACATAAAATTAAATACAAGCAAAGCTGTGAGTGGATTGCTATTATACATATAAAATACCCAGATAACTAGGAATATTTATTAAGCTTTTATTTTCAGAGGCCATATTGTACTGAATTTTAAGCGTAAAGACAGACAGAGGAGTTAATACAATTAAACCATTTCAATTTCTACTTTAAACAAACTATAACATTATTATTAGTGTTATTTTTCAGCACCATACTTTTATGTAAATGGAATTTCGCAACCTTAGCGCTAAAGGCGACTGCATGCATGGAAAATCCAAGCTATTATTTATCTCTTTTGTGGTAGAGGTTTCTTGTGAGGGGGATGTACTTCACCAGTTAGATAATTAACAATACATAGTACTCTACATATATTTTGCCAGAGCCACAATGAATAAAAACACTAAGTATTGATTTGCAATAGATGGTCTTTGTGATATGATTCAACATTTTGTTTACACAGATTTATACTATAGTAATATAATTAAAAGTTAATTAATTTGGAGCAAATAGTTACAACTATTTCTAAATATACATTATAAATATGTAAATGTGACAAATTATTTACTTTTTGACCAAGCAAATAAAGCGAGCAAGATGGAACTCGAGTTGGAACGAAAAAAGTTTTTTCTAATTTTGTATTGTACATGTATCTGTAACCATGTTATATGAGACTGATTCTCGTGGAATGTTTGTTTAAATAAAACTGTATAGAGGTATACAAAGAATACATATGCACTGTATCGTTTCTATACAAACCGTAATAAATAGAATAGGCATGTGGAAGAGATGAATGAGATGACTAAGAGTTCTTCTCAACACTATGGGGTCTTTCCTTTCGGCAATCAGGCCTAGAGTAAAAGAGCGGATGCTTGGCGTTGCGGCCCGTGTCTATAATTCGAGTGAACGTGCTTACATGTATAGTTTTGTCGTTATAGAACACAAATTACATACCTGATAGTGTTTCCCGTACGCATTCTAACCCATTGTGGAATAGGTCGATTTTGTTTCAGCTTTTTAGCGAGTTTTCGCTTGATAATAAAAGTTTTGTGGGCCGACTGAAATAAAATGGAATTTAAAACAATAAATAAAATCTTTTAAATACATAGGATCACGTTAATAAATACAGATTTTTAAATAATAAAATACAAACCATTTTGACCGCATAAGCTGTCAAAACAAAATGACAGAGTAGGAATAAAAAAGAACTAGTGTTACCGTTCTCAAATTTAGAAATGTACTAAAAAAAAGCATTGCTATTCAGCGAGGTAATGCTGCCAGCATTCTTGGTACGTTACCAACGGGCAACGATTTGGGGGAAATTTTTTATTTATAATTTTTGTTTTATTTCTTTTCTTCCTTTTTTTTCTACCTCTTTGTAAATATTTTATTTGTAAATATTCTTATTGTAAATATTATCAAATAGTACATATAATAATACTAAAAAATGATTGCATTTATTTTATTAAATCTATCTACAAGACAAAGGACCTAATCTACCATGAAGAATATTTTACAATGATGATCATTGATTATTCTTACAATTAAACCGTATAAATTTCATTTTTCATTACTACATACTTTAATTTTTTGAATAATCTGAAATTTTAATCTAATAAGGCATTTTTTTTACTTTTTACCGAGCAAATAAAAAGCGATTTAAAACAAGAGTTGGAACGAAAAAACATTTATATACAGTGGAACACAAAAGAGTAGAAAGGGAACTAAATTTATTAACAATAGCAACGTTGTCTTTTTTCATACAAAAGTGCTGAAGGGTTGCCATGTGAGAACTATTCTTGCGAAGAAAGTGGCGCCCCTATTTTTGTCTACTCTTTTGTGTCGCACTGTACTTTTGTGTGCATGTTTCTGTAACCTTGCCTTTTACAAAATATTGTCGTTAATCAAAGTCTTAGAAATATTACTCAAAATTTGGATTCTTCTGTTATTTATCTGATTCTCATTAGTGGAATCACTGTTTGAAAAGTATACAATCCCGTTGTCGGTCGAGTCGTTCCAAAGTGTCACGCAAAAGTGCAGTAAAATTGAGGAACTAGAGGATCTAATGGATTCTTGACAATATTCGGGCATACCCTAAAGCCGGGATAATGAAATTATAAATTAACATGATAATAGCAAAAATAATCTTCAACTACAGGGTGGTTGCTATAGTGCGCCCAATTTATCTGTTCAGTAACTGGTGGCGCTAGTGGCGAAGAAACTGTAAATTCGAACTGTCACTTTAATAATACATAACACAGGTTTGCGATTTTTTTTTTTGAAAAGTTTTTTTGTTATATTGTTAACATTTGTTTTAGTTGTCTTAAAAGTAATAGAAAACTGCATTCATATGATATATTATATATACCACGTCACATTTATCAGATTTTGATGATATAAGCATTTGAGTACGAAAAATAACAAAACAATAAATTTAATAACATGAAAGTCATTTGAGAGTATTTTGTAAAGTTTTAATGAGTCTATAGCTATTAAAATACTACATTAAGGTATACATAAAGAAAACAATTAATATTAACGTGTCTTTTTTCACAAAAAGCTGCGTTTTGCTGGTTTTCGTTTATGATATTTTATTTCATCTCTGTGTATCATCCAGCCAGCAATAGTCCGCCATTTATAGTAACGTTCCAACGGCCTTGATATCTTCTTTCCATCTCTTTTATGTCCTGATGAAACCGTTCACCTCGTTCTTTACTGTAGTCGCCTAGATTTTTTGGAAAACAATCAATGTGAGACTTCAAAAAATGAATTTCTGTCTCATATTACAGCATTAGTTTTCTTCTTTAGGATAAACTGAATGAGCTACAGGTATCGATGCAAATTTATTGCCGATATGCAAAAGGACAGCCTTTAACTTTAAGCTTCTTTTTGAAGAATCTATAAAGACTCGCCATTCTTGTGTATGTATTGTATTCGATATAGAAATTTTGTATTAAACCGCCAACATCACAGCAAAATATAATTTCGTAAAAAAAAAAACTAACTTACCGAAGCAAAAAGAATGTGACGTGATAGGTTAAAACAAAGTTAATATTTATTTGCTTTAAACAGACCAACATCTACATGTTTGTGATGAATTTATTTAAAAAACTTTTTCATCGCAGACCTGTGTACAGACCGTTCACCGTAAGTTGTCCCCTGCCTTGGGAATTGGCAGCATTGCCTACGGTGTTGCCAACAATATACGTAACCTTTTACCCCTCATTATCTAAACTTGTATGTACCCCATTTGTACACGACATATCAATATGTTTAACTTGCATATTTTTAAATAATATGCAGTTGTAAGACTAGGAAGGTTGTAAATGATGACACAATTTAAATTTATTATTTATTTTTTTTTTTCTGACAATAATGATTTTATACAATGTATTCCAGGAGATTTGAATTTTTGTGACGTAAAGACAGCAACATCACCTTCTTTAGATTACTCACGGTTTTCTCAGAAATGCCTGAAAAAGACACATAAAATTTGTATCCTTTTATAAAATTAATATTTATATAAACACAAATACTTAAGCAAAATAGCATATCGAGGTAAATTAAATTCACTGAGATAATGTAATTTTTTATTTTAATTCTTTGTCAGTAAATTCTTATTACCCATACTAAAGACATTGTGTTTGAAGCTGGTATCCCTATTTTACTAACCTGTCATGGCGATGACGCGGGATCGCAATGATTGAGTGGAATTAACTGGGCTCGGTTCGCCTTTTCTCTATTACAAAAGGCACACACCTTCAACAGGATCTCTCTTGCACTGCTTTTAAATGACTTTGGCGTTATTAATTGGAAAAATATTAAATAATAACACAAAAACGAACGGAACAGTTCACAATATGACAATATGTCAACAAAAGATTGACAAGCAATAGTGCCAACATCACGGCAGGGGACATCTTACGATGAACGGTCTGTACAGTGTTACAAACTTATCTGACCCGGTGGCCAAATTTAGAACTAAAGCCGCCATCTTGGAATGTAGTATTGCCAGGTACAATTATTTTACTTACCGCGTATGCACATTCCATTGTGGTGTATTTTTTTAAATACATATTATCTTTTTGTACACATATTTCATTACTTACAATAAAAAAATCGTCAATGAGTTGTTTCTGTGCAATATTATAATTCTCTAATATTATATAATAGCTATGATCGCGACTTAACGTGGTGCATTTTTAAAACTAATCAACAAAAAATAAAAGGCAATTGATATTTAATTGAAACACCACACAACACAATTAATAAGTATATCAATGCTATTATTTTAACAGTGTATATACAGTGCTACAAGGATCTAAATGAACGTGAGTGACATTTGTAGGAGGGCGTTACTGTGACTTTCGGGTTGCCAATTAGGGAAAATCTCCTTACTTCAAGGTAATTTTTACATATCCTAATTAAGACATTTAAAATGCTCAATCTTAGCTGGGCAGAAGTTAATTACTTTAAATTAATTCTGTAATGAACACCATATTATAGTATTTTAGTTAAGTTTATTAAATAACGATACGGCCTAGATAAAAACTTAATTAAAATTATTATAGTCATTTCGTACCTATCTTGGGGTGTAAGGGGTTCATCAACATCTTTGAACCAAGGCAAATCTCACCTGTACGTGGTGCACCCTGCTGACTGACAGACGAGGCTCTGGCGAAAAGAGAGGTAGAGCAAAGCATATATTTTAAGCTGACCGACTCGGGAAGTACCTCCTCAAATAAAAAATAAAAAATCTAACAACGATCTGTGAAATGAAGGAATGAGGAATATGTGAAATAAAAAAACAACAAATACAATTTAGCTTTTATTTATATATTACATAGGATACATACATATTTATTAAAATATGGTCATCAATCATTTATCTATTTATTGTTCATTATGAACAATTATTTTGCACGAATGGAACTTATTAGAATCCACAAGGATTTATGAAGAGACACGTCTTATAAAACTCGTGAATCTTTCTTCATAAAACTCCAAGATCAAAATCATCCATTATGAGTTTATCTTTTCTTGTTTTCCTGTTCTTACCAGGTGTAACAATTTTACTGCATGATGCCTTAGCCAATGTGCCTTCTTTGACAATGTTTGATACAGTGTGTAAAGTAACACCTGAAAATAATTTGAATTCATAAATATTTACGTATAACATAATAAACGAAATAAAACTGTTTACTGTGGAACAAAGTGGGAATTTAAGGTAAACACACATGTCTGGCAACATTTACTTGTTGTCAAAAGTGACGTCTTACAAGATGGCGGCTTTAGTTCCGTTTTCTGCCACGTTCATTTAGATCCTTGTAGCACTGTATTTCTTTGATTTTTATGTTTCCTCTAAAACGGGCGGCATTTCGTTTAATGGCAACACTTAAGTCGATCGCACCGCCCCCGCCACCGGGCCAGATAAGTTTGTGGCACTATAATTGTTAATTCTTAATTTGTCCAAATGAATGTAAGTTGGGCGCACTAACTAAACGAAGAATACCGTCTTCGTTTAGTTGTGGCAACCACTCTGTAAACAAAATGTGATTGTAAGTCATGGAATTATAGTCGATGAAGTCAATGAAATCATGTGTCACTCAGACAATGAGACAAGTGAGACACTCGGTCACACTCATCACACTGTCACATTATTTTATTTACGAAAAACTTCATCTCAGACGAATTAATTAAATTCTTTATTGTACAACCAAGCCCAAGCCCAAAAATTATAAGAACAAGTGACAGGTTGAAGAAGTCTAGTTTTCAATAAATTTTTAACTCGATTATTCCGAAATATTTTGCAGTGAAACCATAAAATAACTTTGTAAAGAAAAATGAATAAGATTTTTGGTATTTTCAACATCAGACGTCTAGATTATAGACCTATTTCTACAAGGCTAACAGCGGATGGCAAAGAAATACCCAAGAAGAAATCCTTCGAGAACAGAATTACGTTGATTGGGATTGATAACTCCGTTAGTATAACTGACCTAAAGAATGCACAAAGCATATCTCTGCGGCGAGATTTAAAATTAATTAAAGTACAAGACGAGGATTCAAAAACTCGTCGCCCGATTTACAAGTAAGATAATAATTTAAATATGTCACTTTCTATAGCTAACTCATGGACCTAGACCAGATAGTGCTCAATTTGGTGATTAAAGTCTTGACAAAGTGTGTAACAATAGCGGTAAGACATCAAGATCACAATAAATAGGTCAGAGAGTTGCCTTAGGGCCATAAATGTAAACAACAATGCATCTGTAGAGTATATGAATTTAAGTACAATCTTGAAATGGTTTTAGAGAAAAACTACTACTAGGTACTAGGTGTACCCAATTCGTTTTTCTCTAAAACCATTATTATTAGAGATGTGTAAGTACTGCTAGTAATGCATGACGCGTAATATAACTCGACCGCGTACTGTAACAGTACCCAGTACCTGGCAACATATAGCATGACCCTAAACAGTACACAGTACGCAGGACGTCACACGGTCGGACGGCGGCCGCTCGGCGCGGGCACGTTCGAGTACGAGTAATGGTGCGAGCGAGAGTTTTCCGTCTCTGTCACGCCCACGTTTTTTACTGGAATTTTGATATGAAACTGTAATCAACCTCGCATAAGGTTTATATTTCTTTGCTTTGGCGCTGCCCCTTACGTCGTAAAAAAATCTTGCGCGCAATATTTTCTTTAGTCTGTTATTGTTTTGAATAATTTGAAACTCGGAAAAGAAAAAATCGTTATACATAGTTGATATTTAAATACGCAAGTAATCATCATAGTTTTATCAATCATATAGATATAATCATTAGAAGACAGAGCAGCTCACTCATTGTTGACATGTTTTCGTGGTGCGTCTAAAATTATTTAGATTATGAACTGCTGCTATCACTGCTGTTTATAGATTATATTTTATTAATTAATAAAAGAAATCAACTTTGTCAAATACTAAACTTGCGTACATTACGTAACGTTCTTCGGCATGTTTAAATTTTTAAAATAACAAAAGGTCTATTTATTACATTCAATACAATACGACATAGGTAATACAGAACGTTCGCAACAGTACGCATAGCGCGCCATGTCATGAGTCATGTTCGGAGTATCTATTACATTCAGTACAAAACGACCTAGGTAATACAGAACGTTCGCAACAGTACGCATAGCGCGCCATGTCATGAGTCATGTTCGGAGTATCTATTACATTCAGTACAAAACGACCTAGGTAATACAGAACGTTCGCAACAGTACGCATAGCGCGCCATGTCATGAGTCATGTTCGGAGTATCTATTACATTCAGTACAGAACGACCTAAGTAATACAAAACGTTCGTAACAGTACGCATAGCGCGCCATGTCATGTGTCATGTTCGGGGTACTGCTATAATGCCATATGACGCGGTACGATATGTCATGCCATATGGCAGTACGTTTCAAAGTACTGTTTTGCGCATGTCTAATTATTATTCCACTATTATTCACTATTCTGGGCCTTATTAATTTCACTTCCTGGCTCAGATTTAGATTAGTCGCCCACGATTTTGAGGGGGGGGGGGGGGGGGGGGGGGGAGTGAATGGCGGAGAGGGGCGAGGGGTGGGGACCCCCTCGGTACCCTTCCCGCCTCTCGGAGATGCTAAGTTTTGGAATACATATTTTTTTTTTATAAAAAATTTAAAAATAACCTCAAAACTAAGACTGTGGCATAATATTTTAAATAACAGGGTTGACTGATATATATCAATGGTTATATATCATGATATATATCACAATATATATCAATTGATTTTTATCTTGATATATCGACGGTCCCTACGTATAAAGTGACATGTCGAAAACAAAGGTTTGCAGGAGAGCGTATTTAAGGTTTGAATCGCTCTAAAAAATACTCTATGTATACAATTATAATTATATTTTTACTATCATGTTTCATTTGCTTTAGGAAATTTCTAGTAGTATTTGTATTTGTTATTTTTTTTTTTAGATTTACTGAAAGTGACAAATGTCTTGCATCTAAATAAAACCAAGGCAGACATATCTAAGATATTATACATGAGAAATAGCAAAATTTTTTTTTCTATTAAATTTAAGTAAAGATTTAATGAAGACATAGTAAAATGTTAATATTTTCAAAAGGAAAACTTAAACACTCCTAGATAGCTATCCGATAATATAAAAGTATTTTAATGGATATATATCTGTTTATACGTGGCTATTATTCATTGGATAGGACTATTTTGTGCAATGTAAACAAAGACATGTCACTTAAAAAATAATATCAGGATTGGATTTTATTAATGAAACAATGTTTATCATTAAATATTATTTAGATTTTTCAATAAAAATCTTCTTAATAAACAATTCTTACATTTTTATTGTTATGTATGTATGTATTGAGGTTTTTTTTATAAAAAAATAATAATATTATTCCAAAACCAACCATCTCCGAGATTTGGGAAGGGTACCGAGGGGGTGCCCCCTCCACCTTCACCGCCATCCACTCCCCCGCCCCCCTCAAAATCGTGGGTGACTAATCTAAATTTCTTCCCTCAATAAGCCCCGTCGCCGGAACTGGCACTTGAATTCACTTTCACATTCAAGATAGTGTGATGAAAGTGAATCTAAGCTCTACGGATTTAGAGTAGTAATGATTTAGATACATGTTCTTATATTTAAGTTGTATGATGTTTCTAAGTGCCTTTTATAGTCCAAGGAATAAAGATATTTTGATTTGATTTGACAGTAAAAAGTAAAAATTTACTTCCCAGGGGTAATTTTTTTTCTTAGCTGTTTATTTGTCAAAGTACTTCTCATGAGATTACTTATTACACATTTAGGTACTAGGCATTAACATTATTCCAATTTAGTGTTTAGTGTTACTGAATAATGATTCCATTACATCAATATTTAAACGTGATATTGTTAGAAATAGTAAAATAGTTTAGACAACAAGTTTATTAACGTTTTAGATTAATGACAAATGCTGAGTACCATGCTGAAGAAATAGCGAAAAGAAAAGAAAAACAAGAGGAAAGACAGAAAAATACAATCAAGGCACCGAAACTTTTGAATTTATCTACAAAGGTCGGAGAACATGATCTTATGACAGGTGTAAAGAAAATGATGAAACTTTTGGAAAAACAGCACGAAGTTAAAGTAGTCATTGCTGGTGATGGTCAAGAGGCATCGCAAGCTTCGGTAAATAATACTCTAGTATAATTTTGCGTTCCAATTGAACTTTTCCATGGAACATCCTCCAAAAAAAGAAAAGTGGAACAACTAACAATCTTTGGAGTTCCAAGGCTTCCTACCAAGGGCGTCGCCAAGGGGGGGTAGGGAGGGACAGCTGCCCCCCCCCCCGAGACTCTTACTACAAGTGAAAAGCTTCATGAGCTCTCGACTTTACCTACAATTCATACTTTTCCATATCAACTTGCTCCCCCCCCCCCCCCCCCCCCCCCCCGGCCTTCGGCTGGCGACGACCTTGCTTCTTACCTCACAATATACATTTAAGCCTCTGTATTCCATACATGAAACCGCAACTAGCAGCGTAGTGGAGTAACCCCTTCGAATTAGGGGAGACTCATTTCCCAACAGTGGGATGAATAAAGGTTGACGATGACTCCACATATGAAAATTAATAACTTGGCAAAAGTTAATACACACATTGTAGGAAATGTTCTCTAGTTATTACCTAAATGTTTTCATTGTAAAATGAATGGTAATTGAGTTAAGATCAAGAAACAGTTTTTAGACGCCAATTTTGCAATATGGTAGTGCCAGCGGCAAACATACGAGGTAAGCAAGCAGAAGTTCGGAAAGAGTGCATTGAAATCTAAAAAAATCACTAATTTTCAAAAATCATTCCAGGCAACCTTTTTTTGAGCATGAAATTATTACAAGGATATTAGTACTACATTTAAGCCTAATAGAGCCTCAATTGTATGTTTGGTTTGTTGTGGCATGTTATGATCACCCCGCGTATTCAACCAAACTATACATGTAAGACTAGAATCACAAAACGTCATATATTATCAGCAACAAAATATTGTGACTGAACTACAGACCCTTAACACTATGGATATCCTGACATGAACTTAGCTGGTCTTTTTCTCATACATTTGCTAAAAAATTCCTCAGTTGTATTGTAAAAAGCGAAAATGTGGAATAAACTGACACCGGAGATCAGATATAGCCATCCGACATCCTTTAAAAAGAGATAAGAGTACTATTTATCTCAGACATTGGAATAATGTTATGTATATTTATCCGGTTTCTATACATGCATATTATGTATTTATAAGTTTATGTAAGTATATGAATATTAAGTATGTTTTACTAGGGAATATTTTTATGTCAAACTGACATGATTTGTTTTATGTACCTATCTGTTTAATATAAATTGCACTTGTGTGTTCACTCTACCTATTCTAATTTCGTAAGTAACCGATTTACTTATTTTCTTTCCAGGAAAGGATATACACAGTCATAGAAAGTAATTTGAAAACAATTGGTAAAGTTGTTCAGAAAAGAAACAAGGGCAATAGTCTCCGGTTTCAGTTGCTACCGTTAAAACAGAGCAGCGCTCAAGAAGAGAAAGAGGTAAATTCTAGTCAAAACGAAAACAACAAAGGACCCCTGTGACTAGTAGTGGTGGTTATTATCGTGTTAGTGGTAAAATACAGTGTTTTAAAACGTTATTATTTTACTAAAAAGACAGATGAAAATACAAATCAAAACAATGTGCCTCAGTCAGTTGTTAAAAAATGGTTGTACAGATATTATTCAAATAAAACTGATTAATTGTTATATATTATATAGTATAACATATTGCTAATTGTTATCTATTAATAAACAGAGGCATTGCTTTTGTGTACTGTACAATTTAACAAGAGCATAGGTATTCAAATTTATCAAAAACGTGACTACGAATTTAGCAAGTGGTTGTTCTTTGCAAGGCGAGGTTTTCCTACTATGTGTTTTGTTTTGGGTTTCTAAAATATGTAAGAGTATACAAATATTCACTTCGACAACGATCAACTATGCCTACAGCTAATGCTCCCCTGTGCACCAACCTTACGGTTATATCACTGGATTACCGAGTCTCTCGCCCAGTAAACCAACCAGGGAAGAGGACCTTTACCCGCCCTGCTATCGCACCCAGTAAACCAACCAACCAGGCACTCGAGCGGATTGGTAGCAGGTCATACTCCTCTTTCGCCTATAAGCTACTTGGAAGTCGAAGAGCTCTTGGCGACCGACTGGCGTGAGTGATTACATAAAGCCACCTCGAATCCGGACCATGACTGGCAAATTATGCTTGTCAGCCAGTCCCCTGGGTACCCTGATCCAAACAGCCGGACACGTTGCAGCTGCGAAATTATACGCCGTCGGGTATGTACTCATCGGGGAGTAATTTATTGACTTCGACATACTGTGTCTAGCGGACTGCTGCGGCTGAGACCTGGAAAGAATATTCATACGTACCAGGCGGCGTAATTTTGCATAGTGGATATTGTCTAAGAGCTCCCACTGACGATGTATCCAAACGGACGTCGTCCGCAGGAAGCCGTCTAATGTTTAGCATATTCATGATACGCATACGTCCGCGACGCGACCTGTGTTGTGCATTTTGTACAACTTAGCGCATTTGAGTACCTGATCTAGTGCATTTCTTGATATGTCAGCGCTCAAATTTAAACTTTAGTGCCTAGTGCCTGGACTAATGCGTTCTTAATTTATTCATTTATTGTTTTAAAACTAAATTAGTATAATCTAGTGCATTTTTGCTATTTATTTTGTGCATTTTGCATAGCTGTTGGCAACACCGAATGGATATAGTTTCTCACATTGACGGTGAGTAACGTGCGTCCGTTTGGAAGTCGATTGCATGACGTAGTTTTGAAAATAGCATCGTACATTTTTAACATTCACAGGCAGATTATGGAAGGTAGCCACGCTATTAGGATGTTCGGACGTGTTGACGTATTGTCAGTGCCATATTTTTTTTTTGTATTATAGAAGGGTCCACAGTGATCCGATCCGAGTGAGTGATCCGAAGTGATCCACATACTCGTTTAGTATGTGGATCACTTAATTGAAAGTAGTCTCCACCGCCCATATAAATCAGCAACATCAATAATTTCTTGTTCTGAAGTCTTAAGAAGCCTTCATAAGAAGAACTTCACTGTGAACAAACGGTCTAAATCTACGCACTTAAATACTGGTGCCGCTAAACCATGCGTCTGCTATTCTATGCGTATCTGCGGTGGCTTGCAATATACCGTGTCAGAACCAAAATTATTCAAAAGTCGATCTACATCACTCATTCAATAAACTACTTCGAGGCTTCTGTGTTTACGATTGTTAATTTTTTTTTTATGATGTGAAATATATATACGGCAGGTCAGGCCGGCTGTTGACATGGCGACGGTTCGCCATGTGCTCGTAACTCGTCGGTTCCGACCACGCTTAAAAAATCCATAGACATGAAAAAGTCCCTAAATTCAGGGGAAAATACCGTCAGAATCCTTGCGCACCCATTGATTCGGTCGATTTGTTCGCATCTGATGACATCATCCGCGCCGAATCTGATGACTTCATGATCTTGGGTATCCACCAAGTTTGTGGAACCTCGCATTTCTAATTAATCACAAGACAAACCTAACCGAAAGATTATTTAAAGACAATCCGCCTTAAGTTAGCCATTATGCAATGTGGCGATTCTACGAGTTGGCTGCGACATGTAGACAATGTACTAGGACCAGTGCTTCAATTCCCGTAAATTTGAACGATCCAAATATCGTTCATGTTCAGAAATCGTTCAAAAATTAGTATTCTCGTATTACTTGAACGCGCTTCGATAAGACATCAATTCAATAGGATTTGGATAGGAACAAAGCAAAATTTGTTTGCGATTGTATAAGTCACTCCACCATCATATAGACCACCTATTGGGTGGTCGGTGGTCTTGTGAAGAAATTGTTCCGTGGCACGTATCACGGAACTCGTCAATTATTAATTGTTACTTTTGTCTAAGTTATCTATTATATCATGTTGACATATATATACATTTATAGATAGATGTAATATTTATTTTGTACAGTGCTTAGTGCGAGTTTCTTGGTCCTATTCGAACTGTTTAACGTTTACAAGCCGACCAAATTGAGAAAAAGTTCCATATTGTGAATTTATCAGGTGTGTGTTACATATCCAAATTAGCCGGGTTGCTCATTTCAAAATGTGTACAAGTAAGCCACATAATTTTGATGATTGACGAGTCTTATAAATTCACAACATGAGAGTTCTTCTCTATTTGGTCCGTTTGTTTACGTTACTTTGATAGGATCGAACGCGAACAAAAAATTCGCACGAAGCACACAGAGCCTTGTATATTATATGTACATAATATTTAGATTTAGATTTTGTTGCTTGATTTATTTAAGGAATTTGTAAAATGAAAGTCTAAAAATAAAATAAATGACGATTTAATACAGCATCCTCGTTTTCAGTCACATACTTTAGTAACTTTTATCCACTTATAGAAATGCCAAAAGTTTACCTTATATTAAAAAAAACGTATTTTCTAACATGGCAAGGAAATATTCTAATCTAGGTGTGGTGCTTAGGTACAACTAAAATTCATAAATTAATGATTTATTTTTATCAGGTTGAATTATCACAGATGCTTTAGAGATCTTTATATCTTATGTGGTAGATGATTATTAGTTAAGAAATCCTAACGTATAAGAACTGCTGGTAGATACATCATAAGAGTTAAATATAATACAGAGCCTATTATGATTCTTAGCAATTATTTTCTTAAATAAAGGTAATAGATACTGTATGTATCGTCTACAACAGACGTTCTTAGACGTCTGGTCCCGTGAACCCCTTGTCTTACTATAATTGAATGATTTTACCCCATGATGGACCCCTGTAAGTCGTAATCGACTCCTAGAGGTCAATACAAGATTGGGTTTGAATTTATGTCTTAGCTAAGATTGTGAGTAGCAAGATAAATTTAGATTAGTTAATGTTGTGAAATGCAAGAAATAAATTACTTTACAAAAAATTAAATTTAATCTTCCGCATTATAGCGCCACCAGGTTATATTTTAAAATGGCTGTCGATTTGTTATCTATTCGTGGCATTCCATTTACGGAAGATAAATTTATATGAATATATTTTACAATAAATAAAATCTAATACATTCTGCAGCCAACGCCAGAAGCATACGACATAGAAAATAATGATTTGCAAAATTCACAACGAATCAAAACTGATACACAATTGCTCATTATGCCTCATATAGAGTTTTTATAACAAACAAAAAAAACAATTTGTGGAAAATGGCTCGGTTGTTGGAACATTTTACTTCCAACAACTACAGTACGTAATATTTTATTATTTTTATTTTTATAAGCCCGCTATCTAAGCGGGCTTTTAACCTTCGTGTAATTTGGTGTTTGATTCGTTGTATGTTTAGCGAATAATTCTTTTTTTACTCGAGTGGTGCTAGTTTTGCAAGGCCCTCCGCCTTAATAGACTATTTTAGAAATACCGTAAGTTAATTGTTGGCACCTCTCGATTAATTGGCATTCTGTGTTTACATAAAACATAAGAATTCCTTTTTTGTCAATAATATAAATAAAATTAAAGTCATAGGTATAATTCCATTTTTGTTAAAACAGTAACACATAACGTAGCAAAAAATCTTGCTGGGAGAAGTTAATGCAACGTTTTAAAGCTTTTTTTATAGAACCTTTTACTACAAAAAGCGTTTTTATATCGGTGTTATTACATAAACTTTAATTTACTTGAATAACCAATGTTTTATAGAGATTTCAATAAGTTTATTAAATTAGCAATGTCAATGCTAATTTATTGGGGGAGTCAATAATTTGTTTTTTGTATCTATTATACACTAGTATCTGAATATAAAGTAATCACTGAGACCCGATCTTTTTTATGTAAGTAATTTAGGAATTAACAATTAGGAATTGCAACATTTTTTAAATATATAGTATTTAAAATTCTTAAGGTGCCAATAATTGGTTTACTTGCCTATATGTATTGTGCACCTAAAAAGTGTAGAAACGTAATATTCTGGCAAGTTTGCCGAAATCAGCTAGGTACTTAAATAATAATGTCACAAGTGGCGCCTCTATTGTTTTTTATTGTTTGCTCGCACAGTATGTAGTGTTCTGTGACTGAACAAAACATTGATATCATCATTTCTAAAATGCATTAAAAGAATTTAACACGCATATTTGAGATATTATATTACAGAGAAACGTTACAAATATGATTATGATATATTTGACAAGCTTTAAAATATACGTATAACCAAGTATTTGGAAAGCACGTAAAAATTATGCCACTACGAAAAAATTTCAACTTGACGAAAATTTTTGTATTCGAGACTCTGCCACCCAACGTAGTATAAAAAAACTTGTATTCGATCAAACTTAAATTCGAACTTTGCCTCTGCTGAAATTTGAGTAATTTGATGAGTTTAAGAACATCAGAGAGTATCCTGGTAAGAAAGAAGGATGCGGTAACAGCTGGAACCAGCATGTTTCTAGTCTATTATCAATTTTATTTTTAATAACACTAATTGACATTCAATCCCAAGAAAAAAAGTCCCATTTTAGAATTTGGTTAAAAATAACAGAATATTAACATAGTTTCAGTTACGGTATACTGAACCGCCGAATGCCAAGCGCCCAAATTTTTTGCCAAGCTGCAAACTGTTTGTTTGCGCGATTTTAATGAAAGTTTCAATGGCAACGTTTAGTGGGCAAGATACTTCACAAAATGCTCTGTTATCGTGTACAAGGAATTGCTTGTTATTACAATAGTGAAGTTCGAGAAATATTCAATAATTTAGAAGCGAATTTTTAATAACTGTATCTACTATACCAATCTAGAAACATGTATCTACTATACCAACTATTATTGTACCAAAAGAATGCAGTCCGCACATCTCTAATATCTTACGTTCTAGCATATTTTTGTAATCATAATCACTGAATAAGTTCGATATGTTGAACGGAACACATTATAATCTTATACTAATGCACTAACCCTGCGCACACGCACTAACTTCATGATTTTGGCAGGACAAATCGCGAAAACTCATGAAGTAATTAGCGTCTGACACGTTTTTTCCGGCACGCCCCTTGAGGCTCATGTGAAAAAAAAGATCTATAGATTTGTTAATTGCCTAAATGCGTCTTCGTCCAGGTTATGTGTACACTGCGACGTAGGCGTACCGGTCCCGGTCAGCGGTCGCCGCTACCGGCAGATCAGTGTTGAGGGTTCTGCCCCATGTCAGGAGTGGTGACACGGTGCCTACTACGGGCGCAGCGCGCACTGCATTTTTTACGAGGTCCTGAAATGAAATATAATGTTATGTTGTGCTGGTTATTACATATTATTTTTATAAATGTACTAGCATTTTGAAATAAATATTATTGTAAGTATACAACGAAAAAGTCAAATAAAAATGTTTTTTAATTAAACTTCATAAGAGTTGAAGCAGATTAATGCTATGGAAAATTATGAGTATGAAAAGCAATAAATATAATATTATTAGCTTGAGGTTGAGGATGTAGTTAGTTTATTAAAAATAATTCCAGATCTTTTAGATTATTGTGTCATTAATGTTTGCATACACAAACACGAGAAGACGTTGTTATTGCGATTGAATTTTTAAAGGATTTCTATGATGGAACAAAATTCAGCTCTAAGTATAACTTTTGTGAAGATTCTTCGGACCAAAGCCAAGCACTATTGGTGAAGCCTTTTCACAGACAGGAAATTCTGGGTAAAAAAAAAAACTAAAGGAAAAAAAGTCCTGGTAGACATTCCAAATGAAGCGCTCAAACAGCTAGAACAACTGATTGAAACGAAGCTATGTTGTATGTGAGTAAGTGAATGCATTGGATTACAGCTGAACATGTCTAAAACAAAAGCAATAGCAAATAGCGTTCACACGTCCATTTTTCCCAAATAAACACCCCGGGAATATGTGGAGGAGGAACACCGGGGAAAACAGACATCTTTTAATATGTACTCAGGTTTAGACGAACAGGACGAAGTGAATAAAAGAATTGAAAGAGAGGTATGGTACAGCGTATTTGTAAGCGGTCTGACTGAGGCAGTACCTCCACTTCTTAGAATACCGCAGTCAATTAACAATTCCCTTGAGGCTTGTTGTGTTCCTGCAAGCGAGTGATGTCACCAGAAAGAAAGGAGTAGCTGCGTTGGCAGCGAGGGTGATGGTGATGAGGTTACGGTAATCGCTTCACGTTAGGCGGGCTGTATGGTTATCTGCCACCCGACGTAGTATAAAAAAAAAGTTAACATAGAAAAAAGTTTTGGAACTACAAGGAGGTACTAAAATCAAACCTCCCGAAGAGGCTGAAGAAGAAAATATTGGATTCCTATTTGCTACCATGTCTACTCATCGAAAAAATGACAAACAACAATGTAAGAAAAAGAGCCAAAGTATTAGATGACACTCGAGCATTCACAACATTTAAAGTGGAAATGGGCGCGCCACATAGAAAGAACAAATGACAAAAGATGGGCACAACAAGTAACTAGGTGGCATGGAGCAAACGGCAATAGAAACAGAGGAAGACCTAGAGAGCGCTGGGCAGATGAAATAAAACTAATAGCGGGACAACACTCGATGACCAAAGCTGAAGACAATGTTATGGAAAAGATTGGAGGAAGCCTTCACTTGAAAACGTGACCTAAACTTATAATTAGTTTAATATATTTCTGCTATTTTATTAATTTATTGTAAAAAAAAGGCTTATTGTTATTGCAATGTTTGCGTAGCAAATCAATCAATCATGTAGGTCTGCTGATGATATGCTGTAGATAAACGTGCGATTGAAAATGGAGTAATGTTGGTGATTGATAATGACGTAACGACTGTTAAAGTGTTAATACTCATGCTATAGAATAAGCGTTAATATGAGGGTTAGTTACCCGTCGCCTTTTTGTTCTCTTGTCATCTATTTATTTTTCTAGTTATTATAAATACCTATAGAGTATATTTTATAAAAACCGAAATTTTATTGAAATATAATCGAGAAATTACTGAGTCTACCTACGTCAATACTATGTAAAGTACCTACATGGGTCTGCTCAATCTGAATCGTGTGAAGACTTTGCTACTTTCTGTAGTTATAACGAATAGATTTACTTTTCTAATATGAAAAAAAATACTAGGTACTTTGTTATTATTGTCTAGTCAATAAAATCCATATTTTATACGTTTTTCTATTAATATTAATTAAGAGAACAAGCGGGCGACGAAGGACAGACACACCGTGTTACCCATGAGAGAGGATCGCCGTCGGCCTGCGCGACGCTTGCGCCGGCACCAACAACGGCGGCCCTTGGCTCGTGCGCGCCCGTACCCGCGACTCCGCGCGCTTCCCACCTCACGCCGCGCGCTGCCCGAGGCCACCGACGCCGCTTCTGCGGGTGCAGCGTGTCCAAACTGCCCTACTACCGCCGGTGGCACCCTTGCCGCTGCCTGCTCTGCTGATCGATCGGCTATCATATGCTCTTCCAAATCGTCAAACGGTGACTCTGAACTGTAATATGAAAAGGTTCATTTATAGTATTATATTATTTGATTAGCCTGTGTATCACTTCAAGATTGACTTTCTATGAACTGGGTTTTGTATGAGATTCCATATGATGTCCATGGAATGGGATGGAGTTCCACTTAATAGAATGTATTTTTATCAACAGATGTCGCCTTTATGGCATAATCAAAATAATCAGATAGTTTTAATGGATGATAATTGCTGTCAGTCAAGTTTTCTCCAATGATTACAACACGAGGTTCTTAATCTTTCAAATTGTCAAAGGCATGATGAGATTTTTATAGGGCCGGTAATGCGCGTGTGATGCTTGTGTTGTAATTAACTGTTGTACATTTCTATCAGGCTGGACAAATAATCGTTTGCCACTATAGTGGTTTAAAGCCTTTATTTAGTGGTAACTAAATACTTACTAGGCACTAATGGAGCAATATTTGCTGAGTTGTTCCCATGTGCATCCCATTGTGCAGCATTCATCAGCCAATGATTACAACACGAGGTTCTTAATCTTTCAAATTGTCAAAGGCATGATGAGATTTTTATAGGGCCGGTAATGCGCGTGTGATGCTTGTGTTGTAATTAACTGTTGTACATTTCTATCAGGCTGGACAAATAATCGTTTGCCACTATAGTGGTTTAAAGCCTTTATTTAGTGGTAACTAAATACTTACTAGGCACTAATGGAGCAATATTTGCTGAGTTGTTCCCATGTGCATCCCATTGTGCAGCATTCATCAGCTATACCGAGGTGACGTCTCCGCCGGACCAATGTTCCAGTTTGCTCCACCACTGAAATATATCATTAAAATGAAAGGATTTTCAATATTGAAAAAGAGCATTGAAAACATTAACCTACGGCATTATTATTTTTTTTGCATGTGAATCATGCCCATGGATATCAGCAACACCAAAACGTAACTGATCTTTAATAGGGAAATATAGGCCCTAAAGACTCCAAAGTCGTATTTCTTCGAGAACACTGTTGAAGGAAGTTGAATCCACAATGTGGACTCACTTCCTTCAACGGTGTTCCCGAAGAATTTGAATTGTCTTTGAAGTGTATATACATATTGTATAAAAGTCTAAATATGTATATCCACAATACTACTTGTAAAGATAAGACGCCTGTGCTTCACATCCTGTGCCGAGAATTTGCCATACATTTTTATCATTAAGGTAATCGTCGGTCCTGTAGTAAGCCTTTTTGCATAAGGTGGTCTTAATAAGCTGTTTGAATTTAGTGTCGGGTAAAATCAGGACCGACTCCGGCAACTTATTGTAGTAGCGGATGCAATTTACGACAAACGAATTATTGACCTTCCCCAGTCTATGTTTTGGAATAACCAATTTGTTTTTGTTCCGCAAGTGGTAATTAGTTATATCACATACTTTTGTAAAATTCGAAATATTTTTACGGACGTACATAATATTTACATAAATATATTGAGAAGCGACAGTGAGGATGTTTATCTCCATAACTCACGGAGTGAATCCCTAGAACCCAAATTGTAAATTGATCTAATGGCTCTCTTTTGTAATACAAAAATTTTATCAATGTCAGCTGCTTTACCCCAAAGCAATATGCCATATGACATAATGCTATGGAAATAACTAAAATAAACGAGCCTAGCAGTTGTCTCGTCCGCTATCTGTCTTATTCTCCTATAAGACAGATATAATTCTCCTATAAGATAGACAGATAATTGGACCTGGTTTCTGTTTTTGTTTTAATATCCTTGTATTAAAATTTTCTTTTACAATTCCCAAAAAAAATAACATCCGTATCTGAAACTATCCGTAATTATCGGATAATCCGAAATAATTATCCGATAATTACGGATAATTACGGATTTCATATCCGTAATCATAACCGAAATCTATATAATGTTATTTACATATCCGTAACCGTATCCGAATCCGAAATTTCATATCCATAACATCCCTGGTTGTAATGTAATAAAACATAGTGTGTGTGTGATTGAGATAGCTTGCGGTACTAAGTGAGTGATGTGGGTATCACTCACTTAGTACCGCAAGCTATCGACCGACGACAGTCTCAAATAGTCTCAATACCTCGTATTATGTTCGCAATGTGATAAGCGATTATATTATACCTTGGTTCTACACCAAATTTCCTTTATAGGTTTAAAAGTAAGTAACCTCACGCACATATTTGGTAGCAAGTATGTGGCTGGGTTTGAAGGGCCACTCCTAGAAGTTATTGTAGGTAAGGTAAAGTAATAAGGTGTTGATTGCATAGTTGCAATATTCTACGGGTCAAAGTGGCAATGAATATAAACTATGAACAAGTTATATAAAATAGTTTTATTGAATATGACCCAGTTCGAAGTCGTACTATACATTTTTGTCGAGTAGGGTCTAATTGACGTATGTGGAACAGCTGATATTTTCTTCAGGATTTTGATGGAGGTACTCGCAGAACAATTCTAAAAGTAATTTTAATGAGCACTTTGACTTTATGTTTTTAATACCCACATTGTTTATAATACCCACAGTCATATGATCTCGCTAAAATTATGATGTGTATTAATTTCTGCAAGTAAACATTGTAGCAAATAATGTACACGTACCTACACCTATTGCCTATGTGTTAATTATTATGAACAGGGTGGCATTACCTTATTAAATAAACTAAATCCAATTAGTTATTTCTATTCATATATCTATTTCTATTTATAATCACGTTCACACGATTAATTACTTATTAGACAAGGGATTATAGTTATATTGCAAAGGCTAAGTGGCAAGTTGTTTTTGCCGTGAAGTTGTTTTTGCCGTGATTACTTACCAGCCGCAATTAAACATGAAAGGTCATTGGTGCAATTATCAGATATATTATTGCACTTATACAATATAGCTACCTACTTATTATATAGGCTCCGTATTATTTTATTGGAATTTTCTAGATAGATACCTACGTATCGTAAACATTTACAATCTATCCATAATGATGGGAGTGGCCTACTCTGAAACGAAAATTAAAATTTTCGGCATGCATATTTCTGAACGTTCGGGTATTCCTAATAGGTTTTGTCTCTATGACAGAACAATGTCACTATATATGTTTATTGTGCCCACTAAGACATGTCGTTAAAGCCCTATTATGTCCGTGTCGGATAAAAAGTTTATTCCCAGTCCCACCAACTGAATCGAGTGAAATTCGTATTTGAAAGATCCCGAACTTGTTTCATTTGATCAGAGTTTTCACCAAAATAAACATCCTCTATTTTCCTATAGCTACTAATGACGTGGTGCTTTTTTCTATTCACGAGGATAATGCTGTAATGTAAAACTAACGCCATTCGAGTAAACAAAATATTGCTAAATAAGTATACACCGATTCAAAAATATGTTTTACACCATTGCTTATTATCACTAGCTATGCTCGCGTCTTCGCCCGCGTAATATGCTAGGTATATATTACGTCAACCTATATAGCCTAGTGTTCCCGTGCGCGGCTTCTACTCTAGGACGTTCCTGCCCCATCTGCCACCACTAACTTGGCTAATCCAACTTCACTGCAAGTCACATCGAGAGGACGCACTGGTCTTCAAGTATTGTGGTAGTTCATCGATTACAAACAAATCTTTATTCTCTGTATATTAATAGTATAGAAATAGATGATGTCATAACTTGTACTGTATACTTATCTGCATATCGTAAAAATGTTCCTACAGCTTTTCAAATGTATGTAGTATTTCAAAATGTGGTAACTACCCTGTAGAGTACAGCGTAGCGACAAACCCTAAGTCTATGTAACCTTGTAACCCCCCAATGTTTTCCTCACTCAATCCACATCACTGTGTTAAATAAATATCTGATGAGAATATTATAAAGATCCCTAAGTTCGTTCTCTATATCACGATGTAAATTCAGGAGGAAGGAGGATAAGGTCAAATTATTTATCAGTTTGGCCATGGCCTGTATTCTTACCGAAATAATATAGGTAGGTGGCATGGCATGCGTGTTTTAATCGTTATCTCGACTGATATCGCACCTGTGTGAAAAAGTCGAAAACTTGAACTCGGATGCCCCCAATGTGAACACGTCTCACGACTGTTTTAAATGACAAATAGTTTATCTCACCCGTAGACACGCAATGATAAGTATGGGGTTAAAGGTGGTTTTGCGGATCTGAGATATATCGAAATATTCAGCAACATGCCTACTCGCCGTCGATGAAATGGAGATTGTACTTCGGAGCATGTTGACATTCATGATGACTTCGTGCTGCATGTCATGGAGGATTCAATACGCTGTCATCACAACAAATAAGTATTATTAAACTTTGTATTCAAAATTAGCGACAATTGATATAGGCACCTATGCGTCTGTGGGTGCCTCTTGGCATAGTATTAAAAAAAATTAACATATTTTATATCAGTTATATCTCCCGCCCGTAGCGTCACCCGCTTGCAAATTACCGGGATCAAGAGTAGATATTTTCTATGTGTGTTCAGGTTATAAATTTCTTGTTGTGTATCTTTGATCCAAATACGTTTTTGCCTGATAACAGATATACAAACTTTCACATTTATAATATTAGTTAAGGGGAGACTCGTATCTCGGTAGTGAGATATTCATCTCACTACCGAGATACGAGATCACACTCATATTCATGGGTGGATGTCGAGGTTATAAACATGTTAAACAGGAACATACTCGTAGACCCGTGCAACAACGAGATGAAGGTAGCATTCCTAAATTCATACCGTACTTTTACCTAGTAGTAGGTATATACATCCGTCAAGTGTTTTCAGGCGACAAATCAAACGGTGCTCTAGTTTAGTGTTGTAGGCCGAGAAAAAACCCGCTTAATAAATCCTGTTTTTAATGATTAGCAACAGCGTATATACGCTTCATAAGGCACTTCTATGCAAGACTATGCAGTTCTTAGTAGCGCCGCCAGTTGTTGTGCCGTTGTATACTCGTATGGATGCGCCATAGTTCTGGAACTCCGAAAATGTTCCTAACATTTTTCATCCTAACGATCACAATTCCTAAGTCTAACTACTCTGTTTCTAATGTTAATAATTCCGAATCGTTCAACTTCATAATGTCAGTAGCAATAAACATCTACTATTATTTGTTTTCCTATATTTTCTCAACATAACCGTCGTTTACACTATTATTCAAAGTCATATTTTTTTTATTTAGATTTGTTTTTATTATCAACAAAAGTTTTTTTTTTTACATAACATTAATTATACCATTGTCATAATTATTATCATATGTTTAAAATAAACTCGCTTAGGTTAGCGAGGAGCGAAGTGACACGAGCGGGTTAGGTTGACTTATACATACCGCAGAAGCCGACCGAGGGAATCGAGCGTGCCGTGGAGCGGCCGGCGAATGCCAGATGTCTGTGGCCAGAAGCGACTTCAGAGCGTTTCTCAAATTAGGGTGTGTAAAAATATTATTGAAATTATGTTTAGGAATAAAAGTGTTATGAAATACAACTGTAGGAATTGAAATATATTTATGTAAGTCATATTACTAACTAGCTGATGCCCGCGACTTCGTTCGCGTGGACTTTATGATTCCGGCGTATTAATACAAATACTAACTAATTGAAATGGAAAATTGTTGGAGAAGAGTGGTACACGCGGAATAAATACCGTTTCACCGGCACCACTCTCAGTGATAATCTCAGCTTCAATTATACTTATTTCGCTGCCAAGCATAAACTTTACTTCAGGAAGGAGATCTATCCCAAAATTTTAATAATATTCTTGAAAACTCTTGGGCGCGTAAAGTTCTATCTACAGCTTTTACTGCCTTATTGTTGGCCATTTCGCATTCATCCCAAATGATTAGACAGCAATCCTGAAACACCTTCGCTTTGTTACAGTTTCGTGTCACAGAGCATGTCGGTGTTTCAGTTCTGTCTAAATCGAGTAGGATATTGAACATCGTATGTACGTCTTTCCGCCTAGAAGGAATGTGGCTGCAATACCTGGCGATGCTGCTGCGAGAGCAATCTTATTTTGGCTCCTGATTTCACCGAGGATTGCTTTCGTCAGGTATGTTTTTCCAGTCCCTCCTGGAGCATCTAAACAAAACAGTTTCCCTTCGTTGTTTAAAACTCTTTGCACCACCAAATCAAATAAACTCTGATCTTGCTACATAGCGTCCCGCAAATGCACGTATTCTAGGTTTGTGCGAATATATACCACCTGTTCCATTAAAATTTTAGCGTACACGTCTATATTAAACATGACTAAATATACCACGTTACCTTTGTAAATAAATAAAACGATTGCGTCTAACTTGTAGCAGGTAAGAATAAAAGTAGCACCCCGCGGTTTTTTTTACAATACAATCAATATTTTGTTAATCTATTTATTGTTATTTTAAGTAATTTTTTTAGTTCTATTTGCTATTATAGCATGATTTTTTTAGTTTTTTTAAACTATAATTTATTGTAAACACATGTTGTTTATGCAAATAAATTTAAATTTGTTCTGCATCAGGTGTTCCAAATCTTGGATTTTTATACCTCAACAAAAAATGCTCATCAGGTTGAACAACTTTTGCTAAGGCGTCATTTTTATATTTCTTATAGTTTACCTGAACCATTATGGTTCTGCATTAGGTGTTCCAAATCTTGGATTTTATACCTTAACAAAAAATGCTCATCGTGTTGAACATCTTTTGCTGAGGCGTCATTTTTATATGTCTTATACTTAGTTTACCTGAACCATTATGGTTCTGCATCAAGTGTTCCAAATCTTGGATTTTTACACCTCAACAAAAAATGCTCATCAGGTTGAACAACTTTTGCTAAGGCATCATTTTTATATTTCTTATAGTTTATCTGAACCATTATGGTTATGCATCAGGTGTTCCACTTTCCAAAATAAATTATACCATAGATGTTGCTCAGGCTTAACAGCTATATAACGTTTCATTCGCATCCGTCCAGTATTTCCGGAGATTAGCGTGTACAAACAGACATACAGACTTTTTTTTAATTCTTACTCTATGTCTGTACTATGTCTCCATCGCCTCAAATTGTTTTTTGTAAATATATTCAATGTACAGACACATTTTTTTACTGTTTTATTATATGTATATAGATTATAATGTATAGATCTAGACACGCGGCAGCGTGTCAAGCCAAGTTCAAACAAAGGAACTGGCTAGCCAGCGCCGAGTGTAATATTACACGAACCACTTGGTGCCACTTTTGACCCTTTTATAACTCAAAACCTCTTTAACGTAAGCACATAAAACTACGTGTGTTTAATTATATCCACAAGGACATCTAGAAGCCCAAATTTCATGAAGCTAGCTCAAACGGTTATAAAGATGTGAAGGTCAAAAAGTCGTAAATTGGGTGATTGACTGATTTATAGTACCTCAACCTAACCTACTTCCAGATGACCTAGAAGGATGAAATTTGGAATCCAGCTCGGTAATTGTGTGTAAGCGTAGGAAAAAAATTAAAAGTTATAAAATAGTAGCCCCTATACAAAAAAAAATAATTGTAGCGTTGGGACCATTACAACGTTACAAGCAGATATTTGAAATTATCCCAATATATGTATTATTATATTTGCTATATAACATAAATATAAAAATAAAGTTAAGTCAAAATATAAGTGCTGTCCCCATACAAAAAACTTGTAATATGCGCTAAACAACCGGCCAACGGTGTGTCTTCGGCGGCGCGCGGCACCACATAATTATGTTGCGGAATCACAACGTGTTGAGAGGGGTTTCCTTCAGGGTTGATTCACTATCACCTTTTGGGAACACACTGTCTAAAATGTTATTAAAAACTTTATCTTCTCATAATAAAATATATTTCATCAAAATAAAACTTAAAACAATAAAACCACAATCTACCACATATTTTTCCTTATACTTCTTGACAACTTCTTTTCAACTAAATTTTGTCAAACCCCAAACAAAATACATTCTCTTATTTTAAATTCAAATTCCTACAATGTCACTATATTTTTCAGCCATCAATAAAACCATAAACAATAAAACTAATTCTCCAACATCCCCTCTTAAATTAATATTACCTAACTTATTAAATCCCATACACATATTCCCCACTTAACAAATCTATCTAAATAAATATAACCCCATAAATATTAATTTAAAATAATTCTACCTAAACAACCTTAATATATAAATTTCAAATTAATCAATCAAAACAACCTTAAAACTAAATTTCCAATTAATCAGCCAAACAACCTTAACCTATCATTATATCTATAACATTACATTAAATCACTTCACTATGTTCATTTTTAATTAAGTGTCACTAACTATATATTTCCTTAATCTTAAAAACTTTGTTCTGTCTAATCCTTTTGTCAATATGTCTGCATAATTTGAATTTGTTGGACAGTAAAATATCTCAATTTTATTTTCTTGAATTTTTTCTTTAATAAAGTGAAATCTAACGTCTATATGTTTACTTCTTCTATTCAAGATTCCATTTTTAATTAATACAATAGCCGACTGATTATCAACAAATAGTTCCGTTTTTGGTATTTTACCAGTTATTTCATGAATTAATTTTTGAACGTATAATAGATCTTTAATGCATTCGGCAGCTGAGATGTATTCTGCCTCTGTACTGGGGGCCTACCGGGGAAATCAGTGAATTTCATTCAATTTCTTGGTATTTATGTCCATTCCCACCCATGGAATTTCATCCAATTGGTACCGGGGAAACGTTGGACAACTGGGTGGTAATCACTGGGTATCGCCATAGACAAAATTCTAGACGTATTAGTGCGGACAGTTCTTAAACGAATGATTTATCTAGTTTTAAGACCTGCGTTTCGTAATAATGTTGTAGCTTGTCTAGAATTTGAGAAATACTTATAATATATAATTTTTAAGAAAATATAGTTTTTATTTTTACTGTAAATTATTATTTTAAATTGTGATTATTACTTTGATAAAAAAAAATAAAACAAATTAAACACAACTAAACGCAAAACTACAATGTAGTGGGGTATAATTTATAATCTGTGGTAAACGAAGTATTTTTAGACTGTGTGTCTTTGTTTACATAACCTACATTTAAATTCTTATTTTTATTTGAAATTATTTAAAGAAGGTGATATTTCACGGCTTTTTTTAAACTTCTATCTGTAATTAAATAACATAAGAGGTGAAGTGTACAAGTGACTGACTACGGTCGACTTATATTTTTCTAGATGCCAGCGCTTATGGTTGTATCAAATGCCCAAGAGCGTTTGCTCTTGGATTATATGCACGCGAATCCTGCGCTGGCAACTGGGCGTGTTTCCTCGCATGCGGCACCCTTGTCCAAACGACAAGTGGGTGTCACTTGCAGCTAGGCTGAACGCGGTGGGGTCTGGAACCACCAAACCCCCCATAAAATGGAGAGACGTAAGTACTTTTCTGATGTTTTGTTATGAATTTGCATTATGTAAACAACATACAGTCAACAAAAGAGATATATAATCAGGAGCCGAGAATCAGACGTACAGATATCTTAGTAAATAATTTGTGTTTGATACTGTAGGTATACCTACAAAACAATAGGTGGACTACCTATTGAAATGGTTTAATCCATGTCATTAGGCAGTTCATACGTATCTCTTATAAGTGTCTGTACCTACTATAGGTATGTATCTAGTCAAAACTAAAAATACTGACAAGTTACATCTATTAATGACTGCCAGGGTTATGGTATAACAAGGCTTACGCATGTTTTTGTTACTTTCTTCCTGTCTCTGTTTATGTGCTAATAATCTTATGACAATAATTTCTACTTTGGTTCATTCCCTATAACACCACCAATATGACAGCACTGACTATCTGATGTAACAAGGCATATTATTATCATACAATACATTATTTCAAAAATACACCGGGGAAGGAGAGGGTAGGCCAAATGTCATCATTACTTCAATACTAATGAAAAAATATACAACAGTATGTGTTATGTTTCAGGATGCACCAATAAAGTTTATACAATTTAACTTTTTTTTTTCAGGCAACCGTTTTAATGTTGGTGCCCCGGAAGGATGAAAATAGATTGGCGAATGCAATTGACCGGTTAGCAACAGCAGCCGAAGAGAACAACAGGGTAGCTCAAGCTACTGCTTCGACACTGGAGCGGCTAGCTGTAGCCGCCGAAGACCTCGCAGATGCTGCTGTTGCCAACAACCAAATGTTGCAGCGACTGGTGAACGCCTTCGCAAGTTCGCCAATCCTTTAACTTGTGATTCGTACTATACGTGGTACTGTGACAGCGTGCCCAAGTAGTTTGTTTACCTATTTTAGTTTATAAATCGCAATTTACCTTTTTTATTTATTTTAGTATTTTATAAGCATACATGACAGAGGAATTCCTCTAATTATTTTATGTAAATTGAGCGTATTATATTTGTAATAAAAAAGATACAATTGTCATTCTGAAATGTATGGTTATCGTCAGCTTAGAATGTTGTTTAGCATAATACGAATTGTTAATAAATACATTAATTTTGAAATAAAAACATTAAATTTGAGATGGGTGCAAACGTATGTTGTAACACACACACACCCCGGTCACTCCATACAAGAAACAGACCGCGTCTGCATTTGTGCAAATGTGTGTGAAGAAGCCTTAGGGTTGACTGCATATGCACCTTGCGCTGTAACGTAAGATGTTATACTTTTGATAATATTGTATTAATAAATATCTCTAAACGTTTATTTTGAATGATTGTGATTATGAGACTGCATTAAATACAGTTACCCTGATACAACAAATATTTCACACATTTTGTAATTGGTTATTGTACAATCTAATGTCAGTTCTTTCTTCCCTTTGATTTGTTTTGCAAACTGCTATATGTACGTATCTTATAATTTATAGTGCCTGTCTATACTTAAAGTTCCGTGATTTATGTATGGTATGTAAATTGTTCCGTCTTGACCGAGAGGTGAGCACTGGTGCGCTGAGATACAGGCTTATGCCTAGTTCATAGGCTCCAGTCTCACGCAGTCGATACTACCAATGTTTATTGTCGCATTGGTGTATTTACCTGATTGTTTAATTGCACGTACAGATTGTGTTTGTATTGATTAGTGAGAAAATAAAACATTTTATTATTTTATTATTATTATTAGTTATCTATAAAAATTGTGGAATATAAAAATCCAAAAATGTTGACCTGTCAAATCAACGATTACATTGATATAATGTGTAAAATTCGTTGTTAAAACTGGAAAAAAATAATTTAAAAACAAATAGTTTAATTGTATTGATTAAAAATAAGACATAAATCATTTTACCATTTAAGTTTAGTTGAGGATAGATTATATACTACGAACGAATTTTCGTAATACGCGGCGCAGTTCCACATTCGACTCGAGGTGGGGTCGCCATACTGTTTGTAGTACTATTATAACTTATGCTGTGGTTTAAAACTAACTCTGTGATTTACGTACATTCTTGTTTTTATATATGTACTTACTGTTAAATAAATGATTTAATTCTTTATAAATGTATGTTATTACGAACGAACTATTTATTTTCCTTGAGTTATTTAAATTATAGTGTTTGCGACCGTGCCGTTTTGGGGTGTTCATCAAGATCTTCGAACCAAAGCCAACTTCACTTGCACGTGGTGCACCCTGCTGACTGACAAACGAAGCTCTGGCGAAAAGAGAGGTAGGGAGCGTAATTGTAAGCTACCCGACTGGGGAATGTACCTCCACCTCACAGAATACCGCAGCCAAATAACAATTCCCTTGAGGGTTGTTGTGTTCCTGTGAGTGAGTGAGGTCACCAGAAAAAAAGGCAGGAGATACTGAGTTGGCAGCGTGGGTGGCGGCGCGCAAGCAATACTTTATGTTGCAATTGTTAATATGGCTACGATAACCGCTTCACATCAGGCGGGCCGTATGCTTGTCTGCCACCCGAAGTAGTATAAAAAAAAATAGAAGCTCGCTGTTTTGTATTACTATAGGCTACAGTGATTACTTTCCATCGACCATCAGGTTTTTTATAGCTCTCGTGATAAATCAACCTACTTTGATTTCTGGGTGCACTGCTGATGAGCGTTGGGCCGTTGACAAAAACGGAGCCAAATCGTTGCACAAAGTCAGAAAATGCGACTTTGATAACCTAAAATTATCAATAAAACTGCTCTCTGACAAGAGCATAGGCTAGCTGCTATCACGTAGCATCCTGCGCTCTAAGGTCTCGAGCTTCTTGAGCCGTTCCTCTTCCGCTGCAGCAGATAATGCCGCTAACGCCATAGTTCGTGTAAAACACCGATTACAAGACACAAACATTCAATATTGCACTAACACACTATAGTAATAATAAAAGCCTTTATTCAGACATATTACATGAAATAAAAATAAAAATAACTTCTTCAACACATTTGTTGCATGTTTCCATTTAAATTGGCAGTATCAAGTCCACTTGTTTTTTTCCATCGATAACCATGCCTGTTTGCCTTTTATAGGCAAAGGCCTCCCCCAACTTTTTCCATTTTTGTCTATCCATTGCCGTTGTTGTCCAGCCTACACCTGCTGTAACCCTTATTTCATCGGCCCATCTTCGAAATGGCCTGCCTCTTTTCCTTTTCCTGTGTCCAGTAAACCAGTGCATTATTGTCTTTGACCATTTGTCTTTACCTCTAATGGTATGGCCTGCCCATTTCCATTTTAGTTTTCTTATTATTACTGTAACGTTGTTTGTTCTTTTCGTTTGTTCTATTATGGTTGAGTTCCTGATTCTATCTGATAGCTTTTTTCCCATCATGCTCCTTTCCATAGCGTTCTGGCAAGTATCCAGTTTCCTGTCATGGGTTTTATTAGTTGCCCACACACACAATACACTATAGTAGAAGGGTTTAAAGAGAGACGAACTTCTTAGCTTCCATGGATTCACCGTGCGGGTGCCAGGTCCATCGTGTGGCAGAGAGTGAAACCCCAAGTAGATCCCGAGACTTATGACACGGGTGTAGGTTTAAGGGGCCCCTTTCCGACGTACATCAACACTCACCTTCACTTCACTTGTGTTTCTCTCCCTGCCCTGCCAAATCTGGTATAAACCTGCTAATGCAGCTTTAGATACTCGTTCTAGTATAGAACTTACTGCACTTCTGGGCAAGCCAAGGTCTTTCAGCAGGTTATAGAGAGATTTTGCTGGTATACCTCTCGCTCCTACTTTTACATCGTATAGATTAACTACATAGCCGCTTTTTGTTAATTCGTTTAGGAGGTCATAATATTTGTACAAATAGAAACAAAAAATAAGTAATAACTAGCAAAAGTTGGTAGAAATACGAATATTCAGTTCAAACCGACCACAGTAAGGTAGACTGTTTCAACTGACAGTTCTCATTACCGGTGGATCTTCACCCATCGATATTCGTTTTTTCGGCGGTAACTACAAATGTCAAAGTCTAAGCATATCATTCATTCAAAGATCCCTCGAACACGTGTCACTGGTAAAGGAATTGAAGACCGGCGGACATCGTTTCACCGGTGCGACGATATCCGTTTAGTGGACGAACGGTGTCATTTTAGCCAAATGGTAATCGTATTCACGTTGCGCGGTAGACTCCCTGGACAGAGCAGTCACGGACTGTTTACGCGAACACCAATGAATAGGTCCACCACTGTACAGGATGACAAAGCCAGTCGTACTTTTCCTAGTATCAGGATCACCGGCAAAGTCTGCATCACAATACGCTCTCAAAGTTAAATCACTCCCTCTCAAATAAGTAATCCCATTCGAAACAGAGCTTTTTAAATACCTAAACAAATTTTTGATATTTAGAAAATCATTTAAGTTAGGATTCTCTTGAAATCGACTACAATACCCAACATGAAAAGCAAGATCTAAACGAGTTTTATTCACTAAATATAATAAAGAACCTATAAATGTCCTATAACGATGCACATCATCAATACTCCCTTTCCCCTCTTGATGTGTATCGATCAAAATATCCGGATAAACACTTTGTTTCAAATTCTCATAATTATATTTATTAATTAATGATTCTACATATGTTTTTTGATATATTTTTACAAAATTATCTCTAACATCTATATCAATACCAAGAAACTTTTCAACTTTATCAAACTTTCTCATTTCAAATTCTTTTTCTAATTTTGTTATTATATTATTTAATTCTAAAATATTATTTCCGATTAAAACTCCGTCATCAACATAAATTGCTAAATATATTTCTTTCTCTTTACAGAAAAACAAACAAGGATCTAATTTTAATTGTATAAAACCTAGCTTTTTTAAATATTCGGTTATCCTCTTGTTCCACATAAGTGGTGCTTGTTTCAGTCCATATAAACTCTTCTTTAATTTGCAAATTTTATTCTTACTATTTTCAATATTATAGCCTGTTGGTATTTCCATAAAAATTTCTTCTTCCAAATCTCCATATAAAAATGCTGTCTTCACATCAAATTGCTTCATCTTGTATCCTCTTTGAGCCGCAATTGCCAACAGTAAACGTATACTTGTAGTATTAACCACTGGACTATATGTTTCTTTATAATCAATATTATATTTCTGTAAGAAACCTCTTGCTACTAATCTAGCTTTATATTTTCCACCTGGTTTAATTGTAAAAATCCATTTACTTGTAATTATTTTTCTATTTTCTGCTTCTGACTTATTTACAATAACCCATGTCTTATTCTTTTCCAAAGAATCTTTTTCTTCATCAATGGCCTTTTGCCATAACAACTTCTCATCACCTTTAATTGCTTCACCATAAGTTAAAAACGAACTTTCTAAATCATAATCTTTCAATCTCTCTGGTAATCTTCTCTCTCTTTTAGGCAAAATTCTTCTAGGAATTTGTTCATTAATTATTTCATTTGCATCTTCAAATAGTTCATCATCTTCATCTTCATTTTCTTGAACATTTTCATTTAAAATCTCTGGCTCCACTATTTCATTTACACAAACACCATTATCATCTTCACTATTATTATTATTTAAAACCTCATCATTATTCTTTAAACTTTCTTCATTATTATTTAAAAATTCTTCATCATTATTAACCGCACTAATTCCATCACTATTTTCTAAATTATAATCATCGACAATATCTATCACTTGTGTATTCCCATCACTATTCGACCCTGCATGACTATATCTATAATTTCCCCTCTCAAAGTGAGAATCACTATCCACCGAACACTCATTAACATTTTCATCACAAAAAATTCTATATAAATCCATCATGTTATCACTCGAATTATATTCTTCTAAAAATTCAGTAACTTTTGTTTTATTATTATCAAATTTAACATCTCTAGAATAATCTATTTTTAAATTAATTGGATCCCAAATCTTATAACCGTTATTCGTATAACCAATTAATAAACCCTTATTGCACCTTGAATCTAATTTACTAACATTAGGTTTATTATTTTTAAAATAAACCAAAGAACCGAAAATATTTAAATGTTCTAAATTTGGAATTCTGTTGAACCACATTTCAGCCGGCGTTCTACTATTAATTCTATTCGAGCACCTATTAATTAAATATGCTGCAGTAAGTACCGCTTCACCCCATAATTGTTTTGGTAAACTCATATCAAATAGTAACGCTCTAGTCTTTTCAATAATTGTTCTATTTAATCGCTCAGATTTCCCATTAAGTTGGGGTGTATATGGTATATTATAATCTATATTAATTCCCCTTTCTTCAAAAAATTTCTTTAATCTATTACTAGAGTATTCTCCCCCATTATCGCATCTAAAAGTTTTAAGTTTAGTATTAAAATGATTTTCTGCCACATTAATATAATTAATTATTTTAGAATATGCTTCATCTTTTCTTTTAATGAGAAAAACTTTCATAAAGTGTGTGTAATCATCTAAAAATGTGATAAAATATTTATATCCGTCAAAAGTTGGAACCCCTATTGGCCCACAGATGTCGCTATGAACAATTTCTAATGGCTTTGTAGCCCTATGACGTTCTGTTTTGAAAGGTTTTCTACATAACTTGGATTGCGTGCAGACTTCGCAGATGTCCAAACTATCTTTAATATCAAGATTAATACCACGTACTAAGCCTTTAGTATTATTAATCGAGGAATGTCCTAATGCTCTATGCCAAAATTCCTCTTTTGATATTCTAGAAAAGTTGACTGACCTTGAATTTCCTATGTGGTTAACATACTCAATAGGAATTCTTACGTAGTACAGGTCGTCACTGCCCCTGGTCGCAGTAAGAAAGCAGACCCCATCATCGTAGACCTTACATTGGTTTCTGAAAAATTTTATTTCATAATTATAATCTGTCAGCTTCGGTATTGAAATAATATTTTTTATCATTTTTGGAACATATAGAACATCACTGAAGGTCCAATTGTTATTTCTACTGTACAGTTTTCCTACTTTATTAACAGTATGTATGTTACCATCAGCTGTTGCTATTCTATATTGTTTATTGCTTAAATTTTGTAAATATTTATCATTATTAATTATATGGTTACTTGCTCCAGAATCCATTATAAATTCAACTATTTCATGTGAACTGAATGTTAAAGATTTGACATTACTTACAGTACTTGATCCTCTATCTAAGCAGTATTTTGTATAATGTGAGTCATTCTTACAAATACTGCAGTTATTTTCTTCTTTGCAAGCTGTATGTTTATGTCCAATTCTTAAACATTTAAAACATTGTAGTGCATTTCCCTTGTATTCCATCCTGTTATGACCTGTTATAACAGAAATACTGTTTCTGCAAAATTTAGCAACATGTCCTTTCTTGCCACAGTTGTAACAGTCTTTAATATAAAATGTGTTGGCAGTTGTTTCACTTTCATCATTCTCCTTTCTGTCTTGATGATTCACCTCCACTAATATTCTTGAAATCAAATTATCTAAATTCCTATCTTGTTTTCCAGTTGATTGCCACGCCGTTCGAAAGTAGTCAAATTTTGTAGGTAAACAGCTTAATATTTTTGATATCACTTGCTGGTCTTCCATTTGAAAATCAAGGCTCCTAATTTTTGTTACTTTATTTTGCAGTTTACTAATGTCATTCATTATGTTTTCTGTAATTTTGAAATTATAAAATTCTTCCAATAAAGTGCAAATCTGTGTTTCTTTATTTCCCAAAAATAAATTATCTAATTTTGTAATCATATCCTTAGCGGTATCACATTCTATAATATGATTAATATATTTGTCGTGCAAACTATTAATAATTAGGTATTTTGCTTTATTGTCTTTCTTTGTACATACCTTTTCTTTTGATTCGGCAGTCAAAACATCATGCAAATCTTTAGCGTGTAAAAGAATAAGCATCTTTTTCTTCCATATGGTATAATCACAGTCACTGTTTAGTTTAGGATAAAAATCAGTTTTAAATTTCTCACCCATATTTTCGGAATCCATGTTAATTTATTAATATAAACTTTTAATCAAAAAAATATTTTTTGCAAGGCCCATGACCTGTTGCGGAATCACAACGTGTTGAGAGGGGTTTCCTTCAGGGTTGATTCACTATCACCTTTTGGGAACACACTGTCTAAAATGTTATTAAAAACTTTATCTTCTCATAATAAAATATATTTCATCAAAATAAAACTTAAAACAATAAAACCACAATCTACCACATATTTTTCCTTATACTTCTTGACAACTTCTTTTCAACTAAATTTTGTCAAACCCCAAACAAAATACATTCTCTTATTTTAAATTCAAATTCCTACAATGTCACTATATTTTTCAGCCATCAATAAAACCATAAACAATAAAACTAATTCTCCAACAAATTATACATAGAACAGAAGTAAATCTACATAAAAGCGATTCCGAGCAACACATAAACATAGGTATGGTTAAAATTTAGCGGGTCGGTTGGTTTATACATGCATGGTAGTGATTTTATAGTCCACGGCTCACTAAAATAACAAAGATCAGTGCCCAAGGTTCGTTTCTCTGATTTCTTTTGAAAATAAGAAATTATATTTTAAGGTATTCATTTGTTAGTTCGAACTCTTTGTACCTTAAAAGAAAGTCCATATCGCCCGGACTTGGCTAATTTAAGCATAAACAGGAAGCGTATTAAAAAGGTAGCAGATAATGAATGGGCAATGCGCACTATTATCTCTAACATTCAAGAGAATGTAGACAATAGCAAAAAAAAAAAAAAGAAAAGCATGCAGCGGAAACGCAAGAAAAAACATTAAATCTCAATACCTGCCTAGTTTTCTTTACAAAAAGTAATGATATCCCACCATAAACATAAATGTAAAAAAGGAGAGCCAAGTTCAATACAAAAATTATGCTTGTCTGTGGGCTTCGCCGCAAAAAGAATGGAGATCTAAATGAGTGCCAAGTTCTATGCAAAATCCAAATATGTATTTATAGGAAGAAAATAACATTAGGAAGAAAAATTAGGAAGAGTGATCATTCGGATTACAAATCGGTATGAAGAACAATTTCGAGTAAAAAACTTTACTTGAGCCAATATGGACCCTACTCGTATATGTCGATATACCTACCTACAATTGATTTAGATAAAGTATATCTTAATTTAAAAATAAAAGATCATGTTTGTTTTTGTTATAAAGCCGTGAACCCGTAGATATTATTATGTGAATTCCACAAGTGATAAACATGGAATGTGATTAAACAATATTGTGTAGTAAAAATATGATCAATTGGCACTATTCGACGGGTGTTGTGCTGGCGGTGTGCCACGAACCACGAGCGACGCGTGGACTCGTAGCGACCTTCTCGTGGGTTATTGATAACAGCTGTTGCCTGCCGGATATTACTGTTTAGCAGGCTTTCAATCTTCATAAGTACAATGTCGTACTTGTATTTGAAAAGGTGCTCGTGTACTTATTGGAATGTTTTGCATTTAAAAAATAGCATCATGCTCTCGAAACAACAGTTTGAAAATTGCAGTATATGAGGCAATTTCGTTGATAAATTATTAGCTTTTTTTAAATATACCTGTGGGCACATCCCAAGCGGGACTATTGTAAGCATGACAGACTCTGCTCATGATCTCGCTGAGTTGGCGGCCGCAGAACTTGACTGCCGAGGGCGCAGCGTCCGTCTGTAATTCCCACAGCAGTGCCGTCAGCACCGCTACCTGCACTGCCTGGTTCGCCAGCATGCTGTCAGCCTCGATTCACTAGAAATAAAACAACCTTGTTTCAAAACAATAAAAGAGAGTAGCGTGATAAAATAAGCATTAAGTTATGTATATTTAGCTAAAATTGAACTTTTTGCAGATTCGTGAAATTTATCAATGAATTTAATGTAAGTATTTTTTTTTTAATTTTGGCTAAGTGTAGGTATTTATTTTGTGACAATTAAAGATTGAACGATAAAATAACGTCCTTTTTGCGAACAGACCATTATTGTTTTTGCTGGCTTGTATTGGCTGGGCTATGCCTTAAATTCTAAAATAATATTAAAGCGCAGCTCGTTCCGCTATCAATTTTATATATTTTTTCACTTGAAATCAGCAGAAAATGGATGGACGTAGATCCGCAGAACTGATAAAATGTGTAGGTCATTGTAGCTAGAATGATGAAATATTCTGACTTCTACTCGTACGATTTTATTATTATCGCAAAAAATATTTTTTAAACAATTAAGTACATATATTAGATAAAATATGAATTGAATTATTATTACCTCCATTAGGTACATAAATGTTTAGAACTTGTATTCAATCGTTGGACTAAATGTGGATACTCAGTCGTTTTCCACTTTCCATGTAACGTGAGACGCGAATGTACGTAATTTGAGTAGCTTTTCGCTTTTATACAGAAGGGTAAGTGTAACACGATACGCCTCCGCCCAGTAGGACTAGGCTGCTCTTCATTTCCTAAGTGCATTACATTTAGTGAAATGCATTTCACCAATAATAAATTGTTTGTTTGATAATAGCTGTTCACTACTCGTGTCATTTATTTTATAATCATTCTGTGGGGTTCTCTAATATTTCTATATTAATATTAAAAATAGAGGTTTGTTTTTTGTTTGTAATGTATAAACTCGAAAAACTATTGAACCGATTTCAAAAATTTTTTCGCCTATAGAATGCTATATGACGCGAGTAACCTAGGCTATATTTTATTGGAATATACTTTAAAAAAATTGTACCTACTCATAACTGATTTTTCACGAGTATGGGGTATATATGTAACTAGCGACCCGCCCCGGCTTCGCACGGGTGCAATGCTGATACTAAATGTACTACAGAAGGTCTTTGCGCTTTGTCCTATCCAGTCCTTCCCCAGTTATAAGCACACGCCGCCGGCTCCGCGGCCGGTACCGCCACAGCCGTTATGTCCCTGCATTTTAAATGTGTAATATCTTCTAAACTATTCATTTAAATTACATGCTGTGAAGGGCCATATTGATCTATATTAAATGCGCAATGTATTTAAGGTACTTAATTGGATAAGGATTAATTCTGTATTGCTTAAAATCGCTTCGTAAATAAGGCATTATTTCTTGTAAAAAGCAAAGGATAAAATAACGGTTATTGTGTGTTACCACTAAGAGATAGACATATACCATCGCGAACTTTTTTGTAGACCATTTTAAGGTGAACAATACTGTACTACATTATTTTGATCTATCTCGTTGGGTTCAGCCAGCGTTTGCAATGAAAGAGCAAAAAAATGTGTTTATTTACGACATCACATTAGAAACCTCTAAATTATCAGTGTTTTTCTACTATGTTATGCATATATTATACATATAAACTTTCCAGTTGAATCACTCTATCTATTAAAAAAAACCGCATCATAATCCGTTGCGTAGTTTCAAAGATTCAAGCATACATGGGGACATAGGGACAGAGAAAGCGACTTTGTTTTATACTATGTAGTGATGAATGATTCACGAAGTCCAAATTAATTAGTTTAGACAATTAATAATTTTAATTAAAACAGAAAATCTGTTTCAGAATTGATAATATAATCAAAATGATTAACTAACTTCAGCTCTTGGTTGTGGTATATGTTGCTTGTTAGTGATGATATGCGACATATTATGGGTTCCATAATACTATTAGCCCTTATACGAATTACCACCTTCGGGCACAAAAAAATGCAGTGTGTAATGGAGATATGCTCGGACTGCTTGTCTTCGTGACAAACGCAGAAATGAGTATATCCGAAGTAGAGTTGCCATCATAGCTCTAATGACCAGGAGGTGGAAGTGGCAGATCTAATCTAAAGAAGTGGCAGATACTAAGCAGCGTTCTTGGTCGCCGGTAACATTCCACAGCCTTTCTGTTCTAGTGGAGTCACTTCTGCATGATTCTAGCAAGTCGGTGCATTGGTATACCAACTGCTTTAACTGCGTATACGTAGTTTATGTTAATACTAAGATTTACTGTTGTTCAGTACTCGAATGTTAGAAATGTATTAAGATTTTTATGAAAACATTATGTATAAGTATAATGTGTCTTTTTGAAATTTATTTTACACTAGCTGACTCGACAGACGTTGCCCTCTTATGAATATATATTATGAATATTTAATTCAAATTGGTTTCGCGACAGCGTGCTGTCAAATGATTGGCAGTTCTGTCAAACGCCATGAAACGTTATATTAGAAAAGTTAATATCTATGGTGATTCAGTTTTCTTAAATTTTCTAATATTCCGCTTTCTGTTTTTTTTTCTTTCGAACCTTCTCCTGACAATAACAAAAACAACAAAACAAGAATTAGCGAAATTGTTCCATCCATTCACGCGTGATGCCATGACATAGGGAAATAGACATTAATTTTTATAATATAGATTTGTTTGTTTGGAAATTTATTGAAAATATTCCTATATATCGGTGTATCTATCTATATATCTATGTATTACTAATATGTAATAATAAATGTAAAGTTTAGTAACCTTAAATGCTGAATAAATGTGAAGACGTTAAACAGCCGAACCAAGTGAAGATGACTTCACCTTCCTTGTTCATAAAAATGCAAATCAGCTTCTTCCTTTCGTTAAGTGCCGTTCCATCCATTCCAAGAATAGTGTAGGGTGGGTGCCACATTAAATCGTTTTGTTAAAATCATGGTGTGGTGACTGGTCCTGCCTGTTCAGTTTTACATCGAGGACATTCTATTTATAGCCAGAGGCTTGAACTCCTATTACTCATATTTATTTACCGACATTTAAGTACACAGTTATATGTTTATAACATAAAAAAGACGTATTGAGATTTATTCATATATTAATGAACAACCATTTTGAAGATAATATCTATATCTCTCTACATCTGAGGGGCAATTCTCGTGATTAAAATTGTAAAATTCAGTTTTCTGAATATGACCAAAAATGTATCAAACTAATAATGTTATTTGCCAACAATAATGATTAAGTAACGAAATCAAGTAAATATTTTTTAATTTCTGGGTATATTTTTGGGACCGATACGATGATATACCTACCTACCTATATATAAAATTGTTATGGAGGTAGCGAAGCCTAGGGTGTGAGTGAGGTTACGACTGCTTAATGAGGTTCTGGAGAAAGAGGTAGGGTTAGTCGACTCATTGGGAAGTACCTCCACATCATAGAAGATCACACTCAAATAACAATACTCTTGAGGATTTGTATTCCTGAGAGTGACTGAGGTTACCAGAAGTTTGGAGATACCGCGTCAGTAGCGGGAGTGTCTGAAGTATTGTTTCCATATTTTAGCATTCTAGTCAGTTGAGTCAATGAATTGAACCTTTAGTTTTTAATGAAACAAATAACTTGTTATCAAATACGTTTTGAACCCCAAAACACTACCCATATAAAGACAAAGTACGCGGGTACACAAAAAATAAATAGTGTGACAAAAAACTAATGTATAAAACAGTAAATCTTCATTGCAATTAAAGAAGTACGAGTTAATCGAATAAAGCACAGATCTAGGATTTCGAATAAAGTGATGGCACCAAACACATTCCAATACATACTTAATCGGCGAAGGTACTTCCCCAGTCGCGCTCGACAAGCTCTACCTCACTTTCGCCAGAGCCATGTTTGCTGGATGGCAGATTAATGCATATAAGTATTTTTCTTAGCAAATCTCGTGTAATATTTTTATTAAGCATACGTGCACCTATGTTATTTAATACTTGACCTGTATTACCTGTATTACATCAATTATCTAAAATTTTATATTATGTAATGTGATGTTATGAGAAAACAAGAACATAATTCAAACACACAAAAATATTATTGAAAGTGTACATGATGATTGTAAGTAATAACGTGACGTGATAATTACATGCAAGAAAAGACATCAAGTTACAATGTTGACGCGTTTCTCCCGTAATGCGTGTAAAACCACAACAAGCGTGTGTAGTTCTCCAGAATTACCGGTATTAGTATACCGGTGTCGTTGAGGACATTAGAATTTGATACGAGTAGTGTCTCGGCAGCAGTGAGTCGGTCACACGTAGGGCGCGTGCACAGGCGCCGACGGACGCCGGCGGCCGGTCGTCGCCGCACCAAGCGTCATCAGCCGAACCACGAACTGAGTTACGTCCGCGCCGCCGCCCGCGTTTCTCACTCGTTATTTGTGCTTTCGATTGAATAATTACGTGGTTCTCGGACTCGATCTGCAGACTTGCTACTTTGGCTAGCTTATACATTACGTTGTAGGTCTGAAGAGTTTGTTTGTGGATGCGATAAATAACAATAGTTACCTATGCATGTCGTGTGTTTGCCCTTTGTGCATTTGATATTGTTCGACTCGGGCTCTACTTGCACTACGTGATCAAAATAAGTAACACTGATTGTTTTGGTCTAGTAGTAGGTACTTATGTTAGAATTGCAGCAGTCGTTAGAGTACGTTTCTACCAGAGAGGTCTCCAGAGATGATGAAGTACGTTGTTACCGAGAGACGTGTCTGATTTACATCAATAATATAATTTGACGAGCTCGGTAGTCGAATGGTTAACAATGGCCACTTTGACTCCGAGGTCGCAGGTTCGATTCCCGCACAAGACAAACATTTGTGTGCAAGAACATGTCTGTTTGTCTTGGTCTGGGTGTTTTCTATGTATTATAAGTATGTATTTACAAAAAAAAAAATGTACTTAAGTACATTTATCAGTTCTCTAGTACCCATAACACAAGCTTTGCGCTTAATTTGGGACTAGATGGCGCTGTGTAAGTTGTCCTGAAATATTTATTTATTTTATTTATTTATTTAATTTTAAAGAAGCAGAGCTGGGTTTTATCCGCTCCGCTACACTCATTTACTATAGACGAAGAAGAAACATATAGCTTCGTAACTTTCGTAGCTTAGCTGTATGTAACTGTAATGAGACTAAATCATTATAGTTTAGCTCTACCTTGTATGTTTCTTGGATTAAGGCAGCTTATAATATCAGCTTGCTAGGATCGAGTGGTATTTGTTAAAAATTGTATTCGATTCTGTAATAATTTACGTGAGTGTTATTCTGTCTTGTGTGACTAGGTTCAAAAGTCATAACATAAGAATGGTAAAAAAAACTTATGTATTTACAACTTATAATGGGAAATATGAAAAAACCTATAAACTTTGGCAAGTTTCTTGCAGCGATAGATACTTCTTTGCCAATAGATTTTGAAATGGTGGTAGATTAAAAGTTTAAAACCGTTGAGAAGGAAAATAAAATAATGTAAACATGCATACAAATTTACGTCCAAGAAAGACTACGTCAAGTTTAAGAAATGGAATGAAGTTGATTATTTTATCATAGTGCCTTGGCATAGTGGTTCAGTGTTCAAAGAGGAGAAGGCAAAACTATTTTTGTAGTTATTTTTTCTTACTGTAAACTATGTAAAATATGAGACGAAATTTATTAAATAAAAACAAATTTATTAAAATATATAATTATAACTAATAATGTAGAAGCTTATGGAGATCTGCAAAAATATAATTGAAGGTGTAACCAGATTTGTCATGGAACAATTTGGTTACTAAAATACAATCTAATATTTTAAAGTAAAAAAAATCTTGATTGACATTTAAATGCAAATGGCTAATAAAAATACTATTTACCTACATGTTATAATTAAATATAAAGACGTGCTACAATTTGCTAATACAAAACAAATGAAAATATTTACAGTTACATAAAAAAGAACTAATAATATATTTAAACATGCGGCTTAAATTTTTAATAATTCTTTGGCATCTGGAACTGGAACTTCCTGGAAAGATATAGAAATAGATCTTATACTTAATAGGTCTATTTCTATTTCTTTCCAGGAAGTTTTATAGGACCGGAAATAAAAGGGTCGGAACTCAGTAAAGGTAAGTAGTATTACTGTGGTATTACTTGAACTGAGGTAAAAGTCTGTTAATTAATTTGTGATGGTATTTGTGACGACGCGTGTCATTTTTCGGGTAAAATCTCCTCTGAACAGTCCATCCGTCCGTTCGTCCGGTCCATTTCAGTTTCATGAATTTACTCTACTTGTCTACTTTATTTTATTTTCTCAATATGGCACACAAATGATTACAAACAATAAGTACAGTATTACCGAGTACTTCTAAATTTCCTCTCTAGCGTGGACTTCAGAATTCTTATAAATGTGTTATAATAGAACATAGAAGTTACTAAGATATAATATTGACACAGAAAAATGTGTCCATAGTTAACTATATACACTTCGTTACATTTTGCAAATGCAGACATCCTTACCTACCAAAATTGAAAAAGTGTTATATACAGTTAATAAGTAAAGAAAGAATTAGATTTGATGACATGTTTACAGTACTTACACGAGAATATGAATCCAATGTACTGTAAATTGGTTGTAATAAATTCTTGTTTTCATTTTATTTGAAAATTAACAATAATATCTACCTTATAGTTGGGTGGATACTGGATATAGACACAGTGCTAAAAACTGTATTGTAAATGAGTCCTCCCGGTTCGTAGAAATATGGGTTGTTAAAAAATAAATGAAACGTCGGGTCGGCCGACCATGTTATTTAGATTAAATTGGTTATTTGACCCTATGTAACGATGGTATATCATCAGTCAGTCTAAAAGATTTATTTTAAACTTGTGATTCTGTTTGGTACATGTTTTAGGTCTTTCATATTTGATTTTTGTTTTAAGTACACGTACCTAGTAGATAATATTTTCTAGTCTACAAGAAATAAACACTACTAGAAGTCCTGCCTGCAGGTGCGATGTTGTAAAAAAATATTTTTTTTACAACATCGCACCTGCAGAATTAGAGACTTAATGCATTTTTTTTAAGAGTTAGAGTTTTTATAACTCTAAATGCCAGATCAGAAATCGAAACGCCGCGCCGTAGAATATCTTTGGACGAATTCTAATGAGTAGTGTAACTCGAGATCTTAAAAAAGTTCTTTATAATTCTAAAGGTGCTCCAGTTTATGACAATGATTCACATCATTGTCATAAACTGGAGGATCGTCTTTTATATAGACATTTTGTTCAGATTTTTGTTGAAACAAAAAAAAAAGTTTTAAACAGTGCATGAGCATTAAAGTAATTACAAAATAATATCATTACAAACTCTAATTCTGATTGGGGCTTACGCACGCTGGTATTAATTTGGATCTAATAGACACGTTAAAGCAAACAGGTTCAACTTCATTACATTGTTTGTACCCAGTATTAACTTATTTATAAATCTAACGAGATTGTAATCTCTCAGATTCCGAGAAGTTTTTCCGCTTTCCACATGCGTGGGTTTCTAACCTACGCAACTTTCAAACTTAACTCTATGTGACACGCATTTATTACACGTAGTTAGGAAATTGACGTTGTGAAAAATTCTCCTGTCGTGTCATTTATCCAGAATCGACAAATCCACTTTTATGTATCGCTTTTAAGTGTCGGAATAATAACAGAATTCTGTGTCTGTACCTAGGTAGACTGTTCAAATACTTTTCTTTATAAAACTAAGGTCGCAAACAAGCATACGACCTGCTTGTTGGTAAGCAGTCATCGCAGCCTATGGACACCAGATGTGTTACTCAGTCGTTGCCTGTAAAAACTCCTTCACGCTTTTCTCGAAGAAAAACCAGCTCAGTCTCTTAGGAAAACTTAGGCAGGTAATTCATTCCACAAGCTGAGAGTTCGTGTATATTATTAAATGGTTGGCTTGATAATTATCTGTATTTATCTGAATTTATCAACAACCAATACGAATGGATAGTTACGATTAAGTATTAGTCGATGTTATTGAAGATCGATTATAACTTACTTTTACGTAAGAGGTCCATAAAATATATTTAATCCAAGCATGGATTAATTTTATTCGTTGTAGAAACTTCCACGTAGCTTAAGGGAGACAATCGGTTTGGAGAAGAGCAAAAAAAGGCTTACCTTGGGAGTCGGGCTTCGGCCCTCGGGCCTCATGGCAACAAGGGCACACGGCCACACGGCAGACGGCGGCGGGGGCAGATGAAGGTAACAAAAGATAAATTAAGAGTTTGCGGGGTCAAGTGTATCGTCGGCTAACCCAATTGGCGAATGGCGGCGGCGGTCAGTGGCTTTTGCCGTAACGATATTAGGCCTTAGGTTATTTTTTGCAAATGTAATATTTAGTTTATCTTCTATGACCGAGAATAGGTAGGTTAATCCTAAACTTAAAAGAACCTAGACTCTTAAGTCTAGCATAATAAGAGCCTATTTTAGGTTTAGGTTTACAGAAATAACATTGTAATTTTTTTAGAATTTTATTACTTATAAAAAACCTAAAGAAATAATGATAATAACAATTTGACGAGCTCGGTGGTCATATGGCCACTTTGACTCCGAGGTCGAGGGTTCGATTCTCGTATAAAACAAATATTTGTGTATGTAAATGAACATGTATGTTTGTCTTCGTCTGGATATTTTCTATGTATTATCATTTCATAGTTACCTTTTTACGGTGTATCGTATTATAAACACAATCTTTCGGTTTGTTGCGCACCGAAAACAGTAGTTTCTGAGAAAATGACGTTTACATGAAAATAAATATTGCTATATAACTCTCGAGCATCCGATTACGATGAAACTTGATCATTAAGTACGTGTTTATTTAATTTACAAGATTCATAATAACTGACCTGGTTTTGATTGCGAAAATCCAAGTTTAGCTTAGATTAGAGGTACCTAGCTACAATTATGTTAGGCATAGCCGGTTGAGAACTAAAGTAGGTAGGTACTAATGTTCTTGACCTAGCTTGTCACTAACGTAAACAGAAATCCGATTTTCGGATTTTAAAAAAATCGATTTGAATCGGTTTCAGTTTAGGTGGTAGAGCCCCAGATTTGTATCGTTAAGCAGTGTTTAAGAAATCATCAATAATTTGGCAAAAGATCAAAACCGCAATTTCATGGTTGCGAACCGTACAATCGCCGTTTTGATCTTTTACATACGACTAGATATACCTACGATATTTATAACATAAACCTTGACGATTGTTGTGATCTAGGACAGAGTAGAAAGGTGTTTAATAGTAGGCTAATAGATCAGTAAAGTCCTAGCTGCTATTATTTTTTGCTAATTACACTGCATAACGTTGCCTATCCTAGTGAGTCTGCTATAGTGACATGCCTGCCTGCCCTAAGCCGTAGTTGCAGCTTAGCGTGCTACATTTTATTAAATACGTTTAAATTAATTGGTTTTAATTCATTATTCATTCTTATCGGGCAAATCTGTAATTTTTGAAGTGAAAACTTCTTTAACGGCGTTGTGTACTTTTTGGGATGGGTAAAAAATGTTAAACTCGGGTCAGGACACGTGAACTGATCGAAAATTCGTAAGACGGAGGGAGAGTAGACCGCCGGCGCGGCGTAAGAGAGGAAGTAATAACCCCCTCTCTTTCTACCGCTCGGCGAAAATGTATGCCTGCTCCTGCTGTTTATTTTTAATGTAATATAAATTGTCATGTATGAGTACGATATCGCAATAAATGAATATTGTATTTTACCACATAAATGATAGTACTGTTATACTGATAAATAAAGCAATTCGTGCGAAATTATTTCCTAACCATTCCAAAATATTCAAAAATGAACAACGCTAATGTTCAAGTTTTCACTTCTGCCGGCACTCCTGGAGTGCAACCCGTTTTTTTTTCTCTTTGAACGTAATCAAACCAAATTGTTTCGCAATACAGAAAAAAACTAATGTAGTTTTCCTTACTAGTGTAGATAAAACACGGCCTGCAGAAAAAGAGGCCCACTCATATTTTCATACTAGAATATCGATCAACGCTTCGCAACTTTCCTATGCTATATCAATATTTAAACTGTATATAATACGATGAAATTGTGTGATAACTATTTCTTTCTTCGAATCAGTGATTTGTACATTGCAGCGAAAATTGTTTGCGTATGAAACAATTTCATTCAATAAGTGTAAATGAAGTGAGCGCAAAATTGTCATAAGTATTTTTTTTTTGCACAAAACAAAAAAAGCCAATTTAGTCACAAAAAATAAAGAATTGCTTTAAGCATTTTTTCGCCGCAAAATAGGGGCAGGCGCCCTACCTCCTAAGCTGAAGTCATCTACTATCCAGTATTTTGATCCGAAAAATAGATCTTACGTTTAAGTTATTAACAAACATCTTCAGCTAAGTCGATAGGGCTTCAGGGTTTCTACCAGCTAAGCTACATGTACCATAAATCTAAGCCGAAGTTTGATTTTCGCAATCAAAACATCCGATGGGAATCGGCTTCAGCTTAGGCGGTAGCGTCCCCGGTTTGATCGCCGCTTCTAATAGTAGCTTGGCTATCGCCTATGACTTCACGAGTGCGATATAAGCCTTTTACACGAAAACTGGACTTGTAGTATTCTGATAAAGCGAGGATAAAGCATTTATAGGCCCAGCCCCCTTACCACCATCTCTTATTGCGATTCACTAACTGAATAAAATATAATAAAATATTTCAAATGTAATAGAGTATATATTCATTGGTATGAATAAGCGTTCTATTCAGTTATTGAATCGCAATAAGAGATGGTAGTAAGGGGGCTGGCCGAGCTATAATGGCGATGTTTTGACATTACATATTTTATTTCACGAATAACGTAACTACTTTTTTTATAAGTACTTAATACATGTTTTCATAAGGCCCGTGAAAATATTATTATTCAAATTTAAAAAAACAAGCATTTTGTAAGAAATAGAATATTTAAGTGTTACACTCTTACAAAACAAAAGATCACAAAGAGGACTATTAGCACTTATATCGATCAGCATTAGTAAGACAAATTTAAGGTTATTTGCTCTTAAACAATGTCATTATTAGTCACATTTAAGCTTGTTTGTCCGTATTCGCTGGGTGCGAAATAGGAGGTCGGAGAACCACGAATCGATCACCCGTGGCCAAAAAAGGAACTTTCGGCAGACCAACTTATTTTTTTTACTAGCGAAATTTACGTAGGTAGGTATCTAAAAATAAACAAACATGTCACGATACGTGCTGCGTAGTTAAAAGCAAGAACAAAGGCAAAAACAGTGATCACAAATTCTTAAATTCTATAAATTTCTACAAGCAAGTCGGAAACGAGAACAACGAATGAAATGGATAATCGCTGTCAAGAGGAAAAACTACGTATAACCTATAAAGCAACATTTTTAATATTATATTTTGTATGTTGTAGGGAGTAGTACGTTACAATGGTTAAGTTACCATAATTTATATGTCGCTTTATTTCAGTGCCAATGGACCGCCATGGTACCCAAAGCCACATGACAGGATTTGCAGTGCGCACTTCATTGGAGGCGAAAAAGCTGATGAACAGAACAGTCCTTCTTACATCCCAAGAATATTTCCTGGTATACTCACCTCTGCCAGGGGTAATGCAAATCTAGCCATGTCACGATACAAACGATACATGGAAAGCAGTAACAATAATGAAAAAAATACAGCAAATGTACCTGATATTGTTTACGAATCAAGTAGGTACATTTGAAATAATGGAAAATACTCATAGCACAAATATTGACAAAGAATGCCAAATTGAAATACTTATTGTCGAGTGTTGAAAATGAAGGAAATACATTCATTTGTAACAGATATATATATATATTTAAAGAAATATGCGACTCTGAAGTTCAAACTGAAATATCAAGCAATTCGAAGATTATTAAGTATGATAAGAAGACGAAACACCAGGGATGTAATACTATTGAAAAGCTCATCTAGCAACCATATCAGAGAATAAATATTTTACTGGGTTTCGATTAATTAGCGAAGATGAGGAACTCATTGATCTCGCTGGTGACCCTTGACAATTTTCGTTTTTTATTAAAACGAACAGTAACAAGTATATGATTGCCAAAGAAGATAGACTTCTTATTTTTCTGATGAAAATGAAACTAGGTGGGCAAAAAGGTCCGTGTGTACTACCTGAAATGTTTAATTTTGTCATTTTAGACAGGAAATAAAAAAAGGTCTACGTTTTTATCGACACTATAGATTTACATAATCGAATAAAATAAATGTAAATTACGACTTTTCATTAAAATAGGCTACTTGACAGCGTTTAAAAATTGTATAAATTATTTAACAATATCGTAAAATACACAAAACTATAAAGATCTGCAAACTTTCATTCTAATATCTTCCGTTCGACTTATTTTAGGGCCGATCAAAGTTTGGCGAGAAAGCCCATTTTAAAAGCATTTTAAAAGTATGAAATTATTAAAAAAAAATATTTCCATTGGAGATACATTATAATACTATAACTTTTATTATGATACCTAAGTACATAAACGAAATATTTAACATAGCTGTCGTACAAATTTCGGATTTGATGCATACAAAACTGTGACGTCATAGTTCAGTAGCCTTTTGTATGGAGCGTTTTCGGGAAAGTGCCTGTTAGCGTAATATTTAGCGGTCATGTCTCGCAGTCTGCTATTACAATCTAATGTTATGATTCATACGATACGACATTTGCGAGAATCTCCTGCCAATTACAGCTAAACAAGAGACACGTAATCCATTAGAAGCATCATTTCATTATTACAATGGATTCGAGAAAATGGCTCGTAGCTGGGACGGAACCGATCATATTCAGATGATAACGACAGGGTATCAGGTGAAGAGACGCCCTCCCTGGGGTCACAAATTTGCAGGGGTCACTCACTGGCTCACAGGTGTTTACTCGTGTCGTGTCTGCAGTCGAATAGTCGCTTTTGACCTCAACTAAAATCGAATTACAGTTGACCTGTCACAGTTCAAGCACCTATGTAAGTGACCTGTGCGAGTGATACCGGCGGTGATTGGTTTGTAAAATATCATTCATTAACAGAATCCGCAGGTAGATTGTAGTAAAAAGAATCATTACTGGATATAGGCATGTGTTACAAATAATAAGTACCTACTTATAGAGATGCAATAGTGCACAGCAATTACATCAAATTTATGTCTGTCCGGTACCGAGTTATAAAGCCGGGCAATAAATTCGGAACGCATTGGTTTCGTCTACATTTCTACGAATTTCCATCGCCAATGGTATATAATTGTATCTACGTTTTACGATCGCCGTGCCTCATGTGCGAAAGTAATAAAACTGTACTACACAAGAAATCATTAGTGCCAGACAAAAATACCTTTGATTCTGAGTGATTTTCTGGAATCTCGTTTACCGTGCCGTTGGTGCTGGTGAATGCTGTATGTAAAAATTGTACAAATAACTTTATCAAAAAATGTGCCTATATTAGTCAATTGTGGTTTTAAATAAATTGTTAAGAACGTGTTTCTGTGTAAATCTGAAAATATTTTTTTTTCCCCACCCACCACGACCTCTCGATGACCGGTCGAGTGCTCTTCCAACTGATTAAATAATAATTATTTAATAAGTTTGGTGATATCAAAAAATAGCCGAATTTCATCTTTTTTTTTCTATACTACGTCGGGTGGCAGACAAGCATACGGCCCGCCTGATGTGAAGCGGTTACCGTAGCCATATTAACGCTCGCAACATAAAATATCACTCGCGCGCCGCCACCCCCGCTGCCATCGCAGCATCTCCTTCCTTTCTGGTGACCTCACTCACTCGCAGGAACACAACAGCCCTCGAGGGAACCGTTATTTGGCTGCGGTATTCTGTGAGGTGGAGGTACATTCCCCAGTCGGGTAGCTTACAATTACGCTCCCTACCTCTCTTTTCGCCAGAGCTTCGTTTGTCAGTCAGCAGGGTGCACCGCGTGCAGGTGAAGTTGGCTTTGGTTCAAAGATGTTGATGAACCACTTACACACCAAAATCTGTAACGATAGACTGCTATGCCTTGTTTAGTACTGTAATACTACGTAGTACTATTACTTATACTGTGGTAATACTTAATAGGTAGATGGTGCCACACTGCGACTGCACAGCAAAATATATCTAAAATGCAAAAAATTCGTCACCATCACAAACCTTCCTGGTAGCTCAGTTGGGAGAGCACTCGACCGGTCATCGAGAGGTCGTGGGTTCAAATCCCACCTAGGCGGAGGAGGTCAATTTTTCCATTTTTAAAATATGACGAGCTCGGTGGTCGAATTGTTAGCAATTGCCTCTTTGACTCCGAAGTCGCGGGTTCGATTCCCGCATAAGACAAACGTTTGTGTGCATGAACATTTCTGTTTGTCTTGGTCTGGGTGTTTTATACATATATATTATAGGTACGTATTTACAAAAAAACCGGACAAGTACGAGTCGGACTCGCCCACCTAGGGTTCCGTAGGTACGTAGTATCACTATTAAATTTGATATTTTTCATTATAAATAAGAAATAATGCGTCGACAAAAATAAATAAAATATATTTTGCAATGTGTACATCAAGCCCTTTCATATGATACCCCATTTGAACTAGTAGTTTTAATTTGAAATTTTGACACCCTATAAAAAATATAGACCCCCTATTTTTTAAGATCTATTTACAAATGTATAGTTTTGAGATTTATTCCTGTACTTGTAGTCTATAAAGATGTTACTTGCTAAATTTCATAGTTCTAGGTCTACGGGAAGTACCCTATAGGTTTTGATTCCCTTGAGTGTGTCGAAATATGCGTTTTTTGCTGAAGCTTGCCTTAGCAGTTTGATTTTTTTACTACTTCATGGGACCGTAGACCTGAGTATACAGTTCAAATTTCAGCTTGATACCTCCACGCATTCTCGACATAGAAATTCTTGACAGACAGACAGACAGACAGACAGACGGACAACAAAGTGATCTTATAAGGGTTCCGTTTTTCCTTTTGAGGTACGGAACCCTAAAAACAAAATTTTTTTTAAGTACATTTATCAGTTGTCTGTCTGTAAGTACCCTTATCACAAGCTTTGCTTTCTTAAAGACTCGTCTGGAATACCCTTGGTAGATACTATCTATCTCGATAATAAATATTCCTGGACAATTTACACAGCGCCAGCTAGTCCCAAATTAAGCAATTTGGGACTAGCTGGCGCTGTGTAAATAAATGAATAAATATTCCTGGACAATTTATTCATTTATATTCAGTTAGCCGAAATCAACTATTTAAATAATAACCTAGGTGCGAGATAGATAATATCTACCAAGGGTATTCCAGACGAGTCTTTAAGAAAATGATGGTCTCCGGTGACGCAGATGTACCTACAGGATGTATAATAAAGATTAGTTTTCCTTGTGTGATAGACGAAGTAGTGTCAAAAATGACACATTTGACCTTTGTCAAAGTGGTTCTAGCATGTTCCAAGATATTCCGATAACTTTAGAAAATATAAATTATGAATGTTGGTCCGTTATAAATATACTATCATAGTTATAAATATAATATCATCATCATCATCATCAGGTCCATTTTAGTCTCCACTACAGGAGCACGACCCTCTCTCGTCCGTCCTAGACGGAAGGAGGATTTGGCCTATACTCCCCACGCTGGCCAAACGGGTTGGGGAGGCCTGATAGATATTTGATAATGTATTTCCCTTAGTCGCCTTGTACGACATCCACGGGAAGAAACGGAGTGATTCTATTATAGTCTGCCGGAAACCACCCGGCCAAATATAATATACCGACATATTTTCAATCTTTGAAATTTTAATATCAATATTTTTATGGGAAAGGTCAAGGTTACTCGGCGAGGGATGTGGTGACGTATGCTCTGGGTATATCTCTGTGATAAGATCCGAAAGGAGGATATTCCCCGTGGAATGAAAGTAAGTAATATAGATCTAAGCATGAAGTGGCAGTGGGCTCGCCGCATAATTCGTTGTAGTTACTACGTACAGTAAGTAATACTACTACGTACAGTATGGCCACTCTCTGCCGCTCTCTCGTGTCGACCTCACCTCCCCTCTTAGACGAATCTGGAATAGTTTGTTTAGCGCCGCACGCATCCATGCTCGTTCACGCTGTGCATAGACGTCATTGTGTATGTAGTTGTTACCGACTCGACATTTGTATGGAGTCGCCGGGGTGTAGTAATAGTATGCGATTAAATATCCATATTTAGAGTTTCACCGCGACTACGCGTTACGAGCTACGAAATTGACAAATTTTGTTGTTATAGCAATAAGTTAGTATAAATAGTTACGTGTAACACATCATGCTAGGTACCTACTATAATTAGGAGTTTTACTCTTCGACCACCAACTCCTATCATGTTATATTAGCAATGGTACATTATATTGTACATTACATTACTTTACATTATATTGTACATTACATTGTACATTGTACTGAGTTTTTTGACTAAACAGCAATGAATATATCATGGAGTATCTTTTACTACAAGCATTTATTTTGCACACCATGTGTATTAAATGTATTTAAAGTGGATCCTAGGCCTTGACTGCCGTTAGGGGTCACATCGCGTGACCGGACTGCTGATACTAAAAATAATCGTAGTAAAGGTCAGACACTCGTGTTGAAAAAATATAGGTACCTACACATGTTACCCAAAATATTGCTGTCAGACGATTTTTTCATAGTATTATTCATTGGCTAACTACTAACATATCAATTTCGAGATGTTATACAGTATTTCTGCATGTTCTTTTTCTTTGCCAACACTTATTTATCCCACTGCTAGGATACGGATCTCCCCTCAAGCGAAGGGGTTTAGAGATGGACTCATACTCTACGCTGTTCAACTGCGGGTTGGCGGAGGCCATTGTTTTCAACCCGCATATAGGCCACTGACTTGGCTTAACGACTGTCACCTAGCGACAACAGCCGGGGCCAACGGCTTAACGTGCCTTCCGAAGCATGGAGGAGCTCGAGATAAATAAACCCATCCATGGACAGACTACGGCCGATGTTGATTAACTTGTGTGTTCGATTAGACTGACACGCGCAACGACACCATCTTCTTTACGTTCTTTATTAAGCTGATAGTGAACGTTAAAAATCCACTACTAACACTAGTAACTTAAAATTTATTGTTTATATTATGTCTAATTAATAATAACAATAAATTTTAAGTTACTAGTGTTAGTATAATAATATTAATATAATGTCTTTTTTTAAATATTATGTATTATCAATTATGTAAACAACAACCATATGCACGAAAACGGCAAGTACGATGAGATTCAGCGTGTATGTCAAGTATTTCTGAGGCGACTTTTGATGGAGGATCAATATCGATTCGGCGATAAATACGTAACGAGGTAGAGTCTTGCAGCCTCGTCCGTTAATTCATTGATTTATAGACAAAACACGATACTTCTAGCTCATATTTAATATCAATGACAACTTGTTTGATTTTTTTTTTGATGTGCAAAGATTCTAATATTATAGCATTTTTATTTTTAATTAGATGAAATGCTTGGATTGTCAAGAATGTACAAAGTTTTATGTCATTAAGTTATAACTAAATAAGCATTTCATTCCTGCTAAATGATTATCCAACTATGATAATTAAAACATTTTTTTTTTTTTTTTTTTTTTTTTATACTACGTTGGGTGGCAGACAAGCATACGGACCGCCTGATGTGAAGCAGCCACCGTAGCCATATTAACGCTCGCAACACAAAACATCGCTCGCGCGCCGCCACCCCCGCTGCCATCGCAGCATCTCCTTCCTTTCTGGTGACCTCACTCACTCGCAGGAACACAACAGTCCTCAAGGAAACCGTTATTTGGCTGCGGTATTCTGTGAGGTGGAGGTACATTCCCCAGTCGGGTAGCTTACAATTACGCTCCCTACCTCTCTTTACGCCAGAGCTTCGTTTGTCAGTCAGCAGGGTGCACCGCGTGCAGGTGAAGTTGGCTTTGATTCAAAGATGTTGATGAACCACTTACACCCCAAATTACATTACATTGTTCCCGAGGTGATTTTTCCGAGATACCTAGATAGATTTGAAATATAACAGATAAGAACATAATGTTACTATCATCAGAATTATCTGCTCTACATATAGCCACAAAGTTTTGTGCATTTCTGAGAGTTTTGAGTTTGAGTTGAAGATACGCGTACATACGTCGTTTTTATTATCGATATCGAGATATTTAAATCTCGTTTAGCCATTTATTATTAAATTCGGAACACAAGAGATTGTACTTTTGTTTATCATTGAACATCACTACTCGTACATACACATTCACCCTACACACATACATACACATCACAATCTACGTCCTTGTTTTTTTCTGGATAGATCTCATTGAGTCTAGAAGAATCGGTTGTACGTAGGTTTGGTAAATCCTATCCTATGTCTTTTAATTGTTTTAAGTTAGAAACATGATTTTTTTATTATTCCAGAAGACGTATTTATAACACTGGACTGGAAAACACGGGGAATCAGTGTGAATGGCGAGTACATCTCACACCTTCGGTTTGCCGACGACGTGGCCATAATGGCTGAATTGCTGGAAGATCTTGGTCGAATGAAGACCGATCTCAATACTGCATTTCAATCCGTTGGGCTGAGGATGAATTTCGACAAAACGAAAGTCATGTACAACGATTTTGTCATAGTAGTAGTCGTAGAGCATGCTGCTATTGAAGTGGTTAAAGACTATGTCTAACAAAGCTTGACTGGGGTAATTTCAACAAAGAGATCGATAGACGCATTTGATTGGGCGGGCAGCTTTTGGAAAGCTTCGGCACTTCGCCTCACAGATACCCCCATGCTTGAAGACTAAAGCCTTCAACCAGCGCGTCTGCCCTGCAATGACCTATGGTGCAGAGACTTGGACACTGAACATCGGACTGTTGCACAGGCTAAAGATGGAGAGGGCTATGCTCGGAGTTTCTTTGATGCATCGAATCCGGAACGAAGAAATTCGTCGAATAAAGTTGTCGACATAGCCTTCAGAGTTTGCAAGCTGAAGTGGTCATGGACAGGTCACATCTACCGAGTACGTGATGGCTGATAGTGAAGGCAGGTATTAATTAGCGTGAGGCCGCGTGTCCATAATGAGAATGGGGACAGTGACACTTTAGTCAAATTAGGTAGTTACTTTTAATCATCTTTTAAAACAACAATTTCGTATGAAAAACGTACTAAAACCCAGTTTATTACGTTAGAGTATTTTTCTGCTTGAACTGTACTAGTGTTTTTTAGTGTTATTGATTTAAACTCACCATTCTGTGTCATAGTAGGTACCCAATCGCTGGCGGCATTGCCCCTCTGTATGATGGCTATCGTCAGCCTTTGAGCAAAGTAACCGCCAGCTCTCGGGATCCCGAGGCCAGTACTAATCGCGTCGAGATGTCCTTAATGTTTTTGTGTCGGACGACCATGGTCCCATTATGGTCTCCACTGCGAGCGCCGCAAACTCGTAGTGAGAGACAAGATTACGATATTTGCGACGCTTGAGTATCTGAGCGTCTTCGGCTGCTGCTCCAGCTTCAGTGCCTGTGCCCTATATATTCGACGGTGCGAGGGTATCCACGCAAATGGCCTCCCATATTAATCACCGCCCTAATCTCCACGGCACCAGTGTAGCACCATCAGAACACTTACCGTCATCCGTCATGCACATCCCACAAGGTTCAAAGGAACGGGTATACCAGCAGTGCCAAGGGCATGACGGATAAAGTGATTAATGGTGTCATGGCGGTAAATGCGACTTTTTTATTACACGAGAGACCATAGTGGCCATATTGGTTCAGGCTATTTTCTTATATGAGACGGGCAAACGAGCACGTGGGTCACCTGATGGAAAACAATCACCGCCGCCCATGTGATCAGCAACACCAAGGGGTCTCCTTCCTTCCTTTCTTTCTTTCTAGTGTCCTCACTCACTCGCAGGAACACAACAACTCTCAAGGGAATTGTTACTTGGCTGCGGTATTCTGTGAGGTACTTCACCAGTCGGGAGCCTAAAAAATACGCTATGCCCTACTCTCTTTTCGCCAGAGCCTCGTTTGTCAGTCAGCAGAATGCACCACGTGCAGGCGAGGTTGGCTTTCTAGATAAGTATGTATTGTTTTATGGTTTCAAGGAACGTGAAGATATTTTTAAAGGATCCACAATGCGTGGCTGATAATTCTGGAGTTGCTCGTGCCCATGGCTCCCACAAGCATAATACTGCTTTTAACCAGGTGGGTATTATTCTTGTTTTACACTTTAGTAGTAAGTATAAAAAAAAAGTTGCTTACAATCTTATATGAAGTAGGTACATAATTAGGAGGTCTCTCTAATACAAATTTTGCACTTCGTGAGTCATTTGAGCTGCTCTTTTCCTCGTTGGTAAATACTAATTTTGTAAAGGCAGTTTGAACAATTACATGTTTTGCAAAGTTTTGTAAACAACTACTTACTTCTGTATGTAAGTATAGTTGTTTGAGTCAGGTTTGTCACGTCCGGTTGTTTTTGACCGAGGATGTAACGAAAAATATAAATGACGTTTTATTGTTTATGTATGTATGGTATGGTACCTACAGCTAAGATCATGCCAAGGTTGTAAGTTAGGACTCTGTACCAGAGGTCCTATCGGCTAAGCTAAATCCGATTATCTTCGGTTTGTTTGATTGCGTTAATCAAAGTTCAACTTAGATTTATGGTACTTGTGTTTAGCTTAGCTGGTAGTAGCGTCAGCTGGTAGTAGCTTAGCTGGAGCTCTAACTAACTACCTACCTAATTAGCTGAACTAAGCTGAAGATGTTTGTCAATAACTTAAACGTAAGACCTATTTTTCCTGTCAAAATATTCGAAGGTAAGGCTTCGGGTTCGGCGATAGAGTCCCTAATAGTACCATTTTTTTGATTACGTAACAAGAGTTCCCAAATACCATTGCAAGTCCCACGTCAGTTAAATAGCTTGACGTGTTGAGTTGTACGTGGTTGTGTAATACTATATTTTTGAAATATTTTACTGTCACAATAGACAAAATGTTATATCCTATTAATATTACGATAAATGTAAAGGTTTATTTGAATGTTTGTAACTCAATGATGAAAAGCTGACTTGGGTGTAATTTTGAGACAAAGATATTCATATTTTCTAACCTGGATTAAAATGGGATGCTTTTTATTGAGGAACTCGATGGCATTTTTGCGTTAAGTTAAGCATCGTCGACCGTGCCTGTCTATGAATGGGTATATTTATCTCGAGTTCCTCAATGCTTCCAAGGGCACGTTAATCCGTCTGTCCCGGTTAGACCACAGATCGGTTGTGTATTAGATGTCAAGCCAAGTCGATTAAGGGGAACCCTTCGATTAAAGGGAGACCCATATTATCCCTGTAGTGGCATAAATACGAGTAGCGAGTAGATGTCGATGACTTTTATCTCGGTAATTTGTTAACGCGGTCGAAGCCATAGTTAGAAGAAGTCTGTAATAGGTGGTAAAGAAGCAGTGTGTTTATGAGAGTTCATGGTAAGCCAGAGTCTAACATGACATCTGCTTTCTACTTTGAAAGAAAAAATAGTCGAAACATTTTTCTCCATTTACGGTATACTGCCTATTGATTGAAAATATAAATACTTCATCTAATTAAAATTAAAAAACTATTTACATAATATCAAAATTAATTGTTAAATAAGTGTCAATTATTATTATGCTGTCAAATAAACTTGTTATATCTCATTTTTAGGGTTCTGTACCCAAAAAAAAATTTTTAGTGCTGGCAAAAATGGAAATGTACATGTGTATCGATTTCAAAAGTTTTTGAGGCTACATGCTAGGAATATATTATTGTACTCACAATATTTGAAAATTTTGCTGAAAAGTACTAAGTAGAAATCGTGATATGAAAATTCTTATTATTTACCTTAACAAATGCTAGTAGACGATAGGTGTTTACGTCTTCGGATAGCGTGTCGAGAGAAGTCGCCGGCTGCAACCAGTCGCCGGAGCAGAACACCGCGATCACTGCGAAGGGCGAGTGTGTCGCGACCGTGCTACGCTATGGGCGCCGAGTCCGCCGGCTTTGCTCACGCTGTCGCCGGCGCGAGCAGCGCGCACGCTTATAACGGAGGATGGGCGGCGCGCGCGCAGCAACGCCGACACGCCCCGCGCCGCGCTCCGCCCCCCTCGCGCCCTTTCCAAACTTGGGATTCGATTGCCCAGGATGGACCTCTTGGAAACTATTACCGTGGCTTTAGCAACTTTTTTGTAAGGCTCTACGATCATACTTTGTAGGTCACTGCGTACGTACGAGTTGGAATACCGTAGTATGTAGACAGCTAAGTTAGATATCATCATTCAGTTTTTTTTAATAACATCAAATACCTTCCAATTTTTGGTTCATCCTAGTTCATTCGTAGCTGGGGCACATATCGGATAAATATGTCCTGACTTCTTAGATTTCTGATTATTGTTTTGTTTATCAATTTAATTAAATATCTTTGTTGTAATTGTTAGATGCTGTGAGCATAGCAAATATCTAATAATGATTACACTATTTACGTTATATCTACACTATTATTGTAATGAGTTTACTATTATGTAATATAATTGTAAGATAGAGTCGCAACTACCGAAGCTAGAATTACCACATTACAAAATATCGGTTGGAAGTTTTTATAGGGTTGGTAATAAAACCTTGTCTTATCATTTGAAATTTTGTAGAATAAAGGCTCTTTAATATAATTCTTTAATCAGCATTTAACAAAATTCATCAGTTACGAGCATATAACAGGGTTTGAAAGTTTGTTTGGTGAAAGCAATTTTTGTTCGAGTATTCATTAACGTAGAGTCTAAATTACCGATGGTAAAGCTACGAAATGAAGTTTGTATGATCGAAGCGTAGGTAAAAACAATGTCATCTGATTTTAAATTAATTTAATTAAATTAATAAATAAACGTGCAGCATTTATCTAGTAGATAACCAAAGGGGGTTGAAGGTTTGTGACGTGGAAATATTTTTTGTTAAATAATTGTGCACACATAGTTAATTTATCTGAAATGTAACACTTACTTGCTTACTTCTTCCTACGGCTACAACTATTTGTTGGTCTTGGCCCCCTCAACGACATTCTTCAATTTCGGTCGGTCTCTGGCCTGGCCTACGAGAGGATTTTTTTGCACATATTCCGCAATTCCTCCTCTACGTAAACTTTAGACTATTCCTTGGGTATACCGTCTACCCCTGGGTATTTTCTGTAGTGGAACCCAATTGAAGACGGTTTTAACTGCTTTTGGTGTTATCCATTCTTTCCAAGTGTCCCGCCTATTGCTTTTGTGGCTACCAAAACCAGACGATCGTTTTTTTCTGAATCTGTGACTTCAGTCCAACGTTCATCATGATCTCGCACTGGTCTGAAAAGTAGAAAGCATACTGCTCAATAAAAATAATGTAAAAGGTATTTTCGCTTTAATGACAATTCAACAGTTAATATTTGTAAAAATATGAAATTTGGACTGTTTCGACTTGAAGTTGAAGAGAAGAAATGCAAAAATTTGGAAAATGAGAAGGGCAGTAGAAAAAGATAGAGGAAATAAAGTGGAAGTAGAAAAAATGAGACAAAACAGTAAAAGAGCAGTAATAAATACGAAGTTTAGACATCATGGAAATACTTAAACTTTGGAAGAGGAGAAATGGAAAAGAAGGCAGAAAAGGAGAAGCACTTAATTGTAACTGTATGGCGGTATGCGGTATGAATATTGTATGAAATGGGAAGAAACAGGATTAATAAGCAAAAACGGCTACTAATTTAGAACTTAAACTGCAATGTTGTGCTTCTGGTTCAATGAGGTCACAAGGAAGTAAAGGGTTGTTGCGTTGGCAGCGGGGGTAGTGGCGCGCAAACGATATAATTTCATATTGAGAGTACAGCAACAAATTGTCAGACAAATTAATTAATAATTTAAAATAATAATATTCTAGGAAAGTTTCTCTAGAAAAAAATATAATTTCTCTATACCAACATAATTTAGAGTACATAGTGATGATATTGCCGGCCGCGTAGCTCGTAGCACTTTCGTAAAGGTGTAGCTTTGGTGTGGAATCCTGAAGAGTTAAGTTTTTTATTACTGCCCCACGTGGGAAATAAGGGTACAGCCCGCCTGATATGAAGCGGTAACAGCAGCGTATAGTATTTTTATTACTAATGAAATGGTAATAAGCCAATGCGTTTAAATATTTATTCACAAGATTGATCCGGCGGGATACCACTTATAGCACTTATGCATTTGTTTTGTGCAATAAATGCTCTATTTACTTTCGTCCTATAACCTCTATAGGTAGGGCTTATCCGTAGCGTAAGGTAGACTTGATGGTAATAATAACAGTTTTGTCGTTAGTTGCATTTTTCACTTTATTGTGAGCATAAATTATTGATTTATGCGTCTGCTTAGATTTTCTACGTGTAATTTCCAATTTAAATGGTCTTAAAGTTACGCCTAAAAATTGGGTGTTATTTTCTTTATTTTATCAACGGTACAGCCAAAGAGTTCCATTTTCAAATGTTGTAATTACTTTTTAAATATTGTCTATGTAAGTGGCCAGTTCCGGGAACTTTTAGCACAGTTTAAGTAATAATACTTGGTATAAGTAATAGTACATACTAACGTACTCTTAGTGTGACCTTTGTATAACACAGATGGTAGTGATAAGACATAGTGTACAAGGGCGGACTTATCCCTATAAGGGATCTCTTCCAGTCAACCTTTGAGTGCCTGAAAGAAAACTGTGAATTGGCGGCGAAGAAAATAAATAATTATATATTATAGGTACGTAACATAAAAATGACAAAACATTCATCTAAAACGTAAGAATATCATTTGTACATACGTGGATATTATGATATAGATAATTCTATATATTATATGTAGATCAAACACTACGAATTTACTTGAGCTCATATTCATGTCGGATTTGCTGAGGCAGAATTGAGCGTGAAAAAGAATTTGTTAAGTCGTGTCTTGAAAAAGTCAATAGAGGATGACAGTCGTAACTCTAGAGATAATGAGTCACATAGTCGCGCAGCCTGGACCTAAAAAGAATCAAATTTATTAATTTATGGGCAGAAAATTTTACAATCGTCTTAATAAGTGAAGACACGCGACTGTTTGCGAAAGTTTGCGATTAATTGCATTGACTTGTGAGCTCCATGATAGCGTTAGGTCCAGTATAATACCTAAGTTTTTTACCGTCGACTAGTAAGGTATAATAGAGCCGTTAATACAACATCAGGGAAACTTACTGCTCGAGATCTAGACACAAAGTGGGGGCTACCTATTACTACTGCTTGAGATTTCGCTGCATTAATTTTGAAACCGAAATTCTCGACCCACTTTGCAATGGTGGTGGAATTTACTATGTTGATAGCATTTGAGACATTTCCTAGAGAGGCAGCGGTATATATTTGTAAATCGTCAGCATACATATGAAAAGATGACTTTTGATTGTTTTATTTACATCATTTTAATGGTCAATTATTGATTTTTTTTTAATTTCACTGTAGTTATAAGTATATATGACTTGTCACTTTAGTTGGCATTTATGTAGAGTGGGAATAAAATCAGCCCTAGCACACGTCCGGCACGTCATATCTATTTACTTCAAATTTCGAATATTCGTTAATTTTTTGAACTTTTATTAACGACTACACATTGACGTCAGTTAGGCAGATAAGAGAATCCACAGTAATACAGGACCTCTTATTTGTTACAACTCGAGCTTTTGCAATAACTGGTTATGAGACACAAAGTCAAATGCTTTTAACAAGTCGAAGAATAGTCCAGCCCCCTTACCACCAACTCTTATTGCGATTCAATAACTGAATAGATTGCTTAGTCATACCAATGAATAAGCGACTCTATTTCAAATTGAATAGAATCGCTTATTCATTGGTATTAATAAGCATTCTATTCAGTTATTGAATCGCAATAAGAGTTGGTGGTAAGGGGGCTGTAGTCAGATGATTATTATTAGTATTCGTCAAAATCCTATCCAGCCCCCTTACCACCATCTCTTATTGCGATTCAATAACTGAATAGAATGCTTATTCATACCAAGGAATAAGCGACTCTATTTCGTTTGAAATAGAGTCGCTTATTCATTGGTGACTCTATTCCATTTGAAATAAATCAAATGGAATAGAGTCGCGTAAATAAATCAGATGGTGGTAAGGGGGCCGATGAGTAAAGATGGCAAGTATTTTCGATTTACGTTTTTGGAAACCGAAATGATCCTTGTTTATGATGTTCAATTTGCTGAAAAATTATAATATTCATTGAGTGGAGCGAGCGAGCGACCGGAACGCTTATATGCGCCGAAAAGTCATTCTTGGAAATGAATAGGCTCCAAAACCACTGAACCGATTTTGATGAAACTTGTCACAATTAAAGACCTCGACATGCTTGAGGTTTGTGTCGAAAAAAATTGAGATCGATAATGTGCTTGAGGAATAATCATCAAATACATTTTCCATTGAAATCAATGAAAACATACACAACAAAGCCAACTTCACCTGCACGCGGTGCACCCTGCTGACTGACAAACAAAGCTCTGGCGAAAAGAGAGGTAGGTAGCGTAATTACAAGCTACCCGACTGGGGAATGTATCTCCACCTCACAGACTACCGCAGCCAAATAACAATTCCCTTGAGGGTTATTGTGTTCCTGCGAGTGAGTGAGGTCACCAGAAAGGAAGGAGATGCTGCGTTGGCAGCGGGGGTGGCGGCGCGCGAGCGATATTTTATGTTGCGTTGCGTAACCGCTTCACGTCAGGCGGGTCTTTTGCTTGTGTGTCATCCTTCGTAGTATAAAAAAAACATCTTTTTTGTGCAAAGGTTTCACTATGAATGACTTTAATAGGTCTGGCAACGATCCTGTAAAGAATGAGTTTTTATATTAATTAGATTAGCCAGGACAGGAACCAACCAACCAACTTTGAAACACACTCCTCTTATCTTAAAGATGTGGTATTATTGTTATTTTTATACTAGGTTGGGTGGCAGACAAGCATGCCCATGCAAGGCCTGCCTGATGTGAAGCGGTTACCGTAGCCATATTAACCCTCGCAATTTGAGATATCGCTCGTGCGGCGCCATCTCCGCTGCAAGCCGTAGAAACTTCTTCCTTCATAATTACTTTTTAGGTTTCCGTACCCGAAGGGTAAAAAGGAACCCTATTACCCCTGCTATTACTAAGGCTCAGCTGTCCGTCCGTCCGTCCGTCTGTCACCAGGCTGTATCTCATGAACCGCGACAGTTAGACAGTTGAAATTTTCACAGATGATGTATTTCTTTTGCCGCTATAACAACAAATACTAAAAAACATAATAAAATAAATATTTAAGGGAGCTCCCATACAACAAACGTAATTTTTTTTGCTCGTTTTTATTCGCAATTGATAACGGCAATAGGTATACACTTGAAATACTCGCATAATATTTAGTTATATATTCACTGTAAAAATGAATAATTAAATAAAAATAAAACAAATATTTAAGGGGGGCTCCCATACAACAAACGTGATTTTCTTGCCGTTTTTCTAGATAATGGTACGGAACCCTTCGTGCGGGAGTCCGACTCCCACTTGGCCGGTTTTATTTTACCTCGTTTTCGGACACAGTAGACAGGAGTTAAAACATGGAGTTACATAGAGTCATGTTTGCAGAGTATGTCTGTTGTGTATTATTTGTATTTAATTTTGATTGATTTGATGTCAGCTTATTAAAATAGTCATATCAATATAATAGTAATTAAATGGAGTAGCTATACCTATCTATTGGATTTGTTATCAATATATTGTTAATTAACAATAGATTTTATTTTTGTTGGCTCAATGTCCATTTTGAAAGAGGACCTACATTTCTGGCACGTTTCTACTCAAAATCCATGCAAGCGTTTTGTAAATCCGCTAACAGTAAATTACATTGTTCAAGTAAGTACGTATTCCAAGTACTCGCAAAGTATGGTAAACGGTACTTAGTAACCAAGATAGGCAAGTTGTAGTCCAATAGTGCCAGGTTACTAGATCATATGGTCGCGAGTATCAACTTTCGCTTAACCGATTACTGAGTCAATTACTGTCGTAATTGAAAGGATTTGTCTTCACAAGGTAGCCATTTATACCTAATCAACAGTGGCAAAACTACACCCCGGCCACTGTATACAACAACATGCTATCCGCTCTTACAACGTATTTCGCAGCTAAAGGTTGGCTGGAAGAGATTTAGAGATAAGCTCGCCTGTATCTTCTTTTTTTCTTTTTTTATACTACGTTCTGTGGCAGACAAGCATACGGCCCGCCTGATTTGTAGCGGTTGCCGTAGCTATATTAACGCTCGCAACATAAAATATCGAAATATCGCTCGCGCGCCGCCACCCCCGCTGCCAACTCAGCATCTCCTTCCTTTCTGGTGACCTGGTCACTCACTCGCAGGAACACAACAACCCTCAAGGGATTTGTTATTTGGCTGCGGTATCCTGTGAGGTGGAGGTAGGTACATTCCTTAGTCGGGTAGCTTACAATTACGCTCCCTACCTCTCTTTTCGCCAGAGCTTCGTTTGTCAGTCAGCAGGGTGCACCGCGTGCAGGTGAAGTTGACTTTGGTTCAAAGGTGTTGATGAACCACTTACACCCCAATCTATCTAAAATCTATGTAATCTAAAATCTATGTAAGACAAGCCCGGTGGTCGAATGGTTAGCAATGGCCACTTTGACTCCGAGGTTGCGGGTTCGATTCCCGCACAAGACAAATATTTGTGTGCATGAACATGTCTGTTTGTCTTGGTCTGGGTATTTTCTATCATATGTATGTATTTACAAAAAAAAAAATTAAATATTATATCAGTTATCTACGAGTAGTACCCATAGTACAAGCTTTGCTTAGTTTGGGACTGGATGGCCGTGTGTAATTTGTCCAGGAATATTTATTTATTTATGTAAGTATCTGGAAAAATCGCAATCCATGGAATCGTCATTTGATCCTTTAGATGTGCGTACTCAGTTAGAGCTTAGTAACGATAATCAAGTAACTGAGAAATAAAATATTGGAAGCATTCAATTTGAGTAGTAGGTAATATTAATTAACGTTAGCTGAAGAGGTTACCGTTCATCAACGACGTAGAATGATTCAGATTAAATATGTGATTATTGTAAATATTTAAGTATATGATTTTTTAAATTTCTGATCAGGTTAAAATTAATGCGATTATATTCTATGATGGTTTTTATGAAAGTCTAGTTTTACAAAACAAACGGAGTCAATCCAGCCCGTAGTTTAAATGTTATCATTTTATTCCATGATTCCTTACAATTTTACAACCTTGCATTCGTCCCACTGTGCGACGTAGTATAAAAAAGTTGTTTTCCTGTAGGTATATTCATTTATTATTTAAATTGTGCAAAAAAAGCATATGTAAATATATACAGTAGGTAGTTTGTTTAGCTGTTATAAGAAATATGACTCTACCTTTTTCTTTGAAATGGAGAAATTCGACGGAGACTCAAAATCGTCAACGTAGTTCTCAAAATCAGTATGTTGAAGTGGTAGAGGGTCGGCAACATCTGCCGAGTTAACGATAGCAAATGGGGGAGGAAAGACCTGCAGTGGAGGCCGGGTATGGGGCGACGAAGTGTTCCCTCTAAATTAACCGATAATCTCAAAAAAGATGACATAAGCAGAGCATTGCATATGGTGGAAAGTATTGATCGCAAGACAGGCGATCTGTAAGTTTCTCGTTTTGAAAGTACTCGGCTTGGAGATATTTGTTAAGGGGTATCATTTAAGCTATCGCCAATTTAATTAGTTTTGTGTTTCTTAACTAATAGGGTTTGCCCGCAAAATAATAGATTTGTCACCAAAATGTAGTCACCAAACAATATAAAATCGATTCCACAATAAATCACCTAAAATCATGGAGATGTAGGGTCTAGTACCAAATAAATGTTTTTGTATGTGTTATATTGTCAATTATTAATAATTAAGCTTACTTGGACCACATCATTCATCATCTAGGTTGACTAGTATTTCCGATGACAGGACACAAGAAAACCCTAACCTAACTAAAAATCAACTCAATTCTAACCAAAACATGATTTATTACATTGACCAAGTATTGGTAAGTCTCGTCAGTGAATATGACGCCAATTCAACCAAGTATTGGTAAGACTCGTCAGTGAATATTAGCCATTTTTTCATTAAATTAAGGAGCTGATGTACTTATTTGGTGACAGATCTATTATTTTGATGATCAAACGAATTAAATGATACTAATAGTTTGTTAAGCTGATGATTTATATTTAGAGCCAGTTTTGATTAAAATGATGACTAATATATTTCTTGGGGATAGATATTATTATTAGGGTACTGCAGATTAGTGACACATCTAAACTTAGGTGACAGAAAATATTGTTCCCTTTGTTAAAAACTGTTTTGAAAGTTCTTAACTTGAAGAACTTTAAAAATGGTTCTTCTTAATAAATATCTCTATCTATTGTGAACAATGCTTTCCACGAGATGCAATTCTCTGCTTTCCTCGTCCTTTCCGTACTTATTAAGGAAAACCATTTTGAAAGTTCCTAACGTGAAACCCTAAAAATGCATACGAAGTCGCTTTATAATAAAATTTATTACCGAATGATTGTTCTACTAATATAGATACGAAAGATTATGAAGATTAAAGCATGGCTATTTGTTGGTTTTACATATATGTTTTGGAATAACATACTTTTTATTTTGGTGCTCGACTTATTCTCACTTCAATATCGCTGTGTCTGTGCTCTACCTCTCTTTCTTCAGTAGGTACATGGTTAGTTAATTTGTAAAGTTGACTATCGTTAGAGTTTGGCTTTATAACTTACAAAACTTAAGAATATTATAAAGTTATGAGTTACTCATCATCATCATCATCATAATCAGGCCATTTTAGTCTCCACCACAGGAGCACGACCCTCTCTCGTCCGTCCCAGACAGAAGGAGGATTTGGCCTACACTCCCCACGCTGGCCAGACGGGTTGAGGAGGCTTGATCGATGTTTTATAATGTATTTCCCTTAGTCGCCTTGTACGACATCCACGGGAAGAGACAGAGTGATTCTATTCTAGTCTACCGGAAACCACACGGCTAGAGTTGATGAGTTACACGCGTAGCTTATTTATTTATTAAAATATATGCTCATCTTAATTTTTTTAAGAAAATCAGAAAGTTATGATATACGGTATAGGTAGTGTTCCGGACTCTTTAGTGGGTAGCCTCACGACTGGGCACCGACAAAGAACTAACTGAGACTGACAAGATTGAAAAGAGAATGGAAGGACAAATGACAATCGACGAGGGGAATGGTGGGGGGGGGGGGGGGGGTAACAAACCGAAATGTAAATAAATATTTATTTCAATTTATAAAGTCGTGGATATAAATTAGTTGATATACGAGTAAACGAGTGTCTTTACAGGTAGGTACGGTCAGTGGTAGACCGTGGTTTCGTAGTTCTTGGGTGAAATGATATGGACGTCCGCGTCCTTTGGTTGACAAGATTATGATGATTATTAGTTATAATAAATGGCCTATAAGCCAAATAAGTTAAGATCGATCCGTGCAGTTTTAGCCCTGCGGTGATGGATAACCCACGTAAGTCAGTTTTCCTATACATAACAATTTCCTGTCTCCGATACACAGAGACAGGAATTGTCCTGTTTTCATAAATTATTTATGTACTCTATGTGGATTTCCTCTAAGCCCGATTTAGGTTTCCTTAATAAACATTCATAATATACATATAACAAAACAATGGTCTTTGATATCTTGTTTACAACATCAATTGAATGACAATTTAGGAACAAATGAAAAAAAAAAAAATAGACTAAACAAACAAACAAACAAATATTCCTGGACAAATTACACATTTCCATCTAGTCCTAAACTAGGCAAAGCTTGTATTACCTATATAACTCGAACAATACTTATATTTTTTTGAAAATACGTAGGTACATATAATACATAGAAAACACCTAGACCAAGATAAATGCACATGTTCCATGAGCACCTTTGTATACGTGCAACAGTGTATGTAGATGTCCTAAGCTTAACTGCAATATTCATCCCATCCTACTATAGTATTATTTTATCTGGCCGTGTGGTTTCCGGCAGACTAGAATAGAATCACTCCGTTTCTTCCCGTGGATGTCGTACAAGGCGACTAAGGACATTATAAAACATCGATCTCAAGGCCAATTCTCGTAATTTTTCTACGAACGCAGATTGAAAGTTGACCGAATCGAGATTGAATTGTGAATTGACTAAAATTATATACTTGATTTCATTAATTAATTATTATCAATTCTTGTTGTTGGCAATGTAACATTCTTAGTTTGTTTAATTTTCACTCATATTTCGATATAATCCCGCTTAATTTAATTTTGAAGTTACAGATTGTGTTACGAGAATACCAAATGTGACATTTGTGAGATCGAGACTGAATCGAAACTGAATTTTGACAAAAACTAAAGAACCCGACTGCCTTTCTGTGTAATTTGCAAATGAAAAACCCCTAAAACAAGAAAACATGTAGCAGTTAACTCAAAATTTAAAATCAAAATACCATCTGTTTACCTTGATAATGCCTTAGCGGCGAAATCGGTCGGTAAAATTAAATATAATTATGTGGAACAGTACAAGTGTTTTATTATAACATTATGATAATAATGTTCCACCAAGTGCCAACAATCAACAGTATCACTTAATTTAAGTTTTTCAATTAAATGGTTGTGAATATCGACAGCCATTTCATTAATAGGTACGCCTATATTAAGGTGGATGGACCATGGAAGGCCACTCTAACAAATAAACAGTTATTATTCGTTTATTTACTGGATAAATGAAGCAAACAAATTATAAAGTAACAGTTTGTTTTATTATGTATACGTAGGCAACATTTTTTTTTAATTGCAGATTTAATCACTATTTATTTATCTTAAATTTTGTGAAACTCTTCCAAATGGCCTTGCTAGGAACAAGGCTCCATACAAGGCCAATATGATAAATCAGTCGATTAAATTAAAATTAACTTTGTGACAATCTATATATCTGCTTATACTTAAACTACATGAAAAGGTGTTTCACTAAAACGAAACATTAAATGCTTACTATAATATATTAATTTATAAAATAGTCAACGAACATTACTTGAACACAATAGTATAACTAAGAATATGCTAATGGAAATGTTTTAAAAATAATGCTAATGAGTATTATATCGATAACAAATAATACTCATTAGCATTATTTTTTATTGCCAATACGTTTATAATGAAATTATAAAATAATTAAACTGACTTTATCACCTTACAAGGACCCCGTCCCTTGTAAGGCCAAAATATTTAAAATAATCTTTCCAGTGTGAGTTAAAAAGTTGAATGACCCTTATTTATTAATATTATAAACATATACATCGTTTTAACTTTCCCAATGCGAACTAAAAAGTATTAACATTTTCGTGATTTCTAGATGTAATAAGGTCAATGTGCCCTAGTAAGGCCAATCGTCAAATTGTTGATCGGCCTTACAAGGAACCATTGACTTTTCTAGAAACACTATCTACCGATATTTTAACTGAAATGGAAAAAAAGTATTTTTTTCTTATTGTATACCATAGAAAACCCTTATCTATATATATATAAATCAATGCCACTTTTCGTTGTAATTTTATAACTCAAGAATGGGCTCACATATCCAAACCAAATGTTTAGGGATTATTCGAACTATTTAATAGATGGTTTAGGTCAAGTTTGCACAAAATCGGTAGAGCGGTTCTTCATTTATCATATTTTTTGTAACAATTGAATTCAATAAATGGCGGATCATTTTGTTAATGGGGATTTTGCTGTTAAATTGAAACTTTTTTCAGATGGGGATTGTGCTGTCAAATTGAAACTTTTTTCAGTGTTGACAGTACAAGCATGTTGTTATGTCATTCATGCGGTCATTTCATTTTGGACGTGCTTCGACTTTATGTTGCCTGTTCCAGAGTCGTTTGTTTATTTATGCTCAAAATGGAAAAACAAAAAATATTGTTTATCCAAATGTTTTGGATTAAGTTTTAAAATAGCTAGCAATTTTTTTTATTATTATTTTACTTTATACGTAGCGAAGCACGTACCGGGCCGCTAGTATGTATATATATTCAGAGTAAGAAAAAAGAGAATAGTGGTTATTTACTTAAAAACTTACATTTTCCTGTAAACGAAAATTATAATTTTAATCTCGATGAGCGAACTTGACGAAGCGAGGGACCCCACGGACAAAATAGTGAAGCGAGCGACTCGCCACCGCGTCTGTGTGCTTGATTTCGTTGGGTAATGGTGTGAATAGAAGGAATTTGTCATCAATAGCAATAACTGCGACTTTTTAATAATTGGCCTTCAAAGGAGCATGGCCTTCCATGGTCCACCCACCTTATAGCATTTGAAAGGGGTATAGTTTTTAATTTTTTAGCTTCTTCCGGAGTTATCATAATATGGAGGTAAAATGAGTCTTTCCGCAATAGTATGGGGCTTAGATTCCCTCGCGACTCGCAGTGCTTCTAAGTAGGATGCATGAAGTGCTCTCATTACGGCTGGATATTTTTATAGCAACTTATTGATTTTTCAAAACAAGTGACTTACGCTCGAAGAATTCTAGCGGTTTGCCTTGTAAAGACACAGGGGTGTCTGGTTTCCAAATGCCGGAGTAATTTTAAAGGTTTCATGCTTTCCGCAGATAGGAGTTGAAAATAAACAACACATTGTGGCTTGTCATTCAATGCAATAAATCCATATTTCAAATATGTGTCGTTGTATAACCTGTTCTTTTTCTCTCCACCGTTTCACCAGACGTAGAAGGAGCATTTCGTTTTGTCACATATTTGTCCATTTTAATTTAACTTTTTAACCCACTTTTTACTGTTTTCTATTTATAAAAATTGAACTTTAGCTCAGCTGGTAGAAACCCTAGAGCTCTCTCTACTAAGCTAAAGATGTTTGTCAATAATTTTAAGCTAAGACCTATTTATGGAATCAAAAAATCCGGTGATAATCGGCTTCAGCTTCGGCGGTAGGGCCCATGTCAAACTAGTGTGTGTTAGGTCGCAACAATGGTTGACGCCAAGTGTCATCAAATATATCTTTATTGTACATAAAGAACATATATATATATATATATATTCATATAAAATAAAACTAACAGAATTTTAAGAATATGTACAAAGGTTTCTTTATTTGCCATTGAATCCTTGTGGGCACTTAGATTAGACATGACTTACACGTATTTTTAAATGAAAACGGTGGCGACATAACATAAAATTTTAAATAAGTATTTAGTTAGTCGTAGAAAAATCTGTGCTGAATCATTTCCTCACATCTTTGTTGATCAACTTTATAACAAGCCTAAGTTTAACATAGAACAAACTAGTTTATCTTAAAATCTTGGTAAGTTTTTCTTCGGGTAGACTTGGCTATTAAATATCAGAATTTTTTTTAACACCGGAGGCGCGGCGGGGTGAGTTTAACCCACACGAAATTAGTTTGTTCTAGTTAGAAGATTAAAACTTTGTAGTCAGTTAAACGGATCGTCATCCCTTTATTACGTACTAGCTGACCTGGCGAACTCGTACCGCCTAACATCAATGAATATCGTGTTACTTATTAGCTGAATTAAATTTATGATTTTATGGAAGTAATACAACTAATATATATAAAATAAATATTAAGTTCAGTACTTTATTAAGATAATAACACAAAAAAATTACAAAAATCAACTATGTCAATCGATTTAATTTAAGGTAAAATTAAAATAATTTTTAAAACAAATCATAGACAACATCCGCGACGTAAAAGTGAGACCAATCGATTTGTCATTTTTTTAAATTAAGTCTTTTGTTATTTCTGAACGCACCAATAAATATTTCAATCCTTTGTCAACTGACACATTTGTACATATGGGAAAATGTTTTTCTTCTATTTTATTTTTTCGTCAATTTTTCAATTTTTAGGTTTCCGTAGTAAACAAGGAACCCTTATAGTTTCGCCATGTCCGTCTGTCTGTCCGTCCGCTTTGAGTATTAATCGACTCAAAGGTCCGTCCGTCCGTCAGCGGCCTAGCTCAGAGACGCTTGATACTAGAAAGCTGTAGTTTGGCATGTAGACACATATGTATTAACTATGCTGACAATGTGGTAGAATAAAATTTTGAAAAATATTTTTTTTCGGGGTACCTCCCCTACACGTAAAATGGGGATGAATTGTTTTCTTCTGCACCTACCCCATGGTGTGGGGTGTCGTTGGATAGGTCTTTTAGAATCATTGGGAGTTACGAAACTGTTATTTTTAGAAATGTGAAAAAAATCGTGAAGTAGTCCATATAGTGAATTTAAAAGGAAAACTATCACGCTAAGTAGACTTTACAAGTTACTGAGTAATAGCCGACGAACTTATAAAATGTATTGCAAGACGAATAGAATTCTCGTACCGAAACACGCCGTTCGATATTGAACCTTACGACGCAGAGATAAGGTCCTCACACCTGACAGATAATATCGCTCACGACCTAATAAGTTTTTAGGAACATTGGGGATTTACTTTCAAGGATATTTTTAAACTGGTAAGGCCTTGACGTCCTTGATGTACATTGAACATATTTGTCAGAAATAAGGGTTTGAAATTATCTATATAAATATGCCCATTGATAATAAAATTATCGTGATAATTGGTGATAATTGAAGACACGCACTTGGCCAGTTTTATAGATAGTACGGAACCCTTCGTGCGCGAGTCCGACTCGCACTTGGCCGGTTTTATTTTAATACTTATTATCCTATCCTGGACCAAGATAAATCCAAAAACACAAAAACGGCTGGACCGACCAGCCATTCTTTATAAATGCAGTAACTAACACGACTTTGTTTTATACATATATACAGATTTCAGTACCTAATTTTGACTTGGCTTGAATTGCTTTGATTTTTTTTTCTTCGGATCATTAAGAAGCAATTGTTGCACTTGCAACAATATAGATTGAATATATTACACATTTACATATTGGTACGTTAGTATGTACTATTACTTATACTGTGATATTGGCTAAAGTTCCTAGGCTAGTGTATTTATTATATTGATATAAAATTAGTTTTGAAAAGTAGTTACTAAGTTTCAACAACATTTATAAGTCTCCGTTACATTCGACCCTTTTTATCCACGTTTATGTAATTATGTAATTATTAAATAGTTTACGTAATTATCTTTTATCATGCTATAAAAAGACATTGTAAACAGTCTTTGCAATTGAGAGCACGCATCATCTATAAACAGCAGTCTCGTATTAATCGGTTCTCGGTGCAACTGAAACAGGCCGAGTAATAACTAGTTATCTGCACCGGACCATATGTAAACAGTAAGGGATGGAATATCCCGCGAAAGGGGTTCACTGACAGAGAACACGGCTACCAGACGGCGCTACTACGAGTCACTGACTCCAAACTATAAATACCAGATTCTTTGCAATAATTTGCAGCCTTCAATATAGCATCGCTATTTACAAACAAGGTGACAAGTTATTGACGGATGGAGTCTTCTCACTAATGAGAATTAATTGCGGTGTAAGTGTGTCGGCTATCGAGTCGTGGTACGTACAGAGGATGTCGTTTTGTGCAATTAATTTTGATCATTCGATTTTCCTCCAGGCGCTGTGTATAAACGAGTATTTAGCTATGCATGTATATTTTGCGTCGTTTATTGCCTTTGACTGTCCGCTTTTATTGGATATGGACTGTAATCGTATGCAGTCTCCGGCGGTGAATCAGGTCAGGCTCGCCTAACGTTGTTTACACATGCTTCCGTTATCACCCTTGTCCGTTCCACAATTTAATTGATGTCGATAAGCTTGAAACCTGTCAGTTGGCGGGACTGGCGCTACCGTGGCGCCTCCAGACATGTTCGGGATTGTCGATCTATTTAAAGACTCTATTTATCGTGTTACTATTAATGGATAATTATAATATGCGCATTTCGAATAAGTTTCTTGAAGTGAGTATCTAAACCTGAACTGTTCTTATGTGTGCTACGAAAATTGGTGAAATTTACAATATCGGCGATTTAAAGGCAAAAAATAGCTAGGGTTCCGCGAAAATGCGTTTTCTGAAAAACCCCAAACTAAGCACGGTCGCCAAAGTACATATCTACTGCAAAAACGGATTTACTGCGTTTTGTTTTTGTATTTTTGTATTTTCGTGTTCCCGATATTCCGGAGTGGTAAACAACCAAGCCTAAAAAATTGTACCTGCATCAATTGTATTTGGTCTTATTTTTATTTCAAGAAATTAAAATGAGTAAATTGAACTAAACATTTTGACGTGACAACGTCTTATAAATTGGTTAGCCGGGTGACACTTCAAGAAACTGGGTCACGTTATGCGCTTACAATGAGAGCGAGTGAAAGGCGCGTGCCTTTCACTCGCTCTCATTGTAAGCGTGTCGTGGACGCGTGTCCCTTCTAAGAGCGAGAGAGACAGACATAAAAAGTGAAAGGCATGCGTCCCTTCCACTCGAAAACATTTTACCACTCAAAGTCGTTGTCACGTAAAACTTTCGCCCGTATACCGACTTTACAGGCAACCAATTTTTTTTTATGCCTAGAGATTTGTTTTTGACCACCGATTAAAAAGGAGTACATATTTGTATTTGTATTTTATTTGTCTATTTTTTGATTATTTTGTAGGTAGCACTTTTCGGTTTTATGGAGTTATACGAATAAATTCCACGGGTCTGATCGTTTCGAATTTGGCAAAATAATCACGGTGACCTTTATCTGATGCTGCCATCACCACAAATCTGCAGGTTACTCAACGTCAACTACCTCACCAACTTATAGCAGAGGTAGGTACCTACCTTGTTTGAACCCATTGTTGGCGGTCCCAATGAACCAGTTTGGGATAAATAGTGTTCAAGGTCTGGGGATTCAGCAGGAAAGAAATATTTTTGGTTGGTTTCCTTTTAAGCTTAAGCATTTTTTTTACCGCATTAATATATTGTCCGTCGTGCCCTTTACACTGTTGGTGAGCTTGCCACTCTCGAACCTACTGGCATTTGTAGAGATGACGGCAAGCGTCCTGATGGCGGCGCTGCATTGATAACGTACTTAGAACGGTCATTAGTATGGAATACCACCTGTGAGGAGACCGTAGCACCTAGGGCTTGCAATCCAGCTGGATTTTTGCTGGATTTTTGCTGGATCAGAGCAAATCCAGCTGGATCCTGCGCGGGTCCGGCACTTAAATTTTTTTTTAAACTACAGTAACTTGAATAACTAAAGAAAAATGCGAATTTTCATTTGAGACTAACGTTTCCGTACTTACTATGTGAGGCGATACACCCACTGAGTAACGACAGTGAGCACAGTATAAGTGATAGTACTGGTATGAGCTAAAAATACAACAGCAAACAACACAACGTTTTTTTAGCGAGCTAGAATCTTATAAAAGTAGGTACCTACTTATTTAATTATTCTCAATTCTCACAAACAACACAGTTACGAAGACATTTATTAATATACATTTATTTTTAGTTATTATGAAAACACGTTGTCCGGTTGGTTTAATCAGATTCGACCGAAAAACATAATGTCAATACATAGAAATCAAATTAAAAAATAGGCGTGCAGTTTAAAGAACAACTTTAGCACATGCCAGAAGGGTGACATTTTGATTGGCAACATTGTTTGTTTCGGTTCGATTCGGATTTGAACTACCTGTAGAAATAAAGCAGGCACGTAACAAATTTGGGTCAATTCCGTGCGAAAAGAAAGTTTTAAAGTTACTTGTTTTCAACTAACTACGGGTCCGCACCACTGGATCAGGCGCCAGTTGCTGGACCCAGCGCCATCTAGCATCTAGCATAGATCTAGCAAGCGTAGAAATGTGCTGGATCAAGGGCGTCGCCAAGGGGGGGCAGGGAGAGGCAGCTGCCCCCCCCCCCCCGGATACTATTTATTTATAAGTTTCACACAACAACAATTCATACTTTTCGGGGGGGCAAGTTGATAAGGATTCTCCTTATCAACTTGCCCCCCCGAAAAGTATGAATTGTTGCCCCCCCCCCCCCCCCCCCCCGGGCCATCGGCTGGCGACGACCTTGTGCTGGATCCAGTTGGATAGCGGATCCAGCATGGCAATCCTTATTAGAACCTTCTCATTCAAATAATCAATCAAATATCCTACTCTTTCCATCCATTACGAGTTTGCGGTGCAAGAGGAGACGTGGGACCGTGGTCGTCCGAAACGAAAAGTTTTGTAAAGGAACCTGGCGGCTACTTTGCCTTAAGGATATCCCTCGACTTACACATGGGCAATGCTGCTAACGTCTTGGGTACACTGATGTGAGCTAGACCACTTATTCCCTTTATAAGGATGTTGTTGTTTTACATTTTTTATTTTTATTTTGTGAATATTTATATTTCATATAATAAATAATCGTATACATGGGGCACACTAAAAGTTTTGCACTTCTAGCTAATCAGAACTATTTTAATTTTGAATGTTATATTTTTTGAAACGACTTGCAACCGTCTTAATAATGAAAAAAAAAATCATTTGTCAATCGTTTTTTATCACACATCGAAGTTCTACGTACGCAGCGATTTTTTATGATTTTAAAAGTTCTCTCTCTCCGCAAGACTGTGCCGCTCGTCTTCAAAATGCTTTTGGGAGAGAAGCACCTTGTTTAAGCACCGTGAGGCGATGGTTTACTGAATTTGAGAGAGCTTGGGTTTCTTTACATGAGGAATTTCGTAACGAGCGGCCTTTAACTGCCGTGAACGAAAATAATGTGGCTGCTGCTAAGCGGCTAATTGAAGAAAACCCGCGGATTACCTATGAGACAATTCGAGGACTATTAGGGATTGGTATGAGCCAAATTCAGAAAATTTTACACGAAGAATTAAAAGTTCAGAAACTTTGTTGTCGTTAGGTCCCTCATGAACTGACAGCGGAGCAGAAGCGGGCTCGCGTGGAATGGTGCTCACAGATGCTACTGAAATACGACCACGGACATTCTAATGCTGCTTATGACATTGTCACAGGAGACGAAACGTGGATTTATTGTTTTGTACCCGAAAAAAAAACAGCAATCTTGTGAATAGGTATTTGAAAACGAGAACAGGCCACCAAAAGTGAGGCAGGCGAGAAACGTTGGTAAAAAAATGATCGCGTTTTTTTTCTCAGCTACAGGTCCCATCTGCACAATTCCACTTGAAGATCAAAAGAGTGTTAATGCCGAGTGGTATTCTACCATTTGTTTACCCAGGGTGTTAGAAAAAGTTCGCGAAAGACGACCAAAAAGCCGCGTTCTCCTACATCATGACAACGCTTCTTCACACACGGCCAACAAAACAAAGTCATTTTTAGCTTCCGAAAAAGTACAACTCGTTACCCATCCTTCACATAGCCCCGACCTAGCACCTTGTGATTTCTGTATTTTCCCCAAAATCAAAGATTTGATGAGAGTTTTCACTTTTACCAACTCCGAAGAGGCAGTGATAGCGTTCAATCAGCACGTAAAAACATGCCTTCAGATCTGTGGTCCTCCTGTTTTAAAAAATGGTTCGATCGCATGAAAAAATGTTTAAAATGTAAAGGAGAGTATTTCGAAAAGCAATAAACATAATATTTTGGTTATAACATGTTGTTTTTTAAGTTATGCAAAACTTTTAATGTGACCTACGTATACAACAATAATACTTTAATTTAGTTTGTTTATTTTTTTAACTTGTCGTCTTATTGAATTACTCTTGTTCTTGTTCTTGAACGATTATATTTTTGTTCACTTCAATAATTTGGAAACGGGTGCACGTAGTACGACTTAGACCTGACGAGAACAAAATATGACTACATCCGGCCATTGCATCATCTCTGAAGATGACCTGGACCTTCGTGGGTAACGACATAACGTCTGTTATCGTGCGACTATCAACCATTGCTCTAATTCTGTTGTTCCAAATTGGGACAACTATGATTTACAGAATAGGTTGCAAGTACCTAAAATGCATAACATGATTGATGTTCATAAACTAGAACGTGACAAGGCCAGTTTGTGTTTTGTTTATTTATTAACAACGAATAAACAACGTATCATTAAATGCAACTTAGTGACAGAAATAGACACTAGTGGCCGACCTCTGACTCAGTATGATTGATCTTTTGTTTTAGTTGAATCGATATCTATTTACATGTTTTACTAGTATGTACTCGAATTTTGATAACAATGTAAAGTTATCTATCAATCACAACTTTTGCTGCTTCCTGTAATAAATTCTACTGCTACTGCTCTGCTGCTATTAAATCCGCCCCGAATGTGTGCATGTGTTTTGTTTTGGAGAAGGTATCTATAAACAAATCATTGTTTTAGTACAAGATTCTCTCACAACGCCTTCCTTTCATAATATTTTAAGACCTCCATTTGAGTATTGTATTCGTTCATGCATCATAAAAACATTCGTACAAAAGCGATTTGCTGTGTACTGTTACTAAGTTTAACATGAAAAGGGACGAGTTCGTATGCCTTTCCAGGTTCCAGTAACTATAAAATGTAGCACGCTGTTTGGGAAGTCCGACATTTCGCAACTAGTAAATTATAGTGTCCGCAAGTACAGTCAGCGAACGAACCGACCCATTTGTCTGCGGTTTAGCCGTCAGTTTACGATGTTATGACTGGAAATTTCGTACGCTACACTATGTGTGCTAAAACAGTAATAAACATGACGCCTTTCATACAAGCATCACGTAAGCTTTTGTGATATATTTATTTTTATGATGTTACGAGAGTAATTGTGACATCAAATTGCAGGCGTTTGAGTGCAGCACATCGTGGGCAGGCAATAAAATATTCATCAGTCAAACGTCGACGTGGGACCCTTTGCGATGAGAACCGTACCGAATATTATGTTGGATGTTTTGTTTGTAGTCCTATTGTGCAATGTGTTACGTAATTATTAACATCGGTCTTTCATGACTCGGTAAAGGGAAAACCGCGTAACATTACACGCATTTTACCCACAGTACGCACATAGTCGCCGCTCGGAGCCAACATTTAAACGTAGTGTCGCAAAACATATCACATATTTGTAATTATTACTACGACAATTCACTTATTAGCGCCAACGCACTATTAATTCAATTTATTTTTGTTAGATAAATTATGTAGGTACCTATAGACATATAGAGAAAAGTTGCATGAAAAATTAATCAACTTAAATCAAGACGTCAAAAAGATTTATTAAATTACCGTTTCCAAAAACTTATTTTTCAAACTGTTTAGATTATTTCTCAGGAAATAAATATCTTTTTGGCGGAAGAGAGGTTCCTGAGACTTATGAGATGAGAGATGAAAACCGACGTAATCAAAAATTATATTTGTTGTATTGTGAAAATAATTAAATAATACTAAAATTAATAATAATAAAATAACAATGAATGAATTAATAGCAAATTTAATTATTATTATATTATATTATTGATATTATGCATAGTTGTTATGCCCTAATTAATGTTGTTCATTATTGGCATTCGTTGAACGTATTGGGTAACCTGTAGGTACACAAACAAATGATGCTTTTGATAAATAAATTATCTAACCTTTGTGAGCATCCTGAGATGTTGTGAAGGTAAAGAGCGTTGCACTTACTTTTCTACATCACTTCTTGGTTGGAAAATATGCATATGGCCTGCCTGGTGAGAATCGATGAGAAACGTTTACGCTGACCTATGCAAACTGGCGTCAAGGTAGTACCGGTCGTACTTAGCCTCCCACGCTGTTAACGCATCACTTTCTCGGGTTCTTTAGTCTTTTGGTCATTTAAAGACACTGGGGTAGTATTGCGTGTACAGATCTATATCTCCACGCGCTGTTTTTAATCAAATAATCTCTCTTATGTAACGGCGGTGCGCTCCACGTGTAGTGCATCTGATGTAGCTCAAAAACATCCGCAACAAAGTAGCCAACAACAAATAAAACGTGAGTGCAAAATTGCGCATGTTTACACGTTCAATTAAGGTAGCAGTGATAGTATTTACCTGTGAACATTATCTGGCAGACGAGCGTAGGTCATAGTAATTGTGATTCAAGACACCTATTAGTTTCGGTTTTCCTTAACAACAACCATGCCAATCTAGAATGAAGTTTTGATAGTGGAAAATAATTATACGCTTACAAAATAAATGAAATTATCACCGCTTCCGCTATGAGTCCTGGCTGAACAGGAAAAATAACGGAGAAAATACGTGATGATGGAGAGAGGGGCTTGCCGAGCCACTGCTTTCGGCAAAATTTTACTGTGAATGAAAAAAACGTAGTACTATCAAAGTACGCAATGCACGTAATGCACTGTCTGCGTACCACCAAGCGAGTGTGGCCTAAGTGCCCGAAGATATAAATAACTCATCGTAGGCGGTGCGCGGTTGTGGTGCGGCGCGACTCGCGACCCGGTTACGCTAATCTTTCACAAGTGCGCTTTGCTGGCCCTACCGATATCCTGCACGCACACCGGGTGCAGCGCGCAGGATCTTCTATGCTAAGTCATAACTGCATTCTCAACACACCTATAAATAAGCATTTCAAGATATGTATTCAAATTACTTTGTAGAGACTAGCACAAGTATAATGTAATTTATGGCGATTCTCATATAATAATATATTGTACCTATGTATTTTATTAATAAATAAAGATACGTCGACTATATATTGACGAGCTCGTTGGCGTAGCGGTCAATGACGCGGCTTCGACACCAACGCTCGTGGGTTCGATTCCCACACAGCGCAAACATTTGTGTGCATGAACATGTCTGTTTGTCTTGGTCTGGGTGTTTTCTATGTATCATAAGTATGTATTTACAAAAAAAAATGTATTTACGTATGTTTATCAGTTGTCTAGTACCCATAACACAAGCTTCGCTTACTTTGGGGCTAGATAACGCTGTGTAATTTGTCTGACAATATTTATTATTATTTATTATTATATCATCTATACTAATATTATATATATCAAATGAACTAAAGTATCCGTTTGTAACCGAAGCGACGGAATATGTTATTTTCTCGTAGTCTGGATGACTGGAGCGGAGCGAAAATCCATTTATCGTTGTCTCAATTCTTGGAAAAATAATTTTCTTCTAATAACACAGAGAAAAGCTCGGCTAATATTTCACTAGAACGTCATCTGTTAGACAATAGACGGCACTACATGTTACTACATGAACGTTACGAGAAAGAGCGCGGACGAGGAGATGAGAAATTGCAAAAATTCTGCTTTCTTCTTACATGGACGGCCCTTTTTAAAGATAATGTTCTTGTGTAAGTATAATATAGTTTAAAAAAACTAAAAAAAAACACGCTTTTATTTATACATACATATTTTACTTTTCTTTTTAAGCACCCCACGCTGTTATCAGAATACAATTACAATATTTTGTTAGTCTATTTATTGTTATTTTAAGTTGCTCAATATACGAAAAATACGGCACAAAGCGCACCACGCTTTTTTTACAATAATGCTAGTATTTTTTACTCATTATTATTTTCAGCTTGTATTAAGAATTATTTTTCACTTTTTAGTTTGATGTGCTATGAAAGCGCCCAAGAGGTCGCCTATCCATTGCCAGCCTATACTCCTTCCTTGCTTTCTTTCTTGTGACTTCACTCACTTTCAGGAACACAACAACCCTCAAGAGAACTGTTATTTGGGTGCGGAATTCTGTGAAGTGGAGGTACTTCCCCAGTCGAGCACCTTAAACAATACGCTATGCCCTATCTCTTTTTTCGCCAGAGCCTCGTTTGTCAGTCAGCAGGGTGCACCACGTGCAGGTGAGGTTGTATTGTTCCCGATAGGTTTGTTATAACCTTGAAACCTGATCGTGTTCAAAGTCCATAACGTGGCCTTTCTCTCAAGTGCAAACACGACTATGATACGATATTCCATCATGGAATGCCAGTGCCTATCTTCCGGCTTCATCATCAGACATTGAAACCTAATCGTGATCAAAGTTCATTACAAGACTTTTCTAAGAAATCCAAAAACAGCTATGATACGATGTTCCATCATGAATCCAGTTCATATCTTCCGGCTCCATCATCAGATCAGTTCGACAGTACCATATTATTGTATTGTCATAAGAACTACATACAGCTGCCAATTTTCGCTACGCTACGATCCTTGGAAGATGGTTAAATTAGTTACCTTAGATTCCATTACATAGTTAGTTACATACAAGTCGACCTAATAAAAGGGTGTAAAAAACATCGTTTGCACTGCATTAGTATGCCTTAAATATGACGACAATAATGTTGTGATTAAATATCTGTATGTTTCTATGGGGAAGATCAGCAAAACGTATGTATTGATTACAATAAACAGATCCTACCAGTTCTTATAACTAAATAAATGCTTGCGTATATTACGTGTAGTACATTAAAGAGTACATTGTATTGTACGTAAGTAAGTACTATAGTTATACTACGATTCTGCTATGATAAAAGGCGGCGGAGAGACTGCACTTCCCGCAGTACCAGCAAGAACGAGTATGTACCAGACATGTTGCAGACATTAGCAATAGTGTAAATTGATGTTGTGGCAGAAGTATGAGTTTTTTTTATATCAGAGGGAGGCAAACTTGTTGAGGGTCACCTGATGGAAAGCAATGTCCACCGCCCATAGAGATCAGCGACACCAAGGAGTCGCCGATCGGGTGCCAGCGTATACATACATAATTCCTTTCTTTCTTTCTTTCTGGTGACTTCACTCACTCGCAGCAACACAACAACCCTCAAGGGAATTATTATTTGGCTGCGGTATTCTGTGAGGTGGAGGTACTTACTTCCCCAGACGGGCAGCTTATAAAAATCCGCTATTCCCTGCCTCTCTTTTCGCCAGAGCCTCGTTTGTCAGTCAGCAGAGTGCAACAAGTGCAGGAGAGGTGCGCTTTGGCTCATAGATGTTGATGAATCACTTACACCCTATCACACGAGTTGGACGCTTATTACACACAGGCTAAATATTCGTCGTGATGCAATCTCAGTGTGCAACGGTCAGGATCAAATAACGCTCTGTAGTTCAGTTGTACTGCACGTACCTATATTGGCGCGGTTGGACTTTGTGCTACGCACCGACACATGTTACATGCATTACACTTCGACGACGACGTGCGCATACGCGTGATCACAACCGATTACTTACTACTGGAGAGACGGTACTCTCATCGGTGTATTCAAGCAGGCGAAGTATCGCCTGCTTGAATACACCGAGTAAGGTCACCAGAAAAAAAGAAAGAAAAGAAGGAGTATAGGCTGGCAACGGATCGGCGACCCCTTGGTGTTGCTGATCTCCATGGGCGGTGGTGATTGCTTTCCATCAGGTGATCCACATGCTAGATTGCCCCCCTGTCATATATTGAATACTTTCAATAAGCAGGCTCCAACTTCATCAACACTCTAGATTGAGCTGTGTTGTTATGCAAGAGTCGTTTCAGTCTACAGGAGTGAATGAAAAAAGTGGTAGGTACCTATCAAAATTGATGTATATGTTACAGTCAAAAGTCAAAACCGGTCAAAACCACTTTTAAAAAAACCAGGCTAATATAGTTTTCACCAACTACCTTAGTCGTCCGCTCGGCTTTTGTTGAATACAAGCTTTACTTAACATAATCAACGTCCTCTGTCAAAACTACTTTTGACTGCATAAGTTACGAGTAGTCTAAAGTAGTTTTGATTTGACCAAAGCTCTTAGTCCAAACCATTTTTGCCGATTTTTTGCAGTCAAAATTGGTTTTGACTGGTTAAGAGTTTTTGACTGTAAATAATGTTAATGTATAAGAATGAAAAAAGTATGATACTACTATCTGGGGTGCCCACGCTCGCTTGGGTGTTTCATATAAAGTGTTCCAGAATATACCAAAATGATCTAGGATTTAATGTGCACGAATGCTCTAGACTATCCCCTAACATGCTAATGTATGAGAATGAAAAATGTTCTGGAAAGTTGTGGAATCCTCTTGAATACTCTCATATGTACTGGACTGTTCCATAAATATCTATAGAACGATATTTTCAACACTTTTATCTTAAAGTAAATTAAATTACGTTTTTTAGGTAAAAATTGGAAGCTTCTTCGTGGATATATAAAAGGTAATCACTACATAGTATAAAACAAAGTCGCTTTCTCTGTCCCTATGTCCCCATGTATGCTTAAATCTTTGAAACTACGCAACGGATTATGATGCGGTTTTTTTTAATAGATAGAGTGATTCAACTGGAAAGTTTATATGTATAATATATGCATAACATAGTAGAAAAACACTGATAATTTAGAGGTTTCTAATGTGATGTCGTAAATAAACACATTTTTTTGCTCTTTCATTGCAAACGCTGGCTGAACCCAACGAGATAGATCAAAATAATGTAGTACAGTATTGTTCACCTTAAAATGGTCTACAAAAAAGTTCGCGATGGTATATGTCTATCTCTTAGTGGTAACACACAATAACCGTTATTTTATCCTTTGCTTTTTACAAGAAATAATGCCTTATTTACGAAGCGATTTTAAGCAATACAGAATTAATCCTTATCCAATTAAGTACCTTAAATACATTGCGCATTTAATATAGATCAATATGGCCCTTCACAGCATGTAATTTAAATGAATAGTTTAGAAGATATTACACATTTAAAATGCAGGGACATAACGGCTGTGGCGGTACCGGCCGCGGAGCCGGCGGCGTGTGCCTATAACTGGGGAAGGACTGGATAGGACAAAGCGCAAAGACCTTCTGTAGTACATTTAGTATCAGCATTGCACCCGTGCGAAGCCGGGGCGGGTCGCTAGTAAATTATATACGAGTAATTCCCTCGATCGTACTCTTAGTCAGGGCTCGTTTCTTAGTTTTAGGGGAATGTTAATTGTTTACTTTTTATATTAAATTTATGGTTTTATATGTTTTCAGAATTCTTTGAAACAACTCAAAACACCGTAAAATATGTAAAATTGTATTTCAATAATTTTAAACGTTTAAATTTAATAGAATTTTTGAGTTTTCCTGATAATCTTGAAAAACATGGAACATATGACCTATTGTATATATGTTAACATGGAACCTAAAAAAAGTCCTGATGATCTGGGAAGTTCTGCAATATATTATAGTGGTCTAGAAGATCAATAAGATATATTTTATATTCCAGATCATTTAAGAAATTTTGAGAACATTTTTTAACACGCTGAACCAAATACATTTACACATTTTTGTAGTTAATAATAAAATATAACAACATTTTTCGAAGACTTCGTTAAATTCAGGCTAATAGCTCTCAGGGTCAGCAAGCTTAAGTGGCAGTAGGCCGGCCACATCTGCCGTGTTAGTGATGGTAGACGGGGGAGAAAGGGGAGAAAGTGTCTAGCGTGGGGTCCGCGTTTAGGGCGTCGAAAAGTGAGACCGACGACATCCAGAAAGCGGCTGGAAGCGGGTGGATGCGGAAAGCGGAGGATCACAAATGGTGGAAGCATTAGGTAAGGCCCATAACTAGCAGTCGGTAGATATCGCCTGATAATGATGTTAAATTCAGGAAATCCGTAAAAAATCCTATTATATTAGTTGTATCACTTGTATCCTATCCTTATCCCAGTATATTATTGTAGTGATAGATCACGATACGACACGAGGCGAGAAAGTAATTTTGCTTACGATCATTATCTGTCTCTATGTGGTTACTATGCTATAGAAATTATGATGACCTTTTGACCAGACAGAATCCATTTCATATACATATTTCAATACTTAATCTTCTAGTAATGAACATAATTATTTCCAGATAATGAAACGGATAACACGCGATATAATACTTGTACCGAGTGATCCTAGTTAATTAAGCCAGTACTTTTCCTTTGATTCATATTTTGAATTGATATCTCGATAAAAATAAATAATCAGTTTGTGAAACGTTTACTGGAAGATTGTGTGCATTACCACAGACAATATTGTAGTACAATAAGTGAACAATACTGGATGCAAACTCACAAGATCGTCACCTTGAGAACTTCGCGTTCTAAGATTTGTTGTCAAATGTTACTAACGTTAGATTCGTCGGCAACATAATTGAGAGGTGAGTCAATTGACTCACCTTTCGTTTATGACGCTTTGTGTCGTATCTATAGAAATATAACATTATTCAGTCATGGTGAGTAGTCCATAGTTAGTGAAGTTTGGCTTTGATAGAAAAAAAAAACCATAGTAAGCTACACCTAGTTAATTATAACTTGTCTAATAAGCAGTTTTTATATACCCTGACAACTAGCAAACGGTGATCTGGCAAAGGCGAGGTAGAGGTAGAGCATCTCTTTCCACCAACCTCACGGAACCTTCCGGAAGATTACACCTAAAAAACAACCCCCAGGCTTTGAAAGGTTGTTGTATTCTTGTGAGTGAGTAAAATTACTAGTAAGTGTGTATGCTGCATCAGTAGCTGTGGTAGAAACATGCGAGCGATTCCTTGTTTTGAAAGCGATCATAGGCTACGATAACCGCTTCAGGCACTCGGGCTATATGCTTGTTTTTTACTTAAGGTAGTAAAAAAGACTGAAAGTCTGAGGAACTTGTAACTATCCTCACCATACATGTAATGTAACGAAAAATCCTAACTTTAGGATTTTCACAGATTCACCCGGTTGTACGTATCATGTACCGCCGCTGTTTACAGATCGTGCACTCGGAAGATCTGCACCTGTGCTTCTATTGGCTTAGCCTGATCAAACAGTGAACATACTTTTAACACATTATAAGTAATAGTACTACGCACAGCCCCCTTACCACCAACTCTTATTGCGATTCAATAACTGAATAGAATGCTTCTTCATACCAATGAATAAGCGACTCTATTTCAACTAGAATAGAGTCGCTTATTCATTGGTATGAATAAGCATTCTATTTAGTTATTGAATCGCAATAAAAGTTGGTGGTAAGAGGCAAGTTCATTACAGAATCAATTTATTTTTTTCAGTTTTAACAATGGATTTTAGATATTGTACCGCGTTGATGTTGTTGTCGTTGATGCAACAGTTCGACTTTGTCGGATTTTTTGGAATTTTGATTAAACAAGATTACCTAAAGTATAACGGCTTACGTCACAGCACAAGGTACCTTCGTTATGCAGCCAACCGTAAGGCATCTACACACACATTTGCACGTATTGTGTTGTCGTATTTTGTATGGAGTGGAAAGGGTGTGCTTCTAGGAACGTCCTCTGACATACTGGTCAACACACCGGACCATGTCGTCATTGTCGAATATGATCCATAGTGTCATCTGTGAAGATAAGATACAGCGTGTAGGCACATAGATATTTCCCATTGAATATCATCATCATCGTACTTATGCAGAATTCTGGCCTACGCCATACTTTCTGTTTCTGTATAGTGTTCTGCACAGCGTGGCCACTCTCCGTTGATGTCTCGAGTCGGCTTCAACGCCCTATTATATTATAATTATCTTTTTATACTGCGTCGGTAGATAAGCATATGACCCGCCCGATGTGAAGCGGTTACCGCAACATGAAATATAGCTCACGCGCCGCTAATCCCCGCTGCCAACGGACCAATTCTTTCCTTTCTGTTTTGCGAGGTGGAGGTACTTCCCCAGTCGGGCAACTTAGAAATCCGCGTACCTAGCTCTCTTATGCCAGAGCCTCTTTCGCAAGTCGGCAGGGGCACCACGTGTACGTGGTGTTAACGATGAATGATAATAAGTTATTGCTAAATCACCTCTCTATTTTATTTGAAGATTAAACACGACAAATTTAAATAAAACACGTAATTTTATTCATAAATTAGTGTTTATTTGACAATTCACTAATTGCACACATTATCGTTAACCTGCAAATAGCTGTAGTATAAATTTTGTCGTTAATCTGTGCCGACTGTCGATAACCTGGTTACAAGTTGTCGTTCACCAGCTCACCACATACTTACAAATGCCTATATCTCCTAAACCAATTATAGAAATTACTTCCCTCCGCAAGATATATTAATAGATCATACGAACTGTGAAATTGTGGAATCAACTTCCAATAGCGGTATTTCCGAACAATTACGACATACTATATTTCTCTTAAAAGGCTGGCAACGGATCAGCGATCCCTTGGTGTTGCTGATCTCCATGGCCAGTGGTTATTGCTTTCCATCAGGTGACCCACATGCTCGTTTGCCCTCCTCTTATATAAAAAGAAATCCCATTTAAAAAAAAAATGCAAAATTAAATTCGTTGTGCTACTTTTTTGAGAACAACCCCTAGACAATAACGCTCGATTGATTCATAAAACACATAAAGGAAAAGATAAAGGAAGGGGGGTTTAACAGGGTCAACAGCAACGTCAGAGTGATTGCGGGCGCCCGTAGGTTGCGGTGACTGTTTAACAGGCCCTACCGCCGAAGCTGAAGTCGATTCCCATCGGATTTTTTGATTGCGATAATCTAACTTCACCATAAATTACCGCTAATACTAAGTTTAGCCGGTAGGGACAGAGACGCTCTACCGATTAAACTAAAGATATTTATCGCAAACTTAAAGAGAAGTCCGATTTTCGCAATCAAAAAATCCGATGGGAATCGGCTTCAGCTTCGGCGGTAGGTCCCCAGGTCGTATACGGAGGGCACATTAAGCCTTCGGTCCCGGCTGTTCTCATTAGATGACAGTCGTTAAGCCAGGCCTTTAGGCGGTTTGACAACACTGGCCTCTGCCAACCTGCAGTTGAGCAGTGTGGTGGAGTATGCTCTAAAACCCCTTTGACGGGAGACCCAATGAGGTAGTATACTTCTTTGTCACACTAGTGGCCAGTGTTGCAAAAGTTCCCGATTTATCGGGAGATCTACCGATTTCGACTGTTCTCTCCCGATAACACGATTTAGTGACCCTATCTCCCGATTTCAGACTTTCTCACTAAAGTGGCAATTAAAAATATTATTCTATACAGGGCAACACCAAAGGTAACATGGTTTATAACTAAATCAATGCACGGGGATTCCCTGTTACGCTATAGTAACTTGTTAATACCAAGGATACGGGGATAACCCCCCCCCCCCCCCCCCCCGCGCAGATACCCCTTCCTTCCTTGCAAGGCCCTTCAATAGGTACCGCAGCATACGCTAACAAATTGCACCGAAATGCCTGTTATCTAAAACAGAGTTTATTATTGTTTGGTAGGTAAACTTGCTTTAATTTTATTGATGATGAAAAAAAAAATGTTCACAAAAATAGCCAGTAAGAAGTGGTATGAAGATGAAAATCATTAATATAATTAATTACTGTACTATATCATAATAAATCTGCCTTTTAACTCTTGTTTTATTCCGAGTAAAAATCTCCCGATTTCTCCCGATTTTTAGCAGGTAAATTTACCGATTTAAAAATTTTCACTTTTGCAACACTGCTAGTGGCACAGTATAAGTAATAATACTACATACAGTACGGCCGCTCTCTCGTATTTTAAATCACTACCGCTCCATGCTGCGAATAACCGTCTTGTCACCTAATAAAAAATAGTGCTAGTACTAAAAACCACTGATGACATGTCCGGGTTTTAACATAAAAAATCCGGAGTTTTCTCACATTATTTATCCTTATCTTATCCTGGTTGCTAGCATTCAGAGATGGCAACCCTATACTAAACTGAAATGTGTATCCGCTGATTGAAAATTTAATTGTAAATAAAAAAAATCGAAGAAGTGTGAGTTGAACTCACATGCCGAGAGGTTCCGTATAATAAACATGGAGAAATTACTAATAGGGAACAGTTAGGTCGAATGGCAATAGGATTTACCTAAAAACAAACACTATTGTAGTTGAAAAACATGTGTTTCGATGCATTATGATAACTGCAAATGAGCGTGTACGCAAAATATTTAATAATTTATAATAAAGACTTCGTTTAGATTTTCCTGTAATATTAAGTTACAGAGATAAGTTAGGGAGAAAAGACAACCTATTTCCTTATTAATATTTGTTTTAAAATTATAAATAAAAATATATATTGTTTAAAAATAAAAAAATATATTCTGAGACCCCATATTCTTTTATTTATTTACACACACACATTCTTTTATTATACATACATGATATACGGTACAGTTTACAAAACTTTTTGTTTGTTTGTATTATCTAAATATATTGTAAAAAAAAAACATTAATATTCTCTCAATATTCACAGAAAACGTACCAAGCAGAAAGTATTCAAAGGTGAGCTTAACTATACAATAGGAAATCTCTACTAGCCTAGCTTCGTGAGTCTTTTAATTTTACAACGTATCCCCAAATTCTTCAGTTACACGTGTTTAAGTTACAGGAGAAAATGGGATATAACCACAGAAATCGAAATAACCCAGGCACTAGAAATCATTGTGTAACAATCAAACTATAGGAAATATATGTCACTGGTTTGCCCCCACTATTTTCCTACTACTAAATACATGATAATAACTACGCAATTACGCACACATACGCCTAACTTGCAAACCGAATACACAGAAACTTAGACACTGACAGAAATTTAGCATGTATTAGTTATGACGTCATTTATTTTTATGTAAACTACACTAGTGCATGCCCTAGTGAACTATGCCAATAGTCCACTTGAGCATGTACAGAATAAAAAAAGAACTACCTACTTAGAATTGACACTGATTAAAGTCAGACAGACAAAACTCTAAGACTTTACTGTTAGAGTTTCGTCTATCTGACTTTAATCAGTGTAAATTCTGTACTAAGTAGTTCTTTTTTTTATTTCGTTTAAAAGACATTCTTTTGAACTCGCTTAATCACAGCTAAAAATATTTTCTTTTAAACAACTATATTATAGTAATTTAACATTATTTGCTTTAAATAAAATGATAAACCGACTTCATTGATGTTATAGGGATAAATAATGATGTAAATACGAATCGGCATCCATGATATCGCTATGATTTTTTTGAATTAAATTATTTTATTTCACAATTTACAATTTTTAGTTTAATATCGAATATCTTCAAATTGAACGGCCTTTATGGGACCACTGGCACTTTTTTTCACACTCCGAAAGAATTACCAAAATCAGTTCATGAACACTCCGGCGTACGTACATTAGAAAAAATATGGAAGTTTGGTCAATTTTAATCAAGTAGACAACATACGTTCAATTTATAAATTTAAAGGTTTTTTTTCAATCGGTTAATGTTGTAACTCGAAACATCTGTCCTTTTAGTAGATTTGTTTACGCCGGACGTGTAGTGCATATTTTTCGAAAATTAATTAAAGCCCTTTTTTTTAAATAAACTCAAAACCATTCAACTAAACTTAGGTTTATTCTCACATCTCTATAGTCATAACTTAATATACAATAAATTACATATAAAATGAAATATGTACATTATATACTTATAAAAAAGTATAACTTTGCACGCCTCTACAAAATGTTCACTATGCTCCAAAGGTAAACTCATCTTTAAAAGGTTAAATATGTAATATAAAGGTTTATATAATATCGTTTGCAAAATCATATGTAATAAAGATTTTTTGAATAAAAAAGCCGAAGCTGAAGCCGATTCGGATCGAATATTTTATATTCCAAAAATAAGTCTCAGGTTAAAGTTAATGTTATAGGGATAAATTAAACAAACATTTTCAAAATAAAAAAAAAATCCTTTTCAAATTAATGACAAACATTTTCAGTTTAGTCGGTAGAGCTCTATGGTCTCTATCTCTACCAGTGTTCCGATGGTCCGTCCACAACTACCACCAATCCCAGCTGAAGTGTTATTTTCGCAAGCAAAAAATCCAGTGGAATCGGCTTCAGTTTCGGCGGTAGGGCCCCAGGTTGAACTTCTAATTATCTGATATCATGTTGCGAAGAGGATACAAAAAGGCTGCCTAGTAAGTAATATATTATTGCAGTTATGATAGTCTCTGCTGTAAAACAATTTTCTAATTTATATAAAACTTTTGTGATAATAAATAATCGTGTCATTGTCAACCTTTACTTATTCCACTGCTAGGATACGGATCTCCTCTCAATTGAAGGGGTTTAGAGCATACTCCACCACGCTGCCTAACTGCGGGTCGGCGGAGGCCAGTGTTGTCAAGCCGCCTAAAGGGTTGGCTTGGTTTAACGACTGTCATCTAATGACACCAGTCGGGACCGACGGCTTAACGTGCCCCTCCCAAGCACGGAGGAGCTTGAGATAATATAAACCTATCCATGGACAGGCTACGGTCGATGTTGCTTAACTTGCATGTTCGATTGGACTGACACGTGCAACGGCTCCATCAAGCATTAATCTTAAATTAAATATATCTATAATTATTTAAAACCAGTACCAGTAGAGCAGTTTTTTTATTCGAGCGAATAATTAATTCTTGCTTGAATGGTCCTTCGGCCGGGTAAGAAACTGGGGTTTAGTGTTACAGTAGACTGCCCTATAAATTATGTCTACGTCCACTTAAACAAGTTAATTAGAACATCTTGTCCGTACAAACTATGCAAAGATGAACTGGTTTTTGTACTGGCTAATATTAATAATTTTATAAAATTAATTTCGGTTATGAATTAACCTGGAGTCGGAAGTTGGACTCGCACTTAGTAACTTTATGTAAGTATTTATTCCTGTTAGTTTCAAGGTAAACAGTAATCCTAAATTACTAACTAGCATACGTTGTTTCGTTCCTATTAGACTTGCGCAAAGCAGTTCACTGAACTGAAAAGAGAGATGCAGTTCTTTTGACGCAAATGAACTACATCATTCATCTAGTTCATTTAGTTCATTTAGTTCATTTAATTCATTTACTTCTGTAGTTCTTTTGACTCACTCGTTCAGTACTCAGTGTATCTTTGATTCAATCGACTCAGTAGTTCTATTGACTGATTCCTTCTACATTTCTATTGCATCATTTTGATGACATTGTATTTTTGTTTTAAATAAGTGTAACTAATGAAATATTTTATAAATTCCTTTATAAATATTGATTTTCCTTCAAACTTTTCACAGGCTTAGGACTGTCAAGCTTGAGTAAAAAGAAATTATTTAGTGGTTAAAATAATAATTAATATAAAAATTGAGCCTTGTACTACTACTATAGCATATTTTCGCTAACAGCTTATGGTTCTTATGTCCTTAGCCTTAGAGTTCTAATTCGGTCAGTCAACCACGCACGAAACTATCTGTCTCTTTTTATCTCGAACAATTTCAGAATCTTCCGTCCTTTTCGCTCTCTATCAGCAATTTTGGCATTACAACGTATCTCTCTCATTCTAGCTCGTACGCTTTATGTATTTCCGTTCTTTTTACTCTTTGTCACTCGATTGAACTAAATGACGCAGTGAACTACATGGGACAAGAAAGAGTGAGTGACAAGAACCGGCTTGTATGGTGAACTGGTACAATTGAACTACTCACTCAGAAACTACACAAGTCTAGTTCCTATATGAATGAGGTCATCGGGAAGGGAGGAAAGAGTTGACGCGCGAGCGATATTTCAGTATCCGTTTCACACCAGGCTTCAGAAGTTATATATAAAAAACTGGCCAAGTGCGTGTCGGGCCAAGCACAGTGTTAAGTTCCGTAGTTGCCCGTCACTATGCCCATGTACTATGAAAGTATTGAGTTCAAGCTCAGTGCTAATAACGTATAAAACGGGCTCAGAGAGGACGATAGTAACTGAAGAAAAAGTTTCATGAAGAGGCAACAGAGGAACAGACACACTTTCGCCATTAGGTATAATATTAATATGGTTAAATAAAGTTAAACTAAAAAACCGGACAATTGCGAGTCGGACTCGCCCATCGAGGGTTCCGTACGTAGGATCATTATAAATTTGATATTTTTCATTATAAATAAGAAATAATCGTCGGAAGAAATAAATAAAATATATTTTGCAATGTGCACATCAAGCCCTTTCATATGATACCCCATTTGAACTAGTAGTAGCTTCAATCTGAAATTTCGACCCCTTATAAAAATATATAGACCCCTATTTTTTAAGATTTAACAACAAATATTTACAAATAGTTTTGAGATGTATTCTTGTACTTGTAGTCTATAACGATGTTACTTGCCAAATTTCATAGTTCTAGGTCAACGAAAAGTATACGACTTTTGATTCCCTTGAGAATGTGTCGAAATATGCGTTTTTGCTGAATAAACGGCCGTATCTTTTTTTTACGTAAACTTGGCTGTTTTTTTTACAACTTCATGGGACCGTAGACCTGAGTATACAGTTCAAATTTCAGTTTGATACCTTTTCCTTTTGAGGTACGGAACCCTAAAAACAATATCATCCTTACATTACGTGTAGAAGGGTGTAGGGGGGATACCTTAGAAAAATATTTTATTTATTTATTTTATATTATCGGCGTGATGAATATGTATACCCCCAAATTTTAGCTCGGGATAGAAGAAACTATAGGGGTTCCTTGTTTACTACGGGTCTCTAAAATATATGTATAAGTAGGACTTTGCTAATCTACAGTTGAGTAGCGTCGTCGAGTATGCTCTAACTCAGTGTGCAAAGTGTGTGCCGCGGCACACTGGTGTACCGTGGTCATTAGTTGGTGTGCCAGGGAAAAATAAACCTTATTTTTCCCTGGCACACCAACTAATGATGAAGGTCATAAAGCTAAATTGAAGGACGGAAGAAAAATATTTACACAAATAAAAACTGATTTTTCGTTTATGGTGTACCGTCAAAAATTTTTGTTTTCCTAGATGTACCTTAAAAACACAAAAAGTTTGCGAAAAACTGCTCTAACTAAACTAAATCCCTTCGATTGAAGGGAGACCGTATCACATCAGTGGGATGTATATGGGTTAATGCTTATAGGTAGGACCGGTAATATACACAAATAATTGTGGCATGTATGAGTATGTATTTGCAGTGTTGCGAATGAAATGGGAGACTTGCTCTAAGTACTTAGAACCACAGTACTCGTTAATATAAGCAACTTCTGGCGTCGCGAGAAATAATCTTTTAGCAAACATGGGATATGTCAACCTTTCAAATGCGGGATAAGTTAAGCTTAAACACTTTTTCACTTATATACTTACTTTATAAACACTTTATGATCTCGAGGGATCTTACAGAGAAAAGATTACAGTCTTAAATCTGTTTAGGAGAAACGTTTTTTTTTATGGCGGCGCTATTGTGCTACATAAAGTATATTAAAAAAATTATAAAACTTTTTGTGAGCTCTAAGTCGTTCAATTAGTCGGGACGTAGACTCTATACAGGGACTTTTTTCCTTGCATTCGTAGTGTGTTCTTCGCCACGTTTGGCTTTCCTTCCACATCTTATTGATTTCTAATTTATCTGTTAAGGCCGTTAGACCCTTGTAAGATAAAATGATACTCTATTATTGGTACTCTCCCAGTTCTCCCAGGGAAAAAAAGTAGCAAATTTCCTTTTTAATAGAAACTTGTAATTTCAAAGTTCATAGCCTTTTATATGTTAAAAGTGCGCTCTGCTATGCCAATAATAGGCTGACTTGCCCTATTTTTAATTAAATTGTTTGTTTTGAACTAACAGTTTGTTGCGCACCTATTATTCTCAAATATTCGTTTGTTAAATTTAACACAGAACTATCTTGCTATATTATTTTACAGAGTTTTTACAAGGTTAGCAAAATTAAACTTGAATTTTGGTTATAGCCACGCCACATCACTACGTGAAAACTCGAGATCTTCTATTCTTTGACTTAGTAAAAACTCTGTAGCGAGGTGCAGACTTAATTTTTCCCGAACAGCGTACATTTAATATGTGTTAGCATTGTTTCCTCTCATGGCTACACTCATTCTTCTAATCGGTGGTGGCAGAGAGCGTCCAGGGTGAGGATGACGGGGTCTCGCAGGCCTCGGCGGCAGCCGGGAATCCGTACTAGCTCGTGCACGGAACTCTTCAATATCCTCCGATTTCCCTGACGAAGAAGTGGAATCACTACGAGAAATTCCCACCTCATCCTTCTCCTCCAATTCCACCTCAGTCCAGCGTCTGCCTGCAACGTAATTATTGAGAAATTATTTTACTCATACTTTAAATTGGCGAAACACGTTGTATATGTATATGCTGATTTGCATTTGCATGTGCATGATATGTGCATGTGGAGGATTTATAGGCGGCCGGGCTATTTATTCTCTATGTAATGTTTATGTATGTTCTTATATGTATATACTTTAGTATAGTGTAGTTATAGTATAGTGTCGCATCTGGGGTAGTATAGTATTCTATTATTTATATATATCTGATTAGATAGTAACAAGGGAGAATTACAAAGTGTTCAGACGATTTTGCAATTCTTCTTATTGGAATATACTGTTTGGTAACAACTCAATGTTTTATATTTACAATCTGTGGCGCACGGCAGTTGAACTTCACTTGACTAGCCATCTCTTTAGGCTTTTAATTCCTTATTTGTTAAAATATTTAAGGGAAGCCCCGTCCCGTTAGTACTTTAGTATTAGCTAAGTAGCCGCGCGCTATATCTACTTTGGTATAGTAACTATAGTCACTGTTTATGCCAAACTAGTGTTATGTATTTAGTATATCTTGTAAACCTGTCTTTTCTACCATTGCCTGTTGTGGTTAATAAAGGCACGGATTTTATTTACCACAAAATGTATGTTTAAATAAAATATAATCTGTTGCAAAAGACAATCAAATAAAAATAATTTCAATATACAAAGAACTCTTCTGTAATACTATTACATATACTAAACCAAATTGAAAATTCAGTTATGTTCTTTAATACACTGACACAAGGAAAACAATAAAGAGAAAATCAGTGTTCCGGCCGCTCACGCTGTAGGATCATACAGCGTGGGCGGGCGGCGAGGGCTCAACGACGAGTAGCGGACTACGCAATTACGCATACGAGATTATGTGACATCTGAGTCACTGCGTTGTAGGGATGGGCGTTGAATGAACGAACCGTTTTTTTAGACTGTTTTTTGTGCGTGAACGTTTAAACTAGTTTACAGTTCACTGATAAACTAGTTTATTCGTCGACTGGTTGATGAGTCCGTTGTTTGTTCGTTTAGTGACTTGACAAATGAGATTTTCATTCGTTTACGTTTACCAATCGTTTATGTCAAGAAATAGTCTTTATCGATGACGACGTAAACTAGTCGAAAATTAGACTGTTTTTACTGCGTTGTGTTTTCTCGTCTTTCACTACTTTTATACTATTGGCTTAGACTAGAATGGCTGTCTCTTGTTAGCCACGTTGTTCAGTAATTACACTTATAATAAGGCACATCACGTTGTACAATTTTTACATGTTCGGAGATTCGTTTCGTTCGTCATCGAAGTACCAAATCTAGACGCATGTATTACTAAATTACTATTAGGATTTACCCTCCTCCAAATTTCATCAAAATTTACAGTACGTATAACCGTGACACACGAATAAACAAACATACGCATAAAATTTGTCAGCTTATATTTCTTTCTTTTAGGTACAATAAAGAGTATTCGTATTGTATAAACGTATATACTATATCCACGGAAGTAGTACTTTGTATTTCCACGATGCACATTATTAACGTTATTTGTAGAATAATAAATTATAAGTTAAGGAATGATTGTGAAGTTAAGGATAATGTAAAAAGGAAAAGTTTGGAATTGATGTAAATCCTACTAACGCTGTATAAAAAGTTATTAAAGAACCGTACGGGCACCGTAAAAGGAAAAAGAGAATATGAAAAGAAAGGTAAAATATACAAAAAAAACAAAAAGAAATTAACTCGTACATTGATATGATTAAAACTTTGATATGATTAAGTAGGTAGTTCTATATGAATAAGAACAAAAGGAGAATTACTAAGCTACAGCACAGATCCGGAAAGATGTAAAAGGCTGAATAGCGGTTAGCCGTCCTAAAGTTGGTTGACAATATCAAGGCGTTTTCAAATTACTTACATTGCATTGTAGATTGGTAAGTAACAAAGTAAAAGTACTTTGAAAATGAAACAGACACGCTGAGGCGCAGCTTGCCATGTGCCTACTCTCAGTACAATCTATCTATTGATTTATGTAGTTTGAAAATTATTTAGTTTATAACTTACTGAATGTTCCTGTTGGAGTGCTGGAGGTAGATTCAGTCGTGGTGTCTGAGGTAGCTCTAGCCAGCGACCGGCACGGTGCTGTTCCAGGTGAGGGATGTAATTCTGTGTCGGAACGCCCGCGTGTCCACTTGCTGTTCACTCGCCAGAACCGACGAGCGTCGCGGAAAACACCCCATACCTATTGCATCCACAGATAATTATTTTTCTCCATAATATAATTTTTGGGGTGGACTGAAACGCCGTCATCTTTTAAGATAAAAAAAGAAGCCGACTTTATCGTAGTTGACTTTTGTAGAGGTAAACAACGATGTGAATATGCGTCGACCTTAACGAAATCAGTCCTCTTATTCCAAAAATTATCTCTATATTCCACGATCAATATACGTGAAAAATTACAGTTGGAAATAAAGGTGGAAATAACAGCATAAGATAGATGCACGATATTTCTTCACATTATTTGAAGCAGCTGCTCGAAAGCTGTGAGCTCCAGGTGTATATTTTACAGTCAAAACTAATCAGTGAAAACTACTTATGACTGGTCAAAAATAGTTAGTAAAAGCTTAAGGACGTTGGTCGAAACCACTGACTTATACAATCAAAAGTAGTTTTGACCGAGGACGTTGGTTAGCTAGATTAGGTCTATCGACTTAAAATTTTGACTTTCTTTCAGAGAGGGAGGTGAGGTCTCCGAGGTTTAACTAGTCAAACCTAGGAGTGCCTAGATTTCGGGTATTGATTATTACGTAATATATAGATTGTCTGATCATTAAATCAATCTATACCACTTTTTACTACAAAAAAGGGTTCAAATCTGTTTTTGACTAAGGACGTTGACCAAAACTATTTTTGCCTTTTTAATTTCGGTCAAGAGTCGTTTTCACCGGTTATGAGTTTTGCCTGTAACATGTACTTATACAGAACCATCATCATCAGGTAATTTTAGTCTCCACTACAGGAGCACGACCCTCTCTCGTCCGTCCAGACAGAAGGAGGATTTGGCCTACACTCCCCACGCTGGCCAGACGGCCAGAAGGCCCTTAGTCGCCTTGTACGACATCCATGGGAAGAGACGGAGTGATTCTATTCTAGTCTGCCGGAAACCATACGGCCAACTTATACAGAATGTATCTATAGTATTTAGTGTACCTGTAATTCTATACTAAAGAAGTGCAGTCAAATAAGAATTCCAGGTACTTGTATTAGCAGCCGGGTAGAAGAAAAGGCGAGAGTTCCGGCTCCCCCTCAAATTGGCAAGTCTGTGTTGTAGAATAGTATTTTAATAAGAAGAGCGATGAGTTGAGTGTCTTAAACCGCCAAAGGAAGCTAATTATGAAAGTTGTTTAGTTCTTAATATAAATAGGCGTCGATATGATCACGGAAATATTAAACTTACTCGTGAATTTCGTTTCATGTCAACAAGTTTCCTAATAATAAGCAAATTAACTTGTCACGAGCAGGGCGCTATAGAATGTTCGACAGTTGATTTCAACTTGGAAAGTCATATACTTTAATACGAGTTACGGATGCGGTATTATACCGTAACCGAACCGTATACTGAAACAAGAATAAAAAAAAATAAGCAAGGTTTTGTAAACTTAGTTTACTTACCGCATTTCGCTCATAAAGCCCATTCATTTGGGTTGATAGGTAAAATATAATCGTCATTTGTTGTTACCGCCACGCCACGATATTGAATTTAAAATGGCGATGTTTAAGTAATTGTGCATTGTCACGAGAATTAATCGAGTGTCCAACATTTCAGGTCCATCGGATACTGGCAAGTGGATCTAATTTAACTTGCAAGATTTGATTACAGATACAGCGGTGAAACTAAAGAAAATTTAATGAAAAATTACCATTTTGAGGTTTTTGGTTACTGATGACGTCAAAAATTAACATAGATCTATATTTTGTACCTATCATGTTGGAGACGTTTGGCAGTTTGCAACAAAGAATATCGCTCGCGCGCTGCCACCCACGCTGCTGTCAACTACTTTCTACCAGAGGCCATAACGGCTAAACTGCAGCCGATTCTGATCGGATTTTTTGATAGCGAAAATTGAACTTCCACTTAGATTATGGTACTTGTGTTCAGCTTAGCTGGTAGTAACCCTGGAGCTATACCAACAAAGCTGGAGATGTTTGGCAATTATTTTGAATTTAAGACCTATTTTTCGAATCAAAATATCCGATGATATTCGCCTTCAATATCGGCGGTAGGCCTTCAGCCCCCTTACCACCAACTCTTAATGCGATTCAATAACTGAATAGAATGCTTATTCATACCAATGAATAAGCGACTCTATTCAATTTGAAATAGACTCTATTTAACAAATAAACAAATAGTGGTAAGGGGGCAGGTCTTCACACTCACTCGCAAGAATACTGCAACGATTTAATAGCTCTCTAGGAAGTGTTATTCGGCTGTGGTATATTGTGAGGTGGAAGTAATTCCCAAATCGGATTGCTTATAAAAACGCTGTGCCGTACCTACGTACCTTTGTATGTTTACCATTTAATATCTGAGTATGATTGTCTTTAATTCTAATAATAAGTTCGTAATCCATAGTGTGGCAGTGGATTATTATTATTAACTAGCTTTCGCCCGCGGCTTCGCTCGCGTGAAATTCGGTTTAAACACGTGTTTACTCATTCAACTACAGAAGTACCTACTCGTGTAAAGTTTAGGATAAAATAGTCCAATTAATCTTCTTTCCACAAACAATATATTTAAAATCGATACTATTTTCGTAATGGACGTACCAGAAAACCATAGAATGTTGATTCTGCGCACCCGATATATCATAGAATGTTGATTTTATGGTTTTCTGGGACGTCAATTGAAAAAAAAGGGGTTGAAATGTCATAATATCAATATAGGTGTTGACCCATATTGATATTATGACATTTCAACCCCATCGCACCCACACAGGAGTTATTTCATGTCACGTCGGCTACATTTGATTATAAAATAGTTGTTTTTTCGTCATCACCGACCAGATAAACCATAAAAACCAATACCCATAACGATTCTCAGACTTTTTCACCACATTTTAGACATTTCAATCCCATCGCACTCCAATAGAAGATGATGGTCACGTTAGCCACGTTGAATTTCAAAATCATTATTGTTTTCGTAATTGCGAACTGATAAACTATAAAAACAATACCAATGACGATTTTCGGACTTTTCGGCCCTTTTCGGGTTATAGGGAAATTCTGGCCCTATTTTACCCTTTTTGGGCTTGAATTTTGAGAATACGTGTTTCCTCATTCCTGAAATACGTGTTTACTCATTTACTCATCTGCTCATCTACTCATCCGCTCATCAGCTCATCCGCTCATCCGCTCATCCGCTCATCCGCTCATCCGCTCATCCGCTCATCCGCTCATCCGTTCATCCGCTCATCCGCTCATCCGCTCATCCGCTCATCCGCTCATCCGCTCATCTGCTCATCTGCTCATTTACTCATTTACTCTATAGAAGTAGTCGTGTAAAGTTTAGGATAAAATAGTCAAATCAGTCAGTCTAATCTCGTTTCCCTATACAATTTTTGAACCTCCGTTTCACCCTCTTAGGGGTAAAATTTGAAAAGTCCTTTTGACTAATTTTATGCCCACTATGTTATATTTTCAAATCGATGCCATTTTCATAATTAACGTTCCAGAAACCATAGAATCAACACCCATATTGGTATTATGGTATTTCAACCCCATCGCACCCCCACAGGGGTGATTTTATGTCACGTCGGCTATGTTGGATTTTAAAATAGTGGTTTTTACCGTATCAGCGACCCGATAAACTATAAAACAATACCCATGACGATTTTCAGACTTTTTGACCACATTTTAGACATTTCAACCCCATCGCACCCCAATAGGAGATGATGGTCACGCTAGCCACGTTGAATTTTAAAATCGTTGTTATTTACCAGCGACCCGATAAACCATAAAAACAATACCCATGAAGTTTTTCAGGCTTTAGGGACCCATTTTACACTTTTAGGGGTTGAATTTTGAAAAATCCTGAAACACGTGTTTCGTCAATTATCTAAAGAAGAACTTTAGGATAAAATAGCCAAACTAAACTCGTTTCCCCATACAAACTTTGAACCTCCGTTTCCCCCTCTTAGGGGTAAAATTTTCAAAATCCTTTTAAGCAATTTCTTGTCCACTATGTTATTTTTTCAAATCGATGCCATTTTCGTAATTGACATCCCAGAAAACCATAGAATCTACACCCATATTGATATTATGACATTTCAACCCCATTGCACCCCCACAGGGGGGATTTTACGTCACGTCGGCTACGTTTGATTAGAAAATAGTTGTTATTTTCGTAATCAGAGACCCGATAAACCATAAAAACATTACCCATGATGATTTTCAGACTTTTTCACCCCATTTTAGACATTTCCACCCCATGCATCCCCACAAGTGCGACTTGTTTGTTACGTCGGCTATGTTTGATTAGAAAATAATTGTTATTGTTGTAATCAGCGACCCGATAAACTATAAAAACAATACCCATGACGATTGTCAGAAATTTTCACCCCATTTCACCCCTTTAGGGGTTGAATATTGAAAAATCCTGAAACACGTGTTTACTCATTTATCTACAGTAGTATTCGTGTAAAGTTGATGGTTGTTGTGTTCCTGCGAGTGAGTGAGGTCACCAGAAAGGAAGGAGATGCTGCGTTGGCAGCGGGGGTGGCGGCGCGCGAGCGATATTCTATGTTGCGAGCGTTAATATGGCTACGGTAACCGCTTCACATCAGGCGGGCCGTATGCTTGTCTGCCACACGAAGTAGTATAAAAAAAAAAAAAAAAAAAAAAAGTTTCGGATAAAATAGTCCAACTAATCTCGTTTCCCCATACAAACTTTGGACCCCCGTTTCACCCCCTTAGGGGATGAATTTTGAAAAATCCTTTCTTAGTGTACCCCTAGACGTCATAAGGAACCTACGTGCCAAATTTGGAATCTCTAGACCCAGCGGTTTGGGTTGTGCGTTGATATATCAGTCAGTCAGTCAGTCAGGACTTTGAATTTTATATTTATAGATTAAATCTACATTACTCTATATTTATGGATGTAGATACAGGCTGATGATGATGATGAAAAATGGAAATGGAAGTATAATCTTTCAATAAGAAAAGTTTTTTTCAAATCGGTTTATAAATGACGGAGTAATGAAATAACAAACCTAACAGTGCATAGACTTACAGCTTACGATGATGATGAAAAAAATATGGGACCAATCTGGAAGCATACTCTTTCAAATAAAAAAAGTTTTTTTCAAATCGGTTTATCACGGTAATCACGGAGTAATTTAGTAACAAACATTAAGAAATACGGCCGAATTGAGAACCTCCTCCTTTTTGGAGTCGTTTTAAAATAGAAAACGTGTCCGGAATTTTGGACTTTTTATTTATTAGACTGATTAACTCGACGTTGGTGTCCGTTTTTTTTATACGTCGGGTGGCAGACAAGCATACGGCCCGCCTGATATGAAATGGTTACGGTATATTAACCACCATATTAACGCTCGTAACAAGAAATATACGCTGTATCTTTAAAGCCAAAGTCATCCTCACCTGCACGTTTTGCCAACTAGCGAAAAAAGCAAAAGAGAGGCCTACTTTTTCTCTTTTGCTTTGCTTGATCGTGGCGAGCCACTTACACCCTGTCATCAATTGCTTACAAGACTGAGATCAGTTTGGTTGTGTCTCGAATGATGTTATCAACACTGGGACAAGTGGCCATATAAGTAAGTACGAGTACATATAGTATGTACTGCATGTAGTACGTGCGTAGGTACAATAGGATTTGGATCCAATTGTATTTGCGCACGTACTACGTACGCATGTGGGAATGTGGATGGGAACGACGAAGATTAGTAATTATATCATTTACTTACTTTGGCGATTTACAGTATTGATTACTATTGGCATCGTAAATATATGAAACATGAACGTCATTAAAAATGTACGTGCCTATGCCTACGGCTCTATCATATTAAAGCCGTTTACTCTGAAAACTGTTTGGCTGCTGACTTTGAGAATATCTGATGTGTATAAAATTTTAATCGTTCATTTCGTTTTTGAACTGAAAGTTACTTTATAGTGGCAGAATCATAAAGTTAATATACCTTGGACAGAATAATTGACTTATTTTTCCATCCTTACATAATAAGGACGTCACAATAATGGACGTCACAATAATATTATTATGACGTCCTTATTACATAACAAAGCAAACTATAGGTGAAATAATTACTTACTTTGATAACATAAAATCTTCTGGAGATATGATAACTTAAAAATCTCAATTTTGGACTATCCCTAAAACGCTCCATACAAAAGGTCACCACGTTACACCTTTCTATTTTATATGCATTAAATCAGCTTTTTTTAAAGATAGTTATGTTAAATATTATGTTTATGTCGGTAGCCGTCACAAATTTTCTATCGTTTTTTCCGATGGTAATATGTATTTATTTAAAATAATTTCATTCTTTTAAAATGGACTTTCCCACCAAACTTTGATCGACAATAAAACAATTCGGACATAAGTTAAAAAAATTTAAGATCAAAGATATACACAGTTTTGTGTATTTTACGATACTGATAAATCTATAATATGAAAATGAATCGCTGAATGTGTTGCTAAGCGCATATCTCGAGAACAGATGAACCGATTTCGCTAATTCTTTTTTTAGAATATTCTTTGAAGTACGAGGATGGTTCTTACGCAGAGAAAAATTTAAAAAATTGCCTGAAAATGCCTTAAAACAACACTTTTATATACTCCCATACAAACGATCCATTGAAAGATTAAAAGTCAATTTGAACTTTAATACCATACCATAAAGTTCAAGTGTTAGTGGAGAGGTTCCGGGAAGGCAAAACAATTCAGTGACGTTACCATCGTTTGTCGTAATTGTTGACATATTAACTTTCTTTTTCTTTTTAGGGTTCCGTAGGCCAATGGCAAAAAACGGAACCCTTAAGGTTTCGTCATGTCTGTCTGTCCGACCGTATGTCACAGTATTTTTTTTCCGAAACTGAACTATACTGTTGAAACTTGGTAAGTAGATGTATTCTGTGAACCGCATTAAGATTTTCACACAAAAATAGAAAAAAGAAACAATAAATTTTGGGGGTATACTTAGTTCTAAAACTGACACTCAAAATTTTTTATTTCTAAATGATAAAACTAAAAAAAATATATTAGGTTGGGGAAAAAGTCTTTTCGTATTTTATATGAAAATTCAAAACATTTTTTAATAAAGTTTATTTACATTTAACTAAAGTATGTAGGTGCCATTATGTTCGATAACTTTTTGTCATCTTGTAGGTAGAGACATGGTCCCATTACTATAGAAATTTTGGGACTTCTGTTCAAAAAACCGCGACAAGTGGTTTTGGCAGTCTTCTCGTGATGTTAACCTGACATTGCCTAAAGAATTCTTAAGAGACCGAAACAGGTGGAAATCAGAAGGTGCAAGGTCAGGACTATACGGCGGATGCATTAACACCTCCCAGTCAAACTCTCTTAATTTTTGCTGAGTGGCTAAAGATGTGTGAGGTTTAGCGTTATCATGATGAAAAATCACACCCCTTCTATTAATTAATTCCGGTCGCTTTCTCTCAACTTTTTGCTTTAATCTCATCAGTTGTTCACAGTAGAGTTCAGAATCGATAGTCCTGCCTGGCGGTAACAGCTCATAATGAATATCTTCCCTTCCAATCCCACCATACACACAGCATCACCTTGTTGCGGGTTAACCCGGGTTTCGCCAGAGTCTCTGAAGCCTGGCCGGTCTTTGACCACGACCTTTTTATGCGCCAAAACTGTTATGTGGTCAATTCCTAGTTCTTCAGCTACGTCGTAACTACTGATATGCCGATCTTGCTCCACTTTTTCAGAAATGGCATCCATTTTATCCGTAACAGGGCGACCAGAGCGACGTGCATCTTTGACATCAAAATTTCCGGATTGAAAACGCTTAAACCAAATTTGTGCTACTCTCACAGACACTGCACTAGGTCCATAATAATCACAAATTTTTTTCGCAGCTTGCGTTGAATTTTACCTTTTTTGTAGTAAAATTTTAAAATGTATCGAATTTCTTCATTAGATTCACTCATCTTGACAGTAAAAAAAACAAATGAAAATCACACATTTACCTACTTTGAATTTGGAATTATCTTTTTTAAAATTTAAACTTTTTATAGATATCAAAACCTGCTAGATACAAATGGTATAACCAAAGAGATTTTATTACAAGTTCATACATACTATAATGCGAAAAGACTTTTTCCCCTACCTATTATGATGTACATTACCATGCAAACTTCCACCGAAAATTGTTTTGAACGAGATATAGTAAGCAGTTTTGTTTTTAATACGTCATAAATCGTAAACCGCAATTTACATTTCATTCAATCAACTCAAATATAAAAATAAAATAAAAAACATTTAATTTCATAAACATAAACCTTATGCATAAACCGTGAACCATTATTTTCTAATAATAAATCTGTAATAGGTGCCTAAGTAAATAGGTAATAATTATAATTCGCGCGGGGCGTGATCGTTAGCGGGTGCGGAGCGCGCGGGGGGCAGGTTCCCGACTGTTTAGCTATCACAAGCCTATATGGGCTCGCATATAGTTAGATCTAAATCATTTAGGTACCTAATTATAATGTTTACTTATCAATAACTTAAGTTAAAAAAAATACACTATTATTAAAACATCGATCAAAGTTACAACGAACTACAAGAACTTTTATATTATGTTACTTGCTGCTACGGAACCCTTCATGGGCGAGTCCGACTGACACTTGGCCGCATTTATATATTATTAGCTGACCCGGCGCGGCGGCGTCCCGAATAGCAGCATTAGTATTAAAAAAAAAAAAAGATTCGAGTGTTAGGCGGTAAGAAGTTCGCCGGGTCAGCTAGATATTCTTAATAATTTTAGAACATTGTCAACTAGCCTATTGTCATATAGGTACAGCAATGAACTAGTTTACTAAGTTGCGTTACCTGGTCGATGCTCTCTCTGACCGAGATCTCATGGAAGCAAACGCAGTTAATCTCTTTGCTGCGTCTTTGGCCTTCTTCAGTGGTAACCATGCGGTCGCCTGTCTGCTCTGCCTTATTGCCCACCAGCACCACGGGCGGCTCTGGTCCTCCATCCTTAAAATACAAAGTTAAATCATTTAGAATCTTTCGACATGGCTTTTTTACTCATAAGGTAATTCAAATTCAAATTATTTATTGTTTCCATGGTAGGTATATAGGATATTATATAATCGTTTTGTTAAAAAAACAAATGACACCGCATGGAACCCCGTTACCTGTGGCACTACAATTGTTAAGGTAGTTTCATCCATATCAATCTTAGTTCAGTTCAATGGTGTTTCGAGATATAGCGATAAAAAACCAGATATTTGGACACGTGTTTCATTATTTTTCATTTTTTTAATATAGACAAAAGATGGGAAGCTAGCAAAATCTCAATATCAAATTGCAGCGAAATACAAATTTCTATAGGTACCTAGTTGCATCGCGCACAACAACAACAACATTCGAATTAACCTGATAACTAAGTAACTAAGTCCCCAAAATTTGGTTGCAAGTGTAAAATTCCCAATGGGTAATTCTGACCCCATACATCGTTCCTGTATTCAAGCTAGGGCCATTGATACACTTTTAGTGAAACTCGGTAATTAAAATAAGATAGGGTTCACTCCGATTTTTGACCGCTGAAGTGACGATTCCAATAATTACCATAATCCCATGATTATGGTAATTATTAGACCATTCTCACGATCCATGTTCGATAGTTCGTTCAAGCTAAAATTGATTGAAAAATTGTTTAAAAAAAGCATTAGATAGAGTCTGGTATTTTACTAATATAATACATATCTATATATATATAATGCATTCCATTACAAACCTTTATTGAGGAAGAGAGTCGCCGTCTTCTTTTATTATAATTGATAAGGAACTTCAGACGATCGCACTCGTCGAAGGAACATTTGTCGGTCACCGAGTACATCAGGATGAAAGCTTCGGCCCATCGGATATGACTTTCCAAATTTGCGTACTCACTTTCCTGGGGCATATATAAAAATAATGGCATGTTATTGTTTGATGGGTTAGTCGGTTAGGTATTTTCAGTTCTGACTCAGAACTAAGTATACCTACTAGTATCTACTTCCTATCTACCTAACCTACTAACTACTACGAAGTAAGGGTGCCAACAACGGAACTCTATTATAGGGCTCCGCTATTATCAGCTGACTATCCGTCTGACTGTTGCAGAGAAGGATCTTTTAATCATTACTGTTAGTTAAGAAGAATTAATGAAATTTTGTATAACAGCATATTTAGAATAATAACCACAGTAGAAAGAAAAAATAAACACAGGAGATACAGTGTTGGGAATGTGTGGTGCCCCCCCCCCCCCCCCGTCCCTTTAATTAATAAAATCTTGTTTGCAAAAGAAAAAGTTTTTTTGTACATTCTCTTAATTCATACTTACATCGGGTGGCAAACTAGCATGTAACTCGACAGATGTAATTAAAAGTGATTATCCTTCACAGAGCGATTTTTCCTTTCAAAATATTGAGTGATTTCTATAAATAAAAGCTTAATTTGGTAATAATGCATATTCAAACAATATCAAACCGACCGTGAAATCCTCATAAAAATTTGTCGTGTGGTAAGGAGGAGGTATCGGATAAAGAGACACATAAATTGCCTTTGTTTTATATTATGTAGACTAACAAAGGATTCGTTCCGGAGTTTCACAACGCATCCGCTCAAATGCTTATGTCGTTCCTACTAGTATTTTTTGATCAAAGACTTTTTTTTTTCAAAGTATACTACATATGTACTGTACTTACCTCAAACAGTACCATTATCTTGCAAGTTACACAGTAATGTGTAATTTGCATTCGAATCTGTGAATATATTGTTATTTTTTCAAAAGAGCTTTTTTTCAAATCAAATAAAACGGGGCGCTACTTTTCCTTTCAATTATTTCATAATTTGCTTCATCAACACAACAGTGTTTCATACACACAAATTCACAACAGTGTTTCTTAACCTGTAGTCCGCGGACCCCTGGGGGCCGCGATTATGTGGATGGGGGTCCGCTGTCTTATCTATGAACATTTGAATTAATAAATAATGCCAGCAAGACTCGCAAAAAAGCAGCAACAACATTCATACAAAAAATTATTTTTTTATAAAAATGTGTTTTTTTTTTCAGTACTAAAATAAATTGTCCTAAATTTATTCCTGTGTTTTTTATCCTCGAAATTGTGCTTAATTTTCAGGGGTCCGTGGACCGAAAAAGGTTAGGAAACACTGTTCTACAATATCATATTTAGCTAAAGTTGTACACTACTTTTTAGATTCTTTATATTGGTAGGTATAGGGAAACAAACTTACATGAGATTCACCGGCTGAGTCCAATATCTCAAAATAAACCATCTCGTTATCAATTACAGTTTGGAATGTATATATTTTCTCTAAGTTAGGATCGTAGTCGCCAATAAAACGTTTCGTTATGAATCTCACTACCAGAGCTGAAAATAATATCATTCATCCCATAAATCTTCTTTGTGTCTATAAAAGGCAACTGTTACTGACTAATATATCACCACACAGTTCAAACCACTGGACGGTTCGCGCTGAAATCTGGCATGCAAGTAGCTATACATATTCGCTAAGAAAGGATTTTTTTTAATTCCTACGGGATACCAGGATACGTGCGTACGAAGTCGCTGGCGCAAGCTAATAAAGGTAATAATATGAAATTGATAAGTATTTCAGAAGATGTAACTAAGTTCGTATGCGTAAACACATCTTAACCAGCATAAAAATATTCTGTATTCTATATATAAACCGATCCGGTGAGCCGTTTTAGTGCAATAGAGTATTAGATATCCAAACATACCAATTTTCACATTTATAATATTAGTTGGATATTTATTCTGTGATGTAAGGATGGCTGTCTGTAATAAACTCTATTATTCTGAAACATGTGAACAGATTGAGAACAACTACTTTAGTATCAAGGAATGGTGATTATTTTAAAGTCTACTTAGGTTAGATTTTAAAATCGTCTGCCATTCTTTATATCTACGGCAGCTGAGCACGAATACATTTTGGGCGGAAAATATTAGGCGAGTGCTCATTGTCACGTCGGTACTACGCTTTATCATGATAAGCAGCCGTTGGCGGGTAGAGTTTGATTAGTTTACATTCAAAATAGAATCAAACTTTATGGTGGTTTATACGTGTATGAGAACGCTCTTAAACCTAATCATGAACTTTAGTAATTTAGTTAGATATCCTGTTGGCAATCGGCCTATTCTGCATTTTATACCTGTATACGTACATACGTATATAATGTTACGGAGTGTAGAAAAATAAAAGCATATAATGAAATTAGATAAATTTATAATTCATCTGTATCACCATATTCATCTTGATAATTAGCGATCTACCACAGTACATTTCCTAAGACATTTTATACCACGAACGGTAAAACTGTGGAATTAATTCCGAATAATTACGACATGGGAGCCTTCAAGAACAGAGTCTTGAATATTTTAAATATCTTCGATATGTCGCTTAAAAGGCTGGCAACGGATCGGCGACCCCTTGGAGTTGCTGATCTCCATGGGCGGTGGAGATTGCTTTCTATCAGGTGACCTGCAGGCTCGTTTGCCCCCCTCTCATCTATTTGTTTATTTTGATAAGTTCTATGTCAACTCTAATTAAATATTTACTTTTTACTCGTTCAATTCATTGCATTATCAAAATAAACAACAGAAACAAAATGAAAGCTAGCAATGTACCTACTTACTTTCAAGTAAATTTAATTCGCTCGCTCGATATGGAGGTAGATTTATGTTTCCATAACGATTATAAATTGAGTAGCTTTGGTTATTATTATTTTTATTTAATTTCTGTAATATATCACAAAAAAATCACAAAATATTTAATACGATAATTTGATTATCCGCTCCCATTACGAAGGTATAAATAATATTAAGTTTCAACAGCATCAGTATACATATTATAGTTTCATTGCATGGTAGCTACGTAAACAAGTAAATAAACAGGAAAACAACAATTTTAATAGATGTCGTTACGTTGTGTGCGTCGAACGTATGGCGACAGTTTTTCAGCCTAATTGGAATTCCGGAGAAAAACATACCTACCTACTTGCCCTGCTTACCTTATATTTTGAGCCTTATATGTTCCTACTAATATTAGAAATTTACGCGAAAGTTCATGTGTATGGATATTTAGTGTATGGATGTTTGTTATTTCACGCGTAAACGCGTGAACGCATTTGGGTACATTTTACCATACATATAAGATCTGGAATTATGGGTAGACACATATGCAGGACACGCACTATCCCGGTACAATGTTCACGGTGCAAAGCAGCCGGCGGGCAGAATATAACAAAATTTATATTTACTTAGAATATGTATTAGTTTCATTTGAATCGATACAACCGTTTTTCCATAATGTTTGAACAAGTAATAAACAATAATTAATTTACCTAGCTGTATGTTTAGATAGATATAGAATAGATTTATATCTTTTGCATTGTTTATACTCATTATGTATTAAAATTACTAACTCCAAAGTATAAAATGTCCGTAGGATTAAAATGTCTATTTATATATTAAGTCTAAAATATATTAAAAAGTTACTCTGTCCTAATCCCTTCGCGTGCCACGGTCTCATAGTAGGCACAACGTTAGCACAGCCCTGTACAGTAGCGGTACGGCGCTAAAATTCGCCCCACGCGAAGGGTTATTTTGTGCTTTCACTCAATTACAGCCAAATGACGCTGAAATTTAGTAGAGTTTACGTTGTTACGTTGTTGTGTTGTTGTTGTTGTTGGGCTTCTGTTTACAACATGAAAATAAAGAAAAGGAAAAAAAATAGAGAAAGAGTAGAGAGGGTTCCGTGCCTACTAGACTATAGTTATTGACATTACTTAATATTTGTACTTGCCTTATTTTAATATTTTAATTAGGCCTAATAAATAAATAAACATTTTCATACCTCTAAGGAGACACGCGCAATGCCCAATCAAGTGGCTGTGCGCGGAAACAGCTCATCGAAATTAACCATACCATATCTATGGATATTTTAAGATTTTAGAAGTTGAACTCAAAAGGATATTTTTATGCCCTGTTTAGATATAATCCAGACAGAAACATATCTCTGATACAGTATAAGTATACAGTGGCCATACTGTACTAAGTACAGTATGGCCACTCCCTGACGCTACCTCGTATCGACCTCACCTTCCCTCTGAGACAAATCTGGAACAGTTTGTATTGCGCCGCACGCACACACGCTCATGAACGCGCTGCACAGATGTCGCTGTCTATGTAGTAGTATATGAAGCGACATTTATGTGGAGTGGCCGTGATGTGTCTTTAATTAACTATAAATTATTCTCACCTGATTTCCCCACTCCCGACTGTCCCAGGACCATCACTTTGAAGGGTTTCGTTTTTGGGTATAAAACCAGCTTCCCCAGAGAGGATTTTGGAGACGTCGCGGTACTCATAGCGACCACTGTTGCCATTCTACATTCTTCTGTATTACATGTTATTGATAATTGTAATGTAGAACTCAGTGCATCATAATAATATGTATCATAATATTAATTTCATTAATAATTGGATTATCAATGCAATTGGATGCCGATGTCACTCAGAATGTCCCTGTAATTCAGTAAGTATAATTACAAGCTTTTATTTAATTTGTTATTAAGATACACTTCTGTATAAAGTTTATTATTTGTCAATTATACGCTGGGAGGAAATTGAAACGAATATTAATCGAGGACGGTCAATTTAGAAGGAAGCTGAAAATCCACACGCGATTCACGTGTTGGACGTTTTAACCTGATTGTGATATTTCAGTTTCATTTAATGTTATTAGTAATTAAATTAAAGCACAAATAGTCAGAAATTGTCATCATTAATAACAAAAAGATTAATGTAAAACTGAAAAAATATACCTCTTATGTATATGCATTTCTATATGTACCTATATTATTTCATAGCCCTAGTATACATTTATTAATAATGTAACATTGTTAAGATTTTTATTTGTATACCTATCTACTTGCATTTTTTGGTCCAATAGAGTAGAGTGTACACTGTTAGGTGGTCTGTGACTTTGTTGTTGTAATGCAATCTGCGGCACGTAGTATTCCGTTACCGCCTGTAACATAAAACATAGTAGATGAACAGCAACTCAGTATATTGAGTTAGCAAGTAGAATGAACGATTGGGTTTTGTGCGACGGTTCTCTCACACGATCGGTTTGTAAGCTTAAAGGCATTCTAGTGTTTCAACAAATACATAATACACACATAATGTGTATTACTGTGTAGGATGCGTAGTATCTACTGTGTATACATATATACAATATGACATGTAATTATTTGTCATCATTTATTTGACATACATAATATTATAATATATTTACTAACTAAATTGTTGTATTAATTGATTATGAAAAAAAGACATATTGGCAAGTTTCTTTCAAACATTTCTTCTTCGCCAATGGGCTACACCGAAATGCTAGCAGATAAAAATAATGACAAAAATATAAGAACATTATTAATAAAAATGTGTAAGACGTGTCTAAGTGCCCACAAGGGCCGAAGGACAGAATAAATAATTTGATTTCTGTCAAAATCGTAATGGTAACAAAAATGTAAAGCATTTCCACAAAATCTTTATGGTACTTGCTTGAGAGCACTTAAATTGCGAAGGCAAACCCGCATGCCAATTCTGTGACATTACTACAAAAACCATTAGGTAAATATGTTCTTGATAACAATATGATCTTGTAAACTGTATAGGGTTTACGACAACTTTAAGAGGACTATCAAAACGATAAACTCAGTCTTATGACTATTTCTGACGAAAGCAGGAGAGACCTTATACCTACTACTTATCGTTCAATGTTAATCTTAAGGCCAACGTCATAAACTTATGGGTAATATAACTAATATTATTAGCCCTACCCGTATACGAATAGTTTATTTACTACGGGCCAAGCACGCGATTGAACAGTGTAAGGTTCCGCATAGTTGCTAGGTTGCTACCAATGTTATACAGAACACAAAGGATGTTATAAAGCTACAAACAAACAAATCTTCAGCTTTATAATATTATTATAGATTAAATACATTAAAGTATATAGGTCGAACTCGTGCATACTGTTTATAACCGACTTAAGTCGGTTTAAAAACAGGCTATCAATTCATCCCGTATGTATGTAATATTTCCAGAGGTGCGCACTTTTTGTTTATATTAGTCTAAATAAGTGTATGTATGTCTGAATGTTTGCCCGCGCATCTCAAAAAGATAAAAAAAAACTTTTTTGGTTGGTCTAAGTCCAACTTAGGGAAGGGATATTAAAATAAAAAACCGGACAAGTGCGAGTCGGGCTCGCCCACCGAGGGTTCCGTACGTAGGATCATTATAAATAGTTCAGGAATCTAATCGCGCAGTTTTTTCCGAGCTTTTGCTGAAATTCAGCTTCAAACGCTTATAATTTTACCTTTAAGTTTGTATGGATGGATGGATGTTTGTTACTCTTTCACGCTCGAACGGTTAAACCGATGTATGTGAACTATTGCTGCGTATTGTATTTTGAAAGTGAAATTGTGTTTGTATTTTTCATTATAAATAAGAAATAATGCGTCGGAAAATTCATATGATACTCCATTTGAACTAGTAGCTTCAATTTGAAATTTCGACCCCCTTTAAAAAAATATAGACCCCCTATTTTTTAAGATTTAATTATAAATGTATAGTTTTGAGATTTATTCTTGTACTTGTAGTCTATAACCACAGTATAAGTAATAGTACTCTATAACGATGTTACTTGCCAAATTTCATAGTTCTATGTCAACGGGAAGTACCCTATGAGTTTTGATTCCCTTGAGAATGTGTCGAAATATGCGTTTTTTGCTGACTAAACGGCCGTATCTTTTTTTATGTAAACTTAGCAGTTTGATTTTTTTACAATTTCATTGGACCGTAGCCCTGAGTATACAGTTCAAATTTCAGCTTGATACTTCCGCATTTCGCATTCTTGACATAGAGGGTCTTGACAGACAGACATACCGACAGACAGACAGACGGACAACAAAGTGATCTTATAAGGGTTCCGTTTTTCCTTTTGAGGTACGGACCCTAAAAAAAGAAATAAATACAAGTGCTTTATTCTACTATATAAAAATAAGTCGGGTTTTCCTTCCTGACGCTATAACTCCAGAACGCACGAACCGATTTCCACGGTTTTGCATTCGTTGGAAAGGTCTCGGGCTCCGTGAGGTTTATAGCAAAGAAAATTCTGGAAAAATTTGAAAAGAAAAGCGGGAAAATCTTTTTTCACATACAGCGCCATCTCTAAGGAAATGGATGGAAACGAAAAGATTGAGCCACAGTGAAGCGTGGTCGGGCCGCTAGTAAAATTATAAATAAATAGTAATTCAAAAAATTAAACCGACTTCAGAATCAGAATCATAATTTATTTAATTAATAACTAAAAAAGGGGAAATAAAACTTTCATAATTAAAAATCTAAACTATATTTTTGAAGTCGTTGCCAACCGTAGTGTGTAGGGAATGTAAATATACCTATAGCAGTTACTTGTATAGAGTGTAAGTTTCTCACTACCATCTCCGGAGCAAAGTCAACCTCCCCTGCACGTACCCCCATACTCCCCATACTCCCTGCCGATCAGCGGACGATGGCCTGGCGACAGCCGCTAACTCGCCTGCTCAGCGTGGCGATGTCTAACTCTCCTATGTCTGCATACCAATATGTCGCCAATACCCGGTCGCCGATACCGCCACCTTGGCTCGGGATAGCAGCCCGAGCCAAGGTTCGGTTTCGTTAGTGCGGGGGGTGCTAACAATCTCCGGTTGGCAGGCCACCACCAACAACTGACTATTAGCACGTACAACACACAGACACTGAGGCGTGATGAGGATGTGGGGGAATTGGAAGTAGAATTGAGGTCAGTGAAATGCCATCTGGCTGGGTCTGTCGGAAATCCGACGAGAGGAAGAGGATAACGTGATACTCGAATCTGGTAATCTCTTCTACTACCGTGAAGGAGACCAGCTCTCCCTGGGCGGTGTGGGTTCTCTCGTTATAAAGCTTTTATCAACAACGTAGTGGAGATATCCAGTCTTGCGTCGAGGGTAACATATCTTGTGCTAAAACTGACGGAGAGATACTCTTTGAAAATAGCACAAGTATATGCTGCAACGATGATATACCAGGATGAAGAGGTCGGGCCAAGTATGAAGAAAGGTCATACCATACGTAATAAGAGATACGTCAAAAGAGCCACTTCACGGTTATTGTCGGGGACTTCAATGCCAAGGTGGGATTACAAGAATGGGATGAATCGGTCTTCGGAGGGTTTGCTGGTAAATTTCCTCCAAATGGAGGGTCTTTTTTTTATGAACTCGTTCTTTAAAAAGAAGACTCAGAGGAGATGGATGGCCAAGCCCCGACATAGTGACTAGGAATGAGATCGACTTTGTCATAATTAAAAGGCGGATATTTCGGGATGTCTCGATGGTTAACAGGTTTGGAAAATGCAGTGACCACCGACTTATACGAGGCACCCTAAATATCAGCTATAAACTCGAAAGAGCCCGTATGATGATTTCGAATCTACGTCCATCTCTCTCTCAACCTTCGGAAAAGTGCCAACTGGAACTTCAAAACTGATTCAGCTCGTTGAAAACCACTGCGGACATGGACGAGGCATCAGATAAAATAGGAAAAACACTACACCAAGTCCGCATTAGACACTTTAGTCAGTAGCATAAAGCTCGAGACTCTAACTCTTAAAAGGCTTGAGACTTGAGACTCTAACTCCATCTAAATTTGGTCTGTTCTGGAATTCTTACAGCGATGCCAAGTTGACCACCGCTGTATCGAGCTGCTGAGATGGCTATAAAGCGCTGCAACAATCACTATACGCGTCCAGGACCAGCAATCTAATCCTATCCAGCTGCAGCGGGGAGTACGTCAAGTGGATATCATTTCCCCGTAACTATTTACCGCTGCTCTAGAAGATGTATTTACAGCGCTGGACTAGAAAAAACGGGGCATCAGTGTGAATGGCGAGTTCATCTCATACCTTCGATTTGCCGATGACGTGGTCATAATGACTGACGATTTGCCGATGACGTGGTCATAGTGGCCGATGACGCGGTCATATGTCGACCAATCTCAATGCTGCATCTCCATCCGTGGCGTTGGGGATGAATTTCAACAAGATGAAAGTCATGTACAACGATTTTGGAATCCCTAGCCCGGTTATCGTAGAGAATGCAACTATTGAAGTGGTTAAAGCCTGTCTATCTCGGACATTCCATACAGCTTGGTTGGGGTAATTTCTACAAAGAGAATTATAGAAGCATTCGAATGAAATATTTTTAACTATTTTTAACATTCCTTGTTATGTTACAGAACCCAAAAAAAAAATATATATAAATATTTAATGTATGTATGAATGAATTGATAGAACCCTAAAAAGACCGCACGCAGTACTACGTATAAACCTCATAAATAATTGAAATGGCTCGTAATATTACTTTATGTCAGTGATTAAAAAGAAATCCAATCAACAAATTGATTGGGCTATCAAACTGGAGAAGTCAATCGATCGGTCTAAATAGCCTCTCCCGGTTTGTACAACACGAATCAATCCCCCGGCATTACTGAATTAGACCGCACGTAGATATAATATTACGCCACAAAAATATTTATAGGCCACAAATATGTTATCGCAAGAGTCGATATGCTGTCAGCTATTGATTTTAATAATATACTGGATGAGTTGAAGACAACGAATTACATTCATGCACAGATACCTACCTATATGCTGCGAAGCATTGACGTAAATCTACTTTATTAGAATGGCTTAGTTAGGAACTATCCTGTGTCTTATTCAAATGTACCCAAAATCAGTTTCGTAGAGTGCCCGTGTAATTTAATCATGAAGATTATTTTATATAATGTAGGTAGTATATGTGTATAATTATAAGTATATTTTTTGCTTATTAGGAAAATTAGGTAAACTTGTAAGACGCATGAAAAGTGAAATCAATTAATAAGTTTTTACAAAGGTTTAATTTATAGGGAAAAGTCAAACAGTGATTATAAAAAAAAATAGACTAGTAAAATGTTTTTCTTAAACAAAATTTATATAAAAGTAGGACGGCGATGGGGAACTTCACCCTCCGCTTCTTCTAAGAGAAAATGTATTGATTTCGAAGTTTATCAAAACTTAAAAAAAAATATTGAGTTGAAAGCGTTTGTTATTTAACTTATAAATGAATTTATTATAATATTTAGGCTTACAACTTCTGTTGCTTCTGGAGTAAAAAAATCAGGATAAGGAGACCAGCTGCACCCAACAAACGAAGTAATTATAGGCACATTTTTATCGACAATAACGTTAACATTTTGGCGTCCATTATTTTCATATACCTATCCAATTCCAAATTGTGATAAATATACACAAATCCTTTTTTTTGGCACACTATAATAATAATAGTACTTTACTTCCGTGATTGTGATTCCGTAATAGTCGTTAATTATAGTTGGGGTGTAAGTAGCTCACCACGATCTTTAGAGCCAAAGCCAACCTCGCTTGCCGACGAGCACTGTGCCCCTACCTATGTTTTGCCAGATGGCGAAGAGTATTTGTAACCTGCCAGACTGGAGACATACCTCCACCTCACAGAATACCGCAGCCAAATATTAATTCCCTTGTGGGTTGTTGTATTCCTGCGAGTGAGTGAGGTCACCAGAAAGACAGGAAGGAGTTGCTGCGCTGGCAGCGGGGATAGCGGCGCGGCGCGAGCAATATTTCATGTTGCGCGCGTTAATATGATACGGTATGATACGGATAACCGATTCACATCCGGCGGGCCGTATGCTTGTTTGCCACCAGACCTAGTATAAAAAAATGTTTGATAACAATCAGTTCAGCGGTATCAAGATACTACATGAAAGGAGAAAAAGTTGGGGGAACTTTCAATCAATGTCAATGGAAGTAAGCTTTCAATTAAGCATCATTTGAAACTTTCGTAATACCGATTGGGGAATACTAAAAAAAAGTCATATGTGTATAAGTCAAGTATCAAGTATATCAGAGACAGAGAGGTTCATATTTACACGCACTGCGTCTCCTTTCATTTAAGTATTTCTTTATTCTTTCTATAAATGTTTAGTTATCTTAGGTAAAAGTGTAATTTGTATGCTAGCTAATAATGGTATTTTAGAAATCACTATTTGGGGTTCCTACATAGTTTACTTTCCCCTACCTCAAAATTTTGCAAAATAAATTGCAATTTTAAAAGGTATAAATACAATGTTCATAAAGTGGCTTACAAAGTGTACAGAGTTACTGCATTATCGGAAGGAATCTATTACAAAGTTAGTGGCAATCAATCATAAGCCAAGTCCACGTATGATAAGTGATTCTCGTAGCTTATGTCCTTATGCCTGTACATAGAAGAGACGTTCGAGCAAAATACAGCTACTAAAAATGGGTTAAACATCTACAAACAAAATAACAATTACTACAAATTAAGATCAGCGTCAACCGTTTCATTACTCGAAAATCACTGTTACAATATTTGGAAACTATAATTTAACTATCATCTGCAACATAGTAAATATCCTGCTTATTGCTACGTACGTCATGATTATTTACGCGTATAAAAAAACAGAGATATTAAACACTAGTTTAGTACAGAGAATAAATCTATTCACGTTAACTTGAGACCTTAGGTAATTTAGACTACAGGCCCGTGTACAAAAAATTGTGGGTCATTTGAACCACCAGGTGACCTATCTAGAACGATATAAGAGCATAAAATAATAAGATTCAGCACTATGCCGTCACTTGTAAGCTGTCCAACTGAGTGCAGGTGAGAATTCAAAAGTACAGGTAGAGTGAGTACATTTTGGTCATATGATTTTGTACGGCATTCTTACCATCGATAGATCCATGAAAAATATTAAGAAAACGCGCAGTGCCGTAAAAAAAATGGTGCGCCATAAAGTCGGATTTTTTTTTTGATTTTCCGACAATTTCCAGGGTAAATTTGGTCATTTGATTTTGTACGGCATCAGTTTAATACTGTTTCAATACAGCGTCTAATCCATTATTCCGCAACGCCGTACAAAAATCATGAGACAAGGGGAAAAAATCGAGGGTTGCAACCCCCTCTCTTTCCGTGGTCCAGGGGGTGATTTGAAAAAGTACGGCATCGGTTCCAACACATTATCAAGCACTCAAAAGTACTATTAAAAATAATGCCGTCAAAAAATTATTGTTCATTTGAATGTATATCAATAATTATCTTAATTTCATCGTATACTTGATTTATAAAGCTGTAAAGTCATTTGATCCTGTACGGGAACTTTTTTTTTAACATGATATTATAAAATACAATTGTTATATAGTATTGCCGTTCAAAAGAAACTGTTCTAGAAAAAAATATAGAGAAATACAAAAACTGTAATTTTTCATTTAGCGTATTAGCATAGATTAATGAAATCTAGCAATTTTCTACATTTTATCCCTTGTTTTAAATAGTATTAAGATAAATAAATTAGGAAAAGATGATGCCGTACATTTTAAGGCAGACCATCTCTTTTAGGCTGATGAAAATGACGCTACCATTTTAAGGGTACTTTATGGCCATCTGATACTGTACGGCATTAACATATTTTTGAAGAGAACAATTGATAATATGATAAAATCATTATGACGTCTAACTGAAGTGAAACGGCGTGTATAATATATCCAAGAATTGAAACTGTCAATCCCAGTATCAACAGTTTTGTATACTTTTTGGTTTAATATATACTTCAAACATTATTGATACATATATATAATTGATTTGTTTCATTGTAATGATGTGAATAAATAAAACAACTATTTTTTAGAAAAAATATATTGATTGATGATAATAAAACATAAGTTTTTTTATTTAAATTATTCAGTATCGGAATCAGCCGCTGAGTTCTTGTCGGAATCATCGTCTTCATCGACGTTCGAATTATCTTCTCTATCATTTTCTGAAACATGATATATTATAACAAAAAACGTCAACAAAAGAATTATAACAAAAAACGTCAACAAAAAACTTTTCACTGACCGCAAGTGTATTTGGAACTCAGCCGGACGTAGACGCAGTGCGGGAGACAAGGGTCTACTGATCTACCAATCATGCGTTCGATACGATACTTCCCGCCGTCGCGCCCCGCACCTACTACCAATGAGATCTAATATTCGCTACTGCGCAGTCAAGTCACTTGCTCAAGAAGTTTGCCGGGAACTGATATGTAAATTATATTTATTCAATATTTTTATTACTTTTTTATCAATATGAACTTTTATTAAGTACAAATAAACTATCTAAATGCCGTATAAAAAAATATCGTGATGAATTTCACCTTACATTTCGTTATAAGGATTTTTTCTTGAGTTTTTTTTCCTACAGACCTTTGGACCAACGAAAATGTACGGCATGTGAAAAAATATTATCTATGCATAAAATACTTTCAAAATAAATTAATTTTATGTTGTGTCAAATCACCCCCTGGACCACGGAAAGAGAGGGGGTTGCAACCCTCGATTTTTACTCCTTGTCGCATGATTTTTGTACGGCGTTGCGGAATAATGGATTAGAAGCTGTATTGAAACAGTATTAAACTGATGCCGTACAAAATCAAATGACCAAATTTACCCTGGAAATTGTCGGAAAATCAAAAAAAAAATCCGACTTTGTGGCGCACCATTTTTTTACGGCACTGCGCGTTTTCTTATTATTTTTCATGGATCTATCGATGGTAAGAATGCCGTACAAAAACATATGACCAAAATGTACTCACTCTACCTGTACTTTTGAATTCTCACCTGCACTCAGTTGGACAGCTTACAAGTGACGGCATAGTGCTGAATCTTATTATTTTATGCTCTTATATCGTTCTAGATAGGTCACCTGGTGGTTCAAATGACCCACATTTTTTTGTACACGGGCCTGTAGTCTAATTCACTTTGATTGACTTTGCTATTTCGCTGCCCTTGCTGCGCGAAGTTTAGTTATAGTGTAAAATCATTGAGGCGTGCCGTGATCTTCGATATCTCTTGCGCCTGAGGAGCTGTAATGGCTTTTGATCGCCCAGCTCCACTTCACTTATTAATTTCTCTATTTGTCTGGTCTTCGAGTCTTCAAACATAGTAATTTTTCTTTTAATGCTGTATACCTTTCTGTTTCCGGTTGATTCACCAAAATATCTATTCCACGACATCACGGGGTAACTTCGATACAACGCTGTCAAACTCGGCAGCGTCTGACATCTTTTGTGGTCCTAATATGGCATCTGTCCTTATGAACTATACTCTAACTTGATCCTTCCAAAATTCCGGTATCCGCTTGTAGCTGAGCATCGGCAGCTTGCTGCTGTACACTACGGGTAGTGGCGCCGTATGCTGAAATACAGGTTTTAAACCTAATTTGGCTACGAATCCTGTATTGCTACTGCTGTGTAATACCACAGTACCTATATGTAATAGTAGTAATACTTTGCTAGATAAGTTAGACTCACGCATAAACTTGTGTATTTTTTTCTGGGAACTAACTATTATATTATGTATCTCTTTTTACTGACGGGTCAAGCCCGTGATTTTTGATAGGCGTGCGTGGGGATATGGATCCAACGCGTAGAGGCCTTTTTGGCACCTTTTAAGATACTCCTTTTAATCTTAATTGGCTCTTTGTCCCCACTGATAGATCGGGATCCTGGACAGAGAAGGACTGTTCTCCATTGCCCCATACATGACTTTTGGAAAGTGCATAGAGATGTACCAATTTTGTACATCTTTATGACCTTTATAAGCTATGTATGAGGCACCGAATCATATGCCTTCTTGTAATCTATCCATGCCGATAGATCTTTGTGGTTTCGACGTATCTGCTGATTAAGGGCCATGTCAATAAGGAGCAACTCCTTATCCATTCTGAGTAGTACACGTTATTACGTGTTGTTTGTATCAATATGATGTGCGATTTTGCTTCTCAAAATGGATGTTAGTAGCTTATAGATGGTTGGTAAGCAAGTAATCGGTCTATAGTTTGTGGGATCCGTGACATTTACGAATTTATAAAGGAGGTGAGTGACGCCAGTGGTCATAAAATTATTATTATTATCTAAGCTAATATTATAAAGAAGTGGATTTGTGAGGTTGTGAGTTTGTAGGGAGTAATCTCTCTCTGGGTCTACTGAACCCATTTCGAAAATTCTTTTACCAATAGAAGGCACGTTATTTGTGAGTGTCATAGGGTATATATTTATTATTTATATTTATTAATTGTAATTAACCTGAAAAATGCAGACTTTTTCGTAAACGCGGGCGAAGCCGCGGGCTTAAGCTAGTATATGATATCAGATAATCAAAATCATGTCTACACGTGTGCATAAACATGATTTTGTTTATCTGTCTTAAATTTGCAATATGTTTGAAAGTGCGGAAGATGGTGAAAATATTTCATTCCGAAATAATTCCAAACAAAAGATTATGGAGTATTAGCTCCAAGAATACCAACCACATCTTTAGTGAATTAATAATAAAATATTGTATTCTTGTACCAATAGACCTTAAGAATTTTGGAGCGTTATGACGTATGAAACCGTACCAAAATCTATTAACGTTGTTTTTGGTCTTTGTTTCCTAGTAAGTATAAATATACTCGAAAACATGTAATTACAGAAAAAAACATTATTAATTATTATTTGCATAGTTTGTAACTAGAGGACGGCGTGTACTTCGTTGGTCCAAGAATATATAGAAAATAACTTCTTTCTCAGTGTGACCTTCCAGCATATTGCTAAACGTAATGATACCATTGCATGCAGCCTCTCCACAGGTTACTTAATATTCCTTCACATCTCATTTGAAAGATTTAGTAAAATTACTTATGGAAATTGGAATTTAGCCTAAGGATTTAACATAAAGATGTGCAATAATCCCCTTACCCGGGTGTAGACCTTGCATTACCTGAAAGGAAGCCGTTTCTGACAAAGCTGAGTCTACATCCGGCGTACGGACCGGATCTATACCGTCCTTTGAGCGTGTCCGGTTGCAAAAAAGGACATTAGAAAATTTTGCACAAAGAGATAACGATGAAGAAAAGCAAATAAGGGAGAGTATAGAGGAGTAGTATAGGAAGATGTAGTAAGTGAAAAAGATTCCTCCAGAAAAGGTAAGAACAAAGAAATCTAAAATCTCTAGAGGATAGAATTGATTTCAGGAACGAGAACAAATCTACAATTTAATTTCTTGTATTATTGCCGTTTTTTTTAATCATTTTTACAAAAGAAGGTTTTATTATCTGTTTCAGATATGCCACCGCCATGGCCGTACCCTAAAATAATAGACTGTGATGTACAATCAGTACAGATTGGGCCAATCCAACATCGTTGATGTTTAATTTAAATTTTTAACCTACTCCAAAAAGGAGGAGGTTCTCAATTCGGCTGTATATATAGGTATTATTAATGTTTGTTACTTAATTACTCCGTGATTTATAAACCGATTTGTAAAAAACTTTTTTTTATTTGAAAGAGTATACTTCCAGAGTGGTCCCACATATTTTCATCATCATCATCATCATCAGCCTGTATCTACATCCATAAATGTAGAGTAATATTTGGAGTCGGTTTTTTTGTTAAAATTATCGTATCAGTGAATCTCTCTTCTGTGTGTAGTTATTTGTCCACTTAAACTTAATACACGTATATATCTGCATAACACAAAAACAAAATATCCTGAGATCAACTACGTGCGTGTTATATAAGGACACATAACTAAGAAATAAAAGTATTTTATCTTGCAGAACTTTAGCTAATGACAGGAATAAGTAATGAGATTAGTTATTAGTGCTCTCATAATTCAATTGTAATTTAGGAATATCCCCAAGGCGAGACTCCACTCGTAATTATAAAAATCGCCAGTAAAAACTTTCGCCACCCTGTAAACTTTGAATAATGAATAAACTGTCAAATACAAATACACTCAGAGTTTTTACTTGAGGGTTTTACAAAAGCTTCTTACCAAGAAGTACCAAGAGATGGGTCCAAGCGTACTTTATGTATGCGGAAGTCTGTGTTGAGAACCAAGGTGCACTGCAGCAAAAATATTTTTGATACTAACATCCCGCCCTTGCTTCGCACGGTTAAAACTCCATTGGTTAATGGGTACAACTAAATCTATCTACGAGTAAGTACATATCGTTTCTAAAAACATACAACATAAAAATATAATCTCTAGGTTGGACATAAAATATTATACTTGGGCTAAAATGAAATCGGATTTACTTACACAGTTATTGCATAAAGTTAATAGGTATATTAACTTTATGAATGTGATAAGGTTTGCAGTAGTGTCAGAGTTTCACTTCAGAAGTCATGCTTCTGAAGGAGCCAACAGAAAGGCAGTCAATTTTGGACAATTCAAAGTCAAAGGTAGGTAGGTAACAAACAGTCCTTCGTCCAGAGATTGCGAGTTCCATAAAACCGCGCCACCTGAACACCTAATTTATTTACACTTGTTATTTATTACATATAACATTGAAATTAAAATTTGGGTACTTTCCGGAAATTACCATCACACCGTGACGTCACGCGTCATGTTCCAATTAGGGCATGAATCTCGGAATCTCGGAATATCGTAATATCGGAATCTCGGAACCGATTTCCGATATTATAAATTCCGATACTGAGTGATCCAATATCGTAATATCGAAGTCAGACAAATTTAGTTTTTTTTTTGTTTTTAAATAAAGTTAATAAGAGCGCCACAAGTGAGCCAATATGTGACGTTGTTGTAAACATGTTGAAACGCCTTAAATATAAAGAAAATCCAACTAGTACCATCGCCGACACAGAAACAGAGACGGAATCAACGACAACTGCTTTATTATCTTCCGATGAAGATGATAAACCCTTAGCTCGTCACGCTACAACGAGTAAGGGTTTACTTACTCGTTGTAGCGTGACGAGCTAAGGGTTTATCATCTCCAACAGGAACTGGAGAAGGAACTGGAAAAGTGCAAAGAAAATACGAGAATCGTATCCTCGTCAGACAAATTTGATCTTTTGGGATTTGTAATGATTAAAAAAGTAATATACGACAACAGAGGTGAATGAGGAGTTTATCTGATGCAGGCCTACACTTACCTTACATGAGTTTGGTCTACCAGTGTTGAAAGTGTACGTGTTTTTCGTCAGGCGGTTATTTTTGTAATAAAATACGAAGTTCACCGACAAAATGCTTGAAGCTTTGTCGTTTTGAGAATGTATTGCAAAGAAAAACGTGCCTTTAAAAAATAAGCCTAGTCTTCATTTCTAATAATTAATAGTCATTCCTAATAATTGTTGATTTCGCTGTTATTCCCTCTTCTTCTTCGTTACGCTTTTGACAGAGCGCTCGAGCGGTCGTGGTCGTCATGAGGGAGGATTCGGGGTTGTAGTTGCTCGCTTCACAATATCCCGCCATCTCGTCCGATTTGAGGCAATTTTAGTGCACTCATGCAGTGGGCCGCCCACGGCAGACTTTATCTGGTCGGTCCACCGCATGGGAGATCTGCCGCGGGGTCTTGTACCCTCGACTCTACCCTGAACCACAAGGCGTTCGATGGAGTCACCTTAGCGTCTTGAGGCGTGCCCGAAGAATTTTAGTATACGCGATTGTACTAGAACAGATAATCACTGCTTGATGCCGAGTTGTTGAAGTATGGAGACATTTGTGGGATCGTGGACCGAATCCACGATACTCCGAGCATTCAGACGAATGCTGGAGACCCAGCACCACATCTCTAAAGCGTTGATCTTTTTCTTTTCCACTTCGCGTAAAATCCACGTCTCTGCATCATATAAAAATATGGGGAAGACTAAAGTTGTTACGAGCCGGGTCTTAGTGGCTTTAGTTAAGTTCCTGTTCTTCCATATTTCTTTCAGCTTACCCATTGCGTTTCTTGCTATAGCCATGCGTCTCTTTACTTCATCCACGCAGCCACCGCTGTTCATTACAAGAGAGCCAAGGTATATATATGACTGGACCACTTCACAGTTTGCGATCTGTGTTACTTCTGGCATGTTACTGTTGGCGTGATCCACGATCATTATTTTGGTCTTAGTACGATTGATCTTTAGTCCGAACTCTAGGTTTACGCGTTCCATTCTGAGAAGTAGTTCTTCCATATGACATTTATTAGTTGCAAACACGGTGCTGTCGTATCGCATACCGTAGGAATGCAATCCTGTATCCACCAACTGCTACACCGTCTGTCCAATCCTTCAATGTGATTCTCATTATAAGTTCTGTGTATACTTATATTAAACAAGAGCGGTGATATTATGCATTCTTGGCGGACACCGGCACTGAGGTGGAAGTTAATTGACAAAATGTCATCTGTCCGTACCGAGGCTGTTCCTTCTTCATACAAACGTCTAATAAGGTGAACTAGATGTTTTGGTGTCCCCATTGCTAACAGCGTATTCCAGAGCTTTGACCATTTCACCGAATCAAACGCTTTGGAGAAGTCAACAAAGCAGATATAAGTTGGCTTGTTGAATTCTCGAGCCTAACAATGAGTATTTGCTCTCGAGTGCCCTTCCCCCTTATAAAACCAGTCTGTTCCGGAGCAATCTCCTTAGACAGATAAGCTTTGCCTTTCATTTTGAATATGTAACAAGATCTTGCTAGAATGATATAAGGCGGTAGTTGTTACATTTCTTAGTTGACCCCTCTTTGTGTAACAGGGTGAAGACTGTATGAGTCCATTCACCAGGCCATATTCCGGTTTTCCATATCTTATTACAGATGGTGTATATAATTTGTGAGCAGTGCTCTCCCAGGGCTCGTATGGTTTCGATTGGGATCGCTTCTTTGCCCGTCGCTTTTCCGTTTTTGAGGTGATTATAGCGGCTTCAACCTCTCGTATAAGTATGGAGGGCTCCAGTTCCTCACTCTCAGGCTCCGCGCTGGGAAAGTTCTTGCATCGTGGATCTTCAAATAGGGACTGACGATAACCTTTCCAAGTCTCTGAGATTTTATCTAGTTCTGTCACTATATTGCCACTAGTCTTCGATGGCCCATGTTTTCGATGACAGTAATTTTGTAATGATGCGAAGTTTATGGTACAAATGTTATTCCTAAGTGTTGATTTTGCTTCGATATTTTCATTTGATATGTTATTGATGTTCATTATGAGTCCGTTTAATTAGTAATGTACTTATGATAATATCGAGAAATCTGTGATTTAATAAAAAACTAAAAAAATCCAAAAAGTTTTGTACCAAATTAAAGAATTTGATCTAAAATATTATGTTTACTGTATCAAACCCAACTTTATGAGGATGTATAACGCATTTGTGAAATTCCGATATTAATATCGGAATTCCGATATTGAGATCTAATATCGGAAATCAGTATCGGAATTGAAAACTTTCCGATATTACATGCCCTAGTTCCAATACAAGACGCGGGATCCTATGAAAGCATTTGGTGAGCTCTGAGGAAACATTAAACTGAATTTCCACAAAATAAAAACAAAACGTGAAATCATTATGGGCGTCCCAGGATTTTTCACAGAAATTGTTTTTTTTTTTTTTTTTTTTTTTTTTTTATACCACGTCGGGTGGCAGACAAGCATACGGCCCGCCTGATGTGGAACGGTTACCGTAGCCATATTAACGCTCGCAACATAAAATATCGCTCGCGCGCCGCCACCCCCCCTGCCATCGCAGCATCTCCTTCCTTTCTGGTGACCTCACGCACTCGCAGGAACACAACAGCCCTCAAGGGAACCGTTATTTGGCTGCGGTATTCAGTGAGGTGGAGGTACATTCCCCAGTCGGGTAGCTTACAACTACGCTCCCTACCTCTCTTTTCGCCAGAGCTTCGTTTGTCAGTCAGCAGGGTGCACCGCGTGCAGGTGAAGTTGGCTTTGGTTCAAAGATGTTGATGAACCACTTACACCCCATGAATTTACAATTTTAAAAGTAAATCTAGGTATCTATTGCCTCATGTGAATCCAAAAAGGTTGGACTTTTACGTAAAACTTGGATAATATAAAATAAAATAATCGATAGAAAAGTTAGGGTGTCAATATCAAAATGTTTTCGGGCATCAATTCCTAGGTAAACAACATTTCCTGGGGATACACAACCTGGGGATAAAGAAGATGCATCAACTATTTAGGATACAATATCAGCAGAGTATACAGATGATTTACATAAGATGTTCGAGAGAAAAACGGGTTTTATTACAAATTGAAATAGACCTCTGCTTTTCACAGTTTTCATTTCGATAGAAGTTAGAATGTAAAATGGGTTTTATTACAAACCAAATTAATATTCTGCTTTTCACTTCGATTGCAAATAAGCAGTGATTGTAAATAAAATAAAACTACAATACAATTTATTTGCAATAAACATGGGTCGGAGACGAGCCACTGAGATTGTTGACTATCACCTAAAGTACTACATGTGAGCTTATCACACATAGTATTGACACTTTAGGTCTAAAAATTTAAATTTTATTTTTGTGTTCATTATTTTGTACAGAAACAAGTCTTTTTAAACTAGTCCCAAACATATAGTTAATATTATTAACTTTATGGCCTCAGGTTACCATCGTTTGGCACCTTTGTGTTATAAAAAAATCTGCATACACCTTTTATATATTAGAACCATTGACCTACCAAGAAACTTTCTTGGTAGGTCAATGACTAGAACTTTACAAACACAGTATATAAACATGTTCGAATAGCTAGCAATAGCTACTTCGGTAACAAGGGTCGCGGATTCGATCGGCGCACAAGACAAACATTTGTGTGCATGAGCATGTCTGTTTGCAATTAATTTAGAACAAAAGTATTTACATATACATATACATATATGTTATCAATACAGTTATCTAGTACGTACTCTTTGTACAAGCTTTGCGTTAGTTTAGGACTAGATGGCGCTGTGTGATTTATAGGAATATATCAACCTGATTCGACAAACATTATTTTATTTATTAAACCAAACTCACAGCTATCTACAGGTGAAAATCTAATGCGACATTATAGCAATATCGTACAGAATAAAAGGCAATTTCCTCGTGAGTTCACTTATAGTAGGATAGAATAGGCCCAAATCGTTATAAATGAGGTTGATAATACAAAATGTGCGCGTCAGTGGCGCTTCACTCAGTAGGTACTAGGTTAGTACGTGCGCGCGGTACAGCCAACTAAAATTTGTCAGGTATTGTTACACGGGCCGCGGCGGCGCGGCGTACTTGTTACAAAATATTTTTGAAAAAAAAAATACACCGACTTCAAAAAATAAACAAGGAACTCACTAATAAGTAAAAAATAACCAAACTTAGATTTTTAATACGAAAAAAACGTTTTAACATAAAATATGTACATAATAATCGTTGTAATAACTAAATAAAAATAAACAAAAACCTTATTTAACCTATCTCCTACACGTATTTTATATTTTACTATACACAGATACACACACAATTTAGCTTAATACTTACCTAAAACTTTTTATCTATTTACAATATTATTTTAGCTACTACCAACTGATCAGTTTGAAGTTGGTGCGGACCCAACGGATACATCAAACTGTCGTTACAAGCAACAAATTAGATTTGTTTTGTTCGTAATTTATAATTTGTTCGTAATCTTGTGTATATGACACAAAATTATATTATTATTTTTGGTATATCTATATGACGAGCTCGGTGGTTAGCAATGGCCACTTTGACTCTGAGGTCGCGGGTTCGATTCCCGCACAAGACAACCATTTGTGTGCATGAACATGCTGTTTGTCTTGGTCTGGGTGTTTTCTATGTATTATAAGTATGTATTTATAAAAAAAAATGTATTGTCCGGAAATATTTATTTATTTTATTTTATTTATATATATCATCATCATCATCCGAGCGTATTCCCGGTTCATCCTCAACGGTGACGCTTCAGGCCCCGGGGTCCGCTACCTAGTTTAACCATGTTCTAACCAAACTAGAACAACAACAAAAAGTCGTTGCCCCCGCCGCCGGGAATCGAACCCGCGACCTCCGCGTGTAAGTCTAACGCTCTAATCACTACACAATATAGGCAGTTGCCTTCTATATTTCTAGGGCTTCCCATATGATATGGTTAGTGCTTAAAAAGCAAACTGAACGGCTTTTGCACTGAACGACTTTGGTAAGCAAACCCTTACTAAAAACTCCTCAAAAAACCGTGAAGGGTATAGCGGTCCGGTCCCTGCTTTCATCATCAGCTTACCTAAATAAGTTCAAAGTATACAACTAATTGTCTGTACGTTCCCATAATATTTAAAGAAATATCCTCTAACTCCTAACCGTTGAGGAGTACTGTCTTCCATCACATCAGCTCAACAATAACATTATACTTAAATATCTGATTGTTTTATACAAAAAATGTGATAAACATTGTGTGTGATTTTCCCTCGATTTTCCCGGATTCCACCATTAGATCCTGACTTAGTTCCAACGGCAACACCACGGAAGTGCACTCTTTCGATTAAAAATGAATTTTGAAAATCGGTCCACAATTGACGGAGAAATCGCCGAGCATACATAAAAAAAATACAGTCGTATAGAACCTCCTCCTTTTATGAAGTTGGTTAACAAACATGCCTATTCGCTCTAGAAATAAAGCGTTGTATTCTTACCATATCTAAACTATATAAACTAATATTATAAAAAGGTAAGATTTGTTTGTTTTTGTTTTTTTTTGTTTGTTTGTTTGTAACGAATAGGCTCCGAAACTACTGGACCTATTTCAAAAATTCTTTCACCAATAGAAAGCTACATTATCAGGGAGTAATGTAAGCTATATTTTAACTTCGAAAAAAATTGTGATCCGTAAGAAAATTGCAATATTGTAACACAAGGTAGAGAACAAAAATCTTTCTTGACGTGCGATGTGAAAACTGTTGATGATGTTTTAACAAAACAATGTATTACGGATTTATAGGCCTTAATAAAATCTACAAAATAATTCGTAAGACTGTATATCCAAGACCCATATACAAAGTCACAATAAGAGGTTTTGTGTTCTATTTTTCAATTAATGTTCCAACAAAAACAAAAGTGGGTCAAAATCCTCTCAAGATATTTACCCTTATCCAAATATATAGTTTTATCATCAATGGTACGTATCTATCTAGAAGTAAAATCCTTTTTAATTAAAAAAAATACCTGTGAAATGAACCATCGTGAATAACGCTTAGAAGGCTGTTACTATATCAGAAAATAACTCTGAGCACTATGCCGTCATTTCTGAGCGGAAGTCAGTGCATTTTTTTTATTTTTAGAAGCAATATTCCGGTCATTTGTTACTGTACGGCATTTGTGTAATTCCTTTTGTATACATATACAGATACTTTACCCATGAACGCCATACATATTTCCAGCGCTGGGGTCGAAAGCCAAGGATCGCAACCCTTTCTCTACACCCATATGATATAAGGTCATTGTAAAATGTACGGCATCTTGTTCAAAATATTATTTAACACAGACAATAATGTTTATTAAATATGCCGTCCAAAAAATATTGTTAATATTTGTGTAACTACATAATTGTCAAAATTTTTGGATTTACCGAGTTATTACTGCTGTAAGATCATAAACTAATGTACGGCAACTTTTTTTTATATATTACTAAATATTATCATTGTACCTTAAAGCCGTTCATTATAAATGGTAACAAATAAAAATATTACATATTGTAATAAATGTCCGGAATATTGCTTCTACAATTATCGGCGAATTAAAAATTGGCACTGACTTCCTGCACCACCGCTTTAGTACGGCACTAAGTTTTTTGACATTTATTTTTAATCATCTATAAACTATAAAAAAGCCGTACATTAATAATTAATCGTAATTCCTCACTTGTACCTGGGAAATTCCATTTACTCATGTACTCACCTGTACTGCTCAGAAATGACGGCATAGTGCTCAGAGTTATTTTCTGATATAGTAACAGCCTTCTAAGCGTTATTCACGATGGTTCATTTCACAGGTAATTTTTTTCCATGGGCTTGTAGTCTAAAAGTATTAAAAAATCAAATCATCCTTTGCTGTCGCTGCAAAAACTATTGATGATAGAACAATACTACTGGTTTGTAGACATTATTGTAATCTACTAAAAGACCGTGACACCATATATTCATGTACGTATTCTAAAATTTGATTCGATAGTCGCTGGGAAAAAAAATTGCGTTTAAAAAATATGAAAAAAAAAATGTAAAAAATTAAAAAAAAATCTACCCGTGCGAAGCCGGGACGAGCTGCTATAATAATATTATAAAGAGGAAACATTGTATTTTTGTATGTTTGTTACGAATAAACCCAAAAATTACTGGAAGTATTTTGATAATTCTTTCCCCATTAGAATGCTACATTATCCGTGAGTACTACATAGGCTATATTTTTTACTAAATTGTCCACCCGTGCGAAGCCGGGACGGGCCTCTAGTCAAGGATAAACAAAGTAGGATACATTAGCGAATAAAAATTAAAAATCTAATTTTCGGGCCCCAAAAATTACGGGCTCTAGACACGTGCCTAGTTTGCCTAGTCCTTAGTCCCTAGTCCGACCTTGGTCAGTTCAACGTTAAAACAGACCCCTAGATTAGATCCTTTGTATTGGTTACTCTAGTCATTACTACTTCGCCAACTTTGTAACTGCGATGTATGGGGCTGCGTGCCCGAGTAAATGTAATTGTCGAACATTTGGAACTGCAAATGGATTTTTTCGCTCCAACTCACCACTCGTTTTGTCTTTTTATAACCGCCACACATGTAAGTATTTTTTCTGCTCAGTTCCCTGTATTTCCGCGGAACTCGTGCATCCTTCTTTTTTCACGTTACCGCTGGGGTATCTACTCATCTTCCTAATTAAACTGTCCAGTTTTCTTCCTTTTCCTATTAAATATTTCCTATTTCATTTCCAGAATTATGCGATATAGATAAGGGGCCATTCATTTATTACGTAAGACGATTTAGGGGGGGAGGGGGGTCGGCCATTCTTATTTTTTCTTACAAGGGGGTGGGATTTTTGATCTTACGTAAGAACTATGAAGACTCCCTTCATAGTTCTTACGTAAGATCAAAAATTCGCAATGTTAAACTTATAGATGAATGATTAAAACCAAAGTTTATTACTACCAAAAAATAAAAATTATTAGCACCTTTGTAAGTACAAATATAAACATTTCTAAAAATTGCTACTTAGAAAAATTGTTTTTTTTTCTTTAGATTCTTACGTAATAAATATTTAACAGGGGGGAGGGGGTGGGCCTATTCTTATTTTTTCTTATAATAGGGGGGGAAGGGGTCAAAAACTAGCGTTAATAGTCTTATGTAATAAATGAATGGCCCCTAATATTCATTTTCACAAATTCTAGCTTGCAATTGCTACTCACTTGCCAGTAAATTTATCAGACTTCGTGACCACACATTGTTTACAGAAATTTCATTGACGATTACCCTCTCTTTATTTTGTTTGACTGCATTTGATTTAGATAATTCTTTTGATTGTTTTAGTGTTATACTTTTACTATTATCATCCTTCGTAGAACTTTTCATCTTCAACTTTATTTGCGTTGTTTACAATTACTACCTTCAATACTTTCCGTAATTCGTGTAACTCCGCTTCATTGTTGATAAATCTATTTTTTTAGTAATGTGAATTTATTTACTTGCTCATCAGATCTAATCTTTATCTCAATACGCAACTCTCGTAGTTCCTCCAGTAACTTGTTTTCAGTCTCCGTAATAGTTAAGTCGTTTGGATTAAGACGAATTCCGCGATCGGTGTTTACATAGTTGCTAAGGGTAAACGTTTGGTTTATCAGAATGTTACCTCCTATCGGCGTTTTCGCATTATCCCGTTTAGCAATACTATTTAAGCATTCGGGGCAGACCCAACTGCTCTTATTTATATTTCGGCGTGAGTGTGCGTGTCGAGTATAAGTGTTAGTGAGCTTCAAATTTTCCGTGGGTAAGCCCAGGCCAGGCTTACCCACGGAAAATTTGAAGCTCACTAACACGACCCGCGCAACTTCGTACTAAAGTTTTAGGTCTGCGTGTGTAAGATCTTTCTTACACACGCAGACCTAAAACTTTAACAATCTTAAAAGATAGACATATGCAGTCGCGAACTTTTTTTAGTACTTTTTTTAGTTTAAGAGAAACAATTCCGTCATGAATTATTGTATTGCGTAACTTCAACCGTTTACGCAGCGCATGCAACGGAAGTTTATTCCCCGTTTTTGCAATATTTTTCATAGGTGCTCCGCTTCTATTGATCGTAGCGTGATGTTATACAGCCTATAGCCTTCCTCGATAATCGATTTTCTCTTACCTACCAAATATACTTACATAAAAAATGTCATAAAAAATCAGTCAAGCCTTTTAGGAGGAGTCAGTGCACCCACAAACATATAATATATATGTACATATAATATATAGTGACACGATATAATATACTCGTATATATTTTTATAAGTATATGCCGATTTATTTATGTTAAGTGAAAATACAAACATAATGTTTAATCTAAGAGTCAAATCAAAATAAACTGTTGCAATACTTTTAAAATCTTTATTTCTTATTTGTACAGTCAATTGCCCGCAGACCGCAGCCTCGATATGCACGTGTGTAGCAATCGTAGCTCTACGTTAGTCCCTATTTTATTGGACTTATTACGGGCTACACACGGTTGTACAGAATAGTTAGAATAGTTGTTGTTCTGTACAATTTCGACCGCGACTTATTTCTGTTCCGGTAACTAACGTAACAGCGTAATAAAGAATCCGTCTATAATCAAAACGACTATCAATAACCTTACCAATAACAGTAGAGACAATGATGTTTAAATAAAGATTTATGGCGCAATTAGGAGCTATAACTGATTGGTCAAAATTCAGCGCATTTCTAGCAACTACGCATACTTACAGTTCTCTTTCACTTCTCTCGTCCATAAGTTAGCTAAACTTATGGACGAGAGAAGTGAACGTAATTATTGTATCTAAAGCATAAATAAAGTAAGATGTAAGTAAGAGTAGGTGGCTCAACATCACCTGTGAACCAAAGCCAGGCTCACGTAAGTTAATCAACAGGATTTACTAACGAATATTAACTAACCAAAAGAGAGGAGGGACTCTGTGTAATTGTAAGCTGCTTTACGATGCAAATGAAAATATTTCTTATGTAGATGAATTGTTGTTGTAAAATAATAAATAAATACAGTTATTACTACAGATTTTTATTTATTATTACCTATTTAACTGTTATTTCCAATTCATCTACATAAGAAATAAGTTATTATCTACATAAGAATTAGTACACCTAAGCAAAAATATTTGATTAATGAAAGATACTTCCAAATATAACGTTTGAGCAAGCTACTATTAGGAACACCTTAAATCTTAATATATAAAAATTTCGTGTCACGTTGTTGTTCCGCGATGGAATCCTAAACTACTGGACGGATTTTAATAAAATTTTGCATAGTGTGTGCAGTTTGATCCAGCTTGAGAGATAAGATAGTTCATAACTCATCGGAATAATTAACGTAAAAATATTTAAAGGCGATACGAAGTGCGCCGGGCCAGCTAGTTAATTTATATAATTATGCAAGGTTTTCAAAAACCATGAAATAGTTAAGCGCTCTTAAAACTCTTTCATGCGTTTTTACTTATAAACCGCTGGCACACCGTAAACTTCCTACAAGAGGGTCCCGCGTAGAGCTACGAATGCTACGAACGTCTCTTGGCCACGCAGGAATGTAAGCGTTACGGTCTACAAGCGGTTGTCTGCTCATATACTACATACAGTGACGTCTAAAAGCGTCTTAGAGAAAAAACTATGAGACAATGTCTAATCATGCTTAACCGGTATTTTTTGATTATAAAAAAATTTATTGATGAACCGTAAGGACGTTCCATATACTCGTAAATGATGAGCTTTAAAATGTATAATTAACAAGAAATTATTAACCGAAACAAAGAACGCGACTGCAAAATTCTAACAATTTTTGTTTTCTTATTGAGAGGGTCTTTTGTATTTTTGTTTATACAATTTTTGTATTCTTATATATTGTCCTCTAATTTTTTTTTTTGCGGTCGCAAATTTGAATCTAATGGCGCTACATGTTGACATCCATAAAGCGGTTTCATCAAGTATCAAGCATACATAAATTCGAAAAGTACAACCCTTCCCTTTTCGTCTCACACATAAATTCGAAAAATATATTCACTTCTCAATTCATTCGTCTCTTACGTCCCTACCATTATCCCCAGAACTTTCCCTGTATCCAATTAACTTTATCTGAAACCATATACCTTTGTAAATTTCTAAATCGAATATAATAGGTCTGTGGTAGATTCGAATTTTCAAAATAGTATTCATTTCTGCTTTAGAATGTAATTTTGTCAATAGTGTACCTAAAAAGAGATGGTCTTGGCAGTTTAGTTAGCGAAGATTGGCGACAATAACTGTCACGTCGAGACCCAAATATTTTTTGGGGCCTTAATAATGTTGGGTGATATATAGGTAACAAAGGATAATGATCCTTTTTCCGTTTTCGCCTTCACGAAAAAATACCAATCTTTCATCTTATTATTTCTTATTGTGTTTTTTGTCAAATTAAACTCATTTTATCAGCATGATACATCTATGCTTATTTTTAATCTCCACATTTTGCACTCTAATGATGCGCATTAAAATAATGAACGCATTATTATATCAAATATTAATTAATTTACATATAGGTAACTACTATAAACCTTGATGAAGATACTGTAATAATATTTTACCAAAAGCTATAAAAGGTATATTCATATATACTCACGAAATATGGGTTAGAGTTCCGAGCTCAGTTGACTGCACTACTGTTAATCAACAATTTATCTTAGTTTTATCCTTTATATAAAGTTGTGATCTGTTGAATCGTCAATAATTTGCCAAAGTTTTAATGCGATATCTTGTGAGAACAACGATCCCGCCGCGCGCGATCTCGCTGCCTGACTGACTAGGGACTGGAGAGCACATTGCATAAACTCTACATAAACTGAACGTAGTATTTACTTACAGAAGTACTGCGCAACAACCCAACTCTAGGGTTGGATATTGGATATTATCCGATCGTCACTTTGTATTGGCCATCAACAAGTTTGCTTATAGCAAATACTGTCATGATTCCATTTTCCGTAAAAATGCTTCCAAATAAACAAAAAATAATAATGATCTATTGACGTTCACGTAAGAGCGAAATTAACTTTCTTAACATACAAATTCATATAAATTCTTAAAATACAATATTTATGTTACGAAATTACAATTTTATTATATGTACTTTATATTATAGATTGGATTCTCAATCATAATTGAGTTTATTAAAAATTATTATATTTGTTAGATGACTAGCAAATAAACAAAGAGCATAATAAAATTGGTATAAAAAAAAGGTATCCACCTAACTACCTTCAGCAACACTAAATAGTCCCACCACGCATTTCGAAATTTAAGAATTTTCTTGACCTTGCCCTTATTTAGTTCGTAATTTAGTCTGAAAAATTTTCCCGTAAAATTTATCGATACTTATCACTTTCGTTAAACTTTTAATTATTCTCATTTTTTACGTAAGGTATCGCTATGTTTTTACATAGATAGGGAGGATCCGTAGGGTGGATAAACTTTTAATAATATACTTATTGCAGTTGGGTTGTCCAGTGAATATTCATACATCGTTCTGCGTTGCTTTTTGTAAGGAACTGGACTAAATCAACAGAAACTTGTAAGAACAAATGACGAATTTATGGAAGTATTTAAATATAGGGTAGTTAGATTAGACATCGACGTTGTTTGGTTGTGTATGTTCTTCATATTCATACGAACGCAGAGAACGTAAAGTGAAGAAGAGATTACATGTAGGATAGAAATTATTGTGTGGAGAGAGAAATGGCTATTTCATACAAATCAGTTCCTTTGAACTCTACATATATCTGTTAATCTTTGAAACTCTGTATCAAGTTAACGAGACCCTTATATCATAGAAGGATGGGAACGATATGGCAGTTCAAGTCCTAGCATTAGATTAACGCCGATACCTAAATGACAAATAGGTATTTTGTTTTAGCACGTTTTGTTGTGACATAAATTTCTCCCTTGAAAAAATATCAATATGAAATATCAATGGCATGGAGAATTGGAGACCGTCTGTACGTCTAAAAAGAGATGGAAAGAAAAAAATTAAGTGCGCTAAGGTGCATTTTATCCGACAATGTTACCTAATAACACTGCATTAGACAAGAAACTGACAAGCTGTCTCTCCGTGAGTTAACAGGGAAACTGCTATCAGTAGTTACTACAAAGTTGAAATTCGGAGCAGTTAATAACTTATTATACAACCTCCTTCTTCCTCCTCCGACTCAATCGTTACATTTTGGCTAAGAACGTTACAGTCGAACATAGAACCTCCTCCTTTTTTGAAGTCGGTTAAAAATAATAAATTAGGCCACATTAGAATCTGGCCTAGTAATAATTATTTTGGGCCTGAGCCCACGGGGACGGAATCGAAGTTGAGTGGAGCGTGTAGACTCGCTGAGTACATAATGGAAAATGTATTTGATGATCATTCCTCAAGAACATGATCGAACTCAATTTATTTTCGACACGAAACTCAAGCATGTCGAGGTCTTTATATGTGACAAGTTTCATCAAAATCGGTTCAGTGGTTTTGGAGCCTTTTCATTTTCAAGAATGACTTTTCGGCGTATAGCGTTCCGCTCGATCCACTGAGATACTGCGATAATTTGTACTGCCCCCTTACCACCATCTCTTAATGCGACTCAATAACTGAATAGATTGCTTATTCATACCAATGAATAAGCGACTCTATTTCAAATGGAATAGAGTCGCTTATTCATTGGTATGAATAAGCAATCTACTCAATTATTGAGTCGCTATAAGAGATGGTGGTAAGGGGGCTGTTTACAAAATTAAATAGTACGCATTATCACAACTAAGGAGTCTCCACTAGTTTACGTATAATAAGTTGTCCATAAAGTTATATTATTATGTAGGTAAGTAGGTAGTATATTATTATATCACAACGTAAGTAAGATTGAGTTCATCAGGTGCTCGAATCCCACGCATTTGCGTTATAAATATGTTATCTACGCTTGACAGCCTTGATAACAAAAGTTTATTATTTTAGCAGTCCGTAGGTATCAAAAAGATTACAAAGAACCCCTCGCTGGTTTCATTGGATTGTTCATCGGATTATGAGGAGACAATGGGTACGAAAACAGGTATTGACAACATAAAACGTTGAAAATACCTGAGAGAATTACCAAAGGGAAAAAACAATGTGCTTTTTGAGTGAAATAAGTGGTTGTACCATCGATATAAGTGACCGAAGTGTCCTTGTCCGTCACATAGAGAACTATAGAGTGCTTAGTGCAAGTTTTTTGTTCGAGTGCGATGATGTCAACGTGTAACCGATCAAATAGAAAAGAACTCTCATGTTGTGAATTTATAAGACGCGTGTTACATATCAAAATTAAGTGGCTTACTTGAAGTGAGCAACTCGGCTAATTTGGATGTAAATTTGGTCGGCTTGTAAACGTAAACACGTTCGAATGTGACATAAAAATCGCAGTAAGCACGCATGACGACATTTTCGATAGTGATAACGTTAACATGTATACTTAATGTATATTTTTAATACGTCAGGTGGAAAGTAAGTATACAGCCCGCCTTATGGTGTATCCACACATACCCGGCGGCATTGCCGGCGGCACGGCCGGCGGCGAAGCCAAACCGCCAGCGCTCGCGGCTTTACGCGGCTCGCGCGGTAAAGCTAGCGCCAAAGCAGTCTGCATGTCGGCGGCAATGTCGGCGGCAACGCCGGCGCCATATGGGATGCACCATTACATAGCCTTAGCGTTTATATGGCTACGGCAACTGTGAAGCGGTTGCTGTAGTCATATAAACGCTGGCAACATAAAATATCGCTCGCGCCGCCATGCCACCTCTAGCAACGCAGCAACTCTTTATTACTTGGTGACCGCGCTCACTATAATAATATTTGGTCCTCTCTTTAGTGGTTTATCTTTTTTTAACCTACTCCATCATCTAATTACAAGTTGTGTACTTCTAAAAAATTTAACAAAAAAAAAACCGACTCCATACATTACTCTACATTTATGTAATATATGTATATACTGATAATGATGAAAAAAATATGGGGTCAATCTGGAAGTATACTCTTTCAAATAAAAAAAGTTTTTTTCAAATCGGTTTATAAATGACGGAGTAATGAAATAACAAACCTAATAGTGGGTAGATACTGGCTGATGATGATGATGAAAAAAATATGGGCCCAATCAGGAGAATAACTGGTTTGATTTACCTATTTTATCTTTCGGAGAAAATATGATCAATCATTAAAAGGTGAACGGTTAGATGTTTTGCTTGTAGTTATTGCAAAATTAAAATGATCATTTATTACTTATATCGATGGACAACAAGCATTAGCAACATTTGTGATGACTTCGAAAAATCACGTCTAACTTGAAACGCGGTTTTATCGAGGAGCTCGGTGGTCGAATCGCTAGCAATATTGATATATATATATATATATATATATACATACATATATAGATATATATATATATATATATATATATATATATACATATATATATATATATACATATATATATATATATATATATATATATATATATATATACATATATATATATATATATATATATATATATATATATACATATATATATATATATACGAGTATATATTGTCAGACAAATTACACAGCGCCATCTAGCCCCAAAGTAAGCGAAGCTTATGTTATGGGTACTAGACAACTGATAAACATACGTAAATATATTTTTTTTTTGTAAATACATACTTATGATACATAGAAAACACCCAGACTAAGACAAACAGACATGTTCATGCACAGAAATGTTTGTCCTATGTGGGAATCGAACCCACGAGCGTTGGTGTCGAAGCCGCGTCACCAAGCTCGTCAAAGTCACAATGGCCTATGGAAAGCCATCACCACCGCCCATGGAGACCAGCAACACGAAGGGGTTGCCGATCCGTTGTCAGCCTCCTTCCTTTATTTCTTTCTGGTGACCTCACTCACTCGCAGGAATACAACAACCCTCATGAGAATATCTTTTTTATATATATATATATTTGGCTGCGGTATTCTGTGAGGAGAGAGGAGGTACTTCTCCAGTCGGGCAGCTCAAAAAATATCTACCTGTCCTTTTGACAAACTAGGAACGAATAATTAAAATAATGCACAAATTCTCAAATCGTCATGATCGTCAGTACATTGCTACAGAACACTCAGCGCGCTAGGACCTACTTGCCCTTGTTGATTTTTTGTACTGACCACTTTCACCAATACTTTTTTTGCCGCAAAATTTGAGACAGACTACTAAATTTAGTACTATGTATTAGGCAGAATTTTCAAAGTATCAATATCGAGGAGGCCCTTATTCTGAAGTATCCTCTTTTATGTCATTTCTGTTATTTTTTTATGGCAATTTATGTCATCGGCAGTCCTTCTCAATATCGATTATATGGAGTTAATTTCCACAGAGGGATCAAATAACTTCCTCGTGCCCGTCGTCCTCTGATTTCCACGATCTGTGTCGTATATCAACTGCCTCAGATTGACCGTCGTTATTACTTTATTAATTGCTGAAAAAGTTATTTTTTTCTGTTCATTCAATAGAAAATTGAGAAAATCCTACCAGATTATAATTCGTTAAATCCCACTAAGTATATTGGCATCAACCCATAATCATCCACTTGTTGGGATACGGGTATCCCCTCAATCGAAGGGGTTCAGAGTACACTCCACAACGCTGCTCAACTGCGGGTTGGCAAAATCCTAATAATAATACCTACACATAATGTCCCACAGCGCAGCACAGCAAAGTTGACTGGAAGACAGACACGTGTTAAGTTCAGAGCCACGTTTTTTTAACAGCCTGGTGCACCACATGCATGCGTCGTTAACTTTTCCTCTAAAGGTGGTTGTGAGCCACACCAAAACTATCCATTCATTACGTTTGAAGATATACCCATATAGATTTATAATTCGCAGCCATTTGATTACTTCATTATATTGAAAAAAAAAAAAAATTCTAATCTAGAACGTGCTGTACAAGTAATAATCCTACTAATATTTATAAACGTGAAAGTTTATGAGGATGTATTTGTTGCGTACTCTAACCGTTTGAACGGATTTGGATGAATTTAGTTAGATTTTTCCTTAATAGTGGATATTTTTTGTTCCCAACGTTAACACTGTTGTGACCCACCTTCACACTGAAATTGGAAAACGTGTCAGTGGTAACGGTAAAGTAATTTCCCTACATTAACACTGGTGTGAGGTCTCAGTGTGAAAGTGGGTCACACGAATTTCCATAAATTGCGTCACACGAATTTCATGATTTTTTGACCCCTCTCCCCGTCCATGTCACAGCTGGTCACATTTATGAGACTCCCCTTCCCCCCCCCCCCCCCCCCCTAGTGTGACTTCACATATTTTGCAAATTTACAGCTAGAGTTGCAAATGTTTTTGAGTCAAAGTTCGTGTTTTAACACTTAGATTATAAAAGATTTTGAAATGTCACGTCACGAAATTTAGGACCTCTTCCACCCCCTTGTCACACAATGTCACACTTTATCGACCCCCTCCCTCCCCCTTAATGTGTGACGTAATTTATGGATCGCCCATATGGAAGATGGATACATCGAATTTTCGTTCATTCATTTCATTTTAGAAACTATTATTGATAATACATGTGAATGTGAGTTTGTTACGCTTTCACGCCGAAACTACTCAACCGATCATTGTGAAACTTTGTACACATATTCACAAAGGTATTCTTATAAGAAGAACATGGGACTTTTTATAAAAAAAAAAGTAAACGCTGGCGAAACCGCCGGTGTGAGCTAGTATAGAATATACAGGATATTATATTCTATACTAGCTCGGTTTTTCAATATCTTGTATATTATTAGATAATTTAAGATATTGAAAAACCTACCGTTTCCACCTGTAGGTAGGTAGGTAGGTCTTTTGTTCAGTGGCGTAACTACAGAGTGGGCAAAAATAGTATTTTTTTTAAGTTAGGCTATAAATAAACAACATACAAAATTTTAATTGGTACATTATCATATTTCTTGAAAATAAAATTATAGATTATTAACGAAAAATGTACAAAATATGTACTTCTTTAGTATTGGTTACTGTGATGATTTATTACGTTATAAATTTGCCACGGGCGTCGGGCACCCTGATGGTATAGTTACGCCACTGCTTTTGTTTACTGTAGAATTGCTAAGCTCGATGACGTCGCTGCGCGCGTGAGTCTAATAGAACACGCAAGTTAAACAACGTCGACTGTAGCTGTCCATGGATGGGTTTATTTACTTCGAGCTCCTCCGTGATTCGGAGGGCATGTTAATCTGTCGGTCCCGGCTGTTGTCATTAGATGACAGTCGTTAAGAGAAGTCAGTGGCCTGTAGGCAGCTTGAAAACACTGGCCTCCGCCAACCTGCAGTTCAGCAGCGTGGTGGAGTATGCTCTAAAGTCCTTCGATTGTGGCGAGGCCCGTATCCTAGCAGTGGGGTGAATAAGGGTTAACGACGATTACTATACATATGTGTTGAAGTGATTGTTTTAGTCTACTTTATAAGTAGGTAAGTAGGGGTTTACGCCTGTTGGGAATTTATGCAGATTATGTTAACTAAGCACGGATAGAATGAATATTGTCGGCTCATTGATTCGTGTGGGTGTATGAAGGGTTCTTGTCGCATTGAGTTTGATCAAGCTCCGTTCTCTGTCACTTTATTTATTCTAAACCAATGTTATAAACATCATTGTTTTAAACACGTTGTGAACAACATCTACTGGATACACATACATCTAAATGTTTGTTGTAATACTACAATGTCTGATTTTGCGGATTTTTTTACCAGATGACTACTGTATCGGTAGTGGAGTCCAGCTGTGTCATTATTTAAAAAAACATATTTAAACAATACACAAACTCAACTTTCCTACAATTTTATTTAGAAACTTTTATTTATATTCACCGTTGCATCTAGAATCAAATCCTGCAAGTTTAATTCAATGTTTTTGTATGAAACGCTGGGAACGGATTCGAAGTGTTACCTAATTATTGCTTTTTATACTAAAGTGCTAAACAAGCGTTAGCAACATCAGAGGCATCACCTAAGTGTATCCCTTCATGACTACGACCTCCAGTTTCGTTGTCACCTGGAGGGAAAGGTCAAGCTGGCGTCGACGAAACTAGGAATGCTCAACAGGGCGAAGCAGTACTTGTACTCGCGGCAAAGACATGCTTTACAAAGCTCAAGTACGGCCGCACATGGAGTACTGTTGCCAGCTATGGGCGGGAGCGCCTAGACACCAGCTGCACCTTGTGACTCCATTCAAAGGCGTGCTGTGAGGATTGTTAACGATCCCAAACTGACAGACGGTTTAGAACCTTTCAGTCTGAGAAAATATTTTGCGTCCCTTTGTGTGTTCTACCGATTGTACAATGGGGTGTGTTCAGAGGAGTTTGACATGCTGCCTACGGCCTCCTTCTACAGTCGCACCGCTCGCCATCGACAGGGAATTCATCCTCACACATTGGAGCCTAAGTGGTCGCGTACTGTGCGTACTATCAAGCTGTGGAATGAACTGCCTGTCGAGGTTTTCTCAGAAGACTACATGGGGTTCTTCAAGAAGAGTGTGAAGACGTTTTTACAGGGTCGGCAACGCGCATATGATGCCCCTGGCGTTACGGGCGTTCATAGGCTACGGTAACTGCTTTCCATCAGGCGGGCCGTATACTTGTGTGCCACTTTAATGGTGTAAAAAAACTTTTTGTAGTCCCCTGATAACGCAACCACATAGAATTCATTTCACAACTGAACTGGAAAACTAGATAACTTTAATAAGTACCTACTCCTTGAACCATATTTGTAAGGTTCTATTTAACTAATATGTAATGCTACTGATCTGATTTGGATGAAGTTTTCGCCATTCGACTGCATATTTTTCTAAAATTCGATAAATTTTTCTTTAAAAAAAATCCCTGCTAGTCAAACAAGGTTCTGGTAAAAAACAGGTATGCCACGTAGAGGGTAATTTATAAGCTGTCCGAGTGACCTCCTCCTTACAGAAGATTGCAGCTTGTTATACATTTCCTAAAGACTTTCAAGGGCAATCGTATTCCTACGAATGAGTGAGTGGATTCACCAGGACGGAACGATTCCAGTTCCTACTTCAGAAGCGGGAGTGTTCGTATTTGTATTATTTAGTTATGTATATAATAAAGTAACTGACTTTTAAATGCAAAATCTCTGCCTGATGTAAGTGCTTAATTTATAAAGCACTTACCTACATCAGACAGAAATTTTGCTATAAATATTGTCCAATTTGGATGACTCAGTGGCAAGCTTACGGCTAAGACGCAAAATTGGACTTAGAAAAGCATAATCTCAATGACAATACCACTTAGTGTAATCAACGCTTTAATAACGTGTGCTTAATAACGCGTTATAGAAACGCACAACTATGCAACTGCAAGTGCACAGTACGTGAAAACGGCAGTCGATTCTCTAATGAGACACCTCCATAAGCGCTGCGGAGATGGCATCGCGTAGCTCTTTTTCAGCTTTTTTTTTTTATACTACGTCGGGTGGCAGGCAAGCATACGGTCCGGCCGATGTGAAGCGGTTACCATAGCTATATTAACGCTCGCAACATGAAATATCGCTCGCAACCCGCTGCCAATGCAGCAACTCCTTCCTTTCTAGTGACCTCACTCACTCACAGGAACACAACAACCTTCAAGAGAATTGTTATTAAAATTTGGCTGCGGTGCGGTATTCTGTGAGACTACACTAATATTATTATTTTTCTTTAGGGCGATCGTGATGTTCTCGTCAATGACAATGTTTTTATTTTTATTTTTAGTAGGTATTTAATATTTTATGGCAGCAGCTCAGTTAGTCTAAGTATATGACTGCTTAGTATGTGAGACTACACTCTACAATGCATGTAAAGTACCTACTAGGCTTACAGGAATTACAAAATGAAATTTATTGAATATCAAACTACTAGTTGACAAGTTGACAGTGTTTGTCTGACAGTCTGTCAGACAGACAAACACTGTGACAGTTAAAAAAATATGTTATGGTCAGCAGCGTTGCCAACTCCAAGAAACTAAAAAACAACAGATCGCCAATAAAAAAACAGTAAATAAGTAAAAAAAGGCAGATTTCATATTTCCCTCATATATGTATTAATACAATTACCTATTTTTCTTAGTTACCAGGACTCACGTACATTATAATATTGATCACAACATAATAAAAAACAAAAATAAAAGTATAATTATTTTTCACTTTCATCCTCAATCACTAACATCATACATATTTTTGAAAAATTTTTTCAAGTGCCTTTCTGTAGCTTGAAATGAGTAGCAATCGATTGTTTCGGATTTAGTGCGTAATGCTAATGCTCTTGAATAGTTATAGTCGATATTCTGTTGCGTGATTTGGTTTTCATAATAATAGCTGAAAATAATCTTTCCCATTTTCTTTATTACATAGCAGTTATCAAAAAATATTTGCATAGTGTAATAGATGGCACTGAACGCTAATTGAAAAACAGTAAAAATTTGGAATGAAACAGAAAACAGGGGCATAAATATAGCAAATCTACTGTTAAAACAGTAGGGTTGGCAAAACTGATGGGCAGGCTGGCCCAGAGTGACCAGATTTAGCAAATTTCTACTTTTTGGTAGATTTTGAATTTATTGCTGACAAGATTGTAGAAAAAAAATGGACAGTAGATTTTGATTTATTAAATAATAAATAAACATGAATTCACAGAAAACAGCTAGTTTTTTTTCTACTATAGATTAAACGAGCAAAGCGAGCGAGGTGCTGTAATTGGGTGGAACCAACAAAAACACATTTTTCGAAGGTTGATCTACAAAAATACTGTGTCAGATTCTGAGACTGTCAGAAATTCGACGACAGGGGGAGGACACCATGATCGTTGAATCTGGAAACCTCTTCTACTACCGCGAAGGAGACCAGCTCTCCCAGGACGGTGTCGGATTCCTCGTCCATAAAGCCCTCGTCAACAACGTATCTCCAGTGTGTCGCCGAGGGTAGCATATCTTGTACTATAGATGACAGAGAGATATTCTCTGAAAGTAGTACAGGTGTATGCTCCAACGACGACACACACGGATGAAGAGGTCGCGGCCATGTACGTGGATATTACGAAGGCCTTACGTAATACCACCAAGACCCACTTCACGGTTGTTGTCGGGGACTTCAATGCCAAAGCAGGAGTACAAGAATGCGATGAATCGACAATCGAAGGATTTAGTTTGGGGTCGAGAAACTACAGAGGACAAATGCTGGTTAATTTCCTCCATATGGAGGGGCTCTTTTTGATGAATTCATTCTTCAAAAAGAAGCCTCAGAGGAGATGGACCTAGCAAAGCCCCGATAAACTGACTAGGAATGAGACTGACTTCATCATAACGGATAAGAGGCGAACATTTAGGGATGTCTCAGTAATCAATAGATTTAGCACCGGTAGTGATCACTGATTTATACGAGGCACCCTAAATATTAGCTTCAAACTCGAGAGAGTCCGCATGATGAGGCCGAATCTGCGTCCGACTGAAGAGTCCGGGGAAGCCTGGATCAACCAAAATTCGGAGAAGTTCCAATTGGAACTTCAAAACCAATTCAGCTCGCTGGAAACTATGTACTGCGGACATGGACGAGACAGCAGACCAAATAACGGGGATAATACACGAAGTCGACAAAATACACTTTGGATGGCAGCATTAAGCTAGAGAAGCTAAGCTCTCCAGCGAGACTCTTGATCTTATGAAGAGGCGACGAGAAGTAACGGCATCTGCAAGAACTTCGACAGAGTATGCTTCTTTGAACAGGCAAATTAAAAGTCTAATACGCCGGGACTATCGCATCTTCAATACCAATTGCATTGAAAATGTGATAGTGTACAATAAAGGACTAAAAGTCTTTTCTCAGCCTACAGGAAGGGCGCAACTGTAGAAGCTCAAGCTAGAGGATGGCTTGTCGTCTCTTCGAAAACGGAAATATTAGCGAAAGTCGAGAGATACTATAGCAATCTTTATCGTGTTGGCGATCGCCGAGCTCCGTTAACTCGCCACTACACTGAAGACATCCCCGACATCAGCATGGGTGAGATTGAGAGGGCCCTTGATTAGCTGAAAAATGGTAAGGCTCCTGGTGAGAACAGAATTACAACAGAACTGTTGAAAGTGGAGGAACTACTGTTCTAAAGGAACTACAACGTCTATTTAATTCTGTCATTCACAATGGGACCGCACCAGCCGCGTGGACCAGGAGTTTCGTGGTTTTGTTATTCAAAAAAGGTGACAAAATCTTATTGAAGAACTATAGGCCGATCTCGCTCCTGACTCACGTGTATAAGCTGTTTTCAAGGGTTATCACAAATCGTCTCGCTCGAAGGCTTGATGACTACCAGTCACCGGAACAGGCTGGGTTTCGTAAAGGCTACAGTACCATGGACCACATTCATACACTGCGTCAGATTGTGCAGAAAACTACTGAGTACAATCTGCCGTTTTGTATGGCTTTTGTGGCTTACGAAAAAGCCTTCGATTCCATCGAAACTTGGTCTGTTCTGGAATCCTTACAGCGATATCAAGTAGACCAGCGCTATATCGAAGTGCTGAGATGTCTGTATAATGCTGCGACAATGACTGTCCGCGTCCAGAATAAGCAGTCTGATTCTATTAAACTGCAACGGGAGATGCGTCAAGGGCGTCAAGTAATTTCCCCGAAACTATTTACCTCTGCACTAGGAAATATATTTAAGAGACTGGATTGATTGGAAGACGCGGAGTATCAATGTGAACGGCGAGTACATCTCACACCTACGATTTGCCGATGACGTGGTCATACTGGCTGAATCGCTGGAGGATCCTAGTCGAATGTTAAACGATCTCAATGCTGCTTCTCGATCCATGGGGTTGGGGATGAATTTTGACAAAACGAAAATTATTTAGAACGATCTCATCATCCCTAGCCCGGTTGTCGTCGAGAATGCAGTTATTGAAGTGGTTAAAGACTACGTCTACCTCGAACAGGCCATACAGCTGGGCCGGGGTAATTTCTACAAAGAGATCGATAAACGCATTCGACTGGGCTGGGCAGCTTTTGCGAAGCTTCGGCACATCCTCACCGCAGATATATCCCAATGCTTGAAGACCAAAGTGTTCAATCAGTGCGTCCTCCCCGCTATGCCCTACGGTGCAGAGACTTGGACGCTGACTGTTGGGCTGGTTCACAGACTAAAAGTCGAACAGCGACCGATGGAGAGAGCAATGCTTGGAGTTTCTATAAGGGATCGAATCCGGAACAAAGAAATTCGACGGCGTACCAAAGTGGTCGACATAGCTCTCAAAGTCAGCGAGTTGAAATGGCGGTGGGCTGGCCACATCTGCCGAGTCAGCGATGGCAGATGGGGGAGGAAAGTCCTAGAGTGGAGGCCACATATGGGGCGATGAAGCGTAGGGCGACCCCTCTCTAGATGGACCGACGATCTCAAAAAAGTGGCTGGTAGCGGTTGGATGCGGAAAGCGGTGGATCGGATATGGTGGAAAGCATTGGGAAAGGCCTATACCCAACAGTGGGTAGATGCAGGCTGATAATGATAATGATGATAATAGGTAAATACCCGAAACCCCAGAAAATACACAAAATATTTAGTGACCAGCTGAAGTTGATAGCTTTTAGTTGTAGCTTGTAGAATTAGGACTTTTGGTTGGTAGATTCTAACAGATTTTCCGAATATTCGTTTTAGTACATTTCTAAATTTTAGAACGGTAAATACTCAACCACTGAACGGTACAAATGTACTCGCCGATCCTCATCGAATCAAAAAAAAATCTATCTGTCACTTTCTGTGTCAGCAGAGCCAATTTAGCGACTTTGTCGCTAGAAGTGACGACTTTTGCTACAGTCTTAGCGACAAAAAAAAATTTGTCGCTAAAATAGTTTGTCTTGTTACAATGATGATAATATAATAATTTTATTAAAAGCTAGCTATTGTACGTTATTGCGCCGATACGTATTTAAATTATAATTTAATTACTTATCAATACATTTCTTTTTTTTTTTACTCCCAGACAGTTTTTGCGACTTTCTAGTGACTTTTGATTTTGAGTCTAGCGACTTGAACTTCTAGGTGTTGGCAACACACAGTGACACACACTGTGTGTCAGTCAGTCAGAGTCAAGTCAAATCACTTTCAGTGTTGCAAAAGTTCCCGATTTATCGGGAGATCTACCGATTTCGACTGTTCTCTCCCGATAAAACGATTTAGTGACCCTATCTCCCGATTTCTGATTTCTTCTCTCCCGTGTGACCCCATCTCCCGATTTCAGACTTTTTCACTAAAGTGGCAATTTAAAATATTATTCTATACAGGGCAACACCAAAGTTAACGTGGTATAAAACTAAATCAATGCACGGGGATTCCCTGTTGCGCTATAGTAACTTGTTAATACCAAGGATACGGGGGTAACACCCCCCCCCCCCCCCCCCCCCCCCCCCGCGCAGATACCCCTTCCTTCCTTGCAAGGCCCTTCAATAGGTACCGCAGCATACGCTAACAAATTCCACCAAAATGCCTGTTATTTATAACAGAATTGGTAGGTAAACCAAACAACGCAATAGACTTTCCACTGAATCTATGACAGGTCTTCTGCATACAAAAAGATGTATCGGAGAAAATAACCAAAGTTGCTTTAATTTTATTAATGATGAAAAAAAAAATGTTCACAAAAATAGCCAGTAAGAAGTGGTATGAAGATGAAAATCATTAATATAATTAATTACTGTACTATATCATAATAAATCTGCCTTTTAACTCTTGTTTTATTCCGAGTAAAAATCTCCCGATTTCTCCCGATTTTTAGCAGGCAAATTTACCGATTTAAAAATTTTCACTTTTGCAACACTGATCACTTTATAAATCAGTTCATCTCTAAGTGTCGAGTTTGAGTTCCCCTTTTTAATATATTTTATAATATTGAAAGTTACGTTAAGTTTTAAAAATGTCCCCAGAAGAGACTATAGCAAGATTCAAGGACCTAGGTCTAAGTGAGCAGAAGGCAAAAGAAACATTAAAAAATAGTAATGTTACGAAGTTTTTACTTGCCGCATTAAATGAGGTTAGAATTTCATCAGCTACTGGTCTTACTAATGTATTGACTAACTAATAAAATTAAAAGAAGATTTAGTATCATGGTGGTTTAGTACTTACTTAGTTCATGTTTACTTATAAAATTATAAATTACAGGTAAATGTGAAGGACTTACCGTCCGGAGCAGGAATGTTGATATATCATCTGGCTACTAAACTTAAACCTCAACTTTCAAATTATATGCCTTTTTTGTGCAAGTATATTGGAAATAGTAAATTAGATTCAACTGTACGTGTCGATGCAGCAATAGAATATCTATTGAGTAATGTTAGTGAAGCTAATGTAAACATAGCAGCTTTTGAGAAGGCATGTGGAATTGGTGTAGTTGTGACTCCAGAACAGGTAGAGCAAGCCGTAGAACAACACATGGCTAAATATAAACAGGAATTGTTGGAGAAACGGTATCGGTTTAACTCTGGTATCATTATGCAAGCTGTAAGAGCTGATTTACCATGGGCTGATGGCAAAGCTATTAAGAGTGAAGTTGATATACAGGTAAATTTCAAATATTGTTAAACATCTTCCTTGCTTGTTAACTCTTCTCCTTGTCATCAATTCATATTCATCTCACTGTTGTGATTTCGCCGCAATTGAAGAGGTTTGGAGCTTACTCTGCCACTGTCCAGATACAAGTTGATGGAGGCCAATATTTCAACCCACCTAAATGGTCTCTGGCTTGATTTAATATTATACCTACTATCTAACTAGGCTGGATTCTAGCCCACAGGGCCAAAATCGAGGTTAATTGGAGTGAGTAGATTCCCTGAGTGTATGTTTTCCATTGATTTCAATGGAAAATGTATTTGAAGATCATTCCTCAAGGACGCTATCAATCTCAATTTTTTTTCGACACAAACTTCAAGCTTGGCGAGATCTTGTGACAAGTTTCAACAAAACCAGTTCAGTGGTTTTGGAGTATTAATTTCCAAGAATGACTTTTCGGCATGTATAACCATTCCGCTCGCTCGACTCAAATAACAATGGCCTTGGCTTATAGGATAACATACCCTCTGAAGCAGAAGGGCTATAATTCGTAGCCAAGTGTTGCTAATACCTAGTTTTAACTGTGTGTGTATTTTTTTGTATGTGTGTAATAATTATTTACTTATAAAATTATAAATGTTAATAGATATTCTCATTATTATCATCACTTTTTAAATTATCATTAATTTTAGTTCACAGAAATATAATTATGATTCATTAAAAAAATAATGTGCTGTTTTATCAACTCTATGTTATACCTGCTTCCCTAATTACAGTAATTTCACTTTGCATATTCTGATAACAGATAACACTTAAAAAGTAGGTACATCTATGATCACATGATGAGAATACAGTAATTTGCAAAAGTCTATAGGTTAAAGACTAAAATCATAATCCCATGCTAACAACTGTAAGCTATTTTAAGGTTTGAAATATTTTTTATTACTACTTGGCAGGTGCAAGGGATTTCTTTGACAAATTCTATATGCATTTTTGCAAATGACTGTACATTCAGCTTGCCATTTTGACTTTTGTTTGTATGTTCTTATTTTATATGAAATAAGAGTTACAGTTGAACCGCGAGAGTTGTGATGTGCTCTTCTCAGTACCTTTTTACACGACTAATTTATCATGAGAGTTACATTGTTGTATCCATAAAATGTGTAATATTTTGTTTCAGATTTTAGATTTGTTGGGTCCAAAAACAGATGCTGATTTAGCACCTCCTCCTAAAGCTGAGAAAAAAGTTAAAGGTGTTGATTCTAATAAAAAAGTAAAAAAGGATGATAAGAAAGGTACCAGTTTTTGTATGTGCAAATTTTATTATCATTAGTTCATTACATTTAGTTTGGATATGGATGCAATATTTCTTGAATTGTTGTTCTGCTGTGGTTCTGTTGTGAGATAAAGGTACTTCCTGGTCATGCTCCATATCCCTTAGCTCTCTCTAACAAGTGAGATCTCTAACACCTCAAAAACAGAACAGTGATAATTTTAACAAAAAAAAAACGATTCCAAACATTACTCTACATTTATGTATGGAGATACAGGCTGATGATGATGATGAAAAAAATATGGGACCAATCTGGAAGTATACTCTTTCAAATAAATAAAGTTATTTTCGAATCGGTTTATAAATCATGAAGTAATTAAGTAACAAACGTTAAAAAAAAATACAGGCAAATTGAGAAACTCCTCTTTTTTGGAGTTGGTTAAAAACAACATTAACCTGAATTTGTTGTTCCTTCACTTTTATTACTAATGCATCAATTTCTATATTTTATCTATTTATATATGACCCTTGAAAGACAACTTGAAAGTCATAAATATGAAACTGATTGGTATTGGTATACTAATAAATAATGTATCTTTACAGCAGAAACATCTGGTAAAGCTGAATCTCCAGAAGATGTGGGTGGAGCATTATCAGTATCAGAGTTAATGAGGAAACTACCGTTCCATGCACCTGGAGAGAATTACAAATCCGATGGATATGTTGTCACTGCAGACACAAAGAGGCTTCTAGAAGAACATCTGAAGTTCACTTCGGGACAAGTTCGTACAAGATTTCCTCCAGAGCCTAATGGAATTCTTCATATTGGTCATGCTAAGGCAATCAATATTAACTTTGGATATGCTGCTGCCCATGATGGTATATGCTTCCTTAGATATGATGACACAAACCCTGAAAAAGAAGAAGAAAAGTTTTTTGTGGCAATCAAAGATATGGTTGAGTGGCTAGGTACAAATATTTTAGATTTGTTATATATATATATATATATATAGCTTCTGCCTGCTTTCCTGCTTGTGTGAGGCTTGGAGTAGCAAAATGTTTGTTAGTCAAATACTTGGTAAATTATGATTTTTCTGTATATGAACATATTTATATTTATAATAACTAGTAACCGGCTTCTACTTCGTACATCTTCTGCATTGCCTTTATGAAATAAACTATTTCGTTAATAATCTATACATACATATGAGATATTTATCAAAAAATAGTATGAGAGCAAATAATATAATACTGGAGGTCTTACTTAAAATTAAGACAAAATATGATAGGGTACCAAGTTTTGTCGTAATTTTAAGTGAAGAAGGGTTTTTTTTTATTCTCATATTATTTTTTGCTAAATAACCCATATGTCACATTCTCCTAAGTATATTGGTGAATTAGAATTTTATATTATTGGGAAAGGTTGAAAGTGTGACAGACATAAATAAACACTATATTTAAATATTATCAAATTTTTTACAAGAAAATATGTACTAGCTAGTAATAGTAGCAATATATCGATGTACATTTAAAAAAGAGATATCCCAGCTTAGAAAAAATATTGTATTGAAGCAGCAAGCATTTGGTCAGCCGCCCATATCGGGAATGTTAAACATGTGTTTTTATTATTTTTCAGGATACAAGCCATTTAAAATAACACATTCATCTGACTACTTCGATCAACTCTATGAGTGGGCAGTGCAATTGATTAAAAAGGACTTGGCATATGTGTGTCATCAGAAATCGGAAGAAATTAAGGGTTTTAATCCACCACCGTCGCCTTGGAGGAATAGGCTAATAGAAGAGAGTTTACAACTGTTTGAGGTGTGTATATTTTATGTCTCTATCATATATTGCTAAAAGCCCTTTAAATTCACTAAATACTGAATTACAAGGTAGAGGTGCAAACTTCCAGAGATATGAGTTCACTACTGCAAAAGTAATTAAATATATAGAATGCTTTGCTTACTTTGCTACCGCAAAATGTTATGGACATGATCCCATCATGGGAGGGATTGATTTTCTGTGATTCTTATGGAAACGACGTAAGGTTCAAAATGGCTTGAAGTAAATTTTAAATTAACAGATAACACTTTCTTGGTAGTAGGGTTTATCAATGGGATTATAAACTGATAGTTCGGGCACTAGCACTGTTCCTAAAATACACCATTGACAGGCAAATGATAGATGGGATTTTTGATTGCAAGATATGCATGAATCAAATGTAGAGTACATGCATATCTCGCTTCACAACCATACCTACATAATGCCTTCATTTTCTATGTATCTACCGCTTTTATAATTAAACTAGCTTGATCCTTTAAGTGTGTCCTCTTTCATATTGTGCCTATTATTACAAAAAGTAGTATAACATATTGTTTTGTTACGTACAAAGTTTATTTTAATAAACTAGCTTCGGCCGCGTTTACGAAAAAGTCTTTTAATTATTCGGGTTAACATATACCATATGACACTCACAAATAACGTGGCTTTCTATAGGTAAAAGAATTTTCAAAATCGGTTCAGTAGATCCAGAGATTACTCCCTACAACCTCACAGACATTACCTCTTTATAATATTAGTATATATTAGATAAGCACCATAGGTTTCAATTACACACTTAAAATTAATAGAAATGAGCATTTCTCATACTACGTCTTGTGGCAGTCAAGCATATGGCTCACATGATATGAAGCGGTTGCAGCTTGAAGTATCCCACGCGCGCCGCCAACCTGCTGCTATGACAGCAACTACTTCCAATGACTTCACTCTTTTGCTCTTGCACACAACAACAATTTCCAATCTAATTAGATATATATTACCGTTCTGTTACCAGATTATTAAAATTTTAACTAGATGTAGTCAAGCAGCCATCATCAGCCTCAAAGTCTTTAGCGAATATTTCATTGAATAAAACAAGACATAAGGCAGAATGCTTTCGTATTTTTTGTTCGACCTATGCGTATGCCTATGCGTAAAAGTAATATTATACCACAGATTATACCCAAATAGAAATGGGCAAAATTACCATATATTCCCAAGTAATACATATAAATTTCCTATTTATGTCCAAAATGCAAAATTACATTACATTACCAATAATAAACAAATAAATACCAATAATAAATAAACAAATAAATGTCCAGTCATTTATTTGTTTATTGTGTTATTGGTAATGTATTGTAATTTTGCATTTTGCCAATTTCTATTTGGATATATTATTACTTTTTAAATATTTGTGAATTTGTGTATTTTAAAAATAATACTGAGGTGTCAAACAAGCATATGATCCACCTGATGGTAAGCAGCCTATAGACGCTAGCAACACCAGAGGCATCACTCACGCGTTGTCGACACTTTAGATCTTCACGCCTTTCTTGAAGAGGAAGGCAGGAAATTAATTCCACAACTTAAAAGATAAGAAAACTTCTCTGGAACCGCACTATACGCGACCATTTTGGCTCCAATGTGTGAGGATTAATTCCCCGCCGATAGGGAGCGGTGCGGTTACACAAGGAATCCAACCGTGGGCATCATATCGAACAACTCCTAACACAATCTTATATAGACAGTATAACTTAACATTATATAGACAGTAGAACACAAAAAGGGAGGCAAATTCCCTTCTTAGTCTTAAATTCTCATTCTCACTTTGAGGGTGTAAGTGGTTCATCAAGATCTTTGAACCAAAGCCAACTTACCTGCACGTGGTGCACCCTGCTGACTGACAAACGAAGCTCTGGCGAAAGGAGAGGTAGGGAGCGTAATTGTAAGCTACCCGACTGGGGAATGTACCTCCACCTTACAGAATACCGCAGCCAAATAACAATTTGCTTGAGGGTTGTTGTGTTCCTGCGAGTGAGTGAGGTCACCAGAAAGAAAGGAAGGCGATGCTGCGTTGGCAGCGGGGGTGGCGGCGCGCGAGCAATATTTTATGTTGCAAGCGTTAATATGGCTACGGTAACTTCACATCAGGCAGGCTGTATGCTTGTCTGCCACCCGACGTAGTATAAAAAAAAAAAATGCACGTCTGGTGACCTCATTCATTCGCACAGAATGTAGCCTTTTGCAAGGTGGTGGTATCTTTGAATTACAATCAGGCTAGATATGTCGTATCTCTCTTGTTTGTATCGCCAGACTGCATCACGTGCATTTGAAGTTGTCTTTGGCCCAATTGGCCCCAAATTGATTGAGTGAGCCACACCCCAAATTTATCTTATGGATGCATGGACGAGTCGTCATTTATCCGATAAGTCAGAGATTTGGAATATTTAGACAGTACAAAATAGGTAAATTTCTGATAACCGTTTAAATACAAGCCTTATACATCAGCCAGTTACAATTTTATTATGTGTTTGTCGCAGGCAATTCCTAGAACCACATCATAACGCACAATATCTAGCTTTTCTAAAACAGCTAACCGTTATGCAATGCGGTGAATTCTACGAAATTGCTGCGACATATATAGATAAGTAATTATGAATTCCATTATGAATTTAATAGCAAATTTTTTAATTAAGATACAGTCAAAAACTGTGATTGATTAGAAACTTACTTTTTTTAAAATTTTTGAATATGTTATCAGTAATTAATTTTTAAGTAATTGGTTTAGTATTCCATTTTCAATTTAAAATTTGATACGATACACTCGATTTATATTAATCACTTCTGTCACACGTTAGTTCATATGAAATACTACGGACCAGCAAGAACGCACTACTTTTATTAGATGTATGCGGCTGCCTTAGTTTCTTTGATCGTCCCTGCCCCAGTTGCCGCAATCGCCTCTATAGCTCTCCAACATTTGAAACAGAAATTTCATGCAAGTGTCACTGTCTTGGCTGCTGTAGTCGTCTCTACCACACGTGTTGTAGGTCAGGGTGGTACTCAACTTAAGTTCTACTGAATACAACACTCTCTGTATAAACGCCGTTTGTTGTACTGGTTGTAACGCCTTACCCGGCATTCTTCGAAGTGGTTGCATGTTCCCCCCAGTTTATCTGTTGTCTCTCGCTATTTATCTCCAGGACATGAAGAATGGCAAACTAGATGAAGGAGAAGCAACACTAAGAATGAAGATTACGCTGGAAGAAGGGAAGCAAGATCCAGTTGCGTACCGTATCAAATTCAAACCGCATCACCGCACTGGCAGCAAGTGGTGTATCTACCCCACGTACGACTACACTCATTGTCTATGTGACAGCATAGAACATATAACACACTCTTTGTGTACTAAGGAATTTCAATCGAGAAGGTAAATGTTTTCAATATAAAATTGATAAAATATTGAAAAGATTTTGTTCTTATACTGAACTTAATCGGGGTGGACTTAAGAAAGTGAACATTTATTGCTAATAACTCCTAAAGACTACTGCGCCGAGTGATAACGATAACCCCTCTTCCATTCGGCGTGTGAAGATGTTATAGTCAATACCCGAAAACTTGGCGCTTCTGGGTTTGACTGGTTAAACCTCAGATACCTCTGACCTCCCTCTCCAAAAGTAAGTCGAACCTCGCTCGCTCGGGATTTGTTGTTCACAAGCTTAACTTAACCTAACCAACGTTCTAGTAGTTTGACCCGTTGATCAAAACTACTTTTCATTTAACATCATAACGTTGCTTTTGGAAAGGGAGCTAAGCTACCTGAGGTTTGATTAGTCAAATCTAAGAGCTCCCAGACTTCGGGTGTATGTCTATAATAAACACAAAATATACACCAGATTTTAAGTTCTAACTTAAAATCTGGTAATATGATCGCATCTAATTTCATGCAGTCTTGCGTGATGCACTTTCTAAGATACATATCGTCGTCAATTCTTATCTATCCTACTGCTGGGATATGGGTCTTCCTTCCAGTACTCGTATTTATGCGAATAGCTTGAAAACATTTTAAACTACAGAGATTAATAAATGTAATTTCGTTTTTGCTACTCATTTTTCTTAGCTATAAGTGTCTATCCGTACAAATTACGCGGATCAACGAAACGGGTCTGTGCAGATTTGTAGAACTTGTACAAGATCTTGGGCGTGGAACTCCGTGCGCAGTTTATAAACGATACACGTTCGTTACTATAATCTTGTATCGAGTGGTCATTGCTTAATTCTGCAGTATTATGTGCTTATTTTGCACTAGATGTTTGAAATTTGTTCTTATTACAGGTCGTCCTACTACTGGTTGTGTAACGCCCTGGGCATCTATTGCCCTGTGCAGTGGGAGTATGGCCGACTTAATGTTAACTACACTGTTGTGTCAAAGAGAAAAATCGCTAAGCTCATTGATGAAGGAATTGTTAAAGGTATTTGAAATATGTTTTGCCTCGCAAATTTATTTGTTTAAATATGAAGATGTTGCACATATCATACTGACTGGACTTACTTCATACATATTAAACTGTTGTTGGTTGGTATAAAAACCTTAAATAAAAATAGTTTCTGTATGTAAGAAAGCTCGAGGATCGATCAATCGATCGAGTCCGATAGCGTCGTTGTGCGTGTCACTCTAATCGATCACGCAAGTTGCGCAACGTCGACTGTAGCCTGTCTATAGATAGGTTTATTTATCTCGAGCTCCTCCGTGCTTCGGAGGGCATGTTAAGCCGTCGGTCCTGGCTGTTGTCATTAGATGACAGTCGTTAAGCCAAGTCAGTGGCCTTTGAGCGGCTTGAAAACACTGGCCTCCGCCAACCCGCAGTTGTACAACGTGGTGGAGTATGCTCTAAGCCCCTTCGATTGAGGGGAGGCCCGTGTCCCAACAGTGGGATGATTATGGGTTCATGCCGAAAATGTACCAAAAGTTATGATTGGTCGAGATTAGAAGTTGTTTTTTTACATGGAAAAATTCACCTCTCCCGCTTAGATGGGATTTGAACCCACGACCTCTCGATGACCGAGTGGAATCGAGTGCTCTTCCAACTGAGCTACCAGGAAGGTTTGTGTTAGTGACGAATTTTTGCATTTTATGTTTATACTATTACTAGCTGATGCCCGCGACTTCGTTCGCGTGGACTTTATGATTCCGGCGTATTAATACAAATACAAACTAATGTAGATACATAAGAAAATTTATTTGTGGCAGTATTGTACGTTAAAAGTCAATAAATTATTATTTTTATTTAAGATAGTAACCATAGTTTAAAATATATATATATATATATATATATAATAAATTAAGGGAGCTAATATGAAAAGACCTGAAGCGTTACTAACCCTCAAGAAAGCCACGTAAAGATAGCCATGCGAAAAACTACCTCATATTTTAGTTTATTGTCATAGCAAAGCAAGTGGTCACAGAGAACTGTGTATGTTTAAAATTAAAATGGAAAATTGTTGGAGAAGAGTGGTGTACGCAGAATAAATACAGTTTCACCGGCACCACTCCCAGTGAGAATCTCAGCTTCAATTATATATCGCTGCCAAGCACTGACTTTACTTCAGGAAGGCGATCTTCCCCAAATTTTAATAATATTTTTGAAAACTCTTGGGCACGTAAAGTTCTATCTACAGCTTCTACTGCCTTATTGTTGGCCATTTCGCATTCATCTGAAACGATTAGCCAGCAATCCTGAAACATCTTCGCTTTGTCACAGTTTCGTGTCACAAAGCAAGTCGGTGTTTCCGTTCTGTATAAATCGAGTAGGATATTGAACATTGTATTTGTGTCCTTCCGCCTAGAAGTAATATGGCTGCAATACAAATAAATTTAGCATTTATGCAAATAAATTTAGCTTTGTTCTGCATCAGGTGTTCCAAATCATGGATTTTTATACCTCAACAAAAAATGCTCATCAGGTTGAACAACTTTTGTCAAGGCGTCAATTTTATTTTCCTTATAGTTTACCTGAACCATTATGGTTCTGCATCACCTGTTCCAAATCTTGGATTTTTATACCTCAACAAAGAATGCTCATCAGGTTGAACAACCATTGCTAAGGCGTCAATTTTATATTTCTTATTGTTTTTCGGAACCATTATGGTTCTGCATCACGTGTTCTAAATCTTGGATTTTTATACCTCAACAAAAAATGCTCATCAGGTTGAACAACTTTTGTCAAGGCGTCAATTTTATTTTCCTTATAGTTTACCTGAACCATTATGGTTCTGCATCACGTGTTCCAAATCTTGGATTTTTATACCTCAACAAAAAATGCTCATCAGGCTGAACAACTTTTGCTAAGGCGTCATTTTTATATTTCTTATAGTTTAGTTGAATCATTATGGTTCTGCATCACGTGTTCCAAATCTTGGATTTTTATACCTCAACAAAAAATGCTCATCAGGTTGAACAGCTTTTGCTAAGGCGGTATTTTATATTTCCTATAGTTCACCGGAACCATTATGGTTCCGTATCAGGTGTTCCAAAACTTGTTTCCCCATACAAACTTTGGACCCCCGTTTCACCCCCTTAGGGGTTGAATTTTCCAAATTCCCGTCTTAGTGAGCACCTACGTCCTAAAAGGAACACTCTTGCAAAATTTGAGACTCCTAGCACTTGTAGTTTCTGAGATTTCGTGATGAGTGAGTGAGTGATTTTCTCTTTTATATATATAGATTACGAGGTATTAATTAAGTACATAACTGCATTTTATATTCTAATCGGGGAGGTGAATTTTTCCATTTAAAAATATATTTATAAAAAATAAATAAATATTTTTAAACAATTTACACAGCGCCATCTAGTCCCAAATTAAGCGCAAAGCTTCTGTTATGTGTACTAGACAACTGATAAATGTACTTAAATACTTTTTTTGCAAATACATACTTTTATTACATAGAAAACACCCAGACCAAGACAAACAGACATGTTCATGCACATAAATGTTTGTCTTGTGCGGGAATCGAACCCGCGACCTAGGAGTCAAAGTGATCATTGCTAACCATTCGACGATTCGTTTGACCGATAATTTTTTGGCAAGTTGGCCGGATTCAACTATTTAAATAATAATTAGAAGTTGTAGTCTAAAGTTCTGATTGTTGTTGTCGTCAGATTGGGATGATCCTAGGTTGTACACGTTGACGGCGCTGCGAAGGCGCGGGGTCCCGGCGGGCGCCATCAACTCGTTCTGTGCGGGGCTGGGCGTGACGGGCGCGCTGGGCGCCGTCGACCCCACCATGTTGGACGCCGCTGTCAGAGACGCGCTTAACCTTACCGCGCCGAGGTATGTAACAGACGACAGTTGAGGAGAAAGCTCACGCGATCTCCCTGCTAAAGCTTACAGGTGTTGAGGGCTATATAAAGAACGCCACAATCGCTAGGGACCTACGTATGGAGACCATTGGTGATTACATACGACGACTCACAAAATTTGTGTTTGAGCGAACAGACGCGTTAGATTAATCACATTTGCGCAATCTTGCACGCTAGCAATTCGCGGGCGCAGTAAGGTCCAAGGCGGTCGCCTACTGTATATAATAGGTCGGGGAAAAAGTCTTTTCGCATTATAGTATGTATGAACTTGTAATAAAATCTCTTTGGTTATACCATTTGTATCTAGCAGGTTTTGATATCTTTAAAAAGTTTAAATTTTAAAAAAGATAATTCCAAATTCAAATTAGGTAAATGTGTGATTTTCATTTGTTTTTTTACTGTCAAGATGAGTGAATCTAATGAAGAAATTCGATACATTTTAAAATTTTACTACAAAAAAAGTAAAAATTCAACGCAAGCTGCGAAAAAAATTTGTGACGTTTATGGACCTAGTGCAGTGTCTGTGAGAGTAGCACAAATTTGGTTTAAGCGTTTTCAATCCGGAAATTTTGATGTCAAAGATGCACGTCGCTCTGGTCGCCCTGTTACGGATAAAATGGATGCCATTTCTGAAAAAGTGGAGCAAGATCGGCATATCAGTAGTTACGACGTAGCTGAAGAACTAGGAATTGACCACAAAACAGTTTTGGCGCATAAAAAGGTCGTGGTCAAAGGCCGGCCAGGCTTCACAGACTCTGGCGAAACCCGGGTTAACCCGCAACAAGGTGATGCTGTGTGTATGGTGGGATTGGAAGGGAAGATATTCATTATGAGCTGTTACCGCCAGGCAGGACTATCGATTCTGAACTCTACTGTGAACAACTGATGAGATTAAAGCAAAAAGTTGAAAGAAAGCGGCCGGAATTAATTATTAGAAGGGGTGTGATTTTTCATCATGATAACGCTAGACCTCACACATCTTTAGCCACTCAGCAAGAATTAAGAGAGTTTGACTGGGAGGTGTTAATGCATCCGCCGTATAGTCCTGACCTTGCACCTTCAGATTTCCACCTGTTTCGGTCTCTTAAGAATTCTTTAGGCAATGTCAGGTTAACATCACGAGAAGACTGCCAAAACCACTTGGCGCGGTTTTTTGAACAGAAGTCCCAAAATTTCTATAGTAATGGGATCATGTCTCTACCTACAAGATGGCAAAAGGTTATCGAACGTAATGGCACCTACATACTTTAGTTAAATGTAAATAAACTTTATTAAAAAATGTTTTGAATTTTCATATAAAATACGAAAAGACTTATTCCCCAACCTAATATATAATACGCGGTACTGCGCCCGCGAATTGCCAGCGAGTGTAACAAACAACGCTGCCTCTATGTGATCTGAGCGTATTGTAAGTGTGCAAACGAGTCTACAGCTTATTAGAGTTAGCAGCAAACCAAAATGCCATTAGGTATGTATTTACGTAATGCTAAGGAAGATTCCGTAGAAGGGCTTAGCCTCGGAACGGACTCGCCAACTGCAAGGGGTTGTGAGTCGACCACGTGATGAGGAAGCTCTAAACAGTTTAGATAGGAAATTTGGCTGAAAGAAACTACACTCGTATCACTCATTTTGTATTTAGGTGTGACTCCGGGCTTAATCTGGGTGAAATATAAAAAAAGGTATCCTGTTTTACTTACATAAAGTGAGGTATTTCAATGAAATTTCCCATGAAAATAGTTCCCCTAAATGTGGAACACACCCATGGCACTTGCTCTTCCTCTTTATCAAAATTCCAAATACTATTTATATATTATATTTTCTTATCTTTTTTCTAGAGTCATGGTTGTTCTAGAGCCATTGAAAGTCACAATTACAAACTACCCACACGACAAGCCCATCGAAGTGACAGTGCCCGACTTTCCGAACGAACCCGAGAAAGGCTCCCACAAAGTAGTCCTCAACAAAGTACTGTATATCGAACAAACAGATTTCAAGGAACAACCCGATAAAGGATACCGCCGACTCACACCGATGCAATCTGTAGGATTGAGACATGCGGGATATGTGTTGAAGGTAAGTAATCATTAGAAGATCTTTATTATACCATCCTGCTCCTCGTGTCTGTCCACTTTTTAGATATTGGAACAATCACTTTCTAAATTTATATCCTGAGCCGTCGCGTAGTTTCGAAATATGACCCAGTTATCAGAAGTTGATAAAATTGGCGTGGCACTGGGCCGATCGGTTTTTAAATTAATATCTGTGTGGCCGCGTAGTCTCGAAATGTGTCCCGATAACACAATTGGAAAAAGTGGTTACCATTTTGAAGTATTTCGTTATTAGACTTATCATATCGCTTTCTGCAGAGACTCCATTGTTTATGTAGTAGTGGTAATAGTAAACATTAAAAATATTAATCATCTGATGAATGAATATTTTTGGTAATAATTTTAGGTAAATCTTTCAAACAATATATATTTTTTTTTAATATTATCTTAAATATAAATATTTTAAACAGTGAAGCCAACTATTGGAATTTCCCCCTAAAATTTAGGTCGATAATATAGAAGTCCTACGTGAGTAATGCACGCAGCATGCGGTGCGCGAAGAAAAACGCCTATTTAGCCTATTTTCGCGCGAAGTGGATGAGGTGCGCCGTTCTTTTATCTGCGTTGATGATGCTGGAGAATTCGTGCGTACGTATACCTAGGACAACTTCGCCGAGGCGCCGAGTTCCACCGCATCGCTTGAATTTGCATGTCACCGCATCGGATCACTTCGCGATCGCGTTCGCATTAAATCGCCTACATAGGACGCAGCCTAACACTAAATACAGTGCGACCGAAAAAGAGGTGAAAATCTATGTATATAAAAATTAATCTCTATTTCCGTTGGTCAAAGCATCACGCGTGAACGGCTTGACCGATTTCGCTATTTCTTTTTATATTGTATTGGTTATTGTCAGGAGAATTATGTTATAAAAGAAAAAGGTAAGAAAGTTCGGCAGAAAAATTAGAAAATTTAAGAAAACTGAACGTCCGTATTAACTTTTCTAATGTAATTTTATGTCATTTGACAGAACTGTCAATCATTTGCCAGATTGCACGAAACCTATTGAAATTCCATATACATTTTTTTTTTTTTTGATGGAACTTGGTAATTCTCCACTGTTGGTAGCAACAAGGGAGAATTACCAAGCGTTCAGACGATTTTGCAATTCTTATTATTGGAATCGATGTGTTAGGTAACAACTCAATGTTTTAGGTCCCCAATAGTGTTAGGTAGATACTTAAAATCCGTGATGCACGGCAGTTGAGCTTCACTTGACTAGCCATCTCTTTAGGCTTTTAATGCCTTATTTGCCATATTGCTGTCTCTCACATTGCTAAGAGGGGAAGTCAAATTCCAAAAGCTTCCTACTCCTACTAATTTCTTCTGATTAAATTCGTTGTGAGTTCCAAGGCAGCCGTAGTTGTACCCCTGGGACTGCAATGGACTTCACTGTTCATTGCCTTTTTTGGCGGTTGCCGCTGTTAATCCTGGCTACACAGGAGACACAGTGGTGGGAATGTGTGGTGGGCCTGTCCCGTATACATTGTTAAGAAGACAGGACAACGTCTTTCGGGTCAGCCTAGTATTACATAATAATAACTACAAAATGTATTTAAAAATCTTAACAGGTTCACAGTCCCGAAGCAAGTTGCGATCTTCTTTGCATACGTCCCCTTAGTAATAATGACACTTAACGCTGATGAAGTTAATATAATCTACATCACTGGCCATGAAGCACATATGCGTCATGGACGTACCAGTGAAGTCACCCATGAGGCACATGTGCCTCATTGGACTGCAATCCTGTTAACTTTCGACCGAAAGTTCGGATTTTCGTTTCGGAGTAGACTCTCTGGATATAGGCCTGCACCAAATCGTACGTCGTCGTCAACCTTTATTCATCTCACTACTAGCTTACGGGTCTCCCCTCAATAGAAGGGGTTTAGAACATACTTCACCACGATGCTCAACTGCGGGTAGGCTGAGGCCAGTGTTTTCAAGACGTTGGCGGCCCTAAAGGTCACTGACTTGGCTTAACGTCTATCATCTAATGACAACCGCCGGAATAGACGACTTAACGAAGTGCACGGAGAAGCACGGAGGAGCTCGGGATAAATCAACCCATCCATAGATAGGCTATGGTCGGCGTTGCTTAATTTGCAAATACACGCAAATTAAGCAACGCCGACCATAGAGCTCATCCAAAGCATACGCGTGCCTCTAATTGGGAAAACACTAATTATACTTATCTTTTAATTATCTAGTCCAACTGTTAATCAATCCGTACTGGATTAAAAAGGCTTTTACGATATTTATCAATCCTTTGTGTCTATATATGTTGATCTGGGGGCCTCTAACGAGCTTGTTAAAACGTTCCATCAAATAAAGCGACAGTTCCCCGAACTGCGATCCCGCCCGGTTCGTTGAAAAAGGTGTAATCAATTTTCAGCATGAATCAAGGTAAACAATGTTATGAAATTGAGTATTCAGTTGTATACTTTAGGGAGCCGTGACCTAAATGTCTTTTTTCAATTCGGTTCTGTTTAGATATTAAAGAAAACAATTTATGTGTCAATGTTTTGCTTTTTTCAAATTACTTTCTGAAACAGTTCTGTTATTAACAGTTCTGTTATAAAGGCAGGCAAATGCCTGAGTATTCCTTACGTACCTTAAACGTAAAATATCACTACACTAATATACACTTGTATCAGCTAAATGTATATACTACTATCTTTCGGCGGCTTCCTTCGCATGAATGTCGGTTATCTATCACGCAAACTTTTGGCCACCTCTCGGGAACAGCTTATCTGTTCGGGATCAACGGTATCGTATTATTTATTATGCACTACTAATATGATGCATACAACAGGAGATTGTCCATTCGTGTATGGAAAAAAGTACTGATAATAAAATTGTTGTGTCATCACTAAATAACCTTCACTTAGTTCTATATCATCACTAGATACGTTCTAGAAAGTTTGAAGGGCATTGGTTTCCGGAATTCAGAAATATTTAAGAAATAAAATGCGTTTGATTTTAGGTTATGTTAGACCATACCACAGTATAAGTACTAATAGTACTACGTAAACGTACATCCAGCGAATTAGCAATATCATTTTCACGTCAACTATTGTCAGTACTATATTAAATGGGTATTTTAAAAACACAAAAGATTCAATGATTTAATAATTAATCCTAATCGATAATATTTTAACACGAATCAATAAGAAACCACATCCCTATCGTGTGACATATTTATAGTAGTGTTGCCAATTTAGCGATATTGTCAATAAAAGTGGTGATTTTTGTTAAGTGTTAGCGACATAAAAAAGATTTTACGACAAAATCGTCAGATAGGAGTGGGTTACATGTGTATTCAGGCCCGAATCATCATCATCATCAGCCTGTATCTACCCACTGCTGGATATAAGCCTTCCCCAATGCTTTCCAACAGATACGATCCTCCGCCTTCCGCATCCAGCCGCTCCCAGCCGCTCCCAGCCGCCTTCTTAAGGTCATCGGACCATCTAGTAGGAGGGCGTCCAACACTTCGTCGTCCTATGCGCGGCCTCCACTCTAATAACTTCCTCCCCCATCTGCCATCACTTACTCGGCAGATGTGACCGGCCCATTGCCACTTCAGCTTGCAAACTCTGAATATGGCTATGTCGACCACTTTAGTTCTCCGTCGAATTTCTTTATTTCGGATTCGATCCTGCAGAGAAACCCCGAGCATAGCCCTCTCCATCGCTCGCTGCGCGACCTTTAGCCTGTGGACCAGTCCGATGGTCAGTGTCCAAGTCTCTGCACCATATGTCATTGCAGGGAGGACGCACTGGTTGAAGACTTTAGTCTTCAAGCATTGGGGTATCTGTGCGGCGAAGATGTGCCGAAGCTTTCCAAAAGCTGCCCAGCCCAGTCGAATGCGTCTATCGATCTCTGTGTTGAAATTACCCCGGCCAAGCTGTATGGAATGTCCGAGGTAGACATAGTCTTTAACTACTTCAATAGCTGCATTCTCTACGATAACCGGGCTAGGGATGACAAAATCGTTGTACACGACTTTCGTCTTGTCGAAATTCATCCCCAGCCCCACACGTCGAGATGCAGCATTGAGATCGACCAACATACGACCGAGATCCTCCAGCGATTCAGCCATTATGACCACGTCGTCGGCAAACCGAAGGTGTGAGATGTACTCGCCATTCACACTGACGCCCCGTTTTTTCCAGTCCAGCGTCTTAAATACGTCTTTCAGAGCAGCGGTGAATAGTTTCGGGGAAATGACATCCCCTTGACGTACTCCCCGCTGCAGCTGGATAGCCTTAGACTGCTGGTCCTGGACGCGGACTGTCATTGTCGCAGCGCTATACAACCATCTCAGCACCTCGATATAGCGGTGGTCAACTTGGCACCGCTGTAAGGATTCCAGAACAGACCAAGTTTCGATGGAGTCGAAGGCTTTCTCGTAATCCACAAAAGCCACACAGAACGGCAAATTGTACTCTGTGGTTTTCTGCACAATCTGCCGCAATGTATATATGTGGTCCACGGTACTATAGCCTTTACGAAACCCAGCCTGTTCCGGTGGCTGGTAGTCATCAAGCCTTCGGGCGAGACGATTCGTGATAACCCTTGAAAACAGCTTGTACACGTGGGTCAGGAGCGAGATCGGTCTATAATTCTTCAATAAGGTTTTGTCACCTTTTTTGAAGAACAAGACGACCAAACTCCTGGTCCACGCGACTGGTGCGGTCCCATTGTGAATGACGGAATCAAACAGACGTTGTAGTTCCTTTAGAACCGGAGTTCCTCCAGCTTTCAACAGTTCTGTTGTAATTCCGTCCTCACCGGGAGCCTTACCATTTTTCAGCTGTTCAAGGGCTATCCTAATCTCACCCAGGCTGATGTCTGGAATATCCTCGGTTTCGTGTCGGGTTAGCGGGACTCGGCGATCACTTACACGAGCAGCTGGTGTAGGGACAGGTGCATGTGCAGCATAGAGTTCGCCGTAAAATCTGTCCACCTCCGCGAAGATCTCTGGCTTAGAAGACACGACTCGACCATCCTCCAGTTTGAGCTTCGACAGATAAGCTCTTTCAGAAGGCCGAGAAAAGACTTTCAGCCCTTTGTTGCGCGCTATCACGTCCTCAACTCGTTTGACATTGAAGACGCGATAGTCCCGCCGTATCAGCCTTCTGATCCGCTTATTTAAAGCTGCATATTCTGTCGAAGCCCTAACAGACGCTGTCACCTCTCGCCTCTTCTGCATAAGAGTTTCGCTAGAGAGCTTGGCCTCTCGAGCTCTATGCTGCCGCCCAAAGTGTTTGCTGCCGACTTCGTATAGTGTTGCCCCTATTCTCTCTGATGCCTCGTCCATGTCCGCAGTGGTTTCCAACGAGTTCAACCGGTTTTGAAGTTCCAGTTGGAACTTTTCCGAAACTTGAGTGATTTGGGGAAGAGTTGGACGTAGATTCGACTTTATCATACGGGCTCTTTCGAGTTTATAGCTGATATTTAGGGTGCTTCGTACAAGTCGGTGGTCGCTACCGGTACCAAACCTGTTAACCACCGAGACATCCCTAAATATCCGCCTTTTATCCGTTATGATGAAGTCGATCTCATTCCTAGTCACTTTGTCGGGGCTCTGCCAGGTCCATTTCCTCTGGGGCTTCTTTTTAAAGAACGAGTTCACCAAAAAGAGCCCCTCCATTTGGAGGAAATTCACCAACATATGCCCCCTGTGGTTCCTCGACCCCAAACCAAACCCTCCGACGACCGATTCATCGCATTCTTGTACTCCCACCTTGGCATTGAAGTCCCCGACAACAACTGTGAAGTGGGTCTTGGTGGTATTATGTATGGCCTTTGAAATGTCTTCATACATGGCCTCGACCTCTTCATCCTGGTGTGTCGTCAGGCCCGAATAGTAATAGTAAATGTGTAAAAAACTGGTTTCGAAAGAAATGGAACAGCGATAACTCTCGCTTCATTTGAAACAACCAATCTTCAATTTATTGATGACCAATTAAGCCAATACCTCCAATTTACTGATAGCACTCAGATAAATTGCTGAACTAACAGGAAAGCTTCTCTAGAGGTACTGCAATGGCAGCAGAGGTGACATTGACATGGCCTTTTGTGATGCAAATTTCTGTATGCTAATTTTGTCACTTTGTTAAACCTTTCGCATGTTTCTTGACATCAGATGATTTATAAACGAAATCATGGCTACGGCGCCTTGCATAAAGGTGAATTGATTAGATGTTGTTATTATGTTTAAGTTAATTACTTGTATTGCAGGAGCTACATTAACGACTTTACATCAAGGGCCGATTCTGGCACGCAACAAGGGCTTAAAATATCCATACGTTGTTTTTAAACAAAACTGTAAAATAACAGTTTCTTCCACTATGATTGTAGGTCTCCAAAGTAATCAAAAATGACAAGGGTGAGGTCGTGGAAGTGGAATGCAGTGGCGAACCGACAGAGACTGCTGAGAAACCGAAGGCTTTCATACACTGGGTATCTGAACCCGCCACCGTTGAAGTTCGACTCTATGAACCTTTGTAAGTAGCTCTCACTGTATGCGCCATGTGAATACAGCTTTATTTTTAGGTTTCCGTACCCAAAGGGTAAAATGGAACCCTATTACTAAGGCTCCGCTGGCCGTCCGTCCGTCTGTCACCAGGCTGTCTGTATCTCATGAACTATGATAGTTAGACAGTTGAAATTTTTATAGATGATGTATTTCTATTGCCGCTATAACAACAAATACTAAAAAACAGAATAAAATTAATATTTAAGGGGGCTCCCATACAACAAACGTGAGTCAAACGTTTGCTCGTTTTTGCTGGCAATTGATAACGGTAATAGGTAGACGCTTGAAATACATAATATTTAGTTTTATATTCACTTTATAAATAAAGAATTAAATAAAAATAAAACAAATATTTAAGGGGGGCTCCCATACAACAAACGTGATTTTTTTTTGCCACTTTTATAGATGTACGGAACCCTTCGTGCGTGAGTCCGACTCGCACTTGGCCGGTTTTATTGTAATATGTATTCATAATCTAAAAATGATTTACATGCAGTTAAGCAATTCATACTCTACAAGTTTTAGTCAGTTATGACGAGCTCGGTGGTCGAATGGCTAGCAATCGCCACTGTGACTCCGAGGTCGCGGGTTCGATCCCCGCATATGGCAAACATTTGTGTGCATGGACATGTGTGTTTGTCTTGATCTGGGTGTTTTCTATGTATTACATGCATGTATTTACAAAAAAAATGATAAAGAATTATATCAGTTATCGTACAAGATTGCTTAGTTTGGGACTAGATGACAGCGTGTAATTTGTCCAGGACTATTTAGCACAGTGCATACAAGTAATAGTGATACGTATAGTATGTCCGCTGTCCGCGGCTCAAAGGTGGGTGGTGGTGAGGTGGTATGTGAAGGACAATCTCAGGGTTGTCCTAATTGGAGCCCAATGGCGCAATGTTCATCCTACGATGACGAACTTGCGATCAAAAATTAATCTCTACCGAATGTTCCAAATGACGGTCGTAGAAACAGCTCTCACGATCAAATAGTACCTTCATCCGGCGATCCCGGGCCATATCCCATTACAGATACTATCAATTGTTTTGTGACGAGAGTGTCATATGGTCAGGATAGGAACTGTAAGTACTTTAAGGTACTATTTAATTTTTGATCATCTTTAGAGTTAACCTCACTCGCATGTGGTGCACCTTTACCGATTAGCAAACGGGGCTTTAGTGAAAGAGGACATATCGAAACTGCCTGGTGACCACCGTCTCGCAAAAGATCGCAGTCAAATAACAATACCCTTGAGGATTGTTCTGTTCCTGAGACAGAGTGAGGTACTAAACGTGAGGAGACGCTGTGTTAGTACTGGGGTACCACTGAACGATCTATTATCATACCTATAGCGCTTGTAATACAAGGAGTAATGCAAGCGCTTATAGGTACGATAACTGCTTTACGTTAGGCAGGGCATATGCTTGTTTGGCACTTCATGTGAAAATAATACTATAGTATGAAGTTGTTATAATAAATATTCCTGGATAAATTACACACTGCCATTCAGTACCAAACTAAGCAAAGCTTGTATTCTATGGGTAGTTACTACATTTTTTTTTGCAAATACATAGAAAACACCCAGACGAAGACAAACAGACATGTTCATGCACACAAATATTTGTCTTATGCGCGAATCGAACCCGCGACCACGGAGTCAAAGTGGTCATTGCTAACCATTCGACTTAAGAGCTCGTCAAAATTTATTATTAAAATGTTATAGTTTTAATGATGTCAACAATTAGGTTCAAGCACAAAAACCCTGAAGATCCTAGCGAGGTGCCGGGTGGATTTTTGTCCGACTGCCGAGAAGATACGCTCAAGGTGGTTGAAGCATTCGCTGACAAGACCATCTTGGGTGCGAAGGTTTACGACAAATTCCAGTTCGAACGAATTGGCTTTTTCTCCGTAGATCCAGATACGGTATCAACCAATGTAAGTGATATCAAACTTTTTTGTTTATTTTTTTATGCTACAATTCTTCAACCTGAAAAGTTTATCTTATTTGTATTTTTTTTGTTACTGTTAGTTAGTATTTAAGTGTAGTCATGGTTTTTTTGCCAAATTGTTTTGCGTTTTTAGAGAGCGAATTGGTTTCTTCTAATTTGCACATTTAATGTATGATTGAGATTGCATGGCGCTACATTAATTCGTTATTTTCAATACCCGTCGGGGCCAAGATGTTTCTGACTGTATCTGTAGTGGTCTATTGTTATGAAACGAATTGGCCACACACATTTTTTTGAATTATTGTTAATTCTTCATGTTAAAAAAAGACTTCAGTAAAAATGCGATGCATTCATACAACACATCGTAGTTCAAGAATTAACAAGTGCAAACTTATCGGTACCAACAAACGTTGATTCTCTATCTCCAGTTTAAAAATTATTTGTAAGCAACTTATTTGATTGACATTCTCTAATTGCTTTCCCAGTCTCATTTAGAGATATTTTGGGAAAATGAATTGTAAAGATGACAGTTTAATGTTGATTAAAAAATAAACAAATAATTGAATATTTTGCCTTATTAAATTTTTTATTCTTCAGTAAGGTATGAGAGAAGAAAAAATGTTATTATTTAGGTTTTGGGTAAGTACTCAATCTTAGAATAAAATTATTGTGTAAAAAACTAGAAACTTTAACGACGGCGACAGGAAGTCCGATATATATGTATATATAATTATATATAATGCCCATTACCGCTTTTCTTGCATAGTGCATATAGGCGTGCATGCAGCATGAACAAACTCTCATGTGAGTGAAAATATTTGCTATTTCATCAAGCATGGTGCAATATGAGAAGGTTCTTAGACTCAATGCACCTATTTACACAAAAAGTGTTTTGACGGACAATATGAATAGTGGAGGATATGAATAGGAAGCGACTCTCACCCATCTGTTTACTCTGAGGGTCGCTTCCTATTTCATTCATCGCGTCAACTAATTATCTAAAAGTCTAATTAGTGATTTCAAATTTTGGTTTTTAGCTTTGATCTACAGATAATGATGGCCTGGTTTGTCGGGAACTCTATCAAAAAAAAAAATCTAGAGTCGTCAACCCATTCATCCCACTGCACTGTTGGGATAGATACGGGTCTCTCCTCAAAATAAGGCATTTATAGCTTAATCCAGTCTAGTAAAATCTAGAGTAAAGGTAGACTTTTATTTAGAGTAGCAAGGTTTTGTATAATACATACTTATAATATTTTATTTGTTTCAGATGGTCTTCAACAGGACAGTTTCGCTTAAAGAAGATACAGGGAAATAAAAAGTATTTCGAAATAGGCTAAAATCTGTAGTTTAATAGTCTGTTTTCTTAATTTTATACAGTATGTATTATAAAATTAATATATTTTATAATGATTTTAAGATTTTTTGTTTTATTTATACCTTCAAAATTTATTTAGAAAGGCGGGTTTGGAATTTAATTGGCACGTAGTCATTTTTTGAGGTAAATGCAACTTCATTTGCACTTTATGGAGGCAACTGGTAAAGAAAGATAAGACAAAGCCCAACTGTGGTAATATGAAAACCCATTAGGTAGCCGTAAATCAGGAATGTAAAAAGGAATGAAATCTATCATCCACTACCTTTTACTACTAATTTTGCTGAACGATACACAAATCAACACTGAAAACTGCCGTCTAAAGAACGCAAAAAAACTATTATTTCTTTCGTATTGGATAAACTGCGTTAGTTTCTAAGCATTTATTGGGTTGATTCTCCGCGCTAAAATTGAAAATAAATAAAACAATTATTATTTAATTGTTATTAGTACGCAAAGCGCACAAACTGCAAACTGCAAGTAATAATAATTTTGATGCCTTATTCAAATAGGTGTTCAAGTATTTAATCCTGAAATCCTTTTCGCATGTATAGGTAACGTTCGCATAGATGAAATGCCTCGTGTATGAGACATTACACATATATCCCGAAGAACGCTAAAGGAACTGTAAAAAATTTGGTTTATAACTGACAACACTCTCGTGTGCCTTTACTTTTAAACTGACAGAATTTAAAACATGACATTTGAGAATATATGAAGTACTCGTAATAGGCTATTTGACCAACATTGTTTTCGGTTTCATATGTAGGGTACGTCTCAATAATATAACCATAAGTGAAAGAATTACTTCGATAGCACAAAAATCTCTCGAGATATGTTAATTTGAAAATCACAATTTTTGACTTTCCCGAAAACGCTCCATACAAAAGTCTACTGAGTTATGACGTCACAGGTTTGTATTTTGTATGCATCAAATCAGAAATTTGTACGACAGCTATGTTAAATATTACGTTTATGTAATTAGTATCATAATAAAAGTTATAGTATTTTTTATTGCTTCTCCAATGGAAATATTATTTTTAATAGGTAATTTCATACTTTTAAAAATGGATTTTACCGCCAAACTTTGATCGACCCTAAAATAAGTCGGACGGAAGATATTAGAATGAAATTTCCACCAGAACCAGACATTGATTTTCATGTACCAAAATATTGTTTTACTCATGCTGGTGTGTCAATAATAAGGTGCATACTATGACTATAAAGGTTCAGAGCGAACTGAACTGCGTTATTTCGTGTTTAGTGGAGTTGGTTATATCCTATTTACTAGGCTTATACTGTGCTAGGATTAGTTCAAATTCAAATATATGATTTCATATTATGGTATCTATGTATAGTCCAGTCATTATAGGGAGTTAACCTCGGAATTCGAGACACCCAGCAATAAACTCGTATAAACTTGTATTTTGACCTTCCAAAACTTGTCTCAAAACTCACACATGATGCGAAAAATTAGATGTTTAACATCTAATTTTTCGCATCATGTGTGAGTTTTGAGACAAATTTCACACAGTGGTCACAAAAATCGATTTTTGCAAATATCTCGTTTCCTATGGGTTTTACGCTATTTGTATTAATTAACAATATTATAGAGAATTAAATTCTCTACAACTTTTATTTAAAACATTTTTTCATACATCGAACTGTTTTCGAGAAAGAGGGCGGAGAGCGCGCGGTTAGAGTATCATTTGAGGTCAACTCGTAGTCCCGATCGAAAATGCATAATATAAAGTTTATAAATTATTGCTAAATATATTATTATCATTTTTATTAACTATTATATTATATTCAATATATTTTTTCAATAATTCGAAAATTTATCAATTTAATAACAATCGTAATCTATTCCTGTAAGTAAAAAATCGTTAAGGGACTTACGTTATGAAATTCTGTTGAGTCAGATTATGAATAAACAAAGGAGAGCTAATCCAGCTCTTCCAAACAAGCCCCACCGGTCTTCTTTTATGTAACTGCAAGAGTGGTTGTGCCTCAAGATGTGGAAGCAGGAAAGCGGAGTTGCAATGCTCTTTAGCTTGTGGCCAGTGTAATGGGCAAGCCTGTCTCAATGCTGTACCATATCAGACCGATGTCAATGGTGATAAAACCTTTGACGCAGAAATCATGGAAGACTTACAGACAAATGTCGTTGAAGACTACAATGATGAGGGACTGGAAATTCTACAGCAGCGGGACGACGACGATGATGAAGAAGAGCAAGAAGAAAATTGAAATGAGAACTTGTTTTCATAATTATTATTCATTTTTATCAATTTTGACAATCTTCAATATATCGAATGACACTTTTTAATAAAAACGTGAATTAAAAGTGTATTTCTTTTCTTTTTTATTTATTTAAAAAGTCATTAGTATAAATTAGATTAGAATTAAAATATGATTTAAGTTTTTCCCTCAACAATTTCTTAACCACACGGGCAGGTGTTATTTAATAAATTGATACTTAATTAAAAATAGATAATTAAGCAAAAAAAAAAAAATCGAATATAATGTAATAGTTAGTAAAAAATGATAATAAAATATTTTACGAGTTGACCTCAATTGATACTCTAACCGCGCGCTCTCCGCCCTCTATCTGGAAAACAGTCCGATGTATGAAAAAATGTTTTAAACAAAAGTTGTAGAGAATTTAATTCTCTATAATATTGTTAATAGATACAAATAGCGTAAAACCCATAGGAAACGAGAAATTTGCAAAAAAAACGATTATTGTGACCTTTGATTTTTAAAGACGCGAACATCGCATCATGTGTGAATTTTGAGACAAGTTTCTCTCGAATTCCGAGATTCTCACCTAATTTTGACTAAGATGACTGGACTAGTACCGGTTTGGAAATAAGTGTCTGAATACATGTATGGCTGTATAGTTATGACGAATATCAGATATCATATTCAGTAGCTTTATGGTAAATATCAGTATACGTAATCGCAGGGACGAGAGATAAAGGACGAACCATGTTCATAGTAAATTGCGTACACTGGAATTTAGTTACTCTAAAGAGCAACAGAGGTCGCTAAGAGACACAAATTAGATATAGGTAATTTGATTAGTAACAAAATCAGTACACGAAGGTTCAATTTGTTTAATTATGCTTTTCTGTTTTAATCAAAAATGGCTAGATGGCGCGCAAACTACTAGCACTCTATCAATGCTTAAGTAGGTACGTAGGTACCTACCATAGCACCTACGTACCGTTGTATCAAAAATGGGATGGCCGCGCGCCGATAACCGAGAGTTTTTAAAACCGTTCCGTTTTACGTACCAATCGCTTGACACAAGAAGTCATGTGCTGTGAATAGAATGATTTAAAATGAAAAAAAGTTTCATACGACAATTATTGTTTTCAACATAGGCATAAAATTTTAATATGCATTATCAATTAAAATCGTAGTATGCTAATAGTTATATTATTAATAACAACGATATTTTATCGAAAGTTCTGTGGCGTAAAATGGACTTTATTGACACGGCGCGGAATTTTTTTCAACTTTTCTCACATCGAATCGACTGTATTGTTTGTGGTTTTTCTTTTACGTGATATTTCTTTATTTTTGCGACCGTTTTTATTCCTATCTTCCATCCTATAAAGGTTTACTCATTAGCTGCCCGGCTGGGGATGTATCATCACCTGACAGAATACGGCAGCCAAACATCCCTATAGGGTCGTCTTACTGCGAGTGAGTGAGGTCACCAAGAAGAAAATCCAGGAGTTCTGCGTTGGCAGCGAAGGCGACCGTGGGCTACAATACTTCATGTTGCGATTTGCATTTATACAGCTACGGTAACTGCTCCACACCAGGCGGGTGGTATGCTTGTTTTCATCCAACATTGCACAAAAAAGCAAGTTACGGTTTTTTAGTAATGTTTCTATTAAGTACATTGCTAAGTAGTCTACTACAAAATATTCCTAAAAAACCTTAATTTGTTCTAAAAAATATTTTAAAAATGACAAAATCAAAGGACAATGATGGGATTTGAACTCGGGACATAAGTATTACGAGTAGAGTGCTTTTCCAAATGACCTATGAGGTTAATTTGTAACATTGGCGAATTTTTGTATTATACTGTATTACTGTTAATTCGTATTCAATATGTTTTTTTTTAAAAGCAAACCTTAATTTGCTTTTAAAAACATTTTTAAAACATATGCACGAAATTAGACAAAAGTAGAGATGGTAATCCCATACAAAATATTAAATATAGCGTCCCTCGAGAGAACAGTTGCAAAATCTTAAGTCCCGCCATTCACTGAAATCACAATATTGTGCAATTTAACTAAAAGATTATGATGACTGTATGACAAACAAATATTTTTATCATCCTTTAAGCTGACAATAAGTCAGCCTGAGATACGTTATGAATAATATTTAAAAAAAATATCTACAACATATTAAAAATAGGTACAAAATATTCCTAAAAAACATTAATTAGTTATAAAAAATATTTTAAAAATGATAAAATCAAAGGATGAAAATGGTGGATTTGGACTCGGGACCTACGTATTACGAGTAGAGCGCTATTCCAAATGAGCTATGAGGCTGATTTGCGAGATTGGCGAATTTTTGTATTATAGTTTATTACTGTGAATTCGTATTCATTATGTTTTTTTTAAAAGCAAGCCTTAATTTTAATAATAAAAAAACATTTTTAAAACATATGCACTAAATTAGACAAAAGTAGAGTGGTAATCCCATACAAAATATTAAATATAGCGTCCCTCGAGCAAACAGTTAAAAATCTTAAGTCCCGTCATTCACGGAGTTCACAATATTGTGCAACTTAACTAAAAGAATATGGTGACTGTATGACAAAAAAAATATTCTTATCATCCTTTAGGCTGACAATAAGTCAGCCTGAGATACGATAAGAATAATATTTACCTACTTTCCTATCAACAAAGATTTCGTTCACAAGTTGCTATTTTTCTTCGACCGCGGCGCTAGTTTGTACGTTGTACAAAAAATCTGCAGCTACTAGCGCCAAAAGTAACTAAAAAAAACATAGCATCATAAAAGCATTATCAGAGCGACATCTATTGGTAAGGGTAAAATTGAAGATTATTTTTTAGTGAAAAGCATCATTTGTTAACTTTATTATTAGTGTTAAATATCATACAAAAACTATTTTGTGTAATTTTTAAAATTATTTTATGATTATGTATCAAATTTCGTTGAGTAATATTCGGTATTAAATTTTTTCATGTCTTATTGCCCGCACCATCTAGAAATAATACGGAATTTTGACTTTCGTTCGGTGCACGATATTTTGTATGGGATGAAAACTCTATATTAATTTATTTTCTCTATGGTAATCGGTAACAATTTACAATATTCAGATATGCCATTTAGATGCAATTAATTGTAATATCAGTGTTCGTATTCATTCAGTAACAGCACCTACTGTATTCATAAATCAAATTCGTGGTGTGATTCAGGAGTGGCTGTAAGGGGTGGAAGGATTCCAGTTGGGACTGATTAGTCCATATTCAGAGGACGATTACTATTCAAATATTAAAATATTATATATACGAGTGATCTTACGTATGAATTTGGTATAAGTGTATTTACAATGACGTTACAATCAACTCAGTTAATCGCTCAATACTTTATGTTCATGTATTTAGCGACAAAATATACAAAATGATGTTATATCCACTCTCCTATTTTAGAAGCAAGATGAGTGCAAAATAGCACTCAAATTCAATTCAATCAAAATCAAATTCTATTCAAAATTAGAGAGTGAATGGAGCTCCGCCCGCTCTTCAAGTGTTTGCTAGAGTGATTTGCTTAGTGTTTGTCGTTCGTTACACGTCTTGGGGCGGGTGGTGTGTGATCAATGATGTAATTCATGTGGGGCTAAGTCTACTCGCATCTAGCCGAGCTTACGTCACTCTTAGTAAATTAAGAGATTTAATATTATCTTAGATAGCAAAAATGAAGTGACAAAAATCCTTAAATTTTGAGAGCTTTATGGAGATAACCAGAACTAGGAATCATTTAAATCATCTAATAACAGTAGTTCGGTTGTTAGTTCAATTGACATTATATACGACCAAAAAGGAAAGAAATAGACAATAAGAAAGTAAGCCTTGCTTTTACGTTTCATTGTCAAAACAGCGTTCAACGATTTTTATTTGCATGTTATAAAAATCGTTGGTTTGATATCAATAAAAGGCCTTTAATCAGCGAATATTCCACCTATTTTACAAGCTTAATTAAAGAAACACAGTTATTAAGGATTTATTTATTACGTTAATTAACAAACAAATATATGTAGGAGTATGGTAAGTAACAAAACATGTTTTAGGGTGCAAATGGATTTTACATTTTTGACAAATGAAGTTTGTATTTTTTTTTTGCAAAGCGAACATCGAAGCTGATAGTCATTGTACCTACTAGATGATCAATTCCATCGTAGCGTGAAGTTTCCCTGTAAGATGTAGGAGTTGGACAAGGACCGCGTTTCTCTTTTTTTTTATATGTTCCCAGAATTCCTCTGGCTATAGTTCTCCGGAATGTGAGATGATCATACTCACCTCCATTATTTTTATAAAGTTGCCACGCATTGTGAGTCGCCATGTCCAAGCAGTGACAAAACAACACGGATAGATGTGCGATAAATACCAATGTTTTGGTCAGACCTATCGACTCCCCCCATGTTTTCATTGTAGCTTTTTATAATTGCAGGCTGATCGATGTTTGCATATTTTTTCTGCTGCTGCGAGCCGTTTAGCTTTATGTAAAGGTTCGATGTTTTCTGAATTAGATGCTACTGACACCACACTATTATCATTCCACTTGCAAACCAAAATATGCTCTGGTTGACTAGACTTGTACTTGAATGTGCCTCTTTCTGTCTTCTTGAATTCTTTATTAGACGGCAAAGGACACTTTTTTGTACGGTTCTCGCGAATTGTTCATGCGAAAAAAATTTGTTTTTTTGGTACGATAGGATCAACAAAAGGAACGGCTGACGTGCTGCTAATAACTGGAGCTGAATTAGATGTAGATGGCTCAGGTTGACGACCTCCCACAGCCAGGGGTTCTTCCGTGGTTCGAATCCTTTTTGCTAAAGAAGACAAGACCTCGTTGTCCTCGTCACTGTCCGAAGACATATATTCTATCTCAGCAGGAGCTCTTAGCTGAGAACCTAGATAAATATAAATATATATATAACAACTAGCATGAAGAAATAACTTAAAGATTTATACGAGATCTATATTAAACCTGGAAGATTGTTCAGAGTTACAAACTCCTCATCACCAGAATCTTCATCTGTAAAATCAGCATTCGCATTATCTGTTGGTAAAATGGTTATATTTCTTGGAAATAAGTCATCGTCATCTAATTGCTCCAATTCGTCAATGATTTCATTGAGAGGCAATGGTTTATTGGTTTTCCTGAGTCTGAAAGTCGAAAATACATCCCCAAATTACAAATTGGGGCAGTCTAAAAATTGAGATTTTCAAATTACCATATCTCGAGAGATTTTTATGCTATCGAAGTAATTCTTTCACCTGTGGTTATATTATGGAGACGTCCCTACATATCAAACAGAAAAAAATGTTAGTCAAATAGCCTATTATCATAAGATCATAATTTTGAAGTGTTTTTGTATTTTAATGCACATTAGCGTAATTAACTTTCACTATGTCTTCAAAACGGTAAGTGTTTACTAATTAAGCTTGTGATTGAAATTTATTTTATACGCGTTTTTTATAAATTTATAACCTGTGTAACAAAACTGTGAAATAAAATTTGATCTTGTCATATCTTTCAGAAAACATAAATGAAGTTTTATTTGATGATCGTTTTAACGATCGGTCGTTGTAAATGGGTTATAACTAATAATAGTAGATTAGTAGCCGAGGGCTGTAAGGCATCAATTGCAGCCCGAGATATTTAGGCGCACGAGCGCAGCGAGGGCGCCTATAGTTCGAGGGTGCAATTGATGCTTACACCCGAGCTAACTACTCTGCTTTACATCTCGATTGTGAGGTAAGTAGAAAAAAACCGGGATTACAAGAATAAAATACTTTACTTGTTTTTCTTTTCGCCACTTCATGAACTCGTCGTAAGTTTTCAAATATCTCTCTTTAGAACTTTCAGGCAAAATATTGTTAATTGCTGCTTCAGCTTCCATTTTCATTGAATCGGGAGTGCAGCTTATATCTTCATCACTTGCAGAACTCATGTTTTTTCCCTAATTAGCACGTAATTATAAAAAAATCCCGAAAACAAACAATATTAAAAGTAAAAGTTTCTATTCCCGCCTTTTTAGGGTTCCGAACCTCAAAAGGAAAAACGGAACCCTTATAAGATCACTTTGTTGTCCGTCTGTCTGTCTGTCTGTCAAGAATTTCTATGTCGAGAATGCTAGGAGGTATCAAGCTGAAATTTGAACTGTATACACAGGTCAACGGTCCCATGAAGTAAAAAAAAAATCAAACTGCTAAGTTTACGTAGAAAAAAGTTACGGCCGTTTATTCAGCAAAAAACGCATATTTCGACACACTCAAGGGAATCAAAACCTATAGGGTACTTCCCGTTGACCGAGAACTATGAAATTTGGCAAGTAACATCGTTATAGACTACAAGTACAGGAATAAATCTCAAAACTATACATTTGTAAATAGATCTTAAAAAATAGGGGGTCTATATTTTTTATAGGGTGTCGAAATTTCAAATTGAAACTACTAGTTCAAATGGGGTATCATATGAAAGGGCTTGATGTACACATTGCAAAATATATATATATATTTTTTTCGACGCATTATTTCTTATTTATAATGAAAAATATCTAATTTAATAATGATACTACGTACCTACGGAACCCTCGGTGGGCGAGTCCGACTCGCACTTGTCCGGTTTTTTCATCTCTTTTTAGGGTTCCGAACCTCAAAAGGAAAAACGGAACCCTTATAAGATCACTTTGTTGTCCGTCTGTCTGTCTGTCTGTCTGTCTGTCTGTCTGTCTGTCTGTCTGTCTGTCAAGAATTTCTATGTCGAGAATGCGTAGGAGGTATCGAGCTGAAATTTGAACTGTATACTCAGGTCTACGGTCCCATGAAGTAAAAAAAAAATCTAACTGCTAAGTTTACGTAGAAAAAAGTTACGGCCGTTTATTCAACAAAAAACGCATATTTCGACACACTCAAGGGAATCAAAACCTATAGGGTACTTCCCGTTGACCTAGAACTATGAAATTTGGCAAGTATCATCGTTATAGACTACAAGTACAGGAATAAATCTCAAAACTATACATTTGTAAATAGATCTTAAAAAATAGGGGGTCTATATTTTTTATAGGGTGTCGAAATTTCAAATTGAAACTACTAGTTCAAATGGGATATCATATGAAAGGGCTTGATGTACACATTGCAAAATATATATATTTTTTTTTTTCGACGCGTTATTTCTTATTTATAATGAAAAATATCAAATTTAATAATGATACTACGTACCTACGGAACCCTCGGTGGGCGAGTACGACTCGCACTTGTCCGGTTTTTTATTTTTTATTTTTATTTTTCTAGAAGGAAATTGAGCTTCGCCGTTCGATATTTTAAATTGATGACTAATATACTCATACAAGACAAGGCTGAATAGCGAAGCGATCTCTTTTGTCATTGGGCTGAATGCATGATGTCTATTGCCAGTATGATGGTTAGATGTACGCGAACTTTTTGAAAGAGAAAAGTATTTTTTTTTTAATTACTTACCGCCCTAGGCCTTTTATAGCTACATTATTACCCTAGAGCGCTAATTGGTCACCTACAAGCCCCATTTGGGGGTAATAAGGACCTACTTACCGAATATGAGAGATGTAAAAGCTATTTAATTATTTTTTGTTCATTCTTGTTCATGGATACCAACTTTTTTAGTCTTTACTCTGACATTGTAACAATATTATTTAAAGTGTGCTGCAGCCAATATTTTTTGAGAGTACAATCAATTTGTGAGTAATATATGTATGTAAGCGCATAATATCTTTTTCTTTTTTGTATAAAAGCATGTCATAATATTTTTGTACTTATTTTTCTCGAAGATGTCACATATAGTGACGTTTTCATAACTTAAACATGACTTAAACACTTTGTTCATGAAAACCAGAACCTTAAATACGACTTACGAATAAGTAGAATCATTTTAATCTGAACGCGTCGCCGACGCTTCAGTGAATTTTATGCTTTCTATGATAGTGACAGTTTGAACAAACTTAAGTTTGCGTACTGCACAACCTTCGCTGACACCCTTAGATTGATACCCTTTGATAAGTTGCGGCTATCTCGACAATCTAAATCTGTGGGATGAAAGCCTTTTTCAAGGTGTTAAAGCCTTCCTAAAGCTTTACGGCTCCATGCATTTATGTTACATCATACTATTACAGCGTATAAAATCATACATTTTAAGTGTCAAAGTAATTAATAAGTATTTTCTACATAAAGCAATCAATAATATAAATAATGACTGTTAAATAACGAGTCGGCTTAAGTGCCGTATATTTTTTCGTTCGCGGCTTCGCGCGCCTGAGGATGGGGCTCGGGGGATGGGCGCTGGGTGTTAGGCGGTAGTGCCGAGGGACGTCGGGTGCCCGCCGCGACGGCGCGGAGCAGTTATCGAGCGTGGGCGGCCGCGCATGCCACTACACTCGCCTCCGCCATCGCGCGATATGCACTACTACGCGGTCACATCTCGTACTCAAACTCTCATCGTACCATATTCCACATCCGCGCGACGTTTTATAACGATGTAGAAACTATTTCATCTGAAATCTCCATGTAAACTTAAGGTAAGTCTACATTTGAACACCCTTAGTATTATATGAGTAATTTCTACCTTTACCTTCCTTCTCTGTGTAGATAGGTATCCATCATTATAGTCTAGGTAGGCTAAGTGGTTCAAGTGCGTAGTGGAGACTTGTGTATGTGACGTAACCTACTAAACTAAAATTTTAATTAGCATCAGCAGCTGTGGTCTACGGTGACTTGCTTCAACAACCCAAGAAGTTGAACAATATACGCCCACTGTCTTCATGTCAGTATAGGTACCTACTTTGATTACAGTGTTTTAAGAAAAGTTGTTACTAACAGTAATTCAGTTGTAAGTTTTAATATTTTTATAACAATTATAATAATAGGAATTTATCCTACGAATTTATAGATTATTCGCTAGCTCAAGGTCGTTAACTTTTTCTTAATACTTTACTAGTATTAGATCGTCGTAGGGTTCATATACGTGCTTCGGAAGGCACCATAAGCCGTCGGTCCCGGCTGTTTTCGTTAGACGACAGTCGTTAAGCCATGTCAGTGGCATTTAGGCGGTTTGAAAACACTGGCTTCTGGCAACCAGCAGTTGAGCAGTGTGGAGTATGCTCTAAACCCCTTCGATTGAGGGGAGACCCGTATCCCAGCAGTGGGATGAATAAGGGTTGACGAAGAAGGTTCATATTGTCTACATCAAGCTAATTACAAGACAGGTAACATTTCGAATAGTGAGTAGAATTAATTTTTCAGGCAAAACTTAAATATTGGCCAAATGGCGTATCCATTGGGTAGATATCTAAAAGATTTTGCCTGTCTAATTTCAATAATCAATCAAGAGCAATCGAGCCATGCTAAGGGTTCCACAGCTGTTACTACATTTCGTAAAATAATTAATAAATGAATAGTGAACATGGCGACTTTGGGGATGAATATTTCATAAAGGAGAATAAATTTTGATCCAATTATTTTAAGCAGTGAGATAACTAAACTTAGTCTTTCTAAATAGTACCTAAATGTCTATACTTGTATCATATAGTCTCTGAATAATATGATTTACATACGGATAAACAGACGGACATACAAAATGTCGCCTCAAATTATAGCGACGTCAGCTGCAATAGGCTACTTAACGTTACGTCACAATAAAGTGAAAGAATTACTTAGTATAAAAACTTCTCGAGATATGATAACCAGAAAATCATAATTTTTGACTTTCCCGAAAATGCTCCATACAAAAGGCTTTTTAATAATGACGTCACATGTTCCAGCTTTATTAATTATTCCGTTTTTGTAACTGTACCGTAACAAAAATTTAATATTCTTTATCGTTTCTCCGGTGGTATTTTTTTTTTATAATTCCATCCTTTGATAATGGACTTTCCCACCAAACTGATCGATCCTAAAACAAGTCGGACGTAAATTATTAAAACAAACGATTTGCAAATTGGTCCAGTTTTGTGTATAATTTGACGAGCTCGGTGGTCGAATGGTTAGCAACGGCCACTTTGACTCCGAGGTCGCGGGTTCGATTCCCGCACAGGACTAACATTTGTGTGCATGAACATGACTGTTTGTCTTGGTCTGTGTGTTTTCTATATATTATAAGTATGTATTTACAAAAAAAAAAAGTATTTAAGTACATTTATCAGTTGTCTAGTACCCATAACACAAGCTTTGCGCTTAATTTGGGACTTGTCCAGAAATATTTATTTATTTATTATTTATAATATTTTTTATATATTTACTACATTGTCCTTTTTCGCACGGGGAAGCGACGCGAGTAAATTCCAAGAAATGTTGAAAATTCGTAAATTTTAAGTAATATAAAAATCAATCATCATAAATCTATTGCGCAATGTCCGATGTTTAAAAATACATTACTTTACAATTTGTGAATTCTCTCTGCTGCTTGAGAAACACGGCTCTGGCGAAAGAAAAGTACACAGCGTTATATATAAGCTGTTCGATTGGGGAAGTAGCTACCCCTCGCAGAATTCCGCAACCAAATAACAAAGTTCCTTGATGGTTTTTGTGTTCCTGCCAGTGCATGAGGTCACCCGGAAGAAAGAAATTGCGGCTTTGGTAGCGGAGGCAGCAGCGCGTGATCGATGTTTCATGTTGAGAGCGTTTATATGGCTACGATAATCACTTCACATCAGGCCAGACGTCACATCAGACCAGACGTATGATTGCTCGCTACCCGATGTAGAATGAAAACTATGTTGGTACTCTAAGCTTGTGTTATGGGTACTAAATAACTGGCCTTTTTTATGTACGTAGTTTTTATATATAGGATACACCCAGAGTTTTCAGTTAAAGTATTCAATACTTCTGGGTTTCGACGATAATAGGCTACTTGACAACGTTCAAAAATTGTGTAAATTATTTAACAATATCGTAAAATATACAAAACTAGTCCGACTTATTTTAGGGTCAATCAAAGATTGGCGAGAAAGTCCGTTTTAAAAGTATGAAATTATAAAAAAATAATATTTCCATTGGAGAAGCAATAAAAATACTATAACTTTTATTATGATACTAATTACATAAACGAAATATTTAACATAGCTGTCGTACAAATTTCGGATTTGATGATCACACAAAATACTAAACTGTGACGTCATAATTCAGTAGCCTTTCGTATGGGGCGTTTTCGGGAAAGTCAAAAATTTTCAAATTAACATATCTCGAGAGATTTTTGTGCTATCGAAGTAATGCTTTCACCTATTATATTATAATAACGTCCTTACATAACAAATAGAAAGAAAAAAATGTCATCTAGCCTATTTCATCATCACACTGCATCCACTGCTGGATCCTAATCTTATGCCTTGCACCATTAGCGATGCTTTGCTTTCCTCATCCAGCTTTTGTTCCCTTGTGGTTATCGGTCTATCTAGATGACCTCAAAGGAACAAATATCAACGCCTTCCTCTAGATTCTAGTGCAAGGCGTTGATACATGACTTTTGTCTAAATTCATCCCCAGCCCACGGCACAGCAACGACATTGAGATCATTTAGCATCGTACTGAGAGTCCCTAGCGATTCAGCCATTATGACCAAATCATCGGCAAATCGAATGTGAGATGGCATTGATGCCCCGTGTTCTTGCTAAGATAAGACTTTATTTCGAACTATCGTATCGTATGAGCCTATGGTCGCCTCCCGTACTAAGCGGGTTGACTTCTGAGACCTTTTATTCGTTATGATGAAGTCAATCTCGCCTCTCTGCTCTCTACTGTGTCAGGTCCATCTCCTCTGGGGCTTCTTTTTGAAGAACGAAATCACCAAATAAACTCCTCCATATGGAGAAGATTGATCAGCATTTGTCCCCTGTGATTTCTCGACCCAAACCAAACATTCCGATTACCGATTCATCGCCTTTTTGTGCTCCCACGTTGGTCACCGGCAACAACCGTGAAGTGGGCATTGGTGGTATAATTTATCGTCTTAGTGATATCTTCTTACTGTAAGCACTCTGTTCAATTCACAGGGGGTGTCACCAGGAAAGAAATCAAAATCACACGTTATTTAAATATCCTTACTTTATTGTTGTGTCCACTAATCATGATTGAGAAACAATTCCCTATCAGAACGGCAGTATATATTATCATAAATCAGCTTTTACTTACATCAGCACAAGTATCACAATCTCACTCAACTAATCAGCGTTTCACACGTGTTACCGGCTTGAAGTCTCGAACAAGAATGGCCGACCGCATGGCGTTGGCACCGTCCCCACTTTAGCAACTTACAAGGTGAAGTCAAATTCAGTACTTTTTAAAAAGGAGAATAAAGTCGTCTTACAATATTAAGTCAATTTAAGTACTTTAAAAAGAAAGTACGTGGCAATAAAATAGATTACCGAATAGAAGCTAACAGCTCGGCCATCCTGTTCGAAGCGTGCCCTCACGCTTACGCTAATACATTTGTTTTTATTTACTTCATTGCAAACAAATAAACCAATAGAAAAAAAAATATAACAATAATAGAATAAAAAAAAATAAAAAAAATAAAATCCTTACATCATTACAACTCATATTATATCAATAAAATCCATTTCGATGCATTTCAATAATTATGTCTGATAATATCAATTAGGACTAAATTTATTTCTATTATTAGCCTAATAACTAATTAAACAATGAAATAAGAAAATCCAACAAAAATAAATATCTTTCATAAGTTTTCATTTTATATAGTTGTATAAATAAAAATGTATACTTAATATATTTACTACACACTTTAAATCTAAGTGCTTTAATGTCAGAGTACAATTTGAGCACTGATATAAATTTTACTCGTCTGTTTTAGGAATCATGACATCAATTATATTACTGATCTGTGAAGGCTGTCAATAATTCAGTCGCTAATGTCGTTATTACTAACTTCTTCGCTACTTTCTAAATCTCTACAAAAGGTTAGCCACGGCTGTATCCTATCAACAGCCACCACAGCTTCGTATCTACGGTTATTTTTACGTGTCATGGGAGTATCTTCTATTAAATATCTCTCATTTGGAAGTACTTTCATTACGCGGTATGGACCTTGAAATTTAGCTACTAATTTTTGAGATTTACCATCGTGGGGCATTTGTCTTTCGACACGAACCAGGTCTCCTACTTTATATTTTTTTCCTGATTTCCTATTTCTATTAAATCTTTCAATATCCTTTTCCTGTTGACTTTTGATATTTCCACTTGCTTTATCTCTTAAGTTATCTAAATCTTCCGAATTTATTATATTAGTAGTGTCAGAGATAACGGTGCTTAGAATACCTTCTGTCCGGCTCGTGATATTAAAACCAAACAATAACTGTGACGGACTCTTTTGGGTTGTTCTATGAACTGTGGTGTTAATACCAATTTGTATGTCACAAATATAGTCATCCCAAGATTTATCGTCCTTGTTATGTGTACAAGTCGAAAGAGCGTCGAGGATGGTTCTGTTGAACCTCTCAACTTGGCCGTTAGCTCTTGGTGTGGCGACGGCATTAGTAATATGTTTTATCCCATACAATGTAATAAAATCTTTAAATGTTTTGCTCGTAAAACTACTGCCCTTATCGGTTATTAATCTATTAGGAACCCCAAAGTAACTGATGTGCTCTTTCAGTACTCGTATAGTGGTAACAGACTTAGTGTTTTTCACGGCATTTATGTTAATATATTTCGTGAAACTATCGACGACTACCAATAAATAGCAATTACCTCTTTTGCTTTTAATGAAAGGCCCCAAATGGTCCGCATGTATCGTGTGGAAAGGGATGCCAACCTTTTCAATCGGATGCAACTCACCTTCTCGCTTACCACCAGGAGTTTTGTGATGTGCACATTCTAAGCAAGATTGAACGTATTTTTTTATAAAACGGCGCATTTTGGGGAACCAATAATGCTGTTGTATACGTTGTAATGTTTTATCAAAACCATAGTGACCAATGTCATCGTGATTTATTTTTAATATTTGCCAGCGTACTCCTTTCGGAACTAGCCATTTAAGTTCATCTCCTACCACACGATAAATACGCCCATTTTTTTGTCTGTAGTTTTTTTGTATTTCGATGATAGTATCAGAACTTTTATCATTAAGAATACCCTTTATCTTTTGAACTTCCTCATCAGCGTCTTGCACGGTGGCGATCCAGTCCTCATCAGTCTTTTCCAGCGATAAGACATCTAAACCGTGGTTTTCGGGTATGGGGGCTGAAACTGGACAACGGCTTAACGCATCTACATGTGTCATCTGAGTACCAGCTCGATATTCAATTGTACAGTCAAACTCTTGGAGCTGAACCCACCACCGTGCAACCCGGGGAATAAGATCGCGCTTAACAAACGTGGACCTCAAAGCACTACAATCGGTATAAATTGTAAAGGCTGTACTCAAGAGATATACTCTAAATCTATTTAGGGATGCCACTACTGCTAGAGTTTCAAGCTCATAAGAGTGCAGCTTACGTTCATCATTCGTAGTTTTACGGCTAAAGTAGGAAACCGGATGAAACACGCCGGATGAATCACTCTGTAATAATATGCCCGCTAAGCCATTTTTACATGCGTCGGTATGCAGTTGAGTTATAGCATTCGGGTTATACAATGCTAGTAACGGACGTTGAATTAGCAATGTTTTGATAAGATTAAACGCTTCATCCTGAGAAGTACCCCAGGACCATTTGACATCCTTTTTTAAAAGGTCTGTCAGTGGAGCCGCTAAGATGGCGTATTTTTTTATAAACCTTCTAAAAAACCCAGAGAGACCCAAAAACTGTCTTAATTCGTGTTGGTTGGTGGGCGTTTTAAATTTAGAAACAGCTTCAGTCTTTTTGCTGCCGGGTCTAATACCCATCGCATTCACTTCAAATCCTAGGAAGTCTACCGTATCCATAAAAAAGTTACATTTACTGAGCCTTAACGTTAGGCCTCCGTGTTTTAAGAGCTCTAATACTTCCTTTAGTCTTTGTAAACCCTGATCTACGTCCTTACAAGGAATTAAAACATCGTCCATATATACAAGTGCATATTTGATCTTTGCGTCATGGAGGATCTTATTGATCGTTCTCTGAAAGACAGAGGGGGCATTGACTAAACCGAAAGGCATGCGATTGTACTCAAATTGCCCGTCAGGAGTAACAAACGCAGTTTTATGTCGAGACTCTTCGGCTATCGGGATTTGGTAATAACCGGACGCTAGGTCAAGAGAAGTAAATAACTTATTGCCTGCTAATTGATCTAACTGATCCTCCACTCGCGGGAGTGGATAGTGGTCCCTTTTAGTTTTTCTATTTAAGGCCCGGTAATCAACGCATAAGCGTTTTTCGCCGGTCTTTTTTTGGACTAACACGATGGGGCTGGCATATGGTGAAGAAGATTCCCTGACTATACCGCTTTCTATCATATCATGTACCATATCGTTAACTAGGGATCTTTCAGCATGAGATAAGCGATACGGTCTGTAAACTATTGGTTCCGCATCTTCAAGTTCTATAACCATCTCAGTGACATTGGTAAGTCCAAGATCCTTTAGACCTTTGGAAAAACAATCTTGATGTTCATTTAATAGTTCAAGTAAACGATATTGTTCGTTGTTATTCAAATTTTTACCGGAACGTATTAAATTTTCAGGTTCAGGATTGTCGAAAGATATTTGACAGCAGTTTAGAATATGTGATGAATTTAAAGATGCGGATTTTACAGATCGCGTCACTAGGGAGTCTTTAGAGATAGTTATATCACTTTGAGAAGCGTTATATACTAAAAGCGAACCTTGGCCATCATTAATATCATATCCACCAGGTAGTAGATAATATTCCTTACCTTCTACTCCTCTGAGTGATCCATGAACGTATACATTTCCTTTAAATAATGGTTCAGTTTTAACTGGTATCAAACCTAGCAAGTGTCTAGTAATTAAAGTGTCTTCACTGGATATTAAGTGGATTTTGGTAGTATCAAATTGTTCGAAAATTACTTTAGACGGAGTTTTAGTGATAATAAGATCTGGCGACTCAGTGAACGAATGCCCCAATAAAGTTGGATAGTTAATAACATAGTCTTCCACGACATAGAGATCAATATTTTTAATGATACCTTGAACTTCTACATCAACACATACTGTACCTATTGGACTAATCAGGTTTGAGCCAATACCTCTAAGTATGGGTAGATTCGAGGATAACTCTATATTTAATCCGAGCTCTCTAGCCTTACTTACTCTAATCAACGAACATTGACTACCCAAATCAACGTGACATAATACTGCTTTACCGCCAAGGAAAATATCAAATACGTACTTATCATTATGACTGTCATTTACAAATAGCTTGGATACTTGCTTTTCGTCCCTATATTTTGTTTGAGTATCATTAGAGTTTTTAGTCTTGTCATTATTAGATCTATTTTTATAACAGCTTGATGATTGATGTCCAAGCCTATCACACGCTGAACATTTAATCAAGGGTTTTTCACACCTAAAACTTGGATGACCCAATTCGTTACAGTTAAAGCAACGTATGCTAGGATTCGAACCACTTGGTTTTAGTGTAGTAAATTTTTGGGCCACGTTCGTGGAGTTCTTACGATCGTACTTATTCCTATTTCCCGAATCATGATTTTCCCTATTTTGTGCTACTTTAACAGTCCTAAAATATTTAAGAACCTGCTCAGGCTCACTAAATTGAGCTGCCTGAGCACCTACTTTTACGGCACGATCTTCCAAGCCATATAAAATACAATCTACAGCCTGTTTTCCGTAAATCTTACATCTATTTAAAAGGTTAATTTTCGAATAATAATAATGCTCTAAAGATTCACCATACTTAGCACGCTTTGCTAACATTTCCGTCAGGAGTTCAGCATAGTCTTCCCGACATGGAAAGGATTCAATTAATTTCTTTTTCCATTCGGACCACGTATACAACAGAGAAGGCAACCCCTGATACCACGTTTTGGCTACTCCAGATAGCTTAGGAAGAGCGTAATGAATTATTTCTTTATCTTCCCACCCATATATATTGGCACATTCTTCCACTTTAGTTATCCAAACTAATACAGTCTGTTCCCTACTCATCGGGTCAAAATCTGGTATGACATTTGAGTTAAAAGATAACTTAGGTCTATCTGAACTCCTGGCGGTATGTAAAATTGACAGAACTTTATCTAAAATACTATTGCTATCGGATTCCTTCCTATTTTTACAATTTCTAGAAAATGTTGAAGGCTCACCGGAGTCACTGGTGCTAGAGCTGCTGTACCTCCTTCGTTTCGTACCTTCTCCCGTGCTCCGCAACTGCTTCCTATGTTTTCTCTTTCTGCGACTACGCAGATGGTACTCTCCCTCTAGTTCCTGTTCTCCCTCCGAGTTTGAATAAAGACTCCTATTTTTGTATATTGAATGCTCCACCGATATTCCTCTATCTACTGATCGAATACTTCCTGACCTTGATCTTTCCGTTCCCTCCAACCTCCTCCTGCTCTCTAACCTGAGCATATCTTGGCCCTCTAACCTGGGCGTTCTTCTGCTCTCTAACCTGAGCATATCTTGGCCCTCTAACCTGGGCGTTCTTCTGCTCTCTAACCTGAGCATATCCTGGCCCTCTAACCTGGGCGTTCTTCTGCTCTCTAACCTGAGCATATCCTGGCCCTCTAACCTGGGCGTTCTGCTCTCTAACCTGAGCATATCCTGGCCCTCTAACCTGGGCGTTCTGCTCTCTAACCTGAGCATATCCTGGCCCTCTAACCTGGGCGTTGTTCTGCTCTCTAACCTGAGCATATCCTGGCCCTCTAACCTGGGCGAACTGCTCTCTAATCTGTGCATCTCTTGGCCCTCTAACCTGGGCCTCTCATTAACTCGATCAAGCTCATGCAGATCCATTGCATCCGTTTCTGAAACTTATATTTTGAATCATGAGGTCATGACATATACCACATATATTAAAAAAATCATATGCCTATCTCAGAATCTATATCAAATCTCAGTATCTCAGAATACTACTTGACATTTTAATATTGTTGCAGAAAAGACAAGACAAAGGGGCGGTAAGATAAAAGCTATTTCTAGAGATCATACAATAACGTAGGTCATTTTGAAGAAAATTGGGTAAATACATAACGTAGAGCCATCCAATCCAAAAGATATATACCTCTGCGCACACATATATATGTACACATATACCCCAGTATATATTATACCCATATACCCACACGTATATACGCACGATTACACATGTACATAACATATACATACATACATATACATACATACACATACACCTATACATATCACCTATACGTATCATAAACTTATATCAAATGATGTTCGCATTAAAAGGAGAAGGAAAAAAAAGAGAAAAAAAAATATATGTAGATATTGAATAAGACCTTTAGTACGAATTGGATAAAAGTTACGTTATTCAGAAAATGTGAACAGCGTAGTCCGATATGTAGAACTTAATTGCAAAAGTCATTTGAAATCGTGGACGTGGAAAGAGAATTAGATAATTCCCTCATGATCCCCACTTCGGAACTGTAAGCACTCTGTTCAATTCACAGGGGGTGTCACCAGGAAAGAAATCAAAATCACACGTTATTTAAATATCCTTACTTTATTGTTGTGTCCACTAATCATGATTGAGAAACAATTCCCTATCAGAACGGCAGTATATATTATCATAAATCAGCTTTTACTTACATCAGCACAAGTATCACAATCTCACTCAACTAATCAGCGTTTCACACGTGTTACCGGCTTGAAGTCTCGAACAAGAATGGCCGACCGCATGGCGTTGGCACCGTCCCCACTTTAGCAACTTACAAGGTGAAGTCAAATTCAGTACTTTTTAAAAAGGAGAATAAAGTCGTCTTACAATATTAAGTCAATTTAAGTACTTTAAAAAGAAAGTACGTGGCAATAAAATAGATTACCGAATAGAAGCTAACATTACATAGTCTCGACCATGGTGTGCCAAGGTATTTTTTTTTAACTAATATTGAGGCTTAAATCATACATCTTGCCAATATAAAAAAACGCAAACAAATCCATTTTAGTAGGTAGGTACTGTAAATCTTGTTCGGTATTTTCCTTTCGTCCCACTTTTTAGGCCAACGTAACTCCTAAAAATAAGTAAAAATCGATAATTTTATTAAAGAAAAGGCAAATCAGAAGAAAGCTCGCGTCAAAAGGGATTCGAGAAGCTTAAAAAGTCCAAGGCCGAGTAAATGCGAGTGCTACGCCAACTTTGAAATATTTTTACGATGGCGTGTTTGTATGTTTTTATTATAATATACTTTCATCTTACTCGCTGTATCATCAATTAGTATAGATAACATATTAGATTACAATTTAATGTTTATACGGTTCATGTATAAGTGAACGTTGGAACTAAGTCAAAGTCGATTTAATACATTTAGTTGTAACATCTCTACTAACTAAACATTATTTTACAAATAATATAAAAGTTCTTTGCTTTATGTTTTACTAGCGACCCGCCCCGGCTTCGCACGGGTGCAATGCTGATACTAAATGTACTACAGAAGGTCTTTGCGCTTTGTCCTATCCAGTCCTTCCCCAGTTATAGGCACACGCCGCCGGCTCCGCGGCCGGTACCACCACAGCCGTTATGTCCCTGCATTTTAAATGTGTAATATCTTCTAAACTATTCATTTAAATTACATGCTGTGAAGGGCCATATTGATCTATATTAAATGCGCAATGTATTTAAGGTACTTAATTGGATAAGGATTAATTCTGTATTGCTTAAAATCGCTTCGTAAATAAGGCATTATTTCTTGTAAAAAGCAAAGGATAAAATAACGGTTATTGTGTGTTACCACTAAGAGATAGACATATACCATCGCGAACTTTTTTGTAGACCATTTTAAGGTTAACAATACTGTACTACATTATTTTGATCTATCTCGTTGGGTTCAGCCAGCGTTTGCAATGAAAGAGCAAAAAAAGTGTTTATTTACGACATCACATTAGAAACCTCTAAATTATCAGTGTTTTTCTACTATGTTATGCATATATTATACATATAAACTTTCCAGTTGAATCACTCTATCTATTAAAAAAAACCGCATCATAATCCGTTGCGTAGTTTCAAAGATTTAAGCATACAATGGGACATAGGGACAGAGAAAGCGACTTTGTTTTATACTATGTAGTGATGATATTCTTCTATCTAGACTCTAGGATACACGTCAAATCAAAATTATTTTCTAGAACATATATATATATATATGGAGTTTTTTAAAATATACTAAAGTTAGCTCTAATTAGCACCAAAAATCCAGAGGCCTGCTTCGATCCAGAAGCATTTCTTTGAGAAAATAACTTTACCTACACCACTTACACCCCTAACTTCGGAGCAAGACCCACGCGTAATCTCGCGTTTAATAAAATAATTTATGATTCGATATCGAAAGTAGCGGAAGTAATTCCAGTAAAATGAAAAATAAAATGTTTCCTTCATTTTTACAATTTACGCAGAAGTCTCGCAATGGCTTACCCAATTCGCCATTCAAAATTTACGGTTAAAAAGTTAAGCGACCAAATTGTTCAGGATAGTAGTTCAAAGTTTGAAATTACAGAAAAATGGACATAACTTTTTTATTTATTATCTTTTATTACTAAAACCAAAACATTTATTAATTTAATTATACCTACGTTGTTTTATGTGGTTTTATGTCACTTAGATTAGACTGATTTTATTTTCCTCGTGAGCTAATTCAGCATAAGTTACTGAAACATGTAAAAATACCAAGAGTATAGAAGACTTAACTACATTTGATATCCTCGTACCAAAAAGTAATAGGGCACAAACAACATGATTATAACAGTGTAATTATATTGTTTCAAAACAGTGGCTAATACTTAAAGAGCCGTAAGCGCCCGGAATGTCTACGCAAGTTAAAAGTAAAATCGCGTTACCGACTATCAATCAAAACTGAAACAATATTTACAGGGGCACAAGCACCCTAAAGGCAAAAAATGCCTAGTATTTCGTCGGTTACTCCGAGGCATACTTCGAAAACGCTGTTTTTTGCTTTGGCATAAACGACAAAAAAGTCGTCGTAGAGCCATGGAAGTAAGCGCACTAGAAAGAACGGAAAATTTTAAGTAGGATGGCATTCATAACTTGTTTTCGATCAAAATGTCGCCTATGTCCTGGTACCTTTTAACCGTCGATATAGGCCACTGGGGTGTCCCTAACGATTAAATGTTTTTTGAACAATTGAAAACAACTGACGGTTATCTATCCTGTAAAGTATAACGCATTTCCCATACCTAAAACAATATATAAACGAACACGTCATTTTACACTTATTTTGTACGGCAGCTTATCGTGTTATCTAACGACATTGGCTTCGATACGGCCAGCATGGTGCGATTAGTTAAATGGAACACAATTTGCATATCGACAGTTGTTACACTCATTGCACACTGTTAGTGCTTGTCACAGAAAAAAACCAACCATGTGGGTATCGGATACACTAGTAATTGAAATATATCTAATTACTAACATCTTAGGCTACTTATTATTATTTAAATAGTTGTCTTTGCCAATATGCCAGATATTTTTTTTTAAATGTAAAAAATATATTTTTCAAAAATTTTCAATTTTTCAAAAAAAAATATTTATCTGGCAATTTGGCTAAGACAACTATTTAAATAATAATAATTTAATTAGTTTAGTGTTATCAAAAAATAGCATTTGCAACGATGGACTGCTATGCCTACTTTAGTAGTGTAATTACTTAATAAGTTGATGACGTCACACTGTCCCAATTTCTGCATCAATCAATTTTTGCATCTTATATTTCACATAGTAGAAATATAAGATGCAAAAATTCGTCTGCAACACAAACCTCCCTGGTAGCTCAGTTGGAAGAGCACTCGACCGGTCATCGAGAGGTCGTGGGTTCAAATCCCACCTAGGGGGGGCAGGTGAATTTTTCCATTTTTCAAAAAAAATATCATAAGCTACTATTGAGTGTTAAGAATAGATACATATTATGTTATGTTTTTGCAATGAAACTCTACCACATTATAGGAACCCTAAAAATAACGATGACAATGCCATTGAACACGCCGCTTTCTTCCTTTATATAATTTATTAGAACCAATTCGAAAGCATTACACCTAGCGGCGCGGTTTCAAATTCACTTTACTTACTTCCTACCAGCTACAACAGCTACCTCACTAGCACTGAAATTACATACATTCTTTATTCTGCAACTAGATAGTTGTCCTTTTCTCTTTCATCAAAAAGTGATAAGGACAATTTTACTCAAAGTACTCACGCCCAAAGACAGCTTATAGGACTTATAGGTACTGCGCTCGAGGTTTGCCCTAACCAATAAAAAGACTCATCAAAATTGCATAGGCCAGTAAAAAGTTATGTGCGGGGTGCCGTCAGATATAAAAGAGCTGCTTGTCGATTTGAGAATTTATTTTTTTCAATGAATAGCACTTTACTTATGAAACCGATAATGCTTACTTGTGTAGAAACAGAGTTGTGCTTGTATCTGTTCTTTCAATCTGTAAGAGATAGTTTAAATAAAGGTGGTTCATCTCGTAGTGCAATTTTATACTGGGCATGGCAACTTTAAGGCTAACTCTTTTCTTTTAAAATTGTGCCGTTGTGTCGCCTTTATGCGAATGTTCTACTGCAAAATCGGAATTCGAATCAACAGCACACGATGTTCTCTGGAAGTGTGATCTTTGGCGACGGGAACATCATGGACAGCATGTTGAATTCATTGCAGTACGCATCCGGGGTAGTACATAGGCCACACTAAAAGTTTCCGGAACTGGCCACTTACAAACAATATTTTAAAAGTAAAATTACCTACAACATTTGAAAATGGAACTCTTTGGCTGTAGAATGCAGTTTGTCTCATCTGACTGTCAATTGTTTTTAAATTACGTATAGCGCCTTTTTTAAAATTGTGTGCCTACAACATGGATATAACTCGGGAAAATTTTCGTAGTATGATTTTCAACGATTTTAAGTGTAATTTGATAGCTCAACAGAGCATCGCTCGGCTTCAACCTGATTTTGGCGATGAAGCACCATGGAAGACGACTATTTATAGCTGGTTTGCAGAATTCAAGCGCGTTCGTGTCAATCTCAGTGCCGAACATCCACCGCTGTGAACAACAAAAACATCATCGATGCTTTGCGCCGTATGATTGAAACAGACAGGCATGTGACCTACCATGAGATTCGCGCATCCTTAGACATAAGCATGAGCCAAATACAATCAATCCTACACAAACATTTGGGTGTGAGAGAGCTGTGCTCGCAGTGGATCCCACACAATTTAACCGAGGTTCAAAATACGAACCTCGTCACTTGGTGCAGTACCATGCTTACCAGATTCAACGAAGGTGCGTCAAATTTGGTGTGGGACATAGTAACAGGTGACGAAACATGGATTTATTGCTACGATCCCAAAACAAAGCAGCAATCGAGCGTATGGGTCTTTCAAGATCAAACGAAACCGACCAAAGCGGCGCGTGTGAAAATTGCATCTAAGCGGATGATGGCTTCTTTTTTTAATAAAACTGGACACTGTTGCTTTAGAGAATCGTTATACCGTGAATAGTGACTGGTACACGACCATTTGTTTGCCGGAAATTATTGACGAACTCCGTAAAAATAACCGTAAACGCCGTATCATCTTGCACCACGACAATGCTAGTTCCCACACGGCCAGACAAACGAATTTTTGAAGGTGAAAAACGTAGAATTTTTTTCTTATTCATTTCGGAAACTTTTAGTACGGCCCACGTATACTATTCTGATATGGTGGCAATAAGGGAGAATTACCAAGTGTATACACGATTTTCATTGTCTAACTTAATGCCTAATTTGCCATATTGTTGTCTCTCGCATTGCCAAGAAGTCAAATTATAAAAGCCGTAGTTTTACCTCGGGGACTGCAATGGACTTGCCTTTTTCGTAGTCACCGCTGTATTGTTTAGAGGCAGAATGAGAATTTTCGGGATGTAGTTAGGTACACATTTATCTTGACATAAGTATATTTGTAGATGTTTTAATGTCCCTATTTTAATACTGTTCGTCGTAATCGCTTTATTACATTGCAATAAACTTTAGGGTACCTACTTTCAATGTGTCAACTTTACTACTTCATATCAAAATATATTGCCAATTTTGTGTTGTCGCTCTCCGAAAACGTTGAAATGTAATTGATGTGAAGGATTGCGGAACAAGCTCCCGGGCGGCGGCGGCGGGCGGCGCCCTGCCTTGGGGCCCATTACGTTGGGTCAGAACATCCCACGGACAATTCATTACTCTTTGTCAATTTACGACACTGCAGGAGCCATTTGAGACGACAATTAGGTGGGCGAGTTTCTGAAATATTGTCTCAATACTTTAATATAATAATAATATATGTCTTCCCAATTTGTAAACCGGACTAGTTCAATATCTATTTGTGATTTTTTTTTAATTATATATACGGTAAATACATAAACGAAAAATAAGAGCAATAAAAGAAAATTATACAAGTGTTGGCTTAAAGGGCTTATTTCGTGACTGCAACAACAATCTTTGGAGTGTTTGAATGGAGTGAAATTAGTTGCGGTATTTGCAAGTGGTCACACATTAAAATAAAAATGATAAGGTCAATGATTTTTTTTTTATTCAGCTATCGCAATCCAATATTTATTCTAAAATGGCGAACTTATATAAGATTGCTTTTAGCAATAAGGCCGCACATACATATTCTTTAAGTGGATATTTTCTGCATTCTGACTAAATTGTTTTTGTAGTTTGTATAGTGCAAATAAAGCATATTTTTTCTATCTAATAAAAATATACCACTAACAAAGTAAGATTACAATGACGTATGTACGTAACATTTAGTATTTTAAGTAGGTGTAGATACCAGCCCTTTAAATGTATTCACGAACATAAAATATGCAGTCGTTGATTAAATTACAAAGTATAATGTTATTACAACTAAAGCAATAGTTCGCCCACGCGAGTGTCGTCGCGCCATTGCCGGCCATGATTTGCCGAAGCTTTAATAGACAACAGCTCCACGGTCTACCCTACATGATTACCTCCCACGTCCGTGACGTCGTTTGATAACGCAAATATTATCGATAGGCTGACGACATTCATTAATCCTATGCATTATTATAATTATCGTAATAATAGATTATTTAAATATCTAGGTAAAGGACTATATAAAATTATTAGTATTGGATTCTTCGCATCGCGAAATTTTATATCGGATAGGTACCAACAAAAAATAACTCAATAGGATAATAAAACAAGTGAATAGAATTATTTATGAGAAGTGTAAATTACAGTGGGATATTTTGGTTCAACCCGTAAAAACGCCACTAATACAAAACTTTCTCTAATAGAAAATTCGTGCAACATATAACAATACGTGACAACGAAGTAAGTACTCGCAGTGGATAGGTAAATATTTTCTCAGCACGCAATCAACGATCGATATCTAGCCTCATTTCCTGACTTAAATATTAATTCATTATCCTTTCCAGAACTGAATTGAAGGACTAAAATGAAATTTAATTTCTGAAGCACCTAAAATATCTCTTTGCCCTCTTTTGTAAATGGCGTTACTGATTGCTCTTAATTTACCTGTAAAGCACAAATACGTTTCTAATTACACCGAAATTCGTTTTCATGGACATAAACGTGGATTAAACCAGTTTTATTGGCAGACTCCCAGTATGTGTGGTTTTATAGGCAATAAGAAAGTTGTAATGAACCATTACCTTCCGGAACAAGATAAAATATACGTAGATACTCACATACACACGTTCGCCTTGCGCATAAATCCGTCTCCAGGGAATTAGGTCAAGGCAATAAATGGGTCAAGGGGATCAAGAGATATTCCTTCGCAATAAGCACATTTATAATTGGGTATTAAGAGGGTTACTTGTTGATCGAACAAAAGATCGAGAACATGCTGAGAAAGTTATAATCTCATGTGTATTTCTGAAAGCAATGATGTAAAAGTTCATGCATTTCATTTACAATTTTACGTCAGTTTATGTGTAGCAGAATCCGTGACCTGTTTTATATATATATATATTACGTAAATGATGATTAAATTTGTGATTTGTTATTTATAGGGTGACTGGAAATGGTATCAATACCTTGGAAGGGGTTATTTGTGACAAATTAACCCCTATTAAGTAGAGGTCGCAAATGAGCGGTTTTGAAGATATCATAGTTTTAAATTGGAAGGTTGTAAAAAAAATGCATTTTTTTGGACATATGACTGCTATTTTTCAGAAAGTTGATAAGCTGTCGATTATTTCTAGTAATAATACTAGTCCAAAATATCTCAAATATAAAATCTGAAGGACAAAATTTTTTCAATAATTTTCCACTACCTTTTTTTATGGGGGTTAATTTGTCATAAATTACCTCTACTAGAACGCTTTTCAAGGAATAGATCAATTTTTCAGTCACCTGTATAAGGTCTTTATTTTCAGGAACATTGAAAAGTGATAATTATGACAAGCAATATTTTATTATATTATAATGGCCTCAACGAAGACCGTGCGTAGGAAGGCGACCTTGCTCTTAAGCATATCAGAATGGACATTCAGAGGCAGCATTTGTGTCCTCGGCTGGTGGATTATCTAACCATTGTCGGGGCGCGACCTTACACTTCAGGGAAAGGACTGGCTCCGGTTCAGGTACGTATTTTATTTTAGACTAGCTGGGTAGCCTGGATTTTGTCCGCGCGGAATTGTAATTTTTTTATAAAAATAAATAATATTTCAAAAATTAAAGCCTACCTTATTACATCAGCTATCTACCAGTGAAAGTCTTGTCAAAATCGGTCCAGCCGTTTCAGACATAAGTCGGAACAAACAAACAGACAAAAATTGTAAAAAATGATATTTTAGTATATGTACCGTGTATACATTCATATGCATTTAGTAAAAAGCGGTTATTTTAATATAACAAACAGACACTCCAATTTTATTTATCTGTATAGATTCTTTAGAGTTAACGGTGTGTAAGAGGGTCATGTCTTCTTAACCAAATGCAACTCCACTTGCATATGGAGCACCTTCATGATAAACGAGACTAGACTCTGGACAATAAGAGATTTTTCCTTGAGTGTTGAATGAGTGAGGTCACCATACATTAGAATATCTCTTGTTATCATATTCCTCATATACATATCGTCTTTATTATCTATGTATGTGTAAGTAGGTCCAACTTACGTATTCATCTAAGTAAACAGCATTTAAAAGTTTGAGATAAACTTGCAAATCTCTTGTTATGTACTTTTCCAAATCAAACAAGCTTTGTTAGAGAAGTCCATTAAAGACTTGAGCCCTCTATTCGCCGTCGGACACCTACTCAAGTTCTAAAATAAAATTTGGTTTTTTACGAAGTTCGCAAATTAATTATAATGTATGTACATTATAATTTATTATCTCAAAATTATGAATAAACATTTTTAGGGTTCCGTACCTTAAAAGGAAAACTGAACCCTTATAAGATTACTTTGTTGTCCGTCTGTCTGTCAAGACCCTCTAAGTCGAGAATACGTGGAGGTATCAAGCTGAAATTTGTATTATATACTCAGGTCTACGGTCCCATGAAGTTGTAAAAAATAAACTGCTAAGTTTATGTAAAAAAAGATACACATTCTCAAAGGAATCAAAACTCATTGGGTACTTCCCGATGACCTAGAACTATGAAATTTGTCAAGTAACATCGTTATAGACTACAAGCACAAAATAATATCTACAAATACAAGAATAAATCTCAAAACTATGCATTTGTAATTAAATCTTAAGAAATAGGTGGTTAGATTCCTGAACTATTTATTTATAATGATCCTATGTACGGAACCCTCGGTGGGCGAGTCCGATTCGCACTTCCGGTCACAGTCCAATCGGTTTTTATACTACGTCGGGTCGCAGACAAGAAAGTCCGTTGATGTGAAGCGGTTGCCGTAGCCTAGTCAATCAGCAGGGTGCATCACGTGCTTGAGGTTAGCTTTGGTTCAAAAATGCTAATGAGCTTACAACCCAAAACTTATCAAAATACAAAAACTACGAAATAAAGTAGCTTTACATACAATGCGTTTACATACATAGCGCGGCTACATACATTGGGCAAAATAAGTTGTCTGCCATCTTTAGGTTGGCATTCACTGATACTTTTAAAATTAAGGTCTATTTTCGCCCTCGATAACTTTTTTTATTTAGTTATTTATTTTACCAGTTTACAAAGCGCCGATAAGCTACTTTCATCTAAATACAAGCATTTTTGGCAAGATTTGTATTGCGAAAAATACTTCAAATGAACCAAGAAAACAAATCGTACACCCCTTTCAATTTTTAAACTTAAATCACAGTTCATTTTAAACATTACGTACACGTATTCGCTACCATGCATATTTTTCGCATAAAGTTCACATTACAGTCGGCTTCTACAAAAACACTATACCTCAAATTGTACATTGTATTGTATTGGAACTAACCCTGCATACTACCTTAGCAAATAATTTAATGTCACTATGTCCTTCAACACCACGCTGTAAAATTCAATAAGCGAAACAGTCAGCATGAAATACTGATAATGTTTCTATTTCTGACTCAGCAGTTTGCACACCTGAGCAAAGAAAAGAAAAGAACCTTCACAAGCACTTCAAAACCTTGACTCAGAATACCAGTAGTATATCAGCCAACTTACCACAACTTCAACCCCTTCTAGCTCGAGTTAAAATTAATATGGATTTCATTGTGCTTAAGTACTGAATGTTGGTTATTGAGAACATCATTTATTCCTACTCTTGACGGATTCATGCCATACTGTAGTAATAACAGTCATAATCAAAATGAAAGTGAAAGTGTAGTTTTTTACGCCAGCATGTCTCTTTAGAGATGTAATTGTCGAATTGCATACTTTTCAAGATGCCAATTGTGCATTAATAAAAATACACAAGCATACTGCTATAATTGCATTATACCATTCCCTCACCCATACAGCAAACATAGTAACATTAAGCTAAATACTGCAAAGAATTGCCTATATGTTAATCCAAAATACGCCAAATTTCTTCTCTAATTCTGTGAATACGCCAAATTTGAGAGAATAACGAACATTCGTACATCCAGTTATCACTGTCAAAATTTCACGTATATATAGTAGTAGATAATAATGGGGTGTAAGTGTCTCACTACCATCTCGGAGCCAAAGCCAACCTCACCTGCACGTGGTGCACTCTGGCGACAGTCGCCAACCCGCCTGCCCAGCGTGGCGACTTAAGGGCATAACTCACCAATGGATAGAAACCAAAATATATGGCCCCCAGTACCCGGCAGCCCTGCTATCCCGTGCCAAGTTGGCGGTATCGGTTCCGGCAGGGCGGGGGGTGCGAACAATCTCCGGTTGGCAGGCCACCACCAATAATTGAAGAAAGCGGCTGGATGCGGAAGGCGGAGGATCGTATTTGGTGGAAAGCATTGGGGAAGGCTTTTATCCAGCAGTGGATAGATACAGGCTGATGATGATGATGAGATAATTATATTGAATATATATAGTATTGGATAGCATACACTTCATTATCTTGTCCCACTGTCACTGACAGTGACGTCACAATGCGGAATGAATATTTATGTAATTTGTACAGCGAGTGGCTGGTCTTTGTAATTTACCGCCAACCTCGCAAAATTACGTACGGAATGGCCACTCACTGTCGCTCTATCGTATCGACATCGACTTCATCTCCCTTGTGAGATGAATCTGGCTGACAGTGCATGGCGCCGCGCGCACACACGCATAATCACTCTCTGTACCATCGTCAACTGAGTATGTTTACGACGCAACATTTGTTTGGAGTGGCCGAGGTGTTGCTCTACTAAACCTTACTGAACACTGGATTAACTACCCTCCATCTAGATGGTCTGATGATCTTAAGAAAGTGGATGGATGCGGAACGCGGAGGATCGTATTTGGTGGAAATAATTTGGGGAATGGTCTATATCCAGCAGCGGGTAGATACAGGTTGATGATGATGAGGACGACTTACACTACGTCGGATGGCGAACAAGCATACGGCCCGCCTGATGTAAAGCGGTTGCCGTATCCATATAAACGCTCGCAACATGAATTCTCGCTCGCGCGCCGTCACCCCCGCTGCTAACACAGCAACATCTTCTTCCTGGTGATCTCACTCGCAAGAACACAACAATCGTCACTTAAGGGTACTATTATGGGGCTGCGGTTTTTTTGTAAGGTTAGACCTCAGTCGGGCGCAACATACCGTACCCCTCTTCGCCAGAGCCTCTTTTGTTTATTAGCAGGGTGCACCAAGTGTAGGCGAGGTTGGTTGTGGCCCTTAAGATGCTGATGAGCCAGTTACCCCCAAATATTTAACGCTATTGGTAAATGTACCTGGGGTCGAGCTTCTTGCCAGTCGATGAGTCTCACTCGATTTTACCCCATGCATCGTGGTTTTCCGTTCAGTGTGGTTCTGAACAGGCAGCCATGCCCTTTTCAGCTCTTTTTTTTTTCAAACATTTCAAGTGAAGATGGTAGTGAGTCAAACATCGCTCCAGAATGATTAATGACTGATTTATTTATTCTAGGGTTTATACAAATCTAATTACTATTACGAAAATTTGGTGGGTGTTTGTGTAAATTGGCAACGAATTGGTAGGCGTCATGGTAGGTTACGTGTCGAGGCTGAGTGGTGTCTTGTCATGATCGAACAATATTCATATTTGAAAATATGCACTCTCACACTTATTGCACTCATTGTTCATATTGTACCTCGGTGGTGTCCTCAATGCTTGACTGCTTTAATAAACGCTATTGTTATTTTTAACAAGGCGCCTGAGCTCCTCCGGCGGTATCCTCTCACCAACCATGATGATTTCCCGTTACCGCTGGACATGGTATACTTCTGCCAGCCTGAGGGCTGCGTGTCGGTGGGGCCGCGCCGTGCGCCTGGTCACTCTGCCAGCAGAGACACCACCTCATTCGTATTCACACTTACTGATAAGGATTCCGGTGAGTACTTAAATACACGTGTGATATTCGTGCAGTTGTGTTCATAACTACCTACGTATTGCGTCAAATATAGTCAGCAGAGAGATCAGCGTGAGAAAGTTAATAAAGAGTCCGTAATATTGCGCCGATTATGTAAAAAAAAATGCTATATTTTCCCTTCGTTTGCGCATTGCTCAATTTTCTGCAACAGCAGAAATTACTACACTATACAATACATACTACACTATTTTTTAGTATATTATTATGAAAGACCATTCTAATACGGAGGGTAAGAAAAACTATATTGTTTATTTATTACATTAATTTGGATAAATCCACCTCGATTTGACAAAAGCCTCGTTTCTATAGATATTATTAAAGGAAACACTTAAAAAAAAAAATCTCGGAAACTCAGTTCACCAAGTTGTCGAGTATTAGATATCTATTTTTACGAAGTAGTAATAATAATATTTTCTTGTTTGGCGCATAAATAATACTTAAACTAGCATTTATTTTGGTGTTTTTTTTTAATTATACAATATTGCACTGGATAGACAAAAAAACCATCGCTTCTTTTATTTTCAATCATTTGGCTGTGTTAACGATTTTTTTTCTGAGTAAATTTATATGAAACGAATAAAAATGTACTACTTTATTCACTTAAAGATGTCTAATATATTTTTCGAAGCGTTTCCTTAACAATATCAATAGAAACAAAGTTATCATGTGAACTCTGCTCATAAAATTCGAGAAAACTGTTGTCAAAACGAGGTGGATTTATCTAAATTAATATATTAAATAAACAATATATGTTTTTTTTCGTATTGGAATGGTTTTTCATTATGTATTTATACTCAAATATAGTACATGTATACTTTCTGAAAAATTAAGGGGAAAAAATTAAGGATTTTTTTTTTACAAAATAGGCACAATATCAGATACGGACTCTTAATGATGTAAACACTCTCAATCCGTCCACATTGCCTAATCCTAAAGGGGAATCCCTATTATCCGTTAAATCTGGAGGGTATTATTGATAATCAAAAAACTAGATATTATATTCATAGAGGATAGAACAAGAACAATAAAGTGAAATTTCTCTAGGTGGAACTGCGGCTTTTCTAAATTAAACGTGCCGAGTACTATTATAAAATGACGGCCCGCGTGAGATTGTTGTTGAGATTTATTTTGGACAGTGCCCTCGGGGCCCTGGGTAACTTTCAAACGGTACAGACTAGTACATTGTGAATTTGGTGGTACAGGTAAGACACGGTACGGCATCTGCGTGAACTTCTACCGCGCGGTGGAGCGGGCGCCGGCGCCAGGGCCGCGGGAGCGCAGCATGCTGCGCCGCGAGTCCTGGCGCAAGTCCATGGAAAAAAGCTCCGACTCCGCTTTCTCTAGGTGAACATTTACTACTTCTAACTTTTAGCAGTCAGTTACGGCCTAAGCGAGATTTTCTCTAAACATTCAGATTATGAAAAGAACTTTCTGTCGAGGTTTTCTTTAGGAACTATAGCATAGGGTTTAAAACGCTAATAATAACCTTAATAGGAAAAGGGGTTTTTATGGACAGCAACCTGAAACTTATTTGCAAGCTTACTTGCAAAAACGGCAATTGCTTCATCAAGCGATAAGTAGCTTATTTGGTTTTAAAAAACTGGTCACTAAATATATAGTTTGTCCTACGTATTAGGCTATCAGCCTGACAGTGCTGTCAAACTCCTGAGGTCGCATTGCATTAGTAACATCTTTGCACATTATTATAAACAAACATTATCTTATGCGAGTCTTATGAGGTTCTTCAAATATTCAATGAACTATTCTTGTCTATATATAAATATGTATGACATGACGATCTCCTAAACAGCTATAACGTTTTCGATTTAATTTAAGGAGTTTACGGGGACCAGAAATCGGTCCAGTTACGAGTAGGTCTCAACTCTAAAAATTTCGTTTCATTTCCCGTATCTCCTCATATTCGACACTACCCGTATCAAAATAAAATTGAAGGTTGTCATATCCATTATGTCTTATGTTCAATCGACATCATTCATTGATACGAGAAGTGTTTGATATGAATTTCTCTCGCTAGTCACGAGAAAGTGTCTTTTAAAGTACAGCCAGTCTTTATGTTTCAAGCTCTTATCTATAGTTTCTGCAGCCGCTTTCCTTCGTGCGTAGGAGCTGTATATTGCTACCCGAATGGTATAACAAATATAATAAAACAAGGCTTTAGACTAAGACGTAGCGAATGTTCCAGTGACTATAGGAGCAGCAACGTAGCGCCGAGTGACTCGGAGCGCGACTGCAGCGCGGGCGCCGGGCTGAGCGCGCGGCTGGCCGCCGTGCCCGCCGCGCCCGACTCGGAGAGCGGCGGCGAGCACTCGCCCAGCCCGCGGGCCGCCAGGAAACACAAGGTAACGTTCATTTACCAACTCTTAGAGCTTGTCCAGAAGGAGCGAATTCGCCGCGAATCAATACGCGCGAAATCATTCGCGCGTTAGTGAGATACTAGACACCAATACATCGCGTCCACAAGCATCGCGCGAATTCGCCTTCTGGACAAGCTCTTAGAACTTGTAGTGATAGAAGGAGGCGTAACTACAGAGTGGCAGAGTGGGCAAAATGCCACGGGCCCACGGATAAGAGGGCCAGGCTCAAGAGCTTATTACAAGAGTAGTATTTTTTTAAGTTAGGCTATAAATATAGAATATACAAAATTTTTATCAGTACCTATGTACATTATCATTTTTCTTGAAAATAAAATTATAGATTAGTGTTGGTTACTTAGATGATTTCTTAGAGAGGGCCCCATCCTCTGAGGGCCCATCTGATGAATTTGCCACGGGCCCTTGGTGGTCGTTACGCCACTCTGGACCTACGTGGCTACAAAATGCAAGTTGAGTTTACTAGTCTTGTGTAACATGCGTGACTTTTATAAGAGTAAGGACCATGGCAGCTAGGCCAGAAAGGACCACTGCAGCCACGACAGCAATGGCAGTTGCTATTACTATCGTGCACTGATTCCCATTTTTTTTCTTTTTTTTTTTATACTACGTCGGGTAGTATACAAGCGTACGGCCCGCCTGATGGAAAGCGTTTACCGTAGCCATATTAACGTTCGCAACATAAAATATCGCTCGTGCGCCGCCACCCCCGCTGCCAACGCAGAAATTCCTTCCTTTCTAGTGACCTCACTCACTCGCAGGAACACACCAACCCTCAAGAGAATTGTTACTTGACTGCGATATTCTGTGAGGTGGAGGTACATTCCCCAGTCGGGTAGCTTACAATTACGCTACCTACATCTCTTTTCGCCAGAGCTTCGTTTGTCAGTCAGCAGGGTGCACTGCGTGCAGGTGCTGTTGGCTTTGATTCAAAGATGTTGATTAACCACTTACACCCCAATATCGCATGTATAAATCTTATTGGCAGTGATATATGAATTTATTTTCTTTGTTTCAGCGAATAAGGAACCATTCACTGACGTCCTTATGTCTCCTATCACATCATCCATTCTTCTCCACATTCCGAGAGTGCCTATTTATCCTTAAAAAATTAATAGATGCATGCAACGAGTCTTCCAGTCCACGACGTGTCGGGGCGTCCAGACAAATATTTAGGTAAGGCTCAAAGGAAAATCGAGAATTTCTACATTCTACGTTCTTTGTTTATTTGCTATGATTGTAAAGCAAGTGCAATCGATAGCTTGACGTATCCATACTGAAATACAGATCTGGGTCCCAGGCTTCAATGAAATTTCATTGATGCTATGTAACTATAATCCAAATCTATTTGGTGGTGATCAGTGAAGTATACATGATAAATAAGATTTTTTTCTAGTACATATGTAGGGTGACAGACAAGCGTACCGCCCGTCTGATATGATGCGGTTACCGTAGCCTATAGACATTTATAAAATCCGCCAACTCCGCCTTGATGGTAATCATGCTAGTAGCAATTCCTTCCTTCTTGGTAACCTCACTCACTAGTAGAAACACAACGACCCTCTTTGTTCTCTAAGAATTGTTATTTGGCTTCTATGTCGTGGAGATACTTCCCTAGGTAGTAACTTACAATTACGCTGAGCACTGTCTCTTTTGCCATAGGGACAAACTATCTGATAAACACCTGATATACAAATAAACCTTTCACCTGAACTGATGCCTCGTCAATACATTTTTATTTCATAGAGATACGGTATGGTCGGTTCTGACGGGGCAGGCTTACGACAACACGCCCACAATAGTTTTGCACGACGTCAAGGAAATAGAGACTTGGATCCTTCGGCTTCTGTCGGCTCCGGTGCCAGTGCCGGGAAAAACTCGCATCGAACTAGAAGTGTTATCGCCCACGGCTCACGCGCCGCTGCTGTTCGCGCTGCCTGATCACACGAGGTTTACACTCGTCGACTTCCCACTACATTTACCGCTGGAACTTTTAGGCAAGTCTTGTCTGTTGTCTTAAATGCTTACGCCAATTTTAATGTTGTAAAAATATTAATTACTAGCTGTTACCCGCGGCTTCGCCCGCGTGGTTCAGGGAAGTCTGCTGCCGTTGATTTGTGTATATTTTTCTTTTGTTGTATTTTTTTTTACTTCGTGGGATAAAAAGTAGTACAAATTTTAATGATGATTGGCTGCATAGTTAAGGTATGAAGAAATAACAAACAAACGAATTTACTTTAACACTTATAATATTTGTATGGATGGAACGCCCACACTCAAGAGAAAATAATTGTTCACCACATAAATGTTTGCCCTTCGAATAAAATATTTTTCCTGGATAAAAAGTGACCTATGTCACTCTCCAGACCGGAAAATATCCCCTGTTAAAACATCACATCAGTATTTACTTTCCTTTCGACGTGATAGAAGGACAAATGATTACAAAGTTTATTTTTTCTCATGGGATTAAATTGTTTTTCCGGGATAAAAAGTAGCTTATGTCACTCTCTAGATTACTCTATTAAAAATTCATGTCTGTACTTAGGTTTCTTTTGACGTGAAAGAAGGACAAATTGTTCACCACGTAAATGATTGCCCTCTGCGGGTATCGAATTATTTTTTCCGTGGGAATAAAATGTTTTTTCCTGTATAAAAAGTAGCCTATGTTACTATCCAGATCGGAAACTATCCCCTGTTAAAAAAATCATGTCGGTACTTACGTTCCTTTCGACATGATAGAATGCCAAATGATTACAAAGCTTATTTTTTCCCATGGGATTAAGATGTTTTTGCGGGATAAAAGGTAGCCTATGTCACTTTCCAAACAGTAAACTATCCCCATTTTAAAAAGTCATGTCCGTACTCTACTACGTAACTATCCCGTTAAAAAAAATCATGTCGGTACTTAGGTTCCTTTCGACTTAAAAGAAGACCAAATGATTACAAAGTATGTATTTACCCGTAGAAATAAGATGTTTTTCCTGGATAAAAAGTAGCCTATGCCACTCTCCATACCGTTAACGTACGTTATTAAAAAATAAAGTTCATTTGTCCTTCTTTCACGTCAAAAGAAACCTAAGTACAGACATGAATTTTTAATAGGGTAATCCAGAGAGTGACATAAGCTACTTTTTATCCCGGAAAAACAATTTAATCCCATGGGAAAAAATAAACTTTGTAATCATTTGTCCTTCTATCACGTCGAAAGGAACGTAAGTACTGATGTGATGTTTTAACAGGGGATAGTTTCCGGTCTGGAGATTGACATAGGTCACTTTTTATCCAGGAAAAATATTTTATTCGACGGAAAAATAAAGAGGGCAAACATTTATGTGGTGAACAATTATTTTCTCTTGAGTGTGGGCGTTCCATCCATACAAATATTATAAGTGTTAAAGTAAATTCGTTTGTTTGTTATTTCTTCATGCCTTAACTATGCAGCCAATCATCATTAAAATTTGTACATACTGGTACTACTTTTTATCCCACGAAGTAAAAAAAAATAGAACAAAAGAAAAATATACACAAATCAATGGCAGCAGGCTTCCCTGGACCACGCGGGCGAAGCCGCGGGTAACAGCTAGTTTTATATATAAAATTAATCTATACTATCTAATTCTATACTAATATTATAAAGCTGAAGAGTGTGTTTGGTTGAACGCGCTAATCTCAGGAACTACTCTTGAAAAAATATTTTAGTGTTAGATACTTAGCCTATATTTTAAGGAAGGCTATAGGCTATATAGCATCACGCTACGACCAATAGGAGCGGAGCACCGGTGAAAAATAGGAAAAAAATATTCCTTTTGAGGGCTTATGTCGCGTGCGCTGCGTAAACGGTTGAAGTTACGCATAAATCATGTATGACGGAATTGTTCCTCTTTAAAAGTTCTAAAAAAAAGTCCGCGACAGTATATGTCTATCTTTTAAGATTGACACACTATAACGTTTTTTCATGGTAATCAATAGGAGAAAGTAGGTAAAAAAAGGTTATAGTGAGTTAATCTTAAAAGATAGACATATGCTGTCGCGGACTTTTTTTTAGAACTTTTAAAGAGGAACAATTCCGTCATACATGATTTTTGCGTAACTTCAACCGTTTACGCAGCGCACGCGACGTAAGCCCTCAAAAGGAATATTTTTTTCCTATTTTTCACTGGTGCTCCGCTCCTATGAGTCGTAGCGTGATGCTATATAGCCTATAGCCTTCCTTGAAATATAGGCTACCTAACACAAAAAGAATTTTTCAATTTGAACCAGTAATTCCTGAGATTAGCGCGTTCAAACAAACAAACAAACAAACAAACAAACAAACAAACTCTTCAGCTTTATAATATTAGTATAGATTTGATAACGCATTTTGATTCTTCGAGTGTCAATTGACTAAATAATCACGAGCAAATTAAAACGTACTAAGTAGTATCATGTCTATACAGGGTGGATTAATCGAACTTGACACGGAAGGATACCTCAGATGTTGACATACGAGTAGGCATAAAAACTTATAAGAGTCGGCTCTTGGGACTTTTCTTCATAAAGTTGAATTTACTAAAATACTAAACAATAAACACATAAATAATATTGTGTACATCGTATTAATAAGTAGAATTATTGAAAACGAAAAATCTATAAAATATTGTATCCTATAATTCAGAAACGTCTACCAAAAAAAAAACTATGGTTATCTATCATTATTTCTTAACACAGTTTTTCGTCTTTGAGAAGCTACTACTTTTAATGGGCTTACCCTCAATGTCTCGTTTGTTCACGATAAGTCACAAGCTGCCAGGCTCTTGCAATTATTAAGAAGATAAAATTCTGCAGGTGTGGATACTTGTTTGAAAGTGCTGACGCTTATATTGTTGGAGAACAAAGTGGTGGTTCAGTCGCGCGACTACAACGCGCTGTCAATGTCGGTGATGGCACTGGTCGCGATGCTGTACCCGCTTGAGTACATGTTCCCGGCGATACCTCTGTTGCCGAGCTGCATGAACTGCGCGGAACAGCTGCTGCTCGCACCTACTCCTTTCTTGATTGGGATCCCAGCCACATTTCTCACGTATAAGAAGAGTTTTAGGTAAGATTTATATTTACTTCTTATAGTAAGAACAGTCGTTTTAAATCCATATTTTCTTGAATCAAAGCAGTGCAGAATTAAGTTAAAACGCTTTCTTATCATATGTATTCGAAAAGAGCCAGTTTGTTCTACGTTAACAGGGACTAAAATAGCGCCTTAATCCTAGAGATTAAAAGGGATTTGAATTAAGAATGTGGAAATTGTTAGTAAATCACTGAAAAGCTCAAGATGAATAAACCCACTCATAGCGTAGCCAGAAGGTCGATGACGCCGCGTCTCTTACATGTTCGAGATCTCTTTTGTAATATATTCAAGGAACATGAAAACTTCGAGGGTGAATATGCTCTAAATAGCTGGTCGAACAGGTTGTCGCCCCAATATGTTACGTCACTGCCAAAGATTTATTAACCGGTAATTCCTTTTTCGTAATATGAACTTAACCTAGTCTTATCTTTTTTCAGATTACCGGACGACATATGGCTCGTGGACTTAGACGCAACGAAACTGATATGTCCTACAGGCATTGATCAAGATCTGCCCCCACTCCCGGAACCAGAAGGATCAGTCTTAAAAAACCATTTGAAACAGGTACGTGTACAAATATTATTACTTAAGTTTTCACTCGAGTGTTGTGTCTATTTACAAATATTGTTTTTTCTAATATTGATATCACCTAATCTTTCTCTATTGCGTGCACTCGTGGGCGCATTGTTCTCGATGTTGCTACGCTGCTGTGTCTGCCTTTTCAAACTTATGACTGTATACTGTACCGGTACGGCATTAACACAAGATAAATGGTTCTTATTTCACTGTAGTAATAACAATATTACCTTATTATATCAGTCAATCACATAATAAACAATATCTGACAATTGATTTACCTTACGGGGTCAAGGATGACGTTTACTTTCTTTAAGGTAAAACAGCTTAATTTCTGTCGCCTTTTTGTTGCATGTTGAAAATCAAATACTTCTTCACTAAGTTTTCCTCGACCTCTACGTGATTTAATTGCCTATTATAATAATCATTTATCTTGTCCTTACTCATGTTCTTACTACTTTGAAACAATCGAAGTACTGGTTTCGTATTCACTAACATACGCCCTCACTTCTCTCCCATCGACGCTAGGCCATGCATCTCATGGGAAATGGCGGAGCTGGTGTAAATATGACTACTCTCTTTTTACATTGCACACTTTGACTTTATTCACTCAATTTAACTGAATTTGTGCCAGTATGTTTTTCGTATGATGTGTTTGCCTTTTGAAATATCTACATACCGTAACTTGTTATATTAAAACATCGTATATGTGGTGACTGGCTTAACTGACCCTCATTCATGGCCCTTAATTAAGGTTTTTATGTTTTATAGACTGTACGAAGGTCGTTATCCAAAGGGAACAATAAGAGTATAAATAAACTAGAAAATGAGTATATTATTCATCATTTTGTATGTATAATATCGTCACATAGATTATGATTGTTATCGATTTAAATAAGTACGATACCTTTTTATATGAGAGGGGGCGAACGAGCAAGTGGGTCACCTGGTGGACAGCAATCACCACCGCCCATGGAGATCAGCAACACCAAGAAGTCGCCGATCCGTTGCTAGCCTTTTGAGGGAAATATATTTATAGACTCTTGAAGGCTCTCATGTTTAAGAGCCATATTACATTTTGACTGTGATTTTTGCGTAAAATTGCCAGTTTTGGCGTTCTCGATCTCGGAAACAAAAATACATTAACAATGTTGACTTTTTGAATAGCACAGAATAGCTATTGGCATAGTACATAGCGGCCTCGCTTTTTGTAATTTTTGCTTAACTTTTTAAATAAACCCAAAATTGCAGAGAAAGATTTTCATAAAATGCGCGCATTCACTATTTTGAGCTCCTGGATTGTACTACTGTTACAAACAAATGAAATAAAAAAAATAGAATGTTATTTGTTATATAGTCGTATAGTACATAGCGGCCTCGGAATTTTGAAATATCATTGATTTAATATAGAAAAAAAACATTCTCTTAACCAAAAAAACTTCGAAAATCGCCTTAAGTAAACTGTTAATTTCTCGAATAAACGATAATATTATTGAGCAAAATTTATATGAGAATAATTGTTACTTCATAATGAATAAACTTTGTTGCATTAATTTATTATCTTATTTCAATAAAAACGATAAATATAACTTCAAAATTACTATAAAAAACGATGCACCGGCGACCTTCGCGGGTTTAGTACTGCGCGAAAGCTCGTCAGCGTGCAAATGTAATAGGGCTCTTAACTTATTGTCCATTTTACAGTTACTGCACATTGTCATACATAAGTTACCACGCTACCAATATCTTTTTTTTTATTCAAAATCTTTTACGTAATCTTACTGTAAAATAAAGTTTTATGTGTTGTATTTCATTTATTCACAAAAGTCCATGAATTAATTTTAAAAGGCAACACTTCATTTGTTTGGCTGAAATAAGTGTTTGAAACAACATACACTTTACATTTGAATTTACTTGAAACATTTCAACATTCGTGCCTTCATAAAATACCTCTACACGCGGAACGTTGTAGGTGGGTGTTTACAATTAACACAATTTCAGTCATCTTGTTTAATTGCTGTGTTCAGCATGGTTTGACTTTGTTGTGTTTGTGCTGTTTATGTTATGGTATATATGTATTAGGTACTATATATAAATGTAATGCACAGGTAAGAAGTAACAAATAATAGGCCGAAAGCGCTTATATTTTGAGTTGTATTATATCTTTAATTTGATTGTAGTGTTGTAGGTGACCTAAAGAATATTTAATAAGCTACTTTATTTGTAAAAGCGTAATGCAATAATACAATGGCTGCGTTTTATATTTATGTATATAAATTATAGCCATTTTAATCACAAGTTCAAGCTCTTGTGACTAAAACTCAAGCAGAAGATTTGTTTCAAAATATGTTTTGTTTAATTATAACATTTCATTCATTTTATATTATTTTTATCATTTCATCACTCGATTGTACAGTAATATTATCAATAATCGCTTTGCATTTATTCATTAGATTTTAGTGAAAGGAGATATGGAAGGAAGATTAATTAGTTGTTTTCCCTTGGTATTAGGCTCTAAGCAGTTTGACAAACAGCACAGCGGAGCAAGCTACGGCGTTATTGATGCCCTCGAGACGGGACAGCGTGGGGGGTGCCACTCTCAAGTAAGTCAATATTTAATACAATTTAAGTATCATTTTAAAAAAAATAGGTCAATTCGCCTCGTTTTACAACGTATCTATTGTTTACAAGCTTATACTTTACACTTAATTGAAATGAATAACAAAGAGTTCCTTACATCATATTGAATCTCTATCCTGAGGACGAATGGTTCTCGAACAGAACCATGAAGTGAATAAAATAACCATAAAATAAATTTTATGAACAGAACCGAGCGCGTTTGACGTCACATTGTTTATTTCTATTCATTATTCAAACACAGACAGAGCACTTGTTTATATGTATACTAGCGACCCGCCCCGGCTTCGCACGGGTGCAATGCTGATACTAAATGTACTACAGAAGGTCTTTGCGCTTTGTCCTATCCAGTCCTTCCCCAGTTATAGGCACACGGCTCCGCGGCCGGTACCGCCACAGCCGTTATGTCCCTGCATTTTAAATGTGTAATATCTTCTAAACTATTCATTTAAATTACATGCTGTGAAGGGCCATATTGATCTATATTAAGGTGACGTGAGTCCAGGGCTTGGCCGTTTTCGAGGGGGTGAGGTGCGGGGCTTGAGAGGAGCCGGCGCGGGGTACCCGCTTACAAGCGCGCGATCGCTGCCGAGACGCCACAGTATAGCGAAGCGACTATCTACACCCGTTAATATAATAGTTAAAAGTACTTACTGGAAATATAATTATATGAAAATAAATAAACCACATGTAAAAATACATTTTTTTTATTAATGAAGTATATTATATTCAACATGCAAACAAGTGATGTTTTGGTATATTATGAAAAAGTAAAGAATTCAAAATAAAAAGAAAACTATTCAATAATTCTTTTATATTCAATTATATTTATTATTGGTCAAACTAAAATAGGTACATACTTAGACTAACTAACTATCACGCGCCAGCATACACTATTCTTCATCCTTCTAGGAATCGATATGTGCCGTACAGCACGCGTCTGTCCCTAGCTACTATGCCCGAGCATACAGCGGTATTGATATTAACAGTATTTATATTTGACAACCCCGGTGGTCCAATGGCTAACCATGTCCAGTTTGATTCCGAGGTCGTGGGTTCCATCCCCGCACAAGATACGAGTAAATATTTGTGAACATGTCTGTTTATCTTGGTCTGGGTGTTTTCTATGTATTATCTATACTAATATTATAAAGCTGAAGAGTTTGTTTGTTTCTTTGTTCGAATTGAAAAAGTATTTTAGTGTTAGCCTATATTTCAAGGAAGGCTATATATAGGCTATATAACATCACGCTAACACCAATAGGCGCGGAGCACCGATAAAAAACGGGAAAAAAATATTCCTTTTGAGGGCTTAAGTTGCGTGCGCTGCGTAAATTTGCGTCAATGCCTATCTTTTAAGATTAAATCACTATAGCATAATATAGGTAAAAGGTTGTTTGTCCTTCTTTCACGTCAAAAGTAACAAACGGATTTACATGTTTTTTTTTTTGATATAGTTTAAGGCCTGGAGAGTGACATAGGCTACTCTTTATCCCGGAAAAACATTTTATTCCCACGGGAAAAAATAAAGTTAATCATTTGTCCTTCTTTCACGTCAAACACGAACCTAAGTACGGACGTGATTTTTTTAATGGGGATAGTTTACGATCTGTAGAGTGACATAAGCTACTTTTTATCACGGAAAAACATCTTAATCCAATGGGAAAAATAAACTTTGTAATCATTTGTCCTTCTTTTACATCGAAAGTAACCTAAGTACCGACATGATTTTTGTTAACGGGGATAGTTTACGGTCTGGAGAGTGTCATAAGCTACTTTTTATCCCATCAAGTAAAAAAATGACAACAAGAAAAAAATATACACAAATTAATGGCAGCTTCCCTGGACCACGCGGGCGAATCCACGGGTAACAGTTAGTATGTATGTATTTACAAAAAAATATATTGATTTGATTTCATGATTGATTGAGAGAATTGTTATTTGGCTGCGGTATTCTGTGAGGTGGATGTAATTCCCCAGTCGGGTAGCTTACAATTACGCTCCCTACCTCTCTTTTCGCCAGAGCTTCGTTTGTCAGTCAGCAGGGTACACAGCGCGCAGGTGAAGTTGGCTTTTGTTTAAAGATGTTGATGAACCACTTACACCCTAAAATATTAATGATCCAACTTCCTAGCTCCTACACCAAAAAAATATTATGCGTAAGTCGTGTCCTACACCAAAAACGTTGGTGGCGGAAGCACGCAAAGTAGTGTAGATCAAATTGCCTGTAAATTTGACTTCCGCAAAATAACACCTGAATCAATTAACTATCTACCTACTAATATTATAAATGCGAAAGTATGGATGTCTGTTTGTTCCACTATCTTTGGGGTTATCACTATATCTGGGCTGTAAGTGGTTCATCAACATCTTTGAACCAAAGCCAATTTTACCTGCACGCGGTGCACCCTGCTGACTGACAAACGAAGCGCTGGCAAAGGGAGGTAGGGAGCGTAATTGTAAGCTACCCGACTGGGGAATTTACCTCCACCTCACAGAATACAGCAGCCAAATAACAATTCCCTTGAGAGTTGTTGTGTTCCTGCGAGTGAGTGAGGTCACCAGAAAGGAAGGAGTTGCTGTGTTGGTAGCGGGAGTGGCGGTGCGCGAGCAATATTTTAAGTTGCCAGCGTTATTATAACTACGGTAACCATTTCACATCAGGCGGGCCGTATGTTTTTACGGCCCGACGAAGTATAAAAAATAAAAATTATGACGCCTAAACGGCCAAACCGATTTCGATGATCGCGTACCTACATGTATGCGATAAACTCAATCGCTACTGAACGAATTTCAATGTGGGTTTACAGATATTCCAAGAAAGATTTATAATAAAGTTTTCCAAAGAAACATCTAGCATGAGAAAAAAAAACCGGGTCTCAGTAAAAAAATAAAGGTATCATCATCATCGTTGTTTTGTTGTCTTACTGATATTCCTACACTGTGTTTATTTCAACGTGTTTATTGACAACGCGTTGAACGGACGCGCGGCACAGGTCCTACCTCGAACGCAGCTCCTAGAGCACTGACGTTGAGAGCGATCGAGAATCGGGGAGGGTGCGCGACCGCAAATCGTTATTCTTTTATTATAAAATTTTATTTAAATTATTTTATTTTTAAAAGTAATAGCATAGTGCTCTCGTAATTAAAATTATGAAAATTTTGGTATAATTTCCTTATAAAAAAATTGTATTAAATATTTACTATTTTTACTTAGTGCAAATTTAGAGAGTAAGTTCGCGATTTTTTTCTATCGAGCCAAAAATTATTAATTGTGTTTTCAATAGCTTTGTGCCCTGCAGAAAGGACTTAAGATTTCATAGTTAAATTTCTAGGAACCAAATTGAAATAGTTTAATAGAACTATTCTTTCAATAAGCGTGTTTCCTGGACTCACTTCACCTTAAATGCGCAATGTATTTAAGGTACTTAATTGGATAAGGATTAATTCTGTATTGCTTAAAATCGCTTCGTAAATAAGGCATTATTTCTTGTAAAAAGCAAAGGATAAAATAACGGTTATTGTGTGTTACCACTAAGAGATAGACATATACCATCGCGAACTTTTTTGTAGACCATTTTAAGGTGAACAATACTGTACTACATTATTTTGATCTATCTCGTTGGGTTCAGCCAGCGTTTGCAATGAAAGAGCAAAAAAATGTGTTTATTTACGACATCACATTAGAAACCTCTAAATTATCAGTGTTTTTCTACTATGTTATGCATATATTATACATATAAACTTTCCAGTTGAATCACTCTATCTATTAAAAAAAACCGCATCATAATCCGTTGCGTAGTTTCAAAGATTTAAGCATACAAAGGGACATAGGGACAGAGAAAGCGACTTTGTTTTATACTATGTAGTGATAACAGTTATTTTTGTACTATATTGAGTGGCAGACAAGCATATGGCCCGTCTGATGTGATGCGTTTACCGTAGCCATATTAACGCTCGCAACGTAATATATCGCTCGCACGCCGCCACCCCCGCTGTCAACGCAGAACCTCCTTTACGAGAAACTTTACGAGCTTGTGGTACCAATTGAGATGAGAGCAATATTTTTTACAAATATATAAATACAAAATACAAATACAAATTGTCTTTACTGTGCACAACAGGTTTTACAGATGTTACAAGTTTATATTGCTCCATTCTACGAGTATGTTCCACCACCTAGGCATATAATAATTATTAACTTTAACCAAGCACTATCATGCACTATACAAATTTCTCTCATTCTGATAATCACTAACGCTATAGTAGCATTTATCAACTAACAGAGCATGGAATTTCTTGTTAAAATCAGTAATTTCCTTAATGCTACGTATTTCTTCGGGTATCCTGTTGTAAATACGAGGCATATCAGAAAAGACGCTCTTACTTAATAAAGCCGTTCTCGCAGGCTTGGAAAATATTTTATTTTTGTGTCTGTCACGTGACTTAAAATTAAATAGCTCCATGTTAGTTTTAGTGAATAAGGCACATTCAAAAATATATAAACAGGGCAGAGTTAAAAGCTGATATTTTTTAAACAACGGTTTACATGAATCGGTCTTTTTTAAACCATACATGGTTCTGACACAACGCTTTTGGGCTCTAAAAGCAAAGTGTTTGTCGGTAGTATTACCTCAAAACATTAACCCGTAACGCAATGTAGACGCCACATATCCGTGATATGCCGTCAATAAGGCCGATTCATTGACAATTTTGCTCAAATTATATAGTAAGAAAATTTATATTAATTTTCTATAGTCAGATTGATATTGTACTTCAGTTTTTGATTCGATACTTATTCTATCAATTTGTGTCGTTTGTTATCTATCTGTCAAGTACGATTTCATTAATTTCTGTGCATTGCCTCTAACACCATATGCATATAATTTGTTCAGTAGTATGGTGTGGTCCACACGATCGAACGCTTTCGTCATATCCATGTATAGGGCTATAGTCGGTTTCCGTTGATCAATATTTTGTGGTGAGAACCCGAAGAAGAAAGCTGATCCCGAATAAAACTCGAAGGAGATTATTTGCACACAGGGTGCACCAGCCGTCGTTTCGCGCGTCGGGAGACGGCGCGCACTCGGCGCCGCCCAGCACGCCGGAGTCGCGGCGCGTGTCGGTGGGCGGCGGCGCGGCCTCCGCCGGCCACACGCCGCAGCGGCTCTCGCTGGCCTCGCCGCAGCCGCAGTCACAACCGCAGCCCTTCAACCCTCTCATCTACGGAAACGACGTCGATTCCGTCGATATTGCCACTAGAGTTGCTATGGTAAGTCTATACAGGTACTTTTCATTTTTGTTGGTTTTCGCTGGTTTTATGTCTGCGATCAATCTCGGGTTTGTCAACCATTTGCGGTGGAAGTGGCTCACTACGATCATAAAAGCCAAAGCTAACCTCGCCTGCACGTGGTGCGCCCTGCCGACTAGTGAAAGAGGCTCTGGCAAAAGAGAGGTAGGGTAGCGTATTTGTAAGCTGCCCGACTGGGGAAGGAAGGGGAACCTCGACCTTGCAGAATTCCGCAGCCAAATAACAATTCCCTTGAGGGTTGTTGTGTTTCTGCGGGTGAGTGAGGTCACCAGAAAGAAAGGAGTTGCTGCATTGGCATGGGGGTGGCGGCACGCGACCGATATTTCATGTAGCGAGCGTTAATATGGCTACGGTAACTGTTTGCCACCAGCCGGGCCGCATGCTTGTCTGCCACCCGATGTAGTATTAAAAAAAAACTCTACAACTACAACGACTGAATATTGTTCTTTTTCTATTTTTTTTATAAAATTTTGTAGCGAGTTTTTCATTAAAAATAGGGCAACTATTTAAGAGTGCAACAGACTGTAAATGACTTTCAATAGAACATTGGCGTAATTTACCCGGTAAAGCCCAAAAGGAGGGTTATGTATATGACCTACTATCTACTACTACTACTATATATATATATATATATATATATATATATATATATATATATATACTCGTATATAGAATATGTACGTAGGTATATATGTCCTACTTTTTGTTTTCTCGTAACTACTGAACGGCAGAACTGATTTTGATGAATGATACATCATTAGGTTCTTCTTGATAATGCAAGTCGGGTCCCTACCGGCCCTACCGCCGAAGCTGAAGCCGGTTACCGTCGAATATTTTGTCTCGAAAAATAGGTCTTACTTTTTAGTTATTGACAAACATCTTAAACTTAGTCGGTAAAGTCCAGCCAGAGTTTCTATCAGCTAAGCTACACACTAATATCATAAATCTAAACTGAAGTTTAATATTCGCAATCAAAAAACTCGATGGGAATCAGCTTTAGATTAGTCTGCCCCTGAGTGAATACATAGAAAATATAAAAAAAAAAATATTGCGGTTTTTGGCGCCAAAATGTTATTATTACTTGAATTTTATTTTTCCTAAGATCGAGTGGCCTAAAAAAAGGGGATATAAGTAAATGAAATTATAAAAAAAAATATATAGAAATTATTTTGTATTTATTTACCAATTGGATGGATTATAGGATACTGTGTATTGTTACAGGTCCGCTTTTTTAATTCACATAATATTTTGGCCAACTTCATGGAACACACGCGTACCTTGCGGCTTTACCCGAGGCCGGTGGTCGCATTTCAAATTAACAGCTTCTTACGGTCGCGACCAAGAACTACGTCTTTTCTCAATAAATTTGCTAGGACACAGGTGAGTAAATTTAACTTATCATAAGTTTTATGTTGAATAAAGTACCCATTTTTACATATAAATATTCTTTTTATATATGCTCTGTTATATTATGGTATTCCATGTTAACTTTCAGTGGTATATTCTGTAAATAAGTCAATATCACCATTATGTTATATAATATATATTATAATAGTTATATAATATATATTATTAAAAAAAATATTTACCTTAGTCATTGTCAGTTCTTGAGGCTGAACTTCAAGCACAAATAGGTTCAAATAGCGCTCAATAAATATCTCATATTGAATACATAATTCTCTAAAAGTACTAAACCGATCTCACTGTCCAACGAATTTCAAAAATATATTTATGTTTACTTCTTACGTACCAAATTTCAACAAAATTTGAGTACGGGTTCGAGAGTTATTGCGACACAAATTTTCGCCTAAACTCGATTTACAGACCTAGCTCGCTTCGCTCGCTCAGCCAATGAACCGCTTGTGATATTTAGGGGTCTAATGTCTAGTCGACAGTGAATACACTGATCCGGACATTGACGTAACTACGAGCAGATACCACTTACTTAAAGCTAGACACTGTTATAGTTGAAATACTAGAGACTTATAGCATAGATCGGACTTGGGTTGTGAGAGGATTTGTGTATTATGTGGTTATCCGCCAAAGCCGTTATAGAGCACTATCTCGCTCTAAATATATCGTATCTATTTTAGTGTATATTGCGCTTAATGTTGTATTAAACGTAATTATTGTCATGGAATGTAATTATGGACTTTTAGTTATTTGATTTACTTGATGTTTTTGTCTCATAGGCAGTAGAGTTCCTAGCAGAATGGTCGCTCACTCCGTGCAACGTGGCGTTCTTACGTGTGCAAACAGGCGTGTTTGACCCGCGACAAATCGGCGACAAACCCAAATGGTTCGCTGACTCGTTGCAACCGATTCGATTCGCCGTGTGGGACGACGGCAGCTCGCTCAATGGAGCCCTGCGCCAACTACAGCGGCATGAGAATCAGCCGACAGGTATTACTTAGTAGAGAACAAACGAATTTGTAAATGCGACTCGAAATATTTGCATACAAGAGTAGGTAGTGCTCTTAAGCAACCACGCTGAGCAGGCGGATGGGTGACTGTCGTCAGAACCTCACCCGCTAATTTGCAGGGTGTACCACGTGCAGGTGCGGTTGGCTTTGGCTCCGAAGATGGTAGTGAGTCTTCACCCCCTCCTAGTAGATGGTCCGATGACCTTAAGAAAGCGGCTGGATGCGGAAAGCGGAGGATCGCATTAGGGAAGGCTTATATCCAGCTGTGGGTAGATACAGGCTAATGGTGATGATGGTGACTCGAAATTTAAAAAAAAATACACAAACAATATTGATGTAACTATAAAAATGTAAAACCATTACTCGGTTTCAATTTCTCTCCCTTTATGCTTTAAACAACTTCCTATTAAAAACTGTGATTACCCTGTCGCATCGCTAGTACGATGGTATGGTTGGGCATCATAGTAGGTATGTGGGCATGGTAGGCGCATTGTTTGCCATCCGGATAGTATTAAAAAATAAGCGTTCCAAGTAGATAACATCAACTAATTTCATATTTTAGATGAAAGCGGTTCTGATTCGGAAGCAGCTGAGAGTACAAGTTCTTCATATTCGTCACTGAGTGACTTCGTGTCAGAAATGGTTTCCTCAGATTTGTCACCAGGTATGTAATATTAACGAAACATATTCTTGGGATCGTTTAGTATATTATGGACTAGTTTCTGCCAACGGCTTCTTTTGCGTCATATCTTCAGAACCCAGTAAAATATTGAAAGAATACATATGAAAATGAAAGTTAATATTTTTCTTTTTTCCGTTTCTAAGGCTATTTAAGACAAACTACGGTCTGACGGACAATAACACTAAACACGATATTTATGATTAGATTACCTATAAATACGCATTCCGCTTAATTTCTGTCAGTTATTTCAAAATCACATACCTGATATTAACACTATAGATAGCAGAATAATAGACTAATATATGATAGAAAAAGAGAAAGAAAAATTCACTGCCTCGTTTTCATGTGTTCGCAAGGGGTTAAAAAATAAACAAAAAGCTAACATCACACGGGCTATAGTGGGTATATTGTAAATTTGTAAGATAAACTATCATGTGATGTCACTCTAAAGCACAGGGTGAAACAAGTTATTTTCAGTTTCAGTGTGGTTTATAGGTACATTAAGGAGTAAGAGTACATTTTCTTGCGATATATTGTAGAGCCGTGTGTGATGAGGTCTGAAAGCATTTAGTATGCGTAAATACTTGTAAATCTCTTCTTTATATAATCTCTGCGTTATTTTGCATTGGCTTTTTCGAACGAAATTTGTAAGAAAATGTACAAGTTTAAGTTTATGTCTATCAAACGCAGGTAATCAACATCAACAACATGTGATCGGAGAAACGTACAGCGCTGTAGTACAAGTACCGATGACACTGTCGTCATCGTTGGATCCTAAGACGGTAGGAAATTATTCATTTACTTCCTCGCCACCCAAGCCATGCTCAGAAACGGATTTTGTTTCTTTACTCATGTCCTCGCCACTGTCTGTAAAGACTTCTTTAAGATTCTGCATTGCATATTAATTTGAACTACGTTAAGGACAATGGTAGTGTGGGTACTATTAAATTTTTTTTTTATTTAAACCGTTTATACATCAAATTCAGCTACACTAATATGTCATAATAAATTATAAATTTTGCCCAAAATTTCTAGGAGTTGAGAAACACGTTTCCTTCAAAAGTAATTTTCAAAACGCTGGTAGATAAAAAAAACAATTTAAAGACAATAAAATGATATTATGCAGTATGTATGAAGTAATATATAAACACAATTGAATTTAGTACTATTACGCCTTTAGAACCGATTTGTTTCGTGGTGACATTTGAATGTATCTATCGCCAGGTATACAGTCCGCCATCGTCTCTAATGTTCGGCGAGGCGGAGGGAGCGGCGGTGGCGGTCGCGGGCGGCGGGGGGCGCGCCTCCACCTCGCCCTCGCCCTCCGCCTCGAGCTCCGACCGCAGCGAGCGGTCCGATCTCTCCGACGACGACGCGCCCGCCGCGCGCCGCCAGTCCGCGCCGCACCACCCGCCGCCTGTCAAGAAGAGCGTGAGTACTACCTACTTACATAGTACACACTCATATCACACACGGTAGCTCCTCTACAAATAATTTAACGTGCGTCGTAATAGTAGTATTATACTTCACTTGCTTCTTAATGTCTACTTATTACCCTAGCAATAGGAAAGAAAATTGTTCATTATCCCTCTCAATTTTCCGGGGCGTTAAGTTGTATGAAAATCCTTTACCTCCGGGAGGTAATAGATTTTCATACAATTTTTGTTAGGGTAATAAGTAGACATTACAAAGCAAGCGTAGTGTATAATATTAAATCGGTTCATTACAGACGTAAACTATTATTTGCTAGAGTATTTTCAGTTTTCCGAACTGTTTATATGTAGAACACGTAAATGGCTATCGCGTTACCACAAACTGCACTCGCTTGCTGGAAGTGAAGTTCACCATGCTATTAGCGACGCTTGGCACGCAGGACACGGACAGCGGCAGCTTCGGGCGCGAATCGGACTCGAATTCCACCACAACACCGAAGACGGTGGTGAGCAGGCAACGCGCCGGTGCTGCTGACAGCACCAGCACCAGTGATTCAGAGCGAGCGCTCACACCCTCACACCATTCCGCCGTGAGGCAGCCCTCGCCCGCCTCACCTGCTTCGCATGCCAAGGTGCGTCATTAGTATACGACAGTAGGTCGTGGTGAGCAGGCAGTGCCACCACAAATAAAAATGAAGCGGGCGCTTGCACATCTTCGGCTCATTCCGCCGCGAGGCAGCGTTAGCCCAGCTTACGTGTTACGTATTCCAAGGTTTGTAATCACTGCACGAGATTGCAATAAGCAGATAGTTCCAGGACCAGTGACTAGTAGCGTGAGCATATACTTGCGCCACTTGACTAGCGAGATTACGCTCGCCCCTCTCACTTGCCAAGGTTTGTCTGCACAAGTCTGTAGCGAGGGTAGAGCGCGTATGCTAGGTCTATGGTAGCGAGCAAGCAACTTCAGCAACAGTAAAATGCTTCGGACACATAACGACCGCAGCCCGGCGTCGTACTGTTTCACAGCAGCGCATGAAATAAAATACGTTTTAATCGTCTAGTTAGTCAATCGTATACAACTTCATAAAGTATGGCTGTTGCTTTCTAAATATAGACCATACAAGTTTTTTTTTTCTCCTGCAATACAAATACAAGTTTTGTTCAATTTTTTTTACTATTGCTAAGAAGACGGAGCAAGACAACATGACACTGCTTGGAACCACATTGTTTCGCAATAACGGTGCCGTGCCGTAATGATGTGTCCGAAACATGACTTGAAACTCATACTTTTGCACCACTCCGCCGCGAGACGGCCATCGCCTACTCTGCATATGAAAATGCGGCATCATCAAGTAGCCAAGGTACCCAAGGGACCTGTCAGCTAGATCACTCGTAGCACGGACACTCATACCGCCGCCTCAATCTACCGCAAGGCAGCCCTCACCCAACTCTTCAATCAAGGTACATCGTTAGTACACATGGGTGATGTGCTCGCACCACACTGCTGGAAAAGAACCGTTGTTCATATGCCAAGATGCATCATCTACTCCAATAGCAGATGCTCATACAATTACGTACAGTCTTTTAAATGATACTGTCGCTACACCAGTATAATGATTTTGCGTTCCGTGTCCACTCGTAGAATAAAAATAATATAATAATATTTCTGAACAATTTACACAGCGCCATCTAGTCCCAAATTAAGCGCAAAGCTTGTGTTATGGGTACTAGACAACTGATAAATGTACTTAAATACATTTTTTTTTGTTAATACATACTTATAATACATTGAAAACACCCAGACCAAGACAAACACATATGTTCATGCACACAAATGTTTGTCTTATATGTAATAGAATTGCTATTGATTGAAGCTTTTGAAAGACGAAATTACTGAAATTCGGAACAAATGAGAAATATTTTTATGTTGTGTAAATATACACTAAGGTATAAAATAGTTGTTAGTTCTATTCGATTATGCATACCGATTTCAACATATGGATTTTTTATTTATTTATTTCCAGAGCACTAGTAGCGGTGTATCGCGACAAGCGTCCCAAACGTCTCTCTTGGAGCAGTTCGCTGCGCAGGCTAAAGAACTAGTCAGAGAAACTACACGCCAAAGTAGCCAAGAAGGAATACTCGCTCATATGGACAAGGTAAGCTTACACCACTATGTTTTTTGTGTCTATATTCTTTTAAATTTCTATCCGTGTATTTGATACAGTAGTCGTTGTCTTTTGTAATTATTTTACTTTATATTTGTAACACTTTCTTTTTACAATTCTTAACAATACTATGTTCGTTTATTATTTACGATAAATGGAAGAAAGGAAAAGTGTCAGACAGCGAAGAGAAGAAAATGTTTGCTCCATTTGGGCAGGTACCAATCACTGAGTGACGGCTTGCAAAATAAACCCTAGAGTCGATACACACCGCCACCGTAGTGCTGTATCTATTACGTAGTCAGCTACCAAATACATCTTACTAAACATTAATCTAGAAATTTATTTGTAAAGTTATAAGTCACACTTTCACTAGTTTTTATTACGTAGATTTTTTATTAGAAAAATAAAAGAAATCATTGCTTCAATGCTTTGTCGTCAGATGTAAAGTTGTTGATAAGATGCATAATTAAAATAAAGTGCATAATTAGAAACTGAAAACTAGAATCTGTGAATGTTAGGAGCGGAAATCTCAACCTGTAAAGCTAAACTCAATCAATTCTACCTACTTCCATTTGTTATTGCTTTATATTTGATATTGAACATTAATCAGTCTAAATAATAGTCAAATCTTATAATAAAATAGATTGAATTTCAGTAAACAAAGGTACTCAATTGAAATCAGTACACATTATTGTAAGCACCTTATTTTTAAGGCACAGGGCGCATGCTTTTCATAACTAAGCCGATGTACAGAAGTAGTAACATTAGCGGGCAATGAATTATCAAATTTGCACGTAATTTTTTTCACAATTAATGACCGTAACGGAGTTACTATATATTATTTTTCCTAGCTCACACTCCATGCTAAAAAAGCCGCCGAGGAAGCATCTAAAAGTATGCAAGAGGCATCTAAGACAGCGTTAGAAGCCAGCAAAACTGCAACAGCTGTCAGCAAAAACACCTTCGAAGATCTTTCTTATGTGAGCAAGTCCACTTTTGGAGACCTCACTAAAAGCGCTAAGGAGGTGGCTGCTAAGAAAGGACTGCTTATTAAGGTATAATATATTTTTTACTACATAAATGTTCTATAAAACTGCCACTTTTTTTATTGAATTTTCTGTGAAATGTCTTAAATGCGCACTTATGACGAATATTTTTGTTATATTGGAGAGGGGCTAACAAATACTTATGAACTAGCCCTTGTCATAACAAAATATAAAAAATATATATTTATCGTAAATGTAAATATCACATAAGACCTAACAAAACTATAGTAATAATATTTTTATGATAATTAAAAAATTATGTCAACTTTAATAATATTTATTTAAATGCGATACAGAGGTTGAATGTTTTCCCAATCAGCTGTGCGCAAAAAAAAAACAATGTAACGTCGCAAAGTTAGTAATTTACTCATATTTCATATAGACTACAGGCCCGTGTACAAAAAAATGTGGGTCATTTGAACCACCAGGTGACCTATCAAGAGCGATATAAGAGCATAAAATAATAAGATTCAGCACTATGCCGTCACTTGTAAGCTGTCCAACTGAGTGCAGGTGAGAATTCAAAAGTACAGGTAGAGTGAGTACATTTTGGTCATATGATTTTGTACGGCATTCTTACCATCAATAGATCCATGAAAAATATTAAGAAAACGCGCAGTGCCGTAAAAAAATGGTGCGCCATAAAGTCGGATTTTTTTTTTTGATTTTCCGACAATTTTCAGGGTAAATTTGGTCATTTGATTTTGTACGGCATCAGTTTAATACTGTTTCAATACAGCTTCTAATCCATTATTCCGCAACGCCGTACAAAAATCATGCGACAAGGGGAAAAAATCGAGGGTTACAACCCCCTCTCTTTCCGTGGTCCAGGGGGTGATTTGAAAAAGTACGGCATCGGTTCCAACACATTATCAAGCACTCAAAACTACTATTAAAAATAATGCCGTCAAAAAATTATTGTTCATTTGAATGTATGTCAATAATTATCTTAATTTCATCGTATACTTGATTTATAAAGCTGTAAAGTCATTTGATCCTGTACGGGAACTTTTTTTTTAACATGACATTATAAAATACAATTGTTATATAGTATTGCCGTTCAAAAGAAACTGTTCTAGAAAAAATTATAGAGAAATACAAAAACTGTAATTTTTCAAGTTATTGCAAAAGTTTAAATACTCATAGATCAATGAAATCTAGCAATTTTCTACATTTTATCCCTTGTTTTAAATAGTATTAAGATAAATAAATTAGGAAAAGATGATGCCGTACATTTTAATGCAGACCATCTCTTTTACGCTGATGAAAATGACGCTACCATTTTAAGGGTACTTTATGGCCATCTGATACTGTACGGCATTAACATATTTTTGAAGAGAACAATTGATAATATGATAAAATCATTATGACGTCTAACTGAAGTGAAACGGCGTGTATATTATATCCAAGAATTGAAACTGTCAATCCCAGTATCAACAGTTTTGTATACTTTTTGGTTTAATATGTACTTCAAACATTATTGATACATATATATACATAATTGATTTGTTTCTTTTTTTTTTTTATTTTTTTTTATACTACGACGGGTGGCTGACAAGCATACGGCCCGCCTGATGTGAAGCGGTTACCGTAGCCATATTAACGCTAGCAACATGAAATATTCTCGCGCGGCGCCACCCCCGCTACCAACGCAGCATCTCCTTCCTTTCTTTCTGGTGACCTCACTCACTCGCAGGAACACAACAACCCTCAAGGGAATTGTTATTTGGCTGCGGTATTCTGTGAGGTGGAGGTATATTCTCCAGTCGGGTAGCTTACAATTACGCTCCCTACCTCTCTTTTCGCCAGAGCTTCGTTTGTCAGTCAGCTGCACGTGGTGCACCCTGCACCACGTGCAGGTGAAGTTGGCTTTGGTTCAAAGATTTTGATGAACCACTTACACCCCAAATTCATTGTAATGATGTGAATAAATAAAACAACTATTTTTTAGAAAAAATATATTGATTGATGATAATAAAACATAAGTTTTTTTATTTAAATTATTCAGTATCGGAATCAGCCGCTGAGTTGTTGTCGGAATCATCGTCTTCATCGACGTTCGAATTATCTTCAACAATAAAAAACGTCAACAAAAAAATTATAATAAAAAACGTCAACAAGAAACTTTTCACTGACCGCAAGTGTATTTGCATACAAGAGCAACAATTTTATGTTGTGTCAAATCACCCCCTGGACCACGGAAAGAGAGGGGGTTGCAACCCTCGATTTTTTCCCCTTGTCGCATGATTTTTGTACGGTGTTGCGGAATAATGGATTAGAAGCTGTATTAAAACAGTATTAAACTGATGCCGTACAAAATCAAATGACCAAATTTACCCTGGAAATTGTCGGAAAATCAAAAAAAAAATCGGACTTTATGGCGCACCATTTTTTTACGGCACTGCGCGTTTTCTTAATATTTTTCATGGATCTATTGATGGTAAGAATGCCGTACAAAATCATATGACCAAAATGTACTCACTCTACCTGTACTTTTGAATTCTCACCTGCACTCAGTTGGACAGCTTACAAGTGACGGCATAGTGCTGAATCTTATTATTTTATGCTCTTATATCGTTCTAGATAGGTCACCTGGTGGTTCAAATGACCCACATTTTTTTGTACACGGGCCTGTAGTCTAATATAGTTTCACCGATTTATCTGCTCAGGTGGACAAAATTTAACTTTTTAATTATCGAAAAAATAATTTATTGAGAAACAAAAAAGGGATTTACTAAATTACCTAAATCGTGTAGGGTGAAAGTCAAGATTCCAGCGGCAGCGCGGGCGCTCGACGCGATTCCACAGCATTGCAGACCACAAATCTACTGGCCGCTACCCACCGAGACTTCTTCTCTAATATCAGCTCCGACCTCAACGGCCTCGCCGCCTCCACTTCCAGCATGTTCAGCGACTTATTTGGATCGAAAGGCAAGTGTTAAAAAAATATGTAAGTTATTTTATCTACGCTTCAAATTACGCCTTTTATTTTTAAATCAACATAATAATTAAAAAAAAAGCAACTATTTCCAGGAACTGTATTGTTAAATCAATTTTTAAGTCTAAATTTATTAGGCGTACTGTATCCAGACGCTCCTTTTTAAAAAAAATAAGCAACCGAATATGGGTTTCGTAGACATACTTATATGGATAAATATTTTGCGCAAAAAGGCTTTTTTTTTTCTTTTGTACGAGTGCAGATAAAATCATATACGGGATAAAATAGTACTTACATGAAACTACTAATCTTGAAACTCATTAGTATTTTGACAATATGCATTCCAATATAGTTTTTTTGTGTTAGTACCAAAATAGTAAAGCCACATATGTTTAACAGGCAAGCAAGCGAAGCCGACGGATGGGCGTGCGGGCGGCAGTGGAGCAGGCAATACAAGTGCGGGTGCAGGCAGTGCCACGAGCGGCGCGCTGTCAGCGACTTTTGGTCCATTCTCGCAGGGCGCGCGCGGACTAGTGCAGCGGTCGCCGCTCATAAGGCACGCTCCGCCCGCCACTCAGCCCATTCAACCTCACACACGCTCCTCTGCTAACACCGAGAACCAGGCCTTCCTTAACGACGTAAGTATCTATTATTTACAACCCCGGTATCATTGACGATCCCGGTGGTCGAATGGCTAACCATGTCCACTTTCACTCTGGGGTCTTGGGTTCGATCCACAAATATTTGTGTCCATGAACATGTCTGTTTGTCTTGGTCTGGATGTTTCCTATGTATTATATTGTCGCGGTCCTGTCTCAAATCATCTAGAATGGAACCTTCTAGAATAGTCGCTGCATCCTTCGCTGCAAGCAATAATGACCCGTATGTCTACTGTAATAAGGTTCATAACACTATGACATGAAAATGTTCTAGTTACGTTGCGATGTGAAGTACATACATGTACATACGAGAACATTCGGGAACTCTTGCCGGCGGATATAAATAGCGACCGCCACGGCGCACAGTGGAGTTCAGTTTGGACTTCGGAAGAGTAAACTTCGAACGAATCTACCTGCGTGACAAGTGATAACCTACGACCTCAGCGATACTATTGGACTTCGATTTAACCTGCGATTTGGAATCTTCGTGTTGTGAACACCTGCAGACCAGACCCTGCTTGAATAAATCCCTGCAAGTTGTCATTGGCTTTTTACATCCAAATCTAGAACCCTAGCTCGTAACAATATGTATGTATTTACAAAAAAAAATGTATTTAAGTACATTTATCAGTCGTCTAGTACCCATAGTACAAGCTTTGCGCTTAATTTGGGACTAGATGGCGCTGTGTAAAATGTTCAGTAATATTATTTATTAATATCATTAGCTACCCCTTGATAGCGGAGGGCAATCCATTCTGACGTGCAATGTCTTATTGAACATTTTTTCAATCAAAAGTTCAAATCTATGGATATATTTGTCGACAGCTCGTTCAACATGTATTAGAAGGCGAAGGCGTAGGATGGTTGAAACTGAATCGACTGAAGAAATTAATGGAGGACGAATCATACAGAAACATGGTGCTAAGCAAACTGAACAGGAACTTCAATAGAAAATCCACACCGAACGATAAAGTCGATGACGTGGTGAGTTACTGATTCCAGTTGTACCTACTGAATAACTACATATAGCAGTCGTAGTTCTTAAATCTAGAAAAAAATGCAACCTCAACAAAATGTAGGTACCTACATCAATATATCACACGCTGTATTTTACTCTGTCACTGGTGATAAATATACTAGAAATTATTGAAACATTTTCACCCAGATTATGTTTTAATCACAAAATTTAAATATTATTTTGTACTGGCAGAGTATTATGAGTATACGTTTGTGTTTACACATTATACATTTACGTACCATTATTCAAATTTATGTCGGGTTTTTCAATTTAGAATCAAATGAAAATATTCAGCACAATAGTTATGAAATTCACTCCATCCTGTTAACTAATAATAAATAAGCAAAGCGCAAATCTGCCATTATAAAGTAGCTTCTCGGTTTCAGTTCGTGAGCAAGCCGGTATGGAAAGGCATGTTGAAAGTGTTACAAGCGGTGGTGCACGGCTTAGAGCATACATACTCGAACTTCGGTCTGGGCGGCATGGCTTCGGTCTTCCAATTGGCGGAGATGGCGCACACGCACTACTGGAGCAAGGAGCTGGCGGGGCTGGAGGCAAGCGGGGGCATGGCGGGATCGGCACTTCTCGACTACCGCCATGACCTCGACACGCCCTCCGTATCTTCCTCGAGGAAGAGCTCGCAGACAGGTCAGTAATTAGTTAGTGAAAACGGTCACAATGGCCAATATGTACAGAACCTGAACGCAGGTGGAAGTATGACGAGACAGCACTACTTGACCACATCCGCGACCTCTCACGCCCTCTTTAAAGAACTCGCGACAGGACAACACTACCATTATAGTTACTATCAGTGAGGCGATAGCGGAAATAGCTACATGTACAAAACTTGAACGCGAGTCGAGTCATAATGAAATCGTCACTGCTGGACATCATTCACGACCTCTTCACACCTTCGGAGAACTAGCCAGTACTACAAACAAGATACGCGATTGTCCCAGTAGTGTACTGAGACAAAGAATTGGTTCAACATCACAAAATCGTATCGATTTTCTCATTTCCTTACATGATAATGTTCATTTAAGGAAAAATTCTCAGTTCTTTACATGGTAATGATCTTTTTTTTACAGTTTTTTTTTCATATATACCTATATTCTAAACAAATAACACAGTATGTATTATTATTTTTAAATAGTTGTTTCAAACAACTTGCCAGAATATAAATATTTGAAAAATTAGAAAAATTCACCTCCGCGCCTAAGTGGGATTTGAACCCACGACTCGCGCAGTAAAATATAAAATGCAAAAATTCGTCACCAACACAAACCTTCCCGGTACCTCACTTGGAAGAACACTCGACCGGTCATCGAGAGGTCGTGGGTTCCCACCTAGGCGGGGGAGGTGAATTTTTCCATTTTTAAAAATATTTATAGCAGTATGTATTGTAATAACAAATGTTACAATTCAGAGTATACTGATTGGCTATGTCATCAGCACCGTTCACTACAAATTAAAATTATAAGAAAATGTCACAGTTTGATACAATGTTTTGTTTCGCGTCACGTGTCGGTTTTTGTTAAGAAAAATGCAACAATATATGACCCTATTAACTACATAACAATGCTATATAAATTCTCTATCTCATGTTTACCATGGTAAACTACTTATAAAACGTAGTGTTTTATAATATTATGTTTAATAGCCATAGCGCGTCTGTATTGGTGTAATTGTGCGTTAGGTTAGGCTTTTTTGTCGCATCATCGTCTATATAAAATTATACCAGTATTTTAAGAACATGTGCACAGGTACTGGTGGTTGCGATTACATCGCGTTCGCAGTTCATTTTGTCGTCAGCGGAGTCTGAAAAAATGTGAAATGCACGCGCAAAAGCAGGCGTAGCTTTTCATTTTCACTTTTTTATTTTATGCCCTAATTTATATGTGAAATAATAAAAACTGACTAGTAAAGTAAAGGAATAATTTGACATTCCAGAGATTTTTTTTTCTCCTGAAATACACATGTCCATCTGTACATACAAATTATACATTTTAACACCATAGACCATCTGTGGACTTGCTGATTCTTAATTAATTCTTCAGATGTGCCGATAGTAAACTATCCAGACATGGACTCAGCGGAGGCCCAAAGCACCACCGAGATGTTTAAAGATATGCTGAACCAAAAAAGAAACCTCTTGTTCAGCAAGCTGACTTCGTTCGACTCCGATGTAAGTCTATAATATTTACTTACTGCTACTATCAATGTTACCTAAATTGATTGTCGTGACAATTTTGTTGCATGGCGGAGGATTTGTGTTGCCCTTAAAAGTGTGTTTGTTACAAATTTAACCAAAACTATATCACTTGAGCATGATTACAAGTAATACTATAGCTTTGTAATAAATATTCAAATTTGTATCCTATTCTAGATCCTTGTGAGCCTATTTTGACATACATATAATTAAGTATTTACGTTTGTATTAGTATACATTTATATAATATGTTTGGTGTGCTCAGCAATTTGTAGTTTCGTTTTAAAAGAAAATACTTAGTGGGAATTTAATTTAATTCAATTCCCTCAGAAATAATAATAAATTTATACAACATTTCAAAAATAATTTTATTGTTATTGAATTTCGTGTGCATTTGTATCAACGGCCTACTGCAAAATGCTAATATGATTTTAAATTCTCATGTGTTCCTGTTGCTATATTTAATGTAAATCTTTTATCATATCGTCTCTATTTTTATTGCGCTTCAATCGTTTTATAAAATAAATCGTTGTGAAATCTATTTCTTTATTTTCCCAGCAATGTCATTTTTCTTTCAAAATAAAAACTATTGTAATGATCATTTCGAATTACTTTTCCGGCAATTGAAATAACTACTTTTGGATTATAATTGGCATTATTAAAATGTATTAAATATAACATTTAGCAGTTGTTTCTTAAATTTGCCAGGTATTACTGTTAGTTGACACGTGGATATGCTGTGCTTCATATAACTTTGTTTGAAATACAAATTTACATGGGATATAATAATTTTTTTCTGCACGGAAATATTTGCTTGTTGGAACATAAGTGGACATGTCCGTAAATTTATTTGCATTTTGACTTAAAATATTTATATCATTTTCTTTCTTTAATTACATTTTTGATATCTTTGTCACATTATTCCAATCAGTTAAAAGCTCAGAGGACTAACTAAAGAAGTTTCAACATGGCGGCTATTTACAGATAAAGAGCCAATAAGAAGTTTGAGTGTTGATTTATCACAAATTTTAAAGTCTAACATCAGTCCTAACACTATCTCGAATAGTCAGTAGTTGATCATCATTCATTTCATCTTATTTCATTCATATAGAACGAAAAAGGAAATGATTGGAACATTGGTATAGATGAGGACGACAATAAGATGATGGAAAAGTGCAAATGTTTGAGCGAGATGGATTATTCATAGTGTGAATAAGAAAGGGAAAGCACATGTATCGTCTATCATGTCTGTCGCATACCGTTTGTACGAGGTTATGTGAGGCAAACAATACGCGTGTCGTTTGTGTGCGCGGCAGGCGGCGCCGTCGTCGGACTGCTCGGGCGACGAGAGCGGCTCGATCACCACCAACCGAGCCAATCTCTTCGACCACCGCGCCTCCTTTAAGTCCAACCTCTCTGACACTGACGTCATGTTTCTCAATGTAAGTCCTAGTGCGTGTTGTGTATAGCTTCACCCATACATATACTAGAAAGGCAGTGCTGAATTTGTTATTCACACTGAATTTTTTTTTGCCAAAAGTCACCTACGATTACATTTTTTAAAAAAAGAGAATGAATATTTTAGTTTTGTGTTTAGTGACAGTAAATAGGCAATTCGTGCACAAAAGATCCAGAATGGTTGACGTGCGACCGGTGCTGCAGCACTGGACCTATTCTTAGAGAAGATAATCAGACTATTCATTAGTAATATACAATTAAGTAATATGCAATGCGTATGATTACAGTCTGGTGACCTATATGCTCGTTTGACGCTTTTTATAAAAGAGACATACGCAAAAGTGAAGTTAGCCACTTATGTTGGTTAGATGATTTACGTGATTCAGACACTGCCTTTGTGGTATATTTGGGCTTATGTAGTTATTGTGAGTGACTGTGCTTTTGTGGTTTGACAAATGGCCACTTGGTATTGGAACAGGTTTTATTCAAAATTTCTCTGCGGAGGCTATTTGTCCCGGCTGTAGTTGCATGGTATAACCAATTACCATCGTAGGTATCTAGGCGACTATCTATATATACCTGTGGTCTGTAATTTGAAATGTACCAATAATATATCTAATATAACCCTTAAATGTGCTCCCAAGATATGTTAAAATAATATAACAAGTAAGTAATATAAGTATGTCGTACCTTTACCAATTTACATCTTGTGTTAAGAAACATATTTGTAAACATGTAAGATATCGAATAAAATCTTATTAACTCATTAATCATGTGTCAAACCTAATATTTCTTTTAATAATTGCCAGTAAATATAACACGTTTTTAGATCTTATTGTTGAACTTCTAAGAGATGACAAATTTCTTTAGTACTTACGTGCTTAGTTCGAGTTACAAATGTTCATGGTCAATTAAATTATTAAAACCTGTTTCGGTCGATCCATTTGATTTCTGGATTAAAAGACAAACTTTACAATAAACAGATTGGTAGTTGATGTGTTGAATCGTCGAGTGTGAAGTGGTGACAAGGCAGTTTGTGTATGTAGGGCGGGCGCGTCGCGGGGCTGGGCGCGGGCGGCGCAGGCAAGCCGCGCGCGGCCAGCGTGTTCTCGTCCAAGTCGTCGGTGAGCTACCGCCGGCCGGTGGGGGTGCCCGCCACCTCCCCGCTCACCTCGCCCGACACAGCGCGGACATATCTCTACCAAGGGCTTATTGGTAACATTACCACTATCCTATTACTTTTGCTAATACCAATATTTTACCAATAATTTTATGAAGTACTTATGGCTCGTGGCTCGTGTTAACCAACCTGTTTACAATATAAGCAAGCATATTATGTTACAAAGTGAATAGAGATTTGTGTTTGAATTTGTGTTCGATGCTTAATGCGTCAGGTACCTATCTACCATAATTTTTACTTTACAGGCAAAGAAAGATCGAATTTATGGGACCAAATGCAATTCTGGGAAGACGCATTTCTTGATGCTGTGAGTCAGGAACGTGACATGATCGGTATGGATCAGGGTGCGAATGAAATGATGGAGAGATACAAATGTTTGAGCGAGACGGAGCGGAAACGTCTGGAGCACGAGGAGGATAGACTTCTGTCCACGGCCCTTTACAATTTGACAGCAGCTTTGGTATTATTTGAGGTAGATGCCGATATAGTCCGGAATAAAGTGCGGCGGCTGCTTGCCAAGAGCCACATCGGACTTGTATATAGTCAAGAAGTCAATCACTTATTGGACGATGTACACACGTTGGTAAGTAGATACTGTCTACTATGTATTAATGTATACAGGGTGGTAATTGTGCTGTCTGATATTTCTAGCCCTCTCGTAGAGACTTTTGATCCTTAAAAGTCGGATCGAATGATACAAAAAAAAGTCTTGCTAAATATTAGAGTTTTCTTGCAGTAAATAGGTTCTATTCAAATTATTTAATAGTGCAATAGTCTCCTATATAGTACATATATCCAATATAGTATCTCCTAAAATATTTATCTGTAAATATAGTTTAAGACGGTTAGTTATCAAAACTAATGCGATCGCTGAATAATATATAAATATGGTTCGCAAACGAATCGAAAACGAAAGTTATTTTTGAGTGCATGAAAAGAAATTAGCATCATTTATCGCAACAAAATATTAAAAATAATTTCGTTATGTCATAGTATAAATAGAGAAGTAAGGTAACTTCATACAAACGCACCGAGCGCGGTTTGTATGTGAGCGCGCCCGTACGTATGGCCGTCGCACGCACACACTGACAACATTTATAGGAGGTTATATGGAGCGCCAGTCGGGGTCGGAGCTGCGCCGTACGCAAAACCGCGCAAGATTCGCGCCTGCGCTGACGTTCGTTAATAATTTGAACATTTAGGTACCTACCTACGTCGTATATAACTACAAATTCGTTAAAGATGGCTACAAAGTCGACTAGCCATAAAAAACATTGCAGTGTTCATGGATGTCTCAATAACAATTTGTCGGATACCCTAACCATTCGGCCACCGACACTCCTAATAATCACATGATAAGTGTGTAAATTAAAAAGTATTAAAAATAGTTTAGTGTAAAAAATAATATATAATAGGTACTTAATAAAAATATATTTTCATAATAATTTAGATTACTTGAATAAATATTATGATTCAGTAAAGCTACGTTTTAATTAATCTTATTCCTATTTAGACCGTAATTTTTCAAATCACTAAACAGATAACATGAAGTAGGTTTTATCAGATGGTAGGAGTCCGCCTGGGTGAGGACCACTGCCTTATCTATTTCTGCCGCCAAGCAACAATGCTTGCATTGTTGTGTTTTGTGTTCCGGTTTGAAGGACAACGCACCTGCGATTCTGCATTTTTGTTGCCAACAGCTTGAATGCGTGAATCGTGGATGTTATGGGCGACAGTTACCGCTCACCATCAGGTGGGCTGTCTGCTCGTTTGTCACTGAGTAAGCATGCATTAAAATGTAGGTAATGAAAAAATTGCAGTCACTCCTGGTGTATGTACAAAAATAATTATTTTTATTCTTTTTAGATTTCCACACCCAAAGGGTAAAAACGGGACCCTATTACTAAGACTCCGGTGTCCGTCTGTCACCAAGGGCTGTAGGTATCTCATGAACCGTGGTAGCTAGACAGTTAAAATTGTCACAAATGATGTATTTCTGTTGGCGCTATAACAACAAATAATAAAAACAGAATAAAATAAATATCTATGGGGGGCTCCCATACAACAAACGTGATTGTGTGTCGTTTTTGGTACGGAACCCTTCGTGACCGAGTCCGACTCGCACTTGGCCGGCTTTTTGTTACAGATCCCTAACACTTACCCTACTTAATTTTGTATTTTGTACCTTACTTAATTTTGTATAATAGAGATTGACTAAGTATTTTTGACGGTTGAATAAACTATTAAGCGACAGCCCTACGTGTTTAGGCTATTATCTCCCGCTCGGGGCTTGAGTTCTCCTACTTCTCTATTTATACTATGGTTATGTGTTCGATAGACGACGGTATTCAGATTTTTTCTTGATCCTGGATCGTATTTATCAGAAATAAAAAGTAAAAACCCGGGCGGTAATGGTTTTTTATACAATTTTAGCTCCTTGATTTTCAGGTACGTAATGAATTTTAAGACAAATTTACGTCCAGGATTTTTTTACAGGGGAAACAAACGTTTACAAAGCAAATATAGTATAAAGAATATTTGGCAGTGCAGTGTCGCCTCGTTGCAGCGAATCGTTATTAACAGTTGGGTATTTATGTGTCAGCACGGCAACGACATCGAGCTGAAGCCGCTGGGGTCGCGGCTGCTGCGGCGCGCCTCGTTCACGGTGCACGAGGGCGACGCCGCCGGCGACCTGCGCTTCATGGAGGTGCGCGACGACGGACTCGTGCTGCGCTCCACACAAGGTCTCCTACCAATCATAATACTCTAGTTTCTCATAGTGGTTAATTGTGCTTTAGCGGCCATTAAGGGAGTGATACTAGTCCCCCAGAAAAGTCTAGACCTAGAGTAGTGTAAATAGGGGTAGATGGTTTGTAGAAAAGCGAAGAATATTAAGTTTTTTTATTTCATTTGAATTATTCATAATAAAATGAGATACATAACTTAATATAGTAGTGCTTAAAATCAACATCAGCACCTTTTTAACAGATAAGTGAAAAAGGTGGGCAGGCCACATCTGCCGAGTCAACGATGGTAGATGGGGAGGGAAGTGTTAGAATACAGTGGAGTTCACTATGGGACGACGAAGTGTAGGGCGCCTATTCCCTAAATGGATCGACGACCTCAAAAAAGTGGCTGGTAGTGATTGGATGCGGAAAGCGGAAAATCGCGTATGGTGGCTTTGGGAAAGGCCTATATCCAGCAGTGGGTAGATACAGGCTGATAATGATGAAGTAAAAACGAAAGAGTTTGGGCAATAGAGGGGGCTCGAATTACAAAGCAAGCATTTCAAAAAATGCATTTTTAAATCTTTGTATATTGTTTGTACCAAAAACATGACACTGAGTGACGAGACATTGACGCCATCAATCTATTTATGTATAGTCCTATCCGATACGAGTGAGTGAGTGAGATACGATCCGAGAAGAGTGGATTCCGTTTGCCTGTTCGACTTTATATAGATATTGGGCTATGCACTACACAATATAAGATACTTTTATTCCACAAATATTTAGACTTTCTATATGAAAATGAAAAATTAATCAACTGAAATTGCGAACTGCGCAATAAACACGCAATCGAAATCACAGGTAACAGTCAGTATTTAATATTTTCAGGTACCATTGTGGAGAGATGGTGGTACGAGAGACTAGTGAATATGACGTACAGTCCGAAAATACGAGTATTGTGCCTTTGGAGGAAGAATGGTGGTCAGACGCAACTACATAAATATTATACTAAGAAGGTATTACTCCATATATTACTCAATAAATATATTAAATAAATATTTTTGGACAAATTACATAGCGTCATCTAGTCCCAAACTAAGCAAAGCTATTGGTACTAAATAACAGATGAATATACTTAAAAACTTTTTTTTTTTTGTAAGTACATACATATAATACAAAGAAAACACCCAGACCAAGACAAACAGAATGCACACAAATGTTTGTCCTGTGCGGGAATCGAATTCGCGACCTCGGAGTTAACGTAGCCATTTGCTAACCATTCGACCACCGGGCTCGCCATTTCGTTGATCATGTTGAATTGTTTTTTTTTTTCAACACGTATAAAATAATAAACATGAATGTTACAGTGCAAAGCACTATACTACTGCATCAAGGAGGCGATGGAGAAAAGTGGACGGCGGCAGGATGCGGCGGAGTTGGGCGGCGAGTTCCCCATACAGGACTGCGCCACCGGCGAGGGCGGCCTCATACAGGTAACGTGCACGTAGAACAGGCTCTGGGTGGAAGTAGTAGGCGGGGCGATCTCGTACACGTGCAGACCTGTGCACGTAAAACAGGCTCTTGATAGTAGGAGAAGTAGTCTCAATCACGTGCAGACTTCGAATACACAGTGGGTAAGAGTAGCAGGTGAGTGCAATCTTCGCAGACATCGAACTGGCGCTGAAGGAGAAGGGTAACCGAGGATAGATTAAGACAAGCAACAAAGACACCAAGCGGGCGGTTGAAGAGACCTGTTACCGAGGGTAACATGCTGACAACGAGGACATTTCAGGTACGCAAAGGATGACAACGATAACTTAGTGAAAATCCATTAGTGGAGATATTGAGACAGTGGAGAAAAATAGTAACCGAAGGGAGGCTCGTGCAGGTAACGGGAACCTATCGAGCGAGCAGTGAAGAAGAATGCTAATAGACGGTAAAGTCATACAGGCAACATCACACGGACCGTAGAGGAGAACGGTAACCAGAAAGTAGTGTAACACCGGGAAATATGAAACATCAAGTCACCTCATGGTAGGCTCATTTAGATGATGTGAAAGCATCAAGCGGGCGGTGGAGAAGAACGGTAACTGAGCGTAGGTTCATACTGAGAATGTGTAGACATCGAACGGGCAGTGGAGGAAAATGGTAACCGATGGTATACTCAACGTGAATGACATCGTGGAACTCGCATTGATATATATATACTCGTATGTCTAAATACATACATAACCTATACATTATGTATAGGTTACCTTGTCCACATAAAGTGAGCAACCTCGCGAGGCAAATGCACGGTTGGGTTATACGGAATTTACGGTTTTCCGTCAGGAGGAATTTCACATGGAGCAATCTATGCATAGAAATTTATCTCCCAATATCAAACGAGGCGCTCGTATTATTTGTTTCAGTTTTGCCTCGCGCGGGTGCTTGTTTTTGTTGCTAATCTTATGATCAATAAACAATATAATGCTATTGCGATGTGACAATTTGAATATTTATATTATTATTAATATATTATAATGCGTATCCCATATCCCATTTAATGGTAGTGACTTTCATTTTTGAAGGTGTGCATGGAAGGCGTCGGTCTTCTGTTTCACCACAGCAAGGTATGTTTCCACGCTTTTACTGTTTTTAACTTTTTGTCAGCTTATTTATGTTATTTTGCAATGATATACCAAAATGCAGTTATGAAACTTACCTTCTTTAAAACTTAAAGATTTCGAATATTTATTATGAAGTTGTGAACTTTTGGTATAGCCATTGTGTCGTTATAATATCAGGTAAGGTGTCTGTCAGTGTCCTCGCTTTTTGATGATCGATATGGTCGAGCGACACGTGTAGAGTGACGTACGGCGGTACCGTGTACGGCAGTCTACTGCGGACAGCGTCCCGCTCTGGGCAATGCTTCATTGTCTCAATATTGTGTCGGTGCCGTTAGCGCGTTGTTAAACATTAACGAAGCTTCCTCATCCAACGGTGACAAGACAGTGGTACTGATATCAACACTCAGGGGAATCATTCTGTAACTTGCAGTTCTGAACTCATTTCTGCTGCTCGCAATGCAGCCTGAGTCTTGATCTGTCGATCGATACCCAATCGATTAGACTCATTACTAGTTGGTCTATAAAGCCTGTTATTTACATACACCTAAAATACTCGGATGCAAGGACCACTCAAATTTTCCTATTTCGATTTCTCTCGACATTTTTACAATTATCTAAATATATATTTCACATATCTCTATTTGTTTTATTTCGTTTGTAATATCGTGTACAAGCGATTTTGCATTTTCTAATTATTTTAATTACAAAGTATAGCTTATTAATATATCGATCTAAGATCCAGTATTTTGCCCTTCAATATCTTTCTATTACTAATTCGATGTAATAGCTTAGATTTTTTTTTACATTTTAAGGTAACCGTTGTCCATCTGATTTACGTATACCTACTCCATACAATTTGTGCATGTGCTATTTGTCTGCAATACCCGTAACCGCTGGAGTGCGTGGGCGCCCGAGTCGGAGCGCCGCTCCGCTAGGAACTTTTGAGATGGTCCTTGGCACGCGCTCGGCCGCCCTCAACTAATCTCTTCTTTTTGTCTGTTCTACTCTTTCTGGATACGCCGAACCCGCTGCGCTAAAGGATTTCGAGGTACAAAGTGGTTCATTCACTAGTAATGGCGACCTTTACGACCTTTATGATCTCTGGCACGGTCACCGCGAGACACGCTGTTAGCGATGATCGTTCGAGGTCGTAGGGCTTTACTTGTAGTTTTGAGGCTTACCGATTGTTTTTAGCCGTTGTTAGCGTTGTATTAGTTCTCCCGAGTGCGGCGAGCGCCGAAGCGCGCGGTCGTGCATGCACATAGACGCCCTTTGTTTATTATCTGTTTATATTATCGCACCCGACAGCTTGCATACGTTATCGTGGATCGTCCGGCGAGCGGTCTCGATATTTCGCTCTCGCACATTGTGCCGAGATTTAGTTACGCCCCTTATCACCCGGAACCGAGCGACCGTCACGTCAGCGCTAAAGCTTAAACGGACGCGAGACTAGAGGTCAGTCGTAGAGCATTCGCCATCTCACAAGTTCTGGTGCGGCCCTGGGCCAGTCGCGCACGCCCGTCCCTGCACCACCCGCACCGCACCGCATCGCGCCAGCCGCCTCGCGCTGCACCACCGACCCGCTCCCGCTCCCGCTCCCGCTGCGCCCGGCGTCTCTCGCCTCGCCGCCCACCTAGTCCACGTCCCACTCATTACTACCCTTCACTTTGTCAACTACAGAAATTCAACATTCAAAAGCGATCATTCTAAATAATATGTTTGTTCCGCGGCCTACGTAGATGGCCGTGTTGAATTTTTGTCGTTGCTGAAAACAGGTGTGCGATTAAATATGCCTCCACCAAAACCGTAGTTCCGCTTTAGTATTAAGAACACAATTTATTGTGCTGAAAATGAACCCTCGCATCGCCTAGTATCGCATGATTGCATGAAGCATGTAGTTGTAGACTTGTAGGTATGTTTAGAACGCTTGTATAATTTTTCGGTCTACAAATTTTGAACTAGGCAGAATGATTAGTGCTGTGACTTTGTGTGATAAACTTTAAAATAGTTGCCGTAGGTATGTGTAATTACTGTTAAGTAAATATAAATATTCGTTCTATTTCATTCACACTATATTGAGTTAACAGTATTCAGTATTGTCTTAACATATTTGAATAGTAGTTACTACAAGAATTTATGTAGGTAACTGTTATTAGGTTACGATATTATCTATGTACAAAATACAATGGACCCAAGAAATACTAATTATGTAAATGAATATTATTAGGAACAGTAATTTAGCGCACCTATGAACAGGAATATTTTAGAAATTTCTGTAAGTAAGTAAGACTATTTACACGAAAGCATCGGTGTAACTAAGGGCTATTTTTACGAGCGAGGCATCTTGCAGATGTATATTATTCAGGTTACAAGTGTATAATGTGTATTTTATTTGCGCAATTTACACCTGTACATATCGTGCTGACCTGATCTGTCAAATTTACCAGAATATGTTGCTTCAATCGTTATTAAGTACTGCTACAATATTGCAAGTGTTAAATTTGTATGTTTCAGTTCTTTGTGCGGCTCGATCATATTCGAAAATGCTTCACACAGAACGGCGGTATCTTCGTTTTAGAAGAATTTAGTGAGTATATACAAATTATATGCATGTCAATGGCTAATAAACATTTTAAACATGCCACTTCAGCTAAAGTACAAATGTCTCATACAATACAACCAATTTCAACCAGTCTCGTCGCCAACTTTACCCCGTCACCTTCGCCGTTCATACACACATATTTGCACCATGCACAAAGTCAGTTGTTTATCTAAAGTAGTAATAGTCATTAAAAACGCGATGTTTTTATAGAACGAATGTGACCCGGTTTCCAACTGTAATTTATGGTCAATAATGTCAATATTAAGTTTTTAAGTGATTCTAATCTAAGCTCAATTTTCACCTATTCACTATACGTATCATCGTATTGTGAAAACTGGGTATGCTATCTAATTAATCTTGTGAAATTATACTGGCAATCCCATCTAAATCCGATTATTTTTTTCCTTAACCGTCCGCACTCTCCGTTCTCTACGAGTATGTTGAAAAGAAAGTGAATTTCTTTGTGGATCGAGGTGAATTGGTAGTGTGATTTAACAAGAAATTAGCTAGAATTCCCAATTTTCACCTAATAATTTCTTTTTTCAGATCCAAAAACCAGACAAATAATACAAAGGAAGTACAAATCTATAATGGTAAGTATATCTCAAGGATTAATGGTTGTGTTGTTATTTTTATTTTTATTTTTGTTTGTTTTATTTACCTACTGTCGTGTCTTATGTTGTAGGCTGAGAAAGTAGTGCTTGACCTTCACCGATACTTCTCCATATATCTTTCTCGGTATTTAGTCGAGACCAATGGAATCAAACAGTATTATGCACCTTACGTTTCATGACCCCTTCAGATGTATGTACACTTTTAATTTGTGATTTCATTTTTGCATGCTCTTTTTACCTAACGCTTCCAAAGCTCTTATCATCAAATGTACACAAATTACTTACAATATTTTTATTTTAAATATCTGTGTGTCATGTTTTAATTAAATATGTAGATAGAATTATAACAATACATTGTGATATAATGGCAGGTTATTGCAATTTTAACGTTTTTTATCGATCATTAGGTTTTTAATCTCAAGAAGTTTGCAATAATTTGTTTAAACCCGTGTATCACATGTCGGTTTTCAATACAGTTACGAGAAAACAGATAAATAAGTAAAGCTTACGTGTACGCACTTTGTAGACTTATTGTAAGCCGCCAATTATTCTTTTATTTAGAATATTTCGACAGACATAAGTATATTTTTGTGCCTTGATCACATAGAACAGAATCCGATGTGATCAAAGAACAAAAATGTGTTAAGCTAGGTAGACGAGATAAGGGATATGAATTCTTCAGACATACGTTTTTAGAAATATCTTATTTCATTAATCTTTCAATACTTAGAATCAAATAATGTTCAAGCTGACATTAGCTTCCCATAAAAACTCACGAAAGTGAACTAACCCACAATATAGATCGGACTTTATTCTACGGATGAGTCGATTTAGTCTTTGCTAATAGGTACGTCTTTTTAAATTAGGTTAAAAATGTAAGAAAAATATACGATACCCTTGTAGTGCGAAAATATATTAACGCTTTTTAGGGTTCCGAACCTCAAAAGGAAAAACGGAACCCTTATAAGATCACTTTGTTGTCCGTCTGTCTGTCTGTCTGTCTGTCTGTCAAGAATTTCTATGTCGAGAATGCGTGGAGGTATCAAGCTGAAATTTGAACTGTATACTCAGGTCTACGGTCCCATGAAGCTAAAAAAAAATCAAACTGCTAAGTTTACGTAAAAAAAAGTTACGGCCGTTTATTCAGCAAAAAACGCATATTTCGACACACTCAAGGGAATCAAAACCTATAGGGTACTTCCCGTTGACCTAGAACTATGAAATTTGGCAAGTAACATCGTTATAGACTACAAGTACAGGAATAAATCTCAAAACTATACATTTGTAAATAGATCTTAAAAAATAGGGGTCTATATTTTTTATAGGGTGTCGAAATTTCAAATTGAAGCTACTAGTTCAAATGGGGTATCATATGAAAGGGCTTGATGTACACATTGCAAAATATATTTTATTTATTTTTTTCGACGCATTATTTATAATGAAAAATATCAAATTTAATAATGATACTACGTACCTACGGAACCCTCGGTGGGCGAGTCCGACTCGCACTTGTCCGGTTTTTTTTATTAATACGCAGTTCTTTGGGAATTGGTATTTTCTGCCAACTGTATTGAAAACATTTTTTTGTTTTATTATTATAAATTTCCAAGATTCATAATATTTACTTATACCTATCTGTATAAGGAGAGCAACGAGTAATCTAGATTTAATTTTTTTAAAGTTATTAATTATAAGTAATTTAATCATTTGTTTTAACAATCTTTTAATATTTGAAAATCTTTCACGATCTTTACCTATTACTTTTCACATGTTTCATTGAATATTTTTCGAAGCTTGCTAAGCTTATGTATTTTTTAAATTCATGCTTGCTTGATTTAGCATAATTCAAAATGTCTAAATTATAACGGAGAATTGGGAAACGCCTACATTCAGCAGTGGGTAGATACAGGCTGATAATGTTGATATTTAATGATTAAAAGTTACGATACACTCCTAAATAGCAACTGTATTATATTATACTTTTTGTATTTACTAAACTGTACTAATATTATACTATGTGGATTTGCCTGGATAGTAAATTGCATTATTTTTCAAATCATACCAAATAGATGACACATTATAATTTATAACATTTTTAATAAACACGAAACCATGTTTGCCAGATTTTTCTGATGAAAAGTTTTTTTGACGGGTTATGAGTGTTGACTGTAACTATCACTGTTACCAATTACTGTGTCTCAAAGTAATTGTTGTCTAAATTTGACTTCAAAACTAAACAATTAAAATATACCAATCAAATAAAAATGTATACCATTGGTGGCGTTTATATTTCAGGCTGATCAGATATGCTACGCGGTACTATGCGTGTTCTCGTACTTCGCCGCGGGCCACGAGCAGAAGAAGGCGATCCTAGAGCAGGCGGCGCGCGTGCCGGCCGTCACCTCCGGACGACTTGCGCCCGTCTCGCCCGCACGCGAGGCACTCTCTGACTCAGAGGTTTCGCATAAAAGCAAAACCAGTCCAATGGTGCGATTCTAAATGCATATTCACTAAACATTTGCTACACAACATCTTACTCAACTTAAAATCCCGCTACATGTCAAGCGACAACGCTGAATTTTTGATTACCAACTTTGCCTGTCCACATTTGAATTAATTTAATGTGACTAAAAGAAACGTTCACAATTTAGACATACGTATATACTTCATTTATCGTGCTAATTCTAGTAAGGTTATAAGTACCTTATGTAGGAGTGTACGCCACAGATAAACTAATAAGTATGCGGTTAAAAACTTTTGCACTATTCATCTCCGCCTAACGACAGCTTAGAATATTAGGTTTAATGTGTTATCACTTCTAGCCGGAGGATTTCATGTTGTCTTGAAATTTTGATCCGTACATACCAAAAAAAAAAATGGCTAAGTTTTCAAACACAAAAGACACATCGACACACGATGCTTTAATTTATATTAAAAAAATATATAATCAATAAAGAATTTGTATGCAATTCATTGAAAATCTAGAAATTCGAGAATATCATTGCGTTACGTTGAACAGGTCGAAAAGCGGTCCCCAGTGAGTCGGGCGGGGGAAGCGAGGGCATCGTTCGCAAAAGGCGAAGGCGCTGCCGTTTCGGATTCGCGGGAAATATCAGAGCGGCAGGCGCGCGTTCTCCCCGAGAGGCCGCGGGAGCCTCCCGACCGGCCGCCGGAGCCGAGCGCGGCGCCGCCGCACGCCGGCCTCGTGCGCAGCGGCAGCGCGCCGCCGCGCCGCCCGCCGCCGCCCGCGCCGCTCGCCGCCGCCTCGCCCGCCTCCCCCGCCTCCCCCGCTGCCGGCTCCCCCGCCGCCTCCCCCGGCGCCGCTCCGCCGCAGCGGCTGGCGCGTGCCTACTCGCATGCTGTGCCGCCACGACCGCACGACCCACCTGTCGTTAGTACCGTCTTTTTTTCAATGGCGTACAAGGCACCGTTTTGCTCATTTTGACAACTAAATCGTTTATATGAAAAAAGTACTAATTTCGTTGACCTTGAGTGTCCATGATACACTCAAATTCCGAGGACATTAAATCTGTAATAGTGCATCAAGCCCAATATCTTTTCTTTCTTCTTTCATATAATCAGATGTTTTCGAATGTAATAATGATTCGAGGTAACTATAATATATGGAACTTTACTGACTGTATCCACTCCGACTTATATTTAAAAACGCAATTTCTATTTGTTTATACTTACCACTAATGTTCATTGATACTTGATTTGTGGAAGTTAACGAGTTGGTCGTGTGCAGGTCCCGCCGCGCAGCGCGGTGCGCGCGCCGGGCGCGCCGCCCGCCCTCCCGCCGCGCCAGTTGTCCGCCGCCGCAGACCTCAGCGGACCACACAAGTACGTACTGCCAACACACACAAACCTTATATTAGGTTGGGGAAAAAGTCTTTTCGTATTTTATATGAAAATTCAAAACATTTTTTAATAAAGTTTATTTCCATTTAACTAAAGTATGTAGGTGCCATTTTGTTCGATAACTTTTTGCCATCTTGTAGGTAGAGACATGATCCCATTACTATAGAAATTTTGGGACTTCTGTTCAAAAAACCACGACAAGTGGTTTTGGCAGTCTTCTCGTGATGTTAACCTGACATTGCCTAAAGAATTCTGAAGAGACCGAAACAGGTGGAAATCAGAAGGTGCAAGGTCAGGACTATACGGCGGATGCATTAACACCTCCCAGTCAAACTCTCTTAATTTTTGCTGAGTGGCTAAAGATGTGTGAGGTCTAGCGTTATCATGATGAAAAATCACACCCCTTCTGTTAATTAATTCCGGCCGCTTTCTCTCAACTTTTTGCTTTAATCTCATCAGTTGTTCACAGTAGAGTTCAGAATCGATAGTCCTGCCTGGCGGTAACAGCTCATAATGAATAATGCCCTTCCAATCCCACCATACACACAGCATCACCTTGTTGCGGGTTAACCCGGGTTTTGCCAGAGTCTGTGAAGCCTGACCGGCCTTTGACCACGACCTTTTTCGCACGTTCTTGTCGTACGTGATCCACTTTTCATCACCAGTTATAAGCTTCTTCAAAAACGGTTCGCTTTCATTACGTCGTAGTAAAGAATCGCAAATGAGTACACGGTTCATTAGGTTTCTTTCAGTGAGATCGTGAGGCACCCAAATATAGAGCTTTTTAGTGTACCCAGCTTTTTTCAAATGCGCCAAAACTGTTTTGTGGTCAATTCCTAATTCTTCAGCTACGTCGTAACTACTGATATGCCGATCTTGCTCCACTTTTTCAAAAATGGCATCCATTTTATCCGTAACAGGGCGACCAGAGCGACGTGCATCTTTCACATCAAAAATTCCTGATTGAAAACGCTTAAACCAAATTTGTGCTACTCTCACAGACACTGCACTAGGTCCATAAACGACACAAATTTTTTTCGCAGCTTGCGTTGCATTTTTACCTTTTTTGTAGTAAAATTTTAAAATGAATCGAATTTCTTCATTAGAATCACTCATCTTGACAGTAAAAAAAACAAATGAAAATCACACATTTACCTAATTTGAATTTGGAATTATCTTTTTTAAAATTTAAACTTTTTAAAGATATCAAAACCTGCCAGATACAAATGGTATAACCAAAGAGATTTTATTACAAGTTCATACATACTATAATGCGAAAAGACTTTTTCCCCTACCTATTATATCATGCAATACTACCGCCAATTTTAAACGAAAGCGAAAAGAGTATGGTATTAGAATAATCCTCTGAATTTCACTTAGGCATGATCGATCGATGACAAGCGCAACATGTGGACTTCTTTCTTACTTCGTAAGAAAAAAGACAAGTCACACTCTTGATTTCTTTAATAATTTCAATGCCAAAATCTAAACTACAATATAAATGTTACAGAGCGAGTGGCAATATCGGCGGTGTAGGTGGTACAGGCGGCGTGACCGCGCGGCGAGTGAGCGGCGTGGGTGTGGCCGGCGGAGGCGGCGTGTCCGGCGGGACGAGCGCCGCGGGCGGCAGCGCGACGTTTGCCACCACTAACCCCTTCACCTCCCCGCGACACGCAGAGTTCGTCATACCGCAGCGAAACAACGTCCGTCGTTCCTCTACTGCAGATAGAAACTAGGCCCGCTTTCGCCCCTAAGAAATATTTTTTACTCCTCGTTAGAGAATGTGATATTTATGCGCGTATTGTCTATTTATAACCACCTACCGTGGAACCGATAGGTCCACGCCGTGACCCAGTAGTGACTGCGTCCTTGTCGTTGTAAAGAAATTGTGGATAGGTATGACAAAAAAATACTTGATCGTTTTACCACTAGAAACTATTTGTAAATTATTTTATGCTGTGATCGTAACGTAGTTACCTATTCTACAAAATTATTCTTTTCCCATTTTATAGACAACGCATACAATAATAATTAAAGCACAGATGTTAGGTAATGCATATTTTTTTATAAAATAAATGTTGCAGTTGAGTACGGAATCCAATAATATAGTCCGTGTTTCATCAGTGATGCTCCATACTTTGTAAAACACCGTCGATGTATCACTAATAGCGATTGAACTTGCGTTAGCTTATGAAAATCGGATAAAAATAAACGGAACATGGAGGACAAGTACCTATAAAGAACTAATGTCACAAAACTTTAGGGATTTTCGCTTCGTCTATGTCCAGCTTAAACTGGGTCTTCTGATAGTGTTATTTCAGGAACATTCTGTAAAACATCGACAATTAAAGATATGTGGCCCTACCTTAATAATGTATAGCGACGCCTCTATAAGTTAGAAAAAAAAAATCATTTGCCAGATTTAGGGATGTAAATGAAAAATTTTAAGCTATACTTGATTATTGGTTTCATCTCCAATGGCTTAAAAATTGACACTGGAAATTGCAGACGTCGAAAAGCCGGTATATCATGCAGTCTAGTATGCAATGATGTCTTGAATTTAAACTGTATACATATCATAGATGGAGAAGACGAAAATAGTGAAGTATCACTTACAGTCGAAGTACCTACTTGTAAAATTTGAGAAAGAGAAGACGAAGATATCTGTTTAAAAGACAACGTAATAAAGACAGTCTGATTTACTTTTTAACCGACTTGAAAAAAGGAGGAGGTTCTCAATTCGACTGAATTTTTTTTTGTATGTATGTTATTTGATATCTTCGCGAATTCTGAACCGATTTTCAAAATTCTTTTTTTATTTGAAAGGGTATGATTGCAAGGTGGTCCCATATTCACCAAGTCAGGATCTGATGATGGGATCCCAGGGAAATCAAGGGAAACTCTTAAATTTTATAAGCACGTATGGTCAAAATCATTTTTTTTATTTGAAAGGGTATGATTGCGAGGTGGTCCCATATTCACCAAGTCAGGGTCTGGTGAATGGATCCCAGAAAAATCGATGGAAACCCTTAAATTTGCCCTGTTGCCAGCTGAAGTCGGGTTTTTATTTTTTCTAAAAAATCATTATTCTATTTATAAAGCAATTAAACTGGTTTAGTTTGATTTCCTATTTTGTATCTCTCTGTTAACTTAAACATTTCATCTGGATTCCTCAAGATATAACATCTTCAGTCTCGATACTCTCCAGACCAGATAGATAGTTTTTAAAATTTCACGAATTATTTACGGAATTTTTATTAATTTTCTCGGACTAATTATGGTTTGAGAATTAAATATCCACAAGTACTTAAAAACTCTGTTCTGAAGACTACCCGTTTCTAATTGGAATTAATCATGTTCAATAATCAAGGCACTTTCCTTTCCGTGTCTCGTTAATTTTTTCCGTCTGTTGGCAACATTATCAACCAAGGCTGCTCAATAATTTTAGATGTGAGCCATAATTTCGCATTCTTGTCAGCCGTCGGGCCCCGTGTATAGGCGTGATGTTCCAAGTCACATCGAAACGACTAATCGGGTGTCGACGATCAACCAGTGCTATTTAAATGCGTGCCTGGAATTCAGCAGCCTTGTTATAAACAACTGATGCAAAGTACGGGGACATTGAAAACTGTGTTTTGTGTAGGTACATTTGTTGATGCTTTTACTTGTAACAACGCTGTAACATTATAATAGATACCGTGTTAAAGCAATGTGTATAGTGTGGAGTTAGTTATGATAAATAAAGTATTTTTTGTTATTAAAGGTAAAATATATTTGTACCTATTAGTATTTGCGTACAGTACACGGCACTCTATTTGGCAGATTACAGAAGAAAGCCAAGACGTATAGATGCATTCGATAGTCTTATGTTATTAAGTTACCAAACTACGAACATGTCGAACAATGTTGGCGGTTTTATTGTGTCATGTCTGACTTGTTTTGTTGGAAATAAATAAACACTGTTCACATCCATCCATATTATAACTATGTTCTGACCTAACGCAACCTAATGCCAAATCTTACAGATATGAAAAATAACATCCTCCGCCACAAAACATCTGGTGTGTGCAAACGAGTGGTACCACTGAGCTGTCAAGCGTGTACCATAGACTATAAACGCTTACATTCTAAGAAACGGGTCGCGATTCCTATCTCTGTGCTGTACTTCTTCTAAATCGTTTTGCTTTATCGTTAAACTTTACAGAATTAAGTTATCTATTTATATATCTTGGAGCAATGTTTAATAACTTAATCACTAATCTATAAAATGACCAAATCTGCCATTGTTTTAATAAATTAGCAAAATATTATTGAAGTCACGTCTGTGCGAGCACTCAAATCCCTAAAACTAAAAACATTTCCCTCATAATTGCGATGACCGTATTTAAATGCCGGGTATTGTATTTTTATAGATACCTCTATCATTGCATATTTAGGTCATACACTATTCATAAAATGGTTGGTTAGTTTGGTTACATATTTTAACGGATGTTATAATCAAAATTGTTTTTATTTGCTATTCACCTAATTTATTGTATAATGCTAAATGATATAGGTACATAATTTTTGCCTCATTGTGATCTTGTAATATTTTAAGTACAAAGAGTCAGATGTTAGACATATCTTGATAGTTATATATATTTTATGTACTTAGCTTAGCATATTTTACTTTTAAATGGCGAAATTTTTGAACTGAACAAAAATCAGACTGAACCGGGCTATGTTTGAAACTTTGTAACTTGACATACACTGTTGTACTTCGTAACTGAAGAAAACACAGTTGGTACCTACTAGGTATGTAATAATAACGTCTGCCGTTAATTCGTGCTTTTGGAAATCAATTAAATCGGGAAAGTTTTCTTTATTGTTTATAATTCATAATATCATATGCAGACTAATACAATAATGTGGTCGCACTGGTATACTGTCCAGCTAGCCCCAGATCTTGTATCAGAAGCTGCGCCATAGTCCAAACACATATTTTTGGCAAATGTTGCGCTGCAACCACTTATTGTGTGGTAACAGCACGGTACGTCATTTTGCTTTTCAATAAATAATAAACAAATTATATAGATAAACCCTTGATGTATAGATATTCATATTGGTACCACATATTACATATAAAACTGTCAGGGTTATCAAAATGTTAAAGAGTTATTTTATTGCAACAATAAAAATACTTATTACTTATTTTGCATTTTTAATCAAATTGCACATTTAGACGGGTACCTACCTACTGCCAGTACCCGTCAAAATGTCTTCCTGCTCGGCGCTTCCCATTACTTTGTGTACTTACAATAGACCCGTAGCAGAAGAGTGTAATCTGGCTGGTGGTGTACCGTCCTAATGTAAGCGATTTAAAAAAAAGCATATTAATAGCTAAGGTGAAGAGGGCCCAACCTCCACCTATGATCTCAGGTCAATCGCTAAATATATCGAATAACGCATACGAGACGGATCTCGGACTCGTGCGAGTTCGATGCAACGATTACATTCAGAGTCCGAGAACAAGAGTATCCGGATACGAGCAAATTCAACGCAGAACCAAAGTTGTTAACATAGTTCTCAAAATCAGCAAACTGAAGTGGCAGACACATTAGCCGGCCCCATCTGCAGAGTAAGTGATGTGGGAAGAAAGTCCTGGAATGGAGCCGACGAATGTTCTGAGCCCCTACTCTAGATGGTCGGATGACCTCATTAGAGCGACGATATGCATAAAGCGAAGGTTAGTATGGAATATGGTGGAAAGTATTAGGGAAGACATAATCCAGCAGTGGGCAGATTCAAGTGGTTAATGATGAAGATCATCTAATGGGATGTATAAAGTAGCAAACAGTAAAACAATGGTCTGTAGTTACATAACGTTTATTTAAACCGAATATTGCCAAATCGTCATTGACACAGAATATTACCTACGCTTTTATTATAAACTTCACAATATGTACATGATACTTACTATGCTGCAAAATAATTCAACAAAGCTTTGCACAGGTATGCCAGAAATAACCTACCATGAATAAAGTGAAAAAATAACTAAGTAGGAATTAATTCTGCGGACAAAGATGGCTGCAAATATTAATACGATACATTAGCAAAATTAAACATGTTATCAGTCTAAATGCACATATAGTATTATTTTTATAAAGTAATATCACAGATTTTTAATTATAAGACAATGACGGACCGTATGCCTGTATCCTACCCGACATAGTATAAAAAAAATACGTAGGTACATACTTAGTTCTACAATGTTAGGTACAAGTAAGTATCAACTAACTGGCTAGTATGAAACTTGACAAAAATTATAAAAATATTATCTACAAAGAGCCCTTCCATGTATCAACCTGTCAGTCAGTAGAAGAGTGGATCAAGCAGATTTGTAGTTGATCTAGCTAGAGGCAGAGTTGCGGATGTCTATACATACTTAATCGTACTTACAAAAAGAATGCCATGCTTGGTAATTTAATCGCCGTAAAATGGTTTACTTTTTGTCACCTGTCGAAATGATAATTTTCTTGATTTATTCATTCAAAATTCGTAGAAAGTACTAAACAAGTGGCATAATAAGATACACAAGATATTTCTTTGATATAATTTGGTTTAACTTCCTTACTTTTGCAGTAAAATGAGTAGTCTATAGTGATCTACCGCTTGCATAATACCGTAATACTTAACGTAAGTATAACACGGTCCCGCGTAGCCGTGAATCTTTCTATTATAGCATTCGTAGTACGACGAGGAATCTTCTTATAATGTTACGGTCTACAAGCGGTTGACTATTATTAAAATGGTAATTATTTTTATAGTAAATGATGTTTAGGTAAGATAGTGATTTTTTTAATTCTGAGAAGTCAAGAACCCGTATGTTCAACAGCATGAACGATTTCTTATTCCTTTCTTTTATATTCGTTTCAAATGCAGTATGAAGTAAAATAACTTGGGAGTAAGCACCAATTACATTACTCGTGTGACATCCGAGGCCACCTGATACTTGTAGCGTATACCACTCAGGGGCTAAACACACATTGGTTCTTGTGTACTAGGTGTTCGCATTCCAGCTCTCAAATACATAATGTTCATGTAATATGCGGCTTCCCCTTGCAGAATATAATACAGTTACGATACAAATAAAAGTGGAGTCTGACGCATTTCGACTTAATCACTCGGGGTGATTTATCCTACTAGCTTGCACATACATTATGTTTCTTTAACCAAACATTTTTGGCTCAGATGCAAATAAGTTATTTCTTATGTAGATGAATTGTTTAAGTAAATTAAAAAAGGTTTTATATTATTTAAAAAATTAAAACGAAATATATTTTGCGTCAACAATTCTGTTTGCTTAATGAAAGAACCTTCGAAAAATAATGTATGAGCAAGCTACTAGAATCAATCACCATAATTTAAGCCAATTCGACCAAAGCGATTCGGATAACAGGTTTATATCCTTATGATATAACAACCAGACTACAGTTTACAGTAACAACTAGATAACATTTAATCACACTTAAAACACATAGGTACTATGTATTTAGAATTTGTACATCGAGGTATTGAGAAGAATGTTTGTAAGCCGCTACACTTGTTCACACCATCATATTTTCATGAAGGTAAACATAATCAGTCTTAGTTACATTGTAATCTTGATGACATTCACGCCAATCATATTTGTGAAATGCATCATTGTCAATCAGTTCTTGACCTGGATCGTCCTCAGGTGCAGTACAGTTCCCAAACTACTCTTAATTTTACGAACTGTCTGTAGCAGGTTCTTCGCTGTCTGTACTTTCGAGTCTATCTTCCTCTTTAGTATCTTCAATGTCCATCTACAAAGAATATAGTATAAAAGCATTAAATTGTCTGTAAAGTCGCTTTACGGACGATAATTTTACTTGATAACGTCATAAGAAAACATCGGCCGATGGAGTGGAAGAGAGATAGATGCGTCACAAGCCGAACGCTTAGGCCTGTTGTGCTTCTATATCGCTTGTTGCGCACTCTCGCTTGCACGCTCGGCTCAGGCGGAACGTGACAATGTTTTTTGTGGCGCAGGCATAGAGGGCGCAGTTTGCAAAGATCGTCAAAATTTTGCCTCTAAACCATAAAAATAAAATACCACAAGGGCTGATTATAATATGTAACTGAAAAATGAGAGTTCAGGCGTTGGTACGAGTGAAGCAGTATTCGCGACAAACGTTCGTGTTCAGAAATGTAGGGATATACAAACTGGTATGTATGTGTACATACTATTTGGTCCGAATAGTATGTATGTGTACATACTATTTGAGCCGCGAGCCGTTTATTTTACAACTGAGCCGCGGCTCAATAGCTTAAGTTCATGCGATTTGAATGTTTGAGCCGATTCAGACAGGCAATTCACGTAACATCGTTTTACATGACGATTCTACGAATCGAGATTGAGTTCTGAATGGACTGAAAATTATATACCTACTTGGTTTTATTCACTAAATAATATCAATTCTTATTGCGAGAAGAATAACATTCTTAGTTTGTTTAACTTTGGCCATATTTCGATAATCGAAGAGAAAGAAAGGAGTTGCTGCGTTGGCAGCGGGAGTGGCAGCGCGCGAACGATATTTCATGTTGCGAGCGTTAATATGGCTACGATAACCGCTTCATATCAGGTGGGCCGTGGCTTGTCTGCCACCCGACGTATAAAAAAAACACAATACAGTTGAACTTTGAAGTTTCTTATTGTGATATGAGAATACCGAATGTGATATTATGTGAGATCGAGACTGGATCGGAATTAAATTTTGACTAGGTACATTTAATTTGGCCGTGTGGTTTCCGGCAGACTAGAATAGAATCACTCCGTGTCTTCCCGTGGTTGTCGTACTACGTCGTAGGCGACTAAGGTACATTATAAAACATCGATCAGGCCTCTCCAACTCGTCTGGCCAGCGTGGGGAGTGTAGGCCAAATCCTCCTTCCGTCTAGGACAGACGAGAGAGGGTCGTGTGCCTGTAGTGGAGACTAAAATTACCTGATGATGATGATGATGATGATTACATTTAATTACAAGAATTGCTCCCGAGATCTGAGTTACAAATAGTAGAGCATTGTAGCCACTCCCGATTCGTGTCCCGCGTCGCCAACGCGTCTTTTAGCCGAACCTTTACTCAGGAAAGTCTGAATTGTTTCAATAATGACTGTTTTGTCGTCGCTTTTTATTTGTCCTGATCTACGGTAAACCAACGTAAACCAACAATGAACTGGTACAAAATCCTTACCTTGTCAGGTGTTAAACTTTCTATTTTCGTGATGCGCGGTATCCGCGAGTATGTTTTGAAGTTGCGAACAATAGCTTTCAAAAGATCCCGTTTGTGGCGGAGGCCTCTTTTTGTTAAAACCTACAAAAATTAAACAAGTAATGTAATCAGATATTTACATCTAGGCTGGTATGGCATTTTTATCCATTATAATAACAAATTTCATTGAATTATTTAATTTTAATCACCTAAGAATTCCCGATCCAGTCACCTTTCAAACAAAAACAAAACTATATCAAAATCGGTTCATCCGGTGGCAACTAAGTATAATGACACGGACAGTCAGATAGGTACACGTTAAACTTGAGGGAGACCTCTTTATTATTAGGTGGTTAAAAATACTCACATAGTCACAACCAAGATGTTCACTTTTTAATGGAAAACTTGACTTTAATTCGCTCATTGTCTCGGTTATTTTCCACTCCATCGTGATATTTTTTGGCAAGCAAATCTTTCTAGTTAACACTCTGAAATATAACAATTATGATTTAAATACAGTGGGGCGACTTTCATGAGAACATGAATTAATTATAAATCGCTATTTTGTGGCGATCGCCATGTTGAATTGAATGGCGGCTTCGATTTAATCATGCACTGTCACGAGTACGCTAATTTCATCTCAATGGGTAGACCTCAATGGATAGGTAGAAAGTGCGTCAAACAGTGGCGTAACTATACCATCAGAGTGCTGAGTGCGAGTTTTTACGTAAACAAACCGTTTAAATAGATAAGTACTCTCATGTTGTGAATTTAAATGACGCGTGTTACATATCAAAATTATATAGCTTACCCGCTCACTCTCGAAAGTACGCTCGAAGTGAGCAACCCGGCTAAATTGGATTTGTAACACGCGTCTGGTAAATTCACAACATGAGAGTACTTCTCTATTTGGTCGGTTTGTTTACGTTGACATGATCGAACGTGAATAAAAATCTCGCACTAAGCACTCTGGAGCCCGTGGCAAATACATCAGGTGGGCCCTCAGAAAATGGGACCCTCTCTAATAAAGTAACCAACACTAAAGAAGTATTTAGTACAGTAATAATCTAATATATAATTTTATTTTCAATATATTGATAGCCTATTTTTATACTAAGCTCTCGAGCCTGGCGCCCCTCTGGTCCGGGGGCCCGTGGCATTTTGCCCGCTTTGCCGCCCAGTAGTTACGCCACTGGCGTCAAATTTAACTTGCAACATTTGATTACAGGCACCGCGGTGAAACTAAATAAAAGGTTGTAAAAATCCTATACTATTAAATGAAGAATTCTAAAGGCGCCTAACAACTTAAAAGTCTACTGGCGACTATTTGCTACTAAAAATAACTTTGCAGCGATTAAATATTTTAGCAATTAGCTTCAAAATACAGGGAATTATAAAAACTAAATATAATGACTGCTACTTTAAGGTAGGTAGCCAATGTTGGTTTGGCAATATATTTTCTACTTTAGTATGTACTAAAGTAGAAAATACACACAGGTACTTGATCCTATAAATTTTCTAAATATCCTAAAAAAATGTTTATATGTAGTGGCTGTAATGAAATTCATGAACCATAACGTTTAATAACTTATGTCCAACATGTTTTAATGTAGATCAAAGTGTAGTGGGAAAGTTGATTTCAGAACTATAAAATTATTTAAAAAAATATACTACTGGAAAAAACAATAAAAAGTAGGTACCTATTAGGTATAACTTTTGTTACGGCGCTAGTAACATAAACACAATAATTATCATAGCTGTTCCACAATTTGCTGATTTAATGCCTACAAAATAAGAATGTCTGACGTAATAACCAACTAGCCTTTTGAACGGAGCATTTTCGGGAAAGTCCATAACTATAATTTTCTAGTTATCATATCTCAAAAAGTTTTTATGCTAAGTATATTATTGTGACGTCCTTTCATATCAAAATGAAGAAAAAAATAATTGGTAGGTAGCCTCGCCTCGTACCTTTTTATATTGCAAATCATATATTAGTACATATATTGATTTGCAATTTAAGTATTATGGTTTATGGTTTAAGACATTTATTTCTCAAAACAGAATACATATATTCACTTACAGAGAAATATCAGAATACATTAAAAATTTTGCAGCCGATCGCAAGGATCGAGAAACGAAGCGGTAGTATATATAAGTATTAGAGATAAATATTAAGCCACTTTATATAGATAACTATTAAACCCGCTATTCTTGTTTAAATCTGCGATGTTGAACCGGTAAGTATAGAAAAAAAATTCGCCCACATCGACTTCACAAACCGGTCTAACGATTTCGATAAAATTTGCAATATAGGGGTTTACGAGGACGAAAAAAACGATCTTGCTAGGTTTCACTGCTGGGAAAATTTATTAATATTCTCCTAAAAAGCGTCTGGAAAAGTTCGGCTGGTATTTCGGTATTTCGTTACCTATAAAGCCATTAGTCATAAAAGAGCAAAATAGCAAAAGAATATCCCATGTAGCGCGATCTATTTTAACATAGACAAAATTAACTATTGACAATAGATGGCATTACGGTTTTGGAAATAAATTTTGTATTGAAAAATGTCGAGCGAAAGTCGGTAATATAAAATGTCAACAAACTTACTGATTAATTTTAGAAAAGGCAATTTCTTTTGTGTAGAAATCTGCAAACAGGAACCCCGGGAATTTGAAACTTATTTTACCGTCCCTATTACGTCTTCCTGGTATCCAACCAAAATTTTCAATATTTTTGCATTCTATCCATACTTCTGTCCATTTATTTTCATCTGTTTTCTCCTCATCATCGTCAGAGATTATACACACATCTGAGTTGTCAGGGGATATTCCAGTTTTTGCCAGGAAGTTTTCAATATCTGTATCCATTTCAATTTCATTCGTTTTAAACTGTATATTATCACCATCAGTTTTTAAGCCAGCATTTTCGCATGATCTTGTATTCACCGTTAATCTTTTGTTTATTTCTTCAGGCTTTAACACGAACATGTTGCCTCCCAATTTAGTATTCTTATTGTTTCCCCCTAATGTTTCATCTGCTTGAGAATAAACAGATGCTATTTTAATTTGAGGTCCTTCTTCTGAAGCTGGGATTAAAAACACGTTGTCTTCATTTGGTAAAGAGGTGTCAGTGACATTACTCATGTCAATTGTTTGACTATCTTCCACTACGTAGGTAACTAAACACGATGGCTCAGGCTCGGGAGTTTTTAAAGGAGGCGAAATAGTATTTGAATTTGAAATCAATGATAGAGTTTTATTTGATTGTTTAAAACCTGCGCCAATCCGCTGCAGTCTAATTGGTGTAATTGTTTCAGCGGTAACTCTAAAGATATTGTCAGATTTGCGTATTTTTATAGGCTTTACAGTTTTTGATTTTAACGAAGGTGGACCACTCTGAACTTTTATATCAACTTTCTGTGTGTTATCTATTTCAGGTATCGGACTTTCTTTTAAATCTTTGGTGTCACTACCTAAAGATACCAGATCGCTACTTGCCAAGCCTTTAGGAGGAACAAAAGACATAGGATTATCAATGACTTTCATATTATCGACTTTATTTGTAGTAATCCAAAATCCTCTAGTGCGTTTTGGTTTAATAATTAGTGGAGAGGAACTAACTGTCTCTATTCCTAAAGACTCATCGCTCTCGTATGGTCCAATGAATACACAGTCTTCATGAACGTTAGGAATGGCATAGACTCCAAATTGCGTACGACTGTTTTTGTCTACATTTTTTTGACCTGACAATCTAGCAGTTTTACCTGACATTCTTGCAACCCGTAATGCTTGCAAAATATTCTTATATGTCACAAAAAATCCTCGTTGTGAAAACAAAATTTCATAAAAATCGTCTTCAACGGTCATTACAAACCATTTTGAAATCTCAGAAATGTTAATATTTTTATCAAGGGCCATTTCAATATTTTCAGTATCATTTTCGGCTTTCTTTGATATTTTTTCGTTATATTCGCTGCATTCTGATGACTCTGTGCTTTCAGTTTGTGGAGTTTCTATTAAATCGTTGTTTGATCGATCATCTGCATTTGTTTCAATAACTTTAGTCACAGCACCTTTCAATTCCCAGCAATATGGTAGTCCACTCAGTATGCAAAAACTATCTTTTAAATCAACAGCATTCGTGAGCAAATTTTTAACTGTTACAGGATATTTATACAAATCAGCAAATCTAATATTGTCTATATTGATACAATTTTGAAAAAAAGGATGCTTGATGTCTACAGCCATAAACATACGGAAAGGCTTATGTTTAGAAACTAAAAAATGATTTTTTCTTTCTCTGTATCTACTCAGTATGAAATTCCAAGGGTACAAAGCCAATTTATTAGCTTGCGGTGCTTGCAGACCTATTCCCCCTTTGCTACAGCTTTTTTTATAATGCTGGAAGGCATTTTCGAGCCACAATTTAAATCTTGTATCTTGATACTTTAATGTGGAGGTAACATTTTCAATATTTTCAGGTTTAGTTAATTCAGTTTCATTCATGTTTATTGCATTAGGTATAATAGTTGAAGTGGCATTATTAGTTTCTGTAGTTGTAACTAAATGATCTTCAAAGTCCATGTTAGCTGTAACACTTAACAGCCGTTTACGCAATTTATTGTCGTTTCTTTCTAATTCCCATATTTTAAGATTAGTATTAGCATAATACCCATCGCTATATTTTCTACCACTATATGGCTTTACTCTTGCACATTCATACCCTTTATTACCCTGATAATCATAGTGACTGTATTCGGAATCATTGTCAGAACCATGCGATTGTCTTTTCGACAGCAGTCGACCATATGATGATCTTTCTGATTGCTGCCGAAGTCGAGCATACGACAGTTTGTCTGGTTCCTCTTGAAATCGACTATATGAGGATCTTTCTGGGTTTTCGCGTAACCTGCCAGATGAAGGTCTTTCTGGTTGTTCACAAAGACTTACCAACTTATTGTCGTCACTTGCTTTTACATCAGACTCAGCCTTAATCTTTTCCTTAAGCTCCACAGTTTTATTCGTGTTCGAGTTATGAGATACCAAAACCGGGATAACACTGTCCACAAACTTACCCTTGCAAAAACATTTATATAAATTATGTACCATACACCAGGGTTCAATGTTTTCACAATCCAGTCTTCTATCGACTATAGTCAAAATGCAGTTTTCGTTAAGTCCTGGTTTTAATGGCATATTTTTATAAAAATCAGAATATTTTTTTGATGCTTTCCAGTTTCTTTTCTGTGATTTTAATAGTATACTTTTTTCGCCAGTCATTATCACTGTTTGGTGGAATTTTTGTTCTTCTTTAGCTAATTTTGAATTCACAGTATTACCAAAATTGTACAAATCTGGTAAAAATTCGGGACATTCGCCATCGTAACAATCCAAAGCTTTATATTTTGAAAAGTTACACTTGCACTCAAACATACAATCTATGCGGCCACAATGTCTTTTTAAATTAAGGGGGCATTCCAACGAATAGCAAACACAACCTAATGAACAGTGTAATTTATTGCATGAATTTAATTCTGTACGACGGTCTTCAGAACTTTCTGCTAATTTTATAACAGTAACATGAAGTCTATCCAATTCAGTGTACTTCTTTTTAGGTTTATCTTTAGTTAAATTATTGCTGACATTTGAATCAATGTCAGTCGCCACGCCTCTCTCATCATCAATACCGGTATACATATTATCTTGTTTCAAACTTATTTCGACACATTCAATCATATCACAAATTATGTTTTTCACTTCGGGCATAACATCTGTTTCATGATGAGCAAACAATCGCTCAGTTATTGTTGGATTGTGGGAATTAGCGTGCATAGCTTTGTCTATATCACGACGAATAAGTATACGACTTTGACCATATTTGTAAGACAGATCGAATGTTACAATAGATTCTTTATCAAATTGCACTTCGTTAGAGCCTGTGACTTTGCCAACAACTGATACTGCAAACTCTGCCCATTTTTGTGATACTGTTCCATCGATATCTCTCAAACTATTCAAAAATCCTGCGATTGTAGGATCTAAAGAGCAGCCATAAGTAGTCTGTATTTCTAAGCCCGGTTTCGGTAGGTCTATTAATTCTATGTTGCCGACATGATACTTTTGATAAGAATCATCTAAATATTTCTTCAATTGCAGTGGACCAGGTTTAAATTTAACAGATAGTGAATTTTGCAATAATCCCTTTTTAGCCCTTTTTGCTGACTTTCTGTATTTAAATTCATTTTTACGTTTACCCAAATCAACCTGGCAAATAAACTTATTTTTGCCTCCCTTACTACCACATACTCGAATGCGTTTGCCATTCCATAATACAAATTGTACAGGATGAATATTTTCGTCTGGATTAATATTCATCAACATTTCCCACCCTGACCTGGATATTGGATTGTCACATTTTAATATTGAGCTGGCTAATTTCCTTGTATTTTCAGATTTGGAAGATCCATCGATTATTTTTTTAAGCAAAATATTTTGTTGCTTTTCCAAGTCATTTGGCAAATAACTGTGTACATCCCTTTCAAATTCGTTTCGAATATCCCTTACTGTTTTTACTTTAAGTTTGTTCCTTTTCTTTGGTTCATAATATTTATCGTTCCTCGGTTGAAAAGCAGATCCATCTTTCTGCGTACTATTCAAAGTTATAGGTGCAGCTGGAACTATTTTCAGTAAGTCATAAAGGTTGTTCTTTTCGTTTTCTTGTGACTTTCTTGTTATTTTTGACGAAAATACTTTTACATCCACTTCCATTTTGGCAACGAACTGAAAAATTAAGAAAACAGCATATGATAGCAGTCATACATTGCAATTGCTGACGGCTACAACTATATATAAGGCCTATATATAAGACAGCATAAAACGTCCTTCATGAAAAATAAACACTATGATAAAAAGTGCACTTAATAATAATTAATCACCGTTTTATAACTAACTATAGGAAATAAGATATTTTCTCGTACTGGTTGAATATTGTACTCAACCCTGGTAACACATATCTACGTGATCTGTTTATGTAGTAATTTTTTGTATTTGAGTAGCCATGGCCATCAAATTGCATCAAAATCGGAGTACCTCCTGGCTCGACAGTTATCCCGACTAAATAAATATACATGATACATACATGAATAATAAGGAGCCAGGCGTACGTGGGTCAGCTCTGGCTGGCAAAGTATTCGCTATCGCCCTCTATGGGCGTTTAACCTAGTTTTTAGCGCAGTGTATGTACGATTAGTGAAGAGTGTCTCTGAATAGAATGCTTATTCATACCAATGAATAAGCGACTCTATTCAATTTGAAATTGAATAGAGTCGCTTATTCATTGGCGTGAATATTCATACCAATGAATAAGCATTCTATTCAGTTATAAGAGTTGGTGGCAAGGGAGGGGGGCGGAAGCTAAACAGTGTGGTGCTGCGGTGCTCTTACTTATACTGTATTTGGAGCTTGCGCTTTGTAGCGAAAGCTACTTTGTAAATATTTTTATTTATATTTTTACGCCCTAAAGAAAAATGGCTCTAGTTTCATCCATATTCATACATATGAATATGTTCACATTCACATTATGAATGCTCACAATGTATTGTGGGCGAATATATAAAAATACCGAATGTGACAACTAACTATATAAATATAGTTGTCACATTCGGTTGTCAACCTATTTATATTATATATTAGGTATGCTAAAGCAAACATAGCAAATAGGTTGCCCGAGTTAAAATCAAAGATATTATCGTATAAGATACTTAAACATAGTGCTTAAATGCTAAAATATGTAGTATATCTATATGTATAATAAATAAAACCTAGGGCAGGCTGATTTTTTTTGTGAATTTGATAATAATTTTAAATTTTCATTATTTTGATTGACAAAATTAAAATTTCAATTTATTAAAATAGCGATGACATTCTTGTGTATAATTTGTGCTATGCTCATTATATTGGGTCACTCATTATCATACAGGGATCGATAAGTGATCTCACTACGCTATTTTCTAAACTATACAAGATATTGAAAAAAACGAGTAAGATACTTTTTTATCACTAAGATGGTATCTATGTAGGAAACATAACGAAAACGGTTCAGTAGGTTTTGATTAATGCGCGTTAATGTGAAAATAAATAACGCACGACTAGCCGTTGACAGCGGACTGAGACATCACAATTGTTTTTTCTTAGCAATTGTGATTTAACTTAAAAACTACTCACCTAACTAATTACAATTTAATGCTCCGTTAGCTGACCTATTATGTATCAAGTTTCATCTAAATTGGATCAGCAGTGTAATAGTGAAATGTTAATTCCTACATCACAGAAATTACTAAATCGATTTTATTGCCCTCGTTTGGCAACAAAATCGGTAATATACTTAAGTCGTTAAATATTGTGTTAAGGTGCCTATGTAGAAAACTTTTTCTACATAAATACCTACCAAATATAATAGAAATCGGAGTAACAGAGCAAGATTTTACATACGCACCCTGCTAATACACTCAAAATTCAACCCCTGAAGGGATTAAATGGGGTAAAAAGGTCTGAAAATCGTCATGGGTATTGTTTTTATGGTTTATCGGGTAGCTGATTACGAAAACAACAACTATTTTATAATCCAACATGGTCAACGTGACATAAAATTCACCCTGTATGGGTGCAAAAGGGTTGAAATGTCATAATATCAATATGGGTGTTGATTCTACGGTTTTCTTGGACGTAAATTACGAAAATGGCATCGATTTGAAAATATAATACAGCGGACACGAAATTACTTAAAAGGATTTTTCAAATTTTATTCCCAAGAGGGTGAAACGGAGGTCCAAAGTTTGTATGGAGAAACGAGATTAGTTGGACTATTTTATCCTAAACTTTACACGAGTACTTCTATAGATAAATGAGTAAACACGTGTTTCAGAACTTTCCAAAATTCAACCCCTAAAAGAGGAAAATGGGGTCAAAATGTCTGAAAGTCGTCATGGGTATTGTTTTATGGTTTATCGGGTCGCTGATTACGAAACCAACAACGGTTTTAAAATTCAACGTGGCTAACCATTGTAATCACTACTTATTATAAAACAAAATCGCTGTCGTTGTCTGTCCGTCCCTATATATGCTTAAATCTTTAAAACTACGCAACGGATTTTAAAGCGTTTTTTAAATAGATAGAGTGATTCAAGAGGAAGGTTTGTATGTATAATACATGCATATTATTGTAGAGAAACACTGATAAATTTAGAGGTTTAGTAAGAGACGATATTTTTTTGCGCTTACATTGCAAACGCTGGCTAAACCCCACGAGATAAATGAAAATAATGTACTTAAAAAGATCAACAAAAAAGTCCGCGATGGTATATGTCTATCACTTAAGGATAACCCACAATAACCATTTTTTATCCTTTACATTTTACGGGAAAAAATAGCTCATTTACGAACTGATTTCTGGCCGGCCGGCGGCGCATGCCTATAAATTGCGCGTCGAAGGCCGCGCTTCGCCCTATCTATCTATCTTCTAAATATATACAAGAGAAAATCGCTGTCTCGCTCACTCACTCGCTCACTCACTCATCACGAAATCTCAAAAACTACAAGTGCTAGGAGTCTCAAATTTTGCATGGGGGTTCCTTTTAGGACGTAGGTGCTCACTAAGACGGGAATTTGGAAAATTCAACCTCTAAGGGGGTGAAACGGGCGTCCAAAGTTTGTATGGGGAAACAAGATTAGTTGGGACTATTTTATCCGAAACTTTACACGAATACTTCTATAGATAAATGAGTAAACACGTGTTTCAGAATTTTTCAAAACTCAGCCCCTAAATGGGGTGGAAAAGTCTGCAAATCGTCATGGGCATTGTTTTCATGGTTTACCTGGTCGCTGATTACAAAAACAACAACGATTTTAAAATTCAACGTGGCTAACGTGCCCATAGTCCTCTATTGGGGTGTGATGGGATTGAAATGTCTATATACCTATCAATATATGTGTCGATTTTACGGTTTTTCGGAACGCCAATCCATACTAATATCTAAATATATAAAAGGAGAAACTGACTGACTGACATATCAACGCACAGCCTAAACGGCTAAACGTAGGCACTTGAAATTTAGAAGGGACGTAGCTTAGGTACCGTAGAGGTGCACTAAGAAAGGAATTCCCGAAATTCCCACGGGAACTGGAATTAGCGGGAAAATTCTTTTGTATGAAAAATCTAAACCGCTTAAGTTAGACGCTTGAAATTTGGCATGCAGGTACCTTAGTAAACTTAAAACTTAGTTGCAACAGGATATTGCAAAATTCCCACGGGAACGGGAGTTAGCGGGAAAAAACTTTTGTATGTAAAAATCTAAATCACGTAAGATAGATGTTTTCAATCTAGCATGCATACATTCCTTAGTAAATATAAATTTTAGTTATGGCTGTATTTTGAAAAATTCCCATGGGAACGACAGTTATCTAAATATATAAAAGGAGAAACTGACTGACTGACATATCAACGCACAGCCTAAACGGCTAAACGTAGGCATTTGAAATTTGGAAGGGACGTAGCTTAGGTACCGTAGAGGTGCACTAAGAAAGGAATTCCCGAAATTCCCACGGGAACGGGAATTAGCGGGAAAATTCTTTTGTATGAAAAATCTAAACCGCTTAAGTTAGACGCTTGAAATTTGACATGCAGGTACCTTAGTAAACTTAAAACTTAGTTGCAACAGGATATTGCAAAATTCCCACGGGAACGGGAGTTAGCGGGAAAAAACTTTTGTATGTAAAAATCTAAATCACGTAAGATAGATGTTTTCAATCTAGCATGCATGCATACCTTATCTAGCATGCATGCATACCTTAGTAAATATAAATTTACCTTATCTAGCATGCATGCATCATCATCATCAGGTCATTTTAGTCTCCACTACAGGAGCACGACCCTCTCTCATCCGTCTCAGACAGAAGGAGGATTTGGCCTACACTCCCCACGTTGGCCAGACGGGTTGGGGAGGCATGCATGCATACCTTAGTAAATATAAATTTTAGTTATGGCTGTATTTTGAAAAATTCCCATGGGAACGACTGTTAGCGGGAAAAAATATTGTATAAAAAAATCTAAACTGCATAATTGTATATATAGTACAATTAAAGGTGCTACATCAAGGTGGTTGCGCTGCGTGTTAGACTTGGCTTGAATAATAAAATGATCGAATTTCACGCGAGCGAAGCCGCGGGCGAAAGCTAGTGTATTATAAAACGACGGAGTGGCTGTCTGTTACTCCAGAAATTACATGTTATTGTTATTTATTGTACCTGTAGGGCGGTTCTATTTTCGAATGTATGTATTTTTTTTTAAATATAGTTTCAATGATTTCTCCGTCAATTGTACAGCAATTTTAATAATCTTATTTGTTTGATAGAGTACACCCTCAGGTGGTTCCATATTAATCAAATTAGAATTAGAGAAAGTGTTGTAATTTATAGGCCTGAACATGGATACAGTAATTGAAGAGTTTTCTGATGTTATTGAGTTACATAATTTGCATTTGAAAGTTATCATGTGACACTGGTGAGCCGACGAGGAACGGTTAGGAGTTAGGCAATAGTGTTGAGTTTTTTTAATAAAGTTACTAATGTATTTTCGTCTAGAAGGCACTATGTCACATTATTATAATAAATAATTTTAAAAAATATTCACTAAAATAGAAATAAACTTAAAAAAAAAATAAACCAACTGAAAAATCCTGACACGAAAAAGCTAAAAATAACTACTACCTACTTCCTGAGATTTTTGAAGTCTGTGTAATTTTTTTAAAGTATGATTTATCCTTTTTAAGCTGATGTAATAAGATTTGTGTTATCCTAATAGGTTTTTAAATTTGTATTTGGCGTCAATCAGTACTAATGCGAACGCGGGCGGCGCGGCGGGAGCGGGACGGGTGTAGTAGTTATCGGGAAAGTTCTTGCATTCGTATTTAGTACAATTAAACGTGCTAAATGAAGGTGGTTGCGTCGCGTATTGGACTTGTCTTGGATAATCTAAAAAGCTCGAATTTCACGCGAGCGAAGCCGCGGACAAAAACTAGTTATTCCATATAACTTGAATTCAAGAAACTACATCCGTACGTAGTTTCGTAACGTATTGACAGAAACTTGACATAAAAACCCCCATAATGCATGTTCGTAAAAAGCTTAACAAGTTTTCTTATGCATTATATATGCCAAGTAGCTGATCGCAATGCGGTATCGACAGATTACTATAGATGTCGAATCAATCTTAAGATACAGCATCATTTTCTCGAGAAATTCTACACAAAAACAATAATGGGGGAGGCCGGGGTGCTATATTTGCAGTTACTAAAGAGTCTTGTGGATCTGCTGGATCGTGAAGATTAGGTCCTAAAACGAACGAAAGTTTATGTAAAGTTTGACATTTTAGTGGGGGGAGAGCGCGTACAAATTTTCAAAAATGTTTAAAAATCAGTCACATGGAAATGGAAATACTCGAGTGCGTCAGACATTTATAGTGTATACGCGCAATGCCTTTCTGATAACCGAGGGTTATTAATCTGACGATTAATTAGTGGAGGGTGGCTGTAAAAAGGGGTAGAAAAAAAAACAACGGGTTGCACTCCGGGAGTGCCGGTAGAAGTGAAAACTTGAACATTAACGTTGTGCATTTTTGAATATTTCGCACGAATTGTTTTATTTATCAGTATAACAGTACTATAATTTATATGGTAAAATACAATATTCATTTATTGCGCTATAGTACATAAACATAAACTATTCAAAGCAATCTCAATCGTATCGTCTTTGCTAAAGTTGGATTTTGTAGTCTCGCAGCTTGTACCTTATGAACTGTCATTTCGAAACTATTTCGAATCATTAAAATATTCAAAGAATTCTCAATCGTATCGTCTTAGCTTAAAGTTGGATTTTGTAGTCTCGTAGCTTTGTCTTACGAACTGTCAATTTCGAATCATTAAAATATTCAAAGAATTCTCAATCGTATTGTCTTTGCTTAAAGTTGAATTTTGTAGTTTCGCAGATTTATCTTACGGATTTCCGATCAGGACACGTGATCCTGACGAGAGTTCCACATTTTTTACTCAAATGTTATGTGAACTCAAAAAAGTGTTATTTTCAAATGACTGGCGATTTTGACGCTACTAAAAGCCATGACCGATTTTTGAAAATGTAAAAACAAAATATGACCTCAAAATACTCGAGCTCGTCAGATTTTTATAGGGTATCATTTAAGCTATCGCCAATTTAATTAGTTTTGTGTTTCTTAACTAATAGGGTTTGCCCGCAAAATAATAGATTTGTCACCAAAATGTAGTCACCAAACAATATAAAATCGATTCCACAATAAATCACCTAAAATCATGGAGATATAGGGTCTATATAGTACCAAATAAATGTTTTTGTATGTATTACATTGACAATTATTAATAATTAAGCTTACTTGGCACCACATCATTCATCATCTGGGTTGACGGAGCTCCGCGATGCGGAGCTCCTATTTCCGATGACAGGACACAAGAAAACGCTAACCTAACCAAAAATCAAATCAAAATTAATTTTATCGATATTACACTTTTGGTTTCTTTATGTAAACCTTACTTACTCGATTACTTGAAGAAACTTTATGTTAGGTTTAGACTGTACCACACGATAAAAAGAAATAACAAAAATTAAAAAAAAGCAACAAAAAAAATTGTTTAGAGTTAGTCATTTATATATACTGTTAATAATAGAGTTAGTGTACGTGTGTCGAATACATTTTATTAATGTACATTTATTTTTATTTTTTTCCCCTAAACCTTTTGTACGAGCTAAAGGTGTCAACCCTATGAGAACAACTTTTGCAGATCATAAACAGCTTTCTCTGTTCCGTTTCTTTACGATTGTGCGCATTTCTCCACAAGCATGCGATGTATCTAGTTCGCAATAAATGTTTGCTCTCCACTCTTTGTTGATGATTTAGCTACATCTCCCCATTAAAATCGCCAATTATATTTTTTCCGTAATCCATAAAGGATTTCGTTCACAATTAAAAAAAAAATAATCACGCTCGAGTAGTTCGTGGTGACGTTGAGCCCATTTCTTTATGTCACGCTCAAATCGTCAGATTATTGAAATATACACTTTTCTCCGTGTACTTAACTTATCTTAAGTTTTTCTGAGGATCATTTTTTTTACTTATCTGATCGGCTGCCCTTAACGCACGACCCTATATTAAGGTTTCATATATGGTAGGGCTACATTACAAGGTGTAAGGTTTCTCCCTATAATGATTTCTTGACGCGCTCGAGTAACGCACAAAATCCCCGCTTGTATTTAAAGCACAGAATAGGTGTATACGTGCTCTAAGTAACATCAAACAGACGGACTCATGTAGGCCTTATTTTATTAAGTTAAAAATATTGATGATGACTTCCATCCTTCCTACTAATATTCTATATGCGAAAGTTTGTGAGTATGTGTGGATGGACGGATGTTTGTTACTCTTTCACGCAAAAACTACTGAAGGGATTGTGATGAAATTTGGTACACGGGTAGAATATAATCTGAATAACACATAGGTACTTTTTATCTCGACATTCCCAAAGGAACGAGAATAATGGGACTGAACGTGTAAATCACTAAGTACTGAAGGGATTATGATGAAATTTATTACCCGGGTAGAATATAATCTCGAATAACACATAAGGTACTTTTTATCTTGGAATTCCCACAGGAATGGGAGTAATGGGACTGCACGTGTAAATCACTGACTACTGAAGGGATTGTGATGAAATTTGGTACACGGGTAAAATATAATCAGTAATAACACATAGGATAGTTTTTATCCCGGAAATCACACCGGGGACGGAAACAACGGGATTGCTCGGGTGAAACCGCGGGCGTTCGCTATACTTTCAAATAGGCCTACAAAAAGGCCCACCACAGCATATACTCGTATCTATCTTTTATGTGTAAGCCATCTTCGCCAAACTAAAGAACTATAAATTCAATAAAAATTTAAACTTTATTTCTAATTTTAACGCTTCTGGTATTTAAATTAGATAAACTTTGTCTTTTACACTACATCATTTAGACAGATTTTAATAGTTACGACGATGACAAAAACGGAGTGCGCGATACTAAGGTCCAGTCCGGGCGGCGGGCGAAAAAGTGGAAGAAGTCGCTCATCGCTGAGTGTACGATCAGCGACGTCATTGATGATTGTATCCGTTTTGCGAATTTTCAAGGCACCAGCAATTTGTTAAAAAAGCACTGTACATATATAATGTAGTAGATATGTATCGGCAGGTATTTTTTTATGGTTAGGTTAGTTACACGTATAAGAAGATACTTCATTTTTACTTTAATTACATGGGTAGGTATTGTTTTTTTTAGTATCATTTTTATAATAACGTATAATAAAATAGTAATAGAATAGTACCACGGAAACGTGATTTTGTTTTTCAAATAGCAAATTAAAATTATTCTTTGCCTATTAATGTAGTTATAATTTTAATTGAATAGGCAGGTATTGCATTTTTAAAGTATAACAATAATAATCATAGCTACCGTACTGTATTTTAGGAAGTACATATAGAAAAAGGACTTACTAAGAATTATACCGCGAAAGCGTAAGTCTAATTTTTCCCAAAGCTCTGATGAAGCTCGAGTTATGAAAGTAGCTAGACTTAAAACGAGACGTTTCCCCAAGCCGAACTGCAAACGCTTGAACAGGCAGAGCGAAATGCAGCTCACACGAGCTGCTAAGACACCAGAGCAGTCCCAAGCTCGGCGTAGACAGCATGCTGAATATCTGTCATCTCAAGGAGCTGACGAGACACCAGAATAGTTCCAAGATCGACGTCGATAGCATGCGTATCTAGCGTCTCAACGGGCTGCTGAGGCACCTGAATAGTCTCAAGCTCGACATCAACAGAACGCTGAATATCTGGCAGCTCAAACGGGATTTTGAGACAAACGAACAGTTCCAAGCTCGGCCTATACAGCAGGCAACTTACATGGCGTTCCAAAGCTACAGAAACTGTTGAAGCAGCTGAATTTCGCAGATGCGCTGTTGCTGAAAGAGCACAACAGCGGCGTCTAATGTTCACAAGAAACACGTGAGGAGTATTCGATAAAGCTGCATTTGAGTACGACGTGGCTTTACATTACGAAAGCCACAAGCTTATAAAAAAAATAGATGCGATGAATAAAGAATGCAAATTTTGCGGTGCTCTTAAATGGAAAGAGGAAGCTGCAGGCGTGTGTTGTTCGGGAGGAAAGTAGCCCTTTCAACATTAGACGAGCCAGTTGAACTTTTCCCTTATGAAACTGATGAGTTTCGCCGTTTTCTAAAAAACAAGGAAATAAATACAATACATGCTTCCATATGACATCTTTTGGGGCGGATAACATTGTTTCGATGTCAGGATTTTGCCTACACAATTGGCTCTTTTTTTTTTGAAATCCGGTCATATTTGCCGGAGATACCGCGTAATATACACTACTCAAAACAAAATAGGGCCCACATTAACTTAATCACAAAAAATGGTTACATGTAACTTTCAATTTACTTATGGCCAAATTCAAGTGTTTAACCATAAACTTGAAATGTTTATGAATCCTTATCATTTTTTTGAACAACATTTGCTACTGTTTACCCTCAAGTGGATACACAAAAACAATTAAGTGAATTTTAGCCTATGCACAATTTCTTATTCACTTGTGTTGCGACCATCGTTACGAGCACTTCTTTATTTGTTTAAATGTTTTGTTTGATTGTGTCATTAGGGCAGATTGCAATGCCACGTATTCGGCACCATATGAACATGGAAACTGCTCCAGAAGCAGTCGTATTGCTGCATGAAGGAAATTCTCAGCGATCAGTAGCTCGACAGCTAGGTATGTCGCGACGAGCGCTCCCTAATGTGTGGGAACGATATCAAGAGACTGGTAGTGTTGCTAAAAGACGTGGATGCGGAAGAACGTGACCCACAACCGTGCAAGAAGATCGACACGTTCGTTTATCTGCACGTCGAGAACTTAACGTTATCGCTCGTACGTTACAAAACCGACTACGACAAGTCACTGGCACACGAGTTAGTGACCAAACAATCCGCAACAGACTCCATGAAGATGGACAACGTTCCAGAATGCATCCTATACGCATCAAACTCACGAGGGCTCATCGTGCAGCTCATTTAACCGGACTGGACCATGGACAACTGGAGGACTGTACTCTTTACAGATGGGTGTAAAGTGAGGTTTTATAGTGCCGACAGGCGTGTACGTGTGTGGAGACGAGAAGGCGAACGTTTTACGAGAGCTTGTATCCACGACACAGATCGGTTTGGGGGGCCCAGTGTCATGATTTAGGTCGGAATAAGTTTAATGGGTACAACAGAGCTGATATTTGTGAACGAGGGCACCGTAACTGCTGCTAATTACGTCGAATGTGTGATCCGACCTCACGTCACACAACGAGTGGGCAATAATTTTGTCCTTATGCAAAATAATGCTCGCGCAAATACGGCCCGCCTGACTCACAGAGCACGATCAGACGACAATATTTGCGTTTTGTCGTGGCTTGCGATGAGGCCCGATCTCAATCCCATTGAACATTTGTGGAATCAATTGAATAGAAGCTTAAAAGAGAACTACAGTGAAGTCAACAGACAACTGGAGCTCATGAACGCCTTAAAAAACTATTGGAAGCGAATAACACCGGAATAAGTTATTCATTTCATTTAGAGCGTTCCAAACAGACTTAGAGAGTGCGTAAGTAGCAGAGGAGGGCCCACCCGCTACTACAGGCACCCATCCATAACTTTAAATGTCGAAAACCCAAATTATGCGATTTGCTTTTTTAAGGATAAATTTTAATTTTTCATTTGTGTGTAATTTCAAGAAAATAAAGTTTATTTTACCATTTGCCTTGTTTGCATTATCAATGTAACCTTACATTACACATACCTGCACATAAAAGTTCATAAAGTTATATATTTCAATTTTTCAGAACAAAAATCAGGTGGGCCCTATTTTGTTTTGAGTAGGTGAAAACTTGAACATTAACGTTGTGCATTTTTGAATATTTTGGAATGTTTATGGAATAATTTCGGAAAAAGAGAGGGGGGTATTTCTTCTCCTCCTACGCCGCGACGGCGGTCTACGAGAGTAGACCGCCGGCGTCTCGAGGGAGACCTCCGTCTTACGAAGTTTCGATCAGGTAACCTGTGTCCTAACGCGAGTTTAACATTTTTTACCCATCCCAAAAAGTGCACAACGCCGCTAAAGAAGTTTTCATTACAAAAAGTGTATACAGTCGAATTGAGAACCTCCTCCTTTTGTAGAAATCGGCTAAAACTGTTTTCGGTGGACGCGCGATTTAAAAAAGTTGTAATAAATCTAATTTCAGGCGGGTGAAACCGCGGGCACAGCTAGTTTAAGTATATTTTGGAAACCGCGTTCGTGACGTCTAATTTTCATTTATTTAATAAATTTAAGCATAGCAAACGTCTTGAAGGTAAAGTTTACAAGTGCCTCCGAAAAAACCGCAACATTTCGCAAATTTCGACTTTTTAATAAATAAAAAATGGTCAATTTTCATTTATTAAAGAACCAACAACGATTAATTAGTGTTTGCACCATATTGACTTTCCGTACTAACGACGACTAACGAGTACCTACCTAGATAACGGAAATCTAATAATATATAAAAAAATATTCCAAGAACAATCGCCGGAACTCAGCTCGCGTCGGACGTCTAGTTTGTGGGTGTCATAATGTCATCATATAAGTTTGGAATGGTCTTTCATGAAAAAAAATAATTGGTCTAACCTAACACAAACCTTGTGCACTTGTGAACAAATAGAAAAAGATCAATCTTTCTAGGTATCCGGTACGATCGTACTGAGGATGCAAAACCAGGAAAAATATACCATCTTAATAACCCCCAGCCCGTATAGAGAAAATCCAACCCAGGTAAACAAATTTTAGTTAAGTGGTCCCTCAATCTTAATTCCGCAATTCTGCGTGAGTTGCGAAATTAAGGCGAGTCACGAATTCACGATGTGATGTGATGGGACCAAGTTTGAAAAACTTAGTGATGATAAAACAATGCTTAACAAATTTGGCTTGTACGACTTATATTTTATAATTGTCAACTAAATAGACGACAAATATACGAGCCAAACTCTATAGTTATAATCGTTCCTAACGCGTCATATTAAAATGGTAAAAATAGTCTTGAAGTGAGAAATGGTTGCCAAGTACAAAAATAAAAAGAAGGGTAACTAGACTTGAGCACTATATCTTTAGAAAAAAAAAACTAAGGGCATATAAAACATGACAGGCTTTGTAAATTTATTTACATAAACAAATTAATTTGTTAATTGTAAATATTTTTAATTGACTACAAACAGAATAACAATTACATATCCAAAATTCTTCATGAAATGGTGCAACAAGAAATGTTCTAAATAGGTACTGTAGATATGCCACAAGCGTCAAAAACGTACACCCGTAAGTGTCCCAATTGTCTCACCTCGTAGATACTTAAGTTCACTACTTCACTTCACTTTACACAAGCAAGCCTGATGAATCTGACGTTTGTGACAAATTATTAAAAAGATAAAAATGCCGTCTTTTGTATGCTCAAGCATTTTTATAAAGTAAAGCGATGTTAATAAAGTAAATCACTATAATAATCTAATTTTAGGTTAGGATTAAAATCCAAAAGTGCATATTTATAAATTCTAACCTCATATTACGGTGGCAGAGTTTTGATAACCTATAGCCAAAACCATTTGCTTCAAGGCCATGAAGCCATTGATTCACTTAGCTTTGTTAGAAAATAAAAACTGGTTTGCCTAATTTAATTGTAGGTTAGGATAAAATTTAAAATACACAAGTGCAAATCCTAACCTTAACTTACTCATAATACGTATTCCGTATTAGGTCTTAATGTATAGTTAACCTACAAGATACAGATCACAATCAAGATATCGAGGTAAGGAAGTTCGGCAGGTATATAATCAATTTTCGATGACCATTGCAAAATTTTCGTAAAATACTGTCGGTCGATTATAGAACTACAAAAGACAATGTCTATGGTCACAAAATGGCGGATTATCTTTGAGCGTTTTTTTACCATTCTAAACCCTATAAATATGTTTACGTGCTATAATATATATCTTGTTGTACATATTATTGATAAGGTACTTAAAAATAAAGGAAGAAACCTACCTCAGAAACATATTTAAAACACTCTGCTTGTTTTAAACGATTCACAAAATGGCCGCCACTGGTGTCTACGTATTTAAATGAACGCAATATCCACTATAATCACATCAATTAATATTATTTACGAGTTGATAATACTATATGACCATTAAGTATTTAGGTAAGCTTTATGACGTGGCAATATTTTGATTAATTCTATTCAAAATTGTTAAATACTATCTCAGAAAATTATACTTGCAATTGCTAGCCACCATATTGCCAGTGCCACAGATTATATTCTCACCACTCACATAGCTCAATGACAGTGTACGTCAGTTCGGAAACTGACTGAAGATATACGTTTAGCTGGGCTGTTCGTGTTACATTGGATTCACAGAGTACTTTGTAATGTATTGAAAATTGAATTACATTCATAGTACTTAAGTAATAAAATTAATCGAGTATGTACAGTGCGACACAAAAGAGTAGACAAAAATAGGGGCGCCACTTTCTTCGCAAGAACAGTTCTCACATGGCAACCCTTGAGCACTTTTCGAAAAAAGACAACGTTGCTATTGTTAATAAATTTAGTTCCCTTTCTACTCTTTTGTGTTCCACTGTAAATAATACGAAATAAAAGCAAAGAAGTCGAATATTGCTATCATTTCGTTATTACCACAAATTACGTATGTATAACTATTGAATGAAGCACTAATTTCATTTCGTTTGTTATAATAAAATTTAGAAATGGATATGATTTTTTTTTTTTGTTACTAAAGTAACCCAAAAGTGAAAATTTAATGGAAATAATCGTATAGAGAGAATATGTACCTACACTTCGAGAATAGTGAAAAAACACTTGAAGTTTTTCGCCATAGAGTATGTACAAAAGATAAAACTTGACAGTACGACACGTGGCTACACGAAATCACGAAAATAAGAATAGACTACATAGAGTACTTGTCGCATTGTGCTCATCCGTCACGCATGCTCGTGCCGTGGTAGCAGGGAGGTATTCCGCATGAACCATGGTATGACGTATCCGTATCGTATGGTAGGTAAATCAAATTAATTAACTAAGTGAGCAAGCATGACACACATGGTTAACCTTTAATTATAAATTCATATCCATCCAAGTAAAATTAAGTGTCGTTACGGTACGATACCTATTTTATTGTTTTTGGGCGCAAGGGCGAAATGATAATTTAAAATACGTGTACAATAATAATTCTCTGTGACACCACTTTTTGATTAGCTAGGTACCTAGATATTATTGACGGTAAATTATTTACCGCATTCAATTCAATTCGCAATGCAACAGAGTTGCGTTGCGAATTGTTAAGATATTTCTTTCTTCAAGCACGAATATAATGATAATTACTTAATATTGTTTACCTGTTTCCCTTTTTTCCGTGGTGGTAGTATTAGGGCCATGACTCCATAGTATATTAATATTATAAATATGAAATGTGTTCGTTTATTTGTCCTTTCAATTCGAAAGAAACCAATTGATTGAAATTATTTTCTTTACGGGGTCTTTACGGGAATAGAACGTCTGGAGGGTGATTTAAGCATTCCTTAATTTATTTAATTGCGGTTTTGACCAGACCCGACAATCACTTTATTACGTTAGTTTAATAATTGCTATATTTCAGAAACTTGGGCTTATGCTCGACGTGTTTTAAAATAGGTAAGTATCATATGAAAAGTATGTACACATTTTGGATTAAAATATACTAGAAGTGGTAATTAAAAATTAGAAAGGTTTGTCGATTCAGATTGGGGAAATAATATTATAGATAAAAATTCTTATACAGGTGGACATTTTATATGTTGGCTGGAAGTGTCGTTTTATGGCACAAAAAAAACAAATACCAGTTGCTCTCTCAAGGTGAATACATGGGTGTACATGAAGCTATATATTTGATTAATTCGTTAAAGGAAATGAGTCATACCAAATTTGCATTATTACAATCAGTGCGCACTTAGGCCATAGTACAAATAGAGAAGTAGGAGAACTCAAGCCCCGAGCGGGAGATAATAGCCTAAACACGTAGGGCTGTCGCTTAATAGTTTATTCAACCGTCAAAAATACTTAGTCAATCTCTATTATACAAAATTAAGTAGGGTACAAAATACAAAATTAAGTAGGGTAAGTGTTAGGGATCTGTAACAAAAAGCCGGCCAAGTGCGAGTCGGACTCGGTCACGAAGGGTTCCGTACCAAAAACGACACACAATCACGTTTGTTGTATGGGAGCCCCCCTTAAATATTTATTTTATTCTGTTTTTATTATTTGTTGTTATAGCGCCAACAGAAATACATCATTTGTGAAAATTTTAACTGTCTAGCTACCACGGTTCATGAGATACCTACAGCCCTTGGTGACAGACGGACAGACAGACGGACACCGGAGTCTTAGTAATAGGGTCCCGTTTTTACCCTTTGGGTGTAGAAATCTAAAAAGAATAAAAATAATTATTTTTGTACATACACCAGGAGTGACTGCAATTTTTTCATTACCTACATTTTAATGCATGCTTACTCAGTGACAAACGAGCAGACAGCCCACCTGATGGTGAGCGGTAACTGTCGCCCATAACATCCACGATTCACGCATTCAAGCTGTTGGCAACAAAAATGCAGAATCGCAAGTGCGTTGTCCTTCAAACCGGAACACAAAACACAACAATGCAAGCATTGTTGCTTGGCGGCAGAAATAGATAAGGCAGTGGTCCTCACCCAGGCGGACTCCTACCATTTGATAAAACCTACTTCATGTTATCTGTTTAGTGATTTGAAAAATTACGGTCTAAATAGGAATAGGATTAATTAAAACGTAGCTTTACTGAATCATAATATTTATTCAAATAATCTAAATTATTATGAAAATATATTTTTATTAAGTACCTATTATATATTATTTTTTACACTAAACTATTTTTAATACTTTTTAATTTACACACTTATCATGTGATTATTAGGAGTGTCGGTGGCCGAATGGTTAGGGTATCCGACAAATTGTTATTGAGACATCCATGAACACTGTAATGTTTTTATGGCTAGTCGACTTTGTAGCCATCTTTAACGAATTTGTAGTTATATACGACGTAGGTAGGTACCTAAATGTTCAAATTATTAACGAACGTCAACGAATCTTGCGCGGTTTTGCGTACGGCGCAGCTCCGACCCCGACTGGCGCTCCATATAACCTCCTATAAATGTTGTCAGTGTGTGCGTGCGACGGCCATACGTACGGGCGCGCTCACATACAAACCGCGCTCGGTGCGTTTGTATGAAGTTACCTTACTTCTCTATTTATACTATGCTTAGGCTGTCTTCAAATTATAATGAATTTTATTAGGAGAGCCAAACATATTATATATAAGGTAAACGCTGCCGTTCTTGTAACGAATGTCTTAATGATAGAGCTGTATTTAGAATTATGAACAATTCAAATGTCCGCAGTCCTGTTTACCAAAGGCACAGAATAATATACTCTACCAAAGGCTTGGGAAATGTCAATTATTACTATTTTATGTAGTACTTAATTGAGCTACAGGTTTATTTTGTTGAGTATTATACTACTACTATACTGTTTATTTTGATAAGTGAGGGTGCTAGCTATATATCTAGCTAAATTTGATACTCGTAACCTTCGATCATATATTCTTGTAACACTATCTCATAGCATACGGTTGTTTATGAATGTAGGTATTTAAAAAAAACATTCGCTCTGTCTCAACTCGTGTTTAATTTATAATTGATAACTGCATCAATTCAATTTTCAACTTTTTTGTTTGTAGTTTTGTTATCTATCACCTTGTACAAATATGTGCGAATTAAGACCTAGTTATATATTCCACAGGATGTCACTCACTGGAGTAGTGGCACCGCGCAGACGACCACGCTTGCTGCAGCGGCCCCTCTCGTACGGACTAGACACGGTTCTCAGGCGCCTACTATTCGAGCATGTCATCTGATCCGGTTCTCTCGTTCCTCTGAACTAGCATAGGTAGGTTACCGTGAGGCGTACAGTGGCGGACAGCTTCTCAGTGTACCTAGTGCTCGGGTACACTGGGGCTGCGCAACGTCGAGGAAGAAAACCTCGTTAAAAATTACCGAGAAGGCAGAAGGTGAAACCGAGACGGGAATGTCCACCGACGTCCGGAGAGCTGGTTTCACCGATCCGGGTAGAAATATAATACTGGGAGTAATAGACGGTAAGAATTGTATTATACCGTAATATCTTTACTATAGCGAGAAAAAGGGATATCAAGTTTATTAAAGATAAACATATAAATATCACAAACTTTAAAAGACAACTGTATACTATAAGATCCAGGATATGTAAATAAGAAAACATTACTAAAGCAGAGTTTATACGAAGCCAGTGATGCTGGCGCCAGTCCTGCAGACAAGCCAGCGTTGGCCTGGCCCCTGTTGTTTAGACGAGGTCAGCCACGGATTTTTCTACATGGCGTGATGCGTCCACCTGTCCGCAACGCTGGCGCGGGGGTCGAGGGGTATGCGGGCGGAGGTCACTGGCTCGTAAAATAGACGGGTGCTCTATTCTCGCCAGCGTTGACAGCCAGCGCTGGCTTGGCTTGAAAAACTGTTTACACAAGGCAAATACCAAGCCATCGCTGGCTGCCAGTGAGACTGGCAGCCAGCGATGGCCTCGTGTAAACTAGCCTTTACATAACATATCAAGACTTGATAAAAATATCAAATCGCGGAACCGGAGTTTGATATTTTTAATGACGCGCTGCATGTACGTTGACGGATTTAGGAATAGGAGTTGAGGATAGGAATATTTATTAAAGGATTATTGCTCGACCGACTGTAGCCGGTCATCTAAAACGCAAAACGCGAATCTTTCCCGCAGGTAGTGTGGTGCCGAAAAGATACAAAAAGGTATTGAAAGAGAAGCGATGACTGATGTATAAATTAATTGTAAGCGCTTAAACCACATAGTCATCACTTTCCTTTGTTTTAAAACATAATATTTTTTTTTTTTATGCGACTCTAATTTACCAGATTGTTATGTTTTCGTATTTGTCACGGTTCGAATCGGATCAAGGAAGTAATGTAAATAAACCCGTTTCATAACTCTTTGAAAGCAGTTTTATTTACATTTTAAATTAAATGTGAATGTAAATTTTCTGTTGACATTGTATTGTAAGTATGACGTACCTACGTCCGCTTCGTGTGTAGTCGTGCCGTGGGTCACCCTTACCTACAGTGTGCATTGGAGTTGGCAAAATAAAACTGAAAAAATAACCTTGCAAGATTTTTATTACAATATAGTCATCCCTGCATGTCACGTTCATAATGCATTTACAAATAACATCCCAGCGCTTCATTCCATTGGAACATCTGCATATTCTTATCTTCTCATTTTAGATTCATTTGACCGCCTAGTGTTGCATAGTTAAGGAATTTATATAGGTATTGGACACGACATGACAATGGTGGAAACTTATAAATTCAGTTTCAAAAGTAGAAAAGTATTTAACACATAAGTAATAATTCGATTGCTTTAAATTAATCGTCTCCAAAGTGAACAGAAGTAGTGCTCGATGTCCTCATTGCGTGTGTTATATTTTGTATTGCGATAAGTAATTATTTGTTTTGTTTTGGTTTTGATTCGGAGAACTTAGCAATATATTAGACATTGGCAATTAAAAACAATGATGATTACTAATTATTAATTATGTATCTCATCGATTAGTAAAACATATGCTAAGCACCTATGCTAAAGGATTTTAACATGACACATAAGACTTAATATGATGAATCATCATAGTGGTGTAAAGAACTCTAGTCTTAGTGTTGTAAAGAGCGCGACTCACCGCGTGAAAATGACTAGCGTTCTTATTGTAATGAGTTCAGTCATGCAATTTGTCAGACGAGCTAAAAAATTGGGACTCAAAGACTTCAGTTCTTAACAACTCGAATGATGATACTATACCGAGGCGAGTCGAGTAGGTCGAAATCGTAAGACACTAAGAAAAGTTCTGTTATTCTATACAAAAGTATTTCTCTGTTCTGTTTAGTTAAAACAAATTTTGCTGCAAAGACAAACCTCCTCGCGCTGTGAAGTAAGACGCCATACTTTAAATATTACAGGTAATATTGTAATAATAAATATCTTTGAACGTTTATTTTGAATGATTGTGATTATGAGATTAGATTAAATCCAGTTACGTTACGGTGGTGTCACGCGGGTTGTAATTGGTCATTATACAATCTAATGTTGTGATTGTTCATTGAAAATGTGGAATTCAACTTCCAAATTCATTCAACTTCCAAAAATTCCAAAAACATGGCACTGTCGAATCAACGACTTCGACGCTAAAATATGTAAAATTCTAAGTTATAACTGGCAAAATAAATATATTTTCTCAGTAAAAATAAAAACAAATAGTTCAATGGTAATGATTACATAATAACAAATAAATTATTTTACCATTTAAAAGTTCATTTGAGAATAGATTATATACTACGAACCAAATTTCATAAAACGCGGCGCCGCGTGGCAGCCCTTGCGATCAATTCCACATTCGACTCAGAGGGAAGGTCACGTCGACTCGTGAGAACTACGGGGGGATGTGCATGCTGTATGTTGTACTATTACTTATACTGTGGCCAAACATAGGTTAAAATAGCATTAAAAGCAGGGTTCGCCGATATATATCAGCGGATATACATCATGATATATATCGCGATATATATCAATTGATTTTTATCTTGATATATATCAATGGATTTTTTCCTGTCTTCTGAACTAAAAATTTTGGAGATTAATGTTTACCCTGGCAGCACGTAGCGAAAAACTGTAATTAATTGTTTCCCAAAATGGCAACCTCACTTAAAGTTGGGGGAAATCCCATTTAACTTACCAGTACGGCTAGCATTTTATTGAAATTCAAACCTTAACTTCATATAATATAAGGTTTATTTTACGAGGTAATAAAAAAATGGGGATTTCCTGGTGCTCCTAGCGTTAATTTTCACTTTCACAAACAAATTATTACAATAATAATAGGTACTTGTTTTTTAAGTGTTCATTAAAAAAATCTTTCTGAAATAATCTAATTGGTTTGTCATTTTTTTTTAGACAAAAAATGTGGTAATTTGACACTTATATTATTTTACAAATTCCTTTCACATTTCTAAGTGTTTTATCCCCCTACAGAAAAAAAAAAAAACATTGGTTGCCTGTAAAGTCGGTATACGGGCGAAAGTTTTACGTGACAACGACTTTGAGTGGTAAAATGTTTTCGAGTGGAAGGGACGCATGCCTTTCACTTTTTATGTCTGTCTCTCTCGCTCTTAGAAGGGACGCGTGCCTTTCACTCGCTCTCATTGTAAGCGCATAACGTGAGCCAGTTTCTTGAAGTGTCACCCGGCTAACCAATTTATAAGACGTTGTCACGTCAAAATAAAAAGATATGAAACCCGAATTATTTTCAGACGTGGCAAAATATATCAAATGTACATTAGTTCAATTCTTTTCTATTTCGTTTTTCGCCACTAAATAGTCATAAACGCAGAGATTTTTACGGCGTTTCTTCTAGCTTCGAGTTTATTACGTCGTAGCACAATCAATGTAAAATTTTTGATATATTATGTCTTCACTTTGACCACGCCGTCAGTCATGTCTTCATGTCTCGTCCAAATTTGGGTACGCCCCATTACACTGGTAATGGGGCGTACCGAAATTTGGATTCAGTATACTCGTCTGACCACAATAATGGCAGTTGAATGTCGTGCGCTCAGGATTATGATTTTTCGATGCGCTAGAAGACTGTGTATGTAAAATTGAAAGAATATACACATATGTTAGAACGAGATAGAAAATTAAATCAACTTTTTTACCATAACAACCCACGGCTCTTGTCATTTTATAAGTACCCGCTTATTTTTAATGGTTTAGATACAAAGTGAAGCCAGAATACCCTTGCGTATACCTTCCACATTAAATATAGCACACGCAATAGCACATCAATATAAAGAACGCAGGACTTTAGCCAAATTCAATAAAATTTGTCTTTAAAAAAATACTTATAAAAAAAGTATTTAAAAAGGATATTGTTTGTCTCTTGGTTCTTCGTGAGAGCGATCTCTAAATGGCGATTTGTCCTGCAAAAGAAGATTAACAAATTAATAAAATGTCGGACCAAGCAGAAATAAATAAATTATTACACGCATAAGTGCCATAATGATGCAAGTTTTACACAACAATAAAACTTGTATTAATAACAGAGACGATGCACAGCATCTATGAGAGTACGTCATACTTCCTTTAAATAATTCTGACCAATCACAGCGGCCTCCAGTTCAACAGCCAATCAGCGTCAGTGATGTGTCACGTGGTATCAGGCGAGGCTTGGCGGGGACTCGTGCCAATTTTCCTCATATTAGTCATTCACCAGGAGACCTTATAGTGCAGGCGCTAGAGGTAGTTGAGTATGCAAAATCCGAGTGACGGCAACTATGACCGGATTCTTATACCTGAGGCCCTAAATAATGACGAACCACATCTTGCCGCCAGGTGTGATGGTCCCTTCCCACTCCCTTTACATCCCCTCTTCGCCCATACTACATCTGTTGACGTAAAGACATTGCTATGTTAAGTCGTGTTTTTGTATCCATATAAAATAATAATATTTTCTTAAATTCTTAGTGTCACAATAATAAGCCCGCAGGGCAGCTTGTGCCTAGATATTGCGTGAGTAACGACACCATGGACCCGAGTCTCTAGAGAGTCAGTCAGGGCCTTCGTCTCCGGCGTGTCTTCATCGGTCGCAGTATAAACACGAGAAGATCCACAGGATTCTCAGTTCTGGCTTGCCTTCATTGGCTGTCCACAGAGGAGTCGTTAGAGCTATATGCTCCAGGGGTGGAAGTGTTAAAGGGCATAATGCCGCTAGTAACTTCGGAGAAAGCGCAGCACACATCTCGACACCCCTGAGTCACTCACACCGGTGTTGCCTCCGGCCGATTTCCTAGCATTTCGGGGGCCCATCTAGTGAGTGGCAAGTAACCGCTTGCCGCAAATAACGAGCAATAGAAACAGTTATTTTTCTATTGCTCGTTATTATTTTTTTCATTTTCATTATCAGTTATGGCAGGCGTCCGTCCCTCTTCTATAGTTCACCACGAGAATTTTTAAATAAGAGAGATACCGATAACGAATGCCAAAATATATATTTTTTTACCTACTACGTAGGTACTTAAGTACATTTATGATTGAATTTTCTGGTTTTTAAGCGACTTCTAAAAAGGAGGAGGTTCTCAACATGACTGAATTTTTTTTTGTATGTATGTTCTTCGATATCCTCGCGAATTGTGAACCGATTTTCAAAATTATTTTTTTATTTGAAAGGGTATGATTGCAAAGTGGTCCCATATTCACCAAGTCAGGATCTGATGATGAGATCCCAGGGTAATAAAAGGAAACCCTTAAATTTTATAAGCACGTATGGTCAAATTCTATGTTTTTATTTGAAAGGGTATGATTGCGAAGTTGTCCCATATTCATCAAGTCAGGGTCTGCTGATGAGATCCCAGAAAAATCGAGGCAAACCCTTAAATTTGCCCTGTGGTTGCCGGCAGAATAGAATTGCGCCACTCTATTACTCTGCGCTGGATGTCGTACAAAGACCAGTCTCCCAGAAGACGGACAGCAGCGTCTCCCGGGGTATTCCACCAATAAGCTGCGCTCGCCAACTGAAGTCGGTTTTTTTTTTAAAACAACTTTTATTCATACATAACTTTTATTTATTTATTAAAACAAAATAATTATTGCTTTCATTTATTATTTAAGAGCCCTATTACATTTGCACGCTAACGAGCTCTCGCGCAGTACTAAACCCACGAAGGCCACGAAGGTGCATCGTTTTTTGGAGTAATTTTGAAGTTATATTTATCGTTTTCATTGAAATAAGATAATAAATTCATGCTACAAAGTTTATTCATCATAAAGTAACAATTATTCTCGTATAAATTTTGCTCAATGATATTATCGTTTATTCGAGAAATTAACAGTTTACTTAAAGCGATTTTCGAAGTTTTTTTGGTTAAAAGAATGTTTTTTTTCTATATTAAATCAATGATATTTCAAAATTCCGAGGCCGCTATGTACTATACGACTTTATAACAAATAACGTTCTATTTTTTTTATTTCATTTGTTTGGAACAGTAGTACAATCCAGGAGCTCAAAATAGTGAATGCGCGCATTTTATGAAAATCTTTCTCTGCAATTTTGGGTTTATTTAAAAAGTTAAGCAAAATTTACAAAAAGCGAGGCCGCTACGTACTATGTCAATACCTATTCTGTACTATTCAATAAGTCAACATTGTTAATGTATTTTTGTTTCCGAGATCAAGAACGCCAAAATTGGCCATTTTACGCAAAAATCACAGTCAAAATGTAATATGGCTTAATCTTAAGAATCCATCCTCACTTTTACCTTATATAAACTATAAATTATTATGGAAATAATCATTAAAATGATTTTATATTATGTACTCAATACATTTCCTTCAGGAATAAGAGAAGAGGAGGTAAATAAAAAAATGGACTATTTTTTTTTAAAAAGATCCACTTTTTTAACACACTTTTATTAGGTCGACTTGTACGAGGGGAGGCCAATAAGTTCGCGGAATGGAGGGGTTGATGGGGATAAATTTACCCGTCCAGGTAGGCACTAGTTAAGCACCTCATTAAGAGTATATATACCAAGTTTGAACCTAATCGTGTCATTAACTTTTGAGTTATCGACCTGCAAACAACTAAATCGGGAAGAAGTCAGCCAGTATGGAGAAAATTGAACACCGTGCCGTTATTAAGTTTCTTACCAAGCAAGGAAAATCCGCTCAGACGATTTTTCAAGAGCTGTTAGCGGTTTACGCGGACTCTGCCCCTGGTAAAACCATGGTTTACAAGTGGCATGGTCTTTTCAAACAAGGAAGGGAGTCCATTGAAGACGACCCCCGCTCCGGACGGCCAATTGAGGCCACCACACCGGAAATCGTCGAAAAAGTAGAAAAACTTGTATTGGAAGATGGCCGACTGAAGAAGAAGCAACTTGCAGCAATGGTTGGAGTATCCGAATCAAGTATTTTAAATATCCTACATCGTCATCTTGGGATGACTAAAGTCAGTGCAAGATGGGTTCCGAGAATGCTCACGCCACTTCAAAAACGCGAGCGTGTCGAGTGCTCTCACCAGTTTCTGGAGCTCTGTGGAGAGAGAAAGGAAGAAGTTATGGCCCGGATTGTTACTGGAGATGAAACCTGGGTTCACCACTATGAACCTGAGTCGAAGCAAGAGTCGATGCAGTGGCATAAAAAAGGCACACCTCCTCCAAAGAAGTTCAAAGTGTCACAATCGGCCGGAAAGATCATGGCGACTATCTTTTGGGATACAGAAGGTATTTTACTGATCGATTATAAAGAACGTGGTGCGACTATAACGGGACAGTACTACGCTTCTTTACTGGAAAGATTGAAAGAAGCCATTAAGAAAAAAAGAAGAGGAAAACTGTCAAAAGGTGTGCTCCTTTTGCACGACAATGCACCCGTCCACACGTGCCATGTTGCGACGGCTGCCATTCACCGATGCGGCTTTGAACAATTAAACCACCCACCATACAGTCCAGACTTGGCCCCCAGTGACTATTATTTATTTCCAAAAATGAAGAAAGAGCTGCGTGGAAAGAAATTTGACGACGATGATGAAGTCAAGTCGGCAATTTCGGCCTATTTTGACACCAAAGACAAATCATTTTTTTTCGATGGTATAAACAAGCTATTTGAGAGATCCGAAAAATGTATTAGGGTTAAAGGAGAATATATTGAAAAGGAAAAATAATTTGGTGTTTAATTTCAACCTCCTTCTCTCTCATTCCGCGAACTTATTGACCTCCCCTCGTATGTACGAGGGCGACACTGAAAGTTTTTAGAACTGGCCACTTGTGAACAATATAATAAAAAAAAAAGTTTAAATTTTGAAAATGGAACTCTGCCAATATTATTGGAGTATGTATCATTTGTCATTTGTTTTACGATTTTTCGACAAATTGAAAATTGTCTGTGTCACGTCAACATGAATTTAACGTGAAAAAATTTTCGTGCAATGATTTTTAATGACTTTCGTTGTCATTTAAGTCAGCAAGAAAGCTATGATAGACTTCGATTGGCCTTTCACGATGAAGCCCCATCTCGTGCGACTATTTACAACTGGTTTAATGAGTTTAAACGTGGTAGCACTAATCTCACCGATGATCTGCGTCACGGACGGCCTTCTACGGCGACGACTGAAAATAACATCAGTGTTGTGCGGCGTATGATAGACTGATAAAAGTGTGACTTATCAGCAGATTCGGACAAGCTTAGGCATCGGTATGAGTCAAGTGCATAAAATCCTCCATGAACATTTAGCGGTCAGGAAGCTTTGTGCCCGGTGGATACCTCATAATTTGACCGAGGCCCAAAAAGCTGGGTTTACTGTTATGATCCAGAAACCAAGAGACAGTCTGCTCAGTGGGTGTTTCCTTTCGAGGAGTTGCCAACTAAAGTGAAAAGAGGTCGAAGTGTGGGAAAAAAGATGGTGGCCTCGTTCTTCGGAAGGACAGGTCACTATGCGACAATTGTCTTAGAGGATCAAAAAACAGTTACTGCAGAGTGGTACAGTAACAATTGTTTGCCACTTATATTGGAAAAAGTTCGGGAGAAACGTCCTCGAAGTAGGATCCTTCTTCACCACGACAACGCCTCGTCGCACACCGCCAGGCGAACGATCGACTATTTAGTGACGTCAGACGTGGAATTACTGGATTACCCGCCGTATAGCCCCGACCTCGCACCTTGCGATTTTTATTTATTCCCGAAAATAAAAGCAAAACTTCGAGGAAAACTTTTTATGAACACCGAGGAAGCAGTTGGCGCGTTTCAAAAGGCCGCCGAAGAGACCCCTAAGGACGAGTGGGCTAAGTGCTTTTCTCAGTAGTTCCATCGGATGCAGCGGTGTATTGACACTATTTTGAAAAGATTTAATAAAACTAATAACTTGCTAGTTTGCTCAGTTTTTGATTTTATAAGAACTTTTAGTTTGACCCTCGTAACTATGTAATGGAATCTAAGGTAACTAATTTAACCATCTTACAAGGATCGTAGCGTAATGAAAATTGGCAGCTGTATGTAGTTCTGATGACAATACAATAATATGGTACTGTCGAACTGATCTGATGATGGAGCCGGAAGATATGAACTGGAACTTCATGATGGAACATCGTTTCATAGCTGTTTTTGGATTTCTTAAAAAAGTCTTGTAATGAACTTTGACGACGATTAGGTTTCAAGGTCTGATGATGAAGCCGGAAGATAGGCAGTGGCATTCCATGATGGAATATCGTATCATAGTCGTGTTTGCACTTGTGAGAAAGGCCACGTAATGGACTTTGAACACGATCAGGTTTCAAGGTTATAACAAACCTATCGAGAACAATACAACCTCACCTGCACGTGGTGCACCCTGCTGACTGACAAATGAGGCTCTGCCGAAAAAAGAGGTAGGGCATAGCGTATTTTTAAGGTGCTCGACTGGGGAAGTACCTCTACTTAACAGAATTCCGCACCGAAATAATAGTTCCCTTGTAGGTTGTTGTGTTCCTGCGAGTGAGTGAGGTCACCAGAAAGAAAGCAAGGAAGGAGTATAGGCTGACAATGGATCGGCGACCATTTGAGGGCTTTCATAGCACATCAAACTAAAAAGTGAAAAATAATCCACGCCCCACGCAATTTTCACAATAATGCTAGTATTTTTTATTAATCTTAGAGTTTTTCTTCACTCAAATCCGTTGGCGAAATTCGGTACTCATAATTATACATAATCACTTACCTCTAGCGCCCGGTCTATTAAAGGGATGCTGTACATCGTCTCTGCTAATATTACAAGTGTTATTGTTGTGTAAAACTTGCATCTTATGCAAGTTTTACACAACTCTTATGCAAGTTTTATAATCGGATACCTAGTTGCGTAAAGCAGCTCCCAGTACGCAAATTTGGAAAAGCACTCCGAAATTGGTTGCAGGAGAAAATGTTTTATTCGATAGGGGAATTACTCGAAGCATGACAATACTGTTATCGATTTGATTGACATTTAATATAATTACATTAGCAAAAATGATACTAATAATATCCATCTGGCTATGACTTTAAAATTGAAATTGTTAATATTATTATTTCTGTTTAAATTGACATATTTGACAAATTTATTTATTTAACTTAATTGTGTATATTTGCATGCCTAAATATTTCTGGCAAATGTGATGGATCAAACAGCTAATATTATTTGTACACCTATATACCCACATTTAAGCAAATAAATGATTCTATTCTATTCTATTCTATTCATCATTATTAGGCGTGCGATGAACAGCATCTATGAGAGACGTGTTAATAGCTCCTAACCACGACATGACGCTATGTAATTATCGAAGTCATGTGCTGCAATGACATATCGCTTGGTATGACCCATAAGTTTAAAGATTGCTCTCAGCAATAAGGCCGCCTTGTTGCATATATACAAATCTGTAATAATTTATTGATTCACTGTACTTTTATATTGTATTTTGCAAATAAAGCATATTCTATCTATCTATCTATCTAAGTTTATCTGCTATTCATGTGTGGAGCTTTCACTGTGTTTAAACAGATGCTCCCAATTTATATTTCCAATGAAGAGTCATTCAATAGTGTTTATATACTTGTTTATATATCACACTGCTATATACCATAATAACTGTTAGGTATATGTATTTAGCGTTGACTTTCTCCAAATAATCTGGTTAACTCATTTCAGCAACATTGCAGTCGTCGGTGATGTCGCCCCAGAGGTCCGCCTGTGCGTGATTGGTTCAAATTTATTATTTCTATCAGCGCTAAATGCTCGGCGATGAAGATTCAGTAACTACCGGCTCTAAAAAAACGAAATGTTTTCTTTACAAAACAAAAAAAAAATGTTAGGAGATCGTAGTATAAAAGGCAAGCATCAGGATCTAGTCCTGATGCTAAAGGAGACTATCTATAATGATAGTCTCCTTTATGATAGTTATGTTACATCTGTCTTCCAGGGGATAAGGTGATCGACATCCGTACCTAAGTCTATCCCAGTAATTAAAAATTCACGTCTGAACTGTCTGTTGCTTTCGTCGCTTGCTTCTCATTGTCGAAAATAGCGTGAACAAGGAACCAAGTCGTAACTGATGCTCTCATTTAATACATCTTTTTAAAACATTCGTTTGAAAATGAATCTGTGATGCATCTTTTGCTAAAGAATAGGCGTGGAGAAAATTGGTAAATGCATTCCCTCAATCATTTCGAGACTGGCTTTGGAGCCCAAACCATCTACCAGTCTCCGATATCTGAGAAAGGGCCGCGATAAGAACACGTGCCTGTGATATGTTGGTGAGGCAGCTTAGAGGTAAATGGCAGATGAACTCCCGTAATATTTCAAGGGCTTTCGGAGCCTAACGCGGCTGCCAGTCTCTCAATCTCAGATACAACTTCCATAAAAATCTACGCGAGCGCAATGGCGGCGACTGAGATAATTCAGCTTAGGGGTAAATGGCAGATGCATTCTCGTAAAAAAATTGAGAAGGGCCTTCGGAGCCCAAAGCATCTTATATCTTATTATCTCAGAGACAGCCCCAGTGACTCCTGCGTTTACGTGATACGGTACGTTATCAAGTGCTCAACTTCTAGCGTTAGTTTCACGTTTGACTTGGCGTCATAACGTAGCAGGAACAAGTCGCTTATCCATGCTATTCAGTCGAGACTCAACTTGAAGGATACACTCCTATTGGTTTTTAAATACTCTGTTCATTTAACGCAAACAAGCTACATAATTTTCTCACACATCACAAAAGCGCAAAATATGCGAGCTGTGACCGGAAACGGTTCCGAGCCGGGTGTCGGCTCCTTGTTATATTTATCCGGGGTAACAGGTCTATGCATTACTCAATGCAGATAGAAAAACCATTATACCAGACAGTCACCTATGCCATAATAAAGTGAAATTACTTACATGTAAGCCAGGTTTTTTTTTATGCTCCGACGATAGGTGATGCCTGCCTGCAATACCTGGGCTATCCATCTGCTACTTCCAGAGCAGTGACATCACTGCTCCAGACAGCATTTATGATAACTCGATTTCACTTATCGCTAACTCGTTAAAAATAGGAGTGTTCGTAACTGCTATAAAAATTTCACTATTAATTAAATCTAATTTCAACTATGATAAAAACATTTTGAAGAAATTAGATGTAACGCACTGGGAAGTTAACGACGCTATGAAGAAAATTGGCGCGATTTCCTACCAAACCTCGCCTGGTACCAAGTTACATGTTACGTGACGTGATTGGCTGGTGGTTCCGGTCCACTAGCCGCTGCGATTGGCCAGAATAATTTAAAGGAAGTATGACGCACTCTCAAAGATGCTGTGTATCGTCACATGCCTAATGACGAATAAAATTCAGACCCTTAAAGCTCGAGTTAGTACATGCATTTTGATATTCACTAGGCAACAATAAAATAACTTACTAAGGCTACAATCATAAAAAAATGGCGCAGATATATCAGCTCGGAAACGAGATAGCCTGCGGAGCGCGCGCTTTCGCCGTACTCACAGAGATGGATTAAGTTTAGACTGACTGGAAGTAGGTGACGTCAAAATCGTCCCCTAGTTGACGCCTAGCCGTAGCCAGTTTGATCAGTTTCGGGGCCTCGGTTACGTTGACGGCTAGTCGACCGGGTCGCGGGTTTGTTCTTCGCACAAGTCTGTTTGTCTTGGTCCGAGTATTGTATGTATGAATTTACAAAAAAATATATATGTATTTACGTATAATATCAGACATCTAGTACCCATAATACAAGTTTTGGTTAGTTTGGGACTAGATGGCAGTGTGTAATTTGTCTAGGAATATTTATCATTTTATTTATTTATATTTATCCTTAAATTTACTAGGGTGAAATCAACCCTTATCACGTTCATTCATATTGTGACTTAAAACACAATCCAATCCAAACTTAATGATAACTTATGTGTCAACTGAAACTTTACAGAAAAAATAATTTTTCTTACTCGTTTATGATATTTGTCATAATGATGATCCTCTTGGGAACCGTTTTGATGGCTGCTCATTTTGACAACAGCTGCAAAAAAGTACGACATTAAGTAATATACCATTTCTAATAAGTCCAATAAATTAGTAAACGGCCTAAAAACTATTTTACAGGCATACCTTTTTGTTCATCTCGACGTCGTTTTTGTTCCAATAATACAGACTCGTCGGTTCTGTCCTAAAACATACATAAATTTTGTTAGTTTAGTTGTTTTTTAAAACTATTATTTCCATTGTCCGCAAATCCATTAGAATAATGTAGTAGTTGCTTGTCTTGTCGCCCACTTTTATCATGTAAAGTGAGGTGGAACATTTTTTTCCTTTCAGATCAAACTATCCATTATTAAAATAGCGAAGATTTTTCAAAATATCCAAATCTCAAAATCGTTCTCATTACATAAAATTCTCAAAATTACCAATTTTTATCGCCTTTTTTCTTTGCCTGCTTTGGGCAACCCAAATGAAAACCTCTTCGCGCTGCTTTTAAGGAACCTCATTATAATCTCTTGGAAAAAAACTCGACAGGCAGTTTATTCCACGACTCGATAAGTGCATGATAGCAAATAAGTCCATTGTGCAGCGAGGTTCTCAAGAAATATTTCCTAGGTCTATTTGTATAGGCTGTATTGAATGAGCTTACCATTCGAATACACTGGAAATTTTGACAATTATGCATATTGAATGTTATGAGAAGTGAACAACTTGAAATTATTGGTCATTTTAAGAGCTGCATGGACATTTCTATAATGTAATGTAATTATGTGTGTAATGATAATAATATTTTTTGGGTATAGAAAAATATAAATGCTTCTGAAGTCAAATATTCACTACGGTAGTTATTATGTGTGGAAAGATGATCCAGTATGACGATATGAATCGGTTATACCGATGTCTAGCATATAGCTATCATGGCATATACCTTTACCGTGGAAGTATAATATTATGAACTTACCCTCTTACGACTCATCTTACGCTCTTTACGTTCATCACCTCTCACTTTAGTTTTTCGTTTTTCCTTCTCAGGTGAACGTTCCTCAATTTCTTTGCTACCCTGCTTATGCAGAAAACAGACATTATTCTCTATTGCTAACATCAAAAACGATAAATTTAATAACATATTTACAATAAATTTTAATAGCAAACCAACTACTAACATGTTATAGGAAAGGTAAGTCAAAAGAGACAAAGAACAAAGACAACTTTTGTTTCATAGTAACGCTTGTGCAAATTGATTTATCATGTTTCAACTAACAATTATGTGTTCAAGAAATTCTTTATATAGAGTTGTCATCGGATCCAAGAGTTTGTTTTCATTCTATAATGTCTTCCAAACATACAGTCGCGATCACAGTTTCAGTTATTCTTAGTTTCTTCATAATAAAAGTGTTGTAAATTATTATTTCTGATGAATATCTTCCAATGTTGTCGATATAATTGTGTTGGGTTCTTAATGTTTCTTCATTTCTTCGATTAATTACTATCCTCCTGAAGCGACACTCCAAGACTTCATTGCGATTTCTTCTACGTTACTGGTATATCATTGCATAATCAATCCTCACATTTTATTCCAATTTTTTTTCCTTAAAAACTTTCAGTGTTTAATCCTGATGTTATACTTTGTTCATTGGACCTTTTGACTCATTGATAGAATGACATAATAAATAAACCTTACCAGTTAGCGACTGGACTGGGCTGAATGGACTTACGACACGCAACACGCTACAAAATCCATTAGTGTTTTTATACACGTAATTAAAATGTAATGGAGGTCGGTTTCTTCATTTTCACATTGTCTATTTGTCTTGAAGTATTCAGATGCAGCGTATATTTATTCCATACAATTTATTCCTTCTTCGTAATTTAGCTTGACATATACGAAACATAGACGAGTTGAGTAGATTAGCTTCATTCGTTGTAATTAAATGAACATTATCGTAAATTATACTTTTCAATGACAATCAGCTGGATTATGGCACGTTAGCAATTTCTTTTGCTCAAATCTTCTGTAATTTGAAAATATCTTGAATTTGAATTTTAGTCGTTATTGCTTTTACGTTATTGTTTGGTTGTTTTTATTTATCTAGTGTTTATTCCTCCTTCTAGTGTTTATTCCTCCTTGTCAGCATGTTTGATTACGTAAATCTTCATTATATTTGGTGATTGACTGGTGGTATCTTTCATAATTTTATTTGATATGCAATAATTTGATGTGTTTGTATTCGCGTTACTTTTATTTCATTTTTATTTCGATGAATGATTTGCACTTTTATAAGTTCATAAAGTCTGTTATATTTTATTTTTTATCACTTGTATCTGGTTCTCCGCTGGAGCCCGTTGATCGTCGCATGGTAGCACTGGGTAGATAGTCGTAGATAGCGAGCCGGCGCGTAGTGGTCTGTCAGCCCAATCCTTAGTCCGGCGCAAGCGCGATGCAAGGTCGGTTTATCACAACGATACTCACCTTGCCATTGCCGACGTTTTCTACTTTACGACGCTTCAGATCTGTCGGATTAAAACAAAGCTTACAATATTTTATCATTTTTATTAGGGGTTCTTATAAAATGTTTATTTTCAGTAAACATAAAGATGATTACATTAAATAATATAATATTATTAATAAATCAAAATTTGTTTAAGAACTAAGAAGATGACTTAAGTCCGGCTCTTGGAATATGGTTGCTCCATCTTCCAAGGTACTAAACTTTGGAAGATGGAGCGGCCCTTATTTTGGGACACCACTTGTGCTGATACTCTTACGCCGTCTCATCTTCATGAGACATAAAATAAGGCTGTTATTTTATGTCTCGGGATTAATCGTATTTTTAAGCTTTTAAGTATAATTTAAACATATATTGATTTATTAATAATTTAATATTATTTAATTTAATCGTCTTTATAATACAATAAAATTCTATCAATTTGAATGAAATGAAAAGGAATAAATACCTCGTTCTATATCATCGGGGGGATGACGATGATCATGTGGTGGAGATACGGTTTCCAAATAACGTTCCTCCTGAAACATAAAGTAGCTTTTAGAGTGCTGCAAATTAAAATTATTAATATGTTAACATTTTTGATTATCAAGCAATATGGTTGTATTGAAGCTGCTCTATCATGGTATAATACGCTCCAAAACTGATAAGTATATCATCATAAAAAATTTAACAAATGAATACCCTATGTGATCGTTCTCTTGGAGATTTTTCTTTATTTCTTATTTCCTCCTTGCTCCTCTCCTTGAAATTTCTGTGGACGAGAAAGTACATTTTTCAATATAATTAAAACCAAACAGCTACATAATTAAAAGCAAATGTTTATTTTTAATACATACGTCCGTGACTCCCTTTTAGTATCTTTGTCTCGGTCTGAATCTTCTCGTCGTCTTTCACTAGTCCGCGACTCTCTTTTCTCAGGCTCTAGAAAGACATAATTATTTTATTGTCAATATAACCTCACTATTCGATATTCGAATATCGAATATTCGAATATCGAATAGTGTGGATATATTGACATATGGGGGTCCCTATAAAAATTCCTAACCAGACACCGTGTGTGTAGTGTGTAAAGTGCCTAAACAATATACGAAGAAGAAGAAGGCAGACAGATATGTTTGCCCATAACAGACTACCATCTACTCGCTGTCTTCAGTCGTCCCGTGACCATAGCGTGTGCACCGTCGCCGAAATATCGGGAAAATGTAAAAATAGATAGTGGTAAGTCTCGTACAGACAATAGTGATGTAAACAACCGTGAATGTTTAAAAGCAATATATCCCGTTATAATTACGGTTCCACCATATTGCGTATAACATCGAGAACTGTATAAATTTCAGCTCTATCCTAAACATCTCAACGATAAGGCCGGATTTACATTCAACTCCTAATCTAAATGATTTTAATATCCTAAGTCAGTATACAAAAAGAGCACAAAGACTATTTTCGACTACAAGGTTAAATCTGTCGATATGATCGCAGTGTGTGTACCTTGCATGGGCGGCGGCGAGGTGCCGGGCTCCTGCTCCGCCTTGACGGGGTGGGGCTCCTCCTTGGCCGGCGCGGCCGGCGGCGCCCCCGCCACCTTGTGTTTGTCACCCACCTGCAACAATACAAGCTTCATACTAATGGCAGGTCTGCTGTGTCACTCCGCTATTTCATCATTATCAGGTAATTTTTTTTTAGACTCCACTACAGGAGCACAACCCTCTCTCGTCCGTCCCAGACAGAAGGAGGATTTGGCCTACACTCTCCACGCTGGCCAGACGGGTTGGGGAGGCCCGATGTTTTATAATGTGTATACATACATTACATTACACTCCTCTAATTAGATATGATTATTTAACCAAGGTGGGTCACCTAAGAAAACCCTGGGGTTCAAATGGCCCGGCCGGTTAAAAAATAATTAAAAAACTATTTTCGCCAGCACACAAGCACTTGTACGCAACCGCTATTTGCGAACCTTAATTATTTACGGTGTAAGGTTAGCGTCCATTTAGTACCTATCGAATTCGTGTACGTTCATATTTCTACTTATAATATGTAATAAACAAATACTTAAATCGTTCCTCCGTAAGCGGAGGTTGTTTGAGAGGTTTTTAGAGGTTGCACTAATTGACTTCAGGAAATAAAACCAACTTTTCTAAATATATTTATAAAATGGGAAATGACTGACAGAATGATCTGTTAACGCAGGGTTCAAAAACCTAATGACACATGCTTTGGCTCTATCGAAACATGCTCTATCGAGCGAGGCAGACGATGTCAGCAGATAAGGATAAGGGCACATGAACGAGCTATATTAATAAACTCTGAAACAGTATTCAACATCGATGACAAATAAATTTTCTACTGTGGTAAATTATGTTCTCATAATAAAATAGATTTTACAGATTAAAACTTTTCTGTTCGATTATATTTGATAAATTAGTTTTTTTTTTTTTTATATGAGAGGGGGGCAAACGAGCATGTGGGTCACCTGGTGGAAAGCAATCACCACCGCCCATGGAGACCAGCGACACCAAGGGGTCGCCAATCCGTTGCCAGCCTTTTAAGGAAAATGAAAACTGTTCTTGAAGGCACCCATGTCGTAGTTGTTCGGAAATACCGCTGAGGGAAGTTGATTCCACAGTTTCACTGTTCGTGGTATGAAATGTCTTAGGAAACGTACTGTAGTAGATCGCCAATTATCAAGATGATATGGATGGAATTTTAATTTATGGCGAGTTGTACGATAGTGGAATTCAGCGGCAGGTATCAAATCAAACAGCTCATCGGAGCACTCCCCGTGATATAATTTGTATAGAACGCAAAGAGACGCTACATCTCTGCGTGTAGAGAGAGAGTCCAATCGATCCGAGATCATTGGGTCACCGACGATTCGAGCTGCTCTTCGTTGTATGCGGTCAAATGGAGCAAGCAAGTACTGGGGCGCACCGGCCCAGAGATGCGAACAGTACTCCATGTGAGGTCGAACCTGGGCTTTGTATAGTTGAAGGCGGTGTCGGGGTGTAAAATACCGCCTGGCTTTACTAATCACACCAATCTTCCTGGAAGCCAGTTTGGCCTTGCATTCCAAGTGACTGCAAAACTGAACATCACTCGATATGTCGACACCCAAGATGGTAATGCTAGTTCTTACACTAAGGGGAGTACCTTCCAAACTAGGAGCTACGACGAATGGGGACTTTTTAGCGGTAAACGCACAAACCTGTGTCTTGGAGGGATTTAGCTGCACCAAAGTATAGGTAGTAAATACACTGTAGTAATTTTTTTATACACATTAAAGATTTTCATTGCTATCGTATAAGTGACGAAGCTACTGGTTATCCATAAGTCAGAATAATCAGCAGTACAGTACTTATTAGCGGCTTAGCCCACGACTTTTTGTCTCAATATTTTTATAATCTAATTACTGTAAGACTTACTTGGTGAAAGTCACTTTCTCTCATCATGTTCGGGACCTTGTTGCGCAACTGACCACTGTAACCCGTCGCCAATACGTAAAGATCTTGCCTCTGTGTTTTCTCTTCTTCCTTAACCTAAAATATCAGTACGTATATTTGAATCATCTACCACACGTGCTCCCACACTAGTAAACATATATCATATATTTTTGTTATTTTTGCTTATTTATTGAATGTTACAAATAGTTATATAACAATACAATAACAGCCTTATTCATAAAAAGTTATAGAAAGTTTAATAATCGAGATTACAAAAAATCACAAAAATCAAAAAATTAGAACGATTAGTCATTTTATTTGTAGATAAATCTATATTAACGGCTTCTTATGTTATAGATCGGTGGACCCTACTATACCTTTATTAGTGACAAATATGGCTGACTAGTTGACAGACAGCTGACGGATGGACGAGTGGGAGATACAAAAATTGTTCTTTTGCGCATGTTTTTCATTTGCAATAGAGTAAAATTTTCATTATCCATAACCTTTTGAAAAGTTTCTAAACACAACTACATTCGCCTCACGAAATCAGTTCAAAATCAACATAGAAAGAAACGTCATGTATATAATTATACGGCAAATTGTCAACCTTACCAGAAAGCAATACCTGTTTTTTGACATTTTAGCGATGAATTTATCAAAACGACAACATAACAACGTTAAAACGTCTTTTAGCGGGCATATATAGTTATAAGAGGTTTAGGAAACGTCTATGGTACGAAACTCAAATCAGTTTATTAAGGCTTTATGACTTTTATGACCATTTTAGTTAGTGAACGTTTCAAACGTATTTTAAGGGATTTTTATAAATAAGACACTTTATTGCACCAATTACTAAACAAAAACATTTGAATGGCAATAGAATAGGTGGTATTATCGCTATGAGCAATGTCTTCCGGATAACCTCAGGGAAGAAGAGATGTACAATGTTATATAACAATTTGTAACATTCAATAATACCAGTGTGAAAGCACCTTTAAATGCGTTTTGATATCTAAAAATACAATTGAATTTGTAATAAGTAAATTACCTTATCGACTTTTCTTTCAATAATCTGTGCCAATTTCTCAAGCACCGGGAAATGCGGCAAAACGCGTATAAGGACGATTAGAGCATTACGTATTTGGACATAGTCTCCGGAATCAAGGCAAACCACCATCGCTTTGGTAATTTTATAATGCCACTTGTGGCACACGTGTCTGAAAATTAACAAAACAATGATTTTACTAGTTATAATAAAGTACAGGGTATATACAGTAACATTTACGAGTATCTTACATAATTTAATTGTTTGGGCGATGAACATCAGAAACGGAAAACGAGAGTTTAGCAAATTGTCAAGTGATACAAAATGACAGATTCGCAAGAGAATAATGCCAAATAAGGCAATGGCACAAAAAAAATATTAAACCCATTCATTGCTGGCTTACTACTACATTTTAAGAACTTTACCCTCAAGTCGCCATACATTTTCGAAGAAGCCGCCTATGGGCGGCCGGGGCACTTTGGTTATGTATTCTAAAGCGCCCATCAGCGTTTTTGGCATGCACAGTAGATTTCGTAAAGCTATCGTCTATATTCATTTTACACATTTGGAAGCATAATTTCCAGCAAAGAGTATGTCCGCAGTTTTTTGTGTCACTAATTATAAAACACTGGCAATTTTCTTCGTCAACTGGAATTATGATGGAAGATAAAAGAAAGTTACTGTGCAATGTCACAAAATGGTCCCAATTCAGCATGAAAAACGAAATCTGTAACAGACTCGGCACAAATTTTCAGTTAGGACCAGTTGCAATAACGGACATATATGCACAAGATTAGAAAAGGAACAACATAAACAATTAAACACAAAATAGAAGATATGTTGAGATAACAAACTATGCTAGGCATTTCACCCAAGAAATATTATGAGAGTACCTACATTAAATTACGTCAATAAAAAATAAAATACTGTCATACGTCAATAATCAGAAGGTACATTCATTCGCACTCAATCGACAATCTACTTACGACCCATCTCTAATCCGCACATTCCGTTCATTCATTTCATTCAATTATTTAGAATTGCAAACAAAACAAGAAAATTTACTTTAAAAAATAAATATGTCTAAAAATACAGTAAAAAAGTGTAAACTGAACGAGATTCGCTCAATTGTTATTCTACTAAGTATACACAACACAATTCACAGCTTGTTCAAACTGTGCCGTGTGCAGCTCAAGAAAATCAAGATTTCGAAAGCAGAGCTAAAATCATTAGCGAAGTTTCAGGCTTGAGACTTCACGTTGATAGACACAATAATTTTCTATGTGATAAAAATAAGACTCTACTCTGTGGGTCGTCGTCAAGCCGGTGAATACAAACTGCAATTGTAATTATATAGACCGACATCACTTGTTTATGGCTTACATTAGTTAATTACATTAGCTAAGTCCAGTCTGTCCAATAATATTTTAATATACCTATTATATAAGCACGTCATAAAGTTCTTGGTAATAACAATGTTAAAGGCGGGATGTTAGAAGCGGATGATGACACCCGCGTATCCAATATTTTTAGCATTACAGTGTTAACAATACGATAGATTGTCATGGGCAACTACGGAACCCCAATATTTCGTGTAGCCTGACACGCATTTGGCAGGTATTTCTTTCACTCTCTCTCACACACGTCTTCTTCGACTCGAGTACATCATAAAACGATTTTTTTTCGCAATATAAAAAAATACACTAATGAATTTTTCTTATCTGCTTTGCTCTGCTGTATAATTAGCACACTGGCTAAGACACGGAAAGACATTTAATCTAGATATTTTCATTAATAAGTTTTTTATGCGTCACGGCGGCGGTAAATAGCGGGTGACCGAATAAATGCCGGATGCCTTGCTTTCTTCTCGTTACAATAGGGGCAGTTTGAACTATTGGCATAAAAACATCTTAAGACTGACTATAATAAAAAGGGTCGTAAATCACCTGTAGTTCTCGTAGCCGACGTGGTCGTTGGCCTCTGTGAACTGGTTGGAGACGCGGTACTTGGTGACGAAGCCGGGGTAGTGCGCGCACTCGCGGTGGAAAGCTGCGCGGTCGGCGTGCCAGCGCATGGCCGTGCCCAGCACGCGGCACAGGAACGTGCCGTAGCGCGCCGCCTCGCCCTCCGTGCACGACATCACAGAGTACGTGATGTCGCAGAACAGCTGCAACAACATCTCACACCTGCATATGCCTACGCTTAACTAATTTCCATTATGACCTTTTGATGGGTAGTACTTATCAAATTATAATTAGTGTTTTGACGTGAATACTTCTTGATGAGGATGAACAATGGAATAGATGTATAGAAAATTTTTCCTTGAATGGAATTTTAAGCAACTTTCTGGATAAACTTCTAGATGAATCATGGGCCATCTGGTATAGACAGAATCCAGAAGGATCGACCGAAGACAATCTCCCCTAGATAAACCTTGAACAAACTACATAAACAAACTTCTCCGCGGACCACGTACTGCGTAGAAAAACTCACCCTGTCGTAGCAAAGCAGTGTAGAGAAGTTGGGAGTTTTGAGCGAGTGCACGGCGTGCACGAACTCTGCGCAGTAGAGCGCGTCGACGGCGGTGAAGACGCAGCGCGGGAACAGGCACAGCTGCATGAGCCGCGTCACGGTCTCGTTCTTGGCGGACTTGGCGGCGCGCGCCGGGAACCAGCCGGCGCACTCGCGCCGCAGCCGCGCCGCCACGCGCGCCACGTGCTCCGCCTGCCGACGACGCTCCTCCTGCACCACGAGATACACACATGCTAAGGCTGCAGTTAAACCTTACTTAGGTTGTTTACCTAAAGTCTCATGCTTGATGCACTGACGGGCCATTATGCCTGTCAAGGACACCTATACAAGATGAGGCGTGATGGTAGCCCAGAGTGCAATACATGCAAAGGGTCTAATGAGACCATGAAACACTTGATGTGTCAATGTGACGCCCTAGCCGGCAAACGAATGGAAATCCTAGGAAAGGCATACCTGGACCTGGAGGACTACAGGCTCTTTCCATTAAGCGGCATACTGAAGTACATGGAACATGTCTCCAGACAGTCAGGGGATAGTGACTAAAGGATTAGGGAGAACACAAAAGATACATGAGGATCGATGTGTCACCGGTGCTGCAGCACTGAACCCATTCTAAGATAGGTTGTTTAAATATACGTATCGGCATCAACCCATAATCATCCCACTGCTGGGATACGGGTCTCCCTCGATCGAAAGGGTTTAGAGCATACTCCACCACGCTGTTCAACTGCGGGTAGGTAGAGGCCAGTGTTTTCACGCCGTCCAAAGACTTGGCTTAACGAGTGTCGTCTAAAGACAATGACCTCGACCGACGGCTTAACGTGCCCTCCGAAGCACGGAGGAGCTCGAGATGAATAAACCCATCCATAGATAGGCTACGGTTGACGTTGCCTAATTTGCGTGATCGATTAGACTGACACGCGCAACCACATCATAGACCTCCTGCTCTCGTATACATATTATTCTCTCCAACAAAAGATGATTGTTGAATAAACTGTCATTCGTTTTCTATTTTATTAAAATACCTCTTATTAACGCTAACAACATAAAGTAAAATTAACAAATAATAAGAAGCAGTTACCTGAAGCTTGTCAATGAGAGTGTTGAACCGTTCTTGTTCTTTCTTTCCTTTTGTACCCTGCGCCGTATCTTTAGTGGCATTGGCAGCAGCTGTTTTCAAACGTTCAATTTCTCTGTCATAGCTCTCTTCCGGCACTCTTAGATCGTACATCGAAAGGGACCTACAAATGTATGTACATTTTTATTATTTAATACTATTTTCCCATTCCACAACCACCGTTAAAGTAAATCTGCATATTAATGCATAGGATACTTTTATTTTAGTACTTCAATCACGCGGAGCAATCGCGAACAAAAGAACATTCACTTTAACATAAGGCCCAAACAACTTCAACTAAGTAGCCATTTCTAGTATCAGTGTAAAATCCAGTACAGTGAATAAATGTCAAATATAGTTTCAAAATTATGTTAAATTAGCTGCCCGGGCAGACTTCGTTCTGTCAAAACTTAGTTTTTTTTTTTACTTTTGTCCATGCAATTTTTATATTTTCTCTGTGTTAAAACTTCCCATGTGCCTTAAGGAAAATAGGACAAAAAATTTGCCTAATTGGTTGAGCCGTTCTCGAGTTTTGCGCTTAGTAACATTCACTTTTATTTATATACAAGCAGATTACTTACCAAAACGTGACATAAAACTCAGGTGAAATGTCCTCCCATACTCTCGTCGGTAACATCGGGGTAACAGACAACAGTACTGGTTCCAATGTCTCTTTCGAAGCTATAGTGTATCTTTCGATACTTTTTTCTACAGAATCTGATTTCGAATCTGTCATTTTTCTTAAGGCATCGACTCTTGATGCTATTTTTTGAGCTAAAACTGGACGATGTAAAAAGAAAGCGACGTCCGCATCGACGTGGTAATCGCGAAGAAGCTCCTGCGAAATATTAATTTGTAATGTAAACTTTTATAAGTTTAGGACTCCAATGAAAGTTAATTGGATATAGTTTCACAATAAGAATCCAACTCAAAATTCGTGAAGTAGGTACATGACTGAAGAGATAAAAATTTCTAATCATCCACAAGTGGAGCTAAACTGCAACTGCAACTGAAGGTGTTGAATCCATACTGCATAAACACGTCCAATTACATAAAAAATTGAAAACCAGCTTTTAATTATTAAATACAGAATACAGGAAATAAAACATAATGTAAAAAATAAACCCAATTTCTTTTTATTTATATTAATTTTGTTTTGTGATTGGTAAAAGTAAAATAACCATATCCTTCACTTTGAGTACTCTTCAGAAATTCAGCCTGTGTATATAACATTATATTATCATCAAATGTAACGAAAGTTTATTTTAATGACATTATCTGTATGCATGAATTTCAATGTGATCTTTAATAGTAGATTAGTAGCCAAGGGCTGTAAGGCGTCAATTGCAGCCCGAGATATTTAGGCGCACGAGCGCAGCGAGGGCGCCTATAGTTCGAGGGTGCAATTGATGCTTACACCCGAGCTAACTACTCTGCTTTACATCTCGATTGTGAGGTAAGTAGAAAAAAACCGGGATTACAAGAATTTACTTGTTTTTCTTTTCGCCACTTCATGAACTCGTCGTAAGTTTTCAAATATCTCTCTTTAGAACTTTCAGGCAAAATATTGTTAATTGCTGCTTCAGCTTCCATTTTCATTGAATCGGGAGTGCAGCTTATATCTTCATCACTTGCAGAACTCATGTTTTTTTCCTAATTAGCACGTAATTATAAAAAAATCCCGAAAACAAACAATATTAAAATTAAAAGTTTCTATTCCCGCCTTTATTCATCTCTTTTTTTTTATTTTTTCTAGAAGGAAATTGAGCTTCGCCGTTCGATATTTAAATTGATGACTATTATACTCATACGAAGACAAGGCTGAATAGCGAAGCAACCTCTTTTGTCATTGGGCTGAATGCATGATGTCTATTGCCAGTATGATGGTTAGATGTACGCGAACTTTTTGAAAGAGTGAAGTGTTTTTTTTAATTACTTACCGCCCTAGAGCCTTTTATAGCTACATTATTACCCTAGAGCGCTAATTGGTCACCTACAAGCCCCATTTGGGGGTAATAAGGACCTACTTACCGAATATGAGAGATGTAATAGTAGATTAGTAGCCGAGGGCTGTAAGGCATCAATTGCAGCCCGAGATATTTAGGCGCACGAGCGCAGCGAGGGCGCCTATAGTTCGAGGGTGCAATTGATGCTTACACCCGAGCTAACTACTCTGCTTTACATCTCGATTGTGAGGTAAGTAGAAAAAAACCGGGACTACAAGAATAAAAGACTTTACTTGTTTTTCTTTTCGCCACTTCATGAACTCGTCGTAAGTTTTCAAATATCTCTCTTTAGAACTTTCAGGCAAAATATTGTTAATTGCTGCTTCAGCTTCCATTTTCATTGAATCGGGAGTGCAGCTTATATCTTCATCACTTGCAGAACTCATGTTTTTTTCCTAATTAGCACGTAATTATAAAAAAATCCCGAAAACAAACAATATTAAAAGTAAAAGTTTCTATTCCCGCCTTTTTTCATCTCTTTTTTTTTATTTATTTTTTTTTCTAGAAGGAAATTGAGCTTCGTCGTTCGATATTTAAATTGATGACTATTATACTCATACGAAGACAAGGCTGAATAGCGAAGCGACCTCTTTTGTCATTGGGCTGAATGCATGATGTCTATTGCCAGTATGATGTACGCGAACTTTTTGAAAGAGTGAAGTGTTTTTTTTTAATTACTTACCGCCCTAGAGCCTTTTATAGCTACATTATTACCCTAGAGCGCTAATTGGTCACCTACAAGCCCCATTTGGGGGTAATAAGGACCTACTTACCGAATATGAGAGATGTAAAATAAATTTGCTTACCTGCAACGGCGGTAATCTAGCAGCGTACTCGTCTGGAGCGTGCGACGACGCAAGGAATGTCCCTAATTGTACTAAAGCATCTTGGCACTGGTCAGCTAATCTGCCCACCACCTTAAGTTGAGATCCCGGAGGTTCTCCAGGGGTTTCTTCTTCATATTCTGTAACAAAACATTTATGTAATAGAAATAAAATGGATTAAAAAATTTCACACTCCATATTTTATTATTCAGAAACAATAAAAATAAACAAACATGACAATAGTAAATAAATATAGCTTCATTGTCAATTCATCCCACTGCTGGGATACGGGTCTTCCCTTAATCGAAGGGGTTTAGATTAGACTCTAATCTAAACCCCTTCGATTAAGGGAAGCATTTCCTAACCTTTTCAATGTTGTTACCCCTATGACCAATAAAGGAAACTGATTTTACCCCCTCCTTAGATTAGGTCTTATTGGATTGAACTAATTTGTTATCTTTTGTTAGCTTGATTACCCCTACAGAATTCCTATTTTACCCCTGGGGGTAATTACCCCTAGGTTCGGAACGTTCGCAGTGTGCAGTGCGGTGGAGTATGCTCTAATCATTAGAGCATACTCCACCGCACTGCACACTGCGGGTTAGCAGAGGAAATATTGCTTAAAATTTACTAATTCAGGTGTTAGTTTGGAGAAGTATTACGGTCTACAATTTACTTTGGGCGCTTCCGCTATAGCGGCGGTGTCACTCGAAAAAGTACAGTTTAAATTGCCTATTTAACATTTCCTCTAGAGCCAAGCATGTGGTACAATCGACTGCTAAGCAAAAGAAGCTTTTGCAAGATACAGCGATATTTTTCGCTCAATTCAGAGCTCGACTGGGGATCTACCTCCACCTTGTAGAAGACAGTATCATAGTTTTGTTATATCTAGGATATGCTACGTTGACTGCAGAGTGATGGGGAAACAAATGGGCGACACTCCCTACGTTGCAAATATCTATAGGCTAGGACAGCTATTATATATAACGCAGACCATATGCTTGTTAGATACCTGACTGATATACGGAAAGACGAAAATATTTACAAATTATATATATTTGCTTACAAATTATGAAAAAAGGGCTTTTATATCTACCTTTCCATACACAACAATGTCGCTGTTGCGCAGACAATATACATAGAGATATATCTAAATTATTTCCCACAATAGCTTCTTTTAACCTCGCGGATGACCGTCTAGTATTGCGCACTTGCGAAAAGTATCCAGCCTGGAAGAATAAGGAAAATATATATTATTTAAAAAGAACGCTAAAAATACGCTAGAACCTAGCGCAGCTAAATGGTTCAATTGAAATTTACCTCTCCCTTTAGTAATTCACCACCGGCCATAGCGTCCAACTGCTCCGGAGTCATTTCCTCAGCAGCTTCTATGCCGGCCATTTTTTGTACTATTTCTTTAAGGATGAGCAAGTCATAACTGAAAATATAGTTCGGTTAAAATATAAAAAACAAAAAGTAAACTGAAGCAAAAGTTTCAAGGGACGAACACAGTGCGCGGACACATATCAATGCATTATAATTTGGAACGATACAACGCCGATTATGCACATTGGTGAAAACAATACGCGTTAGTTGCTTTATAAAGTCTAATAGAGTAGTAAAAAACTACATCTGTTGTTTATACACTATTATATTTTTCACAATAATTTGCAAAATAGGCGCCGGGCGAAATTGTTTTAAGTTCATGATACAAAAAAATATATATAAGCAAAAACTGTAACAAATTCAACGGTGCTAATCTTAACAAAAATGTTTAAGCAAACTTGAAACAAACATTGATATTATTTGGGAACAATATGGTGCATATCCCATGAATAAGAATGTACCTTTTCTGTGCTTTGAGCCGGTCAGCGACGAACTGTAGTAGTGCGGTAAGGTCAATGTTGTGTTTCTTGAAGGCAGCGCCAGCGAACGCAGCCAGGGCCTGTAAAGCGGGGCCGGCAGAGCGGCGAGCGCTCAGCGCCTCCACCAAGCAGTAGCCCAGCACGTCGAGGGAGAGAGCCGTGAGGTACTTGAGTGACTCCACCACCGGCCCGATCAAGTTATCGTATGTTTGAATCTGTAAGCCCGCGCGCGCATCATTGCTATCATCTCCATGATGAGAAAATTTATGTATGTGACGATATTCCTGCCTACATTTAATTTAATAATAAAATTGCTTGCTAGATCAGCAATTTCTATATTATTATGTACAGATCTTTTTTGCGATTTAAAGGTCCGACGTAAATAGAACTAAACAGCCTATTTTTATTTTACATTCTCAAAACTATAATGGTAGAATTTGTCAAGAAAAATCATTAAAGTTTAATTAATTTTGTACTTTATCATGAACAATAAATAATATATTCTTATACCTTTACATTACCATACCTGTAAAAGCATGTAGTCGAAAAGGAACGCTGGTGCAGCATGTGAAAGTTTCCCAATAAGACGGCCTTGTGGCTTAATGTTTTCTTTGGAAACACGCTTCATGATGTGTTTGATTCTTTGCAGAGAGTTACCTCGGACCCGCAACAATGACGGTATTTTCTCTCCAGCCTCATTCTTCCAACGAGAATATAAACAATATCTAAAATTATATTAATAAGTGATTAATTGGTTAAAAATATGAGACTAAAAGAGACTAAAAAAAATAAGTGCATAGACATTAGAATACATACTTATATGAGATGCAAAAATGTTATTAAGATTACATAAAATATCAAATTAGAAGTGATTGCTAATAAAATAAAGAATTGGTGCACACGTAAGGCAATACCATCCAAGTGGTGTGGCTCCGAATCGCGAAAAATAATTTCTACTCCCATAAAACGTCTATGGGCAGTAGTGGGCACCAGCCACTAATTTCCACATTTCGGCGTCGCAGTGCTTGGATGTGTTTTCGCTCTTATTAAAACATAAACCACTGAACTCGCACTGGTTGACCCACATGTAAATTGTTGTCTCAAGGTATATTGTATTCGATTGCGCGCCAGTTCTTTATTATATTATTGGAAGCTGCCTATTGGCAGATCTAACTACAGATACTTTTGGGCACAGATAAGGTTTTCCATTTATTATTAGTAAACTGTTATCAATATTATCACCTGCACTGATATGGATATAGTTTTAATAAAGTGTAAACTTCCTCTGCCATACAACAATTGCCTTCCATGAGGGTTAATGCAGGCAATATGGCGGCATCCAGCACAGTTAGCGCCTCGTAATGCAAAGGATCGCCGGATTTTGAACGAGCAGTCCTTAGAATACGTATTATCTGAAACATTTCAATCATCATTTATTACAAATTTAGAATATCTGTTTGTATCAGGGGTCTCCATGCAGTGGTTCACGAGTTAATTTAAGGTCTGTAATAATGAAACTACATATTCTGCCATTAGGCCCTCGTGGGCACTGAGACACGTCTTACACATTGTTATTAATAATGTTCTTATTTTGTAAAATGACAATACAAATTTCTAAAAAGCAAAATTAAACAAAATACTGTAATTTCGAGTTATAACGCAATGAGTTTATACGACAGTTTGGTTCCTTGACAAAGACCAAAAACCTTGCATTTGCCACAAGAAACCACTGACATATATAGACCACTTATCAAATATCAAAAACATTGAGTTTACCTTATACATCAAAACAGGGTCATGATGTAGAGAAGCTCCCAATATAACAAGGGCTGGAATAACAGTTTCCTTCATATCTTCAAATGTTTGGCATGCAGGTGGTGCCAGCTTAGATTCCAAAGGTGGAACTGGATTGCCCAATATTTTAGGAGCTACTCGACAATGTCTGGAAAATCAAATTCCAATTGACTTACTATACAAAGAATAGAAGTGCTACCTCTATTCTTAAATTAGACCTGAAAGTTCGTCTAATCTTCACCTTACATATTACAAAAACAAAAGAGACAAAAGTAATAATGCCTTTAAAATATAGGAAACTTTCAACTTTATCAGAGATTGATCAGAAACATAAAAGTCTGTCATTTTTAAGAACAACATAGTTGCAAGCAGTGCGAGCCACACAGCAAATGAGTCACTGATAATAGAGGTTGTATGCAGACAGGTTTTGCATCTTAGGTTTGTGGATTCATTTAGAGTGTAGAACACCCCAGTGTATCTTGTTTAGAAAAGTGTGGTGACATCCAAGTCATTAGATTTTATAATAATAATCAATCAATCATTCAATCAAATTCACTTATTGTATAGTAATGTACACATCTTAGAATGAATAATTGTGCCGCTACAACTTGCTGTTTTTGCGAACAATATTTTTAATATTAACACACATAAATTGAAATACTACATACAATGTCACAATAAAATTACTATTTATAAAAGATTGGCCATCTTCGCAAATATGACGTAAGCCGATGCTCATTATTTATTCAAGTACATATTCATATTTATACAGGTGAATTTATATCTATATATGTATACACAAAAATGAATTCCGAAATATATGACGGAACATCACTCGGGAATGGGTTGACCGATTTGGCTAATTTATTTTTAGTCGCATTCTAACTGAGAGAACAAGGCTTATACATATATTAAAAAAAAATTGTAAAACTTTCCAAATTTGGGAAAATATTAACATCCCTATATCTATTGAATTTTGTAAGAACCTAGCCATAACTCACGATTCAAGTAATGTTGGTTCAAGTAAGACTTATGACAAAAAAAAGAATATACGCAATTGAAATTTAATTTAGATCAATTCATCAGACTACTTACGTTCTGTATAATGGTTCGACGAGTGCATGTAGCATTTGACAAAGAGCAACAGCCGGTCGGGCAAACATAGTGGTGACTGGCAAACGAGCTGACAGTGCGGCGAACTCGCGCCATGCTGTCACTTTCAGCAATGCCTCGCTCAAAACTAGTTTCTGGTTGCTCCAATACTCCTTAAAACAATGGTATAATATGTACTTATTATTAGTATAACATATATTTAATAACTATTTTTCCTTAGTTTATTTATAACCAAATTAGATAACTTAAAAAGGACATAACATTGGTACATTTATTTATTTAAACTTTATTGACCACAAAATTACATAAGGGTACAAAAGCAGACAGAATATGGTTACAAAGCATATAGAAAGAAAATTGGGGTCTAGAAAATAGATATAGATAATGACTATTCAACTAAAAGAAAAAAAAAAGAAAAAAGATATTACTCATATCATAAGCATGGATTTCAGGATCAGGCAGAGCGTCCCATAGACACGAAGCTTTCAATGTGAAGGAATCAGACAAATGAGTCATAAAGGGGAAGGGAAAGCTGACAAGTATTGTCAGAACTAACACTGCCACCACAGTAGTAAATGTAGCACCTGTTTCAGAGTATTACCGAGTATTAACCCTTCTAACTTGCAGGAATACATCAAACCATACACGTATCTCTCAAAGTTACCTACACTACAGACTGACAAATTTGCTCATTAATTTTGTAGTAGTAGTTACTCTAATTGACTCTTACCTGTGGGTCAGGTTTCTCTTCAACAAATTCGGTGGGTCCGTTTGTTTGCGGTCCTTTTGTAGATACAATATTTAATTTACGTATATAATCTTGTACTGCCTTTACTTCCTTATCTGCTTCTTTAGCCATAATAGTGTCATCAGGGCGTAACTACAAGAAGAGGTACATAGGTTTAATAATTTTTGATTCTACACTACATGATTTTTTGGACCATACATTTTCATATAAGTATTTGTATAAAAACTTGATCTAAAAGTATTCATTTAACAGGCAATAGCTCTTAAAAAACTAGTATCTTATATAACCAGAGAAGGGACTTGGTAATAAAATTTGAAGTCAAGGACTTCAGAAATGAGCAAAAGTATTTATAAATGCTTATAAATCATCATCACCAACATCACCATCATCATCATCAGGTCCATTTTAGTCTCCACTACAGGAGCACGACCCTCTCTCGTCCGTCCTAGACGGAAGGAGGATTTGGCCTACACTCCCCACGCTGGCCAGACGGGTTGGGGAGGAATGATCGATATTTGATAATGTATTTCCCTTAGTCGCCTTGTACGACATCCACGGGAAGAGACGGAGTGGTCCTATTCTAGTCTGCCGGAAACCACACGGCTGGTATAATATGTATCTTAAATCTCTTGTTCTTTATTATGTGTTAATTTTTATTTTGTCCTTTGTTTGTTTTCTTTTTAATCAATGACCCTAAATTGTACTACCTAATACCATAGTAAAAATAGAGAAGTAAGACGACTCAAGCCCCGAGCGGGCGACAATAGCCTAAACACGTAGGGCTGTCGCTGAATAGTTTATTCAACAGTCAAAAATACTTAGTCAATCTCTATATACAAAATTAAGTAAGGTACAAAATACAAAATTAAGTAGAGTAAGAATTAGGGATCTGTAACAAAAAACCGGCCAAGTGCGAGTCGGACTCGGTCACGAAGGGTTCCGTACCAAAAATGACAAACAATCATGTTTGTTGTATGGGAGCCCCCTTAAATATTTATCTTATTCTGTTTTTAGTTTTTAGTATTTTATTATAACGCTAACAGAAATACATCATTTGTGAAAATTTTAACTGTCCACGGTTCATGAGATACCTACAGCCCCTGGTGACAGACGGACACCAGAGTCTTAGTAATAGGTAGGGTCCCGTTTTTACTCTTTGGGTGTGGAAATCGAAAAATAATAAAAATCATCATTTTTGTACATAGACCAGGAGCTGACTGCAATTTTTTCATTACCTACTTTTTTATGCTACTCAGTGACAAATGAGCAGACAGCCCACCTGATGGTGAGCGGTAACTGTCGCCCATAACATCCACGATTCACGCATTCAAGCTGTTGGCAGAATCGCAGGTGCGTTGTCCTTCAAACTGGACACAACAATGCAAGCATTGTTGCTTGGCGGCAGAAATAGATAAGGCAGTGGTCCTCACCCAGGCGGACTCCTCAGGTTAGTCAGAGTCCTACCATCTGATAAAACCTACTTCATGTTATATGTTTAGTGATTTGAAAAATTATGGTCTAAATAGGATTAATTAAAACGTGGCTTTACTGAATCATAATATTTATTCAAATAATCTCAATTATTATGAAATTATATTTTAATTAAGTACCTATACATAATATATTATTTTTTACACTAAACTATTTTTATTACTTACTATTTTTATTATATACGACATAGGTAGGTACTTATATGTTCAAATTATTAACGAACGTCAGCGCAGGCGCGAATCTTGCGTGGGAGCGGGCGGTTTTGCCCTGACTGGCGCCCTATTAAACACCTATAAATGTTGTCAGTGTTGGCGTGCGACAGCCATACGTACGCACGCTCACATATAAACCGCGATCGGTGCGTTTGTATGAAGTTACCTTACTTCTCTATTTTTACTATGCTAATACCATAGTAAAATGCTAATACAATCTCTGGTCTAGCATTGTAAATTACAAACTAATCAATGCTTAGATAGCCTAATCACATATAATAAGCATAATAATAGAAATGTATAATTTAATTGAAGTATTCTTTAATAACAACAATTAACGAAAATTCCAATAACATATAGAGATACATGCACAATTATCCAACAATTTTAACTTACCCAAGGATAAATATCATCCAATGCTATTACTTGATGCTGCAGGAGCAGTGCTATAACAGTCATCAACGGTGGTGGTTTCTTATAAGTGTCCAACATCTCCATGTGTCCCAATTTAAACCCTAGTACTTCAGATATAACTTGTGGATCACCCATGTAGTTCTTTATTAGGGTTATAAATATCTTATGTAAATGAGGTCTTGCCTCAAATGATTCCAGTATGATATCTAATACTCTATTTGGATCTAGATTGAAGCAACCTGTAAATAAATGTTTGTTTCTCAACTAAAGACCAAGAACTAAACAAGCGCTTGTAAATTCTAAATTCACTACATACATCTTTGATACAGTTAGCTGTCTGTCCTATGCAACCTTTTGCACAAAACAAAGACAAAAATCTTTAGACTAACATAATATAAAATTCACGCAAATAATCAACATTAAAATTACATACCTATCAACGATTGAATGATTTCTAACAAAGTTTTCCATTCTGTATCTTCACTTATTTCTTGATTTAATTCAGCAATTAATTTTGCATACCCTTCACTTTCTTCTCGAAATAAATTAAACTTGCGCTGTTTATAACTAAAATTAAAAAAAAACAAACATTTTCATCCAGTCTCTTTTATGACAAAATTAATTAACAGTAAAATGATATCATTAATAAAATGTTCATATCTATACTTACTACAACTTAGTCTTAATTTTAATAAATTTGGTATAAAAGTTCTTATTTTTCAATGTTCCAACATCTTGAAGAGTGTCAATTTCTAGTCTCTCCTTCAAGAGTTTGTCAGACATAAAAGACTCCAGTTCCCTCACAATATGACAGAAGTTTGTGCGCTCCTCGGTTTGTACATCAGTGCATGTTTCTGCATCAAGTACGCATACAACATCCAATACTATAGATGCAATATCAGCATGTAACGACTAAAACATAAAAAAAAACGATATTAACGTCGCCAAGCCTGTTTAAGTCATGCATTCATAAATTTTAAAGTCATTCATAACAACAAATAAAAAAAAAACAGGTACTAAATATAATCATCCAACATACTGTTATATCTCGTAGCGTGGTAAGAACTGCATCTTTCTTGAGACTGCCCCGAAGTCCACACAAAAGTAAGTCATATATGCTCTGAGATACCCCAGATAGTTTTCCAGATTTGGTGAACAGGGGACTCTTCTCTTCATCTTTAATAGATTGTGTCACATATTTAATGCTAGAAACATAATATTGATGTTAATAACACTCATTAAACATTGCCTATATATGTCTAGTATAATACTATAAAGAAGTGATGTAAACCTATGATCTAATGGTAAAATCAATATTCTTTTACCCAAAACTAAGTGTTTCATACTAATCCCATATTAAATGAGCAATTCTTGTATATAAGTAAATATATTCCATGACAATCTCAAAAACAGCTAATCTAGTCTGGGGTCTTACGATTGGTGATACAGAGTTGCGGGCCCTCAAGCTAATCCGTTTTTACTCGGGCAATCTTCGAGGGCTCGCATCCTTAAGTAAATTTATCCCGCAATATGTGGAATGGGAATAATTCCTATTATTTACCAGCTGGACTAGAAGTGGCCACACAATGATGTATGGGACAAGTATATATAGGAATAACTATTTGTGATGGTCGACAACATAGTATTATACATATAGAGTCATTCATAGACCAGTGTCTGATGTGATCATGGAACAAAAATGTATTAAGCTAGCTAGATGAGGCACAAAAGTGAGCTACCAACAATATGGATCTGATTTTATTCTACGGATGAGTACGATGTATGTAACTTCAGGAACATTCAAAGCAGGTCATTAAATAAGAGTCGAGAAAAGCATAATAATAAAATGCCATCTGTTAACAATATCTCATATGAAATATGTTAACTACTTTATAATAGAAGACACATGTCTCTGGTAAAATCCGTTATTCCTAAATAAAACACCGAGCTTTGCTCGGTCATCCAGGTACTACAAATTAATACAATCAAAAGAATCTACAAAATGTGAAAAAAATTGTGGTTAGATACTACTATAATACAACCTTGTAATGTTACTTAGGGTTTATATTAGACCTATGGAAGGAATATTAGTACGTCTAGTCTGTAGTACTCTTTCTTTTATTCAATAACTCACTGAAATTTATACATTTTCATTTCGGTAAATCAAATTATGCTTGGCCGTGAAAGAATTGCTGATAAAATAATAAATTACAGAAAGCTAATGTAGACAGATGGCATATTACGGCGAATTGAAAACAAAATATTTTAGCATGTGAAACTGGTATGTTTGGTTAACATCTAACATGGCATTTTTACGCAGAGGCAAATGTAGAATTGTCACTTACAACTGCTCCTTCCCTGACTTATCCCAAGATCTGCAATATTCAGAAACAAACTTTGCAAAAGAGCTCATGATGTTAATCAGAACAGTCTAAACTTGTAAAATATATTCATTTCATGTCTTCAAGCAAGCCAAACCATTCAATCAAGATTTCGGTAGTTACGTTACGCTGGTTTGGTTATGCTGCAGCCATGACAGTTTTTTTTTTTACTGTTTGCCTTGCCAAAGACTAAGCTTTTATTTTTTTACGATATTTAGGCCCAGGATACAAGTTTGTTAGACTCCGTCTTTCGAGATACACGAATAAAGAATGGCGGAAATTCTTGGAGCGCCCAGTGCATCAATCAATCCCATATATGTACGAATGCTTGAGCATCACATTATCGCATGTTAGCACCAGTATGTCTGAAATTGTAGAGCCATGGCATGCAGTTTTAGGGGTTTTTAACTAAAAAACTCGTAAATATACATTATACTTATTTCATAATAGAAATTCAAATTCAAACGTATTGGAATGTCACAATCATAATGTTAGATAAACTGTATGTGTAAAGCGCATGAGCCCTAGTGGTGGAAAAACAGCAATTTTGAAATTGCTGAATAGCAACTGTATTAGTTCCACTTTTGACCACCTTAACATTTAAGTTTACGAAACTGCAATGTACACAATGCGAAAAATTCCATTGCGACGTCAGCTATGGCATTTCTTTAAAAAAATCACCAATTAAATAAAAAAACCACGAATCTCGTCTTTGCTGATTTCGAACTTAACTGTTACGGTGGTGTTATAGCTATAATATTTTTGACCTGAGGGCCAATTCTCGTAACAAAAATACAGTCAAAATTCAGTCTCAGTCTAATCTCGATCTCACAAATGTCACAAAAGGTATTCTACTAACGCAAAATACAACGTGAATTGACACTGAATGTGGTTTGAAATTGGAATGTGATCGAAAGTTGAACAAACTAAAACGGCATTCCCCTAGCACTTTGCGTGATATTGATATTTGAACGAAACTATCATCGGTATTCTACTGTCTAATTATACGTCATTTTTGACATTTCAATGAGATTGAAAGTTGATCGAAATGTGACTGATACAAAGCTGTAAATTGTTAGTTCCAACGAACATACCGCACTGTGTTAGATTAAATAAACCATTAAAATGAATTGTCTTCATTGCTGGCGGTATTTAATAATTACTCAACGAGCTGCAAGAACAAGATGACGTCGCTCTGTGCAACACCGACTCGATAAGTACGCCTTCGAAATGAGTGACCGGGAGTTTAGAAAAACTTATCGGTTAACGAAAACAAACAATAGAGGAATAATAATATATAGGAGGAATAAGGATAAATTTTAATAAAGGAATTATAGTCCTACATCCGTAATGAGAAGCGACGAGGCGGGCTAAATGCGGTACCACCAAAGTAAGTTTCAACTTATAAATTTATCATTTATGTTCCTACAATACTCCCCAGAATAATTATACTCTGCGACGTAGTAATAAAGTCAACACAGTCCTAAATATTGTATAATATAATTATATTCTTGATTTTTTTAGGTTTTCACAGCACTTGCATTTTTTTGCAAGTGGATCATACCAAACTTTGGTTGGTCAAACTCATATAATACCAGTCATGCTGTATCTGATGTATCTCAACCAAGTTACTGGTGCACTGAACATGGCAGGGATATTTATAAAATACATTCAGCTCACATTAACAACGGACACTCGGGAAATAAATAAGAGACAGTAAGTAAAGTGGCATTTAATAGAATAAATATGTAGTGTATGTATTTTCATTTATTTATTGTTAAATTATTTATCAGTAAAAAGTTGCACATCTTTGTCTATACATAATAATGATTCTTACAAATTTATAATTTTCATGTATTTCATTTGACTTGCGAATCCTGTACACTCCATGCTCAGTTCGTTGCCCTAAGGTTGCCTTGAAAAGATATCTCAACAATAAGGCCACCTTATTGCTTATACAAGTCTGTCATAATTTTATTGATTCACTGTTCTCAAAGCATGATCGGTCTGTCCATGAAATTGTATTAGGAAACAATCACCTATTTTTTAATGTTTTTAGGTATAACAATGTGCCTTAATTTAAGGTTTTATTCAAAAGTCGGAATGCTTGGTGTCATTGGCTACATAGATGGTATACATGTTTGTATCATGAAGCTCTTAGAACGCAAAGAGGCATATTATTGTACGAAGGGATACCATTCTCTTAATGTGATGATAGTAAATGTAAAGAAATAATAGTAACTAATTTGTTTTAATATGTACATAGTAATTTAAGTTAAATATAATTTATTTTCCAGATTTGCGATGCAGGCCTACACAATTTATGTGTGGACCCCTCTAGTCCAGGGAGCAACCACGACTCCACAACGTGTAGAGACTAGAGACCATCCTCTCAATAATTATTTATAAATTTTAAGTAAGAATGGAGAAGCCAATTTTCTTTTAGGTAGGTATGAGATGTTTCACAACTTGTTTAATTGTCTACAAACTATACTCATCGTTAAATAAACGTTACATCACGATTTTTACAGCCAAAGCCTACCTCACCTGCATGTGGTACACTTAACGACTAGCGAAAGAGGTTCTGGCGAAAGCTAGTTAGGGTACAGTGTATCAGCTGCCCGACTGGGGATGTACCTTCACCTCACAGAATAATGTAACCAATTAACAATTCCCTTGTGGGTTGTTGTGTTTGTGCAAGTGAGTGAGGTCACCAGAAAGGAAGGAGTTGCTGCGTTAGTAGCGGGGGTGTGAGCGATATTTCATGTTGTGAGCGTTAATATGGCTACGGTAACTGCTTCACATCAGGCGTGCACTGGCATATGCATCATTACTGTCATCTCTCAAGTTTATAATACCTACATGAAATTATGACAGTCTAAATTTATAAAAACATTTGTTGTTACAGGTGATAGTGGATATCCTTTAAGGAAAAAAATATTAACACTAATTTTAAACATGGCAGAGGGTAGCCTGGATGCTCATTATTACAACATTCGAGTCAAAGGCCAGAATGTTGTGGAAAGGATCATAGAAGTTTTGATTTAGCCAGATTCAGGTAATGAATCCAAATATAGATAGGTATTGTAAAAGAATCAACTAAGTACTTAATCAATTATATATTTATAATACAAACAACATGGTATATTAAAAAGGCAATGTCTTAAAATCACTATAAATCACTTTTATTAGGCATCACATATTTATGATCACATGGATTGCAAAAAAATATAATTACCTATGTATTTGTAGCATTCAACAAACAATATATCAAGAATCACAATTAGAATAATTAACAATAGATAATATAATTAAGTTTTAATTGTTGCAGATGTCTGTTTAGTAGTCCGGCAGCTACAGTACAAACCAGAAATGGCAGCAAAAATTATGAATGCTTGCTGTGTGTTTCACAACATCCCAAATCGCTTCCATCTGAGAGTCTAAGATTTGTCGCAGTGTCAACAGGAGGAATAGCGAAGGTTGCAACTACAGCAGCATCTCATCGAAGCAATCCTGCTGGTCGCTTCCCCTGCTGCCGCTATAGCTGCAGGGCAGAGCTGTGCTACATGCTCTTGTCTGAACTCTGTGGGCCAATAAAGTTTGAATATTAATAAATACTGCTACCATACAATTCTAAAGTATTTTTCTTTTAATCCTATGTGTTTTCTTTAAAACAACAATTGTTTAAGAAAGATTTTAACCTTACCTGTTTGCAGTATTATAATCAATACAAGAGTAGAGTAACTTAATGTAGACATTATTGACCATGAATATGATAATGGCCTTTCTTTTGATAGACAGCAATGTTAACATCATCTGTGCCGGGGCATAGTTAGGGATTTCCTAATAAAATCACTTAAATTCATGGTTAATAATGTTCACATAATGGTACTCTGCGCTTGTATATTGGTTATAATACTGCAAACAAGGTTGTATTAACTAATTTAGCACAGATTTAAAATACATAACTACTACAAGTTAATCACAATATATAGGTACTTACTTTCTTCCGTTCCTTTGCAGTTTTATGGGCACCATTAAATTCTGAATTTAAGATTTGTGTGCATTCTTGCTAGTGGCGTTTTGAGAGTGCGTTTCCCTCTTTTGCCCGCACTCTGCCAACAACCGATGTGCGATGCTGTTCCATAAAAACAAGCAGTAGCTCTAATTGACGCAGGGAAACTTGTTGGTTATATATAATGATATATTTTCGACTTTATAAATAACTATAAGAATGCGACAAAATTAAATTTCTGTCAAAGGTTTTAAATGGACAACGGACAAGGCAAGTTTGACAATTCTTTAATTTTCGCGGGTATAGTTTTGACAGTTCTTTTTTTTAATCTCTATGATTATTTAACGAGCTGTATATTTTATTCTGTGTCTGTTGAAATGTAGCACGCGATCGAAAGTGGATTTTGAATTGATCGTCATGAGACTGAATCGAGACCGAATCGAAACTGAACCGAAATGATATTGAAATTAGATCGTTAAAAATAAGAGCAGAATACCATATTTCTGTCAATTCATAATTCAGTCTCGATTCAGTCAAGTTTCAATATGTGTTGTAAGATAATTAGGAGAATTGGCCCTCTGAGGGCCAATTCTCGTAACAAAAATACAGTCAAAATTCAGTCTCAGTCTAATCTCGATCTCACAAATGTCACAAAAGGTATTCTACTAACGCAAAATACAACGTGAATTGACACTGAATGTGGTTTGAAATTGGAATGTGATCGAAAGTTGAACAAACTAAAACGGCATTCCCCTAGCACTTTGCGTGATATTGATATTTGAACGAAACTATCATCGGTATTCTACTGTCTAATTAGACGTCATTTTTGACATTTCAATGAGATTGAAAGTTGATCGAAATGTGACTGATACAAAGCTGTAAATTGTTAGTTCCAACGAACATACCGCACTGTGTTAGATTAAATAAACCATTAAAATGAATTGTCTTCATTGCTGGCGGTATTTAATAATTACTCAACGAGCTGCAAGAACAAGATGACATCGCTCTGTGCAACACCGACTCGTTTGTTGCAGAATCAGAACGTGTTGAGAGGGGTTTCCTACAGGGTTGATTCACTGTCACCTTTTGGGAACACACTATCTAAAATGTTATTAAAAACTTCCTCTTCTCATAATAAAATATATTTCATCAAAATAAAACTTAAAACAATAAACCACAATCTACCACATCTTTTTCCTGATACTTCTTGACAACTTCTTTACAACTAAATTTTCTCAAAACCCCAAACAAAATACATTCTTTTATTTAAATTCAAATTCCTACAATGTCACTATGTTTTTTAGCCATCAATAAAACCATAAACAATAAAACTAATTCTCCAACATCCCCTCTTAAATTAATATTACCTAACTTATTAAATCCCATACACATATTCCCCACTTAACAAATCTATCTAAATAAATATAACCCCATAAATATTAATTTAAAATAATTCTACCTAAACAACCTTAATATATAAATTTCAAATTAATCAATCAAAACAACCTTAAAACTAAATTTCCAATTAATCAGCCAAACAACCTTAATCTATCATTATATCTATAACATTACATTAAATCACTTCACTATGTTCATTTTTAATTAAGTGTCACTAACTATATATTTCCTTAGTCTTAAAAACTTTGTTCTGTCTAATCCTTTTGTCAATATGTCCGCATAATTTGAATTTGTTGGACAGTAGAATATCTCAATTTTATTTTCTTGAATTTTTTCTTTAATAAAGTGAAATCTAACGTCTATATGTTTACTTCTTCTATTCAAGATTCCATTTTTAATTAATACAATAGCCGACTGATTATCAACAAATAGTTCCGTTTTTGGTATTTTACCAGTTATTTCATGAATTAATTTTTGAACGTATAATAGATCTTTAATGCATTCGGCAGCTGAGATGTATTCTGCCTCTGTACTGGACAGAGCAGTCACGGACTGTTTACGCGAACACCAATGAATAGGTCCACCACTGTACAGGATGACAAAGCCAGTCGTACTTTTCCTAGTATCAGGATCACCGGCAAAGTCTGCATCACAATACGCTCTCAAAGTTAAATCACTCCCTCTCAAATAAGTAATCCCATTCGAAACAGAGCTTTTTAAATACCTAAACAAATTTTTGATATTTAGAAAATCATTTAAGTTAGGATTCTCTTGAAATCGACTACAATACCCAACATGAAAAGCAAGATCTAAACGAGTTTTATTCACTAAATATAATAAAGAACCTATAAATGTCCTATAACGATGCACATCATCAATACTCCCTTTCCCCTCTTGATGTGTATCGATCAAAATATCCGGATAAACACTTGGTTTCAAATTCTCATAATTATATTTATTAATTAATGATTCTACATATGTCTTTTGATATATTTTTACAAAATTATCTCTAACGTCTATATCAATACCAAGAAACTTTTCAACTTTATCAAACTTTCTCATTTCAAATTCTTTTTCTAATTTTGTTATTATATTATTTAATTGTAAAATATTATTTCCGATTAAAACTCCGTCATCAACATAAATTGCTAAATATATTTCTTTCTCTTTACAGAAAAACAAACAAGGATCTAATTTTAATTGTATAAAACCTAACTTTTTTAAATATTCTGTTATCCTCTTGTTCCACATAAGTGGTGCTTGTTTCAGTCCATATAAACTCTTCTTTAATTTACAAATTTTATTCTTACTATTTTCAATATTATAACCTGTTGGTATTTCCATAAAAATTTCTTCTTCCAAATCTCCATATAAAAATGCTGTCTTCACATCAAATTGCTTCATCTTGTATCCTCTTTGAGCCGCAATTGCCAACAGTAAACGTATACTTGTAGTATTAACCACTGGACTATATGTTTCTTTATAATCAATATTATATTTCTGTAAGAAACCTCTTGCTACTAATCTAGCTTTATATTTTCCACCTGGTTTAATTGTAAAAATCCATTTACTTGTAATTATTTTTCTATTTTCTGCTTCTGACTTATTTACAATAACCCATGTCTTATTCTTTTCCAAAGAATCTTTTTCTTCATCAATGGCCTTTTGCCATAACAACTTCTCATCACCTTTAATTGCTTCACCATAAGTTAAAAACGAACTTTCTAAATCATAATCTTTCAATCTCTCTGGTAATCTTCTCTCTCTTTTAGGCAAAATTCTTCTAGGAATTTGTTCATTAATTATTTCATTTGCATCTTCAAATAGTTCATCATCTTCATCTTCATTTTCTTGAACATTTTCATTTAAAATCTCTGGCTCCACTATTTCATTTACACAAACACCATTATCATCTTCACTATCATTATTATTTAAAACCTCATCATTATTCTTTAAACTTTCTTCATTATTATTTAAAAATTCTTCATCATTATTAACCGCACTAATTCCATCACTATTTTCTAAATTATAATCATCGACAATATCTATCACTTGTGTATTCCCATCACTATTCGACCCTGCATGACTATATCTATAATTTCCCCTCTCAAAGTGAGAATCACTATCCACCGAACACTCATTAACATTTTCATCACAAAAAATTCTATATAAATCCATCATGTTATCACTCGAATTATATTCTTCTAAAAATTCAATAACTTTTGTTTTATTATTATCAAATTTAACATCTCTAGAATAATGTATTTTTAAATTAATTGGATCCCAAATCTTATAACCGTTATTCGTATAACCAATTAATAAACCCTTATTGCACCTTGAATCTAATTTACTAACATTAGGTTTATTATTTTTAAAATAAGCCAAAGAACCGAAAATATTTAAATGTTCTAAATTTGGAATTCTGTTGAACCACATTTCAGCCGGCGTTCTACTATTAATTCTATTCGAGCACCTATTAGTTAAATATGCTGCAGTAAGTACCGCTTCACCCCATAATTGTTTTGGTAAACTCATATCAAATAGTAACGCTCTAGTCTTTTCCATAATTGTTCTATTTAATCGCTCAGATTTCCCATTAAGTTGGGGTGTATATGGTATATTATAATCTATTTGAATTCCCCTTTCTTCAAAAAATTTCTTTAATCTATTACTAGAGTATTCTCCCCCATTATCGCATCTAAAAGTTTTAATTTTAGTATTAAAATGATTTTCTGCCACATTAATATAATTAATTATTTTAGAATATGCTTCATCTTTTCTTTTAATGAGAAAAACTTTCATAAAGTGTGTGTAATCATCTAAAAATGTGATAAAATATTTATATCCGTCAAAAGTTGGAACCCCTATTGGCCCACAGATGTCGCTATGAATAATTTCTAATGGCTTTGTAGCCCTATGACGTTCTGTTTTGAAAGGTTTTCTACATAACTTGGATTGCGTGCAGACTTCGCAGATGTCCAAACTATCTTTAATATCAAGATTAATACCACGTACTAAGCCTTTAGTATTATTAATCGAGGAATGTCCTAATGCTCTATGCCAAAATTCCTCTTTTGATATTCTAGAAAAGTTGACTGACCTTGAATTTCCTATGTGGTTAACATATTCAATAGGAATTCTTACGTAGTACAGGTCGTCACTGCCCCTGGTCGCAGTAAGAAAGCAGACCCCATCATCGTAGACCTTACATTGGTTTCTGAAAAATTTAATTTCATAATTATAATCTGTCAGCTTCGGTATTGAAATAATATTTTTTATCATTTTTGGAACATATAGAACATCACTGAAGGTCCAATTGTTATTTCTACTGTACAGTTTTCCTACTTTATTAACAGTATGTATGTTACCATCAGCTGTTGCTATTCTATATTGTTTATTGCTTAAATTTTGTAAATATTTATCATTATTAATTATATGGTTACTTGCTCCAGAATCCATTATAAATTCAACTATTTCATGTGAACTGAATGTTAAAGATTTGACATTACTTACAGTACTTGATCCTCTATCTAAGCAGTATTTTGTATAATGTGAGTCATTCTTACAAATACTACAGTTATTTTCTTCTTTGCAAGCTGTATGTTTATGTCCAATTCTTAAACATTTAAAACATTGTAGTGCATTTCCCTTGTATTCCATCCTGTTATGTGTATTTCTGTTTCTGCAAAATTTAGCAACATGTCCTTTCTTGCCACAGTTGTAACAGTCTTTAATATAAAATGTGTTGGCAGTTGTTTCACTTTCATCATACTCCTTTCTGTCTTGATGATTTACCTCCACTAATATTCTTGAAATCAAATTATCTAAATTCCTATCTTGTTTTCCAGTTGATTGCCACGCCGTTCGAAAGTAGTCAAATTTTGTAGGTAAACAGCTTAATATTTTTGATATGACTTGCTGGTCTTCCATTTGAAAATCAAGGCTCCTAATTTTTGTTACTTTATTTTGCAGTTTACTAATGTCATTCATGATGTTTTCTGTAATTTTGAAATTATAAAATTCTTCCAATAAAGTGCAAATCTGTGTTTCTTTATTTCCCAAAAATAAATTATCTAATTTTGTAATCATATCCTTAGCGGTATCACATTCTATAATATGATTAATATATTTGTCGTGCAAACTATTAATAATTAGGTATTTTGCTTTATTGTCTTTCTTTGTACATACCTTTTCTTTTGATTCGGCAGTCAAAACATCATGCAAATCTTTAGCGTGTAAAAGAATAAGCATCTTTTTCTTCCATATGGTATAATCACAGTCACTGTTTAGTTTAGTATAAAAATCAGTTTTAAATTTCTCACCCATATTTTCGGAATCCATGTTAATTTATTAATATAAACTCGTAATCAAAAAAATATTTTTTGCAAGGCCCATGACCTGTTGCAGAATCAGAACGTGTTGAGAGGGGTTTCCTACAGGGTTGATTCACTGTCACCTTTTGGGAACACACTATCTAAAATGTTATTAAAAACTTCCTCTTCTCATAATAAAATATATTTCATCAAAATAAAACTTAAAACAATAAACCACAATCTACCACATCTTTTTCCTGATACTTCTTGACAACTTCTTTACAACTAAATTTTCTCAAAACCCCAAACAAAATACATTCTTTTATTTAAATTCAAATTCCTACAATGTCACTATGTTTTTTAGCCATCAATAAAACCATAAACAATAAAACTAATTCTCCAACATCGTTAAGTACGCCTTCGAAATGAGTGACCGGGAGTTTAGAAAAACTTATCGGTTAACGAAAACAAACAATAGAGGAATAATAATATATAGGAGGAATAAGGATAAATTTTAATAAAGGAATTATAGTCCTACATCCGTAATGAGAAGCGACGAGGCGGGCTAAATGCGGTACCACCAAAGTAAGTTTCAACTTATAAATTTATCATTTATGTTCCTACAATACTCCCCAGAATAATTATACTCTGCGACGTAGTAATAAAGTCAACACAGTCCTAAATATTGTATAATATAATTATATTCTTGATTTTTTTAGGTTTTCACAGCACTTTTTTTTGCAAGTGGATCATACCAAACTTTGGTTGGTCAAACTCATATAATACCAGTCATGCTGTATCTGATGTATCTCAACCAAGTTACTGGTGCACTGAACATGGCAGGGATATTTATAAAATACATTCAGCTCACATTAACAACGGACACTCGGGAAATAAATAAGAGATAGTACCTAAGTAAAGTGGCATTTAATAGAATAAATATGTAGTGTATGTATTTTCATTTATTTATTGTTAAATTATTTATCAGTAAAAAGTTGCACATCTTTGTCTATACATAATAATGATTCTTACAAATTTATAATTTTCATGTATTTCATTTGACTTGCGAATCCTGTACACTCCATGCTCAGTTCGTTGCCCTAAGGTTGCCTTGAAAAGATATCTCAACAATAAGGCCACCTTATTGCTTATACAAGTCTGTCATAATTTTATTGATTCACTGTTCTCAAAGCATGATCGGTCTGTCCATGAAATTGTATTAGGAAACAATCACCTATTTTTTAATGTTTTTAGGTATAACAATGTGCCTTAATTTAAGGTTTTATTCAAAAGTCGGAATGCTTGGTGTCATTGGCTACATAGATGGTATACATGTTTGTATCATGAAGCTCTTAGAACGCAAAGAGGCATATTATTGTACGAAGGGATACCATTCTCTTAATGTGATGATAGTAAATGTAAAGAAATAATAGTAACGAATTTGTTTTAATATGTACATAGTAATTTAAGTTAAATATAATTTATTTTCCAGATTTGCGATGCAGGCCTACACAATTTATGTGTGGACCCCTCTAGTCCAGGGAGCAACCACGACTCCACAACGTGTAGAGACTAGAGACCATCCTCTCAATAATTATTTATAAATTTTAAGTAAGAATGGAGAAGCCAATTTTCTTTTAGGTAGGTATGAGATGTTTCACAACTTGTTTAATTGTCTACAAACTATGCTCATCGTTAAATAAACGTTACATCACGATTTTTAGAGCCAAAGCCTACCTCACCTGCATGTGGTACACTTAACGACTAGCGAAAGAGGTTCTGGCGAAAGCTAGTTAGGGTACAGTGTATCAGCTGCCCGACTGGGGATGTACCTTCACCTCACAGAATAATGTAACCAATTAACAATTCCCTTGTGGGTTGTTGTGTTTGTGCAAGTGAGTGAGGTCACCAGAAAGGAAGGAGTTGCTGCGTTAGTAGCGGGGGTGTGAGCGATATTTCATGTTGTGAGCGTTAATATGGCTACGGTAACTGCTTCACATCAAGCGTGCACTGGCATATGCATCATTACTGTCATCTCTCAAGTTTATAATACCTACATGAAATTATGACAGTCTAAATTTATAAAAACATTTGTTGTTACAGGTGATAGTGGATATCCTTTAAGGAAAAAAATATTAACACTAATTTGAAACATGGCAGAGGGTAGCCTGGATGCTCATTATTACAACATTCGAGTCAAAGGCCAGAATGTTGTGGAAAGGATCATAGAAGTTTTGATTTAGCCAGATTCAGGTAATTAATCCAAATATAGATAGGTATTGTAAAAGAATCAACTAAGTACTTAATCAATTATATATTTATAATACAAACAACATGGTATATTAAAAAGGCAATGTCTTAAAATCACTATAAATCACTTTTATTAGGCATCACATATTTATGATCACATGGATTGCAAAAAAATATAATTACCTATGTATTTGTAGCATTCAACAAACAATATATCAAGAATCACAATTAGAATAATTAACAATAGATAATATAATTAAGTTTTAATTGTTGCAGATGTCTGTTTAGTAGTCCGGCAGCTACAGTACAAACCAGAAATGGCAGCAAAAATTATGAATGCTTGCTGTGTGTTTCACAACATCCCAAATCGCTTCCATCTGAGAGTCTAAGATTTGTCGCAGTGTCAACAGGAGGAATAGCGAAGGTTGCAACTACAGCAGCATCTCATCGAAGCAATCCTGCTGGTCGCTTCCCCTGCTGCCGCTATAGCTGCAGGGCAGAGCTGTGCTACATGCTCTTGTCTGAACTCTGTGGGCCAATAAAGTTTGAATATTAATAAATACTGCTACCATACAATTCTAAAGTATTTTTCTTTTAATCCTATGTGTTTTCTTTAAAACAACAATTGTTTAAGAAAGATTTTAACCTTACCTGTTTGCAGTATTATAATCAATACAAGAGTAGAGTAACTTAATGTAGACATTATTGACCATGAATATGATAATGGCCTTTCTTTTGATAGACAGCAATGTTAACATCATCTGTGCCGGGGCATAGTTAGGGATTTCCTAATAAAATCACTTAAATTCATGGTTAATAATGTTCACATAATGGTACTCTGCGCTTGTATATTGGTTATAATACTGCAAACAAGGTTGTATTAACTAATTTAGCACAGATTTAAAATACATAACTACTACAAGTTAATCACAATATATAGGTACTTACTTTCTTCCGTTCCTTTGCAGTTTTATGGGCACCATTAAATTCTGAATTTAAGATTTGTGTGCATTCTTGCTAGTGGCGTTTTGAGAGTGCGTTTCCCTCTTTTGCCCGCACTCTGCCAACAACCGATGTGCGATGCTGTTCCATAAAAACAAGCAGTAGCTCTAATTGACGCAGGGAAACTTGTTGGTTATATATAATGATATATTTTCGACTTTATAAATAACTATAAGAATGCGACAAAATTAACTTTCTGTCAAAGGTTTTAAATGGACAAGGCAAGTTTGACAATTCTTTAATTTTCGCGGGTGTAGTTTTGACAGTTCTTTTTTTTAATCTCTATGATTATTTAACGAGCTGTATATTTTATTCTGTGTCTGTTGAAATGTAGCACGCGATCGAAAGTGGATTTTGAATTGATCGTCATGAGACTGAATCGAGACCGAATCGAAACTGAACCGAAATGATATTGAAATTAGATCGTTAAAAATAAGAGCAGAATACCATATTTCTGTCAATTCATAATTCAGTCTCGATTCAGTCAAGTTTCAATATGTGTTGTAAGATAATTAGGAGAATTGGCCCTCTGTTTTCTAATAGTGATATCACCACAGTTGTGTGAAGTAATTTACACTGCTATTAGGACCAGTCATCCTCGTAAACCCTGTTTCTCCACAAGTGAAACAAGAAATTTCTTTAGCAGTCTTATAAAATCTCGCAATGTCCTGCTTTACTATAGCGAAAACGGCTTGTATTATTCCCATCAGAATTACTTGTATCCTCAGTATTTTTATCTTTAACTTCATACATATGATAATAATAATGTTTAACTTCGCATAGATCAGCAACAGAGTTTACCGTATGTAGCTTATTTTGTTTCTTATGTATCCAACTTTTCGCTTTCAGTAAGCGTGTTTTTCAACTTAGAGAACAAATATGAAATAACCGAAAAGAGTATATATACACAGGTTCATCAGCACCCTGTGTCCTACTAAGATTTTTTCCTAATTAGTATATAATCTACCGAACTAAATTCTTCAATAACCTTTGTTCTAATTGTTTTCAAGAACTGAATCAAACAGCGAAGATTTTTTTTAATAATTATGAAAATTAAAAGTATTTAAATATAGACTATAATAGAGATCGAATTTCGATCTATTCGACGGTGGAAAAAATAGATTCGATTATAATGAAGATTATTTATGGAAGGAGTTGCTGCGGTGGCAGCGGAGGTGGCGGCGCGCAAGCGATATTTCATGTTGCGAGCGTTAATATGACTACGTACTCTTTACACCAGATGGGCCGTCTGCTTGTCTGCCACCCGCGAAGTGTTTTAGATAAAATAAAAAAAATTCAAAAAGATAGATCTCTAATAAAATCGAATCGACTTGTATTGAATCAAGATCGGATTCCCTAGCAGCGTTCCCAACTTAGGGTTTTCCCCCCAAATTTAGGGGGTAAATAAGTAGGATGGGATTTTTTTAGGGGCGTTCTACTTTTAGGGGTATTTTTAGGGATTTTTTCCTTCGTCTATTTAACATTTTTTTATAAGAAAAAGGTTTAAAAATATTGGACCTGGCTGGCGTAACCCAATCATATTTTATTTGTTGACGTAGCGGCTTAGCGACATCTAGTACGGAACCGTACTAGATGTCGCTAAGCCGCTATACGGTTCCTTGTTAAAACAAATAATGATGACATTTTTGAAGTACCTATTATAAAGTGTGACGGACATAAAAAATTATAGCATATTTATTAATATTATCAATTTAGCCAATTGTTAAAACACTTAATAGTATACTATCTGGAAGTGATTTCATAGTGTTTTAATTTATTTTTTTATTTTTAGGGGGATTTCCAAGTGGCGATTTTAGGGGTTTTTAATTTTTTACTTAAACTTTGGGGATAAATATTTTTGAGAGTTGGTTTGGTAACACTAAGCAATAGCTATCTAACCAGCTGCTAGCATAACCTATAAATTTTTGTATAATTATTTGTTTGTTTTCTTTCTTTCTTTTGACAATTTCACTGGTTCACATTCGGTTATTTAATTTTATAGATATATAGACACTGGACTCGATTTCGTCGCAAAGATGCCGGCATATGAGTTAGCGCTAATGTTACGTGCAATGCCAAAATCGGAACTTAAGACGACACTGAAACGTATATCTCATGCAATATTTGACCGTGGTGGTATTATAAGAAACATTGAAAATTTGGGCTTCAGAACAATGCCTTACAAAACTAGTGCCCATGGCTTAGTGCATCGTGAAGCAAATTACATTGTTTTTAAAATTGATTCCGCGACACAAACAGTAGCAGATCTAAAGGAAGAATATAGCAGAGATGTAGATATTATACGGCAACGGGTTTTTAAAATGCAGGAGGAAAGAGACTATTCTTGTACTTTGGAACGAGAACTTCTACCTCCTGCTTACCGTAAGGAGGTACAGAAAATGATTGAAGTTGGAAAGACTCAGGTGAATCGCTCTTTTACTCACAAATTCAAGTACAATTCTGGTTTAGATTATTATCCTTTCCAAAGATAAAAAAAAATACAATAAATGTTTAGTAAGTGGTAGTTCTGTAGATATTTTAAAATCTTGTTATATAATTAGATATCTAAGCAAAAATTGTTGTTTTATTTTATACATTTTATACAAATACTAGCTATCACCCGCGGCTTTGCCCGCGTGGTCCAGGCGAGCTGCCATTTGTGTGTATTTTTTTCTTGCTTGCTGCTGTATTCGGTGAGAGAGAGGAGGTACTTTCCCAGTCGGCCAATTTACAAATACGCTGTACCCTACCACTCTTTCGCCTATTTCGTCACACGGCAGGGTGCACCACGTGCAGCTGAGCCTGGCTTTGGCTCTGAAAAACATTTGTTTGCTTGGTTGTTCAAAAAAATCATGTTAGCAGTTAGGTTCTATTCGACGTGAAAGAAGGACAAATGATTATAAACTTATTTTTTCCCGTGGGAATAAAATGTTTATCCTGGATAAAAAAAAGCCGATGTCACTCTCCAAACCGGAAACTATCACCATTAAAAAAATCATGTCCGTACGTAGCGTAAACTGAGTTGATTGGATAGATACACGGGCCCAACGATTTTATTATTTTGTCTGATCAATGCCTTAGACTGATGAGGGAGAGGGGTATGATGACTGAAACCTCGGACCTACCGAATTATTTTTTAGCTTTTAGTACATTACTTTCAATAAAACCGTTTAAATTTTTTTTTTTTTTTTTTTTTTTTTAATAATAATATCGTTGCAATCTGTCGCACTTAGGACATTAAGCAATCGGTCATTATAAGTTAAATATATAGAATTCTTGTAGTCCAAGTTCAGTGTCTTGGCCACCTCAGTAGATTTTGGTACAGGTGTATGGTTTCAGCTTAGTAGGTCAAAAGGTGACTTCCTTTGTAATCTTGAGGGTACCACTCTTGATTTTATGAGACTGATTGCCAGTTCATTTGTATGATGTACAATACGGTCCTTGTACTTTGGCACTCTATACTTGATTTCCTCTTTTATGTCGGGAATGTTTAGATCTCTATGTAGACTCTTGTTAGTTATGTACCAAGGCGCATCAACTATAGTTCTTAGGACTTTCGATTGAAATCTTTGTAAGATTTCCAGATTTGAATTGGCTGAAGTACCCCAGAGTTGTATCCCATATGTCCACGTAGGTTTTATTATACACTTATAGATGAGGAGTTTATTTTCCAATGATAATTTTGATTTTCTATTCAGCAAATAATAATATTTCCTAAACTGTAAACCAAGGGCTTTGCGTTTGGTGAATATGTGCTTTCTCCAGGTAAGTCTTCTATCCAGATACAAGCCAAGGTACTTTGCCTCCTGGGATTGGGGTATGCTGATGCAATTTAATGTGACAGATGGGCAGGTTTCTCTTCTCAGTGTAAAGGTCACATGGACTGACTTGGTCTCATTAACTTTTATGCGCCATTTTCTAAGCCAAGAGGATACATTATCTAGGCTTTTTTGCAGTAGACTAGACGCTTTTGTGGCAACTTTATCTGCAGCTAGCAGAGCCGTATCATCAGCGAATGTGGCAATTGTAACATCATCAGTCATTGGTAGATCAGATGTGAACAACAAGTAAAGAGTGGGCCCGAGAACACTGCCCTGAGGCACTCCGGCATTTATTTCTTCGAGGTTAGAAGTATCGACACCAGACCTAACAAAGAAGCGCCGTTGATGTAAATACGATTTCAGGAACAGAAAGTAGTTTAAAGGTAACATCTTCTTTATCTTGTAGAGGAGACCAGAATGCCAAACCCGGTCAAAAGCCTGGGAGACATCTAGAAAGGCAGCAGAACAATACTCCTTATTTTCAAAGCAGTCGTGAATGCCATTAACTAGCCTATGGATTTGTTCGATTGTGCTGTGTCCATGTCTAAAACCGAATTGATGGCTTGGGATCAGCTTTCTCTCATCTATAATAGGGTTCATTCTACTCAAAAACAATATCTCCAGCACCTTTGATGTTATTGGCAGAAGGCTGATGGGTCTGTAGGATTTTGGATCTTCTGCACATTTCCCTGGCTTCAGAATCATTATTATCTGGGCAACCTTCCATTGAGGTGGCACACAGTTCCTCAAGATTATAGCATTGTATATTTTAGTTAATACTATCAAACCTTCATAAGGCAGCTCCCTCAAGATTTTCGCTGTTATCAGATCGTAACCAGGAGCCTTGTGTAGATCCAATTTCAGTATAGCGTTGTATACTTCAGTTTTAGTGAATTTCTGAATTGGCAATTCAAGCTGGTACGGCTCGCTCAATACTCTGGAAATGTCATCTAAAGTATCTGCAGGCACCCCACACGGGTTAGGTGTAAACACTTCCTTCAAGTGTACAGCAAATGTTTTCCCTTTCTCAAGGTCACTCCCGGCCCACGATCCATCAGGGTTTCGCAATGGAGCATGATACACTTTAGGTTGCTTTAGTTTTTTTGTAGCCTTCCACAAGGAATAATCTGACGCTTGAGTGGCATCTAAACTCAACAAGTACTTTTCAGCTCCCTGGTTTTTGTCGGCAACAAGTAGTTTCTTTAGATTTGCCGTGATATAATTTAGTTTTTTCTTATCTTTGGGATGTCTCGTCTGCTGCCATTGTTTTCTAGCGGTACGTTTTTCAGCAATTTTATCCCGTATGGTTTGAGAGCACGAGTTTGGCGTATATGCCACTTCGGGGGGCGTAGCCTCCCACGCAGATGTTTGGATGCAATTATTAAAATGTTCTACTGCCAAAGATATATGTTCGTCAGTTTTGAGAACCAAGTTAGTATTTATTCTAGAGGATACTAGACTACGAAACAGGGTCCAATTTGTTCTGTGGCTGTGTAGTCTGCACTGGCTTTGAACCTTCTTCACCTCCTTATCAAGAGTTACTATTACAGGTGTATGATCCGACGATAGTTCCAAGTTGGATTTTGCCATAATGTAAACCTCTGCAATATTTTTTGTCACACAGAAATCAACAAGGTCCGGGAACCGTTTTCTGTCTGTAGGCCAGTAAGTGGGTTCTCCAGTTGAGACAATTTTTAAATTTAGTTCCTGACTTGCGGACAGTAATTGACGTCCTTTGGGCGTGGTCACTCGCGAACCCCAATCAGTGTGTTTAGCGTTGTAGTCACCACCAGCTATAAATCTATTTCCCAATGTTGAGAAATAATCGATGTAATCTTCTTTTTTAAGATTATGTTTTGGTGGACAATAAAGTGCTGATATCGTAAGGGGACCCGTGCTGTCCTCAATGATGACATTTGTTCCTTGGATTTTGTCTAGACAATATGGTTGACTAGGATGATGTTTGATATTAGTCTTTATGAGTACCCCTGATCCTGCATGAGCCGTTCCATCCGGATGATTAGTGTTATAAAATTTATAGTTAGGGATAGTAAAATAACTTTTATTGGTGAAATGTGTTTCAGATACCATGAGAATATCAATATTGTTTTGTTTGAGAAATGTTTTTACTTCAAGTGTATGTTGTAGCAGCCCATTGGCATTCCATATGGCAATTTTCAAATTTGTGAATTTGAAAGCCTGGTCGTTAATGTTATGAGCAGGTTGTTCATAGTTGTTAGTTGGGTCATCATTTGTTTTAGCATCTCCATCATTATTTTAAAGAAATTTTGATCTTGTTTTTCACTTGTATCTTCAGTTTTATTAGTTTCATTGCTTTCCTTTCCTTTCGCAGTTTGAGCATAGGACAATTTTAAAGGTTCTGGATTGTGTGCCGTTATTGTTCTAGCGTCGTTAGGAGTTTTCCTTGGGAGACGTTCCCGAAGTGGAGGAAATTTGATTTTTTGAAGCTCTCTGTAGACGTTACAGCCCTTGTAATTAGCTGGATGATTCCCTTCACAAAGGACACATTTGACATCCGACAACATCCCTTTTTTTTCACAGGCAGATGAAAGGTGTTCTCCAGCACATTTGATGCACTTGGGTTTTCGACGACAGTATTTCTTAGTATGGCCATATTGCTGGCAGTTTGAACATTGGGGTATTTCACGTTTTGGTCGCTGCGGTTCAAAGTGAATGTTGCAATTTAGGAGGTGTTTCATGTCATAGATATGTTTATTATTTGCTTGTGGCTTTAGTTCAATAAAAAATATTGGTAGTGGTTTCTTCGTAATTCTTTGCTTGATGTTCCATATATTTGTAACAATATGACCTTGATCATTTAAGGTTGTTTTAATCACATCTACATCCATGGAAGGGTGCATGTTTTTTAGTACCACTTTAAAGCTTCTTTCACTTTTGAGTCTATAGGTATAAAATTCGGTATCCTTATCCTCTAATAGTTTTACTATTTTTGAGTATGTTTCAGAATTATGGGGTTGTATCTTAACCCTATCATTTTGTAGCACTTTAATGGTATAGTTGTTTTTTGTATGTGTGTCTAATAAAGACAAAAGAGGCTGGATATTGCCCACTTTGTCAACAAATATGGGCGGAGGTCTTGGTTCCCTGAGAGTTTCCTTAGTTGGCAGCGGAGTCTCTGGATCAACTTCCAGGTGAGAAAAGCTATTTGATGTGCCTATTGTTCGGCTGAGCCAATACGAGCTAAGTTTGGAATGCTTACATCTGCTAGTTACTTCAGGGCTTGACCTTGGTCGCTTTTTGTTGGTTACTTCAGTCCAGTCATTTTCTTGGGAAGTTACTTCGACATTTTCCTTTTCATATGTTGGTTTGTCGAGTGATAGATCTATTATTTCTTTAGGTGTTGGCATGCTACTTAGAGAGCTAGATCGTTGTCTGGTAGTAAATAAACTCTTGTGGAATACTTGTTGAGTATATACCTTAGGTGTATCTTTAACCCTAGTGTTGGGTTCCGAAGAGGTTGTTGAATTGAAGCGAAAGTCGCCCCCCCCAGAATCCGAGGGGCGGCCTGAGCACTGTCCGGCCCCAGAGACAGGGCAATGCTCAGCGAGGGATTCTCCGCATTTCACGGTACCCTCCTGGGGTAGTTTTGTTTTGATTTCCGCCATTTTCATGATTTGGTGCTGATCCACAGCTTCGTCTTTTGTGTCGGGTGAGATCCCTTAGACCGCGTCTTTCTGGACTTAAGGCACGCTCATGCCTACTGGTTTTGGTTCACGCTGGGTATTTTATTTCCCCAGTACCACCCCATATCTGGGAGGCATTCCCCTATCCACCACCTGGGGACGCGTCCGATGGGAGGCCAGCAACTCCGCACGGATAAAACAAATGTTGGTCTTGAGATTCGAACCAGGAATCTTAGATGCAATAGCTCTATTTTCTACCGACGCGCCACTGACTTGATTTTTTTTGTTTAAAGAGTTTAAATTAAAAATGTTTTTTTCATAATTTTTATTTTCAAGTTTTTTAGTTCATAATTCCATTACATAGTACTTCTCACATATATAGTAAAAAAAAATAATGACTATTGTCATTATTTTTTTTTACTTTTAAATTTGTCTTGTATTAATTTGATACCCATATTGAAAATTGAGAAAATATGTAACCGCCAACCGGCCATTTTGTTGATGGGATCTTGGATTTTATTATAATATTCATGAGAGCGACGAGCGACAAGCTGTGTTCTACTAGTCAAGCTCTTTCATTTGATACCCATGTAGTGGTAGTCGTGACAAAATGTGTAAACCACCATTTTGTAGCAGCGGCCATCTTGGATTTTCATTTGTTTTCATGTGAACTGTGTTCTACTCGTTAAGTCCTTTCATTTGATACCCATATTGAGATAGTCGTGACAAAATTTGTAAACCGCCATTTTGTAGTGGCGGCCTTCTTGGATTTACAATTAAACAGAATTTATTTAATTGTATTGTCACCAGAACTAAAGGTGTGTACCAAATATCAGATCAATCTGTCAACAGGAAGGGGGTCAAATTTCAATTACTAGATTTGACCCAAAAATATAAACAAATAAATAAATAAATAAAGAAACAAACAGGTCAAGCTAAATAAAACCGTTTAATAAAAACATATGTTTGGTTGGTTGTTAAAAAAAATTCATGTTAGCAATTAGGTTCTATTTGACGTGAAAGGAGGACAAATGATTATAAACTTTATTTTTTCCCGTGGGAATAAGATATTTTTCCGAGATAAAGAGTAGCCTATGTCACTCCTCAGGCCTTAAACTATCTCGAAAAAAAAATCATGTCAATCCGTTTGTTACTTTCGACGTGAAAGAAGGACAAACAAACAAACACACTTTCACATTTATAATATTAGTATGAAAGTATGAATGGATTGATTGATGAACGACACATACATTGATATATAGACATTTCAACCCTATCGCACTCCAATAGGGGATGATGGCCACGTTAGCCACGTTGAATTTTAAAATCGTTGTTGGTTTCGTAATCAGCGACTCGATAAACCATAAAAACAATACCCATGACAATTTTCATACTTTTTGACCCCATTTTACTCTTTTAGGGGTTGATATTTTCAAATCGATGCCATTTTTGTAATCGACGTCCCAGAAAACCATAGAATCAACACCCATATTGATATTATGACATTTTAACCCCACCGCACCCCCACAGGGGTAAATTTATGTCACGTCGGCAATGTTAGATTATAAAATAGTTGTTGTTTTCGTAATCAGCAACCCGATAAACCGTAAAAACCATGCCCATGACGATTTTCAGACTTTTTCACCCCATTTTACCCTTTTAGGGGTTGAATTTTGAAAAATCCTGAAACACGTGTTTATTCATTTATCTATAGAAGTACTCGTGTAAAGTTTCTGATAAAACAGTCCAACTAATCTTGTTTCCCCATACAAACTTTGGACCCCCGTTTCACCCCCTTAGGGGATGAATTTTAAAAAATCCTTTCTTAGTGCACCCCTAGACGTCATAAGGAACCTACATGCCAAATTTGGAATCTCTAGACCCAGCGGTTTGGGCTGTGCGTTGATATATAAGTCAGTCAGTCAGTCAGTCAGTTTCTTCTTTTATATCACTACATAGTATAAAACAAAGTCGCTTTCTCTGTCCCTATGTCCCTTTGTATGCTTAAGTCTTTGAAACTACGCAACGGATTATGATGCGGTTTTTTTTAATAGATAGAGTGATTCAACTGGAAAGTTTATATGTATAATATATGCATAACATAGTAGAAAAACACTGATAATTTAGAGGTTTCTAATGTGATGTCGTAAATAAACACATTTTTTTGCTCTTTCATTGCAAACGCTGGCTGAACCCAACGAGATAGATCAAAATAATGTAGTACAGTATTGTTCACCTTAAAATGGTCTACAAAAAAGTTCGCGATGGTATATGTCTATCTCTTAGTGGTAACACACAATAACCGTTATTTTATCCTTTGCTTTTTACAAGAAATAATGCCTTATTTACGAAGCGATTTTAAGCAATACAGAATTAATCCTTATCCAATTAAGTACCTTAAATACATTGCGCATTTAATATAGATCAATATGGCCCTTCACAGCATGTAATTTAAATGAATAGTTTAGAAGATATTACACATTTAAAATGCAGGGACATAACGGCTGTGGCGGTACCGGCCGCGGAGCCGGCGGCGTGTGCCTATAACTGGGGAAGGACTGGATAGGACAAAGCGCAAAGACCTTCTGTAGTACATTTAGTATCAGCATTGCACCCGTGCGAAGCCGGGGCGGGTCGCTAGTATTTAGATTATTTTAGATAATATTGTAAAAATTCGTTCAAGATTTTTTTTTATAAATTAGAGAAGTGAGTACACCCTGCACTGATGAAAATTTCTAATCACATTAACTTTTTCTAAACTGAAGGGGACACCAGCCACCAACACAATTTTGTATGAGGAAATCATTGCGAATCGCCTGCTTAAATTGTAATAAATATCTTAAAGTTCCTTACTTTTACCACCCCGGCCACTCCATATAAATATCGTGTCGTTTACTACTACATAAACAATGATGTCTGTGCAGAGCGTGAATGAGCGTGTGTGCGTGCGGCACCATACGAATGGTTCCAGATTTGTCTCAGAGGGGAGGTGAGGTCGACACGTGAGAGCGGCAGGGAGTGGCCATACTGTACGTAGTACTATTACTTATACTGTGCTTTTACTGAATTTATCTGTTAAGATAATTTATTCCTCAATTAGACTCTACCTTAAATAGTGCACTTTTTATATGTACTTTTCTCTTATGAACTTTTCTTCATTATTAGCATGTTGTAGATTCTGGTGATAGTTGGCACTTAGTGGAACTTTTTATACATTTTGATGTAATAAAATCGCTTGTACTATTCCACTTTTTTTTTCCTTTTTTTTTAGTTGCAATCTGTTACACTTATGACATTAAGCAATCGGTTATTATTCTTTAGGTTAAATTCTTGTAGTCCAAGTTCAGTGTCTTGGCCCCCTCAGTAGATTTTGGTACAGGTGTATGATTTCAGTTTATTAGGTCAAAAGGTGACTTCCTTTGTAATCTCGAGGGTACCAGTCTTGGTTTTAAGAGACTGATTGCAAGTTCATTTGTATGATATACGGTCCTTGTATTTTGGCACTCTATACTTGATTTCCTCTTTTATGTCGGGAATGTTCAGATCTCTATGTAGTCTCTTGTTAGTTATGTACCAAGGCGCATCAACTATAGTTCTTAGGACTTTCGATTGAAATCTTTGTAAGATTTCCAGATTTGAATTGGCTGAAGTACCCCAAAGTTGTATCCCATATATCCACGTAGGTTTTATTATACACTTATAGACAAGGAGTTTATTTTCCAATGATAATTTTGATTTTCTATTCAGCAAATAATAATATTTCCTAAACAGTAAAGCAAGGGCACGTTTGGTGAATATCTGCTTTTTCCAGGTGAGTCTTCTGTCCAGATACAAGCCAAGGTACTTAGCCTCCTGGGATTGGGGTATGCTGATGCAATTTAATGTGACAGATGGGCAGGTTTCTCTCAGGTTTTCAGTGTGAAGGTCACATGGACTGACTTGGTCTCATTAACCTTTAAGCGCCATTTTCTGAGCCAAGAGGATACATTATCTAGGCTTTTTTGCAGTAGACTAGACGCTTTAAAGGCAACTGTATCTGCAGCTAGCAGAGCCGTATCATCAGCGAATATGGCAACTGTAACACCATCAGTCATTGGTAGATCAGACGTGAACAACAGGTAAAGAGTGGGCCCGAGAACACTGCCCTGAGGCACTCCGGCATTTATTTCTTGGAGGTTAGAAGTATCAACACCAGACTAACAAAGAAGTGCCGTTGATGTAAATATGGTTTCAGGAACAGAAAGTAGTTTAAAGGTAACATCTTCTTTATCTTGTAGAGGAGACCAGCATGCCCAACCCGGTCAAAAGCCTGGGAGACATCCAGAACGGCAGTAGAACAATACACCTTATTTTCAAAGTAGTTGTGAATGCCATTAACTAGCCTATGGATTTGTTCGATTGTGCTGTGTCCTTGTCTGAAACCGAATTGATGGCTTGGGATCAGCTTTCTCTCATCTATAATAGGGTTCATTCTACTCAAAAACAATATCTCCAGCACCTTTGATATTATTGACAGAAGGCTGACGGGTCTGTAGGATTTCTTCTGCACATTTCCCTGGCTTCAGAATCATTATTATATGTGCAACCTTCCATTGAGGAGGCACACAGTTCCTCAAGATTATAAGCATTGTATATTTTAGTTAATACTATCAAGCCCTCATAAGGCAGCTCCCTCAAGATTTTCGCTGTTATCAGGTCGTAACCAAAAGCCTTGTGTAGATCTAATTTCAGTATGGCGTTCTTCGATCAAGTCTATACAACATGGTGTTGTATACTTCAGCTTTGGTGAATTTCTGAATTGGCAATTCAAGCTGGTACGGCTCGCTCAATACTCTGGAGATGTCATCTAAAGTATCTGCGGGAACTTCACACGGGTTAGGTGTAAACACTACCTTCAAGTGTGCAGCAAATGTTTTCCCTTTCTCAAGGTCACTCCCGGACCACGATCCATCAGGGTTTCGCAATAGAGCATGATACATTTTAGGTTGCTTTAGTTTTTTTGTAGCCTTCCACAAGGAATAATGACGCTTGCATGGCATCCAAACTCAACGAGTACTTTTCAGCTCCCTGGTTTTTGTCGGCAATAAGTAGTTTCTTTAGATTTGACGTGATATAATTTAGTTTTTTCTTATCTTTGAGATGTCTCGTCTATTGCCATCGTTTTCTAGCAGTACGTTTTTCAGCAATTTTAACCCGTATGGTTTGAGAGCAAGACTTTGGCATATATGCTACTTGGGGAGACGTAGCCTCCCACGCAAATGTTTGGATGCAATTATTAAATTGTTCTACTGCCAAATATATGTTCGTCAGTTTTGAGACCCAAGTTAGTACTTATTGTAGAGGATACTAGACTACGAATCAGGTTCCAATTTGTTCTGTGGTTGTGTAGTCCGCACTGGGTTTGAACCTTCTTCACCTCCTTATTAAGAGTTACTATTACAGGTGTATGATCCGACGATAGTTCCAAGTTTGATTTTGCCATAATGTATTTTTTGTCACACAGAAATGAACAAGGTCCGAAAACCGTTTTCTGTGTATAGGCCAGTAAGTGGGTTCTCCTGTTGAGACAATTTTTAAATTTAGTTCCTGACTTGCGGACAGTAATTGACGTCGTGGTCACTCGCGAACCCCAATCAGTGTGTTTAGCGTTGTAGTCATCACCAGCTATTAATCTATTTCCCAATGTTGAGAAATAATCGATGTAATCTTCTTTTTTAAGATTATGCTTTGGTGGACAATAAAGTGCTGATATCGTAACGGGACCCGTGCTGTCCTCAATGATGACGACATTTGTTCCTTGGATTTTGTGTAGACAATATGATTGACTAGGATGATGTTTAATATTAGTCTATAGGAGTACCCCTGATCCTGCATGAGCCGTTCCATCCGGATGATTAGTGTTATAAAATTTATAGTTAGGGATAATAAAATAACTTTTATCTACTTGTTATGTAGGTAGTTGGTACATTTATTATTACCAATAAGTAGGTAGGGTGTGATTCCTTTGTTAAGTAAGTTCAGTCTTCGAATAAACGTGAAACAGATAACAATCTTTTATTTAACATTGGCGACGAGGACAAATAAGCAGTGTAATTGGATTATTTTAGTGGTGGAAAATACGGAAATATGGCTAGTGGAAAAATTGCAGAATTTGATGTGATACAAGGAAGTTGGGATTCTTATTGTGACCGGATGGAAATGTACTTTTTAGTTAATGGAACAAAAGAAGAATTGAAAGTGCCGACATTAATTTCGGTTATTGGGGAAACAGCTTATGAACTAATGTTAACTTTATGTACACCAAAAAAGCCATCAGAACATACCTACCTGCAAATTAAAACCTTAATGAAAGGTCATTTAGCGCCTCAACCTTCTGTATTGGCAGAACGATTTCGATTTCGACAGTGTTGGCAACAAGAAGGTCAAAGTGTGGCAGAGTACGTCGCGAATTTAAAGAAAATGGCCAGATTCTGTGACTTCGGGGCCGCTTTAAATGAAAACATGCGGGACCAATTTGTGTATGGTATATGCAAAGAAAACATGCGCCAGCGGCTAATCATGGAAAATGACAAAATAGATTTTGAAAAGGCGGTAACTTTGGCGAAAAATTTTGAAGCCGCCGAAAGAGATGCACAGTGTGAGTTAGGCGTGAGCGCGAGTCACGTGTACACCGAGGGCATTCCACGCGAGCCGCATACGTCTATAAATTCCCGGCGGCAAACCATACAGAGGTCAAGTATGGAAGGCGTCAATAATATGGAAGACTTTATGCATAAAATGTACGCTGCCTGTTACGCGTGTGGTGACAGACAGCATCGGCGAAACGAATGCCGGTTTAGAGAATATGTGTGTGATAACTGTGCGAAACGAGGCCATTTGAAGCGAGTGTGTCCCAAATTGTGTGGTATTGTAGGGCGAAATCGTAATAATGTACGTAGCGAAAGTGTGTATGCGCCAGCAGTGCAGGGCACTTATCGGCCCGCCAGCGCGCAGCATTCGCGCAGCGCGCCCGTAGCGGGCTCAGCCCGCCGCGCGGCGCGGGCGTTTCAACCGCTACAACCCCGCTTTGCGCGTTCACATCACGTGCAGGAGGAGGCAACGGAGTTTTTAGACGATGACCAGTGCAAGGAAAACGACTTTGAACCCGTTATGCAAATGTCTTTAAAGGAATATAAACCGGTTAGTTTAAAAATTTTGGTTAATGGAAAACAATTATATATGGAGATCGATACAGGTTCAGCTCTCTCTTGTATTAGTAGAAAATTGTATCAAAAAGATTTTTATAATTGTAAATTGCTTCCGTCTAACCTAATCATTGCTTTTTATGATGGAAGCAAAATTAAACCTGTAGGGTACATAGAAGTACTAGTTAAATATAGGAATGTAATAAAAACATTAGATTTATATGTGATCGATAACGGCACCACGTCATTATTGGGTCGACAGTGGTTAGCCGAGTTAAATATTGAAATTCCTATTTTAAAAATGAACAAGATAGACAGTCAGCGAGAGGTTGTGTCTAATGGGTCTAATGATATATTAACTAAACATGTAAATGATATTTATTGTAGGTATAAGTCACTATTTGACGGCGGCTTGGGGCGATTCACTGGAGGGAAGGCGACGTTACGCGTGCGCCCCGAAGCACAGCCGGTGTTCTGTCGTGCGCGCCCGCTGCCGTACGCGCTGCGAGGGCGCGTCGATGCCGAGCTCGACGCCATGCTGCAGGCGGGCGTCATCGAACCAGTCGATTGTTCGGATTGGGCTACTCCACTAGTTATTGCGACTAAATCGGATGGAGGTATTCGTGTATGTGCTGATTTCAAGGTTACCTTAAATAGAGTATTAGCTGTCGATAGATATCCTGTGCCTAGAATAGAGGACTTACTTACAAATTTAAACGGAAACCAGTATTTTAGTAAATTAGATTTGTCGCAAGCCTATAACCAGATAGAACTCGATCAAACTAAGAAATTTACCGTGGTAAATACCCATCGCGGCCTTTTTATGTATAATAGGTTAGTCTATGGCCTTTCCTCAAGTCCTGGGATTTTTCAAAGAATAATGAGCAATTTGTTGTGTGATATACCTAACGTAGTTGTTTTTCTAGATGATATATTAATATTTGGTGATACGATGATGAATCACCTAAAAACATTACATATTGTGTTAGACAGGCTAGAAAAACACGGTTTAAAAATTCGAAAAGAGAAATGTAATTTCTTCGCCAAAAAAGTAAAATATTTAGGATATGTTATTGACAGAAACGGGATTACTGCCGACCAGGAGAAAATAATACCTATATTGAATTTGGCCAATCCTAGAAACGTATCGGAATTAAGATCTTTTATGGGTATGGTTAATTTTTATGGAAGATTTTTTTTTTTTTTTTTTTTTTTTTTTTTCTAAAAAGCATGATGCTTTTAATATTACGATCTAGCTTATGGGCTAATAAGTAATTTAACTTTAACATAAACTTCTAAATATTATAGTCTAAGAATAATGTCCATTGACTTTTCTTAGTGTCTATTAAGGTGAAACACTTTCTTGTTGTGTTTGTATTTAATGCACTATCAGTAATATTGTCTCACTTATCACTACACTAACTCAAAAGGTTTTGTTCTTTTGAGTCTTCTCACTAGATCTGTGTTATCGAGAAGTTTGACTACTTCTGGATTCACATGGTGATGAAGTCTAAGTTCATGAGCTTCTGCATATTTTTGTATCACTTTGTCCACAAACTCCACTTTAAGGTCCCGATGGAGATAGTCATTTTTGAAGTACCGCGGTGCATTTACAATGCCCCTGAGTACTTTATTCTGGAATCGCTGAATAATTTCTTTATTACTCTTTTTCGTACAGCCCCATAACTGTACTCCATAAGTCCAAACTGGCATAAGGACTTGCTTATATATTAATAATTTATTGTGAATCGACAGGCTAGAGTTTCTCCCAAGCAGCCAATACATGTTTTTGTATCGTATCTCTAACTCCTCTCGTTTCTTCTTGACGTGAGCTTTCCAATGTAATTTCGCATCTAGGGTCATACCTAGATATTTGGCTGTATTAGCATACGGGATATGTTGATTATTTAAAAACGCTGGATGGTAGTGCGGATTTTTGTTTGTGAAGTCAATATGAACCGATTTTGACTCATTTAGTTTAATTCGCCATTTTTTTGTCCATTTGTGAACTTTTGTGATTGCAATTTGGGTTTTCTCAACTGCTTCTTTGTGTGTGTTCCCAACAGACATTATGGCAGTGTCGTCGGCGAAAGTCGCAATTGTATTATTTTCTAATTTGGGAATATCACAAGTGTATAGTAGATACAGGACCGGACCTAAGACACTTCCTTGAGGTACCCCAGCTTTAATTTCTTTTAGATCAGAGTATGCATCTTCTTGTCTGACTCTAAACATTCGGTGAGAGATATATGACTCTAGTATTGCAGCATACTGCTTTGGCAACATTTTGTTGATCTTATACATTAAACCTTTATGCCAAACTTTATCAAAAGCTTGTGCAACATCTAGAAATACTGTGGAGCACACTTTCTTTTCTTCTAATGCTTTTTCTATAATATTTGTGATTCTATGCACTTGGTCTATGGTAGAATGTTTTTCTCTAAATCCGAACTGATGTTGAGGTATCAAACCTTTTTCATCTAGTATGGGTTTTAATCGTTTGAGCAGAAGCTTTTCAAATAATTTAGACATTACTGGCAATAATGAAATAGGCCTGTATGATGTCGTTTCATGAGGCGGCTTACCCGGTTTTGCTATCATAATTACTTCAGCCACTTTCCAGATGTCCGGTACTAATTTTAACCTGAACGCAGCATTAATGAGGTTCGTTAATTTGACCAGAGCCTTACGAGGAAGGTGAAGTAGAACTTCTCCCGTTATGAGGTCGTAACCTGGTGCTTTCCTAGAATCAATATTGTTCTTTATTTCTTTTGCAACTTCTTTTGGTGTTACAAACTTTATGTCTGCCTTTTCTTTCGAAGTATCGTGGCTTGTCAGGTCATCAGATCCTTCATTGGGTTGAAATATTTTTTCCAAATGCTGAGCGAACCTTTTTGCTTTTTGTTCAATACTTATGGCCCACTTTCCATTTTCTTCCCTTATTGGGGATATTTGTATAATGGGTCTTTTTACAGTTTTAGTAGCTTTCCAGAGAGAATAGTTAGTCCTGCTATCATTAGTTAACTTTTCTAAGTGAGTTTTAAGAGATTCGTCTTTGAAAGTCCGTATCACTTTTCTAAGCGTTTTAGTGAGGCTATTCAGTATTTGTTTATCGCGTGGTGAACGTGTTTGGTGCCATTTTTTTCTTTGTTTTCTTTTTTGAGCTACCAAATTCATAATTTTTTCCGGATATCTGTTTCCTTTGGGTTTCCTATGGATGTCTGGTGTATTTTGCCATGCTGATACTTGAATATCGACAGTAAATTTTTCTACTTCGAGATTTAACTGCTCTTCATTGCGGAGCGGTACATTAAGATTAATTTTATTTTCTAAGTCTATTTGAAAACTCTCCCAATCAGTCTTTCTATTTACTAATGTTGGATTGTTTTCTTTATATATAGCAGTATCACTTAAATTTAAAATAATAGGCGAATGATCTGAGCTCATGTGAAAGCCGTCTTCAACACTCATATAATTACTAGATATATTTTTACAGATAAAAAAATCAATCAGGTCTGGGATTTTTTGTGGATCAGTGGGCCAATAGGTTGGCTTTCCAGTCGATAGTACATCACATTGATTTTCTTTTATAGCTTTTAGTAATTCTCGTCCTTTGGTCGTTGTTAGTCTGGAACCCCAGTATACATTTTTGGCATTTAAGTCACCTCCAAGGATAAACCTGGTTCCAAGTTTTTGTAGTAAGTTAATGTATTGATCTTTTTTTAGCGAGTATCTCGGCGGGCAATATATTGCTGAAACAGTAATCGGGTATTTTTTAGTTTTAATACATACCGCTACAGCTTGTATTTCTCGTTCTTCACACTTGTAGCATTCGTAGTGGTAAAGATTTTCTTTCACGATTATGGAACTACCTCCTCTTGCGCAGTTATCAGGATGTAGTGCGTGATATATTTTGTATCCTTTTAATTGAATGAATGACTGTTTAGTGAAATGTGATTCAGAAATTAGACACACGTCAATTTTTTCAGTATCTAGGACTACCTGCAATTCATTTTGATGTTGTAGTAGCCCATTTGAGTTCCAAGCCATGATTTTGAGAAAATAATTCATGATTTGCTTTTAGTTATAGTTTTTTTATTGTTATTTTCCATCTTTTTAAGGCGCTCATCAAATGATGTCATTAATATGAGTACTTTATTTAATTTTTCTTCAATGTCAGTATTCGGCTGAGCATCGTTTATTTTTTTGGCTGTGGTTTGAGCGTAAGTAATTTTTTCAGTCTTACTTTTATCTTGTTGCCATGGTTGTGGTATTGACTGTGTTGCTACACATGTTTTGTTTATTTTTAACATAGAGGATTGCTGTTGAGCATGTGGCTTTTTCTTTAAATTCTTGTTTTTGAAGCTTTGTAACTCTTTAGCAACCACACACCCCCTGTAGTTTGCGGGGTGTTGTTCGCCACAGTGTATGCATTTTGGTTTATCTTGTGGTGACTTTTGGCAGTCTTTGGTTAGGTGCTTGCCAGTGCACTTAACACATCGTGGTTCTTTAGAACAGTATTTTTGTGTATGACCGTAGGCTTGACATCGTTTACATTGAGGGACCAGCTTCGGTGTCTTAAGGGAGTGTATTTCTACTCTACATCCTAGTATACTTTTTATATCATAAATTTTATTAATATCTTCATCGTTCTTAAAAGTAAGCATAAACATATTTAATGGTTCTTTATTTTTCCATCTTAATTTGTTTACCGCACTTTCTATTTTATAACCTTTGAACTGTAGTTCTTCGACTATTCTATCTGGCATGCACGTATGGTGCAGTTTTTTAGCGATCACTCTTATAGGACGATCTTGTTTATTCTCATATGAGTGCCATGCACAGTTATTGGAGGTCAGACGTTTCGTGATTGACCGATATGTTTCTTCATTATCGGCGTTCACTTTTACACTATCCCCACTTAACATTTTTACTGTAAATGGGTCGCCTAATACGCCTTCTACCAAAAAATCATAAAATTTTTGGTAATCTTTGACTCCATCCACAATTATTGGCGGCGGGGACGGTATTCTTTTGTTTAATTTTACCTTGGGCTCATTATTAATGCCCGGACTAGTAGTGGGGGACGGTGAGTTTATCAGCTTTCTTTTCTTTCTATTTTTTGCACGTACCCAACCAGTCTCTTTAGCCAACTCTTCTTCGTCCGTACAATATTCAGCAGGTTGAGAGGAGTTATATTTAGTATTGGTATCATTAGAAGAGTTAGGAGGCTGTTCCTGCTCATTATTTTTTTGCAATTTTGCTATTTCTAGCTGCAGTATTTCTAGTTGACTTTGCAATTGATGAACCTGGCATTCTAGCTTTTCTCTTGCTGCTTTCTCATTTTTATAGTAAGAATAGAGAATCATCTCATTCTCAGTATTGACTTTAATCTTAGTTGGGGAACCACTTGCCATTTTTTTAGTTTTACCGAACATGTATTATTTTAAACAAAATAGCTTCGCCTTAACAATTGTTCGTACAGCGTATTGCGTAAGTGGGTCATCGCGACGCGCACTGCACTGGTTAGCGGCGTGACGGCGGTAGCCGCTGCGTCGACACTTTTAACTAGAGCACTAGCGCCTTGCGTTCGACACGTTTGCTCTGCACAAAATCGAAAACCGAATTGATCATGGAAGATTTATTAAGAATTTAAGTGTATATTTAGTTCCATTAACAAAACTTTTGAAGAGGGATAAGGAAGGGCGCTGGGGTAAAGAGGAAAAAGAGGCTTTCGACCGCGTTAAAAAATTATTAGCTGGGACTTCGACCCTGGTCCATTATGACCAGTCGCGGCCCCTCGTGCTGACATGTGATGCCAGCGCCCATGGGCTGGGCGCGGTGCTGGCCCAGCGTGATGCTGCCACGGGCTACGAGCGGCCTGTCGCGTACGCTTCTCGTTCACTTACCGCCGCTGAACTAAATTACAGCCAAATACACAAAGAGGCTTTGTCTATAGTATTTGCAGTGAAAAAGTTCCATCAGTATTTATTTGGTCGTGAATTTCTTTTAAAAACGGATCATAAACCCTTACTTAGCATTTTTAGTCCAGAAGCCGCTATACCCAGTATGACAGCAAACCGCTTACAAAGATGGGCATTGATTTTATCAGCGTATAAATTTAGTATTGAGTATGTTCGTACCGATTGTAATGCGGCTGATGCTTTGTCTAGGATGATAGCCGCGTACAAAGAGGGGCGTGGAGACGAAGAAGATGAGCTACCCGAACAAACCTATTTACATTTTTCTTCGGAAGCTCTATTATTAGATAACCGTCTTTTAAAAAAAGAAACGCAGCGTGACCCCATGCTTAGCCGGGTAATAGGTTATATCCGGGACGGGTGGCCCAAAGAAGTAGAAATTAGAGAACTACAACCGTATTTTAACAGGCGATCGGAACTATACACGGAGCTAGGTTGTGTAATGTGGGGGCATCGTGTAGTAATACCGCCTATGTGTCGGGAGAAAGCACTAAATGAATTACATGATTCTCACATGGGTATCATAAAAACCAAAGCTATAGCTCGCAGTTACGTTTGGTGGCCGGGCATAGATGAAGAGATAGAAAGAAAATGCCGATCTTGTGACGTGTGTGGCGTGACAGCAGCAGCGCCAGCTACGCACGTGCCACGCAGCTGGCCCTGGCCCGACAGGCCGTGGTCACGTTTGCACCTGGACTTTCTGGGCCCTATCGCAGGCGCTACTTATTTGGTGGTAGTTGATGCATGCTCAAAGTGGATTGAAATTGTTAAAATGAGTACAACTTCGGCCAAAAATGTAATCGCTAAGCTTAGGGAAATGTGGGCTCGTTTTGGTCTGCCAAAACAAGTAGTGAGTGACAACGGTCCACCTTTCTCTAGTGAAGAATTGGCTATCTTTTTGCGCGATAACGGTATCGAACAGATATTTTCGGCTCCTTATCATCCATCTTCAAATGGGGCAGCTGAAAGCGCCGTAAAAATCTGTAAAAAAGTAATTAATAAGGCTATCGTGCAAAAGGAAGATATAGATGTGGCTCTTTTTAGATTTTTATTAGTTTATAGGAATACGGAGCATGGCACTACAGGGGAAAGCCCAGCCAAGCTTCTACAGGGTAGGTCGTTACGTACGCGGCTAGACTGTCTTAAGCCTGACCGCGAGAGGGCGGTGCGCGCGCATCAAAGACAACAAGAAAACGCAGTAGGTGGCTCACAGCGGATACTGCGGGAAGGCCAGGCAGTATGGTATCGAACTTACAAACTCGGCCAAAAATGGGCCAAGGCTACAGTAGTGAGATGTTTAGGTAATACCGATTACCAGCTAGAAACTGATTTTGGAGTCATGGTACACAGGCACATCGATCAAATTCGAACACGAATTAATGGTACACTTGATGTTAGCACTATATGCGGTTACTCTCCTTCAAATTCTAATGAAACCCAGTCCCAACCTTTGAAGGGTTTGAGCTCAGCTACAAATGAAGTGGCGGTGCCAGTGGCTAGCTCGGCATCGTCGCCACCTGGCCTCTCGGCCGGCAGCGGTGACACGGAATTAGAGAGGGCTCGAGCTACGTCGGTAGCCAACCCTTCTCGAAATACAATAATTTTAACACCTACAGGCGAACGTCGTTATCCCTTACGTGAACGAATTCCACCCAAGCGCTTCAATATTGATATAGATTAATTAGTTTATGTTACTTTATCATTTTTATTATTGTATAAAAAAAAACGGTGTATAAATTCTGACTGTTAGGTCACACATACATATAGCTTAATCAATTAAAGTATACTCGTATTATAGTTCATTAATTCAAATTTCATATCTATTACTTGTAACTTGTGGGGTAGATAAGTTGTAATAAACATATATACATGTTGTTTTGATACTTATTCATTTGTAAAGAGACCTATTTTTTTTTCTTCGTTGTAAGTAAACATCCCTAATACATTAGACAGCATATAACTGTATGTATAACTTACGACTTACATTAAATTATCACACTAGCAATATTACAATAAGGGGCCTAATTAAAGAAAAGGGTGGAAAGAATGGAAGCGTTATATTTAATGGATATTGAGTTTTCTTGTCATAACTGCCATGTTGTTATTATTATTATTATTTTTTGTTTTGGTAATGTATACAATAAGGGTGGAGGTGTTATGTAGGTAGTTGGTACATTTATTATTACCAATAAGTAGGTAGGGTGTGATTCCTTTGTTAAGTAAGTTCAGTCTTCGAATAAACGTGAAACAGATAACAATCTTTTATTTAACACTACTCTCAAATCGAAAAATTCGAATTACGAATTCAAAGACGCAGTTTATAAACGCATATACATAAAATTAAAAATAAAACTCATTATAGTACCGCCAACTGTATCATGAAACTCATTAAAGTACCGCTATCTTTTTTTTTATTTCATTAAACTAGTCTATGGTTTTAGCACATGAGTAAAGACGGAACAGAGAGAAAACTGTCTAAGATCTGCAAAATTTGTGCCTATTCTCATAGGGTTGACACCTTTGTGGGGTATAAGTAGCTCAGCATCACCTTATGAGACAAAGCCAACCTCACCTGCACTGCAACCTCACCTGAACGACAGACAAACATACGGCCCGCCTGATGTGATGCGGTTACCGTAGCTATATTTCTGGTGACCTCATTCACTCGCATGAACATAACAACTCTCAAGGGAATTGTTATTTGGCTGCGGTATTCTGTGAGGTGGAGGTACATTCCCCAGTCGGGTAATAATAATATTGTATAGCTATTTAAAAAAAGACCTATATTGACAGAGTTTCTTTCGGCATTTCTTCTCGTCAATGGTCATTCCGAAATGCTGGTAGATAAAAAAATATACCTAATTGTAATAGACGTGTCTAAGTGCCCACGAGGGCCCACAGAATAAAGAATTTTGACTTTGACTTTGACTTTGGTAGCTTACAATTACGCTTCCTACCTCTCTTTTGGCCAGAGCTTCGTTTGCCAATCAGCAGGCTGTACCGCGTGCAGATGAAGTTTGATTTGGTTCAAAGATGTTGATGAACCACTTAGATCACCACCCAATAAGTTCTGCCGAAAGAGAGGTAGGGCCCATCAATAGGTCGACTAGGAAGTACCACACCTCACAGGAGACCACATGACAGTCAAATAACATCTCTCTGGAGAGTTATTGTGATCCTGCGTCAGGTCACCAAAACTTCACATCAGGCGCGTCATGTGCTTGTTTTCCACCCGACGTAGCATAAAAATCCTTTACTGGTATGTCAACGACAATTCTTTGACTTCAGGTTGTGTAATATTAACAATAAAAAAAAATATTCACGAACATTTAAAAATGTTTTTAAATATCAGTAATATCAATAATATCATCATCATCAGGTCATTTTTGTCTCCACTACAGGAGCACGACCCTCTTTCGTCTGTCACAGACAGGAGGATTTAGCCTACACGCTGGCCAGACGGCTTGGGGAGGCCGCCACTGATTGAATTACAGCTTATTAAATACTTTTTCTATTATTGTACACAGTACAGTAAATAACCATTTTGTCCCACTTTTATTTTTAACATTTGTTCAATACTTTTATTCTCATACCTACTCGTAAACAACGTGGAGCGAACACCTATACGTGCACGACGCAAGCCCTGAGCTTGTCCACTGGCGAAGTCAGTTTGAACCAGTTTTTTCCAACCGCGGCGTGTACGCGACGGGCGGCCAGTGGACACGCACACAAGGCCACGCATGCTTATAGTAGTGTACCTAAACACCGCGGTTGAATGAAGCTTTCTCTCTGTACTTCTTTACTCATGTGGTTTTAGGCTGAATATGAAAAAAAAAAGGCGCACGCATGCGCAGTTCGAACTGTGAAAAAAATGGCGCACGCATGAGTAGTTTGAACTTAATTTCTCGCGCTTCCCCATACATTTTTTTGCCGATCGTGTTTTTGTATTCGGGATTCCAAAAAAGTTTACTAAAATCAAAAAAAGTTTACAAAAAAATATAAAAAACAAAAAAAAAAGTGTTTAATACATGATTGGAGAAGAAAGTAGTGACGGCGAGATTTTCACTCCGCAGGTATTCTAGACGCGGCATCGGCGGCGTTAACTGAAAGTCTCCTGCCAGAAAAGAACCTACCTACTTTGTTTAATTTAAATTTTTCCTATGAGTGAAGATAAAGTAGTGTATGAAACTGCATATAACTTAGGTATTAAAACACTCGAGTCAACCTATTATCGCATCGACAACTTCCCTTTTTTATCATAGGCAGATGAAAGGTGTTGTCCAACACATTCGATGCACTTGGGGTTTTCGACGACAGTATTATACGTTTTGGTTGCGGTTCAAAGTGAATGTTGCAATTTAGGTGTTTCATGTCATAGATATGTTTATTATTTGCTTGTGGCTTTAGTTCAATAGAAAATATTGGTCGTGGTTTCTTTGTAATTCTTTGCTTGATGTTCCATATATTTGTAACAATATGACCTTGATCATTTAGGGCTGTTTTAATCACATCTACATCCATGGAAGGACACCCTTCCATGGATGTAGATGTGATTAAAAGCTTTAAAGTGGTACTAAAAACATGTGTATGTTTTTAGTACCACTTTAAAGCTTTTTTCACTTTTGAGTCTATAGGTATAAAATTCGGTATCCTTATCCCCTAATAGTTTTACTATTTTTGAATATGTTTCAGAATTATGGGGTTGTATCTTAACCCTATCATTTTGTAGCACTTTAATGGTATAGTTGTTTTTTGTATGGGTGTCTAATAAAGACAAAAGAGTCTGGATATTGCCCACTTTAACGACAAATATGGGTGGAGGTTTTGGTTCCCTGAGAATTTCCTTAGTTGACAATGGAGTCTCTGGATCAACTTCCAGATGAGAAAAGCTATTTGATGTGCATATTGTTCGGCTGAGCTATATAATACGAGCTAAGTTTGGAAACATCTGCTAGCTACTTCAGGGCTCGACCTTGGTCGCTTTTACTTCAGTCCAGTCGTTTTCTTGAGAAGTTACTTCGACATTTTCCTTTTCATATGTTGGTTTGTCGAGTGATAGATCTATCAACAAAATTCTTTAGGTGTTGGCATGCTACTTAGAGAGCTAGATCGTTGTCTGGTAGTAAATAAACTCTTGTGGAATATTTGTTGAGTATATACCTTAGGTGTATCTTTAACCCTAGTGTTGGGTTCCGAAGAGGTTGTTGAATTGAAGCGAAAGTCGCCCACCCCAGAATCCGAGGGGCAGCTTGAGCACTGTCCAGCCCCACAGACAGGGCAATGCTCAGGGAGGGATTCTCCGCATTTCACGGTACCCTCCTGGGGTAGTTTTGTTTTGATTTCCGCCATTTTCATGATTTAGTGCTGATCCACAGCTTAGTCTTTTGTGTCGGGTGAGACCCCTTAGACCGCGTCTTTCTGGACTTAAGGCACGCTCATGCCTACTGGTTTTGGTTCACACTGGGTATTTTATTTCCCCAGTACCACCCCATATCTGGGAGGCATTCCCCTATCCACCAATTTTTTATTTTTATTTTTTTATACTACGTCTGATGGCAGACAAGCATACGGCCCGCCTGATGTGAAGCAGTTACCGTAGCCATATTAACGCTCGCAACATAAAACATCGCTCGCGCGCCGCCACCCCCGCTGCCAACGCAGCATCTCCTTCTTTTCTGGTGACCTCACTCGCTCGCAGGAACACAACATCCCTCAAGGGAATTGCTATTTGGCTGCGGTATTCTGTGAGGTGGAGGTACATTCCCCAGTCGGGTAGCTTACAATTACGCTCCCTACCTCTCTTTTCGCCAGAGCTTTGTTTGTCAGTCAGCAGGCTGTACCGCGTGCAGGTGAAGTTGGCTTTGGTTCAAGGATGTTGATGAACCACTTACACCCCTTACATGGGGACGCGTCCGATGGGAGGCCAGCAACTCCGCACGGATTCGGACTATTCCACTTAATTAAATTTACTTTTACCAACGCGTTTAAAACCGGTTGGTAAAAAAAGTGGAATAGTACAAGTGATTTTATAACATCAAAAAACAAATAGCATGTTTACAACTAGATTTTTGGTACTAACAGACCTATTTTTAGATTTTTTTATGAATCTCATGAAATAGCTGTTAAAAATTGATTAATCTAGCTAGATTAACATAAAAAATTAAACAAAATAAATTATGTATTTTGTTACGAAGAAATGGTTACGACTAAACACTACAAACCTAACAGACACAATACAATTAATATTGCTTGCATGTTGGCCGCTTCTATTACAGCATCTCCTTAAGTCTGGTTCCCTTACTCACTTCCAGAACATAACAATAAGTACCTGTAAGGATTGTTGTGATCTTCTGTGAGGTTACTTTTCCAGTCAGGATCAACATGCCCTAAGCTGCGTGTCTGTCTGAGGCAGTCTGGTCGGAGCACGGCTCGGACTGAGATGACTTTGAGCGCTTAAAAAAATGGACAATATAAGACTTGTCCCACGACGGCGAATTTGTCTCATGGCGCGTCGCACCCCACCACGTGCAGGTGACAACCTCACATGCACGTGGTGCACTTAGGCCTTTGTGTGCTCGGACCTTTTACAGCTTCTTCAATCCCGCTAGGTATAACAGCAAAGGCCTGGTGCACCCTCGGCAACAATAGTCGGCAATTTCTGTTCATGGTGATTTTGCTGACTGTTGGCTTATGTTCTGGCAGAGTTCACACTTTTCTCCTCTGAGGTCGTCTGCGTCTCCCATCCCTCTGAGTTAGTAGAGGCCACGGCGAGGCGCACAGTGTTTCTAGTACTAGGGTACACTGGGGCACGTCAAGTAAGAAAATCTCGTTAAAAAATTACCGAGAAGGGGGAGGTGAAACCGAGGCCGGTACCATCTGCTAACTCCCGGAGAGCATCAGCTCCGTGTAATCGAGGAAAAACCTCTAAAAAAAAAATCCTTGTTGTCGCCGTGCAGTATGTCTCCCGGTGATCGAGGTAAGGGACAAACGCAGGTTCCCAGACAGGAGAGCTGCGGACGTTGAGCTGTTACATTTCTTGCGACCTCGTCATACGACGGAGAGAAAGAAGATGGTGGGATTTTAGTCGGTATGGCTGTCACATCCCCAAGGCAGCAGACTCAGACATGACCACGCTACCCCTTCGGCACAGTATAAGTAATAGCACTGCGTACTTTCGTGTGACGTGGTAAAGGAAGATAAGGTAAAGAATAAAGTAAAAAAAAAAATAGGCGTTATTATGTAGAAGGTGGTGAGTCGCTTACACCCCACAAAACTTTCGAAAATGTCGAATTCACAGGTAGTCGTTTGTTTTGGATAAAGTACACAAGTACAGTGATGGAATTTTATAAACACCTCTAATAACATATACCTTTAATATTACAATGCATTATTGTAAATAAATAACTATTAATGTTATGTACTTAAACAGCATGAATGAATTTGTATTCAGAATACAAATTATTCATGTTGCTTGTGTTTTTAAGATCATTCAATATTTGACTGTTAATTAGTAAGAATTTTTAGTACTCGATCCAGTTGGCATTCGTACAAAACTTTACGTAGGTCTGACTTTTCCGTATTATGGTCATTATTTCTTAGGGAGAGTGATTGCCAATCGTCATACCACTGCACTACTGTGTCTGAAACAATTATATTTTAAAATTATAATATAATTCTACAAAATATGAACTCATGAACTTTTATTTTCCACTAGCTGCTACCCGAGCGTTCCCGTGGGAATAAAAACATTTTCTTGAGATAAAAAGTAGCATATGTACTAATCCAGACTATAATCTAGCCAGGGGTGCGCTACCGTCCTCGCCGTGTTCCCTTCTAGTAAATAGAAGACCCTAGCTCTCAAGTTTTTGAGTAGAATGGCTCCCCACCAAATTTTTATACGGGACGAAGGTCCCGTATAAAAATTTGGTGCTATAAGTACCAGTAGTTATATGCTATAAGTACCCGTACTTCGATCATTAAAAATTAAACGAAGTACGGGTACTTATAGCATAAGCTACATCAATGAATCTATCCCTGTTCCAAATTCATCCAGATCAGTTCAGCAGTTCTGGCGTGATTGACTATGATACATCTAAGACTAACCAACAAGTTCTTCAAAACGTGTGCCCATTGTATTATCTTCATTTGATTTCCAAATCTGCTTGTAATCTTCACACAATATGGGCGTTTCTTCATCGATTGCTTGTTGATCCAAGTCTAAACCACTGAAAATATTTGATAAAATTTTAATATCCAAAATTAAAAAAATATATACTCGTATGCAATAAATCATTTTCTTAATTTGTTAAATCATTATGATATTACACAGCTACCTTAAAGCTTTCTTTAGAGCAATGTCTTTGTAGCTTTTGTACTCTGATTCAAAATGATCTTTTATTCTTTGAAATGATTGCAGGCAATTATCATCTGGAATATCTGAAAAATTAATGTAGGTAATTTTAGTCCGAAAATCTGTTGTGTAGGCAGGTGCCTAGGTAAATAACTATTCCAGTATATACTTATTTGATTAATGACTATCTGTATACAATAATGTATAATGTAAACAAACCAAGAGATATTTCTACTCTTATATTTCTCTCTACTGAACAGCTAGAGATTACATCTCTGAGTATGGCAACAGTAGAGACGTTATCGGATTTGAATTCAGCCATTCCTCGCCTGAAACATAATATGAGTTAAAATTAGATAATGCTTAATCATAATGGTACCTGGGTGAATAGATCAATTAGGTAGGTCGTGAAGTATATAGAAAACAAGAATAAACAAAGTTATATTGCCTTTTATTACATGTTAATAAAAAAAAATAACTAAAAAGTTTACTTCTGAATTTCGTTCATCAAGCCCTATCAATTGATTCTCATGACATAGGGGTTAATGTGGAAATTTGAAATTACATACCTTTTTTATCCACCATATTGAATTTAAAATATCGGCATGTAGGTAATTGTACATTGCCACAAGAACCAAATGAATATGCCAAATTTAAGCTCAATCGGACTTAGAAGTGGGCCAACTTGCAAGATTTGATTCCAGACACCGCGTTGAAACTAAGTAATATTGTAATAACACTCTTTCGATCCTAGCCTAGACCTATCTAAAACCTAGCTACCTACAAGATCACTGAGAGCCGACAAATACAAACGGCACATAGTCGATAGATCGTTGCAGACGCTTAAACGGGAGGAATGGACGTTAATCGGCTGAAATAATGACGATGATGTGTAGGCATCCTCAAATGATTAGGTACTTACTGATATCGCAATATAAGCAAAGTATGTAGGAGAGTATGAGAGCGCGCAAAGGCCACGTTTGTTGATGGCCTTGGTAGGTCGCCAGGCAAGGCATCATTCAGCCAGGCTGTGAGTTCGGCTACAGAGAAGCTGCCAGAAACACGCAATTGACACCAAGACCTGCAATGTCGTAATATATTTGCTTATTTTATGACTCTAATCAAAGTAAGTATAAGTAGACAGTTTGGGGGTCTAAGTGGTTCTTCAACATCTTTGAACCAAAGCCAACTTCACCTGCACGCGGTGCACTCTGGTGACTGACAAACGAAGCTCTGGCGAAAAGAGAGGTAGGGAGCGTAACTGTAAGTTACCCGACTGGGGAATGTACCTCCACCTCACAGAATACCGCAGCCAAGTAACAATTCCCTTGAGGGTTGTTGTGTTCCTGCCAGTGAGTGAGGTTACCAGAAAGGAAGGAGATGCTGCGTTGGCAGCGGGGGTGGCGGCGCGAGCAATATTTTATGTTGCGAGCGTTAATATGGCTACGGTCACCGCTTCACATCAGGCGGGCCGTATGTTTGTCTGACACCCGACGTACTCGAATAAAAAAATATCAAATTGTCAAGTGTAACTTATTACTTATATCCTTTTTATTGTAAGATTCTATGCAATGATCTATAAATAAATATTTGTGAATAGTCTATGGCTTATCATCTGAATTTAGACCGCGCCTTACGAAATTACCTTTTATCATTTTCTGATTTTACATCTTCATGTTGCGAGTAGTAGGGCAGCACAGGTAATCGTAATATAATGAGGCGGGCCACTCTAGGCGCTCCAGTTGGTAAAGCATATATTAGGACTCGTACAGACTCTGCTCTCGTCAGTACATTACCCCTTTGATGTATATATCGTATGCGTACCCAAAGTCGTCGTGTGCTTGCTTGGCATCTCACTGTAGCAAGGAGGTCTTTTGCACTTTCCTGTTATTAGTAGGAGCAATTAAGATATTTAATTGATTCAGGTGTTATTCTTTGATTCAGGTCTTGATTATTCGAAAGTAAAATTTACAGGCAATTTGATCTAAGTACACTACTTTGCGTGCACCCATTGCCGTTAGTAGAGGTACGCGTTTGCCGTGGCTGCTTTGGTCGTATCTTCTGTTTCTAATGTTGGACAGTCGCAGAGGCGACCGCAGCAGCTGGAGTGGAGACGACCAAAGCAGCCACGGCAGTCGCATGCATTTACTAACGGCAGTGGGTGGGTGCCGGCCGGTAATAGTTTGCATGAACTAATTGTTGGCGGAAGCACGCAAAGTAGTGTAGATCAAATTGCCAGCAATTAAGTTACAATTTAAAGAGCTAGGTCAGTTATTGGTAGATAGTAAATGTTTACCTGTGAAGAACATACACTAAGTACGGCTGCGCTGTCTGTCGATAAATCTAATTTCCTGTTACAATATATGAAGAGCATGTCTAGTGGAACTGCTGATGTGATATTAACTTCCTGCCAGCCATCATATTTTGCACCTGACAACTGAAAGATATATTCTTTGAAAGATTTTAAATGTAAGTTTACATTATAAATTTATAAAAAAACTACTTGTGTACTTTAGACCACACGACGTAAAACTTCTACTTATATTTCCCTCTCTACTTCCGTTCGCCACGGCCGATCACACTTTTCGTAACACTCTCGTCACGCATTCACCAGCAGAGCAACGTGGGTAAAGAAGTTTTACTTCAATAATATTAGGAGATTTATCTGGGATGTTTTTCTTTTAACAATAAATTAAAAAAAAAAAACAAATGTCAAATATCAAGTAATGCATACCTCGTACTGAATATCTAAAAGCGGCGGTGCTGAGATTCCAGCGTGCAAGGATCGTGTGTTGCGTTGATATTTTTCCCGTTCGTTTGCTACTTGTTTTTCTAGACGAGCCACTTCCGACCTAATTAAAAAAAAAGTAATTTGTGTTTAAAGACCAATGATATTATAAATACAATAAATAGATATGCCACAAGCGTCAAAAACGTAGGAGGGTACACTCGAAAAGTGAGGTCTTGATTGTCTTACCTCGCAATTAGTGTTGTGCGCACTAATTGTGAGGTAAGACAACTATTTAACTTTTCGGATGTATGTACGTTTTTGCAAGCCGACAAAACTGAGGTTTGTGACAATTGATTGAAATAAGTAAAAATGCCGTCTTCTGTATTACGAATTAGCAAGAAAAATGGCGCCATTGCACCGATTACGTACCTACTCAGCGAGGGAAAGAGATAGCAAGTATATTAAAGCGCCGAGATGATAAGGACAACAATATTCTTAAAACTCATCGCAGCATTATTATCTCTAACAGAATTTTTAAGATTCAGGTCGGTAAAATTAGTTAGAAAACATTTTTTCCTCAAAAGTAATTGCATGTGCTTTGGGGCTTCATGTTTAACAATCTTGTTCGTTACAGTTTACACTAGGTAATATACGTACTCGAGTTTGGTCCGTCGTGAAGCGAGAGCATCTTGAGGTACACTTGCCAAATTAGATATGCCAGATACTAGACGTTGTGATCGAAGAGCAAATATTCTTCCTGAGAAAGTAGCTGCCAGTAATTCACTTTCATCTGATCCTATACAACCTCCACATACTGATGTTACTGGCTCCCCGCAAAACTAATAAAATAAATTACAATCATTAATAGTACTTTACCCAAATCGCATCTAAAGCCATGTTGACACGATTAATGTACACTTGTACAAAGTAGCTTTGATGTTGAATCCTCTTTGATTGGTCGTCGATGTCAAAATGCGCTTTGACTTCGATTCTTAGATCGATGGCTTTGATTACTGGTTTACATGATCAAAGCGAGAACGAAGTCGCACTACTTTGTCAAAGTAAACGCGTGTCAACGAAAAAATAAAAGAAAATAAAAGAAGAATATACCAGATACAAACATAGGTAAATTTCAAGCGTGGCTTGTCACGTAGGTTTTCTGAATCAATGAGATAAAGCTGTATGGACCCGTCATGGCGGCCGACGATGAGGTGGACTCCGCTATTTCCATAGAACCATCCCATACATACCACTGAACCCAAACCTCGACCTTCCATTAAACATATGTTAGACAAGGTCCCACTGTATGAAGAGAAATCATTGTTTTAATATCAGACTGTGACACTTCAATGAATTTTAATTGTGCTATGGTCTTACCCTTCGTAAAGTATGAGACCAATAGACCCATCAGCGGCGCCGTAGAATACGTTAATATCGGAAGCATGCTGTGAAGGTGGAACAGAAAGGCGCGAAGGACCAGCAGTTATGGCTACATGTGCAATTAGCTGGCCATTCTCCAAAAGCTCCACTCCCTTATTGGCTACCAAAGTAAGCAATCGTATCCGTGTACTCTGTAGAATATAAAGTAAAAGATGAAGGAGGGTAACTTTATAAGTAATTTCACTTTTAAACCAGTATTTGTAAGTATAGAATATAGTCTTAACTTTAATTTCACATGAAGACATAACTTCAGTATGAGTTTTTTTTTATATGAGAAGGGGGACAAACGAGCATGTGGTTCACTTGATGGAAAGCAATTACCACCGCCCATGGAGATCAATACCAAGGTGTCGCCGATCCGTTGCCAGCCTATAGATACTCCTTCCTTTCTTTCTGGTGACGTCACTCACTCGCAGGAACACTCGAGGGAATTGTTATTTGGCAGCGGTATTCTGTGATGTGGAGGTAGTTGTCCAGTCGAACATCTTATATTATATCGAAAATATTTAAAAAATACGCTATGCCCCATCTCTCTTTTCACCAGAGCCTCGTTTGTCAGTCAGCAGGGTGCATCACGTGCAGGCGAGGTTGGATTTGGTTCAAAGATGATGAACCATTTACACCCCAAAAGTGAGTAAGTAAGTAAGTATAGCAAATTGTGACTAACATTAGGTGCAGCAAATGCGGCGATATCCAACACTCTATCCTCGCAGACATACGAGTGTAGCTCGCGCAGATCTCGATAACATGTCACCGTTCGCCCGCTGCATAATATTAAATCACCGCCGAGCACATACCTGCATATAATAATATAATACATTAAATAGGAATAATTCAAATATGACAATTAGAAACTAAATAAAAAAAACATATTTACATAGATGTAATGGTTTCTGATAAGGCCGTTTCAATGGTAAGAAATACCTTTCCTTTTCTGGTATATCCCTTTACCTCATTGCCTGATGCTGCAAATATTTTATCAGCTTGCGCCCCTACAAACCGCGAACTAAAAATTAATATGATATTCAAGCAACAGACATATTTTTGTTCTGAGCGAGTCACATTGTGAATTTTGTGAATTTTTTAGTTCCATCTGGGAGAGTTTACCGCCTATTGCTTTTGATTTTATAGATTCAATTCGATCAAATGATCATACTGTTAACGATTTCAAACAAGCATACAACCCGATGTGAAGTGTATACTGTAGTCTACAAACGCTTGCCACATAAATATAGCTTTTGTGTTGCCACCCCTACTGCTGACGTAGCACCTTTCCAGGAGCTACATTACTAACATTACATGAATTGACATGTATGAGCGTTTTTGGAAAGTCCAAAATTGTGATTTTTCGAGTTGTCAGATTATTATCTCCAGAAGTTTTAATGCTAACGAAGTAATTCTAAAGAATTACTTACATAGCATTAAAACTTCTCGTGTTAAAACGTTGTATATTGTTGATTGAAGGTTAAAACGTATAAAATTGGTGAAAACCAAATAATATAAATAAATACGAGTAGAAATAAGTAGTGACGTCCTTACATAACAAATCAAAAAAATATGTCAAATAGCCTATTGTTATTTGATTGCACGTTTTATTGTCGTTCTATAGCTAAAATGTAGCTAATATTGCTATTATTGCTGTAGAAGCTTCACCTCTCACGTGTCTCGATTGCTCAACTGGGCAACGAAGAGATGACGGTCAGATTAAGATGATGATGAGCTAACTTACACCTCAAACCTAAATGGAAGGTCATAAAAAAATGTTTTTATTTCTAAGTTGGGTGACAAACAAGCTTACGGTTCACCTGATGTCAAGAATGTTACCGTAGCTTATAGACGCTTGTAATCGGAGAATACACCGCCGTTATTATCGATGCAGACGTACCTCTGCTGATGTTCTTAGATCTTAGCCATTCGCATGAACACAACAAGCGTCCAGGGAATTATTATTTGGTTGCAGTTTTCTGTACTCATTCCCTTAAATTGTTTTTAAGAGCTCAAAAGGCTAAATCTACTTTAGCTTCTATCATCCTCTTAACAGTCGCACGAGAAGGAAGAGCCACGCCTCCTCCAGCCTGCGGCTCCCGCGCTGCTTTTATTCAGTTATAGTAGAGACGTTCGGGGAAGGCAAAACAATTTGAGTGACGTTAGTATCGTAAAAATATTGATGTCAATATTTATATACCTAAAAAGAAACTGACTGACTGACAGGTATATATTCACGCACAGCCCAAACCGCTGGGTCTAGAGATTCCAAATTTGTCACATAGGTTCCCTAAGACGTCTAGGGGTGCACTAAGAAAGGATTTTTCAAAATTCATCCCCTAAGGGGGTGAAACGGGGGTCCAAAGTTTGTATGGGGACTTTACACTTACGAGTACTTTGAGAGAAAAGACGTTAAAAAACCGGCCAAGTGCGAGTCGGACTCGCGCACGAAGGGTTCCGTACCATTATCTATAAAAATTAAAAACGGCAAAAAAAACACGTTTGTTGTATGGGAGCCCCCCTTAAATATTTGTTTTATTTTTATTTAATTATTTATTTTTAAAGTGAATATATAACTAAATATTATGTGAGTATTTCAAACGTCTACCTATATTGCTTTTTTTTTATCAATTGCGATTGTTTATCAATTGCGAGCAAAAAATCACGTTTGTTGTATGGGAGCCCCTTTAAATATTTATTTTATTCTATTTTTTAGTATTTGTTGTCATAGCGGCAACAGAAATACATCATCTGTGAAAATTTCAACTGTCTAACTATCACGGTTCATTAGATACAGCCTGGTGACAGACGGACGGACGGACAGCGGAGCCTTAGTAATAGGGTTCCTTTTTACCCTTTGGGTACGGAACCCTAAAAATTGCGAGGAAAATAAAACACCACATTCTACCCGTGTGAAGCCGGGGCAGGCCGCTAGTAAATAAATAAATATTTAGTAGATTTAACATATTAAATATTTTTCATTTACTAAGTATGGTTGGCCAACAAACTAGTCTATCATTTCTATATATAATATATATATTTAGGGTGTAAGTGGTTCATCAACATCTTTGAACCAAAGTTCACCTGCATGCGGTGCACCCTGTTGACTGATAAACGAAGCTCTGACGAAAAGCGAGGTAGGGAGCGTAATTGTAAGCTACCCGACTGGTGAATGTAACAATTCCCTTGAGGGTTGTTGTGTTCCTGCGAGTGAGTGAGGTCACCAGAAAGGAGGGAGATGCAGAGTTAGCAGCGGGGGTGGCGGCGCGCGAGCTAGGTGTATTTTATGTTGCGACTGTTGCGAGCGTTAATATGGCAACGGTAGCCGCTTCACATCTGGCGGGCCGCATGCTTGTCTGCCACCCGACGTAGTATAAAAAAATCAGTTTTGACAAAACTAGCAAACATAATTATTTCTGTGTTGTTTAGCTAGGTTCATCCCACAGAGATATTAATGCTTTTATCTCTGTGGGTTGATCATACCTATATAATTTTTGAGAGCGTAAATAGTGCAAACGAATGTCAATCTGTAGGTTGTATACCACCCTCAATACCACCTTACTTACCCGAAGCAAGCTGCACAGATGTAATTGGCTTTCCAGGTAATGTTTTAAATTGTACAAGTGGTTCCTCATCTTTTATACTGAGACATTGCAAGACACCATTTTTGTCTCCGATGGCAAACTAAATAAATAAATAACCAGATAAGTAAATAAGTACCTATATCGTAGTGTATGAAAAGGTAGTACTAGTAAGTTAGTAAGTAGGTACAATAGTCTGATGTGCCGACAGTGAGCGTAGAGAGACGTACACTTCGCATGCATATTATATACTTACCTTTTGTTGCATTTTTGGGCCTGGTGCTGGTAATATTTTCAATGTTTCTGGGTAAGTAATACCACAGATAGTGTAATCAATTCGTGATAAATCGTAATCCATTGCTTTTACTAGCCAATTTCAATCCAAAAAATGGTAATGTTAAAAAATCGATAAAACCTTGGTAACGATGAAATCGTCAACATTGGTATTGTACGTACCTTTAGCGTACCTGTAGCAAAATTCTTGATCTGTGGTTATTCATTCCATAAAAGCTGCGTCTCCTGCAAGTACTTTTTTCGAAACATTTTAAGTACAAAAACATCAAAACAAAGAGATCTCGATATTTTGGCAAAATGTTTCGAAAACAACTTGCAGCAGGAAAGCCGGCTTTAGAGTTATCTAAAGATAGTATAATGTAATATTACTACTAATGAAAAAAATCTGCCTATCGGGCTTTTCCCTCATAAACATATTTTGGGGTGTAAGGGGTTCATCAACATCTTTGAACCAAAGCCAATTTCGCCTGCACGCGGTACACCCTGCTGACTGACAAACGAAGCTCTGGCGAAAAGAGAGGTAGGGAGCGTAATTGTAAGCTACCCGACCTGGGAATGTACCTCCACCTCACAGAATACCGCAGCCAAATAACAACTCCCTTGAGGGTTGTTATTGTGTTCCTGCGAGTGAGTGAGGTTACTAGAAAGGAAGGAGATGCTGCGATGGCAGCGGGGGTGGCGGCGCGTGAGCGTCAATTTTATGTTGCAAGCGTTAATATGGCTACGGAAACCGCTTCACATCAGGCGGGCCGTATGCTTGTCTTCCACCCGACGTAGGATAAAAAAAAACACCGGTTTTTTTCCAGATGGAAAAAACCGCATTGTAGTCGCTGCGGGGGCTAAAAATTTACCATGGTTTAATCGGTCTTGCAGAGAAGTTAAACTTAAGTCAAAACGCAACTTGCGTACGAGGCTTGGACCACGATTGTTAAGTAAGATTGTAAAGTTTCGGATAAAATAGTCAAACTAATCTTGTTTCCCCATACAAACTTTGGACCCCTGTTTCACCCCCCTAAGAATTTTGAAAAATCCTTTCTTAGTGTACCCCTAGACGTCGTAAGGAACCTACACCAAATTTGGAATCTCTAGACCCAGCGGTTTGGGCTGTGCGTTGATATATCAGTCAGTCAGGTCAGGACTTTGAATTATATATATATATATATATATATATATAGATAGGTATCGATTATTTAAAAAAAGTAGCAGCGGTATATAGTACTATAACCATAGCTGGGCACCGTTAATCAAACGGTTAACTTCGTTAATCGCTAATCCGTTACTGAAAAAGTTAACTTCGTTAAAAGTTAAAGCGTTACATTTCAGAAAATTTAACGGAAGTTAACGTTAATCGTTAATCCGTTAACACGTGATAAAAATTTTATCATCTCATAAAAACTGTTGGTTCTAGAAGCTAACAGGTTAGAAACAAAAAAAGACGGGTATAATTATTAGTGTGGTATTAGAATTTGGGGTGTAAGTGGTTCATCAACATCTTTGAACCAAAGCCAACTTCACCTGCACCCTGCTGACTGACAAACGAAGCTCTGGCGAAAAGAGAGGTAGGGAGCGTAATTGTAAGCTACCCGACTGGGGAATGTACCTCCACCTCACAGAATACCGCAGCCAAATAACGGTTCCCTTGAGGGCTGTCGTGTTCCTCCGAGTGAGTGAGGTCACCTGAAAGGAAGGAGATGCTGCGATGGCAGCGGGGGTGGCGGCGCGCTATTTTATGTTGCGAGCGTTAATATGGCTACGGTAACCGCTTCACATCAGGCGGGCCGTATGCTTGTCTGCCACCCGACGTAGTATAAAAAAAAAGTGTAATATAGGCATGTTGACAAACAATGGTTTTTCATTCATTTGTATTAAGATTCGTCTGTTGTATGTGAAGAACGTTTCGGCTGTAGTATATCCTTGCCCGTGGAGAAAATACGCTCAACTGCGGGGACGGGTCTATCTGTATTATATTTAATAAATAGATTTGCGAATATCCGTTCCCCGAGGAATGCCGCATCATAACGAGTCTTTCGACTTCATGTCTAGCCACATTTTGACGAGACTTTGATTTGTGGCTCTTAGGTTTTTCTTTAGACTGAAAGACAAGAATTACTCACGTTGCTGCCTCCACCACTTAAACTATCTCCGTCCTTCTAACTTTCGACAGCAAAATAGTAACATTTCACTCGCGGCACGCGCCGAGCCGCACTTGTCAATCGGGTCATTCGGGTCGAGCGTAGTACATGTCAGTGGGGTATCTGTGCTGGATTAACGATTAACGGACTTTGGGAAATTTAACGGAAGTTAACGAGTCCGTTAACATATTTTTAAGTTAACTTAAAAGTTAATCCGTTACTCGAAATGTTAACGTCGTTAATTAACGATTAACGGATTAACGAGTTAATGCCCACCTATGACTATAACTATAGTACTATAACCACCTAAGAATATATTACCTTAGATTATCAATTGGTCTCCGCTCTGCTTCGACTAGATGCCGCGGCGCACTTGTAAAATGCGGCAACAGGCTAGGGTACGCCGAGTTCGGCGTAGTATTTGACTACGCCGAACTCGGCGTACCCTAGCCTGTTGCAATACAATTCTTCATGCACACTAGCATCTCTGCACATTGTTTTACGCACACTACAATATTGAGTTTCCGCATTCACGGAGCTGTTGTTTTTAGATAGTGCGGCGTCTAGTCGAAGCGGAGCGGCGACTAATTGTTAATCTATGGATATTACGGTTTTCCGTGCAGTTTCAGAGATAATCGGATTTTTCCTATTAGATTCATAAATTTTTTTTAGAAAAAAAATATAATTTATTCGTTTTTGTTCCGTGTAATTTTTTTTATAGCTAATGGAAGCAATATTTGGCAAAAAAATCGGCACTTAAAAAATTTAAACCCTAAGTCTATGAAAGCCGATTCTCAGCCCAGCCCACCGTATGGCGCTCATAATAATACAGAAGGGTTCTAAAAGACTTTGTTTCCAGAGCCAAAAACCATTTAATAAAGTAAATGTAATGTCAATAACGTCATGTCAATTTGTATGAAGGGACTACTACGTACAGTATAGAATGTAGCCAGCATTGTTATAACTCCCGATTTTACAGGAGATTTCATATTTTTTCTCAAATTCCCCGTAATCTTCTGTTTTTTTAAATTGAATCTATCGTGTTTCTTCTAAAAAAGAAACATTAAATCAATTGCGGAAATATGGGGATAATTAAAAAAAATAAAGTCAACTACGGATATTTTGGATTGTTTTCCTAATATTATACCTCCCAGTAAACAAAAAGTGGTGTTTTCTACGAACCTCCGAATGTGGATCGAAACGAATCGGCCCAATCGTTTTGAAAAACATTGGAATGAACTGCGATGACGACGGGAACAAAATGTTTCCTAATTTAAAAACTGCTTTTGTAGGTATGTTGAATGTACCGGCAATGTGATCTACACTACTTTTGAGTGTTTCCATCAGTTAGTTTATGAAAACAAGTACCGGCCGGCACCCACCCACTACCGTTAGTAGATGGACTTTGGACAACAATCGTTAGACCATCAACCTATAAAATCAACGATCTAACTCTAATTATAACGATCAACATCTACAGATCGCCTAATGATGCCTTGCGTAATTCGAGAAATACGTGGCAGAGACGACCACTGCAGTCGAAGTGGCGGCTATCGCAAGCTTTTTCTGTTTAAGATGTTGCAGAGTTGCAAAGACGACTGTAGCAGTTAGAACAGAGACGACCAAAGCAGCCACAGCAGTGGCATGCATCTACAAACTGTAGTGGGTGGGTGCCGGTTGGTAGTAATTTGCATGAACTAACTGGTGGCGGAAGCACGCAAAGTAGTGTAGATCAAATTGCCTGTAAATTTTACTTCTGACTTTGACTTCCACAAAATAACACCTGAATCAATTAACTATTCAATGAATGTGTTTACAACACTCTAGTGCATCGGTGGAGATAATGATTTCTCAGTTAATTTGTCAGAAACTATATTACCTACGTAAAAGTTCTCACTAGACTTGCGCAAAACAGTTCACTGAACTGAAAAGAGTGATGCAGTTCTATTGACGCAAATGAACTACATCACTCATCTAGTTCATTTAGTTCATATAGTTCTTTTGACTCACTATTTCAGTTTAGTTCAATGTATCTTTGATTCAATCGACTCAGTAGTTCTATTGACTTATTCCTTCTACATTCTTCTCAGTTCTATTGCATCATTTTGATGACATTATATTTTTGTATTAAATAAGTATAATTATTTAAATATTTTATAATTTCCCTTACAAATATTGATTTTCCTTCAAACTTCTCACAGGCTTAGGACTTTGAGTAAAAAGAAATTATTTTGTGGTTAAAATAATAATTAATATAAAAAATTGAAATTGAGAATTGGTATCTTTACTACTATAGCATATTTTCGCTAACAGCTTATGGTTCTTATGTCCTTAGCCTTCGAGTTCTAATTCGATTAGGCAACCACGCACGAAACTATCTGTCTCGTTTTATCTCGGACAATTTCAGAATCTTCCGTCCTTTTCGCTCTCTTTCGCTAGCAACTTTGGCATTACAACGTATCTCTCTCATTCTAGCTCGTACGCTTAATGTATTTCCGTTCTTTTTACCCTTTGTCACTCGATTGAACTAAATGACGCAGTGAACTACATGGGACAAGAAAGAGTGAGTGACAAGAACCGGCTTGTATGGTGAACTGGTACAATTGAACTACTCACTCAGGAACTACACAAGCAGGGTTGCCAATGCAAATTTATACATTTCCCCAAAAATCGGGATCATTTTCCCCAAATTTGGGGACAAAAATCCGCTGATTGCCCACAAATTCCCCACATAGGTTTTTTTTTAAAATGAAATTAGTAGTCGTAAAAAACACCACTTGTAAGCATAAACTAACAAAGTAGGGTCACAGTGACCGTTTCTAAGAGGCCCGATCACCCGCGGCGCCGCGGCTGGTAGGTACAATAAACAACGGGGCAATCAACGGTAGAACAAATGCGCGGGGGGGGGGGGGGGGGGGGTCGGGGAGGTACCGGGCAATCAAGCGGATAGGCGTTTAAAAAAGAGAAAAAAGGGAATCCCCTGATCATAAACAACTGTCAATCTACTAGTAGTTTGAAACAAGATATGAGCTATACATAATAATATTAAAGAAAGGTCGATGTCGTGTCGATATTGAATGATGAAATATTTACCGACGAGAAGGATGTCAAAATGTTAAAATCCCCGCATTTTCCCCACTTAATGCCAATCCCCAATCAACTTCAAATTCCCCGCAGTTTGGGGAATTCCCCACAAATTGGCAACGCTGTACACAAGTCTAGTTCTCACATAGATTATATTACTTTTTAAAGGTAGATGTTTTCTTCCAGTTCTTCCCATTAGTGGTGTAAAAGTAACGAAAAAAAGCGTACCCGTATGTATTCGTTACTTTATCAGTTAGTACTCGTTACTTTCGTATCGTTACGTTACTCGTTACTTTTAATACCTCATAACATTACGCACCGAGTCGCATTGCGTGCGTGTAGGTATGTCGCGGCATCGCATCATTCCGTATTCGTTACTTTTAGAAAAGATCTTTTAGAGTTCTTGAAATGTCAAATAATATAAAAATATTACCAATTATCACTAATTCACAATTAGAATTTAATAACCATAAATTTAATTTAAGTTGTCAAAAATTTGGATAAAGGATTAAAATAATCAAAATATGAAAATAGTAGACAAACATCATTCCTTGTAACGTACGTTTTTTAATTCATCAAATAAATAAGTGCGAATGTGCAAAATAAAACACACGATCGGAAACCGTACACGCATCAACCAATGATACTTGCGCGAACTGAAACAGTTGTACCCAAAGATACGAAACATGCGAGTACCGAGATGCATTCGTGAGTAACGTTTCGTTACTCGGTACTTGACAGCGCACCCGTTACTCAGTACCGAATACATACGGTTTGCTACAGTACTACTTCCCATACATCGACTGCTGTTTTCTGTAACATTACAACGTATCTCTCTCATTCTAGCTCGTACGCTATACATATTTATATATATAAATTTTTGAAAATTGGATCTGGCAACACTCAATGGAGCTCTGCTGATCCACCTCAACTCAATGACGATCCACCTATCTAACCTAACCTATTTTTGTAATTGCTACATTTTGTAAAATATTTAATGGTGATCGATAATACATGAAACAATGATGGAAATAGATAAAGAAAATGTCGTTCAAGCCGTTGTTATCATGGACACTTTTAACAATAATTTTGATCCCATTCACAAAAGTAAACCCATGGTAAGTTTCAATCATTTTTTATACCTTCACCTGTTATAGTTCTCAGCAACATTTTTCTTGGATTGCTAATGGGAAAAACTCGTGAATTTGTTATATTTAACTGTAACATACGTATATTCTTGAGCAACGAAATCAACTACTTGAACTTCATAATTGGACTCCGTTATGTAGAATAGATCCAACCGACAAACTATGCCAAATCGAGAGATATACATAGCGGGAAACTTCAAATCGAGTTTTATATATTCGCAACAAATTCTAGGCAATTTGATGACATATGCTTCCCGAAACTTGTACTGCGTGATATTTTTATTCCTATTAAACTTCAAATAGCTATAACTAAAAAGTAAAAAATAATGTCAGTTGGATCTACTCTGAATAACATGGTCAAATTATATTGTATATAACCATAAGTAATGTTTATTTCCTTTTGGTTTTGCAGGCATTCATTTCGGTAGCTGGTGTGGCATTAATAGACTATGTGCTTGAGTCTTTGGCGTTAGGTGGAGTTGGAGAAACTATTTTATTCTGTTGTCAAGATGGGTCAAAAGTGAAGGAGCACATAAGGTGGCACATTTTTACTTTAGATATTATGCTTGGACTAGGGAATATTTAATGAGTTATTTGCTTTGTGTAGGAAAGGAACCGAAAAGAAAACACTGTGGAGTGTGGCTATGGATGTGAATGTTATAATGTCAGATACCTGTCAGACAATGGGTGATGTGATGCGGGAGATAGATGCGGCTGGTCTTATTAGAGGATACTTCATCTTGTTGGGGGTAAACACTATAACCAACATTAACTTTGCATCATTACTTGAACAACACAAGTAAGTTTTATGTCTTTTATACAACAAATTATAAATATAATTTATAACAATTTACCCTGATCGTTTTCTACTCTACTGTGTAGGCTTACAAATAAGAAGGACAAAGGGGCAGCAATGACTTTGGTGTATAAGAAAGTGTCCTGGGAACATCCTTTAATAAGCTGTGATAAATCAATATTTTTAGCTGCTGATGGAAATAGCAGCAAAATATTAGTTCATCAGAAATATAAACCAAAATCTAATGAGAAACTTATCAGCTTGCCATTGGTAGGTATTTATAATATAACATTGTACTTTTGTTTATGATGCAATAAATTATATTGTGATGTTATTATTGCAGGATATCACTTTGAAACATTCAGACTTGAAATTGCATCACAATTTGATAGATGCAAATATTGCACTCTGTTCACCTTCAGTGCCACCATTATTCTCAGATAACTTTGATTTCCAAACCCGTGATGATTTCATCCATGGTATTCTTATAAATGAAGAAATATTGGATAGTTCCTTGTATTATAGTCTATTGAAAGGCAATCAATATGCAGCAGCTGTTACAAATTGGAAAACATATCAAATTGTTTGGTAAGTTTTTTACCAATATGTAAATAATTATATTATATATAATTAAAGTTTTCAAATGGTTATAATTGTTTTCAGTCGAGACATATTACATAAGTGGGCACACCCCTTGTCTGTCGAGACAGGATCATTCTATCAAAACAATTTCCTGTTTATGGGCAATCATAATTTTCGTCATGCAAACTCGATGTTGAGTAGGTGAGTAATTATAATTAAACGCTTAAAAGACCGAATGAAGTAGGATAAGCAAATAGTACCTGTTCTATGTATGACTTAAATGTTAGTTGCAGCCTTGTGCACTTACATGTAAGCTAAATAAATTGTAATGTATATTTTTTATTATTGCTATAAAATTTTTCAGATCATGTTCATTGATTGAAGATGTGCTCATTGGTGCAGGTACTCATATTGGTGACGGTACTACAGTTACAAAATCTATGATTGGTAAGAACTGTAATATTGGGAATAATGTAAGAGTCACTGGAAGCCACATTATGAACAATGTTGTTATCAAAGAAAATTGCCATATTACTAATAGTTTTATTGATGATGATTGTATCATTGAAAAGGATTCTACTGTGGAAGGTGGCACAATTATAGGTTCCAATGTAAACATAACCGCTGGTAGTAAATTAAAAGGAAGCATTGAGTATTCTGTAGCTGATAAAGGCAGTGGTAAGTAGCTACAAAATCAACAATACCATATCAAAGACATAGACGTATTGATGTTCGTAAAATTCATTGCCATTAATAGTGCCTTTCTGCCCCCTTACCACCATCTCTTATTGCGATTCAATAATTGAATAGATTGCTTATTCATATCAATGAATAAGCGACTATTCCATTTGAGATTGCTTATTCATACCAATGAATAAGCGACTCTATTCCATTTGAAATAGAGTCGCTTATTCATTGGTATGAATAAGCAATCTATTCAGTTATTGAATCGCAATAAGAGATTGTGGTAAGGGGGCTTTTGGTAGATTTAAATCTGTAGTTGTAGAAAGGTATGTTTTTACTGTAATAAAGTTATTATTAACTTTATTATAGTAAAAACAAACATAAGTTATTAATAACTTTATTATAGTAAAAACATACCTGAATACATACCGTTTTTATTATTATACATATATTTTTTTAAGAAAAAGCTTTGATGAAATCAACGTCAGAAGGAGAATGGGAGAATGAATCTTCAGGTTCTGGAGATGATGAATTTATTGGATTTAACAAAGTCTGGAGTGATACCGAGTCATGTTATTCATCTGATAGCAGTGCTGAATCTTCTATGCCAGACTCGCCTTTACCTGAAGATACTAACAGTAAGTAATAAACCCGGTATTATAACAAACTAGCGGCCCGGCCACGCTTCGCTGTGGCTCAATTTTCCCGTTCCCATTACTGCAGCGCCATCTGCCGGACTGATTTGTGAATCTAAACCATCCAGGGCGCCACCCAAACGTATCCGCCTAAACATACAAAAAAATTCATTCACCCGCCCCGGCTTCGCACGGGTGCAATGCTGATACTAAATATGCTACAGAAGGTCTTTGCGCATTGTCCTATCCAGTCAACAGTTATAGTGGTTATAGGCACGCGCCGCCGGCAGCGTCCCGGCCGGTACCGCCGTCCCTACATTTTAAATCTGTAATATCTTCGAAAATATTCATTTAAATTACATGCTGTAAAGGGCCATATTGATCTATATTAAATGCACAATGTATCTAAGGCACTTAAGAGCCATATTACATTTTGACTGTGATTTTTGCGTAAAATGGCCAATTTTGGCGTTCTTGATCTCGGCAACAAAAATACATTAACAATGTTGACTTAATGAATAGTACAGAATAGCTATTGGCATAGTACATAGCGGCCTCGCTTTTTGTAAATTTTGCTTAACTTTTTAAATAAACCCAAAATTGCAGAGAAAGATTTTCATAAAATGCGCGCAATCACTATTTTGAGCTCCTGGATTGTACTACTGTTCCAATCAAATGAAATAAAAAAAATTGAATGTTATTTGTTATATAGTCGTATAGTACATAGCGGCCTCTGAATTTTGAAATATCATTGTTTTAATATAGAAAAAAAAACATTCTTTCAACCAAAAAAACTTCGAAAATCGCTTTAAGTAAACTGTTAATTTCTCGAATAAACGATAATATTATTGAGCAAAATTTATACGAGAATAATTGTTACTTTTTTTTTTTTTTTTTTTTTTTTCTATACTACGTCGGGTGGCAGACAAGCAAAATTATTCATTACTTCATGATGAATAAACTTTGTAGCATGACTTTATTATCTTATTTCAATAAAAACGATAAATATAACTTCAAAATGACTACAAAAAACGATGCACCGGCGGCCTTCGCGGGTTTAGTACTGCGCGAGAGCTCGTCAGCGTGCAAATGTAATAGGGCTCTTAATTGGATAAGGATTAATACTGTATTGCTTAAAATTGCATAGTAAATAAGCCATTATTTCTCGTAAAAAGTAACGGATAAAAAATGGTTATTATTGGTTATCCCTAAGAGATAGACATATACCATCGCGGACTTTTTTGTACACCATTTTAAGGTGAACAGTACTGTTCTACATTATTTTGACCTATCTCGTAGGGTTTAGCCAGCGTTTGCAATATAAGCGCAAACAAATGTGTTTATTTACGACATCACTTTGGAAACCTCGAAAATTATCAGTGTTTCTCTACTATGTTATGCATGTATTATACATATAAACCTTCCATAATAAACACTATCTATTAAAAATAACCGCATCAAAATCCGTTTAGTAGTTTTAAAGAACTAAGCATACATAGGGACGGACAGACAGGGGAAGCAACTTTGTTTTAAAATATGTATAAATTATCCAATGTAGGTATATCCCACATGGATCACAAACTGTTATTTAGTCTTAACCTTTGCCACACTTGTAAGGAAAGTTTCTGCTCCTGCCTAAAATTCACTACTCTTATCCCACATATTTGCATGTTTATAAATAAATAAATGTTTGTGGACAATTTACACAGCACCATCTAGTCCCAAATTATGCGCAGAGCTTGTACTATTAGTACTAGATAACTGATATATGTACATTTTTTTTTGTAAATACATACTTATAATACATAGAAAACACCCAGACCAAGACAGACATGTTCATGCACACAAATGTTTGTCTTGTGCGAGGATCGAACCCGCAACCTTGGAGTCAAAGTAGCCATTGCTAGCCATTCCACCACTGGGCTCATTCGGGTTTATCCAGTGGTACTTAAACAAGACTGCAACTACATGCAAATGAATTAGTAATTGTCTTCATAAAATTAATTAAGTATTATTTTTTCAGTATTCCTCCAGGAAGTTATTGACAGTTTAGCAAGGGGCTATGATGAAAAACTAAAATGTGACTACCTTATATTGGAAATAAATTCATCAAGATATGCATACAATATACAACTACACGAAGTAAATTTCTTTGTGGTGAGAGCCCTGCTCAGTATGCCAGTCCTGACTGAAAGTAAGAGTATACTCACAACTGTCAAAGATATTCTAAAATACTTTCGGCCAGTTTTATCTAACTATATTAAGACAAAGTCTTCAATTATGGATTGTCTAAAAGCTGTAGAGGTAAGGATGTTACTATGGAATAAGCTTATTGTTTCCTGGCTATCACAGAATGTGGACTAAATATTTTACAGAACCAGAACTAAATATTTTAATTTTTTTAGGATAGTTGTATTAAATGTGAATGGCTAGAGGGCAAAGCTGGCCAAGTCATACATTTGTTGTATGAAGCTGATGTGGTAGATGAAGATTCTCTAATAGAATGGTATAAAGATTTGGATGATACGGAGAGTCCCATAGCTACACAAACATCATTAGTCAAGTTCTTTGAATGGCTTCAGCAAGCAAGCGAAGAAAGTGAATCAGATTGATAATAAAAATAAAATAATATTTAAATTGTTACTTTATTTTATTAATTAATGAGATATACCTAAAATTCCATATATTTTTATCGAATAGTTGCATATTGCTGAAATTGTACAGTGGAGAAATTTCTAAACTTATTGATATCAAATGATGTAGGTTCACATGGTGAGTGGACTTTGATTTGCCGCATGTGTGTGTCTCGTCCATTCTGGTGATTGCTCAACACTGCAATCTGAATCATGTAGGTTCTTATAGGCCTGTCATGCATATCCTTGATTGGTATCATTTCCCATCCTGTGAATATATTTTATTTATTTAATCTTCATTGACCACAAAATAAACATAAGACAAGACTTAAATATATTCTCTAGCAGTTATTGTAATTATTTCATTTTAGTCATATTACAAATATTTAGTTTCAGAGTTAATATTGTGCAAAAAACTGCTTTTATACTTACCACTTGGTTCAATTAACTCTATAACTTCAATCTCTTGTAAATCATTGAAATGTGTTCCTGCTCTAATGGATATTCTGCTAGGAGTGTAACTCTCATCCAATTTATAATCTGTGTATATATAAATATGTGAGACCATTGTCTTCCTTTGGAACTGAATATTTACTAAATGAGGAAGCTGGCCATCAGACTGCCAGTAGGTATCCATGCAATCATCTCTAAGCTGATCGATGCCAAAACCTTGAATAAAATAATAAGTAAGTTAATAATAGTTAAAAACTTACAAATACATTTTAAATAGATTAAGATATTCCTTGCGCAGTCAAGAGTCAAGTGTTGAAATCAACCAAACTGACTGAATCTGAATGTTATTTATGGTCAAATTGGTATAATGTAGTTATTTAGGGATTGTTTTATTTGTATTAACTTATTGTATGGTCGTGTGGCCGTGTGGTTTCCAGCAGACTAGAATAGAATCACTCCGTCTCTTCCCGTGGATGTCGTACAAGGCGACTATGGGAAATACATTATAAAACATCGATCAGGCCTCCCCAGCCCGTCTGGCCAGCATGGGGAGTGTAGGCCAAGTCCTCCTTCTGTCTGGGACGGAAGAGAGAGGGTCGTGCTCCTGTAGTGGAGACTAAAATGACCTGATGATGATTGTATGGGCACACAAAACTAATAAGTTAGCTTTTGTCATTTTAGTTTACCATTTTGCATTTTCAATACTTGCATCATTTGTTTTCACATGATAACTGGACCCTGTTATGCAAAATATATCCAACCGACAAACTATGCCAAATTGAGAGATATACATAGAAAGAAATTTCAAATCGAGTTTTATATATTCACAACAAATATTCTAGCAGTTTGGTGACATATAACTTTAAATAGCTTTAAGTTAAAAGTAACAAAATTTCGGTTGGAAATATTCTGCACAACAGTGTCCAATTCTACTACCGATTTAATGAGGTAGAGCAATAAACATTTACAGTATTACTACATTTAGGTAATGTGACTGAATAAATGACTGACAATGATTATGGGTAGACAGGCCAGGCCATGCAGGAAAAACATTGTAGTAAAAACTTCTTTATGTATGCTGTGTGCACAAATTTTGTGGCTAGTGAATGAAACTGAGCCATAACACTCAGGGGTCTGTAACATTGGTTTGGTGAAGTTGGCACGGAGGGAGCAAGATTGATCGAGATGAAGTTGTCTTCTTCTGTCGTATGGTCAAGCCATGGGTCCTCCTGGTCCACCTATAATGGGTCAAGACACACTGTTTTTTTTTACGACTTTTTAATAACAGTGGCATTTATGTATGTAATGGTGCACCTCTATATATCCTAATATGTAGGAGTGCATCATTGATTAAAATTCTGGTTACGGTATTGATGTCATTTGGGATTTCAACCTCTGATAATGAGAATTACCTGGTTTACAGGATGACAAACTCCAAATTGCATGATTTCCCACTTCTCGAACAGTGCCCGATCTTTCGCTGACTAGAGGATCTTTTTCGGATGCCATTTACAGTAAACAAGTTTCTCGTTTAGTAACACGTAGATTTTATAATAGACTCTGAACAAAATAACACAAGTAACGAACACGATCGATACAAATGAAAACCTTGCCTTAATTAATTATTTTCTGGGAAAGCATACGCAGCATTGCATTGCAAGCAAAAATATTTACAAATATTGACATTTGTTGATATGACACATAAAAGACATTTGACATACATTGCATGACAGATATGACAAACGAATGACTAGACTTTGTGCGTGTGATTTGTTGTACCACTTAAACCGTGGCCTAAATTTTAATTATTTGTCTACTTGAGTCTAATTGAAGAAATGAAGCCTTATTTTAGTATTCATATCGATTGTACAGGAATCCTGGTCGAAGGAAAGATCAAAACAGGTGGGCCGTCAATCCACTAAAAATGAGGTTAGATTTTAGGACAAATTGCCTTTTATGACGTACCGTCAAGCTGATCTTTCTAAAGGCGTTCCATTGAATAATATGTGGCAGTCATCAATAAGTATCTTCATATGCAATGGGAACGGAGAAATTTCCGATAAATTCTTGCCAGGCATTTTCGAAATTGTCTAAAATCAGCAGTAGTCAAGCTTTAACACATAGTAATTATGAAATAAAATCTATTTAGTAATGACAAATCGTTGATTAAACAGTTAACATAATTACTTTTTAACCATTTAAGAGAAAATTGCAAAATATTTTTTTTATGAGATTGACGTAGGGTGACCATGACTCTGATCAGGATTTTCAGGATACGATGTTCGATGACTTCTATGACACTAATAGATAACATAATTGATTATTGTCGCAGCAGCGTCTAATTCTGATGTCCTAAGCCACATGCGCTTCATGCTATAAACGTTATTTGCCTACCAAACAAACCACGGAAATGGAAATGGTATGCAATGAAATTTGTATAGCACCAAACGTTTTGGGTTGTAGGTGGCTCACCGCTATTTTTAGAGCCTTGTAGGCCAGCATGGCAGCGTCAACTGACAAGACATCAAGGTCTCTTGTCCATTGCCGATGCGATTGGGGCTCCTCTTTTCGCTTACCATCAGGCGAAGTGGAGCCAATATGCTGAGCTAATATAAAAAAAAAGCCTGTGCGTGGTGCACGCTGCCGATTAGCAAAATAGACTGGCAAAAGAGGTAGGGTACAGAGTATTTGTAAGCTGCCCAACTTAGTTATTCTATTCTGTTATTAGTTATTTTATGAGGGAAGTACCATCACCTTGAGGGTTGTTGTATTCCTGCTAATGAGCGAGGCCACCAGTATGGAAGGAGTTGCTGCGTTGGCAACGGAGGTGGCAGCACGCGAGCTATATTTCATATTGCGTGCTTTTCTAAGGCTATGGTAACCGCTTCAATCAGGGCCATATGCTAAACTGTCACCCATCGTATATAGTTTAAAAAAAACGAACGTGAAACTTACACAACAAAAGGCAAGCAATATGAGTTTAATACTATTAATAACATCCTGTTGTATTTAGTTGAATTTGGGTGTATATATTGTGTCATAAAATCGATATATAGAAATCCTTAATGAGTGAAAAGTAGTTGCCAGCAACGATAAGAAAATACAAAATCAATGAATACTTTTTTTTGATGAAATATATTTATGAACGGTATACTATAGCCCCCCTACAATACACGTGGACAGTCAGGCGCAATAGACCCCGATGCGTCTGTATATCTCGACGGATGCATCAGCAGATGTATTACCTCTAGTCGATCACACGTCTGCAGATCGTTCAGTCAGTATGTGTCAATTCATAAAAAAAATGGATGTTGAGTCCATAGCTGCCGCAACTATTTATTTATTTAGTACTTTTAACTAAATAGTATGTAGTTAAAAGTACTAATTCTCTAATTCGTAACTCCGTAGGTACTGACTGATGCGTCGTCAGACGCGTGGACAGAAGCCGTGCGCTCGCGCAGAAACCCTTTGATACGTGCCAAAAAACCGACAACAAACGGATCGGTGGCAGACGCATCCGCAGATGATATCTACAGACGCATCTGTCTACGTGTAGGGGGGCATAAGGAGAATTATTGTCTTCTTTCTCAACCTCGACATTGGCAAAATCGTCGCCATCAATTTATATGGCAGGCGTCGTTATAGAAACAAAAACCATGGAGCCATTTAATTAAAAAGAAGAAGAAGAAGGGGAAACAAGAAGACGAATTTAAAACATAGCGCCAAAAGTCATACGAGTACCTAGTAGTACCTACCGTACCACAGTTTTATTTATAGCATAAAAATAGTAAAATACTGTGACCGCAGGTACCCTTAGTCCATACTACGTGACTACGTGACCCATTTTTAGCAATTCTTTACTACTACTAACGATACATTTATGTTTTAAATCATAATTTGCAAAGAGAAAGTTAAAATAAAATAATTTGCCTCGTTTTCGTCTTTAATAATACGGTGCTTGCCGTGAGAAGCCAAACGTATGTATACTTATATCTATACTTATAAGTGAAAACAAATATTATTATGAAGAAAAACCGTATGTTGTACCTACAAATATATTGTAACTCAATCACCTTCGACGAATACCTACATTCCCAGCATCAATCTACTTGGACGCCAGCATCAACAATGAAACCATGATTTGATATTGATATGCCATCTCATCGTACAATGACATTATTGTAAGTACAGTACCTATCGTTTGTGCGTCAGTGTTGCCACCTGTGAAGTGTGAATTTAAAAAGCGTTAAGCGTTTGAATGCAGCTCGGAAAAGCGCGAGATTCCCCTAGAAAATGTTGGCTACGTGTAATACACCAAATTTAGGACACCAAAAACCCCGTCCCTGTGACCAAGCCCGGTATTTTTGAAGACACGTCGCGAAAGTTATCTGTGATTTGTTTTGAAAATTGTTTTATTCATTGAGATATATATGGGTTGTCAATTTGTACCTTTTTTGTGTTTTAGTAAAGTACTGAACTTAATAATATCCACTACCAATACCCACTGTTAGGATACGGGTCTTCCTTCAACCGAAGGGACTTAGAGGGAGGAGCCATACTCCACCATGCTGCTCAACTGCGGGTTGGCGGAGGAGGATTGTAACTTGGCTTAACGACTGTCATCTAATGATAACAACCGGGACCGACGGGTTATCGTGCCTTCCGAAGCACGGAGGAGCTCGAAATAATATATTGATAACAACCGGGAACGACGGCTTAATGTGCCTTCCGAAGCACGGAGGAGCTCGAGATAGTATAAACCCATCCATGGGCAGGCTACGGTCGATGTTGCTTAACTTGCGTGTTCAATTAGACTGACACGCGCAATGACGCCATCGAGCTTCTAATATGTACCACGACATTCATTGACTGTTATGCGGTACGAAATTCGCCGGGTCAGTTAGTTATTTGTTAAACTAACTCGATCGTACAAATGTTCGAAATCGATGATAATAAGAGTACATACCTACCTACGTACTTCGCAGCTGCGTTAATAGGTACTATTAGGTAGGTACTTATTCTGTGACAGTACTGACAGTATTTTCGTACAGAATGGACGCTCTCTGCCGTTCCCTCAAGGTCGACTTAGTTGATTCTGAGATGGTCCACACCGAAATGAAAATCCGAAAGTTTGGATTCCTTAATAAAAAAGGTTTTGTTGTATCTTCGCCTTTTCATGTTAATTGTGTCTTTTTACTTCAGCAGCCTGAATACATACACCCATACATTTCTTTCCTATCTCTCCTTATGAGCTTCACCATTGTCGAATAATAACATATTTTGTTAAGTTCTTAGAACAATCACAGCCACAGTCATAAGACTCAAAGTATGGCCTTTACAGCATAGTTCTGTGGGAACGGACACAACAAATTCTAAAGTTAACTAACAAATTCGATTGCGTTGGTTCATTCCCTTAAGGTAATTAATGCTAGATGGGACGGGTTGACAAATTGATAACTTTATAATTAGTGGTTAGGTTGTGGCCGTGTAATTTGGCCGCACCATGCCATGTGGCGATCTGGACGATGTACTGTTGGGCCGAAGCGCGGGAATCGGCCACTCCGAGAATCCCAGACACATACCAAATGGTTAAATTTTGTTCCGGGTATGAGCACGAGCATTAACATTTACATTTCCATATGTGCAGTCTTGTTTAAACGTCATTACCCATGTTCAGTCTTTAGGCATTACTCATTACGTAAATGGAGACTAGGATGGAAAAGACGCGTAGGTACAAAAATATCTAGTAAAAGTTTAATATGTAAAATTTTTTTTAGCCATCGGCAAAAAAAAATAGCGATAATTCGCTTTCTCTTTCTACGGATGACCCATATCTTAACGTTTCGACTTTGGAAAAAAGAACATGATATCCCTGGTCTGAGGTTGTAGCATCACCTACTGCCGAAGCTGAAGCTGATTACCATCGAATGTTTTGATTAGAAATTTAGATCTTACGTTTAAGTTATTGACAAACACTGACGAGCTCGGTGGCGTAGCGGTCAATGACGCGGCTTCGACACCAACGCTCGTGGGTTCGATTCCCACATAGGACAAATATTTGTGTGCATGAACATATCTGTTTGTCTTAGTCTGGGTGTTTTCTATGTATCATAAGTATTCATTTACAAAAAAAAAAAAATGCATTTACGTATGCTTATCAGTTGTCTAGTACCCATAAGCTTTGCTTACTTTGGGGCTAGATGGCACTGTTAGTTTGTATGACAATATTTAAAAAAAAAACACACATTCACATCGATAGTTTCCATCTCATTTACACTAAAAAAAAAACAACATAAGTCATCATCATGTAAGGAAATGAGACAGATTGAGACGTTTTTTTGTTTCGTGCTACGTGCATATTGTTTTTATGGAAGGCTAAATACTTAATAACAGTTATATTACAGCGCATATAAAATCTGATATAATTCTCTATCTCATGTTGGTCACACTTGACAGGCGTCTATAAAGCGTCTATATTATTTTATTAGTTATAGAAAAAAACTATTTTTTTTCTTATTTTGTTTTAAATGATGATTCCATAACTTACGAATGTTGAAAAAATATGTTTTAAAGCCATTGAAAAATAAACCACATTATTTTTATATCACAATTATATTGAGATTACCCGCGGCTTCGCCCGCGTGGTCCAGGGGAGCTGCCATTTATTTGTGTATATTTTTCTTTTGTTGTATTTTTTTTTACTTCGTGGGGTAAAAAGTCAGTATGTACAAATTTTAATGATGATTGGCTGCATAGTTAAGGCGTGAAGAAATAACAAACAAACGAATTTACTTACTTTAACACTTATAATATTTGTATGGATGGAACGCCCACACTCAAGAGAAAATAATTGTTAACCTCATAAATGTTTGCCCTCTTTATTTTTCCTTCGATTAAAATATTTTTCCGGGATAAAAAGTAGCTTATGTCACTCTCCAGACCGCAAACTATCCCTATTAAAATTTCATGTCTGTACTTAGGTTCCTTTTGACGTGAAAGAAGGACAAATGATTATAAACTTTATTTTTTAATAACATACGTTTATTGTATGGAGAGTGACATAGGCTACTTTTTATCCAGGAAAAACATCTTATTTCCACGAGAAAAAATATACTTTGTAATCATTTGCCCTTCGTTTAAGTCGAAAAGAACCTAAGTACCGACATGATTTTTTTAACGGGATAGTTACGTAGTAGACAGTAGATAGTACGGACATGACTTTTTAAAATGGGGATAGTATACTGTCTGGAAAGTGACATAGGCTACTTTTTATCCCGCAAAACCATCTTAATCCCATGGGAAAAATTAAACTTTGTAATCATTTGGCATTCGATCACGTCAAAAAGAACGTAAGTACCGATATGATTTTTAACAGGGGATAGTATCCGGTCTGGAAAGTAACATAGGCTATTTATCCAGGAAAAACATTTTATTCCCACGGAAAAAAATAATTCGATCCTCGCAGAGAGCAATCATTTACGTGGTGAACATTTTTTTTTGTCTTGATCCATACTAATACTATAAGTGTTAAAGTAAGTAAATTCGTTTGTTTGTTATTTCTTAACGCTCTATGTAGCCGATCATCATTAAAATTTGTACCTATTGGTACTATTTATATCTCACGAAGTAAAAAAAATACAGCAATAGAAAAATATACATAAATCAATGGCTGCTCCCCTGGACCACGCGGGCGAAGCCGCGGGTAACAGCTAGTTATTAATATGACCACGTGGGCGAAGCCGCGAGTAACAGCTAGTTTTATATATAAAATTAATTTATACTATCTAATTCTATATTAATATTATAAAGCTGAAGAGTGTGATTGGTTGAACGCGCTAATCTCAGGAACTACTCATTCGAATTGAAAAAATGTTTTAGTGTTTCTACTTAGCCTATACTTCAAGGAAGGCTATAGGTTATATAATATCACGCTACGACCAATAGAAGCGGAGCACCAATGAAAAATCGAAAAAAATAATCCTTTTGAGGGCTTACTTTGCGTGCGCTGCGTAAACGGTTGAAGTTACGCAAAAATCATGTATGATGGAATTGTTCCTCTTTAAAAGTTCTAAAAAAAAGTCCGCGACAGCATATGTCTATCTTTTAAGATTGACTCACTATAACGTTTTTTTATGGTAATCAATAGGAGAAAGTAGGTAAAAAAAAGGTTATAGTGAGACGAACAATTCCGTCATACATGATTTTTGTGTAACTTCAACCGTTTACGCAGCGCACGCGCCATAAGCCCTCAAAAGAAATATTTTTTTCCTATTTTTCACCGGTGCTCCGCTCCTATTGGTCGTAGCCTGATGTTATATAGCCTATAGCCTTCCTTGAAATATAGGCTACCTAACACAAAAATAATTTTTCAATTCGAACCAGTAGTTCCTGAGATTAGCGCGTTCAACAAACAAACAAACTCTTCAGCTTTATAATATTAGTATAGATGTACTTAGAACTTAGATAGACAGATAAATCAATTATTTCTTATTACAGTAGGTAGGGGTGTTAGTACCTTTAATCCAACTTCATTTGCATGTGGTCACGAGGTGCACAACCGCTTTAGATCCAAAGCCAGTGCCACTTGCACGTGGTGCTATCATGGCTCAAGTGTAAGTAACTTGTTAAAATTTATTTATTCGACTTGGAGCGATTTTTTATACCACTAAGCCAAACATGTACACAGCTCGCCTCATGGAAAGCGTTACCGCAGCCTATAGACGCCTATAGACCTGAACACCAGAGGAATAACACGCGCGTTGTGACGCTGTAAAAAGCTCTTCACGCCCCTATAGGAACTCCCTACTGGAGTCTCCTAAGAAAACCTCGACAGACAGTTCATTTTAAAGCTTGATAGAATAGTATTCATCCTCTTTGATAGAACGTGGGCGAAATCCTCTCTGGAACCATACACTGTACGATGACCATGCATTTCGGCTCAAATGTGTGATGATGAATGTTCTGTCGAGTTCTTGGAAACAAGAAGTTTGTATAATTGTTTTCAAAGATTCTCCATGGTATTTTTTTTTTAATAATTGTTAGTTGTCACGACTGTCACTGTTATGGACACGAAAATTTAGAGAGTGTAGTGCACCAACCCTCTTTAAAAAAACAATATTTATCTACTCGTATAACATTGGCTACAATCCTACAAAGAATAACAGCATCGTTATTTTTTTGATAAAGTTACACACAAAATAACTTAGTAATTACAATAATGTCATTGGGAGGATTCGGTAAAAAACAATTAGAACAACTTAGTGGATTTACTGGATCAGCAGTATGCTACGCGCTAGCCACCGCTATCACTATGACGTATATCACTGATTGGAAAGCTGTGGTGGCGTATATACCGTACTACAATATCGGGATTAACTTGAACAAAAAAGACAAGAAAGAATGCGAATAAAAATAATATGCTCCACGAGGCTGCACAATATGAACACAACAGAGAGTAGTCGGCGGTCCTATTAAATATGTACTAGTTATTTTAAATAAAAAAGGTACGGTGAACGCGATTAAAAATAATACAATCGGAGGCTGGAAAGAGAATGAAATTACAATAATGACTGGTCTCGAAATCAGGTGTGCCCGGATTTGTAATAAAATGTCAACCGGCTTCGGCGCAGCCGGCGCACGCGCAGCTGCCCTCAGCCCTCCGCCCGTGCCTCCACACTCGCCCTCCGAACAAACACTACCTCATTGTGTTATTTTTATATTCATGTTTCAATTATTATATTTTTTAAATTGTGAAATTTGTAGTGGTCTATTGCTACAGAATGTACTAAAATTATACGTTTTTGTTGAATTATATGTTTTAAACGAGCCAGTGAAATTGTATTATTATATAAAAACATTGCCATTAACATATAAAACTGCAGTATATCAATTTATAGGTACCTACATATATAGTTTTTGAAAGAGATATAATTTTCAAATATGTTGCCATACATCATCGCGACATAATTATCTCTATTGTGTTTCTCCTTTTAGTTCAAAGAAAATCTTCATTGAATTTATGTCCAGCATCCTATATACACAGTGATCGTTATTATAATGCACTTCAGTCTCGAACTTTAAAATTCGTAATATTTTCCATTACATGCTATTCACGTCACACTCGATCATTTTAGGGACTCGAACCTAAAATAGCAATATTAAAAAAATCCCTTGTGGTGAAACTTCGATGTCTGACTGTCAAATTATGTTGTTTTAAATACATACCTAGGATTTCGCTACATCCCATAGTTCTGTGCATGGCCACAATGTAACCCCCCTTTTTTCGTTACAGTGTTAATAACTTAAAAAACAGTGAAGCAATTTTAATCCATGTTCAAAATTTTATAGTAATATAATTATCCGTGATTTAAACAAAGAAGAAATTCATATTGACCATAATTAAGTAAAGGAATGAAAGAATGAAATATGTAATACATGTTATTTGCCATCATACACATGAAAGTAGAAAAAACAATACAATATAAAGGTAAGATATTGTATATAGTGCTGGTTGTCAATTCAACAAATATGGCGACTGCATGAGCGTATACATAATTAAAATTTGTATGGAACAATTACGTGACGACGCGCACGGTGCAATGCTGCATACGATAACTCAAAATATGAAATGATACGAAGGTAGTTCTGATATATATGTCGTCGGCATATTCTATAATTTCGTCTGATTGCAAACGGCGCGGCGCGGCGTCATGAGTTACGAAAATAATAAAGATCCCTGAAAACTTATTTATTTTTTTAATACGGAACCCTCGCTGCCCGTATCGCTCTCGTAGTTGACATTTTTTTTTTCTTAAAGGGTCGACTGGATACTACTAGTTGGGGTATATAGGAGGGGTGAGGTATGGAGTACACGCGCGTTCCGATACACCCGTCCACGTCGTGGTTAAGTTATCGTAAAGTTTCACACTCACTCACAGTTGCTTGCAAACCGTTCGCTGGGCGGTTGTGCGGGCTTCGGTTGCGCTCCTTGCGAGTTAGACTTCGATATTTGTAAACAAAGTGATTTTGCAAAACTCAAAGACTTATTGATTGACTTTTTCTTACTAACGCATGGGCCGTAGTGATCTGTAAAGTGCAGTATACAAGTGGCCAAAATGGATTTATCTTGCGGCGAAAACTTGGAGAACTCTGGACAGAACAGTGACAGCAGAAGCAACGTGGACATGTGCATCGCCGGGCCGGACCGGGCCCTCGACCGTGATCCTCGGATTCTGTTAAATCTCCTGGACCTGGAGAGACTTCATGCTATACATACAGACTATTTTCAAAATGTGCAAATTGACATACAACCGTTTATGCGGAAAGTTGTAACCACTTGGATGTTGGAGGTAATTATATTTTTTATTTAAGTTGCGTAAAAAAAACTTATTGACTACTTGCTTGGTGGTAGTAATAGCTTGCATTGCTTACCATCACGCGGATCCTTGACTATATTTATTCGCTTATAATAATATTATGACTAAATAATCACTCGTGTGTTGTCATTTTCGCTATCAACGGAAACTGCTGACTCTCTGCTTGATATAATCTCAGAAGCTATCATGACAATCTTACTTTCTACTCTACCTTTACTTATCAGTTCCCGATTAGACTACTACTGTGTAACATAATATATACCGTCTGTGCTACAACTAAGTTGCAATCAGATACCCTACCACTATTCATATTTAGTTTTTTTTGCAACAATAAAATTTTAGTATACCTGCGACTCAAGTATAAATTAGATCAGTTCAGAAATAAGATAAAATAAAGTAAAATAGTTAAGTTTATATTCCTCCACCTAGTGCCATCTCTATAATCTTTTTGTTTTTGGTAATCTTTATTATCCCTACTAATATTTATTATAATGTGAATATGAGTTTGTTTGCTACGCTCTAACACCGAAACTATTCAACCGATCATTATGAAACTTTGTACACATATTCTCAAAAGTATTAGAAATACATAGGATACAATTTGGTCAGTGGGTAGCTTTCGGGGCGGGTAAAATAAAAGAAACGCGGGCGAAGCCGCGGGGAAGCTAGTATATATAGGTACTAATAGCGTCGTTTAGATTACCTAATGACATTATAGCTATTCATATTTACAATATTACAGTACTTTGTACCATTTGTAACATATGGAAAATGTTTAGTATCTACTTTTAAGTATAATACGTATGATACATGTATCTTTTATATCATTACAAATACGAATATATAGTATTATGTGCTTAAACTATAACTAATTTCTAACTACCCCAAAGCTGCGGCTCCATTAGATAATTAGTTTGCAGCAGACTGTTTGCCATCCAATTGCAGAAAATGTTCATATAGTGCGTGCGTATGGTACGCAGTTTGCGGCGTTTCCAGTTAGCCGCAAGTTATCGCTGAACTTGAGGTTGCATTGGATTTAGTCAGCGGCAATTTGTTTGCCTACTGTCACACCCCGGCAACTTCATACAAATGTCGCGGCGTTTACTACTACATAAACAATGACATCTGTGTAGTGCGTATGTGCGTGCGGCGCCAACTCATTTACGCTCTGCACAGATGCCATTGTTTGTGTAGTAGTAGTAAACACGAACTTTGTATGGAGTGGCCGGAGTGTGCAAAAAGTATGTCAAAAATGGAAGTCCATAGCTTCCAAATGAAACGCTTGATATATTTTTTTACATGATTGCTGGTTTAACTAGGTTGTTCTCTTGCAATATTTAGTAAAAAACGATCCTGTGGCTTATGACGGTATGAAGTAAAGGTCTTCATCATGCTGTATATTACTTTACTCCCCTTTTGATTTATCTAAAGTTATATGGCATTAAAAATGCGATATTGTCTGTAGAAACGAAGCTTTTCTTTATGCCCTTACGAGCCCTTAGAAGCGCAAGCAAACGGAAACGTTTTTACTCAATTTTTTGCTGGACTTACCTCTTCAATGCACACGGGAATCTTAATGGTTTACAGAAAACGTAGGTACTAACCAACGCCAGGTAAAAAGAGTGGTAAAAAATATAGAGTATCGTGTCGCTAATATTATGTGAAAGGGCTTCATCTGAAATGCTTTATGAGCACCTTGCAATCAGCCTTGAGACAAAAAGAGGTGAATAACTTAAGTATAATATTTTTAACGACGCGACCTAGGGAAAGGCAAACTGATTAGTACTCATGCAACTCTTTACGATTTTTATTCTGTTTTTTTTTAAATAAAAGTGTCTTTCTTTGCCTGTGTCGAAAGTGGATATTATTATTTGTAAAGCGCCTATAACGTTGTTTTTGTTTGATGTAATTATATTAAAAAATATGTAAAGTAAATAATCATTACAATAATAATGAAAATAAGTTTTTAAGAAAAATAACCGATTTTAACGAAAATTTCCCTGACATTTTATTTATTTTTTGCTATTTTTAGTTTTATTACATCGATAAGTAATAAAATGAACATCACCAATGTAATCGACCTCAACTAAATTATTACTCAAAAACAGATCTTACTTACATTTATACCTACATAAGAAACGACAGCATTCAAATTAAAAAAGAATCATCGAAATCGGTTTACTTAGAAAAAAGTTCTGTATTAATACGCATAAAAAATACAGTCGAATTGTAAACTCCTCCTTTTTTTGAAGTCAGTTAAAATGGCAATGTTTGTATAAAATATAATATTGGTATTAGGTATGCGAGGAGCAGCAGTGTGAGGAGCAGGTGTTTCCGCTGGCGGTGAGCTACATGGACCGGTTCCTGGCGCAGCGGGCGGTGTCACGGCAACAACTCCAGTTGCTCGCAGTCACTGCCATGCTGGTCGCCTCCAAATTTCGCCAATGCCACCCTCTCTCCGTCGACTTGCTGTGCGCATACACCGATAACTCTGTGTACTCCCATGAAGTCCGGGTAAGTCATAATTGAAATTAAGTAAGTAGATTAGAACAGTAAGTGTACCTACTCATGTTCCACACTTTGACTTTTGTCAAACTTTTGTTTGATTAGGATAAAATAGAACTGCCCGAATCTTGATTCTTGATGTGCTCAGCCAGCAGTCAGCAGAAATAACACTCCTGCACATCCTTTTTAGAACTCGTTCACATTAAGCGATTTCAGCCGCGGCCGCGGGTCTGTACCATTGATTTGGTCGCACGGTTGTCGCTTTACTCTGGTGCGATTCTGTGGTAATAGCATCACGGATACAGGTCGACGGAAACGTGACATTCATAACTGTAGCGGTGTAGTAGTAGCAATTTCGCATAAAGAAACTTCTGGGAACAATATTAGTGTTGTGCCACTGCTGTCGCCAACTGCAATTTGCTACTAAAATTCGATGTCTGTATCTTTTAAGAATATGTAGATATGGTTATCTTTAGCAGACATTCATTACGATTGATCCCATCTCTATATTAAAATTTAAATTCAGGGTTAATATTAAAATTCAGGGTTGTAAATCCTAGGGGGTAATAATACGAAAGTTTTAATTCACAGTTCAAAGAATTTCAATCAACGCACGTGCGCGTACGCACCTATATGTTACTATAGGCTTTTTTTAAACGGCGTAAGGTATATTAGGCAGGGTTCATAATTTTGAACTTGTAAGGAATGTAGCAGATAGTAATTTTGTGTGAATAGAACTAATTCATTTCAAATCGTTGTCTAATTACCACCTTATTATCTCTCTTACTATGGAATGTATTAGGTAAACATAACATTCACAGTAAAAGGTCAAGTGGTTCCGATGCAGCCACACACCTTACATCCTGCCCCGACCGCAAGTAGTTATAAGTTTTGATTCCACTGTGAATGAACTCGATTAGTAAAGTCAAATGTCACTCCTTTACCCCTTGGAGGTGGTCTTTATATTGCCTGTTTCCTTAAAGTCGCCTGTTAGTTTCCGGCAATTACCTCTTCCTTGACACACTCTATAGTGACCAGGGTACTTATTGTCGCCCTTCTCAAGCAAGCTACAGCCTGTGACGATACAGAATTGGTTGCTTACGTGCTTCCGACGGAAATGTGGGCACGGGTACTGATATAAGAGATAACATTAAGTAACATAATAGCATTTGTTAACACGTCACATCCAAAAATATGTGTCACCCAGTCAAAATTTGAATTTTCTTTATGTTCCCACAGTGCGGTCGTAAAAAATTACATTGAAATTGTCATTATAATCGTCATTATGAGTATGGGCAGGTGTGACTGAATCAATTATTGCGGTAGCACCCATGAATATGACTTACGTCGTTTGATTCACACGCCTCTGCCACCCTCACCCGACAGGTGATACCATTGAGTGACACAATGTGACATACCACTACATAGTAGTATTATAACATGGATTCAGAATATCCTTTCAATCGCTCAAAGGTTGACTTTTTTGTTTTGTGTCAATTTTGAAGCCAATTTCATACAGATCTTTGCAATTGCATTCGTAAATGTTTTGTGTTAGTTTTGAAACCATCTACTTATTTTAACATTTGGTGACTACTAACTAAGTTGCTTAAAATATTCATGGAGTCAAGACAACATTTGTTTGAATCGTGGGAAAATACATACTTTATAAGTCCATATGGTATCGTGGTCATACATTTCCTTGCAATTAAACGGAGTGATGATCGCGATAGTCGTCCACTACGCATTCTTAATGATGTCATATGGTGCCGGACTTCTTTCCCATACATAGTTCACTGAGCACTGACATTTCATAGGTCAGTCACGTGAACATTAGTCACAGAATCTTCTTGATCAGACTGATAAAAATATTTCGATTCCGTTGATTTAAACATTAAGTGCCTTCATATACTGCACATGTATTAGAACGGTATAATATGATTTCTTTTATGAGAGGAGAGCAAACGAGCATGTGGGTTATCTGGTGGAAAGTAATCACCGCCTCCCATGGAGATCAGCAAAACCAAGCGGTCGCCGATCCGTTGCCAGCCTATTACTCCTTCCTTTCTTTCTTTCTGGTGATCTCACTCACTCGCAGGAACATAATAAGTAATAATCCCTCGAGGGAATTGTTAAAAATGCAATGCTGAAATACAAAATAATGATAATAATGATAATACGTTTAATGACAATGTCTTTTTGTAATAATATTTCATATGTCTACTGTCATTTAAAATGATTATTGATTGAGATATAATTATCTGAGGTTAGTTTACTGAACTTGAGAACAGTGATTATTATAATAGTTAGGTTTTAGTGATGCCGTTCACCCTCGTTTATCATTTGTAACGACGGCTTATCGCTTACAATAATAATTTAAGAAGCCAAAGTGTCCCTTTTGTTTAGCTTCAGCAGCCTTATGCATGTACACCAGAAAATCGACCCTTATTATTTTAATATCACTGAAGCTCCCTGCGCAAAAAATTTAGACATCGGTCCCATGACTCCCTTTTCTTGCCTTCCTATTTTCATTCATATCATGATTTGCTACCTTTTGCGGTTTCCGCCAGATTCATCAAGTATGACGGTTACGATTCAACTATTAAGAATTTGTCCTTTCTTCAATGCACCTTGTTAAATAACCGTAAGGTAATTGCGTTACATTATAAATTAAAGCAATCAATGAATAGAACTACGGAACCTCTTTCAAAATGATTTTATTCACACGGGGTCGCGCCCTTAGCTTGTGCGAATTGAGTAGGTAGGATGTATTGTATGTGAATGTGTCTATATTAAATTACACCTTTATTTGGTATATTAAAATTATCTCCAATGTTTTAATTTGTTATAGCAATGGGAAGTGATGTTACTGCAACGACTGAACTGGCAGCTGTCAATAGCAACGGCCTTCGACTTCGTAGAGCCTTTCTTGGCCCGTGTCCCTTGGGGTCGGAGTAACCCCCTCATCCGCACACATGCTCTAACTCTCACCTCCGTCTGTTATACTGGTAAGTGTTTATGAAATTTAATGTTAAATTAGCCTCGTTTATAAATTCATAGTTGTGTGCAATATACGGGCTTGAGTAACTTTCGCCTATATGTAAATTATCATCAATCGATAGCGTGAGTAGTAAAAGATTTCGCGCTTATTGATGTAATGGCTGGATATAGGGTAAATTCTGAAACATAATTTATGTTTTAACTAGTACCCTTTAGCCTCCCTTTGTTTGGGAAGGGCTGGGAGTGCGTGCCGCGGGCCTCGTTGGCGTTATTTGTCGAGCTGGGGTGGACGCGTGTATCGGAACGCGCACATGCCGCTCGCGCACTGATATCGCGCACACCTTGCGCGTGAGCACCCCTCAGCCACTGACCCTAAACCACTCCCATTGTCAAATTACACGAAATGCTTTTAGATAAACACATAAAATAGTTTTGAAGTTCGTAAACTACCAGATTAATATAAACTTAATAATAAAAATTTGATACGATGCATAATTTGATGCAGAGATCAAGTTTACCATTCCTTTAAAATGCAGCCAAACCAGTTTACTGTATAATATGCAAATCTCAATTTAGATTTTTAAAGGAGAATTAGAAGCGCGTGTGCTATTGCCTAGTTAAACTTGAAATGTAGATTTTCTGTGATCGTGACATACATACCTACCCATGTTATGGGAGTATGGGGTGCACTTTTACATTGTAAGCAATATTGCAAGCGAAGTTAGAAGCAATAAGTAAGAATACGCTTCTTAGACGCTATGATGAAAGATGAAGGTGGCGTTGGAAATGTCAAGTCCCATTGAACACAGAAGATCACTGCCAAATAACACCTAAAAGACACCCGCGTTGTTGTGTTCCTGCAAGTGACTTAGATCATCAGACGTGATAAGATGGTACAATAGCAATGCGCGAGCAAATTGTTTTGTATTCCAAGCATTTCCAAGCAATTTTGGCACCCGGCGTTCTATACGTTGTAACTTATACCTTAATCATCTTTCAATCGAGTATACAATTTGATACATTTTTGCCATATTATTTTCTTACTTCGTTGCATAGACCAGCATTTCCCAATTAGTTTTTTCAGCTCATCGCTTCAAGAAAGAACTTAAAAGCTCTTTTTCTTATAGTTATTTATTAGCATTATTTGTTTTTTATAGATTAAAATAATCTCAATCAAGAGTTTGCCGTGCGTACTTCGTGCCGTAAATTCGCGTACACACAAGGGTACATTTACATATACATGGAAAAAAATGGCCTAGACTGTATCTGTGTTCCTTACACAGATATGTACACATACTGTATACATCTAGAGTCATGTATAAAATTGTATGTATAAAAGGTGCAAGTCTAAGCCAGTCTAATCTTAATACCTCGCTTCACGTAACGTATTGTGGTAATTGCCATTGACCACCGCTGACCCTAACGTGTTTAGACCCAGAACAAGGGTTGCGCTTGCCCGATCACCGAGGATTACAAAAACTGACAGTACTTGAATTTCAAAACTTCTACGTTGGGTCTGTCTTCTATACTTTTATTAAGTTCACTTTTACAAGGTGATAAAAGCGAGTCCCTTATCGAGGACATAAAATATATGTAATAATTAGGGCGCCGTATGTAGTCACTCACTACGATACATACAATCGGTTAGGTGGTCTGTGTGTGGTGGTTTTTTATATGTATTATGGTTTTCGTCGAATATAAGTTTGATGAAGAGCATCATATAAAAAAATGTATCTGGAATTTCCTCAGTTATTCTGCTAATGCGAATAAAATAACCAAAATTTGAGTTATGTATACATATTACGATTGAGTATTTTAATTATATTTTGTAAAATGTTACTTTTATATATTCAAGGTGCCTTACTTAACCGGCCATTTAACTGTATTAGAAAATGCATATACATATTAACAAAAACATTTTGTACGGTGTGTATGTTGGTTCTAGTTAAAAGTAAAAGTGTTCATGAGCGCATTGTCAGAAAATAAGTTAAATGAGAAAAAAAAACACTCGGGACAAAATTTAACATAAACAACTAAACTTTTAAATGCCACCCGTATGGTCCATTGGATTCTGATAAGAGTAATTTATGGCTGTCATATGGCGTACCCTTGCTTTGGCATTGGATTTCGATAATTGTGTTTTTGTTTTATTTCCAATGATGATGATAATATAATGATGCATGAGAATAAAGGGCCTCCATCTTAGACTCTTACAACGTATGTGCATCGGGGAAGCCTTATTCTGAGAGCTTCGTGCGAGATTTTTTGGTCACATTCGAATGTGTTAACGTTTACAAGCCGATCAAATTGAGAAAAAGTTTCATATTGTGAACGTACCAGACGCGTGTTATATATCCAAATTAGCCGGGTTGCTCACATCAAAATCTGAGTAAATAAGCTAACATAATTTTGATACGTAGCACGCTTCGTATAAATTCACAACATAAGACTTCTTCTCCATTTGGCCGGTTTGTTTACGTTGACATGATCGTACGCGAACAAAAAACTCTCACTAAGCACTCAGTAGTGGATACGGCTGAAATAACGATAATGTTATAAAAAAGTGATAATTTTATGAAACAAATTGTATGGAAGCTGAAATTTATTTCGCTAAGTTGGTTAAAGTACCTAAAGTACTTTTAGCAGTTGTGCAGTGGCACAACTGCTAAAAGTACTAAAACTGCTAAAAGTTATAAGTGTATAAAGAGCTTAACAACTTAGGGTTACAGAGATATTTTGTGATCTGTAGGCATTAAATATTATTTTTATTTAAAATTCTGCTGCGTGTCCGTCCTGTTAAGTACATAATCATATAAATAAATCTGTAATTTTTTAATGTTGGCTTTTAGGAATTCCACAAATATGTTTAAGTAGAGCAAAATATTTTATTTTGCTGAATATATTGGTGGATACATTATTAAGTTTTTATGTATTTAATGAATTTTATATTTGACCGCTCTTCTACTGAGTAGTAATTTCAAGTAACCGGGTGTCAAGTAGTGTGGCAGCATTACTCGCCGGAAGCGGCATAATTGCTGGTAACTGATCGTGCATTACTAGAGGTGTGAAAGGGTTAATAACATTGCTTGACCCTAAGTTTTTTCCTTACACTATTATTTCATCATCTAAATATTATTTTTAATACAATAGAACAGTAAATAGTTTCAAATTTCCAACCATGTCTTTATTTTAATGGACTTTGGAACATTATTATTAGTCGTTTGAGCACGTGCGATTTAGAAATCTCGGTAACGTATCTTTTTATTTTCTTCAAAATTCATCCAGCTTGAACAGTGTGTCACGTATAGACTGGAAAAATGTGCATGCTCTAAATTAACAGAGAGATCTGTCTAGTGTTGCATTTATAATACGTCTACATAAGATCAGCACGGATTACAAAGAGAATTTAGAGCGGTAACTAAAAGTTTGAAAGGACCATCAATTGATTTATTAAAATGCATTTTATTGGTACAATAATTTTATATGAACGGTACAGTCATACTATGAAATGCAAGTAAATATGTCATGGCCTCGGTGACTTATGCGTCTGGTAGCAACCAGGGGAGCGACCGCGACAGCTGACTCCGCGACAATACCTGAAGACGTCCCGCGGCTATTGTGCAGCTCCCGGCCTGTCCCGAGCGGCGACAAAAGCTCCCCGACAAAGACTGTCTCGGCGCGCACCTGGCGCGCCCGACCCTATCGAACTCCACCGGTACTTACATATATGTCTCTCCTGAATCTTCAATCGCAAGAAAAAGAAAAGATGCACGATCTCGCATTTCCGTTTCTTTACCCTTTGCAACTTCCGAAGCAAATGTGTCATTAGTAATTAAATATCTCTTTCGGTTTTTAGTGACATTATTCAAAGAGTATTTGTTCGTGTGCTATCACACGAACAAATACTCGTAAAATATTTTATTGTCAATTGAATCAATTTGTACTTACTGCATGTGACAAGGCAAATAAAACCTAATGCCCGGGGAGCATTGGGTACACCGAGCCATGCGGACGTTTGTGTTGCACTTGGATATACATTATTGCGTTTTAATATCTAATATTGACCCTGTACACAACACTGCAAACTCTTTTAACTCATGTCTATAATATAACCGATAAATCATAAAAGATATTCATAAATGTAACTTGTTTTTCTAAATAAGTCATAAAAACTAAACAGGGAATAAACATTATGCTGCAACCAGTTTCGCTTGATTACACATTGAACTATTTGCAACCCTTGCAGTTTCGTGTCTATGTTTGTATTATGATTCGCTACTAGGGGCAGGTTTTCCAAACGGAAATTAACGGTCTTCAGTGTCTGTTGAATAAACGTCATTTCTATTGCGGCAATTAGAAGGGCAAGACGCGGGGGTGCAAGTCTTGGGTTGGAGACCCTTGGCGTGTGCTCAGGTCAGCAGATGTCGACGTACCAACTGACAGGCAACCTGTCGCGCAACGGACCGCGTCGCTCCGCTGCCCATATTATGGAGATCAAGAGTTGATAAGCGGCCCGCGATCGTATTTGATTTTATAATAAGCTGGACTGTGATACAATAAATGCCTGCTGTCACGAATATCTGTAAATTGCAGATTGCGGTATTTACAAAGTATACTGCGTTTATTTTAACCATATTTTATCTCTGGTTGCGCAAGCGTGAATTGGCTACGGTATATGCTTACCATCACGCGGTCCGTGCGCTTATTTACTGTCTCAGTGGCGTAAAAAGATATCCTTCCGTTATTCGTTATAGAATTAACACTAGTTAAAGCTCACCCTTTCTTAACTCGTTTCAATGACCTCCGGGCGTAATACTTATTAAAGCTTGCTTGAGCATACGTTAATTAATGAGTAAAGGTTCCTGGGCTGTTTTTCTGAATAAAATTGTGATGCACTCGCGTGTTGCAATCGCGTTTTTTTTCATAAGCAAAAAACTATAATAGAGATATAAGGGTACAGTAGTAGCGCGAAGGGTGTAGGTGGGCAGTGACCCTACGCTGCTTGGTAGAGGTAGCGAGCGGAAGGGTCGCGCCAGGTGCCGCCACATCTGCCGCGTCTTGGTTCTACACCCAACACAACTTAAGTCCTACTCAGTTGTTACGGGTCAGTACTCCTACTCCACACATCGCTGTTATTGCATAGATGTGAAGCTTTTATTCAATAGAAACTATCTAATAGCTTTGCAATCAACCACCCATTGTAATATATTTTAGGCATTTAGCATTTTGTCTATGTCGATGAGTAGCATGTTGCGGGCTGCAAAATATTATGAATTCTGTGGTTATTTCGCTAGCATATATGTATAGTGATAATAGGACATAGAAGGAAGGGGCCCAATCTTGGTCTCAAAGCGCAAACATTATAACGGTATTTTATACAATATAATATATACATATATCAGGATATATCGATTGGACGCATGGATCGAAGTCTATTTTGATTTTCGAACAACGAGGGAGGGTTTTAGGTCGTTGCGAAATCGCAGCTGCGCCCTTAACTAGACGACTTAAGATGTAAATTACCATTATTCTCGTTCTATTGTCCCTACGTAGGTACACAAAGATGCAGACGGGGACGGACGGAATGCACAAATCTGGCAGCTGCTCGACTCTCCTTCCTTATTCGTCTAAACAACAATAGCCGTCTTGCATTGTGCAAAATGTAACACGATGTTTTTTTTGGACCCCGAGTCAACTAAATAAAAAAAAAAAAAATTGGTTGCCTGTAAAGTCGGTATACGGGCGAAAGTTTTACGTGACAACGACTTTGAGTGGTAAAATGTTTTCGAATGGAAGGGACGCATGCCTTTCACTTTTTATGTCTGTCTCTCTCGCTCTTAGGCGGGCTAACCATGCCCGAGTGGAAGGGACGCGTGCCTCTCACTCGCTCTCATTGTGAGCGCATAACGTGAGCGGAGCGTAACGCAGTTTCTTGAAGTGTCACCCGGCTAACCAATTTATAAGACATTGTCACGTCAAAATAAAAATGGTATCTAACTTCTTGACTTTAGATTTTTATTTATGTACTGTTGACTGTTGCTACCATGGACTATCAAAGAGCACGCATGAGTATATTTGTGGATGCAAGGACGCTAAGATGCAAGGTGTCCGAGCCACCTGTCCGTCTTCCAATTATCTCGCAACAGATGCGTCCTACCTGCGCGCTCTGCGCTCGTCCTTACTGCGTCATTGGCTTACCTGTTATAAAATTAAATATAAGTAAACAATAAACACGTTCATAAAAATATTACTGGTGTTGTCACATTTTCAAACCTATCAAGTACTAATTGTACTGTATTTCTATGATTGAAGCATTGCACGAGTAAATTACAGATCGATTTCGTGGTTTTGAACTACAAAACTAAATTGATGTAGATTACATAAGTAGGGCATGTTGTCAAAATATAAGTTGGTTTGATATCGTACCTTACGTATCTTAAATACACAAGATAAAATGAATAGCTATTTGTTATTGTACCTATTATTGCTGCCTCACTCAGCTTCACCTGGGCAGCTGTTGTTAACATCAAAATACCTATGTGAGATTATTTTAAACGGATTAGATCATCAGTCCCATCAGGCCGTGTAACTTCCATCTCCCCGTAATCCAGAAAAATACAGGGCCATCTCCCCGTCTTGTTTTACACTAAAGTTACACTAAAACTTTGTTGTTGTAGAAGAATATACAACGACGAAGCCTAAACTTTAACTTCCTTACTTAAGTATTTTATCCATTGCACCGTTCCCAAATTTATTAAAAAAATATGACGAGTCAATATATTATATATAATAAGATATACAATTATTTAAGTTAATTTAGTAAACTCGTGATTCTTTTGTCTACAGAAACGGAGTTTCTTTTGGTACCGCCATCTCTAATAGCGGTGGCGTGCATCACAGCGGCTGCGCGTGGTTTGCGAGTAAGGATGTCAATAAGCGACCTCTGCGCTCTGACTCGGACGCCCGCAGCCGCCGCCGAGCTGGTCGCCAGGCACGTGGAGCGAGTGCTGGCTCGAGAGACCCAGCCACAGGAGCCCAGGACGAGGCACATACAACCACACAAACAGACCACATCAGATCAAACACAATTGCCAGATACACCAACTGATGTTCAGGACGTACATTTTTGATGCATAAAAGTAAACAAAACCATCAGTAACTGTATCCTCTTTCCTCGGTGTTTTACTGGATACAAAAGCTGATAGTTTGGCCTGCAGTCGTAGTCTACGCTGTGTAGCTGCTTAGAAGAAGTCGGTACGAAGGCTATAATACCTGTCAGCAATAATTCTTGGGCTGAGTAACGTCATTGTTTTTAATATTTTTTTTTACAACAGTAGTTTATTACTATCTCATGATTACCTATATATTGTAGCAATTTTTTCTGCCAGAATTATTCATATTTAATAAATATACATTACGATGAATGTGATGCAAATAAAAATGGACCATATTTGCTTTTAAAGTTGCGAAGGTTCCGTAGTTGGCAGCTATAAATAAATTATTATAATTTCATCAACTCTGTTGTTCGCTATAGAATCGTAGGCAATGCGTGTCTACACGAACTTGCCGGTTTTACTACAATTTTGATTTGATTTAAATGCTACGAGTCCACCCACGTGAATTTTATTGTTAGCGTTGAGTTTTTGCTGCACACCTGGGCGGATAAGAAAGATCCTAGAGGCAAAAAGTTCAATATGTATAAGGTTTCTTTAAAGGAAGATTACATAGAAGAATTGTCCATTGATCTCAAATTGTATTTATATAAAATACTGCTGTAAATTTATGTTATTTATTAAGATTTGTTAAAACTGTATTATAATTTTGAAAGCGTTCGACTATATAAGTTACATTAATAGATTTGATCTCCGTTGATTCCAAAACGTAATTTAAGACTGAAATTGAAGCAAACTATTGACACGCTTGCGATATTTTTATGCACAATTAATCATCTCATTATTTTTTACGATCAATTTTTTTAATTAGGCCACGTCAGAACGAATGTAGCCTCTATCTTGACAGAATGGTATTATCACATTAATGTTTCGGAACTCGTAAAATTAAAAGTGCATAGTGTGTAACTTCTCACGGCACGACGAGGCTTCATTGTTCGTAGCGCGGTTCTAACGTGGTGTGCCAGTTCGCCTGTTACACTTTTGATGTAAACGAACGAATATTTTTGATTTGTATCAAGTGTTTGTGAATGTTGTGAATAGTTATATTTTTGAGTATGTTTTGTGTGTCATTATAATTAATTTATTCTTAAGATCTCAGTTTGTAGCAAATTCATAATGCCTGAGCGGAGGTGTGCCTAGTACTAACTGATGTCGCGTGAAAATGTTGATGTATGTAATATTTATTTAGGTCGATGTTAAGTTTTAGTAAATTCTAGTCAGATGTTTTACACATTCCTGTTTTCGACCAAACTTATATGTTTAAGAATTTTATGGTAAGATAAGATAAGCTTAGATACCTATTGGTAAATGATATAGGTTGGTACTATTTACTTTAGATTTCCCGTGTTAAGTCATGACAACTGTACTGGTTTATTACAGGAACTGCGGAATACTCATTAGCGTGTGCGATAGGGAATCTAGTGTAAATAAAAAATCTCCCCTTATTATAAGTAGGTAACTGTACCTATTGTGTAGCATGGAACTGGGAGAGAGACGTGGGCACATTTATCGTAAATATTGTGTAAGTGGGAGTAGCGAGGCGCGTCGGGTAGTGTTACGCGATGTTAATTAAACTAATTAGAATAAATTAATGGGCGAGCTTTCAAGTTTCTCTCTTAATTCCATTAAAAACGCAACTTTCACATAAGTGTAAGCTTCTTTATAATGAGCTCTCATGAAACTCATTCAGCGTGTAACGTGTCTTTAAAAATAATATATTTCGTCACATCTCCGTACCTTGTACCGAGGATGTACAGTCAGTAAAAGAGATAAGGAACCCGGGACGCGGATTGTAAATCAAGTTTTACCAAAACTGTATAAATTAATATATTTTTAATTGTAGTTTGCCCATTGTATTGTATAAATTACAAAGTCAATACTAAGTATATATAAATATTATCCAAGAGAAAAAAAATTCTGTCCTGGTTACTTGTCTATTTTGTTGACTGTATTTATATTTGGAATTTGTCAGTTTATAAGTTCAACATTTTTGGAATGATATTGTTATCAACAGTTTTGTTTTTAATTGTCAAGTTCGTGGTAAGATTCTGCTTAGTTATAGTGACTATGTATGTATTATAAATAACAACTTTAATGTACAGGTCATGATTCGAGTGGGTAAAACCGAACAAATTAAATAAATTGAATTAGCCACGCATACTGTCTTTTAATTTATTACTTGTCTGCATATTATTATCGTTCTTAAAATCACGACATAAACCCGGGAATTCGGCCAGGAGTGCTCGGGGATATGGATTCAACGCATAGAGGCCCCTTTGAGAAGTTTGATACAATGTTGTACACCCGCCGTGACCTGCTCCAGGATATATCAATGGAACAATATACCGACGAGCAGGTCTCGGCAGGCGTTGAGATTATAACAAAGTGTGATGGAAAATCAATGGGCTATTCTAAATACCAGTAAATTATTATTATTTAGGTACATATACGAGGTTGCAATTCTTATCAGAAAGAACCCACACTATTTTGAAGTAAATCCCGTAGGAAGCCGTCGTGAAGTACCTTGAAATTCATTCATTCGTATAAAACTTTACTTAGCAGAATGAATAATAATAATGAATAAATTATATGGCACCCTATTATCTATAATAAAATTCAGTATATTAGATCGATACATGATCATAACGAATTTCAATCTGCACTCAGTGGCTTTCTTGTTGAAAAAAACGTACTACGACTTTTATAGGTATATTGAGAAAATTATGACAAAATTCTATTCGTTGACCTTTGTTTTGACATTTTGTTATGATTTTTCATGACATTCTTTATATTTATTCACATTCTTTTTAATCTAATGCTCATTGTGTTCGAATTCAATTTTGATATGCAAAAGACACTCTGTAGGTACCTATTTAATATAAAGTCTTGAATGATGATTAGATTCAAATATTACTGTTCATATGCCAATAAGGCGAATCATGATTGTTCCTACTGTTTTATTCATATTTAACACCAATATATCTACCCATGTTTATGAACAAATACATGAATTACGCTTTATTTATATCTCTCAGATTTACGGGCTTAAACCCGGTCATTAAGTAAGCGTGCCTGGGGATATGGATCCAACGCGTAGAGGCCCCTTAAAGAAGTCTAATGTAATGTTGTACACCCGCCGTGACCCAGGGTATATCAATGAAACAATATACCTGTGAGCAGGTTTCGGCAGGCGTTGGAACTATTGTTAATGTGTGTTACAATTTTTTTTAATGCGCTATGAGGATGATCTGGGTGGACTTACCTGCGGATAAACACTTAGTTACTACAGCGACCACAGCCTATACGGACATTGCTTATGAATAATTTGCGTTCGTGTTGCCGTTCATACCTATGCTAAATCTCTTAATGCTCATTTTTTTATACTACGTAGGTTGGCAAATAAGCATACGACCGGCCTGATGTGAAGCGTTTACTGTGGCCATATAAACGTTTGCAACATCAACTATCCCTTCCGCGCCGCCATCCCCGCTGCCAATACAGCAATACGTTCCTTTGTGGTGACCTCACTCATTCGCAGGAACACAACAACTCTCAAGGGAATTGTTATTTCGCTGCAAGTATTCTGTGAGGTGGAGGTATTTCAGTCGAGCAGCTTTTAATTATGCTGTACGCTATCTCTCTTTCGTCAGAGCCTCGTTGGTCAATCCGAACGGTGCACCACGTGCAGGTGAGGTTGGCTTTGGTGCAATGATAGAGGTGCGGGTGAGCCACTTAGATAACAGATAACGCTCATGAATGAATAACCCTAAGGCCTTCTAGACAAATTCTCGACAGTTTGTGTTATAACTTCGGAGGCATTTTATTCGGCATTTCAGTTTCACTTGACTAGACATCTCTTTAGGCTTTTAATGTCTTATTTGCCATATTACTGTCTCTTACACTTCTAAGAGGGAAAGTCAAATTCCAAAAGCTTCTTACTCCTACTAATTTCTTCTGATTAAATTCGTTGTGAGTTCCAAGGCAGCCGTTCTTGCCCGTGGGATTGAAAGACTTCATTGTTCTTTGCCTTTTTTGGTGGTCACCGCTGTTATTCCTGGCTACACAGGAGATATAGTGGTGGGAATGTGTGGTGAGCCCCCGTCCCGTAACTTCAGAGGCATTTCATTTATCACAACGTATAGTGCACAGGCGCGGATCCAGTCAAAAAAGGCTGTTGTCACAGCCACCCGAAGACCCGAAATTGTGTGTTTTTAGGGTTCCGTACCCAAAGGGTAAAAGGGTTCCTTTTTATCCTTTGGGTACGGAACCCTTTTACTAAGGCTCTGCCGTCCGTCCATTTGTCCGCGTCCGTCCGTCTGTCTGTCACCAGGCTGTATCTCATGAACCGTGATAGTTAGACAGTTGAAATTTTCACAGATGATGTATTTCTGTTGCCGCTATAACAACAAATACTAAAAAATAGAATAAAATAAATATTTAAGGGGGCTCCCATACAACAAACATTTTTTGTTCGTTTTTGCTCGCAATTGATAACGGCTACAGGTAGACGTTTGAAATACTCACATAATATTTAGTTATATGTTCACTTGAAAAATAAATAATTAAATAAAAATAAACAAATATTTAAGGGAGCCCCCCATACAACAAACGTGATTTTTTTTTGCCGTTTTTATAGATAATGGTACGGAACCCTTCGTGCGCGAGTCCGACTCGCACTTGGCCGGTTTTATTAAATTTTATTAAGGCATAGCGTTTATTATCATCAGCCTGTCGATCTCAAAAGACCGTGAAAGTGTGACGTTACAAGTATATTAGGGTTGTGCTCATGCCCACCGTGCCCACAATGGTGGAAACGTCTCTAGCGCGGTAGAGAACAACACAGGTAAATAAATTGTCCTGAACAAGCGATTGTACCATCTTACAGAAGAGCCAAGAGACTGAAGGACAACTCAGATGAGGTCTCTACCCATAAAATTGAAACTCTACCCACTTTGGTAGGGCTCTTTCCGTAAAAATAAAAGTCATGTCCCAAGGTGGTCCTAATTAAATCTATTAATAAGCAGTAAAGTAAAACAAAGAAACTTTACAGTATCCGTGACTTTTGACGCAATCGAATTAGAATCGAATCGAAATCCGATCGAATAGATGTCAAATGGTACTCTTGACATTGAAATCACCATCAAATCGAAATGAAATCGACTTGAACTCAAATGTCACTTTTGAATGGTACTTTTGAAGTTTGAGATCGCGCCAAAATCGAGAATGAGATCGAATTCATCTGTCAAAATTTTCGATTCCGCGCTTGGTATCGTGTTGTGTGGTTTTCGCATAGTTTTCTCAAAGTTTATTAAGTTTTCGCTTGTTTATTGAGTAAAGTGTATTTATATAGCGTTAAAAATTAAAATGGCAAGATTTGCTAGTATGTATCTTGATTGAAGAAGCTAGTCGTCTCGACAAACGACATCGCAGGAAGGCTATGATTAAAGCTCACTGTGTGAGCGTGTTGGACTGGATGGATGACTGTGAATTTGTGAAGAATTACAGATTAAACAAAAGCCTCTTTTGGACTCTAGTGAGATACTTGACACCTTATTTACAATGACCAAAAATATCAAGTGATCTATCAATTATGTACAAAGTAAGTTAAGTTTTAGCACTTTTGCTATAGGATACGTATTAAAATAGTATCTGTATCTGCATGCTTTTAAGCAAGGAATAGAATAGCTAAATCTCTGTTTTTATAACTTTCTAGTAGGTAATTTACATTATAGTTTAAGAGAGGTAGGACGCAATGAGAGATCGTACTGTGCCTCGCTTTTATTATTATTTCTGATGGGGGAGGGGCATAGTGTGGTCTCTTGTTCAAAGCTTGGCCAGCATCCGAATGGGGAAGTACCTCCACCTTGCAGAAGACCGCAGCCATAATGGCTTTGCCGTGTTCCTGCGAGTGAGCAAGGTCACCACGGCTTTTTATTTGAGAAGTCGTCATGCTGACAACGCGGAGACCAGTGGTTGTCGAACCGCTGCCAGCGGTGTGGGCGCGGCGTGTTGGCGCGGCGGTCAGGGAGACCTGGTGAAACGGCTGTCCGCTGGCCGCCCGCAGGTCAGTAGGGTTCCCGAACCCGGGGATCACATAATCTCCGCCCCGGGAGGCTGAACCGCCAACCTGTGTAAAGTCCCTGTTGTAGTAGTCGTGCCGGGGGAGGAGACCGGAGTGGACCCGGCTACTGCAGCAGGGGGGGACCGGGGGCCCTTCCGCCCGCCGCGCTAGCAAACCGCACAACCTGCACTGTACTGCGGGGGTAGACACCGCGCTTTTTTCTGTCGTGTTGTCATTGAGGCGACTTCTCATAATTCCTCTGACATCTTTTTTTTATGGCCGTGAAGAAAAATAGAAAGCGATTTACTCCAGCGGCATCCTCTTCCACACTCAAGGTGGACTTCTGTAATATTAGGGGTCTTCACGCAAACATTAATGCAGTTCACCAACACCTCGAAACTGCACAGCCGACCCTGCTTTTTTTGACTGAGACGCAAATATCCTGCCCGGCTGACACATCCTACTTGTTATACCCTGGGTACAAACTCGAATATTCTTTTGTGCGTCGAGCTGGGGTATGTATGTACGTCCGGGAGGATATTTGCTGTCGACGCCTTCACGGCCTTGAAGACAGAGACCTGTCAATATTGTGGGTGCGCGTGGACCAGGGTGGCCACACCTGTATCTACGCGTGCCTTTACAGGTCTCATAGCGGTGATTCAGACACAACTCGGATGATCGAGCACCTACAACTGGCGACTGACAGAGCCATGGAGCAGTATCCTTCCGCGGAGTTAGTGATTTTAGGAGACTTCAATGCCCACCACACCGAGTGGCTTGGCTCTCGATCCACTGACTTCGCGGGGAGGTCTGTTCACGACTTTGCTCTGGCTTATGGTTTCTCCCAGCTGATACACTCTCCAACGAGAATACCGGACATCGAGAACCATACAAGCTCTCTTCTGGACCTTCTGCTGACTACACGTCCGGATGGGTATAAGATCACAGTGGACGCTCCTCTTGGGTCGTCAGACCACTGCCTCGTTCGGACCCAGGTGCCCTGCGCTAGCCCTGACGCGCCCCGGCCTACCGGATGGCGTCGTGTGTGGCACTACAAGTCGGCAGATTGGGATGGATTGCGTGAATTCTATGCATCGTACCCGTGGAGGCAGCTCTGCTTCGGGTCGGAAGACATTGACTCCTGTGCATCCGCTGTGGCTGGGGCGATTATGGATGGGATGGAATTATTCATCCCAAATCGACGGGTGGCCACCGCGGGTGTTAAAAAACGGCCGTGGTTTAATCGGTCTTGTAGCGAAGCTATACATCGCAAGCAGGCTGCGTACAGGACTTGGACCACGGCTCGTATAAGTGGGGATCTGAATGTCTCTGGCCTGAAACGTGTGTTTAATGCTGCCTCGAGGTTCAGTAAGAGAGTGATTGCTAGGGCAAAGTATGATTTCGTCGGCAGAATTGGTGAGCGCCTGGCTAAGCACCCATCTGCGAGTCGTGCTTTTTGGTCGCTCGCTAAGGCTGCCGAGGGAAACTTCTGTCAGTCATCTTTTCCACCATTGCAAAAACCGGATGGCAGTCTGGCCTATAGTGCTAAGGAGAAGGCCGACTTATTGGGTAATCTCTTTGCTTCCAACTCGACATTAAACGAGGGAGACGCCGTACCACCTACTATCTCATGGTGCGGTAACTCCATGCCGGAGATTTCGATTACACAGCGAGATGTCCGGCGGGCGTTGCTCTCCCTCGATACTCACAAGTCGAGTGGGCCAGATGGCATACCGGCAGTGGTGTTAAAGGTGTGTGCTCTTGAGTTGTGTTCTGCACTTACGCGCTTGTTCGCGCTCTCATACTCCACTAGGCAAGTTCTGGCTATGTGGAAGACTGCGAACGTGCACCCTGTGCCTAAAAAGGGCGACAGATCAGACCCATCGAATTACAGGCCCATTGCTATTACCTCCCTTCTCTCCAAGGTGATGGAGCGCGTAATCAATAACCGGCTCCTTAGATACCTAGAGGATCACGACTTGATCAGCGACAAACAATATGGCTTTCGCCATGGTCGCTCAACTGGTGATCTTCTGGTGTATCTTACGCACCGATGGGCTTTGGCGGTGGAGAGTCAAGGAGAGGCATTGGCGGTTAGCCTGGATATGGCAAAGGCGTTCGATCGGGTCTGGCACCGTAGTCTTCTTTCAAAGTTACGGTACTGCATACGGTTTGCCTGAGGGATTATGCGAATGGGTTGCTAGCTTCTTGTCCAGCAGAAGCATTAGAGCCGTTGTAGATGGCAGTTGCTCTGACAGCATGGACATTAATGCTGGCGTCCCGCAGGGTTCTGTTTTGTCCCCGACGCTGTTTCTGCTGCATATTAATGATATGTTGTCAATTGACAGCATTCATTGTTATGCGGACGATAGCACCGGGGACACTTATTACACGGGCCGCGCAAATATCCCCCGTTCTTTGGTGGAGGAGAGCCGCGAACAACTTGTGTCGGAAATCGGGGACACACTAAGTAGAGTGTCGGACTGGGGGCGACAAAACTTAGTGCGTTTTAACCCCTCTAAGACACAAGTCTGCGCATTTACCGCTAAGAAAACCCCATTTGCTGTGGCTCCACACTTCGAAAACACACCCCTCACCATCACAAAATCTATTGGGATTCTAGGAGTTGAAATCTCCAGCGACGTTCAGTTTCGATGTCATCTGGAGGAGAAGGTCAAGCTGGCATCGAAGAAGCTAGGTGTGCTCAACAGAGCGAAGCAGTACTTCAACTCGCGGCAAAGGCTTCAGCTTTACAAAGCTCAAGTACGGCCGCATATGGAGTACTGTTGTCATCTATGGGCGGGAGCGCCTGGATACCAGCTTGCACCTTGTGACTCAATCCAAAGACGCGCTGTGAGGATTGTTAACGAATCCAAATTGACGGACGGTTTAGAACTTTTGAGTCTGAGAAGAGATTTTGCTTCCCTTTGCGTGTTCTACCGATTGTACAATGGGGTGTGTTCAGAGGAGTTGTTTGACATGATGCCCACGGCCTCCTTCTACAGTCGCACCGCTCGCCATCGACAGGGAATTCATCCTCACACATTGGAACCGAAGTGGTCACGTACTGTGCGATTCCAGCGGAGTTTTCTTCCACGTACTACTAAGCTGTGGAATGAACTGCCTGTTGAGGTTTTCCCAGGAGACTACAGCATGGGGTTCTTCAAAAAGGGCGTAAAGAGGTTTTTACAGGGTCGGCAACGCACACGTGATGCCTCTGGTGTTACGGGCGTCCATAGGCTACGGTAACTGCTTTCCATCAGGCGGGCCGTATGCTTGTTTGCCACCTTAGTGGTATAAAAAAAAAAAAAAAAAAAAAAAAAAATAGTCTCATTTTTGAGCTTCATGTAATCTAGCAGCATTTAGTCAAAACCTCTCATGATATTTCTTGTTTATTTACAGGTATCATTTTAGCCACAGGCAGGCAGCAATGGCACTACAATGTCTCTGCAATCTGTCTCAAAATGCACAAGAGAAGTTACCGTTGCACTAAATCATTCTGATATATTAAAATTATTAAGGTTCCTGGCACTTGAGAAAACAATGCAATTAAATTGAAGTAAGAACATTTTCTTATTATTATTTTAAATAGTTGTTTCGGCCAACTGGCCCGGATATTATAAATATTTTTTTAAATGGAAAAATCCCACCTAGACGGGGGAGGTGAATTTTTCTATTATTTTTTTAATTTATAAGAATATTTTTTTCTACACCTTTTGATTTATTACATATTAGATTTCAGTCTACTAAGCAATTATAATGTTTTCTAAAGAAGTTGGCAAAATTACACTTTATATTAAGTAATTATATTTATTTTTTTCTTATTTTGCTTTATGCCTCAGGTTCTATGAAAAATACCAATTGCCAGAAACTATTAGGTGTATTGATGGAACCCAAGTAGCTATGGTTCGGCCATCAGAAAATGATGAGTGGTATTTCAATAAACAACATTACCAGTCTCGAAATGTTCAAATTGTAAGTAATTATTTTTGTATTGCAACTCCCTTATTGGGCTATAAAATTTATCTTGTGAACTAACAGAGTCACTAAATTTTATTAAACAAATCTAACTGCATCTGTTATTTGATTGTATATTTTTTCTGTGTGGCTTATAATAAGATATGTGAAACAGTTTACATGGACAAAGTTAAGCCTTAAACTTAATTCAATAAATTTATATTGCAGCACGAAGGAAAATATCTTACAAACCTATTAAGAGTTTTAAATGGCAATCGCATAGTTGTCTTTGAATTTACTTTTGAATTAGAATTTGTTAAACATCAGTTTTAATTTTTTTTTATTAATAACTTGTTTCTTGTTACAGATGTGATTTTGATTTAAATATAATCAACATATCATGCTGGTGTCACGCATGATTCATACTTACCATCAACCATGAAGTGAAAAGTTTATTGCAGTCACAGACAAGACAAAGAGGAAATGGTGTGTTTATTAGTTGTGTTATATGTATATACTTTTTATCAGTCAATTCTTATTAAATGTGTATTTTGTTTAATAATCTTCATTATAAAATTTTATTTTATTCCTACAACTGAAACTAGAAAGTTTACAATGAATATTTAACTTGACTAACAAAAATAATTTCGTCATTTCAGGTGATTCTGGTTATGCACAAAGAGAGTTTATGATGATCCCAAAAGCATCACACAAAAGCATTACTTGTCTGCTTGTAATAGAGTGAAGGGGACCATCGATCTTCTTAATGCTCGGTGATGTCTATTGAAACGACCGTAATGCATTATAAGCCAGACCGAGTGGAAAAATTATTAATGCTTGCACTGTGTTGCATAAAAAGAAGTACATAGGCAAGAATTACAGGAGTCGCACACAATATGTCATGCAAGCGGTTTGCGTCAGCAGCAGAGATAAACTGATGAGTTAAGAAGTGGCAATCTTGCTAGAGCACATACATGGACCCGTTATGGCAGACCAAACGGTTTAATACATAAATAAATATTCAAACTACTGTTATGTTTTTATTATTAACTCATTTAATATACCCTTTAACAGAATCAATATTTTTTGTAATAGCATTATTTATTTTCATATTAACAATCATACATCTTAGTTGTTGATAGAATCAATACTATTTAACAAAATTACTATGCTAAAAACAAATTACTATTTCTTATCCTTGTAGTCGCACTATATCATATATGCACTCAAAAGTGCATAACTCACTAAGCACATGCGATTATTGTTTTCGCCTCAATATCTACTAGGCGATCCCACTCATCTTGCAGATGTGAGCGGCCACTGATGTATAATGTCTACCAGTCTCACACCCTTGTCTGGCCCTTTCTCTTGACTATGTAGCAGGTCTCTGTGCTCTGTTGGGCTGCTGAAGACGTCGAGTAATATTTGTAGGATGGGATGGTGTCGATGCGTTGCTGAGTAATGGAAGAATTGGTGAACCCAAAGGGTTGTAAAGGTCTTGGTAGACAGGTCGACAGTTCATTGTGAACTACCGGGCTGAGAATCTGTTAACAAAATAAATATCAATTAATAGTACCACTATTACTATAAAGTTGTAAGTATGCTAGTTTACATGTAACATAATCATGCTACCTCCTCCAGGAAGGCTTCCTGGTAACTCACACACTGGGGGAAACGACTATCATTAAAAGAACAGCCGGGATTGACAGCTTAATGTGCCCTACGAAGCACGAAGGAGTTCGCTATCAATATACCCATCCATGGACAGGCTACATTGCTTATTTTTATTTCCACTGTATTAAATAAAAAAAAACTGCCTTCCAAGAGTTCCATCACTTTGTTTTCCTCAAAAGGAACTACAGGTGAATAATATCTTCTGTATCTGGGTGCTCTAATAAATAGAAACTTAAATGTATCAAAAGATAAAGAAAGAAGAGAAAAGCATAAAAAAATATTATACCTGAAAAAGTATGAGTTACTTACAACAAGAGGGACAGAAAATCCCATATCACGTAGTGGCAAAGCAACTGCCACACAACAAAGCTAACATCCACTCCTCGATTGGGCTTATAGTGGGAAGAAAGTCCTTTCCTCGGCCAGTTTACAGCATAATTTTTGTCTGTCCAAAAACTGCAAAGGAAAGCGGTCTTTAACTTAGGATTATGTTCAATAAAAATGAATATATATTAACTACCTTTTGACACTACTGGGATAAAAAGGATCCTTCATGTTAATCCAGAGTATATTCATTCTATGCGCCAAGTTTCATTCAATCATTTTAGTGGATTCATCCATCCTCACACACTTTTAAAGCTTTTAATAGATTTCATTAAACTTGCAGATTATTTTAACCGAAGTCAGTTAATACAGTTGGTTCCCTAAGACAACGGACCACTTCACCATCCTAGTCAGTTATCTTAGGGAACCAACTGTACGATAGACGAAGATATGGTAATTGCATTCTGTATTAGTCTACCATTTGGAATGGAGAGAAATATGATAGTCTTTACTAAATGAACTTACTTTAGCTCACCTCGCCCCATTTTTCACTGCACATCCTAATGAATTCAAGACCTTGGAGAACTCCTGCCATTCCCTCTTTGCCTCTTACTTTCCCATCGCGGTGCGCAAATGTCCTTTAGAAATTCCTGGATTTGTTTCCAAGCATTCCAGCAAAGATTGCATTTGTATCTGGGTGGGTTGCATTTTCTACAAAAAAACATATGTTTTATTGAAATATTAACATTGAAGATATCCCAATTTAAAAGTTTAATGGAGATCATAACTACAATAACTAAATAATTACCTTTTTACAAAAGCTCACTATACACTTGTACCAAACATTAAACAAACAAGAAATTAAAATTTCGCGGGAAAGAAACTTTATTTTGACATTTCGTAACATGACATTTGTTTGTTTTTAATTCACATTTTCCGTGTGTTGTACATTTTTTTTTTCGAATATAAAAGGCTTTTACGTGACTTATGCACTATAGGTGAACTTATTTTCTTCGAGTCTAGAGAAATACAATTTAATTATTATTAATTTCGGTAAATCGATAAAATTATTTTACAAGAAATTGTCAACGAAAACAGTCTAACTTTTGCCCATATGCCGGAAGTTACGTCAGCGTTTGATGCTAATACGATCCTAAATTCGATTTCGATTTGATTTCGATTCCGTTCAAAAGTACAAAACTTGAATCGAATTGAAATCAGATCGAACTCAAATCAAAATCGAAATCAGAATCAAATCAAATTCAAAAGTCAGCCCCCGGTTCTTGTGTACACATATATAAACTAGTTATGTTTATTATATGGTTCTATGACATTTAAGTATAGTTGTTCAAAAGGCTTCCTCTGTCATAAAAATTTGAGATCTCCACTACTTTGAGGTCATCGGTCCATCTAGAAGGGGTGATGACTACTTCCAATACGAGACCGACCTCCACTCTAGATATACAATCGAAATAGTAATTGTTGTATTATCGGATTATTAAAAATAAAGACCCATATTGGCAAGTTTCTTTCAAACATTTCTTCTTCGCCAATGGCCAATACCGAAATGCTATTAGATAAAAATAATGACAAAAAATAAGAATATTATTAATAAAAAATTGTAAGACGTATCTAAGTGCCCACAAGAGCCTAATGACAGAATAGAATAAATAATTTCATTTCATTTCATTGCTTTAAAATATTTGCGGTAGGATTATGAGTATAAGATTGTATAGCTTTATAGCGCCATCTAAAAACAGGAACTTGTTTTCATAAAAAAATAACTCACTGTATTTTATGATACGGCCATTTACTCAAAGAGGGCGCGCCCATTTCTGCTTTCTTTTTCATATTGATTCGACCGTGTCTCGATAGGTGGCAGTACTGGCGACGATTCTGATCACTGAGGGTGCTTTCTATTCAGCAGCATCTAATTTATATTGCTATTTTGTCCAAAAGATGGCCGTAGAACACGCACGATTTATGACATAAATTAAGTACGTATTGAAGTGCTAAAAATAACTCAACGTAAATATTTTCAAATGAAATATGTAAATAAATAAAATATTTCTAGTCAAAAAAATACACAAGGCCATCTAGTCCCAAAGTAAGCAAAGCTTGTATGGGTACTAAATATCTGATAAAAATATACTTAGATACTTAACAATTTTTTTTTGTAAATACATAGGAATATAGCTTGCATAGAAAACACACAGACCAAGTCTAACAGACATGTTCAGGTTTTGTACGGAGATTGAACTCGCGAACTCTACATAGTATTAAACTATTGCGAAATATTTAATACAAGTAATATGTATTGAATATTTATTGAGATATTATTTAAAGACAATGTTAATTAAAGAACATTTATTTTGGGTAGAGTCATGTAGAGTGATACTACAGCCTGCTAATAAATTAGCTACACTAAATTCTATGGCCAGCATCTTAAGACGTGTAAGCGGTTCATCAACATTTTTGAACCAAAGCCAACTTCACCTGCACGCGGTGCATCCTGCTGACTAACAAACGAAGCTATGGCGAAAAGAGAGGTAGGGAGCGTAATTGTAAGCTACCAGACTGGGGAATGTACCTCCACCTCACAGAATACCGCAGCCAAATAACAATTCCCTTGAGGGTTGTTGTGTTCCTGCGAGTAAGTGAGGTCACCAGAAAGGAAGGAGATGCTGCGTTGGCAGCGGGGGTGGCGGTGCGCGAGCGATATTTTATGTTGCGAGCATTAATATGGCTACGGTAACCGCTTCACATCAAGCGGGCCGTATGCTTGTCTGCCACCCGTCGTAGTATATAAAAAAAAAATCTTATATTCTACAAGCTGTCCCGACAGAGGTTGTCTTATGTTCATAAAATTGAATATTGAATTCGAATTGGTTTCGCGCAATGTGTCAAATGACTGACAGTTCTGTCAAACGACATAAAGTTACATTAGAAAAGTTAATATGGTCGTTCAGTTTTCTTAAGTTTTCTAATTCTCCGCTCAACTTTCTCAGCAGAGCATTCTCCTCACAAATAACACATACAACATAAAAAGAGAAGCGAAATCGGTTCTGCCGTTCACGCGTTATGGCGTGACCAAGGATAATAGAGATTCCTTTTTATAGATTTATATAATAAATCTACAAAGATTAATTGTATAATATCAAAATTGCTACGTAATGCCTATGGCATATAGAGATACAGAATTAGGACTCATAGCCGTGGCACAGATATAAAATGAAAAGTTTATTGTTTATTTACTGAATTTTTTTTATACTACGTTGGGTGGCCGACAAGCATACGGCTAGCCTCATTTGAAGCGGTTACCGCAGCCTCATTAACGCTAGCAACATAAAATATAACTCGCGCGCCGCCGCCCCCGCTGCCAATGCAACTTCTTAACGTCGACTACTTGCAGGAACACAACAAGCCTCAACGGAATTTTTACTTGGCTGAGGTATATATATAAGATGGAGATTCTTCCTCCGTCAGGTATCTTCAGAACATGGAATCTCCTTAGAATTATGGAGTGAATTTTTACTCGACTGCCGAATAAGGGAGTGTAATGTTTATCGAACGTATGTATGTAGATAACTTGTATGTCTAATTCTTTGGCACGCTCTATGGCCTAATAGTTTTGATGCATATGACGTGTCATGAGATTCGCCTGCGGAAGTGTTATAAGGTATACTACTTCAAATGGCGCCCGTGAAAATAAAAAAAGTAAGAAAAATATTTTTCGCTTTTTAGGGTTCCGTCCGGTATCAAGCCAAAATAACAAGGAACCTTTATAGTTTCGTTATGTTAGTCTGTTTGTCTGCCTGTCTGTCCGTCCGTTGTCCGTCCGCGGTTTAGCTTACTAGAAAGCTCTAATTGTTAAATTTATCTTTGGTATGGGTATACTTATTAATGACGTGAAGAAAACGGTAAATATAGAAAATATTGTTTTTAGGGTAGCTCACCTACACGTAATGCTGGAATGATATTTTTTCCTTGGCTATCCTATGGTGTTGGATATCCATCGTTGGAATAGGTTTTTTCAAAAATATTGCGAGTGTGGAAACACTGTTTTTCGATTTAATGCTCCGTTTGCTCCGATTATGCTATAAAGCGCAAATTTTTGTGCGAGGCATCTTTTATGTGAATAAATTCATGGCAGTAGCACATATAATGAATTTAAAAGGAAATCTAGGTATCACAGTTAAGTAAGCCTTGAGTAACAGTCGACCAATTGACGAGGTCGATGGTCGAATGACTAGCAATATACACTTTGACTCCGGCACGCGATTTGGTCGCAGGTTCGATCCCCGTACAAGACAAATATTTGTGTTTTCGTCTTTCGTCCGGGTGTGTTCTATGTATTATAAGTATGTATTTACAAAAAAATATTTAAGTACATTTATCAGTTGTCTAGTACCCATAGTACAAGTTTTGCGCTTAATTTGGGACTAGATGGCGCTGTGTAAATTGTCCAGAAATATTTGTTTATTTATATGGAGACCGTCGAAATATTTAACTTACAAAATGTACTTGGACAAGACTAAATTTAGTACACATTCCATTGAAAATTACTTAGATCAAGTTGTTAGTTGAGTAAAAAAGATTATATTTTATTCAAATAACAACCTATTATACTACCTATTTTACACCATGTAAAATAATGAAAAAATAAAATCCTAATGACAGTAATAATTCATAAAGTATTAACAACGTTAAAGGCGGAGATTCAATCCGCGCGTTATGGTGACACCCGCGTATATAAAATTTTATCTACGTGTTAGGCTAGAACTACAAAACATTACACATTTTCAGCATTACAAAATTCACAATATGACCGATTTAGACGAAATATTGTGACGGTGAACTACGGAATCCTAACACTGCACGTGGTTGATTTTTTATTTAGTTAGTATATCCTGATGTCTGAAGTCAGGTTTTTGATCTATAAATATGTAGTACAAAAAACCTGACTTCAGGCTTCAGAAATAAAACAAGCAACATTTAAAGTATGTTTCATACTAAAGTTATCTCTAAAGCCGATGGTGCGCCATTTAAACAGTAATTAAATACCTACGTAAATTAATACGTAAAAACAAGGAGTACCTTAATATTTCTTTTTTATGGTAGAGTTTTACTTTTGTTCGTTACGCCTACATTTTTTGCAGCGGAGAATATTTTAGACGCTCCTATATTAGATAAGTACCTATACACTATACATATGAAAGCAATGCTAATTTCTGCTGCTGAAGCTGTATATTTTGAACATTGAGGTCGATCGAAGGGTATTAGCCACAATTTTCCAATTTACACTTGAAAGTCCGATACGACACCGAGTGGCGAGCAAACAGAGGCTACGGAGTGTTACGAGGGCGGAGGCTGACGAGGTGAGGGGTCCTCGGCAAACCCAGGCGTTTGCACGAAAAAGCCAAGCGAGCGCTCGGGGCGCTGGAGGCAAACACGTCGTCTCTCGGGAGCCGCTCATTAGTTGTTCAAACACGCCGGCGGCCACTTTGACAAGCAGCGCGGCAGGACCTGCTCGGTCGTCTCGCTCCGGCCGAGGCCCGATCTTCCCCTTCAATGATCTAACGCTAACTATAAAGAGCTATCGGGTCGACAGATAGTAAATAGACGCGGTCTGCCTTATTTACTTGGCTGTCGAGCAAGAACGCTCTACGAAATTTATTCGTTAATGAACTGCATTGTTTATTGACTTTCGTAGACTAGATGCCGTCGTATTGAATAAAAAGTAAAACTGTGTTGCCTCTTTGCAAAAGTTTATTCGGTGATTATATAATGTCAGAGGAAGTTAAAAAGTGGCCAGGGAGCCTACCACCTAAGCGGAAACCGATTCCCACCGGGATTTTTGATTGCATATATCAATTTCAGCTTAGATTTATGGCACCAGAATAATATATAGAATGTATAATTTTAGAGCACAAATTTCATGTCAAAATTCAGTCTACGAATGGCTCAAATGAAGGTGTAAAGTGTGTGCGTGCGTAAAACCCTGGATTTCTACCGACTGAAGTGAATAAATTTTGAACTGGATATTTTAATTCGAAAAATACGTCTTAGGTTTTAGTTTTTGAGTTAACTACCTAATACTTATTTTAAAGCTTACGAAATTATCTGCAATCCATGTGTTTGTCACTTGTATATTTTTTTTTCTATGCAAATTATTTTGGATAACATAAGTATATTTTTTAGACGTATGTTTTTTAAGATGCCTAGTACCAAACAAGCGTACGACCCGCTTTATGTAAAGCGGAAAGCGGTTACATATAGACGTTCGCAATATAAGAACTATTGATCCCGTGTTGGCAAACCCGCTACTAATGCAGCATCTTCTCACGTATTTTCATCTCACTCAGTAAAGGAAACAGTGTGTCCAGTGAGGTAGAGGAGTTTAGACCAAAATTTATTGAAGAGAGGTAGGATATGTCGCGCCCTACTGGGAATACTTTCCCATGTCCTGACCTCTCTTTCGCCAGAGCCTCGTTGCTTATCGATAGGGTGCACTACGTGCAAGTGAGTTTGGCAAATTTCAAACTCAACTCTTAGAAAAAAAAAACCCTGGAAGTGGGTAAATACTATGTATGTACGTACATGATTTTGGTAAAGGTATATTCTACGCTATCGCCAGTACTCAAAATATCATAGCCCGTTTACGTTAAGACTTAGTAATTGTCCCTCAAGAACATTTAAAATGAAATATTACCAACACTTAAAAAAATGATATTTACCTTAAAAAAATGTTGTTTCCCTTAAAAGGCTGGCAAAGAATCGCGACCCCTTGATGTTGCCCATGTCTATGGGCGGTAGTAATTGCTTTCCATCAGGTGACGTACATACTCATTTGCCTCCTCTCATATAAAAAAATAACTATTCCAAAATCCATGCGAGGAATTTCACGACTACACAGTGAATCTACACATAAAATATATCTTTTTATTTTCTTTCAGAATTTCAGGTAGATAGACAGATATTGTGCAGTGATGCCGGGATTTATACGTGTATTATATCTTTCTTTTCTATCCCCCAGGCGAAGATAGAAAAAAGTGATTTGCGTCTGTATTTCCCTCTGTACATAATTTTATCTCTACACTTTCTTCAGCCCTTTAGCCAGAGTTCGGTCACAACTTTGTTAATAATAATTATTGTTTGCACCTACGCCGGAGACAGCGACTGACGTCACCGTGAGATCTCTGCTAATGGCGGCGACGGCGTCAGTTCGCAATCATGGCGATTGCTGAACGGTCATCAATCATGGGCGCAGGTGCACCTCGTGCCGTACCCCGCCTCCCGCTCCAAGCCGCTACTAGCTCTGCCCTCGTCTGCAGTGCGCCTGAAAAGTCAAAACAAGCTTGTGGTACAGTGATCAATGGCACCTGTTTCAAGTTGAAATATTAAATTGTAACAATAACTAAAATTTGTTCAAATATCTCTTAAATTGCCAAGACACCGAATTACACAATCACGTCTTTTTACGTATTATAACAGAAAAAAAGTATCGACTTTGAAATTTTGATGGAAATGTGTTAAGAGGCGTTAGTAGAGTTTATAAGTTCTCTCGATATAATATTTAGCTCGGTGATAGAGTTAATATACCTAGTAGGTACCTAGTAGGTATATTAACTTTATAAGCTTGGTGTGTCTGCCTGTAGTCGAATATCTCATAAGCTTGAATATTGGATGAAACTTGGTAGGTTTTATTATTTTTCAACAAGTCTTACTAATATTAAAATACTTACTCGTATTTCTCACAGAAGCAAAATGTAAAATTATTATTTCAACGGGCAAGAATCAAGGGCACAAGATATGACATACGATTCGGTGAAAAGTATGTCAAATCTTGTGCTCCTCTAAGTCCACCCGACACCTGTAATATATATAATACAAATAATACAAATATAATACCTAATAGTATGCAGGCCCTGACAACTCCCGTCAGGGCCTGCGTACTTACCTACGAAAAGTAATTAAGACGCTTTATGTACTTTGCCTACGATAAAGCTATCCGTGCGAAACCGGGACGAAAAAACTTGTAGTGACTTGTAGAGAGAAATGTAGAGACTGTCAGAAGATCTTCAGTCTCTTTATCGAAAATATTTTTATTTGACCTTCAACTCCTCTACGAGCTCTAGCTATACCCATTATGTATCAGAATTCTTTTAAGTGTATTTCGGCCTATAATATATATTATGGTTATCAGACGCAGGTATGCACCCAAAGCGCAATTGATCATTAATTTATGATATGATTAAAATTAACGAAATTAGGAATGTAGTCTGTCTCTTTTTAAACCTAAGTTCGGCTTTTGAAACAGTAGATCACGAATGGCTACTGAGTAAATTAAAGCAAAAAACTTTCAGGCATATTTACAAAACAGATTTTTTTGTAGAAATCTTTTTTTTAACCGACTTCAAAAAAATTAGGAGGTTCTCAATTCGACTGAATGTTTTTTTGTATGTATGTTCTTCGATATCGAATTGTGAACCGATTTTCAAATTTTTTTTTGAAAGGGTACGTATGACTGCAGGTTGGTCCCATATTCACCAAGTCAGGATCTGATGATGGGATTCAGGGAAATCAAGGGAAACCCTTAAATTTTATAAGCTCGTATGGTCAAATTCTATTTTTTTATTTGAAAGAGTATGATTGTGAGGTGGTCCCATATTCACCATTTTGGGGTGTAAGTGGTTCATCAACATCTTTGAACCAAAGCCAACTTCACCTGCACGCAGTGCACCCTGCTGACTGACAAACGAAGCTCTGGCGAAAAGAGAGATAGGGAGCGAAATTGTAAGCTACTGGGGAATGTACCTCCACCTTACAGAATACCGCAGCCAAATAACAATTCCCTTGAGGGTTGTTGTGTTCCTGCGAGTGTGTGAGGTCACCAGAAAGAAAGGAGATGCTGCGTTGGCAGCAGGGGTGGCCACCGACGTAGTATAAAAAATAAAATAAAAAACAAGTCCTATGATGGGATTCCAGAAGAAGTTGGTCTTTTTTAAAAATCATTCTATTAGTTTTTTGGAAAACAATAGAATACTCGGCGATAATATCTGCAAAAAAGCGTATGTAAAAAATCTATATTTCCTAATATTAAAGATGGGGTACCACATGATTCTATTTTAAGACCAATATTATTTACAACATTCATCAACGATCTAGTTAATTATATTTATGTATAACAACATGCCAGATTCACTACACTAGGTTTGGTTTGCCGATGACACCAATGCAATCGTCTCGGCAAATAACTTGGAAAAACTTGAGCTGAAAGTGAATGTTAGTAGAAAATGAGATAATGAATGTGTGGTTTATCGGAAATGGCTACATAATTAATGAAACAAAGATAAATGTAATGTTATATAAAGCAAGTGCTAGACGTAGGGATACGTTACGATAGGGATTACGTTGAACGGTGAAAAAGGTCAACCAGTCAAGGTCGTACAATTTTTAATAGTACATATCGATAGTACTTTAAACTGGAAGCAATACCTAACAGATATAGAATATCTAGCAGGTAGCCAGTAGGTATAACCAAAGCAAGCTGTAGTTTATTCCATACACTTACTTTAAAATACATAGAGTTCGGACTGGTAACCAGTCCCTTTACCAGTGGGTTACCGGTCCACCCTATGGGATGATCGTACTACTTTCTTTCTTAGTGTTTTTTTTTTTATACTACGTAGGTTGGTAGACAAGCATACGGCCCGCCTGATGTGAAGCGGTTACCGTAGCCATATTAACGCTCGCAGCGTAAAATATCGCTCGCGCGCCACCACCCCCGCTGCCATCGCAGAATCTCCTTCCTTTCGGGTGACCTCACTCACTCGCAGGAACACAACAGCCCTCGAGGGAACCGTTATTTGGCTGCGGTATTCTGTGAGGTGGAGGTACATTCCCCAGTCGGGTAGCTTACAATTACGCTCTCTACCTCTCTTTTCGCCAGTGCTTCGTTTGTCAGTCAGCAGGGTGCACCGCGTGCAGGTGAAGTTGGCTTTGGTTCAAAGATGTTGATGAACCACTTACACCCCAAAAGTGTGGTTTGGACTTATATTATTATCTAGTTCAATCTTGCCATGTTCCATCCTTACTAAAATATCACCATATATGTGTGACAAGCACGATCTTCTCTGGCTGGTTTTTCGTTCGTCACAGTCTCATTCACTAAACTGTACAAGGCAGGAGAGGTAGGCTTTGACAGATGATTACATTTTTGACAGATGATTACAACAGTAACTCACATATTAAAGTATTCCTCAATCATAGAAGGTTCTATGTAACTTCCATTACTATAATTTTAGTTCATGCAAGCACACATAAAATATATCTAGAGTAGGTATAAACATAATTTTTTACATATTTTATTAGCTGTTCTGTACGAAGGTTCTATTTCAAAATAAAAGAAAATAAATGGTAGAGATTGTAAGTCGGGCTTAATGGGACCGTTTTCGTTTAACTTGTACCCTTCTCGATCTAGGTTTTTTTAAATATATTTTTATGTGCACGAGTTTAGAATAATGTAATATACTAAGCCGCGAGTAAATGTACTTACCTATCTTTAAGGTATAGTTAGGTACTATTTTTGTGATTGAAAATGATGTTTTAGGTCGAGCGTATGTATATAGATGTGCAGGCCTTGTTAGTAGATAGATATAAATTTATTATAGAAGTGTTTACGCTTTTGTTGTTCGTTAATTAAAAACAGCAGAAGATGTGTCCGGGGAAGTCGCGGTGCAACGGCGGCATGTGGTCCGCGGAGAGGGCGCAAATCGAATTAGGCAGGGGTAAGTGGAAGTAGCGCACGCACGCCGCCCATAACCGACGCATTATCAGATTAGACGCCGCCGCTTGCTGCGACTTGCGACCGTCTTTTCACTGAACAATACGTGCAATAGGTTCCCTAATTGTATCGTGATTTGGTCAAGGTCGAAATTAAAGTTTGATATAAATTACAATCATTTAGTAAAGTATATTAAACGAAATACACACTTACTACATTATGCATGAGAATAAAGTACTTACAATGTAAGTAGAAATAGTAAAAGTTTTTAATGGAAATAAAACCAATTTCTAAAAATGTCATCGCTTCATTCAACGCATTATATATATCAATGAGGACTACGCTTTTACCCGAGGTATAACTAGTCAAACGTAGGAGCACCTAGATTTCGGGTACTGCCTATAACATATACAAAGAACTCTTGGAAGTCGAATTGAACCAATTTAATTTAATGGAATTGAGCTGATGATGATGAAACTTTTCAATGATCAAGATTGAATGGCCTGTAAATTTGACTTTTGCAAAATAACATCTGAATCAATTAACCTAAATTTAGTAAAAAAAATATTTGACTAAATTTAGTTTAGTATTACTAAATGCAAAAGTTCCTGAATAAATAAGTAACAAAATATGTCACAAAAAAAAAAACTCTGTAGCGAGTGAGAGTGAAAAACTACGAGGCAGTTGTTGTTGTTTGATTGCAGGTCGCTAAGTGATCACATATTTTACCGCGGCGACTTTGTTTTTCATCCTGGGAAACGACGAACAAACAGTATACGCGTATTGTTTACATTAGGAGGTAAGTGTCGTGAACTCTACAATAAGATGTTTGTGCAGTTCGACGGGACGAAACATAGCAAATAATATCCACTGATGTAGGTATTAGTCAAATTCACTTTTAGATTTACAAGCGAAATCCTATGTTAGGTTCTTGTATAGATAATTGTTCTATGTTATCCTCGGTGGTCGAATGGTTAGCAATGGCCACTTTGACTCCGAGGTCGCGTGTTCGATTCCCGCACATGGCAAATATTTGTGTGCATGAACATGTCTGTTTGTCTTGGTTTGGGTGTTTACTATGTATAATATGTATGTATGTATTTACAAAAAATAATGAATATAAGTATAATATCAGTTATATAGCATTCAAAGGACAAGTTTTGCTTAGTTTGCGGCTAGATGGCGCTGTGCAATTGGGCCAGGAATATTTATTTATTTATTATTTAATCTTAGCCATTAAAATAGAACTAGATGATTGACCTGAAATTTCATTTATCTATACACACAGCTATAAAAAAGCAAAGGCTAGGGGGCCAACCGCCTGAACTGATGCCGATTCCCAACGAATATTTTGATTCCCAAAATTAAGTGTTACTTTTGATTTACTGACAAATATTTTTAATTTTGCCGGTAGAGATTCATGCTTTCTACCAGCTAAGCTAAACACAATTGTTGCAAATCTAAGCTGTAATTTTAGTTTCGCAAAAATCCGATGGATATCCGCTTCAGTTTAGGCGGTAGGCCCCCAGCTTAGACTGCTAGTCTGCGAAATTTTGTAATTTGGTAGGAATGTTCTATAAGTGAGAACGTATTAAAAATAATTTCTTTTTGTTGGAAGTTGCCGGTGTAAGATAATTTACATAGAGCCTACGCAAAATCCCGTGTAGAACGAACATACCAGCGAACAGGTCGACTGATGATATACTTAGGTAATTATATATTATATAGTTCAACATTGTTCTTGCCGATATGTAAGAGTAGGACCCGTTCTTCGATAAGTTTGGATTCATTTTGTAGGTTTGTAACTACTCTAGTGACAGCATATCTTTATTTAGCTGTTTGGAAATGTACCCTTTAATGCATGCATGCATGTCCCGGAGACATCAAGGTTCCAGAGCGAAAGGATTTCGGAAGAGGAAATACGGGTGAGGTAAGTAATTGCAACAGTTTTAATAGTAGTAGTTGTAATGTATTAACTGCAAGTGTGTAATCACCTAAGTTGATATAAATTATCATCTGATGGTAAATATAATAATGGTGTGAATAGTGACAAATCCTGAAACTCAATACAATAAATCGTAGATTGTAATTGTAAAAAGTACAGCGTTGTGTAATTACTATAAATAATATATAAGGTCGCGATTCGTGCACGGAGCGTGGCGGTGCGCCTCGCGCCGCTCCCGCGGGACGCGCGACGGGCGACGCGCTGTGCAATATTGAGAATATTTTACGTGTAATTTTCTCATGAACGCTCCCTCCCTGGGTGCAGTCACCACCCGCTGCGCTCTCGGCCCGATATGTATGAAATGAATTCTAGTTAGGACATAATTAAAATTAATATTTTTTTATACGTTTTACGAAAATTTATAAATAGAAAAATTTTCTGCAATTATTGCACAGGCAAAATCACATCATAGTTTTACAAGGATTTTCTTATTGTTATTGTTTAATTTATTTTTTCACTTAGCATGCGTACGACCCGCCTGATGGAAAACAGTCATCATTCATATACATATTGTTTAATATTTTACTATTAACATTACAGAATTGATATATTTTATCATGTAATTTATATTAGGCATAGATAAGCTAACCAATGCTTCTCCGTAATAATTTATACCAAATACTTATTTATTATTATTGAAAAGAATAAGTATTATATATAAATAATTGTCTGTTAACAACTATTTTTAATATTTACTAATTTGGTACCAATTTTGGGCAAAATCGATTTCTCCTTAAAATACATAGTAATGCTCGGTTGCTAAAGTACTTGACCTAAGTAGCCTTCTTCTTCTTAGTCGGTACACTCTTGCCAGAGTGGTCGTGGTCGTCATTGTGAATCACGATGAGTGATGACTTTGGTAATACAGCGCCATTCGCCGCGGACTATTCGTAGCTTAGATTGGAAAAAGTTCTAGGTACGTTTTAAGGTTGGACTTGACACCATGAGGTATGGTCACATGACTATGGGGACTACCATTATGAGGAATATGTAAGTATCGCTCACGCAGCTTATGTGATTCAGTAGTGCGCTGATTTGATCAGTTATGTTATTTGCAAATACATATTATGCAAAAACAGCATTGATACACTGCTGTTTGAACTATATGAAAAATGGGCTTCTCAAAAGTGAGCTTCTAAATAGGGCATTTTTTGGGTCTGTTTCTGAATTTGGTAGAAGTTCATATAGAAATAAATGTGTAGTAAACTGCAGTACCTACACTTTTATCGAGCTATTATTTATATTGACGAGCTCGGTGGTCGAATGGTTAGCAATGGCCACTTTGACTCCGAGTTCGCGGGTTCGATCCCAGCACAAGGCAAACATTTGTGTGCATAAACATGTCTGTTTGTCTTGGTCTGGGCGTTTCTATCTATTATAAGTATGTATTTAGAAAAAAAAAAAATAAAGTACATTTATCAGTTGTCTAGTACCCATAACACAAGCTTCGCTTACTTTGGGGCTAGAGGGCGCTGTGTAATTTGTCTGACAGTATTTATTTATTATTTTATTGTGTGTCTCAGTTACGCTCAGTATAGTAACTATACCGTTAGGTATTTTATTCGTTTTTGTATTCAGTTTTGTAGTCTGAATATAACGTTTGAATCGGACAATCGGGTTATCATTCTGTTCATCTCAACCCGTATCCTTCATGGCGACCCTGCCAGGATTCGAACCTGGAATCTTTTGTATAATCCTGGCTGCGTAGAAGACGGTGGGTGTGTATTGATCCTAAACCTGATGTGTACCTGATGTGTAGTGTACCGTAATTTGTGCAACGAAATATAATTATTAAAAGTTTAAGTTTTTAGTATATTGCATTGGAGAAATTACAGAGTAAATTATGTAATGTTTTCCCACTCGCATTCACAATCCCACTTGAGATGTCTCAAGTGGGAATGTAAGTGACCACGATCTTTAGAGCCAAAGCCAACGTCGCCTGCACGTGGTGCACCCTGCCGACTAACGACAGAGGCTTTGGCAAAAGAGATGTATGGCACACCGTATTGCAAGCTTCCTGACTGGGGAAGTACCTCCACCTCACAGTATACATCAGTCAAATAACAATTCTCTTGAGGGTTGTTGTGTTCCTGCGAGTAAGTGAGGTCAAAATACAGGAAGGAGTTGCTGCGTTGGCAGCGCGAGAGCGATGTTTTATGTTGCGAGCATTGATATGGCTCCGGTAACAGCTTCAAATCAGGTCAGTCGTATATCGTTATAAAAAGCCTCATAGGTAACTTAATAATAAGGTAAAGTACTTAAGTGTATTTTATGAATAATGTTTGCTTGTCTTAAATTTTCTTTCGACTCATTTATTAAATTTATGACAAAAAAATTGACAGAAATAAATTGTTTATATTTATCACCATTAAAGACCAAAATTAGTAACAATGTGTCGTTACTACTAAGAAAGAGAAGTATCCACGATTATTGGAAATTTCAGGTTCGTCGTAGAAGAGAAATTGACGCATTTTCACGGCGTCACGTCGCTACAATGCTACGTGCATGCGCTACGTGATGCGTTGCGAAACGTAGGATGTGTAGCAGCGTCTGTGCGAGAGTACATCGAATTTGTACTTTGGTATGGAGTCATGGAATCTATTTGTTTTATGTCCAATGACGTCACACGACTCTACCGTTATGAGGAACGATCACGCAGCGTATGTGATTCTTTTGTGCGCTGAATTGCTCAGCTATGTTAGCTGCATATACGTTGCTGCTAATTAGAGAAGAAAAAGAAAATGATTAATAAGAAGATAAATAAAAGAGAATTGTTGTGACATCTTCAGTTTATCGAGTATTAAAGAGTAGTAGAGGGAGTAGAGGCAATTTTATAGAGAAGCTCGAAGGCGTCAATCACGCAAGTCAAGCAACGTCGACCGAAGCGTGTCCATGGATGGGGTTATTTGTCTGGGTTCCTCCGTGCTGCTTAGAGCACGCTAAGCCGTCAGTCCCGGGTGTTGTCATTAGATGACATTCGTTAAGCCAAGTGAGTCGGCTTGAGAGCACTGACCTCCGCCAACCCGCAGTTGAGCAGCGTGGTGGATTATGCTCTAAAGCCCTTCCATTGACGTGATACCCGTATCCCAGCAGTGGGATGAATAAGGGTTGACGACGATATGCACTAATGTCAGTTTTTATTTTACTTTAAAGATGGGGCTTTTATTTTACTTTATATATCTACTTAGTTAAAAAAAAGAACCGCAACTCTGTCTTTTCTAAAAGTTATTTTTTTTACATCATCATCATCATCATCATCAGGTCATTTTAGTCTCCACTACAGGAGCATGACCCTCTCTCGTTCGTCACAGATAGGAGGATTTGGCCTACACTCTCCACGCTGGCCAGACGGGTTGGGGAGGCCTGATCGATGTTTTACAATGTATTTGTATTTCCCTTAGTCGCCTTGTACGACATCCACGGGAAGAGACGGAGTGGAAGTAGAAGTAGATTCTATTCTAGTCTGCCAGAGAAATTTTCCATAGTTTAGCCGCGAAGTCATATTCACAGTAAATGTAATATTAGTATGAATATGGATGCGCCTATTAGGGCATATCCATATTTCTAAATATTAATTTTAATACCATTAATAATAATTTATAAGACAACATTAAGTGCCAATAAGTATCTACTTACATATATATCAAGTTTATAAAAATAGTTTTAATAAGTTTCCGAGACGTAATTAGGGTAGGTTATGAAAATGGAGTGCTGAGAAATGAATACGTACCTATAGCCATTCATTAAGTGGGTACCTGGATCGTTAATTACGACTTTTTTATTTTCCTCAATGACAAAGGAACTGTCGGCGAAAAGAAAAGTAGACAAGTGTCGTGACACGCACCCCGTGCGAGGAGTGCGGAGCGGGACTCCTCGCCCGCCAATGAGGGGCGCAGGCCGAGCCGGCGGCCGCGGCCATTGGTCTGTCCCGGGGGTGCGCGCCCCGCCCCGTCCTCGAACCTCGCCCTTATTGAATTAGGCTTATCATTCGATTTCGAGTGGGGCGAGCGCGCGGTCCTCCGCGCCTGCAAAAACTATCGCTCGGATCCGATACCATCTGTAATCGGCATAATTCGATATAGTCGCGGCTCATCCAATTATGTGGCTGTGAGCCTTCGCGCGGCGGCTCCTGACACAAGACGCCCGCACCCCGTGCGGCGCGCCGCATTTGCGGCTCCTCCACTTATTTTACAAAATACCCACCGTTTTTCGGAGCACATGGTAGGGTGTGAACTGATTAGATAGCCGAGGCACGCTACCAGCCATGGAGTACGGGTACCTGAGCGGGGCTGGCGGTGGGTTTGAAGGCGGTTGCTTAGGGTCGGGCGGTGGCGAGCTGTCATGGGGCGAGTTGGCGTCCTGTGGGCAGATGTCGCAGGCGGCGTACCGCTACCAGGGCATGAGGTATCAGCCACCACCACCCCAGTGTGCAAGGCCCCAGGATGCAGCCATGAGGAATCACCACATTTTCCCACCAGCTATGAATTTACAACGTAAGTCATATTTGATATTTTTTTTTATATTTCTTTGATTAATTTATTATCCGACGGAAACAATGCCGACACAGTCTTAAATTGTTACATCGTTACCATAAGTTAATAATACTCGTACTTATTTAATATGTAATCGCAAAGCATTACATATATTAAATAAAGTAAACAAATAAAACCTTCCGTAGCGCGATGCTACGAACCGTAGCCTCGTGCCGTAGCGTGGCTGCTACAAAGAGAGCGGCGGCGTTTATAAAGTATGTACTAAGATCAATACGATTTGATTAACCACTTATTTCAAAAAAGTTTCTGGTGATATTCAGAATTTTGTTTATCTTAACAAAATATTTTTTCTATTTTTCTATTCAAAAAATATTGTTACCTTACAGAAGCTTATATTGATAAATAAACAAGCGGCCTACTTAGAAACGAAAATTCTAAGGTTCGGGGAAAAGTTCAAATTTTTCCTAGTAAATGATGATGAACATAGATTATATGTTAGGTCTCCGTTCGGCTCAGACGGAGACCTGACGAAGTCTGCCAAAGTTTCAAATATTCATTTAGGTGTAGGCCCTTGAATCCGCAATATATGTGTTTTGGTTTTGAACCGGTTTGGGTTGGGTTTGGTTGAGGAAGTTTTGTATTTTTGATGATTATTATATAATTTATAAATTAAAATTGAAACAAAAGTAAGACAAAAAATAGAGTCTCAAGCTAGGGTTTGGTGACATGATTAGGTGAATGATTCTTGTACTATTTTTATATTTAACTAGCTGCCCGCCCCGGCTTCGCACGCGTAAAAAGTGGTGTTTTCTCTTGCAATTTTTTTCATTTTTCTCTCCGTAATAACCATCCTCGTACTTCAAGGAATATTCTAAAAAAAGAATTAGCGAAATCGGTTCAGCTGTTCTCGAGATTAGCGCTTAGCAACAAAATCAGCGATTCATTTTTATATTATAGATTACTTTTGCCCGTGGCTCCACTCGCACAGGTGTTGGTTTGCCACGGCTTATAATTTTAGCTTGAAACAATACAAATATTCCAATAAATTCCAGCCCCAAGGGAACTAGAACAAATAATAACAACGTAAGCAACGCTTTTTACCATTATAATATAATTTATCATATATTGATAAAATATATTCATATGTGAACTCTCTATAGTAATTTACAGTTACGGAAATAAAGCAACTTTAAAACAAACATTTAAATACTGTAAATCTTTATATACTATCGCGTTCTAGTGATATAATTATATATTACTAGCTCCTACCCGCGGCTTTGCCCGCGTTTACTTTTTTTTTTAATAAAAAGTATCATATGACCTTTGAGAATATATGTACAACGTTTCATGATGATCTGTTGAGTGGTTTCGCCGTGAAAGCGTTACAAACAAACTCACATTTATATTATTAGTACGGATGTTTATTTTCTTTATGATGTGATGATACAAAAGGTATATTTGGTGGTTGTTTCGTAGATGCCTTATTGAGGTTACCAGTTAGGTATAATAAATTTCATAGTTCGATCGAAATTTGGCACTGCTTTTTTTATATATAAGACCGGGTATACGAGATATATATATATTTATGCCACACTACAATTTAAAGCATACAGGAGAAGTGTCAAGGACGAGTATAAAATCCTTTTGAGGGTATCAAACTCGCTGCTGAGGCTGGAATCATACAGAAATACATTCTTTCATATTTTTTTTGTGTCTGTCTGTCTGTTCATCGCATCACGCTAAAACTACTGAACGGATTTTGATGAAACACGCTGATAAATTATGTCCCAGTTGAAGATCTTTTATAGTTTATATCCCGGGTCAACCGTAACCTAAATGGTTACTGTTATGTCACGGTGTTTGTGGTCGCACTCCTGCGAAACGCTTCGACCGATTTTTATGATATTTTTTATGTATGTTTGTTATGTATGAATAATAAATAACAAATTACATACGGCCACCTAGTCCCAAATTAAGCGAAGCTTGTACTATGGGTACTAGATAACTGATATTATACTTAAATACATTTTTTTATAAATACATACATATAATACATAGTAAACACCCAGGCCAAGAAAAACTCATATGTTCATGCACACAAATATTTGTCTTGTACGGGGATCGAACCCGCGACCTCGGAGTCAAAGTGGCCATTGCTAACCATTCGACCACTGAGCACGTCATAATGTGAATAGGTCGTAAAGTATATTTCAGTAATTTATATGGTAAAACAAGCTTGCCGGGACAGCTACGTAGTACATTTATAAATATATGATATTAAAGCAGTTCCTATGGGGTAACAATAAAACTAAATGACCGAGACTTGATAGATTTATATGCAATCATTTTCGAGTTGTTCGTTATCTAGTAGAAAATGTCATAAAATAGGTTTTCATATCCCGGTAGTGGTAGTAGATATTTTCATATCCTAATGAAACTTTTGACGAATTGCTAGGTTCCTGCCAAAAACTCCATTAAAATGTGGGTTTTCGATTGAACACAAATATTCGTCTTGTGCGGGGTCGACCCTTTGGCCACTTTGACCCGCGACCTAGGAGTCAAAGCCATTCGATCACTAGGCTCCTCATTGTATTGTACATGTATATCGTTGGGCCTTACCGGTATAGAGTCAAGGTCGGCATTGGCTGTAAGCCTAGATATAACGAAGGCGTCCAATGAGGCTGGCACCGAAGTCATTTATAATTTGGCAAATGGCTTTTTGCTTGGTAGATGGCAGAACCTGGTGTTTATAGCAGTTGCTGCAATAGCATGGACATTAATGCTGGTGTTCCACAGGGATCTGTGCCGTACTCGACGCTGTTTCGCTTCAATGACAAGTTATGTGGATGGCATTCATTGATATTGGGGTGACAGCACCAGCTGCACTTTTTACTTGGGTCGCTCTAATATTGCTTGGTCCCAAATGGAGGAAAGCAGCGATGTTAGAGAGCATCCCCCTTACCACCATCTCTTATTGCAATTCAATAACTGAATAGATTGCGTATTCACACCAATGAATAAGCGACTTTATTTCAACTCAAATAGAGTTCTAATATTGCTTGGTCCCAAATGGAGGAAAGCAGCGGTGTTAGCGATCATCCCCCTTACCACCATCTCTTATTGCAATTCAATAACTGAATAGATTGCGTATTCATACCAATGAATAAGCGACTTTATTTCAACTCAAATAGAGTCGCTTATTTATTGGTATGAATAAGCAATCTATTCAGTTATTGAATCGCAATTAGAGATGGTGGTAAGGGGGCAGTAATCTAACTAGAGTATCCGAATGGGGGTAGCTGGACTTGGTACAATTTAACCCCACCATGACACACAGGGCTCCGTTTACAGTAGCTTCAAAATTCTGGAAACCACTACTAAGATTACTAACGTTAAGAGTATTTTGAGCTCTGAGAATTGTAGACAATTCCAAGCTTCAGGAAGGTTCCTTAGACATCTGAATTTTAAAAAGATGTATCCAACCGATATTTACTCGTTGATTTTTATTATAGATTATAATGAATGTTCAGACATCAAACTAGGATACTATATGTATTTTAATATCATCTCACATATAAAAGAAGAAACTAATCGATCAACTGAGAACAACGCTGGAAACAGAAGGATGTAATTTTGCACAAATGTTCATTAAATGACGTGTGATATTTATGTAACGTCCACTAAGAAGATATTTCTGAAAATTAATTATTAGTAGATAGTTGAAAGTTTATATTATTATGAAACTTGGTCTATTTTGAAGTTAGGAAATAATGAAAAAATATAATTTGAGCTCATGGTTTAAAACAAAAGTATGACTGGTAAAAAAACATTCCTCGAAGGGGTAATTTGTTGTTGCTCCGCAATTATGAATTGTTATTGAAATAGAGGGTGAAAGTTTATATTTCTCATTTTTGAAGTTATACATTTAAAAAACATTTAAAAAAATATTTTTACGATGTTATTAGATAGCCATATAATAAAGGCTAAACTGGAAATTATAAATCGCCATTTTGGACAACCGCCATTTTGTAATAAACGTGGCAGCATTAAGTAATCATGCATTGTTACGAGGACCCTTTCTGATGACCTCACTCACTGGCAGGAACACAACAATCCTTAAGGGAATTGTTATTTGGCTGCGGTATTCTGTGAGGTGGAGGTACATTCCCTAATCGAGTAGTTTACCTCTCTTTACAACAGAGCTTCGTTGGTCAGTCAGCAGGGTGCACCGCGTGCAGGTGAAGTTGGCATTGGTCCAAAGATGTTGATGAACCACTTACACTGAGACACTTCTGTGTGTCCGATAGTTTTTAGGCTAAATTTAACTTGCAAGATTTAATTACAGACATCGCGTTAACTAGATAAAACATGGAAAAATTAATATTAGGGTTATGGTTTAAGACAATAGTTTGCTTTATCGGTTTTTTTAATACAAAATCTTCCTTTAAAGGAGAATAATAGGGGACAAGATAAAGCTTGTATGAAATTCCGTCATTTATAATATGAAATAATTTCATAAAAATAAAGTTTATTAAAAATTCTCACGGGATAACGGCATATGATAATTAGTATCACTGGGCTGTTTTCACATTTAGCCACTTGATTGGAGCCATTGTGTGTGTCTTAACGCAACGGAATATGATAGCCCCGAGTGACGCTTGGGTAGGTCTGCTAGTATAAGTCAATAATTTAATATCAGCATTCAGTATTCCTGTTGGACAATTTTAAGTATGAGGATTATAAATACTTTTGAAAATGAAAAATTCACCCACGTCACTTCATTGAACCCACGACCTCTTGATGACCGGTCGAGTGCTCTTCCAACTGAGCTACCAGAAAGTTTGTGTTGGTGACGAATTTTTGCATTTTATATTATACTGCGTGAGTCACAGTGTGACGCCATCTACCTATTAAGTAATTACACTACTAAACAAGGCATAGCAAACCATCGTTGCAGATGAAATTCGGCTATTTTTTTATAACACCAAGCTTATTAAATTAATATTATTTTTAAATAGTTGAAGAGTTGGAAGAGCACTCGACCGGTCATCGAGAGGTCGTGGGTTCAAAGGGGAGGTGAATTTTTCATTTTCAAAAACATTTATGATATTCTGGCAAGTGGGCCGCAACAACTATTTAAAAATAATAATAAGTCTGAAGATATCATGAACTTGCCAAAGCAAAGGGCTTCTAGGATGTTAGTAGCCAATGACAAGAAATTCAAGAGTTTTTGAATCAGCCTTTCTTTATTATTGTAATTACTCTGATCCTGCCACGTTCCAATAATCTCAGATATAAACCAACCGTGATTGATTGAAGTTATTTAACGTTGACTAAGCATGTATCGATTAAGTTGCCACGTAGGGCAATAGTAAGTTTTCAATGGTCAATTTCGTAAGCTAACATAAATTATTGCACTAACAGAGTTCTGGCTCGCATGAAGAAGTCAGATGGCTCACTCGCAGGAGTCAGGCCTCTGTTAGTTAACTTTAGTCTCTTCAGCGGTACCGTACTGACCAAATGTATATCGAAGTGTTGAGAAGTATTACGAAAATGCTACTATATCGGTATGTTTCAGAATCAATGTGTAAAATCTTGCCAGTTCACAGGGGCATAAATAAAAATTGTTAACCTCTGCCTCACCACAGTTACATTTAGGTCGGGGACTCTGTTCTATTGGTTGAAGGTATTGTCGAATATGATAACCTGGGGTCAAGTAATCAATCCATTTAGGTAAGCCCATCTTCAAGAAGAGGTCTCTTGTCTGCAATATTTTGTAAAAATGCGTGATCGTGATAAAATACTTAAATTGTTCAACCCTATTGTTAAGGTACTTGAAACATTGCTGTCTGAAGCGGGAAACTGTTACCAAAGGATGTATCTGTTGTTTCAATCGGTAAGAGATAGATTAAAAAAGTGGTTAAAACTCGCTCACCCTATTGCACAGCTTTTAACTGGGCAGTTTTAAGGCTAAACACTTTTCATCACTCTTATGCGTTTTCGTCACTTTTATGCGAATATACTGTAAATCAGGAATTTGAACAAACACCACACCGTGTTCTCTGGAAGTTATGATATTTGGCGGCGGGAGTGGGATGACATGGTGAATTAAGCATAAAGAGAGAATTACCAAGCATTTAGATGAATTTGGAATGTATGTGCTAGGGAACAACTCACTGTTTAAGGTATCCAATCATCATCATCATCATCCGGTCATTTTAGTCTCCACTACAGGAGCACGACCCTCTCTCGTCCGTCCCAGACGGAAGGAGGACTTGGCCTACACTCCCCACGCTGGCTAGACGGGTTGGGGACGCCTGATGGATGTTTGCTCATGTATTTCCCTTAGTCGCTTTGTACGACATCCACGGGATGAGACCGAGTGATTCTATTCTAGTCTGCCGGAAACCACACGGCCAATCACTATTGTATAAATCGACGGTCCCTACGTATAAAGCGACATGTCAAAAATGGCAATTTTTTTTATTGCATAAATTGCTATAGATTGCCCGTAAAAAACATTTTCTTTTTTATTTTAGTGATTGTATATAATCAAAAAGTAAGAAATTAACTCATTTGTCCAATAATAATATTCTTTAATTACTATATCGTAGTATAAGCAGACATGTCTGAAATGACATGTCGCTTTATACGTAGGGACCGTCGAAATATTTAAAATATGCTCAGATTTTTAATGCCTTACTTCCATATTGCTGTCTAACAAATTACCAAGGGGGAAAGTCCAAAAGCTTCCTACTCAAACTAATTTCTTCTGATTGAATTCGTTGTGAGTTCCAAGGCTGGCATAATTTGGTAGTTGTCGCTGTTAATCATGGCTTCACAGGAGAGACAGTGGTCGAAAGGTGTGGTGAGCCGAGTGAGTGAGAAGTCGCTTACGGGATGGAGGCTCACCATCAAACACTCATCAAACCAATTTTTATGACCAGTGTTTCGATAAGTGAGAAAGATTTATGTCTCAAGAAGAAAGTGTTTGACCAGCATATGTTGCCGGTAATGGCTTAGGGTACAGAGACATTTTTATACCACTAACATTGGAAAACAAGCATATGGCCCCGTAAGTATACGGAAAGTATACGTAAGTAAGCATACGGAAACTCGTTAATAATATAGCATAGTTTCTTTCGGAAAAATGTGAAAAACTACTAGTAGTTCAAATGATACCCCATTTGAACTACTAGTAGTATATAGTAGTAGCTTCAATTGGAAATTTCGACCCCCTATAAAAAAATATAGACCCCCATTTTTTAAGATTTAATTACAAATGTATAGTTTTGAGATTTATTCTTATACTTGTAGTCTATAACGATGTTACTTGCCTAATTTCATAGTTCTAGGTCAACGGGAAGTCCTCTATGAGTTTGATTCCCTTAACTATGTGTCGAAATATGCGTTTTTTGCTGAATAAACGGCGGTATCTTTTTTTTACGTAAACTTAGCAGTTTGATTTTTTTACAACTTCATGGGACCATAGACCTGAGTATACAGTTCAAATTTCAGCTTGATACCTCGATGCATTCACGACATAGAGGGTCTTGACAGACAGACAGACAGACCGACGGACAGACAGACAGACGGACAATAAAGTGATCTTATAAGGGTTCCGTTTTTCCTTTTGAGGTACGGAACCCTAAAAATGATAATGGATTAATGTTCATAAAAATATACAGTAAACTTTTATTTTGAATCATGAGTACTTAGGTATATAATTTTTACCAGTTCTCATTTCAAAATTGACCTTATCAATCCTAATTTTAACCCTTTTGGAGGAGAATTTCCTAAACTCCATTCTTACTCCACACTTACACAGTATTCATGGTTTGTTTATGAAAAAAACCGAGTTTCACTCCGCTTTATTTGCGTCATCATGTCAACTGACGTGTAGTGCCTTTGGTCAACGAATTCGGTTCGGTAGGTTTTGAGCGTTTGCATCTTCGATCAAGTATAAACTGATCGAAGGTTTGCATTGAGCTATTGGCGTTAACGTGAAAATAAATATTGTGTGTTTATACGAACATCGCTGGTTCGATTTTGATGAAACTTTGCAGATTAGTAGTAGGTCATGTACATAAATGCACACGTTCATGTAGGATTGTAATCGATTTAATAGTTTTTGACATATCTAAGATCGATTTGAAAAATAATCTCGAGATCGCGTTCGTGTCTCAGTTCTTCGTAAACGACTACTTATTTGAAATCGTTAAAGCAGATGGCAAGATAATCGTGGCATATATACATATTTTCTACTTTTTCTTATAGACAGCCTGATCGTTTTAGTTTAGTCGTTCTGTTCCACAGTCGTAAGCCATTGAAAACTATATAATGTTGTACAAGCAAGAACCTCAGGTGCTGATTAGAAACTGATTTTGAATAGAAATATAAATACTGCATTTACTTGACATTTTTAAATACCTTTAATAATAGTTAGACCCTAGAAATGTTACCACCTCAATTTGTCATGTAGCTAAGGTTTATCGAAAGTAATGTTCGACTCTTACGTAAATAAGCAATAAAAGTTATTGCAATTAAATGATGATATTTATGTGCTGGTAACTTTAGTAATAAAGCCGAACGAACTTTGAAAACCAAAGCGAAAAAAGGTGAAATACCTTTCTTAAACTTTATGTTTATTGCTTCTCTTCGTAATAGCAAAGTGAAACCGTTTTCATTTGGTGAACAAGCGGCGGGCCGGGAGGCTGCGACGACGAACATCACGAAACAAAGAGTAGTGCGCTGGGCGGGGCGGGTGCAAGCGGGCCGGGGAGTTCTCGCCGCGTGAGCGATTGCGCCCCTAATTGGCAGCGGCGTCCGCGAGAATCTTAAGGGGAGGACAACGAAGCCCGAGCGAGCCTTCTTCGCATCTTGTGGCGGCTCTCGGCTTCTCGGACGCCCGCCCGCACGGGAGCCTGCAACCCTCCCCGCGACGCCCACGCAACACAATAACTCACCTCGGGCGGCAACTCTCACGTAATCTCGAGTAAGACCGGATTATGCCCGTTAATCATGCGGAAATTAATTACAACTTTGTATATTAATTGTAGTACAATTACAAGAATTACACAGACATTGGTTATATTTGAAGAAATTTACTATACGAATGTACTAAATTTTACTGATATTTACAACAATTCAAAAGTTCGCATTTAGTAATGAATATCCAAATGAATACTCATGTAATAAAACGTATTTAAGCATTCATATCCAGTTGAATAAAAGCTTTTACATTCAACGAAATGTCATATTTTTCCTTAAAGCAAACATTGTTTGTTCTCCCCAAAAATACACAAGATTTTACCCATTACATGGAGGGAAAACAGTTCGGTATCCTAACCCGATATTGCCATTTCTATTCTCATGTCGCCTTTGTATGCAAGTGGACGGGTTAATTCGATTTGGTGCTAGGACGGAGGGCAATATTTTATCGCATCATGTGATCTATTCTGTCCCAGTATAGTATAGTAGAGTGGGCTATAAAAAAGGCAATATCTCACAGTTGAGCTGCGCCGGGAGCCGCGATCGTAACTTCCACAATGTTACTGCGGCACACTCGACAAGGGAACCGACTTTTATTTTTACGAAAGAAATTATTGTTTTCTTTCAAAGGTGAACATTGTAAGAAGCGAAAATGGCTTTGAGTCTCGTCTAGACAGAATTTATTGTTTGTAGTCGCGATAGCCATAGTAATTGAGAATGTCTATATTTGATTTATAAGTTTGTGGTTTAAAGTAAATGTAACTGATATTTTTTAAGTAATATGACGTACCATTTATTTTATTTATATTTTTTTTTCTGTAGCAATATTTTTTTTATATTACGACAAATGTCAGACAAGCATACAACCCCCCTGATGTGAAGCGGTTTTAGTAGCCATATAAAGGCTCGCGACATGAAATATAAATCGCGCGCCGCCACTCTAGCGGCCCACGCAGCCACACTTTCCTTCCTGGTAACCTCACTCACTCACTCACAGGAACACGAAAATCCTCAAGGGAATTGTTATTTGACTGCGGTATTCTGTGAGGTGGAGGTACATCCTCAGTCAGGCAGCTGACAAACTGCTCTACCTCTCTTTTGCCAGGACTTCTTTGGCTAGTCGGCAAAAGGCGCCACATGCAGGTTATGCTGGATTTAGCTCTAAAGTTGGACACAACAACAAATATGGTCAAATATTATGGGAAATAACTGGGATTTAGTTATGCAACGGCTTGACAAATTCGATACTTCACAATATAATAGGGTCTCTACTGCCGAAGTTAAAACCGATGTCGAACGAATATTCTGATTCCAAAAATAGGTTTTACTTAATGACATACATCTTCAGCTTAGACGGTAGAGTTATAGTCTCTTCCAGCTAAGCTTAAACCAAATTACCACCAATCAAAGCTGAAGTTTTATGTTTTCGCAATTAAAAAATCTAATGGTAATCGGCTTCAGCCCTACCGCCGACGCTGTAACCGATTACCATCGGATTTTTTGATTCCTAAAATTTGTCTTAGGTTAATGTTATTGACAAACATCTTCAGCTTAGGTTGATTGGTAGAGCTCTAGGGTTTCTACCAGCAGAGCTATTCATAATTACCAACATTCTACATAGTATTTTTTTTTTGATAGCGAAAACCAAAATTCCACTTACATTTATTGTAAGTGGAATTTTGGTTTTCGTACTTGTTCAGTTGGTGTTGTTAGTTGTTGTGTTCAGCACTGGAGCTCTACCGACTAAGTTGAAGATGTTTGTCAATCAACAGGGTCCAGGCCAACGCTGGCTTGTCTGCAGGACTGGCGTCAGCATTACTGGCTTCGTATAAACTCTGCTTAACTTAAAAATAAGACCTATTTTTCGAATCAAGATATTTGTATAGAGGTAGGGTTCTCCCTCTATTTTACTGCTAAAAGAGACTAGACTAGAGGCTCAGCGTATTAATTTCCAGAATTTGGAGCCAGGTTTATCACGGCCGAAAGTTATCTATTAAAAGAAGAAAAGTATAGATGTCTTCATGTGTTAATCAACTGTATTCTATTATATTGCCGCAAAGTTTTTTGGCTTCAGCTTCGGCGGTAGGTCTGGTTGTATTATCTTTATGATTACCTCCAGCCGTTATGGCCGCCATCGGCTTGACACCGATGATGCCCATACAAAACCGATATGTTTGTGATTTACTGCTACCATTACGCAAATTTACTCACATGTTTATTTGCAATATAAAAGATTATTGCCGTTATGCATTACTTCAACATTTTTATACCCTTTTTTATGGCAACGTCGTAGAAACCTTAAGTCTTAAAATTTTATTATTGGACTAATATTTACATAGGTATACAGACGTTTTTTTAATTGATTTATTTATTTAAACTTTATTGACCACAAAATTACATAAGTTTACAAAAGGTGGACTTACCGCTAAAAGTATTCTCTACTAGTCAAACTTTGGGAATATCAGAAATATACACGAATGCGGTTCTAAAGTAGATAAAAATAAAACAGGGTCTATAAAATATTTTTTTTATTGATGTTTTAAATTTTTATACGCAATTACACAATTTCTTACAAAAAAATATTTATCATCATCATAAATCAGTAAATTGAATTAGTAAAAAATATATAGTTATCGAAATAACTTATTGTTAATAATAAATTACAAATATTTCATAGTTGTACTATTGATTCTTTATTGATTTACCGCAGCGCCATAGATCGAACGAGTTCGCCATGACAGACCACTGTGTACTACAAAATAATATTCTACAAAATATATTTAGGCTTGACTTGACTTGACAAGTACAATATGTAATTTATTTGTAAAAGTAGTAATAAATATATATTAAATTATTGGTAAAAGAGAGGTAGGGTTCTCCCTTTCTTTTACTACTAAAAGAGACTAGGGGCTCAGCGTATTAATTTCCTGACTTTGGAGCCAGGTTTGTCACTGCCAGGAAAAAGTTAGCTATTAAAATAAAACCGGCGAAGTGCGAGTCGGACTCGCGCACGAAGGTTTCCGTACCATTATCTATAAAAACGGCAAAAAATCACGTTTGTTGTATGGGCGCCCCCCTTAAATATTTGTTTTATTTTTGTTTAATTATTTATTTATAAAGTGAATAAATAACTAAATATTATGTGAGTATTTCAAGTGTCCACCTATTACCGTTATCAATTGCGAGCAAAAACGAGCAAAAAAATTACGTTTGTTGTATGGGAGCCCCCTCAAATATTTATTTTATTCTGTATTTTAGTATTTGTTGTTATAGCGGCAACAGAAATACATCATCTGTGAAAATTTCAACTGTCTAACTATCACGGTTCATGAGATACGGACGGACGGACGGACGGACAGCGGAGCCTTAGTAATAGGGTTCCTTTTTACCCTTTGGGTATGGAATCCTAAAAAGAAAAATAAAGATATGGATGCATTCATGTGTTAATCAATTGTTATTCTACATATGTAGACGTAGAAAATTTTAAGTTAAAAATTTTCTACGTCTACGTCGTAGAAAATTTTAAGTTAAAAATTTTCTACGTCTGACTGGCTAAAATGGGTACGTCACCTAAATGTAAAAGAAGTAGAGTACGTCAGTAGAAGGGCCTTCATTAATCTAAAGAGTTGAACCCTTCCGTGGTTGCGAGCGTACGGGCGCAGCAATATGCCGCGATGACGCGCCGACATAGCTTGCATTATGGATGCCGGCGAACTTCCCGCGTGACGCGAGAAAAATGAACCACCGCTCGCTCAGATGGATTGCGATACAATTTACTGCGCGGATTCCGCATGTCGAAAGCAGTTGCGAAAGGATTTGTTTTCTTTGAATTGATTTCACACTGTTTTCAAACACACTTACCTCCGTAAGTATATTTCTGTTAAAACTTTTGAAAAAATTTATATGAGATGCAAAGAAAGTCAATTAGTACATATAATATTGACATATTATTGATTGACGTAATAACGCTATTTTGAATGTCTTTTATTTTTCAATACTTTAATGAATGCCCCTCAAAAGCAGAGCATTTCAGATAAGTCCTTAGCGCCCTTCAAGCAGTCTCGCCGTCTAGTAATTAACAGGAGCCTCCGCGGAGCTGGGTAGGGAGGAGTGTCTGTAGAAGTTCGAGGGAGGGGCGTTGGGGTGCGGAGGTCACGGATCATATCACCTGTGAATTAATCGGTCTCTGACGATTAATTAGCGCCACGTGTTCGCGTAAGCGTCTTATGTACGCACGTGACTCCTGAGGTGTATGAACTGTTTATGTGTTCATGATTCCCGAGAATGTGGTTAATTAAATTATCTGTTCTATCAACCACTACTATCAGCATTAAGTGCTGTTTTATTAATGTTGATAGTAATGGTTTACAACATAAATTCGGAAATAATACTCTGAATTTTTATCGACAGATTTGGTACTCACCCTAACGAATAAAACGTAAAGCTCGCAATAACAATGAGCGGTCCCGCATGACCCACGAACTGCAAACCCAAATTAAACATCTTATGAACAGAAACATCTTGGCAAGATCCTCTTCATTAGGTCCCGCAAATTGCGAGGGGGTGGAGTGGAAGGCGCGGGGGCAGTGACACGACAAGGCCCTCGCCGCCCCGCGTCCCTCGCAGCCTCTATTAATAATGCAAATGAGACCGCAGCTCGGCCAAGAAGCGAGTCTCGATTAATTCCGGTTCATTTGAGGTAATTGTCGCTGTGCGCGTGCGGTCTGCGGTCCGCTGCGGCCCATTGCCGCACGTCCACGCCTCTAATTCCTAATGCTTGTTATGGCTGCGTGGGACTTTGTTTGTAACCGCTCTAGATTAACAGATTTAGTTCTAATGACGACATACGAGTAGTTAGAACACATCACATTCCTTCTCGGTTTTTGGAAAAGCCGAAGTCGTTACATTGACATTTTAATTTAATTTATCTAACATTAACTTTTTGTGACTAAATTACAGTCGTAACATGGAATATTTGAATCCTATTCAGATAATAAATCATGTCTCGTATAAAACCTTGGTTAACTTTTTTGTTTCGCGATAAAAATGTAATAACAATAAATACATAATGCTCGGTCACACAGCATTAGTTTTTTTTTAAGTCTAATACATGCTCGTGAATGCGATCAATTTCTTAATCTATGATGTGATTTAAAAATGTAGTCTTATGAAGTTATGAAATATTTCCTACGTAATTATGCTTCCAAAAATGGCTTAATTTTACAATACAGTCATACTTTATGACCGACCACATTAAGATATAAAGCACTTATAATGGAAATAAAAAAGCGTCACGTAGAAGCGGGCTACGGCGTAGCGCCAGGCTACGATCGATACATAAGTCACGCGACAAGCCAAAGCTAAAGCTACGAGAGTTTTTCCGCCTCGTTCTACGAGTATGCAAGTCCGTACTCTTCCGGTTTCATGTTGTATACATCTTGCTGTAGATAATGCGGCCAAAGTAGGTTGCAAGCAGTACCAGACTGTCTCACGAACTTTTCCAACGTGGCTCGAGTTCAACAACAAGGAAAGAAAACTGACATTTAGTCTTATTTATATGTATGTGGATTCATACAATGAAAATAATATTTAGGTTAACATTTTAGCTATAAAAAGACCACTAATGTACTCGGCGGCTATTTCAAATGTTCAGAAGTATATGCAACTAAAACATTTATTATAGATCTCACATTTTTGTTATTCCTCTAAAAGTGGTCTGATTATTATTTCGAAAAAAATGATTAAGTTGACATAATTGTTGAAAAATGATTAAGTTGACATAATGTTGGGGTGTAAGTGGTTCCTCAACATCTATGAACCAAAGCCAACTTCACCTCCACGCGGTGCACCCTGCTGACTGACAAACGAAGCTCTGGCGAAAAGAGAGGTAGGGAGCGTAATTGTAAGCTACCCGACTGGGGAATGTACCTCCACCTCACAGAATACCGCAGCCAAATAACAATTCCCTTGAGGCTTGTTGTGTTTCTGCGAGTGAGTGAGGTCACCAGAAATGAAGGAGATGCTGCATTGGCAGCGGGGGTGGCGGCGCGCGAGCGATATTTTATGTTGCGAGCGTTAATATGGCTACGGTAACCGCTTCACATCAGGCGGGCCGTATGCTTGTCTGCCACACGACGTAGTATAAAAAAAAAAAAAAAAAAAACAATAATTGTACTTATGTGAATGATATATGATTTTTTTAAATTATACATTGTACTAGAAAGAGTAATCGCAAAATTACTACTTTGCAAACCTAGGTTCATTTGCTGTGACGATAGAGATTAACTGGAGAATACTGTAACGAAAAAAATATTATATTCCCACAAAACCAACAAACGCGGACGAATTATCAGATAATCAGATGGTCTATGGTTTTAATAATATTACAGATGGTCTATGCTATGGTCTTGGTCTGGGTGTTTTCTATGTACTGTATACATACATGTATGTATTTATAAAAAAAAAAAACATCAGTTATCTAGTACCCATAGTACAAGCTTTGCTTAGTTTGTGACTACATGGCACTGTGTAATTTGTCCAGGAACATTTATTTATTTATTTAAAACATTTTGTACATAGCATGTGAGTACGTTTTTCAGCTTTACCAGAATGGTGCGAACGTTGTATATAGCATTCGTAGCACTATTTGTTTGTTTGTAAAACTTTATTGTAGACAAATATATAAAACAGAAGCGTATATATATGCTCGTGTGCAGCTGCCAACGCAGCATCTCCTTCCTTCCCGGTGACCTCACTCATTCGCAGGAACACAATAACTCTCAAGGGAATTGTTATTTGGCTGCGGTATTCTGCTCCTTTCACCATATTTAAGTATAAAAAACTACATACGACGACTTTTGACTTGAAAATTTAATAAATAGAGTGCAAAAATGGCTACTCATGCAATGGTGTTTCTTTAGTAACTATCAATTACATTTTTGTTTTTTAAATACGTGTGCATTCTTTTAATTAAATATTTAACAAATTTATAGTTAGATTAAGATAATATAGACTGTTTTTTCGTGTCAGTCTTTTTTACACTAAAAGAAAGTCTTTCACTAACTGAATAAAACGTAGGTACAATCTGGTCGGAGGCTATTTATATCGTAGATATGTTGATAAGCGAGGGCGCGACTACGGCGAGAGGGGAGACGAAAATGGCCGCTGTGTGCGCACAGCCTGCTCACTTCTTTTGTATTCCTTTTATGTTGAAGATAATACGTATAGGTATCATGAATCAGTTCGTTGCAGCTCTGTTTAAGATTTTTTATTTGTTACCAAATCAGTTAGACTGTAATTATCACAGATTTTTTTCCTATGTCAACATAATCATTCATAATAATAACTTTTATATCTCAAAGAGTGTTTTTATATCTCAATTAAGTACCGTCGGTTCCCTTAGATAATTGACTACTAAAATTTTTTTGCTCGTTTTTGCTCAATATTGATAACGGCAACAGGTAGACGCTTGAAATATTCACAGAATTATTAGTTATATATTCACTTTAAAAATAAATAATTAAGTTTAATCTCTTTAATTAATTAAAGGGGCTCCCATACAACAAACGTGACTTTTTTTGCCGTTTTTTGCGTGATAATGGTACGGAACCCTTCTTGCGCGAGTCCGACTCGCACTTGGTCGTTTTTTTTTTATATGAGAGGAGGGTAAAAGACCAAGGTGTCGTCGATCCGCTGCCAGCCTATACTCCTCCTTTCCCTCTTTCTGGTGACTTCACTTACTCACAGGAACACAACAACCCTCACGGGAATTGTTATTTGGCTGCGGTATTCTGTACGCTATGCCCTACCTGTCTTTTCGCCTGAGCCTCGTTTGTCAGTCAGCATGGTGTACCACATGCAGGTGAGGTTGGCTTTGGTTCAAAGAGAAAATCATTAAAAAAAATCGCAAACATCGTGACACGAGATTTAAAGATTATATGTATTGATTAGTCATATGTATTGATTATATGTACATATTGATTAGTTTTCTTTATTTTACAGCTGGTCTCCCTTACAAAGTATACGGCAGTCACGAAGGGTCGCTGACGGAGAAGCGCAAACAGAGGCGGATTCGCACCACCTTTACGTCAGCACAGCTTAAAGAGTTAGAACGGGCCTTCCAGGAGACGCACTACCCCGACATTTACACCAGGGAAGAAATCGCTATGAAAATCGACCTCACGGAAGCGAGAGTACAGGTAACTAATAATTGATGTTGTGTAAGGCATTTATGCCTTCTTTCCCGCGCGTGTGTAAATACACAGAATTTATTTAAAATGATATATAAAAAAATATGTTTTGTACCATGGTCGGTATGACTTACAACGTACCAGCTTGTGAAAGTACAACTATTCAATAAAAAAACAAAAAATAATTTGTATTTGAAGTGTCAATTTTAGATTGGGAGAATTTCGAGTGACTTACACGAGTATTTTGTAGAAAAAAGTTTCTTACAAATGGTTAGCAATTAGCAAGCATATTCAAAATGCCTGCCTTCAATTTAGCTTTAAGGAATTCACAGATTTTAAACCTGAATCAAGGGACGTAAAGCGTCAGCTTCTCTGAACTTTAGCTTAAAACTATTACATGACTAAATTACTATTGAAAATGATAAGCCCTTTCTTTTCAAGATATTGTACTACAAAGTGAATGTCATTCTAGAGATGACTGACTACTTAGTTCACTGTAATTCAAAAGTAAAACAAAGTAGCTACCTACTTGTAAGAAAAATAATTCAACTGAATTATTTACATCGAGTACCTAGAACTGGTACGCAATAAAAAAAAACATTGCTTTCCCGTGCCGTCCGTCACATTTCCAGAGTCCAATTAGTGTCCAGCAGTAATTCGGCTGCGGCTGACGGGCTGCCTACGTAAAAAAACAAACATTTCGCGGTTAGCTCTAGTTAATTTCATAATATGCGCTCATTTTTATATGAGCCGGGTATACGCGACGTGAGGTCTCGTTGAATGTTTAATGAAATCCAGAATCGGGCGAGTGCCCCGCCCGCCCTATAGTTATCTGATCACGTAAACCTTGGGGCGACCCGCCGCGCCGCACCGCGGTGTCTCCGAGACCTTATCTCATATTCTAGGAGATGACGCCCTTGACGCGACCAGCGCTCTTATTGTTTCCAATAAAACGACTTCACGGATATCTTATGATTCTTCGTTTGGATGTGAAATATCTAATGCGGTGGGTAAGGTCGGCAGTTGGCGTGATGATGGGTCGCCGCGTGATTTTAAGTTGGAGACTCAGGTCTACTCACTAGGTTCGCCTAGGCATTTTCCATTTTACTCGGACCTTTTTTATAAGAAACAGTTTCGACGGTACACTTTTGCTAGACATCCGGTGACGTCTCAATTTATGTCTTATGAACTCAAATAAATTAGCGACTGTCAGTGAAAGTACAAAATATATTTATTTTCAGTCGTAACATATCGGTTTTTGTTGCATCTACACGTCAGAAATATCGTGTTGTTTGCGTAGGTAGGTTACATAAAAACCGTCGTGACAGTACATGGGTGGCACCCTCCCGTGGCCGGGTAGCAGCGGGCGCTCATTACGTTAAAAAGTGTATCGGAATGGCGCGGCCGGGGCACCATAAATATCGCGAGCGGTCGCGTAACTCAACGCGCGCGACTCCTGATAATTAAAACTCGCCAGTAAAATACAAATTCACATGTTCCAATTAAACCCTGCAAATGCATAGCAAGGTTTGTTTTTCATAACTGTTATTTTGATGAAACATGCTAAATAAATATCAAATAAGTAAATAATGTAAACACAATTTACAATTTTACTGACTGTCGCTATCGATTCCTTAAATTTGAGACAGTAAATGTGGACAAATTACACAGAAATTATTGAACAAAGATATTTATCCCTTTTTGACAAAATGGATTGAGTTTTTTATATATTTTCATATCATTCATACTCTTTGAGAAATCGAATTGACAATGGTCTCCCCGTTTGGGCGATCCACTAGTAGGTAAGCAACTGCTACTGTTTTAGTAAAAAGTTTCGTCCATCTTATTGCCTAATAATACGATTATAATAACGTCTTACCGAGGCGAGCAAAGTATTAAAAACTAAAGAGTATCATTATGTATCTCTTTTTTAATCATGGATCAAGCCCAGTCGTTTGATCGGCGTGCGCGGGGATATGGGTCCAACGCGTAGAGGCCGCTTGAGAATGTTAATGTAATGTTGTATACATTGCGTGCGTTGGATCCATATCTCCACTCAGGCCTATCAAATGACCGGGCTTGGCCAGTGATTAAAAAGAGATATATAATAATAATAATAAATACATAATCATAAGTAGTAATGCGTATTATTATCTATTATGTAAAGTACCGTCAACGGTAGATAAAGCTGATCAAATTGTTAATAAAAAACGATAAAAATAATTTTTATAGAGCAATTCAAGATACATAGCTACATAAACGTAATTGAGTGAAAATACCTACGCGTTAGAGCGTGGTTGGTGCGAGGAGGGTTCGACCACACTCGCCTTTCAATTATTAATATTCATTCCCCAAATTTCACTTTGCTGCTTTCGCCATCCGAATGATGGTGAATTTTCTTTGTCGACGGCGGCACAATAATATTATATTGGAGTATTTTGATTTTTTTTAACCTGGAATACATCAGAAACTGATTGAATTGATATATAAACGAGGTAGGTATTGATACAATATATTAGTTATAATATTTAATCTGTGACTATAGTAAAGCACAAAGAGACATGAATGAAATGAAAATTATTTATTCTGTCCGATGTCTATCTGTCTGTTCGTTTAGTAAGAAGACCATTTACCTATGTAAATGGTCTGAACACAGACATGAAATATGGCATGGGTATGCCTTGTTCGTTCAATGCCTATGCCAATAGATATATGTATAATGAATGTATATAATGAATTATGATATAGGTAGTTAGTCCCATGTAAACATTTTGATTAATGTGCAAACACAACCAAATACAGAGAAAGAGATAGGGAGAGAGAGAGAGAGAAGAGGCGGGCCATACAGAGCCACTCAGTGCACAAGACACATTTCGCATTTGAATACCACGCAATTTATTCTGTGACGATAAATTCTTAACCAAAAATAAATATAAACGGAATGACGTGTACTAATTCAACACGCAAATCCTACTCAAATTCATCAGGGGCGGTCAGCAAACACCGCGCTCGCTGGCGTGAGCGTTAAGCAAACGCACAATTTCACGTAAACCGTGCCGGGCTCGCAACAAAAAGTCGGCCACCTGCTCGCCCAGAGCAAAAGGAATCACTTGAAAAATGACCAGCTGCTTTTTAATACACTGTGTATTTTTTCTGTGCCCACGTTGTCATAGGGATAGGGCAATTTAATCCATCAAACGATGCTGCACGGTACCATATAGCTGGCTCGATAAATTTTGTATTACCACACATTGGTTTGATTTTATTTTTTATTCTAGGTACCTATGTGCAGAAAGATAAATTAGATTGTATACATTAATAATATTAGTAAATTGTACTCGTATATCATTAGTCATTGCATATTTTCATCTTAAATGTCCAATCATTTTGTATCACATTTCCATTTGGCTCGATGGCGTAGTTGCGCGGTTTATTCTAATCTATTACGCAAGTTAAGTAACGTCGACCGTAGCCTAGCTATGGATGAGTTTATTTATCTCGAGCTCCTTCGTGCCTCAAAGGGCACGTTGAGCCATCGATCTTGGCTGTTGTCTTTAGATGACAGTCGTTAAGCTGAGTCAGTGGCTTTTGGGCGGCTTGATAACACTGGCCTCCGCCAATCTGAAATTAGTAGAGAGGTAGAATATGCTCTAAACCCATCCCCTATTTCAATTGAGGAGAGACCCGTATCCCAGCAGTGACAGAGCATTGGTTGATGCAATGCAGTCATTTCCATTTCACTTTAAACTAATATTGTTTTTAACTTCTATTTTGGAAAAGTATGTTGCAAAAAGGGACTCTAGGATCACGTAGTTGTTCGTATGTCTGTCTTCTGTCAAGACCCTTTTTTCAGGAATGCATGGAGGTCTCAAATACTTAGCCATCCTTCAGAGCTGTGAAAAAAATCAAATTTCTAAATCAATTCAATCAAAAGATACGAACGTTTATGCCGCATATGAACTGAGCATAGGTTTTTTGATATTTATTTTCTACGCTACGATATGATTTTTTTGTCCAAAGAGGTGCAATTTTTGAAGCAGGATTTAAGAGCCTTAAAGATATTTAAATATATATATTTATATGGCTGCGTTTCTTTGTGAGGTGAACGTACTTCTCCAGGCGGCCTCCATATGCCCTACCTCTTTTTTGTTAGAGCCTCGTTGACTAATCACAATCAATCGCAGGGTACACTACAAGCGAGGACAAGTGAGGTTGGCTTTAGCTGGAAAGCTTAGCTACTCAAACCTCACAAAATTTTAATGGCTAACGTCTCTTGTTCATTGTCAATAGACTAAGTAACTAAAGAAAATGTTATGTCTTGGTCTGGGTGTTTTCTATGCATTATATCTATGTATTTACAAAAAAAAATTGGTTGTCTTTAAGTTGAATTACGGACGAAAATTTTACGTGATAACGTCATAAGAAACATAGGCCGATCGTGCCTCTCTATAGCTTGTTCCGCGCTCTCGCTTGCACGAGATCGTCTCAGGCGGAACATGACAATGACTTATGCTTTTTCCTGCGTGCAGCCAGCGTCCATCGATTTATAAGACGTTATCACGTCAAACAAAAAAATGTATTTAAGTATAGTATCAGTTACCTAGTACCCATAGTATAAGTTGTGCTTAGTTTGGGACTAGATGACAGTGTGTAATTTGTCCAGGAATATTTATTTATTAATTATTTATCGGCAAGTATCATTTTTTAAATCAGTTAACTAGCAAATACTAGAACACATATGAAAATAACATAAGAGCAATGGAGCAACTCGTAACGTAAGAATATACGCAGGGATGCTTCATAACATTGCGTGGCATATTGGTCACTGGCTGTACCTCTCTCATTGTTATTGCAACAAGTGCTGGTCATCTGACACGTGACGCGCCGTGAGGCTCACGAGACCGTGCAATAAAGACAGACGTGCCAGCCGCCGGGAGACGCCAGCAAAATGTCAATCCACCTCTCGATCTTACATATTGAACCGCGCACCGCGGGGAATACGCTGGCTGTGGCTGAACAAAATTGTATCCTCAGATCTCATCTCTAATTGAATTAGATTGTGTGGTTTTCACAATTTCCTTAGCGTCCTCTAGATTAGTATGATTAGGGATAGTATAAGTATTACAAAGTTCGCAACGTTATGGTTATTATTTAATTTAAATAGTTAGATTAGACATTAGACGTGACTGACTCCACATGTATATTGTTCGTTGTCTACTTGACGTTGTAAGATACTTTTACATTGCTTAATTTGGCTTCTTATCGACATCAGATTAATAGACCAATTATTGTTGCTTTTTATATTGATAAATAGCAGCAGGCCCCAGTTTCAAACGAGCAAAACTAATACTCGTATCAACGGCGGGTTGAATTCTGGAGGTTGTGACTTCTTTCACAAATAGGATCACCCTGGTAGTTTTGTTATGTCATAAATTATGCCACATTTCATTCTTAGATAATTCCTCTTTATACAAATGAAAACTTTACCAGGGTCCCTTACGACCTAAGCTGAAGCCGATGCCCATGGGATTTTTCGAATGCAAAAATCAAACTTCAGCTTAAATTATTGGCAATCGTGTTCAGCTTAGTCAGTAAGGCTCCAGAGTTACTACCAGCTAAGCTAAACACAATTACCAATAATCTAAGCAGTAGTTTGTTTTCGCATCCGAAAAATCAGATGGTAACGGGCTTCAGCTTCGGCGGTAGGGCCCCCAGAATCCGTAAAGTAGTTTCTGAGAACAGCTGGAACAAACACAAACTGAACTTTAATTTATAATGTGTAGTGGAGACATGGTATAGTAAATCGATATTGAAAATTATACAAAATATTCATATTTTAGTTATTTTTTACTTTTAATTTCCTTTAATGAACATTCGTTTTTATTTGAGATTTTTATTGGGCAAAAGTCCGATAACATTTCCTACACAAATAAAGAACAAATCTTTACTCCCATTATAATCATTGTTTAAACAAACTAACAGATCATAAGTCCAAAAATTACGTATGTAATAGAAACAAGCGGTATAATTCTATGAGTTTGATAGTCGGCATAGCGCATCCCCCGGCTGAAGGCAGGTGGCGAGCACGCGGCGCCACGCGACTTGCACGCGCGCACTAGTCACTCGCCTGATTAGGCGCACTTGCCACAAGTGTTTGTCACTGCACGACAAATGGGGAATGAAAACAGTTATTGTGTGTTTGAATTGCCACGGCAGGCGGGGTTGAGATGAAACCATAATACAGTTATTGTTGGGATATCGGTAATAGAAAATCACTCATATAATTATGATAACAATAAATGTAAATAATGGTGTATATTGTATTTAAAGATTTTTTTAAACTGTTATATTATCAAAAATATCTTAAAACTACACAATCATCACACATATACATTAGCGAAATTATCACACAAGATTCATATCATTGTTCAAGATATCTATGAATGATATTGTATGAAATGATTGTATTTATTTTTCTTTCATAATATGATTTCCGTTTCTAGTTCTATCCTACATCTCGCTGCTTTAAAATTTTTGCGATCATAATCGAATGTAGTCTTATCATTATACCGTCAGTGATCCTCATACAAAATGATGTATATTATTTATTGATTTATACATACACAATAGGTATTGGTGATCTTATTGGTAAAATTAAGAAATGAATAAATCGATAGGTCTCCGCATATTTTTTATGAAAATAGATGCAACTACAGCTAAGAAATCTTTCCCATATTCTAATTTTCAACTAACCACTCGTATAATTACGAGTATATTGGCAAAATAAAAAGAGGCGACACCCCTTGAATAACAAGAAAATCATTGATTCTCAGACGGCAATATTCTCTAATAGAAAGGTTTTGTGTTAACCCTTAGTTAATCGCGTTGATTGCCGGCGGTTATGGCGAGCGGATCAAGTAATCACTTAACGGTGCGATGTCACTGTGATCTCTCCATAGACAATTATTTTCCGAACAATGACCACGAGGGAGACGGTCCAGCGCTCCAGATCAGATAGCGTGTTCTAAATAATTACATTATAAGAATTAATTTAACAAGCAACGTTGTAAGATATTATTTCCACATCCAGACGTTTTCAGCCGCTTTATTATGGTCATCGGACCATCTAGAAGGAGGGCGTACAACGCTTCGTCGTCCTACGCGCGGCCTCCACTCTTATACCTTCCTCGCCCATCTGTCATCACTTACCTACTCGGCAGATGTCGGCCCATGAGCCCATTGCCACTTCAGCTTGCAAACTTAATTAGTACCAACAAATTATTGAGCTGCTTTGGCAGTGGGAGTAGTAAGTAACTTTTCTTTTGGAACAAACATCTATAAGTTACTACGATTATTTTACATCAGGTGCAATGTATGTTGGTTTTATAATAGGTGCGTGGTTGATAATAGATATGAAATAAAATATTGAATTATGATTAACGCTAAAAGAAATGTTGTAAAATACGGGTATCTTTGACAATTGAACTCATTTCATTATGTTAAATTTATTCAAGTAACAATAAATAAGTTCCATATTTAAGATTATTATCCGGAATTTATTAATGTGTACCTACAAATAAATTAAGGGTTGTCTTAATAGTTTCTTTTACAATTACATTTATATAAATAAATATAACTTACAAATGAAGTAGATAAAAACTGTTGTGACGCCATGAATTGGGATTTTAGTACATTTTAGGGGTGTAAGCAGCTCACCACGATCTTTAGAGCCAAAGCCCTCCGCGGCTGCACGTGGTGCATCCTGCCGACTAGCGAAAGAGGCTCTGTCAAACTGGAATAAATACCACAGAATACCGCACCCCAAATAACAATTATTTGAGGTCACCGAAAAGGAAGAAGTTGCTGCGTTGGCAGCGGGGATGGCGGCCCGCGAGCGATTTTTTTATGTTGCGAGCGTTAATATGGCTACGGCTTCACATCAGACGGACTGTATGCTTGTCTGCGACCCGACGTAGTACAAAAAAAATATTTTTCAATAAAATGGGCATTTACATATGATAAAAATCAAATAATGTGTTTTGAAAGCAAATTATACACAAAAATTTTAATGTTGCACTTAAAACATTGAAGATTAAAAACTGCCATATATCATAATAATGATCAATCACGTACTTCATAACAAGAGCATGAAATTCGCTCGACAATAGGTAGCGAAGGGGGCGTGACATTCGACACGGTGCTAATAAGGACGACATCACTGGACAAGCATGTCGGATCTCACCGTGGGAAGCAGCACTACTATTTGTACTCCCACGGGATGTAGATCTACCGATTATCCCTCTCGATTAACCGATTAACATCTCGATTATATTTTCTCATGAGTTATTGATTCTATGACTGCTGCAGATATGGTACATTATTATATCAAGTTGATGAAAATATAAAAGTAAAGAAATAAATATTTCTGGACAATTTACACAGCGCCATATAGTCTCAAACTAAGCAAAGCTTGTGCTATACTTACATACATTTTTTTAAATACATACATTAATACAAAGAAAACACCCAGACCAATACAAATAGACATGTTCACGCACATACATATTTGTCTTGTGCGGGGATCGAACCCACGACCTCGGAGTCAAAGTGCCCATTGCTAGCCACTCGACCACCGGGCTTGTCACATATACTTAGTAGCATTTACTCTAAGAATATTATTATAATTTTCTTCTGCAACTGATGCTGAAACTAATATGATTACAATGGAATAAATAGGGATGGCAAATTTAAAATGATCTACGACAATCATTGAAAGTGAATTTGTAAGATATAATCCCATATTACATTATTTTTGCATGAAATGCCATCCTTCTTCTTTAGCTATTCACGATAAAGAAGTGCAAATCGTAGCAAGCACTTAAGTGATTAAAAACTGGAGCGAGTGTGCGCGTAGAGGGGCTACGGGCTACGGAGTGTGTTCTACGGAGATCACGCGTTTGTCTAATAGTGGTAGATAGATAAATTTGAAGTAACAAAACTCACACGTAGTAATTGTTAGTTGTACACAAAAAAAGTTAATAACTATTTGGTCATATGCTTATTTGGCATTTGGCGTGGTATAAAAAAAAATCAATATTTTTAAACTTATAAAACAAATGTATTTTTTCCGATAATTATAATATACTCGTATATAATATATTAATACAACTCTTTTTATTTTAACTACTCATTCGGCGGAAACTGAAACCTCGCGATGGTTTTTTTCTAATAAATTTCGAAATCTTAAAAACTATTGTATCGATGTAATCGATTTCTATTGTTTCGTAAACATGTCTGTGTATGAATTATTTACATACCAAGTTTTATCACAATCGGTCTAGCAGTTTGAAAGTAATTGTAATACTTGATTTAGAGATCTGGATCGCTTCACTCACACCATCAGATTTCACTCACATTAAATTGTTTTGAAAAAGAAAAATACTTCTACATTGTGAGTGATTGTAAAATTAAACGTCTCTTAGAATATAACCGTTAATAATTCACAACAGTTAGAGTGCAGATGGCCAGGCAACATATTGCGCAACCAACTCCGTTACTTGTGAAAAAATACTTTTCAACACACTTGCTCATAAAGTGGCTCTAATTTCACCGCAATTAGGCACATGATGACACCTATAATGAAACTGACTTTTTCATTGCTATTATTCACTAGTGACTTATAAAGTTTTTTTTATTGGTTGAGTTGCTTTGTTCTTGAAAAAGTGTCGATACAAAAAATATCAATAGTACAAATAAATTAATGTACCAATTGCTTGCTCATTTCACGCAACTTCGTATTTAAATATATCTATTTAAATACGAAGTTGCAACTTCAATTTGTATGTGTTTAATAAATAAAACTTTTAGTCAAATTTAACTTTTGTTTTCTCTGTAATTAAGAAAACTTTAAATTCCATAAACAGTTAATTTTTGATGTAAACATTGCTATAATTTTCCCCATTATTCCTTTTTTTTATTTGAACAAAAATTAGATTTTTTTGCAAATAATATTTTAACATTTTAAAATGCCCAAAAGATAAAGATCTCCACTTTTTAGAAATAGTTCCCAAGTGAGGGCATCAAAAATACGTCGTCATGGAGAATCTACATCAGAAACTGAAAATCGTCTTGCAAGTCAAAGATTGAAATTTTTGTTAAAACCCGTGCGAAGCCGAGGCGAACCGCTAATATTATAATGAGTGAAGATTTATGTTTATGTATGTGTTTTTGTTTGTAATAGATAAAATAAAAAATTACTGAACCGATTAAAAATTATTTTTCCCATAGAAAGCCATATGGTCAGTGAGTAATATAGGCTATAATTCACTGCCCCTGTACGAAGCCGCGACGTATCACTAGTCAAAAATAAAATTATGTTTTTTTCAAAAGAGTGAAGCAGGCAGTTGCTTGTGCTGGGCGAGAGCCCTTCTTTCTATTTCATTTTAAGAGATGTTTTTCTTATTTTCCCCATTACATTTTAGGATTATACAACTATGGTTCCTTATTGATTAAAAAAAAGAAACTTTATAGTTCCGCCATATCCGTCCATCTGTCTATTAGTTCACGGTTTATCTCAGAAACTATTTGTAGGTACTAGAAAGTAGCAATTTGGGTAACAATTATTTCAAAATTATTTTTTTAAATACTTATAGTATCGAATGCGGGATCTGTTAAAAATCAAACTTTAAGTTGTTAATCCCAATCTTTTATCTCTAATGTCAGAAAATAAAAGCTGAGCATAAAATAGATTTGTTTTCGGGTAATACTTTCACTATCACCCTTTTATAATTTAATAGTATAAATTCTACGTACTTTAGCAAATGCGAATTAAACCCGTAGACTGCAGATACCAGCCGGTATTGTAAAATTTACTTTACTTTATGCTGTATTTTGTTCTCTGCAGTTTTATTCCACATTCTGACGGTAACATCTGATTATACGTTTTTAAACCAACTAAAACATCGCATTGGGCTTCGAATGCTTACCAAAACCTCTGTTTTGGTAAGCATTCGAGTCGTAGAGCGTGTGAAACTTGGATCCTGTGGTCATATTAAAAGGTCCCAAAGGTGACCAAATTTATCTTTCTCCGTTGTGTTTATACAGCCGAATATCTATAAAAGTCATGCGCCTCATAATGCGAGTATAGTTTATTTATGAAATATGTCTGTTTCATTCACTCCATAGGTATTGTGTATTTTTTGTCACTTTCGTCAACCACCCTTTGATAAAGAGCAACTCTCGAGCAATTATTTTTCATTTAGCCTGCTACTTGTTGTGTGGTCCCTGGGGATGCGGGATCAAGTGCAGCTATCGTCCCCGTGAAATGAAACTACAATTTGAATGTGAGAAAATTATTCCTCGGTGTGTCTTGGGACTTGTAATTTGGATTTTCTCATGGTTTTATCTAGAGGGGCAGTTTTATTACAGTTAGCTTCAATATAAAAAATGTACAGAGAAAAATATATTATACGGTTAGTTTTTTTTTGGTAGAATCTGGTATTCATAATTTCTCATCAAGTTTTTTTTATTTCATCTTGGTCTGGTCTTTATCAGATCGTCGGGGGGGGGGGGGGGGGGGGGGGGGGGATCCCCCCATCTTGGGGGGGGGGGGGGAGTCCTAAGCTGCGTTTTCCAATCCGCGGTCTCCATTCCAGAACCTTTCTGTCTGCCCCATCGGCCGTCAGGTCTGTTCTGTTACGAATTAAAGGATAAATTACACAAAGTCAGAACAAGTGACATTATATTTAGGTATTACCCGCGTTTACTTTTTTTTTTTATAAAATGATGATGATCCGATGAGTAGTTTCGGCGTGAAACCGTAAAAAACAAATTCACATTCACATTTATAATATTAGTAGGGATGTTTCAATTCAGTCGTATTCCGTCATAGATTTATAGACGCCTTTCAAGGGTGGCAAACTTGAGATAGAGAATAATATTCTCTATCTCAAGTTTGCCACCACGCTAAATCAAATCTGATCGTATTTAGCTGTCTTATATCTGATTAGCATATTATTATGCTTTCCATAGAATAACCAGCACGTGACGCGAAACAAAAAATGGTGTCAATCGGTCTCATGTCCTTATATAATAATTGCTATTTTTCTAGTGTGAATGCGATATGGAAGCTAACAATTTTCGTTTTCTTTGTCTAAGGATTCAGTACATTTTTATACAACATTGCTGTTTTGACAGGTAATTAAAAGTACTTACTACTAGTTTGACTAAGGTATCAACATCCCTATTACAACAAAAGTTATAGTATTTTTATTGTTTTTCCAACGGTAATTTTTTTTAAATAATTTATATTTTTTAAAATTTATTTTCCCACCAAAATTTGATCGACCATATAACACGTCGAACAATTTTAAATTCGCAGTCCGTTCTATTTTTGTGTACGATAGTGAGAAATAGTTTTTAAAATTTTAGAACATAGGCAACTTACCTATTCCATCTAATCATATTTTACAATTGGTGTATACTGTTTATAGAACACATATTCGAATATCATTGCGGTTTATTACAAATACTGGTTTACATTGTAATCCTTGGTTTATTATTTTATATTATGCGAATACGTAGCGGACAGTACAAAAAGCTTGGCACAATAAGTCAAAATAGCAAGTTCATCGTTGGGGTATTATAGCAGCGATTGCGTTAGGGGAGCATAGGCGAGCCGTCACAAACTATCAAAAGCCACACAATATATGGATATCATAACATAACCGATCTGCTCCGTTTATTTATTTATTTATTTATTCTTTATTGCACACAATCCATTACATGATTATATACAAAAGGCGAACTTAATGCTAAAGCATTGTCTACCAGTTTACCTTTCGGACATGTAAGATTTATTGTAGGAGGGGTGCCTTATTTTAAATAACATAAACAACATACGCATATACATACATACACATACATATACTTACACACATATATACACATATACATACATATACACATACATACATATACATATCAAATAGTGCAGATAGCGAGGAGGTAGCCATTGTTCATGACATATCCAGGTAATGCAAATGTACCAGATTTTTAAATGATACGCGAGACTGTGCACGTCTAATGTTGTCGGGGAGGGTGTTCCAGAGTCGTACGGCCGTGACGGCAAAAGAATTTGAATAGAACCCAGTACGGTGAGAAGGGAAGGAGAGAACTAAGCTATTGGAAGAGCGCAGATTCCTATCGTGACTAGAACATAATAGTTGAAATTGGGACTTAAGATAAGGGGGAGCAGTTGGACTATTTAAAATAGTATAAAGCAAACAAAGGACATGTAGGTTTCTGCGCTGCCTGATATTTAGCCATTTAAGCTGAGAACGATATTTGGAAATGTGGTCATATTTGCGCAGACAAAATATAAACCTAAGACAGCTGTTTAAAAGTCTGTCCAATTTATTCAGATGATCCTCTGTTAGGTCCAGATAACACACATCAGCATAATCAATGACAGGTAGAATGAGACTTTGAGCCAGCATTATTTTTGTTTTCATGGGAAGAAAATTTTTTAGTTGGTTTAGGTAATGCAAAGAGCCATAGACCTTTCGGCTGACCTCAGCAACTTGAGTGTCCCAATTAAGATTAGAGTCAATGTGTAGGCCAAGATTTCTGGCATTGTTAGAGATGGGGATTACATTTCCATTATAGGTTAAAGATTTTAATGAGCCAAAATTTAATTGTCTTACAAGTCGTGTACTACCCACAATGACTGCTTTACATTTGTTTGGATTTACTGTTACGCCATAACTGATAGACCATTTACTAATAGATTTGAGATTGAAATTAAGTTTTGTAATAGCTTCATTTATTTCAGAAACATTTGTCTGTATATAAAGCTGCAAGTCATCAGCATAAAAATGGTACGAACATGAAAGAATTCTAGAAAGAGTACTAATAAATATGGAAAATAAAATAGGAGAGAGTACGCCGCCCTGTGGCACGCCGACAGCTACATTTCTCCATTCTGAGCTGGTCTGATCGACACGCACACGCTGTCGACGCCCACGAAGATACGATGAGAACCAATCAGTCACTGAAGACGACACATTATAGTATGACAGAATGGCTAGCAAGATATCTGGATCAACCGTGTTAAATGCGTTGGAAAAATCTATAAGAACTAAAATTGTTACCATTGTGTTTTCCATACCAAGTCGTATATCCTCAGTTACCTTTAGTAAGGCCGTTGTCTCGCCGCAGTGGAGAAAATGGCGGTCGGGATTGTACACATGAAGTTTTATAAGATTCTATGTTACATTGATAAATCCATACTAATATTATAAATATAAATGTGTATATGTCTGTTTGAATGAAATTTGGTATAAACACAAACTATGTCTCGAGGAAAGGCATAGGCGACCTTTGGGCGTGAGTTAACTATCACTCACGGGAGCGAAGCTGCAGGAGGAAGCTAGCTATTTAGAAGCTAGCATTTTAGAATTTTACATCCTATTCATTGATAAAAGTTGTTATTAATTAGAGCGTTACTTTTATTTATTTTATACATTTATACATTGTATACATAAAAGTTGAATAATTAAATAAAAGCGGACAGAACACGGCGAAGATTTTTTTATTGCAAAAAACAAACTTTAGCTTAGATTGGCGGTAATTGTGTTTAGCTTAGCTGCTAGAAACCATAGAGCTCTACCGACTAAGCTGAAGATATTTGTTATTAACTTAAACCTGAGATCTATTTTGACAATAAAAAAAACCGTTGGTAATCGCCTTCAGACTCGGCGGTAGGGCCTCAGGTACAGAATGCTTTTAAAGTAAATTCCGGTTATTTCGGTCTAAAAAAAAGTTTCATTAACCATATAGATGTTCTAAATTAATTTAGAGCATCTTATTTCCTATATTATATATTTACATAAATTTTAAATTTAAGTACATAATGTCATATCGTTTGCATTATAATTATGAACACGCGATTTTAGTATTTCCTAATCAATTTATTGCTCGGCTCGGCTCGGCAATTTTGAGCGCGCGTATCCAGCGGGAATGTACAATAGAAAAAAAAAAAAACAGAAAAATAAATAACTGTCCTGCTTTAAAGATGTCACAAAAATTTGGCGACATTGAGATTTATGTGTTAAAAAGAATGATGTAGAGTCTCAAATATAAAATAACATAATATTTTCATGACCTTGTTCTTTAAATAAATCCTCAAATTGCTGTTGTCGGTCATTATAAACAGTTATAAGTAAGTTATTAGAAACTTGCATTTTCAAACGCCCCACATTTGGTCCAGTATAATCATAAATGCTATTCCGCTCTTACGACTCATTTACCGCCGAGCGAGGGACAAGTGGCGATATAGTCGCAACTCGGTCACCAGTTGATTTACTTTCCCTGTTTATAATCTCATTCAATTGTTATTGAATACTCTCAACTATAAAAAAAATATAGAGTTTAAAGCCGTGTATTACTTACTACATATTGCGCAACGAAAATACAAATACAGGAAGTATTTTTTTATTGCACAATTAATTTATAAACAAAGGGTGCAGAAATTTCTTTCTCTGTTATTGACTGTCAAAGAGTTTCTTTATCTGGAACTAATTTTGGATGTCGCTTCACTGCCAAAGCAGAAGTCGATTGCCATCGGATTTTTTGAATGCGAAAATGACACTACTGCTTAGATTGTTGCTAATTATGTTTATCTCAGCTGGAAGAAATCCTGGAGCTCTATCGACTAAGCTGAAGATGTTTGTCAATAACTTTAACCTAGGACCAATTTTTGCAAACAATAATCCGGTGGCAATCGGCTCCAGCTTCAACGTTAGGGTCCATGGGCCGCGAAAATTGACCTTAGGTTTAAGTTAATGATAAACATATTCAGTCGGTAGAGCTCTATCGTTTCTACTAGCTAAACTAAACACAATTACCTCCAATTTAAACGACGAGCACGATGGTCGAAGCAATGGCTCTTTGCCTTTGACTCTGAGGTCGCGGGTTCGATTCCCGCACAAGACAAACATTTGTGTGTATGAAAATGTCTGTCTTGGTCTGGGTGTTTTCTATGTATTATAAGTATATATTTAGAAAAAAAATGTATTTAAGTATCAGTTGTTTAGTACCCATAATGCAAGCATTGCGCTTAATTTGGGACTAGATGGCGCTGTGTAAATTGTCCAGAAATATTTATTTATTTATTTTTATTTAAGCTTTAGTTTGATTTTCGCAATTAAAAAATCCGATGGCAATCAGCTTCAGCTTCGGCGGTAGCGCCCCCATGTCATGTTTAGCAGAAAAATTCATTGTCCCCGGAACAGAGGCAACACTAAAAATTCAACTAAATTATAGACTAAAAGCAAGTGGTTATATGTTATTGTAATTGAGTTTGCAAGATTTGCTCTAAGCATACAAATATTGCGAGTTATATAAAGACGTGTAAAAATAAAAATCTGTCATTAAAATAACTTATAGAGGAATTTGATATGGAGGCATGATATCAGAAGATGTATGTTTATTTAAGTATGTGTATATATACGTTTATAGATATATATTTGTATTGCTTAAAAAGCCAATATTGATGATCTATGTATGTTGTACATCTCCATACCACGTACTATACCATCTCTAATCTTATACATCTCAATATACCGTTGCCTTTTTCAACACTCAAAGGTTAACTGGTAGATCTCTTGCAGAGATAAGCTTGCCTTAGTACAATTTATATAAAGATTGTTATTGTTATTTTATCATAATAAAGATATTACTAACAAGAAGATGACCGCTCATTATTCATCCATCAGATATTTAGCTTATATTTTCTATTCGTGAAAAAGTAGTTTTTATTCTAATTTATCTTTAAATGTAAGATAAGAAAGAAATCAGCAAGGCATAAAATGTAAGAAGAGTAGTCTTCCTGACTGACAGTACAACAGTTCACATTCTAAAACCCAAAATATTGTTAAAATTGATTTAAGGAAATGAATAACTATTAAAATCCAACTAATCTACAGCTTATTAATACTTATATGTAAATATATTCTTATGTCTTTTAAATCTATAAATATTTAGCCTTTTATTTAAGTATTATAATACGATAGAGGAATCTGCGCAGGTGAAGCTGGAGCGGGTCGGCTAGTAGCTACAACATAAAATCTGACTTACTGCGCCAACTCTATAATTTATTCATGTCAATCTATGAAATTAGTTCCTAGACAGCAAGTAAAACTCATGCAATTTACTGAGTCACCATAATAATGCAGGAACAATGTTTGTATGGCACTCGCGGACGCTTTAGCGGGACTTTGTGTATTCCTGCGAGTGAGTGAGGTCGCCAAAGGAAGGGGTTGGCATCGGAGGTGATAGCGCGCGAGTGATATTACATGTTGCGAGTGGTGTAATATGTATATGGTAGCCGCTTCAAACCTCGACGTATCTCGATCGACGTAGTATAAAAAAAAATCTTTCAAAAGGAAACATCTGCCGATTGCTATCGGTTATTTGTCGTGTCGCGTGCCATGATTAGATATCATTGTTTCGCGGAAGCACACAGAACGGGGACGATCACGGTGATTCGTCAAAAATGATTGAAATCTGTACCATTTTAAATTGAATAAACTATAGGGAACACCGATGGGTTAGGGAAGTGGCAAAGTTCGATTTACGATTGATTAATTGGTTATATTTTATGTTACATTGAAACGACATTAACTATTTGAACGTTTCGTTGCTGTGGATATAATAAATAATTGAAAGTATTTTAAATTATGAATAAAGTTATGGGCCTATAATATCAGACAGCCTATTCATTGGAGGAAAAAGGTCTAAATAAATTGCAATAGTTACAAACTTGTGAACTGTTAAACTATACAATAATTAATTTGAATCTATTATTGAATCGATAATAATTACAATAATTATTATCGATTCAATAATAGATAGACTGACGTTTTACTGTTTGTATATGTTAAGAGTATCCCTTATATATAAGCCTTGTTAATAGAGTACTTGATATACTGATGAAAGTTCATGATTATAAATCAGAGTCAGATTATTTTATGACTCTCCTGGTTAGCACGACTAGCTCAGTCGTGTTTATTTATGAATCGACGAGATAATAGGGGCTGCTGGGTAATGTAGCGTTCACAGGAGCCATGGACACATCTGTCAAGGGCTCTTTACAAGTCATTTTTATTATTCGCTGATGTCATTAAAAAATCATTGGATTGTCAAAAATTACTATAAAACTATGTATTATACTCACAAATATATTTTGTATTTAAGTACATATAAAATAAATAAATTATAAATAAATATTCCTGGACAAATTACACACGGCCAGCGATAGATATTTGATAATAATTATAAAATACATAATATATTTAATAATATTATACTTAAATACATTTTTTTGTATACATATAATACTCAGACTCAGACCAAGACAAACAGACATGTTCATGCACACAAATATTTGTCTTGTGCGGGGATCGAAACCGCAACCTCGGAGTCAAAGTGGCCATTGCTAACCATTCGACGAGCGATTAGTAAAAAAATGTATAAGTATTTGTTTTCAACACAACATTAAAATTACAAAACATTAGTGTAGGTGTTTTGTTTTTCAAATTGGAAACGAACGTATAAATCGAAGTATACTAGCCATTTTTAAAGTTAAAAGTTATGTATAAGAGTTCGATGTTTACTACGAAATCTTCAAAAGCATACGAGTATAAGCATTTAGTCATCCTTAGTCGTATTTGCTCTCTTGGTTATATCATCATCATCATCATCAGGTCATTTTAGTCTCCACTACAGGAGCACGACCCTCTCTCGTCCGTCCAAGACAGGAGGATTTAGCCTACACTCCCCACGCTGGCCAGACGGGTTGGGGAGGCCTGATCGATGTTTTATAAAATATTTCCCTTAGTCGCCTTATACGACATCCACGGGAAGAGACGGAGTGATTCTATTCTAGTCTGCCGGAAACCACACGGCAAATCAAATGGCAAGGCAAATCTTGGTTATATAATCTTTGGTTATTTATTTATCGATGTGTATTCGAGACTTAATCAAATAAGATGAGTTGCGTCAGCACACCTGTCATCAAACTCCGGGTTAAACGTCGACGAATATGCTGACATACGGCCTGAATAAACGATGCATTCATCTCTTTATTATGATGTGTTAATCCTGGATTATCAGCAAATGTTAACACATGTTACCAGTTAGTAAAAAAATAAAGCTAATTTGAAACGACGCATCGAACACGTATATTGCAAACAAAATTGAACTCTAACACGACGGAAGTAATTCGTATTTATCGTGTTCGTAACGAAGTGATAGAATCGGGAGGATTATCGGGGTAGCTAATATTATTCCGGGGCGTTTGGTGTTGCCTTTTCATCCGCTAAGTATAAATAGGGGGGTGTGTTCGCGAGGTTTGATCAAGTCGACCGCTACGTAAAAGACTGATTAATTTTATATTTGCCGAACATCAAATATCGGCATTACGTTTAATCTCTATGAATACAGTTGTATGAGGTAATCGTGATACGTTTGTATGTCAAAATATCATAATTTATTAAGGAATTATTTATTTCCAGAGCATGTAGTAGGTATTGCATTATTTTCAAGGTTGTCGAGTCCTCCATGTACAATTGGGTTGGGTTGCTTCTTATTATTGCACTGGATTTCACCTGCAACACGTTTCATATGCGCGTATCCCGATATCTTGTGGGTATTTCCAAAAATATCTCATCAAAATACTTTTACAGAAACTCAGAAACATTCCTTATAAATTTCCAATTTCCTGGACCAAAGGTTTCAGTTGTGGGTTGATCTGCCAATGAGGACTTAGCACTTGATATTATGTAAGTAGCTTATACCGTTAGAGTCATCGTTTCTCATTTTATTACGCTTGATGTAATACTGATTACTTTAAATTAAAAAGCCAGATGATTTCGAATAGCTTTTTGAAATGATGATCTCTATAATTATTTTTAGACTTATTCTACTTTAACCTAGTTAATTTTTACATATTTTTAATGTACTTGTTGATGAGTAACATTCAGAGTGGTGTCGGGAGGTCGTGGTGTGACAGTTGTGTGGCGGCAAGGCCGAGGCGGCGGCGTTGCGCGGTAGCGGGCGCCAGCGGAGCCCGAGGCGAGTCGATGCCGGCTACAGTCAATATTTGCACGCCCGGCCCCGGCTAATGAATACAATTAGATCATTCCGCGCGGCCTCACGTTTTTCATACGCCTCGGGGGTCCGCCCTCTGACAACGTGTCAAATAAAGACGCCGCTTCGACCCGAGCCTCTGTACATAACGCTAGTTGACAGGGCAAATATATTCAAACGTTACACGTTTTCCTATTAAATTAAAACTTAAGGTGTAGAGCTGAACTGATTTACCTACAACGTTAGTTGTGATAACTCTTGATGTTTGTGTCCAGAAAAAACTGAAAATTTAATCCGTTTTTTAAAACAAAAAATAGTTTGCTTTGAGAAAAGTTTATGCATTACATCGTAAAGTAACAGATTTATCTACCGAACAGTTATATTTATGAGCCAAGTTTTATTATATAATCCGCAGAAAATAGCCCAGAAACCCCTAGTTTCCACTACGTTAACTGCGCACTAAATGTTTTTTACATTGGAGTGTTAAATAATAGGCTGAACACATGACGCTCCCCTGGCTAATTCGATGAAAAATGATCTTAGCGGGATGATTTTCAACTTTGTTTTTTGTTGTTGTCAGATCTTTATAAATAAGCAGTTAATTGGACATTGAAATGGTCGTAGGGGTACAGTGGCGTCGTGTTTGGTGCTTACGTAAAATTAATTTGTAAAATCAAAGACGAAGTTGTACGAAGGCTAAATAGCCGAGAGACGGTGGCGTCGGAGTCAGGAGAAGCGTCGCTGCCGCCGTACAATGCGCTGAATATATTAACCGGTGTTTGGTGTTTGCCCGCCTCGCCAGCGCCACATGGCGACACAGCGTTTTGTTTATTTTAATACTCAGCCATTGTTGCTTGCCGCTGTTTGCTGAGGGAACTGTATTAAACTACCCCTTGTACATTTGTGTAAAGTAGCTGTTGTTGGATGAACCGTAAACAGTAATTTATGGGTACTCTATGGTAAATGAATTTAATTATTTAGGTATATTAATTGAAGATAATAATTTCTTCATGAACAGTCACTGTTTGCTATAACAAAAAACAATAATTAAGTATGTTTTTTTTAAGAATTTTTAATTAAAAATCCTCATATATATAGTTTGTATCTTATATATTCGTTTCCGAAAAATGTAGATTCATGTAACCATTACACGGAAGCACGGAGGAGCTCGAGATAAATAAACCCAACCATGGACAGTCTACTGTCGACGTTGCTTAACTTGTGTGTTCGATTAGACTGACACGCACAACGACGCCATCGAGCTCCTCAAACATCGAATTGAGTCGATGGAAATTAAGATGAATCCATTTGGTTTATAAATTACTAGCTGATTCGTGGCCATTTCGTTGGGCGGTAAACAATTTTAATAATAATACAATTCATTTATTGCTTAAAAACATGGTATAAAGGTGGTACATCGTGAAATGTGCGCATGTTAAACTAATACAATTTAGCATGCAATGGAAAAAGTCTTTTCAATTTCGGATTAAATATAGCATATGAAACTCGCAAATAACCTAGCTTTCTATCGGTAAAATAATTTTCAAAATTGGGTCAGCAGATTACCCCCTACAACCTCATGAACTTTACCTTTTTATAATATAATACTAGTATAGACTAAAGATATCATTTGATAGAGCTTGTAAAGTATACTTTCAGGGTGAGCTTTATAGTATCTTATAGAGCTTACAAAATGACCTATTCTAGGCGCCAAGGTATAATTTTTATAGGATAATATAACAATTTATAAGTGGTTGACCGAGCAAACTTCGGTGTTTTTTAAGAGAAATGGATTTTCCTATTAATCTTTAATAGTAATCTTGTGAGTAAAGTGATATATTATCGACATTATTTGCCAAGTGATGGCGTTAAATTAAATATCGGCAGAGCTTTACATGCCGTTTTTAGTTTTATTTATATACCGGATTTGCTTGTTTAATAGTATATGATTAAACGAAACTTTTTTAACGCCCTAAAAATAAATTCATCAGAAACATTGCTATAGCAAGCATTAAGTTCGCCTTTTGTATATTTTTTATATAGGTACATATAAAAGGGGAAGCGGGGCGGGCAAGCGAGTATGTGACTCGTTTGACGGAATATTTTATACACGATAAAACGGAAAATGAAACGCCATTTTAACCGAAATTGTGTTTCATATACAATTCGATAGAGTTCAATAACTCTAATAAATTGTAGGTATATAGGTAAAAAAAATTTCGGTACCGTTGATATTGTCCGTATACATAGAAATAAGTAACATCCAGCAAAGTACCTATATCAAATATGGATAGAATTTGAAATTTATGGCGAGTTATGTAAAGTGGCGAGATACTTAGTGTAATTTGGCACAGATGATGATAATACAAACAGCTGATACGAACACTCCTATAATTTGAATAGGAGGCAAAGAGACGCAACATCCCTACGTGTAGATAGAGAGTCCTGCCAATTAAAGATCATTGGATCACAGGCTATTCGAATTACTCTTCGTTATATATGATCCAATGGACCAAGCAAGTACTGTTGCTTATCAAACCAGAGACGTGAACAGTATTTCATATTGGAGTGTAACTTTTAGATTATATACTGGAATCCAATTTGGCTCTGCACTCTATGTGGCACTGAAATTGAGGATGACTTGATATGTCAATATCCAAGTTACCAATGCTAGGGCTAACACTAAGGAGAGTACCTTCCAATCTAGGAGCTACGACTAATGGGGGCTCGTGTCTTTGAAGGACTTAGCTGGACCAAATTCAGTCTCATCTCTCTCTCTCTCTCATCTCAATCCGAGACGTGTCCAAGGGGGTCAAGGATCTAAATCGCAGACACAAGTTTTGTTCGGTGTCTACGAGTAGGTACTAATCGACGCAATCCCGAGAAACATTACCTTGACCTGGATCAGAGTGTGCTCGGTCAACTACAATTTTGATGCTTTGCTCAGTGAGAAAACTGTGAATTGATGTATAAAGTTTCTTGTGTAATCTAAAAGTAGGAAGTTTGGCAAGTAGTATTTTATAGCAATTTATACCATACCCGAACAAAAGTCAGCCTAGAAACGAAAATCTCCTCTTGCTTTCCTCTGACTCCGCCCAACGAGTCCAATATACCAGAAGATCACTAGCAGAGTGGCCAGTGCAAAAGCGATATTGGCCATCATTTATCAACAGTCAATGCCACATAGGTACATATTTAACTTAGTAAGATTAAGTTTTAAGTTAGTGAGATTTTTTATTATCAATCTCTTAGTGAGCAAAACTTGATTTTTGGATTAAGTCACTTAGTCAATCGTATCCTGCAGTAGACTAAAACTCATTCCTCTGGCACATTCCAAATTTAAATTTTCTTTTAAAAGTTCCTAATTCAATGTTATTTTTTTTTCTATTATAATAATGACGGAGATAACATTTGTGAAGCGTGTGCTGTGCATTTCGCGTTTAATTACATTTGTCAATGTGCATCGCCCGCCCCAACCCTGCCCGCCCGCGCTGCTCCATTCGGTTCATTTGCAAAGTGCATTTCGATGCCGTGCTCGATTGTTCCGACCCCACGTTTAATTGCCCGCCCGTTATTTATTATTGACATTTGCTTACACATTTACTTGTATTTATCAGTTACCATTAATTCGGAATCCCACTGCGATAGATTGCTCTATCTAGAATTATTATTACATTGTTTTTATCAGATTGAATCAATCTTTGAACATGTACATAATCGCTGCAGCTTAAATTTGTCGACATATTTACTGTAGAAGCACGCAAGGCATTCGATAAACATCGCAACAAATTCCTGCAAACACATCGACGGACGTTTATTTGCCTCGGGCCCACGCTCAGCTTCACTTCGACTTCGCATTCCGCTCGCCGTCGTATCGGTACTCATTTGTATTGGCGGCGGTTCTTGTATTATTTGTTTGTTTGCGGATGCCGCATAGGTTGTGTGGGGTTTTGATTTTTTCGAATTCGGAAATAATGCGGAAAGCGTGGAGCAGGGGGCGATCGAGGCCGATCGTGAGTCGCGAGCGCCAATCAAGCGAGTTGGCGTGTTCGTTAGTCGCCGGCGCCGGCGAGTCTTGCCGCTTGGTTAAGCCGGGCACGTACGTGCGACCTTTCCACTCGGAGGCACTGATTTTCTGTTAGATCCAACAAAATGATGAACTTCAGCAATCTTACAATTGATTTGCTCAACAAATGAGAATACCGTATGGAATGCAGAAACATGAGCTAACTGGGTAAAATATTTCTATCACAGGTTTAACAACATATTTAATATTGAAACATTTTTTGTTCCTGCCTAGAATTAGTCCGGAGAACGACTTCCATTTTCTTCCATTTTACAAAGATTTAACAAAAAAGTCTACATTTTTAAGTGTCAGGAAATAATTAATGGATAGAACGAATAATTGCAGAAATTCCAATCATGCAAATTTATTTGTCGCAATTAGTAGTTACAAAGCTAGATCTAATACCTATGTATAGCGACATCCTAAATCTGTGAGTAATACTAATCGCGCAAGACCTGTTTCATTTGATATATTACAACTAAGTCTACAATAAATTTGTCCTATTTTAGACATAAACTTACTTTACTATAGGTAATCCTTATTCCCGATTTTATGATAAAACTCACAGTACCTACTTACTATACCTATTGTACCAGTAGTATTGTACCAACACATTTGCTTCCAATAAGAATGAAAAAAAAACATGAATTTTAAGATCTAATAAAAACCATATTCAAATTTTTTATCTCAATATTTACACATTGAATTATGAAGCTGGTGCAATGCCAGCTATTTCTACATTTATAATCCCAATGCTAAAATTCTAGTTTTTTTTTATATATCTTTGTGGTACAGTGCTGCAAACTATGTAAGAAATAAAAATGGATACTTCTCATAAAAAAGCTCTATTACGTTCTTCGCATCTTCCTCGTGATTTCATATATTATAAAATGGCTATACGTTTATGACAAAACATTACTTTTCAATGCTTATTTTTGTAAATGGGTCACAATCGTCTTTGACCAACTAATCTCACATATACGTGGTGCACCTTGCTGATTGACTAACGAGGCTCTGGCGAAAGATAGATAGGGCACAGAGTAAATTTTAGCTGAATAGGGGTATACCACCTCACAGAATACAGTACCCAAATAATAATTTCGTTGAAGGTTGTCCCTGAGAGTGAGTGAGGTCACCAGGATGGAAGAAATTGCTGCCGGGGCAGCGGGGTGACAGCGCGCAAGCGATATATCATGTTGTGAGCGTTTATACATCTACAATAACCGCTTTACATCAAGCGGGTCGTATGTTTGTTTGCCACCCTTCGTAGTATGAAAAAAATGGCTCTCTGAAATGTATGCCTAACATATAAAAATATTTATCTAATCTCATACTCAAATTTACACATTATAAAACTGAACACAGTATCTTAATGACAGTCTTTACGCACAAGCTATCAAATTAAATTTAAAAGGTTATTTTTCGATACAGCTCTTGTATGGACAACTGTATCGTAAAATAACTTTTTTACCATTTCGATACAGCTTCAGCCCTGGATACAGGTATTTTAAACAGGTTGCAATGCAAATACATTGCAACTATGCAAAATTTTTCTACATAATCTGTGAACGCGGCGCCGCGCGGCGCGTCGCGCATGCGCACTACGCATGCTCGATCTGCAAATGGATTTATAAGTAAGAATTATAGCTGTTAAATTAACTTCATAGTTGTATTTAAAATATTATTATCATATATTTCATGAGATTAGATAAAGTAGTGTATGAAACTGCACATAATTAGGTATTAAAATACTCGTGTGGTATATTAAAACATTCGCCTTCGGCTCATGTTTTAAACTCACACTCGTATTTTAATAACCCTTATTATGCAACAGTTTCATAAACTACTATTTTTTTCGACGGCGTAAAACTAATAGCTCCCTGTTGACGATGTAAAGTAAAAAATAAAACCGGGAAATGCTTTAAACTTACTGACAGCGTGGAATCTAACATTTAATTAATTCATTGCTAATTATAATACTACCTTCTATATCATATGTTAGTATACACCGTATTCTATTCTAAGCTTCTATTCATGTGTTAGTATATACCGTATTCCACACTAAGCTAAGTACGACAATATATTCATTATTGCACATAAATAAAATACACGACAAGTAGTATATGTCTAACTGTTACAAACAAATACTATATAAAAGTTCTTAAATTTAATACAAATTCAACAGTTTGATGTTTTGCAAAGGTTGGCTGGAAGAAATCTCTCTAAGAGATTTCTTCCAGCCAACCTATGCTGTGGGACGTTTTGTAACATAATGGATAGCAAGATTTTAATATATAAATAAGAACAGTATCATATGTATCTAATTACTAATAAACAATATTATTATATATTAAATACAATTATAATAATATATGCATAAATATATAAATAGTACACATACATAGACATTCTACATTACATATATACATTATGATAAATAATTATGAGATAATATTTAAATAGTGAACTTTTAGTCGTTTTTAAAATAAAGTTACCGACGCGACAGACTTTCACGAATATGGCAGGGTAGTTTATTCCACAAGAACGCAGCAAGGTAGGTAAAATAATTGTAAAAAAAAATATTGTACGCGCAGTTGGAAGTACACGAATATATAGTTGGAAGTATAGCACGTGGTGCACCCTGCTCACTGACAAAAGTGACAAACGAAGCTCTGGCGAAGTTAGAGGTAGGGAGTGTAATTGTAAGTTACCCGACTGGGGAATGTACCTCCACCTCACAGAATACCGCAGCCAAATCAACCCCTGAGTCGCGTGAGTGAGTTCATCAGAAAGGAAGAAGATGCTGCGTTGGCAGCGGGGGTGGCGGCGCGTGAACGATATTTCATGTTTCTATTGCTACGGTAACCGCTTCACATCAGGCGAGCCGTATGCTTGTCTTCCACACGAAGTAGTATAAAAAAATTATAATACTTAGCAATTTGTGCGAAATTTTTATTTACAAATATATGTACCTACCTTTATAACTATTTTGAAATCTAGATTAGGCAACAGCAAATATACATAAAACATACATTTGAATGTCTATTTTCAAGATATGTTGATACTAATGAATAATTAAATCATTATGATATATGAACACTACATTACGTGAGTGGCCGACATGACTCATTTCATCTCTAACACCGCCCTATAATGAGATCAGGGAGGCGAATGTCTATCACACTTGTCATATTTGTGAGTGCGATGGATCCGGCTGTGATGTAGAGGTAGTAGCGTTCCAGGCGGGATGCAGCTGTGCACTGCGCTGACATGCGGTTGGCATCGACCTGCATGCCGACAAAAGCTCCATCAATAATATTCAGACTCAATGTCATTGGTCATAAGATGCTAGTCGTTATACAAATAATTTCACGGTAATTTTAGTTAGTGCCTGTTGTTTTGACAGCAAACATTGCGGAAATTTAATTAACTAAAATAATAGTAGTGACTCTGTTATTACTTTGTATTGAGTTTGATACGTATCCATTTTAAAATTTGTATCTTAGTTCATTCAAGCTAGATTTAGATGTATTTAAATTTTTTTTTTTTGTATTTCTTATCAAATAAGTGAAAAATTTGATAACCGCCATGGTTTAAATATTTATTAAAATTGATCGCGAATTTATAATAAGCAGAATGGACTGTTAACTCCTAAAGCTAACTCTCATCTGTTTTTTTAAACGACGAAAGGTTAAAATTTTAATTGTTCATTCTTGTCATTTATGACATGAACATGAATAGCATATGGACATAAATATTATTAATAACTACTGTTATAATTAAATAAAATTCGACCAGTAATCGAGAGAGGTCGTGGGTTCACATCCCACCTTCGCGGGGGAGGTGATTTTTTTAAAATATTTATAATAAATAAAAATCTTGGAGATTACACATAATTATGGTAGGTGGACTTATCAGATTCAGAAAAATAAAAACTTATTAAAAAGTATATTGAATATGCAAGCATTGCAAGAAATATGTCTCTGTTAATTAAAAGTTAGCTGGATGACGATGATGACCGTACTTTACGATTTTCCGTACAAACCGCATTTTCAGAACCTTGTTCCAGACATGTGGTGCCATCTATATAGTAGGTAAGATATCTATATAGTATATTGTAGCTAAGGTGCTATCTCTATAGCACTATATGTATATGCTTCTGAGAATCTAGTTTGTCGTGTTTAGTTGTAACCCACTATGGAATGTTCGTGAGCCAAAGGAAATATTTTTTCAGCTGATTGCAGTTTTATTATTTGTGAACCTATGACTATATTTAGAAATCTACATACCCTGCTTAATTATTTGTTAAACAGTAATGTACAATGTATTGTGCATTCGTTATAAAATATTTCTGGAATATTATTCTAGGTCATTACCGTTTGTCACGATCATTGCCAAGGCGAATTTACACAGACATACGTAGGCGTCGAGTAATAACGTAGGTAGGTACGTGTTAGATAAAATTATTTATTTCGTAAGCTAGAGAAGAGATTAGATTCATTGTTTCCAAGTGCCTTTTTGTCGATATAAAGAACGTGTATATAACCTATACGTACAAACTAAATAAAGCTGAGCTTCATTTAGAGTTCAATTTCTAGGTTATTTGTATAGATGATTCAATGTGTGTTTCGTGGTTTATGATTACTCATTATATGCATACAAGTTTCCATATTCAATACTGTGTTATGTTGTGGGTTTGAATTGATAGGTAGAGTCCATCAACACAAGTCCAGTACAACTTGTGTAGTTTAAGAGGGACCCGCGTAGAATACAAATGCTTCGCAGGTGCAAGATGGTCATCTAGATCGTAACATTTTCAGAATAAGATGGTCTTGCATAGTCAAGAGGCGTGCCTAGCATTCGTAGCGCTACGCAACACCCTCTTATACAGTAAGTGTTACGGTGGAATGTAGGGAAAACCATGCTGAGAAATTATGGCACGTCACAGATTACAGAATCTTCTGTATCTATAGAAGACAATCGTTAGTGACTGATCTGTCAACGCACGTTTCCAGTAAACACAATTTCCAGTAAGCTAAGCTGAAATTTGATTTTCGCAACTGAAAAATGATATGGGAATCGGTTGCAGCTTAGACGGTAGGCCTGGTCGAAATTTCGCATACAGGTAATTCTTAGGTAAATATTGCGACGTAGGTATCCGATTGAAAGGATATTTTTAAATTCTCAACGTAATTCGTGCTGTCATATAGCTATGTAGTTTTGAACCTAAATTAAGAAGGATTGGTCAGAAAACTTCTACGACCTAAGCAGAACGGCCCGCTGCAGATGGCAATCCGATGAATAGTTCGTTAGTGCATAGGGAACATACAATTATATTACAACAAGTATTATTTATGTTATCGAGAAAGTATATGCTTGTCTGTCAACGCCTAGGCGTTCTATACAATAGGTACCGGGCTTGTTTAAACAATTTATAAAATGACAATGTTATCTTGGCATTTTGAGGTGCTGATTGTTTTTCTGTTAGGTTAGTCCTTCTTTTTATTATTAAAGTGGATATTTCATAGAATGCTAAGCAATGTATATTATAGTAGCTGGAATAATTTTGGATCATGGATTATAGAGATCGATAAAAAAAAAAATATTTCGCTGCTCCATGGTATAGGTAGGATTTTTTTTTACTAAGAATTGAACCTGAGACCACTGGTTACGGTGTAGCTTTTGGTAGCCTATGTAGCTAAGGAGATCGTCAATCAGTGGAACATTGCCAAAGTTTAAATTTTCGCAAACATATTTTGCCACATCGGTAATTAATTACGTATCGATACTTAAACATTTATCTTAAGTACTATTGTAAGTCGTACAATTTTGCACAAATAAAAGAATAAAGATGAGCAAACATCATCAGCGTACACTGCGATGAACAAATAGGGCGTGCGTATGATTGTAGATCGGTCCGCAGTTCGGCACGCCGGAGCGGCGCATTTTTTACTCCTGCCGTAACATTGCCCAATCAGCGCCAGTGGCAGTTGCAATTATCTCTCGTACCAAATCGAATTATGATCAATTCGGATTTGCGCGCATTCGAACGAATATAAAACGGTTTACATTAAAATTTGGCGCGCGATGCATGGGATGCGTTCCCATTAGTCGGGCCGAGCGCTAACTTTATTTGTTCATTGGTACCCACGTCCACTGCTGACGTTTTCATTATCTTTTTGTTGTTTCGTGTTTTGTTTATGATGCTTTCCCATCATCGGTATTGGAATTTTAATTTAGTTGAAAAGTTACTTAATTCAACTTGCTTTTAAAATGATAATTCAGCTAAAACTTTAAACGGACATATCTCATGTGGTTTACTGAAAGCACGTGGGAAAATGTCAGTCTATAAATTTTGCACGGAACAAAAATATATGTACGTATAATACTGATCCTTAGTAGTGATACGTTCATTAATCAATTAGATTAGAACAATATAACAAAAGTGACAAGATGCCACCGCGGGGAATGTCAGCCTCCAATCACGAGGATAAGACGAGAACCAGTCGAATTTAGCGAAGACAATCCTCCTCCAACCCGCACTTGAGCAGCGTGGTGGAGTATGCTCTAAACCCCTTCAGTTTTAGGGGAGACCCGTATCCCAGCAGTGGGATGAGTCAGGGTTGACGACGATGGAAACCTAAATGTTGTGGTTTTCCATGTTCACAGCGTTTATAAAACAGTAACAACGAGAATAGCGACTAATTTATCTTTAAAGCCTTAAAGGGAGTTCAATCTTTTCTATATAATAGCAGATAAAAGGCAACTTTATCGGTTACTCCTGCCACCTATACTAGAAAAAATAAAGGATATCAGGCAAATGGCGCAAGATAACATACAGAAACTAGCAATAAAGCTTGTTCTTGCTTAAATTTTATTGGAATAGTAAGGTCTTAGTCTACTGAAAACCAGATATATCTCGGTCTTGCTACAAATGGATCTCAAGACTATAAAACCAAGACAAATGTCGGATAACATTAACAACAATTGGAAAAAAGGTACTGAATTCATTGTTGAACAGGAGCTATTTTTATATTTTCAGGTATGGTTCCAGAACCGGCGGGCAAAGTTTCGCAAGCAGGAGCGTCTGGCGCAGCAGAAAGCTGGCGAGGCGCCGGTGAAGGCGGAGGGCAAGCGGGACAAGCCGACCTCACCGGCGACGTCGCCGCACCCCGCGCCCCCCGCGCCGCAGCCGCAGCCCGCACACCACGCCTTGCCACACCTATCTCCGCCCGACCTTAAACCTATAACATCTTCAGGTTAATATTTTTTATTTTATAGTTGTAATTAAATTAAGGTAGGTATCCTGCTTAATATTATAAATTGGAAAGTGTATACGGATATATGGATGTTTGTTACACTTTCGTGGGTAAACAGCTGATCGGATTTAGATGAAATTTTGCATACTTACAGCATGTGTTCTGGATATAGAGTACTTTTTATTCAGGTACAGAGTTCACCCCAAGTGAAGCTGCGGGTAAAAGGTAGAACGTAATAACTTTACGCCGTCGCTCGTAGCACGGGAAAGGCGAGAGTTTCGTAGTAACTAGCATCATAACAGCTTGATGTCATAATAAAAGCGAATATTATTTGCAATAGCTTAGGAATCTATATAAATAAAAATGAATCGCCGAAATGACGCGCATAACTAGAACAACTGTCTAAAATTGGATATTTTTTTTTTATTTTCATTATTGTCAGGACAAGGTGTGTATAAAAGAAAATTGTAAAAAGATTAAACTGCTTTTTTATCTCATGTGCGGCAATACGAAGTTCTCTAGCCAGCTAGTACAATATAAAATAATTGAAATCGACTTGATTGACATGTTTTAAAGTTACAACGATTTTTCTACATAATTTGGAATTCATAATCGAATATCTTATGGTTACGCGATCGTATTCCGAACCTACTCCGAAGTGAACGTTCAATTTGAAGTGCCCCAGGTTCAGGATCCGATTACCATAGAATTTTTGAATGCGAAAATGAAACTACTGCTTAGATTGTTGGTAATTATGTTTAGCTTAGCTGGTAGTAGCCCTAGAGCTCGTAGAGATTAAGCTGAAGATGTTTGTCAATAACTTTAACCTAAGACCAATTTTTGGAATAAAAAAAAACGATGGTAATCGGCTACAGCTTCGGCGGTAGGGCCCCTGGTAATGGTATTTACATGGAACCACCGCTTGAGTAAGTTTCCTTCGAACACAAAATAATTTCGAAAATGGTTTCTTTTACTGTCGCGTAATATTCACAATTATAATTACACGTTTATAATCGAGATATGCATAGATTCTATGAGCAGATGAAATTTATATGGAACTACCGTCCGTCGGAGCACAATCTTTCCAACACAAAAAGATTACTAAAGATCAGTTCATAATCATCAGCGCTATCGTGCGCTATACATAAAAAAACATACAATCGGCTTGAGAACCATACATACATGCTTTTATAAAATTGATTAATATTACGTTAAACTTTAATTAAGAGCTTTAGTCGCTGCATTTCATAATCAGTAAGGTTTAATATATTACTTTTAAATAAGTAATTAAATACAATGTTACAAGCAATGTAATAATTTGGTAATTCATAATTATCGATCCATGGTCAAGGTAATAAATCGTATTTTATTATTTTTCGGGTTAGGGTTTTTGTGTTTTGCCTCTAAAAATAGGAGGCCCACTTTGCGCCAAGCGCAGTTATTAATAACTAGGTACCTTTTTGGTACAAGTTGTGCTTCTCTGGAATGCTCTGCCATTAACCATTCGTAGTGCACAAATTCGGTCCGCTTTTAAAAATCTTGTCATAGCTCACTATCTCTCACTTGTCTCTGTGTAACTTTTTCTTATTTTCTTTTATTCTCTGATCTGTCGCTTTATTGTACTTATTATGTAAGATATCTTACTTCTTATTTAGTTTAAGTAATGTTTTATATGCTATAATTATATATTATGTATGTATTGTTTATATGGTATATGTATAATACGTGTATGTTTATGTAGTTTATGTGCCTCCTACTTGCTTTCTGTCATTCTCGTTTCCTCTACCTTAAGTTTGTCTGGAAGAGATCACTTAGGGATAAGGCCGCCTTTTGTACTTTTATTATCAGAATATCTCTGGAAAATCTTTTATTTGGTGCAATAAAGGATTTGTATTGTATTACTAATTTATTACATTAATTGTTACATATACGTATAAATGACATAACTGAAGAAAAATATAAATTCATAATGATATTTTATACCATATTTAAAAGATATGTTAAAATGGTACGTGTACTGGTAATTTAAGGTAAACATATAAATAAGTGGTCACAATAAAATCAGGCTGCGCTGCTATAAATTTCAGTAAGTGCGTGATAAAGTATTCTGCGCGCATCTCTAATTTTACGATTAAAATAACGGTGGGGTAGCGTAATCGGCTTCAGTTGGTACAAGTGGCGCCCTCTGTGCGCAGTTTTATACAATGATGTTTTATATTGCATAACGGCGAAACTATGGGGTTACCAATAGTAACCCCATAGTTTCGCTGCTAACATATCTACACTACTATTATAAAGAGGAAAGATTTGTATTTTTGTGTGTGTGTGTGTGTGTGTGTATGTTTGTATTATATGAATAAACTCAAAAACTACTATGCCGATTTCAAAAATTCTTTCACCATAGGAAAGCTACATTCACCCTGAGTAACATAGGCTATATTTATTGCTAAATAAAAGGTAAAAATATAAAAAAATCTTATGTCCACCCGTGCGAAGCCGCTAGTTAGTTATAATAAGTATACAATTTTATATTGTCATATGATCGTGCGTTGTTTCGTCGTCAACTGTTATTCATCTCACTGTTGGGATAAGGATCTCCCTTCAATCGAAGGGCTTTAAAGCACGCTCCGCCACGTTGCCCAACTGCGGATTGGCGGAGGCCAATGTTTTCAAGCCTCCTAAAGGCTTCTGACTTAGCTTAACGACTGTCATCTAATGACATCAGCCGGGACCGATAGCTTAACGTGCCCTCCGCAGCACGGAGGAACTCGGGGTAAATAACCCATCAATGGACAGGCTATAGTCGATGTTACTTAACTTGCGTGTTTGATTAGAGTAACACGCGGTACGACGCCATCAAGCTTCTCGTGAGTTGTTTGAAACCTACCAAATAAATAATGTAGAGTTAAAAAGTAGAAATCCATTTTGGATCTCCATATATGTGTTTTTCCAGAAAAAATTGTAAATAAAAAAGTACTTTTACAAACTGACGACTAAGTATATTAACTTTTCTAATGTAACTTTATCTCGTTTGACAGAAGTATCAGTCATTTGACAGATTGCGCGAAACCAAGTCGAATTTAATATTCATAGTTAAGAAGATAGGACAACGTCTGTCGGGTCAGCTAGTCCAAGATAAAAATGTTATAATTTTTTAACAGAAATAAAGTACTCGTACCTGCATCGCGTTCTGATATGATAAATTAAGTCGAGGATTATATTTATCAATTAGTTGCGTCCTCGACTTCGTTCGCGTGGAATAGTTATTAATTAATTATTTATTTATATAATTAAAAATAAATAAAATATCTTAAGTTACTCCTTAATACATCTGCTATTTGCCAGTGAAAATCCAGTCAAATAAAATCGGCTAATCTCGGATAAAATCGGATATTTTATCCGAGATTAGCCGAAACAAACAGACAGACAGAGAGACAAAAATTGTAAAAATATATATTTCGGTATATGTATATACATCCATAATATGCATTTAGTAAAAAGCGGTTATTTTAATACTACAAACAGACACTCCAATTTTATTTATCTGTATAGACAAGCACATATTATATTTATCGCTTCCTTGGTTACGTATTCATCTATAGTATCGTAAATAAGTATAAATAAGTAACGTAGATGACATTTTTATGCTCCAAAGAAATGAGTAATGAGAAAATCAAAAGAAGTCATATTTCACGTTACGCAAATATTACATTGCGATTTACACATACGTACATACAATTATGACATAGATAGAACGTAGAATAAGACATTTGAAAGATGTGGCGAGAGTTTAATACCCCCACGTATTTACAGAGCAAGGCATTTGTTGGCTTTGGAACTTGTTGATTATTTCAGTTTCATATGCCGTGGACTAATCTTTATTTTTAGTGAATTATTTTGGCATCTCCATGACGTGGACAATGAAAAGTTGCTTTTTTTTTGTAAAGACTAGCTTGGCTTACAGTTTAACGGAGGCGTTGGTACTTACTGCTAATTGGTGACAGGTCTCTAATTAATAACAGTTTTTGCGTTTTACGCCATTAGTTTTTGTGGTTTTGTACAAGGACATTTCAACTCTGTTCATAGTTATTAATACTAAATCTATTATATCACTTTGACTACGTGAGCAAATATACGTTGTAGTCAGGACATTATCTACTTATTTGCCTATACGTTGATTTTCGATATATATCGCGATGTGATAGTTGCGACTTTTGATTGACAGAGCAATTTACTTTAAATCCCGTCTAAAGATAATTTTTAAAATAATTTAGTCCAACACATGGATATAATGAACTTAATACAAATGTAACTCTGTTGCACAAACTTATGTCTAAGTTTTACTCCTAATTTTAAATTATTGACAATTTGCTTATTTTCCTTTTTTCTCCTATTTTTTAATATAGTTTCGTGTTGCTGCTTTTCTTTTTCTGTCCTTCCATGACCCCGGCCCCCCACCCGGCCCTTCTTCGGCTTACTTAAATTTAGACATTTATTTACTTACATCCGAGCGCGAGCATATGGCTCACGTCATGAAAAGTTTTCTTCCATTCCTTCAACCTTTAACCACTAATGAATCTTGTAACTGATGAACACCAGTTTGTACCCACTTGATAATTGGCGATTGACCTGTAATATCATTATTATTATTAATACAAATCAAAATATAGTATTTTTATGCATCCTATACAATGTTAAATCCCCATTTGGCGCTCTAGGTAGGTAGAGCCAGAATTGTTTCTCGTTGATTGTCAAAAAATATTTACAGTCCTAATTTCGTAAGCCCAGCTACGAAATTTAGACGAGATTCGAATCCAGCAAGGATTCGGGTCTACGTCGATGAAAAATAAATTTTTTTTCTAAAAAAAGAAAAATAATTCGTCTGACATTTTCAACCCCTTTAGTGAACTTATGCTTTTTATGCTACAAAAGAAACCTACTGTCCGAATTTCGTAAGTCTAGCTTCAGTAGTTTTGGCTCTCCGTTGATGATTTGGTCACTCGAAAAAGGCTGTCCTCTTTATAATAATAGTGTAGGTGGGTTTATTGGACTATAACATTATAGGTAGTTAAAAAAAATATTCGCAGTGAAATTATATAAAGTTAAAATTAGGAAATATTTGTTTTATGACTACTGACGACGTTCCAATCTAGTATTTTTGGCTCGCACGCTGACGATGTCATGAGATATTTTTAGTCATCGTATCACTAAAATCTACCAATGTTACACTGATTGCCGAAATTATATCGGCATGAGTCACGCGCTCAGAAATTTCCACCAATGGCCGATGTGATCGCGCTATTTCAGTACACTAGATTGCGTGGGCGAAAACAACAAGGCTTTTGGAAATAAACAAGTCGTCAATTCGATATGACGTCCTTAAATATAGATGCATGAAATGTGCTTACCGTTAGTTATATATCGTGCCATTTCAAATTGAGCGTAACAAAATAGTTGTAGGACATAGGAATTTAGGTCAAGTTCGTCTTCTTTAGCGAAGACCTCGTAGTTGTTTTTTTTATAATTTCGGTAAAGCTTTCAAATTTTTTTCGGTAAACTTTTAAATTCTATTTATACACTCTACTATAAAACAGACACTCCAAAACGCGTGTAAGTCTATCCACCCAGGGTTGATAAACAGAGGGCACATATTATCAGTTATCAAGCTGGACAGACGGACACGCTTTTCCGAGAATATTGGTGTTTTAGGGTGGAATGATGAAATAAGCAATTTTCTTTTGGAGCTACAACCAGTGTGATTGATGCATGCTTTTCTCAATGTGCCATTTTTGGTTTGAGAAACGGTATATGCCGTATGACGAAGTTACACAGTAATAGTGCGCGTGGGTTGATATGCTCGGGTAGCGCAGTACATGGACCCCGCGTACGACATAGGTTGGAGGCTAATGGCGGACTTGTGGGCACATTAATCACATTAGCGCGCCGGGTCCGCGGCCACCGCCATGCCGCCGCTGCCACACCGCACCGCCAGATTTTCACTTCGGCTCATTTGCGCTAATTGTGCGCGCGATTGTCACTCAGGCTTGAATAAACAACGGAGCCGCGCGGCAAGGATTAGGTGATTAGCGCTTAATTGCGTTACCACGATTATTTCATATTCGCCCGTCGAGCTGCAGTCTGATTTCATATTTGAGCAGATTTGTATGCACGAGTTTCAGTTGTTTGGTTAATGCCGCAATATTCGGTATTTATTTTCGGTTTAGACAGAAGTTTATTGTTAAATTAATTAGGCATCTATGTTATATTAAACGAATTCTTAAATTCAGGACTAACTTTATATGGTAGTTTGGGCATGTAAATAATGAACATTTGTATATTTTGCAGCCAACAAGTTGTGTGAAGAATTGAATGGAGTTGGAGGCGGCGGTGGCGGGCTACCACCAGGCGGCGGCAAGTGGTCCGGCGGCTGCGGGCTGTTACGCCAGCCGTCCGGGTTCCCATTGCTCGGCGTAGCGCCGCCCAACTACCTTCTTTCTGATCACCTCGGTACTTTAGCCAAAACGAATAACCATCTTTTCTAATGGGCATATACGAGCCTTGCCGACCCAGCGAGCGCTCGGCCCTGAGTCAGCCGGGAGACCCACAAGTGTCACGGCCATAGCGCGCACCGCGCGCCCCTGTCTCGTCCTCAACATTGCATTCCAAGTGACATTCCGGGTGGTAAAACTGTGAACTTTTGTACTATAAACTAACCGTATTCGATAGTGATACAAAGATATTAAGTGCCAAAATATGTCCATTAAAATTTATTACCGCAATAATGAACTATGTGAAGTTTTAGATGCATGTATGAAAATCGATGTACAGGAATCGTTACGATAGCGTGTAACAAGAGGATTTAAACGGAATAGTGTTTTCAAATTTCCGACATTAATACTAATTATTATTAGATGAGTATAAAAACTTTGTGTGATAATGTTTGTAAATAATAACTCCAAAACCGTCGTATACGTTTATCAAGTATACCAACAATATTTATAAATATAAAGAAGGAGAATCTGCTTTTGTCATTAATTATCAGTTTATTAATATTGAAATAAAATTTGGATCTTTGTGGTTTTATTAATACATTTTCAAATAGTAATGGTGTGATATACTTGTGTAGTAGAGTAATGAACGATCTAGTCAAAAGACTTACTTAATTTTAGCTTTAGTTTTGTTATTTGTTAAGACAAAATGTGTTTTCACAAATATTTATTTTGTAGTTGTTAAAATTAGATAATATGTATAAAAAATTCAGACTGGAGTCGAACATTGTTGTAAATATGTACTTAATTATATATAATTGTACATAAATGCATAGTGATGTATCCGAGTGTATGTAACAAAAATTGATGAAATTTGTGGAGAGGGTGTTTTAATAAAGAGAAGTAATAAATCTGTATTGTTTTATTGAATGGAATTTAAAATCACTAATGTTTATTAAAAAATGACATAGTACGGAATCTATTAATTTTAATTGATTCCGTATTATGTCAATTTTTTTATTTATCAGATATTTTTATATAATTATGCGCTACATATATGTATGTATCGCATATGTTTTTTGCTGTAGAAGGTACTGATTTGTTTTGAAGGCAGTCATTGGGTCCATTTAATTAATATATTTATTATATAATTATTTTATTTATGAATTTAGAAATTAAAATATTGCTCGTATAACACAGGCACTTTATTTACATACAAACTTTATAACTAAAAAAAAAATGATACACGCTCCTTAGCCTCATATCTAAGATTTTTCGCTACGCTTAAGTCCGAGCTCTGCGAATGCCACAGAGTACAGATTTACCAGTTCTATCATTACATATAGAAAGTTAATATTCTTATCTTTAGGGTTACATAATAAGCGAAATTCATAATAGCAGCTATCAAGGGGCAGTAATTGTTCTTGTTCCTTGTTCAAAAAGTTAACGACATACGAGTATGACTGCAAGCGGGTTTCGCACAGACGTATAATAAATTGGTTGACTGATCTCTATGAGGTTTCTATTAGACTGACACACGCAATGAAGTCACCGAACTCCTCAATAATTACTCTCCTCGTAATAATATAAGCTCCTCAATAGACAATACCCATATAATTTGATATGCATGAGAAAGAAAGTATGTAGTATGCTACTGCATACCTATATAAGAGGCATTATAACAATATGCTGTCTATTTTAAAACTCGATAAGAATGTTCTAAGAACTGGGGTCCTACCGCCGAAGCTGAGGCCATCGAATATTTTGATTCGAAAAATAGGTCATACGTTTAAGTTAATGGCACACATCTTCAGCTTAGTCGGTAGAGCTTCATAGTTTCTGTCAGCTAAGCTAAACACAAAGAGCATAAATCTAAGGCGAAGTTTGATTTTCGTAATCAAAAACTTAAATGGTAATCGGCTTCAGCTTCGGCGGTAGAGCCCCTGTTCGGTGAAACGTAAAGGTCAATGCGATTGTTACATTTTACAAAATGGTAAAATGTAACGGTCAATGCAACTGTTACATCATTAGAAATTTACCATTTTGTAAAAACAGTCAATGCGACTGTTACCCTTGGTAAAATGTAACCGTTACAAAATGGTAAAATGTAACAGTCGCATTGAAAAGGCATTGAATACAATTAACAAAACGATGTCTAAGGAAAAAGCTACGTGACTTTCGGGAAATACATACCTACATAACTTTTTTTTGTATTATGTTCGTAGCAAGCTGTATGTCTATTATTTATTAAAACCGTAAACATTTAACAGCATAATTTAATGTAGTTTGGCAGATCATGGCAACTCTACAAATAAATGAACAATGTTGCAGAATAATAGATGATTATATAAATACTCGATTTAATCTTCAGAACATATAAAGTGTATTTTATTGCTCCTATAGAATATAAATAAATATATTTATATATACACATATATTAATATAAAGACAGTTACGCGTGTCAGTCTAATCGAACACGCCCGTTAAGCGACGTCGACCGTAGCCTGTCCATGGATGGGTTTATTTATCTCGAGTTCCTCCGTGCTTTGGAGGGTACGTTAAGCCGTTGGTCCCGGCTGTTATCATTAGATGATAGTCGTTAAACCAAGTCAGTGGCCTTTAGGCGGCTTAAAAACACTGGTCTCCGCCAACCCGCAGTTGAAGAGCGTGGTGGAGTATGCTATAAACCCCTTCAATTGAGGGGAGACCCGTATCCCAGCAGTAGTATAAATAATGGTTGACGACGATATACAGTTTTGGTCTAGATTATAATTCGACAACCCTTATTCATCCATTATATTACCATTATATTATATTTATATATACACATGTATAATATATGTATATATAAATTTATATATAAATATATTATTTAATAAAAAAAATAAACCAAGTACATACTGTACACAAAGTACATCGGTCAGTATGTAAAATTGTACATATTGATCGATGTAGGTAAATAATGCCTATCTGCATACTTTGCTGGTAATATATACAATTGTATATATTACCAGCAAAGTATGTAATACCGGGCTTGTGTACGCATTGTATCTGTAATGAAACCTATGTATAATGCAGATAGCCATTATTTATTACAGACTTTGCCTAGGTAATCTATATAACGAATGACCGAGTTGCGGGCCAACGTGTAAAATGATTCAAGCTGTCGTGGTACGAGTATTTTAAGGTGAGTATTGTTTTTGGTTACATTAGGGTTGTATTGTCTTGTGACCCAAGATCTGAAATAGGAACGTTATGAAGTCCGTCGACTTAATCCGGGTCATAAGACAACCCTAATCTAACTGAAAAATAAAATCCTTGGACAGATTTCTTGCCTTTTTCTTGCTGTAGTAAATATTTTGAGAAATTTCTTTTCAAAACATTGTACGAATACGTAGGCAAAATAAAATGTATGAATAGATTAATTTTTATACTTACTGAAAAAATATTTTTGCATTCTAGAGAATTCTGACTTACAAAATATTGACGATAACCTACATGTGTACAATGACATAAAACATTTTTTTCTTCTTTCTCTTTAATTTGCAGCAGCCGTCTTAGCATAAAAATATTACTTTTGTGGCGTAGTAAGTATTTAATTTATATTGGTTCTGTCTTGTTTGTCAGTATATTTGGACCTATTCAACATTTCTAGCCGCAGGCAGGTCAAATTAAGAACCGAATACGATTTAGAAGATGTTCTTTTTATAGCAAGATCGATCATACGAGTATTTTTGCAACTGCACTCACTACTTTGGTATTATTGTTTAGACGAAAGGATTTGATTGTGTAATAAAATTTTAAAAAATGTAGTAGGAGACACATTATTATTAGTCTTTTACTCTCAGTTTTTTTTATTTTCGTATAAATAAATGTAAAATTTATTTTGATTATATTTAATAATCTCTGTTATTATACTTACACGCTTCCTTAATAATATAATTAAACAATTGTAGCCGATTTATGTACACATACATTTTTTCTTTTTATATTCATCATTGTAATCAATGAAACATTGTAATAGATTTGCCTAGTGACGTTAATTAAGACGTTCAAATTAACGGAACGAAAGCAATGTACGACTAGACGCCGTAGTAATTCGCAATGAATTTTTAAGACATCTCCTAGATTAAATTGTCGTGAAGGCGTTTTATAAAAAAACAGGCGCATTATTCTTCTTTTTTCACACGTTTGTGTGCGTGGGCATAGCTATCGATGTCATTGACAACTCAGCAGGTCTTAGCTTCTCAATGACGTTCGGAGAGTAGGTGGATACTCGCTCGCGCTACCTATACTGTTAGCGCTAAGCCATGTCAAGCCGCGTAGCTACAACGCCAAAGGCTTAGCGCCCGCCCGCCCTAGCTCTTTAACTTAACAAGGACATTTTTTCTACGAATATAGATTTTTTAGGTCATTATTATATAGTTAATAAATAATAATATTTTTATATAGTTCACGCACACATATACATGTCGCTCACTACATGATTCTGAGTACAAAGTACAATTCATTAATGAATTGTAAGTCACTTTGCAGCGACCTATAGGTTATTTGTGCTGAGCTGATGACAAAATTTACTAATGATTTGTTTTGTGAACATATATTCTCTCTCAAGTGAATTATAGATTATATACGAATTAGTAAGAGAGCATTCGTGACACTGCCAATTTACAGTAATAAAAGATTACCACATCAAACACATTCTACAACACTACTGTTTTATTAAGCGTCTCACTAACAAGCTAATGAATGTGATTTATATGACATAGACGGATTTTATTAATTAGATTTCTCAATATCACGACGACTATAGTGAAACCATAGGCTATTCGACTGTCTTAGTATAGTCGTAAAACAACAAAATAATGATTTTATAACTCATCTGACTCACAAAGGTTCAAAGTATAATAGTAATAAATAATATAAAGTCTGAACGCAGGGCTGAAAGTCAGAGGGAATAGGAATATCGATCACGCAAGTCAAGCAACGTCGACCGGAGCCTCTCCATGGATGGGTTTATTTATCTCGAGCTCCTCCGTGCTTCGGAGGGTACGTTAAGCTGTACGTCTTGGCTGTTGTCGTTAGATGACAGTCATTAAGCTAAGTCAGTGGTCTTTATGCGGCTTGAAAACATTGACCTCCAACCCGCGGTTGAGCAGCATTGTGGAGTATGTTCTAAATTCGATTGAGGGAGGGAGGGAGTATCCCAGCAGTGGGTTGACGAGGACGACTATTAGAAAATGCAGGTCCGACACCTCCAGCTCGAGGATCAGATAAGAGGTTAAGTTTGTATGCAAATTTTATTGCAGATGGTACAGTCAACAGCTTGTAAACTGTAACATTTCCAGTGTAAGATGGTCCTGCACAGACACGAAATGTAAAAAGCATTTGTTACACTACTATACTAAAAGTATTATGGTCTACAAGCGATTGACTGTACGATAAGTGCTTAAACTACCTTTTTTATATCCTAGACAAAATGTTTTTTTGGCAGTAGCTTTTACACATTGCGTTTTAGTTCCATTACGAGGAAGTATAAAACATTGATTGCATATAATGTCCTGAATAGGGATTCCCTTAAAATAGGTCGCCTTCAGTTAACAGTTGTATAACAACAAATGAGGAAAAAAATTATGCTTTTTTAACTTAGCAGTATGAGGTTCGAGGAAGGATAAATGATGAATCACGGCAATTTTGAAAAATATAATTGGAATATAGGTGTTAAGGTTTTGTTATTTATTTTCTGCAGTAATAGGTATGTCCACATTCGAAGAACGATTATTTTGTCCACGAAAATAATAGAAACAGTGTTCAGTATTTAAATGATCATGCAAAAAGTCGGTCAAAAATATTTTTTTCCACCGGAATGCACGTGTGAAAATCCCTATTATCGGACCTACAAAAACTGTGTGGGTGCATTCATTATTTAATTTAAAACACAAGTGAAACTTGCAGCAAATAATTATAAATACAACAAGATTCCAACCAAGGAATGGTTGGAAATTTGGAATACAAAACTATAATAATACATTTTAATTTTGTACTCTAATGTCCGGTTCATGAAACAGATTTTTTTAATTAGAGGCAGAATTCGCTCATCTTAACCAAAACTGCCTCAACTCACTTGTATGTCGTTAACTCTACTAATTACCAAACAATACTCTGGAAAAAAGAGTGTATTTACACATAAAATAATTATAAGCAGCACAACTGGGAAACTCCAACCACCTCATAGAAGGTCGTAGCTAAATAACAATTTCCTAAGGACCTAGAGCAGTGTTCCGCAAAGTATGTGCCGCGGCACACTGGTGTACCGTAGTCATTAGTTGGTGTGCCTTTGAAAAATAAGATTAATATCTCATAAAACTAAATAGACGGGCGGAAGAAAAATACTTAAACAAATAAAAACTGATTTTTCATCCTCCTCCTCCTAAAAGTTTTAATTTTTCTAGATGTACTTTCAACACAAAAAGTTTGCGGAAAACTGACCTAGAGCGTTGTTTAATTTCTGCGAGTAAGTGAGGTCACCTGGAAGGAAAATATTGTTGTGATTTTGGCAGTGACCGACCGTAAACAATAAACGCTTGCAAAATCAGCCACTGGCTACGGTCATGCTTCACATTAGGCTGCAACTGGTTATACATTCTTTGCTACTTAGCGTAGTAGACATCAAAAAAATTAATCGTGGGACTGGGGATAAATCGTGATAAGACTAAAGTCATGTATAAGGTCTTCGTTCTTTCGATACAGGCTGATGATGGTGATATAATGATGTATACTAGGGATGTGTCGTCGACGGGTTTGCCGTCAACGAAACGAGACCGTTTATCCACAACGATAAACTGGTTTAAAAAACAGTCTAATTTTCGACTGGTTTACGTCGTCGACTAGTAGTGGATGGGTCGTCGACGATTAGACAGTCGACGCAACGAGACCGTTTACCGTCGACGATGAACTAGTTTAAAAATAAACAGTCTAATTTTCGACTAGTTTACGTCGTCGACTAGTGGTGGGTGTCGTCGACGATTTTACAGTCGACGCAACGAGACCGTTTACCGTCGACGATGAACTAGTTAAAAAAAAACAGTCTAATTTCGACTAGTTTACGTCGTCGACGTGGTGGGTGGGTCGTCGACGATTTTTTTGTTTGTTTGTTTGTTTGGTTTTGGTTTTGGTTATGTTTTTGGTTTTGGTTTTGGTTTTCGTTTTGGTTTTGGTTTTGGTTTTGGTTTCGTTACGGAATTTCTTCATTCGGTCGCCGCGCTCAAAGCCCGCGATAAAAGCTATGCAATAAAAACAGTCTAATTTTCGACTAGTTTTCGTCGTCATCGATAAAGACTATTTCTTGACATAAACGATTGGTAAACGTAAACGAACGAAAATCTCATTTGTCAAGTCACTAAACGAGACGAGACGATCGCGACGCGACGCAACGGACTCATCAACCAGTCGACGAATAAACTAGTTTATCTGTGAACTGTAAACTAGTTTAAACGTTCACGCACAAAAAACAGTCTAAAAAAACGGTTCGTTCATTAAACGCCCATCCCTAATGTATACTGATATTGATACTTGAGAATTGGCTGGCGAAAGATCACGTATTCGCAATCCTTGCTGTATTTGGGATTGAGATAGCATAACAACATATAGAGCGTATTGGTTGTATGATTTCCGGCAGACTAGAATAGAATCACTCCGTTTCTTCCCGTGGATGTCGTACAAGGCGACTAAGGGAAATACATTATCAAATATCGATCAGGCCTACCCAACCCGTTTGGCCTGCGTGGGGAGTATAGGCCAAATCCTTCTTCCGTCTAAGACGGACGATAGAGGGTCGTGCTCCGGTAGTGGAGATTAAAATGGACTTGATGGTGATGATGAACATATAGAGCTCGACTTATATAGCTTTGGCTTTATAAGTCATGATAATAATATTTGTACCTCAACTATAATCGTCATTTTCATTGCTGAACGCTTAGTCTGCTCTTAAATATATCTTAAAATTTAAGGATAATAAGGAGACAGTTATTCTGTTATGCAGTCTCATTTGTTACCATATCAGTACGCATAGAATCAAATTAAAATCAAATTAATCTAAATGTTTATTTTCATTCTTACATTGACAGCGTTATTATCAGTGTTGGTTTCCTTTTAGGCAAAGAAGATGCCTATATTAGGAGACTCCGCTCTTCATTAGTAAGCATTCTTACTGTCTATTGATAGGTAGGTACATTTCCAAGGAATACTATGGTAATGTACCTACTGTGTATTATTAGGTAGAAAATATTATTATTTTGACACAATATAACTCCATAATATATAGCATAGTATAAAAGTTATGAAAGCACGATACAGGGGCCTCTATGAAAAGTGATTTTCTAAAAAATCTAGCCTTACATGCGTTTTGTCGATGTGATCGCAGTTGTAAACAAAAAGCGTTTGAAATTACAACCTATCATGAACTAAATATCGTAAGTATTGATTGGCTTTTTATATGAAAGCAGTTCAAATAAGGCTGTTGAGTCAGAAGCTTAATTCTGTAGCGACCGATGATCAACATTACTGACACATAACACACGAGATTTCCAGAAGGGCGCAGCCTGCGCACCCGCTATAAATACGTCCACTCAGTTTTCAGGAGTTCAGTCTAGCGGTGCTTCCGAAGCTCACAACCTCTCAACACTCCAACCAGACACGCACACCACACAAGATGTCTCTGGAACGCCAAGTCCGTGCCAAGGTAAGCCACTTTTAAATATTATTCATATTTTTCACACACTTTTCTATCGCTTCTAACGTATCAGTGATTTTATATTTAGATCTTTATAAATTTTAAACGCAAATTTTTAGTTTGGATATTTACTCGTTCAATATTTAATGTATTTTACAAGAACTTTGGCGTTAATGGTTAAAAAAAAATTGGAATGTAAAGATCCGTCATATGATAACATATACTTGTTTTTATGTAAATACGAATGATACACTTTATATTACAAACAAAACAATATTAATTATACTCTGCAAGTACAAAAAGTAATACTTATTAGCTATTAGTGGAATAAGGTACCTTATTATTCGTAACATAATATATATTATTATTATGGATAAATGTATATTATTGATTAAATCCAACATAATTCATACTTAACGTGGTAGTTGTTGACTGTAAAAACTATAAAATAATATTCAGTTTAGTTACTGGTTCGTCGATGTACATTTACACAATGTTAATGCGTTTAAATAAATGAAAATAAAATAAATTACTCAAATTGTCACCCACAGCTCGCTTCCAAGCGCAGTCCTGAGCAGGAGAAGGAAGCCCAAGAGTGGATCGAGGGTGTCCTTGGAGCCAAGTTCCCTCCCAGTGAAGCCTTTGAAGACGTGCTGAAGGATGGCACCGTACTTTGCCAAGTGATCAACAAGCTGAAGCCTGGCTCAGTCCCCAAGATCAATACTTCTGGTGGACAGTTCAAAATGATGGAGAACATCACTAAGTAAGTAACGGTATTTATATAGCTAAAAAGTCGGAATAATTATATATTTTACACATATGTGAAACAAAAGAAAACATAAATCTTGTTCCTCGTCTATTCTCAAATATTTAAAGATTTGATTGATTATACGTTAATTTTTTTATTTTTTTTTATTTAAGAGGGGACAAACGAGCTTGTGGGTCACCTGGTTGAAAGCATTCACCACCGCCCACGTAGATATATTTTTTTACTATTGTATGCGACAAGCAGCTACATCGAGAATTTGTATTGGTTTACAGCTTCCAGGCCGCTATCAAAGCTTACGGTGTACCAGACATTGACGTATTCCAGACTGTAGACCTCTGGGAGAAGAAGGACATCGCACAAGTTGTCAGCACACTTTTTGCCCTCGGCCGCGAGGTAAGCATTAAGATCTAACTGAAGAGTGGGAGTATAAAAGGGTACATGTCCATTATTAGGCCGTGTTCATTTTGTGCTGATTTTCTTTTTAGTTCTTAGCTTTACTCTACCTCACCGGAGATATTACTCTTGATTGGAGAGTAGTACAGATTAGTTTCATTAAATTAAAAGTAAATTAAAGTTGATGTTAAGATAGTTTTCGAAATATTTATAATCGTCAAACTATATCATACAATCGTACGACCTGCCTAATGGTAAGTTGTTATCGTAAAACTTCAAATAGTTAGAATTTGAAACAACTCTATCAATTCGACTAAAATAAAGTTTGGATACTGAAACTCTATATTCAATTCTTGAGAATGTACGTCAGCGCTGGATATTTAGAAATAGATTGCGAAAAGAAACATGGCTGCTTTGTTAATGCTATTATTCGTTTCATTATCGCAGATGTTTAGTTTATCTATTTACTAAATAAACTTTATCAAACTTTATGTTCCCTGCGCCGTGTTTATTTAGTAAACACGTCCTAAAATAGAATCGCATAGTTTCAACAAAATAACACGTTTACAGTATTTGGTTTGACGTTTCGTGTTTGAGGACTTGGATGTTTGCCAAGTTCACCGCGATTTATGAGCTTTGTGCAACATTACCTCAGTTTTCATAAATATCCAAGGCCACGTTCTTACGCAGAGGCCGAGCAAGGGTTATTTAAGAGTCGGGAGTGTGAATTCACGGATTCTTGATGAGGTATCACAACTGTTTAAACAGTTTGTTTTATTATTTGTCCACAGACCTACAGGCATTCCGAATGGAGCGGCCCATACCTCGGCCCCAAGCCCTCTGATGAGTGCAAGCGTGACTTCTCCGATGAGGTCTTGAAGGCCGGCCAGACAGTTATTGGTCTGCAGGCTGGATCCAACAAGGGTGCCACGCAAGCCGGTCAGAACCTTGGCGCTGGCCGCAAGATTCTCCTTGGCAAGTGAACAGCTCGCCTCTCCACAAGTGATATTATTTTATAAGATATTTTTGTACAAAACTGTGTATTCGGACGCTATGGTGGAATGAGACTGCTAATGTCATTATGTTATATGTAGTGAAGTGATGTCTTAGTATACTATATATCATAAAAGAATGGGTAACAAAGAAAATCATGTGGATCGAAACTCATATGTTATTAATTCTGCGTTGACGTGCCAGATAGCGCCAAATAATTTTGTACATAAATGTTTACATTAAGGGAACATATTTATTTATTTCCATTTATAACATTTTATAATAAAATATGATATGCTGAAACTGGTTTTCATTTAAAATATTTTTATATTTTCACATCTACCCAATAGAAATATAAAATTATTATAGCAATGCTGACATGCTGACTATTAGCATTTTATAACTAGCACTAATAATAAGTCCATTGATTAAATTCGAGACTGAATATACTTCTTCCAGTATCTCTCTACACTATATAGACCCTAAAGTGTACTTGTATAATACATAATTATATAAACAAAAACAGGGTAGTTTATATAATTATAATCTCAAAAAATCAAAGCGTGTATTAACTCAAGATAAGGGAAAGATAAAAATATTTTTGTATTCAATATTGTTTTAACTTGTTAGGTCCATATTAGTAATTTTTGAGCTATTTTTAACTCAAATCCATTGGCGGAATCATATTTCGCATCCTCCATTCTACCTCTACCGCCTGCAATTTTATATTATCAAGAATAAAAAAAATCTATATTTTTGTCTGTTTGCAATTTCTTTAATGTAATAACTATACCTATGTAATTTTACAAACAAGCCTATATTAGTTGTTAATAAAAAAAGGATTAAAAAGTTTACTTTGTGTTATTAGATTTGCTCAAGCTCTTTCTTCCACTTCATATCCATTACATATTATGAGGGGTGTGGAAATTATAAAGAACCATTTTTTTAGACCCGCGACACTGGGTTGAAAATGACGACATTTCAGTAATCATGCATGATCACGAGTGAGAGCTCATAATATAGTTATAGTGGGGGCCGGCGCTTCACACTTTGCCTGCATTTCAAGAAATGATTTTATTTTATGACATAGTCAGCTAAAACTGGCCTATATGTCAATGCTCGTTTGACCGTATAATTCATTTATGTTGTCCATAATATCAAAGGTTTAATAAAAATCCAAATAAAAATGAAACTTACATAAATATATTTTTGTGAGTATAAAAACTTGGGGAAGGGGTCAGTTTAATTTCATTGATCTGGCCAAGCCATATCACGATGTGGGCAGCTGATATTATCTATTTCATGAAATACAACCATTTCATGAAATAATCAGCCACATCATGATGTGATTAATTCTAAGATGTGGTGTCGTGGCCAAATATACACAAATTCTTATATTTTCAAAACATTATATAGTCTGTGCCAGACTATTATTGAAAAAGTACGCCTGATATAGGCGAAACTACAATGCTTTCCACCGAATGCGACCCTCTGTTTGCTGCATCCAGTTCCAGCCGCTTTTTAGAGGAAGTCGGTGAATACCCACCTTCACTCAAAATCTTTCCTCCACTATCTGCCATCGCTGACTGGACTTGCTGAATTTGAAAACTATAGTGCGGATTCGATCACTTAGGGCTATGAGAAACTCTAAGTATAGCTCACTCCATCGCTCACTTTACAACCTTTATCCTGTCGACCAGTAAGAGTCCAAGTCTATTCATCGTAGGTTATGGCGAGGAGGTCGTACTGGTTGAAGACCTTAATCGCGAAGTATTGGGGTATCTGTGCAGTGAGGAAGATCCGGCAGATTAGTATAGAATCACTCCGTCTCTTCCCGTGGATGTCGTACAAAGCGACTAAGGGAAATACATTATAAAACGTCGATCAGGCCTCCCCAACCCGTCTGGCCAGCGTGGGGAGTGTAGGCCAAATCCTCCTTCTGTCTGAGACGGGCGAGAGAGGGTGGTACTCCTGTAGTGGAGACTAAAATGACCTGATGATGAAGAAGTGCCGAAGCGTCTCAAAAGGTACCTAACTCAGTCGTATCGATCTCTTTGTTAAAATTACCGACTGAGCTGTATGGCCTGACCGAGGTAGACATACTCTTAAACTACAGGCAATTTGATCTACACTACTTTGCGTGCTGCCGCCACCAATTAGTTCATGTAAACTACTACCGGCCGGCACCCAACCACTATAATTAGTGGAGGAAGCACGCAAAGTAGTGTAGATCAAATTGCCTGTAAATTTAACTTCCGCAAAATAACACCTGAATCAATTAACTATAATCTTAAACTACTTCAAACTTGAAGCTTGAAACAAAAGCTGTATTTTCAACGATAACAGGGCAAGGGATGACAAAGTCATTGCTTGTGACTACGTTTTGTCAATATTCATCACCAGCCCCACGGATCGAGAAGCAGCATTGAAATCGTTTAAAATTCGACTGAGTTACCGTTAATAATACATCCTTTTTTGACCCTGCAGGAGGGGGAAATCCTATTATTTATCAACATTTGTTTTGATTTTGATTTTCGCATCCTGATGGGCATCCAGAAGTTTATATTTTAATTTTACCTGGATTTGGGATAATTTCTCATATTATTTCTCAAGAAAGAGGAAAAAAAGAAAGTACGCAGGCAAATTCCGGATACTAATCAATTCATTGCAAAATCTGTGCAAATACCTTCCATATTTATAAACACTAACACTTATGCTGTGGCTCTGGGATGGAATAGTGTTTGACCTACCATTAATGATTCTATATTGTAAAACTCTGTACATGACGATCTCTAAAACGACTTTATCTCTTTTTTTTTAATACTACTGAGTATATGGCCCGCCTGATGTGAAATGGTTAACGCATCCATATAAACGCTCGCAACATAGAATATCACTCCTGAAACGCCACCCCCGCTGCCAATGCTGCATCATATTCCTTCCTAGTGATCTGAGTCACTCGCAGGAACACAATAACCATTAAAGAAATTGTTATTTAGCTGCGGTGTTCTGTGAGGTAGAGGATGTTTCCTAGTCGGGCAGCTTATGACATGACATACGCTAAGCTCTACCTCTCTTTTCGCCAGAGCCCCGTTTGTCAGTCAGCAGGGCCTATATTGTAAATCTTTATGTTTACAATGTCGAAAAATCGATCTAGTTATAGCAAACAGGATAGACGCAGCAATTTTCTGGAGACTCACTTCCAGAGTTCCTACCAGCTAAACAAAAATACTACCGTTGGGAATCAGCTTGAGCTTAGCCAGTAGGCCCCCTGGCTGGGTGATTGAAAAAAGAGCATGTGAACATTACGCACAGCGACTAGGGCGGCATTTAAATCGAACTAATTAGTAATTGTCATAAGTATTTTCTTAGTTAAAACCATGGCATATTTCAGTATATAGCCAATTTTAACGTTTATCCTGTATTTATCGAACTAAAAATTTCGATGAATGTTATTTTTATGTAAAACAATTTTTATTGCAATGTTGGTAATACATAAAAATGCAACGACTGTTTGTTGAAATAAAAACAACATGGTACAGTCGGATGTCTAAGATAACTGACCACTTCCCCATACAAGTTATTCCGGTATCTTAAGGAACGACCGTAAATACAAATCATTAAGGTGAAGTGAGTCCAGGAAACACGCGTATTTAATGAATTGTTATAATAAACTATTTCGAATTGGTTTCTATTTTGTTATAAATTTAACTATGAAATCTTAAGTCCTTTCTGCAGGGCCAAAAGCTATTGAAAACACAATTAATAATTTTTGACTCGATAGAAAAAAATCGCGAACTTACTCTCTAAATTTGCACTAAATAAAAATTGTAACTACTAAATACAATTTTTTTATACGGAAATTATACCAAAATTTTCATAATTTTAATTACGAGAGCAATAAGCTATTACTTTTAAAAATAAAATAATTTAAATAAAATTATTAAAAGAATAACGATTTGCGGTCGCGCACCCTCCCCGACTCTCGATCGCTCTCAACGTCAGTGCTCTAGGAGCTGCGTTCGAGGTAGGACCTGTGCCGCGCGTCCGTTCAACGCGTTGTCAATAAACACGTTGAAATAAACACAGTCTAGGAATATCAGTAAGACAACAAAACAACGTGATACATTTATTTTTTTACTGAGACCGGGTTTTTTTTTCTCATGCTAGATGTTTCTTTGGAAAACTTTATTATAAATCTTTCTTGGAATATCTGTAAAGCCACATTGAAATTCGTTCAGTAGCGATTGAGTTTATCACGTACCTGTCGGTACGCGATCATCGAAATCGGTTTGGCCGTTTGCGTCATAATTTTTATTTTTTATACTTCGTCGGGCGGTAAAAACATACGGCCCGCCTGATGTGAAATGGTTACCGTAGTTATAATAACGCTTGCAACTTAAAATATTGCTCGCGCACCGCCACTCCCGCTACCAACACAGCAACTCCTTCCTTTCTGGTGACCTCACTCACTCGCAGGAACACAACAACTCTCAAGGGAATTGTTATTTGGCTGCGGTATTCTGTGAGGTGGAGGTAAATTCCCCAGTCGGGTACCTTACAATTACGCTCCCTACCTCCCTTTGCCAGCGCTTCGTTTGTCAGTCAGCAGGGTGCACCGCGTGCAGGTAAAATTGGCTTTGGTTCAAAGATGTTGATGAACCACTTACAGCCCAGATATAGTGATAACCCCAAAGATGTGGAACAAACAGACATCCATACTTTCGCATTTATTAGTAGGATAGGATACGATGAAAAATACTTAGATAGTTAATTGATTCAGGTGTTATTTTGCGGAAGTCAAATTCACAGGCAATTTGATCTACACTACTTTGCGTGCTTCCGCCACCAATGTTTTGGGTGTAGGACACGACTTACGATTAATATTTTTTTGGTGTAGGAGCTAGGACGTTGGATCATTAATATTATATCATTAATATTTTAGGGTGTAAGTGATTCATCAACATATTTAAACAAAAGCCAACTTCACCTGCGCGCTGTGCACTCTGCTGACTGACAAACGAAGCTCTGACGAAAAGAGAGGTAGGGAGCGTAATTGTAAGCTACCCGACTGGGGAATTACATCCACCTCACAGAATACCGCAGCCAAATAACAATTCTCTCAATCAATCATGAAATCAAATCAATATATTTTTTTGTAAATACATACATACTAACCGTTACCCGTGGCTTCGCCCACGTGGTCCAGGGGAGCTGCCATTAATTTGTGTATATTTTTTTCTTGTTGTAATTTTTTTTACTTGATGGGATAAAAAGTAGCTTATGACTGTCTCCAGACCGTAAACTATCCCGTTAACAAACATCATGTCGGTACTTAGGTTAGTTTCGACGTAAAAAAAGGAGAAATAATTACAAAGTTTATTTTTCCCATTGGATTAAGTTTTTCCGTGATAAAAAGTAACTTATGTCACTCTCCAGATCGTAAACTACCCCCATTAAAAAAATCACGTCCGTACTTAGGTTCGTGTTTGACGTGAAAGGACAAATGATTAACTTTATTTTTTCCCGTGGGAATAAGATGTTTTTTCCGGGATAAAGAGTAGCCTATGTCACTCTCCAGGCCTTAAACAATATCAAAAAAAAAAAAAACATGTAAATCCGTTTATTACTTTTGACGTGAAAGAAGGACAAACAACCTTTTACCTATATGATGCTATAGTGAGTTAATCTTAAAAGATAGGCATATGCGCAAATTTACGCAGCGCACACAACGTAAGCCCTCAAAAGGAATATTTTTTCCCGTTTTTTATCAGTGATCCGCTCCTATTGGTGTTAGCGTGATGTTATATAGCCTATAGCCTTCCTTGAAATATAGGCTAACACTAAAATATATTTTCAATTCGAACAAACAAACAAACAAACTCTTCAGCTTTATAATATTAGTATGGATAATACATAGAAAACACCCAGACCAAGATAAACAGACATGTTCATGCACACAAATATTTATTCGTATGTTGTGCGGCGATCGAACCCACGACCTCGGAGTCAAACTGGACATGGTTAGCCATTGGACCACCGGGGTTGTCAAATATAAATACTGTTAATATGCTGTATCAATATCAATACCGCTGTATGCTCGGGCATAGTAGCTAGGGACAGACGCGTGCTGTACGGCACATATCGATTCCTAGAAGGATGAAGAATAGTGTATGCTGACGCGTGATAGTTAGTTAGTCTAAGTATGTACCTATTTTAGTTTGACCAATAATAAATATAATTATTGAATAGTTTTCTTTTTATTTTGAATTCTTTACTTTTTCATAATATACCCAAACATCACTTGTTTGCATGTTGAATATTATATACTTCATTAATAAAAAAAATGTATTTTTACATGTGGTTTATTTATTTTCATATAATTATATTTCCAGTAAGTACTTTTAACTATTGTATTGACGGGTGTAGTACTACACGGGTGTTGGTAGTCGCTTCGCTATACTGTGGCGTCTCGGCAGCGAACGCGCGCTTGTAAGCGGGTACCCCGCGCCGGCTCCTCTCAAGCCCCGCACCTCACCCCCTCGAAAACGGCCAAGCTCTGGACTCACGTCACCTTAATCAAATCATTACAACAACGTCACAAATGTTTGCTCTTCGAATTTAATTTTAATATATCTGCCGCCATCTGTTGGCTGAGGAGTAAACATGGCTTCGTCAAAATTGTACCGATTAACGAACGAGCTAACGAGAATAACGACCAATAGGCGTTGTGTAACGAATAGCGAACGGTGGGTTCCTCTAAATAGCCTCCCGTTATTGCTCAAAACCTTAAAATTAGCACGCAATCTCTACTCAAATTCGGATAATAATAGCACGCTGATCAGATTATAGAAGCAGAAGCCTCAGTCAGGCAAAATCAGCGTAACCTTTCGCACGGCTAGTGCGTCAGCCAGATGGCGTGCTTAGTCAGTAGTATTCATTTCCTCTCGGGACCAATAGATGGGGTGCATCTACTGCATCTAGAGTAGGATGCAAATAAGAGATGGAGCTAGTAGTAACAAAAAAAGACTGATTAGGTGAGTTGAAATAAAATTAAAATGTTTTACTCGTAATTACTATAATTTATTTTATTGTAAAATAAAATTATACAAAAGAGAAAGAAAAATAATTATTAATTCTTTCTTAGTCAGAACCTCGAGTAATATAAGTAAATGCTAAGGTTATGATGACATTTTGCGAGAAACTTACGGTAAGAATTTCTTATCTCTGAGCTCATGAGCAAGCTTCTTTGTCGCCTTATTTTTCTATGGTAGGTATGTGTAAGATAAAAGAGGACCTAAAGAAAAGTTTTCTCCATTATATGGCCATGGTCCTTCTCTATCTTTATCCATTCATTCAACTAATTTTTTGTTTCATCACTTTCATCTTTGCTATCCCTTCTCTGCACTTTTGCTTCTCTCCATCTCTGTTCCAGTAATTTTGATCTGCATTTGTGACATGTAGGTACGTACGATACATTCTATCCCCATCTTACGAAATCAATTTATTATTCGATGTAGTATTTATGTAAAGTGTGTTTTCAACCGGTGTTGGATTTACCAGCAGCTTGGTGGGACGGAAAATATGGGGATTATTTTTTCTTTTACAGTAATCTCCTTTTCACTCACACTTTATTATATGACTGATCTTTGATGAGCTCAAAAATACATCCAAAAACTATTTTCTCGTGCGATTTAAAGCAGATGTTAAAAAAAAAACATCTATGATACTGAAATGGTAGAGGTAAAGGCTGCAAATTGGAAAATAAGTACTTACGTAAATTGGGATTAAAGCTAAAAGCCTCATAAAGACATAAATAAATCCTGATTATGGTGAATGATCTGCCAGGTGTCATTGCTACCGCGGAGTGCTTAATGTTTGCTGATGACGTCAAAATATTCCTAGGTGTTAGCAGACTCGAAGATAACTTGGCACTTCAGCGTGACGTCGATGCTGTAGGAAAATGGAGCCGACTGAATAACATCTCCAAGTGTAAAATATTGACATTCACTCGTTCAAAGTCTCCGGCTGAGTATGTTTATACTCTTCTTGGCGCTCCACTCGAAAGAGTTAATGAACAGCGAGACCTAGGAATTACAATGACTCCTATGCTAGATTTCCATAAACACATTAAGGATATATGTAGCAACGCGAGTAAGACCTTAGGTTTTCTAATGAGAATCACACCTCAGTTCAGGTCGGTTGGAACTGCATTTTTACTGTACAATGCATATGTACGTAGTAGGTTAGAATTTGGAGCTATTGTGTGGGATCCCTTTGAGAAGAAATATGTTCAACTAATTGAAAAAAATCAAAAAAAATTTGCTAGAAACATATATAAAAAACTGTACGGATACTATCCATTCATGTATCCCTCACTATTTGTATCGGGTATGATTGGTATGGAAACTCTTGAATTTAGACGTACTGTGCAGTTGATAGTACATTACTGTTCACTTCTGAAAAACAAAGTCGACAACCCGCATGCTTTAGAACGTATTTCTTTAATAGTGCCTAATAGAATTTGTGGTGAAGTTCCGTTGCGTCGCCGTCCGCGTCTATTCAAGGGCCCAGCGCCAGTACGGACGCAGCAAGGCAGTCGGGCGCCTACAGAACGGGCAATAACTTTATTAAATAACATGCATACATGTTATTTGGATGCCGACATATTTGTTGACAATGTCTCATTGTTTCTAAAATTACTTCGATTAAATAAGTAAAGGAAAGAACAATGTAAATTTGTACGAAAGTTTGACACTGACATATATATTGCATGCATTTTTAATACATTTCGTGAGTACACTTTATAAAAATATAAAATATAATGAAATTTAATATAAACATAATATAATGGAATATAATTTTAATTTGTATTGGTATTAATTAATTTTATTATATATTGTTATTATTTAGTTTATCTTTGTTTTATAATTTGATTATTACTTTCAATTATTTTAATTGTATAATTTGAATTATAATTTTTAGTTATTATAAAATTTTGTAATCTACCACATAAATGTTTTGGTTGCATATACTGTAAATTTATGTGTGTAAATAAAAAAAAAAAAAAAAAAAAATATAGTTATGTAGTCAAAAAAACTTGTATTACTAGAAAATATTGGAATATCTAAGGATTGGTATCATTCTAAATGTCGATGAACTTAAATTTTTAGGCGTGGCTAAGATTACTACTTAATTTCTCGTATGTTACGTCATATTATTATAGAAATACTAAATATGCTCTCTTGATTACGAGTAACGCCGCAGCGTCGGACGAACAAAGTACCATTCATAAATATCATTCATTCATTCATACCAAACATTTAGTGGCCCCAGACCTGTGGGAGCCTTCATCGTTTGTTTTCTTGAACTAAAAAAGTTCAAAAAGAACTTATAATCATTAAACAGCTGCACAGCCGCCGAACCTGAAGCCGATTACCATCGAATATTTTGATTCGAAAAATAGGTCCTATGTTTTAGTTATTGCTTAAACAGCTTAGTTGGAAGAGCTCCAGGGTTTCTACCAGATAAGCTAGACACAAGTACCATAAATCTAAGCTGTAGTTAGATATTCGCGATTAAAAATTCGATGGTAATCGGCTTGAGCTTACGTCGGTTACCTTTTTTCTTGTTGGACATGAAGCTAATAAATATATATTACCAGAACTAATAAAATATATATTTTGACTCTTCACTATGTGTAATTTCTATAGTTTGAAATTAATACTATTTGATTCTATTAAGTAGACGAAATTTGATAATATGAATGACCCTCTACGAATTATTTGACATAGGTACATTTATGCAATATTTGTTGTACGCAGTCAATACGAAAAGATCTTATCTAACTGTGGAGGGCGTTGAAAAATATTTCATATTTTTTTATATATTTGTTACTTATTTTGTCATCACTGTGTTGAACTTTTCATCAAAAGGCTACATCAAAAGGCGCGAACCGCAAATATTTATATGACACACATCATGTACATTTGCACAGAGCCCTGCTCTCGATGGGGGACGACGACGACCTACATATCAGGGCTGTCCAAACCATATACAATACCGGGCCATTACAAATGACTAAATAGATTAGCGGGCCGCAGACACAAATATCTACTTGACACTTTTACTGGGTACCTACTTTGAAAATTTAAGCTTATTATAACCAGTTAGTTATAAAACTTATTTTTTTTTTAAATATATAATTTTCAGTCGGATTCGTTGCACAAATCATGTAGAATTGTAGAGATAAAAAACTGTATAAAAACCGGTAAATGAGAAACACGTCACGGGCCGCACAAATATAAGCTGAGAGCCGCATGCGGCCCGCGGGCCGTGCCTTGGACAGCCCAAGCCCAGCCCAAACCCATAAAAATATTTGTTTGATATAGTATTAGATGTTAAAAATAAAGATAGTAATGAACTACATTATAGATTGCTTTTTAGATATTTCGGTTTCCTATGTTTTACGTAACCAAAAATATTTTGTAGCTTATTGGTGACTACACTCAGTAGCAGGAACCCCACAACATTCAAGGGAATCGTTACTTAGTTGAGGACTTTTGATACCTTCTGGCACCTAAGTGAGGCACACTGTGTCTCCTATTTCGAGTCCAGTTTTAAAAGCCACCAAAACACGACCACCAAAACGATCAGTGCAGATTTCAATTGTAAAGTCGGAACTGTATGTTGCGATTAAGGTGCTGGTGCTGCGCATCCGGCATGTTAACGGATGCTTATGACGACAACTTCCACCTTTCGCCCAGCGCGCTGCCCCTGGTTTTTTTTTCTCATAAACTCTAATAACCTATTTTAAAAAAGGTAATTCTGAAGAATTCTCTGTCCTGTATGCCTGTAAAATTGTAAACTTCTGTTTTAAAAAGAGGTTACTTTGTTTTGTTTTTTTTTCAATAATAAAACCAGTTTCGTGTAATAATTGTTATGTAATTATTAAGAAAAATCCAGGTTCAACCAGGTCCCCCCCCCGCCTTCAATATTGTCAAGGCTTCGTCATGGTGAGCAAACGAGAGGAAATATTTATGATTGGGAGACTTGTAACATTCGTCTTTACTTTTTGCCTAAATGTCGAATCTGCTTTCACGTGTGCTTCTATCTGAATGAGTTGTTTTCTTTATTGCATTATAAGAGAAAGAATAGTAAGTAGATAAACCTGTCCGATCTTTTCTTCGATGAATTTTTATACACATTGTACATATTTCGTTGTTTATAAAATCAAATTGTAATCACAAAATCCGTTCGTGATATTTCCAGGAACAATCGCAATGTTGTTATTACTTTTTAACACGTCAAAATGATTCCAATACACGCTACCTGTTGCTAGTAAATACTCCGGTAGTCTTTGCCCATAAGATGAAGGTACTTTCTTCGTGGAGATCACACTCAGAGATTGACGTTATTGTAGAGCCATACGCTTTTTAGGGTTCCGTACCCGAGGGTAAAAAGGAACCCTATTAATAAGGCTCCGCTGTCCGTCCGTCCGTCCGTCCGTCTGTCACCAGGCTGTATCTCATGAACCGTGATAGTTAGACAGTTGAAATTTTCACAGATGATGTATTTTTATTGCCGCTATAACAACAAATACTAAAAACCGGAATAAAATAAATATTTAAGGGGGCTACCATACAACAAACGTGATTTATTTGCTCGTTTTTGCTCGCAATTCATAACGGTAATAGTAGACGCTTGAAATACTCACATAATATTTAGTTATTTATTCACTTTAAAAATAAATAATTAAAATAAAATAAAACAAATATTTAAGGGGGGCTCCAATACAACAAACGTGATTTTTTTGCCGTTTTTATAGATGATGGTACGGAACCCTACGTGCGCGAGTCCGACTCGCACTTGGCCGGTTTTATTTGGTTTGGCTGAGGCTTGTTTGATATTCGACATGGTGTATCACGAGCAAGTCAGCTTGGCTTTATCTCTAAGTATAGAAGTGGTGGTTTTACGAACGTATCCTTTTTTATTTCCAATTTCCAAATCCCAAACTTGTATGTTTACATAGTAAATTTTGGTAATTATGATATTCATGTTATGAAGTTAAAGAAAAGGTTAATTAAGTGAATGAAAAAGTGACTCTACAATTATAGCCTAACTGACAAACAAGCATATGATCTGCCTGATGGTAAGCAGTCATTGCAGCCTATGGCCGCTCGCAATACCAGAGACTCGCGCGTTGCCGACCCTGTAAAAACCTCTTCACGCCTTTGTTGAAGAAAAGTAGTCTCTTGGGAAAACCTCAAAACGTAATCCATTTCCCAGCTTAAGAGTCCGTGGTGGAAAATCTCCCTGGAACCGCACAGCTCACAACCATCTTGGCTCCAATGGCATGAATTTCCTGCTGATGGCGATTGATTAATCAAACAGTACAAGTGTTTTATTATAACATTATGATTGATTAATCTCTCAACGAACAGCTGAAACGACTGGATGGCGCGGCTGAAACTTGGTAGTATTATAACCGGGCTTAAGCCCGTGAACGTATTAACATACGATTACTGATTTTCAAGCTATATGTACAGCTTGAAATTCGAACGGATGATGATATTGTAACATTAATTCATAAATTAGTAGTTTTATAATTATTTTTAAACAACACGCTGCCTGTGGAAACTAAAATATTTCAAAACTAGTTCGAAATACAAAATATTCTTAGAATAGACGGTAGGTAGGTAAGCTGTAATTGCGCGCAGATAAATATAGATCCTGTTGTGGAGCGAGTCGCTAGGCAGTGGTTGTCCGGTTTAGTCTTACGGATCCAATTTTGTTCATTTTCACGAGTAAACTACCTATTTTCAGAGATTCTATAATAACGTAGATAGATCTGTGATAGAGTGCTGTGCTGCAGCACCGGTGACATGTCGACCCTCATGGTTCTTTTGTGCTCTCCCTAATCCTTTAGTCACTCTCCCCTGACTATCTGGAGACATGTTCCATTTACTACATGCCGCTTAAAGGAAATAGCCTGTAGGCCTCCAGGTCCGGGTATGCCTTTCCTTGGATTTCCATTCGTTTGCCGGCTAGGGCGTCACATTGACACATCAAGTGTTAATAGATCTATGATAGATAGATATTGTGACTCCTATTAATTTCTTCTGATTATATTCGTTGCGAGGCAGCCGTAGTCTTACCCTCGGGACTGCAATCATTGCCTTTTTTGGTGGTCGCCGCTGTTAATCCTGGCTTCACAGGGGACACAGTGGTGGGAATATGTGGTGTGACCCTGTCCCGTTTTAAAAGATGTATGATAGTCTGATATATTACAAAATTATATGAAACGGATGTGGCTACTGTGCTAACCCCATCCGGCAATTGTCTGATTCTTTTAACAGTATATATGCGGTGGAACTAAGCATAATGGCTAGTTGATCTAAATGAAAGAGCCATTTCATTTTTAAGCCCACTGTCTTTTTTTATACTGCGTCGGGTGGCAGTCAAGCATACGGCCCGACTGATGTGAAGCGGTTGCTGTAGCCATATCAACGCTCGTAACATGAAATATCACTCGCTTGCAGCAATCCTTCCTGGTGATCTCACTCCCTCGCAGAAACACAACAGCCCTCATGGAATCCTAAAAAATATCGTGTCAGTCGTTAACAAATACTTTTTATCGGCAGAAAGGCATCTTGCCAATATTTTAACACCGGCGTACCACATTAAAAATCATTAAGGTATCATTAGTAAATAGCACTGTAACCGAATTTTCATTGCACCACATAGGACAGATTATTTACGTAATAAAAATAAAATACAAAGCGCAAGCGTGCTCCAGCGCGAGTTAGACCTAAGTCTAATGGTGGATTTGGGGTGTAGGTGGTTCATCAACATCTTTGAACCAAATCCAGCCTCACCTGCACATAGTGCCCCTGCTAACTAACAAACACGACGCTCTGGTGAAAAAATAGGTAGGACATAGCGTAATTTTTAAGCTGCCAGACTGGGATAGCACCTCCATCTCACAGAATACCGCAGCCAAATATTCAGCAATTCCCTTGTGGGTTGTTGTGTTTCTGCAAGTGAGGGAGGTCACCAAAAAGAAAGAAAGAACGGATCGGCGGCGGCCCCTTGGTGTTGCTATAAAAAAAAAACCGGACAAGTGCGAGTCGGACTCGCCCACCGAGGGTTCCGTAGGTACGTAGTATCATTATGAAATTTGATATTTTTCATTATAAATAAGAAATAATGCATCGAAAAAAATAAATAAAATATATTTTGCAATGTGTACATCAAGCCCTTTCATATGATACCCCATTTGAACTAGTAATTTCAATTTGAAATTTCGACACCCTATAAAAAATATAGACCCCCTATTTTTTAAGATCTATTTACAAATGTATAGTTTTGAGATTTATTCCTGTACTTGTAGTCTATAACGATGTTACTTGCCAAATTTCATAGTTCTAGGTCAACGGGAAGTACCCTATAGGTTTTGATTCCCTTGAGTGTGTCGAAATATGCGTTTTTTGCTGAATAAACGGCCGTAACTTTTTTCTACGTAAACTTAGCAGTTTGATTTTTTTTTAACTTCATGGGACCGTACACCTGAGTATACAATTCAAATTTCAGCTTGATACCTCCACGCATTCTCGACATAGAAATTCTTGACAGACAGACAGACAGACAGACAGACAGACAGACAGACGGACAACAAAGTGATCTTATAAGGGTTCCGTTTTTCCTTTTGAGGTTCGGAACCCTAAAAAACAATCAAAAGCTTTGGGGAGATATATACAAAAATATAATGAAGTTAACAATAATAAATATATTTCTATATTTGACTAGCGACACTCACGTTTTTATTTAAAATATTTTTTTAATACGATGGACTAGGTGTCCAATAGTTGTTGTTTTGTAACAACGACTATTTAACACTTAGTCCATCGTATTAAAAAAAATGTGTGATAGAAAATGTTGTCGCTTGATCAGTTAGACCAAAAATATTTCATTACGCGCTTGAACACACTGAGATTGTGTGTGAGTTGAATGGTGACGCCGTATCAAATTAAACATGGAAAATTATTTCCGAAAAAAAAAGTAGCATTGTTGTTACGACCATGCCGTTGCCATCGTGTCATGCTGTGTTGCACATAGATTTATTTTTATAATTATTATTCACTTTTCATAATCATGTTACAAAGTGCGCTCATGTAATAAAATAATATATAACAAGAATATAAACAAAAAATAAAAAATAAATCTTTTCTAACATGTTTTATTACTGGTTTAATTGCTTTTTATTGCTAATTAGTTTAATTGGTGGATTTCACTCATCAAGCTTTTTCATTTCATACCCTATATGTGTATGAAATGAAAAAGCTTGATAACGTTTAATGTGGAAATTAGAATTCGCCATATTGTGGCGTCCACCATATTGGATTAAAAACTGGGGCAGTTATTTTAGGTGAAGATGCATTGTCACACAAATCCAACGAGTGTGTCAAATTTCAGCCTAATCGCACACTGGAAAGCGGGTCAATTTTAACCCGAAATCAAATCTTGTGGGTTACAGAAACTAAATAAAAGCTTGTAAAATACTATGCAGTTATTAATAATTTTGTTCAGTTTCCATTTTTTTGAGATCATAAGATACATAAGTACTTATACTGTAAAGAATGAAAATAAAAATAATCATCATATATTTGCTAGAATACACAATATCATATGAGGTCTTATGAAAGTACATTGGTAGATTGCATTCAGCCCGCACATCATCATCATCATCAGCTTGCATCAACCCACTGTTGGATATAGGCCTTTCCCAATGCTTTCCACCATATGCGATCCTCCGCTTTCCGCATCCAACCGCTACCAGCCACCTTTTTGAGATCGTCGGTCCATCTAGAGAGGGGGCGCCCTACGCTTCGTCGCCCCATACGTGGCCTCCACTCTAGGACTTTCCTCTCCCATCTGCCATCGCTGACTCGGCAGATGTGGCCAGCCCACCGCCACTTTAACTCGCTGACTTTGAGAACTATGTCGACCACTTTGGTTCTCCGTCGAATGTCTTCGTTCCGGATTCTATCCCTTAGAGAAACTCTAAGCATTTCCTCCAAGCACTCCAATAGTCTATAAATTCTTTAATATAATAAAAACAGTTACTCATTAGCCAGTCACTTAATTTTTTCTTAAGTATCATTTCATTCCTTGTAATAATTTAAAAAACTGGTATTTTATTATAAATCGTTATGACATTATTAAATACATTTCGTTTGAAAATATCTGTATGCACATGGCTTCTGTAATTGATGACGTAGGACTGGCTACTTATACTTACACCAGACGGACTAGAAATATCTATTTACAAATATCATTATTCATAAACCTACAATAGAATGAATGCGTCATACAACAAATTAGTTGACAATGTTTCCTTTTGTATGATGATTTGGCATCGTTTCATACATATAAGCACTATTGAGTATTGGCTACTGAAATGATCCTCTCGTTCAGACGATGACGCATCCACCAGGCATTCACCTGCGTCACTCAACGCCTGTCAACGAACCTCTCAGTAGACTGGGAATTTTCCCTTACATTTTTCTTCGTAGGTAAAGTTGGTACATGCGTAAAGTAAATTCTGGAAAGGTTTTAAATTTGTGCACGAAGAAAAACTGTTAATTGTGTTCACTTATATCTCGTAACTTATCTGTATTAACACTTAAAATATTACTATGATTTAAATGGTTTACCAAATACATACTTTTTTCAGATTGTTTCCTTTCATTCTGAACATTGCAATATGGCAATAGGTACAATTACATATTTACTACGTTACTAAAATAACAAATACAATGTTTGTGCTGCAGTTATCAGGCTATTACAACAATAAACCAGTATATATATAAAGTATATAAAGCGAAGGTGTGACGTGTAACTGTGTCCAGGGATACTTCTATCCTTTTCTGATCCCATGTGGACAGAAGTATCCATGGGTCCCGTATAAGCTCGAGATTGTGCTGAAACAATGTGTGTTTGCGAGTGACATGTTGTGTCAGTCACTCACTCACACACACACACAGAAAAGTTCTCAATATTTTATGAGTGATAATATTGAGAACTTTTCTAGAATATTCCAGATTTTTCAGAATGGTCTAGAATATTATAGGATAATTGCATAAAAAAAAATTAAATGAACTACAAAAATGTGTGACTGTAAGGGAGTTTGGTTATGGTGGTTCAAAATGTTAAAAATGATTCTCAAAATTTCATGAATGATCTGATAAGTTCTGCCATATATACAAATAATTAAATTGTTAAAATGTGCACTGTTAATCAACGAAGTAGCTTTTGGTTGATGATATTTCAATAGAAATTAGATGATATTTAAGAAGAAATTAGAAAAGGTCTGTAGTTAGGTTGCGAACATGTACTTTTGTTCCTTCCAGGGTCCTTTCATGAGCTGCGGACAACAAGGAGAATACCAAAGATGAGTACCAAAAGAGCGAAAAGGAGCTAATTCTTGGGCGTAGATTCACAATGGTTGGCACAACATCTCGCTTATGGATGATCACAGAGATAAAGGTTCTACGGGCCACTCTAAAGGCCACTGACTAGATAGGCTACGGTCGACGTTGCTTAACTTGCGTGTTCGATTAGACTGACACGCGCAACGATGCCAACGAGCTCCACACCCTCCGTCGCTCAATATCATATTCTCAAAAGACCACATTCGTACACCACAACATTCGCAAAACACGAGATTCGCAAAATATCATATTCTCAGAATATCATGATCTTGTAATACCACATTCGCAAAACACAACATTCTCCAAACATCAATATTCGGTTACATATAAAGAAAAATGGCGAGTTAAGGCGTGGCAATACTGAAGCCGGCTCGTTTGGCTACGAAAATAGTTACAGCGGTTGGACGCCATGAGCGTTATCTACTAACATTTTTATTCAACATGAATCCATTAATAATTTAGCGATGTGAGAGACAGCAATATGTCAAATAAGGCTTTTAATGCCTTATTTGACATATTGCTGTCTCTCACATTGCTAAGAAGGGAAATCAAATTCGAAAAGCTTCTTACTTTTATTAATTTCTTCTGAATAAATTCGTTGTTAGTTCCAAAGTCTTATCCCGGGACTGCAATGGACTTCATTGTTCATTGCCTTTTTTAGTGGTCGCCGCTGTTAATCCGGGCTACACTGGCTACACAGACACAATGGTGGGAATGTGTGGTGTGCCCCCGTCTCGATGTATCCGTGAAACATGTCTATACATTGGGTTTTCTTAATTGACCATATAATTCCTTATATTCTTTATCTTGTTTGTCAGACTTCCCTACCATAACTACAAGTGCAATCCCCATAAATTACTTATACTTGTTGCAACCTGGTGCCGCGAGTAATTTGGCTTTAATTTTTTTCCCGACGTAACTCTAAATATTTTATTCTTTAGAAACTATAAAAATAAATAAACATGACAATAGTAAATAAATAAATTTGGATTTTAATTATCTAGCGACAGTGTCCACTCCTCAAAAAAAAAAAACCGGACAAGTGCGAGTCGGACTCGCCCACCGAGGGTTCCGTACGTAGGATCATTATAAATTTGATATTTTTCATTATAAATACGAAATAATGCGTCGGAAAAAATAAATAAAATATATTTTGCAATGTGCACATCAAGCCCTTTCATATGATACCCCATTTGAACTAGTAGCTTCAATTTGAAATTTCACCGCCTATTAAAAATATAGACCCCCTATTTTTCAAGATTTAATGACAAATGTAAAGTTTTGAGATTTATTCCTGTACTTATAGTCTATAACGATGTTACTTGCCAAATTTCATAGTTCTATGTCAACGGGAAGTACCCTATAGGTTTTAATTCCCTTGAGAATGTGTCGAAATATGCGTTTTTTGCTGAATAAATGGCCGTAACTTTTTTTTACGTAAACTTAGCAGATTTTGATTTTTTTACAACTTCATGGGACCGTAGATCTGAGTATACAGTTCAAATTTCATCTTGATACCTCCACGCATTCTCGAGTTAGAGGGTCTTGACAGACAGACGGACAACAAAGTGATTATAAGGGTTCCGTTTTTCCTTTTGAGGTACGGAACAATCTAATGGCATTTTCGCATTAATAATGTTAGGCTAACCCAATTTCCATTACTTAGGTACAAACTTCCTTGAATCGACGCTTTATTAACGTATATTACATACTATTATCAAGCAATCCGCATATAAACATGATTTAAATAGCGGGACGAACTACGCTCATAACCTCTTCGATTGCGGTTAGAACCATATACCAGCCTACCGGCTAAGGTGAAACCGATTTCCATCGGGCTTTTTGATAGCAAAAATCGGACTTTTGTTTAAGTTTGTGATAAACACCTTCGGTTCTATCGGTAGAGCGCTTCCGTCCCTATCTGCTTGTGAGTCGTCTCCTGTCTTTCTGGTGACTTCACTCACTCGCAGGAACACAACAATCCTCACAGGAATTATTATTTGACTGCGGTATTCTGTGAGGTAGAGGTAGGGCATAGCGTATTTTTAAGCTACCCGACTGGGGCTACTGCCCACTGGGGCTACCCAGTCGGGTAGCTTAAAAATACGCTATGCCCTATCTCTCTTTTCGCCAGAGCCTCGTTTGTCAGTCAGCAGGGTGCACCACGCGCAGGGGAGGTTGGCTTTGGTTCAAAGATGTTGATGAACCATTAACACCCCAAGTAGTAGTTAGATGTAGACATACTCAGTGTAAAACCAACTTGGTTTCAGTATCAATAATAAATTACATTAATCGATAAACAACACCCCGCATATTGGTTACAGTATCAATAATAATTCAATAACAGTTTCAAGAAGGGGGTGACGAGGTTTTTACAGGGTCGGCAACGCGCGTGTGATGCCCCTGGTGTTACAGGCGTTCATAGGCTACGGTAACTGCTTTCATCAGGCAGGCCCTGTGCTTGTTTGCCACTTCAATGGTATAAAAAAAATATGTATATCGATAAACAATACACCGCACTATTGAGTATCAATATAAATTTCATATATCGATAAACAACACACCGCACTATGGGACACTCGACGCACGAAGTTAATCTGTTAATAGAATATTATTTTGTTTCTTCTATATAAAATCTTCGGCAATAATCGTATCGGTGGAAACTCCTCGCTAATTTAACGCTTCGGGCTACAGCTGTCCATACACAATGGTGCCGTATATCAAAGACTGGTAACAGGAAATCATTTGTGTTGAACGCTCTATTTTGGTGAGCAGTTAAATATATCTGGTTTCATTTCTCGAAAATTTCACCAGTCGCGCATAGCAAAGTGTTCAGAGACAAACGGAAATATATTTTAGGAATCTGTTTCATTTGTTTATGATTCAGCTGCCGCATGTAATTTTAAATCTGTTTTTATGCAAATCGGTGTGGTAGTGGGAATCGGAGCCAATATTTTTTTTAAATGCATTAGATAATGCATATCATATGTATGTGTTACAAAAGTTATGCATTAGATAATACATAACTTTTGTAACACCTAGACGCTTATTTCTTGAAAACCGGTTATTTATTTACCTAATATATATATATGCCGTGACCATGGGTAACAGGGATATATATACTGTAAATGAATCCCTGTTACCCATGGTCACGGCATCACGCGTGAAGGCCTGGACGGATTTGGCTATTTCATTGTATGTTGTATTTGTTATTGTTACGAGAAAGTTCTTACGAAAGAAAAATAAAATAAGAAAGTTGCGCGTAAAACTAGAAAATTTAAGAAATCTAAAACACAAAGTCATTTGACAAGAATGCACGAAACCAATTCGAATTCAATATTCATTGTTATGAAGACAGGGCAATGTCTGTCGGGTCACCTAGTACTTATATAATGATACGATGAGGGTAAATATATTAGTGACAGAACAACAGTATGTTTAAAAGAAAGATCTGTCATTATTTATACATTTTATTTCATTGTTTTCATCCGACTGAGGCGAGAAACAAACAACAATTTCTTGGCAAAACATTTGAATACAAATGGCAATTACTAAAATAACTCCTATTTCAAAGTTTTTTTTTTATAAAACACACTAATTTTTTGATACATTAATTAAATGTACTGACACTCGGTTTCTATTGCTTTATTACATACGTACGAGTATACATTAATGTGCATATTATATGGTTAGGTCGCGGGCTCGAGAAACAAGAGAAACATTTGTGTGCATGAACATGTCTGTATGTCTTGTTCTGGGTGTTTTCTATGTATTATAAATATGTATTTAAAAAAAATGTATATATCAGTTGTATAGTACCCATGGTACAAGCTTTGCGCTTAATTTGAGACTAGATGGCGCTGTGGAAATTGTCCAGAAATATTTATTACGTATTTATATATTTTTTACAGTTTCAGTTCACCTCTGAACTTGAAAATACTATAGACACATCGTAATACTTTCACATGTTTACATATGCCAAGTAGGTTATTATTCTAGTACATGCACTGGCCACTGCGAGTAGGTATGTAATTTATGCGTCCTCGTCGGCGTAGCGTAAATAAACTTTTTTTAAGATTAGCCGAATTCTCTCGGTAAAAATATTTTATACTTTCTTTCAATTATGTAAATAAAGAGTCACTAGGCCAAGGTTTATTTGAAATTATCGAATCGGATATTATAGTGAATTTAATTAAACATTGCTGGTTCCAATTAAGTTTTTAGAAGGAAAACATTCTATTTCTTAGTCGTCGTCAACCACTACTGGGATATGGGTTTTCCTTCAATCGAAAGGCTTTTAGAGCATATTCCCTCACGCTGCTCCTCAATTGTGGATTGGTGGAGGCCAATGTTTTCAAGTCAAGACACAGACTGGGCTTAACAACTGTCACCTAATATGAATAGCCGGGTACGACGGCTTAACGTCGAGATAAATAAACCCGTCTACGGATAGGCTTCAGCTTAGCCATAGGTAGGGCTCAAATTTACACAAAACCGATGCTATCACGTAAAATGTAAACAGTTTTAAGTTTCTAGTCAAAATATCTACAGATTGTGGAATCAAATTCCAATGAATTTATATGGGACCATTGTTGGACTGCCCTCATTCGAACACGAAAAGAATTTTTAAATTCGGTTAATGATTGGCGGAGAAATTAATGAACATATATAAAAAAAAGATTAAGTCGAACTTAGAACCTACTCCTTTTTTGAAGTCGATTAGAAACTATTAAGTGTTTGTTTCTTATTTTTGGTAATTAAAACAAGGAAAAACTAAAAAACAAATGTTTAAGTAACCTTAAAACTCTTTGTAAATTTCGTACTCAAGAAGTCACTAATGTTTTTTAAAACATTTTAAATACGGATCCCTAAATGGGATTTTCCAATCAGCGTTTAAAAATTGTCGACATAAGTCTATATTAAAAAAGTATTTAGTCATTTATATAAAAATAAACTGACTGACTAATTGGCTGACATCAGTGCAGAGCTCATTGCTACTGGGTATAGAAACATGTATGTCTTTGAAATTTTGCTCCAGCTAGAAGTAGGTAACCGATAAGAAAGGATTTTTTTGAAATTTCCATGAGACGAGGAAATAAAGAACTTGAAACTTGTCACATATGGTAAGATATGCGCGGATGAAGTCGCGAGTAATACAACTTAATTCGAATATGAAGTAGTTATTCAATGTAACCATACATTACCATGCTATGTCAATGTACGATATAATGTTCAAATCCAAATAAAACACAACGTGTCTAGCTCGGCTCGTCCATTACCAGTCCCTATCGCATACTGAAAGTTTAGGTAGCGTTTCAGTAGTATTCTAAAAGTAGTGTATGAAATTTTGATATAGCGTAGGTGTGCGGCTGCCCACGGAGCGGCATGAGTAATGCTCTGGCCAGCGAAGTGTTGTGTTGCGTGCGCTGAGTAACCAGCCGCGGGTTTCCATGTTATTTTAGCCACGGCCCACGCTCGGCCTATGGAGAGATCCACCACACCTGCAGATGGAGCCGTAAACACCTGAACGTTATTCAATCCTGAATTCATAACATTCGGTTTGATATAACAACGTAATTACCGATGTTCGATCAGTTATATAATGGGTTAATTGAAAAAAGTCTTATAACGAGCTACTCGCAAAGAGCAATGAATTGGTGCTGGATACATTCGACGTACAGTTTGTTTAAATGTAGAGTTTAAGGTAGTTTATTATAGTTTCCATTTTAAAATATACCTAAATAAGTTATTTTGCAGACGCAGGACATAATTAGTAATTGACAGGTGTTTACCTCCAGTCTGCCTGAGGAATTCCGTGAGACCCAAAGGAGTGCGATCGAGATATGGACAAGTTTGAATGCGTGCCAGAACTGATTTTCGACGTGAAACATTTTTCGAAGATTATTTCACGGCCATAAATTTTATGTCATGTGCGATAATAATATAAGCCGAAAATAGCTATGCTCTCACAGTTTTAAGAAAGAGAGAATAAACATTCGATTTTTTGATAACAAAAACAGTTTATTTATTTATAACGTAGCTAGGTGCGGATCTTTTTTTAACTTATCCTTTTTGTTTACCATCGCTCATATAGTAAAGTGGCGCTCTGGATGATAGAATATCAGCAGCACAGATGATAGAATATAATAATACACTGTCAAAACATGTTGCTAAGTCGTTTTCACCATATAAATGTCGCGAGATGTCGCCAAATCTACTTTCTAGTCGTAATAGTAGTCTACTTTATAAATTATGAAAACATTGCTCGCGTTTTTCGAGGGTTCGACTCCCGCATAAGACAAGCATTTATGTGCATGAATATGTCTGTTTGTGTTGGTTTGGGTATTATGTATGTATTTACAAAAAAAATGTATATGAGTAAGTATATCAGTTCTGTTATCTAGTTCCCATAGTCCAAACTTTGTTTAGTTTGGGACTAGATGGCGCTGTGTAATTAGCCCAGGGATATTTATTATTTATTTATAACTGACAAAAATATAACTTAGAATTGGATTAAAATAGAAACTTTATAATTAGTTGAAAAAATGTTCGCCCACACATCGATGTATGTAACAGTCTCCAAGTGCAAGTGTAAGTACGCAAATAAATATTTTTTCACGTAACATCTGACATAACTAACAACAAAATAATTATTTTCAGTATTATTCTTTTACTTGTCTTGCTTTGGTTTGCGCCTAATTTCATAGTTTTAGGTCAACTTGAAAGTAAAGTGTCCTAATAGGTTTTAATTTACCTGCGAAGTGTTAAAATAGGTATATAAAATATAAAATAAAATAAAGCTGTAACTTTCAAAGATTCTAAGTGTTTGACTTAGAATCTTTGAAAGTTACTTTTACAGCTTCAAAAGCCCGCAGACACTTTACAAGAATTATTTGGTATAATCAGCTTGTTACCTATGTGTTTTTGAGAATATTGACGGATAGATGATAGATGAAGTGACCTATAAGGGTAAACTAATACTTTTTAGTGACCATGACATAAACATATGGTCGTTCGGCTTGTACGTATGTATAAGGAATTCGACCATGCGTCTGCCATTGGCCCTAATACGAGACCTGTCTGATCTTCCGTATTACATAGAGTCATGACGAACAGATATTTTTATCGTGCGACCTCAGATCAAGCGTAACATTGACACGTGAATCATCCTCATTTTATCACATCGATATATCGTAGCAATATTTTTTAAACAGCTAAGATGGCAAACAAGCATACGGTCCGCCTGAGGAAAGCCGTTACCGCAGCCCATAGACGTCTGTAACACCACTAGCACCACATACGAGATCCTGTAAAAACTTCTTCCCACACTTTAAAAACCCTGCTGCTGTGGTCTTGCTTGATGGTATATAGAGGAAAATCTCTATAACTGCCCAGTACCCGATGTTTCGGTTCCGATGTATTTCCTACCGATGACGAGCGGTGCGATTGTAGGAGGCCGTGTGCAACTCCTCTGAATGTACCCCATTGTACAATCAGTAGAACTAGTGATAGTTTTTGCAGTAGATAAGCTATTATATACTTCTCAGTCGGTCACTCTCGGCAGAGTGGTCGTGGTCATGGGCAGGTTCTTAAGAATGGCGGCTCTTGTTATATTTCTCTATTTGGTTCTGTTGGAGACATTGCGGGAGTATTCAGATATGGAGGATTTTGTGAGAGACTTGATTAAATCTCCTCAACTGGTTGGAGAGCCGCCACGGGGTCCTCAAGGTTGCCTTCCACCTTGCCTTGGACTACAAGACGTTCCATAGTCTTCTTTTCGGGTAATATGCCCGACTTCTTCAGTATACGTCTTTGCACAGTCACCGTTGTGGCACAGTAGTAATAGTACTTCCTACGTAGGCTACACTGTGCTAAAAAAAAACGTATTGTAGAGTACTAGCTTCAGTCTTCGCCTTCGCTCGTGACCACAGTACGGTGAAAAAAGGATTCTATCCAAAACATAACACAATCTTTTGCACTTAATTAACTTCTACTCGAGGTACATTCATACAGAATGTTTACTTTTGTCGGTGGAAAACACTTCATAATTTAGGTGCCTACCTACTTGTATCGTACGTTATAAACAAGTTGGCCTTTACAGCATATAATAAATATAGTTTATATTAGACTAACTTTCATCCGCGGCTACCATCGGCCGTAGAGTTCGGGAGAGCCTTCTCAAGGTTCAAGCTTACTTCATACTAAATTTCAAGAAAATGTCTATAGCTATTATTTATTCTGTAATTTAACTGTTAAAGATGAAAACACACTGCTTTATAAACTTTTTGTATATGATTTTGTTAAAGATCATCCGCCTACAACAAAATTTGCAAACTGACTAGTACAAAAATTAAAAATATCATTGATATTACAACAGTGCAGTTATTTTTGTGTAAAAAATATTAATAGACGGACAGGTGTGCGCAAGTTGGCAGTGGTGCTACTATGATGTGACACGGTACTGGACTAATTGTAAACGTAATAAAAAACATATTTCGCTCGTTATTTTTGTTTCGATGATTAAACCCGTAAGTCTCTAGAGTTCAAAGTTACGGCTCAAAGTCGTATGTCAAAGGACAAAAGCCGTTATTCATTTTTCTAAACTTCACCACCAAACGCCTCCGGCAGCACTTTTGATTTTTGAAAATAACAATGGGAATTAACGCGATCATGCATAAGGGTATCTGCATACCTTTATTATTGCCTGAAGTTCGACCAGGCTACCGCCGAAGCTGAAGCAGATTACCATTGGATTTTTACATTTCAAAAATTGTTATTGACAAATATCTTCAGATTAGTTGGTAGAGCTCAAGGGTTTCTACTAGGGGCCCTACCGCCTAAGCTGAAGCCGATTACCACCCGATTTTTTGAACGCGAAAATCTTACATCAAACTTCACCTTACATTAGTGGCAATCGTGTTTAGCTTAGTTGGAAGACACCACGAAGCTTTATCCACAAAGCTAAAAATATTTGTCAATAACTCGAACGTAACACATATTTTTGGGGACCAAAATTTTTGATGGTAGTCGGCTTCAGTTTAGGCGGTAGGGTCTCAGGTGAATTAAACATAATTACCAACAATCTACGCAGTAGTTTTATTTTCGTACTCATAAATTCCGATAGTAATTGGCTTCAGCTTAGGCGGTAGGGCCCCAGGTTGTACCGGCGTAGTCACAGGCTGACTGTCTCAGTGATGTGCCTCTGCCGTTACCGAAGTCGATGAACCTTCATCTACCCCCGTGTTTTTTTTTTCAATTGCTCTTACTTTAGATTTTTGTCAATAGGGTGGCTGGAATTGAATCAGGAATACACCTAGTGTTACAATATAAGTATTACAATTTTTGGCTCACTGTGGTTGATATATGGCTGAATACATCTATGACTATACTTTCAACCACAAACCTAGAATTTTTCGCTACGCATCCATATATTATATGATATGTCTCCACTGCAAAACAACCTATCATAAATCTATACTTGGAAGCTACGTTTGAAGATTTAAAATAAATGCGGAAAATCTTTACTCTTTTCTGAGAGATGCTCAAGATGTTGTCTTGGTTCTATTGAAGGGATCAAAATTAAAATTATTCACTTATTGAGATACATACGTACGTCTTACGTATACCTAACGTAACGTAATCTTCGTACCACTATAATGAAAATTGATTCTTAAAATAAAATAAAAAAATGCAACATTAATCATTTCCCTTCAAAGGATGGCATCGGATCGGCGACTTCTTGGTGTTGCTGATCTCCATGGGCAGTGATGATTGCTTCCCACCAGGTGACCAACATGCTCGTTTGCCTCCCTGTCACCCTCTCATATATATAAAAAGTACACAATTGTTGTTAATGTATTAAATATAAAATTGATGCGTTAGATATCATTGGTAACTAAGGTATTCGCACGTCGAACAAGGTGACCTTATATGAGTTGGGCATTCATCATAAATATTAGCACCAAGAGATATTATATCTGTTTACGCTTCAAGATTTGTGTCTGCAAATACCCAGCTATTTTAAAGTATGGTCATTGCCGAATCACAATAATAATTATGGACACAACAACTTACTTGCCAAAATTATGATGCACGTCTCTTCCTCATTTTATTTTTGATGACTAAGTAGACTAATTTTAGATCATCCTCAAATAATCAGTAGGCGGGCCTATACTTACGAAATGTCGAAAATAAATTTGTTAATAGATTTAAGCCCTTCCTCCCGGACCTCGATTACGAGTAGACGTATTTGAGACGCTTACTAGTAATTTAATAATTATTTTAATACTATTTGTGCGAAATTTAATATCTGTTAAATATTCGGAGAACATAATAATGCAAGTGGTGCAATAATTACACGAAGAACTTCACCTCAAGGAACACTGTGAGTGAAACGGTCATATTACCTTTTCCTATACGAAAAAGGAGATACAGCATCACGCTGCGCGCGTGAGCATTCGTTCAGCTGCGCAACGAGTGGGAAAGTGACAGCGAATAAAACAAGCAGTGGGTAGTGGCTGCGTGTGCGCATTGTTGTATAGTGTGTATACGACTGTGTGTCGCGGCGAAACCTATAGCAAGTATACGCGAGTGTAACAAAGACAGCGCTGGCCATTCATATACAATTGGGTATCGGGAGCGTTACTACAAGAATAACATCTTTGTACTTATGAGGGCCTGGTACTTTGACGCAGCGATTTGGCGTATTTTGGCGATATTGTTAACAGACAGAATTACGAATCTGTTTGAATAAGCAATTATAGCCTCTGATTGCTTCTGATTTCCTGGTGCTTGATACAAAGGTCTGTCATTTATTTCGAAGTTTTTTGGACATTTCTGGGGAGGTGGCCATCCATCGATTCACTTCATCTCATTTATCAGTTCCTGGTCCTTTGAACGCCTCGCTCGAAGCCTTTACCGTGAAAGTACAGCGACTAAATAACAGCAACTAGTTTCTTCACGTTTATGTGTGCTTAGTACTTTTATCCGTTATTTAGTGCGTGGTTGGTGGTGTGGTGGATTACTCCACAGAGACATACTCTAATAACATAATCAGTACTCTTGTAGAGTTCTCATAGCCTGGTAACTTGTTCGGTAACACCACCGCCTAAGAATAATCCGCCCATGGAGTACGGATCTGAGCCGGATATCTCATCTATTTCTACGGATGACCTACAACCAATCACGCTGGAAACTCTGAAACGGAACATGTCACTCCCTCTGCGTCCGATCAAGCGTCCTAGAGATAACGATTACAGTGAATTGAAGAATTACTTTGCAGAGATGTTTTCGGCTTGGAAACAGGAGCAAAATGCTAAGTATGATGCAATGGTTAACACATTGAACGAGATCAAGGACCAAAACGTGGAGATGCGCATCTCTATGGACTTTATATCTACTAAATTCGATGAAATGTCGCAGAGAATAGCCTCATTAGAAGATGAGAAGAAAAGAGATCGCGAATACATATACTCTCTGGAATCCAAGATTGAAGACCTCGAGCGAAACCTAAAAAGTTCTTCCATAGAATTACGAAATGTTCCAATGCCAGAGAAGGAGACTAAAGAGGATCTGGTAGACGTTGTCAAGAGGACGGGCAGAGCTCTAAATATCGATGTACAAACGTCTGACATAAGAGACACCTATAGGATGGGGGGAAAGCCGGGGACGCGCAAACCCGTTGTAGTGGAGCTAAATAGTGTCATATTGAAGAACGAATTTTTACGAGCTATTAAATCCTATAACAAGGACAATTCCGATAAATTTTCTTCTGCTAATCTGCGTTTGGATTGCCCACTTACACCTATATACCTGTCCGAGAGCCTTACTGCTAAGGCGAAGAAACTCTTCTACTTGGCAAGAGAATATGCTGCAGCAAATAAGTTTCGGTATTGTTGGACTAACTATGGGAGGGTTTTCCTTCGCAGAGTCGATGGAGGTCCTTTCACGCGAATTGACTCTGAAGAAGATATAAAAAAGATAGATCCTACCAAATGACTATGTTTGCCGGGTTCAGCACTATATCTAGATGATATTTGTGCTTATGGTTGTAATCACTACTTCTATATTTGTTTTGGCATTCTTCAATATAATTTATGTTATTTGTTTTTAGTACTGTACTATTTGAATTCTACAAATTTTCTACTGTGTGCTTTGATCAAGTCGAAACCTTTATTTAACTCATTTATGTTATTTTGTTATATTTGCGAGCGCTTAGATTTAAATATGCTAAACCCTATTTTTATTGTCACATCAGACGACAGTATACTATACTTACCATCGTTAGCGACATCTGACTATGCCTCCTCACCCATATATTTTAAAATTCAATATTGTTAATGACGTTCTAAATAACATTGATAGTATTTCCGTCTCGGAATCAAGAGTCAGTAAACCTGAATGTATTCAAATTGAGCTTCCTAATCTTCATAATCAACTGACGATTTTGACTCAGAACATCAGAAGCATTTCTGCTAATTTTCCCCAGCTTCAAACCCTACTAACAAGAATAAACTTAGACATAGATTTTATTGTTCTCACGGAATGCTGGCTTAAAGGAACACCTAACATCCCTGCTCTCGATGGTTATTCCAACTATAGTAGTACAAACAATAGTAACCAAAATGAGGGGGTAGTGGTTTACGCGAAACAATGTTTAAAAAACGTCGTTGTAGAATTACCTCATTTTGTAGACGCGAATTGCGTATTAGTGAAGTTAGGAACCCACACGGCGATAATTGCTATCTATAGATCTCCCTCTTTCCGTAACATCTCCAATTTTTTACTAAGCCTAGATGCCATTATTTCAAAACTATCTAATTTTAAAAGCATTGTAGTTATAGGTGACATCAACATAAATATAGCCGCTAACGGCAACGACCACCAAAGCTTGGACTATTTGGAGCTACTTGCGTTCTATGGGCTACTCCCTGCTCACATATTGCCTACACGTGATGATGCCTGCTTGGACCACGTGGTTCTAAAAACCGATATGCCGGCCGTTACAACTGTGATTGATACAGTTTTGACTGACCATCGACCAGTATTACTTGCCCTATCTACTACAACCAATCATATAAATCGAAGTAAAACAAAATCTGTGGTTGATTACACATCCTTAACTACAGATATGGAAAAGATTGATTTCTCACTTTGCTTAAATTCTGATGATCCTGAAGATGCAGCTACTTATTTAGTAGACTCCATTAGTAAATGTATTCAGTCCAACACTAAATTGGTTACCCTACCTCGACGTAAAAGTACCGTTAAGCCCTGGATTACGCCCGGCCTATTGCGTTGTATGCGCACTCGTGATAACTTACATAGACAGCTTAAAGATAATCCCAATAATGAAATCCTAATGAAAACCTATAAAAGATACCGTAATTTTTTAACTAAACTTTTGAAAAAGCTTAAACGCCAACACGACAAGCAAGAATTGACAAAGGCAGGAACAAATTCTAAAAAAATATGGGAATCTATTCGGAATATAACTAACATGCGCAAAACTAATACTGTTTCTGAGGATCTACTGAACATTAAACATACACCGATTAGTTCAGTGAATTACGTTAACGATGTTTTTTTCTAGTATGGGTGAAACATTGGCGAAGAAGATGCCCCAAAACTTTAAATGTACCGCCAAGGTAAATCCTTCTAATGTGGCCGGTTCTTTAGTGTTGCTTGGTACGGACAAAGAAGAGGTCCTTAATTTAATTGATGCATTGAAAAGTGATACGGCGGTAGGATGGGACGGTATATCGTCCGCCTTTGTTAAGCGTTACAAGCAGATAATTGCCCCTCCTCTGGTGCATATTTGCAACTTGTGTTTAGAATATGGTGTTTTCCCTAGAGTTTTTAAAATTGCTCTGGTACATCCAATTTACAAAGCCGGAAATAGAGACCGTGTTGACAACTATCGCCCTATTTCTGTCCTTCCATCGATATCCAAAATCCTAGAGCGTATCATTAATAAAAGATTAGTGGGCTATCTCGAGCGTAGTAAATGTTTATCTGACCATCAGTATGGTTTTCGGGTCGGAAGATCAACTGCGCAAGCGGTTGATGTTTTGACTAATCACATTGCAGATGCTCTGGATAAGAAATTAAAATGTTTGGTAGTATATTTGGATCTCGCGAAGGCTTTCGACACGGTTTCTATTCCAAAGTTGCTAGCTAAGTTGGAGACCCTGGGTGTTAGAGGCACACAACTTAAGTTGCTCCAAGACTACCTGTCAGATCGAATACAACGTGTGACTATTGGTTCATACGTAAGCTCTGACCAGGTGATTCGTTATGGAGTCCCACAGGGCAGTATTCTGGGTCCTAGTCTCTTTCTGGCATACATTAATGACCTCTGTAATTTGACTCTAAAAAATGGTAAAGTTATTTCCTTCGCTGACGACACCGCCCTTATATTCACTGGAAATAGTTGGTCGGAAACTTTTGACTCGGCGCAGATGGGATTTGATCTAGTCAGAGAATGGCTAGTGAACAACACACTTACCTTGAATGTCGAAAAGACCAGCTATATGATCTACACTATTAGAAACATCGGTTTGCCAGACCCTAATGTTTGTAAACTAATTGCTCATTCATGGACTAGTCAACTTTGTGATACCGGTTCGTGTGACTGCTCGAATTTAAAAATGACCAATGTCATCAAATATTTAGGTGTCACTATCGATTCCAACCTGAACTTTAAACCACACATACATCTGCTTACTGCACGCGTCAGAAAACTATTATTTATTTTTAAACAACTGCGCCATATCGCTGCCCCTAAGATTCTGAAAATGACTTATATGGCACTGTGCCAATCAATCATCAGCTATTGTATAACTTCTTGGGGAGGTGCTGCTAAGTCCCATCTTATTAGTTTGGAAAGAGCGCAAAGAGCCATTCTCAAAGTGTGTACTTTTAAACCCTATCGGTACCCTACTGCTGATTTATATAAAAACTGTCAAGTACTCACAGTTCGTCAACTTTTTATCTTATCCACAGTATTAAGACAGCACTCGGATCTGGTTTTCCAGTCGAATTTGAATTTCCGCAATTATAGAAAACAATTACTAATCTCCCATTATAATACTTCATTTGCGAGAAGGTTCTACACTTTTCTAGGACCTTACCTTTATAAAAATATCAACTCCAGATTAGCAATCCTTCCCTATACCAAATATACGTGTAAGAAGATAGTTACAAACTGGCTCCTTACACTTAGCTATAACGAGACCGAGTCCCTGCTACACCCAATTATGTAACACCTACCTTATTCAATTTTATTTAGCCAATGTAGTGATATAAAATATTGTGATATTGATACTGGCTTTCTTTCCGTACCTGGTGGTGATTTTATTCGCTTCAACCGATCCCAAGACTTGCTCGTAGGGCTAGGTACGGACTTAGATGAATAGACCTGACACTTGACCATGGCTATTAACGATTTCTTACGATAAATGTTATGCTTGTACAAAAATTGCCACAGGCATTATTCCGTTTAATGTTCTTTTATTAAGTAATGTTTCTTCACTTAAAACTGTATACTTAGTTATTATTACCTACTCGTTGTTATATATTTACTAATGTTTTTCAACCCGGGTGGGGACCTGGTGACCTGTGAAACAGGCTTCTTTGGAAGCCTAGTTCAGGCGCCAGTTCTCCACAGCTTACTTGTTTGTGAAGCGAAATTCCTAGCTCCAGAACATGATAATAATATTGAAGGCATTTTGTTAAATATTCTGACTGGCATGGAATTCCGTTCACCACCTTACTTATTACCATTCAAAATGTGTTGTTTTGTAAAGCTTGTGGAGAAAGAATAAACAATATTATTATTATTATTATTATTATTAAATATGTTTTTTGTTACTTCGACCATTATTGATTTCTTATAGCAACAAATGTTGCTTTGTTATTTCTCTTTCTTTAATATCCTCTCTATCCACAATCACTCTTGATCGCCAACTTCGTTCTAACAATTCTCTTCTGTATGTATTTATTTTAAGCCACATTCGGACATGTCTACTTTTTTATGCTCTTCCCAAAGGTGGAATGATAGAGAATGCTCGTAGCATTATGTCTTTTGTAACCTTATTGTTGTGGTCAATACAGATGAAATAGGTATATAGATATTAGTAAAACTACAAAAAATATAATAAATTTTTACTTTCGTCTTTTTTTAATTTATTTCTTTTGCATATAGATGACATCTTTTATTACAAGCTTTTAATTTAGTTTTCATTTAGTTTAGACTGTAACCAAATACTAAAGATCCACTTCCCAGTGTCCGCTGCTGAAAGCTGGAATTTGGCATACTCGTTTGATTCTTGTGACAAAGAATGTTTTTTTTAAATGCCGCCATTTTAAATTCAATGTGGCGTTCGCCTCAAAATTGCAATGTATACATTGCAAAATAATCCGCCACTTGTACCTAATTCAGTTTCCATTTTAAGCACTATTTTGAAGAAAAGTTTGACGAGTGAAAACATGTTCTTTTTAGAGTACCGTACCTCAAAACGAAAAACGGAACCCTTATAAGATCACTTTGTTGTCCGTCTGTATGTCTGTCTGTCAAGACCCTCTATGTCGAGAATGCGTGGAGGTATCAAGCTGAAATTTGAACTGTATACTCAGGTCTATGGTCCCATGAAGTTGTAAAAATATCAAACTGCTAAGTTAACGAAAAAAAAAGATACGGCCGTTTAATCAGCAAAAACCGCATATTTCGACACATTCTCAAGGGAATCAAAACTCATAGGGTACTTCCCGTTGACCTAGAATTATGAAATTTGGCAAGTAACATCGTTATAGACTACAAGTACAAGAATAAATCTCAAAACTATTGTAAAACAATTGTAATTATATCTTAAAAAATAGTGGATCTATATTTTTTTGTACGGGGCCGACATTTCAACATGAAGCTACTGGTTCAAATGCGGTATCATATGAAAGGGCTTGATATGCACATTGCAAAATACATTTAATTTATTTTTTCCGACGCATTATTTCTTATTTATAATGAAAAATATCAATAAATACCGTTCCCTTCTTCTGGAAAAAAACTGCGCGATTAGATTCCTGAACTATTTATAAGGATCCTACGTACGGAACCCTCGCTGGGCGAGTCCAACTCGCACTTGTCCGGTTTTTTTTTCATATCATATCAAGTATTTTATAGCTATATAAAAAGAACATATGTTCACTCGTCAAAAAGAAAAGAGCTCGTTTAAATAAAATTATTTTTTTAATTATTGTTGTTTTTTTTCCTTGAAAAGGAACTTTTTTTACATAGAGAAGGAAAGGAGAGTTGAAATCCAAATTAAATATCTTTGGAAATCGCGAAATGAAAGCTCGTGCAGCCCATATCGTATATTTGTCGAGAGAACCTATCAATTAAGAAAACAGACATAAATCGAAGAAATATTTATCGAGTGAAAAGAGACCCATTGATTTTACATTATGTATGACGACCATGCCAACAACCAACATGCATGACAAAATGACGTTCCATCAAAATAGACATTTTCGTTAACAACTAACAGTTAACAATTTCCGTTTAACCTATTCGCGTCCGGTGAAACAAATAGAACCGGCCAAGTGCGAGTTGGACTCAGACACAAAGGGTTCATAATTAGGTTTTAAATCTAGCAGAATAAATTGATCAATGTATGTAAAATGAAGAATCAAGTTATTACCAATATATTATTTTAATAATATATTACTGACTTCTTCTTCTTCATTAGCTTACTAACTTCTTTTTACGACATATATATTCTTACTATTTAAATCTCTTTGTGTAAATATTAATAATACCTACATATGTTTTTGTTTAGGTCGAAAAGTTATATAAGTAAATTATCTATCCTAGTCTATAATTGTTAAATTGTAATATGAAAGACGCCTCTTCGATTACCATAAAATGTCTTAGTCTTAAATTATAAATTGCGATCTTATTTAAAATTATTTCTGCAACATATTTGTCTATTTAGGCTTTAAACTTGGTGAGATAATATTATCCAGTAACGAATGCCATGTTGTGATATCTACTAAATGTATGGTAAAAGGATACTATTTAAAATAAATAAATTTGACTTATCATAAGTACAACAAAACATATCGAGTCCTAGTTTCCGTGTACAGATGGTGAATGATAATTAATTAATCAGTTCAAACCGCGGAGATGATGGTCTATGGAATTTTGAGATAGATCCACTTTATTTTATAAACTATTATTGTTACTTAAATAATCAAGCTTTATGCCATCTAATGGAGTTCGTGAATAACTTTCAGAGTGAGTCAGTAATTAGTTTTTCAATATTTTGCATAATTTATTAATAATGGAGGCTATCGTTTCCACCTTATATATTTTAATTTTTTTTAAATGATTCGTCTCGATGTTAGGCAGTTGGGCACCGTGTCTGAAAGTTCCGTTGTAAATTAGAGTTTTATATCATTGCATTGGTTTATTGTAGAAAATAATACAAAGAACTATGTTGCTACATAAACAGCAATCCAATTGCACCGAAGGCGGAAGTATAAGTTTTAGAAACATTGGTTGTAAATATTTTATTGCAACTTTCTTGGAAATCGATGTGTTGCTATATGCTATTATATGTTATAATATTAATTCTTTACCTACATGCATATTTTGAAAAGGAACAAGATAGTAGCTATAGTGAAGTAAACGTAATTTAAATAAATTGGTTATAATTTACAAATTTCGAAAGGCTTGGCAAAGATATTGTAAACTATGTTACAGTTGCGAATAGTATTTGAAAATGATAGTGAAAGCTTTCTACGATATCAACCCTTAGGTTGAGTGGGTTGAGGAAGAGATGAGTTGGGGTTGCAGTGAGGGCGGTGGCGAGGGCGGCATGGGCGCGCCCCTCCACTGGGGCCGTGTGCAACCCGCGTATAGACTACGCTCGCTCGCTGCCCTCACGCATCATTCGAACTCCGCGCACCGCAGTCTTGGCATCTCTGCCCTGACTGATCATACATTCGGGAGCTCGACTCTCGTAGCGACTAGACGAACAGGTCCGTGATCTGGTGAAAGTGCATCGTTCTTGTCATAACATAAACGGACGTAATCGCGTGTGAATCCCCGGCTTCTTCCGAATGAAGACTATTATTAGCAATGCAATGTTGCGCTCCAGCGTAACTTTACCTGAACGACCCAAATTAGGCGCGCCAGCGCAACGGTCCAGGCGCGCCCGCCCCTGTTTCCATGTGTATCAACATTCTTGCTTCACGCATTGACCATTCAGGGGAAGCCTGCGGAGCTAACATATCGTTCGTACATGTGTTTGTTGAGCAATAAAGTGTCAGTTCAAATAAGAATGAAGCGGTGCAGGCGACTTGGATTTCAGCCAGCGGCCCATGCATTAACTAGAACGAATTCTGACAATGCATTCAACGATTTACTTAACTCATCGAGGATTACAATCGAGTGAAAATTGTGATCTGGCAATCAGTGATACATAAGAACAATTGATAAAGTGTATTAGAGTTAGTTTCACATGTGATAAAAACTTGTAAAAACTTGTAAAGTGATATCCAAGTCGCTTGAGCCCTGGTGTAGAGACGAGTGAATGAATTATGGAGTCCTTTTGAATTGGTATGCTTTGTTTCAGGATAAGTTAAGCGAGCACAATGCCTTTCAAACCAGCAGACAACCCAAAGTGTCCGAAATGCGGCAAGTCCGTATACGCAGCCGAAGAGCGAGTGGCCGGTGGACTCAAATGGCACAAAATGTGCTTCAAATGTGGTACGTATGCTCCTCAAACAACTTACCTAAACATATTAGAACAATTAAATAAATATTCACTTTGTATGGAAAATAAAAGAATCTACGTTTATATTCATAGTCTGATAATAAGTCAAGACACTTGTGTAGGTAGATACCAGATAATAACTAAATAATAATATAAAGTAATATTGTAATTGTGTATGTCCACTTTATAAAATTAATGGCACCGTGGACGCACCACGTGCAATCACGATTACTTATTTGTATGGAACTCCATAGTACGAAAGGCTAATACCAGCTTGGATCGAATACACTAATTGAAATGTAACTTGACTGTTATTTTAAGTTCGAAAGAGCAAAATTTCATCTAAATTAGCCTTTTCTTGCTTACTTAATCAAAAGTCCAAAAGAAAAATAAAAATTAACCTGTGCAAATGTTGGTCGTTTTAGATTGTAAATGTGTATCTAGGAATTTCAAGAAGGAAGCCTTCTTTCAAGATATTTGGCGGGTCGTACGTTTTTTTGCCACCCAAGTGGTATAAAAATATTTACCATTTCCGGTTCTTATTCCTTAATAAATCGTTTTGGTTAGTTACTATTCCAATAATTATTATAATAACTAAGTTACGTTACTAGCTTTTGGACATGGCCCCGCTTTAATGCAAAAAGCAACCATTTTTTTATATAACTTTATGGCCCATTTCACACTAGGTTGATATTCCAAAAACACCAAAATAAGTAATTACTAAATATCTAAATAAATAATAATAGACAAAATATGAAATTTAGGGTTTAATGTAAATAGTAATGGGTAAATAATAGGTAGGGGAAAAAGTCTTTTCGCATTATAGTATGTATGAACTTGTAATAAAATCTCTTTGGTTATACCATTTGTATCTAGCAGGTTTTGATATCTATAAAAAGTTTAAATTTTAAAAAAGATAATTCCAAATTCAAATTAGGTAAATGTGTGATTTTCATTTGTTTTTTTTTACTGTCAAGATGAGTGAATCTAATGAAGAAATTCGATACATTTTAAAATTTTACTACAAAAAAGGTAAAAATTCAACGCAAGCTGCGAAAAAAATTTGTGATTATTATGGACCTAGTGCAGTGTCTGTGAGAGTAGCACAAATTTGGTTTAAGCGTTTTCAATCCGGAAATTTTGATGTCAAAGATGCACGTCGCTCTGGTCGCCCTGTTACGGATAAAATGGATGCCATTTCTGAAAAAGTGGAGCAAGATCGGCATATCAGTAGTTACGACGTAGCTGAAGAACTAGGAATTGACCACATAACAGTTTTGGCGCATAAAAAGGTCGTGGTCAAAGACCGGCCAGGCTTCAGAGACTCTGGCGAAACCCGGGTTAACCTGCAACAAGGTGATGCTGTGTGTATGGTGGGATTGGAAGGGAAGATATTCATTATGAGCTGTTACCGCCAGGCAGGACTATCGATTCTGAACTCTACTGTGAACAACTAATGAGATTAAAGCAAAAAGTTGAGAGAAAGCGGCCGGAATTAATTAATAGAAGGGGTGTGATTTTTCATCATGATAACGCTAAACCTCACACATCTTTAGCCACTCAGCAAAAATTAAGAGAGTTTGACTGGGAGGTGTTAATGCATCCGCCGTATAGTCCTGACCTTGCACCTTCTGATTTCCACCTGTTTCGGTCTCTTAAGAATTCTTTAGGCAATGTCAGGTTAACATCACTAGAAGACTGCCAAAACCACTTGTCGCGGTTTTTTGAACAGAAGTCCCAAAATTTCTATAGTAATGGGATCATGTCTCTCCCTACAAGATTACAAAAAGTTATCGAACATAATGGCACCTACATACTTTAGTTAAATGTAAATAAACTTTATTAAAAAATGTTTTGAATTTTCATATAAAATACGAAAAGACTTTTTCCCCAACCTAATATGAAACTATATATTCTTAATATATCACGTCTTAATAGCAAAAAAATGCGTTATGCATGTGCGTTTGCAGTACATAACCTGAGGTATAAAATTCCACATAACTTCAGGGGTTTTGTTCCAGTGGCAGTGATGAATTAATCAAAATATGTGTATACATAATACAGAAAAGAATATAACCAATTGTGAAAATTGCACGTGTATCCACTATCTTTTCCGATAATTGATACAGGTATAATACGTATGTGATTGTTAACAAGCGTCTAATATTTTTTAAGTAATTAAATGATAAAATAACTCACTCTATGAGTGCCATGTCGTGAAGTTCAATGTATGGTATATAGACACATCGAATTTTCAGATAGATATCCAGTTAATTTATACATAAACAAAATACAGAAAAGAATATTATTATTAATATAATTTGATAGAGCTCGTGAAGGATTAGCTTACAAGAGCAGTAATCAGTTTTTCAATATCTTGTTTAGAAATAATCAAGTGAGATCATTATTGAATTCGTCTTATTGAATTCGTCAAGTATAAATAGAATATTTTTTATTCCGCAAAATAAAGGTGTAACAAAATGTAAATATTATTAGTAACTTGTATGTAGGCAACAAGTGGCCTTAAGCGCTATTTTAAGGCAATTGCAAGGCAAGGTGTAAAGTTAGGATATCTTCCGTACCTTTTTTCGTTTACACACGTAGATCTATATAATTTGGCACTCTTGCTGTATTTTATTCGATTGCAATGTCAACTAGAAGTTGAAGCCATGTCTGAAAATAGTGTGTTGACAAACAGATAGATGAAGAAATAAACCGTAATAATATTTTGAGATTCGGATTTACAACTCTTAGAGTATTACACCCACCGATATAAAGTGCGTGCGTGACGAGAAACGACGTGATTAGTGCTTCAATTGAGTTTACAAACGCTGTTATGTTTGTGTTTACATACATGTGTTGTGTTTAAATACCAACATTAACTGATTGTTTCTACCATTCAGGTAATAATATAGACGCAAACTTAGTACCTAGGAACGTTTTTTTTGTGTAGTAACTTCTATTAGGAGCACAAGAAGTAGCAGCGTCACGTGTAACATGTGACTTGTTACTTGCATAGCAAAAACTCTTCGCGTTACATTGCGTAGGTGGGCGAGGCTCCTAAAATAGATATCTAATTATATTTTTTAAGTAGAATGGATTGTCAACGAGTCGCCGTCAATTTCTAAAAGATCGACTAAGTCACGTTATATGATGAGAATAATATAACAGAAAGTATATACTATGATATATATAGGAAGTATATACTATAATAAAATAACTATAATAGTTTTTCATTTTTAAAAGCCTTGGTTGTCAGTTCAGTTTTACGGTTATAGTAGTTAATAAAATAGCTTTTATTACAACGACTCTATTGTAAAAGTAACGTAAACTTTCTTTTAAATGTCTTTTAGTTCCTGATATTTTTCCTCACTGTTTCCTTTCACACTCCTTTCCCATTCGCTACCTTTTTAGCTTATGTCGAAGTTGAGAGAGTCCGTAGCACCTTACGATTCTGTGTTCTATTACAATACGTGAGCCCTGAATTTCATTCCATTACGAATTTCATAATGTAAAGTTTAACAACAGGAGTTTATTTAGGTACATTGTAAAATATTGAAATCTGCATTTAATTAGTCCTTGGAATAAGTAAATTTTCCATAAAAAATATATCCTATCCGTCTGTTCCCATTAAATAAGTCAGTTTAAATAATAAGCTTTATATTCAATTTCACATAAGAAATATATCTTCAAATAGTAAGAGCAAATCTATACATTACTTATACATTGCTCTACATTATTTACATTTGAGTGATCAACTCGGAGGCACGAAAGGTCTCACGAAAAAGGAGAGATATGGTAGGCACGTGACACTAGGCAGTATGAATTTGTAATTTGTAATTACTGCTGAACTTTAAAACAAGAAGTTTAATCTCGGGGTGAAAGAAGAAAGACAGAAAAGACGATTAAGGGATTGAAAGCAATGGAGATAAATAGTAGAGGGAAAGGGAAAAGAAAACCTGACATAAGATACAAACTATCAAACGTTTTACGTTGTTAAAAGGCAGCTACATAGGGGACTACTGGATTGCATAGCAGTATTATTATAATTTAATTGTGTCTGAAAATATGCGTGAAAATTTTCTTTCGAAAATTGTTTTAGATTTGGATTTTTTTTTTGTAATTCTCGCGACTTATCCGGAAAATACTCGTAACATGAAGACTATAAATCCTATCAGAATGAAGCCATTAACAAAAGCTAGTAACAGTAATATTGTAGATTTTCATTTTCAACGATTAATACCTATATAATTAATAAATATTCCTGGACAAATTACGCACCGCTATCGAGTCAAATCAAGCAAAGCTTTAAGGTACTATGGCTACTAAATAACTGATAAATATACATTTGTTTTTGGTAAATACATACATATAATATATAGAACATTACATAGTGCACGGTGTATAGCAGCAGCAGAATAGCATTACGTACATATATACATCGTTGTCATCATATATTCGTGACAGATACTTTGTATTACATGTAAATTATTTCATTATTCAGGACTGTGCCAGAAGTTGTTGGACTCTACCAATTGCTCAGAACACGAAGGTGAACTGTTCTGTAAAGTGTGCCATGCGCGCAAATTTGGACCAAAAGGCTACGGTTTCGGCGGTGGTGCCGGCTGCCTGTCGATGGACGCCGGTGATCACTTAAAGGCGGATGCGTAAGTACCAACCCTCTGAGCACTCCCGCCGCCCGCGCCATCGAGGGTCTTTCCTTATCTAAGGTCGCATCGCGACCGGCCTCCGGGTCCGTGCGTAACAACATTAACCGCGTGTACATAAAAATAATATGGTAGAAAGCGCGCGCTCGGCTGTACATTATGCGCCGCCTGACACGTGCATGATCAGTCCGTTTATGTCGCAACAGGGAATGAGCGCGAGCAGCCTGCAGCAGAGCTAGCGGGTCGCCGACACACATCTCGGCCAACCAGCGGCACTACGTGAACGCACGCCATACCGTACTTTAATTACTATAGCTAGGGTTATTTATTCGCTATCGCTTAATTTATTTTGTTTATCGGACTACTATTTATAATTTATAAAAAAAATAAATGTAATAGTCGACTACCAAACCTGAACTAGTTGTGTTGAGTCGGAGCGCGGTCGAGGGCGGCGCGGGCCCGAAGTGACGCCTAGAGGCACACGGCGACTCGAGCGCGTTCCCACCTGTTGTAGATTTAATTCCCTCCCATCCAACCGGGGTGACCCGGACACAGCGGAGCAACGGTGAGAAACCAATGTGTAAAGCCTCAGCACGGCTTATGGCCTCGCTCCAAACGCACCTAGAAGGCATGCGCAAAAAACTACCTTGTTATAATAATTTTCCTCGCTACTGACCCTGTCTAACTCTGGCTAACGCTTCTGTCTTAGCTTTAACCGATAGTCGATATATGTGATGGGATAAGGAAAGCGCCCTCAATGTTCATATGTGTAGTGCTAATAGCGAGGCCGGTGCGGAGCGGGCGGCCGGGAGCCCTTACCTTCTCCCATTACGGCGGAGGTGCGCCGCCGGTCTCTACTGCTTCGCCGATCCGTGTGGCCGGTGTTAGTATATAGGGGTCACCGGAATGCTTCGGTGCCTTAAAGGCTTTTAACTATTCTTCTATCAACGTTGCTCGAATCAAAAAACTTGTTGAGTAGTAAATGACCTTAGGTATATGTGCAGGGGTGTAAGAACCAATGGAGCGTGCCTCGAACCACGAGTTATTGCCAAGGCTCCACCAGGCGAGGGATGTCCGCGCTGTGGCGGTTACGTCTATGCTGCGGAGCAAATGTTGGCTCGTGGAAAGGTGAGCCTTACACTACCTACTGCAACTATACCAGACTGAAATTCACTTTCAAATCCTCGTTCATTCATCCGCTTACGCCGCCGTCGAAAACTAGTTAACACAAGAATAACTTACCATAATTAGGCACACATTTTAAACGTATGTATATTTGATGACGATTTTTTTTTTCAAAACGGCAGTTTTTAATTTGCAAATAAAACCAGGCAGAAGAGTGCCGAGGCCGCCCATAGGCGTCCCAAAAATCTTTAATCACTTGCCAAAGCCGCCTCTAGGTTTTGAATTCAATGTCTGGGCTAAACAGCATGTATGGTGGCATGAGGGTAAAGTTCTTAATACGTAAGGCGGCAATGAAGCCCATTTAGTATTGTAATCGGAGCCCAATTTTCGGAATCAAAAATCCGATGATTCGTTGTCAGTTTCGGACTGTAGAGTCCTAGGTTATTTACTGTTACTGAAAATGCTGCTTAATATTATTTTAGACGTTTATTGATTCATCTAATTATCATTACAATTTACTTGCGATCACATTAGAAACTTAATCGAAAACTGTTTTTCGTGAAAAAGTAGTATGAAAACATGATTTTTTCTAAAACATATCTGAATTCCAAGAATCAAGATCAACAAAAATTACTACAGAAAAAATATTTTACCTATACTCTAATAATTTGTGAGAAAAATGAAAGATTATTAGATTCAAAATTATTATGGAATGGAACTGCATGGAGGAAATCGGTAGAACCTATTTTATTGCAAATGTCGAATAGGTACATAAAAATCCTAACTAAAACATTATTATATCGTAGGGCTATCACAGAAGATGCTTCAAATGCTTAAATTGCAACAGGACACTTGACTCAATGATGCATTGTGACGGACCAGACAGAGAAATATATTGTCGAGGTATCTGATGCTATGTTGACTTCCCCAAAAATTATCAACCACCTGTGAACCTGTTTGTGCAATAACCACATTATCATTGTGATAACCGTGCATCTTTCTTTAGTGTAGATTTATTTTGCATGAGTGGCACGTCCTTACTGTTCACTATATGTCCAGGGGTGGCACAGGGAGTGCTTCAAGTGCGGCGAATGCAATAAACGTCTGGACTCCACCAACTGTTGCGAAGGCCCTGACAAAGACATTTACTGCAAAGGTTTGTCGCTCCCATCATGATATAATTATTATAGTCACCTGATATCTTTTCTTTTTCTGATCTACATTGAACAAAATATTCCAAAACAGTTGTGAATTAATATCGCATTGCGTCTTGTCAAAGCATGTACTCCTTTGTTTGTTCGTGGTTTTAATTTAATATTTTTCTCTATAGTATGTTATGGGAAGAAGTTTGGTCCCAAAGGATATGGTTACGGAAAGGGAGCTGGTGTCTTGCAGAGTGACCCTTACGCCAATGGGTAAGAACCATTTGAGGAATAGGTTCAAGATTTACTCATCTGGCGAGGGCACAGCTCGTGTATGTCAAACAAAGCAATTTATTATCTATGCACATACTGTATATGATTCTCGTATATTCGTGCTGTGTACTCTTCAGGTGTACTTATGTTAAATATTGCTTGTTTGCTTTGCTGTAGGATGCTACGCACAAAGATATGGTCCTAGAGGTATTGGACACGGGGGGATGTCATCCCTTGGTCTTATGTGTGATGTAAAGGACATGGAGTGGCAAAGGTATATGAAAAGTGTGTCACTGAGAACCTGAAGTGATGTAGTCTATAGGACTACAAGTCATCAACTATTAACCGTATCACCTAACATTATATTTGCTTATAGACTGCTTTAGCAAATGTTTGATTTTAACTATCCTTATCTTTAGAACATTTCTAGTTGGACACCATATTCATTATCTAACACCACATATTTTACCCCATTCAAAATCTGGGGTAAAAGAAGTCTTGCTGTGTTACGTATAGGACTTCTCAAGTTACAAAACAGGTTCAGGTTATTTCCATCGCATAGTCACTTTCATAAAAACAGCTTATAATACAAACAAGAGATGGCAACTTGCCAGTTTCAAAATAGAACGTGCTCTCCGCTCTCCAACGAACTAATTTTAATATCGGCGAGACTTGCCACGCGAGTTTTGAGCTTACAACATGTTCTGTGGTATATCTGCTCATCTATCTTCTTCATTAATGGGTCACGCATGTAAGAACGTCTGCTGTTCATGGTTACGTAATAACTGGACATGGAGGATATTTTAGATACGGGATTATTTTCATGTTAGTAAAGACGTAATTTAATTTATACAATACCAAAGATTTTTCTCATTCTTCACACAGCCGTTTCATCGTCATTCATTCAGAAAATAATTTTATAGCACACTCGTCCGTTGATGTTGGCAAAAGAATTTATATATCTACAAACAAATCTTCGAATGTAATAATAGTTTAGGTATCTACAATTGTTTTTCTTCACAAAATCTGACTTCTGGTATGACCTTCTGGTATGGTCTGACTTATGGTGTGACCATTGATTAAAATTTCAACGAGCAATTGTGCTATATAGTATACACCTACCTAACTCATTTATTTTTACTCACAATCGAGACAATAAACTGAATCTTCTACTGACGCACTTATTTTTTAAACAGTGATCAGGCCCCCAGGACAACGGTAATTGATACCGCGTCTATCCAAGCACCACCAGGCAAGGGTTGCCCACGATGTGGTGGCGTTGTCTTCGCTGCAGAGCAAGTATTGGCTAAAGGCCGCGAGTGGCATCGCAAATGCTTCAAATGCAAAGATTGCACCAAGACCCTGGACTCAATTATTGCCTGCGACGGTCCCGACAGTGACGTCTACTGCAAGACTTGTTACGGCAAAAAGTGGGGTCCTCATGGTTATGGGTTCGCTTGCGGCTCTGGATTCCTGCAGACTGATGGCTTGACGTGAGTCTCAAAATATTTTAGCAAAATTTTTAATTTATGAATTTATAAATATTAACTTAAAGAAATGTGTGTATTTTTTTTTAGTGAGGATGAGATCTCGGCTAGCCGTCCTTTTTACAATCCCGACACCACATCCATCTTGGCGCCTAAAGGCCAGGGCTGCCCACGTTGCGGCGGTATGGTGTTCGCGGCGGAACAGCAACTGGCGAAGGGAACCGTAAGTAACATCAGTCACACCATTTTAAATATCTGTTTTACTACTTATATTAAATAGCTTAACTGCAGCGGAAGAAGGATGAGGAAACAGTCAAGTCTCCGCTAATTTTTTGACTGCTGACGTGACTATCTTCCTAATAATGGAAGCTATTCATCCTGAACTCTACAAAATTGCAAATTTGACCGTAGCGATAAGTTTTCCGTAGCGTTGTAATTGTAAAGGACGCTGAAAGTCCGCTGATAGATTAGACCCACACGTTGAAAAGTCAATATCCTCTGTAGTGAACCTTGCAAATTTGAGCGTTAACATATTTGATACCCTCGATAATCGAGTACCTAGAAACTGCTTAGACGTTAAGGTACAGGCGGTCGATTTCCGCACCGAAAGAAATATCTACATATTTATATAGTCTGTACCAGAGCTCCCATGTTTAACCACCAGACATCACCATATTTGTTATGATAAGACGCTGTGATGTAAGTTATCTTAAAAAAAATACGAGTGGTACAAAAATCAACAGACAGGACAAAACTATTACTGACTTCGACAACAAGTGAATTTCAAGTCATCATTGTCAAAGTAATAAGTAACCTACGTAATAAGTATAAATTAAAATATGAACAGGTAAGATTGGGCATATGGCCCGTAAAGTATTCGTGGTGTGACTTTAAGCTTATGCGCCATAGCTCTTAGGATCAACAAGCTGCAGTGGCAGTGGACAAGTCACGCCACAGCTCGCAGAATCGATCACGGTTAAAAAGTCAGTAGTCTCAACGCCGATATCTGCAAGGTTGTACAAGTGACCTAAGCAATAAATCAATTTTTTTAGATGTGGCATAAAAAGTGTTTCAACTGCGCCGAGTGCCATCGACCTCTGGACTCGATGCTAGCGTGCGACGGCCCAGACAAAGAGATTCACTGTCGCGCCTGTTATGCCAAGCTCTTCGGACCTAAAGGATTTGGCTTTGGCCACGCCCCAACTCTCGTGTCCACAGACGCCGAGCCAACAATCACATAGTAAGTAACCTTAACCATTACTAAACATCTACAACTATACCTAGTTATACCTAATAGCTACACAAAATACGTACGCCCAAGAACATGAATTTAATATTAAAAATAAAATTATCCTAGTATTGTCTATTAATAATGCAAATATTATATATACTACAGTACGCTTTTTAAGACATTTTCTACCATGAACTGTGAAGTTGTGGAATCAACTTCCTCCAGCGGTATTCCCAAATAAATACGACATGGGAGCCTTCAAGAACAGAGTCAATATTTCCCTTAAAAGGCTGGCAACGGATCGGTGACCCTTTGGTGTTGCCGATTTCTATGGGTGGTGGTGATTGCTTTCCATCAGGTGACCCACATGCTCGCTTGCCCCCTCTCATATAAAAATAAATAAATATATTTGCTTATTTATATACATAACTGAAACATAATAATAACAACGATAATAAATAAAAAAAATTTGCTACTGTGGTTCGATGCTACAACTAATCTAAATAATTTTTATTTTAAGTTGATTGATAGGTAAATAAATAATAATAAAAATAAAAAATAAATTGACATTTCAATGTCTTTCTTTACTGTTCTTGTGTTGTAGATTGAATTGGGTTTATATAGCCTCCATTACAAATTGGCTAAAGATTTAATCAAACTGTAGTGTCAAAGTCGAAGTTGGTTTATAGTTACTAAGTAACTTGCATTTTTTTAAAGTATATAACTATTCACATAAGTATTATATGTACAACCATAATATATTTTTATTAAAGTACTATTACTCTAAGTAATATTACTGTTTAGAAATGAACTGGTCTGTTGAATTTATAAAAACGATGTCATGATTCCACAGCACTGAACAACTTCCATTCACCGGTCAGAAAGCTGCTAAAGGCCAAGGCTGCCCTCGCTGTGGATTCCCAGTGTATGCTGCTGAACAAAAGCACTCCAAGAATGGCACATGGCACAGTAGGTGCTTCTCATGTGCGGATTGCCATAGATCTCTCGTAAGTATATTTCTAATATAGACTTTTATTGACTAACCTACCTAACCTAACCTATTACGAAGTTAGATCGTTTATGATCTAGGAAAAGAGTGGTGTGGGAAATACTTAACTAATGTTAGTATAGCTCTATAGTTCTTGACAATGAGAATTATAGTGTTTGTTATTGCCAAATATACCATTTTATTTTAATTAATTATTATCTAAAATGAGTAAATTTATTATGATACAGAATTCTGTAGTTGGCTATGAATTGTGGTAGCTGAAATAAAAATATATACCTACATACTTAGTGTTTTAAAAAAAATGTTAATTGCCTAGTATATAATTGACTTAAATGAATTTTTTTGAATGTTTTCTGATAAATGGGAACTAATAAAACAAATAAATATTCTTACACAACTTATATTAATAGAATTATACTAATATTTAAATTTGATTTGTTTTCAAATAACCACGGTCATCATCTTCCTCTTTATCTAAATGAGCGTTCAAAAATTCTTCTACAGAGTCTGTATTCCACTTTTCTATAGCCACAGTATCTTTCACGATGCCATCTTTATCTAATAGCTTTATGATAGGGTCTAATCCACGCACATATTTTATTTGCAAGTTAGGGAACTTCGCAGGTCTATCACTTTTTACAAATGCTTGAATTTGGGGATATGCCGGAAATTTGCACGTACAAACTTCTAGAATGGCACGTGCGTATTTCTTTCCCTTGGGTGCTGATTCATCGTTGTGGCAGCATTCTTTACAGTGTGATACCAATTCATCTAGGCTAAAATCCTTTAATTGATCACAGGATGAACAAAGTAGATTAGCTTTAATGAAACCTAGTGATGCACAATCTTCTGTTGAAAAGTTAGCTTTGCTTCTAGGAATTGTTGATAAGGTAAATATGAGTAATACAGACAAGTTAATTATCCATAAATTGCTCATTTTTTAAATTTACTTCTTGAAAAGCTCAAAAACCAACAAACATGAAACAAATCATGGATTTTCATGTGACGTGCCGGACTGCTGTGTTGTCAGTGTCAGTGGCGTGCTGTCATCAGTCAACTGACGTACTAGACATTTTCTTATTAATATTTTTACGGCCCTGGATGCCATAGACAAATGACGTCTATGATGTCTTTGGCGTGTAAATGGTTCATCACCTTTAGAGCTGAAGCCAACTCTGCCCACATGCGGTGTACTCTGCTGACTAACAAACGAGTCTCGGGCAAAAGCGAGGTAGGGCACAGCATAATTAGCTATTAGCGTATTAAGCTGCCCGTCTGGGGAAGTAATCTCCACCTCACAGAATACCGAAGCCAACTGTTCCAAATACATCTCTGAATGGAGGTGAGGTTGATTCAAAAGATATGTCCGTACATCAAGTCCTATTAATTTATACTGTACGTCTATGGCCAGTATCTGTAACTGACGCATTTTTTCACACATAATTATGAACAAGAACGTCGAGGTTTAACACTGTATCGTCACTCATGAAATTGGAGAATTAGTATTCTATGTGTCAAATGAAATATTATGATCGTAAAGGAGTAAAATATTATATTATAGAGTCTTCTCAATATTGTTCTACAGTATTTTTACAGGAAAATAATTGTATACGTAGGAAAGCTTATGTTTGAAATTATCTTTTGTTTCAGGATTCCACCAATTTGAACGACGGACCCAACGGGGAAATTTACTGCAGAAGTTGCTACGGCAGGAACTATGGCCCCAAAGGTGTCGGTTTCGGAATGGGCGCAGGCACATTAACAATGGCTTAATTATACTATGAAGCTGGACTTTATAGGAACTAATTCAATTGTGAAAGGTAGCGTGAAAGGAATTTAATCTGAGGCATATATTGCTACCGAATGTTTATCACACCATTTTATTAAACTGGTTTTAATAATGGTTGATATTACCAGAAGAGACCTTGAAGAGACTAATGAAATAGATTAATAATTCTTAATAAAGCCAATTATTTTATGTTATGAAGATATAAATTAAAGGTTACATTCCTTTCATATTAATGTACAAAATTTGTGATGAATGTGTCTGGGCCCTTAGTTTATAGATTCGTAATAAAATATTGTAGTTTGTAAGATACTTAGATTTAATGTAGCCTAAGATAAATGTTATAAAAAATATAAAAAAAAGCGAATTAATTATGTAAAATAAAAAAAAAATCAATGGCATTGTGATTGTACCTCTCGAATTATCACATTTGTGATTTGGAGAGTTAAAAAACTATCCTGTAAACGTGGATAAGATTGCAAATAAGCAATCGTTTCGACCGACCAGATCTTACAGATAAGATCTGAAGTGTCTATACATATTTTTATACACCAAAGATTTTTGTATATAATTTTGTCGCGTCTTATGCTTTCGGCACTCTTACGCTGTGCTATATAATGTAACGCTTTTGGAGTTTTCGCTATGTAACATGCACAGTAAACATATTTAATGTAAACAAGAAGACAGCTTATTGCATAATATGGCAATTTAAATGGACGAAAAATGTATGTATATTTTATCATTTTTTTTATCGAATAAAATATGAAAAGTATGTGGATGTTTTATTTATTAAACAAACAATAATCATGCAAATAATTGCTACATAATTAATTAACAATGAAGGATTAAAAATATTTAAAAATAAGGGCAACACTTAGTAATTTGGATTAATTTTAACAGGTACAAAAAAAAATATGTTCCCTAATTTTAGGCGGCAAATTTATGGTCACAATGAGTACCTTGGCATGTTTCTGTAATAAGAAGGTTCAGAATACCCGTATGTGTAAGTTATTAATTAATCTCTGATAAAATAGAACATAAATATAATGTAATGAAGTACTTACCTATTAGTAAAATATTCTTTCATTTTATCTATGATCACTTTGTGATCAGAGTAAGCGATTATAATATGTAGTACAAAGGATTTTCCATTATTTTAGGTAGGTATTATTTTTATTGATCTTTGGATCTTATTATTACTTTCATCAATTGGTGACAGTATGAAAACAAAATATTGAAATTATACGTCGCCAAAATAAATTGCATAAAACATCTTTGAAACTGTAACTGGTTTTGCTTTACAATTACTATGAACATTAAATAGAAATGTACTTCAGTTGTTTAAACAAAAACCATGTGGTATGACCACCAGACCACTCTGTCGTTAACCCTTAATTACTCGGGCTCAATGCACATGCATTGAGCCGTCCGTATTAAAAAGTGATCCACTCCCGTGACATGGTCGCTACTAGACTAGAAATTGTAGCGATTTATCATATTATTTAGCATTAATCATGAATCGCTATAATTAAAGTTATACTATTTACAAAATCGTATCTGTTTACACAAGACATTGACATTTATGACAATCATGAATCGCAGCGCGAATCGCTGAGATTCATGATTCTAATATTTATTAACAACTAGCGGCCCGGTACGTGCTTCGCTACGTATAAAGTAAAATAATAAAAAATAAAAAATTGGAACACCAAATTCATTTATTCAAACAAAAAAATATTTTATTTATTGCTAGCTATTTTAAAACTTAATCCAAAACATTTGAATAAACAAAATTTTTTGTTTTTCCACTTTGAGCATGAATAAACAAACGGCTCTGGAACAGGCAATATAAAGTCGAAGCACGTCCAAAATGAAATGACCGCATGAATGACATAACAACATACCTGTACTGTCAACACTGAAAAAAGTTTCAATTTGACAGCAAAATCCCCATTAACAAAATGATCCACCATTTATTGAATTCAATTGTTACAAAAAATGTGATAAATGAAGAACCGCTCTACCGATTTTGTGCAAACTTCACCTAAACCATCTACTAAATAGTCCGAATAAACCCTAAACATTTGGTTTGGATAGGTGAGCCCGTTCTTGAGTTATAAAATTACAACGAAAAGTGGCATTGATTTTTATATATATAGATGACATTCTCGCGTAGTTGAAATGTAATAACACTAGCGTATAACCACGTATAACTAAACTTATACGTGGTTATACGCTAGTGTTATTACATTTCAACTACGCGAGAATGTCATTGTTAATAAATATTTATATTCTGGATTTATTTTTATTTTAGTTTATATGAATACCATCTTATTTTTCGGTCAACGATCGGGGATTGTTATCATGCACTGAGGTGTGGCTAATTAAATTGTATGATTACATAAGATAATAATGTTGTTTGGTCTACGACCATTGCTTATGGTTTAGATGCAGTATTTTTTGTGACTGGCAACTTCGATATAGAACCTTGAGGAACATGGTCGACAGTTATTATTGAAGAAAAAAGATTTTTTTTTAAGAGAGGAAGGAATTTCCCATCGATGATCATCCCGGCTCCGTCCAGGGAACAAGGCATGGCCCTGGACCTATGAAGTTGTGATGGGGACCTACGGATCGATTCTGGAAATATTTCCACGTCAATGGCTGCCAGCGCGCTAGCGTTGGCGCCAAGTTGCGAAGACCTCAGCGTTTCCCCATAGGACTGCGGGTACAGGGGACCAGTGTTGCATGCTGCCCTGGCATGCGGCGACGCCAAGGGGGTTTCATCCGCTCCCCTCTTCATGCCACGTTGGGGCAATCTCAGGGTGTCGCCAGGTGGTAACTTCAACACGACGGTGTGCTTAGGCGTTGCTGGAGCAATATCGTTAATGCGTTCTTCATTACCTACGTAAGTGATCACTGCGTATTATTTCGTATTTTTGTTGGCCAGCAAATAACTTCGTGTTACGGACTCCGACGTACCTATACCATCCTACGTTAGAGTAGTAGATTGTGATCACCTATGTACTCATGTTAATAAACTTGTGATTTTTAATTTGCTTATAAAAATTGTACTCATTTCAAAACCCTAAAGCGACCCCAGCAACCTTAGGTCATCTACATGGCACGGTCCTTGAACTAAATGTCCTCTACGAGAGCCTATCCGTAAGCATTCTTTGTTTATTTCTAAATATCTTGTAGTATGTAAAAAATCCACTTTGTGTCTAGGTCGGGACTGCCATCTGACCCCGCAGGGTTGGCCTGGGCCCCTTTAAAACCCCCTCTGAAATTTATATACTACAAAATTTCGACGCGAGTAATGAAGCTAGCGGGGCCCGGGGTAATTTGGGCCGCTCCAAGTGCATCATTTTTTAATGCAGACAGGGGTGCATGTCTTTAAGTACTTGTGCGTTCTTCGTGCGAGTAATTAAGGGTTAATAACCTTTTAACTTGCGCAGTTCTATTCTAATCTACCAAATCTATTTTATAAATTATCACAATTTAGTAAAAAATACACATCTAACTAAACTCACTGGTATGACAACACTATTTTACCACGACTCATAATACGCACCTTAAAAACAAAAAGCAAACAAGAGGCGTATTGATGAAGTCGCAGCTTTTAGTAAAAAATTCAGTATTACTTTTTCTTGGCAACAAATCGAGGTCCAGTACTCTTCTTCTTATTATCTTGCGATGTGCTGGGGTCTTCGAACCCGTACTTGTTCTTTAATCTTTCTCTGATGAACAAGCCCTTTATCAGACGCCTCCAGTTACCGTAAACTCTAGCTTCGGTCTTTTCGCGTTCTTTGCGTTCTTGTTCTTCTTGGTCCTAGAATATAAACAGATAATAGTGTAATTTTAAATAGCATAAAGTAGTGATGGTATATTTGGTGTTAATGGCTGTTACCAGTGATACAGATAGATATATTTACAATATAATTTATAAAATGTGACTTGTTTGCCAAATAAATTGTTTCTGGTTATCTGGGATGCATAACAACAGCGGGATGAGTAACAAAGTGCTGGTAAGATTAAAAGTTTTAAATTCGTTCAATTACTAACTTTTTCTCCCACACCTATCTAGAGAAGACATAAATATTTAGCACAAATTTATATTTTTCATACATAGTAGTTATTTACCCCGCATTTCTTAGACATTCAGGAATGCTGATGATGATGATGATGTTAGGTATTATAAAGCCGAATTTAAAACTATTTGTTGCTCTATTGAATACTTAATAAAATAAATGATTTATGACTTAAGAAACTGTGTTTTAGATCTGTATAATTAAAGATCGAGTTTGCTATCTACTAGAATTAATATGTTGATGTACAAACCTTGACCCAAGCATCAGTGACTAATTCCTCAAATTCTGTACAGACTACAAATCCGTCATACACTGGGTGGGACCAGCCACCGTTGAAATCGAACCCGGTCATCGCTGGCGCACAATCTATATTCAATTTTCTTGCTACTTTGTTCAAACCAGGCACTGGGAAAAAGAAAATAATATATTGTTTATTAAGAACGCCCTTAGTACATGGTGATCATGGAATGTAAACAAAAAGGGAAAAATAAGTATGCAACTTTATAGATATACAGGATGGCGATTTATTCACCTGCAATATTATATCTGTAAGTGATATATTACTCAAATAAAATAGAAAAATACTAAGTTTTTATTTCAAATTGTCCTATTTTTTTAAAGGATAGTGAATACTAGTTAACACTCAGCGCCCGGTGTACGAGACGCCCCCCGCGCCCTGCTCTCCATTTGCCGTCGCGCCGCCGCGTTCGGAGCGTTAGGGGGACAATGAGTTTGGTAAACAATGCGTATAAATGATAATTACATTAGTTAATTATTTTTTTCAAGATATAATGCTATCACATTTTTTTTACTTATAACACGACTAGCCCTACTTTACCCTCAAATATTGCAGGTGACTAAATCGCCACCCTGTATAGATAGTTGTCTCACAACATACTGAATTTTGACTAAAAAATGTATCAATATGCTGTTGTTTGCATTTAGAAATTGCAATAATAATAATTATATGGATACATATAAGTTAAAGAAGTTAAAGTACTATGATTTTAAACGTTTAATTAATTTGAAATGAAATTATTTATTCTGTCATTGGGCCCTTGTGGGTACTTAGACATGTCTCACACTTTTTTTTATAAATAATATTCTTATTTTTTTTTACTACTAGCATTTCGATATTAACCATTGGGGAAGAAGAAATGCTTGAAAGAGACGTGCCAATTTGGATCCTTTTCAAGTCTAAAGAAATATTTAATCAAGTGAAGCTCAACTACTCGTACCTGAAAATATCTATATCATCATCAGGTCATTTTAGTCTCCACTACAGGAGCACGACTCTCTCTCGTCCGTCACAGACAGGAGGATTTGGCCTACACGAATTGCAAAATCGTCTGAACGCTTAGTACTTCTTCCTTGTTGCTACCAAATCAGAATAGAACACGACCCCGGATGTGACATGCAAGAAATTCAACATGTCGTTCCACCCCCATCGCCAAAGATCACTCCCAGAGAACATGGTGTGCTGTTTGATCGAATTCATTATTTGCAGTAGAACATTCGCATAAGTGCGACGGTGCAACGAAAAGAGTTTAGCCATAAAATTGTCCAATGACCAGTTAGAATATGCGTAACGGGGTGATCGACTTCTAACCTTTTTTTATTTAATCTATCTCTTACCGATTGAAGGAACAGATACAAGTGGCGTCCTTTGGTAGAAGTTTTCCACCTTTACTGCCATTCAGACAGCAATGTTTCAAGTACCTCTTAATAGGGTTGAACAATCTAAGTACTTTATCATGATCAGGCATTTAAAAAAAATCAGGGAGCTTGTTTTCAGATGTTTATTACCTACATTGAAGCGCGGCGTTGTACTACTAAGTCTACTGGTAATATATCTGCTGCACAGAGGCACTCTGTGCTTACAGTTCTAAACGATTTACATAAAAATATCAGAGCAAGGCGCAGGCTTTGAAGCAATTTCCACCGTGCGGCATTTGTCTAAGTTCTTGAGAACTGTTATCAAAATTATATAGAAATACTTACATTTAATATGAACTGTCCCTTTAGGTAGCATGCAATCCTTGAACAGTTCAACATTTCCATATGCATTGCGCGGCACTATTCCATTCTCTGCAACCGGGGGCTCGTAATCCTGTACTTGCCACGGCCCAAATACTTCAAGGGGTTTATCTGTTATCAGTTTGTTGGATAGCTGAAAATGTAAATAATAATTCGTTTCTTTATAAATTAATAAAATAACAACAAAAATATTTGTTAGGACAGAAAAGAAAGCTGAAACATGAATATTTTTTCCATAGATGCAATTCCCCAGTTGGGTTGTAAATTGAGTGAGGACTATAGTTGTGCCTTATCGCCCCTACGTACGTTGAGCGTTAAGTACGTTCGTTGAGTCGGCTTCGGCTCGGTGAGTCGGTATACCAAAAGATCACCAGCCGAGCGGCCAAAGCTAAAGCCATATTGATGATCATTTATTAGCTGATGATCCTCTAAGTAGTTTAGCTGCTGTTGGTTGATAATATTTTTCATTTTCGAAAATATCGATGTAATTACATAGTTGCCTATAGATAGACGGATCCGAGTAGGCCCTTTTTGAGGATCGGGTGTACTAAAGCAGTGTTCCGCAAACTTTTTGTGTTTAAGGTATATCTAGGAAAACGATAGTTATTGGAGGTACACCATAAATGAAAAATCTGTTTTTATTTGTGTAAGAATTTTTCTTCCGACCGTCTATTTAGCTTTATGAGGTAACCTTATTTTTCCGAGGCATACCAACTCATGACTACGGTACACCAGTGTGCCGCGGCACACATTTTGCGGAACACTGTACTAAAGCCTACTTCCATGAGTCAGGTATGACGGCAAGAGAATAAGAGTACCGAAAACGGCGTGCTAAAATCGGAGCTAATTCCGGGACACAGTTTTTTAATATAATAGACGAGATACCATCCGGCCTACTCAACTTATGAATATCCAGGGAGAAGTGCTCTATGGACAGCTTTTTGTGTTAAACTAAATTTCACCTACCTTATCCCATTTCGGCCTAGCTTTGACAACTTTATAGGGCTGTTCACCCAGGCGCACCACCTTGGCTTCTTTCAGCCAAGTATCCCGCGATCGACATGTGTACACGCATTCTCTTCCGTATACCGGCTCGCCTCGTACGAAGCCCAACGTCGCTGCGTCAGGTGGGTATATAGCTTCGAACTTTAATAGGTGCCGTTTCAGAGCGTATAGTGGATGGTTCTTATATCTGGAAATATATAAACATTATTTATACTACAAACATTGCAAACACATTGGAAACACATAATAAATAGGCAGTGTCCCAAATAAATTGACTCAATCTTAGAATAAAGTCCGATCTGAGGTCGTGGGTTCAAATCCCACCTAGGGGGGGCAGGTGAAATTTTCCATTTTTCAAAATATTTGTAATATTCTGGCAAGTTGGCCAAGACAACTATTTAAATAATAATAATCCGATCTGTATTGTTCGACAGTTCACTTTCGTGCGTTTTAATGGGAGGCTAATGTCAGATTGAACATTATTTAAATATAAATATCGGAAGATAAATGAGTTAGGAAAATTCCAAAAACGTATCGTAATGTAAAGCACTTGTACTGTTCCATGTTCACACATATTTTTATTTTTTATTTTTACCGACCGGTTTCGCCGCTAAAGCATTATCAAGCTAAACAGATAGTGTTTGTGTAAATATATGACTGAAGAATTCATATTCCGTAACTAGTCTAGCGAGCTTAACAAGTTTATGATTACATCGGATTCTGTTCTAAGGATGAGTCGAAGTACACCAGTCAACCAATAAAATATGATGTTTAATAACATAACAGTCGTTTTATATCGGAATTGTTTTATGTACCTATATTTTATTCCATAATTTTATTTTGCTGGTGTTTTAACATGTGTAATTGGAAGATATTTTGACGTTATACGACAGACACTACGTACGAGTAGTAATAGGTTCAAATCAAATCAATTAAATAAAAAAAATAATTAAACAACAAATAGTACATAATAATATAGTTAATACTAACTCAGCAATACTTTTCGGTAATGGAGCGTCTAACTGCATTCTATCTAGATTCTCGTCTTCTTCTCTGTCTCGTGAGGTTTTAGGCCCCAGCCAAGGCTGTATAGCTTTGTTCCACCAGGACGACTCAGCGCGCTGTTTTCTCGTTACTGTATTCCATTGTGGTACATATCTCCGTGTGAGATCCTTTAAGTAGTTGTTGTTGTCCCATCCGACAACATAGGTCACTGGATGTGTAGCACGACTCTAGAATACAAATATTATATTACACAGCGCCATCTAGTCCCAAATTAAGCGCAAAGCTTGTGTTATGGTTATGGGTACAAGACAACTGATAAATGTACTTAAATACATTTTTTTAAATACATACTTAAATACATAGAAACGCCCAGACCAAGACAAACAGACATGTTCATGCACACAAAAGTTTGCCTTGTGCGGGGATCGAACCCGCGACCTCGGGGTCAAAGTGGCCATTGCTAACCATTCGATCACTGAGCACGTCGTCATTATTAAATTGATGTCTGCGAGTGGCATATAGACATAACGAACGCCCATAGCCTGTTTACGAATGGGTTAATTTATTTTTGGTTCCGGCTGTTCTGATTAGATGATAGTCGTTAAGCACATTAATGTCCTTCGGGCGATTTGAAAATACTAGCGTCCGCCAACCCGCAGTTGAGATGGTGGAGTACGCTCTAAATCCCCTCGATTGATGGGAGATCTGTATTACAGCAGTGGGTTAAATATGAGTTGATATAAGCAAGCTGATATGACAGTCACGACTCACGTGACAAAAAATTCATTTAAGATTTTTACAAAATGTTGAGTTTGTACTGTAGGCATCGATGAAAGAACCAAAATGTGTGATTTCTCCCCTCAAAACAAGTCTATCAACAAGGAGATTCTGATTGGCTAACGCAACGTCGTATAAGTCTCTAGGCATTGCAGCAATACTTGAATCACGTTTATCGATATCGATAATCCATACTTCCATATCCATACTTCCACACTAATATTATAAATGTATGTGTGTGTTTGTTTGTTTGTTTGTTTGTCCTTCTTTCACGTCGAAAGTAACGAACGGATTGACATGATTTTTTTTTTTGGAGATAGTTTATAGCCTGCAGAGTGACATAGGCTACTTTTTATCCCGGGAAAACTTCTTATTCCCACGGAAAAAAATAAAGTTTATAATCTTTTTCCTTCTTTTACGTCGAAAGGAATCTACGTGTGGACATGATTTTTTTAACGGGGATAGTTTACGGTCTGGACAGTGACATAAGCTACTTTTTATCCCGGAAAAACATCTTATTTCCATGGGATAAAAAATTAACTTTGTAATCATTTGTCCTTCTATCACGTTGAAAGGAACTTAAGTATCGACATGATTTTTTAACGGGGTTAGTTTACGGTCTGGAGAGTGATATAAGCTACTTTTTATCCCGGAAAAACATCTTATTTCCATGGGATAAAAAATAAACTTTGTAACTTGTAAATAAACTTTGGAGACAGTAACCATAACATCGCGAATACGATACGGGCAGTTTTTACCACCACATGGTGAGCACATTAAGCGATTGCCCTTTAGAATACATAGAAGAGGATCCACGGCCTGCCACAGCGTCACAGTCAGAGGCGGCGCTCCACCAATCAACGCACGACGAGCGGCGAGAGCGTTTACGCGCAGTGTTCGTCGCGATAGAGGGAGCACGCGTCTGGACATTCGCCCTGATGAAGATTTCTGTATCAGATCGAAACTAGTCGGCTTTCCCGACAAAAATAAGTGAGTGACCCATTTAATTTCATTAATTAATTTAATATGATCTCTCACATGTGTTTTAATAATATTATTGTATCAAAATTGTACAAATGTGGAAGTTGTATGAATGTGTCCAGAGCCAAAAAAATATATTCCGTATGTGTGAATTCATATTTCCCTACTATTCACATAATATACACTTGTTATTTGATAGAGAAGTAATGATACTCAAATCAATACTTACATAAAGATATTCAGGACAATGTAATTTGCCAGACATAATATCGACAGAAATCCACTGCTCTAACTCTTCAACATATACCTCACACCAAACATCCAACTTGTTTTTGGGAGACTCCTCATCAGAAGATAGTACACGACGGTCTATTTTCCGGTTTGTACTAGGCCTGCGGCTTGTACTAGGTTTTGGACTGATTTTGGTTGGTTTAAAATCATCGTCACTTTCACCATTATGCTTATTTTGTACTTCTTCAGGTAGGTAATCGCTATCTTCATCAGACTCAAGTTTAACTTTTCCTGTATATAAGAATAACATGATAAAGCATATTACAATACAATGTTCTAATTTACTATTAATTTGCGTCAATAAATATTTGGCAAACCTTTTACTATACCCTTCTTTGATTCTTCTTTAACTTCTTTTACCCTATTTTTGATTATGTTAATTAAATCTCCTGTTACATCATTCTTGGACTTTGTTGTTTCTTTATGTAGATTTCTGTGACTAATTCTTTGACTATCTTCATCTCCAATTTCTTTTCCTTTTTTCGACTTTAAGTTCAATTTCGGTTTCTTGTTTTCACCCTCTTTGTTACGACTGTCACTAAAATATTTACTTCTTTCATTTGAATTGCTTGGCGTACTTTTTGTTCTTGACTTTGCTTTGTCTTGTTTGCCATCTGATACAAGAGACAATGAAGAATTTTGTGAGGTAGCAGGTGTTGTTGTTTGTGATCTTTTTCTTGAAAGTCTAAGCTTAGTGTTTTGAGTAGAAGATTCATTTCCAAAATATTTACTGGATACGCTATTTTCATCTGAATGAGAAACTACAATTTCAGGTACATTGGATTTCTTTGAGGTAGATTTGTTTTTATTTAAATTATCCTTGATCAAATTTGTATTTGTGTTTTTTGTATTAGTTAAGTTTCTAGACTTGCGAGGAGGTGGTACTAGAACTACATTCTTGTCTTCTTCAGGATCGTTTTTCTTGAGTTGATGTGTTTCTTTGTCATTATTATGTACAGCTATGCTCTCTTTAATTAATTGTTTAGTAATATCCACCATTGCACTTGTATTTGTTTTAGAAGCTGTTTTGACTGATTTCGGGCTAGGACTTTTTCTAGATCTTTTAGGCGGAGACGCATCTTCCCTGTTAATATTAGCGTCTATATCTATTTTAGAAGTAGCTTTGACTGATTTGGCATTAGGGCTTCTTCTAGACCTTTTGGGTGGTGATACATCCTTGTTAATATTAGGGCATGCATCAGTTTTAGAAGCAGCTTTTACTGTTATGGGGCTAAGACTTTGTCTAGATCTTTTAGGGGCATCCTTCTTATTAATATTAACATCATCTACATCTGTTTTAGAAGTAGTTTTGACTGTTTCAGGGCTAAAACTTTTTCTAAATCTTTTTGGTGGCGACATATCTTCTTTGTTGCTATTAGTATCACTAACATTTGTTTTAGAAGCAGCATTAACTGTTTTGGAGGTTGGACTTTTTCCGGATCTTTTAGACGGCGACAAATCTTCTTTGTTAATGTTAGTGTCGCTTTGTGTACTTTTCATTTTACTAGCCCTTGTCTTTCTGGTTTGTACTGATAAAGCATCACCACTGCCGTCTAATTGTACTAGATTTTCCATTTCACTATCACTCTGTGAATTGTAATCAAAATTTCCATCTATTTGAGATATTTTACTGTGTTTACTTTTAACAGAGCTAGGTTTGCTCTTGGTTGTTTCTTTTTTCACTGTTCCTTTACTGGTGGTAGCCCCGTCATTATTACTTTTATTTTCATTTTTCGGTTTTGTGGATAGTGAACACAGTTCAGATGTTGGTGGTTTTAAAGGTAAAGTAACAAAATTAAACATCACACGGCATTGTAAGCCAAGAGCTCTTAACATTGATATAAATATAAATACCATATATTTTTTTGTTGTTACAACTCTGTTTTTAATCTGAGTTATTAAGACATCTTTGAGAGGTGGTGCTTTGGGTCGAAATTTATCTTCGTTCTTATCCTGCTTTAAAGAAATTTTATCTTTGTACCAAACGGTTATCTGTTGCAGATATTTCATATCTACTCTATCTCCTGGATAGCATTCCTTTGAAGGCACCAACGATAGTGCAGCTGCCAATAATTCTTGGCCATTCAAAACTCTACCAACATAATTTCCATGGCCTAACCAGCACAGAACATGCACTTTGTGCATATAAACTTGGTACTCTTTTTTAACCCTGTTGATTTTACGTTTCATCATCATTTCTACATCTACCTTTTTAGTTTTCCGACATACAGCATCAGGAATGTCAACTATGAGCTGTAATCCTTGTTGAGGTATTGCTTTATTTTCTGAAATTACAAATATTTATGTATATGGCCTTATCACAACATAAGCATGCTTATGTTGTGATAAGGCCATATACATCTTAGTTTTAAATACTTCTTAAGAAATAGATTTTGCAGCTTCGCATTCTCCTACATGTGATCTGATTTTATTATTAATTCCATATATTGAAAATTTAATTCTATTTATTATATCGTGGTGAATGTTATAAGAACAAATAACATCATCACCATAACAAAAAAAAATACTTTAAATATTCATTACAAAAATATACTACATTTCATACCAGTAATAAACTATTACCATTTTTGTTTTTATACTACATTGTGTTGCACACAAACATATGGCCTGCTTGATGTGAAGCAGTTTCTGCAGCTATAAAAACGCTCGCAAATCGGAACCTGATGAAATATTGTAAATATCGCACGCGCGCTACCACCTCCGGTGCCTACCCAGCAGTTCCTTCCTTCATACCAAAACCAAATTTTATTACATTCTACCAAGTAACTTTGGTAGAGTTAGCAAACAAAGTAATGGACATATAGACCAAGAAATAGTCAATTGATGCAATATACGGAATTTGTAATTTTTTTTTTTTATACTACATCGGATGGCAGACAAGCATACGGCCCGCCTGATGTGCAGCGGTTACCGTAGCCATATTAACGCACGCAACATAAAATATTGCTCGCGCGCCGCCACCCCCGCTGCCATCGCAGCATCTCCTTCCTTTCTGGTGACCTCACTCACTCGCAGGAACACAAGAGACCTCAAGGGAACCGTTATTTGGCTGCGGTATTCTGTGAGGTGGAGGTACATTTCCCAGTCGGGTAGCTTACAATTACGTTCCCTACCTCTCTTTTCGCCAGTGTTTCGTTTGTCAGTCAGCAGGGTGTACCGCGTGCAGGTGAAGTTGGCTTTGGTTCAAAGATGTTTATGAACTACACCTACTTACACCACATTCTACAAGGTATTATTATCAATGATAATAATATTTAGTGGTGGTATACTAATTGCAGTTTTGTTGTTACCTTTTACTTCCTCCCAATCCTCCATATCAGAATCACTCTCATCTCTTACTCTTCTTTTAACTTTTTTCTTAACAAGTGTTGATTGTGAAGCTACCTCCCCTCCCTGAGCAAGTAAGTCCTTGACATTTGATTCTCTGCTATTATCTTGAGTATTCTTATAACTCTGAATTGTTGCTTTTGTTTCATCAATTTTTGTTTTGTGCAGTTCAAGTTCCAAGAATGTTTTTTTAGCAATTTCTTCACTATTTTCTTGGAAATTGGATGAGAATACCTGTAATGTAAATATTACAATTTGTTAGTATGATTGTAAGCAAGACACGGACTTTAAAAACAAATTTTGGTGATGCTTTTGAGGATGCATTGGCAGTTTTATTAAAATTCTAATTTAAAATGCCTAGTACCCAAAGTCTACAGTAATAAGTAGTTTATTTTTAAATGTGCATAGTTCATTTTTAAGTGAGTTGTCTCAGTCAACTCTAAACCCCTTCGATTGAGAGGGAGCCATATCCCAACAGTGGGATGAGTATGTGCTGATGCTGAATGCCAATCGGGCTGATATCATTTTGATAGATTTAGTTTAGTTCTAAACTCACTTTTTTTATTTAACCTCAGAATAAAAAAAAACACAGAAACTATATTTACATCTTTATATTCAGTGTCTAATTCCTTGTCGCTTTCAGATTCCACGTGTGGGTGATATGCTGTAGTAGTTAATGGTGCGGATATCTTTTTCTTCACTGGTTTTGAAACTTCATCGTCACTGCTATCTGAGAGGAAAAGTGAATAATTTTATTGCACCTTTCAATTCTACTTCTTTTTTAATGTAAAATAATTTACTAGTTTTATCATTTACTATTACAAAAGCTATTCCAGTAAAAACTGTGTAATTCCAGATAATTTTTTCACTATCAAGTAGTACACATTTCATTCTTACATTTGAATAGTCTGCTATTTGTTTTACAATTAAAAAAAATATATTATTATTAACTTTTTTTAATAAAGTGTATGCTAAGTCCTTCATAATACCTTTGAGAATATGTGTACAAAGTTTCATGATCATCGGTTGAGTAGTTTCGGTGTAAAGGGTACCAAACTCACATTCACATTTATTAGTAGGGATGTCGTAATTCTGCGAACCCATATTTCAGCAGCATTGTGGAATGTGCTCTAAATACCTTTAATAGGAATTGGATGGAAACGTGTATCCCCAGCAGCAGGATGAGTGGGTTGATATTGACATCATCATCAGCCTTTACCTACCCGCTGCTGGATACAGGCCTTCCCCAATGCTTTCTATCAAATGTGATCCTCAGCTAACCCCATCCAGCCAATTTCAGATGCTTGTTTGAGGACACTGGTCCATCATGATAATGATATGATGACAATAAAATTAATAAATAAAGTTCGAAAATATCACAGATGTCCTTATTCACAGAATGGTTCTACTATTATAAAATTATATAATGAAATGTCATGTTGTTAGGTGCTCAACTAAGTAAAAATCAAACTAAGGGTTAAGGGTTCTATCAGACAGATCGGGGATATTGACCATGTATTCAAGAGTTCTACTTTCCATAGTAAACAACAGCAGCAAATGGTCTGGTATTTGTTTGCTATGGACCAGTAAGTTGTAATGTGTGACCGCATTCCATCTGGCCAATCACTTAAACAATATGAAATTTTGTAACTGTAGGTTTAGATTAGCAAGCACTTAAAAATCCAAATCTAAACGAGCAATAAATGCCTAGAAAAGCAAATTTGTTAGTATAACAAAGTCACAACAGTATAAACATACTGTTGTGACTTTGTTATACATACAGTACAGTACACTGATAACAGAGACCACAGTATCAGGTATATCAAGATACAGAGCCCCGGGCTACCACGGCCCCAACATATAGATAGAAGACCTCTGGCCTTGATAGAAGGGCCACATACCTCATTATGATACTGGACTCATCTAGAGTAGGTAAGCTACATTAATGTTCTTAATAGTTCTTACCACTTTCTGAAAGGTTAAGTACTGAAGGCAAGAGTTTGTCTGCGTCTGTTAAATCTTTGATTGAAAAGGTAGCTGGAATATCATCCGCGTTTCCGTCTTCGTGATCAACTGACGTATTCTTATTTAGTTTGTTGATAAACGATTTAGCGAACGGTTTCGGTTTCCTCATAGCTTTAGGCTTGGAAGGTTTCTTTTTATTGTTTTTAAATTCATCTCCTGACGAAACATCGCATGCCTCTTCATCGTCCTCATCGCTACTAGAAACTTCTGATATTTTTGCTTCTGAACCAGAATCACTGAAGTCACCGGTTTCTTCTTCACTATCATCTTTATAGACCGTTTTTATAACCTTTTTACGGGTAGTAGGCATGATTGGGAACAATATAGGCGGAATTAAACAAATTTATATTGTTTGAATGATCACGAAAGTTATGAAATAAAGATGCAATACCGGGCGTGAAGTCGTGAACTTCGTACAATATATTAGATGTGAAAAAAGAACACTTTTTACTTATAGATACTCTGTCTGTCTGTATAAATGGAAAACAACAGTGCAGAAGATGCAGAATTAGCAGAATATGAGAATACGATACAATACATTCATTCATTCAATACAAACATTTCTTGTAAAAAACCGAAACTAGTACAGAACAGAACTGTCAAATCAAGGTTTCAAATCTACTTCTTCTTTCTTTCCTTTGGCAACCACTCTGTAGTCTTAGATTATTTTTGCTGCTGTTTTCAACCTCTTTTTAATACTTTAAATCATAGACATTGCTCTTTGTGAAAATTTGTTTAGAAGCGTCAATATCATTTGCCATCTGAAATAACAAAGTACATTGTTCATAACCAGATTTATAAACCAAGGAAAGTAACTTATGACTTTGTCTTCTTCACCAAGTTATCAGTATTTTTGTACGGAACTTCAAGACAATAGGTAATAGAATTGTAACAAAATATTACTTACATCAAAATGATCTTCGCAATAATAACCATTTTGCGCTAATATTGGTTTATCTCTGCTAGCAAGTTGAAACCACTTTTTTCGTATTGCTTTTTGATTGTAGTATTTTGACACAAAGGCACTGCACAGTACTTGTAGAACTTGGAATCCATCTAAATACAGTTTTTATTAGGATACGCATAAAATATACAATGAACTGCATCCGCTTACTATGCAACAATGTTGTTGTTTAGAGGATCGTGACGTCATAGCGACGCCATGACAACTTTAGCGTTTTATCGGGAAATTTTAAAACGAATAATTTAATAAGTGGTTTTTTATTGTAAGAGTGTATTTACTTTTTATATATTTTTTTTAGGTAAAAAAATCCAAAAAATAGTCTACACCCTATTATATTATGTACATACATACCATAGACATTCAATTAGATTGTGCTACATACATACATAACCTATGTATATAATCATAGTATTATTTATTTTCTATTCTATACTAATATAAAGCTGAAGAGTTTGTTTGTTTGTTTGTTTGAACGCGCTAATCTCAGGAACTACTGGTTCGAATTGAAAAAATATTTTAGTGTTAGATAGCCTATATTTCAAGGAAGGCTATAGGCCATATTATAATATCACGCTACTACCAATATGAGCGGAGCACCAATGAAAAATGGGAAAAAAATATTCCATTTGAGGGCTTACGTTGCGTGCGCTGCGTATACGGTTGAAGATACGCAAAAATCATGTATGTTAGAGAGTGACATAGGCTACTTTGTATCTCGGAAAAACATCTTAATCCCATGGGAAAAAATAAACTTTGTAATCATTTGTCGTCCTTCTTTTACGTCCAAAGGAACCTAAGTACCGGCATGTTTTTTTAACGGGGATAGTTTACGGTCTGGAAAGTGACATAGGCTACTTTTTTACCTAGAAAAACATCTTAATCCCATGGGAAAAAATAAACTTTGTAATCAATGGTTCTTCTTTTACGTCGAAAGGAACCCAAATACCGACATGATTTTTTTAACGGAAATAGTTTACGGTGTGGATAGTGACATAGATTACTCTTTATCCCGGGGAAACATCTTATTCCCACGGGAAAATATAAAGTTTATAATCATTTGTCCTTCTTTCACTTCAAAAGGAATCTAAGTACGGACATGATTTTGGAATGGGGATAGTTTACGATCTAGAGAGTGACATGGGCTATTTATATCCCGGAAAAACATCTTAATCCTGTGGGAAAAAATGAACTTTGTAATCATTTGTCCCTATTTAACGTCGAAATCTAAGTACCGACATGATTTTTTAATGGCGGAAGTTTACGGTCTGGAAAGTGACATAGGCTACTTTTTATTCCGGAAAAGCGTCTTAATCCCATGGGAAAAAAATAAACTTTGTAATCAATTGTCCTTCTTTTACGTCGAAAGTAACCCAAATACCGACATGATTTTTTTTATCGGGGATAGTTTACGGTCTGGAGAGTGACATAGGCTACTCTTTATCTCGGAAAAACTTTTTATTCCCACGGGAAAATATAATGTTTATAATCATTTGTCTTTCTTTCATGTCAAAAGGAACCTAAGTACAGACATGATTTTGTTAACGGGGATAGCTTACGGTCTACAAGGTGACATAGGCTATTTTTTATCCCGGAAAAACATCTTAATCCTATGAAAAAAAAAAAAATTGTAATCATTTGTCCTTCTTTTACATCGAAAGGAACTTATGTACCGACATGATTTTTTTAACGGGGATAGCTTACGGTCTGGGGAGTGACAAGCTACTTTTTATCCAGGAAAAACATCTTAATCCCATGGGAATAAAAAAAACTTTGTAATCATTTGCTGCTATCACGTCGAAAGGAACGTAAGTACCGTCATGATTTTTTAACAGGGGATAGTTTCCCGTCTGAAGAGTTGCATACCTACGCTATTTTTTAACCAGGAAAAACATTTTATTCCCACGGAAAAAAAATATATGATCCCCGCATAGGGCAAGCATTAATGTTTTTTTTGTCTTGAGTGTGGGCGTTCCATCCATAATAATATTATTTAATAAGTGTTAAACTAAGTAAATTCGTTTGTTTGTTATTTCTTCGCGCCTTATCTATCCAGCTGATCATCATTAAAATTTGTACATATTGGTACTACTTATTATCCCACGTAGTAAAAAAAAATTGGTTGCCTGTAAAGTCGGTATACGGGCGAAAGTTTTACGTGACAACGACTTTGAGTGGTAAAATGTTTTCGAGTGGAAGGGACGCATGCCTTTCACTTTTTATGTCTGTCTCTCTCGCTCTTAGAAGGGACGCTCTTACAATGAGAGCGAGTGAAAGGCACGCGCCTTTCACTCGCTCTCATTGTAAGCGCATAACGTGAGCCAGTTTCTTGAAGTGTCACCCGGCTAACCAATTTATAAGACGTTGTCACGTCAAAAATTACAACAAAATACACAAATTAATAGTAGATCCCCTGGACCACGCGGGCGAAGCCGTGGGTAACAGCTAGTGTCTAAATAAAGGTGATTAATTAACACTAAATATAAAGGTTGATTATAGAAAGATATAACTCGTTTAAGTAAGTTTTGTAATTCAAAAGAAAAGAAATGAATACTTTTTTGTTTAAAAAAATTATAGCACAAACAAACGCACTTTTGCAATTATAACTTTTGTTACTAATCTACGCGTATCGTATTACCATAGGGTATTATAAATTTATATTTTTCGAATTTGCCCACTACTTATTAAAAGGAACAATTGGTTTGAATACTTTTTCCAAATTCAACTGGGCGTTGTAGAATCGTAACATGTATGTTACGATCTATACATTTCGTTTAACAAGAAGATAGTGCTGCTCGTAGTTTCGCTCGCTAGGGATTAGGATATAAAGTACCTAACTTAGGTTTTATTTATTTTTTAAATGAAAGAAAAAAATATGACAAAGAAGCACTACCAACCGCGTACAGCCAATATATACGTCACACCTACTGATTATGTAATTACATTAAGTAAATGACGAGCTCGGTGATCGAATGGTTCGCACCAGTGGCCATTTTGACTAAAGGTCGCGGGTTCGATCACCGCACAAGATAAATATTTGTGTGCATGAACATGTTTGTTTGTCTTTTCTGGGTGTTTACTATGTAATACATGTATGTATTTACAAAAAAAAAAAATGTATTTATGTATCACATCAGTTATCTGGTACCAGTAGTACAAGCTGCTTTGTTTAGTTTGGGACCAGATGGCAGTGTGTAATTAGTCCAGAAATATTTATTTATTATTTATGTTTTAATTGTATCAGTTAGAATGTTAATAAAATCTACGCTACCTTACAATCTCGATGCAACCACTGTTATTTCTTCGATTTCGATTTGCTAAAAGGTTTTATAATTTACCATAATGGAAAGGTTGTGTTTGTTTAAAGAATGGTAAATGGTCTGAATCAATCCCGTTAAGTGCTTTTCAACAGAGCTTTATTGCCTGTACAGCGTGTTGAGTGGATGAGCTTAGGTACTACGTGGCCCGCAGGCCTACTGGCTTCCCCGTCCATTAATATCTATATTTTATGCTAGCTTCTACCAGTGGCTTCGCCCTGCGTGAACATTGTACTTAGATAAATAGTATCATAGGTTTATATATATATGAATATGTTGTAGGTATATATAAACATAAGATACTACTTATTACTGTATGACAAACATCAAAATCTATTTAACCGTTAGCCCATAAAAGAGTCACATTGGCAAATGCATGCATGGTATTTTTTTACCTATTTAAAAAAATCACATAATATATTAGTACCTACTTATAAACTTAGTTATTTATTTCAAATTGTATCCTCGCAGTTTTTAAAACGATATCCATTCTCACAACATTCACATTTAAGAAGGCTGTACCCGCGATTTCGGACGAGTATTTAGATTTTTTTGGGATTTCTGTCTCCAACTCGCGAGGAAGGTAGATGTTTTATTTATTTATATAAATGCTTATAAAAAAAACATACGGACACAAATTTGCTTTTGACTAGGTATCCAGAACAAGAGTTTAGGAAACTTGACATTAAATTGTACGTATGTCATATCTTTCAGAAAACAGCAATTTACATCATACTGCTCCTTAGCTAGCTTCTTTTCATCTTATAGTTATTGTTCCTTTGTGCTAGTTCGAGCTTCTGACCGGGCGATACTTAGCGTGGCGATGCGTAATATTGTCAAACCTGTTGGAAGACCTCCTTCTATCTTGAATCTTGCATGTAATATAGTTACTATACTTCCGATGCAGACTAGTATTAGATGTGAAGAAAAACACTGAAGAAAGATGTATTACTTTTAATTTCTGTTATAACCTTTAAGTCCAACAGTCGAAGAAATAATGTTCAAAAGGCCGTTTTCGTTCCAACTTTTCGTCTGATATTCGCGGTAAAAATCAATTATGACATGACCGATTGCTAGGCTGTGATCGTATAACCAATCACAGACCAGCGCAGTCAATAGCTTGAAAGAATGTGTTGCCAGTGCAAATAATTAAAATTTATCATTACAATATGATACCAAAAATAACAAACCAAAAAAAAGTGTTCTACGTGGCATAACACTACTATTATCTGCTGACCGCATACAATCATTCTCAGTCGTTCTAGATTAAGTCATTGGTTACGATGATGTACCTACATTACTTCTACGTTGTCCAATGTGCCGTCACAACTTCACAGATGTGGCTGGCCCACTAGGCATGTTTTCAACTTGCTGACTATGAAAGCTAATAATGAGATGTGGCCCGATGAGCATCGAGTTGGGCATTCATAAATTTGGTTGTTCAAAAACATTTTTAAGAGCAAATTAATAGTTCACCATCGTCTTTATACCCAAACCACAGTATAAATAAGTAATAGTACTAACGTACAGTATGGACACTCTCTGCCGCTCTCACTAGTAGTCGACCTCACCTCCCCTATGAGACCGATTTGGAACCGTTCGCAAGGAATGCCACAACGTGCGAATTGACGTCGCTTGTATTTTATTCTCCATTCAGTTTAAAATATGGGAGTATGTAAAAGATGAGAGTTACTTGTGCAGTGGATAGATGTCTCAACACATGGAAAGTAAAAAAAAAAATTGGATGGATGGATGGACGGACGGACGGACGGATTGATGGATGGATGGATGGTTGGATGGATAGATGGATGGATGGATAGATGAATGGATATGGATGGATGGATGGTTGGATGGATGGATAGATGAATGGATATGGATGGATGGATGGATGTATGGATGGATGGATGGATGGATGGATTGATGGATTGATGGATTGATGGATTGATGGATGGATGGATGGATAGATGAATGGATATGGATGGATGGATGGATAGATGAATGGATATGGATGGATGAATGGATGAACGAGCAAACGAGCATTAATTGATAAAAAATGCTATGCAATAGCTTTACCGCGGCAGTCCCCGAGTGCCACACATTTTTTTTTTCTTCACTACGCCCACCTGATGTGAAGCGTTTACCGTAACCATATTAACGCTCGCAACATTAAATATCGCTCGCGCGCTGCCATCCCCGCTGCCAACGCAGCAACTCCATCCTCTCCATCCTCCATCAGCTCTGACCTCACTCACTCGCAGGAACACAACAACTCTCAAGGAAATTGTTATTTGACTGCGGTATTCTGTGAGGTGGTGGTACTTCGTCAGTCGGGCTGCTTAAAAAATACGCTATGTCCTACCTCTCTTTTCATCAGAGCCTCGTCTGTCAGTCAGCAGGCGTACCCCGTGCAGGTGAGATTGACTTTGGTTCAAAGATGTTGATGAACCACTTACACCCCCGTACATGTCCGACTAATTATTCAGCCCTAGAGAACGTTACTCAAACATAGGCACGTGTACAGACGTCATTTGGTTACTACATGCAAAAGCGCCATTTTTGTATGGAGTGGCCGGGGTTTGCCCAAACCTAAAGTATCTCCACCTCCCAGAAGACCGCAGCTAAATATGTAAGGAAAGTGATAACATAAACCACAAAAAATACTTACTAAATGGGCGACTGAAATACTAAGGATAAGTTAGGGTTGGTAAGGTAGGATTGGTAGTCGCCAAGTTAGTATAAATAGTCGCCCAGTTTATATATATATATATGCTCTAATTAATATATATGCTCGGTTTATTATTATTTAATATTATTATTGTTGGCCGGATTCTCATGTTGATGTTCATGGCTCGAATATCTGGTCAGTCAAATTTACCCGAGTTAGACCTATAAATGAATTCTCTTGGATACGTGTCGAGTGGTGACTCTAATTTGGTAATCAAAATTACTATCGGCATGACCCAACAGTGGAGACACAAATCTAGAAGGACGGATGGACAAATGCAAAGTGGATGCGACTAGGACGCGGCGCGGCGCAACACCGTATCTTGAATACGATTCACGCGTCCATAGACTGCGATAACTGCTCAGGCGGGCCGTACGCTTGTTTCTACCTTGGCAGTATAAAAAAATACAAATTATCTTCAAATGAACTAACGATATCTATTTTAGACAAATGTAAATATTGTACAGCCTGACTGTACAATATTTACGAATTGCAGTAGCACCCACCTATAATTTTGAATAAAATACGCAATTTTATTTAAGGAAACACAAATTTATTTTATTTTAATTTATTAATATATATTAAAATTTCCTTAAATAAATTCGTGGACAATGATTAGGAAATATATAATGTCGTAAAACAAATGCGTATTTTATTCAGTGATAAAGGTAATATAGGTGCAACTTCCCGTATGATACAAAAATGACATAAAGGTAATATAAGTGCACATTAATAGACATCCTTATGATAGATTATTTATTAAGATCTAGCTTCTACCAGCAAGTCCGCTTTGTGCAAACATGTACGAACAGTATATGAATAAAAAGTCTCTTAAAGTATATGTTAATCCAGAACATTATTATTGTATATTATGCCAAATTTCATTGATAATTGGGGTGAAAGTGGAGTACCCACTCCAGTAGTAAGTTTAAGCCAACCTCACCTGCACGGTGTACCCTGCTCATTCACTGACGAGGCTCTGGTACAAAGAGACCTCACAGAAAATCGTAGCCAAATAACCCTTGTTGTTGTGTTCATGCGAGTGAGTGAGATCACTAGGAAGGGAGAAGAAGCTGCTGCGTTGGCAGCGGTGTGGCAACGCGCGAGCGCTATTGCGAGCGTTTATGTGGCTACGGTAACTACTTCACATCAGGCAGTCCGTATGCTTGTTTCCACCCAACGTAGTGTAAAAAAGTGGGATGTCTAAGAGTTTAACACTGGGGTAAATATTGATCTTGATGAAATCAGTGTACATTTATTACTTTTTTGCCCGCCTTCAACTCATATTTATCATATTCGTCTTATTGCAGGGATAGGGTTATCCCCTCAATCAAAGGAGTGGGTAAAGTGTAGGTTTAGAGCGTATCCTACCATGCTCCAGCCAGCGCTGATCAACAAAGGTTTTAAAGCAGCCCGAAGGTCTCGAATTCGCTTAACGATTTAATTCTAATGACAACAGCCGGGGCCGACGGGTTATTGAACCTATCGCAATATTGCATAAGCAGATTTGTAAAAAAAATAATGTATTATGCATACTAAAAATTAACCCAGCTTCGGAACAAATCGGGATTCACGAAATTGACGAACCTGTGGTCGAATGGCTGGCAATGACCACTTTGACTTCGAGGACGCGAATTCGATCCCCACATCATCCGTACAAGACAAATATTTGTATGCATTATTATGTCCATTTCTTTTGGTCTGGGTGTTGTCTATGTATGTATTTACAAAAAGCTTTCTTATTTAAGCTTAATATCAGTTATCTTCTACCCATAGTACAAGCTTTGCTTAGTTTGAGACTAGATGGCAGTGTGTAATTTGTCCAGGAATATTATTAATTTAATACAATTCTTTATCTAACCCAATCGGAAATCGACTTAGCAGCCATCGATCGAGCCAATCGAGTATCGGGCTTATCAAAATATAGCCACAAATGTATCAAAAATAATAACTTTGTTTTGACATATCCTCATGAACAGGTTGTTATTTAATACTGCAGTTAAAGTAGTTACAACAAAAAATAGAAAATGTAATTTGAAATGGAATACCGTATGCGGCTATACGCTAAGTGCAAACTTGCGTGATTGGCACTTTTATCCTTTTATTTTACAAAATAACTAAATAATTAATGCATTACCAAAAACGTTACCTTACTTTTAAATGTAACTATTTTAGCACTAATGGGCATAATTTGAGCTTGTAGCTATATATTTTGATATTAGCTTCTGCCCGCGGTTTAGCTTCGCTTGACCACAGTAGGTCAAATTTAATCCATATTTGTTCAGTCATTTATGCGTCAAAGAGATTAAAACTATGCTATATCTTAAGCTGGTCGATATTAAATAGAAATGTGCAAAATTTTATCAGTTTCGAAGTTTATCGCAAATAAACATCACGATATGGAACTTTAATTTGTTATAATCACATCTCCTAAAACAATAATTTCGTTGATAAACAATTTCCTTCCACGGAAGCACCGACACACACTTCCTTCGTTCTATTTCAATTTAAGTGGACTGCACACTTCTGGATAACCTCACAACCAAGGCATTGAAACTAACATTATGGTCTATTCCACAATTTTGAGTAGCCTTCCCCCTCCCGCGCTTCTGCGAGACGGTCGAACTAAACTGTCTGTGCGATTTAATATTGCAAATTAAATAATTTTATTAATTTGTTTCGTAAAGTGTGTGGGCATTTCGGTGAATTTTGGTGATCTCATCTGAATTTATCATTTTCGCTTTAAATTTCGATCTTATTTAGGTTTTATTTGTAAATAAGTAAATACAGTGATTATTATTCGCAAACTAGTAGGTATACTAAAAAAAAATATTTTTGTGCTTCTTGACTGCAGCTGCATCAATCGTAAAACAGGTTTGGCCCGTAAAAGGTACGTAATAATTTCATATTTTGTTATTCTATTAGTGTTTTTTATTGGTATTAATATTAGTACAACAAAGTCTCTCAGTGTTGTCATTTTATAAATTTACCCCTGAATCGGGGAAAATTTTATTTTGATAGGTAATAGTTTTATTCCTGCTAACTCGTAACATAAATAAAATGTCTAGTAATACCGATGATCCTGGTGGCACGACATCAATTTTTGGCCGTAGTCATTTGACGCCGCGATCTCCGCCGGCAACTAATGCTAAGAGAACATTAGGTGATATATCGCCAAGCCATTTATCACCCGATGAAAAGCGATTACAGCGGTCAGCAAGCACAGATAATATAGACAACTTACACAATTTAAGCCTTAGCACCTCAGCTGAAATTGTTGATCCAAATATTGATTATGTAGAATTTGTTCGCGAATCCTCTGAATGTCTGGCAAAAATTAATGAAATAATTATCGGGCAGACCTCGCGAATTGGCGTTGCAAATAAATCGACAATAATGGGCATGACCCAACGAGTTACCTCACTGATATCTATGCTAGCCATAAAGTCAGCCACGGCGGAAAAACACCTCGCTATTTCGGAAAAAAAGCTCGCTCTTGTCGAACGAGATTTATTAGCACTAAAATTAGATGCAAAAAATAACCCCGTTGCGCCTATAACTAAGGCTAGCGAGTCGTACGCCGAAAAACTGAAACTTCGCTTGCCAAAACAAATTAAGCCGGTTCAAACTCGCGAGCCAGTGCCCTGCGTCGTAGCCTATCCAACTGAAGAACGATCGGCGGAATTCACAACATCCGAAGCGACTAAAGAGGCACTTATGAAAGCCATTAAGCCATCCGATGATGGCTTTCAAATTGTAGGGGTCAAGAAAACTGCGAAATCCGGTGTAGTAGTACGCGTTTCCAATGACGCTCAAATTAAAAAGCTGCAGTCAATTGAAAGCATAAAATCGGTTGGACTTAAGCTCGAAAAGCCCAAAGGACGCCGCCCGCGTATTATTATAAAAGATATTCCGGACACAATGGATGACACAAAATTTTTAGCCGCGTTATATAATCAGAATATAAAGGACGAATTAAAAATTACATTTTCGGATTACCTAAAAGACATAAAAATCGTGCGTCGTCGTCCTACTGCCAACGGCAGGAAGTGGATGGGAGTCGAAATCTCCCCGGAAATACGCAAACACCTTATTTCGACAAAAGATAAGATTTTTATAGATTTTGCCACATGTAGATTCGTGGACGATATAGAAGTCGTGCGTTGCTTAAAATGCCAGCAATATGGGCATGTCAGTAAATACTGCTCTGCGAATAACCCCACCTGCGCTCATTGCGCCGAAGCACACGACTCACAGGAATGTCTGAAGAAGTCTGAAGCAGACTTCAAACCTACATGCGCAGCTTGTAGGCGTCAAAAAAAGACTGCTGACCACAAGATCGGGTCAGAGTCTTGTCCCACATACGCAGCTCGGTTAGAGATCAATATTTTAAATACTACCTATGGATAACGTCGTAATTGCACAACTAAATCTACACAACGACAAAATTGCAACGTCCGAGTTAGATAAGCTCGTTGCGGACTATAAGCTCGACCTAGTTTTAGTTCAAGAGCAGTACCAAATATCGCAATTAAACAGTAAATTTATACAACTTAATAACAAGTCGCGCGCGGGTATATATGCGCCAAGAGGCGGATTTACTATAACATCAATCAATCACCTAATGTCCACTCACTGTGCGGTAGCTGAAGTAACATCTCCATATTTGAGAGTATTTGTAGTCAGTTGTTATTTTCAATTTTCTGACCCTGTGGATTCGCATTTGTATCACCTACGAAGAGTGTTGCATGCTCTTACCGGTCATAAGTTTATTATAGGGGCAGACGTAAATGCATCATCACCATTATGGCACGGCAAGTTGAGAGCGACCGATGCCGACAGACGCTCTGCTGTTGAAGAGTTCATTGCTGAAATGCATCTTCATATTCACAATACCCCTGAAGCACCACCTACTTTTAGTAGCCCTATGGGCGAGTCTTTTATTGACGTCACACTTTCTAGTGCAGACGTCCGAATACAAAACTGGCGCGTTCTTCCTGAAGCTTCTTGTAGTGATCACCGTCTGATCGTATGTGAATTCTCCCCAGTTGTTGAAAGCTTACATCGGCAACAGTTAATAGGTTTTCAATATAAAACTAAGAATGCCGACTGGGCAAGCTTTGCTTCACTTTTCGCTTCCCGCGCTAAAGATTTTACTCGTAGTGAACTTACAGTCACAGAAAGTGTTGAAATTATGTCTGACACATTCGTGTATTGCGCTGACGTTGCATTAGGCCGAAAACCTATAGTTAATAACAGACGATGCGATTGGTGGAATGATACCCTTGTTAGGTTGCGTAGGAATTTCCGTGCCGCTAGACGTAAGATTTCAAAATTAAAGAAACGTAACATCGTGGGAGAAATTTATCAAACAGCTCTAAGTGACTTGCGTATTGCTAGATCTCATTATCGCGCTGCTGTTGAAAAATCCAAAAGTAATTTATTAAAACGTATTGTAGAAAGATTAAATAGTGAGGGCCCGTGGTCTCCCCTATATAACGAATTTAAAGCAAATAGGCGGATTGATCAGGCATACGTATCCAATATAAAATTTAATAATTCACATACCCTTGGTGTAGAAGAGACCGCTGAGACAATTCTGCATGCGTTAATTCCTGATGATTGTGCCGATAGTGACAGTGACTACCATCGTGAGGTTAGGAGCGCGGCGGATATGTGCCCTTCCACTCCAATATCAAATGTACCGTCGATGGATGAATTTATGTCTATTGTTAAAGCTTTGCTTACAAATAAAGCCTCCGGTGATGATAAGATTTCGAATAGAATAATTAAAGAAGCTTGTAAAGTAGCCGCTGAACCTATCTTAACAATACTTACTCGGTGTATTGTAGAAGGTCATTTCCCTGGCATTTTGCGAAGTGGTGTTATAAAAATAATACCAAAAGGCGGTGATAAACCACCGGACGATCCGAAGTCCTACCGTCCTATTACTCTGCTACCGTCGTTGGGTAAGCTGCTTGAGCGCTTGGTTGTGCCACGGTTGCTGCCCGGTGGCCCGCAATTTCATAAAAATCAGTACGGCTTCACCATTGGCAAGTCTACTGTTGATGCTGCGCTCGCAGTGCGCAAAGTTGTTGAACTCTCGGAGAGCAAGTATGTTGTAGCTATTTTCTTAGATATCTCAGGTGCCTTTGATAATGCTTGGTGGCCAATGTTGTTGCTGAAACTTAACGTGAGAGGTTGCCCTAGCAATATCTACTCTCTCATTCGATCGTACTTTTTGAATGGTACAACTAAATTAAAACTTGGCCATTATGTTGCTTCAAAGGTGCTCACGCAGGGCTGCCCCCAGGGTTCAGTGTTGGGACCGTATCTCTGGAATATCGGTTTTGATGATTTTTTTAGCCTACCCTTACCGGAAGGGTGCTCGTTAACTGGTTACGCTGACGATGGTCTCTTATTAATCAATGCTAATTCAAGATCTAGCATAGAGAAACTAGCCAACACTAGCCTAGGCCTAATTTCAGATTGGGGTTATCGTAATCGTCTCGATTTTGCGCCACATAAAACATATCAACTCTTGCTTAAGGGAAATTTACAGGTTTCACCGCGATTTCATTTTAATGGAGTATCTGTTGCTAATAGAGGTTCGGTTTGTTACTTAGGTTTGCTTTTGGACAGAAATTTTAATTATATTGAGCACATGAAGCAAGTAGTTGAAAAAGCAAAAAAGAATTTCTATGCCTTAACACGAATTTCTACCTCTACGTGGGGATTAACTTTAAAAACGTTAAAAACTATTTATACCGCCACATACTTAGGTTGTGTTACGTACGGTTCACCTGCGTGGGCAGATAGGGCTACTATAGGTGCAGCACGTCGTAAATTGCTTCAAAGCCAGCGCCTTGCTCTGATATTTTTATGTAAGTCGTATAGAACTGTAAGCACCGAGGCACTACCCGTGCTAGCAGGTGTGTTACCGGTAGACTTAGAAGTACAACGCCGCGCTTCAATGTACTATACATCTAAAAATATGGTCCCTGATTTCTTGAAAACGCGTGATCGTGAAAAAATAGTTAGACTGTTCAAACCTATTAATGAAGTATTTGAAATATTGCTGTCTGAATGGCAGGAAAGGTGGGAAACTTCTACCAAAGGACGCCACTTGTATCTGTTCTTTCGATCGGTAAGAGATAGATTAAAGAAAAAGTGGTTAGAAGTAGACCACCCCGTTGCGCAATTATTAACTGGACATGGCAATTTTAAAGCTAAACTCTTTTCGTTTAAATTAGTGCCGTCGCCCTTATGCGAATGTTCTACTGCTAATTCTGAATTCGATCAAACAGCACACCATCTTCTCTGGGAGTGTGATCTTTGGCAGCGGGAGCGGGATGACATGTTGAATTCATTGCAAGTTGCATCCGGGGTAGTATACTATTCAGATTTGGTAGCAACAAGGGAGAATTACCAAGCGTTCAGACGATTTTGCAATTCATATTATTGGAATCGGTGTGTTAGGTAACAACTCAATGTATTAGGTCCCTAATAGTGTTAGAAACTTAAAATCCGTGGTGCACGGCAGTTGAGCTTCACTTGACTAGCCATCTCTTTAGGCTTTTAATGCCTTATTTGCCATATTGCTGTCTCTCACATTGCTAAGAGGGGAAGTCAAATTCCAAAAGCTTCCTACTCCTTCTAATTTCTTCTGATTAAATTCGTTGTGAGTTCCAAGGCAGCCGTAGTTTTACCCCTGGGACTGCAATGGACTTCATTGTTCATTGCGTTTTTTGGCGGTCGCCGCTGTTAATCCTGGCTACACAGGAGATACAGTGGTGGGAATGTGTGGTGGGCCCCCGTCCCATAGCCCGACTAAGAAATATATATAATTAGCTAAAGATGAAACAATGTGAGGCATATTTCCCTTAGTTCTCGAGTAAATCGCATTTCCAAGCAGGCAGTGTTCGCCATAAAGCATAAACTAACATAAATAACTTCAATTGTTTGCTGCCTTATTGTTAACTTTAATTACATTTTGAATTAATTTTGTAATTAAAACGGAAGCTAGAGCGCGCCGCGTGAAGTTTAAGTGGCTGGAAACCGATCGACCCCGCGCCGCCGCCCGGAGGGTGCGCGGGGGCACAGGGGCTTTTAGATGCAATCTCTGAGTGGATTAATTAATTCTGAGGTGCCGGTTATCTCCTGTTATCATTTAATAAACTTATGTAAGGATATAGAAATTTGCTTTACGACGAACAATGATTTCTTAGATCTCGAATTTGTAGACTAGAACAAATTCGAGAGCTGAGAAATCATTGTTGACTCTGCGGCTACAGTTACTAAAACAAAAAAAATATTTAATATTTTTAATATCACGTACGGTGTTAATCAACGAGGTACAGCCTATCTAAACCGGTTTCCATAAACTTAACGTTTACAATATAAGACATATCACACACTGACTCCCTCACCGCTAATGCAGCATCTCCTCACGCTTGGTGACATTTTCTTTGATCTTCTATGAGGTAGAAGTACATCCGCAGTCGGGCTTCGTGTGGCCTGACTTTCTTAAGGCAGCCGTAGTTCCCCCCCCCCCCCCCCGGACCGCAATGTACTACTTCATTGTTCATTGCCTTTAGTGGTGGGAATGCGTGGTGGGCCCCATCCCGAAAAAAAATAAAGATACATAATGTTTTCGCTCTTAAGCATGCCATTGTATTATACGAATCTATTATCGTATCGATATGTCGTTAAATGTTTCATGAGGTACCTGGGCATCACCTGGTGTGACGAAAATAACAAATTCAGAACGCTTTTCAAAACAACACTCAGCCTGCGCTACATTATGCATGAAGCACTCCATTTGCTGATCCGCTCAGGAGTCCCGCTCGCGGCTCGTTAAGCACTTACATTAGCTACAAACACTTATTGATTTTTAAAGATTGATGTAATTTGTAAGAAACGAAAGCCCCCAGCTACAAACAAGCAAATTTATGCTAAAATCAGGGTATGGTATCAACCCTTAATCATCCCGTTATTGGGATACAGCCCCCTTACAACCAACTCTTATTGCGATTCAATAACTGAATAGAATGCTTATTCATACCAATAAATAAGCGACTCTATTTCCAATGCAATTATTATTCATATCAATGAGTTCATTGATATGAATAAGCATTCTATTCAGTTATTGAATCGCAATAAGAGTTGGTGGTAAGGGGGCTGGTCTCCCCTCAAACGATAGGGTTTAGAGCATACTTCACCACGCTGTTCAACTGCGGGTTGGCGGAGACTGAGGGTTGGCGATTAAAATCAGGGTATGTTATTGAAATTGCTTAAGGATTCGAAAGGGCCCTTTGAATATATAAACAATAGAGTAATCTAATACATATTTCTATTATTCTCATATTAATCTAAGGAAATACGAATAGGGGATAGACAAAGCACGAGTAAATCATAAGAGCATCAGCCGCTGCTCACGCAAAATTGGCCATTAGCTTTGTGTTTCTCAACTAGCCGAAGCAGTGTCCAGAGGGTGGTCAGAATCGCTCGCCTCCGAGAGGGCAGGGAGTTAGAAATGCAATATTAATGCAGTGCCGAGTGGTGGCTCGAGTGCATTTACTTAATGGATCGTAGGCAAAATGTTTACACTGTCGTCGAACACGAAAAAAATAACCAGTCTGAAGTCGGATAGAGGAGCTCTTTGGCAGGATTATTTTGAACGACCGGGGACGTGCTGAGTCACACAAATAAAAAAGTTACTTCATCTGCTCAGATAAAAAAACTTATACAACACCTCTACTACAGTAGGAAAGTGTGGGATACATTACCGGAGTGGAAAAGTTAAAAAGCTTAAATGTATCTCCGGCGCGGCTAAAAGTGTCTGACAAAAGTTCGACTTCCATTTTAAAAAGCTCCATTACAAAACATCGAGATTCGCTTCCGCCATGCCGCGGGCGCGAACTGACGGTGGCTTCAGGAGACGGAATTAAACTCGAAACTTTTCAATTTACTTATATGAAATCGAGCATGGTCGCGTAACGCGATGTTAGGGAAAACGGATATAGCGCCTATCAACTTTGAGAGGGTAGTGTTGCACGTAACAACGTGGTACGTAAAATAGGTCTAAGAAACGTAACTAAGCCAGGAATGTTGAGTTTATAATAGGTATTGACAATGAACATTTGGTCAGTCATAGACCACTGATTTAGATTGGCCCGATAGCCCGATGGACGTCGTACTATTCGTCCGAGACGCAATGTAGTCTCGGAAAGCTTTCCCATCTTCTTCGCCCTGCGCGACACTAAACTAACCTTGAATTCGTTAAATGTGTCTAAATACGGTGCTCAAACATTCTTGATAGTTTCGTAATGTATTCTTCTTCTTCTTAGTCGTATTCTTCATTGCTGAAGGTCGTGTCTAGTTTGAAGTCTTGGTCGCTCTGTGCACTATACTCCTCCACGTTTTCCTGTCCTCGGCGGTCTTAAAAGCTTCGGCTATTGGCAGGCCAGTTAGTGTTTTGACTAGGTCTGACCAACGGGTAGGTGAGCGACCGCGTGGTCTTTTCCCGTGGACCTTGCCAACTACCATAAGCTTCTCAAGGCTGTCAGGGTTTCTACGAGCGACATGTCCGAAATACTTAAGTATTCGCTGGAAGCAAACAGAGGATAGCCTTGTGGTTATTTGGAGCTCCTCAAGAATGGACACATTGGTGCGGCGTGCAGTCCATGGAATTCGCAACATTCGCCTCCAACACCACATCTCAAAAGAGTCAATTTTTTCCCTCTCTTTTTTTCTTATCGTCCAGGATTCGGCACCGTAAGAGAAAATTGAGAACACCAGCGTACGCACCAGCCTCACTTTGGTTTTACGGGATATATTGCGATCTTTCCATATCCTAGTGAGTTTAGTCATTGCTGCCTTGGACATTTGGATTCTTCTGGCGATTTCTCTCTCACTGCCACCCTCGTTAGTAAGAAGAGAGCCAAGATATATAAACTGCTCAACGAATTCTAGGTCCCTGAGTTCATTGGAGCGAATTAGCGAACCAGATCTGTCTACCACTAACACCTTGGTCTTTGTCTTGTTAATGGTAAGGCCTACTAATTCACTCTCTTTCTCCACTCTAGAAAGGAGCTGAGCCAATTCTTGCTCAGATGATGCGAACAAGGTAGTGTCATCTGCATATCTCAGGTTGCTGATTTTCCTGCCACCAACGGATATTCCACCTTCCCAATCCTCTAAGGCTCGTCTCATTATATATTCTCCATAGATGTTGAAGAGAATCGGAGATAGGATACATCCCTGTCTAACGCCTTTTTGGGGCTTGAAGGGCTTCGACAAGACATTGTTCACCTTCACAACTGTGCTTCCATTCTGATAGAGGTTTGCGATAAGAATGACGAGATGCTCTGGTACTCCCATTTCCGTCAGAATCCTCCATAAACATTCCCACTTAACACAATCAAATGCTTTTGAGTAGTCGACGAAGCACATCAGCATTGGAATGTTGAACTCACGACACTTTTCAATGATCTGTCTGACATTCACAATCTGTTCCCTTGTTCCTCGCCCTTTAACAAATCCCGCTTGTTCTACTGGAATCTGCCATTGCAAGAATGCTTTAAGGCGTTCGTTAATCACGTACAGTAAAACCTTACTTGCGTGGGATATGAGCGCCACAGTCCTGTAGTTCTCGCAAGACTTAGTTGACCCCTTCTTGTGTAGTGGTATTAGAATGGATTCCTGCCAGTCACTGACCCACTCGCCCTTTCTCCATATCTGATTGCATAGCTTTTGTAGAATGCATATACCGTCATCTCCTATGAGCTTCAAATTTTCGGCATAAATGCAGTCACTTCCGGCCGATTTATTATGTTTAAGCTTCTTCAAAGCGAACTCGATTTCAGATTTTAAGATGTCAGGCTCTAAAGGAATATCGGATATGCTGTGGCGTAGATTTATTGACGTAGCTGTCTCGTCAGCATACAGGTCTTCACAATAACCCCTCCACCTCGTAATGTATTATTGATGCTATATTACATATACATATTACTATTTGAATACAATATCTGTCGCTACTTGACCGTTAAATTTGTTACAACATGAAATGACCATTCATTCATGAAATGGTTGCATAAGACCAATCAGAAACTAGTTCCTCGTTTGATTTGGCAGATTCTGGCTACGATAGTTTCTTTTTACAACAGATTCGTGTTAGGGTAGAAATTGGGAAGTCGCGATCAGAACCAAACTGTACATGTAACCATTAAGTGGATTCAAAATATATATGAAATGAAAAATGAGATGCATAGACATTATGTGCCTTCGCATTTCTTGCTTTGATTAAAGATGTCTTATTAACATTTATCTCTACTAATTACACAAACTGAATTTTCTTCCAAATCAAGCTGCAGTCAAAGATGGATGAAATAATTTATACAAAATATAGATGCGTTAATGAAATAATAACAAATGTCTAAGTAAGTGAAATCACACCTTTGTAATGGTGTAAGCAGCTATAAGATTACACATTTAAGCAAAAATAAAGTTTTTATTAAATATATTTAATTATTATTTCTGGACAATTTACACAGCGCCCTCTAGTCCCAAATTAAGCGCAAAGCTTGTACTATGGGTACTAGATAACTGATATTATACTTAAATACATTTTTTTTGTAAATACATACATATAATACATAGAAAACACCCAGACCAAGACAAACAGACTTGTTCACGCACACAAATATTTGTCTTGTGCGTCGAATCGAACCCGCGACCTCGGAGTCAAAGTGGCCATTGCTAACCATTCGATCACCGAGCTCGAAACTACATTAAATTCATTGTGAAGTAATTTTCGTAAAATTACGTATGAAACTCCGAATCAATTTACATGGAAATTAATACAAATAGGTATTTTATACTCTGTATTGAAGTAGCTTTCGTAGTAAGTAGTTATAATTTTAAACATATCCCATACAAATTACTATGCAAATTGTAAGTATTCTTGAAACAATACAAGTACAATCACGTACTTGCAGTAATAAAAAAATTAAACTATCTAAATACCAGACAAAATAGATACCTACTACTACAAATGATAAAAAAAAACATAACATGTTTTAGTTTTATAACACTATAAATAATAAAAAGTGTCAAGACTATTCAAATCGAGCTATAAAACATCCGTGCGGGCACCTCTACACAGAGCAAAGTAAGTTGAATTTGAGAAGAGTTGTAAGGCTTTGGCTCCGAGATAGTGCTTTTAGGCCCTAACCCCGGGGGTGATGCAGTGGGTCCGTGGAGCTTCTTAAAATGTTTTCACTTATGTATATATGGGAATACATTACCCCTGCCTCCGGGTTACTTGAGGCGCGCACACTTACTTTTAACACAAAATTGAAGTGACGTAAAGCCTTCACTCAGCTCTCGTGTGTATGTACACTTAAATTACGTTTTATTGGAAACCTGAAACGTTTCACATAAACATGCTACTGAGAAATCAAAGCTTGTATTACTCAATGCTTCTTCTGTCGTTTTATTTACATACTTAACATAGCAACACTGTGTATTTGTTTGATATTAAGTAATATCGTCAATGACACGTTTTTAGATACAAAAGCCAATGATTTTTATTTGCTTACAACGTAAGTAATCAGTTATCATTTTTGTATACGTAGCGGGATCAAAGTATGATTTTTTATGTACAAAGACGTCACAACAATCGATTCGAAGAGTAAGTAAATCACACTAGCTTTAGAATGACGAGCTTTGAGCAATAAGTAGTGGACTAAGAGAGTCAGTTTCGTACCATTTTACCACAAAATCCTAAAACTGCAAGCAATTTGATAAGGTAAAATAAAAACGTTGCAACAAAATTATATTTATGAATTTTTACTGATATAAAAATTACTTAGTCAATTTTACGTGCCCTTGCTCACATAGTCATGATTTAAATAAAGACTAAAGGTACTAATGCATATTTTCTTTTCATTAAAATGATCACTGACGAAAAGAAATGGCAATTCTAATAATTGCAGGGAATATGATCTACTCTACTTTGCCTGTAAATTTGACTTTCGCAAATTAACACCTGAATCATTTAACTATCTAATATAATTCATGTACCAACCAATCATCCGCGCGCTTTCATTGAATCCGTCTACAGAGATTAGTCGAGTACATGGTACTTAACGTATTGCGTTCTTTACTAATAATCACTTAGCTTAATTGCGCCGTTAATTACCGCCGATCTCAACGGTTCAAATTACGTACTCTAAAACGCATTAGCGCCTGACAGCTGGAGATTATCCGTCTAAGCGACGGCCAGCCGCCGCCCTGCCGCCGCGGGACCATTGCTGTAATGAAATTTAATGAGCCTTAATTGTTGACGACTTAATGCAGGAACTGTAAGATAAGTGCTTACGCCCATCGTCAAGTGCTTGAGAGCAAATGAAATTGCCCGCTGCCAAATAAAGTTCTATGTACACATCCTATCCTACTAAAATTTTGAACTAGTGACCTGCTCGCGCTTCGCTTTGTTGTAGCCTATAGTTTTGCAAATAATATCAATCGTACATAAAAAAACCGGACAAGTGCGAGTCGGACTCGCCCACCGAGGGTTCCGTAGGTACGTAGTATCATTATTAAATTTGATATTTTTCATTATAAATAAGAAATAATGCGTCGAAAAAAATAAATAAAATATATTTTGCAATGTGTACATCAAGCCCTTTCATATGATACCCCATTTGAACTAGTAGTTTCAATTTGAAATTTCGACACCCTATAAAAAATATAGACCCCCTATTTTTTTAGATCTATTTACAAATGTATAGTTTTGAGATTTATTCCTGTACTTGTAGTCTATAACGATGTTACTTGCCAAATTTCATAGTTCTAGGTCAACGGGAAGTACCCTATAGGTTTTGATTCCTTTGAGTGTGTCGAAATATGCGTTTTTTGCTGAATAAACGGCCGTAACTTTTTTCTACGTAAACTTAGCAGTTTGATTTTTTTTTTAACTTCATGGGACCGTAGACCTGTGTATACAGTTCAAATTTCAGCTTGATACCTCCACGCATTCTCGACATAGAAATGTTTGACAGACAGACAGACAGACAGACAGACAGACAGACGGACAACAAAGTGATCTTATAAGGGTTCCGTTTTTCCTTTTGAGGTTCGGAACCCTAAAAAACAATACATCTCCACTCCAAATTGATGTTTTCTCCATTTCAAGAGAGACACGGCACCAGGTTTTGCCGCCTGTTCAGTCTTATTGTGCAACATCACAGAACAGTTGCCGTTAGGGGCATGCAGCTTCAGCTACCGGGCTTCTAAATGTTGGAACAACTACCGCCGCAAATCAGAAATATTCATATGACTACTAAGTTCTGTACTAAATTATTAATCTTTGCTACTAAGTTTACAAAAAAAACATTTAGGTTCTTTTTAAATAGACAAACAAAAAATAAGTATTCCGAAAAGTTGCACGTCGTAGCGGTTTGCTGCCACTTGCATAGCATTGGAGCTTGGGACTCCATTTGGTTGGCGTTTTACCTATTCTTATAGTTTCCTCTTTTTTACTGATGCTAGTCTGTAATTATATTTTACAGGCAACAAACTCGGCAAACACGAGTAGGACCAGCCTGATGGAAGGCATTCATCCTAGCCTTTGGGCGCTTGTGACAGAGGCATCACTCAAGCTTTCCTGACCCTGCAAAAACCCTTTACCTTTCTTGAAAAATCTCCATACTGTAGTTCCCTGGGTAAATCATGGCAGGGAGTTCATTCCATAATTTGGTTTCACATAAGAAAATGTATGAAGACATTTGTGTCGTTATTTATATAGATTCTATTAGCCTTGTAAAGCGGCGGCCTACTCCGAATTGAAAACTCTACATTTAGGTCAAAAGTTTTGATTTTTCAACTACCAAATTCAGTCGATTGATATACCCTTTCCGGTACATCACACTATCCCCATTGTTATAATCCATGGAGATAATGGAAACCCAATTTTATAGATTATGGTCCCAGGATGCTAAATTGGAACACTCGAGAACACTCGATTCGAGGGTTCGTGGGTTTAAATCCCACCTAGGCCGAGGTTCCATTCATCATTTATGGTCGACAGAATAATTTCTTGCAGACACAATTGTTCGTTTGCACCGTCGTCGCATGTATTCTTATCATAGTATGTTTTCTATTTCAGAATCTTCATAATTAATTCTTTAAAGGATAACTACTTCTCTCTTGCTTCCTCCTTTATTTTTGCAACCAACCGAACAAGCCGGGTTTCGTAAAGGCTCTATTGTTTTTTTGCAAACCCTTCTGGTGCAGCGGTGAATACGAGTAGCTTTCGGTAGATGGCACTCCTTTGACGTACCCCGCGCTGCAGTACAGCACGCGGAGAGTCATTGTTGCAGCGTTATATAAACATTTCAATAACCCGATATAGACAGTGGTGGTCTACTTGACATCGCTGTAAGGATTCCAGAACAGACCATGTTTCAAAGGAGTCGAAGGCTTTTTCGTAATCCACAAAAGTCACACAGAACGGTAGATTGTACTCTTCACATTCACATGTGACCCATAGTATTATAGTCGTTACGGAACCCAGCCTGTTTCAGTGGCTGGCCGTCATCAAGTTTTCGAGCGAGGCGATTCGTAACCATTGAAAATAGCTTAAATATGAGAGTCTGGAGCGAGTTCGGCCTGTAGGTCTCTAATAAGGTTTAGCCACATTTTTTGAAGCAGAAAGCTACTGGTGTGGTCCCGTTACGATGACGCAATTCAATTTGTAGTAGTAAATAAATGTTGTAGATCCTTTAGAAAAGGAGTTCCTCCAGCTATCAACAGTTCTGTTGCAATTCTTTACTAGGAACATAAAGATTGCCTTAAAATGAATATTATAAATTAAATTACCTAGATCCAATGTCAATAATAATTATTTATTATTGAAATGGGCTAATATAATAAAGAGAAAAATTCACAGAAGATTTATTTTTATCCATCAGTAGGTCGAGCTCGTACTTTTGAAGTTTACGTTTGAAGGTAGAGATTATTCGATACTCTAAATTGTTTCTATTTTTGTCGAATATGCTTTACATTATTTTGTTAGCTCTTGGCTCAAACTATTACCCTACTTACTGAGTTTCACTATTTACAGAAAACTGTATTTATGTAAACAGCTATATTAGTGTAATATTAATTGGATAGCGCTTTCTTAGCAAAGTGAAATAATTAAAATATTTCGCTTAATGGAAGTTTGTAGTCGTGGTAAGAACCCGTTCTTAATTTAGGGTTGCCAAATAAGGCATTGTTGTTTCTTACTTTTAATAAAGCCCTTTTTAATATAGAATAATTTTAAACTTTACTTATGTCTACATAATTACAATCGACAGTTATAACAGCCGTATAAAGATTACTTTTTGGTAATAAATTAAATGTCTAGAGAGTTCAACGCAACATTGTAAACGTTTTATGGCATGTAAAATAGTACAGATTAATTTATATTCTGGCAGACAAAAGAAGTTATTAAACTAATGTTCTGTCGATGCATTCTGTATGAATTTTATTTAGTTGTATGTGTTGTACCGTCCTCAATGTTGTTGTCAACTGTTACGTCATTGCATAAGTGACCTAAAAGGTGCTAACTCATAAACAACAGCGCAAGAGCTGTTGCAGTAAATTATACGGCGAAAATAGGGTTGTTTTGATCACCGAATTAAAATAACATTGAATCAAAATAGCATTTAACATATTATATACATACATATCTATGCCGCGTCGCGTCGTGCCAAACAAGCATAAGGCCCGCCTGTGAAAAACGGTTGCCGTTTATGCTGCTAATAAACTAATATTGTTCGCGTGCCTCTACTGCTCAAGCAGTATCTCTTCACGTCTGGCGACCTCATTCACTTGCAGTAACACAACAATCCTCAGTTAAGGGTATTGTTATTTGGCTGCGGTCATCTGTGAGGTAGATGTAGTACCTCATTCGGAAGCAACAAGCCGTACCTCTCTTTTTGCCAGAGCCTCTTTTGTTAATTAGCAGCATGCGCTCCGTGCAGGCGAAGTTGCTTTTGCCTCTAAAGATGGTAATGAATCACTTGCACCCCACTTATACTATCATTCCTTCACGTTAATTCACTCGCGTGTGTTCTGCACAAATTTTATGATTTTTGCTTCACTCTCATCTCATTAAATTCTCCGTCTCCTTCAAACTAAATCAAAGTAAATCAGTCTCTTTTTTACCCGACTGCGACAGAAGGTGGGTTATGTTTTCGAGAGTATGTATTATGTATAATTGTTTGGCACGCTCTGCTGCCTGAACGGCTGGATGGATTTTAGCTTCAGAAGTGTCGTTAGATTCGTATTTGCTGTGAGAGTAACATAGGCTACATCAAATATAAAAAAATCAATATGACGGCTGTGAGACGCAAAATTGTCGTTGCAGTAATTTTTTTCTTCTTCTAAATATATCGATATGGGTATCATAATAAAGGTCTCGATGACCTGATTTTAAATATATATTTGATGTATTCGTTTTTGCCTGCGGCTTTGCTTGTATTGAATTATATTATTGTTGCGCGTGATTAATAAATCTGTTGTAGGTTCTATTTGTTTTAATTAACTTAACTTGTTTAATACAACGGCTAGCCGTTTGTTTGGCACTAGTGCCAAACAAACTTACGACCCGCCTGATGTAAAGCCATACAGATGCTTGCATAAAAGTATTGCTCGAGTGCCGGCACCCCCTCTGCTAACGCAGCATCTCTTCACGTCTGGTAGGATACTTATTCGTATACCAAAACCATTTTAATCTTAACGTAATTATCGGAAGATGACAAATTTTGAATGAAGCGACATATGTTTAGGAGTGACATAATAGTGCTAGTGGGGTTTCTTGTTAACTGATTAGAGGCAGTCGAGTGGTGTCATCTCGGAACGTTCCAATTACAGGAACCGAGAGGGTTGGGGGGCGAGAGTGCCGGGGTGCGAATGATCCATTTCGAAAACTAATTTAGAGTTGGCAACTAAACAAAGAGCACTCCTCACAGATAATAATTAACGCTTGCGGTAAAGTTCCACTTTGTCCGTACTGGTTAAACCCCACTATTTCATCAGTAAATTTAATTATTATTTTTTCTGGTGAATTATCAATAAGACTATTGATGTTTGACTGCGGTCTTCTGTTAGGAGAAAGTACTATTTTTTATTTTTTTTATTTTTTTTTATACTACGTCTGGTGGCAAACAAGCATACGGCCCGCCTGATGTGAAGCGGTTACCGTAGCCATATTAACGCTTGCAACATAAAATATTGCTCGCGCGCCGCCACCCCCGCTGCCAACGCAGCATCTCCTTCCTTTCTTTCTGGTGACCTCACTCACTCGCAGGAACACAACAACCCTCAAGGGAATTGTTATTTGGCTGCGGTATTCTGTGAGGTGGAGGTACATTCCCCAGTCGGGTAGCTTACAATTACGCTCCCTACCTCTCTTTTCGCCAGAGCTTCGTTTGTCAGTCAGCAGGGTGCACCACGTGCAGGTGAAGTTGGCTTTGGTTCAAAGATCTTGATGAACCACTTACACCCCAAAACTACTACCTCAGTCGGACACAACATGCCCTCTCTTTTCGCCAAAGCCTCTTTTAAATAAAAGTTTCGGTATATAATATTTCATACTCCAATTCCAGAAGTTTGAAGACATTGGATTTAAAATTGATTTATACACATCATGTGAACTGTAATCCACACATCTACATGTAGAGATGTGAATTGAAATTCCGCATAAATCGAATTTTGAAACAATTTTTCATTTAGTTACAGTTAGCAGTGTAACGTGAGCAACAATAAGGCAACACTAAGGCAACCCCAGTGGCTGCAAGCTGCAACTAGGCAAACTGTTTTTACTAACCAGATCTCTGCGCAGGATGTCGTGCTGTCCGATGTGAAGTCGTTATTTTAAGCCGTATCCTTGTATGTCACCTTGTAGGGCACCTATTTTAAAATGTTGCTACTGGTTATTGTTGGACGTTTTCGTCAATTTGATATAATAAAATCGCTTGTACTAATCCACTTAATTACATTTATTTTTACCGACCGATTTCGCTTTAATAACATTATCGAGGTATTTTTAGTAGATATGGGTTTCTCTGCTGTACATTAGCTAACATGATAGCCGTTGTCGGAAACATGGAATCCAGTGATTCAATGTAATGTAAACCTGTGTTCAATGTAATGTATGGACCCCTCATAACTCAGAAAGACACTGTGTGTAAAGTGTCTAGCAAAAACAATAACCAAGTAAGAGGGTAGACAGATGTATGCCCTTACAAGACTACCATATATATGACTGAAGACTTGCTGTCTTCAGTCATGCCGTGACCATGACGTCTGCAATATTGCCGAAATGTCAGGAAAATGATAAAAACAGTCTTGGTAAATCCACATGGTAAATAAATTATTTATAATAGTGATGTTAGCCGTGTTAGTCATGTTGCCAAACAATTTAGCTGTATAAATAAATAAATATTCCTTGACAAATTACACACGGCCAACTAGTCCCAAACTAAGCAAAGCTAGTACTGTGGGTACTAGATAACTGATTAAATACATTTTTTTTAAATATATACATATAATACATAGAAAACACCCAGGCCAAGACAAACAGACACGTTCATGCACACAACTGTTTGTCTTGTGCGGGGATCGAACCCGCGACCTCGGAGTCAAACTGGCCATTGCTAACCATTCGACTACCGAGTCGTGTATATGGACGTGTTGTCAATTAAAATATCTGCCGACATGATTGACAACAAATCCATACAGATATTTTGTTAGGAACGTAATGAACACAGCTAATATATTGGCTAATGTATAGCAGCTTTTAGTAGCGGGGTTGGCAACGTGTGGACGATACCTCCTTGTGTTGCAGACGTGTTTGAGCTATGTCAACCGCTTCGCTACAGACGGGTCGTATGTTTGTTTGGCATCCGATGTGATATATAGAAATCTATGATTGTTTGGAATTATTATATGTACACAATGCGGCATCTTAATCCTTTTACTTAGTTTTACCAATTGTCAAACCGAAAATTTCGTATCAAAATGTACTAAAACACGTTATAATGACGTAACAGGTTTTATCTATTTAACTGAAATGCCTTATAAAAGTTTTATTGATTTCCGTAACAATAGTGACAAATAAGTAAATTATTTGTTTTAGCGAAGCATATTCTTTTAGTTATTTTTTTTTTTCAGTTAATACTCAAAATTAACTGAATGTTGCTTCAGTTAATATTAGAGTATTTTGATTTAATGAAGATTATGTATCAGAATTCTGTCTGAAAAATGTAGGGAGCTGATAATTAATATGATAAAATATATTATTTCTGGACATATTTATCAGCGCCATCTAGAGCTAAGATATGGCGATCAGCAACAAGCATCAGCGACCTCTTGGGGTCGCAGATCCGTTGCTATCTTATATTCCTGACTTTCTTTCCGGTGACCACACTCACTCGCAGGAACACAACAACCCTCAAGCCATTGCCAATGCCAATTTATCATATCAATCAAGGGGATTGTTATTTGGCTACGGTAATCTGTGAGGTGGAGGTACCTCTCCAGTCTGGCAGCTTAAAAAATACGTATACGCTACGTCCTACCTCTCTTTTCGCCAGGGTGTACCACGTGCAGGTGAAGTTAGTTACCTTTGGTTCCAAGATGTTGATGGTCCACTTACGTCCCAAACTGAAACATATTGTGTTTTTATAAACACATACATTTAACAATAACCAACGTCGTTATCATGTAAATAATGTATCATTAAAAGCCGTCATAATAATATGGCAAAAATCATTCACTTAGATATATTCCACTCAGTGAATTCACATAGATAATTAATATGTATTTCACTAAAAGGAATGGACGTGAAGTTAGTCGTGTTATGTTAAAGTGAATGTCTCTGTCCTTTGACTGTTTGTGCCATCCGACCGTTGTCCAGATAAAAGCTTCTCCATAGCACGAAAAAGCACTCACTCCAAATATTGATTTGTTACTTTGCCGCTCCTAAAATGGAAGAGATACGAGTATGTCTTAACTTTTGTGGCTGTATATTTAAAATGAAACGTATTATCATATGGGTTTTAGCTGAATCGTTTATTATTTTTTTTGGTTTAAATATTATTTATAAATAAAATAATATGTATACATGTCAATATCGCAAATAGCTCTAAAAATTTCGATGTTTTTTTTTATACTATAAGGGTTTAGGGGGCGAAAAATCAGGTTTAAATTCTGTGAAATTTAGCTTACTTTACTTTTGCTGTTAAAAACGCTGCGAAATCCTCGTGTGATTATATCTTTGTCAACAGCAAACAAATTTCCCAGAATCATGTCAAGTGACATGTAGCACTATCTATTTTGACATAGATAAAGTTAGCTACTTAACAATATATTAGATGGTGCTACAAATCACTTACATGATTCTGGAAAAATGCCTTCTGTACTAAAAAGACGACGAGCGCAGCCTGGTCATCCAGTTACTAAGAAATTAAAACATGAATTATGTTTTTAATATATTAATAATAAATTCAATAATATATTTACTTTTTTAACGAGGAGAATATATACTACTAGGTTGCTTTTGTTTGTTTATGAGATCACTGGAGTGAAACAGTCAGTATCCTTGAGTAACTGAAAACATACTGTGGCTTTGCGAGATGCCAAAGCTAAAGTATTAAATGATAAAAATTTGGTTCATTGCTAGTACTTATCTAAAGTACTAATCTCATCCGGACGTTAATAACATTAGAGAAAACATAATAAGCAAGCAGTACTTAATCCGTATATTTAATAAGTATTTATTTTAATTAGAATGTCGGTCCATCCGCCTTATCAAAACAGGTGGGTATCTATGTAGTTGATGGAGCCGGCGCGGCCGGCCGGCTCGGCCCGGCACCGCTTACGCTAAATCCTAATTAACTGCTTGATTAGAAGTGGAATAAAAACCTCGTAATCTTAATTGGTATTTTTAATCAAAGCTTTCCTTAAAAGCCAGAATACCTAGAGATGTCTACTCGTGAAACTCGTTACTAACTTTAATTTAATTAAATTTGAATTAGTCTACATTGAAAGCTATTCCGTACCACATTTCATTATACACTTAATTTTAACAGCGTCTTGTTATGATTTACACTTACGAAGGCAAAAGTGTTATGAGCTGCGTTAACGAACTTTCTTGCTACGGAACTCGCTAAGAATTTCTCTTATTAAGGGAAGAATTAAGGGATTTCTTTATTAATTCTGCGGAGCACTAATTGCAGGGTTGGTAACCTTCACTTAGCTGTGACGTTCTCTCTGGAGACCAGCCAGGGCCGTATAAAGCGGAGGTAAATAATGTTGCAACCATTTATATTAATGCATAGTAATTTATAATCTAAACCGGACACCATGGGAAATTATGTTCCAGCATGACCAATATAATAATTGAAAAACATTTATTGTTTCCTTTATTACACTGATTGGGTAGTTATTTTTATATCGAGACATAAAAATGTTATGTTCGTTTTGAATATTTTTAAAAATTTTATGGAATTTCGTGTCATGCATTAACGATCAATTTAATGCAAAAATGTTTGGCAGTAATAAAATAATAAATTAACTTACCTGCTTACGGTTATTTTAATACGTATAATATATCAAGAGTGTCACTGGTTAGGGTCCAGTATTTCCTCCGTATACAGTAAATAATCTAGTCATAGAGGGTAACTGTGCCTGTACCTTCAGGTGCTGCCCACCTTATAGTATAGAATATATTTAAATCTAATAATAAAAAAAAAACAAAATGTATTCGGTTTGTCTTTTATATCGAAACACCAACACCAACCAAGTTGGAACTACGATTTTTATTATATTGTGGCACTAGTTTAAGAGTTTTAGGCCCATTAATTGGAGCCTAAATACGTCCCAGACGGGCAATTACTGTACCTATTACTTATTAACTTTCCACCGCCCTTTATGGTTTCCGTATAACGGCTTAAACTAAATGTGACTGAAGGGTTCTTCCCTTCAATCAACTATACTTTTAATGTTGATGTTTTTTAACTGTTAGTTTAATTAGTTAAGAATGTCAATATACTAACGGTTAAATTTATCTGCAAAGATGAATTATAATAACTGCCTCAAACTGTAATTTATACTGGTGTTTATTTCTTTATTTTGTTTCAGTTCCTTTCAGGATGGTTATGGTCAGAGAAAGCAACTGTAACATTTAGGGCCGGCACATTAAGGTCCTCCATCGTTACGGCTATTCAAGGCATTCTTCGGCATCCTTACCTTACGCGCAAGCGCACACTTATATGCAATTATGGCCGTAGCGTACTTTTAGGCATGCCGAGATATCCTTAGGCATATTGCAGCTATAAAAATTTTCTTTTCAGAACTGCTATAACGTTGTAAGTTAATATTCATGCGTATTTATAATGTTAGATAGAGCGAAATGCTTATTTTTCGTCCAGCTTAACAAGAAGGGGCTGAAGAAAAGGAGACATTTCAATTAACAGAAGATCTTGAAAATTTACTCTAAAGCTGTTGAAGTTACCTGATAGCTGCTTCAGCCCCCTTAGGTTGTCGAAGCAACCAGAAAGCTGCCTAAACAACCAGAGGGTTACAGGACATGCGCCTATAGTAGACACTTACAGTTAAGTGTTGCATTTTAACCCTTGAACTCTCTGTTCGTGTAATAGTACTGTTTTTGTAGTTTACTATAAGTAATAATTTGTATTAGCGTTTTAGTTAACATTTTGTATTTCCATTCACATTCACTTGCAAACGAATACAGTATATCAATCTTGTTAATCAAGTTTTTATAAGAATTAAGTTTACTTCTTCTGAGTAATTCAAATGAAAATGCATAGCAGCAATTCATCCAACCATAATTCGTACCAAGACGATAGTGTTGTACTACTGTTCGAGTAGTAGTGCACTCGTAAGTGGCTACAATAAAGCTCTCGGTACATTAAGCTTCCGCTAGTGCGCCGTTAGCGAGATAACGAGACCCACTGGCCGGCACATAATTTATACCGGGTGAGCTCGTTAAAAACTTATAAAGACGCACATTGTTAGTGCGGCCAATATTCGCGGTTATCCGGGATATACGAGCGGGCTAACGACTCCTTGCTGACTACCATTGCGCAAACGACCCCGTTCTAAGCCATGAAACAAAACTATCGGCTCCATAGATAACGATGACATGTCCGCGGTTAACGCTCTTGTTTATGATGCTAGCTGCTTAGACTGCTTAGACTTGTTAGGTAAATTGGAGAGCGGAAAGGCAATTGCAAAATTATATTATATCTCAAGCAACGTCGACTTAGTTCAGCAAAGTCGCGTTATATTGATATAGTAGTTATGTTAATAACTAGTAGTGTATATATGTTAATAACTAATAGTAATATTAAAGACAGAAGCTGATGGGAGGATTGAAAACTTTTTGGGCAAGTAAATAACTGTCGCTAAGCTCTAGGTAACCCAATAACTAAAACGTACTTTCCTTTAAGTGCTGATAAAAAGACTCGGTTTTAGATTTGAGACACATTTTGCTGAAAAACGTATATACAATGTGTATTATATCGAACGAGAATCAGCTTTAGACCTGTAATTAGTTCGGTCAATATTGAATCACTCAGGCACACGCCACGTAACGCAATAACGCAACCTACTAAGTCATTACTGTTGACTGAATTTTTTAATACTACCGTCGTCACACAAGTAAATGACTACGTCTTGTAATAAGCTTAAAATCTGAGCTTAAGATAACGATGTCATATTTTTGCGATTAACGTGACATCATCATCTTAAGCTCAGATTTTAAGCTTATTACAAGTATAATTATTCAGTGAGATAATTAGTGCGAGGCCTGCTTTGTCATCAAAGCCTACAACAAATAAGCAATAGCATTTCATCGTCGTCGTCGTCGTCAACCCTTATTCATCCCACTGCTGGAATACGGGTCTCCCTCAATCGAAGGGGTTTAGAGCGTACTCCAGCACGCTGCTCAACTGCGGGTTGACGGAGATCAGTGTCGCTTATATACCGCTCACTTGGCTTAACGACTGTCATCTGTTACAACCGCCGGGACCGACGGCTTAACGTGCCCCTCTGAAGCATGGAGGAGCTCGAGATAAATAAACCCATGCAAAGACAGGCTACGGTGGACGTTGCTTGACTTGCATAATCGATTAGACTGCCACGCGTAAGGACGCCAACGAGCTCCTCGCAATAGCATTTAATGTATCTAATTTTTTTCAAATGAATAAATAACTTCATAACAATCACTGATTTTTCCAACAGGTTTATTGAAACGAAATTCCATTAGACTATTTTTCAAATACTGCAAAAATGAACTTTTAGGATTAAAACCGAGCGATAGATCGTGTAATTAAAAGCATGTGCCGCCGTTGACTTGTAAAGAACTAGCTCGTAATGGAAAATCCGTGTGCTGATCCAATCTGCCGCGAAGCTTTTAGGCCCGTCGCTCGGCTTCGTTTTTCACTTAGCTGATATGCGCGCAATTACTGGCTTTGCACGAAATGCAACGCCCCCATTCCATTCCTATTTAACTTTCAATATGAAAAATGAATTTGATATGAACTACCTACATGGAAACACCCGCAGAAATGAAATTATAAACAACATGCATCGTTTTTGTAAGCATTTTTATCAAATTACAAAAGTATTAGTAATTTTTTTACGTTTTTTCGTTCGCTCTATTTGCTACTAAAAGTAAAATAAACACTAATGTAGTTTGTTGCTCGTATTTCATGCGAACTGTGGTGATAGCATAGAGAGGCTGGTCGTTAGTGGAGACGGTGAATAGTGAAATTGGCGTAGGCTCATCCGCTCATCTGACAGAGGCGGGCGTAGCGGCCGGCGCGGCAGGCGCGGGCCGCGCGGATCACGGGCTCGGCTAAACACAAATCAACACCGATTCTCCATTTGTTAGACACGGGAATGTAATTATGGCCGGAACACTTGGTGGGGCGGGCGGGCTGCAGCGAGGGGGCTCCACGTCATTCAAGCTTTTAGTTCGCTGCTCGACAACGAATCTTACTTTGGATTCGTAATGTAAGTTTTAGAAAACATTCACGTACTTATTTTCAGCAAACTCACTCAGTTTTTTGATTTCCATTTTTACTAAGTGATGGTAGTTGTTCATTGTCACTTTAGGTTTATTTTATCGTTTTTATTCCACAATTTAGCTTGACACATTACCAGTAACTTTTAACAGTAAAACGTTTAATAGTGTTTTGGTTACATAAAAGGCTTTGATGGGATATTATATCCGTATTCATCTTTATGAAATCTTCATATCAAAAATAATTACCTGCTGTAATGTTGCAAAGAACGCAAGTATCAAAATTAATGAATGCTTAATTAATGGTTTTCCCGTGTAAGTTTCCTATTAAGGTAATAGTTCAGAGTGTTAAATTAAAAAGTATGGTTATAGCGTGCAAGTGCGGGCGGGCGCTACCGGACCCGGCGTGACACGAGTTAAACTAAATTAATAAACTTGCAGCAGTCTCCGGCTTTATTAAAAAACACTCATTAAAGCAGAGGAAAAGTAGGTGAAGTCGCCGGCGGGGACAGCGCCGCTAATTGCGCCGCCTTTATTGCTTAAATAAAGTTTTAGTGGGGGAACACAAGTTTTAATTAAAAATGTGAGAATAGTTTTTAATAAAGGACGGGCTCGGTGCGCGTATATTGCGAAACTTTGAGCGATACGCTTTAGCTTACAGGAAGTCCGGCGATATTGCGCCAAGCGCGCGGTCGCGCTCGCCCGCTCTGTAGGTCTGGGACTCGGGGTATCCACAGCCACTTCTCGTATCACTTGTCGTACTTTATGGAGCGAGCTGTCAACATTCGTGATTAGAGTGAAATCGCCTACACTTGATTTGGACGTCGGAAGCCAGAAGTCACGATCATTATTAAATTTCTGTGGTGATAACTTTTTGCATCAATATAAAGTGACAAATAGCAGGAGTAACAAGAGAAACTAATAATGCTCGTGATTTACGTCCGCCCTTGTTATTACGACTCATGTGAAATGTAATTTCGGCATACTGCGTATAGTGGCACACACACACATGGAAGCCGGGCGAGTGTGCAATACGTTTAATAAAGGAGGGACGCGGAGTAAATCCTTCAATTTCGCCGGCACACAACGGCGTATTCTCGTTAACCGTGGCAATAAGTTAAACGGGTGGGCCGGTGCCGCGCCGGCCGCCGCCGCGCCCGCGCCCGCGCTGCCGCCGTCCGCCCCAGGAAATTAAAAAGGTCTTGAGCCACCACACTGAACCGGCTACTTTCCCTATCATCTGTTTCGGTATTCATGCTTAACGATAATTACCGGCGTCGAAATCTGCGGAGGTATTCACAAGTAGGATAATTTGAATACTAAGTAGAGCAGTACAATCATAATCAGTCAATAGTAATCATAATCAGTTAATAAGTAGTTGGAAGAGAAGACAAGATTTCTCTACAAAACATTATGGTAAATGGTAACATGCTTTTTTTCCAAAAGTAGAGTATGTCACTCTTCAGACCTTAAACTATCCCCGTAAAAATCATGTCGATTCCTTCGTTCCTTTCGACGTGAAAAAAGACATACAGACAAACACACTTTTACATTTATAATACTAGTCTTGTTGTAGAATTGAAAAATGTAGAGTTAATAAATATTTAAAAGTCAACTTTAATATTTATTATGTTGAAACATAGTGTGCTTAATAACAGAGCAAGCGGTCGATTTTAATCAAAGTTCGTTCATTTGGAACTTAGCTCCGGTGGCAGCGTCTCGTGGTGTAATATAGGCCGAGTGTAATATCTCTCGAACAAAGAATACACACGTTCCACCCCAGACCGACTGCACTCCTAATTAGATGTTCGATGAAAGTGTAATCAGACGGTGGCCGGATCCGGGACGTAATTAAACGGCGCAGGCGAAGAGTGATTTATTAATAGAAAAGCTCGAGCCGTAATGAAATACTGGGCGGACAATGGCGGCGAGGGCGGGCGGGCCGTAGAAATTAAATTCTCAGCGACGGTGCACGGACACCGACCGCCGGACACACTTACCGTTTCTTTGCAGGTCGCCCGTGTCGCCACCGTCACCGCTCGACTGCTTAATAATTTACGCAGTGGCGACCACTCAGGCACCGCACTGGCGCCCAAAGTCGCTCGCCCTAGCCAACGCCGCTCACAGCCGGCTCCTATTACCGGCGACGTATGGAGGAGTATAAATTTGTCGGCGAGGGAATGTAAAGAAGATTGGTTTCCTACTGGCACGGGTGCGGGGGAAAGGGTGGAATTGAATTTAGGCCGGAATCCACTAGCGAGGTAGTATTTGTGATATTTCTTACCTATGTATCGCGGTGGGACGTGACGCTCTTGCCGATTACTTTTATTTATCGATCTTCCTATAATATTTATACATTCAATCGGGTATTACGGTAAAAATGTTTTTATGAGCACGGCGAAGTTCTTTAGAAATTTAATTAAACCGTGTTCGAAACTTTAATCGTTTACGTTGTAAAAGCTACATCCAACGCTTCATGAATACTCGTATTTTCCTGGACTATAATCAGTTAGTTACATGGATGTAAAGTGGCGAAGCCGTTGTCTTGTGTGAACTTGGAGCCTTAATTACACTTAAAAGCTGTTGTCAGAGTATACTTTTTCAATTAGAGTATTAAAGTGTTCCGACCCCGTCATTATATTAGAGTGTTGTTCCATCCACCCCGTGCGGGCTGCCGCCCTCGGGTAGCGGCGCGGCGCCCGCCGTCGTTCGGTGCTCGGCCCTCTCGGTTTGGAGTCTCGGCTCATTCCGTTGCGGGCTCTCGTCGCGGTTACACGTGTTAGCCTGCATTTTCTGAGCTACAAACTTTGCTCGAGCAACGAAACACCGCTCGCTTTGTCAGTGTACTTTTTCCGGCGTTTAATTAAAACAATAATAAAGCATTTTAATTGGCCTCCGTGAGACTAATCGGACACAGCGGCGTTCGTTCGAAGACATTGCTTTTGACTTAACAATACTTTACTGGTGTTCACCTTCCGGAAGCGGCTCTACCAATAAATCGCGCTCAAAGTGACAATTGATGCGGACGAGAGGATTTTCGTTTGGTGACTGTGGTATTGTTTATTGTGTATGGTATTAACTGATAATACGGAATAATAACTGTTATTTTCACTTTGGTATTCAATACGTATAAGGACACACCACGAACAGCGAAGGTATGTACATTTGTTTATTCTGAAATATTATTAGTAATGCAATATATAAAATTTTGTTGATACAGGATAATTAGGTTACTTTTAAAAATTATGAAAACAATTTGTTAAATGTTAATAAAAAGTAAACAATGTTTTGCATCGTCGTATATAGCATTACTGATTTGTATATGAACAATTTTATTTATGTAATTAATATTTATCTGTTGATTTGTTTTGATAACACAATATAAATGTTTAATAAATAACTGACTATTTACATTAACTTCAGCCTAAGATTATGATGATTAAAATTATATTGATATTTGAATTGCATCATTAATTGCGGTAGTCTCGCCACCCGTAGCCAACTTTATCTTATCTTGATCTTTATTATAAAATAATGTCATTCTTAATCTACTTACTAATGCGTATTAACAACACCTTTCCTTTATACAGAGAATGTTTTACGGTCCACTATTAGATGGCGGTTATTTTTTATAGTCAGATATCTGGCAAGCCTACGCCCCGCCTAATGTGAAGCGGTTACCTTATATCCCACAGTTAATTGCTCACTAATACTTCAGTAGTATATCATCACATCAGTCTGGTAACCTCATTCACTCGCAGGAATTACAAGAGTCTTGCTGCGGCTACGGTTTTGTAATACAACCTATATATTTCTTACCTATGCATGTGAACCTATATATATATATATAGCAAATTCTGCTCCTCTGAGCAGTCATTGTCTTCTAACAAAAGTGTAAGATGTTCAAAACTGAGGAAGTACTAACAAAGTAATAACAAATTCCTAGTAGCCTAAAGTTCTTGCTTGTAAGATTACCAGAAAAAAGGTCTGCTCCTTTTTTTCTGCTTACCTCACGCATTCGCGGGAACACTACAACCGTGCGATGGTAGCGGGGGTGGCGCCGTGCGACCGATACTTTATGTTGCATGCGTTTATAGGTTTTATACACCGCTTCACACCAGGCGGGCCGTATGTTCTTCTGCCATTCGACGTAGTTAAAAAAGGGAGCAAAATAGATAGTTTTCAGGACAATACTCATTATACTTTTCAGTACTATGATAGGCCATTGTAACATACAAAATCAGAAGAGACCTTTTGTGTTGTAGTGTCCATAGTCTATGCCATAGGCTCATAGTCATATCATAGGCTTGCCATCTGGTAGGGTTGATTGTTACCTTATTAGGTAATAAAAAAACAGAGTCGAAGCTTTTTCTCAGCTACCAGTGATCTTACAGCTTGACATAGGTTTATGTCTGGTAAGTACGCTTCCTTTTGTTATATTAGACGGATAGATATAGGATTTATACTTTTCATACATACAAAGTTACATACAAGAGATTGCTAACCTAAATAAAATCATAATCATCATCAGGTCATTTTAGTCTCCACTACAGGAGCAAGACCCTCTATCGTCCGTCCCAGACAGAAGGAGGATTTGGCGTACACTCCTCACGCTGGCCAGACGGGTTGGGGGGCCTGATCGATGTTTTATAATGTATTTTCCTTAGTCGCCTTGTACGACATCCACGGGAATAGACGGAGTGATTCTATCCTAGTCTGCCGGAAACCACACGGCCACTAAATAAAATAATTATACGTTATTAGCATATTCATAAAAAAGTCCACCGTGTATGTGCTACAGTAGAAACATAAGAGATGCAGCTCAGCATATAGAATTGCTCAAATTGAGCAAAATACTGATTTTCTGCTCCGTTCAAAAGTCAGTCACATACAACAATACATAGATAAATTTAAATCATAAGATTTACAGTTCATGAGCAAAAACCGTGCTCACTTCATCAATAAAAAGGGAGCGAACATATAAAAAGATCATTAATATACCTTAATGACATATCAAGTTATTGCTGTTTTAATAAAAATAATTTTAATTTATTTCTGAAGTACCGTCGAGTAATAATACCTTATAAAAATTGGAACATAATAATCAATGGACAAATGTACACGAACCTTGTTTATTAAGGATATGTTCCTTCATTTCATTCATTCGTCATTCATTATTTATGTCAAACTAATGAAGGGCGTTTCGTGATGACACTATCTGCCATTGCTAAGTTTTCATTCACTTTCTTTGCTTTTCTTTAAACAGAAATAATAACCTCTCAATACATTGAGTATATCGTGCCAAAACCACATTAAGACACGAAATATTTAATTCTAAATTTGCTGTGTCACTGATGATAATTATAATTACGAAATTAAAACAGACAGTACATTTTGTTCAAATCGTTAGAATCACAAATTAATACGTTAATTAAGTTACTTTGGATTCATGTTTAAGCAATAAGGAAACTAGTTTCTTTAATAGTTACTTCGTTAATAAAAGACCTTTAAAAATTAATTAAAAGTCCAATGAAAGGCCTCAGAGCCGATTTAATTACGCGATAAGTCACAGGCAGATATAATAAAACAGTAAATAACAAACCCAATGTTTGATTTCTTTGATTAATTGAGATAAACGATTGATTTATGTGCATTGCTGTTGTCCGATCGCATATTAATGTTTGGTAACAACATAAGCAAGTACTTAAACGTTTATACATACGTGTATACATTGATTAATATTATAATGTTTATTAACGAAAACGATAAAACTTTCTTCTTTTCTCTTTCTATTTTTTTTGTATAAATCTAACTTTTTATAGACCATGGTTAGGGTTTTTTAAATTTAGAATTAAGGTCTTTAGAATTTCCATTGTATATATTTTGAATCTTTTATGTAGTTTTATTTAAATATTTCGGAATCAAATGGTTATCCATTATAAGTCCCTTTCATTGTTTTATTACTACGTGTACTTCACTACGTTATTATGTAGAGAACAGTAGCCATTTTGTTTTTAAATTATCGACATAATATTATCGGTTATATATATAATATAACCATTTTTTGGACTAGCGATTAAATCCGCACATTGATTGATCAGCATATTAGCTTTATAAATATATACAGGTATCCTACGAAAATCCGTATCTATGTCTCTGTTCTAATGTAATCTGTAGTTTTTATATTCTTATTATTATTTTTCACTTCATTTAGACAATCATAAGGTATATGAGAGCCTAGTCGAATATTCAATAAAATTATAGATTATAGTAGATATAGTAATATATATTGTATATACTTACTATAGTTTGCTATTTTGCTTACTTATTGAATTTGACTCTCTAAACTCTTCCATTATGTTAATTTGTTGCAATATTGCACTAGCAGCTAAGTACATCACCAGTTCACCACGCCAAACGTGTGTAGATAAGGGTGGTGTCACACCTCCTGGTTGCGAGATAAATAATCTGATTTAATTTAAATACTACCAATATTATTATTTTCCATCATAGTTTCATTATATCATACATATTGTATTCATTACATTGAAAAAATGAGTATTTTTAGAACTTGTTTGATGTGAGAAGAAATAAAGCGATTATTATTACATATCTGTAATTGATTGACAACAAGATTCGAGGGATTAGCCTCTCAAATATTTGAGCGCTTTTTATTCTATAATATTCTACAATATACTTTGGTCTTAACCAATGCAGTAAAATATATGGTTAGAGATATGGCATACCCATACTAAATTGTCAGAAAACGGTTCCTCACGCGGTCAGAACATAGACTATCGCTATCCTTATCGTATCAGCGATTTAAAATACTTGCTATCTCCTTTGCTTACGGAGCAAAAATGGCGGCAATTTAGCTTGCAATAATATGAAACAAAACACGTTTTAAATCAATTATTATTATTATATACTTTCATATATGTAATCTCTATGGCTTTAATTATTTTATCAATATAAATTATGTATTTTCGAAATACAGACTTCGAAATACTTCACTCTGCTGTGACTACGATCAAATAATACTGAAACTTGGTCTGTGATCATCAGGCTGATGAATAGATTAATGCCACCCAGGCAAGCGATGGAGAGATTCATTGCTTAGAGTTTTCAAGGGATTGAATGAGGAACATGCACGGAGAGTCAAAACTCTAAAAGACATCAAGTTGAAATAACAGTGAGCAGTTCTTTAACCGATAACAGATGGGCGAAGAAAATTCTAGAATGGACCATGGGATGATAAAGTGTTGGACGTCCTTTCTTCTCTAAATGACATAAAATGAGCAGTCAGAAACTGCTGATGATATTAGCAGAAAACATTACGGAGGAATAAATCTAACAGTAATTTGATCAGGTTCATAAATTTATGTTGATTATGAAATGAAGTCCTAATTCTATTGCAGTTGTTACGTGTAAGTTCGACATATTCTCGACAATTTAATAAAGTGCATTAAGTGTACCGCTGGCCTAATGTGACCAGTGGATTAGTTACGTGTCGTATGCGCCCCCACGACCTCGCATACTGATGCCGCCACGCCCGCCGCTTGTTATTTTAATTATTGTGTCTTAATTAAAGTCGGGTCGTGGAGCCCCATTTCCACTGCACAATCAACGGGCAAGTGGGTTCTAACGTTCAAAAACCAGACCCTACCGGCTAAGCTGGAGTCAATTCCCATTGAATTTATTGATTGCGAAAACAAACTTCAGCTCAGATTTATGGTAATTGTGTTTAGCTAATCTGGTAGAAACCCTGGAGCTCTACAGGCTAAGCTGAAGATGGTAATAACCAAAACGTAAGATCTATTTTTCGAATGAAAATATTCGATAGTGATCGGCTTTAGCTATAGCGGTAGGGCCCCATCGGAATTTTTGATCGTGAAAATAGATCTTAGATTTAGGTTAATGACAAACATCTTCATCTTAGCCGGTAGAGCTCTATGGTTTCTACTACCTAAGCTAAACATAATTACTGCCCATCTAAACTGAAGTTCGATTTTTGCAATCAAAAAATTCGATTGTAATCGACTTCAGTTTCGGCGGTAGGGCCCCGGGTTTCTAGAAAGATTATGGTTTCAATCACCTCCGCAGGAATCATATCGTGTCATGGGATAAAAACAACGATAAATATAACATTTATTTTCTTAAACAAGCAATGAATTTATATTAATATTATATTTTGGGGTGTAGGTGGTTCACCAACATCTTTGAACCAAAGCCAACTTCACCTGCACGCGGTGCACCCTGCTGACTGACAAACGAAGCTCTGGCGAAAAGAGAGGTAGGGAGCGTAATTGTAAGCTACCCAACTGGGGAATGTACCACAAAATACCGCAGCCAAATAACAATTCCCTTGGGGGTTGTTCTGTTCCTGCGAGTGAGTGAGGTCACCAGAATGGAAGGAGATGCTGCGTTGGCAGCGGGGGTGGCGGCGCGCGAGCGATATTTTATGTTGCGAGCGTTAATATGGCTACGATAACTGCTTCACATCAGGCGGGCCGTATGCTTGTCTGAACCCGTCATAGTATAAAAAAAAATCCTGAAAGTCTGAAATCTTATAAGTACCCATTACGTGACATTTGGAAAAATTACTAGTGCTGACTGTCACATGTAAAAAAACAGGTTTTTATAATCAAATTAATAGATATGTCTTTTTGAGAACATGAAGTGCATGTAGAGATAGCACGAGTTCGAGTGTTGATTGGTTGATAAAGCCGTATTTATTCGTTTTATTACTCTCACAAAACGTTGTGAGAGTATACAACGGTATAGTTAAAGTAAACGATGAGTAAGCTTAATCGTCCCTAAATTAAAGTTTATTGGTAGCTTAATTGATTTGTACTTATCATACAGTTCATAAATAATTCCATTACATATCTACATTGCATAATTTATTTTCCTGTAACTACTGCGCGCGCCACTCACCTAAATTTTAAAATTAATACATTGTAGATGCAGTTAGACCAAAATAAATACAATGTACTAAGTCGAAGGAACGATTAATTTATTACTGTAATATCTGTAGTTAATATTAATACTAAATTAAGTATAATTAATATAAGTATAATTAAGTATAAGTGTATATTTTCTTTCAATATGGATTAAAAATCCCAAACTATTTCGATTATCAAGTATATGTTTTATTCAAGCATCGATTAAATCCGACTTTTGATTTGAAATAGACTAAAGAGAACAAAGGCATTATAAGATTTTCAGTGTTTCTATCATGGGTCGACTTGTTTACACTTCACTAATAATACCGAAACGAGACCATGATAGACTGTCTGAAAACCTCATATTGTAATAGGCCCTTTAAGGTCGACTCGCGATACAGCGACGCGACAGCAGTACTGAAAATTAGGAGTATTATTAGGCACCAGAGTTGCTCATTAGCGGCATCCGTAATGATCCGCCGACGGTCTGCGTAATGGCAAACTCTCCGTAATGAACACCGGTAATAGGTGCTTACAGCAACCGGCGAATGCCTGCCTTACTTCATTGTTTTCATAAACTTGCCCATCTCGAAAATAATTACGAGTAATTAGCATACACAACACGAACGAATTAATTAACCCATTGTAAATGATTGTTGGAGTTCGAATAGGCTTCACATTGTGTCCCAATTATAATTGATTCTATTAACAAAGCTTCGCCCATAATTGAAAGTAGACAGTTTCAGCAAAAGGGAGGGTAAGGTAATTACAAGATCCAATTTAGAATTGCCAAGTCTACACTTTGCTGTTAGTTTCAAACAAAAGCTTAATTAATTAAGTCGAGAACAATTAAGTTCACTGCCGTAATATTCTCAGCAATTACGTGGAATTCGACGCATTTTGTAGTCGTCGGTAATTGCCGACGAGTCTCGAATCAGATTGTATCCGACACTAATACTGCACACATCCATTAATTATACTGTGAACACTAATTGGAAAATCTATTAATTATTTTACTAATATACCATTCATAATCTAGTAATTTATTAAATAATCTTATGAATTTCCTGTTGGATAATTAAATTCAGACATTAGAATGACTATTGTATAATTCCAACAAATTTAATACGTGTAACAAAATAATAAAAATAACCTAATTCGTTATTTAGTAGGTAGATGAGTTAGAATATTCTATATAAGAAATTATGTTTTAATACCACTAACATGATAAACAACAGAAAACCAATGGAATATGGATCCGAGAAAACGCCAAAATTGGGGTTCACTGATTCTAACGTGGTAGGGAAGACGAAAGCTCAAAGACGGCGCTGGCTTGGCTACGCCGAAAGAATGGGAGATGACCGCGGTGTCACAGGCGATGTGAAGTGAGCCTATCTGGACGGACCAGCTCTCGGCCGCCGCAGATATCGCTGGAGGGATGTGGTCGAGACCGATTTCGGAAGCTTCAAAATGTCGACTAGCGAGAGGCTCTGCCAGATCGGAAAAATTGACGGAATCTCGTGTCGGAAGCCAAGACTCTGGACTTGAATGGTTGAACCAGCGGTATAAGTAAGGTGATAAACAACCATACGATCTGCCTGATGTAAGCAGTAACTGCAGACTATGAAGCTTGTAACTGCAAAGAAATCACTCATGTGTTGCTGCCCCCGTAAAACATCTTTACGCCTTTCTTAAAGAACCCTATGCTACCTATATTGCCCAAATAAAAGCGGGACAGGAACCCCACTCGAATCAACTGTTATATATGTACTATTAAGTAGGTACATATATAATAGTGGTTACTAATAAGTAAAAAGGCGACAACATTTGCGTCATAGTTCGGAGCTAGTAAGTAGGGTTTCGACTGTCAATTTGAGTGTGTGGAGTCTAATAAATCAGAGCTGTCGTTAGGTGAACAGTGGCAGGTGGCAGGTATAGACACCGCCCGCTTGTAACGAGACACATTTGGAAGCGAATCCTTCCAATTAGCGCGGCGCGGGTGAGGTGCGAGCGCAGCGCGGGCACGCGCGGGCCGACCCGGGTACTCGGCGGCCGGTCATCACCGCCGCCGCGCCGCTACCGCTCCGCACCCGCAACCACGCTCGTTACGTTCCCGCCTCGTTAGGGGAATTGTTTGTTCGAGTATGTAAAAATGTGTTTATTTGCACGTACGCTCCGGGGTAAAAAATATATGAAAAGACCCTTTTAAGACTTTTAATGATTTCCCGGCAAAGGGAAATTGGGTTAGTTATTTTCCCCGGGGTTGCCCCTCGTTAAGTTTTAATGGGGTAGCTAGCTACGACGTAATCAAACGTACTTATTTAAGTTAACGACGTTTACCAGGACTGTGTACGCCGTTGTCAATAGAAGTTATTTAAATGAACGTATAGAATTTATTTAGGTACTTTTCATAGGAAAGGTACCTAAATAAATAGTGAATAGTCACTAAGTTGAATCTAAGTGTAAACAATAAATAAAATTATCATTAGAATCTTTAGCTGATACTGAGATCAATCAATTTTGGAAATGACAACTAACTTTCTAAGTTACGCGTTAAAGTTGTTCGTAACTGGTTAGAAACGGGGTCTAAGGCGCACCCCGGGAGTACCTACTTACTTCCCCATATAGGTAGAAACGCCTAATTAATTTCCAGTAAAATGTCGACATCGCTTGTTTTTGCCAGGAACTCGGCTCATTAGAGCGACGAGGCATGTTGATTACATTTTGCAGCGCTTATTAGCGCAAACTCTCATTAGGGGCCACTATTGTTGTAATTAAACAAGAAACAACAACGGTACAGACCACGGAGGCGAGTTCACACCGAAATCGACTTTATCTCCATGCGATAAAAGCTAGCGGATGTCGGTTAGCGACCGGCGATTATATTGTGCGAATTTAATTAACAACTCAATAGTTACATAGTAGAGGTACGGAACGAAGGGGAGTTAGTTCTTGTGGTATCTGACATGATTCCATTGTTAGAGCCGGTGAAAAAAGCGGAGGTTTGTTTAGAAGTGGTTTACGCAATTACGAGGTGGTACTCGGCTCGGCGTCAGTATAGTACGTCGTCGCTGCGGCGGGAGTTTAATTGGACAGCCGAGGGGCGCAGGGCGCAGGGTGCTCCGCCATCTAACACTTCTAATTGGCTCGCTAACACTAACAGGAGCTTTCCTCTAAAATGTATACTCATCGTCATTACTTATAACAGGCTCCGATGTCTCGGGAACACCTGCTGCTATTACAATTTCTTTACATAAATGGGTTGTTAGGAAGAATTCTCATGTGACATTTCTGACACATATTGTAATAAATGTAATACTCAAAAGATTTTCTCAAGAAAATGACTCTGATCTCTGGACGGTTTAGCAGATATAGAGAACCTATTCTTGTTTTTACACCTAATAAATTAATATTAAGGCTTTTTTTTTCAAATTTTTGCTTTTAGAATACAATTGTTAATATCTTTTCAAACTGCTATGAACCACTTTTATTAAAGGTTTGTGAAGCAGCAATCAAATTTATTATTGTTATTTGTATAAGTCTCATAACTTAACACAAATATAGGAAAAAATCTGTTAGTCGATATTTTATAGTTATATTACATGAAATAATATTTTATTGCGGTTACAAACCTACACTTCTAAAATTAATTGAGACCTATATCTATGTCATAGTCACACCTCGGCCACTGCATATAGATATCGCGTCGACTTACTACTACATAAACAATGACGTCTATACAGAGCATGAATGAGCGTACTTGTGCGTCTGGCGCCATACAAACTGTTCCAGATTTGTCTCAGAGGGAAGGTATTACATAGTACTATTACTTAAACTGTGGTATGAGAGAACATTTTTTTAACTAGATATGTTTTTATTTTGATCCGACTTATTGTTCGATATTCTCATACTGTATACGGTATCCTCATTGACAAGTCAGACTCGCACCGATCCGGTATCAAAAAAGTTACACGAGTTATGGTTGATAAGAACTTGAAGAAAAACACAATACCGGTAAGTATCAATAACAAAGGTTAACCAGTTGGTAACCTCTGCCTTTGATACGTACTGAATACCATCACAGCATTCACAGCCTTATCATTATATATTATTGTATTAGGTATAAATCGCTTGATTCATTAGGCCGTAATTGGGAGCAACGTTAATTAGTCCAATTAAGAAAAATATCATTTACATTTGCGTCGGTGTGTGACTTGATTTGATTGCTATAATTCGCCTGATTGCCATCTCACGCTCAGTGCGCGTGCGTCAATGCCAATCCAGTGCACGTCTATATAAACAGGAGTGGTCCAACCGCTTATTAAGATAACAATCCCTAATTAAAATTGTTGTCAGTGTTTCTGACAGTATCTATTGCTCCATGTGTCTACAACGATAAGTAATACCAATAATAAATTATACTGCGTTCGCCATGGAAACAGAATATGTAATAGGGCAGAAGAAGTACTAGGTACTTCTTGCCCTATTACATATTCTGTGTTCAAGAGGTATAGAAGTCTAGCCTTTATAAAATACTAGCTTCTACTCGTAGCTTCAAACACGTCAATACTACACTACCAAGATTAATTACTAAATATAATAAAAATCTCATACATATTAATCTTGGTTATATCACACCTCTGCCACTCCATACAAATGTCGCGTTGTTGACTACTACATAAACAATGGCATCTGTGTAGAACGTGAATGAGCGTGTTGGCGTGCGGTGCCATACAAACTGTTTCAGATTCGTCTCAGAGGGGAGGTGAGGTCGACATGAGAGAGCGGCAGGAAGTAGGCATTCCGTACATAATACATACTATTATTTATACTGTGATTATATACACTATTATTCAGTCGTTATAGCGTGATTGTGTAACCAATATACAATTTTTCACATTTTTTATATTAATGGAACTACCTAGCCTACTACTAGCGTCCATTGCTCAAATATTTTTAAACTCGGATAAGTAACTCTGTAGATTGCCGCCTACATCTAAACTCCTTTTTTTAATATTAGTGCATAATTACCCTGTTCTCTGAATGAAGAGTTATTTGGGTTTAAAAACGCAAATGGGCTTAACATATTCTACCCTAGAATTCGATCCCCATGCCTTTCATTTATGTATGAATACATACTGTACTTTTACTGTAGCATTTTTATATTTTATAAAAAGACAACAGTTACTGACTAACCTATCAAAGCACAGCTTAAACCACTAGACGGATCGTATTGAAATTTGGCATAGAGGAGCAAGCTCTAGATTTTGACTACTCTCTTTCCTCGGTATATCTCCCTTAATGAGATCATATCGAAGTTTGTCGATGAAATATATCATTACTAGTTTTTTCTTCTGATATTCATACATGCAATAAAAATATTTAACCATTAAAATTTATTGCATACAAAATCTAGTGGATTTCTGTTTGCATCCGTTGATAATATTGTGTGAATTTAATTTACAACTCAATAGTTACATAGTAGAGATACAGAAATGGAATTTAAACGATTCGTAAAGAAAAAGAAAACAATAAGTTATAACAAGTATACATACTTGTTATACCTTATAACTTACACTTTACAGGAGACACAGTGGTGGGAATGTGTGGTGGGCCCCCGTTCCATACCTTATAACTTAGTCTAGGGAAAGAAAAACCTCCTATGACACTACTGCTAGTGCCACGTAGTAGTGTCTAGGGCAAGATCATGGTAGTAAGAGGCATCATTATGAATATAACCAAATTAATATATTTATTTATACTCACTATCACTCTCTCACTACCATGATCTATATTTTAAATAATATTTTCAATTGTAGGGTTGATGATCGTCCGTGACACTGCTTTTATTATGGTCTCAGAGAATACCACCGCTTGGCTTAATCACCCGGCTAATGCTGAGTGAGTTCCTTTTATATTGTACACTGCGACACGGTTGACATTGATGGCTATTGTTATTTTTTAATACTCGTATGTCTGCTAAATCACTGTATATTCTCATACGTTGTATAATTGTGTAGTTTTGTGTGCAAATTATGTTAAATGTATCTTGTTATGTAGTGTGCTTTATGATAAATGTAATAGCTATATATTTATCAAAATCGTGATCGTTTAAAGATTACATACTGGTTGACTGATGTCGCCAGGTCTATGAGGTAGAGTCGACATAGGCACCGTCGCCGTGCTCGAGTCTGTATGCAGCCGCACAACGTCACTCGCTTCACAAGACGGATATGAATGGCTATTTAATTTCCGCGTTTTCAATTATCATTTTACAGTTAACTCTGCCCACAATATCGTTTCTACGTTATGTATTATTTTATAAATAACATTACATCTACGCATTTTCCGGATAGTCATAAATAGTTTAAAAACAAAGTTTATGATATTTGTTCTATGAATATGTATGAATAATTTTATTGATATATTTTTTATATTATCTTGAAAATTGAAATCTTGGCTTTATGTCACAGTAACTCTACATTTACATACTTATTGAAGTAAATTTCCGTATCTAGGTTAATAATAACCAATATTACTATTTTAATATTGTTTATAACTAATTAATTATAATTAATAATAATATGATGTAACAGAACGCCATGTCTTCTTCATTGACATTCTTTACAACACCTAGTGGAAAACTAGCATACGGCACGCTTAATGGGAGGTATACACACTTACACAGTCGATGGACGCGTGCATCACCACTCCAGTTACCGACCTTCCAGTACCCTTTTCACGCCTTCGACGTCCCATAACCTTAAGAATTTAGTGCATAAGAGAAATCGTCGCTGAACTGCACAGTTCGCGATAATTTGGGCTCTAAAGTGTGGGCATGACTTATTTCAGTCAAGGATTATGTGATTGCTTTCTTAACCGAAATTATTTATTGGTCATAAAAAACAAATTAATGAGGTGCATATAATTTTTCCTTTCACTTTGCAGTTGCAATTTAAATGTTGTCAGATTTAAAAGTGGTAATGTAATATGACGTGGTTTTATAATTGGAGATGGGTGGGCTTGGTCGTGTCGCGGTAACTTGCGAGCGAAGTTAAAGGGAGCAACAATTAGAGCAGGTCGCGGACATGCTATGTCTCGCGTGTGTGTCGAGAATCACATACGTCTTTTAGCGCTATACATTGTCTACGTGGGTGGGTTTGATTTTTATCTCTTTAAAAAAAAAAGAATACTCGGAACACGACAATATAATTATTGTCGTGTTCCGAGTATTTTATTTTTAATTGATAATAGTAACTATACACCAAAATCCACCCACCGCGGTATCCATACTTTTTGTTAACAATTTTCAATTTTTAACTGACTCCAAAAAGGAGGAGGTTATCAATTCGGCTGTATTTTTTTTTAATGTCTGTTACTTTATTACTCCTAGATTTATAAACCGATTAAAAAAAATCTTTTTTTTATTTGAAAGAGTATGCTTTCAGATTGGTCCCAAATTTTTTTCATCATCATCATCATCGTAAGCCTGTATCTACCCACTGTTAGGTTTGTTATTTCATTACTCCATTATTTATAAACCTATTTGAAAAAAAGCTTTTTTTATTTGAAAGACTATATATACTTCCAAATTGGTCCCATATTTTTTTTCATCATCATCATCATTATTAGCGTGTATCTACATACATAAATGTAGAGTAACGTTTAGAGTCGTTTTTTTTGTTAAAATTATTCTATCACAATTTTCTAACAATACAAAAAAATTATTAATTGCACATTGAATTTATTAGTGGTTCCGAGTATTCAGAGATCTGGCCTATATATTAGTCAAATTTGTCTGTGAAAACGGCGAAAGGGACGTGTTCAATAATATCTTCAGTGTATCTTTTTCAGTTGATATCTAGATCTCGCATTTACATGAGTCTTTATTGTATTTAAATTATAATTGTGTTTCTATTGCATTACAGACTAAAAATATTATAGCTGTTTAGTGTAACAATTTCGGCCTGATCTTTTGCCATATTTTGTCTAATAAATTTATAATAGTTTGAAATCGGAGTCTGAAATATGGAAATATGTAAGTATATTTTGCAAAAGTTAATAATGTGAATGAATGTTATGAATAAATTATTGTAACAATCATGATAATATAATTGGAGGAATGACTCAAATATTATGCACAGTTGCAGACTAGCTGTAGCTAGGTGGTCGAATGGCTAGCAATAGTCACTTTGACAAGACAAACATTTATGTGAACATATCTGTTTGTCTTTGTCAGGGTGTTTTCTATGTATTATATGAATGCGTTTACAAAAAAAAATGTATTTAAGTAGGTATAATATCAATTAACTAGTACTCATAGTACAAGCTAATAATTATTTCGGCTTTATAATATTTTTATTATTTATTATTATATCATAAAATTTTATCAGAATCACCTAGGACCCGCTGGTTGAAGCTAATTTACCATAACAATCGCAGCGCAATATACTTGGGGAAAAGCAATTTGTTATATTGACAAAAATGTATAAGTAATTGTTATTTGTGCTCGTACATAACAAAGTTCTTCAGTGTCGTCATAATCTAAAAAGCGGAAGCATGGTTTTCGCATCGAACTGCCGCCTTACCATAATAAAATGTAATAATCATGTATATAGCTAACACAGCATTTAATATGGAGAAGTGAGTGGAAAACTTCGTAACAATCTGGATAAAGTTTATAAATTTATGATACAGTACTTTCTTATTAAAGTTAAAGGCAGCCTTATGTTTTGAGTGACAAATCCAATTTTATTCTCGACTGCCCCTCTCGGCCCGCGCCCCGCGGACCGATCAGACCTTATCCAAATTGGATCTTGAATAATAAAGAATCGGGGCGATTGGATTTTATTCCTTAAATTCAATTAGCACACGAGGGTCGTGTGTGTGACTGCAGACGAAAGATAGAGGCACATTATCGTATTAAAAGGGATCGTAAGGGTTTATTTGGTCGGAAAGAAAGTACTTCAACCCTCGGAAACTTACGCCATGACACCCTTCCTAATCTATTTTATCATGTTACAATTTTTATAAAACATTCCCACAATTTACAATAGGTTTTCCTGAACGTATTCTTTTGTTATATTTTCGTTCCTGTTATTATTTTATATTTATTTTACTATTAACTTAATCATAATAGAAACAAAATCAGAAACAGTGAAAGTGTAACTGAAAATACGTCAAGCAATAACTCTTGTAGATTTTATTTCAATTAATTTAATAGGCACTGAGTAGTGGTCTTATTTAAACATACTCTGGTGTAAGTTGACAATCACTAAACCAGCCGGAGAATGTCCGTTTATTTTTCGTTGCACGACTTTTCCTGTCATACACCGGTTACTGTTATCCTTCACCGTGGTCAATTTTCATAGTATGTTTTGTATGATTGTTTAAACCTATATTATGTGAGCTCATGTTTGTTCGTTACCTAAATAGACTAATAAGATTCCTTATTGGTCTCCTTTTCTTTTTGTCGGTCACAAGAAAACCGCAACGTAACCGAAATATGTCACAAACGAAACCCTAATATTGATACTGGTGACTTTGGCACTTGGTGAAGCGTTTTCAACATTTTTATATAATAAAATAACTTAAACTTTACATTTAATATTACATTACATTTATTTTCACATAACGGTTTCGCTTTGATATGATCATCAAGATTGGTTTTCTCTTTTCTTCAAAAACATTCAGGTACCATGCAATCTAATGCGTGGTAAAAATAAATCTAATTAAGTGGAATAGTATAAGTGATTTTATTATATAAAAAGAATGTATTATTTACTGCGGCTTAAATATGCGATCTTTTAAGAAAAAAATACTTGAAGGAAAAACCACGTAGTTTGTAAATCACAACATTTTTACACAACAGTGTTGGTGAATGTTAACCATCACCGTATGTATGTCCAATTCCAAAAGATATATCAAATTATTTCGGACTTACACCATAGAAAATGGTCATTGTCGATATACACCGGTGCATGTTAACAGTTACCGACTTCGGATATTCACAGTAACTTATATATTTCAGAATTTATTTATTGCGTGTTAGTGTTATTACCTAGTGCCCACGTTTTTATATTTCTAACATAAAATTGAAATTGTTTGTCTGAGTTGCCTTCCATTAAGCTAATAGCAATACCAACTCCAACTTGATAAAAGTTTTAGTGATATCACTTATATAAAATGTACACATTACATAGATTGAAATAGTACCAACTATTACTTATACTGTGATAGTACTTAACGATTAGATGTTAGTCTAAGATAAATATTGGTGCTTGAATTACTAGGAGTACCTATTGCTTGTACTCTGACGCATTCGTTGCAGACGCATCTTCTCCTCACGTCTGTCTTGTAATCTCATTAATAACATTATAAATTAAAGTGATAATCAGGAACTAAAAATGATACAAGTAAATTCATTAATTAAAATTATATAATTTATTTAATTAATTTACTATGATTTCTCACGCCTTGGTTTAAATAATGTTACTGATACTACTATTTTCTGATCCGAATTTTTATTTGTACTTAGTAAAATATTTACGTTATTCCAATACTATTTCATTACGAGTAGTATAACTTCATGGTAGGTCGTTATACAACCGATGTAGGCGTAGCCTTATTGAGACATATAGGGACGCAAAATACAAAATTTCATGATAGGTGACTTGTAAAAATCATAACTGATAATCAAATCCTCGGGCTCGCAGGGCTCCTATTTCTTGTTGCAGGTCACTAGAAAATTTTGTTCTAACTGAAAAATAACTGAAATCATACCCAAATGCTACTATATCTACTTCAATACCTAAGATTTGTGTGAACGGATAGTAATAGTTTAAAATGACCGATAAATATAGTACATTTCGTACTTTTATCGTTAAGACTTGGTCTTACTGGTAAATATTTAGAACTACCACCTAAAAAGACCGAACGGCTTTTACTGTAGCATATTCCTATATCTTTTTTAGACTTTTTTGAATCCTGAAATAGCTGTAGAGCAGGCAGGATTCGTCAAAGGTCGTGGAACAAGGGAGCAGATATTAATTCTTCGACAAATAATCGAAAAGTCTAGAGAGTTCAACAGCCCACTCTATATCTGCTTTGTCGACTTTCGAAAGGCGTTCGACACCGTAAAATGGCACAAGCTATGGGATGTACTCTTTCATATGGGAGTTCCTGACCATCTGGTTCGTCTCATTCGCTGCCTGTACGAGGACGGAACTGCGGCTGTCCGAATAGATGACGTCGAGTCGGAAGGTTTCCACACACAGGCTGGTGTTCGCCAGGGGTGCATTCTTTCTCCACTCCTGTTCAACATCTACACGGAGTGCATAATGAGAATTGTATTAGAGCAATGGGACAAGGGAGTTTCAGTGGGAGGCCGAAAGACATCCAACTTGCGATACGCCGACGACACAACCCTTCTCGCCCAATCAAGGGAGGACATGGCTGTTGACATGCCTAGAGACAACAAGCCTCTCCTTCGGACTCGAAATCAATAGAGACAAAACCAAGATGATGATCGTGGACCGAGCAGAACTAAATCGACCCGACATTTCCACGATTGGCAACTGTGAAGTTGTCCAAAGTTACGTGTACCTCGGCTCCACGATCACGAACACTGGAGGATGTGAGGAAGAGATTCGAAGGAGATGTGCTATTACAAGATCTTCCGTGGATAAGCTAAAAAGAGTCTGGAGCAACCGCAACATCACCAAAGCCACGAAAGTCCGCCTGATGAGAAGCTTAGTTTTCCCCATATTTCTATATGGCGCAGAAACGTGGACGGTTCGCTTGAAAGACCGACGCAAAATCGACGCACTGGAAATGTGGTGCTGGCGACGACTGCTACGAATCCCTTGGACTGCGTTTCGAACCAATATCTCAATCTTGGAAGAGCTTAAAATTAAGGATAGATTATCGTCGACTGTGCAACTACGAATCCTCAAATACTTCGGACACATTGTTCGGAACCAGAACTCCATAGAACGACTTATTGTCCAGGGGCAAGTGGAGGGCAAGCGGTCTAGAGGTCGATCACCTACGCGTTGGACAGACTGCATAAAGGCTGCCACACAAAATACTATGGTCCAATGTTCCCGTAATGCTGAAGACCGCAACAAGTGGAGGCGTATCGCGAGAGCTGCGTTATCCAGAGACGCATCATCGTGAAACCACGACCACTCTGTCAAGAGTGAACGACTGAGGAGGAGGAGGATTCCTATATTGCCATACAACAGTAAAGTTATCAAAAAAATAATAAAATTGATAAAGTTAATTTATATTAATGTACTGATATTTAATTAACATCGGAGTTCAAGTCTATCATATTCATTGCTTAAAAAGCAATATTTCATAAATGAGTAAAATTCCAATATTACATTTCACTATTACGAGTATATCGATTTATCTGTCAGATAAAAATATTCGTAAGTACAACATACAATAAATAAATATTTCTGGACAATTTACACAGCGCCATCTAGTCCCAAATTAAGCGCAAAGCTTGTACTATGAGGATTAGACAACTGATAAATGTACTTAAATACATTTTTTTTTGTAAATACATACTTAAGTATAATACATAAAAAACACCAAGACCAAGACAAACAGACATGTTCATGCACACAAATGTATGTCTTGTGCGGGGATCGAACCCGCGACCTCGGAGTCAAAGTAGCCATTGCTAGCCATTCGACCACTAGGCTTGTCTTAAAAATTAATTAAGTCGCGAAGGATATGTATAATCTTTATATTTTTTATATTTATAATAAAGGTAATTATGATCACACTAGTACGCAATTAATGTCAGTAAACGTAAGTATATGACGATAGTTATTGCACACAGCTTAAGTTCGTAAAGCGTCGACTTAATTTCGAATAAATTGCAGTATTAACATGAACTAAGTAGGTATTTAATTCGTTACGCACCGACGTAATCTTGATTGTAATACTGAACCAGGACTTTGATATTTAAATTATTCGTCCGTAAACGTTATTTTAATCATGAAATGTTATAAAGCTATTATGAAAGGATTTATTTATTGTCTTAAACCATTTTTATTGCACAAGTATTCTTGAACAAATTTAAGCCATACATCTAGACGTTAATATACGTTATACCTGTAATAAATATAATAAAATCGATGTTTCGGATAGAAACTTGTAGATAATCAAATACTCTACTCGAAACTCCCTGCCGCTCTCACTAGTCGACCTCACCTCCCCTCTGAGACCAATGTGGAAACGTTCGCATGGGATGCCACAACGTACGTATTGACGTCGCTCGTATTTTATTCTCCATTCAGTTTTAAATAAAAGATGGGCTGAGTTACGTGTGCAGTGGATGGATGTCTCAACACATGGAAAGTCAAAAAGAAAATTTTATTCCTTCCCTTTGGATGAAATAAGGTACAGATTTTATTTTATAAATTACCTAAAAAGTATGTAGCAGCCATAGTTTCATCATAACTAATTCATGTCTGTCAGAGTAGGATACAAGATACAATTAATATGAGATATGGAAAGGATAGCATTATAGCAGATTTATATGTCTCAAAGAGCGCGTGAGAGTGCAGGCGCGGAAGTGACAATGCTGTCACTTGTCAGTTTCGGAAATTTCGTCATGTTCGGAAATACGCCAAACAAAATGAAAATATTTGTTCTGAAGTACTCTATAAGAGCTTTCTTTGGATCGTGTGACGCGCGTCTACGGGATAATTAAATGAACATCATTAACTAAATCAGCCTGGTGACATTTTCTGCAAACAACTTAATAAAAAAAAATATCCATGTATTTATTTATTTATTTAAACTTTATTGACCACAAAATTACATAAGGATACAAAAAGCGGTTTTGGGGTGTAAGTGGTTCATTAACATCTTTGAACCAAAGCCAACTTCACCTGCACGCGGTGCACCCTGCTGACTGACAAACGAAGCTCTGGCGAAAAGAGAGGTAGGGAGCGTCATTGTAAGCTACCCGACTGGGGAATGTACCTCCACCTCACAGAATACCGCAGCCAAATAACGGTTCCCCTGAGGGCTGTTGTGTTCCTGCGAGTGAGTGAGGTCACCAGAAAGGAAGGAGATGCTGCGATGGCAGCGGGGGTGGCGGCGCGCGAGCGATATTTTATGTTGCGAGCGTTAATATGGCTACGGTAGCCGCTTCACATCAGACGGGCCGTATGCTTGTCTGCCACCCGACGTAGTATAAAAAAAAAAAAAAAAAAAAAAAAAAAAAAAGCGGACTTAAAAGCATTCTCTACCAATCAACTTTTTGGGAATAGCAGAAATACACGAATGCGATTTTAACGCAGATAAAAAAAATAGAATAGTGTCTAGAAAATATATGTATGTAATGACTAATAATACAACTTTAAACGATTTAAATCATTATACGGTTTCAGTTCTAACCTGTAAATTGAGACTACTAAATATGTATCTATTGTTTATTGCTCTTTGAAACTTAAAAGATAATAACATAGACGTCAGAACTATGTAAAATAGAGTAATAATCACAAAATAGATATGTCAGCGTATAATGTCGCAGTTGTAGCATCCGTCGCCTTCGGCCATTACAGTGAATGTATTAATAAAATAAATTGCGATATTATCGTTGGCGCGTTTGACACAAACATCGAAATCTACTTAAAGTAATGGAAACGATTTAATGCAGCAGAATCAGGCCGACCGATAACACGCGTTTGGACGCCGGTACGTTGTTAAGGGGTTCACAATACCTCTACCTAGTAATTAAATATTGTTACCTGACATTCATGTCTGGACTAAAATGGTTCTTAATAAAATACTCTGGTAGCATATTTAAAAGCTAATTTAAAGTGTCATTATAATTTCTGTCAGTGTCTGAAATTCATAGCTATTTAGTGTCATCGGCTATATAGTACCATCATATCACATTAATAGGCAAAGTGTAACGGGCTAACATCTGTGTCAACCACAGAAATCTAAAAAAACAAGGCACATAGATTTCTTTGGTGGCAATCTATAATATGTTTGTTTCCTTTGCGTGTACAGATTTTAAAAATCTAACGCCTGTTGCTTTCATTAGTATTATACCTTTAAAATTTACAGGCTCATTTATTTTCTCATTCAATTACAGCTTTGGGTGTCTAAAATTCTAATAGATTTAAATGTCTTAAATTACATTTGATATCGATAAAAGTGATATCAGATTTGACATCGATTGACGATAAAAGTTTGCAACTAAAGCAATTCAAAAAAAGCGTATTAAATCGAAAACTATAGGAGTAGTCAAAGCAACAGTGTTAAGCTAATCACACACTATGTTGGTCCGATATATTTAGATACTGCTACAGGTGAGACAAGAAAAGCCACCATCGCACGTATACGATATCGCTCTAAATTTATGGAAATTTGATGTTCACTATCTCTCCAATATCTGAAACAGAAGAAATGTGCGACTACTGCACTTTTCTTCTGTATTAGATGTTGACGACCAAGACTACCACAGCTGCTGGAGCAGAGACGACCAAAGCAGCTACGGTAGTCGCATGCATGTACTAACAGTACTGGGTGGGTGCCGGCCGGCAGTTATTTGCATGAACTAATTGGTGGCAGAAGCACACAAAATAGTTCTTGTTTTGTTTTGCCCGTAAATTTGACTTCCGCAAAATAACACCTAAATAAATTAACTGTATATGGTTTCTGTTTAGTGTATGATGATCTTTAGGCTGTAGAGGTGCCATCAGGTTTTTATACTACAAAATAGAACTTCTCAATCTGGACCTTAACAAGATCTTTTTATTTATCGCTCTGGTGCAGAAACATGGTGCTATTGGGTGCAATCTCATATTCGATTTAGATTAATTTCATAGTCACGCGCTCACAGTAATGGAATACAGAAGTAACTAACTGGCTTATCTCAGCGACCCACGTTCAATTAAAATGGAAATAATACCAAAGCTTATTTAACCTTTGACTATTTATCTAATAAATAGCTAACTACCTAAAGCATACTTAAAGTCATAAACACGTATTGATTGTTTTATGTACATTGAACTTTGATTCCTACATACATTATTTAAATTGTGATAATTAGTTGATGTTTAAAAAACTTCAATTTAGCTAGTCACGTTTTGTAATATCACATCATAAGTGTAATATTGTTATATTATTAATGGAATACGTTTATCGGCTTGTAGGATATATATCGCTGTGACCAAATCGTTTCAAAGCAATTAAAAAAAAAAACGAAAGATAACAAAATTGGAGCATACAGTTTGGTGTTGCAGCTACATATATATCCTCTCCATTCAAAATTTGGTCCATTCAAACACCACTGGATAGATGAAGGAGCAAAGAATTTATTACGCTAAGTAAGGAGTAGTAAGGACATCGCGTGCGGGGGAGGGAATAATATCAATATCGTCCACTTTGGCTTTTAGAGTTAAAAGCTGTTAAATCCTGTTTTAATCCTATTAGGCAAGAAAACATTAGAAATAACTATTTTAAGAGTTTGAATTTGCATTTTTTTTTTAAATCCATATTACTATTATTTATTCCTCTATTATTATTATTTTTGCGGATGCGATATTATTGCCTGTGGCATTGCGCAACTGATTGAAATACAAATGACACATGGTAGTGAGGGAGCCAAAGAATAAACATATATACATATACTACGTCGGGTGGAGTACAGTACGGCCCGCTTGATGTGAAGCGTGTACCGTAGCCATAATAACGTTAGCAACATGAAATATCGCTCGTGCGTCGCTACCCCTGCTGTCAACACAGCAACTCCTTCGTTTCTGGAGATCTCACTCACTCGCAAAAAACACAACAACCCTCAAGGGAATTGTTATTAGGCTGCGGTATTCTGTGAGGTGGAGGTACTTCCCCAGTCGGGCAGCTTAAAAAATACGCTATGTCCTACCTCTCTTTTCTCCAGAGCCTCGTTTGTCTGTCAGCAGGGTGCATATCATGCAGGTGAAGTTGGCTTTTGTTCAAAGATGTTGATGAACCACTTACACAAATACTAACTAATAACATACATTATATTAAACGCTCTAAAAACATTACCTTCCTATGGCGGTCGGGCAAAAGCAATAAGGTTAATAATGGTCGAAACTATCGCATTGCAGGTTTGTCGAACGTTAATTCATTAAAAACAAAGCACTGTGAAAATCATTAGGCCAAGAACATACATCGACGCGACAATCAGACATCGACATTCTATTCATGTATGATTTGTTCATACAAAATATGGGTTTTATATGAGAGGGGACCAGCAGCAACACCAAGGGCTCACCGATCCGTTGTCAGCCTTATTCTATACTCCTCTTATACTCCTTCCTTTCTTTCTGCTTAAAAACTAATCATAAATCTGATAATTTATTTTTCATACTACTAAATAGAAAAATTTCTATAAAATCACTTTTGAAGTCTGAAGTAATTTCATTTAATTTTCCCTTCCCATAAAGGCCGAAACATGCAATTTAACTTATGTAAAATTAAATAAAAAATCTGGAAATTTGTAAACGAAATCAATAAATATTTAATCGATTCATGGTATCGGAAAAATAAATCAACGTGTTATTAATATTCCCTCAGGTATTAAATTTTCTGACATACTATAGTGATGTGGAATATGCGCGTGATGAAACGATAATTTATTATTTTATTATGTAACGCAACACAATATTAATTGAAACCGCATGTTGCTCCGCAGAACCATAGACACGTTTTTATTCATCATCAAGCCATAACGAAGCATGTGTTGATCATTAAGAGTTAAATAAAAAACTAAAAAAACATGAAACGTACATTAAATAATTTTATGCTAAAACAAGATATAAAAACCCAGTTGCCATTTGTAGTTAATGTGAGAAACAAAAACGTTATTGTATTTGCTGGCTACGTAAATTACTTATCTTAATTAATTTTCTCATGAAATTGTTTACTTGCTCTTTGAGGTTAGTTTTCTAATGCATAAGCGGTATTCTAGAATTAAAATGTGAAAGCTTTTGAATACCGATGCATAATTTATTACACCTTTTGCCACAATAACGCAGTGGTGACTTTTGGCTCGAAAATATTTACGACCAATTACCACTTAGATGCGTATATTGTTCTGCTATTACGTTGTCTGTTCTTATTTGGTAGAGTTATAATTTGACTTTGAATTTCAACAAAAAACGCGCATAAAGAGTGTCAATGCTTGAATTCAGTAAAAAGATAAAGAATGGCGTTACCGTAAGATGTCTGTCTTAGAAAGACACATATTGAACTTTGGTTGTATCCTCGTAAGTCGTTTACGTCACGTCTCCACTAGTTAATTAATTAGTTAATCTTTTGCGGATCTCATGTAGTGAACGTATCGGTTCTGCGTTAGAATCATCAGATGTTATGAGCTTAAGTTATAATGTTATGAATGTTCTCTATTAAGCTAAGTTCACATGACCGCGCGGTACCGCGCGTCGCCGCGCGGTTATTGCGTTCACATGACGGCATATATATACGGAGCGCGCCGCGCGCTGCCGCGCGGTCATGTTAACGATGACCATCGTTTACTTTGATCTTGTAACGCGCGGCAAGCGTTCCGCGCGGTACCGCGCGGCCATCTGAACTTAGCTTAATAGAGAACATTCATAACATTTTAACAGAACCAGTCTGAACCTAAGGTATTTTTAGCATCTATATTTACACATTGTAATTTAGGACCGTCATGTCTAGCTGTAATATGTAAACCACTGGAAGCTGGAAATATCGATTTCTTCTGACGGATCCTCTCCTAAACTAAGAAATTTATTAACTTGCGAATGATAATAGCATCACGTTTTGTATCGGAATATAATCTAAATGGGATATATTAGTAACTGCTAAGTGATAAAACATGTTACCGTAATAAGAAAGATAAGACTGAGATATTCAGATTACTTTGCGTGTGATATTTCTATACCTTTGGATATTCATTAAATTTTTATTTGCATAATGAATAGCTGTCAGCGATTAATTAACTATAGCAAAAGGTATTATTATTATTGATTTCAAAATTCCCCCCCATTACTATTTCTTATCACAATACAGAAGGGGAATTTTGATAAGGACCGCGAAAGGCGATCGTTAACTACATGATTAGTGTGCAAATGGTTACAAGTGCAGCCGTATTGAGTTTATTTTATTACAGGATTAAAATGTAATTATCAAGCATTTATCTGTGAGTTGCAATAGTTATTCGTGTTTGTAAATTGAGCTACAGCTTCAGTATCTCTCTTAAATTGTCTGTCCATCACATCACCCCCCCGCCGCATGGGATGCGGGCCGCGGGTCTCTCCTCTTTGGTCCAACTGGCCACTAACTGTACAGCGTGCACTGTACTGTGTGCGTGATGTTACTTAATTAAACTTTAGCTTAAGGGAAAATTTAATTTCCGGTGTAGCTCCAAGGGATCGAGTTACTCATATTTTTATTTGCTAAACGTCCTCGCTCCTTACTCAATGGTTTATTTTTATGCTTAATTGTAAATTGCAATGTTTCAGTACGTTTCGTACGAAAAATAGAGAAATTGTATATTTGCTATGGCATATTTTTTACCGACTTTTCTGGTATACGAGGAGGAGGCAACTATTTGAAATATCTATACAAAAGTACTTGGTACTGTTGTATTCCAAAGAACGATTTTCTGGATCAGATGGACCTGATGGTTAGCTGAGACACTACCGCTTGGTGACAAGCTGGCAAAGTAGCGAGTAGCGTGCAGCGAAGCGGTGGTGCGGCGAGGCGGCGGCGGATAATGCGAGTATTGTGAAGCGGTGGCGTGCGGCGCAACCTTAAAAGCAATATCCGGCGCCGCGCGCGCCGTCCGGAAATGAACCGGAAACAGCGGTGTATTAAGCCGCAGGTACCAGCCCTTCAATTTATAAACGCTTGCGGGTGCACTCCAAGCCTTCGCTGCCACTATTGCTGAGCTGCTCAGATATCCGGCACGGTTAATTTGTAACTTACGTTTATTACTTTTCCGACCAGCACTCGCCTCCAGGCGTAATCCATTTTATGCTTTCGTGCGATTTTAATAATCTTGAGTCGGAATAAAAATACGAAAGAAATTTATTCACAACATAGCAAAGAGGACAATATCTAAAATTACATTCTCTCGGCCTGAACTAACAGTGAAATGAAATAAAGTCCGCAAACAAAAGTTTGCAAATCCAATATGATTTGGCGCGTCGGTAAACATCGGCAGCATCCCGGTGATATCGCGAACGAATAACATTAAACTTTGTATGGATTGAATGTAGAAAACCAATTTCGGTGCTCGGCGAGTGCGAGCCGATGGGATGAGGGTGTCAGAACGCTTTGACAGCTCTCTGATTGAAAAATACGGAAGGCTGTTTATGGAGCAAGTGAGCTCCCCTGGCCGCTGCGCGCCTGGATCCCGAGTCTCGACTGCGCCGCCGTCGTCGCACTGCCACGCTCCTCTCACGCCGCGCGCTGTCGGAAATATCACGCCACATGCCGTCGACTTACTTACCTTACCCCGCATTTGTAATGTGTTTGTTAGTGAGTTTTGTTCATTGGTTATACCGTACCTAGTAGGACGGTAATTTGTCACTACCATAATATATATATTTCAGTTTGAAAGATACTTATCGAACCTGTGTTTGTATAGGTATATATCATTTGGGCTAAACAATTACCCTGTGGACATAGGTAACCAACAAATATCATATGAATATATAGAATTGACAACTATATAAATGATAAAAATGTTTGGCAAAACTTCAGTGCAGGGTGTCAAACAGTCTAATCGACGACGTAGGCACTGTTTAATGTGCGTCGATTTGTGTTTATGACAAATATACAAAGACATACGTAATTATTTCCACATTTGACATACATATTATTGTAATCCGTATACATTTATTATTTGACATTGTATTCATTTATTGTTACTTAAATATTTATATATCAAAACAAAATCTAAATCAAATACTTGACACCTTAATTACGAAATATACATTCAAATTAACTTGTAATTATTGTATTACTTATCTGTTTAGACCCATATTGGCAAGTTTCTTTGAGCATCTCATCTTCGCCAAAAGTTAATATCTAAATGCTAATAAATAAAACAATGACAAAATACAAGAATATTATTCACAAAATATGTAAGACGTGTCTAAGTGCCCACAAAGGCCTAATGGAGGAATAAATAATTTCATTTCATTGTGTGAAAAAGATGACGATGCTGATGTATGGATGTAGTACAATAAACGATAGCGTGGAGTCGTCGAGTCGGCATCGAAGAATGGTATAGAATAAGTATCGTAACAGGAACACGGTCATCTTCTTAAGTGACATCCTTTCGTCGAGGACCCTTGCCTTGTCCAGTACCTATCGTAAGGTCATTCAAATTCACACAGAACAATTGCGGATGTATTTAAACAAAAATTACTAAACAATTTTCGTGAGTGTGTGAAAAGGTGGCCACGACACACGGTCGGCTTCGTTTATACTTTGTGCCGAATATGATTCATTAGCGACACACGCCCATTAGCACATGGCTAAGAAATATTTTACTGTAATATGTTAATGGATTCAAATTGCGCGATAAATCTGTGTATCAACAAATACTCTACGAATTGTTTATTACACATATATAATGCAATTAGTACGATGCATCCAATAGTTTTCTGAACTGAGACATTGATTATAGTACAATCTCAGTACTCATAGTAACTTCATAATCGTATCGTTTTTTATACTACATCGGGTTGCAGACAAACATCCGTTCTTGTATTAGTATCCGTTCGAATAGGCTTATTAATTATCGATCAAACTTGAAAGATGTTTGTACTCAAGACACGAGTAGTTACTCCCTCTCAATTGTGTGTCCTTTTTGATGCCCTAAGTAATAATTGTAAAAATTTAGATTCTCAGTTAAAATGAGTAGAGACATGACTGTGTCGTCGATATTAAATAGAATGATGAATGGCCAGCGAACTAGCAGATTATGCACGTTATGAAATATCTCATAAACAGGCGCGCATCCGAAACGATCACCCGCGATATATCACGAATTTGGACATCAGCACTCTGCTATTGGAAATCTGCAGATGATTTTCCTTCAAAATTCTGTAGAACGAATCGTAGGATTTTGGTATATGAGATCAGAGATTCATTTAAAACGGCGAAATTAAATGTCTGAGGGGATTACACTGAGGACGTTTTGAGGATTACTTGGCAATAGATACGACAATTAATAGGACTTTAGAAAAGTTTCATTGAACTCCGTTATATTACTTATTTGATCTGAGAATACCAGATGGCTGTGTGTAATTTGTTTTATTTATTTAGATATATTTCAAATTAATTTTGTAAATATCGTAGTTTATCCATGCTAAATAATAATGACTAGGACTTGCTCTGAATGATTTACTTATTTATAAACATGAGATGCAACAGCTACAGTTAAAGCTGCATTTATAATACTGATAGGTAGCTGTAAAAATAATTAAACTTATTTTCTTCTTCACTTCTTCACTTTTTCTTTTACTTCGCTTGAGACATTCCAACAACGAAATTTTGAAGGCCGTCTCAGACAATCTGACGGATCTCGTATTGGATTTCTGTTCACCTGAACGAAAATAGTAAATGACTTTGTAATATTAATTATGTTACAATTTGACACAAAGTAGGCACCTTTACATGCCTACTGATTAAAAGACTGACGGTTTTAATGTTTGCTATTTTTTATTACATACTTTTATATGGGTTTTTTGCCTGCAATAATGACATTTTATTTTAATATTTTGAGAAAAATAATACCTAGCTGATCAAGTTTAATTAACTTTCTTTGGTTCCTAGTAAAGGTATTTATAATAAATTACGGCATTTTCGTTGCGGTGTACGGGAGTAATGTGTATGCATTTAAATTACTCACAAATGCGGCATATGAGGCACTTGAGTGGCACACGGCTCAGCGCGGCGGCAGCGGCGGGCGCTGCGCCACGGATTAGCTTTTTCCATGTAGATCGGTGTGTTTCGCGTCTGCTACTCAGATTCTTTTCTCAAGTGTTTTCAGAAATTATTCCCCTTCAGCCACGTTGGTAACTATATGGTTCATATCGATCTATCGATAAAGAATATCATATTAATATTGTTTATCTATTCAAAATTGCGTGACAAAACACGCCATTTTAACGAACGGTAAACAAAAACTCAGTCATTATTAATGTTGTTGGCGACAGACCTCTTTTTGTAGACTTTTTTATAGTATTTACTTTTTATATTCGAATATTATATTTTTGATACTTTTTGTTTTTATAGTTGTCATTCTATGTCAGTGTCTCAAGTACGGAAAATACATGGTAAGTTTCACAAGCTTTAATTATTTTATTTATTGCCTTGCCCTACATACATACATACCTCTGTCCACGATTAATATTGGTCCTTCTCCCGGTCATTTTACCAGTTGTAATAAATTTCCAAATTCCGAATTTCTAAAATATTTTCCAAATGGTTTTAACAAGAGGTATGGCAACGGCTCAAGACGCCTGTGCGGATCAAAATGTTCCTCCTTTAGAAGTATCCGCTGGCGTATCGCTTAGTGTTAACCCTGCCAGTAGCAACCCCGATTCGCAACGAGGTTCACATCGTTCGTCGGCCTCACTTCGAGCCCAGCGACTAGCGGCGAAAGCCCTACATGCACGTCGTTTAGCCGACTTGGAGGCCCAGCGCGAACAAGCCGCCGCTGAGCGCGAGCGTGCCGTTGCGACTTTAGAATTAGAAGCTGAATTAGCGGCTCTTGATGACGCCGCCAGCTCCCAGTCATATAGGAGTTCTAGATTACTTAAATGGGTAGATGATACTAACACCGCTTTGTCTGAGAGACAGATGACATCGACGCTGCACGCCCCTGCGCTACAACTTCCAAGTGCTGGTACCCCAGTGCTACTCGACGGACGTGAGCACGTGGCCTCGCCTGGCGCTGGCGCTGTCAGCTATTCAGCCGGCAGTACAGCGCGCGAGCACGCGCCCTTTATCGCGTCGGTCAAGCCGGCATTGGATGTACAAGAAGCACCTAAAATAGCCGACCGCGAGCGCGTAAGCTCACCACGTATCGCCGGCATACAAGCCGCGGCACGCGAGCGCGCGCCCTATTTCGCGCCGGCTCCAGAAGCATTTGCAGCAATGACGTCCAGTGGGGGATACCCACAGTTCGCAGTGGGCCCCTCCGAATTGCACACACAGACTACGGCACCACACATATGCATGGTGTCAGCGACTCTATCACCTACCTGCACAATGCGCGGGGGTGCTGCCGTTGCACCGTATACCCCGTGCGTCGCGACTACTAGTCGAAACTACAACGATGCCGCGCCTCAGCTAGGCGCTCGTGCATTGGAAGCTTGCAACGAGGTCGGCCGGCTTCATCAGCACCCGGCGCTGGATGCTTCGCACTACACGCCTAACTCATTTACAACAAAACACATGTTAGGTACACAAAACGATCAGAATTGTAAACAAAATTATATTAATCGTTCAAATGTGTTTGACACTACCCACAATCAACCTAGCGATTTTTTGAAGTTGGCTGAGGTCATAAGTGATCTCGCCCGGGTCAAGAGTGAGAAGGTGAATGCAGGTAATGTAGTTAGTCTGCCCCTATATTTCGGTTCGCCTCTTGAATGGTTAACTTTTAAAACTTCATTTTTAAATTCTAAAAATTCGTTTTCGGCGACGGAAAATATAGGCCGGCTGAATAACGCCCTTAGAGGAGCAGCTCGTGATGCCGTTGTTTCTCTTCTGGCTTTGTCACACGATCCAGAAGAGATCATGGCCGCGCTGCAGGAGCAGTTTGGTCAGCCCGAACTTCTGATACATCATCTTGTATCACAAGTTAAGAGCATGCCCAGACTGTCTGCAGCGGATGGTGGCAAGGAACTCCACCAGCTAGCATGTGTAGTACGTAACTGTGTCCACACCATAAAGATGCTAGATTCTGTGGAATTCCTCGCCTCTCCAGAGCTGTTCCATAGTGTACTCCTCAAGTTAACCCCATTGATGCGTGAGAAATGGGTTGATTATGCTTTTATTTATTCAGACTCTGGTTTTAAATTCAAATTAGAGCTTCTGTCTTCTTTTCTCACGCAACAGTCTCGGGTTCATTTGAGGTTTGGCATTATCGATGACATTTCGCGTCCGAAGCCTATAGATAAAGCTCGCACGCATGTCACCACTAATGCCGCCTCTGACACTAACGTCGATGATGACGTTTGTTATGCAACCTCTTCAAACCCATACAGGCAAAAATTTTCCAAAGATAAAGTGACGCCATCTGCCTCAAATTTTAGCAGTACTCGGCTGTCAAAGTTACCGCCATCTGCTGAATTTTGCCTATACTGTCGCAACACCGGCCATGAAGTGGTCAAGTGCGAGCAGTTTAAAATTCTTTCTGTGAATGATAGATGGTACTGGGTTAAGAATAATAAAGTTTGCCAAAAGTGTCTAAAAAGGGGTAAACATTTTTATAAAATTTGTAAAGGCAACTGCGGGGTAAAAGACTGCAAGGCTAGTAATTACCACCACGAGTTGCTTCATAAATCGCAAATAAATTCTGTTCATTACAGTGCATCGCCCGAGCCGGAGCCCGAAACTGCACCGGTAATTGTAGCTCATGCTCATGGCAGCACTGCAGAGCACCTGAAGTCTCCATCTCCTCCTCCGCAATCATTGCTGAAAGTGCTACCAGTGACTGTGTCGGGACCAAATGGTGAGATGGACATTTACGCCTTACTAGATGACGGATCTACAGTCACTCTAATTGATCAATCGGTAGCTGATACGATCGGAGCTCAAGGTCCGAAAGGCAGCATTAGGGTGAACTGTATGGGTGGTCTCGCAAAAGACTCAGAGGTTACCTATATTGATATCGATATCAAGGGTAAGTACTCCGCAGAGACTTTTAAATTAGAACGGGTCCGCTCTATCCCCGATTTAGGTGTTACAAGTCAAGCCGTCCGTGCTGTAGATATCGCAAAGTTCCCTCATCTTAAGGATCTTGTCAACGAGTTGAGCTATGAGGAAGCAAAGCCTATGCTAATAATTGGTATAGACCATTGGCATTTATCCCTACCGCGTAAGATTAGACGTGGCTCTCGTAACCAACCTGTAGCCGTTCAAACTGCTTTGGGTTGGGCGGTTTTCGGGCGTGTATCAGGTAAACCTATAGAATCTGTTTACCATAGCTCAGTTTCCGAATTAGAGTCCTTAATAAAAGATCATTATCGTCTCGACTCAATTGGAATTACAAAAAAAGATTTACACAGCACCAATGACAAACGAGCTTTGGCAATACTGGAGGAAACTTCTCGACGTCTTCCATCGGGCAGGTTTGAAACTGGTCTGCTCTGGCGAGCGGACATTACCTCTATCCCCAATAGTTATAATTTGGCCTTATCTAGATTCCTTAGTTTAGAGAGAAAATTCAAAAGAGACAAAGAATATGCTGAAGCGTACCGACGTTATGTAAATGCTATGTTGGAAAAAGGTTATGCAGAGCTTTGTACAAATACGCCTCCTTTAGGCAATCTTTGGTATTTGCCCCACTTTGGTGTATACCATCCGCAGAAACAAAAACTGAGGCTCGTACATGATGCAGCAGCAAGATGTTCGGGGATCAGCTTAAATTCTCTTTTGCTCCCTGGTCCTGACCTCTTACAACCTTTGTTAGGAATCTTAATGCGTTTTAGAGAAGGTAAAATTGCTCTTAATGGAGATATTTGTGAAATGTTTCCACAAACAAAAATAAGAGTACAGGACAGAGACGCACAGCGTTTTCTCTGGCGAGATCATCCATCTTTGCCACTACAGGAATATAGAATGTGCTCTATGATATTTGGCGCCACCTCTAGTCCATGCACCGCCATTTTCCTGAAAAATAAAAATGCTTTGGAACATAAGAGTAAATATCCAGAAGCAGCCGAGGCCATTGTCAGAGACCACTACATGGACGATTACCTAGGTAGTATTGATAGTCCTGAACTTGCTGCTCGTCTCGCAGCCGACATTGTTACTGTCCATAAGGCAGCGTGTTTAGAAATGCGTTCGTGGGTATCTAATAACCCTAGTGCGCTCTCCTTAATAAAGACAGAATTGAGGGCTGTCGATACTCCCGAGGTTGGACTCGGACCGATGCTGTCTCCTTCTCAGGTGCGGATCTTAGGGGTGGCCTGGAATGTCAAAGATGACATTCTTAATTTTCGTAAGACGTCAGAACTTCCTATCAATCTAACTAAAAGAGTAGTATTATCACATTTAATGAAAGTATATGACCCTCTTGGCTTTTTAATGCCTGTAGTTATTGCAGGCCGAATCCTCTTCCAGGAAACTTGGAGAATGGGTATTGGCTGGGACGATGAGCTGCCTACTCCTGCGAAAATAAAGTGGCAGGCCTGGTTCGATTGTTTGGCCGAAATTTCTTCGAATGTTTCATTAGCTCGCTGTTACCGAACCAAATCTGCTGTGGAAAGTCAGCTCCACGTTTTAGCCGACTCAAGTGAGCTAGCTTATGCGTGTGTGGCCTATTGGCGTTTTCTTCACGAAGACGGAACAGTACACTTAGCGCTCATAGGTGGAAAAGCTCGTCTAGCTCCCTTAAAACCTGTATCTATTCCAAGGCTAGAGCTGCAGGCGGCTCTTATGGCAGTTCGCTTCGCAACTTATATTTTAGAGGCTCATCGTATAGTTGCTTCTAAAGTTTATTTTTGGACGGATTCCTTAACAGTTTTAAAATGGTTACGAAGCGACGCCCGCGTATTTAAGCCGTTTGTAGCTCACCGTGTGGGAGAGATATTAGAAACTACGGATGTTGCCGATTGGCGTTATGTTCCATCGGCATTGAATGTGGCGGACGATGCCACACGTGGGCAATGCTCTTTGTCCTCATCCTCTCGGTGGTATACTGGCCCTAATTTCCTTTTATCTTCCCAGGAAGATTGGCCTTGTGAGCCTGCGGCAGGCCCTCCACCCGTGCTTGAAGAATTAAAATCAGAGCACGCGTTAACCTTTTTATTAGCCGAACAACCAAAAGTTCCATCTCCGGTAGTTGCAAATCATTCACATTTCGGTCAATGGCTTCGGTTGGTAAGGGCTACCGCTCGGGCACATTATTGTGCTAAAGTTTTTCGGTCTTTATTGGTAAAGCCTCAAAATTCTAAATCAAAGTCAGCCGTCTCCAAAGTTTTTCATAAAAATTTGAAACCTCTTTCGGCTAAGGAAATTTTGGAGGCGGAACGGCACCTTCTTTTGAGCTCCCAATTGGAGTCGTTTAATCATGAATTCTTAAGTCTTATTGCAGGTCTTTCCCCAACTAATCAAGGGAGGCTTAGAAGCTTAAGCTTGATGTTGGGAGAAGACGGTTTAATCCGCTTGTGCGGAAGAATTTGTGCAGTTTTGGATGCCCCCGCGCAGGATATAAACCCCATTGTTTTGGACGGTCGACACCCAATTGTGAGGTTACTTCTCGACCACTATCATCGGAAGTTTGGTCACGGTAATACCGAAACCGTGGTTAACCTCCTGCGCGGGAAATTTTATATATTAGCTTTACGCCCTAACGTCAGGTCTGTCGTCAAACGTTGCTGTTTTTGTAGAGTTAAGAAGAACCTTCCTCCACCTACGCCTCGATTTGGTGATCTTCCTGCAGATAGACTATCTCACCATCAACGTCCATTTTCTTTCACCGGTCTCGATTATTTTGGCCCGATAGAAGTCGCTGTCGGAAGAAGACGAGAAAAGCGCTGGGTGGCCTTATTTACATGTCTGACCACGAGAGCCGTTCACCTTGAGATCGTTGGAAGCCTTTCTGCGGACGCAGCCATCATGGCTCTCAGGAGATTTATTGCTCGTCGCGGATGTCCATCTAGGATTATCTCGGATAACGGGACCGCTTTTGTCGGTGCAGCCAACCAGCTCGCAGATGTTTTCGACTTCGCAGCCAACCACAAGATAGAGTGGAAATTTATTTGTCCAGCAGCACCTACGATGGGTGGCTCATGGGAACGCTTGGTGCGATCAATTAAGGCTGCTCTTTCCGCCACCCTAACACAGAATGCCCCAAGGGAGGAAACGCTGGCAACTTTGTTGCTGGAAGCGGAAGCTGTAGTGAACTCGCGCCCACTTACACATGTGCCAGTAGATCCAGAGACTCTACAAACACTAACACCTTTTCATTTTTTATTGGGTACGCCATCCACTGAAGCTATTCGTCCTTGCTCTGATGTGGATTTATACCGCCGGCTGAACCACAAGAAAGTTCTGAGATTGGCTGAGATGTTTTGGACCCGATGGCTAAATGAATTTTTACCTACCTTAATTCCAAGACATACCGGCACATTAAAATCGCATTTCAAACAGGGTGATCCAGTATTGGTGGTGGACAAAAATTTACCTCGAGGAACCTGGCCCAGAGGAAGAATTTCAAGATTTTTTCCTGGACCAGACGGATTGGTTCGGGTGGTCGAGGTGATGACAAATAAGGGACCTTTGAGGAGACCTGTGCGCAAAGTGGTACCCTTACTTTTAGAGCAGGGTACTCAAGAAGACTGTGCACAGGTACTGTCGCCTCCTTAGATTGGTGCTCTGCACCGGGGCGCGCCATGTTGGCGACAGACCTCTTTTTGTAGACTTTTTTATAGTATTTACTTTTTATATTCGAATATTATATTTTTGATACTTTTTGTTTTTATAGTTGTCATTCTATGTCAGTGTCTCAAGTACGGAAAATACATGGTAAGTTTCACAAGCTTTAATTATTTTATTTATTGCCTTGCCCTACATACATACATACCTCTGTCCACGATTAACAAATGTTCTTAAGCTATTAATTACCGAAATCAATTCCGAGACCTCGGGCTGGAAGGGGATATAGAGTAGCATTGTATCAGGGCCCTGTACCTTCGGTAGAAATCTTATTATGAGCGTACCCATTTCTCTGTTCGTCTATATATATATATATATATAGTATCATCAAGTTAAATTTGTCATATAATACTTGTATAGTATTTGTAACAACCACAAATCACTTTCAAATAGATACCGCATATCGGATATTTTGTAACGCTAGGTAAGGTATACATGGAATGTGCGGGAGATGCGGGCGCCAGTCAGAAAATATGTAATTATTATGATCGATTAACTATTTTCAAGAATATAAATTAAAGTTTCTGTAAAAGACATCAACGTGCACCAAATTGTTCACTAATATGTACAAAATGAATTTGGTACCAACTAGTCTAATTAATTGAGTTATAAGATTTTGCTTAACGGTGGTATAGTGCGCAATGACATAGCATAAGTAAGTAGCTTTCTGCCAATTTGTAAGTAATACTGTCTAAACATTTAATCTCGATCTGTTTGTGACATTTGCGGGTCTTTTTAATGTTTTTTTAGTGTCTGGTCGATACTAAATTCTACGCTCCTGCCCAGAATTACATAAATAATTTTTCAACGATGCTTATTAACTGTAAACTGCTCCAAATGCTTAATCTATTGGTGGTTATCTGTGTAGATACATAACATAAAATAAAATATTCGAAAATCAAATCCAAAATCGATATCACATAAAAAAACGCATTGCACAAAATTGCATTTTTTACGTGATTACACATAATAATACCAAATTATATGTGCATGCTTTCAAATGTACGTAATGTTGTACGGAATGTTCAGTGTGCGAGTTCCAACTGTACTTAGCTGTTGTTATTATTATTCATGGGTTCCGGCTGCTTTCAATCGCTTAGGTACATCAAATTATTGATATTTAAAGTCCATTTAAATGTAAGGACAATATATCACGTCAATTTTACGTTTAACACAACAGTGGTGCATTTAGTAATAAGGTACCTAGTGTTTAAACAACTAATACAAAATTTAATGCACAAAAACAGTAATTCTTCCAAGAATTCGTGATTTAACTCTGAATCGAACACAATTGTTGCGCACAAGTGCATTCAAAAAATTTAATTATCTCGTATCTCACCGTCCAATCTCCGTTCTCGCTAAGTATTGAAAACGTTAAAGCTGTCTCCGATTTCTTTCGAAAGCGACTCACAAAACTCCATTGTGCTCAATTGAATCGCGTCTTAATTACAAAACGGGTGAATATTTAATTAAAAACTTTCCGCACGCGAGTAATTCCTTATTCCATGTATACGAGATTGAGTCAGCGTCGATTCCGCTTTTCTGCGAAGCCGTCGACATTCGACAAGGGTTTTTAATTGAACGCCGACCCATTGTGCTCGTTAAAGCGATTCAGAGTTAATCACTGCGTTTTTCGTTCAGTGTAATGGAAGAAAGTAATTATCAATTAACTGCTCGATAATGGATTGCGGCCGCTTATCCGCCGGCTTATCTCGACGTGTAACGACCCACTCCTCCCGTATTATCTCTTCAATCATGAATTTAACATCAATATCTTTCATTTTATGTTGTATGAAACAACATTGAATACTGATCGACATTGCATATGATTTGTTTATGAAGTGGTAATGGCGAATGCACTCAGAGAACGCCGTCGGTAATCTTACGTCATCGAATTTAGACAGATTTTTTTAAAGGTGGTGGTGGTGTAAACATTATGCAGATTGGATTTCGTGAATCTTTACAGCCATTATTTATTATCTTTAAATCTTTAAAGCCAGCATACTGGCTATAATTTTATTTCACTATAGCATTTCACAACTGTCTTATTTGTCAATCTACTTGTTGAGAATTATCGAATCACAAATGTATCGATGTACCTTAGTTGCCTTAGTTGGTACTTGTTGATGTAATTTTCACCCAAAATCAAGACCTTTTTTGCTCAAATGGATATCAGCTTATAGAAATTAGATTTTTGTTATATCCAGTATAACTTGACCACGTCTAGTTTACTTCAATGAATACCATAATATTTATTTACCGGTGGAATGTCATCATTTGTTTAACTCGAACTCCTAAACGACCAATTTCACAGCGCAAGTAACTTTTTGCTAATTTATAACTAAAATATTTTTTATTATTAACTGATCGTCATTGAATAGTTTCACTGAAATGGCTACTCACAGAAATTTTCATTTATGTGTAGTCAACATACATGAGAAGTAAGATACTTGCGGAATACATTCATGATTATCTATAAACATATAAACACTTTATCTCTTAATAGCTCTCTCTCTCTCTCTGTTCGATGACGTAGAATTCAGTCGGTCAGCTCTGAGTCTATAGTTAATTAGGATGTTTACGGTTATTAAACTTTGCCCTCCACCTATATTCGCTATCTACCATGATTTTATAAACAACGAATCCATAAAAGCGAGATTAAATTTGAAGTGGTCTGCAATTAAATCAACAACAGTGCACAATTGGTCCGATAAAGAAATAATAAATGTTCTATTATCTACAATTATGCATTTATGAGTATATCACATCGAAATAAGAATAAGGGTTACACGTTATTTTTGCAGTCATCTCGATAATTGGCGATCTACTACAGTACGTTTCCTAAGACATTTTATACCACGAACGGTGAAATTGTGTAATCAACTTCCCTTAGCTCCATTTCCGAAAAATTACGACATGGGAGCCTTCAAGAACAGAGTCTTTATTTCCCTTAAAAGACTGGCAACGGATCGGCGTACCCTTGGTGTTGTTGGTCTCCCTTGGAGGTGATGATTGCTTTCCAGCAGGTGACTCACATGCTCGTTTATTCCTCTCATTAAAAAAAAAGTTCAGTGCCTTATTGAAGAAATGTTATGATGATGGATATATAAAATATATTGATTAATTAAGTTAGTATAATAATATGTAGCTGTTTGGAAATTAGCCCCGTGAACTCCGAAATGTCTTCTTGGGCCTTACTGAATAATAACACCTTGGGCTTTATGCTGAGTCAGGACCCAAATTGGCTCTTTTACACTATAATTGGTGTATACACACTAATGAAGAAATAAATACTTATTTCTTCATATAATATTTCGTATTGTTCATTTGAGATAATAAATGACTTTCTTCTTCTTCTTCTTATGAAACTTTGATGTAAATAATTATGTATTTTTAATATCATCACCATTTTTCTAAAATAAATTAATCCACAATGCAGTTTACAATATCGCAATAGTGAGACTTTACATTAGATTAGATTTTTGAATAATCATAAATTAATTGTAAGAACAGAAAATAAAAAAATAAAACTATTCCCTCCCTTTCTTAATATTATTAAACGTCACGCGAGCCATTGTAGTAAATAAGTTATTGAAATTAAATAAATTATTCACGTATTATTTGTAAGAAAAATCGATTAGTTTCGATCTCAAATGGATATCTGCATCAGTATCATTAGTTATATCACATCAGTAGTCTCTCTTGTAAAGAAGAAACTAGTCGGGTTTTCTGTAAAAAAAATGTGAGTAAGCTATTTAAATTAATTCCTTCCCTTTAATAAACTTCCTTCTCTCCCATCTATGTCACTATTTTACTATATGTGTAACTCTGTCTATTAGTTGCTTTTGAAGTAAAACTTCTTTACGCACGCGTGACTTGGCGAGTAAGCTAGTGTATGCGTAACGAGAACGTTACGAAAAGTGTGATCGGGCGAGGCGAACGGAAGTTGAGAGGGAGATATAAGTAGAAGTTTTACTTCAGTCGTGTGGTCTAAAGCACACACGTTTTTTTATTTTTAAAAGTATTTAAAGTTAAAATAAAATGTACAAGTACCTTTACGTTTGTTTGGGTGTGTAGTTGTGTACACCGCGGGCCACGATTGCGAAGCGCGGCCGCTGACGTGATATTGTGCCGTGAATTAGCATTGTAAATGCAATCACAGGTGTCAACCCGCCACTCGCTCGTCGAATTTATGCGCCTTCCGTTCCAACCACTATGAATATAACAATTTATTGTCTATAAATAACGATTAACATCCCACTCCTTTGCAACTAATGAAGCTATTACGTATCCACCCATATACGTACTTCTACTTATTCCTGTTACTACCTGAACCACTGATTTTTTTTTTGTTTTGTATTGTGTAACCGTTCTTATAATACTATATATAGGTGGAGACTTGTTATTGGCTAATTGATATTTATTGTAATCATGCATGTAATAGGCTAGACGACAATGATCAAAAATTATAAAAAGTACTTAATAGTGTCATAAAATATACAAAACTAGAACGATCTGTGAACTTGAAATTTTGATAACTTATGTTCGACTTGTTCTATGATCGATCAAAGTGTAGTAGGAAAGTCCAATTTAAAAGAATGAAATTATAAAAATAAAATATTAATTTCGGAAAAACAATCAAAAATACTATAACTTTTGTTATGGCACTAGCTACATAAACGCAGTATTTCACATAGCTTACAAATTTCTGTTTTAACGTATACAAAATACATAAGTGTGACGTCATAATTATGTAGCCTTTTGTATGGAGCGTTTTCGGGAAAGTCCAAAATTGTGATTTTCAAGTTATCATATCTCGAGAAGTTTTTATGCTATCGAAGTAATTCTTAGTTCTATAGTTATATTATTGTGACGTCCTTACATAACAAACCGAGAGAAAAAATTGTCGTCTAGCCTATTATTGAGCTGTAAGACCCATAAATAGGTATAAATAAATAAAAGTTTAAATACTCGGCACATGAATATGATATACATACATATTTAACACGAATAGAAACCAGTTCTTAATCATTTCCTCAGAAACTTCTAAATTAACCAATTTAAACCGCATATAAACGTAATAGATTGCTATTTAATCCCACGACATTAAATTCAATCCTAATGAGTAGAATGTTCAGTGACAAGTTTATAAAATTTCACATCAATCAGTGTTATCGATGTCGAAACCGGATTTTGTTATTGTGTGTTTCGCCCGACAAAAACAACCATTAAGCGGATTAAACATGTACAAAACCAATTAAGGTCTTAAGAGCCGACAATGTTACCTGTGGGGCGAGCGCTTGAGCTCCGTGGCAGACAGGCCGAGGCTATTAAATCTCATTAAAATACCTAGCTGGCAACTATCACGACCGTTTATTTACAACGCCGAAGCTAAATTATTGCAGTTGAAGTCAACGTTACAACAGAGTAATCAGCGCAGCATCTGATCGTTAATTAAGGTACATTATCGTAGGATCTATCTCGACGGGCAACAATGACAATTAAACCGGCCAGCTGTGGCGTTGTAAACACGGTTTTAGGCGCGGCGGCGCGGCGTTTGGACCGCCGAACACCCACTCATCCCGTACAGTACAGAAAGTACAGTTATATTTGTACATATGTACATATAATAAAATCTTTTTTGTTTTGAATGCGGTTTTCACTTATGTTTTGTGGCCAGCTTCCCGTATAATTTAGTGATAGATTTATAACAACAACCTGTTATTGTATATACATTAACAATATTTTACGATATATCTTGACTTATAAATACAAGCTTGAGTCGAACAAAAAATAAATCACAAAAAAATCAAATAAGCCGCAGTAACACCAAGTGGCTATTATTAATGTAAATATGAATAACTTTAACTGTAAAGGATTAATAATAACTTTCGTATCGTAAGAACTTTTAAGTAAAACGTCCTATGAGCACAATATCCTTAAAGCAAAAGGACCTATAAGCAGTTCGTCTAATAAGACGATTTGCTACTAACGACTGTAATCTAATGACAGCAGGCAGAGCAGATGTCTTTATCGTGCCTTCCGAAGCACGATATTTATTAAATTTTATGTATTAAAATTTATAAATATGTTTTCAACTGTAAAAATGTATCATGAGAAAGATATGAATAAATAAAGAAATAAATATTCCTGGACAAATTACACACAGCCATCTAGTCTCAAACTAAGCAAAACTTGTACTATGGATACTAGATAACTTATATGTATATACAGTAGAGCGCCGATTATCCGAACTAATTGAGGGACATGGGTGTTCGGATAACCGGTATTTTCGGATAATCGAACTACCTATATGTATAACCAAATGCGAGTCGGACTCACGCACTAAGGGTTTAAGGGTAACCATTATCTATAACGTTTGTTTTATCGGTGCCCCCCTTAGATATTTGTTATATTTTATTTTAATTATTTATTTTTAAAGTAAATATGTAACTAAATATTCTGTGAATATTTCAAGCGTCTACCTGTTGCCGTTATTAATATTGAGCAAAAAAATCACGTTTTTTGTATGGGAGACCCTTTAAATATTTATTTTATTCTGTTTTTTACTATTTGTAGTTATAGCGGCAATAGAAATATATCATCTGTGAAAATTTCAACTGTCTAACTAATACGGTTCATGAGATATACCCTGGTGGCAGACGGACGGACAGCGGAGTCTATAGGGTTCGTTTTACCCTTTGGGTACGGAACCCTAAAAAAACGTACAGACAATTTTGTAGTAAAACATGTATGCACTTGGTACAACGCTTATAAAGATCTTCGTTTGCCGAAGCAAGCCTACCCGCTTACGGGTGGGTGTCTTAGGTCACGTATTTTTTTTAGGACAAATATTTGATACTGGTCGCTTTCAGCCTGTGTTTCATTCAAACCAAAGCAAGGCAATATTTAAGCAAGTAAAAGCTTCAGAAGCACCAAATATCATTTCGTCTGCATTATTTGAACTTGTAGTTGATGAGGGGCTAGTAGTTCGGATAAGCAGGTTAATTTCGTTCGGATAATCGACGCTCCACTGTACTTAAATACTTTTTTTTGTATATACATATAATACACCCAGACAAAGACAAACAGACATGTTCATGCATACAAATGTTTGTCTTGTGCGGGGATCGAACCCGCAACCTCGGAGGCAAAGTGGCCATTGCTAACCATTCGACCACCGAGCTCGTCTCGTCGAGACATAGGTTCTTAACTAGGTATAAATTATGACGAAACAGGTAAATATAAATAGCTACCATAACGGTTAATTATCTACATAAAGTTGTACATACCGACTTTGGTCATAAACGAAATTACTAAAAACAATATAGGTATGTAACAATTTAATGAATTATTAATTTACTAGATTATAATTGATTGCAGATGAAAGTTATTAATTGTAATTTAGTGCAAATGATTTTAATTTATACCTGATACTTGCCATCGAATTGTGTAGACAAAATTAAATTGGGATTAATTAAACGCCGGCCATTAGTTAAATGGAATATGGTATTAGGTCGCTGCGGTTCTATCTACTGTTACTATTCGTAATTACATCCACAACGTTTGCACAACTATTTTAATTATCACAGGCATATTATATTAATTTTGTATTTAGAATTTATCGACTTAATTTTCTCGATTTGAGTTTATTTTTAATTAAGTTGACAGAACAAGAATATAAAATATGAAATTGTTGACACAAATCTTATTATGTTTGGATGAACGGTATTTCTTATTTGCCTCCGCTGATTTTTTTAAAACGGAACGGTGGCTCCCACTCATACTACTATGTCTCCTGTGTACCCAGGATTTATAATGGTCAATTTGGTCGCCTGTGTTTAAGTGGCGACCAAAATGACCATAAAGGTAACGAACAATAAAGTCCACTGCAATCTCAGAGTAAAACTGCGGCTGCCTTGGAATTAGGAGAAAAGTGCTTTTGAAATTTGACTACTCTTGGCAATGTGATGTCATCATGCCTCCGAAGATGTCTGCCAAAAATCATAGAAGTAGTTATTTTCTGCCTTTTAATTTGAATTTCGTCACAGAATACAAAAAAAAAACACTCAAAAATAGTATTTGTAGGTAGTAAAATATTTTTTATGAGATATTAAAGATGGTGGAAAAGCCGGAAATTGACGTATTTTTCCCCGTTTTGTCGTGGTCCTACTATTTCCATTTTGTAAGACTAAGGCCCGGACTCCACCAGAGTGATGTACGGAGAAATTTGTTTTCATACATTCCACACCTCGCTGTGCTTCGCTTGTGGTGACAAATGTATGCAAACACATCTCTTCGCTCTCCGCTTTGGTGGAGACCGGGCCTTATGTACGTAATGTAGAAATAAAATTGTGTAGTTTTGACGGTAAACAAGCACACAAAAAGTAGCATTTCAATTCAACTAAAAGCATTTTTAGCTCGAATCTTCCGATTCACTAAGATCGAATTACCCAGAAACGGCCTTTTACTCAAAAGGTATGTGATTTGATTTTAGAAATATTGAAACGGATGCCTTTTTTCTTATATTTTGTCTTGACCATGTGAAATATTTTATAACGTATATAACTTCGATGAACTTTAAATGATTTATTGATACGTACGTATGAGGAGTTATGTGAAACTAGCATTTGCCCGTAGATTCACCCCGTGTGACCATAGAACTTGGATAAAAAGTATCCTGTGTGTCAATATAGAATATATTCTATATATAACTATGTATGCCAAATTTCATCCAAATCCGTTGAGCCGTTTACCCGTGAAAAAACAACAAACTGCCATGCATTCTCACAAACTTTCACATACATATATGATATTAGTATGTAGTTATATAATTAAAGAAATTATTCGCTTTAAAGTAGTTTGCCTTAGAACTTTATTTATCTATGGTCATAGATAACCCATGTTGCGCTATGTTATATCCATTCACCTTTATATGGCTATGAGTTCTGTGTGCAGTAAATAACGCTTATTGTCAGAATTTCTGCACAAATTGGCCTTACTTAAGGCACAGTCTTAAGGCATAAAATGTCACGCCAGTGTTGTGAGGTCAGTCGAAGTCACTGCGTGACGTGTAATAAATATCTTGCATTCGTAACTTGTTTGTAACATTTAATCTTTAAGTAATATTGCATTCTAACCAAACTTTATAAATTAAATTAAACTCAAGAATTCCTTAGAAACGTAGGTTATAAATTAAATCTTTTAAGTATGTACTTAGTAGAAAATTATTCGAAAAGAAAACTTATATTTCGAGAGAAAAAGTCGAAAAGAAATATACATAAATGGCACTCTACCCTACTCGTATTCTCATATAACTCAGAAACAACTTTTAAGTTATTGTGCATATGTCACTATATAGGCTCAAATTTTACTTTAAATAGAATAAACTTCCAAGCTTTATCCTGCATAATAAAAAAAAGAATATTCAAAATTGAATCATCTAGTATATACATATTACTTGGTTACACATTAAAATATAATGAGTACTTCGAAAAATATATAGGTATCGAACGGAGCATCTCCTTTTTGATAAGGAAGTGAGATAATGGTTCACAATGTTATCAATTCAAATTTCCAATTGTGTTAAGAAGAAAGGTTAGAATTTTAAAGGGAATTTTATGCATAAATGAATTAGTATGCTGGAACAAGAAACATTTAAAAGAATCTAATTATTCAATTTTAATTTATCATATTGGTATTTTCTTATAATTACCATCATTTATTTTATTTTCAGTCTTAGAAATTTACCACGATAACATTTGCAAATTGCAAACATCATACATATTAAAAAAGGAAACTAAAAGGAGCCTAATAGGTATTTTGGTGGGATACTACTTAATTATCGTATCGTGCCGTTGTGTAAGTTAAGCCGTCAGTCGCGGTTGTTGTCATTCGATAACAATCGTTAAGCCAGCGTGGTGGAGCATGCTCTAAACTCCTTCGTTTGAGGGGTGACACATATCCCAGCAGTGGAATGAGTAAGAGTTGACATCGTGACTACTTAATTAAGCTCTTATATATTTATCTAATCTCATACTGAAATTTACACATTAAAAAACTAAACACAGTATCTTAATGACAGTCTTTACGCACAAGCTATCAAAATAAATTTAAAAAGTTATTTTTCGATACAGCTCTTTTATGGACAACTGTATCGTAAAATAACTTTTTTACCATTTCGATACAGCTTCAGCCCTGGATACAGGTATTTTAAACAGGTTGCAATGCAAATACATTGCAACTTTGCAAAATTTTTCTACATAATCTGTGAACGCGGCGCCGCGCGGCGCGTCGCGCATGCGATATACGCATGCTCGATCTGCAAATGGATTTATAAGTAAGAATTATAGCTGTTAAATTAACTTCATGGTTTTATTTAAAATATTATTATCATATATTTCATGAGATTAGATAAAGTAGTGTATGAAACTGCACATAATTAGGTATTAAAATACTCGTGTGGTCTATTATAACATTCGCCTTCGGCTCATGTTATAAACTCACACTCGTATTTTAATAACCCTTATTATGCAACAGTTTCATAAACTACTATTATAATTTGATGATGTAATTTATATTAATAGATATGATGTCCACTATGTTCTGTTATCTGTTTTACTAAATTAATTAGTAATATACATCAACAAAATTTATTTAATTATAAGCAAATACTATCTTGTATACGCAACCTCCTTTAAAATGCGTAAAAGCCCTCGGCGAATTCATGAATAACGAATTAGCGTATTATGTCGAATTACATTTAGAAACATTGAATAATACGCACATAATCGTAGATATGATCAGAGCGGGCACGCAACGTCGCGAAGCAATAAAGGTAATGTAGGCGAGGTATTTGCCAATATCCTTGTGGAGTGGCCCTCCCAAAATCTTGAGATTGTATTCCCCCTACATAAAAATTGTTCCGGAATAGAGATACTACCCGGATAAATATTCAATTTCACTACGGACGAAAAAGATTTGATACCTTTGGTACCTACCAGGTTTATTGGATGATAGCCTTTGGAATGGTGTGGATAATCATATTCATAGTTTTTCGACAAAATATAGACGAGTTTTTAGATAAAGCTAGTTTTGTGAGAGATATACGTAAACAAAGACGAGGTTCGATCACGAGATTATATTGGTTAGCTTTATGAATATTTTTATGTGTAACGGAAGTAAAAACACGTGGAATTGAAATGTGTGATATTCCTTGCGTTTGTTGGTATTAGATTTAATCACACATTATTTTGACTGAGTTCTTGTAGTTTAACATAGTTAAAGCCCTTGAGTGATGTTCAACAAACAGAGCAGTAATTACTATTAGTAGATATACTATATGACAGCAATGGACTCGCCCTTGCCTCGTTTAAAATAAAATCTGTGCACAACTTTTCGAGAATAGCGTGTATACAGACAGAGGAAAAGAAGAATTTAATTTAAGCTATGTAGTATGTATGTAGTGAAGCGATTATAATTATAATATTGCAAAAATAGAATACTTAAGACCATATATCGTCTTTCGTTTGAAGCTACCAAAGCCAAAGGAGATCCGAAAATCAGTAAAAATGTAGTTTATTTGTTTAAATTAGTACTTAAATATTTTTTTTATATGCAGCAGGTAGGTTTGTTTAATGGACAATACATAATAATCGATACTGTAGGGCACAATATAAATGGGAAATATCAAATGGGACAACTTGTAAGAAAGGATGTTTTTTTTATAAAACCATTATTGAAAATGCTTGTTTCTACTTTAAATATAATATTTTAAGGATATGTGTAATGAACCTCACATAAATATTTAAACTCACATAGTCAAATGACATAAGTTTCAAATTCTGCCAACAAGTATTGCTTATGCGGAACACTCAATCACTTACCTACTATTCTAGTAATTTTTGTAGAGTACTTTTAATATATGCATTACTTATTAGTGTGATATCAAATCTACAATTTGATATCACACTATACTGTTCCATTTTTTGCCTAAAAAGTGGTTAATTCTCGTTTTTTTTTGTAAAGAAATTGTATATTTCCTGAAATGTTCAGGTCTATTATTATTATTTTTATGTCAAATTTAGTCAACTGTATTAAAAAGACAATTAATTTGGTGTTCTCCGCTAGATTAGTCATAGAAATTGGAATCTCGTCAGAGGCGTATCCACTAGTCGCGACCCTCTCGATAGGCAAGGAGAGAACGACATGTAGATGAAAAGGGCAGCTGAATCTAATACAATCGGGGAAAGCGATACTCGTTCCTTGGTTAGGGTTGTCGGCAATCACTGTCTGTTTCCGGTACATTCAACAAAATGATTGCATTGTTATACATATTTTTGGTATTCTACATACACGCTGCACTGCAAGTCTAGTCATTATTATCATTAGTAACTCAAGTATTTAATATCAATATCAATATTTTCGTATATTGTTATCACAGTACATAGGATATTGTGATAAATTTTAATAACAACTCAATTAATACGAATAGCGGTTGAATTCAATTATAATTTCACCTTAAATTGAAACAATGACACTTTTATAATCATCCTATCGACGTCGAATGCCTTATTTCGTATCACACTGCGCTGATAACTGCAGAAAAGTAGTTAAAGAGAATGTAAAGTTTTATTGCGTTCCCTGATACGGAGCGCACAAAGTATCGCATTGTTAGCAACCCTAGACGCGACGGGGGCGTAGTGGGTGCGGGACGGGGCGGCCGGGTATTGAATGAGATTGCTTCTTACTTCGGCAAATGGATCACGTAGTGGATGAGATGTCACAGTGTTTTAAGATCCCAATTCGACCGATTCTCCAGATAGACGTTTGAAGGTTATTATCTCTCAGATTACATATAATAATAGCTACCTATCTAAGTTTTATTTTTCATCGACGAAATGTAGACAAGAGATCTAACTAGTACTTATCCATCTACTGACTTTTAGTCACAGAAGCTCTTATAGCTTACAGGAAAATAAAATAAGTATTGATTATTATTATGAGATATTGCATGTCAGATCTCAATCGCAAGTTAACGGCGTATGTTATTTGTTCAAGTATACATTACATAATCAAGTAGATACATTCACACTCCGTAATTGTGAAATTCCCGAGACGGGCCGCCGTGCCGCCATAGCCGCGTCGTCGGCGGTGGTGGGTGGGTGCTGAAAAACAATTTCACGCCAAATCTTAGCTTGTGTTTTCCTATTTCCTTTTTATTTATCTTTTAGTCTTTTCTTTTCTCGAGAATCAATTTCACGGATGAGTGTCGCGATGATCTCAGTTCAAAAAGCGCGAGGGTTCGAGCGTTAAGCGGTGCACGTGTGCAACCCGTCGGTCGCCGGATGCCCGGATCTCGGATGGAGGCCAGCGTCCACTCGGGTTGGCCCGCTGGACGCACCGGGGCAGGGCGGGAGGGTATACGGCTCTTCACTCGCTTCTCATTACACGGGTGACGCAAGAACGCGTCCCGATAATAAGCTTTCTGCTCGGTGCTTCTTGTGATTGGATGGGCGATGCGTGTGTTATCTGCGTATGCGGCTCACGATATATCTGACCCAATTTTCTTTTGCATGACTCTGTAAACAACTTGCTTCGTTGCCAATCTTTATCATATATTATAAAGTTTACGCTTATATATGTTTATAGAATTAATCAGATATGTAACAAATTACGTTGAATTCTGATACGAAACAATATGTAATGTTATGCATGGCGAAGTTAAGTAGTGAATAACAGTGATTGTTTTGGCACTCACCCAGATGGCAATGCGCATTTTGCTGACATGCAATAGGAGAATGAGCTGCACTAGATACTTGCTACAATATTATCTTAAATGTTTGTTCAAATGCTGATATATCTATATCCTTAGATTTGATATTTCTCATTAGCAGTTTCCTATAAAGTGAACTTTAAGTGCGTTTAAAATCAAATGTAGTGCTGACACGGGACACCTTTTAAATACTGGGTCGAGACCGAGCTCGGAGCGGGCCGCTCTGAGCCGCACGGTTCAAAATTGTCGGGCCCAGGCGCCCGGCTCCCTCGGAATTGACAATTTTACGGGCGGTTTATTTCCGGACACCGAACTTCCTTGGTCAGGCTCGCTCCCTCCGATGGCCGCCTCATCACTCCCCACAACCCCTTCGCTCGCCACTGCTTGTTGGCACAAACATGCTCTCGTCTAAAACAAACACAAATTGACACTTCGTTAACTCTCGATTCCAATGATTTACTTTTGATTACAGTCTTCGAGACGATGATCATTTATTTCTTAACTAAAGCTGCCAAACACACTTTCAAGGTGGCACATAAAATTTACATTGTATGTAAGTGTCTTAAGCGAAAGCTTCCCACTTAAAAGCTCTACAAATGCACTGAAAGCTCTTTCGCGCACTAATCCCAAACCTTTTAGCTGCAATCAAAAGCCCCGAGCGCTCGGCGCGGGGTGGGACGACGTGATGCTTGTGGAAGCGCCTAGGAATTTAATTTACATTTTTAATTAAGTTAAATTTTGTTCGAAAAGCTTTCACGGAATAGGAGTTTTCTTGATTAGAGTTCAGCTCTGCCTGAAGTTTGAGATTGATTAGTGGAGCTTTAATTGCTCTCTGCCGGTGAATAATGAATTCGATCAGTGCGGAGTCAGAAGGGAGTGTCTAACAGATTACTTTGACACTAATGGATCAAATTGTTCCTGTTTACTTTATATTCCACGAAGTCCATAAAGCTCAGTTGTACGAATATTTTTAATTTTTTTCCTGTCATTTTTATTTTATATTTGCGTGGCAATGTCCATACTTTTACCGCGTGTTCTCTGCGCTACGTTTGACGGCGGGCCCGGCCAGTACATAATTGATGTCTGGGGTGAAATGTAACGTAATGCTGCTTAATTGATCGCGTTGATAACGCAATCATAATGGAGATACCCGCTGATAGTCGCCACTACTCGCCCCACCTCTATAATGCTCAAATGGGTTTCCGCCGCGTACCCTAAATTATTGAAAATGACTTTAATGGATTTCTCTTCTCGCGAGTTACTTTTAATGCATTGGGATTGACGAAGTACATAACAAATGTGTATTTATGAACGAGAACTTCGGTATTTTATTTATTTATTACAGCTACTATATTTAACAATAAAAAATTTAATTACTAATAAAAAATCCTCAATACGAAACAGAACATTTAAATATTATTATTCTTATTTCTCTTAGCGAGGCGCTCGGTGGCGTCGTTGCGTGTGCCAGTCTAATCGAAGACGCAAGCTAAGCAACATCGACCGTAGCTACTCCATAGATGCATTTATTTATCTCGAGCTCCTTCGTGCTTCGGAGGGCACGTAAAGCGGTCGGGCCCGGCTGTTATCATTATAGATGACAGTCATTAAGCCGTCGTTAAGCCGTAAGTGGCTTTTAGGCGGCTTGAAACGACTGGCCTCCGCCAACCCGCAGTTGAGCAGCGTGGTGGAGTGTGCTCTAACCTTCAATTGAAGGGATACCCATATCCCACCAGTGGAATGTATATGGGTTTACGACGACGATTTCTCCTTGCTGCAAGTTATGTTCAATAAAACAAGGTATGTCCTGTAACGTGTGGATAGAGGACGTGGTTAGAACTGGATTAGTAATCAGCTGTTTTTGTATGAAAAATGACAAATTTTCACCTGTCGTTTCCTAGTCTTAACAATACGTATCTACGAAGAGTATACCTTGTTTCATTGTACCATGTAACTATGTATTATAAAATGAGATTAGAGTGCGGGCACTCAAAGGTTCTTTCCTATTATAAAGAAGCCTAATGGGCGCTTGTAAATCGGAAAGGGCACAAAAGAGTCGTATTATAGCTGACGTAAAAGCGAATAAATAAGAGACTTCCGCGAAGCACTCTCGGTGAGAACAAGTCGAGAGCCAGTGACGTACGATTTGACGCAGAATATTTTATCCGGGCCTGAAACGCCGCCATCCATTCCACTTATCCGGGTACTCTGTTGAATTTTTGACACGTCGACGGTGGCACTGCCCTTTTCTGTGACTGGTTTAGTGTGACAATGCCCTTTAAATTCGCATTACATGTCGAGCGTGACTTAAATCTGCGTTGACGTCTTCGGTCTGCCTCTGTTAGCCGGATTCCTAAGATAAATCGTAGATGTGCACGTGCTGTGAATCAGTTCCTTGTTATACTGTCATAAAATACAGACGTTACTCTGCACTATTTTCTCTATTCTTTTTAACCCTCTATCTCCTGATTACTTAAAATGTAAGTTTCAGTACCTTCGTGATACTCAGGATGCGAATTCCGTTCTAACAACTCTCAAAAGTGGAGTATAGAGTGCAAACTCTATACTTTCGGGCTACTTTCATGTCAAACTCCTTTAGGTATTTTGCAAGCATCTCGTCTTTGGAACACGTTACCTGATGCCATCAGAGAATCTTCCAGTAAGTCCATTAGTTCAATCATCATTGGCCTATTGGTTTTCCTTTGCGTTTCCGTGTATAATTATGTATATGTGTAGTAAGCTACTTACACCCCAAATAATTAACTTAAGTTATTCAGTTTTAAAAAACCGATTAGTGGTAAAAAATTGAAATAAATAAATAAATAAATAAATATTTCTGGACAATTTACACAGCGCCATCTAGTCCCAAATTAAGCGCAAAGCTTGTGTTATGGGTACTAGACAACTGATAAATGTACTTAAATACATTTTTTTTTTTTTGTAAATACATACTTATAATACATAGAAAACATCCTGACCAAGACAAACAGACATGTTCATGCACACAAATGTTTGTCTTGTGCGGGAATCGAACCCGCGACCTCGGAGTCAAAGTGGCCATTCCTAACCATTCGACCACCGAGCTCGTCATATTTTTCAATATTGTTCATAGTTTTAATCAGTCAATTATGTGTTCTGAGATCAAACTAATAAAAGAAAGAAGTAGGTACCGAAACGCACACACATACGAGTAGGTATATATTTCAAGATAACATAATAAATTGTCTTAATAAATTAGCAATGTACCTATCGTTATCGTAATGTTTTATTAATAAAACATCTCACTCCAATTTACTCTGATAAGGATTTATTTTAGAGTGGGAGTTGTTAAGTGGCTTCGGACCGTGAGGTGGAGGCCGAAGGCCGAGAGCCGAATGCTGCCCCACGGCGCAGCTGGCCGCCGCGCTCCGCCGCCATCGCACCCTGGCACCGCCAATCGGACCGAATCCGGCGCAATCCATATTAGATTTGCCGGCTCTCTCATATCCATTCTGAGATGTTCATATTTTATTGGGGCCAATAAAACGGATTCATGAATATGAGAAATGCATAACGAATACCGTATTTATGGATGAAGGCGCGCTCGCTTCGCCGCGGATATGTCGCGGGTAATTTGATAGCCGCCTTTGTAACAGGTGCTGATGGGAATTTCGATGTGGTTATAAAATTTTTTTTATTCCGCTTGAGTTTGATAGCATATTCTGTTTTTATTTTATATGTATTTTTATTTCAACGAATGGCATTGCATCTAAATGTTTTATGAAACGAAACTGTAAAATTATGAATGTTTGATCATTATGTGCTGTTGTATTGTCTGGTTCTATATGGACGTGTTCTGGGCAATGATAGCAGGAATTATTATAAAAATGAAATTGGAGCCTATCCTATTAAACGACCTATTCTTGTATATATACCCATTTACATAATGTAAATATGTATAAGGTCATTTTACACCAAGCGCATATTTTAAGGGCGAGTACAATTGACTAAGGAAAGTAAGTACGATCTAAGCATTTAGAAGTAAACAAATACGCTAGAAAACTTTCTGTTCGTTTCAAACAAAAAAAAGCAATAGATTTTATGATCATGCTATACGTATGCTATAATAAGCTGGCGGTTTCTTTGGTGGTATTGTTTTGACATTTTCCTATTAAGTTTGACATTTAGTTCTGTTGTGTTCGCGATGTTCATGTACATCATGTTAGTTTTCATATTAATGTAATAATCGATTTTATATAGTAAAGTAGCGCGAAAAAAAAAAATTGCGTGAAATAAAATCTTATGAATTCTTCATCCTACCCTATTAATATTTGCACTTGATGTAAAGTGATTTTATTTACACCACGGAGATTTCACAAACACTAGCGATTTCAATGAAATTTTAAATATAGATGTTTACGAGGACGAGAAATCGATCTAGCTAGCACTCAGGCAAAATTAGTCTTCTATTAAAAACGCCAAGGAAAGCTATCCAGTTATCCAGAAAGTTATCCAGGTACTGTGTAATAATTCTTGATTATTTTGATAACGTAGAGTGAGAAACTAAATCTTTGATCGCGAGTTTATTTCAAAAAGCATAACAAAATCAAACTTGATACACAAATTATGTCCATCGAGTTTAAATATTTATGAAATTTATTAATAAAAACGTAGAAATAAATAAGATTGCGCACGCGTCGTCGGCGCCAGCTCCGATAAATCGCCGCGATGGAAATGAATAACCAGAGATAGATTGCCATATCACGAATACGGCTTTAATAAATAGACTGCTTCCGACCTTTGAGGGTTCGTTTACTTTATTTATGAGTTTACATCACTTCTGTGGTTTCTTGCACTAAATGTTAGCGCACGTATGAAGTTACTAAGAATATATACCGAGGCTGAAACACTGCACGATTCAAATCTCTATATCCAACACTAAATTGTGCACTGATATAATTGTTTGTTTGTTTGTAAAACTTTATTGTACAAAGACATAAAATTAGAAGTACAGAATATTATGAACAATAGCGGACTTATCCCAGAAAGGATGTCTTCCAGTCATAGAATGCTTGAAAGTGAACTATTTAGGTCAGGGCTAGGTACATTAATTACAATAGATACAGAAGAAGTTATTACAAACATACACATAACGTAGGTAAATACAATTAATTCAGGTGTCGGAAACATCACTGAAGGGCGTTGTTATCTGGCTCTTGAAAGAATAATTCTTAATTATTTTCATATTCATAGTTTAATTCATAATTTAGAAGTTATATTGGAGAACTATTTCATAATATCAAGCGATCGTTGCCAAAGTTTATTAGACATATGACTCAAGGGAGGCATATATCATAGCCTATATTTCAGCAATTCGCCTATTATATAATGTCAGCCGACCGACGTCTCTTGGCTTAAATTAAAAAATTAACGTGTTATGCTGATATAAATATAATTTTATTATAAGAGGTACATCTTACTTACTATTTTTGTGGTTTGTTTCTCCTATGTGTATTTTAATTTGAACTATGAAGAATTCGGGTATTTTTGTTTATATATCTAACATATAATTTTGCCTACAGCGGCTAAAATAGGCCAAATCTTAAATTGGCAATGCAATAAAAAAAAAATTGCTGTTCATATTCTTATTACGTACGGAAAAACTGCTGTCAATTCACATAACAAGTTTCGTTCTAATGACAAAACTATATTTATGTGTAATTATATTTTCAGGTACATTCAAATAAACTTAATCATGTAAAGGAAAGTTGATTAAGACACAATCTAAATTTAAAATACGCAAAATCAACCCACAAGGGTTATTAATGCCTCCCTCAAGTTTCAATTTACAGCTTTGCATGGACGTCTCAACCTTCAAGGGATACCGTCTGATAGTGTGTTTGTTATTCGCGTTACATTTGATATTCGACTCTAGGGGCATGTTCTGAAGACGGAAAATCATAGCAAATGGTTCAAGAATAACGTTGAGATAGTAAACCAGATCTTATTGTTAGCGTGGTAGGGTATATTCTAGTCTGTATTTTTGGCTTGGTTGTTGCCGTTTGACGGCAGTTTGTCGGAGTAATAAGGTCTCGCGCGGAGTGGACGTAAGGAGAGGATATCGTTTATTCTAATGAGGTTTCGCTACGAGACGCGTGCTGCTCGTGTCCGCCGCTCTCGGTGTATTGCCTTCCAGATAGAATTCTTTAACAATAAAAATCGCTGAAATCTGCATGATACAATGGATGTATGTATTTCAACCCATTATGTATGCATTGACATATATTTGTCTGTTCCATTTTTAGTAATAATAGCTCAATATAAGATATGTTTTGAAGGAGGGAAGTGAATCTATATAATCAATAATTTTAAATTAATAAGGTAAGAAGTCTACGAAAACGGATAAAGACTTAAATGATAGTATATTTTGCGTGGACTTCTAAGTCAACAACGAATGAAAGACAGACAACTTTTCCACACAACACACAACACTACAAAAAGGATTCTTTTTTTAAGTATGTAAAAATATTCGTGACTCATTGGTCTCTTACCAATATCGTCGACAACCCTTATTCATCGCGCTTCTGGGACGGACCTTCCCTCAATCGGAGAGGTTTGGAACTCCACCAGTATTTTCAAGCCACCTAATGGCCACTGACTTTTATTTTTATACTACGTCGGGTGGCAGACAAGATTACGGCCCGCCTGATGTGAAGCGGTTACCGTAACCGTATTAACGCTCGCAACATAATATATCACTTGCGCGTCGTCACCCCCGCTGCCAACGCAGCATCTCCTTCTTTTCTGGTGACCTTACTCACTCGCAGGAACACAACAACCTTCAAGGGAATTGTTATTTGGCTGCGGTATTCTGTGAGGTGGAGGTACATTCCCTAGTCGGGTAGCTTACAATTACGCTCCCTACCTCTCTTTTCGCCAGAGCTTCGTTTGTCAGTCAGCATGGTGCACCACGTGCAGGTGGCTTTGGTTCAAAGATGTTGATAAACTACTTACACCCCAATTGGCTTGACGGCTGTCATCTAATGCCAATAGCCTGGACCGATGGCTTAACGTGGAGCATGGAGGAGCTCCAGATAAATAAATCTATCCATGGATAGGCTGTGATCGACGTTGCCTAACTTGCGTGTTCGATTAAACTGACACGCGCATGGACAAGTTCTCACCAATATAAAATATTGAATTATAGTAAATTATATTCAACTATTTGAATAAAATATCAGTAAGTACTTTATAAAAATAGAAATGAATCTTTCACATGCTTTATGTTTACATGTCGAAAATTATAACTGCCTAAGCATGCAAATGTGGATATTATAAAAGCAAATACTAATTATAATATGTGAATTTGCATCTGCATAATTGAATCTTTGAAGGTTATACTCTGCGGGAGATTTCTGGCTAGACGAGATATCTATGTGAAATTTATGCATACCCATTCATGTTTCGTAAACATTTTCATCAAATTTATTTATTTATTTATTTAAACTTTATTTACCACAATTTAAGGGTACATAGGCGGTCTTAATGCTAATAGCATTCTCTACCAGACAACCTTCGGGAAGAGCAGATATACACGAATGCGGCATACAAAAATAAATTAACAACGATATTATATATACATACATACACATTACATAAATAACAAAATATATAATATATATAAAATTATATACATACATAAACATATGAATATGAGGATGATTCATAGTTTTGGCAAATTGTCCAAGAGGTACGCATGAACTTTTTTTTTTAAATTAAATTTATTCACGATTCTTCTGAGGCTATCAGGTAGTGCATTCCAGAGTCGTGAAGCTTGTAAGGTGAAGGAGTTTGACATAAAGCCAGTACGAAAAAGTGGGGTAGAGAGCTCATTTTAACTCAATTTACTCATATATCTATTGAATATTCCAACTTATTTTAACCACATTTCAAATTTGTTCATATATTTGGACAGACTTTGATACCTATGCTGTTTTATGTGAAACAATTTATGATATACATTTCATTATAATCTATATAATACTTATACGTATAAAAATTAATCGCTATTTGACGAGCTTGGTGGTCGAATGGTTAGCAATGGCCACTTTGACTCCGAGGTCGCGGGTTCGATCCCCGCATATGACAAACATTTGTGTGCATGAACATGTCTGTTTGTATGGGCGTTTTCTATGTATTATATGTATATATTTACAAAAAAAATATTTAAGTATTATACCAGTTATCTAGTACCCATAGTACAAGCTTTTCGCTTAATTTGGGACTAGATGGCGCTGTGTAAATTGTCCAGGAATATTTATTTATTATTTATTTCCCTTGGTCACGGCATCACACATGAACGGCTGGACCGATTTCGCTATTTCTTTTTATGTTGTATTTGTTATTGTCAGGAGAAGGTTCTTAACAAAGTAAAAAAAAATAGAAATTTGCGTGGAAAATTAGAAAATTTAAGAAAACTGAACGCCATATAATTTTTTCTAATTAAAGTTTTTGTTTTTGACAGAACTCATTTGATAGATTGCGCGAAACCAATTCGAATTCAATGTTCATTGTTAAGAAGACAGGACAATGTCTGTCAGGTCAGCTAGTTTGATATATAATAATTCTATCCTATTCGAGAAATATTTTCTAATCGAAATACTATACTAAAAATATGTTGAGTTTAAAATACAAATATTCTTTTCCAGAACTATCGAACTTATTCTTTTGAGATCCAGTGTTTAAAAAAACAACGGGAAGAACATACCTACCTATGTCAGTGTTTAATTTCTGTGCTTATTTTAAGGGTTATAAATATGATTTCTTTAAAAAATATTTCGGACATACCTACTTTAATCAGCGCCATATCTTAATTAAATAACTGTTAAACATAGGTAGGTACTTAAATATTTTTTTCTGGATTTTTTTATATGAGAGGGGGGGGGGGGGGGGGGGGGGGGCAAGCGAGCACTTGGGTCACCGGTGGAAAGCAATCGTCACCGCCCATGGAGATCAACAACACTAAGGGACTACATTTATCTTCTGCTGTTAAAAGAAAAAAATCTTGTACCAAATGTATACTGTACGTATTATAATTAATACGTAATTATATTAATATGTGCTACGACGATATCGCAAATGGTTAAAACGATTTCTATAAATCATACATATTTTATGTTGCATGCATATGTTAGATGTGCATCAACATAAAATATGTATGATTGTGTCTGTGAGGCCAGCCAGCCAGCCCTCAGTGTTGAGTTGTTAACCATTCGACGAATGGCTTACATGTAATTGCTATACTAATATGCACATTTGCAATATATAATTTGTGTTGTTCCAGTGTCCTCCTTGGTTGGTGTGATGCGTGAGTGACATCCTATACGTCACCATGATTCGAGATCCCCCGGCCATGCATAAACCTGACACGGTGAACAGTAAGTACACCTAATATTACATACAATACATAGTATAGTGAGATTTGTAACCTCCATTTATGAAGAGTGTCATTAAGGCACAATAAATGAATTAACAAATAATAGTAGGTTTTCTACATATAGTGTACCATTTTCACACAAGCACAGTATAAGTAACGGTACAATTGTACAGTATGGCCACTCTCCGCCCCTCTCTCGTATCAACCTCACCTCCCTCTGAGAAGAATCTGGAATAGTTTGTATGGCGCCGCACGCACACACGCTTATTCATGCTCAGCGCAAATGTCATTGTTTACCGACGCAATATTTGTATGGAGTGTCTGGGGTGCGACACAATTGAGTTATTTGTACGCAGTTGCTACTTGAGATCGGCCATACCGCAGGTAGCCAGAATCAATGAGCATCTACTCTCATCTAATTAGAAGAATATTTGTGCTATGTAAAAATTAAGGAGTTGTATCACATAGTAGATCTAAATATATTGAGGCATTTCAATCATAATTTATCATATGTGTATTACCTACGTATTGTTATACTTACGTAATCTATACTTATATAAGGTCATTTTACATCAAGCCCAAATATTTTAAGGGCAAGTACAATTATGTAAAGAAAGTACAATTTAAGCCTTTAGAAGTAAAAAATACACTAGATAACTTTCTGTTAATTTCAAACAAAAGAAGATTTTATGAACGTGCTATACTTCTTGTGGCTTCTTTGACGTTATTATTTTGACACTTTCGCGTTCAGTTTGACGTTTTGTTCGGTAGAGTCCGTGATGTTCATACTACATGTACAGCTTGACAGTTTTTAAATTTTTCATATTAATGTAATAATACTCGTTGTTATCTTGTAAAGTAGCGTGTAATATAATATACATTGCGTGAAATAAATTCTTATGTATTCTTCTTTCTACCCTATTAATGTTTGCACTTGATGTAAAATGAGCTTGTATAGGTAGGTATATTGAAGATTTTTACCTACTAGGCATCTACATCTACAAATCCACGAATTGATACGCTCAGTGGCGGACTAAGGCTAAAGCGCCCTAGGCAACATTGTATTTTCGGTCCTACTAAAGAAGTTCTCACTTCCAAAATAAAAATTTAAAACCTAACTGTCGAGCCACAAAAATAACGGGCCCTAGGCAAGTGCCTGGATTGCACGACATAATTATGTGAAACTTACTGGGTTAAAAATCCTTCTGACCTTTGTTAAAAATACACACCTATATGGGTCAGGAGTATTTAGGCAATCACGTCAAGTTAACAATAACAAATCTATGTCATATATGAAATTATAATATAAAAAAAATGTAAGCAAGTGAACGTTTTCGTTTTGCTGACGTAAATTTTTCATAATATTAGGACAAACAGGTCGCGAATAAAACGCGGGAAGGGTTGTGCCATAAACCGCCCAGCAGCGTCCGTCGCGATATTAAAAAGGGGACGAACGATATTGCAATATCACATTTATGCGAAATGTCCGACACCCAGATCGTATTGATAAAAATAAGCGATTTTTTATTGTGCCCCACAATATTGTCCAAGGAGCACGTTTTTCTACTGCGTCGCTGATTGTAGTTTTAATCTTTGCTGGGATCTTGGGGTTGCTGTGATTTCGTACTCAAAATGCTGTAATCAACTGCGTACGAAACCTAGCGTTATCATCCTGGTGCGTGATAAAATTGATAAACTAATAAAATATTGCGAAAATCATATAAATAAAGAGAAATTCTGTAATATTATTCTTTTAGTAATAAATATGTATTCTAGATTTTAAGTTAGATAAGTTTAAGAAGCACTCAGTAAAAATAAACATAAAGATGCCCTTCATTGAAGTGGAGAATATAAAGCGAAGGAGTCTTAACGAAAATTTGGAGATACTTTCGATGCGGTCATGATATAAACTAGTTAAAAATTTTAAAAAAATGTTAAAAGCGGAGAATCCTGCTGCGCAAGAGTAGGGTCTCCCATGGCGGTATGGTGCAGTTGCCCGCCTGATGTTAGTTAGTATGGTGCAGTTCTCCGCTTGAAGTTAGTTATACTCAAAAAGGTTTAAGTCTTTAGTTCGACATTATACACATTGCTGAGTGTATAGCCATAGTATAAGTAATAGTGCTATGTAGTATACCGCTCCATTCATCGTATGATGCACAGCTTGAACTCTTAACAAGGACCTTATAAAATAATCCATAGTAAGGAGCCATGTCTATGTGCCGTATATAATCGTTGGCAACGCTGGTTAAAGACCTAGAAAGACTAGACTTAGAAAAGAAAATCCGTCACAATTTCGCCGCCTGTCCGAGTTGTATTTGACGCTCTCGTCAACCTTTGTTGAAGTTGGACATACATAATCTAGTCATCTAACTGAACTGTTTGTCCCAAGTAGTTATTTTCCAATAACTTCCGGAATTTTGAAAATTAAAAATTTATTACAGTTTCGGTAAATTTATTTATTTATTTTTAAAGTTTCTTATTTACAAAAGGATTGGTATTTATTTAGTTTGTAGTACGTTCACAAAAAAAATACATTACTTTTATTTGCACATTTACATACGAATTTTTTTCATATACCTACACCAAATTTTCGCTTGAGACTTTTAACGTATCCCTGTATATCATAGGAATATTTAAAAAAAAAACCCTTCTTGATTTGAATCTCAACACACTACAAAGGAGCACGTCTAACAAATTTTACGTTTAATGATTAGAGTCAGTCAGTGGCTCGGAACATTTATTTTTGTATATAAATAATATTAATTATCTTTCCACCTCTTACCAAACCATAAAAATATTATTTATTATTACCAATTACCAAACGTTCGTTATAATAAGTTTAAATGCGTTAGTTCAATAAAACATACACATACATACATAGGCATAATAAGAATGTTTATTCAACATCGCATTTATGAATTTGAAGGATTCGTCCATATAACTATATCGTCGTTTCCGATACTCATATTTTTATCCATAAGATCATTTCAATTTCAGTAGAAAAATAACTCAACAAATTCATATGAGCATCGAATGCAGTAAGAGCAGCGGCGGAAAATTGCAGGGACAGTGCGGCACGGCTTGGCAGTGGCGGCGGCAGCGCAGCGTGGCGAGGCGTTGTGAGCGCGGCGCTCGCGGCTCTGGGCGGCCCTGATAAAATTTATGGGCACTTCCCCTTTAAAACAATATTGAGGGCTCAGTTGGGATTTATGTCTCGCCGCTGCTGCAGCGACTCAATTTATTCTTCAATTTTTCATACAATAACTCACACACGTATTACGAGTGATGGATGAAAAGGACTAACTTTCGGGCTTTAATAAGAGCCTCCAGATGCGAATCTCCAAATTGGCTGAAGTTTATTGCCCACTTATGTCAGGCTTAAGTTTCGCCCGGAGCCTTTCTCTGAGAAAATAATTTATGACGTAGATTGTCTCGACTTTGTACACGTTTGATTGTCGTTTGGGGATACAATGTATCATGGATGCCAGTAGCGGTTACAATAGAGATGCTCTACTTTTGTTATGGTTTCAAATTGCTCCACGTGAACCTCTAATTAAGGAGATGAAAACAAAATTTCTGTACATTTGTATTTTCTATATGAAAATATAAATTACGGTAATCATACTTAGCCAACGATGAAATCAAACCAAGTAAATGAAATAAGTGTACCTTTGTTACGTAGTGTTGTGCAACAAGACTAGGTGTACAATCGAAAAATGTGATTATAACATTTAATTCATTTGCAATAATTATGATAAAGATTTTCTCCAATCATGAAGCATTTTAAAAAAATATAAATAGTTGATACCGTTGATGCTTGGCAATGTCTGAATCTCAATGATGTTATTTAGTAAAACCGTGCAAGTTTTTTGATAAATTAGTGAGTTAGATCAAAGTTTGGACCACGTGAAATATTACCGATTATATTTAGCGACTGTGGTACAGCACTAGCGCGGTCGCGATCGTAAATGGGTATTGGACGGGCGAGCCGAGAGTCGAATACAAACGAGCAATACTCTGATTAAAATATAAGAAATACACACCAATCTTCAAAGCGCCTCACTGTGTGCTGTATATTTCTGGTGGCACATAATAAATTACATTTTTAGTAAGTGGCCGATAAGATATTTTGTTGTTCTATCTGTTATTTAGGGGTATAAGTAGCTCTCTACGATCTTAGAGCCAAAGCGAATCTCACCTGCTCGTGGTGCACCCTGCCGACTAGGGAAAACGGCTCTGGCGAAAGAGAGGAATTGTACAGCTATCTGTAAGCTGCCCTGGCTGGGGAAGTACCTCCACCTCACAGAATACCCCAGCCAAATAACAATTACCTTGTTGTTGTCTTTCTTAGTAAGTGAGTGAGGTCACGAGAAAGAAAGGAGTTATCGCGTTGCAGCGGTAGTTGCGGCGCGCGAGCGATATTTTATATTACGAGCTTTAATATGGCAACGGTAACCGCTTCACTCCTGGCGGGCCGTATGCTTGTCTGCCACCCGACATAGTATAAAAATATTACAAGCAAGGATTTTATTGTATACAATCACTCATGGTAAACTTGTAACCCCTCTATCACTGATTTAGTGCGCCTCGGTAGCCGGTGCGTTTTCAATGTTTAATTTTTGTTTACATAAATAATTATTTACAGCATGGTATTTTTTTTTTTTGTTAAGTAGCAAACAAGCATACGGGAGCATAGGTTACAACCTACGCATCTCACCCCCAAGACCTCAATAGATTTCTCTTGTAATGTATTACAAGAGAAATCTATTGAGGTCTTGGGGGTGAGATTTATAAATAAAGCATATAATGAGATTTATAAATATAGACACGAAAATTAATATGAGATACGGGTTTCAAATAATTTCCTATCAAATCTAACGTTTTAATTACTGTAAACTCTTTTCTAAGAAATCGTTTACCACTGCCATTAGGCTTAATTCTAAAATTAATTTAAACTTTCGCAAGGTTGAGTCGGAAAGCGAGCACCGGCGTAAAGGCAATATCAATTTCATAATTTTAATTAAAAAAAAACTAACTTCTCTGATGACAAAGTCTCGTACTTTTTTAATAACGGAAATGTTAACGATGGTAGGCTTAGGTGGGGAGAGAGGGTGTGTTATAGGGCGCGCCGTACATAGGTCAGCTGGAATTTTAATAAGCTCGGTTGCCTCCGACACTGTTCAAGTTGTCATAATAACCATCACGCTTTTTTATGTCATTCTACTGCTAAACTGTCGGGAATAATTTTAAGGCTCCTTACAAACACTAATGGCCGAACTGTATGAGAATAATATATATTGAATATGATTTTGTTCAGCAAAAGATATCTGCTCGTGGATATGGCTCTGACATCACGCCTATTGTAGAATAAATGCTCTTAAGTATTGTTGGGTTTCAGTGATACCCTCTTTTAGTATTACTCGGGTATAAAAGAATTTGTTGTGATATTTTCTTTCCATAAACAAAGGGTACTATTTTTCCGAGGTGTGGACATAATATGGATGAAAAAATTATTATAATATACACACTAGATTGAGAAGCTCGATGACGTCGTTGCGCGTGTCAGTCTGATCGAACATGCAAATTAACAACGTCGATTTTAGCCGGTCCATGGATGGGTTTCTTTATCCCGACCTTGTCCTGCTTCCTTGAGGTGGCTTGAAAACCTCCTGACTACTGAACCATTGACTTCCGCCAACCCGCAGTTGAGCAGCGTGGTGCAGTGTGCTCTAAACACTAACGAATAAAGGTCGACAACGCTAATATTTTTTCAGTTTATGAGTTACAAAAAAACTAACGAAGTTACCTAAAAATAAAACAATGTATACTACAGTTTCTTTTTAGCTACTTTTTAACCGACTCTTTAACAAAAAATACATTTTAACAAAAAAGGAGAAGGTTCTCAATTCGGCTGTAATTTTTTTTTAATGTTTGTTACTTATTTACTCCATGATTTATAAATCAATTTGAAAAAAAAAATTTTCATTTGAAAGGGTATGCTTTCAGATCATCATCAGCCTGTATCTACATACATAAATGTAGAGTAATATTTGAGACGATCTTTTTTTGTTAAAATTATTTTTATTCAACTGTCAATAGCGTTACAGCAAACGCTCTCAACGGGTCCACTAGGCACTCAAACAAAAATATATTATTCACTAAATAAAAATATTCATAATAAAAATACCAAACCACGCGCAAAAGGTTAGAAGCTTTCGAAATGTGGACACCCACATTGAAGAATACTGTAAACATCGTGGACGGATCGAGTCAAAAACGAAATTGTTTTGCGGAGATTGCACAAAAACTTCTAACTGATGAAGACGATTAGAATCAGGAAGCTGGAATATCAAATACGAATCACTTCCTAGAGCTTAGAATCCAGGAAAGGATACAGGGTCGTAGACCTGGCCGAACGTCTTGAGCTGAGCAAGACGCACATCCTGGCTTCGAAATCTTAGAGATCGGGCTAAGTATGAGAACAGATCCTTATTAAAGGCAACCGTCCCGAAAGTCAAATAGCTTCAATGATCGCTAACCATTGTTATGAGATAGCACCAGAAGAAGAAGAACAATAAAAATAGTTAGGTACTGAAGATTCTAAATATTAAACTTCAGAATACAATGTAAAATATATACTAAAAGTTTGAATGGAAGAGGCTCCTTATTAGGTATTTTATTAGATCATGCTTGACAGTCAGAATGCGATTAAACAATACAATATACTTTCTTGCACCAATATAAAAATTTACAAAAAAGTAAATGTACAGAATTAGAGTTAAGTCCTTACCGCGATGCATTATTTCCAGACAACCTCATTGTAGATGAAAAGTGAAAAAAAAAAAAGCAAATTGTTACAACAATATTGTAGATGTAAGATGAAAAAAAAAGCAAAAAGGATAGATGGCACAGTGTAACCAAAACAAATGCAATAATAAGCTATCGAGAAAAAGGTTTCACAAATAAAATGGTACTTTATTTACTCGTAAATAAAGATATTACATCTTTATTGAAATTAAATAATAAACTTGACAGATCTAAACGAAGGTTATTCCCTGCAAACACCCTGTTTAATTTTTACATTTGGGTCGCTATTAATGCAAAACCCGCATTTGGTTAAATCTAATTACGCCCGCATAATGGATATCGCAACATCGCAATCAGCTCCATTGTTTAATGAGTGACCGACTACTAAAACTAAATAAATTGTATGAGCATTTAGAACAGCTGCAACCGCAATCATTATACAAATCCATTAGTATACCATTTTAAAATATTTCGTACACATAAGTTTTATTTTCGTAATAAATTTCTTCACGTTTTAAATTTATGCTAAAATATTTCTGTGAATCGTATAATCAAAGTGCTATTTTATTTCCTTATTATGTATCTAAGACGTTTTAACAATCCATTTATAACTTTCTATACTTTAGGATTTTCCACATTTATTGTTACGAAATTTGGTTTATTTTTTTACACAACAAACTTATTTTTTTTATATACGGGTGGCAGACAAGCATACGGCTTGCCTAATGTGAAGCGGTTACACAGCTTATAAACATGGCTCGCTTCTGAGCCATTTTTATAAGCTGTTTTCAAGGGTCATTACGAACCGTCTCGAGCGCAGGCTTGATGACTTCCAGCCTTCCGAACAAGCCGGTTTCCGAAGAGGCTTCAGTACCATAGACCACATCCACACGCTGCGGCAGGTTATACAGAAGACCGAAGAGTATAACTTGCCACTTTGCTTAGCGTTTGTGGACTATGAGAAAGCCTTTGATTTGGTCGAGACATGGGCTGTGCTTGAGTCTCTCCAGCGATGCCGTATTGACTATCGGTATATCGAAGTGTTGAAGTGTTTGTATAATAACGCCACTATGTCGATCCGAGTACAGGAACAGAGCTCGAAGGCGATCCCTTTGAAAAGAGGTATTAAGGAGTAGAGGACTGTATGATTACGGAATGGAAACACGTAGATATATGTACAGTAAGAGAACGAGTTTAATACGTTAATATTACTTGCTAGCACAAATGGAGCAGACACTATGAATACATGGAAACCGTAACTAAGTAAAACAATTTAAAAAATATGTCAAATACAAAATAATATTATTTATAAAAGGATTCTATCCAGCCAGTCGCCAACATCCTGGACCCCTGTGTGTCACACTAGCTGTTGGTGGCGACTGGCGGGGGCTCAGCATCAGCCTCAATTAAAATAAGCTTCCGGAGTGGTCGGCGCAGCGTGCCGCTTCTAGTGCGGACGTCCACTACGCGGACCGCTCCGTCAGGACCTCTGTAGGTCTTAACTACTCTCCCTAACGGCCATAAACCGCGAGGCAGAGTAGGGTCAGCGATAAGCACCACATCACCCTCGCTTAATGTCGACACGTTTCGTGAATAGCCTCTTGGTCGGAGCGTTGGTAGGTATTCGTGTAGCCATCGTGCCCAAAAATGATCGGCGAGGCGTAATACTCTCCTCCAGTTACATCTACGTGTTAAATCTGCATCGGTTAGTGAGCATGTCCACGGTGCTACTGATGAAGTCCCTAAAATGAAGTGAAATGGCGTCAATGCTTCAGGTACATCTGCTGAAGATGGTATGTACGTGAGTGGTCGTGAATTGACTATTGCTTCGGCCTCTATCAAAAACGTCATTAGTACATCTTCTTTTAATTTTTCATGAAGACATGATCTTAATGCTTTTTTTACACATCGCACAAGTCTCTCCCAGGCTCCTCCCATGAAAGGGGATGCAGGTGGAATGAAGCGCCATTCAATTTTGTGATTTGTAGCGAATTCTTCGACTGACTCGTCATGTAAAGATCGAAGTTCACGCGATGCGCCGACGAAATTAGTGCCATTGTCTGAGAATATGGTAGATGGAGAACCTCGGCGTGCAATGAAACGTCTTAAAGACATTATAGCGGCGTCAGATGACAGAGATGTGACTATTTCTAGATGAAGGGCTCTCGTGACCAAACACGTATAAAGAGCAACGTAGCGTTTCTCGTGGCGTCTAAGCACGGAGATTAGTATTGGGCCAAAGTAATCTAGGCCTACGTGAGTAAACGGTCTTTTGTGGTGGTCTAATCTTTCTAGAGGTAAATCGCCGGTCTGTGGCGTAATTGTTTGGCCTTTCCATCTTCGGCACCTAGTGCAAGCCCTCGCTACGCTGCGGATTGCGCTTCTTGCTTTTATTATCCAATATTTTTGTCGCAATTCGTTTAGGACAAGCTCGTTGAAACAGTGGGCTGCTTGAACATGGTGATGATGGATCAACAAACGTGTTATATGGTGGTGTCCATCCAAAATTATAGATGATTTGGCGTTTTCAGTGACTCCTGGAGCAGATTTAATTCGTGTATCTAGGCGAAGCAAATTGTTGTTGTCGAGTACTGGTGCAAGTGCTGCTATACGACTTTTATTGGGCACGGGCTGCGTAGCTCGAAGGGCTTTCAGTTCTTCAGGAAAGCTGTCCATCTGAGCTTGTTGTAGAAGCATCGTTTCGGCTTGTATCATGTCTGACGCACGAAGCTGCGAGGAGGATGTGGCGCCATCTGTATACAATTTAGAATTTTGTGTTATAGGCCGAGATAGTTTTAATCGAAAGATTCGCGCACCCCGGAGAATCTGGGCCGTTGTGCGTAGCAAACGCAACCATGAACTAAATCGCGTCGGATTTGGTACCGGAAGATCTGGAAATGGGACGTGAACGAGCAGTCCCACAAGTTCCGTCTTTATTTCGGAATCTGGTGAGGTCTCATTCATGTCAATTATTTGCTCGGTCGGCCAACTACATAGTGGCTCTAACAGAAACTGTGGTCCACAAAACCATCTATGAGACGGAGTCAAATGCAGTTTTTTTGGTTTTGTTGCATCATCAGCAACGTTGAGAGAGGTAGGGAGCCACCTCCAATTGGACGGGTTAGTGGTCTCCAATATCTCTCCCAACCTATGAGCTACAAAAGGTTTAAATTTCCGCGCATCACTCCGTATCCACTTTAGTACGGTGGTTGAGTCCGTCCAAAAAGTGGTTGCGGAGGGCTTAAGACGATGAGCAAGTAAAATAGTTTGTGCGAACCGCGAAGCAATAAGTGCCGCTTGTAGCTCCAAGCGGGGAATAGATAGAGGCTTCAGTGGAGCAACTCGTGCTTTACTTCCTATAAGAGATGTGGATACAAAGCCATTATCGTAACTAAAACGCCAATATGCTACACAGGCATACGCTTGCTCACCGCCGTCAGCTATTAAATGTAGTTGAATATCCGCGGGATCGGACTTGCTTAAGTAGCAACGCGGAATTTTAATATTGGCGGCATTCTGTAATTGAGTAAACCATTCATTACATTCAATAAGATAGTTATTTGTTATTGGTGTATCCCAGTCAATACCCGCCCGCCATAATTTCTGAATTAAAATTCTTCCCCAAATAATTACGGGCATTAGTAGACCTAGTGGGTCATACACTTTCATCACACTTGATAATAAACTTCGTTTAGTTATCATACTGGAGGATATATCGGGTCCTGGGCGGAATCGCAAGGAGTCTTCCGATGGATTCCATTTGATTCCTAGTACTCCAACCTCACTATTATGTGGTAGACAAACGTCTGAACTCGCATTGCTTCTGAGTTCTTTAGGGACAAGGGTAAGTGCCTCAGGGAAGTTTGAAGTCCAAGCTCGCATTTCAAAACCGCATGATTTGTGAACTGTTACTATATCGGCGGCTAGCTGTGCGGCGTCAGCAACGTTAGGGTGGCTGCCCAGATAGTCGTCCATATAGTGATCCTCAAGAATCGCTTTACATGCGGTAGGACACCTCACCTCAAACTCTTTAGCGTTCTTGTTTTTTACATGCATCGCGATAAATGGACTGCATATCGCACCAAAAATTAAACAGGTCATACGATACTCCATAATGTCGCCGTCTTTGTTGCGCCAGAGAAAACGTTGAGCATCTCTGTCTCTCGGTGCTACTTTCACTTGAGGAAACATTTCCCTGATGTCTGCATTCAGAGCTACGACACCTTCCTCGAAGGACCAAATATTAAGGAGTAGAGGACTGTATGATTACGGAATGGAAACACGTAGATATATGTACAGTAAGAGAACGAGTTTAATACGTTAATATTACTTGCTAGCACAAATGGAGCAGACACTATGAATACATGGAAACCGTAACTAAGTAAAACAATTTAAAAAATATGTCAAATACAAAATAATATTATTTATAAAAGGATTCTATCCAGCCAGTCGCCAACAAGAGGCGTAAGACAGGGAGACGTGATATCTCCGAAACTGTTTACGGCCACTTTGGAGAACGCCTTCAAGCTCCTGGAATGGAAAGGATTCGGCATCAATGTTAACGGCGAATACACCACTCACCTTCGGTTTGCCGACGATATCGTAGTCATGGCAAATTCAATGGAAGATCTCAGCACGATGCTCGAAGGCCTCAATCAAGATTCTCAACAAGTGGGTCTTAAAATGAACATGGACAAGACGAAGGTAATGTGTAATGCCCATGTTGTACGCACTCCAATATCTGTTGAGAGCTCGGTTCTTGAAGTTGTTGACTCGTACGTCTACCTAGGACAAGTAGTCCAGTTAGGTAGGTCCAACTTCAAGAAAGAGGTCTGTCGCCGAATCCAACTCGGCTGGGCAGCGTTCGGAAAATTGCGTGATGTCTTCTCGTCCGACATACCGCAGTGCCTCAAGTCGAAAGTCTTCGACCAGTGTGTGTTACCAGTGATGACTTACGGCACTGAAACGTGGTCCCTCACTATGGGCCTTATGAACAAGCTCAAAGTAGCCCAACGAGCTATGGAGAGGGCTATGTTCGGAGTCTCTCTGCGAGATCGAATCAGAATTGAGGAGATCCGTAGAAGAACCGAGGTTACCGACATAGCCCAACGGATTAGCAAGTTGAAGTGGCAGTGGGCAGGGGACATAGCACGGAGGACGGATGACCGATGGGGTCGAAAGGTTCTCGAGTGGAGACCACGTACCGGCAAGCGCAGCGTAGGACGTCCACCCACAAGGTGGACAGACGACCTCATTAAGACCGTAGGATCGCGCTGGATGCAAGCCGCTTCCAACCGGTCTTATTGGAGATCTAGAGGGGAGGCCTATGTCCAGCAGTGGACTTTCAATGGCTGAGATGATGATGATGATGAATGTGAAGCGGTTACCGTAGCGACATAAACGTTCACAACATGAAATGATCTTATGCACTAAATATTATAATATCATTAACAATTTATCACTAATTGTTTAAAAAGCCGCCGTAAATAAAAGTAAAGACAAACATTTTTTATCTCTGTTTTAATATCATACTATGTCTTTTTCTCACATCGCAATTATATATATTTGACACACTCATGCACAGCGATACGGCAATTCTGTTTACTCTCGCGTTCATTATGACACTCCTATTATTCTAATAGTGCCCGCGAAAAAAATTTAAGATAATAACAATGTTTGAATTTTGCTGTCGGATTTTTAGTTTCGATTAAAATATTTTTTTGTTTATTATTGCACATGTGATACTGCTAATTAAGTATTCTAAGTTTTTATATATTGTTAATAGTAATATGCTTTTAAAAAGAAGATTTTCCAAAACCTCTTTATTCAACTTTAACGGATTCAAAAACGTTTCTATTAAGTTTTTCAAATAACTCGCAGTTTAGACTATTTAAAAGCCAATCAGTTAGGACTTCTCTCTTTATATTATTCATAATACATATGTATATATATTCAAATGTCTAGTACAAAAACAATACACTGACGATACGCTCATGCAAATCGTACGTATAATGATGAATAGTCAATGTAGACATGTTATATTAGTACGGGCCGAGTTAATTGCAAAACGCAATGAACGATTGTAAATTGCACGGAACGATTGTGGAACGCCGTGATGTGGGTTCATTACAATAACCTGACATTTAATTGAATCCAAGGAATGCTACCAATGTTGTGTTTCATTTTATGCTTATGGTTGTGCCTACTATTTACTTACTATTGGAACAATTATTATTGAACATAAATATTATTGATACCGCAAATACTTGCTGATAATATTATTTTATTTAACTGTACTCGCCACTTGGTACACGTAGATTAGACGCCAGTATTAAATAACACATACAGTATTAGTTACGTTAAACAATTTGCATAATCTAAAACTAAATATTATATAATTTTGGGGTGCAAGAGGCTCACCATGTTCTTTAGAGCCAACCATACCTGCACGCGGTGCATCCTCATATGTCATAGGGCCAATCCATAATTGTAATAGTATAAATTAGTGCCATTTTCAGTAATTATACCAATTTCGTCGCGAAGGTTTTATTTATAATGTCTCGACGTAAAAAAGGAGAGTTCTTTTTTTTTATTTTCCTCTATCCATTCCTTTTTAATAGCACCCAGAGTTAAATGATACCACTAGGTACATATGGTCAACACTAAATTGTAACTAATCTAGTCGATCATGTTTGTGAAGAGATGTATGAAATTTAATTATACGAGTTGTTATTATTATTTATTAATTTTAACTTCATGCACAAAATTGTAGACAGGCGGACTCTACCAGTCAACCTTAGGGTGATACAGATATTCTCAAAATAACACCTGTAACAGTATGCCAATGACATACAAACACAATTATTTGTATGAGACTGGAAGTTCTAAAGTAGGCCGCGGACTGCACCTACCTTAGTGCTCTCAAAATTTCAATATTATAAAAAGTGTCAAACAACCATTAACTGCTCCTCAGGGGTATAAAGAAAAGAGTATCGAAAGAGGCCAGGTTTTGCTTTGTGCTACTAAACTTAGCATCAAGTGATATCTAGGAACTAATAAATATTAACTAAACATTGTTTGAATCTGTCGAAGGCACGAAGGCTTGGATGAAAAACCATAATAGTTGTGAGCTAATTCAAAAACATTTTAGCTGGCCAGGCTTGCGTGTTTCGCGTGCATAAAATTCTTGAATTGCATCAATACTATTTTCGCGCTAATTTACCTAACGAGCTTTGCTTAAACAAACAAACAAAAAATTTAACAGTTACCCATAGTATAAAGGGCCATGAGAAGGCTGATAAACTGGCAAGGGAGGGATCAAGCAGAGATTTTATGGGACCTGAACCCTTAGTACGTCATATATAACATATGGGGAATATGGGACAGTCATTGTGGCTCTAAATGACATGGTAAAGTTTAGGTATCTGGCTGAATGGAAGGAGATAAGTGTAATCCTCCACTCTGACGAAACCATCGGCGAAGGCACAGTGAATTGGTACAAACATGTACAGTATAGACCAGAGACCAATTGCAGCAAGCAAATCAGACTACAGTCGACGTTGCTTGACCTCTATTATTATATCAATACAAAAACCAACCAAGAAATAATCTGAAATCATACTTTGGTCTAGGTACGTTGCTTGACTTGTGTATTTACAATAGATAGGACACACACCGAATACCACTGCATGCCGGTAAGGGTACTCTGATTAAAGAACCACCTTACTGCTATAGTAATAAGGTGCTTTTGAGACGCTGCTTGCGAATAAGCTTGTTTTTGAGGTTATGTCTCATTTTCACTAATTCTGAGGTAGCTGAAGGCTCCGCTATATTTTTTCTGTTATATTTACGTTTACCTCTATCACCTCTAATTATTTCCGATTTTTCGCTTTGTAAACTTCAGAAATAAGATAAATATTGACTGCATTACATTTCGTGCATGCCAATCATTGAGGTTTTGCCTCATTTTCACTAAATTCATCGTCATCAAAAACGAGGACATGAAAGAGGCAGCGGAGAGTGTCCGTACGGTACAAAATGCTATTATTTATTTACAAAACTAACTAATTTGTAAATAACATAAAGCAAAATATGTCAACGAAAACATTAACTTTCTTTTAATATACATATATATTGTTTCAAAACTCATCCATAAACATTTCCATATCTACTATTGATATTTGAATTCACATTAGGCAAGCTAATAAAGTAAATTTTCCATAATAAATTGTTCGAGAGCTCGTTGAACACGAGCTAGGTGTGAACGTTGCGCCGCCGGCTCGCCGCTCTCCATACGAGCTCCCACAACTCGGAAATGAGTTTCCACGCTAAGAAAGGATTTTCGGAACAAAAGGCCATTACAGATTCCAATTAGATCCCATGTTTAGAAGTAATTTCGCGGTGAAATTAGAAAATTAATTTTAAGTTGGAACGGCCTGAGAACGAGCGGGGGCGGACGAGTTTAGCGTCTACGGATACTGGCCATTGCGGTTATAGCAATATATCTAAAATGCTAGAACCATTGTCGTGACAAAATAAATTACTTTTCATCCAGTTCCGGGTTTCTTTTCATTTCGGCGCGTTAATACGTTGGTGGCGACGACCGGCTGTGTCGGCGAAATTATACTGCGGGGCCAGTTCAGTAGCCAAGTCTCTATCAAATTCTCGGGCCGGGGCGGTAATAAAACGAAAATAATACGAAACGCCTTCACCCCGATATTTATGTACAGCCCACATTATTAGCTCTCCTTTTATTGTACAGGTATGGATAATACTTCAGTGGACATGAAATTAAATTGTTTATGGGTACTTAAGGTAGGTAATACTTCGCTTTCAAGGATACGTAGAACCATAAAATAGTATCTTGTCGCGGCGAGTGCAGATCGCGGTGACTCTGTGAATCGATATAATCGATGGGGCCATTAGAACGACGCGCAGTCGCTCCATAATTACAGTATTAACAACATGCACAACCTGAAATGGACAAAGCACGCCAGTAACTGCACGCCTTGCGTCGCCCCCGTGCTGCATTCCACGGAAAAGTACCGAGATTCTTGCACTGCTGCGGGTAAAACCATATTTTTTTATCCCGAGGCAACTTACACGTCTATGCATACGTTCCGAGAATATTAAGGGAAACAGCGCTGAATTGATTAACTTTCATCGTTTCGCGTGAATGCAGCTTTAAGTTGATCAGCCATTTAGCTCATTAGCTTTTTTAATGGTACAGCTATTTATGTGAGTTATTCCAAAGCTATTAGATGCATAATTAACATATTTATTTATGGATATTTTATGAATAAATCATTATCATCAGCCTGTATCTAATGCCTTCCACCATATGCGATCCTCCGCTTTTCACATCCAGCAGTTGAGGTCATCGGTCCATCTAGAGGAGATTTTATGATTACGATTAATAAATATTGTCCTTTGGGGGTGTAAGTAAATACCGTCATCTATAGAGCCAAAGTCAAACCCCTGAAAGTATTTGTATCCTTACGAGGGAATTGTGGAATGAGGTTATCAGAAGATACTGCGCTTACAGTGACGGTGGCAGCACGTGACCGGTATTGCAACTCTCTATCTATAGGCTATTACACTTATTTATTAATATATATATATATATATATATATATATATATATATATATATATATATATATATATATATATATATATATATATATATATATATATATATATATATATATATATATTATTATATATATATATATATATATATTCTTTATTGCACATTGCAGAAAAAAAAAAGATTACAAGAGTTTACGTAAGCGGCATGTAAAGGCGAGCTTATCTCTAATAGGAATCTCTTCCAGCCAATCTTCAGCAGTGGGATAATATGTTAAGTAGCAGTTAGAACTAGTTATTTTATATCAAGCGTGCCATATGAATTTTTGACACAAGATAACATTGTAATAAATGAGAGAAAATTAAAAGACAACAGAATTTGCAAAGGGTAATTACAGGCTATTCTAATTACGAAAAAAAAATAGAAAACTGAACTCCACTCATACAAAGTCACGGGCAGTAGCTAGTTACAAAAACACTTTAGTGAACGATCATTAACAAATGATTGTAGAGGAAGGTATAAATAAATAGTAGCATTGTTGAGTATTTATTGTGTTTACACACGAGGTAATCCGCGGCAAGGGTGGCAGCGTGGGCGGCGCGGTTGTTAGATCCCTGCAGCGTACTAATTGCGAATTGCGACGCCCCAAGGCCCTACGTCATCTTTATTATTTTATTATTAACGAGCCGTCATTAATATACTCCAATTAACTTTATTGTCGTGACGTCGGCTTCAATAAACGAGATGTATCGCGTCGACGAGCGATGCGCAAGTGATCGATTGCGATGAGTTATGCCCACCTAGTTACCCCTACAATTGGTTCCTTGATTGGTTTGACGTACGCACTATTATTATGTGGACGGTGTGCCGATAAATTGGAACTGATTGTTTACTAAAAGCGGTCCAATTATTTGTACTCGAGGCCAACGTCATATAGAGGCTTTTGAAATATTTTCATAGGTACATGCAAATACATTAAAACATTAAATATACATTAAAACACAGTAAGTAATTGAATAAAATTAAAATGACAATCAATCTGAAATTTATATATAAGGTTTATATATAAATTTATATATTATATAAGGTAACTAGAAAAAGCGTAAAAAATTAAATATAAAATAAATAGATACCTATATTTTTTTAAATAGGTTTACTATTTTTTTGATGATGAAAGTTTTATTTCTCCCATTTTATTTACCTATTAATTAAATAAATTACAGTTTTGAAGTCGATTTTTTTTTTTAAGTTACTTTTTATTTCTTATTTTTTTAATATCCGTTGTAATTGATACATATAAATGATTACATACATAATTTATTAAACAACATGCATAGGACATATTTTAGTATTACGCTATTAAGCCAACGACACGTTTTCCTGGTGGCTACTGAACTCCCTATATCAAAAACTGCTGCACCGATTCCTGAGTAACTAAAAATATTTTTTTTTTAATCCGACGTATAGTTAGTAGTGCATCTTATGGTTTATGAAATTTGGTACACATGTTAAACTGGTATAGACTAACATAATTCTGGCAATATTACATACATGTGGCTCGAATTGATAACCTCCTTTTTTTGGAAGTCGGTTTAAAAATAAACTTGTTTAGCCATAGAGATGGGCCATAAATTTTTATTACACACTGTTAACACGGCTACTCCTTTTTTATAAGGTTGCTATTTTTTCTCTGTGAGAAAAATGCGTGCGACATCTTAATGACGTCAACGTGCAATGACTGCGTGTCACGCGGCTCGGCTCTGCTCGAATTAATTGATGCAATTATGCAGTAGAAAACAATCGAGGCTTAATGCTATAATGAGTCGCGTATTACGAACAATTACCCACTTGTATGTAGCGAAACAGAATTCATTACCTACGGCCAAGCCTTAAAATAAATTAACCACCGTCCATTCTGTGGTTGAATAAATTACTTCTTAATGTTTGTGTAGCTGAAATTGAAACGGATTCATTTTTTTATATACTCAGTGTACAGTTTGGTCTAAAATATTCGTGAATGTGAATTCGGCGGCGAAATAAATCGTAGAAATTAGAATTACCAATATTTTACTTCATATTTTTTAACACACTATATTTTTTCGTTGTTCAAAACAGCCAAAAAAACAACAAAAGGAACAACAGCCTCTGTAGGGTAAAATAATGAAACATACGTATATCGGCGTTATACCTGCAAATTTTACACATATAGATAATCATACAAATATACATAATTATATACTTAACTAGCGGCCCGGTACGTGCTTCGCTACGTATAAAGTGAAATAATAAAAAAAATTAATTGGAACACCAAATTCATTTATTCAAACAAAAAAATATTTTATTAATTGCTAGCTATTTTATAACTTAATCCAAAACATTTGGATAAACAATATTATTTGTTTTTCCATTTTGAGCATGAATAAACAAACGGCTACCGACTCTAGAACAGGCAACATAAAGTCGAAGCACGTCCAAAATGAAATGACCGCATAACAACATGCTTGTACTGTCAACACTGAAAAAAGTTTCAATTTGACAGCACAATCCCCATCTGAAAAAAGTTTCAATTTGACAGCAAAATACCCATTAACAAAATGACCGCCATTTATTGAATTCATTTGTTACAAAAAATGTGATAAATGAAGAACCGCTCTACCGATTTTGTGCAAACTTCACATAAACCATCTAATAAATAGTCCGAACAAAACCTAAACATTTGGTTTGGATAGGTGAGCCCGTTCTTGAGTTATAAAATTACAACGAAAAGTGGCATTGATTTTTATATATATAGATTATCATTACCACATCACATCACAGCATCACACACGCGTACCTGGGAAAACCCCAGTCAACAGGAAATTCATTAACAATGTCATATATCAAAATGTTGATATTTTTTAATTAAAGCTTTAAAAGTAATAGCACAAATAATTGTCAAATTTAATTAAATTAAATTGGGCAGACAATACAGTGATAAGGTTACAGTCCAAATGGTTGTTTTACGTGCAGTATGATTACTTATAATTTAACTTGTTTTTTTTATATTTAGAAATGAATCCTTTGTTTTATATTTAAAAAAGAAAAACATATGAAGATTTCAGGAAAAGATCAGGGAATGTCATATTGAATACATTTTGAGAAAAACACAGTTAAAAGTTCTGAAGTACTACAATTTACATTGAAATCAGCGTATGTGCGTACTTTTATTTTGCCTTTCCAGCGGCCATCTTTTTACTTTTTTTGAAAAGTTGGGTATTGGAAATTAAACTACCATAGATAAAGATAAGATTTACTTTCAATAAATAAACTATCCTTCATATATATATCTGTAATATATATCTCATGTAGAATCGTGAGAAACTAACGTCTCACGTCTACAGAACCTCTGCATCCGCTAATTTAAGACAAATAAATTAAAACACGAACAGAAATTACGTTTTTATTACTTTAGCAAATTACTTAATAAAATAATTGTTCCGGGAAACATTACAGGTCTAATTAAATTTATAAGGCAGAAAGTCGTAACTTATAATTTACAATGTAAAAATAATTATAGTTTTTTTAATGTCCACGAAATTAAAATTATATCGTTGGACATTTGGTTCATATGAATCAAATTTCAAGCCTTCTGACTTTTACGTAAACAATCATAGATATATATTGTATAACAAAAACTATATATAAATAAAACTGAAGAGTATTCTATGCGTCCGGGGCGGGGTAAATCTTCGGAACTGTTAATTTGGTTTTTTATGCCATTTTAGGGGATAGCTGTATTTATATAGGATATTGATTAAAATATACAACATTTCGGCATGAAAATTAAATTGCGAACTATAAACGTAAGACAGTTCAAGATTACTTCAATAAACCACGCGGACGAAGTCGCAACATCTTGGACATATAGCGCCTTCTAGCCCCAAACTAAGCGAAGGTTGTACTATGGGTACTAGATAACTGATGAATTACTTAAATACTTTTTTTGTAAATATATACATACAATTTATAGAAAACACCCAGACCAAGACAAACAGACATGTTCATGCACACAAATATTTGTGTGCTTGAACACAAATACTGTTCGAATGAGTTCGATCTGTTTGCGGGGATCGAAATCGAGACCTCGGCGTCAAAGAGACCATTGTAATCCATTAGACCACCGAGCTGTCTATGTTAAGTTAACGTAAATAAAAAATTGGCAGATAATAGGTGACTGTTTCTTCAACAGGTCAACAAGAAGAAAACAAATATGGACTTAACAGTGGAGTGGCGAATAGCACGCCCGGCGCCAGGTTCTGCGCGCAGTGCGGGAAGGCCATCACCGAGCGCTTCCTGCTAAAGGCCATGGAGCGATTCTGGCACGAGGACTGCCTCAAGTGCGGTTGCTGCGACTGTCGCCTTGGCGAAGTCGGCTCCAAGTTATATTATAAAGCCGATCTTATGCTCTGCAAAAGAGATTATCTTAGGTAAGATGTGGTCATAATAACTTATTTCGGTTCGTCCATGTGCATAACACTTCCTATAATAAAATGGAATAAAAATCTTTATTTAGGATACTATAAAGAAATAGTTAAAATTTCTTAAGTAAAGTTTTTAAATACGAATTTTAAACAAGAACTTCGTATTTAAATTACCTTACTTTTGACATGATATTAATGTAATGTAATTGTAATTTGTAGGTACTATAATAGAATAAATACAACTTAACAAATAATATATTTTGCAGAATTAAGGTACATGTAATACCTTAATTCTGCAAATAAATTATTATTATTGTCTCTTAAATTCACTTAATTAAACTCCGTCCCTTGAAAGGCGTGCGTTGCTACATGGATCAATCGCGTAGACGCCCCTTAAGTTTACTGTCATGGTATACGCCCGCCGCGACCTGCTCCAGGAACTATTGGAACAAAACTCTATTGGAACAATATACCCATGAGCAGGTCTATGTAGGCATTGTAACTATTGCAAGGTGTGTTAAATAATAATAAGATTTGGGTGGACTTAATACTGGGCTATTGCAGAACAGCAAACTATTGAATGAGTAAATAAATATTAATAAAGAGGGACAAACGGTATTTTATTATTATTATGTTTCTCTTTTTTATCACGGATCATTTGGTAGGCGTGCGCGGGGATATGGATCCAACGCGTTAGGCCCCTTTGAGAAGTTTGATGTAATGTCATTATTATTATTAATAATATTATCATAATACTTAAAAAAAAGTTATTCTTCTTCTTTTCCTTGGTCTTTTTTATTAATTTTTTAATGACTAATAAAATTTATAAAAGTAAAGTTATACCAGTGGGAAATAAATCTACAGTGCGGACTGAGTCCGAGAAACATGAATTACGAAGGACGTTAATTGTATAGTTTGAGCTCGATGCGTTTAAAGTAATGTTACAGCGTTCATTTTAAAGTGCTCCTGTTTTTCCCAAGTTGTTATTTTACGTACCTGACCCTGTTATTTTTTAACAGGTTATTCGGTGCCACGGGTAATTGTGTGGCGTGCAACAAAGTCATTCCAGCCTTTGAAATGGTTATGCGAGCTAAGAGCTTCGTTTACCACTTAGAATGCTTCGCCTGTCAACAGTGCAATCACAGGTGAGAATCTACTTTTCATTTCCACGTTATAACACATACATTATTACAGACAATATACATACATATACATCTATATATTAATACGTGAGGCAAAAACTTTGTACACCCTTTTACGAAAAAAAATTACTCCTCCAGTATGAAATTTCGCACACTAATAGAAAAAGAACTGCAGATAGCATTCTGCATTTTTTTTTAATTAACGAGTACTAGTATACATTATTACAGATAATGCATATGTTACAGTCAAAACTCATAACCAGTTGATACCACTTTTTACTGCGAAAATATTGGATAACTAGCTCCGGCCGCGGATTCACTCGTGTGAGTGTGACTGAGTGAGGTCACCAGAAAGGAAGAAGGATTTGTTGCGTTGGCACCAGGGCAGCACGTGAGCAAGGTTTTATGTTGCGAGCATTGATATGGCTACGGTAACTAGGCGGGCCGTATGCTTGTTTACCACCCGACGTATTATAAAAGAAGAGATGTGAATGAGAGTTATCGCATAGACTTTTGGACATCCCTCGGGAACAGCTCTTATTTTATGGAAAAAGGTCCCTATCCTATTATTTATTCTGGACTTTTAATATATAGTATGCAAATTTCTCGCCAATTCTATAGTTAATGTGTAAAAATGGAACAAACAAACAAACTCACATTCACATTTATAATATTAGCATGGAAGTTAGGATTTGGACCAAACCAAACCAATTAGAAGTACTTTTGATTAAAGATGTTTGTGAAAAGAACTGTACTTTTACTTCAATTAAATTTGGTCATTCCGACATAATTGGTTATGCTTGTGACCACCGAATCCTCGACTTACTTTTTAGAGGGAGGCGAAGACTCTTTCCATATTCAAATTCAAGTTTTAAAACTCTTACTTAAAGAAAATATTTTATAATTTTACACGTTGTAATTAATTTTAATCAATAAAGTAATATCTCGTACTTAAAAAATAATTAGAAATGGGAATATATTGGAATATTTTTTTACGGTTATCTGCTGGATTTTTTTTTAAAAACGCAATCAAAATCAGCAAATAAACCCGGTGACTTTATAATTATGATTTGACTGGTGATGCGATAATATAGCTAAATAAGGCAAAATTAATACTTAAATTAAATTAATACATATAATTGAGTCCATTTTGTACTTTTTGTTTCATTGAAACTTATTTTGTTTTAAAAAAATATATATGAAGATAGAAATTTCGCAATATCTTTTAACCATATAGAGCGGCTCCCCTACACAGATAAACAAGGCGAGGTTTCCGTGTAAGGCCTATTATACTATAAGTGTGTCTGTAAAATGTTATGAACAATAAATAAAAAAATAACCAATCTTCAAAGTTTATGAATTATACCGTAGATAATTAGTTGACATCCGTGAGATAAGTAACTTTGTATGTAAGACGTTAATAATAGTAAACTTGGTGCAGGTTCTGCGTAGGCGACAGATTTTATCTTTGTGATAACAAGATACTTTGCGAATACGACTACGAAGAAAGGCTAGTCTTCGCGAGTATGGCGGCCAACCCCAGCGGCCTCGCTCACATCCGGCGGCAAGTCAGCGGACTACAGGTGTGTATTTCAGGAATGCACTATTTTCAACTGAAAGTCTAGACTGCTCTCATTATTAGAATACCTATGAACAGAGCTGCCTCTGAATAGCTACAATTTAGCCCATCGATTGACCCCTTTTATTCATTTCATAGAGCTACACTTATACGAAGACAGGCGTAGCAGCAGATGTTTATTAATGAACTGTCTATCGTGTATCGTCTCAGTAATGACATAAACGGCATATTAATGTCATAAATCGTGCTGTTAGTTCCCACCAAACACGTTGATTACCGTATATGTGTCGCCATCCTATTGCCGCGGCTCGCTGACGTGGTCCAATCGAGTATGTGAGACCCGTGCATCCGAACAGTGTTCCTACACTCAATTATTGTTTAACTTAATAGCCGTAAATAAGTGTTGTTAGCGAACAAGCGACTATTTGCGTCATTATAATATTTATCGATTCAATACGGGGTCTATTATGATGCACGCCGTTTTACGATTTACAACATAACATGTTATTTTTTGCAATTTTGCAAACTTCTCGCCTATCGCAGCAATAATAATCGTTTTTGTCTTACACGAACCTCTCAGCTTTTTTCAAATGAAGATCCCAAATAAAGGGCACGTGAAAAAGTCGACTCGACGGCGGAGTAAATAACTCCCACAAGGACACTGTTAGTGGGAGATTCTATCTCCACTTTATTATGTTTCTTTTGTGATCATTAATCTTTCTCGTACGAACGCTTGTCGGAATGCGAATGTGGGGGAATCTATTTCATTTTATGAGTCGCGCGAGTGGAGGAAACCCATTCAGCCGCACGACATTTCTAATCGACTTTTTGATTGCGCTCACGGTGTACAGTCAGGAGCTTGACGTGAGAATTGGAAGTTTAATTCTGATTAGTTTGTTAGAGGCTATCATTATAATATAAGTAATATTTGTTAACAGTCACCGAGTGGAGGGTATGTGGGAGGTCCCGGCGGATGCGCAGCGAGTGCACCGGCGGGAGTTCCTCTTGCCGACAAAGACGGAGGCGGTTGTGCTGGCGCCGACGATGCCTCCAGCGGCTACGGAAGCCCGCCTGATCCTGATGTGTGTGATGCCGCGCGATGACCGACAATGCCACGCCGACTTCTCGCCTCGGTCAGCATTCACCCACGTTCATAATCTTACACTTTATGCAAACCTAAACCTTTCAATATTTTAGACCTTATTATTAATTTGTCCTACAGGTGAAACCCCACTGAGTGTTGGCGAGACGCACAGGCCGCGAGCAGACATTTCCAAAGCGGGACACCTCTGGCAACCGGCGATCGTCTCTACACTCCCAGATACATCGCGGAGTGCCGTTCCATGCTCCTTTATAATCTAGCCATCACCGTAAAACAATTACCTTTAGAAAATAGTTATATTGCTTTATTTTTATTTCTAGTTCAGTATTTTGTCCTCTGGACAAAAGTGGAATCTCTAATGTGTAACTGAAAATGCGACTATTTAAAATGGCATAGAGAGAGACGCGATAATTTGTCTAAAACCGGCTAAGTGCAGAATTACATCGAGTCGCCTCGGCAAACATATTTTATAAGCGGCGCACGAGAGTACATTAGGCTAGAAGGCGGGCCATGGATATGTGGCCACTTTACAAAGTGTCCGGGATGAGTCGCGATAACGTTGTCAGAACACGATATTTCCATTATGTATACGATTTGAGCACTTGTTTACATGTTAAGATAGCGGCGCCGTGGGTAGGGCGCGCGCACTCGCTTGTACTATATTGAATGTACCACGTCTCGCGCTTAGCCAACTAGCCAGCCCTTATTCGACAATAGATTAATTAAACATTACCGACACTGTCTTGCACTCGCATGCCTCTCGGACTTTACATTTGTTTATGATTAGATTTATGTATGTGCAGCTGCATTAAAGATGCGTTGAAATGGTACTCATACTGATACATGTTTTATCATACATCTGTATGGTCTGTCTGTATCTAGTGATAGTTTGTTTCAACTGTTTACATTTTGACATCATACAACGATTCAGGTCCAGACACTAAAAGTAATTGATAAAATCGATCTCATTGTTATGGAATGGTGTATATTTAGAAACCTAAATATTGTTATCATACAAGGTATGAAGTTTTTCGCATGATTTCCAACCTTTTTATTTTAAATTTTAAATTGGTTTAGTATATAATTTGTTAATGTTATTTTTTTACCAAAGATAAGTTCGAGTTAAAATTACGTTAACGATAGTTGCAGATGAGCTACGATGGTAGATGTAATAGTGATATATCTGGTACTCAGATGTGGTGCAATGGTTAGTTATGTATTTCTCTGTATAAAAGATAAACTGTTAAGACGTTTCGTAACATCGTGTTTTAATTTTTGCCACAGCTTCAGTGAATGTTGTTCGCAAATATAAATAATTGTAAAATTTATTGCGATTATTACATTTGTTCTATTGAAGAAGGAAACCGTATAGTAAATGCTAAATTTTTTAAAGATAAATTACTAATGTATAAAAATTTCTACAATAAATAACAGATGTATTTATGTAAAAATTGAACTGTCGTTAATTAGAAATATCGGCTAGAATAAAGTGTCAACGTATAAATCTACAAATAAGAGGTCACAATAAAAATGTTTCAGACTTTCGTAAACATCGACAGATTAATTATTTCATTTTGCCGTTACTATGTAAATAAATATATTTATTTAATGATTACACAAACGTGTTTTATTTACCGTATAGCATACTATTTCTACATTGTATTATTTATATGCATATCTAACAATGAAAAGGTGACCATTCAGCATTAACAACAGTACATTTTTATCTTTTTTGAAAATGCTGGCAAACAAAAAAGGGTAACTATAAAATCATTAGAACTATATGGGCAATATTACTATTATTGAAGTAAAACTTCTTTACGTACGATTGACTTGGGAAGTAAGCTGGTGAAAGCTGACGAGAGCGTTACGGAAACGGCTAACGGAAGTAGAGAGGGAGATATAAAGCTAAAGAAGTTTTATTTCAGTCGTGTGGTCTAAAGCACACTTGTTTTTTTTTCCGACCAATCATTAGTCTCATTTTCCCGCCATCTTTAGAATTGTCGTAACTGTATGAAAACAGTGATTTGTTGAACTTCATTATCAAGTCTATTTGAACAATCTACTACATACACTGACATGTCGTCATAGTGATGATATTATATTCTTTGACATAAATAATTTTATTTATGATTTTTATTTGACGAAAGACCATTTACATCTTTCTAAAAAATCTAGATATAAGATTTCTTCTTTACTTGCCTACAACATTAATTATATAACGGGTTTACACTGTAAACCAAATAATTATAATGTAGGCAACTTGACTGCAGATTTAAACTGCTTCACAGGACAGAGGGAAAGCTTGCTGAATTAAAAATTGTACATCAAAACATACAAAGCTTTCCTGGCAGCGAATTGCTTGTACAATTATTTTTAGAATTGAAAAATGTTGACGTTTTGTGCTTAACTGAACATTGGTTAAACGATAGTCAGATGATCTTTCATATTAATAACTACAAAGTTGCTAGCTGTTTCAACAGGAAGTCGACTACTAGAGGCGGTTCATTAATTTTAGTTAAAGATTGCATGTTAGTCAAAGAGCGTGTGGACATTACTCGGCTTTCTGTTGAATGTACTATCGAGATATCTTGTGCCGAGTTAGACAAACATTTAATTATATGTGTATATAGACCCCCAAATAGTGTGTACAAAATATTCGAGGAAGTCATGGAGGATGTATTAAAGTTAGCATTTAAAAGTAATAAGAACCTAATTGTTTGTGGTGATTTCAACATTGATTTGCTTGTTGATAGTACTGTTAAATCAAATTTTTTAAATTTATTTAAATCTTTTAACTTGCATAACTTATTTCTTGAGCCCACGCGAATTACTCCAACCTCCGCTACCTGTCTGGATAATGTCTTCTGTAATTCGGAGTACTTAAATAAATGTATAATTAATGACTTACCTTCAGATCACTGTGGACAATATGTCGTATTCAATAACGTAGTTGTGGAAAAAACCAAACTTATTTCGTTCAGACCAATTACTGGTAGTAAAATATCAAAATTCAAAAATGTTTTGAAGGATAAGTTGCCACTAATAGTATACACGGAAAATGATCCTAACAAACTATATGGTGATCTTTTTAATGTAATGTCTGAAGAATTTATTAACATATTTGAACAAAAAGTGGTTAAAGTCAGAAACAATATTAAATTTTGTGAATGGGCTACCAAAGGTATTTATAAAAGTCGAAATACACTATATGATTTGTATGCTCAAAAATCGTATAGACGGGATGGCAATTTTACAGAACACGTTAGACAGTATTCCAAAATCTTTAAGAAAGTCTGTAAGGTAGCCAAGTCTAACTACATAAATAATAAAATTAAAAATTCTACCAACAAGTGTAAAACTGTTTGGAACATTGTCAACAAAGAGACTGGCAAAATAAAAGTTAAAGAAAACGACTACTCTTTGAAATGTAATAATAATATATTAACTTCAAATCAAGATGTTGCTAATGCATTTGGAAACTTTTTTACCAATGTTCCCATTGATACGACTGCCTCTCTCAATTCATCAGCCTCAGAATCCATAAGATTACTTGAGGATAATGTACAGCCCTGTGAGCATGCATTTAAATTTTGTCACATTACCCCAGATGACATTATTCGAACATTCAAAAGTTTAAATATTAAGAAATCTGAGGATCTCTGGGGAATGTCCACTCAAATTGTTCTTCCTATTTTGGATACTGTTGCTGCTCACCTGGCTATAGTTTTTAATGAAAGTATAGAGAGTGGTATTTTCCCAGACTTAATGAAACTTGGCAAACTTATACCTTTATTTAAATCAGGAGATAATCGTGAGCCTGGGAATTACAGACCAATCTCTATTCTGCCAGTATTGAGTAAAGTGTTTGAAAAGATCATGTCAAATCAGCTGCTCGCACATCTTAATAAGTTCCACATTCTACATAAGAAGCAATACGGGTTCACCGCCGGAATGTCCACTACAGACGCAGGAATCGCGCTCGTGAAATACATATTTGAGGCTTGGGAGACGTCTCAGGACGCTATCGGTGTGTTTTGCGACCTCTCCAAAGCATTTGATTGTGTTGATCATCAGACACTGCTGCTCAAATTAAATCATTATGGTATTAAAGAGAAGGCTCTGCAAATGGTAGAATCATACCTTAGTAATAGAACTCAAACGGTGGATGTAAATGGCACAAAATCAAATGCATTTGATGTAAAAATGGGCGTGCCCCAGGGTTCAATTTTGGGTCCTCTCTTATTCTTGGTATACATCAATGATTTGCCTGATTTGGTAGAAAAATTTGCCAACGTAGTACTGTTTGCCGGTATAAAGACAAAATTGATGATGTTAATAATGCTCTCTCTGCAATTTTGAACTGGTTTACTACAAATAATCTCCTTCTTAACTCACACAAAACTAAATGTATTAAATTCACGTTACCCAATGTCAGGCAAGTCCATGCTGATGTAGTCATAAAGGATAACACCCTAGTTTATGACAATGATACTGTTTTTCTTGGTATTACCATTGATTCAAAGTTGCAATGGGGCCCTCATATAACTAAACTAGCTCGCAGACTCAGTTCCGCAGCTTATGCGATTAGGAGAATAAGACAGATAGCGGACGAGACAACTGCTAGGCTCGTTTATTTTAGTTATTTCCATAGCATTATGTCATATGGCATATTGCTTTGGGGTAAAGCAGCTGACATTGATAAAATTTTTGTATTACAAAAGAGAGCCATTAGATCAATTTACAATTTGGGTTCTAGGGATTCACTCCGTGAGTTATTTAAGGAGATAAACATCCTCACTGTCGCTTCTCAATATATTTATGTAAATATTATGTACGTCCGTAAAAATATTTCGAATTTTACAAAAGTATGTGATATAACTAATGTCAACTTGCGGAACAAAAACAAATTGGTTATTCCAAAACATAGACTGGGGAAGGTCAATAATTCGTTTGCCGTAAACTGCATCCGCTACTACAATAAGTTGCCGGAGTCGGTCCTGATTTTACCCGACACTAAATTCAAACAGCTTATTAAGACCACCTTATGTAAAAAGGCTTACTACAGGACCGACGATTACCTTAATGATAAAAATGTATGGCAAATTCTCGGCACAGGATGTGAAGCACAGGCGTCTTATCTTTACAAGTAGTATTGTGGATATACATATTTAGACTTTATACAATATGTATATACACTCTATACTATGATTTTTTATATTTTTATTTTTTTTACTATTTTATTTTACTTGTTTTTTTATTTTTTATTATCTCTCTTATTTTGGTTGACATACCATTTTTTTTATTGTACATTGACATTATTTTTATTGTATTATGATAATATTGTATGGCTATTTAAAAAAAAAAGACCTATATTGACAGAGTTTCTTTCGGCATTTCTTCTCGTCAATGGTCATTCCGAAATGCTGGTAGATAAAAAATATACCTAATTGTAAAAGACGTGTCTAAGTGCCCGCGAGGGCCCACAGAATAAAGAATTTTGACTTTGACTTTGAGTCACAGAGTAATCGTACGGTTTTGGTCCCATACTAAGAATTGCTTAACATAGTTAGTTTTAATGTGGCATTTTGTTGATTGCCGGCTCTCTCAAAATAGATCTAAAAACGACAGTAACAGTACTTATGTATCTATTAAAAAAAACTGAAGTTCTTTTTACTCACGATATAGTTTGTACAGAGTACGTCGAGTTTTTCATTTTATTTTCTATGCCTTATACATATTTGAGCTGTACGTGATAGTGCTTGACATCAGTCAGCAAATAACACATCAAGATCAAGCTTGATGTGTTATTGGCTGTACAAGGACAACTAGCATAGCTTTGGGTTGTAAGTGGTTCATCAATATCTTTTAACCAAAGCCAAACTCACCTGCATGTGGTGCACCCTGCTGACTAACTAACTTTTTTTAAGCAGCCTTAAAATTTTGTTAGCAGCGCGACTGGAGAAGTATCTCCATATCACAGAATCCCGTAACCAAATTACCCTTCAGGGTTATCGTATTCTAGCGAATGAGTAAACCCACCAGGAAGGATAGGGTTCCTGCTTTGGCAGCATGGGTGGCAGCGCACGAGAGACTTTTCATGTTGCAAGCGTTTATGTGGCTACAGTAACCGCTTTAAATCAGGAAGGCCGTCTGCTTCTTTGTCACCTGACGTAGTCTATAAAAAAATCTTCGTCGGTTCATCTATCTCAGGAACTAAACAGAATTACAGACAAAGCTCTAGCGCGCGGCTTTCTATCTACTTTGGTAATAGCAGCGCGAAGCAGATGTTAGTACTTGAATATTTTTTTTTAGTAAATTCATAATTATAATTAAAGAAAACATCCAGATCAAGTCAAATAAGCATGCTCGTGCACATATTATAAAACTAGTTTTAGTATTATGCAGGGAGGAGGAGACGGAGAGAGGTCTTGCTACTAGGGTTGCTAACCATACTTTAAAATAACGTATCCTACTTTATTTTTGGTAATTATACTTTATATTTTTGCATACAAATAAAGTATGTGAAAATACTTTATTTCCAACCTTTACTGTGATCTAAAGCGGCGAGAAGAGAGGAATAAATTTAATTTTTAATTAAATTTAATTTTTAATTAAATTTATTGACGTTTCTATATCGACGAAATGTTTATTTATTTAAATTTTGATCAAACAAGCTTTGAAACATTTAAAGATAGCAAAAAATTGATAGCATGTGCTAAGAGCACATCAAAATACGTTTTTAAGGCAATCTATATATATAAAATTCAAAGTCCTGACTGACTGACTGACTGACTGACTGACTGATATATCAACGCACAGCCCAAACCGCTGGCTCTAGAGATTCCAAATTTGGCACGTAGGTTCCTTATGGCATCTAGGGATACACTAAGATAGGATTTTTCAAAATTCATCCCCTAAGGGGGTGAAACGGGGGTCCAAAGTTTGTATGGGGAAACGAGATTAGTTGGACTATTTTATCCGAAACTTTACACGAGTACTTCTATAGATAAATAAGTAAACACGTGTTTCAGGATTTTTCAATATTCAACCCCTAAAGGGGTGAAATGGGGTGAAAAAGTCTGAAAATCGTCATGGGTATTGTTTTTATAGTTTATCGGGTTGCTGATTACGAAAATTACAACTATTTTCTAATCAGACATAGCCGACGTGACAAAAAGTCGCCCCTGTGGGGGTGCGATGGGGTGGAAATGTCTAAAATGGGGTGAAAAAGTCTAAAAATCGTCATGGGTATTGTTTTTAAGGTTTATCGGGTCGCTGATTACGAAAATAACAACTATTTTCTAATCAAACGTAGCCGACGTGACATAAAATCACCCCTGTGGTGGTGAAATGGGGTGAAAAAGTCTGAAAATCGTCATGGGTATTGTTTTTATAGTTTATCGGGTTGCTGATTACGAAAATAACAACTATTTTCTAATCAAACGTAGCCGACGTGACATAAAATCCCCCCTGTGGGGGTGCGATGGGGTTGAAGTGTCATAATATCAATATGAGTGTCGATTCTACGGTTTTCTGGGACGTCAATTACGATGGCATCGATTTGAAAATATAACATAGTGGACAAGAAATTATTTAAAAGGCTTTTTAAAATTTTACCCCTAAGATGGTGAAGCGGAGGTCCAAAGTTTGTATAGGGAAACAAGCTTAGTTGCACTATTTTATCCTAAATTTTACACGAGTACTTCTATAGACAATGGACTAAACATGTGTTTCAGGATTTTTCAAAATTCATCCCCTAAAAGGGTAAAATGGGTCCCAAAAGTCTGAAAAACGTCATGGGTATTGTTTTTATGGTTTATCGGGTCGCTGATTACGAAAACAACAACAATTTTAAAATTCAACGTTGGTCACGTGACAATCATCCCCTATTGGAGTGCGATGGGGTTGAAATGTCTAAAATGGGGTGAAAAAGTTTGAAAATCGCCATGGGTATTGTTTTTATGGTTTATCGGCTCGCTGATTACGAAAATAACAACTATTTTCTAATCAAACGTAGCCAACGTGACATAAAATCACCCCTGTGGGTGTGCGATGGGGTTGAAATGTCATAATATCAATATGGGTATTAATTCTATTACAAAAATGGCATCGATGTGAAAATATAACATAGTGGACATAAAATTAGTTAAAAGTACTTTTCAAATTTTACCCCTAAGAGGGTGAAACGGAGGTCCAAAAATTGTATGGGAAACGAGATTAGTTGACTATTTTATCCTAAACTTTAGGGAAACAAGCTTAGTTGCACTATTTTATCCTAAATTTTACAGGAGTACTTCTATAGACAATGGACTAAACATGTGTTTCAGGATTTTTCAAAATCAAGCCCAAAAAGGGTAAAATAGGGCCAAAAAGTCTGAAAATCGTCATGGGTATTGTTTTTATAGTTTATCAGGTCGCTGATTACGAAAACAATAACGATTTTGAAATTCAACGTGGCTAACGTGACCATCATCCTCTATTGGGGTGCGATGGGATTGAAATATCTAAAATGGGGTGTCGTCATGGGTATTGTTTTTATGGTTTATCAGGTCGCTGATTACAAAAACAATAACGATTTTGAAATTCAACGTGGCTAACGTGACCATCATCCTCTATTGGGGTGCGATGGGATTAAAATGTCTAAAATGGGGTGGAAAAGTCTGAAAATCGTCATGGGTATTGTTTTTATGATTTATCGGGTCGGTAATGACGAAAAAACAACTATTTTATAATGAAATGTAGCCAACGTGACATAAAATAACACCTGTGTGGGTGCGATGGGGTTGAAATGTCATAATATTCTATGGTTTTCTGGGACGTCAATTACGAAAATAGTATCGATTTTAAATATAATGTAGTGAACACGAAATTACTTAAAAAGATTTTTCAGACTTTACCCCTAAAAAGTAAGAGGGTGAAACGGAGCTCCAAAATTGTTTGTAGAAAGAAGATTAATTGGACTATTTTATCCTAATCTTTACACGAGTACTTCTATAGATAAATGACTAAACACGTGTTTGTCCCGAATTTCACGCGAGCGAAGCCGCGGGCGAAAGCTAGTAAAAACATAAAATTCGAAAAATATTTTTTTTTCTTCTAAATACTTTATTTTTTTCTTAACCAAACCATATTATACGTTTTTTTGTCAAAAAAAAGTTGGCAACCCTACCTGCTACCCTTTATGTTAAAGTAGCAATTGCTAGCTACTCGACCACCAGAATTAACACGTATTAGGTAAGTAGGGAGTTGCAGCGTATACTGCATCAACCCGTTTTCATACCACAACTAGGGTACGGGTCTGCCATCAATAGAAAAGGTTCGGAGCACGCTCCACCATGATCATCAACTGCGGGCTGGTACAGATCGATGTTTTCCTGTGATGGTGGGTCTCATAATTGGTTTTCATTTGCATTTTCTATAAGGCGAGGTGGAGATATTTTGTCGACCACATCAAAATGAAAACATAAATAAATAAAAAATTCAGGAACAGGAAGTCAGACAGGCAGTGGTCACTGAATTAGCTTACCGACCTGATGATAACAGCTGGACCCGACTGCTTAACACGCAAGAGTACGAAATTTATGTTCAGCAGTGGACGTCTTTTGGCTGAAATGATGTCTATGACGAAGTGTGTCCAGTCATATTGTAAACTAAGATAATAGCGGCTTAAAGAATCTGAGTCGCTTACTGTGATGGAAGCATAACACATACTCAATCTTATATTTATCAAAGTATTTTTATGTCATATTAAAATATACATAATGACAAGTTCAGAATTTATTCTATATTTAAGAACTTCTATATAACATAGTAAATGAGGAGAAGGTTCTTACGAGAAAAAATAGCAAAAGTGAAAAACAGGACCTATCAATAAAAAGTAAGAATCATTGTGTATTCACCGAAAATCATGAAGTAATTTATATAAGAGTGATTTTTACGCGAATGATTATGTTTAGAGTAGTATCATGAGCCTGTATTTATCTACTAGTGTATACAGGTTTTTTGTGATGCCTTCTGTAATACGTTCAACATCTTTGAAATTTTGGGTCTAAAATCTCCCATTGTTACGAGGACTCCTCTTCTTTATTAGCATAATATAATAATATATACATATAAACAATATATCTTATGAAAATTCGAAAGTTCAATTCAAATACAATGTTCATAGTTAAGACAGGACAACGTCTGTCGGGTAAACTAGTAATAAATAAAGTAGAACATCTACTCCATACAAACGTTCGAAATCGATGTACACGTACGCCCACAGACAAAGCCGCCGTTATACCATCCTAAGCAAAGTAAAGCGTTATACCATCATGAGCATGTAACTTCCGTACTTTGTAAGCTCAACGTATAACACATAGCGTTTAAAATCGTGTAGCAGGATGTGCGTGCGAGTTTGTTGATGTCAAACGTTTATATCGAGTTGACGTACTGCTCGTTGATGTCTTTTTCATACTATATCAGACGCCAAACAAGCATGCTTCCCGCCTAATATAAAGCTGTGTTACTGTAGCCTAATTGGCTGCAATAGAATAAGTATTGATCACGCTCTGGTACCCGTGCTGCTTTTATTCTTGTTATATAAAGTAATTAACCTTTAATACAAACCTATATCTTGAAATTCTATTTTAAAATCGATTTTAATTAATAATTTTACTAGTTTATTAACCGTTGAGAAGCGGGGCTTCTTGACGAGTATCACTCAATATATATACTCTATAGTATATGTCACGGGTACCAACCTCCACTAACGCTTAGTTATAAATAAATAGTATAAATAGTACATTGTACTCAATTCATAGTTAGCTTTTAAGAGTTTATTGGAAAATAAACTTTTTTTTATACAATGTCGGGTGGCAGACAAGCATGATGTGAAGCAGCTACCGTAGCCATATTACCGCTCGCAACATAAAATATCGCTCGCACGCTGCCACCCCTGGTGCCAACTCCGCATCTCCTTCCTTTCTGGTGACCTCACTCACTCGCAGGAATACAACAACCCTCAAGGGAATTGTTAATTGGCTGCGGTATTCTGTGCGGCGTACGTACATTCCCCAGTCTGGTACAATTACGCTCTCTACTTCTCTTTTCGTCAGAGCTTCGTTTGTCAGTCAGAAGGGTACAACGCGTGCAGGTGAAGTTGGCTTTGGTTCAGAGATGTTGATGAAACACTTACATCGCCTTTACTGATTTCAAATCAAATCAAATCAATTCAAATATATTTATTAGCCAATATTTTTTACATATTTGATACTTAAAATGAGGTTAAATTACACATACATTATAACAGTAAATATCCTGCTGATGAATGCTGTGTTCTTGCTATTGTGCACTTTTAATACCGAACAGAATGCTTGAAGATTTAGCTACTTTCGATATAAATACCTTCACATTGTAGAACGGGTTTACTTCAAAACTTTTTTATTACGTGCTTAATTTTGGCAGATGGTAATTTAGGAACATAAAGAGGTAGTAGATTGAACATTTTTATTTTTATAGCCATGCCTTGTTTCATGGATTTTGTAAACCTAGTTTTTGACTCTATTAATTTGTCACTAATTCTTATACGACACATACATAATTACCACAATTATGTATGTGTCGTTTTCTCGTCAAATTAGATTATTAAGATTTATTATATTAAGCCCCTTAGGAGTTAGGGCTTAATGTCCACACGATACGGAATATGTCGCAGGCGATCGCTAGCAAGATATATAAATAAGATGTGCTTTGATTACATCAGCTATTCTGTAGAAAGTTCATAACATAATTAAAAGAACGAAGCCAGATGCTCCCAACAGATTAATTAATCTACAAGTAAACTTTAATGCGCAAACTTTATTTTTACAAAACCAATACCTACTTCGATCAGGGTTATTTAAATGACTAATATAATTAAAATAGATTTCATTTAATTTTTTGTAAGACATACAATTTATACTAAAAATGTAATTGAAACATTTAATCTTCTAAAGTTGGGGCGTCGATTTTTTATTAAATTTTAAATTAAATAATTTTAGATTTAATTTTAATTACTATTATTTTTTATACAACGTCGGGTGCCCGAAAAGCAGTTACCGTGAAAATATAGACACATGGAATACAAAACATTTCATGCGCGCTACCACTCCCGCCTCTTTTTATTTCTGGTAACCTCACTCACTCGCGGGTCACAACAATCCTCAGTGGTAAAGTGAAGGTACTTCACCAGTCGGGCTTACCTCTCATGCCCTACCACTCCCTCGGCAGAGCCTCTTACGCTAGTCGGTATGGTGCACCGCGTGCAGGAGAGGTAGGGCTTGACTCTAAACATAGCGGTGAGCCACTTACAATCACATTTTTAGTCATTTAACTAGAAGACTTGCTAGCTTCTAGTTAACAAGTCGAGAACACATATTACTTGCTTGATTATAGATGTCATCTCTTATAATAAACTCGTAATAGAGTGAGAGTAACATCACTTAGGAACTGGGGCCTTACCACCGAAGCTCAAACCGATTACCACTGGAGTTTTTGAGTGCGAAATCGAAACTAATGCTTAGATAGTTGGTAATTATGTTTAGCTAAGCTGGTAAAAATCCTAGAGCTAAAGATGTTTGTCAATAACTTTAAGCTAAGACCAATTTATTGCATCAAAAAATCCTTCAGCTTCGTTCGTAGGGCCCCAGGTTGATACATATATAACTTACCTGCTTGTTAGCTGGATACTTAATTAGAAATAACTACAAGCTACTAATTTACATTAAAAATATAAAATTTAATAACTATTAACATTATTTCAGTGCTATAGCATAGTATAAGTAATAGTATAGGTATAGTATGGCCACTCCCTGCCGCTCTTTCGTATCGACACGCCTCCCCTCTGAGATGAATCTGGAACAGTTTGTATGACGCCGCTCGCACACATGCTCATTTACACTGTGTACAGACGTCATTGTTTATGTACATAATAGTGAACGACGCGACATTTGTATGGAGTGGTCGGAGTGGGGTTATAGGTAAATTAAATAAACCATAAATTATATGTGCATCGGTCATAGTGATAATTTGGTTTCAAATCCTGGGTATACATTGTACAACTTAATTTTTAAAAATTATCTTGTGTTACGAAATATTTTCATGATTTCCGTTACCTACCTATTCATATTTACTGTTTTCCACTGCAAAATAAAATTTTAAGTACTACATAAATAATCGACAAACTTAAAAGATGAATATTGATGGAACTCAATTTGTTTAGGTAGCTAAGTGGGTGCTACAGAGTGCTACTTGCACTTATCTGTGTTTTACCTTTGATTGCCGATCAAATATACGATCCCATCCGCGAAAAGCACTTATGGCAATTCTCACGTTTGGGTTATAGAGATATTTGGAATTTTTGAACGTTTCGTTCGGGCAGGGACTCTGCAAAGTGTGCTAATTGGCAAGCAGCAACCTAACACACGGCGACGACCATCTTTTTAAAATCGTTGAAAAATACATTACGTTGTCAAACAAAGGGAATATTGGTCGCTATAGAAACATGTGGATGTTCCACTAAAAGTTATTATATTAAACTTGTGAAAGAATAAATTCTACTTTTTTATCAAATGTAAATTCTACTTTATTATCGAGCATACGGTCCGCCCAATCCAATGTAAAGCGATTATTTAACTTATAGATGATTACAATATAAAGTATCGCTTGCAAACCGCCACTCTCGCTGCCATCGGGCCAATTATTTCCCTCCTCGTAATCTCAGTCACTCACTCACTTACTTGAATACAAAAACCTCTTCTCAGATTTAAAACTTCTAAACCGTCTGTCAGTTTGAAATCGCCAACAGTCCTTACAGCTCGCCTCTAAATCGAGTCTAAAGCGCAAGCTAGTAACTAGGCGCTCCCGCTCATAGATGACTCTATGCGGCCGAACTTTTAGTTTTGTTGAAGTATTACTAGCAGAGTGTCAAGATCCTTGGACACGTCATGTTCTTTTGGTACCATCTTCCCATTTGATTGGTCCCAGAATTTTGCGGAGGTTCTCTCTCGCTGCTACTTTTAGAGTTTATTTTCTACTTTAGGTTACTATCAAATATTCGCACATCTTATGAATTTTGTTAATTTTTGTTTTTTTTCGATTTTAAAGAGATTTAGAACATCTCAGAGCTTTTTAAACATCTAGGTATTTTGTTTTCCCTTCAGTTTATATCTTTGACGATGTACAAATTTATCAGCATCCTTGTATAAGTAGGCGGTCTATATGTCGTCGTCAACCCTTATCCCTCCCCTCAATCGAAGATTTAGAGTATACTCTACCACGCTGTTCTCCTGTAAGTTGGCGCAGGCCAGTGTCTTCAAGCCACCTAAAGGCTTGACTTAACTGACTTGACTTAACGACTGTCATCTAATAACAACAGCTAGAACTGACGGCTAAACGTGCTCTCCTGAGCACGGAGGAGCTCGAGGTAATTAAACCCATGCATACTATCATCATCATACATCTAATATATCATACATCTAATCGATCGCGCAAGTTAAGCAACGTCGGCTACGTTGCTTAACTTGCGCGATCGATTAGACTGACACGCGCCACAACGCTATCGAGCTCCTCAAATGCCATCGCGCTTCTCAGTGTCTTTTATTATCACGTGTTCCAATGCTATGTTTACTACCAGTAAATCACTACAATGAATCCAACTTTTTGGGGCCTATGCTAATGCATCAGAATTATACATATAATTATCATGTATACCTGAGGAGCTTGTTAAGCAACGTCGACCGTAGTCTGTCCATGAATGGGTTTATTTATTTCGAGCTCCTCAGTGCTTCGGAGGGCACGTTAAGCCGTCAGTCCCGGCTGTTGTCATTAGATGACAGTTGTTAAGCCAATTCAGTGGCCTTTAGGCGGCTTGAAAACACTGCCCTCCGCCAACCCGCAGTTGAGCAGCGTGGTGGAGTATGTTCTAAACCTCTTCGATTGAGGGGAGACCCGTATCCCAGCAGATGTGGATTCACGCCATGTAATATTGATTTTATATTCATGTGGATAGTCCGCGCGAGTAATAAGTGAGCGTGGGATAATCCGTCAGAGACTATTTGAAACGAACGACCTAATTACATTCTGATTCCTCATCTTGTACACACATCATGTCTATAATGGTAATAAAAAAAATAAAAAAATATATTTTCCATTTATTAACTGTACAGAAGTAGGCAACCACATCCTCCCACCCTTATCTTAAACCATCATAATCTTATGTATGTATGTATGTACGCACAACGCTACGAGTTTGTTAAATAGCTAGATAGTTCAACTAATCCCAAAATCACCTTCATCTAAGTAACTAGGTATGTATTGTTCGGTGTCAAAGGAAGAAAAAAACGGGTTGCACTCCGGGATCGCCGGCAGAAGTGAAAACTTGAACATTAACGTTGTGTATTTTTGAATATTTTGGAATGGTTAGGGAATAATTTCGCACGAATTGCTTTATTTATAAGTATAAAAGTACTATCATTTATGTGGCAAAATACAATATTCATTTATTGCGTTATCGTACACAAACATGACATTATATTACATTAAAAATAAACAGCAGGAGCAGGCATACATTTTCGCCGCGCGGTAGAAAGAGAAGGGGATATTACTTCCTCTCCTACGCCGCGCCGGCGGTTACTCTCCCTCCGTCTTACGAATTTTCGATCAGGCTACGTGTCCTGACACGAGTTTAACATTTTTTATCCATCCCAAAAACTGCACAAAGCCGCTATAGAAGTTTTCACTTCAAAAAATTATTTTTACAAAAACAGTAAAAAAAGTGACTAAATGTATCTAGAAGCGTCGGTATAGAAGATCTAAATAGGTTTACTAACAAATAGAGGTTTTTCGGCAATAAATCGGTAGCCGTGCCGAGACCTGCTCATGGGTATATCGTTCCATTGATATATCCTGGAGCGGGTTACGGCGGGAGTACAACATTTCATTAAACTTCTCTAAGAACCTCTACGCATTGGATCCATATCCCCGTGCACATCTACTAAATGACTGGGATTAAGCCCGTGAATGTAAGAGATATGAGCATTCTCTTAAAATGTATCTAACGTATATAAAAGTGTAAAAATTAATGTTATTTAATTTTGGTATTAATAACTTACTAATTGCAACAAAAAATAATAGTGGGAACTCTTACACTTGCGCTTGCGAGCGGCTCGTATGGATGATTATAAAACCAGCCTAAGCTGGTCTTTTATTTCTCAGACTTACACATGCTTGTTGTTTTGTGAGGACAGGATGAGAATGTCCATAAAATTCTCGCCAGCACGACGCATTAACGATCGTCGTTTAGTTGTTTGCCGTTTAAATAAGAGTTGTAATGTAATTTTAATGAGCTCACAAAAATGTGTGCGGGTTCCGAGTATCCAACGCCGGCACAGTAATGACAGACGCCATACCCTCACGTGTTTTACTCAAGTTAATGTAGCTTTTGTAACTTTTTTTGATAATAGTTGGATACTCTTACTTTTGTTTTGAATTACAGGATGCTGCTGTAATATTTGGAGAAATTGTTATCTTTAAATTATGTTTACAAAACGTGTAAGAATTATTAAATCGTTGCTACTCCATCTATATGTATATATATATATGAAGTATGAACTAGCTTCCACCCGTGGCTTCGGCCGCGTTGACTTTTTTTAATAAAAAGTATCTTATGTCCTTGCTAATGCCTTTGAGTATATTTGTATTAAGTTTCATGATGATCGATTGAGTAGTTTCAGCGTGAAAGCGTTAAAAAACAAACTCACATTCACATTTACAATATTAATAGGGATAAGGATATATGAATAGTATTATTTTTTAACTATTTTCAGTATAAGACTGACAATGAACTTATAAGACTCATACTTTCTCATGCGACCACCGTGCGGCCGTACATCTACGGCCAGGGGTACGGTGGGTCTGAAGTGAGCAATAATTACACGCAAACGCCGAATGTTACATCATAGTTCATAAACTCCCTTCTTACATACATTTTTCATTATTATGCGGCTTTAAAATTATATTCCTGTTCCACGTAAAAATGTTATAAATAAACTGCAGAAAAAATGATCAGCTGTTGTAATAAAAGATGTGGGATTAAAAGTGGTTAATTACAGTTGGTGGGCGCTTCCAAAAGAATTCGGTTACAGAAAGAAATAGCATTCGCCTGACTTATTGAGAGCGAGGCGCACGCTCGTCCGTGAAAACTCACTTAAACTTTTTTAATTAAATTTCTGATTTTTCTCCGCCGTGAGGAATCTTATCCGAGGCTTTATTCAAAACGTTGTATTAATTAGTCAGCGTACTGAAGACTAATGACCATCGTAATCGACTTTCACGCTATGATGCACTCGGCCACGAGGTACGCAAACTTTTTGAAAGGTGACGAAGTAATCAATTTTGCCTAAATCACATTTAGAATGTCTACCTATTCTAGCGTAGACGTTTTGTACCTGTAACTTAAAGATTTCTGCAAAAAATATCTGGAAGAAGATTAGGGATAAATAATAGAACGTTAAAAAAACTAATTTTGAAATCTTTTGTCTGTTTGTTTACTTCCGAATACTGCTCAGCCTAGTCGAATATATGTATATCGATCTCTTTGTTGATATTATTGTGTCATTTGACCGAAATAGACATAGTCTTTAACTAGATTCATAATCACAATTGGCGCATTCACTTTGACCACTAGGCTAAAGTCAACGATATTACTGTACTTGACTTTGGTCTTGTCAGCATTCATCTAGGGATGAACCACTAAGAACCAGTAATGAGATCGTTTAGCATTCGAGTAAGATTCTCCAACGATGCAATCTTTATGAACAAATAAATAATCCAAGGTATGTGATCTACTCTTTGTTGACAGTGATGACGTGTGTTAGTCCAATACGCCTAGAATATATTTCTTAGTATAATCTTTATAGTACTAAATAAAACAATCATAATATAAAAGCTTAAATAGAATAAAACCTGCACAAAGGCGGATCTCTTCCAGTTAACCTTTAAATATTTGAGAGGATTCTGTAAATATGTATATCCCGAGAATGGAATGTGACTACAAACGCACGTCTTTCAGTTGCAGCGGTCAGAGCAGTTTTGGGGAGGTGACACATAGCCCTCCCGGAAGCAGCAAGATAGGCTAAAACGGTTGTATAATATGCAAAATTTCGCTTCAGGTTAAAAAAAGAAAGGATATTCCCACGGAGCAGAGAAATATCGCATCGCATCCAATATAGCAAGCATAGTTTGGACAAATTGGCTATCTATGTAATTTCTGTGCTTACATAAACATCCCAAATTGTTTTTAAAATGTAACCGCTATTATTAAGCGAAGAGATATTCTCCAAAAGCAGAAACATTTTATCACTGACGGGAAGGAAAATAAAACGAATGAGTAAGGAATGAACTGCCGACAAAGGGAGCGAATGAAACGATGATCTGGGCCGCGGAAGTAGCTGTAAGTGCTAGCAAATCCCCGCTAATGTGTTTGATCATAACGAAGTGAAGGCAGCCGTCTTTGTTTGCGTTTAATTAACGAAAACGCCTCCCGCCGCCGCCGGTCATTAAGCCGACCGATGGATTACTCTACAGTTCGTGCAATAAACGCCCTGGCATAGCTTTGAAATTAACAAACTCTTACGTGTTTTAAAAAAAAATGCATATTAAAAAACACATAGAGTGTATACTCAAGTTAAAGATTCGATCGATGTGTTCGATTGAGTAATATTACATACAGTGTGTTGAGTTACATGACTTTTTGGATTTTGAATAGTTTTTTTTTCTACAGATACTATTTAATGATAGAGTCCTTTTTGTTCCAAATTAATACTATATTTACGAGTATTTTTTAACTCTGCTCGTAACAAAGTTTTGAAATCCCATTTTGGTGTACCGCTATCTTTGGCGTAAAATATATCGAGACATAATTTCACGTAGCCTTGTGTCAATAAATGTTAATTACTTCTATATGTACCTATTGAAAATCATAAAACCGCGAAAGTATTCAGAACCTTAACTGTCAATATCCGAACAGGAGTGAAGGGCCCATTAACCCGTGATTTATTGAAGAAATAACATCGCGTCGTCGACAAGATTTTATTCTGAAGCACAAGTTTCTGTCGAATCATTTAAATAAACGAACTCGCATCATTATGTTAGATCTAAGGATCGAACAAATTGCCAATTAGCGGCACGCTGGCGCTGGCCTGAGGAGTCGCAGGCCCGCAGCTCAGACGGGGGGGCGGAATAAAGGAGTGTCGGGAAAGGCATCACGCATCCGCGGCCTCCCGATTGCGTCCCCATGTCCCCACAAACTCGCCAATACCTTGTCACAGTTTCTTGCCCTGCGACATATCACACTGAGACCCGACGTCGCCCTTACACTGCGATCGTTAATGCTTTAATTTTCTTGAAAGCAGTTTAAAAGACTTTTCCATTCTAAAACTTTCACATGAAAGACGTTGACAAAGGAACAGAGATGTGCATGGAGATGGTTATTGATTGATTTATAAACTGACGCTAGTAGGTAGGTACACCAGGCCCATCGTGCTATGGCATGTTTTTTACGGAACAACGTCGACAGTTGTAATGGTATTTGTCGCCATAGTAACCGTAAAATACCTTTATTCTTAGAATTTGATAAAGTTAGCAGCTAGTTATGTGAAGAACATTTATTTAATTTTAACAATTGCCTAAACAATACCAAGGTCCATTAACACGACTCCGCAGCATTTCGTGTGCCACCCCGGTGGGCGGCGCGGAGAGGGGCGTCCAAGAGTGCTCAGTATTCAGAGTATCGCAAATGTAACTTTCGGTTCTTTTCATGGCTAAAGTATGTTGGCGGCAATCCATAATGGGATCGCCATTATTCTTGCCATTAATTCGCATGGCCCCGCTTCCGTGCATTAGCGGGCAGCGGCTAGGCTGCCAATCCACGAGAAGGGTCGTCATGCGCACAATATTACCACATAGAATATATTACTGATACGTAAACACATTAAACAACTATGAGACGCTAAGTTTAAAATAAAAAATATATCTTGAATTATTAAAAAAAAGTATCACATTTACTTGGGAATACGATCCCCATTTGTTTGTATTTAATTAACATTGTTATTCACAAATTAAAAATACAATTTAGCGAGGTAGTCAAAACTGCTAATGAACTAGGTACAAAACAGCTCGGACTTCGTAAAATTAATTAACAGCGGGCGGGCATGCAGGAAATAAATCCTTCATTTTCCTGCGCAGATTGCATAAAAATAATCAAATAAGTGGCATGGACATTACTCAAAGCACGGTGCAGCTACAAGTGTGAGAGCGATGCAGTTAGCGACCTCTCGCTCGCACGTCGTCGCCCCCACACCCCCTTTCCTGAAAGAAAAACTCTCGAAAAACTAATTACAAGTTGTAATTGAAATTTTGCGTGTTATATAATCGGATACTTGAGCCGTGAGTAATGTATAAATGCGCTGGGGAGATGAATGGACGGCGAGGTGGGTGGGCCGAACGAGATACGAAGCCTTCACAATTTTTGAATTAACTAACTTTAATACAATAATTCTGAACAAAGATAATATTAATGTCCACTAGTAATATAAATATATATATATATATATATATATATATATATATATATATATATATATATATATATATATATATATATATATATATATATATATGTATATATATATATATATATATATTAAAAATACACTTAATAAGTAAATTCGACAGAAAACTCCTGAGCAGATGCTAGTTATTAGCGAAGGTAAATTTCAGTTGCATCTCGGTATTACAACTCAATCAATGTGAAACTTTTCATAGAAAATATAGTTGGCAATGTATATATATTTTATTATAACAAAGCAAAGAAGCCATTCCGTCTCTCAAAACAAACATTTTTAATTAAAACCCCCTTCAGAATCGCGCTAACAAAAAACGCTATCACAATAGCAACAATCTAGAAAGCGATCTAACTGTATAAACACGCGAATAATGCGCAATCAAAAGGGCAGCGGGCAACCACTCGAGGGCTATGCAACAAGGGAGGAACACCCTCTCGCCACTCTCGCTGCTTTTTTACGAATTACAGTTTTGATTGCCTACACAACAGCTGAGTGCTAAAAAGCAGACATAATTGAATTGGAGTGGTTGAAAGATCAAACTAAAAATAATATATACATTTTTTATACATGTCCTGTACGTTAAAAAGATACATTTTGATAATTATTATTATCAAAATGTATCTTTTTATTAATATATATGTTAATGTTATTCCGGTTATGTCCAGAAATATTGTCGAATTAGGTCAATACAAGTCTAGATGTAATGTCAATACAAATACAACGAATATTTTTGCATAATAAACTAACCCAGTAAGAGTTATTGAATTAACAATGATTGGAATACTAATAAAAGTTTATTATTTTTGTTAAAATCAATACGGATTGTAAAATTAAAAGCAAAGGGCAATATGTATAACACACGTTCACAGTATCAGGTCAAAAACATAAAGTTGCCATTAATAAGATTTCCCTTTAGCCCGCTCCATAAATCTCGTGACTTATTTCCATTTAATACATATGGCTAAATAAAAAGTGACACGAAGAAACGATCACATGAAGCTTTTCGGTCAGTCGGGGGGTGGGAGGCGGCGTATAGTACCGGGGAAATGGAAAAAGCATTAACGGATATGTCAGTGCCGCATCAACAGAGAGTGCCTGCTTTCTAATGCTGAATAAATACCTTCTACCTCCCTCTTAGGGGCCGCTTACACCGCCAAAGATTACCGACAGATTTAACCGAAGAGTCAATTCGAAAGACGGTCCCGTAAATAACGGCCTCCTCGTAAACTGTGATACTTTTTAATAGCATTATAAAATTGAAATTTATCGAGTAACAGATCGAAATTCAGATCAATATGTGAATTTAATATAATTTGGTCATATATTCAAGTGAACTTTTATATTTCGTTTATTACTGGGTTACTTAAATCGGCCGGGGTAATAAACTGTAGGTTGCGCGCCGAGCCGCGGTACAGGGCTCGTCATAAGAGGGCGAGACGTCCCATTTCTCGTTTCCGCACAGGCATGGATCGGGAATGTTTTAGCTAAATCGACTCCGAGATTAGATGGATATTTTTAAAGCATCGCCTCGCCTGATCCATTAGCAGGATTTCATGAGCTCTCTACAACGAGGATTTTGCGTTAATGTTAAGGTCATAAACTTGATGAAGGTGAGCTGAAATGGTAAGATGTATAAATGGTATCGTAGTACACGTATGTTCAGGTAAATTTATAAAGATTTTGCCAAAGTTAGGTTATACATCTAATTTATGTTACTACTATGTTTTCTTCTCCATTTTTGTTCTAAGTAATAAATAGTACATTTCCGATACAATTCATCTAAAATTATTTATTATTTATATGAGACGGGGGCAAACGAGCATGTTGGTCCCTTGATGAAAAGAACAATCACTACCGCCAATGGAGACCAGCAACACCATGGGGTCGCCAATCCGTTGCCAGCCTATACTCTTCCCTTTCTTTCTGATGATGGAGGGTGAATGACACTCGCAGGAACACAAGAACCTTCAACAGAATACCGTAGCCAAATATCCGGTATTTCCCCAGTCGGCAGCTTGCCCTACCTCTCTTTTCGCCAGAGCCTAGTTTGTCAGTCAGCAGGGTGCACTACGTGCGGGTGAGGTTGGCTTTGGTTCAAAGATGTTGATGAACCACTTACACCCCAAACGAGGTTCAAACGAGGTGTTCAAACATGTCTATTGCAGTAATAAAACAATATAGTTTAGGAACTTCATAGTATAGATCCAGGGTTGTCAACACAACATAGATATATTGTTAGGCAACGTGACTAACACGGCTACCATGTATGCTAATGAATGGCAGCATTCAGACTTTCACGACGATCAATATTATGTCATTTGCATGGCTCCCTACTATCTATACTAGATCATTGGTCAGTTCGTCTAGTAGGGCCGTCCGACGTTGCGCAGAAACATTAAAATTTACAAAATATAATACAACTTTGTTAAATGAAAATAAAAACCGACTATTAAAAACAACTAAATATATTTCTGAAAAAAAATTTTAACTCAATTTTTTTTTATCGGCCGACATATTGAAATATGTCACTCCCACAACTGAGACAGAGACAACTAATGATGACAGTTCATAATTATGGTGAAATCTATCAAACGGTTTAAACTAAAGAACGTGATAAAAAGGTAGACATACTTACAAATAGGTCCAAGATATATACACAATTATACGAATGAATGCTCGAAAAACATTACCCTCCCTTCTTTGGTAATCGGGTAAAATACACTTTGTTGCCAAGTCAGCAGAGCTCAACCATATTTACCTACCGTAAACTATTATTTATCTATTGTTTATCCTATTATGGTCAATTCCCATCTTATATTATTAGCTTGAAGGTACCATATTAATTTGTCTTATCATTATAATTGAAGTTATTAAATTTTCAAATTGATGTTACAGTTTCAAAGGTCATAAAAGTATATTTTATAAATTATCAAATTCAAATTCAAAATATATTTATTCCTTGGACTTTATAAAGCACTTAGAAACGTCATACAAATTAAATATAAGAATATGTATAAATCATTACTACTCTAAATCCGCAGAGCTTAGATTCACTTTCATCACACTATCTGTGAAAGTGAATTTAAGTGCCAGTTCCGGCGACGGGGCTTCTTGAGAAGAACTGGCAAGAAACTCAAGGCCGACTCTTTTAATTGCCAATATCGTTACATTAAATACAAATACAATCATTAACATAACATAACAAGAGCAATTCATTTCCAAATACTTTTATCATTTATGTAATCCGAGATACAATAGTAAGCCTTTTGACATAGTCTAGTTTTGATATATTTCTTAAATTTACCCATGGATAATTTAAACGCGTCGTTTGGAAGTTTATTGTAGAAGCGTATACATTGACCTGGGAACGAGTTAGAGATTTTATGGAGCCTAGTAATATGCATAGCGAGTTTGTTTTTATTTCTTAAATTTAATTGATGGAGATCACTGTTTTTCCTAAATTTGGTTTGATTTTTATGAACGTAAATAAGATTTTCATAAATATATTGAGAATGTAATGTCATAATATTTATCTCTTTAAATTTATTTCTCAGTGCCTCCCTGGGACTCATCATATAAATAGCACGGATAGCTCGCTTCTGGAGCACAAAAATTGAGTCTACATCCGCGGCACTACCCCAAAGCAATAAACCATATGACATAATGCTGTGAAAATAGCTAAAATAATATTTAAACGCGCAGTGTCAACATCAGTTAGTTGACGTATTTTCCTTACGGCGTAAGCTGCTGAGCTGAGTCTAGCCGATAACGTTTCTATATGTGGGCCCCATTGTAATTTAGAGTCTAATGTTATACCAAGGAAAACAACCTTATTGACCAATTCCAATCTCTCATTGTCCATCACCACACTAGTTTTCACTTGTTTAACATTTTTTGTAAAAAATCTAACATATTTGGTTTTACTACCATTTAAAAGCAGGTTATTAGCACTAAACCAGTTTACTATTTTTGAGAGAGCATTGTTTACATCGTCAATTTCTGATTGTTGTCTATTTACCTTAAAAACTAAAGAAGTGTCATCTGCAAACAATACTATTTCATGATTATTCTTTACAAGATGAAGTATATCATTAATATACACGAGAAACAGGAAAGGGCCCAAAATAGAGCCTTGTGGCACCCCCATCGCTACAGCTGATCCATGTGATCGTTTTCCATTAATATCTACTTTCTGAACCCTATCACCTATCGCTACTCGAATAGCTAAGGTTACCTTCCAAATGTGTTGCTTACACTCGAAAACAAACTCGTCGCGGGACGCCTGGCAGAGAGTGAGACATCGTAACTGTTTTGTATACAAAATAGGACAAATGGCAGATGGAAAGGATGGTCAAAGGAAGAGAGTCCCAGAGTTATGAGTACATGGCGACGAGTCATCACGCCAACAGCAGTTTCACATCAAAAGCCATCGCAAGAAACTAATGCGTAGAAATATAATCGTAATACAAAAAGTATGTATTAAATAAATTTTGTCAACAAACTTAAATCCATTAAAACGTATTAAGCGATTAAAGCCAAAAAGGCCGTGCTTTACTTTATTTATTACAAAAAAGAAATATCAACATCGCCACTCTATGCCGAGTTTGGTTAATTTATAAGCTGTCGTTTTTTACTGCTACATCTTAACAGGAAATTAAAAAGCACATTCCAATAATATAATTGCCATATCCATCCGTTTGATGCCCTCGGTGTGTCTCATTGCCACCTCCATCCTTTTAAGGTTCACGGTGTCCATTGCACATGCACTCTTTTTCCGAAGGTCCGAACCCGTTAAACAACGTTGTTAAACGAAGTTAAACAACGTTGACTACAGCCAGCCTCTAGTTGGATTTGGCAAATGGCAATTTTAAGCGTCTCTGTTTCTCCGCTTTGGTAATGTTTTGTTCTCAACTAAACCAATAATTAATTTAATCCGTAAAGCATTTATATAAAATTAAAATTGACACAGCTATTTTGTTACTCTAAAGACGTAGTAATAATTATTATTATCTTTATAACAGCACGCTGCTACATATATAACGACATTTACTGGCGTTTAATTAAAAAACTTTGGAGATAGCAGCGCTAACGTGTACGTGTTCCACATACAATTTTATTAAGTGCACTAATGTCGGTATTCGGTGTAATTACAACGGGGCTCGTGTCGAGTCCGCCGGAATTTAAACACGACACCCCTACGACAAACTTATGTTATTAAGTCACTAGTTTCGCACTTACTTTCACTGTCTTCTACCTACATGTTGTATATATATACGTTGTTGAGAATTTCTTGGAGAGCGTGTATAATTACTTTATGGTGTTTAAGGTATTTCTCGATACACGTAATTGAAATTCATTAAAACTAGTATTACAAGACATAAATTGGTTATGTGAGCGGAAAATCAATTGTTACAGCAATGAACATAAAAGTGCAATAAAAACTGTAGACTGTAATTATAATAATCATCAGCTTATATCTACCTTCTCGATTCCTTGCAACACATGCGATTCTATCTTTTCACGTTTAGTCTTCTATCCAAGTCATATCCGAGTAAATAACAAATATTCCTGAACAATTTATACACCGCCATCTATATTCAATCTAAGCTAACTAAGGTATTAGATAACTGATAGATAACTTTTTTTATGTAAATAAATACATGTAAATACATTGAAAACACCTAGACCAAGACAAGCAGATATGTTCATGGACACAAATGTTTGACGGAACCCGCGACCAAAGTAGAAATCGACCACCGGGCTTGTCTAGGCGCAGACCTAACCAAGTCTTAAACTATCTTATTTTGAAAGCCATGTTGACAATTTTAATCCTCCGTCGCAATTTATATATTATTGGGCCATAAAATCATAAAGCCTATAAATTCTCTACCACGATGTATTACGTATGCGACTGATAGAAATCCATACCAAGGTAAGCACTGGGACGCTCACTGTTGACACGCGCGCCACGCACACATCCCATGTCTACTAGATATAAGTATATGTAATTGGTTTGTATATAGAAATAAAAATCGTCTCTGCCTGTCTATTTTAAGTCGTTTTAAACATAATGTCATCAGTTTAGTAAATTAAACGATTAATACTCATTATCCAGTTTTTGTTAATAAGTAAAACTCAATTCTAATAATGACATTTAAAAAAAATATGTAAACATAAGAAATGTATATTTATTTATTCATAATATTATGCGTTTAATCAGTATCAAAACAGCTTCAAAGAAGCAGTAAAACAGGACAGATTAAAAGAAACAGAAACTAGAGTGTCAACCGTTCCATCGTTAAGTCAATATTGTTATGTTTAATGTCTTTTGTAAACTGGTGTAATAAATAAAAAATAAAAAAATATCATAAAAAACAGGTGTAATGGTCGTAATTTTTCCTATTTTGCTATGTTGGTCTTCGCCTCCGGGAGCGTAATGATCACGGCGTGTAGATTTGTGACAGATGTCTGTGCGCACGTCATTATTACGAGTAAAACCGATCGGCAAAGCTTAATCAGGACTTGACCGACAACTTTGTAAATTAAATTGGCTTCGCGCTACGCCGTCTCGTGGAATTGCACTTCTTATGGCCCCAGTAATCACCAGCGCTGTATAAATGCTCCATTAAAACTGGCGTCAATTACTTTAATTCCTTATACGTATCGAGTTAAATATATAATGTGACTGCAAAGTTCTCTAATTAAACGTCATGTGAATAACATTTTCCGTATAAACAGTGTAGTAGAATGTGAACAACGCCCACGAGCTAAGGCTGGTAGAAAACGACGAGAAAAACTTCATTAATTGAGAACATCGCGGATGCGCCGCCGTTATACGGAATTTTTAATTAGCGATACATGATGGGATACATTACAAATAAGGGATAGTATACGTAAGTATTAACAGTGCCTTCAAAAGTGTATTCAAGTATTTTAATTAGCGATAAGATGGATATGAGATAAAGAATCTAGGCAACTAAAGTCAATAATATCATCAAACCTTTAAGTTTGGCGATTAAAAGTTCTTTAAAGTTTTCCTCTCATGAGAAAACCAATAAGGTTATAACCTTTATGTACGTACTAGTACAGTACATACGTCATTTTTCTACCACAAAGTAAACAGACATACGACCTGCTTGATGGTAAACATCCATCGAAGTATCGAAGCCAATCTTTTATTATTTTCTTTCAATATCCTAAATGCCGATCCTAAAATTCTTCACAGTCGAACCTTTCTTGTAAGTTGTCTTCTGGGAGTACCTCATAAGGCTATATACATACATACAGGCTGGCTCATCAGGCTCTACAGAACACACTAAATATTATATGCTCCTTATAAATGCCGCTTATAAATGTTGTAATATTTAATTTATTTTTTATTACATAAGAAACCCATTCATTGCATAAAATATTTCTTGGCTGGAGGTCGCGTTTCAACTGTTTTTTTTTTTTTCATAAGTTTGAAGTTCATCGTCCGTAGTAAAAATAGGAAGATTTTAGGGCGGTGATTTTTTATGACTTCAAAAGTTCACTGTCTCCGGAAAACTGCCCTACTCGTCTTCTATACAGGGTGACTTGGAATAGGTGTAATTGTTTTAAAGGGGTGAAAGTATAGCCCATTTGACGTAAAAGTATGTATGGAACACTTGGTCAAAAATCAATAGTTTCGGACATAATTGACAGTATAACTATTTCTCGAAAAATACCGAAATTCAAGCTAAAATAATTAAATTAAAAAAAAATACTTCATGCGTGCATGTCTTTTTTTTTTTTTTTGTTTAATGGATAAATTATCCATTAAATAAAAATATAAAATGTTATAAGGTACTTGCAATTTTAGCGTTACTAGAGCTACAAGTCAATGACATTACATAAAAAATAGCTTTCTTTAATTTTCAATTAACTTTTGAAGAAAATATTTATTAGTAACTTGTCGTACAAATGATGCCACTAAATGCCTTGTTTCCTTAGCTTTCTAAAAAGATATAATAAGTGTACAAATTTATTAGAAACCGACCAACAAAATCAGTAATTATCGAGCGAAAACTGAATGTTTTCAAATTTGTAACGGTTTCAACTCGAGGGTGAACGAGAGCACCGATAACAGCACAGTGTGAGCAAACGAGATAGCAATAGATCAGCTTTGCGTTGCTTATCTGGCTGGCGGGGCGCTTCGGCGGTAGGCCGACTCAACTAGTTAGTACTTATTAGTTACTTGCGCGTGTTGAACGAATTTTTACCTGTTATTGTTATTCCTTTGTTTCACATTGTTTTACTTTGTATCTCAATGGCGAATTACAGTAACGAAGAATACGCAGACATTCTGTTTGTGTATGGATTTTGTGATGGTAATGCTGCAGCGGCCAGAAGGGAGTACATACGTCGTTTCCCAAATCGGCGCGAACCGAGTGCACGGGTTTTTTCTGCGGTGTTTCAACGTTTAAAAGAAAGTGGAAGTGTTCACGAGCGACGTTATGATGCCGGTAGACCTCGTCAACTGAATGCAGAGCAAGAAGAAGACATACTGGAGCGTTTTTCCCGAGATCCTACTACATCCACACGAATTGTAGCTAGGCAAATGGGATTAACCCAATACAAAGTCTGGTTTACACTACACTCAGCCAGACAGTATCCCTTCCACTACACGCCTGTACAAGCTTTAGAGGAGGGAGACCCTGCAAGACGAGTCGATTTCTGTCGATTTATGCAACACATGGACGCTGAAGACAACAGATTCTTAAGCAAAATATTGTGGACCGATGAATCCAAATTTGATCGAGATGGTATAACAAACTACCACGATCTCCACTACTGGGGTCCACGAGGTGAAAATCCTCATCTGCCCAAAGAAGGAGCTCATCAGAGAAGATTCTCTTTAAATGTATGGATGGGTATAATCGACAAATATTTAGTTGGGCCATATTTTTTACCCAATAACTTGAATGGCGAAGCTTACGAAGACTTTCTTCGTAATAATTTGGGCGAGCTCCTAGAAGATGTTCCGCTGGCAAACCGGCAACAAATGATATTTCAGCATGACGGCTGCCCAGCCCATTACCGAGCTGGTGTCCGACAATGGCTGGACGAAAATTTTCCACTGCGTTGGATAGGTAGAGGGGGACCGACGCCATGGCCAGCAAGGTGTCCTGATTTGACTCCTTGTGACTATTATTTATGGGGTCACATGAAGACCATCGTTTATACGACACCAGTGAATAATGTAAATGAATTAAGGGACCGAATCATAGAAGCTGCTGCTCAAATACAGCGAGAGCTTACCGGGGTTGTAACACGGTCTAATTTTCGAAAACGACTACGTCCTTGTATTCGAAATCACGGCAGACAGTTTGAACAAGACTTAAAATAAAATAAAAATAGTTCAAAAGTCAAAAGTTGTTTTTTTAATTAAAGGTTCATATGAAAGGAAGTTAATAATGTTAATTAGATAACATGTCTGTTGGTTCGTTTCTAATAATTTTGTACATTTATAATACCTTTTTGGAAAGCTAAGTTTAGTGGCATCACTTGTACGACAAGTTACTAATAAATATTTTCTTCAAAAGTTAGTTGAAAATTAAAGAAAGCTATTTTTGATGTAATGTAATTGACTTGTAGCTCTAGTAACTTTAAAATTTCAAGTATCTTATGACATTTTATGTTTTTATTTAATGGATAATTTATCCATTAAACAGAAATAAATAAAAAGACATGAAGATGATAATAATAATTGATTCAATAATACATGAAGTATTTTTTTTTAATTTAATTATTTTAGCTTGAATTTCGGTATTTTTCGAGAAATAGTTATACTGTCAATTATGTCCGAAACTATTGATTTTTGACCAAGTGTTCCATACATACTTTTACGTCAAATGGGCTATACTTTCACCCCTTTAAAACAATTACACCTATTCCAAGTCACCCTGTATATTTCAAGAAGTACCTCATTAGAGTACTGTAAGGCATTGGTACGAAGTAGGCACTGGTGCGAAGAATTTGAGCGTGAGCGTGTTACTCGTCGTGCAACTGCGATCACCGATGAAAATTTGGGTTACTATCAAGCAATTATACCTTTAAATGTAATATCACCTGTGTCGAGATTTGAGAACATTTGGTAACTGGTATGAGCCGAATTCAAACACCCATAACATTTAATTTATGTTCACAGAATTATTGATGAAAAAATGTTGTTAAAGTACATTCACTGAAGTTGAAATGTTGTACATACATGTCTTTATAGTTATATGCCGGAAAATAGGGACAGTCGCCAGGAAAATGTAGTGGAGAATAATTTGGAATGTAGTATATATTTTACTTTAAATGTAAATTAGTTATTTATGTGTAATTCAAAATTATTTTTAGATTAATTTTGTGGAAATACCTATAACATGGGTATAACAATGTATGATGGTATAGAGTGTTATAGTTTCTACATACAATGGTTACGCCTTGCATGAAAAGGGTACCGGGATAAAAAGGAAAAATGTGTCAATCAGGATCATATTTTATAATATGCCAAATTTCACTGAAATTCGTCTAGCCCGAAAAGATTAACAAACATCCATACTTACTCATACTCGTACATCCCTTCTCACAAACTTTGACATTTATAATATTACTATAAATATAATGAACATATTAGTATAATTATATTCAATTTAAACAACATTAACCGATATGTTATTTATTTATTTATTTAGTAATAATTTTTATTATAACTTCACACTCACAATTTAAAAATACCAATAATCCTAAGGAAAACCTACGAAATAAAATAAACTAACTATGTAATAATAATTAGGAAATTAAATAATATAACGCTCATTGCGGCTGCAAACGACTTAATTACTATATTCATAGCAGAAACTGTAAGCGGTTTAACTGCATTTTACTGAAAGTTCATTAAGTACAACATGAATCTTGATGAAAATTACTTAATGGTAACTTGTAAGATTGGCGCCACAAGCCCCCTGCCGCCGCCCGCTCCCCTGAAACTGCCCCGAGTGGCGAAACGTGCTCGGTAATAAGGAGCAAGTTATTCATTAGTGTTTTGAGAAAAAGTTATTAGGGCCGACAAGTCATGCGGTGCGGCGTTGTGTGCGCATGCGCTTGCATTTCAGCACGCAATTTACTGGGTCAGAGCACTGAGTGAGAGACTTCACACGGGTACTTCACATATGTAGATGATGCAGGTAAAATATATGAAATATATTTGCAATAAAATACAACCCGTTTGTAATGAAACTGCCTGTTTGAAATGAAATGAAAATTATTAGAAACAGATTTTTGGTGGGTAAGAAAATGATCTTAGGCATGGATGCGAAATTTACCATGACACAGATAGATTACTTACATAAAAAACGCAAACAAGCTTACGCAACAGAATAAGTAATATTCGTGTGTACTTACACCTGCCTGAGGTTTAGCAGTTACCGTAGCGTCTATACTCCTGTAATATGGAGAGAGCTACATCAGTATTAACAAATCGATCACTCACATGGTTTACCAACCCTCATGAGAAGTTTCTAATAGTTGTATAAAAATATTGCAGAAAAAATATCTTGCTAATCTACAGGGTACGCCACATACAAGAAAAAAAAACTATTTGTCGCCAGAAATACAACATTTACAAATTAACATCTGTTCAGTACATCTCTTATAGCAATAATTACCAACTAACATCAAAAAAGAAAGGTATGGGAAAGGTACTGGCAGTGTAGCTTCATAACAAAGTGTAACACAATTAATCTTATAAGCAAAAAATATCTTATAAGCAAGTTCAAGTACATGAAAACAAACCTTTTTTTATTGGTTATTTTGGTTATTAATGTATAATCTATTTCCAACTAGCTGACCCGGCTGAATTCAAATTGGTTTCGCGCAATTTGTCAAATGATTGACAGTTCTGTCAAACATAAAGTTACATTAGAAAAGTTAATATGTTCCATCAGTTTTCGTAAATTTTCTAATTTTCCGCGCAACTTCCTTATTTTTCTACAATAACAAATACAACAAAAAAATAATTAGCGAAATTTTTCTATCCGTTGACGCGTGATGATATAGATTTATATAATTTCTCTACCCATATTAGGCGAGCCAGTATCGTGGATGCCAATTTAAAACGATTTCTAATAATTATTCTCGGTTTAGAACAACAAAGTGTACTCACAATATGGATATAATATTCCCGATTTCACTATTATAAGAATAGATACAGCTGTTGCTCTACCTTGTTAAAACTATATTGAATACACCCATAAAATAAAAAATATATATTATATTTATTCAATCTGTGGAATTATGATTAATTATATATACCTATTTAATTTATATTTATATAAATATATTAATCTAACTATTTAAATATATATGCTTAAATAGTAAGATTGATTTTTGATAAGATAATGGTGAGTAATTCACAAATAAATTTTAAAAGAAAATTGCAAAAATATTGATGATACGGAAATAGATTCTACGTGCCTTAAAAAACTTCTGTAACTGCAAAGAAAATTTGGTGAAATTGGATGAGTAAATTCTAAAAATATGGACTTTTATAATCTCTTGTATTATTTATATTAAAATTTATGACTAAAAAATAGTAAGGAAGATATATGGTAATACTACGGTATTAGATTCGTTATGCTGGCGATCTGTAATTGACAACATGGCTGTGTAATATTCCCTAATGAGAGTAATTGGCCGTCCGTAATGAGAGTTTTATGGCAGAAGATGCAATACCCGCGTCCTGCACTGCTGCAAGACAAGACTCATAGCGCAATTTGTTGCACGCCTTAAGCTCGCTTCTAATTAATACAAATTAATTGCATCGCCGACCTATTCGCTGCGAGTAATGGTGCATAGAATGATAAATCATCGCACTGCTCTAAGCACACATAATAACTTTAGAAATGAAAGTACGGTAGAAAAACACCAGGTGTATTCTTCCCATGATAGATAGGTATATTGCCAAGACTGCGTCATCAATTTGATTGACAAATTGCATACAAAATACAGCTGACGAGTAGGCAAGTTCAAATTACGTGACCACTTCTGCGAGTAAAGAACATAACTTTTTCTACCACAGAATCAAGTAAGTGTTTCAAATTTTGTTATGATCAGTCACAATCATCGGAATTATAGTGTGAATGGAAGAGCCCTCGAATAGACAGAGACATGGGTTCAAATTCCGCTAACATCGTATTGGTGTAAACGTCACTTTTCTATATTTAGCTTTCGTAGGTTTATAATTATTATATTGTGTATGAAACCTCTACCAACCCGCAGTTGCGCAGCGTGGTTGAGTATGCTATAAACCTCTTTGATTGAGGGGAGACCCGTATTCCAACAGTGGGATGATTATGGATTGATTAATGTATTAAAATAAGCAGTTGTCATCATAGCGAGTCTACCTTTCGAGACACGCGTTAACCTAGTTCTGTCATCGAACTAAGAACTATCCTAAGAGTCAGTCTATCTCCCAACTTCGGCGAGAGGTCTACTGCCGAACTTCGTTAGTGGATGTCTGGCTTAGAGATTGTTGCCATTTATTTTACTGAAAAAAAAAAACGGTGAAAAAGAAACAGACAAAGTATAAGCTTTAACTCACCATTCCTCCCCGACGATTTTATCTTGACAAGCGTTACATAGCCGAGAGTGACGCGTCACATGCCAGAGCGTAACAACTAAATCTTATTTATTAGCCATAAAATAAAGTGCTTATCGAGCCTAAAGTACTTTTCACTTCAAAAAGCTGAATACATATTACTAATAATTTTAAATAATTTAGACATGGGTAACACTGCGCTAGGTAGCGCAATTGCGCTAGCTCAGTTCACTACGCTGATGAGTTAACACACTTTGACAAATTGTGCGGCAAGCAGAGCGTGCGCCGCTGCGCAGCTCGCTTTGATCTAGTTACGCCATGGCGCAATTTCGGATTAAACTCAGTGTGTCAGTGCAATAAGCTGCGCTAGCGCTACTGCGTTGACGCACAAAATTTAGTTTGATTTAACTTAGTCTAAAATAATTATAGTAATATCTAGAGATCTACTGCCGAAATTCAGTAGCAGAATTTTAGATTAGATTATTGTCCTTTGTTTTTTAGCAAAAATACTTAATCCTCAATGTATTATTTTCAAATGTAATAAATCTATAATAGTCACAACAATTTTAAAGTCATAAGTAATAATATTGATGATAATAATAATAATAAGATACACAAACGTACAAGATACAACCACTTTGAATAGTAAATAATGAAAATTACTTTATAGAATATGAAACGTTCACGATTGTGTACATACATAGATTGAATAAATATAATAAAATATATACGAGTACGGATATAATTAATATTTATATCAATATAACAATCTTACTATTTAAATATATATACATAAGTAAGATTGATTTACATCACTATTGTAAATATATATGGGACGAAGTCACTCGTCCATGGCGTCGGCAACGTCACCGAAATATCGGGAAAATACAAAAATCGTTCGCGGTAAGTCTCGCATATATACGATAGTAATGCAAGCAAATTACTTTATTATAAACTTTGGAACTCGTTTTTCGTTATATTCTAGAATCTATTTGAGACATGTTTAACTAAAAATCGCAGGTTTATATCAAATAAATGACTGGCGCGTCGTTAATTTGCGGGTTCTTATTAGAGAGAGACATGGCACCAATTCGCACCTGTGGCGTCTCCGCGGCTCCATGTAAGGCTGGTATTACCCGGCTGTATAAATATACTTTTTCTGATGAAAAGCATGGAAGCCACCCGATCCTATTATTCGGCTAACGAAGCCAAGGGTATCCCTTGATTATTAAAACGAAGTCGGAGCCACCCACGGCGCCACCCGGGTGTTAATTGGGCCCCCGTAGACAATACTAATAAGGCCCGTCCGCGCCTCTATCTGTCTAATTAAACGCGAAACTTGAGAGTAGCACCCTCAGCGACGAGGGCCTGTTTGCCGAGCCTCCTGAATACACTGTAATAATACCGGCTAAGCGTGTTTGAGTGGCTCTTTTTCGGATCTCTGTAAACCCGCGTTTAATTAGCAGTATTATGAGTCTGAGTGTCGACTCCTGCTTGTTTAATTAAGCTAAGTCAGTAACAACAATACGTTCTTGTTACAGCCGCCGTATTCGACGTCATTATTAATTGTTTATTCTGATTGTAATTTACGGCAAGGCTTAAGTTAATCGTTTTTGGTTACCTACATTAGCTGATTGTTGGTTTTTGATTCGTTCGACGGAAATTAGTATTTTGCGGATTATTGGGGAATGAAATAGTAATGGATTCAAATAGATGTAAGCTAACAGTAGGGGAGGTAGGGGAGCATTGGGCACTTTTGTACATAAATGTTAATAAACCTGTTATTTTTTATCATAATCAAAATTTTATTCCAAATATATCGAGCACACATATTTGGCAATAATTATTTGTAAGAAAAGTTTTGGTATTATAATTAGTCTCAAAATTACGAAAGATCTTCGAACATATGTCGAAAGTGCCCAAACCTCCCGGTGGTCGGGAGGTTTGGGCACCCTTGTAGGGAGGTTTGGGCACTGTATTTAATAAGCACGATATTGCTTTATTATACCACTATGCTTAAGTATTATATAACATTGCTATAAAAAATTGTAATACAAATATTTTTTCTAATCATAGACTTTAGATAAATTAAACAATGTGACTTAGAATCAATACTGCACGATGTTAGACTTATCTTATATTTGGTATGGCCCAGAGAGGCTTGTCAAATTTATATTTTAAGCTGCCACTTTTCATCCAGGTCGTTGGTGTAGGCAATTTTGTCTTTATAAACTCCAGGGGGACGCTGGCTATGTCCTCGATGTCAGGAAATATAAACGTATTTCTTATGTTACTCACTCTCATGAATTTGACAGTTGCCATGGAGTGATTAACCTCTTCGATTATTCCAACATAATGATAGATAGTTTTTTTGGTGTCAAATTTAACCAACATAAAAGCTGATTGATCTGGAAATTTCTATCCAGAACGATCACATTCATTTGTCTTCATCAAAATCTTCTTCCGATTCAACAAGGGCTTCGTCAGAAACGGAAACATTTTCTATTTCGTCATCGCTGCTAATCTTCCTGTTTTTCTCTGGTTTGGAAGTAAATTCATCAGCAAGCTTCGGAATTGTTTTCTGTCCTGTATTTTTAGAGCATTTTCGATTTTTGTTGAGCTCTTTGATCTTATTCTTTTTGAAAAGTGAGGTTATGGGGAGCATTGGGCATGCCCAAACCTCCCTCCTACCTGCGTGCCCAATGCTCCCCATAACCTCATTTTTCAAATAGATTTGAATAAGTTCAATTTTATCAAATGTTGAATCCTAATAGACAGGTAAATATAATCTTCATTAAACACAAAAGAAGAAGTTAACACAGATACTTACACTTTTTTGCAGATTTCTTTGTTATGTTTCTTCAAATCACAAACAAAATATTTACTTCTGTACGCAACAAACCGTTAAGATCATGTAACTTGACAACCAAGTGAAATGACAGCTGACACTTTTGTTAAGCGGTGTTGTCAGTTATTAAACTACAGTGCTGTGGTAGAAAACAAAAAATATCTAGAATAGATTTTGAGAAATGAGGGGGTGCCCAAACCTCCCGACTGCCCAATGCTCCCCTACCTCCCCTAATTGAAAGTATATTACTGGAATTGCAACAAAGCGATGCCCATTCGCCTTTGCTGATTAATTTGGTTTTGAAATATGTCCTTTTATAATTTTAACAAAAAAAAAACCGACTCTAAACATTACTCTACATTTACGTATGTAGATACAGGCTGATGATGATGATGAAAAAAAATTGGACCGATCTGGAAGTATACTCTTTTAAATAAAAAAAGTTTTTCTCTAATCGGTTTATAAATCACGAAGAAATTAAGTAAGTGCCTACCTAACAAACATTAAAAAAAACATTAACTAACAAACATTAAAAAAAAATTATTACAACCGAGTCGGTTAAAAAGTACAGGAATTGAATACAGGACTTCAACTAAATGGACGGCATCAGGGGATTAGGTATGCTGATGACCTTGCTCTGTTAGGGGAAGACCGTGAACTTCTTCACGATTTGTTAAGTGGTTAAGCGTTTTGTAGAGACACGTCCTCAACAGTACGCTTAAGAAAAATTATTAGTGTGGCAAAAGTTCTCCGCCTTCGTATTCATGGTCGTCTAGAAAGGATAGGCGAAGATCATACCGTGAAGAAAGCATACCTCGTGCGACCGAGTGGACGTTACCCGGTTGGTCGTCCGAGATATCGCTGAAGTGAGAAGGCGAAAGATGACCTGTGCAAGCTTCAAGCGTGGCGAGAGATCGTGCAGGACAGAGGAAGGTGGCGAGCTCTCATTTCGGAGGCCAAAACACGTTTTGGGTCGCTGATGCAACATATACATACATATGTAGTAAGTAAGTATTAAGTTTAACTATTGTTTAAAATACTTTTGTATTTGTGTGCAATCGGCGGACTCATTGTTGATGCAGTTTTTACTGATTGCAGTGAGTTTTGATCGAATTGACCAGAAAATATTTCTTCAGAAACTTTTGTTTGCAGGATTTAGTGGTGATTTCTTTAGATGGTTTACATCTTATATAAAAAATCGTACTCAGTTCGTCTTTGTCAATGGTTTCACATCTGCATGGAATATTGTCCTTTCTGTCTTGCTTACCGCAGGGTTCACTTCTGGGGCATTTGTTGTTCATATGACCAACGATATGAGCTCATGCTTCCTACATTCGCAGCTCTTATTGTATCCCAGCGACTTAAAAAAATTTAAGCAGACAAAACAACACTATTTTAAACGTAATTAAAAATTAAAAGATCTACCACTTAAAAGTGGTGATAAAATTAGATATCACAGAGTTATACACGAATCTAATCTACTTTATGATCAACATATTGATAATATTGTTCCCTACTTTGATTTCTTAAAGATTAATTCGATTTTCGAGTGATAAAGTAATTACATTATTAAATGGTTGTTTTGTGCGTAGTATTATCGAATACTGTTCATAAGTTTGGAATCCATACTGTGAAATACACATAAATAGATTAGAATTGATATAAGGTTCGTACACTACAGGTGCAGGCAGCATGACGTTGACTATTAATCAAGATGCAAAAAGCATCGCATACCTCACAGTAGAAGTATGCGAAACTACTACTGTGCGAAAGATTAAAGAAGCTGATGTATCATTGCAAAAATAAATACATTTATCCCAACAACTTACCACCCTGGAAGGCCATTCAGACTTGCGTTAAAATATAATAGTGCGAACTATGGTAGGAATTCCTACTTCATGCGTGCACCTAATAGGTACAGGTTAGCTCAACAGGCTGCTCACACATTCGATATAGATTTATTTGATAAAAAAAATATTTCGATCAAAAATATTCTGGCGAGGTATTGGTTTCACATCAAGTCAAGTCAAGTTAAGTGATAAATCAACAAAAAAATGCAAGTGGGTCCTGACTCAAGGATACCCTCAAAATAATATTGATGGGCTATTACAATAACTCTTGCCGATTTTTGTTGCCAGCTCTTGGACTGTTTATTTGTTTATTCCAATAATTGATAAATTGAATATCAGAGCGGGAGAACGGTGTAAACCTGTCGCAGTACATGTTGGAAACGCGCTCGAGGCGCGACCGACCGCTGTTGGTTGCTTGGTCTCCTATTCGTATAATTCCAATCAGTATTCAAATCGATGCAAATCGAAAGATTAATCGACGTTTGCGCTGCCACAGAATTACACCACGTAAGATCGCAATTACAAATAATGTCTGCGACCACCATTAATAACTTACAATTGTTTGTATGTTGTAAGCAGAATAATTTTTCGTAAGTAAAATAAATGGTGGAATGAAAATAAACCTCACTCATTGTCAGTACAGACTAATTAGAATCCATATGACGCGCAAAATTAATAGAAACTTGCGCAACGTCTAAAGAAATGAATTGCAAAACAAACAGATCCATCACTCGTGAATATACAGCCACGCCGACGAAATAAATTAATCCTCTAAGATAGACACTATTGCGTTTTGTTAGCTGCTTAATAAGCCAATTGCTGTCAACGGCTTCTCGTCCGCCCACGCGACGTTCGCAACTGATTTCAGAATAGACTCGACGCAATCCCACGATTGATTCTAATTAACGATAGCAGTATTTATTGGAGCAGTTCGCAAACGAACCTAATTGATTTCGCTGGCTGCGACGTCGGCGACACGTTATAGACTCGACACCGGCACCGCTGTTTATTGCCCACAAAATATACATAAACCATATCCGTTACTAATTACGATAGGCAAATTTGCCTTTTATTTATTCATTTCTTATCTTGCCAGATGGTATAATAGTAATCAGATATTCGTACATACTATAGAATAAAATTTGGTTGTCTTTGTAATTAAAAAAAGAGAAAGTTCTCATCTCGGTACAATTGTTTGTTTTTGGGTTGTAAATGGTATATGTTCATCCTTGAACCAAAACTAACCTCACCTGCACGATGTGCACCCTGCTGACTGCCAAACGAGGTTCTGGTGAAAGAGAGGTAGGGTGCAGCGTATTTACAAGCTGTCCGACTTGAGAAGTACCTCTACCTCACAGAATACTAAAGCCAAATAATCCCTTGAGGAAGGAAAGAGTTGCTTGCGCTGGCAGCTGGCGCTGGCAGTTGCATGGAAGAAAGGCTTTTATTTTGCTACAATCCGACCCGACGTAGTATAATAACGACATAGTGTAAAAAGAAAATGTTTTTTCTTCAACATATTGACTTCACGTGTCTGATAAAAACGTGTGTAACGATTTACCTAGTCGCATCGCATTACACGTTTGTTAGTATCGCGTGGAACAGGCATCTCTCTAATTAGGCCACGTTTCGTCTGCCCTGTAATCCACCTGACTACTAATTAATGCAGCTGAATAAACCGCCGCACGCGGGCTAGGATTAACAATTACACGTAATAGACCTTTATTATGTTTCAGCTAACTAACAAAATAATTCGAATGCTTAGAACTGGGGCCCTACAGCCGAAGCTGAAGCCAAAGATGAATTACCATCGAATATTTTGAGTCGAAAAATATATCTTATATATTTTTCGACTCAGAATATTCGAAAAATATATAAGATATATTTTTCGACTCAAAATATTCGATTAATTCATTCGAGGTAATTCATCTTTGGCTTCAGCTTCGGCTGTAGGGCGCCAGTTCTAAGCATTCGAATTATTTTGTTAGTTAGCTGAAACATAATAAAGGTCTATTACGTGTAATTGTTAATCCTAGCCCGCGTGCGGCCGTTTTAGTTATTCACAAACATTTTCATCTTTGTCGGTAGAGCTCCAGAGTTTCTACCAGTTAAGACAAACACAATTACTACAAATCGATGGCTAAGTTTGATTTGCTCGGCTTCAGCTTTAACGGTAGGGCCCCTGACCTTGAAGCCTCTACTCAATAATGGGAAAATATTAAAATGACATAGTTGTATACTGTAGACCGATAACTACTTTAGTTACTTGGTAAGATGTTAGATTAAACGTGCACTAGTGCGGCTACCTACGGTCACGGATGCAACTCAGTTGGCAAATGAGGATCATAACTTTTTTTTATGTTATAAGATAATTCATTTACGTGAATTATTTTTAAAGTTTGTACAGTATTCAACCTCTGTTAATTGTTAACAAAACATAACCAACGTATCACTTATGAAGCAATTCGAGATTTTGCCGCATGTCTTTGTAAAAGGTTCTCGGTCGTTTTACCCTAAAACGACCGAGAAGTCGTATGATATTGCATCATAACAATGCTTCGGCTCACTGTGAAGTCATTTTTAGTTTCTAAAGGCAGACCTTGTGACCCATTTACTTTTGGAATAAGAATAATGCTGATTTCATCTGTGGTTCTCAGCTGCAAACGTTCAGGTTGGGAAGCAGTGGGTAGTAAATTTTACTTATAAGTAGTCCCTTTGGAAAAAAAATGTGTTAAATCTGGACTTCTCGATGGACACTAAATGTCTCCTTGACGACATATTAGTATTATTCTATCATGGAATAAAACGTAAGCAATGTTGATAATGAATCATTTGTAACGTGGAATATGGCTCCATCTTCCTTGGAAAATGTTTTGCGATTGTAGCCTCGCTCCGAAGTAAAAATCCAAAGTTCTAAACGATTTTTTTTTTTTTTTTATAACTGATTGATGCGATGTACCTAATGCAGCGGATCAGACCGGTTGTTGTCGTGGTGACGCATAGATACGTGATTTTAAGTCTACGACTTTTTCCATTCGACACGGCGATCTCTACTTTCGCACAGGTATATTTTCTATACAAAATAGTTTCGATATTTCACATTTGCTAGGCGTTCCCCGACATAATTTTTTTTTTAATATAAATTGCACCTAAGGTGTCGGTGCCTTTTAAATTTCATGGTTATAGCGTTGTTATGGTGATAACAACGCCATAACCATGAAATTTAAAAGTCATGGTCAATATAAAACAGTCCTATAGGGGGAAAAAATGAAATATCTGGAATCTTAACAAAATCTTAACGCAAATCAGGAGTGATCTCTTTGCGAAGCACGGGTACTTTGCTAGTTCTCTTATAGATGTCTAATGGCACATGTGATTTCGCCATGAAAGTTCAAGCAAATTGATTTACTTTGTTCGAAAGGCACAAATGTAATGTTAGTTATATATGTAACTAGCTGCCCCGGCGAACTTCGTACCGCCTAACAATCAATGAATGTCGTGGTACAAATTGGCTGAACTAAATTTATGATTTTATGGAATTAAAACAATGAATAATAGAAAATAATAGAGAAGCTCGATAGCATAATTGCGCATGTCAGTCTAATCGGACACGCAAGTAAAGCAACGTCGATCGAATCCTGTACACGGATGGGTTTATATTACCTCGAGCTCCTCCGTGCTTCGAAAGACACGTTAAGCCGTCGGTCCCGGTTGTTATCATTAGATTATCTTGCGCTCCTCCGTGCTTCGGAAGGCACGTTAACCGTCGGTCCCGGTTGTTATCATTAGATGACAGTCGTTAACCCAAGTTAGTGGCCTTTAGGCGGCTCGAAAACACTGGCCTCCGCCAACCCGCAGTTGAGCAGCGTGTTGGAGTATGCTCTATTCCTCTTCGGTTGAGGGAAGACCCGTATCCATAAAAACTGAAGATTTCATAAAAATAAAGATTATTGTTTAATCAAAAAATTAAAAAAAAAAAGTTTTGTTTTATTTTTTAGTTTTGAAATCGGTTTAATCGTTTTGGTGATTTGTAATTGTCATTTCTTTTGATGTTTACTCTGATTTGATTCTTGCGTTCGAACTCCATGGGCCAAGCTCGCGACTAAATCGCGTTTTCACCCCAATCGATTTGACATTTTTCAATTTTCAAAACAAATCAAACAGACAACTTTCGCGACATAAAAGTGACACCAATTGATTTGACATTTTGATATTTGACAACCAATAAGGCAATAAATATCGCAATCCTTTTTCAACTGACACTTTCATTTGTATGGGAAAATGTTTTTCCTTTTATTTTATTCTTTCGTCAATCTTCTAATGTTTTACATGGTCATTCTGCTATTCGGGACGGAGAGAAATCCAATAAATCATAAACCATGAAAATCGGTCCTACGGTTCTCGAGTTATAAGTGTTCGGTGATGTACATATATATATGAACAAAATTTATGATTTCTTGAAATTAATACAATGAATAATAGAAAATAATAGAGAAGCACGATGGCGTGAGGCACGTGTCAGTCTAATTGTACACGCAAGTTAAGCAACGTCAACCGTAGCCTGTTCATGGATGAGTTTATGTTATCTCGAGCTTGTCCGTGCTTCGGAAGGCACGTTAAGCCGTCGGTCCTGGTGTTTATCATTAGATGGCAGTCCTTAAGCCATGCTAGTGGCCCAACCCGTAGTTGAGCAGCGTGTTGGAGTATGCTCTAAACATCTTCGGTTGAGGGAAGACCCGTATCCGAGCAGTGGGTAAATAATAAGTTCAGTACTTTACAAAGTCACAAAAAAAGTACCAATTGACAACAATAAATATTTCAATCCACAAAACAAATCACAGACAACATTCGCGACGTAAAAGTGAGACCAATCGATTTGACATTTACATAACAATCAATAAATATTCCAATCCTTTTTAACTGGCACTATTTGTATGGGAAAACGTTTTTTCTTTTATTTAATTCTTTCGTCAATTTTTCAATGTTTTTAATACTTTCCCGACCAAGACACCACATTATTTTATATATTATATAGATTTATGGAGCTTGATTTAAATTTCTGAACGCACGCATAAATATTTTAGAACCAATAAATCAGCCTGGCGCAACTCAAAGTAAAAAAACTACTCTATGAATCGGAAGCGAATTTGGTACAAATTCTGATTGTTTTCGCTTCCATTTCATACATATTAGAATTACGCTATTTGTATGGCACATCCGTCTCTTAAAACGTAGTGGTTACATTCTCTTTGCAATAAATATTTAAATCCACAAAACTGTTTTCAAAACAAATCACAGCCAACTTTCAAGACGTAAAAATGAGACCAATAGAGTTAACATTTGTTTTTAATCTATGACATTTGTTCTATAATGAGCTTAATATACATTTCTGAACGCACGCATACATTTGGCGCACGCACGTACGACAACGTCACATTTGACAGCTACGACAACCACGAACATTTTGTATGGGAAAATGTTTTTTCTTTTATTTTATTTTTTCGAGAATTTTCCAATGTTTTTAAGAGTTATTCTGCTATTCGGGACGGAAACAAATCCAACAAATCAAAAACCATGGCAATCGGTCCAGCCGTTCTCGAGTTATAAGTGTTGTAACAAACACGACTTTCTTTTATATATATAGATTAATGATTCATTTTTATATTTATATTATTCAATTTAAAAAAATAGAAAATCCTGGAACCATAAATAATTATTTTCTATTTTTCTATTTTTCTTGTTTTTTCTTTGTTTAGTCTATCAATTTGCTTTATAGCAAATGAATAACATTCATACTTAGATCAATCTAAGTATGGACTGTCTGAGAACGTTTGATCTTTAAAAACATTTTACAGCATGTTTTCCATAGATCTATATTTTTCGCTAAACTAGAAAACTGTCGATGTAAGAGAAAAAAAGTATAGGTACGCGCACTACGCGTATGATAGAGGGAGTTTAAAAAGAAACCACTTAGTCAAGTAGCTTGGGATTCTCACGATTTGTTTGTCTGTTTATTTTGCAGCTCATCAAAGGAGTAAAGTGCAGTGATTTACGATAGTAACATTTAAGTCAATGGTACAGTGACTGTTTCTACTTCAACTTATTTTCATCCTTCGGATTCGGTATCTAACCCTACAACAAATAGGTACGTAAATTCGGTTCGATATATTTGAAATAATACTTACCTCCATTTTTGTTGACATCGTAATTATGTATGTATGCATGTAACCATCGCATGTATGCTTATTGCTTATTCATACACATGGTAAGTACCTAGTGCAATTCTTTTTGGGATCATTTTATTCTGTCAATTGCCAATCTTTACTATCCCACATCTACGAGCAATTCGCAGTTAATAGTACGGTTTAATAACAGTTAATACTGTTTATGATCAAATTTCCTATTAATTATGGATTTTTTATTTATTATTTCCTTGTCGTTATGACAAAATTTTGAATTTTAAATTTATGTTATTCAATAATTATCATATTCTAAAAATATATTGATATATAATATTTTTGCTTATGTTTTCGCTGCGATGTAGATTTAAATAATCGGGCCCAGTGTCCCAGTGTTCCAGTCTATACTGTTATTTATTGCATGAGTTTAATTCAATAACTTTCTTAATTATGTCGTATAAATTTAAAAAGTGCATATTAATATTACTGACCTAAGCTGCAAAACGTGACATAAGTTTGTTAAAGCTACTAAAAAAGTTTGAATAAATATAAGAAAAGACTAATAAATACAAACGGCTTTATAATTTTACTTTTTAGTTTTTAAACCATACCTGTTAAAATCTTAGTAGGTTTGTAATGTTGTAATTAATTAGTTTTATTCAATTCCTTATTTAATCAACGATTTTTTTTAAATAAGAACAAGAATAAACTCTTGAGTAAAATCCTAAAACCTTGGTCACAAAGCCTTTATATTGAACTGACTCTACTTTTACCAGCTAAACCGACACTTCACTAGTGACCTCTCAAATATCAGTAATCAGGGTCGAGTTTCTTCATGGATTAGTATTTTTTTTTAAATAGCATGCATTTGTAGTCATCAGATGCCAAAATAGGTATTTTTTTCTGTCAATCTGTTTAATATATCATCCGTAGATCAAACTCCAATCTGCAGGATTGAGAGTTTTAAGTAGACGGTGGAGAAGTTATTGACTTGTGTAACTTTTAAACACTGATACTTTGGATTATGATTTTCAGTGACTATAATGCAAAGTGCATAAGGTTCAAATTGGTGCGCAGCAAATGACAAAGTAACACGAAAGCTTCCATATATTGTGTTCCCCGGTAAGCCTGGATCCATATCAACTACATCGACGTCACACTGGTCAAACGTTAAGTGGCAGAGTACAGTGACAAGAACGCGAGTGAGCGCTATATTTTTTAATTTTAATTGTACCACAGAGTTCCTACGACTCTATTGCCCTATTTCCTCCTAAATAGGAGGAAATTTGACCAAGGTTTTTTTCGGATTAATATGTAAGGACGTCACAATAATAAAACCACACGCGAAAGAATTACCTTGATAGAACAAAAATCGCTCGAGATATGTTAATTTGAAAATTACAATTTTGGACTTTCCCAAAACGCTCCATACAACAGGCTACTAGGTTATGACGTCACACGCTTGTATTCTGTATGGATTAAATCAGAAATTTGTACGACAGCTATGTTAAATATTACGTTTATGTAATTAGTATCATAATAAAAGTTAAAAAATATTTACTTAAAAATATTACATAAAAGTAATTAGTATCATAATAAAAGTTATAGTATTTTATTGCTTTTCCAATGGAAATATTATTTTTTAATAATTAAATACTTTTAAAACGGACTTCCCCACCAAACTTTGATCGACCCTAAATACGTCGGGCGGGAGATATTAGAATAAAAGTTTGCAGATCTTTATAGTTTTATGTATTTTACGATATTGTTTAAATAATTGATACAATTTTTGAACATTGTCAAATAGCCTATTGTGGTGAGAAACTATTAATGAAGGTACAAATACTACATGTTTACAATAGCACGTCTCCGAGAAACTAATTTAAACACAAGTTGTAATCTCCGGATGATCTGAACCTATTTAAGAATTGTATGGGCTGATGGCAAAAAATACGTTCAAGAGTTACAAGATTAATGAGTTTCCCAGAAATCAAACGTTACAAGTTTGTTCGTGTAGGTAATTAAAGACGAACGTCGCGTCGTAATGAGAGGCCGCGCACACTAATTAGGCACCAGCATACTTCAGAAACTGAATACCTAACTTTCCCAATTAGCAGCAGCATTGGCTAACTCTAATTATGACGCCAAAAATACTCAAAACTTTTTTCAGACTGCAATGGATGAAATAGATGAAAACACTGCCAGAAAGAAAAGTTATCAGTTTGTAATAAAGAGGTACCTATCAAAAAGATTTTTTCATATCTGTTAGGTATAATCAAATAACGTTTATATGTATAACCATCTCGCCGTCAACCTTTATTCATCCCACTGCTGGGATACGGGCCTCCCTTCAATCGAAGGTGTTTAGAGCATACTCCACCACACTGCTCAACTGCGGGTGGGCGGAGGTCAGTGTTTGCCACGCCGTCTAAAGGACACTGACTTGGCTTAACGACTGTCATTTAATGATAACCGTCGGGACTAACGGCTTAACGTGTCCTCCGAAGCATGGAGGAGCTCGAGATAAATGTATCACTAAAGATGCTAGAAATTGAAGAAGTATTAGTCCCGTAACACGTAATTAATAGTAACTATTTTCTATCTACCTATATCTTTTTTTATATACTATGTCGGATAACATACGAACATACGAACCACGCAATGAGAAGCGGTTACCGTAGTCCTATAAACGTTCACAACATAAAATGTCGCTCGCGCGCTGCCACCCCTGCTGCCAACACAGTAACTCCTTCCTGACGTCACACAACACAACAACCGTCAAGGGATTTGTTATTTGACCTCGGTATTCTCTGAGGTGGATTTACTTTCCCAATTGGGCAGCTTAAATTATTTTCTTTCGCTAGAGCCTCGTTGGTCAATCAGCAGGATTACGTGCAGATAAAGGTTGGCTTTGGTTCGAAGATAGTGATGAGCAACTTACACCATTTATCTGTCATCGCGGCTGTCTGTCTGTTTATTTGTCTGCTAACTCCATCTAAACCACGTGATTTTGAAACGGTTTTTACTATTATTCATATAAAATATCTTCCGGAATGTTTGTATGTATAAATCATTAATTTAAATAATAAATATTCCTTGACAAATGACGAACAATGAGCAAAGCTTGTACTATGGGTACTAGATAACTGTTATTATACTTAAATACATGTTTTTGTAAATACATGTGATATATAGAAAACACCCAGACCAAGACAAACAGACATTTTCATGCACACAAATATTTGTCTTGTGCGGGGATCGAACCCGCGACCTCGGAAATGAAGTGCCATTGCTAGTCATTCGACCAGCGAGCTCGCCATATTATTCCATACGGGCGAATCTGGCGCGAATCGCAGGCTTGTATCCCATTTTTTTTTTCGATTTGTTATTTAAATACGTCACAATAATATACCTAACTCAAGGTGAAATAATTACTTCGATTGCATAAAAACTTCTCGAGATATGATAACTTGAAGATCACAATTTTGGACTATCCCGAAAACGCTCCATACAAAAGGCCACCACGTTATGACGTCACACCGTGCTATTTTGTATGCATTAAATCAGAAATTTGTACGACAGCTATGTTAAAAATTACGTTTATGTAGCCAGTGCCGTAACAAAAGTTATAGTATTTTTTATTGTTTCTACAATGGTAATATTTATTTTTTATAATTTCATACCTTTAAAATGGACTTTCCCACCAAACTTTGACCGAACATAAAGCACGTCGGACATAAGTTATTGAAATTTTAAGACCGCAGATCGTTCTAGTTATATGTATTTTACGTTACTGATAGAGAGTTTTTATATTTTTGTAACATGGGCAACAAGCTCTTATGTCGCAAATATTTTCACAGGAACGGGTTCCGCGTCTGACAGTATTTATGTAAAATAAGTAACAATATATTTTCATTATCATAACACTGATATAAATACGAGACTGTAGTTTTTTTATGTCTTTTATATCCATCCAATTGGAGCAATGAACTGAGTTTTTTGCACAAATAAAGTTTAGGAACCAGAAAAATACTATACTCAGTATTAAACTACAAAAAAAAACCCAAGCAAGCGAAGCGGCGGAAAACATCTAGTGTTGTATAATTTTATATATTGATTTATCATTATCACATTTTAATTCACTCCGATAGCACAACGAATGAACCTAATCAGACAAATTATACGCATAGAGTACGATACTCGGTAAAATTAGTTTTCTAACCATTTCTCCTCCATAAATATAATTGCGTTCCACTTATTGCCCATAAAAGGACGGGAACGTGCGAACGGCCCTGTTGCAAAATTGTACAAAAGGAAAGTAATATTAGGTGGAAGTAGAAGCAGTGCTACCCCAGGCGTGTTTCGGTGACTGGGGCGGGCTTTCAGATAAATTATTTATCAACTGTATAGCAATTTTCTTTATGACTCCTCCGACGGAGCAGAGCAATTTACTCGTGAAAGAGATGCGTAAACTTACAAGGACGCCCAAATTGAGAATGGAACAATGAGGCCAGTAAAGATTTCAATAAGGATACACAGCAGCTAATATTTTATAAGTACCACATTTATATTCACTAATTAGCTAAGCCACGAGTACTCTCCACATGGATCTCATTAGTAAAACTCCTGAAATGTAAACCTCGTCGCAAGAATTTAATTGACTTCGACTCAACGGAGCGTCTCACGGCTTAATTATATTTTTTTAGAAATACCACATGTTGTACATCGTGTCTCATTTGTTACTTGTGTACGTAATGAGTCATGATATGACGCACATTTTATAAACTAACTCATTAATATATATACTTCTACGTTGGTGCTCGAAACCATATTTTGTAGTGAGCCGGGTTGCCTGGCGAATGGCGTCGGCGGCGGCGCTTCCAATTTCCGTAATTGTGAGTTCATCAAGGAAATTGACTGGCAGACAACGCAACGCAATCCACTCTTTATTTACATCACGCTCCCTACAACGATCGGTTTGCGTGTTGGCGGGTGACAATACCACGTATCTGTCGGTGCGATTGATTTTGGTGTTAATATTTTAATTGATTTTCAAAGCGATTTAACTTAACTAGTATTTAATTTAACCTTACAGCGCATTCGAAGATTAGCGATTTCATTTTAATGATGCGATAGCAAAAGGCGCGAGTATAAACAATGAGCAATCATGAAAGAACAATGCCAATAAAGCTGCTCGGAACACGCGCAATAAATCGTTGCGTTTAATAAATAATCGAAAAGTCGCGAGGAGATTGTGCGAAAGCGGGCCAGTAAATAAAAAGCTGCGGTGGTCGCAAGGTAATTGATGGCGAGCGGCAATCAAATTAGGCTCCGCGTCGCGGGTAATCGGCTGAAAGCTGCCCGACAGAGAGCTTTTGTGGGTCGACGGGGCGCCCGCCGCGCGCCGCCTGCCGCCCGCCTCAGCCGATCGCCGCGACTGCCCGCGAAGCGAACACACGGGCGATTTTGTTATGGTATTGAAATTATTTGTTAATACTCGTATGATTTATCTTCGAAGATTACTATATGAATATAATGTCGATGTTTCTTGTAGGTAGTAACCTCTATTTTTTCTAGAAAGTTTAGTTTACTATTGATCACTCACTCACTATTGAGCAGTTATCAATACAACAGCAATTATCAACAATATTCTAATTACCCAGCTGTGCGTGTGCACCAGTGGTTGTGTGACCACTCGCCACTACGGCCGTTGATTAAGTGCCCCACCATAGCCGGGCAGCTCTAGGCAAGCGTGTGCTCAACTGCATTACTTTTGTTGAGAAACTCCTTCCTTTCTGGTGACCTCACTCACTCGCAGGAACACAACAACCCTCAAGGGAATTGTTATTTGGCTGCGATATTCTGTGAGGTGGAGGTACGTTCCCCAGTCGGGTAGCTTACAATTACGCTCCCTACCTCTCTTTTCGCCAGAGCTTCGTTTGTCAGTCAGCAGGGTGCACCGCGTGCAGGTGAAGTTGGCTTTGGTTCAAAGGTGTTGATGAACCAATTACACCCCAATTTGTTTCCAGGGCACATATATTTATGTTGCATAACACATTCTTGGGAATAAAGAATTGAATTAACAAATAGAAAAAACGTTCAGAATTGTCGCACGTCTGTAACGATGTATACTACAGTAATTTATATTGTCCATTTTTTTATTTATTTAAACTTTATTGACCATAGAATAAGGGTACAAAAGGCGGACTTAATGCTAAGAGCATTCTCTACCAGTCAACCTTTGGGAAAATCAGATAAAACTCGAATGCGGTACACAAAATAACAGTAATGAACATACACAGAATTAATACCGATGAAAAGTAAAATTATATATGATACATAGACATAATATGCTAATTATACACATATACAAAATCATACACATATACATAGTTATATACATATACATAGTTATACACATATACACAGTTATACACATATACATAGTTATACACATATACATAGTCATACACATATACCCAACCATACACATATTCATATACAGAAATAAATATAACAGTAAATAGGAAAATGATGATTATTGCTTGGATAATTTCTCAAATAAAAAAGCTTGAACATTTTTTTTGAAAGTAAATTTACTAGAAGATTCTCTGATGGAATCAGGTAACGTGTTCCAGAGACGTGATGCTTGCAATGTAAAAGAGTCTGACATGAAGCCAGAACGAAAAAGTGGAGTATAGAGTACTAGAGAGTTATTAGACCGGAGTTCGCGATCATGGGTGTCACGGAGATACTGAGATTTACATTTCAAGTAATCGGGAGAAAGAGGGTTAAAAAGAATAGAGAAAAGGGTGCAAAGTAATCTCTGTTGTCTACGCTGGCGGATAGGAAGCCATCTAAGTTGAGACCGATACTGCGATATATGATCAAATTTGCGGAGACAAAATATGAAGCGGATAGCATTATTGATAAGTCGGTCTAACTTATTGAGAAGTTCTTCATTCAAATCAGGATAACAGACATCAGCATAATCAATGAGCGGAAAAATAAGAGATGTGACCAGTGTGACCTTAGTATGGATAGGTAGAAAGTTCCTGAACCGATTAAGAAATCGTAACGTAGAAGTAACTGCACGGCTAACTTCAGCAATTTGTGTTATCCAGCTCAACGTAGAGTCAATGTGGAGACCAAGGTTTTTGACACTAAGACTTAACGGAATGGCAGAATTATCAAACAAGATAGGCGATAAATTACCGGAATCAAGGTTAGCGACCTGCTTAGAACTACCCACTAAGATAGCCTGACATTTTACAGGATTTACAGGTATTCCAAAATCTTTAGACCAAGAGCTAATGATATTCAAATCAGTATTCAGCTGTGCAATTGCGGTATTTACTTGCTCTACAGGTGTTTGAACGTATATTTGTAAATCATCAGCGTATAAATGGTAAGAGCAACTTAGCGAGAAAGACAATAAATTTATAAATATAGAAAATAATAAGGGTGACAATATTCCACCTTGGGGAACGCCAGCAGTGAGATCATTCCAGTCAGATAAGTCACGACCGATACGCACAGCCTGCTGACGACCACGAAGATAAGATGTAAACCAACTCAGAGCGACGGATGAGAAATTCAGCGACTCGAGGATAGCAAGAAGAATGTCGTGATCTACCATGTTGAAAGCGTTGGAAAAATCAATAAGCACAATAATGGTGACCAACCTGTTCTCCATGCCTATTCTGATATCCTCGGTGACTTTAAGAAGTGCAGTAGTTGTACTGTGTCCAGACCGAAAGCCAGACTGAAATGGAGTGAGAAGAGAGTAAGAGTGAACAAAAGAAGATAATTGCCTATGTGCAGCAGCCTCTAAGATTTTTGAAAGGGAAGGTAATATAGAAATAGGTCTGAAATTATTCAATTGAAGTGGAGTAGGAATTTTAGGAAGAGGAAAAACGTAAGCTTTGCCCCAAAGAGTTGGAAAGCTACCTGTCAAGAAAGAAAAGTTTATGATGTGAGCAATGACAGGAAGAAGTTGATCTATAATACATATAACCATTTGTCTACTCACATCATCACAACCGACTGCTTTAGATTTTATAGACAGGATAATCTTGCGTATCTCATCCATGGTCACTGGGGAAAATAAGAAAGGACTGCTATTGTGAGATTGAGCCTTGGAAGAGATTTTTGAGATGGTTTTAGATTTGATCCACGGGTCGATGGATGGAGTAGAAGAGAAATGATTGTTAAAATCATTTAGAGAAAAGGGGGAACTAAGAGGTTGAGTGGGGCACTTGCCCACACCAAGAGAATGGAGAAACTTCCATACATTGGCTGACGACGAATTCGCAATATTATTATAAAAATGTTGTCGCTTAGCTGCTCTTACCACTTGGTTACAGCGGTTTCGCGCTATCTTGTAGAGATTCCAGTTAGCATCCGTTCTATCCCGTTTGAAAGAACGAAAGGCTCTATCGCGTCGCGTCATGGCCATCCGAACATCCCTACCGATCCAAGGAGCAGGTGGCCGCTTTACTTTTATAGCTTTTAAGGGTGCGTGAGCATCGAACAGTTCGAGCAATAACTGATTAAAGTGAGAGACTTTCTCATCAACTGTTGACGCTGCAAATACTGAAGAAAAGTCTATGTCGGCAGCATCGTTCTTTAATTTAGTTTGGTCAACACGTGCAAAATTACGCATCCAAATAGTCGTAGGTTTAGCCTTGGGAGGCCTCAACTTATATTGTAGAAAAATAAGGTCATGTTTCGAGAAGCCTGGGGCAAGTAATTGACCATAGTTTGTAACATGATCCGGAGAAGTTATTATTAAGTCAAGCCACGTGTCGCAGGAAGAGGAATTATGATGCGTCGGCTCCAAAGGCAAAATAGACAAATTGACTGACTTGACTATATTCTGAAGTCTTAGAGAACGAGTAGTATTACTCAAGAGATCAGTGTTGAAGTCGCCCATGATTATGAGATGCCTGTAATCAGCGCAGAGCGGTTCCAAAATAGACTCAAGTTGGGAGAAGTAATCAATAGTTGGTGGACAATAGATGACTCCAAGAACGGCTTTTGAGCCCTGAATTGAGATTTCGATGAAGAGATACTCAGCAGATCCAGTATATGAAGAAGAAGAGGAACATAAATGCACGTAGGGTATATCACCACGCAAGTAGATGGCTACACCACCGCCACCCTTGCCAATACGATCGTTACGTATCAAAACATACCCATTTCCACTCAGATATTACTAGCACATTCAAGTTAATTTTAATAATTATCAGAGGTTAACTGATTTTTAAGATAAAAAAATATATTAATCTATCTTCTCTGAAGACATAGGTCATACTGCAGCTGAGGAGCGGAAAGTTTCATGCATTTATTATATGTAATTTATGATATAGAACTGAAAAACCCCTTCTTGAAAGTCAAGGTGTGATTGGATTACCACCATTTTTGAAGCTGAAACTGAAGCCAATCTCAACTGCCCGATGAAAGATGTAGGTTGACTAGCTAACGAGGCTCTGTTGACGGAGAAATTGTCGAATCTGACTGGGGAAGCATCTTCACAGACAACACAGCTAAATAACAATACCCTTGAGTATGTCGGGTTCCTCCGACTTTTTTTTTATACTACGTCGGGTGGCAGACAAGCATACGGCCCGCCTGGTGTGAAGCGGCTTCCGTAGCCATATTAACGCTCGCAACATAAAATATCGCTCTCGCGCCGCCACCCCCGCTACCAACTCAGCATCTCCTTCTTTTCTCTTTGACTTGACTGAGGTTTCAGAACTGAAAAGATGGTGCAGCGGTAGCGCGGTTGCCATAACACGAGCGATGCTTGTGGCAAATATCTGTAGGCCACAATAACTGCGATATTATCAGGCGGGCTATATACTTATTTGACACCGGCGGGGCATAAAAAATCTGTGATACTTACAAAGAATGTTTTCATTATGAGAGTCGCGCACAAAGGCGTGGATCGAAATATGTACCAATATTATTGATACCTACTGATGATTACTGGAACTTTGTAGGCATTTTTATTAGTAAAATCAATTGTACTGTTCCACTTAATTTATTTATTTCACCGACCGGTTTCGTCTTACGGCATTATCAAGGTAATCAAACAGGTGTTAAACGTCTTATAACGAGCTAAATACACTTATCCGAGGATAGGTTACAGTCTACGTACGGACGTTTAACTAGCATGATAGACTAAACTGATGCGCACAACGATACCATCCAGCTGCTCACACCCACATGGGCATAGAAAAAGAAACTGGTTTTTTACTGCAAGTATTTTCTTTTCTGTGACTTTGTCCGTGATGTCACTATCTCAAAGATGAAGTTAACGAGAACGAAACTATCACCTAATGCAGAATTTCTCTGAATACTGTGTACTAATACTACTGTGTTCCTACTAACCCCCACCCAACCGATGTGCCGGACACTAGACATATCCATTCCAAGCGCATCCATCGTATCAATTAATAACATTGCTTTTAGAGATTCTATTTCTATTTTCCTACTAATATTACAAACGCGAAAGTTTTCGAGAATAGATATGGATGTTTTTTTACACTTTCACGCGTCACACGATTTGGAAGGAATTTGAGACACATGTATATGTTCTGAATTAACATGTACGATACTATTTATCTCAATATGTAGTCACGGGCGGCGGAATGGCGGACAAAATCTTGCTTTTTTTTATACGCAACATGAAATATCACTCGCGCACCGCCACCCCCGCTGCCAATGCAGCAACTCCTTCCTTTCTGGTGACCTCATTCACTCGCAGGAATACAATAATAATAATAAGAGAAGAAGAGAAGGAAGAGCAAGGAGTTACATGGGCGGTTCTACCGGGCTCTGAATGGGCCTGATGTAGACTCGTCCGCATCGGTGGCCTGGCTACGTTTCGGTGATCTCTTTGGAGAAACTGAAGGTTTTGTCTGTGCAATTATGGACGAAGTTATCAAGACGAATAACTACCGGAAATATATCCTGAAGGACGGTACGGTCGACATCTGTCGAGCATGTCACCGTCCCGGAGAATCCCTCAGGCATATAGTTTCCGGTTGTTCTCATCTTGCTAACGGCGAGTACTTGCACAGGCACAATCAAGTAGCTAGGATTATACACCAGCAACTTGCTCTTAGATATCGCCTTGTGGGCTCTGAGGTACCATACTACAAGTATGTACCTGCGCCAGTTCTCGAGAACGGTAGTGTCACGCTCTATTGGGACCGATCTATTATCACTGACAGGACTATTGTTGCCAATAGACCTGATATCGTGTTAATAGACCGGGTGACGAGTCGTGCAATTCTCATTGACGTCACCATTCCCCATGACGAGAACCTCGTGAAGGCCGAAAAAGAGAAACTTTCGAAGTACTTGGACTTGGCCCACGAGGTTACCGCCATGTGGCATGTGGACTCAGCGATAATTGTACCGATAGTCGTAACAGTGAACGGACTTATAGCGAAGAGTCTCGACCGTCATCTCGAGAGGCTCTCGCTTGGCAGTTGGGTCAAGAGCCGGATACAAAAAGCGGTTCTTCTGGACACGGCCCGCATTGTGAGGAGATTCCTCACTATGGAGCCCTAACCACCGGTAGCTTGGGTCTTCGCTCCGCTACCGACGGGTGCCCCCCTTTTTTATATATTTTTAAATGTACTTTTCTTTTTTATCTGTATATTTAAAAATGTTAAAAATTGAGAGAAAATATAAATAAATGATATAATAATAATAATGCTGTCCGCAGGGCAGCTTGTGTGTCCGCAGGGCAGCTTGTGTGGCGAGCTGTTGTGTGAGTAGCGACACCACGGACCCGAGTCTCCAGAGAGTCGGTCAGGGCCTTCGTCTCCGGCGTGTCTTCATCGGTCGGAGTGTAAACACAAGAAGGCCCGCAGGACTCTCAGCTCTGGCTTGCCTTCATTGGCCGTCCAGAGAGGAGCCGCTAGAGCTATATGCTCCAGGGGTGGAAGTGTTAAAGGGCATCACGCCGCGAGTAACTTCGGAGAAAGCGCAGCGCACCTCTCGACACCCCTGAGTCATTCACACCGGTGTTGCCTCCGGCCGATTTTCTGGCATTTCGGAGGCCCATCTAGTGAGTGGCAAGCCACCGCATGCCGCAAATAACTAGCAATAAAAGCAGTTATGGCAGGCGTCCGTCCCTCTTCTGTAATAGCCCGGTATTAAGTTCACCCAGATCTCATCTCCATAGCCCATTTATTTTCCATCACACTTCGCAATAGTCTCAACGCCTGCCGAGACCTGCTCATGGGTATGTCGTTCCATTGACATATCTTGGAGCGGGTCACGGCGGGCGTACAACATTACATCAAACTTCTCAAAGGGGCCTCTACGCGTTGGATCCATATCCCCGCGCACGCCTATCAAACGACCGGGCTTGACCCGTGATTGAAAAGAGATACATAATAATAATAATATTGGTCTTTCACCAATTGCTGAAAGACCTCGTCTACCACGTTTGCCCGTGCATAGACAAAATATGGCGCTTATGGGGGCTCTAGACCGCTTACTAGATTCCTACCTGGAATCTAGCCGTGACCTTGCTGATACCCACTCGATACTCTACTGTGCAGCTGTCGCGGCTTGTCGCTTGGCTCGAGTCAAATTTCCGGATTGTGACCGAGCCTCGCGACCAGCTGTCGATGTTCCTGCATGGCAAATGAGAATCGAGCGGCGTATCAGCGCGGCTAGAGCCCTCATAGGGAAACTAATCTGCTTCAGATCGGGTAATAACCGCCCGAGAGTTATGCGCTTTGTGCACCAGGCATTTGCTGGGACCAATATTAGGCCCCAGGATTATATGCACTGGGTCACAGAGCGCATAGACTTTCTGAAGCAGAAAGTGTATGCATGGGCAAACCGTATTCGTCGTTACAGGCAGCGTGTGGATAGGTACCATCAAAATCGGCTTTTCCAATGCGATCAAAGGAAAGTATACCGAACTTGGGAGAGATCTACTAGCCGTGTGGTTGATAGGCAACTTCCGACCGCTGGAGCTGTGTCGCAGTTTTGGCAAAGCATTTGGTCGGTGCCTATCAACCACACCGAGGGAGCATGGATTGACGTTGTCGAGCGTGCATGTGAGTCGATCGGAAACATGGAGGCTATTATCATTAGCCCTCAAGACGTTAGCTGTGCAATCCGAACGGCACATAACTGGAAAGCTCCAGGTCCGGACGGATTGCACAACTTTTGGCTTAAGTGGTTCCGTCGCTCGCATGCCCGCTTGGCAACTCAGTTTCAAGAAGCCCTTGAAATTGGATCTCTGCCAAGTTTTATGACTACTGGTATTACTTTTCTGCTCTTTAAGAATGGTAGTACCACGGAAGCTAAGAACTATAGACCCATCACGTGCTTGCCAACCTTGTACAAGCTCCTTACATCCATTCTGACATCTAAAATTACTAAACACATTATGTGTAATAATATTTTGGACATTGCTCAGAATGGGTGTAGGGCTGGGTCCCGTGGTACTAAAGAGCTTCTTCTCATTGACATAGCCGTTTGCCAACAGGTCCGCCGAAACAGGAAGAATCTCTCTGCCGCCTGGATTGACTACAAAAAGGCCTATCATTCGGTGCCTCATTCATGGCTGAGAAGGGTACTGGAGTTGTATAAAATAGATTCAACTCTATGCTCCTTTCTCAGTTCATGCATGGGGCAGTGGACCACAGTCCTTTGTCAACCGGGTTGCGGAGTTTCTCCTGAATTGGTGGATCCTATAAGGATTCAACGTGGTATCTTCCAGGGTGACAGCCTGAGCCCGTTATGGTTCTGCCTGGCTCTGAACCCACTTAGCACTCTGTTAAGGGATTCAAAGTTGGGCATTCGACTTCATAGAGAGGGTGAGATCATTTCTCATCTGCTGTATATGGATGATCTCAAGTTGTTTGCACCAAACAAACCAGACCTTGTGGAGTTGCTGAAAGTAACCGAAACTTTCAGTAACGCCATTGGTATGGAGTTTGGTGTTGACAAATGTGCGGTCATACATGTGCAGCGGGGTAGAGTTGCAAATTCGGAGAGTTTACAACTCTCAGAGACAATGTTCCTCAGATCTCTCTCTGAAGTCGAAACCTACAAATATCTTGGTATGTCGGAGTCTCTAGGTATAGCCGGCGGGGACATAAAACAATCGGTGATGGACCGATTCTTTGGTCGCCTGACAAAAGTCTTAAAAAGTCTGTTGTCAGGTGGTAATAAGGTTCGGGCCTTCAACGGTTGGGTTATGCCCCTGCTGATATACACCTTCGGCATACTAAGGTGGACTCAGACTGAATTAGACGCCCTGGATGTAAAGGTCCGAAAACTGCTTACAACGCATCGCATGCATCACGCACGATCGTCAGTGATGAGATTGTACATCCCACGGAAGTGTGGGGGTCGTGGCTTTTTAAATGCCAAAAACCTACACAACCGTGAGGTGTGCAATCTCAGGGAATATTTCCTAAACTGTGAAAGTGGGATGCATCGCGACGTTGTAGCAGTTGATAAGGGCCTTACACCACTATCCTTGGCAAACGAGAATTGGCGTAAACCAGCTGTGATTACAACTCAGGGCCGCAAGGATATATGGAAGAGCAAGGAGCTACATGGGCGATTCTACCGGGCTCTTAATGGGCCTGATGTAGACTCGCTCGCGTCGGTGGCCTGGCTACGTTTCGGTGACCTCTTTGGGGAAACCGAAGGTTTTGTCTATGCAATTATGGACGAAGTTATCAAGACGAATAACTACCGGAAATATATCCTGAAGGACGGTACGGTCGACATCTGTCGAGCATGCCACCGTCCCGGTGAGTCACTCAGGCATATTGTTTCCGGTTGTTCTCATCTTGCTAACGGCGAGTACTTGCATAGACACAATCAAGTAGCTAGGATTATACACCAGCAACTTGCTCTTAAATATCGCCTTGTGAGCTACAGGTATGCACCTGCGCCAGTTCTCGAGAACGGTAGTGTCACGCTCTACTGGGACCGGTCTATTATCACTGACAGGACTATTCTCGCAAATAGACCTGATATTGTGGTATTAGACCGGGTGACGAACCGTGCAATTCTCGTTGACGTCACCATTCCACATGATGAGAACCTCGTTAAGGCCGAGAAAGAGAAACTTTCTAAGTACTTGGACTTGGCCCACGAGGTTACCAACATGTGGCATGTGGACTCAACGATTATTGTTCCGATAGTCGTGTCAGTAAACGGACTTATAGCTAAGAGCCTCGACCATCACCTCGAGAGGCTCACGCTAGGCAGTTGGGTCAAGAACCAGATGCAGAAGGCGGTTCTTCTGGACACGGCCCGCATTGTGAGGAGATTCCTCACTCTGGAGCCCTGACCACCGGTAGTTTGGGTCTTCGCTCCACTACCGGACGGGTGCCCCTGTTTTTTTATAATTTTAAATGTATTTTTTTTTTATATTTATATTTAAAAATGTAATAAAATAGAGTAAAATGAGAAATAAATGAAATAATAATAATAATAATAAGTCCGCAGGGCAGCTTGTGTGGCGAGCTGTTGTGTGAGTAGCGACACCACGGACCCGAGTCTCCAGAGAGTCGGTCAGGGCCTTCGTCTCCGGCGTGTCTTCATCGGTCGGAGTGTAAACACAAGAAGGCCCGCAGGACTCTCAGCTCTGGCTTGCCTTCATTGGCCGTCCAGAGAGGAGCCGCTAGAGCTATATGCTCCAGGGGTGGAAGTGTTAAAGGGCATCACGCCGCGAGTAACTTCGGAGAAAGCGCAGCACACCTCTCGACATCCCTGAGTCACTCACACCGGTGTTGCCCCCGGCCGTTTTCCTGGCATTTCGGGGGCCCATCTAGTGAGTGGCAAGCCACCGCCTGCCGCAAATAACTAGCAATAAAAGCAGTTATGGCAGGCGTCCGTCCCTCTTCTGTAATAGCCCGGTATTAAGTTCACCCAGACCTCATCTCCATAGCCCATTTATTTTCCATCACACTTCGCAATAGTCTCAACGCCTGCCGAGACCTGCTCATGGGTATGTCGTTCCATTGACATATCCTGGAGCGGGTCACGGCGGGCGTACAACATTACATCAAACTTCTCAAAGGGGCCTCTACGCGTTGGATCCATATCCCCGCGCATGCCTATCAAATGACCGGGCTTGACCCGTGATTAAAAAGAGATACATAATAATAATAATAATGCTTTATTCATCAACTTAAATATTACACATTAACGATTGCTGGTGTCCCCATTTAAGCTACAGTGCTTGTGGTTGGGAACACCGCTCTTCTATAACAAACATTGTTGACATTTTGAAAAAATAAAATACTTAATTTAATAATTATACCTAGTTTTTTTTTTTTTTGTATAAATTTAGAAAAATGATATTAAACATGCAACTTTGTGTGTGTGTGTGTGTGTGTGTGTGTGTGTGTGTGTGTGTGTGCATGCGTGTGTGTACACTGTGTGTTCAAAAACCCTGTGATAATTGTATCTGAATACAATTATACACGGCTGTGTGTATGTTAAACACAAACGGTGTTTAAAATTGTGATTAGTGAGTGTATACAGTGTGATGTATGAAATAAAGGAAAGGATGTGAGTGTGTCTGGTATAAATATAATGGGCATAGTTATGTCTGTACCGTGTGCAGGGCATGGGTAGGTAGAAATTATGTGATTTCACATAAAAGTAGTGTAGGAATAAATTGATTTCCTGCTGTATATCTACATGCGTATGTCGTAATTATTACCGTTTTGATTTGTTTTTGTTATTGTTTTTGTTAGCCCTGCGACAATGTCTTGGGATCGGAAGTTGCTAGGATGTAACAGCTTCCACTAACTTGTACTAAATGCCAATGGTCAGCAAATCACTTTATGAATAAGACGTTCTACGTCATCATAGTTTATAGTTTTTAGCCAATTTGTTACATGTATTTTACATTGTATAGATGTCAAAGGGTAGATTTCTAGTTCTTTATTAAGGATATTGTATATGTGTGACGATTGATTTATGTATTGTCGTTTGGCAAAAGTAGTCTTGACAACACATGGAGGGACAACCTTGCTATTTCTTCTATGTTGTATTTTTTTGGGATCGAATAAGGTGGTTTTGTGTACTCTAAGAGCAAGCAAGAGAATATATAACTTTCGTACAGTCAGAAGTCCAGAGGTTTGGTATAGGTCTTCAGTAGGGAATCTGAATGGTTTAAAAAACATAACTTTAACCAGCGATCTTTGTGCCCTCTCAAGCTCCAGAAATTTTATTTTTGTTGCTCCACCCCAAATAGGCAGGCCATATGTGATTATCGATTGGGCTAATGAATCATAGATTTGGAGCCGTAAAGTTTCAGTAGTTATGTGTCGAAGTGTCTTAAATACCCAAATGAGTTTACGGACTCTGCTCATGATGAGTTCCGTATGCTGGTGCCAAGATTGTCGTTGATCTAGGAGAATACCCAAATATTTAGTGTGTTGAACCTTATTTATCGTTATACAAGAGCAGTTACAACGGTTTGTGCATTTATGTATTTTTATTTGAAACTGAGGTGGCGGTTGCGTCTTATCGTACATTGTAAAGCAAATGTAGTTTGTTTTTAAGGTATTTAAAGTTAGTAAGTTAGTATCTAACAAAGATGCAACTCTAGATAATCCTCTCTCTGCATTATCATGCACTCTATCCCACGTTTTCCCAGAGAAAATTATCGCAGTATCGTCCGCATAGCAAAAGATTTTTCCATCGTCTAAATTGAGATCACAAAGACTATTAATAAAGACCAGAAATAGTGTCGGACCAAGAACGCTTCCTTGCGGCACGCCATGGGTTATAGTTTCCTCTGCGCTAAGAATTTCTCCAATTTTAACTCTCTGTTTTCGCCCTTGCAAATAGTCCCCGAGAAGGTCCAAGGGGCCCCCTCTTATCCCGATTCCCTCCAGCCTGTGCAATAGTATGGGAACGGAAACCGTATCGAAGGCCTTTTTCAGGTCTAAGAAAACAGCCATGCATTTATTACCTTTATCTACTTTATCAGATATTATTGTAGTAAGCGCCAGTACTGCGTCTTCCGTAGACAGGCCTTGTCTGAAACCATATTGATAAGATGAGAGTGTTTTAGATGTGTTCATATATCTTATAAGCCGAATATTAATTATTTTTTCTAAGATTTTAGATATGGATGTCAGTACCGAGATAGGCCTATAATTCGATGGATCGGTTTTATCCCCATCCTTGTGCACAGGCGTAATAAGCGCGAGTTTTAAAGCAGACGGGAAGATGCCTTTTTCAAAGCACAAATTTATCATATAAGTTATTATAGGGACAAGTTCCTCATGTGCTGCTTTTAGAAAACTTGTTGGTATTTTGTCCCAACCCGGGGCGCTATCAGATTTCAACCCCAATAATATGGTTCTTACCTCGCCAGGATCTGTGTCAAGTAGCACAAATGAATTCAATGGTGAACTTCTGGAGTCATCATTGTCTGGAGTTTGAGCGCCTACCGAAATATTATTTGCAAGCTTTCTACCTACGTTACAGAAAAATCTATTGACTATATTTGCAATACAACGACTTGGGAATAGTTATTTGGCTGCGGTATTCTGTGAGGTTGGAGGTACTTCCCCAGTCGGGCAGCTTACAAATACATTTACAATTTCGCTAGTCAGTAGGGTACACCACGTGGTGTTGAGTTTGACTTTAGTTCTAAAGATCGTGGTGAGCTACTAACACCCCGATTACTTTACTTTTATACATTTAAACAAAAATATGTCCTTTTGCAACTGAATTTTTAAAGGCGTTCGCAGTCATCCTACATTACATTTAACATATAGAAACCCTGACCTCTCAAAAAGTAAAGCTTGGTTACCTTCCCTCACAGGGTACCTTCCCTTCAAAAGATGACCGGGCTTCGCTCGTCGTTTTTAGGAGAAAACGAATTTTCCCAGAATTGAGACCTAGATTAATCTATTGCTTACCCCGGTAAACTCCTATCTTATAAATTTCATATTATCATATAGTGCATCCACACATGCCCGGCGACAAGGACGGCGGCGGCCTGGCCGCCGACTTATACCGCACGCGCGGTAAGCCAGCCAAGGCAATCTGCAAGCCGGCGGCATGGTGTGAATACACCAATAGAAATCGTTAGAGCTCGTCGTGAGTTGTGATATATATATAAATTTGTGATAGATATATAATAAATTTACTTACAAAAATAGCTAGTTTAATGTATAGTACATATAGGAAAGGATATATGAACGAATCATTACATGTAAGTAAATAAATGATTATAGACAGTACAGAGTGTACAAAGTGGGCGCTCCGAGCATTTTCCTCCGGAGTCGGTGAGACGTGGACACGCAGCATCCGGCGCGCTCTTTAGCTTTTATCATAATTTAAGTTTTCCATTAGCCGTAATTGACACGAACATCGTTCGTCGCTTACGAACGCGCGCTCACCACTGCGACGATTGTTATTTTTGGATAGATAAACATTTCCTATTGCCAGAAGGTCCTCCAAATGGTATCCCATCTTAATTGACAAATCTATTAATAATTAATAAGAATTATGGCGTACAGCTTTTATCTTAATGTGCCTTTTAACAGTGCATTTGTATTCGAGAGCCCATTCCGAGGTAATTTCCAGTGACACAACTGTCGCGCTAATGGAGATACATCAAGTAATTTACTTACGCAATTATGAATAATTCAATCAATATTGGAAACAGAAATAGCTTGCGCGGATTAACTCATATCGATTTAATTCTGATAATGATGAAATCGTCATCCATTAGAAAGAGTAGTGTCTACACTCGTGACATCTTTTAAATCTCAAAGAACACGCCAACGCCGATTCGAATCGTGTCTGATTTGTCAGTAGACGTCTACTTGGTTCGTAAGTTTCGCTGGGATCTTGGTAAAACGACTATAACTACACAATACAAATTATTAAGAGTGCTCGGCGTCACGGGAACGCTTTCAGAAGTAATGAATTAGAAAACTTGCGCAGCACTCACTCGGATTGAGCGGAGGCGGCGCGGCTCCGCGCGGCGTCGGTCGGCGCGCCGCTCGCTACAACATTACTTTAATTAAATCTATTTGAACAACAAACTTTAATTAAATTTCATCGTGCAGTTAGGCGTCGCGGAGGAATAATCGCGCAATTAGAGCGGCCGTGAGCGTCGCCTTACACGCTCCCAGTTAATTAACTCACTTGGGCCGACCTATCCGACTCTAGCTGCGCTGTGTATCAACACGCCGCTGAATGTAAACGTCCACAATAAACATTATGAAAACACAGCAAGCCCGAACTTAATTCTACATTATATGAAATAGTTAATGCTTCACTAATATTATTTAGTGTAAGTAGTGTAGGTGCTTATAAAGTCAATCCCATTTATGTCTTTTGTTAAACACAGCGTAAATAAATATTATTATTAATTTATTATTAACTTTTCTTTATTAAGTACTTAAATCATATCGTAGTATCATTATTGCAAATTTAAATGATGTGTAAGGTGGGTGACGCTTTTTTAAATCCATTACTGATATTGAGCTCATATGTAAAATGTGTTCAACTTTTTTCTTCGTTTTCCAGATGCGCAGGTCAGCTAGTATATTATAAAACACCAACTCAAACTCAAATAGTATGTATACTTTTTGGAAAATGATAGGAAACAGTTAAGCATTTTTTACGAAATCGGCGCAATATCAGTAACGAAATCTCAAGAAGAAAAACTAAAACACAGATTAAAAGACTTTTCTGTCTATTTCTGTCGAATGAAAATCTACAACAAACCTTTAGCGTTCGGACTTATTCGATTAATACTCGTAGCAACACAATGGGTCGGCGCTTAGCACTATGTGCGGCGCTTTCATTGTACAAGTTTAATTGTTTTTACATACCACATGTGTGCGTTGCATGCAAGTTCATCCAGTACATTATATAACGTCACTACACCGATAGTCGTTTTAACCATAAAAACTACAAATAGCAGTTAAATAGCTTTTAGGAATTGAAAAGAATGCCAATAACATACACCGTGTATCACATATCTACTAAGTGTTCGTCTGCTGATCCATTATGCGCACATCGTAACGTATAAATAAAGGCAAAAACTCACAAGATCCATTAAAAGTATTGCTGCGACATGTTGAAAAAGTATGGATACAACTGCGGGAGCTAATTTCACAAATATTGTACTGTAATGTGGGAAAAGTAAATCCTAAAGTAAAAATTTATTGAACATATTAAAAATATACCATAGAAATATTAGACCGTTAAATTACGTAAAGTTGTGTAAAATAAATAATCAAGAAAAATTTATAGAAATGGCGCTGGAAATCCAGTCTATTCTATCGTCTTGAAGCACTTCCGCAAGAGAGTGGGCGTTATAAAGGAAACCGAGTGCGGGCCCGCGCCAGCCTTGATTTGGCCCACACTCACACCGTACACAAACAATATTAACACGTAATGCTCAACGACATACAATACTTAATGTTCTACGTAATGGGGAATTCAGTTTTAAACATTTCTTTGGCAACGATAAAAATATAATAATATCAGTTTTATTGTTAATTAAATCAATCGAATTGTGGAGCCTGAAGTACCCTAAATACGTATGTGAAATCATAAAATTTGAAAGAACGAGTTCAGAAAATGTCCCCATATCTTTTTACTTTATACCAAAATTTATTAGTCGTAAATATCGTCGATGTATATGTATTTTTAATGGCATGATTGGTTCCATTTCCAAATTGCCTGCACTCGAAAGAATTAAAAAAGCTTATTAAATATCCCCACATTGCCAGTGACAAACATAGGTACGAGTACTAAAACCAAAGTGTTAAAATGAACATATTTATAGCTCGTGAGCCCACGTATTTTTATGCGTCATCTGAACCGTTTGAACAAAGAAGGATAGAGCTTTTTTCTGGCCTGTACCTTGAATGGAATGATTAAATTGAAAGTATTTGATTCAATCGTTCGTTGTCCGATACTAGAATGCGGGCGATGGTCTAACGAAGGCGACAGCTACAATTTGAATTGACCATCATAAACGCATTTGTAATTGTTTGTCACTTACCGAAACAAGACGCAATGGGGTACAAAACATATTTATGTAGAGTTTATTATAAGTATAGCATATGACGGACAACTGGGAAAGTATTTTCAACTCGCAGAAGACTCCTGACGCAGCGCGTTACAGCACGCAAGCAATAGTAATACAGAATAAGTAGGTACTAGTACAAACACAGAAATTGCACTTAATAAAGTCGTTAAACAAATGCGACTCTAGCTATGACTCAATAAAGGGCATTTCAAGTTGCACAGCGCTACCCACCTTACTCGTTTGTTTATCTATAACCGATCCGATCTTTCTCCGCGTGAACACGGTTCTTTTCTCGCTGGCACGTGTAACGTCCGGCTTACCGTAGGGCTATGTCCTTGCCCAATTTTTGTGACCTTATTTAGGTATTTACCTATCTAATCTGAATATTTACATATAAGCACGTATGTATTTGCTCGTTATCTACTATTGTATTCCTTTTGTGAACAAATAATGACTTGAAATGTACCCTGGTAGGTTCACAATACAGATTATGGTTGGAGTATTAAATCTGTCTATTATACTAAATTGAACTGTTTTAATCTTTTTTTGTAGATAGGGTAAGCATCCTAAAAAAGTTTAAACCTTGTTTACTTATCAAATTTAGGATGACGGAGATACCGTCACTTTCACTGCAAGTAAGATACACAATAACGTTTTTGTGCGTTTTATTTTTCAAAATCAGTTCGGGCGAACGACACAAACATCGCGCTGTAAATGAGATCCACTGAGCGCGTGACAACCGACTGTTTGGTCCCGTCGTCGACCGGGAACCGAGCGTTTTGATACGTACAGTGCGAAGTGAAATATGCGGCCGTATGCTTATTTTACTATCTACCTAGTTTTTCATGATTAAATTTCATACTCCTACGTTAAATTTCGTTAGTTTTATACCAGAGAGCAGTTATTTTCTTTAAAATAACAAGCTGGTTTTCATAACTGATAATGGTTTTACATTTTTACGATACTATAAGTAAAGAGCGCAAAAACAGAGCTATTATTAGGGTCCTGCGAAGAGTTACGAAAGCTAGTTATATCTCTTGGCTCGCAGCAACATCAACTACAAGCATTACAGTATACAAGTGGTTGACTTTGTACTTTGCGTGCCTCCGCCACCAATTTGTTCATGCAAAATTACTACCGACCGGCACCCTTTCATTACCGTTAGTAGATGCATGCGACTGCCGTAGCTAGCAGCTGGAGCGGAGACGACCAAAGCATCGGAGACGGCCGGCAGTAGTTGGCATGAAATAATTGGTGGCGGAAGCACGCAAAGTAGTATAGATCAAATTACCTGTAAATTTGACACCTGAATCAATTCTCAATCTAATAGATTTATAATCAAGTGTTCATGCACGTTGCTTACCTTGTAGACTCTACAATGTAGAGGATCTTTTTACACTCTTTTAATATTTTGACTAATAAATAATTATTATGAACATATTATGAACACTGAATTCAGTGTTCGTAATATGCATTCTAATGCAGTCGTTAGTGGTCATTTGGTGACCCCTGCAAATAACTACGGAAAATATTGCAGTGTAATTATTGGCGGCGCGACGTGAGAGCAGCCTAATGAGTCGTCCGGAGGAATCCCTTCACAAGCTCATAATGCACCCCGAGTAAGGTCTACACACAGTGTATATGCGACTTTAATACAGTAGTGCGGTCAGCTTTAAGCAAGGTTAGATTATTCTCCGTTTATTAACCGACTCCAAAAAAGGTGGAGGTTCTCAATTCGGTTGTTTTTTACTTCATTACTCCGTCATTTATGGTTGGGATATCCCGATGGGGTTGAAATGTCATAATATCAATATGGGTGTAGATTCTATGGTTTTCTGGGACGTCAATTACAAAAATGGCATCAATTTCAAAATATAACATAGTGGACTAATTACTTAAAAGGATTTTTCAAATTTTACCCCTAAGAAGGTGAAACGGAGGTCCAAAATTGTATGGGGAAACGAGATTAGTTGGACTATTTTATTCTAAACTTTACACGAGTACTTCTATAGATAAATGAGTAAACATGTATTTGCCTCGAATTTCACGCGAGCGGACGAAAGCTAGGATATTGATATATAGACATTTCAACCTCATCGCACCTAAATAGAGGATGATGGTCACGTTAGCCACGTTGAATTTTAAAATCGTTGTTGTTTTCGTAATCAGCGACCCGATAAACGCGATGAAACAATACCCATGACGATTTTCAGACTTTTTGAGCCCATTTTACCCTTTCAGGGGATGCAATTTTTGTAATTGACGTCCCAGAAAACCATAGAATCTATATTATGACATTTTAACCACACCGCACCCCCACAGGGGTGAATTTATGTCACGTCACTACTACTACTAGTATTAGTAAAATCACTTGTACTTTTCCACTTAATTAAATTTATTTCACCGACCGGTTTCGCCTTACGGCATTATCAAGGTTGGCGAACAAGTGTTCTCGTTATCTCAAAACATTATCCGTCCTCCGTTTAATCGTTAAGCAAAATGGGTTAAATATTTCTCTAATTTATTTAGGATTTTAATTATATACAGGTGGCAAACACGCTTACGACTTGCCTGATGGTAAGCAGTCATCGCAGCCTATGGAGGCTTGCGATACCAGAGGAATCACTCACGCGTTGCTGACCCTATAAAAATCTCTGTACGCCTTTCTGTGTGGATTTCTGTAAAAACCTTGGTAAATTTTATTTTCAGTAGGTATGCCTTCTGTCCTAAAGCCCCAATCTATTCATATCATGTCAAAATTGTAACAAGTGCATGTTTTCAATTAGGAGATATTTAATAAAAAAAAATCTCCTAAGTAAGATTAGGGGTATACACTGGAACACAAAAAACTATTTTCAGAATTATTGTCGGTCTGTCTGTATGTTTGTACCTACACATAACACGCAGAAATGACTGCACAAAATTTATTGCAGTTTTCCCAGTTGTACTGCTGAAAGTCTAACTTAAAACATGGTGTATTTTTCATCTTGGTACGCTTAGGAGATGCGGAGTTAATAATAACAATTAATTAATAATAATGGATTTATTTTCTGTAGCCCACATATCCGAAGACTATCAATATTTTCAAATAGCAATCGCTAGTTGAAAATAAATTTAGGACGACTGGCACCGCAATCTTAACTAAATGTGGTATAAACCCCTAGGGTCTCGCGTTAAAGCCTTTACCGTAAAGGACCAAGTCTATGTAGATCATAGATAGATCACCAAGCTTTCTAATGGAAAATAAATCTATATTTGATCACTAGCCGTCATCCACAAATTCATCCCCGTGGACTTCAGAAAATAAAAAAACATAGTCTTCTATTCGGCCTGTCATGATAAAACACACTCCAAATTTTAAATTATGTATTAACAAATGAGAAAACCACATACAAATTTATTGCAATAGTTTATATGATGCGCGTACAAAATCTGTATGTTCAGACAGACAAAATAAAAAAAATGTTTTGGCTTCTATTAGACCCGTCATATATTTTTTTCTTAAATATCTCCTAATGTTATTATATGTAAAGATTTGACAAGTAAATGACAAACAAAGCTAAATATTTTTAAAGTAAATAAGTCAAGAGATAATTGGCCATAAATGATGTATTTAATTCATTGTGCGCTATGGCTAAGTAATTTCATTAGCTATCTGGCCTTCTGGATGGTGGAATTAATTTAAATAATGTCCCTTCGTAATTAGCAAATTAAGGGGATGAATGATTAATTAAAAATGAAGCCCCGGCGGACCGTTTTCTTATTCACGAAATAAGACATTTTTTTTTTACATATTTCGTTACAGACTGGTTATTATAAAAGCTATTCGAGACAATAAATTAAATGTAATGTTATTGTATGTAATGTGAAAATGAGATATTGAGAAATACATAATGTCTCTAATCGAATGATTCAAAATGTAAACTTTCAATATAATTAAACATGGTAAAATTGTAACAAAAATTAAAAATTTAGAGCAGTATTTTCTAATTACTGGTACACGTACCGAACCTGCGCGGAGTTACTTGAAGAGATAGACAACACCGGCCGGCGCCTTATTCTGAGACTAGCAAAGTACCCGTGCTTCGCTACGGGATCACTCCTGATTTGTGTCTATTTTTGTTAAGATTCCACATATTTCATTTTTGCCCCTTAAAGGACTGTTTCATATTGACCATTATTACAAACATACACCATTTAGGTTAAGACGTCCCGATAAACAATATTTTTTGCATTCTCACCAGCCAAAATTGCAAGGCTTCCAGGAGAAGTTACTCCTGAGCAAGCTACATACAACTGATCATGAGAGAAACAGTCCTGTCTCAAGTCAACCCTAGCGACCTTTAGAGACTGCCCCCTGAGCTTTGTTAATGGTAATAGCAAAAGCACCTTCATGGGAAATTGAAGTCTCTTAAATTGAACGGGGTGGTCTGATGGAATAATGAGAAGGCGGGGTATAAAGAGAGATTCCTCAACAGCGTTGTTTAATACGTGAACAATGGTGGCACGAACCTCCTGATGATACACCTCCGTTCCATGCAAGTAGTAGGAGATGGAGCGGAACAGGCCAGCTCCATCACCTTCCACAGCTATAATGGTATGGGGCATCATCACACCTTCCACAAGTATACATTGTTTGTTTAAAAATACCGAAATTCTTATATTAAGTAGGTATACCCCATAAAGTCGGTACTTAGAATAGGTTTTTCAATTAGTTTTCTGCACCAAATGTAGCTTCATTTGAAGGACGCAGTTTTTTGTACGCCCTGCGCGGGCGATGGACAACCTCCGGGGGTAACTACTGGGATGAGGTGAACGATAAACCGTCATTGATAACCCCATGGTTTGAACTATTCTCTCGTATATACACTTTCCTTAATAACGAAAGCATAGCGCGTTGGTATAGCGCCATCTAGTGATTAGTTAATTAAAATATAAATATAACATTTTTATACATTTCTTGGCTTGGCGCTGGTCAAAAGTTAATCAGTAACTCAAAACCTCTTTTTTTATGAACAAATAATTATTCCACCAAGTCTCAAAATCGTAGGTGAATCGATTTCCAAAAAGAGGGTTTTTTTTCAACCCCCTATTTTCAACCTCTTAGGGGTGAAATTTCGAAAAAATCAGTCTTAGTGCGCGCTTACATTGTAAGGTAACACATATCCGAAGTCAGTGGTCTGGGCTGTGCGTTGATTAGTGATTCAGTCAGTCGGTCAGTCAGAGAGGACAAAGCCTTTTACTATCTAGCTTTTGCTCGGGGCTTCGCTCGCGTGAAATTCGCGCATTTTAGATTATCCAAGTCAAGTCTAACACGCAACGCAACCACCTTCAAGTAGTACCTTTAATTGTACTAAATACGGATGCAAGAACGCCGCGCCGGCCGCCCGCGATTGTACATATAAGCACTGATTAACGCCAAATACAAATTTTAAAACCTCTTAGAATAACATTTCAGTCAACACACATGTCTTATTCCATCAGCCTAAAAAGGATAAATCAAAGTTTAAAAAAAATACATGATGATAATGGTCACGTAAACCACGTTGAATTTTAAAATCGTTATTGTTTTCGTAATCAGCGACCCGATAAAATATAAAAACAATAATATCCTTAATGATTTTCAGACTTTTTGACCCTATTTTACTCCTTTTTTTTGGTTGAATTTCGAAAAATCCTGAAACACGTGTTCACTCGTTTATGTATAGTACTCGTGTAAAGTTTAAAATAAAATAGTCTAACTAATCTCATTTCCCTACACAAACTGTGGAGCTCTGTTTCACCCTCTTAGGGGTAAAATTTAAAAATCCTTTTAAGTAATTTCGTGTCCACTATGTTATATTTTCAAATCGATTCCATTTTCGTAATTGACGTCCCAGAAAACCATATAATCAACACCCATATTGATATTATGACATTTCAACCCCATCGCACCCCCACCTGGGTAATTTTATGTCACGTCGGATATGTTGGATTATAAAATAGTTGTTGTTTTCGTATTCAGCGACCCGATAAACCATAAAAACAATACCCATGACGATTTTCAGACTTTTTCACTCCATTTTACCCCTTTCAGGGTTGAATTTTGAAAAATCCTGAAACACGTGTTTACTCATTTATCTATAAAAGTATGTACTCGTGTAAAGTTTAAACACGAAAAATAGTCTAAATCTTGTTTCCCCATACAAACTTTGGACCCCCGTTTCACCCCCTTAGGGGATGAATTTTGAAAAATCCTTTCTTAGTGCACCCCTAGACGTCTTAGGGAACCTACTTGCCAAATTTGGAATCTCTAGACCCAGCGGTTTGGGCTGTGCGTTGATTAGTGAGTCAGTGAGGACAAAGCCTTTTATTAATATAGATTTCACGTAACCTCAGTTATCAGTTTTGAATACAATTGGTCTTATAAATTGAAAATATGACGACGTAAATAATGTAATTCATACGACTACAAATAGGATAGGTACTTCTATCTACATTTATCATTCCTGAATGAAAAAAAAAATGTTTTTAACTGGAAAAAAATTAAGAACCTGAGTAAAGACACTGTTAGCAAAGTACCCGTGCTTCGCTACGGGAACACTCCTGATTTGCGTCTATTTTTCTTAAGATTCTAGATATTTAATTTTATCCCCATAAAAGACTGTTTTGCATTGCCCATTATAACAAACATACACCATTTAGGTTAAGACCTCCCGGTAAACAATTGCAAGGCTATCAAGAGAACTTATACGTTAGCAGGCTACATACAACTGATCATGAGAGAAGCAGTCTTGTCTCAAGTCAACCCCAGCGACCTTTAGAGACTGCCCCTGAGCTTTGCTAATGGTATGTCATACCTTTATGGAAAATTGAAGTCTTTTAAATTTAACGGGGTGGTCTGAGGAAATCATGGAAATGCGGGGAAAATATAAAGAGAGTTTTCCCAAGAGCACATCAATTACTGTCCTCACTTAACAACTGTAACTCATACGTGGTTAACAATGGTGGCACGAACCTCCTGATGATACACCGCCGTTCCATGCGAGTAGTAGGAGATAAAGCGGAACAGGCAAGCCTTCCACCTTCCACAAGTAAAAATTCAGTCAATCTTGACATCATTGTTTGAAAAATACAGAAATTCTGATATTAAGTAGGTATACCCCATAAAGTCTACTAAGAATCGGTTTTTAATTATTTTTCGGCACCAGAGGTCGCTTCATTTGAAAGTTGCAGTTTTTTTAAGCCCTACGGCGATGGACAACCTCCGGGAGTAACTGAGGGGATGAGGTGGGCGATAAACCATCGTGGATAACCCTATGGTTTGAAATAAGCTCTCGTTAATAACGAACCCTTCCTTAATAACTAAACCATAGTGCGATACTATAGCGCCATCTAGTGATGAGTTAGGTAAAATATAAATATTACATTTTTAGATATTTCTTGGCTGGGCGCTGGTCAAAAGTTAATCAGTTACTCCTCGACATCCCCATTTTTATGAACAATAATTCCACCAAGTCTCAAAATCGTAGGTCAATCGGTTTCCAAAAAGAGGGTTTTTTTCAACCCCTATTTTCAACCTCATAAGCGCGCCTACGTTGTATAGAGAACATATATCCAAAGTTTCAGATTTCTAGCTTCAATGGTCTGGGCTGTGCGTTGATTAGTGAGTCAGTCAATCAATGAGGACAAAGTTTTTTATTATTATAGATTATTTATTATTAGTACTCGTGTTAAGTCGAGGAAAAAATAGTCCAACTAATCTCGTTTCCATACCTTCGATCAAGTATATTCCATACATAAACTTTGGACCTCCGTTTCACCCTCTTAGGTGTAAAATTTTAAAAATCCTTTTAAGTAATTTCGTGTCCACTATGTTATATTTTTAAATCGATGCCATTTTCGTAATTGACGTCCCAGAAAACCATAGAATCAACGCCCATATTCATATTATGACATTTCAACCCCATCGCACCCCCCTAGGGGTGATTTTATGTCACGTAGGCTATGTTGGATTATAATAAAGTTGTTGTTTTCGTAATCAGCGACCCGATAAACCATGAAAACAATATCCATGTCGATTTTCAGACTTTTTCACTCCATTTTATCCCTTTAGGGGATGAATTTTCAAAAATCCTGAAACACGTCTTTACTCATTTATCTATAGAAGTACTCGTGTAAAGTTTCGGATAAAATAGTCCAAATAATCTTGTTTCCCCATACAAACTTTGGACCCCCGTTTCACCCCCTTAGGGGATGAATTTTGAAAAATCCTTTCTTAGTGCACCCCTAGACGTCATAAGGAACCTACATGCCAAATTTGTAATCTCTAGACCCAGCGGTTTGGGCTGTGCGTTGATTAGTGAGTCAGTGAGGACAACGCCTTTTATTAATATAGATTTCACGTAACCTCAGTTATCAGTTTTGAATACAATTGGTCTTATAAATTGAAAATATGACGACGTAAATAATGTAATTCATACGACTACAAATAGGATAGGTACTTCTATCTACATTTATCATTCCTGAATGAAAAAAAAAATGTTTTTAACTGGAAAAAAATTAAGAACCTGAGTAAAGACACTGTTTTGGTTTTCCTGTAATACAATAAAACAATAGTTAAAAAATAAATTAAACAGGTCGTATTTACAATACAATTTTCCAATACAATATACTTTTCACCTCACTAGCTCGTAAAAGCTCTGTTTATCATTCGAAATCTGCGTGGAAAATCGCACTTTATCCGCTAGCGTGGAAAGTGTTTTTAAAATTCGAATATTTTTATTCAATAAAGGTTTCGTACAATAAATTACATATATATAGAACCTCATTGGTTTCGTAATAGTTTATATTTTCTGCAGCCAGTCCATTGATGATTATTTATTAAAACTGTTTTTCTTGCACCTAACATTTTCCTCGCTTTAGTGAGGTGAAAAGTTGTGTGTTGCGCTCGGCAGCAAAGTTATTTAGCGTCTCGTACCTTTGAAACCCTCGCTACGCTCAGGATTCTATATTTGAACCACTCGCTTCGCTCGTGGCTCAATCCTAGAATCCTTCGCTTGCTCAGGTTTCAATACAAGGTACTCGCGCCAAAAATTAACTTTGCAGCCTTGCATAACAAATAACTATTATTGCAATAAAATAAAAGAAAAATATACAGTGAAAAACATTAAGTACTAGTACAAAGACGGTCTTATCGTCGAGCGATCTCTTCCAACCTTAGGGTAGAGGACGAATAATATGGAGTTTTTAACAAAGCTAGCGATTGAGCATTCCTGATCTCAGATGGTAACGCGTTCCAAAGGATAGTATTATCACAATTATGTAGTTAATTATATTCATACGGAAAATTAAATAAAAAATATATTATATTCTACACAAATAAGCTCAAACTGTTAATTTGCTTTAAATGTCATGTGCACCCAGTTTTATTCTTCGAAGCAATCAAACGACCTGTTTAAAGAGCAGTTATTTCAATCTTGTTAGACAGAGTGGCGTGCAAAAAGCTCGGAATCCGCGTCGCGCACATCGTGCGCATACGACGGATACGACGCCGAAGCACACTCTCCAATGAATTTAGATCAATATAGTAAAAACAATGAGAGCCATCCTGCTGTGTCTCGACGACACTAAAGTATTTTTCAGAGAACATTTTGATGAGTTATTAAGAACAGTAAGCCAATTTATGAAGAAGTGACAAATAAACTTCAAGTATCAAACTGCAGTAAACGAAGACATTGGGATTGCATTGGATTGTTTCATTCATATGCAAAATCCTACATATGACTATTTCAACACTAAAACTATTAAGTATAAAGAAATATATTAAAAAGAAAATTATTACGTGTTTCGTAATGATATTTTGTTTGTAATTACAGTGCAAACAAAATATGATTAAGAAAAATGAATGTACTATGGGGTGTAAGTAGCTTACCAACATCTAAAGAGCCAAAGTACAATCTCATCTGCACGTGGTGCGCCCTGCCAGCTAGTAAAAGAGGCTCTGGCGAAAAAGAAGTAGCGTACAGCGTATTTGTAAGCTGCCTGTCTGGGAAAATGCCTCCATCTCACCAAATACCGCAGCCAAATAACAATTCCCTTGAAGGTTGTTGTGTTCCTGCGAGCGCGTGAGGTCACCAGAAAGGAGAGAACTGGCACTCTACGTAGTAATAAAAGAAAATGTACGATAAAAACATAGCGATATCGCAATGTGGTTATCCTTTGGGATACAAAAATAACTACCAATTTAACTTAAGCTATTTATGTTTGACTCAAATTCCAAAAATAGGAGTTCTACGATAAAAAATTATATTACCCATCTTCACCCGTAAAATATACTTCTACTCATAATATTTACCTGTTATGAGTACGAAACTCAGTACTTGGCAGTTTTAGAAAATGACCTTTAGTGAATAAAGAATGCTGAAAATAATTTGCAAATTCAAGTCTTTAAAAAATCACCAATTAGTCATTATATTAGAGCTCGTGATAGAGTGCTATTTGATAAATTCTCTTGAAATGCCATACTCCCTTCTTTATCCGGGCATGTCCGTTAACGCACCAATTAAACGCACTCCGAGAATGGCGGTTGTCGTTTTTGCCAGTGTCGGGCGCGCTTTGTGACCGCCGAGCGCTCCGACCGATGACAAATATTCGACTGCTTTGAACATCAACCATTCGTTTCAAACATTTTTACCATCAGAAATGTCTTCCCGTACTGCTTCAAATAATACGCATTGTAATTCTGAATCAATGTAAATGGAGTAGAGCAATTCTTCATCTAATACTGTTAGAGCACACCCTGGTCACTCCATACAAATGTATATAGTAAACAATCACGCCTGTGCAGAGCGTAATGCGTGCGGCGCCAACAAACTGTTCTAGGTTCATCACAGAGGGGAGGTGGTTTTGAAGATCAGGCTTTGAAAAGTGAGCGAACTTGGGTGTAGGTCTGTCTTCTCTGTCTTGACCTGAATTGGTGAGACTCTGAAGTCACATCGAAACTTTACTGCTCGTTTCAATTAAGCGCAATCTCTACCTGTCAGCTTTAGGAAATAAACTCTGACGCTTCCAAAAAAGTATTGAGATGTAAAGGGTCTCCACCCGCTTTAGAGGCCAAGCCAACCTCACCGGCACGTGGTGTACTCTGTTGACTTGCTAACGATGCTCTGGTATAAGAGAAGTAAGGCATGTCGATTCCGACTGGCATATGACATAAACATTTACGCTAGGAGTACAGTTGTCAACATGTTCACGATTCAATTGGCGTCTTTTCCTCCTTATTCACCTTTCCTTTAAATCTTGATTCTACTTTCTACTATACGTAAAAGGGAGTAAGCCAACCTCACCAGCACGCCCATTCTTTCCCAACCAATTTAAAAAAAATATACTTCTAGTTTTATTATAATCATAAATTTCTTTAGGTAAGAAAATAATACAAGCTAATCTAAACACAATCTAACAAATTTCAATTTCTTTACTCCTGGTTGTTTATGTTTATAATACTTCGATCACCTTATATAGGTTCATAAAATAGTGATAGTTTTTTATACCTTCTGTTCTATTCAAAATGAACCTAAAATGATAAAGAATTGAGAAGTGTAATAAAGTAGACAGCATCAATTTCGTAGAGGGTTCTACGATAATAATCACCATTCCGTAGCACTCATAGTAAACCGTTTTGGTAATATTTTACCACCCGTTATATGGCGTAAAATGAACCAAGTTGCAATTTTGCCATAGTAAGAATAAGGTAAGAAATAGAAAGGATTTGTAAAAATTGAGCGTATAATAAATGGTGTACAGAGCATATGATTAGCAACGGACGGCCGGCGCGTCGGCAACGGCGGCGGTGGCGCGGCGGGCGCGGGCTGCTGATTGCCGGCTCAATTGGGCCTTATCCGCCCGCACATGGGAAATATTTTTAATCAACACCTCCATTGAACTTACGAGCGGTCGTACGTGAGCTCTATGTACAGGGTTGTATTTGAGGGTTGCTTATTTTTTCTCCAGAATGTTACGAGGTAATAAAAATAAACCAACAGATTTACTGAGACGCGTAGACGTTTAATTGTTTTAAATTAATTTAATTAAAATTATTTCTAAGCTTAATTAACCGTAATTTGATTCGTAAAATTAAGCTAAATATTCTGAAATTTTAATATCTCCAAGTTAAATCGATAATAGCTTAAATCAAAATTAAACGTATCGAGGAATTCTGCGAATGATTTCTGATCATATTTTATTCACAAAATTTTGCTAGAGAATTTATTGAAGCAACTTTTTTGTTAAATCGATATCGTATTTCGAAGACGAGCATTGCCAACTGTTAACGAGGTGGAATAAGGCTAAAGAGTTTTAATAGGAGTGACAGCCTCATTAATATCGGCTGGATCTAACGAGTCCCTCAACTTTGCTTGTTAGTATTTAAACCAAAACAAAATTGCTACAACGCACTAAAGTTGGTTGTAGTCGATATACACATAACTATAGTTAATGTGCACTTATTTTTTATGTATACAGTTATATAACATCAACACGGCGATAAACTTAAAGGGGTCTTCTCTATAAACAATAGAGGAAAATAGGGATGAGCTGGAAAACGAAAATAATACAATATCTTATTAAATTCTTTAATCAACAAAAGACATAGCCAGTTTTGATTTTTAACCCAAAAACGGTGACACATATACATTATATTTACTCGTGTACATGATGATGATATAGATATCATCATCAGGTTCATTTTAGTGTCCACTACAGGAGCACGACCCTCTCTCGTCCGTCCTAGACGGAAGAAGGATTTGGCCTACACTCCCGACGCTGTCCAAACGGGTTGGGGATAGTCGCCTTGTACGACATCCACGGGAAGAAACGGAGTGATTCTATTCTAGTCTGCCGGAAACCACACGGTTTGTATATATATGGAACAACTGACACCCATACATAAAATTTCACAAAGTCCTTGTAATATATTTGGACTATTGGTTATATTAATAACGGAAGATTTAGACATGTAAATAGAATCTATTGCTTTCTTGTACAATTGTTAATTCACAATTACAAAATTACTGATGAGTTTTTTGTACATAATTCATCAATATTTCTTTTTTCTCTACTACTATAATTATTATTTTGAAATAAAAGATTTGTTTGTTTTTTTTTTTTGTGCTTAATAAACTCTGACTCCGAAATGATTTTAATCTGTTCTTTCGAAGTTCGTTCATAATAAAGATATAGATAACTGCTTGTAGACTTACCCTTTCAATATAATACAGTCCTACGCAACCAGAGAGACGTACGTAGCATTCGTAACACCACAGTAACACTACGGGGGACCTTGTTTACTGTAGAATCTAACTCTTGAAATAGGATTATCGTTAAAAGTGACAGACAAATCGAACAAACAAGTTAATCAAGCAATGCCGACCATAGTCTAATCTATAAATTTATTCATCTTGAGCTATGGAGTGTTTCCAAGGACTGGTGGTAGGTCTTTTCACGGATAATAATTATCTGATACTAGTGAGAGAGAAAGAGAGAGAGAGAGAGATGAATTTGAATGTGAAAGGATATAATAAATATAAATAAATAAATATTCCTGGACAAATTACACACGGCCATCTTGTCCTAATTAAGCAAAGCTTGTACTATGGGTACTAGATAACTGATATTATACTTATATACATTTTTTTTGTAAATAGGTACATACATATAATACATAGAAAACACCCAGACCAAGACAAACACACATGTTCATGCAAATACTTTTTATTTGTCTTGTGCGGGGATCGAACCCGCGACCTCAGAGTCAAAGTGGCCATTGCTAACCATTCGACTGCCGAGCTCGTCAATAAGACAGGAAGTCCGAAAAAAGGTGTGATTGTATGAATGATGATATGGCTAAGAAAGGGTAAAAATAGGTAACTATAGAGATGTCGGCTGCTAAAAATTAATGGACAATAAAGACTGACCGCGCCAACCTCAAATAATGATAAAAGGACAAGCTATTTGTTTTTTCACCACCTTGCCTGATGGAAAGCACAAGTGAATATTAAATGTGAGGATCGCTATCACTGCGATTAGTGCACAGGCGGTCCACCCCTTGACGACCCATGTAAAAATGTTTTCTAAAATATATAATAATATGTATTAAATATATATTAAACATATGTGTTATATAATAATAGAAGTACTTAATGGATGAATTATCAACATGGGCTAGATTAGGTTATTTATATATATAAAATATACATGACTGTAAATAGTATAGCCAATGACAATGAATGATGATAAGTAACTTGAAAGCACTCGATCCCGCTAACTCTCAATTAAGCAGCGTAGCAGAGTACGCTCTATATCTTTCAGTTGAAACGGACTAGTATCCAAACAGTAGAATGAGAATGGGTTGCTCACAATGACATTGACAATAGAAGTAATTGTATCTTTTGTGAGGTTTTAGTTTACCTCTAGCCTAGCCCTAGCAATTCCTTTACGCCAAGAGAAACCTATGGATTGACATGATTTTTATTTTACGGAGATAGTTTAATAGATAGTTCAGAAGAATCGAGAATAAATTTAACTTCAAAAATAAAGTTCATGCTTACGTCTTGGACAATTTGCCAAAACTATGAATCATCCTCCTATTGAGTATGTTTATATTATTTTATATGTATCATATATTTTGTATTTATGTAATGTGTATTTATGTATATTTTCTGTCGTATTGTACAATATTGTTGTTAATTTATTTTGTATGCCGCATTCGTGTATATCTGCACTTCCCTAAGGTTGTCTGGTAGAGGATGCTTTTAGCGTTAAGACCGCCTTTGTACCCTTAAATTGTGGTAAATAAAGTATAAATAAATAAATAATTTAAAGTCTGGAGAGGGCTACTTTTTACCCAAGAAAAATAAGTTTTATTGATCGCGGGCGAAGCCGCGGGTAACAACTAGTAACAATATATAAAAATGGGGTAATAACAATAAATAAAAATGGGATGTGACTTTGTCATGAACACGACCGTGTTTTGTACATGAATACGTTATATGCATTAAAATTATCCAAAATGGCAACGCTTGCCCCTCCTCTGAGCGCGATGTTCAATTGTGCCTACATAGCGTAATAAGTTCTTTGATCCTTTATCTATCCAGTGGTGTGATTGAATTTTGAATGTAGAGCATACATTCGAAACTACAACCAAACCCCGGCCACTCCATACAAAAATGACGCTTTTGCATGTAGTAACCAAATGACATCTGTACACGTGCCTATGTTTGAGTGACGATCTCTAGGGCTGATATTATTCAATTATTAGTCGGACATGTAAGGGGGTGTAAGTGGTTCATCAACATCTTTGAACCAAAGTCAATCTCACCTGCACGGGGTACACCCTGCTGACTGACAGACGAGGCTCTGACGCAAAGAGAGGTAGGACATAGCGTTCTCTAGGGCTGACATTATTCAATTATTAGTCGGACATGTAAGGGGGTGTAAGTGGTTCATCAACATCTTTGAACCAAAGTCAATCTCACTTGCACGGGGTACACCCTGCTGACTGACAGACGAGGCTCTGACGCAAAGAGAGGTAGGACATAGCGTATTTTTTAAGCAGCCCGACTGACGAAGTACCACCACCTCACAGAATACCGCAGTCAAATAACAATTTCCTTGAGGGTTGTTGTGTTCCCGCGGGTGAGTGAGGTCACCAGAGAGGATGGAGTTTGCTGCGTTGGCAGCTGAGATGGCAGCGTGCGAGCGATATTTAATGTTGCGAGCGTTAATATGGTTACGGTAACCGCTTCACATCAGGTGGGCGTAGTGAAGAAAAAAAAAACTTGTGACACTCGGGGACTGCCGCAGTAAAGCTATTGCATAGCATTTTTTATTAACTAATGCTCGTTTGCTCGTTCATCCATCCATTCATCCATTCATCTATACATCCATTCATCTATCCATCCACCCATCCATCCACCCATCAATCCATCCATCCACCCACCCATCCATCCATCCACCCATCCATCCACCCATCAATCCATCCATCCACCCACCCATCCATCCATCCACCCATCCATCCATCCATCCATCCATCCATCCATCCACCCATCCACCCATCCACCCATCCATACACCCATCCATCCATCCAGCCATCCATCCATCCATCAATCCATCCATCCACCCATCCATCCACCCATCCATCCACCCATCCATCAATCCATCCATCCAAATCCATCCACCCATCCATCCACCCATCAATCCATCCATCCACCCACCCACCCACCCACCCATCCATCCATCCACCCATCCATCCATCCATCCATCCACCCATCCATCCATCAATCCATCCATCCATCCATCCATCCATCAATCCATCCATCCATCCATCCATCCATCAATCCGTCCATCCAAATTGTTTTTTTTTTACTTTCCATGTGTTGAGACATCCATCCACTGCACAAGTAACTCTCATCTTTTACATACTCGCATATTATTTTAAACTGAATGGAGAATAAAATACAAGCGACGTCAATTCGCACGTTGTGGCATTCCTTGCGAACGGTTCCAAATCGGTCTCATAGGGGAGGTGAGGTCGACTAGTGAGAGCGGCAGAGAGTGTCCATACTGTACGTTAGTATTATTACTTATACTGTGCTACAACATCAAAGTGTATCCCCCGATTTTACTATCATTAGATTTTTTGGATTGCTCCCGTATATTAATTTAAAGACGCGTTCACGTCAAAAATATTTTCTTTCAAAAATCCGTCCCTGCTTGGGTCGGAGGTGTGGGGCGCGGGTGGCGGCGGGTCGGTGCTTGATTGGCCCTATGAATGTGAGTAGATTGCATCGCCACCCGCAACCCGCAATCGCTCCCGCTTCCGCGGCCGCCCGTGCTCTGCCACTGCCGACGTAGCTCATAAAAATGGTTGCATTGTTACATTCCCTTATGGATTTCACGATTTTTAAGTAGATTCTATAGAGTTATACCTCGACCGACGTTATTTGAGGTGTAAGTAACCCAACCTGCAAGTGGTGCATTCTGCCGACTAGCGAAAGAGGCTTTAGCAAAGAGAGGTAGGGCTTAGACGTATTATTAAGCTGCCCGACTAGGGAAGTACCTCCACCTCACAGGATACCGCACCCAAATAACAATTAAATTGCGAGTTGTTGTGTTCCTGCGAGTGAGTGAAGTTAACAGAAAGGAAGGAGTTGCTGGATTGGCAGCGGGGTGGTGGCGCACCAGCGATATTTCATGTTGCGAGCGTTAGTATGGCTACGCTAACTGCTTCACATCAGGCCGTATGCTTGTCTGCCAACCGACATAAAAAAAACTACTGCTTCGCTTGAGGGAAGAACCTTATCCCAGCAGTGGGATGAATATGGGAAGAACGTTTGGTGAAAATAAGCATTTGGCCCGCCTGATGTTAAACGGTTAAACGAAACCTAAAAACGAATTCAATACAAGTAGTATCTTTCACGCATTGCCATCCCAGCACTGTAACTAAAGTGTGGCTTCTAGAGAATATAAAAGGATAACTTATGATTTTAACATGTATGGTCAACCACTTGTGGACCGTAACACCTCCAGTATAAGATGGTCCTGCGTAGCCATATGCGTAGCATTCGTAGCACTACGTTCATAAACTAGAAGGGTGACGGTCAAAGATCACTACAATATCAACTCAATGATCCTTATTCCTTTAAAATTTATTAAAAATTACGTGTTAAACTTTTGTGATTTCAGTCCAGACAAATAGTTTCTGATGAAAAACGAAAAGGGCATATCGAACCCAACTGGGGAAGTACTTCCCCTCACAGAAGACTGCAGCCAAATATCGATACCTTCGATAATTGATGTGTTTCTGTGACTGGGTACGGCAAGAAAACTTGTAATAAGTATTTTTTAACAATCTTATACATTAACCATTCGCGACAGTATAACCAAAACTTGAAGCAGCATGCAGTCGGTAGAAGCCAAGGGGTAAGGTTGAATAGTGCTCTCGCTATCTCATTCATTTATATAATATGACTTGGTGGACTTGACGCCAGACTGTAGCTTGTTTGATAGGGGTTCACCTTATAATAAATATTGACTATCGTTGTATTAAAGCACAGCAATACGAATATAATAAGGAAAAGGGCAAAGTTAGAGAGTGGGTTATGAAAAACAACGAAATAGCTGACGCACAATAAAGCCTCAACCGAAAAAATAATAAGAAGTAAGATATCTTACAAAAATAAATGGCGATCCCGTCACACATTTAATTTAAAATAGGTTGCCAAGATTCCCAAATTCAGTTCAAGAATAGATTTCATGAAGAGCCCACTGCTCATAACCCTACATCATATTATTATAATCTCAACATTAGTCCTGGTTACATTCGATGCTTCCAGTACGGAGTCCGGGGTTCACTTTTCTACTTTAGTTTTCCACTTCTCATCTTTACTCATCTACTACTAATCATCATCATCATCAGCTTATATCTATCTATCTATCTTCTGCTGGATATAGGTCTTCCCAAATACTTTCCGCCAGACATCGGAACATCTAGAAAGTTCGGGATGGAGAGGGAGGGAGCGATTTCTTCCTACTCGAGGTCTCTGCGCTGATATCTCCCTCCCCCATCTGCCATCGCTGACTCGGTAGATGTGGCCGGCCCATTGCCACTTTTGCTTGCTAACTCTGAAAGCTATGTTATGTCGATAACTTCAGTTTTCCGTCGAATATTTTCGTTCCGGATTCGATCTCTTAGAGAAACCCCTAGCATAGCCCACTCCATCGCTCTCTGCTCTTTTTGTTACGAACTCTAACATCATGATCAACATTACTACAACAATACGAATGAGCCATCATTCGCGTGAAATTAAATACAAAGTTTTCATTGAGCTTTTCAAAACTTCGCGGAAGTAGCTGTACAACACGAGAGGCCGGCAGTCAAACCGTACTTTTTGCTCAAGAGGTAGCATTTATAGATTAAGAGCTTGTAGAATTAGTTGCCTGGCTCTTCCTAAGATATGACAGCTTTTTAAAAATGAAAACAGTATAAGCTTGTGAGTCTTGGCAACCTATTTTACATGAAATATTATTCCTGCAAAATAAATTCACAGTAGATATTTAATATGTTTATACAAAGTAGACTTCATATGTCTTACAAAATCATTGTATATATAACCCATGTAAATGTAAGTCACGTTTTCAATAAGCTACAGTTTTAGCTTCATAATTTTAACCCCAGCTGATATTAGACTTCATTTTGTTATGAAATTCACTAGAGAACAACTTATGCTTGTAACATTTCGTATAAACAATGTTTTGCTTTTATCAAATACTAGGGTTCTCCCGTGACATCGTATATACATATCCTGGTATCCCGTGAGAACTTTCAAAAATCTTCTCTTAGAAGATGCCTCGTATGTCAGAAACTATCCATTTTTAGCTTGATCCTTTCAGTGTTTTGAGCTGCATGTTGACAGACCTTTTCCTTTTTTTATATTTGTGGATAACAAATATAAAAATATGTATGTACCATAAATGTTCCGCAAGGTATTCACGAGTAACTGACAAGAGTATCCTTTTTCAGAATGCTAATAAAACAAAGCATACTTATTTATTTTAACATAAATACTTTATTAATTATTTAAACATGGTCACATATTTAAGATGCAAATGGCCAACGAAACTCTCTGTTATAAGAATAGCGTCAATGAAGTAAAAATTAATTATTGATTAAATACACATATTACAAAAAAAAAATTGTTACTTACACTATATTATTCAGTGCTTACACGATTGTTTATATATGCTACATATTATTTTATTACTCGGAAATTCTATGAAACATAAAACCCTGTAGTTATAATAACCGATTATGCCAAAAAACGGCCATTTTTAGCACTTTTTATTTTAACGATAGCTACGTTTCGATGCCCCATATGCAGCGTCCACACTAGGATTTTTCCCATCTGCCATCAATGGCGCAGATTTACAGATATAATGAATAGTGGCGGGGCAAGTAAACTGGGAATGTACTTCAGATGTTTGACATAAACTGCAGGACAGAGCCCTGCAGACATAGATGTCTTTATTAGCGAATTATCCTAGAGCTGAGAGGTCTCGTCCGGTCATAATCGGCAGCCAGTTGAGCTCTTCGCAACCGGCGGCACTCACTCTGCTCGTATTATTAACGACGTGTATTGTAATCACGCGGCGGGCGATCGCCTCCGAAGGTAGGGCGGTATTAAATTCCGACAGCTACGTGATAAATCGAAATTGGAAAAGTTTAATAATGTTCGGTTGCTCCGAAAGCAATAAAACCGTTTATAAACGGGCACGAGCGAACGAGACGGGCGGCAGGGACGCCCGCCTTTGGGACTTTTAGGGACTCTAAGGCGAGTCCGCTCGGCCTTACTGACTCTAAATTGATTTCACTGCTATCTTGATGAAGTGATAAAACCATCACTTGGGACTTGCGGTTGACCGCTGCGTATGATTAAGGTATAAAACTTTGGAATTCATAGTGGGTTTCATTCATTATCTTTTCTATTTCATTTAATGTATATATCATGATACTTTCGTATCATGATATATAGATAGATAGCGATAGTCTCAAAAACTGTGACATTATACCTATCTAGCCTTTGCTTGTCTTTCGCGTATGCCGGGTTCTAGTCGATATCATGTACATAATAAGAGTAATACATATGTAACCTCTGACTACCCCTTGAGAAAAACTGTAATATTATTATAAGAGTGTTTACAGGTAATTTGGTCTACACTACTTTGCGTGCTTCCGCCTCCAATTATTTAATGACTAACTATCTAATGAGAGTATTTCCTAATACATATGGTAAATTTCGAAATGTTTTATAAAAAAAATATAGCGATCCCCCCGGTTCAATTTGAAACAGCAGTTCCTGAGATTAGAGCGTTTAAACAAACGAAACAAACAAACTCATCAGCTTGGTGCCGTTCAGCTTCGTACTAAGTGCCACAACCACAACTCCATTTTCATTTCGTTTCATCTTGTCTCGTCTCTTTTCGTCTCCTCTCATCTCGTTTCATTTAGCTTCGTCTTGTCTCATTTAAATTCATTTTGTACACCGATTTAATTACATAAGTATATCTGTTTTTGACAACCCTGAGTAAAAGCAACTGAAGTCTTTAGAAAACTTAATTGAAACGCCCGTCAATACTGGTGAAAAATGTACACTAAACAGCTACACATTGTTCATAACATATCAGAGACATTATTGAGTAATACGAGGAACAAAACAGCATTATTGAACCGAGCGACGGCAAAATTGGAGAGCCAGTTATTTATGTGCGTTTATTACAAACATACTTTGTATTGGGACACGTCTATTTTCCCGCTCATTGTTATGCGTTCTGTGTGTACACAAGATTTAATAAAAATAAACCGGTCAAGTGTGAGTTGGTAACAAAATGGACCTGGGATACTTTAGGAGTAAGTTCAGTACAAGTAAACAAACAACTTTTACTACAAGGCCAATGTCAAAGCGTGAAATATTTAGCTGTTCTTTAAAGTTTAATACAGTATGTGTAAACACTTTTTATAGGAATAGGAATAGTAGATTTTAGTTATTTAATAATTATTCCCATATTAAAAGATGTGTACTTGTGTACTGAACTACCTTCAAAAATATGTATGTTCAAAAGTGAGTGAGTCACTTTTCTTAGATCATATAAAGAGATGTACATGTCGGAGATGGAGATCAACTGCATTTGACCACTGCTTGACACCCTCGTGGGTACCAGCGCAGCGAGAACTAACAAGTTGTTTACATTTGCAACGTCGTTTATACAAAAAAATTATGATTTTATTGTAACTTGATATTTGTATTTAGCCATTATGGAACATTCTAATCTTTTTTAGAAACTCAATTGAGGATTGTTTCCTCGATTGGGCAAGCCTTGCTTTCGGGTATATAAAGGGCCACGTCACAGCGCCGTGGCATTCGATTCCTTTGATTTGTATCAATTCCTTTGATTCGTGATTCAATTCGATTCGGTTAGAGTACAAAATACTTGTCCGTTTCTGTAGAGGCCATTGAACAATTATTGTTGCATATCCAGTTATCTTAGTACCTACAATACACATTGTAATCAACTAATTGGGAGATTTTGTTTGATTGTTGTCTAATGTAAGCACTCTGTTCAATTCACAGGGGTGTCGCCAGGAAAAAATCTAAATCCTTATTTTATTGTTGTTCCACTAATCATGATTGAGGAACAATTTCCTATCAGAACGGCTGTGTAATACCTATCATAAATCAGCTTTCACTTACATGAGCACAATTATCACAATCTCACCCAACCAATCAGCGTTTCACGTGTGTTACCGGCTTGACGTCTCGAACAAAAATGGCCGACCGCATGGCGTTGGCACCGTCCCCAGTTTAGCAACTTACAATATGTAGTAAAATTCAGTACTTTTTTTAAAAAGGAAAGTAAAGTCATCTTACAATATTTAATCAAGTTAAGTACTCTATAAAGAAAGAACGTGGTATTAAAATGGATTACCGAATAGAAGCTAACACTAAGGACCCACCATGGATGTACTAGGAGACTGTCCACATAGTGTAGAACCTGCTCTTTATAATGATTCCACATCAGAAGTGGGATCACCTCGGGCACATAGCTCATCAGCTAGGAAACAATCAATGCTACACTAGGAAATTCTGCGCGCTATCTTGAAATTGCAGAATCAGAATATTAGGGTTCTCATCGATGTCCTGAAGCAGCTGATGAACACAAACACTGCGGTAAAGTTACCAGAATTCAATCCTAATAAACTAGACTCTGACCCACGGGCATTGTGCACCACAGCGGACCATAAACATAGGTCCGAGTACTGCACGGCAGTGCACTCAATATAACAATTGGCAGAGCAATGAAAGGAAGCGACTCACGATGGTTATCTCAAATATGTTGACATGTCGTGGCAACGATTCAAAGCCTTATTCGTGGCCAGATATGGTTGCGCAGAGACTCTAGCTGCCACACTCATCAACATACTCAACAGCCGACTAAAAGATGGAAAATGTTTGGCCGCTTATGCTGCAAAGTTAGTGGCAACACTTTCTTCACATTGGGAAGGTTAAAGCTCAGAACAAATAATTACGACTACCGTTCTTGCTCACAGCGCACAATTCGATGGACGTTTTACAGATCTTGGCCTACGCTACAGTAACTGACACCAGACAAAGGATGCAACGTGAATTACGTGCATTTTCATTCCTTAAACGGAAATTGAATATAGGATTTCAAACATCGTATGAAGATGGGCCCGCTGCTGTATAGCGACAAAGAATTTTTGAACCATCTACCATCAAGTGCCAGTTCTGTGGCAAATAATACGAAAAAAAATACTCGCTGTTCGGCACTTTCGACTGAGAAGAAGCAACAACTTGACCACGTGACATACTTCAAATTTGGGGCTATTAAATGGTCGCTACGCATCCATGTGTTCCAGTATAATCTTTCTAAGGCGAGCAATGGTAGAAGAAACGGAGATGATGCTGCGGCTTCGTTTGCAACTCTACAGGAATATTGATCAATCATGGTGAGAGTTATAATTTTCGACGAGTGATGAGTGAACGCTCTTGGCAAGACGATCTGAGTGACGTTCAATTAACAATCAATTCGACCACTAATCGCGTGACGAAATTAATTCCTTTGGAGATTTGTAAGGTTGCTAGACCTCTAACTTATTCTCACCTCTAAATCATTGATGAAGTTGATGCGGGGATTAACGTTCATGAAATTAGGGAAGGGGCGGCGCATAGTATAGTGAAGAATACTGACTATGATATGGTTTGATAAAAACAAAGCAAAAACTTAATAGTTTTTGCTTTGTTTTTATCAAACCATAACCAGAACCAAACTAAACTGGATCCCCAATTTAAGGGTCCATACAGAGTAATTGAGATACTTGAAAACGATAGATACCTCTTTAAACCAATTAACTCTAACCGCACTTACGAGCCTCCAAACCCTCAAGTTCCCAATGAGCTATAGATGATGAATGTGCTGATGGTACTGGGCTACTGGCACAAGTGACTCAATGTGAGTCACTTGTGCCAGTAGCCTTCCCAGATACCTCGTTGCATTCCCACAAGCATTGTAGCGTCTTGTGTGGATCGAAATGGTATACGGCAACCGAAGGACCAAGTTGCGTGGCAATGTGTTATTGTGTATTCAGTCATTATAGTACAATCACTACATAGTATAAAACAAAGTCGCTTTCTCTGTCCCTATGTCCCTTTGTATGCTTAAATCTTTGAAACTACGCAACGGATTATGATGCGGTTTTTTTTAATAGATAGAGTGATTCAACTGGAAAGTTTATATGTATAATATATGCATAACATAGTAGAAAAACACTGATAATTTAGAGGTTTCTAATGTGATGTCGTAAATAAACACATTTTTTTGCTCTTTCATTGCAAACGCTGGCTGAACCCAACGAGATAGATCAAAATAATGTAGTACAGTATTGTTCACCTTAAAATGGTCTACAAAAAAGTTCGCGATGGTATATGTCTATCTCTTAGTGGTAACACACAATAACCGTTATTTTATCCTTTGCTTTTTACAAGAAATAATGCCTTATTTACGAAGCGATTTTAAGCAATACAGAATTAATCCTTATCCAATTAAGTACCTTAAATACATTGCGCATTTAATATAGATCAATATGGCCCTTCACAGCATGTAATTTAAATGAATAGTTTAGAAGATATTACACATTTAAAATGCAGGGACATAACGGCTGTGGCGATACCGGCTGCGGAGCCGGCGGCGTGTGCCTATAACTGGGGAAGGACTGGATAGGACAAAGCGCAAAGACCTTCTGTAGTACATTTAGTATCAGCATTGCACCCGTGCGAAGCCGGGGCGGGTCGCTAGTAAACAATATAATCGACTAATTGGAAGATTTTTTTGGCTTATTGCCTGACCATGGATGAACTCGAGGATTGACGAGATAGTGTAGAACCCGCTCTCCGATTCTAAATATATATATATTTTTTTAATTGAAATCGTATCCGTCCCTTTGATACATCGACTAATCGAGCTAACAGTTAATCAGTGAGCTTATCATTATTTGCTCAGCTAATGGAATAATTACGTCGCTCAGTGAGGATAATTGCGAGGCGGCGTGGCGGCGCGGCGCGTACCCCTCCATCGACTCCAACCCCGTAATGAAAGCCGAACTACTTCCTCGAAAGCAAAACCATCCACATATCACCCTAATATTCATTAGTTTAACAATCACCTAAGTAAATATTTAATAACAACGCACAAACAATCCCCCACTAATCCCACTTCCATTCTCTCTTGAAGATGTATAATTTCTTTCTTCAATTTTACTTTGGAAGACACAAAATTAGATTTTTTTGTTGTAATAAGCAATACGCCGAATAATATTATTTACATATTCAAATTACGTCTATACAAAACTCCTGTTTTTAATTATAAACTTAATTTGCTTATGATAAATCTATGGAAATTTTTACCTCGAGCTCCAACCCTCTATAGCGGTAAGGGTAGAGTAATTACTTCTTTTCTTTGTAATAAAAACGGATTAAACTTTGTTTAGGGCGGCCCATTCATTTTGTTTACTATTCAGAACGGCCTGTGTTAAGAAAAAACTAATTTACGCTCGCTGTTTGGATGTACGTACTTATCTGATTGAACATTTTAATTAAATTAGCTAACTACGGCGAATGAGATCGCACGTAAACGTTTCCCTCAGATAAAGTACCTATCTACATCACTTTCCAAAATAATTCGTCATATCCGGGACGAGATGACTCTTTTCTTTTTCAATTTTTCGTGACATAAATGATGAGAGATTAGTTCTTGTATAACTTTTTCCTTCTGTTTCATATTTTTTCACTTTCTGTTGACTTTAGTCAACACACTCCCGTTATTGTTTTTGCTAAACTCAACAAAGATGCTTCTATATAATCGGCAATTCACAAATATCTTACTAAAGTTATGGAAAAGATATTAATACTTTACACATACATATACCTTTAACATTTGTGAAGTCACGAAAATTAATGGAAATCTCCCGGTTCCCATATTTTATCGTATCTATGATTGAATACTCATGGTACTTTTATGATTATGACAAACACTTCGAGACAAACATTATATAGAAGCAATCAACTTCGTCTATACAAGTAAATAAATTGACTTGAATGTTTTTAATTTCAAAATACTTATTTATTAAATACATCATCATCATTAGCCTGTATCTACCCACTGCGCTGGAAATAGTCCTTCTCCAACGTTTTCCACTAAATACGATCCAGCCGCTTCCAGCTGCTTTCTTGAGGTCATCGGACTATCTAGACGGAGGGCGTCAAAAATTTCATCGTCTGACGCGCGGCCTTGACTTGTTTTCTGCGTATGAGTGAGGTGCCTCCACTGAATCTGTTCAAGAGAACATGCTGCATTAGCAGCGAGGTAGCGAGCAAACAGTATTATTTACATTGTGATTAATATACCGTAACATATAGACGACTGCATCTTTACATCAGGGGCTGCACGTTTTGGCACCAAGCGTAATATAAAAAAAAATCTGAAGTTAGTATATATGTAAAAGATTCACTGCACCAAATTTACAAACAACGCACCAAAACAGTTTCAAATAAACTTTTCATTCCCCTCTCTATTATTAGAATGAAGTGATTGTTCCGAACCCTAAGCTTGCAAATTCAATATACAAGATTTCATATCCGTTCATTTCATTAGTGAACGAAGCCAGTGCTAGGTACCTAACATAATCTCTGTTTCTAGCTATCTGGAGTCATGCCGAGAACTAATAAAAATAAACACAGACAAATGAGCGCTTAATTTCGTTCTCTGCTGGACGTTGAGCATTGATATCAATTATCAGGAAGCTAGAGCCGGTATTCTATACGCGAATTGTTCCATAAAGCCGCTAATCCGGGCCCGAGCGAGCCACAATTTGTCCAAACGGTTATGTTATTGCGGTCGGCAAGCTTCCCGCGACCGCGCGACTCTCACCATGATTTTTCATATGAAATTGCTTGGTACCATTCAATTTCATAAGTGATATATTTTACCAATTTCATAATACGAATTCTTATAAATATTGGCCATTACAGAAAAATACGATATCTATGGATGGTATTTTGGCAAATAAATGTTATATTTGGTAAGTCAAATAATGATACAAATTTCGTAATTGTTTTAATTTTGGACTCTTTATTTGTGACATTTTAAATTTGTAAATTATGACATTTAAGTATGTTTCTAGTATTTGTAAGGTTAAAATGTACACGGGACATAAAAAACTAATTACCTGACTGCCCTTTTTTTGTACTATTTTTTTATTGTACTGTTTTAAATAAAGTAAATTATTCTGATTTTGGTATTAGAGCCAAATAAAAAGTAGGTTAGTACCAAATATATCGAAAAATCGATAGATTTTGTGCTTAAAAATATACACAATAAAAAATTTCAGGTTTGGCGGTAGGACCCCCGATTTTTGGTGTGTGTGTAAATGTACATTGAGGATAAAAATTGCTGATAACGTGCAGGCGTTGGCGGAAGTCCGTCGAGCGTCAGAGTTTGTTTAGTTCCTTATGCGCCTGGCCTAAATTAGCAGCAGGTCTGACGACTGAAGAAAAATTATCTTCGTCTCATACAATATAATGCAAAATTTGTGGGCAAAAAACCTATCCCTTAATGGTTGTTGTGTTCCTCTAAGTTAGTCAGGCCATTAGGATGACCCTGAAGGATACTACGTTGACAACGGGTCAGGAAATGGATAAATGGTACTCTTTGCAAGCGTGTATACGATACGACGGCCTTATGCTTATTTTTAACCCGACTTCATATAAAAAAATTATAAACATATTTATTTCATGTAAATATATGTATGATAAACTACGTATTTATTTAAAGGGTTATATACCTTCATATCAATTTGCAAAACTTCCAAGTACATATTTAATTAATATGAATAGGTGCCCAGCTACGCTGTCAGATCCGGCTTCAATGTCGGTGGACTCAATTTGTCCAAACTGTTATTGCACGGGCCGAGCAGTCTCGCCGCCAGTTTTATACAGAATCGCCCATAACGGACAGCTCGGGCGGCTCTAACTCCCGGGAATGGACACTTGATTAAGATACTTGTGTCACTTTATTTTGCGATTACATCTGACATGAGGTCGCAATCTTCTTTATTGTTAATTTGGAATAAATCGACCTAATTGGATCATTCGCCCTGACAGGTCTGGGGATCTAAAAATAAAGTTCGGTATAGTTACGTGTATATCAACTCTAATATCTATTTCTTTTCCACTATAAGGAAATCTTCATTGAATAGAACCTAATGATATTATGTTCTCATTGTTTGTGCCGATAAGACGTCTAATGCTGTCATCTAATCCATCGAGGAATTCAGCATTAGATGTATGGATATTCGAAATTGGATCGAAGATGGTCAGAGGGAATGAAGGACAAAGACGACGGGTGTGGGATGCCGGGAGGGGCACAGGGGTTGAGGCTGCCCACGCACCACGTCCGAGCCGTAATGAGTTGAAAGCGGATACTTGTAGCGCACTCAGCGCGCGCGTGTCCGGTTACCCGCCTAATGTTGCCCGGATAAACAATGACGTCCAGCCTTTTAGCGACATTTGTGGACCCACTCAACACTGGACATAAGCCTAAAAAGATCTCGCATTTTTACTATTTGAGATCCTCGAGGATGTGGCGTTAAAGGAAACGCTTTGATAATGCTCCTCCAGTGTAATGGGCACTCCTTGGATGGTAAACATTTCTAATTTATGGAGTAAAATGTAATAACGCCTGCAGCCGGAATTCTTAGGATTTTTCGTGTATATTCATACAAGTACTGAAAAATGTACGATGTTTTAAGATATTTTAATATGTAGTTATATAAGTAATTATGGTACGTATAAGCAAATTTTCAATAGTTTCTAAACCAACGACTATTATGAACAACTGCTTCTCCTTGTTAAACAATAAACGTATAAATATTACTAAATCTTTGAAGTCCATACCGTCAACATTTCAACCATCACAGCAACAACATTTTAAAGACTTAATTAATACAGCAAAAGTCCTATTTTTTTGCTTATGCTATCATAATTTAAGATGTAGATTAACACAATTTCAATTAAGAAAGTATCATTAAATCGAAATGGTGGAAGATGTCTCGACATGTATTTCCACCACTGTGTCTGTAGTAGTTGAGATTAACAGCGGCAACCAATAAACTGACAATGATCAGTGCAGCACATCATGTCACCCCAGGGTAAAACAAGTACGGTTGTTGAAAACTCGCAACAATGGAATCTAGTAGAAGTGTGCTTTGAAAATCGGCAATCATTAGCAATCTGAGAGACAGGAATATGTGAGAGTGAGAGAGAGAGGGTAATATATCGTAATGCATGAATAGCCTAAAGAGATAATATGGCTTGTCAAGTAAGTTTTGTTTTAAATGAGCGGAGAAGAATGCTTATATACGCCAAAAAGTCATTCTTCGGAATGAATAGGCTCCAAAACCACTGAACCGATTTTGATGAAAGTTGTCAAAATTAAAGACCTCGACATGCTTGAGGTTTGTGTCGAAAAAAATTGAGATCGATCATGTCCCGCTCAATCTCGATTTCGGCCCCGCTATATCTCGATTTCGGCCCAGCCGGATTCGACCGAATCCGGCTTAGTATTTTTTGTACCACTAACATGACAAACACACATATGACCTATCTGCTGTTAAGCAGTCATCATAGCCTATGTACGCTCGCAACACCAATGGTACGATTACCGTAATGTTCAATGATTACATTGTCGTAGCGAGTAGCGGCTTGGTCGTTGGCGTTCACTCGTTGACTATCAGATTCGAATTTTTCGTGTATTCTATTGTCCAGTTTATTCAACGATCATTCACATGAGGACCACTCTATAAGTTATAATTGTACGTTACATTTGAATTTGATGGTTCTTGTGAGAATAAGTATCGACTATGCCTCCCCAACCCGTCTGGCCAGCGTGGGGAGTGTAGGCCAAATCCTCCTTCCGTCTAGGACGGACGAGAAAGGGTCGTGCTCCTGTAGTGGAGATTAAAATGACCTGATGATGATGATGATGATGATACCTACGGAGAAATGGTAAACGTGAAGAAATCCAATCGAGTTGTCGTCGTGTGAACGTATCCAAAGTTCTTCAGCGACTGAGTCGCTGCGATAACGTAGCGGTTGTACATTTACAGGAATTGAAGCAGAGAGGCATCACTCACGCGTTGCCGACCCTGTAAGGGTATCTTCACATCTTTTTTAAGAAACGCCATAATGTAGTATCTTGGTTTGTTTATAGTAATATTGTTTACACCTTCGATATACGTTATGATTTTGCACGGATTTAATTTAACATTGGAAGCTTCCCGATTGTGTTAAAGTAAAACTCGTATTCGTACTCGTATAAGTGTAAGTACCTGGACGACCGGGCATAGCTCGGCGTTTTTAGGAAAAAAACTATTTTTTCCGGGGTTAATACTTCTTATGTCGATTATTCGCCCCCGTAAACCCCTGTGTGTGAATATCATCGAAATCCTTATAGTCGTTTTCGAGATCATCGTGATATGTTACGATGATCTATACATATATTTATTAATATTTAAATGTACAAGATTAGGTCGTTTCATGATTAACCCTTAATCATCCCACTGTTGCGATATGGGTCCGTCAAATGAAGGGGTTTAGAGCATACTCCATCACGCTGCTCAACTGCGGGTTGGCGGAGGCCATTGTTTTCAAGCCACTCAAAGACAATTGACTTTGGCTTAACGACTGTAATCAGTGACAATAGCCAGGTCCGACAGCTTAATGTGCATGGAGAAGCTCAAGGTAAATAAACTCATCCATAGACAGGCTACAGTCGACGTTGCTTAACTTGTGTGATCGATTAGAGTGACGCGCGCAACGACACCATCAAGCTCCTAATCATCATATCTCATCATAATTCGTTTAATTAGTATAAAATTTTTTAACTAAAAGGTTAAAACGCATAAAGTTAAACAGTAAATCGCTCTATCCTACTTTTTCGATAAAACCGTTCGAACGAGTTCACGATCTACATCCCAAAGAGCAAAGACATCTTTGTAACAAGACATTGACAAAGATGACTTGTATCAAAACGAAATACTTTTCCCGCCTTCCCGCCCCCAATAGCGCATATAGAATAAAAAAAAATCTATCGCAACTAGTTGCGAAACTTGGTTGCGATAAAGGATTTTTTCAGTCTTCAGTCATATTGAACTGAATCAATTAATGAAGAGAAAGTTTCAGATACTGTCTAAAAAATATTAAGGTCATGTCTATGTGGTGTGTAAGTTCACAAGCATTAGGTAAGTGCTGAGTGGCAACGTGAAAGCCGCCTAGTCAAATGTAGAGTGACGGACCATCATTGCTCCATTAACCAAGAGAGAGACCGCGGGCGGCGGACGCGGGGCGGACAGGCGGACAGTATGGGAGGTTTTGATATGCCATTAGTTCATTAGTAGTCTTATGTGCCTGTCATAAGCCGATTATTCACTCGTATGTTTCGCCAGCCGGACATCTCCACAAATGGATATCGATCAGTTGCCCGAGGTTCAGATATTTTTAATATCGAGGGATGCTTGTATATTGAGCTTTATTACTAAGGTATATTACTTTAGCGTAATGGATGATAAATAAATTTAAAAAATAACAGAATCATGGTAATTTGTACACCTCACTTGCACGTGGTGCACTCTGCCGACTAGTGAAAGAGGTTCTAGTAATTGAGGTAAGGTCACAGAAATCTAAATAAAGTCACTTGTTATTTTTGTGCAAGTTAGTAGTTGCGCAATGTACTTTGTTATTTAAATTTCTGTGAGTAGGGTACAACGTACTTATATGCTGTCCGATTGGGGAAGTACCTCCACTTTACAGAATACAGCAGCCAAATAACAGTTCCCATGAGGCTTGTTATGCTGTGAGGAAGTGGGGCGCAAGAGCGGTGTTTTGTGTTGCGAGCGTTAATATGGCTGCGGTAACCGCTTCACTTCAGGCGGGTTGTATGCTTGCTCCAGGCGTGGTATAGAAAAAACAAAATGCCTTATTTACTTACATTTTTATTATTTCAAATTTAAAATGGATAAAACGAGTACAGTAGGCCAAATAAATGGTCCTTTAGATTGACATTCATATGTAGATACTCTACAAATTAAGATCTTTTTTCGTTTTCAAAATATATTAACAACATTTTTGTTTGGAAGTTATTTCTTAGCCGACCAGACATACTTTAGTACTCCTAATGCGTCACATATTTACTTACAGCTCCGACAAATTTCATCGACAAATCCGTACCGATCTCAGAGTAAGTTTGCAAATTCGTGTTCCATTGGGACAAGGGACGGGACGAAGGAGCGCGGAGTGCGGTCCATTATCTCGAGGTGAGGGCATCGCAACAGCAAAGACGTTAGTCCGGCTCTCTGCATCGGCGACTTTATGACGTTATCTCTAACAGGTTCGGTCGCTGGGATGGGGCTCTCCGAATGGTGGTAGCTCAGGATTCTCTCTTGTGCCTGATAATTGCCTCTAATGGAAAAGTCTAGTCACTTCGTGCGAAGTGCATTCCAAGTTTTCGCTTCTGTCAGATAGAAGTTATTACTTAAGCGTTATGCAGACAACAACTTTAGATAAAGTTGTATGGATCGCTATTATGATGCTAAGAGCTCGGGGCAACGTCTCGCGTAAATGCGATAGTATCAAAACGCCATATTTTTGTATTTGTAAGTGATAAGATAATGAAAGTGAAATTAAGTGATAAGTAGCTGCTTATGTCCAATTGGTATTTAAGTAGTTACCCATTACGAGATTGAATTTCCGTACTAGCAAGTACTGAAACAAAGATATGTATTTTAAGTCAATGTTGAGGCTACTATACGTATCCCTAGAGGAAGTAGTTTTATGATCTAAAGAACAGCGTACCTACTAAAATTATTTTACTGAACAGCAGAAGCGAGTATTAACTCTCTTACTCTATGACTCTACCTATACTACTTCAATCTACTTACGGAGTACCTACATTCTAACAAATTAAAATAACGTTGCAACAATTTTATCTATTACCTATTGTATACGACAGTGAGTAATGTATAAAATGATTAAATATACCTATTAAAAAAGTTTTCTCAAAAATGCCTGCATGGCCTTACAAGTTTTTTTTTAATTCGGCTATTTGCCTGTTCTATAGTATAATTACAAAGTATTTTAATAGGTAATACATAAATTATTTTCTAATGTACTTTATTGCAATTCTGTGCCTATGTCACTTATTTCTTTTGCTAACTGTACTTATGATTTCACCAATCAACGACAACAAAACAATTACAAAATAGAGCGAAGGGATTACTATTTTCCTAAATGTCATTAAAATGGATTCCATTATTATGACTTTTTTGCCCATTATCTTAAGCAGGTATCAGTTAAACGTGTTGAGATTTTCATCTATGCTCATAGGCGGAAAACTCAACACATTTAGCTAAATGATTACATGTATAGATCTATGTACTTAGTTATTTTATTTGCGAGATAAATTCAGACGTGGGCCACATGCGTAAGCGGATAGCCAAAACCACTCTATATGTCCACATGAGTACCTAACAACTTGACAGAATGAAAAACCAAGCAAAATCTAATACACTTACGAGCATCTTACAGCGCATACATATTTAACACGCATATTTACCGATTGGCGAGGATGAGAAGGGGGTGTGTGGGGCTAGTGGTGTGGTGGAGTGAGGGGGTGAAGACGGTCATTCAATGAGATTGCTTCTTGCCGCCACTCTCGAGGTAATGGATCTCGCCGAAATAGACTGGATCAAGGAAACGCGGGTAGCTATTGCGTTAGTGCATACCTTGAGTCCGCAATACGTGGATTAAATAACTCACTAATGGCCCAATAAATTCCCACAGCCCCTGACACGTACCTATTAGGAATCGCCTTTGACAATTTCAAACAAACGGTACTTAGATATGCGCCTTTTTGTTTTTAATTGATATCAAAAAGGAACCAATTGTCAAGATCTATTTTTAGGGTTCCGGTTAATAAAAATCGAACCGGTAAGGTTTATCACAAAAAGTAGCTGCAATTTTGAACTGTATATTTTCTGACACGATCTTTTTCATAATTAATGTCAGGATCCATGTGGGTTTCAAAAATGAGCTTCTTATTATAGAATTTAATTGTGATTTTTCTAGGTATTTAATCGATTGCTTTCAAAACAAACAACTAAGAGCTCGTTTGACCTTCACATACAACCCTGTTATTAAAACATAAAACCGAAAATAAATTATTTATTCCAACATCAGACACACAAACGACAAATATGTATAATATTTGTCGTTTGTGTGTCTGAAGTACGCAAGTAACAGGTAACAGGTAAACAACAAGTCACTAATTGCAGTAGACTAATTGCTTTCAAAACGTAGTGGTCTTCGAATACGAACGAATCAGAATTGAATGAATGGCCGGCATTTTTAACTTCTTAATTATTGGACAATAATGATAGGTCCAAAAATTTATATCCGAGGATACATTTTTATTTTTATATGAGAGGGTGGGAAACGAGCACGTGTGTCACCTGATGGAAGGCAATCACCACCGCTTATGGAGATCAGCAACACCAAGGTCTCGGCGATCCGTTGCCAGCCTATACTCCTTTATTTCTGGTGACCTCACTCACTCGTTGGAACACAACAAACCTCAAGGGAATTGTTATTTGGCTGCGGTATTCTTCACAGAACATATAGTGGAGGTACTTCCCCAGTCGGGCAGCTTAAAATATACGCTATACCCTACCTCTCTTTTCGCCAGAGCATCGTTTGTCAGTCAGCACCTCACATGTTGGCTTTGGTTCAAAGATGTTGATGAACCACTTACACCCTAATTTTTTTCTCGGAAGACAATCTCCATAAAAATGATACAAGTGGTTTTCATACGCACACTTGAATTTAAATCGCGAATAGCGACGGGAATAATCGATCTTTTTCTGAACAATGTTTTTTTTTGTTTGAATTATAATGCTGATAGATAATTAAATAAGAAATAAGCATTCTCGGGTCGATAAAAATGTGCTCAAAAATCACCCGATCTTATTGTGATGTCTGTATAACTGTTTTGCTCTGAAAATTATTTGCCTATTCCTATCGTAGCTACCTATCTTGGCAGTGTTCAAAAGAATGCTCGAAACTTGAATTTGTTTCGTTCCACAGCTCAAAATACTATAACAGTAACGGCAATATTAGTTTTAGGTTCAAACTAGTTTTCTATGGTAAAAAATCGGAATTTTTTGGAACGTCGACATTTTTTGCAGAGTTGTGCATTTTATGTATATTTGTTTTCTCTTAATGAAATGACGGAACCCTTTAGGAGTGAGTCGGTGAGTCCGATTCGCAGTTGGCCGATTTTTAAGGTTCCGTAGTAAACAAGGAACCCTTATAGTTTCGCCATGGCCGCCTGTCTGTCTGTCCGCCCGTCGGTGGCTCAGCTCGCAGACTATTAGTACTAGGAAGCTCAAATTTGGTATCGGTATGCAAAATGATAAAATAAAATCGGTAAAAAACACTTTTTTTTAGTACCGCTCCAACACGTTATGTGGGGATGATTTTTTCCTCTGCTGTCCTATAGATAGGTTATTCAAAAATGTTACGAGTGTGTGGACACCTTTTTTTAATTCACGGCTCCGTTTGCGTAACATTGAAATTTAAAGCGCCAAGTAAAAATGGTAGGAAACATAGGTATGTATATGTTAAACCATGTAAAATTATGGAAAAATAATGTAATAATAATTCATAAATTAATAGCAATGGTAACGCCGAAGCGTTTGTTTGATTTATCGTGGCATATTACGGTGATAACGCCCGCGTATAAACCAAATTAAACACATAAGACTAGAACCACAAAATAACACATAATTTCAGCATTACAAAATTCACAATACGACCGATTTTGACGACATATTGTGACGGACAACTACGGAGCCCTAACACTGCACGTGTTAGGGCTCCGTAGGATTCTGGGGTGTAAGTGGTTCATCAACATCTTTGAACCAAAGCCAACTTCACCTGCACGCGGTGCACCCTGCTGACTGACAAACGAAGCTCTGGCGAAAAGAGAGGTAGGGTGCGTAATTGTAAGCTACCCGACTGGGGAATGTACCTCCACCTCACAGAATACCGCAGCCAAATAACGGTTCCCTTGAGGGCTGTTGTGTTCCAGCGAGTGACTGAGGTCACCAGAAAGGAAGGAGATGCTGCGTTGGCAGCGGGGGTGGCGGCGCGCGAGCGATATTTTATGTTGCGAGCGTTAATGTGGCTACGGTAACAGCTTCACATCAGGTGGGCCGTATGCTTGTCTGCCACCCGACGTAGTATAAAAAAAAAAAAAAAAAAAAAAAAACGTGTCCTGAGATGAACTCGGTCGGTTTTATTTTCTAAAGGACCAGTCATATTTTACTGGATGGTCTGATTTAATTATTACTTTTTAATAATTATTATTTAAATAGTTGGTTTTGGTCAACTTGCCAGAATAAATATTTAAAAAAATAGAAAATTTCACCTCCTCCGCTAGGTGGAATTCGAACCCACAAATTTTTGCTACAACTATACATTTTTTCAAGACGTAATTTCACCCCTAAAGTTTGACTAATAGGATTATTATTCAAACTTCAGGGAGAAGTTACGATGAAATATCAAAAATACTTTTAGGATAAAAATAATACTAGAACGTAATCCAATAGTGTTCCAATATAAACATTATCTTTTTATTCCACTACGGTATACGGCCCACCTGATGCATGAAACAAGATACCACAGCCCAAGTACTTCTCTGTCACGAGTTTTAGTATAAGAACAAACTTAATATCTACTTTTTATGACGCATGTGAGTGATATGGCAAGTAACTTACTCATTACTTGATGTATAGCGGCTAGGCTAGAGTATGTATCCCACAGACACAAAGAGTTTCATTAGCATGTCATATTCCTATCTGAAGAGATTACCCATTCACAAGTATACTACAAATCTCTTTAGTTTAAATAATTATGATTGGTCGCCCATTTAATATTTCTTACAGTCCTTCTGCAAATGAACTTTTAGGGGTGTAAGTGGTTCATCAAGATCTTTGAACCAAGGCCAACTTCACCTGCACGTGGTGCACCCTGCTGACTAACAAACGAAGCTCTGGCGAAAAGAGAGGTAGGGAGCGTAATTGTGAGCTACCCGACTGGGGAATGTACCTCCACCTCACAGAATACCGCAGCCAAATAACAATTCCCTTGAGGGTTGTTGTGTTCCTGCGAGTCAGTGAGGTCACCAGAAAGAAAGGAAGGAGATGCTGCGTTGGCAGCGGGGGTAGCGGCGCGCGAGCAATATTTTATGTTGCAAGCGTTAATATGGCACGGTAACCGCTTCACATCAGGCTGGCCGTATGCTTGTCTGCCACCCGACGTAGTATAAAAAAAAAAAAAGGATTAACTAAGTAAAATCTCTCACAAAAGGGGTGCAAACGTTTATCATCACAAATTAATGATATTATAATAAAACATATTATGACTGATTTGAAAGTAATTTGAAATTGTGCCAACAATTCGAAAGAATAATTTTTGTGTTCTTCGCTATTTTGCAACTAATTCGTTGCCCAGCCATGGCTCAACTCGCGGTGCCACACATGTGTGGCACCACGAGTTGATATGGTAGGTAGGTATTATTTGTAATAAAAAATTAAAACCACTTACTCGTTTGTTTTTACCAATATTTTACGTTCCACAAATTTCAAATAAACAAATACTCAAGGCAAAGATATTTATAATACGTGTGTATACACACACACACCATAGTGTATCGGTACAATGGATTTGGTATGGATTGAATTATGGAAGAGGCGAAACTGGGCCGCTGTAAGGACAAGGGGGGAAAATGGAAAATGTGTGTCGCCAAGTTGCGAGCCTAACAGCTCCTGGACAGAGTACGGGCCCGATAATGGATTGATCAGATACACTTTGAGTACTCCACTCCGATACAGGACCGCTACATAACTCGGGCGAAATTGAACATTCGCGTGCCAAATAATCTGGGTTTAGTATATGGTTTACTATATTTCCGTCCTGTGTCCTTTTATTCGATATTGAACATTAGTTGTTTTTTGTACGTTAATTAAATTTTACTTATTAATATTATCTTAAAACTACAATATACATAATTGTGTGGAAAAATGAAATATCGTTGCATTAGAGTAGAGTAGTCTTTCATGTGTACACTGCTGCAGTTGCATTAAAGGATATTTTAACATAATGAGATATTAATTTTACTTTCAACAAAATTTCACTCAAATTAAGTTGATACATTAAAACTGATACACTACTTATTACGTTTCTATTATTATGGTCAAACTAATTTTCTAAAATATTGAATACCTATTATAATTAGACTAATATTCCGCACCGCAGTTTCGCTAGCGAGCATTATTAAATAAATGGTTTTTGCTTGTCTTTTCTGTTCTCCACCTACTCAACCATATTATTACCACAGTATAAGTACTACGTGTTATTACTTCACTCTCTCCTTCAAACTCTACCTTTTCTATCTCATGTAAAAAATTCACATCTAAAACCGTTTTACCGTTAGTAGTTTCGATTTTGAATAATTTTTTTTTTTACTAATTGCTTTTTCTCACTTATCCAAATATACTCCCACCATGCTGATTTAATTTCATGTTTGTTTCTTCATTTTTGATTTTTTCATTTCATTCCTCTCCACTCCCTCTCACCATTTCCCTCTAGTTTAAACATTTCAAATTATTTTTTTCTGTCTATTCATTAACTGGTTTCTCTCATTTTCACACGTCCCCTTTATTTCATTCTTCTACTGTCTTCTTTCACCTCGCCCCTCTCTCTTTACCTCTCTCGAAATTCTTGCATTTCTTCTCTTTCACCTCATGTGCAAATTTCATACTTGTAACTTCTAAATATCCGGTTGTAAAAAAAAATACAATATCAACCCATATTTCACCACACTTTTATGTGAAGAGTTTTCATTAAAGCTCAGGTCAAACATCTTGTGTGTATAATTAAAAGATAATAATGAAAAATAATCTTTTCAAGAAGCAACTTTTCCAACCTAAACTATTTTTGTAGGTATGTCTGTGTTTCCAGCTTCTAATATAATAACCCTTAACTGATGAATTATTATATACATAATTAGGCTGATACACATCTTTAATTAATTTTATTAAAGAGTAAGTCACAAGACAATGTTATTTATCCCGTACAACCTTTAAACCCTTATTTTATACCCTAAGAGAAAGAATTTTCCAAAACGCTTATTTATTGCTTATCTAGGCCAAATATAGTAACCTAATTAATTGTCCACATCTCACGATTCCAGCTTCTTTAGTTTCTGCTCTGAATGCTAAATGCTAAAAATTAAATAAAACATATTTTCTACAAACTTTGACACCGAGGCCGCGGATTCGATCAACAAAAAAACATTAGTTTTCATGAACATCTCTATTTGTCTTGGTCTGGGTGTTTTCTATGTATCCCGTGGCCGACTAAGACTAAAGTGGGCCCTAGGCAACATTGTATTTCCGGGCCTACTATAGAAGTTTTTACTTCAAAAATAAAAACCTAATGTTTGGGACCCAAAAATTACGGGCCCTACGGGTACGTACCTACGTTGCCTAGCCCTTAGTCCGCCCCTGTATGTATCAAAAGTATATACAAAAAAAATGTATTTAAGTGTGTAATATGAGTTATCTAGTACCCAAGCTTTGCTTAGTTTGGAACTAGATGGCGGTGTGTAATTTGTCCAGGAGTATTTATTTGTTTATTCAAATATTGAATACTGTCATGAGAATAAAGAATGAAGAAAAATAACTTCACTTCATTTGTACACGTATAATTTATTTATTTAAAACTAGCTGTCCCGGCGAACTTCGTACCGCCTAACAATCAATGAATGTCGTGGTACATATTAGCTGAACTAAATTTATGATTTTATGGAATTAAAACAATGAATAGTAGAAAATAATAGAGAAGCTCGATGGCGTCATTGCGCGTGCCAGTCTAATTGAACACGCAAGTTAAGCAACGCGGACCGTAGCCTGTACACGGATGGGTTTATATTACCTCGAGCTCCTACGTGATTCGAAAGACACGTTAAGCCGTCGGTCCCGGTTGTTATCATTAGCTCATCTTGAGCTCCTCCGTGCTTCGGAAGGCACGTTAAGCCGTCGGTCCCGGTTGTTATCATTAGCTCATCTTGAGCTCCTCCGTGCTTCGGAAGGCACGTTAAGCCGTCGGTCCCGGTTGTTATTATTAGCTCATCTTGAGCTCCTCCGTGCTTCGGAAGGCACGTTAAGCCGTCGGTCCCGGTTGTTATCATTAGCTCATCTTGAGCTCCTCCGTGCTTCGGAAGGCACGTTAAGCCGTCGGTCCCGGTTGTTATCATTAGCTCATCTTGAGCTCCTCCGTGCTTCGGAAGGCACGTTAAGCCGTCGGTCCCGGTTGTTATCATTAGCTCATCTTGAGCTCCTCCGTGCTTCGGAAGGCACGTTAAGCTGTCGGTCCCGGTTGTTATCATTTAATGACAGTCGTTAAGTTAAGTCAGTGGCCTTTAGGCGGTTCGAAAACACTGGCCTCCGCCAACCCGCAGTTGAGCAGCGTGTTGGAGTACGCTCTAAACCCCTTCGGTTGAGGGAAGACCCGTATCCATAAAAACTGAAGATTTCATAAAAATAAAGATTTCCTTATTGTTAAATTAAAAAAAAAAAACGTTTTGTTTTATTTTTTTTAGTTTTGAAATAGGTTTTATCATTTTGGTGATTTGTAATTGTCATTTCTTTTGATGTTTACTCTGATTTGATTCTTGCGCTCGAACCCCATGGGAAAAGCGTTTTCACCCCTATCGATTTGACATTTTTAAATTTTCATATCTTTCAGACAACTTTCAATATTTTTAAAATATTCAATAATATATTACTAAATATTCCAATCCTTTTTAACTGGCACTATTTGTATGGGAAAACGTTTTTTCTTTTATTTAATTCTTTCGTCAATTTTTCAATGTTTTTAATACTTTCCCGACCAAGACACGACATTATTTTATATATTATCACCGTATAAGTAATAGTACTAACGTACAGTATGGACACTCTCTGCCGCTCTCACTAGTCGACCTCACCTCCCCTATGGAACTGATTTGGAACCGTTCGCAAGGAATACCACAACGTGCGAATTGACGTCGCTTGTATTTTATTCTCCATTCAGTTTAAAATAATATGCGAGTATGTAAAAGATGAGAGTTATTTGTGCAGTGGATGGATGTCTCAACACATGGAAAGTAAAAAAAAACAATTTGGATGGATGGATGGACGGACGGACGGACGGACGGATTGACGGATGGATGGTTGGATGGATTGATGGATGGATGGATGGATGGATGGATAGATGGATGGATGGATGGATGGATGGGTGGATGGGTGGATAGATGGGTGGATGGGTGGATGGGTGGATGGATGGATGGACGGACGGACGGACGGACGGATTGACGGATGGATGGTTGGATGGATTGATGGATTGATGGATGGATGGATAGATGGATGGATGGATGGGTGGATGGGTGGATGGGTAGATGGATGGGTGGATGGGTGGATGGATGGGTGGATGGGTGGATGGATGGATGGATGGATGGATGGGTGGGTGGGTTGATTTGGATGGATGGATGGCTAGGTGGGTTGATTTGGGTGGGTGGATGGGTGGATGAATGGGTGAATGGATGGATGGATGGGTGGATGGATGGATGGATGAATGGATGGATGGGTGGATGAATGGATGGATGGATAGATGAATGGATATGGATGGATGGATGGATGGATGGATAGATGAATGGATATGGATGGATGGATGGATGAACGAGCAAACGAGCATTAGTTGATAAAAAATGCTATGCAATAGCTTTACCGCGGCAGTCCCCGAGTGTCACACGTTTTTTTTTTCTTCACTACGCCCACCTGATGTGAAGCGGTTACAGTAACCATATTAACGCTCGCAACATTAAATATCGCTCGCGCGCTGCCATCCCCGCTGCCAACGCAGCAACTCCATCCTCTCTGGTGACCTCACTCACTCGCAGGAACACAACAACCCTCAAGGAAATTGTTATTTGACTGCGGTATTCTGTGAGGTGGTGGTACTTCGTCAGTCGGGCTGCTTAAAAAATACGCTATGTCCTACCTCTCTTTTCGTCAGAGCCTCGTCTGTCAGTCAGCAGGGTATACCCCGTGCAGGTAAGATTGACTTTGATTCAAAGATGTTGATGAACCACTTACACCCCCTTACATGTCCGACTAATAATTGAATAATGTCAGCCCTAGAGAACGTCACTCAAACATAGGCACGTGTACAGACGTCATTTGGTTACTACATGCAAAAGCGCCATTTTTGTATGGAGTGGCCGGGGTTTGATATTATATAGATTTATGGAGCTTGATTTAAATTTCTGAACGCACGCATAAATATTTTAGAACCAATAAATATTTAAATCCACAAAACTGTTTTCAAAACAAATCACAGCCAACTTTCAAGACGTAAAAATGAGCCCAATAGAGTTAACATTTGTTTTTAATCTATGACATTTGTTCTCTATTGAGCTTAATATACATTTCTGAACGCACGCATACATTTGGCGTACGCACGTACGACAACGTCACATTTGACAGCTACGACAACCAAAGAGAATGTAACCACTACGTTTTAAGAGACGGATGTGCCATACAAATAGCGTAAATTCTAAATGTATGAAATGGGAGCGAAAACAATCAGAATTTGTACCAAATTCGCTTCCGATTCATAGAGTCGTTTTTTTACCTTGAGTTGCGCCAGGCTGACGACAACCACGAACATTTTGTATGGGAAAATGTTTTTTCTTTTATTTTATTTTTTCGAGAATTTTCCAATGTTTTTAAGAGTTATTCTGCTATTCGGGACGGAAACAAATCCAACAAATCAAAAACCATGGCAATCGGTCCAGCCGTTCTCGAGTTATAAGTGTTGTAACAAACACGACTTTCTTTTATATATATAGATTTGCCGAAAAAGATACACTAATACACTTAAAGAAAGTAAAATTAATAACGCAAAACGTTGGAAATAATAAAAAATTATTTAAGGGGAATAATTATTTGAATTAACTTTAAAAGAAATTAAAATTAAAATTTGAAATTAAAGAGGTAGATTGCATAATTATAAAAGACGGCGTGATCGAGTGGTGTTGATGGATATGGGTGAGATGGGATGAGAGCCGACAGTTTGTAAAAATGCAACTAAAACTTGGTAGCCCGACTGTGAGGTTATTGGAATTTAGAAAAAAGATTTCACTGGTGATTCAATCGATCACCAGTGGGATCGGAATTAAATGGGAGGAAGAGACTTCTTTAAAAAAACAAAGGAAAATCATTAATTAAGTAAAAAAAAACACTAATATCGGAACTATAAAAATAAAACGGGACAATGGCCGCAATGTAGCGCCGTGTACCTTCCTCTTCTGATATCGGTCCGGCCACAAGCACGGACAACCCGGCCACCGACGGCCCGCCTGGAACCGCTACACGCACAAATTGACGTGCAGGAGCACCGGTGAGACGATCGTCCGCCCCCAGCCCTCCGTATAACGGTCAGAAAGGTTGCCAGGCGGAGTCCACCACGTGAACGACGGGAGACAGCGGGCAACGAGGTCTACTGTTACCCCGTACGGTTTAGCTAAAAAAAAACAAACACATCCTATCAATACTACATCCACACGAAAGTAACTAGCAAACTCAAAACCCACCCCTAATGCATCGGAAATGCCCTCGACTTACCCAGTAAACCTGACTTCCAAATTAAGTTAAACGATTATAGCGGCTGGGTTTCACAGCCACCTTAGAAAACAGGACAGCAATGGCTTATTGGCCAATTCTTTCACAAAGAACACCACAACTTCGACAAAAATAACCACAACAACGACGAATTCAAGAAAATATCTCACGGAAAATTCCAAACCGATCGCCTTGACAACGCAAACAGAACAAAACTCATTTTCAAAAAAATCTAAACTGACACTAAAAGCTGCCAGCAAGTACACATGGAGATTTCACATCTTTAGAGGTCGGATCACACACAATTGAAAGATAATTATAGGCGGCGCCGAAAGTCGACAACTAGTAGCGTTTATTTAACGCTACAGCATCCTCTCACCAACAAAAAAAAACCATAAACCCAACAACAACAACACCAAGACCCAACAACAACAACAAGAATGACAGGCAGAACCAACATCAACAACAACAACAACAAACAATGCCAACAAAAGAAACAACACCCGTATCAAACCACAACAAAAAATCCAACATCAACAACAACACCCAAACGGATCAAGAACGTAACGCAATGAATTGCCGAAAATAACTGCGCAGAAAACGACCACAAGTGTGGACAAGAATAAATATTTTAAAGAGATAAAGCACAACCTCACTTATCACATAAAGTACTCACCTTACTAGTCGGACAAAGTATCCACCAATTGCCATCAGAACTACATCAGAACACACTCCAGAACGGAGATACAAGAAACACACAAACGAAACAAGAACCAAAAGAACATTAAAAGGACATGGAACGGACAAACGCGTGTTTTAGAATTTTGGGAAACAGTTAAAGTAACTCAAATACAAAAAGAAAAACAAATTGTAAACAAACAAAAAAAACAAATCACTTCAAAATATCTTTTATGTGATATGTGCCCACGTGTTCCGAATCCGCATCAGCCAAAACGTAAACTTGCGGAGACACGCGTTCAACAACCCGACACTGCACAAAGCGTGGCGCGAATTTGCCACCTCTGAATGCATCAGAAGTTCCTCTTTGGAAATTTCTTCGCCAGACAACCTGTCCGACATCGAACCTAATCGACCTACGGTTTGCGTTGAACTTCCTAGCGTTACGATGGAAGGCTAGAACCATCGAATCCGCAACCCTCTCGTAAACCTCACGAAGCGTAGGAAGATTAGATGCGTGCTCGTCCCGGCTGTGTCCCACCTCTTGGTCCACAACCTGGCTATCCACACGTTGACGAATCAACGAAACTTCGCGTCCATACATAAGGAAATTCGGTGTATATGAAGTAGCTAAATTAATGCAAGAATTTAAATAAAGAGCGACCCGGCGCAAATTATCCTCCCAATTGCGCTGATCGTTGCCAGCCAAAATGCTAAGGGTGGTAACCACTACCTGGTTATACCTTTCCACCACGTTCGCTTGAGGAGAATAATAGGGAGTATAACACGGATCGGGAATATCGAAGCTCGATAAAAAGCTTAAAAACTGAGCGCTGTGAAAAACAGTAGCGTTATCGCACAGAATGTTGGCCGGAACGCCGTAACGCAGGAAAACTTCAGTTTCCAACGCTGCAGAAATAGTTGCCGCGTTCACCCTTTTGAGTGGAGACAACCACACAAATTTTGTAAACACGTCTACCATCGTAAGGATGTAACGGAAACCATTGCGAGTATTAGGTAGTGGACCTATCAAATCAATTGACAGCAGATCCATCGGGGCGACGACAGGGCGTGGATACAGCCGCTGACCGCGTGGCTGCGAATTAGCGATTTTATACGCTTTACAGACCTGACATTCAGAAAGGAATCTGGCGACATCTCGGAACATATACGGCCAGTAATATAAGTCACGGGCCTTGAGGTACGTCTTCATAACACCAGGGTGCACATTAGGGAAACCGTTATGGATTTCCGCGATGGCCTCTCTGGTCTTTGACGCAGGCAAAACGATACGCCACGAGTTAGGTGTCAAAGGACTCTCCACAGCTACTTTACGCATCAAAACACCACCGCGCAAAGCAAACGCCGAGAACATCTGGGGGGTCTCCCTTACGCCGTTAAAAACACGCTCAAACCAGGGGTCCCCAGAAGATTCAACGCCGCGTTCAAACGAAACAAACCCTACCTGAGCACGGGATAAGGCGTCAGGAACAACATGTAAAACGCCCTTCTTGTGTTCGATCTCAAAATTATATTGAGAAATCAGTGTTGCCCAGCGGGCCAAACGCCCTGTAGGATTATCGAGAGTGATCAACCATTTAAGAGCGATATGATCAGTCACAATTTTAAACTTCATCCCATCGAGGTATCCGCGAAAATGCTTGATGGAATCAATGACCGCGAGAAGCTCGTGTTCAGTTGTGCCATAATTACGTTCAGCCTTAGTGAACAAACGCGAATAATAAGCGATCGGGTGCTCGACGCCATCAAACTCCTGTGCGAGTACAGAGCCAAGACCAACTTGGCTAGCGTCGCACTGTAGAATAAAAGGCTTCGAGAAATCTGGGCAGGTCATAAGCGGTGAGTTCATCAAGGCATCCTTTAACTTCGCAAAGGCCGCCGCTGCGCTGTGATTCCAATCGATGGGATCACGTCCTTTCCTTTTACCTATCAACGCTGTAAGAGGTGCAATAATCGAAGAGAAACCGTCAACGAACCGACGGTAATATGAGCACATGCCAATAAAGGCACGGAGGGACATGGCACTCGTGGGTGTCGGATAATTACTTATCGCCTCAAGTTTCTTCGGATCGGTCTGAAGACCCCGCTCATTGACGATGTAGCCAAGGTATCTTAACTCCGATTTACAAAACTCGCACTTCTTTAAATTGACGGTAAGGCCAGCCTCCTTTAACCTATCACGAACCTTGCGGATAAGTCGAAGATGGCTGTCAAAATCCCGTGAAACCAGAATCAGATCATCCACATAACCAAAAACCAAGTCATCTGACTCTGGGGAAAATTCAAAATTAACAATCATGTCAGTGAGCCTCTGCATTTCGGACGCTGCGTTCGTAAGGCCAAAAGGAAGGCGTACGAACTCAAATAGACCTCTTTGCGGCACGATAAAAGCCGTTTTCTCGCAACTAGCCTTGTCCGACAAGGGGATTTGCCAAAAAGCACTCCTAAAATCCAATGAAGTCAGATATTTAGCACCCCGAAGGTTATCTAAAATATCTTGGACGCGAGGGAGAGGATAGGAGTCTCGTACGGTTATGCTGTTTAACTTCCGACTGTCCACACAAAATCGGACACTACCATCTTTCTTTGTAACCATCACAACGGGTGATGCCCAAGGGGACCGCGAAGGACGAATAACTCCTAACTCCAGCATCTTGTCAATCTCCTCGTTAAGAACGTTGAGCTTAACGGGCGACAACTGATAGTAGCGTTGTCGAATGGGAGAACCAACAGTCTCAATCTTATGAGAAAGCCAAAACGTACAGCCCAAACCGGCCTTCTCAGATGAAATCTCCTCGAACTCGCCGATCACAGCCTGGAGCCTAGCCTCCTGGTCTGTCGAAAGCACAGCGCGCGGGTGAACATAACGTACCTCGCCAACCACTGGAGGGTCCACTCCAGGGGAATCAGGCGGCGGGACAAAAAGTTTCCCAGCCTGTCCAACCGCGAATGCGCTTTTCACAATATCCGTAAGACCGGATGAATTCCAAAATTCAATCCCTAAAATAAATGAAGTTGGTAAATTACAACTGACAAGGCATGAAAGTAAAATACGGGTACCGTTTAAAATAACAGGAATGTCCAATCCTCCCAAAATATCGATAGGTGAATTATCGGCAGAAACAACCGACGGACGGATGTTGTTACAATACGCTAAACCGAGTTCCGTCAAAAGGGAAACGTCGATCAGCGAAATTTGGGCACCTGAATCCAAAAGAGCCTTGACTGGGTAATTAGCAATACTAATTTCGACGAACAATCTATTGTCCTTCGAACTATTTACTACAACGGGCGACACTGATGGACCTCTCAGTGTGCCGATGACCCGTTTTTTGACGGTGTAGGATTACACAGGGGACAATCGCGGGTAATCGCTCCGACCCGCTTACACCTAAAGCATACAGCTTCGGTTATGTTGGGACAGTTGCGATAATTGTGCCCAGTCGCATCACACTTCATACATGTCACCGGTGGGTGAGACCCGGATTCCTTAACAATCTCGGCACTGACAGGCGCTATCGCCAAACGCACCGGTAGTGGACTTTGAAAAGCCTCGAAATTCCTGGCAATCTCCAGCAAGCCGTCAATGTCTCTCACTATGTTCGTAGCGAGGCAAGGATGGTACTTTGGATTCATGCCATACTTCACTACGTTGAACAAACTCTCTTCCGATAACGGAGAGCGAAGTTTTGCGTTGAGATCACGGGCCTGAATCACAAAGTCAACCACAGACTGATTGACTCTCTGGGATAACGCACGGAGCTGGCTTTCTACTTTAAAATCATAGTCCGTTACGTCAAAAGTTTTAAAAAATTCGGCTTTAAGCTCAGAGTACGAGAGTCCAGGATACCTTCAAAGCGCTACCCGACAACAATTCATGGAAGCGCCTGACCACGTAAGCCGGCCTGACATCACGTGCGACTCCTTCTTCCTCAACACGAAGAAAGAACTCGCGTACGCATGTCTCACCGGAAAAAATCAAGTTCCATTTGGTAAGGGACTCGCCTTTTAAAGGAACTGAAGGATTGCATGCGTGTCTGCAATCAGCTCGAGACCGTGACCCGACATCAAAATTGTGCTCCACATCGCTTGCCTGCGGACTTAAAATACGTGGAAGACGTGCATTAGATCCCGAGGGTGCGATGTGCGTATCACGGATCTCGCGCATCTCGTCAGAAACGCAGGTGGTCATTGACCCCTCAAAACTATGTAGCGACATAGCGGTATAATTTAAAGTCAAAGTTCGAAACCCCCAAAATCAACGATGGCGAAAAGAAACAAAAATAAAAATCAACTAAACAGAAATAAATACAAACTACGGGAACTATTCTACCAAATAAATAACTCAGGGTATATATAAGGGAATCAAAACAAAATTGCACAATAGTTGGACAAACTTTCCATTTTTAAAACAATGATAAAATCCATAATTGAAGAGTCAAAACTGTTCACAGTACTGAACACCGAAAGCGTATCTCGACAAAAAGGTAGAAATCCAGTCGTCGGTCAGCGAAAGCGGTAGTGACGGTTGGAACGGGATTCTTCGTAGACCTTCAGATGGCTAGAATTGAGATGAGATAATTATTATAACGCGACCGTTAACGGTCACCATCTCTCTACTAACAAAAAATAAATAAAAAAAAGAACTAATACACAACTAAATAATTCAATTTAAATAAAAACAAACAAGATTACTTACTTATTTGTTCGGGCGCCATTTTGTCATGAGAATAAAGAATGAAGAAAAATAACTTCACTTCATTTGTACACGTATAATTTATTTATTTAAAATTTGCCGAAAAAGATACACTAATACACTTAAAGAAAGTAAAATTAATAACGCAAAACGTTGGAAATAATAAAAAATTATTTAAGGGGAATAATTATTTGGCGCCCGAACAGGGACGTGAATACCAATAAATAGGTAATAGCGATATGTGGCCGGACCGATATCAGAAGAGGAAGGTACACGGGGCTACACTGCGGCCATTGTCCCGTTTTATTTTTATAGTTCCGATATTAGTGTTTTTTTTTACTTAGTTAATGATTTTCCTTTGTTTTTTTAAAGAAGTCTCTTTCTCCCATTTAATTCCGATCCCACTGGTGATCGATTGAATCACCAGTGAAATCTTTTTTTCTAAATTCCAATAACCTCACAGTCGGGCTACCAAGTTTTAGTTGCATTTTTACAAACTGTCGGCTCTCATCCCATCTCACCCATATCCATCAACACCACTCGATCACGCCGTCTTTTATAATTATGCAATCTACCTCTTTAATTTCAAATTTTAATTTTAATTTCTTTTAAAGTTAATTCAAATAATTATTCCTCTTAAATATTTTTTTATTATTTCCAACGTTTTGCGTTATTAATTTTACTTTCTTTAAGTGTATTAGTGTATCTTTTTCGGCAAATTTTAAATAAATAAATTATACGTGTAAAAATGAAGTGAAGTTATTTTTCTTCATTCTTTATTCTCATGACAAAATAACCACAACAACGACGAATTCAAGAAAATATCTCACGGAAAATTCCAAACCGATCGCCTTGACAACGCAAACAGAACAAAACTCATTTTCAAAAAAATCTAAACTGACACTAAAAGCTGCCAGCAAGTAAACATGGAGATTTCACATCTTTAGAGGTCGGATCACACACAATTGAAAGATAATTATAGGCGGCGCCGAAAGTCGACAACTAGTAGCGTTTATTTAACGCTACAATACCTATTAAATACTCGTACCCAACGAATGAACTATGATAAATGCTGATACGTGTTTCATTATCGTTATTAAAGAGTCTAGGTAGGTACAAAATTTCAAATCAAATAACACGTTATGTTTTTTTTCACCCATACCATACAAAGTTTCAACCCCTATTTTGCTTCATAGAAGTTGAATTTCCGAAATTCCTTCCAATTTATGAATATTCGAATTTCGTACTACTTCCGAAGTTTCGGCTCTACCTAGATGGTTCAGTCACGTGAAAAAAGCCTTCTTAATAATACTAGCATAGAATTATCGAATAATCAGTTTGAAATAAAGCGCTACTTACGCGATAACGTAGTGCGCGAAATCGATCTAACTAGGTCTGAACACTGAGAAAAATCGTTTTTTCCTCAAAGAAAAAAAACCACCGAGCAAGCATCCATCCATACTAATGTATTATTATTACTATGGATAGAGAAAGATATGTACCAAACGGCCGAATTGTACACCAAAAAAAAACCCCAATTTTCACATCCCGCAATATAGTTTTCACAAGCAAGCCAACGAATCTAACAACAGTCTCTATTTTAAAAATGCTTAATTAATATTGATAAAGCAAAGAAAAGTCAAAGTATTATTTATTACAAGAAAGTATGATTGGTTCTAACACGTACATTAGATTAAATTTCATATTTTTGCAAAGAAAATACGTGCCATTACGAGCTCAGTAAGGAAAAGAGATAGCAAATATAATCAATCGCTGATATGATGAGGATGACGAAAATAGTCTATATCCCAGACGACATCACTGTAGCTATCCATATGCAAAAGGAACTGTTTTCTGGTGAAATTTATTATGGGTAGGTATGCCGTATCTACAGTAAATAAAACATCATTGCGGCTTTTACATACAATAATATTTTTCGTATAGAAATATCATTATATTTATAATACATCTATCAAGTACGTACCTACCTACTAAAAAAGTTTGTTGACGGAAATCATTATTCCTTTTACAATTATCACTTATCTGATACTCAGCTCATATGAAGTAAGTACCTAAATGGTATATCGACAGCAATGCAATAAAATGAACAGTCTGAGGCTACAGAGTCGCTAGTTCATTATCCAAATGGACTACAGCTATTTGATCCACTTATGTGATTGCCTGCAAGCATTATCTCTCCTCTACTGAATGGAAGCCATAAGTCTACCTCGTAACTCTCTCGCTTCTTACAATATTTGTACCTACATAAGTTTCATTTATACATATGTATGAATGCATTAATAATTTAACTTCTAAGTATTTTATGTTATGACCTAGCAGCCAGTTTCGGAGTTGAGGAATTATGAAAGACATTAATTATTTTTGGTAATTTTTGGCATTAGTAACTCTGCCATTTATATATTCTTTTTTTTTCTGAAGGTAGTTCTTTTTACTCGACTGCGCTAAACTCAAAAAAGGAGAGTTATGAGTTTAGCTTGTATGTATGTATTATGTTCCCCGTTACTCATAAACAATCATTTCGTTAGATTTGTGTTTATTGCATATAATGTCAGTGGTATTAGAATTAAAAAATCAAAATAAGGGAGTTTTGAAGCCAAGAATGTATTCTTAAAACTATGATTTATTTATTCTAAGTTTAAGATGTTAGGTATTTAACAATATTGTTTCATTTGTATTTAGTTTTAGTTAGATTTATTTTGTACTTTTTTTGTTTATTCTTTATTTTATAGTAGACTGGACAGACAGATGATATGGCCTGTACAGGCCACAGAGTATAAACGATTAGAGCCTGACTTTGGTGTTCTATTACTTCATGTTTATTTTATCTTAACTGATGTTCAAAAAGTATAACAGGAATCGATACCTTCCTCAATTTATTGAAATAAATAATCAGCAAAGCCAATAGTGCAAATACTGCTATACCTACTCGAAGACGCATATTAAGTACAGCAGCCTGTCATAGTCTTACAATCCCATTGAAAAAATATTAAGCCCATAATAATATGAATAAGTATGATTGGACAAAGAGGATTTTTTTATTTTATTTATTTAAACTTTATTGACCATAGGATAAGAGTACAAAAGGCGGACTTAATGCTAAGAACATTCTCTACCAGTCAACCTTTGAGATAAGCAGTTAACTCTCGAATGCGGATCATAAAATAACAGTAATGAACATACACACAATAAATACCTATGAGGATATTCTTGATGAGTAAATTATTAAAATAAAACATAATCTTTACCTTTTTTGCACCCTGGCTGCCTCCTGTCATATGGTTTAAAATCTTAAAGATGAAAGATGGAACCCATAATAATATAGTGATTATGAAATTTTTTTATCTACCACGTCGGGAGTCAAATAAGCATAGGGTTCGTCTGAACTCTGAAGTTAATAGGTTACGGTAACCTATAGGCACTTACAATACAAAAACTACTGTCGTACTGAAACCCCCTTTGCCAACGCAGCATGTCCACGCATCTAGTGATCTCACTCCCTCACAAAAATCTTCAAAGCGATTATTGCGGTATTTTGTGAGATACCTAAGTCCCCAGTTGAACTCGAATGCCATATAGGTTGTTTCGCTAGAGCTTTCATTGATAATCAATAGACTTTAACTCTAAATACGATGATGAGACACTCACATTTTTTTAACTTATTATGTTTATAGAAAACACCCATTACGTTCAGTCCGTATAAATACGACACATTTACATTCATTGCTTTTACCAAATCAAAGGAGTCACTCTTCATACAAATCAGCAGATACAAGATAATGTCCCGACCAATCACTTAGAGTAGCGACTACCTCCCTAACTTATACAAAGAGCTACCAGATCCGTATTTACATGAGATATATAATTTGCTGCATATAATCTCGTCCTCAGTCATAAAATTTGGTTTATGGTAAACAGGCAATCGTAATGCGAGATCTTGCTGATTGTGAAAACAGTAACTTCACGAGCCAAAACGCCTCTAACTTATAATCTACATATCGGCTATGTAGTCATATTTTTGTGTTCTTATTTTACGTTCATTTGTCGAAGTACTTTTTTATTATTTTCAGAATGAAGACTACCTAGTAGTTATTAAATTTAATTATTAAATTTAAGCAGTAGCTACCTGTAAATAATGAAATTTTAAACACAATCTATTTTGTTCTGACTATTGTTTAGAAATAACACCATATTTTACTCCTAATATCAATTAGCATTACGTCGGTATTTTAATTTAGTATCGGCTGTATCTTCAGGCTTGTATTAAAAAACCGCAATTGGTTTTTCCAGTGCGACGCAAGGGAGGGCTCTATTTCCTACAATTATTCGTCGGAAATGAGATTTCGGATTAGACCGTCGGCTGATGAAGACGCCGAGATGGACGGGGGCGAAAAAACAATTAAGGATGGAATTAATATGATCGCGTCGCGGATCGCGAATTCCTTCCATTACAAGAGCTTCTCAATGGCAATGAGATTGTGGAAGATGAGGGGTTGTGTGCGATTAGGACACGATCTCATCTCTCGATAAAACAGGTTTTAACTTATGTAAGTCATAATGGACTTCACAAAATCTTGCGAATACCGACCATTGTGGTGTAGGAGGACGTTAAGTTCAGCATTGGAAGTCCTTTCTCTAAAATTAAGATTTTTGTAAATGCGAATATGATGATAATGACACTAGATTGTTGATAATTGTGTTTAGCTTAGCTGGAAGAAACCCGACTGAACTGAAGATGCTTGTCAATAAATTTAACCAAAGACTAATTTATGGAATCAAAAGATTTTATCCGATTATTTAAAATTTTAAGTTTGCCTATTTTTAATAAGTTTGTCTTTTCTATATAACTCTATATATATTATAAAACATTTTTTAAAAGCAGCCAGAGTTGTATATAATAATAGCCAGTATTGTGAACCATAGATAAACAAAAAGGGGCTTACAAAATATCTTAAAAAAACGAAAATGTGACCGTCGCCACAACATCCTCTTTCTAACAAAAAAAAACTCAACAACAAGTCAAGTCAGTATTGCGATTCAACGTTCTTGCCTGCCTGCCGCATGGCGCCGATGTTTTTGAACCATAGTTAAGTTTTTTTTTATTAGTTTTATTTTTAAGTAATTTTAAGATTAGTTTATTTTTATTTATTTTACTTTAGTTTTTACTTTGTTATTATAGTGTTCATAAATTAAGTAATGTGTTATATATCTATGTTTTAAGAAAAGCTGCGTGTTAATTAGTAAACGGCTGAGACCGGGCGCTAAAGCGGTAAAAGTTATATTATCAACTGAATTAACGAGAAAAAAACTGTTTCATTAGTTCAGTCAACTAAATTGGTAAATTGAACTAGTAGGAACAGAGGATTAAATATATTGTGTACCGAGGAAGGTAGAGGCTCTTGTAAAGACTTATAATATCCTTAGATATTAAAAAAAAAAGATTTCTTTTGACTTTGTTCGCCAGGTTGAGTACTGACAATACTTAGTCGTAAATACTAACCTACATAACATATTGCGTTGCATAAATCTATATATATAAAAGAAAGTCGTGTTTGTTACAACACTTATAACTCGAGAACGGCTGGACCGATTGCCATGGTTTTTGATTTGTTGGATTTGTTTCCGTCCCGAATAGCAGAATAACTTTTAAAAACATTGGAAAATTCTCGAAAAAATAAAATAAAAGAAAAAACATTTTCCCATACAAAATGTTCGTGGTTGTCGTAGCTGTCAAATGTGACGTTGTCGTACGTGCGTACGCCAAATGTATGCGTGCGTTCAGAAATGTATATTAAGCTCATTATAGAACAAATGTCATAGATTAAAAACAAATGTTAACTCTATTGGTCTCATTTTTACGTCTTGAAAGTTGACTGTGATTTGTTTTGAAAACAGTTTTGTGGATTTAAATATTTATTGCAAAGAGAATGTAACCACTACGTTTTAAGAGACGGATGTGCCATACAAATAGCGTAATTCTAATATGTATGAAATGGAAGCGAAAACAATCAGAATTTGTACCAAATTCGCTTCCGATTCATAGAGTCGTTTTTTTACTTTGAGTTGCGCCAGGCTGATTTATTAGTTCTAAAATATTTATGCGTGCGTTCAGAAATTTAAATCAAGCTCCATAAATCTATATAATATATAAAATAATGTCGTGTCTTGGTCGGGAAAGTATTAAAAACCTTGAAAAATTGACGAAAGAATTAAATAAAAGAAAAAACGTTTTCCCATACAAATAGTGCCAGTTAAAAAGGATTGGAATATTTATTGATTGTTATGTAAATGTCAAATCGATTGGTCTCACTTTTACGTCGCGAATGTTGTCTGTGATTTGTTTTGTGGATTGAAATATTTATTGTTGTCAATTGGTACTTTTTTGTGACTTTGTAAAGTACTGAACTTATTATTTACCCACTGCTGGGATACGGGTCTTCCCTCAACCGAAGATGTTTAGAGCATACTCCAACACGCTGCTCAACTACGGGTTGGGCCACTAACTTGGCTTAATGACTGCCATCTAATGATAAACACCAGGACCGACGGCTTAACGTGCCTTCCGAAGCACGGACGAGCTCGAGATAACATAAACTCATCCATGAACAGGCTACGGTTGACGTTGCTTAACTTGCGTGTACAATTAGACTGACACGTGCCGCACGCCATCGTGCTTCTCTATTATTTTCTATTATTCATTGTATTAATTTCAAGAAATCATAAATTTTGTTCATATATATATGTACATCACGAATTTCATTGACTGTTAGGCGGTACGAAGTTCGCCGGGACAGCTAGTATTGTATATATTAATCAATACATACATTACTTAGTATTTTTTCGTATTGCATTAGCTGAAAATCACACAAATTGCATTTATTTCTTCTTCCACGTATATTGCAAATCCTACCTACTTCGTACACAAATCCATTACCTACCTTTAGGTTGCCTTGAGAAGATTGCTTTCAGCAATAAGGCCGGCTTGTTGTACATACAGATTGTGTAAACATACTGTGCTTAACAGTATAAGTAATAGTACAACGTAATGAAAGTTTACCTATCATCATCATTAGCGGTATATACCCAACTATATACTCAACTGTAAATAACTACTTATATTCAGTTTTGGCTTATACCCAATACTGAATATAGGATTTCCCCAATGCTTTCCACCAAATACAATTCTCCGCTTACCTCATCCCGCCACAACCTAATAATCCAAAACAATAATCCAAACCGAATCCAGATACAGGAATAATAATTCTGATAAACTGTGGCCTGGTTTTGTAATATACCTACATACCTACTTATATAATGTATTGTATAACTCAATGAAATTGCAATTTATGGATATTAATTATATTATTGATAGACTCCAATTCAAAGAAATAAGAGGCCTGGTTTTTTTTCTGAAGCCGAATCGAATCGAATTTTTTTAATGTAAAAATCTAACTTTAGTTTAAGCTAGTGACTAATATTTTCAACTCATTTAGTAGAGGTCTATGGTCGGCTAAACAAAACAGAATTACCGCGTAATCAAGCGGGTATGCGATTTTCAGATACAGAAAATGCGATCTGAATTGGCATTAAGCTGACTTGGTAGGGTCCCAGTTTAGATATAAGAACGCAAAAAGATTATTTTTGTATTATATCAGTACAATAATCTTTATTTCAATTTAAATAGGTACATATTTTACTTCCCCGGCTCACCCCGTTCTCTACTTCACAGTCATTTATATATAAGTATACATACAATAACTATAGATAGATTCTCACACAACTTCGTTAATTAAAAGTTAACAAAGCCGTCGCTAATTGGATGGTTTATCTAATTTGTACTCGCTATAGGTAAGTATAACTTGAAACGTAGACTATTCAGAGACTCTAAACGTTATTTTACAGAATACATACACAACATAAACTTCTAATCTACGTTAAAGTTATTTTACCCACGAGTCAAATAAAATCATTAATCAGAAGGTCCGTAACCACAGCGGACCCCTGGAATTGGACCGAAATGCCGCAATCAAATGACCCGTTGAAAGTTTTCTAAATTGCATACAAAATGTCTTCCACAGAGTTGCGGGGTCCTGACGGCTATTACTTACAACGCAATATCAAATTGCTTTCAATTTATTTCGCAATTGCCGTCTTTGAGTTTCGCTTTGTAGGGGCCTCTGACGTCCGTCCGAGGCAACAATAAAATGTATTCGTCTCCGGAATGTTTAATATGGGGAAAAGTTTAATAACGCGTCCGGGCGGCGGGCAAGCGGCCGAGAGCGGGCCGCCCGCCCGCGCGCCCAGGCGGTCAGCGCCTTAGCCGGCCCACTGCGATAAATCAAATCTCTTACCTTCTACGTCGCTATGAGAAAAATCCTTATTACATTCGAAAACATTTTCTTCGACTCCCAGTAAAAAAATACTATCCAATTACATTCCTCACCAACTGATTCTAGTATTCAGCGCAGTGGCGATGTCCGAGTTTTTCTAAGGATTGTGTGTTATATTTAACAGAAAAAATACGTACGTAATGATAAATTAAGTTAAAAAGTAAAGATATGAAAATAGTTATTATCATAAAAAAATCTACTGTAAAAATTTATTTCATTCTGACAAATATATAGGTACTTTATACAAAGGTTCGTTAGTTAAATCTCGTAAAAGGACTTTGAAGGAGTGCCGATGAGGGTACGCTATGTCAGAAGACCCTGAGGCGCATGGCATCACATCATTAGCAAGCGACACCTGCGAGCATCTACCCGTCACCTGCTACAACGAACGATAACGTCGCAAAGAAAATTCAGTTGTTTGCGGCGTTCGGTACGCCGACACTATACAAGGTAACACAATAGCGGTAATGGACATCAGGCACCGCAATTGTTCAGGGTATTCCTGGGAAAAGATTGGGTTGTAATGTGAAACGCTATGACTGCGGCTCATCAAGACGCAGCAGCGGAGCCGGCCCTGGAGCCCCCGCCAACACAATGGCTGACGTTAATTAAATGTTAACAAACGCCCTCGTCGCCTAATTGGAACTGTTGCCTATTATCCTTACCTCCCGACGCGGAGAATGACTTCCAAGCTTGACAACAGTACTTCAGACTTTCACTCGGGATTCTTCAAACTAAGTAGGAACCGTGTCCTTTGTACTGCTACAAATTGAATACGTAAAACAAATCATCATTTACACGACGAAAAGGTATATTGACAAATATTGAATGCGAACTTAATATGAATATTACCAAATTCAATTAATCAGTTAATTGCTTCCTTGAATTAAAAAAGAAGTTGGGAAATGTGGTGTTAAACATTAAACAAGACAGTGTAGACATTTTAATTACGGCTTCATCCGCGTGTATACGCTACTGAAAGAAAAACGAAACCTATGTATTTGTTCATAACAGAACATATTCTGCCTGCAGATGAAATTTGCGTGCTATATGCGTAAATTTCATCGAAATCCGGGGTCCTACCGGCAAAAAGCCGATAACTCACATTTTTCCAATGTGAAAATCAATGTTCAGTTAGACTTCGTATTTGTATAGCTGATAGAAACTTTACAGTTCTACCAGCGTAGTACTATTACTTATATTATGACTCTACTGGATATCGGGACTGGGGCCCATCACACATTCCCACCACTGTGTCTCCCGTATAATCAGGATTAAGTTACTGAACTTGAAATTTATCATACATCATCATCAGCATGTACCTTTGCTTTCTACCAAATCCGATCCTTCCAAGCAAAAGCCGCTTTCTTCAGGTCATCGGACCATCTAGAAGGAGGGCAACCGCTTCGTCGTCCTACGCTCGGTCTCCACTCGAATACCTTCCTCCCCCATCTGCCATCACTTACTCGTCATATGTGACCGGCTAATTGCCACCTCAGCTTGCAAACACTGAAAGTTATGCTATAATATGATGAAAATGAACGAACGAAGAAATTCGCCGGTGAACCATAGTTCAACTTGAACACTCCCAAATGGTGGTGACTAAACATTGTATAAACTTTTTTCTTTTAATTGCTTGCTTCTATAAGTTATAGTATATACTCTAATAGAGTACTCTCTATTTCCATCACAAGTTGAACGCCTCTCTCCACCTCTTGGGGCCGAGGGATGTTATCATGACTCGTGTATAAAATGTGCTCGGTACTGTCATCCGATTAGCAATGAATCTTACTGTATAAATGAATGTCCATATTTTTTGTGACTTTAATAAAACAAATAGTAACTAATAAGATACAGGCAACATAATAATAGTTTTGCAGTTTTCAGTCATTATTTTTAGAAACGTAAGTAGTATTACAGTGCCAGTATGGAGAACTCCCTATTTATGAAAACAAGGAACGAGTTCAAAAGTTTGGGGTCATTTCCTGAATCACACATTTACAGATCGCCTGGCGATGCCTCGCGTAGAAGCGAAACACTTAATAGAAAAACCAAGAACATAACTCTCTTAACCGGTCGCTATGTGACTTTCAATGTATAGAGCAGCCTCACGATCATTGTCAAAGTTTCTGCATGTCATATCGGGGAGGATGCCATAGGCAGGGAATTCTTTCTCATAACATCGAAACCAAAATGGGCGCGTACTGTTCGGTGCCAGAGGAGTTTCCTACTTCAAGCGTTCCGATTGTGTAATCATTACAGTGTAAAGAACTCCTTACATTCTATTACCTCATTACCCCCCTCCCCGAATTGTTTTATCTTCTGTTGCTGTTATAATAACCTCTAAGATTAATTTCCTCATGGGACGGGGGCCCACCACACATTCCCACCACTGTATCTCCTGTGTAGCCAGGATTAACAGCGGCGACCGCCAAAAAAGGCAATGAACAATGAAGTCCATTGCAGTCCCAGGGGTAAAACTACGGCTGCCATGGAACTCACAACGAATTTAATCAGAAGAAATTAGTAGGAGTAGGAAGCTTTTGGAATTTGACTTCCCCTCTTAGCAATGTGAGAGACAGCAATATGGCAAATAAGGCATTAAAAGCCTAAAGAGATGGCTAGTCAAGTGAAGCTCAACTGCCGTGCACCACGGATTTTAAGTTTCTAACACTATTAGGGACCTAAAACATTGAGTTGTTACCTAACACATCGATTCCAATAATATGAATTGCAAAATCGTCTGAACGCTTGGTAATTCTCCCTTGTTGCTACCAAATCTGAATAGTATACTACCCCGGATGCAACTTGCAATGAATTCAACATGTCATCCCGCTCCCGCTGCCAAAGATCACACTCCCAGAGAACATGGTGTGCTGTTTGATCGAATTCAGAATTAGCAGTAGAACATTCGCATAAGGGCGACGGCACTAATTTAAACGAAAAGAGTTTAGCTTTAAAATTGCCATGTCCAGTTAAAAATTGCGCAACGGGGTGGTCGACTTCTAACCACTTTTTCTTTAATCTATCTCTTACCGATTGAAAGAACAGATACAAGTGGCGTCCTTTGGTAGAAGTTTCCCACCTTTCCTGCCATTCAGACAGCAATGTTTCAAATACTTCATTAATAGGTTTGAACAGTCTAACAATTTTTTCACGATCACGCGTTTTCAAGAAATCAGGGACCATATTTTTAGATGTATAGTACATTGAAGCGCGGCGTTGTACTTCTAAGTCTACCGGTAACACACCTGCTAGCACGGGTAGTGCCTCGGTGCTTACAGTTCTATACGACTTACATAAAAATATCAGAGCAAGGCGCTGGCTTTGAAGCAATTTACGACGTGCTGCACCTATAGTAGCCCTATCTGCCCACGCAGGTGAACCGTACGTAACACAACCCAAGTATGTGGCGGTATAAATAGTTTTTAACGTTTTGAAAGTTAATCCCCACGTAGAGGTAGAAATTCGTGTTAAGGCATAGAAATTCTTTTTTGCTTTTTCACCTACTTGCTTCATGTGCTCAATATAATTAAAATTTCTATCTAAAAGCAAACCTAAGTAACAAACCGAACTCCTATTAGCAACAGATACTCCATTAAAATGAAATCGCGGTGAAACCTGTAAATTTCCCTTAAGCAAGAGTTGATATGTTTTATGTGGCGCAAAATCGAGACGATTACGATAACCCCAATCTGAAATTAAGCCTAGGCTAGTGTTGGCTAGTTTCTCTATGCTAGATCTTGAATTAGCATTGATTAATAAGAGACCATCGTCAGCGTAACCAGTTAACGAGCACCCTTCCGGTAAGGGTAGGCTAAAAAAAATCATCAAAACCGATATTCCAGAGATACGGTCCCAACACTGAACCCTGGGGGCAGCCCTGCGTGAGCACCTTTGAAGCAGCATAATGGCCAAGTTTTAATTTAGTTGTACCATTCAAAAAGTACGATCGAATGAGAGAGTAGATATTGCTAGGGCAACCTCTCACCTTAAGTTTCAGCAACAACATTGGCCACCAAGCATTATCAAAGGCACCTGAGATATCTAAGAAAATAGCTACAACATACTTGCTCTCCGAGAGTTCAACAACTTTGCGCACTGCGAGCGCAGCATCAACAGTAGACTTGCCAATGGTGAAGCCGTACTGATTTTTATGAAATTGCGGGCCACCGGGCAGCAACCGTGGCACAACCAAGCGCTCAAGCAGCTTACCCAACGACGGTAGCAGAGTAATAGGACGGTAGGACTTCGGATCGTCCGGTGGTTTATCACCGCCTTTTGGTATTGTTTTTATAACACCACTTCGCAAAATGCCAGGGAAATGACCTTCTACAATACACCGAGTAAGTATTGTTAAGATAGGTTCAGCGGCTACTTTACAAGCTTCTTTAATCATTCTATTCGAAATCTTATCATCACCGGAGGCTTTATTTGTAGGCAAAGCTTTAACAATAGACATAAACTCATCCATCGACGGTACATTTGATATTGGAGTGGAAGGGCACATATCCGCCGCGCTCCTAACCTCACGATGGTAGTCACTGTCACTATCGGCGCAATCATCAGGAATTAACGCATGCAGAATTGTCTCAGCGGTCTCTTCTACACCAAGGGTATGTGAATTATTAAATTTTATATTGGATACGTATGCCTGATCAATCCGCCTATTTGCTTTAAATTCGTTATATAGGGGAGACCACGGGCCCTCACTATTTAATCTTTCTACAATACGTTTTAATAAATTACCTTTGGATTTTTCAACAGCAGCGCGATAATGAGATCTAGCAATACGCAAGTCACTTAGAGCTGTTTGATAAATTTCTCCCTCGATGTTACGTTTCTTTAATTTTGAAATCTTACGTCTAGCGGCACGGAAATTCCTACGCAACCTAACAAGGGTATCATTCCACCAATCGCATCGTCTGTTATTAACTATAGGTTTTCGGCCTAATGCAACGTCAGCGCAATACACGAATGTGTCAGACATAATTTCAACACTTTCTGTGACTGTAAGTTCACTACGAGTAAAATCTTTAGCGCGGGAAGCGAAAAGTGAAGCAAAGCTTGCCCAGTCGGCATTCTTAGTTTTATATTGAAAACCTATTAACTGTTGCCGATGTAAGCTTTCAACAACTGGAGAGAATTCACATACGATCAGACGGTGATCACTACAAGAAGCTTCAGGAAGAACGCGCCAGTTTTGTATTCGGACGTCTGCACTAGAAAGTGTGACGTCAATAAAAGACTCGCCCATAGGGCTACTAAAAGTAGGTGGTGCTTCAGGGGTATTGTGAATATGAAGATGCATTTCAGCAATGAACTCTTCAACAGCAGAGCGTCTGTCGGCATCGGTCGCTCTCAACTTGCCGTGCCATAATGGTGATGATGCATTTACGTCTGCCCCTATAATAACCTTATGACCGGTAAGAGCATGCAACACTCTTCGTAGGTGATACAAATGCGAATCCACAGGGTCAGAAAATTGAAAATAACAACTGACTACAAATACTCTCAAATATGGAGATGTTACTTCAGCTACCGCACAGTGAGTGGACATTAGGTGATTGATTGATGTTATAGTAAATCCGCCTCTTGGCGCATATATACCCGCGCGCGACTTGTTATTAAGTTGTATAAATTTACTGTTTAATTGCGATCTTTGGTACTGCTCTTGAACTAAAACAAGGTCGAGCTTATAGTCCGCAACGAGCTTATCTAACTCGGACGTTGCAATTTTGTCGTTGTGTAGATTTAGTTGTGCAATTACGACGTTATCCATAGGTAGTATTTAAAATATTGAACTCTAACCGTGCTGCGTATGTGGGACAAGACTCTGACCCGATCTTATGGTCAGCAGTCTTTTTTTGACGCCTACAAGCTGCGCATGTAGGTTTGAAGTCTGCTTCAGACTTCTTCAGACATTCCCGTGAGTCGTGTGCTTCGGCGCAATGAGCGCAGGTGGGGTTATTCACAGAGCAGTATTTACTGACATGCCCATATTGCTGGCATTTTAAGCAACGCACGACTTCTATATCGTCCACGAATCTACATGTGGCAAAATCTATAAAAATCTTATCTTTTGTCGAAATAAGGTGTTTGCGTATTTCCGGGGAGATTTCGACTCCCATCCACTTCCTGCCGTAGGCAGTAGGACGACGACGCACGATTTTTATGTCTTTTAGGTAATCCGAAAATGTAATCTTTAATTCGTCCTTTATATTCTGATTATATAACGCGGCTAAAAATTTTGTGTCGTCCATTGTGTCCGGAATATCTTTTATAATAATACGCGGACGGCGTCCTTTGGGCTTTTCGAGCTTAAGTCCAACCGATTTTATGCTTTCAATTGACTGCAGCTTTTTAATTTGAGCGTCATTGGAAACGCGTACTACTACACCGGATTTCGCAGTTTTCTTGACCCCTACAATTTGAAAGCCATCATCGGATGGCTTAATGGCTTTCATAAGTGCCTCCTTAGTCGCTTCGGATGTTGTGAATTCCGCCGATCGTTCTTCAGTTGGATAGGCTACGACGCAGGGCACTGGCTCGCGAGTTTGAACCGGCTTAATTTGTTTTGGCAAGCGAAGTTTCAGTTTTTCGGCGTACGACTCGCTAGCCTTAGTTATAGGCGCAACGGGGTTATTTTTTGCATCTAATTTTAGTGCTAATAAATCTCGTTCGACAAGAGCGAGCTTTTTTTCCGAAATAGCGAGGTGTTTTTCCGCCGTGGCTGACTTTATGGCTAGCATAGATATCAGTGAGGTAACTCGTTGGGTCATGCCCATTATTGTCGATTTATTTGCAACGCCAATTCGCGAGGTCTGCCCTATAATTATTTCATTAATTTTTGCCAGACATTCAGAGGATTCGCGAACAAATTCTACATAATCAATATTTGGATCAATACAATACAATACAATACAAAACTCTTTATTGCACCAAAAATACAGTACAGTTTTAAAAATAAACATATAAACAAATTAAGTACAAAAGGCGGCCTTATCGCTTAGCGATCTCTTCCAGGCAACCTTTGGGTAGAGGAGACCTGAACTATAGGTAGATGGCGCAGCATATACTATATACCTACATAATTATACAATACAAACATACAAATACACACATAATCATACATACACTACATAAATATAATAATAACATAAAAAATAAAGAAGTTAAATAGAGATAAGTGACATATAGTGAGTTTTAACGAGATTTTTAAACGTGACAATAGATTGCGCGTTACGGATAGTTAACGGCAAAGCATTCCAAAGCCTTATGGACTGCACAGTAAATGATTTTGCATAATATTGAGAAGAGTGAGATGGTGTTACAAGACGAAGGGAAAGGGTGCTGCGCATAGCACGCTCCTGGACATCGCTGTGAAACAAGAATCGCTCATTTAAATAACCAGGAGTAGCAGGATTGAAAAGAGTAGAGTAAAGAAGAGAAAGGATGTGTAGATTACGGCGAAGTCGAATAGGAAGCCACTTGAGCCGAGAACGAAATTCAGAGACGTGGTCATATTTACGCAATCCGAATATGAACCGAATACAAAGGTTTTGAAGGCGCTCAAGTTTATTTAATTGCTCCTCTGTGAGATTAAGATAACAGGAGTCAGCGTAATCAAGAATAGGGAGGAGCAAGGATTGTGCAAGAGCAATTTTGATCAACAATTTCAGCTGAGGTGCTAAGGCTTAAATTGTGTAAGTTGTCTATATTGTCTGTGCTTGCTGACCGCTGTAATCGCTTTTCATCGGGTGATAAATGGCTTGGCGATATATCACCTAATGTTCTCTTAGCATTAGTTGCCGGCGGAGATCGCGGCGTCAAATTACTACGGCCAAAAATTGGTGTCGTGCCACCAGGATCATCGGTATTACTAGACATTTTATTTATGATACGAGTTAGCAGGAATAAAACTATTATCTATCAAAATAAAATTTTCCCCGATTCAGGGGTAAATTTATAAAGTGACAACACTGAGAGACTTTGTTGTACTAATATTTATACCAATAAAAAACACTAATAGAATAACAAAATATGAAATTATTACGTACCTTTTACGGGCCAAACCTGTTTACGATTGATGTAGCTGCAGTCAAGAAGCACAAAAATATTTTTTTTAGTATACCTACTAGTTTGCGAATAATAATCACTGTATTTACTTATTTACAAATAAAACCTAAATAAGATCGAAATTTAAAGCGAAAATGATAAATTCAGATGAGATCACCAAAATTCACCGAAATGCCCACACACTTTACGAAACAAATTAATAAAATTATTTAATTTGCAATATTAAATCGCACAGACAGTTTAGTTCGACCGTCTCGCAGAAGCGCGGGAGGGGGAAGGGAAAATAATTTCCTCATAACAACTATATCCAGATCGGCTATAAATATATAAATAAGCAATAAGGATATAAATTAAATTAAGGTTTTAGACACACCTACGTATCCCCCAAAGAAGTATATACACTTCCTTCTGTAAGTAACATCAACAGGGTTATAGGAACAGCAAATCCAGGCCGGATCACTAGTTTAATTTAAATATAAAGTTAATACAGTAAACATAGTGACCGTCAAGTTAATTACTTTAGATTAAATTCACAAGACAACGGCGGCTATCTCGTAATGGACCACTCGAATTAATCCCTCTCTTTAATTAACGTTAAGCGAAATTGTTGCCGGAACTTAATACTTACTTTGCTCTATGTTTTACTTAGATGCATTTTGTAGTAGGAAAGGAAATTCGCGTCCCAGCAGTAGGATGAATATGGGTTGTTGCAGACGGATGCAGAAGCTTTGTATTATTTATTTGAATGTCAGAAATCAATCGATGACTAATTTTATCATGATGCGTTAGAAACAAATTCGATCATACAAATGATTTGATAATCTTTTAGAATTGGCTCTATGCCGTTTTCAGATGCTCTACCGCCGTAGCTGAAGCCGATTATCATCCGATTTTTTTATTCCAAAAATAGGCTTTACGTTAATATTATTGACAAAAATCTTCAGCTTAGTCGGTAGAGCTCTAGGGTGTCTACCTGCTGAGCTAAACATAATTAGCAAAAATCTAAGCAGTAGTTTAATTTTCGCGTCCAAAAAATCCGATTGTAATCGGCTTCAGCTTCGGCAGTAGGACCCCTGTTCTCATTAAGACGATTCATCTTTGATTTAGCTATTTCCAAATTAATTGAATGCTAAATTATTGTCATATTTTAAGACGATATGTTAATATTCCCCTTAAGAATTTTTTCCTCGTATGCTCACATACTCATTTCTTATTAAATGGCATATTTACATAAACTGTGGTAAATAATACATTACGTACTAGCCGCCTTGGCTTTACCCGTGTCAGATCCTAGATCAGTAACATAGATCAGTATAAAAAATCCTTCCAAGTTTATAAATGTATAGTTTGGAATACTTGCTGTAATATCTTCGGTTTATATTTATGTAATAATACTTAAAAAAAATGAACATTAGCCAACATATTATATGTATATGTAAATAGGTAAATTATCTCAACGGGTCAAGCTGGGACAGGTTGCTATAATAGAGGTAAGTATATTTCACATAACCTGCCCTGTGTGCATAAAGTGCCGGGTAAGTAATACGGCTGTCATCGTTTTTCCATTTCATTCTATTTTTCTGTAAGAACCCGCACATTGCCTGTCGAAGTATTCCCAGGAGACTACAGCATGGGGTTCATCAAAAAGAGCGTGAAGAAGTTTTTACATGATTGGCAATGCGCGTGAGATGCCCCTGGTGTTGCAGGCGTCCATATGCTGCGGTAACTGCTTTCATCAGGCGGACCGTATGCTTGTTTGCCACCTTAGTTGTATAAATCTTACATTAGCAATAGAGCTACCAGCATGCGATTAGTACACGGCATTATATTGCAAGCGTATAAGGCTGCGCGGTAACAGCTTAACTCTGGGTAGCTACCGTCACAGAAATATAAACATTGTAGGTGTCGTCGTCGCCGTTTGTATCTGATAATAAATGTTTGCTAACCGTAAAATAATATGGAGAAGAATTTAACTGCCAACAACGAAAATACAGAGTTCAATAGAATTGCAAAGAGATCTATTGCCAAAATGAAATTGTCAAGTCTGTCAACATCACTGCTGGACTTTTTGACGGGAACTTAGCGAACGCAGTTGTTCTTCATCTTATTTGATATTCGAGAAGGGAATTACATAATTTCAATCGGCGCTGTCGAGTTGTTTCAAGAAGACGTTGATATAAACTATATATATGTTACATAATATTAAACTTGGCTTTATTCAGCTAAAGAATTAATGTTAAAAATATAGAAAAAACAAGACAATGTTTTATCAACGCCTAATTATATAGACACACCACAGACGTTATAAATTATACTATCAGTTTTGATGTTGAGTTATTTAGTGTTGTAGTGCATGTTGGAAACTTTGCAAATTTTCTTGTAAATGACAAAAAAAAGCTTCCTTTGAGGAGTGATTGCCAAACAAAAGAAAAAAGAAATCGGCGCTGTCAATGTCAGTCAATTCAAATTTCCATTTTCTTCATTTAAAAAAAAAGTTTGCAAAGATAAACCTTGCCTTGCTATTGCTACGAGTAAATTTTACCTACTTACATAGAAAAAAAGAGCTTCAATAAAAGAAAATCTAAAACAACTGGTATTTCTTTAAAAAAATGGTATTCTATTGTTTGTGTAAACACAGTGCCGCAACGAGAACAGACAGATGGTAAAACTATTTTAGTCACATCACAAGCCAAGCCCAGTCTGCCCGAGCCCTGTAAGCGAACTATAGTTGTGATTGAAAAATAATTTTATGCAAAATATCGATGTAATACAGTTCTTTAATCTTGAATTCAACGATGGCCAATTTTCGCCCAGCTGGATTATCAGACGAAGATTCAGATAGTGACGATGACTACGGATTTTACGAAAAGCCGGTAAATATGATATTTTGCTGCAAATCGTTAATTAAAAAATAAATTCACTGCTTGTCTCTACAGTTATAGTCCTCTAAGATATAAACTAGGCTAGATACTAGCGCACGAGGTTGAAATCGAGATTGAGTGGAGCGAGTAGATTCGTTGAGTGTATGTTTTCCATTGATTTCAATGGAAAATGCATTTGATGATCATTTCACAAGAACGATGATCGGTCTCAATTTTTTTCGACACAAACCAAATTTAATTTAATTGTGACAAGTTTCCTTAAAAATTGGTTCAGTGGTTTCGGAGCCTATTCATTTCCAAGAATGACTTTTCGGTGTATACAAACGTTCCGCTCGTTATGCAGAGTAAATTAACATAAAATAACAGCCTGCAAGGGAATAACCTACAATTTTTGCAGTATGCTCACTCACTTCACTGCTGCAACATCTTAGATCTAGGTGAAAATATTAACATATATTATACTAAGTTTTACTATTCAAAATATTCCAGGCAAGGAATTACTATACTCAACAACAACAAAATCCCATAAAAACAATAGAATTAAGGTTACAAGATGCAATCATCAATGGTAATGTGGAGGATGTGCAGAAAATCATCACTTTTGGTCAGTATATTTTTCAAAAACAGCAAAAAACAGCTCTTATAGAAATTCAATCGAACCAAAATAACACATTGAACTATTAATGTGTTACGAGGCAAATTAAAAAAGTTATAGATGTTTCCTTTTATCAGCAAGGGTGGATCCATGGATGAGGACGTCCCCTTCCTCCTCCCTCAAGTTGCTGATGAGACTAGGACAACCCTTACAATTGACTGTGCAAGTGTAGTGTGCAAGGGGTGGCTTTGCACACTACACTTGCCCTTGTACATGCCCCATAATTGTTGTTAACATTTAATCATCAGCTAAACTGCATAATTTATTTAGTACTGCAAAACATTAACTCTAGATTGACTGATGATCACAAAAAAGCGACTGAAAGTAGACCCAGAAAGGACCACATTCAGCATAAGGTGGATACAGGCTGATGATGATGATGAAACGAGCTTAATGCAATAGCTTAAGTTGAGTTGCTACTGAAACAAATTATGTGAGATGATAAAAAAATACCTTTTTTACTTGTGGCTAGACTGAAATTTGTCTTCCTGCGCAGAAAATAGCAGATAAAAAAACTTCTAACAGGAGATCAGACTTTGTATACCTCTCTTGAAAATATATCATATTATTCAAGAAGTAAAACTTTATTTTATGCATAATTCCAGATATGAATAAGACTGTGAACATGAAATTAGACAGTGGATGGACACCCTTGATGCACGCCTGTTTCCATGCACAGGACAAGATTGTACAGCTTTTATTGAAAAATGGAGCAGATCCTAACCTACATGCTGGTTGGTAAATATTTGCTACTAAAAATGTATCTGTAATATATGTTATACTCTTTACTATCTTAAATAAATAAAAAAGATTGTAGGTGTGATGTCTTCGGTTACCTCTTGATTGATAGTTATACCTAAATCATAAATTATTAAAAGGTTATTGTACAACACATTAGTGTTGCCACTGAAAAAAAATCGTAGCTTGTAAATAATAAAGTAATGAGATAAGAAGGCAATTAGTAGTAACTTAAAGTGACCATACGTTTAATAACAGTCCGGCGCTGGCATCGCGGCTACGCGCGTGCGTTGCTTTAACACGGCACAGGCATTACGAGACGACGACGTTTGAAAGACGCTAGCGTGGAGGATTTCTAAAGAACCTACAAATATTTAATTGATAAGATAAATGTTTAATCTGTTAATTAAAACAGAAAACTAATTAATTTCAAGATAGATTGTATTAATAATTAGTGAAAACATTTTTTTTATGTATTCATTTCTTCCTACATTCAGTCGTAGTATTTTTGACAATACAGTGAAGAGTCAATTATCTGAATTATAGTTACACACACTGCAAACCATAGGCAAATATAGTCTAATTTGCACTTTATCCATGCGGATATGTCAAGCTTGCACTACTTGAATTTAATTTGTTTTGTTGTATTGAATAAATTCCAGATATTACGTGTTAACTCTAGAAAGATATAACAACTTTACCTCAAGGATAATTGTGTTTCTTCATATTAAATTATCCGAATTTTCCATTATTTGAATCTTTGCGACAATAATAAAATTAGTTGGAATTATTCTATGCTCCAATGTACAACTATGTAGCTGGTGGTACGTAGGGGTGTAAGAAGTTCATCAACATCTTTGAACCAAAGCCAACTTTACCTGCACGCGGTGCACCCTGCTGATTGACAAACGAAGCTCTGGCAAAAAAAGAGGTAGGGAGCGTAATTGTAAGCTACCTGACTGGGGAATGTACCTCCACCTCACAGAATACCGCAGCCAAATAACAATTCCCTTGAGGGTTGTTGTGTTCCTGCGGGTGAGTGAGGTCACCAGAATGGAAGATGCTGCGTTGGCAGCGGGGGTGGCGGCGCTCAAGTGATATTTTCTGTTAGCGAGCGTTATAGCTACGGTAACCACTTCACATCAGGCGGGCCGTACGCCTGTCTGCCACCCGTCGTAGTATAAAAAAAAGCTGTCTGTTTCTCTTATAAACTAGCCAATCCTATTTTCAAGCAGCTTCCCATTTGCTATCTCAGTGTGTCACTCATACTATCTCCATTGATTATCAAAATATCATCTAAAATGATTACAGATTCAGTAACACCAATTATGACAGCTTGCTCAAACAGCAGTGCTAACAATGACGCAATTTACACCATAATATGTGACCTGATTGAGAAGAAATCCATATTGAATGTTGGCGACAAATATGGCCAAACTCCCCTCATGCGTGCCATCAGCAGCGGTCGCGTCGCCGTTGTGCAAAAACTCCTTGAGCAGGATGTCAACATTGAGATGAGAGATCAACAAGGATGGACAGTAAGTTTATATACCTAGTAATTTCTTCTGATTAAATTCGTTGTAAGTTCCAAGGCACCTGTAGTTTTACCCCTGGGTGTGCAGTGGACTTCATTGTTCATTGCCTTTTTGATGGTCGCTGGTGTTAGTCCTGCCTATACATGAGACTGTGGTGGGAATGTGTGGTGGGCATCTCAAATGAATGATATAATAAGAACAGTCTATTTTGAATCATGAGACAGTTCATACTTTTTGTTATGGCTGTTCTACAAATACCTCCCTATCTTTTTGAAGAACTATGATTGTGGTCAACTCGCCGTAATTTATCTAAAAAGTGGAAAAAATCATGTCTCTGTCTAGATGTCATCTGAATCCAAGTCCGACAGGACTTGGAATCTACACCTTTCAGGCATTATAAAGGTGAACCGTTTACCATTTCTATTTATGAATGTAAAGCCATGTGGTTGAATAAGTGATAAGAGGTACTCTGGGTGATATAGATTGACGCCCATTAAAATTGTCATCCAGTCAGTTTTAAACTAGACCAGATTCTAGTCCACAGGACCAATATCGAGATTGAGTAGAGGAAGTATGTTTTCCATTGATTTTAATGGAAAATGATTTTGATGATCATTCCTCAAGGATATGATAGATCTCATTTTTTTATCGACACAAACCTCAAGCATGTCGAGGTCTTTAATTGTGACAAGTATCATCAAAATCATTCAGTGGTTTTGGAGCCTATTCATTTACAAGAATGAGTATTCGGCGTATATTACCGTTCCGCTTTCTCCACTCAATAACACTTCTTCTGGATCTAATTTGACTTCTTAATACTGTTATACTTATGTCATTTTTTTCCTAAGGTTATAACCGTCCTAATATTGTAATTGCAAAGGTTTTCTATGCCTAGAAAGACATCATGTTTTACTAGATGGAATGGCCTAATTAAACTTGGAAACACTCCTTTACTTTTCCCTACAATATTTCTGTACCTATCATTTGTCTTTCTTCTTTAATAAATATATTTTCTTTTGAATATCAAATTGTTATTTACTATCTGATTAAAAGTTAATTTACAGGCTTTATTCTGGGCAGTTCATCATAACCAGCCAGAAATCTTGGAACTACTCATTGCTAAAGGTGCCAGGTTGACTGAATTGGACAAGTACAGCAGATATCCTCTTGAAATCGCCACATCTCACGATTACCAAAATATCATAGAAATATTGAATAAGTATTTGAAAACTGATGAAATTGAGGAAACGAATAGCCATATGTATTTAAGTAATCAAGTTAGATCATGGCATGATTATTATCCTGGCTTAAATCCAGGGGAAAAGTAAGCATCCTAAGTTATTATTAATTAGTTGATAATCATTGCACAATAGATAGCTTTAGGACATCATTTCTCAACTTGGGGTCTGACCCCATTGCCTTTAGTGTTACAATTGATCGCAATGTTTGTAAAAAATAAGAAATGTGTACAAAACCTCCTTATACATTTTTTTGTTTTTTTTTTACTACGTTGGTGGCAAACAAGCATACGGCCCGCCTGATTTGAAGCGGTTGCCGTAGCCATATTAATGCTCGCAACATAAAATATCGCTCGCGCGCCGCCACTCCCGCTGCCAACTCAGCATCTCCTTCCTTTCTGGTGACCTCACTTACTCGCAGGAACACAACAACCCTCAAGGGGATTGTTATTTGGCTGCGGTATTCTGTGAGATGGAGGTACATTAGCCAGTCGGGTAGCTTACAATTAGGCTCCCTACCTCTCTTTTCGCCAGAGCTTCGTTTGTCAGTCAGCAAGGTGCACCGCGTGCAGGTGAAGTTGGCTTAGGTTCAAAGACGTTGATGAGCTACTTACACCCCCTACACACTTACACCCCTTACACTTTTTTACTTTTTGTCGTTGTATTTGTTGGGTCGTGACTAGCGTTAAAAATTGCGAAAGATACTTTTTGTTTCTTTCCCATAAAATACATGTGATTTTCGAAAATAACAAATTTGAGGTCCATCTGAAAAATACAATCATACATGTATAATACTTGTTTAATACGGTATATTTTCATATTTAACATTGCAAAAGGAAAAAAATCTGCCATAATTTGCAATGTACTTCATTGTTCATTGCCTCTTTTGTGGTCGCCGCTGTTAATCCTGGCTACACAGGAGACACAGTGGTGGGAATGTGTGGTTAGCTCCTGTCCTATAAAAAAAATGCAATCTCAAGTTGAGAGTGCAATTTTTTTACGGTTGAGAGACTCAATCCAACAATCAGGCTGTTAACTAAAACCAATTAGAGTTGTCAGTTAATAATTGTAATAACCAGTTCTGTTAAATATTTTTAATCTAGTTGAGTTGTCTATGGATACAGAAATTGGTTATTGTTTATTTTACATTAAATTTTAGGCCCAACTATGCATCTGAAATCCCCCATTTACTATATGGCATGAAATGTGAACGGCTAAGCCCTCTCGTGGAAAGCAGCGAGATAGATCTCAGAACATTCTTACTTCTAGAAGAAGACGACATGATAAAACTGGGTATAGACATGCCCTATGAAAGGCAAAGACTGATACATGGTCTACGTAATTTCCATTTGAGAGGTTGGAAAATAAATGCTGTCGCCGGATTAAATGCAAGAAAGATTAATAACTATAGGTGAGTATTTTTCTGCAAGATATTTATTTAATTTGTTTGTTCCGGAAGTGGCGAAAACTGCTGTTACAATCCAAATACATTCATAGAAAGTCTAGTAGATTTCTAGAAATTCTGTAGAAAGTCTTATAGGGCCCAAGCATAAGTATGCAACTTTAAGGACTTCTACGGTACTTTGTTTGCTTCTGCCACCAATTAGTTCATGCAAATTACTGCCGGCCGGTACCCACCCACTATCGTCAATAGATGCATGCGACTGCCTGCGGGCTGCTTTGGTCGTCTCTGCTCCAAATTGCCTGTACATTTGACTTTAGCAAAATAACACCTGAATCAATAAACTATCTTTGCTTGTACCTTTAAAAAGAGGTAGAGCGTAAAAATTTTAACCTGCCCAATTAAGGAAGAAATTCCAACTCACACAAAATATCAACCAAATAACGATTCCTAGGGGTCTAGAGTAATTTTTTACACGACTTCGGGCGCCAAACAAGCGTACAGTCCGCCTGATGAAAAACTGTAACAACATAGTCGCTTGCAAAACAAGTAGCTCGCGTACTTGCGCCACCACTGCTAATGCAACGTCTACCCTCACTCACTCGCAAGAACAACCTTCAAATGTATTGTTATCTGACGGTCTTTGTGAAGTGTAGATACTTAGCCAGTAGCGCTCGATATGACCTTTTTCATCTGAGTCTCGTTTGCAAGTCAGCAGGGTGCACGACGTGCAGATGAGATTGGCTTTCACTCTAAAGACGTTGGTGATTCATTTACACCCCATTATTAAATCGTCGTCAACTCATAATCAGGATGATTATGTACTGTTGGGCATCGAAGAGAGTATAGAGGATACTCCGAGACGCTGCTCAACTGCGGGTTGGCGGGGGGCTAAATCTATACTAATATTATAAAGCTGAAGAGTTTGTTTGTTTGTTTGAACGCGCTAATCTCAGGAACTACTCATTCGAATTGAAAAATTCTTTTAGTATTAGATAGCCTACTTTTCGAGGAAGGCTATAGGCTATATAACTTCACACTACCACCTATAGGAACGGAGCACCAATGAGAAATGTTGCAAAAATTGGGAAAAAATATTCCTTTTGAGAGCTTCCATTGCGTGCGCTGCGTGAATGGTTCAAGTTACGCAACAATTATATACGACGGAATTATTCATCCTAAAAAGTTCTGAAAAAAAGTCCGTGATAGGCATATATCTATCATTTAAGATTGGCACACTATAACCTTTCAAATGATAACCTTACGCTTCAATCTCGATGCTCTGTCACACGCAGACGAAGTTGCGCGAGTCAGCTAGTACACAAATACTATTGAATTAGCAATTCTGTATTAAATTTTATGAATTTTTTCCAGTGTTTTGGATTGCTTGTCTACATTGGGAACGCATCTACAACAAATATATATATTAGAAACTACACTGCAGTATACGCTGCGGGAATACAATAAGATTCAAAATCAAATCAAATTTGAACCACCGGACTCGCCTTTACTGCAGAAAATGAAGACTGTCGCTAAGAAAATGGTGACTAATATCAATAGTATTAGAAGAGAAATTAAAACTGCGAAGACTATACTAGCAAAGGTACCTATTTATGTTTTAGCTAGCACTTTCTCCGCGTAATAGGAACATCTACATTTTTAACCGACTCCAAAAAAGAAGGAGCTTCTCAATTCAGCTGTATTTTTTTTAACTCTGTGATTTATAAACCGAATTTGTGTTTGAAAGAAAAAAACTTTTTTTATTTCAAACAGTTTCAGATTGATCCCGTATTTTTTTCATCATCATCATAAGCCTGTATCTACATACATAAATGTAATGTTTGGAGTCGGTTTATTTTTTTTTGTTAAAATTATTACTATTTAGTTGTTGTTGTTGTTACAGATAAGTGATAGTAACCCACCGCCAGCAGATCTGATCAAACAGAAATCAGCCCATCAAATTGCCCTGAGCTACGTGACCGACGTGGTCGTTGCGGCCTCTCTCGGGCTGCTAGCGTATCAAGCCAGAAGATATATCGCCAACTTGTTACACAAATAGGTAGGATAGATATTTAATACAATTGTTGTTCCTAATTCACACCTGTGTTTTATTGTATCATTTAACATTTATTCAATCTGCTTGGAAAGCAAAACTACACCAAACACATTACAATTTGTTCTTTATAAGACATCGGGCGGCAGACAGGTACACGAACCATCTGATGTAAAGCGGTGACCGTATCCTATAGACGATTACAACATAACGTATCGGTCGAGTGCCGCCAATCCATATTATCGCAGTAACATACTAAACTACGACTAAACATGGTCCAGTTCAACACCACCAAGAAAACTCTGCGCGTTTACCGCTAAGACGCCCCAAAGATGGCTTCCACAGCGCCGACGTCCAGTTTCGAAGCCAACTATAGGACAATGGCAAACTGGCGTATAAGTTAATGGGTGTGGTTCAGCTCGGCACTAAGTTCAATTCATATGAAGTACAATTGTCACCTTGAGCGAGAGCACCAAAATATCAAATGGCTCAATATGTTATCCTGGTGCTCTCGCTCAAGATGCACAAGCTCGATCCAGAGACAATCTGTGATAACTGTTAATGAGCCCAAGTTTACATCTATTCCTCCATTAATTCTGTGGACTCATTTTTTTTTTCTATCGATTATACAATAGGTATATGGATGAGTTCTTTGATATGATGTTCAAGGGCGCCGCCTATCACTATCACTACTCTATCCACCGTGTCTATAGGGAGCTAAAATGGACGCGTTTTGTGTCGTTTCATAAGGCTTTTCTCCCGCGAACTCTCAGGTAGTAAAATGAACGCCCTGCCAAGGCTTAAGACTACATGGGATTCTTCGAGAAAGAGGTAAAGGGATTTTTATAGGATCTGTGATGACGGGTGAGTGATGCTTCTGCTTACATTCAGGCAGATGGTATGTTTATTGGCCACTTGGGCCTAACTTTGTAAGTAAGTAACTCAACTTTTTCTTCTTCAAGAAGGCAATAGCCAAATAACGCCCCTAGAGAATTGTCCAAGCTCCTGCAAGTTAATGACGTCGCTAGGTAACAGCATTGGTAGCAGGTTGCCATCACCTGAGGGGTGTCACTTGTGTTGCAAACGTCTCTTGGCATATGGGGACGGCGTTGTTAGTTTCGGAACTACATTACTTATTGGTGACTTGCTCGTAATAGGTACTAGGTGTTGTCTAGACAGCAATGCGTTCACAAACAATGGCTGAGGCTTTGGAACTAAATTGAATATGATTTCACCTCAAACATCTTAAAATAATGATGAAAATACTGTAATAGAGCAGAATTGTTAAATTCCCCATAGAACGCCCGTAAATACCACCATCAATGATACAATATAATAAAAATAAACACGGCAGTGTGGTATACACTGAGTTTGTCCGCTACGTCCAAATTCCTCTGTACTTACTTTACTCTTTGGCTGTGACTGTCACGGCTCCGGCGCCGCAGTATTTTGATGGATCGAAGTTCGGTCTATATGTTGTCGGCATATCCTATAATTCGTCTGATTACAAACGGCGTCGTTAGTTAATAAACGCTCGCTATATTTCAATATGCCGAAGGTAAATTGTAAAATGTTTCGTCATTTTGTATAAAGCCAAAAAGAATCGAACGTTCTTCGTAAAAATGCGTTGCAAATTGTCTAATTAGTTTTTAATCTCACCACTCGGGGCACTGTTGTATAAAAACAATAAAAATGGTGGCGTGTAATAATGAAAACAATTGTAATTCAACGAGTACTATGCAGTGAACGCGTGGTATTGATAACAGTGACTAATTTTACTAAATATAATAGCGTTCAAAAAGGGACAATATAAAGGCGTAAACGAAATATAAACTTTTGAGGTTATTTGCCAAATAAAAAATGCAAAGCAAATGGCTGAAATATTGATGAAGTCATACATCAAAAGAGGCCATTTGGTTTCCGAGACGCATTGAAAGTAAACATTAGTTTATAAAAAGAACATTCGTTGAACTATAAATATCTTACATCGAACCGTACAACAATGTAACTATTCACCAATCAGACGATGCGTTCATATGACCTGAATTAGTGTGAGACATTTACTCATTATTCACTCTCTCACACCCATTGCACCGACTATAAATCCTCTTGTCTCACCTACGTGACAAGATGCACTAAGATGACGTAATTCACTTGGACATACATTGCTATTTGAAATTATGATTGTCATATGCTTGCAAATATCAAATGACTCGACCGTGGCACATATTATTTGTACTGTAAGGTGTAGGGTTGCCAGATAACCCGGATTGTCCCAAACGTTATCGGATTGTTAACGTTCGGGAGTATAAAGACCTCACCACCACCATTTTTAAAGCCAAAAACAATCTGACAGTCCTGCATCTGGCTGACTAGCGAGAGAGTTAAAGTATGTCGAACCGGACTGGGGAATTACACATTACAGAAGACCGCAGCTAAAACATCCTTGAAAATAAGTGAGGTAACTAGATGAGAGGAGATGCTGCGTTAGCAGTGGGAGTGTAAGCGCGCAAGCAATATTCCTTATATTGCAAGTGTCTGATATAAAGCGACTACGGTAGTCATATGACTACCGTCATATGACTACCGTAGTCGCTTTATCGTCGTCGCTTGTTTGCCACTAGGCGTTGTATAGAAAAGAAATTGGATCAGCCTTAGCACATATTATTTGAATTGTAAGGCATAGGTTTGCCATCGAACCACATGGCACGAATATCAAGGATTGTCCTGGAATTTTGCGTCTCGCCCCAGAATTCCCAATAGGGAATTCCGGGAAATAAAAAAAAAAGAAATAATAAAAACCATAATAATAGAACGTTTTTATTATGTATTTCTTTTTTTTTTTCAAATAAATTAGAACACCTCGGAGTTTAGAAGACACGCAAGCCACGATGGTTCCAGCGAGAGATGGAGACTTATTGAATATTTTTTTTAGTTGATAATAATTTAACAATTGGTATTTATTTGTACAGGCAAATAACAGGGAATATTTATCTCTATTTCTGTATATTTATTTCTATTTTCTATTTCTATTGTTATATTTTCTATAATAAAATCTCTGTCTATGCTAGTTTAATTTCCAATCACTAACTTTTTTTTAAAAGTAAACAGATGGCACAAAAAAATCAAAATAAAAGTTACTACATACGCTGCTCTCAATGTAATTTGTAATACTTCTGAACTTTTAACTGTGTTTTTCTCAAAATCTATTCATTTGGACATTCCCTAATTTTTGTCTGTACCCTTCAATTGTAGTTGGAACTAAAATTCGTTTATGCCAACTGCACTGTTTTTTCTCTTATCTGTTTATTGTTGAATAAAAAAATTAAGGTCGAGATCTAAAATACACTCGTAGTGTTTCATTGGAAAAAAAATATTATCCTCTCTCAATATCGTATCAACCTCCAACACTCCTGAAAATGATACGGCTGTATTTGGCAACCCTAGTGAGGTGCACTTGATTTAGAACGAGATGGCGCGATACTGGTCACAAATAAAACTGGTGCAAATAAAGATTTAATATTATTATTATGAAATTATGTTTTGATAATTTATACCTACTTGTAATGGCTAGGCTAAGGCTTGGTATAGGCTAGACGACAATGATAAAAAATTATAAAAAGTACTAAACAGTGTCATAAAATATACAAAACTAGAACGATCTGTGATCTTGAAATTTTGATAACTTATGTCCTACTTGTTCTATGATCGATCAAAGTGTAGTAGGAAAGTCCAATTTAAAAGAATGAAATTATAATTTTTTTTTATTAATTTTGGAAAAATAATCAAAATTACTATAACTTTTGTTATGGCACTAGCTACATAAACGCAGTATTTCACATAGCTGTCGTACAAATTTCTGTTTTAACGTATACAAAATACATAAGTGTGACGTCATAATTATGTAGCTTTTTGTATGGAGCGTTTTCGGGAAAGTCCAAAATTGTGATTTTCAAGTTATCATATCTCGAGAAGTTTTTATGCTATCGAAGTAATTCTTTCACTTATAGTTATATTGTTGTGACGTCCTTACATAACAAACCGAAAGAAAAAATTGTCGTCTAGCCTATTATACGGTACAGTCATAAGTCATAAGTTTGTGAATGTTTAATTATACTTCTTATATACAGAATATATTCTGCCCTTTTTTAATTTGTAAGCAGCTATAACATAATACCAGCCAAGAGCGAGACGATCTCACGAAGTCTTCGTAGTCGAATAGGTTATTTTTTCACTAATCTGTCTTCTTACTAATATCATAAATTCGAAAATTTGGATGGATGGATGTTTGTTACTCGATCACGTTAGAACATGTCCGTAGACCCAGTGGGATCCTTCGCCTGATCAAGTTAAGACCTAGTTGGTCGAATTAGCATCGATTAGTAGAAATTTCAACATATACAAATGGGTAGGCCATTTGTATATGTTGAAATTTCTACCTCGATAGGTTCATTGGTAAAATACATTTTTTCAGTCAGCGGGCCCTTTTCCGATTGAAGGCCAATTCATTATTTATATTTATTTTTGAATAGCCTATTATTTCTACCCTCAGATTAGTATACTATTATATTGCTTACTTATCAGCATTCACCCTAAAAACACATCCAATTAATTCCTTTATTTCCAGCGGGGCCCTTCCCGAATTAAAAGATATATTTCCAAAGAGCCTTTTATTCTACCTTTCAAATAATTGCTTTTTATTATTAAAGCTAGCTGTAGGTGTTTGTTAATAACTAAAACGTAAAGCGTATCTATCGAATCCAAATATTCGATGGTAATCGGTTTCAGCTTCAGCGATAGGGTATTCTGTGGTAGGGTCCCAGGTTTATTGGTTTGAAAATCAGAAATTGCGAACATACGTCGGCTTAAAAATAATTGTTTGATCTTACAAAGGCTCCTGATATAGGAAAATAACATGCATGATAAAGTATAGGAACGAAAAAAATTGAACGGCGAAATCGTGTAACATACTAAAAAAACATTGGTTGTCTGTAAAGTCAGTTTACGGACGATAATTTTACATGATAACGTCATAAGAAAACATCGGCCGATGGAGTGGAAGAGAGATAGATGCGTCACTAACCTAACGCTTATGCCGATCGTGCCTCTCTATCGCTTGTTCCGCGCTCTCGCTTGCACGCTCTGCTCAGGCGGAACGTGACAATGAGTCATGCTTTTTCGTGCTTGCAGACGGCGTTCATCGATTTATAAGACGTTATCACGTCATAAAATGTAATCGACATGAAAAGCTACTTTAATTAAATCGATTAATAAAGTTTTTTCGCCTTAATTTGGAGACTACTTTGCTCATTCGTCCAATAGATATTTCCGCAACAGATGTTATATAATGGGTACTTTAATAAAATACTCGTGTCACAGTTCGAGATATCATATTACTTGTTTATTCCAAAAATGGCTTCATCCGTTTCCTCTTTTTGTCCAGTCAGAACAATGCACGCTCGAGTTATGTATACCCATTGTAACGGAATTATTTCCTACTGCGTACTGGTTTTCATTATAAATAGAAAGGCAAAGTGACATAGGTTTTTTAAATTTTGTCTACGAAAATTAATAACGATGGTCATTAACATCATAATCGCTCAAGCTAGGATTTTTAGGGTTCCGAACCTCAAAAGGAAAAACGGAACCCTTATAAGATCACTTTGTTGTCCGTCTGTCTGTCTGTCAAGAATTTCTATGTCGAGAATGCGTGGAGGTATCAAGCTGAAATTTGAACTGTATACTCAGGTCTACGGTCCCATGAAGTTAAAAAAAAATCAAACTGCTAAGTTTACGTAGAAAAAAGTTACGGCCGTTTATTCAGCAAAAAACGCATATTTCGACACACTCAAGGGAATCAAAACCTATAGGGTACTTCCCGTTGACCTAGAACTATGAAATTTGGCAAGTAACATCGTTATAGACTACAAGTACAGGAATAAATCTCAAAACTGTACATTTGTAAATAGATCTTAAAAAATAGGGGGTCTATATTTTTTATAGGGTGTCGAAATTTCAAATTGAACCTACCAGTTCAAATGGGGTATCATATGAAAGGGCCTGATGTACACATTGCAAAATATATTTTATTTTTTTTTTTTCGACGCATTATTTCTTATTTATAATGAAAAATATCAAATTTAATAATGATACTACGTACCTACGGTACCCTCGGTGGGCGAGTCCGACTCGCACTTGTCCGGTTTTTTTTTTCTGCTACTGAAACCTTGGCCTCGTATCAATAATGCCTGTATATGCAAATAAAGAATTTTATTTCTCGAATGGATCGACTAAAGGAAAAATGAAATAAATGAAACACTCTCTCTCGTCAACACTTATTCATCCCACTGCTGGGATACGGGTCTCCTCTCAATCGAAGAGGTTTAGAGCCTACTCCACGACGCTGCTCAACTGCGGATTGGCGGGGGACAGTGTTTTCAACAACTGTCATCTAACGACAACAGCCGGGACCGACGGCTTAACTTGCCCTCCGAAACACGGAGGGGATCGAGCTAAATAGACCTATCCATGGACAGGCTATGGCCGACGTTGCTTGACTTGCGTGATCGATTAGACAGCCACGCGCAACGACGTCATCGAGCTTCTCAACGAAACACAGTGGTGGGTTATAACGTGCTACAGCGAGAGTCCCAGATTCGGATCAAATACTTGCAAAAAGAGATCTGACGAAAGAGAGAGGACATGTCGAGCCCGAATGGAGGTACCTCCACCTCACAGGAGACCGTAGCTAAATAACAATTTAAGGTTGTAGTGATTCCTGCGAGTAAATGGGGTTACACATTAGCAGCGAGGGTGCTAGCGCGCGAATAGCAATTCTTTTATTGAAGGTGTCTACAGACTACTGTAGCTTTGCATCAGGAGAGTCATTAGCTTGTTTGGTACCTACTCAGCGTGCTATAATAAAACTTTAGTCCTCCAGTATTTTATAGTTACTTAGTTCTATTTCTAAACTAGCTTAACGAAAACCTATGGTCCTAACCTAAGTCTCAGGGTTTGTAGATCAGATTTCGTATCCATTCTTAGCCGTTTCTTGTATGAATTTTTTTTTTTCACCCAAAGAGATTTAGGGTACCCGCTGATTTACCAACTGGTCAGTTTCTTTTTAGGGTTCCGTTACCCAAAGGGTAAAAAGAAACCCTATTACTAAGGGTCCGCTGTCCGTCCGTCCGTCCGTCCGTCCGTCTGTCACCAGTCGACAGTTGAAATTTTCACAGATGATGTATTTCTGTTGCCGCTATAACAACAAATACTAAAAAACAGAATAAAAAAAATATTTAAGGGGACTCCCATAAAACAAACGTGATTTTTTTTGCTCGTTTTTGCTCGCAAATGAAAACGGTAATAGGTAGACGCTTGAAATACTCACATAATATTTAGTTATATATTTCACTTTAAGATAAATAATAAAATAAAACAAATATTTAAGGAGGCTCTCAAACAACAAACATGATTTTTTTGCCATTTTTATTATGGACTCGCACTTGGCCGGTTTATATACCTATGTACCTATATACAATATCATTTTCAACCTTTTGAATCGTAAGCTAATGCCAATATCGTGCAGTGAAAGTCTTTACCGTTAAGTAAAACAATGCAGTATAATTATTTATAGCTTTTGCGTGAGATTCCGCAAGTATAAATTGTAGTGTTTATGTAGAATAAATTGTTCGAGTTTAGTTTTTCCATGCGAATACCAGCACGCGGATGCGAATACTTCGAATTCGATTTGAACATGCTCAGTCTGACCACAGCCCGACCACTCCATACAAATGTCGCGTCGTTCACGACGAGGTACATAAACATTGATGTATGTGCAGATCATGAATGAGCGTGTCTGCGTGCGGCGCCATACAAACTGTTCTAGATTTGTCTCAAGAGAGGAGGTGAGGTAAGGTAAGAGGAGCGGCAGGGAGTGTCGATACTGTACAGCTCAGCGTGCTCAGCATCTGATTGGGGAATTTCCCCATTCTAGAAAAAGAATCAGAATGTTGGTGTAATGAAAACGGTGGTGAAAAGATTTTTCTTTGCCGACATTTTCGAAAAAGTACATAATAAAAATATAAAATAATCAATTAGAAAATTCTATATATTTTAACTCTTTATATGTCACTTAAAGTTTCAAAATGATTTCATTTTCTACTAAGTTAATTTTTGTCTATGTCATGTTTTTGTCACTTAAGTTTCTCAATAATGATTACGAACTGGTACCTCGCGATTATTTTTAGGGTTTCGTACCTCAAAGGGAAAAAATAAACCCTTACATGATCCCTATGTCAAATGAAGACCCTTTTCTCAGTTCTCAGGAATGCGTGGAGATAAGTATAAAATTGCAATTATTATTAAATACCTACTTTGTACAGCAATCACTTGTAGCTGTAAAAATTTAACTTTTAAGTATACGCAGTCAGAAGATACGTCCGTCTGATGTTAGGATTCAAGTAACGTGTACAAGGTTTTTTTATAACTTCTAATGATACGGAAACCTTAGAGCACAAGTCGGACTCTCGATTGGTCGGTTATTAAAATCAATTTTGGGATATCTTAATAACTATACTAAACTCATTGCTGTGGCCCATGAATACAATATATGATACGCCTGATGTAAAGCGGTTACCGTAGCCATATTAACACTCGCAACATAAAATATCACTTGCACGCTGCCATCCCAGCAACTCCTTACTTCCTGGTGACCTCACTCACTCATAGGAACACGACAATCCTGAAGTTTGTTATTTGGCTGCGGTATTCTGTGAGATGTAGGTACTTCCCCAGTCGAGCAGCTTACAAAATACGCTATGCCCTACCTCTCTTTTCGCCGGAGGTTGGCTTTAATTCAAAGATGTTGATGAACCACATTCACCCCAAAATGATTTGTATTAAAAGTGAATTATATGTACTAAGCTGTACCTGTACATGACCTACCTATTTATCTACCAAGTGTCATCATAATTGGACCATCCGTTTGAGAATGCGCTATATTTATTTTCCATGTCGTTGCCGAACGAGGTTAACGATTATATTTTTCCAAACCAAATTACGCCATATGTATCAAACTTTATAACGAGGTAACTTTATAAAGAAGTTGACAATACAATCTTTAATAAAATTTACTCACTAAAATAAATACTAAAATCATAATATAGTGTCATAATAACATCCTGTAGATTCCTTTGCATTCGTGTATTGATCTTCTCTTACATTCTATCTAATCTCAGCATCAACGCATAATCATCCCACTCACTCCACGGGTGGTGGAGTATGCTCTAAACCAGGGATGTAACGGATGTGGTTATATCGGAACCGGAACCGGAATCGGAATTTTTGAATTTGGTTTATCGGAGTCGAAACCGGAATCGGAACCGGAATCGGAATAAAATATGAAGTCAGTCAGAGATATGTGTAGATATAATTTTCAATGAAATAATTACACATCATTATTCGTTAGTGACACTAACTTAGTGTTATCTTTATTATCAATACTTTAACAGTGTAACAATGAAACAATTGCTAAAATCGATAGATCGCGACTCCGCCACGGCTTCGCGCTGCCCGGCCCGTCTACCCACCCTCGCCCGCCGCGCCGGCCGCCGACCTCCGATATGACTTCTGACTTCGGTTTAAAATTTATCGGAACCGAAGTCGGAACCGAGGATGCAAAAGCAATCGGAAGTTCCGACGTATCGGAATCGAAACCGAAGCTCCGTTACATCCCTGCTCTAAACAACTTCGATTGACAAAGTTGTTTAGAGCATAGATACTGCTCCACGCTGCTCAACTGCGGGTTGGTGGAGACCAATGTTTTTAAGCCGCCCTAAGGTCTCTGACTTGGCTTAATGAGTGTCATCTAATGACAACAGCCGGGACCGACGGCTTAACGTGCCCTCCGAAGCACGAAGGAGCTGGAGATAAATAAACCCATCCATGGACAGGCTACGGTCGACGTTGTTTAATTTGCGTGTTCGATTAGACGGGCACGCCTAACGACGCCATCGTGCTCCTCATTGTATTCTAATAGCCATATCTAAATAAAATTGAGTAACGATAATGTGGGATATAACAATATAATATTTGAGTAGATACCTATCTTATTAAATTCCACGCTTCATTGAAGCGATTATAATAAATCATAATTGAAGGTCTGTGAAGATGCTAATTTCATTTGCTTCCAAGGCTGAAGCTGAAATTTATGATTTCTGAGTTAAACTGGGGTATTTATAAATAACTACAACAACACCGTTGCTTTATATTTTATTGACATCTAAACTTTTTTAACAACTGTTTGTACTAAAATATAAATGTGTATCAAGTTAAAAGCTGTTAAATTTGTGTATGTAAAAAACATTTGTTATCGCTGCTCGCAGCGGGTATTGTTAAGCAAAAATGGACCTTCATTGTAATGTAAATAAGACACATCTTCCAATCGTCGTTGTCATAAGCCTTTGCCGCAATTTGTACATAATTACAAATGAACACAATTCAACCCCGTTTATATACTTCTGTGCCTCAAATTTCACTATTGCTTGGTGTTCTAATTACCGTTAAAACTCACATCACTTTTATACTAATTTTCTGCTGTTTATTTAATCAGCGGAATATCAAAATAAAGGAAAATGCATTAATGAATGCACGATCTCCTAACAATCACAGTGAAAGCAATGTCACTAAAGCAACATTCAAGTAAACAGTGCGAACGCATCTGTGCTCTACAATGAACGATGGAATATAGCTCAAAGAGTAATTGACCAATTACAAATTAAAGTGTTAATTAATTTTGAGATTCTCCTCTTAGCCTTAATAAATATCAGAGAATATCGCCAATGCTCCTTATAGTAATTTATAAAACATAAATTAAAATAAATTATTAACAGTAGTATGGAATAGCTGCTGTCATAATGGACCGCTAGTACCGGATCGTTCAGTGCTTCTGGATGGGGATGTTTCTGTCTGTGATGGCGAGCTGGGGCAGAGGCGCCTCCACCGTTAGCACTCCGTCTCGGGACAGCGAAGACTTGATGGCTTCTGGGTTTGTGCCCTTGGGCAACAGGAATTCCCTATTGTATTCTCTGTACACCGACTTTGTGTCTGACTTCTCCTCGTGTTTCGCATGCACCTGTAAGAAAAATAACCTAGATTTAGAATTGTAATACAAGGCTTCCTTCAACTGATAGCTTCGTTGTGGAATGTGGATGTGTCATATCTGGTTAAACCATTATTGGCTTTACTACTTTGAAATTGCCTTAATACGTTCTGTCTAAAGTAGAGAAACGAAGATAAATTAGTGTTATCAATTGAAGCCATTCAAATTTGACCGAATAGTGTCTTTGAAACCTGGCATCATGTGTTTGAATTTATCAATGACAAGCATATGCGTGGGTAGTTCTTAATGTTCAATTTTGGGTTAATACAAACCGCTTAACTACACAGTCTTAGCTGTTTTTCTTGCTTGTCTAGTGTATTAATAGACTCCCTCATTTAAATCGTTCGTTAACCCTGATAAAATCCCTGCGTGCACAAAAGCGATAGCGTACCTTGGCATATTGCCGGCAGCGAGATATTGAGCCAATTTTTATTTTGTACCACGTAAATATGAACACTTCATTATTTCACAGACTATTTATCTTCTTTAGACCGCGACGTAGAGGCGACAAAAATACAGTGATGCAATAGGAATAACGCCGAGAATGCTTTGTTATCGGTATCATTGGCATTGTTTTAAAAGTCAAAAGTGTATAATAAGAATGTACATCACTCTACAACCTTGAATACTAGACAAAAATACTAAATCAGACTTTATGCAATATTTTATATTGAAGTAGATACTTCAATATAAAATATTGCATAAAGTCTGATACCTACTAGTAGGTATCAGACTATAAAATAAAATATTGCATAAAGTCTGATACCTACTTTAGTAGGTATCAGACTTTATGCAATATTACTACAACTTTATGCAATACTACTTTAGTAGTAGTAGGTAGATACCTACTTTTATCCAGTGGGTCATTCCCAGTACAAATGGGATTTTTATTAAAAAAAAACCTTTGTCATCTCGTGATGGGTAAATAGACGATTTTTCTATTCATCCTTGTTCATCCTCAATGGTGACAAAAAAATATTACAAATTGCCACCGGTGGAGAAATTGCCGGCGGTGACAACTGGAAATAATTTTACGAGGGGTGGGTAGATTAGTGTATATCATGGTCTTTAATTATTCCAGCAGTAACCTCTGCTCTACATTAAGTTTTTGGGGTAGCTGGATAGTGCCTATTAGATTTTCTTTTTACGAATACATTTCAAACGAAAAAATTAAAGAGAATGTATTGTACATTCGCTTTAAATTTAAAGGGAATGTACAATCTAAAGCTTAAAAACAAATGTCTACCTTGGTAGATAAAAACCAAGGATACGGCTGTATGAGTATTTAGAAAAAATAAAGACATATTTATTTCACTTGCAATTATGGTCTGCTTTATCACAGCCCTAAGAGGAAGAGGGACAATAATCACTGTGTTCGAAATATGGCACTGGAAGGCGAATGTTCTTGACTAAGGAAAGTGTAGTAGATAATCTCATTAACGAGGAACCGAAAAGATCTATGATTCTCCACGACATGGTAAGGGTAAATAAATGACCCAGGTCAACAATCAGCACCGAAGAATTCATTCCACATCCTGATAGAACGGAAGATTGTTATCTTCTCATTTTTATAATCAGAACTGAACAGTACCAAAGAGTAGGTACAAGTGGTAAAGCACACCAAGTGAGACAATATCTTCTTTTACGCTTAAAGGTACCGAGTGTTTAACTTCCAATCGACACAGATCGTCTCTGTGTCGACTCATAAGAAAAAACTGGTACCGACTTCTCTTGCAAAACGGTAACAAGAAGTAATGCGAAGGTATAAACCTACAAAGTTATACCTACTGTTTAGACTAGACATGCAGTAGGGCCCGAAAACATTTAGCTTACCAATAATTTGTTGTCGACTGTCTTCACGACGATTTCCTCTGGGGTGTACTGGCTGACATCAAAGCGGAGTTTTAGTGACTTGCCGTCGCCCTCGTCTTGGATTAAGGGGGAGTTCAAACTGTCCCAGTGGCTGGGCTCAGCCAACTGTCTGCTGTCGCTGTGCTGTGAGGATGTGGTGGAGCTGAGGATGTTAAAATTATTACATTAGTAACGTTTTCTGCAAACAGACATTATATTCATAAGTTTTATCAATTCTAACTATTTCTTGACATGATCTTTAGATGATTTTAGCTAGACTCTACATGCAGTGGCGGATAAAGGCTAAAGCGGGCCCTAGGCAACATTGTATTTCCGAACCTACTAAAGAAGTTTTCACTTCCAAAATAAAAATTAAAAACCTAATTTTCGGGCTCCAAAAATTACGGGCCCCTAGGCACGTGCCTAGGTTGCCTAGACCTTAGTCCGCCCCTGTCTAAATGGACTGATTCTTTAAGTAAAGGGCTATGAAATAAAACGAAAATTGTTAGACTTCTAGTGTTTAAACGGTTCTAGCATACTAGACTCTAAACACGTAATACATGGACCGAATCTTCGAGTAAACGACTATATAGCAAAACTAAATTGTTCTAGAATTTAGTGCTAAATTAAATGTTAGATGTTAGTAGTTCTAGTGCTAATCGTCCTGTGAATTATTGTAATTGATAATATTTCAATGCCCTGAAAGTGCGTAAATTTACCACGACATTAACTCAAAGTGAAATTAGTAAGAGGTACATACAAAAGTACGTTTGCAAAGTTATTTATGTCCGAAGTACGAGTAGGTGAACAGTTAGGCATTTTTGATCGATGGTCGCTACGTAACTTTGTAGTACACACAAAAACGATACCGAAAAATTTTGTAAGTAATTATTAAAATACATGCTATGTAATGTATACCACGTGTTAAACATTCAATGGCTGGTTATTAATAAATTTCTCGTAAACAATGACAATATCAGGTTTCATGTTACAGTAAATGAATGACGCCATCGACCAAAAATGGTATATTACGTAAGTGACATACGTCCAGTGGTTGTACCTATATATATATTAATATAATACCCATACACAATAATCTCATGCATATTAAAAATAGGCCAAATGCGAATCTGACTGTCATACTCAGAGTGTTCCTCACTCTTTGAAACTTGTTTAAGTAAAGTGACATAATGAGACACATAAACATCAATATTTTTTTTGACGAATTGGCTCTGAATCTAGGCTGAATTAAAAAAAAGGTTTTTAACTGACTGTTTATTGATGATTATGTACATATGATATCCTCCTCCATCCCGCAGTTGCGCAGCGTGGTGGAGTACGTTCTATACCCCTCGATTGACTATAGTCCTGTTTGGAATGTATATAGATTGATGTTGCTGCTCCACATATTGTCTACGGCCTAGACAGTCTCACGTAGATATGATAGCCAATCGATATAACCTAGAGTTGTAATAGAGTCTCCGTTATACTCGATACATTATGTGATATTGTTTGCGTTAGTGTTTTTCAATTAATGGTACAGGTACTCTCGGAGATAAACAAAGTTGTACTAAGACGTAGGTTCGACTATCTCTTGACTACGGTATAAGATAATCAATAAAAATAAATACACACAAACTGGGGCGCCGACTCCGTGGGTGCTGGGGGCTCGAGCACCCACGAGAAATAAATAGTGGGTGCCGAGCACCCCTGAGAATAGACATCAAGAAACAGATCAGTAATCGCCTCTTAGGGATGGGCGTTTTTCATTACTCGACAACCCGTTTAGTGCAGTGGTTTAGAACGCCGGTTGAGACGCAAGGATCGCAGGTTCGATTCCCGCACCAACACAAATGTTTATCGAAGAAACAGATATTTGTGTTGGGTCTGGGTGTTTGTGGGTTTCACACTTTTTCGAGTCATCTAATGAGCATGAGCACCCATGAGGTTTTCTAAAAGCCGGCGCCCCTGCACACAAACCAACAACGCGTACCACTTCAAGAGCTCAAACTCCCGCATCCTTGTACGCGAGTTTCAGCTCTTCCTTGAAGAGACACGCAGGAAAAAAACATTGGTACCTAATCATGTCGTACAAAATATCCTGTCTATGTATGTTATGTATTAACGGGACAGGAGTCCACCAGATATTCCCACCACAGTGTCTGCTGTGTAGCCAGAATTAACAGCGGTGACCACCAAAAAGGCAATTAACAATGAAGTCCATTGCAGTCCCGGGGGTAAGACTACGGCTGCCTTGGAACTCACAACGAATTTAATCAGAAGAAATTAGTAGGAGTAAGAAGGTTTTGGAATTAGACTTCCCCTCTTAGCAATGGGAGATATACATTTATAAGTTTAAAAACTAGAAGATAATAAACATCGCAGGTTACAAAACTACTCTAAAAATCAATGTCAGCCTGTGTATCACTAGACTCGAACACCGCTCCATCGATCGCGCCCTTTATGGGTTACTAGACTAGCGACCCGCGCCCCATCTTTGCACAGGTATAATTATACATCTAGGTAAACTTTCTTTGTGAATTGGTATATTGATGAAAACTGCTAAATATCTACATAAATAATTTGAGATTAACGCGTACATGCAAGCACATAAACGCTGTGGGAAACTTTATAAATAAAAATCAAAAATGGATATTGACGTACAATGATCGATTATTCTTATACTTTGACGCCTTTGAGCAACCATTATGAAAGTAAATCAATAATAAGACGCATCTCTATATCCATGGACGCTTACAACACCATAGGCATCATTCACTTCCTGCCTTTTTTTAAAGGATGATGTAGTCTCCTGAGAAAACCTTGACAGTGAGTTCATTTCATAAACTGAGATTTCCAAGTAGAAAACCCCTATGGAACCGCGGTACGCATTTTGGTGCGATTTTCATCTTCATGAATTACCTCCCTATGTCGAGTGGTGCAATATAGAAAGAGGCCGTGGGCATCATATCAAACAACTCCTCTGAACACAGCCCATTGTTTAATCGGTAAAATACCCAAAGAGAGAGATTGTGTCTACGGTAACTTCACCGTCACATAAAGCGGGTCGTATGCTTATTGGCACCTGTTATAATATAAATACTGCTACACCACATCCACATATTATTATTATGAAATAAGTACTAATGTAAAATTTAATAAATTACCCAATAGCATCATGCAATCCTATAACAACAACAATCTACAGCCACAATACACTATAAATAAACTTTAATTGAAATTGCTCATAAAAATTAAGTTTAATTGCATGTGCAGGCTTAAGCGCCAGTCACGCGGCTTTGGCTAGACAGTGAAATTTAAATAAATTGCTGTTACGTATGAAAACGATAGTGAATTGTGAACATGCAACATTTTTTCGAAGAAATCCACAATAGTTATTTAGAATCGGGCATGCCGTACCAAGATGTTTTTTGAAAGTTGATAGCTAGATTCTCTTATTGACACTCATAAATTGTATTGCCTGCAAACTATATTCATCATAAATATTACAGACTGCTGCTATCTAGTTCCAAACTAAGCAAATCTTGTACTAACTGAAAAAACTCATTTTTTTGTAGATAACTGAAAAAACAAAATTTTTGTAAATACATACAGACATATTCACACACAAATGTTTGTCTTGTGCAGAGATCGAACCCGCGACCTCGGAGTCAATGCAGCCATTCGTCCACCGGGCTCGTCAAATGTCATAGTTTATTCATAATTTCTAAGCATAAACCTTATAAAGTCTCGTTCTAAGCAGCACAATGTTTTCAACAAAATAGTATTTATATTTCTTATCAACTTTGACATAAATTGTGCAAATAGCGTTGGTTTTCTATTATGTAAGATTCTGTCGTGATGATTAAAATGGCTTAATGACAATTTAAATAGTAGGTAGTTTGTGCATAGCAAACACTGCCGGTTTTGCGATTGATTATCACATAGCAGTTGATGTCATGACTATGCAGTTACAAGGTCACTGTCAACAAAATGAGCTCATCGATATTAAGAGTAGATGGACATTGGCAATGTAATTTGTGATCAATTGTTAGTCTACGTATGTATGTCAAATCAATATGTGCATTGAAGCATTGAAGCTAGGATTACCCAGGCAGGCCACAGTTGTATGACTAGAAATATTCTCACGATCGGGAATGGCATGCTAACGCATAAAAGAGTGGTAGGTATAAATACAAAGCAGTTTTACCCGTCTACGGCTAACAAAAGGAAGAGTTATGATTTTAACAGTCTATGTATGTTTGTATGTGCTCGTCTGCGTATGCGGCTAAACTATTCATTTTCGATTTTTTTTGTGTTTATATTCGTACTCGGTTTTATAGTTTTTTAAACATTTTCTTATTGTGTAAACGAAAAGGAACGTATTTGAAATATACAGATGCCTTTTTAGGCATCTGTATATTTCAAATACGTTCCTTTTTAGGCATCTGTATATTTCAAATACGTTCTTTCAGAAGCGAAATGATCAATAATTGTTAATAACAAAATCATGTTTTGATATTACGAGTTTTACTATCTATACTTATATCAGGACACTACCGCATGTGGTTCTTCAAAAATAAAAACGGTAATTTAAAAAACTAAAAAACCCGATTGCTTTTCTGTGTAATTTGGAAATGAAAAACCCCGAAAACAAGAAAACATGTAGCAGTCGGGACCCTACATGTGCTCTAAATTCACTAAGCCTCCATTTCTAGAATGGGTTATGTTTTTTAATTTTACTTATTTTGATATAAGTAAGCAATGTTGCTCTCACAGTAAATAAATACATATCTGACACCCTTCGAGCTAAAATCCATCGAGCCGTCCAGACTGCGGCACGCATTTGCATTTGAACTTGGCGCCAAAAATCCGCCATTTTTTATTTTTTTTATTTTGACGTACATAACAACACCTCTCAAGCCAAAATCCATCCAGCCGTTCGGGCTGCAGAGCGTACCAAACAATTATACATACATACCTTCATACTCTCGAAAATCATCTCAACCCTCCTTCTGTCGCAGTCGGGTAAAAAAGGTTGAACACAAAAATTATATATATGAGATTGAATCTCCATAATTGTATTTGTAAAGACCAGCCTGCTAGATGTAATATTATACAAGTTAAGTTAATTAAAAAAATAAAAAAACCCGACTGCACCACACAAGGAAAGCCGCAGGCAAAAACTAATATATCGAATATATATTTGAAATCAGGTCGTCGAGACCTTTATTTTGATACCAATGGCGATATATTTGGAAGAAAAAAAAATTTACTCTAACGATAGTTTTGCGGCTCACAGCCGCCATATTTATTTTTTTAAATATTGGATATAGCCTATGTCACTCGCATGATTAAGACGAATCTAACGACACCTGTTATGTTGAAATCTGTCAAACGGTTTAGGCTGTAGAGTTTGCCAAACAATTATACATACATACATACGTACATACATACATACTCCCGAAAAATAAAACCCTCCTTCTGTCGCAGTCGGGTAAAAAGGGCGTGAAGACGTTTTTACTTTTTACAGGGTCGGATACCCCTGGAGTTACAGGCTACGGTAATTGCTTTCCATCAGGCACGCCGTATGCTTGTTTGCTACTTTGGTGGTATAAAAAAATATATATTAACATTACAAGATTCACTTTGCCACTAAATTGAATCATGTAATAAAAGTTAAGGCTATTATAAGAAGCCTTACATTTGTGCTCATTGGCGCGAGTGAATCAATTTGGTAGAACTGTGATTGAACCGTTATCTATGTAGATTAGGTGAGGTTGGGTTCAAAACTTGGTCAAAATTAAAATTTATTTGTTTTTCGTTTTACTTGGGTAAGTATAAAAATTTTGTTGATACTAAAATGAATCCAGGAAGGAAGGAGTTGGCAGCGAAGGTGGTGGTGCTTGAGCGATATTTAATATTGCGAGCGTTAATATGGCTACTGGGCTACGGTAACCGCTTCACCTCAGGCTGGTCATATGCTTGTCTGCTACTCGACATAGAGTATAAAAAAAGAGTTCAATTGAACCATTCAAATAATAATACATACTCTTATAATGTTATTGAAATAAATATTGTGATAACAATTTAGAAATACCTATAAGGATATCCAAAATATGTTACTAAGTACTCTGACTTTCATAACTATTAAGGTGACTTTAGATTACGATGTCTAAAGTCAAACTACAACGTGACATGGACGGTCGTCAAGCTATCATTACACAATGCTATCAAAAAATAAACAAAAAGTTTCTGTTTTATCACAAATTTATCTAAAAACTACAAAAAAGAAACTAATATTATTAACACTCACATGACAAATCATAATCAATTAATTAATTAAATTAAACGGGGCATTGTTCGTTGCGATAGAGAGCGTCTGGACATTCGCCCTGATGAAGATTTCCGTATGAGATTGAAACTAGTCGGCTTTCCCGACAAATATACCGCCGAAGCTGAAGCCGATTACCAGCGGATTGTTTAAATGTGAAAATGAAACTAATGCTTAGATTGTTTGTAATTATGTTCAGCTCAGCTGGCAGAAACCCTAGAGTTCTATCTACTAGCTGAAGATATTTGTCAATAACTTTACGTTAAGACCAATTTATCAAATCAAAAAATCCCCTATTTAATTTATTTATTTAATTGACTAGAAAGACACTAACTAAACTGATATCATATCAGCGTACGGGTAAACCAAAGTATAAATTAATTACGTTTAAATTATCAACGCACCGGGTTAAACCAATGTATTTGTTAAGTTTTCATTAATACGATACCTACCCTTAATATCACTACATGTTGCTTACTTGAAATATGGCGATAAGTGGATTAGGGATTGTACTATACACACGATATCCATACTAATTATCTCTAGAGTTAGACGTTCGTTCGTTTGCCGTGGGCCGAGCCTCAAGTCGCAATTTCATTTTCCAAAAAGAAAAAAATACTCTGAACATTTTAATTGTACCTAAGATATATTTACATACATCATCTATTTATCCGTATATTATATTCCAAAAAAATGTTTTTCGTCCTAACTTTGGAGACTTTTCCTCGCTCACTTAGTCAAATATGTTTGTGTTATTATGTATGTATATTTTAACTTGACGAAACGATAACAAATCTGCTGGTTATTCGTAAAACGTTATTTTAAACAAGTAAAACAAATATTTTCTGAGCATGCCACATAATATTGCCTGATGTACCACACGTGGGTTTGTTGTCAGGGTGGTCCCCTAAAACCCGGAATTACTCGAAAGACATTAATAGGGTGAGGAAATGACGGATAAAATAGCCCATATTTAACTGGGGTTAAAACTCGGCAAATGACACCTTTTAAACTCTGTCATTTCCTCACCTATCAGCCACCCTATCATAAAATTGATGTGTAAATTAATGTGAACTATCTATGAGTTTTATTGCAGAAAAAAGTGTATGTGTTCATATTTTTAACCAATTCACCGTATTGTAATTTTTTTAACCCATTGTTTAAAGGAACTATGTCCAACCTTGCCCGTTAGTTTAGATCTCCATGTTAAACTCTAATCTAAGATTACATACATTACAAGTGTTATAATAAGCGTACATGTAGATAATACTAATATGTATATTATAGCTACAACTACTTACATAGATACATGCAGTGGATACATAAAATGAGACATTTATAGTACACCGATACTTGTGGAATTTTACCTCTCTGAAGACTTGGTTACTCCTCCGGAAGAAACAGATTCGAAATTGTAAGACATGCAAAAAGCAATATTTTTTGTTAGTTTTATTAGATCAATCAATTGTTCGGAATTTTATTTAGTTATGTAGGATCAGTAAAATTGGAAGAAGATTACTATATGGTTTTGGTAATGTACCTAGGCATTGTTTATAATAAGTGAATGGGTAGCTAATCAATAATATTAGAGACGGCAATTTAAATTTGCTGCGTACCCAAGGGCAAAACAAGCATTCATGTAATATGTGAACTAAATTGCAATTATTTTTTCTAAAATAAGAAATCCAATGATATCAATTTTGAACGATTGTTTCATTGTGCCTCTATAAAATAATAGGTCGGGGAAAAAGTCTTTTCGCATTATAGTATGTATGAACTTGTAATAAAATCTCTTTGGTTATACCATTTGTATCTAGCAGGTTTTGATATCTTTAAAAAGTTTAAATTTTAAAAAAGATAATTCCAAATTCGAATTAGGTAAATGTGTGATTTTCATTTGTTTTTTTTACTGTCAAGATGAGTGAATCTAATGAAGAAATTCGATACATTTTAACATTTTACTACAAAAAAGGTAAATATTCAACGCAAGCTGCGAAAAAAATTTGTGACGTTTATGGACCTAGTGCAGTGTCTGTGAGAGTAGCACAAATTTGGTTTAAGCGTTTTCAATCCGGAAATTTTGATGTCAAAGATGCACGTCGTTCTGGTCGCCCTGTAACGGATAAAATGGATGCCATTTCTGAAAAAGTGGAGCAAGATCGGCATATCAGTAGTTACGACGTAGCTGAAGAACTAGGAATTGACCACAAAACTGTTTTGGCGCATAAAAAGGTCGTGGTCAAAGGCCGGCCAGGCTTCACAGACTCTGGCGAAACCCGGGTTAACCCGCAACAAGGTGATTCTGTGTGTATGGTGGGATTGGAAGGGACGATATTCATTATGAGCTGTTACCGCCAGGCAGGACTATCGATTCTGAACTCTACTGTGAACAACTGATGAGATTAAAGCAAAAAGTTGAAAGAAAGCGGCCGGAATTAATTAATAGAAGGGGTGTGATTTTTCATCATGATAACGCTAGACCTCACACATCTTTAGCCACTCAGCAAGAATTAAGAGAGTTTGACTGGGAGGTGTTAATGCATCCGCCGTATAGTCCTGACCTTGCACCTTCTGATTTCCACCTGTTTCGGTCTCTTAAGAATTCTTTAGGCAATGTCAGGTTAACATCACGAGAAGACTGCCAAAACCACTTGGCGCGGTTTTTTGAACAGAAGTCCCAAAATTTCTATAGTAATGGGATCATGTCTCTACCTACAAGATGGCAAAAGGTTATCGAACGTAATGGCACCTACATACTTTAGTTAAATGTAAATAAACTTTATTAAAAAATGTTTTGAATTTTCATATAAAATACGAAAAGACTTTTTCCCCAACCTAATACATAATTCTCTACTAGGTAGGTAAATAATAAAGCATAAATAAGACAAAATATACAAAATAGAATATTACAAAACATATTTCAGTGCTCTCTGTGATAAATAAATAATATTGTGAAATAAAAATCGTACATTATATTTTCCTCGTAAAGTACGATGTAAAATAAATAATGTTTGAATAGAGTATCTTATATGTATATATTGTATGCAAACATAACGTTGTGTGACGTCAATGTACGTCACGTAACCACTTGTTAATTAAATAACTTTGTGTGCTTTTCAATTTCCTATCCTTTGTTAACGGGTGTTCGTTCAGACCAAATATGAACGCCCGATTACGAGTTTGACTATGATCAACCCACACTGTCATAATTGTTGGTCACCGACATATATGACAAGAGTATGGGCGGACCAGTCGTCAAGAGCCCACACTTGAATAATTGAACAAGAAACTAAAAATATTTGGTGACGACATTCAAAAACATATTTGTTCTCCGTCCTATTGAAATTGATTTATTTGACGGACGTGTTAACAGCGAGTTAATCGTACAAATTAACTTGCCTGCCGCTCAGTTTGTTATTCCAAACAGGTAAATAGGTACTGCTGATTCTGGGTTATAACGAGCATTGCGTCACTTCTTGTAGCTGAAACAACATCGACTCACTCCAACTGGGTCATGTATTCATGCCACAAACATAACTTCAGCGTGTTAACGCTGGCTTTACTTATATTCGCTCGCCAAACGTGATAAAACAATCATTAAACTTGTTTTACCGAAGGCTTGCCAACGATGTTTTTGATGATGCACTCTGTAATGTTTACCTACTGCCTATAGGTAATTACGCGAAAAACAATAGAGTATTCTGTCGGAAATGACATCACTCATCAAGGCATAGGGCAGTGGGCAACAAATTCACGTACATTGCGTAACAAGCACACGTTACCCTTGTGTTTACAATTTTACGCATTCCTGCGTTTTAGCAACAAAATGTTCTCGCTCACAGCCGGCGCTGCTGGCGCTATTTCTATTTATGACATCATCCCGCGTCGGGCTTACGTATCGCTGCACGCTTTAAATGGACGGTCTGAGATGTCTGCAGTTGATGCCGTTCCGCGGAATGATCCCGAATAATGCCTTTTGAATTAAACTTTCGTGGTGCCTTCACTGAGGCCGCCCGAGGTTGGAGACTGTCTTGCGAAACCCCAACCTCATTAATTCAAGATTCCCTTTTAGGCAAACAGGGCCGGCAACGTAACTGTTGCGGCCGGAATAATAATGCATCTTATACATATAAGCAGATAAGACTATAGCCGGCGACCCCGGTTTGTACACCCACTTGATTTTTTATTTTCTAAAGTGCGGATACCGCCTACATTTCAAGGTGTTCACATTTCAAGTTTCTTAATCAAGATTAAAATGTCACTATGTGTATCCGTCGTCTATGTAAGTATATTACTCGTAAACTTCGAGAAGGTAAATGTTATTAAAAGCAAGCATTATTAAAATATTAGGTACTAAGTATGGAATGTTTCGTTTAAATTATTCTTAAAATTAAAAGTTAAAATAAAATGAGTTGATATCTACCTAGTTGTGCTCTTGAAGAAATTGTTGCTTTCTCTGTTCATTAGTTCTGATCTGAATTTGCTCATCTCTTCTTCCATCTTCCTCATTTCGGCGTCGAATCTTTCCCTGATGCTGGAAAACTCGGTATCGATGACAGAAAAGTCGCCTAATTTGATGGGGATATTTCTCTTGAGACCACTGTCAGCCATTTTCACGTGCGCAAGGTGAGAAAACTGTCGTAAATACTAAACAAACACTGGCGGAGTTGTTTCTTGTGTAAACACAGTTCACAGTGTCGGTACACTCTCGGCGGTAGACAAGGCAGCACTGATCATTAGTCGTCGACTCGGCGCCAGGGGGCTTGCGCACAGTTTTAAATAGCCTCGCGTTCGAACGCTGCCACAGACTCGCTCGGCGTCACTCGGCTCTCGGCCCACACTTTGCTTCTCGCTCATTCCAGTCTGCCTACTATCCACATGGCGAGATCTCCGCCAGAACACCGATCCGAGAGTTGGTGGTTACCATTACGTAGTTAATTGATGAATCATTTCAACTGGATCTGTCTTTTCTGCATATGGCAATCGACTCCATTCTAAGCGTTATTCATTGTGTTATTTTTGTTGGCTGTCGTACTCATTCGTCATTGCGAGATGACGGGTTAGAGTATTTCAATGCGAAAACATTTGCTGGTATTTTTTTATACTGTGATCTGTGCCAGTGCAGTAAAATCTCATGAGTGAAATAACGACTAGAGAAAACAGAGATGGTCACCTTGGCCTTGTGACGACATTGTAAAACGTCAACTGCGGAAACGTCGCACTATTATCTAACAACTCGTCGTGAATTTAGCTCATACTTAAAAAAACAAGAATAATTTGTAATGAAAACAAAAATGCGTCTAGACATATGTAAAAATATTAAGTAAGTAGCTAGCTAGTAACAAAAGTTGGCAAAATTTCTCCAAGTGTCAACAATATTTATTTATTTTATTTGTTTATTTTGTAGATAGAACTTCAGGAACTCTGTCATCTAAGCTAAACATGGCTACCACAAATCTAAACCAAACGGAATTTAGATTTTTGCATTTTAAAAATCTTACGAGAATCTTACAAGCATTTGTGTTACTGTTTACTCCTCAATAGTTTAGGTTTCGGTAAAATCTTGATACTGTGACTCATTGGTGTGATATGCATCAACACCAAAAAATCTACATGTGGTCGCTGTGATCAGAAATTGACCACAATACCCAATTTAAATAACTAAAGACGTATTACTCATTGTTTTAGCCGAGCTTACAGTTAATTAGTTGATATTCGCAGAATATTTCGTGTCATTGTTATTTACCCAGGGTAGTATTAAATTCTAGAATTAGTCTATGACGATTCTTAAAACACTCTTTAAAAAAATGTTTCGTTATGTACTTACGGTCAGACTTTTCTTGTTCTATTTGCGAAGCTGCTAATAGTAATCCTGTGTCATATATTTTCGTGTCGGACGTGAATCCGTCAATACAGCGGCTAATCAGTAGAAAATAAATAGGCTTTCTTGAGTGAGATGTATAAACATTAAACAATACATAGGAGACGAGTCTGGTGATCGAATGGTTAGCTATGGCCACTTTGACTCAGAGGGTTCTATTCCCGCATAAGACTTTGTGTCTGTTTGTCGTCGTCTGAGTGTTTTCTATGTATGTATGTATTTACAAAAAAAAATATATATATAATATCAGTTATCAAGTACCCACAGTACCTACAAGTTTTGCTTAGTTTGGGACTAGATAGCAGTGTGTAATTTGTCCAGGAAAATTTATTTTTAATTTTTAAACATTGTACCGATATTACAACAGTATCACTGTAAAATGATTCGCCTCAAGCTTTCACTCAAACTGTAATGCAATGTATAAACTAGGTATAGCTTAGGATTAAAGATATTAGTCGTACTGTTACTTTAGTTCACGATCGGGTTTATTCTTGGATAACCCACACGTTTCTGGTTCATAATAGGCGATAACGTAAACATCGTATATTCTTAGGTAGTCAGTTCCATCAGGAAGCTTTTACCACGACATTTGTTACTGTCGAACGAGCTTTCGACGCAGGAAATAGTATAATGCTGGAAGCGGATATGCTAAAAGGTTTTAATGGTATACGGTTAATTGGTTGGTAAGTATCGAATTTCAAGATTTATTATCCATCAAGTCGTCACCATAATATTACAAAGTTTTTGGAACTCTAATTGGATCACTTTGTCATTTTAATTTATATTTTTATACTAGCTGCAAAACAAATACCGCCCCTGCCTCATTATCTCCAAAGTTTACAAAAAAATCTGAAATAATTTATAGTGATAGTGGTAGACGTAAATATTACAATAAAAATATAGCAGTATCAGTAGCTGCGATGATGATGATGATGATGTATACCTATGGATAGAATATTCATAAAACACAGAATCCTACAGTTTTTAGAAAATTAAAGAAAACCGGCGTTTTGGACACATTCTATTTCAGCAACTCACTCAACCTCACTTGCACCTGGTGCACCCTGCTAACTGACAAACGAGGCTCTGGCGAAAGGAGAGGTAGGGCATAGCGTATTTTTTAAGCTGCCCAACTGGAAAGGCGGAGATATCGCCTCACAGAATACCGCAGCCAAATAACAATTCCCTTGAGGATTGTTGTTTTCCTGCGGGTGAGTGAGGTCACCAGAAAGAAACGAAGGAGCACAGGTTGGCAACGGATCGGCGATCGCTTGGTGTTGCTGATCGGCATAGGCGGTGGTGATTGCTTTCAATCAGGTGATCCACATGCTCGTTTACGAAATATGATTTTTTTTCATAAATGATAGGGGTATCATTTATGAAAAAAAAATCATATTTCAGTAACTACAGTTTATAATAGTAAGGCATAAAAATGATAAAACATTTTATACATGTGGATTCTTCGTGTATAGAATAATATGCGAGTACTTTTTACTAGTGTGGCGATATTTATACAGAGACGGCCTTATGAGTTTTGTGTTATATAAGTGTAGTCACAATTTTGAACTTCTTAGTTACTGGACCGATCTTTCAAAATTGTTATCTGATCAGTTTTATTTCATAAATATCAGTAAAGTAAAACATTAAATATTTTTAGGTTATTTTTCAGAGTTCTTATAAGCCCTCGATTAGTGAGTCCAACTTGCACTTGCCCGATATTTAAATTTCTTTCTATTTCTCTGATTAGTTACAATTACCCTAATAGGAAAGGCAGAGGCCAGAGGCGTAAGAAAAGTATGACATCTTAAGCATGAAAAACTGGATCCTTTATCTTTAGTATTTATTATTACTTTATCATTAGTTTAAACATCGGATGAAATCTAAATATTCGTTTGGGAAAACAGTGCAATTAGGTACGATACAGTCACAGGATCATAATTTTTGAGGAAATAACAAATTGTTTGTAAGAAGACCTGTTCAAAACGTGCAAACATTTGCACGGGCATAATCTTGGATTTTACGCGTAATAAACTCACATGAATTCCGTCACTTGATTGCGCGTGAAAAATAGACCTTCAACTCATTCAGCGCATCCTAAAATATAATAAGCCAGGCAGTACTTATCTCGGCCACAGTGTGGTATCACATAGGAAGCAAATCAGTTTAATGCCGTAAGATCGAAACTTTAGTTTGTTTTTTTTGTTTGGTGGTTAGTCTAACTAATCCCTTATTAAAGAGTGCTCAAGTAATCTGTTTGCTGGCGAAAGGCGAGTAAGATCTACTGCCAATCCGCTTGAGTATCTAGATGGTTTACAGCCCCCTTACCACCATCTTTTATTACGATTCAATAACTGAATAGAATGGTTATTCATACCAATGAATAAGCGACTCTATTCCATTTAAAATAGAGTCACTTATTCTATTCAGTTATTGAATCGCAATAAGAGGTGGTGGTAAGGGAGCAGAGCGCGAAAGCGGGGCGGATAAAGCAACTTGTCTGTTTGGTTTATTTAGCGAGAACAAAATAAAACAATTCTTGGTTATAAAATGTAACATCTACGACATCAAAACAGATCTAAATGCGATACTACACGAGTTCTGATTATACGCAACCTTCAACAATCTTACCTATATAGATAAGGCATTGTGAAACTTTTTGAAAGTTTGAAAGTGCATCACTTTGGCGCCTGGTGGTGTCATCGCGTTATGTAGCCATCCGGAATAAAGCCTCTGTTTTGGCGCGAATGCAATGCGGGGCGGTATTAAGGGGACGGTAGTAGCCAATGTCGATTTTTCGTAAGGTAATCAATATATATATTTTTTATTTTTGTAGGTATTTTAGAATAACAAGTTTTAACCGATTGAAGTGATTTTTTAAAATCCCTGAGATTTTCAATAATGATCAAAGATTGGTCTAGCACCACACATTCAGTTGTTACGTGATTAGTGAATTACTGTTTATCGGATGCCGCGGAATAAATGTGTTCAATTCAGACACTATATAGCGAGCCATCGAAATATTTTATAATTATAATGCAGGTATTTTGGGATGTAAGTGGTTCATCAACATCTTTGAACCAAAGCCAACTTCACCTGCACGTGGTGCACCCTGCTAACTGACAAACGAAGCTCTGGCTAAAGAGGTCGGGAGCGTAATTGAAAGCTACCCGACTGGGGAATGTACCTCCACCTCACAGATTACCGCAGCCAAATAACAATTCCCTTGAGGGTTGTTGTGTTCCTGCGAGTGAGTGAGATCACCAGAAAGGAAAGAGATGCTGAATTGGCAGCGGAGGTGGCGACGCGCGAGCGATATTTTATGTTGCGAGTGTTAATATAACTACGGTAACCGCTTCACATCAGGCGGTATGCTTGTTCGCTACCGTATGACGTAGTATAAAATAAATAGCAGGAATGAACCGGCCGAGTGATGTGAAGCAGTGTAATCGTAACAACTTTTTTTTTTATGGGCGCATTATAATATATTCTGTACGAAGATCCATAGTTTAATAGTCTACATTCATATGTCAAACCTTCAATATATCTTTTGTGAACCGGAAGGGCAATTGCAGCAACACGGCTTGTGTGTCGTATAAAAATGTTGTACTGTAGCCAAAGACAGACACACACGTCCTGATGTGTATTATATTATATATTTATTATTATTAGTGTGTTGTTATATTAGTCTGTCATATACTGATATCATGATAGAAATTATTACCCGACTGCCAGGAGGGTTATGTGTTTAGCGCGTATCTTGTATGTATGTAATATTCTTTATTACCTTGTATCTCTAGAACCGTTGAATGGATTTTCATATTTGAGGTATCGTTAGATTTGTCTTAATAGCCCGAGTGTTCTTAGGTAGGTGAAATATAAAAAAAAACAATATAGCGGCTGTTTGAAGCCATAATGTGAGGAAATAAAAATAAATCTACCAGGCATATTAAGTGGGGTATCAAAATGAAGGATTTTAAACACTGATTCTAAGTATGTACATAACTTGCATTTTTAATATTAAATGGAACGATAAATAAAAAAAGAATTAAATATTTTTTTCTACCAAGCATATCGAGTGGGGTATCAAAATGAAGGATTTTAATCTCTGATTCTAATAAATATATTGATTCTAAATATATGTTTTTTTATATATAACTTGTAGTTTGAATTCTAAATAGAACGATAATAAAAAAAATGAATAACGTACTCAAAGTGACATAAAAATCATAACTTTCATTTTTAAAACTGAGAAACACTCCTTTTTCAAAGTTGGTTAATAAATTAGACCGAGCAGTTGTAGATTTAAGTAAAAACTTATTTGCAAAAGGTCAAGCCTACGTTGCTTTGAGTAGAGTAAAGACTCTCTCCGGACTTGCTATCAGTTCTCTTGACGCTAAAAAATTGCTAAATCAACCACATGACATAAACTCATTTAAGGAATTAATCCGGTTACGTAATCTTTCTTAACTAAAAAGACATAAATAAAATAATAATTTAAAAAACAAAAAACCCGCCTGCATGGATAACTGCAATTAAAAATCAACTGAAAAGACTGAAACAAGATAAAAATTCAATGATAAGGTATTTAAAAAAGCAATGATTAGGTAGGTACTTAAAACTAGAAACGTAAATTGAAACACTACAAAACCTATGTACCTACGTATTGTACACTTAGAAATATCAGCACGGTAGTCTTTCAATTTTTTGCAACAGTATAAACAGAATTGCAGTCGGAGGCATGCGCAAAGAGATAATAATTTATCATATAGAAGCACTTAATTTCATGCCTCCGACTGCAATTCTGTTTATACTGTTGCAAAAAAATGAAAGACTACCGTGCTGATATTTCTAAGTGTACAATACGTAGGTACATAGGTTTTGTAGTGTTTCAATTTACGTTTCTAGTTTTAAGTACCTACCTAATCATTGCTTTTTTAAATACCTTATCATTGAATTTTTATCTTGTTTCAGTCTTTTCAGTTGATTTTTAATTGCAGTTATCCATGCAGGCGGGTTTTTTGTTTTTTAAATTATTATTTTATTTTTATAAGTGGAGCTGTTTAACATTTTTTAATTTAAAATATAAATTTCACTCCTCATCACATCGCGTAAGAATGAGACCTCGCATTCTTGAATTCTAATTCACACGCTACGTTATTGCAGTCACGTCGAGAATGTGCGCAATATTAATTGAACTAAGTGCTTTATAATATAATATAGGGTAAAGGCACTGGTTACCTACATACTTGGTTTATATAGACACCTATAGTAATATAAATATAAATGTAATATAAATGTTAATAACATGCATCACACACTCATTTATGTAAGTATTTATATTGTAGTCTAAACTATAATCATCATCATTATCTGTTTGTATCGACCTGCTGAAAATAGGTACAGTTTTACTCTTCGTAGAGAAGTATTTATTGTGATTATTATCTGGCAAGCATTGAAACCGTATACCATATGTGACCCTTCGCATTCTGTATCTCTCCACCTCCACCTCCATCATCCACGCAGACCTCGGGTCTACCCTAGATAGGCCTTACCTTCCCCTATCTGCCTAATAAATATTTCTGGACTATTTACACGTGCCATCTAGTCCCAGATAAAGCGCAAAGCTTGTACTATGTCTTAAGGTTAGGTAAAATCATTTTCTGCTAAAAAAAAAAACTAGTAGCCAAGTTCGGTCGTCCTGGTATCGGTGGTCCTGGTTATTATATTATACAAGGTGTTGGAGAGATAACGACAATACTCATGCACACGAAAGTGATCTATTTGATAGTGGTTTTGACAAAACTTCAATATTAATTTTCCTGAATATTGCTAACTGAGATTAAGACTGAAGGCTTCTATTAATTTTGAAAACGAAAATAGATTATCTAAATGTATAAGATGGTACCGGTGGTAGGTAGGCGACCTATTCGGCCCACTCTACGTGTGCCTTATTTCGGCACTGCCCAGGTCTCAGATCTTGATTTTAACTAGACAAAAAATTAGTCGTTAATTTGTCGAAATTTGTCGCCCAAAGCAAAAAATTTGTCGGTCTCCCGTTAAAGAGTTATAAGGGTTTTTTTGTGGCAGTGCCGAAATAAGCTTATTTCGGCACTGCCCACTCGGGATCTATTGAACTACAAAACATAGCGAAGATATGATTTTCCCCAGAATTAGTCGTCAATTTGTCGAATTCAGACACCAAGTATCAGAATTAGTCGACCTCCCGTTAAAAAGTTATAAGTATTTTTTTGTGGCAGTGCCGAAATAAGCCTTATTTCGGCACTGCCCAAAAAATCTACACCACCTAGCGAAAATCTGATTTCACCCAGATGTTGCCTTGAATTTGTCGAAATTTGTCGGATATAAAACACAACTGGTCGATGTGTAATTAAAAAGTTACACGCATTTTAATAATTCTCATAATAAGTATAGTCCGAGATCTTGCATCAAAATTATATCATGCACAAAATGCAACAGTAAACGTTTTATTTCCTTCCTTTTTCAGAGTCTGGCAAAGTTTGTCAATGCATGCAACTGTTTTCGGATCTACGAATGCTTTAGGTGTTCTTTAGCACTACATTAGTTGCTTTTTACGATAGCCATATGTGAATGGGGTGGTGTTATTCTACTCTGCCTACGTTAGGCTCTCTGACTACAACGTGAATTATTAAAATGCGTGTAACTTTTTAATTACGCATCGAGCAGTTGTGTTTTATTTCCGACAAATTTCGACAAATTCAAGGCAACATCTGGGTGAAATCAGATTTTCGCTAGGTGGTGTAGTTTTTTTGGGCAGTGCCGAAATAAGGCTTATTTCGGCACTGCCACAAATAAATACTTATAACTATTTAACGGGAGGTAGACTAATTCTGATACTTGGTGTATGAATTCGACAAATTGACGACTAATTCTGGGGATAATCATATCTTAGCTATGTTTTGTAGTTTAATAGATCCCAAGTGGGCTGTGCCGAAATAAGCTTATTTCGGCACTGCCACAAAAAAAAACCTTATAACTCTTTAACGGGAGACCGACAAATTTTTTGCTTTGGGCGACAAATTTCGACAAATTAACGACTAATTTTTTGTCTAGTTAAAATCAAGATCTGAGACCTGGGCAGTGCCGAAATAAGGCACACCCACTCTACCTAATTTATTGGTGAAGTAAAGTTACTCTTGTGTCGCCGAAAAGTCACTCTTGGAAATGGCTCTAAAACCACTGACCGAAGAACTCGACATACTTGAGGTTTGTGTCGAAAAAAAAATAGATCCTTGAGGAATGATCATCAAATATATTTTCCATTGAAATCAATAGAAAAGATACACTTAGCGAATCTATTCGCTCCACTCAACCTCGATTTCGGCCCCGTGGGCTAGAATCCGGCCTAGTTAAAAAATTAAATTGATAAAATGTTTTTTTATAGACAACTTTAAATTCCCAATACGTATTGTATTTCGTTTACTTGATAGGATAAATCACGATGAAGGTGACGTGACCGCGGTCATTTTAGCTGCACCACGGAACTGTCCGGGTAGGAATGTTGATGAAAGCGATAAACTTTGAGGTCGTTCACTTCCCGCCATGATGGGAAGCAGGATGGCTTACAATGAAAATGAGATAAGCAACACCTACTCTACTTTTTATATTCGTTGCGTATAAAAACAGTCATTGACAGTTTTTAAATTTTAGATAAGAATTCTAAACAGACATTCACGACACGTTGATGAAATTTTAATAGGAGCTGCTCACGGGTGAATGACCAGTGCTAATAAGGAATCGGACGTGTAGTGACGTAACGAAATCTACATTTAAAATCTTTTGAAAACTTCCTAATGTGTTTGGTCTTACATGGGCTTAGCATTATTTATTGGATAAGAAAGATTTTATTGATCACTTCAAAAATATTCTATATAAAAGTGTTACTTGTTGGTATTATATTAAGAATAGATTATTCTGAATTTGTCAATTCCCTTGTACTTATTTATAAAGATTTACTACAATTCAGCATTCTAGCCACAGGCTATGTTTGGTAGAGATATAATTTACGTAGGTTTTCATTCTGTACCTTTTTTAATGGGATGAAATTTAGTTAATAAAGGAAAGTACAAACAAGCTTTAACTTAAAAAAAAATAAAGTGAATAAGTACAACCAAAAATATTATATAGGTACCTATATACACCTAGACTAACAATGATTTACGTAGTTACCTAGATATTTCTCAATATTTTGATGCAATAAAAAATAATAGTTAAAATATTCATTGAGAGTTGAGACCATTCTAATGACTCCAATACCATGCCTATTATATCCATATAAATACCTACCTCTATTGTAAATTAGCTAGGAGTTGGGTATCTGTAGACATGTAGTAATATTTGCATTACGACTATTGCGTGTGTCTATCTCTATACTATACGGTTATTGTAACCGATTTATATCGGGCCAGCTGTACGCTTATTTATCGCACGGTATCGTGTAAAAAATCATTGAAATAGAATAATACCTTATTTTGAATCGATCAAATCTCTGGAAATTGTTAATTTATTCAAGTGTTATTTTGCGAAAGTTAAACTAACAGGTAATTAGATCTACACTACCTACTAACTTCAAACTAACTAACGCTAGTGGACGGGTGCCAATTGGTAATAGTCATCCTAAACTAACTATAGGCGAAAGCATGCAAAGTAGTGTATATCAAATCTATATATATAAAAGAGAAAATCACTCACTCACTCATCACGAAATCTCAGAAACTACAAGTGCTAGGAGTCTCAAATTTTTCAAGAGGGTTCCTTTTAGGACGTAGGCGCTCACTAAGACGGGAATTTGGAAAATTCAAACCCTAAGGGGGTGAAACGGGGGTCCAAAGTTTGTATGGGGAAACAAGATTAGTTGGACTATTTTATCTGAAACTTTACACGAGCACATCTGAAGATAAATGAGTAAACACGTGTTTCAGGATTTTTCAAAATTCAACCCCTAAAGGGGTGAAATGAGGTGCAAACGTCTGAAAATCGTCATGGGTATTGTTTTCATGGTTTATCGGGTCGCTGATTCCGAAAACAACAGCTATTTTTTAATCTACAATAACCGACGTGACACAAGAGCACTCCTGTGGGGGTGCGATGGTGTTGAAATGTCCTAATGTGAATATGGGTGTCGATTCTATGGTTTTCTGAGACGTCAATTACGAAAATGGCATCGATTTAAAAGCGTGGACACGAAATTTCCATCTCGGTATAAAAATCCAAGATTTGGAACACCTGATGCGGTACCATAATGGTTCCGGTAAACTATAAGAAATATAAAAATACCGCCTTAGCAAAAGCTGTTCAACCTGATGAGTATTTTTTGTTGAGCTATAAAAATCCAAGATTTAGAACACCTGATGGAGAACCATAATGGTTCAGCTAAACTATAAGAAATATAAAAATGACGCTTTAGCAAAAGTTGTTCAGTCTAATGAGCATTTTTTGTTGAGGTATAAAAATCCAAGATTTGGAACACCTGATGCAGATCCATAATGGTTCAGCTAAACTAAGAAATATAAAAATGACGCCATAACAAAAGTTGTTCAGCCTGATGAGTATTTTTGTTGAGGCATAAAAATGCAAGAACACCTGATGCAGAACCATAATGGTTCCGGTAAACTATAAGAAATATAAAATTGACGCCTTAGCAAAAGTTGTACAATTTGATCAGCATTTTTTGTTGAGGTATAAAAATCCAAGATTTTGAACACCTGATGCAGAACCACATTTTAATCTGAAAATCGTCATGGGTGTTGTTTTTATGGTTTATCGCGTCGCTGATTACGAAAACAACAACGATTTTAAAATTCAACGTGGCTAACGTGACCATCATCCCGTATTGGGGTTCGATGGGGTTGAAATGTCTGTATATCAATATATGTATCGTTTTTTCTGGTTTTCGGAACGCCAATCCATACTAATATTTTAAATGCGACAGAGTGTCTAGCTGTTACCTCTTCACGCTTAAATAGCAGGACCGATTTAGATGAAATTTGGTTCAAAGATACCTTGAGTTCTGGGAAAGGACATAAGATAGTTTTTGTCCTAGAAATTACTTATTATTGTTGTTTATTTTACCTGTACGCCGGTAGTTCTATGTTCGACTGTATGTATTTTTTTTAATTCAATGATTTCTCCGTCAATTGTACAGCAATTTTAATAATTCTTATTCGTTTGAAAGGGTACACACTCCAGGTGGTCCCATATTAAAATGAATGTTGCTAAGCGCAAAATTCAAGAACGGCTCGACCAATTCTGCTAATTTTTATTTTAATATTTTCGTTAAGGTATAAGGAAGGTTCTTATGGAGAGAAGACATAAAAATTACGAGGAAAAGAATACAACACTTTCTACCCGTGCGAAGCCGGGGCGGGCAGCTAGTTACCTATAAATCTCTTGAAGTTGCTCACATTTTTATTGGTGGGATCTTGGTGAGCGCGGTTGTGCTTCTAAACAAATTTTCATAATTTAATGTAATAATGATATTGATTCATAATAGACTTAGTGTGTAAGTGATCATTACAGTGCTTAATTAGTGGAACCTTTGATTAAAAGTGTTTATGTGAAATAGTGTGACGTTGAGGTCTTTTGTAACGAGATATTTTCTGTAAGTGGTTCATCAACATCTTTGAATCAAAGCCAACTTCACCTGCACGCGGTGCACCCTGCTGACTGACAAACGAAGCTCTGGCGAAAAGAGAGGTAGGGAGCGTAATTGTAAGCTACCTGACTGGGAAATGTACCTCCACCTCACAGAATACCGCAGCCAAATAACAAATCCCTTGAGGGTTGTTGTGTTCCTGCGAGTGAACCAGAAAGGAAGGAGATGCTGCGTTGGCAGCGGGGGTGGCAGCGCGCGAGCGATATTTTATGTTGCGAGCGTTAATATGGCTATGGCAACCGCTTCACATCAGGCGGGCCGTATGCTTGTCTGCCACCTAACGTATCCATACATTTTTTTTATGTTAGGTTAGGTTAGCATCAAGAAGTGTCAATAAGTATTCATTTATATATACCCCGCAATTGCATACGTACTAATAGTAAAACTATTTAATTGTATGAAGTAAAGAAGCGAATCTAAAATTTCTTAAATGACACTAAGTAAAAAAAGGAAACTAGTAGATATGTTTGGATTTTTATTTCTCAAATTACCCAATCAAGCAAACACGGCTCAATGAATTTTATTAAAATTTGGCACATAGACTGTTTTTAACCTAGATTAACACATAGGCTTCTTATCCCGGCAACAAATCCACGCGGGCGAAGTTGAGAGCGGAAGCTAGTGCATAAAACAAAATCGAAGTACGATCGAGGTTCATGATACATTTTGTTTTTTCAAATTAAGTAAGGCAGCACTATCCATACAGAAGCCAAAGTAGTGTATAATTTTAATTTTTTTGTCTGTATGTCTATTGTTTTTGGTCTACATTCCTATCGTAAAAACTAAGCGAATACAGATGTGTTTTTAACCTATACCACAGTATAAGTAATAGTACTACGTACAGTATGGCCACTCTCTGCCGCTCTTTCATGTCGACCTCACCTCCCCTCTGAGACAAATCAGGAACAGTTTGTATGGCGCCGCACGCACACAGGCTCATTCGCGCACTGCACAGACGCCATTATTTACGTAATAGTAAACGACGCGGCATTTGTATGGAGTGGCCGGGGTGTGCCTATACTATTAAAAAACAAGTCTTGTATCGTCGTCAACCCTTAGTCACCACTGCTGTGATACGGATCTCTCCTCAATCGAAGGAATTTAGAGTTTTAGAGACATAAATAAACCCATCCATGGACAGGCTACGGTCGACATTGCCTGAAATTGCGAGCGATATTTTATGTTGCGAGCGTTAATATGGCTATGGCAACCGCTTCACATCAGGCGGGCCGTATGCTTGTCTGCCACCTAACGTATCCATACATTTTTTTTATGTTAGGTTAGGTTAGCATCAAGAAGTGTCAATAAGTATTCATTTATATATACCCCGCAATTGCATACGTACTAATAGTAAAACTATTTAATTGTATGAAGTAAAGAAGCGAATCTAAAATTTCTTAAATGACACTAAGTAAAAAAAGGAAACTAGTAGATATGTTTGGATTTTTATTTCTCAAATTACCCAATCAAGCAAACACGGCTCAATGAATTTTATTAAAATTTGGCACATAGACTGTTTTTAACCTAGATTAACACATAGGCTTCTTATCCCGGCAACAAATCCACGCGGGCGAAGTTGAGAGCGGAAGCTAGTGCATAAAACAAAATCGAAGTACGATCGAGGTTCATGATACATTTTGTTTTTTCAAATTAAGTAAGGCAGCACTATCCATACAGAAGCCAAAGTAGTGTATAATTTTAATTTTTTTGTCTGTATGTCTATTGTTTTTGGTCTACATTCCTATCGTAAAAACTAAGCGAATACAGATGTGTTTTTAACCTATACCACAGTATAAGTAATAGTACTACGTACAGTATGGCCACTCTCTGCCGCTCTTTCATGTCGACCTCACCTCCCCTCTGAGACAAATCAGGAACAGTTTGTATGGCGCCGCACGCACACAGGCTCATTCGCGCACTGCACAGACGCCATTATTTACGTAATAGTAAACGACGCGGCATTTGTATGGAGTGGCCGGGGTGTGCCTATACTATTAAAAAACAAGTCTTGTATCGTCGTCAACCCTTAGTCACCACTGCTGTGATACGGATCTCTCCTCAATCGAAGGAATTTAGAGTTTTAGAGACATAAATAAACCCATCCATGGACAGGCTACGGTCGACATTGCTTTACTTGCTTGTTCGATTAGACTGACGCGCTCAACGACGCCATCGAGCTCCTCAATTCTTGCTATAACGATTTCGATGGAATTAGTAATGTAGGTAGATGTTTATGGAGGCGAAATATTTATCTAACTAGGTTTCATCAATGCAAAAATTTGATTTCTCTTAAAATCGCAGACAAAAGCTCGGCCGATATTCATTAAACGTATTAGCAGATATGTCAGCTACTCGACAGGAGATGACATTACATTATCACTTTATTTACACTATTCTGAGAAAGTAAATGTCTTACAAAAATACAATTTTGGGGTGTAAGTAGTTCATCAACATCTTTGAACCAATGCCAACTTCACCTGCACGCGGTGCACCCTGCTGACTGACAAACGAAGCTCTGGCGAAAAGACAGGTAGGGAGCGTAATTGTAAGCTACCCGACTGGTGAATGTGCCTCCACCTCACAGAATACCGCAGCCAAATAACGGTTCCCTTGAGGGCTGTGGTGTTCCTGCGAGTGAATGAGGTCACCAGAAAGGAAGGAGATGCTGCGGTGGCAGCGGGGGTGGCGGCGCGCGAGCGATATTTTATGTTGCGAGCGTTAATATGGCTACGGTAACCGCTTCAAATCAGGCGGGCCGTATGCTTGTCTGCCACCCGACGTAGTATAAAAAAAAACACCGAACTTTGCTCACTCATCCAAGTACCAATAGTAAAAAAAAACATGAATAATATCTATTATATTGTAAAAAAAATGTCTACCCATTAAATGTTTGGTGATACGGTCACAGTATTACGGTAGATAAGTACCCTTTTTCCGCTCTTCCGCAAAGAGTTGAGTCATATGCATCAGTATGTACCCACTGTTGGATATAGGCCTTCCCAATGCTCGATACCAAATGCGTTTCTCCGCTCCGCGAGTCATTCGCATGAAGTACATTATTGAATATAATAGTTATTTGTTATGCAAGGCTGCAAAGTTAATTTTTGGCGCGAGTACCTTGTATTGAAACCTGAGCAAGCGAAGGATTCTAGGATTGAGCCACGAGCGAAGCGAGTGGTTCAAATATAGAATCCTGAGCGTAGCGAGGGTTTCAAAGGTACGAGACGCTAAATAACTTTGCTGCCGAGCGCAACACACAACTTTTCACCTCACTAAAGCGAGGAAAATGTTAGGTGCAAGAAAAACAGTTTTAATAAATATTAAATTACTTGAACAAATCGTACGCTTTTATGTATTTTTCGCGCGATTTTTCCGGAAGAAAACTCAACTCGGCATTATGTACCGCTTGCACTAATTCTGCAGGTGTTAAATTTATATCTTCGTCGCTGCTAGCTTCGCTCATATTTTATGATTTCTTTCGATTTTATCAAAAAACAAACCAAAATAATGGAAGTAAAGTGAATTCAATAAAGAGAAGAAAATTTTAAAGTTTTTTTTTTAATCAAATTTTCTTGCCGGCCAGTGCGATTCTTTAAATGAGGCTGGCGCATGACATGAAATAAGTATTTGCATTTCAATCATCAATGGACTGGCTGCAGAGAATATAAACTATTACGAAACCAATGAGGTTCTATATATATGTAATTTATTGTACGAAACCTTTATTGAATAAAAATATTCGAATTTTAAAAACACTTTCCACGCTAGCGGATAAAGTGCGATTTTCCACGCAGATTTCGAATGATAAACAGAGCTTTTACGAGCTAGTGAGGTGAAATGTATTTTATGCGACTGTGCTTCCTATTCAGTAACAAATTGTACCAAATAATGTGGGCAGCATACTATTATTTCCTTTTGAAATAAGGTAGATAACGTAAGCATTCGTTGTCAAACTCAACCCACAGCTCTCATTTAGAGGACGATGACGTCATTGAAACAACTGTTCTAATAAAATTATGGATTTATTTCGTTTAGGTAACTTAAACCACAGTAACTACAATATAACTTGTTTGACACGTTTTATTATAATACCTACCTACCTATTATTATACCGTACGTACGGCGGCGCGTCGATAGCGATTTTTACTCGACTGACGAAAATGAAAGGGTTATGTGTGCGCTGACTTTACTCATCCCACTACTGGGATACGGGTCTCCCCTAAATTGAAGGGGTTTAGAGCATACTCCACCACGCTGCTCAACTACGGGTTGGCGGAGGCCGTGTTTAGAAACCGCCTAAAGACCACTGACTTGGCTTAACCACTGTCATCCAATGACAACAAGCGGGACAGATGGCTTACCGACTTACCGTGCTCTCCGAAGCATGGAGGAGCTCGAGATAATATAAACCTATCCATGGACAAGCTACGGTCAACGTGACTTAACTTGCGTGTTCCATTAGACTGATTGGTGTAGTCATTTGTGTAGTGTAGTGAAAGCCCATCTCAATCGGCTTCAGCTCAGGTGGTAAGGCCCCAGGACACGTGCAGACGGAGTAGGTAGCAGTTTAATATCTGTGACGATGTCATCGATGGACGACGGCTATGTCAGATCGTGGTCAAAGGTATTCATTCGCCGATTCGCGCCGCCACTGATGCTAACAAGCAGAGCGAAACAGTCGTAACGTGGGTTGAGTCTCCGACGCAAATCCGAGTTCCGCATTTTTCCTCACAGCCTATAGAATTTCTATGATATTCGATACATCTGTTTGTTTAAGATTACGGACGTACGGAAACCTCTTTGTAAATACCATGGGTAAATATTTACCCATGCCTTACTAACCTAAGTATAACAGATTTGTAAGTTTGATCTTTCGATTTGCTTTGAATGCATTGTTTACATTTTTCATTACAAAATTGTTTGTTTCGGAAGTCTAAGGGAGTGTCTATGTCTATACGTAATAGTGGGCAGTCGTGGTCATTGATTCGTTCGTGGCCTGAAGTTATGTTTTAGCGACCCGCCCCTGTTTTACGCGGATAAAATAGCATTAATTTATCTGTAGCCGGATGCCTTCCGATAGATAGAGAAAAATGGTTAGTTTGCGTAAACAATTATTATCGCAGACTTTTTAAGAACATTTTAATGATTTAATAGGGCATTTCCATTCACCATACATTATTTTCATGTAACTTTAACAATTCACTCAGTACGCAATACGAAAGCTCGCAGAATTGGCAGAATGTACGATTTTCACAATTAATATCATTATACCGACGCTTTACTTTCACGTATTGTCTTAACTGTAACCTTCTAGTTTTTTTAATTTATCTACAGCCTGATGCCTTCCGATAGATAGACAAAAATTTTGTGGCAGTGCCGAAATAAGCCTTATTTCGGCACTGCCCAAAAAGCGAATTATTAAAATGCGTGTAACTTTTTAATTACGCATCGACCAGTTGTTTATATCCGACAAATTTCGACAAATTCAAGGCAACATCTGGGTGAAATCAGATTTTCGCTAGGTGGTGTAGTTTTTTTGGGCAGTGCCGAAATAAGGCTTATTTCGGCACTGCCACAAAAAAATACTTATAACTTTTTAACGGGAGGTCGACTAATTCTGATACTTGGTGTCTGAATTCGACAAATTGACGACTAATTCTGGGGAAAATCATATCTTCGCTATGTTTTGTAGTTTAATAGATCCCGAGTGGGCTGTGCCGAAATAAGCTTATTTCGGCACTGCCACAAAAAAAACCTTATAACTCTTTAACGGGACTCCGACAAATTTTTTGCTTTGGGCGACAAATTAACGACTAATTTTTTGTCTAGTTAAAATCAAGATCTGAGACCTGGGCAGTGCCGAAATAAGGCACACCATTTTAATAGGGTGTCCACCATACATTATTTTCACGTAACTTTAACAATTTACTCAGCATGCACTACGAAAGCTTTTCACAATTAATATCGTTATACCGACGCATTACTTTCTATAAGCTTCTATATAAGATAACAGTGAAAATTCATATGGTAGAGTTTGAGATTAGCCCAAAAAGGAACTTGGATTCGTTGTTTTTATCATACGTTATGGCGCCCAACCAAGCATGTAATTAATATGTACGGTAGACCAAATATGTCAAGTTACATTCATATGAATGTTTCAAATGAAATAAGTAGCAACATTTTCTTCTGTTAGGAAGATAGGTATGTCAGAACTGATAGGGCTCTTCTTTTCCTCCAAGGGGAATAATCACAAAGATTATTCAGACCATGGATTGAACCGTCGATCCATAGCCGTTGTAGCTATTTTTGCTTGCAACTAATACATCACTGGATTCACCGTTTTCAATCTTGTCCAAAGGAGAGGTCTTTTACAAATAATGAGATGTTAAGAATATCAACAGTTTAAAATATGTATTTCAGTGAGTAACAATAAAATTTTAAATAAATAGGTTCAATGCGTTTTCAATCATACAAGTTCGAGTATTGCCGTCGACATAGAGTTCTAAATAGGATTTTTTATTATAAAACCGTTTAAAAATGCCATTGGCGTGCTGCTTTGCCATTTTATGATAATAATCATAACCACTTTAAGCCGTACAATCATAAATTAGCATTTTACGATTCTGTTGATGGACATGATTGCATACTCGAAAAATGCGGAACGAATTTATTAATTGCTACTTTCACCAATATTAAAATACTTAATTACAATTATCTCTTACATGTTAATCCTGATACTGTTAGCTTGAAATGTAGATATTTAATTGACACAAAGTTTTTATTGTACTTAGGCTAGCACGAATTAACCGGGAAAAAAACAAGGCCAAATTCAAATTGAACGATTTACTGGTACTTGCGTAGTATGTACATGCTTGTTGTCAGATAAGTACTTACTTGCACTGTAATGGGTACGTATAGTTTACAAATAAAAGTTGCACCAAAGAACTTGCACTCTTATTACTAATAGATGAATAATAATTATTATTCATCTATTAGTAATAAGAATAATCAACTTTCTCGACTCTACTACGGTGATACTATATTATTCCGAGACTCTATATTAGAAATTAGTTATTATACTAGGATTACGTTACATTTTTAGGGTTCCGTACCTCAAAAGGAAAAACGGAACCCTTGTAAGATCACTTTGTTGTCCGTCTGTCTGTCTGTCTGTCTGTCAAGACCTTCTATGTCGAGAATGCGTGAAATGAAGGTATCAAGCTGAAATTTGAACTGTATACTCATTTCTACGGACCATGAAGTTGTAAAAAAATTAAACTGCTAAGTTTACGTAAAAAAAGATACGGCCGTTTATTCAACAAAAACGCATATTTCGATACATTATCATGGGAATCAATACTCATACTTCCCGTTGACCTAGAACTATAAAATTTGGCAAGTAACATAGTTATAGACTACAAGTACAAGAATAAATCTCAAAACTATACATTTGTAATTAAATCTTAAAAAGTAGGGGGTTAGATTCTTGAACTATTTATAATGATCCTACGTTCGGAACCCTCGATGGAAATATTGTATCTCCTCTGAACACTACGCGAGCAGTGCCGCGGGCGAAGACACACGTAGCAGGTTCGTATGTACTTCGAATATCCACAGATTACAGATAAACCATGTGACATCATGCTTACTTCATCAAGGCGTACATTGTTTGCAGAAATATTAATGATGTTTAAGTGACCCCGTGATGAAAACACAAGTAGGGCAACAATCATAATTCACGAGTGTGACCAAATAATACTGCTTTGGGTATTGAATTATTAAAACTAGTGATCGCACTGGTCAAAATACTAGTACATGGTAGTGTGTGTAATATTTTTTTTATTGATTTAATGTGTTTTTATGCATAATTTCATACTCCTCCAGAGCGTCCACGCAATAGGCTATTTGACTAACATTTTTTTCAGTTAAATATGTAGGGACGTCTCCAGAATATAGCTATAGGTGAAAGAATTACTTCGATAGCACAAAAATCTCTCGAGATATGGTAATTTGAAAATCACAATTTTTAGACTGCCCCCAAAACGCTCCATACAAAAGACTACCGTATTATGACGTCACAGGTTTGTATTTTGTATGCATCAAATCAGAAATTTGTATGATAGCTATGTTAAATATTACGTTTATGTGATTAGTATCATAATAAAAGTTATAGCATTTTTTATTGCTTCTCCAATGGAAATATTATTTTTTCATAATTTCATAGTTTTAAAATGGACATTCCCGCCAAACTTTGATCGACGCTAAAAAAAGTCTGACTGAAGATATTAGAATGAAAGTTTGCAGATCTTTATAATTTTGTGTATTTTACGATATTGTTAAATAATTTATACAATTTTTAAACATTGGAAAATAGCCTATTTTCGTAAAAAAGGGTACAAGTTTTTGCTTCACGTATTACTATAATAAATAAAAAGGTTTTAATTAGTTATAATAAATAAGTCTCTCAGTCAGATTATGTATACATTTCGGTTAAACTATGAATCATTCACGTAGAGCCTCGTTTGTCAGTCAACAGGGTGCACCACTATTCTCATCATTCATTAACAATAATGATAATCACTTAATAGTCATGCCTTTGGAATAGCAAATAATGCTAATCATGAAGTATACTTTCCTCTTCAGTCTGAAGACGCTTAGCTAGCTACTCCACTACGGGATCTGCGAGTAGGCAGAGGCCAGGGTTTTCAAACTGCCCCAAAACTATGCGAGCGATATTCCGCGAGTGTTTAAGTGTTGCTAGTGTGGTATTGCAACGTCTTTAGACCGAGGTAACGACTTCCCATCAAGCTTATTGTATACGTATTTTCCATGTCAGTGCTAATAGTTAATATTTAACAATGAACTGGAGTCTTCTAGGGCCCGCCTTGTATATTAAAATATTAGATTTAAGGGACATATCAACCAGGGGCCCTACCGCCGATTCCGATCGAATATTTTGATTCCATAAATAGGTCTTATGTTTGAGTTAATGACAAACATCTTCAGAGCTCTAGGGTCTCTACCAGCTAAGCTGAACGCAATCACCGCCAATGCAAGCTGACGTTTTATTTTCTTCGGCTTCAGTTTCGACGGTAGGGCCCCAGACCCATCGAGAAAATGACGGTACTCCCATTAATGAACGCTTACAATCCGTAAATAAGTAGGTACAAACGAATGATGCATCCCATGACGAACGCTATTCATCATTAGTGTTGATTTACAAACATGCCAGAAGGTCTTGATTTCCGTTACTACCGTGTATAATGCGCAGCTCCTAAAAATATAACTGCCCAGGCGATTCCTACAGTTTAGCTGGTTATTAGAACAACATCTGCTTCATATCCCAACCAAAGAAACGGATAGAACCATCGCAGCTTAATATTATCTTTAGTAATAAATACAGATAATAACTATAATGTTTGTTTGTTTGTAAAACTTGATTGTAGAAAGACATAAAAGACAAACAAGTACAATATATTATAAACAATGGCGAACTTATCCCAGAAGGGATCTCTTCAGTCAACCGTAGAATGCCTGAAACTGAAAGGGTTAGTTAGGTTAGGTTAGAAATGTTTCGGGGTGTAAAAGGTTCAGAATCTTCTCTAACAGACTAAGCTAACCTCATCTGGTAGTACCTCCTGCTCTTGCCGACTAGCTAACGAGGCTATGGGCATGTTAAGCCCGCCTGGGTAAAAACCTACATCTCACAGAAAACCGTAGCTAAATGACAATATACTTGAAGAACATGGCTCTGGCGAAAAGGTAGGGCACAGTGTATTTTGTAATCTGCCCGACTGGGGGAGTACCTCCACCTCACAGAATATCTTTTTGGTTGCGATATTCTGTTTTTTAAAACATTCTGAATAATATTGAATACTGGAGTTTTCTATGGAAATCAAACACGGGGCGTAGACGTTAAAGTAACTACATGACCTCAGTATTTCAAAATTACTATGCAATGTTAAGTAAGTAGTTTACATACTTAATTTGAATCATTATAAGCAGTTGAATTAATTATTTACATGTCATCGATGTAATACCACTCAGTATCACTCCGTATATGGTAAGACAAAGATAATGAATAAGCTGATTTACACGTACCTCGGCCGTTTTCTGAATAGATGGCCATGTTGGGTCAACAGAGTTAAAGTGTGGGTGTAAATACGCCCGCATACTACGAAGCCTCGTCGTCCTATTTTGGTCAATCCTATTAGTACGTGGTACTATAGTACACAGACACAAGGTATGTTCTTCCCGTATGTTGAAAAAAAAATATTTAAGTACATTTATCAGTCGAAAATTCAAACAACATTGTACCTATCTCACAACAAGCTTTTATTTATATTAATATAAATTTTATAATTTAATAAAATGGTGGGTTTGGTTGCATTCAAATTTTATTTTCTTCGTTTTAGAGCAATTAAATCAAAGCTTGTTTAAAAAAAAATTAACAGCAAGTTAGTAAAACTTTTTGGCTTTTAAAGATTTAAATTAAGTACATGTTTTAATTACTGAATTAATATCATGGAAATAAGTTAAACATGTAACGAAAATAGTTATAATTTTTCGCTATATACTTATTATGAAAAGTTCTTTAACTACTCGTTTATCTCTTTATTTTATTTCTTCTTCTTTAATTATTAATTATTATGTATACTTGTTTGAATCATTGACTCGATATCATGTCAATGTCAATACATGATTTCCGACAATAAAATAAATATTCCTAGACAAGTAACACAGCGCCATCTAGTCCCAAACAAAGCAAAGCTGGAACTATGAGCACTAGATATACTACATTTTTATATAATACATTTTTTTATTTGTAAATAAGTACATACATATAAAACCCCCAGACCACGAGAAACAAACATTAAAATTTCATGCACACAAATGTTTGTCTTGTGCGGTATCGAACCAGCGGCCTCGGAATGGCTAGCAATAGCTAGTCATTCAACCACCAAGCTCGTCAATAAAGGACCGCAGCGCATGGTACTTCGTAATGTAGACGTAATACAAATTATTTATGTGCAATAAATAGAATAAATAATATTTAGCCATAATAATATGGCTAAATAAGCATCCAACCGCAATTATACATATAATTATTATAAATACTTGCATGCAAATATTTGTACCTAGTCACAATTTTAAGGAATTATTCTATGTATAATAAACAAACCTGAGATACTATAATTCATTAGCTATTGACAAACAGGTGGAGTCATATTGAAAATAACAGCAGAGCATTTCTCGGCGTATTTTAGGAGAAAACTAATTTCCCCAGAAATGAGATTGGTATAGCTGGAGCTTTACAATCACGACCATTATATCACTCTTGTCGTTTTTCATATACGTTTTTAAAGTCTGAGCAGGGGGGCCTACCGCCGAAGCTATTACCATCGGATTTTTTGACTGCGAAAATTACACAACTGCTTAGATTGTCGGTTAATTGACTTATTTTGTTTAGTTCAGCTGGTAAAAACCCTACTGACTAAGCTCAAGATGTTTGTCAGTAACTTTAACCTAAGACCAATTTTTGCCATCAAAAAATCGGCTTCAGCTTCGGCGGTAGGGCCCCTGCCCCCCTAGCCAAGTGTAATTCGTAGCGTAATGAACATTAGATAGATCACGTGACATTTGTCAAAATCTAACATTTTATTAGGAGAGTTGACAAATGTCACGTGATCTATCTAACGTTCGTTACGCTACAATTACACTTGGCTAGGGGGGCTGTACAGATATACTTTTAGTTAACCATTTTTATGCCACTAAAATACGGCGGGTGCGACCGTGCCTCCAGGAATCGACCTCCAGGAAGTTCGTGACTAACTTAAACTATAACGCGCATCCCGTGTTTTTAAACCGGACTCTCGGAGTTCGTTCGACGGTTAAGATGTGTATATCCCATGCAGTGCAGCTGTTCTGCCTTGGTACGCGGTAGCATTAATGTTGGCCATGCAGTTCGAAGAGTTGAGACAAATATATATATTGCTACCGATATCAGTCATCAGTAGTGGATGCAAAATCAGGGGCTCACCGCCCAAGCTGAAGTCGATTCAGATCGAATATTTTTAATAAAAAAAAATGTTCTTAGATACGTTAGTAGGTATATTACTTATTATAGTTTAAGTTAGTGACAAATATCTTTAGCAATCACAAACATTTTCGGTAGACGCAACCTAAGAGACAATATGATTTTTGTTTTCGAAAAATCCGTGCAATCCGACAGTGTCCTTAAACCAATAGGCCACAAAACACACTGCCGGATTTAAACGACGTGGGGCACGTGGGGCCTCCACAAGAGAGCAGAGAAATTATACTTAGAAAAAAAGATTTCCAAAACTAAGTTTACTTGCCTTGTTACTACATTGAGCACTCATTTTATAAAAAATGTTTTTTCTTTAAAGTTATTTAAAAAAAAATGAGAGATACCATTCATATGATAGGTAGGATATTTAAACTTTATTACATATCTAATATGTTTGCTGAAATGATTTGATTTGTGTCATATTATTATTATTGATTGAAGCATAAGAAAAATATTATTTAGCATATATTATTATGTGAAAAGTTAATAGGGGCCCTCGCTTCTTTTTGTGGGGCCAGAGCCTCTTCACCTTCGGCCCCGACAAAACCAATAGATATGTAAAAAAGAAAGATCACGAAATTTTCTTTGTTATTCTACCTATTGCCCATGATTATTGCTTTTATCAAATCAAAGATCGTAAGTACTTATTTATTAACTCAATTTCGATATCTCGAAGCCGATTACGATACGGTATCTATTGAACGTGAGAATTAGGTATGTGTAGATAATATGATATTAAGTGTCTAGATTTTCTAGAAATTCACACAGTCTCATCAAAATCGTAGAAACTACTGGGAAGGCCTCCGCCAACCCGCGGTTGAGCAGCGTGGTGGAATATGCTTCCTTCGATTGAGGGGAGACCCGTATCCCAGCAGTGGGTTGAATAATATATTTACGTGATAAACTCAGGAGTGGATATATCCGTAGCAGAACTGGAGTTATCGACATAGGATCAGCAGGTTGAAGCCCCGTGGGTAGGCCACGTAGCACCCAGAACTAACGGCCGATAGGGCAAAATTTCCAGTATGACAATCACGGACGGAAATCGCAGCGTAGGATAGTCCTCCACTAGATGGACTGATGATCTGATAAAGATAGCAGGAAGCTGATGGATTCAAACGGCCCAAAACCGATCATTGTGGCACTCTCAGAAGGAGGCCTATTATTATTGGATGTCGTTTGGCAGAAATGATGATAATGATGAAAGAAAGAAAGAAAAACATTTATTTGCTCATTACACAGCAAAGTATAAACAAATCAACAAACAGATAATATATTAAAAAGAAGAAAATTAAAGTACTGTGCAATGTCGCAAAATGGTCCCAACTCAGCATAAAACCGAAATCTGCAACAGGCTCGGCACTGATTTTCAGTTATGATGACATATTATTATATTACTACAATAGCATACAATAACGTATAAGATACTCTTAAAATATAAATACAATATGCCACGATGCCACTCACAAACGGCTGTAACGAATTCGATGAAATTTTCAATATAATGGCTTACAGAACCGAAATATAGATCTAGAGTGGTCTCAATTAAAAAAAAATATATTTTACCTTAAAATATAAAGCCAATTAATAATGCCTTAGCAAATAGCTACTTATGGTTGTTAGCCACTCGACAATAGATGACACTACATGTCAATAGGGTGTAACTAAAATAACGTCGCGTATGCTTAGTTTACGGTCATCTACAAAATAAAGAATAAAGAAGCCATATTTTCAACCTTCAATCCGAATCAAGATAAAGGTCTAAAAATATATCATGCCCGAAAAACACTTTTCTTAAATCCACACGAGAGCTAATCTGTGTGTGGGAAGCTTCATTTAATCCAGTATAATCCCAACAACAGGCAAAATAATCTCAAAAACATTCAAACCTCAGGCCTTGTCAAGGACAAGGGCATTAAAGGCCTGAGGGACAGATTTAATAAAACTTTATTAAATCTCTCGGGCTTCCTAATGAAGTGACACATGCATGTCTCATCAGTACCAACCTATACCCACCGAAGGTACGCTCTATTTAGGCCTTCTTGTTGTGGATTTAGACACAGTGTAAATAATAATATTACGTCGTACAGTATGGCCATTCCCCCTCGCTCTCCCCTCCATGTCAAATCTGGAACAGCTAGTATAACACCATGCACACACGCTTCGCTAAGACATCATTATTTATGTAATACAATTATGTAGTTAAGCACTCTTTTGTCTTTTGTATGGAATGGCCGGGTGTCTACTACTTCCCTTTAGATACGGCCACGCTGAATGCTTGCTGCGGCGCCGGGAGAGCTGCTGCTGTGCGACGGAGCCCCTCCATGACAGTCAGCTGTTTACTCTTCCCTCCCTCCCTTGCTATATTAGTTTCCGTTTATAGTTATAGTGAGTGACGTTTCCATTGATAGTTAATTGATTTAGGTGTTGTTTCTACTGAAACGGAACGAGGCGGAGATGAACTAAATTTCACACATTTAACATCGTAAGCAGAGTAAAATGAGTTGTGAAATAAGTATATGAAAACATTGATCATCTGCGCTCAGCTCCGCCTCAGTGAAATAGCACCCTTGCAGGGTTAAGTAAACGGCGAAATCGTTTAAATAATCTTGCAAGATTATTTTCTGAACTACACAAGATATCAAAAACTGATTACTGATCTCGAAAGTGCTTCACGAGCTCTATCATAATATATCTAATAATGGTCAGAGGCAGGGGGGCTAGCCAAATGGCAGTTTGCGAAGCGTAAGAAAAGCGTAGCGATCGCTAATTTGAACTGTGGAGGTCATACTAAAATGTTCGAATTTACAAATGTCACGTGATCTATCTAACGTTCGTTACGCTACGAATTACACTTGGCTAGGGGGGGGGGGGGGGGGGGGGGGGGCAAATCATAATTATCTAATAATAATCTCATAATATCTAATAAACGTTTTAAATTAAACTAGATCTATCCAAAAATTCGATGTTATGTTCACAGTTATAAATATTATAGGTACCAATATTGTAAAGTATCTAGTGGTCAAAGGCGGGCTTATCTCTCATAGAGATCTCCTCCACCAGACATTCGACTGTGAGACATTGAGTAGCGGTTAACAATAGATTTATTTATTTATGAATTTTTTGGTACAAAATCAACATTTTGTTAGTCAAAAGAATAAAACAGTAAAAAATATAGGTACGCAAACTACAATAAGTAACGCGCGAATCTAAACGCTTAAGTATATAACCAGTCACGTACCAAGGTACCAAGGCTGTTCCCACCAAACGACAGCGGCATGGCAGCGGAGGGTTAAAGTGATACTCCTACAGGCAAATGTAATTGGATTCATTGCCTAACCTAACCCACAATAACTGTAGAAGCTATCGTCATTGAAATTGTGAATGACGAAATTCTGTGAAAATCAGCACAAGTGTCTGTACAGGGGGTCAGTGTTGATGATGATGGTGACATTTAAGTTAGCCATGGTCTTTAATCTTTATGTACTACCAGTTTCCGAAATGCTCAAATTACATTTCGTTGCACTTCTCGCTAGAGCCATAATAGATATCTCCTGGTCCTAGACGTAATGGCCGTTGTCACTGGCATCTCAGCAGCTCAATATATCCTATGCTCAATATTGACGAACTCGGTGGTCGAATGGTTAGCAATGGCCACTTTGACTCAGAGGTCGCGGATTCGATTCCCTCACATGACGAACATTTGTGTACATGAACTGTATGTCTTGGTCTGGGTGCTTTCTATGTATTATAAGTATGTATTTACAAAAAAAAAATGTATTTAAGTACATTTATCAGTTGTCTAGTACCCATAACACAAGCTTTGCGCTTAATTTTGGACTAAATGGCGCTGTGTAAATTGTTCAGAAATATTTATATTATATAAATATATATCAGTCTTCTGCTGGGAATTGCTATAAGTTCCAGAATACACCAAAACTCGACTTCAAAAGAAGTTTTGTCTTACTTAATCCAAAATGTACCTACAGAACAGATACTAGCCGTAGGAAATAGACTTTATAGACTAAAAACTATTATAAATACCGCCTTGGGTTAGCCACTGACAATGCTTAAGGGAATCACACAGAGTATCCTGTAAAATCTTCTAGCAAAGTACATAAAGTGCCGGGTATAAATAAATATTATATTACTGGACAATTTACACAGCGTCATCTAGTCCCCCCCCCCCCCCCCAATCCCTGCCATCACAGGTCCTCTTCAGGAACTTCAGTGTTCTGTATGATCACTTTTCATATTAAATGCAGCAACTGCACCAAGGGACAAAGAATTCTCTAATCAATGAGTAAGTATAAAATAAAAATCAAAACCCTATTAGGATTAGTCATGCAAATATCACGTCAAAACACTTATCTTGAAACGTCAATTGATAAACTCATTGTTAAGAACGAGCACATGATAAGAAAATTCTCTGCACAAAATTCAACAACACTATTGAAGAATACATCCATTTATTTCTTCTTATACAATATAAAACAACTAAAATAAAGTAGCATAGGTATTAACATTAATCACTGTCATAATGCCAGTTTTTAAATACATATAAATGTTTTAAATGATAGTGTTACAGACTTTAATTACTTACATATTGAATAAAATGTTGGTTGGTCCCATTCATTATAATGAAGTTTACTGATAAATGTGTGTGCAAAAATTGTTCTTTACAAATAGATAATCACGAGGTTCTAATTCTTTTATACACCTATTGCCTTATTCCAGAAATAAATGTATAAATATAACGGCACCACCCCCCGGCCACTCCATACAAATGTCGCGTCGTTGACTACTACACAGCTTTCTGTGCAGCGTGTGTATGAACGTGTGTGCGTGCGGCGCCATACAAACAGTTCCAGATTTATCTCAGAAGGGAGGTGAGGTCGATATGAGAGAGCAGCAGGAAGTGGCCGTACTGTATGTAGTATTGTTACTTATACTGTGATAATGGAAAACCATAGTATAGCAGTGGGATGAATGGGGTTTATAGAACATGATAAAAGGAATTGTCTAATTTCAGTTTCATTTGAATACTATTTATATCCAACAATACTAAACTACATTCTGGAATTAGACAGTTGATGTTTGTAAAGTTTACCCTTAGTTGAAAAAAAAATCGATCAGAAGATTATAGTATCATTTTATGTGAAAATCTCAGTGATATAATTTATGTTGTTATACAAGCGCCTGGAATAAATAGCTAACAACACCGATACATAAAATATATGAATCCTAAAAACCCACTTATAAAAGTGCTAAGTAATGTGACTAACATAAAAATTAACATAATCATCTTAGGTAGACATCTATAAACTAAATTAGTGCTTTAAAATATACAAAATGTGCTGAAATTAAACATTGAATGTAATTGTCACAGATAATATTAAGAAAAGTTGATCTTGTGCATTAACAGTAATGATTATTTGTCATACAACATACTAATCCCCTTTTGTTGAGTATGTATGCGTTTATTGGGGTCTTGGCACAGCAGAAAAGCGCTACTCCAAAAAACAAGAAAAGAAACTAACAAAACTTACTGATTATGTAAAGCAGTGCCTTTCAGGCTTCTGCAACTTTTAAACATTTAACAAAGTTCTACTTCACACCCTCAATGTTCACAGGCAATGGTGAAAATACCCCCCCTGAAAATACTCCTGCGTCACAGGATGTTTTCCATCCAGCATGGATAACTTGCTTGTTTTTGATAACAAAACAGTTGGCCACACCCATATTTCGTTAGATGTTTGGTGTCAGAACACACTAAACAATATTGCAGGAGACTCAATATAACAGGTAATTTAGTTAATTATTTTTTTAACATTGAATATTTAGAACAAACCAATAAACATTGATATAGTTTTAACAATCTTTTCGTAAGCAATCCATAAACAGTATGTAAAATGCAGTAATAGTATTTCTCTAAACTTTTGTAAATACCTATATATTTTCAATTAGGCCCTAATATAAGCTCTCAGATTTTACAGTATTTTATTTGTCATTTAATACTACTTATCACAAGGTAAATCTGTACATTTAATTGGCCGCTTTTAGTATCTAACAAACAGTTACAAAATTACAAAAGGCTTTTTATAAAGCAACATTTGTTATAATACTTTCTCATGTTTAGTTGCAAAAATATGTTAGTCTTTATTTTACAGTGCATGACAACCACTGTGGACATTGTGCTATGAATATAGATTCATTCATAGAAATTTTAAAACATGTGTAGACGAATATCAAATGTTATAGAAATATATGTGCGTTGTTGTAAAATTTCTGGTAAAATAGCTAAAGTTATTCAGTCGTAGTTTGGCCGTTTTTCGTGAAAGAGTAAAATCCCACATAGATAGATATCATTACAGACACGGTACTAGTTGTTGATTTTTTGGACATAGGCATGGACAATTATCGTCCAGAATTTGCGGGGGCTTCAGTTACCGCTGGAGCAGAGTTAGCGTTCGAGTTAGAGTTTCCTGAGCCGGCAGTAGCCCACACAATAATAATGATAAGAACGACTGCACCTATAGCACCAATTATCAGCATCATCTTCATATTTTGCCACCACATTTTCTTCTTAAGCTTTCCCGCCTGTTGCTCGAATTGTGCAGCCCCATGCTGAAGAGCATCTGCTCGGTTATCTAGATCTGATAACTTTTGGTCTCTTTCCAAAACTTTCTCAACGTTGACACGCATAATGCCAACAACTTCATCGACCTGTGCCTGTGTTTGTGCTAGACGTTTATCGCTTACTCTCGGTGCAGAACTTCCTCCTTGGTCTTCCATTTTTAGAAAATTATTGTTTGCACTCCAACACAAATCTTGTGACAATTAAACCAACAGATTTTTACACTACAATCACATAAATATGGCGAACGAAATAAAAAAATGAGTGACACATCAATGAGTTCTATGACGTCATTATTTTTTTTGTCTGGTCTGGCTCTGGCAGTTTGGCTGACGTACAGGGTTGCCAGAGCTAGATTTGCAAATTCACCGCATCAATCCGAAAAATTCTCCTTTTCACTATGTCTTTCACTATGTCTGCCTTTTTTGACAAAATTTCCCCTTTTTAGGCATACACTGTAATGCGTTTAATGTTACTATAATCTTTCTAGGTACCATAGTCTCATGTGTCAAAACTATACAAAATAATGAATATGTACCATCATTATTTTGTATAGTTTTGAGTAATCCTGCAAAGCTTCAGCATTTTGTTTTCATTTAGACGTACCAAATCTGAAATAAATATTTTATTTTTTGTACATATCTATACAAAGTCGCGCACATAGACTAATTCCAAAAATTGTTGTACTCCTTGCACATCATAGACTCAAACCTGCTACTATTACTGTTAATAAACTAATTTAAATAAGAGTCTTCCTTAAATTCATAGATTTCACTTTCTATCGCATTCCACTTTAGTCTTCTCCAGTAGTGCCACCAGACACGTTTTTCCTAAATATTGGGCTTTAAACGTAAAATTGAGGACTGGGATGAAAAAATTGGGACGTAAAAAAAACATAATTATAGTTTCAATCGACGGTATGCTAGGCTGTGGTGAGAGGCAGCGAAGACTACATCAAAATCCCTCGCCTAGTTTATAAGAATTAATATGAGCAACACACACGGATAAGACATTAAATTTGTTTTAGACTTATATGTTAATAAAAATATATATATATTATATATATTTTGTATCATATACTTGCTTGCTATGCAACTTCCATGCACTTTATCGTGTTGAGAAAAAAACAGATTGTTCACAAATCACAACGCGCGTTATTCAGCGAGCTGGGTGAAATCTTGGTCCTATAGGTCCCCGTAAAAAGGGGAAATTCCCCTCAAAACAGCAATATTTCTGTTTTGTCAACTATTCAAGTAATTTAACAAGTTGTTATAAATGCCTGGAAGGTGGCCTGTCCGAGTAATGATGTGCCCATCAACCCTTCCTCCCAGAGACGGTGGGATTGGCCGCTGTGTGAGTTAGTCCGCAAAAATCTTATTGTCACATCGACTAACTCTGCAGAGCGGGCTCGTCTACTGGCTGTGGGAGAATGGCAATCGGGCCTTTGGCTGCAAGCGTTGCCGTCTCCGAACATAGGTAGAATAGGTACTATGTTGGATGACGGCACTTTTCGTATAGCAGCCTGCCTCCGTTTAGGAATTTCTTGCGTCGTTCCGCATCGTTGTCGATGTGGGGAAGATGTCGACCGGCTCGGACACCATGGCCTCTCATGTTGCAGGAGCACTGGCAGAATCCCACGTCATGGCAGCATTAATGATATTATTCGTCGGGCCCTTTCCACCGCTGGCGTCCCAGCAGTTTTGGAACCAAACGGTCTGGTACGCGACGATGGGAAGAGACCAGACGGTATGTCATTGCTGCCATGGAAGATGGGTAGACCTTTGGTGTGGGACGCAACATGCGTCGACACCCTTGCGCCTTCCCATCTTCCATATACGTCGGGTTCTGCGGGGGCTGCTGCTGTATCAGCGGAGACCCTTAAACGGCGCAAATATTCAAACATCGGTAGTTATGTTTTTGAGCCGTTTGGGGTGGAAACGATTGGCCCATGGGGTCCGAGAAAATTTTATTTAGGGACATCTCCAAATGGTTAGTCGACTCTTCCCGCGACCAGAGGGCTGGCCTATTTCTCGCTCAGCGAATAAGTATTGCCATCCAGCGTGGCAATGCTGCTAGCCTTCTGGCCACGTTACCCGATGGCGATGCGGAAGAATTTTTTGATGCTATTTAGATATTATATTTTATTAATTTTAATTAGTTTTTGTTATTTCCGTTTCTTTTTTTGTTTGTATATGTATATAATTAGTCATATTTAGTATTTATTTTAATTGTATATCTAAGTTACTCTTAATAAGAATAAAATCTATATAGTTGTTTTAGGCAACCTTGCCTCACAAAAGGAACATCCCTGAACATAGCCAGGGGGTCTGTCGGATATGCCGCAGTCAGTAATAAGTTGGGTCTCTTGCAAGTGTTTTTTTTTTCTGAAACATTCTGTAAAACATGGAAACAAAATGCCATGGCAATTATTGGTTAAACCTTGTAAAGTATAGCCTCGCCTCTTTGTGCCGAAGTCAATTATTATGTTGGTTCTCCTGCAAGTGTTTTTTTTTCTGAGACATTCTGTAAAACATGGAAACAAAATGCCATGGCTATTATTGGTTAAACCTTGTAAAGTATAGCCTCGTCTCTTTGTTTCGATGTTTGTGAAAAATGTTTAAAAAAAATGCAGGAGACCCAGCTTTAGAGTACAAAAAATAAAATTTATGGAATCTACGATTTCTAAAATGGGAAATCTTTCATTAAATTAAAACATTACACCGTCGATTTGTTCCAAGAAGTCGTGCAACACAGCAGTAAAATTGCAATAACGGTTCTATTGTTGAGTTTAAGTTCATGATTTGAGGTTGAGGAAGATTACTGTGGTCTGTGTAACTATCTCAAAATCTCCAATCCTGCTTTTATCTAACTTAACTTAACTGCTAAACCTGCAAAGTCTGCAATTAAAATAAATATTTAATAAAATATCTTTTGGCTTTTATTTTATTAATCATTCTAGAATTTCAGTTTTAAAATTATAGTCGTGCGTAATCATCTGGGTCTATTTTTATCTACAACGGGTTGTCGACGTGTGAACATACCCCAACTGCTTCAGCCACTGAGTCGCTGCGATAACGTAGCGGTTGAATTTTTAGGGTAGGTTCGAAGCACTGACGATTTTTGGCATGTCCCTGACGCTGGGAATAAGATGAGCAAAATAATTAATACTCAAAGAAAATAATACAAAGACGTGCTCTAAAGGTGCAATAACACTATCATAAAAACATGATCATATCATACATCATCATCTGGTGTACTAATAATCTATGATCATATTTTAATCATATTGACTTTCATAGATATATCATATTTACTTGATTTCTAGATCTATGATCATATTTTTATAATAGTGTATTCGCATTTCAGGACTTTGTTTCAAGAGCCGGAGCTATTTAATATAAAAAAAATAGAAATTGCATAAGATTTCTGGTTTAAGGTTGGCAACATTGCATTCAAGTCAAGTCACTCCACTCTCTGTGGTTGGTACTGTTGCTAGAGTCATATTGTGTGATCAGCCCGGTTGTTTTGTGATTTCTTGATATTTTCTTAATTTGTAAAGAAATTACACCATGGTATGCATTTTTAAAAATTTCAATTACTGGTTTATATTTACCACCTGCAAAGAAAGTAGAAAATTTACAATTTTTGCCATTTTACTTAGATCTTAGTAACCGCTGTCTGTGAACTGTGAAGTACCTTTGCTGCACGTGTGTCATATTCACATGAATCAAATTGTTTAGGTGTCGCTGAACCCCCTCAGAATTCTAAAACATGACGCAGAAGAAGAAAAGGCCGAGGTGGCTCGCATGTCGAGTTTCATCGGTGCAATTGCAATTGGCGATTTGGTGAAAAGCACCCTGGGTCCCAAAGGGATGGATAAGATTTTGGTTTCATATGGTAGAAATGCAGGCACGGTTAGTATTTTTTTTATAGTTCATTAAGTGTATGAAACTATTAACGTTGTGCCCCCAATGCTATAACTATTTGTAAGTATAACCTGAAAATTGTACCTATTTATGTTTAACTAGAATCTGCCGCTGGAGCAGTGCTAATCGCACTGATGCTGATGTCGGTACATTTGATTTCCATCTCATCTTGAAGTGGAGCAATTTTTGCAGACCACATAAAATGTATTTGGCCATGTTTGAAGTATCTTTTGCTCAATGTGGCCGTTTTAATTATAGAACATTATATTTTTACAATATATTCAAATGCCATATTATGAAATTTGAGCTGAATTTAAACTGTAAATACAGTAGAGCGTCAATTATCCAAACTTATTGGGAGACATGGGTGTTCGGAAAACCGGTATTTTCGGATAATCTAACTACCTATAATGTATATTGATTCAGCCATACATATTTACGTACAGTTAAATGAAAACCATATTTACATTACCAACAACATTAACCATATTAATGATAAATAGGAATTAAACAAAATAAGTACAGTCTTGTTTCATCATCATCATCAGCCTGTATCCTCCACCTGCCACATCCAGCCAGTTTCTTAAGGTCATCGGGCCATCTAGAAGGAGGGCGCCCAACTCTTCGTCGACCTAACAACACTACATATAATTAACGCTTAAAAAGTCTTCAATCTTCATCTGCCGAAGCTTGCGTGCCCACTTACAAGTGGCTAGGTCAGGTACTTTTTAAGGACCGATATTTGATACTGGTGGCTTTCAGTCTGTGTTTCAAACCAACGCAAGGCAATATCTAAGCATGTAAATGCTTCAGAAGCACAAATTACATTTTCATCTTCATTATCTGAACTTGTAGTTGACGAGATGCTAGCAGTGGCGTTAGTTATATTAGTCATGAATGAGGTCTAAAATTTCGGGCGGGCGTAATAGTTCGGATAAGTTGTCGTTCGGTTAAGCGACGTACGGATAATCGATGCTCCACTGTACCTGTATCAGTATAATATACTCTATATAAGAGATTTTTATAGGGTCGGCAACATGTAAGTGATATCTCTGGTATAGCATTCAATCCATGTCCGGAGGGAAATCCCCTGGTCACGACGGCTCAGTATTGAACATCTTAAGTTTGCAGGCCCGAGTACTGTATATGTTGCTAAATCTTTGCTTTGGACATGGTTGTATGCCTGTAGATATGATGCGTACGGTCATTATACCTATAGCTAAAATAAAACTGGAGATCTTGCAGATACGAATAACTATAGGCCAATGTAGCTGGCAACTGTTATTTCGAAAGTATTGGATAGTGTGCTTAATACTCAGTTAAATAGATACATAAAACCACACGATAACCAATTTGGCTTCAGGCAGGGCTTGTCGACGGAGAGCGCTATACTGTGTGTTAAGCAGGCTATCACTTACTACAGTAAACGTAAGACGCCGGTGTTCGCCTGCTTCCTGGACCTGTCCAAGGCTTTTGACCTGGTTTCCTATGACATATTATGGAGAAAGCTTGAAAAACTTCACTTATCAGTAGAGCTCATAAATATCTTTAAATATTGGTACAGAAACCAGGTCAACAATGTAAGATGGGATGGAGCTCTGTCCAGACCTTTTGGGTTGGAGTGTGGGGTGAGACAGCTTACCCACGCTCTTCAATCTTTATGTAAATGAGCTGATAGGTGAGCTCAGTGCCATCAGGGTGGGTTGTTTGTTACATCGACGGTGTCAGCGTAAACAACATCAGCTACGCCGACGACATGGTGCTACTGAGCGCGTCTATCTGCTGTTTGAGGAAACTCCTGTCAATATAAGAAGTGTATGCAAACTCCCATGGGTTGGCGTACAATGTAAAGAGCCAAATCATGGTCTTCGAGGCTGGGAGTAGACAGATTGACATAGTCCCACAGTCCCACCTGTTTTCATTAATAAGCACGAGCTAGAAAGAGTCTACAAATTTAGATACCTTGGACATTTGTTGGCTCCCGGCTGAAAGACGATGACGACCTGGAAAGGGAACGGAGGGCGCTGTCAAGTCGCCTAAGTCAACATGTTGGCACGTAGGTTCGCGCGTTGCTCACGTGATGTTAAAATCACTTTATTCAGAGCATTTTGTACATCGTTCTACACGTGCAGCTTGTGGGCCAATTATACTCAAAAAGCTTGCAGCGCCCTCCGGGTGCAATACAATAATGCACCCAGGCTGCTGTTGAGGCTGCCTCGCTTCTGTAGTACATCAGGGATGTTCGCAGAGGCTCGCGTACGTTGTTTTTATGCCACAATGCGCAAAAGATGCGCGTCCCTGATGAGTGGGGTACGTGGCGGCAACAACAGCATCCTGAGCATGTTCGCGAGCAGGCTGGACCGCTCTTATCTGAATCGTTGCTGTGCCATATCCAGTGGGTTGAAGCGGATGTGACGCAGCGGCGGTTTGGATATTAATAATTAAGAGTACGATTAATAATAAAGTTTGTATTACTAACCATAGTTTACTAAGATTCTATTAACAAAATATGAGCTTGTAATTGCTTGAAATAAATATATTCATTCATAGCGAGCGTCCATAGGTGGCGATGACTGCTTAACATCAGGCGAGTCGTTTCCCACCTCATTGTATAAAAAAATACAACTGTCATGTAAAACTGTCCTTTTGCAAAAAGGTTTTTTGTATCTGTAATGACACACTGACATCTAGTCCCAAACTAAGAAAAGCTTGTACTATGGGTACTAGATAACTGATATAAATATATTTTTTTAATAAATACATTTTTTTTTGTAAATACTAAGTATTTACAAAAAAAAAATGTATTTAAGTAAATGTACTTAAATACATTTTTTTTTTGTAAATACTAAGTAGTAAAAAGTACATTTATTAAAAAAATGTATTTAAGTAAATGTACTTATTAAATTATAAGAAAATATTAAATATTAAAAAAAATGTATTTAAGTATATCTAATACCCATAGTACAAGCTTTGCTTAGTTTGGGAATAGGGAATAACATATGTATGTATTTACAAAAATTATGTATTTTGATAAAAAATTCAAATGCTAATATTTTATAATTTGCATGGCGAAAAGCAGAATGTTGTAGTTCAATATTATTTGTAGGTATTATAATACAAATGTATATTACCCATATTCACGAAATAAATGATTTGATTTGGGCAATCTATACTTTATAATTTTATACAAATCAATTGATTTGGAAATTTGAGGTAAATTCTGTATATAATAGTGTTTGATAAAAATCAAATTTAAAATAAATGATGAATGAAATGATTTATTTTCTTAGAGTTATTTGATACTTAGTAATAAATGATTTTATCAACCATTTTCAGGTTGAAGTCACAAATGATGGTGCTACAATATTGAAGTCCATTGGTGTTGATAACCCTGCAGCCAAGATCCTTGTGGACATGTCAAAAGTTCAAGATGATGAAGTTGGAGATGGAACTACGTCTGTTACTGTTTTAGGTATTTACCTATAAATAATAAAGGAATAGGATAATAAAGGAATTTTCCTTTATTATCTTACTAATATTCAAAAAATTCTAAAGTTTGTGGGTATGGATGTTTGTTGCTAACAGATAAATAGCTGAACGAATTTAGATTAAATTTAGCATACATTAAGAATATACCTAATCTGGATTGACACATACTTTCCTCCTGGCACTCTAATCATGCATTGTGTGCAGCAGACTGCATAACTAGCTTTTTATAATGAAAATTATGATTTTTTATTTATTTCTTTAAAAGTTTTTTTTACTGACAACAATTTTATTGGTTATTTCAGCCGCAGAGTTGCTTCGAGAAGCAGAAAAATTGATTGAGCAGAAGTTACATCCACAAACAATTATAGCGGGTTGGAGAATTGCAGTAGATGCAGCCAAGCAGGCCTTGTCTGATGCTAGTTTTGATCATGAAAAGAACCTAAATGATGCGGCACTCCGAGCTGACCTTGAAAATATTGCCCGCACAACATTAAGTTCAAAAATTTTATCAAATCACAAAGAGTAAGTTGAATAGCTATAAATAACTCCATTTCTACTGTTCAGATATCAGCAGTTAAATATAGAATACATATAAATTTATTTTCCATCAAATAAAATAGCTTTCGAATGTATTACATAATTATTAATTATTTAAATAACATATAATTAATTTTAAATTTATTTTTAGACACTTCACAAAGTTAGCTGTAGATGCTGTGCTTCGTTTGAAAGGTTCGAGCAATTTAAAAGCTATACAAATAATAAAAATATCTGGAGGTGTGCTTGAGGAGTCTTTCCTGGATGAAGGATTCCTTTTAAATAAAAAGGTAAATTAATATTTTGTATTAAGTATGTTTATTCAATATTTCGTCAATAATGAAAGAGCTGATAAGTAATCATGCCATGTTTCATGGCATACTTGCAGAGCCCTCGTTGGAACCCGCCAAGCTGGTATGACTATGACATGTTCTGTTTCTGCGTGTGGCTATGCCAATGCTGGCATGGCATGTTAATACATGCGAGATCCTATACTACTAGATAGTAGATGAAACTATTATATGAGTACTTAAACAGGTTTTTAGATATGATATTAATCAGGACATGTGAGGCTAGAATTGTGAATGTACCTGTGTCTTTAGTTAAAAGATTTTAATGAACCACTTATAAAAAAAATTGCTTTTGGACGGTTTGAAAGCACTGACCTTCACCAACCTGCAGAATAGCTTGTTGGAACACGCTCTAAACCGCTGCAATTGTAGAGAGACCCTTATCTCAGCAGTGGTTTGAATATGGCTTGATTCAGATGCAGAGGCTGACATATCATAAATAGGCAAAAGTCACTAAAAAAGATAAAAATAAAAAAGTAATAACGCCATTTTTGCCTACAGGTTGGAGTACATCAACCTAAACGTATAGAAAATGCCAACATTCTCATAGCTAATACTCCCATGGACACTGACAAGATCAAAGTATTTGGTTCCACTATCAAAGTAGATTCTATGGCCAAAATAGCAGAACTAGAAGTTGCTGAGAAAGAGAAGATGAAGGACAAAGTGAACAAAATTTTAGCACACAAGTGTAATGTTTTTATCAATAGGTATGTACTTGTTTTTAATGAGTCATATAATAGCTTAGTCCCATCACTTGTCAAAAAAAACATTGGTTGTCTGTAAATTCGGTTTACGGACGATAATTTTACGTGATAACTCATGCGGAACGTGATGCTTTTTCGTGCATGCAGCCGGCGTTCAACGTTATCACGTCAAAAACCGGTTTTCCTTCAGTACACATAAAATTTTGTTTCTCGGTTCATGCATAGAAACGATTTCAAAAAGCACAAAGAGTGTGAGAGGTGGTTAGAAGGTAAAGCCTCGGGCAAATTTAGATGAATTTGGAAATTGAAGTAAGGTTTACATAACTGGGGAACCAGGGGAAATGGGTGAAATGGCCTCAGGTAAGGCTGATCAGGGTGCCCGACAGCCGGCGTCCCCGTTGGAAATAATAAAAGGTTTACATATACTAGTGCCCATCTACTAAGGTCTAAGCTACACTGGCAGGAGCTTTTAACTCTATAGTGTGGCATATTGAACTTGTTACGCAAAAGTTTTAGTGTCATCCATCTTTTTGTACATTGAGCGGCTCCAAAAGTATCAATCTATATTATATAAAAATGAATCCCTATTTCCTTTGGTCACGGTATCACACGTGAACGGCTGGACCGATTTCGCTATTTCTTTTTACATTGTATTTGTTATTGTCTGGAGAAGGTTCATAAGAAAGAAAAAAATAACAAAGTTACGTGGAAAAATATAAAATTTATCCTGAACGACTTGAACAATCATATTCACAATCAATCATCAATCACAATCACTTTATGTCGTTTGAGAGAACTGTCAGTCATTGGATAGATAGTTATTAAATATTCATTGTTATGAAGACAGGACAGGTCGGGTCAGCTAGTATCTATATAATAACATTTTGCATTACTTTTCTAGATGTCACTTATATCTGAAAATAGCACTAGACGCCAAGCAAATGATTGCCTGTATACTTTGAGCGAAATGCATGTAACAAGGATTGTTGTTTCTAGAAAAAATAAAATGGGAAGAAAGCCTTGATGTTGTTGACATAATAATATTACAATAACTTATAGATGTCACTATATAATTTAAGAAAGATAATTATGGTAATTCGCTCACTAACATATGGCAACATAGAAAATATAATGGGAATGTACAACAGAGTTGCCATATTGTTATAATTTATTTACTACACATAATTATTATGATTTAGCTATTAAATGAACATACCATTATATGTTCATGTATGTACTGAACAATGTCGTTTTTTAATTTTCCAGGCAACTGATCTATAATTATCCTGAACAATTGTTTGCTGATGCGGGCGTCATGGCGATTGAACATGCAGACTTCGAGGGGATTGAGCGCCTCGCACTTGTCACCGGTGGAGAGATCGTATCTACGTTTGATTCCCCTGACAAAGTTAAACTTGGACATTGCAAAATTATTGAACAGGTACATATGAAGTTCATCAATTTGAAAGTCATGGGGGAGGGGAGGGGGTTTACTTACATTTGTCCTATTGTCTCTCTTAAATAATATTTTAATTATAGTTTGTTTTAACTTGCCAGAAAAATCCTGCACTCCATGTATAAATTGACTTAATATTGGAATGTTTACAGAGACCTCTTTAATTATTTTTGTAACTATATCATCGTTGCCATTGTTGTTAGTGTTTTTCAATGTACATATTATTTTATAAATGTCATATGGGATAATATTTGTAGGCCTGAGAAATATAGTATTTATGGAGCTTTTTTAAGTCGAGTTTATTAATTTAACATTATTATTATATGATTTATCAATATATAACTGTATATAACTGATCATTAAATATTTTAACAATTGCCTGTGGGATCTATTATTATGTACTTGATTGACTCATTAATTTATTCTCATTAGGTTGGTTATATTACGCACAGATAAGGTTACCTTTTCGTCTAGAAGCGATTGTGTGATGATTTTAATGTAACTCGATATACCCTATTAATTTAATCGAATACAGTATTATGAAATCTAACTCAAAAAGTTTTTATAGGAATCGCTCACGCACTACACCCTTTTGAGCAATTCGACGACTGAATAAGTTTGTTATACTTTCGATAAACTATTTTTGGGACTCCCATCACTATTCACCATAAAGATTAGCAATTAGTGCCTTCAAACGTAGTTGTTAATTTTTACGAAACTTCATGAGCGGGCAAACGTCATTGATACCATCTTAACGTACCTAAAGAGTAGTGTATCGTATCGTCGTCAACCCTTATTAATCCCACTGCTGGGATACGGGTCTCCCATCAATCGAGGTTTAGAATATACTCCACCTCGCTACTTAACTGCGGGTTGGCGGAGGCGGAGAGAGAGTTTGTTTGTTTGTATTATCTTTATTGTTCAAATTACATATTGAATAAGTACATGAAAATAAAGTGGTATAAAGGCGGACTTATCCCACATGGGGATCACATATCCATCTCTTCCAGTCAACCTTAGAGTAACTGCGTGGAGTGGACATATACAGAGTAATGATAAGTTTAGTATTTGTTATTTATGATTGCAGGTGTTAATTGGAGACGAATGTTTGATTCGTTTCTCTGGAGTAGAGTTGGGTTCGGCGTGCACTGTGGTCATCCGCGGCGCCACGCAGCAAGTCATCGACGAGGCTGAGCGCTCATTGCACGATGCTCTCTGCGTTCTTGCTGCGACAGTTAAAGAACCAAAAGTTATTTATGGCGGAGGTAATTATCTACTTATTTACTTTTAATGCTTATTAAAATAGTTATGAGTAATTGGGAGAGGAAATAAAAAATACTGTATCGGCAGTGGGGTTATAACAAAAATTATAAGATTTTTTTTTTTTTTTTTTTTTTAATAATAATATCGTTGCAATCTGTCGCACTTAGGACATTAAGCAATCGGTCATTATAAGTTAAATATATAGAATTCTTGTAGTCCAAGTTCAGTGTCTTGGCCACCTCAGTAGATTTTGGTACAGGTGTATGGTTTCAGCTTAGTAGGTCAAAAGGTGACTTCCTTTGTAATCTTGAGGGTACCACTCTTGATTTTATGAGACTGATTGCCAGTTCATTTGTATGATGTACAATACGGTCCTTGTACTTTGGCACTCTATACTTGATTTCCTCTTTTATGTCGGGAATGTTTAGATCTCTATGTAGACTCTTGTTAGTTATGTACCAAGGCGCATCAACTATAGTTCTTAGGACTTTCGATTGAAATCTTTGTAAGATTTCCAGATTTGAATTGGCTGAAGTACCCCAGAGTTGTATCCCATATGTCCACGTAGGTTTTATTATACACTTATAGATGAGGAGTTTATTTTCCAATGATAATTTTGATTTTCTATTCAGCAAATAATAATATTTCCTAAACTGTAAACCAAGGGCTTTGCGTTTGGTGAATATGTGCTTTCTCCAGGTAAGTCTTCTATCCAGATACAAGCCAAGGTACTTTGCCTCCTGGGATTGGGGTATGCTGATGCAATTTAATGTGACAGATGGGCAGGTTTCTCTTCTCAGTGTAAAGGTCACATGGACTGACTTGGTCTCATTAACTTTTATGCGCCATTTTCTAAGCCAAGAGGATACATTATCTAGGCTTTTTTGCAGTAGACTAGACGCTTTTGTGGCAACTTTATCTGCAGCTAGCAGAGCCGTATCATCAGCGAATGTGGCAACTGTAACACCATCAGTCATTGGTAGATCAGATGTGAACAACAAGTAAAGAGTGGGCCCGAGAACACTGCCCTGAGGCACTCCGGCATTTATTTCTTCGAGGTTAGAAGTATCGACACCAGACCTAACAAAGAAGCGCCGTTGATGTAAATACGATTTCAGGAACAGAAAGTAGTTTAAAGGTAACATCTTTATCTTGTAGAGGAGACCAGAATGCCAAACCCGGTCAAAAGCCTGGGAGACATCTAGAAAGGCAGCAGAACAATACTCCTTATTTTCAAAGCAGTCGTGAATGCCATTAACTAGCCTATGGATTTGTTCGATTGTGCTGTGTCCATGTCTAAAACCGAATTGATGGCTTGGGATCAGCTTTCTCTCATCTATAATAGGGTTCATTCTACTCAAAAACAATATCTCCAGCACCTTTGATGTTATTGGCAGAAGGCTGATGGGTCTGTAGGATTTTGGATCTTCTGCACATTTCCCTGGCTTCAGAATCATTATTATCTGGGCAACCTTCCATTGAGGTGGCACACAGTTCCTCAAGATTATAGCATTGTATATTTTAGTTAATACTATCAAACCTTCATAAGGCAGCTCCCTCAAGATTTTCGCTGTTATCAGATCGTAACCAGGAGCCTTGTGTAGATCCAATTTCAGTATAGCGTTGTATACTTCAGTTTTAGTGAATTTCTGAATTGGCAATTCAAGCTGGTACGGCTCGCTCAATACTCTGGAAATGTCATCTAAAGTATCTGCAGGCACCCCACACGGGTTAGGTGTAAACACTTCCTTCAAGTGTACAGCAAATGTTTTCCCTTTCTCAAGGTCACTCCCGGCCCACGATCCATCAGGGTTTCGCAATGGAGCATGATACACTTTAGGTTGCTTTAGTTTTTTTGTAGCCTTCCACAAGGAATAATCTGACGCTTGAGTGGCATCTAAACTCAACAAGTACTTTTCAGCTCCCTGGTTTTTGTCGGCAACAAGTAGTTTCTTTAGATTTGCCGTGATATAATTTAGTTTTTTCTTATCTTTGGGATGTCTCGTCTGCTGCCATTGTTTTCTAGCGGTACGTTTTTCAGCAATTTTATCCCGTATGGTTTGAGAGCACGAGTTTGGCGTATATGCCACTTCGGGGGGCGTAGCCTCCCACGCAGATGTTTGGATGCAATTATTAAAATGTTCTACTGCCAAAGATATATGTTCGTCAGTTTTGAGAACCAAGTTAGTATTTATTCTAGAGGATACTAGACTACGAAACAGGGTCCAATTTGTTCTGTGGCTGTGTAGTCTGCACTGGCTTTGAACCTTCTTCACCTCCTTATCAAGAGTTACTATTACAGGTGTATGATCCGACGATAGTTCCAAGTTGGATTTTGCCATAATGTAAACCTCTGCAATATTTTTTGTCACACAGAAATCAACAAGGTCCGGGAACCGTTTTCTGTCTGTAGGCCAGTAAGTGGGTTCTCCAGTTGAGACAATTTTTAAATTTAGTTCCTGACTTGCGGACAGTAATTGACGTCCTTTGGGCGTGGTCACTCGCGAACCCCAATCAGTGTGTTTAGCGTTGTAGTCACCACCAGCTATAAATCTATTTCCCAATGTTGAGAAATAATCGATGTAATCTTCTTTTTTAAGATTATGTTTTGGTGGACAATAAAGTGCTGATATCGTAAGGGGACCCGTGCTGTCCTCAATGATGACATTTGTTCCTTGGATTTTGTCTAGACAATATGGTTGACTAGGATGATGTTTGATATTAGTCTTTATGAGTACCCCTGATCCTGCATGAGCCGTTCCATCCGGATGATTAGTGTTATAAAATTTATAGTTAGGGATAGTAAAATAACTTTTATTGGTGAAATGTGTTTCAGATACCATGAGAATATCAATATTGTTTTGTTTGAGAAATGTTTTTACTTCAAGTGTATGTTGTAGCAGCCCATTGGCATTCCATATGGCAATTTTCAAATTTGTGAATTTGAAAGCCTGGTCGTTAATGTTATGAGCAGGTTGTTCATAGTTGTTAGTTGGGTCATCATTTGTTTTAGCATCTCCATCATTATTTTAAAGAAATTTTGATCTTGTTTTTCACTTGTATCTTCAGTTTTATTAGTTTCATTGCTTTCCTTTCCTTTCGCAGTTTGAGCATAGGACAATTTTAAAGGTTCTGGATTGTGTGCCGTTATTGTTCTAGCGTCGTTAGGAGTTTTCCTTGGGAGACGTTCCCGAAGTGGAGGAAATTTGATTTTTTGAAGCTCTCTGTAGACGTTACAGCCCTTGTAATTAGCTGGATGATTCCCGTCAGAAAGGACACATTTGACATCCGACAACATCCCTTTTTTTTCACACACAGATGAAAGGTGTTCTCCAGCACATTTGATGCACTTGGGTTTTCGACGACAGTATTTCTTAGTATGGCCATATTGCTGGCAGTTTGAACATTGGGGTATTTCACGTTTTGGTCGCTGCGGTTCAAAGTGAATGTTGCAATTTAGGAGGTGTTTCATGTCATAGATATGTTTATTATTTGCTTGTGGCTTTAGTTCAATAAAAAATATTGGTAGTGGTTTCTTCGTAATTCTTTGCTTGATGTTCCATATATTTGTAACAATATGACCTTGATCATTTAAGGTTGTTTTAATCACATCTACATCCATGGAAGGGTGCATGTTTTTTAGTACCACTTTAAAGCTTCTTTCACTTTTGAGTCTATAGGTATAAAATTCGGTATCCTTATCCTCTAATAGTTTTACTATTTTTGAGTATGTTTCAGAATTATGGGGTTGTATCTTAACCCTATCATTTTGTAGCACTTTAATGGTATAGTTGTTTTTTGTATGTGTGTCTAATAAAGACAAAAGAGGCTGGATATTGCCCACTTTGTCAACAAATATGGGCGGAGGTCTTGGTTCCCTGAGAGTTTCCTTAGTTGGCAGCGGAGTCTCTGGATCAACTTCCAGGTGAGAAAAGCTATTTGATGTGCCTATTGTTCGGCTGAGCCAATACGAGCTAAGTTTGGAATGCTTACATCTGCTAGTTACTTCAGGGCTTGACCTTGGTCGCTTTTTGTTGGTTACTTCAGTCCAGTCATTTTCTTGGGAAGTTACTTCGACATTTTCCTTTTCATATGTTGGTTTGTCGAGTGATAGATCTATTATTTCTTTAGGTGTTGGCATGCTACTTAGAGAGCTAGATCGTTGTCTGGTAGTAAATAAACTCTTGTGGAATACTTGTTGAGTATATACCTTAGGTGTATCTTTAACCCTAGTGTTGGGTTCCGAAGAGGTTGTTGAATTGAAGCGAAAGTCGCCCCCCCCAGAATCCGAGGGGCGGCCTGAGCACTGTCCGGCCCCAGAGACAGGGCAATGCTCAGCGAGGGATTCTCCGCATTTCACGGTACCCTCCTGGGGTAGTTTTGTTTTGATTTCCGCCATTTTCATGATTTGGTGCTGATCCACAGCTTCGTCTTTTGTGTCGGGTGAGATCCCTTAGACCGCGTCTTTCTGGACTTAAGACACGCTCATGCCTACTGGTTTTGGTTAGATAAGATTTTTTAATAGCTCATTGATGTGGTTGCGTGTGTTTGCTTATTCAAAGGGAAATGAAATTGTAGTCTATGGATTTTTTTAAAACATGAAAGCTTCTTTTGACTCACAGTGCACTGTATTTTGTGCTTAATGTAATACTTAGCCATCACGTCATCTCACATCTCGTTCGGGTAAAATCGGCAGGGAGGGAGGAAGATATATATGTAATATAAGACCACATAATATAAGATAAGACGATAACCACAGTATAAGAGTAGGTTGACGCCATTGAATTTTGTTGTATGATTATTATATTGTTCTGATTAGAGCTCTCCGTTAGACGACTGACAGGCAAAGTAGAACCGAACATTTCCTAGGCTGTGGTATTACGATATCATTTTCTTGTGTACAATGGTTTTGATAACTTAACAGGTGCAAGCGAGATGTTGATGGCGGAGGCGGTGTCCCGTGCGGCAGCCCGCACGCCCGGCAAGGAAGCCGCCGCGGCCGAGGCCTTCGCCGTAGCCCTGCGCCGCCTGCCCTCCGCCGTAGCTGACAACGCTGGTTACGACAGCGCTGAGCTCATTGCCAGGCTCAGAGCCAGCCATGCTCAGGGAGAAAACACTATGGGGCTCGGTAAGTATTTTCATCGGTGTATTTGGTATTTGATGATGATGTTTTTTTCCTTTCATATCGTAAGGACATTAAAGTAAAACGCCCTATGAGCACAACATCCTAAAAGCAAAAGGACCTATAAGCAGCTCGTCTTTATGTAGGTACCAAAAATGTCTAACGAGCATATGGAACTTATAATATAATAATAATAAATGTCATTTATTTCGATCAACAAGGGATCATTGCATTACATTACATAAATTACCATGGACGTAAATTGATACAAAAATAAATTTTACCGAAATACTTAGAAAATTTATAATGATGATGTCAAATAAAAAAAAATGAAATAACTAATAAATTTAAGATAAATAAAAATAATAACTTGTCAGTCTCAAAATGGTAAAAAATAGAAAATAAAATAAAAATTAAATAATAATAGTAATATATTTAGTAGTCATTTCACATTCTGCAGTACATGCACCCTACAACAGTGGTTCATGTACTGACAGTCAAACCGGTCAGAAAATAGCTTCAGAATGCTGCTACCTTGATGTGCACCGCTTGCGCATTATTGTATAGAAACAATCTACGCGATGTTCGGCAAACATCCCTGATGCGCTGCAGGACCGAGGTAGCCCCAGCAGCACCCTAAAAGCATTATTGAACTGAAAACGCAAGGCACTGTACTATCTCTTAGTGTAATTTATCCATAGGCTGCACGCGTAGAAGGATGTGCAAAACGCTCTAAATAGAGCCGATTCCGGTCGGTTAGGTCCGATTTTTTAATTTTACTGTGCTGCTCATATTGAAGTAATTTTAAAAACACCTTTTCCCAAATTGAGTTATTTTTAAAATGACTAACATTGACACTATATGCAACGCTGCGCGTGCGTCGTCGCAACGCAGTTGTGACATACAATGCGTTGATCCGTGGCGATGACAATGCAACACTAACAAAGTCTCAACCTTTCTTGTTTTATATATATATAGTTAATAATAATTTTCGGTTTTGTGATATATATTTTTCACTTATTTATTTTAGATATGGAAAACGGACGAGTGGGCGACATGAAGAAGCTAGGCGTAACTGAATCCTACGTCGTGAAGCGACAAGTGTTGTTGTCAGCGGCGGAGGCTGCAGAGATGATCCTGCGTGTCGACAACATTCTCAAGTCAGCGCCGCGTCGCCGGGGACCTGACCGTCGACCCTGCTAAATATATCTCAAATTAGGTGTAACATTATTAATCCAACATATTTTAGGAGCGAGTTTAATAAACAAGATACAATGTTCTATGTGGTTGGTACCGTTGCCAAATCACGCAAAAAAGCCACACCAGTGTATTCTTATCCAGTATGGATTAAAATGTATGGAAACGCAGATTATTTTTTCGTAATTTGGATACCTGTGTCCATAATATAGTTGTTTCTTAACTTACTTCTCCTAATGTATGTCAGGTTATTTTTTTTTTACACCTATTAAATTATAATATTAGAAATGTGTATATCATGCTACCAAGCACCGGACATGTGGGCCTACGTTTTAGTGTAGGTACATTTGGGAGATGGGAGCCGATGAACAAAATGGACATCTGTCTGGCACTTTATAAACATTTCTAATTATACAGATTGACTTATTTTAGTGTATGCGTATGTATTGTGAAAGCGTCGTGGATGATTTAATTTTACACTTCGGAGAGGTGCACGATCAACCTGGCACACAGACGTTTATAAAAATTATCGGTAAACATATTACACTTTATCTAGTGTCAGTCTGACTAAACCTATGGTCGTCATACTTTGCCAGTCAAGAACAGTATAGGATAATGTGAGGTACACCTTTATTATGCTGTTAAAATGCGAATTCTCCCATAGATTTTGTATGGCAAAAGCAACCTGTAAGTTCAATCACAAGTTATGGCTGTTAAGAAGTCTTCTATGATTCCCTCTACAGAGCAGTACGTATCAGCATATAGCGCCATTAAAAGTGCGATACGAAAAAAAAAATTGTTTCCGCCCTGTTTTAGGGGCAAGCCGAAATATGTTATATTTTTCGGCAAGAATTAAGTTGAAGAAATAAACTACAAAAGTTAACATCTAAGGACTAGTAAGTATCTAGAGCCGTAAAATTTTCGACCTGTATCTGCACGCTGCTGGTGACTTCCATGCCTGCCATCACAATATCGTGTTCAGCTTATATCTAGGCGCAAAGGGTAGGGCTTCGCTAGTTATGACACTTCCACCAGTTATAACGTTTAAAATGTATAACCATGTTGTCTGATGCCAGACTGATCGCGTAACCTTCTTTATGCATCTATAGTTCTAAAATTAAACTTTTACGTTGATTTAATTTAACCATGATAAGAATCACAGATTTATTTTACTATTCACTGTAATATTTTCATCCGCTATAGTATTGCTAGCTAAATACAATAATAAGAACCAAGTCGTTCACTAAGCTTTTTAATTTAGTCGGCTGATTGTGCCTTGATGTATTAACTATTATTTAAAATAAAACGTAACTAAAACTTGTGGTTTTAATAATAGGAACGCTGTATAACTTCATTGTACAAGTTTCCGTGCGATGTGCGCGCGATAATACGACCATGGAACTACCTAATTTATGAGGCAGTTTCTGAGTTATTACCTGTTTCGCGTCCTTCAATATTCACAAGCAATTTTCAGACCATGTGTAGTTTTAATGGCTGAATATAACAACATACCGTTTTAATGGTTGGGCATCTTACCAAAATCGTTGGTATTTATTTTTATATTTAATTTATTTCTATTATATTAATATATAATTTACTTAGGTGGGCTTGCCTATACGCATTTAGGGATGGTTTTAGGATGGGTTAAGGATGGTTTTCAGATGTGTTAGGTATGGCATTGAGATGTGTTTTAACATAAAAAATAGTACAGTCGTTTCCCTAAAATAAATGAGCTCCGTGCCGTACTAAATTGTATGACAAAGTGGTCAACTATCTTAGGGAACCGACCGTACATATTGATTTTATGACAAAACTTTATTACTATTTTTTCGATAAAAATAAAAAGTAGAATCAAATTAAATTTTGAATTCCGATACTGAGTGTGGCCGCATTGTTAATACTGGGATTTTTCATTTAGTTTTTACTGTTTATTTATAACTAAAAATATATGGTGATAGTATTGTTATACATACCTAAAATTTATATACCCATTTAAAAAATATATAAATCAATATTTAAAACCTTCCCCAACACATCTTTAAACTGTCAGTAGGACAGCATACCTTCCAAAAACATTCTAAAACTATGCCTAACACTAGTGTCCGACCGAATATTCGGTTTCGGTTTCGGTCGAGTTTCGGCAAAAATAACGAGTTTCGGTTTAGTTTCGGTTTCGGCGGCAAACCTGCCGAAACTAGGACCGAAACCGAAACTTCATTCGGGAGTTCCCGCGCTGTGCTCGATCATGTTCGGCGCAGTAAATTCCATCCAAGCGACGAAGACATTTTGCCGCGTCCATGTGCCTAATCATGTCGTGATTTGTTTGCGTTTGCAGTGCGTTTTATTTGTTGTTTGTGAGTTTTAGTGTGATTTGTTTTGAATTCGGTAAGTTTTATCATGTGATATTGTATTAAGGGTAGGTAGTAAACATAATAATTTAGTATAACAAACTTTTTTCCTCTCCCCCCTGGACCGTGGAAGCGTTTAGTTGTGTGCACTGTATTTATTTATATTAAATTTAAATATTTTAAAATAATTCCGTGTTAAATAATCAACCTCTGTACCAGGAGCGCATGAGCCGCGGAAAGTAAGCGCAAGCGCAAGGTGTGAACGGGACAACAGCCACGAGACAACCTATATTACCATCGCTTCGTCTGTATGCGTTATCAATACGTACGTGCACAGGGACTTGCCATAATTCACAAGCGAAAGCGGATAGCGGTTAAAATTCTAAGGGGTTGGTCCAAGTTTTGTTCTACGGGTACTTCGGTAATACTTTTGTTGATCAAATTATGCCACTCAAGCGTACACCACCCGGCACCCCCACACCCGAAGATATGAAAGAAGCCAGGTTAAACATTCCGAAAATTCCACAATCGGGATCTGCGCCCGACTTAACGGAGATGGAGCGCAGCAATGTAACTAAGAGGCGCAAGCAGGAAGACTCAAACATAAAAAAATTTATGACTGAAATTAGAGAAATGCTTACGACATCAAACTCGCAAAATGAAAGCAAATTTACATCTTTGCAATCTTCGATGAGGGAACTTTTGGAAAAAAACACAGAAATCAAAGAATCCATTGTTTTTGTCTCCAAACAGTACGAAGACATGAAAGCTAAATACGAGAATGTGGAGAGACAGAGAAATGAAGATCGCCTTTATATTAATCAGCTTGAAAAGAAAATCGAGACGTTGGAACGAACTTCTGCCTTGACCAAACTTGAAATAAGGAACATTCCCAAGCTAACAAATGAAAATAAAGATAATTTATGTGAAATTATGACAAAAGCTACTGAGATTATTGAATTTCCCATTCAGAAACATGAAATAAAAGATATTTATCGTACAAAAAGCGGAGCTGGACATGGAACAATTATCGTAGAACTGGGGAGCGTTCTAAAGAAAGAAAATATAATTGATAAAGTACGTAAATTCAACAAGAGGAACCCTGCGAACAAATTAAACACGTCACACCTGAGCCTGGAAGGACCGGTTAAGCCATTCTTTATTTCGGAGTGTCTATCGCCCTACGAAAAACGATTAAACTACCTGGCGCGAGCTTTTGCTCAAGAATACGAGTATAAATTTTGCTGGACTTCGTTTGGAAGAACTTACCTAAGACAAGATGAAGGTCAACGCCATATTCGAATCGATAGTGAGGGTGATTTAAATAAACTACGTACGGAGAAATGACTACAAACGGTCCCCAGGACGCTGCAGCGGCCGACAACAAAAACTCTCTTGTTTGTAAGAAACTTTTTCCTAATTATTGTTTTTATTGATATTTTACTCGTATTTCATATATATATTTATTTTAAATTACATTATACTTACCTATATACTATTAATTATGGTGTATTATATTCTATTATATATTCTACAAATCGATTATACATTCCCATTTCATTAATATTTGCGAAGTTGAGATATTTTCTGTTTATCGAACTTCAACTCTTTCAGGTACAGATAGTAGCGACACTCAACTCTTATATTTTTTTTAAATGACTAGATTTCTTGATAATATAAACTATGACATTGACAATATGACTGTGGCGACAGCCTACAGTTGTGATACAGAAACTTGTAATGATATAGTTAAAACATCGGGTGACTCTCTAAAAATAATAATACAAAATATTCGTAGTGTTTACAAAAACATTGATGGATTCATGGCACATATCGCTCGTCTTTCGTTTGATCCAGATTTGGTTGTATTGACTGAATGCTGGCTGTGCGACAAGAAGCCGGTACCTTGTTTTAAAAATTATAACTCTTATTACTCAAAAAAATGTTTAAATCAAAATGACGGTATTGTAATATAAGTTAAACCAAACCTAAACTGCATAATTGAAGAACCAGATCCAAAAGATGCAAATTTTTTAACAATAAAAATATTACCAGACATTGTACTCCTAGCTGTTTATAGATCACCGTCTTTTTATAATACAGATCGTTTTCTAAATGGTTTAGAAGAGATCGTCAATTCTATAAAATCCAGGAATATATTTCTAATAGGCGATATCAATATTGATATAAAACCTGGAAATTGTGACAGAAATAGTAACTCATATTTAAATTTGACGAGTGAATTAGGTTTTCTACCAGGCCATACATATCCAACACGTTTTAAAAACAGTCTTGATCATGTGATGGTTAAAACAATTTTACCAACTATTGTAATTGTCATGAACTCAACCGTAACTGATCACGCCTCCATTTTATTAAATGTATCCCATGGCAGCAGAAATACTAAAATTCCTATTATTTCTAGTGTAGAAAAAATTAATTTTAGTGAGGCTATAAAATGTATAGAATCGGCTGATTTTAGCTTTATTACTCATACTTGTGATGCTGAATCTGCTGCAACCCGATTTGTGGAAATTCTGTCATCTGCTATTAAAACTAACACTAAAAAGATACAGGTACCTAGGCGCAAGAAAACTCTAAAGCCATGGATGACTCCTGGCTTACTTCGCTGTATCCGTCACCGCGATAAGCTACATTTTAATTTAAGAAAGGATCCTCAAAATGAAGTTCTTAAAATATCATACACACGTTACAGAAACTTCTGTTGCACACTCCTCAGAAGATTGAAACGTGTGCACGAAAAATCTTTATTAAATAGTGCAAAATCGAATAAAGAAACCTGGGCTGCAATTAAATGTATCACTGATAGTACAAATAAAAAATCTTCCGCTGATGAATTAATTAGGAAATCGAATGCTCCAGATGCAGTTGAAACAATAAATAGTTATTTTTCTAATATTGGTAGAGAACTAGCTGAGAAAACCAAAGGGTATGGGAAAAAATATTTAAATGAAAACAAATGTAGTAGTTTGACGAATTCTTTCGGGCTTATCTCACCAGATGAGACAGAGGTTGAATCCCTTATCTTAAGCCTCAAAGATGACTGTGCTACTGGTTGGGATTCTATACCAGCGCGATTTCTAAAAATGATCAGACATGTCATTGTATCACCGCTTACCGTTTTGTTTCATGCATGTTTTGTACAAGGCTGTTTTCCTAAGGTCTTTAAAAGGTCTCTCATTACTCCAGTTCACAAGAGTGGGGCTCGAGATGATGTTGCAAATTATAGGCCGATTTCTGTGCTTCCGGCACTGTCTAAAATCCTGGAAAAGATGCTAAACAAAAGGTTATTAAATTTTTTTAATCGGTACAACATTTTGTCGGATGCCCAATTTGGTTTCAGATCCGGTATGTCAACAAACGACGCTGTAAATAATCTAACAGAGTATGTCACTAGGAGTCTTGACAGGAGACAAAAGTGCCTTGGTGTTTTCCTTGATCTTGCCAAGGCATTTGATACCGTGTCGATACAAATTCTTGTTAACAAATTAGAAAATATTGGAATAAGAGGGTCAGCTCTGTATATTTTTAAAAGTTTCCTTAGTGAACGTGTACAAAGGGTTAAGATAAAAGATTTTACGAGTTCCGACGCTAATGTAACATTTGGAGTTCCGCAAGGTAGTATTCTTGGTCCGAGTCTCTTCCTAATCTATATAAATGACCTATGTAAATTGACACTAACTAATGGCAAACTATTTACTTATGCTGATGATACAGCTTTAGTTTTTTATGGAGAAACTTGGAATGAGGTCCAGAGTATTGCTGAAATTGAACTTCAGAAGGTAGTGCAATGGCTCGGTGAAAATCTACTTACTTTAAATATCTCTAAAACCACGTACATACAATTCCACACTGTTAATTCGCATATGGCTGATATAAAACTCAAAATACACACTTGTGACCATAGGAGCCAATGTTCTTGCATCAATATAACGAAGTCCCATACAATTAAATACCTTGGTATTGTGTTGGACGATAAATTGTGCTGGCTTCCTCATATTGAGCTTGTAACAGCACGCACGCGTAAATTAATTTGGACTTTTAAAAAGTTGCGCCATGTCGCTGAATTTGAACTTCTCCGCACCGTTTATTTTGCACTTGTTCAATCGGTTATTGGATACTGTGTGAGTGTGTGGGGAGGTGCTTGCAAAACGTATCTCATGCAACTCGAAAGAGCTCAAAGGTCTTTATTAAAAGTAATGACATTCAAACCTTACAGATATCCAACTAAACTTTTATATGAACAGTGTGAACTGCTTACTATTAGGAAACTGTTCGTTTATAATATAGTAATCCAACAACATTCTCTAACCCCTTATAATCCGGACAAATGCTGCAATAAACGTGTTATACCGAATGTGATCACCCCCGTAAGTTTCCGTACTACCTTTGCAAGGCGACAACGTGCATATCTCTCAGTTTTTCTCTACAACAAAATAAACAAAAAAATAAATTTCTACCCACTTTCATTTCATGATTGCAAATCAGTTGTAAAGACTTGGCTTTTATCTTTAAACTATGAAGAAACAGAAGATCTACTTAGCTTCATAAAATAAAAATGGGATAACAAAACGGGAAAACAAAATTATTTATTTCAGTATTCTTATATCATATACCAAAACATATAACATAATTATATTTTGTAATATCTATATATATATAATATTATATGTATGTGTATGTATGTGTATATATATATATGTATATATGTGTATGTATGTATGTATATATATGTATATATATAGTCTGAAATATGTATCTATTATAATATTTCTATGTCATTACACCACAGATGTACAATGAACAAATAATGTAAAAAAAAAGCTTTTGTCACACTTGTTTTGCGTTATTGGGAGAAGCCGCTGACTCCTAAGATACAGGCATTTTAGCCTAGTTTGGGTGTCAGAGACTTTATAGGAAGTTTGTAATAACGATTATGTCAATAAATAAATTATTATTATTATTTTTATTTTTTTTTATTTTTTTATATTACTTCGGGTGGCAGACAAGCATACGGCCCGCCTGATGTGAAGCGGTTACCGTAGCCATATTAACGATTGCAACATAGAATATCGCTCGCGCGCTGCCACCCCCGCTGCAGATGGAGCATCTCCTCCCTTTCTGGTGACCTCACTCACTCGCAGGAACACGACAACCCTCAAGGGATTTTTTATTTGGCTGCGGTATTCTGTGAGGTGGAGTTACATTCCCCAGTCGGGTAGCTTACAATTACGCTCCCTACCTCTCTTTTCGCCAGAGCTTCGTTTGTCAGTTAGCAGGGTGCACCGCGTGCAGGTGACGTTTTTTTTATACTACGTCGGGTGGCAGACAAGCATACGGCCCGCCTGATGTGAAGCGGTTACCGTAGCTATATTAACGCTCGCAACATAAAATATCGCTCGCGCGCCGCCACCCCCGCTGCCACCGCAGCATCTCCTTCCTTTCTGGTGACCTCACTCAGTCGCAGGAACACAACAGCCGTCAAGGGAACCGTTATTTGACTGCGGTATTTTGTGAGGTGGAGGTACATTCACCAGTCGGGTTAGCTTACAATTACGCTCCCTACCTCTCTTTTCGCCAGAGCTTCGTTTGTCAGTCAGAAGGGTGCACCGCGTGCAGGTGACGTTGGCTTTGGTTCAAAGATGTTGTTGAACCACTTACACCCCCGAAAGTTGGCTTTGATTCAGAGATGTTGATGGACCACTTACACCCCCAATTATAAGAAAAGTGTAGGTACTTTTCTCATAATTATATGAGTGGGTGGGGTGTAAGTTAGATAATTGTTTCGTTAAAGTTTCGGTTTCGGTTTCGGCCGAAACTGAGACTGTTGCCGAAATTCGGTTTCGGTTTCGGTCGTAAAAACCAGTTTCGGTCGGACACTACCTAACACATCTCAAACCAACTCAAGACCATTCTTGACACAACAAAATTATCTCTAACACATCCGAAAACTATCAGTAACACATCTCACAACGATCTTAAAACATCCCTAACGTAATTATCATCATCATCATCAGGACATTTTAGTCTCCACTACAGGAGCACGACCCTCTCTCGTCCGTCCTAGACGGAAGGAGGATTTGGCCTACACTCCCCACGCTGGCCAAACGGGTTCGGGAGGCCTGATCGATGTTTAGTAATGTATTTCCCTTAGTCGCCTTGTACGACATCCACGGGAAGAGACGGAGTGATTCTATTCTAGTCTGCCGGAAACCACACGGCTAAAGAAAAAGGAACTTACACGGAAAAGAATGGAAAAGAAACTTACACTAAATTAAATAGCTCTCTGTGTAATCTGAACGTAATTCTAAGCGTCCCGATTAGAGCAGTATCTTCGCCTCCCAGAAGACCGCAGCCAAATAACATTTCCTAGAGTGTTGTTGTGTTCTTACGAGTGAGAGAGGTTACCAGGAAGGAGTTGCTGGGATGGCAGCAGAGGAGGCGGCATAGGAGCGATATTTTATTTTGCTCGCGTCTATGCTAGGCGACCAGGCCGTATAAAAATATTAAGAAATTTGAGTACCAATCAATAACATACTACTGAGATTCGAAAGTCATATTTAAGAAATAAGATTATCAGGACTTTCACAGCCAGATTTTTATAGGTAGGTATTTGTAAGATCCAATTTGTGCGTGTTGCTGTGGCGTTGTAGTTTATTTGTGAATATTAATTTATTTCAAATTGGACGTTTAGGTACATTTGTCAATACTGCCATATATGCCTATATCAAAAATGTTGAAAACTAAGGAACGATTTAACCTTGAGATTTTTTTTGCAAAACGAACCTATTACTTTCACTTCTATACTATTACTAGCTCCGCCCGCGGCTTTGCCCGTGTAATTTTTTTTAAAAAAAGTATCCTATGTTCTTTCTAATACCTTAGAGAATATGTGTACAAAGTTTTATGATGATCGGTGGAATAGTTCCAGCGTGAAAGCACACTCATATTCACATTTGTAAATATTAGTAGGGATTTGTATAAAACCAGCGGTATTGTCTTTCGTTATCAAAGACACTACCAGTAGTGTCCTCTACAAAAAGGAAGTGCCGATTAGCAAACAAAGCTCTGACAAAGGAGAGTTAGGGCACCACATAATTATAAGCAGGTCATTTGAGGAAGTATCTTCACTTATAGAAGACCTAAATAACAATTTCCTAGAGTTTTAAAAGTAAAGTTGTGTTCCTACGTGTACGTGAGATCACCAGGATGTAAGGGCGTCGCCAAGGAGGGGCACGGAGAGGCAGCTGCCCCCACTAGAGATTCTATTTATTTATAAGTTTTATTTATTGTACAGTCAGTTCAGTTGGCCGTGTGGTTTCCGGCAGACTCGAATAGAATCACTCCGTCTCTTCCTTTGGATGTCGTACAAGACAACTAAGGGAAATACATTGTAAAACATCGATTAGGCCTCCCCAACCCGTCCAGCCAGGGTGGGGAGTGTAGGCCAAATCCTCCTTCTATCTAAGACGGAAGAGAGAGGGTCGTGCTCCTGTAGTGGAGACTAAAATCACCTGATGATGATGATTTCACAGTCAAGATCTCGTGAAGCTTTACATGTTGGACTCTGTACCGTTATTATTACAATCGATGTAGATGCAAGGCTCGTACTACAAGTGAAAAGGCTGGCGACGACCTTGCCAGGAAGACTATTACATTGGTAACGAAGTAGGTGACGCTGCCTCTTATCTGCTGTTTATTTCATGACTGATTTGATATACGACATGAATGCATTGCGAGGGCAGACTGCAGCGTCAGCCCTTTACATGATTTTACAAAATGTTCGTGATGGCTCGAACAGCGGTTACCGTAGCCTATAGAAGCTACAAGTACTATTACTCGCGCGCTGGCACCCCGCGCTGCTAACGCATAGTTTCCTTACATCTGGTGGCTACACTCCTTCGGAAAAAAACAGTCCTTACGCAGGAAATGCCCACTCTTCCCCCAGAGCCTCGTTAGCTAGTCAGTAGGGTGCACCACGTGCAGGATGGCTTGGGTTGTAAAGATTGTGCGAGCCGGTAAAGCTCAAAACAATTTATAATCTTTATTGCACATAAACAATTACATAACATAGTAATATACATGTAATATATGTACAAAGGTGACTGAGCGTATCTCTACAAGAGATCTCTTCCAGCTTACCTAGAGATCCTATCGGAAAAAGTTATTGGACTGGAGACTAAGCAACTAATATAAACTGATAAAACAAATCATAGTAGTTTGACATAAAAATATTCCCTAGTGAAACACACTTAATATTCTTAATACTTACCTACATAAATATACATAGTATTATTCCAATGCCCAACAATAAGTAAGTGATGGCTTCCGAAACGGTGAACATTTTACAGTTCCTGTAAAGTTAATATAACTAAAACTGAAAGGTAGGGTGGAATGAAATTACTCTCGCACGCATTTCTGATAATGCAGCCGATAAGCGAATAAAAAAGTATATAAGGAAAAACATACTTACATATGGCATGGTGAAAAATTCAGGTCTGATTTATTTTGAAATGTTGACGAATAAAAATATAAGCTATCATGGTGTAAAATTTCATCAAAATCCGTTTGTAGTTTTTGCGCGATGCGTGAACAAACAAATGTGTGACAGACAGATTGTTTTGGCTTATGTATCGATAGTATGATCCAGCTGCATTAAAAAAAACATACTTATCAACTCCACTTTCCTCAGACAGGTATATTAAAACACCTATATTCGATGAAGAAATTCACGGAATATAATATTACGTTAATATTGATACTTTCACACTGGGGTGTAAGTGACTCACCACGATCTTTAGAGCTTTCGCTCTAAAGAAATTCGCCTGCATGTGTTGCAAACTGCCAAATAGCGAAAGAGGCGTCACAGCGTATTTGTAAGCGTCCCGACTGGGGTAATTACCGTGTGCCTTATTTTGGCACTGCCCAGGTCTCAGATCTTGATTTTAACTAGACAAAAAATTTGACGTTAATTTGTCGCCCAAAAGAAAAAAACTGTCGCTCTCCCGTTAAAGAGCTATAAGGTTTTTTTGTGGCAGTGCACACAACAACATAGCGAAGATATGATTTTCCCCAGAATTAGTCGTCAATTTGTCGAATTCAGACACCAAGTATCAGAATTAATCGACCTCGTTAAAAAGTTATAAGTATTTTTGTCGTGGCAGTGCCGAAATAAGCCTTATTTCGGCACTGCCCAATAAAACTACACCACCTAGCGAAAATCTGATTTCACCCAGATGTTGCCTTGTCCTTGTCGAAATTTGTCGGAAATAAAACACTATTGGTCGATGCGTAATTAAAAAGTTACACGCATTTTAATAATTCTCATAATAAGTATAGTCCGAGATCTTGCATCAAAATTATATCATGCACAAAATGCAACAGTAAACGTTTTATTTCCTTCCTTTTTCAGAGTCTGGCAAAGTTTGTCAATGCATGCAACTGTTTTCTGATCTACGAATGCTTTAGGTGTTCTTTATCACTATATTAGTTGCTTTTTACGATAGCCATATGTGAATGTGGTGGTGTTATTCTACTCTGCCTACGTTAGGCTCTCTGACTACAACGTGAATTATTAAAATACGTGTAACTTTTTAATTACGCATCGACCAGTTGTGTTTTATTTCCGACAAATTTCGACAAATTCAAGGCAACGTCTGGGTGAAATCAGATTTTCGCTAGGTGGTGTAGTTTTTAGGGCAGTGCCGAAATAAGGCTTATTTCGGCACTGCCACAAAAAAAATACTTAGTTTGGGCGACAAATTTCGACAAATTAACGACAAATTTTTTGTCTAGTTAAAATCAAGATCTGAGACCTGGGTAGTGCCGAAATAAGGCACACGTAATTACCTCCGCCTCACAGAATACCGCCGCCAAATAACAATTCCTTTGAGGATTGGTGTTCCTGCGAGTTAGTGCCTCACTCACCAGACAAGGAGAAACGAAGGAGATGCTACGTCGGCAACTGGGACGGCATCGCGCGAGCTATATTTCATGTTGCGAGGGTTAATATGGCTACGGTACCCGTTAAACATCAGGCTCAGTATGCTTGTCTGTCACTCAACGTAGTATAAAAAAAGTATATTATATTCTTATATATACTTTAATAAAAAAAGTATATTATATTCTTATATATACTTTTTTAATACATCTATTTTTAACAATTATTCTCTGGAATTCAGTACCTTATAAATCTAAGCGCGTATAAATCAATGCTTAGTTAATTTCCGAGTATCGACTACGCGTATTTACCACGTAAATATCCATAACGTTCACACACACACGGGAATAATTACTGTAACCTCAATCCCCAGTCGTGTTGCATAATTAATGTACGTATGACACCATGTTAACTTAGAGACGGATAAGTGATGCTTGGCAAGGAACTAATAACAAATGACACTAGCTCTATGTGTACATAATTTATAGGTCTCACCTTGATTCGCTTACATTCAGCAGATTGATTAGACAGGCTAAAAGGATATTAATTTGTGTATGGGTTTTACATTACACATGATCGTTTAATAATTCAATAGTTAATTATTAATCAAATGCTAACTTAACAAAGGCACAGTAGACACTATAGCAGTAAAACAAGTTCATGCAAACGTTTGAGCGAGCTTTGGAATAAGCAAACTTTGCAATCTTTGGGGTGCCAGTGGCTCATCGCGATCTTTAGAGTCAAAGCGAACCTCGCCTGCACGTGATGCACCCTGTCGACTAGCGAAAGAGGCTCTGGCGAAAGAGAGGTAATAGTTTGTAGCTGCAACACCAAACTGTACCCTACCTACTTCATGCATTGTTTCGTTACCTCAAGGTTGCCTTGAAAAGATTGCTTTCAGCAATAAGGCCGCCTTGTTGCACATAAACATTTTGTTAATAATTTTAGTTGTAATCTCTGTACTCTTATTGGGTGCAAATAAAGCATATTTTATCTATCCCCTATAGGTACCCCGATTTTGTTATCATGCGGTTTTTTAACTGCCTCCCTATGGAAGTAATTTTAAAGACGTACCTATTCACGTTAAAATGTAACCTACTTATATCATATAGAAGTGAATACTTTTTTGTTGTCAATGATCTGTAGAGATATAAGTAGATACTTCATACCTACATGCCGTTAAACTTCCTTAGGTATAAATGAAATGAAATTCTTTTTCGCGACAAATCTTCGTCTATACGAACGGGGACTATAATGAAATTTTCCTTTATTATTTGATTTATCTGCTCCTACAATTTTATATCGGTGCAATAGTGTTATCCTTTTGTACAACTTGGACCTTTTTATTTTAGTTTCAGCTTGGTCCAATTTCCTTACCCTACCGTTTCTCTACACATGTGCCCTAAAAATGCACCAAAATTTTGTCGGGCAATCTATATATTGATACATTCATCATCATCATCAGCCTGTATCTGCCCACTGCTGGATATAGACCTTCCCCTATGTTTTACAAATACGATCCTACGCATTCCGCATCCAGCCGCTTTCTTGAGAACATCTAGACATGCTAGACGGATAGCGTACAATGCTTCGTCGTTCCACGCGCGGGCTCCACTCTAATAACTTCATCCCCAATCTGCCATCGCCGATCCCACCAACCTCATGGTCGGCCCATAGCCACTTTAGCTTGCAAACTCTGAATGCTATGTCGACAACTTTTGTTCTCCGTCGAATTTCTACGTTCTGGACTCGATCCCTAAGAAAAACTCCGAGCATAGCTCTGTCCATCGCTCGGTGCCTGTAGCCTGTGGACTAGCCCGATGGTCAGTGTCCAAGTCTCTGCACCATATGTCATTGCTGGGAGGACGTACTGGTTAAACTTTAGTCTTCAAGCATTGGGTATCTGAACTGCGAAGCTGTGTCGAGGCTTGCTGAAACCTGCCCAGCCCAAGGTACATTTTATTAATAAAATTGTAACTAGCTGATGTCTGTACGTTAGAGATATTTATGGAAAAATTACGGAATTGGGGTGTAAATGGTCACCGCTATCTTTAGAGTCAAAGCTGGTGCACCCTGAACAACGCAATCAAAAACAACATTCACGCGTGGTATCCTATCCTATGACATTAAATACGTATATTACATAAGATTATCTGATACAGGTATAGCACCCGCCCCACTAACGCAACCCACATGTTCTAAAAGTTGATAGATGGGAAACCATTTGCAAACCCTAACCTTTGTATGATTGGCATAGTGTGTCGTTGTATGCTACGCGTTGAATAGATATCGAAATAATCATTTTGCCGCATTTAAATAGTCCGCAAACATGCGACTGTTGTTTATGGAAAAAGGCAATTCAAATATTGCTATAATTATGAGTCATTTCGTTTCCACTGAGGTTAATAAAGCTCACGTATCCAAGGTTTTCAAGAAAACATTTAATTTTCTGTTAACTACGTGACTGAAAATTAGTTTATTGAACATAGAAACTTCGTTATACAGTTTATAGTTGTGCCTACTTTGGCATAAAACTACTAATCAGTGTGCTAATTACGTTTATAATCTAAGTGGTAATTAGGCTTTAATTCTAAATACTTAGGCATATAGAAAAATAAGGTGACTGCCTCATTGCTTTATCAACGCACAGTTCTATCCACGGGATGGATGAGGTTGAAATATGGTATACGGGCAACTATTATGATGTAGGTTTAGAAAAGATTTTTGAAAATTGACACGGGATATCGAAATACTCCCGTACTGTAAGTCGCGAGCGAGAGCTATTTAATTTAGTGCAAGTTTCTTTTAAAATAATTACCTTTAGGAGCAAGTTCAGTACTCGAAATCGGAAACAAACAACTTCAGTCAAAACCCATGAACATTTTGCAAGCGCAGATTTTTTTCTCGATTTGACAATGGTACCTAAATAATAAAAATGGTTTATTCTTTGCTTGCTCCAAGCTTAATAATTTCTACCTACTAGAATTAAATATATATTTAAGGAGGCTCCCATACAACAAACGTGATTTTTTTTGCTCGTTTTTGCTCGCAATTGATAACGGCAATAGGTAGACGCTTGAAATACTCACATAATATTTACCTAGTTATATATTCACTTTAAAAATAAATAATTAAAAAAAAATAAAACAAATATTTAAGGGGCCCCGCTTAAATATTTGTTTTATTTTTATTTAATTATGTAACTTTATTTAATTTTATAACATACAACAATCGTATTTTTGCCATTTTTATAAATAATGGTACGTAACCCTTCGTGCGCGATTCCGACTCGCACTTGGCCGGTTTTTTGAAAAGCGCTCGTGCACTCGAATGCAATTTGGTAAAATTGACACTTCAGTCGTAGATACGTGAATGTTACGCTTTATTATACGTATAAATAAATAACGTAAATGCAAAGGCGAGCAGGATTACAGGATTGAGTCAGACAAAGGCAAACATAAATAGTACCCTTTTACGAGCACCGTTACTTTTACTGGGGCGAATCGGTGTGAACGCCACTCGAAACTGACAGCTCGTTCATTTTTAACTCCCGCCCTTGCTTCCATGTAGCAGACGACAATTTGGATAAATGGTACATCCGCCGCCGACCGACTAAATTATTCAGGCTCGCCTCCTGGCATCGCTTCTTCACATGACAAGGAGAGGATTGCACAATAAAGTGGAATATTTAGAGAGTAATCACGTACGCAACATACGGACGGCGAGTGGTTCACTGACATGCCTTCTTGGCGCCGGTTTTTACAATGGCATTTCCATTCGCATCATAAGCTCTTTGTAGAGCATGAATATTAGGTTCGCGTGAAACGGGTCTGCATACTTTTATGATCCTGCGGGGGAAATAAAATGAAAATTGGATAACTTGGTCGCGAGGTAGGTTTCGAATGTAGGTACCTAAGTAATGAGTTTATGGTGGAATCAGTTACTAAAGTTATTTAAAAAGTACTTTTGTGAGGTTTTTACTTTTATTATATACTAGCTGATGCCCGCGACTTCGTTCGCGTGGACTTTATGATTCCGGCGTATTAACACAAATACGAACTAAAGTAGATACGTAAGAAAATATTTGGGGCAGTATTACACGTTAAAAGTCAATAAATTATTATTTTTATTTAAGATAGTAATCATAGTTAAAAAAAAAAAAAAAAATGAAGGGAGTCTTTCCTTCGGGAGCTAATATGAAAAGACCTGAAACATCTAAGAAAAACAGTTTCCCCTCGTTGTTTAAAAGACTTTGAGTCACAAAATCTTGCTACATAGCGTCCCGCAAATGCACGCATTCTTCTGGTTTGTGCAAATATATACCAATCGTTCCATTTTAATTTTAGCGTACACGTCTATATTAAACTGAATAAACAGACCACGTTACCTTTATATATATAACGTTATATATATATCTATATATATAAAAGAGAAAATCACTGACTCACTCATCACGAAATCTCAGAAACTATAACACCTACAAACTTGAAATTTGGCAGGTAGGTTCCTTATAGGGTGTAGACATCCGCTAAGAACGGATTTTACGATACTCCACCCCTAAGGGGGTAGAATGGGGGTTGGAAGTTTGTATGAAAGTCCTATGTTTTTGAAGCAAGAGACTTGAAATTTAAAATGTATGCTCTATAGACGGTGTAGAGGTGTACTAATAAAGTATCTTTGAAAATCAATCCCTTTTTGGGGTTAAAACGGGGGTTGGAAGTTTGTATGAAAGTTCTATGTTTTGAAGTAAATGGCTTGAAATTTAAAATGCATGCTCTATAGATGGTGTGGAGGTGTACTAATAATGTATCTTTGGAAATCAACCCCGTTTTGGGGTTAAAACGGGGGTTGGAAGTTTGTATGAAAATTCTACGTTTTTGAAGCAAGAGACTTGAAATTTAAAATGTATGCTCTATAGACGGTGTAGAGGTGTACTAATAAAGTATCTTTGAAAATCAATCCCTTTTTGGGGTTAAAACGGGGGTTGGAAATTTGTATGAAAGTTCTATGTTTTTTAAGTAAATGGCTTGAAATTGAAAATGCATGCTCTATAGATGGTGTGGAGGTGTACCTACTAATAATGTATCTTTGGAAATCAACCCCGTTTTGGGGTTAAAACGGGGGTTGGAAGTTTGTATGAAAATTCTACGTTTTTGAAGTAAGAGACTTGAAATTTAAAATGTATGCTCTATAGATGGTGTCGATGTGTACTAATAAAGCATCTTTGAAAATCAACCACTTTTTGGCGATAAAACGGGGGTTGGAAGTTTGTATGAAAGTTCTATGTTTTTGAAGTAAGAGACTTGAAATTTAAAATGCATGCTCTATAGATGGTGTGAGGTGTACTAATAATGTATCTTTAGAAATCAACCCCTTTTTGGGATTAAAACGGGGGTTGGAAGTTTGTATGAAAGTTCTATGTTTTTGACGCAAGAGACTTGAAATTTAAAATGTATGCTCTATAGATGGAGTGGAGGTGTACTAATAATGTATCTTTGAAAATCAACCCCCTTTTGGGGTTAAAACAGGGGTTGGAAGTTTGTATGAAAATTCTACGTTTTTGAAGTAAGAGACTTGAAATTTAAAATGCATGCTCTATAGATGGTATGGAGGTGTACTAATAATGTATCTTTAGATATCAACCTCTTTTTGGGGTTATAATGGGGGTTGGTAGTTTGTATGAAAGTTCTAAGTTTTTAAAGTAAGAAACTTGAAATTTAAAATGTATGTACTAATAATGTATCTTTAGAAATCAACCCCTTTTTGGGGTTAAAACGGGGGTTGGAAGTTTGTATGAAAGTCCTATGTTTTTGTAATAAGAGACTTGAAATTTAAAATGTATGCTCTATAGATGGTTTGGAGGTGTACTAATAATGTATCTTTAGAAATCAACCCCTTTTTGGAGTTAAAACGGGGGTTGGAAATTTGTATGGAAATCCAATGTTATTGAAGTTAAAGTGATTATGGCAGAAGGATTTTAAATGATATTTAAGTATAAAAAATATTGAAAACAACTACATACTTACTATTATAAGGAGGAATGTTTTATTATAACAATAAAAAATACTTTAGGTTTTACAAAGAGGTCTTAAAAAATAATATCCGTCGACTTCATTGATTCTAAAAATTCATCTAGATATTGATTGTTTTTAACTTTTTTTATTTTTTTCCTTTCATTAGGTACCTATTTAGCTTTTTCGAATGTAATTAAAAATTCTTTGCAAATAAATAACTCCACGCGTACGAAGTCGCGGGCGGCCGCTAGTATATATATATATATATATATATATATATATATATATATATATATATACACTTTATGTATATATATATACGTTATATATATATATATATATATATATATATATATATATATATATATATATATATATATATATATATAGATATATATATATAACGTTAATAAATAAAACTATTGCGTCTAACTTGTAGCAGGTAAGAATAAAAGTAGCACTGCGCGGTTATTGTTTTACAATACAATCAACATTTTGTTAAACTATTTATGCTCATCAGGCTGAACAACTTTTGCTAAGGCGTCGTTATTATATTCCTTATAGTTTAGCTGAACCATTATGGTTCTGCATCAGGTGTTCTAAATCTTGGATTTTTATACCTCAACAAAAAATGCTTATCAGGCTTAACAACTTTTGCTAAAGCGTCATTTTTATATTTCTTATAGTTTAGCTGAACCATTATGGTTCTGCATCAGGTGTTCCAAATCTTGGATTTTTATACCGAGATGGAAATTTCGTGTCCACGTTTTCAAATCGATGCCATTTTCGTAATTGACATTTCAGAAAACCATAGAATCAACACCCATATTGATATTATGACATTTCAACCCCATCGCACCCCCACAGGAGTGCTCTTGTGTCACGTCGATTATGTTAGATTATAAAATAGCTGTTGTTTTCGGAATCAGCGACCCGATAAACCATAAAAACAATACCCATGTCGATTTTCAGACGTTTGCACCTCATTTCACCCCTTTAGGGGTTGAATTTTGAAAAATCCTGAAACACGTGTTTACTCATTTATCTACAGAAGTACTCGTGTAAAGTTTCGTATAGAATAGTCCAACTAATCTTGGTTCCCCATACAAACTTTGGACCCCCGTTTCACCCCCTTAGGGGTTGAATTTTCCAAATTCCCGTCTTAGTGAGCATCTACGTCCTGAAAGGAACCCCCATACAAAATTTGAGACTCCTAGCACTTGTAGTTTCTGAGATTTCGTGATGAGTGATTTTCTATAAAGAAAAATTTTCTTTAAACTTTAAATGACGATAACTTTTTAATCTGACATTAGATTTCGATGAAATATAGCCTATATGTTACTCAGGGATGAGCTTAATCTTTTAGTGAAAACCGCGTAAAAATCTGTTCATTAGTTTTAAAGATTAGCGAGTACATACAGACAGACAGACAGACAAAAAAATAAAAAAAATCTTTTTTGTGTTCTGTTACTCTTTTTTTATCGCCCACACCCATTTTTTGTTAATTTTATCAAATGTACAGACACGCGGTTCCTACTGTTTTATTATATGTTGTATATAATATGTTTAGTATATGTTTTATGATATGATTGTGGTAAGCATTGCATATATTCATCCTGTAACGGGTAGATACAGGCTGATAATGATGATTGAACACCATCTAAAGATATGTGTTGTTTTCATTATTATACATGTAATTATATTTAATATTTATTTGTATCACATTCGTATTTTTTATTATAAAGGTGTTATAATGCTTTTTATAGCACTAAGGTGGCAAACAAGCATACGACGACCTGCCCGATGCAAATGCCTACAATCAGAATATACAATTCTCATAATTATTTTACGCCAATAACGAAACTTTGATGAATTGAAATTGAATTTTGAATCGACTAAAAATTGTAGACTTCTTTTCATTAATTAATTAATATCAATTCTTATTGCGACCAGCATACCATTCATAGTTTATTTTATGTGATATTTTGATATAATCACATTTTTAATAAAACTTTGAATATTCATATTGTGTTACGAGAATACCAAATGTGACATCCGTGAGATCGAGAATGGAAGGAACTGAATTTTGCTAAATTTTAATTACGTGAATTGCCTTTCAGATCTCAGCCTAACGATGCTAGCAACACCTGAGATATTCCTCACGCGTTGCCGACCCTGCATAAACATCTTCACGTGTTTCTTATGAGCCCGAGACTGTAGTCTCATGGGAAAACCTCGGCAGTAAGTTTTCATTCCCCAATTTGAAAGATTTGCGGAGGAAAACCAAATTCATAGCTCCGCACCAAACTAGTAAGAGCGTGCAGTCCTTTTTACCTACCTATGCCAATGCAAGACAAACTGAAACACTCTGAAAGTCTGGACAACAGTTAGTACCTACGCTGAATGGCATTCCATTAAAATGCAGACGTTGAAAAACAAAACATCCGAATGAATAATGTTAACCTAATGACGAATGTTTGCAGTTGTTGAATGTTCTGGAATGCCACGCTATACGGACCGCTCAGCAAAAAAATAACTGCAGTGTAATTGCGAGTTGGAATGAAGTTATAAGCCTCTCCCGCTACCTACAACTGAACATTTTTGCAAAGTTTTCTATAATAATGTTTAATCTAACTTATTGACTATAGTCGTAAATGGTAATGCGTAAGCAGGATAATTAGTTCTTCTAACTGGAAAATGCAGCGTGGTTACTGGAAGAGTTGCATTTTGTTGAACATTTGGTGTGTAGGTAATAAGTAGCTTACCGCTTGCAAGCTGTGCGCCTTGTCGACTAGCAAATTACGATACCCTAGCGAAAGATAGGTAAGGCCATAGCCCATAGACTTAGGCTAAGTAAGGTAAGTAAGTAGTAAGACAAGGTAAGGTTGTCAAGCTCGACTGGTGAAGTACCTCTACCTCACAGAAAACCACAGCGAAACTTCTGGTGTTGCGAGCGTCTGACTGCTTGCTATCAGACAGGTCATAATGTTTGTTTGCCATCTTAGTTGTATAAAAATATAAATAAATAATAATAACATTAAGAATTACTGTAACTGAGGTTCAGACGTGAACATTAAGTTTACTTACTGGATTTCGTTCATCAGCCCTTTTACTCGTATTTGATATCCATATTCGCTTTTTGTATATTGGAACAAATCTGGCTGCATTTAGGTAATTGTGCATTATCACGTGAACCACACGAGTATGTCAAATTTCAGCTCATTCGTACACTGAGAAGGGGTTTTAACTTGCAAGATTAATCTTACAAACGACAATAACAAAATATTTTTATTAAATAAGTGTAATCATTTTACAGTAAGATGTTGAATTAATACGTTCATATACATTGATGCTCCTAAGTGGATATAATTAACATGACGATTATATTGTAAAAACCAGCATTGTTATTTATTCTACGATATAAGAATGATCTAAAAGTACTTACTACTCAAGTCTCATCATCATCATCATCATCATCAGCCTGTATCTACCCACTGCTGGATATAAGCCTTCCCCAATGCTTTCCACCAGATACGATCCTCCGCCTTCCGCATCCAGCCGCTCCCAGCCGCTTTCTTAAGGTCATCAGACCATCTAGTAGGAGGGCGTCCAACACTTCGTCGTCCTATGCGCGGCCTCCACTCTAATACCTTCCTCCCCCATCTGCCATCAGTTACTCGGCAGATGTGACCGGCCCATTGCCACTTTAGCTTGCAAACTCTGAAGGCTATGTCGACAACTTTGGTTCTCCGTCGAATTTCTTCGTTCCGGATTCGATCCCGCAGAGAAACCCCGAGCATAGCCCTCTCCATCGCTCGCTGCGCGACCTTTAGCCTGTGGACCAGTCCGATGGTCAGTGTCCAAGTCTCTGCACCATATGTCATTGCAGGGAGGACGCACTGGTTGAAGACTTTAGTCTTCAAGCACTGGGGTATTTGCGCGGCGAAGATATGACGAAGCTTTCCAAAAGCTGCCCAACCCAGTCGAATGCGTCTGTCGATCTCTTTGTTGAAATTACCCCGGCCAAGCTGTATGGAATGACCAAGGTAGACATAGTCTTTAACTACTTCAATAGCTGCATTCTCTACGATAACCGGGCTAGGGATGACAAAATCGTTGTACATGACTTTCGTCTTGTCGAAATTCATCCCCAGCCCCACACGTCGAGATGCAGCATTGAGATCGACCAACATACGATCGAGATCCTCCAGCGATTCAGCCATTATGACCACGTCGTCGGCAAACCGAAGGTGTGAGATGTACTCGCCATTCACACTGACGCCCCGTTTTTTCCAGTCCAGCGTCTTAAATACGTCTTCCAGAGCAGCGGTGAATAGTTTCGGGGAAATGACATCCCCTTGACGTACTCCCCGCTGCAGCTGGATAGGCTTAGACTGCTGGTCCTGGACGCGGACTGTCATTGTCGCAGCGCTATACAACCATCTCAGCACCTCGATATAGCGGTGGTCAACTTGGCACCGCTGTAAGGATTCCAGAACAGACCAAGTTTCGATGGAGTCGAAGGCTTTCTCGTAATCCACAAAAGCTACACAGAACGGCAAATTGTACTCTGTGGTTTTCTGCACAATTTGCCGCAATGTATATATGTGGTCCACGGTACTGTAGCCTTTACGAAACCCAGCCTGTTCCGGTGGCTGGTAGTCATCAAGCCTTCGGGCGAGACGATTCGTGATAACCCTTGAAAACAGCTTGTACACGTGGGTCAGGAGTGAGATCGGTCTATAATTCAATAAGGTTTTGTCACCTTTTTTGAAGAACAAGACGACCAAACTCCTGGTCCACGCGACTGGTGCGGTCCCATTGTGAATGACGGAATCAAACAGACGTTGTAGTTCCTTCAGCACCGGAGTTCCTCCAGCTTTCAACAGTTCTGTTGTAATTCCGTCCTCACCGGGAGCCTTACCATTTTTCAGCTGTTCAAGGGCTATCCTAATCTCACCCATGCTGATGTCTGGAATATCCTCGGTTTCGTGTCGGGTTAGCGGGGCTCGGCGATCACTTACACGAGCAGCTGATGTAGGGACAGGTGCATGTGCGGCATAGAGTTTGCCGTAAAATCTCTCCACCTCTGCGAAGATCTCTGGCTTAGAAGACACGACTCGACCATCCTCTAGTTTGAGCCTCGACAGATAAGCTCTTTCAGAAGGCCGAGAAAAGACTTTCAGCCCTTTGTTGCGCGCTATCACGTCCTCAACTCGTTTAGCATTGAAGACGCGATAGTCCCGCCGTATCAGCCTTCTGATCCGCTTATTCAAAGCTGCATATTCTGTCGAAGCCCTAACAGATGCTGTCGCCTCTCGTCTCTTCTGCATAAGAGCCAGAGTTTCGCTAGAGAGCTTGGCCTCTCGAGCTCTATGCTGCCGCCCAAAGTGTTTGCTGCCGACATCGTGTAGTGTCGCCCCTATTCTCTCTGATGCCTCGTCCATGTCCGCAGTGGTTTCCAACGAGTTGAATCGGTTTTGAAGTTCCAGTTGGAACTTTTTCGAAGCTTGAGTGATTTGAGGAAGAGTTGGACGTAGATTCGACTTCATCGTACGGGCTCTTTCGAGTTTATAGCTGATATTTAGGGTGCCTCGTACAAGTCGGTGGTCGCTACCGGTACCAAACCTATTAACCACCGAGACATCCCTAAATATCCGCCTTTTATCCGTTATGATGAAGTCGATCTCATTTCTAGTCACTTTGTCGGGGCTTTGCCAGGTCCATTTCCTCTGGGGCTTCTTTTTAAAGAACGTGTTCATCAAAAATAGCCCCTCCATTTGGAGGAAATTTACCAGCATTTGCCCCCTGTGGTTCCTCGACCCCAAACCAAACCCTCCGACGACCGATTCATCGCATTCTTGTACTCCCACCTTGGCGTTGAAGTCCCCAATGAACTACTCAAGTCTGCCAATTTTTAAATAATTATTATTTAAATAGTTGACTTCGGTCCACTTGCCAGAATATTATAAATATAAAAAAAAAATTAAAAAGTTCACCTCCCCGCTTAGGTGGGATTTTAAACCCAGGCCTCTCGATGACCAGTCGAGTGCTCTTCTTTTTTTGCATTCTGTATTTTACTGCTGTGAGTCACAGTGTGGCGTCATCTACCTATTAAGTATTACACAACTAAACAAAGCATAAAGTTCCGAGGGAGAGAGTGGTGAATTCTTCCAATTTTGCATACTAATGACATGGGAAGTCTATTGACAACCCTAAATACCGAAATTATATATTACCACAATATAGGTAATAGTATTACGTAATATTACTAAATACTGGGGTAGCAATTTTGTTCCATTCAAGAATTAAGTACTTGTAGCTTAATCGGAGGAACTGCTTTAGTAAACGATATATTTCATCACTTCAATAAATTATTTTATTACTAAACATTTTTAGTAAGAAGATGTAACAAACAGGACCACCAACCAACCAACCAACAGACAGGACCAGGATTCACCATCTACCGTGATTTTGTTGTAACCCTAGGAATTTCGCGAATTCCCAGGTATCCTCTTTTTACTGCGACATATAGATAGATTATTAAATAAATTTCATTCCAAATAAAATAGTTAGGCATCCGGTAACAAAATTAAAGTTTTACCCAGTAATCTCCACTTACTCAGGTAGTCGGTAATTACCCGCCTATTGTGAACGAGTAAACTTACAACTTTCGTCGGAATAGTTTTCTTTTCCTCGTTTATCTTTCTTAAACAGTGGAATTGGCCCGGGATCTTGGGGATAATTACGTTGCCTATTAGTTGCTAAATAAGGTAACACCTTAGTTTGTGCCCGCGACTTCGTTCGTGTTGTTTGTTGAAAGGATGAAATATGAAGATACAAACACAGCCCATATTGCCCAGTAGTAGGATTATATATAATTAATCTGAGTTCATTTTCAAGTAAAACATGTAAAACTTTTACGCACGCTTGATGGGGAGTAAGCTGGTGAATGCGTGACGAGAGTGTTACGAAAAGTGTGTTCGGGCAAGGCGAACAAAATTTGAGAGGGAGATATAAGTTAGTAGAGCTAAAGAAGTTTTACTTCAATCGTGTAGTCTAAAGGACACTCGATTTTTTTTTTGTATGTTCTACCGAAGTCCTCCGCCTCGTTTTACAATCGCATCTCTCATCGTGGGTAGGAATTTTGTCTTCACACATTGGACAACAAATTCGTATATTGCGTACTGTGGTGTTCCGGAGAAGTTACCTTGCACAATCATGTTTTGGAATGACGACATATCCAGGATTTCCCATGACTTCCAAACATAATTTATACTTTATTGCCTATAATTTCTCCGGCCCTACTGCAATACAATGTTGCCAGATACAAACAGGTACGTTTGAAGACTAATACATATCCTCATCTTATAACTCATCGAGATACATATCAAATTGAAGGCAATTTTATTGCATACACAATGCCGTAGCGTTGTGGAAATCTTGGCTCAGATTTGCGGCGTTTTGGAAAGAAAAAGGAATGTCGTCCTACATAAACTAATGCAAACATTTCCCTAAACATACCTGTTTGTACCTGGTAATTAGTTTGTCTAATCACCGATTGGTACAATTTTCAATGATAAAATATTTTTTTTTTGACGTGACAACGTCTTATAAATTGATGAACGCCGGCTGCACGAAAATGCCTCATCGTCACGTTCCGCCTGAGCCGACCGTGGAAACGAGAGCGCGGAACAAGCAATAGACAGGCACGATCAGCCTAAGCGTTCGGCTTGTGACGCATCTATCTCTCTTCCACTCCATCGGTCGATGTTTTCTTATAATTATCGTCCGTAAACCGACTTTATAGACAGCCATTTTTTTTTAAACGAAGCCTCACCAGACTCGGCAGGAATAACATTCAATCCAAATAAGAATTTATCTACAGTTGTTTTATGTGTTGTTTAAAGTGTGTGGACCTCCTGGCTACTTCGAAGTGAAAATTCGAACGATTTGGACGAAAGTTCAGGATTTTTCGAATACGATACGAATTTCCTTCGATAGAACCGGTATCCGGTGGATGTGTGGACATCATCCAGTAGGGTCCAGGATCCAGGTATCATTTATTAATATAAATAACAAAACAAATATGAAACGTTGATATCTTATCTCGAAGATACAACAAATAATATATTTAAATAAAAAATATTTTGGAGTTGGTCCCCTACATTTTTGGTGAATCGGCTATACTGTCAGATTTACTGGAGAAATTAATTTGCTATGCATAATCGTGTATTATTAAGTGAAGTATTACACAGCGATACCTATAATTTTCTGATGATAGCCTATTTTGCATAACGCGTTAGGGTTTACGCAAAGCGATTAACAGCCGATAATACCTGAATTAGTGACACGCCGTAGTCGACCACGCGCATGCCACAACATGGGATATATTAACGATAGCTGATTCGATACTGTAGCTGCGGCATCGATACCGAGATTAGTACGAGTAAGCTTTAATTGGCCCAGTTTAGGTGGGCGCCGCTAAAATAGAGATTTGCGAGGTATTAATCCTTGTCGATACCACAGAATCCCACTAGCACACTTTATCTGTCGACATATTGGTAGATTTTGGCAATAATTTTAGATCAGTGTGGCTTAGGATCATAGGTGCCCTTTCATTAACTCCTACGCCGAAAATTTGAAGTGCTGTAGTATTTTTAACATGAAAAGAGGGGAGCTTAGAGTGTGTATCTGTATACATCTAGCCTGGTCATTGTAGTTGCTAAACCGATGAACCGATTGTGATGTAGTTTTTTTGTTTGAAAAGTAATTTAATTGAAAGCTTGTTTTGTATCGAAATTGGAGAAAATAACATGGTGATCCAAGTCTGATTCTGTACTGTCGTGCTGCCCCTCAATCAAAAGGATTTAGAACATATTCCCCCACGCTGTTGGCCTGCGGGTTGGCGGAGGCAAGTATTGGCTACTGACTTGTCTTAACGACTGCCATCACAGCTTAGTGTGCCCTCGGAAGCACGGAAGAGCTCGAGATAAATAAACCCATGGGCAGACTACAGTAGAGTGACACGCGCATCAACGCCACCGATCTACAAAACTCTCAGGGTTCTCAGCTATGACTATTATGCTCAGGCTCTCAGCTATGATTATTTACTCAAAGGCACTCACTCACCTACGATTACTTAATCATAGACTCTCAGGAATTATTATTTTTTCTAATATACGATTTTCCTTTCAACGGAGGCGCTAGCGTGTTGAATTACTCTATAGTTTTTTTCTAAAACTACACAAGATATTCCAATCACCATCATTTTAATTAAAGACTAATATTAGGTAGTACCTGAGCGACGGAGCTTCATTGAATATTTTTAATGCGAAAATTCCTTTGTGCACGATAGATACTGCGGGTGTATAAGACATTGTATAAAAATTGGAGGCGTTGTTGTTGTAGAGTCTTTATTGTAAAAAAAAATATATAAACATGATAATAAAAGAATTACATGTACAATGGCGGAATTTATCCCATAAGGGATCTCTTTCAGTCAACCATTCATTAGGTAGTTAAGAGGAAAACATATTTTGGCGAAAACTTAGGTACAATATTGTTATACGAATCCTTGGCCTTTGAGAAGTGTCAGTATATCAATTTATATACCTAAGTATACACAACGATTTCTTATAACGTCGTTGTCAGCCCTTATTCATCCCACCGCTGGGATACGGCTCTCCCCTCGATCAAAGGAATTTAAAGAATACTCCAGCACGCTGCTCTACTGCGGGTTGGCGCAGGCCAGTGTTTTCAAGCCGCTTAAAGGCCACTGACTTGGCTTAACGACTGTCATCTAATGACAACAGCCGTGACCGACGGCTTACCTGCCCTCCGAAGCACGGAGAATCTCGAGATAAATAAACCCATCTAAGGACAAGCTATGGTCCTAAAAAAATTGGTTGTCTGTAAAGTCGGTTTACGGAGGATAATTTTACGTGATAACATCATAAGGAAATATCGGCCGATGTGGAGTGAATGAGGGATAGAGATATAGAGGATAGGTGCGTCACAAGCGGAACGCTTAGGCTGATTGTTCATCTCTATTAATCGCTTGTTCCCCGCTCTCGCTTGCATGTTCGGCTCAGGCGGAACGTGACAATGAGTCACTTTCGTGCGTGCAGCCGGCGTTCATCCATTTATAAGACGTTATCACCACAAAAATATCTTATATACAAAAGATATAACATTTATAGTGATCATAAAATAATTGTATAATAAGTAATATGCCACATTCATGATGATTATGGAACGTTAAATTGGGTAGAAGTTGGCGACAAAGTTTATCAATGCGGCGGGATAACTTAGCTAAGTAATATTGTTTTAGTTAGTAAGTAGTGTGGTGCGGGACCTCTGGCAGACAGTTTTGGCAGCTGCTTTGTACATGATGTATGTTAATGTCACGTAAGAGATTATTCCTTGGCACTGAGACATAGAGCTCGCTCATACAATTGTTTGCTTAGCTATTTTGCATCCGACGAACTTTTGTATGCATTACATAACCCGGATAGCAATAACTATAAAAGTTTTATCGACAAATTCAGCGGAAACGATGTTTAGAGTCACGCAATTTAGCTAGAGGACACGGTAAAAATCATATTTGATCTACTGTTCTATGTATTTTTAATATATAATCTATATATTATTAACACGTGAAGCAAAAACTTTGTATATACCCCTTTTTACGAAAATAGAGGAGATGGAAGGAGTATGAAATTTCGCACACTTAGTTTTATAATAGGTAGTTAGTTTATATAGAAAAAAAAGAGTGCAGAATGCTAATATATATTTTTTTAATTATGCATATAAAATACATTAAATCAATAAAAACACATTGCACAACTACCATGTATTTGACACACACACGTATATAGTTTTTTTTTATTGTTAAAGTTCTTTTGTTTATTGTTAAAGTTAATGATGGTCGAATTTCGACCACTGGGCGACCACTAGTTCTTTGTAATGATCGAAATTCTCTATATAATTTTTAGGCTTTAGCAGCATGCTGAAGTATGCTCTAAGCCCCTTCGGTTGAGGGGAGACCCGTATCCCAGCAGTGGGAGGAATAAGGGTTAACGAGAAGAGAAGAAAAGAATGAAGTTTACTTATTTTATTTGAAGAATTATATATCTTTAGATGACTCAATATTATATTCAGCAACATCCGATAGTAAAAAATATAATTTACAAACCTTTTTACAAGACGTAATGAAAAACTAAATTAAAATTAAAAATAAAAATAAAACTAAATATTATCTAAAAAAAGGCCCCCGTGGCATTGTACCGAAGATACAACTTTTATTTTATTTTGCTCATCAAGCCCTTTCATTTGATACCCATGTCGTAGAGGTCGATGCGGAAATTATATATCACAATTTTGAGACTGCCGCATTGGATTAAAGATGGCGGCATTTTCGTGAATATGCAATTATCACGTGTGCCAAATTTCAATCCAATCGGACACTGGGAAGTGCGTCAAATTTAACTTGCAAAATTTGATTGCAGACACCGTGGTGAAACTAAATAAACGCTTGTAAAAATTTAAGATTTCGGTGGATTTGATACTTTTGCCAAATTAGCTTTAGAGTCGCTTTGTAGAAATATTGAGTGACAAAAGATACATATAATAAAATGCTGACTGTCCGATGTCTGTACATAGAAGACTGTAAGAAAAAATGATATGAGTGGTCTTTATAAGGCCATTATTTTTAGAATTTTTGTTTGTCTGTCTGTATGTTTGTACGCAACTCACACAAAAACTACTGCACAAAATTGTACGCGATTTTCACAGTGGTAATACTTGTGTAACTTAACACCTGGAGTATATTTTATCTTCATACGCCGAATAGAGAAGTTACTAATGATTTGTTTATCTTCTGAAGTCTACGTGGACGACGCAGGTGGCCATTAGTAAGTAATATATTCATTATGGCAATTAATCTGAATTCAAATTTAAATTAAGTCAAAACCCCGGCCCTAGTCCCTCCGCCTAGCCCATGTTGAGTGATTAAATTGAGGTTCCGAAAATTCGATGAGACTTGTTTTTGGCTACGGCCAGAGATTCACATTTTTATAGACGACGGAATCCATTCTGAAGGATTAAATTTATGATTAAATCCTAAACTAAAACTAAGCAAAATGTTTCTTAAGGTGACGTGAGTCCAGCGCTTGGCCGTTTTCGAGGGGGTGAGGTGCGGGGCTTGAGAGGAGCCGGCGCGGGGTACCCGCTTACAAGCGCGCGTTCGCTGCCGAGACGCCACAGTATAGCGAAGCGACTACCTACACCCGTGTAGTACTACACCCGTCAATACAATAGTTAAAAGTACTTACTGGAAATATAATTATATGAAAATAAATAAACCACATGTAAAAATACATTTTTTTTATTAATGAAATATATAATATTCAACAATAAAAAGAAAACTATTCAATAATTTTAGCTTTCGGGGCGGGTTGTACATGACAAGAAATGATCTATCTGATGTGATCTTTAATGTGCGCATATAAAAATATGATAATTTTCTAAGTCCCTGTCTCCATAGTGCCCCGAAGGGTATACTCCAACCCCAGTTTGACTCCGAGGTCGTGGGTTCGATCCCCGCACAAGATACGAGTAAATATTTGTGTGCATGAACATGTCTGTTTATCTTGGCCTGGGTGTTTTCTATGTATTATCTATACTAACATTATAAAGCTGAAGAGTTTGTTTGTGTGTTTGTTCAAATTGAAAAAATATTTTAGTGTTAGGACAGTATAAGTAATAGTACTGTGTTAGCCTATATTTCAAGGAAGGCTATATAACATCACGCTAACACCAATAGGAGCGGAGCAACGATAAAAAACGGGAAAAAAATATTCCTTTTAATATTCCTTTACGTGCGGTGCGTAAATTTGCGCATATGCCTATCTTTTAAGATTAACTCACTATAGCATAATATAGGTAAAAGGTTGTTTGTCCTTCTTTCACGTCAAAAGTAACAAACGGATTTACATGATTTTTTTTTTTTGGATATATCTTAAGGCCTGGAGAGTGACATAGGCTACTCTTTATCCCGGAAAAACATCTTATTCCCACGGGAAAAAATAAAGTTAATCATTTGTCCTTCTTTCACGTCAAACACGAACCTAAGTACGGATGTGATTTTTTTAATGGGGATAGTTTACGATCTGGAGAGACATAAGCTACTTTTTATCACGGAAAAACATCTTAATCCAATGGGAAAAATAAACTTTGTAATCATTTGTCCTCCTTTTACGTCGAAAGTAACCTAAGTACCGACATGATTTTTGTTAACGGGGATAGTTTACGGTCTGGAGAGTATCATAAGCTACTTTTTATCCCATCATGTAAAAAAATGACAACAAGAAAAAAATATACATAAATTAATGGCAGCTCCCCTGGACCACGCGGGCGAAGCCACGGGTAACAGTTAGTATGTATTTATTTACAAAAAAATATATTGATTTGATTTCATGATTGATTGAGAGAATTGTTATTTGGCTGCGGTATTCTGTGAGGTGGATGTAATTCCCCAGTCGGGTAGCTTACAATTACGCTCCCTACCTCTCTTTTCGCCATAGGTTCGTTTGTCAGTCAGCAGGGTGCACAGTGCGCAGGTGAAGTTGGCTTTTGTTTAAAGATGTTGATGAACCACTTACACCCTAAAATATTAATAAAAATAAAAATAAAATAAAAATAATTTATTTCAAGCATTATAGCTCATATGTATAGTGTTAGTAACAATTTTCTTTTGTATATTAGTAACAATTTTCACTTATAACTATATTAGTAGTGTTAGTATCTATAATTAGTGGTACATTTTTATTTTTATTTTGCCGTGCCTATAACAATTCCCACCCAGTGCTTCTGTATGGGACAATCGAACCTAGCCGCTATTGTTTTCAGGATGCTGTTGTTGCTGCCGCGAACACGGTTCAGTAGTGAGGCTGTTTTCTTCCTTATAATTGCGTGGAAGCCATCAGTGCGTGAATCCGCAAACATCCCGGATGCACTACAGAACCTCGGGAGCCTCAACAGCATCCTGAATGCATTATTATATTGCACGCGCAGGGCATTGTAGATGCGCTGCGTGTAGTCCACCCATAGGCCACTCGAGTAAAAGGATAGACAGTACGCTTTAAAAAGTGTAACCTTCACTTCACTCGTACATCGAGTGAACCTACGAGCGAGCATATTGCTTCGCACCGCCAACGCCCTGCGCTCCCTCTCTATGTCTTCGTTATCCTTGAGATCACCCGTCACTATGTGGCCCAAGTACTTAAATCTATCGACAAGTTTCAGGGGAACACCGTTCAGGAGTAGAGGCGGTACCTGGGTGGGTTGGTGTTTTCCCGCTTTAAATATGAGTATTTGGCTCTTTTCCGAGTTGTATCGAAGCCCATGTACCTCCGCATACTCCTGACATATAGACAGTAGTGTCCTTAACCCGTTGATCGAGGGGCTCAGCAGCACCATATCGTCTGCATAGCTTATATTATTAAAACTTATATCGTCTATAAAGCAGCCGACATGTGTGGTACTAAGCCGCTCGATCAGCTGGTTTACATATAAATTAAACAGTAGAGGTGAACTTAACCCCCCCTGTCTCACCCCACACTCCGCGATATACTCGTCTGAGTACGTACCGGCCCATTTCACCCGATTTCTCTGATTAGTGTACCAGTATTTTAGGAGTGATATATACTCTGGCGGCGCGCCCGTACTACCAAGTTTGTCCCACAAAAGGTCATAATTTACAAGGTCAAATGCTTTTGACAAATCGAGAAAGCACGCGTACACCGGTGTTCTCCTACTCGTATAATAATTGACAGCGTGCTTTAAGCTCAGGATAGCAGCCTCAGTCGACAGCCCCGCTCTAAACCCAAATTGGGCATCATGCAAATCGATACATTTTGTGAGAATGCTATTAAGCAGGCTGTCAAGTACCTTGGCGGCTATGGTCGCCAGTGAAATGGGTCGATAATTTGTTTTGCACGACGTATCGCCTGACTTGTTTTTTACAATAGGTACCACAGTAGTACGCATCAGTTCAACTGGTAAGTAGGAGTGCACCAGACACAGATTAAAAAGCATAGCGAGTACTCTAGGAACACTCTAGAGCGTCGAACACTTTAAACACGCCGGGGTGCATTTGCACCCCCGCGTGTTTAAAGTGTTCGACGCTGAGACCATCATGACCTGGTGATTTTCCAGTTTGCATATTTATTATCACCCTTGAGATACTCTTAGCTGTGAAAGACGTTTTGCAATCGGTCACAACGGTCACAGCACCGCTCACCTCTCCAGATGATGACCTCAAGGACGAGTGCACGGCAAAATGTTCCCTAAACAGGTTGGCAATCATTTTTTGATCCTGTACACCGTCGACGCTCACAGGTAGGCCTGATTTCTTATTTAATTTATTCGAATTTTTCCAAAACGTTTTGAAGTCTTTAGCCAAGTGATTTGAGCTCAGTTGATCCATCTTTAACTGTTCTTGTCTGTTTTGGCACCATTTTAATTTAGATTTAAATACTTTACGACTCTCTGACATTTCAATAAAAGTTTGACCACTGGTAGGTTTCCCAGCCCATACCCAACTATGAAACTTTTCTCTGGCTGCCCTGTGAGCGCCGGCCACGTACTTATTCCATCCTGTCACATAGCCTTTGTGTCTAGGACATTTCTTTACTTTACTAGTATTTATAGCCGCTCCCGATAGCACTTTGATAACATCGCTATATAATTGGTCTATAATTAAATGATGTTCTGCGTTATTACAATAAGAATCACAACATCGGCTTAGTTCGTGCGGGAAATCAAGTTCACGGAGACCAGCATGGCATCTCCTGTGATACTCATCTATTTGAGCCGCCTGCCTATCCCCCCAGACTACACGATTCTTACATGTATTTTCAAACACACAAGCTTCAGCTTTCATATTTAACTTGTTTAAATTGCATTCAATGATAAGAGGGAAGTGGTCAGACCAGTACACGTCATGCTTTATTGATACATTTTTAATTGTCTTTAATGCTGACTGGCTTACTATTGTAAAATTGAAGGTTCTAGCGGGGCGATGATAATTTGAAACTCAATTTTCTGTATCAATACTTTATACTTTATTACAGGTATTTTATTACAGTATAAACTTAATGTGAACTACCACTCTCGACGACGTTCAGCAACCAAGTGAGCTCTCGGTTGTGAATTCGTTACTTTTCGAGTCGGATATTCCCGCTCTTCTTCGCTTAAGGCGCGACATTGGCGCGAATGCGTAACGATTTCACTTCCGAGTTTAATATCAGTACTTGTTTAAATTAAATGATCTAGAACACGAGTTAAATGAGTTAACAATTCGTTTTATAATTAAATAAAATTATTTTAGCATATTTGGCTAGTAAACTATTCCAAAAACTGTTACTAACATCATATGAAGTATTCCAATTGACAATTACTTTTTCTCAAATGAAATTATGGCAACATTTACAAATAAAATGAAACTAACTTAAAGAAGAAGCTTACAAATTCGTCCATCCTGATAACTTAGTCGCGTCCTCGTGACCATGATTATATAAAATAAAATAAAAAATAAAAACTTTTAACGTTAGACTATCTATATGGGTACATCATAGTTATCTTTATCGTATTTATTCATTAATATATAGTAATAATTTAACGCTTATCACAATCAATAAACAACTTAACATGAAACAACACTTATAATATTATCCGTTAAACACAATAAGAATTTATTTTAGAGTTTCAATATTTAACAAATTCAATGTAATATTAATATTTTTATTAGACTCTACAATTAAATATATAAAATATATATACCACATCAAAAAAAAAATATCAATTATCCACCTGTAAAGATATATAATTATCATCCACAATCCAATCCATTTTACCACCTTTTGGTAAATATCAATATCCATACAATCATTATCCGTTTAACGTAAATCTATTATCCGATTTACCACAAATAAATCCATAATCCATTATCCGATAAATCCATAATCCATTATCCAATTTACCACAAATAAATCCATAATCCATTATCCGATAAATCCATAATCCATTATCCAATTTACCACAAATAAATCCATAATCCATTGAAATTGGATTCAATCCATAATCCAATATCCACTTTACCACCTAAAGGTAAATATACGAGGAACGATACTTTATGCAATAAATAAATAATATCTCAATAACCATTATTCAACATCCCTCTGTAATATAAATCGTTGTATATGTCTCATTTATACAAATAAATTCTATCCATTTTATATAATTTTTCTTGTACCTTACTATTGGATCCTTCATCTAAATCAAACGCATTTTAAAACAATTATTATTTATTTGGGTTTACATTACATTAAAACGTACTTAAATATAGTATTATTGATCTTAGTGTTCTACATCTCTAACAACATCAACATCGCTCATACTGACGCTTTCGGTGTCTCTTTCATCTGAACTAGAATCACTTTCAACGGACCTTTTAAAATTCAACCACGGGTGTATTCTCTCAACCGGGTGAACGCCTCTGTATTTTGCCTGCCCTTTCCGTCTCGTAATTTGAGTATCTTCTACGGTATACCTATCGTTGCTTAATACTTCTACGATCCGATAAGGACCGAAACATTTCGGTATTAGTTTTTTACTTTTTCCAGGACATAAAATAGATCTTTCTACTCTAACCAAATCACCAACCTTAAATTTACGTGCTACAGATCTTGACTTATCAAACCGCTGTTTTTGTTGTTGTTGAGTTTTGAGTATGTGTTCATCTACCTCCGTTCGGATTTCTTTTATATTGTCTACTAAATCATGTGCATTGGACTCTTCACTATCTACTGCCGACCGTATTTTGCCTTCAGACATACTAGCCAAATTTAGTCCAAATAATACTTCAGCAGGAGTACGCCCTATGCCTTTATTAGTGGTATTATTTAAACCCCACTGTACATCTAAAATTTTACAATCCCAATCGGCCTCAGCTTGTCCATGATTCATAGCGGTTAATGAATCTAAAATTGTGCGGTTGTACCTTTCCACCTGACCATTTGCTCGTGGAGTGGCAACTGCATTCAAAACATGTTTTATCCCTATATCCTTCAAAAACTTCCCGAATTTCTTGCTTGTGAACGAGGAGTACCTGTCAGTTATTAATCTCACAGGGCATCCAAATGTAGCGAAATATTCTTTGAAAATCCTAATAGTAGTAAATGCTTTTGTGTTTTTGACCGGTTTCAAAATAATAAATTTACTGTATGAATCTATTATAACTAGCAAGTATTTATTGTTACGTTTGCTTGCATTGAATGGACCAAGATGGTCGGCATGCAGTGTATGAAAAGGTTTGGAAATTTTTGGTATAGGGTGCAAAAAACCAGACCTTTTACCAGCGGGGACTTTACTGTGTGCACATTCCAAACAAGATTCAACATACTTTTTTACAATTTTTTTTAGTTTAGGGAACCAATATGTTTCCTTAATTTTGTTAATAGTTTTCTCTACCGAAAAATGGCCAATATCATCATGACATGCCTTAAGGATATGCCACCGTACACCCTTCGGCACCAGCCATTTGAGCCCATCGTCGGTTACTCTAAAAATATTATTATTTTTGATACAATAATTTTGTTTAACATCTACTATATTTTTGCTATTTGGATCTAACGGATTAGGCAAGTCTTGCCTAATCCGTTCTATTTCAGTATCAGCACCCTGAACGGTCTTAAGCCAGTCAGTAGAAGTTTCGACACTGAACACGGTAGGAAATTCTATTTCTTCTGGGGCATTGCCAGAAACGGGATTGCGACTTAAAGCATCTACATGACACATTGCTTGACCTGATTTATATGTTACATCACAATCAAATTCTTGTATTAGACTCCACCAACGAGCAACTCTTGGAATCATGTCTCTTTTCATAAAGGTAGCGCGTAATGAGTTACAATCAGTTACGACTGTAAACGGCATTCCTAGTAAATATGGTCGAAACTTTACTAACGATGACACGACAGCTAGCGTTTCTAGCTCATAAGAGGAGAAGTGTTGCTCAATTGATGAAGTTTGACGGCTAAAATATGCCACTGGCTTTAGGTCGCCACTATGTTGCCTCTGTAAGAGGATACCTCCAACGCCTAATTTACTGGCATCGGTGTGGAGTTCCGTTGCCAGTGTGGGATCATACAGAGCTAAGATAGGTCGTGAAATGAGCCTCTCCTTCAACTCATTGAACGCTTGTTGTTGATCACTATTCCACTCCCATTTAACATCATTTTTAAGTAAACGAGTAAGCGACCTAGCTATGGCAGCAAAATTGTTTATAAACTTCCTAAAAAAACTTGCCAACCCTATGAACTGTCGGACATTATGAACGTTTTTGGGAGTAGGGAATGATTTTACCGCCTCAATCTTTTTGTGACCAGGCTTTATCCCATCAGCAGTTACTTCAAAACCCAGAAAATTGACAGATGTGTGAAAGAAATTACATTTGCTTGGTTTTAACGTTAGATTAAACTCTCTTAGTTTTTGAAAAATTTGCTCTAACTTTTCCAGTCCTTCCTTAACAGTTTTTGAGGGTACTAAAACATCATCCATATAAGCTACAGCTGTACTGAAACGAAGCGAACCCAATGCCTTGTTAACGGTTCTTTGAAAAACAGCAGGTGCGTTGGCTAAGCCAAAAGGCATTCTATTGAATTCCCACTGGCCATCAGGGGTGACAAAAGCGGTCTTGGGTTTCGATTCCTCAGTCAGTTCTAATTGATAGTACCCACTGGCTAAATCTAAAGAACTATAAAAGACATTACCGGATAATCTATTCATTTGGTCTTCCATACATGGGAGAGGATAATGTTGTTTTATAGTTTTCCTATTCAATGCTCTGTAGTCTACGCAGAGACGTTTATCTCCAGTTTTTTTTCTAACTAATATAATGGGGCTGGCGTAAGGAGAATTAGACTCCCTAATCACACCAGTAGCACTCAATTCATCTATCATACCTTGCACTTCCTCTCTTTCATTTTGTGAAAGTCTGTATGGCCTGTACACAATGGGTTGATCATCACTTAGCTCAATGTTCATCTTTTCTATGTCCGTACACCCTAATTCCTTTAGAGACGTAGCAAAACAATCACGATACTTATTAACTAGTTTTAATAAATGCATTTTATCAGTTTCACTTATGTCACCAACATTTAAATCAGCAATAGTAAATGGTTTTAACTGTTCTTTAATTTCAATCTTATTAATTTCATAAAAACCAAAAGAATCCAATACAATCTCTACTCTAGCAAGTAATTCATTTTTACAGAATTTAATGGGATTTATGCTCAACGAAGTAATTAAGATTTCGCCTAATCCATTTTTCATAGAATATATGCCTTCCTCTACTTGATATTCTTTTCCTGGTTGTCCTCTATATCCACCACGAACATATATATCCCCATCGAACTTAGAATCACACCCTACTTCGACTAGTCCCATCCCATTTACTGTTGTATTATTTATAACTCTAAGTTGCAAAAGTTTCTTTTGTATCCCATCTATATCATAATTAGTTTTAAATATTAAGTCCTTTTCAGTCTTCACTATTTGAATATGAGGTTGTTCCGTAAATGTCTGTCCTAACAATACCGGATATTTAAGAAAATGATCTGGCACTACAATACATGCAACCTTAGCACTTACATTTTGAATCTGAATATTTGACAAACATGACCCAACGGAGTTGACTACCGCACCCCCAAATCCTATCATTGGCAGACAAACACTACTATCAATTTTATCAAATATCTGCTTTGAATCACTTTCTCGAATCAGAGTCAATTCACTCCCAAGGTCAACAAAACATACGGTATCTTTTCCATTTACTAAGATTTTCTGAACATATTTATTAGAACCTATACTTCCTAAGGATTTCTTTATAATCAATACCGAGCTTTCCTTTCCTTCGTTATGGTTAACAGTGTCAGTTTTAAATCGGAAACATTCAGATTCATTATGCCCTACTAAAGAGCATTTCGTACATTTTTTTATTGGTTTTGGACATTTAGATAATGGATGTCCACTTAATTTGCAATTATAGCATCGTATGTTTGATTGATATCTATTCGAATTATTGTTAAATAAATTAGGTCTAAACTCACGAGTTCTTCTACCTACAGCATTAGTACTTCTGGAATTTCCTGATTTTATATTACGTAAATAGGCTAGTAATTTATCAGCATCACTGAATTGTGCGGCTTCTGCACTTAAACGCACTGACCTATCATCTATGCCATGCAATATGCACTCAACTGCTCTTTTACCTACTATGTCACAGCGATTCAAAAGGGCAACTTTCTCGTAAAAATACTCTTCGAGTGAATCGCCATATCTAGCACGCCTTGCTAACATATCCGTTAGCATTTGGCCATAATTTTCGTCTGCAGGGAACGCTGACTTAAGCTTAGTTTGCCATTCATCCCAAGAGAATAACAGGGTAGGGAGTCCTTCGTACCATTTTTTTGCTACACCTACTAGTTTCGGCAAAGCATAGTGTACTATCTGTCGCTCAGTCCATCCGTACAGTACAGCAATTTCGTTTACTTTGGTAAGCCAGTTATTTATACTTTGATTTTTTAATGAAGGATCAAACTCGGGTACAACATTTATATTAGAAAAATTTTCCCTAGTGCTAGTGGTAGCAACCTTATTTATCAATGACGTAAAATGAGACATAAACTCACGCGTTGGGTCTGCTTGCTGTGGAGCTGTTGCGTGTGGGTGTTGCTCGTTTCTCGCCGTACTACTGCGTCGAGATGTTTTCTTCGAGCTGCTGCGGCGCTGTTGTAATCCTCTGGAACTACTGCGATACCGATGCTCTTCTCTGGATCTACCGCAACGCCAAGAACTCCCTCTGGATCTGCTGCGATGCCGTGATGCCTCCCTGCTCCTACTGTAGCGCCTTGATGCTGCTCTGGATCTGCTGCGACATCGCGTACCTGCCCTGTCTCGTACTGGTGTATGTAACACCCGTTGCCTTGGAGTCCGCATTCGGTTTCGTCCACGGCCAATGATTGGGGAAGCTGGTATTGTTTCGTCAGCCTCCTGTGGTGGTCGCACGCCATTTGTATCCATTTAACCTGGAAATGACATATGGTAACGGACATCAACAGTTCAATCATTGTAGCACTGATATAAAATAATTATTTATATTAAATTGTACAATATATATATTTAAATATATAGTAGAGTTTTATTAAATAAGATGAATATGAAATAATAAGGATATATAATATTAACACAGAAGATCAATTCAAGAAGGCATAATAAAAGAATAAACATACACGGCGTCCTCTCTCAATTTAAGCAAAGTCTGCATTTACGTATAAACCGCCGTATAAACGAATGTATATAGTGAGTATATAACGTAAAAATAAAACATAGTCGTACATGTGATATAACAGCGCAATATGGGCACACAATATACATTATATACATACTCACTACATATACTTATATGTATGTATATACCCATATATATGCATACATACATATATATACACACATATCTATACACACATAGGTACAGGTGCATCCAGCGCCCATAACCGTAACTGTCTCAAAGAATAATAACCCTGATTATATAATTCCATTCTGTTACGTACTCGTAAGTAACTCGACCAAAAAGAGTAGCTTCGGCCATATTTCTTCAATTACAATTGTATTAAGCAGCTAGACTAAACTATAGGACCTTAGCAGTATACTACTGCATAATAAATGCCATGTATTTTATAATTTGGAAATGTTCATGATCCACCGATATATTTTGAACGAAAGTATAACCACGTGGTGCCAAAATTAGCAAACCTAAATTGTCTCAAATTATTAAATTTCGAAGTTACTATACCACTATTTCGAAGATACTGATAGTGTGCATATCCAATTTTTTGGTTCACTTTAGTTAGCCTAATTTAGATTTAAGTAAATTAATGTAATATAGCCATACGTACCTTTGTCCTTTTTTTTTTCTTGTTCCTCCACTTCTGACTTTGTAAAATTGAAGGTTCTAGCGGGGCGATGATAATTTGAAACTCAATTTTCTGTATCAATACTTTATACTTTATTACAGGTATTTTATTACAGTATAAACTTAAAGTGAACTACCACTCTCGACGACGTTCAGCAACCAAGTGAGCTCTCGGTTGTGAATTCGTTACTTTTCGAGTCGGATATTCCCGCTCTTCTTCGCTTAAGGCGCGACATTGGCGCGAATGCGTAACGATTTCACTTCCGAGTTTAATATCAGTACTTGTTTAAATTAAATGATCTAGAACACGAGTTAAATGAGTTAACAATTCGTTTTATAATTAAATAAAATTATTTTAGCATATTTGGCTAGTAAACTATTCCAAAAACTGTTACTAACATCATATGAAGTATTCCAATTGACAATTACTTTTTCTCAAATGAAATTATGGCAACATTTACAAATAAAATGAAACTAACTATAGAAGAAGCTTACACTATGCAGTGATCCAACCACCTCTCACAACCATGCGCCTCGCTGCGAAAAGTGTATGCATTGACATTTCCCAGTCCCAGTACATCAACATCTGCGCACGACCATAAGTGATCACTACAAAAATTCATGAGCTCCGAATAAAACAACTCAGTCGGGTGGGCATTAAAGTCTCCAATCATATAAAAAGCCTCAACGCCGTCGTTTTGTTGAACTTCAATAATAGACTGTATCGCACTTAGACAGTCCGTAAACAATGGAATATTGTCACTACAGTTTGTGGGCATATACACACTAAAAATGACTACATGTCTATTACTTACAGTTATCTTGATTCCCGCGATCCGAGCGTTATCACATTCTATCACTGACACTGCCTGAAATGCACTTTTCCTCCACAACAATGCAACCCCACCATAGGGTCGCCCGGTGAGTAACCCGGCGGACGTGTCCACAGCAGACGTGCCCGTCGCCGCGAAGTCTTCGTGAATGGTGCCGAGTGTGGGCAGCTCATGCGGGAGCAGCCAGGTCTCCTGCAGGGCCACCACATCGGCAGACTGACACAGCGCCCGCACTCCCGGCAACGAACGTTTGATGGATTTGCAGTTGAAGCTGATCACTTTACTATAATTTTTATTGTCCTCACTATCCATCAATTATATATTATATTTTTCTTAGCCACATTATCAGAGTCTATCTTATTTTCCTCTCTTCGTTTAAAGTTAATAAATCGCCTAAAGGAAATTCCAGAAGGCCACAGGCTGTCATTTAAAAATATATCTAATTTATATTTCGTTACATACATTTTGTATGCATTATAATTTCTTTGATTCCTCATTTTTATCTTGACAAGGGATACTACCTCATTTGTTTTCTTTTGTATATAGTCTATTATATCCTTTTCACACACATCGGGGTGTACATTTGAGATGTACATTGGGATTTTAGTTTCTGCCGCCTTAAAATTCTCGTTTTCCATAGGATTTGACGTTGCCTTCCCCCTTTTTGCCAAAAATCTGCTTTTTGACTTCTTTTTCTCAACTAAAGTCCATTTTTAGGGTTCCGAACCTCAAAAGGAAAAACGGAACCCTTATAAGATCACTTTGTTGTCCGTCTGTCTGTCTGTCTGTCTGTCTGTCAAGAATTTCTATGTCGAGAATGCGTGGATCAAGCTGAAATTTGAACTGTATACTCAGGTCTACGGTCCCATGAAGTTAAAAAAAAATCAAACTGCTAAGTTTACGTAGAAAAAAGTTACGGCCGTTTATTCAGCAAAAAACGCATATTTGGACACACTCAAGGGAATCAAAACCTATAGGGTATTTCCCGTTGACCTAGAACTATGAAATTTGGCAAGTAACATCGTTATAGACTACAAGTACAGGAATAAATCTCAAAACTATACATTTGTAAATAGATCTTAAAAAATAGGGGGTCTTTATCTCGTATTTTTTATAGCGTGTCGAAATTTCAAATTGAAACTACTAGTTCAAATGGGGTATCATATGAAAGGGCTTGATGTACACATTGCAAAATATATTTTATTTATTTTTTTCGACGCATTATTTCTTATTTATAATGAAAAATATCAAATTTAATAATGATACTACGTACCTACGGAACCCTCGGTGGGCGAGTCCGACTCGCACTTGTCCGGTTTTTTCTTTATTCGAACTCATTTCACTTTCAACGATCTCAGCAAAAGATAATTTATGCGCCGTCTTATCACTCAGCTGTTCGCTTTTGTCATGTGTTTCATTAAACGCGGTTCTCTCACTCGCACCTCTCTGTTTAGACGTGCTCTCGCGTTGTATCCTTGTCTCACCGGTGTCTGCGGCTGCGGCGGGTGCACCGGCGGCGTCGTGAGTGAACGGGTTAGGCGCGAGCGGGAAAGCGGAAACATTCGTCACTTCTCCAGAGCGGGATGGACTATCTTCGGTGACATCATGATAAGCCTGTTCGGTCGGTGACGTATCGTTATTACCGCCGAACATTGAAAGCGCCATCGGCCCGCTACTCAACATGGATTTGTTCATCATATACCCTCCACGTGTAAAATTTATATTTCGATTTTCGATAAATGAAGGTGACGAAGGTGATTTATTGTTACTGGGCAAATAATTCACTAAATCATCTTTAGTAACATAATTTTGTTAATGATCTAATATTAATGATCCAATGTCCTAGCTCCTACACCAAAAAAATATTAAGCGTAAGTAGTGTCCTACACCAAAAACGTTCTTGGCGGAAGCACGCAAATTATTGTAGATCAAATTGCATGTAAATTTGATTTCCACAAAATAACACCTGAATCAATTAACTATCTAAGTATTTTTCATCGTATCATATCCTACTAATATTATAAATGCGAAAGTATGGATGTCTGTTTGTTCCACTATCTTTGGGGTTATCACTATATCTGGGCTGTAAGTGGTTCATCAACATCTTTGAACCAAAGCCAATTTTACCTGCACGCGGTGCACCCTGCTGACTGACAAACGAAGCGCTGGCAAAGGGAGGTAGGGAGCGTAATTGTAAGCTACCCGACTGGGGAATTTAGCTCCACCTCACAGAATACCGCAGCCAAATAACAATTCCCTTGGGAGTTGTTGTGTTCCTGCGAATGAGTGAGGTCACCAGAAAGGAAGGAGTTGCTGTGTTGGTAGCGGGAGTGGCGGTGCGCGAGCAATATTTTAAGTTGCGAGCGTTATTATAACTACGGTAACCATTTCACATCAGGCGGGCCGTATGTTTTTACCGCCCGACGAAGTATAAAAAATAAAAATTATGACGCCTAAACGACCAAACCGATTTCGATGATCGCGTACCGACAGGTACGCGATAAACTCAATCGCTACTCAACGAATTTCAATGTGGGTTTACAGATATTCCAAGAAAGATTTATAATAAAGTTTTCCAAAGAAACATCTAGCATGAGAAAAAAAAACCGGGTCTCAGTAAAAAAATAAATATATCACGTTGTTTTGTTGTCTTACTGATATTCCTTCCTACACTGTGTTTATTGACAACGCGTTGAACGGACGCGCGGCACAAGTCCTACCTCGAACGCAGCTCCTAGAGCACTGACCGCCTGACGTTGAGAGCGATCGAGAGTCGGGGAGGGTGCGCGACCGCAAATCGTTATTCTTTTAATAATTTTATTTAAATTATTTTATTTTTAAAAGTAATAGCTTATTGCTCTCGTAATTAAAATTACGAAAATTTTGGTGTAATTTCCGTATAAAAAAATTGTATTAAATAGTTATAATTTTTACTTAGTGCAAATTTAGAGAGTAAGTTCGCGATTTTTTTCTATCGAGCCAAAAATTATTAATTGTGTTTTCAATAGCTTTGTGCCCTGCAGAAAGGACTTAAGATTTCATAGTTAAATTTCTAGAAACCAAATTGAAATAGTTTATTGTAACAATTCTTTAAATAAGCGTGTGTCCTGGACTCACTTCACCTACAACTACCCTTTGTATAGAACGGGAGTATATTTCTTGTACAACCACTTTTAATTTTTAAAATGATATTTTTTCTTTTACTTTTGCTGCAATTTTATTAGAGCCACTTTAATAGATATGTGTTTATTTCATTATAACTGTGGACTGAAACTAAATACGAAATCAATATGAATAAATCTTTTGTCAGTGAAGACCATTCATCTAAAGTCTTTTGTTATTCCGACTGAAGATCTTCAGATAAAAATTTACGAGAATTCTATAGCTTGAAATCTTTTCAGACATTCAATTACAGAAGACACTACTGATTTATACGGCATAGAAGTTGAAGTTTGACTAAATTGTATTTTCTTAAAAAAGCCCTAAGTCCAAACAATGAAAAGAAAATAAAAACTATCTTCTCAATCCACTTTTATCTCTACGAATTCGTCTAAGTGCTACACTTGGAAGAAGAAAACAATTGTATAAAGTTCATGTCTTCCAACGATTGAATTCGCTAACTTTAAAGTGTGTTATTTCTTCCATGGGTAACTTTGTTGTCGAGAGCTGACAGTTAGGTCGGCACATTGACTTGGCGATGCGTGCCAGTTGTTATCAATATTGAGCGAACGTGTGATATATCACGTACGATTTGCTAGCTACTGCGAAGTTACAGAATAAAGCTTTGTCATAATATGATTAGACAAAGAGCGCAGTTATTTTTCCGGAACAAAGATTCGTTTCGTTTGGGGGAACCAAAACTTTCTTTCATTTGCTGGCGGCAGGGAAGTTTCTTTGGCCCGAGCGGCGACCGCATCGTCATAAACTGAACGCACAAAGGTTTTATGTTCTACATTAAGTTAATGGAAGCGATCAGATATATGACAGCAGCATTTGACTCAGACATGCCTACTATGATTGTTAAGGTTAATTGAATCTTTAGTTTGTTTTGATTACGGGCATAGATGCTCTAGATTATTTTAATAAAACTTATCTAAAGTATGATTATTATTAGTGTGAACAGAATATTAGGTAAATAAATAAACAACAATTTCCGGACAAATTACACACTGTAATCTAGTCCCTAAGTAAGGAGAGCTTGTACTATGGGTACCAGATAAATGATATTATACTTAAATACATTTTTTTTTGTAAATGCATATGCAAAGAAAATACTCAGACCACGACAAACATACATGCATACAAAATATTTTATCTTGTAGCATTGCTAGCTATTCCACCACCGGGGTTGTAAAAAAAAATTGCTTGTCTGTGGTTGTCTGTAAAATCGGTTTACGGAGGATAATTTTATGTGATAATGTCATAACAAAAAATCGGCCGATGGAGTGGTAGAGAGTTAAATGCGTCATAAGTTCCGTGTTCCGCGCTCTCGCTTGCGCCCTCGGCTCAGGCGGAACGTGACAATGAGTCCTGCTTTCCGTGCGTGCAGCCGGCGTTCATCGATTTATAAGACGTTACCACGTCAATAAAACCGTTCAGTACGAGTAAATTAAATTGAAGTTAGAATGTCTGCAAATGTAAAAATTATAAAGTACATGTTGATCATCTCAAATAAAATCGGTAGCCGTGATGTAAACCAGAGTTAACATTTTCTAAAATTGGTTCTACTTAAAGTTCGCCGTCGATAGTAAATAATACGTATTTCTACAAAGTTCCTTGTGGGGACACAAGAGAAACATAAAACAAAACGTGCGGAATACAATGTATCACTAGGAGAATTTCCTTTGTTTGATTTAGTTTACTGAAGTTTGGTATTAACTTTATAGTATTAAATGGAAACAAAGATGTTTGAAGAATAACAACACTTAGGTGTATATAGGATGGGTCGTCATCAACCCTTATTCATCCCACTGCTGGGATGCGGATCTCCCCTCAATCGAAGGTGCACAGGGAAGGGGCAACCCTTATTCAACAATGAGGGTTGTGGACGAGTAAGACCACTGGATGTGATATTTCACATTATTTATTTATTTAGATTATCAATTTCATAATTTAGAATACAAATTTTACATTAACATACCTAGAGGCTTAGTTCTAACATATTATGACATCTAATTAGAGATCGGCAAAATTCCAGGCATTTACAATAAGTGCCGAGTAAGTACCTGTAAATGCCTAATAAATGCCTAGTTTTGGGCATAAATAGAGAATTTATAAGTACTTTTTGGGCATTTAGCCCATCTAATACATTATATGCTCATTTGCTCCAGTTTTTTTTTTTTTTTTTTTTTTTTTTTTTTAATACTACGTTGGGTGGCAGACAAGCATACGGCCCGCCTGATGTGAAGCGGTTACCGTAGCCATATTAACGCTCGCAACATAAAATATCGCTCGCGCGCCGCCACCCCCGCTGCCATCGCAGCATCTCCTTCCTTTCTGGTGACCTCACTCACTCGCAGGAACACAACAGCCCTCAAGGGAACCGTTATTTGGCTGCGGTATTCTGTGAGGTGGAGGCACATTCCCCAGTCGGGTAGCTTACAATTACGCTCCCTACCTCTCTTTTCGCCAGAGCTTCGTTTGTCAGTCAGCAGGGTGCACCGCGTGCAGGTGAAGTTGGCTTTGGTTCAAAGATGTTGATGAACCACTTACACCCCAAAATCCAGTTATTGTATTTTTCCGATTTTAAACTTCTTTAGCAAGTTTTTGTGCATTGTTTGCAATTTTTATTTTATTTTATACAACTTACTATTACAAACCATAATAAAGTGATTATTGAATTTTATTTAGATTGACTGATAAATGTCGACTGTAGGTTAGGCAGTTCGAACGGCAGGCCCTGACCATGGGCCACGAAATTAAATTAGCAACTCGTTAGTGACGCTAATAAAACCGGACGGGTGCTCGCAACCCTTCTGTTCTGTATTCCATGCTAGGTATGTTTGTCAACATAACCATAGGTAGGTACAATTTATGAGTTAAAACGGAAAAAAGACTAAATATTTACATAGCTGATTGATCCTTAGAAATACTGTAACTATTAGTTTTAAAAATAATTAGATTTATACTATTGAAATAATTAAAGAAAACTTTCAATGTATTTTATTTAGACTTTTATAGCAAATATAATGAATTTTATTTAATCTAAGAGATGTTTTATTTGCACAGATATAGTAAATATGTCATCATTTATTTTAATAGTTAAAAATAGTAATCCACCGATAAGAGTTTTTAAAAGATTTTATCATATAATTAATCGAAGGCTTTTTTACTTACTTTCATTGCGAGATCTATAATCAAATTTTGCAAGATTAATTTGACCCACTTGCCAGTGTGTGATTGAGTTGAGGGAGTGATAGAATGCTCACCAAAAAATGGGGTATTAAGTTTGTCCACATCACAGCTGACATATGCATGGAGAGCACAGAGGACATGTATTCAAAGAATGTAACGTTGGTGGCGAAGTGCAAAAAGAATGGTGTTTGGTCGGCAGACGGTCCTATACCCTTGAGAGACATGTGGTTGACGAACAACATCAACTGGTTCGCATTCCTAGAATGCATACCTAGTTAGATTTACAATTATTTTAGCCATGACGCAAAATAATTGTAATTGAAGAGCAATGGCCACTTTGACTCTAAGGTCGTGGGTTCGATCCCCGCAAGATAAACATTTGTATGCATGAACATATCTGTTTGTCTTGGTCTGAGTGTTTTCTATGCAAGTTAAAAGAATATTTAAGCATATTTATCAGTTATTTAGTACCAAGAGTAAATTAGTTTTGCTTGGATTAGATGGCGGTGTACAATTTGTTCTGGAATATTTATTTTTAGGAAATTAGTCGTTTAAACCTTGTAGTTTGCTAAGTTGCCAAACTCCACGCGACGAGAGTCACGTTTATACGTTTTTATAAACAAAATTTTTACATATAAATTTATACGCCAGTGATCTTATGCCCTTTTTATACTAGACTATGCATGGGTATAACTACCTACAACCAACCATGGAAAACTCATGTGGTGCGTCACACGCTCTGGACCCGTGAAATTGAATTAGCAACTCATTAGCGACGCCAATAAAATCGGCCGACACTGTCCGCCACGTATACCAATTTTGTTAGTCTGTATAAACCATAGACGAGGATTAAATCAAATATACTTGTATAATTGTCGAGTTATTGTTTAATTACTTTTCATACAATTCGTATAAATAAGTATAAAGTTAAAACAACCATTTCTAAAAAATCTTTGTTTCTATTTCTAACTTTCAACTCACAACCACTCTGGTGACTAAACAGACATATGAAATTGTGAACTATTGTTTTAAATATGAATATTATTTTCTTATGAATTGTTATATAGCAAAATGAGAATCTTTAGAAACATATTTTTGCAATTTTATCATCGACTTTTTTATATACAATTATTATGCACACCACAAATATTTTTATCATACTTATTTAATAATATAACACATCACAAATTTTCCTGTAAGCTTGTTTTAAAAATAATGTATATTATGGTTTCATTTAAGTATATTCGTCAACCCTTATTCATACCACTGCTGGGATACGGGTATCCCCTTGATATATGGGGTTTAGAGCATACTCCACCACGCTGCTCAACTGCGGGTTGGCCGAGGCCAGTATTTTCAAACAGCCTAAATACCACTGACTTGGCTTAACGACTGTCATCTAACGATAACAATCGGGTCCGACGGCTTAACGTGCCCTCTGTGCACGGAGAAGCTCGAGATAAATAAACCCATCCATGGACAGGATACGGCCGTAGTGGCTTAACTTGTGTGTTCGATTAGACTGATAAGCGGAACGACGACATCGAGCTCTTCAAAATGAGAATCATTTGAGTATATGGGTAGTCAATTGGAATTATGACTGTGATTTTTTTAGGATGTGTGTAATCTTAACAACAAATATGAAAAAGCGGCCAAGTGCGAGTCGGACTCCCCCATGAAGGGTACCGTAGCAGCAAGTAACATAATATAAAAGTTACGATTTATATATTAAAAACTACTTACTAGATCTCGTTCAAACCAATTTTTGGTGGAAGTTTGCATGGTAATTAATGTACATCATATATTTTTTTTAGTTTTATCACTCTCTTATTTTAGAAGTTGCAGGGGGGGGGGGGGGGGCACATTTTACCACTTTGGAAGTGTCTCTCGCGCAGTCTCTCATGTTTAGAAAAAAAAGATATTAGAAACCTCAATATTTTACTTTAGAAACCTCAATATCATTTTTGAAGACTTATCCATAGATCCCATGATAATCCCATGAACCCATCCCGGATAGGGTAAACACATATGGAAACGATGAAAAAAAATTTTTGAGGTTCAGTTCTAAGTATGGGGAATCCCCAAAATTTATTGTTTTTTTTTTCTATTTTTGTGTGAAAATCTTAATGCGGTTCGCAGAATACATCTACTTACCAAGTTTCAACAGTATAGTTTCTTATAGTTGTAGTTAGTTCTTATAGTTTCGGAAAAAAGTGGCTGTGACATACGGACGGACAGACAGACATGACGAATCCATAAGGGTTTTATTTTGTACCATTTGGCTACGGAACCCTAAAAATTCCAAGTGTAAAAGTGCTATAAGTACTTTATATTCACGATATCGACTACCAATAAAGAACATATAACATATGTACTTTATCTCCTATTACTAAAATGTTTGGGAAACAACCACGTACCTACCAATGTGTGTGCATCAGAAATATTCCAGAACGGTGGAGCGCGATTCCCTAGGGCGGGATAGGGTAAACTCTTGCGAATTATAGGCACTTAGTTTAAACGATAGCCCGCCGGGATTCCACTGTTTCGTTACATTCGCTAGTTTCGGCTAATTACATTATTTTAATTTAAACGTTTGAAAATCCTATACATATATTTTTTCTATTTTTATCACATACAGCAATCCAATTGGTTACGTAAGCAGGCCAATCAACGAATTTCGTCTCAAAAGAGAACTGATTCAAGCGTTAATTTTCTTAATGTATCTTGTTAATGTTCAGGCGGAATCCCGTTCCGCTTCTGAATAAATTAAGACAACATTAACAGCAAAGACGCGATCGCTCTCATACCTGCCTTTAATGAAGTTGCGTATGAAATTGATGTGCTTAATCCTGTACTCGTAGGCTTCTAGCTGCGGAATTAACTCGATATCTTTTGAATTGGTAAAAGCTATACCTTAATTTATTCATACGTCTAAGATACAGATGGTGGGGAAATTAGAGTCTTTTGGAATTAATGATATGCTTAACATATAACATATTTACACTCCGGTCGCGGCTTCTTATCGTGAAATTATATAGTCTATTCCATATATCGGTAGGTAATTATGTTGAATTAAAAGATAATACCTCAAATTTGTATAGTAAGTAAATAAGCTTATTATGATATACTTATATGTTATTTTCTTATTAATGTTCACACTTGCCTACAGGAGTACATTTGGCTAAAGACTCATCTCACTAGCTAAAGACCAATCACAAAGAAGTTTGAGAAATCCTAATAAATTTGTTTCAAGTTTAGTACCACGAACTAGTCGCCTTTTAAAAAATTCTTACATGATGTGTCAAAAAATTTACAATAATATACCAAATGATATAAAAGAGCTACCATTTAACAAATTAAAAAAAAACATTTAGTAAATGGCTACTAGAAAAAACCATTCATACGGTTGACGAATTCTTAAATTATTTCTAAAAATAAGTTCTCGGATTAAGTCGATGCATGGAGTAAATCCTTAAAATTGTGACTATAAATATTTGCATGCTATTATATAATATGGCTAAATAGATCCAACTGCATTTATTGTGTTTATTGCAAATAAATCATTTGTATTTGTATTGTCAAATTGACTTCCCGGTGGAAGTCAATTTGACCAAAAATTTATTATTTTCCCCGTAAACCGTGCAATGGTTTTTTCACTTTTAATAATGGCAATTTCCTATATTTTTTAATTATGTTTTATATCTATATATATAAAAGAAAGTCGTGTTTGTTACAACACTTATAACTCGAGAACGGCTGGACCGATTGCCATGGTTTTTGATTTGTTGGATTTGTCTCCGTCCAGAATAGCAGAATAACTATTAAAACATTGGAAAATTTACGAAAAAAATAAAATAAAAGAAAAATCATTTTTCCATACAAAATGTTCGTGGATGTCGGATCTGACCTGTCAAACGTGACGTTAACGTGCGTACGTCAAATGTATGCGTGCGTTCAGAAATGTGGGTATATTATAATAAGTATTAAAACATTGACAAAATTGTCGAAAAATTAAATTTGAAAACGGATTGGGATATTTATTGATTTTCAATTAAATGTCAAATCGATTGGTCTAACTTTTACGTCGCGAAAGTTGTCCGTTGTTGTTTTGAAAATTGTTTATGAATGAATGCTTGAAAATGAATATTAATTGGTTGTCAAGTGTCATGGTACTTTATTTTGTGACATAGTAAAATACTGAACTTAATATTTACCCACTGCTGGGTAATATTAAATACGGGTCTTCCTTCAACTGAATATGTTTCGAGCATACTCCACCACGCTGCTCAACTGCGAGTTGGCGGACGCCAGTAATTTCAAGCCGCCTAACGGCCACTTGGCTTAACGACTGCCATCTAATGATAACAACCAGGACCGACGGCTTAACGTGCCTTCCGAAGCACGGAGGAGCTCGAGATAATCTAATGATAACAACCGGGACCGACGGATTAACGTGCCCTCCGAAGCACGGAGGACCTCGAGTTAATCTAATGATTACAACCGGGACCGACGGATTAACGTACCTTCCGAAGCACGGAGGAGCTCGAGATAATATAAACTCATCCATGGACAGGCTACGGTTGACGTTGCTTAACTTGCGTGTACAATTAGACTGACATGCGCAATGACGCCATCGTGCTTCTCTATTATTTTCTATTATTCATTATATTAATTTCAAGATATCATAAATTTTGTTCAACTAATATGTATACCACGACATTCATTGACAATTAGGCGGTACGAAGTTCGCCGGGCCAGCTAGTTTGTTTATATTTTAGACTTTGATAATAAGTAAATAAATCAAAGACGTCCTACGTACCTTTGATTGTTTTACGCTCTATATAATGATGTTATAAATACTATAGATACATATGGCTTACCCATACCAAATGGCGTCACAAAATGATTCCCGTTGACTAGGAGATTTATGACTATCGTTATCCTTGTCATCTCGGTGAAGTGCTTAATATACTTGCTATCGCTTTTTCTCGCTGAGTAAGTAGTCGGCAAAGACGCCTTTTTTTCTTGCAATAATATGAAATTAACCTAAAATACGCGTTAACATCAAATATTATGGCGTACTTTTGATTTGATTATGTGATACTTTTTCGAAATACAGAAGACGGCATTTTTGTCGGCTTGCTTGTGCAAACTAATTGGGAATTAAAAAAATTGCCTCACTTTTCGTTTGTACGTTTTTAACGCTTGTGACATATCTATAGAATTTATAACATCATTGGGTATATAAAATTTAAACAATCAATCAAAAAAGTTTTTATGACCAGACGTTGCCCGGGGATTGGATGGTATGGGGAGCAATTTGTGTGATAGTCTCCAAAGTCTCAAAACAGTTTTAGGGAGTGTATATGCAACGTCGCATACACATTGTCATAAATTTTATAGATGCGACTTTAGAAAAAAGCAATTAATAATTATTATTGAACTATTTTTGGAAAAGGAAAATCTTTTATCATTTCCAATACGAGGTGAGAAAACCATCTTTATTTCCTAAGTCTCTTACATTTTAATCTGATTAAATTTATAGGGGATTCGAAGACGGCGTTAGATTTCCCCCGCGGCCGGCGGCGGCGCATCAATATTGGCGCCATTTGTGGTCACCGCTGTTGATTCTTGGGCACACGGGCTTTGTCGATTGTGATTGCATGCTACAGACCCGAGAATCCGAGATAGTGAATTGAGCGTCAATTATGTAAACATGCTTTGGAATAGCTTTTACTTTTCTACAAGATGTATCTATTTTCTCCAATTCACGTAACATGTATTTCTTTGATAACTTTAGAATCCGAATTGTTTACTTTACCCAAATATCTCTTCTATTTACTAGACTTAATGATACTTGATAATGAGATGTATTCTTTTATATTATAGGTATACATATTACACATATCTATAACATTCGATTATACACATTTTAAAAGAAGAGAGGGTCCTTTCTAACACAGGTTGGTATTTAAACTTAAAGAGTACAATATTTTCTGTTGCATAAGTTTAGATATGTCACAAATCTGCAAATCTACCATTTTCTTGGAATGCATGCTGTCATCGGTCACCTATAAAAGCAAGCCATTTGATTATTATTGCTCGCTTCTTGCTTGCCGACTGCCAGATTATACATCTGATCACTTTTGTAAACTTGTTCCTGTTTGTATTTAGATAACAACCTATGTAATATTGTAAGTCTTAATAAATAGTTAATATTTTTTTTTAGTAGTTTCTATTCCTATGAAATATATTAGTCATTATAATAAATGGTCGATAAATATCTTCATACTTAGCTACCATTTATTATGTTATGAAAATTATTATTTCAAGCGGCAGTGTAATAAATAAGTATAGGGTATAAATGATTAATCACCATTTTTAGAGCCAAAGCCAACCTCATCGGCACATGGTGCACCGTGCCCTAGATGAAGGAGGCTCTGACAAAAGGCGCTATACATTTTACAGGTAGTGTATAGCGTATTTGTAAGCTGTTTGACTGGGTAAGTACATCCAAAATTCCCTTGAAGGTTATTGTATTCCTGCGAGGGAGCAAGGTCAGCAGAAAGGAAGTAGTTGATGCATTGGCAGCGAGCGCGGCGGCGGCGCGGTAACCGCTTCATATTGGTGGGGCGTAAACTTGTCAGCCACCCGAAGTAGTAAGTATAAAAATTACATAATAATATTGACAAATTTCATTTTACATAACCATAAATCTTTTCCAACTATTAAATATACCTTCAAACTTAGTTACACAAACACGAATTAACCCTAAAGTCAATTCCAGTGAATATTATGATAGTGTTAACCCCTGTCGCGACTGCGTCCCAACTTAATGTTGCGTGTAAAGTTATGGCCCAGTTCCACAACTGCATGCGCTAACTTCGCGGTGGCTATATGAGGCTATGAGCTCCTAGAGAAATTCATGACACGCAGCGTTAATTCGGACCGAGCTCTACATAAGTACTTTGTTTTTGTACTTGTATATTTAAATGAAGCTAATTTAGTCCATTATGTGCATGCACTTTATGAGTGAAGAGAAAGGAATTTTAATAGTTTTTTTAATAGAGTTACCTGGTAGTGAACAAATAAAATGCTTGGGAGAACAAGGAAAATGCTGTGATAAATAAATTGTAAATGTTCATAAAATCAAGACTGCGATGACCGATGCAATGTTATATACTATTTTTGTACCTATATTGCTATTTTGAAAATTGTTTCAACGATTTGGATGAAATTTGTTGCCTTTTTGTCTCCAGTTTATCTATACAGATGAAATCCCCTGCAAAAACTCGATTTCATATATATATATATATATTTATACGAGTAGGTAGGATGACCAACAAGCGTACGACCTGCTTAATGGTAAGTCGTAGCATAGTTAAGCAAATTCATCATTAGCTACTCAAGGACAGATGGCGCTATACATTAGTTAAATAATTTAAAAAAAATATCATAAAAAGACTGGCTTCTGCTCGCGGCTTCGTCCCACTTAAATACAACAAAATGTAGTCTATGATTGAATCCAGATCATTGAATATCATGCCAAATCTTATTTAAATAAATCTGCGTGATAGAGTAACAAACACACACATCCATTTGTGAATATGTATTTCGCATTTATAATAGTGTACAGATTCGCTCGAAAATACGTAATCACTTCGTATTTAGACGTATTAGTACCTGGGCTAAGTTAGGACTTTTTTAAGCTGAAAATAGAAATCCTAGAGCTTAGACATAGTTAGATCGACTTTTCAACCCCGAAAACCCTATGTGTTATCGAAATCGTTACAGTTTAATAATATAGATAGATAGATAAATAGATGGACAGATAATTTAGTAAAACAGGCAAGGAGAAAAGCTTTACCACCCAATTACTAACCATGCTACAAGTTAAAAACTTCCTTAAAAAACAAAAAAAATACCGCAAAATGTTACACTAAGATGGGAAATAAAAACGTTGAGTAAATAACCAACATCTGATTTCTTACTCAAAAGGCAAGCTCGTTTCACATTACATTCTTATAGTAAGTGAGCCCGCAAAGGTTCTTCAAGAAAAACGGTAGTAAGAGCAAAATAATGGCTAAGAACACATTACTGTTTTTCTTTGCTTCCTTTTGAGGTTCAAGAGCAACCCTTCAACGAGGTTGGACGTTAATTGCTTCGTGAGAAAGTGCTCACCTGCAAGGCCTTACGAAGAGTGTAATAAACAAAATAAGTAAACAGAATTAAAACATTAGACGGTTTGCGTCAGAACGTGATTGTCTATAATTCACTAGTCTTATAAAAAGTGGTTTTTGATGGTCTGTGATTATACCTTTTACGACATCGATCAATAAAATGGTATTATAGCGACACTTTATTTTTGACGCCATAACGTCTTATAAGCGATAATATAAGATTCGTGTCTACAAAACTGTTATTAGACCAATTTTGATGCACGGATGCGAGGTTTGGACACTCACCTTGAAAGAGGAAAATAAGTTGTTAGTGGCGGAAAGGAAAATCCTGCGAAAAATCCTGGGTCCAACTCAAAGGGAAGATGGCAGCTGGAGGATCCGCAAAAACCTCGAAATCGAAGATCTAGTGTCCGAGCCCAATATCATTGGATAGCTCAAAGCGGCCAGACTCCGCTGGCTCGGGCACGGGTAGAGAGAATGGGGGAGGATCGTGCCGTAAAAAGAGCCTTCATGGGACAACCAAGTGGTAGCCGACCGATTGGACGTCCGAGGTACCGCTGGAGTGACGAGGTGCTGAAGGACTTGCGGAACCTTGGAGTTAGCAATTGGCAAGAGTTGTCCTAGGATCGAAAGGCATGGCGTCGTCTGGTGTCGGAGGCCAAGATCCACTTTGGGTCGTTGCGCCGTAGCAGTAAGTAACGTCTTATAAATCGATGAACGCCGGCTGCACACACGAAAAAGCATGACTCGTTGTCATGTTCCGCCTGAGCCAACGTGCAAGTGAGAGTTCGGAACAAGCGAGAGAGGCAAGGCTTATGACGCATCTATCTCTCTACCATTGCATCAGTCAATGAATGATTTCTTATGAAGTTATCACGTAAAATTATCTTTACAGACAACCATTTTTTTTTTATCAACAAAATTATGTACAATATTATTTTTAATTGAATTAATAACCAATTATTTCTCTGACATGTCAAATTTTGGTGCATTAAGTGTCATAGAATTTCGCTAGAGATATTGTAGTTTCAATGCAAGTAACAATAGTAATGTAAAATTAGCCTAATAAAGCCTGTAAATTTTTGTAGCATGCCGGGTCCCGAACAATACTATACCCGATTGATGTATGATTAGAGTCCGGTTAAAGCATGATACAGACGCTCGCAATACAAAAAGTATTGCCTCCGCGCTGGCATCTCCTCACGTCTGATGATTTTACTCACTCGCAGGAACAACAATTATATTCTCAAGGGTATCGTTATTTGGCTCTGGTACCTCTGTGTAATGAAGAAATAGATACTTTACTACTGTCATAGGGTGGCAAATACGCACACAGACCGTATAATGGAAAGCAGTTACAGATGTCTATATACGTAGCAGGGCGCTGCGTTTAAATCGATTGACAGTTAATTTTTATTGTCCTTCCTATTAGTACCTTCCGAAACATATATAAGTATAAAAATAGTGCCTTAACTTCTACAGCGAAATCTTAAATTATTTTCCAGTAACACCCTTCGCTGTTTGAAGATTTCCAGACCAATCACATACGGCCCCGTGTATTGGTATCTAAAAATGCCTTGACTTTATTTTAAAATAATTATTAGATGTAGTAATGAGGAATGTAGCTGCAAATCTTTTATCATTCCAGCTATAAAATACTCATTGAAATTGAACAAGCTAAACGTTGGGTCGCTGAATAAATGGTAAAAGTTTTAAAACAAATTGTCTGCAAAAATACAAACGATTTGAATCAAACGGAAGGTTATTTGTACTATTAAAATGATGATGCTGAAAGCCTCAAAATAAAATAGCGTCCCATTTTATTTTGAGGCTTTCAGCATCATCATTTTAATAGTAGTAATAGTAGTAATAACCTTACGTTTGATTCAAATAGTTTGTATTTTTGCAGACGATTTGTTTTAAAACTTTTAGTATTTTTTCAGCGATCCAACGTTTAGTTTGTTCAATTTCAATGAGAATATTATTCATTTTTCTTGTACACTTGTTGTAACTTGTAATAAAAATTTATTCCAAACTAGCTGCCCGCCCTGCATGGGTAGAAAGTGGTTTTTATTTTCCTCGCAATTTTTAAATCTTTTCTCTCCACAAGAACCTATACTATAAGTATACTATAATATGGTATAAGGAATACCTTAACGAAAATATTAAAACAAAAAAATTGCAGGATTGGTGAAGCCGTTCTCGAGATTTGAGCTTAGCAACATTAATTTTTATTTATATAGATAAAACCAATTTCAAGAAACTGTCAAACAACGACAATTTATCGCGCCAATGTAACCCGGGTACAATGCAACATCTCTTGACACTACGCTGGGGACTTTTTTTAGAATTTATCCTGAATTTCGATAATATAAATACCACAAAAATATTAATATCATTAAAACGTCGTGATAAAAAAAAAATTAAAACAACTTGACTGCTAAAATGTAAAGTATATAAAATAGAGAGGATAAGTCCGCCTTTAAACTATTTAATGTGTGTGTATTAATTATTTATAATAATTGTTAAATATGTACCAACAGAACAAACAAACTATTCTTTATTGGTTCGATTCCCGCATAAGACAAATATTTGTGTGCATGAACATGTCTGTTTGGCTGGTCTGGATGTTTTCTATGAATTATATATAAAAATGTATTTAAGTATATATCAGCTATGTAGTACCCGCAGTATAAGCTTTGCTTGGTTTGGGACTAGATGGCGCTGTGTAATATGTTTCCAGGAATCCAGGAATATTTATTTATTTAAACTAACCAAAGCTAACAAAACCTATAGAAAAAATATGGCCACCCGATTTTTTTCAGGTTACCCTGACGTAGGTAACTAAGCATGTACCCGTGTCAACTAGTGTCAAGTAAACTTGACAGTAAGCTAACTCGCTATACATATTTATCTTCGTTTAATATTTTCTTAAGGTTATTTTTACCACATAATTTCTGTTACAAAGTTAATTGACTGCAATTTAAAACCGCGTACGATTTATTTACTTATTTTTTTTATAAGTATTAGGCATTAATATATAAATCTTTATTTGCATAAAACATGCATACAATGATCTTATGTGCTCAAGTAGGGCGTAATTTAAAACGGATTGTTCAAATAATCCATTTATTCAGTAAAAGTTTTTCTCGTTACGCTATTTAGACAATTTCTTTTTGAATTGAGTGGTATTAATTTTTTTGTACTCGCCCGACATTTTATCACTACATAGTATAAAACAAAGTCGCTTTCTCTGTCCCTATGTCCCTTTGTATGCTTAAATCTTTGAAACTACGCAACGGATTATGATGCGGTTTTTTTTAATAGATAGAGTGATTCAACTGGAAAGTTTATATGTATAATATATGCATAACATAGTAGAAAAACACTGATAATTTAGAGGTTTCTAATGTGATGTCGTAAATAAACACATTTTTTTGCTCTTTCATTGCAAACGCTGGCTGAACCCAACGAGATAGATCAAAATAATGTAGTACAGTATTGTTCACCTTAAAATGGTCTACAAAAAAGTTCGCGATGGTATATGTCTATCTCTTAGTGGTAACACACAATAACCGTTATTTTATCCTTTGCTTTATACAAGAAATAATGCCTTATTTACGAAGCGATTTTAAGCAATACAGAATTAATCCTTATCCAATTAAGTACCTTAAATACATTGCGCATTTAATATAGATCAATATGGCCCTTCACAGCATGTAATTTAAATGAATAGTTTAGAAGATATTACACATTTAAAATGCAGGGACATAACGGCTGTGGCGGTACCGGCCGCGGAGCCGGCGGCGTGTGCCTATAACTGGGGAAGGACTGGATAGGACAAAGCGCAAAGACCTTCTGTAGTACATTTAGTATCAGCATTGCACCCGTGCGAAGCCGGGGCGGGTCGCTAGTTATATATAAAAACCAACGCCACTTTTGACATATTTAGCTGATCTAGCTACATCCTTTAATACTAATCTACCAGGATCTCTCTGCAGCCTGGCACTCCTATCACCTGCTTCTATAAACAGTTTTTTATGTTTAATAATAAAATTACAAGCTTCATATTATTATATGTATAATGAAGGTAGTGGTAATTCACCAAGACGTTTAAATATTACTTCACAATCCGTTAATACTAATCTACCACGATCTCTCTGCACCCTGGCACTCCTATCACCTGCTTCTATAAACAGTTCTTTATGTTTAATAATAAAATTACAAGCTTCATATTATTATATATAATGAAGGTAGTGGTATTCACCAAGACGTTTAAATATTACTTCACAATCCATTAATACTAATCTACCAGGATCTCTAAATAAATAAATATTTCTGGACAATTTACACAGCGCTATCTAATCCCAAATTAAGCGCAAAGCTTGTACTATGGGTACTAGACATCTGACTAATGTACTAGAATACATTTGTTTTTTGGAAATACATAGAAAACATTCAGACCGAGACAAACGAACATGTTCATGCACACAATTTTTTTGTTTTGTGCGGGGATCGAACCCGCGACCTCGGAGTCAAATTAGCCATTCGACCACCGGGCTCGTCACTTATATCTCAATATTTATTTATCTACACTATAAATATAAAACTAGTAGGTAAAACGAATCATGAATTCATTGAAACATTCCATAAAATTATCTCAATGTCTTTTTAACACTACCTACGGGACACATAAAGTGAAATATTTAAAGCAGATGACAATATTTTAGAAGGAATAGCTTTATTTTAAAAATGAGCGCTATCGTAAATCCCGCCCGCTGCAATAACGCAGGGCGGCGCGGATGTGCGCTGAATATAAAGCGTACATCGCATTAAAACGTTCCACTTACATATTGACAATATAATACTTACACCTACATACAATTGTTACATATCAAAATAAATAAATAATGTAAATATTCCTGGACAAATTACACACACTGCCACCTAATCCCAAACTAAGCAAAGCTTGTATTATGGGTACTGATAACTGATATAATACATAAATACATTTTTTTTTGTAAATACATATACATAATATATAGAAAACACCCAGACCGAGACAAACAGACATGTTCATGAACACAAATATTTGTCATGTGCGGGAATCGAACCCGCGACCTCGGAGTCAAAGTGACTATTGCTAATCGTTCTACCACCGAGTTCTCTCGAAGATATATATTTTTTTATTGTTGCATAACAAAATCAAAATAATATTGACGAGCCAGAATCGAAATTTTTGACGTGATAACGTCTTATAAATAGTTGATCGCCGGCTGCACGCACGAAAAAGCATGACTCATTGTCACGTTCCGCCTGAGCCAAGTGTACAAGCTAGAGCGCGGAATATGTCGTCACTTATTCCCCGCTCTAGCTTACACGCTTAGCTCAGGCAGAAAGTGACTCATTGTCACTTATTCCGCGCTCTAGCTTGCACGCTTGGCTCAGGCGGAACGTGACAATGAGTCATGTTTTTTAGTTAGTTATTTGCGTCCAACTATCTCTCTTCCACTCCATCGGCCGATGTTTTCTTATGACGTTATCACGTAAAATTATCTTCCGTAAACCGACTTAACAGACAACCAATTTTTTTAATTAAGATTACATCCACGATTGCTATAAAATCCCCTGCTTTTGTTTCTCACACATTGTCCTGCGCTCTCGTACATAGCAATTTCAAGAGATACGAAATTCCGTGGTAAAAAGAACGGATTTGTATTAAGACAGATTTATGTTCTAATTAGTCGCTCTACGAATGGCGCAGACCTGCGTAAAACGGATTTATGCGACCGCATCTCTGTTTGTTAAAATTGTTTCATATGATTTAAACACGACAAGTAAGTACTAGCTACGAATTTTGTAGTACAAATTTGTATTACGTAATGATTGCTCAAAGGTCTACTAGGTATTTTTTCATCGCGTAACTCTACCTTAAATCAGCGTGTTAACCTTAGAGGTTGTGAGTCATCTTGCGTGGTTATATATTGTTTCTGTAAAAAAATAAATGTGATGTATTTTGTTATTCAAAAAGAAGATGGTAAATATTTGCACGTAGTTTTTTTGCTTTGAATATTTTATATATATATATACAGGAGAGGAGCTCTATGGGCCTAAAAACACGTGTCTCCCCTCAATCGAAGGGGTTTAGAACATACTCCACCACGCTGCTCAACTGCGGGTTGGCGGGGGCCACTGTTTTTAAGCCGCCTAAAGGCCGCTGACTTGGCTTGACGACTGTCATCTAATATCAATAGCCGGGACCGACGGCTTAATGTGCCCTCGGGAGCTCGGGATAAATCAACCCATTCATGGACAGGCTGTTGTCGACGTTGCTTAACTTGCCTGTTCGATTAGTCATACATAACGACGCCATCGAGTTCCTCTATTTGCTCCCATAGAGACCCTTGATCGTTATAAATAACCGGATTGAATCTTATAAAAATAAGTTTTGAAGAAGTATGCATTTTTCTTACTGAGCAATTTTTTAAATCTATTAATGCTACTCAATTATTTAAAAAAAAAGTGTTTTCCAAATAAACAAATCAAATAAAATTAAAAGGTCAAAATAGTTTCCTTGTAACTATGTTTGTTCAATTTTAAAATAACATAGGTGTTTTTGTAGTAACATGTACAATACTTATATGATTATGTACCTTTTGTGCTATATAATGTTATATTCGCCTTTAAAAACTCATTATATGGGTATATAAATACCCATTGCTGGGTTGTGTGGTCTCGGGTTCTCAGTGTATTTCTCTTCTTTTGTTTTCGTTGTATCGCCTGCATAGCTTTATTAACTGTACTGTAAGACTATTATGGGTATTTATTTATAATTACTTATATATCTTCGTTATATATAACTTTATATAGTATGTTTTGTATTATTATTACAGATTACATGCATTATTAATATATATGGCATATAAATGCATATAAATTACTTTAGTTTGTTGCATTGTACTCCTACGAGACTTGTTGATTAAATATTAATGTTATCTTTTAATTTTCTTAAAATTATTGTTATGAAACAATTATTGTGAATAGGTTGTTACTCTGGTGGTTCCACCAATATTGTCATGCAATGTAATAGGCTGCTAATACTATCTGTCCACGGGTGAGAACCTGGTGACCTGTAACACAGGGTTATACCTAGCTCAGGCACCAGTCTCTCACACACTCCAGCCTAAAATCAATGTGGACCTATTTAATAGTTCCTATCAATTTGTTTGTGAGAGAGATTAAATAAAATTATTATTATTTGTATCTCTCTTAAATCACGGGTCAAGCCCGGTCATTTGATAGGCATTATTATTATTATTAAATACTTAATTTACTTTACGACTTTGAGAAATAAACTTTCTACAATAACACTTCATATCTTAAGACATCTACATCATAAAAGACATAAAAGTTCAGCGAAATAATAAAATAAGGTTGGAGGGCGATGGAAGCCATTTTCTTTGTCACAGTAAGAAATAAATACTGCAGCACGTTAAATCTAATATAATAAAGTAATATGTGTAAAATATTCCTACGTCGACGTAAATTTTATACTTTTATTAACTCGAAACAAAAGACGACAAATGTGTACGTGGGTACAACCATTATCAATTCACACTCAGCGGCTTCTAACAATAGGCTCGGTCATGTAGCTGTTTTGCTCTCTTCTATTCGAGCGGCACAAAAAGCTCTTTTGCTAAACTGAAACCTTTTGGTGTGTACAGTACTGAAAAGAGATTTAATACGATAAATAAATATATACACTGCTTACATAGGTTTTCGCGATGGTGAATTATGTTGTATACATTGGTTGTATAATATGACCCATCATGAAGAAAAAAAATTAGCTCGGTCCGGTTTTTTTACATGAAAAAAGGAACGTAATGTTTTCAGTGTAAACGACGAGCCGAGTGGTCGAATGGCTAGCAATGTTACCTTGACTCCGAGTTCTTGGGTTTGATTGGTCGGCAACGCGCGTGTGATGCCTCTGGTGTTACAGGCGTTCATAGGCTACGGTAACTGCTTTCCATCAGGCGGGCCGTATGCTTGTTTGCCACACTGGTGGTATAAAAAAAATCCCCGTTCAAGACAAACATTTTTGCCATCATCAATATGTTCGTGCACAAAAACATGTCAATTTGTCTTCGTTTGGGTGTATTATATGCAGGTATTTACTAAAAAAAAATGTACCCGTAATACTATATACATAGTTTGGTACAAGATGGCACCGTGTAATTTGTCGAGGAATATTTATTTATTAATCATTTTAGTGTAAATATGTCTACAGGTAAGGTTCTTCCTACACTGTAACTTCTGAATTCATTAACCGATTTCGAAATGGATGATTTAGGAATTTTTGAATGACAAAATGACCAATGATTTATCATTTGAGTCATAAGGTCAAACTGTCATAATGTTACTTATTGCGATAACCCTATGTCAATTTTTAAATTGACAGGAAAGGAAACTTTTTTTATAATTGTAGGAAACAATTTATGAACTTGTTACATTTTTTTATATATTTTATGTTCTGATCAGAGAATTAATATTTGTTTTATGACTGCTGCCTGTTCCCCGAGTCGATTGGCCTAGAAATGTATTTAGTGTTGTCATAGAGATACAGCCCAAATGAGGCTGAACAAATGTTCAGCGTGCTACACCAACAGGAACCTGTTTTGAAGTTAAATTACTAAAGTTTGACAAGCGGTCCGACTCACTAAACTACGCTAGCAATAATTCTGCATAGCGTGGCCAGAAGACAATCGCCCGATACTTAAATTAATGCAAGCAATTTGCAACTATTGTATAAATATTTATGTCTTTTATATGGGATAGTTCTGTTTATTATTATTAGTCTTTATTACATACACACTAGCGGCCCGCCCACGCTTCGCTGTAGTTCAATCTTCTCGTTCCCATCTCATTTCAGTAGATTTTCCATAAAAACCTTGTCTTTTTTATCTTGAAATAAGAATTATTCAATTAGATGCAGCCATTCGAAAGTTACATACATTTCTGATATTATTTTTTATATATTAGATTATAAAAGGTTACAAGATCTTCACATAAGGGGTATGCAAAGGCGAGCTTATCCGTATAAGAGATCTCTTCCAGCCAAAGACACCTTTCGCTTATCCGTATATTGCTTCACTTAGTTCTTTTAAATTATGCGAAGGAATTTGATTTCGTTTTTGAATATAATTTAGATCATTTATTGCAAAGAGCATGGGTCGCACTTATTATTATTAATATTTACTAACAAATTATACACTGTCACCTAGTCCAATCTAAATTGAGCATAGTTTGCACTATGGATATTGTAAAATAATTGGTAAACTTACTTCAATACTTTTCACATATATAGAAAACATACAGTTCGACATGATCACGCACACAAAATTTATTATATGTATTTGACACAATGTACATAATAAAATTGAAAAAGGCATTGAGTTGAACATTGAGAATACTTGAAATCGAATAGAATCCAAAAAATAATTCTTGTCTGCTTGTCTGTCTGTTTTTCCAACACATCATGGAAAAATTACTAATATTTCAAAACCAGCAGTCTGACTTAAATTGTTCATAATAATATAATGCTTATCCTTCCTTATTACTACCAAAGTTATTCATTTATTTATTTAAAACTTTATCTACCACACGATTTTGGTACAATAGGTGGATATGCTAAATGTATTCTCTATCAGTCTATCTTTAGGAGTGCAGAAAATCACATTTTACATTTACATTTTGATCTATGATGAAACAACTTCCTTCCTTAAAAGGGAATCTGAATCTGTCGACACGTCCTGTAACCAGAAGGCTGGCCATTGCCTTACTCAGAGAATTAGTATCACTATCCAGCAAGGCAATGCTGCCAGTCTTCTGGGGACACTGCCGACAGGCAGAGATCTTAGGGATATGTTTTATTGCTAAGTACACTTCTGTTATTATTAATTGTTTAATCGCGTTACTTTTTCTTTTCTTTATACATAAAATATACAGGTTTTTAGATTAGTTTTATTTAATTTATCAACATTGTAAAATGTTAATTTTATACAAAATATGAAATTAACCTAATGTAAGAATTGACATAAAAACAAGGGAATCTTGTATTGTCGTGTATAAAGAGGTGTTGAAATTTGGTCGTTGAACCTTTAAACCTGTGAAAGAAGTTGGGGGAATTCTCTAGTATTGTGTAGTATCGTATTATTATCGTCTGTTTTCACCTGCGAATGAGTACCATTGGGAGTTCAAAAGCTAAAGTAGCGGCGGATGTAGCGAGTGGAGCGTGCAGGGGCGTCGAGTCGAGGCCGCCCGCCCGTCAATCTGACGGCGGGCCACCCGCCCTGGCCGCCACCGCTGAACCAGCGATCGCCGCACGGCACAGGTGCTCGTCTGAGCCTCGCGATCGCTTTTCACGTCTAATGAAATACTCTCCCAAGACATTTCACAATTTCGTTTCAAATTGATACTGAAGATTATCTTTCAGGGAACTACTTGCATTATTAGGATTGGCTAACAAAACTGGAAAATGGAACCATTAAATATTGGATCATGTGTCAGCCAACTAACTTTTTCTTGAATCTGTACGAAATACTTTTTTATTACAATGCATACCGAATGTTACATTTAGGTTTTTATGTAATATGTAAGTATTTATATATTAACTAATATTTTGGGGTCTAACTGGCTCACCACGATCTTTAGTGAGAAAGCCCAACTCATCTGCACGTGGTGCACCCTGCCGGCTTTGGCAAAAGAGAAGTAGGGTACAGCGCATTTGTAAGCTGCATGACAGGGAAAGTACCTCCACCTCACAGAATACCGTTGCCAAATAACAATTGTTAACTTTGAATTACATTGGTAACCTTAATATTTGATGTGTTCCTACGAATGAGTGAGGTCATCAGAAAGGAAGGAGTTGCTGTTTTGGCAGCGGGGTGGTGGCGGCGTCATAATTGTGCTAATTGGCTCAGCATCTTAATAAGATCTCATCGTATCAGAATGATAGATCTTAATAACCTTAACAAAAGACGATGAGTCAATTAGCACAATTATGTAACAATTGGAATATAATATAATTCTCGCGGGCGACCATTTATCGATGGATTGTTGATACAGAATTATACAAACCCGACTAGCTCTTATTAATTTAATTCAATAGTCGTCGGACCGGCTACAACCGTTATCGCATTCCCTTAAATTATAAGGAGTGGATGTAACCCGAGTATCACACTATGTTGCAGTATCACACACGTCGAAAGCCATTAAACCAGTGTTGCGAATGCGTCGCGTACGTCCCACACGGAACGGGACGACCCGCATGATATTAATTTCGAGCCGAGTTCTGGGACACCGACGGGCTTATAAGATTAGAATAATTTTCTCATTCCGAGGACTCCCCGCGAGCTCAACCAGCAGTTTAATTAAAACTAACAGTTGTCTCACACAGTCTTATCCGGCAATTTGCGAGGTATTACAGGCCGAACTTCGTCCACAAATTATCTTGACTCCATTTAACAAAGCGGTTATGTTAATACGATCTTACCAGATTTAGAAGAATGTTTTTGTTATAAGCGGCGTGTACCAAATTACGACATTAAGGTGAAATATGATATTTAATTTTTGCTTCTTAATGCAGCTGGTGCTGTTCATACAATGTGGCCTCTCGTCATGTCGGAGAAGCGATCATTAAACGGTGCGCAAATGAGCTTTTTATAGGCTCCATAACACTTGCAGATGGTAGTATGAACTATTGAATTAATAATTGCTTTTAATACAGTCACTTTACGGTCGCCGGAATGGCGTCTCCGAAGTTAAAGCATTCATTAAATATTTAGTTCGTTATGAGGACGAACTTTAAAATGCATTTCGAGTTGGACGTGATGCGATAGTAACTTAGAGTAGTCAATAAAGTCCAAATTAAATACATTATTGTCTATCCAATACCTAGCTATGTGTCGCATATTATTAACGCCTTCAAATCTTCGATCATTAATACTAGAACCTTCAAATTTATGTACATAACATGGACCAAATAAACTGCTTCCATATGTCCAAACAAAATTCAGTTGTCTTCTTGCATATAAAATTCACTCGCTCCCGTCGTGAAATATTATGTGACGCAAATGTTAGGGAATGAATCTGAAAAAGCTGACATCGAGTGCGTTAGCCCCCTTCTATTGGTATCCTTTATCTTTACTACGAAATAAAGGAAAAGCACCACTTTCTCTGCAATATTTTATGCGTATGAGTGCTTATGAAATATGAATTCTATCTCACAAAACATATTATTTCGTTATTACTGAATATATTGCTACACGTTTTGGAGTTATACGAGTGGCAGTATTTTTTATAAGAAAAAATAAAAATCGTCGACAGCGTAGCTTAGTGCAGAGCTAGCTGTTTGTAAAAATGTAAATTTTGTAAATCTTACTAAGATTAAAATACAATACGGAACTCTTTATTGCACCAAAAGAAATAATTTTACATTAAAGAAAACTTTAAAGTAGAGGAGAAGCTACCATAAAAATTAAACCATAGGTAGGAAGGGAATGCGCGTTAACTAAATAATTAATTAGATGTAAAGACACATATATACGTTATTTTTTATTATATACTGTACTGTCATTCTGTAATATGTTTAATTTTGAATTTATAATACATGTATGAATGAACTTGCATATTTTATGTTTAATTCTAAGAAATATGTTTTATAACTTTAAAGAATGTCTACGATAATCTGTGTGTGGTTACTCTTGAACGGTTCGACGGATTTTAATTTGATTTATTTATTATTTAACGTAAGTAATAAACCTCATTGGTTTTCATTGCGATAGTTCTTAACTGTAGCTATGTTTGATGAAAAACATTTTAGTACATACCTAGTAGTAAAAACCCAGATTTTTTTAAAATTATTAGTTGTAAATTTGCTCTATAAGGTTTCTAAGTACAGTCAGTCGTGCATAGGGGCTAGAACTTTACACTTATAAAATGATCCCGCGTAGCGTTATCTGTCTTGTGGCTCACGAGACCATCTTCTACTGGGGGTTTCTAATTGGAGTTAATTTCATACTCCAAAAAAAAAATCAAATATTAATTATTACATTTTATTATCCGTACTATTAACTTATTATGACCAAATTTTTTTATATACTAAGTACGTGTGAAACATATTTACCATCTTCTATCCGCCTACGTTAAAAATATAATTTATAATATTACATGACAAGTCCGAGCAGGGGTGAGTACGGGTGCAAAGTTTGAAGATTGTCTCTTCCTCCCCGGTTTGTTAGGAAGCGGCCCGTGACGGCGCCGCGCCGCCGGGTCGCTATCCTGCCGTCGAGGCACCGGGGGCCAATTTCAGTCCTTCCTAGGGGAAAATAATTACAAGATATTCAACCACTGCTATCAAAATGTTGCTAATTAAAAACATTACAAAGTTTTTTTTTTTATACTACGTCGGGTTTTATCGATCGTCTGATGTGAAGAGGTGACAGAAAGAAACAAACGTTGCTAGTAAAAATAGCTTGACTTTAGTGCCTATACACTGCAATTGTTTATTTTATTTTACTAAGTCAATACCTAGCGTAAATCCATTTCGTGTTTAAGAAATCTATCTCTTTGTTGGAATCCCCGACCTTCCCCGACTGTAGACTATGACACTTCCAACGAAAAGTATTGTTCGCGCGCCGCCACTTTGGCTCTCATGGCAGTAGCTATTGCTTTCATTCTGGTTACCTCACTCATTCGCAGTAACACAGCAATCTTCTAGAAGTCTAGGAAATTGTTATTTGCATTTGGTCTTCTGTGAAGGTACACAGTCGGGAAGCTTATAACTATACTATGCCATTCATCCCTTTTATCAAAACCTCGTTTGTTTAATCGGCAGAATGCACCTCTTACTGGTGGAGTTGGCTTTGACCACATCCCGGCCACTCCATACAAATGTCACTTCCATAAGCATCCATAGTTTGTATGGCACCATACAAACTATTCCAGATTTGTCTCAGAGGCGAGGTGAGGTCGACATGAGAGAGCGGCAGGGAGTGGCATACTGTACGTAGTACTCAAAAGTGATAATGAAAATCGAGAATGTTTAATAAATATTTTCGATTAAAATATTATGACTAAGAGAAATAAAAAATATTTTGTCTAATCTCTACCACGTGTATGTCTATAAAAATTTAAAATGGGAGCACGGCGTGATCCTCGGCAATCTGTCCCGAACAATAAGTCGCTCTCTAACAAAAGCCGGCCATTTGAACAAGTCGGAAACTTTTGTAAGTTTAGCTCTTTCTCTGCGGGGTCTTGGCAGCGGCCGCGGAGCTCACAATGGGGGGAATAATCGTTAGGGCTAGTCATAAGAAAAGGCATTACAAAAACAACGACGCACTTCAACCCATATTACTCAACGTTTTGTCAGTGCCAACTACTTAATTTTGGCTTTTCTCAGCACCGTTATGTGCCGAAATAGTCTTGACATTTCTAATCCTTTTTGCTTTGAGTACTGCATGAGCGAGAAAACTTATTTTACGAGACTGAGAGCTGAATAGATTCTCTAAGTTTTATTCAGTAATCTCAGATACTTTCAGCTCAAGATTTGTAATTTAGCTTAGTCAAAAAGTTTTGTTCTCCAATAAAGCTTACTGCTTCAGTAACATTTTTTTTTTCAATTTCTTATAGGTATTTTACCAGCTTTGAGAAATATTATTTCGTAAAAGCTTTAATAAATGGTTATATATATAAAATTGTATTATCTTAATGACATAGGTAACAACTTACCTATCTATTTTATACATACGTTGGTATATAATATAATAATAATAGACAAATTATTTTGACGAGGTGATGGTAAGTTTTTACCTATATTTCACAAGATAGGATAAAAGGCTCTAAAGGTCGATGTAAGACGACATAACGAAGGAACACGATCCGGCGTCACTTCCGGCGTCCGTCACGTGGGAACGACTTCCGGTAAGGCGCCAGTCCGCTCCTCCACTTACAATCACTTAGCTCTCTCACACCCGCATCTCGTGTAAACATACCAAAAACCTGTGTCTCCTCACCGATATTTTACCCGTACCCCTTATTTCTTATGGGTCGGAAAATACTAAAATGAAAATCTGGTCAAGATTGGGATTCTAAACTATTTTTACAAACTTTTTATACTGACTAAAGTATCTTAATCTATTCTAATATTATAAAGAGGTAAAGTTTGTAAGTTTGTGAGGTTATTATCTCTGGATCTACTGAACCTATTTTGAAAATTATTTTACCAATAGAAAGCCACGCTATTAGTGAATGTCATAGGCTATATTATTATAGTAACCCGAAAAAAATAAAGATTTTTTCGTAGAAATGTTTGTCGCCCAGCGATGTGAGTACGAGTCAGCTAAATTGAAATCTAAATATATAAAAGACGAAACTGACTGACTGACTGACTGACTTATACATTAACTCCAGCCCAAACCGCTACCTAGGTCTAGAGATTCCAAATTTGGCATGTAGGTTCCTTATGACGTCTAAGGGTGCACTAAGAAAGGATTTTTCCAAATTCATCCCCTAAGGGAGTGAAACGGGGGTCCAAAGTTTTTATGGGGAAACAAGATTAGTTATAAAAATAAAATAAAAAAATTCACAAAGAAAAATAAACTAACTGTAAAAACCTGACACGAAAAAGCCAAAAACAACTTCTACCTACTTCCTGAGATTTTTGAAGTCCGTGTAATTTTTATAAAGTTTGATATATCCTTATGCTGATGGAATAAGACTTGTGTTATCCTAATAGGTTTTTAAATTTGTATTTGGCGTCAATCAGTGCTTATGCGAACGCGGGCGGCGCGGCGGTAGCGGGACGCTTGTAGTAGTAGTTATCGGGAAAATTCTTGCATTCGTATTTAGTATAATTGAAGGTGCTACATGAAGCTGGTTGCGTTGCGTGTTAGACTTGGCTTGGATAATCTAAAATGCCCGAATTTCACGCAAAGCGAAGCCGCGGGCAAAAGCTAGTTTTCAATAAAAGCTTAAAGATGATCACGAGTAAAGGGCAAAAGAATGAATTACCCTAATTATCATTTAATTATCGTTAAAATTTATTTTTTTCTATTTGGTATAGAATAATTTTGTGGCTATAATACGTGTTTTTAATTATCGAAATCGTACTTCAAAACGTACGAATAAATTACGAAGAAAAATATAACCTGTTATATGTGGACATCAAAGTCGTCATTCCCAATCAACGTCTACTCAGTTCCATTTTTGTTCTAAGTATCATATAATTTGCAAAAGTATTGTACTTATACTAGCTTCCATCCGCGGCTTCCCCCGCGTATATATTTTTTTAAATAAAATCCTTTGTCCTTCCTAATTTAATATAAAGTTTCATGATGATCGGTTGAGAAGTTTCGGCGTGAAAGCGTAACAAACAAACTCACATTCACATTTATAATATTAGTAGGGATTGTTAGTATGCCCAATATATTTTTCAAATTAGATTTACTATGTATGAACAAAATTATTTTCTTTTCCAATCCTCCCTTCTACTGCATTTGTTCGAATCTTTACATTCGAATGAATTCTTCTCTACCTAACACTCGCTTTGCCATAAATCTGCGTCCATTTGCAAGATCTCAGTTATTTTCATATGTCGGTTTAATTTCCGTTTCGGCATTGTTTTCAGAGGGAAATTCGATTGGAACAAGAGACGAGAGTCGATACGAGCCTATGTAATTTCCTTTCATATTCAATTTAATTCTTTGAGGGATGCACGTCAGACGACCCCATATTTTATGAGAACGAACTCGTTATACTGAATCGTAAAAAGAAAAATTCATTTTGTTCCCCGAATAGGCAATCATAATTTGAATTTAGTTTAATACCTAATCATGGTTATTGAATAAAGTTGAACATTCATATCCATTTATTATAATTTACGTAGCTAAAGTATGTACGGTCGCCCAAAAAAGTGGTCTTAGTTTTGAAAAGTCATTCTCACAAAAGTTCATGACGTAATAAGTTTGATCTTCTGTTGTTTTTACGATCAAAAATAGACCTTAATTTGAAAAGCACAAAGGAATATCAATCTAAAGGTAGACTACTTTTTTGGCCCAGTGTACAATACTTCTTTCTCAAATATATTTTCTTGGTCATATAAAAGTTGCGAGCGCGTAGAGCAATCGATTTTTTTTTTATTTCTACAGTATCAGTAACATAATTGAAATAAGTGTGACGATAGCGATAACCCAATTAGAATGAGTAAGTAAGTACATTCATTTAATGAAATATTTAGTGTATAACAGCGTAGTGTATTGTAAGTGATGTCTAAATCGGCTTGTGCGTGCGCGGGTCGCTCACGGCCGCTCCGCACGCGACATCGCCTGTCCCACTATCGACTTACACCCTGTTAAATCTGGCCCAATATTTGTACAGCCTATTCATTACCATCGCGCCGCTTTATTTTATTGTTTCTTCTTGTTACGACGTCCACCTATTTTGTGTGCCTATTAAAACTTGTCCAATGGAAATTGGTTGCCAGTTATATAAGGCGTTATTATAGGTACGCAATAGTACGCACACTATTTAGCCCCAAACTTCACTGCTTACTTGCTTGAAATGCATTCATTACAAAGATATTTCATAAAATTTTGCCATTATTTTTTAATTGATTATTTTATTTCATTGGTTATATTATAAAAGTTTTTATATTTTCTTACCATTATGGATATTTATGGATAACAATTTCAGAGGATTAAGCTTGGTTATGCTTAGGTTTTTTTTAGTGTAACGTAATCTCTTTGAGATGACAATGAAATAAAAATATAAAATTATTTTTAGAATCAAAATAATACTGAATTGTAATGAAATAGCTACATCGAATGCATTCCATATGCTTATATGGAATGCAATTGACAATTCAAATGAAATTAGACTGTTAAAGATTTCAATACCTTGTGTATCTAATATAACATGCAACAATGATATTAAATTCATTAATGTAACCGAGTCTTACACTTATTACCTATGAATTCAGTTTGCGCTGAAATGTTATTTCATGTCATAAGGAAATTTCATCACAGAAAATTTTAACAACCTAACGTATTAACACGTCGATAAAACATTTGCCAGGAAATGCAGTGGTTATTTTCAGAATAAGCGATTTTGCAATGATTGTGACAACGTTCCTTTTTTCCAATTAAGTGTCGGGTAGGTAAAAATTGAGATAGAGTTGCGATTGGCTTCGGAACACGACGTAGAGCGTGGCTGAGCGTTTCGATCCCGGAAACCCGTGAATAGTGGGAGGCAGTGAAAGAAAATCTAATTTGGATTTGAGGGATTACAGCGAGACTTGTTTCGGCCTAGTGTAGGGAGACAAGTTGCCCTCGCGCCGTCTTGCTGCTCAAATTGAATTAGAGACGCAAAGGCTTCGAAGCTACGGCCATTTTATTTCAGGAAATATCTCGTACTTCTCATTCCACGGTAAATTGCCCGTGTTTCGTTGAACTGATAATTTCATTAACGTCTCATGAACTCAAGTCGCACTTATGCAGTGTAATAGAATATTTTGCATAAATAAATTATATTTTTGAAGCAGCATTGTTTTAAATTCAGATGTAACTATATACGTAATGATATGAAAATATTAGACCATTTAATACGTAATGTTTAACAAAAAAGATTTATAAAATCGATAGGTGATTTACTCTCTTAATGTGAAATCTACTACGAAAAAAATTCTTGTTATGAAAAATTATCTATTTTGCTGTGCGTAAAAAAAATCACTAAAAAACAATGCACGACGTATCTATAATATTACCCTTTTTGCTCTACAAGCTATTTGCCGCAAAGGCCCAATGACAATTAAAAAACAAGAAACGACATTTCAGATTTAAGGGAACAGAAGTTTTAATCAACATCATAACATTTTTGTGCAAACATTATCTCTTCTAAAATTACATTTTATATATTATTTTAGTCTACTATTACTCGTTAACTTGTAAAGGCTACTTAGCTGTGATAGTCCTCCTTTTAAATTCATTATACATGCTACTGTCGTAAATTATTCCACATATCCATAAGTAACCGTTTAGCCAGTAAGGTGTGGATGGGAGACTTGACTCGAACAAAAATTTGCACTTTAAATTCAAGGTTTAGCAAACGGAGCTATAAATATTTTTTAAACACCTATCCAATGTTACTCCATATTTTAGGATAGATAAGAAAAAAACACCCCCCTCGTTACGTGTACGGCAAGTATTTTTTTTTTTATACTACGTCGGGTGGCAGACAAGCATACGGCCCGCCTGATGTGAAGCGGTTACCATAGCCATATTAAAGCTCGCAACATGAAATATCGCTCGCGTGCCGCCACCCCCGCTGCCAACGCAGCATCTCCTTCCTTTCTGGTGACCTCACTAACTCGCAGGAATACAACAATGCAAGGGAATTGTTATTTGGTTGCGGTATTCTAGGGTACATTCCCCAGTCGGGTAGCTCACATCCCTACCTCTCCTTTCGCCAGAGCTTCGTTTGTGTGTCAGCAGAGTGCACCGCGTGCAGGTGAAGTTGGCTTTAGTTCAAAGATCTGATGAACCACTTACACCCCAAAGTACTGTATAAAAATGCACGAATTTTGCATTTTTATATTTTACTGCGTGAGTCACAGTGTGGCGCCATCTACCACGCAGGACTCACGCAGTAAAATATAAAAATGCAAAAATTCGTCACCAAGACAAACCTTTCCGGTAGCTCAGTTGGAAGAGCATTCAACCGGTCATCGAGAGGTCGTTGGTTCAAATCCCGAAAAATATTTATAATGTATATTCATGCCAAATTTCAGCTTTTTAGCATTAATAGTCTGTGAGCTAAGCGACGGAAGGACAGACAGACGGCCATGGCGAAATTATAAGGGTTTCTAGTTTATCACGAAACGCTAAAGCTTTTAGGGTTCCGTAATAAACTATGAACCCTTATAATTTCGCAAAGAAAAGCAGTAATTACAAACCAAAAATCTAAATGCGGTAAAATTTACTTTCATGTTTACTGATCCTGTAAGTATACTTTTGAGCAAATGTATTGAAAATTATACAATTTTCTTCTACAACCATTTTATTACAGTGACCATGAAATTATATCGACGAATTTACTTCCTCCATTGGATGGTACGCCGTATTGATACCCGTTTCATGTATCGAGTTTCATTGAAAGCGCGCCGTAGCCAAAAGCCAGCGCTATACACGATCAGTAATTATGAACATGACTAGAGGAAATTGAAATTTACGAGTCATAAGCATTGTCTCTTCCGCCACTGACCCCGTAAACGATGACCATACAAATAGCCTTTCTGCTCGAGAGAAAAAATTTATTTATCGTTCGGCAGAGGTTAAATATAGAGCCAAGATTTTGTATGAGTAACAATGGCCATGGTTCACAGTTCGAACGTAGTTAGGTGCATATTTCATACTGCTGGCGGGAATCTTTTATTTTTGTCTGCTCGATGACATGTGGGTTTCGATTGTTTTACTGCTTTTATTAAATCTCAATAGTATTTCCGGCTGCTATTTGGGGTATTATTGATTTATGAAGAGACGCAGGCCAGAGCCTTATTCATTATATTTGATTTATATACGTTTAGAAGCAGTAAAGGAAGGCAATATCTCTATAGATTTTTTTATACTACGTCGGGTGGCAGGCATACGATTCGCCTGATGGGAAGCGGCTATCGTAGCCATATCAACGCTCGCAACATGAAATATCGGTCGCGTGCCGCCACTCCCATTGCCAATGTAGCAATTCCTCCCTTTCTAGTGACCTCACTCAGCCGTAGGTACACAATAACCTCAAGGAAATTGTTATTTATCTGCGGTATTCTGTAAAGTGGAGGAACTTCCCTAGTCGGGCAGTTTACAAATACGCTACCATACCTCTCTTTTGCCAGAGCCTCTTTTTCTCTAGAGTCGGTAGGCTGCACGACGTGCAGGCGGGGTTGGCTTTGGCTCTAAAAATTGTAGTGAGCCCCTTACACCCAACCCAATAGACGTGTCATCGTCGTTGTCAACCCTTATTCATCCCATTGCTGAGATACGATTCGCTCCTCAATCGAAAGGGTTTGCAGCATACTCCACCTCGCTGCTCAACTGCGGGTTGGCGAAAAATATATGAATAAAGACAGAGATTTATTAAAAGAAGAAGTATAATAATAAAAAATATGTATTTTTAAAATATTTATTGACATCATTAAATATTTAAAAAATACATATTTTTTATTATTATACTTCTGTGTAAAGGAAGTTAGGAAATTGAAATAATCATTAAAAAAATTGTCGCAAATTTTGATTAGTTTTTGTAATAAAATATTACTAAAACGTTAAAACTGTAGTAACTAGGTAAATTTGTTGCAAAATTCGACTTCGCAATAAAGTCAAATCACAAAAATGTTTCAGCACGTAGCATGTCATGTAGTCATGTAATTTGTTTCCCCGTAACATTCGTGTTTATATGGAAGATTGTACAAGTTATATTATTCTTTGTGATGTTTCATAATAATTAATTAAGTTAGTATTATTACAAAACATGATACTTTCACGATTTTTACAACTACGAATATATTTTTTATTGTGGGATTTTTTTATATCTTGATGTTATTCTATAAAAAGTTATTTTGGCAACAAACAGTCAATACATAGATCACAGTGAACAGAAAATGTAACTAATATTAACAAAAGAACTAACAATGCCGAAAAGAAAGACCTAAAAATGCCGAAATGAAAGACCTAACAATGCCGAAAATACAGATTTTAGCATCTTTGAATCTAGTCCTAAGAATATTGCCACATTTATAAAATACCTTTATGCCTTTAATATATAATTAATTGATGACAGATGAGCTCGGTGGCGTAGCGATCAATGACGCGGTTTTGACACCAACGCTCGTGGGTTCGATTCCCACATAGGACAAACATTTGTGTGCATGAACATGTCTGTTTGTCTTAGTCTGGGTGTTTCCTATGTACCTATCATAAGTATGTATTAACAAAAAAAGAAGTATTTACGTATGTTTATCAGTTGTCTAGTACCCATAACCCAAGCTTCGCTTACTTTGGGGTTAGATGGCGCTGTGTCTGACAATATTTATTTATGTCATTTCAAATGTATCTAACACTAATCTTTGGCTAAACTTTCATTCATTCGACATCGGCATCAACCCACTGTTGGGATACGGGTCTCCCATCAATCAAAGGGATTTAGAGCATACTTCACCATGCTGCTTTACTGCAGCTTGGCGGAGGCCAGTGTTTCCAAGCCGCCCAAAGGCCACTGACTTTGGCTTAAAGATTGTTATCTGGTGACAATAGTCGGGACCGACAGCTTAACGTGCCCTCCGAAGCACGGAGGAGCTCGAGACAAGTAAACCCATCCAAAAACAGACTACCGTACGGTCCACGTTACTTAACTGGCGTGATCGATTAGACTGACACGCGGAACGACGCCATCGAACATCACAAATTTCTTCTTTCATTCATTAATTAAATATATACATACGAGTCCAGTGGTCGAATGTATTTACAAAAAAAATGTATTTAAGTATAATATCAGTTATCCAGTACCCATAAAGCTTTGCTCAGTTTGGGACTAGATGGCAGTGTGTAATTTGTCCAGGAATATTTATTATTTTACATAGTTATTAAATAATTAAAACATTTATTCTCTGTAGTCTAGACTACTAGTTGGTAATTTAGATATTACATTATTAAATTTACACGTAACCAATCTAGTCTATCAACGAAAATATTAAACGATAAAATTCATCATAATATAACAGTTCTCGGGGCATATTGCGGCTAGCAAGATGACGAGGGGAGCAAAGATTGAATTAAGTTATCGACGAAAACCGACCTTCTCCGGTTATTTATGGCAGAAAGAAATGTAACCGCCGTTATCTGGTAACTATTAATTTCGGTAATAATTAAACCTGGCCATCTCATTTATAACTGCCTCCGTGGATTTGTGATAGTGTCCAATTGAATATTCGACGGAAGATAAAACTAAAGGTAGTAATAGAAATCATACACATACGTATAAGTCGCAGCCAATTTGTATAATCGATGCATTACACGTCTAGCTGTTTAAAAAATGAACTCGTTTTATAATACGGTGGATTAAATGTTTAGGCGTAAAATCGTAAAATTGTATTTCGATATTTTATTATTAAACATCGATCAGGCCTCCCCAACCCGTCTGGCCAGCGCAGCGTGGGGAGTGTAGGCCAAATCCTCCTGTCTGTGATAGACGAGATAGGGTCGTGCTCCTGTAGTGGAGACTAAAATGACCTGATGATGATGATGATTTTATTTATATTAGGATAGCTTTATATTTAAGATTAGGATAGCTTTGTGATCAAGTAGAAATAGGAGCCTCGTAAAACTAGGTTTTGCAAACTTTCTGATGCGCCATCAGGTGACAATTCACTCGGATGGGTGATAAATATTGGCTCCTACATTTTGAAAACAGCTATATAGTCATGACGTAAATCCCTACGTATATCAGTAGAAAAAAAAAGCGTTTTATTAGGTACATACTAAGAAATAGACAATATTCATAAATAAAATTGGTTAGTGAAGTACATTTTCACGCCTTATATCGTAAATATTTAGTTTATACCTATTTAATAAACGTATAATCCTAACCATAAAAGTCTTAATATATTATATTTATAAATTACAATTATAAGTTTCATAAATCAAGATTTCCACCTGAACTTCACGGATTTACGGTTTATATTTTTATTGTACAGAGTAAAAGATAAAAGACCACTTCAAGTCATTTTTTCGCATAAAATCTGACCCCAATTATCGCTAATGGAAAATTAATGGAATGGGTAATTTGCAAAATGTCACCCTCGATAAATATCAGACTTGCGATTTGCGACATTTTAGACTTTTAGATCGCAGTTAATTCGATTCTGCTTTCTTATTAGAAAAAGATATACATGTAAACAGTTTAAAAAGGAATCAAAAACGCCCATGGAAAATAAATGTTTTTTCTACGTGAGAGGGACAAACGAGTCTGCGGGTCACCTGATGAAAAGCAATTACCACCGCCCATGGAGATTAGCAACACCAAGGGGTCGCCAATCCGTTGCCAACCTACACTCCTTTCTTTCTGGTGACGTCCCTCACTTGCAGACACTCGACAACTATCAAGGGAATTGTTATTTGGCTGCGGTATTCTGTGAGGTGGAGGTATTTACGTATTTTTTAAGCTGCGCGACTGGGGAAGTCCCCAGTCCAGCAGCTTAAAAAATACGCTATGCCCTACCTCTCTTTTCGCCATAGCTCGTTTGTCAGTCACCAGGGTGCACCACGTCCAGGTGAGCTTGGCTTCGGTTCAAAGATGTTGATGAATTACTTACACCCCAAATAAATATAAAAAAGATATGCCGTAGAGGAAAAAGAAAACAGAATTAGAAAAAGTGGAAGTCATCGCCACTGCGTCATTTAACATCTTATCCAGTGTAATACATTTTCTTGCACATGTTCGCTTTCCGGGCCCGTCGGCTACGGAGATATATAACTTCCCGATGATTTAGTTTTATTGTTATCCTCCATCGAACTGTCGCTGCCGCTTTGCTATATGCGTTCCCGCGATTACTTCCTCCAACTTTACTCGCAACGTAACCCAACACAACCTTGACTCATTCACAAATATACAACACTACGTATAGGTAACCTCGGTATTACTTGCAATGTACAGAATTGTACAGTGCGCGAACTAGTGTTGTGAACTTGGATCATGAATACTAGAACCAGATACACTCTATTCTCTATAATATTTTAAAAATTCGTACGCCTGCATGCAGGCTCAATACAAGGAACAAAAATGTAATATACATAAGACCCTGGTCTGGTACAGGTCTATTTTCGCTCTCAAAAATGATGCAAGAGCAACCTTAACAACATTTATATTTTTGGTCGAAAGTTTTGTCAAAACGGAAGTTCTCCTACTACTAGATATAGTTTAATAGTAATAATTGCCATTAACTTAAACTTAGATCTATTTTTAGAATGAAACATTCGATCGCAAACGACTTCAGCCTAGGCAGCATGGCAGTTTCCTGATAGATCACTTTCTTGGTCAAGAAGTTATCCTACTTTCAACTCCTGGTAATATTATTTAAATGTGAAAGTTGGTGAAAATGTATGGTTGTATGGATGTTTGTTAACGAGTTACTCAACTAAACTCTTTAAAGGGCTACACGGATTTGAGTGACATTTGGCATACGTGCAGAATACATTCTGGTGTTAACCTGGTGTATCCTTGTGTTAAACATAGATAATCTTTATCCATGTACTGTATTCACGCGGGGCTTTCCACAGGTAGAAGCGAGTTAGAAATCAGGCCCTTAAAAATATCTTTGACACTGTCTACTGTTATTTTAACTTACGTTGCATGTCTAATGCAATGATGAAGACTTGCCATATACAAGTCTTCATGTTAGTGTGGATTCATAGACTGCAACGGAACCGCGCGAATTACCGCTGCGTCCTTGTCACGTTCGACGATTTTTACAGCATTGGACAGTTTCGGAAAGATTTTATTGGCTCGTTCGGTCACGTCTCAGCAAAAGATCGTCTCTCGGGCGGAGTGGCTGCCGTTTCACGCGATATGGGTTAACAGCGTCGATTCATCGCCGGAACAGATCGTTTTATGATTTCAGCGTTGCTATTTTTATAGCGGTCCGATACACGACCGTCGTTTTCCTATCAAGGCTGTTTAAATTGCAATGCTTTGGTAATTCCCCCTTGCGTAAGCTATATTAAATACATTTTGTTTACGAAGAAATTTGAATTGTAAATCATCCAGCGAATCACAAAACAATAAAAATGCGTTATTATATCTAATTTGAGTATTCTCATCGTTTGTTTAACGTTCCACTGGCGGCCGGCTGTCGGGTTTATAGTACCTCTAATAACAGGGGTGGCGTCTATGAAATTGCTAGTCAAAGGAGTCGACCAGGTCGCAGGGCGGATTACAATGCGAGGTAAACCGCTCAAGCTCACGTGAAGGTTATTTTACGAGACCTTTTAACATCCCCCGTCACGGTTCAAGATCGGGGGTACCCTTCATAGTTTATCGGAATTTGTATTACTTGCGAGATTGACAATAGAACTGATACAAAACAATACTGGTATTGTCACACCGCGATATAAATACATTTAATTACGCCCAAGCAGACATTAAAGCGTCCATTTCACCTCGTCTTGAATAATCTGGATCGTAGTGAATGGAGGGTGCATGACAATAAAACTAAATCACTGAGTCTCTGTCTATTGTGCCTCTTCGGCGCCGGCGGAAAGCGAGCATATGTGGGGGACAACTTGTTTCTCTCCGGAAATAAAATAACTATATGATATCAAGTTATAGGAAACGTATTGGTAGGCAAAAGACGTGCCTCGTTCAACTATATCATCATAAACTTTACATATTTATTACAAACGTAGGTATTTTAGTAATATTTGGAATTGGCGGTGAAATCTACCGTAACTTAACAAATTGTACGGTATCCTACCCGTAATTTTCATTGGCTATATTTTATTTATTGGATTGCATACGGTAGCATTTGTTGGTTTCCAATAAATAAACGATTTTTGTAAAATAACCATCATTATTTGATGTACCTACCTACCTACCATACGTATTATTAACAAATCAAATTGTCCTAATAAAAATCCGTTTTTTCAATTGTATTTTCAATTTTATTATCACCAATATTTCTTTTTTTTATACTACGTCTAGTGGCAGACATGCATAAGGCTCTCCTGATTTAAAGCGGTTACCGTAGTCACATTAGCCGTGGCGGCGCGCGAGCGATATTTCATGTTGGGAGCGTTCACAACTTGAAATATATATATATATACTAGCTGTCCCGGCGAACTTCGTACCGCCTAACAATCAATGAATGTCGTGGTACATATTAGCTGAACTAAATTTATGATTTTATGGAATTAAAACAATGAATAGTAGAAAATAATAGAGAAGCTCGATGGCGTCATTGCGCGTGTCAGTCTAATTGAACACGCAAGTTAAGCAACGTCGACCGTAGCCTGTACACGGATGGGTTTATATTACCTCGAGCTCCTCCGTGATTCGAAAGACACGTTAAGCCGTCGGTCCCGGTTGTTATCATTAGCTCATCTTGAGCTCCTCCGTGCTTCGGAAGGCACGTTAAGCCGTCGGTCCCGGTTGTTACCATTAGCTCATCTTGAGCTCCTCCGTGCTTCGGAAGGCACGTTAAGCCGTCGGTCCCGGTTGTTATCATTAGCTCATCTTGAGCTCCTCTGTGCTTCGGAAGGCACGTTAAGCCGTCGGTCCCGGTTGTTATCATTAGCTCATCTTGAGCTCCTCCGTGCTTCGGAAGGCACGTTAAGCTGTCGGTCCCGGTTGTTATCATTAGCTCATCTTGAGCTCCTCCGTGCTTCGGAAGGCACGTTAAGCTGTCGGGCCCGGTTGTTATCATTAGCTCATCTTGAGCTCCTCCGTGCTTCGGAAGGCACGTTAAGCCATCGGTCCCGGTTGTTATCATTAGCTCATCTTGAGCTCCTCCGTGCTTCGGAAGGCACGTTAATCCGTCGGTCCCGGTTGTTATCATTAGCTCATCTTGACCTCCTCCGTGCTTCGGAAGGCACGTTAAGCCGTCGGTCCCGGTTGTTATCATTAGCTCATCTTGAGCTCCTCCGTGCTTCGGAAGGCACGTTAAGCCGTCGGTCCCGGTTGTTATCATTAGCTCATCTTGAGCTCCTCCGTGCTTCGGAAGGCACGTTAAGCTGTCGGTCCCGGTTGTTATCATTAGCTCATCTTGAGCTCCTCCGTGCTTCGGAAGGCACGTTAAGCTGTCGGTCCCGGTTGTTATCATTAGCTCATCTTGACCTCCTCCGTGCTTCGGAAGGCACGTTAAGCCGTCGGTCCCGGTTGTTATCATTAGCTCATCTTGAGCTCCTCCGTGCTTCGGAAGGCACGTTAAGCCGTCGGTCCCGGTTGTTATCATTAGCTCATCTTGAGCTCCTCCGTGCTTCGGAAGGCACGTTAAGCTGTCGGTCCCGGTTGTTATCATTTAATGACAGTCGTTAAGTTAAGTCAGTGGCCTTTAGGCGGTTCGAAAACACTGGCCTCCGCCAACCCGCAGTTGAGCAGCGTGTTGGAGTACGCTCTAAACCCCTTCGGTTGAGGGAAGACCCGTATCCTTAAAAACTGAAGATTTCATAAAAATTAAGATTTTTTAAAAAAAAAAACGTTTTGTTTTATTTTTTTTAGTTTAGAAATAGGTTTTATCATTTTGGTGATTTGTAATTGTCATTTCTTTTGATGTTTACTCTGATTTGATTCTTGCGCTCGAACCCCATGGGAAAAGCGTTTTCACCCCTATCGATTTGACATTTTTAAATTTTCATAACAAATCACAGACAACTTTCGCGACATAAAAGTGACACCAATCGATTTGACGTTTTGATATTTGACAACCAATAAATATCGTAATCCCTTTTTCAACTGACACTTTCATTTGTATGGGAAAATGTTTTTTCTTTTATTTTATTTTTTCGAGAATTTTCCAATGTTTTTAAGAGTTATTCTGCTATTCGGGACGGAAACAAATCCAACAAATCAAAAACCATGGCAATCGGTCCAGCCGTTCTCGAGTTATAAGTGTTGTAACAAACACGACTTTCTTTTATATATATAGATATAGCAACTCCTTCCTTTCTGGAGACCTCACTCATTGGAGGAACACAACAGGAACACAACAATCCTCAATGGAATTGTTATTTGGCTGCGGTATTCTGTGAGGTGGAGGTACTTTCGAGGTACTTTCCCATCTTATCATAATTAGCTGTTTGGCCATTATTTTGTTGCTCTAATACGGCTATCTTACGTACATGGTTGGTGTAAATATGCCCTGGATGACCCTTTTTTAACTTTTTGATAATATTGCTATCTCTTAAGCTCTCTTAGTTTATTTAATCATAGTTAGGTAATTATAGTGAATTTAATAAAAAATCTCCTAAAAAGCAATCTACGTACTAAAAGATATGGTAGGCTACGGTAGATGATAACTCTTCGTGGAATTGGGATGGCATATACTAAAATTAACGAAGTTAATGGTAAAAAGTAGTAAAAATAAAAACACGGCGTGAAACCAAGAATTTTTATTATTCTAAAGTCAAAGACATGAAATAATATGTCACTTATCTATTCTTTTGTTACCTATATTGCATTTGTGTACATAAAGATCTAATTTTAGGTTAATCCAAGTTTTATACAGGTCCAAAACGCAGTGTCCGTCGTTTGTGACCGGAATATCGAAACAATCAATGGAGTTTGTCGCGGACTGGGATAAATTGAATCGTGTTGGGGCGACCGGACGCTCCGGAAACCGGACGCGCGGCTCGCGGCCCACTATCTTCGACATTAAGTACTGCCGTCTACCCCTCTTATGATTTGACGTTTTTACAGGTGGAGTGTTGAGAATTGAGATCGTTGCTATCCGGAAGGGTGTATTTGCTACAAATAATAAAATTGTGGCCTTAATCTGTTTTAGGATCAGTTTGGTCTGATAGAACGTAGTCGTCAGTTCCGGCAGATGTATTGGTGAAGGACATAAGCGTACAATGGAGCAACGTGGCGGAGTACATACCCGAGCTCTTCGATTGAAAATACGCGTCCATTTTGATTCTAAAGTGTGAGAACGAATTTCCTTCCGAAAGCGAATGTTATGCCAGTGGAAGGAGATTTTTGGCCTGCTACAGCCTGTGGAACATACAAAGACAGTCAAAGTCCTTTATTTATTTATTTAAATACTCTATTGACAACAAATTATATAAGGGTATAAAAGGCGGACTTAACGCTAAAAGCATTGTCTACCAGTCAACCTTCGGGACAAGCAGAAAATCACGAATGCGGTTTAAAAAAAAGCAAAACAAAGCATTTAAGTAATAAATTATAATACTACGACTAATAAAATAGTATTTATAATTACTGCAGAAAACAAAATAAACATAAGTACATAGCATAATTATATAATTAATAAATATACATCATAAACATTCTCTTCTTAGATTTAAGTGTTTAATATACCGTCTGTAAGCTGACATAATTTTAACAAAAAAAAAACCGACTCCATACATTACTCTATATTTATGTATGTAGATACAGGCAGATGATGATGATGATGAAAAAAATATGGGACCAATCTGGAAGTATACTCTTTCAAATAAAAAAGTTTTTTTTAAATCAGTTTATATATCACGGAGTAACTACTCCGTGATTTATGAACCAATAACTCTTCTTCATTCATTTTTTTTTTAATGTTTGTTACCTAATTAAGTAACAAACATTAAAAAAATACAGCCGAATTGAGAACCTCCTCCTTTTTTGGAGTCGATTAAAAATGGACAAAAATGTCAGGATAGTATCTGCACCCGAATTCTACATAACCTGTAGGTTAGAGATGTCGCTGGTAGCTTAGCGCAAAACATTTTTTAGTTGTCATCGCGTTACATCTGTTACTAATGAGAAACCCTTTAGAATACCTAATATTTTTTCTATACATAAAATATCGTAGTGGCGTCACTAGTAGACCAAATGAATTTCATATTAGGCGCGTTTAGTGGTAAGTAAAATAACAAACAATTTTGTTATCTATTAAACCATAAATTATTTCAGCCATGAGTGAATAACCAAAAGGACTTTATTCAATGCACAATAATCGTTCCGACCGACCGAATAGTTTTAAAGGGATTTCTAAATTAATTTTCAGTAGCATTGCTTTTGTATAATATAAGCTTTAGTGTTAACGCGGTATCTAAATGTGAAAATAAGGTCGGAACGGTTCGAATTCTCCCTTGGGTGCTATTTCCTATTTGAGACCTTTAATTCTGTAGCAGGTAAATACAACAATGGACCATTATCATCCCTGTTACCTATTCAAATTTGTATATTTTCATGTTATGATATTGTCAATGGCTCTAACATACCTATACTGCTTCAAGTAGGACTGTTATCCTTCCGGGTTTTCCCGGATTTGTTCTAGTTTGGAAGGCATCCGGTGACCGTCCGGGCGGGTTTTCATTTGTAGTAAGGGACTAAAAGATTTTTTTATGTAGATAGAGCTCTCATATATATTTGTTGTAGAAACTGAAATCGAATCGTGCGAAAATAAAACAGAATAAAATAGGATTTAAAGCGACCATTACGATGTTAAGTGCTTCTTTATTACTCGATGAAAATTCGGAGAAAGGGTCTTTTCAAGCTCGACTTCACAGCAGGACTTCTATCACTATGTTTGTTGTGTCCAATACTATTACTTATACTGTTGACCAATCGAACAACGTTCCCACGGATATTATTATTTAAATAATACTTTAACATTAATTTGAAAATGACTTTATTTAAATATGATGATATTTTTACATAGGTCATGTTGATATTTAATATAATTTTAGCAACTCGTTAGGAAAGTATTTTTTTAAAAACAGTATTTAACAGCAGCTTTTTAAACAACTAATTTAATTCAAATAACAACAAAACAAAATTAAACGATCGGCAAGAGTTTCTACAAAAGTACTAAAATACGCTTCGATGTTCACGCTTCGACGACCAGCAACGGAATGAGAGCCGGCACGTGTTCGCGCCGGCTTTTATACTCTTCTGGCTGTCACTTCCAACACGGCCTTTCCTGACAGGAGGCCGTCCTCGGGCTCCCTTGCTTTTCTTCAACTCTGGCGGGTGACTTCCAGTACCGGCATGGATAGTCCGGCATCCTGCTGTTCCTCAAACGGAACACCGGGCACAGCGGCTGTAGCAGCACTAGGCGGCAACGCGGATAACTGCGTGCCGGAAGTGCTGGGCTGCGGCTCGCTGTCCACAGCCGGCGTACCGCAAGCAGCGGCGAGAGCAGACTCCTCGTCCTAATTGTCTGCACCTTTGTAAAAACAACAGATAACGCGTATTTCTACGCATACATTCATAGTTCACATAAGTATATAGCAAGTACACCTTAGTTACACGAATGCATTGTGCACCATGAAACAATTGAGGAAAGAGGCACGACGTGAAGCTTTTTCTCAATAATTTCATGCAACTATCAACTTGTGCTGAGACAGAGGCACGACGTGAAGCATATCCATGGAAGTAATAAGTACTAGTTACGTAGTACTTATTACTTCCATGAGCATATCTCAAACACCAGCTAAGTTAGAGGCACGACGTGAAGCGTAACTTAGCAACATAAAAACACATAGAAACTATTGAGGAAAGAGGCACGACGTGAAGCATTTTCTCAATAATTTCATGTGGCAATCAACTTGTGCTGAGACAGAGGCACGACGTGAAGCGTATCTCAAACACCAACTATGTTAGAGGCACTACGTGAAGCATAACTTAGTTACAGGTCAAAACAGAGGCACGACGTGAAGCATGTTTTAACAACTCACCATCAAAGTAAGCAGCGCACACTTCAGGAGTCCACTCTCCTCGCCACGGAATCATGTATTCTGCCGCTGCTTGCGTCGACTTCCCGTAGGAGCCGGCCAGGAGCTGTAGCTCATAACGCCCATGCGGTAGCACCTTACGATAGACGCATACCGGAGTCCAACTCCGGTATGCGTGGCCCGTGCCACGCATACCGGAGTCCAACTTTCCAGTCGCCTGAGCCTGCTTTCGAACAAAAACCAAAGTATTTAGTTCAAAACTTCGGGGTGATTTTCTACCCCGGTTGACATAACTGTCTTGATTTTGCTGGTTATGCTGAAGTCGTTCAGACGCCATTTGTCTGCTTATTTCTCGCAAGGTCTCCCTATTAGGGCTAGACCCTTCTAGCGCCACGTCGCGTATTAGGTTGCGAACCACAGGCGTCGCAGCGTCGATGCCCACCAGCAAGTTGAGAGCTGAATACTGGGTAGTCTTGTGCTTTGTTATATTTAGCACCAGCTGGATCTTCCACATAACGCTCGGCCATTCATGTTGCCGAAAATTCGTTTCAACACGGAGCATGTTAAGCACCGTTCGGCAATAGCGTTCGACTTGCCCATTTGACTGATGCATCTCAGGCGTATTTAAATGTACGTCACAGCCCATATTGTTAACCCAGTTAAGAAATTCCGTGCTTTGGAACATGCGACCTCTGTCGGCTACAAATAATTTAGGAACTCCAAACAAGGAAATGACGTTATTAAAATGTCTCTTTAGCTCCGTAGCTTCTTGCCGGTACATTGGGTACAGAAGGCAAAATTTTGAAAATGCATCGACGACTATCAACACATAGCGATAGCCATCCACTACCGGGAGTGGTCCCAGAACGTCACAGTGGATCGTTTCAAACGGTAGCTCTGGCTTTTCCCAGGAGTGAATGGGCTGCAACGGGGCCCTCGCTACCTTCTTGTGAGACATGCACACTAAACAGTGCGAAGTATATTTTTGAACAAAATCTCGTAACCCGGGAAACCAAAAATGTTTCGTAATTAAATCGATGGTTTTATCAACCCCGACGTGATCATGTTCGTCGTGAAATATACGAAGGAGGCTAAGTCTATGCCCCTTAGGTATGTAGCACAACAAGCGTGAAGGTTCACCAGTAGGCGAACATCGAACATTTAGGAGGTCATTTTGAACAACATAGCGAGTAGCATCTAGATGTCCGTCAGTCAGTTTTTGTATAAGAGTCTGAGTCTCCTCATCGGAAGCCTGTGCAATTTGCGCCCAGTTCCGTGTCCTTTGGATGGTGCACACATTGACAAGGTTCCGACTTAGATAATCAGCGTGTGACATAGAAGTACCTTTTCTATAGTCCAAACCAAAATCAAAATCTTGAAGGTACACCCACCAACGGGCTACCCTCGGCAGTAAGTCTCTCTTGCGTTGAGTGAGTTTCAACGCATTGCAGTCAGTAACTACGGTGAAGTGCATCCCCACCAAGTAGGGTCTGAAATGCTGCAATGCTTTGACTACGGCGAGAGTTTCGAGTTCGTACGAATGGTACTTACTCTCCGCGCCTAGTGTTAACCTACTGAAGTAGGCAACCACTCGCTTGCGACCACCCTCATGGGTTTGTAACAATACAGCTCCATAGCCGATGGAACTCGCATCAGTGTGGACTTCAATTGGCAAGGAAGGGTCGTAAATAGCAAGAACCGGCTCGTTCGTTAATCATTCGATTATATATTTGCGAGCAGCTTGCTGCTCACTTCCCCAATTGAATTCCATGCCCTTCTTAGTTAGGGCGGAAATAGAAACGGATTTCTGGGCAAAGTTCGGTATATACCTGCGAAAATAGCTGGCCAAACCGAGCAATTTGCGGACTTGCTTAACATTTTCAGGCTCAGCAGAGTCGACCAATGCCTTGATCTTACTATAGCTCGGCTGTACCTGACCTTGACTAATTGTCCGACCCAGATACTCAATGTGTGTTGCTAAAAATGAGCACTTTCTCAAATTGATAGAAAATCCTGACTTAGTCAATTCTGAGAGTACTTCACGTAAGAGAATGAACCCCTGATCTATGGTTGAACTCAAAATTAAGACATCATCTATGTATACTAGCACGTTGCCAGCATCAATAAATCTACGAAGCGTTTTTGCAATTATTTGCTGATATACAACTGGCGCATTGGCTAATCCGTATGGCATTTTGACGTACTCATAATGCCCTTCGGGTGTAACAAAGCCAGTAAGAGGTATAGACTCTTCATGTAAGGGTATCTGGTGGAACCCAGTTGCCATATCTAAGCTGGTAAAATACCTATTACGTCCCAAACGGTCTATGTAGTCATCGATTCGCGGCAACGGAAAACGGTCTTTTAATGTAACCTCTCAGGTGGCAGCGACGGGTGTGTAGCTGGCCGGCACGATGACTCGCGCCGTGCACCAGATGCACGCCGAGACGGCGACTCGCGCCGTGAGCTCGCTGCATGCGGTGGCAGCGACGTGTGTGCCGCTGGCCGGCACGACGACTCGCGTCGTGATGGCGGTGGCGTGTTCGACACGCTCGGCGAGCGCCGGGCCGGTGGCGTGCGCGGCAAGGAAGCAGTACGGCCTGCCGACCACCTAGGCCGGCTCCCTGCACGCTCCTCCAACGCTCGCAGTCGGGATCGCATTGCTGCCATTTCCTGCAGCAGTTCGCTGTCTGGAGTGCGATCCCGGCGTCTGGAATCGCGACGCCGAACCTCGTCCTCATGACGAGCTCGACTACGGTCACGGTTCGACATCTAGGAAAAACCTGTAGCTGTCAAAGATAGAGCGGTTAATACAAACACGTGACTTCAATTCTAACGTAACTTCTGATTTTAGCAACTCGTTAGGAAAGTATTTTTTTAAAAACAGTATTTAACAGCAGCTTTTTAAACAACTAATTTAATTCAAATAACAACAAAACAAAATTAAACGATCGGCAAGAGTTTCTACAAAAGTACTAAAATACGCTTCGATGTTCACGCTTCGACGACCAGCAACGGAATGAGAGCCGGCACGTGTTCGCGCCGGCTTTTATACTCTTCTGGCTGTCACTTCCAACAATAAAATATTATGACTGACTGTCCCAAGGACACATTCTGACGGTTCCATGATGGCTTATTATAGGTAATTATAAAAGTCTATTCGAGTCTAATATACGTCTAATCGAACATGCAAGTTAAGTAACGTCGACCTTAGCCTGGATGGGTTTATTTATCTCGAGTTCCTCCATGCTTCGGAGGGCACGTTAAGCTGTCGTCCCGGTTATTCGGCCGTCGGTCCTGGCTGTTGTCATTAGATGATATTCGTTAAGTCAAGTCAGTGGCCATTAGACGGCTTGAAAACACTGGCCTCCGCTAACCAGCACTTGAGCAGCGTGGTGGAGTCTGCTCTAAAATCCTTCAGTTGAGGGAGATTCGTATCCCAGCAGTAGGATAAATAAGGGTTGTCATTGACGAGATACTATACAAGCAACCATAAAATGTCATTTTGATAAAGTGAAATAAAATGTCCTTACTATATGAGTTTCTATGGAAAGCACTGATGACAATTTCGAAAATACTATCTATTTGTGACAAAATTAATTCAAAGTTTATTAGATATCACCTTTTTCTCGGCAGCCGTATACGGCCACCGCCACAAAGATGTCGACGATTAGAAGAGTACGAAAACTTCGGTGAGTTTTTAACTTAAAAACCCGATTATTTAATTAAAAAAAAAATCTAAATGAGCATATCCAACAAGTCCAACATAATTGACACTGACGAAGGTACCTGTACTTAAGCAGGAACAACCAATATGCCCTTTATGCCTCATCTGAATTGAAAAGCTATTTCAGGATTTCTTACATTTTCGGTCTCAGGCAAAAAAAAAACCACTTTTAAGTATACGATATTCACCTAAAAACTAAAAACGATATGAGTAGTAATAATAATGGTCACAGATTTTGTTCTGCGTTGGACCCCCTAAATAAATTAGTTTTCTATTTATTAAAAAAAAAACATTAATTTGTTACAACTTTTTTTTTATATACTACGTCGTGTGGCAGACAAGCATACGGCCCATCTGATGTGAAGCGGTTACCGTAGCCATATTAACGCTCGCAACAAAAGATATCGCTCGCGCGCCGCCACCCCCGCTGCCATCGCAGCAACTCTTGCGTTTCTTCTTCTTCTCTTTATTCTTCTTTTTATTATATCTAACGCTTCCCGCATCCAGCCACTTCGAGCCGAAGACCGTTCCCTTTATCATCAGTCCATCTAGAGCGGGGCTCTGAACACTCTCCCCATACAAGGTCTCTACTCTAGAACTTTCCTTCCCCATCTGCCATCACCGACTCGGCAGATTCTCTATATTATATATGAAAATAAAATTATAAAGCTTTATTTAGAAATCTGGGATAGGATTGGAAAGCAAAGCAATTACATTTTAATTTGAAATGTTCTGATATGTGGCGGTTTCTTTGCTAACTGTAATTTATGCATACCTACCGCTTTCTAATTTAAGGCGTTACTATAAACAAGTTACGACCGGCATCAAGGGTTACGACTTCGCATAGCCTTAATGACAGCAGCACCCGAAAATAAAGTGAGTTTATTGCACACGCATGCTTTTATGTGTGATCCTTTCATTTATTTGAATTTTTTACATTTTCTTATAAGAATATCGAATAGGGTACTAAGTAGTCAAACTTCGTTTCCTTTTTATGTTCATGAGTACTCTTGTGATCTGCCTAAACAGTGGTAGCAGCGACATGCGTAGCTGTCTCATACATCATGGTTAATTTTAAAGCTACAGAAGAGCAGTTTAGTAATTTGAATGAACATGGTAACTTAACTTAATGTAACGTTTATACACTAACTCATGTAAACCCAGAACTACTTAGAGTAAAATGAGTAATTTGTTTATTAGAGATATCGGCCGGAACGATTTTCGTACTTCTCATAAATTTGTTTTGCCTTCAAAAATAATTTTAATATGTTTTAGTCTTGTATTTTAAGGTCCTCTTCTTAATTTTCTACGTCAATTACTAAAGCCGTAAGCAACCAGATTAAATATTTAGCTTTGAATCAATTTAATTGGGCTTTAAAACAAATGATTGCTTAACTTATCTAATCAGTGGAAATTGGTGGGAATCCATGATTCAGCGAGATTTAATTGTCGCGTCTCGGCAGAGCCGGCGGGCGGCATAAGTCGTCCTGCTGGATTTATTACCTCAATTATACGCGCTCTGCCCGCACCGGGAACACCTGGAAATACCGTCTTTTGCACTTAACTGGATTATACTCAACTAACGGAAAACTTTTGGGTGTAGCGTGGTTTAATCTCGGCTATAATGAACACGGAGCCGGTCAGGTGTGACCCCATTCGGCACGTCCATTTGACGTACAATTAGAACTTGATTTAATTGTCGTCTCACCGGGAGTGGCAGCAATAAGTAATGATTTGCTCGGACCGAGGGATTTATCGCTTCAATTACCTATCGAGGGAGAGCTAAATAGCATTTCCCGAGCTGTTCGTGCAGGTGGTGCTAGTAATAATTTAAAGATCTATAATCTGTGAACTAAACGTAATCTAATACGTAAAATAATTTCAAATATCTTAGTAAAATGTTATATTTTCTATTAATGTACTACACAAGATCGGATATGGATGATAGTGATTGCTTTCTATCTGTTATTAAAAAAGACTCACAGTAAATAGTTGAATAATAAAGATGCCAAGCAATATTTACAAAGATAGCTAAATAGTTATTTTTGCATTAGTCAATGCCTTCTGCTCATTTGAGAACAAATTGTTTTGATTAAATTGAATGTACACGAAAAATACATACGCCTAAAATAAAGTATTCTAGACAAACAATAAAGCTACATAAATTCACGTGATGTCTTGAACTGAGAGTCATGTCGGTGCCAAGGCATAATCTGTTATGGTGACATTATCTGAAGCCGGCTGATCTCCTGCCAACAGCAAATTCAGCCAAAACCTGACACATTGTCTTTCTACTTGTTTTAAAAGAAAGAAAAGTTTGGATGACGCCTGTTCTCCGATAGCAATCTGATTAAAATGTCTGTTTTATTTTTTAAAATACTATCGTAAATGTGTGCATAAATATTATTTGGATAGCAGATCTATTTGTTATCCATGATGTTATTGCATTATTAATTGCATGTGGCTATGTATGTATATGTAGCCAGTCTATGGATGGATTTATTTATCTCGAGCTCCTCCATGCTTCGGAGGGCATGTGAAACCATTGCTGCTTGCTGTTGTTATTAGATGACTGTCGTTAAGCCAAGTCCTTTGGCGGCTTGGAAACATAGTAAGTTAAGTAAAAAAATACGTAGCCTACATTGTAAGAAGGGATACGCGAGAATGAGATCTAGCTTGAAGAGTTACGCAAAAAAAAAAAATATATTGGGAACCACTGGGATAATAATATTTATTTTTAACCATAGCAGAGTAAACATATTTCTCAATTTTCCACAAATAGCAAGGTAACAGATAGGTTTGTCATGGTGAAAGTACCCATAACATATTTCCCGGGAGAGACGTTACGGGCTTCTAATGAAGATGTGTCGGCGAGGTCGCGCCTCTCCTGTTGCTGGGCTGACCGAAGTTGACAGAGCGTTATCAAAAGTTCTACCCGTTTCTGTTAACAATTTATTCTGTATCAATTCTAATTTCAGTAATATATACTGGTATCATAAATAGGAAAGAACTGTCTGTAGTCATGCTGGGGGCGGAAAAGTAGTTGTTGATATAGATCATTGATTCTCCTATATATATATAAAAGTTTTTAGTGTCGCAAACAACTAAGTAACCAAAAAGTAAATAAATAATATTGCGATGTTTGCGACCCCTTCACTATATTATTATCACCTATTACTAATAATTAAAGAAAAGGACGTTTCGTATACACAGGTCTAATTTTTTGTGCACATTGTGATGTCCTATAGTCCTCACTATATGGGATAGTCCTTACGATATATTTTACCTGTATACGAAATGTCCTTTTCTTTTAATATTATAGGCGACGCCCAGGCTAAGAAACAATGTTATATCTAAATTATATGGTACGCTAAACTTAATTAAAATGCCTATTGAAAATACTTGAAGTACTCGGTCGATGGTGTCATTGTACTTATGACAGTCTAAGCGAACACGCAAGTTAAGTAACGTCAACTGTAGCCTGTTTCTAAGCCCAGTGGTCGAATGACAGACTCGGAATTGCTATCAAGTTAACTTAGTTTGAAACTAGATGGTGCTATGTTATTATTGATTTCAGAAAAACGTCTTTATTCAATCTTGGATGGCCCGTTAAATTGTCATCGGGCTTCGATGTTGTCTATAGATGACATTCGTTAAGTCTTTGGCACTTTGATATCAGCTTCAGCCAGTCTGCAATGCAGATGTTTGTCCAATGCAAAAAGATCCCAACAATGAGATTTAGGGATATATCTTAGACACGTCTTTGAACACAGAAAAAAGACCCTTCACCATGGCTTCCACAATGATTTTAATTAGATGGAATTGGTATTTTCAAACAAAAAAACAAAGAAATTCATTGCTAGACGTTAAATATAAAAATACAGTTTTATTTAGCAGGTTTGCTCTGCTACTCATTTCAAAGCGTAAGTCTGCTATATAGTAGAATTAAACAAAAAGTAAGGTGAATTTTAAGATCTACATCCCTATTCATAGGTATACTAAAACTGGTAAGACCTATCTACATAAAAAGTCGAACAAAGTTTCGATGGGTCTGGTCGGGCAGTATTCCGTGTTAATTTTTATGAAAAAAGTTCGTCGAGAATCCATTGTTGCTGCAGGACTAGGGCGGAGACTGCCGGCCAGGCCCGCGTGATTCTGACAGTTTTGAGTTATACTGGGTTACAAGCGTTTTGAAAGCCCTACAGCCATGCCGTAGCGGGGTTGAGTCCCTCACTCGTGAGCTGTCGTTTGAGGTACTCGTTATAACAAATTGGACTGAAGAGTCACTCGTTTCTTTGCTCATCCCAATCAGTGAAATAAGGAAGTTAGGTTTTTGGAGCCAGAATATTAATCCTATAGTGATGTTAAAATGTTATTTTTAGTTGAAATGATGATATGGCAGTTTGTATAATGTAAAAGTAAAGTTTCACATGTTTCTGTTACTAACCTACAGTAATTTTTTATACAGAACCATTACGCTTCTATTAAAAAAATAAAGAAACAAAAAGTGTAATATTCTTTCGTTGGTATTTTAGTAGTAATCAGGACAGGGGCTTACCATACATTACCGCTACTGTATCTCCTGTGTAGCTAGTATTAACAGTCCCGGGGGTAAAACTACGGCTGCCTTGGAACTCACAACGAATTTAATAAAAAAAAAAATAGCAATAGTAAGCTTTTGGAATTTGACTTCCCCACTTGACAATATTAGAGATTGCTATATGGCAAATATGGCATTAAAAGCCCAAAGAGATGGCTAGTCAAATGAAGCCGTGCACCACGGATTTTAAATATCTAACACTATTGGGGACCTAGAACAGTGAGTTTGTTACCTAACACATCGATTCCAATAATATGAATTGCAAAATTGTCTGAACGCTTGGTAATTCTCCCTTGTTGGTACCAAATCAGGATAGTACACTCACTACCTTGGATGCAACATGCTACGGTTTCTATACATGCTACATGTTTGGAAGTAAGCGAAGTGTTTGGTCTATGGGTAGTGATAGGAACCTATTTGGAAATATCTTTGAATACCTAAATTCTTAGTGACTTTATCAGTTTTGTATTGTTCTTTTGTTAGTGCGTAAGATCGTTCCTCTTTATTGCCTTTTACTATTAAATTTCCCATTTCTCTCGATTATACCAGTTTTTCACTTACAGTCCTATTGAGTCAGTAATAGGTAGCATAGATGTAACGAAGAATCCTATGTTGGATAGTAGCTTAAAAGAGGCATGGGCGGTCAGAACCGTTATTATGATAGTATTATTACTTATTCAGTGCCGCTACAGCACAGGCTACAGTGAATCTTAAGTTTACTATGATTTTTAAAAATTCTGAGTGAAATTCAAAGCAAAAATTGTGTGCTACGGCCATGCCACTTGGAACGAAAGTGCCTTGTTCCTTCCTGATCACCCCCACGCAGGTACGCAACAAAATCTCTCAAGGGAATACTTATTTGGTTACGATCTTCTGTAAGGTGGAGATACTACTCAAACGGATTCGATATGTGCTACCTTTCCTTTACCAGAGGGTTGTTTTCTAAACTGAAGGGTGCACCAAGTGCAGTTGAACTTGACTATGCTTCTAAATATGATGACGAACCCTTCTCACCCCAAAATTTTTATCCAACATGGTGACCAATGCGCCATAAAATAAAATAAAACGTACCTACGTAATTTACAGTATAACATTAGTTGCAAGCTACTAAACTAAAATGGTAGCCGTTTATTCATATGAGAATATGAGAGTCATATATATTTCGAGCTCAGTAATAACTTGTCGCGTGAATTACCTTTGTGATTTTTTTATTAAAGCACGCACTCGGCGGCGCCCTATAAATCTGCTGCTGGCGCACCCACTTTCCTGCTGTACCTATCAATTGGCGAGAAATATTTGGCCTTTCCGCTTTTTATGTTTTCTTTATTAGGAAATTACAATTTACGGATAATTTTCGGGTCACAATTCTCTCCCTATATATTCCCAATGCTAAAAACATTTATATTTGAAATGTATAAAATGCGAGTTATGTTTTTCAGGTAAACATTTTTCCGTCTCATAAATTGATGTATGCTTTTATAACCCATAAATCATTATTTGGAATTTTGAAATGTGATATGAATAAACGATCAAACGTGATTTGTTGAAACAAAAAATATAACTAAACGCATATGAAAGTTACAATATTTTAAATTATTTCATTATATTATTTAATACTGGGTCATATAATCAATCAATCCATTCTAAACTAATAAATCAAATAATAACCGAAAATAAAAACAAGTGAGTGACCCGTTTAGAGTCACTCACGTTTACTTAATGTTCGTAGTGATAGAGAGAAGGTGGCTGTGTTTGGACCTTCGCCCTGATGGAGATCTCCGTTTGAGAGCCCATTTAAGAAATTAATTTACTGTGTTGTCTCACGCGAGTTTTACTATCAATCAATTTATTAATGCAAAAATATAATAATCTATGACAAGAGTTATATGCAGTTATTATATATATTAGTTAGAGTTATATGCAGTATATATGTTAATTGCAGTATCATTAGGAATGAATATAAGTTTAAAAATACTATTTAATAATATTTCCAAACAAACTACGAGCCCGTCTTCCTAGTTTAGAATAAACACTAATAATATTGGAAGATACATACTGATAAAAGATAATTTTAACAAAAAAAAAATATGTATGTAGATACAGGCTGATTAAATGATGATGATGATGATGAAAAAAATATGGGACCAATCTGGAAGTATATACTCTTTAAAATAAAAAAGTTTTTTATCAATTCGGTTTAGAAATGACGGAGCAATGAAATAGCTAACCTAACAGTGGGTAGATACAGGCTGATGATGATGATGAAAAAAATATGAGACCAATCTGAAAGTATACTCTTTCAAATAAATAAGTTTTTTCAAATCGATTTATAAATCACAGAGTAATTAAGTAACAAACATTTAAAAAAAATACAGTCGAATAGAGAACCTCCTTTTTTGGAGTCGGTTAACAAATATAACATTTTCCCAAAGAAATGACACTACACAAGCAATACATTTCAATTTATCTCCCCTTTTCATACATATGCAAAAGATTATTTGTTTGCTTTATTATCGCATTTCAACGGCTGAACGAATTCAGTTGTAATTTGGTAGAGAGCATTAAAATAGCTAGAAAGATAAAATTATAAACTAATTTATGATATTTTCGCAGAACTGAATTTTACCTAATAGGTTGGTTGGAAGAAACTATTTTCTATTAAGTTAAAAGCACCACTATCTCTAAGTTAAGGTGGAATATTAATGCTGCGTCTTTTTTCCTAGAAATGTTGTCCCGAGGCGCCCTCTGGCGCATGTTGTGTCATCTTTCTGCCGTCTCTCTTCTGACGTGTTCCATTAGTTATAAATTTTCGTGTTATATAAGCATCTGCATTCCGCAAAACGCTATGTTTTTAATTTTAAATACGTATTTCTTTGTGTTTTATATTAAAAAACATTATTTATGAATGGAATCTAAGCCTTCGTTGTGTTTGTAAATAATGGGCGAGAAAAAAATTTGTGAAATATTTTGGATATGAATTTTTAAGCTCAGATTAAACAAAAATCTTAAGAGATCTACGGAGCTCGATGAATATTATAAATATAAAGGATTGTCATCGCAAACGTTGTTAATCCTTCACATCAACATCTAATATTATTTCAGCGGTTTATTTTTTAGAGCTGGTTTAATTTTGCCTCTCACGTCAAGGTAATATTTTGTAAATAGTTTTTATAATTTTAAATTTTAAAGAAGCGAAAAAGAGAAGGTGCCCTCTCTTTTTCGCTATTTTTATTTTGCCAGACCTTTGTTTTTTTTTAATACTACGTCGGGTGGCAGACAAGCATACGGCTCGCCTGATGTGAAGCGGTTACCGTAGCCATATTAACGCTTGCAACATAAAATATAGCTCGCGCGCCGCCACCCCCGCTGCCAACGCAGCATCTCCTTCCTTTCTTTCTGGTGACCTCACTCACTCGCAGGAACACAACAACCCTCAAAGGAATTGTTATTTGGCTGCGGTATTCTGTGACCACCAGGTACATCCCTAGTCGGGTAGCTTACAATTACGCTCCCTACCTCCCTTTACCTTACCTTTTATATTATTATTATTAAAAAGGAGGTTCTCAATTCGGCAGTATTTTTTTATTTTTTTGAAATGTTTGTTACTTAATTACTCCATGATTTTTGAAAATCCTTTTTTTATTTGAAAGAGTATACTTCCAGATTGGTCCCTTATATTTTTCATCATCATCATCAGCCTATATCTACATACATAAATGTAGTGTAATGTTTGGACTCGTTTTTTTTTGTTAAAATTATATGACAAACCGTCATTCATCATGATTATTTTCTTTTTCTTATAAAAATAGGAATCACTTAAAAAAGTGAACATAATAATTAAATTAATGTATTTGATTTCTCAAACGATTTAAGAAGAAGGTAACAAAGAAAAATGGTATAGAAAGATTCTCACCAAAAGGACTATCAATGACACAAGCTCTGTCAGGTGGATTCAGTGGCAAATTCCAATTACCTACTGAACATTTTAAATGATGTTTACTTCAGTTTTATACTATTGATGTAATGAGTACTTATGAGTGTCAAAACCAGTCAAGACAATTTCTTTATATATATTAGGTTGGAAAAGTTAAAAAAATAACGGGACGTACAAGAAATAAAGTATTTTAAAATAATGAATACACTGAATCAAAAAAAAAAAAAAAAAACAACATCCATAGATTAAATAAACCGGAAAGGAACCGGTTACTACAAATTTATTGAATGAAACAAATACTCTTATAATTCAGTATTTTTAACTCAGTCGGATTCGACTGAGTTAAAGACACTGAATTAGAAAAGTAGAATATTTTCTAATTATCTTTTTGTCTTTTTGCAAGCTACTTTTAATTATATGTATGTATAAATCTGGCACTCTAGCCATTAATGCGGACAATGTTCGCTGGCTCTGATAGTTAAACAATGGACCTATTTTCTATGAGCCCATAGGATTTAGCAACTTTTCGCACCGACCCTTTCTTTGTATACGACATCACAATTCAATTAAACGTCCGCCAACTGGTTTGATTGTGGGATCGATTTATTTATCCAGCTCATGAATAATACAGCAAGGATCTCCTTGTTTTCACAGACTTCGAACTTGTTCAGCGTCAGTTACTGTTAAATGCAGACAGTTTTATGCAGCTGAATTGTTTGAATACAATTTATAGACTATGTAAAAATATTTTATGTATTCTTTTTGAGCTTTATCTATTTGTTACTAGCTTAGCTCAGCCTGCGATTTTCTGTCGCTGAAAATATACCATGCGCTTTCTGTTAATACTTATGGTTATCGAATAAAACTGGTTTGCAACACAAAGTTAAGGATATACGTAACCTTTACCGGTCGAGAGCCGTGAGCTGTTAGTTTTTTACTAAGCACCTTACCAACGATGTTTCCATCATAGGACCGCGGCACGCGAAAGGTTAATCGAATTGTGTCGAAACGATTTTAAAGAATAAAATGACACAAATACACACTGGCGCACTATATTCTCCAATCGAACAAATGTATCAACATCTATGAAAGCATAGCTCTATGCAATTAACACTTTTTCGCGGCGGAAGCTCTGAAGCCAGCGGAAATTAAAAACTCTTTCCACTATTTCGTATACACAAACTCTCACACATAAAAAATGGCTCCCTAGCTGCCATCAGAATCTATTTATTGAAGACCGGCTTCCCATATCAGTTTTTATGTTTGCAATAACTGTCAATATTTATTCACTCTACGGTAACAGAGCCCATGGCTATTGTCAACTTTTCGCGTATAAATACGATTTGTTTTATTAATGATTGCGCCCTCGAGTTCTAAAGCTCATATCCGGGATACACGCTTTCGGACTCGCGGGCCCGAATTCCATCGAAATTTGCAAAAAATCTTTCTCAGCAGAATGCCAACGTCAAAGTAGTAGTAATAAAAGTAGCTAGAAGGAGAGCTGCCGTGCAGCTCCGACAAACCAAGCGTCAAACTCACTAAAATGTCCTAACGAGATAGGTAGAGTGCTTCGGTGTCTGCCCCATGCGTCAACTCGTGAACGGTGCTATCTGCCCCCTTACCACCAACTCTTATTGCGATTCAATAACTGAATAGAATGCTTATTCATACCAATGAATAAGCGACTCTATTCGATTTGAAATAGTATGTGGTCTACGGTGCTGAAGCCTGTTCGGAATCCTTAAATAAATAAATGTTGACTGGAATTCATCAAGTCGGCGTGCGAGAGGGTTTGTAATGATTCCCGAAAATAACACATATATGCGGCCTAGGAGCGATATCGTGCTGTAGTTCTTCAATAAGGCCTGGTGGGTGTTAAGAATTTCGTTCTTGAAGAACAGGATGATCAAGCTTCTGCCCCACGCTTATTGTATCTTTCCGATGTGTATAACTGAGTTGAATAATTTCTAAAGGAGTACAGTAGTATAACTAGTACAGGTTTTCCACCCGCTTTCAGAAGTGTTACTGTAATTCCGTCTATACCCGGTGCTTTCCCATTTGGAAGCTGTTTGAGAGCTACATACATTCGGAAGCTGTACGAATCTCATACAGACGTATGTCCTAAATGTATTCGGTATAGTGAGAGGTCTGTTTAGCTCTCGGATCACTACTCACAGTACTCACACCGCTGCGCGGATCTAATAACGATGTGTACCAGCTGTCCATAAAACTTATCTATCTCACGCAAAATCTCCGCCTTTGTGGAAACTTATTATATAAATTTATGTATTATATGTAGAAATTCATTACATAGATACATCTGTATAATCTACATCTATATTAATTACATAATGAGTTTAAAAGTAAAATATAACTTAACGACCGAAGATCAGCACGTTTCGTGATCCGTTTCTGTAGACCAGTACATTTTTTGTTCGCGGACCACTACGAGGTTTTTGTTGGGAATAGGGTCCCCAAGTGTCATATAATCCATTATTATATAACTAGACTTAAATAAATAAATATTGTCAGACAAATTACACAGCGCCATCTAGCCCCAAAGTAAGCGAAGCTTGTGTTATGGGTACTACACAACTGATAAACATACGTAAATACATTTTTTTTTTGTAAATACATAGGTACTTATGATACATAGAAAACACCCAGACCAAGACAAATAGACATGTTCATGCACACAAATGTTTGTCCTATGTGGGAATCGAACCCACGAGCGTTGGTGTCGAAGCCGCGTCATTGACCGCTACGCCACCGAGCTCGTCAACTTGTTAGTATTTTGTCTGATATTATTAATCTCTTTCATTATAAGTTTGTAATCACGGACCTTATTTTTACCTTTCACGGACCACCGGTTGGGAACTCCTGCTATAGACTATAGTAATTATTGTGGAATGCGTCTGTGGTTAGACTAGATTTATAGGTACGATAACCACTTCATTCTCTATAACCATACATGTTTTAACAGCATTGATATTTGATAACGAGACTGTTGCCATGGACTTAATAAATAGATGGACAACATGTTACCGTTATATAATCTTGGATCGAAGCTTTTTAACCGTCTCCAAAAAAGGAGGAGGTTCTCAATTCGGATGTATTTTTTTTAAATTATTGTTACTTAATTACTCCGCGATTTATTTACCGATTTGAAAAAAAACTTTTTTTATATGAAAGAGTATACTTCCAGATTGGTCCCATATTTTTTTCATCATCATTAGACTTGTGTAGTTCCTGAGTGAGTAGTTCAATTGTACCAGTTCACCATACAAGCCGGTTCTTGTCACTCACTCTTTCTTGTCCCATGTAGTTCACTGCGTCATTTAGTTCAATCGAGTGACAAAGAGTAAAAAGAACGGAAATACATAAAGCGTACGAGTTAGAATGAGAGAGATACGTTGTAATGCCAAAATTGCTGATAGAGAGCGAAAAGGACGGAAGATTCTGAAATTGTTCGAGATAAAAAGAGACAGATAGTTTCGTGCGTGGTTGACTGACCGAATTAGAACTCTAAGGCTAAGGACATAAGAACCATAAGCTGTTAGCGAAAATATGCTATAGTAGTAGTACAAGGCTCAATTTTTATATTAATTATTATTTTAACCACTAAATAATTTCTTTTTACTCAAGCTTGACAGTCTTAGGACTGTCAAGCTTGAGTAAAAAGAAATTAGCCTGTGAAAAGTTTGAAGGAAAATCAATATTTATAAAGGAATTTATAAAATATTTCATTAGTTACACTTATTTAAAACAAAATTACAATGTCATCAAAATGATGCAATAGAAATGTAGAAGGAATCAGTCAATAGAACTACTGAGTCGATTGAATCAAAGATACATTGAACTAAACTGAACGAGTGAGTCAAAAAAACTACAGAAGTAAATGAACTAAATGAACTAGATGAGTGATATAGTTCATTTGCGTCAAAAGAACTGCATCTCTCTTTTCAGTTCAGTGAACTGCTTTGCGCAAGTCTAATCATCAGCCTGTATGTACCCACTGTTAGGTTTGTTATTTCATTACTCCGTTATTTATAAACCGATTTGAAAAAAACTTTTTTTATTTGAAAGAGTATAACTTTCAGATTGGTCCCATATTTTTTTCATCATTATAATAATGTAGTAAATGTAGAGTAATGTTTGGAGTCGGTTTGTTTTTTTGTTAAAATTATGATCGAATATTGTCCAAGAAGGAAAACACAGATTTGAAACGAAGCGCATGGAAGGCGACAACTGACGACAGTAAATCAATATTTTTTATTCCACGTCCAGATGACAAATTGCGATTTATCTATTTTTAAGTTATGTCGTCCGTCTAAGTGATGATTACAAAGTGATTATTGACAAACTTAATCGCCGTACAGGTATGAAATAAGTTGCTATTCCTTACTAAGATCACAACTAATTATACAAATGTTACATATGTACACTAAGTTTATGATTAAATAAATATATATTCCTGGACAAATTACAAATGGCCATCTAGTCCCAAACTAAGCAAAGTTTGTATACTATCAGTACCAGATAACAGTTTTTTTTTTTTAAATACATACATATAATACATAGAAAACATTGGTCTGGGGCCAAGACAAACAGACATGTTCATGCACACAAATATTTGTCTTGTGCGGGGATCGAACCCGCAACCTCGGAGTCAAAGTGGCTATTGCTAACCATTCGACCACCGAGCTCGATTGAAACAATTATAGTCATCTGCATATTTACCGACGAGGTGTCCATGTCTTATTATAAGTCTATGGTAGGCGAATAATAATCTTGACCCTAATAAAAGGATAGCAAACAGGGTAGTCGTATTGGGCTTGTTATCATTACACATAAATAAGGCGGCAGTTAATGTGGTCCGCTGAGGATCCAATCCCGGTTACATTGTTACCCAGGAGATTAGATAGGCGTGATGATTGCCAAAGTTTGATTGAGCTGAGAGAGAACCCTTTCGCGAATCTCCTTGATTACAGGATAGGTAATTGGCGTCTGTGGATCAGATACACAAGTCACGGACTGGTAATACTGTAAATAATGGACGGTGTGAGCTCTCCTAGTCAACTGATTAGTATTCCAAGGAATCCTCTATTCCACCTTAGCTCATTTTTGTGTTTTGCTCTCATTAATTGTGTACTAATCTATGATGAAATATACCTTTTAGGAGACATCTAACGAATTGGGAAAGTCATATAAAACCGTATTAACTTTTTATCCACTAATTGTAGTATAGTTGTTGTAGTATAGTGGCAATTCCTGCCACCTAAAAGGTCTAACCACGATTGTAATATCTCTTGTCTATATATTTGTCTATGGCATAGTGGCTAAAAGGATGGTCAGATTTCGATATATAGCGAAATGGGGTGACTCATCATCATCTTTGAGTAAAAGACAACTTCACCTACACGTGGTGCGTCATGGTGATTAACGAACGAGACTGACGCGAGAGGTAGGGCACAGCGTAATGTTGAGCTGCTCGATTAGTACATGTACCTCCCGATTATTACATATACTTCCCAGGCGACAGTAGCCAAATTAACAAATCTTAGAGGTCTAGGTGGTTGTTGTGTGAGTGAGGGAGTTACGAAGAAGAAAGGGATTGCTACGATGCGATGGAGTGATTGCACGGTAGTCTTATTTCCAGTAGCTTCCACAGATCAGCGGGTATGTTATCCGGTCCCACTGCTTTATGATTTTTCATTTTCTTAGGGGCGTCTACTACCTCTTTAATCCCGATGTTATTCAATGGTCCCGCTACTCTTGGGATAGCTTGTAAGGGTTGGCTCGGAAATTCCTCATTCTATAGATTTTGGTAGTATTGGTGCCATCTGTCATTGATCTTATTATCATCAGTAAGTAGTTGTCCCTTATCGTCTTTGATGTATTTGATAATTTTAATATCCAAACCGGTCCTGTGGCGATGATTTGCCAGCTTAAATATTTCTCGATCGTTTGTATTTATAGCATGTTGTATAAAACAAAAATATATTATTTTTAAACTAAAATCAGTTTCCAGACACAACGATAAGAGCCGAGAATGACGGTTTTTGTAACGAAATTCCTAATCGTCCTTTACGCTCTAGACAGTTTACGAATTAGAGCTAAGTCGATACTTAAGTGTTTTCGAGCGACATGATACTTCTAGCGGAAAAAGATCTAAATTGTGCCTTTCATTTAAGATCAAAGTCAAAGCCACATTTTTCAATCAATTCAATTCAACCTAACGCAATATTTTTGATCCACCCAAAAGCCACTGGTTAGGATTTTTTATAAATAATAAAGAAGTAAGGAGGCTACACATACCTACTTGAATTAATCATTACGACTAACATTCAAAAAAACCGGCCAAGTGCGAGCCGAACTCAAGCAAGAAAGTTATTTTTAAGAAAATCATTGTATCAATACGTAAAGCAAGAAATTTGTACCCTTTTTTACAAAATTTCACACTTATAGTTTATATAGAGAAGGAGTGCAGAATGATAATATTTTTTCAAATTTATGCATAAAACACATTAAATAAATAAAAAAAAAAACATTACACACACTATCATGTATTTGACACACACACGCGCAATACTCTTCATGGTCGAATTTCGACCAATCGGCGACCACTAGTATATTTAAATATGTATATGGAGGTCTATGTATATTGTGATCATGCAAAATTGATGTTAAATTAATCACTTGTAAAATACTATCTGAGAGCTCTGTGCCAGTCAGATAGACGGATAGCAGCGAATGTATTATAGAGGTGCTGATGTTTTTGATATGAAAGCATAAAACTATAGGCATCTACTTAACATGTGAGCCTCTTTTTTGAAAGACGATTACAACATATACACTTCAAAAGTCGTTCGCAAATATCTACCATTATCATTCAATATCCTACTAATTCTACTATTACATAGTATTAAAAAATAAAATTACCCAGCGTCATCTAATCCCAAGCTAAGCAAAGCTTGTACTTTTTTTAAACTTTACTTTTTTCAAATACATACATAGAAAACACCCAGACCATGACAAATAGACATGTGACACAAATGTTTACATTGTGCGGGTATCGAATCCGCGACCACAGAGCCAAAGTAGCCATAGCTTTTGAGCCATTCGACTCCGAGCTCGTTATAAATGTGAAAGATTTGACAATGGACCTATAGTATTTGTTATATTGGGTAATAGCCCAATAAAAAAATGTATTCTATAATGTAGGTATATATGAATATTTATACATTATCGAATACATTTTTCCCTGCATTAACAAATAGTGTGTATTACACTCATAAATCAATAAAATATATAAAAATATTATTTTTGATAGGAAAATGATTGAATGGACTGGAATGAAATTGGAAACAGAGGAAGAATACGCATTAGAACAACATAAAGGATACTTTTGATTCTGGTGATGTGTTTACACGGGTTAAGTCGCGCAGAAGCTAGTCGTGTAAGCCGCGCGCAGAAGCTAGTGTGTGCAAGAAAAGTGAGATTTACTTTTTTCTATAAGTTAGCTCATAAGACGTTCATTGGATTAGAATGCTATTTCACACCACAAAGCTTGGGACTTGGGACTGAAGTAAAGCTATGATGTATTTAAAACTTATAAGTAAGATAGAATAGGTACGATGCACGTCACAGTGGTCGACCAAGTACTTATTTAGTCTCGAAACTTTTAGTGGATATTAATTCATTGTTTCAAGTTAAAACGTAACTTCAAATACCCGCAGAAAATGTGATAAATGCAGCTAAATTCATTTCACTACTTATTTGTTTGCACATAAAATTTGTGATCAAATATTATAATATTACACGAGTATGAAAACTTTTTTTTTATATGAGAGGGGGGCAAACGAGCATTTGGGTCACCTGGTGGAAAGCAATCACCACCGCCCATGGAGATCAGCGACACCAAGGGGTCGCCGATCCGTTGCCAGCCTTTAAACTTTATTAAGAAAAAAATTGCGTAACAAATTATGGAACAAAAATAGAAATGTTTCTCTTTTATCAATACAATATACTTACTCGTACCTTACAGAAACAAAACAACGTAAACAACTCTATCAATGTTTTCTATGCAGTGCGCTGGCCGATAAGTACATTACTATCTATCGCTCGCGTTGCAGTCGAATCAACTACATAGTCTTCGTCATGGCTTTCTGCATGGCCACAAGCCACAACACGTCATGGGTGTTTTATAAGAGCCGCATTACGAATTTCGCGATAGGAATGTTTTACAAAAACTATACTTAACATATCTATTATACTTAAACAACGAATCCCCCCCCACCCTCACTCCCACTCTTAGACGTAAAAAACTGAAATTTCGATGTCTTTTATTACAAGCTTTTTGATTCCATATGGCGGCTTGCACAAAATATCTTATTACAAAGCTTATTACAAAAAAAAATCTTGTTCGTTTCACGATGCCTATTTTTTTCTTAATCCTCAAGGGATACGCAAGTTAATTGCGGGTGAAAATTATAAGGAGACAAAACGTTATTAATAATAATAACAAGAAAATTGTGTTGTGAAAACAGCATCAGTAATTTCGCTTTAAAGCGAACCTCAACAAATTACTTTTTGTTGAGGCACGCGTGCGGTTTCAGGAATTAATATTGAAAAAGTTGACGTTTGGTATTTCCATACGAAATGTCGTCGATTGCCAACTTTGAAAAGATTTTTTATCGCTGAGGCATTTCCAAAAGTATTCGAAAGTGAATTAAGTAAGTAGCCGAAATCAACGTCGATTGCCCTATATATTCCCTATATATTCTGGATCGTTTCTTTACGGAGTTTGAACTAGACCAAGAGTCAAGTCAAGTCGACAAAGTCGGCTCAATTTAGTTTTTGTATTATCAAAAAGACTCTTGAAGTTTCGCTTTATAAATTTTCTTGTTGCCAAAGGGCTGACCATATGGACGAAATTCGGCATATCTGCCTACATATAAAATCATCATCATCAGGTCATTTTAGTCTCCACTACAGAAGCACGACCCTCTCTCGTCTATCACAGACAGGAGGACATATAATTATTTTGATTTTGCAATAAATATTTTGATTTTTTATACCACTATGGTTTAAAACAAGCATACGGTCTGAGGGGCAATTCTCGTAATTAAAATATAGTCAAAATTCAGTTTCGATCCAGTCTCGATCTCATAAATGTCACATTTGGTATTCTCGTAACACAATATGTAATTTCAAAGTTAAATTTAAGCGGGATTGTATCGAAATATCAGTGAAAATTAAACAAACTAAGAATGTTACTTTGCCAACAACAAGAATTGATAATAATTAATTAATGAAATCAAGTATATAATTTTAGTCAATTCACAATTCAATCTCGATTCGGTCAACTTTCAATCTGCGTTCGTAGAAAAATTACGAGAATTGGCCTTCTGATAGCAGTTACCGTACTCATCCAGTACGGCTGCAATACTATAATATAATATAGCTACTACATTTCACACACACACATTGCAATATTGTACTTAATGTACTTCCATAAATGCAGAAGTCCATTAAAAATACTTGCTTTAACTTCTAACTGGTAAAGCGCAAATGCATAACACAGTCAATAAATTTAACCAAACGTTTCAAAACACATTAAAATAAAACATTTAAAATTCCATCCGTTTTCAATTCACAGAAACCTGGAGCGGCGTACACGCGGAGTCAGCGGTCGCGTGCACGCGCCATTAAACCAAGTGGCGAACGCTAGTCGACGCGACGCAGCGGCGTGGCCGGAGGCGGTTCCGACGTGCAATGAATAGCTAGCCATATTTGAATAGCTTTAAGTAAATAACTCCATAAAGGTGCTGTTACCAGTGTTATGCGCTTACAAAGCTTGGCGCCATGCGGTAATCGGATATGTTTACTTCAAAATCCTACTTATTTTGTTGTCACCGCTCTACTAATACCGCATTGCATGTTTGTCCTTTTTCTTTATTCTCATAGCAACATAACAACCTGCTGCAGAATTGTTTTTTGGCTGAGCTGATAACAAAGCATCACGTCAGGAGTTTCCTGGTGACTTAATTCAAACCCTGCTGATTAGCGAAAGAGGCACTTGCAAAAGAGACGAAGGGTACAGCGTATTTGAAAGCTGCCCGACTGGGGTAGTATCTTCATCTACAGAATACCGCAGCGGGTTGCTGCCTTGGCAGTGGTGGTGCGCGAGCGATATTTCATGTTGCAAGCGTTAGTGTGGCTGCGGTAACTGTTTCACATCAGACGGGCCGTATGTTGTCTGACACCCGTTGTATGAGTAGTATAAAAAAATATATTTGGCTGCAGATTTTTGTAGAGTGAAGATGCTTATACCCAGGTAGGCTGCATCTAATCATCGTAAAAAAACATAAGGAATGTTCTTCTCGTGACAGATACCTTATATATGACCCAAACTACGTCACGAGTTGAGTTGTTAAATTCCATACAAAATACATCTGATGACGTAGACAAGTTCAAATTACATGACCATATCGTCGTCGTAACCTTTATCCATCCCACTGCTAGGAAATGGATCTCCCCTCACTCGAAGAGGTTTAGACCATACTCGACCACGCTGTTTCACAGAGCAGTATTTTCACGGCGCCTAAAAACGTGCCCGCCTGCTTAGGCGCCGTCTTGAGCTCCTGCGTAAGCACGCAGGAGCTCAAGATAACTAAACCCATTCATAGATAAGCTACAGTAGACGTTGCTTAACTTGTGTGGTCGATTAGACTGACACGCGTTATGACGCCATCGAGCTGCTCTGTATACTCTGACCACATCTGTCAGTTAAAGGACATACCAGAGGGGCAATTCTCGTAATTAAAATGTAGTCAAAATTCAGTTCCGATCCAGTCTCGATCTCACAAATGTCACATTTGGTATGCTCGTATCGCAATATGTTACTTCAAAGTTTAATTTAAGTGGCATTAGGTATATCGAAATATGACCAAAAATTAAACAAACTAAGAACTAAGAACTTTGCCAACATTAAGAATTGATAATAAATAATAAATGAAAAATAATGAATTGATAATAATTAATAATGAACAAGTATATATTTTTAGTCAATTCACAATTCACTCTCGATTCAGTCAACTTTCGATTTGCGATCGTGGAAAAATATGACAATTGGTCTTCTGGTGTTTTTCTACCATGTATCTATATATATAAAAATCAATGCCAATTTTCGTTGTAATTTTATAACTCAAGAACGGGCTCACCTATCCAAACCAAATGTTTAGGCTTTGTTCGGACTATTTAGTAGATGGTTTATGTGAAGTTTGCTTAAAATCGGTAGAGCGGTTCTTCATTTATTACATTTTTTGTAACAAATGAATTCAATAAATGGCGGATCAAATGATCCGCCATTTATTTGACAGCAAAATCCCCATTAATTGGGATTTTGCTGTCAAATTGAAATTTTTTTCAGATGGGGATTGTGCTGTCAACTTGAAACTTTTTTCAGTGTTGACAATACAAGCATGTTGTTATGTCATTCATGCAGTCATTTCATTTTGGACGTGCTTCAACTTTATGTTGCCTGTTCCAGAGTCGATACCCCCCCAGCCGTTTGTTTATTCATGCTCAAAATGGAACAAAAAATATTGTTTATCCTAATGTTTTGGATTAAGTTTTAAAATAGCTAGCAATTAATAAAATATTTTTTTGTTTGAATAAATGAATTTGATGTTCCAATTAATTATTTTTAGTATTTCACTTTATACGTAGCGAAGCACGTACCGGGCCGCTAGTATAATATAATATCCTTGTGCCGTGCCTCTCTTTTGTCAGCCTATCTTGGTAATTCGGTGGGATACCACACATGCGGCATGCTTTGGCTATTAAGATGATATAATGACTGAAGTTTGCCGTAATTACCGGTGCAATACTTTTTAATTACTTGCTATGCAGCTTACTAGCAAATAAAATTAGACAATATGTTACCTAACTACTCTACACCTAAATTGTGACTAGAGTTTTGGCATCTACCTATATTTATCATACTGGAATACGTCTTTACTCAATCAAAAGGATGTAGAGCAAATTTTACCACGCTGCTCAAATGCCTATCGCCTAAGCTGAAGCCGATTACCATCTAATAATAGACGTGACCATCGCAGATTAACCGACCATCGGAAGTCGGAACTTCGGAAGTACGGAGGACTCTGAGATATTTCCATGGTCGTGACGGCGAAGGAAAAAATCCTTCGCCGTCACGTCCATAGAAATATCTCGAAGATGCGATGAAATTTTATACAAACACCCATCCTCCATAGATAGGTGGTTTTTTTAAAATGGCATTACAGCGATGGAATAAACGCGACGAAATTTTAAACAAGTGCCGATGATTTAAAAAGCATCGTCATTTCAACGTCATTACCCATTACGTGCGTATGTAATGTCATGGCCGATAATCACATGCCTCCATTACTTATATGCAAATATTTTTATAATAATCGAATTTCTCAGTAGATACCCAACAGCAATCAATTTCGAATAAAAGCAATGTACACATTTATTTTATTACCTCCTTGTGTTTGCCGTGTGTATAGATGAGAGTAGCTCAAGTAAACATGTTATGACATAAAGCTTGTTTTCTTACACGCCATAATCTCGTGTTTGCTGCGTGTAGTTTCCGCTGGTGAGGGGCCACGATATTGCTTTGTTTTGCTCTTTTCTAGCATACATCAGGGATAAGATGTTAACAAGGCGTTAACCTCTCTTAAATTTATTCTCGTAGTGAAATGAAATGCCAGTCTTTGAACCCATTCAATTTTCTTATTATTATTTGTATTAGTAGATTGCAAATCCTACTAATAGTAACTCTTTGGCATGTAATCGGTTAAATGGATTAAATGAAATTACAATTTTGCAAATACGTACAGATTATGATCTAGAATTGAGACATAGAATACTTTTTATCCTGCTAAATACTCGGTTCACACGGGGAGAAGTCGTAGGCAGCATCTAGTCTATAATAATTCATCTACGAAAACTTCCTCGTCCTTCAAAACTAATGTTGCGAATATATAAATCTCCCAACTTTGTACAAATAAGTAGATTGAACATGTGATTGAACAATACAAATAGTAATCAATCAATCTCAATTTTAACGAGGTTTATCTAAAATTGATTAAAACGTAAAGAATATTGACAATAAAAATAGCTTAGCTAAATCCCAGTAAGTTGATATTTGCATATTTGAAATACTCATAGCGGGCGAGTACATTCCTCATTTGCATTTGGATTGTAGATTGGACTAAGTCCGAGCTGCCCACGGCGATGACAGCTGAATCTGTCAGCCCGCGGCTCGTGAGTTCCACGTCAGCATGTATATAACTACATATTATAATGTCTATGCACGTAACGTGTTAAATACGAATATCGTGGATTTTTCTATCGATCAAAGTAAAGCTTCGCTACAAGAGTACGAATCGTGGAATTAAAGGTTAGATGCTCAATAGGCGACTGGACAATATTCTAAAATTATAAAAAAATATTCATCAATATGGTACAATACACAAAACTAGAACTGTCAGCGATTTCTAATTTTAATAACTTACGTTCGACTTATTTTGTGGTCGATCAAAGTTTGGGGAAGTCCATTTTAAAAGGATGAAATTATAAAACATAAATATTACCTTTAGAGAAATAACAAAAAATACTATGACTACTATTACTTATACTGTGCTATAACTTTTGTCACGGTACTAGTTACATAAACTTAATATTTAACATAGCTGTCGTACAAATGTCTGTCTGTCGCATACAAAATGACAACGTATGACGTCATAAGTTTGTAGCCTTTCGTATGGAGCGTTTTCGGGAAAGTTCAAAATTGTGATGTTCAAGTTATCATATCTCGAGAAGGTTTTATGCTATCGGAGTAATTCTTTCACCTATAGTTAAATTATTGAGATGTTCTTACATAACGAAGCGAAAAAAAAACTTGTCCTGTATTAAAAAGTTGATACTGTTGATTGTTGGCACTTGGTGGAACATTATTATCATAATGTTATAATAAAGCACTTGTACTATTCCACGTTATTACATTTAATATTACCGACCGGTTTCGCCGCTAAGGCATTATCAAGGTAAACAGATGGTGTTTGTGTTTCTACAAAACATTTTTTTTTTTTTTTGTAGAAACACAAACACCATCTGTTTACCTTGATAATGCCTTAGCGGCGAAACCGGTCGGTAATATTAAATGTAATAACGTGGAATAGTACAAGTGCTTTATTATAACATTATTGTCCTGTATTATAACATATGTATTTTTAATGCTTGCGAAAATCAAACGTCAGCTTAGATTAGTAGAAATTGTGTTTAAATTAGCTGTTAGAAACCCTAGAGCTTTACTAAGCTAAAGACGGCATCGGCTTCAGCTTAGGCGGTAAGGCCCCTGGTTTGAATGAGCATCTAAATCGGTTCAGTAAGTTTTTACCGTTTGATACGATTTTGATTGTGGCATATACAAAATTCATTTGGCATTGTAAGACAAAATGCATGACTTTTATTTTGTGTTTACAATGTTAAAGTCTTTAGTACTGTGAAAACATTTTGAGTGCTAGTGTAAGTGCCTAAAAATACTTTATTATCTTAGCAGACTGAGCATAGGTTTTTTTTTAATATTCATCCTAAATACTGAGATATGAAGTGTGATTTTTATCCAAAGAACTCTCTCATAACGACCACGACCGCTCTGTCATGAGCGTAACGAAAAAGAAGAAGAATAGTAGTAGACGACGAGCGAAGAATCAGCCTTATGTTTCTAAGTACCTGCGTCTTTGTAATTAACTAAAATTTTGACCCCTTTATCTCTGTAATTATTAGTCTGTGACAAAAAGTTTGCACGATTGCCATTCTAACAGAAACAAACTGTTATTAACAATAAAAATAATTAACGATGTAATTAAATCATATTTGAATAGTTACCGTTATGAAAAACAATATTCAGATATATTTATTCTTAGTAATGACATTATTATTAAAAAAAATATAATAACTGACTGTTATAAACGAAAATGTTCTGAAAAAAAAATGAGTTGAATTATGCTCTTAATAATGTCAGTGTTATTAATAAAAATATGATAACTGTCTGTTATGGAGTACGTCGTAGTAAAAAATTATGAACAAAAAATTATTAAGAGTGATTATTATGAACACAAAACGGTAGTAAAACAAAAAATAGGAATATGATTTTTAAATGAGCCAAAATGGACCCCATGCTATAATTTGGGAAAACCTCGAAAGGCAGTTCATGGAGTTGACTAGAAAGGAGTTGCTGCGTTGGCTGCGAGAGTGATGCGAGCGAGCGTTGTGTCGCAAGCGTATATAGGCTATTGTTATCGCTTCAAATTAGGCGAGCTGTATGCTACTCAACATAATATACAGTATACTTGTGAGTTTGTTTCTGAGCGAAATATCCAACCATACCCAGCCAGCAATAAACATTGCAGAATAGGTAGTATAGAACAAAGTTTAATCTCGCTGTGGAGGCAAGACTAGAGGGCGTAAGCGATACACGATCCAAATGCAAAGCTTTATTTAGTTTAAGGCGCCATTACACGGGTCATATAAACTGTCAAAGTTCGAGGGCGAGGGGTATTTTCAGAATAGCTGCGCGCTACTACCCGCGCTTTGCAGTCCGACCGGCTTGCTGAATATAAAACTACCTACTCTACCACTATTATTGAATGGAAAATTTTGTAAAAATGTTTGATTCTACTTTTGTATTATTTATTTAAACTAGAATTGAAATATATATATACTAGCGGCCCGCCCCGGCTTCGCACGGGTGGATTTTAGCTGGTGCCCGCTCCTTCGTTCGCGTGGACTTTATGATTCCGGCGTGTTAATACAAATACGAACTAATGTAGATACATAAGAAAATATTTGTGGCAGTATTATACGTTAAAAGTCAATAAATTATTTAAGATAGTAACCATAGTTAAAAAAAAATGAAGGGAGTCTTTCCTTCGGGAGCTAATATGAAAAGACCTGAAGCGTTACTAACCCTCGATAAAGCCACGTAAAGTTAGCCATGCGAAAAACAACCTCATATTTTAGTTTATTGTCATAGCAAAGCTAGTGGTCACAAAGAACTGTGTACGTTTAAAATTAAAATGGAAAATTGTTGGAGAAGAGTGGTATCATCATCATCAGGTTATTTTAGTCTCCACTACAGGAGCATGACCCTCTCTCGTCCGTTCCAGACAGGAGGATTTGGCCTACACTCCCCACGCTGGGCAGACGGGTTGGGGAGGCCTGATCGATGTTTTATAATGTACGAGTATTTCCCATAGTCGCCTTGTACGACATCCACGGGAAGAGACGGATTGATTGTCTTCTAGTCTGCCGGAAACCACACGGCCATAAGAAGGAAGAGTGATATACGTGGAATAAATAGAGTTTCATAGGCACCACTCCCAGTGAGAATATCAGCTTCAATTATACATATTTCGCTGCATTGACTTTACTTCAGGAAAGAGATCTTTCCCAAATTTTAATATTATTTTTGAAAACTCTTGGGCACGTAAAGTTCTATCTACAGCTTCTACTGCCTTATTGTTGGCCATTTCGTATTCATCTGAAACGATTAGACAGCAATCCTGAAACATATTAGCTTTGTCACAGTTTCGTGTCACAAAGCATGTCAGTGTCGGTGTTTCCGTTCTGTATAAATCGAGTAGAATATTGAACATTGTATTTGCGTCCTTCCGCCTAGAAGTAATAGGCTGCAATACCTGGCGATGCTGCTGTGAGATATTATTTTGGCGCCTGATTTCAGCGAGGATTGCTTTCGACAGGTATGTTTTTCCAGTCCCTCCTGAAGCATCTAAGAAAAACAGTTTCCCCTCGTTGTTTAAAAGACTTTGCATCACAAAATCTTGCTACATAGCATCCCGCAAATGCACGCATTCTTCTGGTTTGTGCGAATATATACCAATCGTTCCATTTCAATTTTAGCGTACACGTCTATAATAAACTGACTAAATAGACCACGTTACCTTTGTAAATAAATAAAACGATTGCGTCTAACTTGTAGCAGGTAAGAATTAAAGTAGCACTGCGCTGTTATTTTTTTTTTCAATACTATCACAATATTTTGTTAAACTATTTATTGTTATTTTAAGTAGCTTTTTGAGTTCTATTTGCGATTATAGCGTATTTTTTAAACTATAATTTGTTGCAAACACCATGTTGTTTATGCAAATAAATTTAGCTTTGTTCTGCATCAGGGTTTTTATACCTCAACATAAAATCATCATCAGGCTGAACAACTTTTGCTAAGGCGTCATTTTTATATTTCTTATAGTTAAGCTGAACCATTATGGTTCTGCATCAGGTGTTCCAAATCTTGGATTTTGTACCTCAACAAAAAATGCTGATCAAGTTGAACAACTTTTGCTAAGGCGTCAATTTTATATTTCTTATAGTTTACCGGAACCATTATGGATCTGCATCAGGTGTTCTAAATCTTGGATTTTTATACCTCAACAAAAAATACTCATCAGGCTGAACAACTTTTGCTAAGGCGTAATTTTTATATTTCTTATAGTTTACCGGAACCATTATGGATCTGCATCAGGTGTTCTAAATCTTGGATTTTTATACCTCAACAAAAAATACTCATCAGGCTGAACAACTTTTGCTAAGGCGTAATTTTTATATTTCTTATAGTTTAGCTGAACCATTATGATTCTGCATCACGTGTTCCAAATCTTGGATTTTTATACCTCAACAAAAAATACTCATCAGGCTGAATAACTTTTACTAAGGCGTCATTTTTATATTTCTTATAGTTTAGCTGAACCTTTATGGTTCTGCATCAGGTGTTCCAAATCTTGGATTTTTATACCTCAACAAAAAATGCTGATCAAGTTGAACAACTTTTGCTAAGGCGTCAATTTTATATTTCTTATAGTTTACCGGAACCATTATGGATCTGCATCAGGTGTTCTAAATCTTGGATTTTTATACCTCAACAAAAAATACTCATCAGGCTGAACAACTTTTGCTAAGGCGTCATTTTTATATTTCTTACAGTTTAGCTGAACCATTATGGATCTGCATCATGTGTTCCAAATATTGGATTTTTATACCTCAATAAAAAATACTCATCAGGCTGAACAACTTTTGCTAAGGCGTCATTTTTATATTTCTTATAGTTTAGCTGAACCTTTGTGGTTCTGCATCAGGGTGTTCCAAATCTTGGATTTTTATACCGAGATGGAAAATTCGTGTCAACGTTTTCAAATCGATGCCATTTTCGTAATTGACGTCTCAGAAAACCATAGAATCAACACCCATATTGATATTATGACATTTCAACCCCATCGCACCCCCACAGGAGTGCTCTTGTGTCACGTCGGTTAGGTTAGATTATAAAATAGCTGTTGTTTTCGGAATCAGCGACCCGATAAACCATAAAAACAATACCCATAACGATTTTCAGACGTTTGCACCTCATTTCACCCCTTTAGGGGTTGAATTTTGAAAAATCCTGAAACACGTGTTTACTCATTTATCTACAGAAGTGCTCATATAAAGTTTCGTATAAAATGGTCCAACTAATCTTGGTTCCCCATACAAACTTTGGACGCCCGTTTCACCCCCTTAGGGGTTGAATTTTCCAAATTCCCGTCTTAGTGAGCACCTACGTCCTAAAAGGAACCCCCTTGAAAAATTTGACACTCCTAGCACTTGTAGTTTCTGAGATTTCGTGATGAGTGAGTGATTTACTCTTTTATATATATAGATAGACGAGCTCGGTGGCGTAGCGGTCAATGACGCGGCTTCGACACCAACGCTCGTGGGTTCGATTCCCACATAGGACAAACATTTGTGTGCATGAACATGTCTGTTTGTCGACCCTGTAAATAGTAATTTAACGCTTTTCTTGAAGAACTTCATACTGACGTCTCCTGAAAAAAATCTTGAAAACTCTTATTTCTTTCTATTAGTTACACTTTGAAATTTTGGAGTCCATTCTTCTCATTAATTTCAAACAAATATTTATGAAATGGGAGCCTCCAAGAGAAGAGTCAATATTTCCCTTAAAAGGTTGATTCTCCTAAAAAGAGACCTTGTTCACACCCTGGCCAATCCGATACAAATATCACGTGGGTGTCTACTACATAAATAATGACGTCAGTACAGAGCGTGAATGAGCGAGTGTGCGTGCGATGCCATACAAACTGTTCCAGATTTGTCTCAGAGGAGAGGTGAGGTCGATACGAGAGAGTACTTGGTACCATTACTTATACTGTGCCTTGTTGTTGCTGATTTCTGTGGACGCTGGTGATTATTTTCATCCTACGTGTTTGCTCATAAAAATAATCTTAATCATATATTTGCATAAAACATGGTGTGAAGGTGTTACATTATATATAATAATAGTGGTACAACAAGCGCTCAAGTTTAGCTTTGTGGGATTACATAGCATGGAAAATAGGTTTTTATTTATGTCGATGAATATAATATATAGATTTATAGTATAAATAATAATAGCTTCAAGTTAATTCGATTCAATCATCAAAATATTCAATGTCATGTATAATTAGTATCTCTTGACAAAAAAATATTTCATTATTCTCATGTAACCTTTTATGCAATTTTCTTTTAAAGGTATAAATATTTGGTTCTTTGATGTCAAAGAGTAGCCTGTTGTAAATCCTGACGCACATAGTCAGATAGCTTTTGACATATTTATCGAATATCGTCCAACACAAGTTTACACAGATTTCGACGTGATCTAGAATTCACCTCACTCACCTTTTTATATAATTCCTCATGCATATGAACAAACTTGCATGTTTCACAAATATAAAGTGAAGGTACTTTTATCTTTATATGTATATGTATGTATTTATATATATGTATGTGTGTATATATGGGACGGGGGCCCACCACACATTCCCACCACTGTATCTCCTGTGTAGCCAGGATTAACAGCGGCGACCGCCAAAAAGGCAATGAACAATGAAGTCCATTGCAGTCCCAGGGATAAAAACTACGGCTGCCTTGGAACTCACAACGAATTTAATCAGAAGAAATTAGTAGGAGTAGGAAGCTTTTGGAATTTGACTTCCCCTCTTAGCAATGTGAGAGACAGCAATATGGCAAATAAGGCATTAAAAGCCTAAAGAGATGGCTAGTCAAGTGAAGCTTAACTGCCGTGCACCACGGATTTTAAGTTTCTAACACTATTGGGGACCTAAGACATTGAGTTGTTACCTAACACATCGATTCCAATAATATGAATTGCAAAATCGTCTGAACGCTTGGTAATTCTCCCTTGTTGCTACCAAATCTGAATAGTATACTACCCCGGATGCAACTTGCAATGAATTCAACATGTCATCACGCTCCCGCCGCCAAAGATCACACTCCCAGAGAACATGGTGTGCTGTTTGATCGAATTCAGAATTAGCAGTAGAACATTCTCATAAGGGCGACGGCACTAATTTAAACGAAAAGAGTTTAGCCTTAAAATTGCCATGTCCAGTTAAAAATTGCGCAACGGGGTGGTCGACTTCTAACTACTTTTTCTTTAATCTATCTCTTACCGATTGAAAGAACAGATACAAGTGGCGTCCTTTGGTAGAAGTTTCCCACCTTTCCTGCCATTCAGACAGTAATGTTTCAAATACTTCATTAATAGGTTTGAACAGTCTAACTATTTTTTCGCGATCACGCGTTTTCAAGAAATCAGGGACCATATTTTTAGATGTATAGTACATTGAAGCGCGGCGTTGTACTTCTAAGTCTACTGATAACACCCCTGTTAGCACGGGTAGTGCCTCGGTGCTTACAGTTCTATACGACTTACATAAAAATATCAGAGCAAGGCGCTGGCTTTGAAGCAATTTACGACGTGCTGCACCTATAGTAGCCCTATCTGCCCACGCAGGTGAACCGTACGTAACACAACCTAAGTATGTGGCGGTATAAATAGTTTTTAACGTTTTGAAAGTTAATCCTCACGTAGAGGTAGAAATTCGTGTTAAGGCATAGAAATTCTTTTTTGCTTTTTCACCTACTTGCTTCATGTGTTCGATATAATTAAAATTTCTATCCAAAAGCAAACCTAAGTAACAAACCGAACTTCTATTAGCAACTGATACTCCATTAAAATGAAATCGCGGTGAAACCTGTAAATTTCCCTTAAGCAAGAGTTGATATGTTTTATGTGGCGCAAAATCGAGACGATTACGATAACCCCAATCTGAAATTAAGCCTAGGCTAGTGTTGGCTAGTTTCTCTATGCTAGGTCTTGAATTAGCATTGATTAATAAGAGACCATCGTCAGCGTAACCAGTTAACGAGCACCCTTCCGGTAAGGGTAGGCTAAAAAATCATCAAAACCGATATTCCAGAGATACAGTCCCAACACTGAACCCTGAGGGCAGCCCTGCGTGAGCACCTTTGAAGCAACATAATGGCCAAGTTTTAATTTTGTTGTACCATTCAAAAAGTACGATCGAATGAGAGAGTAGATATTGCTAGGGCAACCTCTCAACTTAAGTTTCAGCAACAACATTGGCCACCAAGCATTATCAAAGGCACCTGAGATATCTAAGAAAATAGCTACAACATACTTGCTTTCCGAGAGTTCAACAACTTTGCGCACTGCGAGCGCAGCATCAGTAGTAGACTTGCCAATGGTGAATCCGTACTGATTTTTATGAAATTGCGGGCCACCGGGCAGCAACCGTAGCATAACCAAGCGCTCAAGCAGCTTACCCAACGACGGTAGCAGAGTAATAGGGCGGTAGGACTTCGGTGTGTATATATATATTATAGACGAACCGTTTTACCCTTTGGGTACGGAACCCTAAAAACGACTGGATGAGGAAAGCGGTTGGGATATATGTTAAAAGTAAGGGCTGTTCATCATTCTGGCTAAAAGAGATAGCATATCTTGTAAGCTGACCAGACTGAAGAAGTACACTTCAGACCCACCGTACCACTGGCCGTTCCTTTGGTGGTACCTAGATCCGTCTCAAAGAATACCGCAGCCAAATAATAATTCCATTGATGGTTATTGTGTTCCTGTGAGTGAGTGAAGTCACCAGGAAGTTGTTACGTTGGCAGCGGGAGCGGCAACGCGCGAGCTATATTTCATGTTACTTGCTGGCCATACGGCCATACTGAAGGCAAAAATACAATAAAAAAAAGAATACAAGCAGCGTATGCTTGTATTCTTTTTTTTCTTGTATTTTTGACTGAGGATCAATCCTTAGTGAATGACCTTAGTCACTAATAAAGAATATATAGCGAGGTATGCAGTTATTTATTATATGTAATGGGATGGGACTATCCAATTAGACCAGCCAATCGAATTTAGAAAACCCTTTCAAATCTTTTTATCCTTTTCATTCAATCCCACTTAACTAAATCGTGTGTAAACGAAATAATAATCTCGTTGAACAAAAATACGTTTCTCATTGTAGCGTTTGTGTTCGAGGTAATCTCAATGCATTTCTGATATGTACCTAACATAGCAAAGCAAAATACCTAACAAAGCAAAATTACTAAAACCCAGTACCTATGTATGATTAAATTGAAGTATGATCAAGACGCAGTATGACTGTTTTAGTCATAATCAGTCTTCAACGCATTACAGGCAGTCTGATAACACGGATAATCTTACGATTCATTTGTGAGTAAATGTATATCAGAAATGTAACCTGACATTACATAAGCGAGCATATCATTCCGAACGTGTACGGAGAAACACTCCGGGGCGTAAAATAAGATGTCACCGGCTAAAAAATGGCGCGAGAGGAAATAAAGATTAGTTATTGCGGGCACATAACCCCGTGGTGCAATTACTATGTCTGTCTGTCGCAGACAACACGCTTCGCGTCGCCGGGTCTGCTGCCTTTTTGATGTTGTATTACAATTTGGTTTCGAAAACAAACACCTTTTAAAATAGGACTGATCTACACTATTATTATTAAAAAAGGCATGTTTCGCGTGACTGACTCATCAATGTAGAGCCAAATTTGTTAATAAATATAGAAACAAAGGATTTTGGGAAATGTTGAATTTCCCAAAATTCTTTGTTTCTATATTTATAAAATGTGAGTCGAGAGTTTGTACGGGATGGGCGAAAAAAAAAACATTGTCAAGAAGGCAGCTGAAATGAATGAGAGAAAACAGTAAAAGGACAGCGAGAAATACGAATTTTGGATACTATGCAAATGCCTAAATTTGAGGGCGAGGGAAAAAGATAATGAGGAGAAATAGAAAAAAAAACAGAGAAGAAGAAGCAAAACATGAAATTTAAATAGCAGGGTGGGAGAATATTGAGGGAAAAGGAAGAGTAAAGGGGAGAGAAGCACTTTTACTGACTTATAACCAAAATAATTAAAGTTAATATATAATTTTAACGTAGACTAGAAACAAAATTATATTACCTAATAGGTAAAATAGCAAATAGAGGAAGGACTTGGTTGTCATAAATAAATACTACTATCACAATTTAAGAAACAGTACTTAGATACCACTTACTTATTTAACTGCTTAAACATTTACCACGAAACGTGACATAATCCGTACGACAAATTGACTGTATCCCCCGTGACTTGATGCCTTCAATTGTTACTTATTCGGGAACAAATTTTATCACGGTGTTCGTTTCCTGTAGGTATTGTACCTATCAGACAGTTTTTGATGTTTGCGTAACTTGTTCACGTACTTATTTATCAACAAATATATAAGTTTTATCCACCTTCAACAATGAATCCCCCGGATTTGAGTAAGTACTCGTGCAAACAGTTTCTTCTCCCCTGATTTTTCTTCCGTTGTTTGTTGTTTCTTCAATCCCTTAATCAAGTTTACAGCTTGTCTGTGTGATTGGTTGTATTTCCTTCTCTTATTTGAAACTAAACAAAGACATGAAACTGAATCTGGAACAAACTTAGCTATTGAAATATATTAAATAAAGAGACTGAATAAAACTTAATTTTATATTAATATATATCTATATGGGTAATGTAGGTACTTACTTAAGTCACTATTAATTGAATTATTAATTAGTGTCTATCATAATTTATTTCGCTTAATATTTTGACATAGAATTACTTAATTCCCCAATTCCAAAAATAATTTTCATAAAATAATCCTACACAAATATAACAATCCGATCCCCCATTTCATTTTATAGGTTTAACGTCGTACCATTTTGATCAGTCATACGAAAAATTTAATAATACGATGAAAATGTATGGCGGAAACTGCGAGGACAGAAACAATTTCTCGGTAACAAATCTTAGATGACGTATAAGCATCTTCGATGTCTCGCAGTATTTATCGCAAGTAAAATGTTTTTATCCTGATATCTGTTTGCGACAGCAATTGTATTATTTATAGTTATTATTGTACTATTATGTTTGATTTAAGAGTTACGTTGTCAGTAGCGGATTTTATTTGTTTATGAAACATTAGTAGTTTGTCGACGTTGTCCTAGGAGACCCCTCACTGGGTGTAAATATCTGTGGTGAAAAGGTCCACGCTTCGTAGGTGTCCTCTGACTCGAAACTGTGCGAGATGCTGGGATTGTTGGAGAGAGTGTGATCGAGTAAAAATCCGATGCCAAATCACTAGGTACACAGCGTGGATTTATTTGCCACAAGTCTTCTTACAGAGTAACTATTTTCTACTCAGGAGCGCTTCAGTGTTTTCTTTCTTCTATTTTCTTATTCAGGAGCGCTTGAGTATTTTTCTTGTTTGCCCGTCGTCTTCAACTGGAGCTGGAACTGGAACTGACGAACGTAGGACATGCTCCGATTAATAAAATGAAATTAAAAGTAGGTCAATCTATAAGGTCGCGAAAAGGGTTGACCAATCAGAGCGATTGAATTATTTATAATCGACTCTATCTCTATCTCTTTCTAAAATTTGCTATCTCTTTCTATCGGCATGTCCTGACATTCGAAAGTTTTACAAATATTGTACAATCTATTTTTCTATAACGAGGGCTTATATAACTAACTTATTATAACAAGAATTATCTAAATACGATCATTATTTACAAAGTTATAAGCATTTTAGTGCAAAGTGCTTACGTCGCGGTAACGCCTCTTCAGGGCACCCTAGCGGGATATTGAAAAACGTCAATTTCTATCCTTTATTGGTTTAAAACTTACAATCTAATGTTAAACACATAAAATATACATTATCATCTATTAACCAAAACAATAATTACACTTAAGGATCTATTACAAGCAAAGTTATACGACTTTCAAATTTTCATAATAAAAAGTGATTCTTACTATTTCTTACGAACTATCTTATAACTTTATAAACTTATAACTACGTATAACCGTTATCTATACATAATATCTATTAGTAATCGTTGTCCTGCACATTTCTCCCGCCGTGCATCGTAGTCGCCGCCGCTCGACACGATGCAGTAGATGGCTGTGCAGGCTTGCTGGTGTCCACCGGGATGACGATGACTTTCTTAGCTGGCCGTCGGAGCACTCCACCTCTGGTTGCTACGTCGACTGTTCTGACGACTCCGTCGGGGCCCGGGTATGTGGCGCAGATTCGTCCACGTACCCAGGTGTTGCGCGGATGGTTGCCGTCGACGATGAGGACCAGGTCGCCGTTGTGCAGAGCAGGCCCTCGTCCATGGGGCTCCCGCCGGTTTCGGAGTTCAGGCAGGTACTCCCGGACCCATCGGGCCCAGAAGATGTCGGCAAGGCGCTGTGAGGCGCGCCAGCAGGCGCGCAGGTTCAGGTCGCGCTCGCTAAACTCGCCCGGTGACTGCAGGCGTCCTGGCCCGCCCAGGAGGAAGTGGTTCGGTGTGAGGGCTTTTGGGTCTTCTGTGCTGACGGAGACGTGTGTGAGTGGCCTGCTGTTCACCGTGTGCTCGGCCTCGACGAGCAAGGTCTGCAGGACTTCTTCCGACGGGTGGCGCTCATGCAGTGTGGCAGAGAGCGCTGTCTTTACAGAGCGCACCATACGCTCCCAAGCGCCGCCCATGAATGGAGCGCCCGGGGGTATGAAGCGCCAGTCGATGGTCTTCTTTGATGCTTCCTCTGCCATGGCCGAGTTGATCGCCTGGCGTAGTTCCTTGTCGGCTCCGTGGAAGTTGGTTGCGTTGTCGGACCACAGTTGCGTTGGACGTCCTCGGCGTGCGATCATGCGTCTCAGCGCCATGATGGCGGAGTCGGTGCTGAGGGAGGCGGCCATTTCCAGATGGACAGCGCGCGTGGTGAGACACGTGAATAGAGCCACGTATCGTTTCTGGTGGGTCCGTCCCACGGTGATTGTGAGTGGACCGAAGAAGTCCCACCCGGTGTAGGTGAAGCTTCGCTGATGGTGTGCGAGGCGACATGGAGGGAGGTCACCAGTCGCAGGGTGCGGTGGAGACGCCGTACGCATACGGCACCTGATGCAGCTTCTGATGACCGCCTTCACAGTGGGTCTGAGGCGTATGACCCATCGTTCTTGACGGCACTCGTTGACGGTTGCTTCGACGCCCGCGTGATGGAGCTGCTGATGAATGTGTTCAATCCACAGCCTTGTTGCACGGTGTTCGCCATGCACCACCAGTGGATTCTTCAAGTCTTCAGGTACACCGGTAGCTGCTTCTATTCGTGTTTTCAGCCGTAGTTCGTTGTCGGTGAATTCGACGGTCAGCTGATGCAACTTACTATTTTTCTGTAGTGGTCTTCCGATCTTCATATCGCCGATTTCTTCACCAAAGGAGTCTTCTTGTGATGCTCGGATGATTAAGTTCTCGGCGCGGCGTAACAAGTCAGCTGAGATCGGCCTATAGTGCCTTATTGAAGTTGCAGTGATTTTTTCTGTGTGTTTGACTGCTTGTTTCTTCTTATAAGTTCGGCGCCAATCTGAATCATCCGTAGCATTTTTCTTTGTTCGTTTATAACTCACTATTTGTTTTGGCGGTCGACATAGTTCGATAAATTGAAGTACTCGTGCCGTTGCGCGTAGATAGCGTTCCCATTTTGAAAATCGCTCGACTGTAGGTAGACTGTATACTAGGCTCGGCGACGCTTCTTTGGTTGTTACGGCGTATGTTCTTTCTTCTCCCGTGTCCTTCTGCGTACTTCTTTCTGCTTCCTGTGGCCATAATTCGGGTTCCTCGTACAAAAATTCGGGGCCACGGAACCAACGGTGAAGGCTGGTGAAGTCTGTAGGGACGTCTCTGGTAGCGTCGTCGGCGACGTTGATTTTCGTAGGTAGCCACCTCCATTCGTTCGCCGCGCTGTGTTCTTCGATTGCTGCGATGCGGTGAGCGACGAAAGGTTTGTAAGACCTTGAACCCGTGCGAATCCAAGTGAGCGATGTCCTGCTGTCAGTCCAGTAGTATGTGGCTTCGGGCTTCTGCTCGTGTTCCTTCCTTACAGCTGTTGCCATGCGTGCACCCAACACTGCTGCCTGTAGCTCGAGTCGCGGAATCGAAGTAAGCTTGAGCGGTGCGACTTTAGCTTTGGCCGTGATGAGTGTCACGTTAACGCTGTCGTCTTCAGAAACAGTGCGCCAATATAGCGCGGCGGCGTACGAGGCTTCGCTGGCATCCACGAAGACATGCAGTTGGAGTGATCTTGCCGTACTGTAGCCTGGGTAGCATCTTGGCACGGTGACGTCGCTGAGATTCTTGAGGTGTTGCATCCATCGGCTCCATGCTTCTGCCAGGTCTTGATCCAAGCATTCATCCCAGTCGGTGCCACGCCTCCAGACTTCTTGAAGTATCTGCTTGGCTCTAATGGTGATTGGCGACACCAGGCCGAGCGGGTCGAAGAGTGACATCACTATCTTCAATGCTTCTCTCTTGGTCGGCGTGTTGCTGTTCAGTACCGTTGCTGGGACGCGCACCAGGTCCAAATTGAAACCCAGCTGGTCTTCATTCGGTCGCCATATGAGACCGAGTACTCGTTCGAGCTGGCATCCATCTTCTAAGTTCACCATGGAGTCTTCCGATGCTGCTTCTCCCAGCTGTTGCAGTAGTTGGATGGAATTCGAAGACCATTTCTTGAGTTCGAAGTGTGCGTGTTGATGGATTCTTCGAACTTCTCGGGCGATGTGAACGGCGTCTTCGATGTTTCTGAAACTATCTAGGTAGTCGTCGACGTAATGATTCTTCTTGATGGCTTCTACGGCGTGTGGGCTTTCTTCTATGAACTTCTCAGCGTTGATGTTCTTCACGTAGATTGCAGTCGCAGGCGAGCTTGACGCGCCGAAAATCACGGATTTCATTCTATATTCTTCTGGCGGTTTGCTGTCACGTCGATTTCCACGCCACAAATAACGCAATGCATCTCTATCTTGTTCGCGCAGTTCTATTTGCATAAACATTTCCGCTATATCTGCAGTTACGGCGATCGGATATTGACGGAAACGCATCAGTACACTCGGCAGCGGCTGCAGTAAGTCAGGACCGATGAGTAGTTGATCGTTGAGTGAAGTCCCATTAGTCTTGGCTGCGGCATCATGCACTATTCTCATTTTCTCGGGTTTCTTCGGGTTGAAGACAGGAAAGTGCGGTAGGTACCAACTTCTATTAGCGTTTGTTCTTGTAGGCGGCGCAAGTTCGGCGTAGCCCTTTGCTACGAGTGCCTCCATTTGTTCGCAGTACCTCTTCCTGAACTCTGTGTCACGATCTAATCTTTTCTCAACTGTGTGAAGCCTCCTTAGAGTATTTTCGTAATTATCTGGCATCTTGATTTCTTCACTCTTCCATAATAAGGCGGTCTGGTACTTTCCCTCCGAAGTCCTCTTAGTGTGTTCTTGCAAAATACGAAGTGCCTTTTCCCCTGGGTCGCTGTTTGGTCTTCTTGGATCGATGTAGAGGTTGTCAGCTGTTATGAAGTTCTTCACTACTCGGTCCATGTCTTCATCAGCTGAGTGGTTGATGAAGTTGACTCGATGTCCCAAGGTTCGAGTGTGGCTGCCGTGTAACACCCATCCTAGTTGTGTACGCGATGCAACTGGCTGATTTCTTCTACCTATTCGGGATTCTGTAGACAGCAGAAGGTGCCAGTTATCCTGGCCGATGAGGATCTTTGGCTTCATGATGCCATGCTGTAGCTGATGAGAGATGTCCCGTAGATGTTCGCACCCAGTGATTGCTTCTTGAGGTATCTTCTGAGCTGCCAAGTCCAAGTTCTTCATGGTGCGCGCCTCTATCTGTAGCTTGTTTGCTCCATGTCCTCTTGCGTTGAAGGTTACACGATGAGACTTCTTGTAGGTGGCGGTGTCTCCATCGAAGGTCGAGATGTGCAGCGTTTCCTCCGGGCCGTTGGCTCCTATTTGTTGAGCTAGTTCTTCATCTATAAGGGTGATGGTGGAACCATCATCCAGTAGTGCGAAGGTGTCCGCTTCTCCCGCCGGTCCGGAGATGTGCACCGGTGCAATCTTCAAATACGAGGCTGGTTGCGGCGCCCATGCTGAGTTGATCTTCTCTTCGACTTCGGTCTTCAGGTCTTCCTTCTGTGAATGAAGCATTCGGTGGTGGTAGTGCTTGCAGTCGTTTACTTCGCATCTCTTGGGACGGCAGCTATGTGTACTTTTCCTATATCGCAAACATCGGAAGCAAAGTCGGTGTTTCTTCGCCATATCCCAACGGTCGTGCACTGTTGCGTTCTTGAATTTGTAGCAGTCAGCTGTGGCGTGTCCTTGGCGATCACACAGGTTACATTTCGGCTGCCACTGTTGATTCTGCATATTGTTTACTCGATAACGACGGCGAGTTTCATAACTGTCTGTTGATCCTCCTATGTTCTCTGGCGGTGCATACGGGCTGCATATTTCCGCTTCTCTTCTTATGAAACGGCTAAACTTCAACAGGTCGGGCTCTTCTCTCGGTTGGGTGGCTGCATATTCATACCACTGCCTCTTCATTGTTGGAGTCAATTTCTCAACTATATTCTTCGAGACTTCGGGGTTGTACAGATAATACACACAGTTGAGGGCTTGCATTGTTGCAACGATGTTTTCGACTTTCGTTGCGAAAGTGCAGATATCTCGTGGTGAGTCGGTGAGGCGTGGCAATGCTCGTAGTCGATCCATTTCTGCCATTGCTATTGAGTCTGGCCTCCCGAATCTTGTTTCTAACGTCTTCATAATGCAGTTTGCGTCTGCGTTCGCTATAAATAATCCTTGTACGGCTTCTTTTGCAGCTCCCTTTAAACTTCTTCGTAGTCTCGACAAGTTGTCCGTTGTTGAATATTGATGGGCCGACTCGTAGTACGCTGCTTTGAACGTCAAGTAATCTTGATACGCTCCATTGAAGTTCGGTAGTTCGTGCGTTCTTGATCCTGTGTGTCGGGCTGATAGGACGGCTTGTGAGATGGCTGCTGTTAGTTCTTGCAACTCGGTTCGCCGTTCTTGTTCTTGAGTAGGCGCGGTTGCATGCGGCGTGAAGCTGTTCGGCTGCCAAGAAGCTGCTGTGCTTGCTTGCGGCTGTGACGTCGCTGCGATGTTCACTGGTGACGCAGCGTTGTAGTTCGGATGCCAGGGCGCTGCGATGGCTGCTGGCTGTGACGGCTGCGTCATGTTCGTTGGTGGCAAGGCGGACGACGGAGCGTAGAAGTTCAAGTGCCAGGGAGCTGCAAAGGCTGCTGGCTGGAGTTGCTGCGTCGTCGCAAAGTTCGGTGCCACATTGACAGGCGGTGCGCTGGAGATCGGTGGCCACGGAGCGGCTGTGTCCGTTGGCCTGTAGGGCTGCATCGCTGTCTGGTTCGGTGTAGGTGCAGGCGTAGATCTTCCTGCTGGCGGCGGAGGAGGCGGCATCAGTATTGCGGCGTGTTCGTTCACGGAGAGACGCGGAGCCGACGGGAGTGCGGCGGTGACTCCCGCCGGTGTTGGCGCTGGGGTGCTCCAGGATGCGTTAGTGATCACTGGAGCCGGTTCAATAGTCGCCTCTGGTTCTGGTTCATGCTGTCCCTCTGTGATGGCAAGGTGGCTGGACTGTAGCCACGTGCGGACGCGTTTTTCTCCTCCCTCGCTGTCGACTGCAGATGCTGCGTCTTCTTCATCACTTGATTGTGCTTCTATTTCTGCTATACGAGCTTTGGCGAGTTCCAGCTTCGCTTTGGCGAGTTCATGAAGGGCTTCGGCAAGACGACGGGTTTTCGCAGACTTATGGCTTGAGCTCTTGACACGCGACGGCACGGCTGAAGGCGCACGGAAGTGATGACCGGTGGCAGCAGGCGGCGCGGTGGGCTGCTCTGGACGCGGCGCGAAAGGTTCGGTGGCAGCCTGCGGAACGGCAGGTTGCTCAAGACGCGGCGCGTGTGAATCCAGGGCGGCCTGTTGCATGACTGGCCGCACGGCGCTGGACTCGTTGGCTGTGGCAGCCCGTGGCGATGATGTCTGCTTGGTCGTGGCGGATGTGGCGCCGGTGACTGTAGACTCCGTCGCGGTGGTGGCTTCAGACGACGTAGTCTTGTCTGCAGATGACCCTGTAGCCGTTGTTCCCGATGGTGTGGATCCTCGTGGTTTTCCACCATGCTGTGACCTGGTAACAGGCATCTTGGAAATCACTCGATGATCTCTCCCCAAAAGATCCGGCTCGAAGGACCACTCGATGTGCGAGATGCTGGGATTGTTGGAGAGAGTGTGATCGAGTAAAAATCCGATGCCAAATCACTAGGTACACAGCGTGGATTTATTTGCCACAAGTCTTCTTACAGAGTAACTATTTTCTACTCAGGAGCGCTTCAGTGTTTTCTTTCTTCTATTTTCTTATTCAGGAGCGCTTGAGTATTTTTCTTGTTTGCCCGTCGTCTTCAACTGGAGCTGGAACTGGAACTGACGAACGTAGGACATGCTCCGATTAATAAAATGAAATTAAAAGTAGGTCAATCTATAAGGTCGCGAAAAGGGTTGACCAATCAGAGCGATTGAATTATTTATAATCGACTCTATCTCTATCTCTTTCTAAAATTTGCTATCTCTTTCTATCGGCATGTCCTGACATTCGAAAGTTTTACAAATATTGTACAATCTATTTTTCTATAACGAGGGCTTATATAACTAACTTATTATAACAAGAATTATCTAAATACGATCATTATTTACAAAGTTATAAGCATTTTAGTGCAAAGTGCTTACGTCGCGGTAACGCCTCTTCAGGGCACCCTAGCGGGATATTGAAAAACGTCAATTTCTATCCTTTATTGGTTTAAAACTTACAATCTAATGTTAAACACATAAAATATACATTATCATCTATTAACCAAAACAATAATTACACTTAAGGATCTATTACAAGCAAAGTTATACGACTTTCAAATTTTCATAATAAAAAGTGATTCTTACTATTTCTTACGAACTATCTTATAACTTTATAAACTTATAACTACGTATAACCGTTATCTATACATAATATCTATTAGTAATCGTTGTCCTGCACAGAAACAATCAGTCTGCCCGGTTAAGGGTGGCAGCGTTTTCGCCTAAATAGTTTGTCACGACGAAGCTGTACTGGGGTGAATAACAATAAGACCCTTTTGTTCCGGTTCGCTTCGGATGTATTCAATCTGCTCAAGACATAATCAAGACGGTGTAGGGGTATCCCAGCGGCGACACAATTTTTGCTATGTATAAAATACTGCTTTTTAGGTCACTATTGCAAAAGATTAACAAAGCAACAAAGAAGAACAATGGCATATCAGAAACAAATGATTTTAATTATTTTTTGTTATACAAAAGTAATGACAATATTTCCGCACATGTTTGAGAAAATATATTTATTAAACACTATTTGTTATTTTCGATATATTAGGCAAAGTGACTTCAAAAGCATTGTCTACCGCTTTAATTTTTGGGGTATTAATAAAATGTAATGACTGGTGTCATATATTATTGGTACCTATATAACAGGTACATTCTTATAGAAACTTGGATGAAAATCTAAATTTTTTGGTTTGCCTTTTTTGGTAAATACGGCGGCATTCATTTTTAAAACTGTTTCAATAATTAACAGTCATCGAACGCCAACCGCAAGCATCGATTTTGGAATGATTGGCATCAGCCGAGAGTAATCCAAATGGGTAGCTTAAATACTCATTTGATATTCACATTTGCTCCGAAACGACCGCTTCGTTGCGACGCAAATTGCTACTAATTTGTCCATATTCATCGCATTCTAGGGATGTACGGGTAATCGATCAAAATTATTTGGGCTGCAGTGCAAATGGCATCGTTTCAGATATAACATAATGATGTGATAACGAATTATTGCTACCGTATAATTGATATTAATGCTTGAATATTAGAGGTTCAAATTTATATCAGTATTTTTTATTAAATTATTCTCAGATACACATCAGACAAGCATACATAGCAACATACGGTCTTTAAAGCGGTATTGCCTGTTGTAATACAAGAAGCATGGCCTGCGCGTTGACGCGCCTACTGCTGATGCAGTATCTCCTCTATCGGTACCTCCTCGGTTATTTAGCTCCGATCTTCTGTGAGGTGGTATTTCCTCAGTCGGACTTGACATGCCCTACGTCTCTTTCGACATCGTTTTCTGGATGGCAGGGCGTAGGAATAGAGTTACCTATTCCTTCTTGTGTGAAGTGCGCTACTTGCAGGTACGATTGGCTTAGGCTCTAAAGATGGTGGTGAGTATTTTCACCCCAATTATTAATTTTATTATATGCAGTTTGACTGGCGACATATTAGGTATATCTCTAATTTCGAATTTTTAGAGCAGGTTTGTTCGCTAAGCATACATACTGAAGTATAAATAATGAAGATTAGATGCTCAATTTTAACATATAATTGAGCATCTAATCTTCATTATTAACAGCTGTCTTTAAACGATTCGCTTTGTTTACATCCACAGAAAAATATATCGCGCACTCCTGCATAGATATCAAAATGAGTTTACGTTTTATACCTGTATTTTTTTAAAATAAATAATGAAAATCTAAATAATTATCATTACATGCTACTCTTAATTTTATAAATCAACAGAATATTTGATCCGAGGTCAGGTAAAAATCTCCTGCCTGATCGCTTGGTCTAAAACTGGCAGAAAATGTTTTAATACTTTCCATATTAAATAAACCAAGTACTATGCTCTATCGTAACTTAAATATTTTTCAATACCTCAGTTTATCACATACAACAATTTGGGTTTGAATATGCAGAAATAGGGGTTCTACTGCCGTAGATCACTGTTGATAGATCGGCCAGACTCTTGATTTACTTATCAACATTTTCGGCTTTTGTGTTCAGCTAAATAAACATGAATACAGATTGTAGGTAAACACCTACAATCTGTATTCAAGTCTCATTGCTTTGTTCCAGTTTCAGATTTTCCATACCGTCTATCGATAAAACCATTCCAGCCAACTGTTGATCTAAGTTGTGATTTTACATAGAACAACTTACCAAACACAAGTTTATTTTCCTTTCTTGCCTCCTTAAAAAGTAGGTAGCTAAAAGAAGGAAAAACAAAAATTAGGGTTATACGTTGAACGGCGCTACAACTGTGTTCAAAGTTTACCATGGCATCAGAGATCGCTAAACAAAGCTGCAAGTAGTTCGGATTGGCGTCGCACCTGCAGCCGTCGCGGCGAGATGCTCTCGGCATCGGCAGGTAGATAGATGCATTTTGGCCCACATCTCTGCTGACCCACATTTGTAGGACTGTTGGCTCGCTCTCCAGTCCAGTGTCATCGAACGCTCTCTTATTCGCAATATTTATTGATGTATGCACGTTTTCAATGGAAATAGGCTTTTATTAATTCTCTGACGCTCGACGTGTACATTATTTAGCAAGCTAATCGTATGATATCGTCGTGAATATTTCAACAACTGTCCATTATCATTAGCCCAATAGTTGGCAAATATAGCAAAGAATATCAAATAGGAATTATAGGTATGCCACTTTTGCTGAAATTTGACTGTCTGTCTCATATTATAATAACGGGAAACTTCACGTAGAATACTATTAATTTATCTATACCTGTAAAAGAGAAAGTATGTATGTATGTTCCGTATAGACTCCGAAACGGCTGGACCGATTTCAACGAAATTTTAAGACAATCTTTAGATTGACCCAGCGGATAATCCTGCACCCCTGGACTACGCGGGCGAAGCCGTGGGTAACAACTAGTAATGAATAAATAATTAGTCCGAAAAAATTACACAAAGCTATGTAGTCCGAAACGGTACTATCGGAGCTAGACAACATGAACATAACTGGCAAAGTTGGAAAACTTGGTCTTGAACTTGAATGTAACATCGCAATTCTTTTCTCTAATGAGAATAAGTCATGGTGAGCCTCATAGACCTCAGAGTAGACACAAAATTATTTTGAGGAGCGCTTCCTTCAGTGAATGATCAACCCTTAGTTGAACAGCGTCACAGTATTAAACAAATGAGGGTTGGTGGAAGAAAGCGTGTAAAAGCGGAGCCTCAGTAAATCACGTATACGTAGCAGCCTGAAGGAGTACGCTCTAATTAAGCACCCTTGATTGAGAGGAGACCCGTATCCTAGTAGTGGGATGAATAGGGGTTGAAATGGAAGTGTTTTTATGGACCCATGATCTCATAAGAGCGGTTGGAAGTAGCTGGATAATGAAAGCATCTGGTTTCCGTATTGCAATAGGTTAAACGCTTAGATATGATTTATATCCATTTCTGGATAGATATAGACTGTTGATGATGTAGAATTAATCAACACGGACACGATTAATTGAAGACGTTTTATTATATTCACCAGTCACCTATAGGTACATTCGTCTTTGCTCGGTTTGCGAGTGAACCTGGAAAGCTGCAGTCCGCTATGAATGGCGCTGTATTATCAAAATGATCACTCATCGCGATTCATAATGATGACCACGACCACTCTGGTAAGGGTGTACCGTCTAGGAAGAAGAATACGTTCATCTTATACCGAGTCGCTTAATTTATTATATAATAACCCTTTCAGAATGTTATGTTTATTTTCGCAAGACAAACAGTTTACAAATTTTAATAACATCTTTATTGACAATAATACCCTTATAATGGTAGGAAAACATTTTGTTTAGTAACTTATATAACCCCAAATTGCCAGTTATTTTGAAATTTATGGTGTAAATATTAGCAGGAACAGTATCTCACAACAATCGTTATGTATTTTCACGCAACGTTCCAAAACTTGTTAATTAAAACTCATTAAAAGCTTAATTTCAACATTGTTGGTAATTAAGAAGATTCACGATCTGCGAACCCTATTATCTTCGCAAAGTACTTTTACGAATTATTAAGATAGAAAGCAACAATATTAAAATGGCTTTGCGAAATTGCTCCAGCCCCGTTGTGGCACTTATTTCGTTATTATTATATCTAGTGTTATCTCATTACCGACTACAGCCTTTAATGGCAACGAAGCTTTACCGAATGTTTTAATTTTACATATTTTATATTTATTTTTATAGTTTGCTGTAAGCCTTGCATCCTTTTCTTATTGCGCTTTGGTTGTACATTTATTGAAATTGGTTTTAGAAATTTTATTAGTCAAGAGTTTAGTATCATTCTTCATAAGGCCCTCGTAGCCTCGAAAATAGCGTCACTTTGAATAAAGAAGACCAAATATTGTTTTCTAAAATAATATCTTATCATTTATAATGAATATCAAATTACAGTAATATTAACAAGAGTAGGTACTATTAATAAGTAATAGTAATTGCATGTCATTTTTATTGTAAAACTTTTTCCCCCGTTTAAGTAAGATGCTATTTCGTAAAAAATCATGTCAATCCATTGGTGACTTTCTTGATACATTCGACGTGAAAGAAAAAAAAAAAAAAACAAACACATTTTCACATTATTTTAATGAAATTTTATTTATTTTTGCACGCCAAAGCAGCTTAGTAACTTTCCTATTACTCGTAATTGTATTAGAAATAAGTTCCATTAATCGCAGAATAAAAGAAAAGCTCCCTTTTAGAGAATAGAATTTGTTGTTGGGATGGAAGTGACTCACCACGATCTTTAGAGCCAAAGCCTGCACCTGATGCACCCTGCCGATTAGGGAAACAGAGAAGGTACGTAATTGTAAGCTGCTCGGCTGGGGAAAATACTTCTACCTCACAGAATACCGCAGCTAAATAACAATTCCCTTGAGGTTGTTGTGTTCCTGCGAGTGTAGAGGTCACTAGAAAGGAAGGAGTTGCTGCGTTGGCAGCGGGGGTAGCGGCACGCATATTTCAAATTGCGAGTAACCGTATCACATCAGGCGGGCCGTATGCGGCCTTGCCACCGACGTCGTATAAAAAAAAAGGTATGTTCATTAGATGTCGATATTCCATATTTCTCTTTGATCCTGCGTCGCGTTTATTAAAATTAAAACGTAAAAAGTAATGGATTTTCATGCCCCGTCGCTGTCACTTTCCATTTTTACACATCTGATTTTCAGACATGTAATGAACGAATTTTGAGGGAGAATAATGGACGACTGTCTCTCGTATTCTTGGGGTAGTAACGTAAACGTAAAGAATAGTATAAAGAAAACTAGCTGACCCGGCAAACGTTGTTTTGCTATTAAATCGCTATTAAAAAATAGGGGTTGCGCAGATGGGTGAAAATTTAGGGTTGTGTGTATTTTTCAATGCTAAATCATAACAAAATAAAAAATAAAAATTGACAATAAAATAAAATAAAAAATACTCACCCTTATCATTTAGGGGTATGAAAAATTGATATTGGCCGATTCTCAGACCTACCCGATATGCACATATCATAAAAATCGGTCCAGCCGTGTCGTAACAAACAACAAGGAGTTTGGTAACAAAACCGCGACATGAGAATTTTATTAAAAATTAAAAATGAGCAATCATTATAGCAAAGTGTAATTTCATGTGCTGATATAATACTACACGTTAGAACGTTTGTATCTCCCTATTTACCGATTCTCGATTTCCAGAGAATGAAATATGTTTTTCACTACTTTCTAGCTATGCTTAGAACGCATTTTTTTTTTGTTTTTTTTTTTTATACTACGTCGGGTGGCAGACAAGCATACGGTCCGCCTGATGTGAAGCGGTTACCGTAGCCATATTAACGCTCGCAACATAAAATATCGCTCGCGCGCCGCCACCCCCGCTGCCATCGCAGCATCTCCTTCCTTTCTGGTGACCTCACTCACTCGCAGGAACACAACAACCCTCAAGGGAATTGTTATTTGGCTGCGGTATTCTGTGAGGTGGAGGTACATTCCCCAGTCGGGTAGCTTACAATTACGCTCCCTACCTCTCTTTTCGCCAGAGCTTCGTTTGTAAGTCAGCAGGGTGCAAGGCGTGCAGGTGAAGTTGGCTTTGGTTCAAAGATCATGATGAACGACTTACTCCCCAAAAAAAAATATTGCATAAATTTCTTGAATAATATCGTATATAATACGAACTTAATAAAGTAATTCCACGATGTTAAGTGTAGAGTGCCTTAGTGTTTAATTAAGCGTATTGATGTGCGTGCTCTGATCCGCCGACAGCAGACTGCGGCGACACGCCGGCGACACACGATGCGACCCTTTCATGCCCGGGCCTTGTCGCCCTGTCGCCCTGTCTCACACCAAGGGTTATTCCAGAATTCCAGATATAAACCATATTTTATTAACAAGTGATCTCGTCGTGTAGTATAATTGCCGACTATGCTCGGCCGAATGGTTAGCAATCGCCACTTTGACTCCGAGGTTGCGGGTTCGATCCCCACACAAGACAAATATTTGTATGCATGACCATGTCTGTTTGTCTTGGTCTGGGTATTTTCTATGTATTATATGTATGTATTTACAAAAAAAATGTATTTAGGTATAATATCAGTTATCTAGTAGCCATAGTACAAAAAAAGTGTAATTTGTTCAGAAATATTTATTACTAGCTGCCCGCTCCGGCTTCGCACGGGTAGAAAGTGGTGTTTTATTTTCCTCGCAATTTTTACGTCTTTTCTCTCCATAAGAACCTTGTTTATACCTTAACGAAAATATTAAAATAAAAATTAGCACAATTGACCGAGCCATTTTTTAGTTTATTCATTGGTTTATTTTTTTTAAGTTAATTTCATTTTTAGTGAATATTTTTCTATATCTTTGATTTTTTGAATTTGCAGTCGATCGATTGTCACGCCGCCGCGCCGCACGGTGGGTTAGGTTAAGGGCGGAAAAAAGTCATATATTTAAGCAGTCCTCATTACGGAACTTCATATTTTTATCATAAACTAGACGCCTATCAAAACGTGTTACAACATGGTCAAAACTCATACCTGTTGTAACTTGTACAAGAAGTTACAATAAAATAAATGAGTTTTTGGTTAGCGAATTTTAGTGCTATTTAATTTAAAAGTGATGTTTTCAAAACTCGTGGAATTTTGAACCCACCCTGATACTTATTATAGGTTTTTATACCTTCGGCAATATAAAACCAGTACATATTGTAATACCTTTTTTGTTCTATTTTAATATTAAAAGATATTATTAATATTTTGATGATTTTCTTCTACTTTGTCTGTAATAATAGGTCCACAACTTTCTGTCTCTCCACTCCTCTCCGGTATTTTTCACATATTATTATAGAGATAACCATAACAAATAAATACATACCAGATTCAGCTGCCACCAGCTGCCTCCTGAGGTTTAAACCATCATTAACTAACCTAAAGTAAGAATAGAAAAAAGTCTTCTATAGAATGTAAGCTATAAAATAATTGTCTTATGTGATGATTATTATAGAAATTTGATAAAAATAATTATTTCTGCGTTTTATACATGTAAATCTCGCTAATATTATAAATGTGAAAATGCGAAAGTTTGTGTGTATGTGTGTACGTGTGTTAGATATCTCTTCATACCTAAACGGCTGGACGGATTTGGATGAAATTTGGTAAGTAGACAGATTAGAACCAGCATTAACACATAGGTTAATTTTATTCTAAAAATATTTAGGGTTCCCTAGTTAAATCTGAAAAACCGAAACCATCGTGGGTGGAGTCGCAGGAAGAAGCTAGTATTCATAATTATACCTTATTTAAGGTAATTAGGAAAATAATTTTTTTCAGAGTATTTTTTTGCCGCACTCTATTTTGTACTTTTTATATTAATTATAATTGTGTGCATGTATATATAATATAACAAAATTACAGATTATTTTTATTATACTCAGATTTTATTTATACTTAATGTTTTTTTTTATATTTAGGTATATTTTAGTTGTATAATTCATTTGGAAAGTAGGTTTAACATTGTTTACGTTGTTTTAATGTTAAATAATATTTATTTTAATTTTTCGTTGTTTAGTTTTTAGTCTATAGTCAAAATTGAAAATATATATATATTATTGATAATGCGCAATCAAAAAATAAAAAATAGAACAGGAAATTAAAAATAAATCCTAATGGAACCTATTGAACTAGTTTTATTACATAGAAATCTTTGTGTAAGTACCTGGTATAGGTTGCCTTATCATTTATACTACAAGAATATTCAACTAAATACAAAAAAAATACATAAAATACACATGGGATTAAATTTCTTATCAATAAATAATATTTTCCGCACGCCCATACAAAGCCTCCCACTGTGCGCCTCACACTGGTCCCGAAAAGACCAAAAGCGCACTTAGGGATTTTAGCCGCTTTTTAACTGTCATAATGTAATTCATCAATAATATAATACTAAGACTGTATGGCACACAAAGGTTTAGTGTTTTCTTCTGTTTTGCATGGAATGTGAATTACTGGGACAAATCCTAAAAACTGGTTTCACTTGGGATACCTCGTTTTTATAGTACTTTATCGACGAACATTTGCAGAATCTATCCTAACCCAATCCCATGTCGTCCCGTAAAATAGTGCCATATCCCATGTCGTCCCCGTTTTCAAGATATGTGACGATGAAATAGTTGTAACAAATATTTGTAACGTTTAATTCATATAAAGCACAAATTTACTTACAAAGAAAAAAAATATATAAAAAAAGAACAAAAGGAACACGTTTAGGTACTTTTCTTTACCAAGCTCTATCAAAAAAGGAATGTGTAGACACAAACAACCAAGGTTTACTTTATTTAAATTGAAAATGAGATTCTAAAAGTGCTCAAGAGCGAGAAAATAGGGATAGAAAAATGAGAATTTTACACTAACATGGCCAGAACAGTCGATAGACTGAATTTCGTCCTTTCAATCTGTAATCTCTTGTTTAAATTACTTATCAAGCGGAAACATTTTACCCCAAAAGGTACTTACCTACCTTTTGGGGTAAAATGTCTTTCTTCTGAATCAGTGTTGACCTGAAACGAAAAATGAAAATTCTTGCAGGCAAGTTATTCTACGCTACTTTGCGTACTGGCTGAAGCCACCAGTTAGTTCATGCAAACTACTACCGGCTGGCACCCACCCACTAACCTAGTTGTTAGTAAGTTGTTCATGTAACGATCAACATCTACAGATCGCCTGATGATGCCTCGCATAGAGGCGAAACACGTATGGCACGTATGGCAGAGACGGCCACTGTAGTCGGAGCGACATTTCTTCTGTTTCAGATATTGGAGCGTTGCAGAGACGACCACAGCAGCTAGAGCAAAGACAACCAAAGCAGCCACGGCAGCCACATGCATCTACTAACTGTAGTGGGCGAGTGTCGACCGACAGTAGTTTACATGAACAATTTTTGTGGTGGAAGCACACAAAACAGTGTAGATGAAATTGTCTGAAAAACTGACTACCGCAAAATAATACAAGAATCAATAAATTATATAACGACAGAAAGTTATTGCCATTTTAATTGTTTGAATTTGTAGTACAATACAAACTCAAGTTCTATATAAAATACCAATTTTGCTTATATTATTCTGTAAAAGTTCTACCGTAGCAAATCTTTAAGGATTCCATTATTTGGTATTGAAGTTCGGAATACTGAAAATGGATTATCCTCAAACATTTTCTGAGCTCGATGTACGAGTATAATGAAATAAATATGACTGGCGTAAATATTAAAAATATGGTTTCGCAGAACTCATCTTGTTTTGACAAGTTGTCTCTGCCAACATACGTACTAAGTAACGTTCTGAAGATAAACGTTCCTCTGCAGAATAGGGCCGCATTCTCGTAGGTTCGCTACTAATTACGTACATGTCACGGACACACCAGTGATTGATTGTAACGCTAATATCTGAGACAATCTCCCAACAATGGATGACATATGTGACATCGCACTCACGATATTTTCCTTTCCCTCCCTCCTTATTACGCTTCTTAGTAACTAAATTACCGAATGTGCTTAAATTGCCTTTGTTTTGTTCTTCAGAAATTGCTTTTGTTTGGCCGCAGTAAAAAATATAATATCATAAAGATTACGCGCTAGGGCCGCTCGTATTATCTTGTCTGTATTTTATGCAGCCTGTGTAGCAGAATATTTCTTCTGATTCCTGGGTATATCATTTAAGAAAAACCTTCAAATTATTTTATATCGTTATTATAAATAGGGCACGTCATCCACCCATAATCATCCCACTGTTGGGATGCGGATGCACCCTCAATCGAAGGGGTTTAGAGCGTACTTCACCACGCTGATCAACTGCGGGTTGGCGGAGGACTTGGCTTAACGACTGTCGTCTAAAGACAACAACGGGAACTGACGACTTAAAGTGCCCTCCGAAGCACGGAGGAGCCCGAGATAAATAAGCCCATCCATAGTTAGGCTACGGTCGACATTACTTACTCTATAAATAAAAAGGGAATGCTATATATAAAAGATTTTCAAGCTTCTTCCGTCATTTAATTTTGTGGAAATTAGTCATCGGTACAACCCATGTTTGTCATAGGAGCAGAAATATGTTGTATTGTTCCTTTGACATATGTAATTTGTCTGATGTCGCCTAAGAGCTCAAATGCACAACACCATGTGCTTGTACCCGACTGCGACTAATAATGTAAATAGTCGGTCGTGGTCGCAGTGACACAGTGCTTTTGAGCTCTAAGGGCTCTAAGGCATGCTAATTTTAAGCATCGGTGATTAGGGTTTTTGCTATTACAACAATGTTATGTCTTGTTGTGGTGACTTGTTGCATTTGGTTTCTGTTTTTATTTTTTTGTGTTTAAAACACTGAACTAAGTTCTGCAGAAGCTAAAGCAAGCTGCGACTGGCATCGAAATGTGACGCTACATCGAGCGGCCAAAAGTAGCTCAGTCGCAGCTAGGCATTCAAAGATAAGCGGAATACAACCTGCACACCTTTGGTGTATCATTCATTCTCAGAGTTGAGAAATTCGATTGTTGCGTTCGGTCGATACGTAAAGCGGCCAAAACTAACTGCGCCCGGCATTCTAAGGTGTGCGGGCTACAACCCGCACACCTTCGGTGTAACGTTCAGTCGCAGAGTCGAGAAATTCGATTGTTGCGTTCGGTTACTGCGTCTATCTTCCGGAAAATAGCTACGTCGTTGCTAAACATAGCATGTCTGCTAGGGCTCATTTTATTCTGGAAGAAGGCGTTTATGTCTACGTATGTTACAACCCTCAAATTTGAACTAATTCACTAAGCATAGTAATCTTTATTAAAACATAAACAATGTTAGAATGACTTTATGAATTTATGATACCACATACTTTTTTATTATACTATGATTGCATGCAACGCGTATGTAAAGCTACTGGTGTTACAGGCGTCCATAGGCTACGGTAGCTGCATTCCATCAGGCAGGCCGTATGCTTGTTTGCCACCTTGATGGTATAAAAAATCTGACAATCGGTCTATATTTTTTGAAAAAAATATTTTAGATAAGTATCTTCAATAGAAAATGTTGAAGTTTTGGGTCGTATGTAAATAAAAAAGTAATTTCTGTGACAGATTGACGGACGTGTATGACCTTATGTCTAACGGCTAAAGCTCCCTTTGGGTACTACTATGATACTATGAGGAGGTTGGCACAGTCTTTCTTCCAGTAAACTATCAGGCGAGAGGACATTTTATCCTCCTGGGTAAACCAACTGAATCAGTGATAAATCTTAACCCCTTCATCTGTACGTGCATGTACACTATATGCATACTCTTCAATTCTCTACTTGTGCGGTGCGCTGACCAACGCTCACTTGTTCCAGTACCGGGGCAACCAGGGTCTTACCGTCTGCGTCACAACAAATGCTAGTTACGATATAAATCTATGCGCTTACCTTTCGACGTGCAAGCAAGTCATTGTTACGAACCGATATTCGGGACACCAAATAGACAGACGCGCTTATGGACAGAATATCAGGCATGTTATACCAAACAAAAATTTTTGGGCCACTGCGGTACAAGTTGTACCTGTTTTTTATTTTGAAATTCATAAGTATTATTGGAATCGATGTGTTCGGTAACAACTCAATGTTTTAGGTTATACTTAAAATCCGTAGTGCACGGCAGTTGAGCTTAACTTGACTAGCCATCTCTTTAGGCTTTCAATGCCTTATTTTTGCCATATTGCTGTCTCTCACATTGCTAAGAGGAGAAGTCAAATTCCAAAAGCTTCCTACTCCTACTAATTTCTTCTGATTAAATTCGTTGTGAGTTCCAAGGCAGCCGTAGTTTTACCCCCGGGACTGCAATGGACTTCACTGTTCATTGCCTTTTTTTGGCGGTCGCCGCTGTTAATCCTGGCCACACAGGAGACACAGTGGTGAGAATGTGTGGTGGGCCCCCGTCCCGATAAAAAAAAAGCTGTACCTGTGCACGCTCCATTGTTCGAATTTAACATTTTTAGTAAATAAAGTTAAGTCCTCAATAAAAACTGCAACGTCTACGACATACATATACATGTAATCTTCTTAGGTTAACAGACTAAAAAAGTATCCGACATTTAACTTGTTGCCGTGAGATAACTTTGTAGTACATAGTCAATGTAAGAGAGATTTCGTTAATTGCTCATAGACCGAGGGACGTCGACGGCGAGCCTAAATAGTGATTTAGGTTCGCCGTCGACGTAACCTAGTGAGATTATTTTTGTCAGAACAATTTGAGTCACATTCAAGTACAGTGGAAGGATGTGAATGCGGCTTTCGATGGTTTACGTGTGCTACGTGAGCATTGGCCCCTCCACAGCGATATGCCCGTGTCTTATACATTCATAACGTATTCTGCAACGTATCGAAAGACAAATGACCGAAGTGCAACTGACAAATAGCGCATGTCGGCATAGGAAGATCTACCTAATAAAATATAGGCACGCCTACTAAATTGTATACCATTCAAAATGTATGTCGAAATTGGGAGTTAAAAATTACTTTTTACCTTTGCTGCTTGAAAAGGGGCATTTGTTTTGTTGATTACCGTGAGAAAAGGTCCGTTTTACATTACCTACTGCCGCATAATAAAAAGAGAGTATTGTTTTCAGGGATCATGAATGTATGTTGGTGAGTATTATCTAAACGCCTGAACGAAGTTTACTGAAGGTGGTGTAGTATATGTTCTTAAATTTAATTCATCTTTCATGACTAGGTTTTTAATAAAAATGACATATAAGACTGGATGTTGTATCTTTATCTCATAAAGTGAAAGAAATGGCTTGATTAGATAGAGATACAAGAAATAATCTAATCAAGCCTGCAATATCCTATACATATTACTGCCGACGGCTTCGCCCCAAACGAGTGTCTGTAGGGTATGTCTATGGGGTATAAGTATCCTATGTATCAATACAAGGGCCCTAGCGACGAAGCCGAAGCCGTATATTTTGATTCCAAAAATAGGTCTTACGTTTCAGATATTGACAAACATCTTAGCTTAGTCGGTAGAGCTTCAGGGTTGCTACCAGCTAAACTAAACAGAAGTACCATAAATCTAAATTGAAGTTTGATTTTCGCAATCAAAAAATCATACGGGAGTCGGCTTCAGCTTCAGCGGTAGGGCCCTAGATAACATTGTATATGTATGCTCAATTTCATCCAAATCCGTTCAGATATTTTTCCGTAAAAGAGTAAGCACACATCTATACATAGATCCATTATAGTGAGATTAGTATGGTATTATACGAATAGGGATTGCAATTCAGCAGCATTTTCAATCCAGCTGGATTTTTGCTGCATCAGAGCAAATCCAGCGAGGTACCAGCTGCATCTGAACTGTAAAAACTTAGATATTATTAACCTATATCCAATTGGTAATAAAGATAACAAATTGTCAGGTTAATTTACTCAGATTCGACCGAAAATCATCTGTAGTAGAAATCAAACCTAAAAGTAGGCGGTGCTGTGTAGAGAGGGAGAGTGGCACATGCCACAAAGTGATAGAATAGCAACGTTATTTGCTTCGGTTCATTTCGTTGTAACTATAAAACCTGTGGAACAAAGCGGCGACATTAAAATTTTGTGGTATTTTGGTGCAGAAAGTTACTTGTTTTCAACTAACTACGTATTTGCACCGCTGGGTCATAGTCCAAAAAAGTGCTGGTTCCAGTTATAATGCTGGATTGCGGACCCAGCATTGCAATCCCTACATATGAATAAGTCAGTTTAAAATTAGCTTTTTAACTTAGTTTACTTTCTGTCCCGTGTGTGTGTTTTATTTCCGTTCGCTCCTTGTTCCGTTCCGTTCCTTTCGTTTCTCGTGTCATGTTGATCAAACTTTGTAGTCTTCACTGCCTTTGTTCTGTTCTCACTCATCTTTGTCTCTTCTCCATTGCACCCTCCTTTTACTAGAATAATCGGCTCCATTATTCCAAACTGTTCTTCAACCTCATGTCCAAATTTGAAGCGCTCATACGAATTTGCACGCCCTTTTTTATTGTATCTATTTTCTTGTAACTATATCGAAAAACGTAGTCAAAGATTCGAGCTGAAAGGCATTGCAAACTCGTTAACTAAAACCTCTAAATTTGTGGTTTGAATTGTGCATAGATCGATTAGTCCCCCTTATTTACTTTTGGATTACTTGATTATAAATTATTTCCTTGTAGGTATATTATATATTTAGCTTATTTGTCAGTAATTTGAATAACTAGTGGTGTTCCAGTCTACCCCAATCAAATAAACAGGATGCATGTTTTGTTATTCGTATATAAATAGAACTCCTCGTCAGGCGAACCGATTACAACGTTTCTAAATTGCGCAATAAACATGACTATTTAGGTGAGTTTTAAAGAGTTTAAAGATAATAATACTTTGACTCCTAACTTAAAGACTTATTACTACTTATGTTTGGATTCCATTTCTTTTGTACTATTTTAGGTAGAACATTTTATGTTCAGTGCCCCTACTTTTTAACGCGGTGACCAGGGGGCCTACCGTCTAAGCTGAAGTCGATTCCCATCGGATTTCGGTTAAAGCTTATTAGCTTAGCCGGTAGGGACGGAGACGCTCTACCGATTAAACTGAAGATGTTTATCACAAATTTAAACAGAACTAGGATTTTCGTAATCAAACATCCAGATGGGAATCGGCTTCAGCTAAGGATGTAGGCTCTCAGAAAGAACAATGGTTCTGCGGCCCTATCGATTATCGTTAGATTCATTCGATCATTGATGTTGGACATTTTTCTCACTCAGTATACATCTACTGGTTAACAAGAAGACTATTAGCACTATAATTTGTATACATAAGTTAGATTTGTGTATTACATTATGTTTATATTATAAAACAATCTGAATCGTCTGCCAGTTAGGTGGATGAACCCTTAGTTTCTAATTAAACCAAAACCATTTAGTCCAGATACACTTAGGTCATTTTTATTGAATGTATCTCCTAAAGGTTTCCCAGTCCGAGTTGGCACAATCAAACCCGTCAATTATCATTTATTTACAGCTCAGTAATGTGCTATATATGTGACCACGATCACTCTGCCAAGAGTGCACGACTAAGAAGAAGCATCCATCCACACCCGCTGCATCGCCCGTATGGTCATTATTTTGATGTTTTTCTAAAACGGAAAGTAGCATATGTCACTCTCCGGATCTTAAACAATCTAGTGAATGAAGGACCAATACACAAACACATTTTCACTATTATAATATTAGTATGGAGCGTACTCCACTACGAACAATATATACTATATACGATAGTTCTTAGTGCAGGAATTCAGTTTGACTTTATCAACTCGGTGTTGTAGGCACAGCACTATTAAATTTTAGCTGTCCGGGGTAGTTGAACCGCAGTCGGCGGTTTGACGTATTATCGTCGCACAGCACCACTTAGTGCTGCCTCTGTGTGTTGGCACGCGAACCGTCGTCGGTGCCCGTCAGTCGCCCGTCACCCCTACTGCGCCTCTATCCAAATTATAAATTCCCAACTCTTAGTACATCCCTGACAGTATTGTACCGCAAGCTAGCCATTGCAGTAATTACTTTTATAGCTGTATATCGTCGACTTAGATAATAAACTTACTAAATCCATTTTAAGTTTCAGTGGACTGAAACCACTGAGTCGCTTAGGTACGTATGGGTGTAAATTTGATTTATTAGCTACTACAGCGCCTTTTACAAAACATAGTAACCATCATGATTAAAACGACAAATTAAAAAAGCAATGCCACCCGTTCTTCCATTCAATCCAGATCCTATGCCACATAATTTCTAATTCGTAACACCATAACAGATAACATTAATCAGAATTAATAGTCAGTATTAGGATAAACAGACTGACGAGACTATTTGACATAATTTATGAATGTATGAACAGTCAAGCCGCAAATCTGAGTTAAGAAACTTGAAATTTGGAATGGTGGTTTTAGAGAAGTATCACGAGTTTTTTACTAGCTATATAAACTCAATATTTTATATACTAGTCGTCATACAAATTGTTGATTTAATGCATACAAAACATGTACGTGTGACGTCATATGAGTAATCTTTTACCCACTTTTACCTTTTTGTATGGAACGTCGTTGGGAAAACATCAGGACAGACCAAAATTTTGATTTCCAAGATAATCGAACTAAATATTTCACTTATAAATTATATTACTGTGTATCCTTATATCTATAACAAACGAAAAAAAAATGTGCCTATAGCCTATATACTTAGCCTAAAGTAGTTATAATAAATCTTCACTGCGTCTGGCTTAATAAAGTATTTATAAAGTCACGTTCGTTAACCGTCAGATCGAGGCATTTTTACAACATGCATACAAAGGAATATAAAAGGTAGATATAAAGCTAAGGATACAAGCAGGGAATCTGGAGGATCCACCAGGCGCGCGTGCTTCTACAATATTCATGAGGCGGGCGGCCGCTATCGACTGAAGGCCAGCCTGGAGCTCGCGAACACTACCTCACATTCGGACCCGTTCCATCAATATAACGAGTCGCTGACCTGAATTGTTTAGTAACCACCTTTGCACATATTATTATACAATGAAAAGAGGAAAAAACATTATTTAAGAGAGTTGAGCTACAGCGGGCAACATTATTTCTCGCTCAGGAGTTTTATGGCCTAAGCTGTAGAGGATGTGTCCGTTACGGCAGCGTACACATGCCTGAATTTCACGTTTGTTATTATGTCATGTAGTATTTATATTCTGTTTATATATACTGCCTAATTATAATAAAAAAATGTGCCTTCTAAGTTTAATTTATTTGTTCATAGAACTTTAGATCATTCTTTTACGACGTTCAAGTCAGTATTAAAATAAAATATTTATTCAGGAAGAGGCTGAATTTCACACCGGATTAATTTAAATAGCATTTATAGAAAGGAAAGATCTCTTTATATACGAACTAAAATGGGTACTCAATTTGGTTCAAAACGGCTGGCAAAACAGAGTAGCTCTGGGTGTTTTTATCAAGTCATGTTTAACTTAATCTTTGTTCCCTTCTGAGCAATCATGATGAAATTTTGCATAGCACGAGCAGTATTTACGCAAATTTTTTCTTGTCAATTGTGTTACTTTAATATAAGCCATTATCAAGTGCGGCACTGTGTACGCTAGGTTGATCGTTATGCTAGCATACACAGTGACTATTGTCTGTATTTTTAAAATTAGAGAGACGCTATATTATTATTGCACTAATTAGGCAGAATTTATTGGTATTCGGGCAAATGTACATTGCCGTAACGGACACGTAGAGGATTCAAATCGGATTTAAGGTTACCGGATTTATATCGATAAGATAAGATAAAAAATACTTTTCTATAGTTGGGATGTTGACTGTATGAAAAGTGTTGATTGAGTAGGCAAAAAAAAAGTGACATCATATGTTCATATAGAGTACAATTTTTATATAAAATCGATGTTTTAATAGGTAATAAAAAGTAACCAATTCGACCTAGGTGTGACCGTTCCTATCAATTTATCAGGCAAGAACAATCAGGAAATGTGTTGGGAGACAAGCGACAATACCTGTTACTGAAACATCTGTTACAATAACTGTTTAAATGGCGCGTGGTGTCGCAGTGAGACAAAAGGTTGGGGTCTTCAACTGAACCGGTAGAGACTGTGGAGCTATGCTATTAGCTAAACTTATCTACTAGTTCTTTAAGGTTTTTCTACTAGTTTTTTGTATAAGAAGTATACCTAACAGAATACTGCAGGCAAATTATTATTATTCCCTTGAGGGTTGTAGTATTCCTGCGAGTAAGTGAGGTCACCAGGAAAGAGTTGCTGCGTCGGCAGCGGGGGTGGCGCTGCACGGGCGATACAACTACGGTAACGGCTTCACGTCAGGTAGGCCTTATGCTTGTTTACTACCCGACGTAATATATAAAAAAATTAAGATACTTATATACAATAATCTTAAGATCATAAAATAACTATATCGTATCGTATTGTGTGAATGGACTAAAGTTTATTAACTTACTGAATGTCAAACATGGTTTGTTCGCTAATTTTCTATGAATATTTATCACATGTGTCACTTTTTATAATCTTAAATTTATATATCACCGTTGCTATTATTTTGTTATTACTATTGTAGTGGCTTTGAAATTTTAGTTCTAACTTTAAATGAGCAATTGTTGTTTAATATATTTAGCACCTTAGAAACGGCTCAAATAATTTCGATTGAAATTTGACTTTTTCCAGGCAATTTGATTTATACTAACTACCCCACGAGTTTCCGGCAAGTTCATACTACCCACTACCTTTAGTAGATGCACGCCACTGTCGCCGCTGCCATGTCTGTGTGGACATCTCTGTCCCAGCCGCTGCTGTCGCCTACTATCTTGAAAAAAAATAATCGCATATAATCGCCACCGATGTTGTTCTGGCTTTTTAAACGCAGGCTCAAGTAATAGTACTACGTACAGTATTTACACCACTCCCTGCGTTCTTTTGTGTCGACCTCACCTCCTCTCTGAGATGAATCTAGAACAGTGTGACGCCACAGTATAAGTAATAGTACTACGTACAGTATGGCCCCTCTGAGACAAATCTGGAACCATTTGCATGGCGCCGCACGCACACACCCTCATTCACGCTCTGCACAGACATCATTGTTTATGTAGTAGTAACCGACACGATATTTATATGGAGTGGCCGGGGTGTGGTGACGCCGCACGCAAAGACGCTCATTCTCGCTCTGTACAGATGTCATTCTTTATGCTTTAGTGAACGACGGGACATTTGTATAGAGTGGCAGTTTTGTAAGTAAAGGTTTAATAAGGAAAAAAGTTAATTTGCTACTCTTGAATAAATAGATTATTACAGAAGACTTCGTGGTCGCGGGTTTGATTCCCGCACAAGATAAACATTTGTGTGCATGAACATGTCTGTTTAACTTTGTCTGGGTATTTTCTATGTAATAGAAGTATGTATTTACAAAAAAAATGTATTTAAGTATATTTATCAGTTGTCTAGTACCCATAACACAAGCTTTGCTTTGCTTTAATTTGGGACTAGATGGCTCTGTGTAAATTATCCAGGAAAATATTAAAAAAAAAAAAAATCTGTATCACAGTACTCGCTTTAGATTAAGAGCGCTACTAGGACCGCCAAAAACTTCCTTATAGATGTGGTATGTGTATTGGTATAGGTAACTTATTTTAATTTTTTTATGACTCAAACAAACACAATTATGTGGCAGATTCATTTGGGTTATCACTGTGTGCGTTTGACAGTCGCATTCCAATTTTAACTTATTGCGTATATAAGAAGGGTACCCCAGATTCCCGCGACCAGAGGCATCCAGAGGGCCTATTTCTCGCTCAGCGAATAAGCATTGCCATGCAGCGTGACAATGCTGTTAGCCTTCTGGCCACGTTACCCTTTGACGGCGATGCGGAAGAATTTTATGACGCTATTTAGATCATTATATTTTATTAATTTTAATATCTTTTTGTTTTCAGTTTGTATATTAGCCATATTGTGTTTTTATTTTAATTGTATATTTTTAATTATTTGTAAGTAGTATATAAAAATGTATATTAATATTTTGGCATTGAAATAATTTAATAAACAGGATAATTAGGCACGACAAGCCTTTGTACCGTACAAAGGCTTATCGTGCCGTGCACTTAGTTGGACAAAATCCTGCATCGTACGAGTTCACACGTGCATTTCTGATTTGTGTCGGAGTTAAGTAGTGAATGTGTATTGTATACAACTGACAGCGCCAACCCACAAATTTGAAAGTTGGCCAAGTTGTATCGACAAGGGGTGTCTGCGGTTGCCGCTGCGTTGCGTTGCGCACACTCGCCGCTCATGATTGCGCCCGCCCCGCTTGTCGCTTCGCTTATCTGCATGATACCATAATAACCTACTAGATATCATTGTACCTTACTAAATAACAAATAAATAATTTGTTTTCTTTGTTTAATTTGGTTTTTAAAAGTTCTCAACACACGTAAGTATTTAAATAATATCAAAAATTTACTCTAAAGTATTTTCAACAACTGCCTGAAACTGATATAAATATCACTACCATAAATTTTGTATGGAGCTTAATAGTTGATTTGTTCCCATCAAAATCGGTTACAGAATAAATAAGTACATAAATTTTTACTGTACTGTGATAATAATATGAAAAATCGTAGAGTAAAAATTAATGTATTTAATCTGGAAAATATTTTGATGAGAACGAACCTAACAATATTTTTCGCTTAGGTTCGTTAATTATTTGTTAGCGTACCCACAATATACGAGCGAGTAATATTCAATTAAACTTATGCTATCAACCTCAATAGCTATACTTTTCGATGAATTTATTATACATAACAATCGTGTAGAGATCTAGAACTGCGAGCAGGTAACAATGAATGTGCTTGAAACCTGGATAAAACTTGTTGGCGTCTGCGTTCAAGCAAGCGAAGCGGTTCCGAGCAGGACCTGGGTAATTGAACTAATAAATCTAGCCATGTTACTGCGCTCCCGACTCGCTCAGGATCAAGGCGTAACCATTAAACCTACGCTCAGATTTTCTCTTGACTTCACTTGCATTTAATCACACTACACTAACGTGACGGTGAACTTTGGAAATTAGGAATTTTGATATAGAACTATATATCTTTGCGTAGTATACAATTAAATAGTTTAATGTTGGAATCGTTTTTTTGAATTCGTTGTTTTGATGAAAAAAATTCTGAAAAACATCATTGACGTGATCATTAAACACGAAACAGTTTGTTGTCTTACCTTTATGACGAACTCGATAAGCCCCTGAGAATTCTTAGAAATTGTTTTCGGACTATACATTAATATAGTAGAGAGGAACTCAATGGCGTCGTTGCGCGTGTCAGTCACGCAAGTTAAGCATCGTCGACCGCAACCTGTCTGTGGATGGGTTTATTTATCTCGAGCTCCTGCGTGCTTCGGAGGGCACGTTAAGCCGTCGGCCTCGGCTGTTGTCATTAGATGATAGTCGTTAAGCCAAGTCGGTGGTCAACGCGCAGTTGAGCAGCATTTTTTTTTAATCTACGTCGGATGGCAGACAAGCATACGGCCCGTCTGAATTGAAGCGGTTACCGTAGCCATATTAACGCTCGCAACATAAAATATCGCTCGTGCGTCGCCACCCCCGCTGCCAACGCAGCGTCTGCCACTGCCTACACGGCAACTACTTCCTTTCTGGTGACCTCACTCACTCGCAGGAACACTCCCCAGTCGGGTAGTTTACAATTACGCTCCCTACCTCTCTTTTCGCCAGAGCTTCGTTTGTCATTAACAGTGCAGGTGAAGTTGGCTTTGGTTCAAAGATGTTGATGAACCACTTACACCCCAAAGCGTGGTGGAGTATGCGCTAAACCCCTTCGATTGAGGGGAAACTCGTATCCCAATAGTGGGATGATTATGGGTTGATGCCGTACAGTAACATATTTAATAAGTTTTGAAACTATAGAATTTCCTATATTTTATTTATACTACGTTGGGTGGCAGACAAGGATATGACCCGCTCGATGTGAAGCGTTTACCATAGCCATATAAAAGCTCACAATATTAAATATCGCTCGCGCGCCGCTACTCCCGCTACCGACGCGGCAACACCTTCCTGCCTGGTGACATCACTCAGTCGCAGGAACACAACAACCCTCAAGGGAATTGTTATTTGGCTGCGGTCTTCTGTGAGATGAAGGTCCTTCCCCAGTCGGGCAGCTTACAATTACGCTGCCGCAACCTCTCTTTCGTCAGAGCCTCGTTAGTCAGTCAGTAGGGTGCAGGTAAGGCTGTCTTTGGCTCAAAGATGGTGGAGAGTCTCTTATACCCCAAAATAACTTGTATATAGATAATTTCTCGAATAACGTTAAAACAACATGGCGTGCACAACGTATGCAGCATTGTTGACGACAAAGGGCATAGCGAGAACCCTATTGCTGTCACTCTGCTGTCTGTCCATCCGTGTGTCACAGTACTCACAGTAATTCTCTAGCTCGTACACGGAGTGACTTATCGCTCTGAAATTTGAATATTTTATGTAAAATGTTGACATGAAATCGAATATTTAGTGATTATTATTTGGTTTTAAAGGAGCTGAAGTATTCTTATTCTGGTATAAGTGTGTCTTATTGTCTAGTAGAAGAAAGCATATAGAACAAATATATTTAATTTATTTAGTCGCCTTGCTTAAGTAACTAGAGCGAGATTTTAAATCTAACTAACTTTTTCTTATACTACGTCGAGTGAGAAACTATAGATTTTTTGCAACATAAAGTATCGCTTGTATGCAGTAACCGCCGCATATATAATATATTAAATACATGTGACGTCTATGTGATGTTTCTCTCGTTTCAAATAATTTACCCAAGTTAAATAGTGTAAATTTGGAGTGACAGTGGATCATCAACATCTTTGAACCAAAGCAAACTTCATCTGCACGTGATGCACCCTGCTGACTGACACACGAGGCTCTGGCGAAAAGAGAGGTAGGGCATAGCGTATTTTTTTAAGCTGTCCTACTGGGGGAGTACCTCCACCTCACAGAATACCGCAGCCAAATAATAATTCCCTTGAGGGTTGTGACGAGTGAGTGAGGTCACCAGAAAGAAAGAAAGGAAGTAGTATAAGCTAGCAACGGATCGGCGACCCCTTTGTGTTGCTGATTCCATGGGTGGTGGTGATTGCTTTCCATTAAGTGAGCCACATGCTCGTTTGCCCCACTATCATATAAAAAAAATACCTAAGCTCTTTTACGACTACTGCATAAACCGCTAAAGTCCACAAGTTTAATGTGTAATTAAACATTAGTATAATTATACTAATGTTTAATTACACATTAAACTTGTGGACTATTTTATAAATAAAATATAATTATAATTTATTTATTCAATAAATAAAATATAAAATACAATTTATTTATAAAATAATTACATTACATCAAGCAAATTAAAAGGCCTGACTCTATCGCACGCAAAGACATCTTGTAATATTTAAAAATGTATTCGGACTATTCCGTTCCTAGCCAATCTTATTCGTTTTACAAATTCGCCCGGAGATTGGCCCTCATTGGCATTTGTTCAACGGTGTAGAGAGAAAGGCACTCCCGGGAACCACTCCATCTGCACTAAATGCCATCTATCAGCCGGGCTTCAAACCGGCAGCGTGTCCAACACACCTCGTGGGATCACATTTTCGATGACATCATTAAAATTCAACGGTGTATAAAATTTCCTTTAACGACTGTAATATATGGAGGTAGAAACCTTTTTTATTTTACAGATTTTAAGGTACAATTTTATTTTCACAGTATCTGTGCCAGTATCGTACCTATTATATGGTATACTTAGATACAAAATTACTCGCATACATACTTAATAGCTCCATATTAGTAAGCAAATATGATTTCTGTAAGTTTGTTAAAGATTAACTTTGTACGTAGTTGCCGGGTAGTGACTTCAAATTGTTATGTTACTATGTATATGTTACTATACCTTGATTTATCAAGTATTTATTGTCGTTCTAGTAGTTACTAAGGTGACTATATTAATCGATGAGAACCTTGTGAAATCGAGTCAAACAGTGTTTGATTAATTATAAAAATTATGCTGGGTGTTTTCTATTTAAATAAATTTCTATATAAATTATGCTGGGTGTTTCTATGTCTGGGTGTTTTCTATGTATTATAAGTATGTATTTACAAAAAAAAAAAAAATTAAGTACATTTATCAGTTGTCTAGTACCCATAACGCTTTGCGCTTAATTCGGGACTAAATAGCGCTGTGTAAATTGTAAAGAAATATTTATTTATTTTATTCAAGTGGGTTAGGTAACCCATTTGAAACTATAAACAAAATGTAAAAGGTTTTATATATGCAAATTCTATGAAATTTTATGTATATTATTCTATGTATATTATTTGAACACATTGTACCTGAACATTTTGCAGAGTGAGATGGACTCGTTCTATTTCATTAATTGTGTACACGAGTAGGCGCTGCAGCATTTAGTAGACAGATGATTTTTTTCAAAAGGACTTCCTTGCCAGGACTGGACTACTGGGATACAACTTCCCTTCAATCGAAGTGGTTTATAACATACACCACCATGTAGCTCCACTGTGGCTTGATGAAGGCTTAAGTTTGCCAACCCGCAGTTGAGCAGTGTGGTGAAGTAGTGTGGTATCGTGGCTCTAAAACTCTTCCATTGAAAGGAGATCTGTATCCCGACAGTGCGACGATTATATAACGATGCTAAAAAGCAAAAAGGTGGCTTAACTGATAGTAAATACTATTTGTTACTTATTCTGTAGTTTAACAATAGATTATGTCTAACCACAGCAGCTTAGATTGACGAATCATGGAAAAATGCGATAAACAATTTGGTATAGGGCTCGCTGTCACACCAACTTGTCACACCCCTGGATGTGACATACATCTAAGTACTTATGTAATATTACGACTAATAAAATAACTTACATCGAAAATGCTATGCTCACACGGAACGTTGTCGATATATTTACCTAGAGAGCCACATAATTGAGCATCAACTAACCATCCTATGACATACGATAATGTTTACTTCGAATAACTAACTTAATGATTCGTTAGTAATGCAAATTACTAGCTACCTAGTATTCTAGCCTCGTTGATGTTTTATACATTTGTCTATAAAATATTTCATGGTGTATAATGGTCAATAGACAGTACTCCAAAATTAATATCCGACCGAAAGTACGATGTTTTGAAATACATTTATTTGGGAAGTAAATCACACAACATGATCTTTAGAGAAAAAGCGAACCTCACCTGCCCGTGGTGCACCCTGCCGACGAGCGAAAGAGACTCTGGCAAAAGAGAGGTAGGGTACAGCGTATTTGTAAGCTGCCCGACTACGGATGTACTCTACCTGACGGAATACCGCAGCCAAGAAAACAATTCCCTTGAGGGTTGATGTGTTACTGACAGTCAGTGAGTTCACCAGAAAGGAAGGAGTTGCTGCGTTGGCAGCGGGGGTGGCGGCGCGCGAGTGATATTTCATGTTGCGATCGTTAATATGACTACGGTATATGGCTGCATGCTTATCTACCAACCGACGTAGTATAAAAAAGAAATGTTTTTGTCTTCAAGAAAACCAATGTCAATGTACCTATCTGATAAGAGAATTTTGCTAATTGTATTTATTATTTACTCGTTCGTATATGACATAACCTAACATGGCCTAAGGTACGAATAGGAAGCCGGGTCTCACTCGTCCGCGTTGGAAAAGTATTTTATATCAAATTTTGCCCACGCTTTGCCGTAGCTCAATCTTATCATTCCCATCTTATTCCTGTGGGTGGATTTCCCATACCTTACCTTGTCTTGACAATTTCATCATAGGCAATTTGATCTACACTACTTTGCGTGCTTCTGCCACCCACTACCGTTAGTAGATGCATGCAACTGCCGTGGCTGCTGTATTTCGTGTTGCTAGATTTTATGTGGCTGTTGTAATCGCTTCATATCAGGCGCGCCGTATGTTTGTTTGCTACCCGATGTATCAGAAAAAAACATGAGGGGAACTGTGTTCTTGTATCCGATTGTAATAAATAAAGTGTGGGCCACATTTGTTCATTTCATATTTTTAATCAAATCAAAATTAAGATCTTCAAAATTCCACTTTAATAAGTAGGTACACAAAAAAATCCCATTATACAATAACACAAAGAGCTGGCAACAAGCGACAGTTTAATTAAATCCGAGCAGTTGTTTCGGCAACGCCATCACGCGAAACATTACATGTACAACTTTATCCACAAATTATGTTTACACCATTCAAATAGACTTTCCTTGCGTAAATACTTTCGTAACTTACTCCATTAAAGAAACTCTACAAAGTAATTACCATAACACAAAGTGGTTTGTTTAATGTTGCTCTTCAATAAATGCAAAGGAGATGTGAATATTATGCAGGAGGATACGAAAAATCATTCCCCCCCTGTCAACATTCCTTTATTGATGTATTACAAAAATGGATATCGTGTTAAAAACTTCTGTAGCAACAACCTTTATTTTAGTTTCAGTTATAAACTCTGCGTGAGTACTATAAACCTTAGGAGTCGCGTGTTTGACCGAGAGGCCATCGTAAAATGCATCATAAACTTGTGCACATAAATTTAGAAAATCGACGTAGCTTTAGAAATTGAATCGAATTTACGTTCCCATGACAAACGTTGAATTTTTCAGTGTTCTTAGCCAGAAGATTTAATTCCATAACATAAATGTGTTCTGAGATTTCCAAATATATTGGTAAAACAATAAGAAAAGTCTCCTAATAATCATCCAGTATAGCTTGGCAGTGTGCCGGCAATGCAATAAAGTTAAATCTCGGCGGGCAACAGGCCCGATCCGGAAAATAAGGCGAGCAACTTGTTATGATGCCTCCACGCCAAAACAAAATCCGAAGGCAGGAATTGGACCTAAACCATACCATTCTTAGAGAAAAAACAAATTTAGACTAATTAACAGTCTGTTTTGAAGATAAAAAATTGGTTCTGTAAAGTCGGTTTACGGACAATAATTTTAAACGTCATAAGAAGACAACATCCGAAGGAGTGGAAGAGAAATAGATGCGTCACAAGCCGAACGTTTAGGCCGATCGTACCTCTCTATTGCTTGTTACGCGCCCTCGCTTGCAAACTCGCCTCAGGCGGAACGTGACAATGAGTCATGCTTTTTCGTATGTGCAGCCGGCGCTCTTCGATTTATATAACGTCAATAATGTTTTTCAGTTTTTTTTTTAACCAATACATTAATGTACTCGCAATGCAACAGAGTGAAAACGTTGTACAGTTTTTTAATTATTAAATTTGAACATTTATCACGTAGTACCACTTTGATCGAACATTATTCAATTTTGGACAATCCTAGTCTATTACCGTAAATCTGATGAAACGCCTGTATTAATTTTAAAACTTTTAGTTGACATAAAAATGGCTTTCAACCCTTTCAGAGATAAATGGACGTTAAATGAAATATCAGACCCTCCCAACCCCCGCACCAGTCTCGTACACTTTGTTCCAATCGCATTTCCCTTTGGAGCGATCTCACGGCGGAAATTAATCCATCCGGCAAATGAATAGACTGCACTTGTGCGTGAGGGGTGCGATTTACGTATGTATGACTGTTGCCTTTTTTTCATTCAAAATTGCCATAATATTCAAATGAATCGTTGCATGTATCTACGTATGCTTATTTTATGAATCATTTCTATAGCAATCGCACAGAATACAAACACATCAAAAGAGAATCTCAGCCATATAGTATTGACTCCAGACGTGAACAATAAAAATATATGCCAAAACCTTATAAAAAATATGTAAGATACAAAATGGGGTGCCATTTCACTATTTCCATGAGTTGAATATGCGATATCTAGGTTATCTGGATTTACATATTTGTTTATGTCTCAAAAAGAAAGCGTTCGTTGTTCTTTAGTAATAATAATGAATAAGCTATGTAGCTGAAATATTATATGTGTATTGACTCGATGTTAGTTTTATTGTAGTTTTATGGGCAGCATCTGATTTGCAGGCCAAATTCTCTTCAAAGCTGACCGAATCAATATAGAATTATGAATTGACTACATTACAAAAAATAACATAAATAAATAAATGAATAAATACTCCAGCACAAATTACATAGCATAGTCCCAAACTAAGTAAAGCTTGTACTATGGGTATTAGATAACTGATAAATATACTAACTTATGTTTAAATATATATTTTGTAAATACAAACATAATTATAATAGATAGAAAACACCCAGATCAAGACAAACAGAGAGTTCATGCACTCAAATATGACTTTGGAGTCAAAGTAGACATTCGACCAAAGAGGTAGTAAAGTAACGGTCAGTTAATCTCACAGATTTTTTAGTTACATTGCAATACTAGTACCTCGGTCATTGAGAAAAAACCGGTGCCCTACCGCCTAAAGTCCATTTCCATCGGATTTTTAAATTGCGCAAATCCAACTTCAGCTTAGATTAGTGGAAGTTGTGTTTAGCTTAGCTGATAAAATCACTTAAACTCTATCCACAAAGCTAAAATGTTTGTCAATAACTTAAGCCTAAGACCTATTTTTAGGAATCAAAATATTCGCTGGAAATCGCTTTCAGCATGGGAGGTAGGCCTCCAGGTCACTGCTGGGCTATGGAGAGAAAAGTACCTACTAACTTTCTAGCTATTGTTCATAATTGGATTTATGTTTGATGAGTTCGAAAGTAGGACTTTTACTTTGAAGGTCGCACTTATTGTGCAAAGAGCTTTATTAAATTCATGCAGATTCTGCCGTTTTCAGTGCTCCTGTGAAATTTATACTATTTTTATTTCGAACAACAGCAATGTCAAATCTATGTGTCACGTTCTTCTTTTTATGACATACGCTAAATACTTATTTGAATATATACTTATATTATTTCAAATATAAATATATATATTATTTCAAAAACGTGGTCGAAACTTTTATTGTTTGAACTGGATTTAATTAGTGATGCTTACAACACTATTAGCTGGTGGAATGGTTTAACTTAAAAGACTGGAAACGGATCAGTGACCTTTCGTGTTACTGATATCCAAGGGTTGTGGTGAATGCTTACCATCAGGTGACTCACAAGCTCCTTTACCACCCTCTATTATAAGAAAGACCAACCGTATCACCAGAGGTATGACCAGGGATACAGTTGGTCTGAAGGACTAAAATATGCAATTGTTTTTAGTTGTTAGTAGATTTTAAGAGGTTTGCACAGAAAATATATACTTGGGAGTCGTGGGGCATGCAAAAAACTGTAATAACAACCGTTAAATATGACCTTTCATCATGCTACTTGTCAAATGTCTCTGTCCAAGATTTCTTTGCATAATCCTTACTTAATAATAGGAAAGTGAGTTTGTTCCACTTTCGTATTTTAAATACTATTCCGATTACCATTCATTTTTTCATACATAATATTAGAAGTAAAAAAATATATTTATATAGGATACTTTTTATCCTGAAAAATGAGCTGATCCCGAGGTATGACCAAAAATTTGACGCGATAACCGACATTTACGTCGGCGAAGCCGAGGGCGGGAGCATATAGTCTATAATTCTATATCTTTTGTGCTATCCATATTTTCCTAGCAAGGTAGTTAGACAGAGAGGAAATGTCCTACGTAATGTTTGATCAAGATTGAGGAGCTCGATGGCATCGTTGCACATGTCAGTCTAATCGAATACGCAAGTTAAGCAACGTCGACCGTAGCCTGCCCATGGATGGGTTTATATTATCTCGAGCTCTTCCGAAGCATCGAAGGGAACGTTAAGCCGTCGGTCCCGGCTGTTGTGATTAGATGACAGTAGTTCAACCAAAACCGTGACATTTAGGCGGTTTCAATACACTGGCCTCCGCCAACCCGCAGTTGAACAGCATGGTGAAGTATGCTCTAAAACCCCTTCGATTGAGAGGGACCCATATCCTAGCAGTGGTATGAATAAGGAATGACGAAGAAGGAGAAGAATCTCTGATCAAAATGATCAAATAACAGCTTTGCTTAGATGACGTCATCCAATATCATTGATCAAACGCACATGACAAAAATCATTGGCATACCACCGTAAGCTGTTCAGACCAACTGATTATACTCCAGCTTGGAACAATTGCAGTGATTTGAACTGTTTGGCACAGTGTTCGATCAATAAAGTTATTGTTAACCTTGTCACAGTGCGTGTTGAAGCAATAATTACCGGCTGTTTGTACCTGCCAAACCTTCCTGTTGTTGGCATCACAGGGGGAAAACTAATTATTTTTCATGGTACTTACGAAATTTTCCACCCGTTTATACATAATTATTGAAACTAAACCCACCTCGCTTAAAGAGGAGCTTATTTGCTAATTATTGGAAGTTTATCTCTATATATATTTTTTTAACGCGCAATATTTAATTTTATTACACTGATTTGAGGAAAGTGACGACGCATTTTAATCACATATATTTATGTTACTACTAACAAATAATAAATAAAATAAAAAAACCGGCCAAGTGCGAGTCGAACTCGCCCACCGAGGGTTCCGTACGTAGGATGATTATAAATTTAATATTTTTCATTTTTCATTAAAATAATGCGTCGAGTCAAGAGTATTACAAAAAAGGCCCGCCTATGAATTTGCTTTTCATATTGTGCAGGCACTTTTCGTCTTCCCCGATTTCAATTATGACCTTAGGGTTGTCTAAAAAAACATTACCTTAAATGTGCACTCATTAAAAAGAAGACATGGACACCATTCATTTCCTTTATACCGATTTAATGATAATTTTGAAATACTATTAGTCTTAAGATACGATCTACTGCACGTAGAGCATCGCTTCTCATAAAAAATGGTCTCGCGTAGCTACGAGATATGACAACGCGGGACCCTTTTATACTGGAAGTGCAATGCCCTACGTACTATTGACTATACAAAGTACTTCCAATACAGTTTTTTTTTAAGTTGAAAGAAGATTACAAGTTGCTGAAATCAGAACAAACTGTTCGGTATAGATGGAAATAGAGGGAGGCGATAGAAAACGTGGACGTGGTGTGTAAAATATAATAATAATATGCATAAAATAGACTGACGACCTGCTCATGGGTATATTGTTCCAATGATATACCGTGGAGCGGGTCACGGCGGGTGTTAAACATTACATCAAACTTCTCAAAGAGGACTCTACTCGTTGGATCCATATCCCCGCACACGCCTATCAAATGACCGGGCTTGCCCCGTGGTTAAAAAGACAGTAGGTACAAAATTAACGAGTGACAAAACGAAAGTACACACCTACTATACCTACTTCAATCAAGATAATCATGAGCAATGATATATTTATTGTCCTACTCGTACATTCCAGATATGTCGTGCTTGGCCTTCTTTATAAAACGATTTATTATAATAATATTTTTATGTTGACGTTCAGTTTTAAAACGTACTAGTTAACATATGTCAGTGAGTATCATAATCCAAATGACATGTTGGGTTATTCATGTCGTATGAATTTAATGTTAGCGTTTCGTGCCCCGATGTCAGTCGTCTCATTTAGCCTATTAATTTAATGCTGAATTGGTGCGTAGTAATTTGTCTCATCAGGATTCCACCTCGGCCCTGCCTGGCAGCGATTCTCCTTTACGGTCGCTGTTTTAGTCGTTTATTTAGAACATTTTTTAAACTTGGGTGAAATTATTTCAGAAAAATTGTACATTTTTTAAATGGGGTTCTGAAATTCTGATTCGATAGAATATTCAAGTCTCTAATAAATGAATGTTATTCAATGTTGTTTCACGTTGCGAGTTTATGAAATGACTCTAGTGTGCATTTGACTAAGAAAATATTACTACTTCATGTTTTTACGGTAATGTTTAGGTTGCCGTACCTCAAAAGGAAAAACGCAACCCTTATAAGATCACTTTGTTGTCCGTCTGTCTGTCTGTCAAGACCCTCTATGTCGAGAATGCGTGGAGGTATCAAGCTGAAATTTGAACTGTATACTCAGGTTTACGGTCCCATGAATTTGTAAAAAAAATCAAACTGCTAAGTTTACGTAAAAAAAAGATACGGCCGTTTATTCAGCAAAAAACGCTTATTTCGACACATTCTCAAGGGAATCAAAACTCATAGGGTACTTCCTGTTGACCTATAACTATGAAATTTGCCAAGTAACATCGTTAGACTACAAGTACAAGAATAAAACTCAAAACTATACATTGGTAATTAAATCTTACAAAATAGGGGGTCTATATTTTTAGGGGGTCGAAATTTCAAATTGAAGCTTACTAGTTCAAATGGGGTATCATAATCACGCGAGTGACATAGGCTATAATATAATATAAAAAAATCAATATGGCGGCTGTGAGCCGCAAAAATGTCGTTGGAGTAAATTTATTTTTCTTCTATATATTCAATATGAGTATCAAAATAAAGGTCTCGATGACCTGATTTCAAATATATATTTGATATATTAGTTTTTGCGTGCGGCTTTGCTTGTGTGGAATTATATTAATGTTGCGCGTAATTAATAAATAAGTGTAGTAGCAGTCGAGTTTTTTGATATTTTTAATTAACTTAACTTGTTTGAATCTCAGATTTTCACACAAAACCGACGATAAAATATTTGACGTTAATAATATTTACATATGAATTTTTATTATAGTAATATTTTTTCTCATTCATTATACATAATGCAGCTGTTGCAATGCCCTCAACCACTGACAAATATCCTTAGAAAAGTTGTCATATTTCTCAGTAACAGTTTGTGCTCGCTTACTCACTATAGAGTGAAGTATATTTTCAAGACAAAAAAGTAAAAAAATGGCCACCGAAATGATTTAATTTCAAAAAGTCGATTTTGACATCACCAACAGGATTTATAAATACTTATTATAGTTTTTAGACTTGATGTTTGCAATAAATATTCAAATATTTACATTTATTACCGCCTGCAAGGCAACGAAAACATTTAGTTCAAAGAAGTTATGTAAAGTGATGGAATGTGTTAGCCTAGCTAAAAGTTGCCACATTTGTCTAGTGCATTAGTGAAATTAGTAATCTCATATTCGTCGAGCTAATATTTCTGGTGTTCGTTCAGATCTGGAAATTAATCAAGGCAGACCATTCGGGGTGAACAAGTTTGAAACTACCTAATGCCGGTTTCTGCATTCGTTTGCGATAGTTGTTGGCAACGTTCACTTATCTGCTTGAGTAGCATTTAGTTAGACTACATTTCAGTGACTACCACACGTAGTCTTGGTCTAAAATCGCAATTATCGTAGAGATGCAATCAATGGGCGAAATAGACCATATGATAATTTGTTCAACCATGACCTAACTAGTACTATTTCACAGTTGATGACTAAGTAACCATACTGTTATATCGACAACTACGAAACAACTACGATACGTTAATTTTTCAATATATATCATTGAATAATCACTACATAGTATAAAACAAAGTCGCTTTCTCTGTCCCTATGTTCCTTTGTATGCTTAAATCTTTGAAACTACGCAACGGATTATGATGCGGTTTTTTTAAATAGATAGAGTGATTCAACTGGAAAGTTTATATGTATAATATATGCATAACATAGTAGAAAAACAGTATAAAGGGTTCAATAATGATAATGTGATGTCGTAAATAAACACATTTTTTTGCTCTTTCATTGCAAACGCTGGCTGAACCCAACGAGATAGATCAAAATAATGTAGTACAGTATTGTTCACCTTAAAATGGTCTACAAAAAAGTTCGCGATGGTATATGTCTATCTCTTAGTGGTAACACACAATAACCGTTATTTTATCCTTTGCTTTTTACAAGAAATAATGCCTTATTTACGAAGCGATTTTAAGCAATACAGAATTAATCCTTATCCAATTAAGTACCTTAAATACATTGCGCATTTAATATAGATCAATATGGCCCTTCACAGCATGTAATTTAAATGAATAGTTTAGAAGATATTACACATTTAAAATGCAGGGACATAACGGCTGCGGCGGTACCGGCCGCGGAGCCGGCGGCGTGTGCTTATAACTGGGAAAGGACTGGATAGGACAAAGCGCAAAGACCTTCTGTAGTACATTTAGTATCAGCATTGCACCCGTGCGAAGCCGGGGCGGGTCGCTAGTCATCAATATACAATGAAATAATAAAGTTATTTCAAAAGACTTTTTTTTAGTAATTATTTAGTATATTCTTTTAAAAATTTGCAGTCATGTATTGAAAATCTCTATTAATATGTTTTGTTATTAATAAAGCACTTGTACAGCCATGCGACAGCACTGGTTTGTGCGAGTTTTTTACGTACATAATCGTTTTCGACAAAGTTAACTACATTTTGTATGAATTGGTATAGCGCCATCTACCGAAAAATAGTCGAAGTAGAGCCTATTATTAATAAGCGTAAGTCAACGTTGTCGTTTTATATAACGTAATCGATTCCGACATCGTTGACTTCAATCGCACTAGGCACCCTGTTCTACGTAAACAAATTTATTTTTACTGACCGGTTTCGCCTTAAGGCATTATCAATGTAAATATATGGTGTTTGCGTTTTCTACAAAACGTTTTGATAACGTGAAATCAATGACAAGAATTATCAAAATAAAAAATATTAAAACGGTATTCTAAAATCTTTTACTGTGTTACGAGTACCACTTCATGTAGTGATAATTTAATAATATTCCACCAACTGCCAACAATCAACGCATATTAATAATATGTATATGTTATTTAATTTATGATAGGTACCTATATATCATTCGAAAAATGCGATGAAATATACGTAACGAAAATATGCTGCATGAAATTCTATGATTTTTTTTAGAATATTTGATAGCAGAAAATCACGACGTGCACTGAATGTAAATAAAATGGCTCAGCGCTCTGTCCGTCTAGCAGTATGTTCTGACTACACTACGTTATAAAGCAAGCAATATTTAGCTACATCATACATACTACATAGAACTGGCCGAATGTCGAATTGGAAACATCAGTAAACGATTTGTTTCGAATGCATAACTCTGTGACTTAAAATTACGGTACAAAAGGTGTCTGGCACCATTTTCATGTAAAACTACAGCCAGCCGTTGAATAGTTTTTTTTTTTTTTCACCTTATGTTAATTAATTAAAGTTTCGCCTGTTAGCAAGTCGCAAATTAATGAACTAGGTTTGGTTAGTATATCGGTTAACTATTTGGTCCTGCATTTTTTTTTCTATAGTACGTCAGGTCAAGCACGGCACGCCTGATTTGAAGCAATTATCATAACCATAAACGCGTTCGAAATATCACTCGCGCGCCGCTACCTTGGCTGCCAATGTAGCAACTCTCCTTCCTTCGTGGTACCCACACTCACTTGCAGTTACACAACAATGCCCAAAGGAATGGTCACAGTATTACTATTTTTCATGCTTTTAAAACTGTGGAATGGTCATGTACATTTGATGTAGTCGGACAGGTTACAAAAAACTCTATAAATAAATAATAATAACAAACAAACATTTCAGGACAAATTACACACGGCTATCTAGTCCTAAACTAAGCAAAGCTTTTACTATAGGTACTAGATAACTGACATAATACTTAAATACATTTTTTATTTTGTATATACATACCAAAATACCCAGACCATGGCAAAGAGACATTTTGATGCACACAAATATTTGTCTTGTGCGGGGATCGAACCCGCGACCTCAAAGACGCGGAGTCAAAGTGGCCATCGCTAACCATTCGACCACCGAGCTCGTCCTACGCTCTACATGTGTTTTTACCATAGCCTCATTCTCCGTCTGCAGAGTGCACCACGAGCAGGTGAGGTTGGCTTTGGACTAAAGATGTTGGTAAACACCGGGTAGAGTCAGTCTAATCGAACACGCAATTTAAGCATCATCGACAGTAGGCTGTCCATGGATAATCGTTAAGCCAATTCGGTGGCCTTTAGGCGGCTTGAAAACACTCGCCTCCGCCAACCAACTGTTGAGCAACGTGGTGGAGTATGCACTACGCCCCATCTCGATTGAGGGGATACCCATATCCCAGCAGTGGGTTGAATAACTGTTGACTATGACGACAGACCGGGTTAATCATCACTCGAAAGTCTTATTTCGGTATTTATTTCGTACTTCTATCTAATTATCAAACGCTACATAAATTTACCTGATTAGCTAAACATTTCAAAGAGGCAAACAGCGTGTGTGCTTATTTCTTTAGGTCGCTAATCAACGAGGTTGATTCGATTACCGTTGCCTGCTTCTTCGAACGCCTAATTAGGTCACAGCTCAAGTTTTTCTCCGATTACCTACCCATTTACAGCTGCTTTAATTTATTCTTCTCTTTTGGTGTGAATAACTAACATTATTGAAAAAAAAAAAGTGCTATTACATTTGCATTTTATTTATATAGTTTCTTTTTCAGAGAGTTGTGATAAGAAGCGAATGCGTCTTAATAGCTAGTAAGCTAGATCAATAGATTTTTCACCCTCATAGTTATAGTATAGTCGTGGCATACGTGACTCGTGCTTCGGAGGGCACGTTAAGCTGTCGGTCACGGCTGTTGTCTTTAAAACCTTTACTCGTCTAAAAAACACTGACTTCCGCCACAGTTAAGCAACGTGGTGGAGTATGCTCTAAATCCCTTCGATTGAAGGGAGATCCGTATCCCAGCAGTGGGAAGAATAACGGTTGACGACGTGGCATACGAACAATAATAGTACCTATTGAATATGCAACAATATTTTGATTATTACGTATAATGAAGTATATATATAGTGTTTAGACGTAGTTCACAAAGGCGAGCTTATCTCTAAAAGAGATCTCTTCCAACCAACCATTAGCTGTGGGATACATTGTAAGAAGCGAATTCACCTGAATAAATTTGAATTATTTCATAACTGTAATTATACAAATTCTTATACATAAAAATATAAATAAATACAAACATATAGTACATATATACAAACAAATACATATACTATAATATAAAAATAAATAGCTGAATGTGTTGCTAAGCGCAAATCTCGAGAACAGCTGAACCGATTTTGCTAATTCTTTTAATATTCCTTGAAGTACGAGGATGGTTCTTACTCAGAGAAAAATTTAAAAAATTGCGAGGAAAATAAAACACCTCTTTTAACTCGTGCGAAGTGGGGCGGGCAGCTAGTGTATTATAAAGAATTTAATAAATATAAATGTATAAATTGTTACACATTAGTAACATTTTCTAATTTATTTTGCAAATGAACACTTCAAAATTACAGTTTTGAGAGCTAACCAAAAACCATGGACAAAAATTTAAGCATGATATAGGAATAGAGTACAAGAGTAAGGTGTTTTATATTCGCTCTTTTTTGTATTATATAACATTTAATTAAACACACGAGAAAAGCTATAGTGTATAGATACTAACTAATGGATAGATATTTTCTTTAGTCAAAAATAAGGATAGTTCAATGTTGACTCAGTCTGATGCACTGGCTGATCCGATATGCAGATGCGATGTATGTACAACAGATCCTAAATCATGAACTCATTTGTTCCCATTCAGTTAACGAACAATGCTCAATGAGTCCCGCCGCTTGTCCGACGGATTCAAACAGCTTACTGGGATTTTAGTTCGCTAACCTATTGTTTGTGTTCATGGAAAATCTATCCAATTTCGAATAGTTTTGAGAGCACTATGGCTGACAAATACGTACTAATCGAAACATTATTGTGTCTTCTCATCGATATTGGTTTCTAAAGCATTCAATATCAAATATTTTAACTCCTCTATAGATTACATACTCTGAAATTGCAAATTTCTGTTTTCAGATTTTAAGTATATCAGACACGATTATATTTTTATAGTCTGTAGTTACCTACAGACTAAAACAAAAAACTACAGACAGAAGAAAAAAATAACTTTGCTTCACAGCAAAGTTATTTTTAGGGTTCCGTACCTCAAAAGGAAAAACGGAACCCTTATAAGATCACTTTGTTGTCTGTCTGTCTGTCTGTCAAGAATTTCTATGTCGAGAATGCGTGGAGGTATCAAGCTGAAATTTGAACTGTATACTCAGGTCTACGGTCCCATGAAGTTGTAAAAAAATCAAACTGCTAAGTTTACGTAAAAAAAAGTTACGGCCGTTTATTCAGCAAATAAAGTTTCTACACACATTTCCACAGTCTCTTTACCTGTCAAACTAAGTAGGTAATATTGTAATAGGAGTGGTCAACTTTGAATTTGAAAAATATTAGTAATTTTTCAGTTTATCAACAAAATAACCTCTGAGTCGTACGTAGCCCTACTGTACAATTATTTTAATGTACCGAAGGTAAACTTTTAGCATTAAAATATTCTATAAAATATTTTTGTATTTGTGTCCAATATACATTTAATAAATAAAATAAAAAGTAATTCAGATTAGAAATATTGCTTATTTTTTTTTTGTAAGAAGTAATCGCCTTTTATTTTTAGATTTCATGTGAAAGTCAATCGCTACTTCAAAAATGTTAATTCGTCAGTAAAGACCAGCTTAATCTCCAAGTTTCCAATTATTTTTGTCGAGGGCAGTAATTAAGCAGCATAAAGTGCTTGACTGCCGTAATCCAACCACTTTTGTGATATTTAAACGAGTTTCATTACGCTTCGGTTATAAAAGCAGCGCTATTACGAGCAATGGAGTGGAAACATCACGCTCGAGTTCAAATGACCGTAATTGTCGACGCTGAAAATAAATATGAGCTGCAAGAATTTTGTTCCATTTCCAAAGACACAAAGTATTTGTGACATTGATTATTTACATTACATTTATCCACATTATGACATATTTATACGTCAATTCAAAGATATTTTAAGAACATAAAATATTTCAAACAATGGCCGCGTAATACATGAAAACCAGAGTGTATTATTTTATTTTACTCGTAAAAATTGATTCTTCTATTCATCAACAAAAACCAACCATACCAAACTTTAAAATAATAAAAGTAATAAGCTTTTTTTTCGCGTATAAATACAAACACATAGTTTACATAAAAATACATATAATCGCATACACACAAAAACAAATACACAATTTTAATTCTGAGTATTTTAATATAATCAGATTACTTGGAGATTTTCAAATAACATTGGCTTAACTTACATAAAAAAAAGAAAAAAATATCTCAAAACATACTGTCCATACAATTATTTGGGTACTGTACTACTTTTAAGCAGAACAAATGCCTGTGTTAGGAGTGTCTCTTAACAACGCTCTCTAGTAATCACTAAAAAGCAATAAAGTTAAACATAGAGTTAAAAGTGTACGTTAGCCAATCATTTTTTACCTGGAACCCTACATAATTAAAATTGATTTCCCTCACAAAACAAAAATATACCAAAAAAGAAGGAAACAGAAAGTCGAAAATTGAAATATTTATGCATTTTCGGCCTTATGAACTGTTCCTAATGTTCCTGTACTAATGTAAGTAACTAACTTGGAGTGTGTGCCAAGAAATAATAATCAACATAAATTGAATTTAATGATCTTGATATTTCTTTGCGCCGGCTCAGTAAGTGCATAAAATATGAACCTTCTTCTTTTTCGTCGGTTAATAAATGTCGCTACAAGTTACCGCGTTATAACTATAACAAATTAATGATAAATTAATGCATGACAATATTATGAATTGTGTGGTTTACTTAAAACGTTATCTGCTGCATTATTATCAAAATATTCGGGTCGGGTGCGGGTGAGGGGACCGCGTCCGCAACGTGCGGTCTCATTGAGGCATTAGCTCCGACAATAAACATAAATATTTTTGCCTCGTTATACTGCCCGCTCGCACTGTAATTAAATTCCGTCGAATCGCACAAATCTTCGCCAGCCCTACGACTACACACCATCACATCCGGTTCACCACAGTAATCTTGTGTGATCATAGTTCTATTATGATCAACAACAATCACAAACTATATGAGAAAAAGAATAAAACTAATCAGCTTCTATTGCTCGACACCAAAATGTTGTATATTTGCTCTTATTGCGAGTGCTTCAAAAAAAATATGAAAAAATTAAAAATCCTGCAGTGCACCTTGAAATATAATACTTAAGAAATTTAATCACTCTTGAGAAGCATCCCTCCTCCCCACACGTTTCTTTTCTAAAAGTTACCGTCCCCGGCTCGTTAGTGGGGTCTTCCTTATTATTTCCTCCACGACTGTAATCTGGCCTTTCAGCTACTTCAAACGACTTGTTCTTTTTCTTATGTGTAATTGAAATATATTGCCGTAATATCCGCCGGACCGGAGTCGTACCTCTCGAGCACATCAGCTTGAGTTTTCATTACTTGGGGAAGTGATTTTTTTCATGAGACAGAATAATAATTTATTTTGGTACCAACGGCTAGGGAGACTCTCCAAAAGTTCTTGCAGATAATAAAAGTTGGGGACTCTTATTAGTGGAATTTCAGGTAGGTAATAATTTTGAGAGGAGCACATTTTAAAATTGCAGTTAAATTAAAAATATGAGTATTCACGTGGCAGCTACGTGGAAATAAATAAGATATATTTTATTTATGCACAGAGAACCGCTACAGTCGGAGGTAGCGCGTCGCACTTGCAGACCGCATCCTCCGCATTGACTATTTTCCCACACTCTCGGCCTGATTTATTGCGGAAAGCGGTACCAGCTACACACAAGTATTCGCTGCTAGTCAAAATACCGACTTCTTTACGATCAACCCTATATATTTTATTGCAAATCGATACTCTCAACTTGGATACCTCCGTCATTTTCACCGACTGTTACATAAACCTTATGTAGACCATATTTTTGCATGTATCCATTTTTTTTGGGATTGTAACTATAAAGTACTTTTTTGGCATCAGTATTTAAGTATATTAAGTATTTATTTTTTCTATAAAGCATAATACTTTAAAATATGATCTAACTTACTGGCTACTAAGTAATTTAACTTTATCATAAGCTTCTAAATATTATAGTCTAAGAATAATGTCCATTGACTTTTCTTAGTGTCGATTAACGCGAAACACTTTCTGTTGTGTTATATTTAATGCATTATCACAAATATTGTCTCACTTATTACTACACTAACTCAAAAGCTTTTGTTCTTTTGAGTCTCCTCACTAGGTCTGTGTTATCGAGGAGTTTGACTACCTCTGGTGAGGTATGTGAAGTAATAAGAATCGCAAAATCAGATTACGTATTTATGTCGTGTGCTTCGTGAGTCAAACCTACCAGTAATTACTGTGAAAGGGGCCGTTTTAAATAATGCGGTTGCAGTAGTCGATGCAAAGTTAGAGTAGAATATACCTTAATGACAGGGTAAAACACATTGTTATTGGCAGTTATCCATGGGCACATGGGTGAGTGCACGGAACATCACGTGACCGTGTCGCCCTCACTCCGCCGCTAAGTTCGTATATTATGCTTCCAAAGTTTCCCGGCTGCTGACCGAAGCTGAAAAAACTCTTTGTACAGTACGAACTAAACTAATGCTTCATTCCTTTTTCCGTATTTATTTTCAACATTGTATTTTCCAAGGCTGCCAAAAAAGGAGAGTAATGTTTGCGGGGTTCATTGTACTGCCTCATGAGCTTATTGGGAGGCGCTACATTTGCAGTTACATGCATACATAAGCTACAATAACTGCTTCTCATCAGATTTGTGACCGCCGCTTCACGTTACGTTCTTTGCCACTCAGCATGTTATAAAGAAACTTATAAGCCTATGAAGCAGCAGCAACCATCCATTGGCAGAGGTAGCAGAGAAATCCTTTCGCCTTCCGCGACTTCGCAAGTTTGTATTCTGGTATTGCGTCGAAATTTTCAAAATATATTTCATCACTAGATACTAAAAGAAACCTGTACCTTTCAAGTTACGTCCCATTAAAAGTTTAGGCCGGCCGTGAATGAGTCAGTCTGATGGATCGAACTTTTCTTTTTATATAGAGAGATATAGAAGTAGCTCAAGACAAATAGATGTGTCTGCGCGCACAAATGTTGGTATTGTGCGAGAGTCGAACCCGGGACTCTTAGTGCCTTAGTATCTATTGATAGCCACTTGACATAAGCTTCGTTCTTTTTGAAGAGACTGAGGAAAATAAAATACACGACTGCGTAAAACACGGCCAGAGGGCCGTGTTGTACGTAGTCGTGTATTTTATTTTCCTAATTATCTGTTTGTTATTAGTACTTTTATACTCTCCCAATATATTTAGAAAAACATTTTTGTAATATGTATATTGAGCTCAGTATTATTATGAATACTGAGCTCAATATACATATTACAAATTTTCGAATTGAATCGGTTATTTTGAAAGGGGCGCAAGTCACACCTATTGGTCAAACTGAGTTATGAATGTAGTTGTGTTTGTCTATGTTCTTTACATGTTATATCTGAAAACGGCGTTAGTCCACGGTTTCGTCTAGGAGATATGACAGCTTCTACATTTTATTTATTTTGAAAGGCGGAAGTCCTGGACAACCGTCCTTTTCAAAATAAATACTCTGTGAATGTCACTTTGACAGACATAACCATAAAAATGGATTCCGCGGGAAAATGGACAAAAAAGTGCCAATGGACAAAAAAGTTAACTTTAGTGTTTCTATTTGCAATCAGTTTTGTTATGACTCGATGAAACCAGGCTTTGTTCAAACTGCAGAATTCATTGACGGTATGGTGACATACGACTTCAAGCTTTACTCTGGACGGGAAGGTGTTACTATGCCTGTTGATAAAGCATATAGAGATGACCAAGTACCAATAAATTATAAAAAAATTAAAGATATTAAAAAAGTCTTGTAGCATATATATTGATTTTTATAATAACATTATTAATTGGGCAACAACAACTGTAGAAACTGTAGAAGAAGATGGGGAATAGTAGTTGCAATAGTTCCTTTTTTATTTTAAGCTGAGAAATTTGTAATTTTTTAATAAATTTCTTAAATAAATTCATAAAGGTCTGTATTTTTTCCCCCAAATCATTAATATATTTTGGAAAAGGCGCAAGTCCATCAAATTTAATTTTGATTTTTGCTGTAACTGCTTATGTTACATCACTAAAAAGTATTAGATATAATGTGTCTCTTTATAGTACAAATATTGAATTATGAACAATAATATACAACCCTGCAAAATTTTTCAGTAGACAGTTTTTTGTCGTTCATTAACATTGAAATACTAAAATAACAACATATACACACATAGTTTATATTTTACGTAGAATCGTCTATTCAGCAACACAAATTTACATAAAAATAGATAGCTCTATATATTCCCCTAAAAAGGTTTCAATAAAAAGGGACGCGATATAATCGTATCATAGGCAATCATTTCGTTATCATACAGCGAGTTCCCAGTAGATGTTTTTACATGTAACAGATCGGTCGGAAAGGGGTTGATGGATGAGATCGCCGGTGACAGCCCTAACTCGCCGTGACACGCATCCTTAATGTTGACGGAGACATATAGTTCGTGAACCGACCATCAAAGGGAATCTGTCGGGTATCCTCTACAGACAACTCTTCGACATTGTCGAATCACTTCGACAACTTGTTTTTATTCCCTCAGCCACAGAATATGTATTACGTACTGCATAGCATTCCCTATCATTTTCTAGTATTTACATCACCTCTGAGACGAATCTGAAACAGATTCTTTGGCGGCACGCACACACGCTTATTCTCGCTCTGCAAAGACATAATTGTCTATGTGTCACGAGGCGACATTGTATGGTGATGCTTGGGTATAACACAGCGGGACCATGAAATATTCATCTAACCTTCAAAGTCATCTGTCGCCGTCCAATTCTTTCAATAAAGCGGCAATTATTTCAGCCGAATTCAAGGCATTCCGAGACTATTCACGGTTTGCGAGCAGGTATGTAATTAGATCTATAAATCAAACGTGCTCATAAAGCCTCTCCAACTTGAGTAATATTCCGCTGTGACACCGGTTCTAGATATCTATCCAATATCTACTACCACTTTACCTCATTTTCATACCTACTAATACAAATATATGTATCGTCATGCATTCAACATGTTTAATATGAATATTTATTACAAAATATACTTACAAAATTAAATCATATATAAAACTAAATTTAACTAAAACTAATCTAAAAACCTATATATTATAATCTAAAAACAAAAGAAAAAGATCCGCGACCAAAAAAAAAATAAACAGATATTTACTTACAAATAAAAAATATCCCCAAATCGTTGCCTGATTGTTTATTGGTCGTTCGTATAAATAAAAATCTGAAAAAAATTAGAGCTGTGGACTAGGGAACTCAAAGGCGGGATTTCAATTGATGAAATTTTAATTTTAATAAATTTGTTTAATTCGCGTCTGAATTATCACGATTTTATGTAGTAACATACTCATAGGTACTGTTAGTGTATTTTATATAAATAGTATATTTTATAAAAAAGCGTAGCGCATTATGTACCACTGGGACTACTCCGAAAGAAGCTTGGAAAAAACACTATGATACGAATTTCTTTCAATTGGGCCCGTGTATCGTCGAATTCTCATCCAGCACGGCCTAATTTAGTGTGTAAATAAATATGAAACATTCACGTATGTTTTCACGAAAACGTCTTCGACAAAATAAATAGGTAATCGGATTTTCATTTCATTGAATCTATTTTGTGTGTATGTGTGTGCATTTTTTAGGAAATTAATTAAATATTTTCGATTGATATAGTGATAAACTTCTTTTTGTAACGACATACTTGTATTACGTACTTTGGAGGGCACGTTAAGCGATCAGTCCCGGCTGTTGTCATTAGATGATAGTCGTCAAGCCAAGTCAGCAGCCTTTAGGCGGCTTGAAAACACTGGTTTCCGATTGGGCCCGTGTATCATGACTTCCGCCAACCCGCAGTTGAGCAGCGTGTTAGAGAATGCTCTAAACTCCTTCGATTGAGAGGAGACCCGTGTCCCAGCAGTGGGATGAATAAGAGCTGTTGACGACTTGTGTTACGTACGGAAAAAATAAGACAGACATGTTCGCGAGTGGAGGAGTCATGAGTATTTTAACGCTCGCGTGCTTAAAATTTTGTCATGTGCGGGAATCGAATCATGTGTCATAATAATGTAGCCAGTACTACCCTACCACCACCACCGAGACCGAGCTCGTTATATAGGGTGTAAAGATTTATATACTTAGTTTTGTAATTCTCCCTTACGTAATGTATCTTCATTACACAAAATAAAATGAAGCTACTCAAAAATAAAGCTCTACCAACTTTTATTGTCTTCACAACTCGGAAAGTAAATTACCCGAACAAATTCGCTCAGCGCTAAATCTGAGGCTTATCAGCGGACTTGGACGAGATCCTTAAATTGAGAAAGAGCTATCTCGATGAGACAGAGTGGTCTCAACGCGTCGACACCTTGTACCAACTGCTCAGATTAAAAAGTTTAATTAATCACTAGGCTGTATATACAAATAGATAAATAATAATAAGTATTTCTGGACAATTTACACAGTGCCATCTAGTCCCAAATTAAGCGCAAAGCTTGTGTTATGGGTACTAGACAAATGATAAATGTACTAAATTTTTTTTTTTTTGTAAATGCTTACTTATTATACATAGAAAACAGAGACCAGACCAGACCAGGCCAAGACAAACAGACATGTACATGCACACAAATGTTTGTCTTGTGCGGGAATCTAACCCGCGACCTCGGAGTCAAAGTGGCCATTGCTAACCATTCGACCACCGAGTTCGTCCGAGATAGTAGATATGTAGTTCATTTGTAAATCACATGACACACATTTGGTGTAAGTGGTTCATCAACATCTTTGAACCAAAGCCAACTTCACCTGCACGCGGTGCACCCTGCTAACTGACAAACGAAGCCCTGGCGAAAAGAGAGGTAGGGAGCGTAATTGTAAGCTACCCGACTGGGGAATGTACCTCCACCTCACAGAATACCGCAGCCAAATAACGGTTCCCTTGAGGGCTGTTGTGTTCCTCCGAGTGAGTGAGGTCACCAGAAAGGAAGGAGATGCTGCGATGGCAGCGGGGGTGGCGGCGCGCGAGCGATATTTTATGTTGCGAGCGTTAATATGGCTACGGTAACCGCTTCATATCAGGCGGGCCGTATGCTTGTCTGCCACCCGACGTAGTATAAAAAAAAAAAAACATCTATTCTAAAATACTCGTGATCAACCCTTATTCATCTCAATGTTGGGATACGGGTCTCTCTTCATTCGAACGAAATTTAGATATACCTTACCACTTTGCTCAACTGCAGGTTGGCGGAGATTCTAAAATGACATTTAAATTACATTTTGGGGTGTAAGTGGCTTACCATGACGATTAGAGCCAAAGCCAACTTGACCTGCACATGTTGCACCCTGCCGACTAGCGAAAGAGGCCCTGGCGAAAGAGAGGTCGGGTACAGCGTATTTGTAAGCAGCCCGAAATACCGCAGTCATATAACAATTTTCTTGAGGGTTTTTGTGTTCCTGCGAGTGAGTGAGTGAGTTGAGTGAGTTACTGGGTTGCACCGGGTATGGCGGCGCGCGAGCGTTTTTAGGGTTCCGTACCCAAAGGGTAAAAAGGAACCCTATTACTAAGGCTCCGCTGTTCGTCCGTCCGTCCGTCCGTCTGTCACCAGGCTGTATCTCATGAACCGTGATAGTTAGACAGTTGAAATTATCACAGATGATGTATTTCTGTTGCCGCTATAACAACAAATACTAAAAAACAGAATAAAATGAATATTTAAGGGGGCTTCTCATACATCAAACGTGATTTTTTTGCTCGTTTTTGGTCGCAATTGATAACAGCAATAGGTAGACGCTTGAAATACTCACATAATATTTAGTTATATATTCACTTTAAAAATAAATAATTAAAGAAAAATAAAACAAATATTTAAGGGGCGCTCCCATACAACAAACAGTATTTTTTTTGCTGTTTCTATAGATAATGGTACGGAACCCTTCGTGCGCGAGTGCTGCGAGTCGGACTTGGCCGGTTTTTTTCATGTTGCGAGCGTTAATATGGCTACGGTACCCGCTTCATATCAGGCGGACCGTATGCTTGTCTGCGACCCGACGTAGTATAAAAAAAAACGTAGTTTTCTAAAAACTTTTGTGCTAAATTTGTGTTTTAGGCAAATGCCTAAAACACAAATAATAATAACAACAATAGTTTAAATCGCTAGTATACGGTATGGCTACCTCACCTCCCCTCAGAGACGAATCAGAAACATATTCTGTGGCGCCGCACGCACACACGCTCATAAAGTATATGAACTATAAATGTAGTTAAACCAATTGTATATCACACAAACACAAAGACATTCAGTTAAATTTCTCTACACAAACACAAACCAAACTTAAAAAATGTAAGTAGACCATTTCTTTCTTTATATTTTAATCTCACAGTGTTGTTGATGATATTAAATACGATTATGTCATTGCTCAACCAACACTTTAATTCGATTAAAATTGATCTAGTCAATAGAAACATTTGGATGTAGACATCCCCGGTAGAACTAATAGGATTAAGTAGATAATCCTCTCTGAGGCGGCGTATTAATTTACATTTCATTATTTGTAGCCCTTTCTAATTACACGGCCCAAGTGAGAATAGCTGGAATGGGCACAGTATCTCTTATATTAGTAGACATAAATATAACTGGTACTATTTTTTTTAATATCATTTAGTCGCAAACTTATCAAGATTTAATCGTTAGAAACAGTTTGTTCGTAACCTTTATTCGATATCATAGCATCCCAATTGAATTTAATAATATACCTACGGGCTTAGTTCTCATTGGAATCTATTCCGATCTCCATAAATTTATTAATTAAAGCTTTTTTTTAAAAGATCAGTTTTATTCCATATAATTAGGATACAAATACAAATAATTATTTTTTAGATATAAACCTAAAAAAATAATAATTTGTAATTTCGTAATATAAATAAAATAATGTATATTTTTCTTCGATCAGTAAGTATTGACATCAATCTTCAGCTTATTCGGTAGAGTTCCAGGGAAGGTTATACCAAAAATTTAAACTGAAGTTTTTGATTTTAGCAATCATAAAATCCAGTGGGAATCGGCTTCAGCTTGTTGCAACGCCTAGTGTTACACGTGCAATAATTGCTTTCCATTAGCCCGTATATTTGTTCAACATTTTCAGCTCTTATAAATTGAAAAATGGAAAAATTCACCTGCCCCCCCTAGGCGGGATTTGAACCCACGACCTCTCGATGACCGGTCGAGTGCTCTTCCAACTGAGCTACCAGGAAGGTTAGTATTGCTGGCGAATTTTTGCATCTTATATTCAACTGCGTGAGTCACAGATTTAAATAATAATCATTTTCAGCTCTTATCTATAGTACAAGGTCTTGCAAGATATGCGATCCTCCGCCTTTCGCCTCCAGCAACTTTCAGCCGCCAACGTACAAAAAAAGGCAACGAATTTCAACAAATTCTTTGGATGGCTGTTTGTATGCCTGGAAAGTTACTATGGTTTTTTCTCCTTATAGGTGATAAAGTTGATTTGAAAACCATTTAGCACAAACCAGGTTTTCTCTGAATTTATATTGGACCTACCAACTCTGAATCATCATATGCTTGAGTTATACGCGAATACAATAAAAAAAAATATAAGAACTTTTTCCCTTTTGAAGTGAGTTAAAGATAAAATAAGTAAAATGAACACGACATTAAGTGATATAATTACGAAAGTCGAAAGGATAACGCGGATGGGGCGAGCAAGTCGCGAGGCTACGCGGGCGTACCCGGCCCGGGTATCGGGCACCCCCGCAGGCCTGCCCGGATTATTAACAGTTATTGGGCTCAGCGGTATAAGTCCGGATTAAATCTGTGTCAATTTGCATTTTATTATGATGACACAGCCCTTGAGCTTTAACTATTAATACGGCTTTAGAGGTTTATTCCAAATTCGTGACGACATTGAACAAAATGACGATGAAACAACCCGAAAGGAATCTGTAGTTTTACATTCTGCTTTGCTATAAATTAAACTGGCGACAAAATGTAAAAATAAAGCACCGTTCAACGAGTCACAGGAAAGCTGTAATTTATGCGGTTCGTTGAACACCAGGAGAAATAAGACGCTGATAAAAATGTACATGTGTTGTCAATAGGTATTTAAATATCTATAAACCTCAACATGGGATATGCTAATACTGCTGTTTTTTGCTAGTTAGTCTTGGTAAAACAGATATTTTGTATAAATGTGTACCTAGATGTTGTTAGATTTTTTTATTTTCTACATTTTCTAAAAATCTTTTGTCCTAAATTGTTTTAAATTAATGATATTTTTTTTTAAAACAAATTTCTTGTAAGCAATCAAATGCCCGATGAAACAGTTTTGACAATAATCTGTTGTTATCTTTTTACAGCTAATCGCCTGAGCAGGGAAGTTTTGAATGCAATTATGAAACTACTGCTTAGATTGTTGCTAATTATCTTTAGCTCAGCTAGTAGAAACCCTAGAGCTCTACCAACTAAGCTGAAGATGTTTGTCAATAACTTTATCCTATTACAGATTTATTGATTCCAAAAATTGGTTTTTGAAATCAAAAAACCTGATGGTAATCGGCTTCAGCTTCGGCGATAGGGCCCCAGGTTTAAATGAAATAACTGACATTCACGCTAGCCGAGCCGCGAACGGAAGGTAGTACTTGATATGTCTATTCAGCTCTTAGATCACAAATTAAAATAAATTTATTAAATTGTCAATCAATCAGTCATTTCTAGTTGTAATTATGTAGTATAACCGATGTTTAAAAATAATTTTCATGTAGTATACTCGTTGTTCCCCGTTACGTATGGAAACGGAACAATTTTATTTCCATTCACCGATATAATGACGATCCCGGTGGTTGAAAGGCTAGTTAATTTGACTTCGAGGTCGCGCAGGTTCGATACTCGCACAAGACAAATATTTGTGTGCATGAACATATCTGTTTGTCTTGATCTTGTTATTTTCTATGTAATAAAATTATGTATTTACTTACAAAAAATGTATTTAAGTATAATATCAGTTATCTAGTACCCATAATGTGTGTAATTTGTTCAGTAATAGTTATTTATTTGGAGATTTTTTTTATATGTATTGTATACAATATGCACTGACATATATGTCAGTGCAGACTGCAATCACAGTATGTAAGCTGTTCTTCGCGTTTAAGATAAAATCAATTTATTTCGGGTATGAAACACAAATATTATACGTTTCGTTCTCAACGGAAAGGTTCCGCGAACCCGTTTAAATCCTTAATTAAACGTTTTTTTTTCAGCCATTCTGAGCCTTAGTCGTAACTCAAAAGGCGAAGATTTAATATTTGAAATGCTTTATAATAGTAATAAATAAAAAACGGGACAAGTGCGAATCGGACTCGCCCACCGAGGGTTCCGTAGGTACGTAGTATCATTATTAAATTTGACATTTTTCATTATAAATAAGAAATAATGCGTCGAAAAAATTAAATAAAATATATTTTGCAATGTGTACATCAAGCCCTTTCATATGATATACCATTTGAACTAGTAGTTTCAATTTGAAATTTCGACACCCTATAAAAAATTTTGACCCCCTATTTTTTAATATCTATTTACAAATGTATAGTTTTGAGATTTATTCCTGTACTTGTAGTCTATAACGATGTTACTTGCCAAATTTCATAGTTCTAGGCCAACGGGAAGTACCCTATAGGTTTTGATGCCCTTGAGTGTGTCGAAATATGCGTTTTTTGCTGAATAAACGGCCGTAACTTTTTTCTACGTAAACTTAGCAGTTTGATTATTTTTCAACTTCATGGGACCGTAGACCTGAGTATACAGTTCAAATTTCAGCTTGATACTTCCACGCATTCTCGACACAGAAATTCTTGACAGACAGACAGACAGACAGACAGACAGACGGACAACAAAGTAATCTTATAAGGGTTCCGTTTTTCCTTTTGAGGTACGGAACCCTAAAAATAAGTTCGTGTGTTTAATTGTAATACAGATGTATGCGTATAAGGAGAGACCCCGGCTCTCTATGCGTATTCTCAGTACAATGAGTTCTGTTTGATATGATGTTCATGGCCTCTTTCTATAGTCGCATCTTATCACACGCATGGTATTCATCGTCATACATTAGAATCAAATTGACGCGAACTATACGGTTCCAAAGGATATTTTCAACTTCGAACTCCAAAGTTGTAAAACGTAACGCCAAGGAATTCCGTTCTACAACTTGAGTTGACTTTTCCCAGGAGACTATAGTATGATTTTCAAAAAGAAAGGCGTAAAAAGGAGTTTGCATGGTCAGCAAAGCTTGAGTGATGCTTCTGGTATCGCAAGCGTCCATAGATGCGGTGACTGCTTACCATCAGGCAGATCATACGCTTGTTTGTAACCCTCGCCGTATAAAAAAAGATATTAACTTCTGTTACATAAGTTTACATTAGTCACAAAATAGTTATAAACAAAACACAAATTATAGTCACAAAATAATGCACAGTAGTCACAAATTAGTTCAGTACATGTGTATGCCAATTTCATCAATAATTTATCGTTTGTCTTTCTCCTTTGAAGATTATTGTTGCAAAGGTAAAGGTGGCTTGCGTTCACATAATGCGTATGATCAATCATGCGCTTCATGTCTTCGCGAGCGACGTTTTAAACGACCCGCCCCGCGTCTCGCTTCATCACTCAACTAACTCAACTCTATAGGCCCTTTCCTTAATTCGATTACCCTCGTCGAATCCAAACCTCGCGAGTTCAGGTTCAGTCGAGCACTAGAAACGGAGCTGAGATGGAAGATCAAAGGATAATCGAAATAACGTCTCCAAAGCTGTATTAAATGAAATTATATTTTTATGTTATTCAACCTTTGAGAAGGAAATACTTGCGTTTTTTAGGGTTCCGCCCTCAAAGGGTGCTAATAAGACCCTATTGGTAAAACTTAGCACACTGTCAGTCTTACACAAGGGTGTAACATTAATGTAATATGATATTTTTAGAGTGTAATGTAACAGTAATCTTCATCATCATTTCAGCCTATTACTGTCCACTGCTGGAGAAATGCGTCATCACCCAACTCTTTTCCAGCATAACCACCACCATGCCACCGCCTTCTCGCAGGCCTCAGCAGATCGTCAGTCCATTCCGTGGACGGCCGTTCCATATTTATATACATACGTTTTAGTTTCTTAAAATAACTGAATAGTGGCAAAAATACGTTGATGGCGTCGTCGCGCGTGTCAGTCTAATCGAACACGCAAGTTAAGTAACATCGATCGTAGCCTTTTCAGGGATGGGTTTATTAACCGACGAAAAAACGGAGGAGGTTCTCAATTTGACGCGTATATATACATATATATATTTTTCATCTCGAACTCCTCCGTTTTCGGAGGGCACGTTAACCTGTCAGTCCCGGCTGTAGTCATTACATGACAGTCGTTAAGCCAAATCAGTGTCCTTTAGGCGGCTTGAAAACACTGGCCTCCAACAAACCGCAGTTGAGCGTGGTGGAGTATGTTCTATTTTAAACCCCTTCGTGTAAGGGGAAACCGTCTCCCATGAGATGAATAAGAGTTGGCATGACGACGACAAACGTATGTTTATACGAGAGTACGGGAGTAAGAGAAACAATGGCAGTTCTTTTTGCAATGCTCTACGTCGTCAGTATTGTTAGCGGAAAAATTTAACTCGCGTTCCCACCATCCGTGAGCTTTACGAGACTGACAGGGTAGAGGGAATGAGAGCTCATCTCCTCGCCGACTAGTCGATAACAGCATGAAGTGAATTCTTCCAGACTGCGCTCAATATTTGCCGCCGATCCTCAGTCTATCTCCGTGTCTCAGGTCTCTGTACGTGACATGTATGTGGTCATTTTGTTCCTTGTAAGAAATGATATTGTACATTTTAAGTATTTAATTTTGGGGTTGGTGGTTCATCATCATCTGTGAACCAAAGTCAACTTCACCTGCACGCCGTGCACCATGCTGACTGACAAACGAAGCTCTGGCAAAAAGAGAGGTGCGGAGCGTTATTGTAAGCTACCCGACTGGGGAATGTGCCTCCACGTATATATTGCGTTGCAACAATTACGTTGCGAGCGTTAATATGGCTACGGTAGCCGCTTGATATCAGGCGGACCGTATGTCACCCGACGTAGTATAAAAAAAAATTTTACCCCAAAGCTGTTTTTATTCAAGAATAACAAAGTTAAATAGTATTACTCGGCCTGACGTGCCGCATGCTCGGTATACATTTCTGTAAAGTTTAATAACATTGGTTCTGCATTTTAATGCTTCCATATAATATGCTGGCTTGGTTTAAAGTTTCAGTAAAACTTAAGTAATGCAAGTTGTATGCAGCGCATTTGGCTGTACTGCGTTTCAGGAGTATGAGCAGATGTTTTAAGAATTAATTATAATATATTAGTTCAAACGAAGTATGTCAGTGATACTTTCGTTCTAGATTTAGTAATAACGCAGGTTTATAAGAAAAAAAGTTCCATTGTAAGACAAATAATGGATTCCGAACAAAGAATTTCGAAGTTAAAAGAAAATCTGTAATACACATTGGTCAGTGCAACTGACCAATGTATTTTGCTTGAGACGGTTTGATGACCATATAATGACGCAGGTACTTACATGATCTTAAACTCAAATAAATAAATAAATAAATATTCCTGGACAAATTACACACGGCCATCTAGTCCCAAACTAAGCAAAGCTTGTATTATGAGTACTAGATAACTGATATTATACTTAAATACATTTTTTTTTAATATTGTCAGACAAATTACACAGCGCAATCTAGCCCCAAAGTAAGCGAAGCTTGTGTTGTGGGTACTAGACAACTGATAAACATACGTAAATATATTTTTTTTTTTTGTAAATATATACTTATGATACATGGAAAACACCCAGACCAAGACAAACAGACATGTTCATGCACACAAATGTTTGTCCTGTGTGGGAATCGAACCCACGAGCGTTGGTGTCGAAGCCGCGTCATTGACCGCTACGCCACCGAGCTCGACATTTTTTTTAAACACATACATATAATACATAGAAAATACATGTTAATGCACACAAATATTTGCCTTGTGCGGGAATCGAACCCGCAACCTCGGAGTCAAAGTGGCCATTGCTAACCATTCGACCACCGAGCTCGTCTCATTTATTATTTATGTTAGGAAGCTTATTGATGTTAGGGAGACCATAAAGAAAATATATAGAGTAGTTCGCAGGCAACCGCAACCCTCGCTGCGTTAAATAGAGCGAGGCCAATCAATCTGTATCATAGTTATTCACAGTATTCATCCCTTAACCTTTGATGCAAAACGGTCAAGGTTCGTTAGCTGCAGTTTTCCAGACAGCTCTATACGTATCTTTGGAAATATGAAGATAGAAAAGTCGATTTACATATCGAAGTGCTATAAATTTAGATACTTTTGTTATGGGGTACCAAAGACTCACCACTATTTTTAGAACCAAAGCCAAACTCACATGCACGTGGTATACCCTGGCGATAAGCGAGACGTTCTGGCAAAAGAGAGATAGGGTACAGTGTATTCGTAAGCTCCCGCACCTCACAGAATACCGCAGCCAAATAACAATTCTCTTGATGGTTGTTGTGTTCCTGCGAAGTGAGGTCACCAGCCCCCTTACCACCAACTCTTATTGCGATTCAATAACTGAATAGAATGCTTATTCATACCAATGAATAAGCGACTGTATTCAAGTTGAAATCGAGTCGCTTATTCATTGGTATGAATAAGCATTCTATTCAGTTATTGAATCGCAATAAGAGTTGGCGGTCAGGGGCAGAACAGAAGGAGTTTGCTGCGGGATATTTCATGTTGCGAGCGTTAGTATATCCATTGTAATTGCTTCACATCAGCTTCACAGCAGCATCATTCTTCACATGCATGTCGGCCGCTCGACGTAGTATAAAAAAAAATATTTCTTATTTGACCCGGTCATAAGTAAAAATGTACAAAATAAAGCGACGTATTTTTTTTCAATTTAATTAAGATTTTAGATTTCTCGGCATAAGTATTTTAATTCTCAAAATTCGAGAATTCTCGATAATCGTTTCTCACATTTGTACTAAGAAATTATTTAAAACATCGCATCAATCCATATTACTCCCACTTCTGGGCCACGGGTTTCCTCTCAATCTAACAGGTTTAAAGTATACTCCACCACGCTACTGAACTGGGGGTTGGCATTTAGGTCAATGTTTGTAAAAAAAACAGTTACTGACAGACGGTTTAGAACTTTTAAGTCTGAGAAGAGATATTGCGTCCCTTAGTGTGTTCTACCGATTATTCAATGGGGTGTATTCAGAGGAGTTGTTTGACATGATGCCCACGGCCTCCTTCTACAGTCACACCGCTCGCCATCGACAGGGAATTCACCCTCACACATTGAAGCCTAAGTGGTCGCGTACTGTGCGGTTTCAGAGAAGTTTTCTCCTGCGTACTGTCTAGCTATGGAATGAACTGCCTGTCGAGGTTTTCTCATGAGACTACAGCATGGGGTTCTTCAAAAAAGGCGTAGAGAGGTTTTTACAGGGTCGGCGTGTGATGCCCCTGGTGTTACAGGCGTCCATAGGCTACGGTAACTGCTTTCCTTCACGCGTTTATACAATGTGATGGATCAAATTTTAGTCACATTTTAATTTCACTACAAATATAGGTACATAATAATATGTATGAATGTACGTATATAAATACACAGAGAACATTCATTCCAAGACAATGTTCATGCACACAAATTAGAATTGAACCCGCAACCCAAGATGTTTAAATAGTAGATGATGATGATGAAAAAAAATATTAACTATTTATTAATTAACTATTTTAATAATATTAGCAGTAGGCTATTAAGTTAGCAATTATATCAAAATGAGCCCAGGACGGTTCAGAGGCCATGCAGAGGGAATCTATTAATTTGCCCGTAAACCGGGGCCGTTACAGGCGACTCGCCAATTATTCCTCTCCCCCGGTAATTAAATTCTATGATGCTCGCCATTCTAAGACAGCCGCTTTATGATACTCAAATTACGATTTCATTGCCTCTTAAAAGATTTATAAAAATCATTACTCAAAATTTGGTATGCTAAAGTCTTATTAACTCTCAAAGCGTAAAAATCTGTTAGGAGCCATTTCTTCATTCCATTTATCGCTCATTCTTCATGACACCACTAGTTGTGACATGGGGAATGATAAATGTTCTCAAGAGTTTTCACAAAGATTATTATTTATTATTTTATTTTTTACATAAATACCTACCAGAGTACATATGTAAATGTTAAAATATTTTATCAGGTATGTTGATTGGTATTTAATTTCCCGCAACAATGTTAACGGGGGCAATGTAATGACATTTTTTTAGTATGGCGATACTAAAAATGTCTACAAAATAACTAGCCAGTAGTCGCGGCTTCGCCCGCGTGGTCATTATTTTAATAAAACTTTGTTTTCCCGTGGGAGTAAGATCTCTTTTCGGAATAAAATTAAACTATGTCACACTCGAAACTTTAAAATTTAGACTGTCTCTGTAGAAAAAATCTTGTCTATCCACTCGCCCTGATGAAGGTCTCCATTTAAGATCGAAATCGTTTCCGACAAATATACGTGAGAGAGCCGTTTAATAATTAATTTAACTAAGTTTGTTACTAAGACGATAAAGTTTTTTTACGTCATTATGCAAAATGTTTCATTTATAATTTCATTTATAATGTTTCATTTTAGTACTAGCGAAAAATCCTAAAACAGTCGTATGGTACATTTAATTTTATATTTAATAATTCTTAATGTCTTATTGTACCATGCTGATGCGTATTTATACTTGAACTCAAGAGGTATGCTCAATGCTACCATGCAATAATCTCCTTATTAGCTTGACTGAGTAGAAATAATGCATTTATTATATACCACGCTATATGAGTGGCAATCATGTAAACCACCCGTTTTGTATTGTAAATCAGTTACCGCAGCATATATACTACACACTTGCAACACAAGAAATATGTAGCACCCACGCTATATCTTCATTTATAAACCTCTTTAGGAGCTTCTTGGTGACTTTATCGCTCGCGGGAACACAAAAAGTATAAAATTCCTTTAGTTTTCTTCTTGTTTGGCTCCGGTTTTGTGTAAGAAGGAGGTATTTCCCGAGTCGGTTACCCCAAATTGAGCAATAAATATACCTGTCCCTCTCTTTCACTACCTAATTGAATTAAAAAAATGGTTGCCTGTATAGTCGGTTTACGGACGATAATACGTGACAACGTCATAAGAAAACATTGGCCGATGGAGTGGAAGAGAGATAGACACGTCACATGCTGAACGCTTAGGCCAATCATACCTCTCTATCGCTTGTTCCGCGCTCTCGCTTGCACGCTCGGCTCAGGCGGAACGTGACAAAGAGTTATGCTTTATCGTGCGTTAGTGTGTATGCCGGTGTTCAACGATTTATAAGACGTTATCACGTGAAAAATATTTTAGGACCTATTTTAATTAAAGAAAAGGTCAATTTAGTTCTAAAATAATTTATTTTTTGTGTCCTTTTATAAAACAATCGCTTACGTCATAGCTTAGTATTATATTTTACAATAAACATATAATAGCAATCTGTCTACCAAAATTCATAGGTTATTTACATTATTTTTACAATAACATTTTTTAATCATATCGTTTAACGAGATTCGTAACCGACAAACCTGTGACTATTCAAATTACTGCAATAGGCATGCATATAAATGCATAGAAATCTGTGCCGTAACATGAAGGGCAATAAAGGTATATTTCTTTGTACCATGTTTCAATAATGCAATTCCATAATTTACCTACTCTTATAATTTATATTGAATCATAATTCAATAAATGTGTGTCGAGAATCGATTTTTATGAACGCATGGTACAATGAATGTCATTTCTTTAATAATAACTTGTAATCTTAAACACAAACATCATCTATGTTTTGAAAATGTTATCTTAATACTGGCGACCCTTATTTCAGTGGAACATTATTGCTTTTATTACGAATGAGTTGCTACAATGGATCATTGCTACCCAATCTTTATATAGTACACAAAAATATTTATCTAGTTTATAATAATTTAAATAAGTTTTATTACACCGTAAGCATGCTTCACAAGGCACTATTCTAGCGAGATTATATAAAATCAAAGGAGATGAAAACGTAACTCCATCGATAAATTCGGTTTAATATCCGAAATTGGGCCTAAAATTACATTTTATGGCAGCACATCGATAACATTAACTTTTCGAAACGAACCATTAAAAACTGAAACTTCTACACATTATGGAACAGTGGTCTAACACGCAACAACAGTAGTCGCCATACCAACAAAACTCACTTAAATACTATAAAAGTCTATGCGTCAACGCTTTTCCGTACATATAAGCTTTTACTATACAATTACTTAGATCTAAATTGGCGTTCATATTGCTCATTATTTTGCCTAATATCCTCATGCGAGCGAATCTTAAAATATAGTTAGTTGTCAAGAAATAAACATTTTAATAGCTGTTACCTATTGTATAATGTATTTTGTAATGCTAAAGCTTAGACAATATTATAAGTTATCAATTGCATTGAATAATAAAGTAAAAACTGTGTGAAAACAATCTTTACATGAATTCTCATTGACAGCAAGTAGTATCCATCGAGTACTGATATCACAGCATTTTGTATGGTGGAACCTTACCCTTGTAACTATACTCAATCTTTCTATGAAATATTTACAATAGAGATCCGATGCGGAGGCGAAATATCGTATAATACTCATTTTTTTTTCAAATATTTCCGAATACCATCGACAACGAGAAGTTCATAGCTTAATATTTTATTCAGTCGCATTCATCAACAATATTTTTATTATATTAATGTCAACAAATCACCAGTAACATAAACTATGCTATATTATCCTCGGCCATCGACGCTCGCCCGTGAAAAAGTTGTGAACAAAGTTGAGCGAAGTCAGTCATCCATCAGGAGCGGAGTATCCGGTGCGCAACAAATCAATTCTAGCAGATCATCCCCTCACTACATTATCGTTCCCCTTTCACTTGTTCCCTACTACAGATTGTCGAACAGACTGATAACTCATCGCGTTCATATTAAATAAGTTAATAAATTACACATTAAATAATATTCAATTACTGAAATCATATTTTATTCCTACCCTGACTGAATAAAAGGAAGGAGGCAAAAACTAGTATGTCTTTATTCAGTAGTTGGGGCGGGCGGGTATCTGATGGGGCGGGCAAGCGGGCATTGTCGGCGAAATATCGGATAGTTTATGTCAGCGATGGTTGGTGTGCGTAATCGTTCATTAATCACCGAACTGCGCCCTATCACCGCAACGACGCCACGATCTCGTTCGCCATGCTGTTTTGCTGGCTCGATGCGTTTAGGTTTTTGGAGCATTGCTGAAAATTGGAAAAACTATTAGGATTATGTTTGTGGGCTTTCTTCATGTTACATTATTACTAAAATGCTAAATCTAATTGACAGTTTTGGCATATGTTTTTATACGCATCAAGATGAAACAAAGAACATATCGCTTGCAGCACCTAGGACTAACTTACTAGCTTCGTCCGACTATATAAACCTTTTCACGCCCTTATATAAGTGGTGTAGGGCGTGTTGTTTCCGGCAGACTAGAATAGAATCACTCCGTCTCTTCCCGTGGATGTCGTACAAGGCGACTAAGGGAAATACATTATCAAACATCGATCAGGCCTCCCCAACCCGTTTCGCTAGCGTGGGGAGTGTAGGCCAAATCCTCCATCTGTCTAGGACGGACGAGAGAGGGTCGTGCTCCTGTAGTGGAGACTAAAATGACCTGATGATGATGATGATGATATAGGTAGAATCTGAATTATGTATAGGTACAACTGAGCAATACTGGAAACAAAAGTTTTAGGTAGGGAAATAAAACAGCGCGAAACATTTTATTAGTCTTCATGGTTTTGGGTAATTACGTACGCAGTGCCATTAGGTATTCGTTCTTTAGAGTTGTTAAGTTGAAAAGTAGTAAATTGGTTGTAATAAAGTGTATTTGGCTCGTGGAAATAAAACACATGCTATCCGATAATTCGATAAGGACTGATGGTATCAAACATTTTTTTTTATTGAGTAGCGATTAGCTTAAATGCCAGTACTGGCCTATTTTTATTACTAACTAGTTAAGCATAATTGAAAAAAAACTCATATTTATAGGTAATTACATAAATAATTATGTTAATAATACCTGAAATAATTCATAATAACAGTACGACGGCAATGTATAAAAAAATTAAGTACTTATGTATTTATAACAATTGGTTATATTGGTGTCAGGCGTATCTTTAACTATTATATTATTTTCTAATGGAAATGGCATTAACAAAGTGAAAACAAAGAAAATTGTGAATGTCATTAATGAATCAGTAATGATACCCAAATCAATTTCGACCGAGTTGTGAATCAAAGTTTGTTTCCGTGTTAGTAGAAATAGATTTGAGTAACATATAATTGTTAGTAACATTGACAACCACTGTTTTCTTTGCCTCGCGGCGTTTTAATGCAAGTATCAAAATTATGAATAATTTAACAATAAAAAATCATTATGAAAAATAATATTTACAAAAACCCGATATTACGAAATATACAATTGGAATAAAGCACTGTAGAAAATATTTTTTTCAGAGACTTACCTTCCAGTACCGCAAGATGAACTCATTGGTACCTATTCATTTATATAGACAATATTTATAGCAACAAACAGACCAAATCTGCAAGATCTTTTAACTAAATACTTCCATCATCATCATCAGGTCATTTTAGTCTCCACTACAGGAGCACGAGCCCTCTCTTGTCCGTCCCAGACAATAGGAGGATCTGGCCTACACTCCCCACGCTGGCCAGACGGGTCGGAGAGGCCTGATCGATGTTTTATAATGTATTTCCCTTAGTCGTCTTGTACGACATCCACGGGAAGAGACGGAGTGATTCTATTCTAGTCTGTCGGAAACCACACGGCCAGTTAAATACTTTATTGACAGATATTTTTATGTAGGTGCAGAAATAATACATTTTAGTTTCGAAATACATATACCTATACTCACAGAAGTTTTAGGACTGTGCTTCTACCTAAATATGGGGATATTAACACAAAAGTAGGCTGCTTAGTGGCCCCATTTTCCCAAGGAAACTGTCAACTATTAATTAAAATAAAAATGTATGTTTTTGATGGTTCCACTGTTATTATCACCTAACTGTCTGTGACGGAAGTATAATTATATTACAGATAGAACGTAGACATAGTACCAATTTGTATGAATTTTAATCATACATAACAGCTTACCATTTGTCGCGACTCCCAGGCCTTCATAGCGCTCTTGTATTTCTCGAACTCGTGGCACCAGTCCGAGTAAACTTGTTTGTACTCCTGGGTTTTGCTCGGCTGCGTGCACCTGTCACAAACAGACAGAAATATTTACGACTGTATTTAGAGCTCTGAGCTAATGTATTTATAATTTTGTGGTTTAAGTTAGTCGTACCATAAGGTTGCAGTTGCACTTCAAGTAGCTCTAAACCTTTTGAATCTCAGCGATATTTATTATTATTCTTTTAATGTACGTTTAATGAAGTATCTTTAAAGTGCTATTTAGAATCAGAATTCAGCATTAAAATAGACATAACGGAATCGAAAAATAATATAATGATTGAGAAATGTATGAGAAAATTGTATTTCATGCAAATACCTACTAATAAATTTATAAGTACATGGCACAGGTTGAATTTTACAAATTATAAAAGAATATGCATTGACCATGATGAAGCTACGTACAAAATTATGAAATAAATAAATAAATATTTCTGGACAATTTACACAGCGCCATCTGGTCCCAAATTAAGCACAAAACTTGTACTATGGGTACTAGACAACTGATAAATTTACTTAAATACATTTTTTTTGTAAATACATACTTCATAGAAAATACCTAGACCAAGACGAACAGACATGTTCATGCACACAAATGTTTGTCATGTGCAGGAATAGAACCCGCGTCCACGGAGTCGGAGAGTTAAAGTAACCATTGCTAGCCATTCGGCCACCGGGCTCGTAACTAGGTCCTTTGAAAATCTTATCCGTCAAACTTATGAATACATATGCAATGGTAAATGTAAATGTAACACATTTCTCCGGAATATCAAAATACGTAAAAGAAATTGTAACAAAAGGTTATTATAGTTAGATTAAAGTTTTAATCAAATCAAATATCTCATATTCTCAACACCACATCTGTTACTAACCAAAGTAATTTAGAATACGCAGCAGCTGCTTATAAAGAGCACATAACAATAAACTAGTAGTTGTTCTAATACGCTAATACCATAGATGTTTATGGTATCATTTGACGCTTTTATGGACGCAATATTTTATGTCTAAAAAAAATCCTAAGAAAATTTCAAATAAATTAATTCAAAATGGAAATCTGTGGCGATCTTCTTTGTAAGTATTTTTATTATTATTTTATTAGTTGAGTAATTAATATTTGGAACATTATTAAAACTTTGCAACTGGTTTTGTCTGCGTGTTTTTGAGATATCACAAAACTATACATATCATTATTGTATTAAACCTAAACTTGACATGTTGAATAACTGTATTTATTGTCTAAATCTGTTTCTTCGTATCGCATTCGTGAATTAATTTCTGTTTTTCCTAATCGTTTGCATCTTACCTTATGATTATTAAAATTTAAATAAAAAATATTATAAATACTATCTAATCTTTATTGAGTTTTTTTATACTCGTTATATACGTCTGGTGGCAAACAAGCATACGCCCCGCATGATGGGAAGCGGTTACCGAAACTATATTAACGCTCGCAACATGAAATATCGCTTGCGTGCTGCCAACTCCGCTGTCAATGCAGCAACTCCTTCCTTACCTCACTCACTCGCAGGAACACAACAACCTTCAAGGGAATTGTTATTTGCTTGCGGAATTCTGTAAGATGGAGCAGTCCCCAGTCAGGCAGCTTACAAATACTTCTTTCGCCAGTCAGCAGGATGCACCACGTGCAGGCGAGGTTGGCATTCGATCTGAAGATCGTAGTGAGCCATACACCGTTAAATATTATTTTATTTACTTAGTTACCCTTCAATAAGGGAAATATAAGCTATAAAACGAAAATGTATGCTATATTGTACATAGCTAACACAAACAAAATAAGTACCTGTGTATATCGATGTCTAAATTATATGACGCGATTAGTGTAGGGCCATAATAGCACTCGTAGAGCCCTCGGTCCATATCGCTCACCGACAAAAGCACCAGCCCTCTTTCTGAAGTCTGCAACACTCTCTCCCAACTACAAACAAATACACTGTTACTACTAAAGTAAGTAGACGAGCTCGACGGCGTCGTTACGCGTGTCAGTCTAGGCAAACAAGCAAGTTAAGCAACGTCGACGTAGCCTGTCCATGGATGGGTTTATTCATCTCGAGTTTCTCCGTTTTTCTGAGGGCACTTTAAGCCGTGTCGGTGCCGGCTGTAGTCTTTAGTTGACAGTCGTTAAGCCAAGTCGGTAGCCTTTAGGCGACTTGACACTGGCCTCCACCAACGCACAGTTGAATAGCGTGGTGGAATATGCTCTACGCGCCATCGATTGAGAGGAGACACATATCCCAGCAGTGGGATGAATAAGGGTTGACTACAACTATGATACGTAGTAATAAGGTACGTATGGTACTAAGGTACGTAGGTAGGATTTCATAAATTCCTACCTAGATACCTTATTACCTACAGACACGGTCACTTGCAAAAGTCTATACATAGTTCAGACTTTTAGGGGCTTTGTTAAAATACTTTATTTAGTTGCAATAATAACATAATTAAAATAATATAAAGCTTAGTTAATACACACATAAATACACATTTATAACATGAACTTTAATACCGCAGTTTAAGGTTTTAAGAGTTTTAATAATTTCTGTTACTATTACAATATTCCCTTTTTCCTCTTTGTTCAAATGGGAGTACTCAACTGTAGTAACAGTGGAGTACTCCCATTTGAGCAAAGAGGAAAAAGTTGAGCAGTTGGGAGTCCCCACTGCTCAATTAGACAACTAATCCTCGGCAAACAGTGAAGAGTTTATTTTAATATCTTAGAAATAGAGCATTATTTTTGCAGGCAATTTGATCTGTACTACTTTGGAACATTAATTTTTGTTACATTAATTTTTAGTTGGAAGGATAAGGTCTGTAGTACTCATTTGTTTCGCTATACTAGAGAAAAATATAGTTACTGATTGTACATATATACATCCCCTTTAATATTTTCTGAAACTACAATTTTTCGTAATAGTTATTCGTTGTATTTTATTATTTTTTCGCTGTATACCGAAGATAAATAATTTGGAAGAAACAAACTCGAGAAACATCTGAACATTTAATATATAACTATGATTAAGTTGAACCAACAAACATAAGTAACGAGGCCACCGTGCTAAGCACATATTAAACTAGACATGCAGATTGAAACACAAGCTAAAACCATTAATATAACAAGAGCAGGTAACATTAATCCTGAGACTAAAATAAATTCATACGTAACACGAGGACGATATCTCTACGGATGATCGAGTACGTTCCTACCTACGTAATTTTATTTGAATGTAATTTATGAAACGCCATTCTTAAACGTTCCAGGGATAACTACATGCGGATATAATTTGAGTGAAGTTATGTTAAACATAAGACTGTTATTATCAATTACATTAACGTAACCTTGCTGCAACTATTGCAATTGGTTTCTCCGAAGATGTATATTTTGCATTCACACAAAAAAAAAAGATATACATATTTACAGAATCCTCTGAATTATTTAAACGTTGACTGGAAGAGATCCCTTAGATGGATAAGTCCGCCATTGTACGGCTTTTGTTCTACGTAGGCTTTTATATTACCTATTATTATTTTATTTAGTACAATAAAGATATTACAAACATACAAACAAAAAAAGTAACTTCGAAATGAGACAGATTGTTGATAATGTACGAAACAAATAAATAACACCGGTACATAAAATGTTGACATTCTCTATCACATATTTGTCACGCAAAAGTGACGTCTATATGACGTAGTATTATGAGTCTTTCTATATAAATAAAAATCAATGAAGGGTAAGCGCAAAACTCGAGAACAGCTCGACTAATTCTGCTAATTTTTGTTTTCATATTTTCGTTAAGTTATACGGAATGTTCTTATGGAGAGAAAAGATTAAAAAATTGCGAGCAAAATAAAATACCACTTTCCACCCGAAGCCACGCGAAGCCGGGGCGGGCAGCTAGTGTATAATAATTATTATAAGTCTACGTATAATATTTTATAAGTCTATGGTTTGTATATGTTATAGTGCTTTCCTCGTATGAATAACTATTTAATTAAGGTAACAATAATTACGATTTTCATATAGATTTGTCTTTTTATGATATATTTTTTTTTATAAAAACAAAAAAAAAATATGTGCAATACAGTTCATCTTAACAAGCTGCAAATAGACTTTGCAGCTATAATATTATTAGTCCTTAACGACTACTGTTAATTACATACAAAGATGTCATGGTTCATTAGTAACCAATTTAAACTTATCTCCACTAAATAGCATTTTATTATTATGAAATAAACCCATAAAATACATGAAACTTACTTGAAACTAATCTTGTATCTTCCCTTTTCTCTGGAATGGTGATACCACACTACGTGTTGATCTCTCAACGCCTCTGGTGTCTTCCCAAAGGCTGCTAAATGTACGCTCTGGCCATATCCAGCTCGCACCGTTCTTAACGGAGCACTGGCCTCACAAATGGAAGGCGTAGAGTTGGTAGCGTCATGGAGCAAGCCAGGAGTGTATGGACGGCATGTCCCAACTTCTTTGTCCCACCCACAATAGGGATCTAAGACGCACCGCAAACAGCTGTCGTAACTGTTTAGAAAATAAAATATTACCTTCAATCTACAATATTTAGCACATAATAAATAAATTATGTGGGGCTGGAATGCGTTGATAATAAAAAAGCGGTAGTAAATAATAATAAAATTAGGTTTGTTGTGTTTCTTTGCGTTAAGTCAAAAAGTATTGAACGAATTTTCAAAAAAGGATTTTCGAACGTTTTTCACCAATAGACGGATTGATTCATGAAGACGGTTTAGGTATATAATTCATTAAGGCTTTGTGTAAATTAGCTAAAATATAACAATAATTGTTAAAGATGTCGGAAAGAAATCATGCCAATATGCACCGCATATAATAGAGATATATATGTGTGTGTGTTGGCTGGAAGGAATATCCTTACTTTTGCTTATACATCCTGTTTGTACACAAATTATATGCATTGTTGTTATACAATAAAACATAGACTAACCGGTGTGCGCAGGCATGTAATGGCAACTGCCGCAGACGGTTGTCTGTGGCGAGGTAGAGCGCGTGCGAGCGCCGAGAAAGTGCCAGCGCACGCACTGGCTCGGCGCCCGCCGCGCGCCACACGTCCGCCACGCGGGAACCTCCGCCCGCCCACTGCACTATTTTGTACACTTCGCCTGCACCTAGTAGCGAAAAACTTTTGAAATGAAATGAAATGAAATATCTTTATTTGCTGTAACACGGTGGATCGAAATCGGTTATAAGTCATATAAAGAACAAGCGTGTCACACCAATACTTGGCATGCAAATGTCTTAAACAATTGTTAATTTATTACTACTATAAATGATGTCAGCTTACTAATAAAACAAAATAATATAAAAAAAAAAAATATAAATTAATACAGAGAATGTCCAAATTAGAAATGTCATATAAATCAAATTAATATTTCAACAATTAACAAGTACACACAAAATTTATGAATATTTGTCATAATGGTAGTTATCTTTTAATAAACAGTAATCAGAATTTATTTTTTTTTAATTCTTCAATACTATAGATACATTCTTTTGAGAGAATATTGTATAGCAACTTTTTAAAAGTGTTAAAGGGCAGTGTCTTTATATACTCTGGTAGCAAGTTATATAGCATTACAGACATATTGAAGCTATTTTTTGAAAAACAGGCTGTACTACGTGAGGGCACGACCAATCTGTTAGGGTACCTAGTAGGAAAGTTTAAAATTTCCTTTTTCGTAGTATATAAGGCCGAATTTTGCTTCACGAATTTGCAAATCTCATAGATATACATAGCAGGCAATGTCAGGAGATTTAATTTTCTGAAAAGTGGTCGACAAGATTCCAGAGGATTTGCACCACATAAAGCCCTTATACATTTCTTTTGGATGATGAATGCGCGATTGACATCTACAGAGTTCCCCCACATGACAAGCCCATATCTTAAAGAGGAACAAACGAACCCATGATAAGCCATCAAAGCCGTCTCCAGATCACAAATTTGAGTCAGACGACGCAAGGCAAAAACAAACCTGTTTATTTTTTTGCAGACTGCCTCTACGTGTTGTTTCCAGGTTAGCTGTGAATCCAAAACTATACCTAGAAATTTCACTTCTTTCGCTTCAGCGATGGGCTCGTTTCGATTAGTTACTGTTACACTCGACGGTTTCGCATTTTTATTGTAAAATTGTATGATTTTAGTTTTATTAGTGTTAATGTTTAAATTATTAGATTCCATCCAATGAACTATTATGTCAATTGTGTTATTTATTTCATTTTCGTAGTCAATGTCAAATTTCTTATTTATTATAATTGAAATATCGTCAGCAAACAATGTACATGGATAATCTGTTACGTCTGGGAGATCATTAATATATATCAGAAAGAGCAAAGGTCCCAGAATGCTACCCTGAGGCACGCCGTATTCATTTTTTAAAACTTCTGACTGATACTTAGTGTTTTCTAGATTGTTATTAATTTTGTTTATTTCAACACATTGAGTTCTTTCACAAAGGTAACTTTTTAACCATTCATATGCTAGTCCACGAATTCCATTGTTTTCAAGCTTGGCCAAAAGTATTTTATGGGAAACGTGGTCAAAGGCCTTGCTCATATCGAATAGAATGGCAGATACTGGTATCTTTCCATCCATGAACTGCGATATTTTCCTAACTACAGAGAAGCAAGCCTGAGAAGTGGATTTTTCTTTTTGAAATCCATACTGTTCCAATCGAATGATTTTATGCTTGGAAAAAAAGGAAGTCAGTCGTTTATGCATTATTCTTTCAAAAATTTTGGACAGAATTGGAATAAGAGTGATAGGGCGATAATTATTTACGTCATGTTTTTCTCCACTTTTAAACAATGGTCTAACTATTGAAAATTTTAGTGGAGTAGGAAACTTACCACTAGTAAAAGACATATTAATTAAGTATGCTAGAATGGGAGATAATTCGTCAACACAAGCTTTTATAATCTTTGTACATAATTCGTCATAACCAGTAGAGTTTGTATTCTTGAGCGATAGTATTACTGACTTTACCTCTTGCTCATCTGTCGGAGATAGAAATATGCTTGCTCTATTACTTGATGTATTTATTTTTCTTTGATTACTATGATTTTTATTTATATTTGTGAAATGTTTGTTAAAACGTGATGCGATTTCTTTTGGGTCCTCAATTTTGTCATTGTCAAGCGATATATAGTCAATATTATTTACAGTCTGTGAATAGTTTTTCTTATCCTTGATTACATTCCACGCAGCCTTACATTTGTTTTTTGATGTTTTCATATAATTATTGTTACATTTTTTTTGTGAAATTTGCATACATTTCTTTAAAATTTTATTATATTCTCTATATATTTTTTTGTTAGTCTGTGTTTTATTTTTATAATAAGCTAATCTCAGTTTTCTTTTAGTCCTGCATGACAATTTTAAACCTTTAGTTAGCCATATTGAAGAATTTCTATTGGTATTTTTTATTTTAACTCGTCGTTCTGGGAAACATAAATGGAAAAATAGTTGCAGTTCATCATGGAAAGTCTTAAAAGCTATTTCAAAGTCATCACTATTTAGAACATCAGACCATGTACAGGCAGCCAGTAAGTCCCTAAATTTTTTCATATTTTCGCTACTATAATCTCTCTTACGTTCGAACCAATGATTTATAGATTCTTGGCGTTTTTTAACTGGTACAGTCAAGATCTGGGCCGTATCGTGATCAGATATGTACAATGGCAAAGTTTTACCAACGGCGTCCTGAAGACTACTAGCAAAATGATCTATACAAGTTTTTAAGCGTGTTGGTGTGTTTATATGGAGTTTAAGATTATAGCTTTCAAGGGTAGTTATTAGGTCTCTTGTCAAAGGCGTTGGGCAAAGAGTGTCAATATTCCAATCGCCGGTTATGATTATATTTTTATTTGTTTTTTTTCTTAATTTGTCTAATAGAATGTTAAGATTGTCAAGAAAAATGTTTGTGTTAGCCCTAGGTATTCTATAAATGCAAACTATAATTATTCCATATCGAATAATCTCTAGTCCACAACATTCAAAGGTTAGTTCTTTAGCCATATCACGCACAAAGGGAAGTTCTTTGATTTCTATTGAACTTTTATGTAATATACATACACCACCTCTTTTCTGCCGTTTTCTACAGAAGGACGCGCCTAAATTGTATCCATTTAGCTTTATATTTGATTCATTAGTATGTTCAATGAAAGTTTCTGATAGGCAAAGTACATCTATCGGTTGTTTCCGAAATGATAAATCAATCAGTGTCGCCTCTAGCAAATCTTTCTTACTTAAGAACCCTCCCATATTTTGGTGCATGATACGCACCTTTTTGTAAAATCAATGTAAAACTATGTATCACCCGTCATAACCCCAAAAGTCACCACTACATATTATGTTTTCTCTACGTATTATTATTTTAGTTTATGTTCTTCTTTGCTGTTAATTATTCACATAATTATTTTAAAAAATAAACTTAAAAATTGAAGTACTCACTAAAAAGATAAATGTACCTAGTTCGTTATGAAAACTGAATGATTTGTTTTTTTTTTTTTTAATAATTTGAGAATCTGCCTATTGTTTCATATAATTACTATGTATCATAAATAATACATTGTTTCATAAGATATCTTTATTTTAATTCTAGGCCCTGGTTACTTTTTCTATTTCTTGACTATACACTTTGTTTGTTCTAAAAACTTTCGATTATAACATATAATTTCTCCATTGTGTTTCATCTTAGAAATGATTTATTGTATTAAGTAATAATCACTTGGATAAAGCAAACTATATTACGAATATCAATTTAAAATACACGTGGTTTTATTCAGTAAAGTACGTTTATTTGAAATCTAACAAATACGCGTATAAATGAAATTGGACAAATAATTAAGAACAGTCAGACAGAACAATGAATTGATCAGACGTTGAAACTTCTAATCAATGCAGAGACATAAAAATAAAAGAAATTACATTAAATAAGACAACTGAATGGTTTCTAAATATTTTTATTCTAGAATTAATATTTAGTGGCATATCCACGACTTTTTACACCGGCGAGGCATTGATTCTATCAATTTTTGACATTTAGCGAGTGAAACAGAGTTCCATTCTTAAAAAAAAAAGCGTCTTAATGTTCTCTTAAATTTCCACACTGTCTATTTGATACCCTTTTCATAACTTCACACCAAAGATGTCCGATCGGATTTAAATCCGGGCTGTTAGCTGGCCAATCCAAGACAGAACCAGATTGTGAGTCAATGAAATCCTTTACTGAGCGTGCAGTATGCTTTGGGTCATTGATATCCAAATGACCGGAAGGACAGCCTCAGCATAGGGGAGCATTGTTTCCTCCAGTATGTTTCTGTACTGAAACTGATCCATGTTGCCTTCTATGAGCCTCACAGGCCCGACTCCATGACCTGAAAAGCATCCCCAGATTTTCATATTTCCACCGCCATGCTTTAATGTCACTTTTGTGAACTTGGGGTCGAAAGCTTTATTCGAAGGACGTCGCACGTATTGCTTGCCATCAGAACACAGGGTGTGTTCTGATGGCATGCAATAGTTTATTTTAGTTTCATCTGCAAAAAGAACATTTTTCCACTGTCTGGCTGTCCAGTTTTCATATCGTCTTGCAAACGCGATACGGGCTTGCCTATGACGCGATGTTAATATCGGCACCTTCCTTGCTATCCTTCCAAACAACTTCTATTCCACCAAACGCCTTCGAATGGTGCGTGCCGAAATTGCCGTGAGGTTATTTTCGCCAAATAAATATTTTCTAATCTCATTGGACCCTTTAGAAGGATATTGCTTTGCCAAACGTACAATGTTTCTGTCCTCTCGACGGGATGTCTTCTTCTTTCTAAGCACTCGCGGAATGTTTGAAGTAGTTTGATGCGTGTTAAAATGCTTTACAGCCTGGAAAATCTAGCATTGCAAATGATCTGTCTTTTTGTACGATTAGTTCTTCTCACGAAGTTTCAATATAATTTCTCTCGTGGATTTATCGCAACTCTTATTTTTCCCATTTTTTTTTAAAGTAAACCTGTTTTAAATAGTTTTAATATTTTGTAGCAATAAATGGCGCCAAAATTATACAAAAAGTGACCTAACTTAAAGCGTTCTTTATTTGAATCTAATATTCCGCGTTATTAATTACGTGACCAGCCAGTAACAATACTACCCATGGTCAGTTGCTAGTTTATAGTCTTGTAATTAATTTAACACTTTTTTTATTACTCATGTGTTAAACGAATGTCCAAATAGGACGGATGTATTTTGAGATACAACAAACAATAAAAGAAAACATTTGTAATGAGTAAATTATGCGACAGTATTTGTAAAAAATCTTCTCCTTTATTAATCGTTCTTAATTATATGGCCACAACTGTACATATACTTCTTCGAAATGTCGATATTAGCCGCTGTAGTCGTAACGTTGGTGTTATACAATATTAATGCAGCATTGCATTGACTGCATAAAAGAAAAAATCTGAATAGTATGAAAAATGATAATATCTGATGACTGTATGATTTCGATAAATCAATTTCTATTTTCAGAAAAACTCTATAGTGACGCGACAGAAAAATTTTCGGTTTGCCTTTTCTGGAACAAATTTATATGTGTTTGCCATAGATTAATAATATAGGTCTCCGCTACGCGCCGGACTCTTTGAACATACGGACAGAATGCGGCAAAAGATATTACTCTGAATACAGAATAGCCGAGTCTTGTAGCTGTAATTAATAATCTCTAGATGACATTAATCGAATATATATTATATTTAGTTGTAAGTTGACAAAGCAGTGAAAACATTATATTTCCATTTATTAATAATAAATTACAGCTCATATACGCAGCTCACAAGAAGCAATTCTTCAAAAAGATAGAGAACAGTATTTAGTCAGTAGTAGGTAGTAGGACTGCAGTCACAGTACATAAAGCGTCCGACCTCCCATAGTGGAGACCTAACATTATTTTAATCTAAGTTATAAATAAAATCGAAAAATATCGTAATAGTTCTTACACAGTTCTATTACTTTAGCATTATTAATTGACGTCATTATAATTAAGTACATAGCATTTTTAACAGCTGGATACTTTCTCATTGTTACACCAATGATTTTCTTTAAAAAAAATTAGAAATGTAAAGCATATTTTGTTCACAATTTGATTAAAATTAAATGTATATCATACATATAATCGTTTAACTTAATCTATGTTAAAGTTTTCAACGCTGAAATAAATTCGCAACCGGCATCTATACAATATTAAGTTTTTTTTCAGTACTCTATTTACGTATGTGTGATGTGATAGCTATTCTATTAACTTACTTGTCCCCGCATAGAATATGGTGTAAGTGATGTCGTCTCTCAACATGTCGACGAACTGCCTGTCCACAACCAGCGTAGTGAGCACCAAATCTCGTTTGTAGAAAGCCGGCGCATCCCCTTCATATCTGACTGCAGAATCCATTAGTGGATGGGACCTGTCAGAATATATGCGTGAGTGGACGCCACTCGAAGTCAAAACAATGAGGTCGTCCGAGCATACGCCATTGGCTCGCAAGTATTGGCGTAACACGTCCGATGGTATATTCGCACTTAATGTCTTGTAAAGTTTTATCGGGGGTCAACAGATTGAATTTCGAATATATTAAGCATTTACGGTCGTCCATTCAAGTCAAATAACGTTATTCGTATCGGAAAAAGAAATACTTGTATGGATTATAATATCACTTAGTAAAAAGCATACAACGGCGCAACGCTTTATTGTAAATTAACTGTTCTTACGCGAACAATATTTTCCCATTATATTTAAAGGCCGTCGCGTCGGTGGTGGTAGACTATTAAGCACAGAGCAACAAATTACTTAGATAAACATAAGGTCATAAATTGTGATATTAAACCTAAAACCGCCATCCATATTCAAACTAATATAATAAATGTGGAAGTATGTCTTTATGTCTGTCCGTCTGTCTTTCCGACAAACGACTGAACCGATTTGAATGAAAGTTCTCATGGACAAATATTATATCTCGAGAAAGGACATAGGCTACCTTTTGGTGAGATATAAATGACATTAATGCAGCGATGCCATGAGCACAGCTAGAAGTTCAATAAAATAAATAAAAATAGAGCTGAAATAAATAAAAATAATCAAATTTCAATCTCAATGAATAACTTAATTTATTAAGTTTCTATAACGCTGTCGTTCTTCAATTTCAATATAATACCTCTATACAAATTTCTACATGAAAACTAAGTCTCAAAGGCGATGTAGATAAATCCTCATTTTCTATATACTCGTTCACTAAGTACCTATCTAATTGGTAAATATTTTTGCTACACTAAATCTACTTTATATTAATGCCAGCAATATAATGAAGGCAATGTCTCTGAGAACGCAACATCGGTTCTAATTTGAGCCACAAAAAATAAATAGAGTGGGGGTCTTACGTAGGATTTTCTCACCGCGTCATCAATTAAAGTACGCGAGTGTGACCCAATTAAGAGAACAGACGCGTCGCGAAACTAATGTGGGGTCTTGTTCGGATTACTCCCGGGGGAACGTGGGACTAATATCGCGCTCTCCCAATCACGTTTAATTTTGACACCATTTTTCTGGGTATCTTCCGATTTTATACAGGTACCAAATGTGAAGAAAAATAATTTAAAAGATTACAGAAATTGTGTGCTATTATTTTCTCTCTGTTGTTACTTAGACCGGCCCGGTCTAACATTAAAAACACTATTTTTTTTTAATTTTGTGTTTTTTAAGCATTTGTCATTTTATAGTATTCGTTTATTTGTATTAGTTTAAATATGTTTCCATAATAAATTAATTCAATCCATAAAAAATTAAACAACCCTCAAGGAAATTGTTATTTGGCTACGGTATTCTGTGAGGTGAAGATACTTTCCCAGTATGGCAACTTACAAATACGCTGTACCCCTCTTTAGCCAGAGCCGCTTTCGCTAATCGGCAGGGTTAGCTTTGTCTCTAAAGATCGCGGTGAGTCTATATTATTAATACGTCATGTTATTTCCTATGCCTACGTCAAATATTAAGATGTCCATGTATGCGATATGTTAATTTTCTTATGTAATACGCTGTGTTTATTAGTAAAGCATATTCTTGTAATCACGGCATGCAGATATTACGGTATTACCTTATGAAATTGAGCACGTTGTCGGGCAGAGCCTCTGTGTTGTTGACGCAGGTGCCGGGCCGCGGCTCGGGTACGCGCGCCCGCAACACCGGCAACCACGCCGAGTTCGACGTCGCCTGGACATAACATGTTCTAAACAAAGGCTCTACTTTATATAAACGTAACATGCATTAAATTCAAAGGGGTGTACACCTACATCTCTTTCTATACGATATATTTTACTGATGAGTAACATTTTAGGCTTTTCTTTTTCAACGTTGGATGGGTGTTTAAATTATAAATAAGCAATACTAATTATTTGTTTATTTCGTGCTTTGAAGGGTACGATATCCAAGGCTTTAAAGCAAATAAATGGCAGATGTGGCCAACTCACTTCAGCTTACTAACGATGCGAGCTACCGACCACTTTAATTCTCCATGGAATTTCTGCACCGTAGCCTCAATACTCGTACTAACAAAAATTAAAACTCAAACAGTAAAATATGTCATACGAAATTTAGCTAACTACCTACCTGTTCTTTGAATCGACCGCTGAAAGCATCTTGTATGTCTTCCATCGTGTAACTGCAGATGGCAGATCCAACCAACCCATCACTGGCACCTGTAGTAAAGGCAGCGTAGAAACGACTCGGATCCCCTGGCATCTGGTACACGCTCTCTGTTCATAAACAAACAATCACGCACATATTTTTAGGTTTTCATTACAATTTCTAAATATGTGAGGGTAATCGAGTATATTAATTTAATTTTTCGACTCTTCTATATGGTTCATACCATTTAACATAACATAATAATGTTACATAATTGCGATGTTTTGTGTAATTAGGTGGACGTGTTAAATTCATCATCATTCTCAAGGAATGGACTCGCCTGTAAATGCCAAATAAACGAGAAATTATGCCATTATAATTGTGACATTTGTAACTACTAGTTATTCTCATATTGAAGGAGTTAAAAAGGCAGGAACCTTCACCAACATACACCGAACCCTTCAAAGTTATATCGCAATCAGAATAATAGTAGCAGAACACATAGATTACAACATACAAACATTTATTTTTTTTCATTACAAGATTAAGAAAATACAATTTATTAAACAATTAATTAATCTATGCGAGAATATAAATCAATTCTAGAATTATTAATTCCTAAACTATGAAAAGGAAATTAATTTATAGCGCGGAAATATCTAATGAAAGGATTTTAATCAAGGATACCCTTACAAAATGTTCAATGGTATAATACTTACGAATTTCATCGAAATAGAAAGGGAATTCGCCCGGTATGCTACAATTCAGTCTTGCCTTCAGGTATGTAGCCCAATTTTGGCTGAGTATATGCTTGCCGCCAGTGTCTTGCTTGCAAACCCTGGCTACCCGGGAGTACACTGCTTTGCCACAATTCATGAACTCCACAGCCGTTTCCCGAAAGAAAAATAAAACGTATTCTCCAACATCAAATGATCCAACAAAGTTCGTTTCTGTAAAAAGAAAGTTGGTTACGTCTAATAAGTCAATATCAAAGACTATCTATAAAAGGTAATTACTTACGGTAATACAATATAACAGTCATAAAATTCATCGCGAACCGTATTATAAATGGAAACAGAAAATAAATCAAGATATTTCTAAGTGTTCTATCTATCCTACGCCCCGAGGATTCTACCCACGGTTCTCAAAATTGGTTAAGTTCGTGGGAGTACAGTTTATACGACAGTCCAAGTGCGAATCAGAATTCCATACCGAGGATTCCGTAAGTTTAATAAGTACGAAAAATAACGATATCACAATGTGCAATATGTTATTTTGCACATTGTTATGGAAAAAAATCTAACCCTAATCCCATTGATTATAAATAATCAAAGCCTACTCCATAGAGATATATCACGACGAGCGATAGCATTACTAAGATACATTACTGCGTGTATCTCTGTAACCTACCCCGCGTTTCTAGCAACTAAATACTTCATCTCAGAGAAAAATAGGTCTTAGTATTTAGACATTATCGTCTTTATGTGCATGTCTAAAACAGAGAGAGCATGACAGCATTCACGCGGAACAACACTCTATAAAAAATTTGGAAAATGATAGATCCAGTATCGAAAAATAACGTTCAATAACGATACATGGCATGCATACAGATATATTTAAGTTTCGAAAGGTACTTTACTAATAGCAACTACTTGTTGCAATCCTTTCCTATTCTGAAACCACACGGACTATCGGTCCGATGACTGACCATCTAAATCATTCATTATGTAGGCTACACGCAACGTTGCTGCTTGTTCGATTTAAGCTATCTCTCGGGGAAAACCTCAATTCCTTAAAATACTGGTTGAAAATCGAAATGTAAAAAAAAACAATAATTTTAAATTATTTTCCTTGCGATCGGCAACAGACGAATAGCGTGATACCGCAAGGCTTTCTTTGTTGCCTACCATTTCTATGTACATGAAAATAAATTTTTGAATACACGATTTTTATATTTTCAGCGAAATTTATTGAGCTTATAAAATCGTCCGGTCGTTCTGTCTGTCCGTCCTGAAACTCAAAATTTCGAAATTCTGACTTCGGATTCGTGTAGAACTGTAGAGCATCAAAAAATAGTAATGAAAAGTGACCTCGGTTTTCCGGTATCAATTCGGGAAAGTGGCCAAAATAAATAAATAAAAAAATTATGTCTGTCCGTCCGTTGCCATGAAACTCAATATTTCGAAATTCTGACTTCCGATTCGTGTAGAGCATCAAAAAGTAGTACTGTGAAGTGACCTTGGTTTTCCGATATCAATTCGGGAAAGTGGCCAAAATAAATAAATTTCGCTATGGTGGCGATGTTTTGTATTTATGTTTACTTAATGAATTTGATACGTTATGAATTCCTAAAAGCTAAAAGATCAAGAGAAACCCGATCAAGTTACCTGCTTAGATGTTCAGGTCCCCAAAGTACCGAATTACTTTCATTTCGGATCAAGTGCACATTAAATTAAGAAGTATTGAAAACCACTTACTGTCTAACCACTTTGAGTCATATTTTAAAGTCCTTTTAAAGTTAAATTTCTTTTGGCCCGTTCGGAAATCGAAGAGATCGTTGCGGAATATAACTGGGTCCGCTTTGGTGAACTCTGCGTTTGTACCAGCGTATAATGCGGGCAACCCTCCAGGATTGCCCTCTGTGACCCAGACAGCCGTGCTGTTGTCCGCCGGGTCGTAAGGACACTTGGCCACCCCGTGCCCGACACCCGGCACGTACTCGTGTCGAGGTAGATGCGTCAAATTCAACTGTGTGACAATAATGATAAATCAATATTAATAATGTACAACGATAGCCTGATCATCAATTACACTCTGATTGAAATTCAATAACACGTACGTTACATGATGAATGGTATGTAACAATATTTATTGAAAATACGATTAATTATAATCGTTTAAATTAATTAAATTAATATTTTTCATTAAGCGTTGAAATTTATTCTTCATCTAACTCGAAGAATAATATAGTTAGTTTTACTTTTGAAACAACTTTTTAGAGATAATATTTATCTATCTGAAGACGGGTTTACACAGCAGGAATCCCTCACGAATTTTAGAATCTGAATTTTATAAATCTAAATTCCGGTGGGTATGTACTCGCTCTTTAGTAATATGGAATTCTTTGGACCTCTTTCTTAATTCAGATTCTGGTTCCGTCCTTAGGCCGGCTATACACAACCCAAATTCAGGATCTCAATATGTTTGAATGGTCTGGAAACAGCGGAATCTGAAAAAAATCTAGATAGTATACTTATCTAACTTATAAACTTTCGCGTTGCATGATCTATGAAAAATAACAACGGGTATTAACGCGATCATGTATAAGGGTATTTAGCTCAGTCAGCCTGTGACCACGGCTGGTGCGACCTGGTCGAAACCTCAAGCAATACTAAAGGTTTGTAAATACCCTTATGCATTATCGCGTTTATTCACGTTACTATTTTTCATAAGTATATATGAAGATAGTAGCTATACTTATCTAGATTTTTTATCAGTGTGTGTAGACTAGCTGAATTGTACGCTATTTCGTGTGTTCTGAATGAAGATCATGAAGGATACCGGCTGTACAAGGCGGCCGATAGAACCCTTTTGCCCTAAGAGAAGAAAATAAAAACAATGTTACTTACGTATACTACCCAATCCTTAGGATTGTGTGCATTAGTGCCGCACACATAAAGCCTCTCACCGTCACCTAAAGGTTGCAAAACCCTTATGTGATTTCTGCATTCGAAAGGCTCAGACTTGCCTTTGCTTACACACTGCGCCACATTACTAGCTTCTAGAAGTAATGCGTCCCTCTGAAAATTATTGGTACATTAAGAATTTACCCAACAATGTAGACTTTAGTTATAAATGAATCATCCTACAAATATATTCCATGTATTGGAATGATGTATAGGATTTTTGTGTAAATCGCTCACCGCGATCTTTAGAGCCAAAGCCAACCTCGCCTGCACGTGGTGCTCGCTGCTGACTGCAAACGAGGCTGTAACGAAAAGGGAGGTAGGGCGTATGTTGTAAACTGCCCGACTGAGGAAGTACTGGTATCTCACAGAATACCGCAGCCAAAGAAACAATTCCCTGAAGGGTTGTGGTGTTCCTGCGAGCGAGTGAGGCCATCAGAAAGAAAGGAAGGAGTTGCAGCTTTGCCAGCGGGGGTGGCGGCGCGCGTGCTATATTTCATATTGCTACGTTACCCGCTTGCCATCAGGTGGGCCGTGTGCTTGTCTGCCACCCGACGTAGTATAAAAAATGAAATAGCTCCATAAGCATCGAGCCCGCGACTCCTCATTACACTAAATTTTTGTTGGAACTGGCTAATCATAAAACACCTGTATTCTATTTATATGTTTTTTACCATTTTTTAAATTTGACATATTGTACTTTCAAATATACCATCTTCAACTGAAGACGTATTTTTCTTAGATTCAACCAGAAAATATCTATTAATACCACAAAAATTACAACACGTTATCAGCACGAAGCTCTATTAATAGGTATTCAGCGGTTTTCTAAAAGAAACGTTTGTGTTTGTGACCAAAAAGTTGTATCAATTGGAAAACGATTTTTCTTTCCGTCAACATGGCACACGGAACTGGAGATGGTACAAGTAAGTCGAATTCCTCGTCAATTCCTACATTCAGCCTTCGAAATAGAGATGGGTATCCTACGTGGAAATTTAAAATGAGAAATTATTTAATCCACGAGGATTTATGGCAAGCAGTAGCTGGTTATCCAGATGATGACCAGACGTCAGCATCTGTAAAGAAAAAGAACGATTGCAAGGCACTTGCAAAGATATGCTTGTCAGTGGACGGTGAGGCCATCATCCATGTTAGATGCGCAAAAACTGCTGCTGATGCATGGAAATCTTTGCAAAACGCGTTTGAGGACAAGGGGATGGGACGCAGACTAGCGTTGGAGCGAAAGCTTTATAGAATGTGTTTATCTGACTACGAAAACTTAGAGTTATATATAAACGCCGTTCTGTCTACCGCACAAGACTTGGCGGATATTGATAGGGTGATAGACGACTCGTCAATTGCAGCTATACTTTTAGGAGGTCTTTCACCAAGGTTTGATCCTCTTATTATGGCGCTAGAGAACTGCAACGTTAATGTCACGTCAACAGTAGTCAAGACAAAACTTTTAAATGAAATATCCAAGGAGACGTCATCAAATAATACTGTTTTACAAACCAAAGCGATAAAATGTGGACCGAAGAATAAAAAGGCAATTATTTGTTATGATTGCAAAGCCCCGGGACACAAACGGCCTGACTGTCCTATAAGGCAGAAAAAGACCGCGGAAGGCAAGATGAAGGACAGTGCTGCCTCCTTCACTGCACTTAATACGTCTGGCGATTCCAGCAACGTTTGGTACGTAGATTCTGGTGCTACTAAGCATATGACGTCACAACGGGATTGGTTTACAAACATTTCTCTGTTTGACAATGGAAAAGTTACCGTCGCTAACGGAGAACAAATTAAATGTTGCGGGATTGGAACCATTTCGATTACGACACCTAAAGACGTAGTAAAATCTATAAATAATGTTGCTTTTGTACCTAATTTAAATGCTAATTTATTGTCTGTTCAAAAAATAGTTGAAAAGGGTTTTATAGTTGTTTTTGATAAAAGCGGTTGTAATTTTTATAAAAATGATAATTTTTGTTTTACAGGTGATTCTGTACTTCATGCTTCGCCCTGTGGAGGACTGTACACGCTTGACTGTACTGTCAATATCCCTCACAACGTGGACAATATTTGTATTGCGAACTCTATGCATTCTGACTGTCTAGACAGGTATCAACTCTGGCATAAGCGGTTAGGGCATTTGTGTCGCATAGGCATGAATCAACTTAAGAATCACGGGATAGGTGTAGACTATACCAAGGTAAACAAAAGTAGTTGCATCGCTTGTGTTCAAGGAAAACAGGCTAGAAAACCGTTTAAAAAATTAGCATCGTACAGTAAGGCAACATCCCCTTTAGAATTGATTCATAGCGATCTCTGTGGAGCGATGTCTACGACATCATTTCAGGGTAACAAGTATGTTTTAACTTTTATAGATGATTTTACACGCTTGATATTTGTTTATTTTATATCTTCGAAGACTGAAGTTATGAATAAGTTTCGTATTTTTCAAGCTTTAGTGGAAAATCAATTGGATTCCCGTATAAAGTCCATTAGAACTGATGGTGGAAAAGAGTATGTAAATAAAGAGTTTGCTGATTATCTTTCTTCAAAAGGTATCGAGCATCAGACTACAACACCGTATAGTCCTCAACAAAATGGCGTTGCAGAACGCACTAATCGAACGATAGTTGAGAAGGCAAGATCGATGTTGGCCGAAAGCTCCTTACCTCAAGCATATTGGGAAGACGCATTTCAAGCAGCTGTTTATTTGAAGAATAGGTCCCCTCATCGATATTTAAACGGTCAAATTCCTCTCGATAAGTGGTGTGGACGAAAAAATGATCTCCGTCATCTAAGAGTCTTCGGGTGTAGAGCTTTTGTTCATGTACCTTCATGTCAAAGGAAAAAGCTCGACGTGAAAGCCGAAGAAGCTATTTTTGTTGGTTACTCGGAAAATCCCAACACGTATATTTTTCGAGACTGTAATAATCCTAGACACATTTTAAAGTCAAGAGATGCATCATTTTTTGAGAATTATTTTACACCTTTAAAAGAAACGGAGTCATCGAATCATCAGAATGAAACGTCACCGATGCTGATATTTGATGATAATTTTGTTGACGAAAAGGATGAATTTTATGATTGTACCGATTGTCCAAGTTCTAATATCGAACCATCTACTTCTGTAAGTCCAGGGTGCGTGAATGCAGATTGTCCGTCTACTTCGGTGAGCCCCGAAGAAGTTGAACGTGATTTAGACGTAGGCTTGGATCAACAGCCAACTGAGGAACCAAGGTATCCCTCTAGGTGTAGGAAACCTCCAGATTTCCTGACCTATCAAGCTTTAATATGTTCAAATGAACCAACGAGTTACTATGAAGCTGTTCATACTGAAGATGCTCATAAGTGGATGTCAGCAATGACCGATGAGCATAACTCACTAATGAAACTTCATACCTGGGAGCTTGTGAATAGACCAAATAATAAGAAGGTCATACCATGCAAATGGGTGTACAGATTAAAAAAGGATGCTTACGGAAGCTGTACTAAGTACAAGGCAAGACTTGTGGTGAAAGGCTTTAAGCAGACGAAAGGCGTGGACTACCATGAAACCTTTGCACCGGTCATCCGTCATTCTTCCCTACGCACTTTATTTGCATTGGCTGCCGAAATGGGTTTAAAAATGTGGCACTTAGATGTCGATACCGCATTTTTAAATGGAGATTTACACGAGGAAGTTTTCATGGAACAGCCTCCTGGCTTTGCAATGAAAGGACATGAAAACAAGGTATGTCTATTGCGTAAATCTCTTTACGGGCTTAAACAGGCATCTCGAGAGTGGAACAAGAAGTTAGATGAAACCCTTTTAAAAATAGGTTTTATAGGAACTCCTTCCGAACCTTGTGTATATACAAAACTTTTTGGTAGTGAACTTGTCATTCTAGGAATTTATGTCGATGACATAATTATTTACTGTAAATCTGACTTTACTTTTGACATTGTCAAAAACGATTTGCAAAAATATTTTACTTTGAAAGATCTCGGTATATTAAAATCATATTTGGGATTAGAAATCAAATGTAGTGAAGATATTATCAAAGTAAGTCAGTCGAACTATATTTTGTCAGTCTTAGATAAATTTAATATGCGCGACTGTAAGTCGGCGAGTACTCCTTTAGCTCAGAAAAAGCTAGAAAAGATAACCGATGGTGAGTCACTTGAATTACCTTACCAAAATCTGATAGGATGTCTCATGTATCTAGCAGTAAACTCACGTCCCGATATTGCATACGCAGTGAGCTACTTAAGCCAATTCAATACATGTTTTACACGTGAACATTGGCAAGCAGCAAAAAGGATACTACAATATCTTAAAGGAACAGTAGATTATTGCATAACGTATAGTAAAACTGATGAATCCTTAGTAGGATATTCTGATGCCGACTGGGCAAATTGTCCAATTGACAGGAAGTCATACACGGGCTACGTGTTTAAGTTAGCTGGTGGACCAGTGGCATGGGAGGCGAAGAAACAACCTACGGTAGCGCTCTCGTCCACGGAAGCTGAATACATGGCACTGACGGCTGCTTCAAAGGAAGCAAGTTATTTGCGGCGTTTTATATCTGAAATTACAGGTAAATTACACTCTGTAAAGATATGGTCAGACAGTCAGAGTGCTCTAAATTTAGTACATAACCCCGTCCATCACAACAGGACGAAGCACATAGATACTCGTTTTCATTTTATTAGAGAGAAAGTGTCAAATAAGATAATTTTGTTAGAATACTTGAAAACCTGTGACATGCCTGCTGATGTTTTAACCAAACCGCTTGGGCCTGTCACACATAATAGGTGTATAGCTGGGATAGGGTTAACAAAATAATTATTTTAATTTGTTATTATTTTGTTATCCTTATTTTTTCTACCTCTTTTTTTTTAAATTCTTTATGGGGTTTTTAGATTAAGGGGGAGTGTTGGAACTGGCTAATCATAAAACACCTGTATTCTATTTATATGTTTTTTACCATTTTTTAAATTTGACATATTGTACTTTCAAATATACCATCTTCAACTGAAGACGTATTTTTCTTAGATTCAACCAGAAAATATCTATTAATACCACAAAAATTACAACAATTTTGTTACCCTTTCCATTGAGGTAGTGACAAGTTTTCATAGACTTTATTTCAATCTAAAAAAGTAAATTAATTTGATTTCTAATAATATAATCCCCTTTATGGTCTTTCATTCTATAACTTCCCTCAAAAGAAATTCGTTTCATTTTCCCAACATATTTGCTCTTTCAGCATTTTTAATACAGAAAAAGCAATTTTCCTTTTGTAAATTGTAGTAGGCAAATTGTATTTCAAGTGGGCGAATTAATTAATTACATTTTTATCCACTTGACCTTCAGTCATTCAATTACTTTAGCAGATCAGTCGTTATCTCTACATATAAAACAGAACATCAGATTTACTGATTAAACTCATCACTCTCAACTGTTTGACTTAGAAAGCTGAAATTTCGTACTCGCCGTTTCTTTATGACGTAAACATGAATAAGACATTTTCGCAAGTTCTATCGGAGAAAGGTATACATGTACATTAAGTCGCTTAAACCAACGTCACGTGCACGTGGTGCTCCCTCCTGACTAGCTAAACGAGGCTCTGGCGAAAACAGGGGCCCTACCACCGAAACTGAAGCCGATTTCTATCGGATTTATTGATGGCGAAAATTAAACTTCAGGTACGATTTATGATACGTATTACTTTAATTACTTTATTTAATTACTTTATTTAATAATAATGATAAATAAGCATGCATTACAAAATCAAGAATACATTGTGTGCACATAACTGTTGAAAATAGTTGACAATTAAATAACAATATTATTCTTAGTTCTTAAGTGACGTATGTTACCTTAGCTGAAAGAAATCCTAGAGGTCTACCGACTAAGCATTATATGTTTGTCAATAACTAAAACGTAAGACCCTACTGCCGAAGCTGAAGTCGATTACCATCGAATATTTTGAATAGAAAAATAGGTCTTACATTTCGATTAATGACAAACATCTTCAGCTTAGACGGTACAGCTCCAAGGTTTCTACCAGATAAGCTAAACACAAGTAGCATACATTTAACCTGAATTTTGATATTCGCAATCAAATAATCCGATGATATTCGGCTACATCTTCTGCGGTGGGTCCCGAGGTAGGGCATGTCAAAAAAAGTTGCAAAGATATTTTTATAGTTCAGACTGCAACCAATTTATATAAAATTGACTACAAACCATCTAAACTTTAGTTGGTCAATTACTTACAAAACGAATAAAGCCTACTCCACAGCGGTAACTTACCTATGAATATTCTTTATAAAATATATATTACTGGACAACTTACACACTGCTACCTAGTCCCAAACTAAGCAAAGCTTGTACTGTGGGTACTTGATAACTGATATAATACATACTTAAATATTTTTTTTTGTAAATGCATGCATATAATATATAGAAAACACCCAGACCAAGACAAACAGACATGCATGCATCATGCACACAAATATTTGTCTTGTGCGGGGAGCGAACTTGCGATGTCGGTGTCAAAGGGGACATAGCTAGCCATTCGACCACTGAGCACGTATTTTTTTTAATATTAGTAAATAAAGCTCGTTTTTATTTACTAACATTAAAACAAGGTATGCTTTATTGTTTAATGGCGGCGCTAAAGCGCTGCATAAACGTAATTTGGCTACAATTTTAATTTACTTTCTTTGAATTAAGCTACGTAGAAATCACAAGCGTAAAGTGCAGCGGTTCCGTAAGAGTTTTGCCTTTCAAAGAGGTATGACACTCAGGTGGGGAAATATAGAAGCGTGTGTGAGGGAAAGATGCATTAAATTCACAATGTAGCACCGGAAAAGTGCCTTTTAGAACCTCTTTTCTTAACGAGCATGGGTAGATATTTTTCTTTTTGCTTTGTAAAAACTGAGGAGTTAATCGTAGATCTTTATTAACTTCACTTGGATAGTTCACTATTACGCATCTATTTTTATTATTTAGCTACTGGTATATGTTAGATCTTGTACTCACCTCGCAATGCGATTGACTTATATCTGTCATATTTAATTTGAACACTCGATCCCTGTAACAAAAATCATTCATTTATTTTACATCTCTTAACAAACATTAAAGATTTACCCAATTCGCCTCCTAAGAGTCGTCGTAAACCCTTATTTATCCCACTGCTCGGATACGGGTCTCCCTTCAATCGACAGGGTTTTAGAGCATACTCCACCACGGTGCTCAACTGCAGGTTCGCGGCCTGTATTTTCAAGCTGCCTAAAGGCTACTGACTTGGCATAATTACAACAATCGGGACCGACGGCTTAACGTGCTCTCCGAAGCACGGAAGAGCTCTAGATAAATAAAGCAATCCATGGACAGGCTACGGTCGACATTGCTTAACTTGTGTGTTCGATTAGACTGACACGCGCAACGACATGTATGCTAAGAGTACATTATTTTAATTCAGTTTTACACACAGAATAATTAAATAAATTACATCAAATTATTTATATTACACTAATATTATAAAGAGATAAAGATTGTGTGTTTGTGAGGTTGTAGTGGCTAATCTTTGGATCAGGGGGCCTACCGTCGAAGCTGAAGCGTATTACCATCGGATTTTTTAATCGCAAAAATAGATCTTACTTTTAAGTTAATGATAAACTTCTTCAGCTTAGTCGGTAGAGCTCTATGGTTTTTATCTGCTAAGCTAAACATAATTACCACTATTAATTCAAGCTAAAGTTTGATTTTCACAATCAAAAAATCCGATGGTAATCGGCTTCAGCTTCGGCGGTAGGGCCCCTGATTATTGTGAGTGTCATGGGCCCCCTGATTATTGTGAGTACATATAACATTGTCCGAAAAATTAAGACTTTCGTAAACGCGGGCGAAGCCGCGGGCGGAAGCTAGTATTACTTAAAAACGTAAACAAAAATTGAAAACTCATATTAAATAAATAACGTTTAAACATTCTGTATACATTCCTCTGCAAGTATGTGAAATTCATTTTGGTTGCACTGAAATAAGTCCAGTTTAGGATATTTTCTAGCTAGCTGGTTAAGAAATGTGGTTGGCCGTGTGGTTTCCGGCAGACTAGAATAGAATCACTCCAATTCTTCCCGTGGATGTCGTACAAGGCGACTAAGAGAAATACATTATCAAACATCAATCAGGCCTCCCCAACCCGTTTGACCGCGTGGGGAGTGTAGGCTAAATCTTCCTTCCGTCTAGGACGGACGAGAGAGGGTCGTGCTCCTGTAGTGGAGACTAAAATGGACCTGATTATGATGATAATGGTTAAGAAGACATCATAAGGCTAGAGATAAAATAGATGTCTTATGTAATGCAGATAAAGATATATATATTAAAGGATAATAATGACATGATGCTACTAAAATTACTAAAGAAATGTGGTTGGCCGTGTGGTTTCCGGCAGACTAGAATAGAATCACTCCAATTCTTCCCGTGGATGTCGTACAAGGCGACTAAGAGAAATACATTATCAAACATCAATCAGGCCTCCCCAACCCGTTTGACCGCGTGGGGAGTGTAGGCTAAATCTTCCTTCCGTCTAGGACGGACGAGAGAGGGTCGTGCTCCTGTAGTGGAGACTAAAATGGACCTGATTATGATGATAATGGTTAAGAAGACATCATAAGGCTAGAGATAAAATAGATGTCTTATGTAATGCAGATAAAGATATATATATTAAAGGATAATAATGACATGATGCTACTAAAATTACTAAATAAAATTACGAAATAGGCGACTGAAATACTAGGTTAGGTTTAGTATGTTCATATCAAATCAAATATATTTATTAGTCATGTACATAAATTACATTTAGTCCTCTTTTTTTTACATATTTGGTACTTAAAATGAGTTTTAATGTTACATGTATTAATATGTAAATATCTTGCTGATGAATCCTGTGTTCTTGATATTGAGCACTTTGCTTAGTCGCCTATCAAATATTTGAACCTATCAACTATCTTGGCGACTATTTGTGTTGAATTGGGGTGTAAGTGGTTCATCAACATCTTTGAACCAAAGCCAACTTCACCTGCACGCGGTGCACCCTGCTGACTGACAAACGAAGCTCTGGCGAAAAGAGGGGTAGGGAGCGTAATTGTAAGCGACCCGACTGGGAATGTACCTCCACCTCACAGAATACCGCAGCCAAATAACAATTCCCTTGAGGGTTGTTGTGTTCCTGCGAGTGAGTGAGGTCACCAGAAAGGAAGGAGATGCTGCGTTGGCAGCGGGGGTGGCGGCGCGCGAGCGAAGTTTTATTTTGCGAGCGTTAATATGGCTGCGGTAACCGCTTCATATCACGCGGGCCGCGTGCTTGTCTGCCACCCGACGTAGTATAAAAAAAAAGACTAAAAATGATAGGCGACTAAGAGAAGTGCATTAGTCGCCAAGTTAGTGTATTAGTCGCTAAGTTAGTATATTAATTCAAAATGTTTTCAGCTCACTATTTTTAGACACCCGGTTTTTTTACTACCATATAGTTCCTTATAATAAGAAAATTCTTAAATTCATAAGCAATAATTCTGACTTTTCAAGTAAAAATTGTAAATTCTCACCAAAGAGCGGAAAGAGAGAACGTACAAAAAATGGTTTCCTTTAGTACATTTAAATTGTTGAAAATAAAAAAGTGTTGCAAGAGTAACTAGACAATCCGCAGCGGAATGGAACGAATGCCACTTTTTGTGGCCGGAGGAGCATATGCGCAGAATGCGACCATTCTATTTATTTTATTTGCTTCAAGTCGGTGTTCAACGAGCCGTATAAATTACGCAGAATAGCCCGATGGCTAGCGTTATGTTGCTAAAATAATTCTTCGTTTCCTTATTCCTTTTCAGATAGTGTAACTTCAATATAGCTATCTTTCTAAGATTTCTCTTTATGATATGATGAAACTATAGCAGTATTTTATTTAAACTTACTACGTCGGATGGAAACGATCATACGGTCCTCCTGATGTGAAGCGATTACCGTAGCCATATACACGCTCGCAACATGAAAAATCGCAGCAACTTCTTTCTTCCTGGTGACCTCACTCACTTGCAGGAACACAACGATCCTCAAGGGATTTATTATTTATCTATCGGTATTCTGTGGAGGTACTTTCAGCATACTTCCTCTCGGGCAGCCTATATTATACGCTGAATCGTCCTACCGCCAGAGCCTCGTCTGTCAGTCATCAGTTTGCACCACGTGCACGTGAGGTTGAAATTGGCAGGTCTGGTGGTAATTAACTAACAACCCCGCCCAACCCAAAAAAAGTGTATGACGCGTTGAAATCAATGAGTTAATTTACTTTTATGTCTCTCATGAGTTTCAATAATATTGATTTTGAATTTAATAATCTTATGGGTTTGGGGCCTTCGAGCTTTGGGGAATAAAAATTCATCACTGTCATTACAAATATAACAATGCTTTTATTTTTATTTACAACCTCCCTCTTTTCCTATGACGTACATTGCATCTTCTTAATATATAAAATTTCGTGTCACGTTGTTTGTCTTCGATGGAATCTACTGAACCGATTTTAATAAAATATTGCACACCGTGTGCAGTTTGATCCAACTCGAGAGATAATTTTGTATATAAATAAAAAAAAGTCAGATTAGTTTCATTATTTATAACTCAAGAAAGGCTGGGCCGATTTTTATGATCTTTAATTTGTTGGATTTGTTTTCGCCCTGAATGGCAGAATAACTATTAAAACATGGGAAACATTAACATAATAGTAGTTTATGAAACTGTTGCATAATAAGGGTTATTAAAATACGAGTGTGAGTTTATAACACGAGCCGAAGGCGAGTGTTATAATAATACCACACGAGTATTTTAATACCTAATTATGTGCAGTTTCATACACTACTTTATCTAATCTCATGAAATATATGATAATAATATTTTAAATACAACCATGAAGTTAATCTATCAGCTATAATTCTTACATAAAAATCCATTTGCAGATCGAGCATGCGTAGTGCGCATGCGCGACGCGCCGCGCGGCGCCGCGTTCACAGATTATGTAGAAAAAATTTGCATAGTTGCAATGTATTTGCATTGCAACCTGTTTAAAATACCTGTATCCAGGGCTGAAGCTGTATCGAAATGGTAAAAAAGTTATTTTACGATACAGTTGTCCATAGAAGAGCTGTATCGAAAAATAACTTTTTAAATTTATTTTGACAGCTTGTGCGTAAAGACTGTCATTATGATACTGTGTTCAGTTTTTTAATGTGTAAATTTCAGTATGAGATTAGATAAAAATATTTAAAGGCGATACGAAGTTCGCAGGGCCAGCTAGTTAAGATATAAATGACACCAGATTCATAATATTGAAAGGGTGCATGACACAGTTGGGGTGTAAGTGGTTCATCAACATCTTTGAACCAAAGCCAACTTCACCTGCACGCGGTGCACCCTGCTGACTGACAAACGAAGCTCTGGCGAAAAGAGAGGTAGGGAGCGTAATTGTAAGCTACCCGACCTGGGTATGTACCTCCACCTCACAGAATACCGCAGCCAAATAACAACTGCCTTGAGGGTTGTTGTGTTCCTGCGAGTGAGTGTGGTCACCAGAAAGGAAGGAGATGCTGCGTTGGCAGCCGGGGTGACGGCGCGCGAGCGATATTTTATATTGCGAGCGTTAATATGGCTACGGTAACCGCTTCACATCAGGCGGGCCGTATGCTTGTCTGTCACCCGACGTAGTATTAAAAAAAAACACAGATAACACAACTATATCTGACTTTGAATCAAACAACGATAAAATTAAACTGTTTTTGTCAAGTCCGTCTGAATATTTTTCTTTCCCTCTTTATATCTTTATTTAAAAATTATCGAAAAAGGAAAGAAAGTCTTTCAATCTAAATTTAACCCAATTACAAGCGACCGATTGAGCTGAAATTTTGTTCTTGTGACAATACATAATTACCTAAATGCTGACTTGTTAAATACCATGGTGTCGGGGTCCAAACTGACCCCGCCAGATTTTATTTTTAGACTTAACTTTGTAGTTTTGACAGTACACTCTCGCGCAACGAGGTAATCTTACCACGTCGCGGTATGCGGCGGGTGATAAACCTTCGTCACTCTACTGCATCTTAAAATTGAGGTACGTACACATGTGGGGTCCAAAATAATTCCCGATACCGGAATTTTATAGTGAGGGGTATTTTGTAATATTTCATTCTTTTTTTTTCAGATAAAACTTGTAGCCGTAGAAGAGTTTATGAGCCAGATCCATCTCCATCAAAATTCTTACTTCGAAATTGTTCATGATCCCACTACAACTGCCTGTGACTGTCTGTGATTATGAAACATCAGCGATTATGAGGAAGCTTCTGCTTCCTATTTACTTCAAGAGTCGTATCCCCGGCTATAATACTGTCTTCAGAATAGCTGATTGAAGTTTAAGTCCCCTTCTACTTCTTCTTCGCTGCTTGAACTCCAAGAGACTAGGCACTTTATTTAGGTGTGTGTGGTATGTTACGTTTGGGGTAAAATTTTTAGTTTGACTTCATAGTCAAACTAAAAATTTTACTAAAAAATCAATTTCATTTTATTAAAAAAATAACGACAACCGACGACACTCCTCATGGAGTGAATTGGTTGTTGTTTTTTTTTTTACCTGATGAGAACTTGATGAGCGAAACATAGTAAGTAAACTTTTCAGTTCTTATTTACTAACAGCTAATAAAAGCTTGTTTAAAAAATATTTTTAGTTTCACATTGTGTAAAACATACATAGTATTTTATAATTTGAACAAAATTGTGTGTACAATCAAAGTCAAACCTGTTAACACTATGTCGTCCGTCCACGACGTAAATGAGACAATAATAAATGACCATTCGTGCGTTTCCAAATTCTCAAAGTTTCTAAGCGGCTTTTATAGCAGTTGACTGCACAAAGGATTTATTGACATTCTCGAGTTACCCACTGTGTGGAGTGGTTACGACTTCGTGAGATATTTTATTGCGTACAGGTCCACGGGTAGGGCTAAGAATTATTACAGTATTGTCGCCGCGAATAATGCTTTTTACTGCGATTGTACATATCGAGCAACAAAACATCATTATGTATGTCAGCAATACCACTATCGACTCATTGTATCGGTTCAGTGCAACGATTTTTTTATGTAAGAGGGGGCAAGCGAGCATGTTGGTCGCCTGATGGAAAGTAATCACCACCGCCCAGAGAAATCAGCAACACCATGGGATCGCCGATCCGTTGCCAGCTTTAATGGATAAATTGATTTTGTTCTTAAAACCTTACGATGCGATGTTCCGTTATTGAGATATTACTGCCTTTGCCCGCGGCTACGCTTTCATATTACCAGGACACAGGGTATTCTATATGATAATCTGGAACTCCATCATTTTATCCAATTCATTCAAATTCTGTTCAAACATTTATGAGTAATTGAATCATATATAAACATCCAAACACCATTGTTATCTTTTTAATGCATTTTATTGCTCACATAGGTGTGTCAATTTGTGACTAATATACATATATTTATGTTAAATGGTAAACACCTGCATCATATATAAATATACATATAAACTGCGCTAAGATCTATATTACTAAATCTAATAATGCTGGCACCATTACCTCGCTGAATAGCAATGCTAATCCTATGAGCAAGGTAATGATCAGCTCCCTGGTCGCATGAAGCCTCGACCAACCTCCCGCATATTTCTTTAAAAAGATTGCGGGCTGATGGACCCCACGGTTCTAACGTCTCTATCCCTCATTGTTATCTCATTACTCCTCTTATAGATAAACGCCATCAATTAATGCTACATATTGGCTATTTTGTGCGTATTATTATAACAACAAGCAATAAAATGACCCTGGCGGTATTTAGTATTTTTTCTTATACTACGTGGGGTGGCAAACAAGAATACAGCCAGCCTGATGTGAAGTGGTTGCAGTAGCCATATAAACGCTAGCAATATGAAATATGCCTCGCGGCCCCGCTGCGAATGCAGTAACACCTTCCTTCCTGGTGTGTCACTCACTTTCAGGGACACAACAAGCCTCAAGAGAATTGTTATTTGGCTGCGGTATTCAGTGAGGTGGGAGTAGTTCCCCAGTCGGGCAGCTATTCTCTACATCTCTTTCGTCAGAGCCTCGTTAGTCTAATATCAGGGTAAGCTGCTAACGCTGCAACTGCTTCCTTTCTGGTAACCTTACTCACTCGCAGAAACACAACAATCCTCTAGGATTTTTATTAATTCATTCATTCATCATCAGGTCCATTTTAGTCTCCACCACAGGAGCACGACCCTCTTTCGTCCGTCCTAGACGGAAGGAGGATTTGGCCCACACTCCCCACGCTGGCCAAACGAATTGGGGAGTCCTAATCGATATTTGATAATGTATTTTCCTTAGTCGCCTTGTATGACATCCACTGGAAGAAACGGAGTGATTCTATTCTAGTCTGCCGGAAACCACACGGCCATCTATCTAGGATTTTAGGAATTGTTATTTGACAGCAGTATTCTATGAGATCTGACTCCAGTCGGGCAAAATATTTACGTGTCTTACCTCTCTATTGATAGAGCCTCTTTGACTTAAAAGATGGTGCACCACTGCACGACCCATTGTAAAAATATAGAGTATATAGATAAATATAGATTGCGCCCAGTGCTGCAGCACCGGTGACACTTCGACCCTCATGGATCTTTTGAAATATAATGTATAAGTTTATATAACTTATATTAATATAACTATATATTATTATATTTTTCTAGGGCACGCCAATTCAGTAATAAACATTTATTTAATTAATTAAACTTATATTTAATACTTACATAGCACCGACATAAAGCGTATTTCCATCTTCATTCAAATAAAGCGTGCGGTAGAAGAGAGTACCACAGGAAAATTCTCGTATGTGATCTGAAACAACAGATATTAATAATTTATTAATTATATAAATAAACAAATTACACCGCTCCATCTAGTGCTAAACTAAGCAAAGATATTAATGGTACTAGATAACTGATACGAGTATATGTACTAAAATACATTTTTTTAAAGTGAAAACTTCTTTAGCGGCGTATGCCTGCTCCAGCTGTTTATTTTTAATGTAATATAAATTGTCATGTTTGTGTACGATAACGCAATAAATGAATATTGTATTTTACCACATAAATGATAGTACTTTTATAATGATAAATAAGGCAATTCGTGCGAAATTATTCCCTAAACATGCCAAAATATTCAAAAATGTTAAGAAGAATATTTTATGCTGTAAGCAATCGATATATTTTACCGATTTAAAAAAAGGCGAATGTTATCAATAGTTCCATCAGTTATCACGGGGAATATCTTGACTTTTCTTTAATGGTACTAGAGATACAAAGTGGGGTCACTTGTACCATCAATGGTACTAGTCAATGGTACTACTGATCCTAAGGGCTTATTTTTTATGAATCGATTAATATCCATACATGTACTGGTGTTTATAAACCCACATTTTTTTAAGTTTTATTTGTCTCCTCTATCCTCCTCTATGCTTCGGAGAGCCTACCTGTCGGTCCTGGCTGTTGGACAATAGCTTGAAAACATTGCCCTCCGTGCACACGCTGTTGTTAGCCCCTTTAATCATAGGAGACCCATATTAGGCCGTCGGATAAAGACATAAAAAGAGTCTAAATTTACAAAGTGCGATGTAGTTCTGCATTTTTGGTATGTTGTATGGGTCTGCTAGGGTAGTGTGAATTCAAATTTTCAACTTCAAAAACCTTGTGGAAACTGAGAAATTCGAGAAAAACTTCGAAATTTTGGGCTTTTTTCACTATTTGCTCTCCAAGGCAAAACTATGTATTTTAAGGGAACAATGTTTTCTACACTTATAAACTGTATTACATTATGTATAATTTGAGCTTAATTACCGCTCTATAGACTCCATAGGAGCCAAGCTATGGCACTTCGAAGATGATCAAATTTTCTCGTTTTTCTCACTTTGCGAATTTAAACTCTTTATCAGACGACCTATATCTAAACAGTGAGATATAGGTTGATGACATATAAAGATATATAAATACAACCAGCCATAGTTTTACTTCCGGGGTTGCAGTGAAGATCATTGCCTTTTAGGTGGTCGCCGCTGGTAATCCTGAATATACATGAGACACAGTGGTGGCCATGGGGCTCTACCGCTGAAGCTGAAACCGATTACCATTGGATTTATTGAATGCGAAAATGAAACTACTGCCTTGATTATTGGTATTTATGTTTAGCTCAGTTGGTAGAAACCCTAGAGCTCTGCTAAGCCGAAGATGTTTGTCAATAACCTTAACTAAGACCAATTTATGGAATCAAAAAATCCGATGGTCGGCTTCGAAAACGATTCCCAGCGGATTTTATAAGTGCAAAAATTAACCTTTGGCTTAGATTATCGGTAATTGTGTTTAATTTAGCTGGTATAAGTCCCTGAATTTGTATCGGCAAAGCTAAAATGTATCTTAATAACTTAAACCATAGATCTATTTTTAGGAATCAAAATATTCGATGGGAATCGGGTTCAGCATCGGCACTGGTAAAGGAATTGAAGACCGGACATTGTTTCACCGGTGCGACGATATCCGTTTGGTGGACGAACAGTTTCATTTTAGCCAAATAGTAAACGTATTCACGTTGCGCGGTAGACCCCCCGTTCCGATAGATTGAGAACGATGAAACAATAAGTATTTATGTCAATATATGACATTATTTTGACATAATTATTTATTTTCATCATAAAAAAATAATAAAATTAATGACGATGAAAATAAGTATTTATGTCAATATATCACATAAATACTTATTCATCGTTATCAATTTTATTATTTTTAAAATAGCATTGGCAATTTTTATCATTGTTAATATTTGCGTTACCATTTCCAAAATTAATTGGATCAGTAAAATTGCGCTATAAACGCTTGCAATTAGTTCTACAATTATTTTCCTCAAAAACTTCTGAGTAACAATTTAAAGCAAATATTTATCCACAGTAACTATTAACGTAGGCGGCAATTGTTGGCAAATATAACATATAACGAATATTTAGTATTAGGTCAATGTGATCATTACCTTTTCTAAATGTGAAAATAATTTACGTATTCGGACTTATTCTTTCTGTTTGGCCCTGACTAATCACTGAAAACGATGAATCATTTCTAACAGAATATAACGGGAATACATAAGCACTTTCTCGAACTCCACATAAATACTATAAACAAAATGGTTCCTAGGTTATGCATCAGCTTAGCAAGCATGCGGTAACCGGTAGGCGTGCTGGAAGCGTGCACGCCATCTGTCGTGACGCATTCGCCTCCTCCAACTAGCTACAACACCAACTGCTACTTAAATATATTAAATTTTAACTGATCCTTTCGTTATCATACCCAATAATGATAATTAACTAACTGTACCTACCTACATACTGTAATACACAGTTATATATTTAGTTATGTTTTAAGAAGACGTTATTTGTATAATTTTCCGGGTTATTTTCTATGTATACATAGAGGTAAGCCGATCTGTCAATAAGGAATTCTAAATTCTAAAGTTGATCAATTCTCTATTGATCTATGGATAATCTTCGATAATACTCGTATGTAGGCTAAAGTAATAAATAATCATAACTCAACTTGATTGTTGCTTCTGGCGTTAGATTAACTATCACAGCGTTCTTGGAAGATTAGGTCATAGGTAATTGTAGCAGGACTCTCCAGGTTAGGCTTAAAATTTGTCGCATGGATTGAAAAAAAAATTGTTGTTTTGTCGTTCGCCTGATCTGTTGGTTGCAAGACAGAGATGAAAGTGATTCGAGGAGAGTGTCCATGTATTTGAACATATATTATCAACTGATTTTTTTTTTTGCATACAATGCTTTTCCTTTCTGAACAACGAAAGATTATTAAACGTCATATGTCGCACGGGATATCGATAGAATATCGATTTTGTAAAATATAAAATAATGTCCGTAACATCTTTATACATCCTAGAGATATGTAAATTTGTCAAAAAATATCCCGACTTCTTTACAAAAGCAGTCAATAGATCACGTAAAGTTAGAAAGCAGTTCAGACACAAGCTAATAAAACCAAAATCAAATCTTGCTATGCATAGTTCTAGCCCTAATTCAATGGCCGTCGAAATATTTAACAAATTGCCAAATAAAATAAAAGATATAGACCAAGGAACACGCTTCATTAAAAAATTAAAGACCTTACTGGAACCCAAATGTTATTGTACGCTTGATGAATTTTTAAATGATAAATTAGATGACATATATAATAAACCGTTCCGTACACTTCAGACTGTTGCCATACCCTTATAGGGTCATAATTATGTAATAACTTAAAACTAACATGTATTTTAAGATCGACATGTACCTACATATTATCTATATTAATAAAAGGCTTTGTCCTCACTGACTGACTGACTGACTGACTGACTGACTCACTAATCAACACACAGCCCAAACCGCTGGGTCTAGAGATTCCAAATTTGGCAAGTAGGTTCCTTATGACGTCTAGGGGTGCACTAAGAAAGGATTTTTCAAAATTCATCCCCTAAGGGGGTGAAACGAGGGTCCAAAGTTTGTATGGGGAAACCAGATTAGTTGGATTATTTTATCCGAAACTTTACACGAGTACTTATATAGATAAATGAGTAAACACGTGTTTCAAGATTTTTCAAAATTCAACCCTAAAAGGGGTGAAATGGGGTGAAAAAGTCTGAAAATCGACATGGGTATTGTTTTTATGGTTTATCGGGTCGCTGATTACGAAAAGAACAGCTATTTTATTATCCAACATAGTCGACGTGACATAAAATCTCCCCTATGGGGGTGCGATGGGGTTGAAATGTCATAATATCAATATGGGTGTTGATTCTATGGTTTTCTGGGACGTCAATTACGAAAATGGCATCAATTTGAAAATATAACATAGTGGACACGAAATAAGTAATTTCGTGTCCACTATGTTATATTTTTCAAATTTTACCCCTAAGAGGGTGAAACGGAGGTCCAAAGTTTGTATGGGGAAACGAGATTAGTTGGACTATTTTATCTCAAAAAAAAAAAAGGAGTAAAATGGGGTCAAAAAGTTTTCTTTTTTTATACTACGTCGGGTGGCAGACAAGCATACGGTCCGCCTAATGTGAAGCGGTTACTGTAGCCATATTAACGCTCCCAACATAAAATATCGCTTGCGCGCCGCCACCACCGCTGCCAACGCAGCATCTCCTTCCTATCTGCTGACCTCACTCACTCGCAGGAACACAACAACCCTCAAGGGAATTGTAATTGGCTGCGGTATTCTGTGAAGTGGAGGTACATTCACCAGCCGGGTAGCTTACAATTACGCTCCCTACCTCTCTTTTCGCCAGAGCTTCGTTTGTCAATCAGCAGGATGCACCGCGTGCAGGTGAAGTTGGCTTTGATTCAAAGATGTTGATAAACCACTTACGTCCCAAGTCTGAAAATCATCAAGGATATTATTGTTTTTATATTTTTATCGCTTACATCATCTGTGTAGTCAACCCCAGAGGTTGTCCATCGCGCGCGTAGGGCGTAAAAGAAACTGCGTCCTTCAAATGAAGCTACATCTGGTGCCGAAAACTAATTGAAAAACCTATTCTAAGTACCGACTTTATGGGGTATACCTACTTAATATAAGAATTTCGGTATTTTTCAAAGAATGACGTCAAGATTGACTAAATTTATACTTGTGGAAGGTGTGATGATGCCCTATACCATTATAGCTGTGGAAGGTGATGGAGCTGGCCTGTTCCGCTCCATCTCCTACCACTTTCATGGAACGGGGGTGTATCATCAGGAGGTTCGTGCCGCCATTGTTCACGTGTTCAACAACTGGAAAGATGAGCTGTTGAGTGAGGACAGGAAGGGATGCGCTGTTGAGGAATCTCTCTATATACCCCGCATTCCCATTATTCCATCAGACCACCCCGTTTAATTTAAGGTGTTTCGCTATGACCATTAACAAAGCTCAGGGGCAGTCTCTAAAGGTCGCTGGGGTTGACTTGATACAGGACTGCTTCTCTCATGATCAGTTGTATGTAGCTTGCTCAAGAGTAAGTTCTACTGGAAGCCTTGCAATTTTGGCTCCTGGTGCGAATGCCAAAAATATTGTTTACCGGGACGTCTTCACCTAAATGGTGTATGTTTGTAATAATAGTCAATACGAAACAGACCTTTATGGGGAAAAAATGAAATATCTGGAATCGAAACAAAAATAGACGCAAATCAGGAGAGTTCCCGTAGCGAAGCACGGGTACTTTGCTAGTATGCAATAAAGATATTGAGTATTGAGAATACGTAATGATTGTCAACCCTTATTCGTCCCACTGCTGGAATACGCGGCCTCCCCCAATAGAAGGAGTTTACTGGGGGTGGCCATTGTTTTCAAGCCGCATATGCTCGAGACGAGCTCGGTGGCGTAGCGGTCAATGACGCGGCTTCGACACCAACGCTCGTGAGTTCGATTCCCACACAGGACAAACATTTGTGTGCATGAACATGTCTGTTTGTCTTGGTCTGGGTGTTTTCTATGTATCATAAGTATGTATTTACAAAAAAAAATGTATTTACGTATGTTTATCAGTTGTCTAGTACCCATAACACAAGCTTCGCTTACTTTGGGGCTAGATGGCGCTGTGTCATTTGTCGGACAATATTTATTTATTTATTTATTTATATAAGTCTTGGCTTAATAACTGTCATCTTACTGACAACTGCCGAGACCGACGGTTTACCGTGCTCTCCGAAACACGAAGGACCTCGAGATAAATAAACCTATCCATGGACAGGCTACGGTCAACTTGTTTAACTTGCGTCCAGTTAGACTAACACGCGAAACAACGCCATTGAGTTCCTCCATACATAATTAACAAGTATTCAACTTGGTATAACTCGTCCCTTATTAAGATACGAAAAGAAAAATCAAAATTCCACAAAAAGTACAAAACTTATGGTAATATTATATGTCAGTTTACCAATCTCGAAGTGATGCTCGGATAAACACAAATCATAACATAGGACAAAGTAGCTAAGTTGAAGAAATTGTGTTAGAGCAATATTTATATTATCAACAGTTATTTTTTTGTGTGTACATCTGTCTATCTGTTTGAAAATACACGATGCACCACGTTGAAATGACTGGACTAATTTCAATGAAATTAAATATTATACGTAACTAACATTGTAATTGAAATAATAGGTAAAGTTTTCAGTTTATTGTGTAAGAGATGCGTAAATCCATGACAAAAGCTTCCCCGTAATAAAGAATACTATGTTTATATAAAGCGGTGAATATATATAATATGACTGGCTGGTTGCATCCTAACCATACCAATTATATCGCTAGTGATCACAAGTATTACACAAAATTAAAGATCTTATTCAACATTACAAATTCGCTGCGCTTTGATTGCAAATGGCATAGTTAAAGCGCTTTATGGAAATGTTTGCGGTGCATTGTAATTTCAATTGACACCCACACTTGACCACGCACGTATGTATCCGCAGCAACAAAGTCCACATGCGTCGGTTGAATACCGCAGCGATTACAGCGCTAATGAAGTCATTGTTTGAATATCTAACGAACTATGTACAACGATTTATACCGACGCTGAGCGGGCGCCAGGGTGCGCGTCACGCTCCTCTAATTAATAATCCCTTGATTTATTAATATTACAACACGGTCTCTCAAGTCGACGATTCCAATAAATTAATTTTCACAAAATAGGCAATGACGCGATGCGGTTAAAATGTAAATTCATAATAACGAGGTGAAGTATCGCGCGACGCCGGCACTGACGGCCGCATTATGCAGATAGCATCGCCGGTTAAATACCGCAACAAGTAAACTGCCGAAGCCGATTGTTTGCGTGAAATATAAACCATGATCCAAGCCGTAAACATTTTACAAGGCCATTACTACAGTTATTTTTTGGAAAATTGTTTAGTTAAAATAGTAAATTCACTAAACTGCCTTTTCTTTTGTTACTATTTATCCATATTCATATTCATTTATTCACAATGATTCATTACAATGGGTATATAGTGGTAAAAAAGATGGACAAATCACCTTATTGAGGCACTTGTGATTTTAGATTTCTCATAGTTAGATCAATTATTTTTAAGTCAATGTGATAATACCTACCTACATTTTATTACTACTTCATTCGCATTGATGAATGATCAATATCCATTCATTGCTATCTCTGGTAAAATGACCGCGAATTCGAAAAAAATACACCATTGTTCCTCGTAGTTAGGAGTAACTTGATGTAAATTGAATGATGTAAGTTGTATTCATCTTGTATGTAGTATATTGTTCTCTCCGAGAGGATCAAGGCTATGCAATTTGATGCATGTCACAGAAATAAAGACATAGGGACAACACACATGTAGAGATCTATTATTACAGGTTTTTTATTTGCGTTAAAAGGGGGAAAGTAGGCATCTATTGATTAGGTTGGGTTTGAGTCAAATTTCACCCAATCTCACCTTGGGGCGGTCTCGTCGTATATCGTGTAATTTTCCCCCCAAGAACACAGTATAAAATTATAAGAAAATTGGGTAAAATCCTCATAATTATCTGCCTGTAGGTATCGACCTTCTGCCGGATTGGAGGCCCTTATGCTTTCCACTATATGCAGTAAGCATTCAGCCACTTCTAGTTGTGTATATTACGGTACTAGAAAAGACGTAATTTCCTCTTTTCTTGTTAGCAATTTACCTACAAACAAAGTGTAAACATCATAAAATGTTATAATTTTATGCAATTTTTGCAACTGTTTTTTCAACTTACACATTTACGATAAAATTAATGTTACATAATGAAAGGTGTGTTTATTGCCGTGATAACGTCTTATAAATCGTTGAATGCTGGCTGCACGCACGAAAAAGCATGACTCACTATCACATTCCAACTGAGCCGAGCATGCAAGCGAGAGCGTGGAACAATCGATAGAGAGGCATGATCGGCCTATGTTTCTTATAACGTTATTAAGTAAAATTATTGTTCGTAAAGCGACTTTACAGACAACATTTTATTTTATTTTATTAGTTGTGCATTTACAGTGTATGTTAGTTGTATTATAACATAATTTGTGCATGGGTGCCTAGTGGCATTTACACGGGCGCTAGTCAATAAAGGCAGGCCGGTTAACTGGAATGAACTTCGAACATTCCAAAAAGACAACGTAAGTGTAAGCCGACTATCGCCTGTGTACACACGCGGCAGCTGCTCATAGGTTTTTTTTTACACATTTGTACTACTGCTACTGAGACGTTCCTTTCACATGCACGTAGGCAATTAAAATGTTTCGCCTTATGATATATTTTAACTGTTTTAATATCTCATCAATTATGCTTTAAATGGTTTCAGTTGTTCTGACAGATAATAACATAATTTGTCCACGTCTCATTTATTGTTGGGGTGTAAGTGGCTCAACATGATCTTTAGTGCCAAAGTCAACCTCACCTGCACTGCTCTGGCAACAGAGAGGTCCCTACCTATAGCGTATTTGTAAATTGCTCGACTAGGGAAGTACTTCCACCTCACAGAATACCGCAGTCAAATAACAATTCCCTCGAAGGTTGTTATGTACCTGCTAGTAAGTAAGGTTATGAGAAAGGAAGTAGTTATTGCGTTGGCAGTAGGGGTGACGGCACGCGTGCAATATTTTATGTTGCAAGCGTTAATATAGCTACGATAACCACTTCATATCAGGCGACCTGTATGCTTGTCTGCCACGCAAAGTACTATATATATATCTTTATTTTGTTGACATCATTCAAGATTTTTTCATATGACTTTCTCCACCCATGGAAACTGATGATACCGTCTCTACATCGACATTGTCCGCAATTTGAAGTATATGTACAATTTTAGACATTGCACAAAAACGTAGGGCATAGTTGGAATATTCCATAACGTATAACTTATCACAGATATCGGTGTTCCGAAACCAGAAGTAAATCGGACGGCGCTGAGCCAGTGTTCAAATAAGTCTGCGTGTTTGCACAGAGCTCACACCAGTGTCGACGACTTACAGAGAGTTGTCTGTGTACTTAAAAAGAACAATTCCCCGGTAAACGTTTTACTACAGTTTGCTTTGCAGAATGTCCCCTAACGTTTGTTTTAACTCGTTAGAAAACATACTTGAATACTGAATATATTGCCGTAAAGGTTTGCGTAAACCATCTTATAGTATTTTTTTTTTTACATTCTACACAGCGCCATCTTGTCCCAAATTAAGCGAAAAGCTTGTACCATGGGTACAGATAACTGGTATAATACTTAAATCATTTTTTGTAAATATTTTTGTAAATATATACATTTAATACTTAAAAACGCCCAGACCAAGACAAACAGACATGTTCATGCACACAAATGTTTATCTTGTGCGAGGATCGAACCCGCGACCTCGGAGTCAAAGTGGCCATTGCTAACCATTCGACCACCGAACTCATCATACTAATAGAGATGCATAGCATTTTATTTTGTCACGTGATTCAGCTTATCATGTAGTTACTTCATAATTACAATTACTATAGTGCAGCATGACTACGTAAATAAGGACGAAGTATTTCGCACTTTTCTTTAATATCCTCTTGTTTCTTCACGAAAATATTCATATTCATTCATTTTTTTAACGTTATGTGATATCTGTATAATACATTACATACGCTGCATTGGTAAAATACAATTGCTATTATTCCAAATTAGTCGGTAAAAGTAAATAATTCAAAAGCACAAGTAGGAATTATTACATGAAACAAATAACCGGACTGCGTTATATCTAAAAAGCTAATCTAAAGACACTTTATACGGTTTAATTTGTAAAGAATTTAATAAAGTAAATTAGATCTTTATACACACATAGACATCGGTGTATATAGTGGTGCATGCCCTAATAAAGTTTACTGTTGTTCGGCTTCAGATGAATTATATAAAAATAGATGACCTGGTGAACTATATAACGTCTAATACATGTAGGAACACTTTCTATGGAAAACCGAAATTTTTGTTATTATCCACGCAATTATTTCATATTTCTTCGCCATAAACCTTCCCTGGGATTTCGTTAATATTTGAAAATAAAATTAGCCAAATACGGGTAACAGCTAGTAGTATGTATAAGTTACAGATAATAAAAATACAGCCCATGAAAGAAAACATTTTCTGCTTCAATTAATACAACGCACAACGCAAGGATATTTGAAACAAACCGTCTTTTAAAATACGGGCTGCTTTGTATGCTTGGCTTTCCGATAGCTAAACTTTATGGCCGCAGGTGTAAATGAAAATTGCTTTTCCGATTTTGGACCCTGTTCCACTTTAAATGAAAGTATGCTAGTTAATTGTTATTGAGTTTAATATAATGAATGAATGACTGGCATTACTGAGGCTTTGCGCAATGTTCAATAATTAATTATTCGTTCATTTTCTGCCTTTGGAAATGAGATAAAATGAAATTGTAGCTAGCGTCTAGTACAGCTTTATAACGTGATACGGTGAGGTGTGGTACAGAGTGCTCGTTTTCGCTTCAGGCGTTCATTATGCGAGACAGCACGGCAATGTGTTTTTACACGGATTTCGGCTGTGACAATTACGGCGCCAAGGTGACGGCACAATGCCCCGGTTAATTCTGTTATCAACATTACACAAGCTGTTTAAGAAATGAGATATTCTTTTATTATGAAAGTAATATATTATACATGTTTTTCTTAAATTAAAAAGGAAATTGAAAGAATACTTGTGTAATTTCTGATCTACTGGAGAGTTATCTCCAAGGTATCGCTGGAACTTATTACTTAACTGATAACTTAATTTGAGTAGATATAGATATGGTTAGCTTAGGTTAGTACTTTTTAGCATATTTAATTACTATCCAGATTACAATACTAAGTACATTCTACCACTTAAGGGGACTGTAGACCCCAAAGCCGATTTGAAGCTTATGTCGTAATCATTTTTTTTCGTACAAGATAAATTATTTGGTTTTATATTTTATATTAATCCATAAAATAGCAGGTATTATATCATCAAAGTTATTTTCTAGAATATTTCGTGAGATTTCTAAAAAATATGAAAAATAAAGTGGGTCTGATTAGTATTAAAAATCATGTTTTAGTAGTTACACCAAGTTACACACATGCTTACGCGTTCCCTTTAAAATCCCGCAAAGAAGCAAAAAATCGTATCAATCTGTTTCATCTCCTTATGGCGTAAGATACTCTTTTTCTTATGTGAAGCGAAGATATCTATTAATTTGTCTATAGTTTATAGTTAGTATAGTTTTGTTGGTCTATTGGACAAAATTATAAATGATAATTGAAAACAATAAAATTAAATGTGTTGGAGCAGTGCTGGTGCATGAGCTAAACCCCGGCTTTGCACTAGCTCTTTGATCAAATATAGGTCGACAACGGCTGGATGCAGGATTACGGCGGTCACGATCAGAATATATCTGTAACTAAAACCACTGCATTGTACTAGGTACTAGTCCATTAACTTGTAAATGTAATTTCACACAATCGCCATTTGTGATAGCTATATATTGATAAAAGCTATTCTATTTGATTAAATTTGTGAATTATGTTATGAGTGTTCACAAAGCGACAAATACATATAATCTATGGTCATAGTTGGGACATTCGGGTCGAATATTTTTGACAAGTCGTTCAATATTTTATTTACATAAATGTATTGTTCTTATTCAATTTAAAAGATAAATAGGAAATGTAAGCTTCTGTTAGCGCTTTTAAGTATTTCCGCTGTTTTGAGTTAATATTCAATGTTCGTTTGTAATAAAAGAAATCAATACTTATTTTTGTGCAATGCCTATTTATTATATTTCCATTCATATGTGTTATCTATTTTCATTTATAAGTGTTCTATTTATGTAAATGAATAAAACCACGAACTAAGAGGATTCTCAACAAAGTGGCTGAATCCTGTGCCAATGTATGTGATAATGTTTGTACCAGAGAGCTAGAAACTCGCTAGACCTGTAGTTTATACAACAACACGGGATCCTAATTCTAACAAAAATGCTAACTGAAAGTCACCGCAACTAGCAAAGTGCACTTTATCTATTAAGAAGATGTCTGTGCTTTTCAACTAATAGAATTTTTAATCAAGTTGCTTGCGGCGGCGCCGCGGCGGCACGAGTGCGCCAGATTAATGTAATTGGACGCCGACGTCACAAAGGCAAATTGTAATCCCCCTCTTTCATTATATGTATATGTCCGTAACGTGGCACCCAGACAATGTGTCGTATTTTTACTTTATTCCACCGGTGCAACGCGAACTCTGATCCAGTTTATTTCTGTAAAAGGAAAGAGCTTTACTAACAAACGTCTGAATTGCGACAAAGCCGCGATTTGCATAAAGTCATCTTCACTGCGGTTGGCGTTTGACCCACTGTGAGAGTGATATCTGCGCAAAGCGTGGCCGATACGGGTCGCAGCCGCAGTTCAAAACGTCCCCTTAAATCGGACGATTGCAGCACAGTCGTTAGGAGAGCACGAAGTGTCGGGACAATTAAGCTGAAGCGGTGATTGTGAGCGGTGCCAAAGCGGATGTAGGTCAGTAAGTGTAGAGTGGACCAGCACAGCTGAGGTGACGACGGATTCGGAACCGATTGTGACCTCAGCACTCGTGCCTACCGCCGACACTACTTGGCAACGCACCATAAATAACCGCGCCCTTTTTATCTCACTGCTACAAATTGCCGTTGTACTCACCAACAATAGTTTATTATTGAAATCAAATGCATATTGATATTTGCAATTCATTAGTTATAATAAAAGCAATATTTGCTGTTAATGTTAGGGATGCCCAACATTAATCTGACAATCATCAATTCTATTAGCCATAAACCAGTAATCGAAATCTACTTTGCATTCCATTCCGATATTTGAGCTCGAGCGGGCCCCTCCTCATTTGACCCACCAAACATTATTTTGAACATAAAATCTTATCTGTGAACTCCTTAAAGATGCATTCTACGGAAGACGTCGGCGTCTATCTAAACAAGTAGGGGAGATAAGGCGGTTTAGTGCACTCTCTAATACAGTCGAGCCCCTGATGCACGATTTTCAAGGCTTTAAATCCGCCGTTATGTCGAAAGGCACTCCATATAAAGTGGTTTTGTTATATTTGGTCGAAGCAAGCGCAGGGCTACCAAATCCGATTAGGCACTTATGGGCATCTAAAAATCTATATACCTACTTTAAAAAAATCTTCATGAAATAATTTTCTTTAGTGGTCTTTGCTTTCACTGAATATTAGGTACATAGAAATATTAAATGGTAACCTTTAAATAGTTATCGCCAGTAAGACATCCTGTTTCAGAAACAGGTGTCATATTTTAAAACTTACCTAGCTTGCATAATATTGAATAACGACTTTCATTCTTTGTACTAGCTTACATGCAAGCGTACATTTTCACGGAACTAGTTTGTAGAGAATGATAAAATTGCAAATATTACATGCGCACAAAACTGTACTCTGCCGGCTGACGTTAAGGATCATATTTTGGGATGAACAAGGTTTTTACTTGGTAGTATAGATATTTTGGATAGTGTAAAATATGAGTGCGGCCGCCGTGAAATGAGCTTTGGGCTTCCTGTCACGCGGTATCGTGGTGCACTCTCATAAATTTAGATTTTTAGATACTTGAAAATGTTTTGATCATCAAAGTTATAACCGTAACTGAGCGGCGCGATGCCGCATCTCCTTAATAATGAAGATGTTTCAACGACGTGACGTGGCGTTATTTTAAATTAATCCGCGTTCATAGGATGTCTATTGTTATTACCTACGCCTCTATGAACATCATAATTAGGCTGTTCAGGTTTCGGTTTATAGACATCATATACTGAGTCTCTCAATTTGTTACTAATATTTCGTATAAAATATAAATAAGTTGAGAGATTGATTTTTAAACTAACAAAGGTTACATAAGCCTGTTGGAAAAAGAAAATGACTATGAAAAATAAGTACCTATTTAAAAAAATACCGAATGAATACATATTATTATAGCAATTTTTATATTGCGAAGTTCTACAAACTTTCCGTAACAGTTTTTGTAATAAAAAAACTTAGGTCCAAAAAGGATTCCATAATGTAACAAATACACTGTGGTACGGCTGGATGGGTTTTAATTATTGAGTTAATGTCTGATTTATCGTTAAAATCCGAGTGTTAATTTAAGATAATTATGGCGGCTATAAAACTTCATTTTGTGGAAGTGAAAAAAATTGTATTTCATTTGACAGAGGATGAATAATTATGAAAATATATTATTTACAAAATAATTAATTAAAAATAAGTAATTTCTTCTGAATAAATTCGTTGTGAGTTCCAAGGCAGCCGTAGTTTTACCCCCGGGACTGCAGTGGTATTTGATATTTCATTTCCGCAGCTGTCGCGAAACTTGATTAACTTAAAAAGATAGTTAAAATGTCGTCCAGTTCTGAAAATCTACAGACAGCAAGCATGACGGTGACTATTGTAGTTGGAAGACCGCTACTAGCTCCAATACCGAATATCGCCCGTGGTTTAAACAGCGCATTATTCATGCCTGATGTCGCTACTGGCAGCGGTAGCCGATACCGCTTATGTTTGAATAGACATGCATCGTAGCATTAGATACTTTGGTTACCGTTGTGGATAAAACTAGAAGCCTAAATTTTTAGTAACCAAGCAGGCATTGTACAAACATAGTATATTGCAAATTTCATTAAAATTGAACCAGTAGTTTAAGAATTATAACTAGGCAAAGTTTCTTAATTTTGTCACTCACTCACTGACTGACCGATCATCAAAATTCTAAGGCACTTCTAGCAGATATAGAAGCTGCAAATTTAGTATACAAAATTAGTATTTAGTGTACAAATCAAGGAAAAACTAAAATATTTTGCACATTCGGTTCTGTTTTCTAGATACACCAACTGCATAAATAACTTTGTAATCCCATATAAATGTATGGGATTACAAAGTTACATTTGCAGTTAATGAATATGTACTGTGTTTAAATAAGTAAAAATAATCTGTCCAGGATATTTTTAGCAAACCCATTTTTAATATACTTTCTAATATACTAAATTTGTTATAAAATATGTTTCATTCTATTATCATCTCGGTGAAGGTCGACTTCAGTTCGGATCTTCTACTATATGTATGTATTTACAAAAAGAATGTATTTTAGTATAATATTAGTTATCTAGTACCCATAGTACAAACTGTAAGTAAGGGGCCGTCCATATATTACGTCATTCTAAATTAGGGGGGGGGGGGTTGGTCTGCGGATGACGGTAAATGATAGATGGGGGGGGGGGGGTGTTTCGAAATTGACGTCATTCTTATTTATTTATTTATAGTTTATTTTTCACGTACAAAAAGATTATTTCTAAAAAGAAATTTCTTCCAGCACACCTAGTAAAATACTAGCTGCCCGCCCCGGCTTCGCCCGTGGTACTTACATCTATTATACATATAAACCTTCTTTAAGAATCAGTCTATCTATTTAAAAAAAACCGCATCAAAATCCGTCCAATTAAAAGAATGGGTGAAAACTCCGTGGGAGTTATCCAAAGAAAAGTAAAAAATAAGTAGTTATATTATATCAATGATTATTGCCAAAGTAAAAATAATAAAAGGTGATTCTATAACCAAGTGTTTTAATCATATAATACCCTATTTTTCTCAAATCTGCAATGTTTTATTTTGTCAAACTAGTAATGACGTCAATTTTGGGAGAAGGGGGGGGGGGGTCATTAAGAAATGACGATAGGATGATTATAGGGGGGGGGGGGGGGTCTAAAATCTGAAAAAATCGATGACGTAATTTATGGACGGCCCCTAAGTAACTAAGCATACTTAGTTACTTACATAAATGACTATAATAATTATATATTATAATTATTATCTACATTTAAATATAAAAAAATATTATGTACAATACACAGATACATATAAAAGTAACATAAATACTTACAAAAGTACATGAAAAAGTATATTATATTAAATTACATAATTATACTAGTTATACATTACATACTGATGAAACATAGTGATTCAATTAGTACCTATTTACTGCTTTAACCACTTATCAAGAAGGTAAGAACGCACTTTCTTTTTGACAATAAATTTGCAGGGGGATTTCCTAATAGATTCCGAGAGCTCGTTCCAGAGTCGTGAAGATTGTAGAGTAAAGGAATCAGACATAAAGCCCGAATGGAAAAGTGGAATTGAAAGTAAAAGGGAATTATTTGAACGAAGTTGAAGATTATGAGAGTCACAGACATACTGAAAGCTGCATTTTAAATATTCTGAAGTGTGGGGGTTGGGGAGAAAAGAGTAAAGAGCAATCGCGAATGTCGACGTTACCGAATAGGTAGGCAATAAAGCAACAGAAAATGAATCTTATGGCATTACTAATTAACCGACCCCAACTCATTGAGAAGATCTTCGATGATGTCAGAATAACACACATCACCTTAATCAATAAGGAGGAGATTAAGAGACTGAACAACGGTTATTTTAATAGGAATTTCCGTGGTGCAGGTATTACTTTACAGCTAACATCCATCACATGAGTGGTCCAGGACGGGGGGGCCCTAGACGCTGCTGCTGAAGCTGAAGCTGATTCTAAAATAGTTGATTTCTAAAATAGTATTTGGGTTAAAATGAATAAAAATCTCCAGCTCATGTTTCTACAAGCAAAGCTAAAAACAATCACCACCATTCTAAGCTGAAGTTTGATTTTCGCAATTAAAATATCCGATGATAATCGGCTTGAGCTTCGGCGGTAGGGCCCCAGCTCGGCGTACAGTTAAGATGGAGACAAGTTTTTGACACGTGTGATGAAGCGATAACTGCTTTATTATTTAAACAGGGCCGATGACAATGACCTGGTAATAAGCTTAGCTTTGACGAGAGCTACCTATAATGATCGCCTAACATCTGTTAGGATTCACAGGTATCCCGAAACTACATATTAAACCACGTGTTAACGTTTCAGAGATTAGCATTAAATTAATTTGAGTTACCGCAGAGTTAATCCCATCAGTAATCTGCACATTAATCTACAAATCATCAGCGTAAAAATGATCTACTGAACAAACTGAAATGCGTTTAATGACAAGACTGACTGTTGTAGCTCCAAGTTCAGCTACAACACGGCAATATTCGTGCACATGCGGGCGGCAGTCGGCACACGTGGCCAACCAAGCGGAGTGCTGATAACCTCCAAGCCGTGTCGCCACGTCGTCGCGTCGCTCTCTCTGTCCAAATAATAATTTCGCAATCCGCATAGGTTCATAATCCGCCGCTACAATGTTCCAGAGTACCATCACATTATAAAAGTGACAAATATTGTACAAAGCGTATTTAGGTTTGTACATTACTAACCAAGATAGATATTTTATTTCATAAATAGATTTATTACATGATATGTTTTGATATGACATGTTTGTCTGAAAGAGATCGCTGAGGGCATTACACGAGTCCTATAATATATATATTTTTTTGTATTTCTTTCTTCTTTCATGCGTAGAGTATTTATATTGTATTGTAATTACTGCCTTATTATATTTCATAATTATCAGCCTGTATCTACCCACTACTAGATATAGGCCTTTCTCAATGCTTTCCACCATATGCGATCCTCCGCTTTCCGCATCCAACCGCTACCAGTCACTGTTTTGAGGTCGTCGGTCCATCTAGAGAGCTAATTCTATACAACTTACATACAAAATTATTGGTAAAAATGTTTATTAAATTTGTTTACATTTCTTAATAACTTTCGTAATCATACTACATTTCTTCTTCCTTTTTGTCGATTAGACTAGAAGAGACCTGTCATGAAATAAGTTGAGTCAAGAAAGATGGACGGCCTGTTTTACTTCGACTTCTACATTACAGTCATGTATGACATTTGCATTATTTTACATATTTACAAATACAGACGTTAATAGTTTTCTTTTTAAATTTGACTACTGAAAATATTGTATCTAAAAGGTACCGTGTACTTGAGCGTAGATAAGTGAATTGAACGGTTGGCGCAGATCAAACGGGTCTGTTGAAAAAGGTTCTGGAGACATTGTTGCACCTAAAATGAGTAGCAATTGAATAATTACAGTACATTCGAGTAAATCGATGTTGCGGGCGATGTTACACAAATTACTTCAATAAGCACGCATGATGTAGTATGGGGTGCCCGCGAAACGGCTGAATTCCATCCGCCCTGGATGCGCCACTGAATACAAATTCACATGTACTCCAATTATAGGAAAACGATTTGGTACGAATATTCTTGGCAGACTTGCAAATTTCGTCTCGAATCAGCAAAATATATTTATTTTGTTGGGAGTTGGAATGGCCCCGCGATGAGTTCGTGACTTTCCTTTTCTGGAAGAGCCCAACTGCCCTCCAGAGGACGAGCTTTTCACAGCATAGCGTCTTGTTTTGTCATTTAAATTTTAAATTTAAATTAACTAGAATTAAGGTTTTGTTAAAGCAGTCCGCTTTAAATTATTCCTAAAAAACTTGTTTTATGACATCTTATAAATGAGGAGTCCTTTAGGTCACTTTTTTATAATGTTCAGAAACTCTTTAAATCATATTATGAATTCAGAAACTTGTAGGTCCGAAGTACTGACGCTAGTTTCTACACTGTTTTATTATCTTTATTTAAAAATATAACATCCCATAAATACCCATATATAACTTCTATAATAAATCTAATTTCTCCGAATTGAGATCTGATTAAATAAATTTATCGACCTAGTAAAACTCTGTATTATATTTTTCATATACAAATAAAACGGAATAAAGAACGAACTTCAGCCTGGCTTACTGACACGTCAACACATAACTGAGAGCAAAAGCTTTTAAATTAACTCACAATATTTCATCAGAAAATTATTTCAACTGTACTTGAACACAAAAGTCCTCGGAGAGTTTTCAAAAATATATTCTGAAATAAAACGTTCAGAGCTCGTAAAGAATAGGCTTAATATGTAGATAAGGGATACAAACTCGGTCAACGTGGTAATGCGGGCGTAATTTTTGCAGTAGTGCGCTAGCGCATTAATTACGGCCCCTATCCCGGGAACTGCCGCAGCGTATCCCACTGTATCCCGCCTCTCCCAGACCGACGACGCTAAAAGCTATCGGCGCTTACTGAGCCCGTCGCCCGAATAACAATGAGTTTTAATTTTTATCCTCGTGTTTCATAATGGATTTATGTATGTTATTGACATATTTGATGGTTTAACTGCTTATTATTAAACATTTTATATAATGACGAGCTCGGTGGTCGAATGGTTAGCAATGGCCACTTTGACTCCGAGTTCGCGGGTTAGATCCCCGCACAAGACAAATATTTGTGTTTGTCTTGGTCAGGTTGATTTCTATGTACTATATGTATGTATTTACAAAAAAAAATGTGTTTAAGTATAGTATTAGTTATCTAGTACCCTAAGCTTCGGTTAGTTAGTGTATTTATTAATAGTATATGGTCACAGAGATAAGAGCATTGCTTTAAGATCTGATATATTATTTAACGTTTTTATAATGATCACATTGCATGCAATTTTGCGAAAAACAAGCACAATCAATAACAAGCTATGGCCGCCGCTTCGTCCGCAGGAAAGGAGTAGGTATCGGTTATCGGGCCACAAGGTGCTTATGTCCTTCCTCGGGACATATTCTATGTCCATTCAAAATTCAATCATATCCATGACATACTAAATTTCATTCAGTCGTTTATCTTTAAAAGAGAACGGACAGACACAAGTCCGTAGATGTAACGTTAGTATAGAGTACCTATGGATTATATCGATATTGTGCATTTGAACACAAATTGTTTTTGATTAGCACTAACGTCTTGCCCCGACGAGAAGTGAGTGGCGCGGGACTGATTGAATGTCGAGTAATTACCTTGCTTCCTTCTTGGCATAATTGAAGCAGAAAGAACGCATCTATTGGATACAGCTTAGCTTTTAATATTATTTTTGACGTGATAACATCTTATAAATCGATGGACGTCGACTGCACGCACGAAAAAGCATGACTCATTGTCACGTTCCTCCTGAACCGACCGTGCAAGTGAGAGCGCGGAACAACCGAGAGAGAGGCACGATCGGCCTATGTTTCTTATGACGTTATTACGTAAAATTATCTTCCGTAAACCAACTTTACAGACAACCAATTTTTTTCATTAGTACTAACATCTTGCCCCGGCGAGAAATGGCACGGGATAGAATGAAAGTCAGGTAACCTTGCTTCCTTCTTGCCATAATAGAAGCAGATAGAACGCATCTATTGGATACAGCTCAGCTTTTTAATTAATACCAAAATTAAGAACACACGAATTAAATTCAGAAACACATTAAATGAAATACCTGTAAGCCCCAACCGTCTCGTTAGTAGCGATGTTAGTATTAACAAAATATTTCTCTTGAACACGGCTAACACAAAGTTTATTACAATGGATGTCACGTGCAAGAGACACGTACGATGGGCGGACACAAAAACCAGTTGTAATTTTAATTAAAACGTCACAACTTTTGAACCCACAATACATTATGCGAGTTAGTGAAACACAGGGAGTTTTATTTAATGTCCAGTTGTGAATGTATTCTAAGAATAAAACTTGCTTGCAGCTGTTGGGAAACGTATATATATTATGGTAATATGGAGAATTTTTTAGTTTGTTATGAATGATAAAATAACTCGTACGCGACTTTCGCTTAAATAGGTATTTTTTATATTCCTAACAGTAGATGGTTAGCAATCGTATAATCTTCCTGATGGTAAGCTGACTGCTTACCATCAGGAAGACTATACGGTTGCTTAGGGACTAACGCGGTGACAGCTCATACACGCGTGAGTCTCTTAAGGCTTCAGTTTGTACTAATTTCTTGTGTAAGTTCCAAATCTGTCGTAGGTTTACCCCCGGGTTAACAGTGGACTTCATTGTTCATTGCTTTTTTAGGTGGTCGTCGATGTTAACCCTGGCTACCACTATGCCTGCTTACCAGCAGACAGGTCGTATTCTTTTTCCACCTTAGTTGTATAAATTTAAAGATACAGTGGTGAGAATGTGTGGTGAGTCGTATTTTTAGTTTAGAAGTACACTCCTGCTGTATCCTCCAAGAGTACCGAAAAATCCTAGGTCTGTTGCCTCCAGCAAACATCTTTTTTGGGCTGTAAAAGGTTCACCACGATTACCATGGTTATTGTACCCTGTACCTGGTATACCCTGGAGACTAGCCAACGAGGCTCTGGTGAATGAAAGGTATGTCTGGGGAAGATCCACTACCTCACAGAAGACCGCAGCCAAATAATAATACCCTTTATACCCTTGAGGATTGCTGTATTCTTCCGAGTGAGGACCCCAGACGTAAAGAGATGCTGCATTAGCAGCAGAGGTGCCAGCACACGAGCATTGCTCCTTATATAGTAACCAGTTTATATCAGATGGGTCATAGGATTTTTTTGAAAGAAACTTATCCGCAAACATTTTGATTCCAATAATATGCAGCGAAAATAAGCCAGTCTGTGATTGGTTAGGTCAGAGAGCGACATGCAGTCCACCACACATCCCCACACATCGCCACCACCGTGTCCCCTGTGTAGCCAGGATTAACAACGGCGACCACCATGAAAGGCAACAAACAATGAATTCCACTGCAGTCACGGGGGTAAAACTACGGCTGCCTTGGAACTCACAACGAATTAAATCAGAAGAAATTAGTAGAAGTAGCAAGCTTTTGAAATTCTATGTAGTTAGGAATATAAGGCTAAGAAGATGATAGGCTAGTTTCTATAAATAAGAACCCACAGTTCCATAAAATCGTAATACATTCTACAGTTTCCGAGTATAGATAATGATGAGATATATGGGAGCTCCCTTCGCCACAGAAACATCTCGCGTGTTGAGACTTTAATTAGCACCAAGATAAGATGCGATGTGGTATTGTAGGAATGCGAGGCTAACAAGAATGACCGACGGCTTTGTTTACTTGTGGCACAGCCCGGACACTCTATACAAATGCAACGTCAACTATTACATAAACAAAGACGTCTGTGCAAAGCAAGAATGTGCATGGTCGCACGAATTACTGTTCCAGATTCGACTTGGTTGGGAGGTGAGGTCGATACGTGAGAACTGCAGGGACTGTCCATGATATACGTTAGTACCTACATATATTGTGTTTCACTACTGATTTACCAATTTGTGCTGGCGGCTTCGCCCCGCGTTAAAAGTATAATGGGATAAAAAATTATCCTCTGTGACCCATTCTATATGCCTTCCAAATTTCGTCTATATCTATACAGTCCATTTTCCCGTAAAATAGTAACAAAAATTCATAGATCTATTCATACTTCTTTACCTACATTCTCTAATATTATGTTAGTAGGATTTCCAGTTCTTCCGTTCCATTTTTAGGGTTCCGTACCTCAAAAGGAAAAACGGAACCCTTATAAGATCACTTTGTTGTCCGTCTGTCTGTCTGTCTGTCTGTCTGTCAAGAATTTCTACATCGAGAATGCGTGGAGGTATCAAGCTGGAATTTGAACTGTATACTCAGGTCTACGGTCCCATGAAGTAGTAAAATAATCAAACTGCTAAGTTTACGTAAAAAAAAGTTATGGCCGTTTATTCAGCAAAAAACGCATATTTCGACGTTCTCAAGGGAATCAAAACCTATAGGGTACTTCCCGTTGACCTAGAACTATGAAATTTGGCAAGTAACATCGTTATAGACTACAAGTACAGGAATAAATATCAAAACTATATATTTGTAAATAGATCTTAAAAAAAATAAAATTGGTTGCCTGTAAAGTCGGTATACGGGCGAAAGTTTTACGTGACAACGACTTTGAGTGGTAAAATGTTTTCGAGCCTTTCACTTTTTATGTCTGTCTCTCTCGCTCTTAGAAGGGACGCGTGCCTTTCACTCGCTCTCATTGTAAGCGCATAACGTGAGCCAGTTTCTTGAAGTGTCACCCGGCTAACCAATTTATAAGACGTTGTCACGTCAAAAATAGGGGGTCTATATTTTTTACAGGGTGTCGAAATTTCAAATTGAAACCACTAGTTCAAATGCAAAATATATTTTATTTATTTTTTTCGACGCATTATTTCTTATTTATAATGAAAAATATCAAATTTAATATTGATACTACGTACGGAACCCTCGGTGTGCGAATCCGACTCGCACTTGTCCGGTTTTTTATCCTTAAAAAACATTGACCTACCAAGAAAAAAAAGCTCTTTATTGTTCTACGCACCAAAAGGAGCTACTTCTAGCAAGTTTCTAGTTATTAATTTATGGTTTAACATCAGCCAAATTGTGCGACGAGTTCTTGAGGACACTTTGGATGAGAGGCACGGTGAGCCGCGCTTCATGGAGGTAACACGGAGAGGCATATGCCCAACAATGGGCGCATACATGCGGTTGAAGAATTTGTAATTTCAAGATTAGTACAAATAGTAGATCGGTTTTGGCTTTACCTGGCAATAAGTCAGTACTTCGATTACGTTCATATGAACCATTTTAGTTTCAGCAATATTTATTTTGTCTGATTGTTGCAGTTACGGTAAAACTAGGAATAGAAAATATTAAGACATACGCTAAGGAAAAAACAAACTAAAACATCTCTCCACATTGTGTTTTCACGACCTAGCGTAACATATTTTTAATTAGATTGAGGTCAGTTGGCGACGTGGGGTTTGTCCGTGGGAACTTAGCGCTTAAAACACCTACTAGCAGTCGAATAGTAAGTATACTAATATCTAAAAGATAAAGGCTACTTTTGCGTAAGTGTTATTTTATAAGCATTTTTTTATCATTAGTGGTAATATGCCGTCTTAAGGTGGCAAATGAGCAATCAATTTCTTTTCTGTATAAAAAGACATTATCTATTTTAGGTAAAAAAAGATGTATTGTGGTGTGTTGGGACTAAGAAATAATCAAAAGTAAAGTCTAAAGTAATCTGTGGATTAGAAAAAAATATTAAAAAAGAAACATTTGCTTTGATAATTACATACTTCGTAAATTTTTAAACGCAACTTTTATAAGTACAATTAGGGTATAAAATAAATAATTTAAAGCTTATACTATAGGTACTATATAACTGATATACATACTTATATACAATATGACATACACATTTGTAAATACAAATATATAACACATTTAGAACAATCAGACCAAGATAAACAGACAAGTTGATGCACAAAAATGTTTGTCATGAGCGGAGATCGAACTTGCAACCTCGGAATCAAAGTGACCATTACTAGCCATTCGACCACCGAGCTCGTTTTTTAAAAATTTTCTCATTGCTAAACAAATTTGGATAACTTTTGATTACTTACTTAAATAGGGGTAAATCCCATCGCTGGCTGAAACCAGCAAGCAGTCCTACATTGCAGATCCGGAACACGTCCCAAATCCGACACTTGGCACAGCGCTCCGACGGCGTCGCTGCCTGCTCCGCGCTTCTAATGCCGAGTTTTAAGTTTTAATTACGCCCCGCTCTAAAAACCTACCTAGTGTAGTTATAACTTCAAAGAATATTAGCCACATGCATGCAACGGTACTTATTGCAAAATTTCGGATGCATTTGTTTCTCTGTCCCGCTTTTTCTACTAATCTCGAAGAAATTTAGCTGTGAAAGACGCTGGATTTAAGTAATAACCTCATCAGCACTCGGTTGGTTAATAAACAAAGTCTTGCTAAAAGAGAAGTAGGGCGTAGCTAAACTTCTATCGCGACTGGAAGACGTCCACCCTTACAAAAGACGATAAATTATAATAATAATAGTTTTGTTGTGCTTTGCGACCAAGTAAGGTCAAGTAAGATAATAGGAGCTCTGATAATACGAGGTCTGGTAGAAGTTATGGTGTATCATTAGTCTAACCCATATACATAGTTGTTTGTCATCCGAGTCCAAGAACGTCTGAGTGATACTCAACTACGAGTACTAAACACATCCGTCAAACAAAGAAAAACCTGAACACGCATTATGTCTATCACACAAAAAAAAAACCCACGTTAAACAGTGTCCACTTATAAGGATCTATTGAAACAATGGAAACAAACAAGGAAACGCAAATGTAAACCTATTTTAGCTGGAGATAATAAAAACTACAAATCCAAACCAAATCCTAACACCACCAACAAGAACAAAACTGTGAAATAAATAAAACGGAGCCGAGGTCCAACTCGGGCAATTTCTACAGCGATAAAACGCGAAAGGAGCGGTATTTAAATTGAATACGCCGTAAATAAATGGTAAATGAGACAAAGGACTGTGAGAGAATTTGCAATCTAAACAAGAATAAAAGGAGTAATGTATCTTTAATGAAAGCGGCGAAGGGACGGCGGGCGCCGCTCGGCCACGCTCGACCATGCGGCGAACCCGACCACGACGCCTCGTTGCCCGTCGCGACGGCCACTAATGTACCGATCACCGGGTGGGCAACTCGATCAAACCGCATAAAATTACCTAATGAAATCTTTTATTTCTAAATTAGCTTTCTGCTCCGTGGCTTCGCTCGCATGCATTTTGTGCAAATTTCATTGTATTAACGTGTATTTTACTATTTTCCACCGCCTCTGTTATATTAACTTTTTCTTCTCTTTTGATGTTTTCTATTTTTATTACCTTATAACTTAGCCCAAATTTTACATCTAATTGCAATAATTTCGTTTTTAAACTAGTAAAGGTTTTACCTGCATCCCATTTTGCTCCCTCTTTTCCCCCATTGGTGCTTGAATTGTGTATTTTTTGCTTATCCTTTTCTTTATTATCCCCTTAAACTACTTCTCTCTTTTACCCAAGTTAGGCCTTTAATTGCTTAACCTTATGTTAAAATTTTATATTTGTAACACATATATTTTATTTGGTCAACAAACAATGGAATCTTTCCCTTCTCCCTTTTTAAAATCTTCCATTTCTTTTCTTCAATCCCATGTCCCAAATTTATATATTTTATTTCTAGAGACATTATTAAATTAAATTGTCTCTAAACAAAATTCATGCAATTTTGTTTAGAGACATCTCCAAACGTCTAGTCGCGACGCCCTTCCCGCGACCGAAAGAGGGCTGGCCTATTTCTCGCTCAACGAATAAGCATTGCCATCCAGCATGGCAATGCTGTTAGCCTTCTGGTCACTTTACCCTTTGATGGTGATGCGGAAGAAATTTTTGACGCTATTTAGATATTTTTAGGGTTCCGTACCTCAAAAGGAAAAACAGAACCCTTATAAGATCACTTTGTTGTCCGTCTGTCTGTCTGTCAGTCGGTCTGTCAACAATTTCTATGTCGAGAATGCGTGGAGGTATCAAGCTGAAATTTGAACTGTATACTCAGGTCTACGATCCCATGAAGTTGTAAAAAAATCAAACTGCTAAGTTTACGTAGAAAAAAGTTACGGCCGTTTATTCAGCAAAAAACGCATATTTCGACACACTCAAGGGAATCAAAACCTATAGGGTACTTCCCGTTGACCTAGAACTATGAAATTTGGCAAGTAACATCGTTATAGACTACAAGTACAGGAATAAATCTCAAAACTATACATTTGTAAATAGATCTTAAAAAATAGGGGGTCTATATTTTTTATAGGGTGTCGAAATTGAAACTACTAGTTCAAATGGGGTATCATATGAAAGGGCTTGATGTACACATTGCAAAATATATTTTATTTATTTTTTTCGACGCATTATTTCTTATTTTTAATGAAAAATATCAAATTTAATAATGATACTACGTACCTACGGAACCCTCGGTGGGCGAGTCCGACTCGCACTTGTCCGGTTTTTTTGTTATGTTTTATTGCTTTTATTTAATTTTCGTTATTTCCGTCTTGTTTTTATAGTCAGCTATATTTAGTTTTATTTTAATTGTACAATTTTAATTATTAGTAAGTAGTTAATATCATTTCATGCAAAGAAATTAAAAATAAATAATTATATATTTCGCTTTTTAATTTGAGGAACATTTTGTTAGACCTTCCCTAAATAATGCAGGTAAATATACACACATAACAATCAAGTTGTGTACGTACAGCCATTAATTTGTAGTCAATATAAATTAATGAATAAACATACAATTGAAACATTAATAAAATACAAATATCGTGTACTTGTGTTGTTAAACTGAGCCATTAAATGAGTTTCTTCTTCGTTTTATTCGCCCAATAATGCTTTATGTGCGTCACTACAAGTCCATGTTATTGTTCTGTTAGGAAAAAAAGCTTTTAATGAAACAGATACACTAAGAGTGTCAAACATTTATTTTATTGCTCATTTGCTGATGATATAACAACAAAAAATATAATACAAAGAACTCAATTAAAACAGATGAACTTTTTTGCGATGCCTAGCGTCGTCATTATATTTTCTTGTTGTTGTGTAAAATCTTTATTGTGCATAAGAAATACAAACATGTTATAAAAAAAATAAGTGAGTTACATGTACAATGGCGTACTTAGGTATCCCACATGGAATTTCTTCCAGCCAAACATTTAATTAAAAAGTAAAAAACATATGTAACATAGCGAACTTAGGTACCATATATTTATATGGTAACAATAATAACAAAAAAGAATAATGTGATAATAATAATTAAGAATAGACATAACATACTGAAGCATCACTAATTACATGCACCGCCCAGATACTTCCTCAGGTGCAGCTTGAACGATGCGATACTTTGCGACATCATCACATTAGGCGGGAGCGAATTCCCTACACGAGCTGCTTGCACAGTAAAGGATTTAGTGTAGGAGTAGGAGTTTGGGACAGGAATATTCAATAAAGGAGTATTGCAACATCGAAGACCATCATCAATTAGAAGAAGAAATTCAACAATATTTGCTCGATATGCTCGGAAACATAAAACAGGTATGTTCGGGAAAATAAAGGATAAAAAAAAAATTCAATTCATTGTGTTCCACAACTGGATAACAATAACACAAGATCAAACAGAAAGTTAAACAAATAAAAAACCACGAACGTAGTTCAATAGCTCAAATGTTTCTTTTTTATTAGAATGTGATAAAATCAATTCGGCATAATGAAAACAAAGAATAGCCGCTTCGTGCATTAGCCATGCTAACGACACCGACCTAGACAAGACCGATCGTTTATTATTCATTGTAATCCGATACATTATCTCCTCATCCGATATCCGAGGCGACACGGCTCTGGAGAAAAACTAACAGAAAGCTTTTAACTCGGATGTTGTACTGTCGCCGCAGGATTTGTTATATTTATTTAATTTATTGATCATGATTCATGTGTGACTTACACCATTTTAATTATTGCAGACTAGAATATGTTTAGGATATGATATATATATAACTTCACCACACCCTGACCACTTCATACAAAAAACAAAAACACAAACAGACCGCGTCTGTATACGTGCACATTTGCACGCGAGATTATATACAGACATTATATTTATATACAGACGCGGTAATTTTTGACTGCATAACTTATAAGCGGATTGACTGCATAACGAAGTAGGTACCTTAAGCTGTGATGTAACATGTTATACTTTGGATAATGTTGTAATAATAGTAAAATACATTTTTAAAACTGGAAAGAATAAAATTATTTTGTAATGAAAAAACAAATAAATTAATAGTATTGATTAAATAATAAGAAATAAATCATTTTATCATTTAAAAGTTCAGTTGATAATAGATTATAATTATACTACGAAAAATCTTTCGTACATACGCGGCTCCGCGAGGCAGCCCTTGCGATAGGTTCCACATCCGACTCAGAGGGCAGGTGAGGTCGCCTTGTGACAGTGGCAGGGAGTGGCCATACTGTACGTAGTAGTATTACTTACACTGTGACTTTACATAAGAATTTTTATACTACTATTTGCAGCTTCCCTAAATAGATTTCATATCACACTGAAACACAAATCTATGAAGCTAAGTCGCTTTTTCACCCACTTCACATCCCGTTGAACCGTATTTATATATACCACACGATAAAAAAAATATTATATTCATATGTTGTTTTAAAATTCGAAAACTATAACAACATTTCACAGATCTCTACTAATATTATAAATGTGAATGTGAGTTTGTTTGTTACGCTTTTACGCTGAAATTACTCAACCGATCATCATGAAACTTTGTACACATATTCTCAAAGGTAATTAGGAAGGACACGTTATACTTTTTTAAAAGTATATAATCTCGTAGATAATATATTGAATTTATGTAATTGCTGTTTTAGTAGATAGTAAATGTAAATAAAATAAGCTTGAAATAATCCCGATTAAAAATGAACAGCCCGTATTATATACCGTAGAAACATCTTATATTTTCCCCTAAAGTTAGTCCCGCTCATATTACTATGATGCATGCTTCAATAATGTTAACCAAAGTACCTCATTATAGACAACCGCTATCGTACCTTTTGATTGATGATATATTTTTATTGCACCAGGCATGTCTATCAAAGTATACTCGTAGCTTATAAAGTTCAATACAAAAAATATGGATCCGAGACATAAATAAAATTTTATTGAGCGCCCATCAATCTGTCAGATAGGGATAACTAGACCGATCTATTTGAAGTAACAAGTGTTCAGATGCAGTTTGGGTTAGATGGCAGGAATTCTCTGGTATCTCAGGTATTTTCGTCTATTGTTAGGTAAGCAGGGAAAATATGAAATTCTCAGGAAGTACTGAAATTGAAGGTCATAAACGACATAAAATAATTGTAATTTTATTTTTAAAGAGGTGTACATTACTTTAATTTATCATTATAAAAGAAAGTCACTTAAATAAGCATCTCTACTTCAATATATTATAAAATAGACAACAGTTTCACTGTATTTTTAGAGGCAAACAATGAAAAGAGTTTTTTTTTAATTGTAAACGATATCGTGTATACTACTTATACAGCGTGTTCCAGTCAGCAGGAGCCGGCCGGTTGCGGCGTGGGTGCGGGCGGTGGCGCCTCTCCCGACGCCAACGGAATCCCCGGAATCTGTCCGACGGGAACTTCACTGGAATCGCCCGAGCAACTTTTGACAAGCTCCCAGATGCCACTCACTGTTGTTGTTTAGACTGGCTATGACTATTTTCGATGCTACTGTTCAGTTTAATATGCGAGATGAATTTAAATTTTCCTCTGCATCAGGTTTATTTTGTTCGTTGATCGTTGTTGAAGTTAAGCGATATTTATTTAAAGCGTGTTTATTACTTTGCAATTATTGTAGAAATATCTGTTATGAGCCTACTTATTGTTTCGATGACTTGATTTATGCAGTCAAACCAGAGTAGTCAAATTACACGTCACAGTCAGACCCAAAACACACTATGAATATGACCACCTATTCACATACTTAGTTCACATCACATAGTGTTTCATAGTAGTTTATATATAAACGCAACTACAACTAAATATTTTTTTTTCATGTTAAACGCATTTATTATGAAAAAATCAAAGAGATTTAACACAATTATATAAGCGATTTGAATGTCTTTGGGAAAATCGAATTTCATTTCTGTTTCGTTGCACCGTGTATTCTGGATCTGAACCGCTATTATAGAATTTTGATTGTTTGCTTGCTTGTATTATATTAATATTTATTGTGCACACAGACAACAACAAGAAAGTTATACATTGAAAGAATGTTATGGTATATCTTTAAACTTAGCTATGTTAGAGAAACGATAGAGTTTTAACCCAATGCATTAAACGATAGTTTAATTAGGCAACGAAGATTTTTCTATTCAAATTCAAAGGTGAAATTAATCACTTCAATATTTTTTATTTAACTGTACATTGCGCTAACTTTAGTAACATATACCCAATTATAATTACGTAACACAAACTCACAGCCAAATTTTGTTTAACTTGGTACATTCTACATAAAGTACCACAAAAACACTCATCTCTCAACTCTGCAAAATAACCTACTTTCAAAAATGTGAAGCACTAAAATTGTATTCATATACGCACTAAATTACTATTCAGGAAACTGTTGTACTTAGTAGTAGTTGTATGGTAATCCCGCCAATATTATTTTAACCCACAAAATGCGAAACACTGAACGCAAGCCGGAGTTTAGGAGGCTTTCAGTGGGGCTGCCCGTTTAGCAAAGTTTAAGTAGGAGTAGCGTACGCTCTATTCGGGCTCGCTTCATGTTTAATCCCTGAAAATAAATAAACAACCAAGCCGTGTATCACTGCAAATCCTGAAAGCAAATGTGGAATATATTCTCTTGCATTCCGTGAACACTTCACAAACTGAGTGTTTCATAGAAAATTTTAGTTTCATTGAATATAGGCATAACAATTTTGGGATATAAGTAAGTGACTTACCATTAATTTTGAACCAAAGCCTACCTCGCCTGCACGTGATGGACCCTACTGTCTGCTGATAGACGTGGATCTGGTGAAAGAGAGGTAGGACACAGCATAATTTATAAGTTACCCAACTGGGGAAGTATCCACTTTATCTCCACCTTAGAGAATAACGCAGCCTTCCTTAAGAAAAATTCCCTTGAGTTCTTGTTTTCCAGCGAGCAACTGAGGTCATCAGAAAGAAGTTATATGGCTACGGTAAACGATTCACATCAAGCGGGCCATATACTTGTTTACCACCCGACATAGTATAAAAAAACCATAAAATTTTGTCGTAATAAAGTGTATATTTTTATATCTTTCGTTCCGAAACTAGAAGTATAAAATTACATTCTCATTTGTAGAAAAGACAGAATATAATGCTTAAATTAAAATGCACGTTTGCATTATAATTAATATTATTATTACTATTCCGACAGAAAACCCAGTCTTACAGCTCCGGTACGAGCGGTAATGTGCGGCGAAGAACCACCGACATAGTTAATAGGTGCGATATTCGAGCTTCCTATTCAACGGAAAGCTGCTGTACATGGCGAAATAAGGGCGAAAAATGTACCAATAATATTTTTTAAATGAAGAATACTAAGAATAATTGTTAAATAAGACGATCCCGGTGGTCGAATGGTTAGCAATGGCCACTTTGACTCCGAGGTCGCGGGTTCGATCCCCGCACAAGACAAACATTTGTGTGCATGAACATGTCTGTTTGTCTTGGTCTGGGTATTTTCTATGTATTATATGTATGTATTTACAAAAAAAAAAGTATTTAAGTATTATATCAGTTATTTAGTACCCATAGTACAAGCTTTGCTTAGTTTGGGACTAGATGGCCGTGTGTAATTTGTCCGGGAATATTTATTTATTATTTATTAATAAATTATTATGCTACTGATGGTACAGTAAAAGTACAAACTATTTTGTGATTATGATTAATTTCGAAATTGCGTTATTGACAAAGCACTGTTATATACTATTGGTTGTTGCTATGTGGAATACATACCAACAACCAATAGTATCAACAATATTAATTTCTAAATTTTACTGACATTCGTACATATAGTATTTTTTAAGAGTTATCTGAACAATGATAAATGTTGAGCTTGTGTTGTATTTGTTTAGGTTAACTAAGGTGTCAAGTCAAGTATGTGGCAAAAGGTAAAGTTCTATGTACTTGTTTTTTTTTTTAATAAGGAGGCAACATCACGGATCAGTATATTAGAGTGACAGTAAATGCTAATTCAGATGATCAATTGCAACTACAAACTTAATTATATCTGCACTCATACATTGCAGATATTAAGTTGTGCCTTATCTGCTGAAATGACCTCTTACTTATTACAATTTCTAAAATTCTTGCTTATACTTTTATCAAGGAAACAGAAAACAAAAGAAATTGTAGAATGAAATTCCAAATACATTGAAACATTTAAAACATTCACAGCAATTTTCCACAACGTTGGGGATAGTTGAAATTAGATTATCAGAATAGCACGATTATAGCGACTGCAAGTTAAAAATTCTGGGCGATTGTAAGACGCTAAAAGTGTACAGCTTACACCTATACACCGAGCACCAGAAATATCTCAATAATACTTATATTTTAGATGAATTTAGGTTAATAGTTGAATAGTTTAGTTAGGTTGTGTATTCTAAAAGGAATTTTAAGAATCCTAGAATTGCCTTCTCTACACGTGTCCATCTTATTAACTTTTTAAACATTTTTATCTTTACTATCTTGAACTCAACATTTATCCACGTCTTACGCCTACGAAGATAATATTATGTTTTTATACAAAAGGTAATCAAAAAAATGTTAAATAGGCGTTTTCATTAACACAATTCTTTTGAAGAACTGAGGATCGCAAATTGAATGCGAAGTAATAAATGGATCCCTTGCATCTCAATGAGGCCGCAAGGCGCACCAGGCTCTGATTGATTCGGCCTCACGGAAATCATTTCGGTCTGTTTGGGATTCACGATAGATCTCACTCCTGCCATTTACTCTTCCGCATGAGCGTCTCCTCTTATTGTTCTTAATTAAATCTTGATCGGCGACCCCAATGGGTTTCGACATGGTTTATAGTTATGGACTTTTCTTACGAGAATCTTGCTGACAATTCATTATATTAGATTGCAAATTCATTATATTGGATTAGATTGTACCTTGGTATTAAGAATGGGTTTTCTTAATCAATTGGATATCTTCTTTGTCTTTTTATTCTGTGGATGGGTACAAGGATATATTTTTTTCAAGTTGTGATATTATGCAACAGCGGCTTCCAGGTAACCTAAACAACGGTATTATACACTGAATTTAGAAGTACACAATTATTTGCTTCTGTATGGATATCGATTACTGATTAATCCAGTCTGTGACTAGTTTTGGGAACTGGAGTAGGTTAGCTTTACTTCGCCTAAAATGTTCGCCGCTATTAGAATCAATAAAATTTAAATATACTCGTTGGTAGCACAAATAAATATTGTTATAAATTACACTTTTCCTATCTCTGTGTGGACTCAATCCTTAGAATGAATTTATTTTTCTCTGCCGTGAAAATTAACCTGGAAGATGTTAAACATCGAAACTACCAGCGCGGTGAGAAAGAAGGAAGAGCACCAGGCCGAGTGGGGAGAGATTCGAGACGAGCCTAACCCTCCATCTGTGATATAAATAAATAAATATTGTCAGACAAATTACACAGTGCCATCTAGCCCCAAAGTAAGCGAAGCTTGTGTTATGACTAGACAACTGATAAACATACGTATGTAAATACATTTTTTTTTGTAAATACATACTTATGATACATACAAAACACCCAGACTAAGACAAACAGACATGTTCATGCACACAAATGTTTGTCCTATGTGGGAATCGAACCCACGAGCGTTGGTGTCGAAGCCGCGTCATTGACCGCTACGCCACCGAGCTCGACGATTATATCGATATCTATTGCAAATACAAAAAAGGATGATACCATAGCACTATTTACGACTGAACCCTTTATCATACCAGGTTCAAATAATACACAAACACGAATTCTACATTTCAATAATTTAAAGAAATACGAAGGAATTTTGTATAAAAATACTTAAAAGAACTAATGTATTCTTAATGAAAAAGCGTCGTTCCGCAGTCGTTGGCCCGGGCCGTTTAATGCCATGAAATATACATCACTCCTGGGCTATTTTAATTAGCGGCCCGAAGCGAACATAGGCGCCACCCCGATGCTCCTTCAACAGTACTATACGATATTAAATGTCGCTAAATATAAACAACTCGTCAATTGGGTTCAATTAGACGTTTTCTAGCACAATTTCTGTGCGAATAACGTTTTAATTTGAGTAAGCCAGCGCGTCTTTTGCTCGTACTTTAAATAGCTTTGGCAATAAACGAGCAGGTTATGTCAATATTAGTGAAATTTGGCTAATGGATTTTTTCGAATTATCACATACTTACATTATATAATAGTTGTCATTGCATTTTTACAAGTTTACAACTAAAAGTTCACTCGCTGGCGTCGTTGCGCGTATCTCAGTCTAAACCATTATGCAAGTTAAGCAACGTCAACCGTAGCTGTCTATGGATGGGTTATCTCGGGAGCAAGTTACCCTGGAGTAAATATGCCAACAAAGGTGCCAGCCGTACTGTGTATTATAAATATATGTATAGTACTTAGTTACTCGTGTAAACTGGCACCGAACTCATAAAACTAGTTGGCATATTTACTACAGATTTTTTAAACGATGGAAATTTTATTTCTCTCTTTTTTTAGTAAATTACAATTTCGAAGTCTCAAGGCTGCACATCGGCGTCTCAAAAATCATTAATCCCATGCCAAAGCCGCCGCCAGTTAACGTCTAGGTTTTGAACTTCAATATCTAGAAAAAAATAATGGTAGCATGAGAGTAAAGTTCTTAATACGTAAGCCGGCAATGAAATTAACTAAATAAAAAAATATAAATAGATACTATACATAACGTTAATATACCTAGTTAACTAATGACCAGCTCGGTGGTCGCGAGTTCGATCCTCGCACAAGACAAATATTTGTGTGCATGATGAACATATCTGCTTGTCTTGGTTTGGGTGTTTTCTATGTATTATATGTATGTATTTACAAAAAAAAATGTATTCAAGTATAATATCCGTTATCTAGTACAAGCTTTGCTTAGTTTGGGACTAAATGGCAGTGTGCAATTTGTACAGGAACATTTATATTTTATTTATTTATATCTTTATGGTACTATATACCTACGGTTCAGAAGTTTTCTAGATGTCGAAATTGCTTTAAAAATCCGAGACCTCAGTTTGCAGAGATTATAAGAAATAAAAACAGGGACAATATAATTTTATACTCATGCGAGACAACTAAGTTCTGAGTGTAAAGCAGGTTCCCGGTTACCTTTCAGAGAGTGCATCGTAAACTATGGAAGGCCAATTTATGGAGCCGATAATGTAACCCATTCCGGTATGGGCAGATTTACGATACCAGTCCTTCACCAGTACGACTATCTACACGACCACGTCAAATAAACCAATCATGATCCTTATAAAAGTGGCAGGTAATCAAGCTTCGTATCAAACCTACATGCTCCTTGACGTTTTTATTATAAAAACTATTTTTATTATACAACAGCTGCCGTTAATATTATAGTCGACATCTTCCATAAACATACATGGCTAGTTCCAAATACTAGGGAATTTAGTGTTGTAGTATGCAACTGTCGTATATTGAACGGTATTAACTGAAATGCGAGTTACTTATTACTATCACACGGCTCATGAGAGTTCAAATTTTTGATTATGATATTTGCATACACAACTTTATTTACAGTTATCATACGTTTGAATCTGGTTTATATATTAATTGTATACACATGTTATTCATTGTACATAATTTCAAATATCATTATTTCAATCTTATAATAATGTCTTCAATAATCATAAGTAGGTAATCCATGTATTTATATTACAAAACGAAAAATTTGACGTTATAATTTCAATTTGCTTAAATTGACCCAATTGGATTCAAATGGGCCACCTAGAGTAAAGGTGGGCTTATTTAACCGAGACATTTGACCAAGTTGGAACAAGATGAGCTAAATCGGACAAGTCTCTTTGTATGTGATTTGAACAGGACAATGTCTATGTGTTATCGCGTTATGTACATTTTTTACACATACATAGAAATGTATATTTTTTATTTAATATTACGGTATTTCTCAACTAGAATGGGACAAATTCGGACTCATATACAATACATCCTTATTTTATAGAACTCTATCTATATGGATACATTTGGGTAGATAGAAGTAGAAACAAATGTCGACATGATAATCAAAACACATATTTCCATATTTTAAGTGAAAAGGGATGTTAATACACAACAATTACTTTTTTCATGGAGATGCTTTCCAGTCTGGTCACTTCAAATCTCGTGGTAGGTACCCTTTCTCAAACATAGGTACCCCTTCTTACACTACGTACATACGAAATTTATATTCATATTTACTTAATTATCTTACAGTACCTAATGAAGTACCTGTTACCATTACCACCCAAGTGAAAACTGGTCAAGTTTGTTAAGGTATATAACTTAAAAATACCAATAAATTTTATAGAAATATTGCCAGAAACAAATTGATGGGAAAATTATATCATTTACATTATCTCATTCGTTTTAATTAAAATATTATTAAAAAGCAAATGACTAACATTAATAAGATATTATACTTAATGTTTCTACAATATACGCCGTGAATAACCATCAGTATAAAAAGTGTAGATAACTTTAAAACATAATGAGAGGTGAGACCCGTGGGTTATCGAGATCGAGATAATAATTCACACCCACACCTAACAGCTAATTACCCGATAATGTGACCATACCTACCAAATGTAAATAAATTCCAAGACCGTGTGTAGGTTGTTGTTACTTTGTTGTTAAACATATCAAAAAGACTCTTAGTAAAAGGGCCTACTATAGAATTGATGAATACCTAAGTGATAACGATGTAAGAAATGTATCAGCACAGAGATGTAATCTAAATAACAATATCAAAATATAAATCCAATACTTTATATCTTAATTACGAAATGTATGTACAAATTAAATTGTAATCTGATAAGATTATTTAAAAAATAAGACCCATATTGCCAAGTTTCTTTGAGTATTTCTTCTTCGCCATGACAAAAAAATATAAAACTGACAAAAAAAAATAAAAGAATATTATTTATCAGAAGTCAGAAGTCTCTAAGTGCCTACATGAGCCAAACGGCTGAATAAATAATTTCATTTAGTTGTTAGTATATATTTTTTTATATCTACCATCTTTATCTGTTTACTGGATAGTTTAGAAGGCGTGAAGTAGTTTAAATTCGAATAATCGATGATGGTGGGGTCGGTTGAATAATTTATAATGTGTTTTAGACTTTGCTAATATACATAGCCGCAATAATGGCGTGTACAGACATCAGTAGACAGTCATAATGCGAATCACCACATTCGTCTCGCATGCCTCTTGAGCAAGCATCATGAGACATACAAACAATGCATCCATCTGAAGTAATCGTTCGGAACACATTCTGTATGACCTCGCAAATATAATCCTCGAGTCTCGCATAATCTGATAAAGACTTATTCAATATAAAATCAACGAGCCGCTGCTGGTGAGCAAATAAATCTATACTACTATTTTCATGAGATTGAAAATTATACCGATCAGTGATTCGATTTGCGTTTCTCTAAGGCTAACTCAGTACAAGAATTACCTTCGGCATCAACCCATAAACATCCCACTGTTAGGATACGGGTCTCCCCTCAATCGAAGGGGTTTAGAGCACACTCCACTACGCTGATCAACTGCGGGTTGGCGGAGGCCAGCGTTTTCGTGCCGCCCAAAGACCAATAACTTAGCTTAACGACTGTCATCTTATGACAACAGCCGGGACCGACGGCTTAACTTGACCTCTGAAGCACGAAGAATTATCTGTTCACACTTAATACTCGGCTCGCAAACAGGCAGCTCGTAATTCTTGATTTGTGTATTCACAGAACAGTGGGGCGTATGCTTACAGTAAGCTCGTACATCCTGACAGCATGATCATAAGCCCTACGAGAAGAACTAGTCGCAGCGCATGCCTCGAGATGTCTGTACACATTTTAATAGTTACAAAAAAAACATACATTTGATTTGTTTCCTATTATATAGGCTAGTGAGAGTCTAAACGCTAGACTATTGAGTAATCAACACATACAACAAGTCTTATAACCACAGACATAGGATTGTTCGCTACTAGAGACTAAAGGTACACACTGTAAATATAGGCTGCGGTAACTGCTTTCCATCAGGTAAGCCGGATGCTAGTTTGCAGTGGTAAAAAATACTATTATAAACTAAATATTCTCATATAAATATTCTTGGATGAATTACACACTGCAATCAGAAGGCCAATTCTGGTAATTATTCTACGAACGCAGATTGAAAGTTGACCGAATCGAGATTGAATTGTGAATTGACTAAAATTATATTTTTGATTTCATTAATTAATTATTATCAATTCTTGTTGTTGGCAAAGTAACATTCTTAGTTTGTTTCATTTTTCACTCATATTTCGATACAATCCCGCTTAAATTTAATTTTGAAGTTACATATTGTGTTACGAGAATACCAAATGTGACAATTGTGAGATCGAGACTGGATCGAAACTGAATTTTGACTATATTTTAATTACGAAAATTGCCCCTCTAATCCCGAACTATGGGTACTAAGGTAACCGATATTATACCTAAATACATTTTTTTGTGAATACATACGTATAATACATAGAAAATACCGAAACCAAAACAAACAGACATGTTCATGTGCGGGGATCGAACCCGCAACCCCGGAATCAAAGTGGACATGGTTAGCCGTTCGACCACCGGCCTCGTCAATGGTATAAAAAGCTGTCTAAATTTAGATTTTTAGATGCCTCAATGCAATAGCACACCCCGGCCACTCCATACAAATGTCGCATCGGTAACTACTACATAAACAATGACGTCTGTGCAGAGCGTGAATAAGGGTGTGTGCGTGCCGCGCCATACAAACTATTCCCGATCTGTCTCAGAGGGGAGGTGAGGTCGACTCGAGAGAGCGGCAGGAACTGGCCATACTGTACGTAGTACTATTATTTATACTGTGGCAATAGTATGGTTAATCAGACAAGGAACGCACGACACGCACGTGTCGTTTCAAACAAATAATCTAAAGCCCAGAAATACTTAAATTAATTCAGGTGTTATTTTGCGAAAGTCAAATTTACAGGCAATTTAATCTACACTACTTTGCGTGCTTCCGCTACCAATTAGTTCATGCAAACTACTGCCAGCCTGCACCCACCCACTACCGTTAGTAGTTGCATGCGACTGCCGTGGCTGATTTGGTCGTCTCTGCTCCAACTGCTGTGGTCGTCTCGGCGAATCTCCAACATCTGAAACAGAAGATACATGCGACCGCCACTGCCCCGACTGCCGTAGTCGTCTCTGGGACGTGTTTCGCCTCTACGCGAGCCATCCTCAGGCAATCTGTAGATGATAATGGTTAGAACAACAACCGACAAAAAAAAACTTTACATTGTAAATATAAATGCACACACTAGCAGTAGCATATTACATAGTCGATCGGATAGTATCCACATCTACGTAGTCACTCGGTCGAGAGAAGGAAGGCCGGGAACAACGGAAGCTGCCGCGGTCTCTCCGAACGTCAACCTACGCAGCTACTCGTTGGAAAGCAATTTCCCACCTCATTGTTCTAAAATTGCATCCCACTCCATTCTACATTCCATCGGACAATTCATAACCAATCAATATGTGTGGGAAAAGGGTGATAACACTCTTTTCTTGAAATAAGATGGTACGTAACTTTAATAGCATTCTAGAACAATAAGTTATTTAATAATGTTGTTTTGGGGTGTAAGAGGTTCATCAACATCTTTGATGAACCTCTTACACCCTTCACCTGCACGCGGTACACCCTGCTGACTGACAAACGAAGCTCTGGCGAAAAGAGAGGTAGGGAGCGTAATTGTAAGCTACCCGACTGGGAATGTACATCATGTGTGGAGGTACCTCCACCTCACAGGATACCGCAGCCAAATAACAATTCCCTTGAGGGTTGTTGTGTTCCTGCGAGTGAGTCACATCTCCAGAAAGGAAGGAGATACTGCGTTGGCAGCGAGGGTGGCGGTGCGCGAGCGATATTTTATGTTGCGAGCGTTAATATGGCTACGGTAACCGCTTCACATCAGGCGGGCCGTATGCTTGTCTACCACCAGACGTAGTATAAAAAAAATGTTCTAGATTTATAAAAAAAATATCAATTTCGTAAAATACACAAAACTAGAATGATCTGCGATCTTTCAGTTTTTACAAATTACATCCCACTTGTTTTATGGTCGATCAAAGTTTGGTGAGAAAGTCTATTTGAAAAAATTGAAACTACTAAAATAATACAGAACCAATAAATAGTAACATATCTTTTGTTACGGCAATCTATATTATATAAAACAAAGTCGAGTTTGTTCGAACACTTATAACTCGAGAACCGCAAGACCTGACAATCGGTCTTGCGGTTCTCGAGTTATAAGTGTTCGATTTGTTGGATTTGTCTCCGTCCCGAATAGCATAATAACTATTAAAAACATTGGAAAATTGACGAAAAAATAAAATAAAAGAAAAAACATTTTCCCATACAAATGAAAGTATCAATTGAAAAAGGATTGCGATATTTATTGGTTGTCAAATATCAAAATGTCAAATCGATTGGTGTCATTTTTATATCGCGAAAGTTGTCTGTGATTTATTTTGAAAATTGAAAATGGATCATGAATCGATTGGGGTGAAAACGCTTGGTCCATGGGGTCGCAAGAATCAAATCAGAGTAAACATAAAAAGAAAATGACAATTATAAATTACCAAAACGATAAAACCGTTTTCAAAACTAAAAAAATAAAACAAAACGTTTTTTTAATTTTTTTGATAAAAAAATAAAGAAATCTTTATTTTTTATGAAATCTTCAGTTTTTATGGATACGGGTCTTCCCTCAACCGAAGGGGTTTAGAGCATACTCCACCACGCTGCTCAACTGCGCGTTGGCGGAGGCCAGTGTTTTCGAGTCGCCTATAGGTCACTAACTTGGCTTTACGACTGTCATCAAATGAACCGGGACCGATGGCTTAACGTGTCTTTCGAAGCACGGGGGAGCTCGAGGTAATATAAACCCGTCCATGTACAGGCTACGGTCGACGTTGCTTAACGTGCGTGTTCAATTAGACTGACACGCGCAATGACGCCATCTCTATTATTTTCTATTATTCATTGTATTAATTCCATAAAATCATAAATTTAGTTCAGCTAATATGTACCACGACATTCATTAATTGTTAGGCGGTACGCGGTACCATACTATCTATTACTTATACTGTGGCGGTACGAAGTTCGGCGGGACAGCTAGTAGCGACATAAATGCAATATTTAACATAGCTGCCGTGCAAATTTCTGATTTAATGCATACGAAATAGGAACGTGTGACGTCATAATCTAGTAGACTTTTGTATTTTAAGTAACTTATTATATTTATGATGCGAATATACGAATACATAAAATTAAACATTTATTACAGGACTAATCCAAGCTGTAGACAGACAAGTAAGATTGACAGTTTCAATTTCAGTTTCAGTTCAATGTCTTTTCTGAAGTCATTTAAATATATGTTTTTATATTTAGGTTTATAAAAAACAACTGTAGACTACCTTTATACGTACTTTCATAATTGTTCATATTTCTATTCTTTTTCATACCAATGAACAAGATAATTATGAAGAATTAGCAATAGCTACTTTGACTCAGAGGTTGCAGGTTCGATCCCCACACTAGACAAATATTTGTGTGCATGAACATGTCTGTCTTGGTCTGGGTGTTTTCTATGTATTATATGTATGTATTTACAAAAAAAATGTATTTAAGTATAATATCAGTTATCTAGCACCCATAGTACAAACTTCGCTTAGTTTGGGTAGTACTATACTTATATCGTAGTACTATTACTTATACTGTGCTTATATTGTGGTTTGGGACTACTTGGCTGTGTGTATTTGTCCAGGAATATTTATTAGTTATGGAGAAGAAGAAGAATCGTTTGTAGTAAAAATATTTTCTACTACAAACGAGAAATCAACAACTATCCACCTGTATGGCTATTTCATGTTGATTGTTGTTGATTCTTCATTTGTTGTAGGGAATATTTCGAAAAATAAATTTAATTCAGTTTAAATAAATACATTGTTCAAGAAGCACAGCTACTCTGGTACTGAAATCTCGTTAACCTGTAACCTTTCAGGTTTTCTATCGTTCTCTCGAAGAAACTCTCCCTTCCGACCCATGGTTACACTGATTGTTACACTGGTGTAACCACTGAGCACACTTATGTTACACTAATGTAACTATCGCTAAGTGGATAAGCATGGCTCTGTTTTTATCTATTTATTCTGTCTCTTTTTTTTATACAACGTCCGGTGACAAACAACCATACGGCCCGCCTGATGTAAGGCGGGAACCGTAGCCATGTAAACGCTCGCAATATGAAATATCGCTTGCGCGCTGCCATCCCCGCTGCTGATGCAGCAGCTTCTTTCTTCCTGGTAACCTCACTCACTCGCTTCCTAGATTTATCTTTTGCAATAACATTGTCTATAAAACACTGCAATACATATGAATATAAAATAAATTACCAGCTTATGTAAAATAAATTAAAATTCACGTAAATAAACTGAAAACAGCAAGTTAATTTTTAAATAAAAGATATTTCACTGCGAATATGAAGCATTAATCACACATACCCATATCTTTATTATACCACCCAATAACAGTAAACAACGACAGTGCCCACCATAAATAAAATTATTATGGCACAGGTCGGTGTGTATTTCACAATTTAACCGTAACAGACGAAGTAATTTTCAGAAAGGATTCATAAATCCCGTTAAGTAAAAAGCTCAAAACGTTGACGTCATAAATCCTGAAATGTCAGGGTAATTGAATATCGTCGCCATCGAGAGAATCGAAACATTAACACTGTCAACACGTCCAGTAAAATTGGTTGCATTAAATATTTTTTCACAAATAATGTACAGTTAAATACAAATAAATTTATGATTTGTATTTTGTAACAAGTTTGAAACTGAAACCTTAGATTAAATTAAATACAACTTCAATTTAATACTAAATTTATTTTCAAGAATTGATTTAATTACTGAAAAAGCATTTTGAGGAAATACCTATTTAAAATATCGTGATCTTTATGAAGAACTTTTGTATATACCATACGACATACCACACATGGGACGGGGGCCCACCACACATACCCACCACTGTGTCTCCTGTGTAGCCAGGATTAACACCGGCGACCGCCAAAAAAGGCAATGAACAATGAAGTCCATTGCAGTCCCGGGGGTAAAACTACGGCTGTCTTGGAACTCACAATGAATTTAATCAGAAGAAATTAGTAGGAGTAGGAAGCTTTTGGAATTTGACTTCCCCTCTTAGCAATGTGAGAGACAGCAATATGGCAAATAAGGCATTAAAAGCCTAAAGAGATGGCTAGTCAAGTGAAGCTCAACTGCCGTGCACCACGGATTTTAAGTTTCTAACACTATTGGGGACCTAAAACATTGAGTTGTTACCTAACACATCGATTCCAATAATAAGAATTGCAAAATCGTCTGAACGCTTGGTAATTCTCCCTTGTTGCTACCAAATCTGAATAGTATACTACCCCGGATGCAACTTGCAATGAATTCACATACTAATATTACACCACACATACTAATATTACAGTGTATTTGTTTGTTTGTAATTCTGTCACGTCGAAAAGAATATGGATCGACATGATTTTTGTTATATCTCATTCCCATGGAAAAAGGTTTTATGTAATAAAAATGGGGGCGAAGCAGCGGCTAACAGCCAGTATGATATATTCATAAAAATAGCTTTGTCCGTGTTTTGTGAAATGTGTGTAGTAGGACATAGTGGCAGTTGCAATTTAGATCCGACAACGGACTCTAGGCCGAGGGTGTTGACGCTGCCTTTGTTCCTCAGCAAATGGAAATCTATTTTACAGATCGATTCTTGTGTAGGCGAGCTTGACATGCTGACAGCCAATATATCGGCCTATGAATACAAGTGACGGGATCACGGCTAAAAATCAACGGCCCTTACCTAAAACATCTATATGAATATGACATTCATAAATACGAAAAGTAAAAGTACATGTAAAAATTGTAATATTTTTAAACTCTTATAATACGTCATACACATTTACATGTATATAAGAAAGGGAAAGTAGATACTTAGTCAATAATAAAAATCTCCAAATTGCTTTCTTGTCAATATTTACGTTATAGTCATTGTTATACTTATATTTTCCTTAGTCGACGAAGGGACATGGACGTTTTTAGGGTTCCGTACCTCAAAAGGAAAAACGGAACCCTTATAAGATCACTTTGTTGTCCGTCTGTCTGTCTGTCTGTCTGTCAAGAATTTCTAAGTCGAGAATGCGTGCAGGTATCAAACTGAAATTTGAACTGTATACTCAGATCTACAGTCCCATGAAGTTGTATCATATGAAAGGGCTGTACACATTGCAAAATATATTTTATTTATTATTTTCGACGCATTATTTCTTATTTATAATTAAAAATATCAAATTTAATAATGATACTACGTATGGAACCCTCGGTGGGCGAGTCCGACTCGCACTTGTCCGGTTTTTAATTTTTTTCAACTTAGAGTTTATGTTTCGATGGTTTACATGGGGTCCGTGGAAATATCCCGGCGCTGGGCTTGGTGAGTGAGCGCGTTACCTTATACCTAAATTAATTTTGTGCTGTGATCGCCCGAGCGTAAACTTCACGATAATCATTCCAATCTCGGGCTCGCCTTCGTATCCAAAATTCAGCGAATTAAACCAACTATTAATCATAAATTTGTATTACAAACACTACTAAACCATATAGTTGCACTAATTTCATCGAATACTTCAGTTTTATTAGTCGTTACTTTTTGTTATTCATTTGAACTTTTTATATTCTTATTGGAATTAAATGAGACTCTGTCTCCGAAGGACCCTGGAGGTTCTTTTTTTTTTATACTACGTCGGGTCGGGCAGACAAGCATACAGCCCGCCTGATGTGAAGCGGTTACCGTAGCCATATTAACGCTCGCAACATAAAATATTTGCTCGCGCGATGCCACCCCCGCTGCCATCGCGGCATCTCCTTTTCTTTCTTGGGCCACATGGACCGGAAACGTGGTGACAAACTAGAGAGGCTTTTTGTCACCGGTAAGGTAGATGGCAAAAGACCACGGGGCCAAAGTCCTATACGGTGGTCGGACCAAATCCGCATTGCTCTCGACACCAGCTTCAATGATGCAGTTCACGCCGCAGAAGATAGGAACAAGTGGCGGAGCATCATCTGTGCTAAAGTGGTGTCACGACCCTCAGCAATGAGGAAAACGACGCAAGGAGGAGGATTGGGATTAAAATATATGCTATTAATGCGTAAGTAAACCGTTATAAGTACTATTATGATTAATAGCCCTTTTATAATTGCGTTTGATCAATCGATTGTTGCTGCGTAAGTACTTACAGTTATGAACCAGTGCAATATGAGTAAAGATTTACGATTGCAATGAAATGTCAAAGCGTGTCATTTTTCAACATCAATATCGCGGCGGTATACAGCTCGTGACACATTAATTTGGCAACGGGTGTGAGGCGAGAGGCGGCGAGGCTGCGAGTGCTTGGAACCGCCATCCGCCAGTTGAACGCTTTTTCATAACACCAGCCCGTCCCGAGTTACAGGCGACACAATCTGTGCGCCACTTGCAAAGTCTTATAAAAACTGCCCTCATCTCTACAGTGAGAAGCGATCTATACAGATTGCATAGCCAAGAATTAATCGATTTGAAATTATCTCTGAGTCAATATATTACAATTTTAAATTTTTCCGTATCTATGGTTTGACAATATTCATGGAAGATTGAATGTTTATCTATCACATATAAGTTGTAAGAGTAGTTACCATAGGTTATTAGGTAATTTTAACATAATAGATGGATACACAGAACACATATTTCTATGAATGGATATCAAATGGGCCATGCCGATAATTTGCACGCGACATTATCTGTATGATGAAAAAGATGTCTAACGTTGCAAATGGATATACATTTTAATCCACACATGATTAACGATATAGCTTTATCATTTGTCTTTGTTGTTTTATCAAAAACAATCAAAATAAGCTGATGTTCCGGCGTGCGGCTAGCTGTGCGCGGCGACGGAAGTACGCCCAGCGACGGTGATTAACGACCTCGCCTCGCCGACTTGAAAATGAACCCTATTACTTAACGAACTTATCGCCCAAGAAAGTAACTCCCTAATTGCTGACTTTTAGTCTACAACCAGACGTTTAGACCCTTGTTACGTTCGCCACGTCTCTACAGAACTGTAGAGATGTGGTTTGATAGCTACACGAGAATTTTTTTCTTGTCTTAAGACAAACTTTTTAATAAGATTTTGTGAAGTAAAACTTCTTTGCGTACGCTTGACTTGGGGAGTAAGCTGGTGAATGCGTCACGAGAGCATTACGAAAAGTGTGATCGGGCGAGGCGAACAGAAGTTGAGAGAGAGAGATATAAGTAGAAGTTTAACTTCAGTAGTGTGGTCTAAACCACACTCGTTTTTTTTCTCGTATAAATAAAAAGTAAAACTGACTTAATTAACGCTTTTGGGTACTTGCAATAATAACTACATAATACTATTATAGAAATAACGATCAGTTGCTATGTAGATCGTCAAGTTTTTGGTCAAGTATTTTTTAAATATAATGGGTTTGTGTGATGATAAGTGAATGTTTGATTTCCGGAAACCAGTCTTTATTATAAGGTTTTTACAAAATAAATACACCTAACGGTTACAAACATATGGATACGCGGTTGCTTAACTTCATTCATAACATTTTCATTGCACAACATAAAGCTGTATGATAATAAGTTTGTTTTGAATAAGTAGGTACCAACGAAACACAGTGATTCAACAATGTATGATAATCAGCAATTATAATCCCTTTACAATACAATAAAATGCCATTGTGAAACTCCAGGTCACACCCGCGTATATGTTACGACAACAAAGACGTATTCGTTACTCTTTCTCGAAACATAATAAATGATGTATGTGTAGTTCTAATAAAAGCAAGTGTTATTATTTTGCAGGTCGAGTGGTTCGCGGCGATGCACCGTAGTTGGCTTCTTACCAAAATGTATCAAAGCTAGATTTATGTTGGCCGGCGACGAAGGCTGCGATGCTATCGGCCGCTCCACGCCCGTCGCAGCCGCAGCCCGCCCAGTTGCTCGCTCCATTGTAGTATCGTGGGAATTGGATTTTGCACGATATTCCTTGTCATAGAATGACAACAACACAGTAACAGGAAATTTAATAACCCCTACACACCTTGTGCATGTGAATATACAATTTGATAAATTCAGATAAAGGTGAAGTAGGTAATATTTTTTTTACCCATATGTTATCTAAAGACAGACTGATGATTAAACTCTGATTGCTAAGATCTAGCAATCAGAGTTTAGTACACACTGCAAAATATATATGGCTACCTATGACTATGTATTTGATTTATGTTTAAATAATATGTCATAAACAGAAGCAGTAGCCGGTCATACCGCTTGAGCTAAAGATGGATGTTTTTGGTTTTGATAAATTGAACTTCGGCAAGTTAGTAATAATTGTATTCGGTTAATTGAACTGAAAATAACCAAAACCGAAGATTAATTTTGAAAATAAAATGACTCAGCTTAGGCTTAATCGTCTTCAAGTTAAGCGAAATACCTGTTTGACTGGCTCAGCTGATTTAGGGATAGATAGGGCTGCAGCGTTCGTAGGCATACTATTAGCTTAAAAATACTTGAAATTTATCCAAAAACGCACTTTTTAGAATTACTGTGCAATACACAAAATCGTTTCCGAATTGGTCAAGCCGTTTTAGAGTAAAGTGTCGCACAAAGTAACCTGCAAAGTATCTAATGAAAAGCTGCATTTTCAATAAAATTTTGACAAAATGCTTAACTAAGCCAGAAATAGCATTTGATATGACGTATGCTTTTCTTCGTCAACCCTTATTCTTCTAACTGCTGGAATACGGGTCTCCACTCAATCGTAGGGGTTTAGAGCATACTCCACCACGCTGTTTAACTGCAGGTTGGCGGTGGATAATATACACTTTATATTTATTTAATTGCATTGAAAGATTTTCTCTAATAAAATAAAATCTCAAAAATTTGGATCAACGCCATAATATTCGCACTTTTTATAATAAATACATACCTACTTTTACCCAGATAACTATTCTGTACTCGCTATTATCTCTGAAATAATTTATTTTGTAGTCTAACCTTACCACCTTTCTTCTTTAATGTAAGTAGCAATTTCTATCTCTATAAAATTTTGTTTATCACTACGGATTTCTGTAATATTACGTATTTTCTTATAACTGTTTTAATGATGTTAAAATGTTAAAACGTTTTACATCCCTTTTTGGATTAATAAACTTCTTAACGGCGTATAAAAAACTTCATAAACGGAGGCAATATAACTGCTGGTATCTCGTTTTATTGCCCCCGTAATCAAGCTATCGCGTTCCGAAGAACTTTAATAATCCATTTTCTAACTGTATATAATCGTACTAGAGCATAGTTTCATCGTCAACGCTTATCCATCTCACTGCTAGGATACGTTTACCCTCAATCGAAGGTGTTTAGAGCGTACTCCACCAGGCTGCTCAACTGCGGAGGCCAGAATTTCAAGCCGTATAAAGACTTGGCTTTATGACTGTCATTTAATGATAACAGCCGGGACCGACGGCTTAACGTACGTTCAATATGGTAGAGTTTGTGATAAATAAACCCATTCATGGACAGACTACGGTCGACGTTGCTTAACTTGCGTGTTCGATTAGACTGACACGAGCATCCTTCCATGACGTCATCCAGCACTTTAGAGCATAGTTTAATTGAGTTTATTTGTCGCGTTGCAATGCGTTGTAACGACACAATAGAATGCATAGAAAAGGGACGTACAGAAATGGAACGAGCAGACTATGAATAAATATTCTGAGTTATAAAACTACTATTCAACTACGACTTTTCACGAGAAATATCAGAAATAAACATTTGATTGTGTGTTGTGATATAAACTTTAGGTTGTAAGTAGTTCATCAACATCTTTGAGCCAAAGCCAACCTCACCTGCACGTGCTGACTGGCAAAAGAGAGAGAACACAGCACAGCACAGAGCGTATAACTTGGGGGCCTTACCGCCGAAGCTGAAGCCGATTACTATTAAATTTTTTGATTGCGAAAATCAAACTTCAACTTAGATTTATGCTACTTGTGTTTAACTTAGAAACGATGTAGCTGTACCGAGTAAACTGAAGATGTTGGTCAATAACTAAAACATAATACCTATTTATCGAATCAAAATATTCAATGGTAATGCGCTTCAGCTTCGGCGGTGCCCTGACTGGAGAAGTACCTGCCTACAGAATACCGGAGCCAAATAACAATTCCTTTGAGGATTGTTGATCCTGCGAGTGAGTGAAGTCGCCAGGAAGGAAGGAGATACTGCGTTGATAGCGTTTATATGCATTGAATTTAAATAGATACACATATAAACTTTTTATTTTTAACAATCGTGTACATAAAATAAATACATATAGTATTTATTTTATTAGTGAGACATTTTTAATATCTTTAAAATTACGTTTATTACATTTACCTACCTACCGCCTACCTTTTTTTTTGTTTTTTTTTTTTCACCTATCATCTACAATAAATGGTTGTATGGAAGAAATCGCATCGGGATAAGGCCGCCCTTTGTACTCTAATTTTGTACAAGTACTTTTTTGTAAATTTATGTATTGGTGCAATAACGTCGTATTTTTTGTTGTGTGGTGTTAAAACATGCGTTTATCATTTGGGGATGTTTACAGCTAGCCTCTGGCGGATAAAATTGAAACGACTGGAGCCTTGCCAGCTGAGGAGCGACACGCAGTTCTATTCTCGTCGAATTATGTGATACAGTTTAGCAAATGTCGCTGGAACGGGTAATATCGTGTTGTATAAAGGGATTCTTTAAAGGTGTCTCATAAAAAAATGTAAAGTAACTTTTGTTACCATGTTATGTTCCTTTGATATTAACAATTTGGATTTAAACATACATTATGTTTGAAATATTACCGATCGATCGTTTAACCAGTAAATCAATGCCACTTGGTATCATTTGTATTACCAGTAGAACTTACGGTGTATGGGTCTGTTTAAAAACCCGAGTGATTTTGCTTGTATTTTTTGTAGTAGTACTAGAGACACAAGGTTGTATCATTTATTCTACCAGTAGTACTTCTCAGTAGTACTTCTTATCCGGGGGGCAAAATAAAATGTTTTATATGTGATGTGAACTGAGGAGCTCAATGGCGCCGTTGCGCGTATCAGTCTAATGGAACACGCAAGTTAAGCAATATCGACCGTAGCCTGTCCACGGACGGGTTTATATATTTCGGATTCCTCCGTGCTTCGGAAGGCACGTTAAACCGTCGGTCCCGTCTGTTGTCATTAAGATAAGTCATTGGCCTTTAGGCGATTTGAAAACACTGGTCTCCGCCAACCTGCAGTTGAGCAGCGTGTTGGAGTATGCTCTAAATCCCTTCGATTGAGGGGAGACCCGTATCCCAGCAGTGGGATGAATAATGGTTGTCGACGTGATGTAAACTGCAAATAAAGTATATTCTAACTATCTCTGTACTATCTACATAAAATACTCGTAGAATTGATAAACAGCGTCAGATTGAATAATTTTCAAGTATTATTTATATCCCTTGATACTGAGTACACACTATATTTGTTTCCCACAAGAAGATTCCTTGTAAGGCGAATTATGAGAGAAAATAAATATATTTTTTTGTACTTATACTACTTACATATTAATATAGGTTAATTGAAATATTGCTGCCGTCGGATCTACACAAGTCTCTCAGTGGTACAGTTTGTAATGGACTTGTGTTATTATTTAATTACATCCACCAATGTCTAGAAGCTTAGTACACTTACATAACTGATAAACGGAAAATAATAACATCTAAATGAGCGACTGAAATATTGGGTTAGGTTAGGTTTAGTATGTTTATATTTATACCAACTTTAGTCGCAAATTAGTATCATAGTCGCCCAGTTTTATAATTTTAGATGTACGGCTTATTACCACCCCTAATTTACACACTAGTTTTATTATTAGCATATCTTAAAAATAACATTAGTCGTGAAATGATATCCATCTATATCAATATAACAGCCATTTTCATGCTATGACATTTGATATGTAAAGTAGACGTGCCATAAGCCACGGCACTAAAAAGTATATCTCTTACTGTAGCAGTTCAGTTAGTACACTGTCATACAGGAAAACATATTAGACAACTTGTAACTTGGGGGTGTAAGTGGTTCATCAACATCTTTGAACCAAAACCAACCTCACCTGAACTGCTCACGAACGAGGCCCTGGCGAAAAGATAGGTCATAGAGTATTTTTATGCTGCTTGATTGAACATACTTGTTCAACCTCCACCTCACAGAATATCGCAGCCAAATGACAATTCCCTTGAGGGTTGTTGTGTTCCTGCGAGTGAGTGAGGTCACCGATGAGAAAGAAAGGAAGAAGTATAGTCTGGCAACGGACAACGACCTCTTGGGATTGCTGATCTCTATGGGTGGTGGTGATTGTTTTCCATCAGGTGATCCACATGCTCATTTGCACCCCTCTCACATAAAAAAATCAATAGTTTTCGATAAGTGCAGACGTCGCGCCGGTATATGACGCGTGACTGTGAAAGCCGGGCAAATGACCAGCTTGCCTTACTTTTTTCTTGCCGCAATAGAGGTGGTAGAACGCATCTATAGGTAAAACATCTTAGTTCCATATGTATCCGATTCCATAAAATGCAGCTTGCACGTGCAATCCGTGGCAAGATATTTTGGGTCGCAGTCGCCGGTGCTGTGTATCACTTCCGTTAGATTACCGAGATCGCGCCAATAAATAAACACTAGACATCCGCGATTTACCCAAACTCCTGAACCGCATCGCTACTATATGTTACGTTGGTAAAAACATCTGAGGTTAGTGTAGGTACTTGTTTACTACATTTTTTATATGAGAGTGAGACAAACGAGCATGTGGGTCACCTGATCGAAAGCAATCACCACCGCCTACGGAGATCAGCAAAACCAAGGGGTAGCTAATCCGTTGCTAGCCTATACTCCTTCCTTTCTTTCTGGTGACCTCACTCACTCGCAGGAACATAACAACCTTCCAAGGAATTGTTATTTGACTGCGGTATTCTGCGAGATAGAGGTACTTCCCCAGTCGGGGAGCTTTAAAAAAATACGCTATGCCCTACCTCTCTTTTCGCCAGAGCCTCGTTTGTTAGTCTGCAGGGTGCACCACGTGCAGGTGAGGTTGGCTTTATTTCAAAGACGTGGGTGAACCACTTATACCCCAAGGTAACATGGTAAGTAAAAAATTGCTACAAGTATTCTTATGTAATGTAAATTCGATGAACATCTTCCTCGCCGTCCCGGCGGACATATCAATAAAATTGTGTAACAAAAACATGCACAAAGAAGTCTATATACTTCTAAATTTAAAAGATATACAAAGTGGTTATATCGTTGTGAAGATTTATCTGACGATAACACAAAAACTCAACTCATCCGTAGAATAAAGCAATTATATCATTAACCCTTTGACATTTTGCATGCCTAAATTGTTACAAAAGGCTGAACATGATCTTCTATTCATATCAACACCTATATACTGTACATATGTTTTAGCAAAATAAATCATTTGAATTTGAAAAAAGTCCGATCCGTGGGGCCCTACCGCCGAAGCTGAAGGCATTACTATCGAATATTTTGAATGAAAAAATAGGTCTTACTTTTAGTCAATCAAACATCTTCAGCTTAGTCGGTAGAACTCCATGGTTTTTCCCAGCTAAGCTAAACACAAGTACCATAACATCTAAGTTGAAATTTGATTTTCGCCATCAAAAAATCCGATAGAAATCGGCTTCAGCTTAGCCGGTAGCCCTGCTTGCAAATTATCAAATTCACTAAAAGAACAAACAGAGTCTATATTTCCCTAAAAAGGCCGGCACCGGATCGGTGATCCGTTGGTGTTGCTGATGTCCATAGGCGGTGATGATCGCTTTTCATCAGTTGACACACATGCTCGTTTTCCCCCTTTCATATATGTATAAAAAAAACTGTAGCACTTCTCCTCGATTCATTATCTTTTTATTGTGTTATTCATAAAAAGTTATAATTACAAAGGTTTGATAAACTGTTAAAAGGAAGATCCCAAAAATCACTATTTATGAACGTTGTATAACGTTATATAATATGTCTATTATAACGGATTCGTAAGTTATAGAACGGTGACGACGGCCGACCATTTAACAGACAGCTGACTGATTAGTTCAAGTGAGCAGGGAGTACAAAACTGGGAGATACAAAATTGTACGTTTGTTATTTATGTTATATGTTTTATTGTCATTACCATATTGTCTTGAAAAAGTTTATAGACAACAACATTCACCTCACGAAATCAGTTCAAAATCTAAATAGTGAGAAAAATCATGTAGTAATTTTATGTCAAACGTCGTTCTACCAGAGTGCAAAACCGGTGTTTTTTGTCATTTGGTCTATGGATTCTAAATGAGAACATAACAACGCTAAAAGCCTTTTAACGGACATATTTACATGTTACAAGAGGTTTATGTAACGTTTAAGAATACTAAACTTAAAATCAGCTTATGGGCATTTTAGTTAGTCTACGTTTTAAACGTATTTTAAGGGACTTTTATGAATATGACTGGATTGTATTTTTGACTTGGATTGTGTTTCCGTTACTATACAAAATAGCAAACTGAGATTTTTGTTTATAACTTCGACGGGGAATGTCCGTTTCCATTTGTCTGAATCCAGAATAACATTTACGTTACTTATACAGACAATTCTCAGAAGCAGGACCGTCGTTGTACAGAAATAACTCGCGCGACAATATTCCGCGAATGCAAACGAAAATATCTCTTGTGAAATAGATATTTTATAAACGTATATCGTTACTTCATCAAGTACATCTTCAGTAATATAATTAAGAGGTAAAGTTTGTAGAGGGTATATTTCCGAAGCTATTCATCCGATTTAAAAGTCTTTTTTGCTTATATTTAGCCTGTCTGTTAGGCGAGCGATGGACGTCTTCTAGTGAAGTGTAAAAATTATCTATGTATAGGTATCTTATGTTATTAATAAAACACTGGTATTTATTTAGGTACCTTTTTCATGAAAGTTTTATCACATTTACACCTTCGATCATTAATACTAGACTAGAACCCTTACACACTTTTCGTCAACATGAATGGTACGTTCTCTAAAATAAGAAGATAATAGCAACATATTTTTATTTTTTTGTAGAAAATTTTATTAATTAAAAAGTTTCCTCACTGTGTTCTGCTCATAAAGCCATTAAACTTGCATGGTCACGGGAGCCAAGCGACTGTACCAGATATCAGCTCAATAGGACACTGGGAAGTTGAACAAATTTATCTTGCAAGATTTGATTAAAAAGTCGTGGTAAACTAAATAACAGCTTGTAAACTAAAGGTGACCAACACGCTACCACCTCACATAAACTTCATCTAAATAGATTTCGTATACGAAATCTACTTAGATCTTACTGTATATAGTACAGCCTACACATTTAAGAAAATTCTTTGAAAGAACTCGAAACCAGGATCGGGTTTAGTGTCGATATAACTCATGAACATCGTAAGAAGTTCATAGTTCATACCATGAATCTTCAAGTTGCTCTGAATAGACCACCGAAAACAATGGATGCACGTTGATGTCTTTTACAGAATGGCCAGGTAGAAATTGCGTCCTTAAAACATCCAATGAAATTAGATGCGTCGCTCTCCGCACCACCCGCGTTGCGATATCCGTTTAGTTCGGCAATATGAAATGTCCATTAACGTTGTATGTTCAGGGGTTTAACCATAATGATAAAACTATAATAAATAACTGTTTTAAAAGAAACTTAACGACCGACTTACTTCTATGTTATTTCTGGTTTGTTCTAAGACAAGGATATTCACCTGAATAGCGATCCCCATGGAAGTCGGATCAGTTTTAAAAAAATCGCGAACGTACCATACACACGGATCAAACAGAAAATCTGCTTTCGTACAATCGTTCAAATTCTTGATAACTTTTATCAATAAAATGTATGCGCATTCATTGCGGCATCGTCAGTCAGTAGCTCAGTAGTAGTAGGTTCGCGGCTCGCAGTCTGCCGGCGCGGTGCCGGGCGTAATGCTGGTTCACTTATTTGACTTTATTTGTGGCGTTTGTTTCTCGCGCACCGGTTGGAGCCAGTCCAACGTTTTACACAATCATTCCACTCAACTAAGCGTTGCCATAAACACAAGCCGGCGGGTATGAATTGCACAAAAAATGGAAATAATTGCCAATTTATTGTTTGTGGGAGCTTTCACGTACATCGTTATTTATTCGCAATATGAATATGTGGAAAAATATAAGTAAAAATACTCTTAACGTCTGTAGCGCCGCAGGGACGGATTTGTTCCACTCCATTTCATTTCTTCTATATGGGTCAATCAACTTTTTTACCTCCGATGAGGTCCGCACGCTGTCCCTGTTCGATAACATAATTTATAATAATAATGACGTATTTTATTTGTTTACGTTGTTTTTCTATTATTATTTAGAAGCTAATCCTTATAAAACATTTTTTTTTTTTTTGCAATTTATCCGTATTTCAATGGTTGTCCAAAAGACAAAAGTTCGTTTTCAGTACTATCGGAGAATGTCCCTAAGTATTATATCACCACAAAACTTTGCAGCCTGAAAAAAATCACTATCATAAAATTAATACCAATTATACAAATACATTTAAAAGAATATGTATATTGAAAAAAACGTGTCTGTTGCAGATTTCACTTTAAACAATTTAAGATTTTTTTCTTTTTACTTTTGTCCCCATAATCATTATATATTACGTCGGTCTTTCGGACAACCATGAATTAATTGTGTAATCAAAGTATAGATGGCGTTGTAAGAACGTAGTTATCAAATGTAAATTTCTAGTAAACAGATAGGCGTAACCGCGATTTTGAATTCACGAAAACCGCCGCGTCAGTCGGCCGCGTTCTGCTTGTAAGAGTGGGTGGCTTTATTGTCCGTCCATCGGATCACCGGAAAAAATACGTAAGTACATAATATATTACAACAAATTCTAGTGCACCAAATGCTATTTCATATATATGTTTCTGTAAATGTCAAACAAAACAAAAAAAGACATTTGTATTTATTTGACAGCTCAATATTTCAGAAATGTCCTATGGATAACCAGTCACTTGGACAACGAAGTGGTTGTCCCTAGGACAATTTTGGTTGTCCCTAGGACAACAATAATGCAATTTGCAATTTTGAAACAGATTTAAATCATAACTTCACATCTTGACCCCAGGCGCTACCCCCTGGGGTCAAGATGCGAAGTTTTGATTTAAACCTGAGACTAAATAACACTGCTCAGCACAATCTTACAAATATGACATACAAGTGCTGTATTCCATGAGTCATTATTTTAATACTATTTTTTTAGTAGCATCTGTTGCTTAATTTATATTTAGCTCTTGAAATTGCATTTCAGCCTTATATTAATAGCCTTCCATCTTCAATTTGAATAAATTTTCCGACATTCCCAAGCCCAACAAATATACCTTTCTTCATTTCGTCCCTTCATATTATTCTTAATAAAAGCATGTAATGACCCACTACAGAATCCAAACCCAAGTAATGAAAGAATATATTAGTGGGGGCTTAGGTCCTGCAGTGGATCTGAAGTTCTGCGACAATCACCACAAACACTTTTACTCAATTGTTGCACCCAGCTCATGGCTTTTCATCTTTCAAATCATCTTATAGCTTTACACACTTCCATGCATTCACAGTATCGAATGCAGTATATTCAATACTTTCTGTTTTTATTTTTAGAATGGGAATATATATCAGGACGCTATAGAGAAAGACTTAAATAAAAAAGAGAGAAAGCAAAAATAAACAGTAGATTAAATAAAAAAGAGAGAAAACAAAAATAAAAAGTAGATTTCAAGTATACAGCGAGAGGAACAAAAACACTGCAGAGCTATTTAGAAATTACGTAAACAGGAACAAAGAAGACGAATAAAAGCGGTTCAGAATATGCTTAACGCCACACCTCCAAGTTCTCCGTCGTTTTGCAGGAAATCAATATACCTCAAGATCAACATGAAATTATTCCACCTGCTTCTCCTGCTTCATCTATAGTAGCTGGATATAAAATAAGAGGAAAAAAAATGAAAGGGATAGAACTAAAATGTATAAGAAAATATTAAACTACAAAGCGAGGTCAGGATGTGGAAGAAAAAATATGAAAAAATATAAGAAGAGAGCTATCGTAAGAAAAAATCGATTCTTCTTCATTCGTCTTAAGTATTTCACTTAAGACGAATGAAGAAGAATCGATGACAGAAAGTAAATTCCACATTAAAATACAAAAGTTTTAGCAATGCTGTCAAAGAAAATTACTACAAAATAAAGGCTCGATACGGAAAAAACATGTTGAAAAATATATTTGAGAACATAGATGCATCCCAAAAGAAAGAAATCATCAAGGATAGTTTAGATATAAAAGGAAGAATCAGTGCAAGAATAAGTTCCCACTGTGGTGATACAGAGCTTACAAAAAATATATTTTTCTTAAGAGACGATGTGTTATTCTTGACACATCATCTCTTAACAAAAATATTTTTAACACGGCCGGTAAAAAAGAAACCGTAAGTAAAGGCTTTGCCTTTACTACTACAAAAAGTGCGATAAGGGTTTCTTATACTCAATGAAAAATTTGTTTAAAGCTGATTGTCTGAGAATCCGGGTACAAAATATTCTTATTTCAATTTTAGCAAACATGGTCGATGAGACTTTTACATTCTCAAATCAACAGTAGATGGAAGAGATATGTATCTGTGTAAAATAGATACAAATGCTGAAGCTAAGATAGAAGAAGAAGGCTTTATTCTTAATGCGATGGATATAAGTACATTGATTCTGGAAACAGTCTGTGATACTAATAAAATGGATTGTATGTTTGAGGCTTGTGTCCAATGTCAGGATAAAGAAATCTAAATTAAGAGAGACCAATCATACGTAAAATACAATGGTTTGAATGCGTAAGAGAAGAGGAAATCTATCTGAAAGAAGGAAAGAAAATGAAAGCTATCTGAGGGAAGGAAAGAAAGAATGTAAAAAAACAGAAAGAAGATACCGTACAAAACATGACTGAGAATTTTAAACGAGAACTGAGAATGTTGACAACTATTGACAATTGTTTATGGCATGCAAAGCCTTTAAATATACATTCTGAAACTTTCTTATTCATATTTTTTATTCGGTACTCTATTTAGATGTAAAAGTAACACTATACACAAAATAATATAATAACTTTAACGTTCTAGTACTTCCTATGGACAACCATAATGTCCACTGTACAACTAAATTGTCCCCAGATTAAGAAACGTACAAGGATAAATTTTTATTTTTAAATTTAATTTAAATTCATAAAAAAATATAAGATCAGTAATACAATACAAAAGAAAATTTTCACGAGGTTTTTTTCTATTGTAATTACAATATTTGCCATAATTATGAAAAGTTTAGGTTGTGTGAAGTTACAATCGTTGTCCATAGGACAGCATTAGTGCATATATTTCTTAAATTATAAGAAATTTCATGGAATCAAAGACGAGGAATTAAAATGTCTGCTTTAATTAATTCAGCAAAGATTTATTTTTTAATATAATTAAAATTGGTACTATTTAAAAATCGTATAGAGTTTAGTGGTCCAGGGGACAGATATACCTTGAGTTGTCAGAGGTTTCATATAAAATTTAGTCAATTACATAATAAAACAGTTCTGCTCTCAGTGGAATCACAAAAAATAGATAATCGTCTTTTAAATAAAATATTTAAAAGTGAACATGGAAACAACAAAATAAAAATCTAAATATTCATGATTGGGATATTTAAAAATTGATTGACCCATATACAAAAATTTGTAGGTGTAGAATTAACGGTAACTACTAGCTTTGGGTGTCAACTGCTAGTGATTTCAACCGGATGTGGTCATATATGACAATAACATAAGATAGATCTATCTGTTTCCCAAAATTTAACCCAAGTTGTAGTAACGAACAACATAAATACATGCATAGGTACATCAATTCTCAAAAACATTCACATTTTTAACATTCGAGGGATACGTTTATACTCTACGTACCAAACCACGCCTCTAAATGTAGATATTATAATAGAAAATTTTGGTTTCAATTAAGCTTGCCACACTATGCATGCGGATATTAAAACTAAAATAATTTATATAATTGTACTTTATTACAATCAGATAAATATAATAGTCCCCCAGTAATCACAATAGTGCCGTGAACAGTCGAAATAAATAGCTGCGGAATTATTATATTAAACGTGAAGCAAAAACTTTGTACACCTTTTTACGAAAATTGCGCGGAGGTAGGAAGGAGTATAAAACTTTGCACACATATATATGTATACTACTATTATAAAGAGGAAAGATTTGTATTTTTGTGTTTTATGGTACAATTTCGTCCGGTAGGCGCCCACTTGTATAATTTATTTCGCATTCAGGCAACTAAGTAGCCATGAGATAATTATTGTTGCTCTTTCTAGTGTTGGGTTTTTCTTAGAAAATTAACGTCAGCTTCTTTACGATGGGTCATAAAACAAAACATCTCATATTTCACTACTTTTACAACCTGTCGACATGAAAGTAAATTTTCGAACAGAAACCGTAACTCAGCGAAGCACTGACATGATAAACTTAGTCTTGAGCGTCTACCCTTATGGGACTAAACATAGAACTAAGACACAAACTAACCGGCAGACATCAAGGATGTAAGCACTGACAATAACAAGTCCATTAAATACCTGTACAAGTATTTCTGACGGTATAGCATTGAAATAGGGATGTACATCGTACACGGTGTAACGCGTTCTCTGAGAAATATCCGTAGTCGTATCGTAAGTGTCATGTTACCGCTCTTATCGGTAAGACAGCACATATTTAAACACGAGAGTCAATAGTCACCGACCCTGTAAATAAGGCAATAATTTCTATTAGGACCACTACAATGTTCGAAGTAAACATGTCGAAAGTTGTTACGTATTATTTGTAACTTAATATTCCCTCTGAGTGTTAGTACGACACCAAAAGTACAATATTACCGTAATAAAAGATAATGGAAACATAGTGCACGTGTACATTGCAGTATAACAAATGCATTTTAGCTTTCACGTCCAAAATATTTTAGTGAAATACCTATTATAGTTAATTGTAAACATGGATGGCAGTGGTATATTGAATATTCACGAGTGCATCCGTTGCGGTCACTGACTGTGACGATCACCTTCGGTTTGAACATGTGGCATAACAGTTACAAACAATTAAACTGCGTCTGATGCATATTCGATAGTATTATCATATCGCTATTATGCACGATAATGTAATAATGATATTAGATAAAATAAAAACTAAGATATACATACATCGTCTTAATATTATAAATAAACAAATATTCCTGGACAACTTACACACTGCCATCTAGTCCCAAACTAAGCAAAGCTTGTAATGTACTATGGGTACTAGATAACTAATACTATACATCAATACAATTTTTGTACATTCATAAACATAATACATACAAAACACCCAGACCAAGAAAAACACATGTTCATGCACACAAATGCTTGTCATGTGCGGGGATCGAACCCGCGACTTCGAAGTCAAAGTAGCCATTGCTAGCCATTCGACCACCGAGCTCGTCTATATATATTGTTGAAAACGTTTATTTTATTACGAAATTCTAATATAAAGCTTCCTTAGAATTTTAAATAATAAACGTATAGCCTACGTATTTTTTTATTTTTAATAGTAGTCACTTAATATATAGATTAGATGACGTAAACATAGTTTACCTACGCCTATACGTCATCAAAATTAGCTGAGATTGAACAGACATAAATGATATGGTAGAATTCGTATAATGCATTCTCCGGACGAGTTATTGCGGCTAATGCCACCAATGAAATTAATGCACATAAAACCTTTTTCCTTATAACCTGAAACGTAATTTTGAATAACGCCAGCGCCGCAATTACAGTTCCGTGCTACACAGTGATTTAGCCCGGCGTCCGGATGGAGCGGTTCAGTCGCGTCAGTCAATCGGGCGCATGTCTGTCGGTTCGATTTACACAGCCTGGCGCGACTGCTTGCGGCAACACGAGCAATAAGCTCGTTCAACTACACGAAGCAATACTGACTTTGCAAAGAGCGACCCTGACAATATGGTGAGGTTTAGTTTCTGCATGCAGTGCCTACTATGTCAAGCGTTTAGAGTAGGCACAGTATCTGTATTGATATACGAGTATACAGCTTTGAGGAATTTAATCTCTAGTGCGACACGATACGAGTATCTATTCAATCTTGCGTGCGATGAATGTCGCAAATTGATTTGTAGATATATGTCTCGTCAATTTGACTATATCATGCAGGTAATGCCAACTTAGACCATCAACAGATATGGTTAATTAATTTTATTTAAATAAGTTAGAAGATTTAACACTACATTTTTCATTTCCGGTTTTGTAAGGTTGAATATTAAACTTATCAAAACAAAACGGCAAGAGCTACCAAACTGTGTGACGAGATGTGACATTATGGGGTACGCCTCCTGAGGGTAAGGTAAGGAGCACCTAACCTTACCCTCAGGAGGCGTCGCGAGACAGTATATATCAGCCCTGAATTTGAAAAGTATAGCTCATATTATTCTCGATACAATACGTAATAGAAACCGAGCTTAGTAAAGTTGACGCTTTAGGGAAAAAGTTTAGGTAAATATACATCAACTTCAATTTAACAAAAAAAATGTTTTAAATATCTAAAAAATAATAAAATTATCAAATGTTATGTCTAATGTGTAAAGAGCATCGCTGTAAGCTGTTAGTGATTAATAATTAATTAATTATTTTAATATAAAAGCGTGTTTCTCAAAAATAAACTTTTCATAATCAAACAACGCCCTTCCTCTCCCCTCCGTCCCTCACCCCATAGCACGTCACATGCAATCACAAACGGCAGCAGGTGGGTGCCGGCCGACAATAGTTTGCATGAACTAACTGGTGGCGGAAACACGCAAAGTAGTGTAGATGAAATTGCCTGTCAATAAGCTCGCTTATATAGCAAATAGTCCCAAAAAATAGTAAAAGATGTTGGAATGCAAAAAAGGCTGGGAACCTCCGGATTAAAATGAAGATTGAGATCGGATTTATCGATTCCGAAAATTGAGTTTCGATTTATGTTAGCGGTAATATATTCAGCTCGGTAGAGCTATCGAGACCCTGGCTAAACAGAAGATCCCTAACGAAGTGGAATTTTCGAAATTAAAAAATCGTCTTCATCTTAGGCGATAAAATCTATATTTCACCAATATATTAAATGATGTACAACTGCTTGACAAACAATATTTGTTCTTATATATTCATAATAAATACAAAAAAGAACTACTCTTGTCGATTTATTAACATTTTTTTATTTATACTACGTCGGTTGGCAGACAAGATTACGGCCTGCCAGATGTGAAGCCATTACCATTGCCATATTAATGTTCGCAACATAAAACATCGCGCGCGCGCCGCCACCCCTGCCGCCAACGCAGCAACTCCTTCATTTCTGGTGACCTCGCTCACTCGTAGGAACACAACAAATCTCAAGGGGATGGTTATTTGGCTGCGGTATTCTATGAGATGAATTGAGCTCGATGGCGTCGTTGCGCGTGTCAGTCTGCACGAGCACACACGTTAAGCAAAGTCGACCATACATAGCCTGTCCATGGATGGGTTTATTTATTCGAGCTCCTCCATACTTCGTAGGGTACGTGAAGCCCTCGGCCACCTTGTTTTGTTATTTCATTACTCCGTTATTTATAAACCGATTTGAAAATAACTTATTTTATTTGAAAGAGTATATATACTTCCAGATTGGTCCCATATTTTTTTCATCATCATCATTAGCCGTATCTACATACATAAATGTAATGTCTGGAGTCGTTTTTTTTTTGTTAAAATTATATACTTCATGTTTTGTAATGCAGACGCATATTTAAAAAAAAATCGAGCTGATTAAACAATCTACAATGACACCTATAATAATACAAAGCAAATGTGTTGTTACTTTTATAAAAACTGAATAACTTCAATTTTCAGAGTGGAGTGTTTATGTTTCATTAACATGTGTGTAAGTTCTCAAACTGTATTATTGAATAATAAAGAATGGTATAACGGGACGGAGGCCCACCACACATTCCCACCACTGTGTCTCCTGTGTAGCCAGGATTAACAGCGGCGACCACCAAAAAAGGCAATGAACATTGCAGCCCCCGCGGTAAAACTACGGCTGCCTTGGGACTAACAACAATTTAATCAGAAGAAATCAGCAAACTTATGTTTATTTTTAAGCATGTTTATATGTGATATCGTCATTAGGCGTTAGACGGTATGAATATACGTGAGAACATAACGGTGAATAAGCCATAACGTTCGGCACAATACGAGTTTCTAAAGACGTTTTAAACAAAGTCGTTAAAAGGTGCAATTTATTGGCATGACAACACTGTTCGGAACGCGACGATATAAATGAAATTACCAGACAAAGATCCCACTTTATAGAGTCCGTGAAGGAAATAAAATGGATCCGTGTTACGATCAACTTGCACATTTAATGCATTATCATTTTAGCTAAAATACGACTACTGTTGATTACTGCTGCATAGTCTTTACTTGACCGACGAAAAAGAAATGGTTATGTATTTCGACTGTATGTCCTCATGTTACCGTTATCGTCCTCAACCCTTAGACATCCCACTACTGGGATACGGGCCTGCCCTCAATCGAAGGGGTTTAGAGCATACTCCACCACGCTGCTCAACTACGGGTTGGCGGAGGCCAGTTTTCAAGCCGCCTTAAGGCCTCTGACTTAGCTTAACGACTGTCATCTAATGACAACAGTCAGTACCGACGTCTTAACGTGCCTTCCGAAGCACGGAGGAACTCGAGATGAAAAAACCCATTCATGGACCGGCTATGGCCGACATTGCTTGACTTGCGTGTTCGATTAGACTTTGGCACGCTACACAGCTTAAACCGCTAGGTGGATTTCAACATTAGCGTTCGACTCAGCCATGAGAGTAACTTAAGGTATATTATTTCAATATGGCGTTCAATATGGTAGGGTAGTAACAATAAAAATAGTTAAGTTGTTAGAATTTTCAACCAGGTTTTTTGTTGCGGATAATAATTGTTTGTTAATTCAGCACAGACAATACAATTAACACTTAAATTATCACTAAAATTCAACAGTACCACAGACAATACAGGGTGGAATCGATAAATGATCCCACTATGATATTTTCTAACAAGAACATTTCTACGAGACATTAAAAAACTAGTTACTATACCTGATGAACTAGAGAAATAATTCTCACTAATATACTAGGTAGGTATCTCTACTCCGAAAGGCATTGAATAAAAAATCGACAAAAGGAAAATTTACAGAGTTCCAAAGCCAAGTTAGATGGACTTCGACGTATATAGTGATTTCAATTTAGATATACAAAGTTACGAGCAACTTTTCTCAATGAACTAAAAAATTAAAAGAGTTTTTGAAAATTAGTAGTAATCTAACTAAAACGAACAATAACACTAAATTCAACGATATTTTGGTAACGGCTTCTCGTGGGTGTTTAGCCCGATATTAGCGGTATCTAATGCTTTATACGGACTCGTAGTAAATAGGTTTATATTAAAGTGCGATAAGATCAAGCGGCCGACGCTGTCAGAACGATTGCTCGACCTCTCTACAACGGACCACACGCCAAGCCGACGCGAACATTCATTGTTGTTTTAATACCACATTATATTATGTTGCCGGTTTAACGGTTAACTAAGCACAAAAAATACTAAACACGCCGTTTAAATATTTAACATGTAATTTTTCCGCATTAATAGTCATTTATCTTGAAATAGTACCATTGATTTATTTAAAAAAAATCTTCAGACTTAGGTGTAGTAAATAATTATTATACTGTTCTACATATTTTAGAGGGTCAAACTCAATGATATAATTGAAAAAAAATATTTTACTTTTTTTGCTATCAAGTAAGTATTGTTTTAAGAAATTTGAACTTATTTACAATATTTCGTGCGTGAATTCTTTAATTACCTGTAGTATTGTGCACAAAAGTTATTCGCATTACTATATTATATAAGATCTAAAGAAAATTTATCTTGAAGCTAATCTGAATCTACATAGAGATCTATCTCACCGAGACTCGAATACGTATAATCTACTTATCAAATGTCGAATTTTAAATTCATAGTAGGTACATAAAATGCTCAGAAAAGATCGTAAACTTATAGTCCGCATTCGTAATTTTTATGTGCCTTCCATTTTCATGTAGGACAGTCGAAAACTGTAACAATAAAACTGTTGTCGGTGCATGTTGACCAACTATCGAACAATAAGTTTGTGGCAGTAACATATAGTCAGTATTTTATTGTCATAATGTTATTCGTTCGTTTAATCGTTTCTGAGTATTTTGACATGATCTGAAATAGTCGTAAATTGTTGATCGTATTGATAAACTTTATTCCAGCTTCGTTTTGCTTAGGAAAAGCGAAAACTATCTTATTTAAAATATATGCATAATTGATTCAATGTAACGTTTAGCATTTGATAGAAAAGATATGCACAGGTAGATGACAAAATCATTATTATTATATAAATACGAAATAGTCTTGGAGTACGAAAAGGGGATCGAACCATTGAATCCAATAAATTATGAATGTTGGAACCAGGTTGCCAGTCACGAAAAATCTATACAATTACCTAAACCTAATAATTTATTTCATTTGATATGGTTGTAATAATGACAATTTTGTATTTTTTGACACAAATAACTTTATTTGACACAAATCGATACTATAGATAGGAAATATACTTTATGTTTTCCTATTCAGATTCAGATCCATTTTTTTCACTCGCTACTTACGAAGAGTGAAAAAATGGATTGGTCTCTTTCTCGCCAAGGCTGCAATCGACGCTAAGACGCAAATATTGTTTCTATTACAAACACATTACATCATATACATGTGTATATATACAAGACGTGTATTTACCACATATCGCTAACAAACTATTCATGAAGATTGATGAAACGAGACAAACACTTCCACATAATTGTTAGTAAGACTGAAGACATGCCGCAGCTATTATGTCGATTTCGGCACTCAAATAGTGACAGCGTAGACCCGAATTTCCCAAGAAGCATCCCGCTACTACGAGCAATTTCCTACTAAGTACATACATAGTTGCTTTGTGCCAATGCAGGAAATCCTGTATAAAGTTTAAATGTTTAGGCCAAGTACTTCTGTATGAAAGTCAGTAAATAGAATGAATGAGAGAATCGGAGACAGCACAATTTAATGTTAAACTAATATATTACCATTTTTATCCTACTATTATTTTAAATGTGGAAATTAGTGAGAATTTGTGGATGGATGTATAGTTGTTTGTTATTCTTCCACAGGTAAACGGCTGATCGAATTTACACGGATTTGACATATATATAGTTTCATGTTTTGGTTTGTCACATAGCATACTTTTCATCCAGATACCTTGTTCACATATGGCTAAGCCACAGGCAAAAAGCTAGTCTGTAATAAGTATGTAAATAAATAAACTTATTCAGATGTTAACGTATGCATGTATAACCTAAATGATCAGCACAAAAAAAATGAACAAGTTTCCTTTAAGACTTCTGGCTAAAAAAAAGATATCGAGATGGGTATGTTCTATGCAGATGAATTCAGGGGACAATTTTATTCAAGACTAGACTATTCAAATTATTCTGTACTGACGGCAGTTATCTATAAATACTCAAACTCAATGCTTTAGGTCAATAGTGTTAGATACTTAAAATCCGTGGTGCTCGGCAGTTGAGCTTCACTTGACTAGCCATATCTTTAGGCCTTTAATGCCTTATTGCTGTCTCTCACATTGCTAAGAGGGGAAGTCAAAATTCCAAAAGCGTCTTACCGTTACTAATTTCTTATGATTAAATTCGTTGTGAGTTGTGAGACCAAGGCAGTCGTGGTCTTACCCCCGGGACTGCAATGGACTTCACTATTCATTGCCTTTTTTGGTGGTCGCCGCTGTTAATCCTAGCTTCAGGTGGCGGGCCTGCCTGGCTGTGTGTCCTCACAGTGGTGGAAATGAGCTGGGAAAAAAAACGTGTGGCCTCCGCCCCGTTAAAAAAATACTCCAAACACCACAAACACCACAACCACCACTAATCACCGTAATCACCTTAATATTACAGAAGACGACTTATATAATAGTTTTGACCTTGTCTCGTACATCCAAGTGATAAATGACACAGAAAAACTATTAATGGATTCCCTTTTCATTCTATCAGTTGTTTTTGCTACGGGCCTAATATGACAATTCCAAACAATTTTAAAACTCAGCAATGCGGGCAGATTTCATTTTATGTGTAGATATATTACAACCAATGGAGTGTGCCTAATCTGTGCGGGGCCATTTATTAGATTCCGGCAGAATGATGTAGCGCGAACGATATAATAAAACTGTCGAGAGTCGCTTATATTCCGATTATAGCGGCTCGTTTATAACTTAATTTAGCCAAGCCTTGCGCGGCGAGTCAATTACCTGCGCGAGCGCACGCTAAGCCGGTTTGCACTGATCCCCTCTGCCCATCGGCCTCTTCGACCTGCTTGGGATCGATTGCCATATTATATTTTTTGCTCCGAGTTCTTGCAAAGCCCCTTAACGAATGCTTGTTATGTGCGCCGACCGCACACTAGGCGACTTCGTATATCAGTCGAATCAAATCTTCAATGTTATAAATAATCCCTCGCCGTATATTTATGCTAATCTTCTTGAGTGGATAATTGGAATGGATAACTCAATATAGAGAAACATAATTGCTTGTATTAGAGATGTTCGACGCCTCATATTGTGAGAAAATATTGCGGTTATGTTCCGAGAATGACGATATGATAATAGGCACTACATGAGTACGACGAGGCATTTTAATAAGGCAGGTTTTTTATCTCGACGCGTCGGAGGGGAATGTTTATTACTTCCTATAATGACGACAAAATTGTCTTCGTCTTACTATTACATGTCCAATTCGGCTAGTCGTTTATTAAATTTAATTATTCATACTGACGATTGCTAAACAATGGTAAAAATACTATACAGTGCGTCCCAAATAAAATGTACTATTTACATTTCTTATAATACTTCCTCTCCACGTGTCCTAAAACGCCTTGTATATACTTGAAGTTTTTATCTATAATTTCAAAATAAGTTTTGGTATTTATTTTGTAATTAAAAGTTTTTTAATATTTTTTTAATAATGTCTCCCTAATCATAACTAAGTATTTTTTACAAATTCTGTATTTCTGAAAATTTTTATATTTTCGTTTCTTGTTCGAGTAAAACAGCAGCCTTCATCTATATTTTATTTCGATATCTTAAAGATTATAAAATTAATTAGGGTAAAGCTGGGATGCAAATTAATCGTTTAATTTATATAAAAAGAATTTAGTAGTTTACTTAAATTATTATAATCCATACTTCCATACTAATATGTATTATAAAATTTATTTATTTTCAAAGGTGTTTGTTTATCCTTCGGTCACGTCGAAAGAAACCAATGGATTAACATGTTCTTTTTTTCAGTGACAGTCTAAGGTCTGGTGAGTGACATAGGAATATTTTATCTTATCTTAGACTGGATAAAGTGCGGCAGCAGCGGTTTGTGCTCTCCCTAATCATTTAGTCACTCTAGCCTGTCTGGAGACATGTTCCATGTACTTCAGTAGTCCACTTATTGGGAAGAGCCTGTAGTCCTCCAGGTCCGGGTATGCCTTTTCCAGGATTTCCATTCGTTTGCCAGCTAGGGCGTCACATTGAGGCATCAAGTATTTCATGTTCTCGTTAGACCCTTTGCATGTTCTGCAATCTGCCCCCTTACCACCATCTCTTATTGCGATTCAATAACTGAATAGATGATAACTGAATAGAATCAGATGGAAAAAAGTCGCTTATTCATTGGTATAAATAAGCAATCTATTCAAATATTGAATCGCAATAAGAGATGGTGGTAAGGGGGCTCAACACGTCTCATGGTGTATAGATGTCCTTGGTAGGCACAATGGCCCGTCAGTGCCCCAAGCATGAGACGCAATCGTTTCCTGTCATTTTTATGTACATGACTAGACCAATTCACTGTCCTTCGCCAATTGTTTCCTTGATATGTAGCATTCCACTCATCTCCTTCCATTCAGCCTGATAACGTTTAGTCCCGGAAAAAAATCTTATTCCCACAGGAAAAAAGTCTTATTAAGTCTTAATAAAAAAAAAAAAAAAAAAAAAAGACCTATATTGACAGAGTTTCTTTCGGCATTTCTTCTCGTCAATGGTCATTCCGAAATGCTGGTAGATAAAAAATATACCTAATTGTAAAAGACGTGTCTAAGTGCCCGCGAGGGCCCACAGAATAAAGAATTTTGACTTTGACTTTGACTTTGACTTAAAATAATAACCATGCAGGCGAAACCACAATTGTTTATTTGCTTGTCCTTCTTTCACGTCGAAAGGAACGAATCTTTTTACGGGGATAGTTGAAAGTCATAAGATATCACTCTCCTGACTTTCAACTATCCCCGTAAAAAAATAAGTCAATCCATATGCTACTTCTTTATCCCGAAAAAATAATTTTATTCCCAAGTTTTATTAAAATCCACACGAACGAAACCGCGGATTACAGCTAGTATTTAATTATTTTAGGTTAATAGACAATTATCTCCAGTTCCGTGAACAATCTTTTTGGACACAAATACGTATTATAAAGACATCGCCGTTATAATATACATAAAAAATACTGTCGACTTTATTTTATTTAAAATCTCTTAAAATGCAACGTTTCTCATAATGATTCAGTTGTAAAGACTTCTGAATTCATTTAACGTAAAAGGCTAAAAGCAAAATTTCAATTTTTGCTTTCAACCTTTTGCGCATAATAATAATACGTGCGGAAAGTAAAAAGGCAAATAAACAAACTGCTAATGTTACTTTTGTCGGGTGCAGATTAACCGAGCAGAGTAACGCGGATGCCTCGATGGTAATCGGCTGTCATCTCTCTCAAGTAAATAAGGCAACGAGAAAATATTATGAATTTTTCGATGAACTCAGAGAGGAGAATTTACATTTGTTATTTGTTTCGTGATATCATTTAGCTAATTTTCATAGGTGCATATGTCTCAACAAAACGTTGTCAGATTTTTATTTTAATAACTATATTTAGCATCATTTTGGATCTAAAAGCGAAGTGAGTGAAAGATCTTAACGTATGTACCCACTCATTCTTATGTCAGTCATGTCACTCATGAGTCATGAATTAAGATACATGTTCCAAACATCGTAACAATTCCAGTATAGTTAAATAGCTAACCACCGGTACAAAAATATGGATATTATTACATTACGCACCACCACAAACCCTTCTTTACTTCAAAATTAGTGCATTTAATAGACAGGAAAACAAAAAAAGAAATGTAAGTACAGTGGGTAATCAAATCACCCTAATATATTGTAAACAAGACAGTTCATAGCTAATATGCGAGGGTTGTGACGACTACTTAGAGCTGTCAACATGCTGTTACTCACGTTTCGTGCGTAAGCCCCGTTTGATAGTTCCGGCGGTGAATAGAGATTCGATAGGGCGAATAAACACTATATCGCGTGCAAATTGAGACTATCACAGCCCTATACGGCATACAACTCACTTACACATTCGATCAAGACGACCTGTTTATTGCCGATTGCCCTACATACACCACCTTATAGCTAAATTGCATTGCTAAATCCTGCATGTAGTAATGTCGTCACAAGTCTATATATGTATATGAAAACAAAGGCGTTATTTAAGGTAAGTCTGCACCTTGGAAAATGGAGTTGCAAATGCATATGATCTAAGATTTTATGTTATTTAACATAGCTGGTAGCACAATATAAGTAATAGTACTATGTACTAGTAGCTAAAAGATGGTTTTACTTAGCATCATTCATTGACTTTTTTTTGAAGAAAACTAATCTCCTCATGTTTAAGACCTAGATAAATCGATTTTACACCCCTATAGGTTTCAATACTGTATAAATTTCATAAAAATCGCTAACGATTTCGCTCGTAAACGCCTCTAAAGCCGTTTGCGAGATTTCTGTACTGTCGCAAATAATTTATATACCTACACAAGAGTTTCCATATAATTCCATGGGATAGGTACAATAATAGGTTATTTAATTCTTTTTTTTATATTTATCAATTACTTAGTTTGGGACTAGATAACAGTGTGTAATGTGTCCAGGAATATTTAATTATTATTTAACAGTATAGGATAAATAAATTTAAATAAATAGCAATTAGGATTGCCAGAGTCATGTTACATTTTGGATTTTGCCCGGTTATTTGCCAATATGTTTAGTACTCACTGCGAAAGTTCCTAACGTAGATGCAAATTTGCTAGAGTTGCAAACATTTCGCATAAGTAAATGCTAATGCGAAAAAATTGTATGCAACTCTAGACAATTTCTGCATCTACGTTCGTGTGCTTATTTTGCTATGGCTATAATTTCATGATCCCTCGTTTTAGGGTGCCATAGTAAACAAGGAAATAATGGTTCCTTGTTTACTATGGCAGTTTTGCTATTTCCGTACGTCTGTCCGTCCGCGGCTTAGAGACTGTTACATATCACGCCGACAAAATGGTAAAATAAAATCTAAAATAAACCTTTTTTAGGATACCTTCACTACACATAAGGTAGAGATGATATTTTTTCCTTAAACATATTGAGCTTCAAAGTGCAAATTTTTCATCGAATCAAGTACCGCTAATTTTTTAGGTCTCGTGTCTTTAAATTCTTTGCAGTGCTCAGTAGTCTATATAGGTATCACTTGGCGCGATCGTGATTCAATTTCAGTCGACTAGCAAAGTAACTTTGCTCACTTGTTAAACAAATAACTATTCTCTACGTATTTCATAGTTAGGCCCGTCACTTTCTAATCCCTAAGCTGGATTAATCTTTTTTATACTGTATAATGCATTTTTTTTATATTGTATAGCATTTTATATTGTATAATGAACCTTTTCACATAGTTCCATTATCAATAGCAAGCTAAATCTGTGATAGGTATATGTATATTGTCAATACAAAATCTCCATGGATTTTATAGAAAGTTAAGGGACCGATAAACCCGAACCCGGAGTCCAACGGACACACGTTGGACTCCGGGTTCGGATAGAGCTGCAATACAACGGTCAACAGAGATATAAATTAACAACTACTACCGCTGCTAGTACCTTAGGTACACAATATATTGCTCATAGTAGTCTTAGAATAGTTTATGACATGGCTTTTAGATATGTTGTATTCATCATTCACCTGGCAGCCTTCTCCGAAATGAAAACTCGAAATGTTGATCGGATTTTTCCTAATACGTTTTGTAGTATAGTTGCAAAGCGACAAAACAAGTCTTAATATCTCATGTTTATTGTGCTACTTAGACAATAAATTAGGCCTTGCCAAAAAACGTCGCATCCAGCACCTGGATTGAATTAAATTCGTATTTGAAAATATCTAAACTTTCACCCGAAACTTCGAATTTTCACTTCTGATAAATCTCATGTACCCACTGCTGGATATTTTATTTATTTCAACGTCGTAATTTTTTCGCATTAGCTTGTAGCTACTTCTATAGATTTAATATGAATAATTGCTCCATAGTTGTATCTCCCTCCAATTAAGAGAGTGCCATTTATTTTACAAGTCGATTATAATCGCAATTTATGCTAAACATAAATAAGGTTGTGAGTATATTGCAATAAATATTACATTAATCCAAATGATCCACAAATGTATATGCATTCAATCTTTAACAACTAAGAAGGTGATAAAGAAATGTACTAATAAATTTAATTATGTAGATACTGCATTATACTTGTTGGTGTTCCACATTTGCTCTTAGATAAGTGGGTATAAATAATGACTCACTGGTTAGGCAAGTACCTTTACGTGTATTTGAAGCGAAGATGCACCGTTAGTATTAGTTGGAAAATTCAGCCGTATTGTGAGTGGTAAAATAGTGGGTATTGTACCAATTGAAAATGACGTGACTCACGGCCTGTTTAGGCTCGCTTGAGGCATGCTAGAGTTGACTCGACAGGTGACTGTTTAATGACAATTTTATTATGTAGAGCCATTAACTCTACCGCCGGAAACTCTCCGAATACTTTAGATAAATAATTCATAAATTATACATCTCTATCAGCCGCAAATGAAATCTAATGTCGGTAAGAATCAATAGTTAATAATATATGTGATGATTATTATGACTCACCTCTATGGTGTCTAACCCGGTGGTGAGACACCGAGCGACAGCATGGCTGCTCCTGGTACGCTGTCCAGGAGTCCGCCGCCACTGACAGCAGCATGGCCCACAACACGCCCGCCGTCCAATGCCAGAACCCGCTCATCGCGCAAGCAGTCCTATCTACCCGGGCACATCCACAGCACTCACGACTACACGGTAGCCTCGCAACGAGACTCCATTATCAACTAACAATCGTCCATACAATGCATCCAGTATTGTAAACCTCCAGTTAACAAACGATTCCGGAAAACTTCAACAATGTTTGTCTGTTTACATTACGCGCTCCTAAATCGAAACTAAGAGATTACGCTTCCGTTGGAATCGTTCGAGTTGAACGGACTTTAGTGATTAATCACCGCAATCGTGCCGCGAGCTTGTTATCTCATATCGAGTTATAATCTGTTCGTGGGGTTACTTCGTTCGGCTCGTGTGATTTATTAGTTGGGAAAGAAGTATCGCCGCGATCGTCGTATCGTAACGTCGTCGGCGAGCGACCGGCGCGACGTGCACCGCCGGCATCGTAACGACGAGAACTGAAACTGGCTCGAATTGAAAGTCGCTCGCTTCGATGTCGGAGTTCGGCTACGGCGCGGTCTCGACTCTCGACCGGCACGTCACTAGCACACCAGCCACGTGAGACAACGGCCTCGGCAAAGCTCGCCTGTGCCTCTGCCCTCTGACTTGTACCCTTTGCGCCAGACAAAGACGGCACGTCACGAAACTGTTCGAACTACGAAAGCTTCGAGCGAATGAAACAGCTCGCTCACACCACTCGTTTAAGGAAAAGTTGTAAGTTAAAAAAGTTTTGATAATTTTGCCGATTCGTTACAACTTCGATGCGGGGAGATCCGGGTACGCAATACGCATTGACCCTCGGTATCATTTGGAACATATTGTAGCGAAGGGGATGCTCTCTATAATGCGTAGTAAATTTGCCTAATTTATGTTTTTGTTAGGATACGCATGAGGAACTTTTATGTCTGTAGGCACGCAAAAGGAAGTTAGTAGTTTATTTTTTCTTTATGTTGTTTATTAATAAATAGCCGTAGTGTGTATGAGTCACGACATTGTGTGCGTCGTAAATTACAGACGGAATTCTAAACAAGTCATCGACGTCAACGCCGAAACAAACGAGCTGATTTATAAGTTGACTATTAACATGTTAATTTAGAAAATAACATGCTTGCATAAAATATATGGTTAATATGTTTACACACCACACACTGTCCTGAAATTGTAATGCTACTTCAGTAGACGATGTCCACTTCGATCTTAATTATTTTTATTCTACCTACATTGTAAATCTAAGCTCTCAATCATTATAATCAGGAGCCACTTGATCTGTAACAATAGTTTCGAAGTTTAAATTAATATCAACCAATTCAGAGGAGCTTGATGCCGTCGTAGCGCGTGTACACGCAACGTCGACAGTAGTCTGTCTATGGATGCGTTTATTTGTCTCGAGTTTCTCCGTGCTTCGGAGGGAACATTCAGCTGTTGGTCACGGCTGTTGTCACTAGATAACAGTCGTTAAGCCAAAGTCAGCAGCCTTTGGGCGGCTTGAAAACACTGGCCTCCGCCAACCCGCAGTTGCCCAGCTTGGTGGAGTATGCTCTAAAGCCCTTCGATTAAGGGGAGACCCGTATCCCAACTTTGGGATAGTTATAGGATAGGTTGATGCCGTATTACCGATTCATTGATGTTACATATCAGATCAGGATAATTCATTTTTCTAACAGCAAAAACATAGGACTTTCATAGAAATTTACGATAGCAGACGTCTCAAGTCCTACCTATACCTTTACCTGCCTATCTGTCATATTATAGCTACATGAATCCGATAATTTTCGAGACTTCGTGTTTACTTATTGAATGACATTCGCTTTTATATACATACTATCTGTGCGCCTTCGCTCTCATAAATGTTCGCCACAAGGTAGCATATATATCCATGCCAAATTTCATTCAAATCGGTTCATGCCAAACTGACTGACAGAGAGAGAGACAGACACACTTTCATATTATTTACGTGGGGCATACATTAAGTTTCTGAATCTGGCCACTTACAATAAAATAATGAAAAAACAATTATTATGGAATTCGAAAATGGAACTCTTTGAGAACGTGTTAGTTTTTAATTTGCGAGATCTATCGTCTCATTTGTTTTTCATTTTCAAAAATCTATTTTCAAAAGGACGCCCGTCCTCTTGAATATTGTTTGTCGCTATCAAAATGAATTTATTTCGAAAACATTTTCGTTCAATGATTTTTTATAATTTTCGCTTTAGCATGGAAAACGACTGAGTGTTCAGTGGAGCCGTAATAGGGCAGTCATAAGCAATAATAAGCATTGGTGGAAAAATACCTGCTTCTTTTTTCGACAAATCAGAACATTACATTACAGTATCGATTGAAGATCAAAGGACGGTGGCTGCAGATTGATTAACATTTGCTTGCGCAGAGTCTTAGAAGAAGTTCGCGAAAAGCGTTCTGGAATGTCGTCCCTCACGATAACGCATTTTCACGTTCCGCTAAAGGAAGCGTATTTAAATGCTAATGTTGAACTGATTGAGGCATCCGCTATACAGCCGAAAATTTTATTTCCAAAAATTAAAAGCAAACTTAGAGGCACGTTTTACGAATACGAGCCCCTGAATCCACAGTAAATGCATTCCATGAAGCTATTGAAGAGGTCCATAAGAAATACTGTGCTTTGTACAATGGTGCCAGCCAATGCAATCATTGCGAGAGAATATACTTTTAGAAACAATGAATTTACCGTAGGTCTTACTTATCAGGACATAGAAACTGGGGTTGTAACGGAGGCCTACTTAGCGGAGGCGGAGGCGGATGCGAAGGCGACCTGTATCACCTCCGCGGATGCGGAGGTTAACGGAGGCGGAGGCGAAGGTGGATGGATGTAGAAAAAATGGTAATTTATGGTGCATTAAAACTTGGTTCAAAGTTTCATTACAAATCACTTAAGTAAACATATACTCGTAAATAAACATTACCTTCTAGTCAAACAAAATTAACACAAAATCAGGAATTGATGTCTTCTAATAGCTTTTACCGCGCGTTATTGTTCTATGATTAATTACGTAAATAAACCTCCGTTACAACTCCGCAGAAATTGTACGGAGGCGGAGGCGAAGATACGATTTCTTGCGGAACTTCCGCAGTAACGGAGGCGGAAGTGAAGTTCCGTTATAACCCTAATAGAAACTTTCAGCAAGCCCTAGTATGGAAATTAATATAGATTTTCTCAAATATAAACTAGAGCACTGAAGGCCAATTCTCTTAATTTTGACGATCGCAAAGTAAAAGTTGAACTAATCAAGATTAAATTATGTACTTGATTTCATTACTTATTATTATTAATTCTTATTCTTGGCAAAATAACATTCTTAGTTAATATAATTTTCGGTCATATTTCGATATATTTCCACTTAAATTAAACTTTGAAGTTGCATATCGTGATACATGAATACCAAATGTGACATTTGTGAGATCGAAACTGGATCGGAATTGAATTTTGACGACATTTTAATTACGAGAATTGTCCCTCTGATCAACCAGTACATTCGTACTGGGTGGTACATATACACTCATTTAGAAAGCCCATTACTGCCGCTTCATCCTCATGCATACACTTATCATGTATAAGCTACGTCGATTTTACAAACAATGAGTTACTTTTTGCTTGGATTATTTGTGTGGTGAGGTGTAATATGCCGGAATGTCTTTGGATGAAGGGTCGGAGTAGCGGGGTTCCGCTCGATGTAGAATATTTATTTCCCGCTAACGAACCTTTGCGTAGGTAGATTGATAGTTACTACGCTGTGGCAAAAACTTATCCAATACTTCCAAAAGTTTGCAGACAACTTAATAAATCCCTATTTATAATATTAAGCTTTGAGCTAACCGTGATTAAGGACAGAAGGGTTAGCTTTATCAATTACTCAACCTCTCGGCCGCTTCGCTGCCCTTCGACCTCGCAAGAGTGCTGTGTGGCCGTGTCACAGCCGTGTGACCACTCGACTCGCCTTTAATTAATCTTAAATAACTTAATTATGATCCCGCCCCTCGCGTATAAATTCGACAAATTATTAACTGGATTTGTGACCTCTGTTTATATTACAGTTTTAATTGCGTCCTTCACACCGTTAATTGACACTCAGCATTTATAAGGGAACAGCGTAAATCCCGCGTTTAATTACTATGTACATACATGTGATATAGTACTAGCAGTAAGTTTATTCCAAAGTTAGGAACGTTTGGAACTCAGTATCACATTCATAAGTCGCGAGGAGAGATCTTAACGTCGCGGCCCCATTTTCATCAGTTCTTCAAGTTTTTCAATAAAAACTTTCGACGGCGTCCGATTTACATACGGTATGGATTCATTTATTTTCCAAAAGATTTTTCGCGTAAAAGCGGTGGAAGGTTTTCGGTATCCATTAAAGGAGAAAGGTCGTGGCACTTCAGCGTTCGACTCTCCCCGCCATCGGCTCATCTCGACCACTTCAATTATAATATTTATAGATGTCATTTTCGTAAAATATTATACCATGAAAAGGCAAATTTTTAAAATGAAGTAGAATCTCAATTGTGTTATTTGTTTGCTTCTACGTCTCAGTTTGAGCAAGTAACGTGTAAATTGATTAAATAAAGGCAATAAAACTAGATAGGGAAGCATACACATAAAGGATAACGATGCAGTCTAAAATATATTCTTTTAAAGTAAAGTAAGTAAAATATTTTAGTCATAAAGCGGGAAATACGAGCGTTCGTATCATAAAGCATGCAATATAAAGTTGTGCCAGTGGTGGTTAATACATTCAATTTGTTTTGAGCGGCGAGCGCCAATCCCGGCATAATTGTGCAACGATAAACAATGCAACAATAATCGCTGCCGCCGTCGCCTGCGCTCTGCACTTGCAGCTGCATTTTCAGTGAGCTGTACATACTGTTTATTCAATAAACAAACACTATGCGTACATGTAGGCGATCGGCTTATGTCGGCATAATTTATAATAATATGTAGAACAAAGCATATAATGCTGAACAGCTATTGTTTCTATTGGAAATTAATTATATTATAGAAACATAAGCAGCTGCCCAGTAGATTAATTTTAATTACCTGTCAATCAAGGAAAATTAATTATATCTAAATGGTCAAAGTTAGACGCTACCTCAGTAAGTGAAAATCTCCAACAAGGAAGATCCATCCGCTATACAATGATACAGTATTCGTCTTATAACCTAATTTATATTTTATTTATTCTAAGACAAGAGTAAAGATTAGGTATATAGAATATGCTTTATTTGCACTATACAAACTACAGAAATAATTTAGTCAGCGTACAGGAAATATCTACTTATAGAATATGTACGTGCAACAAGGAGGCCTTATTGCTAAAAGCAATCTTACATGACTGTGTATTGAGTACAGGAAATAAAACCGGCCAAGTGCGAGTCGGACTCGCGCACGTAGGGTTCCGTACCATTATCTATAAAAACGGCAAAAACAATCACGTTTGTTGTATGGGAGCCCCCATAAATATTTAATTTATTCGGTTTTTTTAGTATTTGTTGTTATAGCGGCAACAGAAATACATCATCTGTGAAAATTTCAACTGTCTAACTATCACGGTTCATGAGATACAGCCTGGTGACAGACGGACGGACGGACAGCGTAGCCTTAGTAATAGGGTTCCTTTTTACCCTTCGGGTACGGAACCCTAAAAATATCTTGATTTTGGCCGAGTAGTTCTTTAAACCTGTGACTAACTTATGAAACAGCCTTTACCTAGTGAATTAAGCCATAATTTTCTAGGTAAAGGCAGATTAATTTCTATGTATAGATGTTATTATCGTTATGGCTAATCAATCATAGAAAATTATATTTATGCAGATAGGTCGAAATGTACGTCTATCGAAAAATAGCAGGTAGGTATAATAATATATATGCAAAGTAATTATATATACTGGGCGCGGACGATTTACGTATTTTAATAAATGTGTTACATTGGCAATTGGCAACCACAAAATTCAATTTATTATAATGTTTAACTTGTTTGTGTTACTATACTAGTATAAAGTTTTTACTTAGTTATTCCGATCTGTCATCAAGAAAGTCCACTCTGAGGTGAATTCTGTGAAAGGTCCGAGAATTCAACCCTAAGCTAGGGTACTAATAGGAATATGAGATTTACTTCCAATTTACCACTCGACGTACAATAACTGTAAACCTAACAAATTATGTTTTTTGTACTGCAAAATGTGTTTTGTGAACTATTTTTACTAATACAATATACCTACGTTATACTTATCAATGAGTTTTTTTAGATATCATAAAAATATTATTATAATCAATTATACCGAGGGTGGAAAAGAATAAGAATGCGAATTCTCGGACATATGTTTGCCTGAAATCACCTCAGGGTGGATTCATTGGAATCAGAATAACTGGCCTTACTCAATAATCAGTACAAAGGAAAAAGTAATAAATCTACTATATAAAAATAAGTCGGGTTTTCCTTCCTGACGCTATAACTCCAGAACGCACGAACCGATTTCCACGGTTTTGCATTCGTTGGAAAGGTCTCGGGCTCCGTGAGGTTTATAGCAAAGAAAATTCTGGAAAAATTTGAAAAGAAAAGCGGGAAAATCTTTTTTCACATACAGCGCCATCTCTAAGGAAATGGATGGAAATGAAAAGATTGAGCCACAGCGAAGCGTGGTCGGGCCGCTAGTTAATTAAATAAAAAAAGTAATACTTAAATCGTCGTCGTCGTCAACCATTATTCCTCCCACTGCTGAGTTACAGCCCCCTTACCACTATCTCTTATTGCGATTCAATAATTGAATAGATTGCTTATTCATACCAATGAATAAATGGAATAGAGTCGTTTATTCATTGGTATGAATAAGCAATCTATTCAATTATTGAATCGCAATAAGAGATGGTGGTAAGGGGGCAGGTCTCTCCTAAATCGAAGGGGTTTGAAGCATATTCCACCACGCTTGGCTTGGCTTAACAAGTAAATCATTTGATTTGTCATTAGACAACAGTCGGAACAGATGGCTTAACGTGCCCTCCGAAGCACGGAGGAGATAAATAAATCCATCCATGGACACGCTACGTTGACATTGCTGAACTTCCGTGTTCAATTGAATTGGCCATCGCAACGATGCCATCGAGCTCCTCTATTATTTAAGTATATTAAATAAATTTCCTTCGTTAGTAGATCGAATAATCTTTACGAGTATGCAATACCTTATTTCACCAATAAAAAGTATGCATTTACACAATTTTGTATTATTTTTGTGACAAAAACTAATACAAAACAGAAGCTAGAATGTACAATATGTCGTGGTGACATTATCATAATGTAAAGTGCAGAATTTCCTTCTCCAAGCAGACATCATGAAGAGGCGTGTCTTCGGGCTCTGGTCGAGTGACGCCCGCGGCGCCAGGCGCTAGGGGACACGGGATAATTGATGAAGTCGACGTGAGACCTCGCCGCAGTTAATCTCTACCTTCGACAGTACAAACTTTATCTACTCCCAAGACGGCACAAAGAGGTCTCTTCTTAATATTTTCTCAGACCGAGAACGAAATTTTAATTTTAACATTGCATTGGGAATTGTGAAGCCGAAGTTACTATAATAATATAACACCCGACTTCACAAAGATATTCGGTTACATTCATTCTGCGCGACCGCAAGCAGATGTTACAAACTGTAAAAACTCTGACAGCTCTTAACAACCTACCTACAATAACATTTGCCTATCTCAAAATGAACAAACTTAACATTTGTGATTTATTAGACTTTCGAAGTTGGACGAACTTTGAATTACAAACATAACCCGTGGAATAATGACAAAACCACCGCCTGTATTATGTTTAGAAATGAAAACTATAACTTGTCATAAACGTTGCAGAAAATTGAAATATGACGAAACTCATTAAATACTAAAAGCTCATTATTCAACCTCACGGCTTGCCATTCAGTGATGTGCGCTAAACAATCCCCACTGACGATACGCACTCATTTAAGTTTCTTTTGTGGAAATTATAAACTAATAATTGAATTTGAAACGTGACACCAATTAGCGCAAATGAGGCATTCATACTTGTGCTTTTATTGATGGTAAGATTCTAAATAACGAATGCTAGAACTTTATACTTCAATCGAAGCAACGCCTATTTCTTATTCTGTGACAGAGCCATGGCAACTCAGTCTTCCCTCCGTATAACTTTAAATAAAATAAAATAAAATCTAAACAAGAACACCTACAAAGCTTAATGGAATAGTCTATTCTAAAGGTGAGTCAAAGCCCCATTTAACAATATTTACATGACTGATGGGCCTCAATTTTACATAAAAGTGTAAAACGAGTGAACTTAGGTACACCAGCGAAGTGGTGCAATTTGCATGTTTTATGCAAGCGGCGAGTGATGCGGCCGCGGGCGCGGACAGTGCACGCGCATGCAGGCTCTTTGAAATTTTTATACGCTATTCCCACAAATCGGACGTCGCTGCATTTTATGAGGAACTACGTCGTGTGTTGTCCAACGTCCAGTTTTATAGTGTTGTCCGCGACTTCACAGTCCCTAACCTTTTACGGACGAATATAAATACTAAAAGAAAATTGTCTCATTTTTGGTGAGAATTGTACTCGTTAAAGTCAAAAGATTCGTTGTAAAGTTATACAAAAAATGTTAGATACGTAAAAACAGCAAAACGGCAGATTAATTTTGACATGCGAAAAAAATATCTGCAGAGTGAACTATGTTTTCGGGTTCGTTTTATGGTTTCCTACCTCAATCCGAAAAAACAAACCCATAGAGGATCACTTCGTTGTCAGTCTTTCGTCCGTCTGTCAAAACGCTTTTACTCAGAAACGCATGAAGGTAGGTATCAAGTTGCAATAATATCCAATATTCCGGTTTGCAATCTCTTGAAGTTGCGAAAAATGTCAAACTTCAATTTAATGCAGTCAAACGACATGGGAGTTATGCCGTATAATTTAACACTCGCAGTTTTTTTTTTGTAAATGTATTATACCTACTATCCATGACATGGATGTTTAGTCTGTAAATTTCCTTACCATACAGCCGGCGAAAACCTGAAGATAAGTTACCGGTTTCATATTTGTTTAAATTTTAAATTATTACATTCTTATTTTTATTCTTTTTTTTTCTCGTTTGATAACATTATACAGGATGTCGGATGTGCTTACCGAGCAATCTGATGATGAATATTTTTCGCTATCGTCTTCGTTCTCGAGTGCCACCAGTGCGAACGACAGTTCCGATGATATTTCACTGGGTTCAGTTCTGAATGCTACGTTTGCAACACTGGCTAAGAATTTCAACATTGTTCATATTAACGCACAGAGCGTCGCTGCGCATTACACAGATTTGCTTGCAACTTTTTCTAGTAACAATATCCACGCTGTCCTGATTTCAGAAACGTTCCTTAAACCATCACTACCGTCTACACTCTATCCTCTACCGGGTTTCAAACTAATACGAAATGATCGTATTTGTATTACAGCCCATGGTAGCACTAGCAGAATGGTTGGATGTGGCGGCGTAGCGATATATTTGCGTAGCGATATCCCCTATCAATTGATTTCCCAGTCCTCTCCCCAATTCCAATCTCCTGAGCATTTATTCCTGCAAGTAAATCTTCACTACTCCAAGATCTTACTGGGTGTGTATTATAGTCCGTCCTTGCATGTCGACTATTTTGACTCTCTGGAAACTCTTCTGACGGACCTGTGTACACAATTTGATCACACCATTATTATGGGTGATTTTAATACTTGCATCATAAAAGACGATTACCGTACGAAAAAACTCCTTTCCCTTTTAAGTTCCACCAATCTACATCACCTTCCCCTTCGTCCCACTCATTTTCCACACAATGGCCCTCCGTCATTACTTGATCTAATAGTTACGTCTTCCCCCGAGTTGGTGTGTGCACATGGTCAAATTAATGCCCCAGCCTTCTCGGCTCATGATCTGATCTATGGTTCGTTCAGGGTGCGCCCTCCGAAGCGTAGACATAAAACCGTTCTTTTGCGTAATTTTGCCGCTATTAACAGGGATGCTTTGCTGAGTGATGTGTGTGATGCGAACTGGGAATCCGTACTGTCCGCTACTGACGTAGACGCTAAATTAGGTGCTTTTAACAACATTATACTGAAATTATTTGAAAAACATGCTCCTCTACGTCCAGTTCGAGTCAAGCATCTGCCTGCACCTTGGCTAACCATGGAAATAAAAAACCTCATGGCACGTAGGGATAGAGCCAAAATTAGAATGCGTCATGACCCTTCCCCTGAAAATCATAACAAGTTCATTACCTTACGTAATCGTTGTAATAAAGTTTGCAGGGAAGCCAGGCGTGCGTATATGCACTCTGCAATTGAGAACTGCCCTCCTAACAAATTATGGAAATTTCTTAAAGCTAATGGTGTTGGCAGGGATCACTCCCACTGTCCTTCAAATTTAGATCTTAACTCTTTAAATAAACATTTTTGTGCAACGCCTGTTAGTCTTGACCCTCAATCAAAATTGTTTACCTTGACTCGATTGAATGCTCTTTCATTAAATTGTGCCCCTTTTGAACTTGGAGAGATTACTCCCGATGAGGTGATCAAATTAATAGGTACTATTAAATCTAAGGCTGTTGGAAATGATGAGATCGGCATTAGTATGTTGGATCCTATAAAGGAACACATTGCTCCTTTTCTAGCAAACGTTCTTAATTGCTCTCTTTCTTCTGGGGTCTTCCTGCAGCATGGAAAGATGCCCATGTAATCCCCCTTCCAAAAAAGCCTAATCCATCTTCTTTCGCTGATTACCGGCCTATCTCTATTCTACCTGTTCTTTCTAAAGTGTTGGAGCACTTTGTTCATCAGCGTTTAACTAACCACCTGCATCAGCATAGTCTTTTAAGCGACCACCAGTCGGGGTTTAGAGCTGGGCACAGCACTGTTTCGGCACTTGTCAAGGTCACCGATGATATTAGACAAAATATTGATAATAAAAAATTAACGCTCCTAGTTTTACTCGACTTCACAAGCGCATTTAATACGGTTGACTTTGATATTTTGCTTGGCATGCTGCGTGCAGTTAATCCTTCTCCATCGACTTTATCATGGTTTCATTCATATCTCTTCAATCGCCGCCAACTGGTCAAGATTGATGAAACTAGATCTGACTGGTGCCAACTTCTCTCGGGTGTTCCACAGGGAGGAGTACTTTCTCCTATTCTCTTCTCAATTTTCATTAATAGCGTAACCTCCTTGATCTCTTCATCACACCATCTTTATGCTGATGACCTGCAGGTTTATGCGGCTGCTTCGCTTGAGAATTTTAATGAGGCAGTTAACGTTATCAATAGCGACCTATCTGTTATTGCCAATTGGTCTAAGAACTTTGGTTTAAAGGTTAATCCAATCAAGTCACAATCGATAATTATTGGTAGTTCTTATTATACGTCTCGATTGCAAAATATAGTATGTCCCAATGTTGTATTTGATGGTAACATCATCCCATACTCCACTTCGGTCAAAAACTTGGGCATCATTTTTGATCAGACTCTGTCCTGGGCCCCACAAATCAACGAAGTTAGCCGCAAAATATTTGCTTCTCTACACTCTTTGAAACGGCTTCAAAACTTTCTCCCTGTTAACACCAAAGCTTTATTAGTACGTACCCTTCTGTTACCGCTCATAGATTATGGAGATATTGCATATCTGGACATTTCGGAAGAATTGATGAATAAGTTAGAACGAATACAGAATGTGTGTATCAGATATGTTTTCGGCTTGCGGAAATCGGACCACATCACTGAATATCGAAATCGACTAAATTTACTACCAGTGCGGCAGCGTAGGAGTCTCCATATCCTTAGTCTCCTTTTCCAAGTTCTTTTTTATCCTTCGGCACCTAACTACCTGCGGGAAAGATTCACGTTTCGCGTTATAGATGACCGACTACGGTCGAGCAACAATCCTTTTTTAAATATTCCTGTCCCCAACTCCTATTCCTACACTAAGTCCTTCAGTGTGCATGCAGCGCGTCTTTGGAACTCGCTCCCAGTGGATGTCAAAATGTCACAAACCCTTACAGTATTTAAATCGCGCGTTAGGAAGCACTTGATAAGCACTCCTGATATTTTGTAGTAGTAATGTTTTCGTATGTATTTATTTATATTTACTTGATCTTCATCAGATATTGTATACATTGCCTTTTAAAGTTTGTGTTGTTTAGATGAAATTCTAAACCACTTTTGTTTGTGTAGCAATTATTCTTCATAGTATCTTTGTATAATTCCATTCCTTTTATCTTTCAATAATCAGTGCCTACTATAATATCCCCAAATTTTAAATGTCAATATCCTTTCAGGTTTTCTATGGTTGACTGGAAGAAATCCCTAATGGGATAAGTCCGCCATTGTATGATAAAGTTTGTTCTTTTTCGAAATAATATTGTATTTGTATATTGTTATTGTACAATAAAGTTTTTATACTATACTATACTATACTCGCAAGGAATTCCCAACCCGCTTTCAGATTTATCTGTTGATCTAGAATCATGAAATTCGACAAGAAGCAATATCTCAAGTACAGGAAAAATTAAGAAAATTTACAATTTCAAATCTTATGTAGAATTTTAAAACCAAAACCCAATGTTTTATGCTAAATGTTTTTTATAACTTCTCATGATACGGAACTCTTGGTGGGCGACTCCAAATATTTACATATCACTCTGTTATGCCACCTGACCTCCATAATATGTTGTGGTATTGTGATACGTGATTTTTTTTGTTCATGCGTCGGTTGGTAATCGTCGGGTGCGCTCTGAAACAACCAACTTTTACAGGGAAGCCATCGCATGAATGCAGCACTAGCTAAATTGCATTGTTCGTTTTATTGCAAGTGCGGATGGCGGAGCTCGCGCCGGAATTATTTACTATGTAACAGCACATGCACTTTATTCTGTTGCCGATTTTTAGTATTAAAGCATTTTATTTTATTTACGACGATTTTGTTTATATCGTTTCTAAAAAGTCTTACATTTGCAAATGGTGCTAATGATTGTAAAAAATAAACTATGTAAACAATACATTTTATAGGCAGTGTCTCTCAGTGATCGAAATTAAGTGAGCTATTTAGGGTCAATTGGAACATTGATGTTTGCAATAATGTGCTAGAAAAACCCAGGATTTATTAATAATGATATGATTACTTGTATATAATGATACGTATACTATATGTGTATTAATCAGAAAACAAAAAAAAAACTAAATTTAATAGTACACAGTAGTAGACCATCGTACCAGTCCCTGTGTTCCCCAGTTCGATTAAGGATCAGGCAAATTCTGCACATTTGATGTACTAATTTCAAACAAACATCATATTCATATTATCATAGCTTACAAAGGTTTATAACAAAGCTCACAACAATAACAGAATTTTACAATCCCGGAAGCATAGATATTAATAATATAATCATCGTCAGCCTGTATCTACCTACTGCTGGATAAGCCTTCTATGCTTTCCATCAAATACTATCGTCCGCCTCCCGTATCCAGCCACTTCCAGCCGCTTTCTTAAGATCATCGGACCTTCTAGCATTCTGTGCTTCTAGTACGCTTCGTCGTCCTACGCGCGTCCTCCACACCTTACTCTAATTACCTTCCTCCCCCATCTGCCATCAGTTACTCGGCAGATGTAACCGGTCCATTGCCACTTCAGCTTACAAAGCTAATTTGGTTCTCCGTCGAATTTCTTCGTTCCGGATTCAATCCCTGCGGATCAATCGGATGCACCCCAGTGCAACTAAATAAAAGATCGTAGAAAGTATCATAATTGTAATACAGGTCATAATTTATATCTACGCCAAAAATTGAAATCCACTCAGCCGTTTACCACAGTTTACATCGCAGATACTTAATAGTTCCTTCGTAACCTACCTGCTTACTTTCGTACGAAGTAGGTACGGTACATTAGCAGGATTTTAAATAAATTTAAAAATATTTACTTGAAGATAATTTCTACTTATTCTCTGTCCTCACAAAACGTAATAACCATTATGTTATACATACAAAATGTACAGACACAAATTAGAATTGTCTTTTAATAATAAAACATCGTTCTATGTATAGGTATAATTACCTGAGTATATAATAAGAGAGACGACGCCCGAGGCACTCTCCGTCGTGGGCGATACATCGTTTATGCAAGGAGATAGGGCCTCGGTCCTTCCACATTAATAAATGGCAAGCAAGTGACCGCGCGCTCATTATAATTGAATCACGCAAGGGTTTCAGCTCGTTTCAGGCGAGACCGTGATCCTGATAAACGAGCTGCGAAATATCTATAATTTACAGCCGGACCATTTGATCATCTTTATATAGTTAGACAGTTATTTTAGACTAACTTTTCGCACCGGGGGCTTTGAGAGCTTACGTTTGTTTGTATTTTTTATCTATTCTCCACCTTCTGTATTACATCTTTCTTATGTACTTCTCCATTTCATTCAAACTCTAGCTAACTAGAGTAAAAGAAAACACATGAGAGGGAGAGAGAAAAAGAGAAGTACATACCAAAGATGTAACAGAATGCCAGAACCTATTTTGGCTCTTATTTGGTTTAAAATTGGTAGAAAGGTTTGCTTACGTCGTCTTTTTCTCTTCCTTTTTCCCCAATTTCCGTAAGCTAAGTTAGTTGAATTTCGTGTTTTTGATTCTCCTTTTCTGTTTTATTTTTCGTTACCACTTCTCCCCTTCTCAATCTCCCTCAAGTTTAGACATTTATTTCTTTCCGGAATATCTTCAAATTCAACATTTCAAAAATTTTAGTAATTAATAGTGAGTTTTCAAGTTCCTTGTCATCTATTCCCTCTCCCCTTCTGCTTATACAAATTATTTCTTTAACTTTCAGTGATTACGGTTTTAAAATATTTTTTCACCATAAATTTTTAATCCGTAAACAAACTTACAAAGACACACAAAGTTTACACAGTTGATGATAAAATTGGATAAAAGGCGAAATACATTGTATTTATTAAAGAGGATGCGTGCTATTTCAGATTATTTTTTCTCAAAAGCCAATTTTTAGACTTATCAGTTTATTAGTGAAAACCAATAGGATTACCTAACAAGAATTAGGTAAAGAGTAAAGCTGCTACTATTATCTAAAACGGAATGCAAGCTTTTCGCTAAATTCGAATTTCTTTTGTATCGTATTTAGGGACAATGGTGCTCCGATTGCAAGCTTGCTTTAGCCATTTTATTTTCAACCATTACGCTATTGTCGACGGCATCATTGTATCAATACAATGCGATGTAAGGAACGGAGCGTTTTGAAACTATTTGCTGAATCTGATAATACTAAACTTTTACTTATTTATTATAAGCGTATATATATTACAAGCACTTAAACCCTCTAAATGAGTCACTATCACTTTAGAGCCTTAGACGTCATCGTATGCGCTTGTGCATCCCGCCGATTCGGAAGATAGCTCTGAGGTAGCGCTCTCTTTCTTCGGAGCGTCATTTGTATATAATAATATGTTTTCGTATACGGACTTTATAAAAATAACGTTGAAATAGTGACACACATAATAGTATGATTTTTGTTACGAGTATATATTTTATCAATACAAGTCAAGACTATACCTTAGTATATAATACTTTATTTATTAAGTCTAAAAATATTTAATAACAAATCCATTATTACGTTTGTGCTAGATATACAAATGCATGTTTATATATTATCTAAAAATCCCAAACAGCTTATTGATGACCTGACTTAATCTCCATGAAATCATTTTCACCAAAAAGAATACCAGAAAGACAATTCCCCAACCCTCGATTAAGAAAAAGTACCCAGAGCATCAATCTTTTGCTACAGTAATATAAATTACATACATACGAGTATCATCACGCATGTCCCTCATAGGAAAAGGTAGAGACTATAGAACAGATGTAGATCCAAACTTATCTCTCTCGGTTTACATTCATCAATCTCTTCGCACATACTCGCTGGCCTTTGGTGCTTCTAATTTGCCCTTCAGACCACGTGCAAGCGATGGGCATTTCGTCCATTGGATAAAAAAAGACTGAGCGTACCCACCACTGACCGGTGCGCTGACTCGGTGCACACAATGGACAGGCAAGTGACAATAGAGCGTAGCACTCTCATGACCGCAGCCTTATCAACATATAGCCTGCGTATCTGGTCAACATCAACAACATGCATGTGCAACTATGGCGGTCCCTACCGATATTTCATATTTCTTGAAATAATACGGCAAATTGCATTTTTAAATAATGTTCCCATTTTTGTTAACTAGGTATTTAAAAATTCCATGAAATACTAAGAAGAAAGATTGAAAGTGATAATGAAAATAAGGAAATTAAATGGAGTTTACAATATAAACTTTTCATGAAACCTTTGGGCAGACGAAATTTGAATTAAGTTTGCGAATATTCTAGATGAAACTTTTAATAGAGTTTTTTGACGCCTACTTTATGGATATTTCGAAAGTTAGACTTGATTCCTTTAAGTCATTGCTGTTCCACCTTCTTTTTTTTTTAACCAAGTTTCTGTAGATATCAAGAAACTTCATCCTAGCCCCATCATACCTGCCTGATTTAATAAACTAAATATTTTTATGACAGCGATGGAAAACGCAAGTTATTTTTGTTAATTTATTTATTTGGCTTGCTAACAATTGTTTACACTAAGCTAATATATGTTCTTTTTTTTACAATAAGTATAAACATTACTTACATGCTAGCACCTTGCACTTGCTATAATTATTAGACATTGCAGAAGTTGTCTAAAACATGAAATTTTAATAAGACAGATTAGCTTAATGCATCAATATCAAAACATTCAATACCATTAATGAATAGGTTCACTACATTACCCAACCTGTGAAAAAATATTAAGCACAGAGCTAAATTTATAAGCTATATATGTACAATATCAAGTGTATAGAAAATCATGAACCATCTTAACATATTGTATAAACTATATCCGAAATAAAACATTATTATTATTATTATTTTACAGCTCGTCAATGAACCAAGTTATTATATGTTTCTACATAGTCGTTCTGTTACGTGGTAGACATTATTGATTTCCTGGCTATATATGTATACTCGTACAGTATGTAAGCAGCAGATAGGGACTTAGATTTATTCGGCACTGAACGTCGCGGGACGCACAGAAGTTATTTCCTGGTGTCACCTCCTACCCACGACAGCCAGATAGTACCTATAGTACCCACATATTATATACATATGAATTTTACAACAAATACAGATATAACGTCGGTTCTATCTAGGTGTTTTAGTTTCAAGGATGCCCGAAGTTGTGTTGTGTTCCAATATAATAATCGATTTGATTTGATGTTATAGTAATAAATTTAACATGTGTATTCTTTGTGACAATATTGAAAATTATTTTATTACCCGACTGCCGAAGAAATGAGGGTAAGGTTTGTCTTGAGTACCTATGTCTAATTCTTTGACACGCTTTACAGCCTAAACCGACCTATTTCAACATTATGGGGTAGCTCAATGTGCGAGTGTTTTGTTGACGTTACACTTTCTAGTGCAGACGTCCGAATACAAAACTGGCGCGTTCTTCCTAAAGCTTCTTGTAGTGATCGTTTGTGAGTTCTCCTCCGGTTGTTGATAACTTACATCCACAACAGTTAATAGGTTTTCAATATAAAACTAGGAATGCCGACTGGGCAAGATTTGCTTTACTTTTAGCTTCCCGAGCTAAAGATTTTGGCTGGCTTAGGGGAGGCTGCGTGCGAGCCTAATTTCATATTGTAAGCTTTTATATGGCTACGGTAACCGTTTTACATCAGTCGGGCCGCATGCTTATCTGCCACGCGACGTAGTGTAATAGTATAAAAACATAATATTGTACATATTATACAGCTAGCAATGAGAGCGCACGCTGTAGCTACTTTGCTATGAATTCAGCTTTGAAAATATGTTTACCATATCATGTTTGTTTCTCATGTTTCTCGGGATTGCGTCGATGAGTACCGATAAAACTTGTGTCTGAGATTAAGAGTTCTCTTGGATACGTCTCTGATTGGTGTACACTGAATTTAGTCCACCTGAATCCCTCAAAGACACAAGTTTGTGCGTTTACCGCAAAAAAGTCCCCATTTGTCGTATCTCCTATATTGGAAGGTACTCCCCTTACTATTAGCTCCATTGATATCTTGGGTATTGACATATCCGGTGATGTACAGTTCCGTGGTCACTTGGAGTGCAAGGCCAAATTGGCTTTAGGAAAATTGGCATCATCTCTAAAGCCAGAAGGTAAGTAAGTACTTGCTCCATTTACCGCATACAACGAAGAGCTGTTTGAATCGTCGGTGCCCCAATGATTTCTGATCGGCTGGAGTCTCTCTCTACAGGCAGAGATGTTGTATCTCTTTGCGTTCTATATAAATTATACCACGGAGAGTGCTCGGATGAGCTATTTGATCTGATAACTGCCGCTGAGTTCCACTATCGTACAACTCGCCAAAAATTAAAATTCCATTCACATCACCTTGATATTTGGCGATCTACTACAGTCGTTTTTTAAGACATTTTCTACCACGAATTGTGAAGTTGTGGAATCAACTTCCCTCAGCGGTATTCCCAAATAAGTACGACATGGGGGCCTTCAAGAACAGAGTCAATATTTGCCTTAAAAGGCTGGCAACGGATCGGCAACCCCTTGGTGTTCCTGATTTCTATGGGCGGTGGTAATTGCTTTCCATCAGTTGACCCACGTGCTCGCTTGCCATCATCTCAAAAATATCAAAATATCAAAATTTACGGCACTTTCATATCTCCTCGAGAACCAAAGACTTTATTTATATATGGATTTTATAGCTGACGCGCGACAATTTATTTCCTCGATTTAAAGGTCATTCCTATTAATCTCATCCAACGTCAATTTACGGACTAATCAAAAATCGCACGCACAGTAACATTTCAAATTTCGGCTGGGCTGTTATCTAATTTGTACATGAATGGCTGTACAGACCGTTGATTGAGTGGAGCAAACGTTATCCGTACCATTTCAAGGCAAGGGAGTCGCGTCATCATTTTTCCGATACTTCGTCCGGAAACTACGTAAAATTTAAATACCTTTAACGTTAACTTATATTTGTAACTAAATTATCTATTTAAATAAAAATTAATGTTGCTAAGCGCAAAACTCTAGAACGGCTCTAACAATTCTGCTAATATTTATTTTAATATTTTCGTTAAGGTATAAGGAAGGTTCTTATGGAGAGAAAATTAGGAGAAAAATAAAACTCCACTTTCTACGCGTGCGAAGCCGGGGCTGGAAGGTAGTTGAAAATATAAACAAATAAACAAATCTATAATCAAATGTACTAGCGGCCGCGTCGTCTTCGTCCGCGTGGACTTCATTAATAAACAATTAATCAATCTATGACTAAATTCTTAAACGATCCTTCTAAACTGGGAAATATGGAGCTAATAGTTTTAGATCCACCTGGTCTTTTAGACTCATCTACCCTCTTCTTGGCTTCTACTTCGAAAAACTCTTTATTGGCCCTCATTTTGTTCCAAATTTCATCTGAAAATTATAATCAAATTAGTACATTTAGAATTTTCAAATAAAACATTTTTACGTTTTACGATTTTATACTCCTTCAAAATAAATAAAATAATGGTCAGCAATTTCCTAAAATAGTTTACTTATTATTTTCTATATACTTTAATCACTTATTATTTTCAATATAATTTTCTATATTATATACTACTACTAGCTGGCCCGGCGAACTTACGTTGGTACGTTAATTTTTCCGATGAGTTATAAACTGTTCTATCTCTCAAATTGAATCAAACTGCACACACTGTGCAAATTTTTATTAAAATCGGTCCAATTGTTTAGGATTCCATTGCGGACAAAAAACCTGGCACGAAATTTTTATATATTAAGATTTTAAGAAACTGCTGATTATTTATTTTGAGGGAGACTAAGATCGCAAAACGTGAAAATGTTTTGACTTTTTGATAAGTTGTTAGAACCAGTTAGAGTAACTTGAAAAAATACATTGTTTACTACTAGTTTTTAATACAATGTTTCAAGAAGATGAAAGAAAAAAAACTGTCATATTGTGAGACAAAAAAGCACAGAGGATAATTTACTTCCTTAACTCTATATTCGATTTAAAAAAAACGGTTCTAGTCAGTAGTTTAAACGGCTTTAATCATGTCTAAGTAGAAATAATTTTACAGGCAATTAGATCTACACTATTTTGCGTGCTTCCGCCACCAATCAAATTGCCTGTAGATTTGACTTCCGCAAAATAACACCTGAATCAATTAACTAGAAATAATATAAGATGTCTGACATTTTAATTAGTCCATGCAACATTACATAATAGTCCTACTTACTATAATAAAATAGCCCTGTTTATTTTTATATGGTTTCTTTCCCACTAATGACTCAATACAACACCTTTACAATACCTTTTATATTTAAGCTTAAGCTTCGACTTTTTACATACAACTATGTTTGTACTCACACATAGGCGCAGTCACAATTTGACTTTCAGCCAAAACCCCAGACTCTTAGAATTGTCTCATGCTCTACTGGAGAGCTAATAACTACTGTTTAAAACACAATTATACAAATTCTGATATCCTATGGCAATAAGATACCACAAATGAGATTATGTGTTCTGTATACGATACGGACTATAAAGTGAATTCGCTATCATTAGGCTCGATTTACACCACTGCGGAATGGAATAGAATAAAATGGAAGCGTCAATTTCGCCCCATGATGCGAGAAGGCGCGCGAATTCGTTGCAATGCTCGAGTATTCTCGCGTATTCCATTGCTGTGACCAACCCGACCGATTGATTCCCGCAGACTCCACAGGCAGCGCCGACAGTGGCTAGGGGAATTCTCGAGAATGCGCGAGGATTCCCCGGAAGACACGGTACCTTTTTTGGCTCATATTTAAGTTTATATGTTATGCAATTGACATACAGTACAGTTATGCCGTGTACAATTTCGTTGCAAAAAGTCGCTTCCGTTCCATTCCGCGGCGGTGTAAATAGAGCCTTAGCCTATATTATATATTTATTAATAAATTACCTCTTAAATCAACACAACTTTTATGATTCCCACCAGCATCTTTTGGTAAAATGGATTTCGGTATATATTGTTCTAAGCTATTGGAACCAACTGTATGAACCTTCAGTAGATCTAAAGTTTCTAGCTTCATAATCGGCTTGATCATATTTAGCATCTTGTCTACAAAGTTTGGAGCGTTGATAAAATGAAACTCCTTTAAACGAATGAACATAGCTTCCTGAAATATTACAAATTAGTGTTAATGTAGCAAAATATATATGCTGTTTGTATAGTTAAGGCTCGCGCAGGCTTGTTAGCACGACCATAAATCATAGCAAGATATTTATTTTCTCGTTTTATTGTTACACGTTTAACCCTCGGTCAGTTTCAGAATAATTTGAGCCGCGATTAACCTCCGCGCGGGCCTTAGTACCAAATATAATACTAGCAACTGAAGATGAGAAGTTTATGGTTGTAGTCGGAATTTCGCTCGCCCCATCATGTGTTGCATTACATGTGATTTGAGCAGAGTATTTTTCTATTTATGCAGGGAATTTACGCTCACACTCTCACGTACTGTGCATTTTAACAGAGGGTTTTTTGAAAAAAACGTTTACTGGATACGCAGGAAAACTTATTCCTGCGCATAAGTGTTAAATGCACGTGGTGAGATGAACTTTTTCCCTAGATTAGTTGTTGTCGATTAATCATACGAGTAGATAGCAATTTTTAATCGAAATTATGTAATATTAACACTACCTACCTGTAGATAATAGAAGAATTCTTGTGCTACCTGAACGTCTATTCGAGTTACATGAGTTAATGTTACTTTTTCCATATTGACTATCACAACTACGCCCGGTACAGTGCCTTCTTCGTGCTGCCATAAGTCCATGATCATGACAAATGCTCTTAGAAATAACAATTTTTGTTAATAATACTCACAAAAAGAAAGAAATTTCACTCGATCTCTTTATTTTACACACGTATTTCTCTCTTCTTATAAGCCAGGTTCGTTAAGACCAAGCGTGAAGAAACACGTACATGGGTCGTCAGGGCGTGGACCGCCAGCGCTGCGCTAATCGCAGTGATGGCGGTCCTCACATTTTAGTCTTCACTTGTGCCCTCCGTCAGGCAAGTTGGAGACATTTTGACCGATCACATTTAAAAATATTGGGGTATAATCAACAAAGCCAACTTCACCTGCACGCGGTGCACCCTGCTGACTGACAAACGAAGGTCTGGCGAAAAGAGAGGTAGGGAGCATAATTGTAAGCTACCCGACTAGGGAATGTACCTCCACCTGATAGAATACCGCAGCCAAATAACAATTCCTTTGAGGGTTGTTGTGTTCCTGCGTGTGAATGAGGTCATCAGAAAAGAAGGAGACGCTGCGTTGGCAGCGGGGGTGGCGGCGCGCGAGCGATATTTTATGTTGCGTCAATATGACTACGGTAACCGCTTCACATCAGGCGGACCGTATGCTTGGCTGCCAACCGACGTAGTATAAAAAAAATCCACAAGTAAAACAGACAGTCCTGAGTTACTTTCCAAATTAACTTTCAGTACTCGTCAACTTAAGCTCAGACCGCGTCCTGTAAGCAAATGTACTCGTATCCTCTGAGACTACTAACTATAGATCTGACTCGCAGTTGTAGTAGTTTTAACAGTATACCATTTGATGTTGACCTGTTTTATACCAGCACTTCTTGTCTTAATTAGACGACAATTGATTTATGTGCATTTTGAGATGCTCTGATTTTGTTAATAATTAAGTAAGAAATTACTTTTATAAAATTTGTACTCATATGTGGAGTTTTTTTATTAGCACTAAGACAGTATATTGTAATTTAGCAATAATTATTATTCGATCTGTAAATGTTCCTAAAATAAATACATATCAATAATCAATAAAAATAAACTATCCCGAAGGTGTTCAAACACACAAAAAAAAATTACTCATAAAATCATATTGTTTGTATTAGTTATGCAATAAAGAATAATCATATAAAAATATGATCCTAACTCACAAAAAATATTATGTATTATCATATATTAAGAACGTATCAACACATACCTCACTACGTCACTGTATACGAATTTATTCGTATCTTCGTCTAATATTTGACAATAAACTACTCTGTTTCCTTTTGTCGTTGGAGTAGGTAATGGAGTGATTAACCTAAAATTAAAAATACATTATAGTTACACAATGATTAAACTTAACAATTTTAGGTTCATCATCATCATCCTGTATCTGCCCACTGCTGGATATAAACCTTCCCCAATGCTTTCCACCAAATACGATCCTCCGCCTCGGAAGCGGACTTCCGCAGCCACTTTCAACCATCTAGAAGAAGGGCGTCCAACGTTTCGTCGTCATACGTGCGGCCTCCACTCTAATACCTTCGTCCCCCATCTGCCATGTGCAATTTTAGGTTATTTTATTAATTTTAGCCAATAAAAGATCGTTTAAAAATATTTCACTTGTCTTCTATATAGCATTTAAGTCTCTAAATAGATATTATATATCATATTTTATTAAATGTTAAATGTAAGGTAGGTGGTACTGCATTTATAAACTGACCAATTATTTTTCAACTCAAAACGGGACATAAGTTTTTATACCCCAATTGGCAGATTAACAATGAAAATAAACACAACTTCTTAATTTAGAAAAAGTGTAACTTAATGCAATTAAGTATTCACTATTATTATATTCATATTAAGCAATTATAATTATTTTTAGTATGGCAAGTTGTCAAAAATAAAAATCTATCACCAGTTCATCAGCTTTATTAAAGCAAAGTTTCTCTGACAGTAATTATTAAATTACATGAAACAAATTTTCACGAGCTTCGTAATTTTCAATTTTCGGAAAACGCGGTTTCGGAAAACGGTACTAATTTGCGTCCCGGTGCTTTTTTGGGGACAACGGGACAGGTGACCGAGAAAATGGACAGTCCCGTTCAAAACGGGACGTATGGTCACTTTATACATTTATGACTCTTGACTGTACATTATGCATATATGTATTGTGATAATATAGAAAGTTCTCATAAAAAATAAATACCCACTTACCACGTATGAACAGCGATTTCCAAGGACTTGTTTATTTCTCTATTTGAATAGAAAGAGAACATTGTCCTCAGTGTGTAGTTGAGGTCAATTACCTGCTTTGTCATCTCAACGTTGCCTTCACAACAATGGTATGCCAAAATAATCTCCAAATCTGAATGAGAACAGCAAACAAAAAGCGAGGTTTAGCACACAACACGTTTAAATAAACTAAAAACAAGGACGGATTGGCTGAGAAAGGCAAATAATCTATATATTACACAAAACTTTGTAAGGCTTTTTATGAAAATGGCGCGGACGGAGGAGTATGAACTTTCGCACACTTATAGTTTATATTATATAGAGAAGAAGTGCTAATATTTTTTAAATTATGTATAAAAAATACATTAAATCAATTAGACTAGGTAATGCCCGCAAGTTCGTTAGCATGGGGTACCACACCAGTGCCCTGTTTATCAAAATTTACAAGCCTTGTATTACAAGCAATTTTCTTAAAAAAAATGTCATTATTACAAGCCATCGCAGCCTACAGACGCATGAAACAAAAGTTATCACTTACGCTTTACCGGCTCAGTAAAAACCTATTTTAGATATCTTGAAGAGCCCCTGATAAACTTCGCCAGGAAATCAGCAACACCAAGAGCTCGCCGATCCGTTACCAGCCTATACTCCTTCCTTTCTTTCTTTCTGGTGACCTCACTCACACGCAGGAACACAACAACAATCAAGGGAATGGTTTTTTGGCTGCGGTATTCTGTGAGGTGGCGGTACTTCTCCAGTTGAGCAGTTTAAAAAATGTCTAAAACTTGAAAGATCGCGGAAGAAGCCTTCTCTGGAACGCCACCACTTCAGTCTATATGTGAGGAAGACTAATCTACCGAAGGCAGGTGGTAGTACGACTGTAGAAAGTGATAGTGGCATCATACCAAACAACTCTTACGGAAATAAATCGTTGTACAATTGGTAAAACAAAAACATACAAAGGAAGCCAAAGTCACATACATAAAATCGTCATAATAAAACAGCCTCACTCATTGAGTTTTTTATTTGTATATGTATATCTTTATCTGTACTAAATAATTGAAAACGCTGAACCGATATTAATGAAATTATAATTTTATCATATTGAATATGGAAATACCGTGAATTACTAGTGAAAACTACGGGATACTTTGTATATATTAGACAGTTGAGGCAGATGGCCCTACTATTTTTTTATACCGATAAACTGATCCGAGGAAAACATCTAAAGGTTAGCTTCTCGAATTCAACGCGAGCGAATCCGCTGCCGGTAGGTAGGTACTCTAATATTATATGCGAAAATGTGTTTTTGTTTATCTTTGCATAAAAATATAGAAGAGTCATCGTCATTTTTTGCACAAAAAGAGAATGCTAGTACTGTAGGTAGTAATTAGACAAAAAAGAAAATACAAAGTACTCGTATAAGAATCTGATATATAAAAAAGTGTAATACGTGTGTAACTGCTAACAGGGGTCTAGAGGCAAATAAAGAACTTTCATTTGAATTCCTTTCATTGTGAGAACAAGAGAGTTACTTAAAATGACTTTCAATCGAAATCTCATACACATTATACGTCTATTACAAACACAAAACAACTTACCATTAATATATTTATGAGGAAGATGTGGTTGTGTCACTAACCATTGTCTAATGGCAATTATATCTTCAGGAACCATGTTGACTATTTTCCGGTACTCCTCTTCAACGGGAAATTGAGATATAGTCATGTTTTCGATGACAATGAAAGCAACTTGTTGATGTAAGAGGCGCCTGTCGGCGATTGAACACAACTGATTGAAAACGTCGCGGCACTGTGAATGTGCGTCTATGTGCACCCGGCCGACATTAGTTCAAGGTCAATAATACAGCCGATGCCCCTGATCGAGAATAAAAGTCTGCTATGGCATATTTTTTTGGATTCCGTCAAACAAATAAAGAAATTGCTTTAAGAAAATCCTGACTGTGATAGGTGATTAGGTGGCATCCAGCCACTCCCGCCCGTTCTCTTGAGGTAATCGGTTCATCAAGAGGGACCCAAAGCTTCATCACTACAAATGAGGTCTCTCACTCTAGGACTTTCTCCTCTCTCCATGATGCTCTACTGCTATCACTGACTCGGCAGATGTGGCCGGCACACTCACTTATTAATTTGTAAGTCTTGGGATGCCAATGCGATGAATACAGTGATGGCATTTAGCACTTTTCGCCACATTTGTCAAATTACGTGCTTATAAATTCTTGTTATCATATTTAATATTATAACAAGTAGCGGAGATTAAAAGAAAGTTCGTCGTTTTATTAATTACAACATGTTAATAAATCTTAAATAGTCAAATTAGTAAAACTTAAACACGTACGTACATACACCGCACTCACATCTTTTAAGAGAAAAATGTTTGAGTGCGGTGTGCGTAGTTAAATATTTTCTTTTCAGTGAAAAATTAACACATTTTGGTGTGTAAACGGCTCACCTCGAGCCAAAGCCAACCTCGCCTGCACGCGGTGCACCCTCCCGACTACGGCGCGTTAGGGTACAGCGTATTTGTAAGTTGCCCGACTAGGGAAGTACCTCCACTTCACAGAATACCAAATATAAATTCCCTTGAGAGTTGTTGTTATTGCTAGTGAGTGAGGTCAGCAGAAAGGAAGGAGTTGCTGCGGTGGCATCGGGGGTGGCGGCGGGCGAGTTATATTTATTGTTGGAAGCATTAATATGGCTACGGGAACCGCTTCACATCAGGCGGGCGGTATGCTTGTCTGCCACTAGACGTAAGTAGTATAAAAAAAATTGGTAGCCTGTAAATTCGGTTTACAGACAAGACTTTGGTGTAAGCGGTTCGTCAACATCTTTGAACCAAAGCCAACCTAACCTGCACGTGGTGCACCCTGCTGTCTGACAAACGGCGACCCACATACTCGTTTGCCCCCCTCTCACAAAAAAAACGATAATTTTACGTGATAACGTCATTAGAAAACATCGGCCGATGGAGTGTAAGAGAGATAGATGTGTCACAAGCTGACCGCATAGGCCGTGGCTCAAGGCTCGTGTCTCTCTCTCTATCGCTTGTTCCGCGCTCTCGCTTGCACGCTCGGCTCAGGCGGAACGTGATAATGAGTCATGCTTTTTCGTGCGTGCAGTCGGCGTTCATAGATTTATAAGACGTCAAAAACACGGTCCAATACACATAACAACTACTTTATTTGCAAAAAGGTAGATCGATACATAGGTACAGAGCAGAGCAAGCGACCTATTTAATTAACAGAGCTCGGTCCATTGTGCCAGTTTTTGAGAGGCAGCGCCAGCTCATTGCCAACTGACCGAGGGTCGCAGCCAGTGAACAATTTGTATTAACCACACGTTGACCAGCCAGTGCAGCTCTTCGGTACGTCCCAATTATACATCTACGAGTCTACAAAGTGACTGATAAAAACCGTATTTTTTAGAAGGAGCTGTATTCAATAAATAATTTACTGCATTGATATCAATATTAAAATCAATACCACGGTATTGGCAAAGTACTTCAAGCGCCGATATTACAATTATTGTACTTTGGCATGGGTAAAGTCACATAGGGAAAATAATAAATAACATTAAATAAATATTCCTGGAAGAATTACACACTGCCATCTAGTCACAAACTAAGCACAGCTTGTACTATGGGTACTAGATAACTGATATTATATGTATACCTTACATTTTTTTGTGAATACATATATATAATACGTAAAAAACCTAAGATTTGTGGGTAAAGTCCTAGATTTTCACACGTTGTGACTTGTGACATAATATTACTAGAATATTATGATAAAACAAATTAATGTAGCGTAATATTTTTTTATTCTACATTGGGTGGCAGACAAGCATACGGCCCGCCTAATGTAAAGCTGTTACCATCGCCATATTAACGCCCACGACATGAAATATCGATCGCGCACCGCCACTCCCGATGCCGACGCAGCAACTCTTTCCCTGTGTTTCTGCGGTTGTTATGTTCCTGCGAGTGAATGAGGTCACTAGAAAGGAAGGAGTGCCTGCGGTGACAGCGGGGATGGCGGCGCGCGAGCGATGTTTCATGTTGCGATCATTATTAATATGGCTTCGGTAACCGCTTCACATCAGGCAGGTCGTATAGTTATCTGCCACTGACGTAGTATAAAAAAGGTAATTTTTTTCATAGCCAGCCAAGACCTGTAAAACTTCAAACACTTCAGACAGTTAACCTCGACATGGACTTTGCCTCAAACAAGTGAGTGTGATTATTTTATTAGTTCAGTGGAAATCGTTTCACGGCACCTTAAATGCATGATGATTGGCTGGGCGTTAGCGATTTGACGTACGGATGAAAATTTATGTTGTTAAGTATATGTTAAGGCTAAACATAGACGTGAACAAAAACCTAGTTTTAGCGGGCTAAAGTAAGGTTTATTTTTGATAAGTTAGATAAAATGTTATCGTTGTAATCTATTCCTTGTGTCACTTTATCTTTTGCGGCGTTTCATTTTTAGGTGCGTTTCAACTAATGTACATATTAACGTGAACGAAACGGCTAAAAATATTTAAGCTATGATATATTATAATAGAAATACACAATTGACGGTTTATTGAGATTGTTAGATTAGGTTAGGTTAAGATAGTCTTTAATTGTGACAAGTTTCATCAAAATCGGTTGTGTGGTTTTGGAGCCTATCATTTCCAAGAATGACTTTTTGGCGTATATAAGCGATCCGCTCGCCCCACTCCATTAGAAGCAATCAAGGGGACAATTATGTAGATTGATATCTATTTATCAATACATACAACACACTTGATCCTGCCTGACTGATTCCAGTATGAAATAATGTATTGTATCTAATGACCATACAGCCGGGACCGACGGCGTATCTTACGGGAGGAGCTCGAGATAAATAAAACCATCCATGGACAGGCTACGATCGACGTTGCTTAACTTGCGTGTTCGATTAGACTGTCATAGAATTTCAGTCAAAACAACAGCTAAGTATACTTGTTTATTTTTCTATGGCAAAATTTGAAGGTCAAGCAATTTTATATTAGGGTCATGAATTCTAAAAACATGTTTTCGTCCTTGCCCGAGTTTCCAGAACACCGGTACACCGTGTAAACACATTATGAACTCGTGAGCGACTCGACTCGTCGATGGCTCAGTGAGCCACGCTCACGGTCTGTCAAGCATTATCAAAGGACGCGACCCTAGCCCCCGTGATCAGGTACATCTAATAAGTATATCGACGTGGCTAACAACTAGGCACGAATATTTTACTTTAAAAAGAGATCAACGGCAGTTACTGTAATGATAACTTTTCTTTCACTTTGGTGTATAAGTGGTTCATCACCATCTTACGCACTTAGTTATGCAATAAAGAGTTTTGACTTTGACCAAACCCCGGCCACTCCATACAAAAATGGCGCTTTTGCATGTAGTAACCAAATGACGTCTGTACACGTGCCTATGTTTGAGTGACGTTCTCTAGGGCTGACATTATTCAATTATTAGTCGGACATGTAAGGGGGTGTAAGAGGTTCATCAACATCTTTGAACCAAAGTCAATCTTACCTACACGGGGTACACCCTGCTGACTGACAGACGAGGCTCTGACGAAAAGAGAGGTAGGACGTAGCGTATTTTTGAAGCAGCTCGACTGACGAAGTACCACTACCTCACAGAATACCGCAGTCAAATAACAATTTCCTTGAAGGTTGTTGTGTTCCTGCGAGTGAGTGAGGTCACCAGAGAGGATGGAGTTGCTGCGTTGGCAGCGAGGTTGGCAGCGCGCGAGCGATATTTAATGTTGCGACCGTTAATATGGTTACGGTAACCGCTTCACATCAGGTGGGCGTAGTGAAGAAAAAAAAACATAGTAAATACACTACACTGACTTCAGCCAATATTTACAAAACGCCTTGTATAATTGCCATTGCTTACCCAAAATTTTATATTTTCTAATCACCACTAAATCAAACGTTCGCCTTCCGAACACCGGTTCATTGTAATGATCAAACCATTTCATTCTCACTAATTGTAGCTTTTCACTATTCATATAAATGCATGCGTAATGATTTGATTCATTTTCATATTCACATGGAACAAACGTAATTTAAAACTAATACCACACATGACATCACGCACAATAAACATTGAAATGTAAATAAGAAAATTGTAAACATTAACAATAAACCACCATAACTCAAGTGACAGCAATGTCAATTCCGCGTCTGCGCGTTCACTTGCTCTTTGAGACATATAAATCTAATGCTATCCTTTTCTCATCTCGTATTAATTGTATCTCGTATCCTACTTTGACAGACGTGAATTAGTTATGATGAAACTATGGCTGCCGCATGCTTTTTAGGTAATTTATAAAAAATCTGTATTTTATTTCATCCAAAGGGATCGAATAAATTTCTTTTTTTTGACTTTCCATGTGTTAAGACATCCATCCACTGCACAAGTAACTCCCATCTTTTAAACTGAATGGAGAATAAAATACGAGCGACGTCAATTTGTAGGACGTTGCATCCATTGCGAACGGTTCCAAATCGGTCTCATAGGGGAGGTGAGGTCGACTAGTGAGAGCGGCAGAGAGTGTCCATACTGTACGTTAGTACTATTACTTATACTGTGCTTTGACTTTGATCTTTGAACCAAAGCCAACCTCACCTGCACGTGGTGAACCCTGGTGACTGACAAACAAGAGGTAGGGCATAGCGTCTTTTTTAAGCTGCCCAACTGGGGAAGTACCTCCACCTCACAGAATACGGCAGCCAAATAATAATCCCTTGGGGTTGTTATGTTCCTGCGAGTGAGTGAGGTCACCAGAAAGAAAGAAAGGACGAAGAATAGCCTGGCAACCGATCGGCGACCGATTGGTGTTGCTGATATCCATGGGCGTTGGTAATTGCTTACCATCAGGAGACTCACATGCTCGTTTGTAGGATGCAAACGAGCATGTGGTCATATAAAAAAAAACCTTTATTTGTAACTAATTTCCGCCCTCGGCTGCGCCCCGCAGGTACACAGTACAAGGGTAAAAAGTATTATATGTGTTAATCCACACCATAATCTACATGTAGGCAAAATTATATATTAGTAGTGTATGATAGGATAGGATGAGATGATGTCCGCATGAGACGATGTTATATATCTTCGTGAAGTATTCCACACTTTTCTTGCTTCAAGATAATAAGTGTCCATCATACTAAACAACTTTTTCTAGACGAAGAAAGGGCCATTTCCATATCGCTTACTAGCTTACGAACGCGTGAATGTCAATATCGTGTCTACCCTCGGGAACAGCCCAGTTTTTCAGGATCAAGTATCCTATTTTGTTATTCTGGACTTCTAATATGATATGTACAAAACATGGCAATGGTTAGTAGTGAAGGCGTGAATGCGGAACAAAGTCATTGTCTATTCCGCAACAAACTCATTGTGTATTTCACGCCTTCACTACTAAACATTGCCATGTTTTTAAGGATTAAGAATAACTTTTAAGGATTAAGAACAGTTGAACTGATCCCTTCGTCCACGTGGTCAAAAAGTTTGACTATCCAACCTAATTTGTCCAACAGGAATCATTTTTCCAGATGATCCAACTTCTCGCATAATATTGTCATACAGTCAAGCATAAAATTAACTATATTATAAAACAGAAAGTCCAAGTTCAAATTCTTTCCTTCGTTAATTTGAACCTATTTTGTACTCTTCAAAATTACACATTATTTTGGGCATTGCCCGTCGCCGCGTTGCCAGCACTTCTATACAATCCTCTGAGATTAATGTAAGGATCAATTCGAAATAGGTAAACTGAACATGGTAACCAGGATCAGACGCTGCAGCATTATTAGGAATCATAAGGAGACCAAATTCCTAACCAACTGTTATTATGTAATACGTTAACAGAGTTATAGCGTTTGCACTCATGTAATCATCACAATGAACAGGGCTTTTACGATTCCGTAGTCAAAAAGGAACCATAATAGTTTCGCCATTTCTGTCTGTCTGTCCGTCCGGGGCTTAGCTCAGAGACTATCAGGTACTAGAAAGCTCAAATTTGGTATGAGGTATACGCCGACAAAATGGAAATCAGGAAAAATAAAATAAGGGTACCTCCTCTACACGTAATGTGGGATGGTTTTTTTCCTTGGCTATCCTATGGTGTTCGATATCGTTGGAAATCTTTCATAAATGTTGCTAGGGGTGTGAACACAATTTTACGATTTAAGGCTCCGTTTAAGGCATTCTATTTTAAAGCGCAAATTTTTGTTCCAAACTGTAACCGCTTTAAACCAGGCAGGCCGTATGCTTTTATGACGTTGTAAAAAAAATATAATGGTACGGATAAACTTAATAGAACTCTCTGCGTTGAGATATAAGTACTAACAATCCTAATGCTCTCAGCATATTTAATGATAAGGTAAGAGGCATATAAGTAAGTTACTAAAATGTTCAACGCGTTTGCGACGTTCGCAACGGATTAAGGTTCAAATCATACTGGGGTATCGTCAACCTTTATTCATCCCACTGCTGAAATACGGGTCTCCCCTCAAACGAAGGGATTTAGAGCATAGTCCACCACGCTGCTCAACTGCGGCGGAGGCCAGTGTTTTCAAGCCGCCTAAATAAAGGTCACTCACTTGGATCAACGACTGTCATCTAATGACAAAACAGCCGGGACCGACGGCTTACCTTACGGGAAGAGCTCGAGATAAATAAACTCATCCATGGACAGGCTATAATCGACGTTGCTTAACTTGCGTGTTCGATTAGACTGACACGGACAACGACGCCACCGAGCTCCTCATACTGTGGCATAGGAAGCCGCAATTATCGTGTCCAATGCGATCGAAGTAATAATATTTTCAAACTTTCACGAGAACTCAACACTTATTCCTATAGGTAGGTGGGCACCTTATTAATTATTACACAGTAGGTTAGCGATATCAAGTAGACTATGACAGTTAGTGTACCTCGTGTAAGGTCAGATAGCATGTTATGTATTCAACGCAATTGTGTTATAAATCCATAAATGACGAGCTCGGTGGCCGAATGGCTAGCAAAGGCCACTTTGACTCCGAGGTCGCGGGTTCGATTCCCGCACAAGGGTGTTTTCTATGTATTATAAGTATGTACATATTTACAAAAATAAAAAAATATAAGTACATTAAATTTATCAGTTGTCTAATACCCATAACACAAGCATTGCGCTTAGTTTGGGACTAGATGGCGACGAGTAAATTATCCAGAAATATTTATTTATTTATAAATATGGCTTACCCTTCTATTTTTTGTTTTTGAGGGAAAACGATTCTGAGACCCTACCGCCGAAGCTGAAGCCGATTATCATCAAATATTTCAATTACGAAAATCAAACTTCAGCCAAACCACGGCCACTCCATACAAAAATGGCGTTTTTGCATGTAGTAACCAAATGACGTCTGTACACGTGCCTATGTTTGAGTGACGTTCTCTAGGGCTGACATTATACAATTATTAGTCGGACATGTAAGGGTGTGTAAGTGGTTCATCAACATCTTTGAACCAAAGTAAATCTCACCTGCACGGGGTACACCCTGCTGACTGACAGACGAGGCTCTGACGAAAAGAGAGGTAGGACATAGCGTATTTTTTAAGCAGCTCGACTGACGAAGTACCAACACCTCACAGAATACCGCAGTCAAATAACAATTTCCTTGAGGGTTGTTGTGTTCCTGCGAGTGAGTGAGGTCACAGAGAGGATGGAGTTGCTGCGTTGGCAGCGCGCGATCGATATTTAATGTTGCGACCGTTAATATGGTTACGGTAACCGCTTCACATCAGGTGGGTGTAGTGAAGAAAAAAACATAGTAAATACACTGACTTCAGCCAATATTTACAAAACGCCTTGTATAATTGCCATTGCTAACTTACCCACAATTTTATATTTTCTAATCACCACTAAATCAATCGTTCGCCTTCCGAACACCGGTTCATTGTAATGATCAAACCATTTCATTCTCATTAATTTTAGCTTTTTACTATTCATATAAATGCATGCGCAATGATTTGACTTATTTTCATATTCACATGGAACAAACGTAATTTAAAACTAATACCACACATGACATCACGCACAATAAACATTGAAATTATAATAAGAATAAGAAAATTGTAAACATTAACAATAAACCACCATAACTCAAGTGACAGCAATGTCAATTCCGCGTCTGCGCAAAAATATAAAATATGTCTCAAAGAGCAAGTGAGTCTCAAAGAGACTCACTTGCTCTTTGAGACATATTTTATATCATGCTATCCGTTTCTCATCTCGTATTAATTGTATCTTGTATCCTACTTTGACAGACATGAATTAGTTATGATAAAACTATGGCTGCCGCATGCTTTTTAGGTAATTTATAAAAAAATCAGTACTTTATTTCATCCAAAGGGATCGAATAAATTTATTTTTTTGACTTTCCATGTGTTGAGACATCCATCCACTGCACAAGTAACTCCCATCTTTTAAACTGAATGAAGAATAAAATACGAGCGACGTCAATTTGTAGGACGTTGCATCCATTGCGAACGGTTCCAAATCGGTTCCATAGGGGAGGTGAGGTCGACTAGTGAGAGCGGCAGAGAGTGTCCATACTGTACGTTAGTACTATAACTTATACTGTGCTTCAGCTTAGATTTATGGTACCTGTGCTAAACTTAGCTGGTAAAAACTGTGGAGGTCTACCAAATAAGTTGAAGATGTTTGGAAATTACTTGATTGATACCTATTTTTCGAACCAAAATTGTCGATGGTTATCGGCATCAGTTTCGGCGGTAGGGCTCCTGGCCTGCGAGATCTATGAATATTGCTATCCTTATCTCGGCGCTTTAATATACTTGCTATCTCTCTCCCTCGCCGAATACGTAATCGGCGTAATGGCGCCATTGTTTCTTGCAAAAATACGAAAATAACTAAAAATACGCGTTAACATAAATATTATTGAATAGTTTTATATATGACTCCTTGGGCTTTATTTACTTTATCAATATAAATTGTGCATTTTCGTACTCGTAATACAGAAGACAGAATTTTTGCCTATTTCAATCAATTGTCACAAACGTCAATTTAGCTTGCTTGTGCGAACTAATTGCTAGATAAGACAATGACACCACTTTTCGGGTGTACGTTTTTGGCGCTTGTGGCATATCCACTGTTGTCAACTCTACTGATTGACTAAGGATGCTCTGACAAAAGAGAGCTGCCCCCCTAGCCAAGTGTAATTCGTAGCGTAACGAACGTTAGATAGATCACGTGACATACACTTGGCTAGGGGGGCTGGACTGGAAAGATATCGGGAATGCACGTACGAAGTCGCAAACGCAAGCAATGCACTATAATTTAAAAATGCTATCTATCTCCTTAAGTATTTTTTACAAGTGAAATCTGTGACTCACGAAAATGAGAGTTATAAAGTCGAATATGTTTTAATGAATCATCAATCATTTCATTACTAATGAAAAATCTAATATACTTAAAAGATTTAATTTAGGTTTACAAACGTTACACACTTTCGCAAATGTACAATAAGGGAACCCGCCGTTTACGGTTTCGCATCTTCTAAGGTCTGTCATGTAATCAGAGAACATTGCGTAAAAACCATTTATCAAAAAATCGTCTGACCGATTAATGCAATATGTAGGTATGAGTACATATATAACGAAACCAGTCTAAAACGTTAATTTTTAAATAATGTTACAAAATAAAACATAGCAACATCTATCGACCAGACGCATGACGTGGATGCAGTAGTTTCTGGAGCCTGCTTTGCCAACGCTTGCGCTGTGTTTCGCTGCAAGGCCGTGGGGGTACTGGTTCGTCGGGAAATGATGGCGGAAAGGCCACGCTGGGAAATAAAATCATTTTTTGGGTTCATAAGATCTAAAGTTAATTACAGTACCTAGTCCGCTAAGTACATTTACGTCTCAAATAATAAATTTATTTGCAGCATTAAGTGAAAAACAAGCACCCCTCCTGATTTGAGACGATTACCGTAGCTTTTAGACTAAAGTTTCAGACTGTTGCAGGAAGTATCGCTCGTATGCAGTGCTGCGAAGCATATGCTCAAGAACTCCCTATAAGCCTTCTTCGTCTCAGTCGGACTAATAGGCGAGGGTGCTAAATAATCAGGAATACCAGTGCCGTCATGGATTTTTGTTTCTTGTCAAGAAGAGTAACGTGGAATACTTTACTGTCTCGAAATTCCCAAGTACTAGTTCTTTTTACAAAGTGACTAAACCACGGACACGCTAGAGGCCAAATAAAGAAATGCCGTATTTTTATTTAGAAAAATATTTATTTTAGTCGTATTTTAAAACATAATTTAATATAAAATACGACTAAAATAAACGTTTTACTTCTTTATTTAAACCACAAAATACAGCATATAACACACTTGGACAGATAGACTTTCAGAACTTAGGGAGCCTGCACACCGTCACTCATATTCGAATACAATGCGTTGAAGATGCAACAGTAAATATACATGCGCCCTTATTTTTTCACACACAAAGTACATCCAAAACACTTCACAATGATATAGCATTCATTAGTAAAGACAATGTGCTTGAACTTAAAAGGACCACTAAGTACACCTTACAGCTTTTAGTTGTCCAAAAATCGGTCGAGCCATTTCGGAGGAATGCGACCACAAACACCATTATATGCATAGGTTTTCTGACTCTCAGCCAATGATGTTATATTTCTATGGATATGGCATACCCTTATTAAATTGCGTCAGAAAACGGTTCCTGGGGAGGTCAAGACATAGACTATCGCCAGCCTTATCATATCAGCGGTAAAACATACTTGCTATCTCTTTTCCTCGCCGAGTGAAAATGGCGACAATTTTTCTTGCAAAAATATGAAAAAGTATGTGTTAAAATCAGATATGTTACTTTCGAGTGATATGTTGGGCTTTAATTGTTTTTTCAACATGAATAATGCATTTTCCAAATACAGAAGACGGCATTTTTACCAATTTTAAACAATCGTGAGATAAGACAATCTGCTAACGTGTCGAGTGTTCGTTTTTGACGATTGGCATATCTATAGAAATATAATATCATTGCTCCCAGCCAAGTAATATGTCCATATGCACGCTTGGATTAGCTGGAAGAAAGTTCACCATTCCTAAAGTTTACCTTCTATTTGTACATGTATTTGTAATCAGCTTATTATAAATACTGCTCATTAAATACTATTATTACTGGCCGTGTGGTTTCCGGCAGACTACGATATCCACGGAAAGACAGAGTGATTCTAATTACTCTGTCTTTCCGTGGATATCGTACAAGGCGACTAAGGGAAATACATTATAAAACATCGATCAGGCTTCCCCAACCCGTCTGGCCAGCGTGGGGAGTGTAGGTCAAATCCTCCTTCTGTATGGAACGGACGAGAGAGAGTCCTGCTCCTATAGTGAAGACTAAAATGACCTGATGATGATGATGAAATACTATTAAATAATAACTTACTGCTTCGTTTCCTTCCTTGGTATAGCTATATCTGGATAGAGTTTTTGGGCAGCCAATTGACTCTTTCTCGTGCACGATGCTGTACTCTTGGAACTATACCCACTTGTTGAAGACCTAATAATGTTATAATGAAGATTATTTAGTTGTCCTAAATTCGGTATTCCTTACTTAACAAGCTATTCTTAATTAGGTATTTTTATAAATTAAACAAACATACGGCCCGCCTGATGTCAAGCGCTTACTACTTAACTTAAGCTTATCGACGCTTACAATGCAAACGAAAATGTCACCTGGTGGAAAGCAATAACCACCGCCCATGGAGATCAGGAACACCAAAACAGCATATTTCGTACTTTTTTAGGGTTCCGTACCTCAAAAGGAAAAACGGAACCCTTATAAGATCACTTTGTTGTCCGTCTGTCTGTCTGTCTGTCTGTCTGTCTGTCAAGAATTTCTATGTCGAGAATGCGTGGAGGTATCAAGCTGAAATTTGAACTGTATACTCAGGTCTACGGTCCCATGAAGTTGTAAAAAAATCAAACTGCTAAGTTTACGCAGAAAAAAGTTACGGCCGTTTATTCAGCAAAAAACGCATATTTCGACACACTCAAGGGAATCAAAACCTATAGGGTACTTCCCGTTGACCTAGAACTATGAAATTTGGCAAGTAACATCGTTATAGACTACAAGTACAGGAATAAATCTCAAAACTGTACATTTGTAAATATATCTTAAAAAATAGGGGGTCTATATTTTTTATAGGGTGTCGAAATTTCAAATTGAAACTACTAATTCAAATGGGGTATCATATGAAAGGGCTTGATGTACACATTGCAAAATATATTTTATTTATTTTTTTCGACGCATTAAAAATATCAAATTTAATAATGATATTACGTACCTACGGAACCCTCGGTGGGCGAGTCCGACTCGCACTTGTCCGGTTTTTTTTTAATCTGAAGTCTATTCGACGTCATGCCCCAGGTAGAAAGCATGACACCAGTTTTTGCACAGCTCGAACTACGCTTAAACGTTTAGACTGATGTTTTATTCTAATGTGGCACCGATTGTACTAACATGGACGATTTGGACTTCTCGCCAGCCGTGGGTAAAGGCCTTAACATTGTGTCAAAGGCTGACCTCGGCATGCCTATGATACCTAAAACTATTCCTAGTTCAACCAGGTCCTCTTCTGATCCCGCGACTGCTTGAAACATGTAATGTAGCCGAGGCGACATCCTGCCAATACAATGATATTAGATAATAGAATTTATAGATTGACGATTGTCAAAATTACTTAACGGTCTTCTGCCCGCGGTCTTACCTCCTTCATTTGTAAGGAGATTACGGGTACTCTTGCTTAAATCGTGGCATTCAGCGCGACACTCGGTTGCCCAAGAACAAAGGCTCTACCAGCACACCCTGATTTCTGTGAGAGGCGCCGGTGCTGTCTGTACGCACTTCCGGTATCTCCGTTACCTGTAGGTATGTACCGGTACCTCACGTGCGGACGGCTAGTGTTTTTTTTTTATACTATTTCGAGTGGCAGACAAGCATACTGATGTGAAGTGGTTACCGTAGCCATATTAACGCTCGCAACATGAACTATCACTCGCACGCTGTCGACTCCGCTGTCGCAACTTGTTGCTTCTTCTGGTGACCACTCAATCGCAGGAACATATCAACCCTTGAAAGAATTGTTATTTGGCTGCGGTATTCTGTGATGTGGATGTACTACCCCAGTCGGGCAGCTTACAAATACGCTGAGCGCTGGGTGTGCTGTGGGTTTGGATATGGATGTGCGCGTGTCTCTAGCTGTGTGTGTATCGTGGTGAGCGACATATACCTCAACAATTATTATTACGTATGACACCCACCAACGACGCCACAGAGCGGGCTTCCTGATTTTCTCGACATCCTGATCCAACTAATGTGTAGAACCAGTTGGCTCTACCTTATATTTTATATTAGCGAGGTTTGTCCACGATAAATCCCGAAACTACTTATCCTGTTTTAATGAAATTTGGCAGATGGTTGGTGGATGGTAACTTGGTCCAACTTGAAAGATAATTTTTATCTAACTCATTCTGTAAGCTAACCTCTAAGACGACCGCTAGTAATATTCTACTTCTGTAACTATAAAAGGCAACTGTTACTGACTGATTTATCACCGCACAGCTCAAACCACCACCGGAGGGATCGAGTTGATTTAGGGTGTATATCGATTTCGTCCAAAAATCTTAGGAAAAATACTAACTGCTGACATTTGACAACTCCTAAACCCATCATACGATAATCAATCTCTCGATGGCAAAACACTTCATTCATGAGAGGTGAACGAGTGTTGAGTTTTTTGTCGTGGCGGACGCAATGGCCGAGCAACACAGCGCGCTCTTCTTTCGCCATTTTCGATATGTATCCAGTCTTCAAGGTGTGCTCTACTGAATTGAATATCTCCGACTTGAACAAACGGTTCAACTCTAATTCTGAAAGTTATACGTGAATGGAGATACTTAAGGAAAAAAAATACTTACTGGCTGGTGCAACATCGTCCGCGTGAAATTTTGTGCACTTTTTGTCGCTTCTCAGTATTACCAATGACATAGCATTGATGATCCAAGTGATTCAACTTTGTATTTCTAGTACCATTTAAGAAAGGTCAAGAAAATACGCGTGATATGTGATGGAACTAGCGATACAATGAATTCCTAAGAGATTACAGTATTTAAAAATATATATATACTAAATTGGGTGGATAACAACCATACGGCACGCCTGATATGAAGTAGTATCGTAGACATATAAACACACTCGCAACATGGTATATAGCTCGCGCTGTCCGCCCTGTTCCCAACGCAGCAACTTCTTGGTGACCTCACTCACTCGCAGGAACACAACAACCATAATGGAAATTGTAATTTGACTGCGGTATTGTGTAAAGTGGTGTTCTTGCAAATACGCTGTACTTCTTCTTCTTCGTTACGCTCTTGACAGAGCGGTCGTGGTCGTCATGAGTGAGGATTCGGGGTTGTAGTTATTCGCCTCACAATATCCCGCCATCTCGTCCGATTTGAGGCACTTCTGGTGCACTCATGCAGTGGGCCGCCCACGGCAGATTTTATCTGGTCGGTCCACCGCATGGGAAATCTGCCGCGGGGTCTTGTACCCTCGACTCTACCCTGAACCACCAGGCGTTCGATGGAGTCACCTTCGCGTCTTGAGTCGTGGCCGAAGAATTTTAGTATACGCGATTGTACTAGAGCAGATAGTCGCTGTACACTGTGTCTGTTTTACCAGAGCCTCTTTCGCTTATCGGCAGGGTGCACCACGTGCAGGCAAGGTTGGCCTTGAGTCTAGAAATGATGGGCCCCAGATTGGCTAGCAATGGCTCTGGCGAAAGAGAAGTAGGGCATATATGTGTCAAGAAGTACCTCCACCTTAAAGAATACCACAGCCTAATAACAATGACATTGAGGATTTTTGTGTCTATACGAGTGAATGAAGCTACAAGCAAAATGATGCTATTTTCGCAGCAAGGTTGCCTGCGCGTATACTCCTTGTGTACTCGCGCTCAAATATAATTAGAGTATAAAATGTCAGAACTACCTATTTGATTAAACGACTTTCGTCCTATAGCCAGCCAAACTATTTGGACGCACACATGAAACAACGTCTCACAAAGTCGTGCATCTTTATCTGATAATGATCGCCTTTTTTTCTGAGGTCCCATATGGTGATATTTTTTTGTGTCACTGCCACCTATACAAAACAAAAACAAGAATATAATAGGGTAGTAATAAACCGAACCAATACAAATTACAATACTTGCCGACTTGACTTGGGGTGTAAGTTAATCAACATCTTTGAACCAAAGCCAACTTCACCTGCACGCGGTGCACCCTGCTGACTGACATACGAAGCTCTGGCGAAAAGAGAGGTAGGGAGCGTAATTGTAAGCTACCCGACTGAGGAATGTAACTCACCTCACAGAATACCGCAGCCAAATAACGGTTCCCTTGAGGGCTGTTGTGTTCCTGCGAGTGAGTGAGGTCACTCGCAGGCGCGCGAGCGATATTTTATGTTGCGAGCGTTAATATGGCTATGTTAACCGCTTCACATCAGGCGGGCCGTATGCTTGTCTGCCACCCGACGTAAAATAAAAAAAAATAAAAAGACTTGTAAATTAACTTGCAACTAAAAATGATTAAATCATACCAAACCTAACCTAACCTAGTATTCCGGTCGTTCACTTAGTATTTTTTTGTCGCACATATTTATATTTTCCAATAGAATATTGTTAATATACCTTATCTCCGTCAAACGGATTAGATACAAAGTAAAATCATTACGGATTAACCCATACTCATCCCACCGCTGGGATACGGGTCACCCCTTGTCATCAATCATACCAAACCTAACTTAGTATTCCAGTCGGTCACTTAGTAATTTTTTGTCGCACATATTATTATTTTCCAATAGAGTATGGTTAATTTACCTTATCTCCATAAAACGGATTAGATACAAAGTAAAATTATTAGGCATTAACCCATCCCACCGCTGGGATACAGGTCACCCCTCAACCGAAGTGGTATAGAGCATATTTCACCACGCAGCTCAACTACGGTTTGCCGTAGAAACTGTAATCTATATCTATAAAAAGAAACGATTACGAAGGTCTATCAACGCACAGCTCAAGCCACACTGGACAGAACGGGTTGAAATTGGGTATACAGTTGGTATTATGGGATAAGTATCCGGTAAGAAAGGGTTTACGCGTACGAAGTCGCGGGCGCTAGTTTACATAGAACAATTGCATAGTTGTAAGGGTCGATATTAAGTAATATGATTTAATTACTTCTAATATAAGAAAAACTGTGAAATTTCCTGAAATAATAATTTTTAAATGTTTTTAATAAAATTGTAAAGTGTGGTGTGGTGAAATAATAATTTTTAAATGTTTTTAATAAAATTGTAAAAATTCAGATAATCTTTACGCTGTTCATGAGTGGTCGTCGCGATAGAGAGAGGGAATGCGCGTGTGGACATTTGACAGAATGCTTAGTGTGACTTTTTTGTTCGCGTTCTATCATGTCAACGTAAACAAACCGAAAACTCTCATGTTGTGAATTTATAAGACACGTGTCATATCAAAATTATGTGGCTTACTTGCTCACATTTTGAAGTGATGAACCCGGCTAATTTGGATAATAATATGTAACACACGTCTGGTAAGTTCACAATATAAAACTTTTACTCAATTTGGTCGGCCTCTAAACGTTAACACATTCGAATGTGGCCAAAAAAAATCGCACTAAGCACTCTGATGAAGGTTTCCGATTGAAATCGAAACTAGTCTGTTTTCCAACAGCAATACGTGAGGGAACCATTTAATTTAATTAATTAATTAATTTACTATGATTTTTCACGTAAGTTTTAATTATATTCATCTTTACACTATTTATTTAACAGTCTTTTCGATTTATACAATAATATACGCTGAAAGTCTCGATACAATCTGTAGTTGCAAGTATTAAGATCCTCACTACCAGTTACCAGTTAGTTTGTATAATTACCAATAAGCATCGTGGAATATTCCTTAGCAACCAGAAGACGTAAATCTGCCAAATTATCACGAAATTCATTTTCAAGTATTTCGCAATCCGGAGTTCGTATCTTTGTTTCCAATTCTATTATACGGTTTGCCATTTCATCTGCCACCTGAAATTACTTACTCCAAACTTTATCATACTCCATTACAAAGTAATTCAAACTATTTTGGGGTGGGTGTAAAAGGCTCACCATGACGTTTGAGCCAACTTTGCTGACTTACAATCGAGACTCTGGCAAAAGCTGTTGGGCACAAAGTATTCGTAACTGCCAACATACTTGGTCTATTGGCGAAGTACTTCCATCTCAGAAAATATCACAGCAAAATAACAATAGTCTTGAAGGATGCTGTGTTCCTGCGAGTGAGTGAAGTGAAGGGATTGTCGACATTTTTAATTGCAAAAATCAAACTTGGGCTTAGACTAGTAGTAATTATATTAACCTTAGTTGGTAGGAAGCCTGAAGCTCTACCGACATAGTTGACGTTGTTTGTCGATAGCTTAAACCTATTTTTGGAATCAAAATATTCGATGGAAATCGGCTTCAGCTTAGGCGGTACGGGCCCTAGAAGGAAAGAGTTGCTGCGAAGGCAGCGAGGGTGGCAGCGCGCGAGCGATAATTTTCAGGTCACGAGCGATTATATGGCTACCGTAACTGCTTCACGTCAGACGGGCTTTATTTGTCCCCCGACGTAGTATAAAAGAAATACAAAGTAATTTAAACTATTTATAGAAACATTTCACTGACCTGTAAGTAGTACGCTGAGTATAGTATAAGTGCCCTAATAAATCTTTCAGTCGTTGGAAGATGTAGCACATTTATTAGAACGGGGCTCATTATAGTTACTGGCGCTGTGAATAATGCAATATCTTTCACGTCCTGATAATCGGAAAGTTGTTATTATAACACGTGCTAGGTTTAGTTATTACCTTTGTTATATAAGCTGCTATTGTTTTTATATATAAGAAGGGGGCAAACAAGCATGTGGGTTACCACAAATCAATCACCACCACCCATGGAGATCAGCAACACCAAGAGGTCGCCGATCTGTTGCCAGCCTTTTAAGGGGAATATAGACACTGTTCTTGAATGCTCCCATGTCGTAATTGTTCGGAAATACCGCTGAGGGAAGTTGATTCCACAGTTTCATCGTTCGTGGTATACGAGTATAATGTATATGTAATGTGCTATATGATCAAAAGGCCAATTGTCCTAATTATTTTATGTCGCAGAATGAAAGTTGGCAGAATCAAGATTGAATTATGAATTGACTGAATATTGTATATGTCGTGGGCTGATCGTTTAAGTGGGCCGATCGCGATAAGCCTGGGCAGATCGACATGTGCCGCCATATTTTGATTTGGCTGCCTAATCACCGCCATATCGTTCAAAGCATAACGTTTGACGATTTGGCCGTCCATACTTGGCCAAATCGAGTTTGTAGGGTGTCCATCATACTTACAAGCAAATAAAATCAAGTTTAAGTATTTCACTCGATAAAAAGACGTTTAAAAAGTAAATAAAATCAATTCCGGCGCTTCGCCGGCCGCTGCCGCGGCACGCTCGCTGCGCTCGCTCGGCTCGCGCTCTGTTGGGGTCACAGTTCTAACCTAACCTAACCCACTTTTCTTGCAGTTCTAATCTAGCCTAAATTATTTTATTTATTTATTTATCCATATCGTCCACCAACTCACTATTATCACCCTATATATATGCAATATTTTCAGTGTATTGGCAATATTTTCAGTTTCTTGTAACGCCGCCATTTTTTCTAGACGTAAACAAACACACAGCTGACACAGTCACATGAACGAAGGAGCGCAACAGCGCCAAAGCGTCAGAAAGTGGAACTACATCACGATGCGCCCAGGCATATCCCGATATGCCCAGCCTTATCTCGATGCGGCCAAGTAACTGAATGGGAAAATCGACAAATAGTCTGCTCTCGTCGATCTGCCCAACTTTACATTGGGTACATCATGAAATAATTGGTCAAATCAGAATATGGCGGCACATGTCGATCTGGCCAGGCTTATCGCGATCGGCCCAATTAAACGATCGGACCACGACATATACATTAATATCAATTGTTAATTCTTATTACGACCAGCATACTATTCTTATTTTATTAAATTTTTATTCATATTTTGATATAATTAAATTTTAATAAAACTTTGAAACTTCATATAATAGTATTGCAAATTGTGATACGAAAATACCAAATGTGGCATTTGTGAGTTCAAGACAGGATCGAAACTTTTGACTAAATTTTAATTACAGAATTGCTTCTCTGTAGGTAAGTGGCTTAACATAGATTCAAAGCCAATCTCACCTGCGCGTAGTCCATCCAATAAGTTTAAGAAACGAGGATCAGTAAAAGGAGTTAGGGCACAATGATAACTGCAGTAACCTGTACTGGGAATGTATAGAATATGTCAGGAGGATTGCTGCGTTCCAGTCCTATTTTAGAGCGGTGGCACTGTGCGAGAGACACTTCTTGCATTGCAAGTGTCTCTTGGATATGGCAACTGCTTCATATCATACAGGCTGTATGTTGTGATGAAATTCGAAATGTACAAAAAAATATTCAGAATAAATAAATAAATAAATATTCCTGGACAATTTACACAGCGCCATCTAGTCCCAAATTAAGCAAAAAGCTTATACTATGGGTACTACATAACTGGTATAATACTTAAATACAATTTTTTTTGTAAATATATGCATATAATACATAGAAAACGCCCAGACCAAGACAAACAGACATGCACACAAATGTTTGTCTTGTGCGGGGATCGAGCCCGCGACCTCGGAGTCAAAGTGGCCATTGCTAACCATTCGACCACCGAGCTCGTCAGAATAATAGATATGTCTCAATTCTTGTCTCTACCTCTAAGTATACCCTAATCTAGTCCTCGTATGATAAATACCTGCACAGTTATGACATCGGCCTGTCCCGCTTTCAATTTCCTTTGATAGCGTCTACGAAATCGAATCTGTAATAATCAGTAAAATATATAAGGAACATCACAAAGTATGTAGTTAACGAGCTGAAAAGAAGGTAATTTTCCTCATCAACATGACCAACTCTTTTAACATGTGCTGCTTGCTAAATAGTAAAAAAAAATTTTTTGATGTTTATTATTTTTATTTGCCTGTTCAAACAGGGGTTTTCGTATATCAATGCTGGTAGCGGTTGGATGCGGAAAGCGGAGGATTGCATATGGAGGAAAGCATTTGGAAAGGCCAAAAATCCAGCAGTGGGTAGATACAGATTGTTAAAGAAAATTTGCCTTTTTAGTCCATATGGCTAGAAAGGCACATAAAATTGGGAAATTGTTCTGGTATAAAGAAAGTAATTATTACTTCGAAATTTATATTACTACCATATATTATAATTATTTATAATATTGCAAATTGTTACCTGTTCTATTAGGTCGACGTCATCTCTAAACTCCACAGTTCCCGTGGGCGCTTTCAATGGTATTTGGATGGTTTCCACGAGACTTGGAGGTAAATCACTATAAAATTAACCCATTTTAATTGTATAGTAAAGATACGTTCGCTAATGAACAGCACAAGTAATTGTACTACGTACAGTATGGCCACTGCCTGCCGCTGTCTCGTATCGACTTAACGCTCGCAACAAAATATCACTCGCGCGCCGCCACCACCACTGCCATCGCAGCAACTCCTTCCTTTTTGTTGACCTCATTCACTCGCAGGAACACAACAATCTTCAAGGAAATTGTCATTTGGTTGCGATATTCTGTGAGGTGGAGGTACTTCTCCAGTCGGGCAGCTTATAACTACGCTGCTCTACCTCTCTTTTACCAGAGCCTCTTTCGCTAGTCGGCAGGGTGCACCACGTGCACTTACAACCAAATACGAGGATTTGGACGTTTTTAAGATCCATAGTCGAATGCTGAAAAACAGCTTTTTATAAAGTCGTCATAACTGACCTTGCCTCTGTGTGCGAAGAAGTTGACACTGTTAAAAGTAGAATATGAGCTTTATTGAGCCGACCAGGGGGGTCGCGGTGGCGCGCGCCGATCGCAGAAATAACTTTATATCAAGTTATTATTACGTACTTATAATATCATGAAATAGGTAATGTCTTGGCAATCAATAAAATAAAATTACAAAGATCTGGGGCCCTACCGTGAAACCTGAAGCCGGCCATCGGTTTTTTTTATTCCAAAAATTGATCGTAAAAGTCATTGACAAACATCTTCAGCTTAGTCGGTAGAGCTCTAGGGTTTCTACTAGCTGAGCTAAACATAATTAGCAACAATTTAAGCAGTAGTTTCATTTTCGCATTCGAAAATTCCGATGGTAATCGGGTTCAGCTTCGGCGGTACCTGGTTACCTCTTAATCTACATATTTGTGTTGCAGTATAACATATAAAATATTATATTGACTTTTTTTAGCCCTGTACCTGTAGGTACCCTACTAACTACTAAATAGGTAAATATATAATGAGGTGTGAGTGAATGAATGCATAAATGTATCTATGTATTATTCTTTTAATAGTTTCGTAGATTCATATCTTCATATATAGTATATACAGTGATAGCTCTATCACTTGTCACAAACGTCAGATTCGTCGGCTTCCTTGTGCGAACAATTGCAAGGTGAGACAATTGGGGCACTTTTCTGGTTTTCGTTTTTGACGCTTAGTGGTATATGTATAGAAATGTAGAATCATTGTACGCAGGTATCAAAACACAGGATTCACGCCATTCGAATCAATAATACCAGTACAAAACACTGAAAATCAATCAAAACACGTTTACCTATTTGTAAACGGTAATAATCACGAAAATAGACAATATTAATTTATTTTATTTTGGTATAGTATAATGTCAGTGAATTACAACCAGTCCACAGTCGAGTCTTGAATTCTATTATTACTAACGTTGGCCCCTAACACATGTTAATCAGAACTAATGAAAAAAAGAAACCGGACAAGTGCGAATTGGACTCGCCCACCGAGGGTTCCGTACGTAGGATCATTATAAATTTGATATTTTTCATTACAAATAAGAAATAATGCGTCGGAAAAAATAAATAAAATATATTTTGAAATGTGCACATATATATCCCATATCATATCCCATTTGAAATAGTAGCTTCAAATTGAAATTTCGAAGCTCTAAAAAAAATATAGACACCCTGTCTTGACAGACAGACAGACAACAAAGTGATCTTATAAGGATTCCGTTTTCCCTTTTGAGGTACGGAACCCTAAAAAGTATGTTCCATAAAAGACCAGCATTCGAATGTTCTCCACGACATCATGAATTTATGGCCTATTTCATTGTTTCCATTACTAAAGGCTCGATCAAAACATCAATATCAATGAAAAAAAACCTCACCTCACAAAAACTAATGCTTCTGAGGTGACATCCCATGACCAATGTCCATCCTCATATAAACCACCAAATCCGCCTTCGTCCTCGTCGTCAGCCATTCTAACTATTTTTAATATAATATTCTAATGATTATGATTTAAAATAGCAAATAAATGACATATTTACACCCAGTATGCACGCCACTAAATAACATTTGACAAATTTTACATCATGTAGCATTCATAGATACTTTTTACATATCTCTATAACTTTTTCGAACAATCCAACCAAAAACAATTTAAAAATCATTAACTAGATTGTACAGTCAATCTTGGTAACTTTGATCCACTTTTTGAAAATACTTTAAGACGTAAAAGTTATGTATTATTTAATCGCCTAGATTATTGTGAAATTACTGCCTCATATCACTTTTATTCAAGAAGTCAACTAAAATTAAAAAAAATCGTAGTGTCAAATTTACGTTGAAAGTTCGGATAAGTTTGGCCACGGCACCGTTGACCCAAGACAGTTTTTTCGCTATTTCTCTAAATTTTAAGTATTAATGTAAGTTTAACCCACATATTATTATTGCCTAATAACAATTCTCTTGAGAGTTGTTGTTTTCCTGCGAGTGAGTGAGGTCACCAGAAAGGAAGGAGATTGGCAGCGGGCAGCGGGGGTGCCGCCGCGCGTGCGATATTTTATGTTGCGAGCGTTAATATGGCTACGGTAACCGCTTCACATCAGGCGGGCCGTATGCTTGTCTGACAGAGCTACGATATGGCTTATGATTATTATATGTCTACTTTATAATTACGAAAGAACTGCCGGTTTCCCTATGAGATTTGAGTGTTCTCCCTTCAATTTATACTTAAGCGAACTTCTAGGAATATTGGACATCTTACAGGCAATTCTTTGAGTTATTTGGATGATTTAGGTTTTCTCGACCTTCATGCTGCCACCCTAAATATTATTAACAGATTCGTATAGTGTTCGTTACCAACAGAGTCTGATATCTCCTCTATATCTGCAGCAGTCTCCTAAAAGCTGAATGGGCTATAAAATTCCAATTGAAACTGTCACAAAGTTTAAGTGATTTGGGCAGGAGCCAGACGTAAATTCGACCTCATCATACAGCCTCCTGTGTGTTTGTAGCAAATATTTAGAGATATCGTCAAAGTCTGTAGACAGTAATTCACTACCAGCACTAAACCTGTTTACCACAGAGATATTCCTAAACATACGTGCCTTATTCGTTACTAGCGACTCGCCCACGATTTACAGAGGGACAATCTTTGTGCTCCCATCTTTTTCCTGTGGATTTCCTATACAAATCTTGTCTTGATAATTTCATCATATATTTTTTTCTTATATATGAATGGCTATTCAGGTGTTCGGGATGGAGACAAACCCAACAATTCATAAATTATTCAAAAAATATTAAAAATCGTTCCATCTATTCTTGACTTTTACATGGATTAAATAACGCAACTAACCCAACTTTGTTTTATTTATGTCCAGTCCTAATCATTTTATTGGGACTTTGCTAAGTCCATTTCTCCTGGCGCTTCTCATTGTTGACTGAGTTCAGCAAATCTTCCTATGGCGAAAATTTACCATAGCATTTCAGCTTCAGCATTCAGGCATAGCATTTGCTTTGCTGTAATCAAAGAATTTGATTTGGGATCGAAGAGTCATAGGGTGATTCTTCGATACCAAATCGAACCCGTCTCATGGCCTTCTTACACTTTTGCGTTGCGTTGAAGTCTCCCTGGCCTTCTGGCCTCTCGGCCTGATGTAAAGTAGTTATTGTAAACTATAGACGAATTCTTGTGCTCACGCGGTGCGATGCTATGGAAAAAGGCTATTTATGCATAAGTTGGTCAAAAAATCTTTAGTATTTGAATAATTTTAAATAGTTTTTTATGCGGTAAATACCGGGTGTAAACTGGTATTTATCCAATTTACCCGTTTATACCCATTTTACCTTCGAAGTAAAAATATTATATAATACCCGCTGCCTATCTCTACTTGGGCTCAAAAATTATGGGAGCTACTGACGCCCTAAAAGATTATTATGCGTATTTCCGAAGCCCGAACTAACTATACGGTAATCGAAATAACCTCAAAAACAGGGCATACTTTTCCTTACGTAAGATCAGTTTGTCGCACGTCGATAATAATATATTGGGTACTTAGGTCATGATAATTCATGGACAGCAATAACTTGTGAATCAGAATTTCCATCGGGCGTGTTTGTAAGTTTGCCAGAATTTACGATGTCACCAGTGAGTTGGTCTCGACGCCACTGAATATAAAGTTATGTTAATGTCACTGCTGCACCGACTCCACGTCTTAAAACTTATAAAATGTTTCAAGTTACATATTCCCAATTCAGGATGAACGACATTGCGTGAATACAAAATAATTATTTTGGGGTGTATGTGGTTCATCAACATATTTGAACCAAAGCCAAGTTCACCTGCACGCGGTGCACCCTGCTGTCTAACAAACAATGCTCTGGTGAAAAGAGAGGTAGGGAGTGTAATTGTAATCTTCCCGACTGGGGAATGTACCTCCACCTCACAGAATACCGCAGCCAAATAACAATTCCCTTGAGAGTTGTTGTGTTCCTGCGAGTGGTCACCAGAAAGGAAGGAGATGCTGCGTTGGCAGCGGGAGTGGCGGCGCGCGAGCGATATTTTGTGTTGCGAGCGTTAATATGGCTACGGTAACCGCTTCTCATGAGGCGAGCCGTATGCGTGTTTGACACCCGACGTAGTATAAAAAATATATACTTTCACTAAAGCAATCCCTATTACAATTACAAAATTTGTAATTGTATATAGGGATCTAGAATCACTATTTAATAGTGATTTCGAGTTTACAACATTTACATTTTGGCATAGAGCAGTAACATAACTGTTCCTGTTCTATGATGTTATTGAGTTGCTAGACATTCATATATGATACACAATAGTACTCGCTATAAGATACTTAAGAAAGTGCCGACACATTATCCCACATTAATAATAATTATATAAAAAAAAACTGAAACTGTTACGAAGGCAGTTAATTTTTTTACTCCCTTTTTGAGTTGAATAAACGGGAAAAAAATTGAACAAATATGTCATACGTGTTAATTCATTGAATTGGAGTTCACAGGCGATTGCACATATGAAGCTGCGATGCGAAGCTTTGATCGTGTCCGCTCTGCCATGTGATCAAATGAGGGTCTACTTAGCTTGGCACCCGGGTGGGAGTGACCCGTGTTTGTTTACCAAAGGCCCGTATTAAAATATCGAAAAACAATCATTCCATCTGAGGCTGGCTCCAAATTACTATTGCCATTAATTTTCACTCTTCTGCCCCTGCATAAAAATAATGATGAATCAACAACATGAAACGCACAAACTTGCTAAGTGCTTGCAAAGTGATACTCTGATTGTGAAATCTCTTTCACATAATTTGACGAGCTCGGTAGTCAAATGGCCACTTTAATTCCGCGGTCACGGGTCCGGTCCCTGCACATGACAAACATTTGGGTGCATGAACATGTGTGTTTGTCTTGGTCTGGGTGTTTTCTAAATATTATATGAATGTATTTACAAAAAAATGTATTTATGTATAGTATCAGTTATCTAGTACTCATAGTACATAGCTTTGCTTAGTTTGGTACTAGATGACAGTTTGTAATCTGTCCAGGAAAATTTATTTATTTATTTGACTAGGTTTTTTTATGATAAATCCAATCACGTAATTTTTCAAGTATTATCTACTTACATCGTAGCTATTTACAATGCTATGTTTTTTGAAGCAATTTTATAAATATTTTATTTATCAGCGTTTTTATTTGCAAGAGTATTGGTTTTATTTAGGTTAACGAGGTTTATTTTAGAATCTTATTGTTTTTGTCGTATACGTTTAAAAAAAAGTACATAGGAAATGTATTTCGTTCAACTAAAATCAAACACGACTATTGTGCAACACGGAGTGAAAATTCAAAAATTCAACCTTCCTTCTGCTGCGATGCGGTTCCATTGTTTGCCAACACACACAGACGAAGGCACAAACGCATCAATGAACATGTTTCTAACTCGTTGAACATTTTCCAATATTTTTTCGGCCTACAAAATATTTTATCTAACCGCGATAGGATACCCATGAATGGAGTTTTAACATGAATCATTTTGTTGGTCATCAAGTGAAATTCTACAAAAATAAATTTAGTTACCTTACAGTATCATAAAGATACGAAGCCTACGCAGTAACTGCGCTGCACCAACTCGCACTATGTGGACTATCATAAGCACTTGAGAGTTGGAAAGTATCCCGCCACTGAGTAACTTCAACATTCTTGGTTTTCACTCGCCTACTCGTCTGTTATGGCATTCCTCTTCATTTTATTTTCCTATACTGATTTCTATATAAGTTCCGTAACCATTATTTCATATTAAGTATATGATGTTAGGGTACAAATAATGTGGGTAATGATTTTATAACTTCTAATGATACGCAACCCTTGTGCGCAAGTTAAACTCCCACTTTGAGTTATCATATTTATTCAATTTAACAACTCTACCGTAACCTCACCTGCACGTGGTGCACCCTGCTGACTGACAAACGAGGCTCTGGCGAAAAGAGATGTATATTTTAAGCTACCCGACTGTGGAAATACCTCCACTTCACAGAATATCGCAGCCAAATAACAATTCCCTTCAGGGTTGTTGTGTTCCTGCGAGTGAGTGAGGTCACCAGAAAGAAAGGAAGGAGTATAGGCTTGCAACGGATCGGCGACCCCTTGGTGTTGCTGATCTCGGTGGTGATGGCTTTCCATCAGGGGACCCACACGCTCGTTTGCCCCTCTCATTTAAAAAAAAAGTTCCAAGACGAGCTATGTACTGACATATGAGTACATAATAAATAATAAATATTGATGGACAATTTACACAGCGCCATCTAGTCCCAAATTAAGCGCAAAGCTTGTGTTATGGGTACTAGACAAGTGATTATATGTACTTAAATACATATTTTTTTTGAAAATACATACTTATAATATAGAAAACACCCTGACCAAGACAAACAGACATGTTATGCACACAAATGTTTGTCTTGTGCGGGAATCGAACCCGCGATCACGGAGTCAAAGAGGCCATTGCTAACCATTCGACCACCGAGCTCGTCGATACTACGAGCAGCTATTTACTATTTGGTCAGCAACTCGCATGTGTATCCCAGACAATAAAAGGATCCCGTTGACATCCTTTGGGTACGGAACCTTACAAACGCTTTCATTATACTCGGCATTTTTTTTGTAAGTTCTAGGGCACGGCTATGAACTACGATACGGCCACATTGTTTGGAGTGCCGAAGCATGTATCTGTGTCATAAAGTTACTCTAGAAGGTACGCTTCAAGAGTAACGTATACTTTTAATTTTTTTATCTACATAAAAACACATTCATTTTATGAAGTCTCTCAATTCACAATTGATTACAAAGAGGAGCCCGATGACGTTGTTGCGCGTATCAGTCTAATCGAACAAGCAAGTTAAACAACGTCGGCCGTAGCTTGTCCATGGATGGGTTTATTTATCTCGAGCTCCTTCGTACTTCGAGGGGCACGTAAAGCCGTCGGTCCCGGCTGTTGTCTTTAGATGACTGCCGTTAAGGCAAGTCAGTGGCCTTTAGACGGCTTGAAAACACTAATCTACGCCAACCCCAGTTGAACAGCGTGGTGGAATATGCTCTAAACACCTTCGATTGAGGGGAGACCCGTAACCTAGCAGTAGGATCAATAAGGGTTGATGACGATGACGATTACAAAAAAATATATATTATTTACATGGATAGCATTCCGCCCGTTAAGACGTCACCGAAATAAAAGTAATATTTTTTTATACTACGTCGGGGGGCAGACAGGCATACGGCCCGCCTGATGTGAAGCGGTTACCGCAGCCATATAAATGCTCGCAACATGAAATATCGTTCGAGCGCCGCAACTTCCACGGCCGACTGAGAAACTCTTTCCTTCTTGGTGGCATCACTCACTCGCAAGGATACCACTACTCTCAAGGGAATTGTTGAATTGGAATTGTTGTTTGGCTGCAGTCTTATGTGAGGTGGAGATATTTACTTCCCCAGTCGGGCAACTTACAATTACACTCGCCTTACCTCTCTTTCGCCAGGGCCTCATTAGTCAGTCAGCAGAATGCACCACGTGCAGTTGAGGTTAGCTTGGACTCAAAGATAGCGGTGAGTGACTTACACCCCAAAACGTGGATGTTTGTTAATCTCTCACGAGTGTAGATGACGTTTATTATATCATAAAAACACTTTCTTTGTCAACTTTGGGGTGTACGTGGTTACCCTGTACAACCTTACCTGCACGTGGTTTTATAACTTCTAATGATACGGAACCCTTGTGCGCAAGTTAAACTCCCACTTTGAGTTATCATATTTATTCAATTTAACAACTCTACCGTAACCTTACCTGCACGTGGTGCACCCTGCTGAATGACAAACGAGGCTCTAGCGAAAAGAGAGGTCGGGCGTATTTACTAAACTGCGCGACAGGTGACGTACCACCTCACAGAATACCGCAGCCAAATAACAATGCCCTTAAGGGTTGTTGTGTTCATGCGAGTTAGTGAGGTCACCAAAAAGAAATAAAGGAAGGCGTATAGCCTAGTAACTAGTAAGTAGGTGGTGGTGATTGCTTTCATTCAGGTGACCCACATGCTCGTTTGCCCCCCTCTCATATTATAAAAAAAGAACTAATCATATAAACGGTCGTCATCATTATCAGGTCCATTTTAGTCTCCACTACAGAAGCACGACCCTCTCTCGTCCGTCCTAGACAGAAGGAGGATTTGGCCTACACTCCCCACGCTGGCCAAACGGGTTGGGGAGGCCTGATCGATATTTGATAATGTATTTCCCTTAGTCGCTTTGTACGACATCCACGGGAAGAAACGGAGTGATTCTATTCTAGTCTGCCGGAAACCACACGGCACGGCCATAAACGGTCGTAATTATAATTAATTAGTCGTAATTTTCATGCTCGATTCTGATTTAGTACCTTGGCTTCGTATCGTTTATATATGTTTAAGCATGCATACGTGATCATCATTTAAACCTATGGTAAATCGTCTAACTTGGCAATGTCGTGATGTCAATTAGGCTTGTCTAAGCAACGTATTAGTTGTGGTAATTTGGTGCCAACATGTTCTAATACAATCTAAATAGACGAATTCCCATGAGATCGCCCTAATTGTGAGATTATTCCGCAAACCCAATGGGAATTGGGAACGTCGGCTTATAATAATACTAACCAAGCCGACCCTGGGGCCCTACAGCCGAAGCTGAAGGCGATTACCATCGGATTTTATGAATGCGAAAATGGCACTACCTACTGCTTAGATTGCTGGTAATTATACTCTCAGCTGGAAAAAACTCTCTACAGACTAATCTGAAGATGTTTGTCAATAATTTTAACATAAGACCACTTTTGGAATCAAAAAATACCGATGGTAATCAGCTTCAGCTTCGGTGGTTGGGCCCCAACTCCGTTTCGGCAGATCCCAATGGTGGCTGAATGGATATCTTATGAACCATATTGGCAAAACCCCGATACGTTCACTTCGCAAATTGCCCAATTATTTTCCTCAAATCTTTGCGTGTAAGTAGCTCAACAGAATCTTTAGAGCCTAAGCTAACATCACCTGCACTTGGTGCACCCTGCCTTTAGCTAACGAGAGGTAGGGCAAGTATCTCTACGTCACAGAGAACCGTACCAAATTACTACTATATAATAAATACGTATGTACTTACTTTGTAGGTACATATTTTATTCTTAACTAGCTGACCCGACAGACGCTGTATGTTTTCTTATAATTCGAATTGGTTTCGCGCACGCTGTCAAATGACTGACAGTACTGTCAAACGCCGTAAAGTTACATTAGAAAAAATAATATGGTGGTTCAATTTTCTTAAATTTTCTAATGTTCCACTCAACTTCCCTATTTTTTTCTTTCATAAGAACATTCTCCTGACCATAACAAATATAACAAAAAAAGAATTAACGAAATTGTTCCATCCGTTCACGCGTGAATCGATGACATAGAGAAATAGACATTCATTTTTATATATATAGATTACATATGAAACCATTTTCTTTCGTCACAGCTATTTCACGGATTCCTTTCAGGGACTCAAAGGATGTATGTTACATTTTCAGAAGCTGTGTAAAGTTAATGCAATAAAGTTTTTACAAACTATGCGCCTGAGGATTGTTGTGTTCCTGCGAGTGAGTGAGGTTGCCATATGTAAGGAAATGGTGCGTTAGCGGCGGAGATACCAACACGCAAGTAATCCTTATTGTAAACGTCTATAGGCTACATAATGAAGCTACCAATCATAATTTTAACAAAAAAAACCGACTTCAAGCATTACTCTATATTTATGTATGTAGATACATGCTGATAATGATGATGAAAAAATGGGATCAATCTGGAAGTATACTCTTTCAAATGAAAAAAGTTTTTTTCAAATCGGTTTATAAATCACGGAGAAATTAAGTAACAAACATAAAAAAAATACAGCCGAATTGAAAACCTCCTCCTTTTTTAGAGTCGGTTAAAAAATCAAAACAAATTAATTGTACAGCTTTCCTACATAGTGGAATACGGTCGTTGCAAATTGCATCAAATGAAATAAGAATTCCCAGTGTTGATACAGAATTGAAGTATAGCCATTCGTTCGGGGGCACGTACCGAGCGGTATAATCCTTCGCCGGCAGCGGTGTTCAATCTACTCCTCAGTCATAAACCGGTGTTCCGCGGACGTAAACTGAACTACGTGCCTTAGCAAAGTGAATGAAACCTATGTACACATTACAAGCACACGACGGATACTTACGTGTATGTACTTTGTTTAAGTGCTTGTATACTAACGCATGGACCGAAACAAGAGTAGATGTTATTTAAAGCCTATTTTTCTACTTAGTCTTAGTCACATTCATATCATGTATTTTTTCATATCAAAATCAATCACCTCCGCCAATGAAGATTAGCAACACCAAAGGGGTCGTTGATCCGTTTTCAGCTTATATTCCTTCCTACCTTCCTTTTTAGGGTTCCGTACACAAAAGGAAAAACGGAACCCTTATAAGATCACTTTGTTGTCCGTCTGTCTGTCTGTCTGTCTGTCTGTCAAGAATTTCTATGTCGAGAATGCGTGGAGGTATCAAGCTGAAATTTGAACTGTATACTCAGGTCTACGGTCCCATGAAGTTGTAAAAAAATCAAACTGCTAACTTTACGTAGAAAAAAATTACGGCCGTTTATTCAGCAAAAAACGCATATTTCGACACACTCAAGGGAATCAAAACCTATAGGGTACTTCCCGTTGACCTAGAACTATGAAATTTGGCCAGTAACATCGTTATAGACTACAAGTACAGGAATAAATCTCAAAACTATACATTTGTAAATAGATCTTAAAAAATAGGGGGTCTATATTTTTTATAGGGTGTCGAAATTTCAAATTGAAACTACTAGTTCAAATGGGGTATCATATGAAAGGACTTTGATGTACACATTGCAAAATTTATTTATTTTTTTCGACGCATTATTTCTTATTTATAATGAAAAATATCAAATTTAATAATGATACTACGTACCTACGGAACCCTCGGTGGGCGAGTCCGACTCGCACTTGTCCGGTTTTTTTTCTGGTGACCTCACTCGTTCGCAGGAACACAACAACCCTCAACGGAATTGTTCTTTGGCTGCGGTATTCTATGAGGTGGAAGTACTTCGCCAGGCGGGCAGCTTAAAATAGCGGCCAAGTGCGAGTCGGACTCGCCCATGAAGGGTTCCGTAGCAGCAAGCAATCAACTCAAATATAAAATTATTTGAGTTGATTGAATGAAAGGTAAATTGCGGTTTACGATTTATGACGTATTAAAAAAACGAGAAATTATAAGTCTAGTCACAAAATTTTTTTAGGCTACGTATGAAACTTCTATTTTTATAACTAAGCAACGGGATAATGAGTTAACCTCTAATAAACTAATTCGTCTTTTTTATAACGCCTTCTAAATATTGTAAATAAAGTATCAAATAAAGATCAACAATTATTTTCATTGTCATTCTGATTAATACATTGTCACGTAATTTACTAACTCAGCCACGGATTTTACAACTTATTCCCATTTTACGTTTTACAGCCTCAATACAAGCTCCACAAAAAAATATCATTCAAGCTTCAATATACAACATCATATATTATAACTTAGCATGTAAATTTATATATCATATTTTTATCGTGAAAATAGCCACTGTACGTATTCATAAATTTTCATTTTCGTTACTCAATAACTGTACAGTGCGCTAAGTAACTAAGTTTTTATTAAGAAAAGCAAGGGGGAGAGGGGGGCGCAGCCCCCCATTCCGGGGGGCTCGGGGGGTGAAGCCCCCCGCCTTATAAGAAAAATACTGCCAACCCCGACTTCACGTAGACTTATCGGATCGATACTAGAGTGTTTTTTGTAAGCCCGGAGGCGCTGAGGGAGTGCAGCCCCCGCCTGCCGTAACGAAGGGCAGGCACCGTGCGAGCCGTAGCGGCGGAGGGTGGCCACCAGAGGTGGCCAGCCGGAGATGCGAAGGCGAGCATGAGTGCCTTCCCTTCGTTACGCAAAGACGAAGAGGCTGCACTTCCCTCAGCGCCGCAGACGTCGCAGAACTCCGCTTTCTTATTAGGTAGGTACATGACACGAAATTGTTACGACAAAGCTAAATGAATGAATAACACAGCACACTCAATTCATTCTAACAACATACTTATATAAATAAAATCCAGGGTGGCGCGCAGTATTGATAACCCGTAGGTCGACTCGGCCATTAGGTATTTCATACATAGTTCTAACATTCAATATCTTAAAAAAACATTATATTAATCGTTCGTTAGCGCGATTATTTTTTGTATAATCAATATTAGGTAAGTTAAAGAGTACTTCAGTCGACCAATTAGAGAGGTAGGGAGCGTAATTGTAAGCTACCCGACTGGGGAATGTACCTCCACCTCACAGAAACCGCAGCCAAATAACGGTTCCCTTGAGAGCTGTTGTGTTCCTGCGAGTGAGTGAGGTCACCAGAAAGGAAGGAGATGCTGCGATGGCAGCGGGGGTGGCGGCGCGTGAGCGATATTTTATGTTGCGAGCGTTAATATGGCTACGGTAACCGCTTCACATCAGGCGGGCCGTATGCTTGTCTGCCACCCGACGTAGTATAAAAAAAAAATAAAAAAAATATGCGTTATAAACATATGTGAATCGACCGTAGTTATATTTTTTATTACTAAAAATGATAGTATTTCAATTCACAGTTGATTTTTTGTAATGTAAGTAAGTAAGTATTTTATTTTGTCTGCCTTCAATAATTCCTAGGTAATATTAGTGGCTTTAATATACTATTTCATGATCATTTTAGATAAATTTGACGATCAATTAATGTAGGATGAGGTATATTTTAAACGTACTGAGTTATAAAATTAGAAGCCAATAGAAGTAATATTTTGGTGCCATATATTAATATTTTAGAAGTTTACTGCTTGAATGTATGTTACAAATTTAGATGCTAAAAAATAACCACCATGCTGAGTTATATTTAGAGCTTACATAGAAAATAACTAGTGGCTAAGATAGTATTATTCAGACGCGCGTTGATTAAGGCTAAGTTAGTAATTTAGACGGCAATTTAGATTTTTAGAGGCGATTAATGCTATTAAAAAGAAGTCTGTTTAAATAGTACCCAAAAAAACTACTTACTAGATCTCGTTTAAACCAATTTTCGGTGGGAGTTTGCATGGTAATGTACATCATATATATTTTTTAGTTTTATCATTCTCTTATTTTAGAAGTTACAGGGGGGGGGGGGAGCACATTTTACCACTTTGCAAGTGTCTCTCGCGCAAACTATTCAGTTTAGAAAAACATTATATTTGAAACCTCAATATAGAAAATCTTAATGCGGTTCACAGAATACATCTAAGTACTTACCAAGTTTCAGCACTATAGTTCGTTTCGGAAAAAAGTGGCTGTGACATACGGACGGACAGACAGACAGACAGACATGACGAATCCATAAGGGTTCCGCTTTTTGCCATTTGGCTACGGAATACTAAAAATACGCTATGCCCTACCTCTCTTTTCGCCAGAACCTCGTATGTACGTATGTAATGTCATTCTGCAGGGTGCACCACATGCAGGTGAGATTGGCTTAGGTTCAAAGATGTTGATGAACCAATTACACCCAAAAACCACTTACGACACAGTTATTACGTATATGCCCATAGTAGACTCTTGGCTATCGTTTTAAAAATCTAAGTGTAGGTACTTATAATATACTTAAGTACATTTCTTATTCCTATGAGAGTAGATTCTAAAAAATCAATGATGCAGTAAACGAGACAGCATTTTCACTACAACCACAGTAGGTATAAATAACAGTGCTACCTACGGTATGACCACTCCCTGCCGCTCTCTCGTAGCGACCTCACCTCCCCTCTGAGACAAATCTGGAACAGTTTGTATGGTGCCGCACGCACACACGCTCGTTTACGCTCTGCACAGACGTCCTAGGATACCTAACAGCAATCCTAAATAATAGCACCTAAGTACTTAATTGCTAGGTACTTAATTAAATAATAGCACCTAGGTACTTAATTGCTTGGCCGTGTGGTTTCCGGCAGACTAGAATAGAATCACTCCGTCTCTTCCCGTGGATGACGTACAAGGCGACTTAGGGAAATACAAATACATTATAAAACATCGATCAATCCTCCCCAACCCGTCTGGCCAGCGTGGGGAGTGTAGGCCAAATCCTCCTGTCTGGGACGGACGAAAGGGTCGTGCTCCTGTAGTGGAGACTAAAATGACCTAATGATGATGATGACTTAAATGCTTACCAGATATTACTTATCCTAGTTGCCTATAATATACCAATAGGTACTTATTATAACTTTATGCTACTATAGAATTATTTAACAACATAGTCGTTACGTTTATTAAATTAACAATTTTTACAGCTTGTCAGACAGAGTAAAATTAAATTTCTCAGAGACTCATAAAAAAGACCCAAAATTGGCTTTCTCCTTAGCGCGGAATAGCGTGAGCCGAGAGATGAGACGTGATTTAAGGACACCTTAATGAGGGAAATCTTATTATCAAACTTGCAGATATATTTTAAGGCTTTAATTGTGCTAATTAATTAAAGAGACGCATAAATTGACTTGATACTTTGTAACGAACCTATTTATTGTAAGTTTACTTCCAGAGTATGTAGGTAGGCATGTCTGGGAGACCGAAATTAACCGATTTAACTAAAAAAGTAACTATACGAGCAACGCTCGGCGTTGTTTTTTAATCGACTTCAAAAAAGGAGGAGGTTCTCAATTCGACTGATTTTTTTTTTGTATGTTCTTTGATAACTTCGCGAATTATGAACCGATTTTCAAAATTCTTTTTTTATTTGAAAGGGTATGATTGCGTGGTAGTCCCATATTCACCAAGTCAGAGTCTGATGATGGGATCCCAGAAAAATCGAGGGAAACCCTTAAATTTGCCGTGTGGTTGCCGGCAAAATAAAATTGCGCCACTATCGAATTGAATATCGAGTTTTCTCGGCATTTTTAAGAGAAAACGAGATTAACCAAAACGAATTTTTCGTCTTCGATAACCCTTATAGATGTTATACAATTAATCGAAACGAGCCGCTTGTGAGATCGTCGTGGTATTTCAAGAAATGTTAGTTTAAAAGTATAGGATATTAAATGCTGCTGCTAATTCTGAAAGTCACATCGTGCTCTGAAAAATAGAATATATAATTTTATTTTTCAGAGCACGATGTGACTAGTCATATAGCCTAAACTCTTAAAAAAACAGCAGGTAATTCAAAAAAGCAACCGCTTCTAAATCACTTTCGTAAATCATAAGTACCTATTAATTTCAATAGCCACTTTATAATTTTCTTTTTCATACTGTATTTAGTTATCTTTAAACTAAAACCGATCTAAAGATTAGATCTTAGATCTAAAGATCTGGATTGTTAAAAATAGTTTATAAAATAAAAACAATTCACCTCCCCCGCCTAGGTGGGATTCGAACCCACGATCTCTCGATTACCGGCCGAGTGCTCTTTCCAACTGAGCCACCAGGAAGGTTTTCCCATTTCTCCATTTTTAGGGTTCCGTACCTCAAAAGGAAAAACGGAACCCTTATAAGATCACTTTGTTGTCCGTCTGTCTGTCTGTCTGTCTGTCTGTCTGTCTGTCAAGAATTTCTATGTCGAGAATGCGTGGAGGTTTCAAACTGAAATTTGAACTGTATACTCAGGTCTACGGTCCCATGAAGTTGTAAAAAAATCAAACTGCTAGGTTTACGTAGAAAAAAGTTACGGCTGTTTATTCAGCAAAAAACGCATATTTCGTCTGTCTGTCAAGAATTTCTATGTCGAGAATGCGTGGAGGTTTCAAACTGAAATTTGAACTGTATACTCAGGTCTACGGTCCCATGAAGTTGTAAAAAAATCAAACTGCTAGGTTTACGTAGAAAAAAGTTACGGCTGTTTATTCAGCAAAAAACGCATATTTCGACACACTCAAGGGAATCAAACCCTATAGGGTACTTCCCGTTGACCTAGAACTATGAAATTTGGCAAGTAACATCGTTATAGACTACAAGTACAGGACTAAATCTCAAAACTATACATTTGTAAATAGATCTTAAAAAATAGGGGGTCTATATTTTTTATAGGGTGTCGAAATTTCAAATTGAAACTACTAGTTCAAATGGGGTATCATATGAAAGGGCTTGATGTACACATTGCAAAATACATTTTATTTATTTTTTTCGACGCATTATTTCTTATTTATAATGAAAAATATCAAATTTAATAATGATACTACGTACCAACGGAACCCTCGGTGGGCGAGTCCGACTCGCACTTGTCCGGTTTTTTTAAATATTTATAATATTCTGGAAAATTGGCCGAAATGAACTACTTAAATAATAATCTGGAGTTATTCTTCATAGGTATGAACAAACAGATTAGGTAATCTGTTTGGCAATAAAGCTTATGTAGTAACACTATTGCATGCTGTATGCTACTAGTAGTACAGCTTTGTATTTGTATAACCAAGTTAATACGCATTGTTTCATCAAACAGTTAATAAAATGCCGAATCACGATTCTGAATGAGCAGCTCCTTCCGCTCCATTTCACTTTTATTTCCAAACTTCCAACCGGATGAATCGGGCGATTGAACCTATTACGAATAACTTTACCTACCTGCTCATGTGTGAACGAGAAAAATATTCAGATTTCTACTACCGATATTAATAATCCGTCAAACGACGCCCCGCAACAACCCCGTGTGTGTCGAACAAAAATAACGAGTATTTTCAAGTCGGATCGTCTTAATTTCTTAAAATTTTCAAGTATTTTTATTTTCCTAAATTTTATATATCCCATCCAAGAGCTCCGAATATCTTTGTGCAAAAAACTATGGCCATAATAAGTAGGTACTTACAAATTTTGTTCATTGCTTAAAGAAGTAGATTTACCCATATTAAAGTAGGTAACCAGTTAATCGTGAAGCCAGTTGTGGTCATTCATTTTTTAACACGTCTACCGCTGAGTATAATCGATGAGCGCAGTGGTCGAATGGCAAAGGGCTTTAATGCTGGCAAAATATATATAACTATTTTGGCACCAAGGGACTTGGGTTCGATCCACACAGAAAAATCATTTGTGTGTATGAACTGTCTATTTATCTTTATTCGTATTTGCTTGCACTATTAATTCTTTGCATCTTTAACGTCAAAACTTAAAACCTGAAAAATTATCAATTAAGCACACAGCTGTATAATAATGAGCGCCACTGGCGGCGGGAGACGATAGAGCTGTCGTTCTCACGTCAGTGACAATTTGAGGGAAGTTAACGTTAATGTGGCACTTCGCCCCGTGCCTCTCGGCAAATCTGCGTGTAATCACACCCGTCACCCGCGCCGCCCGCGTCTTTAGCCTCCATGAATATTCATAGCGCGATCGACGTGCCTTCTCTTTATTCATTGTAAACACGTGTACGTGTCGTTTCAAGCCAGCCTCGTATTACCTATTTCATCTATTTTCTCTAATAAACTAATAACTTTACCGATACTCCTCAATATGTATACTTACTCGAAACCGTGTATCCGTATATATTCCAGTTCCAGAGGCGTAAATAAATCGAAAAGTAACAGTAGGTGCGTCTCCGAGAATATTTATGGGATAGAATATGTTAGGGTAGACTCGAGGGAGACGTGACGAGGGTGCATGGATTGGGTCACCTCTCTGGTTATACTTACCTGGGTTACCGCGCATCAATTCCACTTGATCGACGTCTTGTATCTCTAGGCGATATAAAAAGTGCATTGTAAGTGTAATATAATTCGTAAGTATTCACGATGATCTCCAAATATTACACACTTTTTTCATAATTAATGAGTTAAGTACCTAGTATCTGGAGTAGGCCAATTCTAGTTATTAGTTTACATTGTAGAATGAAAGTTCACTGAATCGAGATCGAATTACGAATTGAAAATTGTACCTACCTACCTATACTAGAATTAATTCATTAATTAATGTCAATTCTTATTTATTAGTCAATACTTACTTACTTTAAACAAATTGAGAATAGCATTCTGGTCACACCAGAATGAATAGCATTCTGGTCACACCAGAATGCTATTCTCAATTTGTTTAAATTTAATCGCATTACAGTTAAACTTAAAAGTTGCATATTTTGATACGAGAATATTAAATTAGACATTTATGAGATCGAGACTAGATCAAAACTGAATTTTTACTAGATACATTTTAAGTATGAGAATTGATCCTCTGAACAAAGATCGGTGTTTTAGGAGGAACGGATTTTTCCAGAAACGTGTGATCGTTTTTTCGACGTTTTATAGGAAAAAAAAACAACTTTCCCAGGATTAAGTTTTGAATCCATATTTCGTCCCCGGAAACTGCTATATTCTACATTTCATCGGAATCTAGTCAAGAACCGTACCTATGCGTGATCGTCGTAGCATTTAAAGAATGGATTTTTTATACATCCTAGAGAGAAAGTGCTATAAAGAATGAATATATCAAATTTCACTTAAAGGTAACATTCCTTTATTTTTGAAAAGAAAGAAAACTGCATTCAAAGATTAAAAATCAGTTAAATCGAAATCAGTTAAATAAAAAAAAAAACGCCTGTACTTCTACGGCATAAATCGACAGGGTCAATTAGCTCGCTCGTGTAATAAACTGAATTTGAGAATTCGACAAAGAAAATCTAGATAGAACCGCACTACGCGACCATTTGTACAATGACGAGCGCCGTCTTGCTAGCAATGGACACATTGACTCCGAGGTCGCGAGTGCGATCCCCATACAAGAGAAACATATTTGTGAGAATGGACATGTCTATTTGTCTTGATCTATGTGGACATCATATGTATGTATTTACAAAAAAAATATTCAGTACCAATATCAGTTATCTAGTACCCATAATACAAGCTTTGCTTAGTTCGGAACTAGATGGGGTTGTGTAATTTGTCCAGGAATATTTATTTCGATGCCGTTGTTAATGGCGCTTGTACTCATAGTATGGACTAATGTCCACACAGCACATTGTACATAACAAAATATAATTAATTACTGGTGTGCATTATAGTAAATTACCTATTACTGGTGTGCCGCAAAAGTCTGTGTTTACCCCAATGCTATTTCTGCTGTATTATACACTTCTGGACACATCTATTGGCCCACCTTGCATTTTCAGTTTCTTTTGGTCCTACCTAAAATTTTATATTAGGTCGAGCAAAAAGTTTTTATGCAGTTTTGAACCTGGCACATTCATAATTTCATGCAATAGTCTTTTTTTGAATTTCGAACACAGAATTTAAAGAAACAAAAGACAAAGCTGTGGCACTTATCCAGGCCGGACACAGCCAAAGAAATGTGAGTGCTCAACTTAATTTAAGTCGATCTGCGGTCCGAAATGTTTATCGGAGGTACCTAGAGACTGGCGGCTTTGTTCGTCGCCAAGGAAGGCCACGATTTCGTGTCACAACTTAAAGGCAGGATCGATTCATCGTGACGACCAGCTTGAGAAATCGTCACCTTACCTCCATTGAGATACAAAACCAACTTCGTGACTTCCCGGAGTATCTGTGAGCGCTCGAACTGTTCGGAGAAGGTTAAAAGAACGCGATATGGTACCACACAAGCCAGCTAATGGCCCCAAACTAACGCGAGCCCACCGAACAACGCGCCTTCATTTCGCGCGCACTCATTTAAATTGGACTCAGCAGCATTGGAGCCGTGTACTCTTTTCTGATGAGTCTAAAATTGTGTTACATGGCAATGATGGAAGGAAGAAGGTCTACCGACGTAAGGGAGAGCGTTTCGCACAATGCTGCTTTGAAGAGAGGGTTGCTTATGGCGGTGGCTCATGGACTGTCTGGGGCGGTATATCCGCGAGCGGCAAAACTCAACTTGAGGTTGTTACGGGACCACGGCTGCCAACATTAAATGTTGAAAGGTACATTCGTGAGTGCTTAGAACCTCACGTGATGCCATACGCGGACTATGTGGGCCCAAATTTCCTTTTTATGCATGATAATGCAAGAGCCCATACGGCCGGCATCGTCAGGGAATATCTTCGGGATGTGAACATCACAGTTATGGACTGGCCAGCAAGAACCCCAGACATGAACCCCATTGAGCACATGTGGGACGAGCTAAAAAGACGTGTTAGGGCTCGTCAGCCAGTTGCCCAGACGATGCAGGAGTTGAAAACTGCCATAGAAGAGGAATGGTGGAGGATCCCTCAAAATTTCATAGAGCGGTTGATAAACTCTATGCCTAATCGTATGAGAGCTGTGGTAGATGCCCATGGAGGCAACATACGTTATTAAATTAAACTTTTATTTGATAAAAAATGCTTTTTATTCAAAAATCAACTGCCTTAATCAAGGCGCATACCCGACTTGTTAGGCGTAGCTCCATGTCGTGTGGTATTCTGAATTCAAATTTAAAACAATATGATCGAAAAAGATGGTAAAATGTATCAGGTTTAAAACTGCATCAATAGTTTTTGTTCAATCTAGCAATCATATTTCGGTAGGGGCCATCGAAACCTAAACTCTAAGGTGGGCCAATAGATGTGTCCAGAAGTGTATATCAATGACATGTTAGATTTTGTTATGTACAATGGGCTGTGTTCAGGGGAGTTATTCGATATGATGCCAAGGGCTTCTTTCTACAATCGCACCTCTCGCCATCAGCGGGGAGTGCATCCTCCCTGCTGATGACGAATAGCGATGGATGAAACATTTTAGAAAGGAAATGGTAGCGTACCGCCCGGTTTCAGAGAGATTTCTCCCGCGGACGACCAAGTTGTGGAATGAGCTCCATGTCAAGGTTTTCCCTGGAGACTACAGAATGAGGTTCTTCTTGTTTACCACCTTAGCGGTATAAAAAAAAGTAAGTTTGAAGAAATCGCAACACATCTCTAGACACCTCTGAGACAAACCTATATAATAATAATCGCGCAGTAGGTAACTACGCTTAACTAACGCGGTTACTTTGTATATTATACAATACACTTTAATGCACCAATACAAAAAATTACACAAAAATACAAGTACAGAATTAGAGTATAAAGGGCGGTCTCATCGCGATGCGATTTTTCCAGATAACCATACTCACAGACTTAGGATTTTTAGTTTGATTATATACTAGTAAAATGAACTGATACAACAAAATTGTAAAAGATTCCACGTCAAAATAAAGCACAATATAATTTTTTTTATAGTTTATTTCATCTTTAAATCATTTTAATTTTTTAGCAGTTTGTCTTAAATTTGCAGCGCCTACTATGGGAACCATGCTAAGATTGAAAGTCAGGAAATAATGGTAATAAGATATCCAAAAATAAATTACTCCTATACTACAATACACTGAAGTTAACATCAATGGTAAAAATGGTAACGTCTTGTCTAAACCACAAGCCGTATGCAGCACATTTTCATAGAGACATAGAACTAAAAAACCATATATGTACAACGATTCTAGGTGACCTAACAAAGGTAACCGCATAAACGCCCGTCGAAACTTTTTACTACTTTTTTTTGTTGTAACTACTTCATATAAAGACGGGATGTTACCGAACCCGATGGCTATGTGAGTTAGTAACATAAATATTTTTATAGGCAACAAGCTCTTTGGATATAGCAAAGGAAACAATGAATAATGGCCCACTATTGATATAATCAGGAACGACCTTCCGTCATCAACTCCCAGCACCGACATAAAACTGAAACAAATATAAAATACTTTAAATATTAACAAAAATAAACCTATAAACCTATTCTACCTTAGATCAATTTTTTTTTTTTTTTTTATACTACGTCGGTTGGCAGACAAGCATACGGCCCGCCTGATGTGAAGCGGTTACCGTAGCCATATTAACGCTCGCAACATAAAATATCGCTCGCGCGCCGCCACCCCCGCTGCCACCGCAGCATCTCCTTCCTTTCTGGTGACCTCACTCACTCGCAGGAACACAACAGCCCTCGAGGGAACCGTTATTTGGCTGCGGTATTCTGTGAGGTGGAGGTACATTCACCAGTCGGGTAGCTTACAATTACGCTCCCTACCTCTCTTTTCGCCAGAGCTTCGTTTGTCAGTCAGCAGGGTGCACCGCGTGCAGGTGAAGTTGGCTTTGATTCAAAGACGTTGATGAACCACTTACACCCCAATTCAAATTCAAGTCCTGTAGATAATATTTATTACCAGCGTTTTTACAGTTAATTGTTTTTACAAATTTACAATAAACCTATGTATTACACACGGCCATCTAGTCCCAAACTAAGCAATGCTTGAAGTATTGGTCCTAGATAACGAATGATAATAAAATCAGGGGATATAGTTTGGTGTTGCAGGTACAAATCTCCATCCAAAATTCAATCACACCACTGGATAAATGAAGGATCAAAGAATTTATTACGGTAAGTAAAGACTATGGAACATCGCGTACGGGGAAGGGGAAGCGCTGCCATTTTTAGATAATTTTAGTGCGTATAATGTATTTTCAATGTCATGGACACGCCTTGTGTTGTAACACACGGCCGTGTGTTGTAACATCCCATTTTTTTTTATACAATACTTTGGATGACACATGTTTTACTCACCTAAGTGGTATTAAAATCATGAGAATAGCTTTTTCGTGCACATGCCATCCAAACATAAATGCAGTGGTTGCACATACAATAAGACATCTGAAAAGAACAATAGAAATAAATTTAAAAGACATAAATTTCTTAGGAATTATTATAATATTATTTATTTGCATATAAATAAAAATACGATACAAATAATAACTATAACAGTTATATAAGAACTATGTATAAGGACGGATTTTCATACAAATTTGCCAAGACCCCACCCCCCCACCCTACCCCGCTTTCTCTCCCAAGTGAGATTTAGCAAGAATCGGCACATATCCCCCCCCCCCCCCCCTCCCCATATCTCACGAAATTATTGGACGTCCTCTAACTCCCTACAGATTATGAAACTCTTAAGTTTCTTATAGGAGCATGTGGGAGCAAGCAAAAAAAAAATGCAAACCTCACAAAACTGAGATTCCTGTATCTTCTATCAGCACAAAGGTGCCACAGCTTAATTAAAGCCGGAAGCATTGCCAACGCAGTTACAATAAACGTGACATTTGGCTTTATGGATGGAAGTACGACGTGACTATACTCTTGGACTAGACCGCCAGTCATAGACGCCTCGGTTTTTTCAACTGCTATCCCAACCCTCGGCACTGTAAATAATAAATAAATATAAATATTTCTGGACAATTTACACAGTACCATCTAGTCCCAATTAAACGCAAAGCTTGTACTATGGGTAATAGACAACTGATGTACTTAAATACATTTTATTTTGAAAATACATACTTATAAGACATAGATAACACCCAGGCCAAGACAAACAGACTTGTTCATGAACACAAATATTTGTCTGGTGCGGGGATTGAACCCGTAACCTCTGAGTCAAAGTGGCCATTGCTAATCATTCGACCGCCGAGCTCGTCCGTTATGAATGTTATGATTGTATTAAAGACATGGGCGTGTAATGCGGAGAGATGAAATACAAGTGACAAAACGATAAATTGGAATGTGAGTGGATATAATGAGAGATGAGAGAGAGATATGATGAGAGAATGAGAGAAGAACACTGCAAAAAGGTTGGATGGATTGTGCGAGAGATGATATGGGATAGAAAGAAGTAACTGTAGAGATGGCTGATCAAAATTAATGAAAAAGTCATACTGAGCCAATACCATACAATTTAAAGGACAAGCAAATGGTGATTGTACTAAAGACACTTGCAACACAAGGAATACTGATTGCACGCTGACAACCCCGCTCATAAAGCAGCATCTCGTCACGTCTGGTAACCTCATTCACTCGCAGGAACACAACAATCCTCATTTGTTATTTAGCATCGGTCTTACTTATGTGAGGTGGAGGTGTTTCAACAGCCAGCCAAGACATGCACTACCTCTTTTTCGCCAGTCTCTAGTCGGCAGCATGCACCCACATTTAGATGAGATTGGTTTGTAGGTAATATTCCCAAAAACTTCAAAATTTCTTTACGCGAAATACAGAATAGACCTTCAATATAAAAAAGCTCACGACCAGGCAGTATGCTTTTTTGTGCCAAATTAAAAAAAAATATTATTATATTTACTTACATATATGCTGCAGCGTTTTATCACCAAAATTATATACAGCCCAAAAGTTTGGTGCCCAATAAGCATGAGACAATCCGCGCTTAAAAGGAAACAGTCTTGACAGTATCTGCAACAAACATTACTTTGTGTGATAGGGGTCTGTGTTCAGGGGCCGGTCGGCGGCGCTAGATCAAAAGTTGACATCGGCATCATCAGTTCAATGAGGCCTCTTATACTTTCCGGTCAAACAGAGTTCAATAAAAAAAACCGGACAAGTGCGAGTCGGACTCGCCCACCGAGGGTTCCGTAGGTACGTAGTATCATTATTAAATTTGATATTTTTCATTATAAATAAGAAATAATGCGTCGAAAATAATAAATAAAATATATTTTGCAATGTGTACATCAAGCCCTTTCATATGATACCCCATTTGAACTAGTAGTTTCAATTTGAAATTTCGACACCCTATAAAAAATATAGACCCCCTATTTTTTAAGATCTATTTACAAATGTATAGTTTTGAGATTTATTCCTGTACTTGTAGTCTATAACGATGTTACTTGCCAAATTTCATAGTTCTAGGTCAACGGGAAGTACCCTATAGGTTTTGATTCCCTTGAGTGTGTCGAAATATGCGTTTTTTGTTGAATAAACGGCCGTAAATTTTTTCTACGTAAACTTAGCAGTTTGATTTTTTTTTAACTTCATGGGACCGTAGACCTGAGTATACAGTTCAAATTTCAGCTTGATATCTCCACGCATTCTCGACATATAAATTCTTGACAGACAGACAGACAGACAGACGGACAACAAAGTGATCTTATAAGGGTTCCGTTTTTCCTTTTGAGGTTCGGAACCCTAAAAATGGTTAATGGTATACGACTATACAGGATAGTCGGTTTACGGACGATAATTTTAGGTGATAACGTCATAAGAAAACATCGGCCGATGGAGTGGAAGAGAGATAAATGCGTCACAAGCCGAACGCTTAGGCCGATCATGCCTCTCCTTTGCACGCTCTGCTCAGACGGAACGTGACAATGAGTTACACTTTTTTGTGCGTGCAGCCAGCGTTCATCGATTTATAATACATTATCACGTCAAAAAGAGCGATGTCAATGAGACTGTTAAAGTCTAAAATTAAGTCGCAGAAATGTGCGGTGTATTGGAACTAATGGGGTATATAGACTGCAGTCTGGCATACACTTGCTATGTCATGTAGAATGGACCTTCACGAAACTTCAATGTGACGGGTGTCTATCTTGAATATGCTTCTAGTCTTTCTTAGATATCAATTAATTAATTTAATTTGCAACAGACAACTCTAAGGACATGGCTGGCAATGGCTTTAAAGATGGCCTATATCTAGCAGTTAATAGATGATGAACTCTAAAACAGTTAGACATAGACAGCTCGTAGTCTAGCGCTTTAGAGTAAAATACATAAAAATTGCAAACCAAGAACACTTCATTCATCTCAGAAGTGCAAGTAAGGATATTAGCATGCAACGGAACAGGGAGTATCAATCAGTAAGAAGAGCACATAAGATTGCATGGGTCATACCTTCAAAAAGAAACAACCTGGAAAAAAAATATGCATAGAGAAAAATGTTTATAAATACATTATCTGACTTACTTTTTTTTTTATTATCGCAAATAAAATGGTGTAAGACATTGCAATATGGATACATTGCACATGCAAACATAACTCGATTAAGAGATCCTGCTATAAGGAATACGATTTTTTAGGGATCAGCTCAAAAAAGAAAAAGCAATCATAATATTATGATCACTTCATTAGCAGTCTGTCCGTCTGTCCTCTTTTTCTCCAGAACGCGTAGGCGTCATCATCATCATCATAATCATCGGGATACGTCCTTAAACAAGGTCTCATGGCATAAGTTAAGGAAAGATCAGAAAATTTAAGTGACTAAACTCCAGTACAAGTTGAGTAAGTGAAAAAGTAGACCCATTGTTTCCCACTAAATGCATTATAATGATATTAGGGTTCAAGTAGTATGATCAAGATTTTTTATATATAACTTCTAATGATATCTTGGAATGCGAGTACGACTTGCAGTTGGCCCGTTTATCGTAATTTTATAACATGTTTTTCAAAGTAGAGATGTAGGTAATAGCTAGTACTTGCACAAATATATATTACACAGATGTAATAGCTACATAAATAATTTAATTGTGTCTTACCTGTGGTATATGATCTATGAATGGTCCAAATGATATAACAAATACTGTAATTACAGCAATGGCAAGTTTACACAACTTTATGATAGAAAAGGAATACCATGCTGTGTGGATACCGTCATCAGAAGAAACAGTAAAACAATATGCTCTCAATAAATACACAACATATACAGGCGCCACATACATATAGATATGTTTCAAATTCAATAACAGTGCAAACCATACTGCCGCTTGAATGAAATTGCTCTGAAAATAAAGAATACAATTTTATAACTTAGGTAGCAGTAACAACTCAATTTTAAAACTATGTGTAAATCAGAATCTGGAGGGATTCTTATTACACACAATATTTATGTCAGTATAAGATAATTCTTAATAATAACCATAATATACAGGCCGCAAAAGAAATAAGTAACCTGGGTTGCAGTTGCAGACTAACATTCAAGTTTTCTTAAAACTGTATGAATAGATTTTACTGGACTATTCCTCAATTAGTGATTTGCCCGTTGTATAGTTATTATTGTATTGCAATTATTAATTTTATCACAATGTCTCCTGATTGTTTTTCTTTAAATAAATATCATCATAAAGATAAAAAAATTACAAAGATATAAAATATTATTTATAAAAAGTGTAAGATGTCTCTGAGTGCTCACGAGGGCCCAATGGCAGAATAGAGAATTTTATTTTATATCATTTCATAAATGGAAATATTATTACATGGCTTCCATACAAAAGATATTATTATTACTTGTTTTTTAAATTATGTGACACCAAACTTGAGTTGTAAGTTTTTTAATAATTTACTCAAAAATAATGAAATCGTCAATGGGTAACCCAAATTGTCTCTGACATGAATTAAATTCTAAGCAATTCTAATTCCAACTTTAGTTGTAACTTACTCTTATCATTTCTGATATGGAAATCAAGAGAAATCCATATAGAAATCCATTGTATTGAAAATGTATGTGGTCAACCATCAACAATCCGGGATTGGATACCAACAAAATAAACACTAGAAGCTTTCCGTTCACTACAAGGTTTGAACATCTGAAACAATATGACAATATATAAACATTCAATAATAAGCAGAAATGTATTTCTGTATTGTATTATATGTATGTATGTATGTATGTAAAGTATACATAAGTATCTTAAATGAAATAAAATTGTTCAGTTTGTGACGGGGCTTGTAGGCATTTTGATACAGTTAATTTTTTTTTTAATCAATATCTTAATTTACTCTTTTCTCTTAAAGCATATATATAGTGTTATTATTAAAGGCCAGAAAAGGGTGTATTTTACAATAAATCATTTAGTTGAACTAAATTTTATTCCAAGAAGATCCTCAACTAGAAGTACAATCAAGATCGACTTCCTTGACATTGAAGTTGGAACAAATCATCCTCCAATAAAATCTAGTTTTAAATCAATCTTGTGCCATTTTTAGCTCAATTTTGTAACACTTGGAAATGATAGTTCATAATAAAAAATAACTCATTGGGTTACAATGTAAGAAAAAAAAATATAAAATAGGTGGTTAATATTGCTAAACATCAACATTTTTCTAATACCACTAAAGTGGCAAACAAGCATATGAGCCGATTAATAGAAAGTAGTTACCATAGTGTATAAACACCTGTAACACACCACACACGCGTTGACCCTGTAAAAAACCTCTTCACACCTTATTGAATAACCCCATGCTGTTAGTCTCCTGACAAAAACCTTAACAGGCAGTTCATTCCAGAGCTTGATAGTACACAGTAACATTAATAGAGTTATATAAATATATAGTAAAATTAATTTTACTGATAGTTAAGCAATTTGCTATCATCAACATACCTTTTTGAACTATAGATGTAAATGAAATCCAATAAAATGACTGATAACCTTTGAAATATCACTGTCATATATGAATCGTAATTTATGTTTGTTAAATGTAACATTTTTGGATCGAACAACTTTGCTACAAGCGATAAACAATACTCCAACCAGGCGAATAAAGGCGGATAATCTAATGTCCATTCTGAAGATGTATCGTAATACCATTGATCTATCGAAAGATTGTGTGTTACCGCCAACCAATTCCTATGAACTTCGAAATCTGTCGAACGACTGAAATACATTAAATAAATTATTTATAAAGCTTTCAAAACAACAGTATAAAACAGTGTAAACTAGTATTTACTTACTACAAAGGTATAAAAAGTAATTTTATAGTTGTAACTATTAATGTTATTTGAAGAATCATTATGGAAAAAGTTATAAATATCAATTTCTGAAGCTGTAAAATCAATTTGCCGGTAATAAACTCTGTAACAAAATTATATTTGTTGCTAACCAAGACGTTAGTTGTTAACGTTTTCGTTTTCCTGACATGTCAATTCAATTCCTTACTGTAGTGTTGCCGCATAATCGATCGAGTATCGATTATAATCGATTATTAGATGGGCCCCAAAATCACCCATACTATCGACTGCATTATCGATAGTATCGATATTCTCGATATAATCGATACTATCGATTTCAATTATTTAGCAATACTATTGATTGTAATCAATTAATCGATTATAATTGTCTAAATGCCCAATATAATCGATTATATCGATAGTATCGGTAACAATTAATATAGCAATATAATCGACTTAATCGATCGTATCGATTTAATCTAACATTGGTTTAGATAGTATTGCATGCCTTTGCAACTATTAGTTATATGAATAAGTATGAGCAAACTTAATAAAAGTTCTGTGATTGAGGGTACTCTAATAAAACTGCTACGTTTAGTAAGCATTTATTATAATCATTCTTTGACGGTTCATTGTTATAGTTTGTGACGTTTCACGATGGGCTATGGATATATTGCAGATCAGTAACAGGAGCAATATAATCTAAACCAATGTAAGATTAAAACGATTAAATCGATACCATCGATTATGTCGATTATATTGCTATAATAATTGTTATCGATACTACCGATATAATCGATTATATTGCGCACTTGAACAATTATAATCGATTATTCGATTATAATCGATAGTATTTCTGTATTATTGACATAGATAGTATCGATTATATCGAGAATATCGATACTATCGATAGTCTAATCGATAGTACGAGTGATTCTGGGTGAACACAATCGATTAATCGATAGCCGATTATTTTGCAACACTACCTTACTGGCAGTGTTGCCAAACTGTGAGTATTGCCAAAATTACCTAGGTAATAATTTATTATATTATAGTACTTTAACGAGTGGTGGATTAAGGCTAAAGCAGGCCATAGGCAACATTATATGTCCGAACATACTAATTCTTCTAAATAAAAATTAATTTCCAAAATAAAACTTCCAAAATATATATATATTTTTTTATACTACGTCGGGTGGCAGGTGGTAATTTTTTGTAGTAATTTTGAAGTTATATTTAATGAAATAAGATAATAAATTCATGCTACAAAGTTTATTCATCATGAAGTAGCAATTATTCTGGTATAAATTTTGCTCAATAACATTATCGTTTATTCGAGAAATTAACAGTTTACATATAGCGATTTTCGAAGTTTTTTTGGTTAAAAGAATGTTTTTTTTTTTTCTCTATATTAAATCAATGATAATTCAAAATTCTGAGGCTGCTACGAACTATACGACTATATATGAAATAACATTCTATTTTTTTTGCGCATTTGATGAAAATCTTTCTCTGCAATTTTGGGTTTAATTAAAAAGTTAAGAAAAATTTACAAAAAGCGAGGCCGCTATGAACTAAGCCAATAACTATTCTGTACTATTCAATAAGTCAACATTGCTAATGTATTTTTGTGTCCGAGATCAAGAACGCCAAAATTAGCCATTTTACGCAAAAATAACAGTCGATATGTACTATGGGTTTTGTACCAAAATATCGCGTAGAACAGCAATAAAATGGCTCTATCGATTTTGCTATTGAGTTATTTGGTTCCTGGCGATATTTTTCGGCATATCCCTGAAGCCGGAATGACAATGAAATTATATATTATGATAATTAGCCAAAATAACTTGATAATGGCGAAATAATCTTGAATTGCAGAATCGTCGCCAATCAATCAAAGAAATGAAGTAGAGTAACGTGATTGAGATTTCTAGTGTTACCGTAGCTTTACTACTATTTTAGTAGATTTTAATTGAGGTTCCAGGTTAATATGTTCAAGAAAATAAGTACCTACGGTCTAATTACTATATAGTAATAAATGTAGTATATTGACATCCTGTACTATTTTGTAATGATGATCATCATGCAACTTAGATGTCTTGTGTAAAGCCTATTAATTACGCTTTACTTTTCGAAAATTGTTTGCATTGCGTATGCTTAAAGTATTTTTTAGCATTTCTTTCCTTCCTACTGCTTTTGTAAAACTGTTTCTCGATATATATATTTTTTTTATTGGATGATTTTTTACATTAGAGGGGGGCAAACGAGCATGTGAGTCACCCGATGGATGGATGGGTCAGCAATCACTACCACCCATGGAGATCAGCAACACTAAAGAGTCGCCGATCCGTTGCCAGCCGATAGGCTCCTTCCTTTCTTTCTGGCGATCTCACTCACTTGCAGAATTACAACAACACTCAAGGGAATTGTTATTTGGTTGCGGTATTCTGTGAAATGGAGGTACTTTCCCAGTCGGGCAGCTTACAAAATACGTTATGCCGTACATCTGTTCTCGCCAGAACCTCATTTGTCAGTCAGCAAGGTGCATCACGTGTAAGTGAGGTCTTTTTGACAAATGAAAGATAACTTATCTGAACGTAGTAACTAGTAGAAAGTCTATCGCTGAAAACTGATACTTCGCGAATATAATATTTTTTTAAATCAATTTCGATTACTCGAGAATTTTAAACAGATTACAATACCTTATTAACTTTAAATTTTATGTGCTATGTAATATTTATGACCTATTTTCTACAGGGTTCATCATAATTAGCCGAGCCATCTGCGAGTAATAGCGCGGTATTTATTTTCACATTAACGCAAATATCATAATAAGCGATTTCGTTGTCCAACGGACTTAAAATTTTATTTACGTTTTCTACATATCTGACGAATTTCATCAAAATCCGGGCATCAGTTAAAAAGTTACTTTACACAAACAAAAATTACAAAGATTTCAGTAAAGCCCGCTTTCAGTAGTTCAGATATGATTCTGTCATCACTCGATGCCTAGTTGTACTTAAGTTACTTGAGAGACATCCTAATCTCGTAAAGGCACACGTCCAGGATATCGCCGCTGGCTGAAGTGTTTTGCCAGTTTCGCTCTGCAGTCTTCCAGCACAGCAGCGAACTGTTTTGGAGAGATTAGATCTCCCTGTTGTACTCGCCGGTGCAAATACCTGGGATATTTTACAATGAAATGTAATACACAAATCCAGGCTAAGCAAAGTTTGTAATATGAGTAATAGTTAACTAACATTACTGTTTTTTTTTTTTTTTTTTTAATACATTATTACACAGAAAACAACCAGACGAAGACAAACAGAGATATTCATGCACACAAATATGTATCTTCTGCGGGGATGGAACCCACAACCTCAGAGTCAAAGTAGCCATGGCCAGCCATTCGAACTCGTCACTAATGAAAGGTTAATATTAGACACTCATCTCACCGCGCCGGCGATGAGCGAGATACCAGTAGAATAATTATGTAAAAATCTCGCCACTCATCAGCTAGTCATACTCATAGAAGGTGAGACAAGTGCCTTATTCGATCACGATTTTAATGGTTTTTAATTAATATCATCGATGAAGTGTCAGGTTAACGGAGCTCGGGAATCACTCATCAGGAGCAGCAGAATAATAATCAAATAAATCCACAAACGTATGGCAACGAAACTTCAATTTAACCTTATCAACCGTCAGTCCACAATTACAGAAAATAAGGATAAAAAAATTAAGGAATTAAATATTTATCAAAGAAAATTAACAATTCCGAATTATCGGTATCGAAAATAAAAATACCGGTATTTAGATATTTCCTCACTTTGCGGATCGTTTTTGACGCGTAGGTGTAAAATATAACGTCATTGTGTGTGTACAACATACACATGTATTGTGTCGAACATAGTATAGAGCTAGGTTCTGTCAGACAGATTTTTTGTAATAAATTTTTAGTACATTTCTGATTTTGAGAACGTTAACACTAGGAGTTGATCTCTTGATTGAATCTTTGAATTCTGTCCATCAAAAAGGGCGGGAAACCTCGAAATACGCGGGAGTGTCTTTTTATAATTTATTGTTTTTATTGTTGAAATTCGATCAGTGGAGTAGTGTATTGTATATTTAGTTGTAAATTAATTGTAAAATAGTTATATTTATATAGATTGGAGACATTTTGGTAAGTTTTTGCTGAGCTTTTTAACATGAATGAGCCCCCGGACCCCGGGGGCTCCAGCCTCCAGGATATCGCTTGCAATGTAACCATAAGCTGCGAAAATGAGTCTAGTATGGATACGGATAGCTCTCAGAAACAAAATCGCAAACGCCGCGTTATAAGACAAACGAAAATGTGTAAAAATTGTAATAAAAAAAGAAGGAAAAAACATGATAATAATGTAGAATCAGATATTCACAGAGACTCTGACTGTCATTGTGAAAATCCAACGTCTTCAACAAAAATTGATAAAATTGTTAGCAAAATTACAGAAAATGATAATGGCCATAAGGTCAGTGCCGATTTGGCTCCCCCTCGTCCACCACCAATAGGGAGAAAATTGTATGAATGTACTGATATTTCACCTTTTACAGTTCATGTACAGCGAGAGCAAACGTCTTTGAATGATGGAACCATACTTCACCCAGTTGCATTTGGTAATTTTTTGAAAAAGAATAAATTTTACAACATTGTTAACGGTAGTGTCAAAAAAATAGGTAGGAATCGGATTTCTCTTGCATTTTCAAATTACTTAGATGCTAATTCTTTTGTTACTAACAAAATTTTAGAAAGTAATAATTACAAAGCTTTCATCCCAACATTCAATGTCACGCGCATGGGCTTAGTTCGTGGAGTACCCAACGATTGGACTCCAGAGGAAATAAAAAATGCAATAAGTGTACCTATTGGCTGTGGTGAAATTATTAAAATAAGAAGATTAAACTACAAGACAATCAGCGATGGTAATCCCGTCTGGAAGCCATCGCAAACAGTAGTGCTGACTTTTGATGGACAAGTGCTTCCAAAGCGAATTTTTATGTGCTACAATTCACTGCCTGTTGAGTTATACACCTATCCCACCATTCAGTGTTTTACTTGTTGCCGTTTCGGACATACTAAGGTGCAATGTAGAGCAAAGCCACGATGTTCTAAATGTGGACAACCACATACTGCTGATGTTTGCAATATTGAAAATGATAACTATTCCTGTTGTTTATGTGGTGGCAACCATCTAGCTACCAGTCAATCATGCCCAGAATATCACAGGCAAAAGCAAATTAAATTAACTATGGCACAGAGCTGTGTATCATATGCAGAGGCATCTAAGCTACACCCTCCTTCTTCCAAATCATATGCAGATGTTTTAAGTTCAGCTCCCGCACACTCTTATACTTCCAACCGAACTCCTGTTAATTCTCTCTCTCATCTCTCATCTCACTCATCCACAAATAAATCATACAAAAAAACATTCTATAATAAACCCCACACACACACTGTCACAAAAAAGAATAATAATATTGGGTATGATAAGTCAGCACACGAAGACATTATCAGTGAGCCCAGCTCACAACTAAATAATGGATGTGCACTCTCTTCAAATGAGAAACCCCAAAGCATAACCGAAATGATAATTGCTCTAATACACTATTTATCAGAAAATAATTCATTATCACCGGACAACGTTGCCTCTCTTTTCAACATTTTAAATTTAGTTAAAAATAACAATGGACAGCTCCAAAATTCTCCAATGGAACTGTCGAAGTCTTATAAGTAAGAAAAGTGATTTAATCTATTTATTAAATAAATATAAACCATCTATTGTCACTCTTTCTGAGACATGGCTGAAGTCAGACTATACTTTTAAAGTGTCTGGCTACTCATGTCTCAGAGAAGACAGACCCGATGGGTATGGCGGTGTCGCCATTCTCATCCATAACTCTATTCCTTACTCTCCCTTTACTCTTCCTTCCCACAGCAATGACTTATCAGTTGTTGCTACTATTGTAAATAATATATGTTTTCTTTCTGTCTATATTCCTCATCCATCTAATACTGTATATAATGAACTTAATTCTATTATCTCTTATCTACCAAGGCCATTTTTTATTTTAGGGGACTTGAACTCACAACATCAATGTTGGGGAAGCTCGGCTAATACTAGTTATGGAGAGAACTTGCTGGATTTAATTGATTCGAACAATCTTTGCATACTAAACACAGGTTCTCCCACCAGACGATCGGAACCGGGACCGGATGGCCAGGTCAACAGCAGTGTTGTCGACATGTCCATCTGTACTCCGGACATGGCTTCTGCAACAACATGGAGTACTTTACCGTTCACATATGGTAGTGATCACTTCCCCATAGTAATAACCCTCTTAGATAATTGCGCTAAGCAGCCTAAAAGAAAAATAAGAATAAAGTTTAGAACATCTAATGGCGATTGGGATCTATTCAAAAATCTCGTGGAAAACAAAGTTATAGCATTCCAAAATTCTCAAATTGAGCACAACAATGAAAATTGCACATACTCTGACATTTCTGACAGATCTCACAAGTTGACGTCTATTTTGATTGACGTTGCAAATACAGTGTTCCCAGTAGAAAATAATTCCGAGCGTATACCTTCCCCCCCTTGGTGGGATAATGAATGCACAAAAGCAGCTAAGAAACGAAAAGAAGCGGAAAAGAAATATAGTAGTTCTATGACAGTTGAAAATTACTCTAATCTTGTACAAATTTGTAAAGAAACTAAACAACTCTTTAAAAAGAAGAAATCCGATGGCTGGAAAAACTTTTGTGCATCCATATCCCCCGACATCCATCCATCCGTAGTTTGGCGGAATATTCGGAGGTTTAGGTCAGCAGTTACTGAGTGTAATAATAAAACAACTTTAGACATAAACTTAGCGGAGAAATTTCTAGATACCTTAGCTCCTCCTTACGCACCAGAATTACGATCTAGGAGCACTCTACCTTATTCCAACAATGCTACATATCCTCAGTACTCCGAGCTAGATGCCCCTTTTACACTTGCAGAATTAAAAGGTGTCCTGTCAAATTTAAAAGATACCAGCCCTGGTGAAGATAACATTTTATATTCATTCATCACGCATTTATCTGACACCTCACTACATTTTTATTTAGATTTGATTAATTCTGTATTAATCACAGGTGATGTTCCCCTTGAATGGAGAACACATATAGTTATACCAATTCTAAAACCATCAAAACCACCCACAGAAGTTTCATCATATCGTCCTATTGTTCTATCCTCAGTTTTAGGGAAAATAGCTGAGCGTTTAGTGAAGATTAGATTAGAATGGTATCTAGAAAGTAATAAGCTATTGTCATCGACCCAATCGGGATTTAGAAAAGGAAAGAGTACTCTTGATAACCTAAGCGTACTTACGTCAGATATCCGTCTATCTTTCTCAGACAATCAAAATGTTATAGCTGCTTTCCTGGACATATCTTCAGCATACGATAAAGTCCAAATACCGATTCTTAGTGAAAAACTAGATCTCTTAAAAGTCCCAAAACTTTTATCGACCTTTATTATAAATTTACTTTCAGAAAGGATAATACATCTAGAAGTAAATGAAAACACTAAATTGTCTCGAACTGCATGGAGGGGGCTTCCACAGGGGTCTGTTCTCAGCCCATTATTGTATAATGTGTATACATCAGATATAGATTCTGCAATTGGCAGTGAAATTAAAATACTCCAGTACGCAGATGACATAGTCATTTATCATTCAAATCCCTCTATTGTTAAAGCATGTTCCACATTATCTAGTTCTTTAGGAGCACTTAACACATGGTTAAATTCAAATGGATTAGAAGTATCTTTATCGAAAAGCACAATTGTTTTCTTCTCACGCTCACGTACCTTGCCCGCAGTACAAGTTACAATTGATAACGTAGCTATTCCTGTGAAAAAGGAAGTAAAATTTCTTGGAGTCATATTGGATTCAAAGCTTACAGGCTTATCGCATTGTAATTACGTTGTAGGAAAATGCGAAAAACGCCTTAATTTGCTTAGGTGTATCACTGGTGTCTGGTGGGGCGCCCATCCCTTTTCATTAAAATTGATGTATAATGCATTAATTAGAAGTCTTCTTGATTACGGCACGTTCTTATTGGAGCCCGGAAATGCTGCGGGTTTGAAAAAAATGGATGGCATCCAATCTAAGTCACTTAGAATCATCACAGGAGCAATGAAATCTAGCCCGATAAATGCCTTGCAGGTGGAGTGCGTGGACCCACCTTTGCAGTTGCGTAGACAATATTTATCGGATAAATATCTGTTTAGAATTTTGCTCTTTAAAGATCATCCTCTAATTATCCTGTTACAAAAATTAACAAGTGCAATTACTTCATCTAAATATTGGGCCAAAAAATCACCTCCATGTTTAATCCATAGCTACCAAAAGTACCTGTCCATTGAAGCTCCTATCCATACATCACCTATTTTTCCTATATTTGAAGGGAATTACAAAGCATTAATAGAACCTCCTTCTGTTAGGAAACACCTAGGCTTTTGCAGTAATGATTCGGACCCCAACTCTAACAATAAAAATTTAAACAATTTTGTTTATATTTATAATAATTACATATTATGTAAATAATCCTTGTACATATACATTTAGACTATTATATATATTTAGTTAGATACCCATATTTATAATACTCCACCGATCCTGCATTCCCAACTTTTCTGTTCCGTAAATTTCACGCGCCTCTGTTTCCCTACCTTATAATCGTCTGTGGCTAAATGCGTCGTAGCAAAAGCCAAAAAAAAAAAAAAAAAAAAAAAAAAAAAAAAAAAAAAAAAAAAAGAATTCTGTCCATTTACATTTCTGTTTTGGCAAAACAATTTGTACATAATTTCTAAATATAAGCGTGACTTTACTTACTGATTCAGCAGTGCAATCTTCGATAATTTATTTGCAGATAATACAACCATGGCGATATTACACAGAGCTCTGTTCACCTGGTTTATTTTCTTAGTATTTTTAATATTATTGTGCCTTCGTCTAGAATCAAGAACACATTGGAATTGGTTCATTGTCTTTATACCCATGTGGGTATACGACAGTATATTACTTATATACGTGTTATTTCACATGATATCACATTGTAAAAATGGAATAGAAAGATTTCGAGGTACCATCAACAAAAATGTATGGTATATAGCAGCCATTGGACTGAAAATGGCAGCTCAGATAATAATCTGTATAAAATTGGAATATACGAAAGTTAGTCTGCCTATTTACGTAGTGATGACGCCTATTTGGATGTTATTGCCTGTCCTCTGTGTAGAAGTATTTATGCATCTCATAAAAAATTCCATTGGGAACAGCAGGTACTAAAGTGCACCTTATGATATTTCCATAGGACACAAAGTGACTATAGGTGACATGAACTATAATAAACATATGGCTATAATGGACCATGTGACTTCAGTTTTGTAGATAATTTTAAACTTGGCACACATTCATTGACATGTGTTTGTACTTGTCAAACTCTTCAGTGTCTGCGTTGCAAGGTGAATGATATAACAGTTTGGTGACACTCATAATAGTTGAAAAATGCCATTTGTGATTGATAGTGTCCCTGAGATAAAAAGTTCATCAGTCACGGAGGTCCCCGAAGGTTCTACGGTTACCTTACACTGTGGAAGCAATGATTATAACCATAATTTTATGTTCTGGTTATTAAACCAAAACAAAGTAATTGGGCCTGGCAATGATTATGACACAAATAAATATAAATATGAGGTTTTGTCTGGAAACCTGAAGATTCATGTAAGTAATGCCAAGTTCTTGAATAAAGCTAATCTGTTTAATTACTGTGCCATCCTGATGGCAACTAGGTATATAACAATATATAATTTTGTTGAATGTAGTGAACTTAGCCCTCGTTCCAGCATGACATAAGTACCCTGGATTGCTTACTTTATTTTATAATTACAGTTTTTAAGAATAATAAATTTTCCTTAAGATTTTTTTATTTTGTTTCTCACCTCTGGTTACTTATGTCCTTTAACTGTACATATTATTAAAAGAACCAACTTGTAGTTAGTAGTATTTTGATTGTTACTTTTATGATTGATGGAGCCCTATGATTTGTGCTTAGAAGGATTACTCAAAAAAACTTTAGGCCTCCATCATTAGCTGCTAGCAGCAGTGTCGTGGCAGCATGTTATAATGGCAGGCTGCATGTCTATTATAAGAAACCAAGCAACAAACTGACCATGGCCAACTGCTAGCTACTATGGTTGTCTTGATGCCACTGCAGACCAGACAAAATGTAGCATACTGCATCCCCTGCACACTCTCCATGTCAATCTCCCTGTCATGTCAAATCAACTTGATTGCTACTGCACTGAAAACGGGTGTGTGATTCATTTTTACAAAAAATGTACACAATAATATATAACTGCAGTAATTTCGTTGAAGTCTGTCTTGTGCTATATTTCTAGGAGCATACTCTATGGCTCTAACCATTGTGACAGGTCATGTAATCTGCAGCTTGCCGCAATGGCGAGCAGCTCAATCTAAACAGTAGTGCGGTGTAGGTCGTAGGTTTGTCTAAATTTCTATTATAGAAAATTGTTTATTGTTTTGAAATAATAATGTTAGTGCCCTTTCTTTCATTTCAGGGTGTTACCCCTGCAGAGGCTGGAAACTACAAATGTGTATCAAAAAACATAAGTGGGTCAGGTATCACAGTTGGTGAAGTTGAGATGATAGTAGATGGATCAACTTTCACCACATTAGATGCAGTCAAACTGGTAGCCATAGTGGTGTCCATCATTGTAATAATTGCCTGTGCAGTTATTTACTTTCGTCTAAAGAAAGAATGGAGCAAGTATGATGGAAGAGCTTTTGTTCCTGGTAAATATGTTTAGAATAGTTGATTGTTTGAAAATTAGAACTTTTAATAAAATTTAATTCATTTCAATATAAAAAAAAACTATAGAATTGATCAGAAAGCCTAGTAAACTATTTACAGCACTATAATTTACTTCCAAATTACTTTAAAAGTTATTAAACTATTTGTGCTGTCTATAAAATTAAAATTATTGAAACTCACAATTAATTAAATTATGAGAAATCATACTAAATTATATAATAATGAAATCACATATATAAACTACATTATGTTACCTTGAACTATGCATGGCCCTGGGACCGCCAGTAATATGAGTTGAAATAAGCATTTCCATTTAACCCCCTCAGGATTGCTTATAAATAAACTAAATTCCAAGACACACACACTGCAAGCAAACAACATACCACACAACCTGTACAAATTTTACTTTGTTATTGATTATATATATTTATTTACAGCAGATGACGCAGAGGAGGATGATGGGGAGGAAATTTACAACCGCACCACCACAAGTATTCAACCACAGCCAGCTCCAGTAGCAGGCCCTAGCAGAAATGTATCTTCTGAACACCTCCTATATGGCATAGACAATCAGGGCTTGGACACGGATTTCAACTCGGTCTTTGAAAATATTCAAATAAAATCACCACAGGGAAGCTTGATATAATATTATCTAGCGGAATAATAATCCATTCGATTTCTTATTAAATTAATATTCCAAATCAAGGTCATGAATCAGAATGTTTATAAATGAAGCAAACTTTAGTTCCTTAAAACTTGCATAAAATTTTTCATAAATATCAAAACCATCTTTCAAATTACTTTTATGAAGTGATTATTAGTGATAGTAATGATTTATGTATGAAAGAATGTAAATATTTTAGCATTTTTATTTTATATGGAACATAATCCTTAGTGTAAATATATAAATAAAAGAAATTAGTTTAAATAATGCTTCCTATTATTTACTTACACTACAATGTTTAATATTTTCACAATCATCCTATAATGTAATATCTGTAGCATTTTGCTGGTCTGGTGTATCATGGCTGGTGTTACTTCTGTTCGTATGAGACTGTGGAGTGGTGTCTAATGTTTCATCTTCGTCTTCGTCCCCATCTACTTCAGTTTCAAACACTTTTACTTTCCTAAAACTTTTTGATAACACTACAGCAACTTTACGACTTCCGGACACAGCTATACGGCATCCATCCATTTTATCAAGGATTTTATAAACACCTTGATCTAATAATGGAGTTATGTTTTTGTTTGTAATTTTTTCATTAAATATGCATGACTTCGACTTAATGTTGAATTCGGTTGATTGATCCAGTACAACTTTTAATGGTACCTGAATGAAAACCGAACTTTCAATGTTAGTAGGATGTTGTACAAGAACGGATAAGAATTCTGGAGAATAATATTGCAAATCGAGCACTTCCAACTGCTTTCCCTCCGTTGTATCTTTATCTCCCAATAAACTTGCAGTAAAATAATATTTCAAAGCAGAAGCACTGCACATCTTATCTTTTACACTAGTTTCTAAAAAACATATTCCATTGTCTCCCTCTGTGCTTGCTAAAGCTACCATGAATCTCTGTTGATTTGCATCAAAAATCTGAGATATTTTGAAACTAGTCGTATTTGCATGGTCTTCATAGCATTTAATGTTACATAAAACAGTAAAATGTTTTCCAATTTCTCTTTCACTGACATCAAAGACTTTATCAATAGCTTTTTTCATATAATTCTGTTGCTGTACTAAAGAAAATTTTCTAAAATCGGACATAGAAAAAATTATATCATTATCCTTCAATAAACATGTGTTATCTTTCAAAAATTTGTGCCAGGGATTATCTTCATCGTCTGGTAATATAGTTAAATCTTGATCTTGTAAATATTGACCCAATCTTTCCAGATTGAATTTTACTGGTTTCTCTGATGACATATCACCAGTTTCAACTTGAACATTGTCAAAATTGTATAAGAATTCTGCAATGTGTGTTAGTTCTTGCTGTGTCATTTTTACTATTTCACTAGGAGTCGGTTCATTTAACAGCCTAATGATCATAACATAAAGCCATCTGAAAAATGCTTTATAATTTCGCATTGAAACATCAATGACTTGTTGTAGTTCCAAACACTTGTTTAGAAAGGCACAGCATGCTCTGATTGCATTAGTGACTGTAGTTTCTTCTAGCCCCAGGGCCTAAAATAACAGTAACATTAGGTGCAGGTATGACAAAATACTAACTAATACAAAATATAAAGGGCAGTCTTATCTATTGGAAGCCCTGCCCCCCTTCAATAACTGAATAGAATGCTTATACCAATACCAATGCTCATACCAATGAATAAGCGATTCTATTTCTAATGGAATAATCGTATTAAGAGATGGTGGTAAGGGGGCTGGACAGTTTAGAATAAGCCCTTGTGTGTGGTAAGTATGGATAGCTCTGGTAAAGGGTTATTTTATAGATATTTCACAGTGATAAAGGTGAAAGTTTGTAAGGAGGTGTGGATGATTGTAACTCTTTCAAGGGTAAACTGGGCTGAATAGATAAATTAAATTTGGCGTACATATAGAATATGATCTGGATTCCTTTCGGTTCATAAGGACTAAAATACTATAATATATCAAAATGCGATGAGAAAGGACATGGGTTACTATGTACTACGTGAAAATAAAAATTGTTTATTTATTCACTGGTCAAGAAATAAAATGATAATACTGTACTTATTAGCAATACTAAAGTATTACATTTGAACATAATGTACGAAACGTAAGTACAAATTTTTAAGTTCGTTGGGCAACAAAATCGGTTCAGTAGTTTTTGAGATATTTGCCATACCGGGAAAATACATATTATTATCACGTTATTACTCGCAAACGGCTGACCCGGTTTTAAAGAAACTAGGTAGATACGGAGGCCATGTATTACAATTCATATTCGTTCAATACCTAATATCATAAATGTTCATAATTCGTACAATTCGTATTTCGTTTACGAAGCATTGTAATCGGTTAAGAAGTTTTTGAGACATCGAAATTGATAAAAAAAAAATAAGCGCGTAAACTCAGTTCGCGTGTAAGGACTAGTACCTATTTTAGACGCTTGTCGACCTTATGATCCCAAAGGTCTGGATTGTCGCATGAAATACTTTTTATTCCGGTACTCTGTTCACGCTGGGCGAAGTCGCGGGCAGAAGCTACTTATAAATATGCCGCAGACTTGAATTTAAGCTACCTTCTTAATCGACTACAAGCATCATAAGCGAAACAGTCCTAAATTATATCCTACTACATGTTCTATGATGTGCGGCTGAACTGGCAGTGGCCAAGTAACAGCAGGCACAAATGACGATAGATGGGGCAGAAAGGTCCTGGAGTGGTGATCGTGGACCCGAACGCGCAGGACAGGCCTCCCACTAGATGTATTGAAGATTTGATGGATGCAAAAGTGGAAATCTACGGGGAACGCCTATGTACAGCAGTGCACGTCTTTTGGCTAAAATAAAATTATACCTACTTTGTATCTATCTGGTATCCTCGTAAGACCTCTCAGTTCCGCCAGGTAGTAAGTTACGCTTTGACCAACAACATTTAACTGCCTTAAAACTAATTTTTGTATAGTTGAATAACTCAATTCCACAGAATTACCAGACTTCTTTAACACTTTTGCAGTTAATTCTCGCAGTAAAAACAATTCGAGTTCATCTGAAGGTACTCCTGTGGATAAAATATTATTTATTATAATAAAATGTATTGTCAGTTATTATCTAAGCATAATAATAAAATTCTAACTAGATAATGTCTGGACATATGGAAGGAAATATTTAAAGGAGCAATAGAAGCCGAAATAATTATCTTCAGAATTTTTATCCACATGTTTGTATTTGTACACGCAAATACTCCTGCACAAAATCAGATGCGGTATACAGTTGTATTGCTACGTAGTCGGCCTTGGTACTCATATCTTGATATGCGACTTACATCAGAGTCAATAATTGTTTACTTCATGAAGTCTACGCCGACGAATTCGCAGAATGCAGAGTGTATATAAATTTATTTCGACTGTATACTAAATACAAACCTAACATCAGTAACTCCAGCAAATCAGCAGATACTCCTCCTTCGGGCACTGAGGCTGCATAGTAAGCCATTTTTGTGTCCATCTCCAACAAAATATGTTCCCAAGCTTCAGTTATTGAAATCATAGTCTGATCGAGATAATTCAGTAACTGAACTATTTTGCTGTGCTTTTTGGCAACATCAAACAATTCTTCAGCATATGCCGATAGGACACTTGTATTGATGAGAGAAAGTAATACAGCATTTGTAGCCCTGTCTAAATATAGTACTTGCATCACACTGAAGTCATCAGATAAGGTGATATCTATTACTTTGTACTCTCCACACTCATCCTTGGTTACATGGGCCAAATTTATAGTGCCATATGGGTATCTACCAAAGACGCTCATGTAAATATACCCTGAGCCATAACCAACCATTAACATGTTCAATTGATTTGGTTCTTGTGCCTCCTCTTTGAAGTGCATGTTATCATCTGTTCCTTGATTCTTATACCCACTGGTCACAGAAGGTAGCTGTTGTAAAAATATTGATGCATCATCCTGAAATCGTTACATACTATTTCAATTCATAGAAAAACGCAGTGATTATCTGCGATCTGTTTCATATTTTGAGATGGAAGTGGTTCCGCAACATTTTAACCAACGATAACTTCTCCAGTCGGGCAAAACTGCCCGACTGGGGAAGTAGCTCCACCTCACAGAACAACGCACCGTAGCGAAATAACCATTCCATTGAGTGTTGTTGTCTTCCTGTAAGTTAGTGAGGTCACCAGAAAGAAAAGATACCACCAGATTGTACTACACATAATAAAATCGTAAACAATCCGTTTTTGTACATATTTCTTTTTTTGCAAAAAGAAAAACAATTAATACATGTTGTATTTAATTTTATGTTACTGAGACCAAAAAATGGTTTTAGAATATTGCCGCCAGAAGGGGTATTCTTTGAGGTGGGTGCAGGTGGGTTTCGGTAGGTGCGGGGATCGAACTCGCGACCTCGGAATCAAAGTGGCGCGGCGATTGCTACTCAATACGATGCCAAACATCGCATTGACCACAGTTTAAGTTAAAATGTACCATCACAGAGCCTGAATGTACATAAATGATTAGATAGGCTAATGGAGTACGTAAGGTAACCACTAAATAAAGACGATCCAGATGGATTTACCATGAAAAAATTTATTTATTTGACGCTATTGTGTTTCACGATTATTAATAGTTAGTTTACTTACATACATATTGTATCCTGAAGCACTCTCCAAACTACCGGGTCGGGCAGCCCAAGTGATACAAGATATGCCATAATGTTTGGATTCATCAAATTCCTCTGAAGTTTCTCTCTCCAAATGATATTTATCTAGGATTTCTTTATCTTCTATATCCACAACATACACACTTCCTGAACTATACCCTATTGCTAATACCTGTGTTGACAAAATATTAATTTGTTACGTATCTTGTTATCTAATATATAAAATTCTAGTGTCGCGGTGTTTGTTACCAAGTTCCTCCGAAACGGTTGGACCGATTTTTATATTTTGTGTGCATGTATTATGAAAATAAATAAACAAACTGAGGCGATTTTGGCTTGCATGGAATTAAATTATTAATAACTGGTGGGTATGCTCGGAGTTTCTCTAAAGGATCAAATCAGGAAGCGCAGGAAAAAAAACAAGGAACCAAAGTTGTACACATGCCTTACAAAGTTAGCAAACTAAAATGACAGTGTGCCGGCCACATCTATTAGTCAGTGATAGCAGGTGGACGACGAAGGTTACAGAGTGGATGCTGATTGAGACCAACAACCTCAATAAGAGGCTGGATAATAAAGGTGAAGAATCACATATAAACATTTGCAAAGTGAAATATCACTGAGTTTGACTCCTTCCTCCTTGCCCACTTTGAACGACAGCGACGCCGCACCACCAACCATCTGGTGGTGTAGTATTTTAATGACAGAAATCTCATTCGCGCAAGAGATTGTACGAGAGTATTGCTGTACCTCGATGTTCATAAATAGAGTGGACCAGTTAACATTCTAGCAGATTGATAGTGGTTGATAGTAATTGATACTGGACTACACTGCTTGATAGTAATGGACAGTAGTTGATAGTGATCGATAATGATTGGTTGATACCAGTTGATAGTGATTCATAGTGATTGACAGTGGTTGCTAGTGGTTGATAGTGAAGAAAAAGTACCTAATATTGAAAAAAATAAAATAAAATATTCCATTTCAGAAAACGAACATTAATTATTCCCAAATTAATACGACATGGGGTCCATCAAGAACAGAGTCAATTAAAAGGCTGGCAAGGGATCAGTGACCCCTTGGTGTTGCTATATTTCTATGGGCGGTGGTGATTGCTTTCCATCAGGTGACCCACATGCTCACTTGCCCCCCCTCAAATAAAAAAAAATTTAACACCCAATTTTTTAAGAAAAAGTCATTGATAGCAACTGGATCAACAAAGCTCCGGTTTCATTGACAGGTTATTTTCACAGTATAATTTTATTATTGATTATGTAAAATTGTATGATCAGTCAACAACACTACTTAATCATGTGTAAGATCTTTTAGTTATACACAATTAGTTTTAGTATACCTTTCCATCAGGTCGCCAAGCCATGTCACGGACAACAGCATTTTCTTTAGGAGGTGACAAATTCCAAACCTTTTGCCAGTGAAGTCTATGAACCTGCACTTCACCTAAAAATAATATCAATAAAAAATTAAAATAAGCAGGAGAAAAGTTAATTGTTCATATTTTAACTGAATACCTAGCTATTGTCATATGCAATTACAACTCTTGCGACATACCCAGTTCTCTCAGCAGTTTATTAATAAATAAAAATAAACAACCAAGGAAATAGATAATTGCAAAATATTTTTATAGTTATATTTATTACCCGCCTATCATTTTACCTGAGTCTGGAATACAAAGCCTTGAATACAATCGACTTCTGAACATACTGATATGTTGTCCAGCAATGAAGTTTTGCCAGACATTTTACATAAAGCATTTTTCATCAAAGATTTGAATTGCTTTTCAGGTAAATTGAGAACTGAGTTTGCCAATTTATTATAAAAGCATATACAGTTTATTATTAATGAATTGTTGACCTTACCAAGTCTATGTTTTGGTATTATCAATTTGCGATTGTTCACAAATTGATACCACCACTACATCACTTCATTCACGGTAGCTTGATATATTTTTACATACATAATATTGTCATAAATATATATATTGAGATGAAACAGTAAGGATTTTCTTTGAATAATTCTCCAAATGAGTCCCTAGAACCCATACGATAAATTGAGGAAATAGCTCTTTCCTGTAAAACCAAAATTGTCTCTATATCGTCAGCTTTATCAATATATTATAGAGGCAGGTAGAATGTATTTATATGTTAAATATCTTATGTCAAAGATAACGGATGCGGCCGGCGTAACGGACGAATGTATTCGACAAACACTCTTACCTTTAAAGTTACTCAAAGCCAGTAAATCTAGTCTGTTACTCCAAACCATAAGATCGACTTGGTTAGCAACATGCTTCTCTCCCACTTGGCGCATTCCACAGTGATACATATTGAAGTCAATTTATACAGCACAAAATGTAAAAACTAGCCGTGAAGGCACGCCTGTGGAAGCGGCGTATTTCAAAGCTTAGCATCAATAACTATATCACATTTTACAGATGAGATGATCGCTACAGTAAGTACGTTGAAAAACTGATCTCAATTCACTTCTTTCGCTTTAATGGATGTCGATTTCAATAATTCAGATAAATGTTTATTTCAAAAATTGGTCAATCACATCGTATATTATTTCTGTGTATTTTGATTTGACAACTAAAGATGTGCGAAATCGATTACCTCAATCAATTAATACAGTAATCAATTGCAATCGATAATGCTTTGCATTAATCGATTACGATTACGATAAAATTATAAATTATAACTGCACTACCAAGTAGTTCTCAAGACATTACCAACTACTGTGTAGAAACCTTATCACGACAAACAGGGAATTCCCCAAATTTCTTTTTTGTGAAAGCGGTATTAGAAACCGTTCTGAGGACGTATTTTTATTAATACAATCACAAATCACTGGACGGTGAGACGACAGGTGCCATTATTTAATTAACACAACACTTACATATTTTTCATTTATAAATACTCAAGTGTTCAAAGGCAACTCAAAAAGGAGAAGTGCTTTCATATGAATTTGCCACTAGGCAAATTATGAAATAACTCATAAATTGTCAGAAATAATTATTTATACTCTTCGCACTATCACACCACACGATCCACACCAAACCCTGCTACCATATGACCAATGGTCATTGACCATTAGTAGACCAAACTGAGTATTAAATAAATAATTGTAAATAATCGATTAGCAATCCATTAATATTAATTGCGTAATCAATTATTCGATTAATCCCATCGGTACATCTCTATTGACAACTGTCACTCGTTCGAGTATTGGAGTTTGCCTTTCTTTTAATTATTTTGATTGTTGGCGACGACGACTCTTCGAGTACATAGTCGAGTTAGAGCACAATAAATTTAATTAATTTAAAAGTAATTATTTTTTTTTTACTCATGTTTCGGGTATTTACCCTATAATTTCCAAAACTGGTACATAATTGTACTTTTACGGTATTTAACATACTTTAGCGATAAAATTCTATTGTGGTCAATATATCATAAGTTTTGTGCGTTGTAGATTAAATAAAACGTTTTACTGAGAAGTCGATATGTAGATATTTTGTGAATATGTTTCACGTAATATGTAAATAGGTATGTTGAGAATTTGAAATCGAAGTCTGATTCCGATATCGGGCCCGATTCCCATTCCGATTTCAATTCTGGAAACTACTTACTTATTATATTATACTGATAATCGAAAATTCAATTTAGTTTTCCATTTGGTTCCGGTTAAAGTACCAGTACCTACCTATAGTAGGTTTCGGTTCCAGTTCCGGTATAGGTTTCGATTCCGATTCTGCTTTCAGTTTCGGATCCAGTTTCGGTTCAGATTCCCGTCGTGGTCTCATAACCCAAACGTATACTATATTAGTTAGCACGATCCATTAGCGAGTTGCAGTGGCAATTTTCCGGCTCCATCTTCTGACCCTTGGCGTCATGTGTAATGAAGTGTTCATAATATCAAAACAAATGAACCCAAACTTGACTGGCCGACCATTTACTATCACAGAGATCCAGTACCTACACCCCGACTCGGTCATCAGTTCTGTCTGATCACTTCGATGGGACCACAATATTGTATTGTCACTTAATGTTGCGAACTTTTTTATATTTCTTTTTTAGTATTTTGAATTTAAGATATATTTTTTACTCAGTTACGATGTCCATAGAAACTAAACTTTGTTACTCCAACCATTGTGCAAGACAATATGCACTGTCTTGTTGCATTATATTTTCCACCGAAATATATTCTGTTCATCACCTGCTGGTTGTTGGTGTTTTTTTAATTCATATACTTATGCAACTTCTCCACTAGCTATGTATTTCACCTGATATTTTTTAAATGTTTTTTAGGGTTCCGAACCTCAAAAGGAAAAACGGAACCCTTATAAGATCACTTTGTTGTCCGTCAGTCTGTCTGTCTGTCAAGAATTTCTATGTCGAGAATGCGTGGAGGTATCAAGCTGAAATTTGAACTGTATACTCAGGTCTACGGTCCCATGAAATTAAAAAAAAATCAAACTGCTAAGTTTACGTAGTAAAAAGTTACGGCCGTTTATTCAGCAAAAAACGCATATTTCGACACACTCAAGGGAATCAAAACCTATAGGGTACTTCCCGTTGACCTAGAACTATGAAATTTGGCAAGTAACATTGTTATAGACTACAAGTACAGGAATAAATCTCAAAACTGTACATTTGTAAATAGATCTTAAAAAATAGGGGGTCTATATTTTTTATAGGGTGTCGAAATTTCAAATTGAAACTACTAGTTCAAATGGGGTATCATTTGAAAGGGCTTGATGTTTAGATTGCAAAACATATTTTATTTAATTTTTTCGACGCATTATTTCTTATTTATAAAGAAAAATATAAAATTTAATAATGATACTACGTACCTACGGAACCCTCGGTGGGCGAGTCCGACTCACACTTGTCCGGGTTTTTTTTTATGTGAGAGGGGGCAGAGCCTCGTTTGTCAGTCAGCAGGGTGCACCACATGCAGGTGAAGTTGGCCTTTGTTTAAAGGTGTTGATGAAGCATTTACACCCCATTATAAATGAGTATTTATAATGTTTTTATTTCAAGTGGGTATCAAATTTCAGCTTAATCAGACATCTGCAAGGCGTCCAACATGAAAAAATTACAATATTTTCCCAATAAGGAATTTTCTTTCGTTTCTTTTTTTCAATTTTTATTTTACCGGATACTAAGATCATTAGTACTTACTTAAGTAAGAAACGTCCAAAATATCGACCGAATCTTCGAATTTGCCATTTCGGTTCGGAATAGACCTGCTGCTTTTATAACAAGCTCTTTGCTCTTGCTTTTATCTTTATTTAAACCATTTGATTATAAATAACTCTTAAATATGTAATTTTTTTACATTTCTTTTTGTTTAATGTAGGTATTTCACTTATACAAAACATTGTCACAGTCCCGCAACACGATATAAATGTCGCGTCGTTCACTATTACATAAACAATGAAGTTTATACAGAGCCTGAATGTGCGTGTTTGCTTGCGGCGCCATACAAACTGATTCGTCTCAAAGGGTAGGGAGCTTGATACGAGAGAGCGGCAGGGAGTGGTCATACTGTACGTAATACAATTACTTATACTGTGACGTTGTTTAGGGCTAAGTTCACATCATAGAGTTCACATGAACGCGCGGTTGGAGCGTTCACATGACGGCATATGTACGCGCGGTAGTCTGGGATCAACATTGCCTAACAATTAACGTGGAGGTGGCAATTTGCATGGATTTTATACCTCACCATCTTTGAGCCAAAGCCAATTCCCTTGAGGGATGTTGTGTTTCAGCGAGAGAGTGAGATTAATATATTAATTATAAAATTTATAATTAATATACTTTTATAAAAAAAATAATTGCTCATATAATAGTGTAGGATATATTTATATATTTACCTATATGTATATAATATATACATACAATTTAATAGTGTACCTACTAATAAACTGTAATTGTAAACTGTATATATTTAGATGAAGTATCTGGTAAGTGAGAAATTTCTTGGAAATATAAGAATATTTATTAAGGGTGCTACCACCCATCCAAATACCTGCTTGTAGAAAGAAACTTTTAATTTGGTACATTCCTTTTAACATGTAAAAGTGACATAACAGTTTTAAAATTAATATGAGAGAGATGGAATAGTAAATGTCCATATATATGCATATAAAAACTAGTATCTAAATAAAAATATAATAACTTGTATCAGGCATCATTATTACATAAACCAAAGAAATCATTAAATGTTCTAGATAGTCCATACTTTTCCATATATTTTGAAAATTGACTCATATCAGCATGTTTGCCTGATCGAGATGTAGGGTTTTTGAAATGGATTTCATCAAACGTAGAAAATTTCTGGTTGACCTCTTGTTCAGACAATGCAAAGGTTTCAGTTTTTCTTATCATAATTTTTTGCCAACACATAGACTTGATGTCTCTCCACCATTCATTACAGTCACTTTCAGGCCCTTCTATACAAACAATACCAGGTTTTCCAGGTACACAAAAGCCTGTTAAACATAATTCTCTAGCTTTTTTTACTATTTCTTCTCGTTTTTTCTTGTTATAAATATGATGTGAATATATCCACAGCCTAACAAATTTATCAGTGCTAGAGTTAGTCACTTCTATTTCAGGTTCATAGTCACTTTTTTTATTAAACATATCTATGTTTTCTTGCAGCCATAATATTGCTGTGTACAAACATACTTCTCCGCTATGTTCATTTTTAATATATTTTGAAAGCTCTGTATTTAAATGTGTTTCTTGTTGCCTATTTAATTGGTTACATCTTACATATATATCAGGTTCTTCTTCTGGGTAAAAATTAGGCAAGTTAATAAAAACTTCAAGTTTAAGATCATTTAAATGGAGCTTAATAACAAAATCCAATTGACTTGGTGTGTAGTCAGACTTATTTTCTATATAATTATTTATTTCATCTATAATTTTACTGTCCGTCAGCACAATTTCATTGCTATTAGGATACATGGATCTCAATAATTCAAATTCACTTATCTGTTGTGTTAGACAATGAATAATTTTATCTTGAATTGAGTGAGTAGACATTCTAAGAAAAGTGTTAGTTCTTCAGTACTCATATGGTAGGTGCTTTTTATCAGAAACAAAGATTATTATCCAATCATCAGTTCATCAGGATTGAAATAATATCCAATACGTTGCAGTAAACAAAATTTTTGTTTTTGCTAAAAATAGAGGGCTCAGGTATATCTCTGCCGCTCAGGTATGATGCTCTGTTTTTCACCACTTACACCAAAGATATTTTAGTAAGGTCTGACTCATAAATAAATTCAGGATATTGGTTGTGTGTTTGTATTGGTCACTAGCACTTTAGTGTAACCCTCTGATCCTTAACAGCACTGCTGGATCTAAAGATCTAGTATGTATATAACCAACTAAATATATTCCTACTCTTTTTTACTGCGAGTATAGGTTTTCGAGAGTGAATACTAGGTACCTGTTTTCTTTTCTTTCGAAATAAAGAACTATGTAAAGGTATTTTTTTTAAATCACCATTGCTCTGAGCTATATCCATAAACATTAAATGTAATAATTTAATTTTGTGCCATCACATCACAAAAACATGACATAGTGTGACGTAATACTTTCAATCTGACATGACGTTATGAATTTTTATTTTATTTATCAGATTGCTTTAAGGCTCTCGAATCAATATCTTTTATAGCCCGTTTTTGAATTATTTCTATAACTTACTAGCTGGCCCAGCGAACTTCGTATCGCCTTTAAATATTTTTACGTAAATTTTCCCGATGAGTACCATCCTATATCTCAATTTGGATCAAACTGCACACACTGTGCAAAATTTTATTAAACTCGGTTCAGTAGTTTACGATTCCACCGCGGATGTGTCGGGTCGCGTGATGTTTCTCTCGAAAAATTGTGAGTTGTGCAGTATTATCGTGCAAAAGGCGATCTGATAGCTTAAATTCGCAACAAGATCGCGTTTTCTATCATAGGTAAGTATTTTTACTAACTATTAAATGTGTATTAAAGTACAATCTCCATTTAAAGTAAAAACCGTTGCGATACGTAAACGACAGAGAAATGTAAACATGAATATAGTGGTACAGGGGCGAATCGGCTTTAGGGATGTGACAAAGTCAAAAAAGCGATTCAACATTTGAATGAATCATTCACTCATTCAATTACTGCAGTTCGTATAATAGTCAGATTTTTTATTAGATATTGTATTAAATAGTAGGTATAGATGTATGTTACATTTAAATCTTGTTAGGTGAATTAGAAAAATTACCTTTCTCTGGACATACAATGTTGAAATTTTGTCTGAAAATGAAAAGAATTGTTGGCTAAAAAAAAGTAGGTAAAAGCAATACATTTAGTGTAGGACTATGAGTTGTATACGTTACAGATACTATTATATATAGGCTTTATTTAATATAATTGTATTTCCTTTTAGATTTCCAAAAGATCCCTTTATAAAAGAAAAATGGAGAAAATTTTGTGACGAAAATGATTCTTGGAAACCTACACATACAAGTGTTATCTGTTCGGAGCATTTTACCATAGTAAAAATAGAGAAGTAAGGTAACTTCATACAAACGCACCGAGCGCGGTTTGTATGTGAGCGCGCCCGTACGTTTGGCCGTCGCACGCACACACTGACAACATTTATAGGAGTTTATATGGAGCGACAGTCGGGGTCAGGGCTGCGTCGTACGCAAAACCGTCCGCTCCCACGCAAGATTTGCGCCTGCGCTGACGTTCGTTAATAATTTTAACATTTAGGTACCTACCTACGTACGTCGTATATAACTACAAATACGTTAAAGATGGCTACAAAGTCGACTAGCCTTAAAAAAACATTGCAGTGTTCATGGATGTCTCGGATACCCTAACCATTCGGCCACCGACACTCCTAATAATCACATTATAAGTGTGTAAATTAAAAAGTAATAAAAATAGTTTAGTGTAAAAAATAATATATAATAGGTACTTAATAAAAATATTTTTTCATAATAATTAAGATTATTTGAATAAATATTATGATTCAGTAAAGCTACGTTTTAATTAATCCTATTCATATTTAGACCGTAATTTTTCTAATCACTAAACAGATAACATGAAGTAGGTTTTATCAGATGGTAGGAGTCCGCCTGGGTGAGGACAACAGCCTTATCTATTACTGCCGCAAAGCAACAATGCTTGCATTGTTGTGTTTTGTGTTCCGGTTTGAAGGACAACGCACCTGCGATTCTGCATTTTTGTTGCCAACAGCTTGAATGCGTGAAACGTGGATGTTATGGGCGACAGTTACCGCTCACCATCAGGTGGGCTGTCTGCTCGTTTGTCACTGAGTAAGCATGCATTAAAATGTAGGTAATGAAAAAAATCCAGTCACTCCTGGTGTATGTACAAAAATAATTATTTTTATTCTTTTTAGATTTCCACACCCAAAGGGTAAAAACGGGACCCTATTACTAAGACTCCGGTGTCTGTCTGTCTATCCGTCTGTCACCAAGGGCTGTAAGTATCTCATGAAACGTGGTAGCTAGACAGTTAAAATTTTCACAAATGATGTATTTCTGTTGGCGCTATAATAACAAATACTAAAAAACAATAAAATTAATATTTAAGGGGGGCTCCCATACAACAAACGTGATTGTGTGTCGTTTTTGGTACGGAACCCTTCGTGACCGAGTCCGACTCGCACTTGGCCGGTCTTTTGTTACAGATCCCTAACACTTACCCTACTTAATTTTGTATTTTGTACCTTACTTAATTTTGTATAATAGAGATTGACTAAGTATTTTTGACGGTTGAATAAACTATTAAGCGACAGCCCTACGTGTTTAGGCTATTATCTCCCGCTCGGAGCTTGAGTTGTCCTACTTCTCTATTTTTATTATGACTTTACTCCGGAAAACTACAAAAATGCTAATAACAGAAAGACATTGATTGAAGGTGCAATACCTTCTTTGCGACTCTGTCCTTGTTTGGTGAGTCAGTATTTCTTTGTTTTTCTTAAATCTTTGACTACTTCAATATATGTAGTAGGTATACATTTAATTTTTAAACCCGGGTATTTTTCCGATAAAATCAAATGAAGGATAAAAATTTAAATATTGCTCCATTTTTGCCCCACAAATCCATTTCTAAATTTGTAAAAAAAAGTAGACCCCAAGAAATGTATTCGTCACGTATACAATAAACTTATTCATTTTAAAAATCAATAAAAATACTAATTAATGAAAACCGTCTTAATCGGGTTTTAGAAGTCCCTACATGAGAATTTAATTTAAATAAATATGTGGCAATTCTAATTAAATTAACAATTTGTTTTATTGCTTTCCCTTTGCTCATTCATATGTTTAAATAACTTTATATGTGGGGACAGATGACCCTTACTTATTATAATATAATTTCATATACATAGGTTCTTACAAATACCAATCTACTTTATATAATACTAGCTACGCCCCGCGGCTTCACCTGCGTTAGAAAAGTATCCTATGCTATTCCCCGGGACTCAAACTATCTCCATACCAAATTTCATCTAAATCCGTTTAGCCGTTATTGCGTGATTGAGTAACAACCAAAGATCTAAACATCCAAAAGAAGATGTTTATATCTTTGGATGTTCACATTTAAAATATTAAATAAAGATATCTGTTAAAAAATCAATTGACAATATTTCATGTTCTCAAACAGGATTTTGTCCGCTAAAGTCAAATAAAGGATAAGAAATTATTTAAGCAACTGTATGAAGGGATACAAGTGCGTAGCTGGGTTTTTAGATGGGCGTACGCTCTTTTCTTGAAGGTTGTTTCCACTGACCTCTATACTACAAGTACGTACGTAGTCCAGCGTACTCGTATAATAGAAGACAGTGGTTGTATCAGCCCGAAAAAACCGCGGGCGACAGTTCATACCACAGTTTAGCTGCACGAGAGTGCTAATGACACAAAGACACATAAATACAGACAGATATACATACAAACAAACATATTTTTTGAATAATATCTTTAATGTACAGTATTTTCACTTTTACAATTTTATAATAAATAGTATAAGACAGTTCAGTTCATTCATCAAACTGATTTGACTCATTCTTCAGTTGTGCCCCATCACTAACTTTTTCGTATGTGTGCTGCATAGTTACATGAAAACTGTGTCTGTGGGCGTGTAATTTTTGATGTGTTGATTTTTTTTGTAGTGTGCGTTTATCGCAACAGCAAAATTTGTGTTGCGAGTTAATTACATCTTTTGGTGGTGTGCTGTACGTGTTTACCTCGCCCCCCGCTAAAAGTGGTGAAAAAATTTGTTTGAAAAAATTCGTTATGGCATCTCCAGTCGATTAATACTCAAAGCTTTTCTGCGTTTAGTTGCTTTGCTAACGGTACTTTGTACGGACATCTTACGTGGATACTCAAAAACTCCCTCTGAACACGTGGTCCGACTAGGGACTTTGACCGCGTCGCGATCGTGACTAAGTAAGAGCTCCCGAGTTTACGCACACTACCTCAATGTGCACGTGCACGACTAACAACAACCAAGAGCAAACTTCTTCGTGAAATAGAACATCTGTACCACAGTATTACTATTTTTCATACAGTAGGGAATCGCCTTTGACGTGACACGATGCCGCCGCCCGCGTAGGTATCCACGCGGTCGTTCGCCGATATGCAAGGGTTGTCACAAAATTCGAAATCAAATAATCTTTAATATTTTTATAATCATTTATCAACAAGAATATAATATACATATTTACAAATGTTGCACTGTTAAATATTTACGTGAAGGTTTATTTTTAGATTTCAATTTTCTATCATTAAATTTAACAATATAATGAATTCGCATTCGGATAAACAATTTGATCATGAAAATATCGGGGGAAACATAAGCATGGCTGTGATATAAACTGTACTTGTTTTAATAATACCTACCTATAATTTATCTAAAAATATTGTTTCCTACAGCACCTGGTTGGTGTTGGTATGTTAACTTATTATGGCGAAGACAAAAGTCCCTATGTTCATTCGTAACTAATAAACGGCTGAACCAAATTTGATTAGTTGTAAAATTTTTCTTTATTGCGCCAGTGTCACGGAGTATATCAAAATTAAAAAAAAAAATAGCGGATTTCTGGTGCCAGCCAAGTTGATGTAGGTACCAAACAATTAACGATTTAAATTTGATTACGACTTTACTCACTTCATTTTCGCAAGATACTTAATAATAGAAACTAGGAATATCAATACCCAAAATGCAATGACTGGATAGCAAAATTTACTGTATATATATAACTAAAATGTGTAAAATAAAAAAGTAAATAAAAATTATCAAAAAACGTGATTGCTTAAAAAAATTAAAAAAAAGAAACTAGCCCTGAAACAAAGATCTTAACTACTAGGTATGGATAGGCCATTCTAAGGAGATAATTTGTCACGAACCGATGAGTCATTTGGCTTTTCGACAGCGAAAATAATAAATATGAGAGTGTAAGTTAAAAATTGGTGTCCCATTTGTTTATAAAGTTTATAGTGTACATTTACGTAACATAAACATACACATAGGTTCGTCCCACACACAGCACGTGCATATATATAGTCGCAGAGACAAATTTTATGTTAGAAATGGCACAGCCATACGTAGTAATTAATATCTTTGCCCAGAAATCTTGAATATAGGTGAATATAGAACCTTGTCTTTTTCTGTCGGTTTAAATAAAATCATAACAGTTGTATATTAGACAAATACCTACTCCTTCTGTGTCCGACTTCCCAACTATTAAGAAGGTGTAAACATAATAATTACACTTTGGGCAAGAGCATGCGCCGTAAAGAATATATATACCTACATATTTACACTTGAAAACCCCGCTAGGTTGGAGTTCGAGTTACGAAGTACTTAACTATTTAGTCATCTGTCGTTGGAGCACAAGAATTCGGTTATTTGTTGTATACTTATAGTTGGAGTACCTTGCACTTCACCAACAATATAGCTACATACATTTCAACAAAGACAAAGTAGGTAGGTTTTTTTCGAAATTATAGAAAAAACTTACCTTGCGTCACGGGGAAATCTATAAAAATTTAAATTCTTGATGTGTTCCGACATCGAGTTACAACCGTATACAGAACAATTTGTATTCACCATCATAATAAATAGGAATCACTGAACGTAAATTAAAAAAAACGTTTAAAACACTCAGTACGCGCACGTGACTGCCTTTCACGGTGGCTCCCACAAACTACGCTTGTTTGTGGGACGCTGACCGCACCGCCCGCTTCTCCGCGGGTTCCCCTCCCTTGCTCTGCGCAAGTACCTTCGCTTCCCAACTGTATGCTTTTAAAACTGTGTCTGTACTGTACCACAGTATTACTATTTTTCATACAGTAGGGAATCGCCTTTGACGTGGCACGATGCCGCCGCCCGCGTAGGTATCCACGCGGTCGTTCGCCGATATGCAAGGGTTGTCACAAAATTCGAAATCAAATAATCTTTAATATTTTTATAATCAATCATCGACAAGAATATAATATACATATTTACAAATGTTGCACTGCTAAATATTTACGTGAAGGTTTATTTTTAGATTTCAATTTTCTATCATTAAATTTAACAATATAATGAATTCGCATTCGGATAAACAATTTGATCATGAAAATATCGGGGGAAACATAAGCATGGCTGTGATATAAACTGTACTTGTTTTAATAATACCTACCTATAATTTATCTAAAAATATTGTTTCCTACAGCACCTGGTTGGTGTTGGTATGTTAACTTATTACGTCTGCGGCGAAGACAAAAAGTCCCTATGTTCATTCGTATCTAATAAACGGCTGAACCAATTTTGATTAGTTGTAAAATTCGTCTTTATTGCGCCAGTAGCACGGAGTATATCAAAATAAAAAAAAATAGCGGATTACTTTACTCACTTCATTTTCGCAAGATACTTAATAATAGAAACTAGGAATATCAATACCCAAAATGCAATGACTGGATAGCAAAATTTACTGTAAATAATAATAACTAAAATGTGTAAAATAAAAAAGTAAATAAAAATTATCAAAAAACGTGATTGCTTAAAAAAAATTAAAAAAAGAAACTAGCCCTGAAACAAAGATCTTAACTACTAGGTATGGATAGGCCATTCTAAGGAGATAATTTGACACGAACCGATGAGTTATTTGGCTTTTCGACAGCGAAAATAATAAATATGAGAGTGTAAGTTCAAATTGGTGTCCCATTTGTTTATAAAGTTTATAGTGTACATTTACGTGACATAAACATACACATAGGTTCGTCCCACACGCAGCACGTGCATATAGTCGCAGAGACAAATTTTATGTTAGAAATGGCACAGCCATAAGTAGTAATTAATATCTTTGCCCAGAAATCTTGAATATAGGTGAATATAGAACCTTGTCTTTTTCTGTCGGTTTAAATAAAATCATAACAGTTGGATATTAGACAAATACCTACTCCTTCTGTGTCCGACATCCCAACTATTAAGAAGTTGTAAACATAATAATTACACTTTGGGCAAGAGCATGCGCCGTAAAGAATACGTATACCTACATATTTACACTTGAAAACCCCGCTAGGTTGGAGTTCGAATTACGAAGTACTTAACTATTTAGTCATCTGTCGTTGGAGCACAAGAATTCGGTTATTTGTTGTATACTTATAGTTGGAGTACCTTGCACTTCACCAACAATATAGCTACATACATTTCAACAAAGACAAAGTAGGTAGGTTTTTACGAAATTATAGAAAAAACTTACCATGCGTCACGGGGAAATTTTAAATTATTGATGTGTTTCGACATCGAGTTACAACCGTATACAGAACAATTTGTATGCACCATTATATTAAATAGGAATCACTGAACGTAAATTAAAAAAACGTTTAAAACACTCCGTAGTGCGCGTACGGAGTGTTTTAAACGTGTGACTGCCTTTCACGGTGGCTCCCACAAACTACGCTTGTTTGTGGGACGCTGACCGCACCGCCCGCTTCTCCGCGGGTTCCCCTCTCTTGCTCTGCGCAAGTACCTTCGATGCCCAACTGTATGCTTTTAAAACTGTGACTGTACCTACATTTTTAAAACCATAATATTAAACGTCTTTTAATTCACAGTTGTCTGTGATTAGGGGAATCCCATCATTTAATTTATTGTGAAAGGAAAGATATATTTATTTATAAAAGATAGGTTTTATGTATTACCTACTAAATATGTAAAGAGAACTGAAAATTGTTTCATTTCTCGTACAATAATTTTGAGGGAAATTTATGGGGAATCAGGGAATCAGCAGATTTTGACCCCAAATTTGGGAAAATGGAATGAAGAATGTTATTATGTATGCCAAATCGCTTGAAAGTGAAAGTTGAGTTGTCTCAGTAAAGCCTGTATGTATGTCGCAGTCGAATTCTATAATTCGCCATATTACAAAACGGCGAGCCGTTTTAAAAACCAGCCCCCTTACCACCATCTCTTATTGCGATTCAATAACTGAATAGAATGCTTATTCATGCCAATGAATGCTTATTCATTGGCATGAATAAGACTCTATTTCAAATGTAATAGAGTCGCTTATTCATTAGTATGAATAAGCAGTCTACTCAATTATTGAATCGCAATAAGAGATGGTGGTAAGGGGGCAGGGCCGTTTTGTATTACGGCGGGTCAACGATATGCCGGATTGCAATACGGCTGAATGATAGTTTGCCGCATTGTATACAGCGCTTTGTGTTCATCAACACAGCTAGCCGTAATGTATTACAGCGGCTCGATAGCCGCCTCTTTGGCAATTTTAGTACCAATTTTCTACACTCGTGGCGCTACCTGCTATTACAACAACAATGGCGTCCGAATATAGAAATTGTGTTACAAAAAAACGTGACAAATGTGTATGAAAATAGGACTTATAAGACAATTTTAACGTGCAATTAAATGATTTCTATGAATCTCAATGCGGAATAGTAAACTGTGGACAAAAGAACGAGTTTGAGATGTTATCCATATTAAAACCGCTAAGGTGACTATGGAGTCTGGTGTACCGGGGAATCCTTATAAACTCTCGTAGGTTAGCGAGCGGTTAGGTTGACATAAACACAGCGCACGAGCCGAGTGAGCGAAGCGAGTCATCATTTTAATCAAAACTGTCTCCAAATATAAATCATCAGCGTAACAAACTATTAGTATCATTTAATTCGTTTGATCATCAAAATAATAGATCTGTCACCTAATAAATAGATCAGCTCCTAAATTTAATGAAAAAATGGCTAATAGGGGTGTAGTCAAATTGGCGTCGTATTCACTGACGAGTTTTACCAATACTTGGTCAATGTAATAAATCATGTTTTGGTTAGATTTGAGTTGATTTTTGGTTAGGTTAGAGTTTTCTTGTGTCCTGTCATCGGAAATAGGAGCTCCGTCAACCTAGATGATGAATGATGTGGTGCCAAGTAAGCTTAATAATTGATAATTGACAATATATTATGTACATATAAAAACATTTATTTGGTACTAGACCCTATATCTCCATGATTTTAGGTGATTTATTGGGGAATCGAATTTATATTGTTTGGTGACTACATTTTGGTGACAAATCTATTATTTTGCGGGCAAACCCTATTAGTTAAGAAACACAAAACTAATTAAATTGGCGATAGCTTTTCTTAATGCATTTTTTATTTTGCAAACACTGTTTTACTTTGTTAGTGTGGTCACTACAATTAGAATTTACTACAATGCGGCTAAACGTGTGCCGACATTTTGTAGAACGTATAGTAATGACAATCCGGCTTATCGTTGACCCGCCGTAATACAAAACGGCCCTGGTTTTTAAAACGGCTCGCCGTTTTGTTATATGGTGAATTATACAAAACGACTGCGACATGTATACAAACACACTAGTTTTTGTTGTAGTCAAAAATACCTAGTAGTTTTGATTAAAGAGGCATTCAAAGTTTCGAAAAATATCGAGTCCCGCTAACAGTCACGTGACCGCTTGTGACGTCAATTCACAACGCGTCGCGCGGGCCACGGCTCGCTTAGTATTAGGGATGTGACATTATAATTATAGTATTTAATTAATTATTATAGTAATTAAAATTTAAAATAAATTTATAATAAAATTAATTTTAATAAAATCTGTACTAAATTTAATTAATTATGTATCTCTTTTTAATCACGGGTCAAGCCCGGTCACATTTGATAGGCATGCGCGGGGATATGGATCCAACGCATAGAGGCCCCTTTGAGAAGTTTGATGTCATGTTGTACGCCCGCCGTGACCCGCTCCAGGATATGTCAATGGAACGATATACCCATGAGCAGGTCTCGGCAGGCGTTGAGACTATTGCGAAGTATGAATGAAAGAAAATGAGTATGAGAAGAAAATAAATGGGCTATGGAGATGAGGTTTGGGTGAACTAAATACCGGGCTATTACAGAAGAGGGACGGACGCCTGCCATAACTGCTTTTATTGCTAGATATTTGCGGCAGGCGGCGGCTTGCCACTCACTAGATGGGCCCCCGAAATGCCAGGAAAATGGCCGGGGGCAACACCGGTGGGAGTGACTCAGGGACGTCGAGAGGTGTGCTGCGCTTTCTCCGAAGTTACTCGCGGCGTGATGCCCTTTAACACTTCCACCCCTGGAGCATATAGCTCTAACGGCTCCTCTCTGGACGGCCAATGAAGGCAAGCCAGAGCTGAGAGGCCTTCTTGTGTTTACACTCCGACCGACGAAGACACGCCGGAGACGAAGGCCCTGACCGACTCTCTGGAGACTCGGTACCCGTGGTGTCGTTTACTCATCAACAGCTCGCCACAAGCTGCCCTGCGGGCTATTTAATTAATTATTTTTATTATAGTATTTAATTAATTATTTAATTGTAATTATAGTATTTATGTATAATTTCAACGGCACGGGCGCGCGACCACGAGCGAACTGAAGGAGCCGGACGGTGCGTGTTGTGCGGTAACGTCACACCGTAGCCGGCAGCCCGCGTCGTACGGACAACTTGTTTTACTTCTAAATCGGAAACTAATTGACATATCAAAGTAATTCTTTCACTAGTATTTTTTATTTTTGACAGAGAATATGGAGTGCTGATAATCAAAATTAATTAACATTCTTCATTGAATTATTGGGGAATTCGATAAAGTGGCGTCGACAACCCTGCATAGATGTCAATTGTCAAACAATGACAGAAGAGAATGTCAATAAGATTTTTTCTTCGCAATTTCGCATACCTAACACATACTTACTTAATTCATTCATTATTGTAAGTAAAATAGTTAATAATATAATTACAAATCTAAAATACTGAGGTCTGAGTGTAGAGCAAGTTGAATATTTTATGCAAAATGGCCTCACCTTTAGAACAATTCGTAAACAACGTACGAACTATGTCGGCATCGGGTAAGTTGTTTTCTTTACGGATTCTACACAAGTTACGTTTCTCCAATAAATTTTACAAACGACTTCTCGTTTTACAGGGAATTTTCGTGAATTATGTGAAGTCATTGGCAAATCTGATGAAGTTTTGCAAAGAAACAGTGCTCACCTTAATAACGTGTTGGAGACCCTTGATATTCAACAACATTCGCTTGGCGTTCTGGCTGTTTTAGTTGCAAAATTTTCGTTACCACAGGTAAATAAATAATTATAATAAAATAAGTTAAGTGATATTAAATACCTACCTAATATATCTATATCCCAGACAATTTGCATAGCGCCATCTAGTCCCAAACTTAGCAGAACTTGTACTATGTAAATAAATAATAAATAAATATTTCTGGACAATTTACACAGCGCCATTTAGTCCCAAATTAAGCGCAAAGCTTGTGTTATGGGTACTAGACAACTGATAAATGTACTTAAATACATTTTTTTTTGTAAATACATACTTATAATACATAGAAAACACCTGCACCAAGACAAACAGACATGTTCATGCATACAAATGTTTGTCTTGTGTGGGAATCGAACCCATGACCTCGGAGTCAAAGTGGCCATTGCTAACCATTCAACCACCAAGCTCCTCAAGTTATGTGTACTAAATAACTGTTATCAGTACTGACATCTTTTTTTTTCACTAATGTCACGCCATAGTAGATGGTGTAGCACTTCAACTAGACCAATTCTAGACAAATTCATTCACTCCTAAAAATGCAGCGAAAACTGGGCCACCAAGATAATATATATTTGCATTTCAGGGTGCCAATGATGTTGACAAATCTACAATGTTCCAACAAATTCATGATTTTATAAATAATTGTAACGGTGAACAAGTTCGTTTCTCACCTGATCTATGTAAGTGATATATATTTCGTCATGCTTTAAACGTTGCTTAAACAGAAGTTAAGAGGTTAAATATGATCCATTTGTGCTGACTATGACTTTGGCTGACTAGCTGATTAGTTTGTTGTAAGAAGCTGACTAATCGGCCAAGCCGATTACGGATTTGGAAGTATTCGACAATTTGTCTTTTTTTTTTTTTTAATACTACGATGGTTGGCAGACAAGCATACGGCCCACCTGAAGTGAAGCGGTTACCGTAGCCATATTATTGCTCGCAACATGAAATATCGCTCGCGCGCCGCCACCCCCGCTGCCAACGCAGCAACTCCTTCCTTTCTGGTGACCTCACTCACTCGCAGGAACACAACAACCCTCAAGAGAATTGTTATTTGGCTGCGGTATTCTGTGAGGTGGAGGTACATTCCCCAGTCGGGTAGCTTAAATTACGCTCCCTACCTCTGTTTTCGCCAGAGCTTCGTTTGTCAGTCAGCAGGGTGCACCGCGTGCAGGTGAAGTTGGCTTTGGTTCTAAGATGTTAATGAACCACTTACCCTCCAAAATTTCTTTTACAGCTGATAATTTTTTTTTATATCACTAAGATTGTGAACCAAGCACCAAAATTTATATAATCTGGTGTCATGTTGCATAAGCCATTGTCATTGATTGCACGGGTACCTGAATGTTCTTGTAGAAAAGAGAAAACCATCTTAATAATAAATAGCTTGATAATGCTGTAAAAAGATAAACCTGTCAGTAAAAATAAATCTAATTAAGTGTAATAGTACAAGACATTATCTAAAAATGTCTCTTTGATCATCTTTTAATTATTGGTTACAGATGCTGATCTTTGCCATCTATTAACGGATCATCTAGTTGAATTGAAACAGCCTATCCGCGGTATAGAAATATTAAAGAAGGCAATCAGAAAGATACAATTGTTTGATTCCCAGCTCACTTCTATTCATGCAGACCTATGCCAACTTTGTCTTCTTTCCAAATGTATGAAGCCGGCTCTTGAATTTCTTGATACTGATGTCACTGGAATTGGATCAGAGGTAACATAAGATTTAATTAGACATAATGACAGATGTCGACATGCACAAAAATAGGGAGGGGAGAGGGGTAACTTACCGAGGGGGAAAGGGGAAGGGTAGGTAAGGGTGTAACGTTTTATTGTACTCTTTCTTTTTGTCAATGACATTATACAATGTGATGTGATGTGTTGAACACAAAAAATAAAAAAATAAGTTATTTTTAAGAAAAAATGTGTTGATTAAAAAACTATATGTATAAGTTTCTATTATATAGGCACCGACTTCAAATCGTTTTCTTCAAATGCTTGTAATATAAAAATAATATTATAAAAATAAATTTCCAATCTAAGACAATAATTGTAATAATAAAAAAATCACACCATACTGGATTATTATTAATCTTTTCTATTCAGTGTATGCATGTATATTGGCTGCCTTGCATTTTGAAGTCGGTCAAATGTTTTTTTCAAAAACTAACAGATTCTAATACGTTATTGGTACATATAAAATTATAATTTTTAACAAATGATTTTCTTTTCTAGCTAGGTGGAAATAATGACTCCAAGCACTTTCTGCTATATTACTACTATGGAGGAATGATATATACTGCGATGAAAAACTATGACAGAGCTTTGTATTTTTTTGAAGTCGTAGTGACAGTCCCAGCCATGGTAGTTTCTCATATTATGCTCGAAGCATACAAAAAGTACATTTTAGTTTCTTTCATTTTACATGGAAAGGTAAATAATAATTGTATTTATTAATTCTGAAAGTTTTTATCTTTATGTGTTACTAGCTGGCCCGGCGAACTTCGTACCGCCTAATTGTCAATGAATGTCGTGGTATACATATTAGTTGAACAAAATTTATGATGTCTTGAAATTAATATAATGAATAATAGAAAATAATAGAGAAGCACGATGGCGTCATTGCACGTGTCAGTCTAATTGTACACGCAAGTTAAGCAACGTCAACCGTAGCCTGTCCATGGATGAGTTTATATTATCTCGAGCTCCTCCGTGCTTCGGAAGGTACGTTAATCCGTCGGTCCCGGTTGTAATCATTAGATTAACTCGAGGTCCTCCGTGCTTCGGAGGGCACGTTAATCCGTCGGTCCCGGTTGTTATCATTAGATTATCTCGAGCTCCTCCGTGCTTCGGAAGGCACGTAAGACGTCGGTCCCGGTTGTTATCATTAGATTATCTCGAGCTCCTCTGTGCTTCGGAAGGCACGTAAGACGTCGGTCCCGGTTGTTATCATTAGATTATCTCGAGCTCCTCCGTGCTTCGGAAGGCACGTTAAGCCGTCGGTCCTGGTTGTTATCATTAGATGGCAGTCGTTAAGCCAAGTGGCCTTTAGGCGGCTTGAAATTACTGGCGTCCGCCAACTCGCAGTTGAGCAGCGTGGTGGAGTATGCTCTAAACATATTCAGTTGAAGGAAGACCCGTATTTAATATTACCCAGCAGTGGGTAAATATTAAGTTCAGTATTTTACTATGTCACAAAATAAAGTACCATGACACTTAATAATAATAATAATAAAGAATATAAAAAGTTAATATAAAAAGGCCTATGATTCGGTGCCTCATTCATGGCTTAGACGGGTCCTAGAGTTGTATAAAGTAGATACAACTTTATGCACCTTTCTTAGTTCGTGTATGGGGCAGTGGACCACAGTGCTTTGTCAACCGGGGGGTGGAGTTTCTCCTGCATTGGCGAACCCTATAAGGATACAACGTGGTATTTTCCAGGGTGACAGCCTCAGTCCGTTGTGGTTCTGCCTAGCCCTCAATCCACTTAGCACTCTGTTAAGGGATTCAGGGTTGGGCATTCGACTTCATAGAGGGGGTGAGATCATTTCTCATCTGCTGTACATGGATGACCTCAAATTGTTTGCACCAAATAAGCCAGACATTTTGGAGTTACTGAGAGTAACTGAAACTTTCAGTGGCTCCATCGGTATGGAGTTTGGTGTCGACAAATGTGCGGTCATTAATGTACAGCGGGGTAGGGTTGTAAATTCAGATGGTTTACAACTCTCAGAGACAATGTTCCTCAGGTCCCTCTCTGAAATCGAAACCTACAAGTACCTTGGTATGTCGGAGGCTTTGGGTATAGCCGGCGGGGACATAAAACAATCGGTGATGGACCGATTCTTTGGTCGCCTGACAAAAGTACTGAAAAGTCTTTTGTCAGGTGGTAACAAGGTTCGGGCTTTCAACGGTTGGGTTATGCCCCTGCTGATATACACCTTCGGCATACTAAGGTGGTCTCAGACTGAATTGGACGCCCTGGATGTAAAGATCCGAAAACTGCTTACCACGTATCGTATGCATCACCCGCGATCGTCGGTGATGAGATTGTACATCCCACGGAAGTGTGGGGGCCGCGGCTTTTTAAATGCCAAAAACCTACACAACCGTGAGGTGTGCAATCTTAGGGAATATTTCCTACACTGTGATAGCGGGATGCACCGCGACGTGGTAGCAGTTGATAAGGGCTTTACGCCACTATCCTTGGCAAACGAAAACTGGCGCAAACCATCTGTACTTACTACCCAGAGCCGCAAGGATGTATGGAAGAGCAAGGAGTTACATGGGCGGTTCTACCGGGCTCTGAATGGGCCTGATGTAGACTCGTCCGCATCGGTGGCCTGGCTACGTTTCGGTGATCTCTTTGGAGAAACTGAAGGTTTTGTCTGTGCAATTATGGACGAAGTTATCAAGACGAATAACTACCGGAAATATATCCTGAAGGACGGTACGGTCGACATCTGTCGAGCATGCCACCGTCCCGGAGAATCCCTCAGGCATATAGTTTCCGGTTGTTCTCATCTTGCTAACGGCGAGTACTTGCACAGGCACAATCAAGTAGCTAGGATTATACACCAGCAACTTGCTCTTAGATATCGCCTTGTGGGCTCTGAGGTACCATACTACAAGTATGTACCTGCGCCAGTTCTCGAGAACGGTAGTGTCACGCTCTACTGGGACCGATCTATTATCACTGACAGGACTATTGTTGCCAATAGACCTGATATCGTGTTAATAGATCGGGAGACGAGTCGTGCAATTCTCATTGACGTCACCATTCCCCATGACGAGAACCTCGTGAAGGCCGAAAAAGAGAAACTTTCGAAGTACTTGGACTTGGCCCACGAGGTTACCGCCATGTGGCATGTGGACTCAGCGATAATTGTACCGATAGTCGTAACAGTGAACGGACTTATAGCGAAGAGTCTCGACCGTCATCTCGAGAGGCTCTCGCTTGGCAGTTGGGTCAAGAGCCGGATACAAAAAGCGGTTCTTCTGGACACGGCCCGCATTGTGAGGAGATTCCTCACTATGGAGCCCTAACCACCGGTAGCTTGGGTCTTCGCTCCGCTACCGGCGGGTGCCCCCCTTTTTTATATATTTTTAAATGTACTTTTCTTTTTTATCTGTATATTTAAAAATGTTAAAAATTGAGAGAAAATATGAATAAATGATATAATAATAATAAACCAATTAATATTCATTTTCAAGCATTCATTCATAAACAATTTTCAAAACAACAACGGACAACTTTCGCGACGTTAAAGTTAGACCAATCGATTTGACATTTAATTGAAAATCAATAAATATTCCAATCCGTTTTCAAATTAAATTTTTCGACAATTTTGTCAATGTTTTAATACTTATTATCCTATACCCACATTTCCGAACGCACGCATACATTTGACGTACGCACGTTAACGTCACGTTTGACAGGTCCGACATCCACGAACATTTTGTATGGAAAAATGATTTTTCTTTTATTTTATTTTTTTCGTAAATTTTTCAATGTTTTTAATAGTTATTTTGCTATTCTGGACGGAGACAAATCCAACAAATCAAAAACCATGGCAATCGGTCCAGCCGTTCTCGAGTTATAAGTGTTGTAACAAACACGACTTTCTTTTATATATATAGATATATAATATTAGGTTGGGGAAAAAGTCTTTTCGTATTTTATATGAAAATTCAAAACATTTTTTAATAAAGTTTATTTACATTTAACTAAAGTATGTAGGTGCCATTTTGTTCGATAACTTTTGGCCATCTTGTAGGTAGAGACATGATCCCATTACTATAGAAATTTTGGGACTTCTGTTCAAAAAACCACGACAAGTGGTTTTGGCAGTCTTCTCGTGATGGTAACCTGACATTGCCTAAAGAATTCTGAAGAGACCGAAACAGGTGGAAATCAGAAGGTGCAAGGTCAGGACTATACGGCGGATGCATTAACACCTCCCAGTCAAACTCTCTTAATTTTTGCTGAGTGGCTAAAGATGTGTGAGGTCTAGCGTTATCATGATGAAAAATCACACCCCTTCTGTTAATTAATTCCGGCCGCTTTCTCTCAACTTTTTGCTTTAATCTCATCAGTTGTTCACAGTAGAGTTCAGAATCGATAGTCCTGCCTGGCGGTAACAGCTCATAATGAATAATACCCTTCCAATCCCACCATACACACAGCATCACCTTGTTGCGGGTTAACCCGGGTTTTGCCAGAGTCTGTGAAGCCTGACCGGCCTTTGACCACGACCTTTTTCGCACGTTCTTGTCGTACGTGATCCACTTTTCATCACCAGTTATAAGCTTCTTCAAAAACTGTTCGCTTTCATTACGTCGTAGTAAAGAATCGCAAATGAGTACACGGTTCATTAGGTTTCTTTCAGTGAGATCGTGAGGCACCCAAATATCGAGCTTTTTAGTGTACCCAGCTTTTTTCAATTGCGCCAAAACTGTTTAGTGGTCAATTCCTAATTCTTCAGCTACGTCGTAACTACTGATATGCCGCTCTTGCTCCACTTTTTCAAAAATGGCATCCATTTTATCCGTAACAGGGCGACCAGAGCGACGTGCATCTTTCACATCAAAATTTCCTGATTGAAAACGCTTAAACCAAATTTGTGCTACTCTCACAGACACTGCACTAGGTCCATAAACGTCACAAATTTTATTCGCAGCTTGCGTTGCATTTTTACCTTTCTTGTAGTAAAATTTTAAAATGAATCGAATTTCTTCATTAGATTCACTCATCTTGACAGTAAAAAAAACAAATGAAAATCACACATTTACCTAATTTGAATTTGGAATTATCTTTTTTAAAATTTAAACTTTTTAAAGATATCAAAACCTGCTAGATACAAATGGTATAACCAAAGAGATTTTATTACAAGTTCATACATACTATAATGCGAAAAGACTTTTTCCCCTACCTATTATATAGATTAATGAGTATCAACCTTTTTTGTTTGATCAAAAATATATTAAGATATATACATACATATATATTTCATTTTGCATAAGACTCCAACCGGCAGCCTTAGCCTTTTTACTGCTGTTATCATTATAGTTTATTTATTTTCATTGCTCGATTGGCGATCCTGGTGGTTAAGTTGCTGTTATTTATTGCTTTTGATTTTAAGTAATCAATTGATGGGTACTACAATAAAATCAAATTGAAGATATTCAGAGACAGACCATATAAAGTACCTACATACATATAGGATATTACAAATAACAGTTCCAAATACAACATGGACACTACGCTGCACTCACGCTCATTCGCGCCGTATACGAATGTCACGGTGTCGACGAACACGACGGTTGAAGGTCAGAGTGGCGATAGCAAAAGACTTAGGTCTTTAGGAGTAGCCACGGCTTTGTGCACTGAAATACATCTCGTTTTAAATAAAACTGTATTTTACAGATCTTACCAATGCCCAAGTATGTGTCACAAGTAGTATGTCGATTCTTGAAACCACTGTCTGTGGCTTATCATGAGCTTGCTACGTCTCAACATGCTGCCATAAAACATCGTGAGACTTTTGTGCGCGACAAGAATATGGGACTCGTTAATCAAGTGAGTATTCTAGTAAATTGTGTGACAATTGATTTATTGATGTATATTTATAATAATGCTATTAGGTAACGAAAAAAATATATCAAGGGTTTTATAACGAAACTATATGATATATATTTGATTTTGGCTGGGATGGAATTATTTATTCCAAACCGGCGCGTGGCTACTTCAGGTGCTAAGAAGCGACCGTGGTTTAATCGGTCTTGCAGAGAAGCTAAATTACTTGGCTTGGACCACGGCTCGTATTAATGGAGATCCTGGTGTTTCCGACTTGAAACGGGAGTTCAATGCTGCCTCGATGTTCAGTAAGAGAGTAATTGCTAGGGCAAAGTTTGAGTTCATCGGCAGGATTGGTGAGCGCCTAGCTAAACACCCATCTGGGAGCCGTGCTTTTTGGTCGCTTGCTAAGGCTGCCGAGGGCAACTTTTGTCAGTCGTCCTTTACACCACTCCGAAAACCAGATGGTAGTCTGGCCCACAGTGCAAAAGGGAAAGCCGATCTGTTGGGGAATCTCTTTGCCTCAAACTCTACTTTGAACGACGGGGACGCCGCACCGCCTTCCATCCCGCGGTGTGGTAATTCCATGCCGGAAATCTCATTTACTCAACGAGATGTTCGGCGGTCATTGCTATTCCTCGACGTTCATAAGTCGAGTGGGTCAGATGGCATTCCGGCAGTGGTGTTAAAGCCGTGTGCTCCTGAGTTGTGTCCTGTTCTTACACCTTTTCGCGCTCTCTTATTCCACTGGGCAGGTACCGTCGTCGTGGAAGACTGCGAACGTGCACCCTGTGCCCAAAAAGGGTGACAGATCAGACCCATCGAATTACAGGCCTATCGCTGTTACCTCCCTTCTCTCCAAGGTAATGGAGCGCGTCATTAACAACCGGCTCCTGAAATATCTTGAAGAGCACGACCATCAATACGGCTTTCGCCATGGTCGCTCGACTGGTGATCTTCTAGTGTATCTTAAACATCGCTGGGCTTCAGCCGTGGAGAGTCAAGGTGAGGCATTAGCTGTCAGTCTTGATATGGCGAAGACGTTCGTTCGGGTCTGGCACCGTGGTCTTCTTTCGAAGTTGCCTGCATACAGTCTACCAGAGGGTTTATGCGAATGGGTCGCTAGCTTCTTGTCCTGCAGAAGCATTAGAGCCGTTGTGTTGTTGACATTAATTCTGGCGTCTCGCAAGGCTCGGTATTCTTTCCGACGCTGTTTTTGCTGCATATCAATGATATGTTATCCATTGACAGCATAACTACGCCGACGACAACATTGTACAAAGACTTGCTGACCTTTGGGCTGGTTCACAGAGTAAAACATAGCTCTCAGAGTCAGTGAGTTGAAGTAACAGTGGATTGGCCACATCTGCCGAGTCAGCGATGGCAGATGAGGGAGGAAAGTCCTACAGTGGAGGTCACATATGGGGCGAAGAAGCGTAGGGCGCCCCCTCTCTAGATGGACCAACGATCTCAAAAAGGTGGCTGGTAGCGGTTGGATGCGAAAGGCGGACGACTGCATATGGTGGAAAGCATTGGGAAAGGCCTATATCCAGCAGTGGATAGATACAGGCTGATGATGATGGTGAATATGTTCTACTATTTTTTTATTCTAAAGTCCAATTTTATTAAAAAGGGGAGACGGTTGGAGCTGTAGCAGTTAAGAAAACAAAATATATGTATTTTTCTTTTTAATTATAATGTATTTTTATTTTTATTTCCAGGTTTTGAGTTCAATGTATAAGAAAAATATTCAGCGGCTTACTAAAACATTTCTGACTCTATCTTTAACTGATGTAGCTTCTCGCGTGCAACTACCAGGACAAAGACAGGCGGAGGATTATATCTTAGACATGGTAAGGAAACGATAAAGTAATATGCCAATGTATAATTGATTTGTTTTGCTTAGGGATCCATGGAAATTAGTTTGATTAATGGAAACTTGGATTAGATTTGTATAGAATCCAAGCGTACCAAATTGGCACAACAACAAACAAGCAATAAGAGTATACTACCAATAATTTCGAGTTGTAATTGGTTGAATTTGGTTGTATATAATATTACACACATATAAACACAAAAAAAGCAGATTAAAGCGTCAACTTACCAAGACTTATTATATTACGTATGTGACTGATAGAAATCCATACTAAGTTGAGGTTGGAGGACACGCGCGCCACGCATATATCCCATGTCAACTATATACTTGGTCTGTGGACGTATTCATACATGCCGTTGGGTTCACATCGCAGTGTCGTTGCCATTGTCGCAACGAATTGCAAATAGTGGTCTACGCCAGTGTTCCGCAAACTTTTTGTGTCCAAGGTACATCTAGGAAACCGAAAATTTTTGGAGGTACACCATAAATGTTAAATCAATTTTTATTTGTGCTAGTATTTTTCTTCTGTCCGTCTATTTAGCTTAATGAAATAACCAAATTTTTCCGAGGCACACCAACTAATGCCCACGGTACACCAATGTGCCGCGGCACACAATTGCGGAACACTGGTCTACGCTACTCGGTGTTTTTTTTTTTTTTTACAATTATGCCATAATTCCTATTCCAGTTTTGTTGTATATGATAATATAATTTGTTAGATATAACGTAAAAATAAAAACTACAAAACAGCCCCGGCTTTGTGTGCCGCCGACAGCCGCAAAAACCGGCGGCACTATTTTAGGAATTTATTACCATGCTGCTCAACTGCGGCTTGCCACAGGCCAGTGTTCTCAAGTCGCCCAAAGGCCACCGACTTAGCTTAACGACTGTCATCTACATTGGCAACAGTCGGGACCGATAGCTTACCGTGTCCTCCGAAGCACGTAGAAGATTGAGTTAAGTAAACCCATCTATAGATAGGATATGGTCGACGTTGCTTATATTGCATGTTCGATTAAACTGACACGCACAGCGACGCTATCGAATTCCTCCAAATATAAATTAGGTCATACATCCACTATTTATCTGTTGTTACATTACATATGTAAAACCGCAGCCTAATTTTTCCTTGGTTGTGGCTACCATAACCCCTAGATCCTTGCAATATATAGGTACTTACTTTATTTTTCTGTGACACTAGCAGTGGGTACTAAAAAATCGTAGGAATGAGCTCACGTTGACCGCTTGACGATTTATTTGAAAAATATATTTCAAATAAATCATTAAGCGACTCTATATTTCAAATATATCGTTAAGGGACTCTATATTTCAAATAAATTGTTAAGACTCATTATTTATTTACAGATTGAAGAAGGTGAAATATATGCGATGATAAATCAAAAAGATGGCATGGTAGTATTTCTTGATAGTCCTGAAAAATATGCCTCTCCAGAAACATTATGTGTCTTAGAACAACAAATGGCCGCTTGCACGAAGCTCCATCAGTACATTCAGGATATGGACGAACAAATACAAGTCAACCCCCAGGTAAGTACCGAAGTAAAAGCCTGAACAAATAGGCTTCTGTACGTTCTGCTTGGGCCTGTCACATTTGTTCCCACTAGCTATCCTAATCAATCGGGATTCATGGAACTTTGCCATTCCTTTCCCCATAACTAGTAAAGAACAAACGAAAAAAAATATTTATGTCAAAATCTAAGTTATAAAGCCTCCCCAACCCGTTTGGCCAGCGTGGGGAGTGTAGGCCAAATCCTCCTTCCGTCTAGGACGGACGAGAGAGGGTCGTGCTCTTGTAGTGGAGACTAAAATGGACCTGATGATGATGATGATGATGAAAATCTAAGTGAATCCCAAACAAAATTATTTACGGAGCAACTTCCCAAAAAGTGCAAATAAATGCCCACTTTTTGGGCGTAAATAGGTAATTTATATGTACTGCCTGTCATTGCCCATATCTATTCACGACTAAATCTCGAAACCTCCTGGAGAGTAGGTTTTTACACTTGTACCGCCTACAAGAAATAAATCAATTCTGTATAAGAATTATTATTTAACTACGAAAACACTAGACAGGTAATTATTTACCGAAACTTTTTTTTCAGTATGTCAAGAAGTCTGTGGGAAGTCACGATGAGGACATGCCGGCGACAAGTCAGAACTCAAAAACTACGTATACTATGTAATTACCTACTTGTCTTAATACTTATTTTGTAGATGTAAGGCTTTTTACAGTTTAAATAAAATACAATGTAAATAGTAATGTAGTTTTACTACCTTCAACCAGTGGAAAAATCATCAGTTATACATACAAATCAACATGATAATTAAAATAGTTATCCAGTACCCATAATATAAAAGCTTTGCTTAATTGGGGACTCGATGGTGCAATAAATATGCCCTTTAATTTAATATATGCACCTAAACAGCCTCATGTACAGCTTCTGTAAAGGCAGCCATACTCTCCAGTGGCGTCTGAGGCGTAATGCCGTGCCCCAAGTTTGCAATATACCGTGATTTTGTAAACTTTTTCACCATACTTATTGTCAGTTCTTTGATTTCTTCCTGTGAACAAAATTATTGTTTTAATATCATGTGACCGAGAGCATGAAGTTATCATTCTCAAAGGCATTATTATTAGAAGATAATAGGTAAAAAAATATAATTAATTGGTTACATGTCGACACCAGTTTAATCAACTAGGGTTAGCAAGTATGCAGGTACTTACTGGTGTTTTGTAGAGATCTTGAGGATCAAGATTGCCCTGCAATGTAATATTATCACCAACAATTTTCCTGGCCTCAACGGGATCTACAGTCCAATCTAATCCGATGACTTCATATCCTAATTCTGCTTGTATGTCTAAGGAATGTCCACCACCTTTGGCGAATACTGTCTGCAAAACGTAAAATAAATAAATAAATAGTAAATTTTATAGCAAAACTGTCAATGAGCAGACAGACTTGTTAAAATGATTTGTCAAATAGTTCTTTCAAGTAAACATTCAAATGAAATTTAAGTGAGTATAAAATCATAATGTTAAGTTGTGGAATGAACTGCTTGTCGAGGTTTATTACCAAGAGACTGCAGCATGGGGTTCTTCAAAAAGGGCGGGATTGACAACATTATCACAGATTACATAATAGTTACTACGTAACAGATACTTCACTCAGTAGAAAATTTCCAATACCTACTATAATAACCTACTCCGTCGCGTCAGCAACCGCTGCATGCTAAAATGTGCCTAAATGCTCAAGCGTACAGTTGTGATTGCTTCGCACCGCGCGATCCCACAGTGGGATCGCAGCGGGAACTTGTCAGGAGCAAACCGAAAAAATAATAGTGCTGCCTGGTTTGGCCATTCTTGCGCCCCCAGAGATTTCGCCCTGTGCCTGGGCACCAGTGGCACCGCCCTGGCACTGGCTGTCGTACAAATTTCTGATTTGATGCATGCAAAATACAAACCTGTGAAATCCCAACTCAGTAGCCTTTAGTATGGAGCGTGTTCAAGAAAGTCCAAAATTGTGATTTACAAATTAACACATCTCGAGAGATTTTTGTGCTATCGAGGTAATTCTTTCACCTATGGTTATATTATTGAGACATCCCTACATATCAAACGGAAAAAAAAAAAGATCAAATAGCCTATTGGACCAAGTAAGTAATGCCTCAGTCGGGTTCAGCAGGATCATTCGGATCATTCAGCAGAACAATGCCCATAGGATCCGCTAGTTTCATATCACTGACAATATTAAAATGTTAATACCATTGGAACTTGTTCCAGTTTCTTTTCATCCAATTTTGTCTTCACACCATGTCTAATATCCTTTAAATATGGAGCTGATAATTCTACAAACTGTTCCCTGGTCAGATGATCGGCACTAGACTCGAACACCTGAAGTAGTTGAGCACCACTATCGACCTGAAATTAGTTACAATAAAATTAAAAGCTACATGGTAAATTTGACCTTTCTTAATCCAATGTTACGAGTATATGACTGTGATGTTACCTGCATCACTAAATATTCAATGATGACTCGTGTCAAAAGTGCGAGCAGTTTATGAACATCTTTAGGGTATTTTTCTAGCCATTCTTTGGTTTTTGACATTGTTTTGCTGCCACCACCCTCAATCATGTATCCCATTAACGTGAACTGAAATATTAAAAAAATAAGTACATATATGGAGTTCCTCAAGAAGGGCGTAACTGGGTTTTATAGAGAACTAGCGACCCGCCCCGGCTTCGCACGGGTGCAATGCTGATACTAAATGTACTACAGAAGGTCTTTGCGCTTTGTCCTATCCAGTCCTTCCCCAGTTATAGGCACACACCGGCGGCTCCGCGGCCGGTACCGCCACAGCCGTTATGTCCCTGCATTTTAAATGTGTAATATCTTCTAAACTATTCATTTAAATTACATGCTGTGAAGGGCCATATTGATCTATATTAAATGCGCAATGTATTTAAGGTACTTAATTGGATAAGGATTAATTCTGTATTGCTTAAAATCGCTTCGTAAATAAGGCATTATTTCTTCTAAAAAGCAAAGGATAAAATAACGGTTATTGTGTGTTACCACTAAGAGATAGACATATACCATCGCGAACTTTTTAAGGTGAACAATACTGTACTACATTATTTTGATCTATCTCGTTGGGTTCAGCCAGCGTTTGCAATGAAAGAGCAAAAAAATGTGTTTATTTACGATATCACATTAGAAACCTCTAAATTATCAGTGTTTTTCTACTATGTTATGCATATATTATACATATAAACTTTCCAGTTGAATCACTCTATCTATTAAAAAAAACCGCATCATAATCCGTTGCGTAGTTTCAAAGATTTAAGCATACAAAGGGACATAGGGACAGAGAAAGCGACTTTGTTTTATACTATGTAGTGAAGCAATGCGCCGGTGCTGCAAGCCCTTAGGCTGCGATGTCTGCTTAACATCAGGTGGGTCGTATGCTGGTTTGCCAAATGATATATGCAAAAAAATGATTATATTCTCTTTACTATATTGTTTTGATATATGTATAGAATATCTGGAAAAAAGACTCATTTCAAAAACATAAAACAACAAAAAACTTTCAAAAATATTCAAAATTTACTGTAAATTTCTCCTTGCTAGATAACTATATATTTAGAATTTATACTATATACCAGAATAAACGTTAGTTCATAACATAAGGAGTGTTGCTTGAGAGTAAATTTCATACATTTGTTTATTAAATGAAATATAATAATAAAAAAAGTTCAAATAACTGTAAATGACTGTGAAATTGCTACATAATTAGATATGGCGGGAACGTCGCATTGTTTTATCAGTAGTAACTAAGATGATGTAAACATTTTGAGAACATCCTCCTTTTTTTAAATCTGTTGAAAAACAAATGTATTATATGAATGTAAATGCGAAACGTAATTAAAAGAAAAAATAACACTGCTGCTTTTATCAATAGTGTATGTATGGTGTTTCCAAAGGAAATCCTAACTTTTGTTGTATTCTTAAATGTAAGGACGAGGCTCATATAAAGGAACTATTCAATGATTATATATATATAGTATATATGCCACTGCAGTCTCATAAATGGCTCTAAATATTTCAATGAAATTTACAATTATAGGGCATATAGCCCTGCCATACACTCGTCGAGTGGCGAGGGAAGTAGGCAGGAACGTAGTGTGGCCACGTTACTCGTCTTGCCGCTCGTCTTGCTCCTCGCCTTGCCCATCATTCCCTGTTTTGTCGGTTTTTTGGGCGCGAATCAAAGGGCCGGGAAGTGAGCGCGGCTACACAATCGCCTCGGACGCATTCCTCATCGAGCGCTCGGGCGCGTAACACGCGTCCTATTTTTTAAATCATTTTTTTAAAATCATGTCTGTCATGAACATTTCCTTATAAGAGCTGGTAGCAAAAAAGAAATGTTTGATGCATCTTTTAGACCGTTAGTCCATAAAAAAAAGCTTCGTTTCGCTATAATAAAAATGCATATCGCGGACGCTGCCGCAGCTTCAACGTCCATTGTATAGCAAAGGCGAATGTCCAAGTGCGGAGCGTCACGAATAATTGCGCGAGTAGAGCAGTGTGTGGGCAGTGAGGGAAACATCGCGGCAGCGCGAGGAGCAAGGCGATGAGCAGCGCGATGAGCATAGTGTGGCGGCGGGGTTAGGAGCGAGAGATTGCTACTACTATTACTATTAATGAATACTTACAGGTGCACCTGTAAAACCAATTAAGGGTACTTTGCCCTCAATTTTATGTCTTGTCAATGTTATTGCATCCCCAACATATAACAGTCGAGACACTGCTCCATCTTCTTGCAACTGATCTATTTCTGATGGATTGTTTAATGGTGTTGGAAATACAGGACCCTAAAACAACATAGTGGAGTTGGCTTTAGAATCATGTGACACAATTTTGCATATAAAACTGATCACACTTAGCAGAGATTTGGTTCCCAATCACTGTAATACCTATCGCTTTACAAGATAATGCAATATCACAAAGGAAATAAATAAAAAATTTGGTCAGTGGGTAGCTTTTGGGTTTAAACCTTAAAACAGACAAAACACGAATTGAACACATTACTAAAGGCCACATTCAGAAAGAAAGTAGAAAAGCACTTATAGCTAGCCGCTAGCCTGTGCCAATCTACCAATGGTTATTGGAACCAGTCTGTACAGTTAATTGGGACTGGTGGCATGAGCAGAGTTTCTATATAATCTGTCTAATCAAAGCACCTAACATCACAGACAAGCGCTGATTGGAACTACAAATATAAAGTTGATGCCGTTGTTTGTTAGCAAATAAAATGCCTTATATATGTGTACATAAGGGACACTATGAGTGATATTTCAACACTAAAATGTTACATAATTTATTATGCCTAGAATCAATAGAATCTGCGGTCAAAACTTTTCTTTATTTAGTACCATATTTGTTCTTCCATAAAGCAGTCCAAAATAAAAATATTATACAATGGGCATGATATTATATTAATTACACATTATACAAAGGGGCAAATATCTATAGTTTAGAAAACTGTACAACCTATGAGTAACAATGAATAGAGAACTGTAGGGATCTTCTAATATGCATCTCTGGGTTGAATTATATAAAGACAGTTCTGATTTTTATATTCTATCTCATCTTTAGTCTTTCCTTCAAGTCATATGAACCCTGCGACTTGCTTTCGACTACATTGCATATATCTAATTTTACCATTATGCTCATCATTTCAGTTTTTATTTAAGAATCATACATTGCCTTGTAATAGTATGGTACCTGGGGGAAAGGGAGATCCATTCCCTGCTTTCGCTTTCTATGTGCTACATGATTCTAAATTCATAGTATTCTCTTCCTGCGTTTATAAAAAAAAAATAACAACAATGGTGAAATTGCAAAAAAGCAGCGGTCGTGTATAATAGTAGCAGTTATTTAGTAATGATAACTTACAACTCCTGGATGCATTTCAACTGTCATACCTAGTGCTTGAGGAATAACCAAAATATCACTAAAAATGATAGACGCATCCAAGTGCTTGTATCTCCTCAGAGGCTGGAGTGTGACTTCACAAGCGAGTTCAGGTGTCCGGCACACGGTAAAGAAATCATGTTTTGAGCGAACTTCCTGGAATTCAGGTAGGTACCTGCCGGCTTGGCGCATCACCCACACAGGAACTTTATCCACTTCTTTGCCGAGGGCTGATCGAAGCAATCTATCATTTTTTAATTCTGGAAATTTCTGCAATACAACAAATCTCTGTAACAAAAGTATAGGGTAACCAATTTAATTGAAAGTGAAAAATGATATAAGCCAGGCACCTTATTCATGCATTCCATTGTATGCAGATTAATAAGTATAAATGCAATCTAATCTTATTTTTTGTAATATTCTTTGTCTGAAAAAACAAAATCTTAAATTTATTTAATGAATATTCACATGTATCAATTTTAAAATTCTACTGACTGTATGTTAAGTTATGTATTGAAATCAATGAGTGAAGTAATTTATTTTAATAAATAACTAAACGGGAAATTGAAACTTTCACAAAAGAAAAATTTAAAATGAATGAAATTGAAATGTCTATTTGAAGTATTTCACAGTGTTACCAACTCTCAAAAATATTTATCCCTAAAGCTTAGGTTAAAACCTTGGAGTACAAGCTTTGCTTAGTTTGGCACTAGATGGCAGTGTATAATTTGTCTAGGAATTAATTTAGCAACTACTATCCATTAGCAGGAAAAACGGGGCAAAGCACTTTTTGCATATCATCTAGCTACTAGCTACGTAGGGATAGCAATAAGCAACATTGCGCTATTGCAATAAGTTACAGTTGGCAACAATTCGCCTTGCAATTTATTTATATAATTCATTCATTCATTTATTGAATTTCAGTTCATTTGCAATTTGTATTGCAAAGAGTTCATTTCATTCAGTCGTTTTCACTGACTGAGTGGTTGGTTGAGTTCTGTGATTCTGAGTTCATTGAGTTGAGTTGAGTGAATAATATGTGATAGCATAGTATGTGAGTGAATGTGAACTTGGAACCAAAGAAGTTTGAATTTTTGTGCTTTTGTCAGATTTCAGTACGTTCACGTTCAGTACTTCAGTATATTACAACAAAGTACTCTCTCTGTTGTCTGTCACTGTTGTCAGGTTTTGTTTACGTATTCCTTGTAGATTTTTCGTTTAATTTTTTGTTTTGATCGATGATTACAAGCCTAAAAATGGAATATTTCGAAGGAACAAGAAAATTAATCACATTTATTATGGAAGATTGGAAATTGTTAACGTTTCTGATGACATTATTTGCCTTATACTTTTACTACACAAATACATTTGACTTCTTTGCGAAGAAAAACATAAAATTTATGAAACCTACTATATTTTTTGGAAACATGGGTAAACGGATATTTAGTAAGGTATCGTTCCATTCATTTCAACTAGAAATATACAATTATTTTAAAGGGCATCCTTATGGAGGTAAGTACTAAAATACTTTCTTATTTAATTTCCAAATAAATAAAATCATTTGACGAAGTTTGTTTAGTTATGTAAGTCCTCACAAAAAAGTTTCAGTCCCAATTTGAGATGTAATTATGATGCAATGCTTAGAAAAGTGAACTCGTGCTTCTCACTCATTGATTGTAATATTTTTTTGTTGTGAAATACAAATACAATAGATAAAAACATTTTAGTTTTAGTCTGAGTAAACGACATATGCCTGGCCATGATATTGTTGCTAAGTGGATGAAATAGTTTTGATTTAGGTTTTTCTTGTTTGAAAGTTTATTTCATTGAGCATATTTTAGTCAGTGGGTAGCTTTCGGGACGGGTTTAGTTGTGATTCAAGAAAATGTATTCAGCCTATGAACATCATCAGCTCTTTTTACAATAATAATTATTATAATTTTCGTAATTGTAAAAACCAGTTGCCGCAAATAATAATTGATAATGGTAGTTATGATCCCTCTTTTGTAATACCCCAGTATCTAGTCCACCCAGATCTCATATATATAGCTTATTTAATTCCATCACACTTTGCAATAGTCCCACCGCTTGCTGGGACCTGCTCATGGGTATACTGTTACATTGATATATCCTGGAGTGGGTCACAGAGGGTGTAAACCTTTTCATGAAACTTCACAAGGGGCTCTCTATGCATTGGATCCATATCTCTGCACATGCCTATCAAATGACTGGGCTTGATCTGTGTTTTTAAACACAACATTGTGTGTTTTTAAACACTCTTTAAAAAGAGTTCATCATCATCATCATCATCATCAGGTCATTTTAGTCTCCACTACAGGAGCACGACCCTCTCTCGTCCGTCCCAGACGGAAGGAGGATTTGGCCTACACTCCCCACGCTGGCCAGACGGGTTGGGGAGGCATTTATTTTCCCATCATAATAATATTGTTACAGAAGGTTAACATGCAAATACAAATAATAATTGTGTGTGACAGGAGTCTCTAAACTAGGCCGGAGCCATACTGGCTCAGTGCACCAGTGCTCACCCCTCAGCTTCACATTTTACTAGAGAGAGAGAGAAAATAAGCTAAAATAATAGTTTTATACATTTATGTAGTTAATTTTTTGTATATAAACTATGAAAAACTTGTTTGTTGTTTAAATTTTCTTATTATTAAAATAAATAACATTTATAATGAAATTGTTTTATAACAATTAAACAGAGTATTAATCTTCAGAAATTATGTGTACTATTCCATCTTCATATAAATCGCTATGATTTATATTAGCAATATCGGGTAACCTTTTTACTGGACTTGAACCGAAAGCTACCCACTGACCGAATGTGGCCATCATCATCATTATAAGCTGTATCCAAATATGTCCTTAGGCAATATTACCTTATTTAGTTGAATACTATATTATAGAATTGATTAGTATAGGTCATAGATAGTTAATGAGGTCGCCTATCACACTTTCTTTAGTCCACCACCTGAGAACAACCTGTATTTTGAACAATTATAATTATGAAAAATGTGGCTTTGAGAATATTATTTTCTTTTCAGGATTTTTTGAAGGCAGAAGACCAATTTTGTATATTTTTGATACAGAACTTATAAAAGCTATTACCATTCGTGACTTTGATCATTTTGTGGATCGAAATACGTTACGTAATACGAGAGAACCTAGATATTTGAGCCAGTCTTTGTTAAATTTGAAAGTGAGTTTTTTTCATTTATCATTTTTATGATGTTATTTAGGTCTTTAAGATATAGGCACATGAGTAAAGAAGGAACAGAGAGAAAGCTTCATTCAACCGCGGTGTTTAGGTACACTACTATAAGCATGCGTGGCCTTGTGTGCGTGTCCACTGGCCGCCCGTCGCGTACACGCCGCGGTTGGAAAAAACTGACTCCGCCAGTGGACAAGCTCAGGGCTTGCGTCGTGCACGTATAGGTGTTCGCTCCACGTTGTTTACGAGTAGGTATGAGAATAAAAAAAGTATTGAACAAATGTTAAAAATAAAAGTGGGACAAAATGGTTATTTACTGTACTGTGTGTATGAACAATAATAGAAAAAGTATTTAATAAGCTGTAATTCAATCAGTGGCGACTGGTGGTGCACTTTACTTGCTCATTAATAAGTATTTAGTTTATTTTTTTATTAGTTTTTATACATTAAATCAATGCGACGTCATTTTTCTGAAGCGAAACGTTCAATCACCTTTTTATTATAATCGGGTAGTATAATAGTAAGAAATCACGATAGCCTAGGAGTGGAATGGAAAATATCGACCCAAAGGGAGAGAGGGGCTAAAAGTTAAATTTTTAAATCAATTTGCTATCAGTAAATTATTGATTGTTTGGCCGTGTGGTTTCCGGCGGACTAGAATAGAATCATCAGCGTGTAGGCTAAATCCTCCTGTCTGTGACGGACGAGAGAGGGTCGTGCGTCGTCGTCGTCGTCGAGGTCGTCCTGTAGTGGACACAAAAATGACCTGATGATGATGATATTATTGATATTTAAAAACATTTTTGAATATTCCTGAATAAGTTTTTTTATTATTAATATTATATTACACAACCTGAAGTCAAAGAATTGTCGTTGACATACCAGTAAAGAATTTTTATGCTACGTCGAGTGGAAAACAAGCACATGACGCGCCTGATGTGAAGGGGTTACCGTATACGCTTGCAGTAAATGCCACTCGCGCGTTGCTACCCCGGCTGCTATTGCTGCCAATCCTTCTTTTTGGTGACCTGACGCTGGATCACAATAACTCTCCAAAGAGATGTTATTTGACTGTCATGTGGTCTCCTGTGAGGTGTGGTACTTCCTAGTCGGCCTATTGATGGGCCCTACCTCTCTTTCGGCAGAACTTATTGGGGTGTAAGTGGTTCATCAGTGGTTCATCTTTGAACCAAATCAAACTTGACCTGCCCGTGGCGCACTCTGCTGATTGACAAACGAAGCTCTGGCGAAAAGAGAGGTATAGAGCGTAATTGTAAGCTACCCGACTGGGGAATGTACCTCCACCTCACAGAATACCGCAGCCAAATAACAATTCCCTTGAGAGTTGTTATGTTCCTGCGAGTGAATGAGGTTACCAGAAAGGAAGGAGATGTTGCGTTGGCAGCGGGGGTGGCGGCGCGCGAGCGATATTTTTTGTTGCGAGCGTTACTATAGCTACGGTAACCGCATCATATCAGGCGGGCCGTATGTTGGTCTGTCATCCGACGTAGTATATAAAAAAAACTTATTGGCAGGGAGGTTGCCACGTGCAGGTGAGGTTGGCTTTGGCTCACAAGGTGATGCTCAGCTACTTATACCCCACAAATACACCCCATAAAGGTGTCAACCCTATGAGAATAGGCACAAATTTTGCAGATCTTAGACAGCTTTCTCTCTGTTCCTTCTTTACTCATGTGATATAGGGATATTTGACATCACTCAATTTTCTACCCAAATCAATCATTACATAAATTTATACTATGCTGGTGCCAAACAAACATACCGATTTGTCGCTGATATTAACACTCCCCCACCCGCCGCAGCAGCCCGTTCACTTGCATTAGCGCAACATTCCTCAAGGGTATTGTTATTATGGCTCTTGGTTTTCTGTATTGTATGGCTACGTGCAAAAGAGACTAAAATCGCGGCCTCACAATTGTAAGTTATGAATAGTATATAAACCTTAATGGCACATTGAGGTTTAAAATAATCTTCAATACTACTTTTTTAAATTTTTTATGTCAGTCGGGGGCAAACTAGTATGTGGGATACTTGATGGAAAGCAATCACCACCGCCCATTGAGATCAGAGAGATTGAGATCGGGTCGCCGACCCGTTGCCAGCCTATACTCCTTCTTTTCTTTTTTTCTGGTGACCTCACTCACTCGCTGTGGCTGTGGCTGTGGTATTGTGTGAGGTGGAGGTACTTCCCTTACTACTTCCTTCCTTTACTGTACTTTATGAAAAACGCAAGAATTATGGCACCTCTTTTGTGTTTGCATATTATTGCTAAAAAGAAATTAATAAAATCATGCATCATCTGCATTTAGCTAGTGAGAGAATAGGTCATGGTAACTAGCAGTTAACATGTTAACATAAACAATGTTTACTAAAACTGTAAATTTTTCTACAGGGATCAGAATGGAAAGCAGTTCGCAGCACGCTCACTCCTGCATTTAGTTCAGCACGCCTTAAACATATGCTGCCACTTATTGACCATTGTTCTGAACAGTTGGTTGGATATCTAATGCAATATGGTATGTAACTTTAGTAATTATGTTATTATATACATAATAGGCTATATACCCATCCATACTAATATTATAAATGTGAAAGTGTGTTTGTTTGTTTGTCCTTCTTTCACATTGAAAGTAGCAAACGGATTGACATGATTTTTTTTTGGAGATAGTTTAAGGCATAGAGTGTGACATAGGCTACTTTTTATCTCGAGAAAACAACTGATTCCCACGGGAAAAATAAAGTTATTCATTTGTCCTTTTACGTCGAAAGGAACCAAAGTACGGACATGATTATTTTAATGGGGATAGTTTCCACGGTCTGGAGAGTGACATTTTTTTTTCTTTTGAGTTTTATCTCTAATCAGCAATAATTTGTGCTTTAAGCAGATGTGGTGGAGGCTGCAGTTACGTTTAGAGTGAGTCCTCCAGTGAGACCCTCTACTCATTTCTCATCGATCAGGATATCCGTCCTTTTGAGTCGCTTCCGATAACACCGTGTTGTCAGCTTGGCAGCCACTTCATTAGGGTTAACCTCTAGTTTTCCCTGATATTTTTCGGCAGCAATAAGGATCTCTTCCTTCACGGTGTTCATTTGCAATTCCTTATGTATTTCAGCATTAGTAATAAACCATGGAACACTACATATTGATCTAAGGATTACATTTTGCAGTCTTTGTAGGATTGAGATGTTTGAGTTGCTACAACCTCCCCACAGCTATATGCCGTATGTCCACACAGAATTCAGGATTGTGTTATAAATTAATAACTTATAATTGTGATTATGCAATAAATAAGCTTGGATTTCTGTAAAATATATTTATTATATATGTACTGGTACAATGTGCGTAGCGTAGCGATGACAGGCAGCAGGCAGAGAGAACGAACCAAAAAGAGCGGGAGATTAGTAACCTTTTTAAATACAGTGTTGTCATATCTATATTACATTTTGCATTTTCATTTCTCACCCTCTCCTAATTTCATAAATTACTAACAATGAAAATGCCATTATTCAATTAGAATCTAACCTACTTGTTAGTTACAACATACACAGAAACTACAACTTGAAATATTAAATCTAGGTTCAACAAACAAACGAAGCTAAGAACACCAACAGTAGTTACATAATACATTACTATTCTCTCTGCCATATTACATAAGTATTATTTTAACAACTTATTCTTATGTTCTATGAATTTGGTTTTACCCAATGGTTTTGTAAATACATCTGCTGTCTGCGCAGCAGTAGGACAATATTCAACAATAAATTTCTTACTGTTATACAACTCACAAATATAAAAATACCTTACATCTATATGCTTTGACCTCTTACTAAAGATACCATTTTTAATTAAACTAATAGCACTTTGATTATCAATGCTGAAGACCAGGGATAAGTATATTTTAAAATCTGACAACAACGACTTTAAGAACATAGCTTCTTTGCAACAGTCAGCAGCAGCTACAAATTCAGCTTCGGTAGAAGACAAGGTTACAATAGGTTGTCTTCTGGATGCCCACGTTACTGGCCCACTGCCGAGTGTAATAACATAACCTGTAGTACTTCTCCTTGTATTAACATCACCTGCATAATCTGCATCACTGTAAGCTTGTAGTTGAAGATTTCCACCAAACTTATAAAACAACCCCTCTCCTAATGTCCCAGCGAGGTACTTGAAAATCCTCTTCACTGCAACAACATGCTTTTGTTCAGGTTTTTCCACGTGTCTTGATGCTATTCCCACTGCATATGCAATATCAGGGCGTGTCCTTGTTGATAAATATAGTAAACTCCCAATAGCTTCTCTATATGCAAACTTTATTTCCTTCTTTTCCGTGCTTTGACCCTCATTTTCATTATTTCCACTCAAACAAGGTGTGTCCACTGCCTTACAATTCTGCATACCAAACTTATTCAACATGAACTTAATATAGTTTGTCTGCGTTAAATGTAAACCTTCATTGTTTTGTTTTAATTCTATTCCCAAAAATATGTTTGGTTTTTCATATATTTTCAACTGAAATTTTCTGTTTAATTTATTTAAAGTATCCATTATTTTCAATTTATTTTTGCCTATTATCATACCATCATCAACATAAATTGCCAATATGATTGATGAGTGATCATTCTTGAATATACAAGGTTCATTTCTAGTTTGCATATAACCTATTTCTTTCATAGCACTAAGAAATTTCTCATTCCATCGTCTAGGTGATTGTTTTAATCCATACAGAGACTTCTTAAGTTTACATATATTTTCTTGACTTCTGGTTAACCCATCTGGCACCTTCATGTATATTTCTTCATTTTCTCTCAATTCCCCATTCAAGAATGCAGTCTTGACATCAAATGTCAATATCTCATACCTTTTAATAGCAGCTAGAGCTATCATTGTTCTTATTGATGACATTCCTGCCACAGGACTAAATATGTCATCATAGTCGATATAACTTTGTTCATTTCCTCGCGCAACGAGTCTCGCTTTATATGTGCCATCTTCCTTTATACGAAACACCCATCTATTGGTCAATATTCTTTTATTTCTAGCTTCTTCTCTGTCCACTAGCTCCCATACTCCATTTTGTTGCATAGACTTTAGCTCACTTTGTATAGCTTCTTTCCATTTTTCTTTTTCAGGCGTATTCATTGCGTCCTTATAGGAGAGTAACAAATAGTCCTTATATTTTTCTGGAACTTTTGACACTCTCTTACCTCTTCCGAACTCATCTTGGTTTTCCGAACTTGAACTTGACATACTTTCATACATGTCTGCTTCTGCTTCTCTTCTTTCATCATCTTGTAATAAAATACTTTCATCCAGAAATTCTACTGTGTCATTTTCCACATTCTTTTCTGATTCTTTACCTCCTTCTACCATGCTTTCCACATCTTCCATCATGTCCTCCTGTGAGGAAGCATTTTCTTCACATATTGGTATACATTCTATGTTTTCTACAAATTCTGTCATTTCCTGTCCTTCCCGTGTAGTATTACACTTCCTAGTCAGTATTTCCTTCTTTGTAGGTTCATTTATTTCCTCTTCTGTCCGAAGTTCTGTCCCTACAAATATGACATCCCTTTTTAAAGTTACTACCTTGCTCTTTGTCAAGTAGACTCTGAAACCTTTAGTTTCCTCACCGTAGCCCATGAGTAATGCTTGTTCTCCCTTCGCATCCCATTTTCTACGTAGTTGCTCAGGTACATGTACATAACATATACTTCCAAAAGCTTTCAACTGTGTAATATCATATTCTTTACCTGTCCACAGTTTATATGGAGTCTCTCCTATGATAGAGCTTGTTCCTGTACGATTAAGTACATACACGGCCATGGAAATGGCTTCAGCCCAAAATTCTTTGCTAAGCGATTTTGCCAAGAGCATCGTTCTTGCCGCCTCTGTTACTGTGCGTATTTCCCTTTCAATTCTACCATTTTGTTGAGGTGTATAGGCTACTGAGATTTCATGTCTTATTCCTTTTTTATTAAAAAAATGCTTCAATCCTAAAAATTCAGTACCTCCATCAGTACGAAATGTTTTTACCTGAAAACCTGTCTGCTTTTCTGTCAAACAATCCTTACAAACAGTGTCTTCACAATCAGTAAATTTTATGTTATGAGATTTCAGTATTTTCCTTACATATTGGTAGTTTTGGTGAGCGAGGACCTCATGCCATTCCTTTATAGTTGCAACCTTGACCCCCACCAACGCTGCATTTGTAGCTACTGACCGCACTTGAAACACTTCACTTTCTTTATACTTCCTTTTTCCGCTATGAAGGCAGATGATGATTTTGGTTCTTCGCTATTCCTTTCTTTCAGCCTTTCTTCCTCGATGAGTAACCGAGTAACTAGATTGTCATATGTTTGCTTGTCTTCGGGGGCCGACTCCCATGCCGAAGTATGATCCGGCAATGACATCAAAATTTTTGTTATGACCATTTTAGGTGATATTGCTTCACCCATCTGGTTTAACTGACTCACTAGTTCTTGGAGTTTTGATAAATAGACTGACATTTCTATACCTTCTGTATATTCGTATCCGAAGAACTTTTGTTGAACAATGTGTATGCTGGTCTCAGATCTGTGGTCATATACGCTGGCCAGTTTCCTCCACATCTCTGCAGATGTTGTGCATGTAATTATATGAACCATAACCTCCTCCGTCATCCGTGTGACTATCAAGGATTGTGCTCTCGCGTCATGCGCCTCCCAAATTTTTAATTTATCCGGTTCGGGCGGTTTTACTGACGATCCATCAACGACGCTCAGCAACCCTTGCCCTCGAAGTAAAATATTGATTTGGAATTTCCACACATTCCAATTTTTCGTACCTTCCAGCTTAATTGCAGCTGTATTTCCTTCCATTGTGCTCCAATTCAACGTCCCGGCAAACAAAACTTTGTCACGAAGTCTTCGGCCGGTCAATTTTAACCTCCATACAACGTGCCGCGTGGCGTGGTGGTGACGAACTTTGCAGTACGGTGTAATCCGGAGTATTTTACCAAGCTTATTTACTTTCGCAGTTACTGCGGGCCTGGGCCCATAACCAATTGTGATTATGCAATAAATAAGCTTGGATTTCTGTAAAATATATTTATTTTATATGTACTGGTACAATGTGCGTAGCGTAGCGATGACAGGCAGCAGGCAGAGAGAACGAACCAAAAAGAGCGGGAGATTAGTAACCTTTTTAAATACAGTGTTGTCATATCTATATTACATTCTGCATTTTCATTTCTCACTTATTTACAATAGTCAGTGTACTGTTCCGCCCGATCAGCCAGTAAAAGTTCTTAGACCGAATGTTGAGTTCTTCTCTTTTACTTTTGACATGATTTTTCCACGTAAGGCGGCGGTCAAGATGAAGACCCAAGTATTTGACGCTGTCTTTGTGTGGTAAGGTTCTGTTGTCAAACTGTACTGATGGGCAGTCGCCCTTGCGCAACGAAAAGGTGACGTGCACTGATTTGGTTACGCTGGCCTTTATTCTCCACTTTTTCAGCCATTCAGATACACCAATTTGCATGAAGCGACCCCAGGATCTGCATCGCTGGCCAAGATAAGCGGTATCATCAGCATATGTAGCAGTAGTCACTCCGTTTTCCAATGGTATGTCGGCTGTGTAGACGGTATACAAGGTTGATCCCAACACTGATCCCTGTGGAACTCCAGCTCTAATCTCATGGAGTTTGGATATTGTATCGGCTACCTTTACTTGGAACAGTCGATCCTCTCAGATCGAAGATACGATCTAAGTAATTCTAGAAAGCTGTGAGGGATGTACTTTTTTATTTTATATATCAAGCCTTTATGCCAGACGCGATCAAACGCTTGTTGTATGTCCAGAAATGCTGAGGAGCAGTACTCCTTTCCCTCTAAGCTTTGTCTTATCCTATCACAAACTCTATGAACCTGCTCGACAGTGGAGTGTAGTGGTCGAAACCCAAACTGGTGCGATGGAATAATGTTATCTTTGTCGAGAATTGGTTTCAGTCTGTGTAGTAAAAGTTTTTCAAAGACCTTTGACAATATTGTAGGAGACTTATGGGTCTATAGGAAGAGACATCATTCAATAGTTTGCCAGCTTTATGTATCATTAGAATCTGTCATACTTTCCATAGATGTGGGAAATATTGGACTGTCAAACCCAGGCGCTTTTTTATCTTTTAAGTTTTTCATCGTACGCCATACTTCATTAACTGTAACCGAGCGTGGCGGAGGAGACATCTGGTTGTCCTGAGAGAGAAAACTCTCCACTTCTCCATCTGCCTCATCATTAACTGACGGGTTAGGAGAGAACACCTTTAATAGATGTTCAGCAAAGGTGTCCGCCTTTTCTTGGGATGTTCTAGCCCAGCCATTATCTTTTCTAAGAGGGGGCAGCGCTGGCTGGGGTCTGTCGTAGTTTTTAGTGACCTTCCACAAAGAGTAGTTTGTGTATGCCGTCGGCGTCAGGGATTCCAGCTGTGCAGCCAATGTTTGGTTCTGCCACTCATTCAGCATTTCTTTCAGTTTTTGACTTGACCTGCGGAAGTTTAGCTTGTCCTCATCTAGTCTAGTTAGGTGCCAAACTCGGCGCAGCCTTCTTTTTTCTAAAACTGCCTTTTTAATTTCTAGAGGATAGTCTATGGACCGTACAGATTTTGTCTTAGGCGGTTTATTTTTCCAACACGATTCTTGAATGAGTTTCGTTATGTATTCAGTAGCGTCATCTATAGCTTCAGCGGTTTTGAGTGCTACATTCATTTTTATGTTTTCTGTAATATACTCCCTAAAAGATTCCCAGTCAGTATTTTTATTGTAGAGAGTCATTGGGTCAGTAGTCTCTATCAAGCCTGAGCTTACTGTAAGTAGCACTGGAGAGTGATCAGATGAGCTATCATAACAAGATTAAAATATTCCCTAGTTAATCCTCTAACAATGAAATAATCAAGCAGATCAGGTAATCTGTCTGCCTGACTGCAAACCATTTATGTTGAGAGTCGCTAAGCGTAGAGAAATCATTTGGAAAGTCGGTCAACGAGTTTTACCATGAGGCTCATCAAAGTGCTCATTTGTTGGATGATGTAGTCGAACTTTTCAGTCTGTTTTAGGAGTATATGGAGAGTGACATAAGCTACTTTTTATCCCGGAAAAGCATCTTAATTCCAAAGGATAAAAAATAAACTTTGTAATCATTTGTCCTTCTATCACGTCGAAAGGAACCTACCTAAGTACCGACATGATTTTTTAACAGGGGATAGTTTCCGGTCTGGAGAGTGACATAGGCTACTTTTTATCCAGGAATAACATTTTATTCTATCGGAGAAAAAATAAAGTTTATAAACATTTTTAACAGGTTGTATCCCACGAAGTATAAAAATTACAACAAGAAAAAAATAAATATACACATATCAATGGCAGCTCCCCTGGACCACGCGGGCGAAGCCGCGGGTAACAGCTAGTATATAATATACTTATATTTTTTTTCAATTTGTTATAGGACATCACAATAATATCACCGTAGGTGATAGAATTATTTCGGTAACATAAAAACTTCAGAGATAACATGGAAAGCACAACCTTGGACTTTCCCGAAAATGCTACATACAATAGGCCCTTTATTCCCAGTCGCCCCCGCGGGGACTGCCACCGGAGGCAAATGGGAATAAAAATTTATTCTAAATCTGCCTTATTTATACGATATCATTGTTCATTCTCTACAATGGGGCGAGCAATGTACACCGAAACTGAAGTGGGTGCATGGACTTCCCAGTCACTCGCCACCGACGGCGACTGGGAATTTCCCATTCCCATTTGCCTCCGGTGGCAGTCCCCGCGGGGGCGACTGGGAATAAAGGCCAATAGGCTAGTAGATTTTGACGTCACACGTTCCTATTTTGTATGCATTCAATTAACATGACATCTCATCGCGTTTATACTTACATATAGCTAATGCGGTAAGTTATTAAAATAAAAAAATAATATTCCTGGACTAATTAAACACCGCAATCTAGTCCCAAACTAAGCAAGGTTTGTACTAAGGGTACTAGATAACTGACATAATACTTAAATACATTTTTTTTTGTAAATACATACATATAACACACAGAAAATATCCAGACCAAGACATGTTTATACACACAAATATTTGTCTTGTGCGGGGATCGAACCCGAACCTCGAAGCAAAAGTGCTACCCATTCGACCACCGAGCTCGTTATTTATTTAAGCATTGTATTTGCTCCAGTAGTTCGCTCGTCACACGATTAGTTACATTGAAATCAATCCAATGATATTAAAAGCGTTTATGCATGATTACAAATCAAAGACCTTAATCAAAAAAGAAAGAAGATGCAAGAATATTTAGGGGTGTAAGTGGTTCATCAACACCTTTGAACCAAAGCCAACTTCACCTGCACGCGGTGCACCCTGCTGACTGACAAACGAAGCTCTGGCGAAAAGAGAGGTAGGGAGCGTAATTGTAAGCTACCCGACTGGGGAATGTACCTCCACCTCACAGAATACCGCAGCCAAATAACAATTCCCTTGAGGGTTGTTGTGTTCCTGCGAGTGAGTGAGGTCACCAGAAATGAAGGAGATGCTGCGTTGGCAGCGGGGGTGGTGGCGCGCGAGCGATATTTTATGTTGCGAGCGTTAATATGGCTACGGTAACCGCTTCACATCAGGTGGGCCGTATGCTTGTCCGCCACCCGACGTAGTATAAAAAAAAAATAAGAAAGAAAAGATAGTGCTAAATAACTGCCCTTCCTGCAATTAATTTAATTTACCTCTTAATTGCTTAAGAACAATAGTTGGCCTTTTATTTATACCTTATTCTTATTGATTAATCCTAAAACGACATTTTTATGCATAAAGTTTTACAAACATTGTTTTATATTTTTTATAGATGGCGCAGAAGTTGAAATGAAGGACACATTAGGACATTTTACCCTGGAAGTTATAGGAGCATGCGCGTTTGGTATTAAATGTGATGCTTTTAGTGACGAGAATGCACATTTTGTTAAGGTATTTAAATTACATACACACACATTCTACGCGGCTACTGTCTATGAAAATTTAAAATTATTGTTTGTTGCTTGCGAAAAAAATTTTTTATAAGTTTGTATGTTCTTATTTATACTACGTCAGGTGGCAGAGAAGCATACGACCCGCCTGATATGAAGCGGTTACCGTAGTCATATGATCGTTCACAACATCTAATATCGTTCGCACGCCGCCACCTTTGATGCCAATGTAGCAACCCTTCCTTTCTGGTGACTTTACTCACATGCAGGAACCCAACAATATTCTGTGTGGTGGAGGTACTTACCCAGACGGGCAGCTTGCAAATACGCTGTACCCTAACTTTCTTTCGCCAGACCCTCTGTCGCTAGTCTGGTGTACGACGTGCAGGTTGGCTTTGGCTTTAAAGATTGTGTTGACCCACATACACCCCAATGTTTGTGTCACGACAACTCTCGAACCTCTTTGGTTAGGAAAAGGAAAAGGTCGTTGGTCAATAAACTAGAGTTATTAAAAATAAATATCGCGCTATTACTCGCAAACGGCTGATGTGTACATGTCTGATTGTATGTCAATGCGTGTGAGTGATTCATCAACATCTTTGAACCAAAGTCAACCTCACCTGCATGTGGTGAGCCCTGCTGACTGACAAACGAGGCTCTGGCGAAAAGTAGGGCATAGCGTATTTTTTAACCTGCCCGACTGGGGAAGTACCTCCATCTCACAGAATACCGCAGCCTAAAACCAATTCCCTTGAGGGTTGTTGTGGCCCTGTGAGTGTGTGAGGTCACCAGAAAGAAAGAAAGGAAGGAGTATAGGCTGGCAACGGATCGACGACTCATTTGGTGTTGTTGATCTCCATGTGGCGGTGATTGCTTTCCATCAGGTGACCCCCATGCGCGTTTGCCCCATCTCATATAAAAAAAACTAACGACTAGTTTATGGTTTTGTCCACAGGTGGCTGAGAAGTTTAATGATATGTCAAAAATAAAAAGAGTCTGTATACTTTTAATGTTGATGCTAATGCCGAAGTTGTTTAGATATGTGAATATGTCATTTTTAAATACTGATAGTATAGATGAACTGATGAGGATATTGAAGATGGCTAAGGAAGAGCGGAGGTCTACAGGAATCAAGTGAGTATTGTTAGAACTGACAACGTAGATGTTTAATAGTGTACTTCAGACGCGAAATGTCGAAATCTGAAAAAATCCGGGATGCGCGAAATGTTATAGACAAGCCACAGCAGTCTATACTTACTAAAATGAAAATAATAATTAATATTACCACAGTACATTATTATATAAATTATCTGTCGGTAAATAAAGTCTTTGTGTAATCTTTTGTCCTTCGTTGATTATTTTTTGTCTGTAAATATTTATTATGCAGCACCATAGCACAGTATTAAGAGGTGTCCTACCAGTAATATGACTCCTTTGTTCTTGAATGCGTGCCGCCACTTTGTATACCTACGCCCAGAGACTTGATCAAGAGTCAGGGTTGACAAAACAAAAACTACTCAATTTTTTTACAACAAGGGGCCAAGTGCGAGTCGAACCCGCCCATGAAGGGTCCGTAGCAGCAAGTAACATAATATAAAAGTTACGATTTATGACGTATTAAAAAAATACTACTTGCTAGATCTCGTTCAAACCAATTTTCGGTGGAAGTTTGCATGGTAATGTACATCATATATTTTTTTTAGTTTTATCATTCTATTATTGGGGGGGGGGGGGGGGGGGGGGGGGTCATGTGTCTTTTTACTTTTGATATTATTAGAGTTCTGATATAAAATTTTACTATATAATAGATTCTCATACGAATATACAAATTCAGTGGAAACTTTAACGGAGAACTATAGGGCCGTGTTTTAAACTCAAAATTTTTCAAAACATTCAATTAAATTCAAAAATGTTGCATTAAACTCACTTCCAGTTCATCGGAATAGTAGATATAGATTTACATTTAAAAACAGAACAAATTCATTATGAACGTGAATAATTCTTTACGAGTACCACTTACACCCTTTCTATATATGAAAGTTACTATAAGATAGAGCGCAAACTAACGGACATTGCGCTCGCCGACTCTGCCGCTCGCTTCCCCGCGTCCCCCCCCCCCCCCCCCCCCATCGTTGCTCCTCGCAAGTACATCAGTCATCCGACTGTATGTAATCTTAAGACTGTGACCATAGTGGTAGACTGTAGAATATAAGCATGACTTGACATTTCTTGACATCCGTCTTGTTTATTTGTACATTATTCGATGGCTGAACATTTTAAGAATTAAACACTACGTCTAAAGGACTGTTATCACCATGTCAACAAGTAACTTACAAAAGAGATTGCAAGGGAATTAGTTTAAATTGCGCCTCACTCACGTTGTCTGTTTGTAATAGATTGTTATAGATTGATAAATAAATTCTCCCTAGTGGAAGATCTAATAGCAATTTAAGTCAATTTAGAATATACCTATAATATCAGTTACAGGCTACAGCAGCTATTTATCCGACTGCCGAAGGAGGGTTATGTTTTTTGAGCGTATGTATGTCTTATTTTTTGGCACGCTCCACACAGCCTAAACCGTTTGACAGATTTCAACATAAGAGGTGTCGTTAGATTCGTCTTAATCACGCGAGGGACACATCCTATATCAAATATAAAAAAAATCTATATGGCGGCTGTGAGCCGCAAAATATCGATATGGGTATCAAAATAAAGGTCTCGATGACCTGATTTCAAATATATATTTGATATATTAGTTTTTGCCTGCGGCTTTGCTTGTGTTGAATTATATTATTAACAAAAGTGTTGTAAGTGCAGTCGGGATGTTTTAATTTTTTTAATTAACTTAACTTGTTCGAGCGTCAATGTATGTATGTTTTATTATTTGGCACGCTCTACAGCCTAAACCGTTTGACAGATTTAAACATAAGAGGTGTCGTTAAATTCGTCTTAATTACGCGAGTGACATAGGCTATATCAAATATATAAAATATTAATATGGCGGCTGTGAGCCGCAAAATTGTCGTTCGAGTTATTTTTTTTTTCATCATTTTCGTTTATTTTATCGGGTAAGTCGGGGATTTTGATTTTTTAAAATTAATTTAACTTGATTCCGAACTACTTTACAATTGTTTGTCGTTAACTTTATTGCAATCTTATAATATTTTAATGACATTTTCATACGTTTTTGTGATGATTTAATACGTTTTAATGATGTATGTCTAGCAAAAACGGCATTTTGTGAAACATTACGGGCGTCGGCCTACTAGTACTAGTAGTTCTTATACTCCGGTACCGAACAGTACGCCACCATTTCGATTCTAATTTGTGAGGATGAATCCCGTGCCAATGGCGAGCGGTGCATTTGTACATGTTCTATAATGCTTACAGTATGTATAATATGTTACATAATATAAGCATTATATAACATGTACAAACGCAGTGTCCCAGGCATCTGAAGAAGTTGTCTTTAATTAATTATAATGTTAAAAAATGCGATGACAGTATGTTATTTCGTATTGAGAGCAAACAAAAATTTCATTACCTTTTTTGTAACAGCACATTAACATGTTACTGGTACTCCCAGATAGTCCGAGTATGAATTGATCCATGATCCATGATTGGTACAACTTTGTAAATTTTGCAGGAAAAATGATTTTCTACAACTCCTTATTGATGCTGCTGAGTTAGAGCAAGCCAAAACAAAAACAGAAAGATGTAAGTACCTAAAGTATTTTACTATCACTATGGACAAGAAATAATTTATAAGAACGAAAGTTCCAGGTTTCCAGGGAGATGATGATGAGGATATTCTATCGATTGCTGTATGAATCCAAATCCACGAGCACTTTTTTATACTACGTCGGTGGAAGACAAGCATACGACCCGCTTGATGAGAAGCGGTTACTGAGACAACTCATTCCCAGCATCCTTCATGATGGGGAAGTGAGCGTGGTTGTTGATAAAGATGACACGGATTTCATTTCAGGTTTGGACGACGACACGATTGATGCGCAAACTTTGCTGTTCCTACTCGCCGGCTACGAAACGTCGAGCACTCTATTATCTTTCGCAATACACGTGTTAGCAACCAAACCAGAGCTACAAGACAAACTGCGTGCTCATATAAAAGAGACAACTGACGGAAAAGATATGAGTTACGATGTGCTATCACAACTTTCATATTTGGAAGCATTTTTATTAGGTAATACATATTTGCATTGTTATTGAGTGGGGCGAGCGGATCGCTTATATACGCCGAAAAGTCATTCTTGGAAATGAATAGGCTCCAAAACTACTAAACCGATTTTGACGAAACTTGTCACAATTAAACACCTCGACATGCTTGAGGTTTGTGTCGAAAAAAAAAATTGAGATCGAACACGTCGTTGAGGAATGATCATTAAATACATTTTCCATGGAAATCAATGGAAAACATACACTCAGCGAATCTACTCGCTCCACTCAACCTCAATTTCGGCCCCGTGGGCTAGAATCCGGACCAGTTTATATTATTAGCAGTGATCGGCGTAAGTTGTGCCATTACGCGGGATTTGTGACCGTTGTCTTAATATGGATATGCCTTCCAAACCCCGGCATTTTCATTAAACAATTTTGTTTAACTTTGAATTATTTTAGTACTATTTATATGTTTTACCATGCTTTTATTTAACTTAACTTTTATTTTATTATTTTTCTTAACTGTTCGTCTGGAGAATTTCTTTTTCTATTTTTTATATATAATCGAATTTCCACTTTACGATACAGCAACAACTGGAAAAATATAATGTACTACTAAACTAGACTAAACCCCGTAATCCCGTGGTCATATCCATATTAACATCAACATTAAAGTCCATTGACCCCAAATGGCACTACTAACGCCGATCACTGATTGTTAGGTACATCAAATTGTGAATATTACCAGTCTACGTGCATAGTAATCTTTTTTTTATTCTCCATTGGATGGCAAACAAGCATGTCCAACATACTGTCCGCCTGATGTGAAGCGGTTATTTATATAAAAACTTGCAACATAAAATATTGCTATATAATAATGCCGCATGCTTAACTGGCAATTGAAAAAAAAATCTGATAATATTATAAATGCAAGATGCAAGGCTGTCTGTGCAATAGCTTTTTTTTTGAGCGTAGGTCAGGGTTGTCTTGTATTACCCGTAACCAGGAATATGAGGCGATTTAGACGATAAACAACATCCATCCAAGTTTGGTAGGAATGATTCTATTATTGTGTAGATTTGAAATAAGTATGAAAAGATTTTTGACAAAATCGTCTTTAAGGCGAATAAATTAGGAATCACATTTATGGAAATTATATATTTGGAGGTCTAGGGAAAATAAAGTAGAAATATAGCTTAAAATATGCAAAGAACTGATGGGATGTGGAGGTAAGGAAGAAAAAGAGAGAATATTTTAAAGTGTTTGCAAAGGCTAATAATGACATGTTTCATTTCTATTATGTATATTAATTTTATTTAAAAAAAAACGTTTCCTTTCAGAAACATTACGCATGTATCCTCCAGTATCTCGTGTAGACCGAGTATGTGTAAAGAAATACACATTGCCAAATACACCAATAACAGTCAACGTCAATGACATCGTCGCAATACCAATATACGGTATACACATGGATCCTGAGATATACCCGGAGCCCCAGGAGTTTCGTCCAGAGAGATTTATGGGTGAAGAGAAGAAAAATAGGCCGTCTCATTTGTTTCTGGCCTTTGGTGCTGGGCCCAGGAATTGCATTGGTTAGTTTCTTTATAGATTTATGGATTAAAGTCATACTTTCTCCTTTGCTGGATCAGTTCAGGAACAATAATACTATGTTATAAACTCAGTATGGAAAGACACGATAAGCAGCAATACACTGATTTTCAGTTATAATAGTCTGAACAGTGTACATGGACCATGACTAATACTATACAAATGTCTTATTTATATTGTGTTGCCAGTGTTATTGAAATAACATAAGATACTACATAATGCGTTCTTATGTATTTCTTATGTTATTTCAATAACACTGGCAACTAAGGTAATGATATAAATCATCAAATTTATCCAATACACTACACGGCGAGATAGGATAACAAAAATCTAAGATAAATATTTCTAAATTTGATTTAATGTGTTTTTCGAACGTAGAAGTTGTAATTGGGGAGGAATATTGTTCCAACACTTCGTCGCAGATCGAGGACCTCGATGGCGTCGTTGCGCGTGTCAGTCTAATGGAACACGCAAGTAAAGCAACGTCGATCGTAGCCTGTCTATTGGATGGCTTTATTTATCTCTAGCACCTCCGTGCTTTGTAGGGCACGTTCAGCCGTCGGTCCCGGCTGTTGTCATTTAACAATTGAGCAGCATGATGGAGTATGCTCTAAATCCCTTCGGTTAAGGGGAGACCTTTATTATTCAGCTATCATACTGTGTTCTTGCTGATTTTTATCTTGTGATGATTAGGTGTTTCTGTGGTATTGCTGATCTAAATAAGGGAGATGACAAGGGCATCTTCAAGTATATCAAATGCTAGTTCTCTCCTGTCTTTCTTAAATCGCAAAGATGGCAAACGAGTATACGATTTCCTTGTTAGTAAGCTCATCGTATAGAAAATGGCCGCTAAGTACCATCTGCCATTGCTATACAGGGTCGGCAACGCGAAACCATCCCATGCATTTCAAAGCAACTAATTCTCTATAGCATAATAACAAGTATGTTAAATTTCAGGGCTGCGGTTCGCGATATTATCTGCTAAGATGGCAATGGTTACACTATTGAAGAATTTCAAATTTTCAGCACATGCTAAAACTAACGACCCGATTAAAATCGACAAACGAGCCTTTTTATTGAAGGCTGAAGGTGGCTTGTGGGTTCGTCTTGACAAGTTTTAAGTGAAATAATGGAGGTTTAACAATAAGTACAAACATATTAAGTACAATATATTATTTTACATATTTATATATGTAATAATTGTAAATTAAAAAGTAGTAGTAAAGTAATTTTTATGTCAACTTTATTTTCTCAAATTGCGCGATAAAAAAGCCTATAGTGTCTTGGTAAATGGGATCAACGCGTCTCAAATCATCTTCGTTTGGCCCGAATCGTTGAACCAGTATTCTGAAACAATGTGATGGATATGACTGTGATATCATAATTGATAACAATTACTTAAGATTTTGTTTACATTCTGATAAAATATATGGAAATTATGTTTATATTTGTAATAATATCTCATTATATCGTTTCGTTATTTATATTAGAATTATTATGAAATATTCTAAAAATTGCTTCGATGCGGCGAAATTTATATATAAAAACAGAATAAAATAACTTTTGTGTTATTAAAAAAAAAGGTTTAAGTTGACTTTGGCTTCTACCGATTTTAAGATATATGTAATTCATTATTCAATAGGTATATTTTGCTGTATTATTCAATTTTTGTCATACACAATATTTAATTAAGACAAGAATTACATCTCTTCTCTCACAATAGCAATTAAAAGGTTAAAGTAGAATTATTTTCATAAGCAAATTGATTTATAAATATTATACCTTTGTTCGTCATTGAGGCCACAGTTAGGTAGACCTGGCCCACCCAATAGCGGCTCCGCTGGGACCAACTTTAAGCAAGGAAACTTGTCTAAAGCCCATGCAATCATACTTTCATTTTCATCTACTGTCACAGTACATGTACTGTACACTAACTTTCCACCAACTTTAAGTACTTCAACGGCCTGTAAATATTTTTACTTACTGAATATATGTATATTCTTAATACCAGAGTTGCCTACTAATCCAAGTAACATAATAATATAATATCTATGTTTAGATATATTGAACTAAACGCTATTTTATTCATACAAACCTTTGCGTACAAGAACTTTGTACGAAGATTTCTAGGGAAATCTCTTTCAAAAATACAGGCAAATAATCTAGATTCGGTCAACTTTCATTGTGCGTAATCTAATGTAAAATAAAATTACGAGAATTTTTGAAAAGGCTTTGTGAAAAAAGTGAAAAAGAAAATACACCTATATAATATACAAGTGTATTTTCTTTTTCACTTTTATATATATGAGCAAAATGTTACTTGGATCAGATGTAAACTTAGTTATTCATGTTTGCTTATTCTATATAATAATACTGAACATTTGTTAACACTGGTTTTATATTTAGCCTTAGTGGTTATATAGTTGCTATGCTGATGCACACAGCGGTCTGAAATTCATAACTTTATTTTTAATTGCCATATAATCGTAAAAACTTTTAGTTGATTATGTCCAAAACAACAAAAAATATGACTAATTGTAATACTGTAGTGTACACAACTTTCAGCTGACTTCAAATTTAGGATAAAATGATCATGTTACTATCGTTACCTCTTTTTATTTACATATACATCACAAGAAATAAATTATCGATAATGTACACAAGTTAATTTATTATTTGTATCATTAGTGACGAGACTGTAGAAGACTATAATACTATTCCATATAAGTAGTCACTACGTTCTTATTACAAATACAATTTAAAAAGACTTAATTTGTACAGGTGATCTGAAAGTGAAGATTGTGGATATTATTTCCAATGAAATGAAATAGTCATTGAGCCCTTATGGACTCTTAGTCTTTTGTATATTCTTGTATATATATATACAATAGTTTTGTTCCCATACACAAGTCTTGTATAACATTTATTTTCAAGATTTTTTCAAAATAAATCAATGACTATTTCTTATGAAATAAATTACAAAGTTTCAGTAGATTTTTTAAAATATATGAATTATTTGAAACATTTTTTCTTTTCTTATTGCATACACTCTAGTGAAATATTTTCGTTAAAATTGCCAGCATAAACTAAGAGCTGTGTACGATTTTGTAATGTAATATTTCTAAGGATGTGATCCATCTGAAGAATAAAAATAAAAAATGTAAACTCTTGGCCACAAAATGAAACATTTTCTGCTGTAAAGCAACTTTTTCTTAGAACGGGTAACTTTTCTTTAGTACATTTTTTACAGTATCAATTTAAATAAAAAAAGTTCATTTATTACATAAATAGTACAATTGAAATGTAATGATGATCTAGAAGGAAATTACCTTTATGGAAGGTAAAACGTAATAGGAATTCGAAATTTTTGATACATTTTTTCAAATATCTGATTTAGTACATAATTTATTTGATAAAAAATAGTTATGTGTAGCATGCAAATAGCTGTTAAGGGAACACAATTATTCGAAATAATTCCCGCTGCCATTCAGTCAAGTTTGGGCAGTCCTATATAGAACACCGTTTCTATAATATATTTATATAAATAAGTAAACACTTACTGTATTTAATAATTTCCTTTGTAGAAATTTATATGATTGTAACATTTTAGGGGTCATTTTATTTATTAATTGTGGTCTCTGACCAAGACCGCTGCAGGGTCCATCTAATAAAACTTTGTCGAAACTGTTTGGCGGAAAAGGCGGGCCATTTTTAATTTCAGTGCTTGTTTCAGAACAGCATTTTGTTGAATCAAAACTGTATGTTTGCACGCAAGTAATGCCATGCCTTTCACAATTTTCTTGAACCTTCATTATCTTCTGCGTAGTTTTATCAAGCGCTACAATAAATGCCTTTAACAATACAAATTAGATAAGAAGTGAAAATTGTACAAATTTTATATATTATATTATTACCTGCATGTACTGACTTTGTTATTAGACATTTCACCTAAATGTGTGGTTTTGTTTCCTGGCGCTGCACACATATCTAGAATGTCTTCATTTGCTTCAGCATTTACAACCCATCCACACACTATTGACGGTAGATTTTGCAATGTGACTACTCCACTTGGGTACAATGTTTCATTTATTACTGGCAATCTTGACGCTGGGAGTAACGTGTGTACAGCTATGCCACTAGAAATTATTTAATTAATAATTATTATTTGCCAATTGACTGATGAAAAATAGAATTTTAAGAAGTGTTATCCCTTTCGTATCGTAAGGTCATTTAAGTAAAACGCCCTATGAGCACAACGTCCTAAAAGCAAAAGGGCCTATAAGCAACTCGTCATAAAAGCAATATGACCTAGTAGCAAATAGTCCTAAAAGCTAAAGGACATGTTATCAAAAGGCATGTATAGTTCGGGAAACATAACTTGAACCATGCGCAGAACACATTTTCAGGTCCCAAACGAGGTACGAGGCGAGGGGCTGAGCGTAACTATAGCAACGCGGTGACGCTAACCCCCACGCAGGCGCACTCTACCCCCCGCCGCCCGCGCACGCTCCGCGCGGCCCTAGAGTACAATCGCACACTAAAATTTCATTTGTTTGACATTTCCTATTCCTGTGAATTGTGTGATCATAATAAGTCAAGACAATTGAAGATTCTTACGTTAAAAGCGACCACGTCATGGATAAAATGACGGAAGAATTTATAATACGAGTTGGAGATTCCGACAGCAGTGATACTGAATTAGATTCCTGAACTGATATAGAAGATGGAAAAGACGCAACTCCTGGCCCAAGTTCTGATGCCATACCACTCGCAAATTATATAAAAGGTGCATGCCAATGAGTGACAATGATTAAACATGGTATATGTAGTACAACATTTTTTGGTATTAAATTTTATTATTAATCCTTTAACTGATATATTTAATAATAATACCTAGCGACCCGACACTCCAGTTTTGTTTGATTCTTTTTAATGAAATTTGGTTTTCCGTTTAACTTCCGTTTAATTATATGATTTCACTTAATTTTTACACTTCATAAAAGAAATAATTAAAATACAACGAAATCACTTTCACACGACAACTCACATTACTATTTCCCAGGAAACCGCGGAGCATTCGTCTAACACTTTTTCTTCTTAATTGTACCTGCGCAGACGACCGCCATTTTGGTTCAACTTATGTTTCCCGAACTGTACAGTACAGTCTTATACACAACTCCCATAGTATACTGATACTATATTCTCTTTGTATGAATAGGCGAATGAGTAATTTTATTGTATGCATGCATACTAAAGTGGCCAGTACTGGAAAGAGATTAAAATCTCTTTCGAGTACTGGCCACTTGAGAAAAATATTAAAATCTATTGAGACACTGACAATTACGTTTTCATTTCTATTAATTAAAAATTATTATTATTAAAAAATATTATATTCACATGGTGTCACATTTAAAAATAATCATATTTGATGATTATTAGTCATATAATATATTGACTAAACATATACTACATACGTAAACTTTTCCTTTATTGCCCTAGACACTACTTAGTAGTAATCATCGTATATCATATCACATTCGATAAACTTGATATTATATTCATAAATATATTGTCTAATAAATATTTCTGTTTTTGATTGTACTTGTCTATATAAGGACGTTTTGATGACATGTCCTTTAGCTTTTAGGACTATTTGCTACTAGGTCATATTGCTTATAAGACGAATTGCTTATAGGCCCTTTTGCTTTTAGGACGATGTGCTCATAGGGCGTTTTACTTAAATGACCTTACGATACGAAAGGGTGTTATCTTCACAAAAAAGAATATGTCGCAAATTTTAAGTACTTTATTATGTATTTGTATTATCATTTCCAAAATAGTCTAGGACTGGAAATATTCTAGTAAAGGTCTTTACGTATGAAATTGCTTTACTTATGAATATGCCATTTATTTCCACCTACTTTGATAACAATTTGTTGTATTGAATATGTATTGTATTGTTAAGGTCAATGAATATTTTTTGTTTGAAATGAAATGAAATTCTTTATTTGCTCATTTACAGTCGTTATTGTAAATATTAGGCCAATGTCACATAGTTTGGCAACTGTAAATTGCCTTTAGAATGTAGGCATGCAAAATAATGGAATAAACTACATTGCAAAGCCTATCCGGCTTTGCAGTGTAGTTCAGAATCGATATAATATGTACATGTTTAGGTAAATGAAGTCACAAAAATATCTCCAGAACGTAAATGTTTACAAATCTCACAAAATAATAATACTACTGTACTTCTCTAGGCCAACACAATTACGTTAGAAGCCAGTGTTTCAGCATATATTTAATTGCATTCTAAAATGTACTTTTTGACAATATTAATCACTCCAATAATTACTGACAATATCAAATACTCTAATAAAAAAAGAAAAGAAAATAAACAATAATGTCAGTCATAATCAAGTATGTCAAATAATTATGTCAAATAAATATATCAAATAATTCATATTTTAAATGTCAAATTAATTATCATTAGTAGTCAAATTCTAAGAAGATCAAATGTCAGAATAATTTAAAATTTATAATTCAAATAATCATTAACAGTATAAAAAGAATTATGGAGAAGCCACTGGGTGAGCTGTTTTTTAAATTTGTTCTCCGGCAACTCGACAAATGTTGATGGCAGCTTGTTAAATAATTTTGGTGCCATGTTTTAGGTTTTAACACAATTTTACTATACAACTAAAGTGGAAAACGACTGGACCTGCCTCCTGGTAAGCAGTCATCGTAGCCTATGAACGTTCGGAACACCAAAGGTGACATTCACGCGTTGCCGACCCTGTAAAAACGTCTTCGCGCCTTTCTTGAAAACCCCCATACTTTAGTCTCTACATACACCAAAATGGATCCCTTTTAGAGCTTTAAATGTTTAGATTTGCTGTAATTTCTCTTGATGTCCAGTGTGATTGATGGTATCTTGTACCATCAATGGTACTATTTACATCAAGGACCCAACTTTCCATCTATAGAGAAAAGTCGAGACGTATGATATGAGCTTCTATATACAGAAATAAATTAAACAATGACTATCCAAACTGTTATTGTTGTTTATTTTTTTATTGCACATGGTTAAAATTTGATATAGGCATAAATATATATAAAAATGTGAAATATTTGTATGGAAAATCCAATTCTCTCAATTTTTACAAAACTGCAATTTCATATGTTAAGAATGACCTATTATTTTACACGGCTTCTACTCTCGGCGGGAAGCCACAACAGTCCAGAAGGCTTTTCACAATACTTAGATAAATTAGTATTACTGGATGATACAATTACTTACCTAGTTATATTACCACTTTCAAATAACTCATATCTTGTCATCTTTAAGTAACCTGTGCCTACATATTGTTTTTTACCATTGTAACAAACTTTTAGACCCTTTTTACATTGGCCTTCCATATCTCCATAAATGTCAATTTTTTCATTAACTTGGCAATCTGGAAGCATACAGTTTAAAGTGTTATTATATATAATGGCAATTGAAGGGATAAGGCAATACAATTTTTACTCCAATCCCCAGGCTCTTTAATTTCTTACCACAATTCCTATCAACTCAAGGACTACTGAGCCAGTTTTCATCAAATGATATAATCTGGTAATTAGAAAACGGCAGAAGGGCAGCTACCTATAAGGCTGCATTTCCAATAGAGGTATGTGAGATTTTGTAGTGAGGGATGGGGGACCCAGCTTCGCGGGGTATAATGCGAATCCCTTGCCCAGGGTTACGGGTGAAGCCCTCAACGGCTGCAACGGCGGAAGTGGAGACCACTGGAACGGCAGAGCAGGCGGAGGAGGCACACCTGAAGTTAGGCTGCCCTCAGATATTGGGGTACCAGGCTTCTTCAGAGCTGCACCATTAGGCGGGATGGTCCAGTAGGGCGGGCGGCGTAGGTCTGGTAGTGGGACTCAACGGCGGCACCCCAGCTTCCCAAGGAAGTTACCGTCTTGGCGTCAGGCGGCAGCCGGCCGGAAAACTTATAGCCACTTTTAATCCTTGTCTGAATGAACACAAACGGGAACAGAGAGCGACTGAATACTAGGGCGTACCCCCGAAGCGACGCTGATGCGACCAGTGCGAAAACTATTAGGGCGTCCCCCCGAAGCGACGGAAAAGACACATGCGTCCTACGGATAGCAACCTGGAATGTGGGCTCACTGACAGGCAGAAGTGCCGAACTAAGTGAGGTCCTTTCTCGGCGTTGCATTGACGTATGTTGTGTGCAGGAAACTAGATGGCGGGGATCCAAGTCTAGAAAAATCGGAAACGGGTACAAGCTACTTTACCACGGGATAGAGGCAAAGAAAAACGGCGTTGGAATAATACTATCAGAAAAACTTAGCGACAGAGTAGTAGACATTCAAAGAATCAGTGATAGACTAATATCAGTAAAAATTGCCTTAGATAAACAACCATGTTTAAACATAATTTCCGCTTACGCACCCCAAACAAACTGTACTGATGATGAAAAGGAAAGCTTCTGGGACGAAATGTTAAACCTGACTAAAGATATACCACCTGAAGAATCAATCCACATCGGAGCTGATTTCAACGGGCACGTTGGTAAACAAAGTAAGAATTTCGACAGATGGCACGGCGGCTACGGCTATGGGGCCCAAAACCAAGATGGTTTGCGAATACTCGAGTTTGCTGCTGGATGCGATCTAGCCATTATAAACACATTCTTCCATAAGAAAGATAACCACCTTATTACATATAGCAGTGGTGGAAACTCAACACAAATCGATTATTCTTTGAGCAGGCGTAAGCATCTCGGCTTCTACAGAGATAGCAAGGTTATCCCCGGAGAATCATTAACAACCCAACACCGCCTTTTAGTCACAGTATACAAACTCCCGAAACCTCTTAAATATAGTCGAAACGTGATGCCAAAAATTAAGTGGAAACGACTACAAGAACCATGCGGTGAGTCATTAATAGCAGATTTAACAGTAAAGCTTAACTCTATGGAAGTAAAGTGCCTGACCGCAGAGGAGATGTGGACAGATTTTGAACAATTTTGTAGAACTCGCGCTGTGCATTACCTTGGGAGAATGAAACCCAAGCAAGGGCCATTTAACGAGACCAACTGGTGGCAAGACACCGTTAAAAACGCGGTATCAAGAAAGAAAGAATGCTTTAAAGTATGGCAGTCTACAAAAGAAGAAAGTCACAGGGACAGTTATAGAACAGCCAAAAAGGAAGCAAAAAAGGAGGTAGCGATCGCAAAAACCGCAGCTGATAGTGATCTGTATAAAAGATTAGAGTCAGCAAAGACAGACGTAGAAATACATAGAATAGCTAGAAGAAGAAACCAAAATACGAAAGATTTCAGCAAAGTAAAATATATAAAGGATAGTAATGGTACACTGCTAACTGATGACATAGACATAAATAAACGTTGGGTGGAATACTACCGACAACTACTTAATGTCACCCACCCGAGGAAAACGGATTTGGAAAAGCCGAAGCCTGTTCATGGACCACTACCGGCTATAACACCTCAGGAACTGAAAAGGGCGATAAAGCAGATGAAAAACCACAGAGCCACAGGACCAGATTAAATTCCAGCTGAAGTCTGGAAACAGCTTAAAGAAACAGGGATTACCTGGCTGCACAAACTGTTTAACAAACTCTTGCAAGGTGCTCGTATTCCTGATTCGTGGCGAAATAGCTTCCTGATGCCGTTTTACAAAGGGAAGGGAGACATCCGCGACTGTAATAACTATAGAGCAATAAAATTGATGTCGCACACTTTCAAACTTTGGGAGAGAATAATCAATAATAGACTAGTTGAAATTATTAAATTAACTCCGAATCAGTGTGGGTTTGTTGCGGAGAAAAGCACTTCAGATGCCATCCAAGCTGTCCGAATACTGCTGGAAAAGGCAAGAGCAAACAACGCCAATCTTCATATGGTCTTCATAGACCTAGAAAAGGCTTTCGATCATGTGCCGCGAGACCTTATTTGGGATGCACTAAGAGCACAAAATGTACCTGAACAATATATAACTTTTATACAGGACATGTACACTGGTGTTACAACTCAAGTCGTCAGCCCAGCAGGTATATGTGACAAGTTTAGAATCACAGTTGGCGTCCACCAAGGCTCGGCGCTTAGTCCGCTTTTATTTAATGTCACAATGGACTACATCACAAAACACTGCCAAAGACCAGTGCCCTGGAATATACTGTACGCAGATGATGTCGCTCTTATATCAGACTCGGTAAAAGACCTACAGAAGGATCTAAACGTTTGGTCGGAATCACTCGAAAATAACGGTCTAAAAATCAGTCGCAAAAAGACGGAGCAGATGTCGTGTATATTCGATGGACGCACAGATGCAGATCCACAGACGCAACTCTTCATCGATGGCACACCATTACCAATTGTCAATCATTTCAAATACTTAGGGTCTATCATTAGCAATGACGGCAAGATCGAACAGGATGTAACTCACAGAACAACCACAGGATGGATGAAATGGAGACAACTCACAGGCGTGATGTGCGATAAAAGAATGCCCATTAAACTAAAAGGAAAACTGTACAAAACAGCAATCAGACCTGCTATACTGTATGGTACGGAATGTTGGGCACCAACAAAACAACATCTATCAAAACTTCATACGACAGAGATGCGCATGTTGCGCTGGTCAGCGGGTGTCACGCTCCTGGACAAAGTACGAAATGCATACATCAGAGGAAGTTACAAAGTCGCTCCCATCATTGACAAGGTGAAGGAACGCCGCTTGCAATGGTATGGCCATATACTACGCCGCCCTACAGACCATATGGTAAACGTAGCCCTAAACTTACCAACGACAACGCGTCGCCGCGGCAGACCTCCCGCCACCTGGTTGACGACGGTCCAGAAAGACCTGAGGGACGAACAAATTGACGCAGCAACAGCGCAGGACAGAACTAGATGGAAGAGACAGACAAGGAGAGCTGACCCCAGATGATGGGAAAAAGCTGAGGAGAAGAAGGATGCATTGCCATTGCATGGCTTTTCAATCTTTTCTTTTTAATATTGAGGACAAACCTTCACAACTAGTACATTACAAATTTCTGCTTTCTACCCTCATATTCTTCAATTCTAGTTATGCTTTATTCAAATTAATTGGTTATTGCTCTTGGTTTTTCTATAATATAAAGATTGTGGTGAGCCTCATACAACCCACTTGTTTACTATCACTTTGCTGGCAAAACTTCGTATTACGAGGTGCGGTCCAAAAGTGTCTGGCCTTCAAAGAAAACAAAAAGATATATTTACAAAACCTTTTTTATTTTTCGATATAATCCCCCCTCTATTTACTAAACTAAACTGCTTACTCCATTCTTTTACGATGTACTATCGTTAAAACGCCGTGAAATCAAAACAACAACCAACAGAAACCCCAAAACCATACATGAAAAAGCAGGTTAGATGACAATCGCGTTGACATATTTTTTTGTTTTTTTTAAGCTGCCCAATTCTCCAGCCAGAAACTATTGGACCGCACCACGTACCTGCATACAAAAAGGCTTGAAACTGGTATTAGGGAAATAAAATATCCAAATGTTCTTACTAGAAGGAAGGCCCATGACTCCTGGGGCAAAGACATGTGCACCTCTCAGTACAGCTGCTGCACATAAAGCATCAACAATAACTTCTTTACCAGCATTCTTTAGTTTTACATCATGCCATTGCTCTATGACAAGGCAGTCTGGTCTCACGAAGTATATCTTGGGAATTTCAGAGACATTTAACTCCTTTCGTTGCTGTAACAAGTTTAATGCTTAATATCAGAAGGGATTATATCAGACATTTGCACATTCCAAAAAATGTTTGAGAATTGTTCACCTCAACTCGATTTTTAAAAGCCTTATTTTTGATGTGGGAAATGTAAATTACTAAGTTTACAGTTGTCTTCAATATAAGACCTAGTGAGTGCATACAAAATGTAGGCTCTTATATGAGACGAACTTCTTAGCTTCCATGGATTCACCGTGCGGGTGCCGGGTCCATCGTGTGGCAGAGAGAGAAACCCAAGCAGATCCCGAGACTTGTGACACGGGTGTAGGTTTAAGGGGGGGGGGGGGGGGGGGGGGGGGGGGGTTTAAGGGGCTCACAACATTGGCTACTTCCCGTACTAGCTTGGTCTGAAGTTTCTAGAAACCATTTATGCTTGATATGATATATTTAAATGAAGTGACCATTATGGTATAAGAGTTATATCTGGACCGTGTTATGTAGAATACGTCCAACCTACAAACTATGCCAAATTGAGAGATATACATAGCAAGAAACTTCAAATCGAGTTTTATACATTTGCAACAGATTCCAGCAGTTGGCTCACATGCTACCCAAAACTTATACCGCGTGATAAACAGGGTCCATTTTAATAGTTACTTTTTATAGATATTGCATAAAATATATTTTGATGAACTATTATTATGTGATGCATCTATAGGCTACAGTAACCCCTGTACATTAGCTTGGCCATTGTTTGGCACCTGACATAGTATAAAAGTAATATTCAAATATTATGGGTAAATAATATGATAACAGCAGAGCTTGAAGTGGCTCATCATTTTCAGCCAAAGCAAACCTCACCTGAATATAGTGTATAGTCCCACAACACACTATTCATGCCGCTGTTGGGATATGGGTCTTCTTTATTGAAGGAGTATAGAGTGCTCCACCATGCTGCTCAACTGCGGGTTGGCAGGGTATATAGTGCAACATGCCCATTAATTAACAAGCTCTGGCAAGAGAAGTAAGGTATAGCATAATTATATGTTGTCTAGCTGAAGTAATAAGGACCTCAACCTCACAGGAGACAGCAACCAAATAACAATTCCTAGAAGTCTTAGGGTTTTGTTCCTGTGAGTGAATGAGGTTACCAGGGAGGACAGAGTAGCAGTGATAGTTGCGGAGATTGTGCAATGCACTGCAATGTGCACACAAGCAATATTTTATGTTTCGAGCCTCTATGGTTTACAGTACCATTTTAATAATAGAGTCTGTCTACCAAAGAACTTTTTAGGCTTTGTTTGTAATGCCATCAGGAAGACAAATAACTATAGGAATTTGTTACATGCTTGAGTAATAAATGACTTAAGTTTTACTTACAGCTTCTAGAAAAGATTTAAGGATTTCAATGCTGAATTCTTTGAGTTTATTTATTCTCAACGTTGTATACTTAGGAGTTTTTGAAAGCCAATCTTGAATACTACACATTGCGACACGACCTATTGCATTTGCTGTAGGTTAGTCTTTAATTCTTTACAGTCTCTTGTGCTTGCATTGTAATTTACCAACTTTCTCGAAAAAAAAACTTCAATATATTTTTATTGTGAAGCGGCGTAATATTTAACTTCAAAATAATAAACAACAGTATTTACAAGTTTACAATTTTTCAGGTTAGGTTTTAGGTTAGGTTTCTGTTCTGATTCTGATTGAGACGATTGAGTCACTGAGCAATATTTTGATTGACGTTTGTTATTTTTTTTTTATTAGATGGCTTTAAGGATCTATTGTAGGCTTTGTAGGCATAAAGTTCGTGTTTCTGTTATTATTCCCGGATTCAGGGACATGCCGAAAAATATCGTCAGGAATCTTCTTGCCACATTTATCTAACTCAAATTCCCCAAATTCGGGATCGAAAATCTGACGATTCCCCACAAATTCCCATCAAAATTATATAAATATTTTATGAAATGAACAAGTTTCAGATATTAAATTATTACCTTATAAACGACTAGAAAACCCTGGTCTTCGCTAACCTGCAGTTGATCAGGAATCTTCCTTCTTCTACGGAATCTTCTTGTACGAGTAATGGAGGAACAAGAAGATTCTTGACGATATATTTTGGCATCTCCCTGAAGCCGGGAATAAGATATTGTAATAATACAAAGTCGGGATCTAAAGGATATTGATTCCAGAGCCGTAAAGCTATTTGATTGGAAATGTGTTTTGAGAAAAAAAAGAAAAGCTGGTCATCATTTCATCAAAGGTCGGTCATGTAATATACCTAATAGTCACAGTTTAGATAATGGACTTCAGCTCCGGCGACGGCCCTACCGTCGATTACCATTAGAATTTTTAAATGCGAAAATGAAACCACTGTTTAGATTGTTACTAAGGAGGTATGTTTAGTTCAGCTGGTAGAAACATTAGAGCTTTACCGAATAAGCTGGAAGAAGTTTGTCAATAACTTTAACCTAAGACCAATTTTTGGAATAAAAAAAAGCCGATGGTAATCGGCTTAAGTTTCGGCGGTAATGACCCAGGTACTAAGTAGTAGGTAGGTATATAAATATATAAGCACGACCAATTCGCAAACGGCTCTAACAATTTTGATAATTTTTATAATAAGAGGTTTTTTACGGTAGATCGATCTAAGGATATTTTCCAAAATCAATCTAAGGATTTTTTCCCCTGTAATAATGCTGAACAAAGCTCAGATTCAGGTCCTAATAGTTTTTAAGAATTAATAAAGTAATAGGCTGCTAATCAGTAGATACCTAAGAATACGTAGGTACGTATATATGTAGATATAAAAACTTAATGTAAATATGTACTTATTCTCTCTGCAGTTTTGACAAAATATAATCCGATTACGAGCTTTACAAAGTTAATCTAAAGAAAATAAAGATCACGAATATGTCTGGTTAAAATACACAAAGTTCGCGAGAGACTTCGTCTACCTGCCATGCACTGCTATCAAAACATAAAAAACACAAATGAGCGGGGTTCATGATAGTTTTTATAGGAATGCAAGCGACACACGGCGACCTTATATAATATGGATTTTTTGTATCAAACCTTTATCCCACTTTTCTAATAAACTTTATTCGCTACTTGGACCAGCATTGTAACTCGATTTAGTAAAGAAAAGAGAGTTCATGGCAATATGTTATATAAGTATCAATCTTGACATGTAATGACTTTAAAATTTAGAAATGTAGATTTAAGTATAGGTTCTTAAGGGAAATTTTCAATCTCATTTCACCTCAATAGGCTTTGAATTTTTATATGAATATAAGTAGGTAATTTTTTGTGAAATCTGGATGGAGAGTGCTAGAAGTGGATGATAGATGACAAGAGAGAAACTGCAACACTGTAAACAGTAAATAAAGATCGAGCTATTTGACTAACATTTTTAGACTTTTCCGCCAAACTTCGAATAAAAATTAAAATAAGTCGGACGGAAGATAATATTAGAATGAAAGTTTGCAGATATTTATAGTTTTGTGTATTTTACGATATAAATAAATAAATATTGTCAGACAAATTACACAGCGCCATCTAGCCCCAAAGTAAGCGAAGCTTGTGTTATGGGTACTAGACAACTGATAAATATACGTAAATACATTTTTTTTTGTAATTACATATTTATGATACATAGAAAACACCCAGCCTAAGACAAACAGACATGTTCATGCAGACAAAACTAAATGTATTAAATTCACGTTACCCAATGTCAGGCAAGTCCATGCTGATGTAGTCATAAAGGATAACACCCTAGTTTATGACAATGATATCTACTGTTTTTCTTGGTATTAGGTACCATTGATTCAAAGTTGCAATGGGGCCCTCATATAACGAAACTAGCTCGCAGACTCAGTTCCGCAGCTTATGCGGTTAGGAGAATAAGACAGATAGCGGACGAGACAACTGCTAGGCTCGTTTATTTTAGTTATTTCCATAGCATTATGTCGTAGTCGTGTATGTAGCTTTGGGGTAAAGCAGCTGACATTGATAAATTTTTTGTATTACAAAAGAGAGCCATTAGATCAATTTACAATTTGGGTTCTAGGGATTCACTCCGTGAGTTATTTAAAGAGATAAACATCCTCACTGTCGCTTCTCAATATATTTATGTAAATATTATGTACGTCCGTAAAAATATTTCGAATTTTACAAAAGTATGTGATATAACTAATGTCAACTTGCGGAACAAAAACAAATTGGTTATTCCAAAACATAGATTGGGGAAGGTCAATAATTCGTTTGTCGTAAATTGCATCCGCTACTACAATAAGTTGCCGGAGTCCGGCTGATTTTACCCGACACTAAATTCAAACAGCTTATTAAGACCACCTTATGTAAAAAGGCTTACTACAGGACCGACGATTACCTTAATGACAAAAATGTATGGCAAATGCTCGGCACAGGATGTGAAGCACAGGCGTCTTATCTTTACAAGTAGTATTGTGGATATACATATTTAGACTTTATACAATATGTATATACACTCTATACTATGATTTTTTATATTTTTATTTTTTTTACTATTTTATTTTACTTTAATTTTTTTTTCTCTTATTTTGGTTGAATACCATTTTTCTTTTTATTGTATTATGATAATATTGTATGGCTATTTAAAAAAAAGACCTATATTGACAGAGTTTCTTTCGGCATTTCTTCTCGTCAATGGTCATTCCGAAATGCTGGTAGATAAAAAAATATACCTAATTGTAAAAGACGTGTCTAAGTGCCCGCGAGGGCCCACAGAATAAAGAATTTTGACTTTGACTTTGACTTTGACTTTGACAAATGTTTGTCCTATGTGGGAATCGAACCCACGAGCGTTGGTGTCGAAGCCGCGTCATTGACGGCTACGCCACCGAGCTCGTCAATATTATAATAGCTCGTCGATATTTTTAAATAATTTATACAATTTTTTAACATTGTCAAATTGCCTATTATGAAGTATGAGGATGGGAGACGTGAGAGCCCGTGGCTTAGGTATAAGAGAGGTGGTGCAGACAGGTGGAAGAAGAATGAAAAAAGCTAGGTAAGTACATGTAATTTCTTCAACGCGTGAGCGATGGCTTTTGGTACTGCATGCTTAAGCTTAGTTATACGTGTTGTAGTTTATTTAATAGATACCTAATTAAATAAGCTACCATGAGTCGTGTCATATGATTTTTTACGCAGGTATTAATTCATCTTCTGCTTCATTCGCTACAGTTCTAAGGTGCTGAATACCTGCGTAAAAAATCATATGACAAGACTCATGGTTTATTCTCTCCAGAGAATAAACGGAAATTGAAGACGATGGAAGAAAATGAGGTTAAAGGAGAGATGGGACGGGGAATATCCAAGAAAGAGAGTTTGAACCATCCTGGATAAAAAGAAAATGATCGATACCTATACAAATTGACCCTACATCCTTACTACAGACCACATATAATACCTATTGCATGCGTTTATAAAATATAATATCTGAATTCGTACGCAGAATGTCGTTATTTCAACATTTGTAATTAAATTAAAAAGAGAACGAATAATTATTGAATCGAGCTACAATGCTGTTCTGTGCATTATTTATAATAATCGCATTGAATTTGAATTGGTAAGTCACAGGTGCCGCTGTGACTTGTGCATTCTTTATAAAACGTCGAAGTCGCGGCATCGTGGGATCGGCAGTCGCTAGTCAAATTGAATCGATTCATACATACTCTTATATTTTTCTTGGTAATGAATATATATATGTAGATAATAATAACTTTTGATTAAAAAACATTACCAATAAAGTACCTTGTGTCCATTACTATCCATTAGCAAGTTATGTAAGTAAACACCTACCTATTGAAATTGCCTATCTTTTTTATCAACTTAGTAGGTAAGTATATCCAGATTCTTTTTTCTGAAACATGTAAATAGAAAAACAAATAAGTATAATTTGTCATTTATTATAAGTATAGTAAGTTAACTGACCACTCTACCAAACTGAAATATATGGAATTTATCTTACCTACCTAGAATAAGTACCTAATAGGTATACTTACTCGTTTTACAAGGGATACTTTCTATTCACACTTCAGTTGTAACGATCCTGGATTTAAATGTGAAAATATTTGTTTTCTTTAACAGCTAAAGCTAAAATTCTACTGCGACCTTACCTGATAATAGATGAATATTTTTCCAAGTCCAAGCGAATCTGCGGGCAGAATCTAGTAGGGCAATAAATCTTACCGATTCTTGATGAGTTAGTTCTGAAGGTCAGATAATAGTGTGGGAATATTCTCCAGAAGAACAAAAGAAATTATAGGAAAAAAAAAAGATTACACGCAATAATTTGGCTAGTCCCGTTATAAATCCAAAAAAGGTTTATTTTGAACAAAAAAGTTAATGGTTCGCGTATCTGCGATTTGTTTTTTCATAGGTCGAGTTTTTTCTTGCACTGCGTTATCAATGTTCGTCGAGCCCAGTAGGGGATATCGAAAAAAGCAATTCGATTGTGAGGTGTTAATGTTATTTTATAAGATTTATGTATTACACTATACACACCTATTGTGTTTGTGCTTGAAAGTATTTTATGTAATTACGATTCAATGTATTTAAGAACTTTTGGATAAATGTATGTCCAACTACTAAGTTGATGCCTGCGACTTGACCCGCATTGATTCTGATCTGAACTCTGCAAGATGCCGAAATAAAACACACCTAAAATTTTGGAACCTATTCGCTATATCTTTCAGACAAAAAGAGGCTTTAATTTCATATATTGGTGCAGATTATAATATTTAAATTTGATGATGAGATGACCTCTGTAAAATTTCAATTTTACATTATATTACACTACATATTTTATACAAAATATTTTACTGTTTGATTATTAGAGTAGTAGAGATTTTTTTATATGGATACTAGTAATCCGGTCCGGCTTCGCCCGTGTAAATACTCGTAATATAAATATATTATACATAAACCTACCGCAAGAAATTCTCCAAATATATATTTTTTTAAATTATATAATAGGTATATATATATTTTTTAAATAGGATTACACGTGCTAATCAGCGCCATCACTAAAAACGAATACCTACTTATAAGAGTTATATGCGAAAAATACTATAAAACGACAATAAAATTACAGAACTATTAGCACAAAGAAAGTATTGATGACGAACTAGAATGAAAAGCCAAAAAAAGTCAAATATATATCGATGCCTTACAGCCGAAAAGGGATAAGCGCCATTTTTTGGAGAATGGACTTATATATATGGCCAGAATCGTCTTTTTTTTCTGCGTCGTTTGGTGTGGGTTACATGTTTCTAAGTGACACTTTATGTCGCTTAGGCGGTAGTAATAATGGGGTCATGAGCTAAATTTATTAGCTGTAAACGACAGAAATTTTGAAGTTTTTTTTTTTTTGGTTGTTGATCAAAGAATATTTGAAAACAAAATAACTTATGCTTTTTGGGCTCTCTGTAATATTCAATCACTAGAACCTTAACCTATTTTTGCTGGAAGCAAACATTCAGAAACATACGTTTATGATATTTTGCTTATAAATAATTATTTGTTAAATTCGGGTTAGTATTTTATGCCTGTTCCTTTATAAAATATATTGGTCGTTTATTGTAATTAGGCCACATTTTTGAGACTTTATTTGGCGTTTAGTATATTTTTCCCGTTTCGTAAATAGAAAGCAAAAAGGAGGTTATTACATATAGCCCCTGTAAATATTTAGAATTAGTTTGTCGCTTATCCTTTTTTTTCCCTCCCAATAATTAAACGATTCCGGCGGTTAGATAAAAAGGTAGAACTAAAAGTTATCCATAGACCAGTCCATTCTCAACGTCTTTGTCGTGTACCTGTTCAATAAAAATCTTCAAATGTCAGTTGTCGGTATCGTTTTATTGAAACTACGGGTCCAAGCGACAAAAAGACGAACCTTCAATTATGATAATTCTATAAAGATCAAGTTATATTTTTGTTACACTCCTATAGTTGATACTTTAAAATATTTTATGAATGAAACAAAGACTTGAGACAAACAATTGTGATATTAACAGTGTACTAATCTTAAGAATACTTGTATATACTTAAATTAACGTTGTAAACTTCAATTTCATAATTAACTAGCTTTCGCCCGCGACTTCGCTCGCGTTACATTCGGGGCAAACACATGTTTACTCATTAATCAATAGAACCATACAATACCCATGCACCCACCCACAGGGGTGATTTTAAGTCATGTCGGCTATGTTGTATTATAAAATAATTGTTGTTTTCGTAATCAGCGCCCTGATAAACCATAAAAACAATACCCATGACGATTTTCAGACTTTTTCACCCTGTTTTACCGCTTTAGGGATGAATTTTGAAAAATCCTGAAACATGTGTTTACTAATTTATCTATAGAAGTACTCGTGTAAAGTTTCGGATAAAATAGTCCAACTAATCTTGTTTCCCTATACAAACTTTGGACCCCCGTTTCACCCCCTTAAGGGGATGAATTTTGAAAAATCTTTTCTTAGTGCACCCCTAGACATCATAAGGAACCTACGTGCCAAATTTTGAAGCTCTAGACCCAGCTGTTTGGGCTGTGCGTTGATATATATCATCAGTCACTCAGTTTCTTCTTTTACATATTTCAACCCCATCGCATCCCCACAGGAGTGATTTTATGTCACGTCGGCTATGTTACATCATAAAATAGTTGTTGTTTTCGTAATCAGCGACCCGATAAACCATAAAAACAATACCCATGATGATTTTCAGACTCATACAACCCTTTTTACCCTTTTAGGGGTTAAATTTTGAAAAATCCTGAAACACGTATTTACTCATTTCTCAATAGAAGTACTCATGTAAAGTCTCGGATAAAATAGTCCAACTAATCTTGTTTCCCCATACAAGCTTTGGAACCTCGTTTCACCCCCTTAGGGGTAGAATTTTGAAAAATTCTTTCTTAGTGCACCCCTAGACGTCATAAGGAACCTACTTGCCAAATTTGGAATCTCTAGACCCAGCGGCTTGGGCTGTGCGTTGATATATAAGTCAGTCAGTCAGTTGCTTCTTTTATAGATTTAGATAGATGAATGAAAATTGATTTCGACTAGATATTTCAATTGTGATAATTCTAAGTTGATTTGATCTCTGGTACTTATGACCGTAATAAGAGCGTTTATTACAAACAATTGTTATTAAGTATTACCTATTACATTTTAGTATGTGGCATTCATTTCTGTGTCAATTAAAGACTGATTTGATTCATTTTTTTTTTCATTTTAGTTCGCCCTAGGGGTCTAGGGCGAACCTGAAATCTTTTCTACACGAAAAAATATTTTTTAAGAAGAAACACATCGAAAGAGTATTCTAATATGCAAATTATTCCTATTAAAAAAATCTACTTAATACAATTTCGCATTCAGTAAATTTTCATTTGATAGCTGGTTATACCATATTTCCTCAATTTTATTTCCAATAATCACACACTTGTGCTATTTTAGTTCAATTATAATGAAAGATGAGGTGTAGTTATATCATTTTTGCTGGAAGCGAAAAATTCTTGTATTTTCATTTACGACATTTTGGCTGTTTGTGAAATGAGATCATTTGAGGATTACCGACAGTAAATAGGGGTTGCAAGTTGAATTATAAAAAAATAACACTGTAATTCAATAGATAGTACGTTAAATACAACATAAACACATTTTCAGCCTCTCGGGAACTAAACTATAGTTTTTATGATTTTTTTTCAAAAAAATTTAACTTTAAATCACTCTCCTGTAAAGTTTGAAATATGGCGCTTATCCCTTTTCGGCTGTAAGGCATCGATATCAACTTCTTCTGTGTTATATCACAGTATAATTAATAGTACTACGTACAGTATGGCTACTCTCTGCTGCTCTCTCGTGTCGACCTCACCTCCCTTCTGAGACAAATCTGGAACAGTTTGTGCGGCGTCGCACGCACGCACGCTCATTCGCGCTCTGCACAGACGTCATTGTTTATGTAGTAGTTACCGACGCGAAATTTGTATGGAGTGGCCGGGGCCGGGGTGTGCTTATATTTTAAATATTGATTAAAATAAGTGATTTCAAAATACTTCATTGTCTTTGTGGTGTGAATAGTGTAGTACAATTTTTGTTCTTTTTAACCGACTTCAAAAAAGGAGGTGGTTCTCAATTCGACTGAATATTTCTTTTGTATGTATGTTATTCGATATCTTCGCGAATGGTGAACCGATTTTCATAATTCTTTTTTTATTTGAAAGGGTATGATTGCAAGGTGGTCCCATATTCATCAAGTCAGGATCTGATGATGGGATGCCAGGGAAATCAAGGGAATCCCTTAAATTTTATAAGCACGTATGGTCAAATTTATTTTTTTTATTTGAAAGGGTAATTGCGAGGTGATTCCATATTCACCAAGTCAGGGTCTGATGATGGGATCCCAGAAAAATCGAGAGAAACCCTTAAATTTGCCCTGTGGTTGCCAGCAGAATAGAATTGCGCCACTGCATTGCTCTGCGCTGGATGTCGTACAAGGCGACTAAGGAATCTTGTGTCATGCAATAACTTTTCCCCTGGAAGACGGGCAGCAGCGTCTGCCGGGGTATACCACCAATAAGCTGCGCTCGCCAACTGAAGTCGGTTTCGATTTTTTTTTTAAATCACCTTTCTATAGATATATCGTCACATTTATATAGATATCAGCTTCCGACCGCGGCTTCGCCCGCATTTACGAAAACGTCTTCATTTTTTGGGTTAATATATAACCTACTATAGCTACTCATAAATAACGTAGGTTTCTATTGGTAAAAGAATTTTAGAAATTGGTTCAGTAGATCTAGATCTATATAATCTCTAGAGATTATCCCCTCTCTACAACCTCACAAACTTTACCTCTTTATAATATTACTATAGATTACTTAAAAATAAATATTTTTGCATAAAATTATTAACTTAATTAGGGTAAAGCATGCTTAGCGCAGATTTACAAACTGCATAATTTACTTTAAGACTTTTTAATCTAACTCGACATGAACATGAATAAGTAGTTTACCTAACATTTTTATTACAATTTTTTGTTCAACAATTTCGAAGTCCCCAATATAATGACCCAAGAACTGATTCTATTCGTGAGATAGTTCGGTCTGAGACCTTTAAGCCATATGGTGGTCACCGTGAAACACGAACAAAAAGTTTCTATAAATGTCCAATTTGCGATAATCAACGCGAATTTAATAATATAACTATAGAGGTAAAATAAGACTTTAAGATTCTGGTGGCAACGAAATATAATAGGTACGGTACGCTTGTAGCAAACCCCGGCCACTCCATACAAATGTCGTTTACGTCGTCGTTTACTATATAAACAATGGCATCTGTGCTGAGCGTGAATGAGAGTGTGTGTATGCGGCGCCATACAAACTGTTCCAGATCCGTCTCAGAGGGGAGGTGAGGCCGATACGAAAGAGCGGCAAGGAGAGCCCATACTGTACGCAGTACTATTACGTACACTGTGCTTGTAATAGGGGCTATTGCCGCAGCCTATTGACGTTTGTATTAAAAGGAATATCATTTTTTGGTAACAATCGGAGTTGTCGATAAATACAACAATGTTTTGGAAGTTGTTATTGTTGCGTGTTTTCTTAGATACAGTTTCATACATTATCTTCTTCAGCCATCTCTGCCCCTGCCAACATTACCTCAATTGCTAACCAGGGGCCCTACCGCCGAAGCTGAAGCCGATTACCATCAAATATTTTGATTCGAAAAATATGTCTTCCGTTTTAGTTATTGACAAACATCTTCAGCATAAATCGTAGAGCTTCTGAGTTTCTACTAACTCAACTAAACATAAATAACATACATCTAAACTTAAGTTTGATCTTCGCAATCCGATCCTAAGTTGAATCCGATCCGGCAATCGGTTTCAACTATGGCAGTAGGCCCCCTGCAATATCGCGGCGGATGAATGAGAGGATTGAAGAGGGAAGGGTAGAAGATATTAAAGTATTATTTATTCTTTGACTGTAGAGTTAACACTTTAAAAACATCATCATCAGGTCATTTTATTCTCCACTACAGGAGCGCGACCATCTCTCATCCGTCAGAGACAGAAGGAGGATTTGGCCTACACTCCCCACGCTGGCCAGGCGGGTTGGGGAGGACTGATCGATGTTTGATAATGTATTTCCCTTAGTCGCCTTGTACGACATCCACGGGAAGGGACGGAGTGATTCTATTCTAGTCTGCCGGAAACCACACTTTAAAAACGTTGATCCATTTGTATAGGGAATTAAAATTCTTCTTATTTTTCTATCAAAGTTTCTTATTTTCGCTAGATGCACCCTGCCGACTAGGTAGAGGCTCTGGCAAAACAGAGGAAGGGTTCAGCGTATTTGAAAGATGCCTCAGAATACAGCAGCCAAATAACAATTCCCTTGAGGATTGTGTTTCTGCGAGTGAGTGAGGTCACCAGAAAGGAAGGAGTTTGTACGTTAGCAACAGAGGTGGCGGCGCTTGGAGCGCGGTGGATATTTCATATTGCGAGCGTTAATATGGCTACAGTAACCGCTTCACATCAGGCGAGCCGTATGCTTGTTTGGCACCAGACGTAGATAGTATATAAAAAAACTACTCCGGATGCCAAACACACGTACGGCCTGAAATAAAGTGGTTACCGTAGCCATACAGACGCTAGCAATATGGTACAGCCGCCTAGCCGTACTTACTTGGCTCATCACCGAATTGCCGCGCCAACAATTTACTCGATTCATTTATACGCCGCAGTTTACGTTTTGTATCATCTTGTGACAGATGCTCATCATATCATTAACAATTATCAGCACTTGTGTCAATTATCGTAATAAATAAAAACAGGATTTTAATCATTGCATCCAAAAGTTCTACCAGTAAGCAGTACACAATACAACGACTATTAAATAATTACAACTAGCACACAGGCGCCTGTTGCTAACGCAGCATTTCGTAATCTCACTCACTGTCAGGAACACAATAATCGTGAAGGATATTGTTATTTAGTTGTGGTCTTCTGTAAGGTGGAGCTACTTCCCCAGTTGGGCTCAACATGCTCTACCTACCTCTTTTTCGCCAGAGCATCTTTCGCTACTCGCAGTCATATTACTCAAGACTTAGACAAGTCTCTAGTATTCGTTGAAAGTTATTAAACATGTCAGTAAATTATTTCCTTTGTACAAGCGTTGTAATATGACGTCGACATCGGCATACCACGGAAGGTGCATTCGGCGGCGGCAATAGCGAACAATTGCCACTAATGCAGGCTCAATTTATTTACGAGGCCTATACGAGACAGACACTAGGGGCGCGCGGGAACACTTCACCAGTAGAATAGCTTTGTAGGTATTTTTATTTATCATTTTATTATATGTACTATAGAATCAAAAAAGCAAGTAAAAACAAAGAGCTACTTACCTAAGTTTAATTATAATATAAGTATTACAAAAATTAATTGTAATATTAGTATTACAAAAAAAAAATGTACTAAAAATGAGCGAGCCCTCTGACTGGAATCCTTTCTCAAGCCGGCAGAAGCGTGAAGTTGTATCAATCAAAATATCATACAAAAGGCGCAGTTACAATGATATTGGTAATTGTACAATACATGTTCAATTTTTTGTTAAAAAATTGAAAATGTTTTGTACAATTTTTTTGTTAAAAAATTGAACATGTTTTATACAAAGCGTTTATTTGTATTCATCATCATCAGGTCATTTAGTCTCCACTACAGGAGCACGACCCTCTCTCGTCCGTCACAGAAAAGAGGATTTGGCTTACACTCCTCACGCTGGTCAGACTGGTTGGGTTGGGGAGGCCTGATCGATGTTTTATAATGTATTAACCCTTAGTCGCCTTGTACGACATCCACGGGAAGAGACGGAGTGTTTCTATTCTAGTCTGCCGGAAATCACACGGCCATTTACATATATAAATATGAATACATTTGCATTCATTTTTCGACAGTTTTTTTCGTGGTTAATCTGATTCATCGCACTGCTCCTCTCAATCGAAGCAGTTTAGAACATAATCCACCACGCTGCTCAACTGTGGGTAGGCGCTGGTCAGTGTTTTCAAGCCGCCTAAAGGCCACTGAATTGACTATCGCCAACGGCTTAACGTGCTCTCCGAAGCACGGAGGAGCTCGAGAAAATAAACTCCTTAATTGACAGACTACTTGCGTGTTCGATTAGAGTGACATACGCAACTACGATCGAGCTCCTCAGTAAACATTTTTTTTATTGCCGTCATATAAGTAAGTTTACGAATTGTTTAATTTATTTTCTCTAAACCAAAAAGGTATAAATAAAGATAAGTAAGATTTGTTATCAAAAGCTAGCTATAATATTATAAGTGCTGTGGCACAAAGCCGATCATTGTGGATGTCTGTGGGGGGAGGCCTGTGTTCAGTAGTGGATGTCCTGTGGCTGAAATAATGATGATGAATTTTTAAATATTTTTATGGATAATATTGTCAGATGAAAAGAAGGAAGAAATTGTTGGCACGATGGCAGCTGGGATGGCGTGTGAGCCAAACTATTAATAATATTGGAACTTTGCAAGCTTCTATAAGCTACGATCATCGTATTACATCAGGCGGGCCATGTACTTGTCTGAAATCCGATTGGACATACTTACCTAGTATAAAAAAAGGTAAAGTAAGTATTCCCGAGTAACAAAGATAACACTGAACATAAGTTTGAAACGGTTAATAAATACAGGAAAAGCATCTTTTTTTCTATGAAATATATTTTATTTCTTTTTTTTCTCTTTGTTTAATCACTGCGCGTGAGTGTAGGTATCAAGAATGAGGTTTACTTATTATACTGTGCTTCTGTACTCTCTGTATTTGGTCGCTTTCCGCAGGTAAATACTATTAATAGTTCACGGCGCGTTTTCGGTTCCTTTTCGCGCAATAACTTATGAAATTTGTAAGAGCTCTTATTGCTTATTATTTATTACACACGGGTTAGACATGAGAGAGAGAGAGAAAACGGCAACGCTGGGCACACTACCAACGCTCAGAAGAGCCATCCTAGTAAGCTAAGAAGTGCCGATCATTGCTTTTATCAGCTGGTTTAGGGATGAATATTGATCTTTTCTGTATTAAAGTTTGATAAGCTCGAAATAATAATAGCATAACTAGTTTCTTTGGGAAAAATATATTTTGAGGTACGCACAATCTGTAATTTTTCGTTGTATCGTGGTCCCTTTCCACCCGGTACCTATACAAGTGAGCCCACATAAATATGATGTAAGTTCTTCATTTAAATTAAATATTTTTTAAAACAGAATTAAAATGGTTTGAGTATCTACTGTGAACGAGCCAACTTTAATTAATTGATGTGTAGCATTCTATTGTCTCTAAAATCTTTAATGATGACAACAATAAACAATTGTACGTACAGAAAAGTTAAGAGACAATGCAATATAACATACTTAGTATAGTACAACCTATTAAATGTCATTATAGTTCAACGGCCCGAAGGTCTACCAAAAGTTTGTATGCGGAAGGCGCACTAATGGCCACTCCAAGGTTTTCCCTGTTCATGCACAGGAGGAGGACATTGACTCAAGCAGTGTAAACAGTTCCTTATCTCGACTTCGCTGGAACGCCGCCGACAAGACGGCTTGCTCGCAGCTTTTATCTGTAACGAAATTGTCTTTTTTTATGCTCATGTACTTCGAACATACCAATTATAAATAACGCTACTTGAAGATATCCACCCTCAAAAACAGCATTTACTTTACTGTAATATTGACGTGTTACAATTGCAATATCATTGGCCTACAATATTGTAAACATTGCATGCAGTACCATTATAGTACCTACCTATAATATTTTTATCTGACAAAATACCTACTAGATTGTGTATTATTATTCTGACAATCTTCTAAAACAGCAGAAGTATGAGTAAAATCGTTTCTAGTTTATAAGTATTGAATTAACGAGTTACTTGTGTCTAGAAGAGAGGTCGAGATAATGAAACATCTATATTCTATTGATACCGCAGTAGGTAAACTCCATGGCTAAACAAAACCGACCGATATCAATGCAATTTTTAATTACAAGCTAGAATAATTTTCTTATGTATTATAAGTACGAAAATCGTTTCCTTAGTCACGACTTACGAATTATATATTAATATAGCTACCTAATACAGTTTTAAGAAATGGGAAGTAATATGTTTTCTATTTTTTATTTCCTTATTGTCACAGGGGAAGATTGTTCCATGTGTGTTTGTTGAGAAACGGTTACTTGCCTTAGTTCACGATTTTCGAACTTCAGATCAAAGACTTCTATGTGTAGTATACACATAGAAGTATTTGCGTAAGTTCTAATAAGTATCTAATATAGTTTTAAGAAGAGATAAAGTCGAGTGGTAAACTTGACTCTTTTTTATTTTGTCACGATAGGTAATCTATGTATATAAATAAAAATGAAAGTAGCTAAGCGTAAAACTCGAGAACGCCTCTACCAATTCTGCTAATTTTTGTTTTCATATTTTCGTTAAGGTACCTATAAGCTGCTATAAGCAAAGATCTTATGAAGAGAAAAGATTTAAAAATTGCAAGGAAAATAAAATACCACATTCTACTCGTACGAAGCCGGGGCGGGCAGCTAGTTAATACAGATAGGTCGCTATTATGACATTTTCACAGAGTCTAACATGGATCGCTTACGCCTCACTAATACTAGCGACATGACACTATGATCTGTCTGAAAATCTCATAATGGTATGGGCTCTAACTTACTTTAGTGCCTAAAGTCTAATGTCCGATTTAGTGCGAAACTTCTCAATATCTGGCATACCAACAGTTAAAAGCCAGTTGAAAAAAGTGGGTCGAGTCTATGACATCTGACTACCAAGTCAATGTATATTTCATGCGGAAGCGTGGTTTTCGGACAGCGATTGTGATCTCAAGTAAGGCGGGTGTGCACTAGATATATTACGCGGTAGACAGTAATAATTTAGAAAGCAGTTTTTTGCCGCCACGGGCAGCTGCCCACCAATCAAAATGTGCATTGTGCAGTTGGGGTTGCCTACGCTTAATTGACGAGTCATGATCACTCGAATGTTTTGGTAAAAAATACGAACAAGAATATTTCATTGAAGGTTTCTTTTTTGGGGATTTGGTCACTATAAACTTTGACTACAAAGTAAAATAAATCTTTGCCCAGATTTACTCGTCGTAAAGTATTATTAATACTTGTATACAATCAGCCTAATGTAGAATGAATTCAACTTTACTGAGATCAGCAAATAATCGGATCAATCACATAAGTACCTACTTGTATGTATTTGTGAAACTAAGCATGAAACTATCACACAGCACAGTAAAAATATATTAGTTATGTTAGTTATTTTTTTTGTATCGTATATCTCATACTTTCGATAATATTAAATTTTAATAAATGACCTAATTTTGTTACAAACAAGTAAATGGGAGTCCTATAGAATAATTTTCGCGCGGTCAGAGTGAAGTAAATTTCTATTTATGTTCAGGTTTAGCAGTGAACGTACTTAGGCTGAAATTATAGTGAGGGTGATGATAAAGTAAATATATTTTCAACAAGTGATCCAGGCACGATTGCGCCTATACAATATTATAACATAATAGATTTATTATGTTATAATATTGTAGACATCCATAAAAGCTACATGAGTGTGCTAACATATTAATGAATTAATAAATTTTCAAAATTTTGCCATGAAATACGCTAACTAATAGAAAAAAAACCCTTAGCGCTATAGCCATGCATGCTTACTTATCCCTTAAAACTTGGTTTTAAAAATGACCCAAGGAGATCATTCTAAAACTTGGAGCTTTCTTCAACTGGACAATGTATACAATCAGTTTTTGTAGCCTCAGTTTCGGCAAAATATTTCTAACTCCAAGAACTTAATGATAAAAATGTTATCGTTTCTACGAGCCTAAAGGAGAACTTATCGCGCTTTCATTGACCCGACCGACGTCTCCAGTTATTAGATAACCAGACACCCGCATCATCTGCCTTGTTTATGCCTTTTAATATGAACTCCAAATGCAACACCAACCCTTGCACGTGCGTATAATTTTTAAATATGAGAATATTGATATTACTGTACACCGCGTCAAAAGTTGCAAAATGCAATATTATTATTGCAGCTGCATGCATGTATTGTCTTAATATGACAATTTTTTTATGGTACATAAATTTAATGAACATATTGGTATCTCTAAAACAGCTCTACCAGTTTGGTTAAAAAATTGGATGTTGATAACGTTTTCGATCTTAAGTTTATGTTTAAGTGTCTCCGTGAAAAAAAAAACGGTATTACAAAAAAGAAAACAAATAAAATCCACCCACTTAAACTGGTCGTCCAAGTACTTATGAGTAAGTACTGTAAGTTTAATATAAAAGCGAAGTGTCACTCACTCATTGAACTTAAATGTCGAAACCAGTAAAACGAATGTATCAGTCTAAAGATTGATTTAAATTTATAGCTCAAATGTGCTGCTTTTTGCTGATAGAGACAAAGGTATTATTCTTATTCCTGTATTGTAACTTTCATCGTATTAAGATAAGTCAACTTGAGAGTTTAAAAGTGTTAAGTGTGTTAAATCAACAAAAAAAAGGTATTAATACACATTTGTTACAAACATTTGTTTAGCAGAAAAACGTGGCATTTTCAGCAATTTGCAAAATGACAACGATATTGTGACTTTTCACTTACTGAATGTAGTACCTACTACAAAATATAAAATTAGTTTTGTTGTCATAACTACAAATTGCGTCTGTGTGTCAGCGTGGCTTTGCGTAGGCGCGGCCGCGGTTGGATACTGGTTTTTTATCTTTTTTGCTGCTCTACCCTTGCAGCGTTTATGTACGCCGCGATCTTTTATTTTCTATCTCCTGCGCACGACTTGCATGCAGGTAAATAAAATGACCCGACTTTTTCATATTGCTTTCACTATAAGAGGAATTTTTATAAGGGTTTTCTATTGTCAATATGATAAATAAGACTGTAAATTAAGTGTCTCTACTAACGAACACTGTCAGTTACGTACACAGAAATAAGTAAATTATTTTCATATTTATTTCTATTTAGAATCCAGTTAGGAATTGAAATGAATACTATCTAAGCTAGGTAGGTAGGTTGTACATTGCCAATCAATTGATGCCAATTAACTGAATTGCACCTACTGTAGGCACTAATGTTTTTTTAAATATATTATAGTAGCTACACCTGATATTTTGTTATTTGATATTTTTTTATTTGACCGCGCTAATTCTTGAAATACCATCAGGATTTGAAATATTATACCTATATGCATTTGGTAGGCCAATTCCAGGAAAGACTATTTAACATCATAAGATAAAGAGGTCATGAGTCAAAAAATCAAACCTCGGGGCACATTTAGCAAAGAAAATTACCGGATATACATGTATAGTTGCCCCAGCCCCAGCAGTGGGTTGATGTCGACCACATGATAGAAAAGCAAGCTGTGGCCGTACTTAGAAAACAATACCTAGTACGTTACCAATCCAGAATGGCAAATTCTCATGCACCCGGTTAAATATATTCATCCTTAAATACAAGTAGAAATACTAAAGTCATCATCACGAAATCAATCATAATAATACATAGCGCATCAAAATTCCTAAGCGCAGTAGAAGGCACAATTCACAAACAAATCCCGACTACGACCAGCGAGCCACGACACGACTCGGCTAAAAAACTACATAGTCAAATATCCTAGCCTGCCGAAGTCTGCGTGAACTCACGGCGTGCAACCGTGCGGGCTTACTAGAAAACAGCGGCCGCTCCTATAAGAATTTCGGCTGCATACAAGAAAAGCGCCAGTGTACAACAGGCCCGGAATTTGGGTTCGGGGTGAATACCCTCGAGCCGGTAAAAACTATTTTCAAGGTTAGTGCGAGTGAGGGAGGGGATCGTCGCGGGTTCGAGGTGCAGGGCGAATTCGGCGCGGTGCGGGTGCGGGGCGGAGGGGCCGCGGACGCGCCGAAATGCTGATAGCTCCGCGTCCGCCCGCGCTGCGCCGCGCCGCGCCTACAGCCTGCACTCCGTTGCACCGCACCCCTTGCCCTGCTGTTGTCTTGTCAGCAGGAATGCTTTACATTATATTTTGCAATTAATATGACTGTTCAGAATATTTATATAATAAGGATAAACGTCGGAATTCGGATAGAGATTGGACCGTACCTCGGTAGAGATTCAACCGTAGTTATTCAATCGCCAATATAAAATTACATTATGTATCTATGTTGTGTTAGTAGGTACCTATAGAAAGTATACCTAATCTTAACTCTGCCTGAATAGAAAAATTTTTCTTTGTCTTATAATATTTAATGAATCGCAATACTTTTGGCTCAACTTAGTATGTGAGGTGAGGGCGCGAACGGAATATCGCTGGCTATCGCTCCCCTTCGTGTAATTCGCCATTAGTCGCCGTTTGCACTCGGCTTTTTACCTTAATGAGCTTCCCCCATCGCCACGCACACGCAACCAATACGCATTTTTGTGCACCAATTCGATGTCGACCCCCGAAACACGAAACTCGCCGATATTAACAAAATACACAATTTCATTATTTTCTCTCGGTTTTTTAAATGTTAATAGCTGAAATTCCACGAGTATTGTTGTTGTTCAGGGGTTCAATCTTGGTAGGTAAGTACACAGAACAATGAAAGTATAATATGCTAATTGACAAGCATTTACACATTGACATGACTTAAGGAAAGTTAAAAGGCTGGCATCGGTTTGGTGATCCCTTGGTTTACCTGGTCTCTATGGACGGTGGTGATTGTTATCCATCAGGTGAGCCACTCGTTTGTCCCTCTCATATAACAAATAGAAGTCTTATCAGAATCTTGTTTAATGCGACATCATGATTTCACTTCACATAACAAAATTCGATTGCATTTTGCAAATGTAAAATGTATAAAGTAATGTTAATCTTCTGATTGTATCTGGATGAGATTTATCATAATTATTATCCCACGATTGGAAGTCAAGGGGTTAGTGAGAGTTTTTGCTGTCATATTGTAGAGAACAGGTTCAGTTGCCACCTGTCGCTGTGGATCCGTCAAATGCTGTGTAGGATATCATTATTTTTTGTGTGTTATTGAAAGTATTCTATTAATGAGTTTTTGCAATATATAAGAAATAGGTAAACTTATAGAGAAATAGTAAAACAAAAGAGGAATGAGATGGATAAACACTTTAGGATAAAGGGCAGGAAACCAATAAATATAATAATAACGCAATACAACCTTCGCCATATATATTTTAAGAGTAAATTTCAGGGGAATGAGGTAAACTTGGGTGCCAGTACCATGCTCACTTACCTCACGGGCAACCGAAAGTTCAGAGACACATTTCGTCTTTACCACCTCTGAAAAGGAAAAGTTAAATGTTTAAGTTCGCGGGCCACATAACAATTAAGTGGCTGGCCATAGGATAGTGCGTGCAGCGGGTGCGTGCGATAGCGATCTCCTGCGGCCCTCGCCGCTCGCGCACTCCCCGCACCCCGCACTCCTCCAAAACAACATTCTCAGTATTTGTGAGCAGGAGGGTTTTTTGCGCGAAGCCCAGGGTGGCGGAGCGCAATCGCCTGCCAACGCACAAAAAACACTATTAAATAACTCTACAGAGTCGTGGGGCGGATTCGTGATCGCGATACAGCCGTATTATAATATGGTTTAATTAACGTCAGCGACAAAAGTGTACGTAGTTAAACTTAAGTGTTTGCTACGTCTAAATGTTTGTTTTGTCATGCGACGAAGAGAGGTAAACTTTGAATTTTGTTATTGTTTTGCGTTGATTTGGTCTTTTTTCGTAATGGTAGAAAAGGGTGGAACAAGGTAAAAGAACGTGCGAAATCTATCGATCTACACGCTCTACATTAGCAAAGAACCTACCTAAAGCATCCGACATTAGTGTAGATAGTGCGTCAGTATATCTACATATTACTATGTTCATTATCAGAGTAATGAACCTGTAGACTTGTTTCGACAAATATAATGTAAACACAATAATTACTCATGCAGGAAAATTAATACGATATGGTAAAATCGATATAGATACATAGTTTCGGCAATTATTTGGCATCTGTGTTGTACTCTACAATAGCTATGATTGCCAAATTGCCAATAGTGTACACGTCTATTCTACATTATAGATTTTTGTTGCAGATTTTTTCTCGAATTCTTATAAATATTCATGATAATGTTATGCTGATTATCCTACAATCTCTAGTTCGTCCCTGTCAACCTGCTCACGGCTCAGATAGTAAAAAAACACACTAAAGCGACTCTATCCGTTTTAGAGAGATTTCCCGCCAACTCGTCTGCGATTTACCCACAATTCAAACAATATCGAAAGGCAAACGTAATGCTGACCCCAAACCAGTCCTCCTTTACCTGTGACGCACTCACTATCTTTTTCACCAAAATGCCAAACAAAGTAAAGATATACTCTCTTCTGCAGGAAAAATCATGCTCTAAGATCATATCATGTTAGGTATGTAGCTAATTAATACATTTGATATAAATTGAGGGCAATTAAGTATAGTAAGGTAATCATTCAAGTAAGGTTTAAAGTAAACCTACTTTAATTGCTTTCGTCACTGAACTGTTATCCAAATTTATTTATTTATTTAATCTTTATGCACATACAAACAATGTACAAAGGCGGACTTAATGCTATACAAGCATTCTCTACCAGTCGACCTTAGGGTGATGCAGAGATAAGACATGGTAGGTGCACAAGGCGAATATTGATATTAAAATTACTGACATATTAAATATAATAAGAAGCATTATCAATAAATAGTAATTTAGAATATAAATACATAACAGATAAAATACATAACATACGTATCAGTACTTAAATACATAAATACATATCCATAACTTTATACATACATACACATATATATACATACAAATACACATATACATACATACATACACACATATATACATCTACATACATATCCATTTAGAAACATATTATGTCTGTAGATCCTTTGTTATCTTGAAGAAATAGGTACGCGTCATAGATTTAAATGAGTTCAGAGTTAAAGCTCTTCTGATTTCAACAGGTAGCGTATTCCAGAGACGGACGGAAATGGCAATGTCTAATGTCATATTTCATTCTCTTCAAGTGTATGAATGTGAGCAGTCAACTCGACTTAAGAGTGCTGATTGCAGGTGAAAGGGGAGTAAACCTACTACCAATCTGATTAAGTGCCTGGTCGGTTTACCGGGCGCGATAGCGGTGCGGGTAAAGGTCCTCTCACCTGGTTGGTTTATTGGGCGAGAGACTCACAATCTTGTGATATAACCGAAAGGTTGGTGCACAGGGGCGCATTAGCTGTAGGAATAGGGTCCGTTGTACTTGCATAATACATAGGTGCATTAAACAAGTGTCGTGACTAGGTAGAGTATTGACTCTACCAGCTAGAACTCGTTGGATTTCTACTAGTATTTAACTTCGATTTAACCGTAAGCGAAATATGATAATGGAACGAGATATCTTACAGAAATAGAATTTTGAATGAGGAAATTAGTAGGTCAGGCAATTGCCAGGTCTGCCCCCTTACCACCAACTCTTATTGCGATTCAATAACTGAATAGAATGCTTATTCATACCAATGAATAAGCGACTCCAGACTGACAATCGGATGTGGGATGATAAATCATTGAGCTTGAAATGCAAAGGCAAATGTTAGGTCTTTCATCTTGGGGTTGAACAAAATTAGGTCTTCCCAATATATCATTTGGTCTTTCAACATTTGGTTATCTGCCATTATTAGTGTTGCACTATTCATTACCGAGACATGTAAACATTTATAAGAATTGAACGAATGCTAGGTTTTGAGTCACTAGTGTTGTAGACAATAGGTATACACTCTTGCAAAATTTCCTACATTTCTGTGAGATCCAGTTTTGACGTTTCAGAGGTAATTTTTCAGCTCACACAGACAGAAATCAATGCTCAGAATTAGCTGCTCTACATATTATGTATATACTAAGTAAAAAATCCGCAGTCAAATAACAATATCTCACTAGTTGCTGTATAACATGCGAATTGTTTTTTTTAATGAGAGGGGGCATACGAGCATGTGGGTCACCTGATGGAAAGCAATCACCGCCGCCCATGGGGATCAGCAAAACCAAGGGGTCGCCGATCCGCTGCCAGCCTACACTCCTTCCTTTCTTTCTGGTGACCTTACTTAGTCGTAGGAACACAACAACCCTCAAGGGAATTGTTATTTGGCTGCGGTATTCTGTGCGGTGGAGGTACAACTTCCCCAGTCGGGTACATTAAAAATACGCTATGACCTACCTATCTTTTCACCAGAGCCTCGTCAGTCAGCAGGGTGCACCACGTGCAGGTGAGGTTAGCTTTGGTTCAAAGATGTTGATGAACCACTTGCACCCCATAAATGAGCAAAATCGCATAAAAAAGATGAACCATTAGCCAAAAAATAACTGGAAAAAGCTGGCGATTAAGGCTATATTTAATATAAAAAAACTAGTCGTTATTGCTATTAATTGTATTCAATCGGTAGCACGTGGCGAGAGATAAGCTCTTCCAACAGTTAAACAATAATTGTACGTTATTTTTACGATGTTTGTACACCTTGTTCGCGGCGTTAACTCTTATGTTTATTATAACGAGATATGTAACTATCCATGTTACTGTTAGTAAGCAATCTCAGCAAATATTACAATGGGCTGGTTGTACCATACTTAACTATAATCATGATGTACCTGCTGGCCTCTGAATATATGCGTAGGTACCTATATAAACTTGAGGACTTTTAATTAAATTGTTGCAGTATCTCACGATTAGCATAGCATCTATACTCTGCTTTTGTTCTTGTGGTATTTTTTATATAATATAAAATAAATGTTTTTTTTTCACATATTTGTTGTGCTTATTCTATAACAATATTATCACAGCATCTGCAATGGAATTTTAAATGAAATAAAATAAAATCCAATTGTAATCGAACAAGTTATACTTTAATTAAAATTGGACAAACATAGGTACACCTTACTCATTGCTCCATATTTTTAGGAAGTAGTGGATAAATGGTTAATTCTATTAAGTCCGAAATTAGATATTGCCAGTGTCATATCGGGAATAAGTTATATTTGGTTATAGCTTTGAATCAAAGTCGGAGCTATTTTCGTTTTGGTGTTTTGGTAGCATTATCGGTTTCACCTTCTGGTAGGTCCGGTCTGTCGAAGTGTTTGATGATCATCTTCTCAGATTGTTATTTATATCCATCATCCCAAAGTGTGTTTCCATTATACGTAAGTATTAAAATCGTTTAACGGATTGCCTACGCGTGACATTAACTAATTAGGATTTTTTTAAATTATCGTTTACTTGTCTAGACTTTTAAGTAACATGTACAATGTGAATTCGAATTAAATAGTTCCGTGTTAGTTTATTTTAGAAGTTCAGGATATTTTTTGTTTGTATATCCTCACATACATATTAAAAATCTTGAAAAGAAAAAAATAATTCAAGGGTCTGTAACAGAAGAATAACCAAAACATTAAAGGTTTAGGATGTTTCGGATATGTAAATAAGTCTAGCTGCTACCGTTTGGTCACAGAAACTTATACATTTTTCAGTCTAACTTTATTATTCTAAAATGTAAATATAGATGTATTTTTAAAACATAAATAATAAATAGCTTAATAAAACAAAACTAAATCTATTTACAAAAGTAATAAGATATGAATAAGAATGGGGTGTAAGTGGTTCATCAACACCTTTGAACCAAAGCCAACTTCACCTGCACGCGGTGCACCCTGTTGACTGACATTCGAAGCTCTCGCGAAAAGAGAGGTAGGGAGCGTAATTGTAAGCTACCCGACTGCGGAATGTACCTCCACCTTACGGAATACCGCAGCCAAATAACAATTCCCTTGAGGGTTGTTGTGTTCCTGCGAGTGAGTGAGGTCACCAGAAAGGAAGGAGATGCTGCGTTGACAGCGGGGGTGGCGGCGCGCGAGCGATATTTTATGTTGCGAGCGTTAATATGGCTACGGCAACCGCTTCACATCAGGCGAGCCGTATCCTTGTCTGCCACCCGACGTACGATCTATTATGTCATATATCTAATCATATATCTGTTATCCTAAGGTTTTCATCCCTAACAAAATAATAATGATACACTGGGAACAAACACGGTTTGAGTAGTAATTAGAATGTTTATTAATCATAAATTAAGGTTTAAGGTGGTGGTGTAGGTATGTACTGTACATTGCGTAGGCAATAGCAATTGCTTGTTTGGATCAATAGACAGAAATAAAATAATGACCTTTGGTGTAGACTCGGCATATCGCGGTATAAAACAGACGCTATTCGGTATACAAAATATGGACAATTAATAGACAATTTTGTACAAAAACTTATCACTATAATAGTCCGTGGAGTAAATTTTCTTACTTTCTTTTGGCCAAATTACACACGACCAATTATCCCCAAACTAATATCTTGAACTAGATAAATAATAATTATACTTAAATACATTTTCTTATTTAAATAAATAATGATTATAGAAATTTTGAGCATTTAATATTTAAAACGGTTTTTATCTGGTTAAGTCGCGCTTTTTGCCCGACTGACGTAAGAGGATAATGTTTTTCGATAGTATGTTTTGTACTAACATTTATCTAATGTTACATAACTCATTTGACAAATTTCTACCAAAAATATTTAATCCGATATATATTTTTGGGATAAGTGATATTATTTCACTATGGTGACCGCTAAAAAGAGGGACATAAAATAAATAAGTAAGTATGACAATATTATGGGTATCAAATAAAAGTTGACACTATATGGGTAATCCTAAATATAACGCCATAGTCTAAGGAACGCTCGGTGCTCCTTTCCTTTATATTGTTATGTTTTGACATGATATTGTTATTAATAACATTTTAGATAAAATTCGGACTGCGCTACACAATAGACAATCCATTTAATATAATGTTATATAATGTTATAATAAAGCACTTGTACTATTCCACGTTATTATATTTAATATTACCGACCGGTTTCGCCGCTAAGGCATTATCAAGGTAAACAGGTGGTGTTTGTGTTTCTACAAAACATTTTTTGTACCGTGCAATCAATGACAAAAATTATTAAAAATAAAAATATTAAAAGGGTATTCTGAAATAATTTATTAAACATAAAAATATTAAAAGGGTATTCCGAAATAATTTACCCACCTGTATTGTCACTTTATGGAGATTTACCACTAAATCGGGGTAAATTTAAGTCTGTTATGTTACGTATGTATAATTAGATAATTTAACCAACCAATGTAAAAAATCATCGTTATAATAAAAATTAAATTCATTCAATGTATTAAAATTATAAGATAAGTATGTTATGATAAATTACGATAAAATATATGATAAGTAAAGATTATGTCAGTTGAAATTTTAATAAATTATTTTGTTAATGTCATAAAAAAATGAATAATATGTCCAGTATTAATAGTTATGTCAAGTGTTAGAATAAGTCAAATTATAAATTAAAAATCAAAAAATGTAAGTCATTCCATGCATGTAAATAATATATCAACATGTAAATAATATTTCAGAATACCCTTTTAATATTTTTATTTTTAATAATTTTTGTCATTGATTGCACGGTATAAAAATGTTTTGTAGAAACACAAACACCATCTGTTTACCTTGATAATGCCTTAGCGGCGAAACCGGTCGGTAATATTAAATATAATAACGTGGAATAGTATAAGTGCTTTATTATAACATTATGATAATAATGTTCCACCAAGTGTCAACAATCAACAGTATCAACTTTAATCCATTTAACATTGTTGGAGTTGAATTCTAATTACAATAGTGCACACTGTGAAGGCCTTGTCTCAATTTAAAAATTTCGAAATTTAAAATAAATACATTTTTTTGAAATTGATACAAGCATACTTTTTTTAAATTGAGCACGGGCTCGGTGGTCGAATGGTTAGCAATGGCCACTTTGACTTCGAGGTTGCGGGTTCGATCCACGCTTATGACAAATATTTATGTGCATAAATATGTCTGTTTGTCATGGGTGTTCTTCTATATATTATATGTATGAATTTACAAATAAAAATTTATTTAAGTATTATATAAGTTATCTAGTACCCATAGTACAAGTCTTGCTTAGTTTGGGACTAAATGGCAGTGTGTAATTTGTGCAGGAATATTCATTTATTTTAACATTTATATTTCCGCAATCTAAGTGTACCTACAGTAATAGAGAAAACTAAAAAAAATAGGTGTCATTTATTCTTTTGCGCAAAGAATTCTGCTGAAATGTGTGCTTACTTTCGTTACGTTTAGCATATCATTAGCAAAACTTTTCAAAGAATGTTGTTTTAGTAAATGACCATTTAATGGAAGTGTAACCGTAGCATATGTAGAGATCCCGAGATTCTTTCATCACTTGTGAAACAACCCGTGTCTAACGTAATGGTTCCGAGTTCATAAATCACTCAATTATAGACGTCGTTTACAAAAACTATCGCAAATATCGTTTTTGTGGCTCCAAGTCATTAATCATGGGTTCAAATTTAAGAGATTTAATTCATCTGTCTTTTACATTCAATGTTTATTTAATTGTTATGCTAAATTAATTTAAACACGGACTAATTAATGACGAGCCCGGTGCTCGAATGGCCAATGGCCAGTTTGACTCCGAGGTCACGTTTTCGATCCTCTCACAAGACAAATATTTGTGTGCTTGAACATGCCTGTTTGTCTTGGTCTAGGTGTTTTTTTTTTTATATATTATATGTATGTATTTAAAAAAAATGTATAATATTAGTACCACAAGATAACTGATACTATAATTTTTTTTTTGCTTAATTTGGGACTAGATGGCAGTGTGGAATTTGTCCAGGAACATCAACAGGTGCCAGGTATACATCTGCTTAGTCAGTGATATCGAAATTGATGGCAAATGAGGAGGAGTGGAGGCTTCGTGTGGGACGAAGAATCCTTGGGCGTACCCTTGTAGTCGTTGATTTCAAAAAAGCGGTTCGAAGCGACTGGATACTTATTAAAAGTCCTTACGCCGAAATCACGCCAGAAACACGGTTCCGCCGCCGAATTTTCACCGGCGGCGCGGCGCCGGCCGTCGCGAATTTTAGTATCGGCGCACACGTCTAGATGACTGCACGTTTCAGTATAAGTATTTTAATAAATTTACCTATCAGTTAAATTATCCTTGTGATAACTTATTTTTTTTTTTTTCAAAATTTCAAAATAGTTGTCTTTACAGCTCGTTTCTAAGTGAATTAGTACGTGGAAGTATGAATCTATTAATTTTGCATAATCAGCCTTGTTACAAATCCACTTTATTGACAGTTTTACTATTATTGTGAATAGTAAGTAAGTGCTAGGTACGCTAGGTAACTGCACACATTTTCACATCACTTGCGGTGACATTGACAAGTTAGCTACATTATAGATGGAAAGGCGCGCGGCGGCTAGCGTGACGTGCATTTAACATGCACTGCAAAGTGCACATGAATGATGCACTCGAGAATGGCGAGAATATTCAATTACATGTTTGATGGTTAGTGGAAGTCGTTGGGGCAGAAAAGTTCAGAAATGTCGACCAAAGACCTAAGGATTGCTGAGATTGAAACAGATGTCGATGGATGCAAACGACACTAAATTAATCGTTATGGAAATGTAAAGGCACACCACGGCTACATCATACAAATGTCGCGTCGCTGTGCAGAGCGTGAATGAGCGTGTGTGCGTGCGGCGCCATACAAACTGTTCCAGATTTGTCTCAGATGGGAGGTGAGGTCGACACGGGAGAGCGGCAGGGAGCGGCCAAACTGTACACAGTACTATTACTTTTACTGTGGTGATGGGAAACCATGTTCAGCATTGTTCTTGATTGAAATGACGATATCGATGATGCGCTGAAACTGCAGCTAACTGAAGAGCTTTTAGGTATAAATGAAATAAGTATATTTGATTGATTCCACATCGAAAGAATTGCGGGTCATACAAAAATCAACTACGTTGATAAAAAAAGGAACAAACAAAAGTTCAAGGGGGTCTAAATTGGGAAACAAATTCAATGTATCGGGAATAGGTATTAAGTACAGTCAGGTATAAAAGTTAAATTATTTTGTTTATTTAATTTACTTACAATCACGCACACAATATAATATCACGATTCGAATATATATGAATAAGGGCGGGAACGCGTGAGTGATGCCTCTGGTGTCTCAGCGTCCATAATCTGAGATGACTACTTACCATCAGACAGGTAATACGATTGTTTGTCACCCCAGCAGTAAAAAAATATAAATGGGAGTGGCGTAAATACAGGAGGTTATTTTTACTTACCGGTTGTCCATAATTAATACGTCCAATGCTGGTATCGCCGTCGGGTGTGGACTTTACCTAGTCGTAATCACTTACATGGCCCATAATAGTCGCTGCTCGGTAATTCCACTGTATTTTAAATTGCCAGCAATCTGCTGTAAACTCATTTGTGTAAATAAATATATTGAGTATGAATTAGAATAGAATACTCTTTATTGCACCAATATGACAAAGATACATAAAGAAACTTGCAAAAATGAAAAGTACAAAAGGCGGTCTTATCGCTAAAAGCAATGTTTTCCAGAAAAAGCACCTTTAGAAGAGAAACAAGGATAATTTAATCCTAATAATAATCTAATCCTAGTAATTTTAATTACTAGAATTAGATTATTATTAGGATTAAATTAAATTAATTTATTAATTTTTATTATTTGGATGACTTACAGCAAAACAGGTGTAAGGAATATTACTTATTATTAGTAGAACTATACTGATTACAAGTCTCTGCTAGTTTAGATACCCTTCTAGGGTATAAAACGGTATCATATCAGTATATAAATTATGTATTTATTTAATTTATTGGTACTAATTTGTCTACCTACAAGCCCGGTGGTCGAATAGCTAGCAATGGCCATTTTGACTCCGAGGTTTCAGGTTCAATCCTCGTACAAGACAAACATTTGTGTACATGTCTGTTTGTCTTAGTGTGGGTGTTTTCTATGTATAGTAATACATAGAAAACACCCATGTTGTCCTGTCTTCTCAACAATGAATATAGAATTCGAATCGGTTTCGCGCAATCTGTTAAGTGACTGACAGTTCCTTCAAACGACATAAAGTTACATTCATCATCATCATCATCATCATCAGCCTGTATCCATCCACTGCTGGATATAAGCCTTCCCCAATGCTTTCCACCAAATACGATCCTCCGCCTTCCGCATCCAGCTGCTTCCAGCCGTTTTCTTAAGGTCATCGGACCATCTAGAAGGAGGGCGTCCAACGCTTCGTCGTCCTACGCGCGGCCTCCACTCTAATACCTTCCTCCCCATCTGCCATCACTTACTCGGCAGATGTGACCCGCCCATTGCCACTTCAGCTTGCAAACTCGAAAGGCTATGTCGACAACTTTAGTTCTCCGTCGAATTTCTTCGTTCCGGATTCGATCCCTCAGAGAAACCCCGAGCATAGCCCTCTCCATCGCTCGCTGCGCGACCTTTAGCCTGTGGACCAGTCCGACGGTCAGTGTCCAAGTCTCTGCACCATAGGTCATTGCAGGGAGGACGCACTGGTTGAAGACTTTAGTCTTCAAACATTGGGGTATCTTTGCGGTGAAGATGTGCCGAAGTTTTCCAAAAGCTGCCCAGCCCAATCGAATGCGTCTATCGATCTCTTTGTTGAAGTTACCCCGGCCAAGCTGTATGGAATGTCCGAGGTAGACATAGTCTTTAACCACTTCAATCTGTGTATTCTCTACCATAACCGGGCTAGGGATGACAACATCATTGTACATGACTTTCGTCTTGTCGAAATTCATCCCCAGCCCCACGGATCTAGATGCAACATTGAGATCGGTCAACATTCGACTGAGATCCTCCAGCGATTCAGCCATTATGACCACGTCGTCGGCAAACCGAAAGTGTGAGATGTAATCGCCATTTACACTGATGCCCCGTTTTTTCCAGTCCAGCGTTTTAAATACGTCTTCCAGAGCAGCGGTGAATAGTTTCGGGGAAATGACATCCCCTTGACGTACTCCCCGCTGCAGCTGGATAGGCTTAGACTGCTGGTCCTGGACGCGGACAGTCATTGTCGCAGAGCTGTATAGCCATCTCAGCACCTCGATATAGCGGTGGTCGACTTGGCATCGCTGTAAGGATTCCAGAACAGACCAAGTTTCGATGGAGTCGAAGGCTTTCTCGTAATCCACAAAAGCCACACAGAGCGGCAAATTGTACTCTGTGGTTTTCTGCACAATCTGCCGCAATGTATGTATGTGGTCCACGGTACTGTAGCCTTTACGAAACCCAGCCTGTTCCGGTGGCTGGTACTCATCAAGCCTTCGAGCGAGACGATTCGTGATAACCCTTGAAAACAGCTTATACACGTGAGTCAGGAGCGAGATCGGTCTATAATTCCTCAATAAGGTTTTGTCACCTTTTTTGAAGAACAAGACGAACAAGCTCCTGGTCCACGCGACCGGAGCGGTCCCATTGTGAATGACGGAATCAAACAGACGTTGTAGTTCCTTCAGAACCGGAGTTCCTCCAGCTTTCAACAGTTCTGTTGTAATTCCGTCCTCACCGGGAGCCTTACCATTTTTCAGCTGTTCAAGGGCTATCCTAATCTCACCCATGCTGATGTCCGGAATATCTTCGGTTTCGTGTCGGGTTAGTGGGGCTCGGCGATCACTTACACGAACATCTAATGTAGGGACAGGTGCATGTGCAGCATAAAGTTTGCCATAGAACCTTTCTACCTCTGCGAAGATCTCTGGCTTAGAGGACACGATTCGACCATCCTCTAGTTTGAGCTTCGACAGATAAGCCTTTTCAGAAGGCCGAGAAAAGACTTTTAGCCCTTTGTTGCGTGCTATCACGTCCTCAATTCGTTTAGCATTGAAGACGCGATAGTCCCGCCGTATCAGCCTTCTGATCCGCTTATTTAAAGCTGCATATTCTGTCGAAGCCCTAACAGATGCTGTCGCCTCTCGTCGCTTCTGCATAAGAGCCAGAGTTTCGCTAGAGAGCCTGGCTTCTCGAGCTTTATGCTGCCGCCCAAAGTGTTTGATGCCGATTTCGCGCAGTGTTTTCCCTATTCTGTTTGATGCCTCGTCCATGTCCGCAGTGGTTTCCAACGAACTGAATCGGTTTTGAAGTTCCAGTTGGAACTTTTCCGAAGTTTGAATGGTTTGAGGAAGAGTTGGACGTAGATTCGCCTTCATCATACGGGCTCTTTCGAGTTTATAGCTGATATTCAGGGTGTCTCGTACAAGTCGGTGGTCGCTACCGGTGCTAAACCTGTTAACCACCGAGACATCCCTAAATATCCGCCTTTTATCCGTTATGATGAAGTCGATCTCATTCCTAGTCACTTTGTTGGGGCTTTGCCAGGTCCATTTCCTCTGGGGCTTCTTTTTAAAGAACGAATTCATCAAAAAGAGCCCCTCCATTTGGAGGAAATTTACCAGCATTTGCCCCCTGTGGTTCCTCGACCCCAAACCAAACCCTCCGATGACCGATTCATCACATTCTCGTACTCCCACTTTGGCGTTGAAGTCCCCGACAACAACTGTGAAGTGGGTCTTGGTGGTATTACGTATGGCCTTTGTAATGTCTTCATACATGGCCTCGACCTCTTCATCCTGGTGTGTCGTCGTTGGAGCATATACCTGTACTACTTTCAAAGAATATCTCTTCGTCAGTTTTAGCACAAGATATGCTACCCTCGACGAAACACTGGATACCTCCACTACGTTGTTGACGAGAGCTTTATGAACGAGGAACCCGACACCGCCCTGGGAGAGCTGATCTCCTTCACGGTAGTAGAAGAGGTTGCCAGATTCGAGTATCACGGTACCCTCTCCCTCTCGTCGGATTTCCGACAGACCCAGAATCTGACATTTCACCGACCTCAATTCTACTTCCAGCTCTCCCACATCCTCATCACGCCTCAGTGTCCGTGTGTTATACGTGCCAATAGTCAATTGTTGGTGGTGGCCTGCCAACCGGAGATTGTTCGCACCCCCCGCCCTGCCGGAACCGATACCGCCACCTTGGCACGGGATAGCAGGGCTGCCGGGTACGGTACGGGTGCTATATATTTTGGTTTCTATCCATTGGTGAGTTATGCCCTTAAGTCGCCACGCTGGGCAGGCGGGTTGGCGACTGTCGCCAGAGCCTCGTCCGTTTGTCGGCAGGGTGCACCACGTGCAGGTGAGGTTGGCATTAGCTCCGAGATGGTAGGGAGCCACTTACACCCCAAAGTTACATTAGAAAAGTTAATTAAGATTTCTTAAATTTTCTATTTTTCCCCGCAACTTTCTTATTTATTTCTTTCATAAGAACCTTCTCCTGATAATAACAAATACAACATAAAAATAAATAGCGAAATCGGTTCAGGCATTCGTTCACACGTGATGCCGTGACCAAGGGAAATAGGGATTCATTTTAACGAAAAGATCTTTCTCAATTTCCCAAACGCGGGCAGCGTTTGGGAAATTGACATCCGAGTGGAATTCGACGAGATACGTCATACGTCCTTCTCAGAAGTTAGACCTATCTAACTGCACTGTTTGTCCCAGGTCGACATACTCGTCAACAACTTCGAGAACAGAATTCCCAACTGTGATAGGGGTGGTTATAAAATTAACATCTGATATAGGTAATCTTTGTTTTGTCCATATTCATCCTAAGACCCATCCGTAGAGATGCTCCGTTGAGGTTATTTAGCATTATGCGAAGAACCTTCATATTTCGAAACATCCTACATTATGCGCTGTAAATATATGTTCTAGTTTTTTTTAAGAACCCATGCAGATGGGAAAACTTTTAAAGGTTTTTTTTTGTTTTTTAAGGGGTGTTCGCTCATGTAGCACTTGATGTGTCAATATGATGCTCTAGCTGGCAAATGGTAATCCTAGGAAAGGCGTACTCAGACCTGGAGGACTAAGGCTCTTCCCAATTAAAGACGTGCTGAAGTTCATGGATCATGTCTCTAGACAGGCAGGGGATAGTTACTAAAGAATAGGGAGTGCACAAAAGATCCTAGAGGGTCGACATGCTACCGGTGCTGCAGCACTGGACCCATGTCAAGATAAAAGGGTCTTCGCAATTTGATAGAGAGCGGAAGAAAATCACCTGAAGTCTTATAATACGAGACCTGTCGGCTCTATCCATCTTGTCACTGGACTCTCAGAGGGGAGGTGAGGTCGACACGAGAGAGTGAGAGAGAGAGGAGTGGCCATACTGTACATAATATTATTACTTTCACTGTGGTAAGGTGAATCCATGTTCAGCAGTGATAATTTCTTGGCTGAAATAACAATATGGTAATATAGGAATAGAAAGAAATCTATATCGATGGCGACTGGCGAGTGATGCGATTATCGGAGACCATACATACGCTACAGTTACAGCTTTATTTAAAATTCCGTTAAAGCCATTAAAGCTCGGCGCCCATAATAAATGTTTGTGTGCAAATAAAAATAATATTACCTTCGGTCGTTATCATGATCGTCATTCGTGCTATTCGTTTCAAACGAGCCTCGTACATTATTTCGCAACGTGAGTGACCTTTCGTGCGGCGGGCGTCGAATCGCGCGAAAATATCGATTATTTTTATCTTATCGCGGGCTATCGCTGGCATGTCGCGCCCGCCGCACGAATGAGCGGGAATCAACGCACGCATCGCTGCTAAAGTGCTACCAAACACCGGTAAATCTTGTAGTAGTACTGTGGTAGTACACTAGTACCTATTCTTGTAATAGCGCATGCGCTGTGTGGCACGTTGTATTGGATGCCCGCGACTCCGCCTACAGTTCGCAACCTAATCCGCGAATCGTTTCCATATGCAAATTTTATGTTCCCTAACCTTCGGATTGACTGTTAATATCAGTCAGTCGATTATAACGACTTCACGTGAGATTCAGGCTGCTTTTATTGTTTGTTATTACATTATTATTAATTGGCTGTTGCCATTAGATGACAGTCGTTATGACAAGTCAGTGGTCTTTAGGCGGCTTGAAAACACTGGTGTAGGTACGCCAACCTGCAGTTGAGCGACGTGGTGGAGTATGCTCTAAACCCCTTCAGTTGAGAGGAGACCCGTATCCCAGCAGTGGGATGAGTAAGGGTTGAAACGACGACGACGACATTATTATTGTAAAAACCTCTTCACACTCGTCAAAAAGGGCGTGAAGAGATTTTTACAAGGTCGGTATCTCGTATGATGCCCTTAGTGTTACAGGCGTCCATAGGCTGCGGTAACTGCTTTCCATCAAGCGGGTCGTATGCTTGTTGGTTACCTTAGTGATATAAAAGGAAACAAAAAATGTTTTATAGACCCAAGTAGTCTACAAATTATTTTCACAAAATAGTAACTTTTGTTAATTTTGTAGAGAAGTAGTAATTTTCTGTATTTAACTGGCTCTCGTATATAGTTTACTTCACAATTATTGTTTTATTATTAAACTAGCGTGCACCCGTGGCTTCGCCCGCGTTTACAAAAAGTTCTTTTCATTTTTCGGGTTAACATATAGCCTTTGACACTCACAAATAACGTGGCTTTCTATTGGTAAAAGAATTTTCAAAATCGGTTCAGTGGATCCAGAGATTCCCCCAACAACCTCACAAACCCACAAACTTTACTTCTTTATAACATTAGTGTAGAAGTATAGATTTGTCAGTTTTCTTAGTTATGTCTCAGGACAAGAAGAAACAAGTAGGTATACTATATATATATATAGATCCATATACCTTATTAACTAGAAAAAAGGTGACGATCAAACAGTTTTTTATCAGAATAGTAAAGTTCTATCAAAATCCGTCTGTAGATTCAGGACAGACAGGCCTATAGACAGATACACGAAACACACGGTAAATTTATATCACCCATGTTTGTGCCGGTGGTTAAAAACACCTTTTTCCAAATTTTGATTTACGAATACTTACCTAATCCCTACTTACTAATATTATAAATGTGAATGTGAGATTGTTTGTTACGCTTTCACGCCAAAATTATTCAACTGATCATCATGAAACTTAGTACACATATTCGCAAAGGTTATTTAGGAAGGACATAGGTTACTACTACGGGCGAAGTCGCTGGTGGAAGCTTACTGATATCATAAATGCGAAAGTATGGATGGATGAATGTTTCTTACTCAATCACGCCTGAAGAGTTTAACGGATCTGGATGAAATTTGGCACCGAGATAGGTAATAATCTGGAATAGCACTTAAAATACTTTTAATCCCGGAAATGTATGGTTCCCGTGGGATAGATTTCTTTTTTAGGTTTCATACAACAAGCAATTGAATATACTTACATGATTTTAGCATAGTGGTAGTTTAGGGGCCAGAGAATGACTTAGCCTGCCTTATCCTGGAAAAACGTACCTACGGTTACCGTGGGATAGGTTTGTTTGTTTTACAAAGCAAGAGATCAAATCGACATGATTTTTGCATAGTGGTAGTTTAGGGGTTAGATAATGCCTTCAGCTACTCATTATCATGAAAAAAATGCGCGATTTCTATGGGATAGCATAACAAATTGTATCTTACAAGAACCGTGAATAAGGTTTGTTAAACTGAAATAGAGTTTTAGCGGATTTTCCCCAAGAAGGCTTGACCAATTTACGAAAAAAATCTCTAAAAAGATAAAACGACTCGAAGAAGCAAATTGACAAAAAAATTTACATTTGATTTCATTAATAAATTATTATCAATTCATATTTTTGGCAAAATAACATTCTTAGTTTGTTTAATTTTCGATCATATTTCGATATAATCTCGCTTATAATAGACTTTGAAGTTTCATATTGAGACACGAGAACACCAAATTAGACATTTGTGAGATCGAGATTGTGGATCGGAACTGAATTTTGACTACATTTTAATTACGAGAATTGCCCCTTTGATATAGATCTGTGCACGTAACTCTAATTATACTTATAACAGTACAGTAGCTCGATGTATGACACGTGAGATATGTAATAGAATGCGCCAAAATTTTAAGATTTACAACTGATCAATATACTCAATAATATAATCCGGTTCATTTCAAGTTACCATGTTTGTTTTCCGCAATCGAGATCGTTAAATTTATTATGTAGAACGCCAACTTTCGCATTTCACGAATCAGAATTAATTGTGTGTTTATATTCCAAGTCGCTTATATATTCGGAGGCATGTGAAAGCAGTTATTTAAACTCGTTTACCGCACAATCCACCTGCTATATAATCCGCGCTGTTTCGCAACTGGTCTGGTATCTATGTCAGTGAGTGTGAACGAGACAGAGATGGTGGTGAAGCACGAGTGCGAGGGAGGCCAGCAGCTAGGACCGGATTCTGCGAGAGGACGGAGGGGCACGCTTCATACCTACACTCCGTTATCTGTTCGCGAATATATAGTTGCGCAACGTACAGCGGCGAAAATAAGTTTATACTCAATGCTTGCGATTTCCATTGATATATTTGTTTAAAACTTTAATAAACTAATTGTTAATAATCGATTTTCGAATTAAACTCTAATCGCTCTGTCTATTTACTTATACTAACGTAAAAATTGCTCTAAATCTCTTTGTAAATGGTGTCAAAATAAATTATGAAATTACGTGTTGAACCTACTGTAAGCGGCGGAAGACATTTATAAAGTTGAGCCCTTTGGGCGCTGGTTAGTGAAAGAAAATGCGCGATTTAACCTTGATTCGTGCCAAGACATCTGTTTCATACGGTTTTTATAGAGTTGTTTAGCCTTCAGTCAGAGTGAGTTTTCGAAGTCTTTCGAAAACATTGCTAAGTACTTAGTAGCTAGGTAGGTACGATTACATCCACAAACAAAGTATTACCACGTTATAACGAAACTTACTAAATTTATCTGCCTCACTCAATATTCACTTATAGGTATCTATTACTTACCAGGATACTCTACTTTTTAATAAGTACCTACATACTCTAGTTTTTAGACCTCTATATTACAGTACCTATCTATGTTAGGTAATAGACCTTAGTAAAAATGTTTGTTTGTAAGTTCTTCAATGTAATAACAATAGGTGATACAATTCTTAAAAATAAAGAGTAGGTAGGTACTTAATACATAGGCGGACTTATCCTTAATAGAGATCCCTATCTACCACTCAACCTTACCTAATAACCTAATGTTTTTATTTAGGGTTGTACTCGTAGGTGGTGGTGGACTGTCGAGGCTCACCATTGCTTTAGAGCCAAGGCCAACCTTACCTGCATGCACATTGCTTATTTGCAAACGAGACCCTAGCGAAGGAGAGGTAGAGAAGGTAGGTAGTACTCTTTACATTGTAAGCATCTATAAGTTACAAGAACCGCTTTACACCAGGAAGGCTATGTGCTTATTTGCCCGTGTTGATATTTAAGTAGGTAGGTACTTATCTAAGTAATTTCTTTTCAAAATATTAGGTATTATGGTACACAGACGACGATTGGCCACTTTGACTCCGAGGTCGCGGGTTCGATCCCCGCACAAGACAAATATTTGGGTGCATGACATGTCTCTTTGTCTTGGTCTGGGTGTTTTCTATGTATTAGGTATATGTATGTAGGTATACCTATACAAAAAATATAAGTACTTATTTAAGTATAATATCAGTTATCTAGTAGGTACCCATAGTACAAGCTTTACTTAGTTTGGGACTAGATGGCAGTGTGTAATTTGTCCAGGAATATTTATTTATTTCATGTATTGCATAGCTAGTCATTTGTTTTAGACCTTATTGGTAACTTACCTACCTAAACCTACCTGAAACGCTTCCTAGATATTATTACTAAGTAGTTCGATATAAAAACAATCTGTAAAATAAACCTTGCTGCAACAAGGCGTGTTGGCACTGTTGGCATGTAAGTAGGTAGGCATGTGTTATCAATGATCCGTTATTCGTGAAACCGCGTTGTCCACGTTGGCGACAGTGGGCGATTACGAAAGGCGCGGAATAGAAGCCGGTGGATTCGCGCTCCATTGCCGCGGCCGCGCCGCGCGCCGTCGATATGGCGGCCACGCACGTCCACCGTGTCAATGGCCTCCACGCTGCGCTTGCGCAACTCCACGCGCGAATCTCAACAGCAAAACAAAGTCTTCGGTGCGTCTGTGTGCGACGTAGACGGCCCTGTAGGATAGTATATATATACACAGTAGTTCAGGTTCACTCAAACTGTTGTTGAAATCTGCTCTTATTGGGGAGTTTTTAACTCGGTCTTAGGCATTTGTAAATTGTGACTACAGACCAGGGGCTCTATCTTCGAAGCTGAAGTCGATTACCATCGAATATTTTGATTTGAGAAATAGGTATTATTATTACGTTACGTTTAAGTTATTTCCAAATAGCTTCTGCTTAGTCGGTAGAGTTCCATCGTTTCTAAGCTAAGCTAAATCCAAGTGGCATAAATCTAAGTTGAAGTATGATTTTCGCTATCAAAAAAATCCGAAGATTTTTTTGATAGCCGAAATTTTCAAATTTCGGCTATTTTCGGCTATTTCCGAAATTTTCAAATTTCGGCTATCAAAAAAACCCAGCCGAGAAAGCTGAAGGCCCCAGATGGCCGCAAATTAGAAATTCTCTACATTAAATGCATGCCAATTTACGGACTATTTTTAACATGGCTAGGGTATGACCTGCCTTATTATGGTGAGAAGTTGTCTTAGCCTATAGACGCTTGCGACACCAGAGGCATCACTCATATAAGCATGGTAACAAATACATACATATCTATAGGTATGGATGCTGTAATGTAATTGTATTGCTCCCTTGTTTTGCGAACTTGGCTGAGACACTCTGTGTGTCTCTAAATACTTATTGCCAATTATGTCAATATAATCTCCGTCTAGTTCCTGTTTTATTTATTATTGTTTGTGTTCATAATCTTATCTAGTCTGTAGTTACATATGTATCAATGTTACCTAAGTTTCCGAATTCCGCGAAGTTCCAATTTTGCTATATTTGGACTGCGAAACGATATATTGGAAAAAGTTTCTGTAAATAGTGTGAGTAAGAAAATTTGCAACGTAATTTTAATATAAATTTTCCTCCACGGTAACATACATAGATTACTTCTAGGATCTAGGAGCAACTATCGAGAATTAGATGATTAAACGACTCTTGGAATTGATTGTAAGTAGATATGGATTATTGGATTAGACACTTTGGTAATAAATTATTCTAACCGTTTTTGATATCATAATAGCCAATCTTGTTTGGATTATCAATTTTATTGTTGTCTTTCACCCAAAGAGCAGTTCTAATTTTACATCTATACTTCCTAATGTATATTTTTTGCTTAGAAAATCGAAATCTGTATTTCAGAGGGCCTTCCGTGTGTGTGGCGCTACGTGGTCTGCCTAGCATTGAATTTCGAAAAATAGCACATACGTTTAAATTATTGCCAAACATCTTTAGCTTAGTCAGTAGAGCTCGTTCTTACCAGCTAAGCTTAACACAAGTAGCATAAATCTAAGTTGAAGTTTGATTTTCGCAATTAAAAATACGATGGTAATCGGCTTCAGCGTAGAGCCCCTTCAGCGTGGAGATTTAACTAACGGGATCGACTAGAGTTCCAGAATTCTAGTCGATCTCCGTAAGTTATCAAAAAAGAAAATCGGATTATTCCCATACTTAAACTTCTCAGTTTCTCAGAGAATGAGTGACGGAAAATATGACCGTAGTAGGTATCATTGATAAGTGGTTGTGTGAGAAATGAGCTACTGTCGACATATTTAGGATGCCCTACGAAACCACCTACTCACAACATTGAAATTGTTTGTTACGTTTCTGCGCTAGTTCAGTTGCATCAGTGTGTGCACGTTACGTTAGTATGGGTGAAGGGCTCCTACTTTGGAAGCGGTCGACCGGCAATGCTGATTAATTTAATGTTAAACGGCTGCTACGAATTTTCCTCAATTAAAATGTTGAAGGATTTTGTGCGTTTCGGCCAGTTACGAAAACTGAATTATTAAGATATCATACAGCGCTGCAGGCAAAGTTGCCTCTAATTATATTGACAAAGTTACACCGGCCTACGAGTACCTATAGCATTTTCGAAGAATAATTCGTGTAATTATATTGACACTAGATTCATTGTGCAACTTCGCATGCGCGCCTGCAACCCAATGCTGGATCTTCCCCAATGCTCTCCACCAAATACGATCCTCTGCCTTGCGCATCCAGCCGCTTCCAGCCGCTTTCTTATGGTCATTGGACCATCTAGAAGGAGGGCGTCCAACGCTTCGTCGTCCTGAGCGCGGCATACATCCTAATACCTTCCTCCCCCATCTGTTATCACTTACTCGACAGCGTGAACATATTACGTCTTAATCCAGCTTATAAACTATATCTATCTATATATGTATGTCAAATTCCACTCAGATCCATACAGCAGTAATTGATAACAACGATCTAAACATTGAAATCTACGATAATAGGATACAGCTATAGCTACCGCTCCTTCAGCAGGAAATATCCTGGAGGATTATGGTTTTTCTGCGAAGTAGTGAGGCGATTAAAACCTTTCGAGGAGATAATAGACTAGAATTGAAGCGACAAGGCGCGAGCAATCTTATCTTGCAAACATTTATCCCCTACGGAACTGCTTCACATTAGGCAGCAGAATGTTTGTTGCTATCTGAGTGGTATAAAAAAAGACACAGATTTTAATCGAGACACGAAACAGTTGAGTCAGTAGCACCTATCTAAATAGGTCAAGATAATATGTCATATAATTGTTATCTCTTACAATCGATACAAATAAAAAGTTTAGACAGGGCAGGAAAATCCTAAGTACAAATGAAAGCGTAATAAAATTAGGATCGAAGTTAATTAAACAAAAATATAAATTTATATGAATATAAAACACAATGAGACTACTCAAGAGGACTTGGCAAATGTTAATAACTAGGGTACACTAAAATAATTTATTTCCACAGAATTACGTATTAAATGTCTTGCATTTCAAATTTTATAGTAGTTTTGCCGATTCTTTTAGTAAAATTATATATAATAGATCATTTGTACATAATAGCGATAATTTTAACTATACAGTAATTATACAGTAGATGGTATTACAGCAAATGAAATGTAATGTCTTTATTAGCAGTAACACGGTGGATCGAAACAGATAATAAAGTATATCCAAAAACATATACAGGACAAGCGTCACACCAATACTTGGCATGCAAATAAAATTAATAGGTAATTATTTATTACTGCATATTTATATTAGATAGGCAGATCAAATATACTATATTTACTTTAATTTAACGTTGAGTACCTAGTGTTCTAGAGTAAATTTGGGGATGTACTCTTAGTCACTGTATTCAGTAGCATATTATAATCACAGATATAACGAGTAGGTCACCGTTGGTCACAGTGTCATGTCATAACAAACATGTCAAAAGATGTACCGTTAAACACAGGCTCCGTTGATAGTGATCTAACGTCGTATTCAGTCCAGAATGCTCTACTACATACCAGTCGGCCGGCATTGGCACGCCAAACACCTACTTACAGCCTTGACTAAATATTTTGACTTGAAGACAAACTGTGACAATATAAAATACCTAAAATGGCCGCTTGCATCATGTAGTTGAGCTGAATAAAGTTGTGCCCTAATATAGAAACGATGTTTGTTGACAATAAAATTGTATGTAGATAACTTAGTTTTTTTATTTGGATTATTCCTTTCAGAGGATAAAACCTTCAAATAGGCTAAATTTATTACAAAATACCAGTATTAGGCGTACGGGGTACTTCTAGAAAGGCGTATAGGGGTTTTCACAGAGTCGACAACGCGTGAGTGATGCTGCTTGTGTCAAGAGCGTCCAAAGGCTGCGATAACTGACTTTCGTACAACATTTACTTAATACTAATTTCTTTGTGACCGAAATTTAACAAAGAAATTATTAGTTTTTTTTTAAAGAAATTATTGTTGCTTCGATTGAGGGGAGAACTACGAGTATATCCCAACAGTGAGAAGAATATGGATTAATTCAGCAGAACATTATTATCCTATCATACAGAAATACAATTAACTGTAACGATTGATTTTTCAAGTTTGAAAAGGTGAAAATAAAACTATCACTTACATTAACTAATGTAAAAAGATAATTCGAAAATATGTTTTATTATTATGGGATTACGGATTCGATGGATTCGATAGCCATAGCGGTAGTTATGTCTTTATGCTACGAGTGCTACGCGCGGCTACGATGACGGGCAAGCGCAACGTAGAGAACATAGTATATTATAGCGCAGACGAGCAGTGCCTCAACTTCATTGTCAAATCGTGCATCGATTTAGGACAACGAAATTGAGGCATCAGACTCATGCACATAGTCGATACCCGTTATTATGATTCTAAGCATTTTGTAGTATTGCGGCGCGATTACTTAGCTCACACAATTACAGCAATGTCAATTTATTAGAAGTGTGTACATACATCAAACATATTTTAAAAAGTGACCTCCGCCTCCTAGAGGGTAAAGGAGGGTCAAAATGCCGCACTCCCTGCGTTTAAAACAAAATTCTAAGTGGTAGATTGATACTTGGGTTTCTGCATTCGTTCGGCATCAGTTAAATTATATGTACTATCTGTGGTTAAATCGATGACGTACCGTTTATCTTTTTTTCCAAATGGGTTCTTTAGCCAAATGTGACATAATATGTAAAATACTTCAGATTCTATTATATTCTAACTTTCGATAGCAAAATCATTACATTAATACGTGATGCAAAAACTTTGGACCCCTTTTTACGAAAATTGCGCGGACGGAGGAGTAAGAAATTTAGCACAATTATAATCTATAAAGAGAAGAAGTGCAGAATGCTAATATATATATTTTTTAATTCTGCATAAATAATAGATTAAATCAATAAAAAAAAAAGACATTACACACACTACCATGTGTATTGTTAAAGTCATGTCATGTCAGTATGGTCGAATTTCAATCAATGGGCGACCACTAGTTCAAATAAACCGTTGAGTGTGAGTGGGTCCATTACGTTTATATAATGTTGGTGTACTGGTCGATATATCTATCCTATAGCAAACGATGCAGACCGACCAGCGAGTAATACATACATCAGCTGGAATATGGGTCAGCGGCGGAATTTGCATGTGCCCACACTCTCGTCAACACATGAGCAACACAACAACATGCTTGTTGAATTCTATTCACATATATTGCGGATGTTATTGGTTTTCAATTGATGCTTGTGTGTTGCTCATATGGTTTTTCCAGCGAGCGAGTTGTATCAAGTTGCTTCATTATTATCCGAGTGCAGGAGGATAATGATTGTATTCGAGGATTTATAACTGTCCTTGTACCCTTATAGCAACTAAACGACTGCATTGATTGTATGATTGTGGCAACTACAGGGTAAGCGAAAAAAATAGATACAGCTGGGTATTATCTTTTAATTAGTTGAATTGTTACATTAACATTTATTAATAAAAGAAAAATAGAACTATCTTGCGACTAATTATTGACACCTCAATTTAAGGAAAATCTATCTTGGGACTGAATGATTTTACCTGGATCTTGAATTTTTTGAGTATTTACAGTTGGGTGAAGGATTTTTAAACTCGCTCGGATATGTCATAAGACCGAAGCTCCGTATTATATTACCGGTAATTTTAGCAATATCGGATGGTAACATTTTAAAAAAATCTCTACAAAAAACAATCATCATCATTGTTCTACATTTTTATTATATGTATGAGATTTTGTGCATCTTGTTCATTTGTATTTATTGCAAGCTGCATTCGAGAACGTCTCTTCCCAAATATTTACTTAAGTCCGCCTTTGTACCTTTGTATAATTTTAATATATAAATGATACCGTAAATAGATGAAACCCATTATAATGCATATCATACATACGCGTATATTAATACAACATTTATAATTTAACCTCGACGCTATCACATCACAAGGCAACCAAGATAGGGGTAGACCAATGATTCTAGAATACATCAAGGTTATACTTGAGAAATAACTACAAATAAATGATTGTCAGTATGCAAATAAATATAAAGTTGTTTTAATATAATTTAATATTTTCGAAGCTTGAACCGCACCTCATTAGTCGTTTCCTCGTACGTCACCTTCGCCTTTCAAATCATGAGAAGTTGGTGTGCATGCGAATCGGAAGTGTTTGGTACTTTGGATGAGGTCGCGATGACGGGCGGTATGGCGGTGGGGCGGGCGGCGCGGCGCGGCGCTACAGCGCGACACGTGTAAAACTTGCGCAACACAACCTTGCGCTCGCGAATAATATGGAACACCATTCTGATACCAGAAAAACAACCAAAACGTTTAGTTAATAATCTCTAATGATTGACATCCGACAAGCCATTACCTACATAGTATGTTTACTAAATCCAAGTCACATGTTTTCAATTTGGGATTCTGTTGCGTTTAATTATTCACAGGTCAGGTAAATACATTCCCCATTTTAATATATTTCCAGAACAGTTTTACAATTTTTGTTTCTGTCGGAATGGTAATTGGAAAATAAAAAATATTTCTTCACTGTATCTAAGTTTATTTAACAGAAATTATTTAGATTAGAGGCTTCCAAATCGTTTTTGTCTTGAAGACCCCTTAGGTATATGCCTATTCTCTGATTTCTGTAGAGCCCTGTGCCCTACTTACGACGGTGAAAAAGAAAAACAAATAAAACGATTATTTTAATTCAAATTGATTTTATATACAATTCAATAGTGAATCAATAACTCTATCGAACTGTATATAAAACTCAATTTCAGTTAAAAATAATCTTCATTTGTTTTTCCATCGCGATTATGTGTTACAGAAATTGACCATTGGTCGATATAGACCACTTTGAAAATTAATAACTTAGATGAAATGAAAGAATTGATAATTTATGGGGATTGAAAAATTATCTAAATTTGCCACTCTCAGGGAAAAATCAGTAATATGCACTAAGAAAAGTTCAGTTATATTTTCTTCACTTTAATAAGAGTTAAGTAGCACGGTAAGTATCGAAAACTTGTAAAATTAATTCAACATTAAAATCATGCGATTGACTTTTCGTAACCATTGAAATTTATGTTTATTTTAATGCTTTACAATAATCACGGTGGCAACAGCGAATCAAAGGGCCTCGCTGATGACAGCGGAAGGTCTCGACCTTCGAGCTGCCTGCGTTAACATTGACAACGGCCCTTATGCAAATCGTCTTTGCGCGTGCTTGCTTCCACTACCGGTACACAGGCACAAGGGCTCTGTAATTATCGTAAACGTACTGCACACGAGTAGATACTTATTCTTCAATGGACCTTCGACATGTACGCTGTATATGCCGTGTATAGGTCGTATGCTGTATAGGTCGTGACTATCAGCTGTATAAATATGGTTTCCTGGTGAGACGATCGAAATCGAAAACAGTTGCCATTCTGGATATTATGTTTATTTAATTGCGTTACTAGTTACAGATAAGGAACACATTAAGCTTCTGTTCTTTGTATTCGTAGAAATGGGTTGCGCTTACAGCTACTAACTTACTAAGGTGGCATACGAGCATATAGTCCTCCTGAAGGAAAGTGAAGACTGCAACACGAGGGGCAACACACGCGCGTTGCTGACCCTGTAAAAATCTCTTTACATCCTTTTTGAAGAACCCCATGCTGTAGGCTCCTGGGAAAACCTCGATACAGCTTGATAGTATGTTGGAGAAAACTTCTCTTGAACCGCACATATGTGACAACTTCGCCTCTAATGTGTGAGGATGAACAAACTGAAACTTAAACAACGCTTCAAATGATTTATATTTTGCTGCGTTCTTCTGTAAGATGGATGGTACAGCACCGGCCGTTAGTCACGAGCTGAGATATTGCGATTATTTTGCACTTAATTTCAATTTTTTTTTGTGTTCAATTAATTAAATTTATTAATATCTATTTATCTACCATGTTTCATCAAAATCGGAGCACTGATTCAAGAGTTACAATAATATTTCACCTACACTTCACAGATTACCACCTCCATATCACGCGGGCCGTATGCTTGTCTCCCGCCCGATGTAGTATAAAAAAATATTTTTTTTTGGCCTAACTCGCTTTGAAGGTTATTCTCACTTAAGGGCTACTCCGTCTAAATAATTCAATGATTCATTTGATAAAGGTACCTCGTGTAGGTGGTTTGGTTTTAAAGATGTCGCTGAGCCACTTACGCCTATCTCTATGTATGTACTATTATAAGTTCATTTGCTGAGGTAACCTCAGAGACAATTGAAATGTTAATGGGACGGGGGCCCACCACACATTCCCACCACTGTGTCTACTGTGTAGCCAGGATTAACAGCGGCGACCACCAAAAAAAAAAGGAATGAACAATGAAGTCCATTGCAGTTCAAATGTTAAATGAATTATACAAATTTTACAAAAGTGGAAACTAAACGTAAGGGAGATGGTTATGAAACAATCGCAGTAGTCTGATAGTGTTTACCAGTAGAACTATCTAGTTAGATGTTGTAAATAGTTGCTAACTCGGCCTTTGCACATTTGAATAGGGCTCCATCATCCGCCTGACCTCGGCAAATTGTCGATGACGCTATTGGGAGCGATGGACAGCGGGCAAGTGCTCTTGCGAAACTATAAAAACTGTTTACTGATTGTTATTGACTCTTAAAATAGAATACAATCATCTTTCTTGCAAAAAAACCGTGCACCAAACAGTCTCGTATTGAATACTTAACGTGTCCCATCGATTTGGTGATATTTTGGTTCTTTAAATAATTTATTAATTTGCGTGGAAAATCGAAAACTGTCCACGAGGACATTAATATGACGTCATATTAACTTTTAACTTAATATGACGAAATATTAAGTATATATGTACTACGTTCGTAGTTTTTATTTAGAGAAATTTTTCTTTAATGTGTTTTTTGCGAAATATTTCGTTTGTAAAATTATTTCAGTAAAGTATATTTAATGAATTATACAAATCAGGATTTACCCCGATTTAGTAGCATTTTATTTTTGTTAGGTGGTCCTCGTAAATAATGATCAGGGATACATCCTCGCAGATACGTTTTACTAAGAAAACAGCTTCATACTTCAGTGCCACAGGGCAACGTCTGTTGTAGCACAGAATAATAGTAGTCTAGGGACTTGTTTTCATTGCACAGACAATGGCAATACTTCCAATATAAGATGGTCCTACATAGCAAAGATACGTAGTTAGTAATTATAGTACTGCGGGGGATATATTTATGCTGGAGTTCTAAATCTAAAGAAAAACTAAACATTGTTTAGTTTTTCTTTAGATATTTTCTGCATCAAGATCAGCCTTCAGCTTTATTTGCAGCTTTATCGTATGTGCATATTAAAATACTTTTAGTCTCTATTCTAGTCTAGTTTCTTTACCGTACTCTTTTACTCGTCAATCATTGAAAAAGAAATATGTAAAGTTTTCAAAGTATTTGTTCTTTCAATTTTAAAAACTTCAACATCGAGTTGAGCTTTGTAAAAAGCTCAACATCGAATTGAGCTTTTTAAAATTGGGGCATTGGCTTGGTATGTTCTTCAGAGAGTTTACCGTGTCCTGCGCAATTCATTTTGGTACTTGCTTATTTCCAGTGCAGGTACTAACAATAACAGCAAAGTTAATATAAATGATCTATTATTAATAAAGAGAGATGTTTGCTGATGATGCTGTCGATGTTTATGTATTTCAGTTCGTCTGTGCCCACCAATGCGGAAAACAATAGATAATTATTGATTATAATATGACATTCATTCCATGTGATTTTATTCCTGGAACGTTTTTCCTAAATTCCGAAGTTTATTACAATTCTAGAGATTTCAAAACATATTCCAATATATTTTTGGCTGAACCATGAGCGCAAATTAATACAGCAAAGCTACCGGCACACCGCACAGCAGATGGTTCAAGGCGAGCCCTGCAAAGGGCCGCGTCAGCGTCACGCGGCGCCATTGACCCACTTACTCATACATATACCTAAGCGACGCGCGGCGTGTGCGCACCTAGTACAATCGCCGCTGAAAACTTTTCGCGCTGGCACATGTCACGTACACACGTTAATCTGCTGAAATCTGTTGAAATTCCTGTTGTCTGAAATTTTATTGTTGAAAAAGGCAGAATGAACATAAGGGACTTTTAGCAAATACAGCACCTGTATTCTATACATATGGGTTTAGCTAAATAAATTTCTCTGGGTATAGGTACATAACTTTTATAAAAGCTTCGCTTCACACGGCCAGAAAATTAGTAAAAATTTGTTGCAACCAGCATGAGCTTACGTGTGGAATGAACAGTCGAAATTTCTCCACGGGCTATAGTTTGTGATTCTTCAAAAAGGTACACTTACAGTGTTCACAATATACTCTACATTTGGGCATCAACCCGTAATCATTCCAATGTTGGGATACGGGTCTCCCCTTAATCGAAGGGGTTTAGAGCTTACTCCATTACGCTTAATTGCCAGTTCGCGGAGGTCAGTGTTTTCAAGGCCACGGACTTGGCTTAACCAACCACTGTAATCTTGTAACACGAGCCGGGACCGAAAGCTTAACGTAACCTTTCGTAAGATGAATAAATCCATCCATAGACAGGCTACGGTCGACGTTGCTTAACTTGCGTCTTCGATTAGACTGACATGCGCAACGACGCCATCTAGGTTCTCATTTATTATCTTTATAAGAGCACCTATACGAAAAAAATAAAAATCAGACGTTAATGCTTTTAAAAAAAAACTATCAAGTAAGCACCTAATTCTACAGTTATGACATTAATGTATTACTTGGCTAAGTATACATTTACAATTTTTCGGCGGAAGGGAGTCGTATGTTAAAATATTTAAGATAGTAATGAGGATTACAGTAACGCTTGAGTACGCGAGTGTGCTATGTTTCAGGGCTCGCTGGTCGTTCGCTACAGTTGTTTGTGGCGCACATCTCAAGGCAAGGAGCGAGGTGCCCTCCGCCGCGCGCCGCAAATAATTCTGCTATTGTGAAACACCAAGCGTTATCACCGCCGGAACCTTGGTTAGATCACACGAATTACGGTCAAGTTGACGATTCCACGATTATAACTCTATATGATAATAAAAATTCCGTTGCTTATTTTCAATATCAGCTTATTCGTGGTTTTGTTCTATCTGACCATCGACCTGATAAATCTGATTTATCAAAGAATTACTTGAAAAATACTGAGGCGTTTTGCTTTAAATCACTGTATCACACAGGTGAAAACATGTACAGTGTCAATTCGTTGCCTTCATATATATTCTTGCTATATGAGAAATATAAATTGGACTGGTCCGCAGGCTAAAGGTCGCGCAGCGAGCGATGCAGAGCTCGGGGTTTCTTTGAGGGATCGAATTCGGAACGAAGAAATTCGACGGAGAACCAAAGTTGTCGACATAGCCTTCAGAGTTCGCAAGCTGAAGCGGCAATGGGCCGATCACATCTGCCGAGTAAGTGATGGCAGATGGTATTAGAGTGGAGGCCGCATGAAGCGGTGGAAGCCCTCCTTCTAGATGATCCAATGACCTTAAGAAAGCGGCTAGATTCGGAAGGCGTAGGATCGTATTTGGTGGAAAGCATTGGGGGAACGCTTATATCTAGCAGTAGTGAGTAGATACAGGCTGATATTCACTGGAAGATTTATGACGTATATCTACCAGTGAATTTCAGGATATATATACGCAGGCTGATAGATATATGACGTAACGTACTTTACTATAGCTGCTTATTCACTAGTCCCAACATCAAATACGCTGTATCAAAGAATTATTATTCGGCTGTAGGCTGTAAGGAAAGTCCAAACCAGCATACTACCGGCATTATGCAAAGAGGGTGCCTTACTATCAACACAAAGTTGATTCATATTGTTATTCTCGCTGCCGTCGTAGCAGCTTAAAAGTTACTGTAACCTTTAATTGAAAGGTATTACTAGGTAGAGACCTATTAATTATTTTAATTAAAGGTTCCACCATACCACATAAAATAAATAAATATTTAAAATATAAATATTTCTGGACAATTTACACAGCGCCATCTAGTCCCAAATTAAGCTCAAAGCTTGTGTTATGGGTACTAGACAACTGATAAATGTACTTAAATACCTTTTTTTGTAAATACATACTTATAATACATAGAAAACACCCAGACCAAGACAAATAGACATGTTCATGCACACAAATATTTGTCTTGTGCGGGAATCGAACCCGCGACCTCGGAGTCAAAGTGGCTATTGCTAACCATTCGACCACCGAGCTCGTCATAAAAGTATCAATATGATCTGCTCTATTTCTCTTTCAACAGTAAGTAAATGAAAAATATACTCACCACGATATTTAGAGCCAAAATCAATCTCACCTGCACGTGGTGCAGTCTGCCGACTAGCGAAAGAGGGTCTTGCAAAAGAGACGTAGGATACGTATTTGTAAGCTGTCCGACTAGGGAAGTGCCTCCACCTCACAGAATACCACAGTCGAATAACAATTCTCTTGAGAGTTGTTGTGTTCCTGCGAGTAAGTGAGGTCACCAGAAAGGAAGAAAGAAAGCGTTAATATGGCTACGGTAACCGCTTCACATCAAGCAGGCCTTATGCTTGCCTGCCACCCGACCTAGTATAAAAAAAACTTTAACACTGATATATCGTCAAATAGCTTGATGTGTAGCTGTGACCCTTTTGATGCTTTATTGTGTTACAATTGATTTAAGATCACTGATATAACACCAAGAAGGTGACAAAACACACATACGAGTATACCCAATGAGTATAGCACTAATATGTATCCGAGTAGTACAATGTCAAAGTCAAAGTCAAAAAAATTTTATTCTGTGGGCGGGCACTTAGACACGTCTTTTACAATTAGGTATTTTTTATCTACCAGCATTACGGAATGACCATTGACGAGAAGAAATGCTGAAAGAAACTCTGTCAATATAGGTCTTTTTTAAATCGCCATACAATATGATTATTATACATAATATAATATTATCATAATGCAAACAAAAAGAAATGGTATTCAACCAAAATAAGAGAAAAAAATATTTTATTATTATTAAACCTGTTAAAGTGCTAAAGGTCGGACCATTTTCGCGTTATATCTATGTTACAAATACATATAATTATACGAGTGTTTATGTCACTAAAATAAAGCTATATTTTCCGTCGTTTTGCTAGTTGGGTCTAGTTTTAAAGTCTTGTTTTAATGAGTCTTGCAATATGTCAGCCTAGCTCAAAAATTAGGACTTAAAGACTCGCGTTCTTTCTAACTCTAGTTAAAAAAGCTGAGTTTACGAGTAAGCAAAACAATACGTAGTACTTAATACACCTTCAGAATATTAGATACGAAAAATATTATTTTCAGCGCTTAGCGCTATCTGTTTTGCATTGTAACGTATTGATTTAACTCTGAAGGTGAAAGATATTATTCATGTCGGAAACCTATTTATTTATGAAAAAAGGCAGTAATAGGAAATCTACAATCGACGGATGCCACCTTAATTATTGTGATTTATATGCAGTAAGTATATTCTTTGCTTGTATGTTAAAGATCGAGTCATATATCTATACATTTCACACAAAAAAATTGTGACTGGTTGATGTATTTATATATGCCTATCATCATCATCATCAGGTCCATTTTATTCTCCAATACCTACAGGAGCATAACCCTCTCTCGTCCGTCCCAGACGGAAGGAGGATTTGGTCTACTCTCCCCACGCTGGCCAAACTATATGCCTATATAGGAGACAAAAGGAGCCTTTATAATAATAACTTTAAAAAAAAATACTTCAGAACTTTTATCTTTCTGACTGTCTGTATGTTTAAATGGACGTCACGTAAAAATAGTGCGATTTTCGTAGTTGTTTTGCTGATGGTCTATCATATAATATTCTTGTCGGTGGAGCGAGATTGCTTTTATATACAACCATCAGAAAGTACGAATCTTTCATATGAACAAAAACTTTATTAACTACAAAAATGTATTGTCAGTAAGTAACAGTGTAAATTATCATTCATCATATTATTATATTAATCTCATGCTATTTTTGTGTATTACATTACAATGTTACACAATAGAACTTAGCAATGAGTTGTCTGCTGCGTAACATAATCCGTGTTTTTGAACTGTAAATGTAATTCGTATCAGGCAGACAACAGATGTGTTATTCATCAACCCGTAAGGGTATTTTCTATACTTTATCTTTCAAGAGGCATGCCAGTGATAAGTGCGCCGATGGTGGCGTCAATGCACTCTGCTGCATGCCCCTAGGTCAGTTCCCTGTGACTCAGTCACTAATGCACCGTTACGCACATAAGGCATCGTGATCTTCGCCTTTACTATCCAATAAAAATCGCTTCCTACATTCACAAAGCCACATATCCAATGGCGATTGATGATATTCTTATCACTTCTTATAAAGACTGTATGCAGTAATGTATGCCGAACCATGCGACTATTGCATTAAGTTCAGGTTTCATAGTACAGAGTCCCAAAAGAAATGACTGGCTAGTTGCTGCATCACCGGAACAATTGCGTAGTTACCCAGTGCTCTACTGACTTTACAATATGCATCTGATTCTTTTTTTATTACTTTCGATTTCAATTTTTGTTATACACATTCGAACATAGCATACATATGTTTTTTGAAAACAGTACATTATGTCAAGGGCACACTTTTCTTATTAGGTTATACCATATACTTTTATTGTAGAACTAAATTCTGAATAACCAACAGAATTTGCAATTTCAAACAATATATTGTACTTTTGTATGAAACAATTGTTTTATTTTTACGAACAAAATAAATTGTAAAACAGGAGCTGTCTAATTGACTGACCTACTCATATGTTAACACATATACCAACGGGACCTTTTTTATATCTTGAAGAGGGGCAAACGGGTAAGTAATCACCACCAGACGGTAGAGATCAAAGTCTTCAAAGGGTCGGCGATCTGTCGCCAGTCTTTTCAGTGGAACTCTAAGAAGCTCTTAGTTTTAGGGACTCTGTTTTTGAAGTAATATTGATTCTGGTGATTGATAGCACTTGGCGAAACTTAATTTTGATATCATAAAATCACTGTATCCACTTAATCTATTTTTACCGACCGGGTCGCTTTTACGGCATTACGAAAGTATTAAGCTGGATTTCTCGTTTCTATAAAACATGCAATTACAATGCAATCTACGGCAACTCCGTTTATGAAGGTTGGAGGTTTTAGATTATTAAGGCTCTCCGTTTTTGAATGTAGTAATTATTCGGGAACTTCTTGTTATTAAAGAAAATTGATCCCTCACTTTCTCCGTTCGCAGAAGAAAATAACTTAAAAAGTGGCACTAGAAACATATTTTCATAAAGAAGAGCCAAGCATTTAGTGACCAATGTTAACTACATCTAAGTCCTTCCTACATTTCTTTCGGCCTTCTCGCTACAGATTACTTATTAAGTAGTTACTTACTTCATAAACTAATCCCCGCACTGGAAATAGCTTTTGGAAATTTTTAAATCATTCGCCAATTGGATATGAGGTATATATCCAGGCAGGAAAGTCGAATTTGCTGATAAATTAACTACTTACATTACATTATTATATCAATATCCATACTCCATACAAATTATAGAAAATATGTGAAAGTGTGTCTGTCAATCAGTCTGTTTGTTACTTTTTCACGATTAAACGGTGAAACTGTGGCTTCAACTTCCTTCAGCGGTATTTCCGAACAATTACGACATGGGAGCCCTGAAGAACAGAGTCTATATTTCCCTTAAAAGACTGGCCATAGATCGGCGTCTACTTGGTGTTGCTGATCTCGATGGGCGGTGGTGATTGCTTTCCACTAGGTGATCCACATGCTCGTTTGCCCTCCTCTTATACATATAAAAAAACAAACAAAAAATTTGGCATGGATAGATTTTCGGCGCAACAACCGCCATTAATGCTGGCGAAGTCGGAATGAGAATAGTAAAATTTTAAGAGGATGAATTCATTCACATGTATAAAGTAATGGTTAGCGAGGTTTGCTGTAAAAAACGAAACGACATTCAAATATTTGATCATCCGATATGTGCAGTAGAGTGTTTCCGTAACCGATATTTCTCATTAAGGCAGTTTGTTTGCCATTCGATAAAAAAGTCATGTCCGAGGGTGGCCGGTGGCCGCGGAAGGGTTGCTCGACTATCTCAACCCCTGAGGGCTGAGGAACGGAGGTAAACAAGCAGATGGTGGCGGGTACAATTACATAATCAACAGTTATCGTATTCAAATGAGACCGCATTGATTTCGAGCGCAAAGACCCGGAATATAAATGCAAACGAAATACGAGAAGATATTTGAAATGAATTTATACTATGTTTTATTGTTTATGTAACAGCCATTAAATTTGAGTAGCACTCATCTGCGTCTGTTAAAAGCTACATACTGCTAATAATTTCTCCTGATTAAATTGATTGAGTTCCAAGGCAACCGTAGCTTTACCCCTGGGTATGCAATGGACTTTTTTTATATACAACGTCGGGTGGCAAACAAGCATATGACACGTCTGTTATGAGAATAATAGAGAGAATATAAGAATAATAAAAAAAAAAATCATCACGATGAGACAATCAGAACGCTGGTAATGGAGATCTGAATACCAGCGCGTGCACTAACAATGCCAGATAAAAAATGTGCCAATGTAGCAGTAAAAGCACAAAAAAAGCGATGTAGCCCTACAGTCATCACTGTAAAGTGATAAGACCGCCATTTGTACTTTTATTATATTAATGCCTTTGTAAAATCTTTTATTTGGTGCAATAAAGTAAACATTACCTTTAAGGGATATTGTCGAATCGAAATAGAAAAGTTACAGTTTCAACTAAAACATTTTGATATTGCGATTAGATAGTCACCTTAAAAAATGGAGAATATGCGGCATTATAGCATCGTTTGGTAATTATATGGGGTTGGATGTTAAAATATGGTGGGTGAATGGGCAGATGTAAAAAATAGATGTAAAATAGGCATCGTATCGGTCATGATCTGCAACTGCACGTTGGTTGCAGCTTGCGCGGCCGGCCAATGGAAGCGCGTGTTCGTACGGCATCGTTAATTCACCACTTACTACTCAAGATGCCGTCGAGGAAATGTTGCATAAATAACGCATTCAAATTTGACATTACGAATTACGAAGAAAGGTGTGCACAGTGGGTGCAGTATATATGCATAATTTGAATTTCGAACACGTACGTGTTCGAGAAAGACAGGTCCGAAAATCTCCATACCACACTTCAGACCCACCGTACCCCTGGCCGTGATTTGTGGTTAATTAATAAACCAATCATTATTTATATATTAATTAATGAGAGAATATAGGTAATTCATTGGATTTGACTCGATTTATCGGCAACAGATATTTGAACAGTTTATTGAACAATAAATTTGCAAAGATGTAACATTACCTTACTGGAGCTGGAACCAAATGTTCACAAGTGCAACGCCTATCTATTTGCACCTAACATTATGAAATCTCAGATTACAGAACAAAAGATGAAATGTGATTTTTTAGAATTATGTTATTGATTTTTTTAAATATGTAATCATTTTTAACAAGTCAAAGGTCTGTTTTGCACCTTTTTTGTGGAAAATTATTTTAATTTTAATTACGTAATAATTTTATGTATCATTTCTAAATATAAATTGTTATCATTATAATGTAGTCTAAAATATGTTTCAGTTAAAAAGTTGCTAGTGAGACATCTAAAAATTAGTACATGCTCTTGCCGTGTAGTATTCAAACCTTATATACCGTAAGGTCGGGGTACTTTAACCCTAGGGTGTTACTTTGTCCCAAACTGAAAAAAATTTTGAATTTCCCGCCACGCTTTTGCAGTGCGAGCTATCGAAGTATTTCGCGCTGTTATCGATAGATGGCTTTATAGTTTTGTCGGTAAAGCAGTTCAATGAATGACAGCGAATGCGCGAGTAATGTTATTACCGCCAATAATTGACATCTTTTGACATTCGTGAAACTGTTGTGTGCAAACTTTCTATTGAAACTAAGTTCTCAGGTAAGTGTAAGCTATTTTATATTATTCATCGTAACAGACATATCGTACCTTTAATAAAAGCCAATTTATAAAGAGAGTGTTTTCCTTTTATATAATATAATCGATTTTAACAGGTTACTTCAGCCCATCATAGTGAATCATTACGTTTTCCATACAAAAAAATACATGGGCCATTGAAACCACTTTCAAAATACAACTTTGGCCCAAACTTTGCAAAAAAAAAAATACAATACATAGGTACTTTTCCTGGTTTTACTGGTTTATATGCGTCGTATGTATATAGTACTAGACATACGTTACCATTAGACAGATCTAGAACTATTAAGACGGACATTATCAAACGAATACCAAAAACTAGTATAATTTTGGGACAATGTACCCCGACCTTACCAGTACTTACATAATTGTTACTATAAACATACTCGTTAAAATATCGTTCACAAAACCATAAAATTATGATAAATAGTTGTAAAAAATGTATTTGACTGTTGGATCATTAATTTCTAAGATTGAAGATTTGACTACATTATTCTATTACCTTTTTACATTTAATCTCAAAAAAATCGATTATATTTAAATTTAGAAAGTATGTAATTCCATTTGGCACAATATAAAGTTTACGATTTAAAAAAAAATGTAAAAAAGTTACTTTTTTATAACTTAATGTCCAGGTTGGTCCGTAAGGCGCTGCGGAAACATTTGTGTAGGGTTGCGATTTATTGCGGATGGCGACAGCCGGCATCCTTTTTGCTTTTTTAATTGGCTACAAAACACAACCCATTTACGAAAACGGCCAATGATAACGGGACATTTTATAGTTTTTTTTGGGATTTTAGATAAGTCTTTGTAGATTTGACTACTTTTTACTTTGCACAAACGACTAGCCTGGTGGTCGAATAACTAGCAATGTCCACTTTGACTCCGAGGTCGCGGATACGATCCCCGCACATGATAAACATATGTGTGCATGAAATGTCTGTTTGGCTTGGTCTGGGTAATTTCTATGTATTATATGTATAAAGTATTTAAGTATAATATCAGTTATCTAGTATTCATTGGAAGCTTTTTTGTTACTAGATGGCACTGTGTAATTTGTCTAGGAATATTTTATTTATTTATTATATAAATACACTTTTCATCCATTGGGTGGATGGTCATTGCCTTAACTTTTAAAATCAGTGTATACCTACCTAATTGAGATTGTTAGTTTAGGTTCCTAAGTGAAAACTTTATTATTATCTCAAAATACTTAAAACTTTTTGCTTAAATATTGTTTACGAATTACTATTATTATTAATTAGATAAACTAATACTTAAGGATACGAAAGACCAATGAACGATGATTGTATTAAAACTATTGTAAACTATTCCGAATTTCTACTGCGAATGAAAAGTAATGAGATAATGAGACTAGCGGGACGGGGGCTCACCACACATTCCCACAACTGTGTCTCCTGTGTATCCAGGTTTAACAGCGGCGACCATCAAAAAAGGCAATGAACAATGAAGCCTGTTGCAGTCTCGGGGGTAAGGCTACGGCTGGCTTGGAACTCACAACGAATTTAAACAGAAGAAATTAGTATGAGTAAGAAGCTTTTGGAATTTGACTTCCCCTCTTAGCAATGTGAGAGACAGCAATATGGCAAATAAAAATGAGGCTAGTGGAAACGTCAAGAATCGCTACACTCTTGTGTAGTTCAGTAGATAGTTAGTACACATAATCTTTGGAGGTAGAGCAAGCGGCAGAAAATGCTGACTAAAAAATAATAATTTAATAACACACAACCCATAGGTCAGTAGCTATGCCAACTATCCCTATATCTATAGGGAAAAAGATGTAAACAAGTGACATTTTTCTTAAAGATATGATTTTCATAATATTACACAGGTAGAGATAATCAACAGCGGATTTTACAATTCGAACAAAAAATGCAGAGAGGATTGCATTAGATATATCCACAATAAATCTAATGACACGACAGCGTCTATAAATATAATCGGAACAGGTAGAATTTAGAGCTAATGATTTTGAAAGACTTAGAGAGGCATATGAACCTGGTGCATTGCATAGGAAACTGAGACGTATGGGAAGGCGTGTAGTATTAGTTCAGTTTGGATGGTATTTGTTAAGTTTCTTGTGCAGTTTAGAGGGAGTGGTAAGCTCGCGGGGGCAGGAGAGAGGTCGGCCACTGAAAGGGTTGTGTGGGAACGGAGGGCACCTGCGAGCGCACATGGTGCTCGCCCAGTTTGTTTTTTATACATTCGCGTAGACAGATCAGTATAATGCAGTTTTTTACTCATTTTAGTATGCATATGTTGCAGCAAATAAAGCCATATGTACTCATTCGTACCTGTTTAAATATACTTACTTACATTTTCATTACATTTTTAAACATGATCATGTTGATAAGATGAATCTTATAGCAGTCATACGTAGTAATTATAGTATCAGAATTTTAAGTAATCTCTATAAAAAACAGAGAAAGTCTTTAAAATACACAAATAAATAAATAACCAAAGACGAATTACACACGGTCATTTAGTCACAAGCTAAGCAAGGCTTGTACATGGGTAGTAGATAACTGATATTAAATACATTTTTTTTTGTAAATACTAATACTATAATATACATAGAATATAATGTAGGGCGGAATAGACATTCTAAATAGTCCACGATACGTACTCGTCTTTGTTCAGGTTAACTCATTTTAAAAAAATATGCTGTATGTTTCAGATAGTATTTTAAAAGGAATTGAACAAAATTATCTCAGTAATTTTGATACTATCCAAATTTTAGATCAAATTTGTCTTTTACATGATTAATTAAATTATTTATAAGACAAAAAATATCTTACGTACGAACGGCGGAGAAATGGCGATTGCAGGGCAAACGAGCATGTGGGTCCCTTGATGATGGAAAGCTATCACCACCGCCCATGGAGGTCATTAACACCAAGGGTTCGCCGATCCGTTGCCAACATATACTCCTTCCTTTCTTTCTTTCTGGTCACCACACTCACTCGCAGGAACACAACACCCTTAAAAGAATTTTATTTGGCTGCGGTATTCTGTGAGGTGGAGGTACTTCCCCAGTCGGGCAACTTAAAAAATATGCTACCCTAACTATCTCTCTTTTCGTTAGAGCCTAGTTTGTCAGTGAAGTTGGCTTTGATTCAAAGATGTTGATCAACCACTTACACCCAAACTATATATATACTGTGGTCTAATAATTATTCATAAATCTTTTAATGTTAGTTTAGATTATGCATTAATTTCAGTTAGAGTCAGAACTGAAACAAAGAAAAACTTTCTACTAGTTTCCCTATCGCCAATCGTTACAAATTATTTTCTGAATTATATGTAAAAGCCGAACGAATTACATAACAAAAACATACTTAGGAAACTCCGCCATTAATAGCGAATGCTATTACACTTCAGGCATTTCAATGTGTCGACAATCAAACGTTGATGTTATTATCGAGCATACCACCATGAAACTGTAATTGGTTAATGAAACATACTAGAAATGGGGCGGTTGCGAACTGTCGATTGCAACTGTTTGCCATGACATTATCGTGTCGACGACTAACTCATTATGAATGCTGTGTTTCGCGTTGTACTTCTTGTGACTAGTGTTAAAAGACCCCCAATGCCTTATATATATGCTTTACAAGTGGGTCAAGATACTGAAACGTTGGACTTGAATTATTGAAACATGGTAGCCGTTACCTTAGCGAAGTGCCCCTAATTTCTCGGCACAATTTATTCATTTTGCAACACATCGCCTGTCGGCCTTTTCACCCTCCCTTGTCGGCTCACGCGTTCTCGTCAGTGAATTGTTAATGAGCTTCATTCGTTAAAAGGCCGCCAAATTCACGGAGCCCTGGTTGTTAAGGCGCTAACCAAAACACGGACACGCAACTTACTGATCTCGGGTATTTTAATGTGCCAGTTACTATATTTAACCATTTCTAATTCGAACTATATTTAATAATTTCTTATACGATAGAGAACGTGTATATAGTAAATAGATACGTATATAATTAATTTTGCAATGGGAAATATAATTAACGTTATTTTTTGTACTATGTACGTACTACGCAGGTAACAGAGACAGAATATTTTTTTTTCATTTTAGACGCGTATTTTTAAGCAATGTCTCTTAAAAATGACCTAAAAATATTGTCATCAATAATGAATGAGTAAAGCGAAACTGCACACGTCATGGATATAAAGCTCTTAACATATTCGTTAGCATATCAAAAAGGTAACCCGTGTTCGCTGCGAGTGTTAATCGGATAGTGGAGTTTTTTGCATAAGCGGATAACCCTTCAAAGACTACCTGCGTTAGCGCGTTGCACTGACAATGCGTGCATTGTGCGCAACTCAGGTCACATCAGGTTGTGCAAGTAGGGTGCATATCATTGATAGAGGACATAATATTTTATTAATTACTTGACTCTACTTTTCGATAGCTCGGTGAGGTTTATTTTCCTCCGAGGTTGGTTTTCACTAACTATCATATTGTCATATTGGAATAGTAGTAATTAGATGTAAATATTATATGAATGAAAACTAACTTTATCTACGTAGGTCGTCACAACAGTATAGTCACACACAGTATACCTAGTTACAATCCAAATTATGTACTTTTATGTATGTATGTATGTCACTCATATAACGATTGTAAATAGAAAAAAAAAACTCTATAATGTTTTCCTTGTCTGTAGTTAAAACATAGTCACTCTACAAATCATTGCACATTGCGCATCACAATGAGAATAAACAGCAAAAAATGCAAAAGAAAACACGATTTTTTAGACAATTTAATATAGGTCAGGTGCATACTCAACCCTTTACTAGCGTGGGAGTATGGATTTTTTGTGAAGAATACATCGAGAGATGTTTTGTGCAAGACTTTTTTTGCGCACCAAAGAAGTGTTTGCGATAATTTGTTCCCACATTTCTGAGTGTAATCGGGAAGTTATGTGATGACAGCCATAAAGAATCAATGCATCAACTGCCGTTATAGTAGATGCAAAAAATGAACGGGTTTAAATAAATAGGTATAAAAGTACACCGTTTTTTGGTAGGGAGGTAATTGCAGATGATTGTGAAATCGCTTCCGTGTGCAAAATTAATGCAAAAAATCTAAGTAATAGCTTTATTTTTTGGATTTTAGTTTATACATACTCGTATCTTCTCTCTAAGAAATCAAATACCAAAATCTTTTGAAGTAGTACGTATCTTTTGGGGGTAATAAATGTTCTTCAAATTAAAATCATTTTAGATCTGGGTGGATCCTTCAAATTAGATTAAATAGGCGTTAATGAATCAAGCAGTGAATAGGAACTCCATTATTTTATAAGTATACGTATATAATGAATAAGAATAACGTATAAGAATGTGATGAATCGGTCATCGGAGGGTTTGGTTTGGGGTCGAGGAACCACAGGGGGCAAATGCTGGTAAATTTCCTCCAAATGGAGGGGCTCTTTTTGATGAATTCGTTCTTTAAAAAGAAGCCCCAGAGGAAATGGACCTGGCAAAGCCCCGACAAAGTGACTAGGAATGAGATTGACTTCATCATAACGGATAAAAGGCGGATATTTAGGGATGTCTCGGTGGTTAACAGGTTTAGCACCGGTAGCGACCACCGACTTGTACGAGGCACCCTGAATATCAGCTATAAACTCGAAAGAGCCCGTATGATGAAGGCGAATCTACGTCCAACTCTTCCTCAAACCATTCAAACTTCGGAAAAGTTCCAACTGGAACTTCAAAACCGATTCAGTTCGTTGGAAACCACTGCGGACATGGACGAGGCATCAAACAGAATAGGGAAAGCACTGCACGAAATCGGTATCAAACACTTTGGGCGGCAGCATAAAGCTCGAGAAGCCAAGCTCTCTAGCGAAACTCTGGCTCTTATGCAGAAGCGACGAGAGGCGACAGCATCTGTTAGGGCTTCGACAGAATATGCAGCTTTAAATAAGCGGATCAGAAGGCTGATACGGCGGGACTATCGCGTCTTCAATGCTAAACGAATTGAGGACGTGATAGCATGCAAAAAAGGGCTAAAAGTCTTTTCTCGGCCTTCTGAAAGGGCTTATCTGTCGAAGCTCAAACTAGAGGATGGTCGAATCGTGTCCTCTAAGCCAGAGATCTTCGCAGAGGTAGAGAGGTTCTATGGCAAACTTTATGCTGCACATGCACCTGTCCCTACATTAGATGTTCGTGGAAGTGATCGCCGAGCCCCGCTAACCCGACACGAAACCGAAGATATTCCGGACATCAGCATGGGTGAGATTAGGATAGCCCTTGAACAGCTGAAAAATGGTAAGGCTCCCGGTGAGGACGGAATTACAACAGAACTGTTGAAAGCTGGAGGAACTCCGGTTCTGAAGGAACTACAACGTCTGTTTGATTCTGTCATTCACAATGGGACCGCTCCGGTCCCATTGTGAATGACGGTTGTTCTTCAAAAAAGGTGACAAAACCTTATTGAAGAATTATAGACCGATCTCGCTCCTGACTCACGTGTATAAGCTGTTTTCAAGGGTTATCACGAATCGTCTCGCTCGAAGGCTTGATGAGTACCAGCCACCGGAACAGGCTGGGTTTCGTAAAGGCTACAGTACCGTGGACCACATACATACATTGCGGCAAATTGTGCAGAAAACCACAGGTACAATTTGCCGCTCTGTGTGGCTTTTGTGGATTACGAGAAAGCCTTCGACTCCATCGAAACTTGGTCTGTTCTGGAATCCTTACAGCGATGCCAAGTCGACCACCGCTATATCGAGGTGCTGAGATGGCTGTACAGCTCTGCGACAATGACTGTCCGCGTCCAGGACCAGCAGTCTAAGCCTATCCAGCTGCAGCGGGGAGTACGTCAAGGGGATGTCATTTCCCCGAAACTTTTCACCGCTGCTCTGGAAGACGTATTTAAAACGCTGGACTGGAAAAACGGGGCATCAGTGTAAATGGCGATTACATCTCACACCTTCGGTTTGCCGACGACGTGGTTATAATGGCTGAATCGCTGGAGGATCTCAGTCGAATGTTGACCGATCTCAATGTTGCATCTCGATCCGTGTGGCTGGGGATGAATTTCGACAAGACGAAAGTCATGTACAATGATGTTGTCATCCCTAGCCCGGTTATGGTAGAGAATACACAGATTGAAGTGGTTAAAGACTATGTCTACTTCGGACATTCCATACAGCTTGGCCGGGGTAACTTCAACAAAGAGATCGATAGACGCATTCGATTGGGCTGGGCAGCTTTTGGAAAACTTCGGCACATCTTCACCGCAAAGATACCCCAATGTTTAAAGACTAAAGTCTTCAACCAGTGCGTCCTCCCTGCAATGACCTATGGTGCAGAGACTTGGACACTGACCGTCGGACTGGTCCACAGGCTAAAGGTCGCACAGCGAGCGATGGAGAGGGCTATGCTCGGGGTTTCTCTGAGGGATCGAATCCGGAACGAAGAAATTCGACGGAGAACTAAAGTTGTCGACATAGCCTTTCGAGTTTGCAAGCTGAAGTGGCAATGGGCGGGTCACATCTGCCGAGTAAGTGATGGCAGATGGGGGAGGAAGGTATTAGAGTGGAGGCCGCGCGTAGGAAGACGAAGCGTTGGACGCCCTCCTTCTAGATGGTCCGATGACCTTAAGAAAACGGCTGGAAGCGGCTGGATGCGGAAGGCGGAGGATCGTATTTGGTGGAAAGCATTGGGGAAGGCTTATATCCAGCAGTGGATGGATGCGGGCTGGTGATGATGATGATACGTATATAAGGCACAGCATAGAGTATTTGATCAATATAGCTAAAGGGTATCAGACATAATACGCTTTTTATGTCATTGTCACTAAAGTTATCAAGTTTTTTGCGGAGGCATATGTCCGTTCACTTTACTCTTTAATGATTGATAATGATAGAATCATCATAATGATGGCAGACCGTACGACGTCCGGGCCCGAAAGAGGTAATGGAGGTAGTCAAAACATATTTGTCGAGAGAATAATGAATATTCGCCGCGGGGCTGTTCCGGATGTAACATTCGCAGTGAAGCACCGTTTCCGCCGCTGTCAAATGCTGTCATGTCGTTACTAAATCTTAAATGCACAAAAAAGATAACGTAATCACATAACCCATTTGATTGCAACGTGTAATTAATTTCACATTAATTCTTATCCCTTATCTGTTGAGTTCATAGACCTAATTTTTTTCGCTACACGTTGAATTTCGTCGTATTTTATAAATGTGGTACTTATTAATGATTGGTCCCCGCTATACAACCCAGTCGTGAGCCGTAGGCTACCCATTATAGTCTATCTATACAGAATATACCTATCTAATCTACGGCCCGCGAACTATATACCGCCAGCACCAGCTTTTGTTCCGGTTCGTTCGGAGATCATTTTGCATCGCGGCCGAATACATCGAATTTTTTCATGATTATCTTATATTTCATATATATAAACTAAATTATACTTCATATACTATATTACTATCTATTATCATATATGTACTAAATTATATTTCATATATATAAACTACGGGTACACTCTCTAAAGGTCCATGAGATACTTGGTGCCCATACCTGGTACTGTTATTGACCAATCATCAACGTATGGTGGCACGACTATACTCGAACTGGTAGATAGAGCTAATCGGTTATTACAACGAAGTTCGAGATTTTTGATGATTTCGTATGACTTCTAAGCAATTTACGAAATAACTGGCAATATTGTGACATATTTTATACCACGCTGGGTGTCTGACAAGCATACGGCCGGCCATATGTAAAGCGGTATTGTAACTAGCAACACACAAAGTGGTATATAATAACCCGACAGAGATTATTTCGACATGTAAGTGGTCCATGAAATTCATAAATGAAAATCAGAAAACGTGTACGGACTCTACGAGTCATAAAAGTTTAAGAATCTCTGCTAGATGCTCTCAATTCTCTCACTCACTCGCAGAAACACAATATTCAAGTGTATTGTTGTTTGGCAACAGTATTCTGTGACAGCAGACAGAGTTGACACAGAGTTGTAACAGAGAGACGAGATCAGTTTTTTAGTAATCATTTTGAGTAATCATGATGATTCGAAGGTATACGAAAATTAGCAGTCATGCTCTGGTCACATGATGAGTAATCATAAATTTAGATTATTATTTACATCTAGTCTAACTATTTATAATTGCAATATAATTAAAAAATATTTACGTTGACAAACTTGGATGCAATTTATTTTACAAATAGCTATCATTCAATATGCAGTTTGCTTAGTTTTTACTGGTGTCAGAGTTCAGAGCTCGACGGCGTGAGAACGCAGCGCAAGCGCTGCGTCTACGACATCGACGCGTTGTGTGCTGAAACGCGCGGGGGAGTTTTTGTTCAGAGAGTTCAACGACACACGCAAATGTTCCTCAGGCTTGGTACTACCAACTGTTTCGGGCGATCATTAAGTATATAAATGTATAGTTCTCAAATAGTGAGATCGCAAGATAAGAAATTCATTCGTGCAAAAGTTATAACTTGCAAGGAATTGTTATTTTGCAACTACATAAGAACTAATTTCATTTGCATATGAGCAAAAAATGTTTGTTCCAAGAAAGATCCCTCCAAACGCAATGTTTGAGCAAACTACTAGTATCGATCACCTTAAGAACAAGTTCACTAAGCGATTGTAATCGAAATTGCATATTTAAATTTATTTTCTCCATACAAAAGACTAAGGATAGAATAATTTTGTGTGTAATGTATGTAGGTAAGTAGTTAGACCTTTTGATATACCTTCTATCCATGTCACAAGCATTTTTATGAACAAGAGCTTGTGATGAAATGTCCAAAGCATTTGTAATTATAAATAAAACGATTTTTATTCTGAATTTTTAGAGTAAATTACTGCTTATTTCTCACATTTATTTCGATAGAGTAAAAGTCATTGTATTGATAAAATATCTACTATATTTAAAGAAACTGAGAGAATGTACTCGATTGTGAGAAAAATAACAAACTGTTACGTAACCAAAGTGGAGCCTTCGGGACCATAAGCGGATAAACTTGCCGGCTACATTTCAAAATAAACTTATCACGTCTCGACTGCGTTCAGAGGAGATTTTGTGTTTTTGTATTAGTTTTTGCACTAAATTCCCTTCTGTAAAAAATGCATAGCGCGTTTTTCGCAGATTGTTTACATTCGTGACAAAAGTAAAGTTTGGCCATGTTATAAAGTATTTTAAGTTATGGTTTTATTTATATACCATATGGTGGCAAACGAACATACAGCTAGTGGAAAGCAGTTAACGCAGCCTGTAACACCAGGGGCATCACGGTGATCTTATCTAGACTAGCCTAGAATATTTTTTTTTCGCAGGTATTGCAAATACTTAAATAATAATAAAAATCTTGTATAAAAAAAAAATCTGCCGTTCGTAGAGCTTTACACTTCCGAAGCAATATTTTAAGAAAAAAATATTAAAAGAATTAGTGTTCTATTTAGTAGATATTTTAATTTTAATTGAAAAAAAAAATTGCTTAATACTAACCCTTTTAACAAAAAATTGATACTTTTAGTTAAATTAAACATAAATTAAATCTATCTCCTACCCTTATATTTAACTTTTTAAATTAAATCTTTCGCCAACCAGCAATTGAGCATCTCGGTGGAGTATGCTCTAAACCCTTTCAATTGAGGGGAAACCTCTATACCAGCAGTGTTATGAATAAGGGTTGACCAACAATTCAACAAATCTTTCTGATCTTTGGCTAAATTGCCAAGAAAGATTATGAAAAAAATATACATATTAACCTTACCTTTATGGATTGAAAGAGGTCGATTCACACAATATTTTTTTACTGCCCATCAATTTCAACCAATGTTACGAATTGATTCTCTGGTACATAAACTATGCAAGTTATTGAATTCTGGTTCATTATCATCATCATCAACTTGTATCTGTCTACCCACTGCTGGATATAAGCCTTCCCCAATGCTTTCCACCAAATATGGTTCATTTTACTATAAGTATAATCATAGAGTACGAACGTAGTATAATTTAATATTTTTGTTAACTCCAGGATAAGTAAAAGTTATATTTCATGCTCTATCATGAAACCAAGATTATGAACCTATGTATAATCATTGAAATGATTACAGAGCCCAAACATGGTACCTCAACTGCAAGTTGGCGAGGAGCTGAGTGTCCTGCAGATTCCAGGGGATACTTCAACGTTACTAAATGTTATTTTTTTTCAATTTATCATTTGCTTATTTTCTTTCAGTAACTAGAAAATATTATCTTCAAACAACTGAATAGATTTTGTTGAATCATACATAGCTAAGAACACTGTCGATCAAATGACATATTAAATATAAATTAACAATCTCGGGCTATTTTCCTATTAATGCTAGTTTGAAAAAAAAAAAACTTTGCCATCCATCGCCGAGGTAATTGCATTTATTATACATGACAACACCAACTTCATTTGTTTTTTGAATTTTTATATGTCAGTTACGTTATGTATATGGAGAACCTAATTGGCAATCCTTTCAAATACTCAAAGGGTACTGGAAGAGATCCCTTATTGGTATAAGTCCGCCTTTATAAAGTAATGTGTCTGTATTGATTATTCACAATAATTGTTTAATATGTACAATAAAGATATTACAAACAAACAAACAAAACTAAATATCTAAGATAGTATATCTATTTAAGAAAAATTGCCAAACTACTTAAAAACCTAAATTCGTCGGCTGTGGCGGTAGATTTCGCCGTTTCACAATGTCCCGTAGAGCACAGTTATCTGCCGCACCCTCCCAAGCTTTTGCACAATTTATTCTCCAAAAAAACTAAATTTTATAGGCTCTTCTACCTGCTCGTGTGGCTTGCAGAATTTTGATAGCTTTTGTTAAACTTTTTTGCTTTAATTTGTGACAATTATACCGGTATATGACTTTTTACCTGCGATTTTTTGCTCTCGATTTTAGAATTCGTCTTATCTGACATTTTGCACCACCGTTTGTTTTGGCGAGGATATCTTTGGATTTGGGTTTACAGTTAGATTTGAGAAAAAAATAACCGTTTTGAGTTATTTCTGGCATTTGGCTTTTTTATCCAGAATACAAAAGAATAGAGAGTTATATTTTAGTGTAATGTAACGATATACTGATGAACTCCGGATGTATTTCATATGACATATTCGGAAACAGGGAATTACCTATTTCTTTTTTTAATAAAGATTTTTTCACTTGGTAGAAAATGAATATCGTTTAATGAATATCGTAACTGAAAAATACATTTGCAGAAAATTTGCCATCCGTCCATTTCAGTAGTACCTACCTACCGTCTTATCTTCAATAGTCTGGTCTTCTCTTCAGTCATTCTTCAGTCATAGGACTGAGTCCATCAGTTTATGAATGGAATATATTTCTATTTTTGACAAATATTTTTTCACTTGGTAGGACCCACTCTTGATGAATATCGTTTCGAGTTTTTCCTTAATAATCAAAATGAAAAATACACTTGCAGAAAATTAGTAATCCGTCCATTTCAGTAGTAACGTCTTATCTTCAATAGCCTGGTCTTCTCTTCAGCCATGGAACCGAGTCCATCAGTTTAGGGAAGGAATATACTTATTATTATTTTTTTTTTGACAAAGATTTTTCACTTGGTAGAACCCACTCTTGATGAATATCGTTTCGAGTTTTTCCATAATAAACAAAATGAAAAATACACTTGCAGAAAATTAGCAACCCGTCCATTTCAGTAGTACCGTCTTATCTTCAATAGCCTGGTCTTCTCTTCAGCCATGGAACCGAGTCCATCGGTTTATGGCTTTGATCATACCAAGTCTAGGCTTAGCTGCAGACAGAACGGCTTAGTTGGAGATTGCAGCACCGGCAAGAACTCGTTTCTTGTTGACTATGACGGTGCCTATTGACGAAATCAGAGAAATGGATCTCGGATTTTGTATTTTCTGCTGGTAATATTGCGCTTTACTAATTAGGTCACTGAAACGTCAAAAATTATAACTCTTCCAGTCGTTTAGTTTTAAAAAGATTCTAAATGATCAATAAATTGGATTTTTTTAACCTATTTTTACAACGCTCGTGTATAAAGTTTATAGCTCCAACTAATGTACCTTTCGCAAGCTTTAATCGATTAGGGACGATCTATTAAAAGAATAGACTCTAAAAATTGTCCAGGTAGACCGATGATATTGCGTTTTATCAAACAGCTCGTTGTTGGTAAGTATAAAAAAATATTTCTCTCTGCATGTGCCATTTAAAAAGAGGACGGACAAAAAAAGGTCGGTGGGCAAAGAATGGCTGGCGAGACCGCGGGAAGGGTTAAGGGTAAAACGTATACGCGAGATTAAAGGCAAAAAATTAAAATGTTGTCTTATTATAGTGCTGCCATTGAATTTTGTCTCATAATTTTGTGCAAGTCATTAATCAGAAGTCTTATAAAACATTTTTTTGAATAAATATATAGGTATTATAAACTAAAAGTCTAGTATGTAAGAGCTTTGCTGTTTTTAATATTTTTCAACGTTGCGAAATGAATGAAAGTAGGTATATTGTAATTTAGGCCAATTCAGAACGGCATCACAATTTATTCGTCAGCGTACAAATTGCAGGCAATAATCCATTTTTTCAGGTATGGAAACAAAGCGCAATGAAGGGGTTATTTTTTATGCCGCTTTCACAACATGTGCAATGTTCAATCGGCCTGACCTACTTACACACTTCCTTTGCATTAAAGGGTTAATAGAATATCCGCGTACTCATCAGCAAAAAATAAACGGAGATTTCTTCTGGTGAAAGCTTCCTCATAACACCTGAATTAAAGCATTGTCTTATGAATTTGGTATGATTTTTAAACTCAATCAAAAGAGTATATAGGATATAACGGAAGTTAAGTGAAGATTGTGATTGCTTATAAGTTGTTTACAGGTTTCAAAAAGGCTTTGTTTTAATCTAACAAAGTTAAGAAGATTTTGAGAGCTATGTCGACAACTTCACTATTCCGTCGAATTTCCTCGTGCCGGGGGCTACCGCCGAAGCTGAAACCGATTGCCACCGAATATCTTGATTCGAAAAATAGGTCTTAAGTTTAAGTTATTGCCGAACACCTTCCGCTTAGTCGATAGAGCTCCCTCGTTTCTACCAGCTAAACTAAACACAAGTAGCATAAATCTAAGTTGAAGTTTGATTTTCGTTATTAAAAATACGATGGTAATCGGCTTCAGCTTCGGCGGTAGAGTCCCTGGTGCGATTCTTTAGAGAAACACCGAGTATGCCCTCTCTCATACTGAGCAACCAGTCCCATGGTCAGGGTCCAATACCGTAAGTCATAGCAAGGAGGACGGACTGGTTGAGTTAAAGACTTTGGTCTTTAAGCATTACGGTATATCTGTGGTTTGGTGTTTAAATTTCGTTAAAGTAGAGATCTCTTATTGAATAAGTCCGCCGAATACAAATAACTTTTATTTTCAGATTTATGTTAATTCTTTTCAGGTTACGTTAACTTTTAAATAATCAAGATTTTACAATAATAAAAATTCTTCCACATTTATAGCATTGTGCGGTGAGATTTATTCATAGATCAAGCGAGGGTGCTGCTCATTGCAAGCGTAATAGTGCTTGAATAATAGCGGGAGAGTTGACAAACTGACAGCTAATTGAAATACGCCCATGTGCAGTGTTTTTTCTGCGCAGTGTACTGGAGGGCTAATCTCGCGACATCCCCTCGATTTTTTTAAAGCATTTTTTGCCACTTATAAAGAGATGGGGTTGAAGTGAATAGCTTGTAGATATTCTGAAACATTTTTAATGGTTTAAAGTTATGCGGTAATTGATGCAGGATAAATATAAATTTAAATAAGCATAGGTACCTATTGATTGTACAAGGAACATTTTTAATAATAATAACTAGTGGTTGCCCAGTGGTCGAATTCAACCATAATTAATTTAAATTATGACTTTAACATTAAACAAAATAGTATATATGCGTGTGTGTATCAAATAAGTACATGGTAGATTGGTAGTGTGTGTAATGGTTTTTTATTGATTTAATGAATTTATATGCATAATTTAAAAAATATATATACCTATGCATTCTGCACGCCTTCTCTATAAGTGTGCGAAATTTCATACTCCGTCGTCCGCACAATTTTCGTAAATTAAGGTACATAGTTTTTGCTTCACGTATTAATTAAATCATTTCTTTCAGACACATTATTTTTTACGTTACGTTTCAAAAATAACAAATCCATTTCACACGTATTGTCTGTTTAAGAATGCAGTGGGCAGTGGCAATGTGGTGTTTAACAGAATAGATGGTCATGAGGAGCGCGGTCGGTGGTTCAATGTCTGGTAATATATGTAGTATGAAATCACGCTTATCTAAAAGTATCAACATTGTCAGGTATGTGTCTCCAAAGGTTGAATAAATGTCTGGTAAATGCCGAATATTGAAATCATTACAAAACCGAAGTTATACCTCAAATGCAATATTAGGCCCATATAACTTAGCCCATATAACTTAGATTGCCAATTTAGTGTTTTCGCCAAGAATATCTTGGAATGGGTTGATTCATTTGGAACTTCACCTTGTTCCGTAAGGCTGGTTAAGCTCTTGTTCCCGGTTTACTGTAATTTTGTGACATTATCCATCAGAATTGGTGTCTGAAAATACCGGTATAAGATAATACGCAGTAAAGCAGAGTAGTAGAGTGCTGTTCTTTATTTTCGAGAAAACCTACTCATTGTATTCCGTATATTCATCGGAAATAGGTACCAATATACGGAATGTTTACAATTTAATATCGACATACTTAGTATAATATCTTTAACTTCTTTGTGGTAACTTTTTTATTAAAAACTATTTTCTGAGGAAAAAGCCATTAGGAAAGACGAAAGTATGGAATTAATCTCTAAACATTCAAACCGGAATTTGCGTAGATATTAGATACAAAAATATTCTCGGACAAGCTTAACACATAACCGGAACAGTGCTCTGTGAGTAATTTGGCACCAGTAGTACCTACACTACATTGCCGACAAATAGTTCTTGAATGTTGAGTTCAGTCATTTGTAGCAATATTTTTCTCCGAAACTTTTTGTAGGGATCAGTGTTAAAGCAAACACGTGTTTGAAACGTTTAAACTGAGATATTTTACACGGAAGGGTTGCACCTTCCGCACATCCCTCCGTTAATCGCAAACCCTCTCTACCTCTAATTTGGAGTCTCATTGGAGCCAAGCATGCCCTAACCGCTATAATAGAATTCACCCCTCGTGGCTTTGTTTTTGTATTTCCGGACTAGGGCTGATGTCTTTGACGTTTTGACAAACACTATTGTCTAACTAGCTAAAAAAAATGGAGCAATAGAACAAGAGGAACTTTGATTAACGTTCAGCTACCAAGACCGCATAACAATTGAGGAAGTCTCGCATACGAATAGGTATCATTACGTCAGTCTTTAGATATCTATCTACATATGTATTGTAGTAAATATATACTATGATAATATGTATTAGATATATATAGAGGCCAAACGACCAATGGAAGTCGATTTATATAGATAAAAAATATGTAGAATGAGTATATAGGAGATACCATAAAAAGCATGCTAATTTATTCGCAATGCTCGTACGACAGTCGGAGTGCGCTGAGCGTAAACCCCTTCCGATTGGTCGACGGCGCGGGAGGGCGATCCTCCGTCCTCTCGAATGATGCGATTCGCGAACTCACACACGCAAGGTTACAGCGAATCGCGTGTCCTGTATTCTCAACGGACTAATTCCCATACATTTGCTTCGTGTAGGCATATAGAGCGTCAGTTTTTCCGAGTAGTCTGTGGTATATAGGTTTAAAATGTTTTCGACTAAGTAGGTGCAATTTTTTGCTGTGTGTGATGACAAATTAAATGTACATATAAAACAGCAAATTCTTTTATTGTTAAAATAACGTAGTGTTAAGTAATATATTGCTATTCTATCACCACATATTCAACTCGTAGATTTTTTTTATATCGACATTATCAGGTCTTTTATGATACATTTTTGTTACTTATAGTAACGTACGAAATATTCAGCGACCTTGATGGTAAATTGAGTCGGTAAAAACTCAGTAGGTACACGCGGTTGGATCCGCGAGCTTATTACCTGTAACATTTTGCTAAATATTGGTCAAAATAAAAAAGTATATACTTAAATATTATTTTGATCTAGGTAATATGCTTTTAATATATAGATCCTGAAAGCCAATTCTCGTAATAATTTTACGATCGCAGAATGAAAGTTGACGGAATACCTACCTAGAGATTGTTGACAAACTAACATTATTAAATTGGTGATATTACAATACAATCACATTTAAATTTGATTTTGAAGTTTCATATTGTGATATGTAAATACCAAATTTGACATTTGTGAGATCGAGACTGGATCGGAACAGAATTTTAACTACATTTTAATTATGAGAATTCCCTTCTGCTGCTATTCGGCGTGTCAGTGTAATCGAATACGTAAGTTAAGTAACGTCGACCGTAGCCTGTCCATGGATGGGTTTATTTATCTCGAGCTCCTCCGTGCTTCGGAGGGCACGTTAAGCCGTCGGTCTCGGATGTCATTAGATGACAGTCGTTAAGCCAAGTCAGTGGCCTTTGGGTGGATTGAAAACACTGGCCAACGCCAATCCGCAATTGAGCAGCGTGGTTGAGTATACTCTAAACCCCTTCGATTGAGGGGAGACCCGTATCCCAACAGTGGGATGATTATGAGTTAATGCCAAACCAAGTCAAGCAAACTTTCGTCTAAGATATTTTGAATTGCAAAGGTTTGTTTATAAAATAAGTTAAGTATTAAAATTCTAAAGTTTCTCGTTATCGCAATCCCGATATTTGTCTACCCTAAGAAATACAACAATTAACTGGTTATACGGCGACATCTCGCCATTGTGAATATTTTATTAATTCTTATAAATCATGCACACAGTCTACGTAAAACCAGTAACCATAAGGGTGAGGCCAAACGAGCGTAATTTTGTGAGTCGCGTAATTTTATTTTAGATGATTTAATTTTTTTGCAAGAAAAAAAGGCACCATTGCGCTAATTACGTACTCAGCAAGGGTAAGAGACAGCAAATTAAAGCCGCGATATGATAAGGATAGCTATAGTCATACTTAGATCTCCCAAGTTAGGAACTTTTATCTGACACAATTTAATATGGGTATGCCATATCTGGGGCCTTACCACAAGCTCTAAACGCAGGAATGGAACTATGATGGTTGCGTATTTATGAATGAATTTCATTCATAAATTCGCAACCATGATGGTTCCATTCCTGCGTTTAGAGCTTGTGGTAAGGCCCCTGTAGTATTTATAAAATCATTGAATACAGACTAAATCCAACAAATTCTTAGCAACTGCAATAAGGCAGCGGAAAAATCTATGACATTAGGTAATTATTTTCCCTCATTAATGACTTGATTGTGTTTCTTATCAACTTCACTTTAAACATTAATATTATAGATATACATCATTACAATAATATTACAATAAAAATAGCAGTTAAGTGACAATAATTTTGACCAAATGATTTCATTAGTGGAACTCGATAGCGTCTTTGCGCGTGTCAGTCTATTTTGCTGCAGTATTTGGCTGTGGTATTTTGCTGCAGTATTTGGACGTATTTCCTCAAACGGGCAGCTTACAAATACGCAGTAATAGTATGTAAGAAAATAAAATTAAATAGAGTAAGATATAATTAGAAACATATTGTTAAAAGATAAAATAAAAAGAAACGTGTATATCACTATCCTTCTGTAAAAAATAAAGAAAATATATTTAGATAATTAGTTAGTAGATAGAGGTCAAACCCAGACCTATGGTAAAAACGATGAAGCATGAAAGAAAGAATAGTATGAAGAATAAAAGTACGAGAGGCATAAAAGAGAAAAAAGGTATGAATGAGAATTAGCAAACATAGTCCCTAATCATGTTAGGGGTAAATAGGATTAAAAAAAAATACGTAGTCATTGAACTACATATTATATAACAGCTCACTGTATTACGCAGTACCTTACAGTGACTGCTGCATTAGCCTACTTCTCTTTGCCAGAGACTCTTTTGCGTATATAAAGCTAATAAAAGTAAGTATGAAAAATTGATCGCAATCATTGAACTATTACTCGCTCACTGGTCGCAATAGACTTAAATTTATGCATAATGGTTCCAAAGTAGCGCTACATGTGTGAGAAAAAACGCATGAATCGGTCAGTGCGAAACTGCCCACTGGGCTAATGATCACCCAAACATAACGGCTAACAAAAACCGACCCAAACTCGAAACACAAAAAGCGCCAAAACAACAAAGAACAAAGGTGCCGTTTTTGCACAATGCTCACCATATTAATTACCCTTCTCAGGACAATCCCACAATAGAAAGGGTTTTTAATAAGCTTACAGTAAATAAAAGAGTCGTAAGTTGGGGAACTGACCGCTGTCCAGTGACCGCTGCATGTAAACTACGATTGTAAAATTTGATGTGACGTTTAAATCACGAGCAATGTTTAATGATCTAGATTAAAATGAGTTATGAAATGCAGTAGGGTTAGCTGTATCAGACAGTCTAGGTTTTATTTTAATAGACCAGCTTGTTGCACAGTAGGTACTTTGTTCTCGTGATTTATTAAAATTCTAATTATATCATTGGTTTAAATTTTCATGCGGGAACCTCAAGAAGTAACCCCAAAAACTTGTTTCTTCTTCTTCCTTTTCCTTCTTCCTTCAGGTGACATCCCATTAAAATAAAATTAGCCTGTATTAAAAATTGGGGTGTAAATGGTTCTTCAACATCACCAAAGCTTGCACGTGGTGCATCCTGCTGACATATAAACGTCGCTCTGGTGAAAAGACAGGTAGGGCATAGCGTATTTTTGAAGCTGCCCGACTGGTGAAGTGCCTCATAGAATATTGGCAACGGATCAGCGATCCGTTGGTGTTGCTGATCTCCGTGGGCAGTGGTGATTGTTTTCCATCAGGTGACCCACATGCTCGTTTGCTACCCCCTCATTTAAAAAAAGCCATTCCGAAGGTTAGGTACCGCGTACAAAAGAAGACTTGTTAATTTAAAATTGCTTAGGTTTTATTTATTGTTCATAATTAAATTGTGTACCTACCCAAAGACACGTCGTAAAAAAGATTTGAATATGTTACTACCTCCGTATAATATTACTCTTTGATATTACTACTCCCTCAGAAACGTCAATAATTTGTATCAAAAGGTATTTATTCTTCCAAGATTTCAACGGCCAATATCAAGGTTGCTACGAACTTGCTAATCCATATATTAGCGAAGCTCCCAGGGGATAGCGACTGGTCAAGCGTGGGTCATAGGTGACGAACGGACAGACGGACCCGGTTCTATCATTATTATAACTTTATAGATAAATCGCTCCCTTCGCATATTTATTTAATGTATAAAAAAATCTTTGTGAAATCTTTTTTATCTTTAAAAAGGATGATTACTAAATGAAGATGATAGATCTTAGTTAAGTTTTAAGCAAAACCCGTTTTCATTTATTTTATTAGAATACAAATAAGTAATATGACTACTGTAATACCTTCGCCAATCCGCAGCGCAGCTTGGCGGAGTACGCTTTAAACTACTTCGATTGAGGAGTGACTCGAATTCCAGTAGAAGGATGAATAAGGGTTGACGACGACAACGACTACTATTATTATTATCCTGATATTTCAGCGACATTGTAGACGCCATGGTCACGGGATGAGTACAATGGATCCGCTTCTATTATTTAGGCGAAATGACGGGAACGCTATAGAAATGAATTTCACAAGTACCGGATTTACAATCCATACTTGTATATGCATTTAATAGTGATCAAAAGAAATTTACTTCCAAATAAATAATATCTCCAAGATCGCTTCGCCGACAGGCGGTGTCCCCAGAAGACTGGTGATTAAAATAGTTTGATCAGAGGGAACTGACTAATATGGCGGACGCTTTACGTACTTTGCTAATATTGAGAATAATGTTGAGAATATAATATAAAAACTCCTTGAAAATTACGATACGCGAGTACTGTAGCGGGCGTAAGCTAGGTTTAGTATTAAAAAAATGGGCAAATAAAAAAAAGTCAGGTCATGGAATAAGAATTGAATATATGAATGTTTGCCTGTTTGTACACGCCCGTAGGGTTGGTAACATTTCGCGTGGTAGATTCGCGTTCTCTATCAAACGCCCGATAGCCGTTGGTCACCCCTGACCGATGACCGCTGACCTGATGGGACTGAGAACTTGAACTTAATCCCTGCGATCTCGACATTGAACTTTGCAAAAAAATGTGGTTTGTCTTTTTATTGTGTCGTTTATTTTTAATTGAAACATGTTGCAGATTATTATTGTTTAAATAGTTGTCTTGGCCAACTTGCCAGAATAATATAAATATTTTTGAAAAATGGAAAATTTCTCCTGCCCCCGTTATGGGGGATTTGAACCCACGACCTCTCGATGACCTGTCGGTCGAGTGCTCTTCCAATAATAATAATTTAATTAGTTTGGTGTTATCAAAAAATAGCCGAATTTCATCTGCAACGATGGATTGCTATGCCTCGTTGAGTATTGTAATTACTTAATAGGTTGATGACGCCACACTGTGACTCATGCAGTAGAATATAAGATGCAAAAATTCGTCAGCAACACAAACCTTCCTGGTAGCTCAGTTGGAAGAGCAGTCGACCGGTCATCAAGAGCTCGTGGGTTCAAATCCCACGTAACAGAGGCAGGTGAATTTTTCAAAAATATTTATAATGTTGCTGATATTATTGAATAATTAAATTTTATAAATTGAAATTAATAACTGTTCTTTTCTTGCTCTATGAAAAACATTGTACTATGGTAGCACTATAACTTATTGTGTGATTGTACTTTGAAAATGTAATTAAGTAATTGTCAGGTATAAAATGCGATAAAAATAGTCTCTATACTAATGAGACTATTTGTATCATACGAGTATTATTGTTACAAATTTATTAACAACTAGTTTCTTCTCGCGGCTTTGTCCCGCATAAGCGGTACATGAATAAAAAATATCCTAAGTCTTAATCCAGAACATATTCCGCATGTACGCCAAAAATCATGTAAATTAACAAACATCCATCCACACATCCACACCATCACATACATTCAACCTCACAAACTTTCGCATTGCGCTAGCAATGTAAAACCTGATTCAAAAACCTTAACGAGTACTCTGTGTCATGGTCAAACACATTTATTCGCAACCCCTCACTGTCCAGCCGTTGGCCACCCCTGACCGCTGACCGCTGACCTCATGGGATAGACAACTTGTAATATCTGCATCAACTTGTTTCCTGACATTGAAATTTTTACATTGAAGGAGAATATTTTTATAACAATAATATTTTATAGGAATATATTGTTGTAGCTTAGACAATTTTTAGCTATCTAAAAAAAATATTTTTTTTCGAAAGTGAACTTTTTAATAAAGAAAACAGACCTTATTTAAAGTATTAAAAGTAGAAGATAATTTTGAACCTTGGAAATGAAATCTCGGCATCGACCCATAATCATCCCATTGTTGGGTTACGGGTCTCCCCTCAAATAAAAGGGTTTAGAGCATACTCCACCACTCTACCAGTGGCCAGTGTTTTCAAGCTGCTCAAATGCTGACTTTGTTTAACGATTGTCCTCTAAAGACAACAACCGAGGCATAAATAAACCCATCCATAAACAGGCTACGATCGCCGTTGCTTAACTTGCGTGATCAATTAGACTGACATGCGCAACGACGCCTTCGAGCTTCTCAAAATAATAGGGAATATGTAATATAAATAAAATGAAATTACTTAATTACACTGTTACAACCTCGATTTTCTACCTATGGTTGGAGGTTATATGAAAATCGAGACCGCAAAGGGGGTAGTATTAAAACGTGGGATTTGATTAAGAGCTAGCCTTTGCATATAGGATATCCTATATGCAAAGGCTAGCTTTTATTCAATACAAATAAGCGGGTAGATACAGTTAACTTTAAATTTATCACTTTTAGATTTCTACAGTTATATGACACAATGTTCCCAAATGGGTACAGCTCCAAATATGGCGGGGGAATGGGATATTAAGCATATTTTTTTATGCTTAATAAAATATAGACAATTAATGAATATTGGTTCCTGCCAGTCCTCCTGCGCTTAAATGTAATTAATTATTTGCCCTTCTTCCTCTTGGTGGAACTATTTAGATAGATATAATATGCATTATTTGCACCATACAAACTACAGAAGCAATTTACTCAGCATACAGAATATCCACTTTAATAATATGTGTGTGCAACAAGGCGGCTTATTGCTAAAAGCAATCTTTTCAAGGCAAAGTTTTTTTTAGTCTAGAAAAATTTAATTATTCCAAATTTATTACAATTTATTTCACACAGATTAGCTTCTATATGAGAATGTTTACTTTTACCTTACCCTATAGAATCATCATCATCAGGTCCATTTTAGTCTCCACTACAGGAGCACGACCCTCTCTCGTGCGTCCTAGACGGAAGGAGGATTTGGCCTACACTCCCCACGCTGGCCAGACGGGTTGGGGAGGCCTGATCGATATTTGATAATGTATTTCCCTTAGTCGCCTTGTACGACATCCACGGGAAGAGACGGAGTGGTTCTATTCTAGTCTGCCGGAAACCACACGGCCAATATTGGTTATTAATTTAGCAATGAGAGCATCACTCGTGCAATGCTGCCCACGCTGTTAGTGCACAAATTTCTCAATGGCAGGCAACTGTTATGTAAACGGTGTCAGGGGCTAACTCGCTTGTAAGAGCATATTTGTTACTTGTGATCTGTGTGCCTTATTTCGGCACTGCCCAGGTCTCAGATCTTGATTTTAACTAGACAAAAAATTAGTCGTTAATTTGTCGAAATTTGTCGCCCAAAGCAAAAAATTTGTCGGTCTCCCGTTAAAGAGTTATAAGGTTTTATTTGTGGCAGTGCCGAAATAAGCTTATTTCGGCACTGCCCACTCGGGATCTATTAAACTACAATACATAGCGAAGATATGATTTTCTCCAGAATTAGTCGTCAATTTGTCGAATTCAGACACCAAGTATCAGAATTAGTCGACGTCCCGTTAAAAAGTTATAAGTACTTCTTTGTGGCAGTGCCGAAATAAGCCTTATTTCGGCACTGCCCAAAAAAACTACACCACCTAACGAAAATCTGATTTCACCCAGATATTGCCTTTAATTTGTCGAAATTTGTCGGATATAAAACACAACTGGTCGATGCGTAATTAAAAAGTTACACGCATTTAAAATTACGCATCGACTAGTTGTGTTTTATATCCGACAAATTTCGACAAATTCAAGGCAACATCTGGGTGAAATCAGATTTTCGCTAGGTGGTGTAGTTTTTTTGGGCAGTGCCGAAATAAGGCTTATTTCGGCACTGCCACAAAGAAGTACTTATAACTTTTTAACGGGACGTCGACTAATTCTGATACTTGGTGTCTGAATTCGACAAATTGACGACTAATTCTGGAGAAAATCATATCTTGGCTATGTTTTGTAGTTTAATAGATCCCGAGTGGGCAGTGCCGAAATAAGCTTATTTCGGCACTGCCACAAATAAAACCTTATAACTCTTTAACGGGAGACCGACAAATTTTTTGCTTTGGGCGACAAATTTCGACAAATTAACGACTAATTTTTTGTCTAGTTAAAATCAAGATCTGAGACCTGGGCAGTGCCGAAATAAGGCACACTTGTGATCTTCTTTATGGTAGATGTTATGTAGGTCCGATTTGAGCTACCTGAAATTTATCTAATACTTTTCATAAAGAAAAAAAAAATTCGTTATAGAAAAAAAAACGGCATTTTCTTTATCATTATAATTTCAATACACCTTCTTGAAATAGCCGATGCAATCCCTCGCGTAGCGCGCATCTGTCTTGAATGCAGTTGCGAAAGGGTAGTGGTCATCGCCAGCCGTTGCTCACCTCTGACCCGCCAACGACCATCCTTGCGATACCGTATGGTCACTATTATCTTGTACTTTAATATAAAGGGTTAGTATAGGAGTTGGTCAGTGAATTGAATAAGCGATTGAGACTTCTTTGAGAGTTAGGTAATCTTATTCCATTATTTTAATTCAGAGAGATATTCAGTAGTAAGTACCTACTAGCAATAGTAAAAAAAATTTTTTTTATTATAATTTCAGTCACATAATATGCAATTCTTTTCTTCATGAATTTTAGCTTAATGTTAATTGGGGGTGTTAGTGGCTCACCGCGATCTTTAGAGCCAAAGCCAACCTCACCTGCACGTGGTGCACCCTGCCGACTAATGAAAGGAGCTCTGGCATATGGCAAAAGACACACCTCTCTTTTGGCAGAGCCTCTTTCATTAGTCTATCCTACCGGGTACAGCGTATTTGTAAGCTGCCCGAATGGGGAAATAATTACAACACACAGAATATTCTCTAAGTAAACATCTATATATTAATACTGACATTTTAATTTATTTTACCTTTTTGACAAGTGATAAGTTGACAAAATAATTTTTGACTTAAACCTAGACTGTACTACTCCATTATTTTAGTGTTATCAAATTGTTTTTAGATTTAATTAATATGTGTGCGCCTGCAAGCAGGCTGATTACATTGACTACATAGTTTAATACCTATAATATGTATTAATGTACTCAATGCAAATAAATGATGATTATGTTTATGATTATCGCAGCCAAATAACAATTTCTTTGAGGGTTGTTGTATTCCTGCGAGTGAGTGTGGTCACCAGAAAGGAAGGAGCTGTTACGTTGACAGTGCCTGCGATCGATATTTCATGTTGCGAGCGTTAATATTGTTCTATAATAATACATGTATCATCTATGGTTTAGCCAGTTCCATGTCTATGGTCAATATGGCGGGGCTAATTGATTATGTTGTGAGTATGTGAGTCTTGTGTAACGTTGTTAAAATAATAAACGTTCCAAATAATATCTATGTTTTATTTATAAAACATGGCGCAGTCGTAAAATAAGTATAGTAGGAGTCTGTGAAAATATAGAGATGGAGAATTGTGTGAAATTATTGCCTAATTTTGACTTACGAGCGGCTAATGCTGGCGACGAATGGCCGTTGTGGAAACAATGTTTTGCGGATTATTTAATAGCCACAGGACAGGAGCAATCTCCAGACAATGTTAAAATTGCCCTTTTGAGGAATATGATGGGCGTGGAATCAGCCAGAATTTTGTCAACTTTTCCAGTTTCAAGAAATGTCACAAAAGCATCATATCAAAGTCTTCTCGAAGCTATTGACAAATATGTGAGGCCACGAATAAATGAGGTATTTGAGCGTTTCAAGTTCAATGAAAGAGTACAACAACTTGACGAGAAATTTGACAACTTTTATACTGACTGTAAACGGTTAATTTCTACTTGCAATTATATGAATGCGAGTGAGTCTATTGAAGATCAGTTGCTTCGAGATAAAATTGTGCACGGAATAGCTGATAAGAGTCTACAGGAGCACCTGTTGAGACAGGAAAATCTAACTTTGGATAAGGCGGCAGATTTTTGTAGAACTTCAGAACAGAGCAAAGCACAAGTTAAAGCAATGAATCCAAATCTATCATGTGAAATTGATATAGTTAAGTCTAAAGGGAAAAATTATATTAAAGCAGACAATAATAAATACAAAGAAGAAGAAGAAGACAATAAATTTAGTTGTAATCGGTGTCAGACAAGACATGTGCGGCGACAATGTCCGGCCTATGGTAAGAAGTGTGCTAAGTGTGGAATATTAAATCACTTTGCGGTGTCATGCAGAGTACGCCGTGTGAATAATGTTCAGGAATTTGATAATAATGGGTCTTCTGTTTTCTGCGGTCTAGCGGTTAAAAATACTAAAGATAATCAGTGGACTGAAAATATTATTATTGAAAACAAACAAGTGAGGTGTCGTCTGGACACTGGTGCAGATGTGGGTGTGATGCCTTTAAAGGTGTTTGAAAGCCTAAATTCAGAGTTGCAGATGACACCTGTCCAAACCGAACTTGAAGGATTTCAGGGTACTAAAATTAAGCCGTTGGGTATGGTCAATTTGAGTTGTAAGTATAAGAATATTGAGTGCTATGAAAATTTTATGATTGTTAATAGTAACAGCATGCTATTAGGCATTCCTGGATGTGTTAAATTAAATTTATTAAAAAGAGTACATACAGTGTCAATAGCTCCAGATCAAAATTCAATAAAATCAGCTTTTGTTGCACAAAATGCAGAAGTGTTTACAGGTTATGGCAATTTTCCAAACAAATGTGATATTCCCACTGTGCCCCACAATCCCATATGTAATCCACCTATTAAAGTGCCCCTAGCTTTGTCTGAACCCTTGAAATGTGAGTTAGAGAGGTTAGAAAGAAGAGGTGCCATAAAAAAAGTTATAGATATAAATTCAAGTGCATGCATAAATAGACTAGTAATTGTAGAAAAACAAAATAAACAATTAAGATTGTGCCTTGATCCAACAGACTTAAATAAATATGTCATCAGAAAACCTAAAAATATGTTGACAGTCGATGAGGTAGCTTCAAAACTTAGGGATATGGAAGTGTATTCAGTATTTGATCTGTCGGAAGGATTTCATCATTGTCCCCTCACAGAGAGTGCTTCGTGGAAATGTTGCTTTTCGACTCCATTTGGAGTTTACCGCTATTTGGTACTCCCTTATGGTGTCACCAATGCACCTGATGTATTCCAAGATCAAATAGAATCATATTTTGGAGACATACCTAATGTTTTGTGTTGGTTTGATGATGTCCTTGTGATGGGGAAAAATGAAAAGGAACATGATGAATCTGTAAAGGAATTGTTAAAAAGAGCTAAAGAGATTGGAGCAGTATTTAATAAAGATAAATTACAGTATAAGCAAAAAGAAGTAAAGTATATTGGTCAAATTTTTAGTAAAGATGGTATGAGGATTGACAGTGATAGGGTAGAGTCTTTGTTGCAATTAGAGTCTCCTAAAACAAAAGAAGAGTTACAAAGACTTATAGGATCATTTAATTATGTTAGAAGATATGTACCAGAAATGTCTCAATTAATGTCACCTTTATGTAGGCTTTTAAAGAAGGATGTCGAATTTCAGTGGTTACCTTATCATGAAAAAGTGTTTAATGACTTAAAATGTAAAATTTCACAAGCTCCTGCGTTAACCCCTTTCAACCCTGATAAGGAAATAATATTGCAATGTGACGCTTCCAAAAATGGAATTGGCTCTTGTTTGTTCCAGAGAGATGATAGAAATATACTTAGATTGGTTGCCTGTGTTTCAAGGACCATGAATAGTGCAGAAATCAACTATAGTCAAACTGAAAAAGAATTATTGTCTGTTTATTACGGTACACAAAAGTTTCATAAGTATATTTATGGCTGTAATTCTGTGGTGGTTCAAAGTGACCATAAACCTTTAATACCTATCATGTCAAAGCAAGTCAGTAAAATTGGGTCACCCAGACTGAGAAGATTGAGATTAAAATTATTAAAATATACACTAAAATTTGTTTATATTCCGGGAAAGTTAATCCATTTTGCTGACATGCTATCTAGAAACAGTCGAAAATATACAGAGAAAGATGTAGAGATGTCAGAAATGGTTCATTCTGTTTCATTGCATTTACCAATGAGTATTGAAAGAAGGAAAGAATTCCGCTTAGCTACTAGTAAAGATAAAGTTTTAACCGAAATTTCAAAATATTATCTAAATGAATGGCCGGATGAAAACAAAATTTCAGTTGATTGTAAACCATATTATAAACTTAGAAATGAGATTTATGTAGAGTCAGGATTAGTGTTTATAGGTTCTAAAATTATAGTACCAAATTCATTGAAGCATTATGTGCTTGATTTAATTCACCAAGGACATCCCGGCATCACTAAATGTATAACTAAAGCTAGGCAGTTATTTTATTGGAGTCAAATGTCAGAGGATATTAAAAAGTTTATTATGAAATGTAGAATATGTGAAAAGTTCAGACCAAGAAATTACTATGAGCCTATGTTGTGTCACAAAATACCAAAACAGAGGTTCGGCAAGGTTGGCACAGATATTTTGGAGTATGCTGGTAGAGCATACTTAGTTGTGGTAGATTATCTCTCACATTGGCTTGAAGTGATTCCTTTGACTGACAAATCATCAAAGTCTGTAGTAAATGCAATGCAAGAAGTATTTACTAGATTTGGCTACCCTGAAGTAGTAGTAGCTGATAATAATCCATTTTTATCATATGAATGTAAGCAGTATTATAGAACTAAGGATATTCAGATTGTAACCAGTAGCCCACATTATCACAGGAGTAATGGATTAGCAGAAAAGTCTGTGCATATTGCAAAAACTTTGTTGCGAAAAGCTAATGATGAAAATGTGGATTACCGTGATTCAATATTGCATTATAATAATACACCACTGTCTGGACTGCAGTTGTCTCCAGCTCAAATTTTGCATAGTAGACGCTTAAGAACTAATTTGCCTACGACATATGAGGCTTTAGAACCTAAGGTAGAGGAAAATGTAGATGTATTGCTCAACATGAAAAAGTCTATTGTTAAACAATTTCATGATAGAAAAGCTAGGAGGAAGGAACAATTTTTTGATATTGGAGAGCAGGTAGTATACAAAACAGATAAGGAAAAGGTTTGGGAAAAGGGAATAATATTAGGTAAGGCTAAAGAGCCTAGATCTTATATTGTCAGTGGAAAGTCACAACCAATCAGATGTAACTCTCATCATTTAAAGAAATCTTTAACAAAAGAGAATTGGGTAGGAGAATCTCATAATTCATATGAGATACCTGATATGTCTAATTCACTTGTAATTGAGCCAGAGACCCCTCAAGACATTTTGCCTTGTTCCGGTGATCAGAATGTTAATTTGCCAGGATTTTATCAAACACGTTCTGGTCGTATTGTCAAGCCTAGGAATGTCCTAGATTTGTAATTAATTATATGTAACTTGCTTCCATGTAAAAGGGGAAGGTGTTCTATAATAATACATGTATCATCTATGGTTTAGCCAGTTCCATGTCTATGGTCAATATGGCGGGGCTAATTGATTATGTTGTGAGTATGTGAGTCTTGTGTAACGTTGTTAAAATAATAAACGTTCCAAATAATATCTATGTTTTATTTATAAAACAAATATTGCTATGGTATCCGGCGGGCCATAAGTTTGTCTGCCACCAGACGTGGTATAAAAAAATTCAAAGTTGACGATAACATTGTGAGTGATTAAAATGGATTGAAATAAATACATATAATGTCTTCTCATTAATATGCATGTTATTTTAGCAAGGGCGATAAGTTTGTTGAGTAACTAAATTGTGAAATGCATAAAGGTGAATGCCATATCGGCCCTTTTAATTAGAGGAATAACATCAGCATGCATTTACATATAAATAGGTTTATTGAAGTTCTCGTATGTAAATAATTATTGCGATTTCTACGTGTCGATGTATACGTAGGTCGGGAGTGCACTGCGTGACGCGTTTCGCAACTGAAACAATAAGGGTCATTGATCGACTTGACATGATTTGTTCCCGATGCTGAAACGATGAGTGCACATTCATTACAATTGTTGGAATATACACTGTTAACGATTTGAGCCTACGTTTCAGCATTTTTCAAATAAACATCCATATGATAATGGAAGGCAAGAGACCCCGGGGCGCTCTCCAACCGAGGCCCTACCGCCAAAGCTGAAGCCGATTAGCATTGGATATTTTGATTGCGAAAATCAAACTTTCGCTTAGATTGGCGGTAATTGTGCTTAGCTGGTAGAAACCACAGAGCTCTACCGACTAAACTGAAGGTCATTAACTTAAAGCTAAGATCAAGCTATTATGGCGACCACAAAATCCCATGGTAATCGGCTTCAGCTTCGGCGGTAGGGCCCCGGTTGGATGGTTGGTTGGAGATGGGGAGATTTAATTGAGTCTCTCACAAAATCCTCCATGTCCGAATGCTCCCGCAATGCCTCCAACAGAACAAAAAGGATAAATATAACAAGAGCCGCCACTCGTAATGACCTGCCCATGACCATGACCACTCTACCAAGAGAGTCCGATAGAGAAGAAGAACAATGATAGTAAAGCAAAACTAAAACTGAGGGGCATTGAGGCTCAAAATTAGTTAAGTGCGGAATTGGCGGGTGGAATAAGAATAAGTAACAAATTTATTTGCAAAATAACCCAAGTTAGGAGAGGTGATAATTTGATGTTGTCTCATTTACAGAGGTTAATGCATAAAAAATTCATTCACTGTCTCAGTTAGAGGTAACTATGACTATAAAATCGATAGAACAAATCCCAGATGTAGAGGTTTGCTTCGTCCCACTAACAGATGTAATTCAGTGTCAAAGTGTTGGGACCTCAGAATGAGTTCCGGTTATTCGTCCGGTTTCTCACTTATCCAGGTCCCGCTTAACCAAGTTTCACTGTATGTACTTACATATATCAACACGCAGTTGAGCAGTGTGGTTGAGTATGCTCTAAACCCCTCCGATTGAGGGGAGCCCCGTATTCCAACAGTGGGATGAGTACGTGTTGGTGGCGACTTAAATCAATGACATTATGTATACTGAAACATATGCAATGTAAACATAAACATCGGAGGTCCACCATACACACCACTATGTCTCCTGTGTGGGCAGGCTTAACAGCAGCGACCGCCAAAAAAGTGAAGTCCGTTGCAGTCCCGGGGGTAAAACTACGGCTGCCTAGGAACTCACAACAATTTAAACAGAAGAAATTAGTAGGAGTAAGAAGAAGTAATCATCGGAGAAAAGATTTACGTATTTATTATTAGGTATTATATTATCTGTGACCAGAGCTACTGTCGACTTACCTATTGACAGAAAGTTGGTAATTTGTACGATTTAGTAGAGAAGGAATAAAAAAAGGAAAGCAAAAAATATGAAATTTAAAGAAAAAGTAACGTGAGAAGCCGCGGTGCAGAAACTAGTAACGAAATAAAATTGTTAATTATTCTTTATTTTTATATTGCGTTTATTTCAAACCGGAATAAAATAAGAATGATGTCGTTTATCCGCTGCGTTGTGCTACATTAAAATCATATCGTAGACCTAGTTCCTTGGATCGTAAAATGTAAACAAAGGTGATTGTCCAGAATTAGACGGAACTTTAATGTCCCATCTATGAATAGCTTGGCCGTAACGTAATTCATGTAACACAACACTGTGATCAATTAATCTGATGCGAGCCGGGATGAGCCTGAAATAGACCGTCTTGTCGCAGGTCTTCATACCTTCCGGAACTGTCTTTTTGTAATATTTTATTGAGCACAGAAAACATAGAGTAACAAAACAATAGACGTTTCTTGGAGCACATATTTATAATACTCATAATAAAAAAATATGAGACATAAAATAGATGGAATAAAACGCATTAATTTAGATTCAGAACTGAAAAATGAAAAAAAAAGCAGAAACAAACATTTTACTTTTAAAATACACATCTTTAAATTTAGTATCCACATATTATTTAACTTTAGTTTCATCAGTGTTTGAACGATTCTTGACACGTATTTTACTGCTGTCATGAGGGGTTTTCTGCAGTCAGTCATATTCTTGGCCATAATTACTGGCAGAAAAAGTGATGATGTCACGATCCTATTTTTTGTGAAGGCGATTATATTTGTCGAGATAGAGTTTAGATAGATAATCCCATATGAGTGCTATAAACGATCAAAAAGTCGATCACTAACACGATTTATAGGCCGGCTTTATTAATCTTTAGATTTATTTATATATGTAAATTAGACAAAGACCAACCTTGTGATACAAAGTCTATTGAATTTTGTTGCACAAAGCATTTGCCAAGGATCACGCTTGTTGCGACATTTGAGAAAGATCGCGGCAAGAAGTAAATAGAGAGCCTCTTTCCATACTCTACTATAGAAAGTGTGACCACTTAAGTCATAGCCACTATTATAAAATCTAACTTCTTCGTTATAGAAGAAGATCTCAGGGCCTTGATCAGGGATCTTAGATTATTAACCACTTATTGTTTAACGTTTTTACCCGACTGACAAAGAAACGAGAGTTATGTTTCCGGAGTATATGCATGTATATATATGTATGTATATGTCTTTAGAACGCTCTTCAGTCACACCTCTTGACGAATTCCAACATATGAGGAATCATTTGATTCGTCATCATCATAAAGGGTATTATTTTTAAACGGAGTACGCGAAAAAAAAAATTGGAGGATAATAACGAGTTTTTTGATTCGTTTAATATCTCTTGTTTAAACAACGCTGACAAATCTCAGTAATTTCAAAAACAGAACATCGAAGCAACTTCTTGTTATCTATGTATGTCGACAATGAGTCACATTACGTATTAGCCATTTTAGGCCCTGCCGCGTCTACAAGATTCATAGGTGAAATCTAATATTTTGATAATATTTACCGGCGAGTAATAATAAGCCGCATCGCGCACATGGTGCACAACGCGCATGCGCATTGCTGCTGCCGCCCTCACGTGGGAAGTAGGAAACGAAGACCTTTTTATTGGGCACTGTAATTAAGGAAACCTCTGCTGTAATTACAGGGGCGATCGCTAAATATAATTGAACTCTTTTATTTTTCACCTCCTTGTATTTCATTCGTGTTCCACTGGTCTGTATAATAGGGAAGGAGTTGGGTAGTTTAAAGATGTTCAAACTAAGGGTGATGTTATTGAAGTACGTATAATAATTTCATTACATAGGTTTACTTAACGCTTATTTAATTTAAAACATTTCAAGAGCATTATAATCAAATGTTATGATGCAGGACAGGTCCAACCCACATTTTCTTACTTTTGAGTTAAAGCACAGTTAAAGCGAGTTTAAATAGGAATAAAAATATCTTGCAGTATAAGTTTTGTGAAGCAAATGTATTCATACTTCTAGGATTTTTTGAGCATATTTTATATAAAATGTTTGCAATTTCTCGCTTTGTACATCACTCAATTTTACAGTTTACCGGTTGGATCTATCCTGTATAACAGTGTCCAAATAATATATCGATTCATTCATCATTGAGGAGCTCGATGGCGTCGTTGCGCATGATAGTCTAACCGATCATGCAAGTTAAGCAACGTCAACCCTAGCATGTCTAGGGATGGGATTATTTATCTGGAGCTCCTCCGTGCTTCGAATGGCACGTTTCCAGTGGAGGACTAACGGTTTACGTTAGTCCTCCACTGGAAACTTCACTGAAAACACTGTCTTCCGCTAACCTGCATTTGAGCAACGTGGTAGAGTATGCTTTAAACCCCTTGGATTGAAGGGAGACACACGTCATATATTGATATCCTAAATTATTATATCTTGCTAATGCTAGTCCAACTAGCTTCTATCCGCAGATTCGTCTAAGTCGCCTATAAGTCAATCCAAATGATAGATTCTAAATAAGTATATATCAGTTATCTAGTACCCATAGTACAAGCTTTGCTTAGTTTGGGACTAGATGGCCGTGCGTAATTTGTCCAGGAATATTTATTTATTTATTAAAGTAGATGAACTTTCCACCATCACACAAAATATGCATGTATTGTTTGTATGAAAAGTGTGACATGTTATCATTAATTATACTATTTGTACAGAGAGCTGATTGCAGGGCATTATATTTAAATAACATTTGCCTATTTAGAGGGCAATTTGCATAGTCTGATAGTACTATCGCTGGCCTTAAACATGCTGGTAAGTTGGTCAACGTTATCCTAGGTTAGTTTTAATGTATGTATGTCTAATAACAACAAGTACTACCGTAACCTGGAATAAATAAATATTTCTGGACTGATACACATGTACAAATTTAAAGGAACAAATTTAAAGGAACGCAAAAAAAAGTTTAATATCTCCTGTTGTAATTATCTTGCGTACTGGCCACATACATTAGTAAATCTTATTAAAAAAAGAAAGTGTTGGATTTTTTTTTCGAATTACATTTGTTTTTATGCAGTTCTTGCGTAATAATGTGCTCTTCATACTGCTAAAGATTTGTCCATGAGTGTATTATACTATGGGTAATAGACAACTGATTGATGTACATCAAAGAGAATGTAACCACTACGTTTTAATGTACATTTTCTATGTATTATAAGTATGTATTTACAAAAAAAGTATTAAGTACTTAATTTTTTTTTGTAAATATATACTTATAGCACAGATTACTTAATAGTCTAGTTTGAATTTTTCCATTTTTCAAAAAAAATATTTATCTGGCAAGTTGGCCAAGACAACTATTTAAATAATAATAATTTAATTAGTTTGGTGTTATCAAAAAATAGCTGAATTTCATCTGCAACGATGGACTGCTATGCCTACTTTAGTATTGTAATTACTTAATAGGTTGATGACGTCACACTGTGACTCACACAGTAGAAATATAAGATGCAAAAATTTCATTTCAAATCAAATAATTTTTTATTTAGCAAAAATGTTACAATTTCTGTTGCACTGGCACTTTAGGTTTCCCTGTGTTATGTGTGGAGTCAGGCTCTTCAATGGACTATTACAGTTATCTTACCAATTATAAATAATGTATCAGTTATATAATTCCTAGTTGTACGTTATATGTAACGCGAAAGGTTTGAAAGTTTTGAAAGGCTAATGATATAATATGTAATATACTATGCTACGAATATTCTGTGTGTGTTTGTGTGTGTGTGTGTGTGTTGGTGTGTGTGTGCGAGCGCGTGTGTGCGCGCGTGCGTGCGTGCGTGCGTGCGTGCGTGCATGAGTGCATGCGTGCGTGCGAGCGTGCGTGTGTGTATGGGTGTGGGTGGTGTGTGGGCGTTATAGCAACACAAACCTTCCTGGTAGCTCAGTTGGAAGAGCACTCGACCTGTCATCGAGAGGTCGTGGGTTCATATCCCACCTAGGGGGGCAGGTGAACTTTTCCATTTTTCAAAAAAAATATTTGTCAGTTATCTAGTGTCCATAGTACAAGCAGTGTGTAATTTGTGCAAAAAATACAGATAAATCTATGAATTCCATAAAGTTAATGACAGTCGACTGTTGTTAATACTTATTACCTATATGAATTAAAAATGCCATTACGTTTTGCAAACTATTAATGACAGTTAGTTAATGAAAATGAGGTCAAATATCTTACAGAATCGTTAAGTAAAGTCTAATGAAGACTTTCCTGTCAATATTATAGTGTTTGCGTCTAACATGCTTTGTTTCGTATAATCTAGTGTAAATAAAACTATCTGTTGTAACAATTATTCACAAATTGATCAAATATACTAATATATTTCGCTATTATATGCATTGTATAATAATTATTCCATGTTTCCACTTCATTATTTTATGTTAAATTATTTCATTAAGACCTAAGCCACGTTATTGTCACTTATGTTTCTCAATAAAGATTATTATTATTATTATATTTTTATTCTCAATATTCATGTCGCGGGCGTATGGATCCAACGCGTAGAGCTCCTCTAGAAAAGTTTAATGTAATGTTGTACACCCGCTGTGACCCTATCCAGGATATATTAATGGAACAATATACCCATGAGCAGGTCTCGGTAGGCATTGGAACTATTGCTAGTGTGTGTTAGATAGAAAATAAATGGGCTATGAGGATGATCTGGGTGAAAATAGAGACGGATTTATTATTATTAAGTATATGACTTTCAACGAAATTGCAATATCTTCTTAAAATTATTATTTTTTCTTTCCTGTGCAATTTATCTTCTACTAGATAATTATTGAATCTATTTTCCATTGTTTTCTGAATCTCATATAAATCAACCTTGATTGTGACAACAGAGTGTAAATTTTGTATATTTTTTATGTCACTAAGAAAGTAACATTGCTTGACTCAAACAGTCAAGCAATGTTACTTTAGCACTTTAGCACACAGCTAGAATATTATTTGGATCACCACCACGAACTGTGAAATTGTGAAATCAACTTCCCTCAACAGTATTCCCAAACGGCTACGACATATGGGTATTTAAGAATAAACTCTATATTTATCTGAAACAGCTTACAGTGGATTGGCGACTGGTTATGGTTATACCTATGGGTGCTGGTGTTTACTTTCCATCAGGTGATTCAAGTTCTCCTTTGCCCCCCTTATAAAAAAAAAAGATTAACAGTAGGATACTTCTTCATATCGAAGAGGCTAGTTTGAACGTTTTGTAATGACTTTTGTAACTTTAAATCGATTTCTCATGACATAAGCTTCAAATTTGATGTTTATAAATTGTAAAATATGTCCAGGAAGTACGGTAGCGTCGTGTTTGCGTCGCTTGCGCATCATACGGCGGCATGGCGGACGGTGCACGACGCGGCAGCGGCGGCGGCGCGGCGGCGGTGAGGCGGTGCAAACGAACGCGGTGAACGCTCGGCGTGTTGAGGCAGGCTCGGCTTGCGACGTGCTCGTCATCGGGTACCGTCCACACAACAATATTTATTAGTATCTCTATATATTTTTTTAAAATCGTTTGTTAATTTCTGCTATACCGTTTTTAAACAATTATTGGTTGGTATGAGTACTTAAAGGTTTCGTACTGATATATATTCTTGTAGGTTTATTATTTCATATATAATTTATCTTCTCGTTTCGGAGATATATAATGGATTTACCAACAGTCCGGTCTGGAAATACGAATACATTCTAAGTGTGACCCTGCGGGTATCCTCCACCCTTTTAGGAGGTGGGCCGGGAGGTAACCAAATGCTGTGGTGTTATGTAGTAGGGACTTGTATTGCATGCATGTACGGTGTAAAATGTATGATGTTGGTCGTATACTTTTGTCACTCATGTAAAGAAAAGCAATGAACCAAAATATATATATGCATACAGAAACAATCCATCTACCTATCTGTCTGATTATTGCCTATAAACAATAATGTAAATCGTAGTAGTCATCAGTATACAAAATTTCGATAATTAGGTAGGTTCTCTGAATGTCATTATCTCTAATGTAAAGTTGTTAATGAGGTCTTGCAGTTAAATCCTGAATAAATAAAAATAATCTAAAGATTTAGAATAATACTAGAATTAGAATAACTAGCTAATTCTAATGTAGGTCAAATATGTATTTGTAGCAACATGCAAGAATGGGAATGCATTCCACGAAACTTCGCAATCGGTTCACATATTTCTTTACAAAATACATTGTGTGCTAAAAGAAATACTTATAATTTCAAAATACCCATAGATGTGTAATTGTATAAACAAAAACAAATTGATTTCTTCATGTTATTTTGTGAGGTCTTCGCATTATTCTTGTTTGTCGAAATATAATCAAATGTACACTTTCTTTGCCGACGCTACGAGGCGTAATGAGCGAAGGCAGTAAATAGTTTTATGTACCTCCGTACATAGCAAGTAACGGGAAGCGCGCTGCGTCGTCGTGGGCCGTGCTATGGCCGCGCGCCGCGCCGCGCTGCATGCATTCGACCGATGCACTGCGCTGATTATTATCACGCTGATGCAATGCCTCCATTCAGACTTAAACAATAATAATGTTTCACATTCAATGAAGAATTGAATGAGGCTATTTGGAAATAAAAACACCTAGTGCGTCTGTCGAATTATTCTCATATTGGAATATAGAGTCAATACGAACGTGAAATTTGCTTTCTGTTGATTATTGTTTTGATCTGTAATCTAAATGTCACTTTTTAGCCTTGCTGAAATTATATCGAATGCCTGTTTGGTATGTCTATATAAATAAAGATTTTACATTGAAATTACGTATAAGTTTTATTTCAGTTCAGTTCTTTAAAGCAAGAGTTTAAAAGAAATAGGTTAAATAAAATTAGACAGTAAATTTAAGATGTTATTTTAAAATGACATCTTAAATTTACTGCAGCAATGATTGCAATGTAGAACTCTAGGATTATCTATCATACATAAAACAAACACGGCGAACCAAACAAACGGGTGACTAAATAGTTAAATCCGGTCGGCGTGAAGCGAAGTCGGTTAGCGAGTTTCGGCAGGGCCCGCGGAGGAGGGAAGGACCAAAGGGCCGGGGGCGGGGGCGGCAGAAGTGCAATGTCCTCGCCAACATCGCGGCGGAGATGCCTTGAGTCTTCCCTATCTACGTTGGACGTGTCGAAGTTTTTATGGAAAAATTTCAACGTTTTTGTCGATTCCCAGAATCGTTACAGCAATCAGTGTATACCCATGGATATATTGTGTAAAGAAATACACACTAATCCGTAGCGTATATGAAACTTTTTATCGGATTTATAGGCAATTATGGAACAAAATGTTTCTGGAAAACAAAGGACAATTCTGGTAATTAAAATTTAGTCAAAATTAATAAATAATTAGTTAAAATTCAATTTTGATACAGTGTCGATCTCACACATTTCATTATATAATTAAATATCAATATATGTGTTATTAAAATTAAATATAATTTTGTATTCTCGTATTACAATATGAAACTTCGATTTTTTATTACAGTTTGATTATAAAGAATTATGACTAAAAATAAATAAATTAAGACAGGTATGCTGCACTTAATTAATGAAATGAAGTATACAATTTTCAGTCAATTCATAATTCATTCTCGATTCGGTCAATTTTCAATTGTAAAAAATCACAAGAATTTTTCGGATTTTTTCGGTCAATTTTCAATCTTCGATCTTAAAAAAAAATACAAGAATTGGCCTTCAGAATTATGTGATTGATTTGAAGAGGTTGCTTTTACCGATCGAATGAAACAGAAGCCTTGAGGCATATTATGTATTGACTTTTATAAAACGATACTATTAAAGACCATACGCAGTTTGGCTTTAGTGGTTAATTAGTGCCAGTTGGTTGTCGCCCGTCTCCCGTTCGGTGTCGATGACCAAAGCTAAGGGAAGCTGAAGCCATAAAAATGACCACCAACCAGCGCGAGGGTGAATCCTGTTATTATTTTACTCAAGTATCCATTTTACGACTACTTTGTCAATGCTACGCCCAATAAAAGTTATATACGGGGACGTTCTCTACGTTGACATAGTTTCAATGTGAAACATAAAAAGCGTTTTCCATAAATCACTGGGCTTGTGTCAGTGATTGACATCAACGTCTAGACAGGTAATTATGGTAATGATGTAATAGTTTCTGTATTACTTACAAACTATCAGTTTTGCGTTTGCTGACTTCACTTACTTATTTATTTCTTGCTGCGGGTAAAGGCCCAAAGTGATTCTTGGCCTCCGAGACCAGATGACGCCTTTCGATCCTGGGCCAACTCTCGCCAATTGCTAACTCCGAGGTTCGCAGGTCCTTCAGCATCCTGACTTCAGCTCAGATTTAGTAGCATTGCTCCTAGCAAATGTGACAGTAGAGCTTATGATATTGTAGCACGTAACATTAGTTGCGTGGAGAAATGTATTGGGGGTAAGTGGCTCAGCAACATCCTTAGAGCCAAAACCAATCTCGACTGCACATGATGCACCTTGCCGACTAGCGAAAGAGTAGGGCATGTCGAGCCCAACTGGGGAAATACCTATATCTGGCAGAAGATTGCAGCCAAATAACAATACGCAATGAGATATTGAGTTTCTACGCGTGAGTAATGTTACCAGATATGAGGAGATACTGCGTTAGCGCTGGAGTGCCAATGCTCGAGGATATTCTTTCAACACTCTTTGTATACTAAGCGTATATTTAACTACGATAACAGTATGCTGGTTTGCCATACTGCGTTGGATAAAAAAAAACATATTATTCTGTATTCCGGATGAGAATATCCACTCGCGATGTTATAGGTAATTCATCATCATCATCATCATCATCTCAGCCATTGAAAGTCCACTGCTGGACATAGGCCTCCCCTCTAGATCTCCAATAAGACCGGTTGGAAGCGGCTTGCATCCAGCGCGATCCTACGGTCTTAATGAGGTCGTCTGTCCACCTTGTGGGTGGACGTCCTACGCTGCGCTTGCCGGTACGTGGTCTCCACTCGAGAACCTTTCGACCCCATCGGTCATCCGTCCTCCGTGCTATGTGCCCTGCCCACTGCCACTTCAACTTGCTAATCCGCTGGGCTATGTCGGTAACCTTGGTTCTTCTACGGATCTCCTCATTTCTGATTCGATCTCGCAGAGAGACTCCGAGCATAGCCCTCTCCATAGCTCGTTGGGCTACTTTGAGCTTGTTCATAAGGCCCATAGTGAGGGACCACGTTTCAGTGCCGTAAGTCATCACTGGTAACACACACTGGTCGAAGACTTTCGACTTGAGGCACTGCGGTATGTCGGACGAGAAGACATCACGCAATTTTCCGAACGCTGCCCAGCCGAGTTGGATTCGGCGACTGACCTCTTTCTTGAAGTTGGACCTACCTAACTGGACTACTTGTCCTAGGTAGACGTACGAGTCAACAACTTCAAGAACCGAGCTCTCAACAGATATTGGAGTGGGTACAACATGGGCATTACACATTACCTTCGTCTTGTCCATGTTCATTTTAAGACCCACTTGTTGAGAAACTTGATTGAGGCCTTCGAGCATCGTGCTGAGATCTTCCATCGAATTTGCCATGACTACGATATCGTCGGCAAACCGAAGGTGAGTGATGTATTCGCCGTTAACATTGATGCCGAATCCTTTCCATTCCAGGAGCTTGAAGGCGTTCTCCAAAGTGGCCGTAAACAGTTTCGGAGATATCACATCTCCCTGTCTTACGCCTCTCTTCAAAGGGATCGCCTTCGAGCTCTGTTCCTGTACTCGGACCGACATAGTGGCGTTATTATACAAACACTTCAGCACTTCGATGTACCGATAGTCAATACGGCATCGCTGGAGAGATTCAAGCACAGCCCATGTCTCGACCGAATCAAAGGCTTTCTCATAGTCCACAAACGCTAAGCAAAGTGGCAAGTTATACTCTTCGGTCTTCTGTATAACCTGCCGCAGCGTGTGGATGTGGTCTATGGTACTGAAGCCTCTTCGGAAACCGGCTTGTTCGGAAGGCTGGAAGTCATCAAGCCTGCGCTCGAGACGGTTCGTAATGACCCTTGAAAACAGCTTATAAACATGGCTCAGAAGCGAGATGGGTCTATAGTTCTTCAATAAGGTGTTGTCGCCTTTCTTAAAGAACAGCACCACCACGCTTCTGTTCCATGCTTCAGGCGTTATGCCCTCGAGGACGACGGTGTTAAAGAGCTTCTGAAGGACTTTTAGTACCGGTGTACCACCCGCTTTCAGAAGCTCTGATGTGATTCCGTCATCACCCGACGCCTTGTTGTTTTTAAGCTGATTCAGGGCCATTCTAATCTCGTACAGGCTGATGTCCGGGATATCCTCGGTGAAGTGTCGGGTCAGCTTGGCTCTTGGGTCTTTGGCCACGCTGTTAGCAGGCTTGGCAACGGAAGCGTATAACTGTCCATAGAACCTTTCGATCTCCTCCAATACCTCGGCCTTGGTTGACGCTATACTGCCATCTTCTCTCTTCAGCTTGGTCAACTGGCTTTGCCCTATAGACAGATTCCTTGCAAACACTTTGGAGCCTTTGTTCCGCTCTATCGTCTCTTTAATATATTTCCTATTAAAGAGACGTATATCGTGCCGCAAGGATTTCGAGATCTGTCTATTGAGCTGCCTGTATGACTGTGCGTCATAGGAAGACTGGGTCGGTGGTGTCGGATTTCTCGACGAACAAGGTGGTGTCGGATTTCTCGTCCACAAGGCCCTTATTAACAACATTATTACCATCGAAAGCGTGTCGAGCAGGGTTGTATACCTAATACTCAGAATATCTGAGAGATATTCGATGAAGGTCATTCAGGTGTACGCACCGACCTCGTCAAGCCCAGATGATGAAGTGGAGTCTATGTATGAGGACGTAAGTCGAGCCATACATACGACCAAGACCCACTTCACCGTTGTTATGGGGGACTTCAACGCTAAGTTGGGCAAGAAAAGCGATGATGAGTTGAGAGTGGGGCAATTTGGATATGGACAACGGAACCCTAGGGGACAGAGGCTGGCCGACTTTCTGGAGAAGGAGGGACTCTTCATGATGAACTCTTTCTTCCAGAAGCCGCCTCACAGGAAATGGACCTGGATAAGTCCCGACGGTTCCACGAGAAATGAGATCGATTTCATCATGACCAGCGAGAAACGAATATTCAATGATGTCTCCGTGATCCACAGGGTGAAAACCGGTAGCGATCACAGGATGGTAAGAGGCACATTGAATATTAACGTTAAACTCGAAAGGTCCCGCTTGGTGAAGTCCACGCTCCGACCTACTCGTATCGATATCCAAAACCCCGAGAGCTTTCAGCTCGAGCTCTCTAATCGCTTTGATTGCCTGGAGAACTTAGCATCAGTGGATGAGATTAACAACAGGCTCGTAGAAGCTGTCCAAACGGTAGGTTCTAAGTTCTTTAGACCCCGCCGTTCAAATAGACCTCAGAAACTTTCCGATCACACTCTAAACCTCATGGCTGAACGACGCTCGCTGAGACTGCATAGGTAATTACTCATTTCATAAGACTGCAGCAAGTACAGTCAATCGTTCATAGAGTGTAACACTGCCAGTATAAGAAGGTCCTACGTAGAACTACGAGTGCTACGATGTCTTCAGGTTACACAGGACCATCTTATACTGAAAGTGTTATGGTGTTACAAGCGGTTGACTGTACAAAATAAGTTTGTGTCAGTTATCACAACCTAATTCGCTTCTATCCCGCGTAACCATTGAATAATCTATATATTTAAAAATGAATCCCTATTTCCCTTGGTCACGGCATTACGCTTGAACGGCTGGACCGGTTTCGCTATTTCTTTTTATGTTGTATTTGTTATTGTCAGGAGAAGGTTCCTAAGAAAAAAAAAAAAAAAAAATATTTCGAGACAATTTACACAGCGCCATCTAGTCCCAAAGTAAGCGAAAAGCTTGTGTTATGGGTACTAGACAACTGATAAATGTACTTAAATACATTTTTTTTTGTAAATACATACTTATATATAATACATAGAAAATACCCAGACCAAGACAAAAAGACATGTTCATGCACACAAATGTTTGTCTTTTGTGGGAATCGAACCCACGACCTCGGAGTCAAAGTGGCCTTTGCTAACCATTCGACCACCGAGCTCGTCAGTAAGAAAGTTGCGCGGAAAATTTGAAAATTTAAGAAAACTGAACGAGTTATTAACTTTTCTAATATAACTTTACATCGTTTGACAGAGCTGTTCGTCATTTGACAGACTGCGTGAAACCAATTCGAATTAAATATTCATTATTAAGAAGACATGATATTATATAAAAGTATAGGTATATAATAGGTATATGCGTGTATAACAGTAGGTATACCAAACTACCACGTACCAATACATGTCATGTAATGTATTGTTGATTGTTGGAACTTGGTGGTAAAATATTAACATTTTGTTATTAATAAAACACTCGTGCTGTTTGTTCCAATAATTTAACTTATTTTTACCGACCGGTTTCGTCTTAAGGCATTATCAAACCATCTGTATACGATATGTTTGGGTTTCTACAAAAATTTTTCAATGTGTTCACAATGTTATGTAATATATTTGTCTATTCGTTATTTCCAACGTAAATAATATTACAGCATTTTCAGCGCTTACAGTATAGTGGACCGTGTACCGTTACATGACGGTGTTAACTCGTAATCCAGAGATTGATCTAGAACGTTCTGGAAATTAATGGCGTAGATTTAAAATAGATTTAGAACCATTGCAACTGGACACTCTTATCCACTTCTTATCGCAGTATTGTAACTAACGAGGCAGCCCGTTTCGCGGTTTTATCTCGCGACGTTTTAATGGAGTATTCGCAATTAAGAATCGATTAAACTGTTCAAAAGTCACGTTCGCTAACATTCGTAGTGATAACAAGCTCTTTGTGTGATACTGCATATTATGCAGTGATGTGGTCATTAGTGAGAGATAAAGTAATCATATTTACGTCTTTTCGTACGCTCCAACAGAAGGTCAATTCTCGTAATTTTTCTACGATCGCAGATTGAAAGTTGACCGAATCGAGATTGAATTTTGAATTGACTAAAATTATATACTTGATTTCATTAATTATTTATTATCAATTCTTGTTGTTGGCAAAGTAACATTCTTAGTTTGTTTAATTTTCGCTCATATTTCGATACAATCCCGCTTAAATTTAATTTTGAAGTTACATATTGTGTTACGAGAATACCAAATGTGACATTTATGAGATCGAGACTGGATCGAAACTGAATTTTGACTATATTTTAATTACGAGAATCGCCCCTCTGATCTTTGAACAAAATATGTAGATGCATGTCTAATTACAGAATATGCATGGGCATGGTTTTGATCAATTAGTTTTAACGTGAATACGTCTTTAAAATAGGGAAGCAATTCACAAAAACGAATGATAACAAAATCGAGGGATACAGTTTGGTGTTGTAGCTTCAAATCTAATATGTCCATCCAAAATTCAATCACACCATTGGATAGATGAAGGATCAAAGAATTTATTACGCTAAGTAAGGACTATGGAACATCGCGTGCGGGGGAGGGGGAATCGCTGCCATTTTGAGATAATGTTAGTGCATATAACGTATTCACGTAGAACACACAGCCGTGTCCATGACACAGCCAAACCCCATTTTTTTGTTCATTAAACCAAGTCCTGTCAAAAAGCATAGAATAGAAACTTAAGGTTATTTTCCAATTAGGTAAATATACTGAGTCATAATGACAAACGGAGCAGGCATTTCGTAGGCCTTCACCGAAATAGTGTTATGTGCATCATCGGGCGTGACTCGCAAGGCATTTACGATAATATGACATAGAGCAGGCGGGCAGCGGGGGACGGCGAGCTGCAGAGTCTTGACCTTGGGGCAGGATCGAGCCAAGCTCGCGGTCCCTGACCTGACTATTTCGAGTGGCAAGTGCGTCGATGTGCCGCGGCGCTGCATGCAATGTGCATACCGAAATAACCGCTTGGCCGGTCGCCCCGCCCGCGCCCACGCTCTCTCCCGCCCCCGCCGTATCAGGATGTTGGCCTTATAGCCATGCATGGCACGCCTAAAATGCACCACCCAAAGGGGAAGGAGTTCTGTTACACTGTCTTGATTGTATACAATACCCCTCTTGTGGTAACGTCGAGCCGCTCGCCAGATATGAGGCTTCTCTATTAATATTCAAACAACACTGCTACGAAAAAGATTACAGTTTAAAATTTCTTACAGACACATTTAACGTAACTAGGCCGGATTCTAGCCCACGGAGCCGACATCGAGCGAGTAGATTCGCTGACTGTGTTTTCCATCGATTTCAATGGAAAATGTAATTGATAATCATGCCTCAAGGACATGATCGATCTCATTTTTTTTTCGACACTAACCTCAAGCACGTCGTGTCTTTTAATTCCTGGTGACTTGTAATACAGGTGGGCCCTGCCTACCTAGCTCAGGCACCAGTTCTCTCCACAGTTAAGGTTTAGGTAATCTCGAAAAAAAAAAATTGTGACAAGATTCATCAAAAACAATATACAGCGGTTTTAGAGCCTATTAATTTCCAAGAGTGACTTTTCAGCGTATATAAGAGTTCGCTCGCTCCGGTCGCGCCATTTAACAACCTATAATAAACATTTTATTAGTTTTATTGTTCTATATATTCATATTTACGCACGTAAAGGCACATATCTATATTGTATCAATCTGTTACCAAAATGTTTATTCTCTCTTTATCCTCTGGCGATGTTCGAGAAAAATCGGTTATGTTAGATACAAAAACAAGAAATAAATGTTTAATGAGTGTTGTCTGCGATAAATGTCTACTCGATAGTTTAATGCGAGGTTAGGAAAAATGGTGAGAGCGTACGCCTCACCTTATTTGATGGACGAGGGAAAGGGTCCGCTCAAGGTTGCAGCCGATGCACTTTCACGAGAAGTGGCACACCACTATTATGCATCCATTATGCGCCGACGCCGCCGCCGCGGCCGTCTCCCTGCCTGTCAAAACACCCACGCCACGGTTTCTACAGATCTCCGATAGACTAGTTTGTGATCATCGCTTTCGAGGATATAATGTTTCTTTTATTGTTGTCATTAATTTCAAATATTTTCTCTAAAAAATCTACATTTTCTGGAGATGTCATTTTGGCCTCCAGGATACCGCTTCTCAGTACTTTTAAGTAAGTAACAGATTGGCTGAGTCTTATAGATATGTTTTTTGCGAGGTTTTGCACAGATTATACTTGAGTAGGATTATATCAACAGTTTTTCAATTACTTACTCTTTTCTTTTTTTTCCGAGACTTCATTATAATTAGAGCTATTTATCTCTCTCTTCTTCTTGTATGTATTGTGATATTGGTGCAGTAAAGTGTATTCTATTATTTTCTATTCTATTTATAAGGGTTCATTATTTTACCTACACAGGCACAAAATAAAATATATTACATTATACTCTTTAAACCTTATAATTATGAAACATAAAGTCATAATTATATAACAGATGATTCTGAATTAGCGTCAAGACAACCATCAGCCCTGCTCACACTCACATAAGTAGGATCGTCGTGGTCGTGATAGAGCGCATGCGTGTGCGCAGCTAACTAATCTATTGCGCCCGCGCTGCACTCAAGGTCACTGGCCAGCACCGATGTAATGGCGACGATGCGGCACATCCACCGAATTTAACATTATCGCGTACTATTTAGGGAAAATCCTAAATGAGTTTGAAGGCATTGTCATATTATACTTTGTATCAAGTTAGTGTTGGCAACAAAATACATAGCATTAACATACAAACTGTGGAAACAAAAAATAACTTAAAAGTTATTAATTTAATTTCGTAATATATAAAAAAAAAACATTTTTATGCACGTAACATATCGTTAAAAAAATTGTTTAGAGTAATATATTTTAAAAACTGAAAATATTCATCGAATTATTTTATTTGATTTAAGATCTCGTACATATATTATTTTTTAGAATGGAAACGTTATACGTTAGAATAAAAATATTTTGAAATGTACTCAAACAATAATTTTGTAAAGAAAAAAGAAGTGCAGGAAAACAGGAATGTTTGTCCTAAGTATAGTAGGAATTTGGTAAAAATAGCTTTTAAATTCAAAATAGCCGTTCTGTGTGACTTATACCTAATATTTAGCGACCTATCGTCAGCTAAACCTCATGGATATTTAGTAATTACTTACCTACCTATCAATCCCGCTATAATGTATGCTACCAAGAATGTTCTTAATGTCCTTCTGTCTATGCAGGGCTAATGCAGCAGATTAGATTGATTTTAGGATGATTTGTAAATATGTAGATTATACAGTCTTACACCCACAAAACTGTAATGTTGATCAACCTAATTTATATTTTTTGGTGAAAGATGGATTTAAGGTGTAAAAATGACAGGATTTCAAAGATTACAGCCGCTAGGGAGATATGTTGAAGATAGTTAACGATGCCGAGGGCGGTGGGACTAGGGTGGCCGACGGGTTCTGCCGAATGACTTTGTAACGTCCGGGAGCGCGGCCAACGACCTGTCCAATCTCCGTTGCATTAGCATAGCGAGCAATATTCGTGGCTAGCCAATCCACTACGTGCGTCTCTACGTGGCATGCACTACTTAGAGCCGCCCAAGCGAGGTTTTAGGGATCCTTACGTTATCAGTCAGTGTCAAAGTATGAGTTTCTTTTTTTGAATTGTGCAGTAAAGCGTGGTCACCTAAGATCTGGTAACTAAATTTTTGTTCTTCGCTGAGGACAACTACTGTAACTCCCGAAGACATCTCAGATTTTATATTCTGCTAGCGAAGACTTCTATGTGTATATAGAAATCTTTGGCTATTAGCGTACTATACCGGTGCTTCGCGTGGGTGCAATTTATAGGGGCTAGGTTACAGAATATTGCTTATTTTCTTTGGCAGGCAGACAAGCATATGGCCCGCCTGATGAGAAGAGGCTACCGTAGCCTTATTAACGCTCGCAACATAAAAAATCGCTCCCGCGCCGGCACCCCCGCTGCCAACGCAGCATCTCCCTCCTTTCTGATGACCTCACTCACTCACAGGAATACAACAACCCTCAAGGGAACTGTTATTTAGCTGCGGCATTCTGTGAGGTGGAGGCACAGTCCCCAGTCGGGCAGCTTACAATTACGCTCCCTGTCTCTCTTTTCGCTAGAGCTTCGTTTGTCAGTCAGCAGGGTGCACCGCGTGCAGGTGAAGTTGGCTTTGGTTCAATGATGTTAATGAACCACTTACACCCAAAAATTTCTACGCCTATAAATGCTTAATAGATTATATTCTAAATATACGAATCCTCCGTAAAAACTGTCAGTGAAAAGTGCATTAAAATCTGTCGCTAAACACACAGAAAACGCGAAAAGCGACTTTATTTTATACTGAGTTCGAAGAGACGTGAACCCTTTGAAGCAAGATGGCTTTGTCATATTTAAAGACAATTTATGCGAATATATACTGATGATAAAATTTAAAATGTGAAAGTGTTTAATAGTATATTTCGCATATAAATTTTAATTATAAATAGAGCCAATTATAATGAAAATTAAAGAATGTACACATATATTTCCATACATCTTTCATACAAATTATTATTTGGAAACCTACAGTTCTCATATAATAGCAAACTTTCTTATGAGCGTTCCCCGTCAAAAGAACTAATGTTGCCATACTTATTAATGTTTTGTAGAGGCTTTTAAATTTTAATTAATGATGTATATATTTGATATTTACGGGAAATATGTGAGACCGCCAACCCGCAGTTGAGCAGCGTGGTGGAGTATGCTCTACACCCCTTCGTTTGAGGGAGACCCGTATCCCAGCAGTGGGTGAATAAGTGTTGTCGACGACGATATGAGATCGATGTTTTACTAACATTTTCATGACTTTATCAAAAAAAAAAAATCTTAAGTTATTAGCTGTTAGCACTCGTCTTTGTCAATTGGAGTTTAATTAAATATAGTTCATATTTAATAAAACTTCAATTATAAGGAACGCATAAATGTTATATAAGTTTATAAATAATACTTATTATTAGTACAGAATTAGTGACCAGCCCTACAACAACGTCTGTTGGTCTGATCAATTCGAAATTGGCAAAAAGAACATCGTTAGCTTGTTCAGAAACTGCAGCATCACCAGAAATCTACAGGACACCCAACTCCTCATCAACTTACAGCAGAAGTACTTATTTAATGGATCCATTATTATAATGACAAAGATCAGGTAATAGATAAATCCTTATAGGTCGTGAGGAAACAGGAGAGAGATCTCTCTCTCCATTTTTTTGGTTCGTAGTTTTAATAAATATTAAATTTACACTTGCTTATAAAGTTTTGTTTGAATATTTTAACAAAAAAAAACTTATTTCTCAATTAGTAAAGAAATATTTTCATCTCACTAGCAGAAAATGACACATTGGATAAAATATTCTCAAAACGGTTTAGGATTTCAACTAACGATTCAACTGAACGTCGGTGTGTCATAGTCACAACATAATCATAACGTGAATGTGTGTGTAGGGGGAGCGCGGAATGCATTCTCCACGTTGATATCATTTTTGGGTTCGTGAGCCGCAGTTACACTTGATAAAGAGATCAAGTTCAAAGGGGCACACATCTCACAATAGATATGAAAAGAAAATACTTCTTGTTATGGAGAGTCTCCTTAAAAGATCATTTATTTTCTTAGCACAATAAAAGATTTACATTGATAATAAACATTATAGAAATTGAAGTACCTAGCCTAGCTAAAACACTACAAAAATTTAAGTACAAAAATTGTAGTACTTTCGATGGTTTGTTTGGTATTGAGAGTTCGTTGCAAAAATTCGAAATAATGATAATGGAATGGAATCGAAATAATCGACACAATGAAATGGTAAAGAAATGCTGGTCGTATTTCTTTTTACGACTATTTTAAAATAATTTCTTATTTTACTTATTATTATTATGCAGTGGTGACAACAGGTAAGTAATAACAAGTAGGTAAGAGAACAATGCATGATTTTAATTAATCATCAGAAACCATGGATAGGAAAGTGAATCCGATGAAGTTTTTTAGTATTTCAAAATTCTTCAGTGACAAATTAATTCTCTGCAAAAGCTCGAACAAATTAATTTTGGCTGTATATTCTTTTTACGATTTCATTATTCCAAAGTAATTTATAATTTCTCGTAGACTGATTGAAAATAGATGGAAAGTAATATAATTAAGATAATAATCTCTATACATTACTAGTTGTGTCCGCGGCTCTGCTCGCGTCGATTAAATACTTATCTTAAGTAACTTAGATGGATTTTTTTAAATTTTTTGTTTTGTTTCTATCTCTATGTAAGTATTTTATTTGTAAATATTATAAGTTTAGATAGGCGTTGATGTATAATAAATAAATATGTTGATAAATAAATAAATAGATACATATAAATACCTAGCTAGACAACATAGCTATTAACTAAAAAATCCCATATAAATCGAATACAAATGTATAAATGTTTGGTTGCATAGTATCAGACTAGGATTTTGTTCTGTGTTTGTTCATTATGCCAAACACAAATAATACAAAATGAATCTACTTAAGTTTACTCTACAAACTGTATTACCGTACGTACCAACTGTAAAACTTTTTGATGAAATATTCAAAATGAGACAGCAAAGAACCATTTAGTGTCAACTCATGAGACTTGACACTAAACGGTAATATTTTTTGCAAAGAGCCGTTCACGAGAATCGATAATTTGTTTATAACACATAATCGAGTACAGTAGCAATGGCCAACAATGATCTTATTGTAGTACTGAGAAGGAACCATTGTAAATCAATTTGTATCTATTTGCATACAGTGTCATTATGAGTCTGAATGGCACTTGTATTCGCAATGCTATCCCCCTTTGTATGGGCCCGAGCGTGTTACACTCGGACCCATCACCCAACCCTCGGCATAACAATGACGTAGTTTTTTCGTACCTGCGAAGTCGAATTTTTTACAATAGTGCTTTATTCAAACTCATAAAACTCCTCATTGCGTAATTTTCTGCATTGTATAAACCCTTTCCGTTTGTTTTTATTGCACCCCTTTATACAGCGTCCAATGTTGTAGGCGGCATCTTTGCGGAGTTACGCAATATTTGAGACACGTTGTAAAATAATAAAAAATACGCTATTCTTAGCTAAAATGTGCTAAAGGGTTGCAGCGCAGGGTTTCTCTTTTATTTGACGTGTTTATATATTTCTTTTATTTTATTGAAAGTATTTAGGAAGAGAATGTGGGACCGTAACGGTAAACTACGACGACCTTTCTTCCTTATACGAGAGTAATGGACCGCGCGGTATTACCCGATAAGTTAAATGTCTCCCCGCAGTTGTTTTCATATTATTTATCACAAACGAAGTACAGATTACTGTTTGGAGTTCAATTTCTAGTGGTTATAAATATAAAAGCTTTTTGACGTCACGACATCGAAAAATTGAATATGTGTTTCTTATTATGATAAGCATTTTAATTTATGAGAGCATCGTGCAATATGATATTATTGTTGACAATCCTGGTACCTACTCGAATGGCTATTTTGACTCTGAGGTCTCGGGTTCGACCCTCGCACAAAACAAACATTTGTGTGTATGGACATGTTTGTTTGCCTCGAACTGGGTGTTTTCTTTGTATTATATGTAGGTACAGGTTTATATGTATTTACAAAAAAATATGTATTTAAATATATATTAACAGTTAATAATAGACAATAATAATCATCAGTTATCTATCTAGTACCCATAAGTAGTACAAGCGTTGCTCATTTTGTGGTTAGATGGCAGTATGTAACTTATCTAGCAATATTTATTTATTATGATAAATATTTTAACTTAATAGTTATACACGTATGAAAGAACATAGGTTATAATGACACAAGTTTACGCATTTACCGCACAAAAAGTGCCCATTTGTTGCTCCTAGATTGGAAGGTACTCCCCTTAGTATTAGCTCCAGCATTGATATCTTGGGTGTTGACATATCGAGTGATGGTCACTTTCGCAGTCACTTGGAGTGTAAGGTCAAATTAGTCCCTAGGTAGATTGGCGTCATCAACTATATAAAGCCCAGGTGCCTAACCGGGGAGTGCTTGGATGAGCTATTTGATTTGATGATACCTGCTGCTGAGTTCCACTACCGTACAACTCGCCATAAATTAAGATTCCATACATATCATCTTGATAATTGGCGATCTACCATAGTACGCTTTTTAAGATATTTTCTACCACGGACTGTGACATTGTGGAATCAATTTCCCTCAGCATTATATAAAAATTGAAATAAATTTTAACTACAAAATGATTAAAAAATATTAACTACATTATACTTACTTACGGATTTAGACAAGTTGCCATCTATATTTAGCCTTGAACACTAAAATAAAAGTAAAATAAGGTAACGATTATAAAGTGAAAGAGATCGAACCTCTAATTCCTATTTTCTACTTATCTACGTCCTTTTTAAAGTTTATTTTCACCATATACTTACAAGTCCTTTTTGTTTTGATAAAATGTCCCATACCTATATTGTGTAGGTACTATGTATTCAAAAATGCTATTGTCAGTGTTATTTTGGCGGTTCAACAAATACGTAACTGTTCCTTATAATAAAACTTTCTTATCCCAAACGGCGACGTCGGGCGTGTGTTTTAAAAAATGCCGAAATTTTATATCACAGTTTGCAAAAGAACCGTCTTTATGATGTGCGCCATTCTTCGACCACCCACGAAAATTGCCCGCCATCTCGCATCCCAGACTATAAAATTTAACTTAACCTTTGTTTTGTAACAACCCTTGTGGATATATTTTTTTAAAGTACCTATGGGTACAAAAAATGTTACGGTATTTTTTAATTAGTCTGTAAACGTTTGAAAAATATGCATGGTTATTGACTTATTCATAATTATTTACTATTCCGTATAGGTACTTAGCCATATTGTAAGTAGTAATATCGATTTTGAACATTTTTTTAACAGGCAGGTTTTGGTTCACCGTAAGAGAAACTATTAATGATGGTTCTTATATCTGTTTTTATTTAACTTATTACTACAATATGATGGTATTTTATATACAAAATCTCAAACAAAATTGCTTACTAGTGATTCCCGTGCTTTCTCGAGGCACTTCTCAGTAGGTAGGGCTGGAAGGATAGGATATCTACCTAGTTTTTGAGAATAGTTTTGGGTTAATTTCATTTATTTAGTTAGGTACTAATTACGAATGCAGATTTTCAGTTAGAATTATTTTAATACCTTTAATAATTATATCTAAAATCCTAGATGATACCGATAAACCTAATGTGGATGCGGATGGGAACGGTTAGAAATGGTTGGATGCGGAGAGCGGAGTCTTGCAGACAAAAATCACACGTAAGATTTTTGTGGAAGACATTAAGTTATATTTATATATTAATTTTATATCCTGTAGTGGATAGACGCAGGCGATGATAAATTATATATCAAATATTTCGTTCATTTCTTTCCGCCCGGTTTCGATTATCACGAATATTTATCAATAATATAGTATGAAAACAAAATAATGAATTACGCTCATTAATAATAGTTTACGCATTTTTAAATCAAAACAAACTTTTAAATCCAAAGGATTGTGCTTCAATTGAGAAACTGTGACGTCAAAGAGCGGGTTTAAATACATTTTTCTTACAAAATCGTCGACAGATGATAATAAAAACCATTTATAATTTGATTAAGGTGTTATCACCCCTAATGTCAAAAATATTTTTTTTTGTAGATTCCTTCTTCGTAATATATATATTTGTAATGCAAATCCCATTCCAATTCGTCCAGTACACTGTTTGAGTAGTTTGAGCTGTACGTTTGTAGATCAGTCAGTCAGAATGTTTTTCTATTTTTAAATTTATTATTCATTCCTCATAATACACGCAATAATATAAAATATAACATGTCGTCTATTGGCAATTATTGTTTTAGGCAACACTACAATCGCCGGTCACTCGGTCATTAGTGTTTTATCGCAGCCACATCGCCAACAAATTCGTAATAGTTTCCTAAAATATTGCCTAAATGATAGATAATCGATCGGGGGCGTAAATGGCTCCCAGAGAAAACAACAGACAGCTTTCATCCATCACACAGGCAATCAGATATATACAAAGAAAGCAGCTGTACAAATCGCCTTAGTCCATTACGATACGAACCACAATTTCAGTGGAGGGCATAGAAAAACATTTTACTGTTTGACATGGCCGACGCAAATGACAAAAGTCAATCTACACATCAATCGCCAAACATTGGAAATTCGGGAGGCAGCACGCGACCACTCAATAATGCACGAAATATCGATGTGGGGCATCACCACCGACCACCACCACCACCACCAAACAATGTGCGTGGCCGAGGACTCATCCCTGCCGAAATAACCGTTTTAAAATAAAAGGTCATTCATTATTGCCGGCGGTTTCGCTTTTTGGATTATCCGACCGATCAATACCGGATAAACTATGGGTTTAAAATTTTCAATAACTTAAAAGGTTATACATATATCGAATATTTTTAGCCTCAATTATTGTGTGTGTATCTACTAGATTCTTATCAGGTTAAATAGGCATTTTACTTGAGCGTGTGAGTGAGAGGATATCATTAGTGAGGATGCAAGGAACTTCTTTATGTGCCTACAATCCCTTCACTTCTGTCAAAGTGTCTGCTTAATTGTTTTAAATCATTCCGTGAACTCCTTTTTTGCGTATACATTTAATTATCCACAATTATATACACGTTTCTCCTCTAGTTATTCTCTAGTGTAGTAAGTGAAACAAACAATAATTTTAAAGATTCATTGGCGGCTAGTAATAAAATTAAAGGAGCAAGCTTTCCAAGTCTGTGGAATGCAGTTATATATTGATCTAGTAATCGTAATTATCAATTAGATTTAAATAGGTACTATGTTATTTAAGGAGTGAAGAGTTTCCTGGCCCGGCCATATGCCTTACTGATTTTCGACCCCATGACCTCGATTTATATGTAACATTATGCCTCAAAAAATAAATAAATCGTAAAGAAATAAATATTCCAGGACAAATTTCACATCGCCGCCTAGTCCCAAACTAAGCAGGGTTTGAATTTTGGGTACTAGATAACTGATAAATATACTCAAATCATTTTTTTATTTTTTTTTTTTATTTTTTATTAATTACGTTAACTAATTCCAAAATAAAACTTTTACCAGGGTTTTTCTTTATACAACATATTTATATTTAAATAGTATGTAAACATGTGAGGTTAATATTATTCTCATTAATGAAATAATTTACTTTCTAAACAAAAATTTCAACAAAAATCATACTACGGTAGAGCTGCTAATAAATTACTTCAACAGTAATTACTTCCCAACTTTCATGTGAAGTTTCCGAAGGCGACCTGTCGAGAAGCGTGGGTATGTTGACTTTGGTGACACGAGGCGCTGGCCAAATGCCTATGGGGTGCCGTGGGTGGAAGGGGGTTGCCAAATGACACGTATCAATTATTCACACTAATTTCCCCGCCACATTTGCGTGTAGAAGACAAATAGTTGCCGTCCGTACGCACCGAGGCCGAAACATCTCTCTATAATTATGGACACTTGGCATGGGTCCTCGTTCAATCATTCGTATTCTTGTAAAATTTCCATTAATTTCCATTTTAAATTAGTAGTCAAGTACACATGACAAAATTTGAACAAAAAAAAAAACCGTGGCCGAAAAAGGCGTTACGCGTTTTAAACACTCATTAACATGGGCAATCTATTATTATATTAATCTAGATTATGGAACTTTATGTAAAAAAGATAGACTATCTATAACTATTATCTATGATTTTTTTTTAATTATTCCGTTTTAGTTGGGATTATTTAAACAAAGAGATCGATAGACGCATTGAACTGGATCGGCAACTTTTCTCATCACAAATATACCCTAATGCTTATAGACTAAAAAGTCTTCAATAAGTGCAATTTCACTCCTATGACCTACATCGCAGGAACCTTGATCCTGACTTTCTGGCTGGACCACAGGCTAAAAGTCACACATACACTTCTCGAGAAAGCTACGAGTATGTTCGAGACTTCTCTTAGAGATGCAAGATGGTAAATTCTACGGAGAATCAAAAGTTTAGATATAGCTCTCGGAGTTAGCAAGCTGAAAGTGACAGTGGGCCGGCCACATCTGCTAAATCAATGATGGCAGATAGGGGAGGAAAGTTCTAGAGTGAAGGCCGCGTATGGGGCAATGAAAATTGGGCGCTCCCCCTCTTGGTGGACCGATGAACTCAAGTAGCTGGAGGCGGTTGGATGGGGAAAGTGGACATTCTCATAATTATGGTAGATAGCATATGGATAGCTGGTCCAGAAGTAGGTAGATAAAGGTACACGATGATTGATGACTTTCTGGCGGATATAGATTCTGTAGCGTTCGTTTCATCAAAATATTATGTAGTTTTCTTTTTCTATCAAAATCCCTGTATCTGTTAATGAGCTCTCGACATATGGCATAAAAAAAATATAGATCAACTAGCGGCCCGGTACGTGCTTCGCTACGTATAAAGTGAAATACTAAAAAAAAAAATATTGGATCATCAAATTCATTTATTCAAACAAAAAAATATTTTATTAATTGCTAGCTATTTTAAAACTTAATCCAAAACATTTGGATAAACAATATTTTTTGTTTTTCCATTTTGAGCATGAATAAACAAACGGCTACCGACTCTGGAACAGGGAACATAAAGTCGAAACACGTCCAAAATGAAATGACCGCATGAATGACATAACAACATGCTTGTACTGTCAACACTGAAAAAAGTTTCAATTTGACAGCACAATCCCCACCTGAAAAAAGTTTCAATTTGACAGCAAAATCCCCATTAACAAAATGGTCCGCCATTTATTGAATTCATTTGTTACAAAAAATGTGATAAATGAAGAGCCGCTCTACCGATTTTGTGCAAACTTCACATAAACCATCTACTAAATAGTCCGAACAAAGCCTAAACATTTGGTTTGGATAGGTGAGCCCGTTCTTGAGTTATAAAATTACAACGAAAAGTGGCATTGATTTTTATATATATAGATAAAACAATACCCTACTAATATGAGAACATTACTACTTAGTAGATAGAATTGCAAAATATTATGTAAATGGGTGTAGGTAGGTATGGATATTTGACTATTGCACGTTTGACTAATATTAGTATATCCATTCCTTGATGAATACACGCCGAAATGATATTTTTTTCATGCCGAGTGCCATTCAAGCCTACGGCCAGCCTGTTGAAAAGAACCCTACTGCTCTCGTATGTAATTGTACTCTACTAACAATAAAAATTATTTACGCGAATTGGCATTAACAGCATTGCATAAGCAATACGTAGATATATTCACTATTCAGTACTAGATTGATAGAGATAGAGATGACATAGTTTTAAATATACAATACTATGGAAAAGTTATTACACGTCCCCAATCGCCGTTTTCATTATGTTATTTCTTTGGTCATCAATAATTTGCAGTGGGCATATTATAATGAACTGATAAAGGCTGAAAGTCCAGCGCGCCGGGGGCGGTAGGAGCGGGTGGCACGGTTGGCCTACGCTTCAATTATTCAACGCGCGTATTTTGGTCACGAGGACGCGCACCCACTACGCCACCGCACCACCGACCGACGCAGGCCAGCTCTATTCTCAACTATCAATATGTACTCCTATATTTCCAAGGGGTTGATTTACAAATTAATGAACTAAAAACGCACTCCATACCGTGTCCTAGTTCTACGTAGACAACGATAGCAATAATTGTGTAATATTGCACTTACAGGAAGAAATATATCATCTAATTCCATTAACAAAAGATATATATGTGTAATAAAAACCTGTTCGGCAACTTTTTGATGTAGTTACCGCCTCTTGTTTAAGCGCACGGAAGTGTGCAACGTCAAGTTCGAAAAAGAAAATCTGACAGAGTTTCATCCCGCCGCTTTTTTACTGCGTTTATGTAATGTTAAATTTAAAAATGAAAAATCTGTGATCATACTGTCAGTTAGCACTGATACTTGCAGCATGGAATAAATCTATCGAGATTATTCTCGCGGCTCTACTAATTTAAAATACTGCTGATTAAGAAACTGGGGTTTCTCGTGTTTTCTTTCTTATTTCATATCTATACCTGAGCAAACCCACCACCACCAATGGCTCCACCGATCTTGCAGTCATACGAGCCTAATAAAATAATACGTAGACGGCTTAGCTTTCGTCCTGGGATGTTCTGCTTCTGTCTGCGGCACGACCAGCTCTCTCCTCCACAAATTTACGCAGTTCCCAGGCGTGCCCGCTGCCCGCATAAGACCGCAAAGTTCGCCGGCAACGAAACCAAGTTCGCGAAGTATACTGGTCCTGTTTCGGCTTCGCTGCGCTGAATCCTATCCCTGATATCCTCATACTTGGGATATGACCACAATATGTGCTCCCTATCCTCTTTCTATACCCCATAATCCTGTGGGACAGAGCTGCCACCCGCTCTCCTCAGCCAGGTTCATGCTTCTGAAACAGCCAAGACCCGTAAGGATCTGATAGGTAGGAGGTCTACACACGAGCAACGACCCTATGCCAAGCTAATGCTCCCCTGTGCGCCAACCTTACGGTTAAATCACAGGATTACTAGTCTCTCGCCTAGTAAACCAAACAGGCAAGAGGACCCGTCCCACTATCGTGTCCAGTAAACTAACCAGGCACTCAAGCGGATTGGTAGTAGGTCTCACACTCCTTTCGCCTGTAAGCACTTGGGCATTCTTAAGAATTAAAGTAAACTTAAAGCGAAGACCGATTTTCGAAATCATTTTTTATTAATTTAATCAAAAAAATGGACTTCAATCGTCTTCAACTTAGGCGGTTAGATTCCCTTTTATGCGTTTATTTTTGTTTATTTTTATACAACCGTCAAGGAAATTGTTATTTGACTGCGGTATTCTGTGAGGTGGAGGAACTTCCCCAGTCGGGCAGTTTAAAATAATACGCTATAGCGTACCTCTCTTTTCGCCTGAGCCTCCTTTGTCAGTCAGTAGGGTGCACCAGGTGCAGGAGAGGTTTGTTTTGGTTCAAAGATGTTGATCAACCACTACACCCCAAATCTATCATAAGAAGGTTTTGATAAATAGTCAATGCGCACACAGTAGTAATATATACGAATCCGTGAAGTACCCTTGGTCCATTCACCACATACGTTATTAAATTGATAAAACCAATGCTAGGTTAAAGTTTCGGGGTTGGAGTGTACCTACCATATCTCATGCTGAAGTTTTATCTTGTTTCTCTATAATCAACATAAGATTCACACTTTTCTTCGCGCATTTCAACAATATCATATGTAACTACATGATAATTTATTTAATTTAAATTGTTAAAATACTAATTAAGATATACTTGGCCGATTTTAATGATGGTAGTGAACATTTTGTATTTGTATTTATCTGACACAAAAACGTATACATATTAGCGTTAGCGGTAAAACCTTGGCCCCAAAATCTGTGCGTAACCTCGGCGGCGGGCCATGTTCAATAATCTGTTTAGGTTTAAATATCGCAACAGAATAGATAATGTTTTATTTTTCATATTTAATAACAAATTTATTGTTTACTACCCTTTGCTATGCTATTATAAAAAAATTGCGAATGTGAGTATAATTTGTGTTTCATTAATTTTATTTTTAGTTACTACTACTTAGATGGCGCCCGCAACTTCGTCTTCGTGGACTTCAAATGATAAATAATTTATTGTTAATAATTCTTCTATTCTAAGATAAAACATACAGCAGATTTTAAGTTAGACCTGTTAGTATTACAACTGTCAAACCCGCATTCAATTTTGTGAAGTTGTTTTTGCTTAAAGCGCGTGGTGTAAATATAGAGATTGATTATAACAGAACAGTCATCATACAAAACTGTAGGTATAAAAAATACCAGGATGCCAGCATCGTTATCATGCCGCGGACGTTATCTATGTGTGCGAATTACGAACGTATACGAATTGGCACCGCCTTCTCACGAACCGGCCTCTTGCCAAAATGACTCATCGAGCAGATAAATAAATTAAACAAACAGATTCCGTATTATTGTCAAGGTTCCGTATGTGACTGTTATAAATATATATATATATTTAACCCGGGAATGACAAATTGAAACATTAATATATTTTTATTTGTATACAATATGAACTAACTAGAAGAGATTCTTGGGCGCGGGAAAATGAGCCAAAAATATCCTTGTGCTCTACATTTTTTTCGCTGTGACCTCATTAGCTAATCTGCAGAGTATCTGCAGGGAGAATAGCTTGAGCTTTGAAAATGATAGTGAAGTCAACCATTTAGGGACACAGAAGTATTCACACCAGAGTCTTCTGGTAATTTTTTTACGTCGCAAAATTAAAGTTGACCGAATCGCGATAATTTTATGAATTGACTGAAAATTGTATACTTACTTCAATTTCATTAATTATTTATTATAAAGTCTTTTTGCGAGTAGATTACTATCGTAGTGTATTTAATTTTCGATCATATTATGATAATAATCACGCTATAATTAAACTTTCATGTTTAGTATTGTGATACGAGAATTACCATTTGTGAGATAGAGACTGGATCAGAACTGATTTTAGACTAAATTTTTATTACGAGAATTGCCCCTCAGAGCAGTTTGGCTCTATGCTGTGTAGTAACTGTAAGTAATTGTTATTTATAGAATTTTTCTGACAAATTTGTCCAATATCCCAGAGAATAAATCCATAGAGACGTATCTGCATTGAAGACAATATTATAGGTCCCTATTAATGATAATTGACATCTATGCTTTTTTTTTTGTCCAAACTAAAACACTCTGAACACAATATGAACTTTAAGCTAATTAGCTTATGTTTCTAATTTTATTATTTTGAATGTAGAGCTAAGAAATAGAACATTAACGTTATCGTTTTATGCTGCTTGCTTACAATACAAAGTATAGTTACACCTAATAATATATATTAATAATTATGCAAAAATGCAATGTGTGCAAAATAGAATACCTCTGAATATACGGAAAACTAATAAATATGCAGTAGCAAACAGGATAAATATGTACTAACTTGAAAAATGCCATTATCCATTTTAAAAAAAATAACCTACATTATTGACACTCTAAAGTATGTATACTACGCGGCGTTTAAAATGTTTAAATAATGCCAAAGACAATGCAAGGGATGTTGATAAACTTTTTAATACTGGCATAATCCAGAAAACAATTAATAAATACCTGTGTGACGTGTTTCCCAATTTTGGGTTATGGTAGGTAGTATTTCATGATAAGACGAACTACCTGCCATATCTATTAAAATCTATATGAATAACATTTGTTATCAGACCATGCTTAGTGATAATTTAAAACAATTGCGTAATTAATATTAAGCAGTAACAATAATAACAAAATATAAAATGCATTAAAAACTACCTAAAATGACAAGAAGATATAATTGATGAGATATATTTAAGTCTTCAGTATTTAGAATATAATATCATATTTTGTGAAACATCAGCATTTTATGAAATTGTTGGTAAACACATCATGTTAAACATAATAAGATTATTAGCTTAATAGCGACGTGCAATTTTTGGAAAATTGTGACATAAAAGTAGAAGATTGTTGACAAAAGAGATACGGAACAAGAGACCCCGGAGTCTGTAGATTGTAATTTCATATTATCAATAAAAAAAAATATAAACACAACATGTTTATTTGGTTTGCCGCGTATCGAAGTTGATAACATTTCTTTTTTATTTGTCAAATGTATTACCACATTCAAGGTGAACAATGTTCATATACTTAGAGAACGGTATCTACTACGAGCACGCAGAGGCCTATATACATTATGTTGTTAAATATACGAATATACCATAATTATGGACAGCGATGTATATACTTTGTCGTTAGGTGATACTTTTAAAATATTAGACAACGGAATCCTAAATCATTTATATACTAATCAGTATATAACCGACAAATACCTAAGTATATAATACAGTCAGCACCTCCTTCTAATTCTGTATCTCTAGTAGAAATTTGATCGCCGTGATGCCAACACAAAGAATTACATTTAATTATTATGATGAACTTTTTTTTAATTGCAGTAAATTAATTAGAACAAAGAAGTTAGTCACTACTTACGTTTATCTATTACCCTAAGAACTTTGAATCTCCTTATCTACGTTTATTATAATATTATCAAATAATTTTAGAAGAAAAAAAGTGAATTTAAATTAAATTACGGAAGTACAATTACTTATATCGTGTCCTTGTGTTAACGATTGATTAGCGCAGCAGAGACCAATTAATCTAAGTCTAAACCACTGCTTGTCAACAGCGTTGCCGACCGATACAAATACTTTATTGAATGCTAAACCAAAGCCGAACCTTTTTGCCAAAACACGAGCATTTCTTGCAAGGTTATTATCTCCTGGTACAATTGTGCGAAATTGACGTAACTTCACGCCCGCCCACATCATAATAGACAGTTTTTTTTTGTGAGCGCACGCGCCGCTTGCAAACATCATTGTTATGTCATCATTACGGTGACTACACAACAAAAGTGGCCGGTGCACTATTTCTGCGAAGTTGCACTTCTTTGTAGGTCGGGGATACCCGTTCATTCATCAGACGGATTAGTTGCGAATACGACAGACAGTTCTATGTCCTTCTTAACGGTGATTATGTAACACTAACACATACTCGTAGGTATGTGTCTTGTATCTTTGTGTGAGAGGAGTTTATGTTTTGTGAAAGGATTTTAAGATATTACTCCAAGAGAACGTTATGCTTTATTTTATATAAGTGATTTAAGTAATACGTAGGATAGGTATGTCCCTGAAAAGAATAAAAGCGTTTTATTATAAAAAAGAGAATGGTAAAAATCATGGTACGAGTATATTATGTTTTAGACCGCGAGCGCTTATTGAATGAATCCTGAGCGAATGAAGGAATATACAGTGCAGCGAGGGATCTCGTCCGAGGCGAAAGCACCGTTTTCAACGTGAAAAATTCGTCTACTTTTCGCTCTTTCTACATAATAATAAAACAATAAAGTTTTCAGACGATTTTTGGATGGGATTCCATTGGTTCAAAAGACAAGTCACGTTATTGACCAGCGAGTTTATAATTAAATATAGTAGATAAGTTTGTGGCATAAATTTGATACTATTTTTTCATATAGGTACAAAAGGGGGGCAAACGAGCATGTAGGTCACAATGGAAAGCAATCACCACCGCTCATGAACATCAGCAACACCAAGGTGTCGCCGATTCGTTGCCAGCATTTTAAGGGAAACATAGACTTTTCTATAGTTCTTTATAGAGTTGTTGAAGACTCCCATGTCGTAATTTTATTGTAAGGATATACCGCTGAAGGAAGTCGATTTCACCATTTGTGAGTATCGTCATCATCAGGTCCCTTTTAGTCTCCACTACAGGAGCACGACCCTCTCTCGTCCGTCCTAGACGGAAGGAGGATTTGGCCTACACTCCCCACGCTGGCCAAACGGGTAGGGGAGGCCTGATCGATATTTGATAATGTATTTCTCTTATTCGTCTTGTACGACATCCACGGGAAGAAACGGAGTGATTTCTATTCTAGTTTGCCGGAAACCACACGGCCAATTTATAATGTATAAATTGATATAGTCGAACAGATAATGTGAAAAAAAATCCGACTGACACAATGAGGCCTCTATGAGTTAAAATTCATCATCGTAACTAAATAAAGTCGAAAATAAAATTATTTATGCGAGTAAAATGTGCAGTATCCGTGCAGACAGTATTTTATCGCGACAATGGACGCTGTTATCGGGCGAACGCATTTTATCTGCGCGCACGCACCGTGCGTGCATTGCGTTTTGCGATATCCCGCACATGAATCGGCTCTTCGCACGTTCGTATATTACAATAAAATATAACTTTCGCAAACGAAATTAGTTCACTTATTCTTTTAATTCACGATACTATGAATATGCGTTACGCACGTGTGGAACGTTGATAACGCGCGGTTGCATCATTATATGGGTACATTTGCTTAATGTTAAAGAAATCTGTCGCGATTATTGGACGTTTAAAATTTACTACTTTCTTACGAAGGCCGTGGTAGACGTATTATCTACTAGCTATTTGACTTGCCGCAGTTTGACGTACCTAACCATATGTCGTTGTGCGACCTTCTAATGTCATGTAGCTTTGCACTAAAAATAAGTTAAAATTAATATGTTGTTTGAGGAGCTCGATGGTTTCGTTGCGCAAGTTATGCTATGGCGACCGTAGCTTGGCTATGGATGGGTTTATTTATCTCGAGCTCCTTCGTGCTTCGGTGGGCACGTATAGCCGTCGGCCTCGGTTGTTGTCATTACATGATAATCGTTACGCTAAATCAGTGGCCTTTGGACGGCGTAGTTCTCTTGCTCTAAACCCATAAAAGGGAAGACTCGTATCCCAGCAGTGGGATGAGGGGCTAATGCAGATATGTTGTTTGTCCTTTAAATCATTGCTACGTTTTGAAGTAAAAGAAAGACAAATAAGTTCGAACTTCTGTATAGGATATTCTCCAGTCAGTCTTTGAATTCTCTGAAATGAATCTGAGTATCGTGAGGAAGATTTAAATAATTTAAGTTACCATGAACACGTTCTCAAATCTCATCTCATTACTTATTTTTAACAACAGCCTTTTGTTCAGATCCGTTAAAAATATTGGCAAGTAAAAAAAATTAAAATTACATGAGCTACAAAAAAAACTAAATAGACTTAAATACTAGGTTAGGTTAGGTTAGGTATGTTTACATAATCTTTAGTCGTCAAGATATATAAGAATATACTGAATTCCCAGCCCAGTTTTATAATTTTAGATGCTCGGTTGATTACTACGCAAAAAAAAATCTCTACAACATCAGTAGGTGAGCTAATACAGTGTTCCGCAAACTTTTTGTGTTTAAGGTAATCTAGGAAAACGAAAATTTTTGGAGGTACACCATAAATGAAAAATCAGAAGGCCAATTCTCGTAATTTTCCTACGATCGCAGATTGAAAGTTGACCGAATCGAGATTGAATTGTTAATTGACTAAAATTATATACTTGATTTCATTAATTAATTATTATCAATTCTTCTTTCCGGAATACTGCGCTAATAAACAGTTTGTGGCAGAAAATTTATAATTTAGCATACTAACAAAATGAAATCAAGTAAAATAATAAAAAAACTGTTCCGTAAAATAAACTTATGTTCGTTTATTACAAATCAAATTCTAGCAACAGATAACACTATCGATACTTAGAACTGGGTTCGGATTAGATTGATAAACTGCCGCAGAAAGTGTGTGTAAAATATAAGAATAAACAAAACACATTTTGAAGTAAAACTTCTTTAGGCACCCTTGACTTGGGGAGTAAGTTGGTGAATGCGTGACGAGAGCGTTACGGAAAGTGTGATCGGGCGAGGCGAACGGAAGTTGAGAGGGAGATATAAGTTAGTAGAGTTAAAGAAGTTTTACTTCAGTCGTGTGGTTTAGACCACACGACTGAAGTAAAACTTTGTACACTCGTTGTTTTTTTTTAATACGGTTTTGTTATTATATTATATATTGTAAAAAAGGAACGAAAAAATATTATTTATTCTCATCAAGTCTTATTATTTGTTACCCATATCGTAGGGGTTAAAGTTGAAGTTATAAACTGACATTTTGTCGTGACCACCATATTGCTTTAATTTAATGGTAATTAAATTAAATTTAATGCTGCTATTTTTAATAAAAAATAGCATTAATGCTGCTATATTATGTTATATTTTTTATTATTATTAATAATGCATTGCATAATGCAAAGTCTTGCATTGTCACGAAAACTTGACGAGTATGCCAAATATCAGCTCAACCAGACACTGGGAAGATACAAGATATCTGATCTTTGTTTTTTGTAAAAATAAACACAATACACAGAAAACAGCCAAATAAAAACAAACAGTCATATTCATGCACACAAATGTTTATTTTGTGCGGAGATGTAATCCGCCACCTCAGAGCCAAAGTAGCTATTCCATTTGACCACCAGACTCGTCAAAATGTTATGAAAGATCATAGTAATTTTTAACCGACTCCAAAAAAGGAGGAGGTTCTCAATTCGGCTGTATTTTTTTTAAATGTTTGTTACTTAACTACTCCGTGAATTATAAACAGATTTGAAAAAAACTTTTTTATTTGAAAGAGTATACTTAGACTTCCAGATTGGTCCCATATTTTTTTTATCATCATCATCATCAGCCTATATCTACATACATATATGTAGAGTAATTTTTGGAGTCGTTTTTTTTTGTTAAAATTATCTGTTAATTATTAATACCCCAACTAAAACATATCAAGGAGTTTCTCTCTACAACAAACGAAATGTAACAATGATTTTTTCATACTACGCTTTATTGGTGCTTATAGTTTGAATGGTTTTCAAATGGACGAGGGGATCAAGGCATATTTGGCAACAGAATAGTCACGGGCAATCTTTTCGTGATATAAAAATGAGAAAGGGGTTTATGGTAAGCCTTTTGATGCGGGTCGAATTGGGTATGGACAGCAGGACATATTTGCCTGCTTTTTTTTGCTATTATTTGAATAATAAAACTGTCAATGCAGATTATTCGTAAATGATATTTATGTACGTTTTTCACACTTTTTGTATCTGCAAATGTAGTGAGAAGATTTTCGGACTAGGGCCTTACGTCGAAGCTGAAGCCGATTACCGATACCGATTTTTTGATTCCAAAAATAAGTGTTAGGTTAAAATTATTAACAATCATCTTCAATTTTTTGTAAGTGGTTCATCAACATCTTTGAACCAAAGCCAACTTCACCTGCACGCGGAGCACCCTACTGACTGACAAACGAAGCTCTGGCGAAAAGAGAGGTAGGGAGCGTAATTGTAAGCTACCCGACTGGGGAATGTACCTCCACCTTACAGAATACCGCAGCCAAATAACAGTTCCCTTGAGAGCTGTTGTGTTCCTGCGAGTGAGTGAGGTCACCAGAAAGGAAGGAGATGCTGCGATGGCAGCGGGGGTGGCGGCGCGCGAGCGATATTTTATGTTGCGAGCGTTAATATGGCTACGGTAACCGCTTCACATCAGGCGGGCCGTATGCTTGTCTGCCACACAACGTAGTATATAAAAAAAAAAAAAAAAAATTGTCGGTAGAGCTCTAGGGTTTCGACCAGGTGCGCTGAACAGAATTAGGAACAATTTAAGGAGTAGTTGAATTTTCGCATTCAATAATTTCTATGGTAATCGGCTTCCGCTTCGGCGGTAGGGCCCCTGATATCTATACGTACAACTTACTAGTTCTATCTTCATTCTCAATCCCTCATCGTGCACAGTTTTCTAAATCTGTAGAGATCAATTGGTGATTAGAAAACGGTTTTATACATACGTGTAAATAAAAATAAAGACTCTGTTTTGTTTGTCTAGGGTAATCTTTGGAACGCATAATCCGATTGTAATGAGGTTTTCACTGGAAGACAGAGGAGTTTATAGAGTACATGTTGGATACTTTTTAGCCTAGAAATATTCAGGATTATGTATGAAATACTTTAATTGAAAAAAAAACCATTAAGACACATCTGGCAGGAGAGTAAGGTCTAAACTATGTTGTATAGAATATATGCCTGAGCGACTGGCAGTATTACAGATTCACATTAGTAGATTTTTTTTTTATTCCTGGACAAATTACTACACAAGTCTAGTCCCAAACTAAACAAACCTTGTACTATGTGTACCTACTAGATAACTGATGTTATACTTAAATACATTTTTTTTGTAAATGCATACATGTAATACATAGAAAAAAACCCAGACCAAGACAATCAGACATGTTCATGCACATAAATATTTGCCTTGTGCGGGAACGAACCCGCGACCTCGGAGTCAAAGTGGCCATTGCTAACTGTTCGACCACCGAGCTCGTAAAAATTATTAGAAAAATTAGAAGTTTATAAACCACATCGACATAATTGCAGTCAGTAATTTATATTGTAGTCTATGGGTATAGTTAATATTTTTATAATCAAACTAAAGTAAAACATACGTTAGAATTATTGTAACATTGAATACAAAGTCATGTTTATAAAAAAAAAAAAATTAAAATAATTTCCAAGCCAATAATATTATTCATAACTAATTACTGGTTACCCTTATTCGTTGTCTAGTTATAGCAAAACACAACCCTACAATGTTTACCCTAGCGGACAGGCTCTCAATAAAACGGAGCAATTATAATAAAAATACAATTTTGGCCACAACCCCACGGCTACATCGCTAAGGGGTGTTTGCAAATAAAGCGACCGTAAAACTCATAACCGTACTGGGGTTTCGTATCGACATATGCTGAACGGTAATCAGTTGGTGAATTTTTTTATACACCTTCACAGAATACAGCAACCAAATAATAACTCCTTGAGTGTTGTTGTGTTAGTGTGATCACCAGGAAGGAGTTACTGTGTTGACATCGGGAGTGGCGGCGCGATCACGCAAGTTAAGCAGTGTCGACCGTAGCCTGTCTATAGATGGATTAAGCCGTCGGTCCCGGTTGTTGACTTTAAACGACAGTCGTTAAGCCAAGTCAGTGGCCTTTAGGCGGCTTGAAAACACTGGTCCACGATGCTCAACTGCGGGTTGAGCATCGTGGACCAGTGTTTTCAATGGAGTATGCTCTAAACCCCTTCGAATGAGGGTAGACCCGTATCCCAATAGTGGAATGATTATGGGTTGATGCCGAATAATAAATTTCTTGTGAGTCAATATGAAAATCAGTATAATAGGATAAGTAATAGTACTACGTACATTACGTCCACTCCCTGCCACTCTCTCGTGTCGATCTCACGCGCGCGCCACGCATGCTCGATCTGCAAATGGGTTTATAAGTAAGAAATAAAGCTGTTAAATTAACTTCATGCTTTTATTTAAAATATTATTGTCATCTATTTCATGAGATTAGATAAAGTAGTGTGTGAAACTGTACATAATTAGGTCTTTAAATACTCGTGTGATCCTATTATCACATTTGCCTTCGGCTCATGTTATAAACTCACACTCGTATTTTAAGAACCCTTATTATGCAACCGTTTCATAAACTACTATTAACATGTCGAATGATTCATACTGCAACTCATTAAAGTGTATAGTGTGATTCCACAATGCAGAAACCACAGATATTTACTGCACCTTCCAATGAACCGTTATAAATGCTGTCATATTTTGCATGTCGCGCTCCCCGCTGCTCTTTGTTTGTCGTGGACAAGTTTATTGCGAATGATACCTGTAATTAGTCGGCGACTGGTATCGCGTCCATCTATTCGCCGGTGGTATTGCGGTGCCGATGTCATTATGCACACGCGGCGGATACAACGTATACCATAACTATTGATTTGCTGCAACTACTGGTCTTTGACTGTATTGATATAGGGTAGAATTATTCGAAACCTGTTTTTCCACTGATATCCATTACTTTATACGATTAATTGTAGCTCTGTGTGTACTCGTCGGACTATGTTTCTTGTGTATTTGCTTTTGTACTAATTTGGGTAGTTATGTCTGTATGCAGTTAATTTTATTGTAAGCAAATTACTGTAGTATATGTCACTCGCGCCTCTCCTTCTATGTAAAGAACCTTTTTTTTTATATGAGAGGGGGCAAACAAGCATGTGGGTCATCTGATGGAAACCAATCACTACCGCATGGAGATTAGCGACACCAAGGGGTCGCCGATCCGTTGCCAGCCTGTACTCCCTCCTTTTTTCTTTTTGGTGACCTCACTCACTCACAGGCACACAACAACCCTCAAGGGTATTGTTATTTGGCTGCGGTATACTGTGAGGCTGTACTTCCCCAGTCGGGGAACCTAAAAATACCACAAGTTTCGATATTAGTCAAACTTCCCTCACTCGCAAAATCATAATACCTCTCCAGGGATTGTTTTATGTACCCTAATTCAATTTTAGCAAAGCTTGGTATGCTAATTGTAAGTAAGTTTGTAAGGTGCGCTACGTGCAGGTGATATTGGATTTGAATTTGAAGGATACAGGCAAAGATCAGGGAATCTCCAAATAAATAGATTTTGAGAAAACACAGTAAAAAGTTCGGAAGTATTACAATTTACATTGATATCAGCGTATGTAGTAACTTTTACTATGCCTTTTTGGCGCCATCTGTTTACTTTTTAGGGTTCCGAACCTCAAAAGGAAAAACGGAACCCTTATAAGATCACTTTGTTGTCCGTCTGTCTGTCTGTCTGTCTGTCTGTCTGTCTGTCTGTCTGTCTGTCTGTCTGTCTGTCTGTCTGTCTGTCTGTCTGTCTGTCTGTCTGTCTGTCTGTCTGTCTGTCTGTCTGTCAAACATTTCTATGTCGAGAATGCGTGGAGGTATCAAGCTGAAATTTGAACTGTATACACAAGTCTACGGTCCCATGAAGTTAAAAAAAAATCAAACTGCTAAGTTTACGTAGAAAAAAGTTACGGCCGTTTATTCAGCAAAAAACGCATATTTCGACACACTCAAAGGAATCAAAACCTATAGGGTACTTCCCGTTGACCTAGAACTATGAAATTTGGCAAGTAACATCGTTATAGACTACAAGTACAGGAATAAATCTCAAAACTATACATTTGTAAATAGATCTAAAAAAATAGGGGGTCTATATTTTTTATAGAGTGTCGAAATTTCAAATTGAAACTACTAGTTCAAATGGGGTATCATATGAAAGGGCTTGATGTACACATTGCAAAATATATTTTATTTATTTTTTTTGACGCATTATTTCTTATTTATAATGAAAAATATCAAATTTAATAATGATACTACGTACCTACGGAACCCTCGGTGGGCGAGTCCGACTCGCACTTGTCCGGTTTTTTTAAATGATAGTGATTGGAAATTAAACTAGCATATATAAAGATTTAATTCCAACAGAAAAAAAAAATAGAAACTCCCTGTTATTTGTCTGTAGGTACCCTTCATTTAAAGATGATGGTGACACCGAATTAAGAGATAAGAACCGCATTTACTATTTACAATCTAAAGTCCAGGGAAATGCTAATTTATGTTAAAAAAACCATTGATCACCTACGTCATCAACTTTTAGGAATTTTAACATCGCCCAGAGTTCATTGCGAAAGTTGTTTTAAAGTTGTAGCAGATATGGGAGTTTCGTTGACTGTTACGAAATCGTGATGGTTTTTTAACATTTACTTATGTCAACAAGTCGTAAAGGCAAGGTAAAACGTTTTGTCCCATTAGTGACGGGTGCGATTCACTCGAATTTTACACAACTAGATAATAAGTTATTGTTAGAAAACTCATGAGATAAAGTAGTACCAAGAAGTAGCAACTTCATTTATCTGATTTATGCAACCAGCTACTACTGCCCATCCACCATCAGATTTTTTTGTTACTAAAATCAAACTTCGGCTTAGATTGGTAGAAATGGTAGTATTTCGAGAGCAACTAAGCTAAAAATATTTGTCAATATTTTAAATATTTGTTAAGACCTATTTTTAGAATCAAAATATTCGATGGTAATCGGCTTCAGCTTCGGCGGTAGGGCCCCAGGTAAGTAATTACAGGGGACCAGGGAGATATGTTGAATTTTTGCATATGACTAAATTATTAGGGTAGTATAGGTATGATTCAGATTAAAAAGGAATAAGGTAATCCAGATCTGTAGGTAATAACAGTGATACTGAAATCACTATTATTGGAATTATATACTAAGTTTCCAAAAGTGTTACATTAAAGAAATCGTGGTACACGCGAACGGTTCACTTAACTAGACACCTCATGAGGTTTTTTAGGACTTTGTCATATTATCTTCACATTGTCAATGATCAAATTTCTAAGCTTCGTGCTAATATTGATTAAATTCGTTATGCGTTCCAAGGTAGCCTTAGTTTTTACACATGACACAGACACTACGTGTGTATTTCATAGTGTATTATCATTTTAGTGCTTGCTAAAACCTGGCTACACTCAACATCCGTGGTGGTTATGTCCCGTATAGTTTTTGCCTGCGTCTTTGTATGGTAAACTTTATGCAAAATTTCTGCTTGGTAACTAAAAAGATATTAACTGTGCTGTTGCTGGCAGCCTAAGATATTTTTTTGATAAGTGTATTGTCTAATGTGGAACTAAACGTGTGTTTTCCTTGTGTTTTCCTAATATATTAGCTCTTGTGATCTTGTGGCTTTTCAATTTACACAATCATATAGTCCACTATTATCCAATTTGCTCCTGCTAACATTAACATTTGCGTTGATGATTCACACGAAAATTTGCTTTTTATTATTAAGATTAAGGCATCTCCTCCATGCCTATGTTAATGCAAGCCTATTTTTATTCTCTCCACAATATGAATGCACATCGAGTCAAATATGTCTCGCCACAAAATAACCAACACATTTTCTACTTTCCAATGCATTTTAAAAGTATCGAGTCGGTGCAACGACCAGAGTCAGCGATGGGACGATCTCTCGTGGCTAGCAGATCGAGTCCGCCCAAGGACGTCCACTCTCGCGCTGCCTCCACATGCAAGACCCTATTATACTGGTCAAAGGTTCTATAATCGACTGGCTTTAACGAAAGATAATCCCCGGCCCAGCCAGTAAGAAAAATGATCCTGTATAAAAAAAGTCAAAAAGCGTAGAACTCGCGGTTGTTTTATTTTCTCTGGCTCCGGGCGAAGGCAACATGGCCGCGACTCGAGAAGCGAATTATCTAAGGAAACTTATACGGCGGTAATAATCATTATTAAGATTTTTATCACGTACCTAGTATCAGATATATGCATCTTTCGTGTCGTGTAATTTAGGACTCTGCTTTGGTTCGTGATTTGAAGTAAATAATTTAGTCTTTGTACTACGTATATATTGGGCCGTAAGTGTCTACCCTACTTTGCCTGCTTCCGCCACCAATTCGTTCATGCAAACTATTGCCGGCTGGCACCCATCCACTACTATTAGTAGATACATGCGACTGCCGTGGCTGCGTTGGTCGACTCTGCTCCAGCTGATACGGTCGTCTCGGTAGTTTGCATGAACTAATTGATGGCGGAAGCACGCAAAGTAGTGTAGATCAAATTGCCTATATATTAAAACAGACTGGGGAAGTAGTTACTTCATCGGAGCCCGCAGTCAAATAATAAGTACCCTTGAGGTTTGTTGTATGTCTGCGAGTGAGTGAGAATGTAGTAGAGCATCGGCAATATTATTGTAGTACAAATGAATAACAATTATATTAAAAATATTAATTATAGAAAGTGAAGTAGGGTATGCTTCTGTCGGAAGAGGCCTGTCTGAGCAAGTATTTTTAATACCTATATTTCACACAAACATAGTAAGTAATTTTCTAGAGGGTTGGTAAGTAAGCGAGTACGAAGAAGTTGCTACGTTGGCAGCGAAGATAGCAGAGAGCAAGCGATACTTTGTGTTGTACGCTTATTTAGACTACAGTAATCGCTGAAGATCAGGTGGGTCGTATACTAATAGACTACGTATAATACTAATTTACTATCCGATACGGTTTAAAAAAAACCATTTACAGTGGCATTTTGGTCAGCATAAAAGTTTGTTATGCGCCGCCCGGTCTGCAAAGCAGGTGGGCAATATTTTGACAAAGATAATTAGTAAAACTGTCTATTTTATAAATGTATAGTTCCTTTCTCTACCCTCCTGACCCATTTTCGAAATAGTCGATTTTATCAATGCTATATTTGACATGTGCATTATAATATTCTGAAATATTGTCGTTATCTTTTTTATTGTGGCGTTAATGTTATTAGTCCTATTAAAGTTTTATTTAATAAGATTATTTTATATTATTTTTTTCTACACTGAACTCTACATCTATATACAGGGTTACATGTTAAGTCGACCTAGATCCTTTAGAGGGTTGTAGGTTCCACCATTACTAACTGATTTGACTATGAAACACTAAGCCCCAAACTTCAATACATATTTTTTTTTTTATGGCCAAGTGACAAATTTGACCTATAAGCATCTTTATTTTGTTATTTATGTATTAGACAAGAATAAGAAATGGATTACCATTGCCACATATTATTCTTCTGCTAATTACGGATCGATTTCTCTACAAAAGTCTACGTAAATTTAGCCCTATTACATAGGATAATATAAAAGAAAAAGGGGCACATAAATTTCGCGATTATTTACCTAATGCGTAATAAAAGTATGAATATCAAATTAATGTTGTTAGGGACAGTGGCAGACAATGGGAGGAAAGAGTGTATTGTTTCACCTCGGTCCCGGGGAGTTTCGCTACAATGAACCGCATCCGGGGTCGCCGGGTGTGGACGGCCCACGATTATGCTCCCATGTGAATATATTAGGCAATGTCAAGTCGCTTGCAAGAAGTCTTAGAAGATTATTAGATAGATGATTCAATTCAATGTCTGTACTCTGTAGATATTATAAAACAAAGTCGATTTCCACATCTGTCTGTTTATCCGCTAATTCCTAACTAGCTAACGAGACTGATTTTGATGCGACAGTCAATATTTTTTTTACGTAAGGTTTGAATATTCAATATAACTTAAATGAGGTTTTAAGTAAGTAGAAAAATCTCTAATGGTGAATATACAGTAGACCATGTTGCTTGAAACAGAAGAACCAACCGCTCTACGTTTTGATATAACCAGGTTTTTTTTACACCAACTCTCAGATTTCCAGATTCTTCCAGATTCTTCACACTCAATGCTTTTTAATAAGAAGAGTTATTGCCGTTTTCATGTAGTGTCTCCACTAGTCTGTTTCATATCTGCAGTGGTATCCAGCGAGCTGGATAAGTTATGAAGTTCGTATAGAAATAAAAAGAGTTGGGCGTAGGAAGATACAACTTGTATAATGTATATATGTATGTCATCGTCGACGTCAACCCTTACTCATCTCACTGCTCGGATACGAGTCACCGCTCAATTGAACGGGTTCCGAGCATACTCCCTCACGCTGCTCAACTGCGGATTGGCTGAAGCCAGTGTTTTCAAGCCACCTAAAGGTCACTGACTTGGATTAACGACTGTCAACTAATGACAACAGCCGGGATCGACGGCTTGACGTGTCCTCCAAAGCACAGAGGAGCTCTAGATAATATAAACCCATCCATGGACAGGCTACGGTTGACGTTGCTTAACTTATTCATCTCACTGCTTATGCGTTTAAATATGAGTCATGCTTAAAATAAAGTATTTTTATTTTATTTATTTATTTATTATTATTAATTGCAAATATAATAATCATCAACTAACAGTACCATTATATTTATAAACGATACTTAGTTAATTACAAAAAATGAGAATATGACGCGTGCAACCAAATGCTGTATCTTTAAAGTGTATTATTTAATTGTCTGCTAGTTGTTAATATTTTAGATAAGAGGGTGCCCTTACCCCCGATAATATAAAATAATAAATTCGGGCAGGGCGCGTGGCAGGATGCTGGTGACAAATGACAAGGCCGCGCTCTGCGTGAAATTATCATTATCTCTTTATGCTGGCCAACCCTTCGCACGTTATGCAAAGTTAAGCATTAATTGTCATTAATATGTAACATTCGTACTATAAAAACATAACCCTTTTAACATGCATAAAGTTAATTTTAAGTAAATTTAATTATTTGGTGTCACAAATACCCCAGCGCTGATTTTCAGCTGGGACCAGTGGACCTACCGCCAAAGCTGAAGCCGATTCGCATTGAAAATTTTCATTCCCAAAAATTTGTCTTAGCTTAACTTATTTCACAAACATTTTTAGCTTTATTGGTCAACTTTCAGGGTTTCTGCCAGCTAAGTTAAACACTATTGTCACTAATTTATTCTCTAGTTTTATATTTGCAATGAAAAAATCCGGTGGGAATCGGCTTCAGCTTCAGCGGTAGGTCCCCCCCTGGTCCCAACTGAAAATCAGCGCTGGGGTGTGACATAGTCAGTCCACGGCATAATGCTGAGTTGGGTCCAATTTGGGACATCATGCAGCACTATTTCATTTCTCTTTCTATCTTACTTATACAGCTATCTTTAATTTGTATAATAGTTTTGTGTTATGTTCCAGTAGATGTTTCTTCTTCTTCTTCTATTTGGATGTTATGAAACTACCAAATAATGTCACGGTACTCTTTGCCCAGTAACATTAAAACGCCTCTGTTTGTTTGTTATTAGTATGGCTGTACGTACCGAAATATGCAACGATGGCAAACGGTCTGATGAAATGACTTTGCCTATTACGTTGCGTATTTATTATAAGACGTAGTAGGAAAAATCCAAACTTTCGACTGATACTAATTTGATTGGATTTTTATTGCAGCATAGGTCCTACGCCTTAGAACATTAGTAATATACCTACAACTATAAAACTCGACTGCGGTTAAATAATGACTTTTATTTATGAATTATCTATTTAAATACTTTTTACCTCTTATAACTCTTTATTTTTTAACTCTTTATTTTGGTAAGTTTGAGGGAAAAACAAACATTCTTGGTGGTGCACCCTGCTAATTGACTAACGGGGCACTGGCGAAATCTCTTTCGCCAGAGAGGTAGGGCTGCCCGGCTGGGGAAGTACCACCTGACAGAAGACCGTAGCCAAATAACAATCCTGGTATGCTGGTGCTCGGCGCGTGTCGGCCTAACTATTGTAAAGACGGAAGTCTGACAAAATAGAGGTAGGGTACAGCATATTTGTGAGCTGCCTGATTGGGTACGTACACCGCCACTTCACCGAATACCGCAGCCAAATAACAATTCCCTTAAGCGTTGTTGTGTTCATGCGAGTCACCGGAAAGGAAGAAATGATTGCACATCGCCACGCCCGCTGCCAACGCAGCGGGCGTGGCGATGTGCACCGACATTTCATGTTGCGAGCGTTAATATGGTTACGGTAACCGCTTCATATTAGGCGGGCCGTTTGCTTGTTTATTAGTGACGAGGAAACATAGAGTCGTACAATATACATACATACTTACAACATACCTAATGGTCAAACAATAACCGCTGTAACTCTCTAGGCTCTATTTTGGGCTCCGCCGCACTAGAGTAGGGAGTTAAGTTATTCCCACTAAAACTATATGATACGTTCCACCATCAGTGGGACGTTATTTGCTCAGTAATATTAGCCCCCGATCATTTTATTTATCAGTTATTTTCGGTTCATCAGTCTCGTCAATTTCTGAACTCAACAAGCCACCATGCGGGATCGCATTATTGCTTTTTTATTAGTATTTTTTTATCTAACCCTCGTAGTCTCGCAGTTTTTGCTGCGCGTGCGCCGTGGGATAGGTCGCGATGCGTCGCTGTTTATGCTGGTATTACCATAATGCAACTTTTGTGCATTGTCTCCTAATTATCACCAAAATTTATATCTATGTGAATTCCAATGAGGCGTTTCCTTTCCAAAGTTTATTGTACTCCATGACTGTGTAATTAATGTGATACTTTTTTTTCCGCGAATTTTAATTCTAATTATAAAACATCCGATTCAAAGGTCATAACTGTTTAGAATTTGACAATAGTACATTTGCATTTCTGTATCCGGTGCGATAGCCAAATTATCAACCGATAACGGTCGCGCGGTTCACCGCTAACGCTTCTAGAACTCCGCAAACAAATGATACTAGGAATTTTAACAAAAAAAAAACCGACTCCACAAATTACTCTCCAATCATAAACACCATTAAAAAGTTAAAAACAATACCACAACAGAATTTTATAATAGGTAGGGGAAAAAGTCTTTTCGCATTATAGTATGTATGAACTTGTAATAAAATCTCTTTGGTTATACCATTTGTATCTAGGTTTTGATATCTTTAAAAAGTTTAAATTTTAAAAAAGATAATTCCAAATTCAAATTAGGTAAATGTGTGATTTTCATTTGTTTTTTTTTACTGTCAAGATGAGTGAATCTAATGAAGAAATTCGATACATTTTAAAATTTTACTACAAAAAAGGTAAAAATTCAACGCAAGCTGCAAAATAAATTTGTGACGTTTATGGACCTAGTGCAGTGTCTGTGAGAGTAGCACAAATTTGGTTTAAGCGTTTTCAATCCGGAAATTTTGATGTCAAAGATGCACGTCGCTCTGGTCGCCTTGTTACGGATAAAATGGATGCCATTTCTGAAAAAGTGGAGCAAGATCGGCTTATCAGTAGTTACGACGTAGCTGAAGAACTAGGAATTGACCACATAACAGTTTTGGCGCATAAAAAGGTCGTGGTCAAAGGCCGGCCAGGCTTCACAGACTCTGGCGAAACCCGGGTTAACCCGCAACAAGGTGATGCTGTGTGTATGGTGGGATTGGAAGGGAAGATATTCATTATGAGCTGTTACCGCCAGGCAGGACTATCGATTCTGAACTCTACTGTGAACAACTGATGAGATTAAAGCAAAAAGTTGAGAGAAAGCGGCCGGAATTAATTAATAGAAGGGGTGTGATTTTTCATCATGATAACGCTAGACCTCACACATCTTTAACCACTCAGCAAAAATTAAGAGAGTTTGACTGGGAGGTGTTAATGCATCCGCCGTATAGTCCTGACCTTGCACCTTCTGATTTCCACCTGTTTCGGTCTCTTAAGAATTCTTTAGGCAATGTCAGGTTAACATCACGAGAAGACTGCCAAAACCACTTGTCGCGGTTTTTTGAACAGAAGTCCCAAAATTTCTATAGTAATGGGATCATGTCTCTACCTACAAGATGACAAAAAGTTATCGAACATAATGGCACCTACATACTTTAGTTAAATGTAAATAAACTTTATTAAAAAATGTTTTGAATTTTCATATAAAATACGAAAAGACTTTTTCCCCAACCTAATATGACAAAAAAATGGGACCAATCTGGAAGTATACACTTTCAAAAAAAATTTTTTTTTTGAATCTGTTTATAAATGACGGAGTTATGAAGCAACAAACATTTAAAAAAAATACAACCGAATTGAAAACCTTCTCCTTTTTTGGAGTCGGTTAAAAATTGCAAATTGATACTGCATAATCAACGGTACCATTTAATTGCTATAATTAACTGAATCTATGTGACGTACACTAATTATTTAATACATAACTATTAACAGTTTCTAAATGAGCCGTTAAGTTCCCACACTAGTGCTTTGGTTAATTAAAAACAAATAAATCGCCGGTGACGGAGCAAGGGGCCGCCATCGATATGCAAATGATTGCACACTCGACCATCAAGTGCACTCTACTATTGAAATGACGAGAGTAGCTCTGACATTTGCTGCCATTGTTTCTGCAGTGGAATTCGTATTAGTTCGTGAGAATAAATAGAGAAATATTTGCTGTATTGATTCCCTAGTATATGATAGATAGATAGATATCGTTTTATTTGCACATTAAATACACCATACATCATACACATAAATATACAGTTACACAACCACTAGGCAAGCAATAATAATAAAACATTATATTCGCTACTACAATTGGGTATCTACATTTACTCACTGAGATAAATAAATGCTAATAAAATAACTCTACAGTACAATTTGTTGCATTTACAAAATGACTCCTATATAAACATACCTAGCTTATACCTTGAAACTCAAAACCGTGCAAATGCATGTATGTGCTGCAGCTGTGCAAAAATATTACTACTTTTTAATATCCCAATTTAATTTTATTTCAAGTTATGCTGAAAAGACAATAACAGAGAAACTTGTAATTAAAACAGTGTTATTTCGGTATGTAAATATCGCCTCCGCAGAGCAAAAAGTCACTAAGTCCCAAAATGGGCAAAATGGGCATATTTGCCATGAAAGTAGATAAAAAAAAATAACTTATAAGACATATCAAAGTACGAAAGATCATATCTCGTAATGTATCTACCTATATACATATTTATGTTATGATCTATATATGTATAACTACCATGAAATACGCCGACTCTACTCGTATTAGTTAATTGTCAATTGATTGAAATGCTATTACCCTTTATTCCCATCGATTGATGACAATCCGCGTGTCCCGTATAATAAATTGTAGGATAGATTATCAAGATTGACGGTGCACTATTTGTATTCGTAGTATGAATAGAAAACATTTTACTTATCTGTATTTGTATAAAATAAAACTCTACGTTGTTACGTATTAACGAGATAAATAAAATCTGGATATGTTGGTTGATACGTAAGTACTTATGTTTAAAAAAAATACATATTAAATCAGCAGCTGTGCTCGATAGCCACGTTGGGTTTACTACTTTAATCAAACAGTTCAGTAACGTCGACTGTACCTACTCAATTTATGAATGAGTTTATGTATTATTTATCTCGCGATCTTCCGTGCTACGGAAGGTATTTTAAGCCCAAATTCCAACTAGATGGCCTTTGGGCGGGATAATTTCCCAGTTCAGACGAGCTCGGTGGTCGAATGACGAATGGCTAGCAATGGCTACTTTGATTCCGAGGTCGCGGGTTTGATTTCCGCACAAGACAAATATTTGTCTGCATGAACATGTCTGTTTGTCTTGGTCTGGGTGTTTTCTATGTATTATATGTAAGTATTTAAAAAAATATTTATCAGTTATCTAGTATCAGTTATCTAGTAGTACAGCGCTATAGGTACTAGATACCTAGCGCTGTGTAAATTGTCAATAAATATTTACTTATTTATTTATCTCATACAGGATCAGCTTGGTAAGGTAAGGCCTATCTTCTCACAGTATCTATCAACTCAAATTTTATGTTAGCAACACGATATCCTGCTTTTCATGAATTCTATTTGAAATCTCCTATGAGTCTACAGTTTAGCGAGACATGTGCCCAGACGCTGGCGATAAAATGATTAAAGATAATAGTATGACTGCATTGCTATCACTTTATTTTACTGGATTACAAATTGTTATTGCTAAATGTAGATAGTTAAATAGATAGGAGACGGAACAATTAACTTACTTAGCAACAAAATATAAACAGTAACACTACAGTCGCTTACTCATGTGTATGATTCGTATATCAGTATGTGTTATTGTCTATTTATTCTCGTTATTTCGAATGCAAACCTTTTTAAATATACTTTATGTATTTCTAGTATAGGGTTGCCAACACAAAATTTCAAAAACAAGGATTTGAAGTTGGAAAAACCAGTACAATTCAGTTAAAAAACATAACGCAGTATTAAACCAGCAATAGTTAAATATTAAATGATAATAGGTTCAATGAAAATAATAAAAATGTAATCAAATATTATTGCCCTCATTACCATTGCAGGCGGTTCGTAAGTTTGTTTGTCATCTCAGTAGTATAATAAATATTTGATTACCTTCAAATTCTATGAAATTGGCCACCAAGGCACTTAGTTGTTCATTTAGCATTTTGATTGTCATTAATAATTTCCTTAAATTGCTTACCTAGGTTTAAAATGTATGAACATTTATTAATCAGGAAACTTTAAAAACTCGGACGCCTCCTAAAAAGTATCCAGGATGCCCCAGGACAAATCAAAAACCAGTACACGTACTGGGCAAACAGGATGCTTTGCAACCCTATTCTAGTATCAAGTAGGTGACATAGACAATTTTCAGTTCACTATTTTAGCGCTTCCAACAATATATTTTAAATGTATAATAAATTAGCCAAGTTAACCGAAATGTGAGCATTTTTCCAGATTTGACGGAAACCAAACCCCGCTTGTCTAACAAAAAATATTGCACACAGCTTGATCTATTTTTGAGTGCATTTCGCGCTATTTTGGCGTTCCCTACGCAGCAATATGTCAATGACCCCGTTTGCCGGCGTTTGTTCACGCACTTTCCGGAATTTTTGGGGCGTTTCATGCGGAGGCAAATGATGAGGTATTTTGAAGTGCATCTATTCACTTTTGTTGCGCTACAATACCGTATCGTGTACCTACTTTTATATAAACCTGTTTAGGATATAATGCTCTGTTTTATCTCATTAGGTATGGTACTTATTAATTATTATATACCTACATAGCTATTTTAGCTTAGCTTAGGCAATGATTTTATGTATAATCAACAAGGATTTGGATATGGACCTACGTATGGACCTACATAAACTGCTCCCATGAAATGTAGAGTCGGTTAAAAACAGTCTTTAGTTGTTGGCATTGAAAGTTTTTCCTAGATTTTTAGAGATACTGTATCAAAACTGTAGCAAATTACATCAATTGCATACATATTTTATGTTGGTTTTAACAACATTATTTTACGCTTATTTAGTTTGTGCGGTTTAAGTTACGATTACATTAGACAAACATAGGTAATGCTAAAAAAAATTATCGATTTTTTTTAGCATCGGTCTCTTACTCGCATAGGCCCTTATTTTTTAAATATACCTATGTTTGTGTAATGTAATCGTAACTAGGCATATTAATTCGATATTAATGATAATTGTTAAACAGACTAACAGAATTGTGATTTCGTTGGCACGACGCGAAGTTCAACGTTAGCATACAAAGGGCATAGCGCGAGGCGAGGCAACATTTTTTATAAGTCGAAATCGGCTTTATTCTATAACGTCTCGATGCGACGACGACGGTGCGTTTGCGGCATACAAAACACATGCGTAGGGAAGCATTATGATGCGCATACGCACTCACTCACACATATGGAGGCGAACGCCCTCCTCAGCGCTGCAATTCGTCGGGCGCGCTGCGTCCCGCGTCCTCTCGCTCGCGAGCAATTGCACTGCACTCCGGCACGCTGCGTGCGTAAAAAGCGCACGCAGGAGGTGCGGGGCGCGGCGCGGTGGCGGAGCACAGGCCGCGGTCGCGCCTGCAGCAACCCAACAGTCATCGACAGTCGCTCGTAAGAGCACACCGCCCCCACACAGGGCGAGTACAGTGGGACAGTCGCGCGAAACAACCCCCGATCGTGCTACGAACTTTGTTACTGTGTCAGTGCAAAATTTTCTAATGCTATTTTTGGACATTTCTCTCGTCAACATTACTGAAGTGTAAATTTTGGATCTTCGCTTAAAGGGTGAGATATAAAAAACAATAACTTAAGATGTAGAGTTTCGTAGACGTGCTACGTCATCGTAGCATTCGGCACAGCAGCCAACTTTTGCATAGTAAGGTTTGTATTTATAACAACAAAGTTTCAACAACTCTGCTGCGTGAGTTTAAACTTTAAAACATGGCGAATAAGGTACGTAAATGCATTGTTTATGTGATATCGAATAGAACCGGCAGGAAAGGAGGGACACTGGAATATTCGCTTTCATCGGTCCCCCAAGTTCGATTTACCTGCCGAATAAAAGGTAAAAAGTCAATTTAGCAGTGAGGAAGGGCTACAGAGCGTAATATGTAAATGGGGAAGGGAAGTGCAGTTGAGTAGTCGCATTACGTCGCGCCGTACGTCCACAGTGTGGCCTGCTGGCGCGCGGTGTACTGAGCTGTGCATGCAACTTGCACGTAACTTGTGTGCGGATATTTAATCAGTATTTTGGTGGTGGGACCGTGGCTGGCTCAACGATGTATCCCGGCTCTACATATTACGATATAATACCAGGTATGTAACATTTGTGTGTGCATTTTCGGTGATTTTCAGTTATTATTTTATTAAAAGTTTATAAACTTCTGGATTATTTTATATTCATAGTTGTATTAGTTGCAAAATTAAGTTTTTAAAATTGTTGAAATTGTATATTACATATAATACTTACATTATGAGATTATAATTATGTGCTATATTATATATTCTATTAAATACTATTAGACTTTTGTGGGTCTTTTATATATTTTAAAGACACATTTAATAACATTGATAATACTAGGATGCCATGACGAATAGCGTATGCGAGTTGCACAAAGCAGACGAAAGATGTTATTATTTAGAGCCAAAGCATGCATTTTTTAATACTTTTTAGTTAAATCAACTATTACTTATACTGTGGTTAAATTTAAGCAACTGTACTTATCATGTAAAGATTATGAGATATTGTAGAAATAATAAAGTAAATATTCGGTAAATTTATTAAAATCTTTACAGTATGTATCACGAATAGTATGGATGAACTTTGCCAATTCCTAAAGGTGACGTCACTCCTATAACCAGTGACCGCTCCGTGACTGCTTATTTGATGCTGTTATTTTTTATACCAGTAGGTTGGAAAACAAGCAACAGCCCACCTGATGGAAAGCAATGATCGTAGCCTATGTATGGTTATGACACCAGAATCATCACTCATACGTTGCCGACTTGTATGCACGTAGTCACATACATATCGTACGCAAACGTCATTTAAGTTGTAATTGCAGGCAGCAAAGTCTTTATAACGACAACTTTTCTCTAGTCTTAAATCTGGATTTTTCTTTTCTAATTTATTACTCCGTGATTAGAATGTATGGTTGCTCATATCATAAATTTATTGTTAACACAATTTTTTTTTGTCTACAGAATCCCAAGTAAGAAAAATGGGAAGCAGCGAGGGTCAACAAACTTTTTGCCTGAAATGGAACCACCACAAGACCAACCTGGTGGAAATTCTAGAAGCGCTGATAAAGGTGGAGACGTATGTAGATTGCACGTTGGTGGTCGACGACCAAGTCACTTTCAAAGCACACAGAGTGGTGCTTGCCGCAAATTCTCCATACTTTCAATCAATTTTAGCTGATGTGCCTATGGACCACTGCAGCATACTGTTTCCTGGAGTAAAAGATTTTGAAATGCGCGCACTTCTAGAATATATGTATACCGGAGAAGTGAACGTAACACAGGCTCAAATACCGCGCATCATGAAAGTTGCCGAGCAACTCGAAGTTAAAGGTTTGTTCGACATGACGGAGCTACGTCGAAGGCCTGGAGTGAACGAGCGCACACCAGCCTCCTCACCGCCGCGAGTGGTTCCTGCGGCGCCTTCTAGTATGTCCCCACCAACACCCGCGCCGCCATCGCGCTGGCCACCTCCACCTGGAGCGCCTGTTCTCTCAGCCGCTTACGAATCAGTTGATATGAACCCATTAAAACGTAAAAAACTTTCCAGTATGCTCGCTACGAGAGACACGCCCATTTTAAGAAATGTACTCGCTCAAACGGCTCCCGTAGATTCATCCCAACCTATGTCTTTAGTTTGCCACCCAGTCAATCAACAAGTCCCACCACGTCTCCATTCTAACGGATCAGCGCACGAGTCCGACCGAGCGCCGAGTCCACAGCGCCCGTTTGATTATCGCCCTCGTAGATTGTCATCACGGGCTTCTTCTCCTCATTATACTAGATCAGACCGTTCTGAAGATGCACATTCTCCTTACACGGAACGTTCTTTTGAAGAAGACAATAGTCGTAGTTTCCACCCTTCTTCGCCTCCATCTAATTTCCAACAAGATGTCCGAACAGGATTAGCTCCGTACGTTCCACCGCAACAAAAACCTGAATGGAAGCGCTATAAGCAATATACAAGATCGGATATCATGTCTGCTATTGAATGTGTGAGAAACGGAATGAGCGCACTACAAGCGTCACGTAAATACGGCGTTCCTTCACGTACTCTATACGATAAAGTAAAGAAACTGGGCATTACAACTAGTAGACCAATGAGTCGTGGTGTGAAGAGAGAACCAAATGGCGCTGCGTTTCCTTATGGTTTGAGTGGCACAGGAGGCGGAGAAGATGGATCTCCAGCTACCCCACTTATCGATCCGTCGTTCCTGCAACAAGCATTAGAAGGTGCAACTAGAGACGGTGGCCGAGAAGCGTTACACGCCATGGCTCTAGCGGCAGCAGCACATGCGGCACTCACTCCTCGATCGCCGCCTCGATCACCGCCACAATCGCCGCGCTCGCCAGCGCCAGATGACGATCACGTCGAAGATTTGTCAATATCTCGTCGCCGTGATGTGGAAACACCGTCAGGAGTCATTGTACCACCACGTAATTTTGCATTAGATTGTAGTAGTGATCGAGATTGAATAAAAGGTAGCCGTTGAAAGAGAACATTCTAAAAGACTGAGTTAGGCGTACAAAGTTAGAAGTAAGTCACTTATTAGGCTACTGGTAGGACGCGCCGCGCGCGCACGCCACGCTGACCTGGCGTTTCGGCCGGGCGATTGCAATGGGCCCCGCGGCCACTTTTATTCTACCTCTTCTTCTCTATTTATTTCCTTGCATCATGAAACTTGAAGACGAAATAAAATTTCCGTTCCATGGTACATGGTGCCCTTTTGTGATTCTATTTTGTTTATTTTCTTCTTTTTTTTTTGTTTTATAACATTTACGTGTCTGTTAATGGAATAGTGAAATAGGTTAGCTTTAATTAGTGTATAATAATGTGTTAGATGGAGTGGTAACTGTATAGGGCCCAAGGGCAGGAAGGCAGCGCTGGCCGCGCCGCCGCGCCTCGATCAGGTCCGCCTAGACGAGTTATTGTGCAATTTGTTGTCCGCGACTGTGATGTTTATAGACTGAAACGCCGCTACTACCTCACGCTCGCTACAGCTTACTCTAGTCCTCCGCGTCGCACGATGCCATATTAGATGAATCAGGCAATTAGAGAAATGTCTGACTACTGTAGGTTGAATAATCTGACTTTTCGATAGGATTGTGCGACGCGTGACGCCCATGTCACTGCGAATAGCGACGTTCATACAACTAGCATATCTACAAATATTATTTTCCTTATAATTACGGGTTACTTTACTAGAGTTTTAGTAGATTGCCATAATAATTGTTTATTATATACGTATACACTTACAGTTAGTTGTGCTCATTACGACCTTATAATTAAAATACATTTTTACATTTTTCGGCACAAGCACGGTCGTTCTCAGTAGATTAAGAAGATTTCATATCACTTAGTAAAATGCTCAATGTCTTTTTGTAAGTACTACATATAGTGAACAGAAATAACTTCGTCGCAATTCGCTGTTATAAGTAAGTAATAAATAAAAAAAAAATGGTTATTTAATTAGGTTAAAATTTTATTAGCAGGAGTGTAATTCTTTACATATCTTTCTAATATGAAGCACTATATTATTTTCTTGTTGTAAATTTTACATTATGTAATTGTGTAGAAATAAGTATAAACCACAAAATTATTCTATATTTTGTGTATAAACAGTGTAAAATACCTTGATGTAGCACTGAATCTTCGTGGTTGGTCTGTAAATCACAAGAAACACAAGATATCAATGTTCAATAAATGATGTTGTTCCACTTTAGTATTTTGATATCTATCTTCGTTAACTTCTAATAATATAACTGTTAATTTTATTACTGGTTAAGTTAAATAATCGTACCGCTTATTATTTTGTAATTGCTTGGAAGACTGATTTGTTACTATACTCTAGTTGGAAAATGCCATAGATACAATTATATCTAATTTAGTATGCATACGTACGTAACGTAAAATTAGTTGAATCACGAATTGAGTGTGTAGAAGCTACACTTTGGAGGTCTCACTGTGTTGTGCCTTTGTTTGTTTTAATCGAGACGTAATTTTAGGACATTCCAGTAGTTGCACAGTTGTGCTATTGTGTTATGGCTAAGTTTCGGGCATGTAGAGTTATATAAAGATAAAATTTGCTGCCGTCTTCATTGTACCTAGTGCCTGCAATGCTGTAATCATTATACCTCACAGTTTTGTTAAATCAGATGTTATGTAATTATATATCCACTTTTGTGCCTATGATATAATAAGTATGATGTTATGCACTATAGTTCATCTTTTAGTTGTGAATGCAAATAACGTATTGTACTTTATGTAGTTGGCTAATGTATCAACACTACTGTCTAAGTTATATTAGATCGAGTATGTTTATCTCGTACCTATATATTATAAGAACTCTATATTTACAGATAATATAATGTTATAAATATAAATTAAACGTTTAATATCTAATATATGGTTTTGATTTTGCGATACACATTATTTTTGAGCTTCACTTGACTTGCCATCTCTTTATGCTTTTAATGCCTTATTTGCCATATTGCTGTCTCTCACATTGCTAAGAGGCAAAGTCAAATTCCAAAAGCTTCTTGCTCCTACCAACGACTATCCATATTAATTAATTAAATTCATACTCTTTGCTCCTACTAATTTCTTCTGATGAAATTCGTTGAGAGTTCCAACGCAGCCGTAGTTTTACCCCCGGGACTGCAATGGACTTCACTGTTCATTGCCTTTTTTTGGTGGTCGCCGCTGTTCATATTGGCTACAAAGGATCCACAGTGGTGGGAAAGTGTGGTCCAAAATAGATAGTCTATGTTCTTTAAGCGCACACCGACTGTGCCATTATTGGCAGGGACTTCATCTTCAACTGAACGCTCAGACTGTGAGATAAACTGCGTGACGAGATTACAGCAGGATATTCTTCAAAAAGGGTGTGAAGAGGTTTTTTTTTATGTAAATGTGAAGTGGTAACCCCAGTCTCGAGACGCTTGTGATATAAAATATCGCTCTAGCCGCCACTTCGCTACCAACGCAGCAACTGCTTTCTTTCTCACACAAAAATCCACCTACAGTTCTTAGGAATCATTTGTCTGCGGTTTTCTGTGAAATGGAGGGACTGTTGCAGCTTACAAATACGCTGGACCCTACCTCTCTTATAACAGAGCCTCTTTTGCTAGTCGGCAGGGAGCACCACGTGCAGGTAGGCTGGCTTTGGCTCTAAAGATCGTGGTAGGCCACTTATGCCCCACTAATCTACGACAATACACAAAATCTTTGCGAATCGTCTTGATAAAATAAGTTGTTAAAACTGTTCCTGGATGATTCATGTATTTTATTAAAACAACTTACCAAAAGTTGTTTTAATAAAATACAAATCATTATTATAATTATTGTATTTATTACTATTAAATAATCGTTTAATATAAACATTATGTAGGTACTTCATTTATATAATGCTAATTGAAAAGTAATGCACGCCACCTAGTGTACTTTTTTGACACCATTCGTCGTACGTCATACGTGCTTCCCACCGCGGCGCTAAAGGTCTAGGAGCTAATAGCCGGCCTGACTGCCCTCGCTGCATCAGGGGACCCTAAGCTGAAGCCGATTCAGAACGAATATTTAGAGTGCAAAAAAAGGCCTTTGGTTTATGTTAACATCAAAATATTTTTGCTTAAGTCGTTAGAGCTCCATGTCCGTACCGTACATTAGATAAAGACAATGATTACTTATCTAAGTTGAAGTTTGATTTTCGCATTTAAAAAAATATGGGAATCGCTTAAGGCGGTAGGACCTAATAGGTTTAATGAAATTCTACTTACGAGATATCTATTGAAAGATTACAAAACTTTCATCAGTCAAGCAAATGAAACGAGTAGTAGGTAAATCAAATAAAAGAGGGCGTTGTAGTCATACGTTACGACGAGAATCTTACAATACAATTTGGTCTTAGGCATGGCAAAAATGGACCTTCAAGGTCAAGGTGTCTATAAAGATGAGACATAATGTGGAAAGATCTAAGTATCAAGTTAATGAAAAGTCTGGGAAAAAAGGTACCTAACCTCTTACCTACATTATCGAAAGTCTGTGTAATCTGAATTGGTAGCATTGGAACGCACCCGGTAGTCAGAATTAAAAACTGAAATTTTAACTTGTTTTTTTTCATGCTCGGTAATACGAGATTCCGTTTGGCCTCTGGATACAAAGGTTTTAAAGCTGAATTTTATATTTTATTTTTTATTTTCTCTCCGCGTTAGAGACATTATCGTACGGAACCACCCGCAGAATTCCCACCAAAATGTTCTTCACGGTGCCATATAAAGGGCTTAAACTTCAAAAATTCAAAATTCGAATTATATTGCAATGCACAAGAAAATTAAAATGAGCGATTTATGTGAATTTATAAAATTATGTACACTTCATTTGAACTACATAGTTTGCTATATATACATTAGGCTGTGATTTAAACCTATCATATAAGCAGCTGAGGCAAAATCCAATTATAGCAATGGATTGTCCGTGGTCCTTCCGTTTGGCAAAATATCTTTCGTCAAATTTCACTTCCCAAAAAACTTATCGCGCTAGTTTAATTTCCCAAAAGAATCTTTAGCAAATTTATATTTCGCATTTTAATCACTTGGTCAAATATTCATTTGGCAACTTTTTACTTGCTCAAGCAAGTTTTATTATGCCAACTAAACAATGCAAATGCTCTATTTTGTAAAAAACTTTATTCCAAAAATAAGTTCGTGCAAACAGCTGAGTGCTAACAAACATTTCACTTGTTTATTAAAAGTCGTATCTGTTGCGTACTTTTTCTGCCTAAAACAAAAAGCATGACTCATTAATAATTAATTATAAATAAATAAATAAAATAATTTAGGCTAGATTAGAACTGCAAGAAAAGTGGGTTAGGTTAGGTTAGAACTGTGACCCCAACAGAGCCGGAATTGATTTGTTTTATAACAATATGCTTAATTATTATAGATGTTCTTACCTGTAAATTATGTAATTATGCAGTGCAATTTTTAATGCAGTGAATTTACAATATTTTGGGAAGAGCATTTTATGCCAAACCATATTTGACTACTTATTAGTAAAATGAAACATGGCCCTGTAGTTATTTGTTTAACAATCAATTGCCGAAAATAGTATTGATAACTGCAAAATTGCGAAAAGTCGATTTGCCAAATGAAAATATGGGAAACATACTTTGTCATGTAATACTTTGGGAAACGTTTTTTGCCCAAAAATTAGTAATCCTTTTTTTTTTTTGGAGATAGTTTAAGGCCTGGGACAGTGACATATAAGCTACTCTATATCCCGGAAAAACATTCACCTTTCACTCTTTCACTTCAAAAGGAACCTAAAACTACGGACATGATTTTTTTAATGGGGACAGTATAAGGTCTGGAGAATGACATAGGCCACCTTGTTTTCTCGGAAAAACATCATATCCCATGGGAAAAAAGAAACTTAGTAATCATTTGTCGTTCTTTTATGTCGAATGGAACCTAAGTGATTTTTTAACAGGGGACCTGTTAAAAAAACACTTAGGTTCCTTGTGATTTTTTAACAGGTCCCCTGTTAAAAAATCATGTCGGTACTTAGGTTCCGGTCTGAAGAGTGACATAGGCTACTTTTTATCCAGGAAAAACATTTTATTCCCACGGGAAAAAAATACATAAAAAAATGGCAGCTCCCCTGGAATTGTGAAACTGTGTGATTATTATACTGACTTGGCGATTAAAGTTGATATAAAACATACCAAACCTCTAACCTAACCTATTTATTATTTCTGTGGCTCATTTAAGTAGTATTTTTTGTGGCTCATGTTATTATTTTCCCTAACCATTCAAACGTCGCCCCCCCCCCCCCAAAAATTGCAGGCTCATACGTCCAAGGGGATTTTTTTGTGCCCAAAATACGGACGAGCGGCCGCGGACGCAAACTAAAATCGTTATAACTGGCGTAATACTACAGCTATATTGAAATAAAAAATACCTATGGATAGCTTATAATATACAGAATGAGACTACATTGTCACAAATCGCTATAATTGAAGCTAAAGTAAAAAATAAACAAAGTAAAAGTCAAGTATATCAACATTTTGCTCGAAAATTTTTTTTCGAACAAGTTTTTATCAATAAACTTTTCATTTCGAAGCAATCAGACTTATATTGAAATAAACTACACTATTTCAGCTTTAAAATGACATATTAATATCTTTCGTAGGTTTACACAGCGTGGAGAAATAAAATAAATAGTATCAGTACTACTCACCAGTCACGGATTCGTCTCCATACAAAAATCACGACGAAACCCGGCGGCCGCGCTGACATAAAATGTCATAAGTAAGCAAAATCCGGCTCATCCTATTTGATAATGCTGTTATTCTAATAATCCTTAGAACCTTAGATCTAGGATAAAGTAGCGAAAATTCCTAGTTCTGTGCTTAGAATACATTTGGGAATAAATGAATACTGATAATGAGGTACATACATTTATGATATGATAATCAAAAAGTACTAAAAATAACATTAATAATCACAGAGTTATTATGAAATAATAGGGATTAATAAGTTTTGAACGCATCAGAAAGTGACGTAATATCGCACCACATTTTCTACCGCTTTGATTGGTCGTTTATGATCAGCAGATGAATGACATCTGCTCAAGTAGCGAAATGCCAAAAAACGTAAACAAGAAAGTGCTTATATGTTTAAAAAAATATTATTTAAATGGTTCTAAGAAATATCTTTAGCCATGGATCAAGATGAATTATTTTCTAACAATGAAGGTTTTAATATTCGTGATATTGCTGAAATAGAAGGTAAAGTTCTGGTTGAAATATTTATTTCACAATTAAAGTCTGATTCATACTACGCACATTTTTAATGCAATTTCTCGTGTTACAGATTTCCTCAACAGTTGTGACGGTGATTTTATGAAAAAATTGGAAGAAGAATTGTCGACAGTAGATAATTCGTCTGATTTACCGAGTGTAGACACAGTTCTTGATGCAGAGAGTCCTAAACATTCTCGACCGTCACCATATTCTGGTAACACAGGGAATCCACTGGTTTCTCAGTATACTCATACAACTAGAGGGTCGCCTCAGCAAGTGTCTCCTAATGCCACCGTAAAACCAAGTCCTGTTCAAGGAGTGTATGCACGAGAGCAAAGCTATGTGTTGCGTCCAAAAACTGAAAGCGTTCCATTACCAGACGTCGCTAAACAAGGACAGCCCAGATTGCCACCTCAAACCCCCATGATTGTACAGCAAGTTGTCCAAAGCCCACTATATGTAAATTTAAGACCAGGAAGCATTCACCAACTCGCTGATGGCAGAGGCTCGTTAGTTCAGTTAGATGGTGTTTCACAAGTAAATCAGACAAATAAACCACAGCAGTCCGGCCAGCCCCTTATATTACAAAACAATGCAAAAAATGTGACACCTTTAATCATAAAAAGTTCAGATGCTAGTTTCTCTCCAGTGATATTACAATCGAACATAATAAACCCAGAAACCCAGACTTTGATGTACACAACTGCCCCAGTGCAAGGTTAGTTAACTTTTAGTTTTATTGCATCATATCATAGCTTTTATTGTAGTTATTGCATGATCTATGAGTGTTATCTACATCTGAGTCTTTAGATTTTTTTTATTTTCCTGGATGAATTACACACTACCAACTACTACCACACTAAGCAAAGCTAGAACTATGGATGCTAGATAACTGATATTATACTTAAATACATTTCTTTTTCATAGAAAACACCCAAACTGATTCAAACATGAACCTATCTAGGTTCATGCACACGAATATTTGTCTTGTGTGGGGATTGAACCCGCAACCGAAAGTGTTTATTGCTAGCCATTAAATCACCGGGCTTGTCTACCAATACACTTACCAATTCTATTTCCATTGATATTTGATATTTTGGTAGATAGTTATTACATTACTGTTCCTGATGATTTAGTTTATTATGGTGTTTATATTACATACATATGATATATCTATTACCTTCAAAATTTCATAAAAATTTAGTACCAATATTTGAAGAGTTTATCTTTGTACTTATATACATATGTAAATGTATGGCGGTAGTATATTGTTGTCCAAATACTTTTTCTTGCTAGGCTTCGGTAGATACCATTAGTCTCTGAAGCTATGTATTCTTGTCCACATTCAGTTATATTTTTTAAATCAGAAAAGATACAATTATAATTATTGGCAAGAACATTATGATTGTGTGCAAAGAAGAATTGAATCCAATAAGTTTTTGTTTTTTAAAATTCTAGGATCACCTCAAAACATTATAACAAATGCAAAATCTAGTCCAGAGAACAGACCTATACATACATTCTTTACAAGTAATAATGGTCCAGCATTACTTACAACTGGTATTCCGGTTGTTTTGGACGGTGACAAAATTGCTCTCAGTCAAGCACCTAATATGGGAGTCCCAAAAGTGAAAGAAGTAAAGAGAAGTGCACATAATGCTATTGAAAGGAGATATCGAACCAGTATCAATGACAGAATAATTGAATTGAAGAATATGCTTGTGGGTGAAGATGCCAAGGTACGTGAGATTCATCTTCAAACACTGTTGAAAAATATAACTTAAATCGACGGTCCCTACGTATAAAGCGACATGTCAAAAACGGCATTTTTTTATTGCTATAGATTGCCCGTAAAAAACATTTATTTTTTTATTGATTGTATATAATTAAAAAGTAATAAATTAACTCATTTGTCCAATAATAATATTCTTTAATTACTATATTGTAGTATAAGCAGACATGTCGCTTTATACATAGGGACCGTCGAAATATAGATTGACAGTCTTAAGTCACCAGGGTTAGGGTTGCCAACAGCTGGAACTTCTGGTAATGTCCCGAATATTTGGATCTTGCGGAATTTCTGGAACAGCAAAATGTAATTTGTGAAATTGCATTTTGCAACTAAGACAAACAGATAGGTTTATGCACACAAATATTTGTCTTGTGTGGGGATTGAACCCGCAACCGAAAGTGTTTATTGCTAGCCAATCAATCACCGGCTTGTCTACACCAATACATTTACCAATAATATAAATAATTTGTGAAATTGCATTTTGCTGTCCCAGAAATTCTGAATACAATTTTTTTTACAATGACGGGCGGGAAGTGAAGAGCTTTTATCGCAATTTTAATTGTAAGTGATATTAAACAATGTCTTTCTTATAATTTGTTGAATATTAAATGCTTATTAAATAAAAAAAATATTATACTTTTCTGTGATATACCTGCCATAACATTTGAATTTAATATGTGTTTACGATTTAATATATTTTTAAAAGTTATAATCCTATGTGGTAATATAGGAGTTTACAGGCTAATGTTTGACTGGGTTACTTCATCGTCGTTAACCGTTATTCATCCCACTGCTGGGATACGGGTCCTCCTTTAATTGACGGGGTGTAAATTGTACTCCACCACGTTGCTTAAAGTCCACTGACCACGTGGCCACGGGACCGACAGCTTAATTTGCCCTCCGAAGCACAATCCTCCATGCTTCCGATAAGTGCTCGAGATAAATAAACCCATCCAAGCACAGGCTATGGCTTGCGTGTTCGTTTGGGCTGACACGCGCAACGACGCCTTCTAGCTCCGGGCGGGGTTACTTATTACAGAATAATAATACTCAAGAACGGTAGTGTCACGCTCTACTGGGACCGGTCTATTATCACTGACAGGACTATTCTCGCAAATAGACCTGATATTGTGGTATTAGACCGGGTGACGAACCGTGCAATTCTCGTTGACGTCACCATTCCCCATGATGAGAACCTCGTTAAGGCCGAGAAAGAGAAACTTTCTAAGTACTTGGACTTGGCCCACGAGGTTACCAACATGTGGCATGTGGACTCAACGATTATTGTTCCGATAGTCGTGTCAGCAAACGGACTTATAGCTAAGAGCCTCGACCATCACCTCGAGAGGCTCTCGCTAGGCAGTTGGGTCAAGAACCAGATACAGAAGGCGGTTCTCCTGGACACGGCCCGCATCGTGAGAAGGTTCCTCACTCTGGAGCCCTAACCACCGGTAGCTTGGGTCTTTGCCCCGCTATCGATGGGTGCCCCTTTTTTATATTTTTAAATGTATTTTTTATATGATTTATATTTGAAAATGTAAAAATTGGAGAAAGATAATGAATAAATGATATAATAATTTATTCACCAAAAACAACAAATATAAACAAACGCTGTTAATAAATAAATAAATCTGAAACACATGTAAACATTTGTTACAAATTATGGTCCTTATTATATATATGTATAAAATTAATAGATATTTAAAAAAAATGTGTGAATTTATTATAATCGGATTTTAATCATATATTTCTAGTTAAATAAATCAGCAATACTGAGAAAAACTATAGATTACATTAAGTACCTGCAAAACCAAAATGCGAGATTGAAACAAGAGAATATGGCCCTCAAGCTGACATGTCAGAAATCTGGTGTCAAGGAGCCTATATTAGATGGATCTTATACTCCACCACACAGCGATATATCGTCGCCCTATCCTTCACCTCACGCTATGGACAGCGATTCCCCATCATCATCACCAGACTACAAGGTAGGTCTTATTTTGGTACTATATTTTTCTAGCCCTACATGGATTTCTGATTTTTGATGGTTTTATTTTTAATACAACGCCGGGTGGCAGACAAGCATGCGGCACGCCAGATGTGTAGCCGTAGCCATATTAACGCTCACAACATGAATTATCGCTTACGCGCCGCTATCTCCGCTGCCATCGCTGCAGCTCCTTCCTTCCTGGTGACTTCACTCACTCACAGGAATACAACAATGCTTAAAAAATATGCTATGCCCTATTCGCCAGAGCCTTGTTTGTCAATCAGCTGGGTGCACCATGTGTAGGTGAGGCTGCTTTGGTTCAAAGATGTTGATATTTACACCTCAAATTCTTCACAAACTGAGAGCTAGGAGTACAATACTGCTTTGGTACTGCACAGTACACATCCATTTTAAATATGTGAGGATGAATTTTCTACATGAGCCCTTGTCCATGGCGAGATTATAAACGTACTCACATCTAATTAAGTATATTGTTAGAACTAATTCAGAATATTTTTTCAGATTGAAGACAAGTATTCAAAAATTGTCATGGGTATGGGTGATCACTCTCGCCTGGCTCTGTGCGCATTCATGGTGGGGCTCATAGCTTTCAATCCGTTCAGCGCCTTTTTTGGTAGTTTCCCGTCTGAATCATATTCAGATAATTTCTCTACAAGACACATTTTAGCAGATAAGGACAAAGGTAAGCTTAAAACTAATTATTATTGAGCGGAGCGAGCTGCGGAACGCTTATATACGCCGAAAAGTCATTGTTGTTGTTGTATTCTCTTTAGGGGCCATCCATAAATTACGTCACACGAATTTCATGATATTTTGACACCTCCCCCGTCCATGTCACAGCTGGTCACATTTATGAGACTCCCCCCTCCCTTGTGTGACGTCACATTTTTTGGAAATTTACATCTAGAATTGCAAATGTTTTTGAGAATTTCGTTAATAGTGCAAAGTTCGTGTTAACACTTAGACTATAATAGATTTTTAAATGTCACGTCACGAAATTTAGGACCCCTCACACCCCCTTGTCACACAATGTCACACTTCATCGACCCCCACCCTCCACCTTAATGTGTGATGTAATTAATGGATGGCCCCTTATTGTACACCAAGAAAACCGTAATTACAATATTATAAGGAAATGTTATGTGCAAAGGCGGGTTTATCTCTTTTAGAGATCTCTTCCAGCCAACCTTTTAAGTGTTTGGTAGGAACACATACAAATAACGTGAGCGGGAAAACGTGTACAAACATAAATGTTTCACGGAAAAAAAATCATTCTTGGTAATTAATAGGCTCCAAAACCACTGAACCGATTTTGATGAAACTTGTCACAATTAAGGACGTCGACAAGTTTGTGGTTTATGTCGAAAAAAAATTGAGATCGATCACGTCCTTGAGGAATGATCATCGAATACTTTTCCATTAAAATCAATGGAAAACATACTTTTTTTTAACAAAAAACGTCAACAAGAAACTTTTCATTGGCCGCAAGTGTATTCGGAACTCAGCGGGATGTGGACGGAGTACGGGAGGCAAGGGTCTCCTGATCTACCAATCATGCGGTCGATACGATACTCCCCGCCGTAGCGCCCCGTACCTATTACCAATGAGACCTAATATTCGCAACTGTGCAGTCAAGGTCACTTGCTCAAGAAGTTTGCCGGGAACTGTACCAATAAATATATATATTTAAAGGTGTATATTATATTATATTATATTAGCAATATATATTTTTATTGTTTTTATCAATTGGTTTATGTGTATTGGTCAAGGCTGTTGCTCAATTAATGATTTAAACTTGTAAATTTTCAGGCCAGACTACTTCTTGGGGAATGTGGTTGTTTAATACATTCTTCATTTACTTGATAAACTTCATAATACTTGGAGGATGTCTTGTCAAGTTATTAGTGTATGGAGACTCTGTGCCGAAATCGCAATCCAAAGAAGCTGGTATCTTCTACAAACACAAACGACAAGCTGATAATTTCTTGAAAAAAGTAAGTATTGATGAAATCAATGCTTATTTCCTCCCGCACAGCTGGAAAAAGTCGAATGGTATAATGAAAGTCTCTCACCCCTTAAATAAATAGGTATTAAAATATTTTATACCAAGAAAAAATTGCCGCAAATAGTTGCAATATATCTATATTTTATTTTTCTCCCTGGCCGCGCAGCCCCAAGGCGTTGCTAGGTCCATAGGCAACTGCCTATTGTTTGCGTGTATGTTCTGGCCCTGTTTCCCCGTATTCCCGTATATGCAATAGTGTTGATTATATAATTGTTAGAAAACAACCTCATGGTCGACAGAAGGCTGAGTTGACAGAAGAGTCTAGAACGCCCAAGTGATACTCCTTGTGTTTCAAGTATTCACTGATGGTAGCCATTCCATATCAGACGGCCTGTATATTTATTTACCTGCTTTATTTGTTATATGTTTAATGTATAAAATAAAACAATAAAAAACATGGAATATAAGGGTACAACAGCGGACTTGTAACTTTAATAAGGGATCTTTTGCAGTCAATCTTCAAATATTTTTAGAGAATATATCCCAAGGGTGGAATGAGACATTTAAATATGTTATTTTTATAACCATATATATTTTTTTATTATATAATTTTTAGAACGATCCGACGAATGCGCAGTTGGAATTACACCGATCGTTGGCAGTATGCGGTAAAAGCGTCCAGGCGGGCGGGCTCGGGAACGCCAAATATTCTGCGTTGATATCTGCGGTTCTTCGTCAGATATTGCAAAGATTGCCATTTGGAGGCTTCCTCGCGCGCCGGGCTGGAGATTTATGGAGCGACAGGTATTAAATTTCTTTAATTTTGACAATAACTTTATTTTGTTTAAACTATCAAACAAAATGGATCACATGCTAGTGCATGAGTTAAAATAAACAACAAGAACAACCCTTCAGATTGAGTTGGCGGACGGAAGAGACTGCAAATATCTAGCAAAACTAAAAGGAATCTCTTTTTGAAATATCGATCGACTATCAAATTCCTAATAAAGCTAAAGCAAATTCCAAATAAATAGTTATTTGTTATGCAAGGCTGCAAAGTTAATTTTTGGCGCGAGTACCTTGTATTGAAACCTGAGCAAGCGAAGGATTCTAGGATTGAGCCACGAGCGAAGCGAGTGGTTCAAATATAGAATCCTGAGCGTAGCGAGGGTTTCAAAGGTACGAGACGCTAAATAACTTTGCTGCCGAGCGCAACACACAACTTTTCACCTCACTAAAGCGAGGAAAATGTTAGGTGCAAGAAAAACAGTTCTAATAAATATTAAATTACTTGAACAAATCGTACGCTTTTATGTATTTTTCGCGCGATTTTTCCGGAAGAAAACTCAACTCGGCATTATGTACCGCTTGCACTAATTCTGCAGGTGTTAAATTTATATCTTCGTCGCTGCTAGCTTCGCTCATATTTTATGATTTCTTTCGATTTTATCAAAAAACAAACCAAAATAATGGAAGTAAAGTGATTCAATAAAGAGAAGAAAATTTTAAAGTTTGTTTTTTAATCAAATTTTCTTGCCGGCCAGTGCGATTCTTTAAATGAGGCTGGCGCATGACATGAAATAAGTATTTGCATTTCAATCATCAATGGACTGGCTGCAGAGAATATAAACTATTACGAAACCAGTGAGGTTCTATATAAATGTAATTTATTGTACGAAACCTTTATTGAATAAAAATATTCGAATTTTAAAAACACTTTCCACGCTAGCGGATAAAGTGCGATTTTCCACGCTGATTTCGAATGATAAACAGAGCTTTTACGAGCTAGTGAGGTGAAAAATAAATTTACACAGTATAATATAACATGTATATGTTATATTATACTATGTAAATTTATTTTTATTTGCATATATATGTACATATAACTCCGTATATGTTGTCTCACGTGAGATTTACTATCACAGTGCAACAAAAAAAGAGTAGAAAAGGGGTTAAATTTATTAGTGAAAGCAACATTTACTTTTTCCATACAAAGGTGCTCAAAGTGTTGCCGTGTGATTATTATTCTTACGAAGACAGTGGCGCCTCTATTTTTGTCTACTCTTTTTGGTCACACTGTACTTATTTCTGCACTCATAGTGCATAGCAACGCAATACTGGGATGCGCGTTTCCCCTCGATTGACGGGATTTGCGGGTTGGCTGAAAATACTTTTCGAAGGCTCAAATTCCTCTGACTTGGTTTAACCACTAACATCTAATGACGGAGGAGCTCGAGATAAATAAACCCATCCATAGACAGGCTACATTCAACATTGCTTAACTTGTGTGATCGATTAGACTGACACGCACAACGACGCCATTGAGCGCGTCCTATTACTGTAATTATTTATTTTGTTTTATCTCTTACAGTCCAGCAAGAAGAGCAACACAGCATTGGGCAGCAGAAGTAGCGGGTGTATCCCACCGGCTAGCTCAACTAGCGATAGTATCGACACACAGCGGCCGCAGCGAACGCATCCTCCTAGCTCTCCAAGCGGTCAACCTGGCCGAAGTGACTGGCAACAGGCAACTACTGGCTGATACCTACGTCACTGCTGCGCTCGTATTCAAAGATTATATACCTAAATTCGGAAATTGGCTTTGTGGGTAAGAATTCTTTTTACCAGTCTTAATTTTGAAATTGTTGTTAACGTGAACCCGTTTTTAGCAGTCCGCGGACCACAAGGCTCCATGAGAACTATATTAAACCACTGTTAGGCCAAAAGTCAATAGTAATAATTGTCTCTCACCGCCGATTACGAATTCCATCCGGTTATTGAAAGCCAACGGTTGACTGAAAGAGACTCCTTCACAGAATAAGTCCGCCCTTGCAAATATTATTTTATATAAACGGCTTACATCCTTTGTATGTTATTGCAAGAAATTTTTATAAATAAACAATAAATAATATTGAATTACAATGACTTACATTTTATACGACAGTTGCTGCTGAAGTGCTGACAGGTCCTTACAACCTAACCCAACCTAACAAATCTACTTACCCTAAAAAGGGCAAAAGGGTGTATTTTGGGAATAGGTCGATTAGTGGTCGGTAAAGAGATGGATCCAGAACGCTGTTTCGGTTTAATTATTTACTTGAGAGTTCGGTTTAAGTCTCCGCATCTCCTATCTGTTTACCAGCTAACTCTTAGACTGCGGGACGGATTTGACGCGTTGCAAAACGCGTCCGTCCCGCATACATCCTGTCTCTTAGATATTTTTTACAGAAAATTTATATATGCAATATAATCGAATTAAGTTTTTATGTAAGTAGAAGATATCATTTTTTTCTAACCAAGCCCCAAACAATACAAGCTTAGGCGAGTCATTAGTACATTTAATGGCTAGTTTAATAGTATACAGGCAATTTGATCTACAGTGCTTTGTGTGCTTCCGCTACCAATTCATGCAAACTACTGCCGGCCGACACCCACCCAATACTGCCGTGGCTGCTTTGGTCGTCTGCTCCAGCTGCCGTGGTCATCTCTGCGACACGTGTTTCGCCTCTACGCGGGCCATCGTCAGGCGATCTGTAGATATTGATGGTTAGAACAAAAACCTACAAAATCATAAAATTTAGTGCCGGCCGGCAGTGCATCATAATTGGTGGCGGAAGCACGCAAAATAATGTAGATCGAATTGCCTGTAAATTTTACTTTCGCAAAATGACACCTGAATCAATTAACTATCTAATTGTGTACAATTTGTACGCAGGTACTACCTTCGTCGTTGTCGCATGACATGCACGGACTCATGTCTCCAACCGCCGGTGCGCCTGCGCTGGGTAGCCAGCACGCGTGGCTCCAGCTTCCTGCGCTCGCGGCGATGGAGCTACGAGCGCGCCCATTCCGCGGCTGCCCTGTTCTGCCGCCTGCCTGACCCCACCGATCCCCTCGCTTATGCTATGAGGGTAAGTTATGTTATGAGCAGTGATCGGCGTTGGTAGTGCCATTACGCGGGATTTGTGACCGTTGTCTTAATATGGATATGCCTCCTAAATCCCGGCATTTTCATTAAACAATTTTATTTAACTTTGAATTATTTAGTACTATTTGTATTTTATGCACGTATTCATATGCTTTACCATGCTATTATTTAACTTAACTTAACTTTTATTTTATTGTTTTTTTTAACTGTTCGTCTGGAGAATTTCTTTTTCTAATTTCTATATAATCGAATTTTCACGTATTACACACTTAACGATACAGCGACAACTGGAAAAATATAATGTACTACTAAACTAGACTTAACGTAATCCCGTATCCCGTGGTCATATCCATATTAACGTCAACATTCAAGTCCATTGACCCCAAATGGCACTACTAACGCCGATCATTGGTTATGAGCCATAACGGAATTTCAAAGTACCAACGTATAAAGAACCATAGTACAAAGACATAGGGTATGTTCTTTAGCAACAAATGTGGTCACATGATTTGTATTTTCTATGGAAAAAGACAGATTTTAACAACCAAATTCGTGACGTAGTCTGGGTAACATACGGGAAGAACATTCCTTGTGTCTTTCTACAATGTGGAGAACTATCATTGGAAAAATAAAGATGTTATAAATAAAACTTTAAATACAAAAACTACTTAAGTCAACACTTCCCTAAAAATATTTCATTTATGTAATTTAGTATTTGACTGTTTGTGTATTGTAGATGATGTGATATAGTCTTTCAAAGTGACTACATTTTTTTCTAAACTGTCTTTATTACGAATTAAACGACGTGGTGGATTATGCTCTAAACCCCATCGATTGAGGGGCGACCGGTATCCGATCCCGTATATCGCAACCTAATGGTTAAAATAGCCGTTCTATTGTACGACTAGCTCTTTCAATAAACAACGCCATTCAAACACACGTCTAAACTGGATTGGTGGGCCTTGTGGTGTGATTTCTTCTAAATGCCTTCTAAATACCTGACATGGTTTTCCCAGGAGACTAACAGACAGACAGAACAGAGGAGAGAAAAAACCCTATGTCTTTCAAGAAAGGCGTGAAGGAGTTTTTGCAGGGTCGGCAACGTGTGACGTGTCTTCGGTGTCACATGTGTCCATAGGCAGCGAACACTGCTGTCCATAAGGTGTGTCGTATGCTTGTTTTCCACACTAATGGTATAAAAAAATTGGTTGCCTGTAGAGTTGGGTTAAGGACGATAATTTTACGTGATAACGTTATAAGAAAACCTCGGCCGATGGAGTGGAAGAGAGATAGACGCGTCACAAGCTTTCCGCACTCTCGCTTGCAAGCTTGGCTCAGGCGGAACGTGACAATGAGTCATGCTTTTTCATGCGTGTAACCGGCGTTCAGCGATTCATAAGACGTTATCACGTCAAATTGGTGTTTTTTTTTTATTTAACAGGCGTATCATCTAGAGCTCCTACAGAAAAGTCTTCAAATGTTGTTATGCGCGGACGAGCGCAGTAACACCCGGGACGTCCTCGACTTGGTTAAATTGATCACCGACGACGTGTCCACTGATGCACCGCATCATACAGGTAGCTCATTATCACTTGGCTCATTGTGAGTCACAAACTCAGTGGTTGAAAGGCTTTTTTGTTTCAAAAGAAATTGATACTAGTAGCACATCCCGGCCACTCCATACAAATGCCGCGTCGTTTACTACTACATAAACAATGACGTCTATGCAGAGCGCGAATTAGCGTGTGTGCGTGTGGCGCCATACAAACTGTTCCAGATTTGTCTCAGAGGGGAGGTGAGGTCGACACAAGAGATCGGCAGGGAGTGGCCATACTGTACGTAGTACTATTACTTTTACTGTGCTAGTAGCTTGCTCATACATGACGTTTGAATCTTTCATTAAATAAACAATTTTGGCTTAGATTAGAGCAAATTAATTTTTTTTTATGTAGATAAATAATAAATATTCCTGGACAAATTACACAAGGCCATCTACTCCCAAACTAAGCAAAGCTTGTAGTACGGTACTAGATAACAGTTTTTTTTTTTTTGTAAATATGTACATACATATAATACATAGAAAAAATGTTAGGTTAGGAAGCCAAAATAAAAGATTCTTCAGTGCAAATTATAATAATTAAATTTATTTTATGCACTCTTAGAAAGGTGTGTTCTACTACAAGAAGTCGGACGATACTAAACTGGAATATGATTTCTACTGAACCACAGAGCTTGGTTAGCTGACTAAGGCATACAGAGCATTTAACAATGTAGCCCTTTGTTTAAAGATATTATAAACAATATTGTGTGACTAAGACAGATGTCTATTAAACAGAGCGAGATAGATTTATTTTTGTATACTTATTCCAACACGCCCCCTCAAAAATAAATAATAATAATAAAAAAATATCTATCACAAGCTATTTACAATATCAAACTTATGAACACACCATTCTTTGTCTGGGGAAACAATCATCAATATCTTGGTCCAACATTCGTTGCGCAGGATTAGGGAAACCCCAGTAAAACCTAATCAGACCAAGTCAACTTAATTATGCTCTTATGTAATCTCATTTGCAGTATATATTTACACTACACACTTTTCATTAGACAGAACTTTAACATTAAATTATAATACACCGAGTTTTTCTCTCAGTGCCGAAAAACGAGCGGCCGGTAATGCCTTTGTAAACATATCTGCCAGTTGATTACCTGTGGACACATAAATCATTTTAATTACATTTTTCTCAACTTGTTCCCTAGAAAAATGATATTTTATGTCAATATGTTTCGACCGTTTATGACTTGTCGGATTACTTGCAATGCTTATGCATCCGTTATTATCCTCAAAAATAGGAATCGGATTTGAAATTTCTACATGAATACTAGTCACTAATGACTTTAACCACAGAGCTTCTCTCACGGCTTCAAACAAAGCCATATACTCTGCTTCAGTAGATGACGCTGCCACTGTTGACTGACGCTTTGTTTGCCAACAAATTGTGCATTGTTCAAACAATTTGAACAAGTATCCTGTTGTGCTTTTACGATCAACTTCATCACTTCCCCAATCGGAATCAACAAAGCCACTGAGAATGTTATTATAAACATTTGGATTCCGCTTATAAGTTAGTTTCAAGTCAGTAGTTCCCTTTAAATAACGTAACACTCGTTTTAAATGTAACCAAAGTGAGTTATTATTTCTGTTACCAAATCTACTTAGAATGTTTACAGCAAAGCTTAAATCGGGACGAATACATAACATAACATACATCAAACACCCGATAAGATTTTTACATGGAGCTTTTGTTGTTTCAATTGCACTCAAAGCGTCAAAGTCTACTTTGTTTTCCAAAGGTGTACTGACAGAATTACAGTCATTCATGTTAAACTTTTCTAAGACCGTTTTTATGTACATTGCTTGGTCTAATGTAACTGTATCATGTGATCTTTCCACTTTAATTCCTAGGAAACATTTGATCTCCATCAAGTCTAACATTTTAAACTTTTTCATTAAATAAGTTTTGAAACTATTCATGGTATTTATATCAGCAGTCGAAATAACAAGATCATCGACATAAAGTACAACATAAATATTTTTGAAATGTCACCGGCATCTAGGAAATAAATACAACGATCAGCTGATGAGTATTGAAAACCCTTTTCAATCAAAGTTTGTTCGAACATTTGAAACCAACAACGTGCAGATTGTTTTAAACCATATAAAGCTTTATTCAATCTACAAACTAAGTTGTTTGCGTTTGGAATTCCTTCAGGAATTTTCATGTAAATTTCCTCTTTTAGTTTGCCGTTCAAAAATGCCGTTTTGACGTCCATATGGTGAACAAGCAAATTGAATTGATTTGCAAATGCTAATATAAATCTAAAACTTGAAATTCTTGCAACTGGCGCAAAAGTTTCGTCATAGTCAATTAAATATTCTTGACTAAAACCGCGAGCAACCAAACGCGCTTTATATTTCAAAGGTTTGCCAAACTCATCATTTTTAATATTAAATATCCATTTACAGTCAACAATATTTCTGTTTTCAGGTTTCGGAACAAGCGTCCAAGTGTCATTTTCAATAAGTGATTTAATTTCCTCATCAACAGCTTTTTGCCACAAAAGCCTATCATGCCTGGTTTGAATTTCGGTATACGATGTAGGAATTGTACATATTAAAGACTTTGCGTATAATAAATAGTTCACAGAAATATCATTACTGTTTTCATCATAAGACACTGTAGGCAAATTTTTAATTCGATCACTTCTTCTAATAACACTCGAACTACTAGAAGCTACTTCATTCCGAGATCCAGTCAATTTATCTTGAAATGAATCATAGCATGTATGCCCATCTGCACTGCGTACAGATTTATTAGGTGGTGGACCTAATGCGCAGGGTACACTGCCCGTTTGTTTCACATCATCTGATCTTATACTATCAGATGCGCACAACCTGCTACACATGTGCTCGTCAGAGTTATTGGTATTTTCAGATAGAATACCTTCAGGCTTCACTGGCCTACTTGACAAGAAATTATTCTCATCAACAATTACATCTCTGACTCTTACAAACTTTTCTTCTACCACATTCCACACCTTATAACCATTCGGTTCATAACCAACCAATATCCCTTTCAAGGATTTCTCATCGAATTTTGCTTTTCTAGTTTTGTTAAGAAAATACACAGTTGAACCGAAAACCTTTAAATACTTAAGTTGCGGCTTCTTATTATGCCACAATTCAAACGGTGTGTTATCTACTTTCAGTGCTTTTGTGGGGCTGACATTGATAAGATAAGTAGCAGTTAATACAGCCTCACCCCAGAACGACTTGTCTAACTTAGCACCTGCTATTAAAGTTCGACTTCGTTCTGTTAACGTTCTTATCATACGTTCGGCAATACCATTCAAAGCAGGGGTATGCGGCACTGTTAAATGGTAGGTTATACCTTTTTGCATACAGTATTCTTTCATTTCACTCGATAAATATTCGCCACCATTGTCACAATATAAATTGACAAGTCTCAAACTAAAATGAGCTTCGCACTTAGCAACATAATCTCGAAAAGCAGCAAAAACGTCTGATTTATGAGCTATTAAGTATGTCGCACAGTAGTGAGTGTATTCGTCTACAAATATCACAAAATAGTTTTTGCCGTCAAGTGTCGAAGGAGTGATCATACCACACACGTCGGAATGCACATTAAATAGAGGTCGTTTAATAATTTTAGATTTACTTTTATGAAATGACAGACTTGCTTGTTTTCCATATATGCAAGCTTCACATAAACTTTCACTGGGTGTAATATTATGTAATCGATCAATATCAGAAAACATTTGTTTGGTTTTAATTTGCAAGAACTTAGATTTGCCCATGTGACCCAATCTTTGATGCCACAAATCATAGTTACTATTCATGACCCTATTTGATGAGCAATTCAAAGCACATTTATTAAGCATGAAATTAATACCAATTAAATTATTCAAAGACTCACCCTTTGTTACCATCTTACCCTCTTTGTTGAGTATTTGTACACCATTTTGACCAAAAATTATGGTCATTCCAGCCTGTTGCATTCTTTTGACCGATAACAAATTATATGGAATTTCTGAGCAGAAAAGAACATCCTGTAGCAATCCACTCATACCCGTATCAGTGGTAATAGATAGAGTGCCTCTTTTTGTCGCACTAATGAATGTTCCGTTTTTAGCTACAGAAATATTTACTGGAGACTGAAGTTCTATGAACCCACGTGTTAGATCTTCTCTGTTAATTAAATGATCTGAGGCACCAGAGTCTAATATGAATGTAATTTTATTGGTACTTTTGCCTTCTTCGGAATAGCATTCGTTTCCAACCATGAAAGCAAACCCTGAGATATTAGATTTTTCTCTGTCTGCAATATTTATAGATTGAAGCGTTCTTTGGTTTTCAGTTTGCTGTAGCGCTTTGCGGTTTTCATAATTTGGTTTCGCCCTCTTATAGAAGAAGCAATTAATTTTGATATGCCCTTTCCTTCCACAGTAGTGACATGTTCTATTTTTAACTTTATTGTTTCTTTGTTTATAATTATGAGTAAGTTGATTTGGCTTGCGTTTTGAAGAGAAATTCCATTGCTGGTTTTTGGAACCACTGGTTTCTGCTTGCAGGACTTTTAAACTATTGTCGCGCCTTTCGTTTAATAATTTAATTTCATGATCAAGAAGCCTTGTTTTTACGAAAGATAAGGTCAAGTTATCTTCAGCTAATGTCTCAATTGCTGTGATGACACCATCATAAGAATTCGGTAAAGTCATAAATAGATGTGTGACTTTATCTACTTCTTCTAACTTTGCACCGGCACCCACTAACTCGATAATCAAATTTTCAAAATTTTGAAAATGTTTTATCAATGGAGTATCACTTTCTAATTTCAAATTTAATAACCTTTTTCTCAATGCCAATTGGGATGCGATACTTCTTCTTTCATACACTGCGTCGAGTTTTATGAAAATCTGTTTTGCTGTTTCTTCATTAGCAAACCCCAGCAAAGAATCTGATAAATATTCGATGATGGTATTTTTCGCTATCTTTTCTTTCTTCGTCCAATCACTGTTGATGCGTACAGGAGGCTCTTCGTCAATTACTTGCAGCACTTCAAGTTCGTTTAATAAACTGCGTATTCTAAGTTTCCATAAAGAATACTTTTCGCCGTCAAACAGTCTAATATTTCTTTTTACTTTTGAACCGTCCATCGTTACAGTTAGAAAATAACACAAAAAGTCACTTAGAATACGTAAATAGTTTCTCTACCAAAATTACAAAAATCACAAGTCTTAAACGTTACCACTTAAAGCGTTTTTTATCGTATTTAAAAAAGTCTGTTTCTTTCAATCACTTAAAAGTCCACTTTGTACTGTACACTGGGCCCATAACCTGTTAGGTTAGGAAGCCAAAATAAAAGATTCTTCAGTGCAAATTATAATAATTAAATTTATTTTATGCACTCTTAGAAAGGTGTGTTCTACTACAAGAAGTCGGACGATACTAAACTGGAATATGATTTCTACTGAACCACAGAGCTTGGTTAGCTGACTAAGGCATACAGAGCATTTAACAATGTAGCCCTTTGTTTAAAGATATTATAAACAATATTGTGTGACTAAGACAGATGTCTATTAAACAGAGCGAGATAGATTTATTTTTGTATACTTATTCCAACAAAAAATACCCAGACCAAGACAAACAAACGTGGGTGACTGGAAGAGATCCCTGTTGGGATAAGTCCGCCATTGTACTAGTGGTTAATATTACGTATAAGTGTATGTATTACTGTTATAGTGCAATAAAGATTTACAAACAAACAAACATGTTCATGCACACAAATACTTGTCGAACTCGCAACCTCTGAGTCAAAGTAGCCATTGCTAACCATATAGACTACAAGCCCATAGAGAAAATTAAAAATTTGCACTGACTTCCTGCACCACCGCTTTAGTACGGCACTAGGTTTTTTGACATTTATCAATGGTCTATAAACTATAAAAAAAAGCCGTACATTAATAATTAATCGTAATTCCTCACTTGCACCTGGGAAATTCCATTTACTCATGTACTCACCTGTACCGCTCAGAAATGACGGCATAGTGCTTAGAGTTATTTTCTGATATAGTAACAGCCTTCTAAGCGTTATTCACGATGGTTCATTTCACAGGTATTTTTTCTCCATGGGCTTGTAGTCTAATACGACCACCGAGCTCATCAAAGATGAATTTTATTGTTGTCGTAGAATAATCATAATGGATGAGCCATGACGGCTCCACGAGGTACGTAGATTAGGATAACAAGATGAAGTGTATTTACGTACCTACGTAAATACACTTCATCTTGTTAATCAGGTAGACTATAGTTTAATGATGTGTCCGTGATCAAAACCGTAAGCGATCACTGTATGTAAGAGGCACATACTAAATAAATAAAAACATAAAATAGTTTTCGTTTGTTTGTAATATCATTTTTGTAGTAGTAAAAACGTAAATGTACAAAGAAACATAAATACACAATTCAATTACAAAAAAAAAGGGACCGTATCGCCTGATGAAATGTGCCTGCGTCAACATGCAGCGCAGTGCCTGCCTTTCACTACATAGCTCATTGTTTAATTAATTTAATATTTATTAAAGTGACCCATTATATTTTAATAAAGTAACTCGGCATGTAAGTGACTTCCAAATGTTTCAGGTTGCTGGGATCCCGTGATGGAATGGTGGGCGAACATAGTCGGAGTGGCAGCCACGTGGCTCTTGGCCGACACTAACAAAGCTATCGAAATCGGAGACCGTCTCAACATGCTACCTGAAACTCTGGCTAACTGCGAAGATCCTTTACCAAGGTATTTATTCGTTTTAGTGGCTAACTAGATGTAGTTAGTTAAAATGAGTGTTAGCTAGTCATTCTACTGTGTGTTCATTGTAGATGTGTAGAATGACTAGCTAACACTCATTTTAACTTCCTCAAACTACCTATAACTCATTTTGCTAACCATTCGACCACCAAGCTCGTCGTGAGCTCGGTAGTCGATAGTTAGCAATGGTCACTTTGATTACGAGGTCGCTGGTTCGATCCACGCACAAGACAAATCTATGTGAACATGAACATGTCTGTTTGTTTTGGTCTGGGTGTTTTCTATGTATTATTATGTATGTAATTAATTACAAAAAAAATGTATTTAAGTAGTATATCAGTTACCTAGTAACCATAGTACAAGCTTTGCTTAGTTTGGAACTAGATGGCAGTGTGTAATTTGTCCAGAAATATTTATTTATATTTAAAACATTAAAGGAAATAAAATTTTGATGTTTTCTCTCATGCAATGTCAAACTCTAGAATAAACTGCCTGTCGAGGTTTTCTCAGGAGACTTACATACATTAATTACAGCATGGGGTTCTTCGGAGAAGAGCTTTTTACAGGGTCGACAGCGCGCGTGTGACGCTCCTGGTGACAGGCGGTCATAGGCTACAGTAACTACTTTCCATCAGGCAGACCGTATGCTTGTTTGCCACTTTAGTGAAAAAAATAAATTCAGAATAATTAGGTCAAATAAATATGGACTACTTGCACTTACGTACTTGGGTTATTGTAGTTATTTATGTCGCTTTACAAACCCTCAAAATTAAAAAGAAAACATATAGGTAACATTAGTTGTACCGACGAGATATTCTCACACGTGTGACGATTAGAAATTTAGCAGCCGCTCGCAGATGTTTATTAAACATGAGTATGTAGTTTATAGTCGGCATATTAATAACTATTGTCTGCAGTAGCATAAACATTTGCTGTTGAAAATATAGCTATTGTGCTATTATTCGTAGGGCTCTGCACATGGCGTACAAAAGCCGGCGCGGCCTCTTGAGTCTCGCTCAGTGTCGAGATGAACACGCCATCGAGAGGACGTCGGAAACTGTTCTCAAGGTTCGTGGATTTTTTTTATCTTGTGACAAGTAAGCATACAGTCCGTCTGCTGTGTTACACAAGTTGTAATATTCGTGCGTCCCCTCTACAACTATATCGCCATCATATAACTCTTTGGTGATTTGTGTCGTAAAACTCCTGAACATTAGGTGATTATTTTTTGACTGTGGTGTGTGTGGTGATATTATGTTACTATATGTTTGTTTCATATCTTTATACATATATTTATTTATTTGTACTAGCTGACCCGGCAAACGTTGTTTTGCGAAATAAATTATACTAATATCGCTATTAAAAAATAGAGGTTGATGGTATAAGGGTGAAAATTTATGGTTGTATGTATTTTTAATGCCACTTCAAAAAAAAAAAAAAAACTTTGTCCAAAAAATAAAATAAAAAATTTTGGGGCCTCCCTTATCACTAAGGGGTATAAAAAATAGATAATAACCTATTCTCACACCTACTGAATATATACGTAAAAAAATTCATCAAAATCGGTCAAGTCGCTTCGGAGGAGTATGGGAGTATAACTAAAACTGTGACACGATAATTTTATATATTAGAAGATAATACCTATTGTATAACTTTGTAACAATTAATGATGCGCCACCTACCAAATTTTTTCATTGTTTCTCTTCTAAAGGTTGTCTGGTAGAGATTGCTTTTAGCGAGAAGACCGCCTTTTGCACTTCTAATTTTTGCAAGTTTCTTGTATATATTTTATATCACTTCCTTTTATCCTAATGATTTCAATAATCACTTCGCTACAACTCCTTCTCTTGACCCTTCTATTAAATCTACAACAATTTAAAAAATTTCTTCCATGGCTAATTCCAATTCTAGCACCTTTTCTTTTTCTCCAGTTTCAATGGATGAGGTCCGCAAAATAATCCTTTCAATTAAATCTAAAGCAGTTGGTTGCGATGATTTGAGTAGGGAAATGGTTATCTGTATTGTTGAACAGATTCTTCCAGTCATTGCTCACATCCTCAATTTCTCTTTTTTGGTAGGTGATTTTCCTTTTCTCTGGCACAAGGCTTTTGTTATTCCACTCCCAAAAATTTCGACACCTTTGCAATTGAATAATTACAGGCCAATCTCAATTTTACCTTTTCTTTCCAAAATTTCAGAAGCCGCTGCACACAGACAAGTGTCTGCATATATTTACTCGAACTCCCTTCTTTCTCCATTTCAATCCGGTTTCCGCCCTGGGCATAGTACGACTACCGCACTTATTAAAGTTACCGATGATGTCAGACTGGGCATGGAGAATAGGTTGGTCACCATTCTCATACTTATTGATTTCTCTAATGCATTCAATATGGTTGACCACGATATTCTGCATGCCATATTAGAGTATCACAATTTCTCACCTACTGCGCTAGAATGGTTTTCATCATACCTTCGTGGTCGTCAACAAGCAGTGCGCTTGGGTGGTGAATTGTCCGATTGGAAAGATCTCTCTGCTGGTGTACCACAGGGTGGAATCCTTTCCCCGTTACTATTTTCTATTTTTGTTAATTTCCTGTCCCTTTCGCTCAGTTGTTCTTACCACTTTTATGCTGACGATCTCCAAATATATGTGCAGACAACGACAGAGAATGTGAACACTGCAATTACAAATTTAAATGATAACCTACGTAACATCAGCTATTGGTCTAGAGATTTCGGCATACCTGTAAATCCAGCTAAATGCCAGGCTATTGTACTTGGTAGCTCTAGGCAGATTGCCAAGATTGATTTCAGCTCTGTGTCGCCTGTTATGTTTGAAAATACTATCATCCCCTTCAGTAATACTGTCAAATACCTAGGTCTCTATATAGATTCCACTCTTAGTTTGACCTCGCAAATAGCTGAGGTGAGTCGTGCAGTCATATCGGCATTGAGTTTCCTTAATCGGTTTAGGCACTTTCTCCCAATTAGCACTAAGGTCATTCTTGTTAGATCGCTTATTCTCCCTCTCATTGATTATGCTGATGTCTGTTATCCAGATCTAAATGTAGATCTTCTCAATAAGTTGGATCGACTTATAAACAACGCTATCCGTTTTATCTACTGTCTTCGCAAATTTGATCATATCTCCTCATATCGATCTCAACTTAATTGGCTTCCTATTCGTCAACGGAGGCAGCAGAGATTACTCTGCGTACTTCACACTATACTAACTAGTCCTCTCTCCCCGGAATACTTGAAAAGCAAATTTCAATTTCTCTGTGACTCACACAGCCTTCCACTTCGTTCTGACAATACTCGTCAGCTTTCCATTCCCCTTTACCATTCTGGCTTCATGTCTGATTCCTTCAGACTGCAAGCTTCACGTCTATGGAACGCGCTGCCTGAATCACTCAGAAGGATATCAAATAAATACAATTTCAAAAAGAAAATCCACGCTTATTTTTTGGACGGTTTAACGAAGAACTGAATCATCTTCCTATATTTATCTATCTATGTATTTGTATATTATTTATTTATGTATTTGTATGTACGTTTATGATTGTGATATATTATTATGTAAGTATGTTTATTTTATTCCAAGGAGTAATGTCGTTTATTATTATTTTTCTCTTTTTCTTAGTTGAACAGTCACTACATAATATCTATATTTTCTAGACACTGTTCTATTTTTATTTTATCTGCTTTAGAACCGCATTCGTGTATTTCTGCTATTCCCAAAGGTTGACTGGTAGAGAATGCTTTTAGCGTTAAGTCCGCCTTTTGTACCCTTATGTAATTTTGTGGTCAATAAAGTTTAAATAAATAAAATATTTTTGTCATATTGTTGTAATTAAGTGTATTCTATTCTATACCTGTTTTAAATCAGTAACCGTGGGTTATGGACGTTAGCAACACGTAGTACCCCCGTGAAGTAAGCATTGAGTATTATCTGTAACGAGCTCGGTGGTCGAATGGCTGGCAATGGTTACTTTAACTCCGAGGCCGTGGGTTTGATCTCCGCACAAGACAAACATTTGCGTGCATGAATATGTCTGTTTGTCTTGAGTGTTTTCTATTTAATAGATTTCTTTATACTACATCGGATGGCAGACCAGCATACGACCCCATTGTCTGCCAACATCAAGGGAATTGTTATTTAGCGGCGGTATTCTGTGAGGTGGAGGCACTTGTGCCCTACCTCTCTTTTCAAAAGTTTCTAATTCAATCGGCTAACATCACAGCTAAGAGCAACAAATTGTTTTTATTTTATTATTTTCCATTTCGTTATTCTTTAGGTCTGTGACCTTGCTGGAGCCAAGTTAGAAGATTCACTGGCATACTATTGTTGTGGAAAACCGACTCAGCTTATGTTGGTAAGTAATTTTATTGTAATTTTGCACATTTGACGTTATTTTGTCTGATGACATTTTAGTTAATGTTGCAAGAAGTTAGTTCTATTGATTTTTAGTTCGCAAATTGCCAATAGTTTTAGTTTTGTATACTTAAATAAATTGTCCCTTCCCTGTTAAAGAGTAGTATTTGAATTGATGTTCTTCTATACCGTATTGTCAAATAAGATTAGGGCGAATTGCTGTTAAATATAGAAAAAGATAGTGTTTAGGTTTTGGGGGACTAATAAAAAAACTGTTAAAAAACAAACGCCATGGATATTCCATCGTCGTCTTATTTAACAATACGGTGAGTTTTGCGGATGTTGCTTGCAACTTGCATGAGCGTGGGCTGTATTTTTAATACCCTATTAAGTACCTAAGTAAGAGGACAAATAAATCCATTTGGTCCACTCATTATTCCCGCCTCTGGCTTAATGTATAATATTATTTAATTAAAATTTTACTTGTTTGCAAATGATATTTCTTTCGCATCAATTCGGTTTTAGTCAGATTGGTATTCGTACTAAGCTCCTTCAATTCAGGCGAGACTTGTATCTCGGCAGCGGGATATTTATGGGTCGAAGGCGTTATAATATCCTTACGCATTAATCCGATTTTCTTATTTGAAAGCTAAAATATGTCGAAACTGAAGTAAATTGTAGGGGTAGAAATATATTTTTTTATAAACTCGTATTCAGCATACGATAACCTTTTGTATTTTTTTTTCTTAAAATTTTTCACCGCCAATGACGAATCAATCTATCGTTCCGTCACGATTCATCAATAACAGCTAACATTTTTGTTGTACACGAAATGTTAATAATTGTGTAACCCGTTTATAAGCATTATTTTGTATTCATCATAATTATTAGCGGCCTGTATCTACCCACTGCTGGATATAGGACTTTACCAATGCTTTCCTCCTCTGCTTTCCGCATCCAACCGCTACGAACCACTTTTTTGAGGTCGTCGGTCCATCTAGATATATCTATTTGGTATTAAATTATTTAATTAAATAAAACAGTTTACTTATTCCTATGCATTGGATAGGCTTGGCGTGAGAGTATTGACTTTTTTCATCAATACTTTTGTATTTGAAGTGGTGTTGTAATTGAAAACCAATACTTTTGATTTGAAGAAATAATAAAGAAGAAAAACGTTAAATAATAAAAATATCAAAATTTCGTATTGATGCGAATGAAATGTTATATGGTGGCTTATTTTAATGATTTATTGTATGTTATTTTTGTTCAGTAGTTCCAATTTTGTTCGTGATTTAGTTGGCTGCGTAGAAGAGTACTCAAGAAGAGTGACTATTGCGTGAGTGCATTGTAGTTGCATTGCACTCGTTACCATAGTTTGTGCAATATCACTACAAGGCAAATCTCGCTTTAGTAACTATCGTCAAATAGAAGATTTTGTTTGCATGTATTATTTATTTTTTCGTGCGTCTGTCAGATTTGTGTAAAAACAATACAGGCAAGTATATAGTGTACATTGTGATAAGTGGGCGAATATCTTCGCCAACTAGCAGTTCAGCAGCATGGTGGAGTACGTTGAAAATCCCTTTGTTTTAAGGAAAACCCGTCCCCCTGTAGCGGGATGAATATTATTGACGAAGTGGATATTGCATGCAAGCCATTTTCACAAAAACGGATCTCACTGATTTTACCTTTTTCTATTCTGTATTTAAAGGGCCATAGAAATTTTATTACATTGCCTGAAGTTATCTAAATGTATAAATCTGCTCAGTAGTTCATGTATTTAAGGCTTTTAATGCTCACAACTAGTGCTACCACTGAATCAAAACCGTAGTTCGCGTTATATTGGCATAAATTATTTACTCGGCCATCGAGCTTTTCTCGGTGTTATTTTAGAAGTAAACAAATTTCTCCCAATAAAAAAACCTGTTCATTTTCTATCAAAATGAAGAAGACCATCATCTTGAATCGTCATATAAAGCACTTTAAGGAAGGGAGGTATATTTGCATTTATTTAGGATACTATATCAATATTATCTTCATTTGTTTGAAAAATTAGGGAACATCAAAGTGGCAATGGCTTATTGATCACTAAATGTCGTGGTCGCCATTTTAAATGCCCTTCTTATTAGTTCTCACTATAATACTTAGTATTGTTCGTTTAATAGTATAAGATTAATGTTTTGCGGAGACCTAATCCAAAATTTTGATTTCTATTTTGACTTAAAGATAGTTAAGCGCAGGCCACGCAAAATTTATGAGTCGTAACTCGAAATCTCGAAATTTTGGATTAGGTTTGTACAATTTAAAATTTGTATGGGCATCAGCAGTAACTTGTCACCCATTGTACACAGCTGATGCAGGTGTTATGCTGCGATTGGATGTTAGAAGTGCGCGCGGGGGTATGGGAAGCGGGCGCGGGGAGTAGGGAGGGTCCCGCCACGCCTGCGCAGCTTCGCGCATTCCAACGAGACTTGCACTCACTACGACGACTCTCGCAAAACTTGCCGGTTTGTATCAATACAAGTACAGTGCGAAACTGAAGAGTAGACAAAAATAGGGGTGCGGCTTCATAAGAACAGCTCTTGTGAAATCTTCTTACCAAGAAAGAGTTGCTCCTATTTTTGAGTACACTCAATGTTGCTACTGGTAACAAATTTAGTCCAGTTTCTGTTAGTTGTTCTATACGGATGCGGTCTGACCTGAGACAAAAATTGAGTTCGTCTGTTTTTGGAAGTCGTGACCCTAGTCCAAAACAGCCGTACTCGGCTTAAAATTTAGTCTGGCTTTTGATCTTAAAATCCACATATATATTTTATAGTGGAAATTAACCCTTAGTGTCAAGGTTGCTATTTTTTCGACTACCGGACACTCATCCGTAAATAATATTACATATAATATATTTTTTATTAGTATTTTTTTTATGTCTAGTGGGTGACATCCCGCGTGTTTTTGCATTCCGCTGTTTGCCGCATGATGGCGGGCGCAGCACCGCGGCGCACGCAACAGCTGTTGGACGGCAGTCTACGGCCGCGCTTCAATCGAGCTTCTATTATCTGTGGAAAAGGTAATGATGAAAACAATGAGAATAACATAGTACTGAGTGGGCCAAATAAATGGACTTAGATTAACATTCGTTTGTATGTTTCAAATTAGTAAGGACTATTTTCATTCTTTAAAATTATAGAACACTTTTTTATGAGAGGAGGCCAAACGTGCATGTGGGTCACCTGATGGTAAGCAATCACCACCGCTCATGGAGACCAGCAACATCAAAGGATCGCCGATCCGTTGCCAGCTTATTAAGGAAAATATAGACTCTATTCTATAAGGCTTTCATGTCGTAATTGTTCGGAAATACCGCTTAGGGAAATTGATTCTACAATTTCACAGTTTGTGGTATAAAATGTCTGTACGTATTGTGGTAGATTGCCAATTATCAAGATGATATGGATGGAATTTTAATTTATGGCGAGTTGTACGATAGTGGAACTCAGCGGCAGGTATCAAATCAAACGGCTCATCCGGGCACTGCCCGTGATATAATTTGTATAGAACGCAAAGAGACGCTACATACCTACGTGTATGAAGAGAGAAATAAAAACATAATTAGATATAAAGACATTATTATCTCTGACTCGACTCTTCTTTGAAATCTTTTAATCGATTTCGGTAAAATTTGGTATGAAAATCGTTTGAACATATATAGCTTATTTCTTGACCTGCACTCAAGCGGAGTTAAGCTTTAAGCTCCTGTGCTAAATTAGATTTGGAAAAGCCAACTATTGCTAAACAGCGATAATCATTAGGGCGGGTATCTGCACTTCGTGTATCGTGGTATCTGCATTTCGTGATTTCGTGGGGATAATTGTAAAAAATACAAAATTTATTTATTTATTAAACATTGACAGAACGCGTGGTAGAAGGCGGCGGTGGCGAAGGCGAGCGTGCTGTAGCGTTGTACATGGCATGTAAGCACCTACCGCGCGCAGTGCTAGCTGCGCCGGGCGAGCGCGCTGGCATGCTAGCACAGGCCGCTGCCACGTTACAACGCATCGGCCACCGGAGTCGTCTACCGCACTGCTATCGACTTATGAAATCCTTCGGCTCTCTACCCACCGCGCCCTAACACAAGCTCGCTGTAGAAATCACTGCTGCGACTTCAAATTTGTAAACAAAAAAAAACAACATTGTACATTAATAATCACAACCTGCAATTTAGTTATCGAATCTTGTAGACCTTAGGTATTGTTTAACATAAGTTATATAAAAAAAATGCAAAGCATGTGAAATTTTTTTAATTTACACTTTTGAAAGTTTTTTAATTTACAAAATGTGACTAGCAAAATGTGTAATTATTGTTTGCAAATAAATGTTTAATATATAGTTGAGTTGTTTCTGCGCCCTTTATACTACCCATAAAATCGGTAAAATAGTATTCATTAATTTATTTTTATTTTATTTGGAATACCAACAGCTGTCGCAATGAAATAAATAGCTCACAGATTTATAACATAGAAAGCCAATTATAGATATCCGCTTATAGATACAAAATAAAGATCCATTATATTAAATACTTTTACAGCTATACTATCAGTTTGGTGTGGCAGACTGTGACATATGAGAAAAAGAAAATATCGTAGATATTATATACAGCTGTCTAGTGCCCGTCTCTAGCTGTGTCTGTCACAGGTAGGGTTGTCTCATGTTATATATCTCAAAAATCTGGCAACTGGAACAAGAAGCGTGAAAATCCCGGATTTTGAAGCTTCTCGAACATGAAACCTCGCTCGGACGCTCTCGAAACTAGGACAAATCCACAAGGGACACGGACAGATGGACTCCCGACTGTTGGAATCAATTAATCAATCAAATTTTTATTTGTATAGGTTACGAAATACGAACTTTTTTTATACAACTGAGGTGGTTCATGCTTCGGAGGGCACGTTGAGCCGTCGACGTCGAAAAGATGTTGTCGTTAGATGACAGCCGGGACCGACGGGTTTGAAAACACTGGCCTCTGCCAACCCGCAGTTGAACAGCGTGGTGGAGTATGCTCTAAACCCCTTCGATTGAGAGAAGACTCATATCCTAGCAGTGGGATGAATAACAATGACGAAGAAGAAGGTGGTAAATCCATCATCGCGCGCAGCCTATTTACGCTTGCGACGGGTAGGCATCACTCACCGTCCCCACACACCTAGGATTTCGTCTACATCCCTACAAAAATACTCTTAACGCTTTTCTTGATAAACCGTATGCCAGGCCTCTCTCAGTCCGTGTAGATATGAAAAGATGCAGTTCCAGGTGGACGGGACAGAGCAGTCTGTTGTTACTCGCTCACGCGCTCAGCGTTTGAACGAGAAGAATTTCATCTATAGTTATCAAATAACTAAAATACAATTAAATAAAGTAAAATTGTAAACGTAAATTATAAAATTAAAAATAATAAAGTAAATATATATTTAACTGGTTATTTTTATCAATTCGTTTTCTCAAATTAAACATATACAATACAATACAATACAATATTCTTTATTGCACCAAATAATAGATTTTACAGAGGTATTAAGGTAATAAAAGTACAAAAGGCGGTCTTATCGCTAAGCGATCTCTTCCAGACAACCTTAAGGTAGAGGAAACGAGAATGATAGTAAGCAAGTAGGAGGCGCATAAACTACATAAACGTACCTACATACACACATACATACATATACACGTATACCACATAAACAATACACATATATCATATAAACAATAAATATACAATATATAACTATAGTGTATAAAAATATTACATAAACTAAATAACAAGCAAGATACATGATAAGTACATACAATAAAGCGACAGACCAGAGAATAAAGGAAAATAAGAAAAGTTACACAGAGACAAGTGAGAGATAGTGAGCTTTCACAAGATTTTTAAAAGCGGACAAAGTTTGTGCACTACGAATGGTTAAAGGCAGAGCATTCCAGAGACGCACAGCATGCACCGAAAAGGACTTAGTGTAATATTGGGAAGAGTGTGATGGCGTAATGAGGCGAAGAGATAGAGTATGACGCATGACATATATGTGTATACATAACTAAAATACTTAAAACAGTGTACTTTTAAACGTATGTTTAAAAGTACACTTGATTTTAGTTATTTTCCCTTGAGGGTTGTTGTTTTTCTGCGCGTGAGGGACATCACCAGATAGCGGGGTTGGAGACGCGCGGCGAAATTACATGTTGCGTTAATATGGCTACGGTAATCGCTTCACATCAGGCGGGAGACGGACCGGACGGCATTGGGTTACACAGCTAATGCGCCCCTGTGCACCAACCTTACGGTTATATAATAGGATTGGGAGTCTTTCGCCCAGTAAACTAACCAGGCAAGAGGACCTTTAGGCACTCAAGCAGATTGGTAGGTAAGGCGTGCAGTATCTTTGTCTGCCACACCCGAACGTATGTCGCGGACAAATACATCTCGATGTATATATCTCTTTGTCTCTTTGATCTCTGCGACTCATTTGTTCCAAGAAGTTGTGCAAAACAGCAGTAGAAAACTTTCACTGTAGGTTTTGCTGTTGAGTTGTAAATATAGGACAATTAATTGTAAATATAGGACTTCTGAAGATACTTTTCGCCGTTACACTAGGTATTTCCGGAGCTAATCATCGTAAGCCGTGTAGCAATTAAACCATCCTGCAGTTCGACTCTCTGAATAGGAGGATGATTTCAAGGATCTCATTCGTTATCAAACGCTCGGAAATCATCCTCGCGTTCAGCACGCAATTCGAGTAGGTATTATTTCCGAAGCCAACATTTGCAAACGCGTACCGTAAATTTATCCTGCTGTTCAACACGGCCGCGCGCTGAATAGATGGATGATATCATAAGACGCGTCTTGTCCCTGCGAGGCGAAGAATAAACAAGAACACAGTATAAGAATTGACGACCTCGGTGGCGAAATGGTTAGCAATGGTTACTTTGTCTCCGAGGTCACGGGTTCGATCCCCGCACGAGGCAAATATTTGTGTGCATGAACATGTCTGTTTGCCTTGGTCTGGGTGTTTTCTATGTATTATATGTATGTATTTACAAAAAAATGAATTTGCTTTGCTTAGTTTGGGACTAGTTAGCCGTGTGTAATTTGTCCAGGAATACATATTTATCTAGTAAAATTTATAAGTAATAGTATTACGTATAATATGGCCTCTCCCTGTCGCTCTCTCATGTCGACTTCACCTCCTCTTTGAGACGAATCTGGAATAGTTTGTATGGCGGCACACGCACCACGCTCATTCACGCTCTGTACAGACGTCATTGTTTTTGTAGTATTACCGACGCGACATTTATGTACCTATGTTGTAGTGGCCGGGGTTTCACTGAAGTCGGATTCTAAAAAACTTATATCCAGGACTGTAAATTATTAATCTACTCTTCGAACATGATCTATCGATACCTACCGCCATTCGTTTTCGAGGTCCCATCATGGAATGTGATATGAGTCACTGTACCTCATGGTACAGTGACTCATATGCAGATCGTGCAAGGTTAAAATTAGAAAATGAAAAGTAAAAGATACTGCGCTAAAAACAAACTGTTACGAAGTGTTGTGTCAAGTAATCAACTGCAGATTGGTTGGTTGCCAACAAATTTATGAAAGAAGAAGTAATTATAAGGATTTCAATGTTTTGTTTTGTTTGCAGAATTTCAAAAGTCGATCGATATTTACCACAATATTTTCTAAATAGAAGTTATCCAAACTAATTCCTAGGTAAAGGACCTAATTAATTAAATATATCAACGAATTTTATACTAAAAATACTTTGCCATATACCATGGTATGTAAATTTCTTTGTATGTCTCATTTGTTTAATATGAAGTATTTCTTTGCTCAGTTATTTTACATCAGTAACAGAACTCTACCTCAGTTAATCTCTTCGTACAATTACAAATACTTATCTTTGTACTACGTTTTTACTTCACTTTCTAGGCTACTGCTGTAACTACACAGAAAAAGAATGTTAGTACAAATAATGCTCCAACAGGAGGGGTGCGTAAAAAATCAGGACCTAAATTTGAACTTTCTGAAGAACAAAGACGAGATATCAAAGAAGCATTTGATCTATTTGATACTGAAAACACGGGTAAAATAGATACTAAGGAATTAAAGGTTGCAATAAGAGCGCTAGGGTTTGAACCCAAGAAGGAGGAAATTAAGAAGATGATTGCAGAAATAGATAAAGGCGATGGGAAAGTCTCATTTGAAGACTTTCTTGATTTGATGACAGTAAAAATGGCTGAGAAGGATACTAAGGAAGAAATTATGAAGGCTTTTAAACTATTTGATGATGATGAAACTGGTCAGTTTAATATTTCTTTTGTAGTTAGTAAAAACCAATAGCATTCTAATTTTCTTACTCGTGCCATATAAATTATTTTATGAGTAACTTTAAAATGATTTTTTTCTGGGCATTTTTCAGGCAAAATCTCTTTCAAGAATCTCAAGAGAGTAGCTAAAGAGCTCGGTGAAAATTTGACAGATGAAGAGCTGCATGAAATGATTGATGAAGCTGATCGCGATGGAGATGGAGAAATCAATCAAGAGGAATTTTTGCGCATTATGAAGAAAACAAGTCTCTATTAGCCGGAAATTTTGTATCAGACTATATGGAATGAATTTTTAAAGTGAAAAAAATTTATAGTTTTAAAGAATTTTAAATTCTGCTATTAGATAATTAACTACCTATCATCTGACATGTGTTCTGAATTGTATTTAACTATTTTTTTAGTAAAACATTTACACTACATGTAATTAGTTAAGTATGTTATCCCTCTTCACACTGGTTTCCAGTTCTTTGTTTTTCATTTGTATTAAATTCAGTTTTATTTGGTAATGGAATTAATACACAATACAATTTTTTTTCTGAGATGTATGTATATTGAGATGAGAGCATAAAAACCTTACTACAGAACATAGACGCTGTATTTGTACTAATAGGTAGTAGCTCTTGTAATAAGCTGTTTAAAGATTTTGTTTGTATAAATTTGATTAATTTACCTAACTACTATGTCAATAAGAAGAAATATTTTCAATTTGAAAAGAATGAAAATGTATTTCGATAGATGTTGTAGCTAAGAAGATCAATATTATTGTTTGTTGATGTTTACATCCACAGGAATATGAATAAGCTATTTAAACATAGGGCCACCACAACAGATTTCTGTGTTGGAGTTACAGCTTGGTTATGTTCATTGTTTATGTTAAACTTGATAAAATTATTGCATTGCACAATGTAGCTTAAGTATTTTCTGTTTTATTTTACTTTTTACTGTGTAGGCCAAAGATCATGTAATCATTCCAAAACTATTGATTATTTTAAGATTATATTTTAAATGCCCTCCAGATCAGTAGTACCATGGATAGAACAAATGACAGAACTTAGTATCCTTAGTACCACTAACAATAGTCATGATAAGACTTTTCTGTAACAATATTAGAGATACAATGTTTATAACTATTACAGGGAATAGCTTGACTTTTTAAATCAAACTAGAGATAAGTTGTGTCACTTGTACAGATTAGAGCACATCAACCTTTACTCTCTGACCTTTGAACAATACTTATTCCATATGTAATAAGAGTTACAATCACAATGTGACTGTCAAGTATAATCTCCTAGCTGTACCATCAATGGTACTAGTCAATGGTATTGCTGATCTGTAGGGCAAACAAAATTATTAGAATTTATGTTAAACATAAGTAATAATTTATTTTGAGAGTAAGCAGTGATGCTATTTACTGTTGACTGTGTATTAGAATTTAAATAATATTTTTTGTTTATTTAAGTATTGGAATTCATAAAGATATGTACCATCTTGCTGTAGGTACATTAGTTATCAATTTTATTACATTGATAACAAGTATAAAATGCTGTGTTACGGTTAGCACAGGGTAAATCAAATATTTTATTATCACTAAGTTGTATAATGATAAAATATTTTACAAGGAATGTTCTATTGATCAATATCAAGAATGTAATGCACATATTACATCACAATGTTCAGTATTAATCACTTTTATGTTTAGTTTTAAATACTTATGTGATACTTTCCATATGCCAGCATAATTTTCGATGTACAAGTTTAGTCCATTTGTTATAAGCTTTAAGCACAGTATAAATAATAACATTCTTTAGCTGGTCACTCCTTTGAGATGAAAAATGCAGTGTTCATCCATACAAGAACAACTCAATCATTTCATAAATTTGATTTGTTCTATAAAAAGTACAATTGAATTTTTTTAATTAATATTGCACAACTATTGATTCAGTTTTTATACAGACTTTAATTTATTTACTGTTGTATATTGAAGAATAAAATTTAATGCACTTAATTTTTTTTTTGTGTCAATAACAGTAGATTATTCGGCTTATTCTATTTATTCATTATAAAATAGCCACTTTAAGGTAGGTAGTCGGAAATGAGTCCATCTATTCTCCCTGAACATCTGAATATCTTATCAGGGTGGATAAATAGACACATGTTTCTGAGTATCCACATTAGGCTGGATTATTAGAATAATTGGTATGTTTATAGGGAACCTTGTAGGGGCAATAGGCAGGCAGAAATTACAAAGAACAACTTGAGAAAAAATATTTTAATATAGGTAACAAAAAATAAAAAACTTATTCTTACATCCAAAAAGCAAGTAGGTATATAAAAAAAATATTTGAGTACTAAGATTCCATAGATTCCATTGTTTTACCCTGTTTATAATGAAGCAGATCTTTCTTCCACACTCCCATCGGGCTGTCCGAAATATGCTTTTTGGCACATTCTCACAAATAGCCCAATTTCCACTACACCTGGTATCATTTTGATGGCAGTGCTAACTTTGTGCCAATCTAAATCCTGGTTTGTAAATAACCAGTCTAGGATGAAGTTTCCATTGTCCGTAACCACTGGCCCAGCTTTAGCTATAGCGCTTCTCAATTTAACTTCTCCACCATACATTGCTAGTATTTTGTTTTTGATAGGAACATAAGCCATTGGTATGACTTCGATAGGTATCCCTTTTTTATACCTATCACCAAGTTTTGTAGAATCCTTAGTATAATCAGCAATAACTATTAGTTTTTTAGAACAAGCTGCAACAATTTTTTCTTGGAGTAAGCAGCCACCACCGCCTTTGATCAAGTTCATATTGGAGTCTACTTCGTCCGCGCCATCGATTGTAACGTCGATAAAAGGATTTATGTCTAGTTCTCCCAGGGGAAGGTTATGTTTCACAATTAGTTGTTTTGCTTGGAATGAGGTAGGTATACAGGTCACCTTCAAGTTTTCTGTTTCGACCCGCTCAGCTAGACGTTGTACAGCGTACACCACAGTTGACCCGCTGCCGACACCAAAGATGCAGTTATTTGTGACAAATTCATCGACAGCCCGGTACGCTGCCACTTGCTTAGCTTGTTCTAAAGACATTTTTGCACCAGTATACACCAACCGAATAGATCTAACACTCGGACTGAAGAACCACTGTGCTCTCTTGGCAATGTATTTCAGGCACATGCATCAGTTATTTATAGAATTTCATTCGAGTGCATGTATGGAAGTTTACTGTCTACCTACTAAACTTGTTTATTATCGTGTTGTGTACATGCAGAATCTAATCTAACCTTCACTGAACAGAGATAGAAGATAGGATAGTAACTTTTTTTTCGATTCTAGAGACAAAATCAAAGAGAAAAAACCACATGCACATGGTGGGTGATTGACTTCGACAGCTTCGACTTGACATTTTGACATTGACATAATATAATTTGAACTTTATGTCATGTCTTATGTCATCCTCTGACACCTTATGTCAAGCAAGAATCTTATCTTTTGTTTCGTGGCAACCACTTCTAATGAAGACTATTCTATGGCAAACACTCGGGATCCGATTCTCGGTATGTCTAATCGTCACGTTAATGTAGCGACTTAGTCGTTAGAGCCTTTTCTCTGCATTCGCACGACGACTCATTAGATTCGAACAGTTCACGTACATATACTATTTTCCCGTATATTCAACACTCACTCACATGAACAATTTCTATATCACTACATAGTATAAAACAAAGTCGCTTTCTCTGTCCCTATGTCCCTTTGTATGCTTAAATCTTTGAAACTACGCAACGGATTATGATGCGGTTTTTTTTAATAGATAGAGTGATTCAACTGGAAAGTTTATATGTATAATATATGCATAACATAGTAGAAAAACACTGACAATTTAGAGGTTTCTAATGTGATGTCGTAAATAAACACATTTTTTTGCTCTTTCATTGCAAACGCTGGCTGAACCCAACGAGATAGATCTAAATAATGTAGTACAGTATTGTTCACCTTAAAATGGTCTACAAAAAAGTTCGCGATGGTATATGTCTATCTCTTAGTGGTAACACACAATAACCGTTATTTTATCCTTTGCTTTTTACAAGAAATAATGCCTTATTTACGAAGCGATTTTAAGCAATACAGAATTAATCCTTATCCAATTAAGTACCTTAAATACATTGCGCATTTAATATAGATCAATATGGCCCTTCACAGCATGTAATTTAAATGAATAGTTTAGAAGATATTACACATTTAAAATGCAGGGACATAACGGCTGTGGCGGTACCGGCCGCGGAGCCGGCGGCGTGTGCCTATAACTGGGGAAGGACTGGATAGGACAAAGCGCAAAGACCTTCTGTAGTACATTTAGTATCAGCATTGCACCCGTGCGAAGCCGGGGCGGGTCGCTAGTGATACAATAAACTAAATCAAAAGTGCTTTGACAACTAAGTCCCTACGATATCGTAACGGTTGAATAATTACGGGAATTGAAGCACATAATATGTTATTCTTATTCTTTACTGAAAAATATGGTTTTGAGCTGCAAGTAGTTCATCAACATCTTTGAACCAAATCCAACCTTACCTGCACGTGGGGCATCCTGCTGACTGACAAACGAGGCTCTGGCGAAAAGAAAGGTAGGGCATTGCGTATTTTGTGCTGCTTGACTGGGTAAGTACCTCACGGAATACCGCAGCCAAATAACAATTTCCTTGAGGGTTGTTGTGTTCCTGCGAGTGAGCAAGGAAGGAGCTACGATACCTTCACATCAGGTATGCATCAATCATATCATTAGTAAGCATGTCTGCCATCGGACGTAGTATAAAAAAAATGTGAGTCAGCCGTATTTTGCATGGATTTTGTCAGCTCAACCAATATTTTGACAATATACCTAACTGTCACGGAAAGACAACCTGTGTGTGCGCTACAATTCCCGTAAATGTTCAATCACTACGTTATCTGACTTCATCGAATGCTGTTCTGGATTTACCCAGGTGTAACAAGTCTATCGTGCCTAGGGCGATTTACTCTAGGGAAATTAAGTCTACCGGGTAAACTTGTGTCACTCGTATCATACCTACCGAGTCATTGCGATAATGAAGCTTGCAAAAATGGTAGGTACACAATTACAACAACTACAGTGTTTTTTTTTACAATTTAATATGCCTATGTACTATAACATTGCAAGTCCATGGTATGCGTATATGTCTTGCCTACTTAAGTTCATATGCTATTTTTTTCAAATCTTTAAGCATATCGTCTTGATTTTCTAATAAAGTTTTGACTATGGATAAGTGCATACTGAAATCCGAATGTTGTGTTTGGGCGGCAGTTGAAGGTTCATGCTTTTTACAAAGTACTTCGTTATATTTACTACGCATTTTGTTTTGAGTTATGCAATACGTTGAATTGCTGAAATTTAATTTATGTGTGCGTGTTTCAGTATTATTTTTATGTTCTTTGATGACGGCATAATCTTTATTATGATTAATGTTTTGATGGCGAGTAGAACATAGCTTGTCAGTAACTGCTTCTAAACTACTTGTTACAATATTTATTTTATTGTTAAGAAATCGGTTCTTTTGCTCAAGTCGTGTCGTTTTTTCATGTTCATTATAATAATCAGCATAATATTTTCCACAACATATCATAATTTCTTTTAATTGTTGCATTGTAGATATTTCTTGTACTGGCACGTTACGCATTTTCTGCAATTGTTTGTACCCTAGCGTAACAAAGGCTCCAATCGCGTTCATCCTCTCTCTTAGGCGGTCGTTTTCTAGTTTTACTTCCATATGTTGTGAATTAAGTTGGTTTTTCTGCATTAAGTAGTCGTCACATTGATTTCTTGCAAAGTATATTTCTTTTGTAAATTTATAAGATTCATTGTCTTTTGCTGACATAACTGTTTTGGCGACGACTGAAACGGACAACGAGGAATGAAATTGAAGAATTGCTACAGCCATTTCTCATAATATTAACACTTTCAACATTTCGATAATACTTACTGCATGCAATTTTAAGATCGTTTCTTAACTTTTTAATTTGCTTTCTTTTCAGTCTTACTTTTGATTTGACCATGTTAAGCTCTTTTAATATCTCTTCACTGGAATCCGGTATCGATGTGAATATTGCTTGCGGTGCGTTAAATCTATAACAAACAAAATTTTTATAACATTATTATTAATAGTGTCAATAAAACATCATCGACTGTCTATATTCACTAGTAAACAAAGGATTCCAGATTCCGATTTTGGAAACGAATTATTTAATGTCTTTTTTAAAATCAATTTATTTTCTTGAGGGAGACTTTACAATCCTCTGACCCATATATGGCTTGCTTCTCGGTCATCTGTTGTGACCATCCACACTACTTAAATATCAAAGCCCGCGTGATACTGAAATAGCTGCAGGACTGACGACCATTACTATGCCAATAGTCTGTGCTGCGGCTGCCTGTGGAGCCAATCACACTGGAGCCTTTTACGCATTACAGCTGCAAACATCATCTATAATCCGACGATATAAGAACGGTCCAAAGCCAAAGGGCAAAGTGTAACACTGTTTATTATATGGTACTTGCACTACTGCTAATGCTAATATTCCATGATAATCAATCATACTTTTAACCTTTGTAGTTCTTGAGCTATAGAAGTTAACACAGCCCGCATCTTATCTGGTTCATCACTTTTAGGAATATAATTATTTTTTACAATATCACTGTTCATTGTAATTTAAAAACATTATTTTTAATTATTCATATTATTTGTATTTCAAAAAAGAGATAAATAATTATCAATTTCAATAAATTTATCTAAAAATGTCATAAACCCAGTAAAATTAAGAGTTTAAAACTGTATTACTCTTTGGTCTACAGCAAAGACAACCTTGAGGTTGATCAAATCACAGAGATGTAAACAAATCGCCATTTACATGGAGAGATTTTCTTGCGTCGAATATACAATTATCGAAAAAAAGAGAAAAAAATATATCATGCTCCTTTTCTGAATAATTGACCAGACACTAATCTTCATTGTCCTAGTTTTCTTTTTTACCTTCTTTACAAGTATAGATTATTTATCTATTTATCGTATATATTATATTTTTAGTGTTAACTTGTCAGCCGCATTCGTATATATCTGAATTTCTACTGACTTTGGTTTGACTGGTAGAGAATGCTCTTAACATTAAGTCCACCTTTTGTACCCTTATTTTGTGCTCAATAAATAAAAAATAAATAGGTACCTATATATAGTCTTCTTGGGCGTTACGCGCTGCGGTGCCTGCGGCCACAGTATAAGTAATAGTACTACGTACAGTAAGGACTCTCCCTGCCGCTCTCTCGTATCGACCTCACCTCCCCTCTAAGACAAATCTGGAATAGTTTGTATGGCACCGTTCGCACACACGCTCATTTACTGTCTGCACAGACGCAGTTGTCTATGTAGTAGTTAACGATGCGACATTTGTATGGAGTGGCCGGGGTGTGCTGCGGCTCGCAGTCACCGGCTTTCTATCTCACACGTACAGACGAGTAGTGCAGGTACCATATAAGTACCTAAATCTAGATACTAACATGAGTAGGTACTATGATTAGGAGAGAAGAATTATTGTTTAAACTTCTTTCCTTTTCATATCGATTTCAATCTAACTACATATTTGCTTAACTTTCACGTGTTCAATATTATTTGGCAGTAAAGTATAAGTAAAATGTTTTTCCATAAAATGAAAACGAAATTTCCCGCCGGCCTTCGTTCGTGATGAAAATCATAACGGTCGACATTTTATGGCACATCGGCTCGTCACGGCCGATACGTATGAGGATTGTTTCTGGATCCTCATACAAAAGAATACCTACTCACTTTTTTTTATTATCTGTATCACTGAGAAACGGTATTAGAAAATTTGTTTGTAAGTAGGTTTCCAAACGCAGTGATTACCTTCTCTTTGTCGCTAAGGTCTAAATTAAAAAAAAAAAACCTTACTGGTGTCTCTATATGAAATTGGAAAATAAATGATTTGTTATAAAATCGCGTTTTACCAGGAAATACAATCTTTAAAGTATACAATAACATTTATTTTCATTGGTTTTCGAAGTATTCTACGTGACAATCGATGCACTTTGTTACCGACAAGCAAGCTTAACTTAATGATTGATTGATATTTTTTTTGTACCACTAAGGTGGCAAACAAGCATACGGCCTGCCTGATGGAAATCAGCTACCGCACCCTATGAACATCTGCAGCACCGTGGGCATCACACGCGCGTTGCCGACCTTGTAAAAACTCCTTCACGCCTTTCTTTTTGAAGAACCCCATGCCTCCAGGGAAAACTTCGACAGACAGTTTATTCCACTGTTGATAGTACATGGGAGAAAACCTCTCTGGAACCGCTAAGTACGTGACCACTTCGGTTCTAATGTGAATTCCCTGCCGATGGAGAGCGGTGCGACTGTAGAAGGAGGCCGTGGGCATCATGTTAAAAAAACTTCTCTGAACACACCCCATTGTACAATCCGTAGACCACACAAAGGGACGTTAAGTCTCTTCTCAGACTTAATGGTCTGTCAGTTTGAAATTGTCCACAATCCTCACAACTCGCTTCTGAATCGAATTACAAGGTGCAAGCTGGTGCTCTCACTCATTGGAGACAACTGTACTCCATATATGCGACCGTATTTGATCTTTGTAAAGCAGAAGCCTTTGCCGTGAATTAATTAACTTCCCAGTGACAACGAAACTGAACATCGCTGGAGACTTCAACTCCAAGAATCCCAATATTTTCGGCGATGGTAAGCGATGATATCAACCTTGATAGCGCTCGTTGTTGCGATAAAACTAGTAGAGAAAGACTCGCGGCGATACTGTGAATAGGCAGTCACGAAATTCCTTAGCGATACCACGAAAATCACGTTAAATGGCGGATATTCTTGTTTACTAAGTACGTCTTCTTACTAAAATTATTTAGTGATATGACAGATCCCTAAACTAGTTTAGTGAAATAATGAAAAAGATCGTTTACCTAATCTTAACTTCTCCAAAACAAGCTAGAAGTACATACTTAATTTTTGAAGGAATAAAACTGCTACCCAAGCATAGACATATTATAGAATTTAGGTAGGGTTGTCAATTCGACATAGATAGGTTAGGTTAGGTTAGGCTTGTTACCATCAAAATCGACTTACTTATCGAGAGAGAGGTGAGTCATCCACATCACTGCTCGTTTCGCTTGCTCGGCTTTTGCTGGTCACATGCCTAACCTAACCTAACTCAATTATGTCGAATTAGCAACATTAGACATCTACCGCGCTTTCGTGATATACCTAGAAATTTCGCGAATTCCTGATAAACTCTTTTTATTGCGACATAATATGTATTTCTTTCATCCACACGCGATCTGTATCTATCCTATTGTACGTTCTTGAGCGAGAAAATTTTCGATAGATGGTAACTTTCTTGTAGGTGCGACGGTGGTGAGACGATGTTTATATTACTGTGATTTCCTTTATAATAAAATGTAATTCAAAATACTATTCCAGGCCAGTTACATTAATTCAAAACAAAGGACAACTCTATTCTATCTTGCTGATGTATAGAAATATAATATTAATAAAGATCATCGGATTTTTACAAAGTTGTAATAAGTGTTACTGAAATGGTACATTATGACACATCACCATAAACAGGTTTTTATACACACGTGACGTTTGTAAACCCGAGCCGAAGACGAGGGATTACCACCGTCATGAGTGAACAGAACTTTTACGACCGTGTATCATTTGTCGTTTATCAGTACAATCGTGATGATAATGAAACTGTAAAGTAAAAGCACTAGTATGGTAAGTGTAAAGAAAAAGAAGTAGACCGGTCTCGTAAGAACATTTTTGGAAAATTAACAAATTTTGTATTTACAACTAGAAACTTTTACAAGATTTTTACAAAAAAAAAAAAAAATAAAAAAAACAAAATCACAAGACATAAATAAATTCGTTGATTTTTTAATTATTTATTATATTTTTAGTCAAAAGTTGTTATCCTGCAGAATAACATAAATAAAACAAGATACCATAGTAAGTATTTAAAAAAATGGTTATGATGACTAAACGGTTTAAAGCGTCTGTAGCTTTCCGTTAACAGTCTTTTTAATAAATTAAAATTTCTTTAATTTTGAAGTTTTAAAAAGTTCCTTTAAATTAATTTACCGAAATTTCAATAAATGGTCGTTTTATTCAAAGTCCACACGTATTGCTAAACATTGACCCTTAAATGTAATCTGTTTAGGACCCTTACAACAGTAATGACTTCTATAAATAATTTAGTTTTATAACGTTATATTAACCTTTGAACCATCATCTTGTTTTCTTTGTCCACAAGTTTTTCTTAGATAAACATGGTGTCCTTACAGTTTTATTATAAAGCTTGCGCCGAATATAGTGATGGCCGTGCGCTAGCCAATTTTCCGCCAAACGCCTCGGCGCCGTCGGGGAGCGGTCTGCTATTTCGTTTGTTCGCGAGACAACCTCTCCGTGTGGTAACCATTTCACGCTCGATTTCTGCCCCACCACTAAAATAGGGATGTATCTCCTGAACAATATGTTCATATGGAATAGGGAAAATTAGATAGAGAAAGCTTTCCATTGTGTACGGTGCTCGAGGTTGTGTCGTTTTGACGATTGGTCGTAAATTGCATCGGACATATTGCTAACTATACTACTACATAGAATAGATACTATAGGCTGTATAGATTTGAATGTATTTCATTATGAAACAGTTTTTATTTTTAAATATTTGTAAATATGGAAAATTTCACCTCCCCGCTTATGTAGGATCTACACAAAACAGTTTCGTTTCGCTTCTGCGATATCACTACTGCGTTCATAATGAAAAATGTCATAATCATATTTAAAAAAAAAATATACAAACTTTTTAAAATATTTTTAATCAAAGTTTTCTATTAAACGCTAGGTACGGTTACTTACACTATGATTAGGTATACCTTTACCTTCAACTAATCAACTTCGTACATCATGTCATGGTATGCCTTATACAGCCATACCTCAAAGTCCTATCGACAGATTAACGCACAGTCAAATTTAAATTTATTCGAAAATAATAGGCTATTTTCCAATGTTTAAAAATTGTATAAATTATTTAACAATATCGTAAAATACACAAAACTATAAAGATCTGCAAACTTTCATGCTAATATCATCAGTCAGACTTTTTTTTAGCGTCGATCAAAGTTTGGCGGGAAAGTCCATTTTAAAAGTATGAAATTATTAAAAAATAATATTTCCATTGGAGAAGCAATAAAAAATACTATAACTTTTATTATGATACTAATCACATAAACGTAATATTTAAAATAGCTGTCGGACAAATTTCAGATTTGATGCATACAAAATACAAACCTGTGACGTCATAATTGGGTATTTGACTAACATTTTTTTCTGTTTGATATGTAGGGACGTCTCCATAATATAACCATAGGTGAAAGAATTACTTCGATAGCACAAAAATCTCTCGAGATATGGTAATTTGAAAATCACAATTTTTAGACTGCCCCAAAACGCTCCATACAAAAGACTACTGAATTATGACGTCACAGATCTGTATTTTGTATGCATCAAATCAGAAATTTGTACGACAGCTATGTTAAATATTACGTTTATGTGATTAGTATCATAATAAAAGTTATAGCATTTTTTATTGCTTCTCCAATGGAAATATTATTTTTTAATAATTTCATACTTTTAAAATGGACTTTCCCGCCAAACTTTGATCGACGCTAAAAAAAGTCTGACTGAAGATATTAGAATGAAAGTTTGCAGATCTTTATAGTTTTGTGTATTTTACGATATTGTTAATTTATTTGTACAATTTTTAAACATTGGAAACAACCCAATTCGGTAGTCTTTTGTATGGAGCGTTTTGTATGGGCAGTCTAAAAATTGTGATTCTCAAATTACTATATCTCGAGAGATTTTTGTGCTATCGAAGTAATTCTTTCACCTATGGTTATATTATGGAGACGTCCCTACATAACAAATGAAAAAAATGTTAGTCAAATAGCCTATTGTGTGAATAATTTCGAACGAAAAATTATGAAATATAGTTAATATTTTTTCAAAAATTACCCAACACTAGCTATCAGTCAATACTTTGTCTTTTCTCGATCTTTTCTATACTTTGTTTGATATAAATAATAAAAGTTTCTGTACTATATTAAAAATGAAAAGATTTGGTTATCACTTATCAGTGAATAGACTCTGAATCTACTGAACCGATTTTAATAATTCTACGCCATTAGGTTTTAGTCATTATTCATATACCCCGATTACGAAACTAATTAAAAGACTATTTTAAACATTTGTTTAAGTCCTATTGTGTTTGTGTAACTTAGTAAATTGATGGAACATATAATCTTGTAGAAATGAAGTTTGCGTATAAAGCGAAGTTTCGGGCGGAAATCTAGAATAAGTATAATAAGGTTTGCTACATGAATAAGTATATTATTTTGTAATACACGAACTAGCGTAGTCGTCCTGCTTCCACTCACACATCGACGGTCCCCGCCTAAATAATCGAAAAATAAAGTCATAGTTCCCAGAAACTTCCATATAAACATGTGTATAACGTAATCAAAGTGAAAAATTACATTATTATTATGTATCTCTTTTAATCACGGGTCAAGCCGCCTATCCCACGCCTATCAAACAACCGGGGTTATTTGATAGGCGTGAGCGGGGATATGGATACAACGCGTAGAGGCCCATTGAGAATGTTAATGTAATATTGTATGCCCACCGCGACCCGCTCTAGAATATATCGATGGAACAATATACCCATTTCCTCATTTTAATATAATAGGAAATAAAAAAAATAACTATCATAACAAGAAAATGGCGTTAGTTCCCCTATTCTTTGTAAGTGATTATGCTTGCTCTTACAAGGGGATGGGTTGATGAATGAAAATGATTCACCAATATATTCTAAAAGGATCCCGATCTTCTTACTTAGCCGTTATCCGCACGGTCGGTTTATTTCAATTTCCTTCATAAAAGACGCTATTCTCGGATTTGAAGTAGATTTATCATGCTCGGATAAAGCGGGCACTTTTTGTGCTTTTCTTATGCCTGGATCTGACCCGAGATCTGTCCACTTAATGTGAATAATGGTGTGCGATGGAAAACGAATGCGAACTCGAACACAAAAGACAACAATGCGAAGCGATTTCAAGACTTGATACAAGGATTCCGTTGAGATAACACCACTACATACAGACAAACCACTACGTTTTTTTATCATGCCGTGTTGTTTACGAAAATGTGGCTTATAATATATTATTGTATAATATAGCCTAATAACAAATTAGAAAATTTAAGTACAGTTGGACGAGCCCCGTGGTCGAATAGCTAGCAATGGCCACTTTGATTTCGAAGTCGCGGGTCTGATCCCCGCACAAGACAAACACTTGTGTGCATGACATGTCTGTTTGTCTTGGCTAGGTTTCTATTTATAATAATAGAATCACTCTGCCTCTTCTCGTGGATGTCGTACAAGGCGACTAGAGCGTTTTCAGATTATCCGATTCGATACCGGTATTGGGATACGATATCGGGGCATTTAAAATGTATGAACCTGTCTTTCATATTATCCGGCCCGATATCGGATATCGGAGCCGACAGCGGTATGTTGGTGGCACCATCGGACGCCCGTGGGCTGTCGGACGATAATGTTTGTATGTGTGCTATACATGTATCTCTTTTGTTTGCCTCTGTGTGTAATAGTTGAAAGTATTTAAAAAACTTTCTAGGAGCGTATTGTAGCTCGCTAAAAAGAGTATAAAATGCTCCCTCTGAATATCTACCTTCCACAATGGGATGTATCCAGTACCGTCTGTGGATAGTTCTTTTTTTGCGTCTCAAATAAAATAGATACAGCAAATAAAGTTTATGATTTCTATATCTTCTATATCTTGTGTATGCCTTTATGACCTGCCCGCACTAAGCTATCTAACAAATGGCCGTATTGGAACGATTTTGTCGGAAATATGTTAAAACAGCACATGGTGTCGGCTGTCTAATATCGTCTGTCGTCGTCCTACACAGATATCGGATCGGATAATGTGAAAACGCTCGGGAAATGCATATCAAACATCGATGTGGCCTCCCCAACCCGTTTGGCCAGCGTGGGGAGTGTAGGCCGAAACCTCCTTCTATCAGGGACGGACGAGAGGGTCGTGCTCATTGGAGACTAAAATGACCTGATGATGATGATGATGATATGTATATTAAAAAAAATGTATCTATTATATTAGTTAGTACCAATAGTACAATTGGCAGTGTGTAATTTGTCCAGGAATATTTATTTATTTATTCATGTGAAATCGAATATATTTCGTATGGACAGTAGTACTAAAAGTATATTAAAGATAGATAGAAATTTAATACCTAGATAGAATAGATATTTAATACCTGTAGCCATAGTGAAGACCGAGATCGAGTCGATATCTGTGGAATGCTAGACGTCTCGGATAATCGATTCCTTGGAGGCAAAAGCCCCAAGATCGTGCGAGATGCACTCGAAATGGGGTGAGGAACGTGCATCTAGCATTCTACTCTAACAACTTGCTGTGTATGTATTATTGAACAACCTGACGAATTAATTAAGGTATGCTACACACGGTTCTGAAGAATGATTCCACATTTTAGATATTAAATCATTTCTCTAGTTGTAAAAATTTGATAATTTGATATACATTTTTATTACATGACAAAAATATTGAGCTCCAAATCAAATTGTAATCTATGTAAGTTTCTATTAATAACTCTCCAACCGATTTTTTTAAAAGTTTGTATTTAAAAATGAAAATTCATGTGTAGAAAATGTATACCTACAACCAATAAAACAAAAAATAAAAACCGGTTGCACTCCGGGAGTGCCGGCAGAAGTGAAAACTTAAACATTAACGTTGTCCATTTTTGAATAATTTGGAATGGTTAGGGAACAATTTCGCACGAATTGCTTTATTTATCAGTATAAAAGTACTATTATTTATGTGGTAAAATACAATTTTCATTTATCTATATATATTAGCTGCCCGCCCCGGCTTCGCACGGGTAGAAAGTGTTGTTTTCTTTTCCTCGCAATTTTTATGTCTTTTCTCTCCATATGAACCTTCTCGGTTCTCGGGTTTTGCGCTTAGCAACATTCATTTTAATATGGGACCACCTGGAGAGTGTACCCTCTCAAACAAATAAGAATTATTAAAATTGCTGTACTATTGACGGAGAAATCATTGAATTAAAAAAAATACATACAGTCAACAACAATAATAGGTAATTACTGGAACAAAAACTATCTTATGTCCTTTCCCAGGACTCAAGGTAACTCTGAACCAAATTTCATCTAAATCGGTCTAGCTATTTAAGCGTGAAGAGGTAACAGCTAGACACTCTGTCATATTTAAAATATTAGTATGGATTGGCGTTCCGAAAACCAGAAAAATATATTGATATCAATATATTTTTCTGGTTTTCGGAACGCCAATCCATATTTGGTGGGTATAATCCATATTTGGGGTGCGATGGGGTTGAAATGTCTATACATTTCAACCCCATCGCACCCCAATACGGGTGATGGTCACGTTAGCCACGTTGAATTTTAAAATCGTTGCTGTTTTCGTAATCAGCGACCCGATAAACCATAAAAAAGGTATAAAAATCCAAGATTTGGAATACGTGATGCAGAACCATAATAGTTCAGCTAAACTCTAAGAAATATAAAAATGACGCTTTAGCAAAAGTTGTTCAGCCTGATGAGCATTTTTTGTTGAGGTATATAAATCCAAGATTTGGAACACCTGATGCAGAACAAAGGTAAATTTATTTGCATAAACAACATGGTGTTTACAATAAATTATAGTTTAAAAAAATAACTAAAAAACACGCTATAATATCAAACAGAACTAAAAAAGCTACTAAAAAGTTTAACAAAATATTGATTGTATTGTAAAAAAATAACCGCACAGTGCTACTTTTGTTCTTACCTGCTACAAGTTAGACGCAATCGTTTTATTTATTTACAAAGGTAACGTGGTTTATTTAGTTAGTTTATTATAGACGTGTACGCTAAAATTGAAATGGAACCATTGGTATATATTCGCACAAACCAGAATAATGCGTGCATTTGCGGGACGCTATGTAGCAAGATTTTGTGACGCAAAGTCTTTTAAACAACGAGGCGAAACTGTTTTCCTTAGATGCTTCAGGAGGGACTGGAAAAACATACCTGACGAGAGCAATTCTCGTTGAAATCAGGCGCCAAAATAATATCTCACAGCAGCATCGCCAGATATTGCAGCCATATTACTTCTAGGCGGAAGGACGCAAATACAATGTTCAATATTATACTCGATTTATACAGAACGGAAACACCGACATGCTTTGTGACACGAAACTGTGACAAAGCGAAAATGTTTCAGGATTGCTGTCTAATAGTTATTTGTTATGCAAGGCTGCAAAGTTAATTTTTGGCGCGAGTACCTTGTATTGAAACCTGAGCAAGCGAAGGATTCTAGGATTGAGCCACGAGCGAAGCGAGTGGTTCAAATATAGAATCCTGAGCGTAGCGAGGGTTTCAAAGGTACGAGACTCTAAATAACTTTGCTGCCGAGCGCAACACACAACTTTTCACCTCACTAAAGCGAGGAAAATGTTAGGTGCAAGAAAAACAGTTTTAATAAATAATCATCAATGGACTGGCTGCAGAGAATATAAACTATTACGAAACCAATGAGGTTCTATATATATGTAATTTATTGTACGAAACCTTTATTGAATAAAAATATTCGAATTTTAAAAACACTTTCCACGCTAGCGGATAAAGTGCGATTTTCCACGCAGATTTCGAATGATAAACAGAGCTTTTACGAGCTAGTGAGGTGAAAAATATATTGATATCAATATATTTTTCTGGTTTTCAGAAAAATATATTGATATCAATATATTTTTCTGGTTTTCGGAACGCCAATCCATATTTGGTGGGTATAATCCATATTTGGGCCATCACCCCAATACGGGTGATGGTCACGTTAGCCACGTTGAATTTTAAAATCGTTGCTGTTTTCGTAATCAGCGACCCGATAAACCATAAAAACAACATGACGATTTTCAGATTAAGATGGATAATTGTTGGAGAAGAGAGGTATCATCATCATCAGGTCATTTTAGTCTCCACTACAGGAGCATGACCCTCTATCGTCCGTCTCAGACAGGAGGATTTGGCCTACACCCCCCACGCTGGCCAGACGGGTTGGGGAGGCCTGATCGATGTCTTATAATGTACGAGTATTTCCCTTAGTCGCCATGTACGACATCCACGGGAAGAGACGGAGTGATTCTATTCTAGTCTGCCGGAAACCACACGGCCGTAAGAAGGAAGAGTGGTATACGCGGAATAAATTCAGTTTCATCGGTACCACTCCCAGTGAGAATCTCAGCTTCAATTATACATAATTCGCTGCTAAACATTGACTTTACTTCAGGAAGGAGATCTAAGGAAGCATCTAAGGAAAACAGTTTCGCCTCGTTGTTTAAAAGACTTTGCATCACAAAATCTTGCTACATAGCGTCCCGCAAATGCACGCATTATTCTGGTTTGTGCGAATATATACCAATGGTTCCATTTCAATTTTAGCGTACACGTCTATAATAAACTAACTAAATAAACCACGTTACCTTTGTAAATAAATAAAACGATTGCGTCTAACTTGAAGCAGGTAAGAACAAAAGTAGCACTGTGCGGTTATTTTTTTACAATACAATCAATATTTTGTTAAACTATTTATTGTTTTTTTTAGTAGCTTTTTTAGTTCTATTTGATATTATAGCGTGTTTTTTAGTTATTTTTTAAAAATTTATTGTAAACACCATGTTGTTTATGCAAATAAATTTACCTTTGTTCTGCATCAGGTGTTCCAAATCTTGGATTTATATACCTCAACAAAAAATGCTCATCAGGCTGAACAACTTTTGCTAAGGCGTCATTTTTATATTTCTTAGAGTTTAGCTGAACCATTATGGTTCTGCATCACGTATTCCAAATCTTAGATTTTTATACCTCAACAAAAATGCTCATCAAGTTGAACAACTTTTGCTAAGGCGTCAATTTTATATTTCTTATAGTTTACCGGAACCATTATGTTTCTGCATCAGATGTTCCAAATCTTGGATTTATATACCTCAACAAAAAATGCTCATCAGGCTGAACAACTTTTGCTAAGGCGTCATTTTTATATTTCTTATAGTTTAGCTGAACCATTATGGTTTTGCATCACGTGTTCCAAATCTTGGATTTTTATACCTCAACAAAAATGCTCATCAAGTTGAACAACTTTTGCTAAGGCGTCAATTTTATATTTCTTATAGTTTACCGGAACCATTATGGTTCTGCATCAGGTGTTCTAAATCTTGGATTTTTATACCTCAAAAAAATACTCGTTAGGCTGAACAACTGTTGCTAAGGCGTCATTTTTATAATTCTTATAGTTTAGCTGAACCATTATGGATCTGCATCAGGTGTTCCAAATCTTGGATACCTCAACAAAAAATGCTCATCAGGGTGAACAACTTTTGCTAAGGCGTCATTTTTATATTTCTTAAAGTTTTGCTGAACCTTTATGGTTCTGCATCCGGTGTTCCAAATCTTGGATTTTTATACCGAGATAGAAATTTTGTATCCACGTTTTCAAATCGATGCCATTTTCGTAATTGACGTCTCAGAAAACCATAGAATCAACACCCATATTGATATTATGGCATTTCAACCCCATCGCACCCCCACAGAAGTGCTCTTGTGTCACGTCGGTTATGTTAGATTATAAAATAGCTGTTGTTTTCGGAATCAGCGACCCGACAAACCATAAAAACAATACCCATAACGATTTTCAGATGTTTCCATCTCATTTCATCCCTTTAGGGGTTGAATTTTGAAAAATCCTGAAACACGTGTTTACTCATTTATCTACAGAAGTGCCTGTGTAAAGTTTCGTATAAAATAGTCCAACTAATCTTGGTTCCCCATACAAACTTTGGACCCCCGTTTCACCCCCTTAGGGGTTGAAAATTCCAAATTCCCGTATTAGTGAGCACCTAAGTCCTAAAATGAACCCCCTTGCAAAATTTGAGACTCCTAGCACTTGTAGTTTCTGAGATTTCGTGATGAGTGTGTGAGTGATTTTCTCTTTTATATATATAGATTAAAAATAAACAGCAGGAGAAGGCATACATTTTCGCCGCGCGGTAGAAAGAGAGGGGGTATTACTTCCTCTCCTACGCCGCGCTGACGCGGCGCCGGCTCCGTCATACAAATTTTCGATCAGGCCACGTGTCCTGACGCGAGTTTAACATATTTTACATCTCTCATATTCGGTAAGTAGGTCCTACCCCCAAATGGGGCTTGTAGGTGACCAATTAGCGCTCTAGGGTAATAATGTAGCTATAAAAGCCTAGGGCGGTAAGTAATTAAAAAAAAACACTTCACTCTTTCAAAAAGTTCGCGTACATCATACTGGCAATAGACATCATGCATTCAGCCCAATGACAAAAGAGGTCGCTTCGCTATTCAGCCTTGTCTTCGTATGAGTATAATAGTCATCAATTTTAAATATCGAATGGCGAAGCTCAATTTCCTTCTAGAAAAAAATAAAATAAAAAAAAAGAGATGAAAAAAGGCGGGAATAGAAACTTTTACTTTTAATATTGTTTGTTTTCGGGATTTTTTAATAATTTCGTGCTAATTAGGAAAAAAACATGAGTTCTGCAAGTGATGAAGATATAAGCTGCACTGCCGATTCAATGAAAATGGAAGCTGAAGCAGCAATTAACAATATTTTGCCTGAAAGTTCTAAAGAGAGATATTTGAAAACTTACGACGAGTTTATGAAGTGGCGAATTAACTAATAAAATGTTTTATTCTTGTAATCCCGGTTTTTTTCTACTTACCTCACAATCGAGATGTAAAGCAGAGTAGTTAGCTTGGGTGTAAGCATCAATTGCACCCTCGAACTATAGGCGCCCTCGCTGCTCGGGCTGCAATTGATGCCTTACAGCCCTTGGCTACTATCTACTATTACCAATCCCAAAAAGTGCACAACGTCGCTAAAGAAGTTTTCACTTCATAAAACGAGTGTGCTTTAGACCACACGACTGAAGTAAAACTGCTTTAGCTCCATCTATATGTATATACGAGTATTTAGATATCAATTTATATATGTATAATATACTTAATTGGCTAAGAGAGAAAGAAAATGTGTCCTCGCACCTCTCTATGCTGCCCCTACAGTAATATACGAAACGTAACTGTCTCTCTTTCTATCTTCACTAACTAATATCTCCCTTTCAACTTCCGTTCGCCTCGCCCGATCACACTTTTCGTAACGCTTTCGTCACGCATTCACCAACTGACACCCCAAGTCAAGCGTGCGTAAAGAAGTATTACTTAAAAAAATGTAATTAATTTAGACTCAATTAACATACAATATTTCGCCACAACATTAAGTCATAGAAATTCGAAAAAGGCCACTTAAGATAGAATTTTATAACTTAGGGAGATTATTGACTTTGTAGATGTAAATGATAAAGGGATTTTCAAAATTCTACTCCTGAGGGGGGTGGGTCAACAAAGTTTCTGTTAATTTATTTGAATATTGTAAGTAAAACTGTTGGCATCTCTGAGTTTTCCTGGCATAGAGAAAAATACTGTTCTTTTTACAAGCAGTAATGATTTTAACCGACTCCAAAAAAGGACTGTTTGTTACCTAATTTGAAAAAAGCCGATTTGAAAAAAACTTTTTTTTACTTGAAAGAGTTATACTTTTCCAGATTGGTCCCATATTTTTTCATAAACATCACATATTTTTACATAAATGTAGAGTAATAATGTTTGGAGTCGTTTTTTTTGATAAAATTATAGTTAGTTTAATTTATTTTAGTAATACTGCGACCAGAAATATCGACAGTATCTGTTCTATGTGGTACTACTGGTATCAGAAAGGCCAGATTACATTTACCAGTTTCCAGTAATTTCCCGCAGACTCTCACTATGCGGGCGACGAGACGGTGTGAACATGGTATCGGTTGTCGACGCGCGAAATTGCCGCGTATATCTCAATGGGATCAAGCGTCGGCAACTGTTGCTATGTATCGATTTAACGATACTTGAGACATACACCTTATTTTATGTTTCCTTCAACGTGAAATGTCGATGTTCAATCCAGCGTCATTCAATGCATAGACTATGTTTTATAGACGCCGGTTTGCCGTGGTAAATATGAGGTAGAATGTCGAGATTTTTTATATCTATCGCTGTATAATGACTGATTCGTACAATTGTGCTTTACTTTGAATCTGTCTCATTTCTATGTTGGCGTAAAATATTTTTTTTCTTGTGGTAACTACCAATTTGTCTGTAGCTGTCTCTGTCTACGCTCCAATGGAATGATTCGTCTGACAAGGTCGCAATGTTATATTTTCTGTCATAACAGTTGTAATTTTTTTTGAATGTATGTATAAATATCGAATAGTCATGTATTTTCATATAGTCACGCCCGTGACATTTTCCACTTGGACTTCAGAAAATATTTATTATTATTAATTATACTAATATTATTTGATATGAATATCGATAGAGCTAAGATACATCTCTGACACAAGATACACAGATATGTATGTGTAATTCAACTTCAGTTTCATTTGATAGCTTATGTTTGTTCCTCTATTTCGCTAGGTATATTAAGTTTATGATACTAGCCCTACAATAAAGCCATTGTCATTGTCTTAGACTAGTTGTCAAATATTATTGGCTTTCCTTGCCTATATTTTGATTTTCGTAGATCTTCTGTCTTGCTGAGATATGAATTATAATTAATTAGATAGAACCCTTTCATGTCAACATTATCAGTAAAGATCACTTTTTGAACCTGTATCCAAGTATACCATTTCAATGCGAACATATACATTATATGTTATATTGACCATAATGCAACCAATCACAGATTCATTATAAAGAAGATTAGGATGTTTGTCAGTTTGAAAAACGAGATAGTGCTGATGTATGAATCTGTACTATTTCTGCCGTTTTAGAATTTGCCTTTTTGGTAATCCATCATTATGTGCACACACCTTTAACCTCAAATTATCCGTAGTCGATCACCAAACACGTTGTCTTTTCACTCAAAGTTTTAATGTTGTTGTTTTACGTTAAACTGAGAAGCTCGGGAATGTTTTTATGAGAATAGTTTCATTCTTCCATTGTATAATGATTTGACAAGGGTGAGAATGAGGAGAACACCCTAATTTCCAACATTAATGAATTAATAGACACGCTATAAAGCAAGAATGTAAAACGTACGAAAACAAAGGTCGACTTATGACATGGGTCAAATTGTTAATCGTTTAGATAGCTAATAGGATAGTTAATATTTGTCTTTATTGTAGTAGTTTTTATCGTAATAATTTCAACCTACGTCTAGCTAGGACGCTTAGACCTAGGATTATGTTACATGCTAGATGCTATAATAATTTTATATATGTATCATTATTATGATAGAAATTTATGTGCAACGTATTCTGTAATTCAGCGTTTTCGAATTGACTTTGATCATTCTGAAGAATGAATGATGAATCTCTTATTATGTTTTATATTAGACGGCGATTAAACGAAATAATAAACTACTAAATGCACAATCAATGTCCAAAAAAGTCCTCACCGAAACAGCACTCAAATGATGGTCTGAACTTCATACTTTTAAATTGTCTTCAAAATCGTGTTGCTCATTTGACGCTAAGGTTTTTAGAAGTTAATTTAGAGTGCGTAGCGATGTATATACGAGGATATACCGATAAGTGACTGCAAATAACATCACACAATTAACAAATTACTGTAATATGTATATATATTTTTCTGGAGATTTCCCTCTTTATCCTGTTTATATGATCTGTGCTCTACGCTGAAGTTCTTTCTGTTCTTTCGAGCACAGCGTCGCCTTAATTTATAATTCGTATTACATAATTATTTTTATGCTTTTGAATATGAAGTATCCCGGGATTAGCCCAAGAAATTTTGGTGAAGATTTAATAAATGTTAAGCTAACAAACTGAGAAGTTAAGAAATATAAGCTTTTCATCTTCATTGAAACTTCAAATTGTTGTCTTATTTCAATAAATAAATAATATTAAAAAAGTATTTAAAAACAGACATGAAGTAAAACTAGGGTATTTGTACATTTACTCTGACGTAGATTCAGTCATTAATGTAAAAAAGAAAGGATACCCGAGCATTCGCTGTAAATGCCCACTCGTGCACTAATGTTCATTGTAAAGGCAACAAATAACCTCCAATCAAACTAACGCTCGGCCGCCATTTGTCTGGGCTGGAGAATTATTGTGTTCTTTAGTGCAGGAGTTGCGTATGTGGCGAGCCATTAAGACCGGCTAAAACATATACAGACAAACGCAAGGGAAATCTAATACAATGGTTTTAGATTAGACACAATTAGCGTTTCACGATGAAAAGTTAGACGGGCCAGTGTAATTTATACATGCAATTATGTATATGGGTAAAAGGGAGAGTGTAACGTAGTAGTTTGGATGCTATGTGGTGAAAAAACTAATGTGATATGTAGATTGTTGTGTCTGTAGAATATTTATAGTCAAGTCTAGTCGACCATAATTAATTTAAATTATCACATAAACAAAAGAATATATATGCGTGTGTGTGTCAAATACATGGTAGTGTGTGTGAAGTTTTTTTTATTGGTTTAATGTATATTTATCCATAACAAAAAAAAATATTAGCTTTTTGCACTTCTTCTCTATATAAACTATAAGTATGAGAAATTTCATACTCCTCCGTCCGCGCTATTTTCGTAAAAAGGGTACAAAATTTTTGCTTCTCTCATTAACATATAGATTTATCAAAAAATTACCAGCAGTGCGTTTTCCGTAATATTGTTTAGTTGGATTTTATGCACATAATCTATAACTGATAACAATAAAACCAAATAAAACATTTCATCGTTAACCCCTATTCATCCCACTGCCGGGATACGGGTCTCCTCTTAATCAAAGGGGTTTAGAGCATACTCCACCACACTGCTCAACTGCAGGTAGGCGAAGGTCAATGTTTTCGAGCAGCCTAACTATGACTTGGCTTAACGACTGTTATCTAACGACAACAGGCGGGGCCGATGGCTTAACGTGCTCTCCGGTGCACGTTGGATCTCGAGATAAATAAACCCATCAATGGACAGGCTACAGTGGATATTGATTGACTTGCGTGATCGACTGCCACGCGCAACGACGCTAAGCATTTGGGGTGTAAGTGGTTCATCAACATCTTAGAACTAAAGCCAACTTCGCCTGCACGCGGTGCACCCTGCTGACTGACAAACGAAGCTCTGGCGAAGAGAGGTAGGGAGCGTAAATTGTAAGCTACCCGACTGGGGAAGCACACTCCACCTCACAGAATACCGCAGCCAAATAACAATTCCTTTGAGGGTTGTTGTGTTCCTGCGAGTTAGTGAGGTCACCAGAGAGGAAGGAGATGCTGCGTAGGCAGCGGGGGTGGCGGCGCGCGAGTGATATTTTAAGTTGCGAACGTTAATATGGCTACGGTAACCGCTTCACATCAGGCGGGCCGTATGCTTGTCTGTCACCCGACGTAGTATAATAAAAATATATAACATTTAATAAATTTGAATTGGGTTTCATAACACTGCTATTAAGTTTAATAAGTGGCAATCAAATAACAGTGCGAACTTCTCAAAGGGTTGCCAGCTACCAATTTGGTTTAAGTCGAGGAAGAACTTCAATCGCAGTTTAAACGAGTTAATCCCTCTTTAATAAGTGTTGATGCCGCCCCGCGAGTTGTGGTCGGCGAGTATCTCATTTGGGTAACTTACCCTTATTACTGACTCCACTGATTTTTATTACACTTTAATTTTGTTCAAATTATAGAGATATTGTTTTAAACTTAAATGATATGTTGCATATCTATGTAGGTATAATTTCTGACCCGAGGCCTTACCGCCAAAGCTGAAGTCGATTACCATCAGATTTTTCGAATGCGAAAATAAACCTTTGGCTTAGATTGGTGTTAAATGTGTTTAGCTTATCTGGTAAAAACCATAGGGTTCTACCGACTCAAGATGTTTATCAGTAACCTAAAGAACCTAAGATTTATTTTCTCGAATCAAAAAACTTGACGGTAATCAGCTTCAGCTTCGGCGGTAGGCCCACAGGGGCCTTTCCGCCTAGGAAGGAAAAAAATAGATTTTAAGTTTAGTCGGTAGAGCTCTAGGGTTTCTACCAGCTAAGCTAAACATTACCAACAACCGATGAACTCGGTGGTCGAATGGTTAGCAATGGCCACTTTGACTCCGAGGTCGCGGGTTCAATTCCCGCACAAGACAAATATTTGTGTGCACGAACATGTCTGTTGGCGGAAGCACGCAAAGTAGTGTAGATCAAATTGCATGTCTGTTTGTCTTGGTCTGGGTGTTTTCTATGTATTATATGTATGTATTTACAAAAAAAAACGTATATAAGTATAATATCAGTTATCGTACCCATAGTACAAGCTTTGCGCTTAATTTGGGACTAGATGGCGCTTTGTAAATTGTCCAGAAATATTTATATTTATATTATAATATAAGCGGTAGTTTCATTTTCACATTAAAAAATCCGATGGTAATCGGCTACAGCTTCGGCGGTAGGGCTAATTGAAACATGGTAATAAGATAATAACAACTTCATACTAAGTCGCTGTAATACAATTGTGCCAAGTACTCCCAGTGATTGAAGTAGTAGAGTACTCCAATTTTCACCCAGGCCACCCACCATAAAATGTATAATGAATAGTTTATTTTTTTGAGTAGTGCAGTGTATACGTTACATTGTGAAGTGAAAATCTGTATGTGGGTAGTTCCATAAAAGTTGGGTAACTTTGTGTTCCAGTGTTATTTTATACATTTTTTTATTAAATAACCAGTAATAAAAATGTCTGCCATATGAAATAATCAATTTTTTACTATGTCACTCAATTTTGCTACAATCATTTATTTCTTTTTATAAAAAAAATGTCCTTTTCTATCCTCAATATCAGTCCCTAGCCATGTCATATTTCCAAAATAATGTTTTCGTTCGACTGATTTTAGTAAGCCTTGATGATATTTGAACTTTATTTAACTTAATTACACTTAAAATTACATTACCTTGTTCATTGAATCTATTAAGTAAACAAAATTAAATATTTTTCATATATATTTTGTAAGAAAAGTAGCGTCATCGATAATTATAGTCAGGCCCTAGCCACTCAGTAAATTTGAAAATACGCGGCAATCGAAATAAGTGTCCATTTTAAAATGAACGCGTTCAAAAGTGACAACGTGAAGTTAGCCATAAGCGGGGGCCGTTTCGCATCGGTCATCTTAACATTAGTGCGATCGGCGTCGATGCTGAGGAAACACGCGTTGTGCCAGTCAATCTCTCAGGCCCTAGGTGAGTTATTTTATGTAAAATTAATTAGTTATTATTCTCTCTTGTTTGTGTGTACATGTGATTTGTTTGTTCTGATGTTGTTGTTATCTACAAGTCTCGGTATTTCTTTATAAAAGTAAATTACGAGTGATTTTGTTCTGATTCGTCAGTCCCTAGACCATCAGGCCCTGGCTGTTAATGTGACTAGGGACTGATTCAAAAGCTAGGGACTGACAGTCATACCTACTCTTTCACTCTTCGTCATTCAGAAACTTTTGTTTGTTGTAGAATATGCCGCCGCGAAGAAGAAAAAGCAAAAAAAAAGTCAGAACAGGCAGAAAAACGTTTAGAAAAAATAAAAAATGATCCAGTTTTGCTAGCAGAGTACAAGGAAAAAGAAATATTAAAATACCTCAGAAAAAAGGAAAAAAGGCAGAGAAAATGTGTAAAGGACTCCTCGTGAGCATAGAAAAGTGAAAAAAAAAACAGGATTACTTACTCGGCAGCTTACAGACAAAATAAAAAAAATGGTAAACACGCTGATCAATACATGGACAAAAATCCGCCACCATAATCTGACGGAGAAAATGATCTACAGGTCCCAGTTCCGTGTATTGCTGATCAAAGACAAGCTGAAGTTAAAAGGAGAAGTATTTTGCAAAGGAAGATAGGAAATAAACAACTACAGAAGAAGAACCATTTATTACTAAATTAAAAAAGAAACTTGCTAACGAAAGACAGAAGAACAGAAGACTAAAACACAGAATTAAAAAATCGAAAAAGGCACTTACGCCCAGAAGCAGAATTGAAGAAATGGCAAATGATCCTAATAAGAAGGCAGAATTAGTGAAAAAAGCACTGTTTGGTGAGATTATTCAGGCGCAAATCTTAGAAGTAAAAAAGAAAACAAGTACAAATAAGGAAAAAAATAATTTGAAAGCGCTTTTATAGCAAAGAAGTATAAAATATGGAAAAAGCTGGTTCTGTAGCAAAGAAGTATAAAATATGGAAGTTAGGAGGTAAAACGTAACATATAAGAAGATGGGATTTAATCGTACAAAGTCAACAAAGAAAGGCAACAAGAACAGAGTGATGGCAATTATTCACAAGTTTTATGAAGATGATAGCAATAGCCGATGTGCAGCAGGGAAGAAGGTTTTGTAAGATATCATACCACAAGGTATGTTTAGTAACGTGATCTCAAGTGATTTTTAAGCAATGGTACTGTTATTATTGTTGGTAAGAGAGATTATCAAAGATAATTTACAGACTGATTTGTCTCTAATTTGATTGCATTTTGGAATAAATATGTGTATGAATAAGATAAGAGTGAGATTTACCAAATAAATACTAATTATATAAGACAAACATATGGTTTTATTGTATAATAAATGTATGGCATCAGTCCCTAGCACAACCTGTCAGTCCCTATAACAGAGATTTCAGAAAAACAAATTTCTCTTTAATTACCTAGTAAAGTGACTGGCCCCTTTAGATACTAAAAGTATATTATTATATGCACTGTATTTACAAAAAAGTTTTTAATTTAGTCTCTAAAAACACGTATGGCAAAATTTGGACGAATTTTACCCAACTTTTGTGGAATCACCCATGTAGTAAGTAACTTTTGTATTAGTCTAAGCTTACCTTGAAATTGCGTTCGATCTTTAGAGCCAAAGTAATTCTCACCTGCATGGGTGCACCATGTGGACTAGCGAAATAGGTTCTGGTGTAAGAGAGGTAGAAGCTACCTGGGGAAGTACCATCTCACAGAATACTGCAGCCAAATAACAATTAACTTGAGGATTGTTGTTCCTGCGAGTGAGTAAGTTTACCAGACGTGGGGAGATGCTAGGTTAGCTGGGGGCGTGCCAGCGCGCGTGCAATACTTTATGTACTACATGCATTTATAAAGCTTCGGTAAACTTTTTACATCAATCTGGATGTATGATTTGTTGTTTGTTGCACTCAGCGTTGCATAAAAAAACTGCGTATACACGATACGACATAAGTGAAAATGTAATGTTCCACTCCGTCACTCGAGTGCTGACTTTACCCGAACGGGTGTTACATAGCCGAGAGTGACACGTTACATACTGAAACGTGACAGCTCAGTCTCAAACACCAGCTACACGACGATGACGACTCCCGAGTGTCGAGCCTGATGATCGAATGGTTAGCAATAAACTACGACGAGCTCGGTGGCGCAGCGGTCAATGACGCGGCTTCGACACCAACGCTCGTGGGTTCGATTCCCACATAGGACAAACATTTGTGTGCATGAACATGTCTGTTTGTCTTAGTCTGGGTGATTTTATATGTATCATAAGTATGAATTTACAAAAAAAAAAGTATTTACGTATGTTTATCAGTTGTCTTGTACCCATAATACACAAGCTTCGCTTACTTTGGGGCTAGATGGCGCTGTGTAATTTGTCTGACAATATTTATTTATTTAAACTACTTTTACTCCGAGGTCGCGGGTTCGATCCCCGCACAAGACATTCATTTGTGTGCATGAAAATGTCTGTTTGTCATGGCATGGGTGTTTTGTATGTATTTACAAAAAAATATATATACAACCTACATCTATCAGTTGTCTAGTACCCATGGTACAAGCTTTGCGCTTAATTTGGGGACTAGATGGCGCTGTGTAAATTGTTATTATTTATTTATATACAGAAATATTTTATTTATTTATAACTACAAAATTTTAGTGTTAAGTGGGCCTAAAGCTGCTTTCACCATACTTATACTGTGCTTTCACTTCAAAAATACACGCAATCCTTACTTCCATACTAATATTATAATTAAGAAAGTGGCTTTGGTATTTTCTTCCGACCACTGTCATGCTTTAAATACTGTACCGATTGGCACGAAATTTTGATAGGTTTTTTTTTTATCTCTAGGGTGTAAAACAAGCATACGACCTGTCTGATAGTTAACAGTCATATCAGCCTATGGACGATTGTGACATCAGAGGTATCGTTCGCGTTGCCGACCCTATATTAAAAGGTCAGAATAAAGGATGATCAATAATTGTAAAAACCGCGGGCGAAAGCTTGTAAACAATATAATCTTAAGAAGGCGATGTAAGAAACACATACAATGCCGATTGAGTTAATTTTCAGGGAATCGCTTTACGAGTTCCATCAGTTCACGTTACGGTTTATTTCACCCTATGGTATCATCTCTACGAAATTGTTTCCGAGAATCCTTTTGGGCGCCGCGCCCGAAAAGAACTTTTGACGTCATTTTACCGTGTACCATGTAATATGTACTTATGTGTTGTTTGTTATATTAGGACCAAGGAAAAGTTATTTATAGTATTCAGTACCAAAAAATATTAAAATGGAATCAAAATATTTTATTTAAACTAAAGGAAAATAATGTTGCTATTTATATTTCTTAATTATACTTCTTCTTCCTTCCTAGTCTACTATGTAGCCTCTCATTTGTCCCTGGTCCCACACTAGGCAGAAATAATATTATGGACTATCCCTGTGCCAAACCAGTATTTAAAAGCTAGCTTGGTCTTTATGTTATAATCAAAAGCCGAAGTCTAGGCGCTCCTAGGTTTGACTAGTCAAACCTCAGGTACTTTACCTGCCTCTTCCAAAAACAAGCCGAGCCTCGCTCACTTCTCTCGCTCGGCGTTTTTGTTTATGACGTACATAACCTATTATATTATATTATTATGTCGTCCCCGGAATAGTGACACAGATTGACGTAGTTAAGTAAACGGAGTAAGGTAGAGACGAGAGTTAAGAACAAAAAGCTAAGGGTGAAGAATACAGAATGTAAAAGCTGCAACAAGAAATATAAAAATATTGACAGACATGGTGAATCAGAGGAGCAAAAAGAGGACCATTCTTTAGGATAATACGTACTGTTCATGTCGATGATTTTACGCATGTTTTTTTATGCTTATGTAAATATTTTTGAAGTATATGTAAGAAAGGCATTTCGAGTGTTATTACGCTTAGAGGGACTTGTTTAGACGAAGTTGAGGCTAGTCGGTTAGTATGAATTATACACTGAACCTTATATATATTACTTTGATTGGTGGCAGTTAAGTCAGTTGTTGGTGGCGGGTTCGATCCCCGCACAAGTCAAATATGATGTATGATGTGTGCAATGTGAGCATGAACATGATTTGGTGATGTTTTTAGTAATCATCAGTTATCAGAAAGCACTGCATAATTTGTCCAGTTGTGGAAAAAACACTGTAGATTTTATGCTATAAGATAAAATGGAAAATGTTAAATTAACAAAACCCATTTGCTAACTTTAAAAGGGTAAACATTGCAAGCCATTTTGCTTACAGTATCAGAAACAAAATCAAATATAAGTGTGCAATCAACAAATGAGGGTGTACAATCAAGAACAAAAGTACAACAGTACGCAATAAAATCGCATCGAAACACAGGTTTACTGCGGAATTTACTTTGTACCGGTGCTTTTCGTACTCAAAATAAAAGTATTATTTGATTTCATTTCTTAAATTAAAGATCTGCAACGTTGTAGTGCTTTCAAATTTTCTTATATGTGAGTGTAATCTGTACAGATTTAGGCTAGATTTTTGCGTGGGAATTTTAGACAGTAATTTCTTAATTCTGAACCTGAAAGTATTAAAAGAATTTTAAAATACATAAGCACAAGCAGGACCGCATACGGGATACAGTTTTCATCGATGGGTGAGAACTTCCACGTGCCAGTTTGCATCTGATGATTTATTTCAGAAGCAAGCTGCAAAAATTGTTGACAGTTTCAAGTTTGCAGATGGTTTGCAACATTCAAGCCGGATAAGACTTATACCATAATGGAGGTAAATAAACATACGGTCTGCCTACTGGAAAGCAGTTATAGCCTATGGCGCCCTTTTTGAAGAACCCCATTTTATGCATGTAGTTTCCCAGGACAACCCTAGAGGGTCCTCATTCCACAGTAAGATGTTCTCTACTGTCCACTAAGATTATGTACACTAAGATTTACTAAAAATAGAAAAGATTTCGTGTGAGAAATCGACCGCTTAGGTTCCAAATTATGAGAATGATTTCCCTGACGACCATTGTCATGACGGAGCGATTGTAAAAGGAAGCCGCTGGCATTATATCATCGTTGTTTGACAACTCACCCTCAGCAGGGCTGCGTTCCTTCCAGACTTCCAGGCCCTGCATAGCCACGAAACACACGTAATATTCGTAGTATTACACGGGCCTCTCTTATATTGGAACTGAACCTTTTACTTCGCTGTACTTTGAACTCATGTTCAAAGTACGCCTATATACGCTTGTTGCCACCCGAATTTACATACAAAAATTATATTGGTGATTGTTCAAATCACAGTTTTGTAGTTGAGTGTACAGTTGCAGAGATAACGCCGGCGCTGCGCGGCGAGAAATCATTTCCGTTGTGTCAATCACACGTCCGCAACCGAGTGTATGTACCAGTACATATGGCCACTAATGAGTTCGCAGACTGTATGAAACCGTTTCCAAAGTTTTATGAATAACGACTTACGAGAAAAAAAAAACAAGTTACAGTAGTTATTAAAAAAACTAAGAATTCTATTGCGGTTTGATTTAGTTTTATTTGTCTATTTGTTGTCCCGAATTATTTTATTTATTTAATCTTTATGCACATAAAACAATGTACAAAGGCGGACTTAATGCTATACAAGCATTCTCTACCAGTTAACTGGTGATGCAGAGATAAGACATGGTAGATGCACAAAGCGAATATTGATATTCAATTACTGACATATTAAATATAAAGCAGTTAAGGAAGTATTATCAATAAATAGTAATTTTGAATATAAATACATAGAGACTTCCAAATATTTTTTTTCTTACTCGATCGGCTCGATGGGTTTGGAAGGATAAATATAAAAAAGAGGAAAAACATGCATACAAATATAAATATAGGTTAAATATAGTATAACCCTTTTGGATCCCGTAGCCTCGGATAAAACTAGAATTGTCATGAGAAAATCCTCTAGAGACCGTAGGCTCTACACTGCTACGCAAGTGCTACGAGTCGCAATGCTATAACTTCTGCACTGATGTAACTTCCTGCTTTTTCATTTCTTTATCTGGTTATAGGTATTTATTCAATTCCTCCACTTCATACACATAGTTTATTCGGGCGACTAGTCATTATGGCTCTAGTTTTATACCACAATACAGAGAGTTCTAGCTGATTTGTTAAAAGTTAAGGGTTGAAAAAGGAAGAAAATAATTTTATTGACATCCACTTCTATAATGACAACAATAACATTCATTATGAACAGTGGTGCATAATATGTTGTCAATATGGCCGCCAGTGATTGTTGCCCCAGCCTGATTTACAGTCGAGACTATGGCAACAGCAATGGCGAGGTGTTAAAAAAAACCGGCCAAGTGCGAGTCCGACTCGCGCACTAAGGGTTCCGTACCATCTATAAAAACGGCAAAAAAATCACGTTTGCTGTATGGGAGCCCTCCTTAAATATTTGTTTTATTTTTATTTATTTTTAAAGTGAATATATAACTAAATATTATGTGAGTATTTCAAGCGTCTACCTATTGCCGTTATCAATTGCGAGCAAAAAAGAGCAAAAAAATCACGTTTGTTGTATGGGAGCCCCCTTAAATATTTATTTTATTCTTTTAGTATTTGTTGTTATAGCGACAAAATAAATACATCATCTGTGAAAATTTCAACTGTCTAACTATCGCGGTTCATGAGATACAGCCTCGTGACAGACGGACGGACGGACGGATCCTCTTTATCCTTTCGGTACGGAACCCTAAAAAATTAAGTCCATGCGAAATACAATTGTAAGAAAATATGTCTTATTTCTATATGTTATTTTTATATACAGCCAAAAAAAAAATCTTTGAACAAGAAGAAAAAAAATATATCCTGCATGTATAAACTAAGATAGAATGCTATATGTAAACAATTGACTATTTATATATAGGGTGGCAGACAAACATCCGGCCTGCCTCATAACACTACCTAACGATACCTCTAATCGATTAGGGATATGTGTGTCTATTACTATCAAAGGAACTTCAATATAGTCGAAGTTTTATAGCGACATCGAAGACAAGCTGACCGTTAGTGGCCGGGCCAAGTCGGAAACATTAAGGTTCCATCAGCCGCCATATTTTCCGGGCCGAGTTTTCACGGAGGCCCGTCCGGCCCGACACGCCTTTGCACTCAGACAGAGCTGAGGATGGAGAGGCGTTGTGTACCCATTGCCCGCTCTTCGCCGATATTTCCACATGCTTTCACGGCTCGACACACTTACTTTTTATTTTTATATTTTTGTTTCTTTAGTTATATCGCAGGTTACGAAACGTTAAAAAGTAAAAAGGGTGGCTGTTTGAAATGTATTTTTTTTTTGATTGCCAGACATTTTAATATCTTCCTCTATAAGCTTGTGACACTACGTCAAAGATTCGACTCTTTCGGGCACCCTTTTTTTAAATTACGTGAAAATAAATATATGCGGTTACAACAATGACTAATTAAAATAAGCACATTTTACAATATTTACACAAAATTACAATAATTTTATGTAACAAGCTAGGAGTATCACTCGCACTCTGCCAGCTCCTCTGCTGGCACATTACCGCATCGCCTTAGGATTCTCAGTGGCATATGTACCTTCTAGTAACAACAAATAGGATGTAAATGAATAGAAACCTGTGTCCAGGATGGAATACATTTGCTTATATTGATATGTTAGTGTTACAGACATCCATCGAGCTTTCGCCTCAGTGTACGCCTCACTAGAGGCCTGGCCCAACTTCGGCCGTTTGGTAATTTTTTTTCACTAATACCGTTATATTGAGTTTCTATATGTGTTAATATAATTTTTAACAGAAGGCGAAAATCTCCTCGGAAATACCCTTACTGAAAATCTGCATAAAATTCGTAGAGTAGTTTTCGAGATTAGCTTGGTAATACATATAGAGAGATTTAGGGATTTCCTTTTACATATTTACATTGATCATTAATTATATTGGGGTATGAATTTTGATGGATTATAACCGTATTGATATCTGATATACATATATAAAGTTCGTCAATTATGTTTTTCTGAATCAATCTTTAACAAACTATCAAGTTAAGGACTAAAATATGCCAATGCAAATTGTACCCACTTTATTTTTTTCGCATAAAGTAGTATAAGTTTTCTGTGTTATGATAAAGAAAACAAACTTCCTATAAGTTCGGGTAGCTTTCAGCCAAATGACGCCTTTGGGCATCTTTGTCGCCTAACAAACGCCCCGTGAAATTGAAACAGTCTGGCCCATGAATCCCTGAAAATTCTCCACGGTTTTTCTTTTTTAATCCCTGATTCTATAGATAGTAGATGCTTACATTATGTTAATACGATGCGCGATGGTTTTGTTATTATACAGGATTAGGTAATAGTTATGATATAGTCAATTCTACTCGTTGGCATAATACATTTTTTCCTACTTTTAAACTCATTAATTTATATAAAAAAGTAGGGTTAGTTACACCATTATATAATTTAAGAACCGCTGGACCGATTTTAATGATCTTTGATTTTTTGGATTTGTCTCCATCCCGAACAGCAGAATAGCTATTTAAATATCAGAAAATAAACGAAAAAGAATTATGCAGAAAATTCATTATTAAAAACATTTTGTGAATCATTTCGCTTCAATTGACTTCAGGACAAGGTTTGTATGGGAAATCCTCAGTAATGAGATAGGAACGGGAAGGTCGTGCCACAACGAAATAAAATAATTGGAGTGTAAGTTGTTCATCAACATCTTTGAACCAAAGCTAACTTTACCTGCACGTGATGCACCATGCTGACTGGCACACGAGGCTCTGGCGAAAAGAGAGAGTACAGCGTATTTTTTAAGCTGCCCGACTGGGGAAATACCTCCACCTCATATAATACCGCAGCCAAATAACAATTCCCTTTAAGGTTGTTGTGTTCCTGCGAGTGAGTGAGGTCACCAGAAAGAAACAAAGGAAGGACTATAGGCTGGCTACGGATCGGCAACCCTCGTTTGCCCCCCTCTCATGTTAAAAGAAAATAAAGAAATATGCAACTGAAAAGAACTGTATACAATCTACCATTTTTAATAATGTTCTAGTATGTAATTATTAAGATCGTATTACACAAGTACGCGGAGCAGACTAGAAAACCTTTCGTGACAATATAACTAAGAAAAAGAAAACACCTTTAGAAATATATCTGGGATTGTACACACGTTCTGATCAAAGTGAGCATTAAGTTGTCGAAAAGTTTCGCTTTTTCATCGAGTATTCTGAAAAAGCAATCTTTCAGAGAATGATTTGAAAAGGTGGTTGCCCTTTGGAGACGACAAACACAAGATTGTCTGCAAAAGATACCTACAACGTTGTGAAATTGAGAGTTTACGATACATACAAAATTTGTGAAAATTATAAGTGTACTTCTTCATAAAGTACCAGAATAAAAAGTATCCTATGTTTGAATCCACATCATATTCTGTATGTATGCAAAATTAAATGTAAATGCAGCCATTTTATACGTGAAAGATGTATAAATATTCGTATGTAAATTACTATTTACATAGGGATATTTATACTTTTTCACATATATATACTACTGTATATATGTACAGTATAGATAGAGAAGAGCTCGATAACGTGTCAGTCTAATCGAACACGCAAGTTAAGCAACGTCACCCGTAGCCTGTCCATTAGCTTAGCTTCGGAGGGCACGTTAAGCTGTCGGTCCCGGCTGTTGTCATTTGTTGTCAGTCGTTAAGCCAAGTCAGTGCCCTTTCGTCCGTCCGTCCATACCCGTCTATTGAGGGGAGACCCGTATCCCAGAAGTGGAATAATAAATAATAAATGTTGTCACACAAATTACACAGCGCCATCTAGCCCCAAAGTAAGCGAAGCTTGTGTTATGGGTACTAGACAACTGATAAACATACGTAAATACATTTTTTTTGTAAATACATACTTATGATACATAGAAAACACCCAGACCAAGACAAACAGACATGTTCATGCACACAAATGTTTGTCTTGTGTGGGAATCGAATCCACGAGCTTTGGTGTCGAAGCCGCGTCTTTGACCGCTACGCCACCGAGCTCGTCATTGGAATTAATAAGAGTTGATGACGACAGTATAAACACTCCCTGCCGCTCTCTCGTATCTCCCTCACTTCCTTCTGAGTCGAATCTGGAACAGTTTGTTCGTTGCCGCTTGCATTATCGCTTTGTTTAGATGTCTTGTCTTATATAATAGCACAGTATAAGTAATAGTACTACGTAGTAATAGCATACCGCATCGCGGTATTTGTATCGAGTGGCCATCATACACAAAGTTAATCCATCCCAACCCATATATCGAACAATGAGGTTCGTAACTTATATATTTTTTAGTACTTGCATGACATCTTAGCAAAAGCACAAGCTATAAATTGAAGTTTCCTATTTCTTTTACTATAATTAATCATACATTGAGAATTGACTGACTCCCTAAGACGTTTTGTACCTGAAATACCAATTTAGTGATTTTCGAAAACAAATCAACTATTTATTGGATTTCATTCAAAAGTCATCTTTAAAAAAAAAAAAAAAATATACCTGTACAAATTACACACTGCCATCTAGTTCCAAACTAAGCAAAGCTTGTACTACGGGTACTAGACAATTAAAACATCTAGACCAAGACAAACAGTCATGTTCATGCACACAAATATTTGTCTTGTGCGGCGAACGAATCCGCGACCCCAAAGTCAAAGTGGTCAAATTGCGACCATCGGGCTCGTCAAAAGCCTTCAAAAAAAGTAAAATGTTGATGAAACGCATTTGAACCTGGTATCTAAACAAATTACGGGGTCGAGTGTAATGAATATGTCTGCGATCTATCAGAATTAGAAGACCCTTTTCCTGTCACTCGTATGATCGATGTGCGGAAATGAACGAGATCTTTTTCTAAGAGCGAGCGATATACTGTAGATTTGGTTGGCACTTCATCACGAAGCGACGATGCGATGCGATGCGGTGAAGCACTGCGCTACCTACAAACGACTTGTAGGATAACGTCTCATGGGATTGTACAATAGATTTTTTTTGGATGATTGTGAAAATAAATTCCTGTCTAATTCGCCTTTCAAATAGTAAGTTTCAGAACTTTTAAACACTTTTGCGAATTATATTCTTACATAACCGGCTTCAATCCATAATCATCCCACTGTTGTGGTACGGGTCTTCCTTCAATCGAATGGGTTTCGAGCATACTCCACCACGCTGCTCAACTGGTGATGCTCTAGTGGGTTAGCGGAGGCCAGTGTTTTCAAGCCACTAAAAGGTTTTGACAGAATTTGACATAACGACTGTTATCTGGTAACAACAGTCGGGACCGACAGCTTAACGTGCCCTCCGAAGCATGGAGGAGCTGAGATAAACAAACCCATCCATAGACAGGCTACAATCGACGTTGCTTAACTTGCGTGATCGATTAAACTGACACGCGCAACGACGCCATCGAGCTCCTCAACCTACATAATATGACTGTGTAATAGTGATGTAACGAATGTCAATTTCTAGACATTCGTTTCATTCGCGAATGCGAATGCGAATATCTGCCGTCGATATTCGCGAATGCGAATACGAATATTGACTTTTGTATTTGGCGCCATTGGTCTATGGCTTTATTTTGGCAGCTTAGTTGGCGCGCGAGTTACACGCACACATTTGTAATTATTTGCATCTACTTCCGAGCATTGTCGAGCCGATCCGAAGAAGGCCGATTGCTGTTTGATTTACGAGTGATGTTTATAGTTTAGTTAACAAAAAATCCTAACAGAATATAAGGTTTTGAAATAAATATAGAAGTCGATACTTATTTCTCTATTTAATTTACCTTTTTGTAATTGAAAATCTTAATTATTTTTAGGACGTTCATATTCGCAAAACATTCGCATAAAATTGCGAATGCGAATGCGAATGTCGAGAAATATGCGAATATTCGCGAATGCGTGCGTTACATCACTACTGTGTAATAAAAAGGAGAATGGAATATTAAGTCGGTGTGTAGTTCACTGTACAGTTTTGATGTGAACAAACGATGTAGCAGTTATAGTTACATAAAAGTACAAAGTTATCAAAACATGCAGCGACAAGAGTAAAAGCAAAACAAATATACAATCAGCAAAAGAGATAACCCATTCATCAAAACTGCGTCAAAAGATTAACACGAACTTTCGTATCACTAACTTGCCTATTATATGTGTATGATATTTACAAAGTCTTATAATAAAATATTTCTACTAGGTTATCTTTACTCTGATTCTTGAATATTGCTTACTGTAACGGCGGACGGTTTACATACTTTGCTGTAACTTTTTTTATACTACGTCAGGTGGCAGACAAGCATACGGCCCGCCTGATATGAAGCGGTTACCGTAGTCATATTAAAACTCGCAACATGAAATATCGCTAGCGCGCTGCCACCGCCGCTGCCAACTCAGCAACTTCATCCTTTCTGGTGACTTCACTCACTCGCAGGAACACAACAACACCAAGGGAATTGTTATTTCGCTAAGGTGTTAAATTTTTCAATACCTCTTATTAGACGTAAAAAGTGTGCATATTGAATACAAAATATTGTATAAATGAAACGTAAAATCTTGTAAAATATTCCTGAATGAATATTTTAATTTTAAATTTTGTATAATGAAAACTTAATTTAGTACAAGTGACAAAATGCCTACAAATTTCCATAAAGTGCCATCATCAGTCTCCAGTATCAACAATATCATGTTGTTATCAATTTTAAACAAAAGATATACCACGTTTACTTTCACAGAAATAAGATAGTAAAAGAAATTGTTTCTTACGCTGAGCCGTTAGATACGTTCCGAATAATTTATTACGAAAAGGATTTTAAAAACACATATCGCCCGAACCCCGGATAAAGCTGTTTTAAGAATATGTGGGAATTCCTGCAGGTGATCCAAAGTAATATATAACAATGATTCTGTTAAAGGTTAAATATAACGTACTAAAAAGTGGTTGACAGTAAATAAATATTTGTTTATACTAAGCGGCTGGGTTGGTATTCAAGCATAATGCCTGCTTGATGTCAAGTAATTATCGTAGTTTATAGATTTTGCAATATATTGAGTCTAATTCGACAATATATTGAATCTATTCGGTCGAATGGTTAGCAATGGCCACTTTGACTCCGTGGTCGCGGGTTCGATCCCCGCACAAGACAAATATTTGTGTGCATGAACATATCTGTTTGTCTTGGTCTGGGTATTTTCTATGTATTATATATATGTATTTACAAAAAAAATGTATTTAAGTATTATATCAGTTATCTAGTACCCATAGTACAAGCTTTGCTTAGTTTGGGACTAGATGGCCGTGTGTAATTTGTCCTGGAATATTTATTATATTAAAGCTGGTAGCTCAGTTGGAAGAAAGGTTTGTGATGGTGGCGAATTTTTGCATTTTATATTTTACTGTTGTAAAGTCGTAGTGTGGCGCCATCTACCTATTATGTATTACACAAAAAAAAAGTAATTGTTCGTGTTGGACTCCCACCGCTAACGCAGCACTACATCAGGTCTGGTGTTCTCACTTACTTGTTCAGTCTTACCGTTTGTTTCTATTTTGGGCAGTTGAAATCGAGTTATGGCCGCCATCGCTTACTTTGTTGTCTTTCCATGTCATTTGTGTTCCAATCGGATTTTTATGTTTCCTATGGCTTTCATTGCAGCATTTTTACACAACGAATCTGTTTTCCGGGCTACATGTTGTCACTTGAGTTTCATCGTCATTTTAATTGTGCCACTTTTCTGAGTTTTCTGAGGCTCTTATTTTTTTTCTTATTCTTGAGTTATGGCCATCAATCGTTTCTCGATTGCTCTTATAACCTTAGAGCTTTTGGAGTATAGCTTCTGTCGATATCTATGTTTCGGTTCCGATGATGAGAACCGGCAGTTCGCACTGATGAAAACTCCTACTTTTCAAGTTACTACTTATTTATAATTGGAAAAATCCTCTATTTATAGGTCTCTATTTCTCAGGTCTTTCCTAGGTAACCCGTAGAACTCGTGCCCTGATTTGTCTTAACTTACTTATTTATTTATTTTATCTTTGGTGCACACAAATACAGAGTGCATAAATACCTATATCTACATTTAAGTCCTTGAAAGAAAAATGAGAATTGGGCGGCGAAGAAAATAAATAATTATGTACGTAATATAAAAATAAGATAAAACATACATCTAAAACGTAAGAATATATTCTATAAAATATTATTATTGTTTGTACATACGTGGATATTACGACATAGGTAATTACCTTAGTATAGTCTATATAATTATATAGACTATACAATACATAGGTCAAACGCAACTAATATACTTGAGCTCATATTCATGACGGATTTGTCGTGGGCGTGGAAAATAATTTATTAAGTCGTGTCTTGAAGGAGTCGATAGCGGATAATAGTCGTAACTCTAGAGGTAGTGAATTCGATAATCGCGCAGCCTGGACCCCAAAAGAATCAAATAGAAAGTTGGTGCTGCACGTCTTTGATTGTATGTATCAGTCAAATTTACTCGTTCTATGAATGCTAAGGGTAGTAACCCTTAGCATGCATATAACTGTCTTCATTTATAATGTAATTTTAATTTTTATTATACGTACTTATTAGAGACTTCCTTAATAGCTATCCAACTACGACGAAAGGGTCAAACCACATAATACATAATCAAACATCCCGTCCATAAAAATTTCATTTTCTTTAAAATTAAAAAAAATACATTTGTAACGTAACATGTATACATAAACTATTTGTGAGAGACTAGTGCCTGCCTGATGTAGGTTCAGAGGAACATGTATGATGATGTATGAGGTCACCAGGATTTCAAATATTTGCCATTGAAGCTTAAAGATTTTTGCCATTGAGCCAAGACGACTTAGACACGTCATACACAGTAAAATAAAAACTCAGTTGCTGCAATATCTCGCATGTTAGCAATAACAGATATCATATCTAAAAGCTACCGGTTATTATTTACAGAGTTTCATCACAGCGCTCTATTCAAGTCCCATTGCCCCTGTATTGTGTTTGCCAAAGGCTCTACCGCCCATGTCGATTGGCAATCGGCGGCGGCATGCGAGCGCCGTCTGCGCGTATCAAAGCCGTTGATTATTTGCTAATCATGCTCCGACGATATCAGCTCGTAATGGGAATACTGCCAATATTAACTCTCGTGGCTATTTCATTTGTAGCGTCTATATTTTTTGAACTGCCTGTCGAGGTTTTCTCAAGAGACTACAGCACAGGGTTCTTTAAAAGAGGCGTGAGGAGGTTTTTACAGGGTCGGCAACGAGCGTGTGATGCCCCTTTGAGTTACAGGCATTCATAGGCTACGGTAACTGCTTTCCATCAGGCGGGCCGTATGCTTGTTTACCACTCTAATGGTATAAAGAAAACTTTTTATTAGAAAATTATATTATGTGGACTTCATTTACAGAATTAAAAAAAACATTTCTTATTTTTAACGAACATCAAAGAGATTATCAACAGTACATATTAATTCCATGGTTTTTATACGGTATAGAGCGTCGGTGTTTATAAACGGATTTTTTTAATTCTCTTTATGTTCGGAAGAGTGCGCTTCCGCCGTGTGTGAATTCTGGGAATATTCGATTATAAACAAAAAGTTGTGAAATAAAATGTTTTAAATGGAAAGTCAAACATTTACATTTTAAATATTGCGACATGGAGTGAGTTTTATTTTTATCCAAAAGATTTTTGTAGTAAATAGCGATGATGTCAAGGAGTACTTACACAGATATCGAAAGTAATTACCCAAGTACCTATTAATTAACACCCCGACATCGCCTTCAACTATTTAAGATCCAGGTTCGGCCGCACAAAGAATACTGTTCACAGCTCTGGGTCAATAGTGGAGTATTTGCATGCTCTATTTGGCCGAATACAACGAAGAGCACGTACCCTATACTTAACTGCTAGTGCGCCACTGTGTGCCAATCTTCCGGTTATATTACAGGATTGCGAGTCTCTCGTCCAGTAAACCAACCAGACGTGAGGACAGGACCTTTACCCGCTCCGCTTTTGCGCTCGGTAAATCAACCGAGCACGCAAGCGGAACGTTAGCAGGTCTTACTCCGCCACGAGCTACTCTTAAGTCGAGTAGCTCGTGGCGAACCGACGCTCAGCGATCCAAGCATTGGGGCCCTACCACCACTCCCCAATCTCCATGATGGATACCGGAGCTGTAGGCACGCTCACTTCTCAACGCACAAGTACGTATAGTGTTTTTGTACCCACACTGGGGCGCCAGTTAGCTGGCTATCTGATGTCGATGACAGGTACTGGAGCTGTATAAGGCACGCTCACTTCCCAACATCACTTCAAAGAAGGACGCCTACCCCAGGTCTACGGTAGGGTGACCGGGGTGACGGAAGCGATCGCGCGCCATCTTCCTTGCTCAGCAGGCAAGTACCCGAGCTGCGATGCCAGCTTGGGAAGCCGACACCGCTCAGCGAAGAGCAGTTCGAATCGTGGGTGACCCAATGATTTTTAATCGACTAGACTCGTGTTGTTTCTATAAGTATAGATGTTGCCTCTCTTTGCGTGCTATACAAATCATCACAGACAGTGTTCCAATGATCTGTTTGATTTAATAGTAGTCTCTAAGCACTATCATACACCTCGCCATAAATTAAAATTTCATCCGCATTATCTTAATAATTAGCAATTTACTTATTTACGTTTGATAAGATATTTTATATCACGAACGGTGAAATTATGTAGTCAACTTCCCTCTGAGGGCAGAGGTGTTTCAAAATATATATGATAATGGAGCATTCATAAAAAGATATATATATATATATATATATATATTCCTCAAATAGCTGGCAATGGATTGGCGACCCCTTGGCGTTGCTTTCTTTCTATAGGCGGTGGTGATGGCTTTCCATGAGGTGACCCACATGTTCATTAACCACCTCTTATAGAAAAAATACATAGTAAATACCCAGACCAAGAAAAATAGACATCATGCACACACATGTTTCTCATGTGCGGGGATCGAACACGCGACCTCGGAGCCAAAGTGACCATTTGACCACCGGGATCGCTTATCACAACTTTAATGCACATAATTTGTGAGTGTCAATTTAAAACGCTTTGTTTTGAAAATATTACAAACATTAAAGTTTAAGTGGCATTTTTTTTAATGGGAGCAATGCGACTGCTGTCTGTAATATGTGTGTGGTGTTAGTGGCTAACTATCATCGTCAGAGTCTACGCAAATCTCACATGTACGTAATGAACCATGCAGATTAGGAAACGAGGCTTTGGCGAAAGAGAAGTACTCCATCAACTGAAGACCGGTGTTGAATAACAACACTTTGATTTAGGCTCTAAAGTGGTGACCCCTCTTACACCCCATCAATTAAATGGGTCTTTATACATATAACTCGCCGCCTGAATGTTAATTTGTCCCGCAGATCCCCTTGATTATATTGCAGTATTTTAGAAAATATAAATAACTCTCGACATAAAACAAGTACAAGTGTGTACGTCCCGCGAGAATAGATCGTGACTACGAGTCGAGTAATTGCCTTCACAGCGTACCGGGATACCTGCGTCGGATTAATTAGCTCGCGACCTGAAAGTTTTAATCTTTATAATGTGTGGCGGTGGGCGGCATGATACACAACTATGTTTTTCAATCTGCCGGCAGTGCCGGCATGTAGTGGGGTACCGAATCGATTTTAGCTCGGTCGGTGGACGTTCCGCGGACACCGCATGTAATCGAATACGGCATGGAATTGATGACTACTCTGTGTTTGTAGAAATGGAATTGAATAGCTAAATTATTTGTGACCGCCGTTCTTTGCGGTTGGTTCGTCAGACTCGCTGAAACTAACTGAAATAAATAATGCAGTAGTTAATTTTGCGGTATTTGTAAACATGACTAGTTTTATTTGGTTTAAATCTATTTAGAGAAACGTAGATATATAAATGGATAATTTGATTCACACTACTTTGCGTGCTTACGCCTTCAATTAGTTCACGCAAACTGCTGTCGTTCGGTACCCACCCACTGCCGTAAGCTTCGATCAACAGTATAAAACTAGATAACGGGTCGGCGCAAAAAATACGTCACGGTGAATAAGAGCTCACTTGAATGAAATGTGAGCTCTTATTTTGTTTAGTTCGCTCGAAACACAGCCAATGTAAACACGTCACAATGCCGCAATGTGTATTCAAAAGTTGCAAAAATAATGCCCGAAAAAAATAAATTTTACGGTCGGAATGTCTTACTTTCGGTAAGTACATGTACAATAAGTTATATTTTATGCTTTAATCTAACAAATAATAACAAATTTTGTTAAAAATTACCGATTCAAATGTTTGGCCAACGTTGGTGCAAAATTTTGTCTAACAGAACAGTAGATGCAGCTCGCAAGGTAATAACGGTAAAAAGTACTTTATTTGTAGGAAATTAAGGTTAATTTCACACTAAATGTTGTTTAACTTATGTTCATTTTTAAGTGACAGGAGTAATTTATTGCTTTGCTCGTTTTTTGTAACGAATAAGTTTAAGATAATATTTTGAAGATTTGCTACTTTATTGCTAGGTGTCATGGTTGTAATTAGGTCGAACTTAGAACTGTTTTACAACTTTTGTCTCAACTCGTTAGTAGGTAAACAAATGCAGCTGTATAAGTATATATCCAAGCGGACAGCATTTAGCTTTGATTGTGTACGTGATCCGTTATCTAGTTGTATATTGTTGATCGAAGGCCGTAAGGATAGATGCATGCGACTGCCGTGGCTGCTTTGGTCGTCTCCTATCTATGTCCGGGATATATATATCTATTTCTATAGGTAATTTATCAGATTTCAAGCTTATCACTTTTTAACCGACGAAATAACGAATGAGGTTCTCAATTCGACGCGTATATATATATTTTTTTTACTTTCAAATTTTACTGACTTATGTTTACGTTACGTTTTAGCGTAGTTTCTTATAGTCTAGTTAAGACAAATATTATATGTATATAAAAACTTCTCAGAAAGACATGTAATCGTACAGCAGAAATTTTATTCAAACACAGAGCCTTTCTCCCTAATTAAACAGAGAACCTTCTTTTATCCTACATCATTGTATAGAAGGGCTTGCAATTTTTTTTTAATGTTTTAGTATTTATGTATGGAATAAAGAATAACATGCCATGTCATCATCGTTATCAGGCTGTATCTATCCATTGTTGATAGGCCTCTAATGCTTTCCACCTTATGCGATCCCCGCTTTCCGATTCCAGCTGCTTCCAGACGTTTTTTTCAGCGGTTCATGATGCCATATGTAAAGAATACATAATTTACACTAACTGTATTGGGGGTTTTAGTGGTTCATCAACATCTTTGAACCAATGCCAACCTCACCTACACGTGGTGCACCGTGATGACTTGCAAACGAGGCCCTGGCGAAAAGAGAGGTAGAGCATAGCGTGTTTTTTAAATGCCCGACTGGGGAAGTACCTCCATCTCACAGAATCATCATCATCATCAGGTCCATTTTAGTCTCCACTACAGGAGCACGACCCTCTCTCGTCCGTCCTAGACGGAAGGAGGATTTGGCCTACACTCCCCACGCTGGCCAAACGGGTTGGGGAGGCTTCATCGATGTTTGATAATGCGTATTTCCCTTAGTCGCTTTGTACGACATCCACGGGAAGAAACGGAGTGGTTCTATTCTAGTCTGCCGGAAACCACACGGCAAATCTCACAGAATACCGCAGCCAAATAAGAAATCCCTTGAGGGTTGTTGTGTTCCTGCGAGTGAGTGAGGTCACCATAAAGACAGAAAGAAGGGACTATAGGCTCGCAACGGTTCGGCGATCCCTTGTTGCTGATCTCCATGGACGGTGGTGATTGCTTTTCACCACGTGACCCACACGCTCGGTTGTTCCCCTCTTATATTAAAAAATATTCGAAGTAGGTTGGTCAGACAACATGAAAATCATGGCACAAAGGAGTGGTTTGAATGTTTGATCACAAAACACGGGGTATTCAGAAACGAGCTTTTACAGAAGTACTCACACGATCCGTTCCTCGCCATATATCGCGCCGAGTGCCCTCTGCGGTGCTGGCATAACTGCCGCCATTTATTTGCAGCACCTCTGATTACAGCACTACAAATAGGATACGGACGAACTAACATTTAGGTGCCACTGAATTATTAACGTTTGTTTAATGTAAAGTTTGCATATAAATTTCTACTATCTAGTAGGTAATATTATGCGCCTAACTCAATAGTTAGGTATAGTTAGGCATACACCTGCATGAATGTCGGTTATATCTTATATCCTTACATATACATTTAATAGACATAGATTGTATCTCCAGGCGTTCCTCGATTTCTCCCTCTCTAATCTATGTCTATACGTAATTTCATTCAAATCGGTTCATACGTTTTGTCATGAAATGGTAACAGAGCAGACACAATTTTCTATTTATATAATATTATAAACACGAAACTGTGACTGTCTGTATGGATATAGTAAGATTTAGTAAACGTGTAAGTTTCTGAAGATGGAATGGAATGACTCACTCGATCATAGTAACTCTCGACCATTCTGTGATTGAGGAGACCTGTTTCTACTTAGAATTCCAACCGTATTAATTAATTGAAAACAGCTAAACGATCTATGTTGTGTATTGCAATGGCAGCGAGTTGACCTTTCTGATTGCAGCGTGCAAATAGGTAGCAGCAGAGGTCGGTTGACTTAGCTCTTGATTCCCCGTGTTGCGAGCGAGGCCCTCTCGTGGTCGTTTGTTGTTTCAGAGCGCGCTGACGGGTGCAAGTACATACAAGTTAGAAAAATATTGCCTTGCTACCGACGAAATACTGGCTGAAGTTTTAATTTCCATATTTTGTTTTTGGCATTAAACGAGTCATTCGTTTGAATATGAACATAATCACAGATAATTACAGTTTGCTGAACTAACATACAAAAATGTATGTGTGCTATTGAAGATACCATTCTTTTAATATCTAATTGATAAGAGCACATATTAACTCTTAGTGCTCTCATTATACATATCTTTTATGGCATAGTAAAAGTTAATAGTTAAAGGTAAAAGCCTTCGCGATTGTAATGTGGGTAATTGTGTAAGAATCAGATGTTGAATATAGATATTATTAATCATTTCCTATTTAGGAGCGGGACGACATGTTGAATTCCTTGCACATTGCATCTGTGATAGTTATACTATTTTGATTTGGTAGCAACAAGGCAGAATTACCAAGCATTCAGATGATTTTGCAATAAATATTATTGGAATCGATGTGTTTGCAACAAACTCATTGTTTTAGGTTCCCAATAGTGTTAGATGTTTCAAATCCGTGGTGCATGGCAGTTGAGCTTCACTTGAGTAATCATCTCTTTTTTTTTGTCTTATTTGCCATATCTAGTTGTCTCTCACATCGCGAAGAGGGGAAGTCAAATTGCAAAAGTTTCCTACTCCTACTAATTTCTTATGATTATATTCGTTGGGCCAAGGCAGTCGTAGTTTTCTTCCGGGATTGCAGTGGACTTCATTGTTCATTGCCTTTTTGGTGGTTGCCGCTGTTAATCTTGGCTACACAGGAGACACAGTTATGGGAATGTGTGGTGGGCCCCGGTCCCGATAATCAATACCTATTTGGCGAAACTGTATGGAATCACTGACGTTCTTCAATATTTGGAAGTTCGTCCCATAGTATCTTCAATATTTGGAAATTCGTCCCATAGTTAATAAAAGTAGTTCATATTTATAGACCATAGACACTTTAACCTAGAATGTGACTGCTAATCAGAACATCATCATCTAATATATAAAATTCTCGTGTCTTAATGTTAGTTACCATACTCCGCCGAAATAGCTTGACCGATTTTTATGAAATTTTGTGTGCATATCAGGCAGGTCTGAGAATAGGTTATTATCATTTTTTTATGGCAAAACAACGTTTGCCGGGTTTAGGAATTTGGGGAAGCAGTATAGTCTAAAATATTTTATGAACTGAATTTTAATAAAAAAGTACTATGCTCTGAGCATTGATATTCAACGTTTATAAAATAAGTATAACAAAAATCACAGTGCCGGTACTTTTTAGAATCTTTTGACAATGCATTATTATTTACTTGACTCTGAATTTATCGTCACGAAATTCAATTTAGCCCACGACAGTCAAACGTCCGTTATCTATGCGCAGAAGGTCCTTTTATTTGATGGGCTCGCTGGGATACTGTTGTCTCTGACAGACAACGCTCAATTCGAAATTATGAGAAAAGTATGGATGAGATTATGATCAAAAATGTTAAAATTTTATACTTACCTTTTATGACCGATCAGTGCAGAATATTATTATGGTGATTACTTTTTTCTGTGTTTATAATATTTTAGTTAAAAATGGTTTCCTTACGGATATTTTCATGCCTTAATTTTTTTTTAATTGTATTTATTTAGTGTGCTTATTTTATAGTCGATATATGATAGTTTTGTTGGTATTTAAGCAATTTAGCTTTGTATACCTCTAATAAAAATCATAATGTGTATGTAAATGTGTCATATGGCACGATATAGTAAGGTTGAAGATGTTTGGAAGATTTTTTTCATGATAATAAGTTTTTATCGAAATATTTAAACCTTCGCGGTTGATTTTGCATAACTCTATAATTATGTAATAGCTGAGTGCTGCGCGCCTCTGTCGATCAAAAGCTGTTAATCATATAAATTGTATAAATAAAAATTGTAGAGAATGTCATTGCCTACAACTTTTATTACAAATACAAATGCCATTTAACGGATAGGCAAAGGGATATTAGCGAAAAACTGATTTTGGTAACTAATTCTGAACTTAATTGCACATCATTAGAATGTCAAACAAAGTTTAGTACAACTTTTCAACTTATTAAATAAATAAATATTAAAAAAAAATCATTTATTTCGGATTAGAACTTCATTATTAATTACTTTTCCTTCTGATTGATCGTAGTAGTAGAGATTCTATTGTTTAATTATTTGCAATATGATTTTAATGTAATATATAAAAGATAATTATGTAATGTCAAAAGGTTATCAGAGAATCTCATATGAAATGCAGTAAGTTTAAATGTAAAAACCAATTTAAATAATAAAATATCGAATGCAATCTCTATCCACGATTTAATTTACAGCGTACGCATCTCGCTAAAGCCAACGTGTTGAATATTCATCACATTTAGATAGTACAGGCCGATAGACCCACATCAGAAAAACATCAAAAATGCATCAAGCGGAAATATCCGTCTACATTGTAAGAGCAATATTGTGTCTCGCGATCCGTGCCCTATTGGCTTAGCTATGATCTACGTGCAGTACAGACGAATTTGAATAAATAATAATTTTCTCAAAAAATGTTTTATACGGAAATTATCATATTTACGTCTAAAAGCTAAATGTAACCCTCATTTCTTAATTCGATAGTCTGTTTTTTTGTTTTTATAATACGTCATCGGTTTTATAATACGAGGCAAATAAGGATACGGCCCATCTGATGTGAAGCGATTACCGTAGCCATATAAATGCTCGCAAGATTAAACATCGCTCGCCAACGCAGAAACCGTCAAGGGAATTGTTATTTAGCTCCGGTATTTTATGAGATGGAGGACCTTCCCCTGTCGAGCAGCTTATAAATATGCTGTGTCCTCTTTCCCCAGACCATCTTTCTCTAGTCGGCAGGGACTAGAAGACACTGTGTAATTTGTCCACGAATATTCATTTATTAGTCTACATTAAAAAATAAATATTCCTGGTATAATAGGTAGATATAATCTACCAATTGGCCGTGTGGTTTCCGGCAGACTAGAATAGATTCACTCCGTCTCTTCCCGTGGCTGTCGTACAAGGCGACTAAGGGAATTACATTATAAAACATCGATCGGCCTCCCCAGGAGACTAAAATAACATGATGATGATGATGATGATGATGATAATCTACCAAAGACAAATAGTCAGAGAGATATTACTCTTAGTAGCTTTAGAGTGTACTCATCTTATTATCACCTCACATCTGCGTGATTCACTCTGCCGATAGTGCGCCTCTGGCGAGAGAGAGCTGGGGCATAGGGCGAGTGGTGAAGTACCTCCTCCATCTCACAGAAATCCGAAACAAAATGACAATAGCTATAGGATTATTGTGTTTCAGTGTGTGAAGAGACATGAAGATGGTGCAATACTAACGGTGTAGCCAGTGCGCAAGCAATATCCCTTGTGTTTATGTTGTGATGGGTCGTATGCTTGTTTGACATAACAAAAAATATTTACATTTTGTGGTATAAGAGACCTTTATGGTTATGGATATTTAGTCAAAAAAACTTAATACTAACAATAATGGTGTAGAACCTTACAAAAATTTTGTATGTCGGAAATTAAAAACGTATTTCAAAATTTTAAGTGAGTGGATTGTTAAATAATGCTGTTAAATTGTGTAAAAAATGCGTGAAAATTAACTTTCTTTTTATACTAAATAAATATCAATTGCGCCCGCCACCTTCGCTGCCATCACAGTAACTTCCTCCTCTGCGGTGACCTCACTTACTCCCAGAAACACAACAACCCTCAAGGGAATTGTTATTTGGCTGCGGTATTCATGTACTTATACAGTCGGGCAGCTCTCAAAATACGCTATGCCCTACCTCTCTTTTCGCCACAGCCTCGTTTGCCTGTCAGCAGGGTGCACCTCGTGCAGGTGAGGTTGGCTTTGGTTCAAAGATGTTGATGAACCACTTACACCCCAACTACTGAACTGAGTCAAAATAAAAATAAACAAAGATTAGAAAAATATTTCATCAATCAACAAAATAAAAAAAAATCAAGTATTTATTTAACAAGTATAAAACAAAATGAGTTAATAGATAATTGATTCATGTGTATTTTGCGGAAGTCAAATTTACAGGGAATTTGATCTACACTACTTTCCGTGCTACCAAAAAAAATATTTGACGTCAATGGTTTATGTAATTTACAAGACATTGTGACTTAAACCAGTACTTTTACTTATACTGCAGTCTGCACTTAAAGACAAAAGTATCCCGACTAAAATGTCTATCGTAATAATGAACGTAACAAACATTAACGCGACTCATTTGCATGGTAATAACTAATAACTGTATGAAAAATAAAAATAATTTCACAAAATACATTAGTTTTGTGTATTCGTTAAGGGCTAACAAATTGGGCGAGGTCGGGCGCGACGGCGACGTGACGACGACCGCTCACTCGCAGTTAATGAGGGGTCACCGCAGATGCCCGCGCCCCCGGCTACTTGTTTGCAAGCATATTGTTTGAAACGTCGCATCACGACTACGCGTCTGCTTGCCACCACTGCCTGGCTTATAATATTTAATTGTTGTCATAATATTACTTGAGCTGTATTTAACAATATGTATATATGGTATGATAGTTTTTGGGACAGATTCACCACACATTCTTACCACTCTCCTGTGTAGCCAGGATTAACAGAGGCAACCACAAAAAGGCAATTAGCAGTGAATATGTGATATTATGCACCAACCCGTAGTTAAGCAGCGTGGTGGAGTATGCTCTAAATCCCTTCGATTGAGGGGAGACTCGTATCCCAGCAGTGGGATGATTATGGGGTGATACAGAATACCGATATGAAATTATGACAGTCTTTAAGCCAATTCAGTGGCCTTTGAGCTGCTTGAAAACAATGACCTACGTCAATCAAATGATGACATATGCTCTAAACTCCTTCGATTCCATAACGCTTGTTTAATGTTATGAAAATTGGATACTTTCATTTTACACCATATTTTTTTTTTTTTTATCTTTCTATAGGTTGAACTAATACCTATATCAGAAATAATCAATGAATTAGTTAGACACAGTTTTCAACGAGTTAACCATTAGATACTCATAGAACTATGACTAGATATAATCTTAACATAAAAAAAAATCTTGGTGCTCCGTAAGGAACTGATGAAATCGAAACGAGATGGTCGCCCGTGCAATATCACTCATTTACAGTGACGGACGGTATATGCTGGGTCAAAAAATATAAGTATGTAGTAGGTGAAGGTGGAGAGAAAGAAAAATAACATTGGGAAATAAACAGAGATTTTACTGTGCAGCCCTGACAACCTAGGTAGCTCACTAAAATGTTCAAACTGGTGGTGGTGTCGTGTGGCGGGTGGCCGCATTCCTAACAAAATGGTTAAATGCGGCGAGTGGCTGCCCCATGCATAAACAGGCGCTGCAAGAGGGGACTGATCTGCCGTGGCTGTCATGGTTGCAAAGTAAACAATAGAAGGATTTAGATAGAAGTAGTATTAGCCAATAGTATGATTATTAGCATAATAGCGACGTGCAAATAATAAATTGTTAGAAAATTGTGACATATAACATGTTAAGAAAAGGTACGGACTCCGGGGTCTGTAGATTGTAATTATTATTAATACAAAAAAATTGGTTGAATATTAGTTCAACCTATTTTGTTGTATTAATAATAATTCATTGATTATTTCTGAATATTAGTATTAATAATAATCAGAAATAATCAACAAATTAGTCAGACACAGTTTTCCACAAGTTAACCATTAGTTACTCATAAAGCTATTTTATTATCTTTACAAAACACAAAATATACATTGTACAGTGCTTAGTTCCTTAAAATTCAATTTGTTATAATACCGTTTTGTTTATTAAATATACTTCACTAGTTTATATTATTTGACGCCAGCATAATGAAACACATGCTGTGCTGAATTCGTTTTCATATTATCTGTTTTGAATAAATATTCTTGCTTTACTTCCAATATTGTTTCGCTGTAGGATCCACAATATCGTCTGGTGTGGTCCGCCGGGCCGCGCTATTCAAAATATTCGCAGCGAGCACGTGTGCATGCTTCAATGATTATTACTTCTTAGGGAGAGTTTACAAGAGTTATCTTAATATTTGTTTACACATTTCTGTATTATGATTTGTTTACACATTTCTGTGTAATTATCTGGAGCTTATATAATAGCCTATAAAATGCAATTTTATGCTATTTTGAATAACTTGCTTGCCGCTTTTCTTAGATTTTTCTTATTATTATACTCAGGTCTCGTTAACGCGGCAGTCATTATCACTCTTTTATTTTCTTTTAGTGTAAAATAAAAATGTACAAAGCAAGTGTGTTTCGTAAATAAAACGGCTATATACAACTGACAGTAACTCAAATCCCCACCATCACCCGTAATACGGAACGGAATTACATAAAGTGCACGCACAGCTCAAACTACTGATCGGAGCGGGTTGAAATTTGACATAGGTACAGATAGATATTATGACTCATGACGTAGGCATCCGCTAAGAAAGTATTTTATGTATTTCCCACGGGATAACGGGATACGGGCGTGCCATGTATTTAATATAATTATTGCAGGTACATATTGAACAGAAAACTAGTAATATAACCTAAAAGAATAAAATTAAAGCATTCAAATAAAATTTTATTAAATGTAAATAATAACATACAATACTATAATATAGTTAGTCGTAGTAAAGTATTTTTCATTTTTTTGTTTTCAGCCTTAAATTCTAATTTAAGTTGATACTGTTGATTGTTGGCACTTGGTGGAACATTATTATCATAATGTTATAATGAAGCACTTGTACTGTTCCACGTAATTATATTTAATACTAGCTGATGCCCGCGACTTCGTTCGCGTGGACTTTATGATTGTAGAACTAATGTAGATACATAAGAAAGTACTTGTTATACGTTAAAAGTCAATAAGTTATTATTATTTTTTATTTAACATTGTAACCATAGTTTTAAAAAAAATATAAAATAAATTAAGGGAGTCTTTGTTGGTTTGTATTATCTTTATTGCTCAGATTACAACGAATGAGTACATGTAAAATAAAGGGATACAAAGGCGGACATTCTGGAAGAGATCCCACATGGGGATCTCTTCCAGTCAACCTTAAGTCTTTCCTTCGGGAGCTAATATGAAATGACCTGAAGCATTACTAACTCTCGAGAGAGCCACGTAAAGTTGGCCATGCGAAAAACAACCAGTCCTAAGCTTGACCAGCTAATTTTAGTGATTTCTTTATTATCATAGCCAAGCAACTGGTCACAGAGAACTGTGTACGTTTAAAATTAAAATGTATTTTTTTTGGAGAAGAGTGGTATACGCGGAATAAATACAGTTTCACCGGCACCACTCCCAGTGAGAATCTCAGCTTCAATTATATTTCGCTGCCAGACATTGACTTTACTTCACGAAGGAGATCTTCCCCAAATTTTAATAATATTCTTGAAAACTGTTGGGCACGTAAAGTTCTATATACAGCTTCTAGTGCCTTACTGTTGGCCATTTCGCATTCTTCTGAAAAGATTAGAGAGCAATCCTGAAACACCTTCGCTTTGTCACAGTTTCGTGTCACAGAGCATGTCCGTGTTTCAGTTCTGTTTAAATTGAGTAGGATATTGAAGATTGTATTTGCGTCTTTCCGCCTAGAAGTAATATGAGCATCTATGAAAAACAGTTTCCACTCGTTGCTTATAACACTTTCTACATAGCGTCCCGCAAATGCACGTATTCTTTCTAGTTTGTGCGAATATATACCAATCGTTCCATTTCAATTTTTGCGTACACGTCTTTAATAAACTGACTAAATATACCACGTTACCTTTGTAAATAAAATAAAACGATTGCGTCTAACTTGTAGCAGGTAAGAATAAAAGTAGCACCTCGCGGTTTTTTTTTACAATACATTCAATATTTTGTTAATGTATTTATTGTTATTTTAAGTAACATCTTTAGTTCTATTTGCTATTATAGCGTGTTATTTTTACTTTCTCTAAACTATAATTTATTGTAAACACATGTTGTTTATGCAAATAAATTTAACTTTGTTCTGCATCAGGTGTTCCAAGTCTTGGATTTTTATACCTCAACAAAAAATGCTCATCAGACTGAACAACTTTTGCTAAGGCGTCATTTGTATATTTCTTATAGTTTACCTGAACCATTATGGTTTTGCATCAGGTGTTCCAAATCTTGGATTTTTATACCTCAACAGAAAATGCTCATCAGGTTGAATAACTTTTGCTAAGGCATCATTTTTATATTTCTTATGATTTACCTGAACCATTATGGTCTGCATCAGGTGTTCCAAATCTTGGATTTTTATACCTCAACAAAAAATGCTCATCAGATTGAACAACTTTTGCTAAGGCGTCATTTTTATATTTCTTATAGTTTACCTGAACCATTATGGTTCTGCATCAGGTGTTCCAAATCTTGGATTTTTATACCTCAATAGAAAATACTCATCAGGATGAATAACTTTTGCTAAGGCGTCATTTTTATATTTCTTATAGTTTACCTGAACCATTATGGTTCTGCATCAGGTGTTCCAAATCTTGGATTTTTATACCTCAACAGAAAATGCTCATCAGGTTGAATAACTTTTGCTAAGGCGTCATTTTTATATTTCTTATAGTTTATCTGAACCTTTATGGTTCTGCATCAGGTGTTCCACTTTCCAAAATCAATTATACCCTATATGTTGCCCAGGCTTAACAGCTATATAACAAAAAAAGTTTCATTCGAATCCGTCCAGTACTTCCAGAGATTAGCGTGTACAAACAGACATACAGACAAACAGACAGACATTTTTTTTTTAAATTCTTACTCTATTACTATATCTTCATCGCCTCCAATTGTTTTTTTGTAAATATATTCAATGTACAGACAGATTATTTTTACTGTTTTATTATATGTATAGATTACCGACCGGTTTTGTTTTTAAAAACACAATTTACCTTGATAATGCCTTAGCGGCGAAACCGGTCGGTAATATTAAATATAATAACGTGGAATAGTACAAGTGCTTTATTATAACATTATTCTAATTTAAGGTTAAAAAAAGTAAGTGAGCACACTCCCTTGCCACCTTCGAGTAATTTATCTGTTTCGAACAGATATTTGTAAATCTTGCACACAATGCGGCGAGAGGGTTGATAAACTAATATTAACAAGCACGTATCACAAACCGCAAGATCATGAAAACGTAACCCGATCCCTCTCTTGGTTTGGATAACTTCCATGTTTGGCCTTTATACATTATTTATTACATTAGGTTATACCTTGTTTACTTTGGCCGCCTTTTGCTAAACTATCCGCCCTCGTATGGCTATAATGGACAAATTAATTTATATTTAATGTTTGCTTATTGACCTGCGTGTACAAGACGTATTCGACTAAATATATAGAACTCTCAACGTGATAACTTTCAAGTCATGTCATCATCATCAGGTCATTTTAGTCTCCACTACAGGAGCACGACCCTCCCTTGTCCATCCCAGACAGAAGGAGGATTTGGCATACATTCCCCACGCTGGCCAGACGGGTTGGGGAAGCCTGATCGATGTTTTATAATGTATTTGCCTTAGTCGCCTTGTACGACATCCACGGGAAGAGACGGAGTGATTCTATTCTAGTCTGCCGGAAACCACACGGCCAAGTCAATTTGAAGAATTAAAAATGGCGGCGACAACCAAACGAACGTGCCAAATTTCAGGTCAATCAAACACTGGGTTGTGGATCAACATTAGCTTGTAAGATTTAATTACATACATAATGAAAGCTTGAAATAAAATTGGATAACCTAAAAAAATCCCCGTGGCATTATACTGAACTGGCAGCATTTCCTCAATATATTGCGATACTCATAAACCTGGAGCCCTACCGCCGGAGCAGAAGCCGAAGACCATTGAATATTTTGATTCGAAAAATAGGTCTTACGTTTTAGTTATTGACAAACATCAGTAGAGCTCCAGGGTTTCCACCAGCTAAGCTAAACACAAGTAACATAAATCTAAGCTGAAGTTTGAATTTCTCAATCAAAAGATACAATGGTAATCGGCTTCGGCGGTAGGGCCCCAGTATCAGCGCAGTAGAAATCACATGAAACCAGGGTCTCTATTTTGAAAGGAACAAAATTGTATTCTGAGACGAGACCGCGTTATTTATAAATTTTTCATAATAGTCACTAATTGTAGAATTTCATTTATCTATAGTACTTACATATAAGAAATATGGGTTGCGATTTTACTATACAAATGTATGTTTCTTTAAACTTAAAGACAATTTTTGAAGGATAAGGGGTCGCAAAGATCACTGGTTAAAGTTATATTTTTAAATTCTTTTTATTCCCGAAGGAATACCTCTATCTAACAAACCTCTGGGCTTCCGACGGTATGAAAGTTATATGCACCTTCCTCGACCAACCTTTGCTGCGGACGGACGTGTTGTTAGTTGTTCGGAAGTTGAAATAATTTCCTTGAATATTTTAAGATTCAATACTGACGGTAAATGTTGAAGGGTATGGTTTGTAAACTTTGGAAGGTAGTATCAAAGAAAGATCTTCGTTGATAAAAATGCTACAAAACATATAACACATACTGACAATCCAAAATTATGTGGTATTATAATATCTCAAAAGTTTAATCCGTGTACGCATGAACGAAGAAATTTGTTGCGTTTCATAATATGCGACAACTTTATTTTGTTTGCATAATTATGCGTACTGCTAACTGTTTTCGTTAAAAATGTACGTCAGAGATTAAATTTAGTATTTCTTTGATATCTGATAAACGTTACGTAACACGTATGGATGTCGTACAAATTTACGTCCATACGTTCGTTCCAAATATTCGTGTTCATGATGCTCATGTTCGTTCGTGCTTACATGGATTCAGAGTCAGACAATCGATGACGCGGATACGGCAGATACGGGCCCAAATCGCACATAATTCTTGTAGACTTTAAAACACATGCAAGAGAAATTTTGGTCACTGAGTTACGAAAATATGTCAAGATTAGTAACAGATCACAGTTGAACAACTAGCACATAAACTATACCTTAACAACCGTATGCAGATTTGAGGCGTCTACAAAAATAATATAAAAATTCGTTCTACTAAGCTACACGGCACATGCTCAGAATCTGGGGAGAGAAACTTTTTGCTTCGTGGTCGTCATATGGGGGATTTTTGTCAAGAAACAGTTATTATATTTAGATTAACCGCGAAGTTAGAATAAACGAGGAGGTAAGCTAGTGTTGTGGCTCAATAGTAGAGTGTTTTTTATGGTTTTTAGAATGCTCATTAATGTAAGTTATTGTTGTTATGCGATAAAGAATATTTAATGCAGTTTATTTATTCACATAAACTTAAGCTATAAACAATACATACAATTCAACTATAAAACTAAAGTTTTAATTAAATAATACTAAATTAAAACTAACATAAAACTAAAATAAATGTAAAAAGTTTGGCCCATGTGGCATCGTTCTCAAGATGCTAGCAGCTTTATCTCGCTGGATGGCTAAACTGATCCTTTAGGCAAGGAATGTGCCAGATCTTGGGTCACCAGTTACATCGACCAATCTTTTTCCTAATTTTCTTATAATGTTTTTTTGTGCTGGGACCACATGGACCAAGCGTTTCGACCCCGAATGGAACAAACAAACAACAGAATATTTCATTATTTATATTAGGCTGCGATATATGCTTGCCATCGGCGGATCGTATGCTTGTTTGCCGTCCTAGTGGTATAAATAATTACAGCAAATTAATAACAAAAATACATAAACCAATTTATGGAGTTTTAGCAAATTTCGATGCTTTATCCGCGGTCATGGTTACTCATTTGCTTTGCTGGTAATTTTAGTTTAAAATGGCCTAATTTCTACGTACCTAGGTCATTTATGTTTACTGAATAATCCGTTGATGGAGTTTTGTTAATAACGGATTCACAAATTAATAAGTAATTACATCATAAATCAAACCTCGTTTTGCATACAAAATGAGCTTGGTGAATTTATGTATTATGATTTATGGGTATAGTTGTTACAGGGTATCTACTGACTTCAGTCAAAGTCAAAGTCAAAATTCTTTATTCTGTGGGCCCTCGCGGGCACTTAGACACGTCTTTTACAATTAGGTATATTTTTTTTATCTACCAGCATTTCGGAATGACCATTGACGAGAAGAAATGCCGAAAGAAACTCTGTCAATATAGGTCTTTTTTTTAAGTAGCCATACAATATTATCATTATACATAATACAATATTATCATAATACAGTCAGCAGATAAAGTTTCCATCACATCCATTGGTACTAGATTAAATTAATAAATCTTAAATTAAATCGTGCATCACGCGCAATGCTATAAAATGAGACGTGTTTTAATTTGTGTAATAATGTACAATTTATTTTAAGTTCTATCTGTTGCTCTATTTTAATTGATGATCAATTTACATTAATGTGCTTTTTTATGATTGTTTAGAATAAATAAAGCAAATACCTATAAGCTTGTGCCTTGGAAGGACTGTCTTTAATTAGTAGTTTTGGTTTTGGGTGTAAGTCGCTCACCACGAACTTTAGAGCCAAAGCCAACCTTGCATGCACATGGAGCACCCTGCCGACTACCGAAAGAGGTAGGGTACAGGGAACTTGTAAGCTGCCCGACTGGGGAAGTACCTCCATCTCACAGATTACCACAGCCAAATAACAATTCCCTTGAGGGTTGTTGTGTTCCTGCGAGTGACTGAGGTCACCAGAAAGGACGGAGTTCCTGCGTTGGTAGCGGGGGTGGCAGCGCGCGAGCGATATCTCATGTTACGAATGTTAATATGCCTACGGTAACCGCTTCACATCAAACGGGCCGTATGCTTGTCTGCCACCCGACGTAGTATAAAGATAAAACTAGTAAATGTTATTTCAAATTAAACACAAAGCGTTAGGGAAATACTGACATTTTTCATAAATTATTTAACAAGTGTAAGAATAGCAGTGTGACGATGAAGGAGAAATTACTAACGTTACTGTGTAACGTTAGTAATTTCTCCTTATCCTTAAGTGTGGTAACATTTTAATAGTGATTTCAAAATATAATATATTCCGAGGGAGCTAGTGAAGTTAATGAATGGCAAGGAAAATATGTATTACAATGACCAATATGTTTTACTTTGACCTGTCAGATTTAAAAGTCTCAATATTACTTTTTTGGGGGTAAGTGGATCATCAACAACTTTGAACCAAAGGCAAGTACACCTGCACGTGATGCACCCTGCTGACTGACCAACAAGGCTCTGGCGAAGCGAGTGAGTGAGGTACCAGTACCACCAGGAAGAAAGAAAGGAAGAAGTTAGGCTGGCTACGGATCTGCGACCCCTTGGTGTTGCTGATCTCCATGGGCGGTGGTGATTGCTATCCACCATTTGATAACTTCGCATCTTCGGTACTTTAAAAGATATCTCTGTCGTTGGGACAGGAAGCATGCTTCCCCGCCCGACCACAACTATAGCGCAATTACTCTGCAATTAATAAGGCACGATTTTGGTGTCACTAATAGCATAGAGTAATAGACACAATTAAAATAATAAATTTATGCCTTAATGAAAACTTCGTTACATGCCGTGGTCGGGCGAAGAATCACACTTATTACGTGGTGATGAAATGATAGAAATACTTAGTTTTGATATCTTTTTATCAAGAAGTAGTTCCGAAGAATTAGGCAGAGACTGAAAAACATTGTTTACGCTGAGTATTTCATACAATGATGATGATGAAGCCCATACTTGTATAGCACAATATAAAAATCAATAATGAAACCGAATTTCAAGCCTCTAATGCATTTTAACAAAGCACTAATGACAAACTGGGGATCAATATAAGTTTATATTGTTTTGTGTGCAATAAAGTTTCAGAAAATAAGTAATGCAATGAAATAACAGACTTTGTATTGTGACATCTACGTTGATAATCTTAATATATAAAAATTTCGTGACACGTTGTTTGTCCGCGATGGAATCCTAAACTACTGGACCGATTTTAATAAAATTTTGCACAGTATGTGCAGTTTCATCCAACTTGGGAGATAGGATAGTTTCACTCACTCATTGGAAAAAAGTACGTAAAAATATTTAAAGGCGATACCAAGTTCGCCGGGCCAGCTAGTTTATATCTATTTTGATACAAAGCTATTTCTTACTAACAATCCTCTTTAATCCTAGATACTTGTATTGTTGTTTATGAATGCACTTAATAGTCCTACAGTCCCATTAGGGAGCCGTATAGATTAATTTTAATCTATAAGTACTTAGCAAACCACTCGTAAATCTAGGAACGCGGAACTTTCCGCGATAAATCAAATAATGTTGTGCATTTTGATAGTGTAATAGACCAAGGCAAACAAACTGGAGGGTCGTATAAAGCGATTAAAGTAACATTTCCAAGAACATTGTCGGCATTCCAGAGAATTATAACAGTGTTATTGGTCACTGGCGGACTATTACGTGTAGTTTGATGTATTGTATGTTGTAACTTATAACAGATAAGTTTTTTTTATTAAAAAAGTATGTGTAATATCTATTTATTTATTTAAACTTTATTTACCACTATTTAAGGGTACATAGACGGTCATAATGCTAATAGCATTCTCTACCAGCAACCTTAGGGAAGAGCAGATATACAGAAATACGGCATACAAAAATAAATTAAAAACAATATTACATAAACAGAAAAGACACATACATACACATTACATAAATAACAAAATATATAATACATATAAAATTATATATAAACTTACATATACATATGAATAGGAGCATGATTCATAGTTTTGGCAAATTGTCCAAGAACTTTCTTTTTGAAATTAAATTTATTCGCGATTCTTCTGATGCTGTCGGGTAGCACATTCCAGAGTCGACATGTAAAAACCTAATCCCTACACAGGCAATGGTGGACGTTGTTTGACTTCCGTGATTGATTAGACTGATACGACCAACGCCATTAAGTTCGTCAAAAAATTTTATAACTGTATTTATTCATGATTTCAGCAAAAGATATTTAAAACTTTTGCTCAAATCATACATAATCACAGTTATATAAATGTCTACAAGTGGGGTAGGAGAAACGGGTACACACGCAGGTTCACAGATACGGCTGGCGCTGTGTTTTTATTGTAAAACAAAGCACAAACTAAGGCACTGAACAAAGTAGCATTAAATTTACGGTAGAGTGAGCGTAGCGCAAAACTCGTAAAAGTGCCTCATATGTCAATACCTTTTGAAATACGGTAATGGAAATGCGAAATAAAACAGAAAGCAAAGTATGATTAGTGAGTGCCATATGTCCCATTGTCAGACTTTACTGCCGCTCGCCTCGGCAATATCCATTTCAATATATTCGAATAAATATTATGCACTTAGTTTTGTGTAAAAAAATATCTATTTCAAATTTAATTGTTCGAGTAGTCTGGTATTTTTCACAGATTAAAAATGCATATTTTTTCAATATCTCTTTTCGATTTAAAAAAATATTTAAAGAATATAAAATCGATTAGAAATGATCATGATTGTATTGCAAGACATATCTAAGTGTACTCAGGATACAAAGGGAAAATGAAACATTTTATGGATATGCAAATGTAGTAAAAAAATAAAGTTCTAATAAAAAATATTATTTTTATAAACAATTCTTGCTATTGTATGAAATGGTTTCTGTAATTTGCGTGAAGAAGAAGCTTATACTTTATAAAACGGTTAAGTAATTCAGATTCTTGAAAAGTTTATCCAATTAAACATTTTAATAATACCAACAGTTTGTTTTAAATCTTTTCTATGAATATGCATTATAGCATGGTCCGAGATTTATTTTAATTCTTTTGCTCAGGGCTGCCTACACGTTGAATGTTTTCTTCAATAAAATTAAATAGGGTACCTACCTGCTTTAGACACATATATATGGCATAAAAATACCAAGCAAGTCCGAGTAATTCTTTCCAACAACTATAATATTGTATGTTTTATCAATTTCTAAATAAAACTTGGGGGGCTTAATCGTGTAACACAGTTAGTTAACACGTTCTGTATTAACCTCCAACGGGTAAGTTTAATATTGCTAGTTCTCCGCGACTTTACGTAAACTTTCATCCCTTATTTTAACCGTTTACGAAATAAATTGGATAAAAAAAATATAACCTATCTCTTATGTTGGACTAAATTATACACAATGTGCCAAATTATACCAAAAAAATCATAAACTAAGATCAAGTCCAAATTTCAAATCTAAATACAAAATTCAAAATTAAATCAAAAATCTAAATGCAAAATCCATACGAAATCCGAAATTGTAGTGTCTGCATCATATTTATATATGTACAAGCTAGAGGGTAGATGTATCTATTGTATTATCAGGCAGTCCGAAATAAATGGTAAACTAGTAAACACGTCTATTTATTAATTCCCGGTCTATACTTAACAGTGGCGACGAGGATATTAAATTCGCACCAAAATAGAGGAAATACAGTGAGTGAATAAAATAAAATATAACAATGTCGATCGGCCGTTTGAGTGAATTTGATGTGAAAACGGGGCAGTGGTCGTTATATATAGACAGATTAGAAATGTATTTTAAGGCTAATAAAGTGTCGGATGATTTAAAATTACCAACTTTAATAGCTTCGATGGGGGATGAAGCCTATGAGCTACTGATAAACCTGTCAAGTCCTAAGAAGCCATCCGACTTGAAATTTGGAGAAGTAGACAGCATCATGCGTCAGCACTTGCAACCGACGCCATCTTCACTAGCCGAGCGTTACAGATTTAGACAAAAAAGGCAGGTAGTGGAAGAGGACGTGGCCACCTATGTAGCGGAATTGAAAAGACTGGCTCGGAACTGTAAATTCGCATCGAATCTTAATGAAAATCTGCGCGACCAGTTTATATGTGGACTCAAAAGCGATATCATAAGGCAACGGTTGTTTACGGAAGATGACTCAGTAACGTTAATGCAAGCGATCAAGTTAGCGTGTTCGTTAGAAGCGGCAGAAAGAGATGCGGCAGTGGTGGAAGGGAGTACTTCCACAAGCATGTTGGAATCCAATAAAACCAGTGAGATCCATGCACTGGCGTCCTGGACGGGAGACGGCCGCGGCGGGCGCGGTAAGCAGCGCGGTCGATGGACCGGCGGAGCGGGCTCGGTGGCGGCAGCGAGCGGGACGAGACGCGGAGCGACCGTTCACCGATCACAGGCTACGTCTCGGCAAGCAAACTGTGCAGCTTGTGGGGCCACTACTCATGCTCACGATAACTGTCGTTTTCGGGGATTTACGTGCAGCAGATGTCAGTGTAAGGGCCACTTACGTCGAGTGTGCCCGGAATTCAATAGTCTACCAAGGCGGGAGTCAGCCTATACTAGAGGAAGGCAGAAAGAGGGCGTATACTTCGGAGACACCGTTCGCGAGGAAAGCGAGGAGGGTGCAGAAGACATCGAGGAGAGTTTGAACCTTATGGGACTTAATAGTTATAAATCAGTAAGTTTACCCATTTGTATTGAAGGCAAAGTGATTGATATGGAAGTAGATACCGGAACTGCTATCTCATGCATTTCTAAAAATACTTATGACTTATATTTTTCTCGCTTAGGAATAATGAGTGATGATACGATTTTAAAATTTTACGACGGTACCAACATAAAACCATTAGGTATTATTAGACCACAGGTTCAATATCTCGGTCAATCGAAGAAGTTAGAATTATTTGTTATAAAAAATGGTACTACGTCATTGATAGGTAGGCAATGGTTGGCGGAGCTACAGGTCGTTGTACCTAAATTTACAAATGATAAATGTAAAATAACTAATTTTAATTGTTTACATGCTAATGAAGAAATTCGAAAAATAATTCACAGGTATAAGGAGCTATTCAACGGCGAGCTGGGACGGTATAAGGGCGGCAAGGCGACGCTGCGAGTGCGGGCGGGCGCTAGCCCTGTGTTTCACCGTGCGCGACCGGTACCTTACGCGCTGCGCGAGCGCATAGACATCGAACTGGATGCCATGCTGCGCACCGGCGTCATCGAGCCCGTCGACTGCTCCGACTGGGCGTCTCCACTCGTGCCTGTCACAAAGGCGGACGGTACGTTACGGATTTGTGCGGATTATAAGTCGACTCTAAATCCCGCCTTGTTGATCGATCGTTATCCCCTACCTAGAATTGAAGACGTGCTAGTAGGACTAAACGGATCACAGTTCTTTAGTAAAATAGACTTGTCTCAGGCTTATAATCAAGTCGAGTTAGATGATTCTAAGAAGTACACAGTTATTAATACACATCGGGGCTTATTCAGATATAATAGGTTACCCTACGGATTATCTTCTAGTGTAGGCATTTTCCAAAGGTTAATGACAGGATTACTGCAAAATATTCCTAATGTGCAAGTATTTTTAGATGATGTCATAATAGGAGGAAAAACGAAAGACGAACATTTACAAGCACTGGAGTTAGTCTTCCAGAGATTGTGGGGAAATGGGTTAAAATTAAGGAAAGAAAAATGTGTGTTTCTTGTAAATGAAGTTAAATATTTAGGGTATGTAGTGTCGAAGGACGGTATTAAGGCAGACAAGTCTAAAATACGAGCTATTAATAAAATTCAGATACCAGGGAATGTTAGTGAGCTCCGTTCATTTATAGGGATGGTAAATTTTTTTTCAAAATTTATTAGGAATTTTAGTTCACTGTTAGCACCGCTAAATAATTTATTGCGCAAAGGGGTGGATTGGAACTGGGATGAACGGTGTAATCAGGCCTTTACTAATATAAAATTAGCATTAATGGGAACCGATTTATTAAGGCATTATGATCCAAATAAAATATTAATAGTCACTTGTGATGCGAGTGGGAAGGGAGTAGGGGGGGTGCTGGCACAGCCGGGTCCGGAGGGCGAGCGACCAGTGGCTTATGCGTCGCGTTCTCTCACCGCCGCAGAAAAAAATTATTCTCAAATCCATCGCGAAGCTCTGGCTATAATATTTTGTATGCGGAAATTTCATCAATATATTTACGGGAGAAAGTTCATTTTACGTACTGACCATAAACCCTTAATTTCGATTTTAGGACCACATAAAGATATACCTACTATGACTGCTAGTAGAATGCAACGATGGGCCATCATATTATCCGCATACAATTACGATATAGAGTACATTCGGACACACGAAAACTGCGCTGACGGTTTATCGCGATTGCCGGAGAATCAGAGCGTACAAAATACGACAGAAGAAGCTATTCCCGAACAAACATATTTACATTTTGTACAAGATAGTTTATTATTAGAGTATAGCGAAATTAAAAAACAAACCGAGAAAGATCCGATTTTGTGTAGAGTACTAAATTTTATACGGGATGGTTGGCCAGATAGATGTGAAATCGTTAACTTGCAACCGTATTACAATCGACGAGCTGAATTGTACGAAGAACTAGGTTGCGTAATGTGGGGACATAGGTTGGTGGTTCCCGAGAATTGCCGGGAAAAGGTGTTAAAGATTATACACGAGCCGCACATGGGTATAGTGAAATCAAAAGCTCTGGCACGCAGCTATGTGTGGTGGGCCGGTGTTGACGAGGCGATCGAACGGGTAGGCCGCACGTGCACTATTTGCGCATCTCAAGCAGATGCTCCGGCTAAGGCGGCACCCCGGCCTTGGCCTTGGCCCGTTAAACCATGGTCCCGGATTCACTTAGACTTTATGGGACCTATAGCTGGTAAAACGTATCTAGTAGCTATCGATGCAACTTCAAAGTGGATCGAAGCGTTTCAGGTTCCTAGTACGGCCGCAAACCATACGATCGCTAGACTAAGTGAACTATGGAGCAGGTGGGGCATTCCTAGGCAGGTAGTTACGGATAACGGACCCCCATTTACTAGCAGTGAGTTCTCTAAATTTATCCAGGGCGATGCTATTCAACATATATTTACAGCCCCATATCACCCATCTTCTAATGGAGCCGCCGAAAACGCGGTTAAAACATTAAAGAGGGTTATTAAGAAAGCATATTTTGAAAATAAAAATGTAGAAAAAGCTTTGAACACATTCTTATTATATTATAGAAATACTGAACATTGTACTACGGGAGTGAGTCCATCCGTTTTGCTATTAGGTAGACGTTTACGTACGAAGTTAGACGCTTTGAGACCGGATAGAGAAAATAAAATACACCGGGCTCAACAGCGACAAGTCCAATATGCAGGAGGAGCGGATAGAAAGGTAAACGTGGGAGATGACGTTTGGTACCGACTATATCTGAAGGGGGAGAAGTGGTTACCCGGTACAATTGTAAATTCAGCCGGGCCAAGCGATTTTAAGGTCTCGGATAGTAATGGCAAAGAAGTTCATAGGCATGTCGATCAGTTAAGGCGACGGACGAGGAGTTCACTTGTATTTCCCACTAGTTCAGTGCTATCACAAGAGTCGATAGTTAGTAAGGTAACGCCTCCAGAGGTCCGGCCGGAGCAGTCGGAGGTCCCGGCATCACCGCCTTCGCGCGTACAAAGAAAATCGTCTATAGTAGAGACCGATACAAGTATAGACGAAGTCGCCGAGGAGTTTACGACACCACCACCTCCATCGCCAGCGCCTATTATACCGTTCCAGCCCCGGCTCGTAAGGAAGTGCAGATTAGAAAAAAAATTAGATAATAAGTCTAAATAATTTCTAAATAGGAAACTATTATATACCTACAAATTAAGAATTGCATTATTTAAGTTCTAGTGTTAAGCTATATAGATAGACAGAAGAGTTATTATTATTGTAATTTAGTTTAAAATAGTGGTGAAGGGATGTAGTGTCTGCATCATATTTATATATGTACAAGCTAGAGGGTAGATGTATCTATTGTATTATCAGGCAGTCCGAAATAAATGGTAAACTAGTAAACACGTCTATTTATTAATTCCCGGTCTATACTTAACAGAAATCTAAAATCCAAATCCTAAAACTGAAATCCGAAATTTGAAATTCGATATCCGTAACCAAACGGAATGGGGAGGCCATTCCGTTTGGCTAGCGTGGGGAAAAAAGCGTGCTCAAGAAATCCTCCTTCTGTCTAGGACGGACGAGAGAGGGTCGTGCTCCTGTAGTGGAGACTAAAATCACCTGATGATGATGATCCGTAATCCGAGATCCGCAATCTGAAATGAAATAGGCTCTGGCACAAGAAAGGTAGGGTACAGCGTATTTATAAGTTGCCCAACTGGGGTAGTATCTCCACCTCACAGAATACCGCAGTCAAATACAAATTCCCTTGAGAGTTATTGTGTTCCTGCGAGTGAGCGATGTCACCAGAAAGGAAAGGAGTTGCTGAATTGGCAGCGGGGATGGCGGTGCGCGAGCGATATTTCAAGTTGCGAGCGTTAATATGGCTAGGGTAACCGCTTCACATCAGGCTGCCCGTACGCTTGTCTGCCGTCCTACGTAGTATGTAAATAAAAATATGCCAAGACGATGTCGTAATCAGCTCCAACGATTTCAAGGAAAATCTAGGATAATTTTTTATACAACTAAGGCGCTAAACAATCATACAATCTGCCTGATATTAAACATTCATTACAGATTATGCATGCTTTCAACTCCAGACGCGTCGCACACATGTTGTTGACCCTGTAAAAGTCCCTTTAAGCCCATCTTGGAGAACCCCATACTGCTGAAATTATCTAGGTACCTGCCGAAGCTCTTGGGAAAACTTCGGCAGGTACCTAGATAATTCCACAAGTTGAGAGTTCGCGGATGAAAACCTCCCCTTTGAGACAAATCTGGAACAGTTTGTATGGCGGCGCACGTACACACGCTCATTCACGCTCTCCACAGACGTCATTGTTTATGTAGTAGCAAACGACGAGTCATTTGTATGGAGTGTCCGGGGTGTGCCTGAAGGCAAATTCTCATAATCATTTTACGACCCAGAATGAAAGTGTACCGAATCATCTATTGAAATCAGACTGATTAATTAAGTATTATCAATTCTTATTGTTGGCATATTAACATCCTTCTTTTGTTTAATTTTCAATCACCTTTCATTAATAATCCTACTTAAATTTAGACTTTGAAGTATTATATTGTGATACAAGAATATCAAACTTGACATTTGTGAGATCGAGACTGGATCGAAACTGAATTTTGACTACTTTTTTTTTATACTACGTCGGATGGCAGACAAGCATACGGCCTGTGTGATGTAAAGCGGTTACCGTAGCTATATTAACGCTCGCAACATAAAATATCACTCGTGCGCCGCCATCCCCGCTGCCAACGCAGCATTTCCTTCCTTTCTTTCTGGTAACTTCACTCACTCGCAGGAATACAACAACCCTCAGGAGAATTGTTATTTGGCTGTGGTATTTTGTGAGGTGGAGGTACATTTCCCAGTCTAGCTTACAATTACGCTCCCTACCTCTCTTTTCGCCAGAGCTTTGTTTGACAGTCCGCAGGGTGCACCGCGTGCAGGTGAAGTTGGCTTTGGATCAAAGATCTTGATGAACCACTTACACCCCAAAATAGTAAAAAAAAACTACATTGTACTTACGAGAATTGCCCCTCTGGCTTTAACGTGTGAGGATGAATAAAGTGCTATTTACATAGTGACCAAATTAGTAACAATATCTTACATTCGATATTCAGATAGCCCAAGAACAGATATAGGAATCCTTTTATTTACAGCTAAAAACTTTAAATTCTAATGATCCAGGCACAGTCTGGCCTCCGTGTACTTTTTGTGTCTGTGTTTTGGTCAAAGGCGAGTCAGGCTCGAGCGAATAGCGATTCACTTCCTGATATTTACGTTAATTCTTGCAAACTAAAACACTACCAAGCCATTCCCGTTGCTATTTATTGTTCTTTTGATTTCATGTTATTGAAATGTTTTTATTATTTCAAATGCAATGGAAACATTATTGTTTAGCAAAATATGATTTCAAAGAGGCAGCCAATAAATACGCTTTGTTGTAAGCATTCTGTAAATCTAGAAAAACAATCAGAGCTTCAAAGAGTAACATAATCAAACAGCCTCACAGAGACACAGATAATTAAAAGTTGGAAAATATTTTTTACTAACAACTGTTGTACGTCATCATCATCATCATCATTACAGCCATTAAAAGTCCACTGCTGGACATAGGCCTCTCCTCTAGATCTCCAATAAGACCGGTTGGAAGCGGCTTGCATCCAGCGCGATCCTACGGTCATAATGAGGTCGTCTGTCCACCTTGTGGGTGGACGTCCTACGCTGCGCTTGCCGGTACGCGTATTTCCTTTTCCGTGTACAATACAAGGCAGTACTGCCTTGAAACACGCACGGGTTTGTTGCGCTAATTCCCTTTCCAAACTCGTGTTCAATTCCAGGCAAGTGTCCTCCAATCGTGCACGGGTTTGTAATTAGCATACGCGCAATTGGACGTCACAAATCCGTGTTTATTTCGGGGCATTTTGTGATGGATGAGCAAGAACACTCGGTCCGTAATTTATTTTTTATTAGAACAAAATTGTAAAAAATACAATGAATTTATTTTTGTAGAATCAGTGTCTTTTAGCAGGAGGCTCATTATCATCAATATTTGATGCAATATTATGAACACGCTTTCTTTTCTTTCTTGTTTCTGACTTGGCTGGTCGTCCTGACTGAATCCTTCTACAGCATGGTAGACCTCTTTCTTTTGTGGCGAGCGATCGATGTTGGTTGTTCAAGTATTTTTTGAGATCTTCGTCGGAGATTGTAGCTTCGATAAATTAGATCCAAACCATATCCTAACTTAGTAAAAATGTTTATCTATGCATCATTTGGATCCTTTTCCAAGATGTCGGTAATTCATTGCCATTGAGCTTTAATATTCTGAACTGAACACAAGATAAAATGTTAATTGTTCACAATATTAGCAATATATCTTTGAATAGTTCCATAATCTAGTATTTAATTATTTGTATTTAAATATTCAATCAAACGCTTCACAGCGAAAAACAAACGAATGTTACTGGCGAACTGGCGAGATGCGAGCGGTGAAGTTCAAGTTGCTAAGTTCCATGCATAGCCTTGAACACGTGTTTAAAAGAACGGTTTGCGTTGCAAGCCCGTGCGCGGTTGGAGGACACGTGCCTGGAATTGAATACGAGTTTGGAAAAGGAATTAGCGCAACAAACCCGTGCGTGTTTCAAGGCAGTACTGCCTCCTATTGTACATGGGAAAGGAAATACGCTGCCGGTACGTGGTCTCCACTCGAGAACCTTTCGACCCCATCGGTCATCCGTACTCCGTGCTATGTGCCCTGCCCACTGCCACTTCAACTTGCTAATCCACTGGGCTATGTCGGTAACCTTGGTTCTTCTACGGATCTCCTCAATTCTGATTCGATATCGCAGAGAGACTCCGAGCATAGCCCTCTCCATAGCTCGTTGGGCTACTTTGAGCTCATTCATAAGGCCCATAGTGAGGGACCACGTTTCAGTGCCGTAAGTCATCACTGGTAACACACACTGGTCGAAGACTTTCGACTTGAGGCACTGCGGTATGTCGGACGAGAAGACATCACGCAATTTTCCGAACGCTGCCCAGCCGAGTTGGATTCGGCGACTGACCTCTTTCTTGAAGTTGGACCTACCTAACTGGACTATTTGTCCTAGGTAGACGTACGAGTCAACAACTTCAAGAACCGAGTTCTCAACAGATATTGGAGTGGGTACTGTTGTACGTATTTATTACATAATATATTATATGACTGAATGAGGAGCTCGATGGTGTCGATGCGCTTGTCAATCTAATTGAACACGCAAATTAAGCAACGTTCACTATAGCCTGTCCATGGATGGGACTGGCCTTCGCCAACCCGCAGTTGAGAACCGAGGTGGAGTGTGTCTATACCTCTTCGACTGAGGGGAGATCCGGATCCCAGTAGTGGGATTAATAAAAATTGACGACAATTATATAACTAGGTTATACATGAGATTTAACTCGTTTGAATATCGGTAAACGCGCCAAACTTTTGGTCATCCATTGGAAACAACTGATTTTCTTTGTGATAAAAGATATCCTATTATTAATCTTGAATTTCTAATATAATGTATGCAAAATTCGTGCAATCGGTTCAGTAGTTAAGTTGTGAAAGCGGAATAAATAAATAAACTCACTTTCGCATTTATAATATTAATAAATATAAGGAATAGAAAAGTAATTAGAGATGATAAGGATGTATATAATTAAATGATGTCATTTGGTTAACGTTTAATAAATTATAGATTTCGAAAAATACTCTTATTAGTTTTTTTTATACTAAATCATCATGTTAAAAGGATATTAGAAATATTTAACAATGCAAATATTCACCTTTTTTCCATTTTGGCAATTTCTGGCACCATTCTGGCAAGTTGATCGAAATCAACTATTTAAATAATAATGTTGAAAGCAAGAATACGTTGACTTAATCAGTGTTTTAAACCACAGATTTATTTAGATATTCTATCTTATTAACTTTAATTAGTTTATGTTATTTCCGTTTTTTTTTGTTTGTATATATAGTTATATACAAACAAAAAAGATATTTAGTATTTATTTTAATTGTATATTTTAAGTTAGCTATAATAATTTTATTGAAAAATTAAAAAAAAAGTAAAAAAAAACTTCAGATAGTTTTTTAAAATAAGGATCGACGTAGTTTTTTTTATCTAGTTAATGTCAAATAATATTTAAAAAAAAATAAACCTTGCAGTAATGACGTGAACGAAATGGAAAGGAAACGTAAGTAAGTAGCTTTCTTTCGATCGGGCTAGATGCTTTTTACCTTAATGATATAAAAAAAAAGAAAAGCAGAAAGAGGCCATGCTTAGGAGATAAACGCGACAGAACTTGAACATTTACATAACGCGATTACCAGGGCAATTGTCTCATTAGCCTATTATTGCCGAGTTCGGTGGACGAATGGCTAGTAATAGCTACTTAGGCAATAAGGGAACTAGGGTTGAAGATTCGATTCCCACACAAGACAAACATTTGTGCGCTAGTCCAACATGTTATGAGTAGTTTTGACCTGGGATGTATTAAAAGCTAAAAATCATCACTATTAATTAAATTAAAGATTTAGCTAAAGATCGTGACAAATGGCGAACTATTGTTAGGGATAAGATTATTCAACGGGGGAATCACGACCCTCAGTGATGAGAAACACATCGGGGGAGGAGGAATGTATTTATGAAAAAAAAAAATCGCAAACACCAATCAATTATAGTGAGAAGTCGAAAGTTTGGCGGAATGGCAGTCGCCAGAATGTCGTCTGTCTTTTGATACTAGATTTTTCGAATCAAGAGGTAATATTATGTGTTCCTTCTGTATTTCTTTAATATGTGAAGGTAGAGACCGCAAGCCCGTCCGTCCGTTCGGTGCTCAGGTGAGATTAAAAGTCTGTTGCAGTTGTTTGCGGTGGCTCCTCAATGCACATGCACTCGCATACTGACGGCGCCTTCTGTTCGTTATGATTAATGTGCACCGTATGTATCTACAAATAAATATATCGTTCATGCCATACATTGCAGTAATTTCAAGTTTCATATTAATTTTCTCGTTTCTGCTAGATCAAAGCTTGAAAAGGCTGTGCATTTACATTCATATTTTACAAATGAGGTGTATTAGAACTAAATGAGACGTATAGATTATTTCTTATGTATGTAATAAAATTTTGGATTACCAAGGTCCATCGTAAAGGGATTGTTCTAATATTGTAGAGGACCGAATATGCTGGGTCAAGCAATGTAAGTATCTGGTGTGTGAAGTAGAAGGGGAAGAAAAAGACCATAGTGAAATTAATAGAGGTAGAGGTAGTCATGGTCACTAAAGTGTTCAAACTGGTGGTGGTGTCGTGTGATGGGTCGCCAATAAATTGGTTGAATGCGGCGATGGCTGCCCCATGCATCAATCAACTCGTGAACCGGTGCTACCAGAGAGGATTGGTCTGCCTTGGTTGTTACGGTATTAGACAATAGTATGATTACATATTAGCATTAAAGCGACGTGCAATTAAAAAATAGAAGATTGTTAACAAAAGGTACGGACCCAGGGGTCTGTAGATTGTAATTATTATCTTAAAAAGATATTGTAGAGGAATATCATATGAGACTTTCTTTGTGAGAGACTGGCATACTTGTATATATCAGTTGAATCAGATCCAACTGATAAGCGCAGCTTGTGTGATAAATTGTTCTCGGTGTTATGGTACGCATAGCAATGAATGGTATCAATGGGCATTATGTCAATGTTATGCAGCAGAAATAGCGTCGGAGATAGCATATAGCCCTGGGAAGTACCAGTATTCGAGCCATCAGAGCAACTCTTATGAGTATGTATAATGTTTTTAAATATTTGGATAAAAACGGCTTGAGAGATGTGAGATATTTTTGAAAATCTGTTTTATTTGTGGTTTCTAAAAAGGACACGAAGAAGTTTATACACTATGCGTAAATAACGCCCCCATTTTGCAGGCGGTCATAGGCGAAAAGCACTTTCGCTAATCACAATGCTTGTTTCTCTTACTGTGTTGTTATTTTTGTTTATACTTTAAGGGTATAAAATAATCACCAGTAGAATATTGTGATAAAAGTTTGCTAATCAAGTCGTGCTTGCTAATCACACGTGTCTTGATATCACACACCCCATGATTTTATAGAACAGAGATATATAATCTCCGTTCTATGTTAATAACGTAATATATAATCTATATAATCTCTAATACAATCATATATATTACATAGTCATACATAATACACAAAACCAGGATGCATATTAGTTTTTCATAAAGATGAAATGTTTACAGTCAATTCGAAATGTGCATGGATGAGATGAATATAACGTTCATACTGAACACAGTTCGTGAGTAAACTGCATGGGAAAGTATCCCGATATGGCGTCTAATCCACAGTACTGCCGCGTAATTGAGATTTCCGCCAGTACTTATATAACCGGCAGGTATAACTTATTAAATAAAGCTTGATTTCTTATAAAATTTGCCCATCTTCAGTTCAGCTCCTCTATATGCTAAATCTCTACGATAATGACCATATACTTCTTTTTATATTGTTTTCTAGTCCTAACTAGTAAGCTAAATAAGTACATACTATATTTATTTACCTACAATTTTTGTATATAATTTCTCGAAGAACCGAAAGCATTTGAACTTTTAATGCATTCTCGTCGGGATTTCATCATGGCAAAAGATTGTAGAACATTTTCTCAAACATGGTATCATCTAAAATGCAAGTCTGACGGTCAGTAGTACCTTATACTGTGTGATTGCCAAGTCTGAAAATAACTTTATTCCGATGGATAAAAATGGAGAGTTATTGCCCGAGCGACCGCAGCGAGCAAAGTCTCTGCATCGAGTTGGGACGAAAAAATATTTTTTGTTTGTTTGTATGCATGTTTGTGTGCGATAACTCTAGAACCACTGCTTAGATGAATTTGATAGGTATGTAGGAAATATCCGCGGTCTCCTTCTACAGTCGCACCGCTCGCCATCGATAGGGAATTCATCCTAACACATTGGAGCCTAAGTGGTTGCGTACAGTGCGGTTCCAGAGAACTTTTCTCCCGCGTACTGTCAAGCTGTGGAATGAACTGCCTGTCGAGGTTTTCCCAGGAGACTACAGCATGGGGTTCTTCAAAAAGGACGTGAAGAGGTTTTTACAGGGTCGGCAACGCGCATGTGATGCCCCTGGTGTTACAGGCGTTCATAGGCTGCGGTAGCTGCTTTCCATCAGACGGGCCGTAAGCTTGTTTGCCACTCTAGTGGTATATAAAAAAAAAATACATTTCTATTAAAATGTTCATCAAATTTTTAGAAGCACCTACACATCAACCAATTCTTCATTTAAAGTCTTCATTTAAACTTTGGACCTTCTTATTTTTTTAATATATTCTGATAAATTGTAAAATATTTTGATTCCTGATTACTATTGTTTCGCATGAAAGAAGAGAAGTGTAATTGTATGCTTATGCTAAAACTATTTTATATTTATTGATATCAACTCTGAAATTGTAAAAATATACTGTTAGTAAATACTTATACTTGAAGTTAAAGAAAAAGACCTGCAGAGCACGCCCCTGCGGTGATTACGTGCATTAGACTACTAGATTAACGATCCAGTCCTGTCCTGGTTGCGGTCGGAGCATTGGAAGAATTGAAAAAAATGTGGTAACACTGAACTGAACGTAAAGCGTTATTTGTTTTATTTCACAGATCTATTTATACTCTCTTGAATCTATTTTGTGAATAACTTAGAACTTGTCAGGACCACGAGGCCATAATTATTTCTTAACTGAATATCTATAACTTTATTTAGTCTACATGAATAGATGTTAAAATAATATCAAGCAGACTATCCCTCAACCCTCACTCACTGAAGCTATACAAGACCAAGATCAAGTACTGACTAAGAAATATCCTCTTCCTAGTTGCGTTTCTTAAGATTCTAGTATTAATATTATCAAAGAGGATGATTCGTAATTACTATTATATTTTATTATACTAGTTTGCCGTGTGGTTTCCGGCAGACTAGAATAGAATCACTCCATCTGTTCCCGTGGATGTCGTACAAGGCGACTAAGGGAAATACACAAAATTATAAAACATCGATCAGACCTCCCCAACCCGTCTGGCCAGCGTGGGGAGTGTAGGCCTAATCCTCCTGTCTGTGACGGACGAGAGAGGATCGTGCTCCTGTAGTGGAGACTAAAAATGACATGATGATGATGATGATACTAGCTTGCGCGGCTTTGTCGTATTCCAGCATCCTGTAGGAATTTGTGAAAATCCTAACTTTGCAGCTAAGTATCCGCGTATATCATAATACTTATCTGCCAAATTTCAACTCGATCCGTAAAGTGCTTTGAGCTTTGCGTTGATAGATCATTCAGTAATGGTTGTCTTTTATAGATACAGAAGATTTCTACAGAGCTTTGTTCGCTAATCAGTGGAGCGTATCAAATGCATAGCTATTGACTCTACAATTTCACAAATGTCTTATTAAGACATTTGTGAAAACCTAGTACTTGTAAGACCTAGTGTCGTAAATCCAGACCTTACTCCATCGGCCATCAGTTCTACTACGGATATAATATGTAGTTGTTGCTGAGTTTATTACGTAGAGATTCTCCGAGCGAGGAGAGATTATGATGATAATAATAATAAAATATTCACTGCACTCACATTAATTCGTTATCGATAAATAAATAAATAATACATATTCCTGGATAAATTAAACACTGCCATCTAGTCCCAAACTAAGCAAAGCTTGTACTATGGGTAGGTACTAGATAACTGATATTATACTTAAATAGATTTTTTTTTGTAAATACATACATATAATACATAGAAAACACCCAGACCAAGGCAAACAGACATGTTCAGGAACACAAATGTTTATCATGTGCGAGAATCGAACCCGCGACCCCGTAATTAAAGTGGACATTGCTAGCCATTCGACCACCGGGCCCGTCAAAAAATCAATTACTTGCATTTGTGGGGATATATCTAGCTTATCATCTTTTTTATACCACTGAGGTGGTAAACAAGCATACGGCCTACCTGATGGAAAGTAGTTATCTCAGCCTATGGATGCCTGAAACATCGATCAAACGATTTAAGATTTTCCTGCAGCATCGAATACTGAACATTAAATAAGAAAGCGATCAGGGGCTGTTTAACAGACGCTTGTTCTCAAGGTGGCGTAGAGATTTATGGCCTTAGGCCGCGACCACTAACGACACCACCAGCGCCGGCCCGCCGCCGCCCGAACCCGCCCGTTGACTGATGCCCCACATTTGTTTCAACTGATTTACTTTCCGCATTCGCACACATTTGCACCCAGCGACCCGCCAATTTATCGATCCCTTGTTTTTATTAAGTCACTTTAATGTTTCCATTATTATTTTTATTAATAGAGTCGCGTAAAGGCACGAATACACGCAAATTTGAACTCAGCTTTTCGTTGATTGCAGATGTATATATTCTACATTCAATAAGGCTACCATGGTATGACTGTTTATTCATCATGATATAACGCTTGCTGAAAAAGATTTTTTACAGGGTGAAATAATTAATGCCTGTCGAGCTTTCCCAGGAGACTAAAGCAAAAAGGGTTTTTCAAAAAGAGCGTGAAGAGGTTTTTACAGGGTCGGAGTCGCGCATGTGATGCCTCTGATGTTGCAGGCGTTCATAGGCTGCGGTAACTGCTTTCCATCAGGCAGGCCGTATGGTAGTTTGCCACCTCTGTGGTATATAAAAAGTTGGTAAGCTACATACTCCCCCACAAATGCAAGGAAAACGTTAGTAAACGTATACCATTTTCCATCAACCCATTTTGATGGAAAATGGTATAAGAGTCAGCTTGATCTCTAAGTAATGACATAGGTTACCTTCATCAACTATCCGCTAGTACAGCCGCGACCAAAAGCTAATTATATTATATGTTAATTAAAATACCAAATATTTTATAGAGATATTGTCTTGCCTGTAATTGAACTGTGTGACATTGGTTGTACAAAACCGGCAGAGGGCGAGCGTATTCACCTCAGACAAAGTTTTCATTAGGGGCGGCGGCGTAAGTTTGCGGCGAGTGTGCGAGCGGGAACGTTTGGCACGACGCTGATAACACAACAAACAACTTGTTACAAACGTGTTTAGTTTTAGTTATTGCTGCGAGTTCGACGCTTTAACTCATTGCTCTAATAATGAAGTGGGTAGAGTGAGAGCCGTAATTAAGCTCGGTTTTGCAGCATCCGCCTCTAGTGACTAATATACATTCGATTGTATTATACGTTATAGATTTCATTATAGTCTTTATTTGTATTCTCCCGGCAAATAAATAAATAAATAAAAATATTTCTGGACAATTTACATAGCGCCACCTAATCCCAAATTAAGCGCAAAGCTTGTGTTATGGGTACTAGACATTTTGATAAATGTACTTAAATACACTTCTTTTTGTAAATACATACTTATACATCCAGATCAAGACAAACATACATGTACATACATACATGTTCATGTTTGTCTTGTGCGGGGATCGAACCCGCGACCTCGTAGTCAAAATAGCCATTGCTAGCCATTCGACCACCGGGCTCGTCAAATAAATAAATAATACATTAAAAGTAAAATTGTGTAATAATAAATATATATTTTTTTAATTGTAACTTTATAGTTTAAAAGTCACGAAAATTATATCGTTTTGAAGATCAATCTGACAACAATAATATATATATATATTATGTAATCCTAATAATTGTTTAACTCTTACTCTCCCAATGACAAAATGAGCTCTAAAAATAAGCGATGCGTGAGCGCGGTTCAGTATAACTTGCGATAGTATCAAAAGTTCTTGTTCAACCTTTTTCAAAATCATCAGACTAACCAAACAACTAGAGTTAGTAGCCCGATTTCTAGCCACTTCGATTTTTTAATAATACCACTTGCATTTTACTTAGTTACGTTACGGCGTTGTGCCTGATGGGAAGCGGTTATCGTAGTCTGTAAATGTTTGCAAATAAAGGATTATCACTTATGCAAGTGTATGAGCTCACTGTGAAGCTAGTCCGTGAATTCTTTAGTAGACTTTTGTATGGTGGAGGTACTTCTCTCGTTGGTGCACTAACATATGCGACATATACCGCTCGCATACAGGGACCTCCCTATTATCAGTTAGATCTACTATGACTAATCTGCGGGGAGCGCCACGTGCAGGTGAGGTAGACCTTGATTTTTAACGATGGCGAGTTCTCAAGTCTGTTTTGATACTCGTGTATACACTGGTGTTTACGCTATACATCCATCGAGGATAAATTTTTCAGACCCCTTCGTCAAAGTGATACAATATTAAATTACGTGCCTGCATGCACGCTATGCCGGTCACTCTATGTTTTTTTTTTATTTTCTCTACATTCGTTTGGCGGATGTCAAACAGATCTGTAAACCGAATCGAAATTGCGATTTTTGTGGATTGCTTATATCCGGTACGTTGCTATGTGATTTATAGAAATTCACGGGCGCCACAACAAAGGTTTCTGACAACCTAATGGATTTCACGAATACATGCAGCGCACAATGCAAGGTGAAAACTGGCGCATTAGACGTGTGTCTACTTATACTCGTCTTTTGTAGTATGTCCGTTACACGATGTTAGGCAAAGGGGCAGGAAGGGGAAGCGGTTTATCTGTGCTCCGGAACTCAGGAAGACGTACGCTCGCTCCGGCACTGGCCCGCGTTGAATTCCTTTAGGCTTTACATTTGCACAAAATTCCATCCGTAATATACTTAGAACGTTTGTGGGGGGATAAAGTCATATTTTTTACGTAAGAGTGGCTGTAGGCAATGCGACATTTTATTTGCATATGTGAAATAACGGCAGAAAAAACACGTATAAGCGATATGGCTAAACGAAACGATTTCATTAGAATAACTTGGTTTTATGATTTTTATGAAATTGTTTTTCTTTTGCTATAACTTATCATCATCATTAATTGATAATGATTCGATTCTCCGTTTTCCACATCCAGCTGCTCACAACTGCCTTTTTTTTAAGACCGGCCCATCAAGATCGAGGGGAGAACAAAGTTTTGCCACCCCCTGCGCGACCTTCATTCTAGGACTTTCTTCCCTGCTGCTGCGAACGCTGATTCAGCAGATCGTTTGAAGGTTGGTATATCCCTGCGAGTGAGCGAGGTCACCAGGAAGGAAAGAGTTGCTGCGTTGTCAGCGGGAGTAGCAGAGCGCGTCCGATAATATGTTTCATGATGCAAGCGTTTATATAGCTATTATAACCGCTTTATATCAGGCGGGTCGTATGCTTATCTGCCACTACAGGTTGCTGTTTTTTTGAGAGCTATGTCATTTATGTATTTTGAAACTAATTTCGACAAAATTTGCAATGTAATAGTTCATGAAACCATTATGAGAGATATTTTGCTCATCAATTAGTGTACAGTCAGCAACGAACGTTGATTAACACATCAATAATTCCATACCCAATATGAGAAGCAAACTTTGTGTTCTATTCCGGTTATTTTAGACAACCGAACAGTTTCAAGTTATACCTAACTTCTGTGCACGTGATTAAGACGCCCATGAGTTAGTCATGACTTGCAACTGAATCTATAAGTGACTGCTTAAAGGTGCATACAAGTTTTGAAAATTGGAGGAATTGTTTTTGACCGATACCTGTGCATATGGTCAGCAAAGGTCAAGTAAAATTTTACTCCAGTTTGACGCTTGTTATGAAGTTAGAATAGGAGATAATACTAGAAGGTAAAATCGCACTGGCACTGTCAAGCTCTTAGTTGTAAAATGTCTAAGTAATTCTAATACTGCATATGCATATTCTCCCTTGCGCACCCTTGTCTGGTGCATTTTATTTTGTTATCTGTGGAATTTTCACGATGGCACTGTCCTCTTTGAGCTACAAAGTGAGGGCGTCGGGCGTGAGTCGATCTTAAGGGACCGATTTTGAACAAAATATTACGACTGTGCCCCTTACCAACTCGGTTCGCAGAAGGCAAACGAATCTGACAAGGGGCGTTTAAGTTCAGAAAGTTATTGGGTACCCAAGTACTATGTTAATAATTAGATAGGTAGGTATTTGTGGTAATAGGAACATTACCAAGACCACGAAAACCAGACTCGTTTATTGCCTTATATTCCCCATTTTCCTCTATGCCTCGGAGACATGGACTCTTCGTGAAACTGAGAGAAGAAAAGTTGATGCATTGGAGATGTGGTGCTGGAGACGGATGTTAGGAGTATCATGGACAGAGTTCCGTACAAATGATTCCATAATAAAAGAACTCGGCATCAGACAGCGCCTATCTACCACAGTACAGTCACGCATTCTAACCTTCTTCGGCCATATATCTCGTCGTGGTGATGACTTCATGGAACGTCTCGTAGTCCAGAGTAAAGTTGAAGGCACTAGACCACGTGGTAGGTCACCCATGAGATGGACAGACCAGATCAAGGCCGCAACTGAGTGTTCGGTTTTCAAGTGCACCAGGAAAACTGGTGTCAGCGATGAATGGCGCTGTATTATCAAAATTATCACTCATAATGATGACCACGATCACTCTGCAAGAGTGTACCGTCTAGGAAGAAGAATTTGTTTGTTTGTTTGTAAAACTTAATTTAATGTTAAACTTAATATACTCGTAAGTACATAATATACAAAATTCATTACACTGTATACAATAGCGGACTTATTCCAATAGGGTCTCGATCTCTTCCAGTCAACCATAATTATATACCAGTAGTATTTTATACCAGTAGGGTGGAAAACAACACTACATATTAGAGAAATTGCTAAGAAATCGTGTCAATTTTGGTGATTTTTAATTTTGACATAATTATGTACTTGTAATAATGCAAGTTTTAGTTACAAATAAGTTGAACGTTTTTTATTTTAAATTTATGTAGTCAACTACATATTTTTTATTTTTTGATAAAATATTTTTGATATGAAAAAAAACGAACGCGGTATTATGTATAAATAAATACGTATTCCTAGACAAATTACACAGCTCCATCTAGTCCCAAACTAAGCAAAGCTTGTACTATGGATACTAGATAACTGATATACGAGTATGTAATTAAATACATTTTTTTTTGTAAATACATAAATATAACGTAAATATAAAACATAGAAAATACCCCAACGAAGACAAATAGACATGTTCATGCACACAAAAGTTTGTCGTGTGCGGGGATCAAACCCGCGACCTAGGTCAAAGTAGCCATTGCTAGTCATTAGATCAACAGGCTCGTCAATTATGTATATACATTACGTACACATACACCTTGTCCAGTGATTTATAAAAAATAAACAAAAAGTGAATGGCCGCTGCTCTAAGAAGGTGGGCGTAAATGTCTACTGGAACAAGAAATACGAGAAAGCTAATGACGCCATTTCCTTTAGCCAGAGCCGCAGTGCAGCTACTCCAAATATAATTTTCAAGGTGCTCGCCGATAGGTAACACATAAATTTAAACTGCGATAGTAATAGGCCACTGGTTACCTCGCTTTGATTTAATACCCGCTGGACGAAGACGATAAACGCGCTCTGCTTTGCTTTAAATTGTATTTTTTTATCTGAAAGAGTGTGTTTTAAGTAGAAAACTGAATAGACAGACTTGAAACATTTTTGCTCAAAAGAATTTCTCAAAAATTTTCGTCAATATGCCACTAGTTATCTCACTCTGATTTAATACTCGCTGGGCGAAGTTAATACACGAGTTCTGCTTTGTTGTATTTTTCATATTGAAAAAATGTATATTTCAAATATGAAAACTGATCAGATATTTTTTTTTTTATAAAAAAAGACAAATGATTTCGTCCATATTGTTTTTCAATAAATCTATAATAGATGTAGTTTTGTATCATGTTTTATTTTAAACTTTTTCCTTTATTTCTATTTTTAGATAAATCTTTTATCTTTAAGTAACTTTAAGTTTCACATTAACAGGTGTCTATGTCATAATAGGTACCTGTGTGCCAAATTTCCCCTTCGGACTCCTGTCTCCCCTGACGGCCCCCCTCGTGGAGACATCAGGACTTCTACAGTACTGACGTCTCCCCAAGGCTCCCAGAGACATCCGTGCTTACTTTTAACATTATATTTTTAGTACTCGTATATACCCTGTAACTAGCCACTTGCAAATAAATAAGTAATTGGACTTGTAATGTTTATATGAAGTAAAACATTTATGTAAATTTTAATATGAATCGAAATAAATAAAATTTAAAGTAATAAATTAAATTACATTTGCAAGTGACTAGTTACAGGGGATATACTCGTACGAGTACTAAAAATATAATTTTAAAAGTAAGTTCGGATGTCTCTATCCGTCAAATGAATTGAGCTGTGCGTTGATAGATCAGTCAGTGTCGGTTGTCTTTGATAGGTATTCACAAAGAAGGTTTATTTTTCTTCTTCTGTACCAATCAAGAGTTTTGTAGTGTACAATTCGATCACTAGTATTAATGATCGAAGCGTGTACAGCAATAAATATTAATTTGTATAAGAGTAGTATTAATAATTATAACAGACGAGCCCGGTGGTCGAATGGCTAGCAATGGCCACTTTGTCTCCGAGGTTGCGGGTTCATCCCTGCACAATACAAACATTTGCGTGCATAAATATGAATGTTTGTCTTGGTCTGGGTGTTTTCTATGTATTTATTAACAAAAAAAATGTATTTATGTACATATTATCAGTTATCTATTAACCATGTACAAGTTTTGCTTAGTTTAGTACTAGACGGTGCTGTGTAATTTGTCAAAGAATTCAATTCATTATTTATTTATCATAATTTGAGTTTTATGCCAATCATACAATTACAATGTAAACTTTATGGTTAGCTAATTTGGCTCTAAATTTAATGCAGTATTTCGTTGGAATATCAAGGATTATTAATATGTTCAAAAGTATTATAATAGCTTGATTAATTTATTACATCAATGTAGAGATAGTGAAAGGTTAACGAGACTGTGAGTCAGCTTGACTTGGGTATGTGGAAGTTAGTAAATGATGACGTAATGGATCGACGGTTACCCGCGTGGGATTACTCCTGAAACTACGTCTCTCTGCACTTACATAATGTAACTGCTCCTAGACATTGTTATACCTACAAGTTACGTGCTTGTATTTGAACATAAATTTCTTCTCTTGCTTTTATTTAAGGCGCTTAAAGTGTTTTCTTTTACTTGGCCATCTAGTTCGCCGGCTAATATATCGTGTTTCTCGGATGGGCGTAAGAAGTGTTTTGCAAAGCAAACAAATACTCCGTGAAATTAACTGCGCCCGCCCGGGCCATTTCGGATGGCTCGCTTTCATTTGTACCTAACTAGTAGAAACTAACTATATATGTAAACATCTTCTATATGTATTTCTGTATAATTTTGGCTGCTAAATTTCATCGAAATACCTTTACGTTTGCGTGGTTGAAATAAAACGAAATGAAAATTGTTTATTTGCTTGAGGCAAATAAACAATTTTCATTTCGTTTTATATGCTTGAGGCAAATAAACAATTTTCATTTCGTTTTATTACACGGTAATAAACAGATATTTTTTAAATTATATTATGCAAGCGTGTTGCGCCAACAATCGGCTTGCAAATTGAGTAATAAATATACAAACAAATAAATTTATACAATTACAATATCAGTATCATATTGTTTTATAATTGTATAATTAAATTTAAAAAAGCTATTAACAATTTATCAACAAACTATAATTAAGTTATTAGCCAACAGTTTAATGATATACTACTTAGTAATAATTCTGCTGTCAAAAACACCAGCTTTTAGGCGGTTTCACGAATTAAAACTAAATTAAAATATTTTGTATGTGACTTACTTTATTATATTTGTGAGAAATTGTTCGTCTAATAATTATTTTTTAATTTTAATTAACTAGCTAAGATTTTCATTTCAACGGCAGGCAAACATATGTTTCGACTAGCTCTAATCTACTTGAAGGGAACATATTCAATTGAAGATTAACTCCATTAATTTGAAACTACTTGAACTCGATTGACTACTTGAATTCTGATTTGGTAGCAACAAGGTAGAATTACCAAACATTCAGACTATTTTGCAATGCAGATTATTGGAATCGATGTGTTAGGTAAGAAACTCATTGTTTTTGATCTCCATAGTGTTAGATATTTAAAATCCGTGGTGCTCGGTAGTTGAGCTTCACTTGACTAGCCATTTCTTCTCTCACATTGCCAAGAGGGAAAGTCAAATGCCAAATAGCCGAAGTCTACCGCAGTCCCTGGGGACTGTTCTTGTTCATTCGCTAGTGGACTTCATTGTTCATTGCCTTTTTTGGTAGTTACCGCTGTTAATCCTGGCTGCATAGGAGACACAGTGGTGGGAATGTGTGATGGGCTCCCGTCCCGATACGTGAACTCGATTTTAAGGAAACCCACCTATATCCCAGCCGTGGTTTGAATAGATAACAATTCTTTACAGATATAGCGTTATCGTTGAAATGATCTCTTAAATCAAATAAGTAAAGAATAATAAATATAAATAAATATTCCTGGACAAATTACACACGGCCATCTAGTGCCAAACTAAGCTAAGCTTGTACTATGGGTCATCATCAGGTCCATTTTAGTCTACAGGTCACTACAGGAGCACGACCCTCTCTCGTCCGTCCCAGAGAGAAGGAGGATTTGGCCTACACTCCCCACGCTGGCCAAACGGGTTGGAGAGGTCTGATCGATATTTGATAAGGTATTTCCCTTAATCGCCTTGTACGACATCCACGGCAAGAAACAGAGTGATTCTATTCTAGTAGTATGCCGGAAACCACACGGCCGTAGTACTATGGGTATTAGATAACTAATATTATACTTAATTAATTAATTAATACATAGAAAACACCCAGACCAAGACAAACAGACATGTTCATACACACAAATATTTGTCTTGTGCGGGAATCGAACCTACAACCTCGAAGTCAAAGTGGCCATTGCTAATTATTCAAACACCCTGTCTTATAAAGAAGACATTCCCGCCCTTATTAAAATAGCTATTATATTTTGTAATATTATTTTTTGAAAGTCTTCCTACAGTCATGGTGTGGTGTGAGAGAAATGGACAACGTTATAAATTAAACCTCTCAGGGGCTGACCCGTCTACCGCTTTAATTAACTTTTCAACCAGGAACTCCAAATAAAAAACAAGGATTACCAAGTTCAGAGCACACGTAGAGACGTACACATAGGTTAAAATCTAACTTCGTATTAACTTTTAAATGTCTTACTTGTAGTTCAGGCACGTGCGATATTTTCTGAAGATATACGCGTTGTGAAGTATTTTATTTCGATAAAGGAACGAATGATGTTGTATATGTATTTCATTATAATATTTATTTGTAATTACATGTTTTATTGATGTATAAATGTTGCTTCATGGAAGTTGTGTTTTAGATATGCCCCCGGCCAATTCGCATTGGAGTTGCGAGATGATCCCTTTATCCCATCCCTTTTCTCCCCATTCGACTCATCACTTAGTTAATAATAATAGTTTATTTTTATACCTTGTCGGGTGGTAAACAAAATATACAAACTGCCTGATGGAGAGCGGTTTTTGTACGCTAATGAAGATATATTATTGCAGTTTATTAAAATAGAGTCGGCACAATAGTCTACTCATTCACAGATCCTAAGTAAAGACACATACAAACCGTTAATGAGTGAGGAAATTTGTTTGTGCATAACTGCATATGGACAAACAAATTTTCTCACTCACGATTCACACTACAATTGGACCTCACCTACAGAAAACCACCTACCAAGCTTCAATTCTCATATTTATTTATGTAATCGCATCCATCGGCCAGACACCCTACCGTAGTCCTGGGGTAGGATCTCCGGGCATCGAGAAATGAGCGTGCATTACAGCTCCGGTACCTGTTATGGACATCGTAGCCAGCTATCTGGCGCAAAAGTATGAATACAAATACACTAGGCATAAAGGATGCGTTATGAAGAGAGCGAGCGACCCTCTTTAGGGGAGCGTGCCTTACAGTTCCGGTACCCATCATGGAGAACGGGGAGTGTTGATAGGACTCCGATGCTTGGGAAACCGAGCGTCGATCGCGATGAGCTACTCGTTTTAAGAGATCCCAAGTAGTCTGCTTGCATGCGAAAGAGGATTAAGACCTGCTCGAATGCTTGGTTGGTTTACTAGGCGCGATAGCAGAGGGGGTAAAGATCCTCTCGCCTGGTTGGTTTACTAGGCGCGATAGCAGAGGGGGTAAATATCCTCTCGCCTGGTTGGTTTACTAGGCGAAAGAATCGCAATCCCGTGATACAATCGTAACGTTGATGCACAGGAGAGCATTAGCTGTATGCATAGGGTCGTTGTACTTACATCGCTCGACTTTGAGGTAAATATTTTTACTAAAACGTATCATGGTTATTATTTACTCACAAAAAATGAGTAGCTATAATAAAAATGTAGGTAATATTGCACCTGGCCCTTAGGTTTGACACGGGTTGACTTGCATGTATCATCTTGACGGGATGAGTAAATTTCTGTCGCTTGAATAAATAATTGCGTCATTTTTGTCACACGAATTTGTTGCCGTCTCATATGGGCTTATGAATGGCTTATATACGGGGTCCCATTGCCTGCGAGGTATTTTATGGATAGGCTATTTTTAAAATAGCTTTTGTAAGATACTGCGGTATGTTCGGTAAGTTGTGGTTCTAGTTTAATCATTGCTGGTTCTAATAAATGTTCGTTAGTTAATTAAAATATACATAAATATTCGTATTTTATAAGTGATAATTTGTTTATACTACTTGTGGCGACCAAGCATATGGCCCACCTGATGTTAAGCGGTTACCGTAGCCACATAGTCACCGGCAACAAGAAATATCGCTAGCGCGTCGCCGAGCCCGGAATTGATTCTTTCCTAGTGACCTGATCACTCGTAGAAACACAACAATCCTCAAGGGAATTGTTATTTGGCTGTGGTATTGTGTGAGATACTTATGAAATAATTATGGAAGGATGTATTTAAACTATTTTTGTTCAAGTAAATTTCAATTCACTTGAACAAAAATAGTAAATGATTGACTATTAATTCTATGATGCAGAACAGAAAATAATTAATTTATTAATTATAATAATTTAATTCTTTCTAATTGTTTATTAAATAATTAATTAATTCTATGATGAAGTAACTTCCTTCTAAATGAAAGCGTTTCAAGTTCCACCATACCAGTGACAAACAGGGACGGCTATAGGTAAGTACACGTAAACCGCAAGATCTCATGTACAACCAAGAGCAAACTTCCGCTGTATTTCTCCACTAAGAGGCTATATTTATATTCATGAGAACCCCAAATGTTTGCGCCATATTTCAATTTGCTGCGGACATAGGTGCTATATAGCACTGTCGCTACTGTCATTATGAACACATTGTTTAATGCTATCGGTCTACACTAATCGCCTCCGCTACCCCGAAGTTGAGCAGAGTGGTGGAGTATGCTTTAAAGCTCTTCAATTGAGGGGAGACCCATATCTCAGCAGTGGGATAATAAGTATTCCTGGACAAATACACACTGCCATCTAGTCCCAAACTAAGCAAAGCTGTTATGGGTACTAGATAACTGATATTATACTTAAATATAATTTTTATTAGTAAATACAAACATATATGTAAAACACAGAAAACACCCAGACCAAGACAAACAGACATTTGTTCATGCATACACATATTTATCTTTATATATTTTGACGAGCTCGGTGGCGTAGCGGTCAATGACGCGGCTTCGACACCAACGCTCGTGGGTTCGATTCCCACACAGGACAAACATTTGTGTGCATGAACATGTCTGTTTGTCTTGTTCTGGGTGTTTTCTATGTATCATAAGTAAGTATTTACAAAAAAAAAAAAATGTATTTACGTTTGTTTATCAGTTGTCTAGTACCCATAACACAAGCTTCGCTTACTTTGGGGCTAGATGGCGCTGTGTAATTTGTCTGACAATATTTATTTATTTATCTTGTGCGGGGATGAACCCGCAACCTCGGAGTCAAAGTGGCCATTGCTAACCATTCGACCACCGAGCTCCTCAATGAAGGATAAATAACGGTTAACGACCTACACTAATAAATTTCTACGTAAACACTTATGCAATAACTAGAAACAATAACAAAATTAAGGAGCTTCATTTGTCTATGGCCTCTTAAAAGTCTTTGTTAGTAAACAGTGGGCTAGTGGCAAACAGAGACGTTTTGGCTAAGGCATGCTAATATATTAGGTGCCAGCACGCGACCCCGCAATAAGTCTGCCGCGCCTATTTCGCCGGTAGATAACAATTATAAATCTTACTAATACTTCTTACTGTCCACACAGAGCCCTTCTATTTCTTCGTGTTTTAAACAGCCTTGATAGTAACAATTTTGTAGTTTGATATGATGGTACCTTGTGATCACACATACATAGAGAAGCTTTCTCCCACGTACTATCAAGTTGTTTATTGAACTGCCTGTCGAGGTATGGCCCTGTGTTGTACTGGTCTCTCATGAGACTACAATATAGGGTTCTTCAAATAGGGTGTCAAGAGATTTTTACAGGATCGGCAACGCGCATGTGATGCTCCTGGTGTCACAGTCTTTCACAGGCTTCTTAAAATGCTTTCCATCAGGCGGACCGTATGTGTCCATCTTAATGGTATTAAAAAAGTATGTCCGTATACGTAATATATGCATATTTTAAGTAAATATTGGCACATCATTCAAACTATATGGACTGGGACATGCCAATAGTCCCGTCAGTTGAGCTTTTATTTGTTATATTATATTATAAGTGAATGCAAAATATTTATAACGTCAAATTCCAAAAGCTTCATAATCATACTATTTTTTTCTGATACAATTCATTGTCAGTTTCAGGTCAGCCGTAGTTTTACCCCCGAGACTGCAGTAGAATGCACTGTTAATTGACTTTTGTATACAATTAAGTTTCGAGTAAAGCCCGGTATACTTCTTTGCTAACTGATCTTAGTCGGCACACATTAAAGTCCTATGCAAAATATGTTAAATTATTTTTTACACAATGTATGAATAGAATGGGGGATAAAAAGTATATGAACGCGCCTAATGTCATAGAATAGAATATTCGCATCCGCTTTCGTGGACACATCATAAAAGCATCAAGAAACCATCAGTGATAGTAACAGGTTGTCTTACCCACAATGTTCTTTATGTTTTTAGTTCTTTACGGAAAAATGTTTTTAGGATAAGTATGTCATATAGGTACGTAAAAATTAGGCTATCAATTGGAATAAAAATTAAATGTTAAATAAAAAAATATAAAAAAAAAATATTTAAATAAAATTAAAAAGGAATAAAAGAAGAAAAGAAAGCAAAAAAGGTAGTTAGACATTTGGGAAAAGCAACGCACACTTTTAGATCATTCACCGCAGTTTCTCAAATTGATTACAGCTACGTGTATACTTTGTTATGTTATATAAACTAATGCATGCAAGAAATTGTAAACTTCTGAGGCCGTTCACAATCTTTCGTTAATTTACAAATTCCTTTTTATTATAACATTTTTTAACTGTAAAATAATAATGTTGTAAATGTTAGTCTATCAAAATGTAAGGAACACAGAATTAGCATTTCTCCTTTTGACAGAGGTATCATGGTAAAAGTGTTCATACTGACGTGGAATAAATATTGTGCCCTCGAAAATATTGGATGTTACGTTCCAATTCGTATAGTTTTGGTACAGAACTATTGAGTAAAAATTAATCAAACTCCCTTTGAACAGCATTTCACTAATTTGGGTAGTAAAAATGTGATATTTTGCATGCCAGTTTTACTACCCTTGTAAAGTTATATATATAAAACTATGTAAATATACATATATTTACATAGTTTAACACAATACATTGTCGATAAAGAATCACTCCTAAAAAATCATTTAGAATAGAATTTAAGTAAGTAAGTAGTGTCATAACACTGTTATTTTGTTATTACAGTTACATATGTTTATACCTAAATTAATGATTGGTATCCGTTGCATATCTATGTAAATAAAATGGAAGAATCGGTTGTGTTTGTCTGAGGTAATTTTCGGAACGGCTAATCTCTGATAGGATAGGGCTTCTATATTCTAAGAACAACATATAGGATATTATGGCTTCAAATAGGATACTTTCCTGGAAATAATTAAAATTCATCATCATTATCAGCATGTGTCAACTCACTGCTGGATATAGGACTTCTTCAATACTTTCCACCTGTTTACTACGCGTTTGGCATCCAGACATTTAAAGTTCCTGCAAGAAAATAAAAAAATATTGGAAGTTATTTTGATCTTGCTGACCAAAATAGTTAGCACAGTGGTTCCCAACCTTTTTTTGTTCGCTGATCACTACGAGGTCCTTATTAGGAGTATGGTCCCCAAGTGTTATATAAATCCATTATTCTATAACTCGAGTTGTTAGTATTTTGTTTAATAGTATTCAATTTCTTTCCTTATATGTTTGTATCACGGACCATATTTTTACGTCTCACAGACCACTGATGCGTACCACCGGTTGGGAACCCCTGAGTTAGAATATAACAAGTTTGTTACATAGTACGTCGCGTGGCAGTTAAGGGAACACTCCAATACATTAATTTCGTGTCTCCTGCCGAGTGCAACGGAAGTGTTGCCGCGATGACTCCGGCACTCGGGCCCCGAGAGGCGCGCGTTTCTCGCATTTTCTCGGCACTACGATGTTTATATCAGTTTAAAGTCGACTTCACCGATCACAACGTTTCCTTTGCTGCACTATAAAAGAATTTCTAGAATATTCAGGACGTATTTGAATGGATAGAATATGATTTTGTTAGGCAATACTACAATATTTCGTCATATTTGAATTTTATAAAGTAATATCTTGTACTAATTTGTTTCTAAGCAAGTGTTTAATATGTATTGTTTTAATAAAAAAAATTAATGAAATGTTAATTTACGTATGTTTTCAAAAGTATGTTATTGCACCAATAATACAGTCTTAAATTGGCATTGTCTGTTATAATATGGTATGAATATAACCTACTAATAAATAGATTGAGAAATCTGGAGTGAGCCTGAGCACACAGGTGCTCCGGTACACTCCAGATTATTATTCTGAAAGATTGGCACATTTTTATTTATTTATTTATAAAACTCTCACACTTTATATTTAAACACAATTAAAGCCGTACCACAAAAACCTCACAGGGTTTTATCTGGGTAGGCGAACATGGATCCGGTGATCCCATAGTGTTATTGATTTCTATTGGCGGTCGTCATTACTTTAAATCATGTGAATCACATGCTCGTTTGCCCCCTCATTCAATCAAACCTTTATTTGCGAAGAATATGGGTAATATACAGGTGGTATTAAAAATTACATTGTTCAACATGTTCTGCTGTATAAAACAGCATGCAAAAATTACAATAATGTCAAGATTTGAATTATTATATACCGTAGGCGGAGGCCAGTATCTTCAAGCCACATAAAATCCACTGACTTGGCTTAACGACTGTCATCTAATGAAATCAACCGGAACCGACAGCTTAACGTTTTTGAAGTGAAAACTTCTTAGCGACGTTGTGCACTTTTGGGATGGCTAGAAAATGTTAAACTCGCGTCAGGAGTCAGGACACGCCGCGGCCTGATCGAAAATTCGTAAGCGTTGACCGCTGGCGCTGCGTAGGAGAGGAAGTGATATCCCCCTCTCTTTCTACCGCGCGGCGAAAATGTATGCCTGCTCCTGCTGTTTATTTTTAACGTAATATAAATTGTCATGTTTGTGTTGATAGCGTATTATATGAATATTGTATTTTACCACAAAAATGATAGTACTTTTATACTGATAAATAAAGCAATTCGTGCGAAATTATTCCCTAACCATTCCAAAATGAACAACGTCAATGTTCAAGTTTTCACTTCTGCCGGCACTCCTGGAGTGCAACCCGTGTTTTTTTATATGAGAGGGGGGCAAACGAGCATGTGGGTCACCTGGGTGGAAAGCAATCTCCACCGTTCATGGAGATTAGCAACACCAAGCGGTCGCCGATCCGTTGCCAGCCTTTTAAGGGGAATAAAGACTCTGTTCTTGAAGGCACCCATGTCGTAGTTGTTCGGAAATACCGCTGAGGGAAGTTGACGTGCCCTCTTAATAAAATATATATGTAAATGCTCTTCAATATATATATATATGTAAAACTAATTCTAGAAGTGGATCTAATATATCTTTTCCGTATTACGTAAGTAAGTAATTATATATATTCGACGATAGCTTAAGAAAATAACTGGCACGGTTCCAAGTTGAATAAGTTTTTTACGTCGGAAACTTTTTGCCGTACTAAATCTTTAGAGACTAACTGTTTTTGTTCCGAGAAATCTTTGCAGTGGTTGGATAACTATCAAATTTACCGGCCAATATGCGGAGGACTTCTCGCAGTGTTGTAAATATCTATTGTTACCATATAACTACAAAAGAGCTATTTAGAATTGTTGTTACCGGTGGTTGTTTGCACTTGGTGGAATTTTTTCAACACTTTATAATAAAACCGCTTGTACTAATTACATTTATTTTTACCTACTGGTTTCCTTTTACATACTTTCCATTATAAAAATATTTGGATGATTTTATTTTAGGTATTTAGACATTTAAGACAAAGAGAAAACCATCATACTCGTATTTAGATGGTAATGCTGCAAAAGCGGAACTGGTCGGCAGAAATAAATTGAATTTCGTGGAATAATACAAGTGCTTTATTAATAGCAGAATGTGTTGTCATGTAGTTTTTGTAACTATTAATTTCTGTCAACTTATTTATGGAATTTAAATCTAGAGCAAACTTTATATATTTGTAGCAATATAACTCCAACTATCATAAGATGCTCTTTCGTGTATTTTATTCTAAAAGAATTCGCAGCGAGAGCGAAAAGTACAATGACTTAGACAATTATAGATTCAAGACCGAGTCGCTACAGATCTACCAAACGTCAAATGGGTTTACGGACTATTTATTACAGCCACAGAACAGAAAAAAATGTTCTGTGATTACAGCCAAATACTATCCGCATACGCTTCAAATGTCTTTAAATGTCAACTTACTTTATAAATATTTAACATATAATATCACATTACAACATTTTACACACATTATTTATATAATTACAGGAAATCAATTGAACTGTTTAGTATATAACCTAGTTCATTTTTAACTGTATTTTGTAATATGTCTTGAGGATTGTAATTTGTTTTTAATATAAACTAGCGGCCCGCTCACGCTTCGCTGCTGTGGTTCAATCTTCCCGTGTCCATCTCATTTCAGTAGATTTCTCATACAAACCTTGTGGGACAAATCAAACCTGACAATAAGGAACACAACAAAAAAATTATAATCCAATTTCATGCAGCTGTTCTGAGATAATTTTTTGTATATTAGATAAAAGCAACTAAAAAAATACTCTTTCTGTTTCAGTACACATTTCAAAGTTATTTTTGAGTATTTTATATGTATGTATTTTGCTCATACGTATATGAAAAATCCAGGTATCACATTGAAGAAAATATTTGGTGTTTGCTTATTAATTTTAATGATATGACCTAAATCTTGCTGAGCACGCCACTTAAGGTGAAGTGCGCTTCTTAAAATGGTCTATGGAGTGGGGTACAAAGTTCACCTCTCATGATAATCACTCTGCGACCCCACTTGAACTGGCACGGAAGATAAACGGGGCTGCTTTTTAGTGGTTTAACAAAGAAAACAGCAAACGCTACCTCATTTTTTACACTAATTTATAAATATTCATATAGAGATTGTATATTTTAATAGCGACCTGTCACGGCTTCCTCTGTATGGAATAACATAAATATAACCTTTAACAAATAAACCTTTCGGAACAAATTTTCAAAACTGCAATAACATCCACTTGGCAGTTTAAAAGCAGTAAGAGTAACATAGGTACATACATTATATAGTATTTGCGTTGTACTTTAGTGTAAATTTAATACTAATAAAAATCGCATCAGACGGTAAGAAAGCATCCCTACTCTACTTAATATTATAAATGTGAATGTAAGTTTGTTTGTTACGCTTTCACGCCGAAACTACTCAACCGATCATCATGAAACTTTGTACACATATTTTTAAAAATACATACTTAGGCATAGGATACATTTTATTAAAAAAAGTAAACGCGGGCGAAGCCGTTGGTGTAAGCTAGTAATAAATAAATTAATGACATTAAATTGAGCCATGCACGTATTTTTATAGCGATCAATCTCATCTTTGCATTGGTTTATTTGACGAATGCGAAGCTGAGACAGGCGATTATTTATGAAGAGCAAGTCCGACAGTTACGTATGATATCTGAATGTATTCAGAAAAAAAAATCTATATGAAAAGGAAACTAAAATATTAACTAAATATGTTCAGGATCAGAAACAATCAGTACAATTTAGGTTAATACAGTTTCATAAAACTCTCATACACTAAGGTCGACTCTAGAAACTTAAGTATTAATATTTATTTTATACCTACATATACATATACATAGGTCCCTATAATAAATAAAAAATACCTCAATTTTGGAACTACTAACGTCGTTCAATACAATCAATTTAAAAATTTATGAACATCTGGCATTAAAATTGCTGTTCTTATATTGTTAATACGAAATTCATTCGAATTCAAACCAAAAGTACTGCCAAATAAAGACGTGGAAGCACCATTCGCTCCAATATTGAATTATTTATAAACAAACGGTCTTGAATGGGTGCTGAGGAGTGTTTTGACACCAGCTATTGACTGCATACTTATGACTTCTGAGTGATGGCCTCCTTTGTGTGAATACCTTTTGTTATTCTTTGTAAATGAACTTTATCATTTCTCAAATGTAATATTTTGATGCTGTGTTGAATTTATCGGCTTTTCTATTTCGAATGAATTTTGGCGTACAATACATATTTAAAGTGATCGTACAAATTTATTCATCATATTATTTTATTTTAAACTTTGTTGCAAGGACGTAAATATATTTACTAAGAAAACAGGTGTTTGTGAGGTATTCCCATAGCAATAGTGATAGATTTGTGCGGACCCAAAGGTTTCACAGAAATTAAATATTTATGAAGGTAAGAAGCTTAACTAACACTAGAAGACTTTGTCTTTATTTCCTTAGTCTTCAAATGTCACGTATTTTTTTCTTTTGATTTTTTATCGTACTAGCTGAGCCGTGGTTCGCTGGATGGTAAATATTTTTAGTTGTGATGAAATTATTTTGAGGTTCTTAGTACTGAAACCGGTTCAGTAGTTTCAGATATTATTTCAACAAACAAATTTTACTTCTATTAGAGTAGATGGTGTAGATTTGTGTAGATAAGATATGAATATAATTATATAGGACACTGCATGCCACATATGTACGAGTATATTTTCTATCTACCTTGATAGATAGAAAATATTGATAAGACCTTCTAATCTCAACTCAAGTGATTCTTATCTTTACTCTATAACTTAGTAATAATCAAGAAAATATACATGGTGTGGGAATATTGTGGGTATAATATATTTAAACTTATTTAAACTCCATGCACAATAAAAATGTACACAGGTGGACTTAATGCTATATAAGCATTCTCTCTCCTACCAGTCAACCTTATATACTTACTCAGTCCACAGCTTGTCACACAACGGGCAAATACTACACAACAAACACCAGCGCGTGGATGGCTGTTTGTTGTTTGCTGCCTGTGTTTGTGTATCCATGGCAAACCGCGGTATACTGTGCTTGCGGCAAACACCAAATGTGTGGAGCAGTGTTTGTACTGGGTGATTGTTGCTTGCTGCTTGGCATGCGTTTGTTGTTTGCTGCTTGGACGCCGCTTGGCAAGCGTGTGGATGTGCCATTAGGCTTATGCAGAGTAGTGATGTAACGAATGTCAATTTCTAGACATTCGCGAATGCGAATGCGAATGCGAATATCTGCCGTCGTTATTCGCGAATGCGAATGCGAATACGAATATTGACTTTTGTATTTGGCGCCATTGGTCTATGGTTTTATTTTGACAGCTTAGTTGGCGCGCGAGTTACACGCACACATTTGTAATTATTTGCATCTACTTCCGAGCATTGTCGAGCCAATCCGAAGAAGGCCGATTGCTGTTTGATTTACGAGTGATGTATATAGTTTAGTTAACAAAAAATCCTAACAGAAGATAAGGTTTTGAAATAAATATTATATAAGAAGTCGATACTTATTTCTCTGTTTAATTTACCTTTTTGTAATTAAAAATCTTAATTATTTTTAGGACGTTCATATTCGCAAAACATTCGCATAAAATTGCGAATGCGAATGCGAATGTCGAAAAATATGCGAATATCCGCGAAAGCGAATACGAATATTCGTTACATCACTAATGCAGAGATAAGATATGGCACGTGCACAAGATTTATTTATTTATTTATTAGGTAAACCTACCTATTAGGTAAATCTTCTTACTTCCTGAGTTACAAGGCAGCCGTAGTTTTACCCCCGGGATCGCAGTTTACTTCATTGTTCATTGCCTTTTTTAGTGGTCGCCGCTGTTAATCCTGGCTACACAGTGGTGGGAATGTGTGGCGTGCCCTCGTCCCGATATAAAAAAATATGTAAAATAAAGTGAAATATCAACAAAAAATATATATTCTAGAATCTTTGATTTTCAAAATAAAATCTTGCACTAGAGTATTTTTGCTGAACAGCGAAAATAAAAAAATAATTTATTTGAAAGCTGAGCACGTATCTACGTTTTATTATTCTAAGTGTTCGCATAACTATATAATAAACTACAACAATAAACAAATAATATGAATTTATAATGGATAATTGTTATTCAGTATTGGTTAATTCATTTAACCAACTAACAGGGAGAGAGCATCGCCAACGTCGGGCGCTTTGGTTCAAACAATTCATCTTTCAGGCGGTTTAGCGTGAAAAAAATCCGTTACTTGCCAGGGCGCGAAAGCAATCTAGCAAAAGCGTGTGAATGGAGGCAGGTGTTCATTCATATTTTTTTCTTTAGCTTCGAGGCTCTGTACGCTTCTTCAGATAGGTACATGGATTGTTAGTTTTAATTTATTTTTGTACGATACTACCCAAACTCAGATAAGTACGATGAAAAAAAAGAACCATAATGTTTAAAAAGTCAACATGGTAGTGGACAGCGTCTACCTACCCACCTACAATATAATAATGCAAGGAGATTATGTATTACACTCTCACACATACCTAGTACATACGTAACTACCTAACTCCGAAAATTTCCAATAAAACTAGAATCATCGGTATCATATATTTCGTTTGGTATTTATTGTTTCTCAGACTTAATTTCAGAGCTGGCCCTAAATAAAAGTTGTATATTTTTTTTTACATATGACAGTGGGGCAAACGAGCTGATAGAAAGCAATCACCATCAACCATGGAGATCAGCAACACTGACTCGCAGGAACACAACAACCTCAAGGGAATTGTTATTTGGCTGCGGTATTCTGTGAGGCGGAGGTACTTCCCCAGTCGGGCAGTTTAAGAAATACGCTACGTCCTACCTCTCTTTTCGTCAGAGCCTCGTTTGTCAGTCAGCAGGGTGCACCACGTGCAGGTGAGGTTGGCTTTGGTGAAAGATGTTGATAAACCACTACACCCTTTGCCCTATCCATGAGTACATTAACATGCTTTCGTATTGCAGAAGATAAATCTCCGCATACGATTACATAGAAGTTCGCTTATTTGTCACATTAATTGTATATTGTATACAAGGCTTAAATTTGATTATAATATAATCACACAGTAAATAAATTTCCAATACAAACCGCAAAACGTTTCCCCAAATAGAACGCGATAATTTACTAAACCAAAGACAATCACGAGGTCGACCTCTGTTTTCATTTCTCACTATATTGAGTAGAAACAAGAAAGTCACAATCGAAGTGATCGGAGCAGATACGAGTACTGAATCCACTTCAATATTTGCATACCTATACTCGTAAACAAATCTGGCGCGCGAAACGAAGCTCTATGATCGAACGGACCACAAAATTCAATTACGTGGCAGACAAAATAAAAACGTCGGGCCTGTACCGTATCGTCGATTTGTTTTCGCTTTGTTGCCCGCATGCTACCTTCGCTTATGTATCCATTTTGTCGCCACACAACTTGAACTCTACGAACGCCGCTGATATTTCACGAAATATAGAGGTGAAGGAGAAACGAAAGCTCATAACTGTTTGGACATATGTCAACCCGAAATCGCCCCTCGGCTCGAGAAATGACAGCTTTGTTCAGATTTCATGAAGTTTAATTAAACAGCATCTAAAATGTTATGAATATGATAGGAGTCAAATGACTTATAATTTGATTGAGGGGAGGAAATTAAAAAAATAATAAGAATACATAAATATTTTGGCGTTCGGGGGTTGCATCAAAAATTTTAATTGTATAAAATCAGTCCTTTTGATGTATTTATTATGTTGGATTGTGATTATCTTCGTTGATTACTTTCATCTGTTCCTATAAGAATCTTGATTGTAGAATAATAGCTCGTCATCTTAATTCATTGATTAACACCTTAAAAACTATGAATTAAAATAAATAAACGGTTGTTTCAAACAAATTCGCATTTATAGGATCGTGTTGTCAAACAACAAACCTATATAATTTAACAATAATCATAAATTGTAACTACAGTAACCGCTTTACATCGGGCGGGCCATGTCATGGTGCTTGTCGGCCACCATATATCGTCAACCCTTATTCATCCCTTATTCCCTTAATCGAAGCGATTTAGTGCATACTCCACCACGCTGCTGCGACTGCGAGTTGGAGGAGGCCAATGTTTTCAAGCCGCCTAAAGGCTACTGACTTTTTTTGTTAACGAATTGTCATCTGATGCCGGAACTGGTAGCTAAACGTGGACTCACAATCACGGAAGAGGACGAGATAAATAAATCCATCCATGACCAGGCTGCGGTAGACGTTGCTTAACTTGCGTGATCGATTAAAACACACGAGCTCTTCTGCCACCCAACGTATACTATGTTGAGTGGCAAAGAAACTAACGGATTTACGCTGATATAAAAAAATATTTTGTAAAACATAATAGTTTAAACTTTCGTTTGTGCGGCCGATTAGAGAGAGCGGTGAAGCAAAGCGGTATCTTATTTTTATTGGTCAGTTGGACATTTTAGAGCCAGGAGTCTACACTGAAGTAAAAATCGGACGAGTGAGGCGAAAGTTCGGAATTTTTCAGATACAAATTTTATTCGTTTCTATCTCTATGACGGAGTTATCGCGTGTGTCAGTCAGTAGCCTGCCTATGAATGGGTTTATTTATCTTGAGCTTCTCTGTGATTCGGAAGGCACGTTAAGCCGTCAGTCCCTGCTTATTATTGATGATAGTCGTGAAGATAAGTCTGTGGCCTTTGGGTGGCTTGAAAACAATGGCCCTGTGAAAAGCGCAATTGAGCATCGTGGTGAAGTATTCTCTAAACATCATTGTTTCAGGGGAGACTCGTATCGTATCCCAGCAGCGAGATTTTCTGCAAATTATCCGCCAAATTCTTTCCAATAACTATAGTTTTTTATGTTTTATCAATTTCTAAGTTACATAAAAACTATGGGGCTTAATCGTGTAATAATTAACTCATTCTGTATTAATCTTTCAGTACGCAAAATTTCATGTCTTATTTAGCCCTTTACGGGATAAATTGGAGAAAAAACTAACCTATCTCTCATCTTGAACCAAAATCCAAAGTCAGAAATCAGAAAACCGAAATCCGGAATCCGGAAGCCAGAATTCGGAATCCAGAATCCAAATCCAAACCCAGAATCCAAAATCAATCCAAAAATAGGCTATGGTCGACATTGACTTGGGTATTATAAAATTGAAAACTTATCAAAATTTAAAATATTATAAGGGTATTCTATAATCTTTTACGCACCTGTGTTACCATTTCATGAAGGTTCCTCAAAAGGTCGGGGTAAGACTGTTGTGTTAGTCAGACTATTATTTGTTAAATATTCCAAGCTATCACAATTACCCATAATAATAAATTGATGTAGTAATTTTAACTTTTAAATATTTATGTCAAATTAAATTCCAAAAAATATGTGATAATACAAGATTATGTTATAATATATTGTCCGTGTAGTTTCCGGCAGACTAGAATAGAATCACTCCATCTCTTCCCGTGGATGTCGTACAAGGCGACTAAGGGAAATACATTATAATACATCGATAAGGCCTCCCCATCTTGTCTAGCCAGCGTGGGGAGTGTAGGCCAAATCCTCCTGTCTGTGACGGACGAGAGAGGGTCGTGCTCCTGTAGTGGAGACTAAAAATGACCTGATGATGATGATGATGATGTTATAATTATTTGCAATTAATATATGTCAAAGAATATAATTCTAAATAATGATATTATGGTATAATGTTTAATAATTACGTCAAATTTTTATAATAAGTCAAATCATCAAAACACAGTTTCGATAAAGTAAATATTTTTTTATTTATTTTGGAATTTACCTCTGAAGTACACTAATCCCCTCTATCATCTTTAATTATTCCAGATTTTTCACTTCGTAAATTTCGGAGGAAACAGAGAGGGGGGTATTTCTTTTGCCGTTTGCATAAAATGGCGAAAAGTGAGTTTGCAGAAAGTGAGAGTTCCATAACCGGAACCCTAAAAAAAGAACTAAATAGTTCACTTAATGTATTTTGCTCAACAAACTCTTTCATTTGTTACCCATATCATATGGGTTAAATTAGGTTAAAGTGGGGTTTGTGGCGGCTGCCATGTGCAATTTAAACTGGTCGTATTTAGTATAAGCGTTTATTGTCACGAGAACAGAACGAGTGCATTAGACTGAAGCTGAATTTGCAAGATTTGATCAAACTATATAAGATAAAACTAAATAAAAGCTTGTAGAAATGCCATTTTATCAAAGAACTGGCGTACAATTAACACAATGAAACTATCTGACAAGTATTGACAATTGAACTGAGTTTTAATATAATAAAAGTTTTCTAACAAGAACTAAGATACCTTTCGGACGCATCGTGAATTTTGTAGCGGATAAACGTTGCTACGTTGCTCTGCAATTGTGAAATATGTCAGGAAAATAATGGCGTGCAAGTTTCGTGAAGCGGCGGCTGTTTGGCGAGATAATGTCTAGAGATGACTGTTGAAATTGGAACTGTACTGTGACTGATATTTTTACTTCCATCACTTAAACACATTTGTATACAAATTAGTCAGTAAACTGCTTTATAGATTTTTATACAGCTAGCGTAGTTATTTTAATACACAGAAAATACACATCAAATGTAAGTTACATTAAAAAACAATACAAAATAAACTTGCTTTTAAAACATTACTTGCATAATTTTATTTCATGTAATATGTGAAAACACCCAAAAATAGAATCTTAAATAATGTAATTTTAAAAAGAAAATCGAAGAAACGTATAAAAGCCTAAAAAGCATTCTTTATGCATGTACATATGTGGTACATCCACCGCACTTTAAAATAGTTTTTCTAAATAAAATTATACACACAACTGCATTTTTAAGCAAACAGGTTACAAATAAGTTATTCTATACACTTATTTTCACTACGAAGTGACTTTACCTGACCTGCATAATACTTGCGTAACAGCAGCCATTATTCAAATCCGCGCCATCAATGCGCGGCTACAAAGCTGCAGAAGAACACGAATTAATTCTATTTTACACAAGAGTGCCTTAAAATAAGAAGTCGCTTTCTTACAGTGGGAGAAATACACCGTGAAATTAACTTCTGGATTCACACTGGACACCGCTCAGGTACGAAAGACAAATGGCGCTGGGGGCACGAACTGTACAGCGCACTTACTTACATGATTGGAATTTGAAAGTTTAAATCTTACTAAGATTTAACGTTGAATTTCTTACAGATAGCAAAGTAATTTGTTTCACTAAAGAAAGTAATTAAAATTTTATATACATGTTACTTCACTGTACAGGATGTTAACAGAAAGACCGAGTTTGTTTTTAGGTAAGTTGTTTAAGAGACAGATTTTTTAAAATTGCATTTTTATTAGTAGATAAAAAATAACAGAAAATTCAAAAGAGTTGAATTATTAACTTTTATTGGATAAACAAGCCTTGTTTTATTGATTGGATACGTAATATTTTTCAAATTAAAAATAGGTCTGAATGCTGTTAGATGAAAATTAGGGATACAAGCATTTGTTGTGTAATAAAGGTAAGAATAAATAGTATTTCTTATGTAACAATTAATAAAATGTAAGAATAAATAAATACATGGTTTATTATACTGGTAACGTAAAAAACACATGTAGATGAAAATGAAAATTTTCTTTATTTTTGCTGCCCAACTTTTGTGAAAGTCGTAAAACGAGCAGTAAGATGTGACATTAAAAAAGAAATCCAATTTAGTATTTCCTTGGCATTAGAATTAAAAACCGCTCTTCGTAGAGTGTCTACCTTGTTCGTCACGTGAATACTTTACGTTGTCGGCGGCGTTCATAAAAAAGACAATTTCCCTTATTGCCGCAATCTGTTACACATGTTCCGCGAGGGTTATGTCTGCAGCCGCCCTCATAAACGACAAAGTAAACCATAATTTATTGCGCAAATTTAGGGTCAAACGGAACACTCATAAATTGCTTTAGTAAATTATTTGGACTAACCTACGCCACTTAACACAATATATTAGCAGGCTTTCCATGGCTTCGCTGCGATTTTGTAGCAACAGTCCGCCGAATTGCATACCGTTGATAATTAGAACTTATTTTTCGAATACATGCGTGCACTAACTGCATTAAGTACAGTGTTATTCAGGGCTAGAGTTTAACTTTCGGTCGACGGTAAATAATAAAATGGGTTGCCATTTTTGTGAATTTGAATGTGCTATATATTGTATTTTCGAATGTCATTCAAATAGCTTTTCATTTGCTTTATGCACTTTCATAATATATGTTAACAATTTAAGAAGAACCCAGTTAACTTATAAGTTTGGGGTGTAAGGAGCTCATCACCGCCTTTGAGCTAAAGCCAACCTCACCTGCACGTGGTACACCCTACTAATTGACTAACGAGGCTCTGGCGAAGGAGAGGTAGGGCTAGCGTAATTACAAGCTACCCGACTGGCTGCGGTCTTCTGTGGGGAAGTACCTCCTCCTCACAAAAGACCGCAGCCAAATAACAATTCTTTTCATGGTTGTTGTGTTCCTGCGAGTGAGTGCGGTCACCAGAAAGGAAGGAGTATCTGCTTTGACAGCGGAGGTAGCGGCGCGCGAGCTATATTTCATCTCGTGAGCGTTAATATGGCTACGGTAATTGCTTTACATCAGGCCGACCGTATGCTTGTCTGCCACCCGACGTAGTATAAAAAAAACACTTTGTTAGATTTGATGAACATTAAAATTTTCCCTATTGTTTTCCATTTTGGACATGTTTGATATCAACCTTTTCTCGAGATCATTTGGAAAAGAGGATTTTCTTTAGTAGGGCTGTTTCTTTAAATTTTTTCTAACACCCTTTTAAAATAATTGATATTTATGGTTAGGACAGTATAAGAGGTACAAGTATCACGTCATATAAGTATTAGGTACGATTATGAAAAGTGAGCATATTCCTACTGCAGCGATGAAATTAGGACCTTTTAGTAAGAAAAGTTAGGGCCCTGCAGATGGACCACTGGCCTCAAAAAAGGGACTTGAAGTGCCTAAATGCGAAAAGCGTAGCATTTGGTGGAAACTATGTACTTTAACAACTTGAGGTATGATCAATCAAGTAAAACCCTACCGCAGTGCATTATATTATGAAATTATTAGTTTATTATAATTATTAATTATTATAATATAATTATTAGTTTATGCTACAATCGTCATAATAAATAAGGTTATTAAAGATGAGTGATTATAATATTTATCCCTTTATTCAACGAGCTCATGTCTCGACGAACATGTCTGTTTGTCTTGGTCTGGGTGTTTTCTATGTATTATAAGTATGTATTTAGAAAAAAATGTATTTAAGTACATTTATCAGTTGTCTAGTACCCATAACACAAGCTTTGCGCTTAATTTGGGACTAGATGGCGCTGTGTAAATTGTCCAGAAATATCTATATCTATATCTATCTATATGCACTACTTTAGCTATACTCATGCAATAAATAAATACCTATATCTATTGGCGTTAATTTTCTGTCTATTTCTAAGCTTTTGGGAAGTAAAGAACTTATCTCTTTGGACTTATCACAATCTTTAGTGCCTAAATCAACCTCACCTGCATATAGTGCAATCTGTCGACTAGATAATGAGATTCTGGCGAAAGAGAGGTTGGGCATGTCGATTTTGTCGACTCCGAGAAAATACTTCCATCTCACAGAAGATCGCAGCCAAATAAACTTTGAGGAGTGCTGTATTCCTGCGAGTGAGCGAAGTCACCAGACGTAAGGAGATGCTGCGTAAACAGTGGAGGTGGGAGCGTTGCGGGCAATACTACTTGGATTGTAAGTGTATATAGACTACGGTAACCGCTTTACATCAGGCTTGCTGTATGTTAGTTTGGCACTCAGCGCGTAGAATAAAAAAACAGACTGCGAAATTTGCATTTGGTTATATATGGTTATGAAATAAAAGAAATCACTTAATGTACCATAATAATGCCTACATACTTACTTATTGTTGCGGTCCAACGACCAAAAGTGGATCTTGGCCTCCGACACAAGATGACGCTACTACGGCTTTCGGTCCTGAGTCAGTTCTCACCAGTTGTTAACGCAGAGATTTCGCAGGTCCTTCAGTACCCCGGGACTCTAGCGGTACATCGGGCGCGCAATCGGTCGGCTACCACTTGGTCGTACACTTGGCTCCTTTTACGGCACGATCCTCCCCCATTCTTTCTACGTGTCGTAGCCAGCATAGTATAGCCTAACTGTACAATAGTTTCTCTGTGAATAAAATGATCCATAATATTTCAATTTCTAAAATCGTATTGATAAAATATGAGTATAGATAAAATAAATATCTTTTTGTGAGTATAGATAAAATAAATATCTTTTTATTTAACTACAAAAACGTAGAGCTAAGAATATTTCCAACTGAAACAAAATATCTACGTCATTGAGTTTGTGTTAACGACCGACTTCCAACAGTTCCAACATGAAAATGTTGGTATAGCTTTGAAAAATTCTAGCGAAACTTTTGAAAGTCTGAAACATAGCTCCTCTTTTATTTATGCTCTGACATGTGGCGTTTCTCCGTTGTGTACAGGCTTTCTTCCTTAACAAAATAAACAACATTTGCTTCGAGTTAGGTCCTTTGAGAGGCTGCTCCCACCAGCACTAATGTTTTATGAATGAGTTCATGCAGTTACGTCTATTACATGTGGATACTTTAGTCGTCCCACGTCTAACTTTTATTTAACCAATAAAACATATCTTCTCTATCTTTTCTTCTCTATGAAGATGTATTATAGCGAGGATGGATTGCATTTTGTTGGACCTATATATTCATTCTCACAGATTCTTAAAACACGTTAAGATCATCCCCACCATTCGAATCTCGTAGGCCGTTCCCTTTGTCATGAAAAACTGTAGCTGTCTCTGTCTTACATGGAAAAATTCATCCGTTTTCCAGCTTTTCTGTCCAATTTCCCTATTTGATATGTAAACCTAAGCTTCTATTTACTAACGCTCAATATCGTATATTACATCCGTCGTATATAATTCGTTTTGATTCTACGTTAAAATATCTCGAATGCAGTAATAAACTAGCGAGACTTAACATAATGTTACGGTGGTCAAAAATCGGTCTTAATACATTTGTTATAAGGTTTATCCTTGTCTGTGTTAAGGATTGATGTTAAGTTGTTTTGAGGCTGTTCGTCAGTGGAAAACTTGAAAGGTAGGCAAGCAAGAATGTGTAGCTATCTGTGGCACAGGCCTTCAGTCGCACCGCGCACATGCTGGCGTGAGGACGGACTCAAAGTCTGGACTTTACGCGAAATGGCGGGAACTTTTCGGTAACTTTCGTAATAATATACGTAAATGGTATTCGCGAATATATAGTTGATAAAATATGTTCTAACTGATTAAATTTGATGTGTAAACTTCGATAAAGGGATTGTTTTATAATTATGAAATAAAGAGTGGACTAAGACTAATATTAGTATTAAACAACATAACCGGAGCTGCATTTATGAGTACGTATTAATTGCTGAAATTATTTTGTAAAATTAATTAATATACGTTACTTTTGTTACGAATATTAGAATTTTTATTATTTAGTGCAGGTCATAGTTTGCCGTAGTCTTTCAAATTATTATAGACGGGCGAAATTAATGATTAATGGTTGCCGGCTTTCAAGGTGTAATGAAAATAAATCTAATACATCTTTCTTTTGATTATTACGATGTTCATTTTATATTGATGTACGAAAAAGAACCTATGTAGGATACGTTAAACTATATAAAACTAAAATTTTAAAGGCTGGCATCGGATCGGCGATCCTTACTGATCTCCATGGGTGGTAGTAATTGCTTTCCACAAGGCAACTCTCATGCCCGTCTGCCCCCCTCTCACATATAAAAAAATATAGTCAGTAAATCATGTTACTATTCTGTATTCTTCTTTATTACCTACTTTATTGTATTATTTATAAAATACATTTTTAGCTTTGCCTATTATGACAATAAAATTTAGAAAAAGATTAGATAGTAAGTAAAAGAATATTCGGATGATTATTATTTTTAATTATTATCTAAAAAAAAGATTTATTGTGCTCAGTCTCTAAGTCAGATCTAAAGTGTAACTAACCAAAATTATTATTGTAAGTAATTCGGAAAGTATTACAAAATAAACATCCATATATGTACTAACAAGTAAGCAAAACCTGTTTCAATATATTTTGGTACATATATACGTACGCATGTTTGAACGAATAATGTAAAATATGCACATTTTACAATGACGTGGTTGAAGTCTTAATATAATATAGACATAAACTTACCAAAACCAATAACTGAAAATTAGCCTTGTTTACGAAAATAATAAATATTTTTTTATTCTAGTTCAATATAATATCCGTATTCGATATCATACTTCTTTTTTTTTTGCTAAATTTTAAACTTTATTATTCTTAAAAGATACTCTAAACAAACAGCGTAACATTTTACGTGGCGATCTACGTCGTAGACGTCGAGACTGTAGAATATAGAAGTATAATAATAAAAATAGACAGAGAAAAACTATAAACAAATTGACAGTTTCCTGGCATTCACACAATAATAAAATCAACTTATACTATCATGTTACTGATGTATATATGTTAACGTGTTACTGATGTCCATGGGCTCGGTTGATAGCTTACCATCAGGTGATTCACATGCTCATTTTCTCCCTCTATTATGAAAAATATCATCATGTAAGAAAATGAGACATATAGATACAATTTTTGTATCGCATTCGTGCTGTTTTTTTTTAAATGAAAGCAGAATAATGTGCGAAACAGTTCTAAGACATCATTATATTTAATCTACGGCATTCTCTATCTCGTGCTTGCCTTGTCAAACCGGTATCTATAATCCTTAAGTTAACGTTAAAGTAAAAGTCTATGATAATAAATAAAACAACGAAACTCTCGCATCACTGTAAATATTTATTTTGGCTGCAAAGAAAAACAGTAGAATAGCCCACAAAATAATATTCGGCCAAATGAAAATTCCGACCGATGCATCAGGCTGGCTACGCCTCGTGGGGAGGTTTTAATTCCCTTGACTGTTGCGAATCGGCGCATGTTTTTTCATTAAAACGCATTCAATACGACGACGACGTAGCTTTGAAAAAGCGAACCTTTTCAAAAAATATTCCCCTGACGTTCCACTCCGCAATGCTCTCGTTCATTCACGGTTTTTGTATAGTTAAAAAATCGACGCTTTTTAATGTCACTGTAGTGGTTACATCACTGCACGTGGATAATAATCATGCTTATATTATGCTGACCTAAAACTTATTCATAATTATCTGCAGTTTAATTATCTTAAGTTTAATGCAGTTGCTCGAAAAGTATTTTTTTTCATAAGCAGAGTAACATGGCAAAAAATTTGCACGTAGTTGCACTAGTGAACTAAATACACTTCCGGTCTAGAGTGGGAAACTAATATCATAAGAAATTTTAATTTTAAGAAAAGAATCTGGGTTTTGGCTTCATGCATACCCTTCAGTAAATACGGGTACTTTTCTGGAACCAGATACTCTACGCATATCAATTTCGTTGCGTTTGGGACTCGATGTCTATTCCACCCACAGTTGTCCTTGCGGTGCTATTGTCGACCGCCTGGGCCACCACGGCCTTTCCTGTCAAAGGAGCGCCAGACGTTTCTCCCGCCACGCCACCGCTCTGAATGACATTTTGCGCCGTTCTCTTGCCGACGTTAACGTACCGGCTATTTTAGAGCCGAATGGTATCGTGCGTGACGATGGCAAGAGGCCGGACGGAATGTCTCTCATGCCGTGGAAGACTGGAAGGTGCCTGGTTTGGGACGCCACTTGCGTGGACACCCTTGCCCCGTCCCATCTTCAGGTTTCCACGTTGAGAGCTGGAGCGGCGGCTGAGCTGGCGGAGAAGAACAAAACCTTAAAATACCGAGGTATCTACTCCCAATACCTATTCAGCCCTTTCGGAGTCGAAACCCTCGGTCCTTGGGGCCCCTGTGCCTTGAGTCTTTTTGAAGACATTTCAAAGAGACTTTTTCAAGCCACCTGGGACCCAAGAGCTGGCGCTTACTTGGGTCAGAGGCTAAGCGTCGCCATCCAAAGGGGTAACGCTGCTAGCGTTTTAGGCACGCTGTCTCACGGACCTACTTTAGATAGTTTTTGTTAAGATAGGTTTACACAGTTTAGTTTAGTTTTATTGTCTGCATTATATTAGTTATGAATTAATAAAAATTTCAAAATATAAAAAAAAAAAATATTTCTATTTCACTAAAGTTGTAAATAAGCATACGTTTCGCCGATGGTAAGCAGTTACGCAGCCGGAACGTCGCGTGCACCATCAAGAACATCAGTTTCTGTTGTAAAGTGTGAAAACTGATTCACGGGCATTAAAGTTATTAAAATTTTGTTCAAAAGTTGATGTTTTAAAACCTGATGCATCAGGTGGTCAACTCGTTTTTTTTTTCCACTTATGACACACAATCACTCAACGCAATCCAATCCATATGGGTGAAACTTTTGGACGGTTTTTGTTTACACTTTATTTTTTATATCACTAGAGTGGCAAACAAGCTTACGACCCGCCTGATGGAATGCAGTCATCGTAGCAAGCGTCCATAGACGCTTGCGGCATCACTCCCGCGTTGCCGACCCTGCAAAAACCCCTTAACGCCTTTCTTGATAATATACCCCATACTGTAGTCTCCTGGAAAATACCGTGGCAGGGAGTTCATTCCACAACCTGACAGCTTGAGATAAAAAAACCGGACAAGTGCGAGTCGGACTCGCCCACCGAGGGTTCCGTACGTAGGATCTTTATTAAATTTTATATTTTTCATTATAGTTAAGAAATAATGCGTCGAAAAAAATAAATAAAATATATTTTGTAATGAGTACATCAAGCCCTTTCATATGATACCCCATTTGAACTAGTAGCTTCAATTTGAAATTTCGACATCCTATAAAAAATATAGACCCCCTATTTTTTAAAATCGATATCTATAACAATGTTACTTGCCAAATTTCATAGTTCTAGGTCAACGGGAAGTACCATATAGGTTTTGATTCCCTTGAGAATGTCGAAATATGCGTTTTTTTTGCTGAATAAACGGCCGTAACTTCTTTTTACGTAAACTTAGCAGTTTGATTTTTTTACAACTTCATGGGACCGTATACCTGAGTATACAGTTCAAATTTCAGCTTGATACCTCCTCGCATTCTCGACATAGAGGTTCTTAAGAGAGAGACAACAAACAGACAGACAGACAGACGGACAACAAAGTGATCTTGTAAGGGTTCCGATTTTTCCTTTTGAGGTACGGAACCTTAAAAAACCCACAAACTGTTCTTGTCTGTGACATTTTGTTTGCAATTTTGAAATGATTGAACGCCTTTGGATAAAATATGGTCTGGATCAACTTACAAGATACTATTACTCACATGAGCGAAGCCGCGGATATTAGCTAGTTCATTGTGTGTATCCCTAAAAACATTTTTGTAATTTCATCAGTAGTTCTGTGCCCTTCTCCTCTTATTATTTTCACTTTTGTATGGATGATCTTTAAATTTATGCAGCATCTCTTTTCGTTCATTTCAGTAGTACGATTAGTATTTGTAATGATATCTCTACCAACAAAACTTAAATATTTATAAATCAAAACCTTAAGATAGTGCCTCTTATTTACTCATATGTCACTTATCATCTACAATTACTACTATTTAATTGACAAATTTTGGATATAATAATGTTTGTCCCATTATTAAAAATAATCAAAGGTCTTCTGCATAAACATGAGCAGTAAATTCTGTCGTTCTTTAAAACGACTTCATATTTTTTTCCTGTCAAGACCAAAAACTAAATCCATTCTCTTCTAGATACATATCATTTTCATATTCATATCATTTTTAGCCCTTTATTGTTTAATGAATTAGAGAAAAAAATATATACAAATTTTAGTCTCCCACATGGGCACATTACATTCTTTGTTTCTCTGTCAGGTACTCGTTGGACTAAAAGATCCCTGCTGAGATTTATCTCAACAGATGACGGATTTATCCGTCATTGTATGTTCTTGTATTTGTATATTAATTGACGAGCTCGGTGGTCGAATAGTTAGCAATGGCCATTTTGACTCTGAGGTCGCGGGTTCGATCCCCGCACTAGGCAAACATTTGTGTGCATGAACATGTCTGTTTGTCTTGGTCTGTTCGTTTATATGTATTATAAGTATGAATTTACAAAAAAAATGTATTTATGTACTCAGTATCATTCATCATCATTTATCAGTGGTCCAGTACCCATAACACAAGCTTTGCGCTTAATTTGGGACTAGATGGCGCTGTGTAAATTGTCCAGAAATATTTATTTATATTATGTGTACAACAAACTGTTAGAAATAGATTCAGAAATATGCGCCATGAATAGCATTCAATGGATGCGGTGTCGCTTTGGCCAGTCGCTCTATAAATTCGCTGGACAATCTTTTGAGATACAATCGGCTGGCCTTTGACCTGGTTTCCTCTATCCTTGGTATCCAGCGATTTTCCATTTCATTTAAATAAGTTACTGGCTCCAAGATATACGTAGGTGAAAGTTATATTGCATTTCTATGTTGATATAGTTATTTTATACATGTTTCATTTATATAATGTATATGTAATGTTACATCTTTTTCAACTCTTATTCATCCCACTGCTAGGACACGGGTCTCCTCTCAATCGAAGGGGTCTTAGAGCATACTCCACCATGCTACTCATACAACATAATATAGAATAAACAAGAAATTATTAATCGAAACAATAACAATCCGATTGAAAAACATTATTAGGGTTCCGTACCCAAAGGGTAAAAAGGAACCCTTTTACTAAGGCTCCGCTGTCCGTCCGTCCGTCCGTCCGTCCGTCCGTCCGTCCGTCTGTCACCAGGCTGTATCTCATGAACTGTGATAGTCAGACAGTTGAAATTTTCACAGATGATGTATTTTATATATTATATTAGGTATTGCCGCGATAACAACAAATACTAAAAAACAGAATAAAATAAATATTTAAGGGGGCTCCCATACAACAAACGTGATTTTTTTTTTCTCGTTTTTGCTCACAATTGATAACGGTAATAGGTAGACGCTTGAAATACTCACATAATATTTAGTTATATATTCACTTTATAAATAAATAATTAAATAAAAATAAAACAAATATTTAAGGGGGCTCCCATACAACAAACGTGTTTTTTTTTTGGCGTTTTTATAGATTATGGTACGGAACCCTTCGTGCGCGAGTCCGACTCGCACTTGGCCGGTTTTTTTTTGTTATTATCCTTAATTTATTTTCATGGACTTTTCATACTGTATTAATATTCTATATCATTCTCACAGCTAGGACGAATAGAATGACACCTCTTATGTTGAAATCCGTCAAGTTTAGGTTGTAGAGCGTGCCAAAGAAATCTACATATATACATTCGATAAATATAACCCTCCCTTCTACGTTAGTCGGTTAATTAATACTTATAATTATAGGCGCTAGACTATTATGCTATTATTAATCTATTCCTTACATCTTAATTTCATAAGTTTCTTTCAATTCACTGATTTACAAATTAAAGCCCTAAGACTTAATGATATATCATCTAAAGATTATCAAAGCGATAAAAACTTTATAAACACATATCGTTCAACAGCCGTAATAAAAGTTTGAAGCGTACAAGTTCAATATAACTTTATCTACGTTAATTATAGTTCCTTGGCTGACATTCGGGTGTGCTGAAGTGGTTTGTTGCGGCCGCAATGACACCCTCACTTCTCCATTAGTAGCCCATGAAGCAGGGTTAACGACCAGTTCGCGTGATACCGCACCACTTTATGCTTATTTATACGATGAGGCGAACAAACCAGCACTCGACATTCGAATGTTACATGGCGCGCGACATATCAAATTTCCATTATCAGAAAGGAGCAGAACGAGAACAATGTCCTTCATGTTTCAAAGTCGGGTGCACAGTTGGGAAGTTGCGGTCGTTGTTTGTTTGCGGTTCTATAATGAGGCATACTTTTGTTGAGATTTAATAATACTTTCAAATTAATGTTTGGTACAAATTGTGCAATTAAAATTACTAATGCAGTCAACACCGTGTAGATCGTAAGACTTCCGAAGTTGATTCTGCGTAGCTACGAAACGTACGTAGCATTCGTAGCACTACGCGAAACCTTATATCGAACATGTTACGGTCTCTTGTCTATTCGAGGTCTTCTTGTCTATTCGAGGTCTTCTTGTCCATACTTTTTTTCTAAATTTCACAGCGAAATTTTGATATATTAGAAACGAAGACCCTAGTTGCAAGTGACAGATACCAAAGGTTTGATGTTTGACGGACATAATATAGATATCGCTATTTCGTATTTTTAACGCAAAAAAAATAATAGAAGAACTAGATATAGAATAAGATGATTCGGCGTAGCCGAGTGATGTGCGTAGCATTCGTAGCACTTCGCGGGACCTTTTAATACTGGAAGTGTAAAGTTCTACAATTTACAACAATACAAGCTGTTGTCTTTACAATCAAAATTGACAGAAAATTTGTTTCACAAACCAGCGTAGACCACTCTAAGATTTACTCGAATTATGTTAACGACTTTGTCTGCTTGGAATCTTTCTTTTTAACTTCATTGTAATTCTTTGATATTTTTAAAACCACCGGTGAATTATACTCGTAGTTAGCACAGGCTTATTACTTCATGCAATGTAATAAAATATTATTATTAATTCTTAAGGGAAAGTCAACTGCCATGATAAATTAGTATACCTAAGTCTTTGCGAGTGGGCAGTGTAAAATTGTAAAAAATTTGCTCTCATGCAACTGGATTTTTAATTCTGGTGCTAATATGTTAATACATTACTGCATATTATTACTTATTTTATAAAAATAAATTAGAAGAAGAGTTAAACATTTCAAACCAACACTGGCTTCTATTTTTTTATACCACGTCGGGTGGCAAACAAGCATACAATTCGACTGATGTGAAGCGCTTAAACTGTAGTAGTCAAAATAACCGTTCACAACGAGCAGCAACTCATTCCTTCCTGGTGACCTCACTCACTCGCAGGAATACAACAACCCTCAAGGGAATTTCTATTTCAGTGCGGTATTCTGTGAAGTGGAGGCACTGAGTTACCGTCCTATTAAGTAAATAATTATTGTCGATAAAAAATATGTTTTTCTAATGTAAATAATGGGTACCTATTATAGTTATATAATATTTTTTGTTGGTTTCAGGTATAATAACAATGAGATGCACGAGAAAACATCACTTGATATGCAGTAATTGTTTACTTCCCTAAAGTAATTCAATTAAAATGAAAAAACCAAAAGAAGAATTTGTGTATACCAGAAAGTCATAGAGTAATCCAATGTCGGGGCTTGAAGAGACCGTGTCATAGACAATGCACAGCCTCCTCCGAGCGGCTATAGCGTCGGCATTACTGCAGATACTGTTCTCCATTACAGGTATAATATATATTTTTAAATTTTATAAATGCTGCATATCAAGTTGTCAATTGTTTGTTACAGTATAGCAGAGAAGTAGTTACAATGAAATAGTTCGTAAGAATACTTACTCAGTCCGTCTGCGCGTTCTTATATTTTGTTCTAAAAATTATTAAGTGGTACTACATATATTTTTTTTTTATACTACATCGGGTGGCAGACAAGCATACGGCCGGCCTGATGTGAAGTTGTTACCGTAGCCATATTAACGCTCGCAAAATAATAGCATAAAATATCGCACGCGCGCTGCACCCCCCGCTGCCAACGCAGCATCTCCTTTCTTTCTGGTGACCTCACTCACTCGCAGGAACACAACAACCCTCAAGGGAGTTGCTATTTGGCTGGGGTATTCTGTGAGGTGCAGGCACATTCCCAGGTCGGGTAGCTTACAATTACGCTCCCTACCTTTCTTTTCGCCAGAGCTTCGTTTGTCAGTCAGCAGGGTGGACCGCGTGCAGGTGAAGTTGGCTTTGGTTGAAAGATATTGATTACACTTACACCCATTATATTATACTTATTAAACCTCTTACTTAAAGGTCATAACAGTTAAGGGTTGAATACAGAAGAGGCAATAATATTTTGAGGCCAATTACGTAACAAATTACGTCATAATATATTAATTAATGTTGATACTCGTGACACAAATTTCTACCAAGTGCCAACAACACTTAGTAGAAATTTGTGACTATTTTGTTAGTAATAAAATGACTTGAACTGTTTCATTTAATTAAATTTATTTTTAGCGTCTGGTTTCGTCTTTACGGTATTATCAAGTTATTTAAATTGTCTTCTCTTCTCGTTTCTATCTCAGAAGAAGTAGACCTAGGGGTAGAAATGAGAAGACCATCAAAATACCTTGATAATGTCGTACAACTGAAACCGGTGGGCTCATACATTATGCTTGGAAGTACCTTTCACTAAACAAACATTTTTGGTTTAGATGCAAATGAATTTATTTCTAGTGTAGATTAATTGTTTATAACAAATTTCAATTTGTTTAAAATAAAAAAAATGTGACAAAAATTTCATCTACATAGGTTCATTTGCAGCTAAGGCAAAAATGTTTGTTTACTGAAAGATCCTTCTAAACACAATGAGCAAGCTATTAGGATCTATCACCTTAAATAGAACAGTACAAATGATTTTACTAACAACAATTTAATAAGTTTAATAGAAAAATATAATGAGTAATAATAATGGCAGCTTAAAATAATATTGTTGGAAAAATGCTACAAAAGGAACGTTACAAATAGTGCAACGACAAAACGAGATAACACATTTTATTTCCATGTTATTTCAAAAAACAAGCATTAAAATTGACTCTGAAATGAAACTAAACTGTTTGGATAAACGTTAATGTTAAGCGTTGGTTAGCCTGCTAGTAACATTGATGCACACAAAATATATCAATGTTTTTAGGGTTCCGTACCTCTAATGGAAAAACGGAACCCTTTTATGATCACTTTGTTGTCCGTCCGTCCGTCTGTCACCATGCTGTATCTCATGAACCGCGACAGTTAGACAGTTGAAATTTTCACAGATTATGTACCTATTTCTTTTGCCGCTATAACAACAAATACTAAAAAACAGAATAAAATAAATATTTAAGGGGGCTCCCATACAACAAACGTAATTTTTTTGCTCGCAATTGATAACGGCAATAGGTAGACGCTTGAAATACTCACATAATGTTTAGTTATATATTCACTTTAAAAATAAATAATTAAATAAAAATAAAACAAATATTTAAGGGGGGCTCCCATACAACAAACGTGATTTTCTTGCCGTTTTTCTAGATAATGGTACGGAACCCTTCGTGCGCGAGTCCGACTCGCACTTGGCCGGTTTTATTTTTTAAGAAAATATGAGTCAGAAAAAGAATTCTTAGGCACCTTAGTTAAGAAATAGTTTGGGATTTGTCTTGAAGTACTTAAATGTCCTTAAGGTCTTGTTAGCAAAGTTCCAAGTAAAACTATTTACTTTTGAATATTACAAATTTAATTATTAAATATATTTCAACTCGTGTAGGCAACTCAAGTTTAGGTACCTAAACAGTTATCGGTAACTATCTGCCTGGACAGGTACCTATTTATACAATCAATAATAGAATTAAACATCTCAGTACAAATAGTTATAGTTTTAGTAGTTCTTACCTTATGTATTAGGTTTAATTTAGATGAGATAAGGCTCAAGATTTTCCTTTATTGAGTACTAGTACCACTTTGCATAGGTTTATAAATATCACAACAATGCAATTCTGTGCAATTATGTCATGAATTTTCTATTATGCACTAAAATACTTATTTAAGAAAAATTGTTACGTTACGAGTAGAATGTGAGGTATCTATCATACTTCAAACTATAATTCCATAGGTAAGGAACTCGAGCCTACCAGTAATCATATATTTTTGTCCTACCACGTAAATAGGATTTTAAGTATTGGGTAAAATCAAAGTTTAAATATGCTTTCATAATGATTCCAAATGACTATAACACATTACATTACAGAAAATTGACAAGTATGAAGAATTTAAGAATCTCAATTCCGGGCGCACATCAAACAGTTTTAAGGACTCACGCACACCGGAATTAAGATTTTAAATTCTTTGACGGATTCCGGCTGTGTAGGGCCGGCCTTAGACATTACAATCCCGTACGATTACGGGGACAATACGGTCTCAGTGAGTGTTGCTGAAAAAAATAATTTTATTTTCTTAGTGATAAACCTCGTGTCCATGTCAGATTACGTACTACATATTTAAACAAAAATAGTTACCTAAGTAAACTATCTTCGTCCCATATAAAGCCACAATAATTTCTTTTGAATCTATAACATGAAGCATAAATAACAAGTTAATTTAATTATCTAAATAGCATTATGACATCAAACTCTCTTTAACGATTTGATGCTATTTTAAGTAAGCTAGCAAGAAATACAAAATATTCCTTCTTGATCTGTGTTTTCCTTCTTTGTCAGTTTTATATTGAAGACTAGCGATATAGGTCAAGACAATATTCTTTCGTCGGTTGTCGTCGTCGATTCCAGGCGGAGACAATATGACATTAGTCGTTCAGTGTAGCGGCGAAGACACCCGTCGCCGTCGGCTACAGCTAAGGACCGGAACCAGCTGCGTCGGTCGCGTGCTGTTTGCCAATTTATCACTAAGCTGATTATACGTATATAGGCTCGTTCTTGTGACGTGTTTTATGACCTTGTTTGCTCTCCTCCCATTGTTCCACACTCCTTTATTTACACACCTTTTAAATTGAAGACAAAGGTGTCGGCAATTTTTTCCGTCAACACATCGTCGTCGCGAAGCGAAAATTCTCGCTTTTCTACCTCCTTTGTTTATTTTGTGGCTATTTAATTTTGTTTTGCCACTAACTCTACGTAAATTGCATGAAAAAATAAAATGTACTTCTTCAGTATATAAAAAAATAAAACTAGGGCAAGTTATTTTATCTTTTGTCGATATAAATAAACGATATTTAAATATTTATCCCTTGTACGATTGGCCAAATAAATGAATCTTCGTGATTCGTGGTCTACAACTCAGTTTTCAGCCTTCAGATTCACATTTGTTTGATGCTCCAAATTAAGAAGGTATAGATTTACATTACTTTTTATAGACGCCTGATTGGCGTGGCAAACGTGAGACAGAATGTCGAGATTATACAGAGCGCTGTCTTACAACTGTTTTGCACATTGTTGTGCTTTCTTTTGAAGGAACCAGTACGTGACGTAAAACAAAAAACTGTATAAATCTTATTTCCTCACATGAGGATGGTGTAAGTTATTTTTTTTATTGTGACAATGTAATGGAAACTCTCAAGTTGTCTATAGTAACAACTACGTTTGTTGAAAAATATCGATCTGATAGATCACTAACCGACCGATCACAAACCGACCGTACGCTCCGTCATCGTACCTGATCGTATTGTATGACAACGGAGGTAAATAATAATACCGGTGTGGGTATATTTAAACAAGATTGTGAGATGCGACACAGCCGCTGTCACCCGGTAGGCGTATCAGTAACCCGTTTGGACATAACAACTACAAATTGATACATATGCGGAGCTCGAATACTAAACCTAAATCACTTAACAACATGCATCCAATAATCAGTTTGGTTTAGGTCAAGACCTATATTCTCAGGATTAAATTAAAGTACTCGTGATTAAAATAAACAGGCCAAGTGCGGGTCGAACTTGTACTGGAAAGGATTCCGTAGTCGTATATTATTTTATAGTTCATATCCACTCACACCAATCTCTTTGATTATTTATAAGACATTATTATGTGTTAATTATTTGAGGTTTTTGCAATTCCAGTTTCAATTTATACGAAGCTTGTTACTAACCTAGCTTTTGGAGTGTAAGATTGTCTTAAGAGTCATGCCAACCTCACCTGGACGTGGTGCACCCTGCCGACTAACGAAAGACGCTCAGGCGATAGAGAGGTAGGGTACAGTTAATACAAATACAAATAATTTATTTGCTAGATAACACAGTACATACCATGTAGTAATAAATAATAATAGTACAAGAGTGCTGCACCAATAATTGGCATGCAAAATTAGAAATGGATGAAACATTTTTATTCCAAATTCAAAGAAATAATTATTATATGACGAGCTCGGTGGTCGAATGGTTAGCAATGGCCACTTTGACTTCGAGATCGCAGGTTCGATTCCCGCACAAGTCAAACATTTGTGTGATCATGTCTGTTTGTCTTGGTCTGGGTGTTTTCTATGTATTATAAGTATGTATTTACATAAAAAAGTATTTAAGTACATTTATTGGTTGTATAGTACCCATAACACAAGCTTTGCGCTTAATTTGGGACTAGATGGCGCTGTGTAAATTGTCCAGAAATATTTATAATTATTATTCTAGTGGTAATAATCAGCGTATCTACAAGCTGCCTGACTGGAAAAATACCTCCACCTTACAGAATACCGCAGCCAAATAGCAATTCTCATGAGGGTTGTTGTGTTCCTGCGAGTGAGTGAGGTCACCAGAATAGAAGGCGTTGTTGTGTTGGCAAGGGAGGTGGCGGCGCGCGAGCGATATTTCTTCTTCAATTCAGGCGGGCCGTAGGCTTGTCCGTCATCCGACGTAGATAGACAAATAAAAAAAAAAATACATATCTTCTGGATTAAAAAATAAGGTACTTTTATGTAGTGTAGCAAAAGGTAGTTGCAAGTAAAATCATGTAAAATTTGGCTATATACACTTTAATTTCAACGAAATAAACTAGCGTCCAAAGTTACTCCACATTTTGAACATTATGATGCAATGCGGTCTTCTATTGTTTAAGCGACGTTACGTACACGGGCATAAACATAAATTGCATAAAAGTAAACAGGAGTAGGTACAAAAGGCGCGCTGCAAATTGTGTTTTCAGTGGTAGAGTGGCGCAGGTGCGGACCAGCCTTAAGCCAGACCGTCCGACGCTAAATCCGCGCACGACTTTAATTTAACTTTGCTTCAGTGAACATTGTCCTTACGTTACACTAAAATTTGAATTAAGCTCTTGAATCTATGCAAGGTATATGCAGTTCATTAATATGGGCAACATCATAGAGCTCAGCGTACACGTTTCAGGCAGACGTTGAGAATGTCAAGCTGCCATATTGTCTTTTTAATAGTGCTGTTAATATTGTATACCTATAGGACGGGGGCCCACTACACATTCCCACCACTGTGTCTCCTGTGTAGCCAGGACAGAACAGTGGCGACCACCAAAAAAGGCAATGAAATGAAGTCCATTGTAGTCCCAGGGGTAAAACTACGGCTGCCTTGGAACTCACAACGAATTTAATCAGAAGAAATTAGAAGGAGTAGGAAGCTTTTGGAATTTGATTGTATACCTATATTGAAAATCCCCCAAATGCGAGTAAACATGAAAAAAATTATAAAAAATGTTGTCCATTTTGCTTGTAGCCTAACATTTAACACACCTACCTTACACCAATGGGTTAGACTTTCATCGTCAACCCTTATTCATCCCATTGCTGCGTTACGGCCCTTCCCTCAATCAAAGGGGGTTTAGAGTATTCACCATCATTATTCATCTCGGTCATACAAGTCTCTCCTCAATCGAAGGGATTTAGAGCATACTTCTACACGCTGCTCAACTGCGGGTTGGCGGAGGCCAGTGTTTTTAAGCCGCCTACAGCAGCCTGGACCCTGGGCAGCTTAATGTGCCCTCTGAAGCTGAGGAGCTCGAGATAAACCTGCTGCTAAAGATCTACTACAGATTCATAATTTTTTTTCGACCCTATTTTGAAGTATAAGTGGACCATATACATTTTTTTGACCCTATATATTTTTTTAAATAATATATTGGGTGGCAAACAAGCCTACGGCCCACCTGATGTAACGCAGTTACCGTTGCCATATCAACGCTTGCAACATGAAATATCGCTCGCGCGCTACCACTGCTCACTCACTCGCAAGAACGCAACAACCCTCAAGATAATTGTTATTTGGCTGCAGTATTCAGTGAGGTGGAGGTACTTCCCCGATCGGGCAGCTTACAAAATACGCTATGCCCTACCTCTCTTTTTTTCCAGAACTTCGTTTGTCAGTCAGCAGGGTGCACCACGTGCAGGTGAGGTTGGCTTTGGCTCTAACAAATCTTAGTGAGCCACTTACACTCCAATACTAAAATATTAAGCATGGTGGACTAAATGCGAGGTGGCCCACCACTTTTAATACAATATGGCGGCCATAAAATTGCGATTTATAATTTTCACATTAACCCATATGACATGGATATGAAATGAAAGAGCTTGATGAACAAAACACAGTAAGTAAATTCTCAGAAATGTTTTTTTAACTACTAAAAGCTTGTTACTATTTATAAAGTTGATACTGTTGATTGTTGGCAGTTGGTAGAACAAGTGCTTTATTATAATATTATTATCATAATTTGTTCACTTGTTCACCAAGTGCTTTATGCACTTTATGCATTATGCAAGCATAAGATTATTATCATAATGTTATAATAAAGCACTTGTACTGTTCCACGTTATTATATTTAATATTACCGACCGGTTTTGCCGCTAAGGCATTATCAAGGTAAACAGATGGTGTTTGTGTTTCTACAAAACATTTTTATACCGTGCAATCAACGACAAAAAATATTAAAAATAAAAATGGTGTTTGTGGTAATATAATAACGTGGAACAGTACAAGTGCTTTTTTATAACATTATTGTTACTATTTATTTTAATTTCTTGGTTTACATCAAAGGCTTTAAAATCATCAAAACTAGATTTAGTACCCAACTTTATACTCGCATATGTTTTTACGTATGCTGTTTGTACGTCCGAGGTGTCACAAACTGATCCCAGCTGAAAATCACCACTGGGGTCTGACTCAGTCAGATCGCGGCACAATGCTGAGTTGGATCCAATTTATGACATTATGCAGCACTATTTTTTCTTCATAGAGATGAAATACCTTTATTTACTTATTGTTTACTTAAGACATATATAATAAATGTTTCTTTCTTTCTTCTACTTCATATACCGGTATTCCGAGAAAATGTTTATTATTTATATAGATAATTTAAATTGATACATTTTAAAAATTCTGCTACATAATATTTGCGATAGATTAAGTTACAACGATAGCCTACGTAGAAAGCTCAAATGCAATAGTAAGGAATTTGCATAGGTTGGCAGCGCTCGCCCCGCTGCCTGCGATACGGGTTGAATACTAACGTGGGCGCATCGCAGAATTGCACATTGTAAGACCTTGCACTCTATAGCTCTAATTGTGACTGCCGTAAAGTTCAAAATGGAACAAAAATGATAAACATTACATTGACAGAAACCGCGAAACAGTGTTTCATAACGTAACAAGCATATTTCAACATACAAAGGTTTTCTTGTTATCTCAACAGGAATGGTAAAGGAAACCTAAGTCATATTAATGCAGTAGGCTGAACTGCACGAGTATGTAAACGGTAGAAGGTTGTTATGCTGAAATTATGATTTATTGTCAAGAATCTTAAAATAAAATGTGGTTTTTGTGAGTTCCGTTCGTGTATGTTTAATTTTCACAACAACCTTAATTTAACCATAAATAATAAATATTTCTATACAATTTACATAGCGCGATCTAGTCCCAATTTTTTTTTTTTTTATGCCCCTCTCGCGCGGTGGACAAAATTAAAAGCAATGCTTGTACTATGGGTACATACTAGACAACTGATAAATGTACTTATATACATTTTTTTGTAAATACATACTTAAAATACCCATAGGTACCTACAAGACAACTGATAAATGTACTTATATACATTTTTTTTTGTAAATACATACTTAAAATACATAGAAAAACCAAGACAAATAGACATGTTCATGCACACAAATGTTTGTCTTGAGTGGGGATCGAACCCGTGACCTCGGAGTTTAAGTAGCCAATGCTAGCCATTCGATCACCGGGCTCGTCTTTAATTTAGTATGAATTATTTATTTGATTTATACTTACTATAGATACTTGTTTTTTAATTATATAATACATACACTATGATGTTATAAATGCTAAAAAGCTAGGGAAAGATATGTCAAGTATATTAAAGCGCCAAGATGATAAGGATAGCGATAGTCCAAGATCTCTCAGGCACGGCAACCGTTTTCTGGCGTAATTGAGTATGGGTATGCTATAGTTATATACTATTTATAACATCATTGTTCATACATAACACATGACCCCTATAGCTAGGGGTTTGGTATGTTATATTTCTATGGGCAAAATTCACCTTTTGACTAAATTCAAAATATTCTTCGTCTATGTCTATCTATATCTATGTAATCTATATCTATGTAAACGGATAGGCGAGGGTCGGCTTTTTATTCGTATTCTCCGGCGGTTTCATCAAGGAACTGGGGCTCTACGGCCGAAGCTGAAGCCGAATTCGATTACCATCGAATATTTTGATTCAAAAAATAGATCTTACGTTTAAGTTATTGGCAAACATCATCAGCTTAATCGGAAGAAGAACAGGGTTATTATAACTTAAGTTAAACATAGGTACCATAAATCTAAGCTGAAGTGTGATATTCGCAATCAAAAATCCTGATGGGAATCGGCTTCAACTTAGCCGGTAGGCCCCCTGTTCTCGAATTCGTCAACGTATCAAATTGGAATTTAAATCATTAACGGGACGGTATAAATTGTCTAGCGAATACCAAACGATGACGATACTTAGAAAATTATTTCTAATTTGCTATAAATAAAATAATTTAGGTTACTAGAAGCCAATTCTCCATTTAGTTGTCGCCATACTAATCCTCATAAATATTGGTTAAAATCTATATTTTGGGTGTAAATGGCTCACCGCGATCGTTAGAGCCAAAGCCAACCTCACCTGCACTTGGTGCACCCTGCCGACTAGCGAAAGAGGCTCTTGCAAAAGTGAGGTGGTACAGCGTATTTGTAAGGTGCTCGACTGGAGAAGTACCTCCACCCACCTCACAGTATACCGCAGCCAAATGACAATACCATTGAGGGTTGTTGTATTTCTGCGAGTGAGTGAGGTCACCAGAAAAAAATCGGCCAAGTGCGAGTCGGACTCGCCCACCGAGGGTTCCGTACGTAGGATCAATATAATTTTGATATTTTTCATTATAAATAAGAAATAATATAAATAAAAATAATGCGTCGGAAAAAATAAATAAAATATATTTTGCAACGTGCACATCAAGCCCTTTCATATGATACCCCATTTGAACTAGTAGCTTCAATTTGAAATTTCGACATCCTATAAAACAATATAGACCCCCTATTTTTTAAGACTTAATTACAAATATATAGTTTTGAGATTTATTATTGTACTTGTAGTCTATGACGATGTTACTTGCCAAATTTCATAGCTCTAGGTCAACGGGAAGTATCCTATAGGTTTTGATTCCCTTGAGATTGTGTCGAAATATTCGTTTTTTTGCTGAATAAACGGCCGTAACTTTTTTTGACGTAAACTTAGCAGTTTGATTTTTTTTAAACTTAATGGGACCGTAGACCTGAGTATACAGTTCAAATTTCAGCTTGATACCTCCACGCATTCTCGACATAGAGGGTATTGACAGACAGACAGACGGACAACAAAGTGATCTTATAAGATATAACGGTTCCGGTTTTCCTTTGAGGTACGGAACCCTAAAAAGGATGGAGTTGCTGCGCTGGCAGTAGGCGTGGCGGCGTCTGAACAATATTTAATTTGCGAGCGTTAATAAGACTACAGTTACAGCTATGGGTATGTCAGAGACCAGTGTTTTTAAACCGATCAAAAGTCACTGACTTGGTTTAACGACTGTCGTCTGATCTGACAACAGCAAGGATCGGCAGCTTAACGTGTCTTCCGAAGCACGGAGGAGCTCGTAAGAAATAAACCTATCCATGAACAGACTAAACCTGACGTTGCTTAACTTGCGTGTTCGATTAAACTGACACGCGCAACAACGCCATCGAGGTCTCCGAAGCAAGGGTCCGTGATGGATGATAAATAAAATTTCAAGACAGCTCAACGTTGCTTAACTTGCGTGCTCAATTTGACTGACACGCCTTTGAGTTTCTTACCTGCAAGATACAAACATGCAAGTGCAATTGTATTTTGCCATCTATAATATTAGTATACGGATAGGATATGCAATTACATCCGATACAATAGTGCATCGAGTAAACAACTTCATCCGACATCAAGAACGTTTGCGATTGATATAAACGAACTGTTTCCTGTAATGGTGGCTCATTCTTTTAAAGTTTCTTCTTCCTTTCCATCTTCTTCTTCAGGTTGAAGAATAAATAAAATAAAGAAATGTTTCTGGACAATTTACACAGCGCCATCTAGTCTCAAATTAAGCGCAAAGCTTGTACTATGGGTAATAGATAACTGATATTATACTTAAATACATTTCTTTTTGTAAATACATACATATAATACATAGAAAACACCCAGACCTAGATAAACAGACATGTTTATGCACACAAATATTTGTCTTGTGCGGGAATCGAACCCGCGACCTCGGAGTCAAAGTGGCCATTGCTAACCATTCGACCACCGAGCTCGTCATATGAAGATAAATACGAATACGATGATTTACGTCCAGTACAGTACGATGTATGTAATCTAAATCTAAAGGTACGGTGATTGGCACTGCACGTATAACCCTTGACTGTACTTAATTAGTTAAATATAAATTTAAATTGTGGTTAAGAAAAGTTATTCCTAATATTAATATATTTTATACTAATATAATATTCGTAAGTGTTATTAATTCGCACTATTGAACTTAATGTCAATAACCATACATTTGTTTTGTACTAATATTTATTTTCATATAGTTTTTAATAATAAATGTAAATGAAACTGGTAGGTAACAATAATTTATCACGAGAAATGGATGGTCTCAAGTGTAAAAAGATCTGTACTCTCAACTGCAATGGAAAAAAATAAAGGTAGGTAGTAGCAAAAATAATACGTACGACAACAAGCGAAGCGAGGAGGAGTGTGAGGGAGAACTGCGACCCAACAGAGCGCGAGACGAGTGAGCGAAGCGAGTGTTATTTTGCGACAACCCAATTCATATCTAGATAAAAAATAATTTCATTTGCATTTAAGCCAAAATCGTTTGTTTACTGAAAAATCTTTCCAAACATAACGTATGAGCAAGCTACTAGAAGCAATTAACATAACGCTCTTTCTCTATAAATATATATAATTCAAGATTTTCTATAAACGACGAAGGGCCACTTACACATGGGTCGGCCGGTATATGTATATATCTATTATATTATTAATACAATACAGATGAGCACCCTTTATTTTCCTCACAATAGTAGAATAAATAAAGCTATGCATGAGTGGATATTCAATGATCCCAGAAAATAGACTCAAACGGGATAGTGTATTGAACCAAATTATCGAGAAGGGTTCCCATTAAATTATAATACGATATAAATAATAAAAATATTAGGTTTTGTTATAAATTATATATCTACCAATAATGGCAGTGATACACCCAACATTTTAATAATTAGGCCATTATATGATATAATGACAAAGCTACTGAACTTCGAAAAAACAAAACAATTATATTAAGCACTATTCAGGGTAAATAATACAATATTGTTTATTTTGAAAATAATATGTTTAATAATACATTTATTTCCTTTGGGCTCAAAAACACAATTTACCACACATTGAAGCTGTTGTATACTTTGCCGCCATGTGTGACTTCTTAGATCAGAGCGTCTAGACTATCACACAACAAAGACTAAATTGAGCGCCAACGAATTTTCCACGTGGTTTAATTTCTTTGTTCCTAAATTTACTTACGTACAGTCACTGAAAGTATGTTCATAAAAAAGTGGTTTAACTCTCGTGTTACCTGAAATAATAGATTAAAAATATTAGGTTTCATTTAAATTATATTATACGACATGTGATATGTTTAGCAAAATATGGAAGTACTTGAAGAATCTTTATTTCAACCAGTTTCATTTAAATATAGGTAGCTGTCAATTTGGAATCGAATGATATATCTACGGGCACAAACCGGAAATATAATTAAAATTATTCGCGCCATCGAAGCTATTGTGTTGCGGACATGGACGGGCATCGAGAGCAATGCAGCTTTGCGCACTCCACGCAAAGAACATTCAATGCACCGTGAAATTGCCTATTTTCCACACGATTTTATTTATTTATTTCATACACGAATGACATTCTATTTGTTCTATCGCGGCTCACTGCACCGGAAAATCTGTATACTGACAGGTATGAAGAATCTTTAAACTCTTTACTTCGATTCTTCGTTTTCGAACATGAACTCGCAGTATTTAAAATTTAATACTACAATGTGGGACGTAGTGCATCCTGTTTAAATGCGTTTCCCGGCATTGCATTGAGCGGTGTGTCGCTGGAGTAAGGTCTCGTTTGTAGTGCACACGCGGCAACAGATATATCATTTGCCTCACTCAAAACGGAAACTGATTCATTTCCGATGCATGGTTGAAGCTCTTTGTGAAGTTCGTCGGCGGCGAATTGCTCACGTTTTCAACATTTTGATTGCAATATCAATACCGTTCGAGAGCTGCAGATTGTATTTTATGATATTTTATTTTAATAAACCGCTTAGTAGCGCTTGGAGTTTATGTTAGTGTAACTAACTCTACAATGTGCAATACCGCATAGAAAGTTCTTGTTTACACAAGAACTTTCTATGCGGTATTGCACATTATTTTCAGCTGTTTTCAGTTTATTCTTTGCTAAATAGTTTCAGATTGCGGGTAGTGCAAGAGGATTGATATCCAGGTGTATTAAAAGCACATTATATTTTTTGAAAGAATATTATGTGCATTTCTACACTATAAAGACAATCCTACCTATAGTCAGTAATTATTCAAACCATAAGCATGACAATGTAGTTTCCATTAGTAACTAGCTAATTGAAGTCAGATTATGAATATTAAGTTATGTTAAAAAAATATGAATACCTTTTTCCATAATGTTAACCCTTTGTTAAAATTCTAATTGCTGCGTTTACTATAATATTTCGATTTCTGAATCCTTGATCTTATTATACGACAGATCAACTAACAATCTGAACCATAGATCGACATCTCCTTAGCACGTAGATGTTCGGTCTTTGAAAATTCACCCCCCAAGGGGATCACATTATAAAATCCGCGTTGACACGATCAAAGTACTCGGGCATAGTAGCTTTGATTAAAGTAGAGCATGGTTTAAGTCGTAAATGATTGGACGATGACGTCAAAGTGCACTTTGGTTGTTGCTTTACACGATGAACGTAGGGTCTCCTATTGTAGTTTGATCGTGTCAACGCAGCTACAGTGTGTTCATTTTGCAAAGAACATTTAAAGTAAACATTTATAGAAATACTGGATTTTCTCTATTGCGAGGAAAATGGCGCTAGAAAGTTAGTAACGAGCACAAATAAAGTCCGAATTGTCTATTTATTTATAATTAATTAGTAATTAATATAGATTTCTATTTATCCATAATTTAGATTTATTTATAATAGTACAGGTAGGTATATAATACTACCGATCGCCCGTGACTTCATCCTCGTGGATTTTACCTCGTTTTTTATACGAACTGTCATTCCCTTACCCTTTAGTGGTTAAACTAGGCAGGTAGATAAAGACTATACTATTTCTTAGTAAAGATGAAATTAATCACCATTTTTAAAATTTCATTGCGGACATGGATTTTGACTCATTTTGTAAATGTATGAAAATCTTGAGTCAAAATTCATGTCCGATATACGAATAGCTTCCGCTCTCGGCTTCACCCGCATGAATGTCAGATATATCGCACCAAAATATATATAACATATCACCTACGTCAAAATTTCGTTCAACTGGGTTCAGTCGTTATAGTCATGAAAAGGTAACAGACAGACATACAAACACACTTTCGCATTTATAATATTAGTAAGTTAGGTATAAAACAAAATGCCTGGTAGCAAGAAGGCACTGATATTTATAGATTCAGTTGTGTCGTATGTCTGGAGTTAAGTCTGAAGAGATGCTGACTGGCGTCTCTCGAGCGGGCACTTCCTCGCTCACGTAGTAATCGCGTCTGCAAAATGCAACAATGCACAAGAATCTGAGATAAGAATTCAATCTGACGTTTGTTTTCATACACTGTTTGTGTTTGCCTAACAATATATAAAGCAACGTATTATTATGTTTTCATCAATCATTTTTATTAAGGTGAATTTTTGAATGTTGTAATTAAGTGTTGGACAATAGTAGTTTTTGAAACTGTTCCATAATAAGGGTTCTTATAATACTAGTGTGAGTTTATCACATGAGCCGAAGGCGAATGTATATTAAGAGTATTTTAAGACCTAATTATATGTAGTTTCATACACTACTTTATCTAATCTCAGGAAATAGATGATAATAATATTGAGAGACAGGTTGCAATGCATTTGCAACCTCCTAAATATAGCTGAACCCAAGGCTGAAGCTGTATCGAAATGGAAAAAAAAGTTATTTTTCGATACAGTTGTCCATAAAGAGCTGTAACGAAAAGTAGCCTTTTAAATTTATTTTGATGGCTTGTGCGTAAAAAACTGACATTAAGATTCTGTGTTTAGTTTTTTAATCTCTAAATTTCAGAATGAGAGTAGATAATAGTAGTTTATGAAACTGTTGCATAATAAGGGTTATTAAAATACGAGTGTGAGTTTATAACACGAGCCGAAGGCGAGTGTTATAATAATACCACACGAGTATTTTAATACCTAATTATGTGCAGTTTCATACACTACTTTATCTAATCTCATGAAATATATGATAATAATATTTTAAATACAACCATGAAGTTAATCTATCAGCTATAATTCTTACATAAAAATCCATTTGCAGATCGAGCATGCGTAGTGCGCATGCGCGACGCACCGCGCGGCGCCGCGTTCACAGATTATGTAGAAAAACTTTGCATAGTTGCAATGTATTTGCATTGCAACCTGTTTAAAATACCTGTATCCAGGGCTGAAGCTGTATCGAAATGGTAAAAAAGTTACTTTACGATACAGTTGTCCATAGAAGAGCTGTATCGAAAAATAACTTTTTAAATTTATTTTGACAGCTTGTGCGTAAAGACTGTCATTATGATACTGTGTTTAGTTTTTTAATGTGTAAATTTCAGTATGAGATTAGATAAAAGTATTTTTTATATTAGCTCAGCATAGTGGCTCCACTTCGTCTGTTGGTAAGCGAAAAGAGGATTAATAAATATAACATTTTATCCATGACTATACTAAACCCTAAAGGTATGGTTGAATCTAATACTTAACATTAAGGCACAATACGGCCTGGATATAAAGGTTTTTGGGTCCTTACGTACTTGTGTATAAACTGAACTGCGCAGTGAAGCTCTAACAACTTCGTACCTTTGGAGGCCGTTGTGACTAATAAAATCATACTATAAGCTGTCTGGGATTATGGTTGTTTTTTTTAATTTTTACAATTTTGATAGGTACTTATTAAAAAACATCGGGCGCGCAGCATGCTTAACCATAGCATTTTTATTTTTATTTTTTCGTAATCCCGAATTGATATCGGAAAACCAAGGTCACTTTACAGTACTACTTTCTGATGCTCTACACGAATCCGAAGTCAGAATTTTGAAATTTTGAGTTTCATGGCAACGGACGGACAGAAAGAACGACTTTTTTTTTCGAAAAACCAAGGCCACTTTACATTACTACTTTTTGATGCTATACACGAATCCGAAGTCAGAATTTCTAAATTTTGAGTTTCATGGCAACGGACAGACAGAACGACCGGACGATTTTATAAGCTCAATAAATTTCGCTGAAAATATTAACTTCATTTTTTGTTTATTACATTTATCCTAAATCATCTGGAAAAGCATGGAATTATGGGATCTGGAAATATTTCACGAAATTTTCACAGTTTTCAATAAGCGGATAAATAAATAAGAGGTACCTGAGCGAATGATCTTTCCTTGGTGAGATCGATTATTAGTTCCCAGTAAAGAGGCAAAACGCTTCATATAAAGTTTTATAGACATCGGTGTTTGAGATAGCTATGAATATGTATATCAATTTATGTTTAGATATTTCCCATTTAAATATAAGACAACAAAATTTAAGGTACATAGAAACATGACAGGAGGTCCTATTATAATTGATGAGTAAAAATTTTTTAATTAAAATTAAGTTTCTAAGTCGCTAAGAATAGTCTATCGTTAGTTTATTATAATTGTTAATAAATAAATACAAATGCATGTAGTATACATACAGGGTGCAATGCACAATGTACAATGCAGATTTACAGTTCCATAGAATTTAATTTTATATCTCCTATAGTTTAAGTATTATTCACACTGCTCGACCACGAAACGTTACCCTGTATAGATAGACATACGAATATGGATATTACACATAACCTTAAATGGATGTAAGTGGCTCACCGCGATCTTTAGAGCTAAAACCAACCTCGCCTGCACGTGGTGCACCCTGTCGACTAGCGAAAGAGGCTCTGGCAAAAGAAAGGTAGGACACAGTGTATTTGTAAGCTGTCCGAATGGGGAAGTACCTACACTTTACAGAATACCGCAGCAGTGTTGTGTTCCAGCGAGTGAGTGATGTCACGTGAGCGCATCTGACGGGCCGTATGCTTGTTTTCCAACACACAACGTAGTATATAAAAAAAATCTCAATGCACTTTTTGCAAACAGGCACCATACTAGTGTGCTAAACAGCAAGATACTAGTTTAAACTTATCAGGAGATGCGGAGATAGTCCAGGGTCCGGTAGTACAACACGTAGTGTCGTTTTAGCTACTTTTATGTGCTGATCATTTTTAACGCACGACGCAAACATAGAATGTTTATAAGTTCAAAGTGTGTCTATGTTTGTTCGTGGCCTTATAGTTACCATATCTTGTGAACTAACAAGGATATAATCCCGAGCATGCCGATTGATGAAATATTTCTATCATAAGGAAGGTAGAGGTTATTTAATTTCTGCGAATGATAAAATAAATTCCTGCAGAGATATATGCGTTAGAAGCTGAACTAGCAAAGCGTTAACTACTTCTTGTTTCACATCAGGCTGGTTACCTCGTTTTCCAATAGACGTGGTTAAAAAAGGTAATATTTGTGAGCGAGTAAAGCGGTGCGGAACATTCATTTGAAAGTTCAGTAATTCATAGAATGGACACAGTGCGCGATGCCTCAGGTGTTGTTTTCGACGGTAAAGTTGCTCTAAGCCGCACTGAGCTGTACTTAGTGTCCATGCAGCCTCCCGAGCTCAGTTAATGTTATCCCTGTTCTCAAAGCAATAATTATTGTTATTAGTGTCTATTTACGTAGCTTTTGTATGCTTTTGCTAATGATGAAAAGAAGGACGATAAATAGGTTTGATATGTAATATAATATGCTCGCTAATATCCTTAGAGTTTAAGGCAATCTGCGTGACTAAAGAAGTACATCCACATTACAGGAGACCGCAGCCAAATAACAATTCCTTTGAGGATTGTTGTATTGCGAGTGAGTGAAGTAACTACACGTAAGGAGATGCCGCGTTAGCAGTGAAAGTGCTATGTCTATAGCACAGATAGCTTGTTTTAAAAATTATCGCAGAACGCAGTTTTTGCATTCGTGTGGAACATCACCAGAGTGAACGAAATACAATATAAAATACAATATATCTTTATTGCTCCAATAAAATCTGGAATCATACAAAATTAAACGTGAAGCAAAACAATAGGTAATCTTATCGCTGTAAGCAATCTCTTCAAGATAACATTTTCGTTTCATTTCGTTTTCGACACTGTTTCATGAAATCAGAAATTTTGTAATTGAGCTTATCGAAAACGATCGGTTCGAGATCCCGATCAGTCTGGATACAGAACAAATTACACTAAATTTAATTTTATCCGTAAAGTTGTAAACCCATCCTAAAGATTTTTTTCCAAAATTGGGAATGGGAGTTTGCATAAGACGAAGAGATAGTTCTCCGAGGAGCGAGATACAGAGAAGAAATAATATCTGAAAAAGAAGACATTTTAAGAAAGAAAACATTATAAAAACAACACACGATTGAATATGTTTGCTTTCTCATAGCAAACATATTGTGAAAACTTTATTTGAGAAACATAACATTTGGAATTAGAGATTATACGGTGTACCGGGGTACCCGGGGTACCACGGGGTTCGTTCAAAATCTCTAACAGGCGTGTGCAATAATATTTTTTTTTACAATCAAAATCAAAACCAGCCATGACAATGACGTATACATAATTGTAAGATTTTTTTTCCATTAGTCCACTAAGATCCATTGAAAAGATATCCATCGGGATATGTCCACTTTAAACTCGTGAGATTATTAAAAAAGAACATCCCTAACGAAAACAAACAAGCCCAGGCTCGTATTTTTCAAATGTGCCTACTTCGAATCCAATACACAATTTCATATACAAGGTAATATATTCCGTTAGGCAAAAGTTTGTCGAGGAGCATTAAAAGATTAAGTCGACAGTTCGCTCAAGCTGTATCGAATCGAAACTGAAACGATCTCCCGACTCGACTGTAGGTAACATATACTTGTGATGCAGGCGGCGCGTCCGCGTAAACTTCGCCTGGCGAATGCAAAAATTTAAATTAAAAACATAAATCAGGCGTGTATCGAGTAAGTTTCGAGATCGGTGTATAGGTGTATTTCGACTGCACGCCTCGGGTTATGTATTCTAGTGTCGTTACTTTTGTTTATTGGTTTGTTGTTTTCAGCGATAAAATATATTGGTGCAGCAGTGAATTCACCTATTTGTAATGCCAATAATTCAGCATCAGCCTGTATCACTGCTGACCTTCCCCAATGCTTTCTAACATATGCGATCCTCCGTTTTTCACATCCTCCCGCTTCCAGGCGCTTTTTTGAGGTCATCTGTCATCGACCCAATGCTTCATGCGTGGCTTCCACACCATGCGTGGCTTCCACTCCAAAAGATTCCTCCTCCATCAGCTATCGCTGGCTCGTCAGATGTGGCCGGCACAGTGCCAATTCAGCTTGCTGATTTTGAGAGCGACGTTGATAATTTTGGTTATCCGTCAAATTTTCTCGTTCTGGATTCGATCCCTTACCGAAACTCAAAAGCATAGTTCTCTCCATCGCTCGCTGTGAAGCTTTTAGTTTGTGCACCAGTTCGACGATCAGTGTCCAAGTCCAGACACCACAGGTCATTGTGATACTGCCTGTACTTGGGAGTTCTTAATTATTTTTTAATATCGTTTAAATTATGATACCAGCAGTCATATCTATGTATCATATATATAGATATGACTTCTGGCATATATATATATATCACAGCTGGATAACTTCTTATAGCAAAATCTACTTCACTGATAATTATAATGAACCCGACTTGAGTATTTTCTAATTAATTGCTCAAATATTACGAGTATCACAATTTCATAATCTTAATTGAGATAAGTTTAGGCCCCTAACTCATTAGTCAGATGAAAACTTGACTTTCACGATCAAATAACGACCTAAGGAAAATATTGTATTAAACCTGTAGGTACTTCTCAGTATTTTTCCTATTTTTGGATAAATAAAATAAGCTTTATACATGTAGCATATACGTACTGCGGAGACAAGACTGTATATAAGTATCTTCAGGTCCATTTTAGTCTCCACTACAGGAGCACGACCTTCTCTCGTCCGTCCTAGACGGAAGGAGAATTTGGCCTACACTCTCCACGCCAAACGGGTTGGGGAGGCCTGATCGATATTTGATAATGTATTTCCCTTAGTCGCCTTGTACGACATCCATGGGAAGAAACGGAGTGATTCTATTCTAGTCTGCCGGAAACCACACGGCATTCTCGTGTCACAGTGTTAGTTACCATACTCATTCGAAACGGCTTGACCAATTTTGATAGAAATTTTATATGTATATTCAGTAGGTCTGAGAATAGGTTCTTATCATTTTTTATGGCAAAACAACGTTGGCTGGGTCAGCTAGTATATATTATATGAATACTTAGCGTAATAAATTCTTTGATCCGTCATCTATCCAGTCTTCTTCTTAGTCGTGTACTCTTGACAGACAGAGTGGTCGTGGTCACAACTCGGTCGATTCATTTGTAACCACTGTTCTTGCGATTCGCCGCCATGCAGTTCTATGTTGTATGTCTAGCGGAAATAGAGTAATCGTTGATAGTGTAGTAAATTTATATATAGCATGAGATTCATCAAATGCGAAATAGGCCTATAGGTAAGCTAGTTGCGAAATGGTAACCTCGAAAAGTAGGCACAATGAGAAACTGGCTATTTCATAAGTAAATACCTGGCCGCCGCCGGCAGGTCTTTCCTACTTCACCTTAGTGGAATAAAAATAATAATAGGTACTTAAATATATTTTATACACGAGGCTAACTTATTGCACGAAAAATGTTTCATTATAGTTTTTACTTTTCATTGCAGTGCCTACTGAAATAATTACATTCGTAACGTAATTAGTAATTAAGCAGCTCTGCAAGATTGTTGATATAAGTAAGCTTCCTTTATCAAAATTAGAGTTTTGAGAGCTATAAGTGCATAAATTGAAACGATGAAGTACTGAAATTGATTAGTAAATGATTCGCTAATTCAACACGATATTACTTTGATTGAGGATCTCGAAGGCGTCGATGCGTTTGGGAAATCTTTCAGGGTATTTTTAGGTCACTTAACTTACTCTACCAAAAAGTTTTTGCTACCACTTTTTTGCGTTTTAAATACCACATCAATTATCAAATAAGCATACGACCAGTAGTTTATTACAGGCTATGTGGATCTATTGCTGATGAATTTTTTTTAAATAAAAAAATAAAAAAAAAACATTTTTTCTGAGTGAGACTATTAAGTCTAGTGATTGTCTAAGTATTTTACCTTTCTAACGTTGATCTTTATTTTAATGAAGGTCAACGTTAGAAAGTAAAATTTAATTGTAAATAATCGTAAAATTTATTTTAGGACAATATTTAATTGAATACTCAATTAAATATTGTCCTAAAATAAATTTTACGATTATTTTATCGGGATGAATTTCGGTCGGTATGTACATACCGAATTTTTTTTATTGTTGATACTGGTCTCAGCGTGGTACAGCGTCGTAGTTAAATACACTCTGAATCCCTTCAATCGAAGGGATTCAGAGTGTATTTAATTACCACGCTGTTCAACAACAAATTGGCAGTGGGCACTGTTTTTAAATAGCCTAAAGAGTATTGATTTGACCCAAGGAATCTAAACAACCGGGGTCTAACATACATACAGCTGTCTGTTTTGACGCTCATAAAATAATGTGTAGGTATATATAATTCTTCGCCAATCCGCAATTGAGAAGAGTTGTGTATGCTCTAATCCCCATCGATTGAATAAATAAATATTTCTGGACACATCACACACCATCTAGCCCCAAACTAAGCTAAGCTTGTATTATGGGCTATGGCTTCTAGATAGCTTAAATACATTTTTTCTGTATTGCATACACATAATACATAGGAAAAGACAAACAGACATGTTAATGCACTCAAATGTTTTTTTTTATGCGGAGATCGAACCCCGAGCACTCGACGAACACCCCGAGGTCGTAGTCAAAGTAGCCAATGCTATCATCGTTATCTATTATATTCGATCATCGGGATCGTTGATTGAAGGGAGTTGCCTATACTAACAGTAGGATGAATATCGCTTTAAGCCGTGCTTTATTATAGTTCGTATATATAGTTTACTTCAATGTATGAGGCGGACTGAGGAGTGTTCATAATGAGAACTGTGCAGACTTAATTAGATTTGGTTTGATTGCAGCCGTGAGCGGCGTCAGCTGGGAGGAATGGTGGACCTACGACGGTATTTCAGGTGAGCGCAGTTCAATTTACTATATGTCAGATAGCAATAATTAACAGCGTTACACTAGAAACTGATGAAACTGGATAATTATTTGATTGCGTCGATTATATCGTATTAATGACATGAGGTGTAAATTATTCATCAATATCTTTGAACAAAAGCTAATTCTCATCTGCACGTGATTACACCCTGCTGACTGATAAACGCGTCTCTGGCGAAAGGAGAGGTAGGGAATAGCGTATTTTGTAAGTTGCCCGACTGGGGAAGTACCTCTATCTCATAATCAATACCGCAGCCAAATAGCAATTCCCTTGACGGTCATTTCGTTCCTGCGAGTGAGTGAGGTCACCAAAAAGAAGGAGTTGAGAACAATATTTCATGTTGCGAGCATTTATATGGCTTCGGTAACCGCTTCACATCCGGCGGGTCGTATGCTTGTCTGCCATTCGACGTAGTATATATAAAAATATCATTTCGATCCTCAATAATACAATAAAATTATCGTCAACATATAACCTTATCGCTTCATCTGGTGTAATCGGTATAGTATTACTTACTATGGGGATGTAAGGGTATCCCCATACATATAGATTGAATGAGAATGAGACACAGTCAAAATTGTATGAATGTAAGTATGATTTTTTGTAATATTGTTTAATTTTATTGTATTGCATTATACAATGCAATACAATAAAATTAAATTATATATAATTATTATAGATCTAATTCGCGGACCTAGATACTTATCGCTTTTGTTGTCTGTACTCGTGTATACTAATGTGATCACTAATGCACGTGAATATTGCAGTAGCATAGGCGCGGCGGACGCACGCAACCACAACGCTAACTTTCTTTCTTTTCTTTTTAGCAGTTACTTCGGACTTTGTACATTTTTAACGATACAATTATAGTTAACCAACTTAATACTTATGCTTATAAGTTTACTTATGATTTCGTTGGCCATTTTACAATAATGTACAATTTGTAGCTGTACAAGTGCTTGATGATTGCTTAGTGATTTCACATAGTTAGTAAAAAATTATGACCCACATTTGATAAAGTGAGCGCTGTAAGTGGTTCATTAACATCTTTGAACTAAAGCCAGCTTCACTTGCACGCGGTGCACCCTGCTGACTGACAAACGAAGCTCTGGCGAAAATAGAGGTAGTCCGGGGATGTACCTCTACCTCACAGAATACTTCAGCCAAATAACAATTCTCTTGAGAGTTGTTGTGTTCCTGTACGTGAGTGAGTTCACCAGAAAGGAAGGAGATGCTGTGTTGGCAGCGGGGGTGGCGGCGCGCGAGCAATATTTTATGTTGCGATCGTTAATATGGCTACGGTAACCGCTTCACATCAGGCGGGCCGTATGCTTGTCTGCCACCCGACGTAGTATAAAAAAAAAACACTTTGTTAGATTTGATGAACGATAAAATTTTCCCTATTGTTTTCCATTTTGGACATGTAAAAAATGTGATAATATCAAAATCTCGAAACATATCATACTAAGACTTAATATTGCGGAGAGATTTTATAGATCTATTCAACGTAACCATTTCCATACGATGAGCATTCTCCTTTATATAGTTGCTAGCTACAATATGTATACGATAGGCTGTTACATTAATAATCAGCTGTATAAAATTAAGTCTGCGAATAAACATTCATTCATACCTACTCGTAGATTCAACTTGGCTAATAGTTTAAAGCGCTGGCAGCTGCAACCGAATACGGTCACATTGGGACGGTCCCACCGCACATTTCTATCAATTTGACTCTTTCGTAGCCAGGATTAACAGCGGCCTACCAAAAAGGCAATAAACATTGAAGTCCACTGAAATCTCGCGAAAATACGACTTTGGAACTTACTTTGGACAGTTTAATCAAAATTAAAAGTAGAAGTAGGAAGCTTTGGAAATTTGACCTTACCTCATATGGTTTTATTTTTTATACGTATATAGATAAGCTCAGTTAGAATTTTGTAATAGCACACTTCTCATATTCTTAATTAATAAAAGATGGTTTTGTTCACTAATTCCTTAAGATATATAACATGATATATCAATTAACTTATTCGGGGAACGAATGAACGCTTTATATTGAAGTCATAGAGGCACCCACACTGCCATTGTCCTTTGTAAGACAAATAACAGAATATCGTAAGAGCCTTAAAAATAAGACTTAGCTAAGCAATAAAAAAGGTTCCATTGAAATCGACCGAAATAAAATTGTAAGGCGAATAACAGAAAAAAATATATTATCTACCCCTACATCAGACACAAAACTGAAGGAAGACATCAGAATTTACGTAAGTAACAGTATGACACGATAACACACCTCACAATTTTGCTAGTAACGTCATATGAATGCGTGATAAATTGCGTGTATAAATTCCATGTCACGTAAAACTGGCAAAAATGTTATCGGTAGAGAAATTGATACGGCCACAAACGAATGTTTTGCCGCGCGCTTGTGGTGCTTCGCGTGGCGCATCAATGCTTTACATTTTTTTTACATGGACATTCTTTTGATTTATCTCGTTTGTATCATATGGTGCGATAGTATCTATATTTTTATTATGGCTATTATTTACGGTTATCAAAATATTGGCGTTTAGGAGCGTATAGATCAGCAAAAAATACTGTTGCCTTATATCGGAGGATGCAAATAGTAAATTTTCATGTATTTTCTTAAATGGTTTTAAATTCGAAACATTTATTGCACAACGCAACTATTACGTACGCTGAAACACGCGCGGGCGCCTGTCGCATGCACCGCGCTAATCCGAAAAAATCCGTTGCATGCCCACAGTATCATTAGTCACTCATTATCAACTTTGGTCTATACACTGCTGAATGCTCTGTCTTCCCCAATGCTTTTCGCCCTAAGAGTTCCTCCGCTTTCCGCATCTAGCAGTTGACAGCAGCTGTAACCACTTTATACTTCGCTACAACGATCACGCGGAACGATTCAGCGGACATAATTAAGTTAAAAAAGTAGAAGCTGTCGTATCAACAAGAAGCTATTTCTATAAATAGTCACGGACCGTCAAAAGGCATTAGAATAAAACCATGTTCTAATTGTTTAAATACCCAAAAAAACCAACTTCTATAAATTACTAAAAATAGGTCGAAACTCGGGTACAGGGTATAGTGCCAAAAGCAAAAAAGTATTTTGCATTAATGGAAAGTTCACTTAACGCGTGGCCATAAAGTGGGCGTGACCGCAACCGCTGCGCCGGCTTACTCATGCAATTTTCAAGGTCATAAATAATAAAAGCGTGAACGCGATCCAAAGCACTTTGGCTACTTTCCGCACTGCTCTCCTCCTATATTGAAATACCTTACCTACCGGATAGCGAACGTTGTAGGTAATTTTACACACAGGGTATAAACTGTTATGGTAATGGCTATTGGCTTTTATTCGATCATGGCATTCATTTTTAATACAAAAATTCGTTTTTGGAATGGGGAATCGGTGTGTACTTTTAATCTTTAACCAAAAAGAGGAGTGTTAGTGCTTTTGTGCGTCTGTCTGCAGTCTCGTGGGTTCACAATAACATATATGGACCGATTTCAATGCAAGTTTTTTTTGATACTGGTTAAATGGAAAACCTATCCGTAGTCTATAATTGCTCGAGTACTCTACAAAGATTAGAATTAGTCTTCTTCGACATCGATTCTTTACCTGTAGCTACTACTGTATATCGATGACATTGGACATATTTAAAAGTCCGCGAAATCATGACAAAAGCTGGCTTTACATATGTTGCTGTAAAATTTGTTTTAAGTCCAAGCATAAAGTGATAGTAACCAGTAAAAAAGTGTTTTGACTTTGTTTGGCGTAAGTAATTGGTTCATATTTAAAGAAAGTCTTTATTTTTTGTTGTTAAAAATGCCCGTTGTTTAAAGTTCTGCGTGATTTTTCTCTTACGTCGACAAGAGCGGACAAATAAAAAAACCGGACAGGGGTCAGTAATTCGGATATGATCCGACAAATCTGGACGGATGGTAGCTTCACGTGAGAGTGTCATTTATCAACCAGCGAGCAGCTCAGCAAATAGCATTTATTTCAATAAATAAAATTGAAATCTCGGTTTGTGATTTCAAAATAAATGCCAAAATTATTAGATAGAGTATTTGTCTGCCCGCCTATTTATCTATCTTTATGAAAGTTTGTCCGGAATAAGCTCCAAATTGGCTCAACAACAAATGAATTTCTATAAAAAAATTAGGTACTGGACTTTTAACATAAGTATTTATGTTTCATTTCGACATAATGCAAGGTTCCGAATATATGACACGTGGAGAAGCCGCGGTCATAAGCTAGTCTACATAAAATCAGTGACTATTTCATATACTCAAATTTTAAAACAAACTGAACTGCGCCAGCAACGGGCTAGTATTAAATTTATTATAGCACTAGCATCTGCCCGTGGATTCGTCTTGCGTAAACAGCAGATAAAAAATAACCTGTGGCAATCCAGACCTTATTCCATATTATTTATGCCCAATTTCATCTAAATTCCTTCAACTTATCCATGAAAATTTAATACCATCAGCTACTCCAGGATATTGGTTGACTGAAAGAGATCACCTCGCCTTTGTATACATGATCTTCCCTGTATATTGATTGTTGTTTTTTCTTTTGTTTGCAATAAAGTTTTATAAATATAACAAAAAATTAATATACATCCGTTCTAAGAGACTTTTCCATTTGTGCTATTAAATAGAAGGTAGGATCAGAAACCTGTGAATCTTCGGCAGCGAAATGGAATGGATAAAACGGTCTTGAACTTACACCGCAAACTTAATAACTTGAAGAGATTGATGATCATGGGTAAAATGGAAGGATAGAAGTTGAGGCCATAGCTCCAATCAGTAACTAAATCAAATACCATAGAAGATCAACCAACCATCCTATCATTGGCGTGGCATTCCAACAAGTCACTGAGCAGCAACAACGGAGAGATCGTATCGACAAGCTTAGAACTGAAAGGACTCACGATCCTCATGATGAGGCAATGACCACAGAGACATAAAATACTTTTTTAAATGTTTGTGTTATTTTTGGGTTCTAATAAATTATTGAGACCCATAGCAAGAAACAGGAGCAGCGCGTTGCGGGATTTCGTCGACTTAGGTGATAAATGAACAGGAGAGTTCCAAAATTTAATTAAACCAGACTCACATTATGCTGCACATGTTATTAAATTTGTTGCACAATCAATTTTAGAGCAGCATCATATTATAATATTAATTTAGTTACTTCCTATATATTTTTACTGTAATATGTATTTGCTGATCGATCGTAACATATCAACCGACAGTATACATTTTTAACCGACTTCAAAAAAGAAGGAGGTTCTCAATTCGACGGAATATTTTTTTTTGTATGTATGTTATTCGATATCTTTGCGAATTGTGAACCGATTTTCATAATTATTTTTTTATTTGAAAGGGTATGATTGCAAGGTGGTCCCATATTCACCAAGTCAGGATCTGATGATGGGATGCCAGGGAAATCAAGGGAAACCCTTAAATTTTATAAGCACGTATGGTCAAATTCATTTTTTTTTATTTGAAAGGGTAATTGCGAGGTGGTTCCATATTCACCAAGTCAGGGTCTGATGATGGGATCCCAGAAAAATCGAGGGAAATTAAATTTAAATTTACCTTAAATTTGCCCTATGGTAGCCGGCAGAATAAAATTGTGCCACTCCATTGCTCTGCGCTGGATGTCGTACAAGGCGACTAAGGAATCTTATGTCACGCGATAACTTTTCTCCCGGAAGACGGGCAGCAGCGTCTGCCGGGGTATTTCACCAATAAGCTGCGCTCGCCAACTGAAGTTGGTTTCAATTTTTTTTTAAATCAACTTTTATTTGGTGAACAACACGTCAATATTTTGCGAACGTTTATTTAATTCATTCATGGTTTTAAAATAACAAAGGTACGGTAATACCATACTCATGCAAATAATAACGGGCCTTGACCGGTGAATTTTAATAGTTCATTATCGTGATAGCCGAGCAAAATGCGCCATGTTCACTGTATTAAGCCATTGTCACTGCAATTATTAACAGGGAATTTCTGTTCCATCTGATATAATGAACACATGCATGTACGTTCATAAAACATAATCTGTTGTACATTGCGAAAATGCCATGTACTTCGTTAGTTAAGTACGTATAAATTAATGAAGCGGCATGAAAACGTTTGGAACTAATAAACTGATTTAATATTCATTCCATTAGAATTAACCTATGCAGTGATGAAAGCTAATCAGATTAAATGTAAATTTGTGAATAATAATTTAGATGACATGAAATGAATTAACTTAAAAAAATATAGATTTTAGAATATGTGGGATGAAGTGGCACTAGTCAGGGAACATAGTTTGATTCCATTTTTAATTTAATTTGGGAAGAAAGGCTGTGCAGTGGCGACCAAGTATTAAAGCGCAGCGTAAGACAGCCCCCCACTAGATGGTTGGAGGATCTGGTATCGATCGTAAACAAGCTGACAGAAGTTAACGATCACAATTCCGATCATGCTGGAATTCTAAGGAGCATATGCTCAGCCGTGGATATCTATATAAGAAATAGGAAAGTTAGTTAAATTTAGAGTTCAGTACATACTTTATTTTTAATTGTAAGTAAAAGCATTCGAATATTTAAAAAAATATCCATATTTATATTAAAAGTCAGTAGTTTCCTATCTATCTTATTTAAAGTACTTTCCCTCTAGGTGGCATCGCCGTGGAACGTCCTGTACCTAGCCTATATTCTGATGGTTTAACTGGGACAAAATACCCAATCGACTGGGATGTCGGCTTTGATTGTTTAGATGTCAACAATGACAGCCTGAAACGGGGACAACCGTCACAACAGAGATTAAATCAGGACATGTTACTAAAATATAAATCGTAGCATTCATATAAAAGAATTTTCACGATACAACCGCTTCTAAATAGATGGTAAAACTTTGTCGAGGCTATAACTCCGTTTACGACCATTCAAACCGCTTAGCCGCTTTACAAGCGGCAGTGATAATTATGGCTTAACACATAATAACCGTTATATTGCGTGTAATTCTGATAATGGTATATTAATATTAGCTTCGTGATATAGGGAGTTCGACCTGTGTGGATAAATAGAAACGGTTTAAGAACGAATGTGCCATGTGAACGAGGTATCTAGTACCGGTAATTTGGGGTAGTGATCAATAGCATCTATCATGAATTTTAAGCATGAAATTTATTCATGCTTAAACATATAGTATACATTAATATTCCATGATAATGCGAAATAAACTACTGCTTTTTAGGGTTCCGTAGCCAAATGGCAAAAAACGGAAACCTTATAGATTCGTCATGTCTGTCTGTCTGTCCGTCCGTATGTCACAGCCACTTTTTTCCGAAACTATACAGAACTATACAGTTGAAACTTGGTAAGTTGATGTATTCTGTGAACCGCATTAAGATTTTCACACAAAAATAGAAAAACAAACAATAAATTTTGGAGGTTCCCCGTACTTAGAACTGAAACTCAAAAATTTTTTTTTCATTAAACTCATACGTGTGGTGTGTATCTATGAATAGGTCTTCAAAAATGAAATTGAGATTTCTAATAATTTTTTTTTCTAAACTGAATAGTTTGCGTGAGAGACACTTCCAAATGGTAAAATGTGTCCCCCCCCCCCCCCCCCCTGTAACTTCTAAAATAAGAGAATGATAAAACTAAAAAAAATATATGATGTACATTACCATGCAAACTTCCACCGAAAATTGGTTTGAACGAGATCTAGTAAGTAGTTTTTTTTATAATACGTCATAAATCGTAACTTTTTTATTATGATCCTTGCTGCTACGGAACCCTTCATGGGCGAGTCCGACTCGCACTTGGCCACTTTTTTTATAATCACATAAAAAAAAGTTCAGCATGTCTATTGCGTTTTCTTTTCTAATATGTTGCATGATATTCATCTCGCAGTCGTTACACATTTCACTTCAAGCTATTTATTTATATTATGGATTTGGGATAACAGACACACGTGTAATGTGTAGTAGAATTTGTGTTTGTCTGTGAGTCTCAATATATTCTAGTATTCATTAATTAAAAATAATTAGGTATTCCAATGGGCGTAGAAGTAGCATTTTTGAAAATGATCATGTGGGTCGTCGCCACATAAAAGCGCATAAAGTGTAGAATTTCTTAAATATTTTAATGATTTTATCTAAATTAAAAATATAACTTTATAGTACTCGTTAGGTCGTTGTCTAGGTGGGCCTATTGTGTTCCTGTAGTATTCTTAGATTTAATACGTTACTAATCGCAATAATTAAATATTATTTATAACTGAATAAAAAAAATACTTATATAACTAAATATGACAACGAATTAGAAGTAATAAGACACAATATAAACAATGATGAATATGAATAAAATATCTAAGATAAAAATTAAAAAAAAAATCGGTTGTCTGCAAAGTCAGTTTACTGACGATAGTTAAACGTGACAACGTCATAGGAAAATACTGATGGAATGTTTGCATTTTTCAAAAGAAAATTTGAATGGAACGCCTCAGAGCGAGGTAACGCCGCATGAGTCATGTTTTTTCGTGCGTGCAGCCGGCTCCATCGAATTATAAGACGTTGTTACGTCAAAAATACAGAACAGTAATTTAGGTATTTCACAAATTATTAAAGAAAAAATGCTTGAGTTTAAACAATCTAGCTTATGGTCTACGATACGTAGTTATCGTAGCTACGTTTGCTACGCGTCTGTGGAAGACCGTCGCGTAGCCGTCGTAGTTTTTTTTCACCGCTACGGCGCCCGCTGCGTTTATTCACCGCCTCTTGTGCGTCTACTCCTGATGCAACCAAGACTCAATAGAAGCTAGAAGCGTTACAAAAATGGATTATCAGAACAAATAGTAATGTTTTAAATGTTGTTATAATACTGCAGTAGCACTTTTGTTTCAGCTGCAGAATTTATGTTTTATTATTTATTAGTAAATTATAATGGGTGTATTTGCTTCCCAGGTCCGGCTTTTTGGGGACTCATAAATCCAGAATGGTCGCTTTGCAACAAGGGTCGGAGGCAGTCGCCAGTCAACCTGGAGCCGGACAAGTTACTATTCGATCCAAACCTACGTTTTTTACACATAGATAAGCATAGGGTGAGTGAATATAATATAGTAATTCATCACAAAAGTCAAACAATAGTCTCCAAAACTATAGTATAAGTATTAGTACTACGTACAGTATGGCCACTCCATGCCGCTCTCACGTGTCGATCTCACCTCCCGTCTGAGACAAATCAGGAACAGTCTGTATGGCGCCGCACGCACATACGCTCATTAACGCTCTGCACAGACGTCATTATTTATGTAGTAGTAAACGACGCGACATTTGTATGGAGTGTCCGGGGTGTGCCAAAACCGTACCTTATACCACAATAGGGGCCCTACCGCCGAAGCTGAAGCCGATTACCATCGAATATTTTGATTCGAAAAATAGGCGTTGTGTTTAAATTATTGACAAACATCTTCAGCTTAGTCGGTGGAAGTCCTTGGTTTCTACCAGCTAAGCTAAACAAAAGTTCCATACATTTGCTGACGTTTGATTTTCGCAATCAAATAATCCGACAGTAAACGGCTTCGGCGGCAGGGCCCAGGTGCCAAACAAGCATATGGCTTGCCAGCTGTAGAGCGATTATCGTAGCATATAGACGCCAGCAATGAACGGGTACTGCTCGCGTGCAGGTATCACCACTGTTAACGCAGCATCTCTTCATGTCTGGTGACCTTATTCATCAACCAATACTAATTTCACTGATGGGATATATGTATATATGATGTACTCAATTTAAATGTATTAAATTTACTACATAATTCATTTCATAGATTTTCTATGTCTCATATTGAAATTTTTGCACGCTGATAGAAACAGAATACGTTGGATAACGTTACAGTAAGAATACATATATATTACCCTTATTCTATGCAAATAAATCATTGATTGATTGATGATTGACGCCATTGAGCTTCTCTGTCTGTTACCCAATAAATTAGGTCTATTACCTAATAAATTATAAATAATTGTTCAACAGATAAATGGATTAATAAGCAATACGGGCCATTCGGTGATCTTCACGGTGGAGAACGAGACTCGTCACCACATCAACATCACCGGTGGCCCGCTCTCCTATAAGTACCAGTTTCATGAAATCCACATACACTACGGTCTCCACGATCAATTTGGTTCGGAGCACGCTATAAATGGCTACTCGTTCCCGGCTGAGGTGAGTTTATGGCATTTTTTTTTATAATATAGAAATGACAAATAAACTTGACTTACCTATTATTAAGTGCAAGAATAATAATAATTCTTTATTTCTTCTCTCACACAGATGTAGTGTTACATTGATATCTTAAAGCTAATACATTAGTGTGTTCATCTATGTGAGAGACTGGTATCTGTATTAGGAGAACCTGTATGACAGATTACCAGTCTCTCCACTTCGGACCAGGTAGATAAGAGCGACTATGATATCTCGATATAGTTAATTAATAAGTACACCTTGTGTAAAGATACAAATTAATGTTAATATATTTCCTTAAGTAGCATTGCGGGTAGTGTAACATTTTCTAAATAGTGTGAGTTACCTGTTTAAGAAAATGTTAAAGTAATAAAAATGTTTTGTAAAAACACAAACACCACCTGTTTACCTTGATAATGCCTTAGTGGCGAAACCGGTCGGTAATATTAAATATAATATCGTGGAACAGTACAAGTGCTTTATTATAACATACTAAAGAGTTTGCGACCAACTCAGTGGTCTAATGGCTAAACAATGGCCACTGTCCGAGTTCGCGGGTTCGACCCCGCGCAACACAAACATTATGTATTTTTGTATGTATTAACATGCCTGTTTGTCTTGGTCTGGGTTTTTATCTGGGTATTATATATATTTAAGTTAATTAAAAAAGAAAATGTATTTAAGTGTAGTATATACTCGTATAGTAGTAGTATTTATCAGTTATCTAGTAGGTACCCATAGTACAAGCTTTGCTTAGTCGGGGCAGTATGTATTTGTATATTTATATTTATAACTTCGTTAACTTGAGCGGCCCGAAGGGGTTTGATCAATGTTTATTCCCAAATTAGTGACAGTAGCAATCGGGATTATATTACCATTGAAAACAATATTGGGATGTATCAAACCTTGAAGATCACAGATAAGTGTGGGCTACCCACGATATTGCTTGGACTGATAGATATTCAATATTTAAATCCGTGGGACTTCATATACCCTTATAGTTTAACATTAAAATACTCATTGAATACCTTGGGCTAAAGTTAAAGAGCAAATTTTTTATAATAATAATAAAAATAGATAATTTATTTCAGGCACATTATTTTGTACATTATGTTACAAAAACAACAAACCCATATAATACCTAAATATATGCCTATATCATATCATAATTAAACTATTTTTTACGTAGTGTCTGTGTCACTGACGTGTACCGCGACTTGTTAGGCAGTTCGTGGAATTTGCGAAACACGACTCCATGCGGCCACAATTCCTCCTTCACAAAAGTCGAATGATGGTGAGTTGGAACTAGAACACAAAAGAACCAGAATTCACTTTGTGGTGTGATTCTAATCGCTCGTCCCACTACGAGAAGGTGGGCGTCTTGCTGATGTACGACTTTCCTCGACGTTCGTAGACCAATACAATCTGGACACGTAGAGCTGCGTCGATAGTGTTTCAAGAAGTAAATGCTACTCCGGACCATGTGTAGTGACGATGTAGTGCCGCGTTGATTGCGGATGGTAGGCTTCTTCTTCCTCACTTTGTTTTTTTTTTTTTTTATACTACGTCGGGTGGCAGACAAGCATACGGCCCGCCTGATGTGAAGCGGTTACCGTAACCGTATTAACGCTCGCAACATATATATCATTTGCGCGCCGCCACCCCCGCTGCCAACGCAGCATCTCCTTCTTTTCTGGTGACCTCACTCACTCGCAGGAACACAACAACCCTCAAGGGAATTGTTATTTGGCTGCGGTATTCTGTGAGGTGGAGGTACATTCCCCAGTCGGGTAGCTTACAATTACGCTCCCTACCTCTCTTTTCGCCAGAGCTTCGTTTGTCAGTCAGCAGGGTGCACCACGTGCAGGTGAAGTTGGCTTTGGTTCAAAGATGTTGATAAACCACTTACACCCCGAATATCACTATTTTAATAAAGCCTTTGTGATCGCATTTCTCATCTTGACGGAGCCTCCTCATAAAACCTCTTCATGCCTTTCTTGAAGATCCCCATACTGTCTTTTAAACATACGTTTTTAGAACTTTTGTCTAAGCTGACCCGTTATTATAACTGTGAGATATGATTTTTATTTGGTAGCCAACACTAGCGTACCATTTTAGCATCATTAGCATGCCTATTTATGCAACACTTCAAATCGCATAATTGTCATATGGTTCAGACAATAAATTGTTAAAGTAATACAAAGAGTTTGCGACCAACTCAGTGGTCTAATGGCTAAACAATGGCCACTGTACGAGGTCGCGGGTTCGACCCCGCGCAAGACAAACCTTTTTTGTGCATTAACATGCCTGTTTGTCTTGGTCTGGGTTTTTGACGTGACAACGTCTTATAAATTGGTTAGCCGGGTGACACTTCAAGAAACTGGCTCACGTTATGCGCTTACAATGAGAGCGAGTGAAAGGCACGCGTCCCTTCTAAGAGCGAGAGAGACAGACATAAAAAGTGAAAGGCATGCATCCCTTCCACTCGAAAACATTTTACCACTCAAAGTCGTTGTCACGTAAAACTTTCGCCCGTATACCGACTTTACAGGCAACCAATTTTTTTCTGGCTATTATATAATATAATAATTCGTAGACTGTTCTACTTTCAGTTTAAGATGCTCCTGCGTAGCAAAGGGATGTACGTACCAAACATAGCACTACGCGAGACTTTTTTTATTGGGAATGTTGATTCCGTAACATATCTGTAAATCAGTCTTCAAGTATGTTATCTGCCAAAGGCATCGTTTTGGTGGTGAATGGTTTTGAAAAACAACTTACTTATTAAAATAAATGTAAAGAGAACTTTAGCTTTGAACGTTGGTAGTTTACTTTGAGTCCAATGCAAACATTATAATAATCCAACTAGAGTTGAATAAGTAATTGAGTAGAAAACCAGTTACGGAATGAGGAAAATAATTAAAATAGTTCTTTACACGTAATTATTTACTCTGTAACTCGCTGCAATTCGGAGGGAGGAAAAAGTATTTTAAAAATTGTGAATGCACCGCTTTTAAAAATAATATTTGTTTTGCAATAAAATTGGTCCTTTTAAAGTGTCTCTACACTAATTGCGCTAATAATGAAGAAGATTAGTATATAGTTGGTTATTATTATATTGTGGTAAATTATTTTAATAAAACTTTTTTCTCATGGGAATAAGATGTTTGTCCACTCTCCAGATCTTAGATTATCCCGGTAAAAAATAATGTAAATCCATTGGTTCCTTTTGACTAATTAAACTCTCCTAAGTTTTTTCTTAGACCCAAAATGGACATCAAAAGTATTTTTATACTTTTGATTTTATACTACGACGTCGGGTGGCAGACAATAATACGGTCCGCCTGATGTGAAGCGGTGACCGTAGCCATATTAACGCTCGCAACATGAAATATCGCAGGCGCGCCGCCATCCTCGCTGCCAATGCGGCATCATTTTCCTTCCTGTTGACCACACTCACTCGCAGGAACAACCCTCAAGGGAATTTATTCCTTCTCAGAGAATACCGCAGCCACATGAGGTTCCCTTGAGAGTTGTTGTGTTCCTGCGAGTGAGTGAGGTCACCAGAAAGAAAAAAAAAGGAACTCCTTCCTTTTTTTTCTTAGTATTATAGGCTGGTAACATCGGCGACCCCTTGGTGTTGCTGATCTCCATGGTCTTTCCACCAGGTGATCCACATGCTCGTTTGCCCCCTTCCCATATAAATAAAAAACCGGCCAAGTGCGAGTCGGACTCGCCCACCGAGGGTTCCGTACGGAGTATCCGTACGTATCATTATAAATTTGATATTTTTCATTATAAATAAGAAATAATGCGTCGGAAAAAATAAATAAAATATATTTTGCAATGTGCACATCAAGCCCTTTCATATGATACCACATTTGAACTAGTAGCACAGAATAATATACTAGTAGCTTCAATTTGAAATTTCGATCCCCTATATAAAAAATATAGACCCCCTGTGTTTTAATATTTAATTACAAATGTATAGTTTTGGGATTTATTCCTATACTTGCAGTCTATAACGATGTTATTTGCCAAATTTCATAGTTCTAGGTCAACGGGAAGTACCCTATAGGTTTTGATTCCCTTGAGAATGTGTCGAAATATACGTTTTTTGCTTAATAACCGGCCTTAACTTTTTTTTACGTAAACTTAGCAATTTGATTTTTTTACAACTGCATGGGACGGTAGACCTGAGTATACAGTTCAAATTTCAGCTTGATATCTCCACGCATTCTCGACATAGAGGGTCTTGACAGACAGACAAACAGACAGACAGACAGACGGACAACAAAGTGATCTTATAAGGGTTCCGTTTTTCCTTTTGAGGTATGGAACCCTAAAAACGAGTGTGTAAAGCACACTCGTTTGTTTATATGGGAAGGGGGCACACGACTGAAGTAAAACTTCTTTGTAGTAGGAGTACACGACTGAAGTAAAACTTCTTTAGCTCTACTAACTTATATCTCCCTCTTAACATCCGTTCGCCGTTTCCGTAACGCTCTCTTCACGCATTCACCTGCTTACCCCCCAAGTCAAGCGTGCGTAAAGAAGTTTTACTTCAAAAAGCTGTAAGCAGAAAATGATATAAAGTATATAATATGTGCAAAAACAATATTTTCTTTTTATTTACCAATAATGTAATAAAGACCAGGAGATATTTAATTGATGACTGTAACATATTTCCTTTTAAATAAATTTACTGGTTGTCCTAATTAGTTAATCTGTTCAGTGCACAGTACAATATTGAAGTTCGACTGAATAAACATCTCGATACACGATCCGTTAATTGCTTGCACACGCACTCATGAATATCAAATACGAATGGCTTGATTACCTACAAAATTACATATTTATTATTTGAGTAGTTACGCATAAGAATGTTTACTTAATACGATGAGGGTGCTGAGTAGTGAATCGGTAAACGAACGATTGTTGGTTAATTAACGCGAAGGGAGAGGTAGGGAGCGTAATTGTAAGCTACCCGACTGGGGAATATACCTCCACCTCACAGAATACCGCAGCCAAATAACAATTCCCTTGAGGGTTGTTGTGTTCCTGCGAGTGAGTGAGGTAACTAGAAAAGAAGGAGAGGGGTGGCGGCGCGCGAGCGATGTTTTATGTTGCAAGCGTTAATATGGCTACGGTAACCGCTTCACATCAGGCGGGCCGTATGCTTGTCTGCCACCCGACGTAGTATAAAAATAATTTTAACAAATAAAACCGACTGCAAAAATTACTCTACACTAAGACTAAAAGTCTTCAACCAGCGCGTCCTCCCTGCAATGACATATGGTGCAGAGATTTAGACACTGACCATCGGAGTGGTCCACAGGCTCGGAGTTTCTCTGAAAGATCAAATCAGGAACGAACAAATTCGACGGAGAACCAAAGTTGTCGACATAGCCATCAAGAGTTTGCAAGCTGAAGTGGCAATGGGTCGGTCACATCCGCCGAGTATGGCATTCGGTCCGGGAGGAAGGCATTAGAGTGGAGGTCGCGCGTAGGACGACGAAGCGTTCGTTGGGCGTCCTCCTTCTAGATGGTCCGATGACCCTATAAGAAAGCGGCTAGATGCGGAAGGCGGAGGATCGTATCTGGTGGAAGGCATTGGGGAAGGCTTTTATCTAACAGTGGGTAGATACAGGCTGATGATGATGATGAAAAAAATATGCGACCAATCTGGAAGTATACTCTTTCAAATAAAAAAAAAATCATATGGGTTTATAAATGACGGAGCAATGAAGAACAAACATTAAAAAAAAACAGCCAAACTCCTTCGTTTCGTTCATCAACATCGTTCCCTTCTAGAAACATGTAGATATATATCAGTGAAATATAACTGTATCATAAGGTGACGCAAGAAATGTAACAAAATTATTCAAAGCGTTTACACGAACTAAACGCACCAAGTTATTTCAGAGATATATGTAAATAGCGTAATACAAGTGAATAGGCAGAGCAAACCTTCGAATAAACATGTTACGTACGTTAAAATGTTATCGCAGATTTCTTCGGAGAGGTCTCTAAAGAAAGCGGAACATGTTTTTACACGCATCGTCCGCGCCACGCCGCGCCGCCTTCCCTGAGACGCTGAAATCCCAAATGTAATCCCGACGAACGACTGCGAGCCAACTCAAGCGTGCCTCCTGTTTATTTATGTGACAAATTCTTACGCAGCCACGTTAAATCCAAAATCATGTGCCTACTCTTGTGTGGTTTGCTTTTACTCTACCTATTCTTTACGTTTTTATACTGTTTTCTTTCAAAGTTATTTTAAATTATCTTAAGTATGTCACTTATGAAATTGTTTTATTCTTATATTGAACCTTAAATAATGTTATATTTATATACAAGACCTTACTAGAATATATTATATACTTTTGTAAAATACGTAAATTTAATTTAGTAAGTCTCGGGAATAGTGAACTAAATAATTATTTGAGATTGCATAACAACTTAAGTAGATTGAGGTTGGTAGCTTTGGGAACATAGACAATATTTGAATTTGGAATTCCCAAAATAGCCCATGTAGGAACTTTATTGTGGGTTGTTATGGGAACCTGGTGGTTGTTGGAAATGTAGCAATTGAAGTGGTTAATGACTACGTTTACCTCGACTCAGTGTTACAGCTTCGCCGGGGTAACTTCAACAAAGAGATCGATTGACGCATTCGACTGGGCTGGGCAATATTCGGGAAACTTCTCACAGCGCTAATACCGGAAAATTTAAAGACTAAAATCTTCAACCAGCGCATCTTTCCCGCCATGGCCTTCGGTGCAGAAACTTGAAATCCTACCGCTGGGCTGGTTCATAAATTAAAAATCGCACATCGAGCGATGGAGAGAGCTATGCTCGCCATTTCTCCGGAACGAAGAAATTCTACGGAGAAAACAAAGTAACAAAGAAGTCAACAAGCTGAAGTGGCAGTGGACTGGTCACGTCTACAGAGTGTATTTGCAGAGTGGAGACCTCGTATGGAGCGACGAAAAGTTACACCCCTCGGGATGGACCGATAACCTCAAGGGAACGACCGGAAGCGGCTGGATATGGAAAGCGGAGGATAGCATATGGTGAAAGGCATTAGGGAAAGCCTATATCCAGCAGAGGATAAATACAGGCTAATGATGCTGATGGTGGGAATAGACGACCCAGAAATATAATTCGTTGTACGAAATACTGTAATACTGATAAGATTTTCTTTTGTTACAGATTCAAATATTTGGTTTCAATTCGCAGCTTTATTCAAACTTCTCCGAAGCTCTACACAAAGCTCAAGGAATTGTTTCGATTTCATTACTTTTACAGGTAAAATTGATTCTATAATAGATAGAGTATAATGGATATTATTTATCTTGGATTTATTTAATTAAACAAAATCGATAATTACTGAATAACTCTTAGTGAATAAAAGGCAATAATAATTTGATAAGTTTTATAAAGGCGCGCTTTGATATGATTTGATGAGTATATAAGTGATTTGCAATTTTTTTATAAATTCGCGATTGCGCTATCACGTAATTGCTGTTATAGACGTAGTGTTATCGAGCCGGCCGCACCTATTCATAGCCGCAACCTTATATTCCGACCAAACTGAACGCAGTTAATTAAGGAAATTGGAATTTTCTGCGCCCCATTGGATTAGCCGCTAAAGCTATTAGTACAAATTAAGAAGTGACTAAATGGTCTTAGTAAAGTATATCGCCGGTCACTTCGAGGGATCAACACAACATTGCACTATAGTTTCAATTAATTGCCCAGCAACGCCCACTTCGTAGGGTGTGTTTTATTTAATGGCTTGTGATGAGCTTGCCAAGTAAAGGAGTCGTTACATTCCAATATTAGGTTATGTAGTTAATTGTTCATTGATATCTTGATTTATGTTAATCGTAATCATGATTAAGTTTATAATTGTAGGCATTTGTATTAGTTATTTTTCGAAACGTCCCACATTACTCATTACCTGGAAGAGATCTTTGCGAGAGATAATTTTGCCTATATAAAACTAGAACAAATTCGATAGTAGTTTTGCTTTAAAGTACATTATTAATTCATACTATAGTGCAATGGCCGTGTGGTTTCCGGCAGACTAGAATAGAATCACTCCGTTTCTTCCCGTGGATGTCGTACAAGGCGACTAAGGGAAATACATTATCAAATATCGACCACGCCTCCCCAACCCGTTTGGCCAGCGTGGGGAGTGTAGGCCAAATCATCCTTCCGTCTAGGACGGACGAGAAGGGTTGTGCTCCTGTAGTGGAGACTAAAATAGACCTGATGATAATAATTAATTCATAAAATTATGCACAGTATATAAAAATAACCACAGCCATCAGTAATACGTAAGGCCACCGATCCGTTTTTAGGGAAACGTCGTATCGTTCAATATTATGTATAAAATTATTAAAGTGTATTTCGTTTTATTCTCGCAACGTATACGAGTATATAAATGCATATTTATGAACGTTTATGTATACTTTGCAAATTACGTAGTACATACTTTTTTGAACCCAGAGAGGATATCGTTTCATAAAATTTTAGCTCTGAAATTATACGAGCTGTCCTGTCTGTCCTGGAAATATATAAAACAAATGTGACGTATCCTTATAGTCTTATAGAAAATGTTGACTCAAGTAATCCGCATATGGTGTATTTAGGTCCGATAACCGAGTTACCTGTATTTTGCCTGAACGAAACAGTCAAAACATAAAGTTGCCTCGTAAATAATAGCTATTTCTTGTGTGGCCGAAGTCTGGGGGCTATTCGATCGTTTTATGAGTTTCCTTAATGAAAGGTCTTTATCGCTCAGATGTTGTCCCGGAGGGACGTGTGTGCCCACACGTTCATTACATTTTCACGTGTGCATATGTTAGAACCTAAACTGCAAAGTTTGCAATTGTGTATTTTGAAGTTGGATTAGTGACGTAATATATTATATCGGGCCTAAAATATATTCTTTTATACCACTAAAGTGGTAAATAGGCATACAGCCCGCCTGATGGAAAGCAGTTACCGTAGCTTATGAACGCCTGTAACACTAGGGCATCACCGATCTTGTAAAAATCTCTACACACCCCTTTTGAAGAATCCCTTGCTGTAATCTCCTGAGAAAATCTCGATAGGCAGTTCATTCCACAGGTTGACAGTCAGCAGGAGAAAACTTCTCTGGAAACACACAGTACGCGACCGTTTACGCTCCAATGTTTGAGGATAAATTCCCTGATGATGGCGAGCTGTTTGACTGTAGAAGGAGACCGTCGGCATCATGTTAAACAACTCCTCTGAACACACCCCATTGTATAATCGGTAGAACGCATAAAGAGCGTCCCTTTGTGTGTTCTACTGATTGAACAATATGTTTTATTATAGGTACTACATTTTAAAAACTATCCTCACAGTCTACGTTGTATATTCATATTATTGTGGAAACAGGACGAGTAGGAAAATACACTTACGTGATCAAAAGTTAATAAAATTCAATGTTAATATTTTTTTAGCAAAATATATTATTCCCATCTCAAATAAACGTTCCGCGAATGGAAAAAATATTGACATTTCAGCTTTCATATCTGGGAAAAAATATTTAATTGCTTCGTCGATGAGAGAGCATTACATAATATGTACAAGTTAATTATTCGGGGAAATGTTGAATGCTAGGATTGCTCCGCTACATAAATAATATATTTGCAATACTACAAATTCAATAACGATAATATGTAGGCGCATTAAAATTACATAAGTAGCTCCATACTTCGATTCTGCCTCTACATTATCGGCTATTCACCTGCGGAAATATTCGTCATAATTGTGGACTTGTTTGTTACTCTCCTGATGGGTCCCATCAGGGTGATATAGGCAGCGCTGACTGATTACCATTTGGCAGATTGTATATTTGTTTTCCAAAATAGTGGTATAAAAAATCAAGATCTTTCCAGTATTGCAGTGTCACTCCTGGTTTTTGGTGGTACTGATGTTTCCTTTTTTTTAAAAAGTAGGAAACAAGCAATAGTCCGCCTAATGGAAAGCAGTTAGTGTAGCTTGTAATACCAGGCGCAGCACACGCGCGTTGTCGACCCAGATAAAACCTCTTCACGCCGTTTTTGAAGAACGCCATGCTGTAGTCATCTGAACCTCGACAGGCAGTAAAAGTAAATTAGGTAAAAAGGTGAAGTCAGAACTTAATTTTAAATAATCATTTGTGTACATGTCTTCTGCAATATATGCATTTATTACACTAAAAAATATTATAATGAAACCGGCAAGTGCTTATCGGGCCCACGGTCACCATGGCCGTAACGTTGATAGTTAAAATTATATCAGCGTAAGGAAAGAAGATATAATACAGTAAAATATTTCAAAGATATTAATGAAATCATGTCATAAGATAAGAACAAACAGACTCACATATTTGTTAGAATGTGTTTCAACGCATATAGAATTGAACCTAACGACCGATACATATATTTTTCTAGATTATTTATTTCATTCTTCGGTATATGCTGTATGACTGAGAATCTCAGCATGTTTAGTATGTACGTTTAACATTTTTCACATACATTATTCTTGTTGTAGCTGGGCGATTTATCAAATCCAGAGCTGAGGATATTGACAGAGGAGTTAGAGAATATAAAATATGGGGGTAAGTTAACATGTGACCACTGAAATCGATGCAAGTTCGCATAAAAGCGTAATACGGTATGATATTTCCGGGTTTGGGATACTAAAACTCGCTGCAGTATTGCAGCAATATTGCGATTCAAAGCTAGATAAAAGATAAACCCTTATTGTTTCCTCGATAAGTATGTATACATCAGTGTTGTATAGTTAGTCGTGTTCAGTAGAGATGTGTCGACTATAACTTTAGCCGTTTTGTCGATAAGTCGGTTAAAAGACTAATCGGCCAAGTCGATCACGGTTTGCGGTATGCTGAACGTTTTGTTTACTTCGTATTGTTTTTTAATTTTTGCTTTTGCACGGATCAGTGAGGCGATTTTGTGTAAAAAATAAAGACACTACTGTTGTTATTTTCATTAAAATTAAATAATAATAGTAAAAATGTAAAATAATTTCTATGTACATTATATTAAGAAATGCATAACAAGTAAGAAGCCGGATATGCGGCGCTCTCTTTCGCTACTCGGCAGGGTGCACCACGTGCAGCCGAGGTTGATTTTGGCTCTAAAGATCTTGATGAACCACTTACAGCCCAATTATTTTTTTCAGGAGCGGAAATGCCAGTTAATAAGTTGTCGGTGCGAGGGCTCTTACCAGACACCGATTACTATATGACGTACGATGGCTCAACGACAGCCCCGGCATGTTTCGAGACGGTCACGTGGGTTATAATCAATAAACCGATATATATCACTAAACAACAGGTACGTACATTTTACTTAATCTAATAGGCAATAGCTATTACTCATAGTCAGGAGTCAATGAGGCAAATATTTTGTAGACTACAAAGTAATTTACAAAATATTTTCTGTAATAAGTATCCCGATTAGTTAGTCGTAGATAAAAATATTTCTTTCGCAATACGTACGTGTATTAACACGTATTGTGCGGGTATAGAATGTAATGTAAGCAGAGAATTGAATATTAAGCCATAAGAACCGCGGCAAAATTTTACATTTATAACATTCACATTTGAAGACTATGTCTACCTCTAACATCCATACAGCTTGGCCGGGGTAATTTCATCAGAGAGATCGATATGCATTCGATTGGGCTGGGCAGCTTTTGGAAAGCTTCGGCACATATTCGCCGCATAGACTCGTAACATTAAAGGTCGCGCTGCGAGAGATGGAGAGATGCTTGGGCTTTTCCGATCTCTTAGAGATCGAATCCGGTACGAAGAATATCGACGGAAAACTAAAGTTGACGACGTAGCCTTCAGAGTTAGCAAGCTGAAGTGGCAATGAGCTGGTCACATCTGCCGAGTAAGTGATGGCAGATGGGGAGAAGGTAATCAGGATAGGGGGACAAATAGTTGACACAAAGACCGTGAATTATTTTATAAATCGAAACTCAATGCGTTAATTTTATTATTCTAACCTCCATAACATGATGAAATTAGTACCGTATGTTTTGATTTTGTGAGGCGTGATAGGTATAGGCAACAATTAGGTTTTCTCAAAATTATGTATTTAATCACGAACATGAAATGTATGTCTAACATCCTAGGACTTTGAAACGCGAAGCATGATTTACAAACGAATTGTTTAGTAACTGTTGGTCAAAGTGCTACAAAGTTAGCGGCAATCAATATGAGCGGCCCGGGCTGCATCCGTTCAAGTATCAAGTTCAACCTATTTGCATAGCACGTTTACTTGCGAGTTCTCTAACGGATATATAGTCTATATGGAATGCCTTAAACCTTATACAAACTTAATATTGCTGTTAAGTCATAATTTACATAAGTTAGAACGCGACTGTAAGCAGGAAATCACATTGTTGTAAAGACAATACTTGCAAACCCTTTAAGTAATCCTTCCAGTAGTGAATGAGGTCTGTGAATTGAACCGTGGTTGAGGCTAGCGTAATAACATTTTCATTTGTACTCACGCTACAATAAACAACTCACGTCCCTCGCCTTTAGACAAAGACTCCGCCGTGAATTATGTACGTGTTAAAAGTAAACTGAAAGTGCCGCGTTGTGTGGCTGTTATTATAAATCATTGTTTATGTTTTCCGTTTGTGTTGGTGGGAAAATTAAGTGCTAGTGGAAACTGCTTGCAATCTTCAACGAAAGCCATGTGCTTGTTGCTTGACTGGTATACAACAACGTTACAGCGTATCTTAATTAGTGCTATAAGTTACATTGCGCAGCATACTAGAACTGTTCTACATCAAAATGAATGTGGATAAGTTTTTATATATAAAACTCAGCCCTCTCTAGTCTCGAGAAGTTCTAGTCGCATGAAGTAGAGTGGAAATACAAATTCAAATAGTTCTAAAAACAGTTTTAGAGTGTGTAATGACCGCTGTAAGAGTAAATTGCTACTTTGTGGAGGGTAAATCAAAGTTTAGATGGAGTCTATAATCAGAATCAAATTGTTTAATACAGCGTAAACAACGATACGAATGAGATAGGGCTCGCGTGTGGCGCGCCCGTTAATCCCGTCCGTCGTATCTACCTATACACTAGTCAACGCTAACACGTAAAACGAAGAAATTTCAATTTACTCGGAATCGTTTTGCCTCTAGTCCATACATGTTTACAACGCAATAACACAAACCCATGGGTATGCGAAATTACAGCAAAAATGTTTTATCGCCATTCCAAATGTTGTTTCTATTTTACAGTAGGATTTTGTGTGTCTATGACTGTATTATTTAAATTGCGGGGGTTGAAACTTCAAGTAGAGCTCGGTTATTGTTGTTTTGGTAGTTTGGAATCTATTTTGGGATCATAAAGTGATGTAAACTATCGGGTTTTATATTATGCCATTGCTATAAGATGAAACACGAAATGTTGACTCGACACCATTCGAAGATACGCTTTGTGCTTCAAGAAACATCGTTCCGCTATAACCATCGATCATGTGATACTTAAAATTCTATGCTGCATAGTTGCATGGCTTGCGGCGGCTGATGCAGGGTGACGTGCGCCACCCGAAGGCGCCACTCGGCAACAACTTCAGACCGCCGCAGCCGCTGCACCACCGCGCTGTGCGGACCAACATTGACTTCGATCTCAGCAAGGTAATTCCCGCCTTATGCCCTTCAAATTTAAACTCAAACTGCATTGGAAATCAAAGAATAACCCTCAAACATTAATATTGAAACTAATATTGCAGTATCCCGGGAAGACTTGCCCGAGCATGCATCGAGACATGCATTACAAAGGTATGTTTTTCTTTATTTTATTGAATAAAATTTACAGGTTGTTTACAAAATGAGCCGCATTTTAGAGTATTATCCAAAATCGAGAAGTGTATTTGTTCTAACGAAGATCAGGAATACCACAACAAGAAAATAATAATAAGTACGAGTACAAAAACAGTCAAAAGTTACAGTTCTAGTAACATGGCAGACAACCTTAGCTTTGAATAAAGGCAATCATAATTTTGTTTCATTAAACTAATTGTGCATAAGTAAAATATTTTAATATAATATTTTATTTACAATAGTTTAATACAGTATTTACAATAGTATATACATAATACATTTGTGACATACAAAAATAAAGTGCATACCTAGACGACTTTACATTGAATAAAACAAAGTCGTGTTCCGCATGTGTCTGTTTATTTATCTGCTAACTACTCCTAAACTACGTGCCGGATTTTGATGCGTTCTATTTGACACTTATATACTTTTATGGAAGGTTTGTATATACAATATAATCTAATATTATTAAGTTATAATCTAAATAGTGAAAAATTATATTTTGTAAAATCCCTAAAAACTGCATGCGTGCAAAGCAGCAGCAGATCACTAGTTAAATATATATGTGCCTATATGTAAATCATCAAATCATTAATAAATATCTTTCCTCTTTCTCTCTCTATTCGATTCTGGATAATCTTCTAAAATTTGGCTGGTACTTTTGTTAGCAACCTGTACGGTAAATATAATATCACTTATTTCAAGTTCAACAACATTAAGGTGCTTACATAAAGGGACTGGTTACCGGCCCAAGCCCTAGCTATAATAAAATAAGTTTATTCCACAAGATACAGTTTGCTTTGTATTCACATGTGCCGGCTACCTGAAAGCAGGTAATCGAGTTCTTTATGTAAGCACCCTTATTGACGAAATACTGTTCGATATTTGAAAACATTTTGTAACAAAAATTCGAAGCAAAAATTCGATGTGAATTTTAAAATCTTCAAGGTTTTTTCCGAAAAAAAAATATAATTATTGTATATATATTTTTGATTTTATCGTCAATATTACATAAACAGCTACATTTAAAAAAAAACCTGCAAATTAGTAACTTTTGGACGTCAATGATTTCATTGTAGTGCGTAATATTAAAAAAAAAAAAAACTTTTACAGTTACAAAAGCATTAAATTGGTTTACAAGATTTTAACGATATTATTTAAAACTACTTGTAAGTCAAACTGAAGTAGTTTTTTTTTTCATTTTACTTTTGTGTTAATTTCGTTCTAAATATTATTTACACCTAAAGTTAAAATCAAATAAAAGCAAAATAATAATTATTTTATTTGTTTTGTTTATAGCCAAAAGCTGGACACAATATTGAAGAATTTTCAGTTAAACGGTAGGCATTCATGTACACTAAGTAGATGCTATGTAGAAATTATACAAATTATATAAACTAAATATTTCTAAGCAATTGTAAATATCTTTTGTACAGTTATAAAATATCTCGCTTATGATTAATGGAGCTACAAAGTGTACTTTTAAGTAGGTAAGCTGTAATTAACATGACTTAATATGCATTAAGATGCTAAAACATATGCGTAGCTCTTAGTAGAAAATTTATTGTGATGATAACTTCAGTTGAAGTGTTATACTTGATATATAACGGCCTCCAGTTAGGTAGGACATACATACATATTTTCGGATAGATTGTTTGCACCAGAACATCGGTCTTGCTGTCAATACATAGTACCTAAAAAGTAGTTTAAAGTAATCATAGATTTAAACTCAAACTATTAATATTTAACAACTCGATTGTAAACGATTTTGTATCCTTTACGCGAATAGGTCAATATTCACTATTTCAATGTTCCAGTAGTTTTAATTTTAAATTTTATTTATAAATAAATATTACATATCTATGAATTTTATACTTAATTAGTCGAAATGTTAAACATATCCCATGTTTGTCATTGTTGTTTATAATTTATTTTAATAGTAAAATTAACGTAATGAAATTCAATTAATTAACGAAGAATTTAGTGACATAATCATATCAAAAATTATAACAATTATACATTAGTGGATGAATGGATTGTTTTCAATTGTATTTCTGTGAAATTATTATATAAATATTGCCCTAAGACATTAATAGCTTTAATAAGAATACTCCGTATAGATATATTTCTTCGCTACTATGTAAATGAAGATTAACTTTCCATGATCATTGTATGTATATCGCCTCGCTTCGTATAAGAACTATTAGAAATAAAAATATAATTGAAATAAATTATACTCAAAATTATGTGGTGTTATTTAATTATTATATTTATACTACCTGATAGTAAGCAGCAGTTACGAAGAGTAAAGATGCTTCCAACACAACCTACTTCCAAAGTCTGGGTTATCCTAAGCCAGTATTGCTGTACTGCTTGCTAAAGCCTATTTTAAAGAATTTAAAGTGAAATAATTTTGTGAAAAGACAGTCTTTTCACAAAATTATTCCACTTTTTTGATAAAAAAGAAGTGTTACTGAGAAATTAAGTTGGTTCATCCTTTTATCCAGCCCAATCCTGAATCCTATATTTTGAACTGACTGAAGCAGATAATAATATAGTTTAAGTTTCAATACTGGTTTATTTCAGAAAGTGAAGAATTGCAAGAACTCTGTGATATACGTAGAAGCAGAAACAAACACACTTTATTTGTGTAGTACACAGGTTTTCATTTCCACAATTTAGAGGTACACCTAAAGTGGACGACACATTGTCACATACGCAGCGTCTTTTTTTTTACGGTGAATGTGTAACTCTATAATAGTTTTACATAATAGTCAAATTCTAACTAGTCGATGCCTACATATGGCAGATATTTAAGAAAAATATAAGCGATTTTTGTACCAGCAAATTTTGTTTTGTAATGCCAGCATTACGCAAAAACTACTGCTCGAAATTGGGTATTTAAAGTTGTATTGCTGGAGGTTTTATCTTGATTCGTCCAGTAAAAGTGGAGTTATTGTTATGATTTTCGCAAGATAACTGCGTGGGCCCGCCCGGGCTCGCGTGTGAAAATTGAAATAGTTTTGTTTGATTTGTGGTGGGTGCTCGTGTTTGATTTGTGGTAGGTGCTCGTTCATGTTTTTTGTTTAAATAATAAAAAAAATATAACAAACACTTTTTGCAATACCGTATTGGCCGTATTAGATGTAGTTTATTAGTTTATCATCGTTTTATAAACTGATAAGAATAAATAAATAAAACTTATTTCAGTACCCGACATAAATGATTGGAAAGAGGTCGTTAGGTTTAAAAAACCTCATGAACTCACATTTTTGTGAACCAATGGAATGGAACCGTCTGTTTTAGTGTTTCCTCCACTCTCGTGTTTGAATAAAAAGCTCATTTGAATTCTATGAGAATCGAAATTGCTCTCTTTTTCGCTTTAGTAACTTAATTTAATCGAGTTCCATCACAATGTCCTTTACCTTTAGATTAGATGGGCGGTCGTAATATCATGAAGGTGAAAAGAAAAATAGAATATTCTCCACGTTATCGCCGCAGTAAAGATGCGAGTTATTTTTTTAGAAGACGTTAACATTACCATAGTAGACATACCCATCAGTAGTACATCAACTTTAGCTTCCAAAATAGACGAACTAACTACATGCAGCTCACTATACGAGCCAAAGCGTTGTTTTATTAATAAATATAAACTAGCTAATAATTACTTATTACCCATGACTTCGTTCATGGGAATTTTACATTTTTTTGTGAGAAATTCTAAAGTAAACGTAGCTTAAGTTAGTCCTTGTAATATCAGTTATTTGGCAATGAAAGTCCCTTCAAAATAGGCTCAGCTGTTTGGTATGACGTGCTCATGATTTGCTTAAATTTTCGCAAGCACCTAATGTCAAATATCTGAAGATAATCTTAATTTCCAGTTAAACATTCGGCATTAACCCATAATTATCCTACTATTGGGATACGGGTCTCCCCTCAATGGAAGAGATTTAAAGCATACTCCACCACGCTGTGGATTGGCGGAGGCCTGTGTTTCAAAGGCCACTGTCTTAACGACTGTCGTCTAATGACAACAACCGGGACCGACAGCTTAACGTGCTCTCCGAAGTCTGGAAGTTAAATAAAGAAAAATAATAATTTCTGTTTAATTACAAAACAAGTAATTTACTTAATCTCTTTAATTACTGACATTTCACTGGCAAAGGCAGCTAAAAGAAGTTTAGTTGTAAATAAACTGAAGATTAAGATATCGTAAAATAAATCGTTCGATTTCCCGCACAGGAACTAGACTGGGCGTTATTGGAAAAGTTTCCGTCGGCAGCGTTAATAGACTTACACAAATTGAGTCCATTACAAATAACATAATTGGGCGTTGAATTGTTTTGTATCCGAACATGTGGCTCTACAGACTATAAAACTTGGTTTGTATCTTGAATTGCAGTCAGAGGAAATTATTATACTACTAAGTAAAAGCAATACAGATATTATAAATAAATAATAAATAAATATTCCTGGACAAATTACACATGGCCATCTAGTCCCAAACTTAGCAAAGCTTGTACTATTGGTACTGGATAACTGATATTATATTTTTTTTATTTTGTAAATACATACATACTAGATCGGATTCTAGCCCACGGGGCCGAAATCGAGATTGAGTGGAGCGAGAAAGATTTGCTTGTATGTTTTCCATTGATTTCAATGGGAAATGTATTTGATGATCATTCCTCAAGGACATTTTTTTTCGACACAAACCTCAAGCATGTCGAGGTCTTTAAATGTGACAAGTTTCATGAAAATCTGTTCAGTGGTTTTGGAGCCTATTCATTTTCAAAAGCGACTTTTCGGCGTATTTAAAGATTCTGCTCGCTCCGCTCGCTCCATTCAATAATACATTTATTACTGACTGAATAGGACTGTAAGAGAAAAACTGGTATAATCGAGAGAAAATGATTATTTTAATAGTAATATGCAATATTGGGGAACGATCTTACGCACTAACAAAAGAACAATACAAAACTGACAAAGTCACATAGAATTTAGGTTTTCAAAGACATTTCCAAATAGGTTCCTATCATGCTCCACCTTTTAAATGAGGACTAGCTTCTACAAATACCTCTTCATGGAACTAGCTCGAGTCTATCTATCTGCCACTCTAATAACATCATCTTGGTGAATGTAAACTCGAATCACTCGCCTGTCAGTCAGGTTCCTCGAAGATGCTGGTTGTGTACTATCAAGACTTGGTCCCCTTCATTTAAAGTCGGAGCTGTTCCACCGTCCTATCGAGATACTAATTCATTCATTCAGGATATTTAAAAGTGGTCATTCAATCTCACTGTGATCCTTCGTTTGTCTCGGATGAGTATCTCTATCAGACAGAGTAAGTAGTAGGAATAGGTCGACCCGAAGAAATTCCAAGAATAAAATTAAAAACAGCCGGTATTTCTTCACTGTTGAGGTCAGCTGACACGTAAGAATAACGTCGACTGTTAGCTTCTTTTTCTGCTTCCAGTAATATGAATTTCATCAGTAGTGGACGCCAGTTGAGTTATCGATGGCGGGTTGCGAAATATATCTCTAATAGATTTCCTCCTTCTAAATAAGAGGTGAGTGGAGCCTCCGGACGTAGTTCTTAAAAAATCCAAAGTAATTCATCTCACAAAACTGAATGATATTCGGTAGTGAGCTGTCCGAAGATTAAGTCTCTAGTGGGCGGAAACAAACTTCTTCACGACTGGAGATGAACAGCTATACAGCAGGGGGTCTATAAAATGACGGGACTTTTCATACTATAACTCTATTCTCGGCTATCGTAGTTTTATCCATCCATAATTCGGGATAAGTTGTTTATACGGCTTCTTCAAAACAACGGTTTTTGGTATTTTTGGTTCAAAAGGCAGATAGTATCATTGGAAAAAACAATCGAGCTTACTATCACGGAATGTATCAAGTTCGTCAAGGTAAAATCTGCAGTAATTTCTTTTTGACACTCTTTGTCTTTTAATAACTCAAGAATTCATAGGCTCTCGCCGTAGCGCTACAAAAACTTACACAGAAACTTAGTCGTTTGAGATTGACTGATAATTGATATGGGTAATGAATTTGGTAAAATGAAGTGCTAATGATTTTGTGCAAATGGTTTCTTTTCTAGCCCAGTACTGATGCGAATAAAGGCTGTGATCATGTGTGGTGAAAATGGTTACTTATGCTCTATCATGTTCAAAAAACGAGAACTACTCATCCAGCGACATTCTTGAAAGCACAAAACGCGTTTCGTTACGTTACGTGTAGATATCCGCCTCCATTTAATAACATCTTGGATGTTGAACGGTTCAAGAATCTCGCTAATTCGATGTACTATGTATGATTTAAATGAATGTGCATCAATAAATGGCCAATTCAAGATGTTGAGTGAACTATACCAGAAGATACGTATTGTAGGTTTGAGACGATTGAACATTTTTTGAAACGTAATGCGTCCTCTGGAAACTATAGGACTACAAATGCGCTTAAAATAGGAGAACGCATCACGTTTACTTAGTCGATTCGGATACGTGTATCCTTTTGAACTACGACTAAAACTAATGGTGCCACGAGACGGTGGCCAAATTAAACCAAGGGCTCTAGATGTATAGCCACATATACCTAAATTCACCATATTCAAATATTGTGAAATTAGATCTGAATAAGTTAATGAAAAAGTAGCGATTACTTGAAATCCACTCTCGCGTTCAAAATCTAAACCGAGAAACGATTTAAAATTATTAAATTTGAATGTAACGTCGGAATAGGAGAATTTGGGGACAGTTCCCTGCAAAGTTACTGACGTTTGAGTGTCGGAAATACCGCGGTGATCCTTTTTTTGAATCTCTATAGAATCCAACTCATAGTATTTTTTTATTTTGGATTCTGTACAGAATTCGTTATTGTAAACATCTACTATGTTAGAATGATGTACAAAATCTGCTTGCGCCAATATATTTTGGTCTGAATTTGGATTATGTAGTCGAGCGTGATGTTTAAATGTACAACCTCCAACAGCACAAGGAAGTTTTACTCTACAAAGATTAAACCTATGTGGTCTATTTTCTAAACATCTATGACACACTTTATTCTTCTTTACCCATTGCCATCTGTCGCCAATTGACAATGTCAAAAATTTGTCGCACATATTTACATTATGAAATTTAGAACAAAATATGCATTTATTTACAGACGGTTTTTCGGTTATACAATCCGTGCGAAATCTGTTCACAGATTGCTGCAGCGACGATGAACTTGGGGGGAAATCATATATGATACCAAATTTAGTCTGAAGTTCAACTTCATGTGTTAAAAAGTTAGACAACATTTCTAGGCTGGTATGTTTGTCTTTTTGGCTTCCTGCATAATCGTACCATTTCGCACGAATTATTGGGGATAACTTACGGATAAGAGAATCGAACATTTCCGGGGAATGTATATAGTCAGTCTGATCTAAGAGTTTCATTATTCCTATACAATTCTTAATACGACAGGCGAAAACTGCCAAGTCCTGCCCTTCAGTACTAACTACAGGTAGGGTGCGGATAGCACGGATTTCTTGTAACACAATCATCTCGGGCCGTGCGAAACGCATTTCAAGAGCGTCTATTACCTCCACAGGATTTGTAGCTGACACGAGTAAAACATATACTGCTTCGCGCGCGGCTCCGCGTAGAGAGGTACTGATACGAGCTAAATTTTCTACTGTAGTGTAACATGCCTGGGTATCTAAAAAAATACGTTTAAAATATAACCAGTCTGAAGGTGATTTTCCGTCAAAAATTGGCAGCTGGATATCGGGTGTCCGATTTCTGTTAACTAGAGTTTCAAGAGCCTTAACCAACTTGTTATGTTCTCTTTCGACACCGGTACAAATTTCATGCGGTCTTGAAATCTGAAAATTATGAAAGATTTTAGTAGTAGAAATGTTTGGTACGTTATCGTGTGGTAATGTACAATCTTGATGGGGCGCAGCTTTTAATGGGCCCGAGGATCTAAATTGTTTAGAATAGGGCAGCGCTGCTGATGGGCCCGCATCGACCTGTAGATTATCCATACATTGAACCACATTTGAATGACTTTCGTTATGGATACTATTTTTTGGGCTGCCACGTGCACTAGCTCTGCAACTTAGGGCTTCGATAGCAGCGAGCTCAGCCTGGAGTTGAAGTTCGACAGCTTTACGTTCGAGTTTGAGCTGACGTGACTCAATATCGGCAAGCTGGCGAGCGTGTTGCGCTTCGGCAGCAAGTTTTCGAGCTTTGATCGTCTTCGTTGAATGCGATGATCTTCCTACTGATATTGTCGACCTGTTAAAATGGTCGTGGGATGTCGTGATCTGCGATGATAGGTCGGCGACTATCGGAGGCGCGTCTCCGTTATTTGCGGACGGTGGCGCATGATGTGCTTCCGATAAATGGGTCACTGGCCTTTGTACCAACTGTGCTGAAACACTCAAAACATCACTGGGACCGGTCGCAGTAGGCTTTTCGGGTTCCATTTGCGATTTACTTTTTGAACGAGTCTCATAGCCCATCTCTCCCGATTTTCACACTAAACGGTAGAAGGACCACTATATTACTGACTGAATAGGACTGTAAGAGAAAAACTGGTATAATCGAGAGAAAATGATTATTTTAATAGTAATATGCAATATTGGGGCACGATCTTACGCACTAACAAAAGAACAATACAAAACTGACAAAGTCACATAGAATTTAGGTTTTCAAAGACATTTCCAAATAGGTTCCTATCAACATTGAAAACACCTAGACCAAGACAATCGGAAATGTTCACGCACACAAATATTTGACTTGTGCGGGGATCAAACCCGCGACCTCGGAGTCAAAGTGGCCATTGCTAGCCATTCGACCACCGGACTCGTCATCATAGGCTATTTTGACTTCGAGGATCACATGTTCGATCTTGTGCGGGACAAGACAAATATCTGTGCGCAGGAACATGTCTGTTAATCTTGGTCTTGATATTTACTACGTATGTGTTTTTGTATACTTAAATATAAGTATAATATCATTACAAGCTTTGCTTAGTTTGGGACTAGATGGCCGTGTGTAATTTGTCCAGGAATATTTAATTATATTACAAATTATATGTTGCAAATACACAATTGCGAAGATGAATTCAATAATACTTACTTTTTTATTATATTGCTTGCAGTCTCACTTATAAGACACCACGGGAAAAGCATAACGGATAATATTCTAATAAGTACATTGGAGAATAATGTATCGTAGGACAAAGTTAATAACACAAGTAATTTCTATCTAAGTAAAGTTTTTCTTCTAGAAGTGGAGTTATTATCCCAAGAGTACTGAAAGCGTTGAAAATCTAGTTGCACGTTAAGCGAACCATGTTATATTTCTTTCTGCTACATCCTGGCATTTATACGCTTTGCTGAGAATAAACCAGCTGTGTGTAAATATCCAATACATGTGGGATGTAGTGCAATAAATCAATTTGATTGTTTGTTAGTGAAATTTTTTTAATGGGAGTGGGTTAGGGTCACCTGATAGAACGCAATCTCCACCGCCCCTGAGATCAACAACACCAAGAGGTCGCCGATCCGTTGCAAACCACTTCTTCCTTTCTTTCTGGTCACCTCACTCACTCACAGCAACACAACAAACCTCAAGGGAATTGTTATTTGTCTGCGGTATTCTGTGAGGTGGAGGTATTTGCCCAGCCGGGCAGCTTAAAAAATAAATTTGAAAGCAGGTATAAAATTAGTAGGTACCTGCATAAATTATTCACCATAAGTAATTTTTTCTTAATTATATGGTTATGTTAAGTGCTTGATTTCCTATGGTCTTACCACGATAACTGATATTCACGCGGACGAAGTCGCGGGCAACACCAAGTGAATAGATAAGATACAAAGATGGGGATAAGCTACAAAGGGTTGAATACGGCTTATGAGAATGCTGCAGAGGAGTACTTACTATTCTGAGATACTACACCACACTGGTAAGAATTTAGAATGTTAAGAAGAGGATCCACTAGATAATCTGTGACAGTTTGTAAGTATTAAATTAAAGCTGAAATTTTGTTTCCATATTTGTTAATAAGCAGCGAGTAGGACGACGAAGCGTTGAACGCTCTCCTTCTAGATGCTCCGATGACCTTAAGCGGCTGGAAACGGCTGGATGCGGAAGGCGGAGGATCGTATTTAGTAGAAAATATGGAGGAAGGCTTATCCAGCAGTGGGTTGATGGCAGGCAGATGACAGACTGATGATGATGATTTGTTAATATCGAAACAAAATATTTTGTTTGTACTTTATTGCATTTTTTTCAATGTTTATACCAAAGAAGAACTTAATGCAGCAGCATTACTTTCAGTTTACTGACAAAGTAACAATAATATATATAAATGTATAAATAGATACAACCTAATTTTATATAGAATACATACAAATATTTAAATAATCATTACAAAGTATACTATTTCTTGTACATAAACAAAATAAAGCTACGACATTATTCTATATCCATCCATCAGATTTGTGATCAAAACAAATCTCGTGTTTGTGCGCTTCGCATAGTGGCAGACAAGCATACGGCAACCTGATGTGAAGCATTTACCGTAGGCTAATTAATGTTCGCAATATCGCTCGTGTATCGCCATCACCGCTGCCAACGCAGCAACTCGATCCTATCTGCTGATCACAACAACCCTCAGGAATTTTTAGTTGGCTGCGGTATTTTGCAAGGTACTTCCTCACTCGGACGGCTTACAAGTCATCATCATCATCAAATTTCCACTACAGGAGCACGACCCTCTCTCTTCCGTCCCAGACAGAAGGAGGATTTGGCCTACACTCCCCACGCTAGCCAGACGGGTTGGGGAGGCCTGATCGATGTTTTATAATGTAGTTCCTTTAGTCGCCTTGTACGACATCCACGGGAAGAGACGGAGTGATTCTATTCTAATCTGCCGGAAACCACACGGCCAACTTACAAGTGCGTGACATATATTTGGACTCCAAACTTCATCACGAGTAAAACCAATATTCGATTATTTTCTTAAATTGAAAAATAAGGAGAGCGAAATGTACCTCTCTCATACTTTATCGGCAATTTTTCGTTACTACAATAATAAAAATGTTTTTGTCAAACCAATCCACGTATTATGAATCGCGAAGGGTGTATTTACACAGTCTGCTAACACTCCGCGAGTAAAGAGCGTCTTGAGTGCACACTTGTAGACGAGTGTGAGCGTCTCTATACTCGAACATCAAGTTTATTTGCCTTATATTCAGCAAGTGATAGAGATTTCTTAGAATGAATTGGAACGTAAATAACACGAATATTTCTTCCAATTTTGTGACAAATTCTAAGAGTTTTTTTAGATCTTTACATACCATAGATGGAATATTTACGAAAGTTTGTTTACACATCACAAATGTGTTAAAGAAAAATATTTTATGCTTAGCAAAGCTAGTTTGCGTAAAATACTCACTTATACACTAACTGTTACCATCAGGTTTGCCCGCGTCGTCATAGTTTTAATGAAACTTTTGCCCATAAAATAAGATGTCTTTTCAGGATACAAATAGCCTATGTCATTTTCCAAATCTCAAACGTGGTCATATTGGTTCATTTGGTTCCTTTTGACGTGAATACTTATCGATAAAAAATAATTCATAAATGTATGAAATAGCATCACCTGAGAAAGGGTCGACTGATTTGACTGAATTTTTGCAATTGCTAGGACAGGAGGTTTGTATAAAATAAAATTTTGGAAAATAAAGAAAAGAAAGTACCAAGTGAAGCCGGGCCAGATCGCTAGTAATTAGTATACGTGCTCTGCTGCTTGAACATTTGTCTTTTTTTTTTTTTTTTTTTTTTTTTTTTTTATACTACGTCGGGTGGCAGACAAGCATACGGCCCGCCTGATGTGAAGCGGTTACCGAAGCCATATTAACGCTTGCAACATAAAATATTGCTCGCGCGCCGCCATCCCCGCTGCCAACGCAGCATCTCCTTCCTTTCTTTCTGGTGACCTCACTCACTCGCAGGAACACAACAACCCTCAAGGCCCTTGTTATTTGAGCCCCATTCGAGCAGCTTAAAAAATACGCTATGTCCTACCAATCTTTTCGCCAGAGCCTCGTTTGTCCTGCAGCAGGGTGCACCACATGAAGGTGAGGTTAACTTTGGCTCTAAAGATGATATTGAGTTTCATACACCTACACCACAATCTGCACGAATTTATGTGATATTTGAATAAAAAAGAGGCAAGTATACTATACATACAAGTTGAAAATGATACAAACTCATGTCTGATTTTGTAGTTGGAAACTTCCATAGGATTCGTGTATACGCCGCGCGATATTCAACTTTTATGCAAATACAAGTATTGTATACGACCTTACGAGTATACTTACAGTTCAAAACAAGTAGAATATTTGCTATTCAGTACGATATTATTTATTGTATCATATAAAAACAGAAAAAAATCATAGCGACCTAGTATAAAAACGGTTTTAACACAGTCTTTTCCAGGAAAACTTTGAGTAGCGGATTTTAGAAATACGGAAAACCATTTTTTTTATTGTACGTGCAACATCGAGTGATAAACAGACATACAGTTTTCCTACCGATATAACATACAACATACGTACTGATATGAAACTGTTACCGATGTCTATGAACACTTGTAACTAAGGAGTATACCTGCTGTTAATGCAGAATTTTCTCGCCGCTGGTGACTTCACTCACTGTCAGAAACACAATGATACTCATGGAAATTCATAATTGTCTGTAGCTTTCTCTGAGGTAGAGAAGGTGTAGATATTTTCTCAGTCGGATTCGATATTCCCTACGTCTCTTTCATCAGAGCCTGACTCGCAGTTAAGGTGTGCACCTATCAAATAACCAAGCATGACCCGTGATTACAAGAGATACATAATAATGTCAAACCGTATACCTACAGTAACCCTTTGGGGCTAGACTGAAAACTTTTAGGTACCTAAAAAAATCGTAAAGAAATTCTCAAGTGTTCGTTTTATCACAATTCGAAGTTCAAAAAATATTCTTAAAGTTAGCAGTACATGGCTCAAAGGAAACTTATTCAAACATCATCTTGGAAAATTCCAAACTTGCCTCTCAACTAACAAATGTGTCGAGAATATTTGACCGAATAACTTAACAACAACAGCGATAAAGAAGGTAGTCGCAAGTTACAATTTGATTCTGTCCAATTCACAGCTGTTGAAAAGCCTTCCAAAGGTTTACTTATTTAAAATTATTTTGATGTTTGAGTTATAAATAAATAGAGTTTATATAGGCAGTGGATATTTGATAAGTATCAAATAAGACCGAGGTTTTCCCAGGAGACTACAGTATATGCTTCTTCAAGAAAGGCGTAAAAAGGTTTTTACAGGGTGGGCAGCATGTGAGTGATGCCTCTTATGTCGCAAGTTTCAATAGGCTGCTATAACTGCTTACCTTACGGTCTCTTGCTTGTTTGTCACCCTAGTTGTAAAAAAATATGTGATATACGTTTGGTTGTTTACTAATACAAGAAAAGGCAAAATGTGAAAATAAATATTTTTCTTCTTTTTTCTATCCCGCGTTATATCTTTCAAATCTGACTATTATATTATATATAATGTTATAGTATCTATCCCATACTTTGAATTTGAAGTAAGAAAAGCAATCAAATTATGTTTACAATTATACATAAATACAGGTCAAACACATAACCCTCCCCTTTGGTTCGTTGCAAAGGGCGAAAAATACCTTATCGCGATACACGAAAATATATATCACTGGAAAAATCCGCTTTCATATATAAACCGACTCTTTATTTACACTGGTATCCCCCGAGGGTTAAAGTTAAAAACAGCTTTCACCGGCCGACGCGTTTGAATAAGTTTCACTCAAGTTTTATTGAAGTTGTAACCTTCGGCTTTGATATATGTACTCCGCATCTGTAGCGGCCCGTCGCGGCCGAACTTGCAATCGTAAATTATTCAACCCCTTGTATGTGAACTACCTCACAATTAATTGCGCACACTAGATTGGGGTATTATCAACCAATATCAGCTAGTCAGAAGTGGGGATAACTTCGAAAAGCATATGCTTGTCGGAAAAGTGGCACGATAAGGAAGCACGAGGACAGGGAGACGATCACTACAATAATGGGCTGATCAAATCAGGGATGCTTCAGAGATGAGCTTCAATAACGCACTGCTATATGCCCAGGGCCGCGGCAGATGGAGAGAAATAATTGTCAAATTGAAATGGGTCATTCCTGTCAGACACGACCCTCATCCATGTGGAAACAACTAAACAGAAGAAGAGATCAATTAGTTAAATTTTTGTCAGAAGTGTCGTGGTCTTATTTAAAAATAGATCCTATAATAAAGGTTTTACAATAACATTTTTATTCCTTCCTTGACGTACTAATTTATTTGTGAGGTTCTGTACATACTGTGTGTTGTATCCCACGGTTATTCCACTAACTATTTGATGTATGATACCACAGAGAACAAACAATAGCTTTGATCAAACTTAATTGTGTATGGTTTCATTTTACTGAACTGCGTGCGTGGCATTTCATTTTTATAAATAATTAACATGAAAAATTTTTTTTAAAGCATAACTGTGTAAATTTTGTCCCTTGGGGTAAGTATAGTATAGAGATAGTTAATGGAAAAGGAAAATGGATTTTTTTTTCATGAGTTCTAGTTGACTCAGTAAAATAGTTAGTGGTGACATAATTTTGGTTCAATTTTATTAATACTGTTTTGGATGCCAAATATCATCATCAGCCTGTATTTATTCAGTATAAGCTTTCTCCATTGCTTTCCACCAAATGTGATGTGAAGGCGGAGTGCCTTTCGCATCCAGCCACTTTCAGCCGCTTTTTTGAGGTGCCCGTTTGGCCTCTACTCTAACACCGTCTTTACTTACTCAGCTTGCTAATTTTGAAGGCGATTTTGACTACTATTTTAACAAGGCTAATACGAGTACATATGTTCTGCGTTATAGATGCTTACAATATTGTTGAATGAGAATGAGTTGAGAGTTAAATGAGTTGTCAGTGCGTGACCATACTACTCGCTGACAACTCTGTTGCTAATACAACATCTTCTCATTTACGATCAGTTACTCGCAGAAACACAATAAACCTAAAGGGCTGCGGTCTTCTGTGAAATGGATATACTTCGCCAGTTGGATCAGTTTGCTGTTTACCTGTCTTTTGCCAAAAGCTTAACAGCGGCTAATCTTTCTCATCAAGTTCTGTAAATGTAATAAAAAACTTAATTTCCATAATAATAACTAATTACAATTGTTTTTCTTTTTTATCGAAATCTCTTTCAAGAAAGGAAATAAAAATTATAATTATCGATTTGATTTATTGTCGAAAACTCACATTAACATTATGCGGGTGCATACCACACAGGCTAGTAACATTGCATGCTCAGCTCTACGACCGCTACAAGGCTACGAGTTCGGCGCTACGGTGGTGCTACGAGGTGAGAAACGTGGGAAATGGCCCACATGCAACGTTCGTCTCGGCAATATTACCACGATGCTACATAATTTTATACAGTCTCGGTCATAAATACAACACCTAGAACCGTATTGTTGTAAGAAAGTGCTACAAACACGGCACGAGCTTCATAGCATTGCTATTTACGTGCCCACGGAAACATAAGTTATTTTGCTTTCAAGCTCTTTAGTGAAATTTGAACCGAATTGATCTGAATAAATAAACTTCATTTAAATTAGAAGAAAGGGTGAATATCAGGAGTAATTAAACGGTAATTAAGCGAGGCAATGGTTTCAGGTGTCCATTTTAATCCCATGTTGTAAGCAAGCCGGCGGGGATTCTGTGCCCCTATTCTAGATAATTTCTTGGAAAGATTTATTTAACAAAATAAATCGGGATTTTCCTGTTCCGTGATTCTCTAGAGATGGTTTGGTGTCAATTATAGTAACAAAAGAGAGACAAGAGAAAAAATTCTAAAAACTATTCTAAATTCGTCTTACGCATAATAGAAATAAATATGGGTAGTAGTCTGTTTATTGCTCCCTCTATTTTCTCATAGGAAACTAATACAAATTAAACAGTTCTATAAATTCTAAATAACAGCACTCTTTTCTCTCTCGCCCATATCTCTTCCTCTTTTATCTTGGTCCTGTCACTTCACCCAACCTTTTGTCAATATTTTATGTTTTCTAATCTTTACGCTTTGTTCTCTTTTCTATTTTCTTCTTCTGTAAATTATACTCTGCAGTTACAATACTGAAAAAAAAATACGCGATCAATAGCAAGGATAGCTAATTACGAATATAACATATGTTTATGCGAGAGGGGTATTTATGTGTCTATCACATAAAGTTAATATATTCCTCTTTATAGTCTGTCAGCTGTATGTTTGTTACAAACTTTAAGCCAAGACCAGCAGGACTAACTTGCATATAGTGTTTTTCATTGCCTGCAGCTAACTCATTGAACTGTGATTTATAGATTCGTTTATTACCAGTTACGGTCGAACACATATAAAAAATAAAAATAAAAACATGGAGCCAACTTACACAATAACCAAAATAAAAGATTGCAAATAAAAGATGTATATGCAGCAGGCAATGACCACATCTCAGTATGACTTTTTCCACATCAGCTGTCGCCTGAAGGGCGCGCGCTGCAGACTAATGCCTGAAAAAAAAACATGTTTATGGTTATGTAATGACGCATTTGGAGATGTGTAGTGTCTATGAGCATCACGCTCGCTTTTTTGATACCCTTCCCGATTGCTTTAGTGGTAATTGCCTAACGGATCACTGACAAAGTCATCGAATAATAAGAGCAGGAGTCAGTTTTACATGCCCTTCAAAGTGTGGTGAGGAACTAGAGATAAATAAAGTCATCCATAGATAGGCTATGTCGCCATTGCTTGACTTGCGTATTCGATTAGATTGGCAGACACAATGACACTATGATCCTCACCACTGCGTATCTCGTTTGTATAAAGAAAATAAGTAAATTCAGGATATAGAATAGGGTTGGCGACGGAACGCGTGTGCCAGTTCCCACGCTACCGCCGCAGACATGCGACGTTTATTAAGCTCTTCGCGTTTTTGTTACCTGCCGAGAGATTTATTACTTTTAATTATTTCTCATTGTCCGCCACCGCTATTCGTCTAAGCGCTAAAATTATTATGCTCACAAGTAATTTACAGCCAACGTCATGTAATTTATGCCGCTTCTGTGAAAAACTGTTCCCTTTTGTTGAAAATCTGTCTTAAAAGATGATAATACTTCCCGTTTACACCGTTTTTATTTATTGCTCGCGATCGAATTTTCATTTGAATGCAAAGGTCAAAGGGGCCGATACACTTTGATTTGAATTCCCGTCTGATTTCGTTTATTGGCTATTTAATTTTCTTTTGACGAAACAAATTTTAAATAAGTTTCCTTTGTGAAAACGTATACAAATATTTTGTATTAAAAAGCAAACGTAGACCTAAACAATGAAACGTATGAGGTTCCCAGTACAGCAATCGAGTAATATCAATGGTAATAAAATTCATGTTTTATAAACACGTTGTACTGTGTAGCGGTGAGAAGGGCCTGCCTCCATCGGTATTCATCGCGCCGTGACAGGGTTCATTAAAATGCGCGGAACAATAAACGCTGCCCGCTGGGACCTTTTGTGACTGAGCGAGTTTTAACCGCATTTCAATCTGTTGTTCGTTATTATTCCCCTCATTGTTTATGCTTGCTCTTCTGTAACCGAATCGAACTTTTGCTGTCATATGACGTTCTCGATTGCGTTGTTCGTTTCATGAAAATGATAGTAGGTACTGTGTACCTGTTTTGTCTCATTCCTTTTTTGTGTTCGTAGTGATTGTTTTTGCACTGGCAGCTGGCCTATAAACTGCATAGGAAACCTGCCCTTTTTTCAGTAAAGAATACTATATATACCTAAAAGGAATTTGTATTAAATCCAGGGCAATAGTAGTTCTTCGATATATGATATAATGATAATTATGATATATGCAATAGTAGTCTATGATATAAAAAGTAAGTATAATCGAATACACAAGGTAAGCAACGTCTACCGTAGTAGTACCGTATAAACCTATCCATGCAGGTTTATTTATCTCGAGCTCTTCCATGTTTTGGAAGGCACGTTAAGCCGTCGGTCCGCCTAAAGGCCACTGACTTGGCTTGACAGTCGTCAAGCCAAGTCAGTGGCCTTTAAGCGGCTTGAAAACACTGGTCCGCGCCAACTCGCAGTTGAGCAGCGTGGTGGAGTATGCTTTAAACACCTTCGATTCAGGGGAGACCCGTATCCGAATAGTGGGATGAATAAGGGTTGATTACGAAAATGAAATAGTATATCTAGATAATTATCATTTTTGATAATACAGCCTCCATACGAGTAAGTAAAGTTTATTGTTAATTAAGTGTATCGTTGTATTACTGAATTTATCGCAAAAAAATATTATCTATATATCATTTCATGAAATATTCATAATTAATGTAACATAATAATTGAATATTTAAAGTCAGATAAAAACTATAATGTAGGTACCTAACGAAAAATATAAAAAAAATATGATACTGAAGTGCATAGGATCTTGGCAAAGTTAAAATAAAGTTAATAGGTTAATTTATAATACGTAGCCGAGAGCGGCGTGCACGCGCGACGACGCCCAGGCCGTGTTCCCTATATCTATGACTCCACGCTCCGCCCATCATTACCATACGGGCCTCGAGTTACCATAAATTAAATTGAACTATAACTAAAAATATGGTACCTTCAACCTTCAAGGATCTAAAGGTATTTAAAGTTTTAGAAGTAGAAGTGGATTGTAAGTGGCTCCCCATGATCATTAGAGCCAAAGTACGCGGTGCACCTTGCCGATTCGCCATGGAGGCTCTGGTAAAAGAGATGTAAGGTATAGCGTATTTCTAAACTGTCCAATTGGAGAAGTACCTCAACTCCTCGTCACAGGATACCGCCGCCAAATAATAATGGGTTGTTGTATTAGCTGCAAGTAAGTATTCCTTGTATCTTAGTGGGGTTAGATGCAAAGAATACGGTAACCGCTTCACATCAGGCGGGCCGTGTGATTGTCTGCCAGCCGATATAGTATTAAAAAACACCTTACCTTTAATATAGAACGAAATATGCATTTATTATGATTAGAATTTCCTTAAATTATTTTCTACAGAATAATTAAGGCTACAAAATAATTTATAGAATTTTTCAATCTCGTAATAAATGCATATATAAGTTATTGTTAAATGTAATGTAAGTGGTACTGCCCTTATGACCCTTTACTGTACTGATAATGTACTTGAAATTTTGAACATAGATTATAAAAAAAATAAAAAAATGTAACACGTGTATTAGCAATTATTATATATATTCATAAGTTAAGGGTATCTTCGGCTGAGGGGAAAAATGGGATGGCAAAGTTTGAGTGAAAAATAAGTATTTTCTGATCGCTTTTAAAAGGAAATAATGTAACAACTATATCCGCGTTTGGCAGAATTCAAAGGAAAGAGGCATAAAGTTTATATTTTCAGTTACTAAGTTAAAATACAAAGTCCCATCATAACAAATGCTTTGCTTATGCCACTCAGGATGAAATTTGAAATTAGGCCAGCTTGACGGGAGGATATAGAGATAGAAGTGTGACACTACAATTTAATTTTATAAACGTGTGATGCGGTGTGGCAGAAAGCTAATATATATAATTAGTACAATAGTAACAAAAAATACTATGTATAAATAATACAAACACTATATATATAATGAATTATCTAATTCAATGAATTTACTTTATATTAATGATAATTACATGAGAAAATATAATAGGTAGGGGAAAAAGTCTTTTCGCATTATAGTATGTATGAACTTGTAATAAAATCTCTTTGGTTATACCATTTGAATCTGAAAGGTTTAGATATCTTTAAAAAGTTTAAATTTTAAAAAAGATAATTCCAAATTCAAATTAGATAAATGTGTGATTTTCATTTGTTTTTTTTACTGTCAAGATGAGTGAATTTAATGAAGAAATTCGATACATTTTAAAATTTTACTACAAAAAAGGTAAAAATGCAACGCAAGCTGCGAAAAAATTTGTGACATTTATGGACCTAGTGCTGTGTCTGTGAGAGTAGCACAAATTTGGTTTAGGCGTTTTCAATCCGGAAATTTTGATGTCAAAGATGCACGTCGCTCTGGTCGCCCTGTTACGGATAAAATGGATGCCATTTTTGAAAAAGTGGAGCAAGATCGGCATATCGGTAGTTACGACGTAGATGAAGAACTAGGAATTGACCACAAAACAGTTTTGGCGCATAAAAAGGTCGTGGTCAAAGGCCGGCCAGGCTTCACAGACTCTGGCGAAACCCGGGTTAACCCGCAACAAGGTGATGCTGTGTGTATGGTGGTATTGGAAGGACATTATTCATTATGAGCTGTTACCGCCAGGCAGGACTATCGATTCTGAACTCTACTGTGAACAACTGATGAGATTAAAGCAAAAACTTGAGAGAAAGCGGCCGGAATTAATTAACAGAAGGGGTGTGATTTTTCATCATGATAACGCTAGACCTCACACATCTTTAGCCACTCAGCAAAAATTAAGAGAGTTTGACTGGGAGGTCTTAATGCATCCGCCGTATAGTCCTGACCTTGCACCTTCCGATTTCCACCTGTTTCAGTCTCTTCAGCATTCTTAGGTAATGTCAGGTTAACATCACGAGAAGACTGCCAAAACCACTTATCGCGGTTTTTTGAACAGAAGTCCCAAAATTTCTATAGTAATGGGATCATGTCTATACCTACAAGATGGCAAAAAGTTATCGAACAAAATGGCACCTACATACTTTAGTTAAATGTAAATAAACTTTATTAAAAAATGTTTTGAATTTTCATATAAAATACGAAAAGACTTTTTCCCCAACCTAATATGTACGCTAGCTGTCCCGGCGAACTTCGTACCGCCTAACAATCAATGAATGTCGTGGTACATATTGGCTGAACTAAATTTATGATTTTATGGAATTAAAACAATGAATAATAGAGAAGCTCGATGGCATAATTGCGCGTGTCAGTCTAATTGAACACGCAAGTTAAGCAACGTCGACCGTAGCCTGTACACGGATGGGTTTATAATACCTCGAGGTCCTCCATGCTTCGAAAGACACGTTAAGCGGTCGGTCCCGGTTGTTATCATTAGATTATCTTGAGCTCCTCCGTGCTTCGGAAGGCACGTTAAACCGTCGGTCCCGGTGTTTATCATTAGATGACAGTCGTTAACCCAAGTTAGTGGCCTGGCCTTTAGGTGGCTCGAAAATACTGGCCTCCGCCAACCCGCAGTTGAGCAGCGTGTTGGAGTATGCTCTAAACCCTTTCGGTTGAGGTAAGACCCGTATCCATAAAAACTGAAGATTTCATAAAAATAAAGATTTCCTTATTGTTTAATCAAAAAATTTAAAAATAAACGTTTTGTTTTATTTTTTAGTTTTGAAATCGGTTTAATCGTTTTGGTGATTTGTAATTGTCATTTCTTTTGATGTTTACTCTGATTTGATTCTTGCGCTCGGGCTCCATGGGCCAAGCGTTTTCACCCCAATCCATTTTACATTTTTCAATTTTCAAAACAAATCACAGACAACTTTCGAGACATAAAAGTGACACCAATCGATTTGACGTTTTGATATTTGACAACCAATAAATATCGCAATCCTTTTTCAACTAACACTTCCATTTGTATGGGAAAATGTATTTCCTTTTATTTTATTCTTTCGTCAATTTTCCAATGTTTTTCATAGTTATTCTACTATTCGGGACGGAGAGAAATCCAATAAACCAAAAACCATGAAAATCGGTCCTGCGGTTCTCGAGTTATAAGTGTTCGAACAAACCCGACTTTGTTTTATATATATAGATATATAGTAGAAATTATCTATGACTAGCTTTTACCTGTGGCTTCATCCGCATACGCATTATTTTAATAAAACTTTTCTTCCTATGGGACAGAGATGTTTATCCTGGATAAAAATTAGCTTACGTCACTCTCCAGGCCTTAAATTATCCCCTATTGTCCCGGTAAAAACAATCACGTCAATCCATTGTTAATTTTGATGTGAAAAAGTACAAACAAACAAACAATTCAACAAACACACTTCCAAATTTATAATATTTAGCCTTTTTATTAATTTCATTGTCTGTGGTACTAAAAGGCTTTTCTGGGATAAAAATAAGCCCATGTTACTCTCCAGACTTTAAACTATCCCTGTAAAGCATCAGGTGAAATTATTGGTCTTTTTCGATGTGAAAGAAAGATAAACAAACAAATACACTACAATACAAAGAAAGGCAAACAAACAAATAAATACACAATTCTAGTTTGATATTATGGCAATCGATCCAGTATGTTGTAATCATCATACTCTATGCTGAAATTGGATTATTCTGTCCTCGCTTCAGATATTATTAACTAAGGATGATTCCTTAGAAGATAATAATATCTATCTAAAATAATATCTCAAGCGATTTCCTAATGTAACTGCTTGAAGGCATACAGGTTAAGATATTCGCCTGAGTTCAGACATGGCCCATTCAAAAGGCGCTCTAAACGGGAGGATACGAGCCGTAAAATACGATTTCATGCATGCGTTGGCCTGTGTGAACAAATATGTACGGTTGACAACGCACGACCTTTGCCAATAACCATCTGGGTGAAGAAAAAATCATTTCTCATTCCTTTTCGTATAAACGAGATTTCTGTAGTCCACTTTGGGATGGTTAAATTAAATCATACAGATGTTATTTCAGCAGTTCTTTGTTATTTTTGAAGGCATTTGTTTTGTTGATATTTTTTTTATGTTATTCAGATCACAATTCGGATAGTAAAGAAGCCTTTAGTATATTATTGGCTGTGGAACGTGGATTAAATGGTAATAAAATGGCGTCATATTATATACATTCACAAGGAATCTCCGTGCCAAATTTGCAATCTAATCTAGACCCAGCGGTTGGGGTTGTGCGTTGATATGTCAGTCAGTCAGTCACAGAATTATAATAAATATTTTTTTACTTCTATAGATATACTTAATGCTTATGGATGTATATTTAAACATATATACACATATATAAACATATGAATGTGGAAATGATAGAGATATTTTGGTGATGGTACATGGCTTGGCAAAATAGATTTTCTGCTCTAGTATATTGGTTCCTAATTAGTTTTTTCTGAGTACCACTTTAAGAAAGAGCTTAAACTCGCGTACCTCTTATTCCATTGTTGTCTGCGTATTTGATTTTATAAAATAAATTATCTAAGAAGAAATATGATCTTGACCTCTAGGGGTACGCCAACGCTTTCCATCCAATGATATTATAAATACTATAGATATGCCACAAGCGCTAAAAACGGACACGCGAAAATTGAGGTAATTGTCTTACCTCGCAATTAGTTCACCCAAGCAAGCAAGCGATAGTCATAGATCTCCTAGGCGACTGGAACCGTTTTTTGACGCAATTCAGCATGAGTATGCCATATATACCGCAGTTGAGTGAGCGTGATAGAGTATGTTCTAAACCCTCTTCGATTAAGGGGAGACCCGTATCCCAACAGTGGGATGATTATGTGTTGATGACGTATGCCATATCTATAGTATTTATAATATGTTTGTATCCACCACATGCGATTTTGAGCTCTCTGCATCCAGCCGCTTTCAGTAGTTAAAATATACAATATAGTAAAAGTATATCGTACCATAATTGTTTGTATATTATTATCGTAGATATAGCCGGTTGCATCGCAGATTCATACCCGGGGTACTATTCTCAGAGCAATCAGCAACACATACGTGTGTCTCGGTGTCCCGCGCGTCCCATAGCAGAGTCGTTTTGAATATTGCATTTAGCGGCACGACGCTCCCCTTGCTCCCCGCTCAGCCATACTTGCAGTTTTTACTGCGAAGAAAAATATTTAACCTTTTGCTGTGGATTGTGACCTTTTACAAGGACAGTCGTGTATGCTTATATTCGTGTAGTTTATCTGCTTGTTGTCTAAACTGTGATATTTTTTTTAAATAACAAAAAATAAAAATAAAATTTTGAAACGAGGTTTTTATTAGTGTTAATAAATAAAAAAATGTTTTTTTAGACTATGTTGGGTGGTAGACAAGCATACGGCCCGCCTGATGTGAAACGGTTACCGTAACCATATAAACGCTTGTAACATGAAATATCGCTCGCGCGCCGCCAACGCAGCATCTCCTTCCTTTCTGGTGACCTCACTCACTCGCAGGAACACAACAACCCTCAAGGGAATTGTTATTTGGCTACGGTATTCTGTGAGGTGGTGGTACATTCCTCAGTCGGGTAGCTTACATTTACGCTCCCTACCTCTCTTTTCGCCAGAGCTTCGTTTGTCAGTCAGCAGCGTGCACCGCGTGCAGGTGAAGTTGGCTTTAGTTCAAGATTTTGATGAACCACTTACACCCCAAAATGTTTGAATGTTTGTCCTCTATGCATTCGTTTATTGGACATCCGATGGCAATGAAACTTTGATGGGTTATTCTGGGTATGTCAGGTGAGATTTAGATGTAATAACGGCTATCGGGTCAGCTAGATGTTAATAAAACAATAACTAAAAAGTATATTCACAGTGTTACGATCATAAAACCCTTTCATTTGATATCCATATCACATGGAGTAAAATGGAAGTTAATAATCGCCATTATGTTATATAAAAACACTTGTACTGTTCCCCTGTATTATATTTAATTTTACCGACCGGTTTCGAAACCGGTCGGTAAAATTATGATAATATTGTTCCACTAAGTGCCAACAATCAACAGTATCAACTTTTTAATAATCGCCATTTTGTGGAGGCCACCACATTGCATCAAAATAGCCGCGTTTCGGTAATCATATATTGTTATGACAATCCACAAGTGTGCAATAGTGTGCCTAGTTTTAGCTCAATCAGACGCTGGGTACTGGGTTAAATTTAATTTGCAAGATTTGATTACAACACCGCGGAGATACTAAATAAAAGCTTGTAAAACAATAATTGACACCAGATAGCATTAGCGGGATCCTTGTCTGGTAATACCAGACGGAGGTGAAAGCAAGAACATTACATCTACATAGCATTTCCTAATAATAGATAATGTTTGCAATTCGATTTCAAACAGTGGTAATCTAAGTTACTGGTACAGATTGCGGAGTAACTTAGTCGGAACTCTGAGCTAGGCATATCCATTTAACTAATGCACTGTCCGACTATTGGTCTTGGTGCAAACGAGGCACTTTGTTCCACTGAGTAACATATTAGCTACTCGGAGGTACGAGAACATCTCGCTCGTGTAGTTGTGTTTATGTTTGTAGTTTCCAACTATGCCGACTATGCAAGTTCTCACTGCAGAGCTGTAAAATGTGCTAGTAAATGTCTTAAAACTGTTATTTTCCCACTTACTTATTGAGTTTGTGTTATATGGTGTGAAATAAGCTTTTATAAATTCGCGATACTTTGATTAGGCTGAACTGATAGGCTGAATTAAAGCCTTTTGACGCTTAAGACCAGGGGCCCGCTACCGCCGAAGCTGAAGCCGATTTTTTGATAACGAAAATTAAACTTCAATTTAGATTTATGGTACTTGCGTTTAGCTTAGTTGATAGTAACTTCGGAACTCTACCGATTAAGTTTAAGATGTTTGTCAATAACATAAACGTAGGACCTATTTTTCGAATCAAAATATTCGATTGTAATCGGCTTCAGCTTCGGCGGTAGGGCCCCTGATACGCAATCGACGATCGCAAATATAATATAACTATATACATGGTCTAATGCCACCTGGAGGGAAAATACTCTTAATACTGTAGATTGAAAATTTTACTCAAAGAAAACATTCCTTTATTTTCAATAACAAAGAAAACTGTATTCAAACATTTTCGAAAATTCGCTAACCACATCCGGGAATCGAACCGACTAAAGTTTGTAAAAATTACACTCTGTACTTTTACTGCATCGATCGTTAAGCTCAATTGTAAGGATGAAATCTCTCTAACAAACTTGATAAATTAAATGAAAGGAAACCTTCGCATATGATAAAAGAATGTTTTCTTTGAGTAAAATTTTCTATCCACAGTATTAAGAGTACTTTCCTAGGTGGCATTAGAAGTTTCCACCCTGTACATATCAATGATAGATAACGTAGCTTTCTATTATTTTTTTTAATTTGATGAGTAGTTTCGTAGATTATCCACTACATTGAAACTCACAAACTTTACGTCTTTTTAATATTTGTATAGTCTTGTCACATTACACCTGCTAATTATGTTTGTTACCACTTCAAAGTATGCAATAATTTTGGGAGCTTACTATCTCTAGCTTGATCCTTTCACCGTGCAGTTTCATAAGTCGTTACTACTGGTACATTATTCTTTGGTACCGGTGAGAGTGCACACTCTCGCCTTGAGATTTCAACTCGTGTCTTTAATTCTTGTGCAGGCAACCGGCGTGACATGTCGAGCTGCAGTTAAGCTTAAAAAGAAAATGTTGATTCTAAAGTTTCTCATGATTTCTTTTTGACGACCGCGTCAAAGGAATGTATAGTCGAATATGACAAATTACAGCTTATATAGTCAATGGGTACTTTTATACCGTGGAGCTTACCGTTAAAAGCATGTTTAATAACTTTTTTTATGATCTAGGTCTTTTTTACGTATTATATGTTACTAATGGGTAAGGGGAATGCCTGACAAGTCGATTATTGGCCAGTCATGCCGGATTCGAGCTGACTAAATGTGCGTGTAATCACTCACGTGCATGTGATTTAGCTTCAGAGGTTGAGCATGTTCGTCTGCCTTGCCATAGTTGTCGGCCGGGCGTTCGATCTTGCGCGTAGCGAGTGGTTGTCTGCTCTCCTGAGGCGAACACCACGGTGGTTGCCCACGGTGCTCGGAGCGGCCTTAGCACGGCTGGCTTTCCCAAGCAGCGCAGCTTGCATAGATTTAACAATTTCCGTTGTTCCATTCTCCGGAAACATTCTATTTGAAAAAGAGAACGGGTAATATCCCGTTCTCTTTTTAATTAATTTTTAATTCTCCCATCTAGAATTTTCAAAAATCCCTTCTTAGTTTAACCGTCTACAATATAAATAATTTGTGTTTCCCATACAATACGCGCGAGCGACGGAGAGAGCTATGCTCGCCATTTCTCTAACTGACCGAAGCTGGAACAATAAAATTCAGTAAATAGTCAGTAGACTGAAGTGGCAGTGTGCCGGCCACATCTGCCGAGTCAGCGATGGCAGATGGGGTGAGGAAAGTCGTAGAGTGGAGACCTCGTATAGGACGACGAAGCATTGGGCGCCCTCTCTCTCGATGAACCGATAACGTTAAGCGTTACGGAAGGAAGAAAGGAAGGAAAGCGGCTGGATGCGGAGGATCGCAAATGGTGGAAAGCATCAGGGAAGGCCTATGTCCAGTAGTGGATACATACAGGCTGATGATGATGATACGACACGTAAAAATCCTTCGAACAGTTATTCCAACTATTTCTTATACTGTGGTTATGTTGAATTTTCTTGTGAACTTCACAGTTTCTCACACAGTAAAAGTTGCTTGTAATGATTAGTGTTATCGGCCCTTAAAATATTGTCAATGTAGATTTTCAAATGCAAACGTTAATATTTCTCTCATTTGAAACATACTAACATTATCTAGGCCATCATCTCATAAGTATATGTATGTATCCATAATAAACCTGAATATTGTATGCCTTAAGGGTTTCTAGCCGTTTACTGGTAATATGCACGTAATATTCTAATAGTTGAATTAAATTTACTGAACGAGACTGTACTGGATATCAAGTTGTGGAATGAATTGCCTGTCGAGGTTTTCCCAGGAGACTACGGACTGGCGTTCAAAAAGGTCGTGACGAGGTTTTTGCAGGGTCGCTAATGCGCGAATTACTTTGGTGTTGCAATCGGGTCGTATGCTTAATTTCCATTTTAATGATATAAAAATTAATCACGATTTTTTTTTATACAAAAATGGTATCAGTTTTGTTGTGCGAGTAGTATCCATAGTAGTAATCCATGTAAGTAAAAAAATATAGAAGAAGAAGAAGAAGAAGAAGAAAGGACCTTTTCGGTAGAAAGCATGAAACTTGATATACGCGTAGCTTTTATATATGTCCTTCAATATTGAAGTAGGACCACATTGTAAAGCTATTGCCCCCCCCCCCCCCCCCCCTCCTCTTTTCTGTCCCGAAAACGTTTTTTTTATTTTATTGAAAACCGCTAAAGCTTTGAAGGAATGTCCGTATCCTCACCACTCTTTTTTCTATACTTAATGATACCACATCTCCTGTTTATCTAAAAACCCAATTTCAACACCTTTGTTCTGTTCACAGTAAGAACCTCCGCTCTGCTTATAACCTTCTTCTTCTGTGCCCTCTCTCAGTGTGTCCTCTGTGTGTGTATATGTGCACCTGCCATGTCTTTTTTCTGCACCCTCATCTTATGGTTCACCCTATGGTTGACTGGTAGAGTATGCTTGTATAGCATTAAGTCCGCATATGTACAATTTTGTGCATGAAGTTTAAATAAATAAAGCTAGAAGAAAACCGTCACAAGGTAAAATATTCTATATAAAATGATCTACAAAACAGTCTTCGAAAGCTAAGACCTATAGTTTTCAAAATATGCAAATATTAATTGTTGTAAGTACTTGGATCTATTAATACATAAAGTCACGCCTCTTTCGCGAAGAGAAAGGCAGAAACTACTTCCTTCTACGTACTAAGATCCAAATATATCTTCCTTGGTTCATCCATATTCATCGCTCTCTTCATGCATGCTCTTCGGTTTAGGGTGCTCCTGAACTGGCCTTTTTTTAACACGTCCCCGATATCGTCGAGAAACGTTCGCCTTGGTCTTCACCCTTACAACAATTCCATTCTTTTTAACGTGATAATGTCTTATAAATCGATGAACGCCGGCTGCTCGCACGAAAAAGTATGACTTATTGTTGCGTTCCGCCTGAGCGGAGAGTGCAAGCGAGAGCGCGGAACAAGCGATCATTTATCTCACTTCCACTCCATCGGCCAATCTTTTCTTATGATGTTATCACGTAAAATTATCGTCCGTAAACCGACTTTACAGGCAACCATTTTTTTACTTTCTACGATTGCTTAGTTATTCTCTTTTCATACATTCTCATTTCATATTAATCTTATATGTTATTATTATTATTGAAGCACATATATAAAAGCTACATATATTTCAAGTTCCATGCTTTCAGCCGGATGGGACCGTATTTCAGGTTAACGAGCTGCAAATTGCAATTCTATTTATTCATGTAAATACGCTTTTTGCTCGACTTGGTGGGGGCACTGCCGTGCCCCCAGATACAGAAATAATTGATAGGTTGCAAAACGAAAATCAATGTTTTGTAAATACAAGAGTCACAGAAACACAATAGAGGACATCTAATTAAGGTTAATTTACATTGAATTTACTCTCATAAAGCAATTTAGCAGCGCATAGTTCCAATACGGCGCTGGCAACGTTATTAGTTCCAATTAACGCGGTAACCTCAACACATGTATGGCCAATTAAATGGAGTGATACCTCTTCCATTAGTAGTACCCAGTGTTTGTTGTTTACATCAATTAACACGCGTGTTAATTTTAATGCGCGCATATGTGCCCGCCTTCTTGTGTGTTGTTCGTTTAGTGACTTGTCGATGTATCTTGTTTGTTATATATTATTAGTAGCTGTTGTTCGCACCTTTGACAGTTTGAACACAAAATTACTAAAAAAATGTATCATAAGTTAGTCCACTTTATATTTGTATTACTAAACCAAAGTATCTTAAATCGATTTGGCCATAGAGTTACAAACAACTTAATTTTACTGGCTTTTAGCAAAGTGTAATTATACTGACGCTTTATGTACTTTGCAATAGGCATTCTTGTACAGCCAACAAAAGAGACAGGCGACAAAAATAGAGATATTATAGAAAATCATTTATGTACCTATTAATCTGAGTTTTTGTGATTATGTAATAGGCAAAGTATCTAATTGAAAATTACATATTAATCTATTTGTTTTGCGAAAACATGATTTACAGCTACGGCCCGGGTTACTCAGTTCTTTTATTGACTCTCCTTTTAAGACTTTTAAGACAGATTTGTAGATTTTTAAAACACTTTCTACTAAGAACTATGAAATTGTGGAATCAGCAATATTTGCAAACAAATAAAACATTCAAGAACAGTGTCTATATTTCCTTGAGGTTGATAAGGCTGGCGACGTATCGGCGATCCCTTGGTGGTGCTAATTTCTATAGACGATGGCGATTACTTTCCATCAACGGCCCACATGCTTACTTACGTCATATAAAAATAACTAACTAAAGAAGAGAAATATGTTAAATCGAATCGAGCGAAGTGCTTCCTCCGCATTACTTTGTTTTAATAGCTTTGACTGTTCACATTGAAACTTCAACTTTCTTGTGTTAGATATCTCTGATGTGCCCTAGCGTGACACCAGGTCTACCAACTAGATATCTTTTTCTATATATATAAAAGACAACCGTGACTGATCTATCAACTCATATTTCAGAACGAGCTCGGTGGCGTAGCGGTCAATGACGCGGCTTCGACACCAACGCTCGTGGGTTTGATTCCCACATAGGACAAACATTTGTGTGCATGAACATGTCTGTTTGTCTTAGTCTGGGTGTTTTGTATATATCATAAGTATGTATTTACAAAAAAAAAAAAATGTATTTACATATGTTTATCAGTTGTCTAGTACCCATAACACAAGCTTCGCTTACTTTGGGGCTAGATGGCGCTGTGTAATTTGTCTGACAATATTTATATTTATATTTCAAGCTATTGGACGGATCGCTCAAGCTATTGCAGGGATCCTCCCTGCGTCGTGAAATTATATTAATAAAGGATTTTTGATAACTCCCACGACATACCGGGATTCGCGCGCACGAAGTCGTGGACGTGAGCTAGTAGTGACATATATCTGTAGCATGACAAACGGCTAAAAGGCTAGACAAAAACCGTTATCAATGTAGCATCGAGCTAAAATGAAACAGCGTCGTATGGACGTTAAGGCTGGAATGCAATGCCACAGGTCGTCGTTTTTACGCTCCCCTTTAATGTTATTTCCTCGTTTATGACACTATAAAGACGATACCGGCCACTACGCGTAATGAAATCTTGTGTTCAATACCCCGCAGATAGTGCTTTTGCTATTAACACCTACCGGGATTGGAATATATAACGATTGACTGGAAATAATGGGATTTTTACACATAAATACTTTTATATAGTGGTTTGTATAATGTTGTTTTTAACGTTTTAAGCTTCGATTATTGTGAAGTATAATTAATTCTTAGTCTCTCTTGACCATGCGAGTGCGAGCGCGGATCGCTTTGCACGTAGTTCACCTGAAAAAAATATATACACAATAATACATAACGTGTTTCGAAGGGCACGTTAATCCATCTATCGGTCCGGCTGCTGTTATTAGATGGCAGTCGTTAAGCTAAGTCAGTGGCCGTTGAGCAGCGTGGTGGAGTATGCTCTGAACCCCTCAGATTGAGGGGAGACCCGTATTCCAGCAGTGGGATGAATAAGGGTTGACAACGAAGTAATGATAAACAAAAAATAAACGAATACTTGTATAATGTAATTGCTAATCCAACACTATTTCTTTCAGTCAACCTTACTGAAAAAGAAAAATTAACTTAAGATAGGTGGCGCATCTTAAGCACTACGAAATATTTCTTCGTCCTTTTTGATCTTTTATCCAAAGGATCCAATGCAATGGAGCCATCCAGCCGGATGCCGGCTCCATTGTTGGATACCCGGCTACATTTTCCTTCACTTGAATCCGTCATAGAAATCAATGCGTTCAGAGTCAATTTAAGAAAATCAATGGATCCTCCAACGCGATTATTTCACCCGCGCCAGAAGTACCAGCGCAGTATATACTTGTCTTGCGGGTATCTATATAGACTCAACAGCTTCACCTCAGGCGTGCTGTAATCTTGCTTGTTATCCGGGAACGCACAAAAAATACACACACACACACATACTCGTATATGAGTATGTGTGTGTGGCGGTGGTATATATATATATATGTATATATATATATCACCCGAAATTATCATCCCCAAGGGATCGCTGATCCGTCGCCAGCCTGATATACATTGGTCACGGCATCACCCGTGACTGGCCCGATTTTTTTTTTGTTGTGTTTGTTATCCCTAGGAGAATGTTCTTATGAAAGAAAAAAGTAAGAAAGTGTTCGTAAAATTTGAAAAATTTTAGAAAACTGAACCACCTAAATTTTCTAATGTAACTTTATTGTGTTTGACAGAACTGTTTATCACTTGACAGCTTGCGTGAAAGTATTCATAGTTAGGAAGACAGGACAGCGTCTGTCAGGTCAGCTAGTCGTCAATAAATTTCATAGAGTGATTTTCAATAAGAATTATTAAAATTTTTATTAATAAACTAAGAGATTTCTTAGCGATAAGCCCCTGTTGTATGATATTTAATGTACGACATTGCCGTTTTGTAACACATATTTGTATTATAGGTACACTTTAGAATATGTAAATAGTTTGTATACTATTTACAGTACAATATTCTATTATCGTAAATATTACAGTACAATATTATTATAGAATTGTATTGATGTTACTGCGGTAATACAACAATTCGATTCTAAGCAACACATATTAGTATCGTCTTTGTATTGAGCCCGCATGTATCCGATTAATCTGTTCTAAGATCTATCTGTGCACACGTATTATTTACTTATTAACTATACTAAGACTGTTGAGATGCTTACCGATGTTTAATAGCTATTTGAGTACCTACTCTACTGAATGCTAACCGCATGACATAAGATATTGAATTGAACTTTATGTTGCAATGTTTCTTGATATGAAATATTTTTCACGAATTTTCCTATCGTTAATTGATTCAGGTGTTATTTTGCGGAAGTCAAATTTACAGGCAATTTGATCTACACTACTTTGCGTGCTTCCGCCACCAATTAGTTCATGCAAATTACTGCCGGCCGGCACCCACCCACTACCGTTAGTAGTTGCATGCAACTGCCATGGCTGATTTGGTCGTCTCTGCTCCAGCTGCTGTGGTCGTCTCGGCGAATCTCCAATATCTGAAACAGAAGAAACATGCGACCGCCACCGCCCCGACTGCCGTGGTCGTCTCTGTGACACGTGTTTCGCCTCTCCGCGAGGCATCCTCATGCGATCTGTAGATGTTGATGGTTAAAACTAACATTTTGCAGGTTGTTGTTTCTTCTGTGTCAGATGTTGGAGATTCGCCGAGACAACCACAGCAGCTGGAGCAGAAACGACCAAAGCAGCAGTCGCATGCAACCACTAACGGTAATGGGTGGGTGCCGGCCGGCAGTAGTTTGTCGAATTGCTTTACTTGTGTGATCGATTATACTGATACGCGCAACGACGCCATTGAACTGCTCTTGAAGATTTTAAATACCCAAATTACTTATGCGGATATGTTCATAAAATAATATCCATTAAAAAAAAATCATTATTTTATGTATACTTTTTTATTTTGAAGTTTTGATAAAACTCTTTCCATTTCTCTATAAATTTACTTTATACACACATTTAACACACACAACACACACACAATTAAATTAAAAACCACACTGGTTCGTGTGAATTACTCGAACTGTCAACAGCTTGAACACGGTCATTACTCTTTTACTTTTTATTGTATTTTTCAAAGCAATATACGCGACTACGAAGAAGTTAACTACATGCGTGGTCCCAGAGAGGTTTCCTCCCACGCCCTATTAAGTTGTGGAATGAACTGCCTGTCGCGGTTTACCCAGGAGACTAGAGAATAGGGTTGTTTAAAAAAAGGCGTGAATAGGCTTTTACAGGGTCGTGCGAGTGACAGTTACAAGCTTCCTATGCTGCGGTTAACGCTTATCATTAATTGGTTCGTGAGGTTTTGTTTTGCCACGTTAAACGACATAAAAAATCATAGATACTGAAACTCAAACACCATCTGTTTATCTTGATAATGCCAATACCGTAAAGGCGAAACCGGTCAGTATAAATAAATTTAATTATGTTGAACATTTATTTTTATACTACTAGGGTGGTAAAAAGCATACGACCTGCCTGATGGCAAGCACTCATTGCAACCTATGGACGCTTGCGACATCTGAGACATCACTTACTCACATTCATCATATTTGCCGATTGTGTAAAACCCCTTTACGTCTTTCTTGAAGAACCCCATACAGCAGCCTCCTGGTAAAACCTTGGCAGGGAGTTTATATCAAAACTTGAAAGGTCGAGATAGAATAAACAGTACAAAGCACTTTAATAATACCAGAATGATATAAAAAAAATGTGACGTTGCTGTGGGCCAGTAGTATAATGTAATGCCATAGTAAATGGACATTAGATTTGGTTTTGCAAAGGTAAAGATAGACAGAGAATATGCTTGAGTCACACTATGCATATTATCATTAGGAATGCGTTTTTGTTTATCTTTCTTGCACGTTGAAACTAACAAGGTATATTTGGAAAATAGAAGCAAACACCATTAAATTTGTACAAAATGTTCACGGACGAAGCCGCGGGCGCAATGCTAGTCGCTTTATATTTCGATAACCATTGAACCTATATTTTCATCAAACAAATCAGTAAACATTCCAATTCAAACATATTTCGAATAAAAAATACTTCAATTAAATCGTCGGCCCATTTGATAGCTGCGATACCTCAAACAGACACAAAAAAATCTGCTGTTTTATAATATCTTTATTTTAATTTGGCATAGCTTTAAAATTAACTTGGAGACCAATGGCACTGGAAACTGGAACTGTTGAAAATAAACTTTAGGAAAGTTTAGATGCACCAGTGTTAAACGTATCCGTTGAAAGTCAGAGATAAGTAGTAGAAACACATATCGTCTCTGACTATACTCCGACTGCAGGCTGTAGATTACCCAACCACGTCGCCTGTTACATGAACCAATCGATAAATTTTTACAAAATGTCTATTACACAGGCTCGAAATGATTGGCGCATTATGGATGGAAGATTCTATTTTCAGATTGACAGTGACCAGCAACATTATAACCGACAAGATGATGCAGGACAAGAATAAGATGTACTCACCTTCCTGTAGACTCAGGCTATAATGATATATTCGATAACGTTGCTCATTAAATGATAATGCCAAAAATGTCCCTCGAAATGATAACCGGGCCTTCGGTTAATAGTTTTTGGATACTTACCTTGCATTGTAATTTTATTTGGTACGCACCTTGGCGTATTGACAGAATATATTTTTGTGGCAATATTATCGAAATATATCAACGACCACTACCATTCACAACTTTTGTATTTGGGTATCTAGTGAGAATTTTCATAAATCCCATACATCATAATAGTAACTTGTATTGACAGATCAATATACCAGGCCTCTTCTGGTTTTATATCGGGACTAGATATGAGCGCCGATGGGTATATGATAGGCGGTGGCGCTCAGACTTTTTGAGCTCTAATCGAGACAGGCTCGACATATTTCCATCATTGTGTCTCTTGTGTAGCCAAGGCTAACAGCGGTGACTACTCAAAAGTCCACGAACAGTGCGTTTACTGCAGCCTCATAGATAGCATTATGGTTGTCTTGAACTCACAACGAATTTAATAAAAAAAAAATCATTAACAGTAGCTTTGTAATTCTTCTTCTTTCGTCGATGACGTAGGGCAAACTACAGTCGCCAGATGTACTACTAATCCTAGTCGCGACGGGACAACTTGCTGGAAGCGTTCACACCACAGAGTATTAAGTAGACTAGATACCACAAAATATCAGTTCAAGCGTGAGCAACGTTAGTGCAATGTACGGACTTGTCGCTTACTTAATCTTACTGAAGTTTCTATTCAAACAAAAAGAGTTCCACAAAAAAAAAAAAATACAGATGTGTTGCTTACGCCTTGTGATTAAAAAGATTCCGTTTATATTATATTTTTGTTGACATCGTCAATGGACACCTTGTTTTATTTGTTGAACATGGCTCCACAGCGGCATTACATCTCGAACTCATCTAACACGTAATTTAAGCAATGTCAACTAGAGTCAGACAATGGACGGATTTATTCGTCAAGACAACAGATGAAGCGCAGTTTGAAATATGTCCGTTAACTGTTAGACGATCCTCTGGGCTGTTGTCATTAGATCACAGGCATTGATCAAAGTCAGTGGCCTTTGGGCGGCTTGAAAACACTGGCCTCCATTATGCTGGAATAGAGCAGTTTAGGGGAGTACGATTCAAAGGCCCTCAATTGAAAGAAGATGTATTCATGGAAGAGTTTGGGCTCCTGACAAATTAACAAGCCGTATCTAGTCCATTTCTAAAGCTTTGGTTCACACTCTTCTCGATACACGATTTCTAACTGAACTATAGCGAGACGTCCACGTTTTTCACTTGTTATGTAAGAATGATATAAACGTGAGAGGAATTGCGACGTACGTCTAAGGTTATCTGAAGAACGAACGGCGAGAAATATTTATGATTATTATTTATAAGTCTAGAGTCTAGACAAAGGCATTAATATAAAGAAAATATTATGATGTTTAACACCACTTCTCGTTCTAAACTAAGTTGCAGCCTAAATGATGTAAGGCCATAAACGTATACATCACGAGGAATAGTATCGTCTCACTTCTGGTGAGTTCACTCACTCGTGTGTTCAGGATTGCAGACTTACCCAGCCGGGTCCGATATGCTTGGGATACCGCATGCAGGTGAGGTTGGCTTTGGCTCTAAAGATGAGGCATGTACATTCTATCCTATAGTATTATTAAAATGGTCTTGTAGGAACTGTTCTTGATTTATCAATAATTTACGTCAAAGAATAATATCAGATTATTATTGCTATATACCAAAATATCTCAAATACAACAGCTTCATTTTTACAGATCTTTACTAGACAGAATATTCTTAAAGAAGATGAAAGATGTCATGCAAATTCTTCTTGTTAGTCATATACCTCACCTGCACGTGGTGCACTCTTCCGACTAGCGAAAGAAGCTCGTGCGAAAACGAGGTAGGTACAGCATATAGAGAAAGTACCTCCATCTCATAGAATACTCGTACTGCAACAAATGACAGTTCCTTTGTGGGTTGTTGTGTTCTTGCGAGTGAGTGAGGTCACCAGAAAGGAATGAGTGCCTGCGTTGGTAAGCGTGAGTGGCGGCGCACGAGTGATAATTTATGTTGCGACCGTTAATATGGCTACAGTAACCGCTTCACATCAGGCGGGCCGTATGCTGGTCTGGCACCCGTTGTAGTATAAAAAAAGAGGCGCCTCCAGCACTATATCTCCAGGTCATCGGGAGAATATAGCAGTTTTTGCGCAGAAACCACTAACTCTGGGATTATAGCAGCCAGATCACGCGACCCGTACATACATCTGCGAACCGATAAAGGGATGAGTACCGCTGGTTGAAGCTAGCTCACATTAACCCTGCAGTGCTTTAAAGTTGCGTGAATTACACAGACACATTTCATGCACTTCTGTAAAATCAAATACTTTTCCAAATTGGGTAATACTAAGGGATTTACTTCCGTGTACCGTCACATTTAGTGATTTGGTGAGCGCCAGTCGCCGGTGGGTCATTCGTAGGAGTGCTCTGAAATTATGGTCTACCAACGTTTGGTGTTATAAATTTATGGTTACATTGATGGAGACTTGTAATTAGCATATTTTAATATTTAGTTACCATGTCGTGTAAAAAATAATGCTATAAGACTCCCAAAAAATAACAAATAAAAAAATCAAATAAATGTTATCCGCATATAAATTAGACGAGCTCGGTGATTGAATGGTTAGCAATGGCCACCTTGACTCCGTGGTCGCGGGTTCGATTCTCGCATAAGACAAATATTTATGTGCATGAACATATCTGTTTGTCTTCATCTGGGTGTTTTGTATGTATTATATGTATGTATTTACAAAAAAAAAATATACTAGATGGCAGTGTGTATTTGTCGAGGAATATTTATTTATTTATAGAAATACCTACTCAAAAGATCAAGAAAATTAATCTACTTTGATTATTTCAAAATTGTCTCTATATCTGATGTAGAAAACAGTATTTCTATCATCGAAGAATAGTATCTATTTATATTAGAAAAACAGTTGTCGTTACATAGCTCATAAAATCGAAAATGCGACTTCAGTGAGCTATTTTGCGATGTAAATGTTATCCATTCCCAAACGGAGTACACAAGAACATAGATATTTGTATAAGTACGCTGAAGTTTTGGGCGGTTAACTTTTCTGGTCTCTTACCCTTGCTGGGATTAAATTTTAAACTTCTGCAGACTATCCTCGTGAAGTTGAAATGAGTTGGATTTATACAGTGGACTTGTGAATTTAAGTTTTAACTTGTTAGTGTGAAAACTATTTATTTATAGTGGAACTATTTTAATTTTATTAGCTTTTCGATTTATGTCCCGTTTTAGTAATTATAATTTTAAACTTAGTTAGTTGCATTAGCTATTTAATGCATTTTTCATGAAGGAGAGTTCAAAATATATATTACATTTTATAATTCTAAAATAACTTCAACGGAATGGGAAATAAATTTGTTAGGCGTTTCCTTATACATATTTATTGTATATTAATACATTATTCTATGTATATGTGTTTTATACCTATGTTATATGGGTACTAATATGTGGAGTGTATGTAATATTGCTATGGTAGTCGCTATTATTATAGCATTATAAAAGGAAATTGTTTACGCTTTTTTTATACCACGTCGTGCACCAAATAAACGTAAAACTTTATTTCACTCACTCGCAGCAAACCAACAACCCTGAACCATATTATTAATTGGATCCGCTCTTTTGTAAGGAGGTACTTTCTTTCTAGCTTTGTATGCCTTTTATATACCTTTCTTTACTCGTTTAACAATTTGCAGATTGCATCACGTGCAGGTGAGATTGATCTTGTCTCTAAAGATGTTCGTAAGCCCCTTACACATCTTGTATAGGAAGACAAACAATATTATTTAAGGTATACACAGCAAAACTCTCAGACGGCAAACGGCAATCTCCCCTCTATTATGTAATCGATTGCTGATGTTATTGCACAAGTTTGCGACTTTATTGATAGAGTTGCCAAAGTAATTTCATAGACACTATTCGTGATATTGCTGGACATGTCGAATTAATGAAATACGATGAAGCCTGAGTCCATAACCAAGATCGGCCTAATAGCTCATTTTCTTCGTTTTAGGTGACGACTTGCTTTTGGAGAAGGAGGTGAGATATCTTTGGTTTAACTAGTCAAACCTAGAAGCGCCTAGAATTCGGGTATTGACATCATCATAATGACGACTTGCTTTTGGAGAAGGAGGTGAGATATCTTAGGTTTAACTGGTCAAAGCTAGAAGCGCCTAGAATTCGGGTATTGACTATACATACATCCTTCCTGGAGTACCTAAGTTTACCAAGTATTAAAAACGTTAGTTTGGACTTCCGTTTCAAATTATCTGAACTAAATCATTAGGATCGCGGACAGTGAATTGAAATTTTAGCAGTCCTGTGGATATATCAAGGATAGATATAGTTAATTCCAAAGATTTTGAGAGAGTACGTACACTGTACATAATAAGACCAATTTAAAAGCGTGATGCTGGTCGTGTAAGACGAGTGGCGTAAAGCAAACAGGCTGGACACACGGCTAACCACAATTTATACGTTAGTAAACATAATAACACAGCATGGTTACACAAGAGATAACTCTCAAAATGAGCGTGCTACCTACTGACTATAATGCTGGCCGACGAACGAGCTAGTGCCACATCGCTGTAATTGCTTTCTGTAATACATTCTGGTAATTCAACATTTTAATCATATGATAAATTATTATATGTTGGTGTTCCAAAGTAATCAATTTATTTGGGGTGCAGTGGCTCACCACGACATAGCCGATAGAGTCAAAACCTTACCTGCATGTGGTGCATTTGCTGTAGCGAAAGAAGCTTTGTCAAAAGAAAGGTAGCGTATAGCGTATTTGTAAGCTGCGTGACTGGGGAAGTACCTCTACATCTATGCGTGTAATGGACTAATTGCTAGGCCTGTGCATAATCCAACGAGATCACGAGGCATATTATGTGTCAATGCATCTTTCTTGGTTTGGCCGTGTGGTTTCCGGCAGACTAGAATAGAATCACTCCGTCTCTTACCGTGGATGTTGTACAAGGCCAGGGAAATACATTATAAAACATCGATATAGGCGTCCCCAACCCGTCTGGCCAGCGTGGGGAGTGTAGGCCAAATCCTCCTTCTGTCTGGGACGGACGAGAGAGGGTCGTGCTCCTGTAGTGGAGACTAAAATGACCTGATGATGATGCATCTTTCTTACAGAAAAGCGATATGGAAATCTTACGAGAGGGATATCCTAACCTGGAAGACTCCAGGCTATTTCCGCCGAGTAGTGTACTAAGGTACATTACTCATGTCTTTGGACAGGATGGAGACAGTGAATGAAAGATAAGGGAGAGCACAAAAAATTCTAATTTGTCGACGTGTCACTGAGGCTTCTAAGAGACTTTGGGCCCATTATAAGAGAAGATAAGATAAGATTAACGTCAACCCTTATTCATCCCACTGGTTCGTGGGATATGGGTCTCCTCTCAATCGAAAGCGTTTAAAGCATACCCCACCAAGCTGCGCAACTCTAGATTGGTAAGGCCATATTTTTCAAGCCTCCTAAAGGCCACGCAATTGGCTTAACGACTGTCATCTAATGACAACAGCCGGGACTGACGGCTTAACATGCCCTCCGAAGCACGAAGATAAGATCGTGGTTCTAAAGACGCTACTGAATGGGCTTATTCAAAGAGATGCACTAGTGTTGACTGTAAGCCACTACTGCAGCAGCATATAATATGCTGCTGCAGTAGTGGCTTACAGTCAAAAGTCGTACGCTTGTTTAATCTCATCATCTTACAAAAGAGTATCTTAAGTACCTTCTTATCATTTTAATATTATCTTTTATAATGTAACAAAATTTTAAAAGAAACAATCTAAAATCGATTATTCATTTATCAATACTTCTGAGTAGTACGGAAAAGAACGAGGCGCCAAAGATGCCTTAGAGGCACGAAATCTCTACTTCCTTTAATTGTCTTGAATAAAATGGCTTCGGTGCATTTCATCGGTTGCTCTAAAGAATTTCTCTTTTTAATATGAGCATCGATTCCAATTACAAAAGATCAAAGAATCGCCGCGCGGCCCACTTCGTCTTTGTTCAAACGAAAGATGAATTATTCAGAGAGCTGGAAACGTTTCAATTGGCCAGCTATAAAAAAGGAGACGGTTCGTTGCTTTTTCCACTAAATTAAAAATTTCTTTATTTTCTTTTAGTGGCTGTATTTGGACATTTTTGATTTGGGAATAATCTTATCATATAAACAGTTCAATAACTTTTATGACGAAAAAATATTTGCTTTTTAAAACGTCCGCAAGGAAGATGTAAAGAAAACTTTTATTCGCTGACAATTTATACGTCCAATTGTAAGTTACAAACAAACACAACCTTCTGATACGAATAGACAGAAAAAGTTTATTGTTTAAAGACTTCTTTTATATTGATGTTGACAATGACGGACCGTGTGCTGGCACGAATATTTGTATACGAAGGAGAAGTATAAAAGTGCAGAGTATTGTATATTCGCATTTTTATGGGAATATCTGTATAGATTTACTTCAGAAACAAAAAGTTTTAAAAGTACAAATTTTCATCCGATTTAATGTTAAATGAATATAAGTTTTGTAATACTTTACAAAAACCTATCTAAACTTAATATATACAACTTAAAATATATACAGTACCTATATACAGTCTATAAGAAAGAAAAGCTACATTGCGTCAAAAATCTCCTCCGCATCGCCCAAGGTGTAATGTGCCCAGAAGGCTAGCAGCATTGCCACGTTGGATTGCAATTCGATTTCGCTGGGCAATAAAAACGCCAGCCCTCTGGTGACGAGAAGAGTCGACTAGACACTTAGAGATGTCTCTAAACAAGTTCAGAAGATTAATCTCAATTATGTGTATTTTTATACTACGACGGTTGGCAGACAAGCATACGGCCCGCCTGTTGTGAAGTGTTACCGTAGCCATATCAACGCTCGCAACATGAAATATCGTTCGCGTGCCGCCACCCCCACTGCTAACGCAGCAACTTTTTCCTTCCTTATGACCTCGTTCACTCTCAGGAAGACGACAACCCTCAAGGAAATTGTTATTTGGCTGCGGTATTCTGTGAGGTGGAGGTACTTCTCCAGTCGGACAACTGCCCTACCAACAGAGGTATGGTATACCATAGCCTGCTCAGTGAATGAGCAGGGTGCAGGTGAGTTAGCTTAGGCTCTAAAGAAGATGGTGAGCCTCTTATAGTCCTTTTAGTAAAGTATTGTTTTTATGTAGGAAAGACGATTGTATCGTGACTATAAACTAAATCGTAATGATGTGTAATGTTGGAATACATAAATCGTACGAGTTAATTTTCACTGCTGCAACACTTTTTCACTCGGATGTTTTCAGTCATGCGATATTTTCGCCGCTGTCATTGCTGCATGGCTCTGTTTTTTTTTTTCTTTATTAACGTATACTGTGTGGACCGTGTGCTGTACAAAATATTAATGGTGTCATAAGTTTATGTAAATTATTATTGATAACGATAAAAATATTATTGCTAAGTTATCGTTGATGACTATAAAATTAATGGCACTGCCTAAATTAGTATGTTGGCGGTGATATATGTAGATATGGCAGCTAACTCATATACATCCCACTACTGGGAAGGGTTTACCAACTAAATAGCCTTATATGCCCCCTCAACTGAAGGGGCTTAGAGCATACTCCATCAAATTGCTCTAATGTGAGTTGGCGGAGATCAGTATTTTCTCTCCGCCCAGATGCACGCTCCACTGGTCATCACTGAATCGGCTAATGTGACTGTTTTAACGCGCGAATCAAAAATAATAATATTTGTTATTTCAAAACGCGTGATATGCAATAGGTAAATTAATTTTAACTGATGATATAAGTTCAGATAGTAAAATAGATTAAATATTAACTCCTCGACATACGGAAGTAATTATTGAAAATCTTTTACCCTTTTAAATAGTTGATTTCGATCAATTTACCAAAATATTCCTTATCAAATTTTCAAAATAGCACTTTTAAAATATTTATAATCTTTTACCCGTTGAGAAACTTATAGAATAAAAAAAGAGTCAATTTAAAAATGGACATATACGAAGCGTATGAATAGATATATAATAAGTAGTAATTAATTTTATTCTAAATAACAGTGATGGATTGTTCAGTATTACAATTCTTTTCTTTTATATTTCTCGCGAGTGTAGTATAAAGTATTTTATCTAATCTCATACTGATATTTAGAGATTAACTAGCAAACCCGGCGAACTCCGTTTCGCCACCAGATGGCGCTGTATGTGAAAAATGATTTTCCCGCTTTTCTTTTCAATTTTTTTCCAGAATTTTCTTTGCTATAAACCTCACGGAGCCCGAGACCTTTCCAACGAATGCAAAACCGTGGAAATCGGTTCGTGCGTTCTGGAGTTATAGCGTCAGGAAGGAAAACCCGACTTATTTTTATATAGTAGATAAACTAAACCCAGAATCTTAAATGTCAGTCTTTTACGCACAAGACATCAAAATAAATTTAAAAAGTAACTTTTCGATACAGCTCTTCTATGGACAACTGTATCGAAAAATAACTTTTCCCCCATTTCGATACAGCGTCAGCCCTGGATACAAGTATTTCAAACAGGTTGCAATGCAAATGCATCTAATAGTTGAACTACTTTTTTTTCTTAAATGTTACATTGATTAACATAAAACAGTCCATAAACTACTGAGGTTTGTCTGGGCTGTTTACATTCTGCATAATTTGAAAGATACAGATATTTATAATAAATTAATACTGATTGATTTACGTAATCACACTTGTTCCAAGTACTACATTTTTTGTGACGAGGGTAAACAAATAATATAATACTTACTCGATTACAAACTAAAAATTATAAAAAAAAAGTCTTTTATACAATAATAATGATTTTTAAGAAAAAATAAAAACCGACTTCAGCTGGCAATAGGGCAAATTTAATGGTTTCCATCGATTTTTCTGGGATCCCCTCACCAGACCCTGACTTGGTGAATATGGGACCACCTCCCAATCATACCCTTTCAAATAAAAAAAAAGAATTTGAGCATACGTGCTTATAAAATTTAAGAGTTTCCCTTGATTTCCGTGGGATCCCATCATCAGATCCTGACTTGGTGAATATGGAACCACCTTGCAATCATACCGTTTCAAATAAAAAAAGAATTTTCAAAATCGGTTTTCAATTCAATTTCAATTCGCGAAGATATACATACAAAAAAAAAAATCAGTCGAATTGAGAACCTCCTCCTTTTTTGAAGTCGGTTAAAAAGAGCAACCAACATCATTTAAGTCTTCATATCGATATACATCGATATCAAGACTTCAAAGAGAAAATAATATTGAATATTTTTATAAGAGTAGGCCGTCTTCTTACTAAAGAGTACAATGTACTTCAACATTTATAGACAGGGTAAAAGGGCTAATAAGAATCTTTGTAATTTTTAACTAGAGGGGATTTATGGTGGCGACACCTGGCGGGCGGTAGTCGGTGATTGAGAGAGCGGGCCGTATACGCGAAATTATTAAAGCGTAATTTATGCTCGCAATTTGTACGTAACTTGAATTCGTTTCTTGTATCATTCATCACGGCTGCCATGGGACACGATTAATTTCGACAATCATCTGGAAAAACGCGTGAATTACGGTCGCACAACGGGCTCTGCAATAATTGAAGTCAAAAATTGTTGCAATTTAAATATATTTCGCTATGATGAGCATGGAACACTGTGTACAGAAATCAATAAGGTATATAAGACAAGTTGGCCGTGTGGTTTCCGGCAGACTAGAATAGAATCACTCGGTCTCTTCCCGTGGATGTCGTACAAGGCGACTAAGGGAAATACATTATAAAACATCGATCAGGCCTCCCCAACCCGTCTGGCCAGCGTGGGGAGTGTAGGCCAAATCCTCCTTCCGTCTGGGACGGACGAGAGAGGGTCAGGTCATGATGATGATGATGATAAGGCAAGTAGGTGCTACGATATATCGCCTAGTTACTAGAGCGTCCCATAACTGAACACTTTTTTTTATTATATGAAAATGTAATACGATGATTCAGATTTACATTAATCTGAATTAGCATAATTAATACATTAATATTTTCAACTCTTTCCGCATTGAAGACGATTAAACTTCCTCCGATTAGATTCTTGAAGTCCAAACCAAATACATGGACGAGAATTTATCGCGGAAAGATTATTAAGATTCGTCAGATATAGATAAGTTTCCGTCAGTGTCGGCACATCCGCCTCCTACCGGCTTCCGCCGGGAAAACTCCTCGTTAATTTTATTTTAGTAACGCTTCACTTAGTCCAATACTTCTGGGTACGTTTGTATGTCATAGATAAAGAAGAAGAAGATACAATAATAAATTTTACTCTTATACCAAGGTTGCGCGCCGTCACATTGTTTTTAAATATTTTTATATTTCTGTATTTTATTCAACTAGACTACATAATTTTACACAGGAGCTGAGTCTTTAGTTTAAGAAAATCTGTTGCATCCTTTTATTTGTTCTACCGATTATCCAAATCCTTCGAGCCCAACCCATTGTGGGTTGCTGAAATTTGGCGGAAACATGGAATACTGTTTACACCTCTCGGCTGGTGGGCCCCAGTGCCTGCTTGTTCCATTTCCCCGCAGACAATGTTGAGCATTTCGAATTTTCGGTAACTCAGTGATTTATGACCGATTGGACTCGCATTCTATATGCAAAGATGTCGCTTCACTTTGTGTGCTTTAGAAATTATAAGGGTTTGCTCGAATGAGCTGTTCAATTTAATACTATTCGCCAAGTTCCACTATCGTACCACTCGCAAAAAATTAAAACTCCACACATGCCACCTTGATGATTGGTCTACCACAGTATGGTTTTAAGATAAGAAATTTTCCACCACGTACAGTGTAATTAGAAATCGACTTCCCTCATCGGTGGTCCCAGACAAATGCGACTTCGAGAAAAAAAAGCCTATATTTCCCTAAACAGGTTGGCAAAAGGTTTGAGGCCTTTTGATGTTGTTGATACAGATAGGCTGTGATGATTCACAGTGAGGGCACAACCAAGCATGGGTTGTCCTTTAAAATTTATACAAAAGTTATACATTTTGAAAGTATCTCTTGATTCACCTTCACCTTCTGCTATTTACCTCAAACTATTTGAATCAAAGAAAAACTTCCAGAATAAAAATAAAGCCATCTGAATCTTATTCTGCTTACGCGGTAGAGTCCTTGTCAATTTACAGGCTATTTACCAATTGTACGTATTAAAAGTTAAGAAACATCAATAAACGTAATTGTCTAGATTTCCTCGTAATGTAAATGTTAGAACGAAACAAACCGAGGCTTAACTTGAAATAATTTACGCGATAATTTTTTGACGTATTAGTTGTGCCCACCGTTGGATACCAAAAAACCTAATTATTATTCAAATCAAGCCCCTTTTGTTCCTTCATGGGCTACAATAAAAATTAAATTATACCGAATTTTATTATCTTCCTCTTCGGGCCCATAACTCAGTAGAAATATTCATGAGGAAACTTTTAACTACAGATTTGTAATTGTTCAGCAGATTTTTGTAGACCAAAATTGTATATTATTGTTATGAAAAATTATATGTTATTGTAAAAGATAGCTTTAGTTTAGTTGCATTATGCAATTCAAACTAATATATAAATATATTAATAGGTAAAAGTATGTCCGTCAGTATGTTTGTCTGTTGTCTGTTTATTCCTTTTCACAATGAAATGGCTGAACCGATTTGAATAAAATTTGACATGGACATACATCATACATCCTGAAGAAGAACATACGTTACCTTTCGACGCGACATAACCAACGATCACGCGGGGAAGCTGCGGGCAGCTGGTAACATATATTTTTTCATAACATACACAATTTCTATATCTTATGTGTAGTGTATTTACCATATTTCTCACATTGATATACAAAAATATCAATGATATCAATGTATATCAATGATTTCTCACGTTAAGTATACATTCCATGTTTCGGAGGGCATATTCAATTATCTGTTTCGGTTTTTGTCAATGCAGTCGTTTTTTTTGGCTGTCTTTAAAACACTTGTCCCCGCCAATTTGCCGTTGAGCAGCAACGTAGCGGAGGGGTGTTTCTTTACTCAATTCTATCTTCTGAATACTTTAACCGATTTCGAAGCGTGTGGTATAATTAGACTAGATAATAATAATAAATATAATGCTCCAGGGGTGGAAGTGTTAAAGGGCGCGAGTAACTTCGGAGAAAGCGCAGAACACCTCTCGACATCCCTGAGTCACTCACACCGTTGTTGCCCCCGGCCGTTTTCCTGGCATTTCGGGGGCCCATCTAGTGAGTGGTAAAGCCACCGCCTGCTGCAAATAACTAGTAATATAAGCAGTTATGGCAGGCGTCCGTCCCTCTTCTGTAATAGCCCGGCATTTAGTTCACCCAGATCTCATCTTCATAACCCATTTATTTTCCATCACATTTCGCAATAGTCTCAACGCCTGCCGAGACCTGCTCATGGGTATGTCGTTCTATTGACATATCATGGAGCGAGTCACGGCGGGAGTACAACAATACATTAAACTTCTCAAAGGGGCCTCTACGCGTTGGTTCTATATCCCCGCGCACGCCTATCAAATGACCGGGCTTGACCCGTGATTAAAAAGAGATACAAAAATATAATGTAATATATAATAACATATAAATGAATTAATAATCAATTAATTTATAATCAATTCATGGGAAGAGACCGGATGGAATGACACTTGTGGCCTGGAGGTTGGGGCGACCTTTGGTGTGGGACGCTACCTGCGTCGACACCCTTGCGCCGTCTCATCTTCGGGTCACTGAAGTTAGGGCTGGTGCGGCTGCAGCTTTTCCTGAAAACCTCAAACGGCGAAAATATAGTTGCTTGGATCAGAGCTACATATTTGAGCCGTTTGGGGTAGAGACGCTAGGTCCGTGGGGACCATCAGCACATAAACTGTTTCAACAGTTGTCAAAAAGATTGATCGAAGTATCACATGACCAAAGGGCTGGCCAATATCTCGGCCAGAGGATTAGCATTGCCATTCAACGTGGCAATGCTGCCAGCCTTTTGGGCACTTTTCAAGTGGGTAACGATTTGGCGGGGCTTCATTATTTATAGTTATTTAATTGTAAGTTATATTTTTAAGTAGGTATTTTATTTATAAGTTATTTGTATATTATTAAAGCATTTGTTAAAATATTATATTACGTAATTAAAGAATAACATTATAACATATAATATAATATATTATATTGTATTATTTTGTATTGGTATTATATATAATACCAATATAAAATAATACAAGTGAGGATGATATAGGTACTTATAATAATAAGTATCATCTCAACTGTCTTTACTAAACTAAAATTGTCGTAATAACAAAAAACCTCCCTCGTATTGCCAGTAAACAAAAAGTTCGGCCTTTTTGTAACGCCAGCCGCATTTCTTGTAAGTTTGACCAACTTTCCCATGTCCGATTGAATTTAAATTTGGCACACTCGTTTGATTCTCGTGACAATGCACGATTAACTAACTATCATCATTTTTAATCCAGTATGGCGGCTGCCGTAAAATTGATATTTATAATTTATACATTATGGGTATTAAATCAAATTAATGGTTTGATGAGCGAAACAGTAAAGTTTTTTGTTCTTTATTTGTTAACAGCTAATAAGAGCTAAAAAAATTGGTTGTCTGTAAAGTCGGTTTACGGAAGATAATTTTACGTGATAACGTCATAAGAAAACATCGACTGATGGAGTGGAAGAGAGAGATAGATGTGTCACATGCCGATCGCTTGTTCCTCGCTCTTGCTTGCACGCCTGGCTCAGGCGGAATGTGACAATGACTCATGCTTTTTCATGCATGCAGCTGGCGTTCATCGATTTATTTATGACTTTATCACGAGAAAAATGTTTTCTTTGTTATTATTATTATTAAACTTGTCTGTATTTAAATATCGCCCACCAACGAGGTTAGAGTAATTTAACATCATTGACGCCTACTTAATTTGTAATAATACCTAGTTTTAATGTAAATTACGGTGATGGTTTATATTGTAATTTAAATTGTATTGCAAATTGAAACTAGTTGTACTGAATTAATTTGATAGCTAATACCACTACACTATAGATATTTCAATAATGAGACTAATGATATTATGCAGTAATAAGCTGTATAAGGGCTGTATAATTGATATCTGTGGCTTCAAAATAACACATTAGCCGTAATTAATAAGCTTTGATTGCAAGCTAAGCTGCCTTTTGTTCCAATCTAACTAAATTATGTTCAACGTAGGTATCTGAAGACGGGGGCCCACCTCACATTCCACATGTACTTACCAAGTGGTCAGACGATTTTGCAATTCATATTATTGGAATCGACGTGTTAGGTAACAACTTAATGTTTTAGGTCCCTAATAGTGTTAAATGAATAAATCATGAATACGATCAAACAGCACACCATGTTCTCTGGGAGTGTGATCTTTGGCGGCGGGAGCGGAACGACATGTTGAATTCGTTGCATGCCACATCCGGGGTAGTATACTATTCTGATTTGGTAGCAACAAGGGAGAATTACCAAGCGTTCAGACGATTTTGCAATTCATATTATTGGAATCGATCCTATTGAGACCTAAAACATTGAGTTGTTACCTATCACAGCTTACAACTCAATGTTTTAGGTCCCCAATAATGTTAGATGCATAAAATCCGTGGTGCACGGCAGTTGAGCTTCACTTGACTAACCATCTCTTTAGGCTTTTAATGCCTTATTTGCAATATTGCTGTCTCTCACATTGCCTTAGCAATCGCCTCTTAAGGTGAAGTCAAATTCCAAAAGCTTCTCACTCCTACTAATTTCTTCTGATTAAATTCGTTGTGAGTTCCAAGGCAGCTGTAGTTTTACTCCCGGGACTGCAATGGACTTGTAGTTGTTGGCGTGTGAGAGGCTCACCACCAAGTTTGAGCCACAGCCGACCTCTCATGCAGGTCGTTCACGTTGTTGGCTGACTGACGATGCTCATGGCAAGAAAGCTAGATAGAAGGAAGTAGTGGGGGTGCCAGCGCGTGAGCGATATTTCAGGTTTCGAACGTTTAGCTATACTACGGTAACTGCTTTAGATTACGCAGGCTTTACGCTTATTTGCCCGACGTAGTATACAATAAAAAAAAAGGTAGGACTCAGAGTACCTTAATTGTAAGCTGATCGATTGGGGAAGTACCTGTTACAGAACCTTACAGAAGACCACATCCAAATAACAATTTCTAGAAGCCTAGATGGCTGTTGTATTCTTGCGAGTGAATGAGGTTTCCAGGAAAGGAGGAGTTGCTGCGTTGGCAGTGGGGAGGGCGGCTTATACCCTACTTAGTATAAAAAATATTCCACCATTATTTTAAATGGGAAAGTTTGTAGCAATTATTCATGCATGAATATTTAGTTCGGCTGTAAGTTGGTGAGAAGTCGGGACGTAAATGCAACTTTGGTATTTCATACTCGTATTAAGTACAAAATATATTTTTGCTTGTTTGCTATTATATTAATTGTACTCATGAAACCAAATACTGTGGTTGTTTCAATAAGTTTCGCTAATTAGTTGATATATGATACAGTGACATTTAACCCGCAAACAGATTAAGTGATCAAAGTTAACTAATAACGCATTAATGAAAGGAGTCGTTCTACAAATTTTATGAAATGTAAATTATAACCTACTACATCATCAGTAACAGCCTGTATTTACACACTGCTAGATGGCATAGGCTTTCGACAATGCTTTTCACCATATGCGATCCTCCGCTTTTCGTATCCAACCGCTACCGGCCACATTTTTGATGTCGTCGGTCCACCTGGGGAGGGGGAGCCCTAAAATTCATAAATATCTAATTTTAAGCAGGTACTCAAAAAAGTCTTTTGAAAAAAAAGTGCGTGTGACTTTCTAGAAGCATTTGACCGTTTAATTCGATTCATAAGGCTGAGGAAAGTCAAGGCTCGATTAACACCCGAACTGGCGAAAATTTTCCAATCAGCCCCTGTAAATTGGAAAACTTTTATATGCGTTCAAAAGTCCAGGTGTATTTCTATCGTTCTCGAGGGCTGGGGAAACTTTTTGTTCCGATCGTCTCTAAAAAACGATTTAATTAGTGTTGATTGAAAATTCTCACCGTAAAACTGGAACTCATTTGTTGTACCACAAATTACCTTCTTGATTTTATTACCTTTAGAATTTATTCGATAAAGTTATAGTCAGTAATCTAAATTCTTAATTTTTAGTCAAGTGAGTACGCTTCCATAATTATACAATCATCATGTTTTGTGAAAACTCAGTAATTACTAATAAAAAAGCTATACATAACATGTTCCATTACCCCGTGGCAACAAATCGATGATCCCGGGCAACAAAGCGGTAATATCAAAAATTTCACAGGAGAAATAAAAGAAGCTATATTGTTTATTACTCAGCAAAGAAAGAAAATGAACGTTTAATATTTCAAAAGAATGCTAATTATTTTTATCAATAACAATATATAATAAAAAAATGTATGATACAAATTATAAGCCATACTCTTTTAAATTGTCACTGCAATAACGACTTTATAATCAAACCGACTACTGACATTCAGAAACGTATAAATGGAATACGACGTTATTTTTACTTTAAATCTTAAGCGTATCGGCAGATTTTAACTTTCTTTAGGGAAATTATAAAGTCAAAACTTGATCGTATCAGCAATTTGTATTGATAAATGTTTAATTTAAAAAAATATTATCTACAAAAGTAACAAAAATAATAATAATTGGAATTATAAGTTAAAATATGACCAGTGTGATAAGAGGAGTTACACAAAAATATGTTTCATTAATAGGATGACCAGTGTGATAAGAGGAGTTACACAAAAATATGTTTCATTAATAGAATATCCTATTAATGAAAAATATGTTTCATTAATAGGATGACCAGTGTGATAAGAGGAGTTACACAAAAATATATATAGGATATCCTATTAATGAAACATATTTTTGTGTAACTCCTCTTATCACACTGGTTATCCTATTAATGAAACATATTTTTGTGTAACTCCTCTTATCACACTGGTCATATTTTAACTTATAATTCCAATTATTATTATTTTTGTTACTTTTGTAGATAATATTTTTTTAAATTAAACATTTAGGTGTTTTAATTATTCTAGACATCTAATTAATGTCTATCTAAATAGTAAATCTAGAACCGTGATATTGTAATTTTTTTTTAACCCGTCTAACGTCCTAGGCGGTTACCCGTGTGCGTAAGAATTGTCTCCCGTCCCGCGCCCAGCTCCCTCTAGGCATTTTACCGTTGACTGCCCAGGGCCATTCGGACGTTTTTTTTTCGCGCCCGACCTAACTATATTTGTTTATATTTCGTAAAATGCATTATGTAATCACTTGACACGCTACCTACGTGAATGTTATGAAATGTACCATAGTCTTAAGAAAAAATTAGCACCTAAATTACTAACCTTCCGATGAAATCAGGAAATTTAACACAGCTCACGGCATTTTTTACATATTCACTTCACATTGCGCACATACCACAACTTTTTTTTCACTTTATACAAATTCCTCTAACACTTGGCACACACTAACACAATAACTCATTAGTTTTCACAATAAACTACTGACTTATCATAAACTACACTACTGAAATACGATAATTACTTCACAATTACATTTTCAATCAGCGTAAACAAATGACGCAATAACACAAAAATGGCGAACTGGAACTGCGCAGTTCGCTTTTTTTTTTCGTTCGTCTAATTTCGTTCGGGAACCATATACAAGAACTAGGGAAAATGATAGGCTATGAACGAACTTATCGTATTAAAATTTCATTTCGTACACTCCACATTTCCGAACGGCCCTATGAAACGTTCATTCTGCGCAATTTCTTAGGCACACCGGTAACCGCTTTGGACGCTACCCGCACCAAATTCTTACGCACACGGGTAACCGCCTTGGACGTTAGACGGGGGTAATGCCTATAGGGCGCCGGGCGTGCGACAGGTTAAATAAATTTATAAATACCTACCAGGAACCAGGAGGAATGTATGAAACTGTATAGGTACTTATAAATAAAATGATTTATATATGTAGGTACCCCACCTACTAAGATCTCAGTAAATGGAAGAGCTATACATTCTGGCCATCCGTTCGATAAACAGAAATGAAATTACTTTATTTATAGTGGGTAAAACTATATGAGCTAAAGCTCATATAGTAGTAAGTTAAAACTTACCAACCAATAAAAACCTAACTTCTCTCAAATATTTTCTTTACATGACATTGTTAAATGGGGTTTCCACTTATTTTAAAATACAAAGCAATTATTTTTGTAAATTATACAACAAAAGTGGTAAACAAGCATACGAGGGGGTGTAAGTGGTTCATCAATATCCAACCAAAGGTTGAACCAAAGCCAACTTCATCTGCACGCGGTGCACCCTGCTGACTGACAAACGAAGCTCTGGCGAAAAGAGAGGTAGGGAGCGTAATTGTAAGCTACCCGACTGGGGAATGTACCTCCACCTCACAGAATACCGCAGCCAAATAACAACTCCCTTGAGTGGTTGTTGTATTCCTGCGAGTGAGTGAGGTCACCAGAAAGAAAGGGGATGCTGAGTGGCAGCGGTAGTGGCAGCGCGCGAGCGATATTTTATGTTGCGAGCGTTAATATAGCTACGGGAACCACTTCACATCAGGCAGGCCGTATGCTTCTCTGCCACTCGACGTAGTACAAAAAAAATTACGATTTGTCATTGTGTATGCGGTCATCGCAGCCTATGGACGCTTGTAACATCGCACCTATCTTGAACAACTCTACACTGTAGGCACTTGGGAAAATTCATTCCACAATCAGAAAGTTTGCGAAAGAACGTAAATAAAACCTTAAAAAATGTACTGACATAGGAGCAAGTAATTTGTATTATATTTTACATAAAAATGGTGCTAGATAGAAAACAGGAACCATTTATGCGTAGGATTGAAAAGAATGATGTCTGGCGTAACATGACAGTATTTTGTAAAAAATGCATAATAGTGGTTAAAAGATTTACTGCTCATTTTTGTTTACTTTTATTTCATAAAGTAAAGCAACAACACAGAACTCAATCGTGATATAATTTTCTGTGCATTAAAGCTGTTGCCCTCAATTATTATGGAGAAATATTAATAAAAAATAAAAATAAAAAGATAGATTGATTAGAAGTGATATATTGACACTTGGAAAATCCAAAAATCAAATATAATTAAAATGGGCGTAACCGACGATTACCCCTATGTTGCCCAAGGCCACCGATATAACTACAAAACAGCGATGTAACAATTAGGTTGTGCAAATAAATTTCAATATTTTAATAAAATGAATGGAGAATTGGCCATTGACAACCAGGAGCTCCAGGATGGCGTCGTTGCGTCTGGAAGTCTAATCGATCACGCAAGTCAACCAACGTCGACCGTAGCCTGTCTTTGGATGGGCTTATATATCTAGAGCTCCTCTGTGATTCGGATGGCACGTTAAGCCGTCGGTCCCGGCTGTTATCGTTAGATGACAGTCGTTAAACCAAGTCAGTGGCCTTTGGGCGGTTTGAAAGCACTGACCTTCACCAATCTACAATTGAGCAGCGTGATGGACTATGCTCTAAACCCCTTTGATTGAGGAGAGACCCGTATCACAGCAGTGGGATATGAATAAGAGTTTACCACCATTGGTTGACGACCATTGACTAATTGATTGGATTTCGAATGACCTGGCGTGGTTTTTACTGCTTTTTAATGATATTTGATTTTAGCGTGTTGACGGTTTCTGTCCTGTATTCTGAGACTGTTGGAAAGTAGCTGACGCAGTGTATGAGCACAAAATAAAGAGTATGGCCATTATCAGAGGCATAACGCAAATTTTACCGACCGTAAAAAAAAATCTGCCCATTGTTGTAGATTCAAGGGAAAATGTCGATCGAAGATCATAATGCTTGTTTGTCATTCGACTTGGTATGATAAATATATGTAAATGGTTGTTTACAATAATAATACTATGAAAATCTCGTGCCAATCAATTTAACAACAACGAATCTCATAAGTTAGGTGGTGTAGGGCTGCCAAAATGGCTAATGACCGCGAGCACAGCGTGCGGTCGCGCGCGGATCGGCCAAAAACCAATTTGCCACACACTAATAATGTTGTTTGGCTGTTCCAGTAAATCCACACCATGTACATTGTACGATAACCGACAAATTTATTAACTGATTTAAATAGTTTAGTTGATCAATTTTAAAACGTGTTGGATAGCGTGGTTTATATTCATAGAATTTTCTGTAGCTAACTCAATAATGCATGTGGGGTGTAATTCGTTCATCATCATCTTTAGGATCGTATTCAACCTCGCCTGCACATTGCGCCTCGCATTGCACCCTGCTAATAGACAAAAGATGCTCTAGCGAAAAAAGATACTTCTCTTCCGCCCTCTCTCTCTCTATCCTGTGTGCCTGCTCCTCATAAAAGACCCGCAGACAAATAACACCGTTCAGTGATAATTCTTGAGTTCCTATGCAGTCATTCAGTACTGAGGAGATGCTGCGAAAAAAACATCACTGGTTAACTGCGGGGTTCGAGCTGTCCGATGTCTGCGGGTTTTGAGCTGGAGATAAAAAAAAACATATCCTTCAACAGGCTACAGCTGACGTTACTTAACTTGGGTAATAAGTTAGACCGACACGCGCAACGACGCCATCAAAATCCTCACGTTTTACTACCTCATATTAGTGCATTCATGTACTACTCGTATCATTCATTTTCCCTGAAGCAGACGCAACAACAGGCGGGGAGTTTACCGCCAGAACGTACAATAAATACTAACGAAGTGGCGTGGAGTTGGCGCAACGTCTGCGGTTTGCATATTGCTCATCATACCGTGTATTTTTAGAGACTAATCAACATTCCTGTCTTCAGCGCTGCTCATTAGTACATCTTTGTCTTTAATTAACATCGTACTCTACAAAGGTACGATACTGCAACGTAAACTGAATCATAGCTAATGAGCTCTATGCGGATATTGAATTAGATTTTAAGAGAGTTTATGCAGCACACTAGCGTTCTCATTGAAAAAAATAAATTACTTTAATGATAAAGTAGCAGTAACTGGATGAGCGAGCTTCGCTTGGCGTTTTTTTCAGTTTACTATATTTTTTTCCAGAATCATGTATCTATTGAGAAGTATCTAACATTATCTACATTAAAATAGATAGAAGTGCTACGTGCAGACTTGGTGATGCGCCACCAGGCGATAATTCACTCGCTTGGTGATAATAACATGTAGTTTATACAGTGTTAAAGTGTGTGTGTAAGTAAGTCTACAGAGCTCCACTCCGAAGGACTCCTGTTTCTGGTTGCGGGATACAAGACAAACCTAACCTAACGGAAAATCATAGAGGCGCTAATGTGTTGCATAAACCCTCTCAAATCTACCAGCATTTCTGAATGGACCATTGGAGCCATTGTTGTTAGGTCAGTAGTACTATGCAACAGATATGTTACCCTACACAATAATATGTCTAAATAGACAAAAAAACAGCCGAGAGATTCACAACCCACCAAATTACATTATGGCTGCTGTATTTTAGCTGTATCGAAGAAAGCGAAACGCTCATACAAAGTGGGGGCGGTTCGAACAGACGTATTACCACTACTGCAGAATAAGTAATAGTACATATTATATTCGGGCTAAACGTTGATCCGCCACTTCAAAAAATGGAGTCATTGTATAAAACAGCTAGCCGCTATGTAATGTAGCGGAATTACCGAATTGGTTGCGCCATAAATATAACAATTTTGAATTAATATTATATTTTAATTTCTAAATAACAGTAAAGACTAAAGTTTCAAACTTACTATAAAAATATGTTATTGTACCGAGTGTCACTTGAATATCTAGAATATTTAGGGGCAGCAATATTATAAATTCAGAATATAAGTGCTCTCGTTCAATTTAGAGGGTGCACTTGAGAAAATTACGGGAAGACCTCTTCACCTGCCACTTCCAAAGGTTTGGATTCAAATTATTATCTACATGGCCCTTGTCATAAAACCTTGCTACGAAATCTGTTCTAGAAATTAGTCTTTGATATTTTTGGAAATGTTTTGTATTATGGCTATGATTTTTTTTCTAGATTTTTCTTTATGCCTGGCATCACTCTTTTTTTTTTTTTTTTTTTATATTACGTCGGGTGGCAGACAAGCATACGGCCCGCCTGATGTAAAGCGGTTGCCGTAGCCATATTAACGCTCGCAATATAAAATATCGCTCGCGCGCCGCCACCCCGCTGCCAACGCAGCATCTCCTTCCTCACTCGCAGGAACACAACAACCCTCAAGGGAATTGTTATTTGGCTGCGGTATTCTGTAAGGTGGAGGTACATTCCCCAGTCGGGTAGCTTACAATTACGCTCCCTACCTTTCTTTTCGCCAGAGCTTCGTTTGTCAGTTAGCAGGGTGCACCGCGTGCAGGAGAAGTTGGCTTTGGTTCAAAGGTGTTGATGAACCACTTACACCCCGAAATTCACTCGAAAGTTCTTTGGATATGAAAAATGTCAAGCCGACGGTTGACATAGTGACGCGGCTTCATAGGCCCGTATTATCAACTGAGCTAACTGAGCTTACTTTATTGACCTTTTAGGGTTCCGTAGTAATCAAGGAACAGCACTAAAAATAGTTTGTTTTAGAAATAATCCCAAAAAGTACAGAAAACGGTTTGAGTGCCGGTATAATGACGTAAAAATACTTTTATTATTTAAATAGTAGATTTCGGCCAACTTGCCAGAATATTATGTAAAAATACTTTATTGTATTGGTATCAAACTGAACATAAGAATTTCTGATATTCATCCAGAAACACTCCGTCTCTTCCCGTGGATGTTGTACAAGGCGACTAAGGGAAATACATTATATAACATCGATCAGGCCTCCCCAACCCGTCTGGCCAGCGTGGGGAGTGTAGGCCAAATTCTCCTTCTGTCTGGGACGGACGAGAGAGGATCGTGCTCCTAGAGACTAAAATGACCTGATGATGATGATGATTCTGAATGCCTAGGGTGTATATGTAGATTTGTAAAGCACCAGTAGCTAGATAGGCATAATGAAATAAACCTAAAAAATGTGAAATCAGCTAAAACCAAGCGAAACAGTAGAGCATCCCGATAATTATTCAAATTGCTCCCTTTATATTTTTACTCAGATGTTATAATAAAAATTTAATTTCGCGTAATTTAATTCTTATCTTCTCTGGCAAGACCATATCTCAGAAGAATATTCGTAAATTATTCATGAGGAAAGTTTTAACGGGGACATGATTTTAAAACCGACATTTGTAAGCTCCGGTACGCAATAACTTCGTAGGACTTAAGCGACATCACAACTATCGCAAAAGTTACGTACTGCTTGTGGTGGATTTAAATTCATCGTGTTGAAATTTATTTCTAACTACCTTCTGCCTGCTGCTCCGTTTCACGTGAATACAGTATAGAGATAACAAGTATTTTTTTAGTTAATCCAGGGGCCCTACAGACGAATCTCAATCCGATTACCATCGGATCTTTTAAATATTTATTATATATTATATAATTTAAATTATTGCTTATTATATTGTTGGTAATTATATTTAACTCAGCTGGTTGAAACCCTGGACCTCTACCTACTAAGCCGAAGATGTTTGTCAATAACTTTAAGCTAAGATTAAATTTAATTTTTGGAATCCAAAAGGTAGGATTATGTTTCTGTAAAACATGACGAAAAAAATGATCATAATAATATATATATTTTTTTACATGCAGGCCTGCCTGATGTGAACCGATTACCATAGTTTATACTTGTAGACGATTGCAACGAACAGTATCGCTATATCGCTAACCCGTTAGACCGATACTGACCGTGTTTTTATACGACTTATGTGACAACAAGCGTACAACCTGCTTGATGGTAAGCAGTCATAGCAGCCTATGGACGCTTGTGTCACCATAGGCATCACTCACGCGTTGCCAACCCTGTAGATTCCTTTACCTTTTTAAAGAACCCCATACTGTAGTCTCTTGAGAAAACATTGACACGGTGTTCATTCCACAACTTCGCCCCGACGACGTCCAATTCCTTGCAGTAGTTTACCCGTGCGAGAGTAACAAAAAATCCTACATCTATTCATCCATGGTCACACACAATCAGATTTGTAATATTAGTACATCATGCTGTATAGTCAACCGCATGAAGAGTGTTATATTTGTCTTATATGTTTATGAGCTATGGATGCTACGTACGTCCCGTAACTACACGGGACCATCTTAAATTGGAAGCGTAAAGCTCGCCCTGTGGTTGACTGTATAGGTAATGTAACATATTTGTTTAACCACATTACCTCACTTACTTATGTAAGACTCGAGCCTCTGATTTGTTTTTACAGCACCTGGTAGACGCAGCGACGCAACCGTTCCTTGAGTACAGGCGGCCGAAATACTTTTAGAAATACCAAATAAAACATTATTATAGTTGTCTTGGCCAACTTGCCAGAATATTGTATTTAAATAAATTAAACGGGTCACTCACGTCTTTTTGTCGGGAAAGCCGACTAGTTTCTTGATGAAGGTCTCCTTTTAAGATCAAAACTAGTCGGCTTTCCCGACAAAAGACATGAGTGACCCGTTTAATTTATTTAATTAATTTAGATTCTATATTATTCAATTTTCGTAATGCATAAAAATCACAAGTACAAAACGAAACGCCGCTGTTATTTCCAGTAAACACCAACAACACAGTTTACATAACTGAACTGTGCAGCCAGTTGAAAATTCAAAAGTAAAATATCTCAATTAACAAGAGCTTCTAAAACAAATATACTATCACAGCTTCGACGGTTTTGACTCAAGAAGTTGCACGCTTTGTTAAGTACAACAGTACAACAAATCAAAGCAAAATAAGAAAACAAACAGATATAATAGAGTAGTCATCGTTTATGTTACACGGACGGTCTGTAAACAGTGCTTGAATCGCTTTCAGAGCGGAGCTTGTTGCTCAAAAGTTTTCTGCAGCTCGTGTCTATATAGCGTGCTTGTGAATTTATTTTTGTGCTAGTTACCGAACGTAGGGTTATGTTATTTTTATTTTATAATAAACAGGCCCACCATTTCTCACTTCTGTGTCTTTTGTGTAGCCAGGATTAACAACGACGACCAAATTGACTAAAAAGGCAATGAACAATGTAGTGCAATGCTGTCCGGGGGAAATATTACGGCTGCCTTGAACTTACAACTAATTTAATCAGAAGAAATAAAAGGAGTGGGAAGGTTTTGGATTTGGGTGTTAACTTAGTCATATTGCGGTGTAAGTCGCTCACCATGATCTTTACTTACTTTACGATACATTTCAGTTAGATTAGACACTTTAATTCAACTTATAGAACTATACAAGTGTCGTCACAACCAGCTCGTTAGAATATAATAGAAAATTGAATAGCTCGTTAGTTCTTGAAATTTTAATTTATTTAATTACTAAAAAGCGAGAAATAAAAAAGTTTTATCTCTGAAAAAATCTAAAGTAGGTATTTTCAATATATTTTCAATTTACATTTTTGTAAAAGAATTATCGATCGGTTTAATTTCTTTATAACATTTCTTATTGTTACGAGCGTACGCTAGTACCACACGGCGTAGATATAAAAATATTTACTTTCTAAATCTACGCACTTACGCACGAAAAATGTGGTAAACCCCGCCGCAGTTTTTATCTAATATACTCAACGCAAGTAGGTACTTTTATTGATTTTCGTAATCAACACAAATGAAACTTCTAAAGTTATTTTTTTTAGAGAATTATTCTCTTGAATTTATAGTGTAGGATTATCTCTATAATTATTCAGGCGCATGAATATGGAGACCGGTCGTATGACGATTAGCTGCCGGTGGCATAGTATAAATAGAGAAGTAAGGTAACTTCATACAAACGCACCGAGCGCGGTTTGTATGTGAGCGCGGCCGTACGTATGGCCGTCGCACGCACACACTGACAACATTTATAGGAGGTTATATGGAACGCCAGTAGGGGTCGGAGCTGCGCCGTACGCAAAACCGCGCAAGATTCGCGCCTGCGCTGACGTTCGTTAATAATTTTAACATTTAGGTACCTACCTACGTCGTATATAACTACAAATTCGTTAAAGATGGCTACAAAGTCGACTAGCCATAAAAAACAATGCAGTGTTCATGGATGTCTCAAAAACAATTTGTCGGATACCCTAACCATTCGGCCACCGACACTCCCAATAATCACATGATAAGTGTGTAAATTAAAAAGTATTAAAAATAGTTTAGTGTAAAAAATAATTTAAAATAGGTACTTAATAAAAATATATTTTCATAATAATTTAGATTATTTGAATAAATATTATGATTCAGTAAAGCTACGTTTTAATTAATCGTATTCCTATTTAGACCGTAATTTTTCAAATGGGGTGTAAGTAGTTCATCATCATCTTTGAACCAAAGCCAACTTCACCTGCACGCGGTGCACCCTGCTAACTGACAAACGAAGCTCTGGCGAAAAGAGAGGTAGGGAGCGTAATTGTAAGCTACCCGACTGGGGAATGTACCTCCACCTCACAGAATACCGCAGCTAAATAACAATTCCCTTGAGAGTTGTTGTGTTCCTGCGAGTGAGTGGGGTCACCAGAATGCAAGGAGATGCTGCGTTGGCAGCGGAGGTGGCGGCGCGCGAACGATATTTTATGTTGCGAGCGTTATTATGGCTACGGTAACCGCTTAAAAACGGGACCCTATTACTAAGACTCCGGTGTCCGTCTGTCTGTCCGTCTGTCACCAAGGGCTGTAGGTATCTCATGAACCGTGGTAGCTAGACAGTTAAAATTTTCACAAATGATGTATTTCTGTTGGCGCTATAACAACAATTAATAAAAACAGAATAAAATAAATATTTAAGGGGGGCTCCCATACAACAAACGTGATTGTGTGTCGTTTTTGGTACGGAACCCTTCGTGACCGAGTCCGACTCGCACTTGGCCGGCTTTTTGTTACAGATCCCTAACACTTACCCTACTTAATTTTGTATAATAGAGATTGACTAAGTATTTTTGACGGTTGAATAAACTATTAAGCGACAGCCCTACGTGTTTAGGCTATTATCTCCCGCTCGGGGCTTGAGTTCTCCTACTTCTCTATTTTTATTATGCCGGTGGTCTAAACTGATTATGATTTTTAACAATTAGGTACAAATACAGTTACAAAACTTGTTCATTTGTAGCTACGTCACAGTATAAGTAATAGTACTACGTACAGTATGGCCAGTATGGCCCCTCCCTGCCGCTCTCTCGTACCGGCCTCTTCTCCCTTAATTCTTATTAACTGGTATTTAATTCTCCTATCGGGGAATTCCTGTATTTACGTGATTTTGGTTTCCAATATCCTCCGCGACTTATTATGTAAGTACCGCAGTAGCGGTAAAAAGTAGCAAAGAAAAACTTATATCACATATATTATATGCAAGGAGATTAAACTGAGTTATTATTTTTTTAAATTTTGCATGTACGAACTATGCATAGGAATACGTCCATGCATTATGCTAGTCTGTGTGTCGTCTGTCCGGTTGAAAAAAGTGATGTGGGGTCCGAGTATCGGCTGTTGCATCGGCAACAGCCGATACTCGTAGTACAAAGACAGCTAGCTCATCGGAGCTAGCTGTCTTTGCTCCGCCCACTAAATCATACGATGTTTGTCTATTAGGTTACCGTGTGACGCTCAAGAAAACCATTAGCAAATACGTTTTGGGCAGTTGAATAATGCGATTATTATTATGTTTAATTAGATTATTTGTACTTATTTATTTGTATTTTTTTTTATTAGTTTATTTATTACTAGCGACCCGCCCCGGCTTCGCACGGGTGCAATGCTGATACTAAATGTACTACAGAAGGTCTTTGCGCTTTGTCCTATCCAGTCCTTCCCCAGTTATAGGCACACGCCGCCGGCTCCGCGGCCGGTACCGCCACAGCCGTTATGTCCCTGCATTTTAAATGTGTAATATCTTCTAAACTATTCATTTAAATTACATGCTGTGAAGGGCCATATTGATCTATATTAAATGCGCAATGTATTTAAGGTACTTAATTGGATAAGGATTAATTCTGTATTGCTTAAAATCGCTTCGTAAATAAGGCATTATTTCTTGTAAAAAGCAAAGGATAAAATAACGGTTATTGTGTGTTACCACTAAGAGATAGACATTACCATCGCGAACTTTTTTGTAGACCATTTTAAGGTGAACAATACTGTACTACATTATTTTGATCTATCTCGTTGGGTTCAGCCAGCGTTTGCAATGAAAGAGCAAAAAAATGTGTTTATTTACGACATCACATTAGAAACCTCTAAATTATCAGTGTTTTTCTACTATGTTATGCATATATTATACATATAAACTTTCCAGTTGAATCACTCTATCTATTAAAAAAAACCGCATCATAATCCGTTGCGTAGTTTCAAAGATTTCGACGATTGTAAATATTGAAATAGACATCATTTTGTTCATAATATTAATTACCGTTGGGGTGTAAGTGGTTTATCAACATCTTTGAACCAAAGCCAACTTCACCTGCACGTGGTGCACCCTGCTGACTGACAAACGAAGCTCTGGCGAAAAGAGACTATGGAGCGTAATTGTAAGCTACCCGACTGGGGAATGTACCGCAGCCAAATAACAATTCCCTTGAGGGTTGTTGTGTTCCTGCGAGTGAGTGAGGTCACCTGAAAAGAAGGAGATGCTGCGTTGGCAGCAGGGGTGGCGGCGCGCAAGTGATATATTATGTTGCGAGCGTTAATATGGTTACGGTAACCGCTTCACATGACGCGGGCCGTATGCTTGTCTGCCACCCGACGTAGTATAAAAAAAAATAACAATTAATATTGTCCTGAATTAAATGTGACTCATTCAACAATACAACAAAGGATATGAATTGGATTACATAACTCAATTCTATAAATAAATTTAAATATTAAAGGATAAGACATCAATTAATATTTAAATTTAGTTATAGAATTGAGTTATGTAATCCAATTCATATCTTTTTTATTTATTGATTTTAAGTTAAATAACACAAAACCGTTTTGTATATAGTTTTATTTTAATTTTATTATTATGTATTTTTTATGTAATTATGTTTTTATATGGAATTTTAATAAAAAGAAACGTATAACGTTACAGTAGTAGCAGTGAGTATAACTTTTCCAAAAAGGTACACAAAATGATTAAAGTTTCCATGGAATCAATTTTACCATAGCATAGCAAATATAGCTCAGTATTAAACCTTACACGGTATTACACGAACACTAAGCTGGTAGTAAATTAGGTGTAATCACTCCATTCAGAAATCACGTACGTATAATTTAGAGGCGGGAATGATTTATATGCAAATGTGCTTATGCGACAAGCGATGCCAATTGGAGTACTCACCCACGTCAATAGAAGTCTAATTTGCGAATGGCAATCACATTTCTGTTAATTACGAATCAGGGTTGATATCTAGAGACACGTGTAATGCTTTGTATTATGTATTAGGAAGTCAACGAATTAAGTGGCATCTCCATTATCTGTGAGTTTTAGGGCAGCGTCACTTACTGTAAAATACTACTTATGCACCCAATAATTTGAAAAAATAAATTTGACCCACTTTAATCAACATCAGCTACGCCGACGACATGGTGCTACTTGAGCGCGTCTATCTGCGGCTTGAGGAAACTCCTGTCAATATGCGAAGTGTATGCAAACTCCCACGGATTGGCGTACAATGTAAAGAAGAGCCAAATCATGGTCTTCGAGGCCGGGAGTAGACAGATCGACATAGTCCCACCTGTTTTCAATAATAAGCACGAGCTAGAAAGAATCTACAAATTTAGATACCTTGGACATATGACTGAAAGACGATGACGACCTGGAACGGGAACGGAGGGCGCTGTCAGTAAGAGTCAACATGTTGGCACGCAGGTTCGCGCGTTGCTCACGTGATGTTAAAATCATTCTATTCAGAGCATTTTGTATGTCGTTCTACACGTGCAGCTTGTGGGCCCATTAAACTCAAAAAGCTTGCAACGCCCTCCGGGTGCAATATAATAATGCACTCAGGCTGCTGTTGAGGCTGCCTCGCTTCTGTAGCGCATCAGGGATGTTCGCAGAGACTCGCGTAGATTGATGCCACAATGCGCAAAAGTTTCGCGTCCCTGATGAGTGGGATGCGTGGCGGCAACAACAGCATCCTGAGCATGTTCGCGAGCAGGCTGGACAGCTCTTATCTGAATCGTTGCTGTGCCATATCCAGTGGATTGAAGCGGATGTGACGCAGCGGCAGTTTGGATATTAATAATTAAAAGTACGATTAATAATAAAGTTTGTATTACTAACCATAACTTACTAAGATTCTACTAATAAAATATGAGCTTGTAATTGCTTGAAATAAATATATTCATTCATTCATTCATTTAAGTGTGATGCAGTTGGAACTTGGCACCTAACTAATAATATTAAATGATTTATATTTCATAATATTATCTGTATTAAAATAAATTCGCATCCCTATTTAAGATTTCCTAAGGATTTCTAAACAACAATCTGTTTATGAATTGTTATTCTCCTTTATAAACTTCAGTCCGTTCAAACTTTTGTCTGAAATTAAATAAACAAAGTAAATAACAAATTTAAATACTTTTGATTACTTATTGGGCTTAATGTTATTTAAGTTTACCTGTCTGACTCAAAAATTATATTTAATAATAATAATAAATATACTTTTGTATAATTACTTACATACCTATAATACATAAAAAATACCCAGACTAAAACTCAAACATACATATTTATGCACACAAATGTTTGCCTTGTGCGGGGATCGAAACCGCGCCTTTAGCATCAACGTGGCCATTGAAGCATTCGACCATCGAGCTAGATTTAAGTGTGAGGTAATACAATAAATTACTTTTGTAAAATAGGTCATCACCAAATTTTATAATTGGTAAAGGTTTTGTTTATTCCAGCTTTTATACTGATTATTATAATATGAAAATTTGCGAAAATTTTCAAAAACTTTTTATTGTATAAGTTTTGTATTTGGGCTCAAAAAAAATATTTTTATTTTTATGAATTTGCCGTGATTGACAATTTTAATTATTGTTCAAAGATATTTTTTATTCAATGAATAGTTAGTTCGTACAAATTTAGGATCATTATCTCTAAATAATTCTGGGGCAAACAATACCCAATAAAAAAGCGTGGAATAGTTGTCTTCTTTAATATTATTTCAACACAATGTACTAATAAACATACAACGAATGTAATAAATTAAACACAAATCTAATGTTATTTTTATCGTTAACTCGAATATTTAAGAAATGGCAAACATCGCGCAGCAAAACGTCGAACTACACAACTTGTATTGCGAGCAGCCGATTGGATTTGAACAAAGCTAACGAACCGTCGGATCATGTAAACAGAGGCAAGACGATCGTCTTGTTTACCTAAAGAGCCTTTGCTTCATTAGGATCCAATTTACTGTCAACAAATTAATCCCCTTTCGGTATTGTACCTGTACTTCAATAGTGGTTGGTATGTTCTATTAGGTATTTAGAATTTCCTCGGTTTATTTCGATGTATATTTCGAGGAGCCCGCTGGCGTCGTTTTGAATGTCAGTCTACTCGAACACGCAAGTTAAGCAACGTAGGCCATAGCCTGTCCATGGATGGATTTCTTAATCTCGAGCTCCTCCGGCACGTTAAGCCGTCGGTTCCGGCCGTTGTTGAAAACACTGGCCTCGGCCAACTCGCAGTTGAGCAGCGTGGTGGAGTATGAGCTTATACCCCTTCGATTGAGGGGAGGTCCGTACCCCTTAGTGGGATGAATAATGGTTGACGATGACAACGATATATGCTCGTATCGATAATGATTATTTGATTCTTCATGGTATCCTCATTATTGAAGATATAAACTATAGGCAACGATATCCGCTTTCCATGGTCTGTGTGTTTGTCTGCCATCTTGTTTGTACTAAATAGTGACGGAACCCTATAGAAGTAAATTATGTATTTGTCATGTATACTTTATGACCTATCTTATGTTCACATGCAGCTATTAAACACATTTAAATTTATATTGCTAGAAATAATTAAAATGTTGGTTTTTAAAACGGTTGTTAAAACGGGTACTTCCAATATTTATTTCCATATCCTTTGAGTGGGAAGGGGTTTCACAGTAACAATATTACTATGAAATACATAAGTGTCACGATAAGTGTGATTAATTGAAAATTATTAATAATTACCAAAATTGAAGGCAAAAGTAATGAATTATTCAGTTTTACCGGTTATTATTAATAATTAAACCTTACTTTTGGTAAATGTAATAAATTTTCAAAAATAACGTGCTAAGCATTTGTTTCAAGCAACAGAGGCAGGCGGTAACGTAATAAAACATGTTTTGGTTATATTTGAGTTGATTTTGGGTTAGGTTAGGTTAGGTTAGGTTTTTTTTTTGTGTCGTGCTATCGGAAATAGGAGCTCCGCAAAGCGGAGCTCCGTCAACCTAGTTGATGAATGATGTGGTGCCAAGTATGCTTAATTATTAATAATTGACAATTTATTACATTGGCATTATAATATATAAATATTGACCAACACAGATTGTTTCTTGTTAGTTTTATTACTTCTACCACACCACATAGTCAATTATTAATAAAAACCAGTAAAAGTAATTAATTTCACAGTTCTCATCACAATTACCAAATCATGAGGAATCTAAAAATGCTTCCTAGATCAGAGTTTTGTTTGTAAACCTGCATGAAATATAAAACATATTGCAGCTTAAAAACACACAACAGTATAATAAATTAACATTACGAATATAAATTAAAATTTACTTTCACATTATAATTAAAATTAGAATTGAATACGTTCAATTTATGATTAAAATAATATAAACAAGACCTTTCTCGTTTTGAAAACGGCTAATAAAGGCAATCATTGAATAAGCCAGTTCAAGAAAGCAAACGGCTAAGCGGAACACAATGCTTCAAAACGAAGAACTTTTCTATTGTTGAATTTAAATTAATTGCTTTCGCACAATATAAATAGGACTTCGAATATCCCGCACATACAATGAGGAGCGGAAAATAGCTGCCGATAAACCGCTGACAAAAATTTGTACCGTTTTAATGGAGATTCTAGTTTTTGTTTTTATTTTTGTAATTCCATGACATCACTATTGATAAAAAATACAGTCCGATAAATATTTACTTACAAAAATTAAAATTTGAAATTACGTTATTTCTTTAAATATCGATTACAGTATGATGAGTATTATTTTAGGTCGTGTGAAAAATTCTGCGTTCCAAATTAATAGTATTTCGTTAAAAATAAATAGTCTAGTCATATAAGGAGTTTCACAACGGAATGACGGAAAGTAGTAAATTCGTAAGCTGCGTACTACATTAACAGAATCAGCTTCTATGCAGAATGCATATATCAGAGCGCTTAGTGCGAGTTAATTGTTCGCGTTCGATCATGTTGTGAATTTATAAAGCGCATGTTTCATATCAAAATTATGTGGTTTACTTGCTAACATTTTGGAGTGAGCAACCCGGCTAATTTGGATATGTAACACGCGTCTGGTAAATGCACAATATGAAACTTTTTCTCAATTTGGTCAGTTTGTAAACGTTAATATGTTCGAATGTGACAAAAAATTTGCACTAAGCACTCAAGATAAATAAATGACAACGAATCATCAACAAAAGCTATTATATTATATATTGTAATTTAATCCTTTCACGGGCATCACAGTCATGGGCAAAACGAGCATTAAATATAATAGTAGATTGGCGAGATTAATAATAAAACCTGAAAATAAGTCTTTCAGCCGTACCAAATATTTGCGCCTTATTTGTGGTTATTATGGATTGGAAATAAATTGGAAACAGTATTTGAAAACATCAACTGGCATCTATTTTGCCTACGACAATGAAAGAGTTAATTAATACTAATGATTAATTTAAATTTCTATTTCTATTGTTAAAACGAACCGCCCATGTTTGTATTACAAATACACAAACATGTACACAATTTGAGGCAAAACAACTTTGTACCAGACACGGCGTTGGTGAAGGAATCCGCTGTGCAACATCTAATTGCTTGTCGAAATTTCCAAATTAATTTAAAATACGTGCGCGTCGAGTGAAACAGACTTGTTTGTAGTACCTGCAATAAATTGCAATTAGGAAAGCTGTTGTGTCTTGTTATCGAGTTAGCAGCCTCCAGCCTCTCCGTGCAGGAGCACTCCAAAGGCAGCCCTGCAACGAATTAATAACGAGCCATCATTATTTTATTAAACTTGCTTGTCACACTTGATGTGTTACGTAGGAATTATTTGAATCTAATATGCAAATAATATAAAATTACAATGATACACCTACCAATCTAGATTTTTTGCTTCCGATTGTAGTATTGTAGTTCGTGTATTTAACGGAATATTTCTTGCCTTTTTCTGACGAGCTCGGTGGCGTAGCGGTCAATGACGCGGCTTCGACACCAACGCTCGTGGGTTCGATTCCCACACAGGACAAACATTTGTGTGCATGAACATGTCTGTTTGTCTTGGTCTGGGTGTTTTCTATGTATAATAAGTACGTATTTACAAAAAAAAAATGTATTTACGTATGTTTATCAGTTGTCTAGTACCCATAACACAAGCTTCGCTTACTTTGGGGCTAGATGGCGCTGTGTAATTTGTCTGACAATATTTATTTATTTATTTATATTTTTAGCTATACATACATATATTACGAGTATTTAGTTTTATTTCATAAATAAATACCTATATATAAATTATATAAATGTACTAATAAAAAATATACTACTAAGGTCACAGACAAGCAGACTACTGTTCAGATGGTAAGCAGTCATGGCAGCCTATGGACGCTTGCGACATGACCCGCGTGTTGGCGACCTTCTAAAAACTCCTTTACGTCTTTCTGGAAGAATCCTTTAACTGTAGTCTCCTGGAAAATTAATACCAGCTCTACATTATTAATACTTTTTAGAACAGCAGGTTCTAAAAAGTATTAATTTATGAAGTAAGATATATTTTTTTAAATTGCCTCATTCACTTGGCTACTAAGCATTTGCGCAACCCATTGTAAAAATTAATCAATCACAAAATGATAATTGCCGACTAGCTTATCATTCAACGACCCCACAATCAAAGTTTCTTTGTGCAACGCTAAAGAAACAGCAGATAAAATAAACGCCGAATCTTTCCTCGTAAATCTGTCAGCAAAACAATTCGTACCCTTTCACGAGCAATAAAATGCTACCAAGAACAGAGGCAACGAAAAAAAGTATCATAAATATAAGATTCATTTATATTCGTTCAACCGACCCCTTGAGGGGAAAACTGAAACCGCCAGCAGTGAAAAAACAATATAAAAACTCTTCCAATGTTTACATTTGACGTACAAGTGATATAATACAACATTTGGGGTGTAAGTGGTTGACAATATCCTTGATCAAAAAACAACCACTCTTATCCGTGTTATCCTATTGATTATCTTACGAGGTTCTCGTAAAGAGAGAAGTAGGACAAAGCGAAATCATATACCAGCTGACTGGGATAGCACCGCACACAAGAAGAAGCCTAGAAGGTTCTTTTTTTCCAGGCAGTGATTGAAGTTACCAGGAAGGAACGCGCGAGCGATACTTTATGGTGCATGCAATATGAAGGCGACGGTAATTACTTCACATCAGCCGGGCTGTATGCTTGTCTGCCACCCGAACTGACAGTAAGTACTATTATTTGTTAGCATGCGCCTGCAACTTCGTTCGCGTATCTCGATATCCCGCGGAAATTTTCGAAAATATTTTCTTAGCGAATGCCTATGTTGTAATATTTTCTTTTTATTTGAGAGGGGGCAACCGAGCACGTGAGTCCTCTGATGGAAAGCAAGCACCACCGAGTGGGGAGGTCCTCAGTTGGCCACCTTAAAAAATTCGCTAAGCCCTACTTCTCTTTTTGGCGAAAAAGCCTCGTTTGACAGCCAGCAGGATGCACCACGAGTAGGTGAAGTTAGCAAATTACAACCCGATCTGTCCAGTAGTGGCAGTGGTAGCACAGCTAAAAAGCTGTGCGTTGATAGATCAGTCAGTAACAGTTGCCTTTTATTTACACCAACTTACACCCGCGACGCGCGGGTATCCCAGTATTCCGTAAGAATTTTCAATAATCTTTCTTACCGGATGCTTCGTCATAATAGCTACCTCTATGCCAAATTTTAACCCGATCCGTTTAGTGGTTTGAGCTGTGCAAAGACATATCGGTCAATATCGGTTTCCTGTTATGGATACAGATTCTGTGGTAAAAAACAAAAAATATATATTTAAATGAAAAATTTTCATTTATTTCCGATCGCCATTACACCATCAGCGAAAGCAAAGTAACTTTAAATTAAAATCCAACCAAAACCCTAATCCCTTTGCCACCGATCAATTGAATGTTTCCCGGCTTTCATTGATTTTCATGTTCTTTGATCTATTTTAATTTCTCAAAGAGCAAATCCATTCTCATACTGTTGGTGTTTTATTGTTAAAATATTCAACCCTGATTATCGACATACGAATATAAAATTGTACCAGATAATGTTATTATACCCGTGGACTACATGTGACGTGTCATCAAGTTAACAGGCATATGTTATCGCCGTTAATCAATGAATAGTTAAACCAAAATGGCTGCAATATTTGCGTGGTAATTACATTAACATATTTTTTATACCAAGTCGAGTGACAAATAAGCATACGGCCCGCCTGATGTAAATGATCATAACGTATAGACGTATACCATTTTCAAAAGTATTGTTGGCTGTAGTCTTTTGTAAGGTTCATGTACGAGTCTCTCGCGAGGGACTCGTTAGCACTACGTGCAGACAAGCTTGATTTTGACTCAAAATATGATGCTGACTTCGCTACACGCAATACGAATTGCCTTGGACGTTTGGAATATCCTCCTCCTTGCGTCGTTATCTTCAATGCTGGGGGTCGTGACCACTTCCACGAGCAATGCTCCCACGAATCATGCTTCTCCATTTGTCTCTATTGTTGGCGATGTGTACGGCGTCCTTTACCGAAGTTTCCGTGGCAGTAAGCATATGGTCGGACCAGCCCATCGGCCTGCGCCCTCGGGCCCTCTTTCCTTCGAGCTTTCCAGTTATTACTAGCTTTTCTAAATTATTTCTTTCTCGTCTAGCGACATGGCCCAAAAATTCCATTACTTTCTAGAGAAATTCCAAAAACTAAAAGCTTTTAGTTTTTAGAATTTCAATATTGATGCGTTAGTCCGACGAGCTGTCCATGGGATCCGGAGCATGCTTCTCCTGCACCACTTCTCGAACGCGTTCCGCAAACATTTGGAAGACAGAAGGCATCATTCTTAAACTATCGACCCTATAATAACTTCAAAACGCTTACTCATAGCTCCACATTTATACATGCAGTGCGCTATATTTACGAAAATAACAATGGGAATTAACGCAATCAGGCATAAGGGTATTTACATTACATACCTTTATTATTATCTGACGTTTCGACCAGGTTGCACCAGCCGTGGTCACAAGCTGACTGCATATATATACATATATATATTACACACACATATATATATATATATATATATATTACATCTTAGATGGAATTCCTTTATTTCTTACCTCATTTGTACACTTAGATAAGATTAAACAGACAGAAATTAATTTTAAAGTTACTGTCATAATAATATAGCGAACATTTCAGGCAGGCTAATATAAAGTGACGTTCGTTACAGTCTACGCGGATTTATCAGCGACGAGACTGAGTAACAGACGAGCGAACAAATCCGCCGTTAATTACTTATTCGAGTGTAATCTTTTAATTAACTATATGTAAACTTGTTCGCGTCGCTAACAGCAACTCCTTTATCTTCCTGTTTGTATACTATATATTTAATTAAAATAGCTTTGATTCGTTCCCTTTATCGAACAGCTAATCTGGGTTTACGCTATCGCTTAAACGGAGATCATAGAGGTTTATGATTACCTGTCGTGGGGTATAATGGTCTTTAGTAGGCATGCTGGCTGTACAAAGAGAATTCGCATGTCACAGTAGCGTCAGGTGCGCCCAACAGATTCATGTGATAGGCTTTGCTCATTGTCTGCCGTGTAAGTGCATATAATTGACGGGGGATTACATGTACCGTATACATGCTGCGGTTTGTAGAGGCGTTTACTGATTGTTGATTGTTAAGCAAGCTTGATGATGGTGTGTATTGATTCAATTCTTGTAATTAATTGATATTACATTTATTATTTACTACGGCGATCGAGATTAACAGTGGTTAATCTAATCAAGGGTCCCATATAATACATTTCCAGAAAATATGATAACATTCAATATATATTTCATATATTAAAGATAAATTCGTTGGTCGAATAGAGAATATTTACTTAACAATAGCTACTTCCACTCGAAAGTCACGAGTTCGATCCCCGCACAAGACAAACATTTGTGTGTATAAAGATTTACTTTTGACAATTTTTTGATGATTTGGGCATTTTCTATTTCTGTATTATGTATGTATTTAGACAACAAAATGTATTTAAGTATCTATATTTAGTACTTTTTTACTATGTACCAAAAACAATGACGATGTGCCACGAAAAAACGAGCTTTGCTTAATTTGGGACTATATTGCGTTTTGTAATTTTTCCAGGAATTTAATAACATATAATAGCATACAGTGAACAATTATTACAACACATATCAAGTATTATAGTTGGAATGCAAAAGATATAAGCTCGGTCTACAAAGACTTCCTTTTTGCATGTAAAAATGAGGTGGTTAAATAGATTGTATTTTGTTTGTTTTCTATTCCGTGTCAAGCCCGCCCTTAAACAGTTTTAATACATACAATGTAAGGGCAGACAAGCTCAGTAGTCATCCCTAGTGATACATTATTTATTTTATTATATAGCTAATAGAAAAATAACGATCAATCTGCATTTTTCAGGAAAAAGTTTTTCCAGAAAAACGACCGAGTTATTTACGACTTTTCGCCAATGATTCGCCAATGTTGGAACACTTTATTAGTGTGCTTGTTAGACAGAGATAACCAGCTGGCTGTACTCGTAATAGGTACCTCTGGAACATAATTTCAAAAACTATTTTTTTTTTTTCATCTATTTTCAAAATATTATTATTATGTTTACTAATATTAACGTGTAAGATAAATTGTTACTAACAAATGGGCCCTCGTTGCCAAAATAAACAAATATTTTTATTTTATTTATTTTATTAAGAAAAAAAAAAAGAATTTTCCAAGAACTGAGGACTAGATTTTTCATCTCGTAAATCTTTATACAATTTCATCGAAATCATTACAGCTTATTATCATAATCATTTCAACCAAATAGCCTTCGTCGGCTTCCTTCAATCTTTAACAGTCTGTCGCTTCATGTTGTGGGGGACGCTTATTGCGCTGTGTTTTCCGGCCATTCAAGAACTTTTATGCCCCATCGGTCGTCAGTTCTCTATACTATATTACCTGCCCACAGTCACTTAAGCCTGCTGATCCTCGGATCTATGTCGGGTACTCTAGTTCTACTACGGATATACTCATTACTGATTTCGTCATGTAGAGATACTTCGTGCATACATATCTCCATCACACGGTGCCTACTATATTAGAGAAATAGAGAGTAATAATATGTATGTATTTAAATATAAAAAAATCCTCATTTAATTGGATAGGATTATAGCTTACGTATAACATATAACATAAAGCCACATAAAACCGAGTGTTGACTATAAGATCGTAAACGACCGAGATGATATTTATAAGCTTACGTGTGTTAATAGTTTAGGCAGGCTGCATCCTCAGTCCGCATGCAGGTCACGCGCGCCCCTTCGACCAGCCCGTCTAGACACCGTCTTAATAATTTAATTAACAATAAATCAACTGTTACTGGTATGGGATATCAACTGTAATTATACTTCACGATGCTATTACCAAATACTACGTAAATTATACGTAAATTTGATACTTTCTTCGTTGAATTTTACTGTACATTGTTTTGGCGTGATGGCATTAATCATCCCACTGTTGGGATACGGGTCTCCCTTCAATCGAAGGGGTTTAGAGCATACTCCACCACGCTGCTCAACAGCGGGTTGGCGGAGGCCAGTGATTTCAAGCCGCGCAAAGGTTACTGATTTGTATTATGTGTGTATGTACACAATGTGCTTAATGTGCGCTCCGAAGCACGGAGGAGTTCGAGATAAATAAACACATCCAGAGACAGGCTACGGTCGACGGTACCTCAACTTGCGTGATTGATTAGATTGACACACGCAACGACGCCATCGAGCTCCTCAGCGTGACGAAGGGTCCACAATTATATTTTTTTATTATACAGCGGTCATAGACTACATAAGTATTATTTACGAAAATAACTCTTAACTCCCCTGCTGAATAAAACTATAATTATGGAACCTCCGGTCCCTGACGGCTTCTCCACTACTGAAACTCGTGCGCTATGCCCACTCGTAATATTTTCAGTGTCCACCTTCGTGTCGACACGTCCCCTTGAGCATTTTTTAATAATTGACGTACCTAGTTTCATGACACACCACTCGTCTCTTTTAGTATGTGAGATTTCCCTTCGGCCCCGTGTCTGTAGTACAGTCGCGTCATGCACAGACATAATAATACTCATCAAAGAGTTTTTAATTAACCAAACACATTTTCGGATTTATAATATGATTTTTTGGGATGTGTAATACGAGTATGTTTTAGTAAAAAATGTTAATCATATTATAGCCACAAGTAAAGCAAGATCGACAAACACTTATTGAATAATTAATAATCTCTACTAAAAAAACTTTCGATCAACATTTTACTTCGACAAGTAAGACTTATTGAAATGAATTTCTATTTCAATTACAAAAACTAAAGAATCTCCGTTTTCTCGGCGTCTTAAAAAAAGTGAGTAAAATGCATAAACGTGTTCAAGCTCGATTGGCCGGCTGCGCTCAGGAAATCGCTCCGCCGATGTTCTTTTAAATTTTATTACGTTCTTCTGAGTTTTTAAACTTGAGTTGCGAAGTTTGAACTGTACCATTACCTGTAATTAAACAAATTGATTTATTGACGTTTTGATTTTGCTTGTAATTATTCAATCCAAATATATATATATATATATATATATATATATATATATATATAACAATAGCAGCTTGCTTTATATAGTAGATACGATGTGTGCTTATTGCGGACGTACACTTCATCTTGATAGTATGCAGAAGCCGAAATTGTTATTATCTTTCCAAGAAAAGCATACTGAAAATTTTTCCCTTTAAGAACAAGAAGCTCTCTCGTTGAAGAGAAGTTGAAGAAGTGTTATCCATTGTCGTTTGCAATTACATACTCATACATGCAAGATTTGTAAATAAACAAAAGAAGAAAAAACAAAACACTAGACACACCGGCTCTTATGTATCTGTATTAAAATAGAAGTATAAGGCTATATTCAAACCAAAAATAATAAAACAAAAATAGCATTCACACGCTCGAAATACACTACTCTTCCATCGGCAGCATAGCATTTTTACCAATTATAATATCAATGGGCAACTATTGATGCCTATTACTGAACGATCTGGGGCCTGGGTATTTTAATTTCGAAACTCGGACTTTTGTTAAAATTTGTCATAGACATTAGTTTAATCGGTAAAGCGTCTCCGACCCTATCGGTTATACTTATTACTATTAGCATTAATTTAAGTTAAAGTTAGATTTAGGCAATTAAAAAACCCGATCGTAATCGGCTTCAGCTTAGGCGATATCCCTGGTCACAAGTTGAGACTTTTTTTGCATAAATAGAAAGGTTCTAAGGATTGTTTTGGCCCTTGGGCGGCGTTAGTAATAGTAGCAGTGTACCTCGGGCGTCGACGCGTCTTCCTTTTTTAGGTACCAATAATGAATGACATCGTATAGTTTAAAAGTTAAAAAAATATGTACTGTTTTAACCAAGTTTTTTATATTCAGACAGGTGTTTTGACAAAAGTTTACTAAGAGCCAAAGCCTTCAATAAAATTTAAACAAATAAATAATTAAAATAATAAGGAAGGCTCTCACAGGAGTTCCTTATGACGTCTGCTGTATGTTGTGTAACTTGAGCTTCGTATGTGGTCCACGTGATTAAGAGATTCGTTTGGTCACAACATACGCTTACAGTTTTTTTTATCTGTTTATACTCGTCTAATTATTATTTTTTGTCGTATGTCATCGAGCTGGCTTATTAGTCGCGAGGCTAAGTTATCAATATTAAATACAACATTAATGGTATTAGAAATGTCGAATAAAGCCCCTTTTTTTAACCGACTTCAAAAAAGGAGAAGGTTCTCAATTCGAATGTTTTTTTTTGTATGTATGTTATTCGATATCTTCGCGAATTGTGAACCGATTTTCAAAACTATTTTTTTATTGGAAAGGGTATGATTACAAGGTGGTCCCATATTCACCAAGACATGATCTGAAGATGGGATCCTAGGGAAATCAAGGGAAACCCTTAAATTTTCTTCACATTAAAATAATTTTATTAAGTTTTGTGAGTTACACTAACAAGTTACTTGTATGAGTGTGTATATGTAGTAGATTTTAAATTATTGCACTTCTACATATGTAGAAGACATGAATATCATGTCACATGTGCGTTTAGATATATACTCCACCTACCTATTTGTTAACTATGTCATCTCAGATGCTCAAAGGTTGGCTGGAAGAGATCCCTCTATGGGATAAGTCCGCCTTTGTACAAATTCATGTAATCACTTTTTATATTTACTGTGTTCTGAAATTTTTGTACAATAAAGTTACTTACAACAACAACAACAACAAATTTTATAAGCACGTATGGTCAAATTCTATTTTTTTATTTGAAACGGTATGATTGCGAGGTATTCACCAAGTCAGGGTCTGATGATGGGATCCCAGAAAAATCTAGGGAAAACCTTAAATTTGCCCTGTGGTTGCCGGCAGATTAGAATTGCGCCACTCCATTGCTATGCGCTGGATATCGTACAAGGCGACTAAGGAATCTTGTGTAACGCAATAACTTTTCTCCCGGAAGACGGGCAGCAGCGTTTCCCGGGGTATTCTACCAATAAGCTGTGCCCGTCAACTGAAGTCGGTTTCTTTTTTAAAAATCATCTTTTTTTAGTTACACCAGCCCCTAGAAAGGTAGCGACGGGCAAAGCGTAGGTGCGTTCGAAACGTCTCCTCACGGCGACGGGTACGCGCAAACTCTTATTTTGTTTTAGGGCTACATGTTTAACAATGGTCATAATAACTAGGATTGAAGTTGTATAAATAACATTAAAACTATTCAACTAGGAAAGAATGCACAACTTTACGTTAGAGTGTTAAAAGCTGTTTTGAACTTACAACCCTAAGCGCCTTCTTTCGATGAAGCAAAAAAGCAACGGACTTTTAAAAACAGGAAGCCAACACTTCTGCGAAGTTAAGTGGAAAGTTAGCGGTCAGAGTTTTATTTTTATTTATGAACAGTTTAGTGGCTTAAAATAATGTTCACTTTAACACTTTTGAGTGAGCATCAAATTGGAGTTGACACACTCCAGAGAAAGGCAATTTTTCAAAGGGAGAATTGAATATAATAGATTTCATAGGCTCTTTAAACTTTGCGAAGTGGCCGTTAAAAGTGAGGCGAACACGTTTTATCGGAAAACGCAGAAGTGATGATAATGGCGGCTCATAAAGAAGTGGCGCGGTCGCCGATAGATTCCGCAAGTTACCAACTTTTCGGCTACCTACCGTCATTAACAGGGTACTAATGCGGTTGCTTTCCCGCTGCTGGCAACATTATCGATACCATAATGAGGTCACTCTTGTTACTTCACGTTTTGTAAACGAAATAAATAATAATAATAATAAGTCCGCAGGGCAGCTTGTGTGGCGAGCTGTTGTGTGAGTAGCGACACCACGGACCCGAGTCTCCAGAGAGTCGGTCAGGGCCTTCGTCTCCGGCGTGTCTTCATCGGTCGGAGTGTAAACACAAGAAGGCCCGCAGGACTCTCAGCTCTGGCTTGCCTTCATTGGCCGTCCAGAGAGGAGCCGCTAGAGCTATATGCTCCAGGGGTGGAAGTGTTAAAGGGCATCACGCCGCGAGTAACTTCGGAGAAAGCGCAGCACACCTCTCGACACCCCTGAGTCACTCACACCGGTGTTGCCTCCGGCCGATTTCCTGGCATTTCGGAGGCCCATCTAGTGAGTGGCAAGCCACCGCCTGGCCTTATGGCAGGCGTCCGTCCCTCTTCTGTAATAGCCCGGTATTAAGTTCACCCAGATCTCATCTCCATACCCCTTTATTTTCCATCACACTTCGCAATAGTCTCAACGCCTGCCGAGACCTGCTCATGGGTATATCGTTCCATTGATATATCCTGGAGCGGGTCACGGCGGGCGTAAAACATTACATCAAACTTCTCAAAGGGGCCTCTACGTGTTGGATCTATATCCCCGCGTATGCCTATCAAATGACCGGGCTTGACCCGTGAATTAAGAGAGATACATAATAATAATAATAATATTTTTATTTCAGACAGAGTCCATAAATTTAGTTAGTATGGGATTTAGTAACAGTTTTGGCCTTAGACTACATTAGTACTGTTAGTAAGATACAGTCTGTATTTAAATACAGCAATAATCTCTGTATCGTACAGAGATTATTGCTGTATTTATTTATTTCACTAGCCCTGTGGTAATCCTGATCCAGTGGTGCTGGATTGGACAGTCAAACCGCGCAGCAATGGACTTCAGAATACTGTTGCAACTCTTGTGTAGTCTCTGCATTAGCGACGCTACCCTTTTATACTATTTAAAACATGTATTTTAACATATATTTTAAAACATGTTGCCATCAAATATTGGACATGAATCAGCTTCTCTGCCATTTTCGTATTCTACGAGGCAAAGAAGAACATCCGTCCGCTTTGACTCTGTGAACGTATTAGCATTGGATTTGAATAGAACAAACAAAGGGATTGTTCAAGACAGTGTGCTTTCGTAGGCGATTGTAAATTCAGCGTATCGTAAAAATCCGAGCTCGATTCACTACTAACAAAACCAAAGAATGTTACTACACGGACATAGTATCAGTCTGAACTGAATTTCTACTTATTTTTGCTTTTAAAATATGTAATTATATATTACGTTGATAGACAATCTATTATTATTTCTAAATTATGATATGAAATTGATAGATAATCAACTTTTTTTCAGATCATTATATTCTGATGCAAAGTTCATTAACATGTAAGGAAAATATTCTAAATTCAGAAACTAGCTCTTTTCATTCATCGAAATATTATGACGTTATCAATTAATTTTCATCACACATCACAGAGTATTCCTCCACGCTGTTAAACTACGGGCTACTACGTACCTAGTACTAGCTTGACTTAACATCTATCATATAATGACAAGAGTCAGACCTGACGCAAGTAGACGGTTAAGGCAAATATACCCATCCATAGGCATTCTATGGACAATGTTGCATAACTTGCTTTCACTTCGTAAGTACTATCTTACAATTCATCACAGCGCTAATGATAATGAATATGTTATTGTACGTAAATTTACGGCGCACTATATCAAAAGGCTTTGTTAACGTTGCAGCGTTTATGCGAATCCCCGTAATATCCACATCGAATAAGCACACTGATAAACACATCCCCCACAGATGGTACTATTGCAATGACTACTATACTATTCTGTAGCAAAGGACTATCCGGCTGCCCATATTGATAAATCCTCACAATCGTCCTAGCTTTGCGAATTGCACGCCGCCGATGCAAGATGCAACTAGTATTACATTCTCTTTTACGGGATTACCAATTGCGATGCAAAGAGAAAACTTTGATAGATCTAATATTAGATTCTATAAGTCGATGATTGGATGTTTCTGAGAAAATATTGCGGTACGGTTTGTGGATATTATATAATATTTTCAGGGCTCTGTACCCTTTAAGGTTTAATGACTATCTTTATTAATTTGGCTTCGAAATCTGTGCATCCGTCTGTCAAATGGCTGGTATGAACCATTTAGACACATAAAAGTTTGACTGTATAAACGTTTCAAGTTTAAAAACCACACTGTTTTTTTTTGTGTTTATAAATTAGCGGCCACAATAACAAATAAGAAAAATGTAGTCAACTAAAAAAAATACACGTAGTCGCAATTCAAGAAAATAATGTTTTTATCTTTTTTTCTCAATGTCTAATGACACAGTCTAATGACACAGTAGGTAATTGTAATAGGTACTATGATAACCTTTTGTATGTACGCAATCCATCGTGAACAAGTCCGGTATCCATTTGGCTCCTTTTTATGGTTCCGTACCCAAAGGGTAAAAAAGAACCCTATTACTCCGCTGTCCGTCCGTCCGTCCGTCCGTCCGTCTGTCACCAGGCTGTATCTCATGAACCGTGAAAGTTAGTGAAACCGTGACAGTTTAAATGTTCACAGATGATGTATTTCTGTTGCCGCTATAACAACAAATACTAAAAATGGAATAAAATAAATATTTAAGGGGGCTCCCATACAACAAACGCAATTTTTTTTTGCTCGTTTTTCTAATAATTGATAACGGCAATAGGTAGACGTTTGAAATACTCACATAATATTTAGTTATATATTTACTTTAAAAATAAATAATAAAATAAAAATAAAAGAAATATTTAAGGGGGGGCTCCCATACAACAAACGTAATATTTTTTGCCGTTTTTATCGATACTGGTACGGAACCCTTGCTGCGCGTGTCTGACTCGCACTTGGCCGGTTATTATTATATTTTATTGTATGAAAAAAAGACGTATTATATGTTTTATGTTGTCAACAGCAGGCAACGCTCTAAGTAATTTTAGTATAAGGTAAGTAAGCACTTTAGTATAAGGTAGTTTCGTGTACATAGCTCATTTCATGTATGTAGCTCCGTGGCACTGCGTGGGATCCTCATATGAGTATAATTGAAGGATAGAGCTAAATGGACGGAATAAAGTTTTTTAGCGTAGCTGGTGTAAATCATAGAGCTCTTCCGACTATGCTGAAGAGGTTTGTCATTAACTTATACCTAAGATCTATTATGGCTAACCTAAAGTTAGTCGAATTAATTTAGTTACACCTCAATGTTAGCTTTTCTTAAAATGAATTTCAATTTCTAGAAAACGTTTTAAAATGAAACGAGTCGATCCAGTCAGTTTACGGGGCTGCCTTAACACGTTGCAGTCAATGGGGATCTTAAGAAAAGCGTCACGTCTCTCAGAAACGGGCTTTGGGTCACACGCCTTCTCACCTTACTGCCTCGCGGGATCCCGCTGCCACAGACCCTGAACTAACATTTATGATTAAATTAAAAACGGTGTACTGCACGTTTAAAACGGTATGTTTAAAACACAATTAGTATGTTTTTGTGTTTTTCCAGTAAATGGCTCTCAAATAATGTTTTATAAACGTGATTTAACTACCTGACAGCGGCAACCGAATAAGTGGATTACATAAGTGTTAACGTTGTTTTTGTTAATTTTATATATATTCCTTTCCCTGTGTTTACAAAATGTGGTAAGATTTTGTGTAATGTACTCTTCTTTATTTCTTCTTCATTTTCGTGATAAATTTAATGTTTAATTTGCTTTTGCATGATTGTTACTATTTATTATTGTTAATGATGTACACACTCTACACGTCTTCCTCACTTACATAAGCTGGTACAAGTAATGCTGGTAACTTAATATTTAGTCATCTTTTAGCGTATTTAATGACAAAAATATTAATAAGAAAGTATTATAAATTTCTTTTTAACTTTTCATAAAATATTGACAAATTTGGAACACATTCGATACGACTTAAAAAAGGAATCAACAAATCAAGCGAAGAGACCGCAGGCGTGACGGACGTAAGTGAGACATTGAAGTCACGTACACGTAGCCCATTCCGCGAAGACATAAAGCTTCCTAATGTGGGCGAACTGTCCAACTCTAGCCATTCTCCCCACAAACTGGGCGCTTGTACCTATTTCTAAACTGGTTCCATTAAAACGAATTGCTCTTACTGTCTTAGTAAATTCATTACTCAAGGCTTTCTTAAAACTGCATGTGAACGTTTGTTTTCATTTGTGCTGTCCTGGTTAACTTCTATTAATTGTCGTCTGGCTTAGAGAGAATCAGCTGGTTTGCTTCATGAGGTAAACTAAATGTTTTAGCCGTGTAATATCGTTTGTTACCAATTCATGTTAACAAGATCTGTACTGTCATTCACTATTTTGTTTACTTCTAAGATTCTACTGACGTTCTTTTTAAAATATATCTATACAGATAAATTAAATTAGAGTGTCTGTTTGTAATATTAAAATAATCGCTTTTTACTAAATGCATATGGATGTATACACGGTACATATACCAAAATAACATTTTTTACTATTTTTGTCTGCCTATCTGTTTGTTCCGGCCAATGTCTGAAACGGCTGGACCGATTTTGACGGGACTTTCATTAGCAGATATCTGATATAATAAGAAATAAGTTAGGCTACTTTAATTTTAGAACTTACATTTATTTTTATAAATATAAATCGATGCCTTACAGCCGAAAAGGGATAAGCGCCATATTTCAAACTTTACAGGAGAGTGATTTAAAGTTAATTTTTTTTGAAAAAAATTCATAAAAACTATAGTTTAGTTCCCGAGAGGCTGAAAATGTGTTTATGTTGTATTTAACATACTATCTATTGAATTACAGTGTTATTTTTTTATAATTCAACTTGCAACCCCATTTACTGTCGGTAATCCTCAAATGATCTCATTTCACAAACAGGCAAAATGTCGTAAATGAAAATACAAGAATTATTCGCTTCCAGCAAAAATGATATAACTACACCTCATGTTTCATTATAATTGAACTAAAATAGCACAAGTGTGAGATTATTGAAAATAAAATTGAGGAAATATGGTATAACCAACTATCAAATGAAAATTTACTGAATGCGAAATTGTATAAGTAGATTTTTTTAATAGGAATAATTTGCTTATTAGATTACTCTTTGATGCATTTCGATGTGTTTCTTCTTAAAAAATATTTTTTCGAGTAGAAAAGATTTCAGGTTCGCCCTAGGGGTACTAAAAAAGTAAAAAAAAAAAAGAATCAAATCAGTCTTTAATTGACACAGAAATGAATGCCACATACTAAAATGTAATAGGTAATACTTAATAACAATTGTTTGTAATAAACGCTCTTATTACGATCATAAGTACCCGAGATCAAATCAACTTAGAATTATCACAATTGAAATATCTAGTCGAAATAAATTTTCATTTATCTATCTAAATCTATAAAAGAAGAAACTGACTGACTGACTTATATATCAACGCACAGCCCAAACCGCTGAGTCTAAAGATTTCAAATTTGGCAAGTAGGTTCCTTATGACGTCTAGGGGTGCACTAAGAAAGGATTTTTCAAAATTCTACCCCTAAGGGGGTGACGAGGTTTCAAAGCTTGTATGGGGAAACAAGATTAGTTGGACTATTTTATCCGAAAATTTACATGAGTACTTTTATTGAGAAATGAGTAAACAGGTGTTTCAGGATTTTTCAAAATTCAACCCCTAAAAGGGTAAAATGGGTTGTATAAGTCTGAAAATCGTCATGGGTATTGTTTTTATGGTTTATCGGGTCGCTGATTACGAAAACAACAACAATTTTATGATCTAACATAGTCGACGTGACATAAAATCACCCCTGTGGGGATGCGGTGGGGTTGAAATATACAAAAGAAGAAACTGAGTGACTGAAGATATATATCAACGCACAGCCCAAACTACTGGGTATAGAGCTTCCAAATTTGGCACGTAGATTCCTTATGATGTCTAGGGGTGCACTAAGAAAAGACTTTTCAAATTTCATCCCCTAAGAGGGTGAAACGGGGGTCCAAAGTTTGTATGAGGAAACAAGATTAGTTGAACTATTTTATCCGAAACTTTACACGAGTACTTCTATAGATAAATTAGCAAACACATGTCTCAGGATTTTTCAAAATTCAACCCCTAAAGCGGTAAAACAGGGTGAAAAAGTCTGAAAATCGTCATGGGTATTATTTTTATGGTTTATTGGGTCGCTGATTACGAAAACAACAACTATTTTATAATCCAACATAGCCGAAATGACTTAAAATCACCCCTGTCACGGTCACGGTGGGGTTAAAATGTCATAATATATTGATATACCCATATTGATGGGTGTTGATTCTATGGTTTTCTGGGAAGTCAATTACAAAAATGGCACCGATTTGAAAATATCAACCCCTAAATGGGTAAAATAGGGTCAAAAAGTCTGAAAATCGTCATGGGTATTGTATGGTTTATCGGGTCGCTGATTACGAAAATAACAACGATTTTAAAATTCAACGTGGCTAACGTGTCCATCATCCTCCATTGAGGTGCGATGAGGTTGAAATGTCTATATATCAATATATGTGTAGTATTTACGGGTTTTCGGAACGCCAATCCATACTAATATTATAAATGCGATAGAATGTCTGTTACCTCTTCACGCTTAAATCTCTGGACCAATTTAGATGAAATTTGGTTGAGAGATACCTGGAGTCCTGGGAAAGGATCATACCTAAGAAAGTTTTTATCCCAGAAATTACCCAATATTGTTATTTATTGTAACCGTAGGGCGGTAACGTGACTATCATCTCCTATTGGGATGGGATGGCGTTGAAATGTCTAAAATGTGGTGAAAAAGTCTGAAAATCGTCGATAGGTATTGTTTTTATGGTATATCGGGTCGCTGATTACGAAAAAAACAACTATTTCAACATAGCCGACGTGACAACTCTGTAGGGGTGCAATGGGGTTGAAATGTTATAATATCAATATGGGTGTTGATTCTATGGCTTTCTGGGACGTTAATTACGACAATGGCAACGATTTGAAAAAATAACGTAGTGGACACGAATTACTTAAAAAGATTTTTTAAATTTTACCTCTAAGAGGGTGAAACGGAGGTCCAAAGTTTGTATGGGAAAACGAGATTAGTTGGACTATTTTAACTAATTCTAAATATTTACAGGGGCTATATGTAATAACCTCCTTTTTGCTTTCTATTTATGAACCGGAAAAAATATACTAAACGCCAAATAAAGTCTCGAAAATGTGGCCTAACTACAATAAGCGACCAATATATTTTATAAAGGAACAGGCATAAAATACTAACCCGAATTTAACAAATAATTATTTATAAGCAAAATAACATAAACGTATGTTTCTGAATGTTTGCTTCCAGCAAAAATAGATTAACGTTGTAATGATTGAATATTACAGAGAGCCCAAAATGCATAAGTTATTTGTTTTCAAATATTCTTTGATCAACAACCAAAAAAAAATAAAAATTTCAAAATTTCTGTCGTTTACAACGAATAAATGTAGCTCATGTCCCTATTATTACTACCGCCTAAGCGACATAAAGTGTCACTTAGAAACATGTAACCCAGACCAAACGACGCAGAAAAAAATGACGATTCTGGCCATATATATAAGTCCATTCTCCAAAAAATGGCGCTTATCCCTTTTCGGCTGTAAGGCATCGAAATAAATAATAAAAAAATAACTATTCCGCGCGGACGAAATTGCGGGCACAGCTAGTTGTAAAATAAATATTTAATAACATTTGGCTAAGGGAGCAAAGAGAGTAAGATCTACAAATAGAGTAGTGGCGGATTTTTTTATATGTATGTTTGTGTCTCATTAACTCCAGCTCTTGACCCAACGTTGATAAAACTTGTTGAGTAAGTTGATAGATAATATAGACATAATTTGTATGTTCAATGGACATTTTAATTAGTTCAGTAGGATTCAGTCGTCGTCAATGCTTATTCATCCCACAGCTGGGATACCTCTCTCTCTCTCTCTCTCTCTCTCTCTCGAAGGGTCTCAATCTCCCCTCAATCGAAGGAGTGTAGTGCATACTCCACGATGCTGCTCAACTGCGGGTTGCCGGAGGTCTGTGTTTTCAAGCTGCCTAAACCCTACTGTCTTGGCTTAACGAATGTTATCTAATGAAAACAGCTGGAACCGACGGCTTAACGTGCCATCACAAGCACGGAGGAGCTCGAGATAAATAAACCCATCCATGGACAGGCTACGGTTGACATTGCTTGACTTGCGTGATCGACGTGAGGAGCTCTGTAATTATTATTAATTTATCTCTTTTTAATCACGGGTCAAGCCCGGTCATTTGATAGGCGTGCGCGGGGATATGGATCCAACGCGTAGAGGCCCCTTTGAGAAGTTTGATGTAATGTTGTACGCCCGCCGTGACCCGCTCCATTATTATTAATCTAACTGAAAACCCTTACTTGAAAATGAATTACATTAAGCCTTTCTACACGATGTTTTAATTAAAATATTTTCAAATGAATACTCATAATAGTTTCACTACCTGAATGTTGCTACAGCGAGCAACAATTTGTCAAAACATCCAAGTCGAGATTCGTGGCATAACTGGGATGGATGTCGGCGCGGCTGACCGCGTCTTGTCAGGCGAGGTATCAAATTTACATTGCTCGCATATTTGCGGACCCGAGTAAACCCACTCGGCAAGTTATGTCTGACATCTAGGAGCCGTGCTTGGTCATGTTTTCGAGAATAGGCTTTGTAAGCAATTTGATATGCAATTTGTTTTAGGATATGATAAGAATATTGCCATTTGTAAAACACAAGGCAATAAAAGTAAGAAGTTATTTTATGTAGTATAGAATTATAATACTTTTTTATTTTTTTCGTTTGATAATGAACTTACTGGAAGATTCACCACTAATAGTAGAGAATCTTCCAGTAAGTTCATTATCAAGCAGAATGTTCAAGCTGTTTTGACGTGACAACGTCTTATAAATTGGTTAGCCGGGTGACACTTCAAGAAACTGGGTCACGTTATGCGCTTACAATGAGAGCGAGTGAAAGGCGCGTGCCTTTCACTCGCTCTCATTGTAAGCGTGTCGTGGACGCGTGTCCCTTCTAAGAGCGAGAGAGACAGACATAAAAAGTTAAAGGCATGCGTCCCTTCCACTCGAAAACATTTTACCACTCAAAGTCGTTGTCACGTAAAACTTTCGCCCGTATACCGACTTTACAGGCAACCAATTTTTTTTACTTGAGAATTTATCAATAAAAAAAAAAAACAATAGGACAATGATGATTCATTGTTCTATTGTTTTTCTTTTGAGTTTCCGTGTATAATCATATAAATGTGTATGATTATGTATATATGTATAATTAGTATTATATATAGTAGTATATATAATTAGCATATGTCTATGTATTCTGTTTTCATAGGTATTTACTGTATATATATATACTACGTCTTTTTTGTATTACTGTTATTTTGTAACCGCATTTGAATTTTATCTGCTTTTCCCAAAGGTTGATTGGTGGAGAATGCTCTTAGCATTAAGTCCGCCTTTTGTACCATTATTCTATGGTCAATAAAATTTAATTTTATTTATTCCAAATATATATAAGTTACAAAAATAATTTGAACACGTGTTTACTCTACATCAGCGGTTCCCAATTAGTTTTTTCTACGTACCACTTCAAGAAAGACCTCAAACATGGGTACCCCTTATTGCCGGAACGTAAATAAAAAAATAAATCAGGTGTATTTTATATTTATTATCATCAAAAGACATTCTAAAGACACACTAAATGCATCGATGCATACGTTTGACTTACCTACTGATCGTTTAATTAAATTGAATATTTTTTTGGCAATTGTTATTGCATTATTGTTTTTAAGGATTTAGTGCTGCCCCCTTGATGCAATCTCACGTACCCTCGGGGGTACGCGTACCACTAATTGGGAAACACTGCTCTACATCACAGGCGTATATCAATAGCAAACCAACATATGCGTTACGCTACTCCGAATTGCCAACCTCAAGTAAATATAAATATGAGGTACCTACAGGCTAAACCTGTTATAGGAGCTGTTGTTTTATTGTTGTTTCGAAGTTAATGCTCCAAATGCCACAGAATAATATTTTTTCTGTGCAAAATACCATACGATTATCCGAATTGCCAACCTCAAGTAAATATAAATATGCGGTACCTACAGGCTAAACCCGTTATAGGAGTTGTTGTGTTATTGTTGTTTCGAATAAACTCTATCGACCAAAGAAAGACACGACGTAGGAACTTATATTAACGCAGAGGTCGTATTTAGCATATCTTTTAGTTAATAATACAAATATCGATTAATATATAAATTTATTCAGATTTGCTACAATCCAATTAAATGAGTTTCGGCAACAATGAAAGTGCTCTTATCCAGTGACCCAGTAGGCGATGTCGATACCACAAAATACAGTCGATACGCAATTATGGTTGTTTATCTACCGATTAAAAAAAACAATTGATTAAGTAACCACGAGTTGTTTATAAAAAGTATTAGGGGCCTTTGTTTAGCTGTCTAACGCCGCAGTGAAAAAAAAATAGCTCTTAAACAGAGTTAACTTTTAAAACTTATTTCAGTAAATCCCCTTGAGAATACAATAAGCTTAAAACCGGTCATTTTTAGCAATATTAAGTGACATGTCTAAACAAAAACATTTTAAATGTGGTGTAAGTTACATATGAACGCTTAATCTTATTCTAAAGGTGAGTGACAGAAAAGTTACAATCTCAACTCGTTGTAAATCTAAAAATAATTTGAAGTGATAACGTCTTATAAATCGATGAATGCCGGCTGCACGCACGAAAAAGCATGACTCATTGTCACGTTCCGCCTGAGCCGAGCGTGCAAGCAAGAACGCGGAACAGGCAATAAATAGAGAGGCACGATATGTTTCTTATGATGTTATCACGTAAAATTATTATCCCTAAACCGAATTTACAGACAACCATTTTTTTAGCATTAGTACGCTGCATAAAACCTCTTAACTTCACTGACTATGACTTCATTAAATTTTAGCAAACAGCCAAAGCAGAGTATCAACAAGCGGCCTAATTAATATTAGTTACATTTGCACTTTACGTTCAGTACAAAAGCAGTGAACACGTTACATCAAAACGTACATTATTTATTCAAATACGTGCAAGCGTCGCAGGGGAAGGCGGTGTTAATGGAGATAATAATTTGCATAAACACATTTGCTTGGATTTTGACACCCTCACTATGCTTGACATGTGAAATGTCTTGACGTAAACGTTACGACAAATTTCCTGCGAATTACCGGCCTATCTTGATGTTTAACGACCGCCTTGTTCTTATAATGAAAGCATTTATAAAGCCACTGGTAAAGTTAACTTGTTATTATTAAATATATTTTTTTTATCTAGTACCTACTTCTGATGGTACGTAGACGATTGCTGCTTACTGTAATCATCATCATCATCAGATCCATTTTAGTCTCCACTACAGGAGCTCTACCTTCTCTCGTCCGTCCTAGACGGAAGGAGGATTTGGCCTACACTCCCCACGCTGGCCAAACGGGTTGGGGAAGCCTGATCGATATTTGATAATGTATTTCCCTTAGTCGCCTTGTACGACATCCACGGGAAGAAACGGAGTGATCCTATTCCAGTCTACCGGAAACCATACGGCCATACTACGGCTGCTTACTGTAATACAATAGTAAAGGTAAAATCTGTGTATCTTTTTTATTACGGGTCAAGCCCAGTCATTTAATAGGCGTGCGCGGGGATATGGATCCAACGCGTAGAGGCCCCTTTGAGAAGTTTGATGTAATGTTGTACGCAGTTTGATGTAATATTGTACGCTTACCTTATTATTAAAGGCCGGATCCAGAAGGCAGCAATTTTCAGAACTGCACGTCTTGGGAGGAGATTCCTCAGTCTGTCGCACTGACCACCACCGGCGCCTAGGGTATATAGCCCTGGCTGGCGTTAACTCTTTTTATATAAATTTGTACTTGTAATATTGTATTTTATTTAAATGGATATAATGCCACTGGCTTTCCAGAGAGGAGTTGTTAGAGCTATATGCTCCAGGAGCGAAAGTGTTAAAGGGCATAACGCCACGAGTAACTTCGGAGAAAGCGCAGCACACTTCTCGACGCCCTTGAGTCACTCACAGCATTTCGGGCGCCCATTTATGATGTGTGTGCGTCTGTGCGAGGTGAGTAGAAGATAATGAAAGGGGCATTTAAAGATGTGTGTGATTTACACGTGCAGAGATGCGAATGACTTATAATGTGCTTGACGAGCTCGGTGGCGTAGCGGTCAATGACGCGGCTTCGACACCAACGCTCGTGGGTTCGATTCCCACACAGGACAAACATTTTGTTTGCATGAACATGTCTGTTTGTCTTGGTCTGGGTGTTTTCTATGTATCATAAGTATATATTTACAAAAAAAAAATGTATTTACGTATGTTTATCAGTTGTCTAGTACCCATAACACAAGCTTCACTTACTTTGGGGCTAGATTGCGCTGTGTAATTTGTCTGATAATATAAAAAAAAAAAAAAATGAGTATATATCATGTGTGCGTTGTAAGGCTTATGTAATTTATATTGATGAGATGAGCGTGATAGAGTTACAAGACGAGTAATGATCGAACTGGCAAAGCATAGAGGATTAGTGTTTAAGTAGATTATAATAGTAACTATTTTATTTTATGATATGGGCAATAATAAACAATATACTAGAATATATCAAAACAAAGTATTCGTGAACAACAGTTTTTCTGTTTAGCCGTCGGTCCCGGCTGTTGTCATTAGATGGTAGTCGTTAAGTTAAACAGTGGCTTTCAGGCGGCTTGAAAACATTGGCCTCCGCCAATCCGCAGTTGAGCAGCGTGGTGAAGTATGCCCTAAACCCTTTCAATTGAGATGAAACCCATAAACCAGCAGTGGAATCAATAAGGGTTGACGACGACAACACTCTTTGCTTACTGCTATGTTAATTCTATTTCTTACTAACTACTTACTTATGGATAAATAAATAGATAATATAATTGGATGCAATAAATGTTAATTTAAAAGTGGAAATCAAAAGTAATAATAAATAAACATTCTCGAACAACTTACACGCCGTAATCTATATAATATAATAATAAATATAATAAATATTGTCAGACAAATTACACAGCGCCATCTAGCCCCAAAGTAGGCGAAACTTGTGTTATGGGTACTAGACACCTGATAAACAATACGTAAATACATGATTTATGATACATAGAAAACACCCAGACCAAGACAAACAGACATGTTCATGCACACAAATGTTTGTCCTATGTGGGAATGGAACCCACGAGCGTTGGTGTCGAAGCTGCGTCATTGACCGCTACGCCACCGGGCTCGTCGTAGTATCTAATTCCAAACTAAGCAAAGATTGTATTATTGGTACTAGAGAACTGAGAAATATTCTTAAATATATTTTTTAATACGTTATAATAGATAGAAAACACCCGACCAAGATAAACAGTCGTGTTCATGCACACAAATGTTTGTATTGTGCGGGGATCGACCTCGCGACCTCGGAATCTCAGCTATTCGACTATCGGGCACCGGATTCGGGGCAGTTACAATTCTGGCTGTATGTCTTCCAACTATCCATTTTGATACTCAATTGTGTGTGGAAAAGTTATAGTCTCAGCAGGAAAGGCAACGCGGTAGTCTTCGTGTAGAAAGCGTCTATTAAGCCAGTAACCTCTTCGTTATGCGAACTGTATGCTGGTTTTTCACCCGTTGATTCCCACATTCCACACCCCAAAGAATTCCATATACTAGGAAGAGAATTTTTATAGAGATGACAATATGATTCCGGTGAATGGTGATCTCGAGAAGACGACACCACACCTCTTGTACTTGTCAATACAGTTAGAAAAAGAAAGTACCGATTTTAATAGAAAACCATAGAGAATAAAATTTTCATTTATTAATAAACTAAGATTCGAATTATAAATTTACACATTAAAATGAATTGAACACACATAGATACATCGACATGTAATTAATTGACACGACTATTGTAAAATGTATAGAAAGTTGAAGAACGCGTAATATGAAAATCGTTTATAGTGTTGATCCTGTATAAAACTATGTTTCAAATCAGAATTAATAATATATTCAAGTTGACAAAGTTACTTGTCTATAGAATATTCCAGTAAAATATTTGGAATTATTCACGGAATGAATGAATAAGGTGGGTGTTTGAAACTTTCAAATGGCAACTGTACTGAATTTGATTGAAGTTACACAAATGAATCTCATAAATGTTATTTAATTTAGGATCATTTCGTGAAACAAAATTTTAATATTGATAGCATGTTCGGGGTGTAAGTAACGTTAGAGGGTAGGAGAATAAAGCGCGCTTTTGTGTATGTTCTTTAGTGCATGTCGCTAAAAACAAACGCGTATTTTAGAGCAGCCCGTTTTGCGTGGTACTCCTACCTCATAGAAAGCCACAGCTAAATAACTACACCTTTGAGGATTGTTGTGTTCTTGCGCCAGTGTATGAGATCACCAAACAAGAAGAGATGATTCGTTTGTAGCGGGGGTGAATACTTCTTGTATTTCAAGTATCGAGATCTAGGCTGTAGCCACCGATTTACATCAAGTGTGCCTTATGTTGCGTGTATAGTAAAGTGGTATAAAAAAGGTATTTTGATCAATCCTGTTAAAACATTATATTCGTATTTTAAAATGGAAGTATACTTTGTGATTGTTTATGAGGCCGTGGGTATTACATCAAAAACAATTCTCTGCCAACACACAAAGATAGGCTTTAACTGCCGTTGAGCGCTCTTTTTACAATCGTCAATAATCCCAACAGCAATGCGCCCGTCCAAGGTGGCAATAAGGCTTCATGTGGGGTCGCATTTGTAATTAGTCTTTCCTGCAATCTGAATTACTGTTTCGCTCTCAGTAAATCGAGTTTCTTCGACGTCTTCTTGTCCCTCTCCTAAAATAGACTTCGAAACTGGACGTTACCGGCAAACTCGACATTTAGACCTCGATAGTTAAGTATTACTAAAAATTATTAAGTCTTTTTCAGACCTAATGAGGAAACAACGGTGAGTCTGACTTACACTTGGCTGGTTTTATTTTTAACACTAATGGATATAAAATAAATGAAACACGTGTAACCAAGTAATCCTCAGTTGCAACAAACAGCACGAAGTTTTAATTCCTTCTTTGCAAAATAAACAAATTAAAAGTACACCATAGTTATTCCGCGAGGCGACTTCATTAGAAAAGTTTGTTACTCTCAAAGCCTAAGCCCCCACCGGTATTAATAAAGTTTTGTTACGAACCGGGTCCGGGGAAAAGAAACGTGTTAATTATCTGAGTAGACCGGCCGTGGCCATCTGTCACGTGGGCGAATAGCCCAGGGAATTGCATCCGGTATATTGGATATGATTCCTATGAATTACATTTGCCTTTTTTACCTTGTACGTGTTTGTTGAAGTATATTAATTAGAAACGTTGGACGGTGTTTGTACAGTTTTAAATATAGTATATTATATTTTGTGATTATAACCTGCAGAAACATTAGCTTGTCTCTTCTCTATGTGTTGATGAACGACTATTATAATTTCTTCTCTTATTTGTTGGGCTTGTCTTGTCCCCTGCGGCCTAAGTTTGCGACTTAACTTTAAAATATTAAAAACAATTCCTTGAATGGTTGTTCTGTTCCTGGGAGTAAGTAACATGACTAGGATGAAGTTGCTGCAACGTGGGCGGTGGTGCGGGAGTGATACTCCTTATCGCTAGCGACTCTATAGTAGTCATCATTAGCTTCTCCTTTTCCAATTATTTGAGGTCTGCTCAGTATGTCTATTTCTTTCATTCACCCTTATCAGTCGTCATATCGACAGTTATCTCTTTCTTACCCGTATCGTATATCACTCAATCCAACCATCTCTTTTTTTTATCTTTCTCTCTAATTACATTCAAATTCATCGTTCTATTTGTCATATGTCTTTCATTCTTCCGCATTCGCACATCCGAAAGGCGATCCTCTCATCATTTGCGTCACAGGTGCCTACTTTCAAACTTCCTCTAATATTATCATTCGTTATTTTATCCGTTTTAGTCGCGCCACACACACATCCATCTCAGCATTCCTATGTCAGCTACATGCATTTTTCTTTCATCCTTCCTTTTCACGGCCCTACATTGCGATCCATACAAGATAACAGGTTTGATCATAGTATTATATATTTTGCTTTTAAGCTTAAGTGGTAGTCGAGAGTCACATGTAGTTCCCGAGACCATTTCATCCACCCATTTCTATCCGCTACGCTAGTATAGTATATTATAATAAATAAATGTTCCTTGACAAATTATACAGCGCCATATAGTCCCAAACTAAGCAAAGATTGTACTATGGGTACAAGATAAGTGATATATAACATATATATAATATATATACATTTTTTTGTAAATAAATACATAGAAAACACCCAGACCAAGACAAACAGACATGTTCATGCACACAAATGTTAGTCATGTGTGGGGATCGAACCCGCTACCTCGGGGTCAAAGAGCCTTTGCTAGCCATTCGAACACCGGGCTCGTGAATTATCTGTAGTTAGCTACGGTAATTCATATTTTGCAACCGACGTAGTATTAAAATCAATGTAATTTATGTTAATAAAAAAAAGATACAGACAACTCAAAGCGACGCATTAATGACAAAGTTTGTCGTGTAGAAGGCTTTATTTTATAAAGGAGCTGTAAACGACAACAACAGGCACCCCATACGCAGGTGATAAATTTCATTGTTAATGCCTCTGAGCAAAAATGAAGTAATTTGTTTCGTCGACAAGAGGAGATGAAAAACATTATTTAATGGCACCTTTATTAAGTTATAGGGTATACGCGTAGACTATGTAAGCTATGTTACGCTATATTTCATTGTTTATATTATCGTTAGTAGTATAAATAGCTGCGTATATAATATTATACAAGCAAAATATACGCACTTTTGTTCATATTTTGGAGGTTTAAGTAAGGTTGCCAATCATACTGTTAAAATGGTATTGCACTGTTGTTATCCTTCAATATTGGCTTTTATTTGTTACTAGCGACCCGCCCCGGCTTCGCACGGGTGCAATGCTGATACTAAATGTACTACAGAAGGTCTTTGCGCTTTGTCCTATCCAGTCCTTCCCCAGTTATAAGCACACGCCGCCGGCTCCGCGGCCGGTACCGCCACAGCCGTTATGTCCCTGCATTTTAAATGTGTAATATCTTCTAAACTATTCATTTAAATTACATGCTGTGAAGGGCCATATTGATCTATATTAAATGCGCAATGTATTTAAGGTACTTAATTGGATAAGGATTAATTCTGTATTGCTTAAAATCGCTTCGTAAATAAGGCATTATTTCTTGTAAAAAGCAAAGGATAAAATAACGGCTATCTCGTTGGGTTCAGCCAGCGTTTGCAATGTAAGAGCAAAAAAATGTGTTTATTTACGACATCACATTAGAAACCTCTAAATTATCAGTGTTTTTCTACTATGTTATGTATATATTATACATATAAACTTTCCAGTTGAATCACTCTATCTATTAAAAAAAACCGCATCATAATCCGTTGCGTAGTTTCAAAGATTTAAGCATACATAGGGACATAGGGACAGAGAAAGCGACTTTGTTTTATACTATGTAGTGATTATCAAGTCGCTCATCAAGCCCTGGCATTTGATGTCTCTGTCATAGAGTTTGTGACAGGCGGGGATACTTATCACTATCATAGTATAAGATAAGTAATAAATAATAATACGTACAGTATGGCGACTCCCTGCCTCTCTTCCGTATCGACCTTACCTCCCCTCTGAGACGAATCTGGAACAGTCTGTATGGTGCCGCACGCTTACATGCTCGTTCACGCTCTGCACAGACACCATTGTTTATGTAGTAGTTACGGAAGCGACATTTGTATGGAGCTGCCGAGGTGTGCCACTATACTACCGACAAAACTGCGTCCTTTAATACTGTTGAAAACAAGAACTTATTGACAGAAACAGAAAGCCCGAATGAACATTTTTTTTTTTTTTTCAATTATTATATATATAATATACCCTATTTCACTTGCACAGCTAAGACAAATCGAGGACACCTCATATTTTGAATTCTGTCAAGGTTTAAGTTATAGAGCGTTCCAAAGAAACATATATACTTACTATCAAGCTGTGGAATGAACTGCTCGTTTTCTCAGGAACAATAGACGTGCCCCAGGAGACTACAGCATAGAATTTGTACAATCCGCACATTTTTACAAATTTTAACAACAATAAAATTTATACTTCACTCGCACCTTCTTTGGGTTACTGATAGCTTAAAATTAATGTGTTGCTTGTGCAACATTCCCACTGAGCTATGGCCCCTTTGTATTGCTGCAACACTTAATACACTAATTGGAAAATATATAGGTATCTAAGAACAAATAAACTAATGTAAGGAACATGTTTTTGTTATCTAGTAGTACAATTGATGTAACAGATTGTAATACTGTGTCAATGTAAAAAACTATCATTGTTGATGCTGGTGATTGTTGGCACTTCGTAGACACCTAGCAGTGTTGGTGGTGAATAATAATAATAATTGGAAAAGATATAAGTATTTAAGAACAAATAAACTAATGTAATGAACAAGTTTTTGTTATCTAGTAGTACAATAGGATGTAAGAGATTGTAATAATGTGTCAATGTAAAACACTATCATTGTTGATGCTGGTGATTGTTGGCACTTTGTGGAGCTTTTTGATGTATTGGAATCACTTGGTTGAATGGATTATTATTATTAATTAGATTAGTTCCGCTTGATTGGATTTGTTTTTGCCCACCGGTTTGGTTTTCGCTTTTGCAGTGTTGTCGAGGTGTTGGGTGCTTGAATGGTTTCCTCGTTTCTGCAGGACATTCTGGTCGACCGGAATGTTTTGTGGGGGCGGCGGTGCCGCCTGGATTCATTGATGGTACTGTGGGGGCGGGGCCGTTTGGTGGGAATGGGTTTGCTTAGGTGGAGTGATGAAGTGATTTTATTACGTCAGAATAAAACACTATTGTGCAGATTTTTGTTAATCAATCGGTATGTACTGAAATTAAAATATTTACTAAGTCTAAAATAGTAGTAAGTATAAACAGAATATAATTACCTCAGTAAAAATAAAATATATAAAATGTGCAAGTGTGTGAGTGTGTGCGCATGCATACGCGTGTGTGTGCGGGCGTGTGTGTACGTTTACATGTATAATATATACATATATAACGTGCGTGCTATATATTCGGGTGTGTGTCAAAGTCAAAATTCTTTATTCTGTGGGCCCTCGCGGGCACTTAGACACGTCTTTTACAATTAGGTATATTTTTTATCTACCAGCATTTCGGAATGACCATTGACGAGAAGAAATGCCGAAAGAAACTCTGTCAATATAGGTCTTTTTTTTTTTAAATAGCCATACAATATTATCATAATACAATAAAAAGAATGTCAATGTACAATAAAAAAATGGTATGTCAACCAAAATAAGAGAGAAAATAAAAAATAAAAAAATGAGTAAAATAAAATAGTAAAAAAAATTAAAATATAAAAAATCATAGTATAGAGTGTATATACATATTGTATAAAGTCTAAATATGTATATCCACAATACTACTTGTAAAGATAAGACGCCTGTGCTTCACGTCCTGTGCCGAGAATTTGCCATACATTTTTATCATTAAGGTAATCGTCGGTCCTGTAGTAAGCCTTTTTACATAAGGTGGTCTTAATAAACTGATTGAATTTAGTGTCGGGTAAAATCAGGACCGATTCCGGCAACTTATTGTAGTAGCGGATGCAATTTACGACAAACGAATTATTGACCTTCCCCAGTCTATGTTTTGGAATAACCAATTTGTTTTTGTTCCGCAAGTTGACATTAGTTATATCACATACTTTTGTAAAATTCGAAATATTTTTACGGACGTACATAATATTTACATAAATATATTAAGAAGCGACAGTGAGGATGTTTATCTCCTTAAATAACTCACGGAGTGAATCCCTAGAACCCAAATTGTAAATTGATCTAATGGCTCTCTTTTGTAATACAAAAATTTTATCAATGTCAGCTGCTTTACCCCAAAGCAATATGCCATATGACATAATGCTATGGAAATAACTAAAATAAACGAGCCTAGCAGTTGTCTCGTCCGCTACGTGCCGCCGTCGTGTGCGTGCATACATATTCATCATCATTATCTCAGCCATTGAAAGTCCACTGCTGGACATAGGCCTCCCCTCTAGATCTCCAAGAATTAGAATTAGAATTAGAATTACTTTATTTGTCAGAATACGGGTACAAACAATTATTTTGATGATTAGTTTTCAAGTCAAGATCCAGGCGTATTCGGCCTTGTTACGGCGTACAAATGTTACATGAATTTATTTAATTATCAAAAACACAATTAAATTAAATTACAAATCAAATTACAATACATGTCGTTATCATTCATTACTAATAAGACCGGTTGGAAGCGGCTTGCATCCAGCGCGATCCTACGGTCTTAATGAGGTCGTCTATCCACCTTGTGGGTGGACGTCCTACGCGGCGCTTGCCGGTACGTGGTCTCCACTCGAGAACCTTTCGACCCCATCGGTCATCCGTCCTCCGTGCTATGTGCCCTGCCCACTGCCACTTCACGTTGCTAATCCGCTGGGCTATGTCGGTAACCTTGGTTCTTCTACGGATCTCTTCATTTCTGATTCGATCTCGCAGAGAGACTCCGAGCATAGCCCTCTCCATAGCTCGTTGGGCTACTTTGAGCTTGTTCATAAGGCCCATAGTAAGGGACCACGTTTCAGTGCCGTAAGTCATCATTGGTAACACACACTGGTCGAAGACTTTCGACTTGAGGCACTGCGGTATGTCGGACGAGAAGACATCACGCATACATATTGGTTTATAATAAATAATATGTAGGTTATCATTACTGTTTATTATCTTTAGGGCTAGGTGCGATCGGCGGCGGAGGGGAGTGGATGAATGTAACTCCACTCCCCTCCACTGTCGACGACAGCACTATAATATAAGTATAATGTAATAGTGATATAACGAAGTGATATTAAAAGTGTACAATACCGTAACTTTTGTTAAGGAGAAGCGGATCCTCCTGGCACAGGCACATTTTTGCCTAAAGGAGGACCCAGCCACGTGTGTTAAATTGTATACATTTTGGTTTGACAATAAATATTTTTGATTTTGTTTTTTTTTTTGTAAACTATCTATCTATGTATGTTTTATTTATAATATGCTATAGATAATAATTATACGTCAGTGCTAAATACAGGAATACCCCAAGATAAATTAGATTTTGGTCATTATGCACTGACTCAATTTCACGTAATCACATAACTATCGGGTAGTGCAAATGTGAATTGAATTTCAAAGAAATTTTTGTAAAATTAACGTACACCTTTTATTGACGTTGTATCTAATATTACCTGATGGTCTAATTAAACATATTAACCGCATGCGATGTACAAGGGTCTATTGTTTGGTACTCAATGAATAATCGATCCGAACCCCAGTTAGGGTGGCTGTACACAGCCGAAATTAATCATGGAAGCCAAAATCTGGATTTCAGAACATGAATTCCGACATTTGTGACTTCGGTCCATTAAATAATATGGAAAGACGTATGTCCTGATCTCAGATCCGTAAATAACGCGCGTCTGCATATTTTTATCAAATCGATCTGAAAAAATCGGAATGCGTGTGGAAATTAGACGATTTCTATTTTCCGTACGTTCTAAATTAGAGTTAAGAATTATATGACAATTTAATTTTTTGACGTGATAACGCCTTATAAATCGATGAACGCCGGCTGCACGCACGAAAAAGCATGACTCATTGTCACATTCCGCCTGAGCCGAACGTGCAAGCGAGATCGCGGAACAAGCGATAGAGAGGCACGATCGGCCTAAGTGTTTGGCTTGTGACGCATCTATCTCTATCCATTCCACTCCATCGGCCGATTTTTTTATGACGTTATCACGTAAAATGTTCATCCGTAAATCGACTTTACAGACAACCATTTTTTTTATTGAAGCGTGGAGACCATATTAAGCTATCTATTTAATAAGGGGATAATTTGTAGTAAGTACTAAATATTAAATTAAATATAAGTAGGTCTATTTTTATGCAAGACACTTCTAGAACTATTCAAACATATCTAAATCTTATATAAAAATTTCGTGTCACGTTGTTTGTCTGCGATGGAATCCTAAACTACTGAACCGATTTTAATAAAATTTTGCACAGTGTATGCATGTATGCCGTTTGATCCAACTAGAGAGATAGGATATTTTTTAACTCATTGGAAAAAATAACGTAAAAATATTTAAAGGCGATACGAAGTTCGCCGGGCTAGCTAGTTAATTTATAAATAACTACGTTTCTTCTAAACATAATGATTTTAGCTTCAAAGATCTAAAACAATTTTATAGCTTTGCATTTAGGTGTGTGACAGGCAGAACTCCAAGACAGGAGGAAATTAGATGATCGCTGATTGTGTTACGGCAAACGCATCACAGGAATTGATTTACACAGCTTAGCGAGTTCACAGGCCATTGCCAAAACAAAATGATGTAATTTTGATACTTTAAAGCCGAATTTACATTACGAAATTAGTACATAAAATTGGCTACACGACACTTGTTTCATCAACAATTACCTACACGTGTAAACGTCAAGTTTTACAATGCATGCATTAGTTTTATGACACTGAAACAGTTTCGTGCTATGCGTATTTTTATTTTTGGTAAAACTAATGTCATTCTACTATTTTCACTGTGTAAACGCGATTTGAAACTAATGTCGCGAAAGCCCGGCACGGAGTTGACGTACGTGTTTTTGGCCTGATGCAGGTTATTTACGCCTTAAAAACAATGACAATCTCAAAAATCTTTTTTAGTGTATTACAATCAAAAATGACAAAATTCATGATCAGCAATAGGTATTTCAGGCCCAATCACCAGAAAGGCTTCTTGCCTGGAATTTCTGGATGCCTGGAACACAATACATTACTAGCAGAAAGTCTGAAAGATGCCAGAACACATGAGAGGCAAATATCAGTCTGCTGGATAGACCTAGAAAACGCATTTGATTCGGTGCAGCATGAACTTATGATATTTGCACTAAAATGGTATAACTATCCCGATTTAATTGTTAACATAATTAACTCTTATTACTCGCATTTAAAATTCGTCATAGCAGTAAACAAGGAATACACAAAGCCACTACAATACAGTGTGGGACTATTCCAAGGGTGCTGCTTATCACCGATAGTATTTAACATAGTTATTAATATTTTAATAGACAAATTGACATCATATGAAAGGAAATGGGGCTACCGTTTTAAAATCAACAACAAGTACACTGAGTCAATCTTAGCCTTTGCTGACGACCTTGCAATACTTACACGTAATCCCAAACAGTGTCAGGAGTTGTTAAATGAAGTCGATGAGTTCTGTACATGGACGGAGGGATTGAGGGCGAAACCAAGTAAATGTTATTGTTTATGTCTGGGTAGACGAAATACCAAATACACTTCTTACGACCCGGAACTCTCCATAAGCGGCCAAAAAGTTGCTACGATTGCAGAAACAGTGCCTTTCAAATTTCTTGGTAGAAAGATAGATTACAAAGGACGCACACCATCATTGGGGGAAGTTGTTGAAAATTTCATTAACGACCTCAATAAGGTAGACCAACAGCCTATCAGTAATATTAAAAAAGCATGGATATACGACAACTATCTCACATCACGTCTCACTTGGCCTTTCCTAGTATATGACTTCGGTAAAACCCTCTTGGCAAAGTTAGATGCTAATGTCATAAAGATATTAAAGTCATGGTTCGGACTGGCACATCCGGCTGATCCCTCGACTCTATTTAGGGATCACAATAGTTTTGGGCTGAAATTAAAGAAACCTTCTGAACTCTATAAACACCTGAGAGTTACAAAAACGCATGTTTTGCAAAAGTCGCAAGACGAATTATTAAATCTCTCCCAAAAGACAAAAATTCCACAGACCTAGAATCTAGACTTCAATTCCACAAACAATTTATGGTAGGTGCACAGGCAAATAGAGCTGGGTTGGGCGCGAGAAAGAAAAGGGAAGACCGAGATATAGTAAAAACCTTTCTACAACAAGACGAAAATGACAGTTACAAAGTGCACGCTATGAATTTAGAAATGCAAAGTGAGTGGTTAACCATAGGCGAGTTTTGCATCCCGTTAGCTCTGAAGTGGCGCACCTTGCTGTATGACTGGTCTCCTGCCTTATTAAAATTCTATCTTAATGCCTTTCAAATGACCCTCCCTGACCAGAGTAACTTAGTTAGGTGGGGAAAAGCCTCTGAAAAATGTTGCTATACCTGTGGAGAGGCGATATGTACAGCAAGGCACCTATTGGTGGGATGCAAGGTGCTCCTTGATAGGGGTCATTACTCACATCGCCATGACAGAGTACTTCAAATCATACGTGAAGCCATAAGCCTTTCAATAGCTAGAGCCCAAAAAGGATTAACGACAAACAAAAGACAAATTAACTTTATAAAAGGAGGCTCAACTTCAAACTCCAAGAACAAGCCTTACTCAATCCTCAGTGCAGCACCTGACTGGACTATTTTAATGGACACGTATGAAAAGCACTATAAAATCCCAGAAGATGTGGTTGTTTCGACATCCAGACCGGACATTTTCCTTTTCTCCAGAGCTACAAAACGTATAGTACTTGTAGAGCTTACCGTACCGTGGGAAACTAACATACCCAAAGACCACGCGATAAAACAAAACAAATATTATGACCTCCTAAACGAATTAACAAAAAGCGGCTATGTAGTTAATCTATACGCTGTAGAAGTAGGAGCGAGAGGTATACCAGCAAAATCTCTCTATAACCTGCTGAAAGACCTTGGCTTGTCCAGAAGTGCAGTAAGTTCTATACTAGAACGAGTATCTAAAGCTGCATTAGCAGGTTCATACCAGATTTGGCAGGGCAGGGAGAGAAACACAAGTAGTGAAGGTGAGTGTTGATGTACGTCGGAAAGGGGCCCCTTAAACCTACACCCGTGTCACAAGTCTCGGGATCTGCTTGGGTTTCTCTCTCTGCCACACGATGGACCCGGCACCCGCACGGTAAATCCATGGAAGCTAAGAAGTTCGTCTCATATAATATAAAATATGTTACATTAATATATAACATAAAAATAGTGAGTTCATTGAATTCAAACATCTCTACGACAACATTTTGCACTACAAAATGAGGCGGAGATGCTGACGGAGGCATAACCCTAGCGATACTATTGATTTTACGATACTCTTAATTTAACGGAATTAGAATCGCATATTGTTTCTGCAATTAGTTTCATGAAATTAATATCATCATGCATGCTACTAATTTCGTAATGTAAATTCGGCTTAATAGTACTCGGTTTCTTTGTTTCAAATGTTATGAGTTATTATTCAAAATTACAAATTATTGTACAATACTAAAATTCTTAAAACATAATGTGTACAATATTAAAATACAATACTCAAAAGCAACTTATTTATAGTAGCATCCCTTAGTACAGAGCCATAATATGTACACACTATACATTATTTTTTATTAGCCGATTTTCTTGCAAGGCAAGAGGGAATGCTGTAATTTAGTCACAGCTGAGTCACCTGAGCCAGCGCAGTTCTCCGCAGCCGGTGCACTGATGACGGTAATCAAAGAAAACACGCTAATTAACTTGGTGCCCAAAATATTTCTTGCCGGGGCGACGCTCACCTCCCCTTGCTCCTCAATTTAACTTTCACAATTTAAGGCTCTGATACCTGATCTATGATTGAATATTGTTATGAATTACATTTTACCGCGACTTCATTCGTGTGGTTAGGATAAGTTGTCATAAATTTTGATTTGAAACTGGTTTTTATAAACACAACTGAATTTTCTAAATCACTCTAGCCGTTTTTTTATGCTGATAGATAGCAGTTACAGTATCCAATGAACTGTACGATGTTTAGAAGCAACGAACAAATATAGGTACATTGTATTGAAAACTATTTCATAGAAAGAAATGTAGGTATGTTAATATAAAGAAAAAAATACTATCATATTCATATATATTCCACTTACTTCATCGTTTGTCGAAAGTTACTAATGTTTTTGTGATTAGTTTTATATAATTAATAGGATTTCAACTTTTCTGGAGTTCTAGTTCTTATTTAAAATACTAGTCTCGTCGATACGTCCGAGTCGTATTGTTTTTAGGGTTCCGTACCACAAAAGGAAAAACGGAACCCTTATAAGATCACTTTGTTGTCCGTCTGTCTGTCTGTCTGTCTGTCTGTCTGTCAAGAATTTCTATGTCGAGAATGCGTGGAGGTATCAAGCTGAAATTTGAACTGTATACTCAGGTCTACGGTCCCATGAAGTTGTAAAAAAATCAAACTGCTAAGTTTACGTAGAAAAAAGTTACGGCCGTTTATTCAGCAAAAAACGCATATTTCGACACACTCAAGGGAATCAAAACCTATAGGGTACTTCCCGTTGACCTAGAACTATGAAATTTGGCAAGTAACATCGTTATAGACTACAAGTACAGGAATAAATCTCAAAACTATACATTTGTAAATAGATCTTAAAAAATAGGGGGTCTATATTTTTTATAGGGTGTCGAAATTTCAAATTGAAACTACTAGTTCAAATGGGGCATCATATGAAAGGGCTTGATGTACACATTGCAAAATATATTTTATTTATTTTTTTCGACGCATTATTTCTTATTTATAATGAAAAATATCAAATTTAATAATGATACTACGTACCTACGGAACCCTCGGTGGGCGAGTCCGACTCGCACTTGTCCGGTTTTTTTAATACCTCATGTATAATTAATTATTTATAAACATCATTCGGCTGCAAAGTGAAATAGTCTCGAGTATTATGGCGACATAGTCAATTATAACAAAATTACTTTTATAATACGAATTCGTTGCATATTCATTCGTCTCCATTCGTCTCCATATGCAACGAATATTCGCTACCCTTTATAACGTAGGCTGTCATTCGTCTCTTATTTTGAAGGTACCATTTGGCTGCGAGCAAAAAAGAAAGTTGACAATTGTAAAGTTATTTGGTTTTCATAATATTTTACCGAAACTTTTAAAGTCTATATTCTACCATTCGCTCGTACATTCGTAAATGCAGGCTACCTCCCACTCGACGGAAGGTGTTTGCTCTCAAATCAGTCGTTTAAATAAAGCTGTTTCTTTTTTCTGTCTCTGAAAATTCAATTCTCCCCGCTCTTGAAAATACGTTCAGTGACGTTTACTTTGCTCATTGTAAGGATTTTAAAGCAGATATGGGTTGTGAACGGAATTTTAAAAGTAGTACAATGAAATATATATTTTTAGTGTCCGCGTCAAAATGGTGAAAAGGATCACACCACTAAATAGTCCCGGCTTACCTATGTTGTATCCGTTCGATCGAAATTGGCTACATTGTGAAATTTAGAATTCTGAAGAACTCAAACTGACTTGAACCACCTCTTTATACAACTCCAACTTTCATCATCATCATTATCAGCCTAAATTGCCTACTGCTAGAATATAGGTCTTTCGCAATGGTCAGATCCTCTGCTTAACGCATGCAGCCGCTTCTAGCCGCTTTTTTGAGGGTATTGGTCAATCTAAAGAGGGGGCGCCTAACTTAATAGGCGTTAATCTTACATTGTTGACACTGTTGATTGTTGACCCTTGGAGGAACCTTGTCGAAATTTTATTATTAATGAAATCACTTGTGCTATTTCACGTAATTAAATTTGTTCTTATTCGACCTGTTTCGACTTTATGGTATATTATCATGAACACTGAAGGTGCTTCCACTCCTTTCCACACTGATGTTATTTAACAATTTGTAAAATGTAATTAAGAAGTAAATATAACAACACAATGCAATCTTAACTTTAAAAACATTTTATTTCGTTGTTATTTCTGTTTCCAAATTCAATGTTACATGGAGCACCTTTACGTGATGAGATGATCTTCGATCTTCGTGCTTGTAATATAAATTCTACGTTGTCGGAATGTTTTGTGGAAACATAAAGATGTTCTGTCTCTTGATATTCGTAAGGGCGAAACCGGGCGGTAAATGTAAATTTAATTACGTGGAATAGTACAAGATCCTTTATCGAAATTAAACAAAATATCGACGACGAGCCACCAAGTGCCAAAAAAATTAAAGAATCTATAATATAAAAATGAATCGCTGAATATGTTGCTAAGCGTAAATCTCGAGAATAGCTAAACCGATTTCGCTAATTCTTTTTTTAGTATATTCCTTGAAGTACGAGGATGGTTCATACTTAGAGAAAATTAAAAAAAAAATGTCTGCAAAAGTCTAAAAACAACAATTCATATACTCCCATACAAACGATTCGTAATACTTAAAAGTAAATTTGAACTTTAATACCATACTATAAAGCCCAAGTGTTAGTGGAGAGGTTCCGGGAAGGCAAAACAATTGAGAGACGTTAGTATCGTAGGCGGTACGAAGTTCGCCGGGTCAGCTAGTTTTAAATATAATAATCCTTGACGAAATGCAAGATTCTGTAAAACATACAACTAAAATATATAAATGTCATTATAAATTACCCGTGTCCTGTTCATTCTGTTTTTTTTTTCATACATACGTCTCACCAATCTATGGGGGGGAAAAAACTGGTGTCTACATGAAATATGTAAATTTTACCCTACAAGTATTTAAATCGCCTCATTTTTTTAAAGAGTCAACTGTACTTACTACAGGTAGTTTACATAAAAATATTATTTATGTGCGCATGTGTAAAAAAAGTAATTAAGATTCTGAAGAAAACAAAGTCGTTTTCGTGGAATTTTCATGAAAGTAATCGTGTTGATCCGTTGTAATCCAAGAAAGATGGCTCGAGATTATTAAGGTTCATTTGCAAACTCTCGGATACAGGATTAACTTGTATCTGCCACTTAATACCTGCTGACGCTGTCGCAGTGCTGGTAAGATTATCGGTGTGTTTGGCTACATTAATTTTATTGTCATAACAAGAATAAATAAAATAAGTATTTTTGAAACAAGCTTAAAAGCTTGTTTCAAAAATACTTATTTTATTTATTCTTCGGCATATATGTCAATAACTAAACTTTTTAGTTCTTTTTTATTAACAAATAATTTATTATTTGTTAATAAAAAAGTTTATTATTGACATATATGCCGAATTAGCTTGGACTCTAAGTACTTATAAAACAAAACATTGCTTGTGTAAACCCGAAATATAGGCTAATTTTTGTGTGATGTGTGTGTGATGATGTGAAGCGGATACCGTAGCCATGTTAACGCTCGCAACATAACATACATTGCACATGTAACTTATCTTATTTTTATAACAGGTTTGTATTTTTTGTGTACAATAAAGATTTTACAACAACAACAACAACATATCACTCGTGCGCCGCCACCCCGCTGCCAACGCAGCATCTCCTTCTTTTCTGGTGACCGCACTCACTCGTAGGCACACAATAATACTCAAGGGAGTTGTTATTTGACTGCGGTATGCTGTGAGGTGGAGGTACATTTCCCAGTCGGGTAGCTTACAATTACGCTCGCTACCTCTCTTTTCGCCAGAGCTTCGTTTGTCACTCAGCAGGGTGCACCGCGTGCAGGTGAAGTTAGCTTTGGTTCAAAGATGTTGATGAACCACTTAACTCCAAAAATTTGTTAAGGAATTACTGAAAAACCAGCGTTGGCTAGTGTCGGCAGCCTGTTAGAGACTGGTCAATATACAGCTAAGTCAATGCCTTTTTGCTACACAAATTTCTCTGCATCTAATTAATTGATATTCTTTATTGTTATGGTATATACGTATGGCATTTTTTTTTTCATTCATTCACTCTTATTGTGTTTCGCTCATCAAGTCATTTAGTTTGATAGCTATATCATATGAGTTTATATTGTGAATCATCATTTTGTGGCGGCTACCATACTGGATTAAAAATGGCGGCATTTAGGCAATCATGAAATATCACGAAAGACCAACGAGAGTGCCAATTTTCAGATCAATTGGACACTTACTTATTTATATATAAATAGATATAAATATTTTTATATATATAATATAAATATTTTGTAATGAATTAATTAAATATTAATAATTTAATAAGTTTGGTATTATAAAACAAAATGCGGAATTTCATCTGCAACGATGGACTGATATTCCTTGTCTAGTAGTGTAATACTTAATACGTACCTAGATGGTGGCATATTGCGATTTTATGTTCCTGGTAGCTCAGTAGGAAAGAGCACTCGAACGGTAACCGAGTGGTCGTGGGTTCAAATCAGAACAAGGCGGAGGAGGTGATTTTTCCATTAAAAACATATTTACGTAGGTATGTTGTTTTACAAGTTATATATTACGTAAATATTCAGGTCATATCGAAATACAATTTGCTAAGCTAATAATATTCGAAAATGTTTTTTTAAACACTTGCGGGTTTGTTAATCGCCGATATAAAATTAAAAATCCGCTCGGAGCAAGAACATCAGTTGTCTAAAACGCTTACAAAAATTTATACAAACAAAATGTTGTCGGGCCCTGTATGTGATTGCTACATGACGCCAAAAGAGCTTTATATCAAAGTGTGTGGACCAAACAATTTTTAAAACTCGCCTTTCGCCCCTTTTACGTGTCCACGAGAAAAGTCACCCTTTCAACGATGTTTCTTTCTAAATGGCTTTAACATTAGCAACGGTTTTATAACTATATTTTATCTGTCTACACTCATGTCGTCATCAAAATTGAAATATTAAAAAGACGCACTTTATTCACAGACTTTTAATAATTTTAATTAACATTTTTGAACCAAAGCAAATTTCACCTGCACGCGGTGCTCCCTGCTGACTGACAAACGAAGCTCTGGCGAAAAGAGAGGCAGGGAGCGTAATTATAAGTTACCCGACTGGGGAATGTACCACCACCTCACAGAATACCGCGGTTAAATAACAATTCCCTTGAGGATTGTTGTGTTACCACCAGAAAGGGAGGAGATGCTGAGTTGGCAGCGGGGGTGGTGGCGTGCGAGCGATATTTTATGTTGCCAGCGTTAATATGGCTACGGCAACTGCTTCACATCAAGCGGGCCGTATGGTATGCTTGTCTGCCAAAAGACGTAGTATAAAAAAAAAACAGACAAATAATAATCATGATGATACATTTCCTACAGCTGTATCGTTTATAAATTAATTGGTTGTTGCTGTTACACTGTTGTATTCAGGGGTAGCAAATAAATTCATAAAAAAATTCATATTATAAAAAAGTTAAGTATAAGCAACCGAACGCAAATACGAGGGTTTAACAGATTTGATAAAATAATTATTTAGACGTATATCAGTGATATGTAAGTGCAAATATTTGGCGCCATATTTTTTCTTTTCTGTATTTGTTCCTCTACAGTACTATTACTTATACTGTGCCTCTACTAAAGATAAATGAAGTTAGAGATATTTTTTTTTTTTTTTTTTTTTTTATACTACATCGGGTGGCAGACAAGCATACGGCCCGCCTGATGTGAAGCGGTTACCGTAGCCATATTAACGCTCACAACATAAAATATTGCTCGCGCGCCACCACCCCTGCTGCCAACGCAGCATCTCCGTCCTTTCTGGTGACCTCACTCACTCGCAGGAACACAACAACCCTCAAGAGAATTGTTATTTGGCTGCGGTATTCTGTGAGGTGGAGGTACATTCCCCAGTCGGGTAGCTTACAATTTCGCTCCCTACCTCTCTTTTCGCCAGAGCTTCGTTTGTCAGTCAGCAGGGTGCACCGCGTGCAGGTGAAGTTGGCTTTGGTTTAAAGATGTTGATAAACCACTTACACCCCTAAATAGATATGAACAGTTCTATATGTAGATACGAGTATACAAGAGATTAGAATACTCGTGGATTAGGAAGCTGTGGAATTGACTCTAAACATTATGACAGTCAGCAATATGACAATTAAATCATTAAAATTTAAAAGCTGAAATAGACAGCTAGTCAGTACAATAGACCGATTGCCGTGCACGAAGCCGCCGTGGTGGATGGACACCGTTACGAATAGGTATCATATATGAGTTATTTCATTACGTAACTAACACATTCATTCCAATAATATAGGCACGTACTGTGTAGAATCGCCTGCAGCTTGGTCATCATTGTCAGTGATGAGATGAGTGAAATCTTCGAAATTTACAAGCAGCCTACATTATTGTTCACAGGCGCTGTATGTACTAAAGTGAACGTTGAGAGATCATCTCGTTATGTTATAATAAAATATAACTAGGTAGGTTTTAATTACGAGCTTTCAATCGTCACGCACATTATGTATTTAACTTGATAATATAAAAGTAAAACTAGTTTTCAAATAATCTGTTTCCTTACCAACAAAAGTAAATACTATCAATCGCGGAACTAATTTTGTCTTGCTAATCGTGATAAAGCAACAAAATAGCAATTTGCTCGCCCATAAAAATAATTGAGTTCAAACTGCGTTCAAGCAATAAAAAGCGTGAAAGCAGGCCCAATAACCTTTAGCGTGGGAAATCGTGGGAAAGGAGGCACCTGGAGCGTAGTGAGGAATAGAGCAGTGCTATTAGGTGCCCACACCACATGGGCCAATGTAACGACCCGCACCATTTCAGATGCTCCATTAGCAGAATTCTTTTTTGGGTACACCGATTTCCTCCATCTCACTTGATATTGAATGGATGTTATGATATTGTTGAAATGTAGATATATTTTCAGTGTGTACAACACTGAAAATATATGAACAAGGAATGTAACACGCAGCACATTTTATTTATCCTAAACTTAATACCTAAAATGTTTCATATTGGCATATGAAACATTTTAGGTATTAAGTTTAGGATAAATAAACACAAGCTAAATAATTATTTGGCTATCTAAGTCTATCTAATCAAATATAAGTTATATTAATAATCCATATTATCGTGTCGTGATTAGAACAGATTATTAACCACATGATGAATACCATACCTGACCATAATAACCTTTGAACTTTGGTGTTGCATGATTAAAATTATAATAACCACGGTAAAAATACCTTACATGCATGATCGCATTAATTAATAATTATGTAACTTTATTATCATTTTAATACCTGACTATATCGTGAAATGGTGACACTTCATGAAATATTTGACAATATCATTTTGTATATCTTTTCCTAATCAATGAATGGTAATAGATAGATTGGTATATGCCATGGAACGAACTGTCACTATATAATATAGCTAACTATATCATATCTGCAGAATAATTTTTGAATATGTTGTACATAGGAGTCTAACCGCGAACCGCGAACCGCGAAGGAGGCCTGCGCAACTGGTCAATTAGGACGTCGTAAATCACTTTCATGATATGGTCAGGCATTTCATGAAGTGATCAATTCTATTTTATATGAGTATATTAAAGAACTAGCTGACAATTGACTGGCAACTTAATTTGCGTTACATAAGAGAAATATTTTTTCTCCGTTTTACAACATTTCCCAATGACGCTCTGCTTCTTTTGTCGTAGCATGATGTTATATACCTTCCTCGATAAATGAGCTATCCAACACTAAAAGAATATTTCAATACTAATTCAGTAGTTCCAGGAGTTAGCGCACGCGTTAGAGTTAAATCAAACAAACTACTTTAAAATATTGGTATAGATTATGAGTAAGAGCTTAGAACCAAACTCCAACTCATCTACACGGCCCTTTGCTTTTTTTATAGGGTACTAGCGGCCCGGTACGTGCTTCGCTACGTATAAAGTGAAATACTAAAAAAAATTAATTGGAACATCAAATTTATTATTCAAACAAAAAAATATTTTATTAATTGCTAGCTATTTTAAAACTTAATCCAAAACTTTTGGATAAACAATATTTTTTGTTTTTCCATTTTGAGCATGAATAAACAAACGGCTCTGTACCGACTCTGGAACAGGCAACATAAAGTCGAAGCACGTCCAAAATTAAATGACCGCATGAATGACATGCTTGTATGTCAACCCTGAAAAAAGTTTCAATTTGACAGCAAAATCCCCATTAACAAAATGATCTGCCATTTATTAAATTCATTTGCTACAAAACATGTGATAAATGAAGAACCGCCCTACCGATTTTGTGCAAACTTCACATAAACCATCTAATAAATAGTCCGAACAATGCCTAAACTTTTGGTTTGGATAGGTGTGCCCGTTCTTGGGTTATAAAATTACAACGAAAATTGGCATTGATTTTTATATATATAGATAGATAGATATAGGCCGCATAGGGTTATCACTCTATGCAGTATAAAATACATTTGTCATCTTTTAGATATAGTACCTGTATTATTTCTTTTAAATAAAAAAAGGTCCCAACTGGCTATTTCATCAATTTGCAAAAATATAAAACTGAGACACAGTGGTCCCACTAGAAAATGAAGACTAGTGTTAAGGGCATCTTTACAACACGCTTGGGAGCGGACTAACCGTGAGTTATGACGGCATTTTCTCCACCCTTATGAGGAAATACGACAGTTTCGGCTCGCTGAAGGTGGAGGGTCGACTCTATGATTGCCGAAAGTTAAGCTAGAAACCTCTGTAAAACTTACATGTCCGTAAACGGTGAGAGCACTCAAGCTAAATGCATGGTTAATTTCATACAACATACTTTTTGTGCTAATAACATTCATACAGTGACGCTATAAATAAAATAAATTAGAAATGAATTTAAAAATATTTTTCAAGAGAGGTAGGAAGCGTAATTGTAAGCTATCCGACGGGGGAATGTACATCCACCTCACCGAATACCGCAGCCAAATAAGAATTCCCTTGAGGGTTGTTGTGTTTCTGCGAGTGAGTGAGGTCAGCAGAAAGAAAGGAGATGCTGCGCTGGCAGCGGGGGTAGCGGCGCGTAAGCGATATTTTATGTTGCGAGCGATATTTTATGTTATATGGACCGGTTAATATGGCGAAATATTAGGAATTGAGATATTCACATGCAAAAATATAATTATATTTTTTTCTCTCAAAATATCTTTTGATTTTATTTTATGCATGTTCGGTAACATTCTTTAATTAACTATTTATTATTTAAATAGATGCTCAGTTATGGTACAATTAAAATCGCTTGTATCATACGCATATAATATAGCTTGCCAGTTACCAGCGTGAGCGTGCTATTTCTTTTTTACTACGTCGATTCAGTAAATTGCCTTACACAGCCATTCCCAAATTATAGGCAGTGTCATTTTTTACGAGGATTGTTTACATAATTTTGTATAATTATAATAAATAATTCGGGTTTGCTGTTTTCGGCTATATAGTGTGTGTGTCAGAAAATTTGTCCAGATTTGTAGACATACATTTGTTAACTAAAACTGGCAATGTAATCTGTCTTTATCGATGTTGGATCGTAAAAACTCTCTACATTTTCTCTAAATAAGTCATGTAAATAAATAATAGGTAATATAGATAAACGCAATAAAGTAGAGCTGCGTAGAGAATATTATTAGTAGAGTTAGTCGATTAGGTAGAGCACAATACACGTCGGTACCGATTTCCTTACATTTTATTATTTTTTATAGTATAGCATAGCCTCTTAAAAAAACAAATCTGTAAATGGAGTTAAGATTATGATCCATATATCGTCTCTCAATACAGTGAAGACACTTACCATAAGAAAATGGTAACTTTCAAACACGTATCTTTTGATATCTTTACTACTCGCAGTACTACTCGCGGAAGTCCGATTGCTGTAATGTAAGATTAATTGTCAAAACAAACCCGCGGTATTTCCGTAGTTAATAAGAAACGCACGGCGCCTTCGGGGAATTCAAAGGAACGGGCATTCGAGGCCGATTAGAAGAAGTCGTTCCGGGAACAAGCGACGAATTCTGAGAAAAGGAAAAACGTTGGAAGTCCGTTGAAATGGAAGCTATAAATGCAAGCCAATGGCGAAAGTGACGCTGAGTGACCGTGCGATGAAAACTACCAATACAAATAAGGTCCACGTGGACTGATTGTCAGTCAGACGAATGACAACTCAGATCCTAGCTAATTGTTACCGTCGAAATGTTATGACCGCACAACGAACGGACCAATAGAAATTGGGCAAAAAGGGGCGTGACATGACGCCACGCGGAACAACGGTGGGAGCGCGAGCGCGCTCGGAGAGACAGTCCCGGTGGGGAACTGAAGACGGACACACGCGACCACAAGTTGGCCGGACGAGCCGCCATTATATCCGCGAGTGAAGTTCATCCCGGGCGGCGAGGGAGTTAGCAGAAAGGTCTGCAGCGGTCTGCGTGTGAGGGAACACGCGTGAAGTCTGCGGCGGGCGGCTACCACGAGCATCCCCCGGTCAGCAGGCAGGGTCTGCGGCTAGCGACCAGCACGACACCGGCGACTCGGGTGTCAGGCGGCGTGTCTCGAGGACTCGAGTTCTGCACGTCATTGGCAGTCAGTGAACTGCGGTCCCAACGTGGATGAGAACGGTATGTTCGGTAAAGACTATTAAGTGCGCGTATGGTTCCCGGAATCCCCAAACCGAGTGTTGATATCATGTCGGGATATTATTGTATACTTCAATAGATTATACCTACTTCGATTTATATTTGACTTTCCGTTGTATTCCATAAATGAACCTACCCCTGTAGATAAGGTTTAGTACAGAGGGAACCGCTGCTCCCATCAGAGAGGATTCCTACTGGCAGGAGTAAGGAACCAGGATCGGTTACCCGGCTGCGAGTGAGTCGGTTTCCCAAGGTAATACTATTACTTATACCCTGTACTAAGTGGTGATGGTGGTAACACAGTATACCATTACATTGGCGTCCAACGGCTATTTATGTTCAATATACAACGTTAAGTTTAGTATAAATCGCGAACTACGTAATAGGTACATATAGTTCTTATAAAAATAAAAGTTGGGTAACGGGTTCGCCAGTAAACGCGAAGGTTACGCAATACTACGGTATGTTTGTTGGCATACGCAGAGCGTATGTACTTGCAGCGCATATTGCACATAGTCCAGGAGCCTGCAGTTTAATTATTTTTTAGTTTTAAGTTTTTTATTTTGTTTTTCGCTGTGTTTTGTTAATATAGCTTAGTATTGTCATGGAAAATTCGTGGCGACACTCAACGGCGATGGCAGGGCAAGAGTTATCACGTACGGAAGAACTAATTACGTGGGACGAGGTATCGACATCGTCATCACAGGTGAGTCACACTCACTCTCACAATTACACTGGGTTAAAACATGGTTTGGAAAATTGGAATGTAAAGTTCAACGGATCAACGGATGTAAGGGAATTCATCAGTAGGGTGGAAGAATTACAGGTGGCCCGGGGTTTATCAGAGCAGTTAATGTTAGTGAATTTCCATGATCTTCTATCAGAACCCGCACTTACTTGGTACAGAGTAAACAAGCATAAATGCATATCATGGTACCAGCTTAAGGAACTATTAAAGGAATACTACGAGCCCTTAGACTATTGTTATCAGATAATGACACAAATCCGAGAGTATAAACAATCACCACAACAAACATTGCTGGAATTCGTAACTTACGTACAGTTCCTGGCAAATAAAATAGCTCACCGTATTTCCGAAAGTGAACTGTTGGAAATAATTAAGCACAACATGAATATACGTTATCAGCCAGCATTCATTTATGGTGGGGTGTACTCAATTAACGATTTACTCCGTGTAGGAAAGATGATTGACAGCTTTAACAGGGGCTCAAACCCAATTGTAAATAGCCGCTCAAAAACTTTTGTATATAGTAATACTTCTGCTGCTCAACAACTTTCACCACCATTTAGGCCAAGTATATCGGCTAAGCCTCCCCCGAAACAAACGAACCCGAGCACGTATTTTAAATGCCACCAGCAGGGTCATTGGAAAAAACAATGTCCTATGTTAAGTAAACCCCTCTACAAAACTGTTTCAGCGAACCCCGCAAAGAAAGCCGGTCAGGATGCTACACAGCGGTATCACGAAAGGAACCCGGCCGCACCAAAGGCATTGCAGTGGACGCAGCCAGCTGCACCAGCTCAAGGCAGTGGCAGCGCACTGGCGCTGAGCAGCGACGGAGCACCTCAGCGAAGCACGCTTTCAGCCGCTGAGCACCAGCACAACACCGGGCATCAGTCAAAAAACTAGCTTCGGCACCGGCCACCCGAGACTCCACCGATTGGAAAAATTGGTTGGTATTTGTAAATAAATTCTTTTCTAACAATAAGGTGTCACCGGTGCATATACCCACAGTAGGAAATAAAAGGCCACTGATTAACTTCATAATAGATAATAAACAGTATACAGCTCTATTAGACAGCGGTGCTGATATTAATATAATAGGCAATAACAAACATTTAGAATTTGTAAAGCAAGGCTATAAAATTATTTCCTCCCCCATTAAACAGGCAATGTCGGCAAACGGTTCTCCAAGTACAGTAATCGGTCGATTACAGTTGAAAATTAGGGTTGACAATAATAATTTCGAGTTAAATTTCGAAATTGTCCCTGATTTAACAAACAGTTTCATTTTGGGTATAGACTTTTGGGAACAAGCAGGCTTATTGGATAAAATCCAAGGTGTATGGTTACAACCGGTAACCAAGGGAAACCCAATAGGTACAATTGGTATAATAGAAGGCTCTGTCAAAGATGTAAATACAAATGTAAATAATAGCTTTAAGTCTGTAAATAATGTAAATATCGCAGAAAGCAAAACTGTAAATAAAATAGGAGAGAACCCTTCTAATAGGCGGAATAGTCCGCAGGTTGCTAATAAATTAGCAGGTGAGCAAGGTAGCTCAGTTAAAGTTTCAATTGCAACTAATAGGCGGAATAGTCCGCAGGTCGCTATTGATTTAGCAAGTGAGCAAGGTAGCTCGGATAAAGTATTACTGCCCAACAACACAAATGAGTTAGAAAATCAACCTAATTCGTATAACATGACTTCTACGGATAGGGTCCCGTTGACCCCAAGGCAACAAAGACAGTTAAATAATGTAATAGAGAAATTTACCAACATTTCATTTGAAAAGTGTGGTTTGGGAAGAACAAATATGGTTAATTATAAAATTGAAACCACAGGTGAACCAATAAAACAGCGATTTTACAGAGTTAGCCCAGCAAAACAGGCTCTTATCAACGAGGAGCTTGACAAGATGATAGCCATGGGAGTGCTGGAGGAATCCATCAGCCCATGGGCATCACCAGTAGTTTTGGTCCCTAAACCAAACGGTAAGTACAGATTGTGTATGGACAGCAGGAAGCTCAACGCAGTCACAAAGAAAAATAGCTATCCATTGCCTAGGATAGACGACATCTTGGACGGCCTCAAGGAAGCAAAGTATATATCATCGATAGACCTTAGTCAAGCTTTTCTACAACTACCCTTAACGGAGGACTCCAAGGAGAAAACAGCAATTATCACACAAGGCAGAGGCTTGCTTCAGTTCAAAACTATTCCGTTCGGATTAACAAACGCTCCACAACAACTGCAAAGGCTAGTAGATACGTTATTTGGTCCGGAGTTCGGTGGCAAGGTATTTGCATATTTGGATGACTTAGTTATTATAGGAAAAACTTTTGAGGAACATTTGACTTTACTTAATAAAGTAATGCATAAGTTAAAGAAAGCAAATCTAACTGTAAATTTAAAAAAATGCGTATTTTGCAAAAAAGAACTACGGTACCTCGGCTATGTTGTAAATGAACATGGGCTATCCACAGACCCATCTAAAATAGAATCCATTCAGAACTTTCCTTCCCCAAAGAACGTAAAAGAAGTTAGGAGTTTCTTAGGTTTAGCCTCGTATTACAGACGTTTTATTAAAAACTTTTCAGGAATGGCAAGACCACTGTCACAGTTGACAAGTACCAAGGTGAAGTTCTCCTGGTCGGCACCGGCAGAGGAGGCCTTCAACCAGCTGAAAGAGGCGTTGACGACAGCACCGGTACTGCACGTGCCAGACTACAACAAGATCTTCTACCTGCACTGCGACGCGAGCTCTTACGGAATCGGTTGCGCGTTGGTGCAGAAAGACGAAAATGGGTGTGATCATCCAGTAGCCTATTTCTCTCGTACACTTTCAAAATCCGAAATTGCCTATAGTACTACTGAAAGGGAACTATTATGCGTAATCGAGTCAGTAAAACACTTCAGACATTATATAGAGGGTACTCACTTTGTTATAGTAACAGACCATGAAAGCTTAAAATGGTTGTATAAATTAGAAAACCCATCAGGAAGGTTGGCACGTTGGTCAACAAGGCTCTCACAATTTGATTTCGAAATTGTACACAAGAAAGGGAAACTTCATGTTGTGCCTGACGCACTGTCACGTGTCAAAATTGAAATTGTAAATATTAGTAATAATAATGTACATAGTAGCCTAAGTAGTCAAAGTCAGGACACGTGGTACAACAAAATTATAGAAGGCATTCACAGAACACCAGAAAAGTTTCCAAATTACAGGTTAAAAGACAACATTTTGTATAGATATTGTAAGATCAAGTTTAATTTAGATAAACCATTGCAGTGGAAACAGGTTATACCTGCAGAAGATAGGTTAGAGCTCATTAAAGTTACTCATGAGGATCCTAAATCCGCACACTTAGGGTCATACAAAATGTATAAACGGTTACAATTATTTTACTATTGGCCAGAAATGTTGAAAGATATTAAAGAAGTAATTAGTAAATGCGACGTTTGTAAAGCTCATAAAGTAAATAATTCTCCACCGGCAGGGAAAATGACACACCAGAAAAAGGTGAATGCTCCCATGCAAGTTATTTCAGTGGACATTGTAGGACCACTCCCTAAGAGTTACTCTGGTCATACTTACTTAGTAACAGCAGTCGATATTTTCTCAAAATTTGTATGGTTTCACCCACTTAAGCAGGCTACTTCAGCCACAGTTATTAAATTCCTAGAGGAAACAATATTCCTACGTTATGGAGTGCCAAATTGTATAATTACTGATAACGGTTCACAGTTTGTATCAAGAGAATTCAACGCACTCATTGAAAAATATAATATTCCTAAAGTATTCCGTAACTGTGTTTATTTTCCACAGAACAACACTGTCGAAAGATACAATAGAACAATAGAAACTGCAATAGCATCATATTGTGGTGAAAACCACAGGAATTGGACTAAAAATTTGATAAAAATACAATGTGCTTTGAATTCTCATGTCAGTGCAGCCCATGGGTTATCACCATATTTCGTTATGCATGGTAGGGAATTGTTATTAGATGGTAGATTGCATAACTTACAGAATCCTAACTCAGTCAACGACATAGAAGTGGAAAATGTCAGCGAATATAGTACAAACTTAAAAGAATTAGAGTTAGTATTTAATAGTGTACAAAAGCATTTGCTCGCAGCTTACCAGCAAAATGCTACAAGGTATAACCTAAGGAGACATACGGTTCACTATAATGTTGGTGATATTGTATGGCGTAGAGCTCACTACCAGTCAAAGGCGGCAGAATTTTTTAGTAATAAATTGGCTCCTCGTTTCATCAAATCGATAGTACTAGAGGTTAAGTCGAAAAATTCCTATGTGTTAGGGAATTTAGATAAAACACCAGTAGGATTGTATCATGTAAATGATATTTTTAAAAATTAACTATGTATAACTTTTAAAAGGATGGTTTTGCATGTTTGGGTAACATAAAAGGCTATACTCGGATTAAGTTAAGCCTATCGCACAATAAAGCCTATCCATCAAACGTTATACATATGTACACTTGACAGGTTTCACGAGTTGTTTCTCCAAAAAGTCTGGTACCAGCAAAATTTTTTTCTCTCGCTTGAATGTTTGAATGTGTGATGTATGAGATAAGGCCACAAAAGAATGATGAATGAATGGTTAAAATTTTGTTTAATAGCTTCAATCGACTCGGTGGGGAAAGAACACGTTAAACATGCAAGTTAACAATGTTAAATTGTTACCTCTTAATAACCAACAAGCATTGGAGCTAAGTACAAAGTAAATAGAAAACTGCGTACGCACATGGGTCCACATGTAGTTTATGTTAAAGAGAGTATTTCACATATCAAAACGAACAATTGCACTCGTCCGTTTTGCAGTAAACTTTAAGTAAAGTAAACAAAATATATTAAGATTGTACATATAAGCAATAGTTAGAGTCATAAGGAAATTCAGTTAGTCTGAGTAATCTTTTGAGTAATAAGGACGAAACACTATACTAGTGTCTCAGTGTAAATATTAGAAGTATAAGTATAAGTATATGTTTCAAGTAAATAGAATTAAAGAATAACACAGTCTGTAGTAAAGAAACGACCTCAGACTAGGTGAATTAGAGCGTGTGCAAGAGATGCACCCGTGAGTATATCCTGGTATATAGGGATAAGTGATAACAAATGTTAGGTTTAAGTTATTAGTTTCGAGCAGTCGAAGCAGGAAGGGCAAGCTTTTAAAGAAAGCCCGGAAACGTAAAGTTATACCGAACTTTTGTCTTAGTAAAGTGTTCGGGATTGCTTAATTAAAAAAAAAAAGCAGACTACTGTTAAGGTAGAGGGTACGGGGGAGCAAAATGTTTTGCTAATATTGTTTTTTTTTGTTCCAGTTAATTCGGAAGGTCGGTTATCATTGAAAATTAACAAGTAATGCTGTTCTGTGACATACGTCACAGAAGGGCATCACTATTTCCTAGACCTTGGGTTAGGGTCGCCCCTATCCGTTAAAAGATAGTGGCCACCCGACACCATAAAGATAACAGAGCACCCATTGTAAATTTTTTTGGTTAACAGCTTAAAGTCGGGCCACGAAACATTGGACTCCGCATCTTCAATTCCACCAACCTTTCTTCTTAAACTTTTAAATACTTGTCACTTCTTTCTTTCCACAAGTGTGTAAATAACAGTTAAACACTATCTTTGTATATTTGTAAATATGTAATAATAAAAAGAAGTAAACAAGTATGTTGAGACACATACAGTATTGTCATCAGACTAACATTTGTAAGCTTATAGGTCTAAGCCTGGTTTTGTAGGCAGATAGGGTAACATTTGTTTTTTCCGGAGAATAGGAGAATGGTGACACTGCTGTAAGATTAGTAATTAACTAATAAATAAAGTAATAAGGAACAGTCTTCCTTGTAAGGATTGTGCTGAGGTTATAATTTTATTTTATCTCTCAAGGGCGCAAGTTGTAATGGTAAACTTAGGTTAAGGTTACTGTATTTTTTTTCTCTTGAATTAAGGAGTATGCGCCTGGTGGTATCACATCACCGAGTTGTTATGGTTGATTGCCATTTGTAATTTGTTTTGTTTTGTCTATTCTGTAATACTTGGGCATTTCGCATAAAAAAAAAAGAAAACAGCGTAGAATGTACCTTTTGTTTTGGTTTTTATGTTAAACTTAGTTCATATGGTAGGGTACATTCCCTTGTAGTAAAGCCAAGTTACTAGGTTATATTATAATGCTTAAGATAATATTAAGCGACATATATAATGTTATGACATATGGAAGTTGTAATAGTATATGGCATGGTTAACAAGTAACGTTGTAATGGGAACAGAGTGATCTATTTTGTAATGTAGAGCCACGTCTGGACACATAGAATTAAGGCTCCTCAAGCCATTGAGAGGCATTGTAACACTTGTAAAGTTTAATTTAATTTTCTTTTCGTTGACTCTTAGAGTCACGGCCCACATAGGGGCAGCCTGAGATTGTCAGATGGACCTTCAGTCTTTTTTTTCTTTTTTTGTTTTTAACAAAGGAGATAATGTAATGTAAGATTAATTGTCAAAACAAACCCGCGGTATTTCCGTAGTTAATAAGAAACGCACGGCGCCTTCGGGGAATTCAAAGGAACGGGCATTCGAGGCCGATTAGAAGAAGTCGTTCCGGGAACAAGCGACGAATTCTGAGAAAAGGAAAAACGTTGGAAGTCCGTTGAAATGGAAGCTATAAATGCAAGCCAATGGCGAAAGTGACGCTGAGTGACCGTGCGATGAAAACTACCAATACAAATAAGGTCCACGTGGACTGATTGTCAGTCAGACGAATGACAACTCAGATCCTAGCTAATTGTTACCGTCGAAATGTTATGACCGCACAACGAACGGACCAATAGAAATTGGGCAAAAAGGGGCGTGACATGACGCCACGCGGAACAACGGTGGGAGCGCGAGCGCGCTCGGAGAGACAGTCCCGGTGGGGAACTGAAGACGGACACACGCGACCACAAGTTGGCCGGACGAGCCGCCATTATATCCGCGAGTGAAGTTCATCCCGGGCGGCGAGGGAGTTAGCAGAAAGGTCTGCAGCGGTCTGCGTGTGAGGGAACACGCGTGAAGTCTGCGGCGGGCGGCTACCACGAGCATCCCCCGGTCAGCAGGCAGGGTCTGCGGCTAGCGACCAGCACGACACCGGCGACTCGGGTGTCAGGCGGCGTGTCTCGAGGACTCGAGTTCTGCACGTCATTGGCAGTCAGTGAACTGCGGTCCCAACGTGGATGAGAACGGTATGTTCGGTAAAGACTATTAAGTGCGCGTATGGTTCCCGGAATCCCCAAACCGAGTGTTGATATCATGTCGGGATATTATTGTATACTTCAATAGATTATACCTACTTCGATTTATATTTGACTTTCCGTTGTATTCCATAAATGAACCTACCCCTGTAGATAAGGTTTAGTACAGAGGGAACCGCTGCTCCCATCAGAGAGGATTCCTACTGGCAGGAGTAAGGAACCAGGATCGGTTACCCGGCTGCGAGTGAGTCGGTTTCCCAAGGTAATACTATTACTTATACCCTGTACTAAGTGGTGATGGTGGTAACACAGTATACCATTACATTGCATCATGTTGTTTATGTCATGTCGAGTGGTGAGAGACAGTGGTGAGAGAGTAACTCCTCCCTAATACCCTCACTCAGTCGCAGATATACTATAAATTTCCAGAGAATATGTTTTTTAAAGGTTTAAAAGGATATACTTAGCCAATCCAGTAGCCATTTTTTTATACTACATCGGATGGCAAACAAGCATACGGGGCAAACAAGCCTGATGTGAAGTAGTTACTGTAGCCATATAAATGTTTGCAACATGAAGTGTCGCTTACAACATAACTGCTGAAAACGCAGCAACTCATTCAACTCAACACTAAACAATTGTTATTTGACTGCGTTATTTTGTGAGGTGGAGGGACTTTTTCATTCGGGCACCTTACAAATACGCTGCGCCCTAACTCTCATGTAGTTAGGCTAGTTGTCAGAGCCACTTTCGCTAGTCGGCTGGGTGCACCTCGTGCAGGTGAGGTTGGCTTTGGTCCTAAAGATCGCGGTGAGCCACTACTAACACCCCTTCCACTTCTAATGGAACCTACTTCTTGTTCTTCTTTTGCCAGAGTTTTGTTTGGTAATGTGTGTGTACCGTTAATAGGTGTGGTTGGCTTGGAACAAATATAACGGTAAAATACTTAGTTACCAAAATAAAAATGATATATAATATTTATGACATATAGATACAAATGAAATGAAATTCTTTATTCTGCCATTGGGCCCTTGTGGGCGCTTAGACACGTCTTACATTTTTATTTATCTATACAGCTTAGGTTAAACACATGCATACAATCTGCTTGATGGTAATCAGCCTATGGACGTGATACCAAAGGTATCTTCTTGCGTTGCCGACCCTGTAAAAACATCTTGTGTGTATGGCAGCTTTAGCATCGGTAACTGCACTTAGGCACGCTTGTTTGGCGCCTGGCGTCGTATAAAAAAAATAACATCGCCGAAGTGTAACATGAAAATTCGTATTCAAAACTAACATGGAAAGTGTAATTTACGCCACATGTCGGCGAGAGATCAATGAACGTCTAACTACAACAAAAACTATAACGGTCGCTCAAGTTGATAGCCGCCAGCAGAGAGCAGCAATTACGAACAACACGGGTGCAATATCGAGAACTGGCATTGTAGGCTAGTGATCTAATATTCATCGTCAGACGTGCCTGTCTACATGGCAAAGCATAATACGTAATTAGATACAGCAAATGCTCAGGGTCTCGCCGCCCAACAACATGCATAATGCACGAGTCTAAATTGAATGTGCAGTTAGTTGCGTGGATTAAACCTCGACATACGCGTCACGTACCTAACTGCTGTACTTTAGAGAACTGATTTTTGGTGTATAAACGATTTCATTTTGAACAAGACAAGTCACTTTTAACAGTATAACTACATTATACATGGGTTCATTTCGTTTATGGAAACCTCAACTTTCCTCAGTGCCTGATCTGTGACTAATTATTCCTCGCGGTAGCTACTTACGCGTTCGCCAAAGGCATGTATTGATAAAACTAGTATGAGATATTTTAAATCCATGGCCAGACGAGTTGGGGAGGCCTTATCGATGTTTTATAATGTATTTCCCTTAGTCGCCTTGTACGACATCCACGGGAAGTGTCGGAGTGATTCTATCTAGTCTGCCGGAAACCACACGGCAAAATATAGTTATAAAGCAAAACTTATTAATTTTATAAGTTAATAAATTACTTCGTAAACTAAACTGCTGCGCCAATTAAGTTACTTTAAAAGAAATAATAAACACAAAATGAAAAGATGTAACAAAATGAAAGACAGCTCCGCCGAATTTTGAAGCCTAACACTTAGTATTATTTAAATGAACATCCAAAGCAGTATATAAACTTTTGTAATACATTAAAAAACCTATCTAAACTTAATATATACAACTAAAAATATATACAGTATACCATAAAAAGAAAGAAAAGCTATACTGCGTCAAAAATCTCTTCCGTGCCCACAAGGCTAACATCATTATCACACTGTATGGCAATGCTTATTTTTCATAAGCTTATTAAAAAATATATATGCACATTCAGTATCGACAAAATTATTACGAAAAGTTCCGTAAAAGTTTTGTCCATTTGATACTGCTTAAACATAAAATGAAGTACATTAGGCTCGTCTAAACGAAGGAAATTCAATAACATGTAAATTTTCCTTTCCCTGTGTCTGAGCGGGAACTTTTAAAAGGAAGACTGAGCAATTGATGAAGCTTGCACAATGTGATGTTGTTTTTTCTTTAATGTTAATAGCTATCTCTACTTTTTGATTAGGGTTTTTTGGAAATTCTCACGAGATACAGGAATATGCGCATACGAAGTTGCTAATTAATGGTAATGTATCTTATCTTATCTTATAATAAGATAAGATACATTATATAAGGGCCCAAGGCCTTGTAGAAGCCTCGGTGACGTCGTGTCGTGACGTGATGTCGACTCTTGTGCTCTTCCTCATCTTTAATTTACTCTATCCATCCTGTCTAAAGAAAAATCAAAGCGAAAGAATGCACTTTCGTACACTGCTCAGCGGGAAGTCCTTCAGGCTAGGATCAGCAGCTATCCCTCTCCTAAGAAACATTCGTTTTCCATCCAGAGATATACTTTCGGTGAACAAAAATAAAAATATGAAGAAAATATTTTTTTTAATACATTTCGCAAATCCTCTCGCTTCAATTGATATAGGACAAGGTTTGTACACATGACAATGGGATGGAAATGGAAAGATTAAGACAAAGCAAACCATGGGCTCGTAATTACATATTGATTGTGTCAATAAAATTTTTATAATTCTCCGATAGACAGTCAGATTAGTTACCATTATGAGATCAGTAGAATATAGAAATCAGTCTTAAATAGCCTCTATGTTTACCAATAGATCCCGTTGACAGCTTTTGGGCACAACAACAGGCCTAAGAACAGATATTTATAACGTTCTCTAAGTTATTACTTATCTATTGAACAAGTTTAATGTCAATAACAAGCAATTTGGCGACCGTCTTATTGCTCGATTATCTCAACTATCTACGTCTAGCGATCAGTACTTGTTAATTAGTTTGCGACTGTTCAGACAACCAGACGACTAATCTGCCTCTATTTGATGCAGAATGAACAGTTTGATATGGAATAATATCGTTTAGTACCCATAGTACAAGCTTCCTTAGTTTGGGACAAGATGGTGTTCTGTAATTCGATCACGATTATTTATTGATGAAGAATGATTATAAGGCCAATTCTCGTAATTATTTTACATCGCTGATCGAAAGTTGACCGAATTGAGAATGAATTTTGAATTGACTGATTACCTGGGGAGCAATTCTCGAAATTAAAATGTAGTCAACATTCAGTTCCGATCCAGTCTTAATCTTACAATTGTCAAATTTGGAATTCCCGTATCACAATACAAAATTTCAAAGTTTAATTAAAGTGGCATTATATCGAAATATGACCGAAAATTAAACAAACTTAAAATGGTTTTTTGTTAGTGTTAAGAATAGATAATAATTGATTAATGAAATTCAGTTAAACTTTAAATCAATTTACGATTCAATCTCGATTCAGCCAATTTTCAGCCTACGATAGTAAAATCATTACAATTATGGCCTTCTAGTTTCATTCACTAGAAAATGTCAATCGCTAATGCGAGCAGAGTAATTTTGATCATATTTCAACATAACCATGTTACAATTAAACGCCGAAGTTTCACATTGTCATATGAGAATACCGAATGAGATATGTGTGAGATCGAGATTTGATCGAAACTGTATTTTGATTATATTTTAAACAATATTTAAGTAATATGCCGTGTGGTTTCCGGCAGACTAGAATAGAACCACTCCGTTTCTTCCCGTGGATGTCGTACAAAGCGACTAAGGGAAATACGCATTATCAAACATCGATGAAGCCTCCCCAACCCGTTTAGCCAGCGTGGGGAGTGTAGGTCAAATCCTCCTTCCGTCTAGGACGGACGAGAGAGGGTCGTGCTCCTGTAGTGGAGACTAAAATGGACCTGATGATGATGATGATGATAAGTAATATATTTAAAATTGCCCCTTTATTTTAAAATGAATATAGCACATTAGCACCTATTAGTACAAACTTGCTTAGTTTACTAGATGATGCTTTAGTTACATTACTACTTACTTATCTATCTTAGGTTAGTTCACGTTATCTTTTTATTGCTATTATCATGGAGTATATAAAATATTGTTAAAAGAAAAATATATGTGAGGAGATAACATAAGCTTACCTTATAAAAATTACAAGGTTTGCCGTTTAGAATGGACGACTGGGATTATTGTGCAAGTCCACGCCCGAGATTACACCTCGAGCCACGTTTAACTGTGAGTTATGACCGCCTTACTCCTGTTCAATCTTGTTGGCTTCTATGAGAAAATACTGCTGCCGGTACGCTACGAGGGTGCTAACATGGCTGACTGTAAGCACGATGATCCTGCATGATTTAGGCTCAGAATTGATAACAATATATATAAAATATATTGTTATATAAATATATATAAAATATATTGTTATATAAATATATATAAAATATATTGTTATGTATATATTGTTCTCAATCCTGTACATTGTTCTATTGTGGCCGTAATTTTCTGTTGTGTAAGTAGCGACACCACGGACCCGAGTCTCCAGAGAGTCAGTCAGGGCCTTTGTCTCCGACGTGTCTTCATCGGTCGGAGTGTAAACACAAGAAGGCCCGCAGGACTCACAGCACTGGCTTGCCTTTATTGGCCGTCCAGAGATGAACCGCTAGAGCTATATGCTCCAAGGGTGGAACTGTTAAAGGGCATCACGCCGCGAGTAACTTCGGAGAAAGCTCAGCACACCTCTCGACATCCCTGAGTCACTCACACCGGTGTTGCCCTCGGCCGTTTTCCTGGCATTTCAGGGGCCCATCTAGTGAGTGGCAAGCCGCCGCCTGCCGCAAATAACTAGCAATAAAAGAAGTTATGGTAGGCGTCCGTCCCTCTTCTGTAATACCCCGGTATTAAGTTCACCCAGATCGCATCTCCATAGCCCATTTATTTTCCACCACACTTTGTAATAATTTCAACGCCTGCCGAGACCGGCTCATGGGTATATCGTTCCATTGATATATCCTGGAGCGGGTCACGGCGGGCGTACAACATTACATCAAACTTCTCAAAGGGCCTATACGTGTTGGATCTATATCCCCGCGCACGCCTATCAATTGACCGGGCTTGACCCGTGAATTAAGAGAGATTATTTTTTCATTCGAGTACCGCTATGTTACAACACTTACAACAGTGATCACTTTTTGAGTTATAAATTATAATTAAGTTTTTTTTTTTTTTTTTTTTTATAAAACTAAAGTGGCAAACAAGCATACGGCCCGCCTGATGGAAAGCAGTTACCGTAGCCTATGAACGCCTGTAACACCAGGGGCATCACACGCGCGTTGCCGACCCTGTAAAAACCTCTTCACGCCCTTTTTGAAGAACCCCATGCTGTAGTCTCCTGAGAAAACCTCGACAGGCAGTTCATTCCACAGTTTGACAGTACGCGGGAGAAAACTTCTCTGGAACCGCACAGTACGCGACCACTTAGGCTATAATGTGTGACGGTGAATTCCCTGTCGATGGCGAGCGGTGCGACTGTAGAAAGAGGCCGTGGGCATCATGTCAAACAACTCCTCTGAACACACCCCATTATACAATCGGTAGAACACACAAAGAGACGCGAAATCTCTTCTCAGACTTAAAGGTTCTAAACCGTCTGTCAGTTTGGAATCATCAACAATCCTCACAGCACGCCTTTGAATCGAGTCACAAGGTGCAAGCTGGTATCTAGGCGCTCCCGCCCATAAATGGCAACAGTACTCCATATGCGGCCGTACTTGCGCTTTATAAAGCAGAAGTCGTTGCCGCGGGTTGAAGTACTGCTTCGCCGTGTTGAGCACACCTAGTTTCTTCGACGCCAGCTTGACCTTCTCCTCCAGGTGACATCGAAACTGGACGTCGCTGGAGATTTCAATTCCGAGAATCCCAATATTTTTGGCGATGGTAAGGGGTGTGTTCTGGAATTGGGGAGCCACAGCAAAAGGGGTTTTCTTAGCGGTGAACGCGCAAACTTGTGTCTTGGTGGGATTGAACTGAACTAGGTTCTTTCGCCCCCAATCGGAGAAGTTGAATTATACTTAATTTGACAAAAACCACCTTAGGTATTTTAATACCAGAAGGACAATTCTCGTAATTACTTTACGTCACAGAATGAAAGCTGACCAAATCAAGACTGAATTATGAATTGCCTGGAAGTTGTTGACTGGATTTTATTTCTGATTGCGACATGAATATAATTCTTAGTTTGTTTAATTTTCAGTAGTATTTCGATATACTTATTCACACTTTTTATAGAAATTTGAATTCATGTTGTAATACGATACGAAATGTGATATTCTAAGAGATCGGGACTGGATCGAAACTGAATTTTTACTAAGTTTAATTACGAGGCTCACGAGGAATTCGTACTTATTTAGTGATTTTTGCTATGCTGTTTTAACAGGCGACTTTCAATTACTTTAAATGACAATAACTTTCACTTCACTGTGATCTGATTTCAATGAAACAAAGCCTTAGTGTTGCTCCAAGTTGAGCCAAAATCACTTGTGAACAATAGAAAAAAAAATATGTTTGGAGATCAACATGTGTATACAGACAGTCGGATAACTATTAAAAAAATCTGTTAATCTTTTCTTATCACCCACATATTTTTATTTGTTAAATTTATTAAATGTAACAGATCGATGTTTTATAATGTATTTCCCTTGGTCGCCTTGTACGGCATCCACGGGAAGAAACGGAGTGATTCTATTCTAGTCTGCCAGAAACCACACGGCGAATTGCAAATAAATCTTTGTATTTATTGATTTTTATGCACTTATTTATTTTTTACGAATCACTGGAACCCTACGTCTTCAGTTGATAAGTGAATATCGCATACAAGATTCCGAACTCTTTCCTTCGCGGATCTGACTCGCACTTGTCCGGTTTTTTTTCTCAATTTAGCTGTCTGTCAATGACCGGTCACATGACGATCCTTCGAGTGTTTGATTATTTTATCAAAAAATAATTTAAAACTATGTTGCTTGTCGTAGAGCCATTTACATTTTGGCATTGTAAAAATGAATATGTAACAACGTTTGTCTGGCAGTATAATTAAATTTCTTCATTTGGGGACAGATAAAACTACGTTGCATTTCCGACATGATCTCATACATATTTGAAAAACAGTTTTACTTTAGTTGTCTTTGTGGCATAGGGTTGTTAGTGCTAATGAAAACAGTATTTAATTATATTGTTTGTATATTGTATTTCTTTTTTTTTTCAATATAGGAGCCAATTCGTAGTACCGCTGCATTATAATGCAATATACAATAATACCTATATAAGACAATTCAGCTAAAGTTGGATTGTATTCCAATTATTTTTCTGTAATGTTAGTTTTGTCTTGTAGAGAAACCTAGAAATAGGGAATCCGCAAACTTGCTGATGCGTCTTCACGTGATAATATGAAAAAAGTGCGGTTTTAAATACAACCACTTGGCAACAAAGGTCGCGGGTTCGTCCCCGCATGAACATAACTATATGTGTGTATCAACATGTAATACATACAGAACATATTTAAGTATGATAATCCTTTATCTCGTACTCATAGCATCCTTGCTTAATTTGGGACTAGATGTCGCTGTGTAATTCATATTATTTTAATCAGTATAAAAAGCAATCTTATGGAGTATAAATATCTTGCGCATTATGGTATTGAGTTTGGAAATTGCTGTAACTGTAACAACATGTTTTGAATTTATTTTCCGATTCAAAGTTCATTCAGAATTAAGTTGTGAGCAAGAGAGCAGCCGCCCTGCAGCCAAATGGAATTGCTTTGAGGCTGCGCCACGTAGACTTAGGAAGTTCATCTTAGGAATATCCGATTACGAAATTGGTTAAATTCATTCTTGGTTATTTTTTGTAATATTGCTAACAGCTGGTGAACTGATATCATAGGAAACGTCTTAGTGAAATTAATAAGTTAATGTTTAAATACTAAGCGTTTCTTGTTCTAAGAATTGTTTTAATTAAACTTATGTAAATAAATACTAGCTTTCACGCGGGAGCGTGAATATCGGTTATCGCGCCACACTTTTGGCCACCCCTCGGGATCAGTAATTTTTTTCTTGTTAGAAAGTTTTATTTATTCTTTACTTCTAATATGGCGTATGCAGAATTTCATAACAATCGTTTCATTTTTACAATTCAATTTTTACTTTAATATTAAACAATGGCTAGCAAATTATAATTAAATTTATTATTTAATTATAATTTGCTAGCCATTGTTTTCTTTATTTTGTTTTCTTAAATAACGTGACACTACCTTACCTGTACGTGATGCAACCTACCGACTAGCGAAAGAAACTCTGGCAAAAGAGAGTTAGGTAGATACTTCAACTTATTTCCAAGTTGAAGCATCTACCTCATAGAATAACGCAGCCAAATAAAATTCCCTTGAGGGTCATTGTGTTTCTGTAAGCAGAAGGTCTTTAGGAAGAAGGGAATTGCTGCATCAGCAGGGAGATTTGCAACGCGCAAGCGATATTTGATATTGCGAGCGTTTATGTGACTACGGTCATCGCTTCAAATCAGATGGGCCGTATATCAGTTAGCCACCCGACGATGTTTAAAAAATGTCGATACAAGCACAGCTGAAGAAATGCTGCTTCTTCGTTTTCTTTCTTTTTGCGACTAAGCTCGCTTGAAATTGAAGTATCATGACTAGACTAGAAAACAAATAATGAGAAAGACATTTGATTTCCCTGCACACCTCGTTAGCGCAGTTTAATGCGGCGCCTGAAGCGATGCTCGTTTTATTATGCTAACGGGCGGCGAAGTAATATTTTGAGTACGTCACCGGTGGTGACACGATGCATATTTAACAAAGGCGTCGCGTCGTGAGATTCGAGCAAAATTGTTGCACCATTAAGCGTTACTCCAGATGAAAGTGCTTCTACGGCCGACGCCCGCTCTAAGATATTTTAAATCCTTTTTAATTTCCGTAGCGATTATTAAAAGCTGTGTAATCTCTATAATACATTATCTAGGCGTATAGTTTTGTAGGACAAAGTAAAACTATCTTAAGATTTTCATCCATATTCATAATTCTGCTGGCGTATGGCACTTACTATGCCTACACCCCTACAGTTAATGCTTTCCTGTGCACCAAACTTACGGTTATCTCACAAGATTGCGAGTCTCTCGGGCAGTAAACCAACAGCAAACGTACACAATGAAATAAGTTGGTTTAGAGCGTAATCACGCTGCTCTGCCTCAGCTGACGCTGCTCTGAGGACGTCTGTGTTTTCAAGTTGCCCAAAGGTCAGTGATTTGACTAACGGCTGTCATCAGCCTGGATATACAATTTAACATGCCCTCCGAAGCACACCAGATAAATAAACCCACAGATTACATACTTAGAACATGAATCAACTTTTCGCTCGTAGCTTGTTTTAATTGCTGATATTTATGCACTTACGATTATAAGCAGTTAGTGCGCGTAACTACTTACTCTTTCACAGTTATAAGTATTGTATTTTACAATTTTTGTACCAAATATCATCAATTATGTTATGTGTCAACGCATTAACCCCCCACCACCCTTTCCAGTCGTGCGGCGCGCGCATTGGCGCGCAGTGTCCGGCGCGAGAGACAAAGGGTGGTCGTGTCTGGACATTCGCCCTCAAGAAGGTCTCCTTTTGAGATCGAAACTAATCGGCTTTCCCGACAAAAAGACATGAGTGACCCGTTTAATTTATCTAATTAATTTATCAATTATGTTATAGAAAAACAAAATTTAAGTAGTTTATGTCATTTTATACAACGCGGCACGCCCTGTATTATACAAGTTGTGTTGTTGAGTCCGCTTCCCTTTATACGTCTGTTACTAAATACATCCATAGACAGGGTACGGTTGATATCGCTTAACTTAGGTGTTCGTTTAAACTGACAGGAGCAGCGGGGCGCCACCAACCGCCTTTTATGTATCAACAAATGAAAAACGAATTGTGAATAATCTTACAAATAACTCTTAAATCTTCCACAAAAACCTGAGAGACTGTTTGTGAAAACTTTCACCCCTCATTTCTTTGAAAGTGAAGCCATCATTGAGAAAAAATCACCCCGCGATGTATTCGACGCCGCCGGATGCGTTTGACAGTCGGGACGCATCTCGACCTGAACGATTTACATATTACGTGACACTTTTGCAAAGTCCGCCATTGACTGTCGCCTGATAGACTGAGACATCGAACACGATATTGTTTTTCGAATGTAAGCTACCATTCCGAAAGCCCTTCAAGGGTGAACTGTTTTTTTATTACTCCTACTGAAAATTCTATGAGCGCTCGTGAACTTCGCCCTTCGTATTTTTTGACTATGAATTTATTGGAATAAAAGGCCTCTGCCGTTTGGAATAAGTTGGCGTGAGACATGAACATTATTTATTAAATTATGTTAAGACACGTTGCTCTAGACGCTAGCGGTGAGATTAAATTATTTAACATAAAACGTCGAGAGTAGGATATTGTGCGATTTTCAACCTTATAGGAGTCAGGGGTGACGTATTTTGTTCATGTCATTATAAACATTAAATTTAAATTATATCTTCGTAGCTTTGATGTCAATATCATGCATACCACATGCATACCATAATCTGAAGCATCCTTTAGAATTACGACTATGAAATTAGATAGTTATACTTCTGAAATTTAGTATATATTCGGGATATATTTGCCTATAAAATTAGGTTTTATACTACAACGAGTGGCAGACTAGTGTATATGTATATATATATATATATATATATATATATATATATATACATATACACTAGTCTGCCACTCGTTGTAGTTGATGATATATATATATATATATATATATATATATATATATATATATATACCATACACGTTACCATAGCCATATAACTGCTCATATCATGAAATATCGTTCTCAAGCCGGCACTCCCGCTACCAATGCAGGAACTATTTACATCCTGGTAATCTCACTCACTTAAAGGAAAACAACAAGTAACAACCGACAATGGAATTGTTATTTGGCTGCGGTATTATGTAAGGTGGAGGTACTTTCTAAAGTCTGTAAAGTAAGCTTATAAATACACTATAACCTTTTTTTACCAGAGCGTCGTTAGACTATCAAAAGAGAAATGCAAGTGACTGCGTGCAGGTGAGGTTGGCTTTGGATCACAGACAGTGGTGAGCCTCTTACACCCCCCTTTTATAATTGTATACCTGTATGGCAAAATTCAGGTACGGGCATCGTATACAGCAATATTTGTCCTTTGTTTGACTGGGAAAGTATCGCATCACAGCAGACAGCAGGTAAATAACGTCGGGCGGTAGTGACTAGTTTTTAATATAAGCACCATCTGCTATGATAGCCATTTCATAACAGGTGGAATATAATGCTTCTGTCATCGGAGTGGCATTACTTTTTTGTAATCGGCTTCAAAAAAGGAGGAGGTTCTATATTCGACTGCACCTGATATTATGTGTGTTCTTCGATTTCTCCGCTGTTTGTTTACCGATTTACATAATTTTTTTATATGTTTAAGATGTTAAGTATAAATGTATATATTATTATTGTTAATTAGTAGGCATTTAGATTACTAACTTACGTAAATCAGGTAGGTAGTAGGCACATTTTATTATTTTGTGGATATAGCTCTGTCTGCCGGTAGTTTGTTTCAGACATGAAGCCATAACTCCACAATTGCGCTGCAAAAAGAAAATGAAATAATTAAATGATAATGATTTAATTAGAATTTAATGTTACTGTAAGAGCGATATAAATGTTATTCTCGTGGCATTACTCCGCGTACGGCAAGTACCGGGATAAAAAGTATTCAATGTGTCAATCCAGATTATAATCTAGTATTCCTAATCCATTTATCCGTGAATGAGAAACATTTACATATTGATACTTACAACCTACTACCACTAATATCATAATAGCTTTCGAATATATATTATAGATTGTAAACTTCGTTGTAATTGAAGCCAATAATATCCTAAGTATATTTTTATTTCTTTAACCCATTAGAAGTCACTGTACTCATTCGAGTACAGCCATATCCTTAAGTGTTATTTACAAAATCTTAAAGTTTAAGTGGGTTACTTTGTTTATTTTACTTCGTCATAATACTGTTCAAGTATATTTATAGATATTAAGCGGGTAGTGTTATTTTTCTTAATAAAAGTGTCAGTTGAAGTTTTGACACCGAAACACTGTGGAGGTAAGTATATGATTTTAGATTTTTTTTTAATAATTACTGCTTATAATTTGTTTTATTTATTTCATTGTTGTAAATTAGAAGTCAGAGTAAGTAAATAAAGAAAAATATAATTGTTTTTGTATAACTAAAATAAAACTAGGGTCTCATAAATGTTACTGTACTCGGTTGAGTACAGTGACAACATACGTAAGTAAAATGAATGATTTTTTTTCAGATTCCTTGCAATGGATAAACAGCGATTTACAGCTCAAATGAGCTACAAGGGGCTTGAATAAGCTATTGAAGCTATTTTACAGCATAGCGATGATGATGAATGTGACTTGGCTATCATACCACCTGATCCAAGTGCATTAACCGATGAAGAGGAAGGTGTCGATGAGGATATGGCGTATGAAGTTTCATACCCCAAGACGTCCCTGGTACTCTTGAGGTGTTTATGAATCGTCAGGATAGTAGTAGCGAAAATAGTTCGTACGACGACAGTGATAATGAACCGCTGGCGGCAAAAAGAAGACGAAAAGATACTAACCGCCAATCCACTTCAGATTCGAACCCAATTTGGCGGAATGTGCCCCATGATACTCGCCTACTTCGCAGAGTACTTCCGAAGTGTCTGACAGGAAGAATACTATTTGTCAAGAAATGCAGGGCCTCAACCCTTTACAAATAAATGAAAAATTGTTTGATTATGATATTATTGATATGATTATATCTAATAGCATACTATACGCTAATCAATACAATAGATATGAGTTTCAACTGGATTCCTCGAATTTGAAAAAGTTTTTAGGGGTTTTGATATTATCTGGGTATCATAAGCTACCTCGAGAACCAATGTACTGTTCTCTAGATGAAGATGTAAGTGTAGAATTGGTCAGCAAAGCCGGGTCGAGGCATAGGTTTCGAGATATAAAAATAAACCTTCATCTTTTAGACAACGACTTAGCAGCAACGTCGAAAGAGCAACTATTCAACCGCTAGGAACTGTCAAGCGATGGTGTCCAATAAAGAAGGAGAAGAGAGACGTAGCGATACCACGTTTATTCCAACGTACAATAAAAATATGGGAGGTGTGGATGAATTCGACCAGTCAGTCTCATTATATCGAATTGCTGTTCATGGTAAAAAGTGGTGGTGGGTGTTATTTACCTACTTGTTAGACATGACTGTTGCTAACTCCTGGCGTTTACATGTAATGTAATGACAATGAGTAATGACTATGTATCAACTCATGTTCCGCCGTCATACGACAAGGCGAACCAAGAAAATCGCGCCAAGCTGCATCAGTAGTGGAAGGTCTGCCTCAAGATGGAGTTGGACATTATCCAGTAAAATTTTTAAAAAACAGCTGCGGTGTGTCATTTGTCATTCTAGAGTACGCTGGCAATGTAAGACACTTTGCGTCGAAAAAGCTTGTTTCGAAAATTTTCATACTTAAGTGGTCAGTGTACTCAATTGAGTACACCCCTGTAATTTCATGATAAATACTATTTTTAATTTTTTTTGTGTATTTCGTGTTCTTTTTATTCATAATTGAAAATGAAAATAGAGATAATTTTAATAAAACGTTGTTTGTTGTCATTTGACCTCTAATGGGTTAAGACCATTAAAACCAGTGTGAAGTCGAGGGCAACTTTCTGGTAACCAGAAAGTTGCCCTCCGCTTCAAATCACTAGATAAATATTCTTATGAATTTATAAAGGGCTTCTTGTTAGCGCAGCCCGCAATACAGCTCCGCTTCAGCGATTTCATTCCAATTGGTGAAGGATGCCTAATTTTCGCTGTACTTTCGCCGTATTACGAGTATTTTTAACTGGCCAATTGAAGGAATAATTTCCAACTTATCATGTTGTCTGTCTTGATATTTTTTTATTTTTGAATACATATTCATCTCACTGCTGAGACACAGGTCATGATATGAATAAATGAACAGAAGTGGTCTTGTGCATTTTGGAACAATCCCTTTTCAAACTTCGACCTTGAAACAAAATAGAAAAGAAAGAAAGAAAAACATTTATTTGCACATTACACATCACTATACAAACAAGTTAAACATACACAATTATTACATACCTAAGAAAATTTAAAGCGCCGTGCAATGTCGCAAATCTCCATTCTTCGTCGGGGGCCTACTACGAAATGAAGAAGAGATGTTTCGGTGGAAAGTTTTTAAAATACTTTTTGTATTGTCTTCAAAAAATTACTTTATGATATTATTATTTTTAGTTATTAAAAAAATAAATTAGACTAGTTGGATGAAAAGACTACACTCAAGTGTCAACTACAATCTATATTTTTTAAGTACGGTCGACAACAAAAATGCATACATACGTTAAGAGCGGATACAGCATGAGTTTCAATGAGCACCATTCTGCTAATGACACAGATTCAGTTCAATATTGTTAAAATTATAACACTGGAGAAGACAATCGGAAAATCCTGGAGTGTGGTGAATGCGAAGCTCAAGAACAAGTGCTCTGGAAAAGTACTGTGGAAGCTCTCTGCATTCGCTTGGGGGCATAGGACCTTAAGTCAATCAAAATAAACCAGTTTACTGTCGAGATTTTCCCAGGAGGCTACAGCATAGGGTTCTCCACATTGTACGTAATAGGGTTTTGCAACGCGTGAGTGATGGATAACCCTGCTGTCACGTGCCTGTAAGCTATGGCATCTTATCATCAGGAGTACTGTATCCCTATTTTCGAAATTCAAATCCATACTTCCATACTTCCATATCCATATCCATACTTCCATACTTCTATATCCATACTTCCATATCCATACTAATCCATACTAATATTATAAATGTGAAAGTGTGTTTGTTTGTTTGTTTGTTTGTCCTCCTTTCACGTCGAAAGTAACGAACGGATTGACATTTTTTTTTTTTTGGAGATAGCCTATGTCACTCTCCGACATAGGCTACTTTTTATCCCGGAAAATCATCTTATTCCCGCAGGAAAAAATAAAGTTTATAATCATTTGTCCTTCTTTTACGTTTAAACGAATCTACATACGGACATTATTTTTTTAACGGGGATAGTTTACGGTCTGGACAGTAACATAAGCTACTTTTTATCCCGGAAAACCATGCACTTTTTTTGGGGGTAGGAGTTAAATAAGCAATACATATTTACTAGTAGCTGTGTATTATTATTAATTAAAAATAATTTACTCATTAAATTACCTGCGACTGATGTTGCACCTATAGTTTAGGACTAGCACTACGCCACCAGCTAATCAACTGATTCCTCTCACTTGTATATTTGTGGAAATTCACTCACTTTCTTTAAGTACTGCAATGGAGGAGTTTGCACAGCTTCAGCGTAATATGGATGACATGACAACACTATTTTCCAACAAAATGGAATCGTTTGAAGACTCTCTTGGACGCAGCCAGGCTCCGGACATCACTTCCCTGGCCACCGAATTCCAGAATTTCAAAACCTTCATTTGGAAGGCAGTGTCACTGCTAAAAACACAAATAGAGTTGGTCCTCAGGAGCTTGGAGAGCATCGAAATGAGGTCTCGCTCAAGAGTTTTGCTGCTGCATGGCATCCCGGAAGCTTTGGGTGAGGATTTAGTTGCTACAACCATTAATATCTGTAGTGATATTTTACATCTGCCTGACATAGCATGTGAATCTCTTGAGGTATGTATGCGCCTGGGCAGGATTATATCATCGGAGAAACCGCGCCCTATTCTTGTCCGTTTTATGACCCAACATACTCGCAATCAGGTGTGGGCCGCAAAGAAGCAACTCAAAGGGAGCGGCCACACTATTTCTGAGTTTCTCACTAACTCGCGGCATGCAGTATTCGTGGAGGCACGTAAGGCACTGGGTGTAGGCGGCTGTTGGACCAATGGCGACGGTAAAGTAGTCGTTGTTTCGTGTGATGGCTCCAAGCATAAGATAACCTCCATGCCCGAACTGCAGCTGATCAAGGATGAATGTGCGGCTGCAAAAAATAAGTTAACGGTGCCGAGCGTCCCTCCTAAGTCGGTGTCACCGGAGCATAGTAAGCAGTCGACCCGGGTGCCCTTCAGATCGACGCGTACGAGACCTCATAAGTCGCAGAATAAATAATGTTTGATGCACATCAATACGTCATTGCGATGCGACTGTTTTTCTTTCTTCCGCGTGCAATTAATTCATTTAATTTCAGGTATCCAAATTTAAATTTTATGTTGAATTTGTGGTTCACTCACTCTTATAAAATTTTTATGATTTAGATTGAATAGAACATTGAATTGAATGAAATGCGTAATGAACGAAGGTTATTAAATCCGCACGCAGTGACGTTATCTGTCATCGAACTGTCAATGACAATGCGTTTTGTTTCTATCTACGCTAGCTGTTCTTTTTATTTTTTTTTACGTCATAAGCAGTACTGCTCGCTGTAAGTCTTTATTTTTCGTTTGTTTTTGCTCATGCTAATAATTCATTATGTATGTACTTCTTATATATGTAGCATAAACAGTTGTATTTTTTTATAGTTTCGATCTCTAATATGTATGAATGATCGAAATATTAAGTTTTTATCTTGTTTTTATTTTTATTTTATAAGTTTTTTTTTTTTTATTAATTTTTATTTCTTACAGCAGCATGTGAGTTTTCGATGCTGGTGATGCGGTAGTGCTGACACTTAACTTACACTCGACTTAAGTTTACTGTTAGTGATTTTCTATTACCTTTCATTTTGTTATTCCGATTTTTTTTTTAATTACCGCATATTTTAAATCTCATACTTTTCTAATTTGCTATTGTAACATTCACTCGTTGTTATTTATGGCTGAGCAGGCGGGAACTCACTCCGACTCCGAATATTTTTCCTTGCCCTCATCCTCCGAAAGTCTCCTCAGTGCGAGTGATAGTAATGGAGTTCAGATGCCTTCTCTCGCCGAAAATTTGAATGTACGTTTCACCTCCTTTACAAAAAATTTTAATGTGGCACATATAAATGCTCAAAGCAATGCCTCCCATTACGCTGACCTTCTGGCCACCTTTTCCTCCTCAAATATTCACGCCGTTCTTATTTCAGAAACTTTTCGCAAGCCGTCTCTTCCTTCGACATTGTATCCCCTACCTGGATTTCGCCTGATTAGAAATGATCGTACGTGCACTGTTTCGCAGGACGGTTCTGGTCGGATGATGGGATATGGTGGGGTAGCAATCTACCTACGTAGTGACATCCCCTGTCAGTCTGTGTCATTCTCTCCCCCGGCATTTCAGGGCCCTGAATATCTTTTCCTTGAAGTTACTCTCCACCTTGTTAAGGTTTTACTAGGAGTTTTCTATAGCCCCTCTCTCCATATCAACTATTTCAATGCTTTGGAATCCTCCCTGTCGGATCTTCGTTCACAATTCAATCATGTTATCATCATGGGTGACTTCAACACCTGCTTAATCAAAAACGATCGTCGTTCCAAAACCCTCCTTTCTCTACTTCATGCCTTCGATTTACATAATCTCTCGTATTCCCCTACTCATTTTCCGCACAATGGTGCTCCTTCCTGCCTGGACCTGGTTATTACGTCGTCCCCTGACCTTGTAGATACTTATGGTCAATTCAATGCGCCCGCGTTTTCTGCTCACGACCTCGTATATGCGTCCTTTAGACTACGACCTCCTAAACGGCGTCACAAAGTAATCTCGGTTCGAAACATCAACGGAATTGACAAAGAAAGGATACGTGAAGACCTCGCCTACACCGACTGGGATCCTGTTCTTGCTGCGCAAGATGTAGATACCAAAGTCAAAGCTTTTAATGCTATTCTTATTTCCTTATTCGATAAACACGCCCCAGTCAAAGAGATTCGTGTGAAACATTTCCCTGCCCCGTGGCTGACTCCCGAATTGAAAAAAAATATGGCTAAGCGCGACAGGGCAAAGATTAAACTACGACTCGATTTTTCCGCTGCGAACCAGGAAAGGTACACTGAGTTGCGGAACCGGTGTAATAGAATGTGCAGAGCGGCTAGACGCAATCATATCCACACCACGATTGATAATTGTACTCCTGACAAAATGTGGAGATTCCTCAAGAGTATGGGAGTGGGTGGGGGTGCGGCGAGCTCTAGTGTAAATGTAGACATGAATGGTCTCAACAAACATTGCTGCTCGGGTTCAGACTGTATTGATCCTCTAACTAAACACCGTTCGCTGGTCCATCTAGCAAACATTAAATCCGCGGACTGTCCTAAATTTGAACTCCCCCAAATTACAGCCGATGATGTTATTAAAATAATAGGTTCTCTCAAATCTAAAGCTGTTGGGAATGATGGCATCTCTCTCAACATGATTTTGGTGATCAAAAACGAAATTGCTCCGATATTAGTAGATATACTTAATTGCTCACTCTCGACAGGTGTTTTCCCCACTCTATGGAAAGACAGTCTCGTTATTCCACTTCCCAAAAACCCTAACCCTTCTGCGTTCTCCCAGTTTCGTCCCATCTCAATACTGCCTATTTTATCAAAAATTTTGGAGCACTTTGTCCATCAGCGCCTATCCAAACACTTGCAGCAATTTCATTTACTCAGTCAGTATCAGTCTGGATTTCGAAGGGGACACAGCACCGCTTCGGCTCTGGTTAAAGTCACTGACGACATACGCTATAACATGGACAATAAAAAGTTAACTATCCTTGCTCTTCTTGATTTTTCCAGTGCCTTTAACTCTGTTGACTATGACCTACTGCTTGAGTTCCTTCGGTTATATAATCTTTCATCCTCCTCACTCAGCTGGTTTAAGTCTTATCTTGTCGGTCGTCGCCAGTTGGTGAAGCTCGGTGAGAGTCGATCTGACTGGTGTGAGTTAAATGCTGGGGTTCCCCAAGGTGGAATACTCTCGCCAGTTCTCTTCTCTATATTTATCAATTACATTACCACCTCTATTAGTTCATCATATCACATTTACGCTGACGACCTACAGATTTATACTGCTGCTCCTCTTGAGAACTTCTCTCAAGCGACTAGTGCTATCAACGCCGACCTAGCGAAAATAGCGAAATGGTCTCATAACTTCGGACTCAAAATCAACGCGGCTAAATCGCAGGTAGTAGTAGGTAGGTAGGCAGGGTAGCCCTTTTTATATCTCAAGGCTGAATGATTTAGTGATTCCCAATATTGCTTTCGCTGGTACTGTTATACCGTACTCCTCTTTGGTTAAGAACTTGGGAGTCACTATGGACCAAACTATTTCATGCGCCCCCCACATTAATGAAGTGAGCCGAAAGTTGTATGCGTCCCTTCATTCGGCTGAAAAATTTCCTCCCTGTTTCCACTAAGTCCTTACTTGCCCGTTCCCTTCTCCTCCCTCTCCTTGATTACGGGGATGTGGCTTTTCTGGATCCGGCGGAGGAGTTGGTTGACAAATTGGATCGCTTGCAAAACCAGTGTATGCGCTTCATCTTCGATTTACGCAAGTACGACCACGTTTCTAATTTTCGTCTCCTACTTGGTTGGCTGCCTATAAGATCCCGTAGAAATATCCACATCCTCTCTCTCCTATATAACGTTTTATTTAATCCAACGGCGCCCCAATATCTACGTGATAGGTTTCAGTTTCGAGTGAGAGATAGTCGTCTGCGCTGTAAGGGTGATTTAATATTGGATATTCCTCTTCACAATACAAACACTTACACCAACTCTTTCACAGTAAAGGCTGCAAAGCTCTGGAACGCATTACCGAATATCTTGAGAAAGGCTCCTTCAATCCATTCCTTTAAATCGGCACTGGAGAAGTTCGCTTGTGACAGGCCCTAAAAGCAACGAGTTCGTCACTTTGCATAATTGACATTGTAATTAACATTTATATAATTATTAGTACGAGTGTGCATATGTGGTATTTGTTTTGTTATATTATTACATAGTAAGAATGTTTACTTTTCCATGGATGTATACTTACTTACGTACATGTCCTTACACAGTTCTGGTCATATGTAACTCCTCCTATTATTTTCGTTGTGTCATTTATATTACTCAAAGGTTGGCTGGAAGAGATCCCTTTATGGGATAAGTCCGCCTTTGTACAAATTGTATGTCTACATTTTTACCATTTTGTCTACTGTAACTGTTTTGTACAATAAAGATATTTACAACAACAACAACAACAACATGTTATTTCCATGGGATAAAAAATAAACTTTGTAATCATTTGTCGTTTGTCCTTCTTTCACGTCGAAAGTAACGAACGGATTGACATGATTTTTTTTTTTTGGAGATAGTTTATGGCCTGGAAAGTGTCATAGGCTACTTTATCCCGGAAAAAAATTTATTTCCACGGGAAAAAATAAAGTTTATAATCATTTGTCCTTATTTTACGTCGAAAGGAATCTACGTACGATCATGATTTTTTTAACGGGAACTAACTATCCCCGTTATCCGGTATAAAAAGTAGCTTATGTAGTAACATAAGCTACTTTTTATACCGGAAAAACATCTTACTTTCATGGGATAAAAAATATCTTTGTAATCATTTGTCCTTCTATCACGTCGAAAGGAATCTAAGTACCGACATATTTTTTTTAACGGGGATAGTTTACGGTCTGGAAAGTGACATAAGCTACTTTTTATCCCGAAAATACATCTTATTTCCATGGGATAACAAATAAACTTTGTAATCATTTGTCCATCTATCACGTCGAAAGGAGTCTAAGTACCGACATGATTTTTTTAACGGGGATAGTTTACGGTCTGGAGAGTGACATAAGCTACTTTGTATCCCGTATATATATATATATATACTAGCGACCCGCCCCGGCTTCGCACGGGTGCAATGCTGATACTAAATGTACTACAGAAGGTCTTTGCGCTTTGTCCTATCCAGTCCTTCCCCAGTTATAGGCACACGCCGCCGGCTCCGCGGCCGGTACCGCCACAGCCGTTATGTCCCTGCATTTTAAATGTGTAATATCTTCTAAACTATTCATTTAAATTACATGCTGTGAAGGGCCATATTGATCTATATTAAATGCGCAATATATTTAAGGTACTTAATTGGAAAAGGATTAAATCTGTATTGCTTAAAATCGCTTCGTAAATAAGGCATTATTTCTTGTAAAAAGCAAAGGATAAAATAACGGTTATTGTGTGTTACCACTAAGAGATAGACATATACCATCGCGAACTTTTTTGTAGACCATTTTAAGGTGAACAATACTGTACTACATTATTTTGATCTATCTCGTTGGGTTCAGCCAGCGTTTGCAATGAAAGAGCAAAAAAATGTGTTTATTTACGACATCACATTAGACACCTCTAAATTATCAGTGTTTTTCTACTATGTTAGGCATATATTATACATATAAACTTTCCAGTTGAATCACTCTATCTATTAAAAAAAACCGCATCATAATCCGTTGCGTAGTTTCAAAGATTTAAGCATACATAGGGACATAGGGACAGAGAAAGCGACTTTGTTTTATACTATGTAGTGATACACACACACAGACATATATATATACACATATATATACACACACAGACATTTCTATGTATCATAAGTATGTATTTACAAAAAAAAATGTATTTACGTATGTTTATCAGTTGTCTAGTACCCATAACACAAGCTTCGCTTACTTTGGGGCTAGATTGCGCTGTGTAATTTCGTCTGACAATATTTATTATTATTTATTATGGAGACAACCTAACTCACCTGCACGCGGTGCACCCTCCGACTATTTTTTGAGGTGTAAGTGGCTCACAACGATCTTTAGAGACAAAACTAACCTCATCTGCACGTTGTGCACCCTGCCGACTATTTTTTGAAGAGTAAGTGGCTCACAACAATCTTTAGAGACAAAACCAATCTCACCGGCACGTGGTGCACCCTGCCGACTATTTTTTGAGGTATAAGTTTACACAACGATCTTTAGAGAGTTCCTGCGTTGAGAGCGCGAGTGGCAACGCGCGAGTTTTGATCTGCTGCTGTAACAGCTTCACATCAGGCGGGCCGTATGCTTGTCTGCCACCCGACGTAGAATAAAAAAAATGTTGTTAGATTAGTAGTAGTATCAATTACCTTGCCGCACCCGAACCGCCACCACCACATAAACTCATATTCATCCCACTGTTAGGATACGGGTCTCCCTTTCAATCGAAGGCATTTAAAGCGTACTCCACCAAGCTGCTCAACTGCTGGTTGGCGGAGGCCAGTATCTTCAATCCCCACATGCCACTTACTTGGCTTTACGACCATCATCTAATGACAACAGCCGGGACCGATGGCTTAACGTGCCCTCCGAAGCACGGAGAAGCTCGAGATAAACAAACAAATCCATAGACAGTCAACGTTGCTTAACTTACGTGTTCGATTAGACTGACACGCGCAACGACACCATCGAGCTCCTCCGCACCCGAACGCCACCGACAAACTAAGATTTGAATTCGTCCGATTCTTCGCGCGCTAAGCAACCATGGGGAGGGATTGGATTCTTAAATTATGAATGACTGTGTAGTAGGTGATAGTAGTGTGAGTGCGCGGCTAACTAGTGTGAGTGCACGGCTAAATACAGGCTGATTTTGAAAATAATATTATAACTTTGTTAGGAAATTCAAAAATAAAAACTAGCGTGTAGATTTTTATTAAACTTTGTTAATCGTGTTTCTCTAGCATAATTATACCATCCCTAGAAATATTTGCGTCTGATTCAATTACACCTTATATATATATATATATACGGGATACATATATATATATATATATATATATATATATGTTTTGTATTGTTTTTCGATCCTTCAGCGTCAGAGGTTCGCGGGTTCGATCCCCGCATAGGGCAAACGTATATTATAAGTGTTAAAGTAAATAAATTCATCCGCAGACGATGATGATTTAAATTTGTACATATTGGTACTACGTTTTATCCCACAAAGTAAAAAAAATGCAACAAGATATATTTACAGTTTTACAACAAGTGTAAATAGATAGATGTTGCAAATCTTTAAATAGAGAGGGACTGGCGCCTGAACTAAGCCGAGGCCTGTATCTCATTGCACCAGCTCCCACCCCGCGAAATATGGATGGGACAAAGTACCCAGAAACAGTAATATAACTATAAACAGACACAGTTTCATTAACCCACATTAGTGATATAAAATAAGCCAAATCCAAACTTAACAATAGCATGTAAGTTTTATAAAGTAGAGCTATATTTGCTAATAAGAAGCCAATTCCCTTGAATTGGAAACTTTTATAAACTTGAACCCGAAAGCTTGTGTATTACGAGCAGCTCTCGAATGCATTTCAACTGCATTTGCTTAAAACTTGTAAATATTAAGCGAAAACTCTAGCCAATTAGGCGGGGGCCGTATTGCATCGGAAAGTTTCGAGCTTGTTCCGCGAATAGAATCGAGAGCTTATTGACTTTTGATTTATACTAGATAAAGCTTTTCGAAAATTATTGTTGCATGTTTTAGTTTAGGTATAAAACCAATTGTTGTTGTGACATTAGGAGTTAGTTGGGTACATTTTCAGCGAAATTTATTGAGCTTATAAAATCGTTCGGTCGTTCTGTCTGTCCGTCCGTTGCCATGAAATTCAAAATTTCGAAATTCTGACTTCGGATTCGTGTAGAGCATCAAAAAGTAGTACTGTAAAGTGACCTTGGTTTTCCGATATCAATTCGGGAAAGTAGCCAAAATTAATAAATAAATAAAATAAATAAATTTCACGATGGTGGCGCATGCTGCCCTTCCGATGTTTTTTAATGGGAGGGGAGCAAAGGAGCATGTGGGTCATCTGATGGAAAGCAATCACCACCGACCATAGAGATCAGCAACACCAAGGGGTCGCCGATCCGTTGCCAGCCTATACTCCTACCTTTGTTTCACATGTAGGTAGGTACATAAAAAGAACGAAGAGCAAGGAAAGAAGAAGGTACATGAAAAGAAGTTACTTTTATTATGGCCAGCATTTTCAAATCGGGAATATTAATCATAGTTCCATACATAATAGTCCAGTAGAATAAAATGTTTATCATTTTGTATTGAATTCCTGATTTTTCACAATGTAACAATGGTCCTCTTAGTAAAAGTTATTTGGTTGCTTCTAGATTTTTTTTTCTACCAATAAAGTGGTAAACAAGCTGTTATTAACAGAGCAGCTGTTACTGCTCCACTTATTTAAATTAATTTTTATCGACCGGTTTCGCCTTAAGGCATTATCAAGGTAAATGGTGTTTGCGTTTCTACAAAACTTTTTGATACCAACAAATCAATGACAATACTTATCAAAATGAAATACGTATATTAAGAGGGTATTCTATAATCTTTTATCCACCTGTGTTACTACTTCATGGAGATTCCCCAACAGATCGGAGTAAGTCAAGACTGTTGTGTTGTGTGACAATCAACTACATCCACAGTATATGGTAAACATGCATACGGTTCGCATGATGGAATACGTTTTGTTTTGGGTTTTGTTTTGTTTTGGGGTGTAAGTGTTTCATCAACATCTTTGTACCAAAGCCAACTTCACCTGCACGCGGTGCACCCTGCTGACTGACAAACGAAGCTTTGGCGAAAAGAGAGGTAGGGAGCGTAATTGTAAGCTACCTGACAAGGGAATATACCTCCACCTCACAGAATACCGCAGCCAAATAACAATTCCCTTGAGGATTGTAGTGTTACGACCTATGCGAATGCGTGCTGCATTAGCAGCGGTGGTGCCAGCCTACGAACAACAATAGTTATGTTGCGCGTAGTGTTGTGTGTAGTAACTACTTTATATTAGGTGGGCCGTATGCTTCTTTAGTATACAGGGTAATATAGAAAAAGTAGCGTCGGGGACGCCTGGCAGAAGTGTAACGTAGAAATTATTTTGTAACCTATCTAGGTTCATAATTTTGTTTGTAATGGATAAAGTAGTCATAAACTACTGAACTGATTTTAAAATTGGTAATTATTTAATATCAGACAAAAAATCATTTACCCTACAAACTAAACTAACTAAAAATAAACCAATCTTAAAATGAATATTACTATGTGTATATATATATATAGATTTATATAATATAATCTATATATATAAAACAAAGTCGGGTTTGTTCGAACACTTATAACTCAAGAACCGCAAGACCGATTTTCATGGTTTTTGATTTGTTGGATTTGTCTCGGTCCCGAATAGCAGAATAACTATTAAAAACATTGGAAAATTGACGACAAAATAAAATAAAAGAAAAAACATTTTCCCATACAAATGAAAGTGTCAGTTGAAAAAGGATTGCGATATTTATTGGTTGTCAAATATCAAAATGTCAAATCGATTGGTGTCACTTTTAAGTAGCGAAAGTTGTCTGTGATTTGTTTTGAAAATTGAAAAACGTTAAAACGATTGGGGTGAAACGCTTGATCCATGGGGTCACAAAAATAAAATCTGAGTAAACATGAAAAGAAATGACAATTACAAATCACCAAAACGATAAAACCGATTTAAAAACATAACGTTTTTTTTTAATTTTTCGATTAAACAATAAGGAAATCTTTAAGTTTATGAAATCTTCAGTTTTTATGGACACGGGTCCCCCCTCAACCGAAGGGGTTTAGAGCATACTCTAACACGCTGCCCAACTGCGGGTTGGTGGAGACCAGTGTTTTCGAGCCGCCTAAAGGTCACAACTTGGCTTGAGAACTGTCATCTAATGATAACAACCGAGACCGACGGCTTAACGTGCCTTCCGTAACACGGAGGAGCTCAAGATAATCTAATGATAACAACCGGGACCGACGGCTTAACGTGTCTTACGAAGCACGGAGGAGCTCGGGGTAATATAACCCATCCGTGTACAGGATACGGTCAACGTTGCTTAACTTGCGTGTTCAATTGGACTGACACGCGCAATGACGCCATCTCTATTATTCATGTATTATTTCCATAAAATCATAAATTGTTAGGCGGTATGAAGTTCGCCGGGACAGCTAGTATATATATATATATATATTATATAATATAAATATATATATATATATATATATATATATATATATATATATATATATATATATATATATATATATTATATTATATTATATTATATTATATTATATAAATCTATATATATAATAGAGAAAATCACTGACTCACTCATCACGAAATCCCAGAAACTACAAGTGTTAGGAGTCTCAAATTTTGCAAGGGGGTTCATTTTAGGACGTAGGCGCTCACTAAGACGGGAATTTGGAAAATTCAACCCCTAAGGGGGTGAAACGGGGGTCCAAAGTTTGTACGGGTAACCAAGATTAGTTGGACTATTTTATACGAAACTTTACACGAGGACTTCTGTAGATAAATGAGTAAACCCATGTTTCGGGATTTTTCAAAATTCAACCCCTAAAGGGGTGTAATGAGGTGCAAACGTCTGAAAATCGTCATGGATATTGTTTTCATGGTTTATCGGGTCGTTGATTCCGAAAACAACAGCTATTTTATAATCTAACATAACCGACGTGACACAAGAGCACTCCAGTGGGGTGCGATGGGGTTGAAATGTCATAATATCAATATGGATGTTGATTCTATTGTTTTCTGAGACGTCGATTACGAAACTGGTATCGCAAAAGTTGTTCTGCCTGATGAGCATTTTTTGTTGAGGAATAAAAATCCAAGATTTAGAACACCTGATGCAGAACCATAATGGTTCAGCTAAACTATAATAAATATAAAATTGACGCCTTAGCAAAAGTTGTTCAACTTGATGAGCATTTTTTGTCGAGGTATAAGAATCCAAGATTTGGAACACCTGATGCAGAACCATAATGGTTCAGCTAAACTATAAGAAATATAAAATTGACTCCTTAGCAAAAGTTGTTCAACTTGATGAGCATTTTTTGTTGAGGTATAAAAATCCAAGATTTAGAACACCTGATGCAGAACCATAATGGTTCCGGTAAACTATAAGAAATATAAAATTGACTCCTTAACAAAAGTTGTTCAACTTGATGAGCATTTTTTGTTGAGGTATAAAAATCCAAGATTTGGAACACCTGATGCAGAACCATAATGGTTCAGCTAAACTATAAGTAATATAAAAATGATGCCTTAGCAAAAGTTGTTCAACTTAATGAGCATTTTTTGTTGAGGTATAAAAATCCAAGATTTGGAACACGTGATGCAGAACCATAATGGTTCATCTAAACTATAAGAAATATAATAATGACGCCTTAGCAAAAGTTGTTCAACTTGATTAGCATTTTTTGTTGAGGTATATAAATCCAAGATTTGGAATACCTGATGCAGATCCATAATGATTCAGCTAAACTATAAGAAATATAAAAATGACGCCTTATCAAAAGTTGTTCAACCTGATGAGCATTTTTTGTTAAGGTATAAAAATCCAAGATTTAGAACACCTGATGCAGAACAAAGTTAAATTTATTTGCATATGCAACATGGTGTTTACAATAAATTATAGATTAAAAAATAACTACAAATCACGCTATAATAGCAAATAGAAATAAAAAAGCAACTTAAAATAACAATAAATAGTTTAACAAAATATTGATTGTATTGTAAAAAAATAACCGCGCAGTGCTACTTTTATTCTTACCTGCTACAAGTTAGCCGTTAATCGTTTTATTTATTAGCAAAGGTAACATGGTCTAGTTTAGTCAGTTAATTATAGACGTGTACGCTAAAATTGAAATGGAACGATTGGTATATATTCGCACAAACCAGAAGAATGCGTGCATTTGCGGGACGCTATGTAGCAAGATTTTGTAATTCAAACTCTATTAAACAACGAGGGGAAACTGTTTTTCTTAAATACTTCAGGAGGGACTGGAAAAACATACCTGACGAGAGCAATCATCGCTGAAATCAGGCGCCAAAATAATATCTCACAGCAGCATCGCCAGGTATTGCAGCCATATTACTTCTAGGCGGAAGGACGCAAATACAATGTTCAATATTCTACTCGATTTATACAGAACGGAAACACCGACATGCTTTGTGACACGAAATTGTGACAAAGCGAAGATATTTCAGGATTGCTGTCTAATCGTTTCAGATGAATGCGAAATGGCCGGCAATAAGGCAGTAGAAGCTGTAAATAGAACTTTACGTGCCCAAGGGTTTTCAAAAATATTATTAAAATTTGGGGAAGATCTCCTTCCTGTAGTAAAGTCAATGTTTAGCAGCGAAATATGTATAATTGAAGCTGAGATTCTCACTGGGAGTAGTGCCGATGAAACTGTATTTATTCCGCGTATACCACTCTTCCTTCTTATGGCCGAGTGGTTTCCGGCAGACTAGAATAGAATCACTCCGTCTCTTCCCGTGGATGTCGTATAAGGCGACTAAGGGAAATACATTATAAAACATCGATCAGGCCTCCCCAACCCGTCTGGCCAGTGTGGGGAGTGTAGGCCAAATCCTCCTGACTGGGATGGACGAGAGAGGGTCATGCTCCTGTAGTGGAGACTAAAATGACCTGATGATGATGATACCACTCTTCTCCAACAATTTTCCCTTTTAATTTTAAACGTACACTGTTCTCTGTGACCACTTGCTTTGCTATGACAATAAACTAAAATATGATGCTGTTTTTCGCATGGCTCACTTTACGTGGCTTTATCGAGGGTTAGTAACGCTACGTACAGTATGGCCTCTCCCTGCCGCTCTCTCGTGTCGACCTCACCTCCCTTCTGAGACAAATCCGGAACGGTTTGTATGGCGCGGCACGCACACACGCTCATTCACGCCCTGCACAGGCGTCATTGTTTATGTATTAGTTACCAACGCGACATTTGTATGGAGTGGCCAGGGTGTGGCTCTACTAACTTTTATCTTCCTCTCAATTTCCGTTCGTCATTTCCGTAACGCTCTCGTCACGCATTCACCAGCTTACTCCCCAAGTCCAGCGGGCGTAAAGAAGTATTACTTACTTAAAAAAAAATACGCGTACTAATATTGTTCAACCTAAACATTACGCATTCAGAGATTGCTTCAGCTATACCCATCTACGATTACGCTATGCAACAAAATCCTGCGGGATTTTTAAACCATCCGAAAAAGGATACCGTTGTACGCAGCCAATTTAGAACGTGACGCAACGATACGTGGACATATGAGTGGTCCATTTGTCCCCGGCCGATGTTCCGAACACACCGCTAGCGTTTAATTGAGCTATTTGTGTTACTCCGTGACACCGTATCGCCGCAACCGAACTTTATATCGGCATTGTTTATGTTTGATAAAAGCTTGTTTTCTCGGCACACATTTTTAAATACGTATATTCGTATCTGAGGAATTGATTCGCATAATAATGTAAACAACGGAATTGATTTCAAAATAAGACAGTTGCTATTTCCATATTAATATTTTCCTTATAGAGAATATCTACGGTTGAATTCAAATATTGAATTTTCAAGTATTCGTAGTTATATTTTTGACCTGATAACGTGATCTGATAAATCGATGAATGCCGGCTGCACGCACGAAAAAGCATGACTCATTGTCACGTTCCAACTGAGCCGAGCGTGCAAGCGAGAGCGCGGAACAAGCGAGAGCGCGGAACAAGCGATAGAGAGGCACGATGGGCCTAAGCGTTCATAAATGTTTTCTTATGACGTTTTCACGTAAAATTATAGTCAACCATTTTTTTTTTGTTTTTTTTTTTAATTATAACGGTATCACAATTTACATTATAATACAAAAGTCTTTATTGCACCATAAGTGATAGTATACAGAAACTAAACATTTACATGAAGAAAATACAAAAGGCGGCCTTGTCTTTAAACAATTTCTTTTTTGGTTTGGTTTTGTTTGCCTGAAAGAAAATGCTAGAAAGGAGAATTGGAAGAGGAAAAATACAATTTAGTAATAGGTAGGTGGCCCATTTTAAACAATAGAAATAACTATTGAAAATAAGTGGTTCATTAACATCTTTGAACCAAAGCCAACCTCACCTGTACGTGGTGCACCCTGCTGATTGAAAAATGAGGTTCTGGCGAAAAGAGAGGTAGCACGTAGCGTATTTTTTAAAGCTGCCCGACTGGGGAAATACTTCCACCTAACAGAATACCGCAGCCAAATAACAAATCCCTTGATTTGTAGTATTGTTCCTGCGAGTGAGTGAGGTCACCAGAAAGAAAGGAAGGAGTATAGGCTGGCAACAGATCGGCGACCCCTTGGTGTTGCTGATCGCCATGGGCGATTGCTTACCATCAGGTGACCCACATGCTCGTTTACCACAATCTCATAGTTATATAAAAAAATAGCAAAATTACTAATCAGTGGAGAAATTTACAATTATATTTTAGTTATGTTCAGCAGTATTGTACATTAACAATCATATAGATGTGATAATCATACAGAATGAAATAAAATGACAAGATGCTAGTCAACTATCATGATTCAGTCATTTAATTGGAGTGTAAGAGGTTCATCATCATCTTTGAAACAAAGCCAACCTCACCTGCATGTGGTGCACCATGCTGTCTCATAAACGAGGCTATGGCATAAAGAGAGTTAGGATATAGCTTATTTTCTAAGCAGTGCGACAGGGGAAATACCTCCACTTCACAGAATACCGCAGCCAAATAAAAAATCCCTTTAGAGTGTTCCTACAAAGAGTGAGGTAATTAGGAATGAAGCGGTTGCTACATTGGCAATGGGGGTGGCAACGCCCGAGCTATATTTTTTGTTGCGAGCGTTTATATGGCTACGGTAACCTTTAGAAAACAGGCCCGTATGCTTGTTTTCCACCCGACGTAGTATAAAAAAAAATCACGAGGATTAATTTTGTGTTCAGCAACTTTAAAACATTGAAAATAATTAATATTTTTTTTATTATAAAAACCATAAACAAAAGGGAACATTTTGTTGTAACTAGGTAAGCGAGGGGCAGTCATAGTATTTTATTAAGTTTTATGCTTCTAACCGGACGCGCCTCGTGTGGGTAAGTAAAACCCATTCAGGTAGACAAAAAGTAAATTTCCACAGCAAAAAAAGTGAAACTTGTTTTGTGTTCCTCGGGCAGAGCTCCCCCGGGCGCCACATAATTCGAGAGCTTAACAAACGACCGGGATAACACATGGGTTTCCGGAAAATATCTTCACCTTTCCATACTAACAACGAAATGGCTTCCACAAGAAGCGCTTGGAGATGAATGAATAAATTTGCTTTTATGAAAATGTTTATTCACGGCTGTACATATATTTTGATCTTTCACTCAGTGGAAAATGTAGAATTATGTTCCATAAAATACTAAAAAATTAATTCGGGAGTAACAATTGGATTTCTCGGAATGCAGTGAAGTCACTGACTGCGTCTGCTTATTTTTAAATTTTAGAAATTATTTCGAATATGTTTATTAACTGTATGTCTCTAAGCTGTGGACTAGACTCGGTCAACATGCCTTGAAAGTAAATTTTACCGCACGAGTGCGAATTTAATTTATATTTACACTTACCTGACTATTGTTTTTTTCTTTATAGTTTTTGATATCATAACTTATTTAGGCACGTTGTGCACTTTATTTTGTAGCTAGTAAATGAGACTGAGCCGTCACGCTCGGGTATGTAATGCTCGTTCGGATGAAGCAGGGAGGCAGGAGCGAGACGGAACGAGAAATGATGTTTTCACTTCTATCGTGTAGACAAGTACACACGGTTTTTTTTTATTTTTCTTACCAATGTGTCTCTACTACATTCCTCGTTTTGAATAAATACTTTATAAAAAGAGTGTAAAACTTTATATGCAAATCGTAGTCATTTTTTTTTAATTACTCGTATTCGTATTATTTACATTTAATTAAAAATTATGAATTGTAATACAAATAAAATATTGTTTTCCCCACAAGTATATTAAAAGCGTCATGTAGTTCATGGACACAGGTTCTTACGGCCTTTATTACAATGTACCCGGCCTGTGTCAAACAAGACATGTCAAAGAAGAACAAAACATAGGACTTAGCTGTTCCAAACAATACATTAATATAATTAGGTAAGTATATAAATCCATTTCACCAGTTAGTCTTCGACGATGAACGTTAAACTTGTTCTATTCGTTAGCAACTAGCTGCAAAGGAAGACGTCTTCAGCTGATTCTAGGAGCGCTGTAGCACTGTCAGAAACTTCTCGTTCATTTAGCCCAAACTTCGATAGTTTTCCGCCTGATTTCGGATTGTTGCAAATTTAACGCGCAGTTAAAGCTTGCTCTTTGGATGGCGCAGGCACTAAATTAGATAACACAGATAGTATTAGATTTGTTTAGAGCTAAAGTTAGCATTAAATATTTTTCTTTTTCATTTCTTTCTTTTTCTATTATTTTTTTTTTAGAACTGGCAGCTTGAATTTTTGCTGTTAACTACATTTGAAAAAAGTTGAAATTCATAGTAATGATGTAGATAATGTTTTTTACAACACCCGATTTTTGTACTATTTTTAGTAGTCAAACCATTACTACGTCGTGTGGCAAACAAGCTTGCAGTCCACCTCATGTGTAGCGGTTATCGTACCATAGAAACGCCTGCAATACCGGATTGCTTGTAGTTTGTCACCCTTCTTGCTGATTCAGTACCTCTTCCAAAAACTTACGGATAACTTTACTCCCTCGCTGTATTATAGACACCTGTGCAGTTGTTATATTTACTGTGGTATTCTGTCAGGAGAAGATATCTCAGCCTTGCTGCTCGCCTGAGCCCAGTAGGCGAGGTGAACCACGAGCAGATTTGGCTGGCTTTAGCTCTAAAAATGACCGAGCCACGTACACGATATGTGGTTGCCTGGCCATATAATAAAATGTTATAATCACAGATCCATGGGATTGGGGATATTTTTTTATAAAACGAAAGTTATGTACAACGACATCATCCCTAGTCCGATTATAGTAGAGAAAGCAGCTATTGAAGTGGTTAAAGCGTACGTCTCCCTCGGACAGACCATACAGCTGGGCTGGGGTAATTTCAACAAAGAGATCGATCGCATTTGACTGGGCTGGGCAGCTTTTGAGAAATGCTGGCACATCCTCACCGCATTCATACCACTTGAAGACCAAATGACCCCGCAATGACCTATGGTTAAGAGACTTAGACTCTGACCATTGTGCTGGTTCACAGACTAACACTCGCACAGCGAGCGATGGAGAGAGCAAAGCTTGGAGTTTCTATAACTAAGGGATCGAAACCGGAACGAAGAAATTCGACGGAGAACCAAAGTGGTCGATATAGCTCTCAGAGTCAGCAAGTTAAAGTGGCAGTAGGCTGGCCATATCTACCGAGTCGATGGCAGGTGGGTGAGAGAGATAGAGTGGAGCCACGCATGGGGCGACGAAGCGTAGGGCGCCCCTTCCTACATGTACCGACCTCAAACAAGTAGCTGGTAGCGGTTGGATGCGGAAAGCGGAGGATCGCATATGGTAGAAAGCATTGGAACAGGCCTATATCCAACAATGGATAGATACAGGCTGATAATGATGATGATGAATCACAAATCTTAAGCGCAGTGAAAACTCCTAGGTATGTTATAATAAATAGTAAGCACATTAGTCATGTGTCCATGATCTGAAATGTAAAAAAATATATAGGTATTGTTTGCAAGAAAAAAATTATAATATATACCTAAGTTTCTCATCACATTGAAACGATGGGGAAGTCCTTCATCTATGGTAATGCTGTATAACGTCTAAAAAACAACAATTACTTGTTCTCAGTAACAAAAGATAAAATGACGGCGATGATACATCATTATTTACGATTGATAGAATAATACACACAAAAAACTGTTTCGATTCGTGTACGGTACGAGTGTCCATACCAGGGGAGCTAGCCAAATGGCAGTATGCGAAGTAGAAAAGCGTAGCGATCGCTAATTTGAACTGTGTAGCTCATACTAAAATGTTTGAATTGACAAATGTCACGTGATCTAACGTTCGTTACGCGACGAATTACACTTGGCTAGGGGGGCAGGGGCCCTACTTTTCGTTACATTGGTGGCAATTGTATTTAGACGTACGCCGGCCACTCCAAACAAATGTCGCATCAATACCTACTTCATGAACAATAACGTCTGTGCAGAGCGTGAATGAATGTGTGTGCGTGCGGCGCCATACCAGCCATACAATCTGTTCCAGATTTATCTCAGAGGGGAGGTGAGGTCGACTCGAGAGAGCGGCAGGGAGTGGCCATATTGTACGTAGTGCTATTATTTATACTGTGGTTTAAATTAGCTGTTAGAAACCATGAAGCTCTACCGACAAATCTAAAAATATTTGTCAACAACTCAAACCTAATATCTATTTTTGGGGACCAAAATATTAGATGGGAATCGGCTTCAGCTTAGGCGGTAGTACGTAGTACTATTACTTAGGTATGTTTTTTTTTATATACTACGTCGGGTGGCAGACAAGCATACGGCCCGCCTGATGTGAAGCGGTTACCTTAGCCATATTAACGCTTGCAGGTGAAGTTGGCTTTGGTTCAAAGATCTTGATGAACCGCTTACACCCCAACTGTGGTGGTGGGGTCGCTGATCTAAATTCTATTACACGATAATAAAGTACCCTATAGATACACTACATTGTATTTGACTTGACAATTATGATTAGCCATATTAACGCTTGACGATTGACGAGTGGGTCAGTGACTGGCAGGAATCCATTCTAATACCACTACACAAGAAGGGGTCAACTAAGTCTTGCGAGAACTACAGGACTGTGGCGCTCATATCCCACGCAAGTAAGGTTTTACTGTACGTGATTAACGAACGCCTTAAAGCATTCTTGCAATGGCAGATTCCAGTAGAACAAGCGGGATTTGTTAAAGGGCGAGGAACAAGGGAACAGATTGTGAATGTCAGACAGATCATTGAAAAGTGTCGTGAGTTCAACATTCCAATGCTGATGTGCTTCGTCGACTACTCAAAAGCATTTGATTGTGTTAAGTGGGAATGTTTATGGAGGATTCTGACGGAAATGGGAGTACCAGAGCATCTCGTCATTCTTATCGCAAACCTCTATCAGAATGGAAGCACAGTTGTGAAGGTGAACAATGTCTTGTCGAAGCCCTTCAAGCCCCAAAAAGGCGTTAGACAGGGATGTATCCTATCTCCGATTCTCTTCAACATCTATGGAGAATATATAATGAGACGAGCCTTAGAGGATTGGGAAGGTGGAATATCCGTTGGTGGCAGGAAAGTCAGCAACCTGAGATATGCAGATGACACTACCTTGTTCGCATCATCTGAGCAAGAATTGGCTCAGCTCCTTTCTAGAGTGGAGAAAGAGAGTGAATTAGTAGGCCTCACCATTAACAAGACAAAGACCAAGGTGTTAGTGGTAGACAGATCTGGTTCGCTAATTCGCTCCAATGAACTCAGGGACCTAGAATTCGTTGAGCAGTTTATATATCTTGGCTCTCTTCTTACTAACGAGGGTGGCAGTGAGAGAGAAATCGCCAGAAGAATCCAAATGTCCAAGGCAGCAATGACTAAACTCACTAGGATATGGAAAGATCGCAATATATCCCGTAAAACCAAAGTGAGGCTGGTGCGTACGCTGGTGTTCTCAATTTTCTCTTACGGTGCCGAATCCTGGACGATAAGAAAAAAAGAGAGGGAAAAAATTGACTCTTTTGAGATGTGGTGCTGGAGGCGAATGTTGCGAATTCCATGGACTGCACGCCGCACCAATGTGTCCATTCTTGAGGAGCTCCAAATAACCACAAGGCTATCCTCTGTTTGCTTCCAGCGAATACTTAAGTATTTCGGACATGTCGCTCGTAGAAACCCTGACAGCCTTGAGAAGCTTATGGTAGTTGGCAAGGTCGACGGGAAAAGACCACGCGGTCGCTCACCTACCCGTTGGTCAGACCTAGTCAAAACACTAACTGGCCTGCCAATAGCCGAAGCTTTTAAGACCGCCGAGGACAGGAAAACGTGGAGGAGTATAGTGCACAGAGCGACCAAGACTTCAAACTAGACACGACCTTCAGCAATGAAGAATACGACTAAGAAGAAGATATTAACGCTTGCAAGTGAAGTTGGCTTTGGTTCAAAGATCTTGATGAATCGCTTACACCCCAACTGTGGCGGTGGGGTCACTGATCTAAATTCTATTACACGATAATAAAGTACCATATAGATACACTACATTGTAATTGACTTGACAATATGATTCCACCTGATATTTGAAATTGTAATGTTGCGGCCCGAATATGTTTGATGAAATGTCGATTCTCACTGGCACTCGAATATATTCTCTTTTTCTCTTCTTAGGGAGATGTAAGGACCGAGAGTATAAAAAATATTTAACTTCTTCTTAGTCTGCATATTATTGTTAATTAAATTAATAACTCCCCTAACTTCTACATGTCATCTAGTTAATTTGCAAACTGAAACATTTTTTTAGATAATCTGCAAATTAAGTAGATGTGTGATACCCGATGTGCGCAAATCACCGGTAAATTTATCTTTTTATGAAACATTGTTCACACAACAAATCACATAAAAATACTTCTCACGATCACTTGTTATACTAGTTGGGGTTTTAATACAAGATATAAATTTTATAAATTAAATTAGAGGACCTAAGTAAATCATTTACCTCATGTTATTTCGTACAAATTACAAAGGGGCTATTACAGTGTCACGGATAGGCGACAGCGAGGTTTAGAATAGGGTTGTGGTTGGTGACACTAGGGGAAACTTGGCTGTATGTAACACAGTAGGCAAAATGTTTTAATAATGTCGTTTTTTGTTTAAATATTTTCTTATACACATTTCGTAGCTAACAAGCCTACTTAGTTACAACAAGAAGTTACGACTGCACGTCTCAATGCTGCTGAATACATTTAGGTAAATATAGGAAATTAATAGGCTTTAACTAAAAAAAAAATATAAATATTTCACTCTATGTGCATAGGGAACACATGCAAAGGTAAGCTATATTATACTCTGCGTCCATATGAACTCACATTAAAATAATAACAAATACGTGAACTTCTGTTTCCTACCTCCATTTTTAGCTATATCGTAAGTATGTATGCTCATTGCGCGCGCACGCACACTAATGCAATAAATTTTTGTCTGACTATTTTCATTACCAATCTTTAGTATCCAAAGTTTATAATTATTTATGTAGCCTGTCTATGGATGGGTTTATTTATCTCCAGCTCCTCCGTGCTTCTGAAGGCAGTTTAATTCTGTTCTGGTTGTTCTATTTAGACGACAGTCGTTAAGCCAAGTGGCCTTTGGGTGAATTGAAAACATTGGCCTTCGCCAACCCGCAGTTGAGTAGCGTGGCGGAGTATGACAGTGAGACGATTAGGGGTTGATGCCGAACAAGAAATAAAACCTTGATACTTATGATAATTAATAAAAGAGTAAGAAGAACCGTCACAGAGATACTCTGGGTCAAACCACCCTAATACTTCTTGCTGACTTTACGTTTAGAATGTTTTACAGCTATTCACCAAAAGGCTCTTTCGACTGTAAAACATCGACTCCTCTAAGTCTACATTATTCCCTCCTCCTTCCCCATACCCCCTAAAGGATTGGTGATAAAATTTTGTAAATGTATTGAATTCAATATGATGGAAATAATTATACATTCAGCCCATAACATCATAAACTTGATATCCCGAGTTAATAAAATGAGTTCAATTTTAATTAACACAAAATGTTCTGTTTGGTCGGGGTTCCCCTACGCAGGGACAGGTGTCTCGGGCTCTGCCACAATAAATAGCTATTTACCTGAGAGTGCGGCCACTATGGCGCTTCACACCGCCGGAAGGTGTTCTCAATTTGTCGCCCGGAATGAGATTGTCGCCGCTTTCTGTATTAGGTAAGTGGCTTTTACATTTCACTTTGCCCGAGCCGACTCTGATTTAGAGCTGATGTTCTGACAAATATTGACGGTAGAGAAAATGCACTTTATGTGCTGTAAATACACAAATGTAACATTATATTTAATCTATTTAAATAAAAATGAATTACCCAAATGTATGTACGCGTATACTTCCCAACGACTATCATTTAAATAAAAAGTGTCTGTAATTGTTGTATGTAAAAATATAATAGCTAAAAAAAATGTCTGCAAAGATGATAACAAGCTACTGCTGTTGCAAGCCTATGGAAAGCAGTAACCGCTTACCATGTAGCGGGTCATGCCACCTTAGTGGTATAAGAAATAAAGGTATCTATAGGTCTATTTTTAACCCCCGACGCAAAAACGACGGGGTGTTATAAGTTTGACTTGTCTGTGTGTGTGTGTCTGTGTCATCGTAGCTCCCGAACGGATGAACTGATTTAGACATTTCATTTCACAGTCCAATAATAATACCGCGGTTTTACCTTAACCTTATGGTGAGCTGTATGGGCCGATATATTACATAAAAACATCCAGTTCATGCACACAAATATTTGTCTTATGCGGGGATCGAACTCGCAACCTCGGAATCAAAGTGGCCATTGCTAACCATTCGCCCGTCGAGTCATCAAAGATGGGGATGAGTCCGTAACATCTCATTACCCTATAAAGTTTTTGCATATTGGGGACAGTTGTAGAACGGTAAGAAGCCTTTCAATTATTCATAAGCCTATTAACACGGTCATGACTATTTTCCTTTCCTTGTAATTGTTGGAGGAGTAATGACCATATACCGTTTCTGGTTTCTTTATTTTAGTACCAAGTTGTGAAGTATATGTTTATTATTATGGCCTTGTTTTGACAACATTTTAAGGTTCCGTGGTACAAAAAGTTTTATTTATAAAATCTATTAATTCTACTGAGTCATAATGTTAATCTTTGGTTGTATGAAACAAACTCACTTCCCGCCGTCTGCACGATTAGTTCTTTTAAACTACGCAGCGTATTTTGTGGTTTTTATCACTAGACAAAGATAATAAAATTCAAAAGGAAGATACATATCTATTTTGTAGTCTGTTGTTCTCACCATCGATGTAGATAGTGAGAACAACAGGCTGCCTGCCTACAGATCGCCTGATGATGCCTCGAGTAGAGACGACCACGGCAGTCGGGGCGGCGGCGCTAGTCGCACGTTTCTTCTGTTTCAGATGTTGGAGATTTGCCGAGACAACCGCGGCAGCTGGAGCAGAGACGACCAAAGCAGCCACAGCAGCCGCATGCATTTACTAACGGTAGTGGGTGGGTGCCGGCCGACAGCAATTTGCATGAATTGATTGGTGGCAGAAGCAAGCAAAGTAGTGTAGATCAAATTGCCTGTAAATTTGACGTCGACTTGTTATTTTTTTGAAATTAACACATGAATCAATTGACTATATAGATACATCTATCTCTTCTTCATCGTGAACTTCATCATTGAAGGTCGTGCCCATCTTGAGAGGATTCTATGGAACGGATAACCAGCTCTTTCTATGATACCCGATCTGCCTCAAAGCGCTGATTCTAAGGAGACCCGTTGGGTTCTTGATCTGAAAATCGGGTAGGTGATCACCCACCTGATGATCAGATCAATTCCACCCACCCATGAGATCTTTTTACTTTCCCCACCACAGACAGTTTCTCCAAAATGTATTTAACAAATACATACATATTATAGTAGTGAAGTATCTACATTGCACCCGTGCGTAGCCAGGGTGGGTTACTAGTGACGTATAAATGATCAAAGACTAATGTGTTATTTCTAAATAATAAATGTATAATCATGTCAAAATTACCGTCGTCAACTCATTATATTCTAGTGGTTCAGGAGAAAAACCCAGTCATATCAGAAGCGATCATGAAGATCAAATCCGGTTCGGTTGGTGCAATTTTCATTAAGCAAGGCCTAATAAACTACTGACGCAATAAACATAAAAATATACCATTCAATATCTCCCCAAAAAATCCTACTTTGCTGCATACAATTTAGACTTCCAAGTCGAATACCGACATTCAATAATTACTAGAAATCATCTTCGGCTCAGCCAATAGACAGATGAAGCTCTGTCTACTGAACTGAAACTTATTAGTAATCCAAACCAATTTTCGGATACAAAAATCCTAATGTATGGGTGTTTCATAATAACATGTCACTCGACTTAGATTTTCTCTTTCTTCCTATTTTTTTCTTCAAATACCCTTTACTCGTCGAAGAATTGCATTTGCCTCTTCGCTTCAATCTGTTGTTTTGAGCATGTTTTGTGGAGCAAGAATACCGATTTTTTATTACACCACCAGTGGATTGGCTGCCTCGATTTCGTCTGGGTTGAGCTTTATGTATAACATTGTAGTCTGACAAATAGAAGATCATGAATTAATTATTTATGATAGATATGGAATAAAGTAAGTACGTGAATTCACGGAACCCTTATGCGAGTTCGACTTGCACTTGGCTGTATGTTGTGGTCAACTCATCTAATGACGTCATCAATACCGCTGACATACATAGAGTATTAAAAACCCGTGCGTTGACCGGGAGACCGGTTCAGTTTTGTATTTTATTTTCACCTATAACAGTCGCATCTTCTACAGAATTCAGTCTAATAACAACACCCAAAATAATTGGATCTTCATTTTGGATTTTCAAGGCGGAATAATGTTATTTATGTGTGTATCAACAATAGTTAGTGCTGTGTGTATAACAATTGTTTACTCTGCACCAGCATGCGAACATTTAAGAGGTAGGTGTATAATTATTATATGGTATCTAAGTTTTACTTGAAAATATTTTCCATATTATTATCTTTTGATATTTTAATCGTTATTAACAAATAATAGTATTTGTATGTTTGACTATTAATATCTATGAATATGGTAGAAGATATGAATAGTTTAACATTTTAACGCTTGCTATATTTTCTTCTAAGACACATATAGACATAGAATAAGTAATAGTAATATCGAGCAGAACCTTCGAACATTAATCTAGTATTAATGATTGAAGAGCAGAACCGATAAAAAACTCCCGACGTGGTGCATTGGAAACGCGCAAGTACGAGGTCCTATAAACAATAATTATTTAAGTAATAATTGGTAAAAAAGTAGAATGCATAAAAATATGATAAACTAGGTACATCATCATCGAATTATCGTTTTAAGATATTTAAAATTGTTTACAAAACGGGATTCGAGAACGCGACTTGTGTATTTTGTATGGTGATTTGACCCTATATAGGGTAGTTGATGTTTATAATACAAACATTTGTGTGCATGAATATGTCTGTTTGTCTTGGTCTGGGTGGTTTTCTATGTATTATATGTATGTATTTACAAAGAAAAATGTATTTAAGTATAATATTAGTTATCTAGTACCTATAGTACAAGCTATGCTTAGTTTGGAACTAGATAGCAGTGTGTTATATTTGCTGTATGCTTGTTTGTTTGTACAAAATTCATTACACTTTAAAAGTAATACACAATAAGAGCAACAATTTGTACACACTGGCAGGATTATCCCATTAGGGATCTCATCCACTCGACTATAAAATATTCATAGGAATCCGAAGTTTAGCGTGTTAGTTAAAATTTGCCAAATGCCAATATAAATGACTGAATGACTATAAATTGAAAGATAATTACGCATACATACAATGTGTATACAAATACATAGGCACATACGATTTATACATGCTGAGGAATATAGTACACCAACTATACATATATGTTTACATTACGAATACAGATCATAATGTGTGATAAGGAATACGTTTAATCTCGACGAGTAACTTTGTTAAGTTCGACAATAAGTATGAAGATTTAATTATTATAAAATAAATTAATCAGAAATTTAAAATTTATTTCAGTTAAACGCGCACCCCCTGGTCATTGGGATCAACGAGGTCCTCCAGATCACCACGGGCCACCTGACCATAGAGGGTTTCCAGATCACCACGGGCCACCTGACTATAGAGGCCCTCCAGATCACCGTGGCCCATCTGACTATAGAGGCCCTCCAGATCACCGTGGACCATCTGACTATAGAGGCCCTCCAGATCACCGCGGACCATCTGATCATAGAGGTCCTCCGGGTCACCGGGGACCACCTGACCATAGAGGTCCTCCGGATCATCGCAGACCACCTGATTATAGAGGTCCTCCAGACCACCGCGGGCCACCCGACCATAGAGGTTCTCCAGACTACCACGGTCCACCCGACCGTAGAGGTCCTTCAGACCATCGCGGTCCTCCAGATCGCCACGGCCCACCTGACAATAGGGGTTGTCCCGATCACCACGGTTCATTTGACAATAGGGGTCAACCAGATCATTTCGGTTCTCCAGATAAAAGAGGTCCAGATCGTAGCCCATCAGATCATAGAGGACCGCCTTCTAACAAAGGACAATCTGATAACAGGATTCCTCCAACTAAGAATAATGATCAAGCTGACAACCAAGACGATACAGACAGTGCTGGCATAGACATCCGATTTGGAGAATCTGACACAGTAATGAAGAATCTATCTAACAATAATGCTGCACAAAATCAAGGATTAACTGAAAAAATAATTAGTACAACGACACAAAAAGTACCATATGGACCCCCCCATTTGTTTCAAGCCGCAGCAGTGACACCTGAATCATAATGCAATGAAATACATATTTATTTCAAAATTTATCTCATTCAATTTACTCAGTTTTCATGCTATCAATCAGGCAAGAATAAGGTGACGTAAGAATATACACACAATGTACTACTTTTCTAAATGATTTCTAATTTTATTTAATCCATTTTACATATTATATTTTAAACAAAATATATTTAGCTTGATACATTTTGTGAACTAATAAACGGTTTGCATTTTCCTACTCACAATACGCTATTTGACCAACATTTTTTTCGGTTTTATATGTAGGGACGTCTCAATAATATAACCATAGGTGAAAGAATTACTTCGAATTGCCTATTACTATGTCTCAGTCAGGTCAACTTTACTTCAGGCGGACTGTGAACTTGTTCTGCATGCGATATAGTATACAGAACTTTACTAAAATATCACCCCATTGATGATACTACTGACACAATTTTATGTTGCTAGTACCATTTACGCACGCAGGCATTTTACGTTGCTAGTACCATTTTTATTTATTTTCTTCCAACTATGCTTTAATTTCATCACAATCACACTAAAAACTCAGTACAAAACGAGTCTTTAATGCTCTAGAGCAATAAAAATGTATGAAATTTCATTATTGCACAGTTTTTTTTAATCGCACCAAAAGGTGCCAATCTCAATGGATTAGCTCTATTCAGCCAGCCGATATCAATACTTTTTTTTTCGTACGTATTATTCGTTTCTATCCTACTTGTTCCAAATTTAAAAAATGATTGCTGCTAACTCTGAGTTAAAAATGAAAGAAATTTAAAAAAGTGATTTGGCGGGAACTTTGTTAATTTTGCTTGACAATATTTTTGGAAACGATAAAAGTGTGATACTATCTGATTTTGAGTGCTTCGGCTTCGAATTAAAATGGAATCATCTAGCGACACGTTAACTCCGGAAAACATTCAAAATGAAGCTGACAGTGTTATAGAAACTTCTATTTTAACTGTTTGATATGAGTATCTTTTATCTACTATTCCTATAGGTATTAGTTGAAAGAAAAGCAGATTATGCACCTCGCCTTAAGTAATTTATATTGCCCTCGTGCCTGTTAGATTAGAGCCCTCGCTAACGCTCGGGCTCTAAATCAGGCACTCGGTGCAATAATAAATTACTTTGTGCTCGATGCAATAATCTACTATTATCTTTTACATAACACGTATAAATTGTTTACAATAAAGGCATTGATTTAAACCACTGAGGTGTCTTTAATGCCGAGTAGATTATAAGTCACATTATATCATAGTAATAAATATATCCAATCATATTCGCACAATTTATATATATCATAATACGCAGTATCTGTATTGATATGTCAGGAGTATCATTGATGGTGATGATGGATAGTATTATAGCCTTTGTGTAATATCACACACCTATGAGTATGAGTATTTGTATAAATAAAATTAACAATATTTTTAACAAGTTACGCATTAAAAGTTAACTAAGTACGCGTAGAAAAATTTAAACAGTGAAAATTAATTAATTAGTACACTGCACCAGTACAAATTTAAATATTTGCTTTATAAGTATTTAATTAGAAGAAAGCAATTGAAGAGAGACCCATATTCCAGCAGTCGGATGAATAATGGTTGACGACGATGAACTAGAAAAAGAAAAAAGCAGAATTTTGCAGAAGACAATTTTATGTTATAGACATGATAATTATACAAAATTCGGTACATTTGTACGAAGCATCAAATTTTTTAGTAATTTACTATATGGAGATAATATAAAGAGGTTCTCCCAGGAGATTACATCTTGAAGGGTTTCTGAAATAGTGCCTTTACAGTGTCGGCAACGCGCGTGTGATGGTCTTGGAGTTGCTAGTGCCCGCAGACTGCGTTGACCGTTTCCTACCAGGCAGGTCGTAATCATACGACGAGTTTACCACCTTAAGTGTATAAAAAAGTATACAATTGTTATGTAATGTTATACCATACAATAACAAAACACATTATGTACCTACTTTTAACTATTTCGTATTACAACATATCGCATCTGAACATCAATAAAATCGTATTCTAAGAAATGATACATACATAAAATGTGTTCAAGATCTCTTCATTGTGACATCACCATATTGATCATAGTATCTCTATGTGCTACAATATATTATTATCGACAATTTGCTCACCTCTTCTACTAAGAGCAATATTTAGCTAGAATGGAACACAAAAAAGAGTACATACGCGTACTTTGACCGAAACCGGTTTGGTTATTTTATCTTTTGGCATATTATGCTCATCCTTAAGCGAAATCAGTATAGAATCGACAAACAAAATAATTAGATGCAGTATTATTAGTTATATCCTAGTAGTATTCAAATATCTGTCGGTTTATTATAGAATATAGATATAGTATACGTCATGTCATTTAAGTGTGCGCATAAATTTATTTGTTTTGTGTGTGTAACTGTCGTTTATTCCTCACAAACATGTGATCATACAAGAGGTAAGGATTTTTTTTTTGATATTTATATACCATGAAGTTATACCATAACATTTTATAATTGGAATAGATTTATTCTATTTAGGGTTGCCATCCGTCTGAGTTTCCCCGGATTTGTCATAGTTTGAAGGTCGTCCGGGGTGCATCCGGGCGGGGTTTCATTTGTAGTCCAGAGTTAAAAGTATTAGATCACTGCGGCCCGCTCTATGCTGCGAATATCCGGCTTGTCACCGAATAAAAAATAGTACTAGTACTAAAAACACTGATGACATGTCCGTGTTTTAAGATTCAAAATTCGGAATTTTCACGCATCTTGTCCTGGTTGCTAGCGTTTTGAGATGCCAACCCTATTCTTCTGTTATACTTTTTGTATTACCTAGTAAATAGATAGACAAAAGTGTAAATCAGTAAGATGTTATGGTTATATGCTATGTTGATTTCAGAATATGGACAAACAAATTTTCATTTACTATACATTTGTTTGTTTGTAATATCCTTATTGTACAATCGGTTTCCTAAGATAACTGACCTCGAAAGCAGAGCACAGCTTAAGAGAGGTAGAACCCGTTTGGGGGAGTACCTCCGCCTAACAAAATACCGCCGCCAAATAACAATTTTCTTGAGGGTTGTTGTGTTCCTACGAGTCAGTGAGGAGTTGCCAGATTGGAAGGAGTTGCTACGTCGGCAACGGGGGTGGCAGCGCTCGAACGATATTTTATGTTGTTAGCGTTTATATGGCGACGGTAACCACTTCACATCAGGCGCGCCATATGTTTGTTTGCCACCTGACGTAGTATATAAAAAAACCCTCTTTCCATACCGGTCTGTACTTAAACAAAGTTACAAAATATCATAATAAAAGATAAAATACAAAGGCGGACTTATCCCTATGAGAGATATCTTCCTGCCAAGCTTGAAGTGCCTGAAAGGTTATTGCAAATAGGCTCGTGGAGGTATTAGTGATAATGTGGAGGTATTAGTGATAATATGAGTATGTTAATAATGTTTTAGATGTTTAAATGTATATCTTTTCATTTAGGGAAACGCTCCCCTCTTGAAAATAATGGACCTTCTGACAACAATGAAGCTTCGCCACAAAATTGGAGACGATCTAACAATCAAAATCCTCCGGACACACAAAGTCCAACTGACGATCAAAGTTCGCCAGGACCTTGGGGTCCCCCTGATAATCGCAAGCCACCAAGATACTGGGGCCCACCTGAGCACCGAGATCCACCTGACCATCGTAGTCCACCGGCCCATTGGGGTGAGCCTGACCATCGAGGTCCACCAGGTCACTGGGGTCCACCAGGTCCATGGGGCCCACCAGGCCCACCACCAAGACACTGGGGTTCACCAGGCCCACCACCAAGACACTGGGGACCACCAGGACATTGGGGTCCACCGGGACCTCCAGGGCATTGGGGTCCACCAGGACCACCAGGGCATTGGGGTCCACCAGGACCACCAGGGCATTGGGGTCCACCCGGACCACCACATGGACATTGGGGTCCATCAGGGCCACCACCAGGACATTGGGGTCCACCAGGACCACCACCCGGACATTGGGGTCCGCCAGGACCACCACACGGACATTGGGGTCCACCAGGGCCACCACCGGGACACTGGGGTTCACCGGGCCCACCACCAAGACACTGGGGCCCACCAGGATCACCACCAGGCTCGCCGCAAGGACACTGGGGTCCGCCAGGCCCACCACCAGGTCCACCACCAGGTCCACCACCAGGTCCGCCACCAGGCCCACTATCAGGCCCGCCACCAGGCCCATCCCCAGGTTCCTCACCAGGACAATGGGGCCCACCAGGACGTAGGGGTCCACCAGACTATCGGGACCCGTCAGATCATCGGGGACAACCAGGTCAATGGAGCCCACCAGAACCAAACCAAATTTCTCCAGGCCAGTGGTATTCATCAGACAATCGAGGTCCTCCAGAAAACAATTGGAGCCCGCCAAATAATCCAGGGCCTCCAGGTGAAGGTTCTAATAATCCAGTTCCTCCTGCAAATTGGAGTTCAGATGGCAGCAGTAATAGGGTCTCCACCAATAATAAGGATTCACAAAGTGATAGCAAGTCCAGTCTTAAAGAGGTAAACATGGATACCGAAATAACAATAGAGTTCAGAAATTCTCCATATCAGATTGGTGTAATGAACGAGGACCCGTCAAATCCTAATACTTCTTACCAAGTGGGTACAATCTCACAAAATCAAATAGCTACAGACAACAATTTTATGTCATCCAATACAAATAACATGAAACTTTCCGATACTAATTATAATGGCTATTTTGATACTATACGAAAGTTACCTTTTGGACCCTATTTATTTCAAGCTGAACCAGTGACCCCGGAGGTTGAAAGATTCCTTAACATAAATTAAGACCTATCGCCGAAGCTGATGCAAATTCCCATCTAAAATTTTGATTCCGAAAATTAGTGTTAGGATTGCGTTATTGACAAATATTTTTAGCTTTTTTGAATACGATAATCTAACTTTACTTACTCAGGTTAGTAATAATTGTGATGTCAAATAGTATGTTACCCTAAAGGTTAAAAACATTGCATTCAGCAATAAGGCCGAATTGTTGCTTCATACAAGTTTGTAATTTAATGTCTTTTATTCGTTAAACACTATTATTTATACTGTGGTCAAACTTTAATTTGTATTGTGCAATTAAGTGCAATCTATCAATCTGATTGTGTGTAGCTAAGCTGGTTAGCAGGAACTGGACTATCGACTAAGTTGAAGATATTTGTCATTAACTGATAAATGAGACCTACTTTTGGAGTCTAAATATTCGATATGAATCTAAGATGTTTTTACCTATATGTACGTGCCTCATTTGCGCAAGAGAAGCAAGCAGGGTAATAAGGATTCTATGATGCATAGTTTTTACCATCTAAGCTAAACACGATGCCACTAATCTTAAGCTGATGTTTGCTTCTCATTATCAAAAAATCCGATGGACATCGGCTTCAGCTTAGGCGATAGTTTCAATCATAGAGTATATTAAAATTCTAGAGCGTGTGAATCACTGAGGGTTTATTATTCATCCATACATAAGATATTTTTAAAGATCATGCAGTGATTTTTATTTGAATGATATGCATTTGTACTAAAATATGGCTGATAATAAAAGTTGTTAATAGTGTAATGAAAATAATACTTATAATAATAAAACACACTATCGCATTGTTCATACCAAAAGTTCATACTCAGTTAGATGTACTCCATTGCTTATGTGTACTCTAAGGTAAATAAATTATTGAATATTCATTTCACCTTTTATACACAATGGCGAACATTTAATTGTCTCGTACATGTAATTAAATGCTTATTACGAAGAATGTTTGAGTTATCTAAAATGCTCGGAGTAACTAATTATGTGACGACATAAAAGTATCAATAATAAAAAAAAAATGTTCTTGTGTATAATTTATGGTAATGATATAACATACAAAACGACTACAAGTTTCTCATGTCATCTATAATTATTACGCACTACTGTCGATGTTTATCTGAGTGTATAAATTAATTATAATTAATTTAAATTAAAACGCAGTTACCTATTACAATTGTGTAACATTATTTTTTTATCAAATAGCTTTACGGCTCTGGAGTCAAAGTCCTTTTGAGCCCGTCTTTGTATTATTTCTTTATCTTAAGTTACGCCCTTCTTCAGGGACATGCAGAAAAATATCAGAAATCATGTTAGAAATCTTCTTATTCCGCTATATACTTGTATGTAATCAACAGTAAAACCGATAGTTCAATTTTCCTACTATTTTGCACGACTTCTTGCAATGACGCATAGTCATTCAAATGCTTTAAATAAAAGATTCTACTAATTTTAATTGTTTAGCACAGCCGCGCTCACCAATTTAGTGCCAAAAAATATTTTATTTAATAATCATTAATGACCATATGTCATTATTGATTTTTGAAAGAATATTACAAAGCAATAGCGACAATATTTATAAAAAAAAGTCTAATATGTACACAGTCGTGAACAATATGACCCTTCTATCACTAATTAATGATCGAAGTTATGATCACATCACTGATAAATTATTAACCACGTGTTATTCTAACTGGCTGATAGGAGATTTTGAAGAAAAACTAATATCAGGGTCATAAAGAAGCAATTGAAGCCAAAACAACTCAGATTTTAGTTTATGTATGTACTGTATGTTCGAGCGAGCATCACGTAAAAAAACCGGACAAGTGCGAGTCGGACTCGCACACCGAGGGTTCCGTAGGTACGTAGTATCACTATTAAATTTGATATTTTTCATTATAAATAATGCGTCGAAAAAAATAAATAAAATATATTTTGCAATGTGTACATCAAGCCCTTTCATATGATACCCCATTTGAACTAGTAGTTTCAATTTGAAATTTCGACTCCCTATAAAAAATATAGACCACCTATTTTTTAAGATCTATTTACAAATGTATAGTTTTGAGATTTATTCCTATACTTGTAGTCTATAACGATGTTACTCGCCAAATTTCATAGTTCTAGGTCAACGGGAAGTACCTTATAGGTTTTGATTCCCTTGAGTGTGTCGAAATATGCGTTTTTTGGTGAATAAACGGCCCTAACTTTTTTTTACGTAAACTTAGCAGTTTGATTTTTTTATTACTTCATGGGACCGTAGACCTGAGTATACAGTTCAAATTTCAGCTTGATACCTCCACGCATTCTCGACATAGAAATTCTTGACAGACAGACAGACAGACAGACAGACGGACAGACAGACAGACAGACGGACAACAAAGTGATCTTATAAGGGTTCCGTTTTTCCTTTTGAGGTACGGAACCCTAAAAACTACTGCACGAAATTTTATGCGGTAATGTAATACTGGAGGCGTAACTTAAAATTTGGTTCATGTTTACTCTTGATACGCTAATAGAAGTTTATTTTCTGAAGTCTACGCAGACGAAGTTGCTAGTAGCAACTTCGTCTGCGTAGGGGCAGTCGCTAGTATAGGTAGTTTTTGACTAGCCCGTTGGACGAATGGTTAACAATGGCGACTTTGACTATGAGGGTGGCGGCTTCGATCCCCGCACAAGACAAATATTTTATGTGCATGTCTGTTTGTCTTGATATAGGTGTTTCTATGCATTGTATTTTTATGTATGTATGTACATTTATTTATAAGTATACACAAAAAAAAAATGTATTACATATATTTATCAGACATCTAGAACCCATACTATAAATCCCTTCAATTGAGGGAGAACCGTATCCCAGCAGTGGGATCCACAAGGGTTGAATACGATGTATACACTAATTTACTGAATAAAATAAGCTAGTATGATTGTAAGTTTTGATAATTAATCTCACTTGCGTTATTTGTGTAAAATTTTAATAATCAATAGGTACTAAATTACAATTTCTAACAATACTAATTAAAATTTCTTTATAACTATTTTCACATAATTTTCATATAGAAATTAAAATTATTCATGAAATAAAACAACACCCAAATATAAGTATGCTTTTTTATATTTAGAACAAAAAAGAAACGACCACTATTTTTTTACATACCTCCTCACAAACTATTTCTTACACATTTTATCTGCTTACAGTAATAATATCAATTTCTTAGAATGTTGGCATGCATCTTCCATCAGTAGTCCGTAAGTAACCAGGTTCGCAGCTACCAGCAAAATTTTCTCTACCATCTTTTTCTTCAGTTGTGGTTTCTTCATTTGGAGAAGCCACGGTATCCCCATTTGGCTTCTTGGAATCTCTTGTATTAACATTATTTGGTTCTTTGTCGTTTATTGCATCTGGTTTCTGTGCGTTACTTTCTCCATTTTGCTTCGTGGAATCTCTTGTGCTAACATTATTTGGTTCCGCAGTGTCTTTGTTGTTTGTTGTATCTGGCTTTTGTGCATTACTTTCTTGCTCTTCTATTGTGGTGCTGGATGTTGTTGTAGATGGACTGTGGAACAGTTTTCTTATATTCTCTCTATCTTTTTCAACCCTATCGTGAACTTTTTGATTAATATTGTCAAAAAAGCCCTTGATACCCCCATTTGCAGGCTGAGAATACAATGTTAAGATACAGCACAAAACAAATACAGTAATTTTCATGTTGTAGTAAGTATTACGTATTGTCAGTTATAATATTTAGACTGGACTGAATGTCATTATGTAGAATCATGGATACATTTAGATAACATTCTGACCTTTTAGAAATTATCAATACAAAAAGCTTTATAACGGCTATACAAAAAATACACATGATTAATGATATCAGCTAACTAAATAAACTAACCAAACAATTTGGAGTTTAGTTAATTTATAATGTTTTTCGAATTTGTACACAATATATTTGTATCTACATAAATTGTTTCAATATTTCCTTATACGAAAAATTCTGAATATATACGAGTCCCTTTACTATTTTGTCTTCATCGCCATATATGTTAAAAATTGGTAAGTTGGCAATAATGACCCCCAAACAAGAATATTACTTGCCTGATGTAAGCAGTCATCGCCGCCTATTTTTTTATATCACTAAGTTGGAAAACAAGCATACGACCCGCCTGATGGAAAGCAGTTACCGCAGCCTTTGAAGGCCTGTAATAAACCTGTATTATACTTTACCTTGTAAAAACCTTATCACGCCCTTTTTGAAGAACCCCATGATGTCTCGTTGACGCTCGTGACACGAGGCATTACCAACCTCGTAAAAATCCTTTTACATTTTTCTAGAAGAACTCCATACTGTAATAGTCTCTTGAGAAAACCTCATACTGTAGTCTGCTAGCCTATTGACACTCGTGATATCAGAGACGTTACCGACCTCGTAAAAACCTTTTTACATTTTTCTTGAAAAACACTATACTGTAGTCTCCTGAGAAAACCTTGGCTTGGCAAGTACGCACCCGTTTTGGTATCAGTGTGTACAGAAAAAGCAGACATTAATGAACACTGATCCTTCATGACCACGATGAATATATATGGCTGGAATTTTAAAGGAGGATTAACCGATTGTGAGAATCTATAAACAAGAACAAATTCGTCAGCTCATTTCCCCTCGTGGTCAGTGGACCGAGAACTGAGCACTTCGATGTGATATTAGCGTTCGGTATCTTTTTTTTTTAAATACATTAAAGGTGTGACATATCACACCTTTAATGTATTTTTTTATCCTGCGCCCGACATGTCCTACACATGTATGACACACAGGTATGGCAGACAAGCATACGGCCCACCTGATGTGAAGTGGTTAATATTAAACGGTCACAATATGAAATATCGCTCGCGTGCCAGCACCTCTTTGCCAACGCAACATCTCCTTCCTTCCTAATGACCTCACTCACTCACAGGAATAACCTTCAAGGGAATTGTTATTTGGCTTCAGTCTTCTTTGAGGCGGAAGTACTTCCTCAGTCGGATTGCTTACAATTAAATATTTGACATTCGACATGTTTTAGTAGGTAATAAATATTTAAGTTACTTAAAATAACATCTTTATAGTAGATAGTAGATCTCTCTTATGAGATACACAACATTCGGCAGATATGCCGAATAAAAACGGTAACGTGATAAAAAGTATTTAGAGTGTCAATCTAAATCATAATATATACATAAACCGAATATCTTCCTAATCTTTTCAGTCCTTAGAGAACCATTCACATATCTATATATCCACTCTCACAAACTTTTCTATTTATAATATTAGTGGGAAGTAAGACAGATTGTAAAATTAATTTTAGAGTTCGGCATTATTGATCCCAATAATATTACATTCACGCATACTTTTATTTATCATATATATTATTAAGGTCATAATGGTCATCATAGAATTGCTCTCCGTTTCAAATCACTAGATAAACATTCTTGGTATTATGAATTATAGAGGACTCTTAAAGTTCATCATTGTGAAATTCTCGTTAGTGCAGCCCGCAATACAGATCCGCTCCAGTGATTTCATTCCAATTGGAGGACGATGCCTAATTTTCGCTGTATTTTCTCCGTATTACGGGTACCTATATAGTACAAATGGTCAATTGAAGGAACATTTTGTGAGTATCTCATCTTTCTTGACATTTAAAATTTTATTTTTCAAGCCATATTAATCCTCCTGCTGAGACACTGGAATATGAACAGATGAGCAGAACTGATCTTGTGCATTTTGGGGCAGTCCCTTGTAATCCCTACTCCTACTCAACTGAATAAGTACATTACTCTTAATTACAGCAAATATAGGATAACAATGTAGTAACAATAATTATTTTTTACTAACACCTTAGAATAGTCTACTTACTAACATAATGAGTCATGTCACTTGTAATTTTAAATAAATAATAATAATAATAATTATAAAGTACTACAGGCGGCCTTATCGCTATATGCTATCTCTATATTTATATAACGATTTCTATTTTTCCTTCCCTTTCTTAAATTTTAACGGCTGTTGCTACAGCAAATCAACGGTTATCTCCTTTCATTTAGTCAGATTTCCTCTCTCCATTCTCCTTTCAATTATTCAGTGTATCAAAAAGTCGGTCACCATCATCGTGACATAATTATGTATACGTGTATGATTGTGTATTTGTGTATAATTAGCATATGTTTATGTATCATATACAATTTTATGTTTTCATAGGTATTTATTCTATTCATGTTGACTGGTAGAGAATTCTCTTAGCATAAGTCCGCCTTTTGTACCCTTATTCTATGGTCAATAAAGTTTAAATAGATAAATAAAAATAAAAAAACCGTGCTAATAGATTTTTCTCATCTAAAATAATTCTGATATAGAGCTTAAAATAAAATAAGAGGAATAAAGTCTCTCCTCAGATAAAACTTAAAAAAGTATGTTACTAACCGACATACATGATTAGGTACATTAAGCATTATCAAAGCAAGAAGTGTGAGATTCTACTATCTAGAATCAACAGTCCACTAATTCATACACAAGCGCTATCAAATATTTAGTAACTGAGGAAATAGTTAATATTATACACTGCTAAATACATGGCAGTGCGTTAGGCCAAGTTCTAGAAAAGTCACAAGAAATGTATACCTACATTATTTTTTGTACATACGTGCCAGGATCAACCACCCCAGTCGATGGTTAGTTGGATGGTTGCTTTAATATTTTTGAACAAAAAGTAACCAACATCATGGGTTGTATGTAAGCGATTCATCAAGATCTTTGAATCAAAGCCAACTTCACCTGCACACGGTGCACCCTGCTGACTGACAAACGAAGCTCTGGCGAAAAGAGAGGCAGGGAGCGTAATTATAAGTTACCCAGCTAGGGAATGTACCACCACCTCACAGAATACCGCAGCCAAATAACAATTCCCTTGAGGGTTTTTGTGTTCCTGCGAGTGAGTGAGGTCACCAGAAAGAAAGAAGATGCTGCGTTGGCAGCGGGGGGTGACGGTGCGCGTGCGATATTTTATGTTGCGAGCGGTAATATGGCTACGGTAACCGCTTCACATCAGGCGGGCCTTATGCTTGTCTGCCACCCGACGTAGTATAAAAAAAACCGGCTAAGTGCGAGTCGGACGCGCGCTCGAAGGGTTCCGTACCATTAGCTATAAAAACGGCAAATAAATCACGTTTGTTGTATTGGAGCCCCCTTATATATTTGTTTTATTTTTATTTAATTATTTCTTTTTAAAGTGACTATATAACTAAATATTATGTGAGTATTTCAAGCTTCTACCTATTGCCGTTATCAATTGCGAGCAAAAACGAGCAAAAAAATCATGTTTGTTGTAAGTACCCTTAAATATTTAATTTATTCTATTTTTTAGTATTTGTTGTTATAGCGGCAACAGAAATACATCATCTGTGAAAATTTCAACTGTCTAACTATCACGGTTCATGAGATACAGCCTGGTGACAGACGAACGGACGGACGGACAGCGGAGCCTTAGTAATAGGGTTCCTTTTTACCCTTTGTACGTATGGAACCCTAAAAAAAGAACTTAGACTTGGATGTCGTTATATATTTCACCAAATAATAAAGTGTTATAAGAGAGAAATAACCAAGAGTTAAAGTAGTCGATGTCAAGTCTAATGGTTATTTCAGAAATGCTGATAGATTTAAGAAAATTTTAGGAACTACACTCTGAAACTATCATTTGGAGAGCGTCTTGTCTCATGGATGTGCTTAAGATGGTGAGTTGTCATTTTTATCATCACTCAGATATACGATATTGAAGATTATGATTTGCACAAACATTTAAAGATAGATCTTTAAATGTTTGTGACAAAATCATGATTTCATAAAAACAGTGTTATTGTCTTACAACCGGCTATTAAATAAATATATTCACAAATTATTCACAGTGTTTTTAATATTTTTTTAATTTGTTAGATTTATTTATTTGTTTTTTTTTTCAGTTTCACTCAAGTAATAGTAAAAAACTAGAAATATCAGAGAATTAATTGCTATATCGTGCTGGCAATCTTCTTCTCTATAGAAGAAGATCTATCGTGGTTTATTGAAGTAGATCTATCGTGGTTAAATTTTAATTACACAATTAGCTGTGTAATAATAAAATTAACGTCGAGAAGAGTTTAAATAATTTCTGAATGAGAACTTGGCCACTTAACTTAACATTAATGTTTTTGGTGGCTTTATATAATTTCCACGAATTTGTATAGGTAAACATATTCATGCTTATTATTATAGATACCCTTTGATCTGTTGTTATGTACGAAAAATGTCAGATACAGAGCATAAGCGCGGATGGCATTTCATTATTAAAATACCTTACCAGAACGACATTTTAATTAATATAGTGTGGGTAAAAATATGTTTTTACTTCCATATAAATTTATCAGCACCACGTTAAATTATACTTATATAATATGGCGAAGCAGTAGTAAATACTTACTACTGCTTCGCCATATTGAATACACTGAGCTTCTTCATTGCTACCTGTTTTCCTTCAGGTGACTTAGGAACTGAACATCGGATCTGTTTCTAGAGATCTCGACGTCAAGAATTCTAATACTTTTGGCAATACTAAACGTATTGGCAATGTAAAACTGGTGTCCTGGAATCTATAAAACTGGATCCTCAACCCAAAGAAAGTTTTTTTTTAAATTCCTTAAGGCTAGTAAAAATCATTTTTCAGATACATTAGAATATCACTAGTTGGATGAATGTACTCCACTTGGCAGTACAGATAGTGCCTAGTAGAGTAAGAGAGCGCGAAAAAGCGCATCTGCATAAAACACAATTCAGGAGTACACAGTTTTAACAATACCCGCCGGATATCTCGTTGTGTGATTAAGAATTGTGACATAGAATTACCGCCGCAGTGGTAAAAATGTCTGGTCGAAATTTCCCAAGCACCGATCAGAAATCATATCTTCCAGAAGTCTCACTTAACACTCATCAACTCTGCCGATGATGTTAAATTTACCCTAGCAGTCACCCTTCACTGAAAGTTAAGTCAAAAAAAAAATGGTTATAACATCGTAACAAGTTTGTAAAGGTCTTGCGTGTAGTAGACAAAAACCCTTACGGCTCTTAGTACGTAGTGTCTGGGTGGAGATCTTCTGCTAGGTGGAGATTGTTATTCACTGCTGTCTCAGGTAGGTGGCAGTGCAGTTTTATAACAATTTTACAGGTGACAGGCATTCTCAATCCATGGGGTTAGCGATGAATTTTGACAAAACGAAAGTTATGTACCATGATGTCATCATCCCTAGCCCGGATATCGTAGAGACTACAGCTATTGAAGTGGTTAAAGGCTACGTCTACCTCGGACAGGCCTTGCAGCTGGGCCGGGCTAATTTCAACAAAGAAATCGATAGACGCATTCGTCTGGCCTGGGCAGCTTTTGGGAAGCTCTGGCACATCCACATCGCAGATATGTGTGGTACATCGCTGTGATGTGTGTGGCTGATGAAGATGAGAGTTGTTCCAGTCTGTCTAACTTCGACGTCACGCCAGTACTACCTGTTTTTCAAGATTCATGATATTTATTTTGTAAAATATGATTGACTATTGTCAATCTTTCTTAAAACATGGTTTATAATATTCTCAGAGCAAGTATCCTAAGTAGTAAGCCTCTGGTGTCGCAACCGTCCATAACTGCTTACCATCAGGCAATGCTTGTATGTTACCAGAAGAGCATTACAGAAAATAAAACCGCTTGAATGTCGGTTATTGTGCCAAAAACTTGCCTATATCCTTCCTTGGGATATAATCTATATCCCATAAAGTTTCTATACCTATCCATGCCAGGTTTCATTAAAATCGGTTGAGCAGTTTAGCCGTGAAAAGAAACAAACAAACAGACAGACATACTTTCGCATTAATATTATTCGTATGGTTACGGATTTGTACAAAAAATGGTGCTATATATATACGAGTATGTAGTAATAGACGATTATTTTTGTATATTAACATTTTTATTAACTTATTGTTACATTTATAATAGTTATTAATAAGTTATACAAATAGGCAGACATTATACAATTAAGCTTATCTAGGCTATCTACATATTTTATAAGTTAGATAGGCATGTTTTTCGGTTAGGTTATGATTATGATCCGTAAAGACTTGTTTCTTGACAATGTGTGAATTGTTTTGAAAACTGGAAAAATTCACCTGCCCCCCCTAGGTGGGATATTCAAAAAATATTTATCTGGCAAGTTGGCCAAGACAACTATTTAAATAATAATAATGCGTGAATTTATAATTTAATTTATACATTTCATAGCTCGAACATTACTCAGGAATTACAGAAAAACTATTATCACAAATTTCTATCTATGGTACACATGGAATCAGGTTAGTTGCTTACTACCTTATTCCCACGCACTTATTCTATCGTACCTTTAAAAAAAATGTTTAAGTTAATTTATTTTCAGTTGTTTCTGTGACTAGTTTTACTTTTAATCATGTTCTTGTTCTCTTTTTAAAATTAAAACAATACATTATATAAATAAAAATTGCAATGTAAATAATCTAAAATATAAATAAAACTAATTTCAAGGGTTTCGTTTTTTATCAAAAGTTCCAGACAACGGCGGGAGTTTGTTTACTCGTATCAGTCTAGTTTATATTTGTTACATTTTTATAACATTGTGTTCATTTACTGATACAGTTTCCCTATGGTCAATTATTCCGAGTTTTTGAACCATTCGCATGTTTTTGTGATTCTTATTTTGATACAAAATAGTGTATCACATATTATTTGTTACAGGTAGGTATACATCGTTGACTTAATGATATTAATATGGATAACATTTTGACCTTATAAATATTATCTGATATACATGACGAAATGCTTTTATATACAAAATAATTTCTTAATATACAGGTGTTCTTTCTAAAATAGGAAATTTTTCAAAAACTGTTTTTCAACGTAAATAAAACAATTGACATGCAAACGTCAATCATCAATTTTCCATTCGTTTTTTGCTGCCTTTGTAAAATGTTCCTAATTTGTAACTTCATAAATATATGGATATGGGAAATTATATTTGTCATAGCATTGATAAAATGTATTCAAGGATATTGTCTCTGTGAATGTGCAGATTTTGTTACATCATTACAGAGAATTCCTAATACTATTAACATTTAACTTTTGCTAAAATAGTAAGCGTCGTAATACTAGTTTAAACCTTATTTTATTTTATATTTCAAAAGTAACACCTATAAATTTATACTTAAATTTATTTATATTGGTATATCTTACAATTTATTACTATTCTGTTTTTAACTGTGCCATCTTGACTGTGCAGCCGGAGCTATCTGAAAAATAATTGTTTCCTCATTATTTAGTTTTCTCAGCATCATCATAGAAATTATTAATAATAAGTCAATTAGGTTTCCTAAATGTATTTATCTAATCTCATACTGAAATTTACACATTAAAAAACTAAACACAGTATCTTAATGACGGTCTTTACGCACAAGCTATCAAAATAAATTTAAAAAGTTATTTTTCGATACAGCTCTTCTATGGACAACTGTATCGTAAAATAACTTTTTTACCATTTCGATACAGCTTCAGCCCTGGATACAGGTATTTTAAACAGGTTGCAATGCAAATACATTGCAACTATGCAAAAATTTTCTACATAATCTGTGAACGCGGCGCCGCGCGGCGCGTCGCGCATGCGCACTACGCATGCTCGATCTGCAAATGGATTTAAGTAAGAATTATAGCTGTTAAATTAACTTCATGGTTGTATTTAAAATATTATTATCATATATTACATGAGATTAGATAAAGTAGTGTATGAAACTGCACATAATTAGGTATTAAAATACTCGTGTGGTCTATTATAACATTCGCCTTCGGTTCATGTTATAAACTCACACTCGTATTTTAATAACCCTTATTATGCAACATTCATAAACTACTATTATATAATTATTATTTACCATTACCGAATTGCTCAGATTTCTACCAATTATAACAAAAATGGTGCATGTACATATTATTTGTACACTAGATGGAAAAGAGATATATAAAAACAACAAAGTATTTCATATTATCTAACTAGCCTTTTTCTATGTTTATATAATATGCATTTTGCTACAATGTTTATTTGATGATGATTTGATTTATTCTAAATGAACATTTTTGTATATTTTAATTTTTATAGAATGATAACAGCTACACGTATTATATAAATATTACTTGCAATGATCAGTACATTAAAAATTTCAAATTTGTACCATAGTATTGAAATATCTTGTATTATGAATTATGGCTCTAAATTTTCGTTACCCAGATTAATGGTTGGAAATGCTACATTATTTTTTGCAATGGATCAAATAAAAGGAATACTGGCTAAGTACCTCGTACATGTTTTGGAAAATGACAAAAAATTAAGCTTAAGAAAGATACAGCTATAAGTATTCAGAAACTGAATATTTTTTATTTGCTATCTCCTAATCTATCTACTAATATAGCAGCTAACAAACTTAGAGCATCCGGGTTAGTCTCAAATTATAGCAAATGTAGTTCACTTTACAGCAGTGCAAAATAAAAATACCTGAAATACGCCAAAACGGTTCCATTTTGAAAAAATAATACCATTTTAGGCTAGTTACATCTCTGCAACCAATACAGCAATAGACTGAAGATACGTTCAAATTGAAGCAAATTTAATCAGCTCTACAAAAGTATAGGACAAATATATTTGAAAATGGCTTCCTAGGTAGTTTAAAAAAAACTGAAAAAACGGCAATTTATTTTATATAACTATATGAAGCTTACGCCTATTTACAAAATTATAATAACTGTATCTTTTTAAGGGTAATTCGAAGTTTCCTCATGTAATAATGTTATTGCAATTTCCCGAAATGCACAGGGTTTTATGGATTGCAAATTTAGATTCTAGTACCTAACAACCGTAAATACAAGCGCGTTTGTGATGCTTGATGTCGATATTGACTGAACTATTAGGTGTTTACCTGTTATAAAGTCATCGCTTACAAGATCATAACTACAGGTCACGTGGTAAAAAAATTAACAGTCTTATATTCATGCCATTTTTACTTTAATTACAAACTATTAAGTATTAACTCTTGATACCTCTAAAACGTAATTCTGCAGTTTCCCAGGCGATCATGTTTCATCCCATCAGGGCATTCAAGAAGAGGCACTCGTATTATTTGTCCGGTCAACGTAGTTTGATTACTTTTATTCTTCGCTGCCCTTGCCTCTTCAGTTTTATCATGAAAACTGTACACGATCCCAGATTTAACTTCCGAAGTCACATATAATAAAAACACCAACACGATCATGAAATATTTAACACCCATTTTAACTAAACACATTGAGGTCACTGCGCAATTTCACTACGTACAACTACATACCACGTATAACTTCCCTGCAATTTCCTTTGAGATCTCTAACTAAACCACGCTTACAATGTATTTTATTTGCAGGTGCATCAATCATACTATTTTGTGCGTTGTCTTTATCTTGCTCAGCTCTAGGCGTCGTTTCATATTCTGTAGCCGGTTTCTTGCTATGCGGCAATGCTTTACGAAAATCTTTCACTGGATTTCTGAATATACTAAGGAAATCTTTAGATATTGACGGCGCTGCCGTAACTTGAAGCAACAAATAACCAACAATACCGATCACAGCTATGCGCGTGCACAAAGACGTCATTATACGCCCAGTGTCGGAGCCATATCGCTTGCGGCCAGTGTTTATCAACGTCAACTTCCAATTAGAGTACACAATACGTGATAATGTATGACCACATACTACATCAAAGTAGATATGTTTTTAATGTCTAAGTATTACTACAGTTTGTCATGTTTTTTTATAACCACTTATAATGCAATATCTCAATTTGTTATCTATACATTTTATCAGATATGGCATTTCTTAACGATAACAAAACTGTTAACATATTTATCTCTTATCTATCAAATATATCCATATAAGTCACATATCGTAATGATTATCTATTTGTGAAATTAGCCGACAGCTGGAGCTGTCAAATTTGTTAAGTAATATTTTTTAAATTAAAAGTGTGTACGTTAACTGTTAAAGTTTATACAAGTGTCACACAAAAGGATTTGTCACAATAAAGCGTATGCAATGCACTATTTAACCAAGGTTCGCCGTGTTTCTAAATAGACTGCATGAGTGTTTTAATATGTTTTATAATTATGCGATTGATACATTAAATTTATCTTCACTCATGCAATAAATAATGAAAACATAATGACTATTAGTGTCTTTATGTACATCAGCCTGCGTATCGAGCATTCTCAGGCAAACGCGTTTGTTTTTTTTTGGTACCTTTTTAATAATTAGGATAAAGTAACAATTTGCTGCCCTTGGGTGCAAGTCTACTATTTGTATTATTGTCTACTATTTGTATTATTTATATTGTTATTACATGGAATTAAGATGTATTGTATTTAATTAATGATACAGATTTATGGTATATTTCATAGTAAATCTGTATTTTTATTAACTAGTATTTGTCTCTGACTAAAGTGCGTCATAATCTCAGAGTATGGTATTACTCAAAGGTCATAATATATTCGTAATTCGAATATAACGAGTATTGTACTTTTGTAATAATAATATATAAATTCTACGAAAACGACAATATTCTAGACATTATACATATAAATCAATGATAATCGAGTATCACAACGTCTGCTTCCGAATTGTAGGAAAATATATCGAACTGATTTTATGTGTATACGTTAGTTCATATTGAAAAAATAATTACTCGAACTAAGTTAAGTTCACCACTTCTTTCGTATTTACGTTTGTGATGTTAGCAAAAATAAATGTACAAGTTAAGCAGTATGAGAAATGTATTTTTGTGTATACTTTTGTGATGTAAGCAAAAAATAAATGCACAAATTAAGCAATAATAAATCTTCTCGGCTACCAAAATAAACAGTAGAGATGTGTCAACTTTGGCCGACTAGCCGACTTGCCGATTAATCGGTTAAAAGAGGCCGTCAAATCGGCCAAGCCAATCACGGTTTAAGGGGTATTCGATAATTTCCGTCAAGCTTTATTTACAGCCGATCCGCGCACAAGTCGACAACACATACTTTGCATTAGTTTTTAATTTTTGCTTTTGCACGGATCAGTGCGGCGTTTTTGTGTAAAGACATAACTGTTATTATTTTCATTAAAATGAAATAGCTCAATTAAAATTTTATAACGAAAAAAAAAAATGTTCGTATATACAATATATAAATACTAAGTAAATATTTGAGAAATAAAATCTCTAAGCCATTATCATAAGAGCAATACTATGGAAATAGGGATTAGTATCTAGAATACAAACAGCTTTGTTCTTTGCTAATTTATCGTCGTAAAAGGTATTTTAATTTTTTATGGAAAATGGCAATTACACTGCGCCATCTAGTCCTAAATTAAGCAAAGCTTGTACTATGGCTACTAGATAACTGATATATGTACATAAATACATTTTTTGTTGCAAATAAATACATATAATTCATAGAAAACACCCAGACAAACAGACATGTTCATGCAAACATTCAAAATAGGATATGTAGATATTAAATCAATGATAAACATATGATCGCGCAACATATTATGTTTGTCATGTGCGGGATCGAGCCTTTTGGTGGATGGATAGCGACCTTGAAGTCAAAGTGGCCATTGTAAGCCATGCGACCACCGGGCTCGTCTCTTATCGATATCGCATAGTCTCGATGATAACAAAATAGGATATGTAGATATTAAATCCATGATAAACATATGATCGTGCAAGAAAATGCGTTATCTTATGAAAGCTGTAGCCGTCGAATTTTGAAATCTAAAGTTTATAAGTATTTTTCCATTTTATTTACTCTTTTTTTTATGTGAGAGGGGGGCAAACGAGCATGTGGGTCACCTGGTGGAAAGCAATCACCACCGCCCATGGAGATGATCAGCGATACCAAGGGGTCGCCGATCCATTGCCATCCTTTTAAAGGGAATGAAAACTCTGTTCTTGAAGGCACCCATGTCGTAGTTGTTCGAAAATACCGCTGAGGGAAGTTGATTCCACAGTTTCACTGTTCGTGGTATAATATGTCTTAGGAAACGTACTGTAGTAGATCGCCAATTATCAAGATAATATGGATGGAATTTTAATTTATGGCGAGTTGTACGATAGTGGTATTCAGCGGCAGGTATCAAATCAAACAGCTCATCCGAGCACTCCCCGTGATATAATTTGTGTAGAACGCAAAGATACGCTACATCTTTGCGCGTAGAGAGAGAGAGTCCAATTGATCCGAGATCATTGGGTCACCGAATATTCGAGCTGCTTTTCGTTGTATGCGTTCAAATGGAGCAAGCAAGTACTGGGGCGCACCGGCCCAGAGATGCGAACAGTACTCCATGTGAGGTCGAACCTGGGCTTTGTATAGTTAAAGGCGGTGGCGGGGTGTAAAATACCGCCTATGTTTATTAATGACACCAATCTTTCTAGAATCCAGTTTGGCCTTGCATTCCAAGTGACATCGAAACTAAACATCACTCGATATGTCGACACCCAAGATGGCAATGCTAGGATTAGTTAGCTAGGCTTAGGGGAGTACCTTCCAAACTAGGAGCTACGACAAATGGGGACTTTTTAGCGGTAAACGCACAAACCTGTGCCATGGAGGGATTTCGCTGCATCAAATTCAATCTACCCCAATATGAGACGTGTCCAAGGGACGTCTCAATCTCAGACACAAGTTTTGTTCGGTACTCATCGACGCAATCCCGAGAAACATTACCTTGGCCAGTGTATCTTACGTCCACTGTACTGTCATCCGCATAGCAATGAACATTGTGTATAAGCAGCAAGTCATTGATATGCAGAAGAAACAACGTGGGGGACAATACACAGCCTTGTGGTACGCCAGCATTCAAGGGTAGTGGGTCCGAGCGTGCTCCGTCAACTACAACTTTGATGCAACGCTCATCCTTGGGCCGCACTCATCGCGATAACATTCGGGCGATAAACTTCGTATTCGGTATACGGCGAATCTTCGCGGCCACATAATGCACGTTGTAAAGTTTATCACGATGTACGAACGCAAAAAACAACATGGACGCCGTTACTTTACTTTGTACCTATTTTATGGCAGCAAATAATTATTTTTACATTTATGTCATCAAAAAAACAAATTAAAAGCAAGAAAAAGGAGAAAAATTTTTCGTTACTCCAATCCACTTCACTTCAGCTATATTATACACTGTAATTACATTTAACACGTCCGCTAGGAACGATGGGTGTGGGCCGACTAAAGTGTGGCTGCGCAAGCGAAGTTCATCGCGATAAAACCCTTTGATGTGCGAAAGTTTACCGACAGCGGAGCGATGTGCCCGAAGCTTCGCCCAAAGTGTCGAAGTATTCGCGAATATTTGGTTACATACATCACGATAACGCGAATATTCGCGTTATCGCGATGAGTGCGGCCTAAGCATCAGTTAGAAAAAGCGACCACGGCGGAAGCCATATGGGCGATCATTTATCAGCTGGTGATCCTCTAAGTAGGCTACCAGCTGTTTGTTAAATAGTTTCCATGATTTTGGAAAATATGGAAGTTATCGCAATGGGCCTATAATTGGACGGATCTAAACAAGTGTTTTTTTTTAGGGATCGGGTGGACTAAAGCCTCCTTCCATGAGCAGGGGACCACGCCAAGTGAGTAGGAGTATCGAAATAGGCGTGTTAAAATCGGAGCCAACTCTGGAGCACATGTTTTTAAAACAATTAGTGGAATGCCATCCGGCCCACTGGACTTATGGATGTCCAGGGAGAAGAGCGCTCTACGGACAGCTTTTTGCGAGAACTTAATGTCTGGCATAGAGCTCTCACACCGTGGGATGGTTGACGGTGTTGAGTCGAGTTAGACGCAAAGAGGAATTCCAGAAGCTCGGCCTTTTCCCTTGCAGTGTGGGCCAGTGAGTCATCCACTCGATGCAATGGTGGAAACGACGACGGACAGAAGTTTCCTTGAACAGCCTTGGCGAGCGACCGGAACGCACGAGACCCAGAGGGCAAGCGCACTAATCTCTCGCCAATTTTGCTAACGATTTTGGACTTTGCCCTAGCGATGCAGCCCTTAAAGGACCTTGGCGCAGCGTTGTAATTCTTTTTAAGAACACCGGTATTTGCATCTCCAGCCGCCTGAGCCTCGGACCAGGCTCGGTAAGAATCCTGCTTATGACGCAACGCGGTTTTGCAAGACCCATCGAACCATGGTCGAGATTTGCCACCAATGGGCATTAGGAATAAAAAGTTCCATGCCCTGCAAAACCACATCAGCGACAGCATTAGCTCAGGCGCTGGGATCTTCCAGCGAAAAGCAATTGTATTGTTCTTTTTACTACCGCTGCCATATTTAGAGTTGGGGTGTTTGGATTGGGCTCCGGGTCTCAACACTCACCGTACGAAACGCGACGAATACGAAATAGCGCGAGCTATTACTTCACGCCGGTTTTCTGCGTGAGAGTGGTACTGCCCCGGACGAGCCGGCCCAGTTACGAGCTGTATTCATTTAATGTCCAAAACTTGACCGCGATCATGTTCTAGACACTAAACAACTACAACTTGGCTCTACCACTTCAGGAAAAAGGCTACTCGTTTAGCACCACCCAGGGGTCACGTGCAGGTAAACTAGGGTAAAGCCTGCGGACGTGAATAGCATCAACCTCCACTTCTTTTACTTTACTTCGACAGACTTGACGGAATATAATTAAAATGGAAAAATATTTATAAACTTTATATGTAACCTAATACCAACAACAAATAACTGCAAATGGTGATGAAATTAGTGCAAAATACTTTCGTAAAACCATTTAGTCGTAAAGGCTTTTTAACAAATTAAAACACTGAATATACGAGTATGTTTTTATAATGGAAATAAAAAATGGGCAATGTTTAGTATCCCAATACAAACATTTTTATTAAAAGCTTTTATTTGAGAATTACATTAAAAGAAAAAGAAATGTTTTTGTAGATATCATTTTAAATAAGTTTTTAATTAAAAGTTAATTATTCAATTATTTATGGCAAATTCCAACAAGACAGTGACATTGTGCAAGCTTTTAGTAAATACACTCAAGTTATTTCAATGTTTTAACTATTTCAGTGTCTTATGAGATGTGGTTACCTTAGCCTATAAACGCTTACCAGCCTGTATTTATTATTTTTGAATTATTATTATTTTTATAATAGAGGGAAATAAACGAGTACGTGAGTCATCTAATGGTAAGCAATCACCACAGCCCATTGACATCAGTAACATGAAAGGGCACTGATCCACTGCCAGCCTTTCTAGGGAGATAAATTAAGGCCAACGTCGTCAATAGACGACATCAAGATGGATTTAGCATTGAAGTATCCCGCTATGTTAAATAGATTCACATAGATGCATTTATCTTATTCTCTATTATTTCGAGTATTTGATATTTCCTACATTTAAGTATTTTTGTGATTCTTATCTTGATACAAAACAGTGTGTCACATATTATTTGTTACAGGTATACGTCAATGACTTAATGATATCAATATGGATAACATTTCGACCTTACAAAATATTATTATTGTTATCTTTGCCGTCTAGACTGTACCATAGAATCTCCCTGAAAAATAGATTTTCATTATAATGAATTAAAATTCTTTTCCATCCTTAATATACAAGCAACAAGTACCTACATGCATCATGTTTGTGTTGTTTGTTAGAGATCTGAGTAGCGGTAGTGGAAAAGAGCTTTATAAATAAAATTAGAATTGGGGAATTTTGTCTGATTTATTAAACTTGGTCAAAAGTTAAGTTCAGTTTCTATTTTGTAGAACCTAAACCAAGGAATAGTTTAATGACGGTTGGTTTCTATATGATGATGCAGAGGAAACTTGACACGCTTGCTGCAATATAGGTAAGGTTATATTTAAACACCTGATACTCGTACATGCGCGATGAATTTTTTCTGTACGAAGCAGAAAACGCTGTACTAAAAATACAAATTACTGATCACAACCTATAGGTTGTGATTAGTAATTTGTACCTATAGGTTGTGATTAGTAATTTGTATTTTTAGTTGATATGATGTCATGCACTTGATTAAATTGCTGTATTTTGCGTTATAATGCAAAATACAGCAATTTAATCAAGTACATGACATCATACCAACATTTAATCAACTTTACTCCAACAATTATCCAAATATTGATAACGATAAGTTGTTTCCCATCTCTAATAATTCTATAATTATACAAATAGTTAAGTGCGGTTACAGGTCATTAGCAGAGATCGGAATAGGTAGTGATTTAGGGTCAATAATCTCAAACGCTGATATTAACATGGACATACCTCCGGCTTGAGTCTTTAATTCTCCGGGGTTCCGGCTGCTTTGGTCAGCACGTAAAGCTATCTAGCTTTACTTGCTTTCCAAAGCTAATTCTAAACATAGGATTCCGTTAATCAATCAGTTTTTTTTAATTGCACATATATATAGCAAATAAAGTACTACTTAAAAGTACTTTGCTATCGTAACCTCTAATTTCAAATACAATGGCTACTAAATCACGACCTAAATAATATTTAATGAAACCCCGAAATCCCAAAATTCGATAACAGATCATTAAAAAAGGCATGTTCATATTATGCCAGCATTACGCAAGTACAACAAATCGGTCCACATATTCCGATCACTGGTCATTAGACATTATATTTATTTAATACATTTAGCTCATAAGTAAATTATCGAAAGTTATTACTATGTTATGTACTAGCTTTATTGATAGGTAGGTATACAAAAATTGTTTTTTTTTTTCATATAATCAGAGCCGTTATATTTCGGTATTTTACTAGGTCCATATAGCTTATATACATATACAAAATATAATACATACTATATTATATACACAAAAAACGTTAATTTCGATCCCACAGTGAGCGTGTTAAACATAATAATAATATTTCAAATATTTTTTCTTTAAAAACAATACTAGATCACTTTGGACTTTTTTATTAAACGGTTTTATTTATTATTAAACGGTTTTATTTAGCTTGCCCTGTTTGTTTATTTATTTGTTTGTTTATATTTTTGGGTCAAATCTTGTAATTGAAATTTGACCCCCTTCCTGTTGACAGATTGATCTGAAATTTGGTACACGCCTTTAGTTCTGGTGACAATATAATTAAATAAATTCTGTTTCATTGTAAATCCAAGATGGCCGCCGCTACAAAAAAAATAAAATCGTTGGGCCCGTGTTTCCATCCAGTCAGCTCAGTTTACGCTACGCCCAACGATGTTATTATTTTGTCTGATCAATGGCTTATATTGATGAGGGAGAGGGTGTGATGACTGAAACCTCTGACCAACCGAATTATTTTTTAGCTTTTAATACATTGTTTTCAATAAAACCGTTTTTTTTTTTTACATAATTTTTATTCTGTTGTTAATTAAAAATGGATTTAAGTTCGTTATCTTGTACCCATAGCTTTGCTTAGTTTGGGACTAGATGGCGGTGTGTAATTTGTCCAGGAATATTTATTTACCTACATTTATTTATTGAGTCATAATAATATAAACATATAGACGAAATCTTTCTTATGTATATATTATTATATGAGGTTTCTTTGGAAAATTTGCATCATTCATCATTATGAGGATAATCTATTTTCCAGGTAGATCCTGTGGTACAGTTTAGACGGCATAAATACGAACAGAATGCATTAAAATTAAATTTCTGTTGTTATTTTTTAATTATACTAAAACAGTTTTAAAACAGCTCATATGATAACTGTTACTATTTCTGTGAAAATCACACTTTAGCAAAAATACCATACAAATTATTGGAATAAACACCTCCGTGTGTGTAATAAAATCACCTCACTTACAATGACTCTTTATATTCATAAGACCATCAATTGCGAATAAAGCAAAATTAAAAAAAAAAAATGGAAAATTGATGACTGAAATTACCGATAATCCTAAGTTCGCTTGGCAATTTATTTCTCTTTTACGTTCAAAAATATCCTATTATGAAAAAGTTCTTATTGCGAAAAGAACAGCTGTATTACAAGAAAATATATTATATTGAAGAATTTATTTTGTATAAAAGCATTTCGTCGTGTATATCAGATAATATTTTGTAAGGTCAAAAAGTTATCCATATTGATATCATTAAGTCAATGACGTATACCTGTAATAAATAATATGTGATACACTATTTTGTATCAAAATAAGAATCACAAAAACACTTAAATGTAAGAAATATCAAATACTCGAAATAATAGAGCATAAGATAAATGCATCTAGGTGAATCTATTTAACATAGAGGGATACTTCAATGCTAAATCCATCTTGATGTCGTCTATAGACGACGTTGGCCTTAAAGGCCACTCTCCCTGAAAAGGCTAGCAACGGATCAGTGACCTTTCATGTTACTGATATCTATGGTTTGTGGTGAATACTTATCATCAGGCGACTCATTCAATTTCTTTTACTCTAATTCTCATATGAAAATGTTTGTATTGTGATTCACATACATTTTAAAACGTTTACGCATTTTTAATTATGTTACTGCTTGCATTTGAAACTTTACTCAAAAGAATTGTCTTTTAATTATTTTTACAGTATTGAATCATAATAACATAAATATACAGACAAAATCATTCTTATATATATTTTTAAATAAGGTTGCTTTTGCAAATTTTGCAACGGAGCACTAAAAAAAGATAGATAGGTACTTTCAGTGATGTATGTAATGTAATGTAATGTAAAAGAACAAAATTATCAAATTTCAGATTATTTTGATTTATGTTTTAACTAGATTTCAACTCTCAGAATGAATTCTATAATGACTGTGATGATGACATTAAGTTTCTATATAATAATATTTTAAAGTCGCCATAATTTGAAATACGCAAAGCATAACATAAATAGATCATAATTTCACTTTGTATTATAATCAAATAAGAAAGGTTATTATTTTAACTTTGCCCTTTTGACTTTTATATTCATGCCATTCTATGTATAATATTAAAATATCACGTATTAACTGTAGCTACCTACCTCTAAAACGTAGTTCTGCACACTCCCATTCGATCAAATTTCATCCCATCAGGGCACTCAAGCAAAGGCAGTCGAATTACTTGCCCGGACAGCGTAGTATTACTGGCTTTATCCCTCGCAGCTTCTTGAAGTTTATCATGAAAACTAAACGTAGTCTCGGATTCGACTTGCGGAGTCACGCATAATAAAAACACTACCACGATCAAGAAATATTTGACACCCATTTTAACTAAACACATTGAGGTCACTGCGCAATTTCACTTCGTGCAACATCTATTAAATTTACGTTACCAAAGTTCCCTGCAAATTCCTTTGAGGTCTTTGCGAAAACCAGGCTTACAAGGAGGAGTCTTTCTTTTATTTAGAGGTGCAATAATCATAACCTCTTGTGCGTTGTCTTTATCTTGCTCAGCTCTAGGCGTCGTTTCATATTCTGTAGCCGGTTTCTTGCTATGTGGCAATGCTTCTTCAAAATCTTTCAGTGGATTTCTGAATATACTAAGGATGTCTTTAGATATTGACGGCGCTGCGGAAACTTGAAGCAACAAGTAACCAACAATACCAATCACAGCTATGCGCGTGCACAAAGACGTCATTATACGCCCAGTGTCGGAGCCATATCGCGGCCAGTTTATATCAACGTGAACTTCCAATTGAAGTACACAATACAAGATAATGTATGACCACTTCAAATCTAAAGTAGCTACTCGTTTTCTTTTTAATATTTAAGTATATGGCAATTATATAATATGGCTATTCTACAAATGCCATATTATATGTATAATATTGCATTCTTAACGTAGTAAAATATCAATTTAACTAATAATTACCAATGATAGATAAATAATCATTTGAAAGCTGAATATATTCAGTTCTATTCGCGTTTCGCTGGGCAATCTAGCTACACTTATACAGTTCCGCTCCTTCAATCTTGTACAGTAATGTAAGGCAAAGCGTGAGTTCCGATTATATCACGCGCGTACAGCGCTGAATGTTTGTGAACTATTAGAACTTGCGTAAGACGCAAACATTATGCTAAATCAAACAGTCTGCGTACATCGCTGGATGCGGCGGGACAGCGTTGTACACAATAGAATAGCGCTTAACGCGACAGAACAATGTTGAGCGTGGTGGAACAGTCGCAGCTCGCGCGTATGTGGATAAATAAACACACCGGTCTTCATTTTATTACGGTTTGATGCTTTGATTGATAACGTAGGCATTTCCATACGAAATTGTTTGCATTTACGGACAAAAGCTAAATTGATCTGAGTAACTAAAGGTAATCCCCGACTATTTCGTCGGTCAACGAGCTGTCAAATTTCTTAGTTATTAATTTGTAATATTATTATGCAGTACTACAGAATAAATAATGGGCAACGGCTTACTTCGTAGTTGCGAACTTGGCCGACCTTTATCATATAAAGTAGGATGTTACTACTATTACTACTTACTAATAGTTGGTACTATGATATTACTCAATAAACAAAATTGCGATGAGAGGTTATATAACTCTACATAAATCCACAAATCTAAGACGCATATCTGCGTTAAACCTCTGTCACAGCATAGTAATACAACCAGTGCTTTAACTTCATACTAGCGCCCAAATCGGCGCACGCACACATCCAAGCGTCATTTACACGACCGCTCAGGAAGTTTTGGTGCGTATTACCATAATATATATTTTTACTATGGTATTACTATGCTGTGCCTCTGTAATGGATCGTAACCCTCTGAATCGATTCTTGGATCGAATCGTATGCACTTGAATCGATCTCACAAAAATCGCTTTAAAAAATCGCAATCATAATTTATAATGATTTTAACAAATAAAACACATTTTTACAAATAAAACACAGCTAATAATACTACACAACAACAAATACAAAATAAAAATAAAATTTTGATTCTTAAAATAAACATAACATTACAAAAGCCAATCCTGCACGTCCAAACTTTTTAAAAATAATAATTTGGAAATCGCTTTGTAATATGTATAAACATTGCGGCGGAATAGTGATATAAATATAGTGTCGGCTTTCGTTTGTATGTAATCGATCTTTCTTCAATGAATCAATTCAAAAAATCGCCAGATCGTATTCTCTGGGATCGATATTCATCGGATCGTAATGAGCATCCCTAGTAAAAATATCCATTAATACTGACCTAAAATATTAAAACTATGTCTCTTTTAATCAGTATTGCATTAATACTCATTACTAGCTTCAAACTTTTAACGTTTTGGCACGAAATATCAACAATTTTAGAGAATAGCTAATGTATTTGTTTTAAAAACTAATATTTATGGCAAAAATATTTTTGAATTTACAACAAATTTTAGTTTACAACAAATTTATTAATACAAATAGCAAGTTTAGTGGTAAACTACATATTTTTTTTATTTTATTACATACACTATTTTTAATACCATAGCATATCTTGAGCTGACTATAGACTAGCTGGAGCATTTACTAATGACAGAAGTTCGAGCATTCGCTTGTTCTAATAAAATTTACACGAGCTACATACACTTCGAACGTGACGTTCGATGTTTTGTTCCAACCTGATTTTAAGAACCAACTAGCGTTTTGGTGTAATATTTTATCGCATAAACGCGTGAGCGTGGTTGACGGACATTTACATAAAAAGTGTACGCAAGTTTGAAAAAAATATTACTGGCTCAACTACGCCAAAGATAACGTCGAACATTCGCAAGAATATTACATTACATGAATATGCAATGGAATACTGGGCATTTACGAAACCGTTTTCGCTTACTGTCTCACGAAACATATATGGTAAAGTCGCAAATAGTACTACAATTTTGGTTTCGGAATTATTACAGAACCGAACATTTTGGTCGTTTTCAACATCTTCCGAACTAATTGGTTGCGAATTAATATTGCGAACTACGAATAAGGTAATAATTTTCATACATGACTGTAACGACGTACCAAAAATTATTATTACCACAATTAATGTAAAAAGATGGCTTATTTTTTGCTAATTCTAAAGCACTACCAAAATATGACAACATGAGTGATAAATCCTTACTATAATTTCAGACAATTAACATTAAAAGCATTAACTGTAGGCACCTCTAAAATGTAGTTCTGCAGTATCCCAGGCGATCGTGTCTCATCCCAACAGGGCACTTAAGAGGTAGTCGAATTGTTTGTCGAAACGTAGTGTAGTTTTTATTATTCGCAAACCTCGCCTCTCGAATTTTGTCATTAAAATTAAACACGCTATCGTTTTTGACATGCGAAGTCACACATAATAAAAAAATCATCATTATCATGAAATATTTGACACCCATTTTGACTAAACACACTGTAGTCACTGCGCAATTTCACTACGCACAATTTCCTTTAAATTTAGGTTACCAAAGTTCCCTGCAATTTCGATTGACGTCTCTGACAAAACCACGCGTACAATTTGGCGGTACACGAATTACATTTATCATCTTTTGTATGTAGACTTCATCATGCTCAGCTCTAGGCGTCACTTTATATTCTGTAACTGGTTTCTGGTTATGTGACAATACTTTGACAAAATCTTTCACTGGATTTCTCAATACACCAAGGAAGTCCTTAGAAGGCGTTGCCGTAATTTGAAATAACAAATAAACAACAATCCCGATCACAACTATGCGCGTGCACAAGTACGTCATTATACACCTAGTGCCGAAACAATATCGCTTGCGGCATGTATTTATCAAAGTAAACTTCCAATCAGACATGATGATAATGTATGATGTATGACCCATATACAATATTAAAGTAGATATGTTTTTAATTACTGAGTATTAACACAGTTTCTCGAATTTTTTTTTACGATATTGCAAGAAATAAATACTCTTAAATAAGGTTATTTTACATCAAGTGCAAATATTAATAGAATAGGATGAATAATTCATAATATATTTTTTACATGCTATTTTACAGAATAACATCGGTTATTACCTACATAAGAAAAATAAAAACTAACACGTTGTACATGAACAATCATCACACAGACTACGGCAGTAAATATTGAACTTACAAGTTGCACAGGGAGAGTTGAGGCGAACAAAGTACTCAAACAGACGAATTTCAGCAGCCGGCTGGTAATGTGTGCAAGTGAGATTGGAAGCACTTTTTATCTCACACAGTTAGCTAAGAGAAGGTCATGCTTGACAGTCGCAACGCGATTGTATCTCTTATTAATTACAGCATAAGTACGGTACAAAGATCTAATAGAGAAGGAGTAAAGATGAGTATTAGGGTTGACGTGCTCTTACCTGCCCACACATTGAAAGACATACCTCAACTCTCGCTTTCGTAACCTGTATATATGTACAGCATGTTCATAAAATCTATTACTTTTTGTTTGAAATTAAAAGAAATTTTTCTGTGTTTTTTTTCATCTAAATGGTCAAATTGTACCTCCTTTACTTAATTGTAGTCGCCCTTAAAATAATTGTGCATTATGTAAAATGAACTTATATTTATTATCAAATTAGGCTAATTGTGGTACCTGCTAATATTTTTTGGCTTCGTTTCGTTATGCATGAACTATGAACCTTAAAATTTGAAACCGATTCGGGAATACAGAAATGGTTCAATCTGAAAAATTTTCCGATTGTTGAATAATTCCAAAACAAACATTGTGGTTACTAACTAGTTGCGATTCGAAATCGCACAAACTGGACAGAACCAATCTCTCAACCAATCTGGAGAGGTACGGGACCTAAACCTATAAAAATGATTTTCTGTCTATAACTCCGAGGTATAAATTTTGGTACAAGTTGCGAATTCGTTTGACACTTATATTGGCACATTACTTATAAAAGTTTGCATTTGGCTGCGATCTACGGAACCCTAAATAATATAATTAACTTAAAAAAAATATTTCGGGCAAAATTAGCATAGTCTCTCTTATTGTTACTATAACATCGTAGGTTATATTTTACCTATATTGTGATTACAACAATACGAAATAAAAGAGCAATACGAAACATAGTCAACTTTTATTTAAAAAATCTTAAAAAAAACGGCAATTGTTACTCGCTTTAAGCGGAGTCGTGCCTACCGCGACTGATAAGAGTAGGTACTTTATATTATTACAAATATTACATACAAACCATTTTTGCACTTGAAAGAAAATTTATCACACAAAATGAGGACGCACTCATTTTTACTTACTAACATTAAATGGTTTTTGATAAAAAGAAAAGACAGCATTAATTTTAACACCACATTATATCATAATTCATAACTACTGACCAGATTACATAAATATAAATGTAAAATTAGCTTTTAGCTCAAATGCATTACTAGAAGTAACCTACTAGGTACTTAAAATATGTGAGTATTCAGTTTGTCAGTCGTTCTTTAGGCCTTGCACTGCACTTTACATTTTTTGTGCTGAAAACAAAAAAAAAATGTTTTAAATAAAATAACTATTATACTAATATCACATATTTTTAATAGAAATTCAAAAATTCACCATCATCACAAACCTTCCTGGTAGTTGGGAGAAACAATCGACCGGTTATAGAGAGGTCGTGGGTTCAAGTCCCACCTAGGCAAAGGAGGTGATTTTTTTCATTTTAAAAAATACTCATATAAATTCTGGCAAGTTGGCCTATATTATGATTATATAATTTAGATTTTTTTATACTACGTTGGGTGGCAGACAAGCATACGTCCCGCCTGATGTGAAGCGGTTAAATAAAATATCGCTCGCGCGCCGCCACCCCCGCTGCCAACGCAGCATCTCCTTCCTTTTTAGTGACCTCATTTACTCGCAGAAACACAACAACCCTCAATGTCACGTCGGCTATGTTGGATTATAAAATAGTTGTTGTTTTCGTAATCAGCGACCCGATAAACCATAAAAACAATACCCATGACGATTTTCAGACTTTTTCACCCAATTTTACCCCTTTAGGGGGTAAATTTTTAAAAATCCTGAAACACGTGTTTACTCATTTATCTATAGAAGTACTTGTGTAAAGTTTCGTAAAAAATAGTCCAACTAATCTTCTTTCCCCATACAAACTTTGGACCCCCATTTCACCCCCTTAGGGGATGAATATTGAAAAATCCTTTCTTAGTGCACCCCTAGACGTCATAAGGAACCTACGTACCAAATTTGGAATCTCTAGACCCAGCGGTTTGGGCTGTGCGTTGATTAGTGAGTCAGTCAGTCAGTCAGTGAGGACAAAGCCTTTTATTATTATAGATAGATAGATAGATAGATACGATATATTTAAACAACAACACTTTAAGTACGTACTTTCTAAGCGACCTAAAAATACTTATAGTATTCTCGATGAAAGTCACAGAGCAAAGTTAATAATCATAACTCCATTTACACGCAACGATTTAAATCATAATTAAACAAAAGTGGCTACACCAAAAATGTAGGCTACGAGTACTAGGTAGGTAGGATCCCTTAGGATCAGTAGTACCATTGACTAGTACCATTGATGGTACAAGTGATACAACTTTGTATCTCTGGTACCATCAAAGAAAAGTCAAGATATTCCCCGTGATAACTGATGGAACTAATGATACAATTTTGTATCTCTAGTACCATTAAAGAAAACTAAAGATATTCCCCGTAATCAGTATATCCGGGTGTTCGAATGGCTAGCCATAGCTGTTTTGCCTGGTGTCAGAATAGTCGTTTCTACCCATTCGAACACCCGGATTGTCGATACGATAATAAAGTAAATGAAGGTCTACTAGCGTTATATCACGTTATATATAACTTACGTGGTGTTTTTCTTCAGATGATGATGAAGAGGAACAATCCTGGAAAATAATAATAATAATAAATTAATATCTATCCCCAAAGTAAGTGAAGCTTGTGTTATGGGAACTAGACAACTGATAAACATACGTAAATACATTTTTTTTGTAAATACATACTTAAGATACATAGAAAACACCCAGACTAAGACAAACAGACATGTTCATGCACACAAATGTTTGTCCTATGTGGGAATCGAACCCACGAGCGTTGGTGTCGAAGCCGCGTCATTGACCGCTACGCCACCGAGCTCGTCATCGAAAAGTAAGAATTATAAGCATTGATCTGATAAGCGAATGTATATTTTACTAAAGTTACTTTTAAGCTACATAAAAACCTGAAAAGTATTGAAGTATCGTCCCAAAATCAATATGTTTTTTAACAATCCACATTCCGTTTGAATAGCTAATCACATACCTATATATATGTTGGGGTTTAAGTGAGTCACTATCGTGTATATCCAAAACAGACAAATCTTACACATGGGGAACCCCGCAAATTAAACAAGGCTTTGGTAAGGGAGTACTTGATGTGCTCTACTGACCGAATTACGACACGAGTAGGTATATCCACCTGACAGAATATCGTTGGCAAATATTTTTTTCGACACGAAAATGCTCTTCATAATAATTCATTCAAGAATTATAATATAATTCATTCATTAAAGAAAGTGACAGTTGTAGAACATAGCGTGAGGTATCAGTCAGTATGATTATACAATAGGTTACCGATAGATTTAAAAAGTATCTTGTATAGTAGGAGTTTTAACAGTAGACTGAAGGACTATTTATTGAAGAAGTGTTTCTACTCTGTAGACGAATATTTAAATCGGGGAGTAGTACCATAATAATTTGACATTTTTGAATATGAAATAACAGCAGAACAGGTTTAGATTATTCTTTTTTATTATTGATTTTTTTTTTTTTTTTTGATTATTGCAACTCATACAATTACTAGGAATGACTATAAAATTATGTATTTAGAATTAATTGACTATGTTAGTTTTAAGAAAATTTTCAACACAATTGTATTTAATTGTTAAGAAATAAATGAATATGAAATATGAAATTTATTTTATTTAAATTTCATTGACCACAAATTAGGGGCACAAAAGGCGAACTTAATGGTAAAAGCATTCTCGTCCAGTAAGAAAAAATCAGATATACACTAATACTTCTTATAAGTTAACTCAAAAAATACAATCCTCAAAAAAACATACTCCGTCGACCCTAAATAATGGGAAAAGGATAGGCCAATGAAGATGTAGGTACGAACGAACCTTCATACGTATCTTACGAGTGTTTTGAGCTACATAAATTCCATAATTAAATATGCAATAAATAATTTATAAGTAAACATTACAGTAAACTTTTTTTTATCTCTACATAAAAATAACACAAGGCAGTAAAAGTTAGATAACAGTTTCATCATTATTGCTCATTAGAGCCGCAATTGAGGCTCGCTAGAAGAAACACGGTATAACACGAACATTCTCCAAACAAATTGGAGTGTTTTGCTGCGTTCACTACTTATAGAATAAGTACTGTTATAGGTAGGTTTTTCAGGGTATTTTGAAGGATCCTTGATTTACTTGTTCTTGCTCGAAAATTGACGGGTTCTCTTTCTGGAAGGAGATAGATGGTGTAGTGGCGATTGTCAATGTAAATGAATACGCAAGTTAAGCAACGTCCACCGTAGTCTGTTCATGGATGGGTTTAGCTCTCTCGAGCTCCTCCGTGCTTCCTAGGGCACGTTAAGCAGTCGATCACGGCTGTTCTTATTATGTATGAAAGTAGTTAAGCCAAGTAATTGGCTTTTAGATTGGTTGAAAACACAGGGTTCTGCCAACCCGCAGTTGAGCAGCGTAATGGAATATACTATCTCGTATATAATGGAATATACTCTAAACCCCTCCGATTAATCCGGGATGATTATTAGTGGATTGATGTAGATACTGTCTCTATAAGTATTCGATCTATATTGAAGTGCAAAAAAGAAGAATGGGAATTTCTGAAGTGACAAGTGAACATATTCTGTATGGAAGAAGTGAACATAACGACCCCAAATATGGTCAAAGTTATACCAAGGTGAACTCCATTTCTTCATAGTGATTGTTCATACATTAAGTTTGGAAGGATCTTTCATTAAACAAATATTATTGGCTTAGATTCAAATGAACGTATTTCTCATGTAGATGAATTGTTATTTTCGATAACAATTCATCTACATGAGAAATAAGTTCGTTTTCCTCGCAGCTAACAGTGTTTGTAAAATAAAATAGGATTATATTATACAAACCTATATTTCCAAACAAAATTTCTTTCGATTTTTCTTATTATTTTAGTTCCCTGCCAAATGATTAACGAGGCCTGTCTGGCAAAGGGGCAAGCGTATTAGTAAATTTTCCGACTGGGGAAGTAACTCCACCTCACAAAAGACCGCAGCCAAACAACAATTCCTTTGAGGGTAGTAGTGTTACTACGAGTGAGTGAGGTCACCAGGATGGAAGCAGTTCAGAATCAAACGTTTTAACACTTGCAACAATAATTGTCGCTCGTATTCCCGCGGCTAATGCAACAACTCCTTCCTTTCTTTCTGGTGACCTCACTCACTCGCAGGAATACAACAACCCTCAAGGGAAATTGTTATTTGGCTGTGGTATTCTTTAAGGTGGACGTATGTCCCTAATTGGGCAGCATAACCTATACGCTGTAGCCTACCTCTCATTGGCCAGAGCTTCTTTAGTTAGTCGGCAAGGCCACGTGCAAGTGAGGTTGGCTTTGATTCTAAAGATCATTGTAAGCTACTTACAACATAATATATATTATTATATATAAAATATAAATAATTATATATTAAGTAATATTTAAATTATGTAAATGATCAAAAAGTCAACTTACATTATCTTCTTCAGATGATGAAGAGGATGACGACGACGACGATGATGATGACGAGGAGTCCTGAAATCGAAATCATGAAATTGAACAATTTACGAGATTTATTAGACATTTAATTATTAAAATATTCATTAAAATAGTAGATATAGGACGACGATTTCGTCGTTAACTCCTATTTATCACAGTGCTGGGTTACGGGCCTCCCCTCACTTGAAGGGTTTAGAACATACTCCACCACTCTGTTCAACTGCGGGATGGCGGAGGCCAGTAGTTTCAAGCCGCCTAAAGGTTCACTGACTTCGCTTAACGACTGTCATCTAATGACAACAGCCGGTACCGATGGCTTAACGTGCCCTCCGACGCACGGAGGAGCTCGAGATAAATAAACCCATCCATGGTTAAACTACGATCGACGTTGCTTAACTTCCGTTTTCAATTAGACTGGCACGCGCAACGATGCCGTCGAGCTCCTTACGACGATTTATTTTTATAAATTTTCGATATTTCGGCGAGGTTTGCATACAATATTTGCCCTTAAACAAACTACCACCCTACTCACTGTTTTAGTCATCTCGTGACTGTGCATGCGTCTGTAAGGTCGCCGAAATATATTTAAAATATTTTTTTTTTATACTACGTCGGGTGGAAAACAAGCACACGGCCCGCCCAATGTGAAGCGATTACCGTAGCCATATTAACGCTCGCAACATAAAATATCGCTCGACCGCCGCCACCCCTGCTGCCAACGCAGCATCTCCTTCCTTTCTGGTGACCTTACTCACTCGCAGGAACGCAACAACTCTCAAGGGAATTGTTATTTGCTTGCGGTATTCTGTGAGGTGGAGGTACATTTCCCAGTCGGGTAGCTTAAAATTACGCTCCATATCTCTCTTTTCGCCAGAGCTTCGTTTGTCTTGTCTTGTTTGTCACTTACACCCTAATATAAAAATAAATCGTGATAAGTCTCGTTACCCTTTTTTTTATTTGTATAATATACAAATAATATATATAACACACCCAGACCATGACAAACAGACATGTTAATGCACACAAATATTTGTCTTGTGCAAGGATCGAACCCGAAACCTCGGATTTAAAGTGGCCATTGCTAGCCATTCATACAACGTCGGGTGGTAAACATGAATATAGCCCGCCTTTAGTGAAGCGATTAACGTAGCCATATAAACGCTTGCAACATATTTTTTATTCATGGGAGTATAACGTAATAAGGATTAACTTACGCAGTTTTTCTTCTTATGCTCTTCTGATGATGATGATGACGACGAAGATGAAGACGATGAGGACGAGGAATCATCACAGTGTTTCTAAAATAATAGTATAATTGTATATGTAAATATTTTAAGTATATATTGGAGGACCCTGGGGCCTTACCGCCGAAGCTGAAGCCGATTACCATCGGTTTTTTTTATTCTAAAAATTGGTCTTATGTTAAAGTTAATGACAATCTTCTTCAGCTTATTCAATAGAGCACTAGGGTTTTTACCAACTGAGCTAAACATAAATAGCAACAATCTAAGCAGTAGTTTCAATTTTGCATTTAAAAATTCCGATGGTAATCAATCGGCTTCAGCTTAGCCGGTAGGGCCTCTGGTGCTCTAAAATATAGGCCCCAGCTTAGTTTAGGCTCCAGATCTCTCATAAATTGCATATATTTTATATACTCTTGTAACAAAACCTTAAGTATTATTCTGTAATTTGCGGAGATGAATAAATGTATTTACTTTTTACTTTGATAGTAGTCGTCAATTAAGGATCTGGTATCCGCTTCGTCCAATCGTAGATGAGATCTATAATAAATATTTGATGGCAACTTATGCAAATGCAAGAGAAACAAGAAAGTTTCAATTTGCCAATTAGCACTTTGTGGAACATTATTGACATTATGAATTTAATACTGTTCCAGGTGGAACAGTGCAAGTACTTTATTATTTCAATAAGACAGAGAGACATACTTTCATATTTATATATTAGAATCGATATATAAATCTTTAACGGCAGATATGCAAATGTCTTAGATGCTTAAAACTTTAGCACTTAAGCCTCGTTTCAAAAGAGGCAGTACGAGAGTTTAAAGATAACCGGTTGTAAGTTATAATTTGTTTAAATCAGGTAAGGATTAACAATAATGATCGACTACGTCTTGGTTGGATTTACAATAAGGCCCTGAGATCCACTGTAATATATGAAATTAAAAATGATAATGTCATTAGAAATTTACAAAAAATAACTATTTAAATTTTATGTGTTGTGAACTGTTGTGAAAGGCAATATTATCTGGTTTTTGAAGTATCATTTCCGTACAGTCAGATCCTGAGAACCGACTTCCATACTCATAATGATTCATATTCTAAAGTCTAATAACTCGGAAGTTCAGAACGTATTGAACGTTCAGAATTATCGGGAGTACGAGTTTCACATTGAAAACTATTAATAATTTATGCGCTTTTATACCCAAAATGTAACTTATTCTTCTCTTTTCAAAGCTACCGATAAGAACAACGCCTTCACCCTTGATCTGCTCTAAATTCTTATCTAGACAAAACATAAAAGTTTATCGAAATTAATAATGATAAACTCACTCTGAACTTGTGTTATCATTTGAATACATAAACAATATTATGATTCCATGACTAAAATCTACTTAATAGACATTATTTATTTATAAATTACATAACAAATATTTTGATAAACTATTATTATTTTGTAAAGATTATGCATGTGACACGTTTTCATAGCTTCAGAATAGTAAAAATGTCTGAGTACCTCCACAATTTTGTTGTACAGGGGGCCTATAGACTAAGCTGATGCCGATTTCCATCGCATTGTTTGATTGCGAAAATCGGACTTCTGTTTACATTTGTGATAAACATTTTCATTTTAAACGGTAGAGGGTCTCCGTCCCTACCGGTTATTCTTATTATTATTAGCACAAATTTAAGGAGAAGTTAGATTTTCACAAACAAAATATTCTATCGTGATCCGTTTCAGTTTAGGCCGTAGGCCCCCTGGTCGTTCAGCGAGAGTTGAGATTAAAATGGTAAGGGGTGCAATTTAGGCGCCTTGTAAAGTGCGCAATGAGATGGAGAGCGCTTTCTCACTTGTACACATTGAAATGTGAACGAGTACTGTGTTCCCCTCAACTCTTGCTGCGTGAACTGTTAAAGCTAAGAAACCCATTCGGGTTGTAATGTACACGATGCTAATAAGTTTATTGTAAAGTTGATACTGTTGATTGTTGCCACTTGGTGGAACATTATTAACATAATCACTACATAGTATAAAACAAAGTCGCTTTCTCTGTCCCTATGTCCCCATGTATGCTTAAATCTTTGAAACTACGCAACGGATTATGATGCGGTTTTTTTTAATAGATAGAGTGATTCAACTGAAAAGTTTATATGTATAATATATGCATAACATAGTAGAAAAACACTGATAATTTAGAGGTTTCTAATGTGATGTCGTAAATAAACACATTTTTTTGCTCTTTCATTGCAAACGCTGGCTGAACCCAACGAGATAGATCAAAATAATGTAGTACAGTATTGTTCACCTTAAAATGGTCTACAAAAAAGTTCGCGATGGTATATGTCTATCTCTTAGTGGTAACACACAATAACCGTTATTTTATCCTTTGCTTTTTACAAGAAATAATGCCTTATTTACGAAGCGATTTTAAGCAATACAGAATTAATCCTTATCCAATTAAGTACCTTAAATACATTGCGCATTTAATATAGATCAATATGGCCCTTCACAGCATGTAATTTAAATGAATAGTTTAGAAGATAGTACACATTTAAAATGCAGGGACATAACGGCTGTGGCGGTACCGGCCGCGGAGCCGGCGGCGTGTGCTTATAACTGGGGAAGGACTGGATAGGACAAAGCGCAAAGACCTTCTGTAGTACATTTAGTATCAGCATTGCACCCGTGCGAAGCCGGGGCGGGTCGCTAGTGTTATAATAAAACACTTGTACTATTCCACTTAATTATATTTAATTTTACCGACCGGTTTCGCCGCTAAGGCATTATCAAGGTAAACAGATGGTATATCTGGTACATATCGTATACCATCTGTTTACCTTGATAATGCCTTAGCGGCGAAACCGGACGGTAAAATTAAATATAATTAAGTGGAATTGTACAAGTGTTTTATTATAACATTATGAAGTCTATTGTGTTTAAAAAGTTTTTGTTGGAGGAGGTACACGGATATTTACATGGTACTTAGATAGGTAATACGTGGGTATACTGCATAAAGCAAGTAGCAATAAATACCTGGTTATGCCCATGTGATTTCCTGAAACGGGAAAATATTTGATTAACAGATTAAAATAGAAGATAAATAATAGATATATAAATAATAAATAAATATATATACAATATAAATAATAAATGACAGATTAAATTAAAATAGAGAGAAATTTTGATTAAATATTAAGGCCATCTCTGCTACAAAACTGTCTGACTCAAACTCGACGAACTCGAGTGAAAACATAATTAATTGAGCCGCTAAAGATACAACGAACCAAAAACTGTATTACATGATTGTTTATTAGGCCAAAATAACGTTTCCACAATTTTGATGTAATGAATTAAGTGCTTTATAAAGTCCAAGGAATAAAGATATTTTGACTTTGACTTTGAAAAAAATAAAACTAAGTTATGAAGTAAGTATGCACAGTTCTTGGTTCGTTGTGTATTTAGTGAATATTATATATATTTTTAGGGTTCCGTACCCAAAGGGTAAAAAGGAACCCTATTACTAAGGCGCCGCTGTCCGTCCGTCTGTCACCAGGCTGTATCTCATGAACTGTGATAGTTAGATAGTTGAAATTTTCACAGATGATTTGTATATTTCTATTGCCGCTATAACAACAAATACTAAAAAACTGAATAAAATTAATATTTAAGGGGGCTCCCATACAACAAACGTGATTTTTTTTGCTCGTTTTTGCTCGTAATTGATAACGGTAGGTAGACGCTTGAAATACTCACATAATATTTAGTTTTATATTCACTTTATAAATAAATAATTAAATAAAAATAAAACAAATATTTAAGGGGGCTCCCATAGAACATACGAGTTTTTTTTTGACTCGCACTTGGCCGGTTTTTTTTTTACTCGAGTGGCGCTCGAGTAGTTTTGCATCCAAATAGCACAGGACTTTAATATAATCCAGACGTGTATATATTATTTGTCCTGGTTGCTTAGTGCGAGTTTTCGGTCACATTCGAACGTGTTAAAAATTCTTATACTCAATTTTCACTTTATCTCAAATTTCAGAGAAAAATTTCATATTGTGAATCTATCAGACGCGTGTTACATATCCAAATTACCCGGGTTGCTCACTTCAAAATGTGCAAATAAGCCATATAATTTTGATATATAACACGCGTCTTATAAATTCACAACATGAGAGTTCTTTTCTATTTGGTCGGTTTGTTTACGTTAACAAAAAACTCGCATTCGGAACTTAGTTGTTCCGCAGACAGATTAAACTATAGACAAATTGATAGTTTCCAGCACATTCAAGAAAAATAAGAACTTATGTCGTACGTAAGTAAATAAGACAGATTGATATTTTTTTCTTTTGCACTAGTGCTTGTTATTTCTATAGAAAGCACTATATAGCAATAATGTGCAAAACAGCCAGCGCTATATAACATCTGACGTATTCTCTATGTCATATTTGCCCTGACTATAGACGCCCCTATATATCATTTCCACTACCTGTGGTGACAACGTGGTGCTGCTTCCACTACCGACAGTACAACAAGTGTAACCAAGAACGTAAGTATAATCTTCTTCATATTTTCGGTTTTTGTCTCCAATTTTCTGGAAATAGAAACACAAGTCCTAAATATTATACCTCGATTGGAATTATTATTCAATACCTTAAAATTATGGAGCACGATGGTACAGACGTTAAGACAACACAGCCTTTAGGTTTAAAAATTTTGCTTTTAATAATGCTTGCATACTATAAAAATACTATAAGATCTTTGTTACCCTTATTACGCAAGAAATAAATGATAAGATTTGATTTGATCTTCTCAGGATCGATATCTACCCTGATATCTTGGCCTACTCTAAAATGAAAAACCGAGCCTTTTAATATATAGCCAAAGGCTATATATTAACCCGAAAAAATGAAAAGACTTTTCGTAAATGCGGGCGAAGCCGCGAGCGAAAAGTCTCATCTACTGGTCAGGTCAAAATGTAAGATGTATATTTTTTACATTACATCGAATGCCAAGCAAGCAAACGACCCAGGTAATGTAAAGCGACGATCATTTCAACGTGCATTCGTTTTGTCAATTAATATTTCTACGGACACACGCCTTGCCGATGGTCATTTTGAATGTTATTCGTTTTGCTGATCGATATGTTTCACCGTAGCCATATAAATGCTCGCAATATGTAAAATCCCTCGCGCGCCGTCACCCCCGCTGCCGTCGCGGCAACCCATTTCTTCCTGGTACACTCACTTACACCAAAAAAAATCCAATCATTTGCCCGAAACTTAATTTATTCACTTCGAAGTAAGTCCCTCGAAGGAATTAAATAAAATATAATGAAGGAAAAAAGTAAGAAAATAGTAAGTCCCCTGAATCTGAAAGTTATCTTTATGATGACTTATCTTTAAAATACACACTTACACTTATATAGTTTAGATTATAGAGAGATATAATTTAAATCAATAAAATTATATGATACAGATATACTTACAGTGATAACAAAAACTAATGACAACAATAATTTGTAAGGAGTATAAATAAACAGATATTGTTGTAACAAGCGTAGCGGTCCAAGAATTCGCAAAGACTGAATTTCGGTATTCATCATATTAAATTGGAACAGTTAAATAACATCTCAGGGTTTGCTTAATAAGGTCAAATGATAACGTATTATTAATAAGCATGCGCCAAAAAGATAAGGTTCAGGAATCTATATAATGGAACTTGAAGTTAGTGTATATACACTTACTTCAAGTTCCATTATATAGATTCCTGAACCTTATCTTTTCCTGTTTCCTAATATATTTATATAAATATATTAGGAAACAGGAATCTACTGTGGAGGATTTGAGGATAATTAGAAAGATAGAAATGATTTTTCATCATCATCATCATCAGATCCATTTTAGTCTCCACTACAGGAGCACAACGTCTCTCGTCTCGCCAAATCCTCCTTCCGTCTAGGACAGACGGAAGGACGATTTGGCCTACACTTCCCTCGCTGGCCAAACGGGTTGCGGAGGCCTGATCGATATTTGATAATGTATTTCCCTTAGTCGCCTTGTACGACATCCACGGGAAGAAACGGAGTGATTCTATTCTAGTCTGCCGGAAACCACACGGCCAAATGATTTTTATTTGACAATAATTCTGTACCTAAAACTATGGTAACATTAAATTAGTAGTAACTCTTTAGTAGGTACACGTGTCGTCAAAATAAGTATAATAATTAATGTAATCGTCATTATTTCTGATAATAAGACATTAGACTTATTGGAGCGAGGTATAGACTGTGGTTGGGATATTATATTGGACGTATCGGACGTATATGTGCGGAGGTGCAGCTTAAATCCAGCTAATCTTAATACAAAGTTTTTTAAAAAATGGTAGCGGTTTAATAACAGAACATTAGGTTTAACTATATAAATACGCATATGTGCACACACCTTGGCGTATAATATTATTACTTAAGAATTCAAAATTCTAATATATCACCAGCTAATTTTAAATTATCTCCTAGGGTATGGCAAAGATGTGAATAGAAATAATAATCTTCACTTATAAAATAGGTATAGCGCTATCTGATTATTCGATAAACGGTCCGGCGTCAGCGCGAAAACAAGCTTCTTACACAAATAGAAGGGATTTTAATATCCTTAAGTAGTGACGATACTGGCCTTCTCTCGTATAAAAGACTTGCAAAGTAATCCACAGACGGCGTACAGATATCTTGCAAATCTGCTTGAGTCATCGCATCCTTTTCAAATAAATAGGGTCCGAAAAAGCAACGTTTATTTTTTCATAATTCGATTGCAAAGAAATGCAGATAGTAGAGGGTTAAGATTCTTATACTTCTATTATAGACATGGGTTTAGGGTTCGTCGGATTATATTAATAAAATATTTAATGATATTATTTTCAGCTTTTATGAGATGAACGAATAGCTTTTTCGTAACGGTAGGTAACAAACAATTCAAAAAGTAAGTCGAGTGAGACGGAATGCCTTTTATAAACTCTTATAAATTATTGAATTTACCTTCAAATAAATGGCGGACGTATTACGTGCGAGTTAAATTACAAACCGGTTTAAAACTTTTTCGATGAAGTGGAGTTCGAAAATGGTATTAGAAATTCAACAGTTTACAATCACAGCGCTACTTGGCGAAGGAAAAAACCTTAGCGGGAAACTCGTTCTAACTTTTCCTATTTTTCTGCGTTAATTTCACCTGAACCCATTACACTTTGCAACAATTCTTAGTGAGAACGTTTCTATTAGGGTGTTCAAATTGCATTTTAAATGACTTTGCTGGGACTTTGGGTAAGGTCCCCTTCATTATTAGTTCAGGAGTAAGGTATTGGTCAAGTGTCAAAGGTATATTCCAATTTTATTATTATTTTGAATCTTTAGGCAAATAAGTAATGAGAAACATAAAGTCATAAAATTAAATTAGTAAATTCTAATTGCTTATTGACGAGTTTTCGATACACTTCTATTATATACCACTGTGATATGTTTATAATATATAAGTTACTTTCAAAAACAGAAAAATAAATCAACTTTTATATAGAAACATCACTCACATAACTTAAATCACGATTGCAGATACGAATATCGTACAGACATAAAAGCATTACAATGTAATCCAAAAATTATTGGAGCCGAATCATAGTAGTTCATTCACAAAACATCGTTGTGTGCTGAAAACTCTATTAGAGTACTTTCTTTTGGAATTGATGTTTATAAATTTGATTAAGGGTAGAATTTTCAAATGCCACCTGGGAAAGTACTTTAGACAATGTAGATAGCAAATTTCATTCAAAGGAAATATTCTATTATTAAAAAAAAAAAAAAACTGCATTCTAAGATTTTTTTTTAATTCGCCTTCCACCCCCAGGAATCGAGCCAGCGAATTACCCTGGGCTAAAACTCAAAAATACAACACCCTATACTTTTATGCCATCAATCGATAAGGTCAATAATAAGAATCACATCTCTCTGTAAACATGGTAAACTGAAACGAAATGAAAACCGTGAAATCTAAACTTATTTTAATTGAACGGGAAAATTTGTTGTTCGGAAAAGAGGATTAATTATTAAAGATAATGTATACATAAGATACATTATACTTTGTCAATTATTAAAATAAGTAATACGATGGACTCTTAAGCAAAGAATATACCTATACACTGCTTGAGTGAATTATCTTGTTTTAATGGTTTTCCTTTCATTTAATTTACATCTTATTATCTTATATCATATTATCTTATCGATTAAATCCTAAAAATACATGTTGTTTTTCCAAATTTCAATCGGTTTGATTCCTGGTGCAGTTTGTTTCTTTTAAAAAATGAATAAATACTTCCTTTGAGTGAAATTTGCGATCTCCGTACTTCCCGTCCAGGTGGTGTTAATAAATTTGATATTGTTATGCTAATTATTTTTTTGATAAAATATCAAATCATTTTAGCATAACAATAAAGCTAAGTTTAGAAAAACACCAGAAGACCAATTCTGGTAATTATTTTACGATCACTGAACATAACTGACCGAACTGAGAATGAATTGTGAATTGGCTAAAAATTACATACTTACTCGATTTCATTAATTAATTATTATCAATTCTCATTGTTGGCAAAATAACATTCTTATTTTGTTAAATTCTCACTTAAATTAGACTTTGATCTTTCATATTGTGAATACTAAATTTGATATTTGTGAGATCGAGACTGGATCGGCACTGAACTTTGGTCACATTTTAATTGTTATTGACAGACATGTTATTGACAGACGGGGTCATATGCATTGACTTTGCTTATGTCTTTAGCTGTATTTTGTATAAAAAATGACAGAGTTTTTGACAACCAAATCTGTAAAGTAATCTTGATAATATAACGAAGTCACATACTAAGCAGTCACATACTTAGACTAACTGCTGACATAAAATATTAAAAAACTAAAAATAAAAACAAAAGCATTGTCATTGGCGAGAACATCATGATCACCATAAAGAAGAATAATAATAACAATATGACGAACTAATAATTGGTATTTTTATACCATGACCTAACCTTAATTAACAATCAATGTGCATCTACACTTCTTATACTACTTAAATTGATACAGATCATTCAGTTCTACGGCGAAGGTTTATTCGTTTACGTAAACTTTGAGATTGGCTCTAACAAGGCTGGGAGAGGCTGAGAGCGCGCCGGTGATTTCTACTCTTAAAATCCAATTTAAATGCATTCCTCTGTGGCGCAGGAGGCCCCGCCGATACGCTCAGGGGACCAATTAACTTATTCATCCTTAACATTTCATTGCTCAACTTGGATACTGCTTTTGCGCTTTACTTCCCAGGTTTCACTGCTTTCTTTTATTTGATCTAGTTCAGTTTGTAAGAGTGTTTAGTTATTGAGCAGCAGACCTGCAACCAGAGACATTCTTAAACGTATTCGTAGTAGCTTAGAGAATAGGGACCGCCTTTCTTATCCGACTTCAAAAAATTTGTTTCTCCATTTTGATCCGTGTTTATGTTCGCAATTTTCTTATAAATTACCAATTAGATTTGAATGGAGTTTTCGCTATTCGAGACTATTGATATATTTCGATAACCTTTCACATTTATAGTATTAGTAGGAAATAAGATATTAAGATAGTAGAAATAGGAAGGAAGTAGTATAAAAATATAGGATAAAACCGCCGTCGTATAAGACAATTGTTTTGCTTCGTTGTCTGTGAAGCGAATAATTATTTATCTGCATTATATTGTAAGTCATAATTGTATTTTATGGTGCATTATAATGTCATTATAATGTATAATATAACTAGCGGCCCGGTACGTGCTTCGCTACGTATAAAGTGACGCTACGTGTGAAGTGAAATACTAAAAAAATTTAATAAACAAAAAAAATTTTTATTAATTGCTAGCTATTTTAAAACTTAATCCAAAACATTTGGATAAACAATATTTTTTATTTTTCCATTTTGAGCATGAATAAACATACGGGGTACCGACTCTGGAACAGGCAACATAAAGTCGAAGCACGTCCAAAATGAAATAACCGAATGAATGACTTAACAACATGCTTGTACTGTCAACACCGAAAAAAGTTTCAATTTGACAGCACAATCCCCATCTGAAAAAAGTTTCAATTTGACAGCAAAATCCCCATTAACAAAATGATCCGCCATTTATTGAATTCATTTGTTACAAAAAATGTGATAAATAAAGAACGACTCTACCGATTTTTAGAAACAACATAATCCGAATAAACCCTAAACATTTGGTTTGGATAGGTGAGCCCGTTCTTGAGTTATAAAATTACAACGAAAAGTGGCATTGATTTTTATATATATAGATATAATATAACCATAAAGCGAATAATTATTTTTTAATTGCAATTAGATTATTGTTACGGCAGGAACCGCCTTAATAAATAGGTAAGTATTGATTTTCCATTCGGTGTATGGTGTATCAGAATTTAGTTGGAAAATTAGCTACTTATACCGTTTATTTTTGTGTTCAAACGAACTCGTAGTTCCGTAGCGAGCGTTAAAACAGCTACCGCAGAGAAAATGAACTGGGAGAGCTCTCGTAAATGTGAGTTTACGTTAGTAGTACCGCTTCAGGAAATCATTACGATTACCCGCTATAAGCTCGCTTTGCTCTTTTAGTGTAATTTATACGTAACTTTTTAATAACTCGTACATTTGGCAATAAAAAAATATCAAATTGCTAACTACTAGCTTCAGTATGGTACCCACGAATTCGCCTTTTGTGTATTCAGTGCCTATATACAGTTTTCTATGTGAATGCAAAATTTCGTGTTTAGTCGTTTACTCGTAAAAGATTAACAAATATCTCTTAATAACATATGACTTGTGGTTTAACTATTGAGAACATATATTCGAATATTAAAAAGTTTGGCAACTTCTACCTCAGTTGAACTATTAAAAAGTGAAACGCTTTGCCTGCACAAATGTTTCCGCCTTCCTTCATAGGATTCTTCAAACGAATCGTGAAAAAGCATCTCGCGAGTCAGCAGGGCCATTGTCAACTGACAGAATACTGTTGTCTTGTCTCTTGTCAGTTGCCGCTGCAATTTGGGCTCCTCTTTTCGCTTACCATCCACACAAGCGCAGCCACTCGTTTTTTTTTATACTACGTCGGGTGGCAGACAAGCATACGGCCCGCCTGATGTGAAGCGGTTACCGTAACCGTATTAACGCTCGCAACATAATATATCACTTGCGCGCCGCCACCCCCGCTGTCAACGCAGCATATCCTTCTTTTCTCTCGTCTTCTTTTCGACTCGTCGTCGTCGTCAACCCTTTTTCATCCCACTATTGGGATACGGGCCTTCCGTCAATCGAAGGGAGAGAATAGAGTTGTAGAGCATACTGTACCACGCTGTTCAACTGCTGGTTGGTGGAGGCCAATGTTTCTCAAGCCGCCTAACGGCCACTGACTTGGCTTAACGACTGTCATCTCATGTTAACAGGGCGGACCGACGGCTTAACATGCTCTCCGAAAAGCACGGAGGAGCTCGAGATAAATAAACCCATCCATGGATCGGCTACGGTCGACGCTGCTCATTCGATCGATTAGATCGACTGGACTGACACACATAACGATGCCATCGACCTTTATGAATCGAATTTGAGCAAACAATTATGAACGTATATCGTGTTTTTTTTTTCACAAAGTTTTTTTTTAAATTTGGCAAACGCGCGGTTCTTTTATTTTATTATAGAAGGGCTGGGCATAATGTAAAATAAACATACTGTGGTTTATCATGCTACCTCAGACACTAAATCTAACAATGAATTACAGTAGGCAATAAGCGCTCTCATCTATATACGCATTAGTGCGTTAATTGTGTGATCACGTCTAGTCGGTAGACATCCTTCAAGACGGCACCAAGCATTACCTTAACGACATTGCCAGCTTTAACCAATGACTCTTTCTTCTCAGGTAATAATGACGTATTTCGTCTAAATATATCTAGTTATTTAATAGCTTTATCCTTAAATATTTTTCTGAATTGCTCTTGTCTTATGAAAAACTACTATGCTTGATTTCACAAAAAGGAACTTCTTTTTCTTTCTTGTTTCTTAAGTATTTTATTTGATGCTTCTCTACAGTAAAGTGCAAAACACATCTCCGACTCAGTATGTGCATCTCACGTACTTTGGTTTGTGTAATGCAGTTGTACGATGTTTGCCAATAAAAAAATCTGTGAATACCAATGATGTATAAATACAATGGATATGCCATAAGTAATGATGTTATACATACTACAGATATGGCATACACATACTAAATTGCATCAGAAAACGGATCCACGTTTGAGAGATATATGACTATCGCTATCCTTATCATCTCGGTACTTTAATATACTTGCAATCTCTTTCCTTCGTTGAGTACGTAATCGGTGCAATGGCACCAATTTTCTTGCTTGCTTGCAAACTACGAAATTAATCTAAAATACGCGTTATTACATAAAATATTATTGTATATTAATTATATTCATGTTATATAACATATAATTTAGATTATTAAGTAACATAAATTGTGCATTTTCGTAATACAGAAGATGACAAATTTTATCTATAATAATTGATCAATCAATTGGGTTGTTTCCAATGTTTAAAAATTGTACAAATAAATTAACAATATCGTAAAATACACAAAACTATAAAGATCTGCAAACTTTCATTCTAATATCTTCAGTCAGACTTTTTTTAGCGTCGATCAAAGTTTGGCGGGAAAGTCCATTTTAAAAGTATGAAATTATTAAAAAATTATATTTCCATTGGAGAAGCAATAAAAAATGCTATAACTTTTATTATGATACTAATCACATAAACGTAATATTTAACATAGCTGTCGTACAAATTTCTGATTTGATGCATACAAAATACAGATCTGTGACGTCATAATTCAGTAGTCTTTTGTATGGAGCGTTTTGGGGCAGTCTAAAAATTGTGATTTTCAAATTACCATATCTCGAGAGATTTTTGTGCTATCGAAGTAATTCTTTCACCTATGGTTATATTATGGAGACGTCCCTACATATCAAACAAAAAAAAATGTTAGTCAAATACCCAATTGTCACGTATGTCAGTTTCCACGGGTTACTTGTGACATCTTGTGCGAACTAATTACGAGATAAAGCAATTACCTCACCTTTCGGGTGTACGTTTTTGACGCTTGAGGCATATCTATAATATTTATAACATCAATGGTGAGTAACTATGTCATTTTATATATAGATGGACCATAGGCGAATATCACAGCAGTAAAAAAATGCTACAAAACGCTTATTTAATACCTGTGCATTTATTGTAGTTGTATACATGTAGTACGCAAAGAAAGGAAAAGAACGTGAACACATAAAGAAAAGCATTTTATTAACAATTTTTCAATAATTGCTTTTGATTAGCGTTTAACATCTTGCCGCGACGATACATGACAATTACCTTGTTTTCTTATTTATTATTTCTTCATGACACAATCATGAAAGGTAGATCGCATCTATAAATAAAAATATCTTAGGTGAATACCAAGAAGATCGTCTGGTGACGCCGACTAAGTTAACATTTTTCTACTTCTATTCCATTCTGCAGTTATGGCCCGTTTGCGTTTCTGTAGATCGAAGTCTTAAGTAGCATTCTGAGGCGGGATTCCGTGGCATACGTGTATGAGCTCCCTTATACATCGATTTACCGTCAGCCCTCAACATATTATTAAAACAACATAAATAATTGATAATGTTATAATAAAACACTTGTACTGTTCCACGTAATTATATTTAATTTTACCGACCGGTTTCGCCGGTAAGGCATTATCAAGGTAAACATTTACCTTGCCGTTGGCCGTTACCGTACCTTGATAATGCCTTAGCGGTGAAACCGATCGGTAAAATTAAATATAATTACGTGGAACAGTACAAGTGTTATATTATAACATTATGATAATAATGTTCCACCAAGTGCCAACAATCAACAGTATCAACTTTATATAATTCACGTTACTAAACGATTAAAAATAAAATTACACCATAAAAATATAAAATAATATTTTCTATCAATCATTTCTCTCATTTCACTTCAAATATTTTGTTCATTGACAGGTCAAATACAAAAGGCGTCACTACAAACCAACATAACTGTATAACACAACTATCACCATAACCAATATAAACAACAATGATATTTTAACAATATAATTTATTGACTTGTGTCTGTTAGCGTTTAAATTTGTAGTAAGGACATATCAGTCGATAACGGTGAAAAGGTCTCGATCCTTGAAACCTTGTTATAGTAACACAGACGTAATCCAAAAATTTTGAATTTCGAGTTAGAGTAACTTTGGATCGTTTTCCAAAGTTAGATGATTATTAAAAGTAATTCTGTAACTCTTTGATTTATAATTTGGTCTCTATAATTCAAAAGGTATATATATAAGTAAACTAAAGTCTTTAAACAGTTGCAATGACATGCGGTGTAGAGACTTGGACACTGACCATCCGACTGGCCCACAGGATAAAGTGAGAGATGGAGAGGGCTATGTTCGGGGTTTATCTGAGGGATCGAATAAGGAACGAAGAAATTCGATGGAGAACCAAAGATGTCGACATAGCCTTCTGAGTTTACAAGCTGAAATGGCAATGGGCCGGTCACATCTGCCGAGTAAGTGTTGGCAGAGAGGACGACGAGGCGTTGGGCGCCCGCCTTCTAGATAGTCCGATGACCTTAAGAATGCGAATGGATGCGGAAGGCGCAGGATCGTATTTGGTGGAAAGCATTAGGGAAGGCTTATATCCAGCAGTGGGTAGATACAGGCTGATGATGAAGATGATAATGACGATGATCATAAATAAATATATATCTTTGAACAAAGCACTGATAGTGAAAATTTCATAGAATGTAACTTAGTTATTCATATTATTTTTTTATCGTGTAACCGTCTAAATCTTTAAATCTAAACAGCTAAAAGAATTTTATAATATTAATAGGATCTCTACCTAATTCTACACACACTACATACTCGTACACATTAACATCGATAACAGCTATCATTGCATCGGATTCATCGTTTCTATTCCATCAATCGTAGTAGTGTTAGTGTATCGAGGCACTCTTCATGGAAGCGCGGGAAGTTCCCCGGAGAAATTCAATAGCATTGTTGAATTTTCGCAAATGGTCTGTGGGATCCCTGCCGGCGCCGTGACAGCTCTGGGATTTGGGGACATCCTTGCTTGTCTCATCGACATATTCACGGTATCGTCTTTAGAGAGGAGACAACCTTAATTATAGCGTCACTGTAATTAATGATATTAAATTGTATGTAGTGTGCATTGATGAATTTGATACCTTATAGTTTACAAACGTCAGTGTTTTGGAACGGGTATTAAATAAGTAGTACTTGCGACCCGCACTTGCTTCGTACGTAGAACTCTGTCTTGACAGATAAACGAAACATGACGGGGCAGGGGGGGGGGGGGGGGGGCTTTCATAAAATAATATATAGGTAATGTAATCATTGATGATACCACAGTCCATCCATTTATATATGTATTATTTTCTTATTAGTTAAATGTGCTATAATATAAATTAAAATTCTAGTTACATATCGAATATGATTAAAACATATAAACAAAATATGAGATAGATCTGTGAAAATGATTTCACCATTTCCCGTAATTCATATCCCGATTTGTGTGACGTATATAACCCTGAATTTTTGTTACTCATCCACTAACCTGACCGGGCTGTCCACTTAACTTGAATAATGATGTGAGAGGAAAAGGATCGAGTAGGTGAACCGGCAAAATGCCAGGGGCTAGCGATCTGCCGCGCGCCGCTCCACCCGCCACCGGGGCGGACGGCGGGACCCATCCCGAATCCCGATTGAGAGAAAAACGTGCAACTTTAGTTACAATCTTTTTAGTCCTACTGACATAAATCTTTTGGAACATGTTAAGCTTTGGTAATAAATGATAACTACGGGTATTTGATTCGAATTCGGGAATTAATTTATTATGTTATGTATAGTTAATTACTTACGTTATTATTGTTTAAACATTCAAATTAACATTTGTTTGAAATTTTATTTTTCTATACTACTACCATACCAAAAAGTTATAATTATCTTCCGTCAAGTCACGATATAAAATATCATTTTAAGACTCAGCTGAAAATGATATTTTATAAACTTACCTTTTCACACTTTTGATGTAATTATGTTAATTTAAGTGCATCATAGTTTTTTTTATATGAGATAAACGAACGAGCATGTGCGTCAACTGATGGAAAGCAATCACCACCGCCCATAGAGATCAGCAACACAAAGGGGTCGCCGATCCGTTGCCAGCCTATACTCCTTCCTTTCTTTCTTTCTGGGGACCTCACTTCCTCGCAGGAACACGACAACCCTCGAGGGAATTGTTATTTGGCTGCGGTATATTTGGTGATGTAGAGGTACGTCCCCAGTCGGGCATCTAAAAAAATACGCTATGCCCTATCTTTCTTTTCGCCAGAACCTCTTTTGTCAGTCAGCAGGGTGGACCACGTGCAGGTGAAGTTGACTTTGATTCAATGATCTTGATGAACCACTTCCACACCGGTGTAATAATGCCATAGATGAGAATAAAATAGACTATATATATTTCTTAACCTATTAATTATTAAGTTTTATATATAAATTATTTTGAAATACTATCTATATTACAATTCTCTGTCTTGATCTTTTATTATTTAAAACTGATTTGATTAAAACTGGTTAAATCACGCCGGGCGAAATGGTAACATTCCTCCTACATTATTATCTCCCAAGTGAATAGTCACTTGTGCTGTATATACAGGTGATGATAATCCACGACTATCCGCCTAGTTTTACTTGTGAATCTTAAGGCATGATTAGTTGACCAAATCGTGTAAGTAGCCATTCGATTACTTGGGCATATCGCCAAACGATTTCTATTCATTGATCGGGCTCAGGCACAGCTTGTTGTAGCTACTTCTATACCACCATTTTGTGAAAAGATCGGACGCTTCATGTTTTGGATAATTGTATGATTGGGCTACGCTGTTACCTACCTAAAATAAATAAGCATGACAACGGTCATGAATCGATGATCAGCCCCCTTACCACCGTCTCTTATTGCGATTCGATAATTGAATAGATTGCTTATTCATACCAATGACTAAGCGACTCTATTCCATTTGAAATAGAGTCGCCTATTCATTGGTATGAATTAGCATTCTATTCAGTTATTGAATCGCAATAAGAGATGGTGGTAAGGGGGCAGGCGTGAATATAATCTGTAGAATATTTTTCATGAATTTTATTACATTAAAATTCTTGTTCGGAAACTCTCAAATTGTAGGTAATTAATTATCAAAGCGCAAAGATTGTACATTAAAGTATAGCTAAATAAGTAGAATATGCCAATTATTCGTACCGAATGTTACTCATACCGAAGAAATAAACTTAATTAGGAATGCAATACCATATCCTTACCATAAAACGTGAATGAAGCCTAATAATAAATGTAAGCATAAGGCGGCGATGTAGTTGCGGTGCGTAACCCCGTGGAAAGAAAACGGCTTTCTTTACGAGCTATTCCGCTGAGCCAATATTTCTTCGCGACAGTGCGCGCTATCATAAAATAAAACGAAAAATTCCAACGTACTGCTTTCCCGCTCCCGCCTCCGCTGCCGCGCTGCCATGAAATCATAAGAGGCGAGATTTTACGGCCATCGCGTCGAGCGCCACTCCTCGCCTGTTGATTAATAACGTAAACAATAAATACTAAATGTATTTGTTTATTGTTCTTTTTACTACTGAACTGACTGTATTTAGAGATACATTTCCATGAGGTTTTGTCGAAAAGTACTGGTGAAATTTTACTAAACACACTATAGCTATTTGTATAGATGAATTTATATTTCGACGGCTGTAACCTCTCTTTTATTTTTGTGACGAGTTTTTTTTTACCCGACTGACAAAGAGTGCATGTAGGAATGTATATTTCTTTAGCATGCACAACAGCATAATATGACACTTCGTATGTTGAAATCTGTCAATAGATTTATATCATTCGATTCGTCTCAACCTAGCTATTATAAATATTTTTAATAAATGGAAAAATTCACCTCCCCCTTAAGTGGGATTTGAACCCACGACCTCTCGATGAACGGTCGAGTGTTCTTCCAACTGAGCCAACTGGAAGGTTTGTGTTGGTGACGAATTTTTGCATCTTATATTTTTACTGCGTGAGTCACAGTGTGGCGTCATCGACCTATTAACTAGCTGACCTTTCTACCTAACTAGCGAACCAATTTTCAGTCGGGTATTTGTTTCGGTTAATAATATGTTGATTCGATTATTGGACTATTTATATAGACATGTATTTTTTTTTGAATCGCTAAATAATATTCCAAAAGCTTCTTACTCCTACTAATTTCTACTGATTAAATTCGTTGTGAGTTCCAAGACAGCAATGGGATTGCAATGGACTTCACTGTTTATTGCTTTTTTGGCGGTCGCCGCTGTTAATCCTGGCTACACAGGAGACAGAGTGGTGGGAATGTGTGGTGGGCCCCCGTCCCGTATAGACTATTTTAGTATCTATTTATATGTATAGACATGTATTTTTTTGGAATCCCTAAATTACTTCTAACTAGGTATATCAATAAATCAAACACTACCCTATAATATAAATCAATATCGGTTGCTTTCTCGTACATTAATAAATTCATAGGATTGTAGAAGTGACTGGAAATACTAAACCGGTGGCCGCGGCGGTTTCAGCACTTTCAGCGTTAGTAAGTTGCCTAACTTTTTTACGGCATACCTACGCCGGAGAGCTGAGTTTGTTTGAGGGAGTTTTAATGAGAGGATGTGATTGTTAGGCATTATTGAAGTGTACACTTTGACTTTATGGGGTGTAAGTGGTTCATCAACATCTTACCCTATTGAGTATTTATTATTATATATTAATTGAGATTTACCGTGTGAAGTCACCAGAAAGGAAGGAGATACTGCGTTGGCACCGGGGGTGGCGGCGCGTGAGCGATATTTTACGTTTCTCAGTAACCGCTTCACATCAGGGCGGTATGCTTGTCTGCCACCCGACGTAATATTAAAAAAAAGACTTGAATTCGATTGCTATATAAACTGAATTTCTTATTTCGGTTATGAGATAATTTGGCATAAGTATGACAAAATACACTGTATATTACTGCATGTGCTATTATTGCACAAAGACATACTGTTTATATTATGTAAAAGAAACCATGCTGAAGATTGTCGTTATGAGTCAGTGTAGAGTTTGTAAGAAATCAATTGACAAGAAGGAAATTGTATCCTTTATAGAAAGGCATTTCTAGCTCAAGATAAAATTACAGAAAGTGATTAACAAACAATGTAAAACTGAAAGATATGACCACAACTAAGTGGATATTTTGAAGGAAACAGGAACATAAGAAAAAAAAAACTCAAATAAATACTTACACTTGGTACTATTGGTATTGGTACTATATACATACATAGTACCAATACACTTAATTATACAGTTAAGTTACGTATATAAACATAAAATATAATAGTAACTAACTGATGCTTGTATATAAAAAAATAATGTAAGGCATCATTTAAATAAATAAAAAAACAAAAGAAATGTAAACAAATTACTTTTAATTGACTTTAATCTGTATAAATTTTGCAGTAGTTCTTTTATTTGTTCTGTACATGTCTTAGTAAACTATTGGCATAGTTCACTAGGGCATGCTCTTTAGGAGTTTACATAAAAATGACGTCATAACTACACACAAGCAAAATTTCTGTCAGTTTGTGAGTAAGAGAACGTACGCTACTTACGATTTAATTCGGTTTGCACAGCATTTTTGGTAAAGGTGATTGCGTAGTTATTGTCTATGTATGTAATAGTAGGCAAGTACTGGCGGCAAGTTGGTGACACGTATTCCCGATAGCTCGATTGATACTCACTTATTCAAATTATTTATTGTTTCCATGGTACCTACATAATATGATAATAAATAATAGTTTCTTTAAAAAAAACAAATGTCAATGTATGGAACCCCGTTGGGGCACTACAATTATTTAAAATTAAATTATGTTAGAACGATTTAAATAAATATATAAATTGTTAGAGAATTTAATTACAATTTCAAGAATAATGTCATGTGATCAAAATAATTACAATATGTCAAGTATCTTCTTCTTCTAGTGCATTTATTTAGATTTCTGTGGATGTAGTAGGAAATGCGGAGAATAAAAAAGACAAGACAAAATCCATAAAATTAGGACAAAATGTGATGATGCGGTGAGAATAACTAGTATTTTTTAAAAGATCTGTAAAGGGACTTTCACTAGTTTTAACCGAAGATTTACTGTTGATAATCATTACTGCATTAGCAGATAAATTAATGATGATCAATCACGTTAATAGTTAATAATGCAATATTAATATCAGTAAAAAGTATTGGAATATCTCATGGTAGTTTACGAATAAGTAATTGAATATTCATTTCAATAGCTTCTTAACTCTTACGAGCTGTCCATGATTACGATTCCATGTCGAATGCGTCTCCTAAGAAACTTCTATGCAAAAATTCTAGAAGTGTTTCCACAGGTTAATAAGAATTAAATTTCGTTCATGTGTGCTGAAAATAATCGACTTTATGAAAAGGTGTTTTAGACACACAAAAATGTGACTCAAAGGAAAGCCCCGGTCTTCATTAGGCAACACAATTTAAAGTCTCAGTTGGCTAAAAAACGTAAACGTTTGTTTGCATTCGTAGAGAAGTAAAGAACTTCCCACTTTCCTGGGTGAATGTGTATGGAGTGCACTTATTATGTTGTGCTCTCGAGCCGCGTACGACAAATGCTTGACAAAATACTGTGCCAATTGTGTCGGAGTACCGCCCTCAATTGTTCGAGATGAAAAATGGCCTATTCGGATTGTTCGTGAACAAATGCGTGCCGTGCGGGTCATTACGCTTTGTTTTAGGAATAAGTACGATAAAAAATTCACCGTGAAAAGCTGAATTTTCGTTTTCGCCCTCTTGAGTTGTGAGTAAGCAGTGAAACTACGTCCAATTGTTTTGTTCCGAAAAATTATGTCTTCGTATTTTTCCTGGTATTTAATGAAAAATGTTTCTGTTTATTTTTAGTAGATAAACGAGCGAATGACAATATCAAAAGATGACTGCGACGGAAATCATAACCGAGCAGATTTTACTACCCGGCATCCGATCGAAGCGGGGATGCCAAAGATTGTTTCTGAGCTTGCGAAGGATTGAGGCGATAATAACAATGTCGTCACTTCCTCAATCTAACTTCTTCAATATTTCCTGACGAACTGATTCGCAATAATATTTTATTCGTTTGGGATATTTTTTATGCGACGCGACGGCCTCTTAAATTTTTATTTAACGAGATTGGAAGAGTCGATGGAAAAATTACGAAAATGTTCATCGAGAATGTTATGAATTTTAATTCAGTTACAAGTGTAATTTATATTTATTGATGAAATGTTAATGAATAAATGAAATGAAATGTTAAATAAAAATAGGTAAGTGTATGGTAGGTATAATATACAAATAAGTAGGTATATTATACCTACCTATTTGTATTGTATCATTTGGCTACCTATTGAATGAATAGGGAATAATCATTATATTATATAAGCAAGCTGTGATACTAGCTTGCTAGCACAGCTCCAAATGTAGCATCTTCTCACGTCTGGTAACTTCATTCACTCGCCGGAACACAGCTATCATCACAGAAATGTATTTATATTAGGCTGCGTTCTTCACTGAGTTCTTATGTCTGTCGTTAGGTAAGTAATTTGATTTGAGATTCGGCGCTTTTGTAAGTCCTATTCTCAAAACTGACATACAGTAGATTTGAAAGTAGGCTGTATTATTTGTAGGAGATAAAATAAACTTACTTCTAAGAGGTTTACAACATGTTACTAGTGAGGTATCAAAAAATAACGGTTTTTTCTTTTATCTTTTCTACTTCTTCCTATTATATGTCTCGCGAGATCCATATCGAATTTATACCCTATGTCACTATCATAACTGAGACGAATCTAATGCCACCACCTCACATTAACATTCTAAATAAATACAGACGAAAAACATTACCTTCTTTGGCAGTCGGGCAACAACAATCTCACATTACAAATCGCATTCCTTGTTTTCAACGATCTTAAACAAATGTCAGTAGATTTAACAGAGTCGGCAGACGACGTTGACATAATTTCTTGATTCCGTCGCGCCTAAGCTGGCGTCGCGACGCCGCTTTCCGTGTTTACAAGTTACTTTACGAGCTATGTAATTACTTCCATCGTTACGACCACCGCTTTGTCTTCCATCGCTACGGGAAATAAGTTCACTGTCATCTAATCTGATTTTCCACCTAATGAGCATTTACTAAAATGTTTTGTTTAATTTACATTACCTATCATAAACAACAATATTAAATTTATTAAAAGAGGTAGATGCCGTTCGTAAGGAATAATATTACTGTTTATTAAAAAACTGTAAATTATATTGTAAACAAATATTAGTACTTGACTACAAAATTCAGACAGGTCTTATCTGGTTAACAGTTGGTCACTCACATACAATTTTTTATATGAGACGGGCAAACGAGCATGTGGGTCACCTGATGGAAAGCAATCTCCACCACATGGAGATCAACAACATCAAGGGGTCACCGATCCCTTGCTAGCCTTTCTTTCTGGTGACTTCACTCACACGCAGGAACATAACAACCTTCAAGGGAATTGTTATTTGGCTGTAGTATTGTTTTTTTTTTTTAATATATGATAAAATTTCTTTTGTTTACCATTTAGTGAAATAAAAACAATGGCTATAATTTGATACAGGTGCATATCTTTCTACATTGGAAACTACACGTCAAAGGAATTACTTGTGACGGTGTCATTCATACTATAATGATATTTTCGACGAGCTCGGTGGCGTAGCGGTCAATGACGCGGCTTCGACATCAACGCTCGTGGGTTCGATTCCCACACGGGACAAACATTTGTGTGCATGAACATGTCTGTTTGTCTTGGTCTGGGTGTTTTCTATGTATCATAAGTATGTATTTACAAAAAAAAAAAAGTGTATTTACGTATGTTTATCAGTTGTCTAGTACCCATAACACAAGCTTCGCTTACTTTGGGGCTAGATGGCGCTGTGTAATTTGTGTGACAATATTTATTTATTTATTTATTTTAAATGTATTTCTTTGTCCTCCCCAGAAAAACATCTTATTTCTACAGGTAAAAAGTTTCATTATAATAATTACCACACCGACGAAACCGCGAGGAACAGCTAGCAAATAATAAAGTATGTTTTCAGTTCCATTAAATTTTCAACTAAAACTTATGCGGACGTGACTAAAAAGTTACGACATTTTGCAAACGTGACATTATGTGCCGAAAGGTTTATACTGAAACCACACTGAAACTCAATAATTTTATTGATAATTTCAGTTCACCTGATTAATTTTACCACAATTACAATAGTAAAATTTTTCAGTGATATTTTTTTATACCACGTCGGGTGGCAGACAAGCATGCCTGATGCGAAGCAGTTACCGTAGCCATGTTAATGCTCGCAACATAAAATATCGCTCGCACGCCGATGCTCCCTTTTCTTTCTGCTCCTCCTCTTTCCTTTCTGGTGACCTCACTCACTTGCAGGAACACAACAACTCAAGGGAATTGTTATTTGGCTGCGCTATTCTGTGAGGTGAAGGTACTTCCCCAGTCGGGCAGCTTACAAATAAGCTGTACCCTACCTCTCTAAAAATTCTCATCCCTTAAAGATACATACTATTACGACTATTGAATAATAGTAGACGTAACACTATCTAAATATCATTACGTTAACTAATTATTAGTTTACGCAATAGTATTTAGATAATGTTTACCATAATGGTAAACAAGTGACTAAGCAGACACAGCAACTTTAGTTGAAGCAACTATAAACTTTATAGTGGCTTACATACGACGCAATTTGACGGGCGATTTGTTGTTACAATTTATTACACTTCCGGTTGCACATGCTTTAATTACATAAGCGATTCCGATCGCATTTTTTTTTCTCGAATAAGTTAACAACTGAAAACCGCGCCAACGCTGTTTAAATTTCAAAAAGTGTTTTGCAATTTGGTTTTGTTGCATCAATTCTACCGCCTAAAATTTTATTAGCCTAAAAGCTCAAATTGCATGCAACCGCGCTATACAATACCCAACCCACACTGCAACTTGTTGCAACAATTAGTCGGTTGTCACTGCGGGCCCTGCGACTCGCGATAAGTTGCAATCTATAACCTGCCCATTCATACATGGTATCTGTCGCAGCGACATATCGCTGGTTGGATTACGTCCTATTTTGTTTCTTTACGGATAGAAACTATATCATGACTTCAATCATACACCACGGTGATAGTTGCTGCAATCTATCAATAAAGCCGGGTCCGCAGCGACGTGTTTTCGTGTTTGCAAACACGATAACATTGTTAGCTAACCGAATAGGGGCGTGGCCTAACAGTTTTGTTAGCAAAAAGACAATAACATGTTCGCCGAGACGAATGCATAACATCCCCCGCGGTCGCCAGCGGGGATCGGAAATATCGCATTTTGTGTTCGCGCGCACTAATTCAAATTCAAAAAATTCAAAAATTCAAAATAATTTATTTGCAATAAATAGGGTAACATTTAAACAGATGTTATTTAAAACAAATCACCAGCCTATTTAGCCATTATAAATAGCATGCAAATTTAACAAATTTTAGCCTAATTAAAAATATTTAGAATTGATCAATTAATATTAAATTTGTCAATAATCAAATTATACATCACTAAGTCTATTTATTAAATAATTGTAAAATAGCATTCAATGTCCGTGGAATATAATGGAACTTAATTAAAAAATGTAAATAATATAATTGATTTAAAAATTCAGTTTAGTATTTAAAAAATATTAATAGACAAATATTAAAGTTCAACCTTTTGTCTCACACATTATTATAAAATATTATTAGTTAAGTAGTCACATTGTTATTAACATTGTTTATTATTTAAAAATTCCTGTATAGTGTAAAAACATTTGTCTAACAGCCATTTATTTAATTTTATTCTAAAACGATTTAATGGCAGTTCACGAATGGATCCGGGTATCTTGTTATACAATCGAACCACCATAAAATAACAGTTTTTTTGGTATAGTGTTGTCCTTGAAAATGGTAAAAATAGTTTGGATGGATCCCTGGACAAATATTTTCTATTTTCATTTGCTTTCCTAAACAGCTCTGGATGTTTCTTCACAAATAAACCTGCCTCCAAAATATATAGAGACGGTAATGTTAACAATCTTAGTTTTTTAAATAAAGGTCTGCATGAGTCTAACGGATAAGCCATACATATTGCACGGATGCATTTTTTTTGCGTAATAAAGACTTTATTGAACAAGGTCGAACCACCCCATAGAATAATTCCATATCGTAATAGTGAACCCACATACCCGTGATAAGCAGTCAAAGCCGTCTTTACTCCCGCAGTTTCGCGTATTTTTTTAAGGGCGTAAACGAATTTATTTGTCTTTTTGCACAAATTGATAATATGCGCCTTCCAGTTGCAGTTTGCGTCTAAAGTTATGCCTAAAAATTTAATTTCATTAACGTCTTCTACGTCAGCATTTTTATGTTTTATGTTAAGTTTAGGTAAATTAGTGTTATAGTTTTTAAATTGTACTATTTTGGTTTTAGATATGTTTACTGTCAAATTATTGTCATTTAGCCATTCTGTAAATAGATTAATTGTATTAGTTATTAAAATGTCATAATTATCACTTTTACGATCGTCAGGTATAACAACTGAAATGTCATCAGCAAAAAGAGTGCATTTGTATTTAGTGATATTAGGTATGTCATTTATATAAATTAGAAAGAGAAGTGGCCCTAATACGCTCCCTTGGGGCACACCGTAGTTATTTTGTTTGTAAGGGGCGAGACATGTCGTAATTGTACGATCATCAGTAAGTTTTGATATTTCTACAGTTTGCCAGCGATTTTTTAGATAACTGTCTATCCAGTCAAGTGCTTTACCTCTAATTCCATACCGTTCGCATTTGTTCAATAGTATGGTATGGTCCACAAAATCAAACGCCTTGCTCATGTCGAAAAATATCGCTGAGACACGTTTCCTTTTGTCAATATTTTCAGTAATATTTTGAATCAGTCTATAAGCTGCTAATGTTGTGGATTTATTTTTCTGAAACCCATTTTGTTCATCTTTAATTAGTTTGAATTTGTCCAGAAAATAGAATATTCGCAAGTACATGATTTTTTCATAGACCTTTGAAAATATTGGTATTAGCGCAATTGGTCTATAATTATTAAGTTCTTTTTCACTTCCTTTTTTGTAAAGAGGTTTTAGAATGAAATATTTTAGTTTATCAGGAAATATTCCTTCGCTAATTGATTGATTTATAAGATCACAAAGTATATCCATAAGTTCCATAGCACATTCCTTAATCACAAATGTAGAAATATCATCATAGCCTACTGCATTAGTATTATTTAACGACCTAATTGCCGATAGAACTTCATCGGTTGATGTAGGTCGCAGGAAAATGGAGTCCTTCACCTGTTCAATAATATCATAATTAGGTTGTCTGTTTGGCCTATTTATGTTAGTAGTAGAGATGAAAAAGTCATTAAAAGCATTGGCAATCTCTTCAGGGGCGGATATTTCTTTACTGTTTACAGTAATATTGTCTATAATTTTGGCATTTTTTATTGTACTATCGGATTTATTTTTAATAACTTGCCATGTGGCCTTGCCTTTCTGTTTCGATTTTTCAATATATTTTATGTTTGTATTTGATTTAGAATTCATGATGCACTTTTTTAATAATTTTGTATATTTAATATAATGTACCTTATTTTGTGAGGTTTTGTTTTTATAATACTCGAATCTTAGTTTACGTTTAGTCAAGAATGATTTCTTAATGCCTTTTGTAAGCCATTTAGGTGTTGTATCCTTTATATTAATCTTAATTTTATTTATGGGGAAGCACAGATTATAGTAAAGCATAAATGTGTCATGGAATATATTAAATGCTTTATTTACATCAGCTTCTTTAATTACGTCGTCCCATGTTAAAGTTCGTAATATTTCCTTAAATTTCATTAAATTGTAATTGTTAAAGTCCCTTTTAAATTTATAGAAATATTTTTCTGTATTTTTGTTCGAGCATTGAGTTTTAAAGGATAATGATTGGCCTGTCTCATGATCTGACAGGTATAAAAAATGAACAGAGCCTTCTGCGTTATGAACATTACTAACAATGTGATCGATACATGACTTAAGGCGAGTAGGGCTATTTATATGTAGTTTTAAGTTATAATTCAAGAGAATTTCTTTATATTCATTACTTATAGTGTCCTTTTTTAGTATGTCAATATTTGTATCACCAGCAATAATAATTTTCTTATCTTTTCCTTTTATTTTATGTAATAATAACTGTAATTTATTTAATAAGACTCTTGGGTTTGAATTCGGCGTTCTATAAATACAGATAATAATGCAGTTTAACATCGGAATTTCAGCTCCACAACATTCAAATGATTTTTCTGTAGACATATCATTACATAGTGCAATTGATTTAACTTCGTCAATTGAATGATGAACTAGAATGCAGACTCCGCCTCGTTTTTTATTTTGTCTGGAATAATACGATACTAGTTTATAATTTTTCAAGGAAATATTAGGTTCATCTCCTGATTGTATAAATGTTTCCGAAAGACATATAATTTGTGGTTTTGATTCGCTGAATTCGTCGATAGTTAATTCCAGTAGTTCTTGTTTGTTCAATAAGCCTGCTATATTCTGGTGAAGTAATATTGTATTTGATGATACACATTTCCTAGGACGGCTTGCGAAAAAGTAGATTATTATCTCTGATTTCTGGTAAACTATTTGTTGTCTCATATTTAGTTGTTTTTTCTAATACCGGGAAATAATACGGAATTGTGTTTTTTTTATATTTTTTGTTTGTAGTTATCCATTTTTTTTAAATTATTTTTGATTGATGATAATATGTGCATGTCATAGAATTTGGAATCAAGAATTAAATTGACTTTATTACAGACCTTTAATAAATATTGTTTTTTATTTGTGTAGTAACCCATCGCTATATTTAAGAAGGAGCAATTTTGAAAATTGTTACATACATTTTTGATATAATTATTTAACATCTGTTCATTTAAATATTTGTTTTTCATAACATTTAGGACAATGAAATTAGTTTTCGTAATTGATTTTAATGTACACAGTAGATGCATCATTGTCATAATAACATTTGAGTCATTTTCGCCTATACACAGAATAATATAGTTTTGTTCTGAATCAGATATATTCTGACATGACTTTAGTATTTCTTCTGACGAAGCATAAGGTTTTGTGATGGAAGAGATCTTGTATTTCTCGAATTGTGTGTTCCGTCTGGAATAAATTAAGTTTGACGCTAATCCTGTACACTGTTCTCCGCTTAGAATTAAGATTTCGAGATTTATCAATTTTGAAGATTTCATACTACTAGCGCCATCTGTCGGCATGTATGGACAACTTTCAGGTTTTGCCTGTGTGTTTTTATTATTGCATGTAGAATTCGTCACAGTAGCGTTTTCCATAATATTCTTCTCGTTTAGTTTTAATCCTAAATCAATGCTGCTGGAATCCAAGTTTAGCTTGTGAAGAGTTTTATTTCGTGATTTTGAGCGTTTCTTTTTCGTTGTTGTGGATGACGGTTCAGTGCATATTACTTTTAATTTTGATATGGTACTATCTTGATTATCTGTCAACTTTTTTAACTGAATATTTTCCAAAATTAATTGATCGATTTCAGCATGTGCCGCTTCTAGTTCTTCTGTTAATATTTTAACTCGTTTCTGTAATTCGTCTATTTTTTCTGAATTGTGTATATGTGATGTTGACAGGTCTGGTAAGCTTTTCGATAAATGATCATCGGATTGTGTAGATGTGAATGATATATTAAATGAGTCGTCGTCATAAACTTTTTTATTATTGCGTACAGTAATATTATTCTGCTCCATGTCGAGTTAATATGTCAAAAATAAAAATAATTTTAATCAAAAATAAAAATTAAGTGACAAAAAGAAGTATTGTCTTAGGACTGCGGTCAGGATCGAACCCAGACGTTACGCATATAAAGTAAACTGTTCGTGTTGCAGTGCCAAATACGCTATGTGAATACTGTCGAATTTAGCTAATACATTTTATGTGCAGTTCTTTGCTAGTAACTAAAGAGTCCAAAGGTCAATTTACAATCGGTGGGTAAATAGTTCGTTAAGTAAACAATATTTAAAATTAGGCACTTTACACCACAATAATGTTTATATTTTGTTTGTATTTTGTGTCAACCACTGTTCACAGATTGTATTTATATAATTGTTTTTTTTTTAAAAGTGTTTAAGACTCACTATTGTTTCACATATTTGTAACAATCCGTGGATAAATAGTTTGTTATGTAAATAATATCCAAAAACAGCACTTTTACACTGTAATAATGTTTATATTTTGTTTGTATTTGTATTAACCACTAGTCACTATTTGTTTATATAAAATTGTTTGTTAAAAAATGTTCAGAACTCACTATTGTATCCACATATTTGTTTCTCCAAAATTTTTGAGTAAAGCGTAAATATATTATGTTACCAACAATGTCACGTAGTTATCACTTATTTATATGCACATTACTTTTGTCACTACACTTTCAGGACGACTTTATTATTTTTTAGAATAAATAAATTACGGACAACAATGTTTACAACGCGCCATCTGGCGGTAGCCCTTCTTCTAGAGGAACACGTCATTTTCGTACGAAGATGGTGTGTTGAATAGTATGAAACAAAAACAATAACGATAGCGCAGCGGACGGGCGGTTTTTCTAACTTATTTTGATAACATGTTATGTTAGAAAATTGGCGCTGCGGACCCGCCTTAAGAAATACAGAGAAGATTGCTCGGAGTATTGCGGTTGCCAGTTGTGGAAATCGGCAACTTGCCACAATTAGTACAAATTTACCAATTACCTACATGTTGTGACAATTTTGAATTATTTTAATATTGAAAACTTGTCGGTCGCCGAAATTCGCAACTAGAGTTGCTATGACTATTACTGCGCACGCGATAGTGAAGGCCTATATTCAGCAAGGGGATACCTATAAAATATCTCTCTTTGGAAATTTCAAGGTTCTTTATTTCAAAATCACACTGAACTTTAACTTTTTGACTGTAGTTAAGTCGCTAAAATTAAAATTAAAACTGTATTACCATGTTCCCCAATCACGTATTTATGTAACAGTATTCAATTCAAAGGTTAGTAAATTATTTTTACTACATTCAGTTAATTAGCTCTAAGTAGGGATTTGTTTATCTTGATACTTGAAACTGAGGCAAAACTTTTCAGATTCAAAGTCATCATTTGAAAGTTATCGCGAGGGCTGAATGGTCATTAATTAATTAAGTCGAACCCTTCGCGATGTCCCTCAGGAGATCCATTACTTAATTAGCATAGATATTCGTGCGCCGGATCGGACAATGTTTGTTGTTTGCGACCAAAGATAATAATTTATTTGATACTTGATCTCTGAGTCGGGTGGAAACAAGCATACGGTGGTGCGCCTGATCTGAAGCGGTTACCGTAGCCATATAAACGCTCACAACATAGTATATCGCTCGCGCGCTGCCACCTTCGCTGCCAACGCAGTAGCTCCTCTTTCTGGTGACCTCTCTTTCGCAGGAACACAATACCTAAAGGATTTTGATATTTTGCTGCGATATTCTGTGAAGTGGAGAAGCACTTCCCCAGCCCGGCAGTCTCTTTTCGTTAGAGTCTATAAGAAGGTGTAGTATACACTCTAATACTCGTATGCACTTGAGGGCGAAACTATCCCCTAAAGGACTTAGCCCTTAAGCCACTTACTGTAGATGTGTATTAATAGACAGACCTTACAGATCATATAGATAGATATCCCCATGGAACCTAAAGCGTCAGAGACGGTAAATTAAAATCTAGCTTTTATACTAAATAACAATAAGAAGCAGAACTTATATAGTAATAAATCACGCCGTATCACATTATATAAAATTATTCTACGAGCCTTAAGAATATCTAACATAAATCTGATGCCGGCTACTTTTCCTGTTTAAAAATCTAGCGCATCCTGTTACACTATACGAGCTCACCTCTATTCAGTGTTATTTTCCTCACAGGAAAGAACACGGTGCCGACATTATTCAAAGGCAGACTTTACTAATGCATTTTATGGTCGCTGGTAATATTTACGAGGCCCAGGTGAGCAAAAAATGAAGGTAAGTACCTCAACCCGGCAATTTTAGGGTTAGTTTTTAGCAAGATCAAGTTTTGGACATAGACAGAAAACATTAATAATTGCAAAGAGTATGTATATTCCTGGTCCTATATTTAATTTTTGTTTCCACAAGATGTTACAATTTTATAAACTTACTTCAAATTTAAATAATAAAAAAAGTAGAACCAGTTTAACAAGAATAATATTTTTTTTAAACAAGCTTGTAATAAGTAATGTCAATAAAAAAAATAACTAGTTTACTTACTATATGTTCCGCTTTAATCCTAAATCTGTGGTTCAGCTTATCTAGCCCATTCATTTGATACTGCCGCCACAAAATTTCTACATTACTTACGTATTCGCCACATTTAATTAAAATGATGGCTAAATGCCGCAATTTTAATTAAATGTACATTGTCACAAGAGCCAAACGAGTGTAACAAATTTCAGCTCAATCGGACATTGGAAACTGGATCAAATTCAACTTGCAAGATTTGACTCCGCGGTGAAGTGAAATATATGACTGTAAAAATAATTACTACACTTAATTCAGAGTCTACTACAGTTTTACGCTAATATTACAGAAGAATAAGGCCTTTTTCACGTGAATAAATCAGCAACACAGAATCGAAACTATCGAATTTAAAACTGAGAAAATTTCAAGATTCTAGCTTTTTCTAAGCTTTTTTTTTTACCCAAAGAATAAGAAAAAAATATTTTAACAAAAAACCGACTTCAGAAAATAACTAACCGACTTAAAAAAAATATGGTAGGAGGCAAAGAGCACTACAACACTTGGTCTATGTGAGCGTTAGTTAACATAGTCATGTTAGATGTGTTTAAATGCCCAAATAGACCTAGAAGAAATTAAGATTTCTCATTTCCGTCAGGTCCCGTTCCGTTCCATTCTATTCTATAACTGCTCTACATTATTATGTCGAAAGTCCTCATGTGTTGTTATAAAATAGTATGACTTAATTTTACTCTCTGTGTAGGTAATCGTACCTATTTGGGGGATTTCCCATCGGGTCGAGTGGCATGATCACAATATAGCCCGACTGAAATAAACTGTTTTCGTAGCTCACAGATGCTTATAAGTCAAGTATCTCTCGCGTGCCAGCACCCCCTCTGCTAAAACAAAAATTCCACAAGAACTTTACCTTACTTATTCACAAGAATGCATTACAAGATTTACAAGTGAGTACTGTAATACTTTAATGTACAATAATATATATATATATATATATATATATATATATATATATATATATATATATATATATAAAATTTAATTTAAAAAAAAAACATTATTTGGTAAATAGTCTTCTGTAAGGATAAGATAATTTTCTCCTTTATGAGGCTTCGCAACTCTTACCTTCCAACTAACCAATCTCTTGCTTGTAACTAACCTTATTTAAAAAGTCAATGCAATTTACTTACATTAAAATATGTGAACTTTATTAATCTTTACGAACAAAAATTGAAGCGTGTTATTTCCATGTTGAATTTTGCACTTAACATTAAAATATATACCTAAACCTGAAAATAAATAAAGCTCAACGCGAGCATATTTTATACATTTTTATCTCGGCGGCGCCCTAATTGCTTGTTATCTTTCTTTTGGCACCCAAGACTTAAGAAGCCATTCTATAATCCTTGTATTAAGAGTTATGCGTGGCGAGGGATTTGAAACGTGTTTTCCCCTATTTTCAGGGGCCAAGGCGTCGCGTCCCGCTATCCTTAGGGATTCCATTCCGAAAAACCTCCATAAATATTTCTTACAGTATTTGTATCTTCCTTGGAGTATCGTTAACACAATGTTTCCCTTTTTTCTTTGAAAGCGGGTTAGCATCTGCTCCCGCGAACTGTTTGTGCTTACTACTTATTGGTTTATGTAATAAAATGTTAAGAAAAGTATCTGCAATGTTCCTGGCAATAAGCTTTTCTTATATTTTCGATGGCTATTGTTGCAAATGTGAGTTGGAACATTTTCATTACTATAGTATAGAGAATAGCGATGCTATAGTACAAGTTTAGTAAAACGAGTAGATAGTGAAACAAATGAAGAGCATCTATCGAGTAATATCGATACTCTACATTGATTGTATTCTGCATTGATTTTAGTAGGTACTACTCGTACCCTACCACTACTTATTTTTTTTTATATACTACGTCGGGTGGAAGACAAACTTACGGCCCGCATGATGTAAAGCGGTTACCGTAGCTATATTAACGCTCGCAACATAAAATATCGCTCGCGCTCCGCCACCCCCGCTGCCTACGCAACATCTTCTTTCTGGTGACCTCAGTCATTCCCCAGTCGGGTAGCTTACAATTACGCTCCCAACCTCTTTTTTCGCCAGAGCTTCGTTTGTCATTACTGGAAGTAAGTGTTTAAAAATAGAAAAGAAATGCTGAAAATAAGTACATAAATCAAGTATTATTTTGTTGCAGAAGTACCGCATTATTTTTATTAACATTTCCAGCAATGGAAATTTGACGTACTCATAGGTAAATTCTGTTTAGTATTTATTATATTATATTATTATGTGTCCTGAAGCAGAATAGAATACTAGACTGTTTGCTGAGTATCCTCCGTATACTGACTTAGTCATGCGGCCGACTACACAGTTTAAAAAAATACCTAAGAATTTTTTTTTCAGCATGAGTTTACTGTATTATTTAATATTAAAGAAACGTTAAGTTCACTTGTCAGTGACTAATGATACACAATGTCATTCTAACAAAATGTCGTCGTTTTGTTTCAATTAAATGCATCGCACGAAAGAAGTCACGCAGTAGACAACAGTCATTTGTTTTCATTTCTGAATTTTCTTTATGCTGTCCGTTATGCGGTGCTTGTTAAGATTACGGAGCGACGTATATAATTCTGGTTGCCACATAAAAAACAGCAAGATGACACGTAAGTGACAAACAAAAGCACTTTAATACATTTGCTCGGGCAACGTCATTACACTTTATCGCTACTTTGGCGCGGACCCGAAATAAATAGCCGCTATCAAAGAACGATTACACAAACTGTTCACAAGCTCATAAAAAGACAAACATTACGAAATCTGTGATGTCAAAGAAATATAAATCGGTTATAAAATTTTACTGCTTGGACAACAATCATTTTGTATTGGCAACATTACGATTATTGGAACAATTTTGTAAATGAAAATTTAATCGTATATTTTGTTGACCTAAAATCTGTGCCTATTATTATTTAACTAGCGACTCGCCTTAGTTTCGCCTGTGTGGAATTTTTCAAGTTTTTGCAACAATTTTTATTAATGTTCCGCTCAATTGATCATGTTTTTTTTATTACATGAGGGGAGGAGGGGGGCAATGAACCCGATGGAAAGCAATCATCTTCGCCCATGGAGATCAGCAACAACAAGGGGTCGCCGATCCGTTACCAGCCTATACTTCTTCCTTTCTTTCTTTCTGGTGACCTCACTCCCTCGCAGGAATACAACAACGCTCAAGGAAATTAATTTGGCTGCGGTATTATGCGAGGTGGAGATACTTCCCCAGTCGGGCAGCTTAAAAAGTACGCTATGCCCTACCTCTGTTTTCGCCAGAGCCTCGTTTGTATGTGATGTTATAATGCCTATATTCTTCTACTAAAATATTTTTCAATTCTGCTGTTGAGTTTATCTGTAGTCTCAGTATATATTTATGCTAGATTTTGGTGGAAATATATGGCGTATCACGACGCCGTCAATTTTAATTTACTCTTTATTCAGGGCATTTTCAGAGGCAGACGTACTTGAATCCACGTGAGGATTTGTGACAGTTAAATTATTTTTATTACATATGGGGGGGGGGGGGGACAACGACTGGGGAAGTACCTTCACCTAACAAAATACCGCAGCCAAATAACAATTCCCTTGAGGGTTGTTGTGTCTCTGCGAGTGAGTGAGTTACCGGAAATATATTAACTTACATTCTTTATTTGTAACATCTAACTGGAACTACATATTATTCTGTATCTATAAAAGGGTAACTATTACTGACTGATCTACCAACGCGCAGCTCAAATCACGGATCGAGTTGATTTCTTTTTATATAAACGAAGGGGGTAAACGAGCATGCTGTGAGATGTGAGTTATCTGATAATAAACAATCTCCAAAGCCCATGAACATCAGTATTACAGTATTAAGTGGATGCCGCGGGTAGGACGACGAAGCGTTGGACGCCTTCTAGATGGCCCGATGACCTTAAGAAAGCGGCTTGAGGCTGCATGCGGAAGGCGGAGGATCGTATTTGGTGGAAAGGAAAGCTTATATCCAGCAGTGGGTAGATACATGCTGATGATGATGATGGACATCAGTAAAAGTTTGGCATTCAGGTGGCTATTATGAAGTATGCATCCGCTAAAAGGGATTTTTAGAAATTCCCACTGGGATATCCGAATGCGCGCAATATGATGCGGGCGCGCAAGCCAGTAAATTATATGGCGTAAACAAAATTGAATTACGAAAGCCTCTCTGTGGGAGTGTGCAGGTAGGGTTTTGTGAGAGCCATGAAAAACCTCTGAATCGGTTTATACTCTCTCACATTATTGTTTAGGTACTCGTATAAATTTTATTGCATATATTTTCAAGGTATCGAAATTCAAGCTTAATTGACAATTTACGCCGTTCGCGTTTATGTGCTTGGCGAAAACATCTGGCCCCTTGATTGCTTACGTTTTTATGTGCACTTAGAAACTTGACGCTCCCAGTAAAGTATTCGTACCTAGGTGCCTAAATAATGCAATCAGCCCAGCATTTATTGCTGCTTCGTGCTACATACCTCCATACTTTTTGTTTTAATCGAATACATAGATATAGGCGGATATAGGTTGTAATTGTTAGATGTTGTTAGGCGGTTATTACGTAAATATAAGAGGCTATATATCTTGGGGTGTAAGTGGTTCATCAACATCTTTGAACCAAAGCCAACTTCACCTGCACGCGGTGCAACCTGCTGACTGACAAACGAAGCTCTGGCGAAAAGAGAGGAAGGTAGCGTAATTGTAAGCTACTCGACAATCTCATAGAATACCGCAGCCAAATAACAATTCCATTGAGAGTTGTTGTATTCCTGCGAGTGAGTGTGGTCACCAGAAAGTGGCGGCGCGCGAGCGATATTTTATGTTGCGAGCTTTAATATGGCTACCGCTTGACATCAAGCGTATGGTTGTCTGCCACCCGTTTAAAACAAAATAAGTTAAAAAAAGGGTAACTTTCATCTTACGCTAGCTGCAAAGCGTTTACTGTTTTCTGGCACTTACAACATTTGACACAAGGGGTATTGCTCACGCGCCGGCGCGGCGCTCTCTTTATCGTCGTAGTCAGCCATCATCCCACTGTTGGGACACGAGCCTCCCCTCAATGGAAGGGGTTTAGATTATACTCTACCACTCTGCTCAACTGCGGATTCGCGGAAGCCAGTATTTTCAAGCCACCTAAAGGCCACTGACTTAGCTTAACTGACTTAGCTTAGCTGTCATCTAACGACAAGAGCCGGGACCGTCGGCTTAACGTGCACTCCTAAGCACGGAGCGGCTCGAGATAACAGACCCATCCGTGGACAGGCTACGGTCAACGTTGCGAGCTAATGTGTTGTGTGTTCGATTAGACAGGCACGCGCTACGACGCCATTGATCTCCTAATTATTGTAGGAGTATTACTCACGGGCCGAAACTTCAACCACAAGAACTATACCTATTTGTAAAAACATTATTGCTTTCTGTTAAATTTTTAAGATTATTAACCATACTGTGCATGAAACTAGCAACTGTATAATAGGCTATCAATATGAGCTACTTTAATACGGGCGACAAAATGCTCCCGACGCTAACTGAAGTTACATTAACTGAAGGAGAAATTCTTAAGGAATTAAATACGAAGTTAAGTACTGTTCGAATGCACATACGTGAAAAGGCTTAAAATTGATAAAAACCCCTAACTGTTGCAACTCTAGCCCAGAGTTTCCTACGTGGCGGACTGCGATCCGGTAACGAGTGACTAATATGAAATAGCCGCACCTCTACCACCTAACTCCATTGCTAATCATTATATCTATAGCTTTCGATTTTAGATTCTCATTATTTTCTGTTTAGCTTTGGTTACAGGCTTATATTTTCTCAAATAGCAACTAAGACGTTGAAATGTATAAGAATTTTGTAAATTAAGATTGTAACCAAAGCAGTAGATAATACATTGAGGATTTAAAATAAAACAGTAATGGTGACGATATACTCTTGTCTCCTTGTTTTAATTTATTTACCGGCAAAAAAAATAAACTGCTATGTAACCCTGATTTAGTCAGCGCTTAGTGTTTTATAGGAGGGTATAGCTCGTTATTTGAAGCGCGTGTAAGCGCACCTTTTACTTCACGCACATCACAGACGACTGTGTCGACTCTCTTGTAAGCCGCGAGAGACGGTTCCAGCCAGCATAAACCGCTGAACAAGCCTGTGTAAAGGCGTTTTCCGGAACGAAAAAAAAGCTAGTCTTAAAGCGCGTCTTATTTTTATACCCCTAAAGTAGCAAACAAGCATATGGCCCACAGGTTGGAAAGCAGTTACCGTAGCCTATGAATGCCGGTGATACCAGCGCCCCTAGCCAAGTGTAATTCGTAGCGTAACGAACGTTAGATAGATCACGTGACATTTGTCAAAATCGAACATTTTAGTATGAGAATTGACAAATGTCACGTGATCTATCTAACGTTCGTTACGCTACGAATTACACTTGGCTAGGGGGGCAGGAACATCACACGCGCGTTACCGAACCTATTAAAACCTCTTCACGCCCTTTTTGAAGAACCCCATGCTGTAGTCTCCTGAGAAAACCTCGACAGGCAGTTCATTCCACAGCTTGACAGTACACGGGAGAAAAATTCTCTGGAACCGCACAGTACGCGACTATTTAGGCTCCAATATGTGAGGATGAATTCTCTATCGATGGCTTCTACTGGTAATGGATGTCTTTACTTATTCGCAAGAAAATAATATCACAATCTATGGTATATTAGATGAAGACACGTGGGCATTAAAGTTTCATACGCATAATATCAGATTCTCTTATATTAATTCATTCCAATAAATATTCAATTAGAAAGAGATACGAATGAACATGGATGAAATACGAGAATCTGGAGGTCGGGTGTGGCCAGATTGTGATCTTCATACACGTAATGGCACCTCGGCTTATTCCATTAGCCGATTGGCTTCCTTTCTGATTCCATTAACGGGCCAATTCAAGGTATCTAAGCTAAACATATCTTGGAGATAATGTTGGTAAGTTTAATACATTTTTGCTAGATTAAATATGGGAATAATAGGCTATATAAATGAGTAACATTATTCTTACTTTATCAGTATTTTATCTTTAAGTCAGCTTATAGTATATAAGATTAGTATATAAGATTTGACGAGCTCGGTGGTCGAATGGTTAGCATTGGCCACTTTGATTCCGACTTTGACCGATTCGATTCCGTCGCGGGTTCGATTCCCGCACAAGACAAACATTTGTGTGCATGAACATATCTGGTTGTCTTGGTCTGGTGTTTTCTATGTATTATAAGTATGTATTTACAAAAAAAAAATAAGTACATTTATCAGTTGTCTAGTACCCATAACACAAATTTGAGACTAGATGGCGCTGTGTAAATTGTCCACAAATATTTATTTATTTTTATTTATTTAGGTTATCTCTTTTAGACCCAGAGCTTAGTAATTTGGCTATAAAATCAAAAACCATTACCCAGCATTTTTTGGCTTTACACAAAAAAATCCCAATTATAATTCATCATCATCTTCATCAGCCTGTATCTATCCACTGCTGGATATAAGCCTTCCCCAATGCTTTCCACCAATTACGATCCTCCGCCTTCCGCATCCAGCCGCTTCCAGCCAATTATAATTACGACACGAGAATTAATTCTGATTTTGATCGAAATACGAAATCATAGAATTTACATGAATTTTGTTAAAAGATTGAATACCTTTACTTTTAATTGCCCGATACAACGTGTAATTAAGTTATTTAGTTATAGTATTTAATATGCAACAACTTGACCTTATTGCTGATAAACGGAAAAATCTTGCTTGTAGTCAAGCTTGACACTTTTCGTATCCACGTTTGATTACTACATTCGTCATGATCTGCAATTTAGCTATTCTAATTAATTATTATTTAGTTTTAATTACCGCTTTCGCCTTTACGGCGTTATCAACGTATTTAACGATCTTTTTGATTCTACAAAACATCAATCAGATACCGTGCAATCAACGACAACTGGGTAAAGGATATTAAGTAATACTTATTTAATACAAGTCCGTATATTACCCTTTGCAAAACCGTTTAATAAATATAATTTGCAGCCCATCCAGCGTTAAATTTGAAACGCTTGTCGTATGGTCAAACCTTTCAGTGACCCTTAGGATGCGGTTGCTTAAAATCCCCGAAGGATCGTGCTACATGGTTTCGCTTTCAGGAGAACGTTATTAGAAAATTTTAGTTCAGGGCTTTAGACGAGACAAAGTAATGTATGAGCATAAAAAAGTAAAACATACTTGTCATGTACTAGTTTTTTTTTCTGTATTTTATTTGTTTAGTTAAAATACAATTCTACTACAATGTTATAAAGGTTAGTGAGAATATTTTAATGTTTGTTTACAGTGCGTTTGTTTCTTAGTATGTACATATATTTTTGAGACTCAATTAGGTACCGGTAAAAGGCTGAACTGATGATTAGGATGACAGCACAAAAAAAAAATTAAAACAATTCACTAAATTTATTGAAACAAAGTGTAGGTGATATAGACCCTGCGTTCGGCTAAAGCCTGAACGTAAACATCGTATTTGTCTACAGTTGAATATAGGATGAACATAGACTTCCCAACAACAACGTCATGGAACAAAACTATAAAGATCTGCAAACTTTCATTCTAATTTCTTCCGTCCGACTTATTTTAGGATCGATCAAAGTTTGGCGGGAAAGTCCATTTTAAAAGTATGAAATTATTAAAAAATAATATTTCCATTGGAGAGGCATTAAAGAATACTATAACTTTTATAATGATACTAATTACATAAACGAAATATTTAACATAGCTGTGTACAAATTTCGGACTTGATGCATACAAAATACAAAACTGTGACGTCATATTATTATTATTTAAATAGTTGTCTTGGCCAACTCGCCAGTTAAATATTTTATGACAAATGGAAAAATTCACCTGCCGCTCTAGGTGGGATTTGAACCCACGACCTCTCGATGACCGGTCGAGTGCTCTTACAACTGAGCTACCAGGAAGGTTTGTGTTAGACTTGCGCAAAACAGTTCACTGAACTGAAAAGAGAGATGCAGTTCTTTTGACGCAAATGAACTATATCACTCATCTAGTTCATTTAGTTCAATTGCTTCTGTAGTTCTTTTGACTCATTTAGTTCGTTTAGTTCAATTGCTTCTGTAGTTCTTTTGACTCATTTAGTTCGTTTAGTTCAATGTATCTTTGATTCAATCGACTCAGTAGTTCTGTTGACTGATTCCTTCTACATTCTTCTATGTTCTATTGCATCATTTTGATGACATTGTATTTTTGTATTAAATAAGTAAGTAATTAAATATTTCATAAATTTCCTTCCAAATATTGATTTTCCTTCAAACTTTTCACAGGCTTAGGACTGTCAAGCTTGAGTAAAAAGAAATTATTTAGTGGTTAAAATAATAATTAATATAAAAATTGAGCCTTGTACTACTACTATAGCATATTTTCGCTAACAGCTTATGGTTCTTATGTCCTTAGCCTTAGAGTTCTAATTCGGTCAGTCAACCACGCACGAAACTATCTGTCTCGATTTATCACGAACAATTTCAGAATCTTCCGTCCTTTTCGCTCTCTATGAGCAATTTTGGCATTACAACGTATCTCTCTCATTCTAGCTCGTACGCTTTATGTATTTCCGTTCTTTTTACTCTTTGTCACTCATTGAACTAAATGACGCAGTGAACTACATGGGACAAGAAAGAGTGAGTGACAAGAACCGGCTTGTATGGTGAACTGGTACAATTGAACTACTCACTCAGGAACTACACAAGTCTAGTTTGTGTTGCTGACGAATTTTTGCATCGTATATTTCTACTGTGTGAGTCACAGTGTGACGTCATCAACCTATTAAGTAATTACACTACTAAAGTAGGCATAGCAGTCCATCGTTGCAGATGAAATTCAGCTATTTTTTGATAACACCAAACTAATTAAATTATTATTATTATTTAAATTGTCTTGGCCAACTTGCCAGATAAATATCCCACCTAGGGGGGGAAGGCAGGTGAATTTTTCCATTTTTCAAAAAATATTTGTGACGTCATAGTTCAGTAGCCTTTTGTATGGAGCGTTTTCGGGAAAGTCAAAAATTGTGTTTTTCAAATTACCATATCTCGAGAGATTTTTGGGCTATCGAAGTATTTCTTTCACCTATGGTTATATTATTTCGTCCTTGCATAACAAATAGAAAGAAAAAAATGTCATCTAGCCTGAAGCGACAACCTCAATAAATTTGTACGTTATTGATAGATACAGGTCGATCAGGATTGAGGCATGTAGTTCAAGGAAGTATGCATACATGTAAGTAGTACATTCCTAGGTAGGAATGTGTCAGTCAATAGGTATTGACACTCCCTGGCGCTCTCTCCTCCTCATTTTAACAGTTTATTCCCTTTTTCTCTATGTTGTTACCAATCTTACTACTAGTACGTTAGTACTATTATCTTATAATTAGTAGCACAGTATAAGTAATAACTTATACTGTGCTACTAGTTATAAGTTATTACTTATACTGTGCTACTAGTTATAAGATAATAGTACTAACGATAATAGAAGCTTGTGCTACTAGTTATAAGATGGTTTGAGGCTGCACGTACGCGCGTCGCTTTGCACAAGCGTTATTTTGTTCATGTTAGGGACTAAGTTATAAATACGTCGATTGTTTGCTCCATAAAATATAAAGTGTTAAAATATATCTATGCAAACATTACAGTTTCAGGCCCGGACAAGTTCGACATGATACGCAATACAGCATTTGAATAGCCCTATGTTAGTTATTCAACGCGTGACTGGGCTGGCGGCGCGGCGCACACTGGTTCAGAAAAAGTAAAAAATGGAATTAGGGATTTTTGAATTTTTTTCGATGGTATCATGTGGAAAATGTTACAAGTAACATATTTTGTATCTTCCATTTTTCTTGAAAATGCATAGTTTCAGCTTTAAATAAACTTTTATAATATTTTTGTATGAAATGTTTATTTCATACGAGTTTATTACAAAATGTTTTACTTTGTTAAAGATGATTACATATAGCTTATATAGGGTTATATTAGTAGAAGCTCATACAGTTACAACTTTGTCCCAGTGCGTCCCCGTTTATGCGATAAGTACTCTTTAATGTAGTACCAAATACGTAAGTAAAGTTTGTATACAAATGACATTTTATTTTAAATATTAAAGAAATTAAATATACTTACGCGCTAAAAACTATTGTTCAACGTCTGTTGAAGAATATAATGGATCATCAACACTGACAAATTCAAAAGGTTCATCGACTTCTTCAACTGTTGAAGCAAGCAAAAATTTTACTTCATTCGGAAGGAAATATTTTGTTATTACGCCCATTTTTGGTCCCATTGTTGACCAATTTACTCCAGTAATCGCGGTTATTTTTTGAGGATCTGCAAAAAATCTACGCGCTGTATTTTCATTGTTTGTCTTGCTTTTGTGTCTCCTCTTGCAGTCTCTTGCAGAATTAAAAACTTGGACTGCAAGAGGAGATACAAAAGCAATTATGGAAAAACGAACATCTGAAATATAAAAACGTTTTCGGAATGAAACTGGATTGCATAGAGATATAGTAAAGCAAGGATCTGTAACGACAAACAATGAAAATACAGCGCGTAGATTTTTTGCAGATCCTCAAAAAATAACCGCGATTACTGGAGTAAATTGGTCAACAATGGGACCAAAAATGGGCGTAATAACAAAATATTTCCTTCCGAATGAAGTAAAATTTTTGCTTGCTTCAACAGTTGAAGAAGTCGATGAACCTTTTGAATTTGTCAGTGTTGATGATCCATTATATTCTTCAACAGACGTTGAACAATAGTTTTTAGCGCGTAAGTATATTTAATTTCTTTAATATTTAAAATAAAATGTCATTTGTATACAAACTTTACTTACGTATTTGGTACTACATTAAAGAGTACTTATCGCATAAACGGGGACGCACTGGGACAAAGTTGTAACTGTATGAGCTTCTACTAATATAACCCTATATAAGCTATATGTAATCATCTTTAACAAAGTAAAACATTTTGTAATAAACTCGTATGAAATAAACATTTCATACAAAAATATTATAAAAGTTTATTTAAAGCTGAAACTATGCATTTTCAAGAAAAATGGAAGATACAAAATATGTTACTTGTAACATTTTCCACATGATACCATCGAAAAAAATTCAAAAATCCCTAATTCCATTTTTTACTTTTTCTGAACCAGTGTGCGGCGGGCGCGAGCTGCCCGCTCGTAAATCAAACTCGCCGTTCGCTTATGCATTATACAATTTTATTTGTGCGAGTCCGCTGAATAGGTAATAAACTATGGCAGGTGAAATTTCGTTCGCGTCCGAATGCGCGGAGAATTTGAAACGTACGCAAATATTCCTGTGTACGTTTTATCCTGTGTAATGAACGCAGCGTGTTTGTAGAATCTGCTGCAAATGAATTTGGACATAATGTTGGAAAAAGTGTTTTTAGAAAAGCACAAATATTTTCTTACAAACAAATCGTTCTAAAGTTAGTGAGATTTAAAAGAATGTACGATATATGTACATAGTTTAATCTACTTTTATTCTAAAACATTTTAAACACCTTGCTACTGACGTGTTAGCATTTCGACCTGGCGTCTAGTTCTGAAAAGTATTAAGTACTTAAGTAAAAGAATAGAAAAAGCATTTGAAACTTACATATCAGTAAATATAAGTATTTATTAAGTAGCTAGACTGGAGAGCACAAAAGATCCGTAAGGGTCAACGTGCCACCGAGGATTCTACGAAGCCTTGGATGAAATAAGCCAGACTAAAAGAACTTATTTTAAAGATAAAATATTTTTTTAGTCTGGAATAGTCGTTTTTCGGCGCACATTAGTTTTCCAGCGCGTCTTCATCTTGCAGCGCAGCGGAGCAGAAAATTTACTCCTACCCTCGTTCCACACGTGGCTGCCTGCATCTCAGGCCCGTCTACCAACGGCTAATCCCTTCAGTAATTTAATTACTATTCTAGTATACAAGTATGTTTAAGAAAGTAGTTGATATAGAAAAAGTTATTTTCACAGTAAAGTTGTATTTTAGTAAACATGTCTACAACTTTATTACCTTAATTAGTTAGTAATGCCCGCAACTATGTCCGCGTGTAATATGACAATATAGTTTATGTGCACTCTGAGAAGAAGGACCATTCATAATAATAGGTGAAAGTATTTTTGAAATCGGATAGTTTATGTGCACACTCACCCTCTGAAGAACGACCATTCATAATATTGGTACAAATACTTTTGATATCGGATGAGTAGATTCGAAGATTGCCTCTTACATACGAACTTACAAAAATGTAAACTTTTCCTCTTGTAAATATTAGTGGATATTTCATTAATATTAGCAAGAGGACAATTCCGGTTATCCGCAGTTGAGCAGCGTGGTGGAGCATGCTCTAAATCCCTTCGATTGAAGGGAGACCCGTATCCCAGCTGTAGGGTGATTTATAGATTGTCCACGACCAAGTGTTACTTCTCATTTACATGTACCTTTACATATTCAATGCAAATAGAATGGAAATTTGAATTAACGCTCGCAACATAAAATATCGCTCGCGCGCCGCCACCCCGCTGCCAACGCAGCATCTCCTTCCTTTCTTTCTGGTGACCTCACTCCCTCGCAGGAACACAACAACCCTCAAGGGAGTTGTTATTTTGTTGCGGTATTCTGTGAGGTGAAGGTACATTCTCCAGTCGGGTAGCTTACAATTACGCTCCCTACCTCTCTTTTCGCCAGAGCTTTGTTTTTCAGTCAGCAGGGTGCACCACGTGCAGGTGAAGTTGACTTTGATTCAAAGATCTTGATGAACTACTTACACCCTTATACAATCGCACTCGGTCAGATCGTTAGATAATGATAACCATTGATGATTCACCATTTGTTATATTTTTTTGCTGCCAGTCACATTAAGGCTTATATTGGCTTATAGATAAATAGAATATGCAAATTACAAATAAATATAAAACTGTAAAATCCACAATGATTCTATTGTGTAGCGCTGTCGAAAAAGTAATTTTGATAATAATCCAACCCAAATTCATAAATGCTTAACAATATTAATGACCATATACATAACAAAAGCTATTATATGCCATCAGGTAATTATAGATAATTTTATAGGATGCTTTCCTATACAATGCAGATTACCGATGAGCGTTAACGTTAATGAAACGGCAAGTGAAATGATCGCAATTACGGCGGGCGTTTTTACTGCATTGTTGGCAGCGTCGCCGGAATCACCTGGCATTACCCTGCGAAATATTTCCAACAAATGGGCCCATTTGTCCGAGGCCAGACATAATAACTCGTATAATTACATTTGACAATATTCACATAAGGGAAATTTGACAGTGTACAACCACAGTATAAATAATAGTACTACGTAAAGTATGGCCACACTCCCTGCCGCTCTGTCGTATCGACCTCATCTTCCCTCTGAGACAAATCTGGAACCGTTTATATAGCGCCGCACGCACACACGCTCATTTGCGCTCTGCACCGACGTCGTTGTTTCCATAGTAGTATACGACGCGACATTTGTATGGAGTGGCCGGGGTGTGCTATAACTAACTGTATAATAACCGAAATACTTTCACTGCAATCACCTGGCAATACCCTGCGAAATATTTCCATGAAATGGGCCCATTTGTCCAAGGCCCGACATAATAACTCGTATAATTACATTTGACAATATTGTGAATATTGTCAAATGTAATTATAAATATAAGGGAAATTTGATAGTGTAGAAGCACAGTATAAATACTGCTGGTACTACGTACAGTATGGCTACGCCCTGCCGCTCTCTCGTGTCGACCTCACCTCCCCTCTGTGACAAATCTGGAACAGTTTGTATGGCGCCGCAAGCACACACGCTCATACCCGCTCTGCACAGACGTCATTATTTGGTGTGGCAGAACTGTGGGTAGAACGTAGAACGTAACTTTCTTGACAATTATTTTGACGAGCCCGGTGGTCGAATGGCTAGCAATGGCTATTTTGACTCCGAGGTCGTAGGTTCGATCCGCTCACAAGACAAACGTTTGTGTGTATGAACATGTCTGTTTGTCTTGGTCTGGGTATTTTCTATGTATTATAAGTAGGTATGTTTAAAAAAAATGTATTTAAGTACTTAAAATTATTGTTGTTTTTGTGAAATACGCACATATTTTATTACCCCTTTTATATTATCTTCTCTCTTTCAGTTCCCACTAACCAAATAAAAACAAAATGAAAGACTAATAAGTCCACAATTCATCTCTATTAGCGGAGATTGCGATACATTTGTAAGCACGTCCAAAAATCGTACAGTCAGCACAAGGAATAAGTAACTCATATTGTGGTCCCTTATATCATTTAGAAAGTCCTATAGTCATTTAGAAAAAGTTCTTAATAATCTTAGTTCATTTAGAAAACAATCAATGATATTTTTTTCACGGGGGTAGTTTAAGGTCTGGAGGATATATACTCGTATGTATAGACTACTTTATATCCCAGGCGGGCGGAGTCACAATTGTTTATTTGCTAGTCCTTTTTAACGTCGAAACGAATCGAAACAACTGTTAACATTTTTATTTTTACTTTAATAAATTAAATTAGATAGTTTAAAGTCTGGAGAGCGATACTTGATACTCGTATACCAGAAAAACATCTCATGCTGTGAGAAAATGCTTTATTAAAATAATGACCATGTGATCGCCAATATTAGCAATAATTAGCCAAATATTACACTGTCAATAGACTAAAACTAATATAAAATACTGATAGAAAGCAAATAATTTTAAAATCCGTACATCGAAAATCTAGGTACAAAGTTGTTTTTGGGATTTTTATCCCGACAGTTTATTCGAGGCCAAAATAAACTTGGTCGGCTATGCCTCGTAAATTGTCTGGCTTAGTCCCTGTTATTTATAAAAGTAATTCAGTCTGTGTTTTAGTATTATAGAATGGCCCACTTTATTTCAAAATTGTGTCCAAAGTTCATCATCATCATGTCATTTAAGTCTCCACTACAGGAGCACGACCCTCTCGTCCGTCATAGACAGGAGGATTTGGCCTACACTTCCCACGTTGGCCAGACGGGTTGGGGAGGCCTGATCGATGTTTTATAATGTATTTCCCTTAGTCGCCTTGTACGACATCCACGGGAAGAGGCGGAGTGATTCCATTCTAGTCTTCCGGAGACCACACGGTCATCTGCCGGAGACCACACGGTTCAAAGTTCGCCGATGTGTAAATGTAACTAGATAGGTGTATCTTTGTTACCTAAAGGTTGTCTTGAAAATATTGCTTTTAGTTGCCTTTCCATGTTTTTGTAACAAATTCATAGTTTTATTTGTATTACGTTATGTTAAACTGCAACTGGTCAAGAAGCATTTATAAAATAAATTGGTATCTCGGAAACGGCTGCAACTAATTGGATGAAAAATCGTACTTTGATAATGTTTTGATTCTCAAATATAATAGTTCCTTCGTAATTGTGACTTTATATAAAAAAAATAGCTGTTGATCGCGACTTTTTTGGGTACAACTCTAATGTATTTTTTAAAGTTCTCTAATTTATTTCTAACTATAAAATAACATCAACTATCTGCCAGTGATAGTCTCATCAAAATCGGTCTCGCCATTGGAGATTATTCGGAAGAAACATACAGACAGGCAACCAAATTTCAAAGAAACTTTTTTTGTTATTTTTTTACTGTGTGCAGCTAACCACCAAGCATATATAACTCATACTGTATTTCTTATAAAACGACAAATGATATAAACACTAAATAACATAACCTAGACTAAGAATAACAATATATACTTATTTTAAACCACACTTCCATAATCTCAAAACATTTCTCACCGGATTTTTTTTGCTGTCAATATAGAAGTGGTACAAACGATACATTCTTACAACAAAACAAACCCTGTTCGTATATTGAGTGAGGTTTATATCGAAAGTTTGCCGCGCCGTTCCCCTCGCCCTAAGGACACATACCCCACTTTGTTCTTACACAAAAGTTTAAGAAGTTGGTTAACAGATGTTCTCTGTGACTTTTGTCCCCAAGTAAGTCATGTATCTCCATGCTTATACATTTACTACATGCACATACACTACATGCATATACACTACATGCAGATAATAACAGTGGTATAACAATACACATTTACGAGTGACATACAAGCATACGGCTCAGCCGATGTGAAGCAGTTACGGCAGCCTTATTAACTCTCTCAATGTTAAATATCACTCACGCGCCGCCACTTCCGCTACCAACGTAGCATATCCTACCTTTCTGGGAACCTCACTCACTCGCAGGGATACAACAATCCTCAAGGGAATTGTTATTCGGCTGCGGTATAATGTGAGGTGGAGGTACTTCCTCAATTGGACAAATGACAAAATACGTCATGCTCTACCACTCCTTTCGCCAGGTTCTCCACATGCAGGTTAAGTTGGCTTTGGTTCAAAGATGTTCATGAACCACTTACTCCCCAAAAGCTCGTTTTTTGAAGCGCGTATATGCGAGCCTTTTGCCATACGCGCGACTCGATGAGCGTTGACACGCTTATAAGCTCGAATAACCACGAGCTGTGAGAGACGGAAGCAACGTGTTCGTCGGAATAAGCCCACGTGAGCGCGCGTTCGGCTTTTTGAAGCCCTCATGTACACATATACTTTTGTGTTTATTTCACCCTGTATGTATATTGTTGGCTCTTGTATACATTTACATACGCGTGTATAACTTTAATGCGAATAAACTATATATATCTGTCTATCTATCTATGCTGAAATGGCCGTGTATACGCAGAAAAAAACGCTACTCTAAAAGCTCTGTAAGCATTGCAATACTGTTCTATTAATGTTATTTTCTTTCAGCAGCTAAAACTTTGTTCACAGATTTCAGTCTTTTCAAAATTCTTTCTCGCTTGACTTGCTTTCTCCATTTTAGATATAGTCGTACTAACGTGACATAATACATCTGTGTATAAATATCCCTATATCAAATTAAGTCTTACATTCTATGTACCGTCAAAACAGTCTGTCTGACATATATTAACTTCACTGGTTGACTTAGTAATAGTAACAGGGCGTGATGTCATTAAACAAAATATAATTATCTTGTTTACCGTCTATGGTGACTTAATCGACTTAAAATAATTATTTAAAAACATGTGTGAAGTCACTGTAGGTTGTTGTTGTGGTAAAATATTTATTGTACAAAGAAATATAAACATGTTATAAAAATAGGATGGATACATGTACAATGGCGGACTTATCCCATATGGGATTTCTTTCAGCCAACCATTTAATATTCAAAAGGAAAAACTTATGTAACATGGCGTACTAAGGTACAATACGCTTACATGGTAACAATAAAACAAAAAATAATAATGTGATATTAATTAAGAATAGACATAACATACTGAAGCATCATTAGTGATGCTTCAGTATGTTAAGTCTATTCTTAATTATTCCATCTGGACGGTGCATATAATTAGTTACATGCACCTTCCTCAGGTGCAGCTTGAACGATGCGATACTTTGCGCCATCATCACGTTAGGCGGGAGCGAATTCCATATACGAGCTGATTGCACAGTAAAGGATTTAGTGTAGGAGTTTGGGACAGGAATATTCAATAAAGGAGTATTGCATTCGACAGTTGCTCAGTTGGAAGAGCACTCGACCGGTCATCGAGAGGTCGTGGGTTCAAATCCCACCTAGGGGGGCCGGTGAATTTTTCCATTTTTCAAAATATTTATAATATTCTGGCAAGTTGGCCAAGATAACTATTTAAATAATAATAAGTATTGCATTCGATTATCAATACTGCGAAATTCAAAACGTTGACGTAGTTAATAAGGAGCCGTGGAATTAAATAGAAGATGATAAAGAAAGGAAAGGATATGAAGGATTCTCCCTTGTCTTACTGGTAGTATATACTGGCGCGCTTATTCCACAATGAAGGAAAGATACCAGAAGATAAGGAACAATTTAAAATGTCAGCAAGGATGGCAGCAATTTGCTCTTTTATAGGATGCAACATATTAATGCCAATGTCGTCGTTACCTATAGCCATGGACTTGATGGTGCCTAGCAGTTTGACCACCTCAGTTGCTTATTTCCCCTAGTTCTAACTGGGAAAAATCGGGAGTCACTGAGTTCAATTGAGATAATATTGAGAGCTTTTTGAAAGGGTCAAGACTAACGGGAGATGAACAGACTGACAGAAATGTTTGTTCAAGGCTTAATGCCTTGGATGTAACAGATGGATGCTCCCCACCAACACCATTAGACCTAAGAAACTTCCACGGTTTGTTTGGAGGGCAGACGAGTGCATATTGGCTTCTATTGACGAGTGCATATAGGCACGCATCGATGCTCTGCAGATTTTATTGCACCGATTAATTCGACGGAAAATCCAAATTGTCGACATAGCTCTCAGAGTCAGCAAGCTAAAGTGGCAGTGGGCTGGCCGTCTGCCGAGTCAGGGATGGTAGATGGGGGAGGAAGGTCCTAGAGTGCCTTCCACGTATGGGGCGATGAAGTGTAGGGCGCACCGACGACCTCAAAAAAGTGGCTGGTAGTGGCTGGACAGCGAAAGTTCGCATATGGTGGAAATCATTAGGAAAAGCCTATATCCAGCAGTGGGTAGATACAGCCTGATGATGATGATCTATGAGTAAGCTGCGGTCGACGTTGCTTAACTTGCGTGTTCGATGCTACTACTTTTATTTACAAATAATAAAGTTCTTGTAACCATATTTCAATAATATTACAAATATGGCTCACACGACTAAGATAAAGTCAGGAAAGTTCGATAAAACAATGAATCGACTAGCGCACAAAGAGGCTTACAGCTCTGAAAACCAGGTTCTGACGGCAGATGCTTCCGAACTCGACGCAAAATACTGACCAGACGTGACTGACTGATATTGCACCGTTTATATGCTATGCTGGTTTGTACGTAGGTAACTGCATTGAAAACAATTAGATTTATTCTTATAACGTACGCTTTAAGGAGCATTTGCCTGGAGTGTAACGTTACAGATTCAAACATTATATGAGTGAGAGAGGAGAACCGAGTATTACATTGCGCAAAGAGTAATGATACAATTCGACCATTACAGCAGGAGAACCGAGCATTACAGTGTGCAACATGTAATGATATAATCGGGAATATGTTGAAATAATAACATCAATATGAAACTGCCCGATCCAATTCGAATCTGAAATGTTACATAACAGACGAATGCTCGTAAGTCAAAATCAGTAATGTAATCAATGTTCAAAATCGAATCTCTAATGTTACATTACAGGCCAATGTTTCCGGTGTGGAAGCACCTTTAGTCTAATTTGGAACATTATCACGAAGTATATTTATGCTATTCACTATTTTTATCTATCAGCATTTTGGAAATCAGCAGGAATTGGGAAATACATGAAATAGACTTCTCCGTTTCCATCAAATCCTTCCATGACTTCTTTTTAGGGTTCCGAACCTCAAAAGGAAAAACGGAACCCTTATAAGATCACTTTGTTGTCCGTCTGTCTGTCTGTCTGTCTGTCTGTCTGTCTGTCTGTCTGTCTGTCTGTCTGTCTGTCTGTCTGTCTGTCTGTCAAGAATTTCTATGTCGAGAATGCGTGGAGGTATCAAGCTGAAATTTGAACTGTATACTCAGATCTACGGTCCCATGAAGTTAAAAAAAAATCAAACTGCTAAGTTTACGTAGAAAAAAGTTACGGCCGTTTATTCAGCAAAAAACGCATATTTCGACACACTCAAGGGAATCAAAACCTATAGGGTACTTCCCGTTGACCTAGAACTATGAAATTTGGCAAGTAACATCGTTATAGACTACAAGTACAGGAATAAATCTCAAAACTATACATTTATTTAGATCTTAAAAAATAGGGGGTCTATATTTTTTATAGGGTGTCGAAATTTCAAATTGAAACTACTAGTTCAAATGGGGTATCATATTTTTTTTTTTTTTTTTTTTTTTTTTTTTTTATATTAGCTCAGCATATTGGCTCCGCTTCGCCTGATGGTAAGCGAAAAGAGGAGCCCCAATCGCATCGGCAACGGACAAGAGACCTTGATGTCTTGTCAGTTGACGCTGCCATGCTGGCCTACAAGATGCTTCTTCACGCTTCTCTTGAAGGATCCCATATCGTATGAATGAGGAAATACGTATGCCGGCAACGCGTTCCACTTTTTAATGGTGCGACATAGATAGGAGTTGCCAAACTTTTTAGTACGCGAAGGAATGATCCCAACGGTAAATTTATGATATCGCGAGCTTGCACGTGATTTTCTGTGACGGAAAGGGGAGGAAGGGATAAGGGAAAACAGTTCTTCAGAGCACTCACCATGATATAGGCGGTAAAATACGCTTAGTGAGCCAATATCCCTGCGGAGCTGAAGAGGTTCAAGATTCTTGGTGACCTCTTCGTCACCAATTATGCGGACCGCTCGTCGCTGCAACCTATCGAGAGCCTCGAGGAGATACTGGGCGGAACCGTCCCAGAGATGCGAGCAGTACTCCACGCAGGCCCGAACTTGAGTCTTATACAAGAGACAAAGTTGGTCCGGCGCGAAGAACCGCCGCACCCTGTTCAGGATCCCGAGTTTTTTTGAGGCTGTTGAGATGAGGCTCTCTATATATTCCCTTTGGTTAAGGTTGCAGCGAATATCCATGCCCAGCATATTTAAACTCTCTCGCAAATTGAGCGAAGTGCTCTGAAGACTGGGGGTAGGAAGAAACGGAGATGCTTTTGTGGTAAACGCGCACACTTGGGTTTTCTTAGCATTGAACTCGACCAGATTGCTGGAACCCCATTTACTAATGAGATCCAACACCCGATCCAGTTCAAGAACTAGAGTCTCCCGTTTCTCACCGATTTCTGCCCTACCAGCACCAGGCCGACCGAAATATCGCCCATGAACCGTACTGTCGTCAGCATAGCAATGAATGTTTCCAAGAGGTAGCATGTCATTGATATGAAGCAGAAAGAGGGTGGGCGATAGAACGGAGCCCTGGGGGACGCCCGCATTCACTGGCATGAACCGCGAAGCGCAACCATCTGCAAGGACGCGGATTCTACGCTCATGCAGGAAGCTAGCAATCCAGTCACAAAGCTGGACAGGCAGACCGTATGCCGGAAGCTTGGAGAGAAGTGCTTTGTGCCAAACCCGATCAAACGCCTTGGCAATATCTAGGCTGATTGCCATAGATTCACCATATTTGTCAATTGCCTCACCCCAGAGGTGCGTTACATACGCTAGAAGATCACCCGTTGATCGTTTCGGCCTAAAACCATATTGACGGTCATTAATTAGGGATCGATCTTCTAGGTAGCGGATCAGTTGATTATTGAGGATCCTCTCCATGACCTTGCACAGTACTGAGGTTACGGCTATGGGGCGGTAATTTGATGGATCCGAACGGTCTCCCTTTTTTGGGACCGGTTGCACATTAGCTTCTCTCCAAGTCTCCGGAACACAACCGGTTGAGTACGAGAGACGATAGAGGCGCGTTAACACCGGAGACAACTCTGCTGCACATTTTTTAAGTACAATCGCCGGAATACCGTCTGGACCACTGGCTTTTCGGACATCGAGTGATTGCAGTTCTGATCGTACGTCACACTGCCTGATACGAATATCAGGCATGTTAGAACCACTGGAGGGTATAGTTGGTGGTTGTGTGCCACAATCATCGACCCGGGAGTTAGCCGCAAAGAGGCTAGCCATGAGGTCGGCTTTCTCCTGCGGCTGATGTGCCAGTGAGCCATCGGAGCATCTCAGCGGTGGCAGCGACGGTTCACAAAAGTTTGCCTGTATGGTTTTAGCCAGTCGCCAGTAGCCACGTGACCCAGTGGGATGCGACACTAGCTCCTGGCCCACACGTGCAACGCGCTGTGCGTCCGCTCTAATGTATGCCCTCTTGCATACCTTAGTGGCAGCGTTGTAGGCTGATTTCAGCGAGTTGATATTGGGATCATTCAGGGCGCGGCCCCTGGTCCAAGCACGGTACGCCGCCTGCTTGTTACTAACAGCATCAGCGCACTCGCGATTAAACCACGGGCGTCTCCGGCTTTTGTTGGCGACATCGGAGTAAGGGATGTAATACTCCATCCCAATGCCAATCTCGCCAACAATAGCCGCAGCACTCGCCGTAGCATCCTTCTCACTGAAACAGCGCTGCCCCCATGGGACGGAAGCAAAGTAGTCGCGCATACCGTCCCAATCTGCTGACGAGTAGTGCCATACACGGCGCTTGACTGCCGCGGGTTGCGGCAGGACTGCGCTTGGCACCATTGTGGACACCAGGCAGTGATCAGAGGTGCCCAGGGGTGCCTCAACAGAAACCCGGTATCCCTCAGGGTGGGTGGTCAGCAGTAGGTCGAGCAGAGAGGGCGCCTGATCAGCAATGTCGGGTATTCTGGTAGGTTGGTCTACCAATTGCGTCAGGCTGTGGGACAGAGCGAACGCATGAGCGGCTCTTCCTGCATGGTTGGTTGTGGAGGAACCCAACCACGAGTCGTGGTGGCAGTTAAAGTCCCCCAAACACACCATCTCTGCAGTAGGGTACCGCTCCTGCGCTTCATCTGCCGTCCGACTTAGATATTCGAAGAGTCGAGTTGTCTCCTTATCTCCATTGTGGGATCGGTACAGGCACATGTACAGCCGACTCCGGAGGCCTACAATCACATGCACCCACAGGACGGGAAAGGAGGGATCCTCATAACAGCGCAGACGGCGACAACAGACATCCGAACGGACAAACAAACAGACCCCGGCTTTCGCGTGGAAGTTCTCCTCGAGTACATAGCCGGGGTACTGCAAGTAAGAAGTGTCCGCTGGACGCTGGATTTGTGTCTCCGTCAGAAACAGCAAGGCAGGCCGGGCCGTCTCGAGGTGGTGGTGGACGGCGTTGAGATTCGCGTGGAGTCCGCGGATGTTAGCGAACTCCACCTTTAGCAGGGTGGTGGGGGAGTGCACCGCTGTATGACCATTTCTCATTTGTTGCGCTGTCATAAGTAAGGAAACGTGAAAAAGTGGAAATCGCTGTCACGACAGCAGGGAAGGTGGTGGTGGCCCCGTCCCTCCATAAACTTGCCGTTAGAGGAGCTGCACTGACCCGACGGACGGAAGGGCCCCCGCACCCCCCCGGAGGTAGTCGCCGGGTCCCCACCTTCCGGTCACCAACCGGCACGACGATCTACCCCGAGATTATGCGCGGTATGATAGGGCAGCCTCTCGAGGTGGTTAGCCTCGATTGGGCCCCTGTACTATACCGCGGGCGGCCAGCGGAACAACCGTTTCAACGGGTCTCCCTGGCCGCCGGGTCAGCTCAGTCCTCCTGGCAATGAATAGACGGAATCCTCCGCCGCTCCCACAATGTCGCCACAGCAATCCCCCAAGCATTACTATGACATATGAAAGGGCTTGATGTACACATTGCAAAATATATTTTATTTATTTTTTTCGACGCATTATTTCTTATTTATAATGAAAAATATCAAATTTAATAATGATACTACGTACCTACGGAACCCTCGGTGGGCGAGTCCGACTCGCACTTGTCCGGTTTTTTTATGTATGTACGAGTATTTTACAATCTCGTAAACGACGCGCTGCTCGAGATATTGATTTAAGCATTTATTTTTCAGTTTTTTTGAAAAAAAAATTCAGATATCTTTTTCTCTCTGATGTCGATATTGACTGAACTATAGAAAAAAAATGTTGTTCATAATTATATGCATACAATACGTTTTAATTATTTTTATTGAAGAGTATTCGTACTAAATTTTATGTAAATAGAGAAAATGATGAGTGGAGAATGAAAGTATGGAAAAGAAACTTGTACAGTTTCTTCTCCATACATACATTTCGTCCCTTAATATATACCCTTCACCATACTTTGGTACTAATTGCGGAATATTGATATAATTCAGATTGCGTATTTCAATATTTTTATTAAAGAATGTGCTAATATATTATTAGTGGAGAAAGGTGTAAAAGCAGAGTAGTGGAGACTAGATTCGCTAGTAGATTGGATTGCGATTCCCAGTAATCCGTGTCAATTTTCAAAAATCTGATGATATACTTTAAAAATTTCACTCTGACTACGATCCGTGACTTAGTTGGGCTGTCAATGAGTATATGAGTGATAACTTTTCTGAATACAACTACTTATTAAGTCGGCTCACTTCGGAAACGCTTTCTCCTAAAGTCAAACTATCTTCATTCAATCAAATTTCAACAAACCAGGTTTAGTCGTTTAACCATGAAAGACAAACAAACATACTTTCGCATTTACAATATGAGTTAAAATTAAAATGGTTTACAAAAAACATAGGATAGGATAGGAGGATAGAGAAGCTCGATGGGGTCGTTGCGCGTGTAAGTCTAATCGAACTCGCAAGTTAAGCATCGTCGACCGTAGCCTGCCCATGGATGGGGTTATCATTTTCGAGTTTCTTCGTGCTTTGGAGGGCACGTTAAGCCGTTGGTCCCGGTTGTTGTCATTAGATGATAATCGTTAAGCCAAGTCAGTGGCCTTTAGGCGGCTTGAAAACATTGAATTCCGCCAACCCGCAATTGAGCAGCGTAGTGGAGTATGCTCTAAACCCCTTCGATTGACAGGAGACCCATATCCCAGCAGTGGGATGAATAACGGTTGTCGAAGACGTCGACGACGGCGATAAAACATTTCAATCCTTTTAAATCTGTTCAACTTTTACACAATTGAATTTCACACATTTTTTTTTATTCATTGAAAATTCCGCATCAAAGAGTGGAGTCGGTGCATATGTAAAAAATAAATGATTACAAATGTGTAAAAACCTAATTGAATGTAGTGTAAAATTTTCGGAAAGCAAAGGTCTCGAAAAACTCTCTCGAGTAATGGAAATCGTGCCCCACGGCCCCCAGGGCATCGCGGATTCTCTGCACAAAAGGCCCAACAAAAAGGTCCTGCCGTCACATGAACATTGTAAAACTCCCCTCTGTACTTACATCGGTACTAACATTCAAATTGCAACTTAAGACCTCCGTGTTTAAGTCTCATTTTCCCGCTGACGTAATTGTTTCGTAACAGTTTTTTCCAATCCGATAATGCGACCTTAGCGTCGGGATCATGGTTTACTACAAATTGTATTAGAGCAGTAGATTTAACTATTTATGCGGTTCGCGGTCCGGACGGACCCGAACTTTATACTTGCCGAGTGCCGATTCATGACGGTTTTACGGACTATCTCGGAACGACCTTTACGAGTATCAATTCATTGGTGTGAACGTAAAGAATACTAGTAAACATGACAACTTTCTATTAACAATAGCTTTTTTCCTTTATGCACGCATAGTACGTATTTGTCATTACAGGTTGGGCACGATCCCGATCGTTCGATCGAGTCTCCTTTATATTATCTAGATTCTAGGCTACCAGTCAATGCCTCATCTTGGCTCTCCACGGATAAAGCCCTGTCGAGCGACCATGTCGAAAACTGTATTTATTGTCGCTAATCAAGTCGTGCTCTTTTAGGTATCTAAGGAGCTGGTTGTTTTTCACTTGCTCCACCACCTCGGAGAGAAGGGAGATAACAGCGACAGGCCTGTAATTCAATGAGTTTGATCCGTCGTCGTTCTTGAGCACAGGGTGCACGTTCGCAGTTTTCCACAATAACTGGACTTGTCTAGTGGATGCTGCGTTAGTAGTTGTGGACACACGAGCAATCTTGTTTATTTCCAGCGCGTCTACGCTACAGTAATTGATTTACATCAGGCGGGTCGTATATTTGTTTACGACGTGATATAAGAAAAACTATTATTTACAAAAGCATACATGGCGATGTACGCTTTTGTAACATATATTATCAATAAACAGGCGTGTTTATTGATAATATATAATATATAATAATAAGCTGGCAACACTACATGTCAGTAGTAATGGTTTTTCGCTGTCCTTTTCAAAAAATGTATTTTGTGATGAGATTGATAAATTAATCTATTTAATTACTGTTTTCCATACAAAGGCTTTATAATACATGTTATTTTTATTCAGTTGCACACAATTTTTTCCCAGTTCGAATATAAAATACAAACATATCAAAATGGTGACATTGACAAATTGTCAACATCAAGAAACCCTACAAATTACATAAAATAAACAAAAGTTATGACGAAAACAAGATCGTGAAAAACCCAAAGATGCTGACCAGAGCCAGAACACGAAACGCACGTTCAACACCTCAAGACTCGTCGCTTGACTCCGCCGCGCAGCCGCTGCCCCCTGTCGCCCCCGTGCGCAACATACCAGTGTCGGCTGCAGTTGCGTCGAGTTCGAGCGACGAGTTTCACACTCCCCCGGCGACGCCTACACCTGTGCGCCGGCGAGGACGACCACCGTCTTGCTTGGGACCACGTGGACATACCGCGAACAGGGCCCCCGCTGTCGGTGGTGTAGTGCGCCGCATGAGATGGAATCAACAGATTAATGAGAATGTCATGCGAGCGTACTACGAGGCCACAGAGGGAGGAACTAACCTCACTGCGTATCGTGATCGCATGCATTCTGTTTTTCAGGCTCTTGAACCAGCTGTCAACGTATCGACCCAACGACTATCGGACCAAGTGAGGGCCATCCATCGCTGTCATCTGTTGGATGATGCCACACTTCAGAGGCTGCGTTTACAAACTCAAAGTAGTCGTGTCATTTCTGAGCCGTCACGGCCTCAGACTCATTCACAGCCAATTATAGTGAATGATCCTGTGCCCACTGTTCAAGATGATGAAGAAAATGACACGACTAACATGGGAAACAGTTATGATGAATTGAGGAGAACTTTGGAAGATGTGATTAATAAATATCGGTATGTACCCCCGCACCTTAGACCAGATGTACCACGTTTGCCCATGCATAGACAAAATAGTCAGCTAATGGGAGCCTTGGATTCACTGTTATCAAATTATTTTGATAGCAGTGAGAGTTTGGTAGATACGCACTCAATTTTATATTGCGCAGCGGTTACGGCATGCCGTGTAGCTCATGTCAAATTTCCAAATTGTGACAGGGCTACACGACCAACTCACCAAAAACCTACCTGGCAATATAGAATTGAGAAGCGTATAACCGATACCAGGGTTCTCATAGCTAAACTTATTTGTTTTAGAGCGGGTAATACGCGCCCTAGGGTTATGCGTTTTGTGAACCGAGCATTTATTGGTACTAATGTACCACCAGAAGAATATTTGTCTCGGGCCACAGAACGTATAGACCTACTAAAACAAAAAGTTTATGCATGGGCAAACCGTATACGTAGGTATAAGAGGCGGATGGACCGATATTTACAAAATCGCATGTTCCAGAGTAATCAGAGGAAGGTATATGGAATTTGGGAACGACCTGAACAATGTGTGGCTGACACACGCCTACCTGATAAAGATACCATGAACTTATTCTGGAGGAATATCTGGTCAGCGCCTGTCAGCCACACTGACGATTTGTGGCTTGAAACTGTCAAGCAAGCATGCGAACGGATTACACCAATGACAAATGTCACTATAACCAAAAATGATGTAGCTAATGCAGTCCGGCCCTTAGCTAATTGGAAGTCACCAGGACCGGATAAGCTACAAAATTTTTGGTTGAAGTGGCTAAGAACTTCGCATGCTTGTTTGGCGTTCCAATTCCAACAAGCGTTAAATGACGGGTCTTTGCCAAATTTTATGACCACTGGTGTCACTCATCTCCTCTATAAATCTGGAAGTACCACGGATCCTAAAAACTATCGACCAATAACATGCTTATCTACCATCTATAAGCTCCTTACATCCATTTTGAGAAGCAAAATCACTCAACATATTGAGATTAATAATGTTATGTGTGCTACTCAAAATGGATGTAGGAAAGGATCCCGTGGTACCAAGGAATTGCTCCTGATTGACATGGTCATTAGCCAACAGGTTCGTAGAAACCGTAAAGATCTATCGGCATGTTGGATAGATTACAAGAAGGCCTTTGATTCTGTGCCTCATACGTGGCTTATGAAGGTCTTAGAGTTGTATAAAATAGATACAACTCTATGCACTTTCCTGAAGTCATGTATGGGGCAATGGAGAACAGTCCTTCTCTATTCAGGATCCCGATCGATCTGTGGTGATGACGAACCGATTGAGATTAAAAGAGGTATTTTCCAAGCGGACAGTCTGAGTCCCTTGTGGTTTTGTTTAGCTGTGAATCCTTTGAGCATGTTGTTAGAGGATTCAGAGCTAGGCTACAGGTTGCGAAGGGGAGGTCAGGCTATATCTCATCTTCTATACATGGATGATTTGAAACTGTTTGCATGTAACAAAGTTCAATTAATGGCGTTACTAAAGATCACTGAAAACTTTAGTAATTCTATTAAAATGGAATTCGGTACAGACAAATGCGCTGTCATGCATGTAAAGAAGGGAACGATATTAGTGTCTGAGAGACTCGAACTCTCAGATACTATACACCTGAAATCCCTTTCGGAAACTGAAACCTATAAGTACTTGGGTATGTCAGAAAATTTGGGAGTTGCCGAGACCGACATGAAGCAATCATTGCGAGAACGTTTCCTTGGCCGCCTGAAAAAAGTACTTAATAGTCTTTTATCAGGTGGCAATAAGGTGCGTGCTTATAATGGTTGGGTCATGCCGGTATTGATATATTCCTTTGGCATACTCAAGTGGACTCAGACTGAACTTGACGCCATTGATCGTAAAGTCCGAACGATATTGACCACCCACCGTATGCATCATCCACGGTCATCAGTAATGAGGTTATATATCCCTCGAAAATGTGGCGGTCGAGGCTTTCTAAATGCTAAAACCCTACATAATCGAGAGATATGTAACCTCAGGGAATATTTCCTACAAACTGACGTGGGGATGCATAGGGATGTGGTCAGTATTGATCGTGGATTAACCCCTTTATCTCTGGCTAAAGAGAACTGGCATAAACCTGTAGTATTAAGTATTGATGATCGCAGAACCGTATGGCAAGGCAAAGAACTGCATGGACGGTTTTACCAGGCTCTACATGGACCTGATGTAGATCCTGTTAGCTCCGTAACTTGGCTACGTTTCGGGGACCTCTTTGGGGAAACCGAAGGTTTCGTCTGTGGAATTATGGACGAAGTTATCAAGACGAATAACTACCGGAAATATATCATGAAGGATGGCACGCTTGACATCTGTCGGGCGTGTCATCTACCTGGGGAATCCCTCAGACATGTAATTTCCGGTTGTTCTCATCTTGCTAACGGCGAGTACTTGCACAGACATAACCAAGTAGCCAAGATCATCCATCAGCAGCTTGCCTTGAAATATGGTCTTGTGACCATATGTATATGCCAGAAGCGGTTCTTGAAAATGACCATGCCACATTGTACTGGGATCGATCTATTATCACTGACAGGACTATTGTAGCCAATAAACCTGACATTGTGCTAATAGATCGATCAACGCGCCGAGCAACCATTGTAGTTATCGCTGTCCCACATGACGTTAATCTTGTGAAAGCTGAAAAAGATCAACTAACTAAGTATCTTGATTTGGCTCACGAGATTACCGACATGTGGGATGTCGATTCTACAATGATTGTCCCGATAGTTGTAACGGTTAATGGTTTAATCGCCAAGAGCTTCGATCAACATCTCAAGAAGCTCGCGTTGGGAAGCTGGATCAAGGGTCAGATACAGAAGGCTGTCCTCCTTAGCACGGCACGTATTGTGAGGAAGTTTCTGTCTCTGTGACCTTGACCACCGGTAGTTTGGACCTTGTTCCCGCTATCGGGGGGATTCTGTTTTTTATATTTTTTAATGTATTTTTTTTTATATTATATATTAAAAAATGTATCAAATAAGATTTAAAAATAAATAAATGTGATAATAATAATACGGTCGGTGCAAATAGCCAGTGTTAGTAAGAAGCTGTTTGCGGCTGCGGGATCTCTTCGACGTTAGAGTAATTTTCTTCCCATTGATACCAAGATTTCGCTTGCACATCCCCTGCTACTTTCTATTCTTGACTACGCGAACGCTAGCTATCTTGACCTCACTAAAGACCAATTGAACAAACTTGAGCGATTACAAAATCTTTGCATTCGGTTTATTTTTGGACTCCGTAAATATGATCACATATCCGAATTTCGTTCTCAGCTCAAGTGTCTCCCAATTAGGTTACACCGCAACTGGCATATTCTCTGTTTTCTTTATTCAATCCTATTCAATCCCAACTACTTGAAAGAATGTTTCACTTATCTCAGTGAAGTACGAGGCCACGGCGAGCGTGGTTTACGCAGTATTCTTTCTCTTCGACTGATAACGCCATCCCACTCTTCGCATTTTTACACCAAGTTGTTCTCTGTGCAGGCTGTATGTCTTTGGAATGCCTTGCCTGTGGATATTCGAAATGCACAATCCTTACACTCATTTAAAATGCTTTTAAAATCTCATTATCTCTCTCTCTCGGTTTAACTTGTTTTCTATGTGGGTTTCTTGTGTAGATCTTTATTGTGGTTCTTTACTAAGTATTAGCACAGTATAAGTAATAGTACTAACGTAGTATTAGGTACTTTACTAGGTATATGTATGTGTATTATACATACATATACCTAGTAAATATAATATATAATATATTATTATACCAAATTATATGTATTATACTCCACTTACCTAATTTTATCATTGTTTCTCTTCTAAGAGTTGTCTGGAAGAGATTGCGTTTAGCGATAAGACCGCATTTTGTACTTTATTTTTTTTGCAAGTTTCTTGTTATATTGGTGCAATAAAGTGTATTCTATTCTATATGTGTTATTATTTGTACACATTTCAAGAAAATCACTAAAAATTATAAATAAATCGCTCTTCAGCAGGTGCTTGCGCATGAGCAATTCTTGTTATATTGCAAAAATAAATTTAGGGTACAGTAATGGGTTTACATCAGGCGTGCTGTATACTTGTTTGACACCCGGATTGGTATAATCAATTAGTATTAAATTTGTATAAAAACATTTAATAAAATCCTATCCGAAAAATAAATCGTGACCGAATCTAATATTATTGGACAAATTAAAGCCCAACGTCTCCCCTGGCTTGGCCATGTGGTCATGACGCTCCGATTACCCATCCGTTCAGTATGGGTAATAGGAGCGTCAGGAGAGCATATAGTAGTCGACCTGTAGGGCGGCATCTTTTCGGTCGATCAAAATATCGTTCGAGCGACAGAGTGTTGGCTGATCTATGGGAGCTTGATGTAAACAACAGGCAAGAGGTTGCACAAGACTGAGACCAAGGAGGCCAAGACTCACTTTGGGTCCCTGCGCCAAAGGAGTAAGTAAATCAGATCAGTACGTAGTTCTATATGGAACTTTTGAAACGTATTGTCATCCTGAACCCGCTGCCACGCCGTCTTTTGAATGACTACCTTCTTTTGAATGGTTACCCTGTTACATATATACTCCCTGACGAAAAATCATAGTACTGGAGGTTTATATAACCCTCCAAATATTCAGGCTTTTTTTCTTCAATAAGCCGATGTAATTTTCATTTTATTCGAATGCAAATTTCATCTTCCTGGCTAACTAATAAATTACTCGTAATTTCAACGCAGATAAGCGCTAACTGTATTTCATAAAATCTTTGTAGATAAACTTTAAGAGAATGAGATGAGCACGCCTCTTTTATCCGCCTGATTATACGGAGGCACGTAGATCGGATTTGATACAGATAATACGAAACTTAGTATTGAATTTTACTTTTTTTGAGACAGGAATATTAAGAGGACAGGAATACTTGTATTAGTAACTTATGAAGTACATGTAGCTAATTGGAACAACTTCGATTGTATGCTTATTTTGTACCCTGCAGGGTTAAGGCTGCTACCGACCCGTAGAAATGGAATTACCTACTTCGCTCTTTGATGGTGTACTACCAAAATTATATATAATCTAGGCTTATTGTTCATTACCACAGTTAAATAAAACTATTAGTTTGAAAAAGTAAGCCTCGAAAAATCCATTTTTGAGAGAAATTTTTACGCAACGTTGTACGTCAATAAATACCATTACGAGTACAAAAACTTCAAAATACCAGGCACCAGGCATAGTTTATTTATTCGAAAGTTTGAATAACTTTATTTTACGTAAATACATACAGTAGTTTTTCTGTAATTTTAGTTCTCCCAAATGACTATTCTATTTCCTTTTTTAGGGTTCCGTAGTTGTTATATATGTAGGTATACACACATAAGGTGAGTACTGCGCACCGCCCTTTTATATTTAATAAAGACGAGTGAGAATCAACCTGCGACGCCTTGCACTAGTGTCCCGCTCCCGATATAACAGTAATAAACACGGAACCCATATAGTTTCGCCATGTCCGTCTGTCTATGTGTCTGTCTGTCCGTCCGGCCGCAGCTTAGTTCAGAGAAAGCCTTAATTAGGTATGGGTATGCATATTAGCGCGTCGCGCGTCGAGTTTCTGCTGCAGTTCTGCTGTGAAGAAAGTTTTATAGTTACCAACACCTGTTTCAAACATCATATCCGTAGATTATACACCTGGTGACAAATGTAGGAATCAAATTGACTACATATTAGTAGGGATGCGTTGGAGAAGCTCAGTAACGAACGTTACACTTTACCCTTGTACTTTCCCCTTAGCTGACTGCGGCTCCGACCACCAAATTCTTGTAGCAACACTGCAACAAGCAAGATCCAGAAATCTAAAGTAGCTCCAAATATGCAACGGATAAACATCGATAGCTTCAGACAGGCTATTGAGCAGAGAGTACGTGATTTGCCAAATGACATGACGGACAGCAACAACAAATAGGAATATCTCAAAAAAGAAAGTAGAGATAACACCTGAGGATAATAAGCTGGCGAAAGCCACTAAGAAAGATTGCGTTACACCTGAGATCATCCTTGAAAGTCGTGAGCTAAAGCTATGTGCCTTTAGCATACGTTCAATTGAAGACCAGCAAACGTATGGGAAACTGAGTCGTGACGTTCAACTTCGATGTCGCAAAGATTATGACAACCATATCAACACTGTCTCGAACTCGATGAGCACTCATTAAAAAGGAGTTCAAAGTGCTTAGTGCAAGTTTGTTAGTCACATTAGAACGTATATTACAAGCCGACCAAATTGAGAAAAAGTTTCATGTTGTGAATATTACTAGACGTTTGTTACATATCCAAATTAGCCGGGTTGCTCACGTAAAAATGTGAACAAGTAAGTCACATAATTTTGATATGAAACACGCGGCTTTTAAATTCACAACATGAGAGTTCTTCTCTATTTGGTCGGTTTGTTTGACATGACCGTACGCGAAAAATAAACTCGCATTAAGCAATTAAATGACCTAACTGGGACGCATAAGCCGAGATCTTGTGCAATGGAATGCGATGTGTTTCAAACTTAGAAAGGAGTGAGACAGGACTGACGCAGTCCTGTCGGTCCCTTGTTCTTGTCCCCTGCACTTTTTTAACATATTATACGGAGAACACATTATTCCAAAGATCATCGAAGGTTGTGACATGGGTTTCTCTGTAGGTGGGAAGATATTATCAAATCTCAGATATGCCGACGACACCGTTCTTCTGGCAACATCCATGGAAGCTATGAGGGAGATATTCTAAAGACTGGATTTTAAAAGTAGCTACATTGGACTTGCAGGGAACAGAGCGAAAACTAATATGATGATAGTAGATTGGGGTGTAAGCGGCTCACTACGACATTTAGAGCCAAAACCAACCTGTACGTGGTACACCCTGCCGACTAGCGAAGCAGATTCTAGCGTAAGATAGATAGGGTACAGCGTATATGTAAGCTGCTCGACTAGAGAAGTACTGGAGGTACTTCTCTAGTCGAATACCACCACCACCTCAGAATACCACATACATTCACGAGTGAGTGAGGTCACCAGAAAGGAAGGAGTTGCTGCGTTGGCAGCAGGGGTAGCGTCGCGCGTGCGATAATTCATGTTGCTAGCGTTAATAGGGCTTCGATAACCGATACCTATGCTTGTCTGCCAGCCGACGTAGTATAAAAGAAATCTAGCCGGAAAGCTAACAAGTGTCATCTGTAACATTCACGGCATTAATATCGTCGACCATTTCAGTTTTGATTTTACTCAATTATTAAAGCTTGTGAATAGGAGACGTTGTATACATTCAACTTCACATCGTTATTAAAAATTATGTAAAATTATAAACAACACCTTTGTATGAAATTTATCAACGTCACTTCCATTTCACGCGCGCTATTTTATTACATTAAAATTCAAAGCCTTGCACTTGTTGTGTGTATAGGGCGCAGTGTTCCGGATGTGTGCAATATAAAAATGTCGACGGAAAAGCTTTTACGGCGGGTTATTTCCACTGGGACCTATGAGTGAGTCTACTATACGTTATAGCACGTCACTCAAAGATTACTCAACGATACGTAATTGGAATATTACTCTACAAAATCAAAACGTTTATGCGAAAACATGCGTTGCCCTTTTTTGATATTATTATTTCATACAGAGTTCGATAGTATCGTTGCTTTTACACAACCATAATAGAGATCGGTTTTTCTCTGGAAGAAAAGCAACAGGTATGTTCTTCTCGCATATAGCAAAGTCAAAATTTGTCCTTTTCTATACAAAATACACTATACAAATACTGATGACGTTCAAGTCGCGTGATCACATTTGTCGTTAAAGAAGAAACGTTATGTTTTTGTACCATGAGCTGTTCAACGTCTTTCTGTCTGTGGCTTTTTCATGGATGATTATCATATAATATATTAGGTTGGGGAAAAAGTCTTTTCGTATTTTATATGAAAATTCAAAACATTTTTTAATAAAGTTTATTTACATTTAACTAAAGTATGTAGGTGCCATTTTGTTCTATAACTTTTTGCCATCTTGTAGGTATAGACATGATCCCATTACTATAGAAATTTTGGGACTTCTGTTCAAAAAAACACGACAAGTGGTTTTGGCAGTATTCTCGTGATGTTAACCTGACATTGCCTAAAGATTCTGAAGAGACCGAAACAGGTGGAAATCAGAAGGTGCAAGGTCAGGACTATACGGCGGATGCATTAACACCTCCCAGTCAAACTCTCTTAATTTTTGCTGAGTGGCTAAAGATGTGTGAGGTCTAGCGTTATCATGATGAAAAAGCACACCCCTTCTGTTAATTAATTCCGGCAGCTTTCTCTCAAGTTTTTGCTTTAATCTCATCAGTTGTTCACAGTAGAGTTCAGAATCGATAGTCCTGCCTGGAGGCAACAGCTCATAATGAATAATGTCCTTCCAATACCACCATACACACAGCATCACCTTGTTGCGGGTTAACCCGGGTTTCGCCAGAGTCTGTGAAGCCTGGCCGGCCTTTGACCATGACCTTTTTATGCGCCAAAACTGTTTTGTGGTCAATTCCTAGTTCTTCAGCTACGTCGTAACTACTGATATGCCGATCTTGCTCCACTTTTTCAAAAATGGCATCTATTTTATCCGTAACAGGGCGACCAGAGCGACGTGCATCTTTGACATCAAAATTTCCGGATTGAAAACGCCTAAACCAAATTTGTGCTACTCTCACAGACACTGCACTAGGTCCATAAACGTCACAATTTTTTTCGCAGCTTGCGTTGCATTTTTACCTTTTTTGTAGTAAAATTTTAAAATGTATCGAATTTTTTCATTAAATTCACTCATCTTGACAGTAAAAAAAAACAAATGAAAATCACACATTTATCTAATTTGAATTTGGAATTATCTTTTTTAAAATTTAAACTTTTTAAAGATATCTAAACCTTTCAGATACAAATGGTATAACCAAAGATATTTTATTACAAGCTCATACATACTATAATGCGAAAAGACTTTTTCCCCTACCTATTATTAGATGAACAACTTATTCGTATCACTATAATATATTTCATATTTATATTGTTCTGTTTATAAAAGAAAATATCAATGTTCACATTTAGCAAATCGTGTTTTAAGTATTTTAGCTATGTCTATGTAAAACATTTAACATATATAATAAATACGTGGGTAGGAGAATCGGTTTATATATATTGTTTAAATTGAAAATTTTAATAACAGCTAAATGTTACACCTTTACTTATACTGTGACGCTACTATTGTGAATCTTAATTATTGTATTATATCCTGATCTACGTATAAGCTGAAACAGTTATTACTTATTCAGGCTCTGTCATATACTAACGAAGTCGCATTCAAAGCCAGTTATTATTTTTTATGCCACTAAAGGGGAAAGAAAAAGTACGGTCTGCCTGTGATAATAAGCAGTAATCGTAGCCTATGGAAGACTCGATCGTTACCAACCTTATAAAAACGCCTTAGCGCCTTTCATGAAGAATTCAGTTCTGAATCTCCTAGGAAAATCTCCGTAGGGATTACATTCCACATCTTGAGAGTTCACGGAAGAAAACCTTGCTGGAAGCGCACATTGCTCTACCATTTTAGCCTCAATGTGTGATAATCCAAGATCCCTGAGCCGCCAGACGTCACTTATTTTGCTGATGAACAAAATGGGCATGATTGAGTAGTGTTAGGATATACCTACTATGATCGTATGACTTCCTGCTATCTTAGTCAGACGGCCATTCTCCAGGTAACAGGTAATCAAGGTACGTAAAAACACTACTTACCTCATCTAAATTCTGATCTAAGTGTTTCCTACACTTAACATTGAAATGGCCACTTCTTGTGTTCACTTCAAAAACATTATTAGTAGGGCTGCACGTTATAACTATTGCCCGCAGTCGAGTAAAAGCGTAGTCGATTGTACTGATTGTTGATTGTAGTGTGCGATTGTACAATGGGGTGTGTTCAGAGGGGTTGTTTGACATGATGCCCACGGCCTTCTTCTACAGTGGTACTGCTCGCCATCGACAGGGAATTCATCCTCACACTTTGGAGCCTAAGTGGTCGCATACTGTGTTTTCTCCTGCGTACTATCAAGCTGTAGAATGAACTGTCAGTCGAGGTTTTCTCATGAGACTACAGCATGGGTTTCATCTAATGTAGTGTGAAGAGGTTTATACAGGTTGGGCAACACGCGTGTGATCCCCTTATGGTACAGGTGTTCATAGGCTACGGTAACTGCTTTCCATCAGGCGGGCCGTATGCTTGTTTCCACTTTAGCGGTGTAAAAAAAGTCTGGTCCGGGTAACTGGTTTCCATCAGGCGGGCCGTATGCTTGTTTTCCACTTTAGCGGTATAAGTCTGGTCTGGGTGTTTGCTAATTAGAGTTTCAGCAATAGCGGGTATTTATTTACAGTCTCGTTTTACGAATGTCGGATAATGTATCGTGTGGGATTCCGGGTGTCAGGAAACTTTTATGTAATTGGCCTCGCGTCGGAACACCGAGATAATCCCGCTCGCATTCATTAGTGCCGTTGTAACTGCAACTTATAATCTCCCGCTGTACGCTGCAACGTCGTCGCTTCACTATTTGTCAGAGTGGGGCCAGACCGATGATGCGAATATTGATCCGATAGGCGATTTTATTGCAGACCACAGAAATAATAATAATACTTCTTCTAGACACAGCCCGCATCGTGACAAGATTCCTCCTCACTCTAAAGCCACCGGTAGGATGGGTCTACGCCCCGCTATCGATGGGTGCACCATTTTTATATTTTTAAAACAATTTATAGTTAAAAATGTAAAAATAAATAAAAAATAAAAAATGTAAAAAAATTAAGGAATAAATGATATAATAAAAATAATAATCTTTATTCAGATAAATTTTATATAAAAACAACATATTATGAAATGATACTGTATAGTATGCTTTAATTAATTAATTAGTGGCCTCTAGGCGGCTTGTAAAAACTGATCTCCGCCAACCCGCAGTTGAGCAGCGTGATGGAGTATGCTGTATACCCCCTTCGAGTCAGAGGAGACACGTATCCCAGCAGTGGGATGAGTTAAGCTAAGGATGGGGTAAGGTTAACGACGATACAGTACATTAAGCCATCGCGGGACGTCTGGCGATTATTTTTTTATACAACATCGGGTGACAAAGACCGCTTTATATGCCACGGTTCATCATCATCATTATCAGGTCATTTTAGTCTCCACTACAGGAGCACGACCCTCCGTCCCAGACTGAAGGAGGATTTGGCCTACACTCCCCCCGCTAGCTAGACGGGTTGGGGAGGCCTGATCGATGTTTGCTAATGTATTTCCCTTAGTCGCCTTGTACGACATCCACGGGAAGAGATGGAGTGATTATATTCTAATCTGCTTGAAACCACACTGCCGGATGCCACGGTTACCGTAGACACATAAACGCTCGCAACATAAATATCGTTTGCGCGCTGCCACCCCTGCCCATGTCGATGCAGCAACATCTTACTTCCGTGTGACCTCACTCGTAGGAATACAAGGATCCTCAAGGGAATAGTTATTTGACTGCAGACTTCTGTGAAGTGGTACTTTCCCATACAGAGTCGGGCAGATTACAATTACACAAGTCCTAGCCGCCAGAGCCTGGGTAGCCAGTGAACAGGGTGCACCACATGCAGGTGATGTTGGATAAGGCTCAAAGATCGTGGTGAGTCACTTATATCCCGAACAGAATAATTGTTAAGTTTTATTTCCGGAAGGACAAACGGACGCACAAACACTCGATTTCCGTTAATATAAGAGTTAAGAGCCCTATTACATTTGCACGCTGACGAGCTCTCGCGCAGTACTAAACCCGCGAAGGCCGCCGGTGCATCGTTTTTTGTAGTAATTTTGAAGTTATATTTAGCGTTTTTATTGAAATAAGATAATAAATTCATGCTACAAAGTTTATTCATCATGAAGTAACAATTATTCTCATATTAATTTTGCTCAATAATATTATCGTTTATTCGAGAAATTAACAGTTTACTTATAGCGATTTTCGAAGTTTTTTTGGTTAAAATAATGTTTTTTTTTCTATATTAAATCAATGATATTTCAAAATTCCGAGGCCGCTATGTACTATACGACTATATAACAAATAACATTTTTTTATTTCATTTGTTTGGAACAGTAGTACAATCCAGGAGCTCAAAATAGTGAATGCGCGCATTTTATGAAAATCTTTCTCTGCAATTTTGAGTTTATTTAAAAAGTTAAGCAAAATTTACTAAAAGCGAGACCGCTACGTACTATGCCAATAGGTATTCTGTACTATTCAATAAGTCAACATTGTTAATGTATGAACGCCAAAATTGGCCATTTTAAGCAAAAATCACAGTCAAAATGTAATATGGCTCTTAACATAAATATTACATAATATATGAGAGCCGTTTCCGGGTATATGTAATCATCATCATCATCAGCCTGTATCTACCCACTGCTGGATATAAGCCTTCCCCAGATACTTTACTTTCCACCAGATACGATTCTCCGCCTTCCGCATCCAGCCGCTCCCAGCTGCTCTCTTTAAGTCATCGAACCATCTACAGGGAGGGCGCCCAACACTTCGTCGTCCCACGCGCGGCCACCACTCTAATACCTTCCTCCCCGTCTGCCATCACTTACTCGGCAGATGTGACCGACAACTTTGGTTCTCCGTCGAATTTCCTCGTTCCGGATTCGATCCCTCAGAGAACCCCCGAACATAGCCCTCACCATCACTGGCTGTGCGACCTTTAGCCTGTTGACCAGTCTGATGGTCAGTGTCCAAATCTCTACCCCATAAATCATTGCAGCAATCTTAAATTTAAAGTATATAAAATCGAGACTTACTGACTAAATCTTTGTAACAAACTGTTAAAGTAACTAAATAAATCTACTATTTCTTTTTCAAGCAAAGTAATTAAAGAGACACGTAAATGCACTTATTAAAACGAAACTTTGTTTTGCTCCACTTGAAAATAAACTACCTTCATGGTACGGTATTAATCCTGCGCTGGGTTTGTTTTCTTTAACGAAGAGTCTGCGCTTTGCTTTACAATGCACTTATGATTTATTACGTCAGATGCCCGCTGCAGCAGTGATTTTTAATACCTCTTACTTACCTGGAGACAACGATTTATCTTCTTGCTGTAAAAGACCTATTAAATAATTTAAATTAACAATAACAGGGTCAGACAACGGCTTGTGATTGAAATCTAGTACTGACTAATTTCTATATAGAGTAGCATTTCATTTTTCTAATTTTTCATTAGTGCTCCGCTCCTATTGGTGGTAGCGTGATGTTATATAGCTTAGTATAGCCTTCCTTGAAATATAGGCTATCTAACAATAAAATATTTTTTCAATTGAAACCAGTAGTTTCTGAGACTAGCGCACTCAAACAAACAAACAAATTCTTCAGCTTTATAATATTAGTATAGATTTATTTAGTACATATAATCATACATACATACAACATTAGAAATCTACAAGTAAAGGGAGATTTTCATACACTGACATTTTTTTTACTACATTGGCGGCATTTCCTGACATCTTTACTCATTAGCAGGACCGCGACACAACCATGAGTTATCTATAAATCTGTGACAATACTAAAGCCCCTTCTGTTAGGCCAAGTACGTCTCCAATTGGGCTCACTATATTATCTCTTTATTTCTTTACAAACTATAAAAAGCATAGGCACATTTCATTACACACCTCGTCATACACCAATTTCATTTTATGTGTTTCGTCAATTCATTTAAGCTCTAAGTGTTCACTTTTACAGCACAAAAAATACGCGATATAAGAACGGAACGCAAATATCTCGAAGTGACGTTCTTTATGAATCTGACACGCTGGATTCCAAGATTAAATTCATGCCCCGAGGTACAATTCGTTCGGAACAACGTCGCATCGTCCACACTCCTACAGAGATGAAAAATGGGAGTATTATCTCGATTTCACTTGTCACGTGGAATGCAAAGAAATTTTACAGTATTTAAATTCTTATGGTTTGAATAGGCAGAAAATTTTCTTGCCAAATTATTGTTTTTTTTTTTTAAGTAGATATAGTGGGTAGTGATATTGAATCGCTTAAAAATTTAAAATTATTATCTCCTTCCTATCTAGTGACCTTACTCTCTCGCAGGAACACTCGCAGGAATACCCTCAAAGGAATTGATATTTGGCAGCGGTATTCTGTGAGGTGGAGGTACATTCCCCAGTCGGGTAGCTTACAAATACGCTATTATCTAACTCTCTTTTGTCAGAGTCTCTTCCGCTCGTCGACAGAGTGCACCACGAGCAGATGAGGTTGGCTTTGGCACTAAAGATCGTGGTAAGCCTCTTACACCCCATGAGCAACATACACTCCAAAAACTTGCGAGAAAAGGGTATGATATACAAAGGGAAACGGGTGCTATCCGAATTGCAAAAAATTTCCGCTCCCTGAACCGATCTACGGCATACGGCCGAAGTTCGGTTTTGAATTTGATTATTGTCTCTAATCTTTAAGCGTAGCGAAAAATTCTAGATCTGTGCCATAAACCAACTTAAACCATTTATTTTAAAACTATTAAAAAATATATTAAAAGTCCTAATATGTAAGCCCTTTAATTTGATATGTCGCAAGCATAGTACAGTTCGTAAAAAAAATATTATATTTTTTATTTGTCCACCAAAATTGCAAAATTTTTCAAAACCCGAATTTAATATTTGAGTTACAACAATGTTTGGCTCATAGAAATTAATAATTAAATTTCATTGTAATTGATTCAGTAGATTCATAGGCTATTTCCTGTTACTAAGAGATAGATACACGATATAGGTTTCATTCTTTTTTTAATTCAATGCTACGAAACCCTTAAAATAACAAAAAAAGTTAATTATGGGTACCTAACCCAATTCTGACACAGAAACAATAAAATGCAAAACACTTTTTTACGAACTGTGAACAATTTGCAGAGAAGCCAGTGTTAAGTAAAAACTTCTTCAGCGAGACCGTAACACAATGAAATTAACAATAAGCTGATGGAAACAAAGAAAGTACCTAAGTTGATAAATAAAAAATATGCCAAGGGACAAATGAACGAGAAAGCGGATACAAAAACTTGGAATTGAAGAAAAGTTTCGGTATTTTAATGCGGAGTATACTCATTGTGGTAACCTTATTATATTTGATGGGACATCAGAGTCTATTTAGGGGACAACTTGACTTTATACTATAGAAATGGGAGAAAATTCATAAAATCCCAGACCTCTTCGCCCATAATCCGTTCAACGAAACCAAAGCTAAATATTCATAAACAAAGATATTGTGATAGCTGTTCGCCTCAGCAATTACGCGGTGATATTAAAACTTAATTAAAATTTGTTTATCACGGCTCGAAAGCGATTAAAAGTTTAAACGAAGCTGCGCTGATGTAGACCGCCTTAACGAAACGAGTTTATTTACGTAAATAGTGTTTCATCGGGTAGATATACTTCGCGACGACTTCGGATATGAAAATTGGAATTACCCTGTGGATTTATGTTAATTTGGTATCATTCGTTTGGTAAAATGTTCATTGGATTTTGACTTTTTTTGCTTATTGAGTTATAGAATAAATAATATACTCACATCGTGAAAGAGAAACTAATTTATTTTTTTGACCTTCGGACTCCGGAATTCCAGCTCAAGCTATCAGCGATTCATGCACCAAGTACTTCAGGGACTAAGCGAATTCACCTTCTGCTACGTCGATGATCTACTGATATTTTCACCGGATGAAGAGACACACCGAGAGCACCTACAAAAAGTCTTCGAGCGACTAGACGAGTACGGCATAAGCATCAGTACAGAAAAATGCGAATTTGGAAGAAAGAAACTCAATTTTCTCGGTTACGAGATTTCAGAAGAAGGCATCCGACCACTGGACGAGAAAATTGAAGCCATTTCATCATATCCAAAGCCGAAAACCATCGAAGAACTTCGTCGTTTCCTTGGCATGCTGAATTTTTACCGACATTGCCTACCACATCAAGCCGATAAACAGCACGAGTTAAACAAGCTACTTCACAACACTAAAAAAAAAGACAAGACACCGATACAATGGACACCGAGCACAGAAGAAGCATTCATACAATGTCGAGAAAGCATCAAGAACGCCACACTGATGTCACACCTGATACCAGGCGCCGAGCTGTCTATCATGAGCGACGCGTCTGACTGCAGTATCGGAGGAGTCCTACAACAAAAAAACAAGAATCAATGGCAACCAATTGCATTTTTTTCGAAGACGCTGAGTGAAACACAACGCCGATATAGCGTGTATGACCGCGAATTACTCGCTATATACACCGCTATAAAACATTTTAGAAGATACATCGAAGGAACTCCGGCAATTGTATACACCGACCACAAGCCACTCACTTATGCACTAACTCAAGCACCAAGCAAGAATGACACACCTAGAAGAGAGAGACAACTGCAATTCATCAGCCAATTTTGCAAAGAAATCAGATATGTACGTGGACAAGATAACACAGTCGCAGATGCGTTATCGCGCATTTCCGAGATTGAACTTTCTTCAAGCATCGACTACAACACAGTATCACAAGAACAACAAGTATGCAGCGAGCTTCAAGAACTGAAAAAGAAAAATAATCTCAAGTTTGCCGACATACAGCTTCCCGGATTTACACGACCGATCACCTGTGAGATGTCTACGTCATCACCGCGACCATACCTACCTACCGCAGTCCGCGCAGCTGCATTCAAAGCGCTGCACAGCCTGAGTCATCCCGGTATACGAAGCACAAGAAAACAAATGACTGAAAAATATTTTTGGCCAAGCATGAATAAGGACATCACAACTTGGACAAAAAATTGCCTTGAATGTCAACGCTGCAAAATAAACCGGCACACAGTGACACCACTGGGCGAATTTCAAGACAGTGCAAGACTGCAACATCTGCATGTCGACGTTGTCGGACCCATGATGCCTTCAGAAGAAAACCAGTACATCGTGACAATGATCGACCGATGCACGAAGTGGCCAGAAGCGATTCCTGTACGAAACATCACTGCTGAAACAGTTGCCCGAGCCATATATGACGGATGGATAAGTCGCTTTGGATGCCCACTACGAATTACCACCGACCAAGGACGCCAATTCGAGTCAGAACTATTCAACTCGTTAATGAAGAGACTGGGCGTAACGCGCATAAGGACCACTGCTTACCATCCAATGTCCAACGGCCAGATCGAGCGATGGCACCGCAGTCTGAAAACATCGTTAATGGCTTATGGAAATACCACAGATTGGTCTAAAAACTTACCTACAATTTTACTGGGACTACGTGCTGCGATCAACAGAGACAACAATCTAAGTCCATCACAGTACATCTACGGGTCAACACTACGCCTACCAGGTGACTTCTTCACACCTACAACGTCAAAAGAAGAACCTGCCGAATTTGTACGACGCCTCACAGAAACGTTGTCATCGATCACACCGAACAAGCCGAACAGAAAAACAAGCCGAGCCATTTTCGTTCCTACAGACATCAAGACATGCACACACGTCTTCATGCGAGTCGACGCAGTCAAAAAGCCACTTACACCACCATACGAAGGACCTTATGAAGTCATAGAACGCCATGAAAAATTTTTCAAGATCAAGCTGCCTACTCGACTTGCAACAGTGTCGTTAGATCGCCTCAAACCCGCACACATGCCGAACGAAGACGAAAACTCGAAACACGAAACTCGAAACCCTATAACTGCAACACAGCCGACGACCGCTCCTGCGCAAGACAGAACATACACTACGCGAGCCGGCAGAGTCATTCGTCGTGTTGTACGTTTCACTTGAAGGGGGGTACTGTGGAGACAAAATATGCATTCATCGGCACGGCGCGCACGCATCGTAGACACCTCAATACTAACGCACCGACGCGAGCGAAACTGACTATATCTACGTGCGACAGAGACAGCGATAACAACAACATGCAGCCTCTCTTTCTTCAGCTGATACATGAGCAAGGCGCTGATTGGATATTTACTCGTTCTACTTATTATCTATTTACCTTATAAAATATTGTATATAAGAAATCAAAATTAAAATTATTCGACGTCCCCAACAAGTCCACCGCATAGTCGAGTATATCTTGAGCGGTTTCTATCCTAAACGCCAAAAGACAGTAGCTGTCTTTTTTGACGTAGCCAAGGCTTTTGATAAAGTCTAGCACGCAGGACTTGTGTATAAGCTTTACAAGCTTAATATCCCAGATAGGTTAGTTCGCATAGTAGCTTCCTTCTTGCAAAATCGGACCTTCCGGTTTAGGCATGAAGGAATTCTCTCAACGCCGCGATCCCTCACAGCAGGGGTGCCCCAAGGCTCAGTCTTGGCCCCTTTGCTCTATATATCGTATACAAACGATATCCCCAAGCCCACAAATGGCGTAGAGCTGTCACTCTTCGCTGATGACACTGCGCTATATGCTAAAAGCACTAGCATAAAACGCGTTCTGAGCCTTCTTCAAACCTCGATAACCGAGTTAGGAAGATGGTTTCGCAAATGGCGCATCGATGTGAACCCAGACAAAAGTGCTGCGGTCTACTTCGACGCCAAACGCTATTCCCCGCCACAAGGTACACGTCCGTTAAAGATGCAAGGAACTTCGGTTCCTTGGTGTCGTAAGGCCAAGTACCTTGGAGTGACCCTAGATTCGAGGCTAACTTTCAGACCTCACATCGATAGAGTCACGCGAAATGCCCGTTTCTTCCTGGGCCGACTCAACAATATGTTGGGGAGGCACAGCAAAATGTCCCTCCGTAATAAGCGAACTCTCTTCAAGGTTTGCATAAGGCCTGTTATGACCTACGCGTCTCCCGTATTCGCCCATATCAGTCCCTCCCTAATTAAGAAATTGCAAGTAGTGCAATCGATTTTCTGCCGTAGAGCAACTAATGCACAATGGTGCGTTCGTAACGCGGACCTTCACCGCGATATGGCACTCCCCACTATCCAGCAACACCTCAAAAAAATTTCGGAAAGTTTCTTCAAAACTTCCGAGAGCCACTCAAACCCCTTGATTAGGGAAGCCGCGGCCTATGAGGCTCCTCCGATCGGTAATCGCAAAAAGTTTCGCAGACCACGTAACGTACTGACTGACGAACCTGACAAACTCTCACGCGACCTGGCACTCCTCCTGGAGGCTCAGGCACCCGTAGACCCAACCCTCAACGATGAGCACATTTAGTTAGTTAGTGTAGTTCACTCGCGTCCCCTTAAGTCCGGGTAGTCGCAGTCGACTACCCCTAGTCTCTCACAACTCTTATGGCTCACCCCACTTCATGGGGCGTCATTTTCACTTAACGCACGCTCATTCGTGAGCGGCGTCTGCGTCGCTCGTTCCCTACAAGCGATCGCTTAGATGAAGCTTTTAAGGCCCCGCAAGGCTAAAAGCAGTCCCTAGGTGGTGTTTAGTCGGTAAGAGTCCGACATAATCAACGTAGCCTTATGCTACGTTGGTATCCATGAGGATTCACCACCTCCTTCCCGTAGTTTCCTCCGGAAGGTTGTCCATCGCGCGCGTGGGGCGTAAAAAAAAAAAAAAAAAAAAAAAAAAAAAAAAAATTATTCGACAGTCGTACACAAGCAATTGGAGTCTTATTTATAACCTTCTGATAACAAACACAACAAAAGTTTTTCGAACAGCAAACTTTTGTCGTTCGATTCACTATTAAGATGATGCCTTGATGATTTTGAAGGGATCTAGATTTTTCTCAACAATTAGAATACATACGAGTATAAATATTGACACAAATTAAGTTCATTTTGTAAGTTACTGTTACACGAATTATATTTATGACAGATGAAACTTATAGAACAGAAAAAAATCGGGTGGGGCTATGTCGGCGCAGATTCCCGTTGGTTAACGTTAAACTTTTATATCAGCGAGACCTTTTAGTCTTAAAGATTGAAAGAAAAAAAATAACCAAAATTGACGAGCTCGGTGGCGTAGCGGTCAATGACGAGGCTTCGACACCAACGCTCGTGGATTCGATTCCCACATAGGACAAACATTTGTGTGCATGAACATGTCTGTTTGTCTTAGTCTGGGTGTTTTCTATGTATCATAAGTATGTATTTACAAAAAAAAAATGTATTTACGTATGTTTAACAGTTGTCTAGTACCCATAACATATGCTTCGCTTACTTTGGGGCTGGATGCCGCTGTGTAATATGTCTGACAATATTTATTTATTATTATTTATCATTTTTAATTAGAAATTTATTTATTTTTAATGAGAAATATCGTCAAAGACACACTTATTATTATTTGAATCTATTCGTCTAAATGAACTGAGCCACAAAAATACTAAATGATTCACAGAAATTAGGTTTAGTATATTCTATATCAACCTTAGTCGCCAAGTCAGTATAATAGTTGCCCAGTTTCACAATTTTAGATGCTCGGTTTATTACCACCCAATAACAAATCATATACACTAAAGATAAGTACTAATAACAGATATAATAAATACTTATCAAATAATTGAAATCAATAAATATGGTTCTTAGTTTGTTTCTTCTACACTTAGTTTAATTCATAACTAACAAATTCAAACATACGCCGTAATACATTAGTACCAAATGTGTATCGTATAGAGCTGCTTTAATTATTTATCACTGTTTACGAACGAGGTTGTCACTAGGGGCGCATTCTATAGGCCTGTACTTATTTGGACTTCCGCTTGTTTGTCCAAGTTATCTTGGAATTTATGTTACGGCCGCACGAAGGCCGCGCCGCAGGACAAACTAGTGAAAATTAATGAGGACTACGAATTCACTACTGTATTGAGCGTGGTGAACAAAGTGAATCGTAAAAACTCAATTATATATTTTTTTAAGCTACGTCAGTTAGCCGTATTATCAGTCACCGTAGCCATGTTAACGCTCGCAACATAAAATATCGCCGCCACCCCCGCTGCGAACGCAGCATCTCCTTCTTTTCTGGTGACCTCATTCCCTCTCAGGAATACAACAACCCTCAAGGGAATTGTTATTTGGCTTCGGTATTCTGTGAGGTGGAAGTACATACCCCAGTCGGGTAGCTTACAATTACGCTCCCTACCTCAAATAATTTATATTTCGCCAAAAAATTCAAAAACCGTTCCGAGTTATGGCAACGCGCGTGTGATGCCCCTGGTGTTATAGGCGTTCATAGGCTACGGTAACTGCTTTCCATCATGCGGGCCGTATGCTTGTTTGCCACTCTAGTGATATAAAAAAAGTTCTGTGGCGTGTATGTATGATGGAATATTTCCAATCATAACATAAATTTCTAAACAAGTCTGCGATAGCATACTATTTATGTCTTATGTCGACAGATTTTCATAATTGTAGAGTAAATATGTGTATACATATTTTTGCATAATAAATATTCTAGTCTAACTGTGTGTGTGTTTGTTCTTCGCGTGACCTTAATAATTTATTTCCATTAATAATGTATTTAAGCACAGTAGACCTTATACATAACTTGTAGAAACTGGGCAAAGTTATTCCAAATCTCCTCGGGCAAAAGTCTTGGTTGCCAACTTCTTTGTTTTCCTTCAATAAACAATGTGTAGGCTATAGTTGCTAGTTTTACTTATCGATTTTGTTAATGCCAACAATAACTGAAATAACATTTACGGTTAATTAACCGGTAATTACATTATCATATTTTGAAAATGTAAAAGTTAATGGTCGTGGTATTATGCTTCTCGTGGAATAATAAGCTTATTTAAATCGAATAATCATTTCGAGTTTTAACTTTTGATTATTTAATTGTAAGTTAATTAGTGCTGATCCAAAATATGCATTGTTGGATTCATTCAGCGCGTGGATTATGGCTCATTTTCATTATGATTGTAATGATAGAGATGTTTAAAATAAGGTTGGCAGCTATTCGGTTTTTTAAATAATAATAAAATTTGCCGAAGGCCGAACTGGGATTAATTGTACTAATAAATTAATTGTAAAATAATATTCGTCTCTTCATGTTATTTTATGATTTGCTTCTTACTAGATGTACCTATATTTTTTTAAAGACTGCTCGGTTTTTTTAACCGAGTCCAAGAAAGAAGGAGGTTCTCAATTCGGCTGTATTTTTTTTAATGTTTGTTCTTAATAACTCCGTGATTTATAAACCGATTTGAAAAAACTTTTTTTATTTGAAAGAGTATACTTCCAGATTGGTCCCATATTTTTTTCATCATCATCATCAGCCTGTATCTAAATACATAAATGACGAGTTATTGTTTGGAGTCGGTTTCTTTTGTTAAAATTATTACTCATATGTTATATTGGCTGCAATCTATAATAATAAAAGGCTTTGTCCTCACTGACTGACTGACTGACTGACTCACTAATCAACGCACAGCCCAAACCGCTGGGTTTAGAGATTCCAAATTTGGCAAGTAGGTTCCTTATGACGTCTAGGGGTGCACTAAGAAAGGATTTTTCAAAATTCATCCCCTAAGGGGGTGAAACGTGGGTCCAAAGTTTGTATGGGGAAACAAGATTAGTTGGACTATTTTATCCGAAACTTTACACGAGTACTTCTATATATAAATGAAAAAACACGTGTTCCAGGATTTTTCAAAATTCAACCCCTAAAGGGGTAAAATGGAGTGGAAAAGTCTGAAAATCGTCATGGGTATTGTTTTTATGGTTTATCGGGTCGCTGATTATGAAAACAACAACTATTTTATAATCCAACATCTATAATAATAAAAGGCTTTGTCCTCACTGACTGACTGACTGACTGACTGACTGACTCACTAATCAACGCACAGCCCAAACCGCTGGGTCTAGAGATATCAAATTTGGCAAATAGGTTCCTTATGACGCCTAGGGGTGCACTAAGAAAGGATTTTTCAAAATTCATCCCCTAAGGGGGTGAAACGGGGGTCCAAAGTTTGTATGGGGAAACAAGATTAGTTGGACTATTTTATTCGAAACTTTACACGAGTACTTCTATAGATAAATGAAAAAACACGTGTTCGAGGATTTTTCAAAATTCAACCCCTAAAGGGGAAAATGGAGTGAAAAAGTCTGAAAATCGTCATGGGTATTGTTTTTATGGTTTATCGGGTCGCTGATTACGAAAACAACAACTTTTTTATAATTCAACATAGCCGACGTGACATAAAGTCCCCCCCCCCCTCATCAACATCATCCCCCTATGAGGGTACAATGGGGTTGAAATGTCATAATATCAATATGGGTGTTGATTCTATGGTTTTCTGGGACGTCAATTACGAAAATCGCATCGATTTGAAAATATAACACACTGGACACGATATAACTTAAAAGGATTTTTCAAATTTTTCCCCTAAAAGGGTGATACGGAGGTCCAAAGTTTGTGTAGAGAAACGAGATTAGTTTAACTATAGATAAATGAATGAACACGTGTTTCAAGATTTTTAGAAATTCAACCCAAAAAAAAGGAGTAAAATGGGGTCAAAAAGTCTGAAAATCATGAAGGATATTATTGTTTTTATATTTTATCGGATCGCTGATTACGAAAACAACAACGATTTTAAAATTCAACGTGGCTAACGTGACCATCATCATGTAATTTTTTTAAACTTTGATTTAACCTTTTTAAGCTGATGGAATGAGACTTGTGCGTTGACTGAAGTGTTATTCTAATAGGTTTTTAAATTTGTATTTGGCGTAAATCAGTGCTTATACGATCGCGGGCGGCCGGCGCGGTGAGGACGGGACGGGTGTAGTAGTAGTTATCTGGAAAGTTCTTGAATTCGTATTTAGTACAATTATAGGTGCTACATGAGAGTGGTTGCGTTGCGTGTTAGACTTGACTTGGATAATCTAAAAAGCGCGAACTTCACGCGAGCGAAGCCGCAGGCAAAAGCTAGATAGTAAAAGGCTTTGTCCTCACTGACTTGACTGACTGACTCACTAATCAACGCACAGCCCAGACCCCTGAAGCTAGAAACCTGAAACTTTGTATATGTGTTCCTTATACAATGTAAGCGCACTAAGACGGGATTTTCCGAAATTTCACTCTTAAGAGGTTAAAATGGGGGGTTGAAAAAAAACCCTCTTGGAAACCGATTCACCTACGATTTTGAGACTTGGTAGAATAGTTGTTTAAAAAAAAATTGGATGTTTATGGGTTGTTTGTTGTGAATGTTTTAATTATATTTGAATTAACTTATCGCTAGATGGCGCTATACTTAGCATGTGTACAGCGCGCTATGGTTTCGTTATTATGGAAAGGGTATATACGAGAGATTATTTCAAACCATGGGGTTATCCATGACGGTTTATCGCTCACCTCATTCCAGTAGTTACCCCCGGAGGTAATCCATCGCGCGCGTAGGGCTTAAAAGAAACTGCGTCCTTCAAATGAAGCTACATCTGGTGTCGAAAACTAATTGAAAAACCTATTCTAAGTACCGACTTTCCCATAAAGTCGGTACTTAGAATAAGTTTTTACCTACTTAATATAAGAATTTCCGTATTTTTCAAACACTGAAGTCAAGATTCACTAAATTTATATTTGTGGAAGGTGTGATGATGCCCCATACCATTATAGCTTTGGAAGGTGATGGATCTGGCCTGATCCGCTCCATCTTCTACCACTTGCATGGAACGGAGGTGTATCATCAGGAGGTTCGTGCCACCATTGTTCACGTATTAAACAACTGGAACGATGAGTTGTTGAGTAAGGACAGTAAAGAATGCGCTGTTGAGGAATCTCTCTTGATAACCCGCATTCCCATTATTCTATAAGACCACCCAGTTCAATTTAAGAGACTTCACTTCAATTTCCCATAAAGGTGTTTCGCTATGACCATTAACAAAGCTCAGGGGCAGTCTCTAAAGGTCGCTGGGGTTGACTTGAGACAGGACTGCTTCTCTCATGATCAGTTGTATGTAGTTTGCTCAGGAGTAAGTTCTCCTGGAAGCATTGCAATTTTGGCTCCTGGTGCGAATGCCAAAAATATTGTTTACCGGGACCGGCTTAACCTAAATGGTGTATGTTTGTGATAATGGTCAATACGAAACAAAAATAGACGCAAATCAGGAGTGTTCCCGTAGCGAAGCACGGGTACTTTGCTAGTGTTATATATGGTAATAGTATGGATCTCGATCAACAAACTGTTAGGAGGAGTAATCTCCTCCTGCTAATGCAGGAGGCTATCGGTATTTTATGTGTTTTTTCAAAGCTATTGATTGTGTCGACCATCACTTTACTGCTCAAAATAGAACACTACGGAGTTAGAGGCCCAAAATTTGATTGCATCTTATCTAAAGAACAGATTGCAGACTTTTGATATAAACGGTGTTAAGTCCAAAGGGACAGATGTGAAAATTTGAGCCTGGGTTCAATTTTGGATCCATTTTTATTTTTAGTATATGTAAATGATGATTGGGGTGTAAGTGGTTCATCAACATCTTTGAACCAAAGCCAACTTCACCTGCACGCGGTGCACCCTGCTGACTGACAAACGAAGCTCTGGCGAAAAGAGAGGTAGGGAGCGTAATTGTAAGCTACCCGACTGGGGAATGTACCTCACAGAATACCGCAGCCAAATAACAATTCCCTTGAGGATTGTTGTGTTCCTGCGAGTGAGTGAGGTCACCAGAAAGAAGATGTTGCATATGCAGCAGGTGTGGCGGCGAGCGAGCGATATTTTATGTTGCGAGCGTTAGTATGGCTACGGTAACCGCTTCACATCAGGCGGGCCGTATGCTGGTCTGCCACCCGACGATGTATAAAATAATTACAAAAAAATCTGCCGTATATGGTGCAGAAAATGGCGCATATAGTGCTATTTGTTGATGTGCGAAAATGTTGACAAGGTTCTATGTGCCATCCTAGATTGATTTACATACAATAACCTTTTGTGAAATTCAGCTAAAATGAAATGTTTCAAATTTAATCTTCCAAACGTAATCTCTTCCGATACAGAACTCCTGATTGATAATAATAAACTAGAATTTGTCAATGACACCGTACTTCATAGACTGTAATCACACGGTACTCTTAGGAAGGGACTGAAAATTGCAGTGATCCCCATATAAATAAATTAGCCGGTAAGCTTAGCTCCGCCGCATACACCTATAGATGAATTAGACAATAGGCTATTTGACCAATATTTTTTTCGGTTTGATATATAGGGATGTCTCAATAATATAACCATAGGTGAAAGAATTACTTCGATAGCACAAAAAATTCTCGAGATATGTTAATTTGAAAATCACAATTTTGGACTTTTCCGAAAACGCTCCACACAAAAGGCTACTGAGTTATGAAGGCACTGGTTTGTATTTTGTATGCATCAAATCAGAAATTTGTACCACAGCTATGTTAAATATTACGTTTATGTAATTGGTATCATAATAAAAGTTATTGTATTTTTTACGTTTAAAATGGACTTTCCCGCCAATTTTTGATCGACCCTAAAGTAATTCGGACGGAAGATATTAGAATGAAAGTTTGCAGATATTTATAGTTTTATGTATTTTACGATATTGTTAAATAATTTAAACAATTTTTGAACATTGTCAAATATTCTACTGACTAAATGATGAATAGTATTATGTCGTATACTATTGTATACTGTTGTAGACAAAGGCAAATGATATTGAAACAATTTTTATTTTACAAAAAAGAGCCATCCGTTCTATTTAAAACATGGGTTTCAGAGAATTACTAAGAGAGAGTTTTCAAAGAAATAAATATCCTCAGTGTCGTTTCTCAATATATTTATAATAAAATTATGTAAGCTCGTAAAAATCAAATAAACTATGTATACCACTGCATCGATTTGCTATAATCGGTAGGTCTTTTGTTGTAAATAGCAATCGATTCAAATTGCCCGATACAATCCTTTCCTTATCTGAAAATATGTTCCGTCCTGTCCCGCCCCGACCCGTCCCGTCCCGCTCCGTGCAGTTCCGTTCCCTCCCGTCCCGCTCCGTTCAGTTCCATTCCGTTCCGTTTATTAGGTGTATCGTGCACGACAGGAGATTGTAAGATTGACTTAAATAAGTCTGAGCCTTCACACTAATACGTGTATATGTGTGTATTTATGTGTATGTATATAATATATATATATATATTCATTTATTTATATGTATGTGTACATCTATCTATACAAGTAAAAATTATTTAATTAGTATGTATTTGCATATGTTTAAACTTTATTAAACCTAAATTAACATTTTAATTATTCTCTCCCTGTGCACCTGCCATGTCTTATCTCTGCATCACCCTATGGTTGACTGGTAGAGAATGCTTGTATAGCATTAAGTCCGCCTGTGTACAATTTTGTGCATGAAGTTTAAATAAATAAATAAATAAATAATACGGATACACGAAATATACATCAAGACAATATTTCCAAGGGAGTTACATACATGTAGGTACTCGTATTACATTATTTCCCGTACAAATGTTATCAGTCAGCTAATATAAAATTACTTACCTTTTAAACTCGAATCACAGCCCGCTGTCGGTCGATCGTTCGTTGCCGCCGCGGCGCGGTATACAAGCGAATCTGATCGACATAATCCCACGGTTTGCCAACAATGTACCAACCCGTATTAACTCTGATAACATATCAATGCTCGACTATCTCTGTACATGCATTTTATACAAGTCTCTCTTAAAATAATACCTATATTTTATTGGATTGTGTAATGGTAACCTAATATCATATAATGGTATCCTAATATAATAAAATATCAAAGTTGTCGAGAGCACGCAGAATACCGCAGCCAAATAACAACTCTTTTGAGGAATGCTGTGTTTTTGCGAGTGAGTGAGATCACCTGGAAGGAAGGAACTGTTGAGTTGGCTGCGGGAGTGGCGGCGCGAGTGCAATATTTCATATTGTGAGCGTTAATACGGCTACGGTACACATCAGGCGGGGCGTATGCTTGTCTGCCATCCGACGTAGTATAAAAAGCAGCGTTCAAAATTAGCAAGCTGAAGTAGCAGTGGGCCAGGCACATTTGCCAAATCGAAGATGACAGATGGGGAGGAAAGTTGCTTCGTCGGCTCATACGCAACCTCCACTCTAATCTAAGGATGTCGTAAGCTTAGGATGGTCTTCCTTCTGACCTGGAAAAAGTTACTGGTGGTGAAAAGTGGAAGATCACATTCAGCGGAAAAAAATAGAGAAGGCTTAAATCTAAGAACAGGTAAATACAGGCTGACGATGATGACTCTAAAAGTGGATAATGTGAACATGTCTCCTTTTCTATACTAATTCCTATAGATTTATTTTCTATGACATTTATCACGTACAGGAGGATAATATAAATTCAAAGGTTTGAATAACTCTATTCTTTGTTAATTTAATGCACAGAAAAGGACACATATATACATTACATACTCACATACATACACACACACACACATATATATATATATATACCTACGACATAGAACACAGTAAATTCAATGGAGTAGTTTTTGTATAGGGATTCTAGTTCTATGGTATGCGTATGCATATAATAGAAATATTATGAAAAATTGTATTATTTCTCATACCATTTTACTATTTTTGGAATAATACTTAAAGTTTACATATATTTACCTTTATTTTAAGTATTGCGAGCGTCCATAAGCTGCGATGACTGCTTACCATCAGGCAGGTCGTATGCAGGTGTCTTTGACACCTTAGTTGTATGAAAAAATATTTACCCCATTTCACTCCTTAAGGGAATGATCTAAAATTAAAAACTGAATAAAAGGACAGTAGACTAATAAAATAAAATAACATCATTCATTTCTTATTTAAAAAGTGTTTATATTATAGGACCTAGACAAGCATGAGTGGTTAGAAATGTATTTTTTGATGATATCATCCAAAAAAAATGTTGAGACGCAGGAACGTCCGCTCGTTGGGGTAATGTCGTAAAAACACTATGAAATGTTTACGATGCCACTGCCCGCCAAGTCGGATTCTGAAATGCTCTGAATTTTTTATATAAACAACTAAAATAACACAAACGTGTGGAATACCGTCGAATTTACGTGCATCTCCGGGTAAAAAGTGCTCTGTACTAAACTGTACCGAGCGAATAAAATGTAATGAAAATAAATTTTAAACTTTTGTTGCATATTAGATATTTTGTATAATTGTTATTTTCAGTAAAGTGGCAACACTGGAAATTTATATGTCTCTACATAGTAGCAACTGTAGATAAATATTATGATATTTTTTATACCACGCCGAATGCTAAACAAGCTTACAGCCGGCGTGATGTAAAGCAGTTACCGTAAGCATATAGACGCAAGCCATTCAAGGAATATAGTCCGCACGCTGGCACCCTCGATGCTGATGTACCAATTGCTTACGTCTGGTAACCTTACTCACTCGTACAAATAGAACAACCCTAAAGGGGGCGGCCGCTTTACGTAATTTGCCTGTTAAGTATTGTATTTGCCTGCTCTTTTGTTAGGTGGAGGAACTTCACCTACGTGTCTTTCGCCAGAGCCTCGTTAGTTAGTCGGCAGGTTGCACCACAATCAGTATGTAAGGTTGGCCTTGACTCTAAAAAGTGGTGAGCATCTTATAAAATTGATAAGATTTTGTTGTTACAAATTAAAAATGACACTAATGACGTAATCAGGTAGATTTTTGTATTTAAAATCATCACCACAATATAAGTATAGCAAGGGAGCCAGCTACCTCACTCATTTGCTAAAATACTACAATCCTCGAGGTTATTTGTGTCGGAATATCAAACAAGCGTACGGTCCGCCTGATACAAAGCGGTTGCCGTATAGAGTAGTTAAAATTGCCCGAGTTATTTTTTAATTAAGATATACATTAGGAATCAAATACACATAATGAGAGCAAAAGTGTCGTCGAGACAGACTTGATTGTCACAAAGAAAAGAGAGAAAAAAATACATAAAAAAAACAGTTGCATTCATACCTTGTGTTCCGCAGAAAGTGCTACGCTTGAGTGCTACGCGGCAATTGCTACGGCAGCTGCGTATGGCTGTGCATTATTTTTAACATGTTATTATGTACATTACAGATATTGATATTATTAATCAAGACTGTAATACTTATTAATAAAATGAGGATTCGTAACAACATTGACAAAATCTTGAAATTCATTTTAGGTACCTATAAAAGTGAAAGTTTGTGAAGATTTAGTATGAATGGGGTGTTTGTTACTCTTTTTCCTTGGTAAATGGCTCAAGTTAATACCCGAAATTTTCTTCGGAAGGCTTCGAAATTTTTTATCGTTTAAAACTAAAATTATGCTAGCTCACAATGCCTCTTATCCTATTATTATCTCTTATCCTCCTATGATGCAGCTGAAGAGCTGCTTAATAAACTGGAACGCCTACAAAATCTGACCATCCAGTTCATTTTTAACCGACTTCATTAATCATCGTAATTACGATCACTTGTCCGAATTTCGCGAACGATTGAAGTGGCTCCCTATCCGACTTCGTAGAAAGCAGTTTACACCAGTTAACTTTTCTTTTTAAAATATTGAAAAAAAAAACAAATTCTCATCAATACCTTTGTTCCTGTCTTTAACTATTACCACCTCCTCAGTCGATCTGGACGTCACTGTATTATCAAAACATTTTCCTTCTTCAAACCTAAATTTCTTTTTTAATTCGATCACTATTCGTGAACTGTTCGTGAACGAATTAACAAAGAAATTTAGGTTTGAATGCAGCGCAACTTTTGAACAAACTACCAACACAAATTAGAGAGTGTTCATTACAGCAACTTTAAAAAAAGGCTAAAATAGTACTATTTGACTCACATAAAATAATATTATAATATAATGTTTACGGTATATATATACTCGTATGTACTTATTGAAATAGTAAGTGTATGTAAATATATGTCATTTATGTATTCATTTATATTACGCTCATTATATTATATACGCTCAGTTTTATTTTTATTTTATTACCAATTTATTTAGTGTGTTTATAACTATTTTTTTTATTTTTTTTTATTTTGCATTTTGCACACCTTTATTGTTACTCTTCCAATATTTATTGTTTCGAATAAAACCACTAAATTTGGCTGGAAAAGATCTCTTTTAGAGATAAGCTCACCTTTGTATACACATATGAAACATCTACTTGTTATAATAATAAATAAATATTCTAGGACAAATTACACACGGACATCTAGTCCCAAACTAAGCAAAGCTTGTACTATGGGTACTAAATTTAATACTTAAATACATTTTTTTGTAAATACATACATATAATACATAGAAAACACCCAGACCAAGACAAACAGATATGTTCATGCACACAAATATTTGTCTTGTGCGGGGATCGAACCCGCAACCTCGGAGTCCAAGTGGCTATTGCTAACCATTCGACCACCGAGCTCGTCACTGATAAAGGTTATGCAAGCATGAATATTATATTGTATTGTAATATTCTAAGCACTCTTATGTTTGACTAGATAAACTTTGGATATCTCACCTCCAAACCACGTTTGACTGCAAAATTGGTCAAAAATAGTATTGACGAAGGTAGGTCAAAACTACTTTTAAATTACTTATGCAGTGAAAAGTAGTTATGACGTTGGTTAGGTTAGGTTAAACACAAATTTAAGGTCTTGCAACCAACAAAAGCCAAGGAACCGAAACGAGCGAGGCTCGAGTTGCCTTTGGTGAGACATACACATAAAATATTATGTGGATTATTATATATTTATACTATACTTTGATATGCTATCTTCTCGCGGAGAGAAGCTGGGGGTAGAATCTAGTAACTTTTTTTTTTATACTACGTCGGGTGGCAGACAAGCATACAGCCCGCCTGATGTAAAGCGGTTACCGTAACCGTATTAACGCTCACAACATAATATATCACTTGCGCGCCGCCACCCCCGCTGCCAACGCAGCATATACTTCTTTTCTGGTGACCTCACTCACTCGCAGGAACACAACAACTCTCAAGGGAATTGTTATTTGGCTGCGGTATTCTGTGAGGTGGAGTCCCCAGTACATTCCCCAGTCGGGTAGCTTACAATTACGCTCCCTACGCCAGAGCTTCGTTTGTCAGTCAGCAGGGTGCACCACGAGCAGGTGAAGTTGGCTTTGGTTCAAAGATGTTGATAAACCACTTACACCCCAAAGTTCACCACGGGCCCTAATACTCGGGGCGCATTTTATTGCAAGTAGAAAAACTCATCTCTCATACACGCCAAACCCGAGTCAGTAACAGAGAGGGCGCGAAAAAACATTAGCGTTGTAATTTGACACTAATTAACCGTGGACGTTATGAAAGCGATACATCAACTGTAGCTTTACCGCGCCTACCTATCACTACCCACTCTTTCGGGACACGTCCCCCCTCCCGCTAAAGATAGCAAACAGGATGGTTGAGGGTAAAGTCGGTAAATATTGGAGGGTCTTCGGATGTTGGTTATATGTTCGGGCGCATTCATCAGAGCAGTTAATTTGCGAGCAGATGAGTCACGACACCATCGCTCATCTTGTGAAATACCTATATCCGTCGAGAACACTTGGCGCCATGAACACTATGTTACAATATTTCAAATTTCATGTTAATTTCGTCTTAACGAATTTTGTTTTGCCTATAGAAAAAATAGACAAGTGTGCTGTAGAACACACGACTGAAACAAAACTTCTATAGCTCTACTAACTTATATCTCAATCTCAACTTCCGTTCGACGTTTCCGTAACGCTCTCGTCACGCATTTACAAGCTTACTCTCCAAGTCAAGCATGCGTAAAGAAGTTTTATTTCAATAACTAAGAAATACGTAACTGTGGGTACTTACATAAAAAGCTCGGTTATCTGCTTACAGGTAGCCGGTACGTACGTGTAAATACAAAGCAAACTGTACTTTATTCCTATTCTTACATATAGAGACAACAAAACAGATAGAAATGGTGTATTTGTTCCTAAAGTATTATTATTTAAAGTCTACTTGCTGTAGGTCACCCGTAGACCGTTCCGTAATACTTCCAGATGATCCAGTCAGTGTAGCTACAAAACGTACGTAGCATTTGTAGCGCTACGCAGAATCCTCTTCCACTGGAATTGTTACGGTCTCGGCTAGCGGTTATCTGTACCTTGGTGGTATCGCAGGACTTTTTTAATGTTCAAAAAGACTAGCGAAAGAGGTTCTGGCAGAAGAGAGTTAGGGTACAGCGTATTTGTAAGCTGTTCGACTGGGGAAGTACCTCCACCTTACAGAATATCGCAGCCAAATAACAATTCCCTTGAGGGTCGTTGTGTTTCTGCGAGTGAGTAAGGTCACCAGAAAGGAAGGAGTTGCTACACTTGCAGCGGGGGTGGCGAGTGATATTTAATTTTGGAAGTATTAATATATTTACTGGTTCACATCAGGTGGACTGTATACTTGTCTACTACCTGAAGTAGTAAAAAATATACTCATTTAAACAAACAATGCCAGTAATAAGATGTTTTAATGTTGCACATCAAACAACACATTGTGAATTCTATTCATAGAAACAAAGTAGAACTTCAACGTTCCTAAAACCCTGAAATTTGTCAGTTTTACTGAGTTTTTACGTGATCCATGTCCTAATAGCTTTGCGGTGGCAGCGCCAAGACTTCTTTAAATAGCGACCGTCGTAATTCAAGTCAGGATTTAAGCCTTAGAGAAAGTAAGTTTGTCGGGACAACAAAGAGGGCCGTTCCCCTCCGAGTAATTTATACGTGACCGCTGAGTGCCGACTCGCGAGTCCCAGAGGGCTGGATGTTCAGGTCGGGGACTTGCGTGTCCGTCCGGACTGACAGCTGCTACTTTAAGCTGCCCCGGCAATGTTTAACTCTTTTTAACGGTGCTCTAATATTTGTTTTATACTTGTGTATTTACTACATACTTGGTAGCCTACGTTATGTCAATAGATTTTAGTAGGTACGAGTATACAATGATATATTTTACATTTACATTTCAAAATTTATTTATTCAATCTTTGGGGTGACTGTTTGTTTGTTTATAAAACTTTATTGCAAAAAGATACAAAGGAAGTATAAGTTTATGTATATGGCTTACTATATTTTCTTTATTGACATTCCTTGTTATGTCTAAAATAACACTTGGCATGTTGCTTCACAATAACATAAATGAAAGGAAACAAAGGAATACACTTTCACATTGAGTTATGATTTTTCCAAATAATGTCCAAATCAACAGGAGGTAAGGTTGATGTGACTAACGCTATAACATTTCATTAGTATATCGGAAATATTGGCGCGGCAAGTAAATAAGTTAATGAGATTTCTGCGTTAGCAGGAAGAGATATCCTGGCTAACAGCAATTCTGAGTAGGGATCCAATGAGCAAACGTCACGTCTCCTCACGTTCACATAATTAATGATTTCCGATCATTTTCTATGTTAACCTTACGATATTTTTGGTAGGTATAATATTTTTATCATATTTTACCTGTACGTTTAGATTTTTTTTTTCCAAATCGGGAGGCAAAATAGTACGTGCGTATTTTCTTGACTGATGTTATACAGCAGTTACTGTAGTAAACTCTTACTGAGAAGCTCGATGGTCTCGTTGCGCGTGTCAGTCTAACCGAACGCGCAAGTTAAACAACGGCGGGAGTAGCCTGTCCATCGATGGGTTTATTTATCTCGAACTCCTCCGTTCTTCGGAGGAAATCTTAAACCATCGGTCTCGGCTGTTGTCAGTAGATGAGTGTTGTTAAGACAAGTCATTGGTCTTTAGGCGGCTTGAAAACCAGTGCCTACGTCAACCTGCAGCTAAGCAGTGTGGAGTATGCTCTAAAACCCTTTGATTCAGGGGAGATTCATCCCACTTCTGAGACCCGTATCTCAGAAGTGGAATGAATAAGGTTGACGACGACTGTAGTAAACATAAATTTTGAAACATATGAAGTATTGATTGCGTTTTGCTGCACAATTCCTCTTCCAGGGATATCCTGTTGTCTTGCGCAGGGATACAACAACCGACCAAGGAATTGTCATATGTATACGGTCTTTTGTAAGGTGGACATAATTTTCAGTAAAGCGGTTCCTAATCGATATGCCCTACCTTTGTAGCGCCTCATTTGCTTGACGACGTAGTCTAGCACGTGCAGGTGAGGTGGCTTTGGCCCGAGGTGTTGTTAGCCACTTCCCACACAGAATTTTTCCCTTCATATTTCTTACATGAAAACAGTACCTACTTTAAAATTTCAATAGCTCATTGCAGCAACTCTATGTTTTAGATCCCCAATAATGTTAGATATTTAAAATACGTGGTGCACGGCAGCTGAGCTTCAATTGACAAGCCATCGCTTTATGCTTTTAATGCCTTATTTGCCATATTGCCATCTCTGACATTGCTAAGAGAGGAATTCAAATTCCAAAAGCTTCTTACTCCTACTAAAATTCTTCTGATTAAATTTGTTGTGAGTTCCAAGGCAGCCGTAGTCTTACCCCTAGGACTGCAATGCACTACATTGTTCATTGCTTTTTTGGTGATCGTTGTTGTTAATCCTGGCTACAAAGGAGATACAGTGGTGGAAATGTGTGGTGGGCCCCCGTCCCATAAAAGTATGAAACTTAAGTTCACTATAGGTATCATTTGTTTTTTTTTCACCACCCATGGATAGCAGTAACACCAACGGGTCGCCGATCCGTTGCCAGCCTATATTCCTTCCTTTCTTTGGTTCTGGTGACCCCACTCACTCGCAGGAACACAACAACCCTCAATGGAATTCTTATTTGGTTGCGGTATTCTGTGCAGTGGAGGTACTTCCCCAGTCGGGCAGCTTAAAAACACTACATGCCCTACTTCTTTTTTCGCCAGAGCCTCGTTTGTCAGACAGCAGGGTGCACCACGTGTCATCATCAGTACGTTAAAAAAACATTAAACTACTAATAGCCATTTACATTGATCACATTCCCTTCAGATTTTAAAAAACTACACAGGCGAGATTAAGCATTTTACTAACTAACCAGGTAACTCCAGTTTTACCATCATAAATAAAAATTCCCCTCGGTACTAATAAACCCCATTCATAGTAGTGACTGACTAGCCTCGATCAATCTCGGCCCGTACCTACAGTCACTGTACAGAATAGCTAATACAATGCCGTGCGTGCTAACCTGATACGCTTCGGAACAAATAGTTCCTATTTGCTTGCTGTCCGCCACGTCATGGCTTGCCGCTCCGAGCTTCCACGTATACCTTATACCTAGTTCAATATATTCTTAATTTCACGGCCCGTTAGTTCACCGCATGTGCTTAGTTTATTGAGATAAGTGGCTTTTAATTCTAACTTATACCTACGTAGTTTGTTCTGCATATCAAATGTCGATGCATTTTTTTTTATATTTAATGATTTCCGCCATAAGATGCAGTAAGTAAAGCTAAAAGCGTAAAATATAAGATTGATGATTTTCGGATCCCATCGTAACTAGCACAGAACATTGAATATTTAGTGGTACAGGGGCACAGGATATAAAGATCGAAAACAAACATTGACCTGCAGGTACCACACGACACTAGTCCTGTTCAGGAAATTATTTTTTAGCTGTGGACTTTTTTTTTTTTATACTACGTCGGGTGGGAGACAAGCATACGGCCCGCCTGAGGTGAAGCGGTTGCCGTAGCCATATTAACGCTAGCAACATAAAATATCGCTCGCGCGCTGCCACCCCCGTTGCCAAAGCATTGTCCTCCTCCCTTTCTGGTGACCTCACTCACTCGCAGGAACACAACAATCCCCAAGAGAATTGTTATTTGGCTGCGGTATTCTGTGAGGTGGAGGTACATTCACCAGTAGGGTAGCTTACAATTACGCTCCCTACCTCTTTTTTCGCCAGAGCTTCGTTTGTCAGTCAGCAGGGTGCACCGTGTGCAGTTGGCTTTGGTTCAGAAATGTTGATGAACCACTTACACCCCAAAACTTCCATAAGGTACCTCCACAGATGGTTCTGCTAAGCCATTTCTGCTAATCGACAGGCATGATTTTTATAGTATATTTCCGGTTCAAATAATATTTTTTATTATAAAATATTAAATTATTTTTAAAATGTTAGAATATCGATTCAATTACGGCCTGCTCGATGTTTGATATCGTTTACTTATTGAATAGGTAGTCCGGCTCTACTGCATGTTGGCAGTGTTGGCACTACCCAATGACTTTTTTGTCCATCGATGGCGTTTATTTATTCTTACCGTATTTTGTTGTTTAAGTTTTGGATGATAAGTGGTTCACCACCGTTACTACTTATTACAGCCATAATAGTTCATCTACATATAGTGCAACCTGACAACTAGCAAATGAGAATCTAGAGAACGAAAGGTAGGGCATGCATGACGACCCGACTTAACCTCACAGTAGACTGCAGCCAAATAACAATACCCTTGAGATTGTTGTATTCCCGTGAGCGAATGAAGTCATCATACTTAAGGAGATGCTACCTTATCAGCAGTATATAACCCTCACGCTACACTAACCACTTCACATCAAGCTAATCGTATGCTTATTTGACGCCCAGCGTGTTAAAATAAACATTTTTTGTACTGCACCTTCTCACACATCCGAACATCGTTCCGAAGCAATCAAAGCGAAGTAAAAAAAATACCTTAATTGTAATCATCAAACAGTATTGCCGCCAAGCAGATGCAGTTGACGTATCGTCCGTCGGGACGGCTCGTTTAATATCCATACAATTCGCAAATCCGGATGTTAACGCTGACAGAACTTTGGTATTAATCCAGACGCAAAGCCACTGTTGAATTCACTGTTTAATCCGCAGCTGTGATACAACTTACGTGCAATCATTTTACCGGACAAATCGATTAATGTTTGAATTCAAATTCGGTTGGTAGGTAATCATTTCCATTTTACAGGTAAAACTACCAAATCAATTGCGTTGTTCAACAAATTTAAAAATTGTGTTTACATTTTCTAATTTATGTTCGATTAGATATATAGACACAAACATAAAAAATATTTTTTTTTATTGCTCTAAATGTTTTGAGGACTCCAAACATTACTCTACATTTATGATTTGTGCTGTAGGTGTACTGTAGTTACAGGCTGATGATGATGATAATAATAAAAAAAATATGGGACCAATCTGGACGTAAACTCTTTCAAATATTTTTTTTTTCAAATCTGTTTATAAATGACGGAGTAATGAAATAACAAACCTAACAGTGGGTAACAAACAGGCAGATGATGATGATGAAAAAATATGGGACCTATCTGGAAGTATACTCTCAAATAAAAAAAAGTTTTTTTCAAATCGGTTTATAAATCACGAAGTAATTAAGTAACAAACATTAAAAAAAAATACATCCTAATTTAAAACCTCCTCCTTTTTTGGAGAATTTGGAGTTAAAAATTCTCTCTGTACAATGACCGCATGAACGCGCGCCAGAGTATTTTGGCGGCCCTAGCGCTTGGCGCGAGTATAGGTATCAAAATTGAAGTTCAGGCATGAGGTTTACTCCCGTACTCTCTGTATTCTGTGGCATTAATTCCGAGCGAATGGCCAAATTGTCATTATGAGTATGCACGTTATGTTAAAATGTTATTTGTTATTGTGAATTGTTTCCTCATATTGTGATGATAATAAACAAATTTTCTTCTTTTTATTCTTTCTTTCTTTCTTCAAACAAAAAAATGTCTCGTAAATCGATCGGCGGGGATCGAGCCTGCAATCTCAGAATTAAAGTACGAGTAACTATTTGACCACTATTTGTCAAAATTATTTTTTCATCCATGGAGATAAAATCCACGCAGACGAAATCACGGCCGACCTCTATATATACATATATTTTATTTATTCCGATTAGTCGGCAAAGCTGACCACTATTCGGTTTCTTACTTCGTATGCATTTCTCAAAAAAATGTATATACTAAGAATTACACCTTTTTCATTTTTAAATGATTGATGATAATGATGAAATTTTGGAGCACTTTAATGAAAACAACAACAGCGTCTTTATTTTTTTCCACAAAAATAACGCTCTGATCCGTGCAAAAGCAAAATGCGAAGTAAACAAAACATTCCGACATGCTCGAAGGCGGCGGTCGCGAATCAGCTGTAAAAGAAGAAATTGTCGAATACCACGATGCCGTGATCGGCTGGGCCGATTAATGGACGTACTTACAACCGACTATTCGGCTAGTCGGCTAGTCGGGCAAAGTCGTAGTCGGGCCATCTCTAGTTACATTAAACTCCGCCAACCTGTAGTCGAACAGCGTGGTGGAATATGCTATAGATCACTTCGATTGGGATGATTATAGCTTGATATCGATCCTACTAATAATAGTCATGTGAAACTTCTATCTTTGGTTAGGAAGTTTGAATGTTCTCAATAAATTGCACACTAAACATAACTATTATTTTTTAATCGATAAATTATACAATAATGCTATGCAACGTATTTGCTCTCTAACAACCATTAAAACAAAACGCTTACTAGACGATTGTCTGATACGCTTAAGAAAAAGAAACCGGAAAAATATCGTTACTAACGATGTCAATAAATTGCGCGGCTCAATCGTATCCGGGGATTAGCAGTGATTACGATATATAGAGAAACATCCCATTTTCTCATTCCGGTTTCGGCACGCATCAAGATGATTTCACCTCCTTCCCTTCGGCGCGGTAACTTCTCCCCGAAGCGTCATATAAATAAATTGTTGGCAGTCTTTATTGCTCACGGTTTACGGGAGCGTTTTTCCTTCCATGTTATCGTCTTCGGGAATTCTCCATTCTTATATCCGAACCTATTGTGATTTCGTTCCTACCTGTGATTATCATAATGTCTTACTGAGAGCGAACCATTCGATTGAATACGATCCTGTTGATTATTTTCTGCCTACTTTTATAAATTCTTTTGATCAAACATCAGCGTTGCTGTTGCATTCGTTACCTTTTGTTCATTCTTTAGAAACTTTGAATTTGTAACAACTAGACTCAAGTATTTTTCGTAGCACCTACGTTAAGTACCTATGTTATTTCATTATTTCAGGCAATAATGAAATTATTATTAATTAAGTTCTTGTATTTATAATACTAGAGATATCACTTTTCCATTGGATTAACCAAAATCAAATATATAAATTAGTGTAATTAATAATTTAATTACTTAAATTAAGCAACTTGTATTGATCTCATCGTATCGGAGATCGTAATCAGGGCGAATGTCCATACGCGCACTCCCTCGCTCTATAGCGACGAAACACTCTAGACAAAAGGGTAGCGGGGGGTCGTTGCGTTGATTGGTGGAGCGCCGTCTCCGATGATGACGCTGTTGCAGTCGGTGTATCCTCTTCTATGTCCTGGAGGGCAGTCGCTTAATGTTCTCACCATCTGGTGGTAAAAAACTGATCGTATCGCATTCGCATATGGTCACTTTCTCCAAATTTGAAACTAAAGCACCGGTTTCAGTCAGCTGGCAATGCCCACCCGAATCACGATTGAAATAACGTCGACTGATTTCTATTGCTTCACGGATTTTTCGTGGAACAAAGGCCTTTTCCTTTGCCACCACTCTAGCTTTATCGAATCGGATGTAATGACAAATGATTGTCGTCCAAATCTAGTACTTGTTTGACATGTACTAGATTTGGCTCCTTGTTTGTTCTGCAAGCCTTGTCCACATCCAGCATACTTAGTGCGAGGTTTTTACGTATTCGTTTTTTTTTATACTACGTCGGGTGGCAGACAAGCATACGGCCCGCCTGATGTGATGCGGTGCTCCCCCGCTGCCAACGCAGCATATCCTTCCTTTAAATTCCTAAAAATATTATCTATCTATCTACAAAATTAACTTCATTTTGTATGAAATTGACGTAGGGCTATCTATCGAAAAATAGTCGAGGTAGAGCCAATCCCGTACGAATTAAAGTTAACGTTGCCGAAATCGGTTAAAAAATTCGTACCAAGCCCCCGTTTCCCCCACGTAGCTGCTGCCACAGTCACAAGGTATCACCGCACCCCGGCCACTCCATACAAATGTCGCGTCGGTAACTACTACTTAAAAAATGACGACTGTGCAGATCTTGAATAAGCGTGTGTGCGTGCGGCGCGATTAAAACTGTTCCAGATCCGACTCAAAGAGGATGTGAGGTCGATACGAGTGAGCGGCAGTGAGTGGCCATACTGCACATAGTACTATAATTTATACTGTCATCATCATCATCATCATCAGGTCCTTTTAGTCTCCACTACAGGAGCACGACCCTTTCTCGTCCGTCACGCGGAAGGAGGATTTGGCCTACACTCCCCACGCTGGCCAGACGGGTTGGGGAGGCCTGATCGATGTTTTATAATGTATTTCCCTTAGTCGCCTTATACGACATCCACGGGAAGAGACGGAGTGATTCTATTCTAGTCTGCCGGAAACCACACGGCCAAGTATTATACTGTGGAATCACGTAAACACCTAGGGTACCCAGTGGATCTCTGTCCTTAGGCGTGTTTAAATTAATTTCTTAATTTACCTCATATGAGATACCTCACGTGAGTTTTAATAATATTAATGTAATTAAATTAAGATATAATATTTGGTGCCGAAAATTAAACGATAATTATATTTGCTTAATAACTCTTGAAGAGATTATTAACAATTCTATAATAATTTACAAAATTCCGATCATTACGAGCGCTCAGGTATTCCAATTAGGGCAAATATTTTAGAGAGAATTCAACAGATTGCTTCGAGAAAATGGTGCTCTCAAGTTACTTTGATATATCTATTTATAATCAATTATGCATAAATATTATGTTGTTATTTCTTGAATTTTGCTTAATATTATGTATATGTTACGGTTAAAGATAGTTGTGAACATAAACTTAAGATTAAATTTAAGTATAGCCGCAGCCTCTTAGCTAAAAATGTACAAGTATTATAATAACGGTTTACCCACATAGTAGGGTTAGGATATGCTTGTGATTACCAAAAGCCGAACGAGCGATGCGAATGAGATGTTTATTGCATTTGGAAAGGGTGTGGGGTACCACTGTCTTCAAAGACAACTCAAGATCGGCTTTAGGTAATTACAAACATAACTTTAACCAACTATGTCGATAATATAATGCCCTCTATGTATTCATTAATAATTGAAATATTATATAACAAATTAATTATTATTGTTATATGATGTAAAATTAACATTTTTAGCCGTTGCGTAAGGTTTTTGCTAATGTGCGCATTAGCCGGTTAAATTTAGGTTTATATCCACACCAATCTTTTAGCTGCAACGTATATCTACTACAATATTGTGTTTCGTCTCGTATTATTACAAACAACTGCATTAAATTCAGTACAGAATATTTATTGTATCTTGTTTTCAGTAGCGTCGGCTAGTGCATTGGAATCGTTATTTATTTTTCTTTCAGACATTTTAGATTTTCCGTTAGTTCTCCAAGCGTTCTAAGAAATACATTATCCCAGGCGAAATTGAGGTATATGAAGTTTAAGCTAACGTTACATAAATAACAAAATCTCGGGTGATTAAAAATTTGTCGAGTAAATTTTATGCAAACTTGTTAAGAGGGTTTTACATAAGAGAAGATGCAAATTAATTCTATTAAGATGAGCGCAGTATGCGCTCGCGTAATTACACGACACAGGAATGATGTGGCACGCCGGTCGCGCAGCGCTGTCAAAGCTTTCAGGAGTCCAACACAGGAGTGGACTAAAAATAGAACCTCATAAATCTGGAAAAGAAAGCATTTCCATTATTTCCCGACGTACCTTGACGTGGGTCGAAACTTTAACGGATTATAACAAGTGGCGGCACTAACTGTCACGAGCAGACCTGGCCGTGCCACGCCTCACGGCTTAATCGCCAAACTTTCCCCTACGATTGGAGTTTTTGCGGAATTGCGGCGGTTGTGTGCCCGCACCGTTAATTTATGCGCCACAGAGTGAATTGAGAGAGCTCCCGGCTCGTTCTCCATTCCTATTAGGTATTCAAGACATCGTTTAATCGACCTGCACCAGTTCCGCAGATCAACGGTTTAAACTGAATTCAAGTCACTGGAAATCGCCCCCACAGAATCTGATTGGATACGAACCCCTCGGGCATTGAGTGGGTTCTCGGAAGGAAGCAGTTGCAATAAAACTTATCATTGTTAAAATGAATTGAATGTCTATTGTTTATCAATTTGTTACTACTGTTGTTTCATTTATTTTGAACTCTAATGTATTATGTAAAATGCATTACTTTATTATAATTTACGTGTAACTAGCTAACGCGGGAAACGTTATTTAAATTAATTCTAGTGAATTTCTAGATAGGGATAACCGATTTTATGGCCGTGTGGTTTCCGGCAGACTAGAATAGAATCACTTCGTCTCTTCCCGTGGATGTCGTACAATGCGACTAAGGGAAATACATTATCAAACATCGATCAGGCCTCCCCAACCCGTTTGGCCAGCGTGGGGAGTGTAGGCCCAATCCTGCTGTCTGGGACGGACGAGAGAGGGTCGTGCTCCTGTAGTGGAGACTAAAAGGACCTGATGATGATGATAACCGATTAGGTTAAATAAAATATACTTTATATTCGTTAACGCGAGTGAAGCGGCGGGCGGAAGCTAGTATAAATATATTGTAGTTACTCGTGTATTTTTTTATAAACTAAGTTTGGCACCGACCTCAAAAAATGTTGCTTTATTTACTTTATATTTTATTAATGATGTAAGTTTTATTTCTCCCTTTTTAGTTAATATTTAAATAAATTACAGGTTTAAAGTCGGTTTATTTTATTGAAATAACTTTTTTTAAGGTTAGTAGCAGGGACTAGATGGTTAGTAGTAATTGACACTAATTTATTAAACAACATACATTATAATGATATGTTTTAGAATTACGCTGTTAAGCCAACGACACGTTTTTAACTGTATATCTCAAAAACTACTGAACTAATTATGATGTAACTTGAACGATTTCCTAAGTTGTAATATACCAAGGAAATGGAATTAAATGTAAAGGGTTGCAATTAGATTTGTATGACACCAAGCGTACCAAACTAACTCCAGACAAGCAATATGATTATACTACTAACAACTTCTTGCTGTAATTGTATAATATAGTGGCATAAAGCAGATTGAAGCATATAAAATAAATATCCACGATTTATTCTGTATGCGACAGATAGAAATGAATCCTAATTTAAGAGTTACTATTGACACGCTCGCCACGCATACCATGTTACTACATACTTGGCTTATACCAAGGACTAGTTTACTCTATGTAAGTAAGTAATGCAGGATTCATGCTGAAATAATATTTAATTATCTTATACTAGCTCGATGGCGTCTTTACGCGTGTCAATCTAATCGTACATGCAAGTTAAGCAACATCGACCGTAGCCTGTTCATGGATAGGTCTATTTATTTCGAGCTCCTCCGTGCTTCGGAGGGCACATTATGCCGTTGGTCCTGGCTCTAGTCATTGGATCACAGTCGTTAAGCCCAGTACTGACTGGACCTTTAGGCGGCTTGAAAACACTGGACTCGACTGGAGTGTGGTGGAGTATGCTCTAAACTCCTTCGATCTAGAGGAGGCCCGTATGCCAACATTGGGATAAATAAGGATTGACGACGAGATATGCGCGGACAAACATACATTATGAAATTTGGCACACAAGTTTAGAAGCTGGTATATCTATATATATAAATAAAAGAGTAAATCACTCACTCACTCATCACGAAATCTCAGAAACTATAACACCTACAAACTTGAAATTTGGCAGGTAGGTTCCATATAGGGTGTAGACATCCGCTAAGAACGGATTTTACGATACTCCACCCCTAAGGGGGTAGAATGGGGGTTGGAAGTTTGTATGAAAGTCCTATGTTTTTGAAGCAAGAGACTTGAAATTTAAAATGTATGCTCTATAGATGGTGTGGAGGTGTACTAATAATGAATCTTTGGAAATCAACACCTTTTTGGGGTTAAAACGGGGGTTGGAAGTTTGTATGAAAGTTCTATGTTTTTGACGCAAGAGACTTGAAATTTAAAATGTATGCTCTATAGATGGTGTGGAGGTGTACTAATAATGTATCTTTAGAAATCAACCTCTTTTTGGGGTTAAAACGGGGGTTGGAAGTTTGTATGAAAGTTCTACGTTTTTGAAGTAAGAGACTTGAAATTTAAAATGTATGCTCTATAGATGGTGTAGAGGTGTACCAATAATGTATCTTTGGAAATCAACCCCTTTTTGGGGTTAAAACGGGGGTTGGAAATTTGTATGAAAGTTCTATGTTTTTGACGCAAGAGACTTGAAATTTAAAATGTATGCTCTATAGATGGTGTAGAGGTGTACTAATAATGTATCTTTAGAAATCAACCTCTTTTTGGGGTTAAAACGGGGGTTGGAAGTTTGTATGAAAGTTCTATATTTTTAAAGTAAGAAACTTGAATTTTAAAATGTATGCTCTATAGATGGTGTGGAGGTGTACTAATAATGTATCTTTAGATATCTACCCCTTTTTGGGGTTATAATGGGGGTTGGAAGTTTGTATGAAAGTTCTATGTTTTTAAAGTAAGAAACTTGAAATTTAAAATGTATGCTCTATAGATGGTGTGGAGGTGTACTAATAATGTATCTTTGGAAATCAACCCCTTTTTGGGGTTAAAACGGGGGTTGAAAGTTTGTATGAAAGTTCTATGTTTTTGAAGTAAATGACTTGAAATTTAAAATGCATGCTCTATAGATGGTTTGTAGGTGTACTAATAACGTATCTTTGGAAATCAACCCCTTTTTGAGGTTAAAACGGGGGTTGGAAGTTTGTATGAAAGTTCTACGTTTTTGAAGTAAGAGACTTGAAATTTAAAATGTATGCTCTATAGATGGTGTAGAGGTGTACTAATAATGTATCTTTGGAAATCAACCCCTTTTTGGGGTTAAAACGGGGGTTGGAAGTTTGTATGAAAGTTCTATGTTTTTGACGCAAGAGACTTGAAATTTAAAATGTATGCTCTATAGATGGTGTGGAGGTGTACTAATAGTGTATCTTTAGAAATCAACCTCTTTTTGGGGTTAAAACGGGGGTTGGAAGTTTGTATGAAAGTTCTATATTTTTAAAGTAAGAAACTTGAATTTTAAAATGTATGCTCTATAGATGGTGTGGAGCTGTACTAATAATGTATCTTTAAAAATCAACACCTTTTTGGGGTTAAACCGAGGGTTGGAAGTAAGTATGAAAGTTCTATGTTTTTGACGCAAGAGACTTGAAATTTAAAATATATGCTCTATAGATGGTGTGGAGGTGTACTAATAATGTATCTTTAAAAATCAACACCTTTTTGGGGTTAAAACGGGGGTTGTAAGTTTGTATGAAGGTTCTATGTTTTTGACGCAAGAGACTTGAAATTTAAAATGTATGCTCTATAGATGGTGCTCTATATCAAATTTAGGTGTACTAATAATTTATCTTTAGAAATCAACCCATTTTTGGTGTTAATTTAAATTTAAAGTTGGGTTGGAAGTTTGTATGAAAGTCCTATGTTTTTGAAGTAAGAGACTTGAAATTTAAAATGTATGCTCTATAGATGGTATGGAGGTGTACTAATAATATATCTTTAGAAATCAACCTCTTTTTGGAGTTAAAACGGGGGTTGGAAATTTGTATGAAAATCCAATGTTATTGAAGTTAAAGAAATTATGGCAGAAGGATTTTAAATGATATTTAAGTATAAAAAATATTGAAAACAACTACATACTTACTATTATAAGGAGGGATGTTTTATTATAACAATAAAAGGTACTTTAGGTTTTACGAAGAGGTTTTAAAAAATAATATCCGTCGACTTCATTGATTCTAAAAATTCGTCTAGATATTGATTGTTTTTAACTTTTTTTATTTTTTTCCTTTCATTAGGTATTTAGCTTTTTCAAATGTAATTAAAAATTATTTGCAAATAACTAACTCCACGCGTACGAAGTCGCGGGCGGCCGCTAGTAATTACATATTTGAGGTCGATAAAAGAGCCCTCGTTTGCGACTACTGGTTACGAAGTAACTAGGTCCTAAGTAATAATTGGGACGAACCGTTGGACGAACTAAGTTTTTTCCCCATTGCCGTGCTAGAATTTTTTTTTTTCAATGGTGGCGCTGATGTGCTGCAGAAAATGTATGTAATGTAATGTAGTATGACACTGCAAAAATATTACCACCCATTTTAAACGTACACCTAGGATCTTGCTAATGCTTACATAAATCAAAGTAGCTAATAGCATAAATCAAAGTAGCATTTGCTTAAATTTACGTAAAATATGCCTAGAAATCAAAGAGAAACACAAAAATATTTCTTTTGGGGTGCAGTGACATCTAGTAAATGTTATAGATACTAAAATGTTTACTTCCACGCAGCAGTTCGTAAACAGCAGCACTTTACTTGGTATTTATAGTCCATAGAGAGTGTAATAGATGGCAGCACTAATATTTATAAAATAGTGACATCAGGTATTACGTAGGAGCACTGCAAAAAGAACAACTACGAAAACCAAATTCATTTTAGAATCAGTTAGCGAGATGGCAGCACTATAAATATTTCACTAATTCGTAAAACTAAATTAATTTTATAAAATTTTCTTGTTCTAATTCGAACAAATTACATCCCAAAAAAATTACTCTCATTCTTTTTATACTGTTTTTGCATTTATTTCACTTATTGAATAGTAAGAGTATATAGGAATTTTAATTTTGTTTTAATAAACAAACGAGTTGTCTGCCTAAATTGTAAAAAAAATCTTATTTAATAAAATAAATTATAAGGAATTTTAAAAACATTTCGATGATCACGCTGATATTTTATTTTACACCACAAAGGTGGAAAACAACGTACTGCCTCTCTTTCGCCAGAGCCTCGTGAGTCAGTCAGCAAGGTGCACCACGTATATTTACTATTTATTTTGGTAGTTACGCGTATTTACTAGGTAAACTTAATTATGTCTTAAATGTTAAATGAAAAATTCATGTACTTACCTATAATTTTTTTTTTTACTACAATTAAAGGTTTTTTTTTTTACTTTTACTATGTACTGACTCCAGAGATCGTCCAGTATTTATTTATGATTGCGTGCACGTTGTAACACTATTATAATTTATTTGTTAGTAAAATCTTTACTTATTGCATTAAATACAACACAGATTGTAGTGATATGATAACACACCTGATAACACATAGCGTACAAGGGCGGACTTATATTATAGGGCGGACTTATATAATAAGGTATCTCTTCGAGTCAACCTTAAATAATTATATACCTATTATACTTAGATACGTATCATTACTAAGATAAAACATACATCTAAAACGTACGAATAAAATATTATTATCGTTTTAAATACGCGGATTGTTATTACATTTAAATGTCATAAACAACTTATGTAATCATATTGTACATAGTCTTTATTTTACAAATTACAAGTATTTATAGGCTGTACTGTATGTACCTACTATGACTAGAGATGGGCAAAGTGCATGCATGGCATTTACGATAAACGCCCAAAAAGTAGTTATAAATACCCTATTTATGCCAAAAACTAGGCATTTATTGGGCATTTACAGGTAAGTACTTACTGGGCACTTATTGTATGTGCCTGGCATTTTGCCCATCTCTAACTGTGACCGCAATATACGCCGTATGTCGCATATGGTGGTCATCACAGGAAACTAAATATCAAGGCATCTTGTTATTTAGATTTCTGTGGTGGTCACACACAACTGGATTGTTCGCGCTAAATTTTTCGTGATACATATATCCTACAACGAAATAAGAGTAGAAGCAGAGACAAAAGAAGTTACATGTAGGCTATGATTAATGATCATTTTATGGAAATAAGCTTCTAGGTATATAGGTATGTATATATAGATATTCATGAATGAAGATGGAAAAACCGGTAGAAATGCGGTTATTAAATGTGGTTGTCCAAAAAGGGACCTCAAGGGAAAATAATTGATTTCGAGTAAAAGTTTAAGTGCAAGGCGTCAGTTTTCCAAAACTGCCTCGACTCACAAAAAACATTATAAAATGAAAACTACGGTACCTAAAAATATTCTGGTTAGACCAAAACAAATCTAAAAGACCACAGATTAAAAAAATTAAAAAAAATATTAACGGTTTCGAATCCCTCCAGGTCCCTTTTTGGTCAACCACTCACAAATATCTAATACCTCGAGTTTTTTGGTGTTACCCGTTGATAGTGAACAGTAAATTATTTTAATTAAGAGCCATATTACATTTGCACGCTGGCGAGCTCTCGCGCAGTACTTAACCCGCGAAGGCCGCTGTTGCATCGTTTTTTGTAGTAATTTAGAAGTTATATTTATCATTTTTATTGAAATAAAATAATAAATTCATGCTACAAAGTTTATTCATCATGAAGTAACAATTATTCTCGTATAAATTTTGCTCAATAATATTATCGTTTATTCGAGAAATTAACAGTTTACTTATAGCGATTATCGAAGTTTTTTTGGTTAAAAGAATGTTTTTTTTTCTATATCAATGATATTTCAAAATTCCGAGGCCGCTATGTACTATACGACTATATAAGAAATAACATTCTAATATTTTTTTTATTTCATTTGTTTGGAACAGTAGTACAATCCAGGAGCTCAAAATAGTGAATGCGCGCATTTTAAGAAAAAAATTTTCTGCAATTTTGGGTTTATTTAAAAAGTTAAGCAAAATTTACAAAAAGCGAGGCCGCTACGTACTATGCCAATAGCTATTCTGTACTATTCAATAAGTCAACATTATTAATGTATTTTGGTTTCCGAGATCAAGAACGCGAAAATTGGCCATTTTACGCAAAAATCACAATCAAAATGTAATATGGCTCTTATAAAGAAATCGTCTTAATTTAAGTATGCCGTTCCTCTTTTCATTTATAAGATTTCATGCCATAATTTCTTTTCTACTGTTATTATTATCTGTTTGTAATGTTTCTTTATAAACCCGCCGCGACATCAACCTCGTTCAAATTCAAAAGGAATAAAAAAATTCAAACAATTTATTAATTTATGTACCAATAATATAAATACAGTTGACTTAAGAATAACCTCGTTTTTAGGGTTCCGTACCTCAAAATGAAAAACGGAATCCTTATAAGATCACTTTGTTGTCCGTCCGTCAGTGTTTACTCATGTCTACGGTCTCATGAAGTTTTAAAAAAATCTAACCGCTAAGTTTACTTAAAAATAAGATAGAGATAGATTCCTGAACTATTTATTTATAATAGGCGACTCCGACTCGCACTTGTCCGGTTTTTTTTAATAGAATCTGATTCTAATTAGTTGCCATAAGTTTGTAAATTCATTCAGAATCATAATTAAAGTCATAATTATAATACTTATTCAACTATATTAAACTATTGTTGATATTAACTAAGACGTTTATTTATTTGATAACGAATCCTCGTTGTGACTGATACTATCGAAAAGGTCAGATTATTTATCAGTCTTCAAGTCTAGCTAGCTAGTCTACAAACACATTTCTACAACAAGACACCTCGAATATGTGTATATGTTTTGTATAAAAATTAGTGCTCAAAATAATGAAAGTGAATGAAAATTTTAAGTTCATCCTACTAGCAAAGTAAAAAGAAATCCTCGTATTAAATCTCGAGCTTATAGGTCTAAATGCCTTGGATGATAAAAAAATTGATACAAGAATCCATTTTCTAACTGAATCATTAACGGAAATAAAGTTAGACAGTAAAGACAATGAGGACAATCAGGAAGAAGGACGGGAAAACTTTTCAGCTGGATGTGAAACCGGTCATCTTCGAAATACTGACGGCCATTGTATGCCGAAATTTTGATGTATGTACTCACCTATGTACTCATCAAAAAGAAGGACGGTAAAGCTTTGCGGCTGCATGTGAAACCGGTTATCTTCGAACTACAGACGGACATTTTATGCCGAAATTTTGATGTGTATACTCATCAAAATTTCGATATACAATGTCCCTTTATGTATACGTAAGGCATCAAATCATTTTTTTTTGTACTACGTCTGGTGGCAGACAAGACCACTTACACTAAAATTAGCGAAAAATATGGGTAATATACATATAATTTTAAAATTAAGTGGCCCAATATAATTCTGCTTATAAGCAGCGTGTAATAATCTCTGTATACATACTAAAAAAATATAATGTTTCATTCAATTAATTTATGAAAATATTATTCATTCAATTAATTTATGATAAATGCATGTCAATAATTATTAATTAAAAATGAAGACATATGGATATGTACGAAGCCATACTGATAATTACCAAGAATCATCTCAAGACGAACAGCCCCCTTACCACCATCTCATATTGCGATTCAATAACTGAATAGAGGGCTTATTCATACCAATGTATAAGCGACTCTATTTCAAATGGAATAGAGTCTCTTATTCGTTGGTGTGAATAAGCAATCTATTCAATTATTGAGTCGCAATAAGAGATGGTGGTAAGGGGGCAGGTGAACTATTGAGCGCCTGGTAGTAGTTCAGGGTAGAGTTACGCAGTACTATAACTTATACGGTAGAGTCGGGATTACAAGACCAAGCGGCAGATTAACCATGAGACGGATCGACCAGATAAAAGCTGTTATGGGCGGCTGGGCGGCCCTTTGCATGAGTGCATCAGAAGTAAGTACATAGTAGTAAGAATCGGGCGAAATAGCGAAACATCGTGGGGCGAGCGCCGACAGCCACCATACCTCCCTCATGACGACCATGACCGCTCTTGACAAAGAGCGAAGCGAAGAAGAAGAATATTGATATTATAAAAGGGTAATGCTTGTGAGTTTAGATGTAGAAGATAATCTTCGTTTTTATAGTAAGTAGAAATGTATTTCTGTTCTTCGATGTCAAAATTAAACGAAATGAACAATTATAGCCACGAATGACGAGTTACAGTCAATCTTCATCTATGTAATGTGATTTAGTTAATATTTATCAATAAAATATATTTAGTTAGAATTTTTTTCAACTCATTTACAAAAAAAAAAAGCATTTAATTAAGTTATCCAGTTGTCCAATAGTCATAGCATAAGATTTGCTTAGTTTGGGCCCACATAGCGCTGTATAATTTGACCATCAATATGGTTACGTGTAATATTTATTAATAGTACTGCTACCGCCAGGGACTTCGGTTCATCCACGTGGACTTCATAGAATATACAATTGTCATCAATAACTCCACTTCTACTCTGTGGATAGGAATGAAATATGCACTAGATTTATCGAAATATGCACTAGATTTCAAGTCAGACTTCCAGCAATACTAGTGTATCAAGAAATTCGTAAAAAAATGTTTTGAATAACTTAAATTTTTGGTTATTATCCTCCATTTTTTGGTTTCGCAGACAACATATTAACATACCCTGTTAAACTAACAGCTAAGACTAATCGAATTACCCCGCCTATGCTAAAATCCGACCACTTGTTTTTTTTTTTTTTTTTTTTTTCTGCAGTATTTTCTGCCGTGGTGGGCAGAAACTTTGTTTACTCTCATTAATATTTTCCGTTGTATATTTATGTTTAGTTTATTACTTTCATGTATATTTTACTGTCGTTCATTTCTTGTATTATTATTTGTGTTTACTAGGTTACTTTTAGTATCACTATGTTTGTAAATACTGATGGCACTACATAATAAAATGTGGGCTCAGTACTTACCTTTTTTTTTATTACTTGTTCCTTTTTATTACTGTTTTTATTATTTTCCTGCTGTGTTTTATAAGTAACTCTCTACTTTGTTTTTCTGCTACTATTTCGTGTAATTTTTCTTGTGTCATTGTCCTATTTATTATATGTTCTAATTCCATTTTTTCCTTTCCATAGATGGGGCATTCCAGGAGCAGGTGAGGTACTGTTTCCGCGGTGCCTGGATCACAGATGCACGAGGGGTCCTCCTTACACTTGAAACGATGTAAGTATTCGGAGAACCCACCGTGCCCCGTGAAAATCTGTTTAGCTCTCCATCCAAGTTTATGTTCTGTAACCGTCAACTGGTTAAGCTTTAGAGCGTGATAAAGAAATATACATACATACATACATACACTCGAAAAACATAATCTTCTTCATTTTTCTTCTTTCTTCTTCTTCTTCGTCATTGGATAAAAACAGCATTCTATTTCTCGATTTAGTATTGTTACGAAAATATACTAAAACGAAATGTGTTTAAGAAACACGAATAAAAACTAAGAAAAATATCTAGCCTATTTCTATTTCCCAATACCTAAATGAGAGGAACATCGAGAAACGATCTAGTGAATGTATTAACAATGTCGACATTGGAGAAAAAATACAATAATGAAATTTAGAGTTTTATAATCTATTGTAACAAGTTCAGCGTAGTGTGACATATGATCAGTAATGGTCGTCTTGGACAGACAGGATGTCGACGGTGAGTTATATCGTTCTTTGATAGTGTACATGATCTTTGCGTAGCTTAAATCATGTATGAATGTACCGACTTCAACCCTTAATCACCCTACTGATGGGATACGGGTCTCCCCTCAATTGAATGGGGTTTGGAGCACACTCCATCACACTGCTCAACTGTGGTTTAGCGGATAATAAGAGTATAGCGCGAGGCCATTTGGGGAAAGCCAGTGTTTTCAACACGCATAAAGGCTTCTGATTTGGTTTAGTCATCTAAAAATATTATATTATAACAGGCGGGACCGACGCCTTACCGCGTATGAATGTATATTATTTACATTTATAGAAACAAAGTAAGTATACTTGGTGATACAAATTTAGAAACTGCGCAAATAATATAAACTTGTATAAACATTTTATAACTATATTCTCTAAGGTCTAAGACACTGTTAAACAACGAGGATTTTTGAATTATTTATAGGCTAGGACCAGGACAATCTCGCAATGATAATGTCGATGAAATTTACAATAGAGTGATTTAGGTGATTCAGGGGGGCGTCAAATCGATTTAGCTAGATCTCAATATCCAGGACGATGCATTTTCCCATATTTATATAGAGGTAGAAAGGTTAGAACCTTTCCGCAATTGCTAGAGCAATTGCGGATTAAAAACGCTGCGTAGGACTCCCCCAACTATATAGACAATCGATCTGATCTGATTGCGGAAGCCGATGGATGGATGGCACAAAACCGATAATTTTGGAAGTCTTAAAGGGAATAGGCCTTCTTTTTATTTGGCTGAAATAATGATGATAATACGGCCGATGAAGCCAAACCAGAGCTGAGAGTCCTGCGGGCCTTCTAGTGTTTACACTCCAACCGATGAAGACACGCCGGAGACGAAGGACCTGACCGGCTCTCTGGAGACTCGGGTCCGTGGTGTCATTACTCACACAACAGCTCGCCACAAGCTGCCCTGTGGATAATTAAAGTATACTTAGATATAATAAATAATAAATATTCTTTGACATTATTACAAAGCGCCATATACTTCAAACTAAGCAAAGATTCTACTATGGGTACTAAAGAAGTGATATACGAGTATATACATAAATATATAGAAAACACCCAGACCATGTTCGTTGCACATAAATATTGAATGTCATGATCACAAATATTAAGTAATATGGCAATAAGTACTAAATATTCCAAGCTTCCCATCCCACATTCGACAGTATCAAGCAACCCTTCAAGTAACGCCACGTCAATCTGTGTTATTGACTGCATATTTAAGTAATGGATGTATGCCCAGCAGTCATCAGTCGCCTTCGGCGTGCCAGGAATTTCATATGCAAACTGCTTCGTGTAACAAATTACCCTATTTTTTAAGATTTGTTTTGAACGATAGGGATTTTTGTCTTATCTTAGCTTTAACGGCACGTGTGAACCGTATGCAGATTTTAAAAAGCACCCTCAAAAATGCTCGCCTTTTGCGTCAATAGCTAGACCAGTTTATAAGAATTTTATTTAGCTTTTATTAAATTTCACAACGGTGTTTGTAATCAAATCTTGCAAGTTAAATTTGATTCACTTCGCAGTGTCCGATTGTGCTGAAATTTTTCACACAGAATGGACGATTACGTTAATTCCATTATTAATATGGTAGCAGCTACAAAATGGCGATTTATCAATGTATTATATGTATTTACAAAAAAAATGTATTTAAGTATTATATCAGTTATCTAGTACCCATAGTACAAGCTTTGCTTAGTTTGGGACTAGATGGCCGTGTGTAATTTGTCAAGGAATATTTATTTATTTATTATTTAAATCGGTCCGACTTCTAGATCTGCATTATAATATAAAACTGAACAAACTATTGTGATGGAGAAATAGATTATTTTGTATTCTAATTGTTTAAGATGATAAACAAATTCTTCAAACTTAAACCGCTACGCTTTTGGACGGGGTTAATGAAATTAATTCAGGCGGATAATAGCCGTGATGGCGGCGGTGATAGAAATAAATATCCGAAAACAAGGAAAAAGGTTATCTAGAATCACATAATAACTGCTAAAAATGTCTTGCCAAGCTCAAGCTTCAATTTCTCATATATTTTTGTAAGATAGATTAGATAAATACTTACTATTTTATTTTAAACTTTATAGAATTTAGATTCGTTAATTCATCAAAGTTATATATTTATCAGAATCTTTATAGATAAACAAACTATTTATTACCGAATGAACTAGATTCGGTTTATTATCAATGGGTTGTCGACGACAACCTTTATTCAACCCACTGCTGGGATACGGGTCTCCCCTCAATCGAAGGGGTTTAGAGCATACTCCACTACGCTGCTCAACTGCGGGTTGAAAGAGGCTGTGTTTTCAAGCCGACTAAAGGCCATTGACTTGGCTTAAAGAGTATCATCTTATGACAACAGTCGGGACCGACACGGCTTAACGTGCCCTTCGAAGCATGGAGGAGCTCGAGTAAATAAACCCACCCATGGACAGGCTACGGTCGATGTTGTTAAACTTGCGTGTTCATGTAGACACGCGCAACAATGCCATCGAGCTCCTCCAATGGATACATTAATATAATTTAGGAAAATAATAACGGGAATTAACGCGATCATGCATAAGTACATACTTTTGGTATTGCCTGACGTTTTTGACCAGGTTGCACTGGTCGTGGTCACAGGCTGACTCAATTATAGAATGAATTAATAGTTTAATAACGTTAAAATTATTACAGTATTATAATAATAAGCTATATAAATTAATTTAAGTTCGTTCTTACCGTTATCATTACATGGCAGTCGTTAAATCGATTCAATGGTCTTTAGGCGGCTTGAAAATACTGAACATCGCCAACCCGCAGTTGAGCAGTGTGGTGGAGTACGCTCTAAACGCCGTCGAATGAGGGGAGGCCCATCTCCCAACAGTGGGATGAATCCCTTACTCATCCCACTGTTGGGAAATGGGCCTCCCTCATTCGAAGGCGTTTAGAGCGTACTCCACCACACTGCTCAACTGCGGGCTGGCGGTGTTCAGTTGAAACCGAAGTTGTTGACGACGAATATTTTTGTTATCACTCTGCTTCTATGTTTTTTCCTTTACAGAGGTGTATCATAATAATTACCACCTAAAGTAGGGCCAATTTAATAAGCCACATTTGACATTAGCTTCATAGTGAGGTGACATGCTTAAAATGCTTTGAACTGAATTGAATGCATTTATTGTAAAAAAATAGGTATTTATAGATAGAGAAAATTGTAGTACATAAATTTTAATTGCGTTTCCTTGAAAATCAAATAAAAAAATCATGTCAAATCCCTGTCTCATTATTTTCTATCGTAATATAAATTTAGGAAATAAAATAAAACACGTACATTATTTGACAAAAAAATATTTATTATGATGAACTATCAGTGTCATAACTATCACTGTCGTCGCTGCTGTCTGCACCCAAAGATATGATTAAATGATTTTCAATAATATTGTCTATCTTTATATCACGTTCAAAATCGTTTAATATAATTTTTTTCGTTTTCTCGACGACTTTTCTCCAGTCTTCTACAGTGACTGCTGCACACGCAGTTTCTAGCAGAGTCAGCATCTTTCCAGTGCTGAATCCGAAGTCAGAATTTCGAAATTTTGAGTTTCATGGCAACGGACAGACAGAACGATTGGACGATTTCATAAGCTCAATGAATTTCGCTGAATAGGTATATATATATTTAAGTATAATATCACTTATCTACTATCCATACATAGTACAAGCTTTGCTTAGTTTGGTACTTGATGGCCGTGTGTAATTTGTCCACTAATAATATTTTTTACTGTCCAATATAGAAAAGGTGTTGTTTATTATTTAAAAGATTCCAGTATACCATGTACCGTTAATATTTTATAGCCACGTTTTATTTAAGCTATTTAAATTAGATTTAATATTTAATCGACGTTTGCTCTAATTTCTATTATATACGGAATCATAAATTAACTGCTTAACTTGAAATCGGAAGAATTTAGGTACAAAATATTTCTATTTTCGTATAAACCGTCAAGGTTATTAACGGTTGTTAGTAATTTATGTTGGAGTAAAAGATTGTTAATTTCCTGCGAGTCGTCGTCGTATACCTTTATTCATCCCACTGCTGACATACGAGCTTCCCCTCAATCGAAGGGGCTTGGAACATACGCGCGGCTCAACTGCGGGTTGGCAGAGGCTAGTGTTTTCAAGCCTTTAGGTGGCTACTGCCTTGGTTTAAAGACTGTCATGTAACGAGTACAGCCGGGTTCGACGGCTTAACGTGCCCTCTGAAGCACGTAGGGCACGTGTCACCTTACCTGTGTAAAAAACCTTTTTATTAACCGTTTTAATTTTACCCCCGGGAACTTTTTACTGTAGTGGACTGCATTGGCCATTGCCTTTTTTGGTGCTCGGCGCTGCTAATCCTGGCTATACAGGAGACGCAGTGGAGTGGGGAATGTGTGACTTGTGATGGCCCAAAAAACCTGTTTTGTTTCTATTGCTTCTTTACAAACTCTGCTTAATCATTTTCTTATACTACAGACATCGGCTAGTTTTTAACATGTATACAATTATACATATTTAAAACATTGAAATTACCCGAAAAAGGTAGGTAGGGGTACAAATATCTAATACAATAATATTAAAGTGGGTCCATCACGGTAACACTGTGAGCCACTAATGTTTTGATACGCTCCAATTATAGTGTAACACATCTGCCTCAAAGGGCTGCTTCTATCTATCCGTATCATCGGAGTAGAGCATGACGTACAGACCCTCTCGTGGGTACCGGCAAACCGTTAAAATGACTAATGGAAGGGTTCTTTCAGGTGTCAGCAACATTTTCTGTTAAGTATATTTTTTTGGGTGTATACTGTAGGAATTTACGAGGAGCTTTTTATTTCTCCGCCAACCCCTTCTAATCTAGAATCTTTTTTCAGCGGTTGTTATATCAGCTAAGGATATTTGCATTTTTTGTCAAAGTTACTGCATCCAGGTATCATATCAATCAGCTTATGCTATGCAATCTTATTTCTATTAAAAACTTGAAAACACTGGCCTCCACCAACCCGCAATTAAGCAGCGTGGTGGAGTTCATTCTAAACCCCCTTCGATTGAGGGGAAACCGGTATCCCAGCAAACAGATGAATATGGGTAGATGTCAAAAACTTATGCGTGTAACAAATGTCTTTAGTAGATGCATATTTTTTAAGCATATACAAAAAAAAAGGCAAAAGGGTGCAAAAAAATTATAGAAACATTATATCGAGATAAGATTATTTCGAGAGAACATCTTTTACGTGTTAAATTTAATTCAGCGAAAAAAAAATACGGTGATATACAAATGAAACCAGACATAGCAAAACTATAATGGTTACTTTTTATTTAATCGTAGAAATGCCATTTTTCTCTTTCAAACCAATTTACACCGGTTGACGATTCCTTCCCTCGCAACCAAATGTACTTATTAAACTCTTTATATAAATATGAAAAAAAGTCGTGATTATCATTTAATTTCATAGTTAAGAAACGCTTATTGATTGCGAGAAGGAGGCGCGTGCGCCGGGCACCTGCTTCCGTTGATAGGGTTAAATCAATATTTGGACTAACGTATTCAAAAATGTCTTTTTGTTCTTTGATTATGGATCGGGAGAGTGAATCCATTAATGTGAATTTGAATAATTGAATCGATAATATTACTCTTTATTTGCTTTTATACTCTGCGAGTTGTAGTCTTTATGTCGCTCGTTATAGTTTAAATAAACCTCTGCAAAATTTGTTTAAACTGTGACTCAAGGATGTGTATGGATAGGTATGGGCGTTCTCTTAAGTATTTTGCAACCAAGTAGCGAAGTTTGAATTGTACTATGTTCCATCACGAAATACAGTTAGTGATTCCAGTTAACAATATTTTGCTTTGAACATGGGAACTGGCTACGTCACTGTGATATAGAAGTTGATAGTAGACGCTATTTGTTTATATAAAGAGTTAGGAGTACTATTTTTATTATATTATATTGGAAACGAAATATTCTTTCTTTAAAAGCTTCGATCAGTAATATTACTGATCGAAGTTTAAAAGGAATGAAGCCTTTTAAATCCTACTGGTTAGGTGACAGTTTCATTGACGCCTCTCTATCCATTGTAAAATGCAAACTCACTCTACCGCGCTAGAAGGCGCGGATGGACTTTTGGGAAACATCAGTCCACTTGCGAATCACTTCACGCGATATTTCTTTAACTTGTGATTTGTGTGTTTACAGCATATTCATCCTTGTTCTTCAGATCTTAAATATTGACCACGGATCGACATATCACATTTGGTATTTCCGACAAAATTAAATATCATTATCATTGTCTTCCTCATCTTATAATTCAACATAATGACTAGTTCACCATTTCGATAGATCATGTTTAGACTGTTTTCAATTTCAAAAAGGAAACATTTGTATTTGATCAAAGTCTCACGGATAACAATCAAAGATCAGAGTTTAAAAAAGTAGGGATTAATGGTACAGGAGCAAAAAATAATATAAAACGCACTTTTATCTTAGATTGATTGGTTCGGTCTGACCCTCAACTGATGCGAGCAGTTTTTATACACTTTCACAAAAAACTAAATGTATCAGTGTTTATTTGTGACAATTTGCTTTGTCGGTTTGTGCTGATTTACATTTGAAAGGGTTTTTTTGTGCAGCGATGCAACCTGTAACGACACGGTGAATGACACAGGTAGAACGAAAATATACGTTATGGGGTAACTCAACAGTTTTGATGCTTTAATGAAATAATATAGTTTTATAGTGATTTTAGGAGCTGCAATCTGGCTACGCGTGCTATAGTTAGTTAAGTTGAGCTACGACGAATACTTATAATTTACGAATAGAAAATAATTATAGTATGTATATACATCGAGCTGAGTTACCAACTTTTCGAGGTTAGTCAGCCCTGATTGTCGAGTGTGGTTTTTAGAAAAATATCTTCAATATTCTACCTAGAAAATTCTGTGGTGCTTGCTACCACAGTTAGTGGTGTGGTGTGGTTTTCTAGGTAGAATATTGAAGATATTTTTCTAAAAGCCGCACTTGTCAGTCAGGGCTGATATAAATAAGCAATCAGTGTATTTCAAGTTTATAAATAAAAATACGACTATTAATTTAAGCGAAACAAAACTGGCCAAGTGTGAGTCGGACTCGCGCACGAAGGGTTCCGTACCATTATCTATAAAAACGCCAAAAAAAATCATGTCTGTTGTATGGCAGCCGCCCTTAAATACTTGTTTTATTTTAATTTCATTATTTATTTTTAAAGTGAATATATGACTATGAATATTTCAAGCGTCTACCTGTTGCCGTTATCAATATCGAGCAAAAACGAGCAAAAAAAAAATCACGTTTGTTGTGTGGGAGCCCCCTTAAATATTTATTCTATTCTATTATTAGTATTTGTTGTTATAGCATCAATAGTGAAACTTCATATGTGAAAATTTCAATTGTCTAACCGTCACGGTTTATGAGATGCAGCCTGATGACGGACGGACGGACAGCGAAGTCTCAGTAATAGGGTCCCGTTTACCCTTTGGGTACGGAACCCTAAAAAATGCTGTTATATGGTGATAACACATCATCCGCTAATCTTCAACTTAGTAGTGCCAGCAAATATAACGGTAAATAATCTCTCACAATTATTAATACTGAATGACGACGATGACTATGTTTAATATATAATACTACTTTATTTATCAGTATACCGCGACGGGTTTGAGTAACAAGTAGTGACTTAAATTTCAAACAAGGAAAGTTTTGAAATATATGAATTTATGTCGTCCTCAAGCCTTGTTCATCCCACTTCTGGGATACTGGTCCCCACACTCGAAGGCGTCTTAAGCGGACTCTACCACGCTGTTTGTGTGTTTGTGTACTGCTTGTGTACCATTGCTGTGGGCTGGTGGAAGTATGTGTTATAACGCTGCGTCAAGGTCACTGATTTAGCTGAATTTGTTCTCCAAAGCGCTGAGGACTTCAAAATAACCAAACCCATCCTCGTCCTCATATCGATAGCTATACATATAAATAGTTCAAATAAACTCTAAAATGGTGGACGTACTCGACTAAAATATTTGAAACAGGACAAGTATCAAGGCGTGTCCGGCGATGTTCTCGCGAGTTCACCGCGTCCCGCGGGCGGGTGCATAGGTCCGGGATAAAGACATAATCATCGATCAAGCGCCGCTCGTCACCGGGAGAAGCGACCGCACACCGTACTCTGGAAATTATGGAAGGTCACGACCGGCCAGATTTACAAGGAACGTCTTAAAGTTCACGTCCTAAGTTATGTGTGAAAGTTTAAAGAGAGGTAGGGAGCGTAATTGTAAGCTACCCGACTAGGGGAATGTACCTCCACCTCACAGAATACCGCAGCCAAAAAACGGTTCCCTTGAGGGCTGTTGTGTTCCTGCGAGTGAGTGAGGTCACCAGAAAGGAAGGAGATGCTGCGATGGCAGCGGGGGTGGCGGCGCGCGAGCGATGTTTTATGTTGCGAGCGTTAATATGGCTACGGTAACCGCTTCACATCAGGCGGGCCGTATGCTTGTCTGCCACCCGACGTAGTATAAAGAAAAAATAAATAAATAGAGTAATTGAGTGGTTCAAAGATGTTCATGAGCCACTTACATCCCAGATCAGATTGTCGGTCTAAACGAAAACGCAAGTAAATCAACGTCGACCGTAGCCTATCCATGGATGGGTTTATATTACCTCGCACCTTGCATCGTCACGAAATCACCAGCTTACTCCCCAAGTCAAGCGTGCGTAAAGAAGTTTTACTTTAAAAAGCATGCTTTTGTATGTTTGTGTCTCTAAAACTACAAAATATAAATTAGAAAATGTAAACAAAATCTGTAAATTCGTTGAACAGCGACATTGGTTTGGTAGTTTTTGTGAAATGAATTAAATTAAATATTCATTAATTTCAGATTTGAGTATCCATATATATAACATTATTGTTAGTAAGTAAGAATTAATTATTTAACATGTCAAAAATTATTATCAAAATTATAATAAAATAGTAAATATTTTGCTATTTCACCAAAATCGGATTACCGCTCTGCGAGTAAATAGGGGGACCTATTTACTCTGCGAGTAAATAGGTCCCCCTATTTACTCGCAAAGCGGTAATCCGATTTTGGTGAAATATTGTGGATAGGTAAATAATATACATACAGTTCACTTGTTTACTGTGTAATGTAATCAGAGTAGTGGTTTTTGAGTTCGCTACGAACAACTAATACATAGGTATAATATTATCTCTGTTTTCGGCTACAGGCGAGTCTGATCAGGGACCGTCGAAGCTGAAGCCGATTACCACCGAATATTTTGGTTCGATAAATAAGTATTACATTTAAGGTATTGCCAAACATCTTCAGCTTAGTCGTTAGAGCCCCATCGTTTCTAACAGCTAAGCTAAACATAAGTAGCATAAATCTAAGTTGAAGTTTGATTGTCCCGAGTAAAAAGAAATGAATAACAAAAATAAAGGAAAAACGTCTTTATTTTTCTATGAACCTGAATAACAAATTGGGGCCCTACCGCCGAAGCTGAAGCCGATTATTCATATTGTTCTGATGTTCATAGAAAAAAAAGACTTTTCCTTTTTTTTTTTTTTTATTCATTTCTTTTTACTCGGGAACACTTATTTTATCTTTCCTTATACAATCTCAGATCTGATGGCAAAAAAGTATACAGCTCGCCTGATGTCAAACGATAACCGTTGCCTACAGAAGCTTACAAGTTCCAATATTAATAGTCTGCGCCCGCGCGTCATCCTACGTACGAGTAACTACTCCTTCCCTCTTTTCGCCTAACAAACTTATCCATAAGATATATTTAAAAATTAATTATCATTATTTCAGCCAAAGGACGTCCACTACTGAACGCCTCTCCCACATACTCCCACAATGATAGGTTTTGTGTCACAATATAACCTGGCATTGTAATAGGCTTGTGAACCATTTCTGTTTCGATTAGTTATTTAAAGACGTCACAATAATATTATAATAGGTATATACTATAGGTGACATAATTACTTGGATAACTTAAAAACTTCTCGAGATATGAAAACTTAAAGATCACAATTTTGGACTATCCCGAAAACGCTACATACAAAAGTCAATCATGTTGTGACGTCACACCACGCTATTTTATATGCATTAAATCAGAAATTTGTACGACAGCTATGTTAAATATTGCGTTTATGTAGCTAGTGCTGTAACAAAAGTTATATTATTTTTCATTGTTTCTACAATGGTAATATTTATTTTTTATAATTTCATACTTTTACAATGGCCTTTCCCACCAAACTTTAATCGACCATAAAATACGTCGGAAATAAGTTATAAAAATTTTAAGATCGCAGATCGTTCTAGTTTTATGTATTTTACGTTACTGTTATAGAGTTTTTATAATTTTAGAACATTGGTCGCATGCCTATTGTATGTATGCATTCTTGAAGAACGTTTGGTTTCCATCTTTACTTTTGTACTGTTTTATGCCTAAACTGTCATCATGTATTGAAAATTTCTCAAAAAATTGGTTCATCTTATAACAGCAACTGTTTCTTAAAGCCGTTTCCTAAATGGTTATTAATTTGTAATTAAACATGTGACACGGTATTATTATAGAAAAATCATTATTTTATCTGTTAATTAATGAACATAGTTTTCGTAGCCTTCAGATCAACAATAACTAAGGTTATAAAATTAATGGAGCGTGCACAGGAGATGTAATTGCAAAGGTGGAAATAAATCAATGTCCCGCGGGAAATAAAATACGAGCCTTTGGTGCATGAAGCTCACAATCGGCTTACTGGTATTACTCGCAGAAACTCAACCAGACTACCGTTTACGCAATGCCACTACAATAACCGGCAATCAGCAACAACTACGCAAACAAATAGAAGGAATTGCGTGGAGGTAATATCCGCGATTAAGTTAAGCGTTGATTACTCGCAAATGAAACTACTAGAGAATACTTATACATTTGTAATTATATGTTATGTTGGTAGTTGTAAAGTATTGCGTATTCAATAACATCAATACGTACTATAGTAATATATCTGTATGACTGAGCTGTGGGGCAATTCTCGTAATTAAAAATGTAACCAAAATTCAGCATCGACCAAGTCTCGATCTCACAAATGTCAAAATTGGTATTCTCGTATCACAATATGAAACTTCAATTTTTAATTTAAGTGGAATTATATCAAAATATGACCGAGAATTAAACAAACTAAGAATGTATTGTTACTAACAATAAGAATTGATAAATAATTAATGAATAAAATCAAGTAGTATAAAAAAATTGTCAATTCGCAATTCAATCTCGATTCGGTCAACTTTCATTCTGCGATCGCAAAACAATCACGAGAATTGGCCTTCATCTCGGGAACCACTGAATGGGTTTATTCAACACAGATCACGACTGTAGATCACAACAGGGACGTGGTCATCTACTAAACGATATGTTATTATGACCATAGCACATCCTCAAAAAGATAAAATATATTTGACGTCAATTATTGAGAGAGACAATAAAACCGAGCTAAAAGATATTCGTTGCATTATCACTATTCCTTGATAAGTCCGACTGTTCGTTGTAGGTTACCTTACGTCATCGAATATGTTAAACAAATAAAATTTGCTATAATCTATGTGTTGTAAAAATAAGTCGAATGAATAGAATCTACCGTAGTGCAAACTAGAATGTAAAAAGTGCAATCAAAAGCTATTTTTTAAATCTTAATCACATATAAGGGACCTTTGTAAATTATGTTAAAAGTAATAAAAAGGTGAGAAAATAAAGTGTTAGCAACCAGTGACCAATGAATTTTTTTCTGATAGTGCATTGCCGTTCAAATTGACAAGTGAAGTTATCTGATATATTATTATAACTTAATCTACCTAAAGAATGTTTAGAGCTACCACCCAGTCACACCCTGTCAGATTTGCAGGGCTTGATTTTTTATAACATTTTTTTTGTTCTTATAAATTGCACTATATCAGACACATATATAATTTGTGAACGAATGTAATGTGTCCACATTTGATAAAAAAAAAACAATTACTTTTAATCGATGACGTAGGGTAACTTATGCTGTAACACGGACTATACGAGTTCATGATTAGAATGCTATAATAATATTGTCGATAAACATATCTACTCCCATAAATGACTGTAATGAAATGAGCAAATAATATCTGTTTTATACAGCACTGCCGTATCGCATAATCTGTGTATGGTAGAAGTGAGAAACAAGTAATAAAACATAACTCACAAGTAAGAAGCGAGTGCGAAGTAGTGCCTATAGCCGCAGCGTAGCAGTAAATCTACTCGCCAGCGCCTACGCTGCGCATTTCAGAAGCTGCGGAACCTGCCTACTCGAGATATTACGTTTCTTTATCATCAATATGCGGGTTGGTATATTGTTCGCTCGAGATAGTGAAATATTATTAATTTTCTACCAGCTCGAGACAGATTTCATTATATAGACCTACTGACTTTTAGGGCTATGTTTATGAACTGATATGTATTTGCATTTAGGAGTTAGGTTATCTACTAGTAGATATAGTTTAGGGAATGGAAATCTATGTACCTATATATGACGAGTAAAAAAATTGTTCAGTAACGCTCTTGATGGATGAGTTGATTCGAAGCACTTCTAATATACTCATGCAATGGACCATGCACAGAAGTCTTAACTTGGTCGGTCTTTCGCAAGGGACATCCCCGGCTAGTCTTGTATCCTCGGCTCCATTTTGATCAACCATAGAGCTAGATACTAGGTTATTAAAAAATCTACCTCTGAGTTAAAGGTTACTTATTAATTATAATAAGGCCGGTTCCTTGTTTTCACCCCGTGATTTCGCTTGCTTATTAACACAGCAGGCATTTCGGCAAGATACGATTTCAAAAATTAACCCCTATGGCCTTATGGCTAACCTAGGGAACAAAAATTTGTATGAAAGTCCGTTTCTTAACATATACGGGAGAGAAACTACGGGGCGAAAAGCTATCGGAATTATAGTTATCTGTAAGAAATCGTACCATACACATGTCACGGAAAAAATATTTAACCACTGTTCTTACACAAAAAAAAACGAAAGTATTGAGTCTGACGATGGTAAAAGTTTTTTAAAAGTAAGTTTAATATAAGATTTAAGCAGTAATTACCGTACAAATGCTACTATTAGAAATCAAGAACACACCTGTTACACGCATGAGCCTGGATTTTTTGTTCACCATCCTTTCACGAATTTACATATCTCCCTACTCTTTGTTAAAGTTAACAAGGGTTATTATTTCGACCACAAAATGTGGATTTAACCGCTTTTGATTGACAAAGGCAGAACCGAATAATACTTATATGCCGAAATAATTGTGTAAAAAAGTTTTAAGAAACGTTCACATAGCATTTTCACCTCGTTAGCAATTGTTAACGATCTAATTTATTATGAGCCCACTCAAAACTTCAAAAAGGCTGTACATGAGCGGTAATTTGGAAAATTAGCACCGATCGATACCAACCTTTTACTGCGCGTGTATTTCCTTACATTCGCTCGTTATTCATTCGAGTGAATTGCCGATACAAAAACATCAAATTAATTGAGCTATGTCCCCTCATGAGGTATTATGGCTGTCATTACGTTGATCTAAAAGTATATAATTAACGACAGTGACCTATGAGAGATAGGCGAAGAAAATGATGGCTCTCCTATCAAATTCCTTAGTCATCCTTTATTAAGGCAATGAAATGGATTTATAGCGTCCAAAGCGATTTTATGTCAAAGTGCAGTTCATTGGCACCCGACAATGTCGGGGAGACAATGTAATTTTATGCTTAAATGAACCTCACCTGAAGTGGAACTCGCTCGGAAAATTTTGAATAGCAATTTTGATGTTTCTTTGCGACTCGCGGCTTTGTTTTTACTTCGAATGGCAGTTATGCTTTATATAACAACAGGAGCGTAACCGCTTTCCACTGTAGGTATAGGTATGATTGTTCAAATGAAAAAAAAAGAAACTCTTGGATATTTTTGGTAACAATTTATAGATCCTTAACTTTGAAAGATGTTACATTCATAATGTACGGTCAACATAGAAATAAGTAATACGGGACGCGGCTTAACAAGATTTCTTAAAACTGCACGAATAAATTGATAATAATTATTTTCATACAGTAGTTTACTTATTATTTTTCATTATTACAAAAACTTAAAATATATATACATTTTAATTGCGGGCCCATGTTCTTAATCTCTTTCGTTATGTGTGCGATAGCGCGATGACCAATATTTCGTTAATGAAAGTTAACTAATATTATTCGAATTTTCTTCATTATTATGATCATTTAATTACTCGAAGCATGATAACAAATTCATTAATCAGGGAGAGGGTTTTTGAACATATTTGAGTAGGTACAATAATTAAATAGCTAAACAATATACGAGCATACAATTAAAGTTAAATAAAATGTATCCGTTAAGTTTTTTTTATATAAATTACTGCACATATATTTGTACATATGTATATTATATTTTGTCATGCAATTTACTGCATTTTTTTAAAGAGATAATTAGTATTTGTTTGATATTGGGAATTATCAGATTACGTACCTTTACATACAATTACGTAAGTAAAAAAATCCAAATTTAATATAAAAATTCTTTGGTCGAATATTTAAAATTTTCAAGGTATATTTTTCTTTTATGGTAGTTAGTTTCAAATTTCATATTTTGTTCGTTCAAAAATCAGGGTACCTAAATCAAATTTTCCAAAATAAGGATTCCATTTTCGTTCTCTTCTTTTGCAGCTTCGTGTCTACTTAATTCTAAATTACAACTCCGGCGCCACTAGTGTATTTATTTTTCAGTTGCATGTAATATAATAAGGTAATATCAGAACTCAAGCAACGAACAGTGTATGAAGAGACTCGTACAAAACACACTAAAGTGTTTATGTTCTCTATAAAACCTTCTCGGGCTAAGAACTCATATTTTATGTGGAGCCGCTGAACCCAATTACACTTGAATGGTTCGTCATGATCAAAGTTTTTTTGGACTCCAATAAAACCTTACGAAGAGATTTATGCCCACACTAGGCGACTCTCCATATTCTAATTCATCTTATTAGTGCTGCAATATGTAAATAAATAACTTATTAAATGAGATGAACGTTGTTAAAATATGTTTTGATGAAGAAACTTTTTATCATATCCGCACGCGATAGCGATTTGTATGTTTTATTACATAATGTTTTGACAGTTAAAGCAACACAATTTAAATCGTTATTTATTGGAATAATAATTATTAATATATTAGAAATTATTTTAGGTTTTTTTTCTTGATTTTGGAAAATAAATATATAGACGTCAGTTTGAAATTACAACTTATGTGATTCAGAATCTCATTTTTTTATACTACGTCGGGTGGCAGACATGCATACGGCCCGCCTGATGTGAAGCGGTTAAAGTAGCCATATTAACGCTCGCACCATAAAATATCGCTCGCACGCCGCAGCATCTCCTTCCTTTCTGGTGACCTCAACAACCCTCAACCACCTTTACCCCAAACCTCGTTAACATGAAAAGCGAGTATGGTTTGGTGACACCTATCACATAATTGCAATAGATCACTTGCATTAAATGTGAATCAGTTATTGGTAGCTTCCACCTTACAATAGTGTCTTGAACACCAATATAATCAATGAAAGTATGTTCTTGTTGGCACCTACTATGTATTTTTATCAATACCGCTAATATGGAAAGAAAATCTCTCGGGGCTTGTTCTTTATTGTTCTTTTTTCTTGCGTATTCCTACTGGCGGTCACCAATAATAATGTTTTAAAGATATTTATTAGTAAAATAGTTTTGTACTTTTCAATATTATTTGTATCTCTTTTAATCACGGGTCAAGCCCGGTCATTTCATAGGCGTGCGCGGGGATATGGATCCAACGCGTAGAGGCCCCTTTAAGAAGTTATAATGTTATATGCCCGCCGTGACCTGCTCCAAGATATATCAATAAATAAATAAATATTTCCTACATAGAAAACACCTAGACCAAGGCAAACAGACATGTTCATGCACACATAGGTATGTTTGTTTTATGCAGGAATCGAACCCGCAATCTCGGAGTTAAACTGGTCATTGCTAAGCATTTGACCACCGAGCTCGTCAATGGAATGATTTACCCATTATTATTTATTATTTCTGCATTTTATTAATTATTATCTGTGAAATTGTTTTAGTTTATTACGGTTTTATTATTTATTTATTAGTTTGTCATGGAACTATCTGCTAAATGCAATTTGAATTACCTAGATATCCTTTATGCGTTATAAAGGTAATGTCTGAGGCGAGTCGCGAGAATTTAATCGGACTGTATGCTTGTCAATCAATAAACCCGAGCGAACCACTTTGTGGCTTGTGCTAGACTGTTGTGGATACGCTTAAATTTTTACTATCATCTTTATTAAGTTTAATCTTTTCTATTACAAATTTGTTGACATAGCGCCGATAGGAGCAAGTTGAAGTGAGAATAGGCCATCCTAATCTACCGAGTCAGCGAAGGGAGCTAGTGGAGGAAAGTCTAGTATAGCAAGTCCAAAAGATTGCTTTATAACAATAAGGTGGGTTTGGAGTGTAAGCGATTTATCGACATCTTTGAACCAAAGCCAACCTCACATGCATGCAAGCGTTGCAGGCTCAGGCGAAAAGAGAGGGCATAAGCTTATTTTAAAAGCTGCCCGGCTAGGGAAGTACCTCCACCTCGCAGAATACCGCAGCCAAATAATAATTCCTTTGAGGGTTGTTGTATTCCTGCGAGTGAGTGAGGTCACCAGAAAGAAAGGAAGAAGCATAGGCTGGCAACGGATCGGCGACGTCTTGGTGTTGCTAATTTCCATGAGCGGTGATGATTGCTCTCCATCAGGTGACTCACATGCTCGTTTACCACCCTCTTATATAAAAAAAATAAATAAATAAGGGCGCCTTCATTGCATTTACATGTTTTGTAACAAATTTTTTATATTTTTATTTGTATTCTTCGTGTTGTAAATTGCAATTAAAACATATTTCATCTATCTAATTTAAGAGATAGACTTAGTAACTTAATTACTTATATTTATATCATGTACATAATGTTAGTTATTAAAATCTAGTTCTTACTACAAAAAATTAGATCCCCTTGATGACTACCCTGATGATATATCTGATGACTACCCTGGTGGCTTTTATTTACTTTACTACGCTGGCTCAATGATCCGAAGTGAATCTTGGATTCCGCTACTAGAGATCGTAACAGTCCTATATCCTGCACGATGTATTTCCAAGTGACGGCTTCGAGCTCCTGAAGGTCTACTTCTACAGCATCTTTCAATAATGATCTCTTTTACAATTTTTATTTAATTTCTAGTTCGTCCCTTTATTTCCAACGAGACAATCCACATATCTATTAATGTCCGATAAATGTTACCACGGACCGTGATAAAAGTGACCAGGTTAATAATTTATTGGGCATACCGAGCAGAATCTTCGAAAAAATAAACATGAATGGTTGCCTTATTGGGGCTTGATTTAATATGGCCAATAAAACAGTAACTAACCTTATATAAATTTACTAAACAAATAAATAACATCTGTGGTCATCAAACTTTATCTCGGCGAAGTTTGGAGCGCATCAAAATTTAACGTCGTTTCACTATAAACATTAATCTGGTTGATAGCTTACTTATAGTGCCTATCTACTTTGTTGTACTCAATTAAGAATTTGTTTTAAAAAATAATTTATCAATAGTAAATGCAGGTTTTATTAAAATGTTTTAAATATATTATGGTATCCAGTAATATTTGCGTAAGTACCTACATAAATGTAGCTTACTTTTGTTGCTAAAGCAGTCTTATGAAATATTATGTTTACATATATTTCGAAGTCATCCTCCTAGCTACCAAATTAGTTTTTCCGGCGTTTAGATATTCCACGCGGTAATGCAGTTTTAATTAGTAATAGAATTGATTGATTTAGCAATAGATTTAATTTAGCATTAAAAAAATAAGGTCGCCTTTGTATACCGTCTGTTTGTACAGAAATTTTATGTATTTATAAGCAAAATAAATACACAACGCAATAAACAGTTATTAAAGTTTTCACCTCTTTATTTAGTTTAGGGACTTTGGTATAAAAGACATGTCAGTCCCATCATACTTTATCGCCTCTTTAACAATTTAGTTTTCATACACACATTTACATTATACGAATACATACAAATACACATATACATATCTACGTATGCACATGGGACATACATGCATACATATATCTACACACATACATACATAAAGAATAGATTATTTGATAGAAGATCAAAAATTATTACAAACGACTTGTTAAATAAAGTTTTTTTTTTAAATCTGTTCAAGTCCCATCTATCGATTAATTAAATATATGGACTACATATAAGTTACATGCGCCATATAAATAAGGCAAGGGTCTATTGTCTAATACTTATTTTTTTTCTGTGTATCTTCATCATACTCTATTTCATTTGAGAATTTTTATTATTAGAGAAAATTAGTAAGCGTAATAGCTATTATCACTTACCTATAGTTGTAATGAAATAAAGACACAGAAAAAGTACTGTAAAGTATATTTCTTTTGTTACAGATCGAAAAGCAGCATTGAGATCGTTTAGCATTTAGCTGAGATCCTCCAGCGATTCAGCCATTATGACCACGTCATCGGCAAATTGCAAGTGTGAGGTGTACTCGCCGTTCACATTGATGTCCCGTGTCTTCCAGTCCAGCGTCTTACATACGTCTTCTAGTGTAGTGGTAAATAGTTTCGGGGAGATGACATCCGCTTGACGTACCCCCTACTGCAGTTTAACAAGATTAGACTGCTGAATCTGGACAAGGACGGTCATTGTCGCATGGAGGTGCTAAGATCTGGTCTACTTGACATCGTTGTAAGGATTCCAGAGCAGACCAAGGTTCAATGGAGTCGAAGGCTTTCTAATCCATAAATAATAAAGTAATCCATAAAAGACACACAGAACGGCAGATTGTACTCTGTAGTTTTCAGTACAATCTGCTGTAGTGTATGAATTTGTTCCACAGTACTGTAGCCTTTACGGTACGGTTATAAATCTTGGGATTATTTTTGACTCAACACTATCTTGGAGGTCACAGGTGGCCGAAGTTAGCAGGAGGATCTTTGCTGCATCTGCGTCACTGAGACGCCTTAGAACTTTACTTAACTTACTTACTAACTACTTCCTTAAAAAATTCCGGCTTCGAAGATACGACACGGCCATCCTCTAGTTTGAGCTTATAGAAAACCATAAACAAAGAAAAAACGCTAATATATATGTTTATAAGTCTTATACTGGTGGCGGCGTGTGTTTGTAATGCATCGATTTCGGGTGTAGGAGACGATGTACTAATCTTAATAATATCTCATTCCTTTTTAAATATTTAAAATTCAGCTCCCTCTGAGTAGTAGCGGATAGTAAACCGATATTGTAAAGAAAGCTATGTACAATCTTAGGTTCTTATGTATTATATAGGCTTCGTTATTACATCGGTCGTATTCCAGAGATTTATGTAATAAAGCCATACTAAAGAGCGATGGAAAGGTAATGTCTAATCACAAGTGGTCATTAAATTGAAGTAATAATTCTCCAACATAGTAGCGACCATACATAAAGATCCATAATTCTTTGTTAAGTTCCTTTGTAACTGGTCAGCGAGATTGATGGATCTTCTCCTTAGGTGGTCCTGTTATTAACCGCTGATAATCTCCAACTTGAAAATAATCAGTGACTTTTGTTGAATTCAATTAACTAGTTATTAGCTACCTACTTAGACTTTACAATGATTTCAATGGAATATCGAGTGATATATTATTATGGATTAAGTTTTTTTTTATTGTTGTTTATTAATTGAAGTCATAAATAAAAAAATAACTTAACAATTACTTACATAGCTAAAAATTTAATTCTGGAACGGAAACTCAACCCAGTTTGAAGACATAAAATATCTTTAGAAAAACATCTTAGTAAACACCACTAATTAAAAACCGGTCAAGTGCGTGTCAGGACACGCGTAGTATTAGGGTTCTATAGTTGCACGTATATTTCGTCCAAATCGATCGATTTGTGAACTTTGAAAAATAAAAAAATCTAGATTTTATTTTACCGTTTTGTCGGCGACATTAATATATATCATCATTTCAGCCTATTGTTATCCACTTCTGAATAAATTCCTCCCCAATTGATTGCCAGCATGACCGGTCCAATGCCACCTACATCCAACGACTTCTCTCAATTAACTTCCTGGTGACCTCACGACCTCACTCACTCGCAGGAACACAACTACCCTCAGGGGAATTGTTATTTGGCTGAGGTATTCTATGACCTGGATATACTTCTCCAGTCGGACAGCTAATACTATATACCCTACCTCTCTTTCGCCACAGCCTCATCGGGCTATTGCTTGGGTGTTGGGTGGTAACTTGTAGTTGTAGTAATAATAGATGCGGCTATTTGCCCGGTTTCACAAGTCGTGATGCCGACTCCAATAAATAAGATCGTAACCTTCCGTGACAAGCGGTCGACTCACCGCTTTAGATTTATCTTAACGTTGACTTCAGCTATTTTCACGTTATTATAGAGCTATTTTTCTTCCCATGGTATATTGACCAGAATTTAACCCGACGACGCCATGAAGATTTTGAAGGCAGTGGTCTGGATTTCCCTCAATAACTAAAATTAATGAATGGACTTACAGAGTCAACTATACCTCCTATTATTCCATCGTCTAAATACCACTCTTATAATCTGGTAATAAGCATATTATTACTAATTTATGGTGTAACTAACAATAAATGTTTTAAGATAGTCAGAATAAAAACATCCTGTGTTGTCTTTGATCATTTACAATTATATTTATCATACATAAATATATTTGTTATTCAAAGTGCCAATCTACTAAATTATTTTACAATTTGTGTTACAGTTTAACTTCTTGGTAAAACATGCTAACAAGAACTTCACATTTTAAAGGGTGATGATTAAATTTTGATGTTTTTTTTTTATATTATGTACTTTAAACTCCAGATGTTGCTTTTATAAAAGTACGATAATTTGTCACTCTCGTGTAGACTCCTGGAATACCAGGCCGTGCACACCCGGTCCCAAATGAAACGATCCCTACTTGAATGCCGTCCTCGACCGCTGGACCTCCAGAATCACCCTACAAATAAAAAAACATAAGTCCTCTCTTACTCTACTTTTAAAGCAAATTCTAGATTAGATCAAACGTATGTTTAAACATCATAATTAAGTATGTCACTCATATAAAGTAGCAAATAATAAGGTTAATTTCTCACTTGTGTCCCGCAGATTTCAGATGGTATTATAGCATCAGACCAGTTTATCATATTTATTTTTTCTGATTTCGAATTAAACAGACACGTGAAAGTTGCTATAACATATGTACTAAAAAAATATACTATACATATGTACTAAATATCTATCTCCTCCATAAAGATTACTTAACAAACCTGACAAGAATCCTTGCCACCTTCTTCCTCCCCAGCACAGATCATGTTCTCCGTGATTGTTCCCGAATAGGTTTCGTTGCAGTCTGGTCGTGATACAACTGGAACTGTTACACCCATCAGAATGGTAGATCCTGAACCGCCTTCCTGTAATATATATCATCCTTTGATATTCAAAAGCAGGGATGATTTCATGGGTTCAGCACGCAAAAATAAATGCGAAGCATCATGATCAAGACCGGCTTGAAACACTTGTTCACCACTACCACCACTTGTTACCCACCACTGTTGAAGAACTGTCTGGATAATATTAATTTGGTTTTCGTAATGACCATGTAAATCAGTGCCGGGTCTGCTGCAGATATTACACTGTTATTTTGCTGAGTAAGGACCAATTTGTGATCACACAGCACCGTTTCATTTTCAGCTAAATTTATTGAGCTTATAAAATCGTCCGGTCGTTCTGTCTGTCCGACCTGAAACTCAAAATTTCGAAATTCTGACTTCGGATTCGTGTAGAGCATCAAAAAGTAGTAAAGTGACCTTGGTTTTCCGATATCAATTCAGGAAAGTGGCCAAAATAAATAAATAAATTTCGCTATGGTGGCGCGTGCTGCGCGTCTAATGTTGCATCTTTAATTTTTGTGTCTTCGTTGTTTTAACTACTCGTGTTGTGTAATGTGCAAATAATTGCTTTTCTTCTTCTTTTTCTATGTCGAGATTTGAGACAATACAAACGTCATAAAGGACAACGGACAATTCAGACTTAGAGTAATATTGGGTACAAACCCAGATAATGTACTGTATTGGAGGCAGATGTCGGCAATGCATTTATTGCCTCAGTATTTACCTTACTTTTTTATTTCAACTTCACATGCATAGTGCAAAAGTACAACACAATATTATACTCGTATATATAGTATGTGATGACGTAATTTTGGCCTCTCATCAGGAATCATTCCTGGGATCACAGAGTAATCTCGGGCCTTGTTTTTACACTGGTACTATTATATAACTGAGTATAAATACTCACAAGGTCTTGAAAAAGCCGGCCGGGGCCTCTGCTCACAAATACCTAGGTATGTTATTAACTTCTAACCTAAATTGAAATCTATGCTTAGTATTGCTTAGCCAGGGGCCCTATCGCCTAACGCTGAAGCCGATTACCATCGAATATTTTGATTCGTAAAGTAGGTCTTACATTTTAGTTATTGACAAACATCTTCAGCTTACTTGGTAGAGCTTCAGGATTACTATCAGCTAAGGTAAACACAAGTACCATAAATCTAAATTGAATTTTGATTCCGCTACCAAATAATACGATGGGAATCGGCTTCTGCTTAGCCGGTAGAGCCCCTGGTCTGCCCCCTTACCACCAACTCTTGTTGCGATTCAATAACTGAATAGAATGCTTATTCATACCAATGAATAAGCGACTCTATTTCAAATTGAATAGAGTCGCTTATTCATTGGTATGAATAAGCATTCTATTAATTATTGAATCGCAATAAGAGTTGATACTAAGGGGCCTGGTTATAAGAAATGTTTCTTACCGAAGTAGCGCCCCAACCCGTCACAACGATGTCAGTGCCAGCAGGGACATCAGAATTGGCTTCTGGTAGCGTCACAGCTCTAGTGGTGTTATCATTTATGATAATTGCATCTTTGAATCTTACTATAGCGATGTCGTTATTAAATGTTAGAGGGTTGTACTGCGGGTGCATCGTGTACGATGAGCTGTTGACCATCTGACCACCGCTGTTTGAGTTAGTACTACCAACTCTGGCATATATTCGAACAATCCTGTAATATGTTACTCGTATGTGTTTGATTCTACATTTTCTTAAGTGATAGTACTAGAAAGTAATGATCCTTATTTTTTTTTTTTTATACAACTAAAGTGGCAAACAAGCATACCGCCTAAGCCCGCCTGATGGAAAGCAGTTACCGTAGCCTATGAACGCCTGTAACACCAGGGGCATCACACGCGCGTTGCCGACCCTGTAAAAATCTCTTCACGCCCTTTTTGAAGAACCCCATGCTGTAGACTCCTGAGAAAACCTCGACAGGCCATTCATTCCACAGTTTGACAGTACGCGGGAGAAAACTTCTCTGGAACCGCACAGTAAAAATATTTTACCTTATTTTTCAAAAGTCATCACATTGATTGTTAAATATTGTATATAATAGATTGACTATTTAAATAGTTGACTGATTTCCGCCAACTTGCCAGAATATTATAAATATTTTAATAATTGAAAAATTCACCTTCCCACCCATCATCCCACCTAGGTGAATATTTCAATTATTAAAATATTCTAATATCATCATCATCAGCATCAGGTCATTTTAGTCTCCACTACAGGAGCACGACCCTCTCTCATCCGTCCAGACAGAAGGAGGATTTGGCCTACACTCCCCATGCTGGCCAGACGGGTTGGGGAGGCCTGATCGATGTTTTATAATGTCCCTTAGTCGCCTTGTACGACATCCACGGGAAGAGACGGAGTGATTCTATTCTAGTCTGCCGGAAACCACACGACTTATTGTATATACTTATTCCAATGTGTATATATATAATATGTAATGATGTTGTAATCTAAAATATTTATGTAATAGTCAATGAATTAATATATGTTATATTATAAGAACGTATCTAATATTCTTACTCGTTCACACAATGTGCAGCCGTCAGAATATGCCTTGTATTTAAAATAGATCCTCCACACTCGTAAAGATCGCCGAATCCATCTTGCAATAATAGGTACGCCTGGTAGGGGTAATCCTATATCGATACTTCTTCACCGCCTACTATTCGACCACCTTCTTGATATCTGCGCCGGCCTAATACCTCTGAAAAGACAAAATATTTTCGAATATAAAGCAATGACTATGAGTAGAAGATACAAAACAAGAACGACATGTTGCACGGGGTTTGAAGCCCTCGGAACTCCGTCCGAGCATTTACGGAGCGCCCGACCCACTAACTGACTGGGTATATTTTATTATATGGCATATTATATATATATCGCAGAATTTTTATACAACTATAATAAATACCATACTACGCACTATGTGTTGAGATAAAAGAAAGCGTGTATGCATATATCGTAGTTTATTGGAGAAAAAATACACGAATTTTTTTTTATTTCTAAATAACTACTGACATATACGAAGTGCATGAAATGCATGTGACGTGTGTAGTTTTAAGAGTTCTACGAAACAGGGTTCAAATTAAATGTCATTAGTGAGTTAAAAGCAATGAGACCATATGAGATGAGATAAATGAGCAAGATTTTATTTTAACTTTCTGGATTGATAATTAATTTTGAATTCTCTTAAAATTTGGGAAATTTTCAGAAATGATTTTCACTATTACTTTTGTAATATTAAACTGTAAAAGTAATTCATAAAAATGGACAACGTCCGATTTTAAGGTCCTTTAATATATTGTGTAATGAATATTACACGGGGTTCATCAACATCTTTGAACCAAAGCCAACCCCACCTGCGTGTGGTGCACCCTGCTGACTGACAAATAAGGATCTGGCAAAAAGAGAGCATAAGAGAGCGTAAGGCATAGCGTATTTTTTAAGCTGTCACTGGAGAGTATCTCCAACTCACAGTATACCGCAGCAAAATAACAATTCCCTTGAGGGTTGTTGTGTTCTTACAAGTGAGTGAAGTTACCACAAAGAATAGAAGGAGTATAAGCTGGCAACGGATCAGCGACTCGTTGGTCGATGATTGCTTTCCATCAGGTGACCATGTGAGCACGTTTACCCGCATCACATTTAAAAAAATGACACTAAAAATCCTTGAAAATTATTTATATAAGGCCATGCTTAGTGTTAATTATATTATTTTACAGAATCATTTAAATATAAATAAAATACCATTGATTACTCCACAAAAGCATAGTATAAGTATATACAATGATAGATTGCACATCTTGTATCAATACTTGTCGATATGTATATAATTTTCCCTCTAAAAGTGTTTAAATACCGTCGACAGATGCAAATACGAGTTACAATGTCTCAATAATTACTCATAATTACAACTGATAGATAAGAGTTGATAATACCCACGCTATTATTCCTATATTCAATGGCACGTACCTTCATAGATGTACACACAAGCTCAATAATTATATACATTTCTATATAATTACTTAATTAGCAAGATATCGTCTTGGTCAAATCTTATTCATCCCTATGGGACACGGGTCTCCCCTCAATCGATGTGTGTTTAGAGCATACTCCACCACGCTGCTGGTTGGCAGAACCCTGTGTTTCCATGCCGCCCAAAAACCACTAACTTGGCTTATGACTGTTATCTAATGACAACAGCCGGGACCAACGGCTTGACGTGCCTTCCGAAGCACGAAGGACCTCGTGATAGATAAATCAATGGACAGCTACGGTCGACGTTGCTTAACTTGCGTATTCAATTAGACTGACACGCGTAAAGACGCCATCGAGCTTGTCAATATCACAAGCAGATCAATATATTTTTTGTATAATTTACTGGTTAATGCCTGCGATTGTGTTCACGTGTATCTCTGGATTCGACAAGAATAAGAAAAGAATTTTAAGGGAGAAGAAGAAGAAAAACGTTTATTTGTACATTACACAGTAAGTCACACAGATACAATTATTATATAAGGAAATTGAAAGCACTGTGCAATGTCGCAAAATGGTCCCACCTATGTATAAAAACCGACCGATAGGTTATTTTTTTTATATGAGATGGGGGGGGGGGGGGGGAGCAAACGACCATTATTGGTCTCCTGATGAAAGTAATCACCACCGCCCATGGAGATCATCAACACAAAGAGGTCGCCAATCCGTCGGCAGCCTTCGCCTTCCTTTCTTTCTTTCGGACCTCACTCACCAGCAGAAACATAATAACCCTTAATGGAACTGTTATTGGGCTGCGGTATTCTGTGAGGTGGTACTTCCCCAGTCGGGTAGTTAAATAAATATGGTACGTCCAAGTTCTTTCTTTTCGCCAGAACCTCGTATGTCAGTCAGCAGTGTGCAAGTTGGTTCAAAGATGTTGATGAAACGCTTACACCCCAAAAATTTTATTAAGTGGAGCAGTACAATGATTTTATTAATATCAAAATGGAGAATTATTATTCAAATAAAGTTATGGAAATTAAGGCAACATTGACAACAAAGAAGTCATTAGAATGAAGGCGCACGCACTGTTTCTGCTCTTGACCTCTACCTATCACTCAACATATCGAGACCCGCATTTTTTTGTTCAAATGCGAACGCAATTTTTCTATAAATAAAACTTTGAATACATTCTTTGACATTAGTTTACACGCTGTCAAAGATGCAACATTTTTTTATATAATGCACGAAGAAAGGTCGGTAGGGTGCACCTACAGGTGCATCTACGGGTGCATCTACGGGTGCATATACAGGTGAGGTTGAATTTGGCTCTAAAAATCGTGGTGAGTTTCTTACATCATCATCAGGTCATTTTAGTCTCCACTACAGGAGCACGACCCTCTTTCGTCCGTCCTAGACAGAAGGAGGATTTGGCCTACACTCCCCACGCTGGCCAAACGGGTTGTGGAGGCCTGGTCGATGTTTGATAATGTATTTCTCTTAGTCGCCTTGTACGACATCCACGGGAAGAGAAGGATTTATTCTATTCTAGTCTGCCGGAAACCACACGGCATGAGTTTCTTACACCCCGGTATAATTATTCTGTCATCCCATTTTATAAATTCCATGCTTAATAATTTTGCTATAAAGTAGCCTATATACTCGTATATCAAAGATTCTTACTATTTGCTTGTCACCTGAATTTGAACTAGTAACTTCTCTATCGATTTCCGTAAACATCAGAGCTAGTTAAACTATTAGAAAATAAAATACAACTTGCCTGCCATCTACCTAACTTCTTCACTTTTCTACCTTTTAAAGTTTAAGTTCCCAGACAATTTATAGAAGTATTTTCCTCAATACTTAATTTATAACACCATAGTCACCATAGTTAAAATTTTCATATTGAAATAACGTGTAGAATCACCCATTCAGTCAGTTATTTTTTTCTTTATGCTGTATCCAGCATAATTTTCTTCTGAAACCATCAAAATGCATTATTTTGTACTCTTGTTTTGCTGGGAAGAATCTAAATAGCAATTCTTGAAGTACAGCACAAAGAAGAACACACGTTACAATTTTTCAAGTGTAGCATGGTTCGCAGGTTTTAAAATTTAATCGGTTAATACGAAATATATAAATGAAATAAAGTACTCTAAAAATCTTCTTCAAATTATACCTCCTAACAGAAATGTTCCAAGCATTGACTATTTCAATAAAAAAATCCTGTGTATTCCCAGCTCATAGTCGGCGACAATCCTTATTCAAAACCACTGCTGGGATACGGGTCTCTCTTCAATCGAAGAGATTTAGAGCATACTCCACAACGCTGCCCAACTGCGGGTTGGCGGAGGCCAGTGTTTTCAAGCCGCCGCTAAAAGCCACTGCCTTGGCTTAACGACATCTAATGACAACAGCTGGGACCGATGGCTTAACGCCCTCTGAAGTATGGAGAAACTCAAGATATAAACCCATCAATGGATAGGCTACGGTCAACATTGTTTAACTTGCGTGTTCGATTAGACTGACATCCGTAATGACGCTATTGAACTGCTCATATTTATACATAGAAGCATTTATCTTGAAACTCAGCTTCGTGGTGATAAAACTTATGTTCACATAATAATATGGTACCGTGCGCATTCTATAAATTAATTATAATAAAAACAAAATACTAAAGAACAACTTTAATAAACATAAATATTGATTAATAAATGTGTCAGTGTCGTTTGCTATATTCTTATGAATCTAATGCAATTATCATTGTGGAACATCTATAATTATGTAGTTTCGTATTTAAAGGCCAGTAACTCGTCGTATCCAGCTCCGAAGGTTCGGCACGTTTGTGTACACTCCGGGAACTCCTGGACGAGCACAACCGACTCCCCACGATACAATTCCAACCTGATGAGATTGCTGAACTGCTGGCCCGCCTGAGTCTCCCTGAAATTAGTATTTAATTTAATATTTACTTACACGCCACATCCTTACCGCGCAAAAACCGCAAGCTTTAAAAAACCAGTGCATCCTCCTCGCCTAGATCTACTGTGCAGAAACTTGGACGCTAACCACCGTTGGCCAGGTCCATAAATTGAAAATCGCGCAGCGAGCTATGGAGAGAGCTATGCTCGGAATTTCTCTACGGGACCGAACCCGGCACGAAGAAATTCGATGGAGAACCAAAGTTGTCGACATAACTCTCAGTAGGCTGAGTAGCAGTGGGGCGACCGCTTCTGCCGAGCAAGTATTGGCAGATGGGGGAGAAAAGTCCTAGAGTGGAGACCTCGTATGGGGTGATGAAGCATCACTATACCAAAGGTATCACTGACGCGTTGCCGACCCTGTAAAAACCTCTTCACTCCTTAATTGATGAACCCCATGCTATGGTCTCTCGGGTAAACCTCGGCAGGTAATTCATTCCATAACCTGTGAGTTTGTGGAAGAAAACCTCTCTTTGTGAGGAGGAATTTCCTGTCATGGCAAGCGTTACGTCTGTATATGTCGTCTGTAGCTAGAGACTAACCGACTGAGCTGAAGTTGTTTGTCATTAACTTAAAATTATGCCACTTTTCGTAACCAAAATATTTGATCTGAATGGGCTTCGGCGGTAGTGATATAGGGATGGATTGGAAAAGCACAACTTGCTATGGTCATACTGGAAATCGTTTGTGAGGCTTTTATTCATCATTGACAAAAACAATAGGTGAAAATAATGTTAATGTGTATAATACAAACCTGACAGGAGTCTTTGCCTCCTTCTTCCTCGCCGGCGCAGAACATACGGGGTGTAATACTGCCGGAGTAGGACTGGTTACAATAATCATACGTGGTTACCGGGACCCTAACTGCCATCAAAGTACTACTACTGTCACCACCTTCCTGCAATACAATGTCTTTTATTAAATAGCCAATAATAACAATTGGACATGTAGGTGACTTTCCAGTAAAGACTAACTGCATTTATAATATTACTAGGATAGAAAGTAGGATCGCAGACTTACAGTGTCGGCGACGTGGGAATGATGCATCTGGTGTTACAAGAGTCCATATGCTAAGATAACTGCGTATCATTCATTAAGGCGGTAAGGAACGGAGTGGAGTCGTGTTTTCATACACTGTCTTGGTGTTAGTCATTGTGTTAGTGGGATTTTCCTGACCCTGGGATGTCTGTAAGGTGCAAGCCTAGTGCTGCTTCAGTCTTCCAGCCGACGCGCCCGTTTTAATCGCGCATATTAATTACTATTATAATATCCAATATACACATACTTAAAATTCTTTTGAAGACTTTCTTTTAAACCATGTGATATATAATATGTGCGCCAAATAGATGAAAACGCACCTCTACCACAGTGTAAGTAATAATACTACTTACAGTATGGCCACTGCCGCTCTTTCGTATCGACCTCACCTCCCTTCTGAGCCCAATCTAGAACAGTTTGCATGACGCCGCACGCACACACACTCATTCACGCCCTACACAGACGCCATTGTTCATGTAGTTGTAAACGACGCGAAATTTGCATGGAGTGTCCGGGGTATGCCTCTACTCTATTCCGCCTCAATCCCTGTAATGTAATTCTTACCGACGTAGCACCCCATCCAGAAACAGTAAGGTCTGAACCAGCCGGGATAGATGTATTAGCTTCTGGTAACTGAATAGCTCTGGTAGTCACACCGTCTATAGTAATCTGTCGCGAAAGCCTCACTATAGCAATGTCATAGTCATAAGTGCGAGGGTTATACTGAGGGTGTACGGTAATTAATGAACTTGAGTACATTTGACCACCGCTGTCTGAATTTGTACTACCGGCCCTTATGTACAGTCTGGTAGCTCTGTAATAGAAATCATAATGTTAAAATACATATTAAAAACTCTTTGCATTTTATATTTCACTGATGTGACGTCGTAGTGTGGCGCCATCTACCTGTTATGTATTACACTACTAAACAAGGCATAGCAGTCCATCGTTGCGGATGATTTTTTTTGATAACACCAAACTAATTATATAATTTTTATTTATATGGTTAATTTCAGCCAACTTGCCAGAATATTATAAATATTTTAAAAATTGAAAAATTCAACTCAGATGAATTCAGGTGCATTTTTCCACTATCACTACATAGTATAAAACAAAGTCGCTTTCTCTGTCCCTATGTCCCTTTGTATGCTTAAATCTTTGAAACTACGCAACGGATTATGATGCGGTTTTTTTTAATAGATAGAGTGATTCAACTGGAAAGTTTATATGTATAATATATGCATAACATAGTAGAAAAACACTGATAATTTAGAGGTTTCTAATGTGATGTCGTAAATAAACACATTTTTTTGCTCTTTCATTGCAAACGCTGGCTGAACCCAACGAGATAGATCAAAATAATGTACAGTATTGTTCACCTTAAAATGGTCTACAAAAAAGTTCGCGATGGTATATGTCTATCTCTTAGTGGTAATACACAATAACCGTTATTTTATCCTTTGCTTTTTACAAGAAATAATGCCTTATTTACGAATCGATTTTAAGCAATACAGAATTATTCCTTATCTAATTAAGTACCTTAAATACATTGCGCATTTAATATAGATCAATATGGCCCTTCACAGCATGTAATTTAAATGAATAGTTTAGAAGATATTACACATTTAAAATGCAGGGACATAACGGCTGTGGCGGTACCGGCCGCGGAGCCGGCGGCGTGTGCCTATAACTGGGGAAGGACTGGATAGGACAAAGCGCAAAGACCTTCTGTAGTACATTTAGTATCAGCATTGCACCCGTGCGAAGCCGGGGCGGGTCGCTAGTTTAAATAATAAATAAATAAATAATAAATATTTCTGGACAATTTACACAGCGCCTTCTAGGCCCAAATTAAGCACAAAGCTTGTGTTATGGTTACTAGACAACTGATAAATGTACTTCAATACATTTTTTTTGTAAATACATACGTATAATACATAGAAAATACACAGTCCAAGACAAGCAGACATGTTCATGTACACAAATGTTTGTCTTGTGTGGGAATCGAACCCGCGACCTCGGAGTCAAAGTGGACAATGCGAATGAGAATCTGCCATGCAATGTTTTCATTGCATAGCAGATTCTCATTTTAGGAGTACGTGGGATCTCTTTGTGGGATATTATGAGAATAGAGAAAACGCCTTATGAATGAAAATCGATCTAGTTCTGAATTAATATAGTACGAAAAATTTCAATATATTGTAAGTGCCTCCGCACACGGCTCGTCGCTTCATCGTACTCTTAGTGTCTAAACACACTATACCGAAGATACGCGACCGAAGATCGGCGTAATTACGCCTGCAATAGTTTTTCAATGACTATCAACACATTTGACCAAAATTACGTTGCGTTTTTTTACATACCAATCTTAATCACGCGGAATTTCGGCCGCGGAATTTTCGCTTAGTGTGGTTTGACACTTACACCGAACGTATGCTGCATGTTTACTGTAGTATGCCGAGCATAAAAAACTTCCAGCAAATTCACACACTAGTACCGTACGCAGCGTTTACGCGCTATGTGCTGAGGGCCTAAGCAACTATAATTCAATTACTATGTATATTCTTTTAAGTGTATACTTGTATTAACTTGTTGTTGTTTATATTAACACAGACAATATTTTTCAAAGATCTTTTTTTTTTCTTTTTGCAATTTACTTCATATACTCACATTTTTTTTTACTGTGAGCCAGTTTTAAAACAGTACTAGTATGCTTAGAGCTTCACTTACATAACCCAAGTCTAAAGCTTTGAGTGGTTCATTGAATCCGCTCAGTTGGGTCAATAGATTTGTATTCCCTACGTAACTCCGTAGAAAAGTGCCTTTATCCTTACCCTGTAGCACAATGTGCAGCCGTCATTACAAATTTAGGACTTATGATGGATCCTCCACAAGCATAGAAATTCCCTCCTCTCAATATTAATATGTATACTTGATATGGATAATCATTTATGGACACTTCTTGACCACCTACTATTTTGTTACCGTCGTGGGACTTGTGTCTGTGGCTTTTGGCGATAACATCTGAAATATAAAAAAACCTTTAGTGTAATTTATATATTGTAATATGTGACAAAGTAAGTAAAACGACAAACATAACCTGCGCATCGACTTAGCGAAATATGCTTTGGCAAAAGAGAGGTATGGTACAGTGTATTCGTAGGCTGCTCGACTGGGGAAGTACCTCCACCTCACAGAATACCGCGATCAAATAACAGTTCTCTTGAGGGTTGTTGTGTTCTGGCGAATGAGTCAGATCATCAGGAAGGAAGGAGTTGCTGCGTTTATAGCTACGGTAACCGCTTGGCATCACGCGAGCCGTATCTTAGTTTGCCACCCGACGTAGTGTAAAAAAACCGCACGCGGCTCCTTTATTCATCGTCGTGGCACGGCATGATCCATATGTGGAGTTGTTGAATTGTAGCACTGTACAGTGTGCGGAAGGCCTAACAGTACCACTGTATTGATAGGCCTTCAGCACCCACACAATCGATTCACATACAATGCATATGCAATAGCAATGAATTCTTGTGTTTCTGCAACTAAGTGAGTGACCTCACTAACAAAAAACAAGATGGTTGATGAGGTTATTCTGTTAAAAAGGCTGACAACGGATCGACGATCACTTGGTGTTGCTGATCTCGATGAGCGGTGACCCACATGCTTCCCCCATACAATGGTACCCGCTTAACATCGGGAGAGTCGCCTGCTTATTTGCACCCTATTTAAAAAAAATATTTAAGTTAAAAGTAACAAAAAAAGACACCTACCATTAACTGCTACGAAAGAACAGAGCAGTAGAAAATAGAGTGATATATTGTCCATCTCGTTACTGACTGTAAAGTATTTATTTTTATCGAGAAAAAATGTTTATATACTATCTTAAAAGGTTGAAATAAACAGAGCTCTTACCAATAATAACTCATAGTAATTATTACTGATATGGGTGATAACACCATCCGGTATTTTCACAATTTCAATGTCAAGTAACCATAGAGTCATTTTCCTAAGGTAAAATCATCAAATGAATTTCTTTTTTTTTTTATACTACGTCGGGTGACAGACTAGCATAGGACCCGCCTGATTTGAAGCGGTTACCGTAGCCATATTATCGCTCGCGCGCCACCACTTCCGCTGCCATCACAGCATCTCCTTCCTTTCTGGTGACCTCACTCACTCGCAGGAACACAACAGCCCTCAAGGGAACTGTTATTTGGCTGCGGTATTTTGTGAGGTGGAGGTACATTCCCCAGTCGGGTAGCTTACAATTACGCTCCCTACCTCTCTTTTCGCCTGAGCTTCGTTTGTCAGTCAGCAGGGTGCACCGCGTGCAGGTAAAGTTGGCTTTTGTTCAAAGATGTTGATGAATCACTTACACCCCTTATTCTTCTATAATTATTTTACAAACTACTGACTACTGCCCGTGTCTTCGCTCTCGTGGTCTCCGGTTTCAAAACTATATATATATAATAGGTAGGGGAAAAAGTCTTTTCGCATTATAGTATGTATGAACTTGTACTAAAATTTCTTTGGTTATACCATTTGTATCTAGCAGGTTTTGATATCTTTAAAAAGTTTAAATTTTAAAAAAGATAATTCCAAATTCAAATTAGGTAAATGTGTGATTTTCATTTGTTTTTTTTACTGTCAAGATGAGTGAATCTAATGAAGAAATTCGATACATTTTAAAATTTTACTACAAAAAAGGTAAAAATTCAACGCAAGCTGCGAAAAAAATTTGTGACGTTTATGGACCTAGTGCAGTGTCTGTGAGAGTAGCACAAATTTGGTTTAAGCGTTTTCAATCCTGAAATTTTGATGTCAAAGATGCACGTCGCTCTGGTCGCCTTGTTACGGATAAAATGGATGCCATTTCTGAAAAAGTGGAGCAAGATCGGCATATCAGTAGTTACGACGTAGCTGAAGAATTAGGAATTGACCACAAAACAGTTTTGGCGCAATTGAAAAAAGCTGGGTACACTAAAAAGCTCGATATTTGGGTGCCTCACGATCTCACTGAAAGAAACCTAATGAACCGTGTACTCATTTGCGATTCTTTACTACGACGTAATGAAAGCGAACAGTTTTTGAAGAAGCTTATAACTGGTGATGAAAAGTGGATCACGTACGACAAGAACGTGCGAAAAAGGTCGTGGTCAAAGGCCGGTCAGGCTTCACAGACTCTGGCAAAACCCGGGTTAACCCGCAACAAGGTGATGCTGTGTGTATGGTGGGATTGGAAGGGTATTATTCATTATGAGCTGTTACCGCCAGGCAGGACTATCGATTCTGAACTCTACTGTGAACAACCGATGAGATTAAAGCAAAAAGTTGAGAGAAAGCGGCCGGAATTAATTAACAGAAGGGGTGTGATTTTTCATCATGATAACGCTAGACCTCACACATCTTTAGCCACTCAGCAAAAATTAAGAGAGTTTGACTGGGAGGTGTTAATGCATCCGCCGTATAGTCCTGACCTTGCACCTTCTGATTTCCACCTGTTTCGGTCTCTTCAGAATTCTTTAGGCAATGTCAGGTTACCATCACGAGAAGACTGCCAAAACCACTTGTCGTGGTTTTTTGAACAGAAGTCCCAAAATTTCTATAGTAATGGGATCATGTCTCTACCTACAAGATGGCCAAAAGTTATCGAACAAAATGGCACCTACATACTTTAGTTAAATGTAAATAAACTTTATTAAAAAATGTTTTGAATTTTCATATAAAATACGAAAAGACTTTTTCCCCAACCTAATATATATATAATCATTGAGAAAGCTCGGTGGCGTCGTTGCGTGTGTCAGTATAATCGAACACGCAAGTTTAGCAACATTGGCTGCGGCCAATCTGTCCATGGATGGGTTTATTGATCACGAGCTCCTCCGTGTTTCGGAGGGCACGTTAAGCCGTCTGTCCCGGTTGTTATCTTTATAGATGACATTTGTTAATTTCGTCGATTTTTTTTTAATTCAACATTTACCCGAAGAAACTGTGTTATTATTCATTAGTCATTCTCGAGTTCTCTTACCAACGAGCTTACCAAAATTTATTAGATTAGCTTGTTTGACTAATCCACAGATTTTTTTAAAAAAAAAATGCAACTTTATATAATGCTCGACATACTTATACGTACTTATATTGCGATTCGGGTGATTGCATGGGATAAATATAAATTTATGAAAAAAATTACATTTATTTTACTCAAAATAGTTTGATTTTACTTGATTTGACGAGCTCCGTGGTCGAATGGTTAACAATGGCCACTTTGACTGAGGTCGCGGGATCGAACCCCGCACAAGACAAATATTTATGTTCATGAACATGTCTGTTTATCTTGGTCTAGGTGTTTTTGTGTATTATATGTATGTATTTACAAAAAATAATGTATTTAAGGATTATCAGTTATCTAGAACCCATAGTACAAGCTTTGCGTAGTTTGGGACTAGTTAGCGGTGTGTAATTTGTCCAGGAATATTTATTTATTTATTACTTTATACGTCGCTCTGTACATCTAACAATAGTGGTGCGATTAAATACTGCATACTAACTATATACTTAATTACTTCATCATTAGCCTGTATCTACCCACTGCTGGATATAAGCCTTTCCAATGCTTTCCACCAGATACGATCCAGCCGCTCCCAGCCGCTTTCTTAACTGCCGCTTACTTAATTACATATGTCATGAGAATTCTTCAATAATCTCTTCACCTACCGGTTGCATCGTAATAGCCACATTACAAATGTAAGACAATATCCTTCAAAAAGCCTATTGAAAAAGGCATTGTACTTTAAAACACCTGCGGAAACAAGGTGTAGCTCCGGTGCTTATTGAGAAAAATCGCTGCTATTTACATCTCACCTTGCTAATTGTTTCCGACCGACAAAACGGTTAAGAAACCTATGGTTTTTATTTTAATATTAAAAATCGTTAATAGCATTTTGCTAATAAATTTTATTTTATTGGCATATTATTTTATTCGCATGAGGACAGCTACAATGAACGTTTGTTGCAATTTGTAAATGATAATTGAATTGTCATAAAATAATTTAGTTCAAGGCATTGAACAACATGAATCTAAAATAAATTTGACATAGTTTGCCAACATGGTGCCTGTCTTTATGCCTTTCTGATTATTACCTTTAGCCATTTCTGTTGAGAAAATAAGTATGAATCACGTATCAAAATAAAAAAATACACAAACTTCCCAACAATACATTTTTATTAGATATAATATAACTAACTGCTGTCACTTTGAAATCTTATTTTATTTAATATTTATTTACCGCTAAAAATTCCCCATCGTAGCTCCTAGTTTGGAAGGTCCCTTAGGGGAGTCCCTTAGTATTAGTCCTAGCATATCTTGGGTGTCGACATAACGAGCGATGTTCAGTTTCGCGGTTACTTGGAATGCAAGGCCAAACTGGCTTCTAGGAAGATTGGTGTCATTAATAAAGCCAGGCGGTATTTTACACCCCGACACCGTCTTCACCTATACAAAGCCCAGGTTCGACCTCACATGGAGTACGGTTCGCATCTCTGGGCCGGTGCGCCCCAGTACTTGCTTGCTCCATTTGACCGCATACAACGAAGAGCAGCTCGAATCGTCGGTGACCCAATGATCTCGGATCGATTGGACACTCTCTCTACACGCTGAGATGTAGCGTCTCTTTGCGTTCTATACAAATTATATCACGGGGAGTGCTAGGATGAGCTGTTTGATTTGATACCTGCCGCTGAATTCCACTATCGTACAACTCGCCATAAATTTAAATTCCATTCATATCATCTTGATAATTGGCGATCTACTACAGTACGTTTCCTAAGACATTTTATACCGCGAACAGTGAAACTGTGGAATCAACTTCCCTCAGCGGTATTTCCGAACAACTACGACATGGGTGCCTTCAAGAACAGAGTTTTCATTTTCCTTAAAAGGCTGGCAACGGATCGGCGACCCCTTGGTGTGGCTGGTCTCCATGGGCGGTGGTGATTGCTTTCCACCAGATGACCCACATGCTCGTTTGCCCCCCTCTCACATAAAAAATCTATATATATAAAAATCAATGCCACTTTTCGTTGTAATTTTATAACTCAAGAACGGGCTTACCTATCCAAACTAAATGTTTAGGCTTTGTTCGGACTATTTAGTAGATGGTTTATGTGAAGTTTGCACAAAATCGGTAGAGCGGTTCTTCATTTATCACATTTTTTGTAACAAATGAATTCAATAAATGGCGGACCATTTTGTTAATGGGGATTTTGCTGTCAAATTGAAACTTTTTCAGTGTTGACAGTACAAGCATGTTGTTATGTCATTCATGCGGTCATTTCATTTTGGTCGTGCTTCAACTTTATGTTGCCTGTTCCAGAATCGGTACCCCAGCCGTTTATTTAGACATGCTCAAAATGGAAAAAACAAAAAATATTGTTTAACCAAATGTTTTGGATTAAGTTTTAAAATAGGTAGCAATTAATAAAATATTTTATTGTTTGAATAAATGAATTTGATGTTCTAATTAATTTTTTTTAGTATTTCACTTTATACGTAGCGAAGCACGTACAGGGCCGCTAGTATATATATATATATATATATATATATATATCTTCCCGCCTATTGTATTATCACAGTGGCTAAAAACCGTTTGATTGTCATTTATAATCAAAGCAAAATGACAAAATATCTTTAGTTATTATTATGTCAAATAACTTTTCGTCATATTAATAACTGAGGATGCAAACTACTACCGGAAGGCACAAACCCACTACCGTTAATAGTTGCTTGCGTTTGTCGTATCTCTCTCCAGCTGCTTTAGTCGTGTCTGCGACTCTACAACATCTAAAACAGAAGAAACATGCGATTGCCGCCACCCCGACTGCCGTAGTCTCGTCGTGGTGTTTGATGGTGGTGCAGAGATGACCTTAGTTGCTGAAGCAGAGACGACAAAAGCAGCCCACAGTAGTCGCATGCATCTACTAACGGTAGAGGGTGGGTGCCGGCGGACAGTAGTTTGTGTAAACTAACCGGTGGTGGAAGAACGCAAAGCAGTGTAGATCACATTGTTTGTAAATTTGACTTCCGGAAAAAATAACACCTGAATTAATTAACTATTTATAGTTTAATAGTTGATATTTAGGTAAGGCTGATTTTACAAAGATTTTTACGTTACTTCTATGTTACTGCTCAATAGAATTTAACATTTAAGAAAAATTCCTTGAGGAGTTTATAATTTATAGTTTTATGAATTTATAAGAGCAATGTCTGCCTACCTGAATGTTCAAACGCGTGTCGTGCAAAAACTAGTGAAAGAAATTGTAAAGCGTTTTCACAGTTATTACAGTATTGCTGAAGGTCTAAATTTTGGTGCATGTTTTATGAGAATTATCAGAGTTTTTCATATTAATTATTTATTTATGACGTCCACGCGAGCAAAGTCGCGAGCTACCGCTAGTATATAATATAAAGCACTAAACACAATAGCACAAAAATAAACAACGAAATCAAAAACTTCACAAAAATCTAAGAGATTTATTAGACGTGAGAATAAGAGCCGCGTCGTTCATTAGGGCCCGTAATTTGACATGCCCTGACAGCTAATATTATATTGAAATTGATTTGTGTTCAAAGTTGAATTAATTTTGACAGAGTCAATGCGCCACCGCTTTCCCATTGGTGAGAAGTACAGCCGAGTGATACGTGATTTTATTACCTTTCAAAACTATATAATTATTATAAGCTTGAAGGGTAAGGAATAATAACGTATTGTAAAGATAGACAGTTAGATAAATAACTCATGTAATAAGCGAAATGTATATTATTATTTTAAAGAGAGGTAGGGTACAGCGTATTTATAAGGAGCCCGACTGAGGAAGTACCCCTCATAGAACACCGCAGCCAAATAACAATACCCTTGTGGGTTGATATGTTCCAATTAAGCGAGAAAGATTACCAGAATGGAAGGAGTTGATACATCTATAATAATAAAAGGCTTTGTCCTCACTGACTGACTGACTGACTGACTGACTGACTGACTGACTGACTCACTAATCAACGCACAGCCCAAACCGCTGGGTCTAGAGATTCCAAATTTGGCAAGTAGGTTCCTTATGACGTCTAGGGGTGCACTAAGAAAGGATTTTTCAAAATTCGTCCCCTAAGGGGGTCAAACGGGGGTCCAAAGTTTGTATGGGGAAACAAGATTACTTGGACTATTTTATTCGAAACTTTACACGAGTACTTCTATAGATAAATGAGTAAACACGTGTTTACTCATTTATCTATAGAAGTTCAGGATTTTTCAAAATTCATCCCCTAAAGGGGTAAAAAGTCTGAAAATCGTCATGGGTATTGTTTTTATGGTTTAACGGGTCACTGATTACGAAAACAACAACTATTTTATAATCCAACATAGCCGACGTCACATGAAATCACCCCTATAGGGGTGCGATGGGGTTGAAATGTCATAATATCAATATGGGTGTTGATTCTATGGTTTCCTGGGACGTCAATTACGAAAATGGCATCGATTTGAAAATATAATGTAGTGGACACGAAATTACTTAAAAGGATTTTTCAAATTTTACCCCTAAGAGGGTGAAACAGAGGTCCACAGTTTGTGTAGGGAAATGAGATTAGTTAGACTATTTTATCCTAAACTTTACACGAGTACTTCTATAGATGAATGAGTGAACACATGTTTCAGGATTTTTCGAAATTCATTTAAAAAAAAAAAGGAGTAAAATGGGGTCAAAAAGTCTGAAAATCATCAAGGATATTATTGGTTTTATATTTTATCGGGTCGCTGATTACGAAAACAACAACGATTTTAAAATTCAACGTGGCTAACGTGACCATCATCATGTTTAATTAAACTAATTTTTTTAAACTTTCATTTATCCTTTTTCAGCTGATGGAATAAGACTTGTGTGTTGACTGAAGTGTTATCCTAATAGATTTTTAAATTTGTATTTGGCGTCAGTCAGTGCTTATATGTACAATCGCGGGCGGAAGGCGCGGCGCTCTTGCATCCGTATTTAGTACAATTAAAGGTACTACTTGAAGGTGGTTTCGTTGCGTGTTAGACGATGAGTTGTTGAGTGACGACAGTAAGGGATGCGCTGTTGAGGAATCTCTCTTTATACCCCGCATTCCCATTATTCCATCAGACCACCCGGTTCAATTTAAGAGACTTTAATTTCCCATAAAGGTGTTTTGCTATGACCATTAACAAAGCTCAGGGGGCAGTCTCTAAAGGTCGCTGGGGTTGAATTGAGACAGGACTGCTTCTCTCATGTTCAGTTGTATGTAGCTTGCTCAGGAGTAAGTTCTCCTGGAAGCCTAGCAATTTTAGCTCCTGGTGCGAATGCCAAAAATATTGTTTACCGGGACGTCTTAACCTAAATGGTGTATGTTTGTAATAATAGTCAATACGAAACAGTCCTTTATGAGGAAAAAATGAAATATCTGGAATCTTAACAAAAATAGACGCAAATCAGGAATGTTCCCGTAGCGAAGCACGGGTACTTTGCTAGTTAGTAATATGAGGCCGGCGCGTGATGGGCATTTCATTCAATATAGTTACAGTAACTACTTCATATCAGGCGGGCCGTATGCTTGTCTGCCACTGACTTAGCATAAAAGTAAATAAAATATTATGAAACGGCAATAAAGCCTACGAAAGCTTACTCGTACATGCCTATTAGTGAGTTAACGTGTTCAGTCCATCATTTTAAATGCGTAAAGGGTTTCTTTTACACAATATCATTCGAGGACCAGCCCCCTTACCACCATCTTTTATTGCGATTCAATAATTGAATAGATTGCTTATTCATACCAATGAATAAGCGACTCTATTCAGTTTGAAATAGAGTCGCTTATTCATTGGCATGAATAAGCATTCTATTCAGTTATTGAATCGCAATAAGAGATGGTGGTAAGGGGGCTGGGGCCCTACCACCGAAGCAGAAACCGATTACCATCGGAATTTCTGAATACGAAAATGAAACTACTAAATAGATTGTTGTTAAATTGTGTTTAGCTCTGCTGGTAGAAACCCTAGAGCTCAACCGACTAAGCTGAAGATGTTTGTCAATAACTTAAGACCTATTTTCGGTAGCAAAAAATCCGACGTTAATTGGGTTGTTTCCAATGTTTAAAAATTGTACAAATAAATTAATAATATCGTAAAATACACAAAACTATAAAGATCTGCAAACTTTCATTCTAATATCTTCAGTCAGACTTTTTTTAGCGTCGATCAAAGTTTGGCGGGAAAGTCCATTTTAAAAGTATGAAATTATTAAAAAATAATATTTCCATTGGAGAAGCAATAAAAAATGCTATAACTTTTATTATGATACTAATCACATAAACGTAATATTTAACATAGCTGTCGTACAAATTTCTGATTTGATGCATACAAAATACAGATCTGTGACGTCATAATTCAGTAGTCTTTTGTATGGAGCGTTTTGGGGCAGTCTAAAAATTGTGATTTTCAAATTACCATATCTCGAGAGATTTTTGTGCTATCGAAGTAATTCTTTCACCTATGGTTATATTATGGAGACGTCCCTACATATCAAACAGAAAAAAATGTTAGTCAAATACCCAATTGTCTTCAGCTTCGGCGGTAGGATCCGTGAGTGCAACATAGTAGGAATGCACTTGCTCCTCGTTTGTCAATAGAATAGAAGAGAGAAAAAAACTATTTCCGCTCAGCGAAAGATGATCAATATTTATTTTCAGACTCAACATAACACATTCTTACGACTATCCATTTACTTAACTAATAACTATGTAGATACATAAATATGAAAGTAGATACTCATACAGCAAAGATATTCTCTATAATACAGTTATATTATATCTACAGCACAGGTACCTCGAGGGCAATAAAAATCATCATATTCATTTCATCAAGGCAAAGTACAATAACCCATCAGCAGACCTTAATAAGTTCGTCAGAGAATACCGTCGAACGAAGCAATAGCAATTATAAAGAGCGAGAACAAAAACTCATGCCAACACGAACACTTACTGTTCGACAATAGCCTGACGATAACAAGACTGGAACCTATTTAAAATACCTCTAATCGAATATGTCTTTTATCGTTATATTTAACACGATTATTATATTTTAAGAGCTATCGTGTGACTTGCACTTTGTGCGCGTAGCTACACGGTCTACAGACGGTCCCGCCAGGACCCGCCCGAGGACCCCGAGGTGTCGAGCTGTCGAATGATTACGAGCTCCAAGTGATTGATTAATGACATACCGGGCGAAAACAGACTAGCTACCTAATTAAATACTACTGACGGTTGCTTAGATGAAACCGAATTGGATTATGAACTTTTAACTAGGAATAGATTAAAGTTTTACGTGATTTATCGGTTTACAATTTCTTTGTTGTATAAACATAACTAATGTGATTTTGTAACTTAAGATTAAAAATAAATTTCGTCACATATACACTTCTGGACACATCTATTGGCCCACCTTAGAGTTTAGGTTTCGATGGCCCCTACCGAAATATTATGATTGATAGATTGAACAAAAACTATTGATGCAGTTTTAAACCTGATACATTTTACCATATTTTTCGATCATATTGTTTTAAATTTGAATTCAGAATACCACACGACATGGAGCTACGCCTAACAAGTCGGGTATGCGCCTTGATTAAGGCAGTTGATTTTTGAATAAAAAACATTTTTTATCAAATAAAAGTTTAATTTAATAACGCGTGTTGCCTCCATGGGCATCTACCACAGCTCTCATACGATTAGGCATAGAGTTTATCAACCGCTCTATGAAATTTTGAGGGATCCTCCCCCATTCCTCTTCTATGGCAGTTTTCAACTCCTGCATCGTCTGGGCAACTGGCTGACGAGCCCTAACACGTCTTTTTAGCTCGTCCCACATGTGCTCAATGGGGTTCATGTCTGGGCTTCTTGCTGGCCAGTCCATAACTGTGATGTTCACATCCCGAAGATATTCCCTGACGATGCCGGCCGTATGGGCTCTTGCATTATCATGCATAAAAAGGAAATTTGGGCCCACATAGTCCGCGTATGGCATCACGGGAGCTTCTAAGCACTCACGAATATACCTTTCAGCATTTAATGTTGGCAGCCGTGGTCCCGTAACAACCTCAAGTTGAGTTTTGCCGCTCGCGGATATACCGCCCCAGACAGTCCATGAGCCACCGCCATAAGCAACCCTCTCTTCAAAGCAGCATTGTGCGAAACGCTCTACCTTACGTCGGTAGACCTTCTTTCTTCCATCATTGCCATGTAACACAATTTTAGACTCATCAGAAAAGAGTACACGGCTCCAATGCTGCTGAGTCCAATTTAAATGAGTGTGCGCGAAATGAAGGCGCGCTGTTCGGTGGGCTCGCGTTAGTTTGGGGCCATTAGCTGGCTTGTGTGGTACCATATCGCGTTCTTTTAACCTTCTCCGAACAGTTCGAGCGCGCACAGATACTCCGTGGAAGTCACGAAGTTGGTTTTGTATCTCAATGGAGGTAAGGTGACGATTTCTCAAGCTGGTCGTCACGATGAATCGATCCTGCCTTTCAGTTGTGACCCGAAATCGTGGCCTTCCTTGGCGACGAACAAAGCCATATCGTATCCATAGATTATTGATAGAACCTCACTTTAATGTTAAGAATAAGTAATGTTTGTTGCAAAACCAAAGAGAAAAATCACACTTTCAAGAATTAAATCCATTACTTGGATTATCCAACCAAATAAAATCAAGTTTTCTTAGTATTCGATTGTTGGATATCAACGAACAGGCTCCAAATTGCCTTTTGTTTCTTTAAATTCTGTGTTCGAAATTCAAAAAAAGACTATTGAATGAAATTATGAATGTGCCAGGTTCAAAACTGCATAAAAACTTTTTGCTCGACCTAATACAAAATTTTAGCTAGGACCAAACGAAACTGAAAATGCAAGGTGGGCCAATAGATGTGTCCAGAAGTGTATTATTGGCAGTCAAATAATATGCAAGACTTCAAATAATATATATATATATATATATATATATATATATATATATATATATATATATATAATTTGTCGTTGGTTGCAAAGTATATATATATATATATACTATGCAAAAAATACATATGTTTTATGTTTTATTATATATATAAATATGTTATAGTATCTATTATAATAAGTATTTTACAAGTTATTTTTTTTATTATTTACTAGTTTTCAGCGGCAGCTTCACTTCTGGTGAACATAGTACCTGGATAAACAGTATGCTTTGTGTTTATTCATAATACACTTCTGGACACATCTATTGGCCCACCTTGCATTTTCAGTTTCGTTTGGTCCTAGCTAAAATTGTATATTAGGTCGAGCAAAAAGTTTTTATGCAGTTTTGAACCTGGCACATTCATAATTTCATTCAATAGTCTTTTTTTGAATTTCGAACACAGAATTTAAAGAAACAAAAGACAATTTGGAGCCTGTTCGTTGATATCCAACAATCGAATACTAAGAAAACTTGATTTTATTGGTTTACTTGGATTTAATTCTTGAAAGTGTGATTTTTCTCTTTGGTTTTGCAACAAACATTACTTATTCTTAACGTTAAAGTGAGGTTCTATCAATAATCTATGGATACTTCGCCTGAAGTCGCCGCCCAAGCTGTGGCACTTATCCAGGCCGGACACAGCCAAAGAAATGTGAGTGCTCAACTTAATTTAAGTCGATCTGCGGTCCGAAATGTTTATCGGAGGTACCTAGAGACTGGCGGCTTTGTTCGTCGCCAAGGAAGGCCACGATTTCGGGTCACAACTGAAAGGTAGGATCGATTCATCCTGACGACCAGCTTGAGAAATCGTCACCTTACCTCCATTGAGATACAAAACCAACTTCGTGACTTCCACGGAGTATCTGCGAGCGCTCGAACTGTTCGGAGAAGGTTAAAAAAACGCGATATGGTACCACACAAGCCAGCTAATGGCCCCAAACTAACGCGAGCCCACCGAACAGCGCGCCTTCATTTCGCGCGCACTCATTTAAATTGGACTCAGCAGCATTGGAGCCGTGTACTCTTTTCTGATGAGTCTAAAATTGTGTTACATGGCAATGATGGAAGGAAGAAGGTCTACCGACGTAAGGGAGAACGTTTCGCACAATGCTGCTTTGAAGAGAGGGTTGCTTATGGCGGTGGCTCATGGACTGTCTGGAGTGGTATATCCGCGAGCGGCAAAACTCAACTTGAGGTTGTTACGGGACCACGGCTGCCAACATTAAATGCTGAAAGGTACATTCGTGAGTGCTTAGAACCTCACGTGATGCCATACGCGGACTATGTGGGCCCAAATTTCCTTTTTATGCATGATAATGCAAGAGTCCATACGGCCGGCATCGTCAGGGAATATCTTCGGGATGTGAACATCACAGTTATGGACTGGCCAGCAAGAAGCCCAGACATGAACCCCATTGAGCACATGTGGGACGAGCTAAAAAGACGTGTTAGGGCTCGTCAGCCAGTTGCCCAGACGATGCAGGAGTTGAAAACTGCCATAGAAGAGGAATGGGGGAGGATCCCTCAAAATTTCATAGAGAGGTTGATAAACTCTATGCCTAATCGTATGAGAGCTGTGGTAGATGCCCATGGAGGCAACACGCGTTATTAAATTTAACTTTTATTTGATAAAAAATGTTTTTTATTCAAAAATCAACTGCCTTAATCAAGGCGCATACCCGACTTGTTAGGCGTAGCTCCATGTCGTGTGGTATTCTGAATCCAAATTTAAAACAATGTGATCGAAAAAGATGGTAAAATGTATCAGGTTTAAAACTGCATCAATAGTTTTTGTTCAATCTAGCAATCATATTTCGGTAGGGGCAATCGAAACCTAAACTCTAAGGTGGGCCAATAGATGTGTCCAGAAGTGTATATATGTATATCTATATAAAGCCAGGTGGTATTTTACACCACGATATCGCGTTCAACTATGTCATGTAAACACCAAGTTCGACCTTACATGGAATACTGTTCGCATCTCTGGGTCGGTGCACCTCAGAAGGAAAATCCTTCTTTTTTTTATACTACGTTGAGTTGCAGACAAGCATACGGCCCGCCTGATGTGTTGGTTACCGTAGCCATAATAACGCTCGCAACATAAAATATCGTTCGCGCGCCGCCACCCCCGCTGCCAACGCAGCATATCCTTCTCTTCTGGCGATCCACTCACTCGCAGGAACACAACAACCCTCAAGGGAATTGTTATTTGGCTGCGGTATTCTGTGAGGTGGAGGTACATTCCCCAGTCGAGCAGCTTACAATTACGCTCCCTGCCTCTCTTTTCGCCAGAGCCTCGCCTATAAATCAGCAGGTTGCACTGCATGCATGTGAAGTTGGTTTTGGTTCAAAGATGTTGATGAACCACATACACAAGGGTTCCTGTCTTAAAGGCTGCCTAAAAGGCTATCAGTTCTGCGTATTATGGGGCTTGCCCACTTCCACTTGAGCCTGCTGATCCTTAAAGCAATATCGATGACTGTAGGGATATACTTATTCCTGAATTTGCCATAATTATAGAAACACTCGGACTACACCTTTGTCTATGGCCTCACTCGGCGCAAACTTTCGAATAAGGTCTATAGTAAGTGACCATGACTGCCTCTGTGCCGAATGACATATACTGAGTGCCACTGTTGCCAATCACATACGGCACAAACTTTCGTCTTGAGACATTGAAGTATTTTGGACAAGAAAATCTTTCGCAATTTTTCGAACGCTGCCCATTTGAGTTGGATTCGACAAGAGACTCTCTCTCTCTCTGTCGAAGTTGGATCTATTTAACTTAATGGTTTATAGACATACTCGTCAATAACTCCGAGGATGAAGTTCCCTACGCGTTATACTAGAATTACTACGCATTATAATGTACTAGAAGTACATCATAATGAATCATTGACTGTGCCGTGTGTGGGCCGTGAACAATGATACGTTATATCCAAAGAAATTTTAATATAACTTATTTTAACAACCTTTTTTATCAATACTGGCTGTATGAAAAAAATCTAGCTTAATCATGTCAACTGTCAACAAAATTATTTGTCGTGTTGTGTACTATCAAATTACTTTCTGAAATTTTGTAAAAAGTAGTAAACCAATAATAACATGGTTTACTACCTAACATCTGGGAATGTAAGAATGCTAAGGAATATCATTATCGATTATAGAGCTTGCCCTGAGGTGTCGTCATATGAATATATGAAAATGTACATTGAAAAATGTCCAGAAACTACAGAAGATTCAAAAGTATCTTGGATTGCAGAATCATTCCTCGGAATTCAGAAACATGGGGATTTTCTAAAAGAAATCGCCGCCCACATGTCTGAAGAACTTACTGAAGAAGACATAGATTATTTTATTATTATTTTCCACGCTATCATATTCCAGATTGAACCAAAAGAGATTAACTCTCTTTACAAATGCTTATTCAATTTAAGTAAGTCTTTGTTAAATACCTTTACTAAGTTTTTGAGTAACAATGAAGTTTTAACCTATATATCCCAAGTTGCTCAAACCAATTATGATACCATATATGTAACGGATAAAATAATAGACCCTCTTTTTATTTGGCAACCATATATAAGTGAAATGGCTCACAATTATGCAGAGTACGTAAAGAAAACAGAAAGCCGAAAAATAAAGCCTCCAACAATACCTATTCAACCAAATGTACTGAACCGTAAAGGTAAAGATCAATCACTTTCTCTCATGCAACTACCACAGCCTGTAACTCCCCCAAATTCTGTATGTACAAAAAACAAAAGAATGCTTACTAAAAGTGCTATTGATGAACGACTAAGGAAAATTCAAGAGAAAAATAAGCAAAGAGCTGCATGTTTGCTCAATGATGTTAGAAATAAAAAATATAATTATGAACAAGTTAAAACTGGAAAGATTCATGGAAAAAATTCAGGTAGTGACCGAGGTGTAATTGAAAATCAGTGTAGAGTAAAAACATTTAAGAAGCCGAACCTACCGATTAATACCAAAAGCATACCAGTAAAAGAAACTGCAGCAACACTTAAAAGATTGAACAAAAGAGTTCAGCTTGCAGAAGAAGAAGAATTAGAATGGCTTCAAACTTTGATCACTACTTGCAGAAATACGACCAAAATTAATGAGATAAAAGACCATGATCGGCAAGAAAGGGAAAGAGAAAGATTATTTGACATCGAAAAAAAGCACTTGATGGGTCAAATATCATATGAAGAGGCCGTGATTGCAAAAAAGAAACTACGAGACGAAAATAAAAAGAAATATGAAGAATTTCTTAAGGAAAAAGAAATTTGGAATGATCAGATTGAAAAGTGGAGAAAGTCTGAAATAGAAAGAAATCGGAAACAAGTAGAAAAACTTTCTTTAATGGAACTTAATCTAATTCAAGCAAAAAATGGTGCGGTGATGAAGAAAAAAGAGACAGTAGAAAAAATTAAAAAAGAATCTGAAGCAATATTAGCTAAGTCGTTGAAAGAAAAACAAGAAGAATTAGAACATAGAATTAATATGATAAAGGAAATAAAGATACTAGCAATGATAGCTAAGAAAGCTAAGGTTCCTAAGATAATTGACTTGACAGAAACCTCTGGATTGGGTTTATTATGTGAAATGTCTATGGCGGAATTACAAGAAAGATTAAGTGCACTTAAAATTGGGTTAAAAGATGAGTTAGAAAGGAAAAAGAAATTGATAAAAGACGAAAAGTCTGTAGCCAGAGAGGGTTTAGAAGAAGCTAAAAAGTCAATAAAAAAATATATGAGCGAACGAGCAATATCCCGTAATCAAAATAAAAAGGTGAATAACATTAAAATAGACACAACGTTTTCAAAAGAAATTAATGACCTGAAAAAAATGCTGGAAGATAAAAGAAAGTTGAGATTACTTTTATCGAGTTAAATTGAATAATAGTATACCTAGTTCTGTTTATTTTTGTAACGTTAATAAAATTAAGTTATTATACGTTCATTTCCTATTTTCATGTTACCTCCTACCTACATCTATTTTCTCCCTGACCAAATGCACACAGAATTCAGCCAACTAACAGTTAGTGTAATAGTAAGTAGCTCGGGTAAAGGAGGAGTAGCGCGGCTCAGTATATATAAATACTAAAGCTGGCTTAACCTATATAATAACTTTATGGTGTTAATTTACTTTTTATGACGTACAAATATCCCTCGAGTAGAAATAGGCGGTAGGAATAGCATTATGGAAAAAATCCAGGCATTTTTGTATGTATAATTTTCATCATTTAATTTTGTTATAATTATCATGCATTTTTAAGGTCGCGGGTTTGAAATCGTTACGGGATCACTCGGTCGGTCCACCAAACTGTATGTAGATTTAATATGCTATTTTTTTTGATTTTTTTATAATGCCAAAGTGGTTTAAGCCGAATTGTAAAGAATTTCGCGCTATATAAAACAGTATTTTAAATAATTTACTTCATAAAATAAAATACAAATAATACAGTCTTTTATTGTATATATACCAGTATAATACGTGATAATATATAGCGACTCAGTGTTATACGGTACAATTACAACTCTTAGAGTGGCTGAGGTGTGCTTTTACTCTACCCGCGTACACCACGCTTAAATGTGCGCTCTACAGTTTTTGTGTACTCTAAGGCATATACCGTTGGGTACTAAATAAACATAATACATATATATATGTATAGTTTGTTAAATAGTTTTTGCGAATGTGTTTACGTATTTTATTTTATTCTATTACTTATTTGAAGCAGCATTGTATTCGCGAAACTGTAGACAACATTGATAAATAGTTTTAACACCTGAAGCCATCGCCATCGCCTTAATAAAGTTGATTGCGCCGTTCATATTAGCATATAGGCTTTCAAATGGAGATGTCTTGCAATAAATTTGTCTGACGTTATAGAGTTATTTACAATTAGATAAGTTTTACAACTTTTTAAGTAACAAAAAATAATTAATTAAATTATGTAAGTATGTTGAATTATATTGCATAGGCATATATTTATTTTTATTTGACGTTTAAAATATTTTTCAAAGTCATTAGACGAAAAAGGCTTTTAAAATTTAGGCTTATCCTTGATGTTAATTGTACCATTTTTTATGAAATATTCTAGAAAACATCTTTTGCAAGGCGAGAGCTGTTAAAATTAATCATGATTAACGGATATGTCATAACATTAATTTAGTTTAGTTTTTCCCAGTATCGGAGTCTTCTTAAAGCCCATAACATTGCGAGGAAAAGTGCTTAAAATTCAATCGGTACTCAGTTTGTACTATTTGGTTTTTATTATTGTTTGTGTTTTGTCCACAAAAGACAAATTGAAATACAATAAAATGTCTCATATCAAACTATTAATGTATTTTGATTAAAGGCGCTTGTTTCACAAGTGGTTTATACCCATAAATAAACCATATAAAAACAATACACATGACGATTTTCAGACTTTTTGACCCCATTTTACCCTTTTAGCCTTATATGAGGAAACATGTGTTTACTCATTTATCTATAGAAGTACTCGTGTAAACTTTAGGATAAAATTGTCCAACTAATCTCCTTTCCCCATACAAACTTTGGACCCCCATTTCACCCCCATAATAAATTTGTAATCTCTAGACCCAACGATTTGGGCTGTGCGTTGATATATCAGTCAGTCAGCACTTTGAATTATAATAATATATATATAGATAAATAAAAAAACTACAAGTTGTTGGCACGTTATTTAAAACCTGATAAAATTTTAGAAGTAATCGGAACTGCATTAATATTTCTTCAGTACTTTCTAAGATATTGCCGAAGAATTTTGTATGTTATATAGATGATAATGTTAATATTGCTTGTTTCGGATGAAATATTTATGAATCGAGTTCTATCCGCATTTTACGGCATTTCGCTTGTTGACTCATTCAGTTAGCAGTAGATTTGTTACAGTCGTCGTCGTCGTCAACCCTAATTCATCCTACTGCTGTGATACGGGTCACCCCTCAATCAAAGGGGTTTAGAACATACTCCACCACGCTGCTCAACTGCGGGTTGGCGTACCTTGTTGTGCGAAAATTGTTACAGTCATTGAGAAATTATTCGACATCGCTGACCATGGATCTGTATCCAATTTGCAGCTCATAGTCGGAGAGCATATATGGAGGTGCAAACTATTTTCCTTATCAGGTTACTGCCTAGTAAATCGCCTATTCTCAATATACGTAACTCTATGGTTCAATGTAGATACGGTAGAGGTATGGTAGCAAGACGAATGGTATCTTCGGGCACACTCAGGTCGATGCGCATGCGTGAATTGGTTGCTACACTTAATTAGTGTTGGGAACAGAATATTAGTAATTGGAATTTATAGGATACTTCGCTTGATATACTCCAGTGCATCGACTCTATCTAACGCGATGCAGTTCTGGATATCACAAATCATTCACAGATAGTATATTTTAAACTACACTGATGGTAACCGGGTGAACAGCCCACTTAATGTTGAAATAATTATATACCTTTATTCATAAATAAATCAATATTTAAATATCATTGGACTAATTATACAACTCCATCTAGTCTCAAACTATGCAAACTTGTACTATGGATGCTACATAACTGATAAATGTACTTTAATATATTTTTTCGTAAATACATGTAAATAATAGATAGAGAACACCCAGACCAAGACAAACAGATAAGTTCATGCACACAAATATTTATCTTGGGCGGGAATCGAACCCGCGACCTTGGAGTCATAGTAGCTATTGCTAGCCAATCATTGATTGCACACAAGAATATCTATCACTTGCTTTTTACGATTGCCGTTGGCCACTTGATCCTTTTTTTCTCATTTATTTCGGTCAATAGTAATTATGAATATTTTTATATATTTTGTTATGTGTATTTCATAATATGTATTATTACGATAACAAAACCCAAATGAGCATTATTAAACTCTTCAAATAATTAAAGTCCAAATTGTATTGAATTTTACATATATTATTACACTTATTTAATTCATACTAGGACATACACCATGCACATACGCTACCTCATACTACAGTATAAATAAAGCACGTACTGTATGGACACTCCCTACCACTCTCCCGTGTCGACCTCACCTCCCCTATCCCCCCTCTGCAGAGACGTCTTTCTTTATGTAGTTGTTACCGACGCGACATTTGTATGGAGTGGTCGGGGTGTGTTCATACTCTAATTAACGCATAAGCGTCAATTAGAGTATGAACACACCCCGACCACTCCATAGAATACAAGTCCTAACAAGTCCATACAATACAAGTCACAACAAGGCTGAATATGTTTTAATGCCATCCAATAAAAGAAGTATTTACGTTGTAAAAATATAAATTTATACAACGTAAATACTTTTAACTATCATCATCATCATCATCATCATCAGGTCATTAGAGTCTCCACTACAGGAGCACGACCCTCTCTCGTCCGTCCCAGACAGAAGGAGAATTTGGCCTACACTCCCCACGCTGGCCAGACGGGCTGGGGAGGCCTGATCAATGTTTTTTAATGTATTTCCCTTAGTCGCCTTGTACGACATCCTCGGGAAGAGACGGAGTGATTCTATTCTAGTCTGCCGGAAACCACACGGCCAACACTTCTTACTATACAAATTTATATTTATACAACGTAAGTACTTCTTGTATTGATTTGCTATAAACCATATTCAACCTACTTTTGGGACACGGGTCTCCCTTCCATCGAAGAGGTTTAGAACGTATTTACCTTTCCACGCTGTTTAACTGCGGGTTGGCAGGCTTACAGCGGCCATGAAAACAGCCGGGTTCGATGGCCTAATATACCTTCCAAAGCACGGAACGAGTACTTGTTGATTTTCAGTTAGGACCAGTTCCGACATAAGACATGCAGAATACAACAAAAGAGACAAAATAAACCATTACACTAAAAATAGAAGATATGTCAAGATAACAAACTGTGCTAGGCATGCAAGAAATATTATGACGGTGCCTACATTAAATTACATTATTAAAAAATAATATACTGTCATTCATCAACAATCAGAACCTTCATTATATTACTTACTAGCTGCCCGCCCCGGCTTCGCACGGGTAGAAAGTGTTGTTTTCTTTTCCTCGAAATTTTTATGTCCATAAGAACCTTCCTTATACCTTAACGAAAATATTAAAATAAAAATTAGCAGAATTGGTCGAGCCGTTCTCGAGTTGTGGGCTTAGCAACATTCATTTTAATATGGGACCACCTGGAGAGTGTACCCTCTCAAACGAATAAGAATTATTAAAATTGCTGTACAATTGACGGACAAATCATTGAATTTTAAAAAATACATACAGTTGAACATAGAACCGCCCTACAGGTACAATAAACAACAATAATAGGTAATTTCTGGGACAAAAACTATTCCCATAGTCGCCTTGTACGACATCCACGGGAAGAGACGGAGTGATTCTATCTCGTAGTCTGCCGGAAACCACACGGCCGTAAGAAGGAAGAGTGGTATACGCGGAATAAATGCAGTTTCATCGGCACCACTCCCAGTGAGAATCTCAGCTTCAATTATACATATTTCGCTGCTAAACATTGACTTTACTTCAGGAAGGAGATTCCCCAAATTTTAATAATATTTTTGAAAACTCTTGGGCACGTAAAGTTCTATCTACAGCTTCTACTGCCTTATTGTTTTTTTTTTTCGCATTCATCTGAAACGATTAGACAGCAATCCTGAAACATTTTCGCTTTGTCACAGTTTCGTATCACAAAGCATGTCGGTGTTTCCGTTCTGTATAAATCGAGTATAATATTGAACATTGTATTTGCGTCATTCCGCCTAGAAGTAATATATAGCTGCTATACCTGGTGATGCTGCTGTGAGATATTATTTTGGCGCCTGATTTCAGCGATTATTGCTATCATATCAGGTATGTTTTTCCAGTCCTTCCTGAAGCATCTAAGAAAAACAGTTTCCCCTCGTTGTTTAAAAGACTTTGCATCACAAAATCTTGCTACATAGCGTCCCACAAATGCACGCATTCTTCTGGTTTGTGCGAATATATACCAATCGTTCCATTTCAATTTTAGAGTACACGTCTATAATAAACTGACTAAATAGACCACGTTACATTTGTAAATAAATAAAACGATTGCGTCTAACTTGTAGCAGGTAAGCATAAAAGTAGCACTGCGCGGTAATTTTTTTACAATACAATCAATATTTTGTTAAACTATTGTTTTTTTAAGTAGCTTTTTTAGTTCTATTTGCTTATTAAAGCGTGTTTTTTAGTTATTTTTTTAAACTATAATTTATTGTATACACCATGTTGTTTATGCAAATAAATTTAGCTTTGTTCTGCATCAGGTGTTCCAAATATTGGATTTTTGTACCTCAATAAAAAATACTCATCAGGCTGAATAACTTTTGCTAAGGCGTCATTTTTATATTTCTTATAGTTTAGCTGAACCATTATGGTTCTGCATCAGGTGTTCCAAATCTAGGATTTTTATACCTCAACAAAAAATACTCATCAAGTTGAACAACTTTTGCTAAGGCGTCATTTTTATATTTTTTATAGTTTAGCTGAACCATTACAATTTTGCATCACGTGTTCCAAATCTTGGATTTTTATACCTCAACAAAAAATACTCATCAGGCTGAACAACTTTTGCTAAGGCGTCATTTTTATATTTCTTATAGTTTAGCTGAACCTTTATGGTTCTGCATCACGTGTTCCAAATCTTGGATTTTTATACCTCAACAAAAAATACTCATCAGGCTGAATAACTTTTGCTAAGGCGTCATTTTTATATTTCTTATAGTTTAGCTGAACCTTTATGGTTCTGCATCAGGGTGTTCCAAATCTTGGATTTTTATACCGAGATGGAAATTTCGTGTCAACGTTTTCAAATCGATGCCATTTTCGTAATTGACGTCTCAGAAAACCATAGAATCAACACCCATATTGATATTATGACATTTCAACCCCATCGCACCCCCACAGGAGTGCTCTTGTGTCACGTCGGTTATGTTAGATTATAAAATAGCTGTTGTTTTCGGAATCAGCGACCCGATAAACCGTAAAAACAGACGTTTGCACCTCATTTCACCCCTTTAGGGGTTGAATTTTGAAAAATCCTGAAACGCGTGTTTACTCATTTATATACAGAAGTGCTCATGTAAAGTTTCGTATAAAATAGTCCAACTAATCTTGGTTCCCCATACAAACTTTGGACCCCCGTTTCACCCCCTTAGGGGTTGAATTTTCCAAATTCCCGTCTTAGTGAGCACCTACGTCCTAAAAGGAACCCCCTTGAAAAATTTGACACTCCTAGCACTTGTAGTTTCTGAGATTTCGTGATGAGTGAGTGATTTACTCTTTTATATATATAGATTATCACTATTGTATCTTACCGCGATGGATTTTCTGCAACGACGCCAAAATATCTGGAAAATAGAAAAATCGGTAAATCCGTATATACAATAGCAATGTAAACAACCGTGAAAGCTTAAAATTATTTCTTAGTATTAAAAGAAGTATGCCGTGTGGTTTCCGGCAGACTAGAATAGAATCACTCCGTCTCTTCCCGTGGATGTCGTACAAAGCGACTAAGGGAAATACATTATCAAATATCGATCAGGCCTCCCCAACCCGTCTGGCCAGCGTGGGGAGTGTAGGCCAAATCCTCCTTCCGTCTAGAACGGACGAGAGAGGGTCGTGCTCCTGTAGTGGAGACTAAAATGGACCTGATGATGATGATGATGATTAAAAGAAAAATGGGACGAGGGCTTATCACACATTCCCCTCGCTGTGTTTCCTGTGTAGCCAGGTTTAACAGCGGCGACCACCAAAAAAGGCAATGAACAATGAAGTCCACTGCAGTCCCGGGGCGAGAACTACGGCTACCTTGGAACTCACCACGATTTTAATCAGATTTGTAAACGATTAGTAAAAAAACTAAAAATTTTACTTACGTATTTCGCTCATTTGACACCCATATCATAGAGGTGAAATGGAAATTATAAATCGCCAGTTTGTGACGACCGCCATATTAGATTAAAAATAGCGGCATTTACATAATCATTCATTGTCACGAGAAATAAAAGAGTGATATTCAGCTCAATCGAACTCTGACAAATGGGGTTTAACTTGCAAGATTTGATTATAGACACCGGGGTGAAACTAAATATAAAACATTGTAAAAAAAAACAAGAAAAATTTCGTTCATTATCAAAACATCATCAAATTATTTCAAAGATAACATGTCTTCTGCGTCTACCTTTATCAATTTACTGTTATTACATGGCCCATGAGATATGAGAGGGGGGCAAACGAGCATGTGGATCACCTGATGGAAATCAATCACCACCGTCCATAGAGATCAGCAACACAAGGAGTCGCCGATCCGTTGCCAGCATAGGAGTATAGACTCCTTCCTATCTTTCTTTCTGGTGACCTCACTCACTCGCAGGAACACAACAACCTTCAAGGGAATTGTTATTTGGCTGCGGTATTTTGTGAGGTGTAGATACTTAGCCCTACTTACTTACCCCAGCTTAAAAAATATGCTATGCCCTACCTTTCTTTTCGCCAGAGCCTCATTTGTCAGTCAGCACCACGTGCAGGTGAGGTTGACTTTGGTTTAAAGATGTTGATGAACCACTTGCATCCCAAAACGTAAGCCAAGTTTAAACGTAAACGTAAACTTTATTAGGCTCAAAACAATATTTGTTTAACAAAATACTTAGGCGAGGAACTTTATTGATTCCGCGAAATCACGAATTCAAATCCACACAGCCCATACGATGGCAAAAGATTATAAAACTTTAGCGGAGTGTAAACAAATTTATTGGTTTATAATATGACATCTATATTCATAATGAACGATATGCATATAGATAGAATTTCTTATTGATAGCCCAATAAATCGTTACGTGTATGCATAAACGAGGAAAAAAATAATTTCGCATTCTGTTATCCACGTCAATATGCAAATCCTGACAACCCATCATAAAGAAACACTAGAGAAAGCAACGAAATAGATGAAAGGAATTGTAACTGTAGTAATGGGCCACATAAACTCGCGTTGTTAAAAACTCGTAAGCAGTAACCGAGCTTATAATAATCCAATAACACGTCGGTATCGACGTAATAGTACAAATCAGGTGACAATGTGCCTGATACCGAGAAAAGCTAGTCGATATAATTTGGATTAAGGCAATAAATAAGGCGGGGTCGCCCGTTCATTTGTATCGGCGTATAATTTAAATTCTTTAACGCCAATGTTCAAGATTACGCGGCGAGATAGAGGCGCGGGCGCCCGTGTCCACCGACAAGCACAAATAAATTTATATTTCCGACGGGCATCGGGCTCACTCGTCTCTTTGTAGATAATTCGGCCGGTAACGTTGAATGACTCTATTAACAGCTTCCCTTTTTGGGATAAATGTCGACTTTAAGCTCTGTATCAGTTACACCGTATTCATAGTGAAGACATCATCTTATACTGGATTTATTCTCAGATTGGAAAGATACCGGGTCTGCTACAATTTTAGATCTCTTATGGCGGATATAAGCTGAACTTAGGAGATAAAATTATGTAAAAATCGGACAAAATACGAACTCCTACTTGTATGCAAAAAAGAGTAGGTTTACAGTGTTTTTTTTTTCTCTGGTCTAGTTTTTTTTTGATTTATCAGAAAAAAATAACCCTGTAAACTGGTTCTTTTTGCAAACAAGTACGAGTACGTATTTTCTTAGGTTTCATTATAAGTTCAACCTTCTTATTTTGTTACACACAGTAGTTACTTCGATAACACTTATTCGACCCGCTATTGGAATACCGATTTCACTTGAATTAAAAACAAATGGATACTTACATCGTCAAGCTCCTCCTTTTATTTCCAAGTCAACAAGTGTCTAATGACAACTGGCGTCGTCCCACATCCTCCAAAAACGGAGGATTACATGAGATGTTTACTATGATTATTATTATCGGACGAAAAATTATGATTATGATTATTACTATCGGGCGAAAAAGTATGAGATAAACAAACTCAAGCATAGACGTACTATCCTCCACTTTGCTTGATTTTCATGTTCGCCGAAAACATGCAGTTTTTTAGGTAAGGTAATTTAACCTTATGAGTAAATCATAAAAAATATATAACTAAAGTTTTTTTCCAATAAGTCGAAACTAATCGGGATTATACTATTTATACCTGCATTTCTCCATAGCATTTTGACCACGATGTGATATTAGGCATTTATTGAACGACTCATGATTATATTCATCATCATTATCATTCTGTATCTACCTGCTGGATGTAGGACTTTCACAATGCTTTCCACCATATGCGATCTTTCCGCATCCAACCACCACCAGCCACTTTTTTGAGGTCGTCAGTCCATCTAGAAAAACATTAGCGTCATTTAACATTGTTTTCGGATCCTACAACAAGTACGTATAAAATATCATTATAAGGAAAACCAAATTGAACCTTATACCTGCTCCTTTGATGAGGCTATAAATACGGCCACCGTTTCAAGATTAACGTGATAACAGTAAAACGTCAATAACCACCTAATTGGGAGAACACTCTGCCCACAATCGGGCCTCGTGACTCGTGAGTGAGAAACAAATAAATATTGTAGGGCGCGACCAGATAACTCCACAGATAACTTAATGTGCTTACATTTCTAATCTGCTCATGGTTTTATGGGAAACCACGATACTGGATCTATTTTTTCTATGATTTATCTACAAATACCTGAGTTACTCACTTTCGATTCCGGTTTTCATAATCTTAATTGCTTAATCTACCGATTATGTGACATCTCTAGTTAAATAGTTAAGTTTGAAATATGAAATTAATTTCTCTTTTAATTTGTTAACAACATAAAAATTTTATTATCCGTTTCACGCATCTCGTTCTGGGTCGCATATTTAGATAAATCATTACTTTATTATGTCCACTGAATAGCGTTTCCGTTTCGATTCTTTCCCGTAGTTGTTAAATTTTTAATCTGTGTAAAGCAATCTGTTCTGATTCGACTTACACTTTATAAAGTTAAATGCGAAAGATAATATTTGAAGAATACGGTTATAAATTTCGGCATAAAAACGTACTAAAAGCAAAGATTCGATATGCTTCTGCAGTTGGGCTTGGAAGGCTAATTTCGAGTGTCAACTGAGAAATCTCGATATACTTCTTACGACCGGGAACATTATTTTATTGGCCTCCGTTATAAGGTTGTTCCGAGTGGATATTAAAGAATTTATGTTATGATTGCTCGGTCAATTTGCATATGAATAATATGTGAATTTTATGTGCGAATGATGTCATATCCTTTGGTGTTTCGCAAAGAAATGTGTGAAAACTGTTATCGAGGATAACAACGTTGTAGCTTAATTTTGTGTGAAGAAACACGTCTGTACTAAATGTTTATATCTCATGGTCGTAAAAAGACTACTTCTTGAAAACTGGCTTTTTGTCATAATTGGTTTGTACACAGCAGCATTGTGCATAAAAATAAAATGTGGCACTGTCCAATCATTTATTTTATCGTAAATTCCAGGAGCAAAGTAATTGTTAAAAATATATATCAGTATTAATATACAATTTGTATTTTTTTCTGTAGACAACAATTTAGATAATAATTTTAATATTTAAACTATTTCTTGAGTACTCCATGTGTTTACATTAGTTATTAGATAACTCTTAAATACGCTGGAATATGTTTATGTAAATATCTATGTATTAACCTACTAATATTATTATATAAAAGTTTGTGAGGATGTTTGTTACTCTTTCACTTGAAAACGGCTGGACAGATTTGATAAAATTTTGCTTACATATAGTATATGTTCTAACGTAACATAATATAGGATATTTTTTACAAGTGTTTAGCTTCCATAAGTAAGTTATTACTTACTATAAAAATATTCAGCCTAAGGTAGACATATTAGTACTTACAGGTTTTGCTTGGGCAACATACAAAATTATTAATTTCGGTAAAATAATATATTTTTAACCTTTAAAAAATAATCAATATTAAATATTTTTACTAAAAAAAAATTAACTGCTTTTTAAATAATAAAAGTATAATAAAAATAAATTACTTCAGTAATAAGTTGCTTTATTATTTTTTTATTGATTAAGTAAGATTGCATGACTGAATACTGGTTACCGTAAAACAAGATGTTATGACTTTGATCTGATTTTTCTCTATAATACTGAAGGTTGGTACAGGCAGTACATAAATATTTAAATAAATGTCTACAATTACATGTACAGAAATATTCCTACTACCTAAATGTAATCTTTTTTTGCATCTATAAAAGACTACCGTTACAGACTGATAAATCAACGCACAGCTCAAACCACTGGACGGATCGGGCTAATCTATCAACACACGGCTCAAACCACTGGACGGATCAGGCTGATCTATCAACACACAGCTCAAACCATTGGACGGATCAGGCTGATCTATCAACACACAGCTCAAACCACTGGACAGATCAGGCTGATCTATCAACACACAGCTCAAACCATTGGACGGATCAGGCTGATCTATCAACACACAGCTCAAACCACTGGACTGATCTATCAACGCACAACTCAAACCACTGGACTGATCGGGTTGATCTATCAACGCACAATTCAAATAACTGGATGGATAGGGTTGATATTTACCACAGCGGTACGATTACGACGCAAACATCCATTTCGAAAGGATTTTTGAAAATACCCACGGTATACTAAAATACACACGTATAAAGTCGCGGGCACGAGCTACATACTCGTAAGTGTAAAATTGTGTAATTAAATTTACAGTAAATACAGTATACCCAAGAACAAATCTGGAGATTTATAAATTAAAAAATGTTGAAAAAAAATTACAATAAAAGTAAACAGTATGAGAAATCCACGTAAAGATTATATAACCTTTTTTAATTTTATTATGATCTCAAGCTCAGACTAAGCTATTATAGAAAATATAATCTAATTACACCGTCAACCCATATTTACCCCACTGCTGGGATATAGGACTCCTCTCAAATGATGTGGTTTCGAGAGTCCACTGAGATGTGTTGAAGACGTTACATGAAAGCCGCTGAAGACAAGTGATCGATTAAGAGATAGAGCTGTAAGCAACCTTTTGGGGTGTAAGTGGCTCACCACGATCTTTGGAGACAAAGTGCACACTTAAAGCTCTGGAAAAAGAGAGGTAGGGTACAGTGTATTTTGTAAGCTGCCCGCCTGGAGAAGTACCTCCGCCTCACAGAATACCGCAACCAAATAACAATTCCCTTGAGGGCTGTTGTGTTCCTGCGAGTGAGTTAGGTCACCAGAAATGGAAGGAGTTGGCAACTTTGGCAGCGGTGGTGGCGGCGCGTGAGTGATATTTTATATTGCGTTCGTTAATATGGCTACGGAAACCGCATCATATCAGGCAGGTCATATGCTTGTCTGTCACCCGACGTACTATAAACAAATCGTCGTATTGCTTAAAAAAAGCGCCGCACTGGCTGTGCCAAAATAGAATAGAATAGAAAAGTCGTGGGACTCGTATGGATTTACGTATGTTGTGTATGACTTAATATTGTTACATGACACTCATGATAAACTTATACACACATATAATGAACTAATACTTAAAGCGTACTTAAAGTATAGATTTGATATACCGAAGAGCTGAAGTAGACACTCAGGCGTAGCTACGGGCGATACCTAATAAAATAATGAACATCAAAACGTGTATCACATCAGTGCGTTAAGCGAATGGTGTTCGGAAGAGCGCGAGTGTCCGCCCGGCGCTTCAAACGCACAAAATTTATTGTTATTGGGCCGGCGCGCGTACATGCATCCACACTCCGCGCCTATCACGACCATACAACTTTATCGGCCGGCGCACTATTCTGTATAAATGAAATGCTATATCTTGTACCAGATTTTTACGGCGCTCCAATAAATAACCTGACATCGTCCGTTAACTTACAAATCAATTTATAGAGGTTGTTGCTACCTAATTATACTAAACGTAAAAGGTTTATAGAATTAGTCATAGTTTTATATCCAATGGAAAGAACTGAAAAAAGTAGTTACAGTAAAAAAAAATATGTCTTGTTTTTAATATTTTCCGAGGTTCTAATGGTTGTCAATGCTGTATATTAAAAACAGATTTTGCTACAAGTGCCTTCCACAAACCAAGGCACATGGCTTTCTGAACGTCCAATTGAATGAAAAAAAAATCAATCGAACCCGATTGATTTTTTTTAATAGCCTGTACAAAAGTCGGCAACGCGCGTGCGATGCCCTCGCGCGTGTGACGCTACATAACAGCTTTCCATAAAGCGGGCCGTATGCGTGTTTACCACTTTAGTAGTATGAAAAAAATTCCAGTACGTCACCTAGTCCCTAACTAAGCAAAGCTTGGTTGTTGGACTAAGCAAAGCTTGGTGGTTGGTGGACTATGGTACGTAGATAACTGATAAATATATTTAAATACTTTTTTTTGGGAAATACATATATATAATACATAGAAAACACCCAGACTAAGACCAACAGACATGTTCATGCACACTTGAGTGCCATGATTTTAGACATTAGTATCACATGGAGTTGATTTGCTAACTTAAATGTCTACTGTCCTTCAGCGGAGTTAGCGTCACGGCAATTCGCATTTGAGACTAATATTCAGAATAAGCCCGTGCTCCGTGCTTTCGTCGTCATAAACTTTCTGCACCATGGGCAATTTGTTAATGATAGGCTCGCATCTACATAATATGACCATTTCGTAACACCGTACCTTAATAAAATGTTTTTTTTTTACTACATTAATATTTTTAACGAATTATTGTTTTATATTGGAATTTAGTGCAAAACCATACAATGAATGTAATCCAATTCAATTCTTTGTTATTCGACTTTGAGTCCTTGTGTTCAGTTAGAAACGACCTCAGATTTTTTTATTAATAAAAATTATGTATGTATATTTTTGTCTTCTTTTTATTTATTTGCATTTCGGAAGCTCAGTATATTTTTTTAAAATACTTACTGGTGGGGACGCCACGCTTTCTGGTATCTTTTTTTTTCTTACATGAGAGGGGGGCAAACGAGCACGTGGGTCACCTGATGGAAAACAATCACCACCGCCCATACTTCCTTCTTTCTTTCTGGTGACCTCACTCACTCACAGGAACACAACAACCCCCAAGAGAATTGTTATTTGGCTGCGGTATTCTGTGAGATGGTGATACTTCCCCAGTCGGTCAGCTTAAATAATACGCTATGCCCTACCTCTCTTTTCGCCAGAGCCTCGTCTATCAGTCAGCAGGGTGCACCACATGCAGGTAAGGTTGACTTTGGTTCAAAGATGTTAATGAACCACTTACACCCCAAACTAACTACAGGTGGGGTGTTCAACACTTCGTGGTCTTCCAAAGCTAGAATAAGAAAATGTTTTTTTTTTTTATACTACGTCGGGTGGCAGACAAGCATACGGCCCGCCTGATGTGAAGCGGTTACCGTAGCCATATTAACGCTCGCAACATAAAATATGCTTGCGCGCCACCACCCCCGCTGCCAACGCAGCATCTCCTTCATTTCTGGTGACCTTACTCACTCGCAGAAACACAACAACCCTCAAGGAAATTGTTATTTGGCTGCGGTATTCTGTGAGGTGGAGGTACATTCCCCAGTCGGGTAGCTTACAATTACCTCTAACTACCTCTCTTTTCGCCAGAGCTTCGTTTGTTAGTCAGCAGGGTGCACCGCGTGCAGGTGAAGTTGGCTTTGGTTCAAAGATGTTGATGAACCACTTACACCCCAAGAACCACTTACACCCCACGTCGCGAACGCCTAGCCTTGAGGTCTAACATCTGTATTGTTGTTGATCTAATTCAATTCAAATATTAAAGGTAGCTAAAGTTGTAGCTAGTGTCCATCATAAAGATATTCGATGAGTCCTGGGCTATGAAAAATCAAAAAAAATGTTTCAAAGATCTGCTAATGAGGCTTTGTTCCGAAGGTTGGTTTTTGCCGCGACCCCGATGGCTTTCACTAAGATGATTACCGATATCCGGGAAGTTCTCAATGGGACTTTATTTAATAACAATGGAAAAAAAGATAATTGTTTCACATACGGCTGAAGACTAAGAATGCCTTCCGACTTTACACTCTTTTGATACAAGTGAAAGGATTGATTGAAGGATTCCACTCATACATCCGTTTTCTTGGTTGATCAGGTGTTCAGTGTATAATTATTATCATCTATTAAACGAGCAATTCTCGTCCTTACTTACATTATAAATGCGAAAATGGATTTATTTGTTTGTACTACTTTTACGCTTAACTGAGTGACATAATAGCCATGAAATGTTTATAATACATACATACATATTAGAAGTCCAGAATAATTAATATGATGACTTTTGATGTGAAACGGTTATCATAGCTATATTAACGCTTGCAAATCTCAACATGAAATATTGCAAATTTCGCTCTTGCGCCACCACCCTCGCGAGGTATGTTTCATGTTGCGAGTGTTAATATAGCTGCGGTAACCGCTTCATATAAGGCTGGCCGTATGCTTGTTTGCCACGTGACGTAGTAAAACAAGTCTTATTACCCGACTGCCTAAGGAAGGTTATGTTTTTCGAGCATATGTATGTCTTATTATTTGGCACGCTCTACAGCCTAAGCCGTTTAACAGATTTCAACATAAGAGGTGTCGTTAGATTCGTCTTAATTGGGTATTTGACTAACATTTTTTTCTGTTTGATATGTAGGGACGTCTCCATAATATAACCATAGGTGAAAGAATTACTTCGATAGCACAAAAATCTCTCGAGATATGGTAATTTGAAAATCACAATTTTTAGACTGCCCCAAAACGCTCCATACAAAAGACTACTGAATTATGACGTCACAGATCTGTATTTTGTATGCATCAAATCAGAAATTTGTACGACAGCTATGTTAAATATTACGTTTATGTGATTAGTATCATAATAAAAGTTACAGCATTTTTATTGCTTCTCCAATGGAAATATAATTTTTTAATAATTTCATACTTTTAAAATGGACTTTCCCGCCAAACTTTGATCGACGCTAAAAAAAGTCTGACTGAAGATATTAGAATGAAAGTTTGCAGATCTTTATAGTTTTGTGTATTTTACGATATTGCTATTTTATTTGTACAATTTTTAAACATTGGAAACAACCCAATTACGCGAGTGACATAGGCTATATCAAATATAAAAAATAATCAATACGGCGGCTTTGAGCCGCAAAATTGTCGTTGGAGTATTATTTTTTTTTCTTCTAAATATATCGATATGGTTATCAAAATAAAGGTCTCGATGACCTGATTTCAAATATATATTTGATATGTTAGTTTTTGCTTGCGACTTTGCTTGTGTTGAATTATATTATTGTTGCGCGTGAGGCGTGATTAATAAATCTGTTTAGGTGCAGCCCGACCACCTACAACAGATTTATAATTTTATTGATTTTTTGAATTAACTTAACTTGTTTTACTTTTGGTTTGTGTGTGTAGTGTAGTATTAAGAAACATCTTCAATGCGGGTGTTGTTATTTATGTTGTTATTACGCTGTACTCTACATCTTTTTCCCAGAACTATCTCTCCTTCTTCTTCTAAACCTAATTTGATATCTTATTGGGGTAGGCTGTCTTGATTTTGGTTCTAAAAATATGTCTTTTGAGGAATTATTATCGATTCTGTTTATTCCTGACGTCTCTAATAGTCGACTCTAGTTAGTTAATCAGCAGGGTGGTGCATTACGTGCAGGTGAGGTTGTTTTTGTCTCAAAGTTGATGATAAACCTTTTGCACCCCATTTATTACATAATGTCTATAATAAGTTAAATATTATATTATATTATAAACGATCGAGATGCTCAACGGTGTCTTTTAGGTTATTTTATGTCGATCTTGCCTGTTATTCGGATATCATAATCTTAAAACAACAGCCGGGTCATATCCTGTCATCGTCGAGAGGCTTGAAAATACTTGACTCCGTCAAACCCGCAGTAGGGCGCCGTGTGATTAGTCCTTTTATTTCTTTTGAAGAGGACTACTAGACCAATATCAGTGTAAAAAGAATGTTCTCCTGAGGCAGATACCAGAGATAGCTAAATACGCTGGCGGTATCTAGGTACAGACATTCGTAACTCTATATGCCATGTGATTTTTACCTATTCCATGTAAGGATTACCAACGAAGGGATGGTAACGTTTTTCGATACTATGTATGTGTGTATTATATGTCAATTTTTTTGTCAAGCTCTACAGCCTAAACCGTTTGACGGGTTTCAACATACGAGGTGTCAATAGAGTTTTACATACATTAGATACCTAGTTTATTAATTGTGGTGTTATTTCTCGGCAGTAAAATTTACAGGTAATTTGATATTCACTACTTTCCGTGTTTCCGCCACCATTTATTTCATGCAAACTACTGCCGGGCGGCACCTACCAACTACCGTTAGTAAATGCATGAGACTGCCATGGCCGCTTCGTCTCTGTTTCTCTGTATTGTAGATCAAATGGCCTTTTACATACATTATTTTAATATGAGGGATAATTTAAAATATATATTTCGCTTTTTAGTATTATTGCTGTCCATCTGCGTTTTTGTATTTCATTCAATATTTTCTTGTTTTTCTTATACCCACAGGCTGATCATATTTTATAGCTTTATTTGCATATATATATTTTATACTTATTGCATGCCCTTGATGCAAACCTGTGCATCTTGTTTTCTCTATTAAGCTGTGTATATACGTACTGCGCCTAAGCTGTTCAGTAGTCGATACTTCCTATATACGAGTTTATTAGCGCCGGCAAGTACCGACTTCTAAACAACAAACACACTTCAAAAATAATTTTGCAATCGGAAGAGGTCGATGACACCCTGACCAAGAAAAACAGACATATTCATGTACACGAATTTTTGTCTTATGCGGGATCGAAACCGCAACCTCGGAGGAGAAGATCTTAAAGGACAGAGCTCCCAAAGCTTTTCATCCCAGATGTCGGAGGCAGGCAGATGGACGAGGAAGGTATTAGGAAGTAGGAAGACGTCCTCTGCCATCGCTGACGCAGTAGATGCACATTTTAGAGTACATAGGTACTTGAGAATAAATTGTGGGCATAAAAATATATCGTAAACACTTGTAGTGCAAATTACAATATAAATTACAATAGATATTTTTTATAACTTTAATTTTATAGAAACAAATAAATATCTATGCATTTTTTAATAACAGAGCTGAACACAAATTACGCACAGAGGACGTGCGCCATCAGTGTATGGATTCATATCGAGCTGTATAACCTCCCATTGTTTAGGTAAGTATCGTAATATGTGGTAATATCAACTATATATATTGTCAATCAATCGAATAGATATTTCTGTATGTGTGTTATCTAATCTATGGAAAATATGTAGGGGTAAAAATATTAACAACAATGTTTCTCAAAAAATTTAATTAACATTTTTGAAATAGGTACGAATGTAATTTTTCTACTATTGTATATTTTACAATAAATTTATAATTAGGCAATAAATAGTATACAGTGCTCAGGCTTTTAACAGTATGTATTTACACAACTAGGCATCTACTTTTTAATATGTTTTTAGACTACGTAATACTATATAAGTAACTCATTATTGTGTAAAGTATTTTTTTTTTGGAAAACAATGTTTATGTTATTATCCTTTCATAGCATGGGAATATATAATAATTATAAATAAAATTGTCCTAACATACAATGAGATAAAGTGAAATAGTATAACGTAGTCTGAAATCACATTTATTCAGTGCCAATAAATAATTATTACAACAGTGACAACATCATTCCAGACACAGGCAAATTCATTCCTTCAATATCTACGTAAACTTTGCGATGAATTGTACTACAATATTTTACAACGTTTAATTAGAAAGCATTAGGAACTTTTATTTTCCTGAAACCGTGCCTTTATATTGAAAACAATACTTTGGTCTACTCGTGTGTCAATATTAATTTTAATCAATAAAGTACCTATTCGGATGTAGTTCACAAAACAAAACTTTCTCCTCGTATAAACATCATTAATTATTCAAAAGTGATATCCATCTTTCCAGTATACATAAATAATAATAATATGACTGATTTAGGTGTCTATCAAATATTTCCATTGATTAGAATGAACAGATTTCGCCATATTTTATAAATAAAGCAGAATTGCTTGTGCATAATTAAATTTATTAGTCATTCGTCTTCTCTGCATTAATTAACAACTTAATTAGCTACATATTTACATTAATTTACAAACAAACTGGAGTATTAGCACTCTAGGATTAAAATTTACATAATTATTCGGAACATGGACTTTCAATAGGAATGATGGGTATAATACTTTATGTAAATAAATAATTTAGAATGGCGCTAAGTCAACGGTCGTGTTTAGTTAGCTGTAGGGGCAAATCATTGGCTGGCGGCCGCTGCCGGCTGGGGCTCACGGATCTCGATCTAGCCCTATTTCTATGTTTCTCGCCCTCGTCTTCGCTTTCATCGTGAACGTTTATCTCCTCGTCGGAGTCAGAATGTGATTCGCATCCTCGAGCTAGCTGTATAGACTGGGCCGCAAGCAGAGCCGCCGCCGCTGAGTGTGGTACGAGCGCTTTGAACGCGCTGTTTTCAAGCGCTGGATGTGGCTTAAACGCACCGCCTTCGAAAGTCTGCTGCGACAACGCCTTCAGCGCACTGCTGTCGAATTGAGCTTGATGGGATAAAACTTTAAGGGCGTTCGTGTCTTGGTGAGATAATGCTTTGAAAGCGCTATTTTCGCCGCCCATCTGAGGGGTGTGGTATGGAACGCGCGCGGGGGACAAAGAACGCGAACGGGAGCGGGAGGGGGAATGGGGCAGGCGGTGCGGGGGCGAGCCGCCACCTCGCTTCAGGAGGTTCATGCGCTGGTGGCGTCTCCACTTGGCTCGTCTGTTGGAAAACCAAACCTGTCAGTAAACGGTAAATAAACGTGATTAGTATTCTGGTCTCACTGCGTTAACAAATTCATGAATGTAAATGGGTGTGAAAATGATAGCTCTGATTTGATTAAGTCGTCTCTAGTTCTGAGACATGTCATTAATATAATATTATTAATTGGCTACGGGCTTATGAATATAAAATTTATTACGAAGTTTTATTGGGTCGTTACCTGAACACGAGCTTCCGACAGTGACGTTTTGGATGCGAGCCTTTCTCGTGTTGACACACACGGATAGTGAGATTTCTCGAATTCCTTCTCTAATTCCTCGAGTTGGTCGGGGCTAAAGGTGGTGCGGTTTCGTCTGAACTTTGGTTGTTCACCGTCTAGGGATCCAGAGTCATCGCCGTCGACATCTGTTTAAAATAATAAACTAATCTATAATTTATCCTTTTTAACAAAAACATTTGAAAAGCAAATGACCTAGGAAAAAAAAATATTTATTAGCTACCTGCCATGGCTTACAGACAAAGTAACCGATATGCTAAATAATAGTGAAAACTGCATCGAAATCTGTCACTTGATTTAAGAGGAGCTAGCTCATAAACGGACAGACATCTGTCTGTCCGTGGGCATCTATGGGCATCTGCCCATAGATTTATACTAAGTACAGTTGTAAATATACTACTAACCAATTAGTCCTCGTCCAGAGCTTAAGAATCCTTGCTGGACAGCATCCGGATGAGGTACGCCTGATGTTGGTGCCGGGACTCCAGGTGGTAAAGGTAATGATCCAGGTGGCCACACTCCGCCGCCACCAGCCCAGGGAAATGCTCCGTATGGAGGAGGAGCCGCGTAGAGACCGTAGCCCGCTGCCCTGGCGAATTCGGCTGCGGCACGTTCTGCTGCTCTATTTCTTAATATTCTGTTAATTGACGAAACACTTGGCGCTGTTGCGTTGGTGCATACACCTGTATAAAAGAAAAATATATATATTAGCATTCGAATACAGTTATTATAAGTCATCGTCAAGATGTTACATTGTAAGGAAATAGTATCGCAAACAAAGTTACTACAGAACTTGTGAAACAAGATATTGTAATTTATTGCCAAACAAATCTGCTTCTGAAGGCACAATAAAATGTCGGTTCCGCCCGTTGTAGAGGACAGTCATTAAGTCTGAGGCCTTCCTACCAACGCCCAAATTCTACCATAAAGCAACGTGGCAGAGAATGTTATAATTTTATTTGACTGTTAACGTAAAAAGCAAAGCCCCGCAAGATGGTGAGTGGTTATGGTAGGCTATGGGCACTTGCTAATTGTTGTATTAGCAATTTGCTTGCCCATGTTACTCGCATAGATAGTCTTCTGAGAAAACCTCTATAGACAATTTATTTGACAACATGATAGTGGAACCTTTCTGAAACCAAACAGTTCCAATATGTCAGAATAAATAATTTGTCTACTGATGTCGAGTGTGGGGATTGTAGAAGGAGGCTGTGGATACCGTCGTCAACCGACGAACTCGGTGGTGGTTTGACGAGCTTGATGGTGAATGGTTAGCAATGACCACTTTGACTCCGAGGTCGCGGGTTCGATTCCCGCACAAGACAAACATTTGTGTGCATGAACATGTCTGTTTGTCTTGGTCTGGGTGTTTTATACGTATTATAAATATGTATTTACAAAAAAAATGTATTTAAGTACATTTATCAGTTGTCTAGTACCCATAACACAAGCTTTGCGCTTAATTGGGACTAGATGGCGCTGTGTAAATTTTCCAGAAATATTTATTTATTATTTAACCAATCATTCCACTGCTGAGGTACGGGACTACCTTTAATGGAGATTTAGAGCGTACCACGCTGCTCAACTACATGTTGGCGGAGGTTAGTGTTTTCAAGCTCACCAAAGGGACTTGGCTTAAACAACAGCAGCCAGTATCGACGCCGTCTTTGGTGTCAGTAGAATCGAATATGCAACAGCACCAAGGCTGTAGCCATGGATGCTCCTCCGTGCTCCGTTCATGTTAAAGGAATTCCTCTGACTCTCCACTCCATAATTTATTGATTACTTAGAGTAACCAATACCACGCCCGGGAGCTTTCAAACGAAACCAGTTTGGCGTCGCGATCATGACTCTATTTAAAAATAAGAAACATAGGTATCTAAATGTCGTTTCAACTGGTCTTATACGCAACATGATAGCTAATTACCGACAGTGTATGAACGAGGTATTCGCGCTGTGCGCGCAGCAATGCGTTAAAACCGATGCGTCATTGGTCGCATTTTAAAATCCCCAGCCATTACATCGTTTAATGCGTGCAGAGCATCGCGTGCCAGCGCAGCCTTGGAGAACCATCCCATGTAATTTTCAGGAAACACTCTGCGTAAGTGCCATAATTTAATCATAGCCTGTCCGCTTGTAATTGTCGTAGAATTCGTTGTTGAGCTACCGACTTGCCGCCGGACGCTCTTCGTAGCGTTATTTGAAATAACCATCGATGTTACTATGTATACTACATACTAGCTATACTATTACTAGCTTTGCCCTCGTAAATGTCGGTTATTGCGTCAATCTTTTAGTCAGCCCTCGGGAACAGTTTTTATTTGGAATAAAAGGTATCCTTATTTATTCTGGACTTCTAATATGATGCTAAATTACATGGCTATCGGTTCAGTAGTTAAGGCGAGAAAGCGGAACAAACAAACAAACTCACTTTTCCATGTATAATAGTAATTAAGTAAAGTTATATACATTTATATCTTTACTTTCTATGCCTATTTTGTACTCGTATACGTTTCTATGCGTATTTATTCTATCACGCTATGGTATAATTTTTCATCTCCCATGTTTGGTACCAAATCCATCCTCTCCTGCACATGGTGCATCTTGCCGATTACCAAACGTAGCTCAAATATCGAAACCAACTGCAGAAGTAACTTCACCTGACAGAAGACCGTGGCCAAGCAACAGTACCGTTGAGATTGATCTACCATACAAATGGTTGATCAATGGATTTGATCCAAATCCATTTGGATGTATGTCAATGACCCTTGAGTATTGTTTTGTTCCTATGGCAGCGGGGTTCCTAGTATTGTAAGTGTATAGGCTACAGTAATAGTTTTACATCAGACAGCATGTTTGGCATCCGACGTGACATAAGAAAAAATATTAATGCGGTTGAATGTACAGGGGTACGCCCGTAGATACTAGTAGTACGTAGTACGTTCACTCTATTGTGATATATATATATATATATATATATATATGTATATAAATGAATCCCTATTTCCCTCGGTCACGGCATCACGTGTAACGGCTGGACCGATTTCGCAATTTCTTTTTATGTTGTATTTGTTATTGTCAGGAGACGATTCTTATGAAAGAAAAAAACGAAGAAGTTAGAGCGGAAAATTAGAAAATTTAAGAAAACTGAACGACCATATTAACTTTTCTAATGTAACTTTATATCGTTTGACAGAACTGTTAGTCATTTAACCGATTCGAATTCAGTAAGTATTCATTGCTAAGAAGACAGGACAACGTCTGGTGGGGTCAGCTGGTATTCAATAAAACATTCACTTCTTAGGTTCACTTACTCCAGGCGTACCATATACTATGTTCATATTTCCAAATACGTGGATATTTATCAATACTCGATCGTGCAATGTTTAATCACAGTTTACAAGTATTTACCTACATACAACCACTCGGTGTCATTATAATTGGAACCTGTCATTTAGACCCTACCTACAAAGCAATTATACCTAGGAACAATAATTCAATATAATTGCTTAATGAACGCTCTTTAAGCTCTCGAAGACGTTTTCCTAGACCCAGCTCGTTACAGAAAATTACTCTTTGACGTATAAAAATAAACCGCCAAGTCAATTGTTTATTATACTAAAAACAATTATAATTATTCTTCACATGCACAACGATACTCCGTAGTGTTAAAACCATTGCGATTATTTATAAAGATAAATTTAATGTGGTCACTGTTGGTAATGAAGCTCTATTGTGAGATGTTCCAGCGGCCGTCGAGCTGGCGGATCGAATAAAACGGACCTGTTATAATTTACTCAAAACACAAAGCCTTATACAGTATAATGTTAATGATCAGTTGGCGGCTTCGCTCATTGTTAGCACGTCGAGAACATAAAAAGATGCCCTCCACACAATTTGTTTGCCTCGTAATCGGCGGGCTGAGACGATGGCTCGATAGAAACGCCTTCTGTACCAGACTCGCCATCAAAAGCTCGATACGGTGAGAATACGTCTAATGGTGACCAGTCATCACTTACCAGCGGAGATCTTTAATTATATTGGGAAGCAGCGTTTTATAAAAAGAAAACAAACCGTTGAAAATCTGTTATCGTTTTGTGGGAGCTCAGTGACGCGTCACCGATGGTTAATCTAGTTCGTTCTTACCATTCTTTCGAACGGCAAAAACTACTATGATCTTTAACAGAACAGTTAAATTGGTTTTTGTTTAGTAACAAGAAGTACCTATCAAACATTTTGATCAACAATGAGTGGCATTAGTTCTCGATTCTTTGGCGTTGTATTTTCAATTCGCTGTGACTGCATTGTTATTAAACTACTGCAAAAACTTATAGCTCTACCCGAGACTTCGCAAAATATCAGAAAAACAAATGTCAAATTAATGCAAAGGGTACACAGAAGTTAAAAATTATGACTATAATGTTTAAAATTGCATTGAAAAAGAAAGCGTAGTGTATAAAAAATCGCTAATATTAACAGCAATTTAATTTGATTCGGCAATGGACAACGATCAATGGTAAATTTCACTATATTTGTTTAGAAAGAGATCATTATCCGGCAACAGGTTGCAGGTGGGAATGCGATATCTATAATTGTTCTTTTAATGATTTGGGATCGAACCGGGGTCCCTACATGCCTAGTCATGGTCATGCAATTTGTCTAAAGCCGTTTAATCATGATTAGTCACAATAGGCTCCGCTTTTATTAAAAGGTTAGAACGATTTCAATAGAAGGAGCTTGTTATAATCAAGTATCTAGATTCTCGAGACCGCTTTGCGCTTTAAGGTTTTTTATTATAGTTTATAATTACTTGTTAAATACTTTTGACGGTACCGTTTATTTATATTGAATTCCTTTATCGTAGATGGGTAATTGAGAACTGTCGGTTACCCGTCTTACAAAGATCTCTTGGATTAGATTTAAGTAATAAAGGAAATGTGAATGTTTCTCATGATTCCTAATAAAAAGCAAATTGGTATAAAATCTCAATGTTTTCCCAGAGTGTTATGTTGGTATTGGTACCTGCTTAAAAGCGTGGCATGTCGAGAGATAAGCCACTCCGGCGCCGTCTGCTTTGGACTGCTTAATCTGGTTAATTTATCGATAATTGACGGAAAACCTTTTTGTTTGTATTGCCGGGAAGTAACAGTAATTGTCACGCCTTTGAAGATTTACGCTCGTTTCTAAATTGAGACATTAACAGTCGGATCTCGTGCCTAATGGTTCGGAATGAATTAGTTTGTTTGTTTTATTTATACCGGTTCTTCGATGGATTTGGTTTGTCCCACCGTGAATCGAACGGACGTCGGACCGGCCGGCCCAGTCGCACTAATTAGTTTAACTCGCTCATTAAGGTGCGAGCTTCGTCATTTTATTGCTAAGCTGCATGTACTTTCTCCAACACGTCTAGTTTGTTTATGCAAGTAATGTCAATATAGCCAATTTGTCGACTATGAAAATTTAATATAAACATAATTATTTATTTAAGCACAGTAACGAATTTCTTTCTCTTCTTATCGGTTCTCGGTGATAGAGCGGATAGAAGAAATAATTGAGGAAAAATAAATACTATATACAGCGTAAAGTATATAGGTAGGTAGGTAGGTGTTATGTGTGTATTGATATTTTATTTATGTGTACGTATGTTGTATTTGTGGTACTATTACCACACCCCGGCCACTCCATACAAATGTCGTGTCGTTTACTACTACATAAACAATGACGTCTGTGCAGATCGCGAATGAGCGTGTGTGCGTGCGGCGCCATACAAACTGTTCCCGATTTGTCTCAGAGGGGAGGTGAGGTCGACACGAGAGAGCGGCAGGGAGTGGCCATACTGTACGTAGTACTATTACTTAGATTCACCAGCCATTTAACCGTATTTGTGATTTTCTCCACTTCACACCATGGTTGATTGGTAGAGAATACAATCAGCATTATGTCCGTCTATTGTACAATAGCAGTCAATAAAATTTTAAATAACTAAATAACGACCTCACGGAAACAAAAAATTGGGCAGAGATGTTTTTTTGAGCTGCGCAATACCTTAATCAACTTATTAAAAGCTACTTAATTTTTTGTCAATTATAAATCAAATTTTTGAAGTGAAAACTTCTTCAGCGGTTTTGTGAAACTCCCGTCAGGACACGTGGCCTGATCGAAAATTCGTAAGACAAAGCTGCGAGACTACAAAATTCAACTTTAAGCAAAGAGAATACGATTGAGATTGCTTTGCATATTTTAATTAATCGAAATAGTTTCGCCATTCAACGCTAGATGTCTAGGTGCAACATAGTTTTGCGTGGTTTTACTATTCCCTAACAGGTGGCATGATAGTACTTTTATACTGATAAATAAGGCAATTCTTGCGAAATTATTAACCTAACCATTCCAAAATATTTAAAAATACATAACGTTAATGTTCAAGTTTTCACTTCTACCGGCACTCCCGGAGTGCATCCCGTTTTTTTTTTTGTATAATGCTGTTTATTGTCCGTGATTAAACGGTGACTAAAACCTTATTTGTTGTGCAAATTTAGATATTGCCTCAAATGTAATTCTCTAGGCATAATCGTCAAATAACCTATGTAGTTCTCCGATAAACTGTTGAATTAAAAATTCAAAATAATTTATTTGCAATAAATAGGGTAACATTTAAACAGATGTTATTTAAAACAAATCACCAGCCTATTTAGCCATTATAAATAGCATGCAAATTTAACAAATTTTAGCCTAATTAAAAATATTTAGAATTGATCAATTAATATTAAATTTGTCAATAATCAAATTATACATCACTAAGTCTATTTATTAGATAATTGTAAAATAGCATTCAATGTCCGTGGAATATAATGGAACTTAATTAAAAAATGTAAATAATATAATTGATTTAAAAATTCAGTTTAGTATTTAAAAAATATTAATAGACAAATATTAAAGTTCAACCTTTTGTCTCACACATTATTATAAAATATTATTAGTTAAGTAGTCACATTGTTATTAACATTGTTTATTATTTAAAAATTCCTGTATAGTGTAAAAACATTTGTCTAACAGCCATTTATTTAATTTTATTCTAAAACGATTTAATGGCAGTTCACGAATGGATCCGGGTATCTTGTTATACAATCGAACCACCATAAAATAACAGTTTTTTTGGTATAGTGTTGTCCTTGAAAATGGTAAAAATAGTTTGGATGGATCCCTGGACAAATATTTTCTATTTTCATTTGCTTTCCTAAACAGCTCTGGATGTTTCTTCACAAATAAACCTGCCTCCAAAATATATAGAGACGGTAATGTTAACAATCTTAGTTTTTTAAATAAAGGTCTGCATGAGTCTAACGGATAAGCCATACATATTGCACGGATGCATTTTTTTTGCGTAATAAAGACTTTATTGAACAAGGTCGAACCACCCCATAGAATAATTCCATATCGTAATAGTGAACCCACATACCCGTGATTAGGATTACAGCTCCCCTAAATACCACTTTCTCTTATTGCGATTCAATAACTGAATAGAATGCTTATTCATACCAATGAATAAGCAACTATATTTCAAATAGAATAACTTATTCATTGGTAGGAATAAGCAATATATTCAATTATTGAATCGCAATAAGAGATGGTGGTAAGGGGGCAGTTCGATGTTTTTGAATTATTAAAACTAATTGATTTGCTGATAAACGTATTTATTTCGAGGCCTTTACCGCAGATCAAGGGTACCGACGAAACTGAAGCCTGGCATTCAAAAAATCAATCTTCACCATAGATCACTGGTAATTTTATATTTGAGACTGGTGGTCGAATGGCTAGTAATGGCCACTTTGACTCCGGGGTCTCGGGTTCGATTCCCGCATATGACAAACACTTCTGTACTTGAACATGTGCGTTTGTCTTGGTCTGGGTATTTTCTATGTATTATATGTAAGTTTATGTATAGTATAAGTTACTTAGTACCGATAGTACAAGCTTTGCATAGTTTGGGACTAGACGGCAGTGTGTAATTCGTACAGGAATATTTATTTATTTCTTTGTGTATTTAGCTTAGCCTCTAGGAACTCTAAATACTAAAACTAAGCTGAACTAGGAAGGAAAGGCCGTGTGGTTTCCGGCAGACTAGAATAGAACCATTCCGTCTCTTCCCGTGGATGTCGTACAAGGCGACTAAGGGAAATACATTATCAAACATCGATCAGGCCTCCCCAATCCGTCTGGCCAGCGTGGGGAGTTTAAGCCAAGTCCTCCTTCTCTCTTAGACGGACGAGAGAGGGTCTGTAGTGGAGACTAAAATGACCTGATAATGATGATATTATTATTTTAAAGAGAGGTAAGGAACAGCTTATTTGTAAGCGGCCCGACTGAGGAAGTACCGACCTCACTCGATAGACGAGAGAGGGTCGTGCTCCTGTAGTGGAGACTAAAATGACCTGATTATGATGATGCTAGGAACTCTGGTGCTCTACCGACTAAATTGAAGATGTTTGTTATTACCTTAAGCCTAAGACCCATTTTTGGATTCAATATTCGATTTAAATCAGCGTCAACTGAGGCGGGATGGCTACCTGTTTTGTATTGTTTAGTTTCTGTTGATTCAGACTGTTTCGATTATGGGCAGTATTATGCATCTCCAGGGTCCATAAATAAAAGTCCTAAACTTGTTGAGCTGAGGAGCGTCGATACGCGTGGTAGTCTAATCGAACACGCAAGTTAAGTAACGTGGACTGTCGCCTGTCTATGGATGAGTTTATTTATCTCAAGTTCTTCTGTGCTTCGGACAGTACGTTAACCCGTCTATCCCAGCTGTTGTCATTAGATGATAGTCGTTAAGCCAAGTCAGTGGCTTTTAGGCGGCTTGAAAACACTGGCCTCTGCCAACTCGCAGTTGACTTATTTTGACTCCGACCGCGGGTTCGATCCCCTCACATTACAAACATTTGTGTGCGTGAACATAATTTGTTTGTCTTGTTCTTGGTGTTTTCTGGGTTATCTAGTACCCATAGTACAAGCTTTGGGACTAGATGGCGCTACTTAATATGTCCAGAAATGTTTAGCTATTTATAACTGTCAGAAGCGTATTTACGATATTTACTATTTACCTCTTTCATATATTTATATCTAAAACATCATTATAGGTAAAGGATACTGCACACGCAACGTCATATTTAGTTCCGAAAATGCACAAACTGCCGTTCAGAAATCACGTCTTCGCTGTACTATTGGAACCAGTTAACGAGTGAGTGGCGTCACGTCGTCTAAATGAATTATTGTTGGCTTTATGGGGAACATAAAACGATGAGATCGGAGGCAATCAGGCGGCACCCGCGGCGTGGTCCAAGTAAAAAGGTGCCCGGACCGGCAGGGGGCCGCTGCGCAACCGTTGCGTTAAAACGCCTACTCTGCGCACCCGATTTTCTACCTATTTCAATTAGCCTTGAATAGGGAACTAACAAAGGGTATACCACTTCGTAATGCGTAACCGTACTTGGAAAACGGTGGAAATAACTCATCATCAGTAATCCATGCTCATTTTACTGGTAGCATAACGGCACGACTACCGCCTACCGCTCTTGGTAGCACGCTATAGCTTTTAAAATTTATAAGGTGAGTATACACTAGAGCGTTTTCCGGTAATAGATCAACGAGTCATGCTATTTTGTTACAACCCGATTTTGTAATTGGTTTATAAAATCGGCATATAAATAAAGAGAAAGAAAGGAAGGAGTATAGGCTGGCAATAAATCGGTGACCCCTTGGTGTTGCTGATCTCCATGGGCGGTGTAGATTGCTATCCATCAGGTGACCCACATGTTGGTATATGAGAATATAAAAAAAAACAACGAACGAATTGGTAGTTAATTAATTCAGGTGTTTTTTTTTTATACTACGTCGGGTAGTAGACAAGCATACGGCCCGCCTGATGTGACTGTAGCCATATTAACTCTCGCAACATGAAATATCACTCGCGCGCCACCACCACTGCTGCCAGTGCAGCAATTCCTTCCTTTTTGGTGACCTTATTCACTCGCAGGAATACAAAAACCCTCAAGGGAATTTATATTTGGCTGCGGTATTCTGTGAGATGTAGGTACTTCCCCGGTATTGCAGTTTACAAATACGCTGTACCCTACCGCTTGTTTGCCAGAGTCCCTTACACTAGTTGGTAAGGTGCACCACGTGCAGGTGAGGTTGGATTTGGTTCTGAAGATCGTTGTAAGCCAGTTACTCCAATATTATTTTGCGCAAGTAAAATTTAGGGGAAATTTGATTTACACTACTTTGCATGCTTCCGCCTACAGATCGCCTTAAATGATGCTTTGCATTGAGGGAACACGTGTCACATTGACGACTACTCCAGCCGTAGCGGCGGCAGTTGCATGTTTCTTCTGTTTTAGATGTTGGAGAGTCGCATGCACTTGCTAACGGTAGTTAATGGGTGCCGGCGGACAGTAGTTTACATGAACAAACTGGTAGCGGTATCACGCAAAGAAATGTATATCAAATAGTCTGTCAACGAATTGGTGTAACATTTCATCAAGCAAAAATATGAACACGGGCAATTCGGAGAGAATCTGACATTTCAATGAACGTAGGTAAACGAAATGCGCACACGCCATGAGCATTACGTCGAACATAGGCACTCGCAGTATCATCGTTTGCATTATATGGAAATGTACCTACGAGAAAACGCTCTAGTTACACTCACCTTATGCTTATGTTATTTTATGAATTGCTTTAGTTAATTGCTGTCAATCTCTCAAATGTAATTTAAGATGAGGACAGCTGCATGAAATTGATACATTTGCAATCGAAGCAGTAAATAAAATAATGAGTTTATTGAGCTATAAATTTGAAAGCTATACCTGTGGCAATAATGTTAGATTAGATTATGTTCGATTGAAGGTAGACCCCGGGACTTCTTTCAATCCAAATGATTTCGAACCTACTGAACAACTGTCAAGCCGCCCAAAGGACAGCATCAACGTATGCCATCTGCTGATAACATTTTACACCGATAAATTAGCATGGTTTTCGAAGTGAATGGCATAAACATTATGACAAGCTGTTAGTTAAAGTTGCTTGACTTGGTTATTACTGGCACTCTTAATGGCGTCGTCTATTGTCCACAAATGTTGAAACTTTTCAGTTTGTACCCTTGTTCATATTATTATTCATTTAAATTATTTGTGCTCAATTATCTGAAATGTTTTTTATACTACTCGGCCGGAAACAAAATATTGCTGTGATTTTCTTCCACCAGTTCCTAACTCCGTTTGCTAACCGACGAAGGCAGCGCATTGTACTATGAGTAGATGAGGTCGCCTTTAACCCTGAAAATACTGATGAGTGATGAGCCACTTCTACTGGACGACATTGCCTATAAAACACGACAGAAGGTTTCAGACATTTTTAATGTTTCTTAATGTCGCTACCGTCGTTTCTGCTATAAAACTAGCATGATTTAATTTTCTTTAAATATTTTATGATGATGATTTATTTACATCAGGTATAGTATATACAATAGGTATATAGGTAATAGTCTGACGTCTGTGACGTCAACACAAAAGTAGATGAGTCAAGAAATTTTGATAGATTTCTCTTCATAATGCATACATGCAATAAGTTAAAAGCAATATCTGTTAAAAATATGTACTCATCTTTACTTTATTTCTCTTTAGTAGGTATGTACCTATATCTTACTTCAGTTATTGTTCTTCGGCCTCTGTCTTATGTTATTGCATAATTATGTATTGTGAATAACTAATAATTTTACTACAGCTTTATTTAGAATCTCAAAGCACATACCAAAAATATAAATTAGCTAAAGTACGTGTTAAAATCATTTATTATTGTGTACTTTCTTATGATATGTATCTCTCGGGCTTTAAATCTTTATTAAAACCACGTACTTTATCCTTTATTAAGGACATGTCCATTGTTTATATTAGTTTATCAAATAAGAATGTTCGCTTTTTATAGGTAATGTCGCACGACCACGGCATTAGAAGTACCTACATTAATACGACATTGCCAAAAGACTTTACCAGAACTAAACAGAACGCATGAGTGATGCCAACGCCACTGGTGTTAGTAGTGTCCATAAGCTATGATAATTGTTTGCTTGTTTGATAATAAAACTTTATTGCAATAAGATACAAAGGAAGTCGTATACATAATATTTACAAGGGCGGACTTATTCCGTGAAGGAATCTCTTCCAGTCAACCGTTGCCTTTGAGGAACCGGATTCGTAATCGACAGTGAAAGACAATAATATACAAATTAAAACATATAAATAAGAATACGACGCCTTGATGCTTTTGAAAGCATTTTTTAACAATTACAAAACAGAAAGGTAATTCTTGACTTCCTGACACTTCATGTGAACTGTTAGGAACTTCAAGGTTCAACTTCATTTCATCAGATGCTGTTTTATAAAAACACGAATTATTAAATTTTATATTAAAAAAAATCCCAAAGTAACCCCTTTTTACAGATATTTTTTTTTATAGGCACACGGGACAGAGAAATTTCTCTAAACCTATTCGATTAGTCTAAGCATACACATCAAAATGGCAGTCTTCTTAAAATAGGTTATATACTTTTTAGTGAGGAAAAAACCAGGAGCAGCCGCACCAGTGTTTTCGTATAAAATAATAGGTATGGTATATTTTGCTCATCAATGCATTATCTTAACAGCAAAAGACGCTGACCTGGGATATCTTAAATTATGAAATATATTGAGGCATTTATTAGGACATAGTATTTTAATTAAATTAAAAATATGATTGAGGTTAAAATGGAAAGAAGAAAGGAAGAGGCAGACCAAGAACATTAAAGGTAACAAGTGAAAGATAAGCCGAATATCTTATCGTATAGAGACCTCAAGAATCTATCTAAGAATAGAAGAGCTACACTGATCAGGGGCCCTACCGCCGAAGCTGGAACCGATTACCATCGAAAATTTTTAATCGAAAAATAGGTCTTAGGTTTTAGGTATAGACAAACAACATCATAATTCAATTCAGTCGGTAGAACTCCAGGGTTTCTGCCAGCTCTAAACACAGCCATCAATCTAAGCTGAAGTTTGATATATGTAGACGTGTAATGAAATAAAACAGGCATAAAAGTATAAGTTTGGTAATTTGTTGAGTTTCTAAATTGCTGTTTTTTGTCTTTTAATGTATTCGTGTGAACTATCCCCGTTTTTTGCTTTTTCCCTTCATTTGTTATTATAAATATTCGTGGATAACTATAATTGGCGTAAGATTGAGTAAATTAGGTTAAGTATTTTATATAATGTGGCTGTTGTTATTCCAAATATAAATAAATAAATAAAATATGTAATCAGGGGCCCTACCGCTGAAACTGAAGCCAATTACCATTCGATTTTTAATCGCGAAAATTGATCTTAGTATTAAGTTTAATTAAGTTAATGACAAACATATGCAGCTTAATCCGTACAGCTCTATGGTTTCTACCAGCTAAGCTAAACACAATTACCGCCAATTTAAGCTAAAGTTTGATTTTCGCAATCAAAAAATCCGATGGTAATCGGCTTCAGCTTCGGCGGCAGGCCCTTAAATCAACTTCTACGTAATGATGATGACAGTAAATGTAAGTATACTCATGAAATCTTAGAAAACATATTATATTAAGTAATTATCCTATAATAATGTTCTGTGTCTTTTCTTTTCATCTCATAATCAGAACATGTTATAAACGTTAGTTAATTTTCATAGACATAATAATATTCTTATAGTAATAATATGTATTCACATTAGCTTATTCACAATTATTCATAACAAGGAGTACATTGCATGCACATAGTGCTAAAAAATATGGACAATTGATGATGTTACAAATCAACTTATTGAGTAACTTGTGATTTTAGATTTCTCGTTGTTACATATACATCAATTATTTTATTAAGTCGCTGTGAGAATATATTTTGTTACTACTTAATTCATCTACCTCAATATATATTAATATATATATATGCAGCAGTGAGGTAGTTTAAATATAATCTACCTCACTGCTGGTTAAGAAGGAAACCATAGAGTTCATCTAAATATAGTGAAAACTACTATTCTGTGTGTAATTGTTATTTTTTACGATGCACTTTACATCGATAAAGCGACAATAGAGACACAAAAAGTGACTACAACAAGTTTTACTGTACAGCATGTAGAACCGATTAAAACCGTCTAAAGACGGGTCCCAAAATCATGACCGTGACCCTCCGACGGGCAACAGTGTTAGTGCGATGCACTGCTGGGAACCAATTTAATGCTGTAACAAATCAATAAATGTATCGGTTTATTGGAAGCTGTGTGGAGATCGATTTGATTTATTCCAACCATACAACATTGGTGAACGAGGTGAGACCTTGTTAGTAAATGTCAAAAAACTATCGGAAAAAGAACATTTTGTTACTGTTTATTTCTCTGCCTGTTTAGTTCCACATTCCGAAGTTTAGGCGATAGAATAAGTCTAGACACAGAACGATACTTTTTTTATATTATTATCACTAAGATGGGAAACGACAGTAAACAATTTTGTGACTTGCACATTACTGGCTGTCTATAAAACAGTAACGGGTATTGACTGTTAAATTTATACACTGATTATTTCCTGAAAAAAGTATTGGGGTCATCCAATAAACGCCAAAATAACATTTTTTTAGAAATCTTGTCGTTCTAACTGCGGAAATTTAATTTATTTTTATTTATTGTTAAACAGTCTTATTTTACTCAGCTATTTAAGAGTTTCGTTACGATCTATTCAGTAAACCCACAGAAACATCTTTATTATTGGATCTCATAAAAGTGGGAATTTTATGAAGGACATCTAATCGTAAGTAACCTAGTATACTCGTATTATAAATTAAAAATATTTGTTTGCTTGTAATCAGCAAACTGTGAACGTACCAAACCGATTTTTTTACTTCTTTATACCGAGTGTTTCTTTCTTAGCTTTTAATAAAACATACTTAAAGTTAACGCAAGCGAAACTGTGGGCTGAAAGCTAGTCACAGTAAAACATTATATAATTGGTACCTGAATACAAACAAGGTTGCAAGATATTACTCATTAGAAAAAAAGGTTAAAAAAAACCTGTACAAACATTATCTAAATGCTTTTTTTGTTATCTTCAAAAAAATATTGTAACACCCGGCCGTAAAACTACCCGTCATCGGTTTTGCTAATTAATCGGCGCCAGTTAATATCAGCCCAACACTAGCTATGAGGCTTCAAGAATGCAATTAATCAAAATGTGGTCAGTAGCTAGAGCGGTCCGTAACGCCTCGTAAACCGATATCGATTTAGTCGATAAGTTGCGCAAGCCATTGTCCAAAACTGCCGCATCATCGCTAACAAAGGCGGTAGTGGGCACCTTATTAAAATTTAGCCGGTTTCGATGAGCCGCACTGTTTTGATAACCGCGCCCCCGAAACCTATCGACAATACGCGGGTTGAGTGGTTGCCGCGTTTTTGACAGATTTCTATTATGCCTGACGTTTGTAAATATTGGATGTCATCGAACTAGATGCCGATATTTCTGATGTTTGTGCTAATCAGATCTTTTAATAGTTTACAAAATTCGTAAGCTACCAAAAATCATTTTATATTATGGAAACGTCACTCACACAACGTCTATACTTTTTTTTCTGAAATAAAATAATCGAGTGATTATCGAAACCGCTTCCTATATAAGAAATAATTATATCTACTGACTTTATTGAAAGGGTTCCTACCAACCATCTTCAACCGTCTGCAACCAACAATTAGTATCATGTCTATGTCATTTCATTTACATTATCGAACAAAAAATATGGCGAATGGAAAGTGAGCTGCTGGCACCTAACTATTAGTTCTTTATGAAATTTAATCAATTTGGCCAGGTTCAATAAGCACGCAGTGAATCGGGCACGTGTTAGCAGCAAAAGGCTAGGCATTGTGAGCGTGTTCATTTTATTATAAATTTCATTAAAATCCTATTACTTATGAATCGAACGTGCAACAACCATAGATAAAAATAAACAGAAGTGACACTTCGTTATTAAGTTAAAAATACTTGTTATATTTAACATTTATATATTTTGTACTGAAATCTGATTTTTTGAAATATTTTCAGTGTCCAATGTAATATAGATGAGAAAGTTACATACAGAGAGAGTCAATCGTATATTATGATATAACAGTAAAAATATGCAAGAACTTGCTAGAAAATATTAACTTCCTATTCATATTTTCTTTTGATGCCGCCGATTTGAAACAACAAACATGAGCTATGTTGAACGTAATTAAGAAAGTAAATTATGCTCTGTAAGTGTAAATTTTTATTGTCTAAAATTTGTTTTAGATTGTACTATTTTGGCGGTTTTATAGAAATAATAAGTAATTGTAATAAGGTGGGTTTAAATTTAAAAGACAAACAAGTGTAGTTTAAAGATTTAGTAAATCCGGAAATCTATCATCAGGCCCAGATTAGCATATACTTATTCTACTAGTTTCTGCTTAAGTTAGCGAAAAGTTAAACGTCCAGCTGTTTCCAAGTGATTCCACAGCAACTGACCAGAGTTATGTCCTTTTTTTATATAAATGAGTTAATGATCTTCAATAAGCTAAACAAAGTTTTGGGGTGTAAGTGGTTAATCAACATCCTAGAACCAAAGCCAACTTCACCTGCACGCGGTACACCCTGCTGACTGACAAACGAAGCTCTGGCGAAAAGAGAGGTAGGGAGCGTAATTGTAAGCTACCCGACTGGGGAATGTACCTACACCTCACAGAATACCGCAACCAAATAACAATTCCGTTGAGGGTTGTTGTGTTCCTGCGAGTGAGTGAGGTCACCAGAAGGGAAGGAGATGCTGCGTTGGCAGCGGGGGTGGCGGCGCGCAAGTGATATATTATGTTGCGGGCGTTAATACGGTTACGGTAACCGCTTCACATCAGGCGGGCCGTATGCTTGTCTGCCACCCGACGTAGTATATTAAAAAAAAAACTTTGAATCAAAGCATTGATTACTCTCGATCAAGTCACATTTCAAAGTAAAAAAAACTAATTCTAATTAAATGAAATGAAAATTAGATCGTTTGGCCCCTACATGAGGTAAATAGACATACAGATATACACGTAAAACTTATAAGACTCCTCTTTTTTTTAGGTATATTTGACTATATATGTATTATAGCATTAAATCTTAACCATAAAAATAGTTTGGATTCAGAGAAAAGTTATAATAATTACTTACGTAGAAGTAGAAAACTTTTGCAAAAGGATATATAAAATTAATATACATACACCTATACTATTATCAAAGTACGTAAAGCTTGCGAATATATAATTACTTTGCTATTATATTACCTTTATTGATCGTGTAATAAAATGAGTTGTCATTTCTAGTAAAAATTATATTCATTAAATTACAAAAATCATTGGTTGCTCCCTCATCAGCAGGTGGTCCGGCCACCACTTTGATACACCGAAACCATGGTCGGATCTAATAGAATCAATCATAACTACATCCCAGTTACATTCAGAAATTCGTCTGCCCAAATTGAATAAGGCCATTCCAATAATACCGAAATATAACCACAGGAACTAACTGTAAACTTTAATCGCTCGAAATACGCAGAATTTATTTAAATATTACTGTGTTTACGACAAATATGTGAGCATTTACACAAAACAACCGACATGGGATCGCGTGCAATTTTCGCATACAACAGGCATGGGCATGGGCGAGCACTGCGCTCGAGCAATTATTTTAAACACTTTTCAACAAATGACGATAATGTCAGCTGACCGACGAAGATAAGCACAAAAAAACATAAAATATAAAGGCATTCACTGAGCAATTGTTCGCCCCTTCGTCATATGAAAGCACATTTTTCAACTTGAAAATTAGTTCGAACTGACAACTTTAAAGACTTGTAGCATTTTTCGCAATACCAGAAACATTAATATTAAATTTAAAAATATTTATCCAACTGTACACTATTATTTCATCTATGCGATGTGCAGTTATTTTGGAAGACTTTACCAGTAGTTTTTTTTTTTATACTACGTCGGGTGGCGACAAGCATACGGACCGCCTGATTTGAAGCGGTTACCGTAGCCATATTAACGCTTGCAACATAAAATATCGCTCGCGTGCCGCCACCCCCGCTGCAACACAGCATCTCCTTCCTTTCTGGTGACCTCACTCACTCGCAGGAACACAACAACCCTTACGGGAATTGTTATTTGGCTGCGGTATTCTGTGAGGTGGAGGTACATTCCCCAGTCTGGTAGCTTACAATTACGCTCCCTACCTCTCTTTTCGACAGAGCTTCGTTTGTCATTCAGCAGGGTGCACCACGTGCAGGTGAAGTTGGCTTTGGTTCAAAGATGTTGGTGAACTAGTTACACCCCAAAATCTCAATCTTTCACACACCCGGGAGCAAATTATATGGCATACCGCTAGATACATGCTATTCATCAGTACGGCATAATAATTACTCAGCGATCATAGAATGCCATTAAGCATTTTTCGAATTTGGCATAACATTTAAGAATACGTATGTATTAATACAAAGTATCCCAAAAAATATACAAAATATTTCAATTGTCCATAAAATAAAATATTTTAATTAAGGAAAAACAGTGCCTTGACCAATACTTTATATGTCACAATCGACATTTCAATAATAACTTTCTTTTCTAATTTTGTCATAAAATTTCTAAATTAAATCTGCTTTTTAAGTTGTTTACCGGAGCATGCCGCTGAAATTATAGCGCCCCCTATGGATTTAATGACTGTGATCCAATTTAACAACTGAGTTTAGCGCAGTGTTTCCCATCAAGAATGTTATCGTCTCTAATCCGGTCTCAGTGATATCGTAAACCAGAAGTGGTCTTAAACGAAACCTGTTTCACAGGCGATCGCACGCACCCTACCGATCCGCACTACTCGCTAGAGAAAACACGAACGCAAAAGCCATCCTTAGGATAAGAATACAGTAACAGTTCTTCTCGTTCGATTTTGAGCTTTAGGGTATTGGCATAAATGTGAAATAAGTGATAAGATGAAGTAGTATTTAAGTCGTTTTTTGTGTGCATTAGAGATGTTTAACGTCACGCATGAAAACAAGAGGTGTCGTTGGTGCAATTATCGCAATTGGCTCGTTGGCCTCAGAGCTAAGACGCCCATCATGCTTTCCAACTGCGTATGTGTGTCGTGGTGAAGCGCATTACCTCACTAAGACCAACACTAACCGTTTCATAGCTAATAATAGACTGGTACTGAAATGAGCATTGTTAACGTTTACTACGTTGCGTAATTCTTGTATTTTTCTAAGTCAGTGATGTGACACACATACATTCAAAAAGTTTTATACAAACTTTTTGGATGTATGTGCACATCACTGATTTCGAAAAAATATGCTAAAAATATAGATTTACTATATTTGAGAAATATAGTAAATCTATATTTTTAGTATCTTATGTAGAGTCCTACTTAAGTTATTTTTTTATTTTATTACAAAAGGGTAAAAAAGTTTTATACTAACTTTTTGGTTGGATTTACATATCACTGACTTAGAAAAAAGTAGAGTCCTATTTAAGGCAATTTTTTTATTTTATTACAAAACGGTATGAAATATTTAGCATCGTAAAGTTTTTTCTAATATTTGTAACCCTGTAAAAACCTATTTACACCTTTTATGTAATTCTATTTTGAGATATTATTAGCGTCAATTTAAAAATAAAAATCATGAGGTCTCAGTTCACCGCGAGCTAGTTCAGATATATACATAAAATTCAATACATGTTCTCAAGTTACAACATCCGCTGTCGCGTAAGCCGGGCAGCCATTTACAAAACTATTAGACCATATTCGGGGTTGCACTTCAATGGCTTTATCTATTGACCCCCGAAAACGTATTTGACACAAAATACCCAATGTTCAGTACTCAATAAGGCAAATCCCTTAATTGGATATTTAGCTAAGACTGAATAAGCGATGTGCCCACATGTTAGCTGAGTTGACTTAAGGCCACAATATCACAGTATAAATAATAGTATAGTTTAGTATAGTATGGTCACTCCCTGCTGCTCTTTAGGATCGATGTCACCTCTCCTCTAAGCACACCCCGGAAACTCCATACAAATGCCGCGTCGTTTACTACTACATAAACAATGGCATCTGTGCAGAGCGCGAATGAGCGTCTGTGCGTGCGGCGCTATACAAACTGTTCCTGATTTGTCTCAGAAGGAGGTGAGAGGTCGACACGAGAGAATGGCAGGGAGTAGCAATACTGTACGTAGTACTATTACTTATACTGTGCTCTAAGATAAATCTGGAGCAGCTTGTATGACGCCACACGCACACACGCTCGTTCACGCTCTTCACAGACGTCATTGTTTATGTATTAGTAAATCATTACAGGCTGGACCATTTCACATTATTTGGGGTGCGCCGACCCCTCTGGTATGGTATAATGGATGAATGGAATATTATTCCCATCTTCCAACCTAACCTTGCAACTAGGTTAAATAGTGGGAATTTTAAGAGCCGTCTTCCAACGTACCTCAGGTTGGGCAATTGGAATATAATCATCATCATTAGATTGTTCTTTTCCCATTATTTGGGATTGGCGCAGTTTGTCTTTTTATTCAATTTAACCTTATCGGTCGCCATAGCTACAGTCACCCCTTTCTTGCCCACATCATCTCTCCTACAATCCAAACCAAATCAAACGTTAATGTATTGTTAACGACACGTTATGATATGGGCCGGGGAGTGACAATATGTAAAGAAGTAAACCCTACTAATATTATAAATTATTTGACGAGCTCGGTGGCGTAGCGGTCAATGACGCGGCTTCGACACCAACGCTCGTGGGTTCGATTCCCACATAGGACAAACGTTTGTGTGCATGAACATGTCTGTTTGTCTTAGTCTGGGTGTTTTATATGTATCATAAGTATGTATTTACAAAAAAAATGTATTTAGGTTTTTTTATCAGTTGTCTAGTACCCATAACACAAGCTTCGCTTACTTTGGCGCTAGATGGCTCTGTGTAATTCGTCTGACAATATTTATTTTATTTATTTATTTTATTTTAATTATAAATGTGAACGTCAGTTTGTTTGTTAGCTTTCACGGCGAATCTTCTCAATCGATCATCATGAAACTTTGTACACATATTCTCAAAGGTATTAGGAAGGGCATAGGATACATTTTATTAAAAAAAAAGTAAACGTGGGCGAAATCGCCGGTGGAACACAGTATTATGCAAATAAACTAAAGCTTCTCTCCAGCTTTGTACTATAATAATTTACGCGGCGCACGCCAGTATAGCTTCCAGTGGACTAGTTTCAGTTGTTATGAGAAATTATTTGATATGCCATGGGCTCTTTCTATAAGTATTTTCTATAGGTAGAAAATTCATACTGATGTATTGGAATCAAAATGGTCGCAAACTGCGCAGTTCCAGAGGAGTTTTCTACCATGAGCTCTCAGATTATGAAGGGAGGTTTGGGGTATAAGTGGTTCATCAACATCTTTGAATCAAACCCAACCTTATCTGTACGCGGTGCACCCTGCTGACTGACAAACGAGGCTCTGGCGAAAAGAGAGTCAGGGCATAGCGTATTTTTTAAGTTGCCCGTTTGGGAAAGTAATTCCACCTCACAAAATACCACAGCCAAATAACAACTCCCTTGAAGGCTGTTGAGGTCACCAGAAAGAAAGGAATGAGTATAGGCTGGCAACGAATTCGCAGTCCCTTGGTGTTGCTGATCACCACCGCCCATTGAGGCGGTGCTTTCACCTGATGGAAGGCAATCACCACCGCTCGTTTCCTCCCTTCTTTTATAAAAAAAAAGTATTTAATAAGTGTATGACTGCTCATGTCAGCAGACGAATTTTACATTGTCTTATCATGTGTGTGTCTAAGAATGCAGACAGCAGTGGAAAGCGTAAATGATTATTTATCACGGCGGTTATGTAAATAGTAACAAAGATTGATTGCAATATTCGACAACACATCTACTTACCTATGAAAATGAAAATGAAAAATATTTTATTCACAGTATCTTAAGTTAGTTTCACATACATCGTTGAGACCAGCCTATTAAGTATTCAAGATACTTGTGCCAGGAGGTCTCGCTCTTCCAAACTCATTAACATAGCATTATCTTATACTGTGGCTCGAAAAGATATAGACAATTAAACTAGTACTAACTAAAATATGATATATACAACTATTTACCATACTAAAATAATCTTTTAGTAGATTTACATTATTATTAGAAAGATGCGCGATAGCGCGCGAGCGCGCGCGCGCCTTTTCTGTGCGTGTATGCATTTGTGTGTGCATGTATGCGTTAGTGTGTGAGTATGTGTTTTTGTGTGTTTGTGCCATGAGTCTGTTTGAGGGTGCGTGTTTTGAGTGTATGTTTCAACATTACGTGACAGAATTAAAGCAAGATAACCGGAGTATACATACCTATGTTTATCATTAATTATATGATCTGAGTATTAACGAAACGAAATAAAGAAATAAATATTCCTGGACAAATTATACACGTTCTAGTCCTAAAACACCCAGACCAAGCAAACAGATATGTTCATGCACACAAATATTTTGTCTTGTGCGGGGATCGAACCCGCAACCTGGGAGTCAAAGTGACCATTGCCAGCCATTCGACCACCGACGTAGTCAAAATGAAATGTTGCTATAATATATGATTCCATCTACTGGAATAAAATAAAATATAATCTATGCGTGTCGAGAAGACTACCGTCCATCGAGTAAACACGCAACTCTATAACAAGTCAAACACCGGTATTACGCGACGCGCACACGAACGCTTCACAATAGCTATCATACTACATACATATGGGCACAGTTTGCACAACATCATACAAAATTATACGTATTAAACATAAAGTTGTATAAGTAACTACATATTACGCGCATACAAACCATAAGTAAGTACTTTATAAAATGAGAACGTGTACACAACGTTAAAAGAAAGAAGAAACAACATCACTACATAGTATAAAACAAAGTCGCTTTCTCTGTCCCTATGTCCCTTTGTATGCTTAAATCTTTGAAACTACGCAACGGATTATGATGCGGTTTTTTTTAATAGATAGAGTGATTCAACTGGAAAGTTTATATGTATAATATTTGCATAACATAGTAGAAAAACACTGATAATTTAGAGGTTTCTAATGTGATGTCGTAAATAAACACATTTTTTTGCTCTTTCATTGCAAACGCTGGCTGAACCCAACGAGATAGATCAAAATAATGTAGTACAGTATTGTTCACCTTAAAATGGTCTACAAAAAAGTTCGCGATGGTATATGTCTATCTCTTAGTGGTAACACACAATAACCGTTATTTTATCCTTTGCTTTTTACAAGAAATAATGCCTTATTTACGAAGCGATTTTAAGCAATACAGAATTAATCCTTATCCAATTAAGTACCTTAAATACATTGCGCATTTAATATAGATCAATATGGCCCTTCACAGCATGTAATTTAAATGAATAGTTTAGAAGATATTACACATTTAAAATGCAGGGACATAACGGCTGTGGCGGTACCGGCCGCGGAGCCGGCGGCGTGTGCCTATAACTGGGGAAGGACTGGATAGGACAAAGCGCACAAAGACCTTCTGTAGTACATTTAGTATCAGCATTGCACCCGTGCGAAGCCGGGGCGGGTCGCTAGTAATTTATAAATAAAACGCTTTTTTTGTGACACTACCGACGCTCATTTCAAATACGGCTTCTGGATGCCAAGACTTTGACCTAAGATCATGTATAGCTTCTGTCCGTGGATTTAACCAGTATGAACACAGTACTTAGATAAACAAGTATCATTTATGTTAATCCAGAACATATTCTATATTTAAACCAGATTTCATCGAAATCCGTTCAGCAATTACTTATACCTAGAACCGATTATTTACAAACTGAGACCAACTACTTTGAAACCATAAAGTTATAAAGCGAAATATATTAATATTATGTTTAAACCGATGTGACTTACGTGATTGCGTGATTGTCAACTGGCTAAAAATCTGCTCATAGCTAAGAGACAATATAATTTCAGTCCCATTACTCTGACTCAGTATCTATACTCTATAGCGATAAATAAAGTTGTAGTGTCTGTTTGTAATATTAAAATAACCGCTTTTTACTAAATGCATATAGATGTATACACGATACATATACCAAAATAACATTTTTTACAATGTTTGTCTCTCTGTCTGTCTGTTTGTTCTGGCTAATCTCTGAAACGTTTCGACCTATTTTGACGAGACTTTCACTGGCAGATAGCTGATGTATTAGGAGTAAGTAGGTTACTTTATTATAGAAATTTTAATTATTTTTATTAATATAAATAAATAATAAAAAAATAACTATTCCGCGCGGACGAAATCGCATGCACAGCTAGTCTATTATCTATAGTAATATTATAAAGCTAAAGAGTTTGTTTGTTGTGTTTAAAAAGTTCTAAAAAAAAGTCCGTGATAGCGTATGTCTGTCTTTTAAGATTGCCTCACTATAACCATAATAACCTTTCAAATGGTAACCTTACGCTTCACTCTCAACGCTCAGACACGTCACACACAGACGAAGTTGCGCGAGTCAGCTTGCAAAAAAATATGAGGACTCGCGTTAAGTGCAGCGAATGCATAGAGTTTCACGCTGAGTATGAGTCGTGATCCCTCTCGGCGTACGTGATACACACAATGTTGACTTAACTTTTCATTGTTATAACGTATTTGAATAAGGATAATTGTTTGTTTACCTTCAGAAATGAGCCGCTCGCGGATCTCCCAGGCGAAGATGGTCGGATTTTCTCTCTTGTATTGTTCTATCTTGGACACCACCGCCGGCGTCGCTACCTTGGGTTTGCTCCCGCCAATGAGACCTGGTGGTCGAAGGGTTCCTAAAAATATTAAAAAGTAATCACTGTTTTCTTCTTTAACACATAAACTTCAAAATCCTTGTAATAACGAAACCAGCGCCATTGAAAAAAAACGTCTTTTCTAATGATGCTTACTCTATCTCTATTACCTGCAAAAGGTACGAATACGAAGCAAACTGTGCTTTATTTCGTACACGTATTTTATTGAATCTAAAGTTGGTGTCGGTAATCAGCGCAATCCAGTCTAAGTACATAAGCATTATAAACGAAGTAAATGATTAGATTTCTTATCGTTAATGTATATAAATAAAAATGAATGTTGCTAAGCGCAAAACTCGAGAACGGCTCGAGCAATTCGGCTATTTTATTTATTTCATATTTTCCTTAATGCACACGGAAAGTTTCAATAAAGAGAAAATATAAAAATTGCGTGGACAATAGTAAAAAAAACTAAACTTTTGCCAGAACGAAGGCTGTCCGGGCAGCTAGTCAATAAAATAAATCTAAAAAGAGTTTTTTTTTATTTTCACAAATACTAAATACCAGTCAATGTAGTTCTGTTGTCATATAAAAAGGATTAAATAACATGAGTGTTATTTTAAAAACAAAGCTTGCAAAGTTGCGTAATAGGCAGCACAATAAATGTTTAACCTAATCAATTAACTGAATTTTATCTTCACTCATGTGATACATAATGAAAAGAGATGGTTGTTTGTCCCAAATCAACGAGTTTGCGAAAGAACGGTAACAATATTATGGCTTTAAAATACTATATTTTGCGATACATTTCAATATAATTATGTTTTTAGCATAGGAACAAACACTTGTGATAGATATTTATAATAATAATTATCAATCCTTTCACGGAGTATGACTTTTGCAATAGCAACGCTAGTTTTTATTGTCGTTTTAAGGAAAAATAATAATATCGTCATGGGAGTGGGAAAGTGTAGAGTAGGGTAGCGTACATGAATCTTTTTCGGAAAAAAAGAAAATGTAGGTTCATAAACAAAATCGGGAGAATCGAAAAAACCATAAAATCTTTTTGTGAACCTGTTTAGATTTTAAAATTTATAAACCGTTAGCACAGAATAAGTATTATCCTGTTTATGAGCTACTTTTTTAAAACAAATTTAATATTTATAAGCAAACAGCAGAATGAAGTACAGTCAAGTTTTGAAAGACAGAAACAGAAAAATATTATAATAAACATATAATAAAATAAATAAAAAGCTAACCTTTAAAGAGTCTGATATTTTTCTAATAGAAATGTATGTTATTATTTTTATAGTTAATTTGTATGTTTTCTTTAACAATTAAAACATTTTAAATTATTGAACAGTTGCAGAATTTCAATTAATCAATAAATGTCCTTTTAATTCTGCCCATAAATATTGTATAGACAACTGAAAACGTAAATGATGTACTTATTAGTAACATTTTAGCCCACAGCCAGCGTCTATATAGCAATGTTATATTTAGAAACATATAATATCATTCCTTAATACTCTGAAAACATCACTTAGATATTCCCTAAGAAACGTTTGCCTTCAAAGATGAGCATTCACGTATTATTATTGTCAATTAGTTCGCTAAAAGTATTTCACTTTTCAGGTAGGTATATGTACGGTTTACCGTACACATATATAATATCCATGCCTACATAGATATAACAATTACTTGAAGATAAATTTAGCATAGCTTGCAATATGCGCCGTATGTGGCTATGTTGCAATTAGGTGAATACAATTAAAATATTAAATTAGTGTACGTTCAACACTCGACGGGTTTGGTCATTTTAGCTCTCTTCGGAGTCACCCAACCCTCAGCTCAGCTCAGCAGCATCAGCTCTTAACATAAGCATAGCTCTATGTAAAGGTCCCCTTCAAGGTCCCTTACATTGTGGTCCTTCGAGCCGGATTGAGTCGAGCAAATTAGCGAGTCTTTGTCCTTATTTAGACGAAAATGGGATATTGAGAGTGGGTGGCCGTCTCGGTAATTCGAATTTAAACAGCACAGCTAAAAACCCGGTTATTTTGTCTAGTCATAGCCGATTTACAGACTTAATAATCGACCAAGCGCACTCTACTACTTTGCACGGTGGCCCACGATTAACCCTTTCGTACATAAGAGAAAAATATTGGATTTTAAGCGGTATGAGAACAGTCAAGCGACAGCTACGGAAGTGCGTCAAATGCAGACGATTTAGCACTGAAAACCAACAGCAGATTATGTCTCAACTTCCGAGAACGAGAGTAACTCCTTCACGCCCTTTTTCTTTTACAGGGGTGGATTTTAGCGGTTATGTCAATCTTAAATTAAACAAGGGAAGGGGTGTAAAAACCTATAAAGGTTATGTCGCGGTCTTCGTTTGTCTAGCGACAAAAGCGGTCCACCTGGAATTAGTGTCGGATCTTAGTACACCAGCATTCTTAGCAGCTTTTCGCTGTTTCTGTGCTCCGAGAGGGACCCCTCGTCGTATGTACAGCGATAACGGCACAAATTTTATCGGAGCTAAGCGAATACTGGACAAGGAGTATCGAGCGATTATACAGACTATCAATCAAGACTTATTTAAAAAGGTCAGCGAGTTCAATATCGAATGGTCATTTAACGCTCCAGCATGGCCAAGCGCGGGTGGTATATGGGAAGCAGCCGTCAAAAGCTTCAAGCGGCATCTAAAACGAGTCTTAGGTGAGCAAAAGCTTACCTACGAGGAGTTTTCTACTTTACTTCAGCAAATAGAAGCCTGTTTGAACTCGCGTCCCTTATATCCTCTGACAGAGAATCCTGGGGACTCTTACTTGACTCCTGGTCATTTCTTGATAGGTGACTCCTTACTATCTAGACCTCAAGCAGATCCAGATCATATCAATTTACCTGCTCGCTGGCAGCTTGTACAAAGCATGAACAAGCAATTTTGGAAACTGTGGTCTACAGACTATCTTCAGCAGCTTCAAGAACGTTCAAAGTGGAGAGTACCCACTAAAAACTTAGCGATCGACGACATCGTAGTTATCAAGGAAGATAACTTACCTCCAGGCAAGTGGTCACTCGGTAGAGTTCAAGAGTTACACCCTGGAAAGGATGGGTACGTCAGAGTTGTTTCTATAAAAACTGAAAGCACCGTCCTCAAACGTCCTATAAATAAACTTATACTATTACCTGTGAAACCAGCATCCGATGATGATTCTCGAAAGGAACGTGTCGTTGAACAACCAGCTGCATCTCAACCAGGTAGCTCGACCACACGAGTCCGTAGAAGTAACAGGAAAATTAAAAGCTTCTTCACTATGACAGTTTTACTACTTACCATGATTATTTCGCCTTCTTGTGCAAAGGATATTCCCAGTATAAATTTCACATCATTAAACGACAATAGAGCTTTATACTTCGACAAGATTTCGAACTTACAATACATTCGAGACGAGTGGAGGCTGATAGTCTACTATAACCTTTCTAGCTATTGGCAAGCGATTGATGACATGGAAATATACGTGAGACATCTAAAAGGCATGACGATGAAATCTAACTCACAGTCCAAGGGAGTTTCTGAACAACTAGCGCACGAGTTAACAGAAATTGATCACTACAACCGTTTACTACAGGCGCCTAAAAGCATGCGACAGAAGAGAGGCTTAGTGAATGGCGTCGGAAGCATAGCTAATTATTTATTTGGTGTATTAGATGATAATTTTGCTCAACGATACGCCAAGGACATTGAAAAGATTAATTACGATTCTAAGCATATTAAAGATCTTATAAAAAATCAGACAATCATAATTGAAGCAGAATCCAACATAATACAGCGCAATGAAGAAATAATGAACAAACAACTGTCTTTATTTAATGATCAGCAAAGAAATATGTCGGCGGAAATAAACAAACTTCGCTCAGACTTTAGCAACGATATCTATATTACATCCTCAGCTTTATCAGCCAGCATTGTTCTTGAAAATCTGCGACGTATCCAAGACACCTTAATTGATACTGTGACCGATATTCATCATGGTCGCATCGACACACATCTTCTGTCAAGTGAGCAACTGGAAGAACAAACTAGTTATATATCTAGCCAACTACAGGGTGATTTGAAAATAGCAGTTGAACCCGGAAATATTCGAGAATTATATAAAATGCTAAAAGTATTCGCAAGCGTCTTCAAAAATTACCTTATTATAGAAATAAAAATTCCGTTAGTTAGTAGCGAAATATATGAGCTCGATAAAATAATAAGCATTCCACAGAACATCGGAAATATTTCATATCTTGCTATACCTACTTACCCGTACCTGGCATTTAATCTACGAAAAGATGTCATAATATTCTTAACAGAAAATGACCTACAAGCTTGTATACATATATCCGAAGAAAAGATAATGTGTTCCTTAGACAAACCACATTACGATTTAGATTTGAGACAAAGCATATGTAACATAACTTTAATAAACGCCGACAGAATAATATCATCCTGCAATTACGAGCAAGTAAACAGATGGATTAAGTTACAGCGCCCGAACGTCTGGCTCTATTCGTGTTGCAACGAATGCAGTGTTCGCACATTCTGTTTATCAGGTATGACAATAAATACAATTACTGGCAATGGCCTTCTTGATATAGGTCAAGGTTGCACACTTAAGAGCGATTCCTTTACGATACACGCTCATAATAACTTTTTGAGTAAGGTGCATATCCAAGCTACCATCGAAGTCCCAGAGGTATCTATGTTAAACAACATCTCCAATACGTCTGTATCAAGCTATCACTTCACAACAGAGAACCACCAGCAAGCGTATAATAAGATAATGGAGGAGATAAACGATCTGAAACATGAATCAGCTTCCACCATCAGCGGTCACGATATCCACCAATACAGCGTCAGCTATGGTATGCTAGCGGTACTCCTGCTGTTAGCAACAGTCTTCCTAGTCAGAAGGAGGAGGAGACTTCAGCGCAGGTGGCTTCCCGCCCCCCTCGGGAGGGAGCGCCCGCCGAGAGACGCCGATCGAGACCACACGTCAAGTAATAAGTGAAATTAGTGAGTTGCGAAAAGCAGTGAGCATGAACGTTTTAAGCGCGGCTCCACCTAAACCCCCGCGGGCAGTGTCAGTTCCGATTCCTACCGTATCATACAGTGAAATTTTAAGACCAACCGGGGGTCAAAAAGCTCCATGTGAATAGTTTTTAACAATAGACATTTTACGAACATTGAAGTGTATTTTTAAGCAAATTAATTAGCAGCTAGCATTGTTTTCACCTTATACCACAAAAAATATATTATTATAACATTTAGAATACATTCAGCTTTATTGTGTGGTTGCTATTGTAGGTATCATTTTAGAACTAAGCTATCTACCCTTCCTTTTTGGGTTGGCAAGATGTACGGTTTACCGTACACATATATAATATCCATGCCTACATAGATATAACAATTACTTGAAGATAAATTTAGCATAGCTTGCAATATGCGCCGTATGTGGCTATGTTGCAATTAGGTGAATACAATTAAAATATTAAATTAGTGTACGTTCAACACTCGACGGGTTTGGTCATTTTAGCTCTCTTCGGAGTCACCCAACCCTCAGCTCAGCTCAGCAGCATCAGCTCTTAACATAAGCATAGCTCTATGTAAAGGTCCCCTTCAAGGTCCCTTACAGTATATAACAAGAATGTGCAGAAATAATTCAAGTAAAAGAAAATGACTTCTTACAATCTACTTGCAAAAAAATAACAAACCACCTGCTACTTGTGGAACAAAATAAAAGGAAATTATAAACAAATTAGAGGTTGAAATAAAAATGCCAACAATAGCGGCACGGTACCGATTGAAGCAGTTTCATTGAGCGCCAAACGTGAGTAAACGCCAACCACTTGTCGTGAATTAATTCTTACTGGACTAAAGTTCATCGCATTGTGTTATTAACCCTTATCGCAATGATTGAAAAGCCGATATTCCATTTTTTGCACTAACATTACTATGTTTGCACAAACGTTTAAGGAAGCCGAATGTGCACTTGAACAAAAAGGTTGATAATTGAACACAAACAATAAAAATAGCAGTGGAAGTCTTAAATTTGTATTAATTACAAAACACCGACGAGGTCTAAATAAAACTGCGACGCGTGACATGAATTTTGAATTGGAAAAAAGATGTGATAAAACGCGATTTTCAATTAAATTTTCAAGACAATTAAGTATTTTGTTATTTACTTCTTAAATTTAGTTTTTGTTCGGCAGTTGGTTTAGAGGCGTAAGGGGTGTAAGTGATTCATCAACATCTTTGAAACAAAGCCAACTTCACCTGCACGCGGTGTACCCTGCTGACTGACAAACGAAGCTCTGGCGAAAAGAGAGGTAGGGAGCGTAATTGTAAGCTACTCGACTGGGGAATGTACCTCCACCTCACAGAATACCGCAGCCAAATAATAATTCCCTAGAGGGTTGTTGTGTTCCTGCGAGTGAGTGAGGTCACCAGAAAGGAAGGAGATACTGCGTTTACAGCGGAGGTGGCGGCGCGCGAGCGATTATTTATGTTGCGAGCGTTAATATGGCTACGGTAACCGCTTCACATCAGGCGAGCCGTATGCTTGTTTGTCACCCGTCGTAGTAGTATAAAAAAAAGGCGTCGGTTAGAGGATGATTCTTAGTGGCCACAATTATTTTAACTTATTGTTAATTAAAATAACAATAATTGAAACTGTACAATTTGGTTTTCACACTATTCCACACTTCGTACTGGTTAACTCGATAATATTTTGAAGTAGCGGTCGCCCGCGACTTTGTCCGCGTACCTATTGTTAGTAACTCCTCTATTCGGCGTTTAAGATAAGTCATAAACTAGGTTTTAATTTAGACTTCCAGTGTGATAACTGTAAAATCTAATCTCACGCTAGTATTGCGTGATGAGCTACATACAGACTTATGAGATGTACGCAAACATACAGAAAGCCAAAAATTCTACAAATAATGATTTTGGCTTTAGTTTCCAGACAATAATTATGTTCAGCTACGTACAACCTGTCATGTCTTAAATATGTTTTTTGTTCATTTATTATTATTGTCCACTGCTTGGTACGAACATCACCAGGTAAGTTCGAGTGCGCATTCAAAAATCCTTGATTAATGCCTTCGCATTTTAAGAAACTATAAAATTTCATTATTTCAGGTTTCTGATGATATGAGCCATTTCTATTTCTATGATATGTGCTGTATGTGAATTCATATCTATCAGTTAGTCGGTTCATATTCAGTACATATTGTAATCAATTAAGGTCAATTAAAAAGATTTATCTTTCAATCGTCGTCAATCAACAACTACTTATAATTCACCGGGCATCGTTGATGATCTTGAAAAATATTGAAAAAACAATAAATTCCACAATTCCTAAATCAGTTAGATAAGTGATGAGTGCATGCCCCAATACAATTAGGTAAAAACGCATCTGGTCCGGCATTCCAGCGGGCGATGCGCTCGCGTTGCGTTTTTACGACGCCCAGACAACCAGCCTCCATACCGATAACACGCTGAATAATTCATCACATTATATTCACATTTTTATCAACGCCATCCATGGCCAATTCATACGGGTCTTTATGTCTTGATAAAACTAAAGCTCAACTCCGAAAAAGGCGCAAACACGCAAGAAGTAATGCTCCAAGTTTACACAGCGCGATTTTTGACGCGCCATAATAGGGAAAGTTTATTTATTATACCTCACTACTAAGGTATAGGTTGAAAATATCCTTAATGTAGGACCGTTATTCATTACAATATCAACTTTAACTATATGGCGAACTTCAAAGTTGATAACATATTACCTACTACGGTGTTCTCTGTATCTTCGGCGCTAAATTCCTATACTCAAAGTTAGGGAAGTTATTTTAAATGTATTTGTATTAGTAATTAAAGTTAAATGTATTTGCATTATACGTGTTAAGACGATTAACTTTTAACATTGGACTGAACTAGAAATTGATTTAAAAAGAATGAAATAAATTGTCCGATTATCGGAAAGGTGCCAAACATTAGCCGAATGTTAGGCATGTTGGTCAAGTTGCCTAACAATATATCTGTGTTGTCAGCTATGTTGGCAGATTAATTGACAACACGTCCATAAACACATCTAAATTGTTATGCAACATGACCATAATGGCTAATATGTTGGCAGCTTTCAGATAATCGGACAATTTATTTAATTATTTTTAAATAAATTTCGAGTTAAGTCCAATGTTAAAAGTTAAACGTCTTAACACCTATAATGTATAACATTTAACTTTAATCACTAATGTAAATACATTTAAAATAACGCCTCAAACTTTAAATAGGTACTTAAAATTTTAGCTTGAATAGCACTTACTTTAACATAATCTTTTCAAATTTTCTTGTTAATTTTCCATAAAATCCGAGTTGAAAGTAAACCGCAAAATAAGGTTGCGTGTTTTAGAACGGTAAGCAGCGAACACCGATTCTTATAATTATTTCAGCACAGATTTTAGGGCAAGATAATATTCATAAGTTAATTTAGTATGCTAATGTAAATTTATTATTTATTTAATTTTATATATTTCTTTCGGCTATTTCAATATTGCTTTCGGCTATACTCCTTTGGTAACGTTTGGGAAATAAATACTCACACACAACAAACAGAGTCTTTAAGGCTGGCAACGGATCGGCGACCCCTTTGATGTTGCTGATCTCAATGGACGGTAGTGATTACTTTCCATCAGGTGATCCACATGCTCGTTTACTCCCTCTCATATAAAAAAAACTTGTGTGCATCACTGTAAAATCAATTAAAGCAATGTCTAATCCAGGGCTGCCCAAACAACGGCCCGCGGGCCGCATGCGGCCCTCGGCTTATATTTATGCGGTCCGTGACATGTTTTTCATTTTCCGGTTTATATACAGTTTTTTACCGCTACAGGTTTTTTACAACAAATTTGACTGAAAATTATATATTTTTAGGAAAATTATAGTTTTACAACTAATTAGTTATAACTAAGCCTAAACTTTCAAAGTAGGTAGTAAAAATGTCAAGTAGGTATTTGTTTCTGCGGCCCGCTAATCTGTTCAATAATTTGTAATGGCCCGGTATTGTATATGTTTTGAACAGCCCTGGCCTAATCTATTCTATTCATCGAATTGTATGGTGTAACCTGGTAGGTAAATGATGTGGCCATCACCACAAAAATTTCTTCTTTTCTTTAGAATATATTTTAAAAGGAACGAAAACCAAAAAAAAAAAATCCTTTTAAAGAAATAATTTAAATACAAAAAAAAATTGAAACTATTACAGTACGATAACCGATTCTGTTGTATTACGTATCTTTACCTATTATAATGATACAAAATTTCTACTTTTTTAATAAAAATTCGCAATTCACCTTAGAAATAAACGCCTTCACTTAACGTAACCAATGTATTTTAGTAGAAAGAAGATAATTACTAACGATTTTACGGTACATGTCAACCGTTACAAGCCATCGGCGTTTACGTACGTGCTCGAAATTCGACTCCTATTACACCGCCTTTCACTGTACACTATGTTTTGCTGGATCGACTGAGATTCCATATTGCGGTGTTGTCGGACTCGAAACGCCAATAACCGAGCCGCTCTCCTCTTGATTGATAGGTAAATTGCAGGAGGCCGGCATACTGATCATTTTGCGATAATTAAATCGGCTAGGAACGTAATCGCATGACCGCAGCCAATTACTCGGCGTTGCCTAGGCAGAGGTAGATCGTGTGAGGCACCACTGAAATTGTTGGTAAATGTATATTATTTGCGTGAAACGCACGCGCGTGCTCTCGGTGCGCTCTTGCTCCCGCTTAAGCTAATAATGAACGGTACGACTTGTCAGACATCCGACGAAAATGCTACCAAATAAATATTTCTTTTCAATCAAAAAAACTAAGTACAAGAACATTACAGATTTTTTTTCAATGGTTCCAGTTACGACTCGCCAATGCATTGCCAGCCCTTCTAGTTATAATATCCCACTTACTCACAGGAGCGACAGAGGTCCTGGCGAAAGAGAGGTAAGATACATCTCATTTGTAAGCTGTACGACTGGGAAAGTACCTCCACCTCACAAAATACAGCAGCCAAATAACAATTCCCTTGAGGGTTCTTGTGTTTCTGTGAGCTAGGTTACCAAAAAGGAAGGAGTTGCTGCGTTGGCAGCGTGGGTGGCTGGGCGCGAGCTATGTTACGAGCGAATATATGGCTACGGTAATAGCTTCACATCAGGTGGGCCGTAAGCTTGTCTGATACCCAACATAGCATAAAAAAAATGTGTCAGGAACGTCCTGACTCAGGAAAAGTGTTAGATGGAAAATATATGACGTTTATTGAATCACCATGACGATCGGTGTCCGACAAGTCGGAACGTCTAATAATGGCCTTACGAACGGTTGCACATTGGCTGCGCCGCGCTAATGCTACGTACACAAAAAATAATACGTGCTATTACTATTTTCACATTTTGCACGCAAAACTTGCGTAAATGTCTTACTGGTATATGTTCAGATATGTAAGTATACTTATTTCATAATTGTCTAACAAGGCAAAGCAAAATGGTAGCGCAAAATTTCTATTTTTCACAACTTTTTTTAATATCATTACACTGGAAAACAAGCATATGGCCCACCTGATGGAAAGCAGTTACCACATCTTATGAACGCCTGTAACACCAGAGGCATCACATGGGCGTTGTCGACCCTGTATAAACATCTTCACGCCTCTTTATTTATGTTGTCAATTCAAAAGTTCGATAATATTGATATATTCAACGAATGAATCAATTAAATCTAGTGCAGTTTGATTAAAACTCTTTCAAAATAAACCTCAGTTTGCATTACACTTTTCAATATACTATAATATCTAATAGATTATGGCACAATTCACAAGTTTCTTTATTTTTTTATTTTCTTTATTTGGGAAAACAAACAGTTGTACATCAAAAACTTATATCTAGGTGCTTAATTTAATAATCTATGTAGATGCACAACCAACAACATTCTCCACTGATTAATTTCTTAAATGAGGGCTAAATCTCCACAAAAATATATACAGTGACTAAAGTTTAGGAGACTATGAAGATAAAGCTAGGTTACAAGTAAAAAATAAATAAAACACAAGACAAAAACAGAAAACAAGGTGATGAGAATTAATGATTGGTGAATGCATCATTGCTTTTATAAATTAGAAAATACTATTCATCAATCATAGTTTGAATTATTGCTTTTCTATATTGGTCCAATGATAATCTAAATATGTCAATATTGCTAAACATTTTATTGTTACTGTCTACAAGGCGACGCAAGGGAGCGCGCAGGCCGGCGTTTGTCCGACAAGAATTGATAGCAAATAGCTGATGTGTGCCACGCACCTCACGTCGATACACAGTCCTTGGAATCACATAGCATATCCTGTTACTGAGTTCAATACAATCGTATTTATTATTACATATATTATGTAGCATTGTTGCGTCCAAGATATTACGTCGCGCTTGCAATGTTAACATATTATAGCGTGATAATAATTCTTCATATGAAGAACGAGCGTGCTGACATCGATAGTGCATAGATCGAAGAAATTTGCGCTGTACTTTTTCTAGTCTGTCTATGTACTTATTATATAAAGGGTTCCAAATGCAGCTGGCATATTCAAGTTGTGATCTAATTAATGTTTTAAATAAATACAGATACGTTGACGATTTTTTGAAATTTTTGGCTGCCCTCATAACAAATCCATACATCATATAAGCTTTGTTTACAATTGTTTCTATATGAATATCCAGGTGCAATTTGGAATCCAAATTAACCCCCAGATCCCGCAAGGATGTTACTTTATTAAGGACGGTACTGCGTAATTTGTATGGATAATTTACTACGTTTTTCTTTTTCGTGAAACTAATAAAGAGACACTTTGGTATGCTTAGATGTAGTTTATTATCATTACAGTACTCAGTTAGGCGATTGAGATCCTGTTGAAATAGACAACAATCTTCAAGAGTATTGATATCTCTAAATATCTTCAAATCGTCTGCATATAATAAGAATTCAGAGTTCTTGAAACAGCTATTAATGTCATTAATGAATAAAATGAATAATAATGGCCCTAAGACCGATCCCTGCGGAATCCCTGATGTGACCGGAATACATTCGGATTGATATCCATTAACAACCACTTTTTGAGTACGATTCGTTATGTATGAGATGAACCAGCGCAATAGATTACCCCTGATTCCATTATATACGATTTTGTTAAGCAGAAGCTCGTGATCCACTTTATCGAAAGCTTTATGAAAATCTGTGTATACTGCGTCCATTTGAATTTGTCTATCCATATTTTCAAAGATATGTGTGGTAAAAGTCATAAGATTAGTAACAGTGGACCTGTGCTTAACAAAGCCGTGTTGTTGGCGTAAGATGTTGTTATGTAGTAGTGGGTATATTTTTTTGTGTACCAGACTCTCAAATATCTTTGCCATTGCACAAAGTATGGATATAGGTCTATAATTTTCAATTTCATGTTTAGATTTAGCTTTATGTATGGGTATTATATTTGCGGATTTCCAAATGCCTGGAAAAATACCCTCTGTAATACATTTATTGAAAATTATGTGTAGAGGTTTACATATTTCATTTGCAGTATTTTTGAGAAAAGAAGCTGGTATACCATCTGACCCAGGGCCCTTACTAGGGTCCAGTGACTTTAGTTCTTGAGAGATCATAGCAATTTCTATAATTAGTGTGTCGATATTCACATGACTAGTAGGCAGAGATTCATCAGGCGGGGACCATTCATGAAGATCCAACGTTGATGGTTCGAACACAGATTCAAAAAATTTCGAGAACATTTCACAAATTGTTTTTGGATCACTAGATGTACTGCTTCTGTATGTCATTGTCGAAGGAATATTTGATTTCGTTTTTAAATTGGATACATAGGTCCAAAAATGCTTTATATTATTTGTTATATCATCTTCTACTGAGTTTAGATATCTATCGTAACATTTTTTGCATTCTGATTTAAATCTCGTTCGATATTGAGAGAAAAGCTCGTAATCTGCAACATTACCAAACCGTTTCCATTTAACCCATGATTTTTTCTTATTATTAAAAATATGAATTAATGATGGAGTGAACCAAATGGGAAACTTTGAAGACCTAGGAGCTGTTAGTGGAACATGAGCCTTAATTATTTTATATAAGACTTCATAGAATATGTCAAGTGCAGTATCAGCAGGTAAGTGTGATAGTAATGACTTCCAGTCGTGTTTCTGAAGCTCTAAATTTATTTGCTTATAATTAGCTTTATGAAAATTCAATTTAAACATTGGTCGACGTTTCATGGAGGATAGAATGTGAATAGGCACGGTAAAATTTAACGGTGGGTGGTATCCACTAGTATTCAGTAGCGATGTCTGGGGTTGACTGACGATGCAGTCAGTATTAGAAAACAACAAGTCCAATAATCTTGCTTGTGGATGCGAATTTCTTACTTCGTTATATTGTGCTACATTTAGGATAGACATAAAGTTCCTGATACGTGTACAGAGAGGTGTTGCGCTGCTGCAATACATAGCAGGGTTTTCAGGACTACTACGGGTCCAGGCAACATGGGGTAAGTTATAGTCCCCAGTTAATATTAAAGTGTCTACATCCAGATTACTAGTCAATGTTTGTAAAGTCTCAAAGTGGAGTGCATACATATCATAGGATGAACTTGGCGGTATATAAACAGTACTTATTAAATGTTGTTTACTTGAGTCATTGCTTGGAATCGATACTACTATTTGTTCAAAAGTCATCTGAGTCTCTTCCTGGAAGGGCAGTGAGATTAAAGTAGCGCGGAGATTTTTTAATACAGCAATCAATACTCCACCTCCATCACGTTTCGTGGTTGCGGTTCGATCCCGATCACAACGAAAAACTGCGTAACGTTCATCCATGAATTCATTATCACCTATTGCTGGCGTAAGCCAAGTTTCGGTCAATATAATAACATCGTAACAATTCGCTAGTACATTCATGTATAAACTGTGCAGCTTCGTTCGAATACCGCCGCAATTTTGATAGTATATAGACAAACTATTCATTGTACTTAAAAGTGCAACATATGTGTATTAATACGCAGTATAAATTAAAGAAGCTATTACAGACGCATAAAAATATTATATTAATTACTATGTTCATATGTTTATAATTTACAAAAATACTAAGGGCTAGTAATAAATTGGACGCTAAAAAATAAAATAATGCTTTTAACAAAATCATCACCTTTTCATAACATTTTAAACTTAAATAGTATAAAGTAGTACATAGTATATATAATAGTATAAACCAACAAAAAATAGTATAAAGTAAAATATAAGTGAAGTTGCATACATTTCGACTAGTGGTGCGGGTGCAGTGTGAAGTTCGCTCAGTCAAGAAACTGCTATTACAAGCGCTAGTCATTATTATCCGATACGTTATTGTGGGTATTATTTTTTCTAACAATTTTACGTATATCGTGCTTCGACCGAATAGCAATCGCCGAAGAAGAAGTATCAGTCTCGCGCACAAGTATCGTAGCATGCCTAACCCAAACATATTTAAAGCCGTTGCGATTCGCTGCTTCACGGCACTCGCGAAAAAGTTGTTTATTCTTAAGGGTGAGATGTTCATTTAAGTATATAGTATTAGTAGGGCCTGATATGCCGAGACTATCAGTATTAAGACCCTTTGTTATACGATAAGAACTGAGAATATTGTCGCGGAGTGTGCGTGTGACCAACTTAACAATGATGTTCTTCGGTTTGGTGTTTTGTTGATGAGCGTGTGGGACCCGGTGTATGGAGACAATATCACCCTTCGCTACGGGGCATCGAATAGCGGTGCTGATCGACTCCATTATGGTGAGTAAGTTTTCACCCTTTCTCTCGGGGACATTGCAGATTTCCAAATTGCATTGCCTCGCTTGTTGTTCCAGCGAATCAATTTTAGTTTCAAGTAGGCTCAGATTGTTGGCCTGTTGATCAGAGGCATTGGTTTGTCTTGCAATATCCTCTACTCGTTTTTTGAGGTCATTATGCTGTCCATCTTGAAATTGCGAGGAAGCTTGTAAGCTCAGTATATCCTTTGACAATAACTCGACACGAGATTTTATTTGGGAGTTTTCCGTACGAAGTGAATTTAGCTCACTTTTTATTTCAGAGAGGCTTGTGTTTATATTATCGGCAATGTTCCGAATGCCACAATCGAGCTCATATTTCCAGTTTTTTAAAGTTTCCTTTAAGTCCTGCGTAAATTCGCTAAGGTTTACGTGCTCGTCATACTTAATCGATGGTAGCATGCCTGAGCAGGCTGGTGACGAGGAAGCCTGCTCCATATTATCGCAAGACATGTTCATATGGACTTCATCAACTTCAGGGTTAGGAACTTGTGTGCTTCTAACGGGAGTGTTGTTATGGTTAGGCCTGTTACGTCGACTTGTATTACTACAGGTTGGGCACTTCCAGGAAGCCAAGTACTCTTTGGTAAATGCAGCAAATTGTTGTCTTGTGATATTTAAGCATTCATAATGATATAAATCATTGCAATTAGCGCATTTTAAAGAAGAATATGAGGCTGTTATATTTCCTCTACAACCGTTGCATTTCATGTTTATGTTATTTTGTATTTTCACAGTGTTTTTGCTAATGACGCGCCACCTGGTGATTTTAGCTGTTAGATGAATTTAACTTGTAGTAGTAGCGTTTGCCTCAGGTGACAGATGGCGTAGATCTCATAAAATTATATATTGGCGGTGAATCAAAAATTTTATCGATTTTGATTTTTGAACACTGAAACTACTGAAAGTAGACACTTAGAAATATCTTAGGCGTTAGTTAAGCTTTTTTTATTCTGTAATGACCGATTGCGGTTTCAATAGACACTTATAACGCGATCAACTGTTCACTTACTCTTGAGATGACTATGCAGTTTCGATATCACTGGTATTATTTTACTACTTTTAACACTTTAAACGCACTTGTATGACTATATTTATCACTTTATTTCTATATATACTTTATTTATATTAAATTTTACTGTAAAATTTTGAGTGAATATATATTTTTTTAATTATTTAAAATACGAAGTGTAAGAACGGTAGTACTCCGGAGAGCGCCCTCTAGCGTTTCTTTGTTTGTTTGTAAAACTTTATTATATAATAACACAAATAGAAAATAGAAATAGACAACTTAAATTAAATTATGCAATGGCGGACTTATCCTAATAGGTATATCTTCCAGTCAACGATACGATGTTAATTGGTTTTGTATATTAAGTATCATACACACTTAATAGGACAAGACAAATAAAAACAAAACAAGACACATACAAAACTTATAATACGTTAGCTCAGCTATCGAGAACATTGTCATAATGCCTCTTCACTACACGCTTAAAGGAATTAAGCGACTGAGACAATTTCACACTGGGGCCCTACCGACAAAGCTGAAGCCCATTACCAAAAAATATTTTGATTCGAAAAATAGTTCTCACATTTTAGTTATTGACAAATATTTTCTACTTAGTCGGTAGTTACTCACAGGTAAGCTAAACACAGGTATCATAAATCTAGGCTAAAGTTTGATATTAGCAATCAAAACATCCGGTGGGAATCAGATTCAGCTTAGCCGGTATGACCCCTGGGGCCCTACCGCGGAAGTGGAAACTGATTACCATAGAAGATTTTGATTCGAAAAATAGGTATTAAGTTTATGTTATTACCAAAAGTCTTCAGCTTAGTCAGTTAGAGCTCCATTGTTTCTATATCAACTAAGCTAAATACAAGTAGCAGTAATCTAAGTTGAAGATTGATTTTCGCAATAAAAAAATCCTATGGTAATCGGCTTGTGCTACGGCGGTAGGCCCTGGTCGGTATTGCATTCCATAAACGCGATGCTTGAACCCCAAAGGATTTGGAGTAACAGTGGGAGTTATGGAAAGTAATATCTAAGATAGAATCGTGGCAGGATCGAAGTCTGCTATCCACTACATGAAATTTAAACCTGTCAAGGAGATAATTAGGAGCCGTAGGATTGAAGAGGACTTGAAATAGAAAAGATAGGGTATGAACATTTCTACAGTGAAAATTGTGTGATTAAGTATTTTACGATATTCGGAAACCACACGTATATGTGCAATTCCTAATTTTGTTTGAAACAAATTCCTGCGTGCTTCTGGTTTTTATTGAGGATTCCGTATCCGAATGAAAAAACGGAACCTTTATAAGATCAATCATCAGGTGTAGGTAATACTTGTTCGTCCTTCTTTCAACGGATTACCAGATTTTTTGCACGAGGTAATTTGAACAGGCATTGGAGATCGACTTTAAATCCAAATGTTATGGAAGCATACCCGCAAAGCGAAAGCCAGTCATATTTTTATATTATTGCATACGACCACAAATAAAAAACAAATTTGAATCTTCAACTTCACCGCCATATTGACCATAAAAGTAAAGTTTAAGTGCCGCCATTACTTCGTCTTACTTATCAGCATTCGAATTTATAATTATCATGGTTCAAACTAATTGGTATAATTTACCACGACCGCTAAGATACCTATATCGTTCATCATGGCAATTATACATACTCGCACATCATTTGCACAAACATTACCTCCTCAGATTGGGTTATCAATATTGGTCTGATAATTAAAAACTGCGACAAAGTTTATTGATTGATGCAGTAAACCTATAAAGGATGGAATAGAATGAGGCTCTTTAGCAGTCGAGCCCGGAGGTCGAATGACTAGCAATTACTACTTTGACGCCGTGGTCGCGGGTTCCATCCCCGCACAAGACAAACATGTGCATGAACCCCGTCTAATGTGAATTGGTTACCGCAGCCTTATTAGAATTGGTATGTGCTGTCACAAAATATAGATAACAACAGAAGCGCTGTTTAGAAAAAAGCGCGCTTTAGTGTCTACGCACACATAGACATCGCGTGCCTGTAATTTTTGATCAAACCGGGCGATGCCGACGCTTTGTCCTGAATCCGCTCTCAATGTGAATCCGAAATTGTTTTAATAATTTAATTGAATGAATGATTTGTAATTTGGGTATCTGAACAAAAAAAAATGTTTTTACTTTACTAAGTTACACATCGGTATAGGGAGGAAGTAAGGGTATACACATTCATAGTATATTTCAATTTGCTTATAAATGGAAGCAATTTTACATAGGTAATTTCTATAATATAGGTAATTTTACATAGGTATATTCTGTAATAGGTATATTCTGATAAAATAGCAAAATTTTAAGATTCTTTGGGTTATTTGGACAAGTCGTATTTCGGTTATCGCCATGCTGACAGAAATAAATAGGGACGACATACCTAAGTCGGCATCTACTTACAAATTGGTTATTAGCATATCGCTTTTAACCTACCCTGTTTTTACTCAAATGCCCAGGAAAAATGCCTAAAGACTTAATAATTTTTCCTTGTGTGCTTGAAATGAATTTTTATTGGTCTTTACTAAATACTATCATACCATAAAAGAAATTCCACCGGATATACTAATAAATTACAATGATACCAGAATTGAAACAAAATAATTGAATAACCTTTTTATCACACAAAAAACTTCAGTGGTGAAGAAACAGTCATTAATCATCACCGGTGCCGTAGAGGAAGTGAGAGTTTAATAAAAGAGCACAATACGCACCCAAATCGTCGGTTAATAAATTTCCACACAAACGTCATTTATGGACTCTTAAAGTCATTACACGGTGCTTCTACAAAGAAGGACAAGATCTTTGTAAACGGCGCAGAATGGTTCGGATTCAGTTAATTAAATTTGTATTAAAAGTGGGCCTTTATTAGCTGGCGCTAAGCGGCACTCGGTAGTGCCGTGTCATGCACCTAATAGATCAAAATCTATGTCGGCAAGTGGGCCTGGATAGCCCTGATTTATTGAACTTAATGCAACGCGTGCGTTAATGATACCTGATTTAATGATTGATAGTTGATCGAAAATACGAGTTAGTTCGCGGTTACTCCCTCAGAAGCAATTAGAAGCGGCGAAGCAAATTTATTGTCAAAGTTACCTCGTCATTACTATGTAGTTCTACATCACGCTAGTTTGTTTCATGTCACAGAGTTATTATTGCTGATTGGAATACAAATATGTAAATTTCCATCAATGGTGATTGCACACACAATTATAGAGTAGAGCTGTAGACTTGCGTATATTTCCTTGCGAGCTATGGCGGTGTTGTAATGCAAATGCTTTGACTTATATTTGCATTTTTGAAAAAGTAGCAAAATAAATAAAAATAGCAGGTAATTAGGACATGGAAAGTATTTCACGTGAAACACTTAATTTTATTAACGTAAAACTAAACAATAACTTTTAAACTTTCGCGTTGCATGATTAAAACGATAATAACTACGCATGCATGATCGCGTTATTTCCCGTGGTTACGTGTATTATCATTTTAATAAAACTAAACTATAGTTACTATGCCGTAACTAATACTCTATTTTTCAAAGTGGTCTCAGAAGTTTTTAATGTCAATACTGAGTACTAAATTTCCTATAATTAATGTTGTCTGTCGAGAGATACAAAGTTTCCAAATTTCCAGGGAGTAAGCTTATATTGTATAGGTAAATGAATCACCATCATCATCATCAGGTCATTTTAGTCTCCACTACAGGAGCACGACCCTCTCTCGTCCGTCCCAGACTGAAGGAGGATTTGGCCTACACTCCCCACGCTGGCCAGACGGGTTGGGGAGGCCCAATCGATGTTTGGTAATGTATTTCCCTTGGTCGCCTTGTACGACATCCACGGGAAAAGACGGTGTGATTCTGTTCTAGTCTGCCGGAAACCACACGGCTTGTGGGAAGGTAAATGTGTAGATATATTTCATGCGTAAATATATTGCATCTCCACAGATACTAAATGATTTACATTACATATGTACATATAATTATTGCTGTAGAAACATTGTTGAAAAAGAAACCAAATTAATTCTCGTAACTTAAAGGTGAATGCACACTTATCCAAGCCGAATGAAACTAATTTTAAAATTCTTCGTATGAAATCTTTTGAAACCTCGCACATCTACCCGCCCTTACGGATTCGGACGATTCGGCTCGGATTACAAATTTGCGTTCAGCATTAACCTCTAAAACTATATAGTATTCATTTCTGTCTAGTAAACAATTTTTTTGTACAACCAAGGTGGCAAACAAGCATACGACCTGCCTAAAGGTAAGCAGTCATTGCACCATATAGATGCTCGCAATATCAGAGGTATCACTCACGCGTCGCCGACCCTATAAAAACATTCTTCATTTTTTTTTAAGAACCCCGTGTCTCTTGGGAAAACCTCGGCAGATAATTCATTCTACAACCTGAGACTTCGTAGAAGAAAACCTCTCTGGAACTGCACAGTTCAGGACCATCTTGGCCTCAATGTGTAAGGAAGAATTTCCTGACAATGCCAAGCGGTGCGACTGCAAAAGGACTAAACAATAATATTCTTTAATTTGTCTTTTAGTAGGTAGCTGAGTAAGAATAATATTCTTTAATTTGCCGTCTTAGTAGGTAGCTGAGTAAAATTTTACCAACCCGCCCATCTGCATTAAGTGCGCAGCAAATAGTCACCACATAAGTTTATTTTAAAAGACCTAATATCTATATCATAACACGTAATTCTATTACAAATACTTGCCGTTTGCCTGATATATTATTTAAACAGTAATTAAGCGAGGAAGCCGACTGTCAAGTCAATGCTAAACTCATAGGTAATAGCGTCACCTACGGTATCATTACTTCACGTAGGTAATTGATAGATTTGTGAGACGTAGTAATCTAAAAATAAACCTCCATCGATAGTTAGAACCATTAAAAAGTCAAATTAACCTACGAGAATTGGAGCAGAAAAAGAAAAAGTCGCTTGTGAAGCAAGAATGTCAACCGTGGTAATTCAATTTTGATTATAGGACCAAAGCCTAAATACGGCTTCATTACCAGTCGCGGCGATCCGCGGACAATCATCTTGAGTAGGTATCATTACCTACCGACAAATTTGAGTAATATTCAAATAAAATGACTGGTTTAATATGAAATTACTCACTCCCTGATTTCGTTTGCTTTGTACTTGTCGTTATTAGTATTGTACTTGGTAGACATACAAAAACAGTAAAAATATAACGAGTATTTAAGTAGTAATTGATGCTGATAATAATTGAGAACAAAAAATGCAAGGTTGCCTTAATTTTGCGTTGTCGCAGTTTTAATATAAGCTCGGTGGTATCGTTGCGCATGTCAGTGTAATCGCACATGCAAGTTAAGCAACATTAACCGTTGTCTGTCTATAGATGGGTTTATTTATCTCGAGCTCCTCCGTGCTTCGAAGGGTACGTTAAGTCTTCAATACCGGATGTTGTCGCTAAATGACAGTCATAAGATGACACTAGCCTCCGTCAACCCACATTTGAGCAACGTGGAAGAGTACACTCTAAACCTCGTCAATTGAGGGAAGACCTGCCAGCAACTGTTTTAATATTAAAACAGTTGTCTCAACCAATATTAATTACACGTATATACGTGTATTTGGTGGTTTAGTGGCTGGTGTGTAAGTGGTTTATCAACATCTTTGAACCAAAGCCAATCTCACCAACACGTGGTGCACCCTGACTGACAAACGAGGCTCTGGCGAGCGGTAGTGTGGGTATTTGTAAGCTGCTCATCTGCGGAAGTACCTCCACCTCACAGAACGCCGTAACCAAATAACAATTCCTTTGAGGGTTATTGTAGTCCTGCGAGTGATTGAGACTCCAGAAGGAAAGGAAAGTTGCTGCGTTAGCAGCTGGGGTGGCGGCGCGCGAGCGATGTTTAAATTTGCGAGCGTTAATATAGCTACGGTAACCGCTTCAGATCGGGCGGGCCGTATGTTAGTCTGCAACCCGACGTGGTATAAAAAAATATATAATTATAATAAATACATATTCCTTGACATATTACACAACGCCATTTAGTCCTGAACTAAGCAAAGCTTGTATTATGGCTACTACATAAGTAATATACATACATAAATACATTTTTGTAAATAAATACATAGAAAACACCCAGACAATGCCAAACAAAAGAAAAGAAAGAAAGAAAAACATTAGATTATCACAGCACATTATTTATAAACAAACAGATAATATATTAAAAAAACAGACATATTCATGCACACAAATATTTGTCATGAGCGGGAATCGTACCCGCGACCTCGGAGTCAAATTTGAGATTGCTAGCCATTCGACCAGCGGGTTTATTTTAACAAAAAAAAACTTAAAAACAGGCAGAGTTTATTGATTGTCGATAGTAAATGTAATCTTAGTCTTGTCATACTTACAGTTGACTGTTATAAAGAACCGATAATTTAATACTCAAACTTGACCATGGCATGTTATTTATGCGTGCCCATTTCCATGCCGTCAGCTCGGAAATTGTTTAGGCTAGATAATAACATTTGAGCTAAGGTGTACCTATGGTAAACACGTAAGTGGTTGGACATGACGGCCTACGGCGGATCGTAGCAGGCTTCCGTGGGAACGTAACACGTGACGTTACGAAATCACCACGGGCAAAAATTGATTGACACTATATATTTACTGCTATATGTCATATTTGCATTTTAAAGTGAAAATAACATGAAATATTATCATCAACCACTGCTGGATATACGCCTTTCACAATACTTTCCACCAAATACGAACCTCCGCCTTCCGCATCCAGCCGCTTTCTTGAGGTCTTCGGACCATCTAGAAGGATAGCTGGACTTGTAAATATTAACCTTTCGACGAACCTGGTGGTTGCATGGTTAGCAATGACTACTTTGACTCCAAAGTCGCGGGTTCTATCCCCGCACAAGACAAATACTTGTCTGTTCGTCTTGGTCTGAGTAATTTCTATGTATTTAAAAAAACATGTTCAAGTATAATTTCAGTTATCTAGTAACCACAGTACAAGCTTTGCTTAATTTGAAATGAGATTGCAATGTATAATTTGAATATTTATTTATTTAACTTTAACGGAATTATATTGATAAAATAATTAATTCCGTGACCATATTAGGAAATAGGAATTCTTTTTTTTTAACATATTACAGCAATTGTAATTTAATATGTATAATTAAGACAGGACAACGTCTATCGGATGAGCTAGTATTTTACATACACACCAGTAATTTAAACCAAAAATCAAAAGAAGTTAAACTTGTAGCTCTTAATAAAATTACGGTTCAAACTCCGTAAAATTATATAGGAAGGTCGAAGAACGCACCGATGCTTTTGAAATCGTTCGTTCAAGAGTCCTGAACAAACACAAATGAACATGTGTCCTAATGATACCCTCCACAAAACTAATTCAAGTCGCCTCGGTACAATCGAGACGCGGCAATGTCACAGCAAAATACGCTTCGGTTAAAACACACTATGATATTAACACACTAATTGACTGCAGGCACATTGTTTGTTTCTTCGTAGGAACATACAAATTACTGCCCAGTATGCGAATCCACGCCAATAATTCCACGTCTGCAAACACCGTTCCACGCCAATGCAGCTCAATAATTGTTTAATAAAAAAAAGCGGTAGTCACTTCAATGCGTGTTGTTTTGATTAGGCTTAAACCTTTTGAATAATATTTAATGGTTAACACTTTATATTACGCACAGTGAAATAAAGATACACCCACAAAAGATACAAAAGATATGATATGAGACATACGTCAAAATGTTCTTTGAAGAGAGACTTAAGAATTATAGAGCTTAACTGGGGTGTAAGCGGTTCATCAACATCTTTGAAACAAAGCCAACCTGCACGTGGTGCACCATGCTGACTGACAAACGAGGTTCGGGCGAAAAGAGAGGTAGCGCATAGCGTATTTATTGATTGCGAAAGGTCAAACCTTAGCTTTAGAACCAAAACATTTTTGTAAATAAAAGACATCAACGGGCACCCGTTTGTTTGAGTCGGTTGCACAATTACCATTGACAAATTATTGATATGTTTTTGGCGCTCTGGTGTGCTGAGTACATACCCAGTAGTCACCCTTGCACCTGTAAAGATTTTATTTCCGTATATATAGTGATTATTTTTTAAACATCAGCAGAAATTTTTGTTCGAATCAGTATTCAATAATTTATAAATACAGTTATTAAGCAATTCAATTCTGTATCAACCCATATTCATCCCACTCCTGGGATATACGTGTCTCCCCTTAATCGAAGAGGCTTGGAGTATCCTCTACCACGCTGCTCAACTGCGGGTTGGCGAACACCAGTGATTTCAAGCCGCTTAAAGGTCACTGATAAGGCTTAACGACATACATCTAATATCAATAACCAGATCTGACGGCTTTACGTAGCCGCCGAAGCACGAAGGAGCTTGATATAAATAAACCCAGAGAGGCAACGTTCGCCGTCGCTTAACTTGTGCGATCGATTACGACTGATACGCGCAATGACACAATCGGCATTAATTCAATTCAATTGTCGTCAATCCTTAAATCAACGGGTACAGTGGGACTGTTTTGAGAAAAAATTGGAACGAACCCGCCCGAAGTTCAGGCCATGCGCACTTTTATGGTTCCGTAGGTGCCCGTCACAATATTTCGTCTAAATCGGTCGTATTGTGAATTTTGTATAGCTGAAAATATGTGTGGTTCTAAACCTTATATGTAAAATTTTCGTTATAAAGCTTTCGCAAACGCATCTTTGAATAGGAAAATAGTTTGCTTATTCTGGGAATATTTAAGAAAGTTGTATCTAACGATATCCAACAGCATAGCCAAGGAAATAAATTCGTCTCCATATTACGTGTAGGGGAGGTACCCAAAAAAAATTATTTTTCTAGATTTTATTTTACCATTTTGTCGGCGACATTAATACTCGTATGTATATTCAGACCAAATTCGAGCTTTCTAGTAACAATAGTCTCTGAGCTAAGCCACGCACGGACGGATGGACAGACTGACAGACAAACGGTTGTTTACTACGGAACCCTAAAAATGAGCCGTAGCGGGTCGCCTGGCAGATGTGAAACATGGAAACTATTTTGTACAGAAAAAAGTCTGAGGGTTGAGTGAATGGCGAGATCACCGAACCGAGAGGGATAGTCACAGAGATGAGCAATTGAGCTCGTGGTGACACGTGACACGTCGCCACCGCAACAGCCAGCCGAACAAACGTATCATCTCAAAATTGGACAGATATACACAGCAGGTGTAAAAAAGATTTTCTATAGGACGTTGACTTATCTCTGAAATTCTTCGAAAAGATAGCGTACGAATAATGCATATCGAAATCCTTTGTGGTTTTATTAACCCCGAACGATCAATTAAATATTGTTTGCGTTTAAATGCAGCCGTGATAATTGTAAAGGAAACAGTCAAATAAAGGGTTATGGTCGTGAAGAATCACCGATGGCAAGATAGTTCTCACATCAGCCTCGCAATGGGAGCGCATGCTCGCGGCGACCTGCGAGCGGGCGCATCCATACGCAGTACAGTGGCTTATAATTAACACGCTGCAAGTTTTATGAATCGATTAGGATCTAAGCTTTCGTCAATAACAGCTTTCGTCGCGGCAAGCTCCAACGATGTCTTATCATTGATTAATAGCGATTGAGATTTTCGCCCTAACCGTGTTATTAGTGCGCAGTTAAATATGGACTGTAGTCATGTCGATTTCGACAAATTGCCCACTTGTCATTATGTGCTTTAAATAATTTATACATCCCGATAATCGGCGGTATCTTTTAGCGCGAAAGAAATCCCAATTCACGTATCTGTATCTAATTATACACTGCTAGGGATACGGTTAGACTTTATATGTTTAATTCACATTTATATTTCAAAATTATTTCTAAATTTTAAAACAATATAAATAAATTATAAATAAAATACCTACTTAAATATAACTTAGAAATAAATAACTATAAATAATGAAGCCCCGCCAAATCGTTACCCACTTGAAAAGTGCCCAAAAGGCTGGCAGCATTGCCACGTTGAATGGCAATGCTAATCCTCTGGCCGAGATATGGCCAGCCCTTTAGTCAAGTGATACTTCGATCAATCTTTTTGACAACTGTATTTGATTTACTTTCAGGAATAGGCATGTCATTACGGACATTACAATATCCCTACTTTCCCTACTTTAATATTATAAATGTGAATATGTGTTTGTTTGTTACGCTTTCACGCTACTCAACCGATCATTACGAAACTTTGTACACATATTCTCAAAGGTTCATTAGGAAGGACATAGGATACTTTCGGGCGAAGCGGCGGATGGTAGCTAGTTATAACTATAAGTGAAAGAATACGATAGAAGAAGATAAGAACTTACTATTTTCGTGATTTTGTGTGTAACGTGAATAAAGAGTTTTATTTTAATTTTAGAAAACAAGCCTATTGGAGATTTTAAAGATTTTTTTGGGTTGAACCAATTTGGGTTAAAATTTAATAAAAATTTTGTTTATTGATCAGTAAAAATATAAAATTCAGTTCTTCCTCTGGACTGGCTGGCAGCTGAAAGTTTAAGTATTCAGTCTTGCTTCGACTAATGGACACACCCCGACCCCTCCATTCCAGGGTTGCATGTCGTTAACAATTACATACAAGAGAGTGACAGGGGGTAGCCATACCGTACGTTGTGACCTCAGATCACAGTTGTAACATTACTTATATATGTTATTCATTTAAATCACTTCACTAATAAATTAACGCATGTATGAAATAAGCAGTAAGTATGAGTATAATAAAAAAAACTATATATTTTTCAACGAATTACACACTGCCACCTAGTCCAAAACTAAGCTAAGCTTGGGTACTAGATAACTGATATTATATATATATATATTTATATTTTATATTATTATTGTATACTTAAATGTATTTTATTATTATTTATGTAATATAGCAGAGTTGAGTAGCGTGGTGGTCTATAGTATAAACCCCTTCGATTGATTCGATTGATTCGCTTGTATCCCAGCAGTGGGATGGATAAGGGTCGGTGATGTGAACTGCTACGTTAAGTAGAGTAAAAATAATAAAGATTTTTCTCACGATTATAAACTATTACCTCATACTTGTTTATTAAACCAACATTGATGGTGGGAAATCATCATTTTAGGTCAACTTCAGAGTTACGTACGCGGCAGACTTATTGATCATTCTAGGCGGGCAGCGAAGTAATTATCGCAAATAACTTAGTTCAGGCAATAACTGCCCTACGGCGGTAAATACAGAGCACTGCTTTATAAATCAATAAAACACCAAAGAGTACTCGCCTAGCGAGCTGGCTATAAATAAAACATACGCCGATTACGGAATCGATAGCCAGTACGTACTTCACTTATCAATTACAACTACTACAAGCTTTTCCAATGTCCGTTACTTAGAAAATTCATTTGTAAATACAAAGCGATAAAGTGCACTTATAGTATAATTGGACTGATACTCACCACTCAATAACGGAAATTGTATAATTGGTTATGGAAAATGTACATCCGATATTGTTAAATGCAAAATGTTTTGTTCTAGTTGTAATTTCTGTGTTGTATACAATGTAAGAAAAGATTGTTAAAGTACTAAACGTTCCGGTGTATGCCTATTAGAGATATCTACCAGTTAACCTTTGTTTTGAATTAAACATAGTTTAAAAATAGAATAATTCATCTCAACCACCTAAGTAGATTAGATTCGAACCCACGATTGTCGTGATTTGCCACACTTCGACTTTACAACAGTAATTATAAAATGCAAAAATTCGCCATAGTTACAAACTTTTCCGGTAGTTCAGTTAGAAAGAGCACTCGACGGGTTATCGAGATGTCCTGCCCCCTTACCACCATCTCTTATTATGATTCATAAGCAATCTTTTCAATTATTGAATCGCATTATGAGATGGTGGTAAGGGGGCTGGCTTCGAATCCCACCTAAGCGGGGAGTAAAATTTTTCCATTTTTAAAATATTTATAAAATTTTGCCAAGTTGACTGATATCAACTATTTAAATAATAATTTGTTCGAAAGTTGATCATAATTGTGCTTTAAACCAATTTGCAACAAAAAGGTTTTTTATTCCTTTTGAATGACATTTACTCTTATACTTGTTCGTATTCATATCCCATTGAATATTTATTTCATTTTCCTTGATGTCATAAGGGTGCTTACATATAGAGACAGATTACGTGTGAATTCTAAGTAAACCGTACTTTGTTTATTCCTTTCACTTATTGTGTCATATAGGAGCCGGGACTGGTAACCAGTCGATTTATGTAAGCACTTTAAAATCATTGTACATAATCAAAAGATCCGGTATAAAAAATATAAGTAATCCAATCCGATTTGGATTGGAGTAGGTACTTAGATTTTTTATTAATGTAAGTAAAGAAAGCCTCCTATAGTTCTTACAAAAAATAAGCCAAACTAACTTGACAGTAGTTTGTAAATTAATTAAGATATGAAATTCGTCTAATAAATTAACACCTTTAATAAAAATAGCGTGTATAGGCTGCGGTTATCGCTTGACATCAGGCGGGCTGTTTGCTTGTGTGCCACTCGATGTAGTATATTAAACAACAGCTCTTTATAGAGTTTAGGTCAACTCATTAATATTTTATTCAATTGAAGAACAGACAAAGTAAGAAAATATGCACAACTCATTTCTAAAACGTATGCATTAAATGCGAAATTATTAAAATTTCTTACGATATTTAACACTTGCCCACGCTCCGACCACTGCATATAAATGTCGCGTCGTTTACTACTACATAAATGATCACTTTTGTGCTGAGCGTGACTGAGGGTGTGTATGCGCGGCGCCATACAAACTTTTTTTTTTTTATACTACGTCGGGTGGCAGACAAGCTTACAGCCCACCTGATGTGAAGCGGTTACCGTAGCCAATTTAACGCTCGTAACATAAAATATCACTGGCGCGCCGCCACCACCGCTGCAATCGCAGCATCTCCTTCCTTTCTGGTGACCTCACTCACTCGCAGGAACACAACAACCCTCAAGGAAATTGTTATTTGGCTGCGGTATTCTGTGAGGTGGTGGTACATTCCACAGTCGGGTAGCTTACAATTACGCTCCCTACCTCTCTTCAACTGTTCCAGATTCATCTCAGAGGGGAGGTGAGGTTGATATGAGAGAGCGGTATAGAGTGGATATACCGTATGTGGTACTTATATAGTGACTTGACTCAATGTAAACTTGCTTACCAAGCAATTTGGTAACAGCACCTTGTTGAGACAGCACGTGGTGCGCTATGTCGTAATGCCTCAATCCAAATCTTGACAACTCCAAGAGCCTTTGCTGCGAGAGGAGGGAGGACAGCGGGTGAGAAGACGCGCCAGGGTACAAGGGTGTTCCGGCCCCTCCCCCCGCGCCTCCACCCCCTGACGATGATGGGGATACTGGTACTGAAACAGAACAAAATATAGTGTAAATAAAGTGACTCAAAAATTATTTTGCTAGAGGTAAGCAAAAATATGATAGTATGGTTTACAAAAAAATGCAGACGGGAGAAGTGGGACATCAAAGTTTAATTATTGACATATTTTTAAACTCGAAAATAAGGCAATATAACCTAACATACATGATAACATATTAATCATTAATTTCTTTCATAGGATAACACTAAATAATTTATTTTTTGAGTTAATTATGATAAGGATAGGGATCAACATGTTAACATAGGTATATGGGATGTTTAATTTTTCTCCATTTCATCTTCCATTGAGGAGTTCGATGGCGGCGTTACGCGTGTCAATCTAATCGATCATGCAAGTTAAGCAACGTCGACCGTAGCCTGTCCATGGATGGGGTTATTGATCTCGAGCGCCTCCGTACTTCGGAGCGCATGTTAAGCCGTCGGTTCCGGCTGTTGTCTTATGATGACAGTCGTTAAGCCAAGTCAATGGCTTTTGGCTGCTTGAAAACACTGACCACCAACCCACAGTTGAGCAGCGCGATGGAGTATGCTCTTGACACCTTCGATTGAGGGGAGATCCGTATCCCAACAGTGGGATGATTATGGGGTGATGCCGACATCTTCCATTGCACTACTAAATTATCTAATCATTTTACTGCAATTTATAAACTACTTAGAACGACTTAAACGTGAGACTTAAGTGAGTATTATACTCGTATTTTGTTTATTATGACAAATAAATTTTTACATTAATTCCTGTGACATGATATGATTGATTTTTTATATGTTACATTTAGGCATGGGATCACAAAAATGGGAAAATGTGTTTTTTATTTTTATTTTCGACGTATAGTTCTATAGTTTACGTGTATAGACAACAAATACGTTCAGTTTGTATATTACGTATATGTACCTGACCCGTGCCCGCTTCGTTGGGCGGTAAACATTTTTACGAAAAAATCATTTCATATTTAGTGTTAATAATAATTAATAAGTTAGCTTATGACACTCGCCAATAGCGTGAATTCGTATTAGTAAAAGAATTCCAAAATCGGTTTAGTAGATGCAGAGGTTACCCCCTCACAAACTCACAAACTTTATGTCTCAGCAAAACGTGCTTTAGTATCAAAACTCATTCATTTAAACCACTCTAACTCTACGAGCTACATTATCTTTCGAAGACGACAAATAATAGGAACATAGATCCTATAATACTACAACGTATCTTTAAATTATGTATATGTTTTATTATTTCAAAGATAAAATACGTCAAGTTAGTAGTCACCGCCTACTCTAATCAGAAATAAAGGCTCCGTTACACGACCGAATATTTAATGAGGAATTTGTTATTATGTAGAGTTGACACGCTTGAGAATTCTCGATAATTTTCTCAAATTACGATCTCATAAAACCTTAATCAAGAACTGGGTCCAAATTAAGCCATCAACAGATCAAGTCGCCAGTTCACGAGACCAAATTACATTAGGGTCTCGTTGAAATAGCATCAAGTTTTTACGTTGAAATGAGGATGCCTCAGGCGAAACATACTGTGATTTTGTATTACCGAGGAATGGGTAATCGCTGCTTACTCATTAGGTAGTTATGTCATTACAGGCACCACACAAAGGTAAGAAAAATATACCTTTATTGTGAACTAAAAATCCTTTGTGAAGTTATGTGATTATTACAGAAAACACCGCGAACCGACTTGATAACAGACTATAGTCACCCTCGAGTACTATTTACTTGTAGGTAATACTGTACTTACAGTTGCGATAGTGTCAAACCTCTATAATACAATCCGCAGTACTTTCAATTTACATTTTAAACTATTCGTTTATAGTTTTAGTTGAAACAACAGCTTATCAGCGAAGAAAATATTTATAGGTACAATACTGTATATCGCAATGAATGGAAAACAAAAATACAAGTTTCTCAGGCTTTAAAACGAGATACACGTATTCCATATTCATATGTATTGGAGCAATTTGTCGCAACCAGATATGCTAAAAGCTAACAGTAACAATACCCTCTTGAACACATCGCAACATATTCAATTATAAATTAAGCTATTAAGTTAATATACCATAATTTGTTTATCAGGTTAAGCATCGAAATTAATGCAAGTGGCATAACTTGTCCATAACTTAACACTTTTTATTAGCGACTCAATAAGGCGATTTCGTCAACGAAGGCATTATCAAGCTTTGCGAACCAGGCAAACCAATTTAGATATTACGCCAAGAAAATTAAGGTACAAATTCCAATATCAATGCGTATTTGATCGAGCACTCAGGACTGGACTTCGACGTATAATTTCTCGTGTAATCGCTTTAATAATGGGAGAAAAAAAGTGATATTATCTGCCCACGGTCAATAAATTAACACCGTTTAGAGCAAAAATGTAGATTCTTAGTGTCGCTACTATTATAAATAAATTGGAATCGGAGAGTCGAAGTTTAAAGATGATCGTTCGTGTGGTGCGTGTGTGTGTTTTTATTTGGGTGCGTGAGCAGTGAAGCCTTATTAAAATATTTCGAGTGGAAACTGGAAGGACCACTTAGTGGTGCGCGGGAGTTTCACGCCTGGACTGATACAACATTAAGTCGACAAGATAGCTTATTTGTGCTGAGCTGGGGATTAGTGGCAATAAATCACTGATTAGAATGTATTGACTGGCATTGACTCCGGCGCATCGTCGTCTCTCTTATTTATTGACCGACACTTCTAAGCTTTTATGGCTTCTTTTTAAACTATTTGTTAACGTTTTATGGTATGAACTCGTAACTTTGATTATTTAATTAGCTCGTCAGCTAGTTTAGATTCTAATTTTATATTCTTGTTATAATGATAATGGAGTTGCAGATCGTATTGATTGGCCGTCTTTGATGGGGACTTTGTGCTAATTAAATTTACGTTCGGACATGCCTAATTTAATGATGTGTACGAGTGTGCATGTTAGATAATGATCTGTTATTTAAAGGAGCCGTTTGGTATTGCTAGTTTAGTGAGTTTTTACATTGTAAATATTTTCCAGTATAGTGGATAATCAACGTAGACAAGTAGACATGTACACCTGCGCAAGCATCGTTTAAACATGCAAAACGACTCGAGGGGAGTCATTGAGTTCATCCGAATGTGAAACTGTTTTGTGCAAAAAAATACACTCCGCTGCGACTCAGCGCTATTAAGGACGTCATACGCCGGAAAATTACCGACGTTCGTGTAAATTTCAAAACGATATCGAAAGTATCTGTGCCCTTTATGATTGCGAAAAATTATAATAAACAGCACTTCTTTTGATTGTTCTCAAAATACGTATGAATTATGCATATGAGGTGGGTTAAAGACCGTTCTTACCCGATTCTGTGTTACAATGAATGGCTTATACATCCGCCTTAAATTGTGCATAAAATTCTCACTTGCTATGTTCCTTGATAAAAGTTAAATGATCTATCAACGTACAGCTCAAACTACTGGACGGACCGGGTTGCAATTTGTCATAATGACGAATACGTCCGCCAAAAAAGGATTTTTGATAAATCCCACTGATACCGTAATATGCACGTACAAAGTCGCGGACGCAAGCTAGTGAAATATAAAAGTAATGATAGTTATGTGTATCATAAATTCATGCTCTCTATAAATAAATATTCCTGGACAAATTATACAGTGCCATCTAGTCCCAAACTAAGCAAAGTTTCTACGAAAGAAAGAAATAAAGGGAGGAGTATAGGCTGGCAACGGATCACCGACCCATTGGTGTTGCTGATTTGCAATGCCCCCATGGGCGGTGGTGATTGCTTCCCATTAGGTGACCCACATTCCCCCTTTGCCCCCTCTCTTATAAAAAAAAACTATGGATACTAGATAACTGATGTAATACTTAAATACATTTTTTTTGTAAATACATACGTATAATACAGAGAAAATACTCAGACTCAGACAAACAGACATGTTCATGCACACAAATATTTGTTTTGTGTGGAGACAGAAGCCGCGACCTCTAAGTCAAAGTGGCCATTGCTAGCCATTCGACCACCGGGTTCGTCAAAATTAACACTTTGTATTTATGATTCAATCTCACTTTGTATAATTACTATCGTCATAATTTACATATGTCATTGTATTGCAGGATTCACAATATTTAGTTATTGAAGTACGACTACGTACTTATCGTTTCGAAAAAACCGGTGAAGTGCGAGTCGGAGTCGCGTGCCAAGGGTTTCATTATAAGACAATGTCCACATTACTTGAACTTTAATATCATACACTTAAAATGAAACAATAGGTCTATGCTTTGTTCAGTATAATTTCATTTTAAATTTTGAGGTGTAATCGGCTCATCAAGATCTTTAGAGCAAAATCAACCTCGCCTGCACATGGTATATCCTGCCGATTAGCGAAAGACACTCTGGCATAAGACTTAGGGTACAGCGTATTTGTAGGCTGCTCTATTGGGGAAGTAACGCCACCTCATAGTATACCGCAGCTAAATAACAATTCCCTTGAGGGTTGTTGTACCTGTTGTTGTTGCTGGTGACCTCACTCACTCACAGGTACACCTGTACAAATCACACAGTGCCATCTAGGTACACCTGTGAGTGAGTGAGGTCACCAGGAAGAAAGGAAAGAGTTGTTGCGTTGGCAGTGAGGGTAGCGGCACGCGAGCGACACTTAATGTTGCAAGCGTTAATATAGCTACGATAAACAGGCGCCTTCACATCAGGCGCGCCGTATGCTTGTCTGTCACCCGACGCAATATATATTTTAATCGTTCCTTTACTTGTGCTATCTTTCCAATTTTCATGATTTTATATCAACAGGAAGTAGGTATCCTATAGGTTCTGATTTCCTTGCCAGTGGCAAAACGCACGACATAAACGGACTTTTTCTGAATTTACTTAGTACATACTTAGATTTTTTCACATCTTCACGAGGTTGAAGAGCTAAATACCTACTTGATATTCATTTCAACTTAATACCCTCACGTGTTCCTGAGAAAAAATGCCTTCAGTAGTCGTGACAAACGGACAGACAGAGACATTATGGTCAATGAAGTGATCCTAAAAGGGTGTCTTTTTTTCCATTTTAGGTACGGAGCCCTAATAAGTAGTAGTTTCAGTCCTTATACAATAATCGTATATTATTGAACTGGATGTCGTTCTAGACGTGTTGATTGTACTGTTTTTATTGTTTACTACTTTCTACCCGCGGCTTCGCCTGGCGTGAAGACCGGGATACCGCATTAGGTATCCCGGTATTCCGGTATCCCGGGGGAATTGTATCGTTACTACTGTTACTAGTTACGTTTACTATAAAAAAAAAATTGTTGAAACAAGCTTTAAAGAGCTAAAATTTTACTTACTGTATTTCGCTCATCGAATCGTCATACCCATATCATAGGAGTTAAGTGGAAATTATAACTCGCCATTTTGCGACGGTCGACATATTGTATTAAATTATTAGGATATTTAGGCATTGCCACGAGAACCAAACGAGTGTGCCAAATTTCAAGTCAATCAGACACTGAGAAGTGGGTTAATCATTGATAAACTTGAAAAATCATTGAAAATGTCCCAAAGGGAAACTGAGAGACAATGCTTTTGCATAAAATTCGCCATTTGTATACACATTTTATATTGTGTGCAATAAATCTTAAATAAATAAATAAAATTGCATACGTTTCCAGATAAAACAAATTAAAAAAAATGCATAATTAAAGCTTAATAAATTTTACATTTTTCTTTTTTGCGAACCCTACTTCATGCCTTGTTTAGTTACTTAAAGGTAGGTAAGGTAACCTTTAGGTAACCTTGTTTAGTTACCTAAAGGAAGGTAACCTTTAGGTAACTAAACATTGCTTTCAGCAATAAGGCCGCCTTGTTGCACATAAACGTTCTCTGTACTTTTTACCGTGCAAATAAAACAAAATAAAGCTATCTTAAATGTTGAGACAGTTTATGCAACATTTGAAGCTAGATGTATCTTCCGATTTGACCTTTGCGTGCTGCCAACTCCTCGTTAAGTTGTTAAAATCAATTGTTTCGTAATAATCTTTGAAGGATCTGAGGTAATTGATAAGAATTGCATTAATTAACAAAACGCAAAGATAGATCATTTAAGTAAATAGTAAAGTAATTTAATTACTGTAAACATTTCTTGTGTATCTATAAACGTTATTAGAAATATCTGTAATAAAATGATAATATAATGACATTATACAAACTTGATACTAATAATATCCATCTGGTATGACAAAAAAATTGAAATTGTTAATATTATTATTTCCATTTATAATGACATAATTTGACATATTATTAATCAAATTTTATTGTATATTTGCATGCCTATTTTTGGCAAATGTGATGAATCAAACAGCTAATGTTATTTGTACAACTGTATATACATATTTAAGCAAAAAAAAATGATTCTATAAATGCAATGTTATTGACTGATCTATCGCCACAGCTCAAACCACTGGTTGAAATTTGGCATGCAGATAGCAAACATGACGTAGGCATCTAATAAGAAACGATTTTTGAAAACTACGGGATACCGGGATACGTAAAAAATCGCGAGCGCAATCTAGTTTTTCCTCTCTCTAAAATTATTATAAATAATAAATATGTATTTCTGGTCAATTTACACAGCGTCATCTAGTCCCAAATTGAGCGCAAAGCTTGTCCTATGGGAACTAGACCACTGATAAATGTATTTTTTTTTTGTAAATACATACTTATAATACATACAAAACACCCAGATCTAGACAAACAAACATGTTTATGCATACAAATGTTTGTCTTGTGCGGGGATCGAATCGAACCCGCGGACTCGAAGCCAAAGTGGACATTGCTAGACACAACATGTTATCATTTTTTTATCTCCTTCAGAGTTAAAGGAGCATTATAAGGTAGTATACCTTAAGCTAGGCTTTATGTAGAGCCTAGCAATGAAGCTTGAAAAATGTAAAATCCGTTTACGGACGATAATATTACGTGATAGCGTCATATGAAAACATCGACCGATGGACTGGAAAAGAGATAGATGCGTCACAAGCCAAACGCTTAGGCCGATCGTGCCTCTCTATCGCTTGTTTCTCTCGCTTGCACACTCGGCTCAGGCGGAACGTGACAATGACGGCGTTCATCGATTTATAAGACGTTATCACGTCAGAAGCGTGGAGCAAAGCGACGATTGCGCGAGATCCCTTAGAAAATTATCGAGTAGAAAACAGTGTCAACAAAATAATTAGCTAAACACTTAAACAAACGCAACATTTTACAGCACGGTACATATTTTGAAGTATTCATTGGACTTTAAATAAAGTCAATTAAACTATTAATTCAATTCATATTTGGAGTGTGTGCAGTGAGACATTATTGTTGGAGCAGAAATGTTATAACAGATGTGGAGATATTTGTACTTGCCATTTGTCAATTGAAGGACAGGATGGTTAAAAAGGAGAAACATATGATCATATAATTGTACCCTTAAACGGTAATGACAGATCTGTAATAATAGGAATATGACCGATAAACAAGTTACAAGAAAGCGCCCTGGCACCCCTGCTCATAACACAGTTTCTTTTCACTTCTGATGATCTCACTCACTCGAAGGAACACAACATTCCAAGGGTATTATAGGAGGTGAAGGTACTACCAAAGTTGGGCCCGACATGTCCTACCTCTCTTTCGCCAAAGCCTTCTCAGTTAGTCGGCCGATTCTAATACGTGCAGGTGAGGTGGATTTTAACTCTCAAGATGGTGTAGTGAGTTACTTACACCCCAAAAGGTTGTGGCAAAGTTATATTAGTATCAGTAGGATTAATTTTATCTTACAGTACTGATAATCATGCAATCGATATATATTACTAGCTTCTGCCCGCGGCTTCGCCCGTGTTAATGTCGGTTATTGATAGATAGATAGATCATTTAGGGGAATGAAAAATAGATGTTGGCCGATTCCCAGACCTACCCGATATGCACACAAAATTTCTTAAAAATTGGTCCAGCCGTTTCGGAGGAGTTTGGTAAGAAACACAGCGACACGAGATTATTAAGTTAATTGACAGATAATATTTAAACAATAAAAGACTCAGGCTTTGGTTTAGCGAAATAACTTGATGGTATTCGAACCTAATGAGAATACGAACACCATGGTATTGTACTTCGATCATGTATTAATGATGGAAGGTATGGTACTATAAACCAATGATAATTTGTCTGTATTATGTTCTTTCCGTGTTAAGTCACGTGATTAGAAATTGACTAAGTCATCGGCTGTCAAAATACAGCTATGAAAGATTTTGACAGCCCTGCTCGTGACGTAGCCTTGTTAATATGTGGGAAGATAATACCTTGTTTTATTGTAGGAGTACTAAAGCTGGTTTAACTGCTTGTCAATTGTGTCCTTAAACCTTATTTTAAAAGCTCCGTTGCATATTCAATGGAGTCGATTCGCGAAGATTTAATAGTCTGATCGTTCGCGGGCAGCGGAAGTGAGCTTTTAATAAATAAAACAAACGAGGCCTGCCTACCACACGACATTTTTGTAATGTAAAAACGCAGGAACACAACAATGCTCACGGGAATTATTATTAGACTGTGGTTTCTGAGAGAGAAGGAGGAGGAGGTACTTCCCCAATCGGGCAGCTTACGAAATACGCTATGCCCTACCTCTCTTTTCGCCAGAGCCTCGTTTGTCAGTCAGCAGAGTGCACCATGTGCAGGTTAGGTTGGCTTTGGTTCTAAGACGTTGATGAACCACTTACACCCTTAAAATTACCAAAATAGGTAAATCATCAAAATAGGTCATCATCATCATTTCAGAAAAAGGACGTTCACTGCTGAACATATCCTACAAAAACTTTGATCAAGATCGGTTTTGTGCCGTTTGCATCCGTTAGCTTCTTTCTCTGATCGTCGGCCCATTTAGTGATGAGCAGTCCTAAGGGGTCATCCATAAATTACGTCACACGTTAAGGGGGGGGTCCGACAAAGTGTACGTGAAGTGTGATACTGTGTGACAAGGGGGTGGGAGGGGTCCTAAATTTCGTGACGTGACATTTCAAAATCTATTATAATCTAAGTGTTAAAACACGAATTTTGAACTATTAACGAAAAACATTTGCAACTCTAGATGTAAAATTGCAAAATATGTGACGTCACACTTGGGAGGGGGGAGTCTCACAAATGTGACCGGCTGTGACAAATTCGTGTGACGTAATTTATGGATGGCCCCTAACCTGCGTTTTTGGGCCCGCAGTCTCCATTTGAAAACCATTTCTTGCTGCATCGCCCATCAGTTGTTGCGCGCGTCTAATCGAACACGCAAGTTAAGTAACGTCGACCGCCGCCTGTCCATAGATGGGTATATTTATCGCAAGCTTACAGCACCTCGGTGTTTTTGAGGGCACGTTAAACCGTCGGTCCCGGCAGTAGTCAGTAGATGGCAGTCGTTAAGCCAAGTCAGTGGCTTTTATGCGGCTTGAAAGCACTGGATAAAGCCAACCCGGTTGAGCAGCATGGTGGAGTAGGTATACTGTAAACCCTTTCGATTAACGGGACACCCGCATCCCAGCAGTGAGATGAATAAGAGTTGTCGACTATATTGTCGCCTAAATAAATATATACCAAATATATAATACATTGAAACGTAATGAGTATGTTTAACTCCTCTATTGCTTGTGAGAGACTGGTGCCTGATGTAGGTTCCGAGGAACCTGTGTAACAGGTCACCCGGCCCTCCCGTGCACAACAACATAATACTTGTCGTGTATGACAAGGTGAGCATACAAATACATTTCTATTGGTTATATTTAATTTATTTACAATTACAATTTTAAAGAAAAAGAAGTACTCCTAGTTGTGTGTTTTATGGATCGAAGTGCGTGTGCGTGAGTGAGTAAAGTGTATGTTTAACACACACTTTACTGTAATGTAATAACATTGCTAATTAACATAAAATTAAAACTAGATGCAGTACACAAAAGAAGGACCTTTTGGTAATTGTCAAAATCAATCCTATTTATACAATACATAGTAGTTATAAATATCTTCTGATAGTAGAACCATTAACCAGGACCACCAATATTATTGAAAATATTTTATAAAAGACGAGTGTTAATCCTAGAGTAGTCTCGATCTTCCATGAATGCATGCAAATGATCGCGCAGGGAGCATTTTGCAGCCTTAACAACTTCTCTACTCAAGTGCTCTACGCTACAAGGAGATGACAGATGTGTCCCGACGCACACCCTGATGAAAATCTCAGTTTGTGGTCGAGACTAGGTGGTTTTCTTGTCGAAAATATGCGACTGACTCGTTAATTAATTAATTTATCATTCAAAATTTTAAAATCATAGTGCCTATAGCGCTTCACTATTTGCAGCCACGAATCCTTCGACACGGACCCCGGCATGAAACAAGCCGCGTCGCGCAAACGCTAAGTGGTTATCTCATAGCTTGTATAATATTTTATTAAGGAACATATTTACGTGCTCCAAAGTATATTAAAAAAATACAAATTAAAGAGTTTCATCAAAAATTGATAGTAAAAATTATTTCCATTCAAGAATCAAAATTAAAGAATCAACATAAATAACATAATCGAATGGGACTTAAAAATAATTATAATTAGACGCTGACAAATTGATGTAATTTTAAATAAAATGTGTTATTTCTGAACTTAAAAAAACTACCGATAAATTAAAAACAAATGACTAGTGCTTATTTACTGTCTCCTGTTTGGGACGAGTTGTCGGTCTGTTTGTGTCTATTATTGTATAAGTGTCGGTAAAATACAAAAAGTGGAATAATGAAATGGAGGTATGCTATTTTCATTCCCTGGTGCGCATTGGTATTCAACGCTTGCGTCACACAAGTCCCATTGAGTGTGAACAAGTGTGTTGTTAGTTTATTCATTAACGCTCTGTATGAATGTTTTAGCCGACTTTACGGCTCATTAATATATTGTTGCTATTGTCTACTAATTAAGCAGCATCGTCTCAGTTTACAAAGCCACCTGATTATTATGCGTGATCACCATTTAAATGTTAATTAGATTTATTATCGCACCTGATCAAACCTACGACGATATAAAAGTTGACGCGAAACAGTCACAAGAAATATACCGACTCAATAAAAATGTATGCAATGTTGTATGAGTCAGGCAAGAACTTATTTTTGTTGTTTTGAGCAATGAAAATTGTTTATGTTATTTTAATTGACATTAATTAAAATAACATACCTATCTGAAATCTCACCAAATGTCGCGTTATTATACTATATTATGTACTTATTAAATTGTATTTAGTATAGATAATGATTTATACCTTTTTTTATAATTTCATAAGACATATTATTATACGTCATATTAAGGAGTTGTAACGGTAGGTATGCGTTAGTGACGTTATCAATAAAGATTGTCAGACTTTCGGATTCCATACTTTCAATCAAAGACTTCATCACTTTATTTTGTGAGTTGCGAGTAAAAAAATAGTTGTTTCCCCATTTATACCATAATGTGCAGGGTCAAACGAAGGCAGCGTATAAGCATAGCGTCTTATTCCAACAAACCAATGGATAATCAAATTTAAATAAAAATAATTTTGTATGAAATCAATGCAATCATGTATTCAATATTATATTTTTTACACAATAATCAAAATATTTTTTTTATAAAAATAGTAATAAGTACACAACTAAAATTCTACAAGATTAAGAAAATAAAAACGAGTTTGTAAAGTATAGGACAAATAGGATTCATGGACACTATCCAAAATTCGCATTACAAAGTACCGCAAAGTACGATAATCTAACGGAACTATCGACATAGTTAATAGTGTGTGTTAAACATGTACTATGCAATACAGTAGTTAGAAGCATCTCGCTCACCATGTTAAATTCCTTATGTAATAAATAGCAATACCATAATGCTTCATCAAAAAGCCGCGGGCATTCTTATCCGGCGCTCTTAAAGCCCATTTACACCTATACTATAACCGGCAGTAGGGCCGCCACGTTTTCTATATAGTAACAGAGGTAGATCCGACGAGTCAAGATGACGAGACAGAGATGGAACGAAGTGGTTATTGTACAAAATTATTGATCTCATTTTATGTATAATTGTAATTTACAGATTTTTTTCTTTATCGTCATCATCCTGTGTCTACCTATTCCTTCTCCAATATTTTTCACCATATTTATACTTTTGCTTTCCGCTACCAAACTACTTTTAGCTGATTATTTCTGATCATAAGTTTTGGAAGCGTGAAAACACTTCGTTGTCTCATATGCCCAACTCTTCTCTGGCAATATCCTCCTTTATCTACTTTTACTAGCTCGGCAGATGTGTCAATAATTTAAATTTTCCGTCCCCGTTACAGACGTTGGACTATAGACAAATCTCGAGCATTGTACTCTCAATCGGTTTTCACCTATAGATCAGCACGACAGCATTCAAGTCTCTGCACCGTAGGTCATACGGAGGAGAAAATGCACTGGTTGAATACTTTAATTCCTAGAAATTTTATATAACTTAAGCACCATAATCTTTTACAAACAATTAACACACACATAATAACACAAATAACAGGCTTCTATCTCCTGTCTTTTATTACACATATAGACTACCTTTACGCCCTACTGCTATTTTTAACGTAATACACTATATGAGCAACGATATGTTTTTCTCTTGAAAATAATGTAAGACAACTGGTACCAAGTTTATGTTTTAATTACTCATTAAATATCACTATTATCTATCTAAGCTCTGCGGATTTAAGTAGATAGTAATGATTTAGATACATGTCTTATATTTAATTTGTATGACGTTTCTAAGTGCTTTATAAAGTCCAAGGAATAAAGATATTTTGATTTTGACTTTGACTTTGACTATACTCTATAACATATATGTTGAGCGTAAATGTTTTGCCTAGTTCACCTTGATCTCTGGCGACTTTCTACTTCTTCTTTAAGCCTGTACTACAAGAACTACAAAACTTATATAGTGAAGGAAGGTTACGCAAGGTAATGGAAAAATGATATAGTTAACAGTATTCTCCAATTTTCTCAATGATCTGTTTCATGCAGAATATATGGTCAACCGTAAAAAATACCTTTCCCAAATCCTACTTGTTCTACGGGCTGTGCCGTGTCTAATTTTTTAGCATGTCTGTTGGTTAACACCTTGAAGAGTATGTAGGAGTGTAATAGTATATATATTGGTAATATATTGGTTGGTAATATATATTGGTTTCTAGTTAGGTAGTTTAAGCGTTATCGCGTTTTTAAAGAAGAGTATAACTATAGCATTTCTCCATTACCTTGTGTAACCTTTCCTTCAGTACATAAGTTTTGTAAAGGTATATTGTCTTGTCCAGGTGTCGCCGCCGTGCAGTTTTAATCCCGTATAGGCTAATGTCTCGGAGGTCTTCAGTTAGATGCCGTCATAGTTTGGCTCTGCAGTCCGATACTGAAGAAATTGTTAAAGTGAAGCTATAAATGTTTCATTGCTATAAATTTTAATACGATACTCTCCACAATTTTTTTTCAGCATACAACTAACTAATAGGTACCAAACATACTTTCATATTAAGTACCTACGCACGAAACACCAATCTTCGTCTGCGCGAAAAAGAATAGAATAATTGACCAAAAATATTAGCCACAGAATAGCCTCCAATTGCGACTGTCCAATTGTTTGCTATCGTTAATCAAAACGTTTCAAACGTATCATTAAATCGTCGGGTGAATATTGAGCAACCTTCGCCGGAAACGCTACTGGCCAATCTAGCCGTCGATCTACCGATTAATTAGTTCGATCGGCAATACAATGTGGACAATGTCGTGTATGGTCGTCGCGTTTCGCTCACTCATCTAAGCAGCTGGGCAACGATGACAAATGACGGTTACCGTGTCACGTCTTAGCTATTCTCCCTGTTAGTTACTTCCTTTTATGGTACAGTGATTTAGAATACGACGTTCTAAGGACGAATTAGCACCAGATTAAATCATCCTTTAAAACGCAAAAATAGATTAAAAGTGAAACTTTTAGATATATGAAAGTTTACAATGGTATAAGGACAAATTAGCACCAGACTATGTCATTCTGCAAAATGCAGGTTACGAGTGGAACTTTATAGTAGACCGATTTAAAGTAAACGAAAATTTGAAAGCGTCTTTAATGTTTGCATTTAGTTTTTATTTATTCCAATTTTGATATTTTTTAAAAGTAAAAAATTGATGATGATGAAATGAAGATATTACCCACATAATATTTGCCTTCATGAATTAATCTCCAATTCATAAAAACAGTTTTATTGTTATTATTTTGTTCATGTATCCATCAGACCCCCAGGTCCCACTACAAAAAAGATCCAAGGTAGATCCCAGCAAGCAGTGTTGAAAGATTTCACAAAAATCTGCAGAGTATAGATATATATATTGTCAGTATATATATTGTCAGACAAATTACACAGAGCCATCTAGCCCCAAAGTAAGCGAAGCTTGTGTTATGGGTACTAGACAACTGATAAACATACGTAAATAGGTACATTTTTTTTTGTAAATACATACTTATGATACATAGAAAACACCCAGACTAAGACAAACAGACATGTTCATGCACACAAATGTTTGTCCTATGTGGGAAGAAGATAAGGAAACACCTTGGAAAATGTAGACCAATGACCGAGCGACTTGGAAAAATATGAATGTGGAGGTCAAAACTCATAAAGTGCTATAGTGACGTAGGAAGTAAGAAGTAAATAAGTGATGTATACCCGAAGACCACATGGCCTATCTGCTTTGTCCGAGAAGGGTTTGAAGTGTATGATTTTTCTCCATTACTGTGTCAAAACCAGAAGTCGCAGAAAAGCCTTTAAATTCTAATTACATTGATGGATTCAGTTTTGACCAAAAGATGTGCAATTCAGGTGAAAATATAAAAGTTTGTGTTAACAAAAAAACCGACTCCAAAAATTACTTGGTTGGGCGCCCTTCTCGATGGTCCGATGACCTTAAGAAAGCGGCAGGATGGCGGAGGATCGTATCTGGTGGAAGGCATTGGGGAAGGCTTATATCTAACAGTGGGTAGATACAGGCTGATGATGATGATGAAAAAAATATGGAATCTCCAATCTGGAATTATACTCTTTCGAATAAAAAAAGTTTTTTTCAAATCGGTTTATAAATGACGGAGCAATGAAGTAACAAACATTAAAAAAAAATACAGCCGAAGTGAGAACCTCCTCCTTTTTTTGGAGTCGGTTAAAAACATCAGGAATATGATGTCTGTAAGAGACTGGTCTCTGAGTTAAATATAAACTTAGCGCATGCACCAGATTTTTAACTTTATTTTGTTGATATTTTTTATTGTACTATTATATCTATTATGTTTCGAAGTGATATAATAAACGTTTGATTGATTTATTTGGATAAAACGTCATGTTCTGGCTGATTCGTTTATATTGAAACTGCTGAAGCAAGTTACATGAAATTTGGAAAGTTTCTTCTGTGATGCAATGAGACAGACACGCATTATCAACTGTCTTTTAACCGACTACGACAAACATTTAAAATAAAATTAATATTAAATAATATAATAGTATAATTAATGTTTCGCGATCGCACGATTAATTAAAATAATAGTAACAATGGAGAATGTTAACTAATTTTGATTATTAGCACTCCATATTCTCTGTCAAAAATAAAAAATACTAGTGAAAGAATTACTTCGATATGTCAATTAGTTTCCGATTTATAAGTAAAACAAGTTGTAACCGTACGACGCGGGCTGTGTGACGTCATCGTACAACACCCTTAGTCTGGCTCACTCAGGCCGCTCGCGGTCGCGCGCCCGTGCCGTTGAAATTATACCTAAATACTATAATTACAATTAAATAATTAATTAAATACTATAATAATAATAATTTATTAAATTTATTATAAATTTTATTAAAATTAATTTTATTTAATTTTATTACAAATTTATTTTAAATTTTAATTACTATAATAATTGATTAAATACTATAATTAGAATGTCACATCCTTAAAACTAAGCGAGCCGTGGCCGTGGCCCGTGCGATGCGTTGTGAAATGACGTCACAAGACTGTTAGCGGGACTCGATATTTTTCGAAACTTTGAATGCCTATAAAATCAAAACTACTAGGTATTTTTGACTATAACAAAAACTAGTGTGTTTGTATACATACAGGCTTCACTGAGACAACATTTCAAGCGATTTGGCATAGGTATGCCAATATTACTAGGTAGTAACATTCTTCATTTAAGCTGGATGCATGAATTTTGAGCACGGTATAAGAACACAAAAATAAAAGAGTAGGAAGAACTAAGGTGTAGAATATAGAGAATTAAGGTGGGTACATAATGAAAAGGAAGGAAAAAAGAGTGCAGGAAGGAACAGAAACCTCTCCATTATACCGCGTCGTTAACAATACAAAAACAGAAAGGATAAATGCTCGTGTGTTCAAGCGGAGCCAAACAAACTATTCCAGATTTGATTCAGAGGGGAGGTGAGACTAGTTCAAAAGAGCGGAAATCAGTTTTTGGACTGTCATCATTCATCGTAATTATTATCAGCCTGTATCTACCCTACTATTCTATATATGCCCTTACCAATGTTTTTTTATCATATGCGATCCTCCACTTTCCGCACCCAGCCACTTTTTTGAAGTTATCGGCTCATCTAGAGAGGGGGCGCCCCACAGCTTGCTGTCACAGACAGTTCGAATTTCTTGGTTTTTGGCTCTCGATCCCTTAGGGAAACTCCAAACATAATTCTCGCCATCACTCTCTGTACAACTGTTAACACCTCTGGAAATCAGCCCGATGGTCAGCGTCCAAGTCTCTGCACCGTGAACCGTAACAGGAACAATGTTAAAGTTGAAGCCTGTATTAGGTATTAGGGTATATCTGCGGTGAGGATATGCCAAAGCTTTCCAAAAGTTGCCCAGCTCGGTTAAAGGCATCCATGTTTTGTTGAAATTATTCTGGCTTAGCTGCATGGGCCGTTTGAGGTAGACGTAATATATAACCACTTCAATAACTGCATTATCTATGACTTTTGTTTTGTCAAAATTGATCCCTAGCCCCATAGATGGAGAAGCAGCAGGAGATCATTTACCATTCCATTGAAATTATCCACCTATACCGTACATACTATGTGTAAGTACTATTACTTATATTATGTATGACAGAAGGAAGAAAAAGTATATTTAATTTCTTAGAGTTGAGTGCAGGGTAGAAAGAAAATGAGGCACGAATAGAAAAAAATATTACAATGTTTTGTTGAACAGGAACAGGATCCCGCTAATAAAATAGTTTTACCGCCTTATCTAAATGAAAACTTTTAAAATCCATTGTATGTAATTGAATACGAACGAACCGTTTAGTTTGAAAATCTTTCAGTTTTTGCTAATAACCAGATTAAAACTTACAAGCAAAAGAAAACAAAGAAATAATTAAATCGTTGTTGCATATTAATAAAGATTTTTATTATTCATATGTGAATAAATCTGCATCTGCAATTAACATTAACAAGATATAAAGGGCATATTTTCAGGTTTAATTAATAATAAAATTAATAGCCGCAGGATCTCAGCTCTGGCTTGCCTTCATTGGCCGTCCAGAGAGGAGCCGCTAGAGCTATATGCTCCAGGGGTGGAAGTGTTAAAGGGCATCACGCCGCGAGTAACTTCGGAGAAAGCGCAGCACACCTCTCGACATCCCTGAGTCACTCACACCGGTGTTGCCCCCGGCCGTTTTCCTGGCATTTCGAGGGCCCATCTAGTGAGTGGCAAGCCACCGCCTGCCGCAAATAACTAGCAATAAAAGCAGTTATGGCAGGCGTCCGTCCCTCTTCTGTAATAGCCCGGTATTAAGTTCACCCAAAACCTCATCTCCATAGCCCATTTATTTTCCATCACACTTCGCAATAGTCTCAACGCCTGCCGAGACCTGCTCATGGGTATGTCGTTCCATTGACATATCCTGGAGCGGGTCACGGCGGGCGTACAACATTACATCAAACTTCTCAAAGGGGCCTCTACGCGTTGGATCCATATCCCCGCGCATGCCTATCAAATGACCGGGCTTGACCCGTGATTAAAAAGAAATTAATAGACTTATTGTTATTTTAATTATTTTATGAGAAAAATGCTGTCGGTATTTATATGATCTCTTCACAGCTTTTGTTAGCTTTTGTCGACCATCAGATAATTATTTCAATGTTCGTAAAGGTTACGCTATGAACTTTATTACATGTCATCAATATTGCCTAAATGAAAAGACACTTGTGAAAAGTGGTGTACCTCAGTGTTCTATTTTGGGTTCATTTTTATTCTTAGTATATGCAAATATCTTGGATGAATACAGTAAGTACTGTATTGTATTAATAATAATATTATGTTTCAAATCATAGATTATTTGACATGTAACATCGTTTAACCCATTCACGAGCATCACAATCTATGCCAAACATAGGCAAAATGAGCATTAAAAGTGAATAATATTAGGCTGACGAGATTATTTATAGGCAAATAAAAATATTTGCCCATTTGAGTATTATTTCTGGCAATTTAGAAACGGTATTTGAAAAAATCGACTGGCAATATTTTGCCTATACCAATGAAAGGGTATGTAACCAAATATATTTTCTTCAGCAATATTTATTTTAGTAGTACAAACAAGACTAATAATACAATAACTTTCATCCATAAAATAAAATCAGTTTAGACTATATTTATAGAACAAAGGCATAATTGCAGTGGGGCCCTACACGCTGATAAATTAAGTTTACAATGGGCTTAGCTCATCCAGAAGCAAACTATTCTTGCGTCTTTATATCGAATAGCTTGTTTATTTATGTTCTTCTAAATTTAGATAAAACAAAAATAGATGTCAATTCAACATAAGTCGTATTCTAAGAAAAAATATTACAATGGTAATTCTATTTTACAAAATGGCGCCATTTTGTATTATGGCGCTAAAACCACTGTAGTTGCTGATACCTGCTGTTGATTGTTGGCACTTGGTGGAACATTATTATCATAATGTTATAATAAAGCACTTGTACTGTTCCACGTAATTATATTTAATTTTACCGACCGGTTTCGCCGCTAAGGCATTATCAAGGTGCAAACACCATCTGTTTACCTTGATAATGCCTTAGCGGCGAAACCGGTGGGTAATATTAAATATAATAACGTGGAACAATACAAGTGCTTTATTATAACATTATCACTGTAGTTGCAATTCATTTTATAATGTGGCTACCTACGTTTAACCGCATCATGTTGTTTTAATATGTCCTTAAATTTCTAAAATTTAAGTTACAGCTTGAGGTTATTTTTCTGTTTGGCTGGGGGTGTCTTATAATCTTCAATTGGAAGTAATAGCCTCGGCTCCGTCGTCTTAGATGATGTGCGATCAGGTAACTATCTACTCGAATGTTAACTATAGCGTTGATCATGAACACTGCTATTCCTAGGTACGTCATCTAAGTCTATGGAACCATGGTAGGGAATCTTCAAATTGACTGCAAAAACTATATACTGACTATAATATAAGGTATAAAACTGTACTTTTTTCTTTAGCAATATATAGTATAAGGCGTTTTATGATGATGTCTTACTTTTCACGCCTATTGTATCAGCTGATATCACGCCTGCCCATCAGCTGATCTTTTGGGGCCGACCGTTTGGGATTGTTTTATTTTTACATTTTGAGATAAAATAATAATATACCTACTAACTACAACTATTTCAGCGATGACAATTTTTTAATATCTAAAAATTACAATCGACTTCAAATACAGGAAACGAACATAATAAATAATGACAACTTTTTCAGTCATTTATTTTTTTAAGCATAGAGCAGGGTAGAACTTTTTACTTTTTTATATTAATTTTTGTCTTTTTTCTATGTGTATTTTTGTTTAAAACTAATCTTCCATCGCAAACCAAGATCTCTCATAATATTTAGAAAAATGTAATAATTTTAAAATTACTCTTCTTATTATAATGCCCAGTACACATGTTAATTATGTACATATGTGTGTATTTACCTACAATCTTTCATCAAAATGAAAATATGAAATGAAAAAGTGTTTGGCTTTAATTTAATTTGGAAACTCCTCTTTGCTCTGTCAATTAGATACGGTCTAAGCATTACTAACACTTCAAAAATCTTATTAATGATACACAAATTTTATATTGAAACATGTCTGTGTTGGCTTTAAAATGTTAAACACTTTCTTTTTTGTTTTCAGCAGTAGGATCAATAATATTTTTACTTATTTATAGATATAAAATCTAAAAATATACTTTCATTAAGTGTGACATATCAGAGAAACTTAAATATGCTGTATAATTTTCAAAGCTTTAAAAAGCTCTATTTTGTAGTAGGTTAATATTTTATTAATTATTTTAAAGGTTTCTGAAATGTCTCTATGCCTGCAATTTTTGAAGAACCCTTTAGTCAATTTTAATAACAAGGAGTAGTTTGGTCTCAATAATAAAAAAATAAGGAACAGTAGAGTTATTTTGAGAAATAGTTACCATTAGGTGACATATTGAGGGTCTGTGTGATGGGGGCAGGCGCAGGCGGCGCCGGTTCCATCTTCCAGGGCGCGCAGCACGATGCGGGAGAGAACTCGGGCGTGGGGCCGCTGCCCGCCGATATCAACATGGTCGGGCCACCTTCCAATTACGAGCTTCTCGGAACCTGAGCATGCGGCACCAACCAAAAGTTCACTCAGATACAGTCCACTTTAGTACTAGAAGTATAAACAGTTTTTGTTTTGTTTTCAAAAGTTAGCAAGGAGCACCTATATGACGGACAGCACTCGGCTCGCACGCGCTCGCTTGAAGCTCAGCCAGAACACTGAAGAGCGCGCTTGGCGTAGCGGCGCGCCCACTCGCGCGCCTACTCCCATTCGCACGCCTTTGAAAAAATCTCTACTGCCAAACAACAACAAAAAACTACCTCCACCGAATAGAAACTCCAAGCACCTCTCACTCTAACGTTCTTAAATCGATTTCTGAACGCGTCAAAATTACGGCAGCGCTCGATTCGATTGCAACCTTCCGTCCCATTCTTAGACTTTAAAATTCAAATATACTTCAGTTTAAGAACATAAGTTCTTAATGCTCCGTCAATAAGTGCTACTTTACGTCGATAATTTCTGTGTCGTAACGACCTTTTTTGTCGGCGCTGCCAATGGAACTACTCCTACTCGCACTCGTTCGGTTCAGCCTAAGCTTGAATCGCACGAAAGGGACAGGTGCTCTACCGGCTGGTAGAATTACGGTAGTGATCACAGGTGATCTTTTACCATTTCCTCGCAACGGAGGTGTTAATGTATATCTCTCTCTTTCTTTCTTGTATGAAATTCTGCGGCGGTTTCAAAGATAGAGCAGTAATGACTAAGCTCTTAATTAAATGCGGTACTAGTTGCCCATGCTTAGCCTCCATTCTAATAGACACTGTATCAGGCGCGTTCCATTCTAATTAACTTGAAGAGCAGGCCTCATTGAAATAATAAACTTTACTGCTCACACTGAAGTCTTTATTTTAAAGTTGTAGAGTTTTAATTATTTACGAATTTTGTGGGAAAGCACCGTTGGTAGCAAACCACTATGCAGGGAAAAAAGGAAAAAAATGCTTTTCAATTTCAGAAATACGGAAATCCGTCTTTTAAAATTAAATGTACAATATTTTGCTGCCATATATTTTATACCCTTTCTTAATAACCACTAGTGATAAAACTAAGGAAGTTAATAAGTAGAAGGAACGGACAACGGCAAGTTGACTTTTTAAAAATATTTTTTACATCAAGTATTTAACTTTCCGTCTATTGGCATACAGATCATCAATAATTACCTACGAATTGATATATACATAATTGGTTTGTTACTGTTATTGATTTTTAGAAACTCAAGAAAAAATATTGTACAGTTTTGTGAATTATTCAAACACAGGCTGCCCTATTGATGGTGTGTCAAATGAGGCAACATGTTAGTTAGATCTCAGTTTAATGCGAAGAATGTTCAGCAATATGGCACCTTGCGCAGTATATTGTACCTTTCATGGTGTCTTTAACTAAAACTAATGAACCACCTCTAATTATCGACTTTCTGTTAAAGTAACTAGCTATCTTATAATTGTTCATTTTAAACATCTTTTGGCTATCAGTAAGCCAGTGTTCTGTCAAGCACAAAATATACTAATCATATTTTTTCTAAAAACAATTGCACTAGTAATTCGCTGCCAAAATTCTGATGTACATTTTTTAATTGAGCAATCTTTATCTCTGTCTGGTTTAGCAGTTTAAATCTGTAATTCTTATACTAAAAGTTACGTTTTTACTATGTAAACTTGTCAAAAAATGTATATTTTATGGTAACAATTTAGCAATTTTTAGTTTTGATTTCTTCGAAAGCTATCTTGTGTCAAATAAAAGTTTTTAATAAATCTATTAGTGTCGAAAAATGTAAAATTGTCACTATGACGACATGTCAGCGTATACATTACTAGATTTAATTAGTGTATTTTTGTATTTACTTGTGCGGACTAGCAAAACATTTAAAATGAACCGGGGTCTTAGCGCCGAAACCTGAAGCCGATTACCAACGAATATTTCGAAAAAAAGGTCCTACGTTTAAGTTATTGCCAAATACCTTTAGCTTAAATCGGTAGCGTTCCCTCGTTTCTACCAGCTAAGCTAAAAACAAATAGCTTAAATCTAAGTAAAAGTTTGATTTTTGTAATCAAAAAATTTGATGGTATCGGCTTCAGCTTCGGCGGTAGGGCCCCAGGTTATCTATGCAATGAATAATGTCCTTTTTGTATTATAGTACTATTTCCAAATAAAATTACTAAGGTAGATTGGTCATTTACTTTATCTAGTATTTAAATTTTTGACAATTATATTCCTGTAATTTCTTCTTGTATGTGATTATATATAGCAGTGTTATTTTGTTGTTATGTTAAATAGCTATCTAATAGTATTAGTAAAAAGCCGTGGCGTTTTTTTTTGAAAAATATCAATTTTAGAGCAATTTATTGCATACGTTTTAGGGACATGACACTTTTTAAAATAAATAAACAAACGACATGACAATGACAAACGTATTTTTTTTTTCATTTGGAATGGAAATGAAAAGTTTGTAGTTGTGTATGTGTTAATTTCTATATTAATTGCATTTGTTTTGATTACACTCATTACTTTTATACTTATATCTACCTCTACCGTTTTCGTGTAGAATGTCGTATCTTAAAAAAATACCATGTTACAAAAGCATTTTGTTTTTACAAGGATAACAAAATAATTAAGTTACAGGACATCAGTCACTTTTACACAATATGTATTAAATACTTTTATACATTGGTCTGTCAGAATCAAGTATTTTATCATTAGGTAGTTAAATTACTTTCTTACGACGAGCTCGGTGGTCGAATGGGTAGCAATGGCCATTTTGACTCTGAGGTCGCGGGTTCGATTCCCGCACAAGACAAATATTTGTGTGCATGAACATGTCTGTTTGTCTTGGTCTGGGTTTTCTCTATGTATTATAAGTATGTATTTACAAAAAAAAAATTAATTTAAGTACATTTCTATCAGTTGTCTAGTGCCCATCATAACACAAGCGCTTAATTTGGGACTAGATGGCGCTGTGTAAATTGTCCAGAGTTTTTGATTTATATTTATTTCTAGCCGCAGCAAAGGACCACTTTATCAACATCAGGTATTTTATCCTCATTAATTTATACATTACGTTTTTGAAAGCATCACCACTTAATATTATGCTATGCCTATGTCGTCTAATTAATCAACTTCTTTTTATAATAAATTAAAATATCTTTAAGGTTAGTTTTAGTTAGTATTGTGTATATACTATATGAAACTATGTACTATATCTTGGATAACTTAATTGCAATATTTTTAAGCTGTATAATTGTAAATTTTCACACTTTGCTGTTTGTAATAAAAATATTTTATTAATTCAGGAAAAAGATGTTAAATCTATGCATTATGTTAGTATACATACTCTTGTATGTATTAGATGTTGGCACCAGAGTCTAAAGCCAACAATGATTTTTTTATGCTCAATAATCAAAGGCTATAGGTAAAGTGCGTAAGTTATTCGAAACTAATGTTGTAAAAATACAAATACATGAATGATGATACTTTTATCACAGAATATCTTCTTAAGGTTTTTGGTAGCCTGCTGCTGCAGCAGGCTATTCGCATAATCGATGATGAAGATGTCACCGCAAGACCCTAGAACCTCTTCATCTTCAGGGGCATTAGCTCGCTACCACGATGAGCTTTCCCTTATCCCACTCTCTCCCTTCCGTCACAGAACTACACGCGCAGGCTTGTGGTGTCATTAGTTATAAGTAGGTATATCATAGTTCAGCAAATTCTATCTCTGTCGAACAATTAAAAAGTTGAATACCTCGCTGGCACATGTGTTTCCTTCTTCCTTTTACTAGGGATGCGTGATAAAAGTACAGTCATAATAGTAAATTAAATATATAGTGGCCGCGTCCATAGGCTACGATGACTGCAGGTCGTACGCTTTTTTGTCTCTTTAGTGGTATTATTAATAGTTATAAAAAAGTAATTAGTTACAAAAATGAAACAATAACAAAACATATGCCATCATAAAACAGAAGAAATTAAATCTGAATTAGCGGCCAATTACGGACAGCAAAGTGGTTTATAAAATTACAGTAGCGCGAAGTACATAAATTCACATCTTTTGATCGACCACTATTGTAACGTATCACAGCATTTTATTTATAATTATAGCGAAAGAAAATTGCCGGAAGGTCCCACACGATATGCAACTGGCGGCGAACAGCTAACTCGTGGAACCTTTTGATCGCTAAATATATTTTCTTTGTGACTCTATAATATACATTAATCTCGATCCACGCTGCGGTTTTACGTTTGTTCAAACGTACAATACATTCTTTTGATTCCAAGTAAAGTGAGTTACTTAAAGACGGTTACTTGTATTTAAGTAGGAAGGATTTGTTGTAATTAAATTGCACTTTACACATAATTATCTTACCACAGACATTGAAAATGGAAATAAGACGGTTGTGGTATGTTTTATTTGTGATTTAAAATTGTGCAGTTTTAATATAAATACGTTTTTTTTTTATAAAATGTTAGGTGAGGATTATCTCACCATCAGTCTGTATCTACCCACTGGCGGGTATAAGCCTTCCCCCAATGCTTTCCACTAAATACGATCCTCCGCCTTCCGTATTCAGCCGCTTCCAGCCGCTTTATTAAGGTCATCGGACCATCTAGAAGGAGAGCGTCCAACGCTTCGTCATCGTACGGGCGTACGATGACGAACTCTGATACCTTCCTTCCCCATCTGCCATCACTTATTCGGCAGATGTGACCGACCCATTGCCGCTTCAGCTTGCAAACTCTGGAGGCTATGGCGAGAACTTTGGTTCTAAGTCTAATTTCTTCGTTCCGGTTGCGATCCGCCGAACATAGCCCTCTTCATCGCTCACCGCGCGACTTGTTCCGCTAGGTAGGCCCTATTCTAAAGTAAGTATATAATTATTTTATTTGAATTTATCTTTGAAGAAGTTGTAAATAAATAAAAAAACTAAAAAGTTTACTTACGTTATTTCGCTCATCAAGCTCTTTCATTTGATAGCCATTTAGTAGAAATTAATGTGGAAATTATAAATCGTCATTTTGTGCCCGTCATAATGCATTAAAAATGGCTGCATTTAGGTGAACAGTGAAGTCACGTGAATCCAACGAGTGAGCTAATTCAGCCTAATCGGACACTGGGAATTGTGTCAAATTTTACTTCCATGATTTGATTACAGACACCGCGGTGAAAGTAAAAAAAAAGCTTTATAAAAACTATTTAAAGTTAGTTAGCTAGCTTCTCGTACCTATGTAATAACTAAACCGACATCTTTGAGTAGGTACCTACATAATTATCTATATTTAATTCCAATCCCTTTTTTGTTTCATTAACCGTCCTAGAATGAAATCGAACTTGTGGATTTGAAAAATAAAATACAAAAATTCCGGTTTTACAAAAATACGCGAGTGACTCGTTTTAAATTAATTCGTTGCTCTACGTGAGTTCTATATAATTAACATTCTGTAATATTATACTAGACGACAATTATATTTATAAGGATCTGGGAAGTAATAAAAACCATAGAGTAAATGAAGGAAAGGACTTTTTTAAAACTACTTTTATATTTAATTTTCAATTGTTCAAATAATAGGCATGGTTTATAATAAATGATCATATAAAGTCATAGGTACATTCTGAATCCGCGGGCTTAATTTTTTTTAAGACCAGGTGCCCTACCGTCTAAGCTGAAACCGATTCCCATCGAATATTTTGATTTACAAAATAGGTTTAATTTATTGACAAACATTTTATCTTAATTGGTAGCGGTTTAGGGTTTCTACCACCTAAGATTTTCAAGATCCACTCCAAAGATGGTTTTAATATCATCAATTAAGAGTATTTTTCAACATCATCTTCCTATATTATCTATATATATATTTGTATCTACGTTTATTGTAGTGATATGTATGTTTATTTTATTTGAATGAGTAATGCCTTTTTGATTTTATTTATTTTTTCTTTTAGGTGAATAGTCATTAAGTATATCTATTTCTTTTAAAGTGCTTTGGAACTGCATTCGTGTGTTTCTGCTATTCCCTTTATTAGTGTTAACTGGTAGCGAATACTGTTAGCGTTAAGTCTCCTATTGTACCTACTCTTATGTAATTTTGTTGTAAATAAAGCTTAAATAAATAATTAGTATAGTAGACATGAAGGTAAATTATACAAAATTTACCTTAATGACTCGTAAATTCGTTACCATAAAAAAAAACATTAAGTTACCAAATTTAGAGTATAGGTTACTCTAAATTTGGTAACATTCAATACACACAGTACACACTTCATTGAAATGAATTCAGAATCTCAGTTACATTAGTAGTCATCGCCCTACTATGATAGCTGACGTCTACCTAAAAAAGTTATGAAGCTCCAAGCTATTACACACCGTTTACAATAAGTAATATCAACAGTATCTCAACTTCAACGTTCAGTGATGTTGACGTAATGGTAAGAAAATATTTACGATTTTTGGCGACATAACTTCTTTCATTTTTTTTTTACATAATTATGTAGAGTTACAATAAGTAATACACGAAAATTGATGAAATTATATCTCTTAGGAAGCCGTGTTCTTATTCACTTAGAGTTACTAAGCAGACAAATAGATAAAAACAAAATTAAAAATTTTGATAAGACCCACGACGGTTAGCGTAGTTGAAAAAGTATAAAATAATTTTGAAACCCCCGACTTAAAGAATTTATGCTTTTCAAAATTTTTAATTTTGTTTTTAATTTCAAACTTTTTAGAGAGCACACATAGGTATTACAATTGAAAACCGCATCAGGATCAGACTAGTAGTTTTGGTTTTGCACAAACACATGTTTACTGCAGCGCCCTCTGGTGAGTTGTCACTGTAACACTTATCTAAGAACATGCTCCAATCAAACCCGAACCCATCACTGAAATCCGCATCAAAATCGGACTAGTAGTTTTGGAGATAAATGGCAACATTTGTTGCACAAACAAATGTTTACTGCAGCGCCCCCTGGTGAGTTGTCACCGTAACACCTATCTAAGAACATGCACCAATCAAATCCGAACCCATCATTGAAAACCGCATTTATATCGGACTCTTGCTTTTGGAGATAAATGGCAACATTGGTTTCACAAAAAATATTTACTGCAGCGCCCCCTAGTGAGTAGTCACCGTAACACCTATCTAAGAACATGCACCCATCAAACTCGAACCCATCACTGAAAACCGCATCAAAATCGGACTCGTAGTTTTGGAGATAATTGGCAACATTGATTTGCACAAACATCCTAGCACCCCAAACGCATATACCGTCTCCGTTCCGTCGCGGGTAAAAAATGGCTCACCTAACAGAAAGCGGTTTTTTCGTAGCTTATGCACAGAAATATCATGGTATCGCTTATACATTGCCGATCGTGTAAAAAAACTCTTTATTCTGCTTTTGTAAAATTTCGAACAATACTCCTCTCGGAAAATGTTAGTTGAGAAATGGAACAAAATTAATATACCTACTTAATGTATTTTTGCTCAATTTAGACGAGCCTCTGCCTCATGTCCTCTGCTTGTCAAGTACAGCCAAATAACAATTCCGATTGCTGTACTGGCTAATGCATAGTCTAATTTTGATCTTGATTTTACTTCCTTTTATGACTAATGTTACACGATGCTACAATACTTACTCGTACATTTTATGGTTTTCCAGCAAAGTACCATGTTTTCAAAAGTTCAAGTAAGTACAAAGAATAAGTATGTTACGGTGAACACCTATGTTGTTTATTTATTTACACTGCAAAATGAGACTTTTATTCATTATAAAAAGTCTAGTCTGGCACCGTAGTCTTCTTTCAAAGTTACCTGCATACGGTTTGCCTGAGGGATTATGCGAATGGGTTGCTAGCTTCTTGTCCAGCAGAAGCATTAGAGCCGTTGTAGATGGCAGTTGCTCTGACAGCATGGACATTAATGCTAGCGTCCTGCAGGGTTCTGTTTTGTCCCCGACGCTGTTTCTGCTGCATATTAATGATATGTTGTCAATTGACAGCATTCATTGTTATGCGGACGATAGCACCGGGGACACTTATTACACGGGCCGCGCAAATATCCTCCGTTCTTTGATGACGGAGAGCCGCGAACAACTTGTGACGGAAATTGGGGACACACTAAGTAGAGTGTCGGACTAGGGGCGACAAAACTTAGTGCGTTTTAACCCCTTTTCAAAAAGGGCGTAAAGAGGTTTTTACAGGGTCGGCAACGCGCACGTGATGCCTCTGGTGTTGCAGGCGTCCATAGGCTACGATAACTGCTTTCCATCAGGCGGGCCATATGCTTGTTTGTCACCTTAGTAGTATAAAAAAAATAAAAAAAGTTTACAGCATGAGGTTCTTCAAGAAAGCTGTGAAGGAGTTTTTACATAGACGAGAGGTATCAAGAACGCGTGAATGACACCTCTGATGTTGCAAGGCAACGATGACTAATTAATTAACATCACGGAGGGCATACGATTGTTTTCTAAATGGAATAAAAATATCAAGTTGAGTTACTGCTGAATCTACGTTTTGGACGTAGTCTGCTTCACTTCATAGTTTTTTATTTTATTTGTTCGTCGAGTGGACGCACTCTTGGTGTCGCAGCCTCCCGACAGGGCTGCGACACGCAGGATTTAGTGGCGAGATACCGCGTGGGTGTCACCTAATGAATATATTTATTTATGTGCCGATGCCGGCGCCCGGCGACTTTTATCTCCAGCCGACAGAGGACATGTTCCTATCGAGGTATATACCTGCCTGTACTTGACTAACGATTAAATTAATGAGCTAACAGTTTGTACATAGGCAGAGCTCTGCGTCTGCATAATTAAGCAGAAATGTATTATGCCAGGAGAGTTCTAGCTTGCTATTTTGGTTTCTGTGCCGTTTTCCTTATGTTGAACGTAATAATGGCTATAATCGGGGCCTGAGAATCAAACTTGATGTGTGGTTGATCAAATTATCAATTTATCGTTTGGCGGCTCGGGCGGATTTTCTCAGGTTTTTATAATGTTTTATAGTCATTAAAATATGATAGGTAACTGTAGTGACGTGCATTATAATAAAAAAAAAAGTATCGACAACACATTGAAGTAACCAATAACTTTAAAGAGTCAAAATATCATTTGATTGTACTGTTTTTTTTTCTTTCTCTTTCTTTATTAATAAGTACGCACATATTGTAATTATCCGTCAAGTGACTAGGTATTTCTCTTACTGCCTATAGGGCATTACACGGGGGTGGAAGAGATCTAATAATTTATGTGCAATAAGAATAAATAAAATAATACAGTCCCCGGACTCCATAGGATGTAATATTTATTGATTAAAAAATAATGTTATCTTCCTGGCTTAGGTACTTTTTTTTCGAATACTACTACTACCTACTATACAAAATTTATTAATTTCGCTCTTACAGCTATTTTTATTATTTTATTTTTAACATACATTGTTTAACATTCGACATGGGATTTTCTTTTATTATTATAGATTATAGTTTTTGTTACTTTTTTTAAATGGTGACTATTTTAAATTTTGTAAGATTTTAGAACTAAAAGAAATTGCAGCAACGATTTTAGTCATCCGTCTACGTATAGACATTAACGTGCGTTTATTTCGTTAAAACTTACAACGCTTTTTAAAATCTAACATATTCTCAAACAAATACAAATACAAAAACAAAGAGTAAGTTACTAGTGAAATGTATTTGAAAATGTCATAATATACCTACCTAGTTACTTAAACTTTTTTGTATATCTCGTTGAGTGCCAAACAAGAAGGCCTGAGTTAAAATATTTACTGTAATCTACAGTCGCATGCAGTACAAGGAGCAATGTTCCCACTTCACCTTGCTGCTGGAGTGCTGACGCAGCACCTCCTCGCGTGTAGTAGATAACCTCGCTCATCACCACAGCCAGAACAATCCTCAAGGATATTTGTCTGCGATCTTCTGTAAGTACTTTCGGCACCGGCCTTAGGCAGAACATAATTTATTTCTAGTTTGTCAATGGCAGTGTGGTGTGTCGCGGTACGTGGAAATTCAACAACACGGGGGTAGATGAAGTGCCTGTGACCACGGCCGGTGCAACCTGGTCGAAACGTCAGGCAATAATAAAGGTATGTAAAACTACCTTACATGCATGATCGCGTTAATTCCCGTGTTTATTATAATTTCACATCCAACTTTGACCTTTTGTTAATTTCAAAAATTCTCCAATCATGTCCTTTTATAGAGATTAATTGTCACTAAAGCTAGAATTTTAGACTTCAACTGCAGAGACCAATCATTAACCTCGCTATCAATTTAACATATTATTTACATATCTAATATAAACAATGCCGCCAGAACTATATAGGTGTCGTCTACAACATAATGGTCGATCGCCTCGCCCACTGGCAGAAAACGCAATCAGAATTCAACACATCACGTTGTGCACACGTCCATTTTAACCTGACACTGTATGCACCTTCCAAGAACATTATTTCATAGTAACAATAAGATATCTTTGAACATATTCATGTCATTGAAGTATCAAGTTATATCGGTGAGTATTGCCAACGGACGCGGGGCATTCGTCGTGGTTTGTCGCGACAATGCCGCTGCTGGTGCGCAGACAGCGCCCATTTCCATTATAATATGTTCAAAATGTTTGTGCGTTTGTGTTATCTATACGAGACCACCCAAGGTGTCTGTGACATATGATCTGACAGCTACCTGACACAGCAAAGAATCTCTTTTGGTATTCAACTCACCCTCTTCTACCCGATTGACTCAGAGTTAGATTTAATTCTTCATCCGCGTGGTATAATAAACTTTTAATTTGTTCAGTTGATATATTGGTTTATTTAGAAACCCATACATTGAGAGTCCTTGAATAGATAATTGTAGTTTAGCTGTTGTTTTCTTCAAATAAAAATACTTGTAGGTACAAATTACACACATTGGTAGGTAAATATTTTTTTTTGTAAACCTAAATACATAGAAAACACCCAGACCAAGACAAACAGGCATGTTCGTGCACATAAATATTTGTCTTGTCAAAGTGGCCATTCCGTTAAGGTAGATGTTTCCCAATCCAGCTGCTTATGAATACGCTCAGCCCTAGCTAACTTTTCTTTGCCAGGGCCTTGAAATATATTTGCCGAAACTTGCGTATAACTTGATATCAAAAGTTAAATTCGTCCACGGGCTCAAATGGGACTTAGAAATTTAATCATATGAAATTAGGAGGAGTAGGAAGGTTTTGGAATTTGACTATCCTCCTTTGACGAGCTCGAAAATATCATCATCAATCAAGCGTTAGTCCCGATTATATCTGATGCTTCCGCTACGTAGCATGAGGCCCACTTTCCTACTTTTTTTCTCAATTTTGCACGGTCTTCGGCATCCATTGTTTTTACCCTATTAACAAGCAAGTCATGCCTTACTACGTCACGTCAGCACTTCTTAGACCAACCCCTTTGCCCGTACCTGGAGATGGCTAACGCGGGAATTCCTGACGCGTGCCTTCCGCGAAACCCCGCATATCCAACGCAGCATATTCATCGCCAGGAAACGCAGCTCCTGCACGTGTCGCTTAGGTACTTGCCACGCTTCAAAGCAGTATAAAAGGATATGCTCGAAGACGATCCGTAGTAATGGAATATTTTTATTTGCACAACTTGGATAAATCAGACCTTAAAATCTTACTATAATCATAGTTTTGCCAAATGTCTTTTAATGCCTTATTTGCCATATTGCTGTCTCTCACATTGCTAAGAGGGGAAATCAAATTCCAAAAGCTTCCTACTCCTACTAATTTCTTCTGATTAAATTCGTTGTGAGTTCCAAGGCAGCCGTAGTTGTACCCCCGGGACTGCAATGGACTTCACCGTTCATTGCCTTTTTTGGCGGTCGCCGCTGTTAATCCTGGCTACACAGGAGACACAGTGGTGGGAATGTGTGGTGGGCCCCGGTCCTGTGCCAAATTAACATACGCCCCTCCCCAGCCTTTTTGGTGGTCGCCGCTGTTTGTTTGTTGGGAGAAAGCAAAATGACGAGCTTTGAGTAATAAGCAGTGGACTAATAGAGTCAATTTCATACTATTTACCTACAAAACCGTAAGTGATTTGATAAGCTAAAATAAAAACTAATTAGGAATTGGTTTTTTACAGATATAAAAATGACTTGGTCGATTTTACTTGTCCTTGGCCACATAGGCTTCAATAAAGAACTCGGCAGGTAATTCATTGCAAAACTAAATTAATGTGGTTTTGGAATGAATTACCGAGAAGGTTAAGGTTTTCCCAGAAGACTACAGCATGGAGTTCTTCAAATAGGACGTGAAGGGGTCTTTACAGGGTCAGCAGCGCATGAGTGATATTTCTGGTTTGCGAGCGTCCATAAACTACGATGACTGCCTACCATTAAGCAGGTCATATGCTTGTTTGCTTGTAACCATAATCATCGTCTTACAAATAACTATGTAAAATCTTGTTTATACTGAAATAATTGTTAAAAATACCTAGTTATAAAGAATAACATATAAAATATCTATAAATACATATATATTTTTAGTGATATATGATATCAAGAGCACAAAGTAACCAAAGCTACGCCTCTACTTCCTATGGTTGTAATTTGATTAGGTGTGAAACTTAATTAAAAACGTTCACCAGGTGAACAGGCGAAGAAGATGGAATGACAAAAAATATCGCCGTTTGTAGGTACTCGTATGTACAAATAATATAATACAATGGATTGTATTCGGAAAATTTATTCGATATGATGCACAGTCTTCTACAGTCGCACCGTTTACCGTTGACATAGGCAGGAAATTCATTCTCATTCATTTGAGCCAAGATGGCCGCGAACTGAGCAGTTCCAGAAAGGTTTTCTTTCACGTATTCTCAAGTTGTGAATTGAATTATTTGCCGAGTTTTCTCAAGAGACTACAGCATGGAGTTCTTCAGAAAGGCGTGAAAAGGTTTATACAGGGCGGCAATGCTTGAATATTCTTCTATGGTATAGCGAGCTTCTGGTATAGCGAGCGTTAGTAGACTGCGATGCGGCAATCATCTCCGGCGTGGCGGTCGGAGTGAACACCCAGGAAAACTCTCAGCTCTGGCTTGCCTTCATTAGCCGTCCAGGGACAAGTTATTAGAGCTATAAGTGTTAAAGGGCATAATGCCGCGAGTAACTTCGGAGAAAGCGCAGCACACCTCTCGACACCTCTGAGTCCTGATCCTTCTGAGTTCCTGTCGATTTCCTGGCATTTCGGGGGCCCATCTAGTGAGTGGCGAGCCACCGCCTGCCGTAAGTAACAATCGATAACGATAGTCATGGCAGGCATCTCTGTATATTTGATCGTGCAAACAAAGCATACTTTATTTAAGTAGGTATCTATTTTTTAAAATTAACATTCTCATCTTGTAAACTAGTTTAAAGTAAATAAAACGACGCAAGTATGATCGCAATTTGTTACAAAGTAACATCTTTATGTTGCGTTATTATAATATTCAAAGGAATAAAGTATAAAATTCACTGATCTCGTGCTCACACGACTTGAAATGGCATTGAATATGAATCTACCAAAAAAAAATATTTTCAAAACCAACTTTTCCAAAATATTTCTACATCATCTTAAAGTCTTTTGATCTCTCATACGTCCTCGTCGCCGCACGCGAGCCGCCCGCCGTGTGATATCGCACCTTGCGCCGCGCAAAACTCGCGGCTAAGGGCACCTCTACAGCCTCAACCGTCACCAAAATTGAAAAAAGTGTAATGACCTAAAATGGTGCTTTTTTTTTCATATTTTTGAAATTCGGCCCCGTTCTCGAGATATCGGAAATTTTCTGTGAAAACACACGATTTTACACGATTACCAAAAAAGTTTTTTACTTTTCCAAAATCATTATTACATCTTCATAAAGCCCTTCAAATTCCGCGTAACATCTTTATGTTTCGTTATTATAATATTCAAAGGGATAAAGTTAAACATTCACTGATCTCGTGCTCTACACGACTTGAAATGGCATAGAAAATGAATCTACAAAAAAAAAATATTTTCAAAACCAACTTTTCCTAAATATATCTACATCATCTTAAAGTCTTTTGAGCCCTCATACGTCCTCGTGGCCCTAAACCTCAGAGTATCACGGGCGAGTCGCACTTTCAGCAAAAACTTTGGGGGCCTACTGGAGCGAACGAAAAAACATTTTCAATGTTAATAAAACGAACAACAACAAACAAACGTTTTATCGAACCAAGCTTTCATAATAAAAACGAACTAAAAAGTTCCTGTGTTTCGCTCATGAAGCCCTTTCATTTGATAGGGCCTACCCATAGGGCTAAAATGTGAATTATAAATTGCCACTTTGTGGCGGTCGCCATATTAGTTTAATAAGTAACGGCACATAAATAATCGTACAATTGTCACGCGAACCAAACGAGTATGCCAAATTTCAATCAAACACTACAATTGCTCCGGAGGGCACGTTAAACCGTGTCGGTCGCGGCTGTTGTCATTAGATGAGAGTTTTTTTTTATGTGAGAGGGCGTCAAACAAGCATGTGGGTCACCTGATGTAAAGCAATCACCACCGCCAATGGAGACCAGCAACACCAAGGGGCAAGGAGTCGCCGATCCGTTGCCAGCTTATACTCCTTCCTTTCTATCTTTCTGATGACCTCACTTTACTTGCAGAAACACAACAACCCTCAAGGGAATTGTTATTTGACTGCGGTTTTCTGTGAGGTGGAGGTACTTCCTCAGTTGGGCAGCTTGAAAAATACGCTATATCCTACCTCTCCTTTCACCAGAGCCTCGTTTGTCAGTCAGCAGGGTACACCACGTGCAGGTGAGGTTTTCAGTTCAAAGATGTTGATGAACCACTTACACCCCAATTAGTACAAAGCCCGTGAAAAAGGTATGCTCTAAACCCCTTTGTTGAAGGGAGCCCCGTATTCCAGTAGTGGGATGAATGAACGATGACTACAATGAGGGTCGAATTTAACTTGCAAGACTTATTACAGGCATCGTGGTGAAACTTATTCCTCCTCCTTAAGTCGGTCCCTCACTGATGAGGATCGTGACCACGACGAAAGCGTTGCAGCAATTTCCTCCAATTACTGCGGTCTTCTGCCTGATGGAGAGCGTGAGACATTGACAGTTGCAGTTCTTCTGACACCTGGTCGGAACATCTCTTAGGGCTTCGTCCTCTCGGTTGTTTGCCATCCACATTGCCAGTTATTATGAGCTTCTCTAGGTTATCTGTACCCCGGCGCGCTATGTGTCCGAAGTACAGAAGTAGTACCTTGTGGAGGCACACAGCCGAGAGGCGCTGCTGCGTGTCGAGCCTGAGTTCCCTTAGGACCGAAAGGTTGGTGCGTCGAGCCGTGAAACTTATTAAAACATTGTAAAAAACATGGGGCAACGTTCTGTCGACATGTTTTACAATTGGACTGCTTACTTAAAAAATATTTAGGCAAAAAGTATCAGTTTATGAAACTACAACGACAAAAGACAAACTGACCAACCCGGTGGTCGAATGGCTAGCAATGGCCACTTTGACTCGAAGGTCGTGGGTTCGATTCCGGCACAAGACCCGCGCCGTGTGGTTTTCGGCAGACTAGAATAGAATCACTCCGTCTCTTCCCGTTGGATGTCGTACAAGGCGACTAAGGGAATTACATTACCAAACATCGATCAGGCCTCCCCAACCCGTTTGCCCAGCGTGGGGAGTGTAGGCCAAATCCTTCTGTCTGAGACGGACGAGAGAGCGTCGTGCTCCTGTAGTGGAGACTAAAATGACCTGCTGATGATTATCTGATGACACCTATGTATTTACAAAAAATATATATATTACTAGGTATATATAGGTAGACGAGCTCGGTGGCGTAGCGTTCAATGACGCGGCTTCGACACCAACGCTCGTGGGTTCGATTCCCACATAGGACAAACATTTGTGTGCATGAACATGTCTGTTTGTCTTAGTCTGGGTGTTTTCTATGTATCATAAGTATGTATTTACAAAAAAATAATGTATTTACGTATGTTTATCAGTTGTCTAGTACCCATAACACAAGCTACGCTTACTTTGGGGCTAGATGGCGCTGTGTAATTTGTCTGACAATATTTATTTATTTATTTATTTATATTATCAGTTATCTAGTTCCCATAGTACAAGCTTTGCTTAGTTTGGGACTAGATAGCGCTGTGTAATTTGTCCAGGGATATTTAAATATTTATTTTATGAAACTTGTGATAAAGGTTAAGTTACAATTTCAAACATTTAAAGCAATTTATTCGAAGCATTGATCGCGGGCAATAAAATGTCCATCAGCCTGGCGACTGTCGCCAAACGGCGTGCAGTAAGCCCGCCCAATGGGTGCGCTTCGAGGGGGGGCGGCGCCGGCGAAGCCCCTCCTACAAAGGTCGCGAGACGTGTGACGTTTTACCGAACAGAATTTGACAACACGACTTATTTCTTATTTCAAAATATTAAATGATTATTTTTCGAAAATATGAAAGACGTTGTCATTATTTATCTAGAGTTGTTTTAGAAAACTTTTATTTTTCAAACGCAATTCATAACTCCTTTCCTAAAATAGGTATTTTCTACCAACAAATTTTAATAATTTACTAAAATTGAATTTGGAATATATCACATATACCTATATCACAAAATAATCATAGAAAATAATATTATTGTAGATTTATTTTTATGTTAGGTAATGTAAAATGAAATAATAATTGTTGTAAGCTATAAATAAATATTCCTGGACAAGTTACGCCATCTAGACCCTAAGCAAAGCTTGTACCTACTATGGGTACTTAGGGTATAATATCAGTTATAGTATACTTAAGTACGAGTACATTTTAAGCTACTGGACTGGGGAATGTATACCTCCACCTCACAGAATACCACAGCCAAATAACAATTCCCTTGAGGGTTGTTGTGTTCCTACGAGTGAGTGAGGTGGTGGTCACTCATTGTAGGACCTTCCTTCCTGGTGAGGAAGGAAGAAGTGGTTGCGTTGGCAGCAGGGGTAACGGCGCGCGAGCGATATTTCATGTTGCGGGCGTTAATATGGCTACGGTAACCGCTTCACATCAGTCGGGCCGTATGCTTGTCTTCCACCCGATGTAGTAGGTATGTATAAAAAAAATTGATTCGTATAAGTAGGTAACAGGCTCGAAATGCTCCAGTTTTTTTATTATAACAAAACTATCCGACTCTAGTTGTTTAAAGATATCACGTTTAGTAAAGTTCGGTGTGATGATGATGACATAACTTATGCGCATATAATGATAATATGATTTTTTAAGATTCAACATAAACAGTATAAATCCTATTTGAAAAAAAAAACAATCTTAGATGTTTACTCCATACCTACTGCCCTCTTACCACCACCTCTTATTGAGATTCAATAACTGAATAGCATGCTTATTCATACCAATGAATAAACGACTCTATTCAAAAAGAGAAGAGCGACTCTTGAATAGAGTCGCTTATTCACTGTTATGAATAAGCATGCTATTCAGTTATTGAATCGTAATAAGAGGTGGTGGTAAGGGAAGCCCCCTTACCACCACCTTGAAAACATCAAACCGAATTAATAAGTACGTAACGAAAATATTGGTATAGCTAATTCAATTTTCTTTTTTAATTTTGTTTGAATTTCTGACCGGGACTGACGAAGGATTATGTCAATCCTTCGTCAGTCCCCGCTGTAGTCATTAGATGACAATCGTTAAGCCAAGTCCACTGACTTGTTCTCAATTGCGGGTTAGCGGAGGCCAGTGTTTTCAAACCGCCTAAAGGCCACTGCCTTTGCATGATGGGACTCAGCTTGAGTACGCTCTAATCCCGTTCGATTGATAGGAGACCCGTATTCCAGCAGTGGTATAAATAAGAGTTCACGACGATATCCACGACAAAAGCACGGTAACTAAGAAATTCAAACAAAATTAAAAAAGAAAATTGAATTAGCTATACCAATATTTTCGTTACGTACTTATTAATTCGGTTTGATGTTTTCAATATACGGGGTGTTAATTTTAAGTATTATAATGACACTTATACAACAACAAATATACCTACAACAAAAAACAACAAGCTTTTATAAATAAAAGGTAAAACTAAAGTTTTACAGTGTTGTCTGTTATCAAATTCTGCAAGTTTTTGACCCACTTCAGTCACATACCTATCAGTGTCCCATTGAACTGAAACTTGGCACACTCATTTGTTTCTCGTGGCAATGCACGATTTCCCAAATACCGTCATTTTTAGGGTTCCGAACCTCAAAAGGAAAAACGGAACCCTTATAAGATCACTTTGTTGTCCGTCTGTCTGTCTGTCTGTCTGTCTGTCTGTCAAGAATTTCTATGTCGAGAATGCGTGGAGGTATCAAGCTGAAATTTGAACTGTATACTCAGGTCTACGGTCCCATGAAGTTAAAAAATAATCAAACTGCTAAGTTTACGTAGAAAAAAGTTACGGCCGTTTATTCAGCAAAAAACGCATATTTCGACACACTCAAGGGAATCAAAACCTATAGGGTACTTCCCGTTGACCTAGAACTATGAAATTTGGCATGTAACATCGTTATAGACTACAAGTACAGGAATAAATCTCAAAACTATACATTTGTAAATAGATCTTAAAAAATAGGGAGTCTATATTTTTTATAGGGTGTCGAAATTTCAAATTGAAACTACTTGTTCAAATGGGGTATCATATGAAAGGGCTTGATGTACACATTGCAAAATATATTTTATTTATTTTTTTTGACGCATTATTTCTTATTTATAATGAAAAATATCAAATTTAATAATGATACTACGTACCTACGAGTACGGAACCCTCGGTGGGCGAGTCCGACTCGCACTTGTCCGGTTTTTAAGACAATATGGCGTCCGCTACGTAATATTTGATATATTGAATATGATGTGTGTGGGTATTTTAGACAATACACCTAAAAAAAATACAACCATTAAAGGTAATATTAAAGCAGAAAAATAATAATGGTAGCTATGTACAACTTTGTAACAGTTTTGTTTGCAATCACAAGTCTTATGAACGTAATATGTTTAGGTATGATACTATTATTCTTACCAGCTCGGATATATCTTCAAGATCGTATTATTGACGTGTTTGTAAAATTTTAAAAGAAACTTCATAATACCTTAAAAACCCTTTTCAGTGAGCCGATAGGGTAACAAAAAACCTGGTTTCTTTCTACTCAGATTATAGTGACAGTATCCTTTCCTTCCTCTTTACGGTGCTACAACCCTTTGTGAATTTTGACCTCCTCAATGATCTTATTCCATTTCCAAGAGGAAGTTCTTGGAGACGTTTTCATGCCTATAGTTTTCAGATTTTCCTCTATGCAATCTTTCCAGATCTTCCGGGGTCCTCCACTGAATCTTTTTTGTACTGGGACCCAATTTGTACACAGTTGTAACTGCTATGGTGTTATCCATTCTTTCAGAATGGTCATATCACACCTGCTATTATTTCCAAAACCTGTGACGTTCATAAAATAAATAAAATAGTTTATACAGTAATTTTTGTGCAACGCCCGAATATCCTTTATTATATTATATGTATAACATACATAAACTTCTAAATACATCCTATGGAAAGCCATACTTGAATTAAATATTTCTGCTTGTTAAGAGTTAGTTATTATTTAAAAGCCTAAGAAATTAGTCTTAGTATGTAAATATTCAAGTTTTAATACACCTCTTAATCTATGCTATTAAAAAAGTTACCAAAGTATTTTGGAGCATGCTGTGAACGTGCCCGCCGCCCGCCCACCAACATATGGCGACTGGACGGAAGGGGCGCGAGGCGCTCTTGCCTAGACTGCCTACCCCGTGTATTAACTCGCCTAATTGTTTCCCATTTACATACATTAACAGAAAAAACCCGAGCAACTGGCGCTGCGGCCCTCGTATGTAAATACCGACTTATGTAGCCCACACATGCCCTATTAAGGCGTAACCGCTCATCGACCACGCCAATTTCGAAATTAAATAACGGAAATCAATTGTCGTATTTCATAATTACATGTTTCGACAGCGCGTCTATGAGAATGAGTACATGGAAATAAATTTAAGTCGACTCTACCTATCCGTCGAAATTTCTAAATAGATTATGCGCTACTGTATTAGGTAGAGTAAATTATTCAGAAAAGGTGATAGATGGTCCCTCATTATCGTTTCAATTCGTTTATGAATACGCTAATTATAGTGCGGTTAGGTAATTAAATAACGGTGAGAACCAAAAACTAACAATAGATAGAAGTAATAGGCCAAATTAAACTCAATATAATGAAACATTGAACGTTTTGTGAAATCTCCTGTGGATTTTTATTGTCTCATTGTTCTCTACAATACATACTGTGCATACATGAAAGAAATCGAATATGTCTATCATTGAATCGATTCTATATTAAATTATTGAAATATGAAAAATAATTTTGAAATTCCCATAAATTTCAAGTCATGGAGATAAAATTCCGAAGTTTGGTGCACCCTGCTGACTGACAAACGAAGCTCTGGCGAAAAGAGAGGTAGGGAGCGTAATTGTAAGCTACCCGACTGGGGAATGTACCTCCACCTCACAGAATACCGCAGCCAAATAACGGTTCCCTTGAGGGCTGTTGTGTTCCTGCGAGTGAGTGAGGTCACCAGAAAGGAAGGAGATGCTGCGATGGCAGCGGGGGTGGCGGCGCGCGAGCGATATTTTATGTTGCGAGCGTTAATATGGCTACGGTAACCGCTTCACATCGGGAGGGCCGTATGCTTGTCTGCCATCCGACGTAGTATAAAAAAAAAAAAAAAAAAAAAGTTATTTGAACCTATTTTTTTTTTGTGAATTATTCGTTAAGAATACTACGCCACCTGGGAGACTACGTGGTTTTGTCGAAGTATACTGCCAAAAGGGCAAACGTTCCTTCGGTCTGCCGTGTGACAAAGTCATGGGAGTACAGTCGATCTCATCCACAAAACCAAACCTGCTGGGAAAGTAGCGTGCCCAATCAACCTAAGGCACACCGTATTGGGGTTTCTCTTCTGCCCATCTGTTATCCAGAGATATGTATCCAGAATGCACCGGTCCAGTCTGTAGCTAATCCAGCGGTATCACTGCGCATATTAAAAAGAGACAGTTAACCAACAATATGGGGAGGTTTTCCGACCCCATTAGGTTTGAATCTACCCTAATTTTAATATTTAGTTCTTTTTTATTATTTGGATACTTCTCGAAGGGAATTTCTTCTTTATTGCACATTAAAAAAAGGTTGCATAAGTGATTTACAGAGAGATTTTACGTAAGTGGTATACTAAGACGGCTTTATCTCTAACAGAGATCTCTTCCAGCCAACCTTCAGCAGTGGGACAGTATATTAAGCAGCGGTTAGAAATAGCTATCTCCGTGAAATTATAAATAATGTTATATAACACGATATACACTCTAAGTGTGTATACATATCCATACATAGTACACATTATTTATACACATAAATATTTAAACATAGTAGATAAATAGTTTCTATAAATAGTTAGATTAATCTTTAAATTTTTTCTTAAAAGAAAAGACGAATGGGCTCTTGTAAATTTGCAAGGGCAATTTATTCCATAACTGAGCAGCACAGAAGTAATGTGAAAAATTGTAAAAAAAAATGTATGCGCAGTAGGCAGCAGGACGCGAGGTAGGAAGGAGATTAAAACGGGACCGGAGGTAGACTGGAGCAGGAGAATTATTGAGGATCTTATAAAGAAAAGTCATAATATGGAAATTGTAACTACAGCTTATATATAAAAAATATATAATGATTATGTGTTACCCATTACGAGGTTAAGAAATATTGTCTCGGTCAGTGTGGCCACCATAGTGATTTTGTCGCTGCGAAGACTTTAGCTGCTGGCTACTTTAGAAGGTTTTAGGGATGATTAAATGGGTTTAATTTTTCTTTTTTTATTTTACATTTAACGTAGCGACCTTTTCATTGTTTTCTAGTGACATTAACAAACCTAAAGTTTTTTTTTCCCTGAGAGGGGGGCAAACGAGCATTTGAGTCACTTGATGGAAAGCAATACCACCGCCCATGGAGATCAGCAACCCCAAGGGGTTGCCAGCCTATACTCCTTCCTTTCTCTCTTTCTTTATTTCTGGTGACCTCACTCACTCGTACTGCTAATACCGCAGCCAAATAACAATTCCCTTGAGGGAATTATTATTTGGCTATGAGAATACCGCATAAGAAAAAATACCGAATAAGAATACCGCAGCCAAATAACAATTTCCGTCAAGGGAATTCTTATTTGGCTGCGGTATTCTGTGAGGCTAAAATACTTCCCCAGTCGGGCAGCTTAAAAAATATGCTACCTCTCTAAAGTTAAAATTGAAGGTAAAGTTGTACTGTTCTAAATAAATAATTGTAGCATTATCGTAGGTTCTTTGGATAAATCGCCATTTCGCAAGAGTTCTTCGTGTGTGTTCTTACACGATGTTCACCTCTTATTTTGAATAGGTATGTTAGCTGCTACAATAGCTCGTATTATCTGGACTGCGATCGAACAAAGGCTACTTGCAACTGTTCTTAATCGTCATTTCACATACAGTTTCTACTGACGCAGGTACGTCGCTCTTGACGTGTGTCTAAACTGAAAATACATACTGCGTGATGCATACTGGTAGGGTATACAAAAAAATAAAATAACAACCAATTATCAATAATTTAATAAATGTATTAATAATAATTAATAATGCCCGCAGGACAGCTTGTGGCGAGCTGTGGTGATTAACGACACCATCGGTCCCGAATATCCCAAGAGCCGATCAGGCCTTCGTCTCCGGCGTGTCTTCGTCGGTCGGAGAGTAAACACAAGAAGGTCCGTACCGACCCAGCGTGGCAAAACATAGGTAGTATTTTTTTGGGAATGCTTATTGGAAATTTATCTTAAATGACCAACATTATGCCCATTTCTATGTGTCATACAAAACTACAAATATAATTATCAATAGTAACAAAAAGCAACCTTAGATGATGTCAGGACAGCCAGCTTCATTCCTTGATTCAATGAGTGAATACAAACTCCTGCTTAACTCACAAACACGGATCATTATGGTAAGCAAACTGCAGTGATGGACTATAATCGACAAGTTTGCTAATTCAGGGTATGATAAATAAGGTACGATATACACACACTCCACTTTAGAATAGTAGACTGTATATTATTATCTTCGTAGGTAGTACCTACATTGTAGCGTGAACAGAGTGTGACTATTCATTTCAAAAGGCACTATTGCGCGACCACTAATGTCACATCATTCAACTGTTGTGTACTCATCCATAAGTCCGTCCCTTAAACTCTAGTACTAGTAGTATCATCATCATCAGCCTGTAGCTACACACTGCTACATATAGGCCTTCTCCAATGCTTTCCACCAAATACGATCCTCCGCCTTCCATCATCCAGTCGCTTTCTTAAGGTAATTGGACCTAGATAACTCTAGAAGGAGGGCGTCCAATGCTTTGTCATCCACTCTAACACCTCCCTCCTCCATCTGCCATCACTTACTCGGCAGATGTGACCAGCCCATTGCCACTTCATTTTGCAAACTATGTCTACAACTTTGGTTCTCCGTTGTATTTCTTCGTTCCGGATTCAATTCTTCAGAAAAACCCCGAGCATATCCCTCTCTCAATCGGTCGCTACGTGACCTTTAGCCTCTGGACCAGTCCGATAGTCAGTGCCCAAGTCTATTAGCACCATAGGTCATTGCAGGGAGGACACACTGGTTGAAGACTTTAGTCTTCAAGCATTAGAGTATCTACGCGGCGAAGGCTAGTAATATAACCCTGTGCAATCCTGCCACACCTTGTCTACTCCATAGTCACGTCTTAGTTAGCTATTACATAAACAATGACATGTGTGCAGAGCGTGAATGAGCGTGTGTGCGTGCGGCACCATTAAACTGTTCCAGACTCTTCTCAGATGCGAGGTGAGGTTGATATAGGAGAGCTAGGGGGTTGAGGTAGGGGTGTATTCAATTCACAGAACACCTCGCAACTACTTATACCATGATCCTGTCTCCGCCTCCAAAATCGTGGTCCGCGTAATTTACTTCAGTATCTATTGAAGGGCTGCGCATGCCGTCATCTCCAAGGCCTCAGCAAGGTCCGTCGAAAATTTGGTGTCCGTGCCTAGCACCTAAGCCAAAGACGGTCGTAATCAATTGTCTTGATTCCGAAAATCGAACTCCTCTAGTTACAGCTCAGTCGATAGGTTTGTAGAAACCTTTGCTGGCTCAGAAAGCTATATCGATCACGTTGGTTCATTGTCGAAACGAATGCTGAATACTATCATCCATGAGACAGCTTCAGTTCATAAGTTGTATCGAATAACTTTCTATTCGTCGTCAACCCTTAGACATGCTATTGCTGGGATACGGGTCTCCCCAAAGGGGTTTACAGCATACTGCACCACGCTACTCTCCTAGGTGTTGGCAGAGACCTTAGTTTTCAAGCCGCCCTAAGAGCACTGACTAGGCCATCGGCTGTAATCTCATGACTCATGACAACAGCCGGGACCGTCTACTTAATGTGTCTGAAGCACGGAGGATTTTGAAATAAATTAACCGATCCATGGACAGGCTACGGTCAACGTTACTTTACTTAATTGTTCGATTCTCAACATTCTATTCAATGACAATTTTTTTATGAAAAGTGTCTTAAAGTGTACTTCTTTGTTTTATTTTTAGACTAAACTGAGCTTCGACTAAAACTGCTAACATTAGTATGAACAAGGGTAATTCGATCTGTTTACGCCCTAGTGTAGACTAAATAGGAAAATTAATAAAAAAATCCCCTATAAAATATTGCAAGCTTTAATAATTTTTTAAAAGTAATTTATTCATTAGCCGTTATGTGGCCGTTTCGTCTATCGCTCCACATTTTGCAAATAAAGGAGGCGATTTTGCTCGCTTCGCGGTCTGCGCTAGGCACAATGGGTTTCGGAACGGCGATATGCATAGATATGCGCTAAACGATGCAGGTCGTGCAAATAGTACCTCGCTCACACACACAAATCTCACGCCGCTTTCCAATGGCTAACTACTTATTGTGTACTATTAACAACCACTAAGTGTATTTTATGACTTTCCGAAAAAAAAATTCTGATCCTTTGTGATTAATCAATGAGAAATTTCCGGGATACCTACGCTTACATTTTTTTAAATGCAGAATTAGATAATTGTGGTGGAAATCCCTCATAAACCAGCCTGTATAACAATACAAATTAAATTGTAACTATTGCAATAAGGATTCAACGTATCTGCAAATTAGATTAGGTATAGTACAAGGTCTATTAGATAGTATTAACAATCCAGAGAATTACATTGACATCTGATATTTTCAAGATGTCAATGTAAACATTGAAACATTATAAGTATTATATTAGGTTGGGGAAAAAGTCTTTTCGTATTTTATATGAAAATTCAAAACATATTTTAATAAAGTTTATTTACATTTAACTAAAGTATGTAGGTGCCATTTTGTTCGATAACTTTTTGCCATCTTGTAGGTACAGACATGATCCCATTACTATAGAAATTTTGGGACTTCTGTTTAAAAAACCACGACAAGTGGTTTTGGCAGTCTTCTCGTGATGTTAACCTGACATTGCCTAAAGAATTCTGAAGAGACCAAAACAGGTGGAAATCAGAAGGTGCAAGGTCAGGACTATACGGCGGATGCATTAACACCTCCCAGTCAAACTCTCTTAATTTTTGCTGAGTGGCTAAAGATGTGTGAGGTCTAGCGTTATCATGATGAAAAATCACACCCCTTCTGTTAATTAATTCCGGCCGCTTTCTCTCAACTTTTTGCTTTAATCTCATCAGTTGTTCACAGTAGAGTTCAGAATCGATAGTCCTGCCTGGCGGTAACAGCTCATAATGAATAATGCCCTTCCAATCCCACCATACACACAGCATCACCTTGTTGCGGGTTAACCCGGGTTTTGCCAGAGTCTGTGAAGCCTGACCGGCCTTTGACCACGACCTTTTTCGCACGTTCTTGTCGTACGTGATCCACTTTTCATCACCAGTTATAAGCTTCTTCAAAAACGGTTCGCTTTCATTACGTCTTAGTAAAGAATCGCAAATGAGTACACGGTTCATTAGGTTTCTTTCAGTGAGATCGTGAGGCACCCAAATATCGAGCTTTTTAGTGTACCCAGCTTTTTTCAAATGCGCCAAAACTGTTTTGTGGTCAATTCCTAATTCTTCAGCTACGTCATAACTACTGATATGCCGATCTTGCTCCATTTTTTCAAAAATGGCATCAATTTTATCCGTAACAGGGCGACCAGAGCGACGTGCATCTTTCACATCAAAATTTCCTGATTGAAAACGCTTAAACCAAATTTGTGCTACTCTCACAGACACTGCACTAGGTCCATAAACGTCACAAATTTTTTTCGCAGCTTGCGTTGAATTTTTACCTTTTTTGTAGTAAAATTTTAAAAAGTATCGAATTTCTTCATTAGATTCACTCATCTTGACAGTAAAAAAAAACAAATGAAAATCACACATTTACCTAATTTGAATTTGGAATTATCTTTATTAAAATTTAAACTTTTTAAAGATATCAAAACCTGCTAGATACAAATGGTATAACCAAAGAGATTTTATTACAAGTTCATACATACTATAATGCGAAAAGACTTTTTCCCCGACCTATTATATTTATTTTATATTCGACTATACAAAAAAAAATATTTGACCTTTTCATAGTATTGTGACCTATTATTATTTTTGTGCAACTTATCAATACTATCATCAGATAAAGATAACAAATGAGACAATGAAATAAATTAAGGGGCATAAAACGTAGCGTGAGATCGGCACGGTCACTTATTTGTTTGCATATCGATATCATCAGTTTTCCGAATTGCTGTAATAATCGTCTGTTATCTTATTAGTATATCAAGAAAGTTGCATAAGATTTCTTAAGTACGATATATTCGTTCATTAAATCATTAATTACACTCATCCGCATTTCGTAAGTAGCCCGTATACGTGAAGGTAAATCTCTTCCGGGGGCTTTCGTGAATAATTCACAAACCATCATTCTTAGGTAGTTTATTTTTTAATTAGTGGCCGCTTTTTCATAGGCCGGCTTCAATCAAGATAGGCGGTCGTGTTCGTGTGAATGGCCTACGGTTGCGCCGTTGTTGCCTCACGCATCGGGGACTACCTCACCGATTATATGCAAATGAGATGTCATAACACGTGAATAATTACAGCCAGCCACGAGTCGCCCTTTCGGAGGAGCCGCACAAATTGGATTTACGTGAAAAGCAAGTTTTAGCCGAGCGACATGAAGTTGATGTATGTTAGAAGGGGTGCCGGACTATAATGTGAAATAAACCAAAATTTTATTTTTAAACGATATAGTATACGTAGATAATGTAAGTATTATTTTTTTTGTTCTAAGGACTAAAGGTTACTATGAAAACGTAATGTTTAAAATGTTTTTTTATTTATCTTACGTTACTTACCCTAAATTAATTACATGTTTTTTGAATTTATTTACTGAAACCATGATTTGCAACCTTCAAACTGTCTATAGTAGAAGAAGAAATCAGACGAAGCCCATGAGAGAATAAGAAAAATAACTTCGAAGTATACAGTTAATAAGTATACGTAGCGGAATATAGTAACTTTATTTTTTGGACAAATATTTACTTATTATGTTTATAGTATGGAAATAAGCGTATTGAATAAAGTCTATATTATGCTATGTAATGTACCGGTTAGGTATGTAATGTACCGAATGTTGTGTGTAAATTATTATATAATCCTGTTACTTATTTTGTTTCGTGCTCATCTCCTCGACCTTAAGGTTGACTGGAAAAATCGCTTCGCAATATGGCCGCCTTTTGTATGTGTCATTTGGAGCAATATAGGTAGTGGAGCAATATTGTATAAAATAGAAAGTTAGATATTGCTACCTGATTCACGTACTTTGAAAATAATTCATCTAACGCAGAATACAAAATAATAGGTAGGGGAAAAAGTCTTTTCGCATTTTAGTATGTATGAACTTGTAATAAAATCTCTTTGGTTATACCATTTGTATCTGGCAGGTTTTGATATCTTTAAAAAGTTTAAATTTTAAAAAAGATAATTCCAAATTCAAATTAGGTAAATGTGTGATTTTCATTTGTTTTTTTTACTGTCAAGATGAGTGAATCTAATGAAGAAATTCGATACTTTTTAAAATTTTACTACAAAAAAGGTAAAAATTCAACGCAAGCTGCGAAAAAAATTTGTGACGTTTATGGACCTAGTGCAGTGTCTGTGAGAGTAGCACAAATTTGGTTTAAGCGTTTTCAATCAGGAAATTTTGATGTGAAAGATGCACGTCGCTCTGGTCGCCCTGTTACGGATAAAATTGATGCCATTTTTGAAAAAGTGGAGCAAGATCAGCATATCAGTAGTTACGACGTAGCTGAAGGATTAGGAATTGACCACAAAACAGTTTTGGCGCATTTGAAAAAAGGTGGGTACACTAAAAAGCTCGATATTTGGGTGCCTCACGATCTCACTGAAAGAAACTTAATGAACCGTGTACTCATTTGCGATTCTTTACTACGACGTAATGAAAGCGAACCGTTTTTGAAGAAGCTTATAACTGGTGATGAAAAGTGGATCATGTACGACAAGAACGTGCGAAAAAGGTCGTGGTCAAAGGCCGGTCAGGCTTCACAGACTCTGGCAAAACCCGGGTTAACCCGCAATAAGGTGATGCTGTGTGTATGGTGGGATTGGAAGGGCATTATTCATTATGAGCTGTTACCGCCAGGCAGGACTATCGATTCTGAACTCTACTGTGAACAACTGATGAGATTAAAGCAAAAAGTTGAGAGAAAGCGGCCGGAATTAATTAACAGAAGGGGTGTGATTTTTCATCATGATAACGCTAGACCTCACACATCTTTAGCCACTCAGCAAAAATTAAGAGAGTTTGACTGGAAGGTGTTAATGCATCCGCCGTATAGTCCTGACCTTGCACCTTCTGATTTCCACCTGTTTCGGTCTCTTCAGAATTCTTTAGGCAATGTCAGGTTAACATCACGAGAAGACTGCCAAAACCACTTGTCGTGGTTTTTTGAACAGAAGTCCCAAAATTTCTATAGTAATGGGATCATGTCTCTACCTACAAGATGGCAAAAAGTTATCGAACAAAATGGCACCTACATACTTTAGTTACATGTAAATAAACTTTAGTAAAAAATGTTTTGAATTTTCATATAAAATACGAAAAGACTTTTTCCCCAACCTAATATACAATAGAGTTTAAAAGCTCTAGTCTATCTATTTTCACGCTCTCGACTCGCGTATTTTTGATCAATATATATGGATATCACGAATAGGTCGGCCATTCAACAAAAAATCATTCACAAGTCGGATGTTGTGGCTGGAATGCCAACACATGAACGTATAGATTTAAATTTATTTTCTATAATACTCTTATATTTTTCTCTTATATTTATCGTATATTTATCTCGCATTTGGTAATAGTCGTATATACCACCAACAAAATATGTAGTCTTTAAAATAAATCCACATGTAGTTAGATAAGTAAACATTTTTACTCGGACGTACCACTTTTCAAGAAAAGCCCCGACGTGGAAATTGCAAGCAACGGCGGGGGGCAGCGTGACCAAGCATGCTGCGTTAAGGGGCGCGCGGGTCGTTATGCTAATAGACCTCGTGTTATTCCAACAACGAAAAGTGAGACATTACACTTGAGAAACTGCAACTTTATTTCATAGATAATAAAATATATTTTGGCGTAACAGGTTATGGTGTTTGTGATTGTTTAATAGAATATATTCTTAGTGGTCTGCGTGTCTGATGCCTGTAGTCGCGATAGCGGCGAAATGGACGGTTGACTACGTTTATGGCTTACCCGCTAGCACTGGGATTTAAGGCGAATACTCATTCTCGTAAATATACAAGGTACACGTACACCTACTGTGCGATAACGCGCCTTAATAAGGTTTATTTTCTAAACGACGGCGCTGGGGTGTCGCTTTCAGGACAGTTTTATGGTCTCGACAATTTGAGACGTGGCCCAAGAATATATAGGAATTCTGGGTGATGTATACTAACTATGTTATTGTATAACATGTTACCATTTGTTAACTAACATTTGCAGTTTATATAAATGAAGATATAGGCTATTTAGAAACGAACGGTATAAATAATTGTTCGAGATGATAACATACAATAATAAATATTCCTTGACATATTACACAGCGCCATCTAGTCCCAAACTAAGCAAAGCTATAATATATAAAGCTATTAACTAAAAGGTACTAAATAACTTATCATGTATACATAAATATTTTTTGTTGCAAATAAATACATATAAAGTACTTAGAAAATGACATGTTCATGCACACAAATATTTCTCGTGTGCTGGGAATCTGGGATCGACCCCGCATAACATAGTATATGTAACATAGTTTTGAGAATAATGATTACGTGACGTGCTTGTAGGAGCACCATCCTTTCTTCAACTTCACACCACGTCATCTGAAGTCCCTATTCCTTTTGACTCCATCATTCAGCATTTTACTCAAAAATTATAAAACAAAACGCATTATTACTAGGATTATTTCAAAATCAGTAGTCATTCGGTGGTGTGAAACAGAAGGAATGGCGGCAGCTCGTAGAAAAAGAGGAGTTTATGTATGGCTTGTAGAAAATAATACGACTCTTTGGTGCAAATGATGCCACATGCCATTGAGCTTCAAGTACCCATAGACTACGATAATCATTTACTATCATGCGAGCGGTATGCTTGATCAATGATTTAATTTTTATGGTCTCGATTCGATCGAATCGATTGACGAGCTCGGTGGTCGAATGGTTAGGAATGGCCATTTTGACTCCGAGGTCTCGGGTTCGATTCCCGCACAAGACAAACATTTGTGCGCATGAACATGTCTGTTTGTCTTGGTCTGGGTGTTTACTATGTATTATAAGTATGTATTTACAAAAAAAAATGTATTTAAGTACATTTATCAGTTGTCTAGTACCCATAACATTGCGCTAAATTTGGGACTAGATGGCGCTGTGTAAATTGTCCAGAAATATTTATTATTATTATTATTTATTAAATTACTTAGAAAATCCTGTGTGAGAATTGCTGCACCAATATTAATCAAATGGGGGGTAAATTTAGGGGTGTAAGGGGTTCATCAACAACTTTGAACCAAAGCCAATTTCACCTGCACGCGGTGCACCCTGCTGACTGACAAACGAAGCTCTGGCGAAAAGAGCGGTAGGGCGCGTAATTGTAAGCTACCCGACTGGGGAATTACATACCTCCACCTCACAGAATACCGCAGCCAAATAACAATTCCCTTGAGGTTGTTGTTGTGTCCTGCGAGTTTCAAGTTTCAAGTTTCAAGTTTCAAGTTCTTTATTTGCATTTCATGTTGTACATCAGTTCTCACAATATGTAGTTAGTTCCAAACATGAACCCTGGTAGGGCACAGCAAAACTTATATCTAAACATCTAATGGATTATACATGTATATTTTATGGATATAAAATTAAATTATTAATAAAATTTGATTATAAAATTATACTATAAAATTTCAGACGTTATTCACAATATTAATGTCAAAGTTATTAAATTATATTCGGTACGAAAATAGTTACATACTACATATACATTAATTTTTTATTATAATTATTATTTAAATTGTCCAATTATGTGATAAGATTATTAGTATTAATTTTAAAGTCACATTGTATTATTACTACATTAGAACTACTACATTAGAATGTCATATACAAATCTCATTCTATGGCCCTATGGTATTCATTTGCTTGATTCAAAAAATTCCTGCAGATTATAAAAGCTCTGTTGTATTAAGTAATCTTTAAGTTTTCTTATGAATGGTTCAGTTTCTTTTTCAATTTTGATATCTTGGGGAATTTTGTTATATATTTTTATTGCGCTTACGTAGGGTCCTTCCATATATATTTTTAACTAGTTGGCCCGGCGAACTTCGTACCGCCTAATTGTCAATGAATGTCGTGGTATACATATTAGTTGAACAAAATTTATGATGTCTTGAAATTAATATAATGAATAATAGAAAATAATAGATAAGCACGATGGCGTCATTGCACGTGTCAGTCTAATTGTACACGCAAGTTAAGCAACGTCAACCGTAGCCTGTCCATGGATGAGTTTATATTATCTCGAGCTCCTCCGTGCTTCGGAAGGTACGTTAATCCATCGGTCCCGGTTGTAATCATTAGATTAACTCGAGGTCCTCCGTGCTTCGGAGGGCACGTTAATCCGTCGGTCCCGGTTGTTATCATTAGATTATCTCGAGCTCCTCCGTGCTTCGGAAGGCACGTAAGACGTCGGTCCCGGTTGTTATCATTAGATTATCTCGAGCTCCTCTGTGCTTCGGAAGGCACGTAAGACGTCGGTCCCGGTTGTTATCATTAGATTATCTCGAGCTCCTCCGTGCTTCGGAAGACGTTAAGCCGTCGGTCCTGGTTGTTATCATTAGATGGCAGTCGTTAAGCCAAGTGGCCTTTAGGCGGCTTGAAATTACTGGCGTCCGCCAACTCGCAGTTGAGCAGCGTGGTGGAGTATGCTCGAAACATATTCAGTTGAAGGAAGACCCGTATTTAATATTACCCAGCAGTGGGTAAATATTAAGTTCAGTATTTTACTATGTCACAAAATAAAGTACCATGACACTTGACAACCAATTAATATTCATTTTCAAGCATTCATTCATAAACATTTTTCAAAACAACAACGGACAACTTTCGCGACGTAAAAGTTAGACCAATCGATTTGACATTTAATTGAAAATCAATAAATATCCCAATCCGTTTTCAAATTTAATTTTTCGACAATTTTGTCAATGTTTTAATACTTATTATCCTATACCCACATTTCTGAACGCACGCATACATTTGACGTACGCACGTTAACGTCACGTTTGACAGGTCCGACATCCACGAACATTTTGTATGGAAAAATGATTTTTCTTTTATTTTATTTTTTTCGTAAATTTTCCAATGTTTTTAATAGTTATTCTGCTATTCTGGACGGAGACAAATCCAACAAATCAAAAACCATGGCAATCGGTCCAGCCGTTCTCGAGTTATAAGTGTTGTAACAAACACGACTTTCTTTTATATATATAGATTTGGAATTTGGAAATGCTATCCTATTTTGTGGTCTGAGATTACGAGAACTATTTACTCTTGCGAGAGGAAACAATAGTTCGTTTTTTCTTATAAACTTGCAAATTTCTAAAATGTACAGGCCAGTTAATGTTAATATTTTAAATTCTTTGAAATAAGACTTGCAGCTTTCGAATCTATCAATATTTGCAAGGACACGTATGCACTTTTTTTGTAATAGAAAGAGGCTTTGAATATCAACACTATTGCCCCATAGTATTACCCCATAGCACAGCCAAGCATGCGCATAAGCATAGTATGCAGACAATGCCGATTTAAGATCGGTTGTCTTTTTTAAATGTGACAATGCATATATAAAACTAGATAGTTTGCCAGATATATGCTGTATATGACTTTTCCAATTTATGCCTGTATCTATCCTTATACCCAGGAGCGTAAATGAATTCACACACTCTATCGGCATGTCGTTATATGTAAACGCTAGATTAAGTGGTGCCTTCTGGTATGGCTTGAACTGCATTATTTTTGACTTTTCAAAATTTACGACTAGGTTGTGGTCTCTTAACCAGCTGACTATAGTTGCCATTAGTCTATTTATTTTCGGTTCTAGTTCGTTTTCATCAGAGCATGAAACTATAACCGACAGGTCGTCTGCAAATAGCACACTCATTTCGTTTAATACTTCCGGTAAATCATTTATATATATTAAGAATAATATACAACCGATGACGCTCCCCTGAGGTATAGCCTTTTTAACGTCTATAGTGTTTGATTTTACCGTTGTTATCCGATTCTTCTCATAGTCATAGTGTACCAGTTCGACGTACTGAACACGGTGAGATAAGTGTTCGAGTGAGTGAGGTCACCAGAAAGGAAGGAGATGCTGCGTTGGCAGCGGGGGTGGTGGCGCGCGAGCAATATTTTATGTTGTGAGCGTTAATATGGCTACGGTAACCGCTTCACATCTAGCGGGCCGTATGCTTGTATGCCACCCGAAGTAGTATAAAAAAAAAGACGTGTGGCACTCGTGGACTGCCGCGGTAAAGCAATTGCATAGCATTTTGTATCAACTTATGCAATTATAATTTTATTTATTTATTTTATTCATGCAGTATTGCTTTTTCTTTGATATTAATTCAAGTTACACTTTTTGAGCTTGGTGACCGATAAGAAAACAAATGTTTCTATTATTAAATAAATAAAACGAGTTTCGTAGAGTCGTACAATACGTCTAATCGCACGCACACAACGCCGTGTCAAAGACTGCCGAACTGAAACGACGTTAGACGATGCACGGCCTTCAAGCCACACCTCCTTGCCCGTCGGAGTGGGGAGCGTGAGGTTTTTTCGTTACGGAATTTCTGGATTCGGTCCCCGCGCTCAAGGCCCGCGATAGAAGCTATGCAATAGCTTAAAAAAAGCATTCTCTACCAGTCTACCTTTGGAAGTACAGAAAATTACGTTGCGATAATAACTTGCCATAAATAACTTGTTGATGTCTTTTTTGCGTTTTTTGAAAGCCTAATAAACAATATATTATATGTATTCCCATACATAAATACTATATAATACCTCTGTCAGATACAACTGTTTAGTTAACAATCTTAACTGAACTGAATTGTATGTAGAATCCATGCATTGTATTGTCGGCTATAGCCTACGGGTGACCGGTTACCATCAGGCGCGCCGTATGCTTGTTTAACAGCCGAATGGTAAAAGAAATCTTTTATTCTTTAGTGTTGTACAGCAATTTCATACTTAAACCCTTAAATAGATATGTATTTTTTATCTCTGGGCGCCCGTTACGTCTTCGTGCGTCGCTGGAGGGAACAATTCGGTGATGAGTGAAATTTAATTTGCGAGGTATTGTGTTCTGCACAATAATAGGTCCACTTTGTCCACGAAGCAAAATGTTTCGTTGTTATTGTACGGAGTAAAATAACGGATTGCTTGTATCCAAATTACCGTGTCTCGAACGAATGAAAAAAGTCAGGGCATAACAATAAAGTTGTAGGTACAATGTTGACAACGTTAAAGCATTACTTTATTTAATTAGAAAATGAATCAAATTCGGTCCTGGGGGACTACCGCCGAAGCTGAAGCCGTATAAGCTGATACCATCGGATTTTTTGATCGTCAAAATAGATCTTAGGTTTAAGTTAATGACAAACATCTTAAGTTTAGTCGGTAGAACTCTATGGTTTCTTAAACTTAATTACCACCCATATAAGCGACACTTTGATTTTCGCAAACAAAACATCCGATGGTAATCGGCTTCAGCTTCGGCGGTAGGTCCCCTGGGGGCCGAAGCCGAAGCCGGTAATCGTCAAATATTTTGATTCGAAAATAGATCTTACGTTTTAGTTATTGACAAACATGATGGATGGAATGGGATTCAGCTTAGCCGGTAGAGCCCCAGGTTTGCATGGAGGCGAAATTTTTTGTGAGCTGATTAAACAATCATCATCATCTGGTCATTTTAATCACTACAGCACGACCCTCTCGCGTCCGTCCTAGACGGAAGGAGGATTTGGCCTACACTCCCCACGCTGGCCAGACGAGTTGGGGAGGGATTAAACAGTACAATTTTACATTTTTTTACATTAGGGTGTAAGTGGTTCATCAACATCGACAACATCTTTGAACCAAAGCCAACTTCACCTGCACGTGGTGCACCCTGCTGATTGACAAACGAGGCTCTGGCGAAACGAGAGATAGACATAGCGTATTTTTTAAGCTGCCTGACGGGGAAAGTACCTCCACCAACCCTCCACGGGGTTCTCACAAAATACCGCAGCCAAATGACAATTTCCTTGAAAAGCATTTCATCAGCCGATACAGTTCTTTGGTACACGGCGCTGTAAAAAAATATTTCGAGAGCAAACCATGGGGAAAGAAACATGATTTTTCTATTAAATCATCTTTTGAATAATGTTATAGAATTATCAAATTAATAATTTATTTTCTTCGGGTAGGTACCAAATTCTTTCTCCGCAATAATATTTGAGAACAATCAAAGTACAATGCGGAACAGAAGTAATTTAAGAAACCGCTAAATTACTTTTCTCAAACCATGAATTTTACGGCACAAAAGTTTAAAACGCGATGGGAGATGAAGCCTTTGTGGTTACAGCGATTGATCTGTAATTAGGGTATTTAAATAACATAATAGCTGTAACGGTGCACATCTAATAGCATTGTGTTTTTTGTAACCGTTTAAAAGCTGTACGTTCAAAACCCGTGAAGGGAACTTTCTTGATCGTGTCTCTGTCATTACTGGACTCAAATTATAGTACAATTTTGGTGTATTAACACCTTATTATTTATATTCTATGTGAACATGTTTTTGCCTGTGGTTTTGCTGGCATGTTTTTTTTATCACTAATGTGGTAAACAAGACTTAGGTACCTGGTGGTAAAGAATCGTCGCAACGTCTGCTTGCAAGACCAGAGGTTTTTGGTTGGAGATGCGTTTTCGGCCTTAAAGTTTTTAAATTAGCTGCAATCTTATTAATCAGTGTAGAGGCATACACGCAAATAAACCGTGCAACGCCAGAGCGGGTCGCTAGTTTACAAACTTGACTTTTTATTATGGGATACTTAAGCCAAAACAAACCCATTGTAATATAAGGTTTTGTCACTACAAAAAACATGTCTCAAAATTTGCATAAAAAAGTTATCAATACAGTCAACAAGTACATTAATCTCATTTCCGCAATACCAGTGAATCGTTTTACTAAACAATGTGTTTAATTTAGTAGGGTTTTTGCGGAATGCCGGACATACCCTCGGGGCAGGTGTGGTCGCGCTGCGCCTGCGCCCGGCTGCTCGTCGACGCTAATGAACACAATGAAGACATATTCCTACGAATGTATCCGGCCTTGATCGATTGATTTACTCGCTACCACCGAGTTCGAGCTTTTTGTATTCGAATGTCGCCCAGCATTTGCATATCAGAGTCGCGGCGGGACGAATTTTAAACAAGACGTACGATGGGAGCCTCGATGTGCTAGATACGCTCGATGAGGGGATATGAACATTTGCATATGATGGAGGCTTTTGCTATTCGCCTTATGTCTCTTTGTTATTCAGTTACAAGGTGATAAGATCGCTTTTATGATTATTCGAGTGTTTATAATAACTGTTAAATGGTTTACTGTAAGGCATAGGAAAAAGTACTGTAGTAAGAGGTACTATATTTATTTTTGTTGTAAATCTACATAAGAGTTTATGCAAAAATAAATAAACCACGTTGAATCTCTTGTGTATTTTTTTCACACGCAAACGTTTTGCCAGACTCTATAAAAAACGCTTATTTTGTGAAGTGACCGGTTTTCAAAATTCTTTAATATACGAATATATACCACTAAACTGTCAGCTCTGCGACCTGCCAGAAGGTGCTAATCGTTAGGTGTCATGGCTGACAGTGATAATTTATCTTAGCCTATGAACGCTTAGAACTCCAGATGCCCCCCACATGCATTCACTCACGCGTTGCCAATCCTGTAATAAGCCTTTCGAACCTTAATGACCCCACGCCGAAGTCTCGAAAGAACCTCGACAGGAAGTTTATTTAGTATCTTTAACTCTTCGCGCGCTCATAAAGCCTATCCTAGCAGCGTGGATCTTCCCAATGTATCGAAAATGACGTACAATTACACGATTCTATATTGTGAATCATAGTATATCAATAAAATATGATTTTCTTGGCAGGCCAAGACTATGTCACAATTTATGTTAAAATTTGACTTCTTGCATACTTGATCGAAGCTTCTTGCCTAAAAGATACAGCTAATGACGTACCTAGTCAAGATCCAATCACGTGACTAAACTGTCATGAGAAGAACAAATCTTATTTTATTGTACCATGCTCTGCAGTACATAGTATCTGACAGCTGATAGAAGAAAAATGCACGCTAGTCCATTAGTCAATAACATCCCACTTTCAGATTCTTGCAACAGAGCAAGCTTCTGATTACGGTAAGCTTTATCTTTTCTACAAACTAAATCTTATAACGAACTTTATCGTCCTTAGATCGGTTATCGTAGAAAAAGTAGCTACCTATTGGTACTCGTATACCTAGTTAAAAACTACGTCCACCTCAAACACCAACGAGCCATACAGGAATGGAATTACCCCAGTCCGGCAATTTCAACAAAGAGACCGATACCGCATTTGATTAGGCTTGGTGCGCAGACTAAAAGTCGGACAGCGAGCGATGTAGAGAACAAGAGAAGAAATTAGATGGAAAACCAAAGTGGTCGACATAGCTCTCAGAGTCAACAGACTAAAGTGCCAGTGAACTGGCCACATCTGTCAGCGATGGCAGATGGATGAGGAAACTCTTAGAGTGGAGATCGCGTATGGGGCGACAAAGCGTAGCGCCTTTCCAGATGGATCGGCAAACTCAATAAAGCGGCTGGTAGCGGATGGACGCGAAAAGCGGAGGATCGCATATGGCAGAAAGCATTGTGGAACGCTTATATCCAGCAATTGGTCTATACATGCTGATAATGATGATGATTATATCTTTTCTACTCAGTCAACGGCAAAAACAGATTTACAGGTGTATTCAGTTTTAGAACTTATTTTATTGACTTAAGGATCAAATCCATCATCAAATTTTTCTATTGACTTGATATGAGTAGTTAGTTTTTACCGGTGCATTGATTGAGGATTCACTTGAATAACATTGTTAAGGCATTTCATGGAAAATCGATATGAGCGGAACATTGAACAAGTAATATGAGCATGACACCATCTAATCATGGTGAATGCTACCTCGATCGCATGTCATGCACCAGCACGCCATGCCGGTGACAATTACTGGTTAGATAAATAGGCAGACACGCTGGTTATACAACGAAGTGCACTTGGAACAATTGACTGCCCTGCCTATCTCGATAAGTGACACGAACATTGCCCATTGACTGTCCTGTTGACAACACGGTATATGTGTCCTTCTATGAATATAATATCGATACTTCTAATGGATAAACGATAAATTATGTTTTAACTAGCTTGCGCCCCCGACTTCATTTAAAATATTCAAAAATTCTTTCTTGACCGATGTCCACGTCATAATATCTATCTATATGCAAAATTTACTCATAGCTAAGTCGAACGGATACCATTTCCCGTAATGTTAAAAATAGAAACATTTCTAAACTCTGTCAGTATTTCTGTCAGTCTGTGTTGTGCCATTGCATCTTTTGCCAATCAGAAGAATACATCACGTTTAAATTGAATTACCTTGGTTTTAACAATCTCAAATTTCAATCGCTATACTGAAGCCAACCTATCATAATAATATATGAACAAATAAGTATAGTGATACACTACTTGTTACAATTGTTAACCTTAATACCTGTGTTCCACAATAAATACATTTTGATTTTGATTTTTGATATATTTTCTGTGTGTTTGAGATTTTATCTACACCAAATGAAAAGGGTTACAAACGAGCTTGTAAAACCTATGGATTACCTAATAAGTCACCTTCATCGATCCGTTGCCAGCCTTTATAGAGAAACATCCGGTCTTTTCTTCAAAATGCCTAGAATTATACATTCGAGTTTGGTAGAAGACCAACGTTTTTCTTGAATTATACATTCGAGAAACTGTCTGTAAAAGTTGATATTTTCGACTTGATAATGTCAAAAATATCAACTTATAAATCAATGAATGCCGGCTGCACGCACGAAAAAGCATGACTCATTGTCACGTTCCGCCTTAACCGAGCGTGCAAGCGAGAGTATGGCTTTCAACGCACCTATCTCTCTTGCACTCCATCGGCCGATGTTTTCTTATGACGTTATCACGTAAAATTATCGTTCGTATATAGACTGTACAGACAACCAATTTTTTTTATACTACTAAAGTGGTAAGCAAGCATACGGCCTGCCTGATGGAAAGCAGCTACCGCAGCCTATGGACGCCTGGACACATTACATGCGCGTTGCCAACTCTTTAAAAACCTCTTCACGCCCTATACAAAACGGTAAACAATATTCTAACTTGGTGGCAAATGTGGCATTTGCTATAAATATCTCAGCAAGTAGTTTACGATACAATTTAACAGCAATTTAATTAATGCAAACAAATAATTAGCTGTATTTACATAAACTATGGCTCGTTAACTGCCCGGATGGGTAGCCGATGAAAGACACCGGTCTCGGTTCGATTCTGATGACGATACGATAACCAACCCTCTACAAATGGCCGCGATACGGTGGGGTGCTAAATCGTCCCGACAACTTATTAACATATCAGTTTTACAATGCTTTGCATAATTATCTACTCCGGCTGTAAGCAAAAATCATAAACGTTATATAAATTTCACGTCAATTTTGTTATCAGTACTTTGGTCAAATTGTGTGGAGTTTTGATTTTTTGTTGGTTATTTTTCCTCAATATACGTATTACAAACGAAATATAGTGTTTTGTTAGTCTCTCGCTGGTATACAGAGTGTAAACTAAAAACAATACAATACAATTCTGTTTATTCGACCAAAAATAGTAAAGTGTTAACAATATTTATTTAAAATATAAAGTACAAAAGGCGGCCTTAATGCTTAACGCTCTCTTCCAGGCAACCTGTGGGTAATGGAGACCTGAAATAAAAGTAAATGCCACAGCATATACTATACAGCTATTCAACTATATAAATATAGACATACATAAACTACGTAAATGTACTTATTACGGAAAAGAAGTCAGTGACAAACAAAGGAACATAAATTACGAAGTTAAACAGAGACAAGTGACATATGCATATTATTATAGCAAACTTAAACTTGATTTTTAAAACTGGAAATATATTGCGCGTTACGGAAAGTGCTCACTTGATTATTTGTAAACTATAAAGATATTGAATAAAAGTCGATTTTTTTTAAAAAATAAGGGTTTCCCTTGATTACCCTGGCATCCCATCATCAAATCCTGACTTGGTGAATATGGGACCACCTTGCAATCATACCCTTTCAAATAAAAAAAGAATTATGAAAATCGGTTCACAATTCATAAAGATATAAGATATCGAATAACATACTGTTATAATTCGTAAAGATATCGATAGAAAATCGGTTCATAAATAAATAAGATACATATTACATCTTACAAATATTGCATCACATACAAAAAAAATATACAGTCGAATTGAGAACTTCCTCCTTTTTTGAAGTCCGTTAAAAACTGATCAATAATCCCGAAAATGCTTCAGGAGCTCTATCAAATTGAACTCTCATTTAAAATTATTTCTAAAAAAACATTTCATGAATATCTACGCTGCATATATAGTACGAATATCTAATAAGAAACAGCAATACTTACTGAAGTTTCGATATGAAAAGAACCATTTTTAACCGACTTAAATAAAGGTAGAGGTTCCCAAATCAACAGACTTTTTTTTATGTGATGCAATATCTTATTTATTTATGAACCGATTTTTAAAATTCTTTTAGTATACGAAATAAGGTACGCCAACGGTGGTGTCTCATAAATTTAATTAAGCTTTCATTTTCATGAAAAAGATCATGGCATCTCCATATATTCGAATCGTGGACTACTTATTTTAAACATTTATGCAACATATACAATGATTTTATTCGATTACGTAGAGCCTATCTTTATAAACCCTTATTCATTACTCATTTGTTACACATCCTTGCTTGGGTCACGAAAATTCAAATAAGTACCTAACAATTTAGAAAATTGGCTGAGATAGACGGATATATAGATAAACAAACAATATTTGAAAGGGTTTCGTTTTTGCATTCGGACGTACGCAGAATATATGAAACGTCTCGTTTTATCAATTTCGGTAAATTGATCTGACGGCAACTCATATTCATCCACTTCTGGAACGACGATATCCTTTCAATCGAAGGGGTAGGGCGTACTCCACCACACTAATCAGTTTCAGCTTCGCGGAAGCCCACTGGCTTCTTATTTTTTGACGCTTTTCATGCCGTCAATGATTTGATTTAACGATTGTCATCGAATGATAACAGCCGCGACGACCTTTGTCTTTATATGGATGGGTTTATTTAACCCATAAATATATAGATATAGCTCGGCATTGCTTAACTTGCGATATTGCGCGTGCTAATCTAATCGATAGCGCTATTGCACTCCTCACGTCATCGAGCTCGGATCGAAGTGACCACAAGAAGTATGCCACAATATAAAAACACAAGAAATTCCGTACACTATTGAAAAACATAACTCTCTCAAGTATAACTAGAGCATCAACCAGCTCATATCATTAAAATAAAATAAAAAAAGTGATCTAACAACGAAATTGGTTATTAATTTTATTAAAATTTATGTGTTCAACCCTTTGCTGCCTAAATTTGAATACATTATACTCCTTAAAACATTTTTGACAAGCTGCTAATCATATTCAAACACACACCTTGCGATTGCTAACAGTTAGAATTTAAAAGTTTAGGACCCAAGGCACATGTTAGACGGATCCGGTTTGACCAAAAAGAATCTGACTTGAAAAGTATGGACAGGTGTTTGATTTGTTGATTCGTTTATAATCTGTAACTGACATAATTATAAAAATTAGGTAACTACTCTATTTTATATTTGTGTTTATTGATCTAGGTCAGTGGTTCCCAACCTTTTTTTGTTCGCGGACCACTATGAGGTTCTTGTTGGGTGTAGGGTCCCCAAGTGTCAAATCCAATATTCTATAACTCGAGTTGTTAGTATTTTGTATAATAGTGCTGAAACTCTTTCCTTACAATTGTGTATCATGGACCATTTTTTACCTCTCACGGACCACTGCGCGGACCACCGGTTGGGAACCCCTGTTCTAGTTAGATTATCCTATGCCCCTGCTAAAAACGTATTATTGGAAGGTATTATTTACTTAATTTTATGTATTTAGTAGAGCATGATTGTGGTGGATTTAGCTATATAAATATAGCTAGATAGAAGTAGGAGGTGGCTGCGATGGCAACTCCTAGTTCCACCAGTACTCCTTTCTTCCTAGTAACCTCACTTACTAGCATGAACACCATAGTCCTTGACACCTTTAGGGAGTTGATGGTCCAACACTTCCAACTCACAGACAACCGTAGCCAAATAACAATTTCCTACCTACGGAAATTCCGTACAAGATAGGCGTATATATACTGGTTCTATAGAACGAGAAAGCCAATTCTCGTAACTATTTTACGATCTCAGAATGAAAGTTGAACGAATCGAGATTGATTATGAATTGACTAAAAATGATATACTTGATTTTATTCATTAATTAATATTCTAGCTAGCAGAATACCATTCTTAGTTTGTCTAATTTTCGGTCTTATTTCGATTTTTTTTTTATGTGAGAGGGGTCAAACGAGCATGTGGGTCACCTGGTGGAAAGCAATCACCACCGCCCATGGAGACCAGCGACACCAAGGGGTCGCCGATCCGTTGCCAGCCTTTTAAGGAAAATGAAAACTCTGTTCTTGAAGGCACCCATGTCGTAGTTGTTCGGAAATACCGCTGAGGGAAGTTGATTCCACAGTTTCACTGTTCGTGGTATAAAATGTCTTAGGAAACGTACTGTAGTAGATCGCCAATTATCAAGATGATATGGATGGAATTTTAATGTATGGCGAGTTGTACGATAGTGGATTTAATCACATTTTAATTAAACTTTGAAATTGCATATATAATAAGAGAATACCTACCAAATATGACATTTGTGAGTCTGAGACTGATCGAAATTGAATTTTAACTAATTTTATTTACGAGAATCGCCCCTCAAAGAAACCCAACTAAATTTTACCAAATTAAATTAAGTTACTACCTAATTTTAAGAAATTATTGCAATCGATGAAGTTATGGACACCTGACTGAATTGAAAGTAATATAAAAAGTTTTTTTTTAGGGTTCCGTACCTCAAAAGAAAAAACGGAACCCTTATAAGATCACTTTGTTGTCCGTCTGTCTGTCTGTCTGTCAAGAATTTCTATGTCGAGAATGCGTGGAGGTATCAAGCTGAAATTTGAACTGTATACTCAGGTCTACGGTCCCATGAAGTTGTAAAAAAATCAAACTGCTAAGTTTACGTAAAAAAAAGTTACGGCCGTTTATTCAGCAAAAAACGCATATTTCGACATTCTCAAGGGAATCAAAACCTATAGAGTACTTCCCGTTGACCTAGAACTATGAAATTTGGCAAGTAACATCGTTATAGACTACAAGTACAGGAATAAATCTCAAAACTATACATTTGTAAATAGATCTTAAAAAATAGGGGGTCTATATTTTTATAGGGTGTCGAAATTTAAAATTGAAACTACTAGTTCAAATGGGGTATCATATGAAAGGGCTTGATGTACACATTGCAAAATATATTTTATTTATTTTTTTCGACGCATTATTTCTTATTTATAATGAAAAATATCAAATTTAATAATGATAATACATACGGAACCCTCGGTGGGCGTGTCCGACTCGCACTTGTCCGGTTTTTTTTTTACAATTTATGTTATTTTCCCTTCTATATTTTGTATTACTTTGCCTGTATATAATTCTTTATTATTAATCGAATGAGTTTCCTGATGGAATTCCTGTCAATCTTCGACAAAGCTGTTTTCATGTCGACGCTTTAGCTGGATATCTTCCTCGTACCCCCTTTTTTCAGCTCGTCCCAAATACGTTCAATCGGATTCATGTCAGGAATGAGTCTGAGACATGTAGTCAGATGTGACAAAAAATGTTGCATTATCGTCTAAAAATAACATATCGTCGACCTAATTATCAGAATGCGTAACACCACAAAATATCGAATTAACCATCTAGTGGAGTATTTTAAACCCTATCTATTGGATAACGTCATATCTCCTATCTACAAAAATATCCAAATTTGGTACGAGTTAATAATAAAACCACCTATCTCCTGACCACCGTTTTATAAAAGCAAAATAATTCGCTTATACTTGCTCCTGTAAAGTCCTTCTAGAACGAGTTACGCATTCTGATAATTAAGCGATGATATAAATTTGTCTCCTATGGCCGCTTCGAGCTGACATCCACTGTCCGACAATAAGGCAAGCCTCGCAGCAGAAGGGCGTTATGTTTACACCGGTGTAGGTAATTAAAACACCATTAGCTCATCGTGACTATCCCGTGACGATCGCCATCCATATCTACAAATATTCAGCATACGTAATTTGAAAACATTCCTACCGGTTTACAAAGAACTCTAGATACTTTCTTATTACATTTCGTCACATGTCAACAATGAGGGGTTTCTGGGGTCAAATTAATTTTGACGGACGTGAGAATTAAAATTGTATATAACGTTCGTCGGCAAAGAAAAGCATTTTTGATGCGCCAGATAAGCCAAACGGAGCAACTGCCAGTAGCCATTGTTTTAATACGAAATGAAAATACGTTTGTGTGAGAGAAATTAAATTGTGACGGTTTCTTAATTCAATTTTAATCGGTTGTAATTTGGAAGTGAATATATTTGAAAGAGCTACAATATGTAAGGAGTGATGTTAATTATGGATAATGGTGCATGTAATAATGAGATAGATTTAGACTAAAACTTTATACTTAATTGTTATATGAAGACATACAATTTCATTAGGTACTCATTAATATATTGTAAAATAAACAAATTACAAAATAGAGAGCGTATGTGATACTGTGAGCGTAAATGATAATGTCATCCTACTTATAAGACTACCATATAATATGCATATATTTATTAAATATATATCTTTACAGATTTTATACCAATGAATATTTGATGAAACAGAAATAATTGGAGTTTTCTTATACTGATTGTTTTTTATAGTTTATATTTTCATAATAATGATGAGTATAGGTGCATATAGCCGAAATACGAGTGAAAGCGGATTTAAAACTAAAATACCAGTGTTGATCTACCTAAATAAAATAAATCAATATATTCGTTCCTTTAGCGTATTTCAAAATGTACCTACTACAGCGTTATTCTGCACCTTTATTGCGCATGCATTTTTCATTTATCTGCATCCAATCATTTCAAAAGGAATATATAAGCATTTCTGTTTTCTACAACCGTCGTTGTCTATGTTCTAAATAAAGCATTGTGCGCACGGACCAATGGGGGCGGCAATAAACAGCTAATTGCGCCGGCAGGGGAATGCTCGCTCAATGCTCGCCAATGAGTGAGCATTAGGGGCCGACTACATAGCGAGTACATGCCTCCGTGCCGATTAAACGTCCGCTGATAATAGCGCCTTATATAAAAGACGGTGAGTAATAATAATGGCTACATTACGACAGTACTAGCTTCTGCTCGTGGCTTTGGCCGCGTAATTTAAATAATACACTAGTCCCAAACTAAGAAAATCTGCAAAGCTTGTACTATGGGTAATGATTACTGATAAATGAGTACATACATAAATACATTTTTTAAACACATATGTACATAAAATGCATCCTCCATATTCTTTATACAGTCGACCTGAGAAGCTTCTGTTTTTTTTAAAGTCGTAGAAAAAAGGTGAACCACATCTTGGCAAAGCGATAAGCATGAGTTGCTTTTGAGGTTATTTCTCAAATATCAAAACTCAAACTGATAACTCTACTTTGTCGGCAAACTCAAAGAAAACACGGTTTTTAAGTTATGGTTATTGTTTACCGTGGCCTATGTGCGCCTCAACACAACTTATTGTGCCGACATAACAACGAAACGGGCCATAGATCTCCTACTTTTTACTTATAGAATATGGACTCTGTAATACCTGTAGTATATGGCTTTAAAGATGACGGGAAGCCACTTACATACTATACAATTTTACTTAACTACATTTTTACTGCTTACATTTCCAGGTTTCAGGCATTAGGATTTTTTAGGAAACCCTCGAAAATTTTGTTTGGATCCCTTATCGACCTTATCTTAACATGGCGGTCTGTCTGACCGCATGTTAAGGAACCCGCATGACACGTGGGTTTTATCGGAATCTGCTGCAATGGGGAATTGACAGCCATACCGACTAAAACCCCACGATTACCTTTACTAGAACGACACGTTGGCGGTATAGATCTGCTAGCTCAGAAGTATGAGAGATAGGCGCAAATGTAAACACCACCACGCTTTCCTCCTCTGCCAGAACATTGGCCAAAGGCAACGGTCAGCAAAATCCTCGCAAAAAGAAATTACTTACCGTTGTTGCCCAGGGTGTACCAGCTTAGGGATGTATGCTTTAAGGGTGTATCTTTAAAGCTAAAGCCAACCTCACTTGCATGCGGTGCACCCTTGCGAAAGGGGCAAAAGAGAGTTAGAGTACACCGTATTTATAAGCTGCCCGGCTGAGAAAATATATCCACCTCACAGAATACCGCAGCCAAATAACAATTCCCTTGAGGGTTGTTCTGTTCCTGCAAGTGAATGAGATCCGTTGACAGCCTTTTAAGGAAAAGAAAGACTCTGTTCTTGAGGGCTCCCATGTCGTAATTGTTCGGTAATACCGCTGAGGGAAGTTGATTCCACAGTTTCACCGTTCGTGGTATAAAATATCTTACGAACGTACTGTAGTAGTTTATCTAATTAAAGCTTTAGGTACTTTTGGTAGTTTTGGACTAGATAGCGCTGTGGGATATACACAGAAACCCACAAATGAAACGACAAGTCGCCTGGACTTACGTACAACATTATTTCCGACAGAAATCGAAACCTGTTCAAGTCTATTTCATTCCTAGCTCTTGGACATTATTGAAGAGAGGCGACACGGAAGCCCGCTACTGTGTGAGTCCATTGTGTCGGCGGACTCTCCTCAATCGGTCAACATTACCACACTAGTTCGCTCCGCTCCGCCGCTAAAAATGCCGCTGCCTTTGACACCTGTTCATACAACACACCTACGCCCATAGTTTGTTACAAATGTCGCTTACAATTGTAATTGGTAATTTTGACTGTAAATTTAACGGTATTTGAAGATATAGCTATTTTATATTTATATACATAGGTACCTACTTTCTTTCTTAAAAATTGATTGTCTGTACAGTCGGTTTACGGACGATAATTTTACGTATCTAAAAAAACATAGGCCGATCGTGATGTCTCTATCGCTTGTTCCGCGCTCTCGCTTGCACGCTCGGTTCAGGCGGTACGTGTCAACGAGTCGTGCTTTTTCGTGCGTGCTGCCGGCGTTTATCGATTTATAACACGTTATCACGTCAAAAAACGATAATTGCTATTGACAAATTAACATCTTTCACTGTAACACGCATCGAAATATTTCTTTTTGTAAGTGGATGATAAACCTGCTAAGTACCTATATTCGCCATCAACCCATAATCATCGCACTGTTGGAATACGTGTCTCCCCCTCAATCGATGGGGTTTAGGGCATACTCCACCACGCTGCTCAATTGCGGGTTGGCGGAGGCCAGTGTTCAAGCCGCCCTAAGCCCACTGATTTAGCTTAACGACTGTCATCTAATGACAACAGTCGGGACCGACGGCTTAACGTGAGCTCGAGATAAATAAACCCACCCATAGATAGGCTGCGGTAGCTGTTGCTTAACTTGCGTGTTCGATTAGAATGACACGTGCAACGTCGCCTTCGAGCTCCTCACCTATATACTTACTTAACGGCAAACAGTAAATCTTAAACAAACTGTGGATGTCTGCAACACCGGCTTCATCACTGACGTACAAAAATCTCTTAACAAGTTTTTGGATGATCATTCATATTGTAATATTCTGCGAAAATTTCGACAAGAAAGTTGTTTCACAACTTGAGTTCACAGTATATAGTTAATCCCTCTTGAATTACGTAGTGCCAATCCCTGCTAATGGTAAAAGATGATAGAATCAAACCGTGGTTTTCTCTGAGTATATTCAGTAGAATATTTAGAATTGGTAGAAAACTTAGAAATTAACAACAAAATTAATTTTTGATAAATTCCCATTAAGCGCACATAAATGTCCAATATGTGCTCAGTTTTTTGGTAGAAATAAAGAGGCAAATTTATGGCGGAGAATAAACGCATAGGGAATTTATTAAATAATCTCGTAAAGAACAGACCTCATCACAAAAATATTTCTAGAATAAACTTTAAATAACTTGCACCACACGTACACTTAACACTAATCATATAAAAAGATCGTCACATAAATCATAACATCAAGTTAATCCTGAACCACACAATTGGATCCTCGTCAAGCGTACTCAATGCGAGATGGCTAAAAAATAATTTACGAGCAAAAAAAAGGATAAACAATACAGAGCAATGTGTCAAAACTCGCTTACATAATACGTTGAACGCCCAAAAGATCCATCGAGGTGTCCGTATTAAGCCCCAGGAACCCACAAGTATAATAACAAAAGATGTCCCCGCTGAATAAGTATATAAAATACTATGAACTTCTGAAGCAGTTAATAGAAACTGGACACAATAGAACGCAGCGGTGGTATAGTTGTTGAATGGGGTCCACGGATCCACTAACTTATTCATATTTTTAACACGTCCGCGGTCAAAGGGTTATTATCACTTTTTTACAGTATTTCAATCTTGTCGACATTATAATGAATACCCGTATCTACTATCAACGAAAATTGTTTTTATTTTAAATAATTATTTTTATTGTGTCAGAAAAATCTTACAATAATAATGATAAAGACCATGACGTCACTATCTATTAGCAATTGTATCTATCAGTAAAAGTAAAATAGGTAATTGAACTGCTAAATGTGACGGCCAAGACAGGGCTTAGGGCAACCAAGACTGCAAATCCGAATTCATGGTTCATTACCATTTTGGTGATCGCCGTTGATAATCTTGTCTACACGGGAGATACAGTGGTAGGTTTGTCCCGATATCTGTTCAATCATAGGAATCATCTCACGTCAAAAAATATGTAAGTAAGTGTTGTAAATTGTTATTTCCTACATATGAATAAGATCATGCATGCAGTAGAAAAGATAGCAAACATAAGCATAATCATAAGCGAAGATATTCTACACGAAGGTACTCAACAAAAGCGCAATAGTATTTACATTTAGTCATCGGCTATTTATCAACATACTCTTGTGTACAATGCCTCAATAGATATTCGAGACAATCAGTGATAAACTGATAAAGAAATGGTGCTAATGTAAATAAATGGGCATCGATATATTATTGTCCGACATGGCCAGTTATTGAGGAGGAGACTTTTTTATTTAACCTCATACTACACTTAAGTAAGTCTAATACTGTATGCAAGCATAATATATATACCAAAGGGTAAGTTTAAAAGTTGGAAGCCGTACAGAAAAACTTAATTAAATAAAAAAATATAATGAAACTGGGCTGCACATGTTTCTTGGATTTATTGTTTCATTCAATATTGTTTCACATCCACTGACTATGACTACTTAAAAAATGCTTTACAGTAAAATATTAATTTATTTACCCTTAATTTAATTTTATCAATATAATATTTCGGCATTAGTGATTTTTAAAGAGGCTGGTTTTAGCAGGTGACGGTGAGCCGTTTATGCCACAAAACTGACTTACATCCACCGTGTAAATGTTCAGCTGCGGTTTTCTATAAGGTAGACGAAAATGCTTCCCTCCTTTAAACGACTTATGTATAAAATATCGTTGTGCGCTACTTGCTCTTCGTCATTGTATGTTTTCTAATAGGCGATTTCCACGATCAGGTGAAATCGGCCTTCTCTTTGAAAAAAATGAACTACTGACACTACCAACTATTTTTCAAAATTGTAAGATACATACGTTTTTTAATATCTAATATATATCTGACAAATTAATTTTTTTTTTGTTAATAATAAAATCACATTTATGTCATTACATTTATTATTATTGTCACACAGTAAGTAATATATTACATATAAATAACCGCATCTAAGAAGCCTATTCCACAGTAGCGAGCTCTTAATCTGGTGCGCGCGCGCACAACAAGTGGGACTAACAAGCGGCCGACACAAACGTCTCACTGACACTAAGCCTAAATTATAACCGCCAACTAATCAATCGCCAGAGCAATGCATTTAACACTCGCATGCAATCTATAATAATTCTTCTCCAAATTATGTAGTCAGGTTGTTCGAGATTATTTATTGACCATCATGATCATGGTATGAATTACAAATGGTCAGTGGTGTGTGTGGTTAGTTTTACAATAGTTTTACAGCTAGTCCGAGCATAAGATTGATTTCATAGTATTAGATATTAAAATTTAACATTATATCGATACCTGTGCTGTGTTTAATAAATTGCACATCAATTTCGTCGCAGCGCAATAATATTGATCGCAGAAAATTCATGTGAATTCAGTTTTAGTAGTTTCGGATCCTTTAAATTCTTGTAGCTACTGGAGTTGAAGTGAAAAATAAACCTTGTTCCCTGGCCTTTGCTAATTTGAGGCCCGCTCATGATCTACGTATATTATAAACAGTATATTATAGATTCAAATAAACTTCCAAAACTTTTTTTTTTGAAGTCAATTTTTTTTTTTCAAACACAAATTCAATGCTCGCTGCATTTAAATATGCAGTTTAGTACATATAGTAATATTTTTAGATTAGATTCCGTATTTTTTGATTTTTATTTTAGTTTGTGGATTTAGGACTTAAAATATTGGATTTAGGTGTGTAAGTCCGACTCCCATTTATCCGGTATTTATTTTATTTCAGAAATCACAATGGAGGTTTTTAGGGTTCCGTACCTCAAAAGGAAAAAACGGAACCCTTATAAGATCACTTTGTTGTCCGTCTGTCCGTCTGTCTGTCTGTCTGTCTGTCTGTCAAGACCCTCTATCTTGAGAATGCGTGGAGGTATCAAGCTGAAATTTGAACTGTATACTCAGGTCTGCGGTCCCATGAAGTTGTAAAAAAATCAAACTGCTAAGTGTACCTACGTAAAAAAAAGTTACGGCCGTTTATTCAGCAAAAAACGCATATTTCCAATTCTCAAGGGAATCAAAACCTATAGGGTACTTCCCGTTGACCTAGAACTATGAAATTTGGCAAGTAACATCGTTATAGTCTACAAGTACAGGAATAAATCTCAAAACTATACATTTGTAAATAGATCTTAAAAAATAGGGGGTCTATATTTTTTATAGTGACGAAATTTCAAATTGAAGCTACTAGTTCAAATGGGTAATAGTACCATATGAAAGGGCTTGATGTACACATTACAAAAAATATTTTATTTATTTTTTTCGACGCATTATTTCTTATTCATAATGAAAAATATCAAATTTAATAATGATCCAACGTACCGAACCCTCGGTTGGCGAATCCGACTTGCACTTGTCCGGTTTTTTTATTTTTCTATAGGTATATCTACCAGACTCGATCCCCGATTAGCCTAAAATTGCCTAATAATTTGAGAGCACTCTGTATAGGCAAAATCGTTGTTAGAAAACATTTCTAATAGTGATCAAGTATCAATCATAAAAAATAGCAAGATTAGCAATGGTGATGAGCGAAATTTCAAGCATGATTGAACTTTCGAACGACACGAGTAAGAAATTAAGTTTGACAGCAAGCGGAGGTGTAATTCAGCTAAGTATACTCGTGCTCACGAGTCGGCGTATCGACAGGATAATGGGCGCCGACCCTCGCTCTGCACTCGATTTATTCGAGACCTGCCATCTATCGCCGTTTGCTTTGGAACATTATTAATCGCATCATTATCCGATAAGGTGCCTCTTGCTGCAGATAGTGTCGACCTGTCGTCGCCAGATTTTGTTGATTTAAGGCAGGAATTCTTGGATACATACTCAGTTTCTTGCAATTTATGCAATCACCTGCACTTGGTATAGCGTAGTGGCGGCCCGATACTCGTTTGGCACCCGGCGTTGTATAAATAAATAATAATAAATACACTACTAAGTGTAGGAAGTCGAGTTGCGCGTGTCAGTCAACCGAACGCGCAAGTTAAGTATCGTTAACCGTAGCCCGTGCATGGATGGATTTGTTTATCTCGAGCTCCTTCTTGCTTCGAAGGACACGTTAAGTCGTTGGTCCCGGTTGTTGTCATGCGATGGTAGTCGTTAAGCCAAATCCGTGGACTAAAAACATTGGCCTCCGCCAACCCGCAGTTAAGCAGCGTGGTGTAGTATGCTCTAAAGTTCTTCGAGTGAGGACTGAGAGACCCATATCCTAGCAAAAGGATAAATAAGGGTTGATGATGACACTCTGCTAACTAGCAATCGAGGCTCTGGAAAAATAAGACAGATGTTTAGTAAGAGAGATGTTGAGGGCAAACCCTTAATTAACAGACTTTCATCTACTCGCTGTCGTCAATCATAGCGAGACCTGCAACGTTTCCGAAATATCGGGAAAACCTAAAATTAAGTAGCAGTAAGTTTCATATTTACAATAGTGACTTATACAACCATGAAAGTTTAAAATTATAGAAAAAAAGAGAGAGCAGAGTACATTAATATTCAATATGGGCAATAAGTGCCTGTCGCAGCTAAATAACAGTACACAATTTCTGGAGGGTTATTGTGTAGGTATATGGCTGCCAAGAGAGTACAGGTACACTGCGAGAGAGTGCCAACTAGTAAAACGGTGGTAATAGATGGTAATAGGCAGTAGTTTACCATTAAGTAGTGATATTAAAGTCGTACATAAGTAACGCTTATCACTGCTAGTTGTATATCTGTGTTCTAAAATACTTATTAGCTGCATAAGGACAATATACAGCTAACTGCTAAACTGTGATATTAACTTAATAAATAATAAATAAATAAATATTTCTGGACAATTTACACAGCGCCATCTAGTCCCAAATTAAGCGCTTAGCTTGTGTTATGGGTACTAGACAACTGATAAATGTATTTAAATATATTTTTTGTAAATACATAGTTATAATACATAGAAAACACCCTGGCCAAGACAAACAGACATGTTCATGCACACAAATGTTTGCCAATATGTGAGGGGGGCAAGCGAGCATGTGGGTCACCTGATGGAAAGCAAGTAAGTACTGGGACGCACCAGCCCAGAGATGTGAACAGTATTCCATATAAGGCCTAACTTGGGCTTTATACAGTTGAAGACGATGCTGTGGTGTAAAATACCGTCTGGCTTTACAGATGATGCCAATTTTCCCAGAGGCCAATTTGGCCTTGCACTCCAAGTGACCACGGAACTGAACATCACTCGATATGTCAACACCCAAGACAACAATGCTGGAGCTAAAAGTAAGGGGAGTACCTTCCAATCTGAGAGATACGACAAATGGGGACTTTTTTTGCGGTAAACGCACAAACTTGTGTCTTTGAGGGATTCAGCTGGACTAAGTTCAGTCTACACCAATCAGAGACGTGTCCAAGGGACGTCTCAATCTCAGACACAAGTTTTGTTCGGTACTCATCGACGCAATCCCGACAAACATTGCATAGACCACTGTATCTTGCGTCCACGGTACTGTCATCTGCATAGCAATGGATGCTGCATACATGCAGCAAGTCATTGATGTGCAGAAGAAACAATGTGGGGGACAACACGCAGCCTTGTGGCACACCAGCGTTCAGGGGCAATGGATCCGAACGTGCACCGTCAATCAGAACTTTAATGATCCGCCCAGTGAGAAAGCTGGCAATCTATGCGCAGAGTCTCTCGGGTAACCCAAAAGAAGGAAGCTTGGATAGTAGTGCTTTATGCCACACCCGATCAAAGGCTTTTGCTATGTCCAGACTAGCAGCCATAGCCTCGCCCTTGCTTTCCACTGTCTCCGCCCAACGGTGAGTCAAATATACCAGAAGATCACCAGCCGAACGACCTTGGCGAAAGCCATATTGGCGATCATTAATCAGCTGGTGATCCTTTTTACATAATTTTAAGGAGAACATTTCATTCATACATGATTTCTGTGTAGCTTTAACCATTAAGGCTGCGCACTTGACGGAAGCTTAAGAAATGGAGTAACTTGTATCATTTTCCCAACATTTCCCTTCACTGCTCTGCTCCTATTGATCGTATCGTGATGGAAAGTATACTATAACCTGCCCAGGAGTATGAAGAATAATTGTACCAAGTTTCGTTAAAATCCGTCGAGTAGTTTTTGTTTCTATAACGAACATACAGACAGACAGACAGACAGACAGACAAAAATTTTACTGATTGTATTTTCGGTATCAGTATCGATCACTAATCACCCCCTGATAGTTATTTTGGAAATATATTTCATGTACAGAATTGACCTCTCTACAGATTTATTATAAGTATAGAAGATATAAAGCTAAAAAGCGTGGAGTGCCCGAAAAATAATAAAAATTAGGCACAAAGCACCCCGTTCATTTATGTTTTCTGCCTATATTGAAAATTATTGTTCGTTTTTTAGTTCGATTGATCATTAAAGTTTGGTTCTTAGTTTTTTTTATATATCTACCTATATTTATTATTAAAATATATACAACGAATTTAAGGCAGTCATTAAAAAAAACAATAATAATATTATGTCACGCATATAGAGTTATATTTTAGGTAATTTTGTTAGTTGTAAGTTGTCAGTGTAAACAGTTGCTGCGTTTATAGTTGGGGTGGCAACGTTTGTTGTTTGTGTGTTGCACACATTCATCAGCTACGGTAACCGCTTCACATCGGGTGGCCCATATGGCTATTTGCCACCTGACGACCCATACCGTCAACGACGACGATACGTTACAAAGTAACTGTAGACAAAAAAAGCACATTTTTATCCAACTGTGCCGTTTAGTCCTCGCCCGCTTAAATGTATAGCGTACTTATGGAAATTATTAGGTTCGATGATAATAATGAAAATTGGAAAAAAGGCCAATTCTAGTAATTATTTTACTACCGTAAAATGAAAGTTGATGGAATCGAGATTAAATTGTGAAGTAACTAAGAAGTATAGAAAGTATATAAAAAATAAAAATATACTTGATTTCATACATTAATTGATGAATTATTAAATAACCGAATTCGGTTATTTAATAATTCATCGGAAACCGATTTCTGAATTATTAAATAATCGACATAGCTCTCCGAGACAGCAGGCTGGAGTGGCAGTGGGCCGGCCACATCTGCCGAGTCAGTGATTGCAGATAGGGAGGGAAGTCCTAGAGTGGAAACTTCCATGCGAAGTTTCCACTCTAGGACGAAGCATCGGGCGACATCCTCTCGATAGACCGATGATCGGGATCGGCCAGAAGCGACTGGATGCGGAAAGCGAAGGGCCGCATAAGGTGCATTATGAAAGGCCTTACAGGATACCATTCATAGCTTGTTTAATTTTCGATACAATCACACATTTTTTTTAATAAATAATTTAGCGCTATCTAGTCCCAAATTAAAGCTTGTACTATGGATACTAGACAACTGATAAATGTACTTCAATATGTACTTACATTTTGACGTAACGTCTTAAGTCCGCTATACATGTTGGCCGAGTGTAGGCCAGCGCGAGCGTCGGCAAATGGGTACAAGGCAAGTGCTAATGTCCACACATTAGACAAGTGCGACGAGCGTCAATGCAAGTGACCAATGTAGACGAGTGTTAGTACAAGAGTGTTTGTAGAGGTGCCCACACGCACCACACAAGGCAAAGCAAATGAGCTGTCTACATGTTGGCGCTTGCCATTACTCGGCAAGGCTCGGCCAACGTGTATAGGCGACTTTATAATTCGATGGAGCCGGCTGCACGCACGAAAAAACATGACTAATGCGGCGTTACCTCGCTCTGAGGCGTTCCATTAAAATTTTCTTTTGAAAAATGCAAACATTCCATCAGTATTTTCTTATGACGTTCTCACGTTCAACTATCTTCAGTAAACCGACTTTACAGACAACCGATTTTTTTGTTAAATACATACTTATACTACCTGCATGGAATACCCAGACCAAGATTGAATGCCAACAATTAAATATGACAACAATTAAACTTCGACATTTCATATTATGATAAGACAACAACAGTTGTGACATTTGTGAGATCGAAACTGGATCGAAACTGAATTTTTACAACATTTTGATTACGAGAATTGCCCCTCAGGTAGACCGTACGCTTGTCACTCTAGTGGTATAAAAAACGAAATCCTAAATAAAAACGTTCTTAAGTAAAATTTATTTCTCATCTAATAGATGAGAAATAAAGTTGAAATGTGTAAACCGCCATAGAGACGATTGAGTCGAGACTCACTCATCGGGTTCAAAAGCCAACAGCGGCTATCTGTAACGACCATAATGTCGGGATTACACAACCAAATGATACAATTTCTCAGTGTAGAATAGCTCTTAAAATAACTATCTATATCGATACTGTGTCTTACTGTATTTTGTGATCTTACTTTCCAAACATTTTCTGTTTCAGTTGTAGATAACAACGGGCTTAGTATGGGATTTTATGGTATAGTGATATTTTATGGTATATTGGTACATACATTGACGTCATATTATATTCATATTATATCATGTATATCGTGTATAAAACAATGTCGCTTAAAATTATAATAACCACTTGAATTAACGCGATCATACATATAAGATATTTTTACATAACTTTATTTATGTTGTTGTATTCTACGAAACAACAAAGTCGCTTTCCGCATAAAGGCTGTGTATAAATATGTGTGTGTTTGTGTATGTGTGTGCTGGTAACCCAGTAGTTCTGAACCTGAAGGTGGTTACCGCAGGGGTAAAATAGGGATTCTGTAGGAGTAATAAAGCTGATAAAAGGTAACATTTTAGTTCAGACCAATAAGATCTAAGAAGGAAGGCAATATCATTTCCATAATTAGTCAAGGGTAACAACAATCATAAGGTTTGGAAACACTGGCTAACTCGTCCTATACTCGCTACAATTTTCACTGTCTGATATTTTTTGCGGAAATACCTATAGTATAACGCGATTAAGTTTTTATGATAGATGAGAGGAGCTCGGTGGCGTTGAACGGTCTAGTTGAACATAAAAGTTAAGCAAAGTCAACCGTAGCCTGTTTATGGATGGGTTTATTTAGATCTCCTACGTGCTTCGGAGGACACGGCCTTTGGGCGGCTTGAAAATAGTGGGCTCCATTAACTCATAGTTGCACAACTTGGTAGAGTACGCTCTAAACCGATTGAGAGAAGACCCGTATCTCAGGAGTGAGTGAGGATTGATGCCGAATGAAATAACCATCAGCATAAGCGAAGTTTGATAGCTCCCAAAATAGTAATAATTTTAATCTGGTTGAGAATTAATTAAACTGCGAGACATGTGACAAAGAGAACGATCAATTAGAATGTGAAAGGATTTAATGAGAGAGGTAGACCAAGAAATAGGTTGTTGGATTATGTGAGAGATGATATGGCTAAAAAAGCGGTGACTGAAATATATATTACGGTTGATATTTTATTGAATGAAAAAAAAACAAACTGCGCCGAATCCAAATAATGGGAAAAGGAGAAGCCAGTAATGATGATAATGATGATAATTATGTCTGTTATTTAAGCCAAAGTATGTCAAAACAATAAATCGACATTCATTCCCTTTTAACCGACTTAAAAACAAACAGGAGATTCTCAATTCGATTATATTTTCTTTGCCTTAAAACTTTTTCGAGGTGAAACTATTTTGATGGTTCTTTATATGGAAGCTAATGCAATTGAATTCATTTAAATTTGATTAAAACTTGACCAGTAATTTTGTGACGAATGTTTTTTTTAATCGGTAATATTTTTTTTAAGACATGTAGCCAAGAATTCAGATTCTAGCCGCACCTAGGTATGTTTAAACATGTAATTACGTAGCAGCGCATTGAGGTGCACGGATTTGCAGTGATAAACAACAGTGAATGAATGATATGCCGCGCGTCAGCCGCGGGACTCACGCGGGAGGCACCCACCGACAAAGAGGCCCTAATAAGTGCCTGTAGGACAAAATAACAAACACGTTTAGACCCATAAACTCCTTTAGTCTTATGAATTTGTGCAATTTGTAAACCATAGAAGAGAAATAGAAGTGACATTATTTATTACGAGAAATAATATCTTGTTTACCCATATTATGACGAAGTACACAAAAAATCGAATTACTTATAAATAAATAAAAATATAATAAAAATAAAATTAATTTATTAATAATTTACTAGAGGGGTATGATTGAAATTATATATTAGAATCAGTTTTTAATATGAATTTCGTCATTTTAACTAAATCATTTCAACTAAACAACACACAAGCATTAACGTTTAAGTACTCCAAATATTAACGGTTACTAATGTTACTATAGCAATGGACGATTATAGATATAGAGTATAAATTAATTTGTAATCACATCTAAAATGTATTTAAAATTAAGAAAAAGATTAGAAACTGTTTTGAAATGCATCAACTCGATACAACCGAGGAAAGATAGGTTACCATAGTAATGAACTAAATGTAATAATCAAAGTGAACATACGATATTAAAAACAAAACAGTATTTTAAGCCTAACAATTAGAATGTTATATATTAGAATGTTATATGTTTTGTGAGTTTATATCATATCATCATATTATAGACACATGATAGCTACATGACTATGTGCGGGTATAATTTAAAAACTGAAATTCTAGAATGATTACCTAATAAAAATAAAGAGCTAAAGATATTTTATTAAATATTCATTTGAATTACAGATTATTTTGTTAGAATTGCAGATTTCGTCAAATTTCACGGTGGTTCACCCATAGGCCAAAACCCCCTAAAAGTCAATGTCAGATATTGACCATCCATATACCTCGGCATAGTCACTAATAGAGTATCTACCCGAGGGTATAAATATTCACACACTTTTGTTTATCGGAGAACTTTCCGAGGAAGCAGCAGAATTGAACAATAAAGATTTAAAACAATTCAGACGAGATTTCACCCGGAAAATGTCAAGCGAAATTATAAATACTGACCTAATTAATAGACTTTTACGGAGTTCAGGCCTTTGTATATCTGGTCTTTGAAAACTTCCCGGAAAGAAAAAGAGCCTTATACCTAAGGAAGTCCAAGAATTATTAAAATTTTAAGTCGCATGTTAATTTTAATCTTTTTTTAGTACGTAACTGTAAATATTTTTATTTGTTTTGATAATTGTAACACAATTTTATATTTAATTATAAGATGTAAATAGTATTTATCTAATCTCATACTGAAATTTACACATAACTAAATTCAGTATCATAATGACAGTCTTTACGCACGAGCTATCAAAATAAATTTAAAAAGTTATTTTTCGATACAGCTCTTCTATGGACAACTGTATCGTAAAATAACTTTTTTACCATTTCGATACAGCTTCAGCCCTGGATACAGGTATTTTAAACAGGTTGCAATGCAAATACATTGCAACTTTGCAAAATTTTTCTACATAATCTGTGAACGCGGCGCCGCGCGGCGCGTCGCGCATGCGCACTACGCATGCTCGATCTGCAAATGGATTTATAAGTAAGAATTATAGCTGTTAAATTAACTTCATGGTTGTATTTAAAATATTATTATCATATATTTCATGAGATTAGATAAAGTAGTGTATGAAACTGCACATAATTAGGTATTAAAATACTCGTGTGGTCTATTATAACATTCGCCTTCGGCTCATGTTATAATCTCTCACTCGTATTTTAATAACCCTTATTATGCAACAGTTTCATAAACTACTATTTTTTTATTAGGTATATGTGTTTTAAAATGTAATAATTAACATTTTATTGTATGTATTTAACATACATATCAATCAAATTATTATTACGAAACTGTTTACAATTTAAATTATTTTATTAAGTTTTTCTTTAGCTTGTATACCGTTCAATACAATATACATTTTAATAAATTTGTTTTAATTTAATCAAATCCGTCTCTTATTAATATTTTACATCATTTACAATAAGAAAATATCACTACAAACAGTTTTAGGAGGTTTTGATCGCATTCCTTTGGACGCTGAACCACCGTGCGCTGTAGAATAAGGAAGTGTCTCAATGTTTTTAGATCTATGTCTACAACGGCATAGCTTCCACACCACACCCTAATCGCCTGCTCACGGCTAAGTTTCAGTCGTGCGCTGATTTCAGACTAATCTGATTCTTATATTTTGAAAATTAGTCCTTATGCAATGTGACTAAGGAACAAATTTATACAAGGTCTGTCAGTAATTAATCATGTATAAATTGTTAAAAAATTAAAGCTTAGTTAATGGTGATAAAGTTCAAAATGTAATGGCGTAGTTTTATACCCCATGGGTACGTATTATATGGGTATCAATCATAACACTCGGCAAACGTTACTGGGTGCGCTTACAAATCGCACTCTTTAGCTTCATTCTCTTGACCGTAATGACTTTTGTATTGCCCTTTGTTTTGTAAGAGTACCTAACTCTCATTAATAATCGCTTTACTGGAATCATCACAAAAGTGACAAAAAAATCTTGCGTGTAAAAAAGGTGTAGGTAGGTAACCAGTTCTTTTTATTTATTTGTGTTAAATTCTCACATTTATATTTGCCAATTGAATCCTTTCAGGCACTTATAGAGTTTTCCAAAATCATAATTATTTATCATTGTCAACATTTTTAACACGTTTTTAACACGCATTTATCGAGCAAACTGACAGACAAGCAAACATCTATATGTTTGCTTGTCTGTCAGTTTGCTCAATAAATGAAAAATATTGCACAAAGCACCCCACGCTTTATTCACAACTAGCTGTCCCGGCGAACTTCGTACCGCCTAACAATCAATGAATGTCGTGGTACATATTAGCTGAACTAAATTTATGATTTTATGGAATTAAAACAATGAATAGTAGAAAATAATAGAGAAGCTCGATGGCGTCATTGCGCGTGTCAGTCTAATTGAACACGCAAGTTAAGCAACGTCGACCGTAGCCTGTACACGGATGGGTTTATATTACCTCGAGCTCCTCCGTGATTCGAAAGACACGTTAAGCCGTCGGTCCCGGTTGTTATCATTAGCTCATCTTGAGCTCCTCCATGCTTCGGAAGGCACGTTAAGCCGTCGGTCCTGGTTGTTATCATTAGCTCATCTTGAGCTCCTCCGTGCTTCGGAAGGCACGTTAAGCCGTCGGTCCCGGTTGTTATCATTAGCTCATCTTGAGCTCCTCCGTGCTTCGGAAGGCACGTTAAGCTGTCGGTCCCGGTTGTTATCATTTAATTACAGTCGTTAAGTTAAGTCAGTGGCCTTTAGGCGGTTCGAAAACACTGGCCTCCGCCAACCCGCAGTTGAGCAGCGTGTTGGAGTACGCTCTAAACCCCTTCGGTTGAGGGAAGACCCGTATCCATAAAAACTGAAGATTTCATAAAAATAAAGATTTCCTTATTGTTAATTTTTAAAAAAAAAAACGTTTTATTTTATTTTTTTTAGTTTTGAAATAGGTTTTATCATTTTGGTGATTTGTAATTGTCATTTCTTTTGATGTTTACTCTGATTTGATTCTTGCGCTCGAACCCCATGGGAAAAGCGTTTTCACCCCTATCGATTTGACATTTTTAAATTTTCATAACAAATCACAGACAACTTTCGCGACATAAAAGTGACACCAATCGATTTGACGTTTTGATATTTGACAACCAATAAATATCGTAATCCCTTTTTCAACTGACACTTTCATTTGTATGGGAAAATGTTTTTTCTTTTATTTTATTTTTTCGAGAATTTTCCAATGTTTTTAAGAGTTATTCTGCTATTCGGGACGGAAACAAATGCAACAAATCAAAAACCATGGCAATCGGTCCAGCCGTTCTCGAGTTATAAGTGTTGTAACAAACACGACTTTCTTTTATATATATAGATAACACTAATCTATATTAAAAAATATTTTTAGTTCTTTAGTTAGATTGATCATTAAAGCGTGTCTTTTAGTGTTTCAAAATATATTTATTCAAGAGAATAAATCATATCAGAGCCAAGAAGACGCTGAAGTAAGTATGTCTGTATTTCATTTATTTTACTACTAGAGTACTATTACTTATACTGTGCTGCTACCTTCCGTTCGCGACTTCACCCACTTGAAAACATTACTGAAATAAAAGTAGTATATTTGTTAGTTTAGGTTATAACCTACCTCAAAGTGTGTCATACATATATACACATACAATTCACATTTATAATATTAGTAAAATAGTATAGTAGAACAGAGAGTATAGACAACTTTCATGCTGTCTAGAGACTTGGTTTAGCAATAAGTACTCATCGCTACTTTTTGACATGTACCTACTATAACTTATTCTGTGACGTCACGTGCAACTTTTGCTTAGATCATTTATGAGTCGTGTAAAAGAAGGAATAATATAACCAAATACCTCTTCCTATTTCAAAATAATATTTGTTTATGACTTATTTGTGAAGCACATTAAAACATCTAATACAAAATACTGAAATAGTATTGCTCTACATTAAAACTATTTTATTACAAACCTTTTTTACGACAGACCTAAATACATATTCTTTACATTACGTACACTTGGTATAATAATTTTAGCCGAGAAAGTACAACATACTAAGTCACAATTAACCCGGAAAGAAGTGCTTCTACATCGTAGAGAAGTTTTTTTAAAAGTTATATTTTGTCATTTTAAATGTTGTGTTTTAATTATTGACATTGTATGTAATTGTAATTAGTACCGTTGATACATGTTGGACATTCAAATGAATAAGTTCCAATATTTATTATTATTGTTTTTATTTTTCGAATTTTACTTGAGTGGGTTTTAAGTGCCTCACCACGATCTTTAGAACCAAAACCAACCTCGCTTTCACGTGGTGCACCCTGCCGACTAGCGAAAGAGGCTCTCGCAAAAGAGAGGTATTTGTAAGGTTATTTGTAAGCTGCCCGACAGGAGAAATATCTCCACCTCACAGAATACTGCAGCCAATTAATAATGCCTTTGAGGGTTGTTGCGTTCCTGCGAGTGAAAAAAATTGTCTTTTTTTTCGAATTTTAATACTAGGTTTTAAAATTCAAATTGAAAAAAATAAATAAAAATATTACTATGTATCACTTAACCATCAAAAATTCTGATTCCCATTTCCCCTAATTGAAAAATCGGCAGCAACAATTAACAATAAGTACACAGTATAATAATTTACAGTAAACATAGGTACTAATAGTCTTATTATTTTCCCATACTTCCAATAATCATACATCCCAAAAGAAATATTGAGAATAGGCTGATGTTTATTCATCCCTAATATGATGCTATTACGCCAATTTCACAGTAAGTAAGTGAATTTAAGTGAATTATGCGTGCGAGTGCAAGCAACCTGATTTAATGTGGCTTGCCTCTAGTTATCATGTATCAAAGATTGTGTCCGACATCCTCTGCAGCAGTTTAGCTTTTAATAAGGAGTCGTTAGAGTACTACACAGAGTAGTTTTATAGTACAGAGATAATTTAATATTTTTGATGTGATAATGTCTTATACAAAATCGATGAACGCCGGCTGCTCGCACGAAAAAGCATGACTCATTGTCATGTTCCGTCTGAGCAGAGCGTGCAAGCGAGAGTGCGGAACAACCGATAGTGAGGCACGATCGGCCTAAGCGTTCGGCTTATGACGCATCTATCTCTCTTCCACTCCACAGCCGATGTTTTTTGTGAAGCGGTTACCGTTGTGTTTAGACGCTTGAAACATAAATCGCTTGCACGCCGCCACCCTCGCTGTCATTGCAGCAACTTTTTCCTTTCTGTTATCCTCACTCACTCACACACACATGCTCTAGGCTTCTAAAAAAATTATTTGGCTGCGGTCTTCCATGAGGTAGAAGAACCCTGCGGGGCTCTTGCGTTTATATGCAGAAAGTGCGACATCTGTGCATCACACAGGACACGTTTACTGCACTAATGCACAAATCTCGCAATCGATTCGTACAGGCTAGGTGACAGGGACGGGAGCCCACCACACATTCCCACCACTGTATCTAGGATTAACAGCGGCGACCGCCAAAAAAGGCAATGAACAATGAAGTCCATTGTAGTCCCAGGGGTAAAACTACGGCTGCCTTGGAACTCACAACGAATTTAATCAGAAGAAATTAGTAGGAGTAGGAAGCTTTTGGAATTTGACTTCCCCTCTTAGCAAGCCTAGGTGACAGGTGTAATTACCTAGATATAAAAGTAATATGACAGAAAGGAGTTCGGTTATGTTATGTATAACACACGATATCAAATAAACCACAACCTGTCCCTGAGATGTAATTACTTCGATACAAAGGTATTTTGATAGAGATAAAAAAACACTCTTGCGTAGATGAAATTTAGGGTATTTTTAAATCAGCAGAATCTTCAAATTTCTTAGAACAATCCAGTCGCCAAAATATGAAGAGCTACTTACTTTACTCAAAGTTAAAACAGGCGCTACTAAACCATTTCAGATTGTTAATAACTACTGCTTACTTATTAGCAACCAAATAAGGCAATTGATTATGAACAAATAATGAAAAGAAATTGCCGTCAAAGCAGACAATAAATGCCACAGCTTCTGTTAAAGCGGTCTGCTCTATGGCACAAAACCTCCAGCGACGTCGCTCCTCCACATAATGATTGATAGCTCCCAAAACCCTTGCCGCCGGCGAACTTTGGATTTATCGCCGCGACTCCCTGCACAGACATTTACATCCGTTTCGCGCGATCACGTGGGAGGCAAGCGTTTATGCAAAAGGCGTTCTCTTGGAGACACTTCTCATGCCGCGACTTGACGGTAAATGGCAATTTTCCAGCCATTATTTGTATAATATTTAATCAAGTAACGATCGTTACATTAATTGACATGCAATCAAATACGAAACTCTGATCGTATGACATGACTTCTCTGAAATTTTAATAATTATGATGTATTTACTGTTGTGTTATATAATGGTACACTGATGACATAGTCCCTACCATCCTGGACGTTGCAAAACATGTTGTTTGTGCATTAATGCATATGAAATCAGAGGGACAATTCTCGTAACTAAAATTGTACTAATAATGGTCTGCTCGTATCACAATATGAAATTTCAAAGTGTTATTTAAGTGTGATTACATCAAAATATGATTGGAAATTAAACAAACTAAGATTGTTATCCCGGTCTCAGTAAGAATTGATATAAGTTCATGAAAGAAATCAACTATACAATTTTCACTTAATTCATAAACTTTCATTCTGCGATTGTAACATAATTACGAGAATTGGCCTTCTGGCGTTGGAGAAAAATGCTCCTCCATATACCACAGAAAGCACGGAGGCAGGACTAATACCTACTTTACCACTAAAAGAGCTAAAAATCTTAATAAGACTTTGTATCATTATGTCATAATGTAGTTCTTATTCATAGTCAATTTATTTCTGTCACATATTAAATACTTTGGCTATATTGCCAGGAAAAGCGCAAACAACCTTGAAAATCTCCTCGTAACTGACATTGTCAAGGAAAAGCGTCTAGGCGGATGGAGTCCAATCTGTTGGTCTAATGGTTCCATCTACACTCAACACCACCGCTTACGGGGCCTTCCACAATGCAGCAGACAGAACAGAAACAAATGGCGTAATATTGTCCGCATAAGGATAATAATAGGTCACGGTCTCCATAAGAATTCCAATTTTACAACAGAACACCAAACAAAATGGCATTCATTATTAAATTTCACCTTAAATCAACATCAGAGACCTTTACAAAATTCATACATATTTGTACAACTTAAAACGGATATCAGTTCAATAAATCACACTGTTAAATCTTCAACCATCCATTAAGCGATAATCTAAACCTCTGCAAGTGCAGTTATTACCAATAAGATTTATTGCGCCGCGCGCCATTATCCCCGAAAACTGTGATATTTGAAACCTTTTGTTTGTAACAGCCGCCAGGCAAACAATGAACAGGTGAAGCGATGTCCAGCGGAACCCACAAATGTACCTTTCTTCACGGTTTTTGTTGTGTTTTTTGTCGGTACTCATAAAATGGTGTCCAGATAGAGGTCGAACTAACACCAGCAGTAATTAGCGGCGATTAATAATCGGTTATCTTGATCACGACTCGGCTAGCGCAATAATTGCCGAACGTGTTCATTTTGAAACTATTTTAGTTTCCTACTTCTGTTACGATGACGTATTTAGAACCGTACAAGTATTAATCTGACAATCGCTGTGAGAAATTGCCACGAATAATAGGTTAATTACTTTTGAAATTGTAAATAATAACAAAAACTTACATAGTAAAATCACAAATTTTATACTTAATATTAAATCGATAGATTTGTCATAGCCGTTGTCGACGGCAGTTCCGCCAACAGTAACCAAATTGTAATCTATATATATAAAATAAAGTCGTGTTTGTTACAACACTTATAACTCGAAAACGGCTGGACCGATTGCCATGGTTTTTGATTTGTTGGATTTGTTTCCGTCCCGAATAGCAGAATAACTCTTAAAAACATTGGAAAATTCTCGAAAAAATAAAATAAAAGAAAAAACATTTTCCCATACAAAATATATAAAATAAAGTCGTGTTTGTTACAACACTTATAACTCGAAAACGGCTGGACCGATTGCCATGGTTTTTGATTTGTTGGATTTGTTTCCGTCCCGAATAGCAGAATAACTCTTAAAAACATTGGAAAATTCTCGAAAAAATAAAATAAAAGAAAAAACATTTTCCCATACAAAATGTTCCTGGTTGTCGTCAGCCTGGCGCAACTCAAGGTAAAAAAACGACTCTATGAATCGGAAGCGAATTTGGTACAAATTCTGATTGTTTTCGCTCCCATTTCATACATTTAGAATTTACGCTATTTGTATGGCACATCCGTCTCTTAAAACGTAGTGGTTACATTCTGTTTGGTTGTCGTAGCTGTCAAATGTATGCGTGCGTTCAGAAATGTAATATATATTAAGCTCATTATAGAACAAATGTCATAGATTAAAAACAAATGTTAACTCTATTGGTCTCATTTTTACGTCTTGAAAGTTGGCTGTGATTTGTTTTGAAAACAGTTTTGTGGTTTTAAATATTTATTGGTTCTAAAATATTTATGCGTGCGTTCAGAAATTTAAATCAAGCTCCATAAATCTATATAATATATAAAATAATGTCGTGTCTTGATCGGGAAAGTATTAAAAACATTGAAAAATTGACGAAAGAATTAAATAAAAGAAAAAACGTTTTCCCATACAAATAGTGCCAGTTAAAAAGGATTGGAATATTTATGGAGTTATGTAAATGTCAAATCGATTGGTCTCACTTTTACGTCGCGAATGTTGTCTGTGATTTGTTTTGTGGATTGAAATATTTATTGTTGTCCATTGGTACTTTTTTGTGACTTTGTAAAGTACTGAACTTATTATTTCCCCACTGCTGGGATACGGGTCTTCCCTCAACCGAAGATGTTTAGAGCATACTCCAACACGCTGCTCAACTACGGGTTGGGCCACTAACTTGGCTTAAGGACTGCCATCTAATGATAAACACCAGGACCGACGGCTTAACGTGCCTTCCGAAGTACGGACGAGCTCGAGATAACATAAACTCATCCATGAACAGGCTACGGTTGACGTTGCTTAACTTGCGTGTACAATTAGACTGACATGTGCTTCACGCCATCGTGCTTCTCTATTATTCATTGTATTAATTTCAAGAAATCATAAATTTTGTTCATATATATATGTACATCACGACATTCATTGACTGTTAGGCGGTACGAAGTTCGCCGGGACAGCTAGTTAATAATAACTGACACGCACAATGGCGCCATCGAGCTCCTCACTTACACAGTGTAAGTGAGGAGCTCGATGGCGCCATTGTGCGTGTCAGTCTAATAGGACACGTAAGTTAAGTAACGTCGGCCGTAGCCATCGATGAGTTTATTTATCTCGAACACCTCCGTGCTTCGGGCACCGGCTGTTGTCGTAAGATGACAGTCGTTAAGCAAAGTCAGTTTTTCAGTCAGACTTTGGGCGGCTTGAAAACATTGACCTCCACCAAGCCGCAGTTGAGCAGCGTGGTGGAGTATCCAAGCTTTATTCAGCGTTCCCAGGATTGACGCCTAGCTGGGTCGGTTTTTCGCCTACGTATAATGTTCTATATTGCAAATTTTACAGAAACCGCTAATGACTTCTATGAATTTTAGTTATACTATAGCCACGACGATTTCGCAAACTGTTATAAAATCGTTTGCAAGAACCGTTCGCCAATTCGTAGTGCCATATAATTTACGGCACATAATATACAATTGCTCGTTTAATATGATGGATATATTTGATATTGGAACAGTAACCACACAGCAATTAAAAAATTTTGATATGTATCTGCTCCAATGAAAATATATTTTTGTCAATTATTTAAAATTAAATATAATATACACCAGAGGTCTTTAAACTTTTTTTTATACTAAGTCGGGTGGCAGACAAGCATACGAGCAGCCTGATGTGAAGCGGTTACCGTAGCCATATTAACACTCGCAACATGAAATATCGCTCTCGCGCCACCTCCGCTGTTAACGCAACTCCTTCCTTTCTGGTGACCTCACTCACTGGCATGAACACAACAACCCTCAAGGCAATTATCCTTTGGCTGCGGTAATGCCTCTAGGCTTGCAAGCGTTCATAGGTTGCGATGACTGCTTACCATCAGGCAGGTCATATTATGCTTTTTCCCTTCTAATAGTATTTAAAAAATATAAATGTTACAGAGTATTTCATGACGAGCTCGGTGGTGGAAAGGTTAGCAATGGCCACTTTGACTCCGAGGTCGTGGGTTCGATTCCCACACAAGACAAACATTTGTGTGCATGGACATGTCTGTTTGTCTTGGTCTGGGTATTTTCTATGTATTATAAGTATGTATTTACAAAAAAAAATGTATTTAAGTACATTTATCAGTTGTCTAGTACCCATAACACAAGCTTTTCGCTTACTTTGGGACTAGATGGCGCTGTGTAAATTGTCCCGAAATATTTATTTATTTATTTCTTATTGTACTACTGTCATGCATAATGCTAAATAATTCCTATACAATTCATTGATATTAATTATATTATTATAATTATATATTGACGAGCTCGGTGGTCGAATGGTTAGCAATGGCCACTTTCACTCCGAGGTCGCGGGTTCGATCCCCGCACAAGACAAATATTTGTGTGCATGAACCTTTCTGTTTGTCTTGGTCTAGGTAATTTCTATGTATTATATGTATGTATTTACAAAAAAAATGTATTTATGTATTATATCAGTTATCTAGGACCCATTGTACAAGCTTTGCTTAGTTTGGGACTAGATGGCCGTGTGTAATTTGTCCAGAAATATTTATTTATTTTTATTATCATGATTTTTGGTATTTTATTCAGTATTATAAAATTTCATATTAAAGTTCAAGCTTCGGCTTCGGCCGAAGGTTACGGCCAGGACCGAACAATCGGCTTCTATTTCCGATTCTGCCAAAATCTGACCTGCTGCGGTCGGATACTAACAATTACGCTGTATCCTATCTCTCTTAAAATTTAAAAAGTTATCACCCCTTTGCCAATATATTTTACAATCTCCTAGAGCGCCATTATTATATGAATTTCTATTCACTCTTTCTTTTCTTCTTTAGGAATGTCATGATTTTTTTCAGTCGGAATCAACCCCTGGAAATTGAAATGAACCGCTATAAAAAAACAACCTTCCTTCATAAAACATATTATGTAAGTATCATATAAAATTAAAATATTTCTTACTATGTTAATCTCCAATGATATGAGTACATTAATAAAAATCCATATTGTCTGCCCACCAGAAGTACTCTCTAAATTAAAGTCTGTCATTACATGACATGATATCTGATTTGGAGAATCCTATCGATCAATTCTCCAGTGAGGTATATGGCGTATACCAGTTTGAAATTACGTGTCAATTTATAAACGATAACAGTGCCTCTTTGTTCCTCCGACGGTATACCGGAGTGAGATCGGAACCGTCGATATGATCTCTAGGTATGTTCGAAATCAATTTGTTGGAATAAAAGCATGGTTCATGTCATAAGTGGTCTTTATCTACGATCGAGTGGTGTCGGCGTCGTTTCGCGCATGCGCCGCCGGAGAGCGACGGCTGACCATGCTTCCCCGAACTGCGCCGACGATTCATCCAGTGTCAGTTGTTCTCAGTGGTACAGCTCGAGGGATGTGTTTACCTCGTGCTTATCGATGCATGGAACATTTGTAAAAAGGTGGAACTTAGCATTAATTTTGATTAAACATTTTTATCAAACGCGCTATATCTCTCTCGTCAAGTTCCAATAAAAATTTTGGCGGCTCTTCTAATTCGTACAGGAGAACGGTCTGACGAATACATTCATTAAAGTATACCTCTAAAAGTTAGTAGGAGAAGTACCAAATTATGTAGGTAATGCGGTCCACCATCGCTCGCTCGATTTCTTATTTAAATGGTACTCAATCCATAATGAAAGCGGGTCAATTTAAGTCTCACCTAAGCGGGTATGTTTTTTTTTTTTAATTTAAATATTTAGACGACAATGAAAATTATGACAAATATATATTTTAATTTATATATATTTTAATTTTATGATTTCACTATTAAAAGAAAATTCAAAAATTTAGCAAAAACATCGATATGCAAATGTCGATTATGTTACCCAGCCTTGATAGCTGCCCCGTGTCGGCATAGTACAAATATATAAGTAAGGTAACTTCATACAAACGCACCGAGCGTGGTTTGTATGTGAGCGCGCCCGTACGTATGGCCGTCGCACGCACATACTGACAACATTTAGGGAGGTTAAATGGACCGCCAGTCAAGGCTGCGCCGTACGCAAAACCGCCCGCTCTCACACAAGATTCGCGCCTGCTGCGCTGACGTTCGTTAACAATTTTAACATAGAGGTACCTACGTCGTACTACTAGGTATCTACGTCGTATATAACTGCACGTAAAAGATGGCTACAAAGTCGACTAGCCATAAAACATATTGCAGTGTTCATGGATGTCTCAACAGCAATTTGTCAAATCCAAAATTATCTTTCTTCACACTACCTACCGAACAAGAACGGTGAGTACCTATGTGATCTATTACTACCTATATCATACGTAGCTACCTACATACATAATTTTATGTTAGCTATTTACCAGTACCTATCGAAATTGCTTAGTTGGGAAATAGTTCTGGTCCAGATTTGATGTAAAGTTATCTCATTCCTACCTATTTATGTAGATCACTTGAATCCTTGATTTCATTTGATTATGTATAACGTAGGCACAGGAATAAACGTAGGTTTAAATTTATAAATTAGGTAGTAACATCGTAACGACCGTTGAAAAAATAAAACGTACTTACCTATATACACCGGGAGCCAGACTTTTGTTAACAAAGATAAGATTTATAAATAAAATCGTAATTTGTGTTTCTATGTGTACAACGATTTGCTTGCTTTGTCCTGGCCCCACGGCTCATTAATGTATTGAGTGAGAACTTTCAAGCTTAGCAACCAGGAGGTGTTAGGTTTCAGTGCCGATAGTGAGCCGCTGTGTACATGTTTATGTTAACGTAATTTGAGCCAGTAGGAGCCATGAGCTCGCTACTGGAACTCTTCAGTGGCTAATAGTTAACCCCTCGAGTTTGGGCTCATTAGATTGCTCTTGATGAAGCCTTTTCATTACACTTGGTAACGAGGGTCTGATGATGGAGCAGGACGGAAAACAGTGGAACTCCTGCATTACTGATAGGAAAAATATTCTGTTTGAACTCATATGATCTTCCTGACGAGACCCATTCGTTACACTCGATGACGATGAATCTTTGGGAACTCAGTCACCCAATTAGATAAATAAAAAAACATCATTGACGAGCTTGGTGGCGTAGCGGTCAATGACGCGGCTTCGACACCAACGCTCGTGGGTTCGATTCCCACATAGGACAAACATTTGTGTGCATGAACATGTCTGTTTGTCTTAGTCTGGGTGTTTTCTATGTATCATAAGTATGTATTTACAAAAAAAACCGGACAAGTGCGAGTCGGACTCGCCCACCGAGGGTTCCGTAGGTACGTAGTATCATTATTAAATTTGATATTTTTCATTATAAATAAGAAATAATGCGTCGAAAAAAATAAATAAAATATATTTTGCGATGTGTACATCAAGCCCTTTCATATTTGTCCATTTGAACTAGTAGGTTCAATTTGAAATTTCGACACACTATAAAAAATATAGACCCCCTATTTTTTAAGATCTATTTACAAATATATAGTTTTGAGATTTATTCCTGTACTTGTTTGTAGTCTATAACGATGTTACTTGACAAATTTCATAGTTCTAGGTCAACGGGAAGTACCCTATAGGTTTTGATTCCCTTGAGTGTGTCGAAATATGCGTTTTTTGCTGAATAAACGGCCGTAACTTTTTGCTACGTAAACTTAGCAGTTTGATTTTTTTTTAACTTCATGGGACCGTAGACCTGAGTATACAGTTCAAATTTCAGCTTGATACCTCCACGCATTCTCGACATAGAAATTCTTGACAGACAGACAGACAGACAGACAGACAGACGGACAGACGGACAGACGGACAGACAGACGGACAGACAGACAGACAGACAGACAGACGGACAACAAAGTGATCTTATAAGGGTTCCGTTTTTTCCTTTTGAGGTTCGGAACCCTAAAAAAATGTATTTACGTATGTTTATCAGTGGTCTAGTACCCATAACACAAGCTTCGCTTACTTTGGGGCTAGATGGCGCTGTGTAATTTGTCTGACAATATTTATTTATTTATTATTATCATTCTGGTGATGTTGATGTTCTATATGTAGGTGTTTTTTGGCGTTCCGTACCCAAAGGGTAAAAAAGAACCCTATCACTAAGGCTCCGCTGTCCGTCCGTCCGTCCGTCCGTCGGTCCGTCTGTCACCAGGCTGTATCTCATAAACCGCGAAAGTTAGACAGTTAAAATTTTCACAGGTGATGTATTTCTTTTGGCGCTATAACAACAAATACTAAAAAAACTGAAGAAAATAAATATTTAAGGGGGCTCCCATACAACAAACGTATTTCTTTTTGCTCGTTTTTGCTCCCAATTTATAATGGCAATAGGTAGACGCTTGAAATACTTACATAATATTTAGTTATATATTCACGTTAAAAATAAAACAATTATTTAAGGGGGGCTCCCATACAACAAACATGATTGTTTGTCGTTTTTGGCACGGAACCCTTCGTGACCGAGTCCGACTCGCATTTGGCCGGTTTCTTGTTACAGATCCCTAATACTTACTCTACTTAATTTTGTATTTTCTACCTTACTCGTACTTATTTTTTTATATAGAGATTGACTAAGTATTTTTGACGGTTGAATAAACTATTAAACGACAGCCCTACGTGTTTAGGCTATTATCCTCCGCTCGGGGCTTGAGTTGTCTTACTTATATATTTGTACTATGGTGTCGGCCACAGTGGCGGCCCCTCGCGGTGCGCAATTGATGCATCACTTGCTCATCGTTTCCATATTGATACTAATATCCAATAATACTAATATAGTTCGTATTTCCAATAGCATAAAACCAAAAATAGATTGTTATTTGTTAGTGCATTTGCAAAGTTCTTGCCTATAATAATAAAATTCTGATTATTATTGTTGTTCGATAGCACTTAGGTACTCTATTTAATAACCTAATAAGCTTTAATATATATTTAGTGGGAATTTTATTTATTTTCCTACACAATTTATATCGTCAATTCATTTGACATAAAGGCTTTATTGCGTACAATCATTCAGTGTAACAAACTATCAAAATCGTGCGCAGGTGCAGGCGTTCAAGTTAATAAAAGAAACTGCAATAAAAATTATCTTTTTATTTTGTTAGTTTAAATTAATTAATATATTATTATGCTCCTTATTAGTTAAACCCGGCCACGCTTCACTATGAATATATGTATAATATAAAAGAAATTAGGTATATGTATCCCTTCCCCGTAGAAACTTGTATAAAAATTATAATTATAAAAAAATATAATATTATAATAATGGAGTTCCACTGTCGTACCACACGCACAAAATAAATTCCACCCATGCCACATTGAGGATTGGTTGTCTGCCACAGTTAGGTTTTTATGACATTTTCTGCTATGTACGGTGAAATTGAGTTGAAAAAGACTATCAAAGGTTCAGTGAGCTCTTGGTGTTACTAATGTCCATGGGCTGTGATGATTGCATACCATCAGGTGAGTAACTCTCTTCTACATAACGTCTACACCTTTGGCCCCTAGGGTGCTAAACGAGCTTATTAAATGTCATATTCTCTGAAATATTTATTTCTTTCACTAATGTTCGAGTTTTGTGGATATAAACATACTGAAACAGATTTTTTAAATATAAAGATTTATCTCCAGCAATACCATAACTGAAATTATATAATATATAATAATATAATTTCAGTTATATTAACCAGTCTTATAACCAGTAGTGTCGTATGCCTGACTGTTATTATATTATTTCTTCAAACAATTAATATATATCAATTTAATATAATTATTATAACGATGTGAACAAGCCTTTAATGATGCTTCATTATCGACTAAGAGGTGATGTGACAACTTTATAGGTGATATAAATTGGGGTGTGGTTGGTTCAATTTGTTCCTGGATCATTTGAATAGATCCTTAGATTCCTGTATACATGATATATTTATGAGTCCAATAGACACCCAAACCACTTCGATTTTATTGTTTACCATTTAACACTTACTAAATATTTTTTTCGGATGCCCGAGGTTATTGGCCCTTAATTAGTATATTACCTTAAGGTACACATTTTTCCATATCATTAAGCAGACAAGCCATGTGTGCGAAAATACTTTGAATGGTGAAGTGTAATTTAGTAAGAGCATTTTGGTAAAAGTTTTTAAGGAATCGCACGCCACGTGACACCGTTTAAGGAATATGTGGTTTTATTGTGGTTACAATACTTTATAAAAAGATGGCAAACACCCTCCGTCCTTTTTGTGTCAACTTGTTCGATCTATTACGGCTTTGTTTCGGAATCACCTGCTGCAGGTCTGCTGCGAATTGTCATGTCTTCGAGGGAAGAAAGTTTTAAAGGTGATTCTGAGAAATGAAAAAAATATACTTTTTTAATCCTGCAGAAAGGTTTTCTGAAACTACATTTTTAAAACGGTACATTTTTACCGTTTTAAAAAGGCATTGTTTTGAAATAGGTAGCGTTTAGATTCTAAGCAGTGATTTAGCGGTAATAAACGAAGAATCCCATAGTTCGTTTAGTTAACTGACTCCATTAAAGTCTTCGTGAATGTTCGCGGTTGTATTTGACACGCAATCCGCGCTTCACGGAAACCTCAGGTAGGCGCCGAAATTTTAACTCTACCGGTAATTTGTTGGATGATTAAACAGGAGAATATGTCCGGCAACACCCTATATATTTAAGTCACACCCGAAAAACCACAACATTTATATTGACACAATAATCAATTATTAATATAGTACCTGAGCAATGGAGTTTTGTGATGATAATGCGATGTATCCCACAATTGATAGTTACAATAGCTAGATCTATTTCATAGGTCATGTAAACTACTTTATTGTAAATGTAATCAAAGGGGATCGTTACCCTTTTGATTGAATTGCCTTAAATGTGAAAAGACATTATAGACGTATTGCCTAAAAAATAATTTAAGTAGAAAGCAGTTTGCCTCCAAATGTACAATCACAATGACTAGAAGTAGTATGTCAATAGCAGTATGACAATTTACGAAGCAAAATACCTAAATAGAGTAATACTTACAAATCAAAATGCCTTATGGTACAAAGCGTGAACAGTGAAATGTCTCAATGTAGAGTAGATGAATATTTAATAATAACATCCGAATATTTCGTACTGACATTGTATAGATATACATAGTATCACATTATCATCAGCCTGTACCTATCCCCTGCTGGACATAGGCCTTCCCTAATGCCTTCCACCATATGCGATCCTTGCTTTTCTGATCCCGGCCGTTCCCTTGAGGTCATCGATCCATCTAGAGGGGGGACGCCTTGGAGGCCATACATAGTATCCCATAATATAGTAAACCTTGTCTTATCTCTTAGGTCTTTGTCCTCTCGTTCGCTCGCCATCCACATTGCCAGTTAGAATAAGCTTCTCTAGGCTATCTGTACCCCGGCGCGCTGCTTTCTAGTCATCTTATATTTCAAGCAATACGCCTTCATTGGCATTTCGCGTATAAGGCAACTCGATCAAAAGTGAATCACTAGAGTCGTTTGCGATAGCGTCATTGCATATTATACTCATATAATATATACAAGAATTTTTCCTTCAATAGTTTTGAATTGTATCAATTTATTATATTAGACTAGTGGCTTCCGAATGACGGCACAATAACAAACAAAAGGTCTCCTTTTTTTCTGTACTATGTTTTAACTCGCTCTGAATTAAATAAATCGTTACGTGTGATTACACACACGTATTTGCCTCGAAGGAATTCGAGTACCCTAAGACAGAGCAGCCAGTTTTTTAGCTGTGGTCGACAGCGGTAGGTAACCAGCAAACCATCGGTAGCTGACTACGACCGATATTTCATGCGCAAGTTAGTTCAAACAAATCGTACGGTGTCTCTTTGTATCACGTCAATGTTTTTACGTCAACGATCACGATTTGGTCTAAAAAACGTGCGTGTACCAAATAGTTTTTGTGGGTAGTTTGTATTATTCGTTTTAACCATGTTATGTTATTGTATGTCTGCGCTACATACAACATTAATTTAGCTAATTTGTAAATATATCTCAGTAAATTATACCTTTTTTTAATATCGTTAGAGATTTATCCGTAACATATTATAAATATCCCGTGCGTGTCACGATGTTTATCTATACCACAATAGGTAAATTCCGACATGCTTTGACACTATAAACAATCTTAATAAAATTTTGTACATATTATCTAGTGCGGTGCAACAAAAGAGATAGGATAATTTTTATCTAACCACACCCCTATATTTTTTTATACAACTAAAGTGACAAACAAACATACGACCTACCTGATGGTAAGCAGTCATCGCAGCCTCGCCAGAGGTATCATTCACACGTTGCCAACTCTGTAAAAACCTCTTCACGCCTTTCTTAAAGAACCCCGTGCTGTAGTCTCTTGGGAAAACCTCGGCAGGCAAGGCTCAGAAGGCATTCCCCAACCTGAGGATACGTGGAGAAAAATCTCTCTGGAACCGCACGGTTCGCCACCATGTTGGTTCCAATATGTGAGGATTAATTTCCTGTTGAGCGGTGCGACTGTAGAAGCAGGCTGTAGATATCGTATCAGACAACTCTTCCGAACACAACCCATTGTACAATCGGTAAAACACACCAAGGGAGGCAAAGTCTCTCCTTAAACCCTTAAGAAATTGAATCCTTTTCAATTCCATGTGTAAGAATAGGGTCGTCGACGAATTTCATTGCTCGTCTCTGAATCATAAGCCTCAAAATGGTATCCCGGCCCATAGGAGAGAACAGTACTCCATAAGAGGTCGAACTTGCGACTTGTACAATACAAGTATTTGCGAGGACCTAAAGTATTGCTTTGCTCTGTTGAGCACACCGTGTTTCTTTGTCGCCAGCCTGACCTTCTCCTCCAAAAATGTCTATTATTTTGTATCTACTCCAATCAATGTAGAAGTAATATAATGAAGGGTCTATCGACATAGTTTTGTTAGGTTATGTTATGCTTGTGATCACCAAAAGCCGAGCGAGCAAAGCGTGCGAGGCTCGACTTGCTGTTGCTTTTGAAAAGGGTGGTGCTTTTGAAAATCTCAACTCTCTTTCTCCAAAAACAAGAGAAGTTCATCAACTAACTCAACTATTATATTATAATATAAATTAAAGACTAAGTTTGCCGCCGACCGTTGCGTTTATGTGCACATTAGCCGACTAAACTGAGGTTTATATTCACAGCTACCTTTAGCCGTAACATACTAGAATTTCTTATTTATATTATGTATGCTTTTACAATATAACCTATTGCATAATCAAAATTTAATAATTACGAAATAACCCGAGCGCCGCGCGGCTTCCGACGATTAAAACAGTTTCGGTCAGGTTTAGCTTCATTCTTTTTGTGAGGCCAACACGATATCACGTTTCCATAAAATCACCGAAGCGACTATTATTTTGTGGCCACGCTTTGTTTTAAGTAGGTGTTTATTGACATTAAATAATACACCTTATGCATAATACTTAAAGTTTCTTATCGAAGTGCTCTTAGGATTTTTATCACTTTTCTTCTCATCTGCCGAGAGATGCCCAGTAGCCTAGGTAACTCGATAAGGTGGATATCGCTCTGCCTCGGCTCGAGTATTCGGTACGATTAAGATGAATTTGCTTTTGTTTTAATATTTTCAATGTCAGACATGTATTTTAAGCTTTGAGATGATTAACCTGTTAGATATTTTCGTTCTCATTGGTATTTGGCAAAATATTAAGGATTTCCTGAAGGTAGGTATGTCAATAAGTTACTTTATTAGTCTAATTGTCTTGGTCTGGGTGTTTTCTATGTATTATAAGTATGTCGGTATTTACAAAAAAAAATATTTAAGCACATTTATCAGTTGTCTAGTATCCATAACACGAATTTTCGCCTAATTTGGGACTAGATGGCGCTGTGTAAATTGTCCAGAAATATTTATTTAGTCCACTAATATTAGTCATCGTCGGCAACCCTTATTCATCCTTGTTGGATTACGGGTTTCCCTTCTGTTGAAGAGGTTTTAGATCATACTCCACCACGCTGCTCTAGTATGGGTTGGCGGAGGCCAGTGTGTTCAAGCCGCCCAAAGGCCGCTGACTTGGCTTAACGACTGTTTTATATTTACAACAGCCTTGACCGATGGCTTAACGTGCTCTTCGTAGCACGGAGGAGCTCGAAATTAATAAACCATCCATAGGCATATTCGCTAAATATAATGATATATATAATTATAATTATAGTAGTAATAATACTATTTTCTTTATATAGATAGTATTCGTAGAACCATATCTGCTATGTTATTTACAATAACTTTAATCGAGTAGCTCGATGGCATCGTTGCGCTTGTCTGTCTAATCGATCACGCAAGTTAAGCAATGTCGGCTGTAACCTGTTAATGGGTGGGCTTGTTTTTCTAGAGTTCCTCCTACTAATAATAATAGTATTAAGTTCACCCAGATCTCATCTCCATAATTTATTTTCCATCACACTTTGCAATAATCTCAATGCCTGCCTAGACCTGTTCATGGATATGTCGTTCCATTGACATATCCTGGAGCGGGTCACGGCGGGCGTACAACATTACATCAAACTTCTCAAATAGGGCCTCTACGTGTTGGATCCATATCCCCACGCACGCCTATCAAATGACCGGGTTTAACCCGTGATTAAAAAGAGGTACTAATAATATTAGTATTATACTAATTTTTATTCTGTACCACAGCCAAGATACAGGCTGCTGGATTAGAGTGTAGGTACTATTTCACGATGTTGCTCTATTTTGGGTGGTCAGGATAACCAGAACTTGGATTGATTTTGGGGTTACACCACAGGTTACAGCCCAGTTTGGGATGTAGCCCCAAAACATATCGTTAAGTATCCTATAACCTATAGTTATCGTAAGAATAGGTTTTTGGATTACATCCTAAACTGGGCTATAACCCCAAAACCTATCCTTCTAACTTCTAACTTGGTGGCTCATCAAGATCTTTAAAGCCAAATCCAACATCGCCTGCACGTGGTGCACTCGCAGGCAGTGTGATGTGCCAGCTTCTCAATGCAGTAGAATAGTGTAGTGAGCAGCATGTTTTTATATGCTTTCATTGCGAACATGAGAGTTGGTTTATTTATTTAAACTTTATTTACCACAATTTAAGGGTACCTACATAGGCGGTCTTAATGCTAATAGCATTCTCTACCAGACAACTTTCAGGAAGAGCAGATATACACGAATGCGGCATACAAAAATAAATTAACAACGATATTATTTATTACAACAGAAAATATACATACATGCACATTACATAAATAACAAAATATATAATATATTAGGTTGGGGAAAAAGTCTTTTCGTATTTTATATGAAAATTCAAAACATTTTTTAATAAAGTTTATTTACATTTAACTAAAGTATGTAGGTGCCATTTTGTTCGATAACTTTTTGCCATCTTGTAGGTACAGACATGATCCCATTACTATAGAAATTTTGGGACTTCTGTTTAAAAAACCACGACAAGTGGTTTTGGCAGTCTTCTCGTGATGTTAACCTGACATTGCCTAAAGAATTCTGAAGAGACCAAAACAGGTGGAAATCAGAAGGTGCAAGGTCAGGACTATACGGCGGTTGCATTAACACCTCCCAGTCAAACTCTCTTAATTTTTGCTGAGTGGCTAAAGATGTGTGAGGTCTAGCGTTATCATGATGAAAAATCACACCCCTTCTGTTAATTAATTCCGGCCGCTTTCTCTCAACTTTTTGCTTTAATCTCATCAGTTGTTCACAGTAGAGTTCAGAATCGATAGTCCTGCCTGGCGGTAACAGCTCATAATGAATAATGCCCTTCCAATCCCACCATACACACAGCATCACCTTGTTGCGGGTTAACCCGGGTTTTGCCAGAGTCTGTGAAGCCTGACCGGCCTTTGACCACGACCTTTTTCGCACGTTCTTGTCGTACGTGATCCACTTTTCATCACCAGTTATAAGCTTCTTCAAAAACGGTTCGCTTTCATTACGTCTTAGTAAAGAATCGCAAATGAGTACACGGTTCATTAGGTTTCTTTCAGTGAGATCGCGAGGCACCCAAATATCGAGCTTTTTAGTGTACCCAGCTTTTTTCAAATGCGCCAAAACTGTTTTGTGGTCAATTCCTAATTCTTCAGCTACGTCATAACTACTGATATGCCGATCTTGCTCCATTTTTTCAAAAATGGCATCAATTTTATCCGTAACAGGGCGACCAGAGCGACGTGCATCTTTCACATCAAAATTTCCTGATTGAAAACGCTTAAATCAAATTTGTGCTACTCTCACAGACACTGCACTAGGTCCATAAACGTCACAAATTTTTTTCGCAGCTTGCGTTGCATTGTTACCTTTTTTGTAGTAAAATTTTAAAATGAATCGAATTTCTTCATTAGATTCACTCATCTTGACAGTAAAAAAAACAAATGAAAATCACACATTTACCTAATTTGAATTTGGAATTATCTTTTTTAAAATTTAAACTTTTTAAAGATATCAAAACCTTTCAGATACAAATGGTATAACCAAAGAGATTTTATTACAAGTTCATACATACTATAATGCGAAAAGACTTTTTCCCCTACCTATTATATAAAATTATATACATACATATACATATGAATATGAGGATGATTCATAGTTTTGGCAAATTGTCCAAGAGGTACACATGAACTTTTTTTTTTAATTAAATTTATTCACGATTCTTCTGAGGCTATCAGGTAGTGCATTCCAGAGTCGTGAAGCTTGTAAGGTGAAGGAGTTTGACTTAAAGCCAGTACGAAAAAGTGGGGTAGAGAGCGCAAGAGAGTTGGCAGATCGAAGCTGTTTCATGAGAGTCACAGAGATATTGAAACTTGCATTTTAAATATTCAGGGGAGAGAGGATTATTAAGAATAGTGTGAAGTGAACAGAGCAACCTCTTTTGTCTGCGCTGAGGAATGGGAAGCCATTTGAGCTGTGACCGGTAGGAAGAGACATGATCAAATTTACGAAGACAGAAGACAAAACGAATAGCATTGTTGATAAGCCGGTCCAGCTTATTAAGAAGATCTTCATTTAGATCAGGATAGCAGACATCAGCATAATCAATGATTGGGAATATGAGAGATGTGACAAGAGTGACCTTAATATTAATGGGGAGAAAATTCCGAAACCGATTAAGATATCGCAAGGAGGATATGACCGACTGCACGACTTACCTCTGCGATTTGTGTAGTCCAACTCAATGTGGAATCAACGTGCAGCCCAAGGTTCTTCACACTATGACTAAAAGGAATCACACAGTTTTCAAACATGACAGGTAAGACGGAACTGGTATCCACATTTGCGACTTGCTTATAACTGCCCACAACAATAGCTTGGCATTTAGCAGGATTCACAGAAATGCCAAAGTCTTTAGAACAATTGCTAATTCTGTACAAATCACAATTTAGCTGAGTAATTGCCATGTTTACATCGTCTGCTTTTTATTCAACTGTGTTAGTGTACAAGTACCGTGTAAAGTCGTTTCGTAAGACATGTAATGCCGTCCATGTGGAATTTTGGTAACAGATATTGAAGGAGCTCATGGTAGGAGAAATATGCTCATCCATAGACAGACTACGGACGAGGTTGCTTAACTCATATATTCGATTCGACCAACACGCTTAACAACGCTACCGGGCCTCCGCACGTCCATGAAAATGACATATTATCTTAATATTTGCACTTATTTTTATAAAATACAGGACATAACTATTTTCTTTATATAGATAGTATTCGTATATGTGCTATGTTATTTACAATTACTTTAATCGAGGAGCTCGACGGCATCGTTGCGCTTGTCTGTCTAATCGATCACGCATGTTAAGCAATGTCGACCGTAACCTGTTAATGGATGGGCTTGAATTTCTAGAGTTCCTCCTACTTCGGAGAGCACGTTAATCTTTTTTTTTTATGAATTCATGTGAGATAGGTATCTGGTTGTCATACTTAACACCTAAATTGGTTAGCTACCTAAGTAAAGTCAAAAAATATTTATATATTAGGTTGGGGAAAAAGTCTTTTCGTATTTTATATGAAAATTCAAAACATTTTTTAATAAAGTTTATTTACATTTAACTAAAGTATGTAGGTGCCATTTTGTTCGATAACTTTTGGCCATCTTGTAGGTAGAGACATGATCCCATTACTATAGAAATTTTAGGACTTCTGTTCAAAAAACCACGACAAGTGGTTTTGGCAGTCTTCTCGTGATGGTAACCTGACATTGCCTAAAGAATTCTGAAGAGACCGAAACAGGTGGAAATCAGAAGGTGCAAGGTCAGGACTATACGGCGGATGCATTAACACCTCCCAGTCAAACTCTCTTAATTTTTGCTGAGTGGCTAAAGATGTGTGAGGTCTAGCGTTATCATGATGAAAAATCACACCCCGTCTGTTAATTAATTCCGGCCGCTTTCTCTCAACTTTTTGCTTTAATCTCATCAGTTATTCACAGTAGAGTTCACAATCGATAGTCCTGCCTGGCGGTAACAGCTCATAATGAACAATACCCTTCCAATCCCACCATACACACAGCATCACCTTGTTGCGGGTTAACCCGGGTTTTGCCAGAGTCTGTGAAGCCTGACCGGCCTTTGACCACGACCTTTTTCGCACGTTCTTGTCGTACGTGATCCACTTTTCATAACCAGTTATAAGCTTCTTCAAAAACTGTTCGCTTTCATTACGTCGTAGTAAAGAATCGCAAATGAGTACACGGTTCATTAGGTTTCTTTCAGTGAGATTGTGAGGCACCCAAATATCGAGCTTTTTAGTGTACCCAGCTTTTTTCAATTGCGCCAAAACTGTTTTGTGGTCAATTCCTAATTCTTCAGCTACGTCGTAACTACTGATATGCCGCTCTTGCTCCACTTTTTCAAAAATGGCATCCATTTTATCCGTAACAGGGCGACCAGAGCGACGTGCATCTTTCACATCAAAATTTCCTGATTGAAAACGCTTAAACCAAATTTGTGCTACTCTCACAGACACTGCACTAGGTCCATAAACGTCACAAATTTTATTCGCAGCTTGCGTTGCATTTTTACCTTTTTTGTAGTAAAATTTTAAAATGAATCGAATTTCTTCATTAGATTCACTCATCTTGACAGTAAAAAAAACAAATTAAAATCACACATTTACCTAATTTGAATTTGGAATTATCTTTTTTAAAATATAAACTTTTTAAAGATATCAAAACCTGCCAGACACAAATGGTATAACCAAAGAGATTTTATTACAAGTTCATACATACTATAATGCGAAAAGACTTTTTCCCCTACCTATTACATAAAAAAAACATGACAATCTTAAAAATTACAACTATTAGCTATTGGATATCACCAAATTCTATGATAAAAAAGTATTAAAGATGTGTCGTTAAGTTCTTTAAAATTCCAAATTTTCACTGGAGCATGTATTATACGTGTCAACCGATTATTATTGATGTATCGAAACAAAAAATAAACCATCTGGCAATTCGTAACGGTTTGTCAGAAAAAAGGCGAACCTTTTTCCGTTGAATTCAGTAGCTTCTACGCTTGACTGCCTTTGTTTTGTCTGAACTGTTGTCTTATAGGCGTACATACACACACACACACACACATCATAATTTATTCTGACCTTATTTGCAAATCGCGAACACCAAATTCACAATGTTGAAATAGAGGTTTCCACTATTCGTAGTAATTGCGAGTTGCGTGTGAATTTCGACTAACAATGCTTTAAATAAGGCACAACGTTTACTATAATTTGAATCACTTTAAAGGTAACATTGCTTACTTATCGAGCGGAGCAAGCGGAACGGTTATATACGCCGAAAAGACATTCTTAGAAATGAGGAGGCTCCAAAACCACTGAACCGATTTTGATGAAACTTGTCACAATTAAAGACCTCGACATGCTTCTGTTGAAAAAAAATTGAGATCGATCATGTCCTTGAGGAATGATGACCAAATACATTTTCCATTGAAATCAGTTTTCCATTGATTTCAATGGAAAATGTATTTGATGATGATTTGATGAAATTTGTCATAATTAAAGACCTAGATATGCTTGAGGTTTGTGTCGAAAAAAAAATTGAGATCGATCGTGTCCTTGAGAAATGATCATCAAATACATTGTCCATTGAAATCAATGGAAAACATACACTAAGAGATTCTACGGAGTGGAGAGAACTCTGGTTTGTTAAATAAGAACTAGGTACCTACTTTAGTTATTATGATACTCTTTGCTTTATATATTTTTATATGAGGTGATCTGTCTTCTTTGATTTGTTAGAAATACTTGTCACAAATACATATTTCTAATCCTCTGAGTAATTCTTTAATCATTTATATTACATAATATAATACACTCAACATCGATTTCGGCCCCGTGGGCTAGAATCCGGCCTAGTATGATTATTTAAGAAATAAAAAATCACTGTGTAAAAACAGATTAACTATTAACCCGGTATCGATAATTGGAATTTAACAAAAAAATAAAGCATCACAAGGATCAGCTCCCACCTACCGCGTTCCCACTGCACGTCACTCGCACACGTAACCAAATACAGGATGATAATGTTATAGGACGCCTTATCGGAGCGTTTATTTTAATTCGATCTGTCAGAAAAGAGGCAAAAAAACACTGACTCGGCATCGCTACTGGGCGCGACGGGCGCCTCGTAACGTGATCACATCGTACCATAGTTGATTCTAATACTAGTCAACAATATTTTAAATAAATTGTCATATAAAAAAGTAGGCTTTCTTAGGTATGTACATTAAATTTTTTACCAAAAAAATAACTGGAAGATGTGAGCAATAACTTCGCAATTATTTCATTTTTTGTCAGTTTATCGAATTACTGATAAATTTAAGTTTTATTAAAAAAAAGTTAAAAAGAGAAAATGCCATATTGTAAATTCTGAAATATACTAGGTGTACATCAGCCTCTGTTTTTATTCCAAAAAAATGTTAATATTTATTTACAAATTTTTGGATTTTTTTTAAATAGGTACCTATATTTGGAGAGAACCACAAATATATTTTTTATGTCACATGCATATTTCGCAGAGTGGTACAATACATAATACATTAACTTCTTCGTCACTTCTAATGTAAGACATGAATCTATTTAAAATTTTAAAATCGTTTGACATATGAGAGCTAAAGTGCAAGCAGCACTAGGAACAGCGATGAATCGAGTTTCGCGGTAAAGACAGGCGCGCGCGACCGCGCAATTTCTCCTTCAGCTCCAGGGTTGTCATTCTAAATGAGATATTTACAAGTTGAAATCAATTAGTTTAGGCTGTAAAGCGAACCAAAAATAATTATACTGGGGTGTAAGTGGTTCATCAACATCTTAGAACAAAAGCCAACTTCACCTGCACGTGGTGCACCCAGCTGAATGACAAACGAAGCTCTGGCGAAAAGAGAGGTAGGGAGCGTAATTGTAAGCTGCCCGACTGGGGAATGTACCTCCACCTCACAGAATACCGCAGCTAAATAACAATTCCCTGTTGTTGTGTTCCTGCTAGTGAATGAGGTCGCCAGAAAAGAAGAAAATGCTGCGTTGGCCGCGGGGGTGGTGGCGCGCGTGCGATATATTATGTTGCGAACGTTAATATGGCTCCGGTAACCGCTTCACATCAGACGTGCCGTATGTTTGTCGGCTACCCGACGTAGTATAAAGAAAATTAAAAAAATATAATTCTACATAAAAATACACCAGCTGGAAAGAAGCAGTACGAGACAGCTAAAAATGTCAGACTGTGCATACAGTACACAACATTTTTTTTATATATGAGAAGCAATCACCACCGCTCAAGGAGATCACCAACACCAAGTAGCCGATCCGTTGCCAACCTTTTAAATATATAGTTATTAAGTTATTAATTATAAGGGAAATAAAGACTCTATTTATTTCCCTTAAATATATATTAAACTATTTTTGAAGGAAATGTCGTAATTGTTTGGAAATACCTCTGAGGGAAGTTGACTCCACAATTTCACCGTTCTTGGTATAAAATGTCTTGAAACGTACTGAGGTAGATCGTCAATTATCAAGATGACATGGATGAAATTATTCCCATTATTCACAAAAAAACTATGTTTATTATTATTAACCACTTTTGTGCTATATCTTGGTCGTCCACCCTTGAGATACAAGTCTCTCCTCAATTGAAGGAGTTCAGAGTAACCCTCATATTCCAGTAACCCTAGAGCAATGTTTATCGTTAAATCAGCTGGTTTTGTTCAAAAGTAATAACGGGCACTTCTGGGATTACCTACTAGGGTTTCTATAAGTACTGGTCATTGCTTTTATACAGAACTAGCGGCCCGGTACGTGCTTCGCTACGTATAAAGTGAAATACTAAAAAAAATTAATTAATTCAAACAATGAAATATTTTATTAATTGCTAGCTATTTTAAAACTTAATCCAAAACATTTGGATAAACAATATTTTTTGTTTTTTCCATTTTGAGCATGAATAAACAAACGGCTGGGGGTACCGACTCTGGAACAGGCAACATAAAGTTGAAGCACGTCCAAAATGAAATGACCGCATGAATGACATAACAACATGCTTGTACTGTCAACACTGAAAAAAGTTTCAATTTGACAGCACAATCCCCATCTGAAAAAAGTTTCAATTTGACAGCAAAATCCCCATTAACAAAATGGTCCGCCATTTATTGAATTTATTTGTTACAAAAAATGTGATAAATGAAGAACCGCTCTACCGATTTTGTGCAAACTTCACCTAAACCATCTACTAAATAGTCCGAACAACGCCTAAACATTTGGTTTGGATAGGTGTGCCCGTTCTTGAGTTATAAAATTACAACGAAAATTGGCATTGATTTTTATATATATAGATTAGCACATTTAGGGATGAACTCTCTTTTTTAGGGTTCCGAACCTCAAAAGGAAAAACGGAACCCTTATAAGATCACTTTGTTGTCCGTCTGTCTGTCTGTCTGTCTGTCTGTCTGTCTGTCTGTCTGTCTGTCAAGAATTTCTATGTCGAGAATGCGTGGAGGTATCAAGCTGAAATTTGAACTGTATACTCAGGTCTACGGTCCCATGAAGTTAAAAAAAAATCAAACTGCTAAGTTTACGTAGAAAAAAGATACGGCCGTTTATTTAGCAAAAAACGCATATTTCGACACACTCAAGGGAATCAAAACCTATAGGATACTTCCCGTTGACCTAGAACTATGAAATTTGGCAAGTAACATCGTTATAGACTACAAGTACAGGAATAAATCTCAAAACTATACATTTGTAAATAGATCTTAAAAAATAGGGGGTCTATATTTTTTATAGGGTGTCGAAATTTCAAATTGAAACTACTAGTTCAAATGGGGTATCATATGAAAGGGCTTGATGTACACATTGCAAAATATATTTTATTTATTTTTTTCGAGGCATTATTTCTTATTTATAATGAAAAATATCAAATTTAATAATGATACTACGTACCTACGGAACCCTCGGTGGGCGAGTCCGACTCGCACTTGTCCGGTTTTTTCTATTAAACTTTAATAAGCGGTAACTCAAAACAAAAATAGGTTTTAAGAAAAAATTTTGTGTATGCACAATCTACCATTTTTCCTTATGTTACTCGTCCCTTTCCGCCCATTATAATATACGTCGTTTTACCGCGAAATACGCTCGAAAAAGATTATACATACTCCCTACTTTGACAGTTGGATAAAATTATTCTTGAAATAACTATTATTTATGCGAAAACTTTACATTTAGATCGTAGCAATTATTATTTATTATTATTATATTGCTTGACTTCCAGCCATGTTAAATTTCATATTTATAGAGATATTTCATGTGCATAAAGATGCACAGTAGGGTTGGCTGGAAGAAATCTCTTGAAGAGATAAGGCCACCTTTGTATACTATCTGTTCACTAATTTCTCTATTTGTTGTTATACATTAAAGAATATCAAACATGATAATATCATATTCATAATATTGCCATTCGATGAATACGAATGTAACAGGAGTAACTCAAAACCAGGATGCCTTCTTCTTCATCATCGTCTTAGTTTTTCGCCTAATAATGTCAATATCTCTAGGAACTAAACCATATACATAAACATAACCATAAACATTGTAATAAATACGTCGTTAATTTTCATCAAAATTTTGAAATTGCTGACATTTCATCATTCAATTATGATTCTGCAAGCATCCTGTCCCAGGGTGAATAGTTTTGTAGTGTTTGTAGGCAACCCTAACTTCTAATACATGAGCTGCATTGGCTTTATAGGCTTATAGCCGCAGACATGAGCTACTCTCGAAACGATTATGGAGTGTCACCTTCCAATGTACTAACTTAATATTCTGTCATAGTCTCAACAAAGTTTGTACTATGAGTACTCGATAACTGATAATATTATACTTAAATACTTTTTTTTTACTCGATAACTGATATTTACTTAAACACGTGCATATAATACATAGAAAACACCCAGAACAAGACAAACAGACATGTTCATGCACACAAATATTTGTCTTGTGCGGAGATCTAACCAGCGACCTCGGAGTCAAAGTGGCCATTGTCAGCCATTCGTCCACCCAGCTCGTCTATTTAGTCATTCAGATGCAATGAAGAGTATTTTATTTTTGTATACGTGAACTTACCTACCTACTATTTGTAATGGTTCTAAAATGAGGCAGTAGCTTTTAGAACCATTACAATCTATCTGCCTAGCCTACCTAATAAGAAACAGACGATCCACGTTCCATACAAAACGTTGTACTTTAATAATGGCTTCGATCTTGTTGCTCGTATTCGAAGCCATGGCAACAATAAAAACATGCCCGTAGCTACCCATTAGAAACTGATAGGATGTATAATTTATGAAATTGTCAAAAATTATATTCCGGTAGTCACTGGCCAGTTATGGGATTTTTTGTTGCACGGTTGCACCCCAAACCAGTAACCGAAAAAACGACGCGAGGAGCACGCGACACGCGATCCTGGCGTCTCACACAAAAAATATTCCATCGATAATCAAATCTCCGCGGGTTCGGTACATATTAAACGGCTATAAATTATCCTAATAGCTAGTAAACTATTAAACCATGAACGTGATGTATTCAAATCTTTGTCCAGATCGACCATTTTTTGTACGCCTGACCGCTGAAGATGGGTCAAATATTAGCACATAATTATATCGTAGACGAACCGCTTGAATAAACTATAATCATAATTTAGCAAATAGCACGTTAAATGTGTAGTTAAATTAGTTTAATATTTCTCTGTTATTAGTAGGTTGGTTCCTATATTCGATATTTTTTAGATGCGAATTGGGAATCACAAACACATTGGCATAAAATTCTCAGTATAAAAACTTTGCAATTGTTTTAACCAACTTCAATAAACGAGATTATTTAATTGGATATAACTAATGCGTAGTTAGTACTTTGAGTTTATTAATTGGTGTCATTTAAAGAGGATTTTGATGTTATTTTTTTATTGCATGAAGTAAACCATGAAGTTGGCCGCATTTACTTGAAGAACATCACTGTACCACAGAATAATATACTCTAAACTGTACACCTGAAACGAATTAATTGAATTGATCATAATATTAAAAAAAAAAACCGGACAAGTGCGAGTCCGACTCGCCCACCGAGGGTTACGTAGGTACGTAGTATCATTATTAAATTTGATATTTTTCATTATAAATAAGAAATAATGCGTCGAAAAAAATAAATAAAATATATTTTGCAATGTGTACATCAAGCCCTTTCATATGATACCCCATTTGAACTAGTAATTTCAATTTTAAATTTCGACACCCTATAAAAATATAGACCCCCTATTTTTTAAGATCTATTTACAAATGTATAGTTTTGAGATTTATTCCTGTACTTGTAGTCTATAACGATGTTACTTGCCAAATTTCATAGTTCTAGGTCAACGGGAAGTACCCTATAGGTTTTGATTCCCTTGAGTGTGTCGAAATATGCGTTTTTTGCTGAATAAACGGCCGTAACTTTTTTCTACGTAAACTTAGCAGTTTGATTTTTTTTTAACTCATGGGACCGTAGACCTGAGTATACAGCTTGATACCTCCACGCATTCTCGACATAGAAATTCTTGACAGACAGACAGACAGACGGACAACAAAGTGATCTTATAAGGGTTCCGTTTTTCCTTTTGAGGTTCGGAACCCTAAAAACGGAGATAAAATAAAATTTACTGTAATGTACAGTTTTTACTGTAGTTATCACCAATCTGCATTACGAGTAGTTATGGATCTCGTTTGTTTCTAGAATCAATAAATTAAATATCAATTTACATTAATTTTGTGGTAGGTACTAAAGATTTTTGGCGGGTCGTTCCAGACATTAAAAACCGTTATTCTCATGACATACACGACAATTTAAAATATTAGGTACCTACCTATATAAAATGTCATTTTCTTTCTCATTACATCCATGTAGTTTATAAGTAGTTTCCTTTGAAGAACAGTAGTAAATATAACTAGTTATAGTATATTATACTAGTTTTTCAGTATATTTAGTAGGTAATATTTTTAAGAAATCATTATTTTCAAATAATGATTTCTTAAAAATATTACCTACTATAGATACTGAAAAACTAGTATATTATACTAGTTTTTCAGTATCTATAGTAGGTAATATTTTTAAGAAATCATTATTTTCAAGTAGGATGGGAAAGATATACAGATGGCGCTGTGTACGTGTGTGTGTATTGTCCAGAAATATTTATTATTTACAAGAACTAGTTATATTTACTACTGTTCTTCAAAGGAAACTACTTATAAACTACTACTACTACTATTTCTACTTCTTCCCTTCTTTGTCATTTCTCGTGTTCTATTATTTATAATACTTAACACAGAAAAAGAATTGAGAGCATATAGTAAGTGTACGTTTTACGAGTTATGGTTTAATAATAATATATATGTTTCAAGATCTAAATCTGTTTTTTCGAATTTCAGGTCAAGAAATACATGTCTGTAGCGTTAACGATATTCCCGTCAAAAAACCCGCCAAAAGGCTATTTCATAACGTTAAAAAAATATTCTCTCCAGGTGGAGAAAGAAATACGGCTGTAACTTTTTAATTTCTAGGATATCCAAGAAAAATAGGTACACTCATCATCACTTAAGGGGCCGTCCATTTTTCTTTTATTTTTTTTGCAATTTGCAACACCCCCAGAGTTTGAGTTTTTCGTTAATAGTTAAAAAATCGTGTTTTAACACTTAGATTACCTATAATAGATTTTGAAATGTCACGTCACTAAATTTAAGACCCCTCCCACCCCCTTGTCACACAGTATCACACTTTGTCGACCCCCTCCTTCCCCCTTAACGTGTGACGTAATTTGTGGATGACCCCTTATCGTGGCATAAAAGTTCTGCCCCCTTACCACCAACTCTTATTGTGATTCAATAACTGAATAGAATGCTTATTCATACCAATGATAAGCGACTCATTTCAAATTGAATAGTATTAATTAAAGAGTTGGTGGTAAGGGGGCTGCTCGTGCAAGCGTGAACATGCCAGACGCACTACAGAATCGTGGCAGCTCCATCAATACTCTAAAACCATTATTATACTATATGCGCAGGGAGTTGTAGGCCGTCATCGTCTTCAACTTCGTTCGTTGTCTAGCATCGGCGAGTCAAGATCTTCAACACGCCGCTTTTCGGTTTATAAATCGCGCGTTTAACAAAAAAATAAATACACGTGATATTTTACTACACCCCCCCCCCCCCCCCTCACTCCGCCTTCTGATATTTCGTGATTTTTACCGAACCCCCTCCCCCCACTTTTAGCCTCACGTGATTAAAGGACGGCCCCTAACATAAATTTTAGAATATTTTTAGAATTTTCGGAAAATGGAGAAAATTCTTGAATTCCAAAACAAAAAATGCGGTATTCCTGCATGTTTACGTATCTTTAGTGAACCAACATATACCATTTCAAGCAATTTGGATCGCAACTTCTACAACCTGCGTAGCTAACGTGTAAGGCAAAATTTGTGGTAGTGGTTGTGAACTGACTTGATACTTGTTAGACTATATATTTAGATAGCTAAGTTTGCAACCGGTTGTGAATTACGGAACTGTAATAAATTCGATTTTAATCCTTTTTATAAATAATTCACGTTGAGCAAAATTATCTTAGTCAAATTTATTGCTTATTATCATATTTATAGGCTGTATTTTACCTACATTAAGATCGAAACCAGAAGGCCAATTCTCGTAATTTTTCTACGAACGCAGATTGAAAGTTGACCGAATCAAGATTGAATTGTGAATTGACTAAAATAATATACTTGATTTAATTAATTAATTATTATCAATTCTTGTTATTGGCAAAGTAACATTCTTAGTTTGTTTAATTTTCACTCATATTTCGATACAATCCCGCTTAAATTTAATTTTGAAGTTACATATTGTGTTACGAGAATACCAAATGTGACATTTGTGAGATCGAGACTGGATCGAAACTGAATTTTGACTATATTTTAATTACGAGAATTGCCCCTCTGATTTTTTTTTTCTATTTGCTTATCAGCTTTACCAAATGTTTTTTTCAAAAACCAATAAATAAAATTATTTTAAAAATAATTCAATATTTCCTTTGAGAAAGGTTTACTATACTTTGCTTTTAAGGCACTTTTTCGTCAACGGTTAGTTTTTTTTAACCTGCGGAAATTAAACGATACTCCTAGTATAGCCTGTGTCACAATAATGTTATAACAACATTGCTGTGCCAATACTAATTAGTAAATTTCACATTTCTCCACGTCGCTACCACCGTTCCGTCGCCGTCCCGGCCCGTACTCTGTTCGACTGAACTTTTATTTTATTTTTCTATTAAAATCTAATATTTAGGGTGTAAAGGGGCATCTTTAGAGCCAAAGTCACCTGCACGTGGTGCACCCTGCTAACTTGCTAACTAGTGAAAGAGGCTCTGGTAAAAGAGAGGTAGGGTGCAACATATGTATTTGTAAGCTGTAAGGGGAATGAACCTCCTCCTCACGGAATACCGCAGCCAAGTAATAATTCCCTTGAGGGTTGTTGTGTTCCAGCGAATGAGTGAGGTCACCAGAAAGGAAAGATAGGAGTTGCTGCGTTAGCAGCGCGGGGGTGGCGGGTCGCGAGCGATATTTTATATTGTGAGCTTCAATTTGGCTACGGTAAACGCTTCACATCAAGCGGGCCGTATGATGATAAAACCAAAATATTATGTTTATTGCTTTTCAAAATACTCTCCTTTACATTTTAAACACTTTTTCATGCGATCGAACCATTTTTTAAAACAGGAGTACCTACCACAGATCTGAAGGCATGTTTTCTAGGCGCTAATTGAACGCTATCACTGCCTCTTCGGAGTTGGTAAAAGTGAAACCTCTCATCAAATCTTTGATTTTGGGGAAAATACAGAAATCACAGAGTGCTAGGTCGGGGCTATGTGCAGGATGGGTGACAAGTTGTACTTTTTCGGAAGCTAAAAATGACTTTGTTTTGTTGGCCGTGTGTGAAAAAGCGTTGTCATGATGTAGGAGAACGCGGCTTATTGGTCGTCTTTCGCGAACTTTTTCTAACACCCTGGATAAACAAATGGTAGAATACCACTCGGCATTAACATTCTTTTGATCTTCAAGTGGAATTGTGCAGATGGGACACGTAGCTGAGAAAAAAAACGCTATCATTTTTTTACCAACGTTTCTCGCCTGCCTCACTTTTGTTAATTAGTATTGGCACAGCAATGTTGTTCTCATTTTCCAACACCCATTCACAACAATTTCAAAACAATGAATCCACGTTTCGTCTCCTGTGACAATATCATAAATAGTATTAGAATGTCCGTGGTCGTACTTCAGTAGCATCTATGAGCACCATTCCACGTGAGCCCGCTTCAGCTCCGCTGTCAGTTCATGAGGGATCCAACGACATCAAAGTTTCCGAACTTTTAATTCTTCGTTTCGTGTAAAATTTTCTATATTTGGCTCATACCAATCCCCAATAGTCCTCGAATTGTCTCATAGGTAATCAGCGGGTTTTCTTCAATTAGCCGCTTAACAGTAGCCACATTATTTTCGTTGACGGCAGTTGAAGGCCGCCCTTCACGAAATTCGTCATGTAAAGAAACCCGACCTCTCTCAAATTCAGCAAACCATCGCCTCACGGTGCTTAAACAAGGTGCGTCTCTCCCAAAAGCATTTTGAAGACGAGCGGCACAGTCTTGCGGAAAGAGAGAACTTTTAAAATCATAAATAATCATCGCTCTAAAATCTTTTCGACTTAATTCCACTTTCGTTGCGTACGTAGAACTTTGATGTGTGATAAAAAACAATTGACAAATGATTTCCGGCCAATTTTTTTTTATTACTAAGAAGGTTGCAAGTCGTTTCAAAAAATATAACATTCGAATTAAAACAGATCCGATTAGCTGGAAGTGCAAAACTTTTAGTGTGCCCCATGTATTTTTCTTGATAATATCAGATATTTTTATTAAACTAGCGCCGCTCAAGTGAACCATTAATTATTCGCTAAATACACAAGGTATTCTGTGCTACACAATTGTATATTGACCCCATATGTTTTTCATCTAATATAATAGGTGGGGGAAAAAGTCTTTTCGCATTATAGTATGTATGAACTTGTAATAAAATCTCTTTGGTTATACCATTTGTATCTAGCAGGTTTTGATATCTATAAAAAGTTTAAATTTTAAAAAAGATAATTCCAAATTCAAATTAGGTAAATGTGTGATTTTCATTTGTTTTTTTTACTGTCAAGATGAGTGAATCTAACGAAGAAATTCGATACATTTTAAAATTTTACTACAAAAAAGGTAAAAATTCAACGCAAGCTGCGAAAAAAATTTGTGATTATTATGGACCTAGTGCAGTGTCTGTGAGAGTAGCACAAATTTGGTTTAAGCGTTTTCAATCCGGAAATTTTGATGTCAAAGATGCACGTCGCTCTGGTCGCCCTGTTACGGATAAAATGGATGCCATTTCTGAAAAAGTGGAGCAAGATCGGCATATCAGTAGTTACGACGTAGCTGAAGAACTAGGAATTGACCACATAACAGTTTTGGCGCATAAAAAGGTCGTGGTCAAAGACCGGCCAGGCTTCAGAGACTCTGGCGAAACCCGGGTTAACCCGCAACAAGGTGATGCTGTGTGTATGGTGGGATTGGAAGGGAAGATATTCATTATGAGCTGTTACCGCCAGGCAGGACTATCGATTCTGAACTCTACTGTGAACAACTGATGAGATTAAAGCAAAAAGTTGAGAGAAAGCGGCCGGAATTAATTAATAGAAGGGGTGTGATTTTTCATCATGATAACGCTAAACCTCACACATCTTTAGCCACTTAGCAAAAATTAAGAGAGTTTGACTGGGAGGTGTTAATGCATCCGCCGTACAGTTCTGACCTTGCACCTTCTGATTTCCACCTGTTTCGGGCTCTTAAGAATTCTTTAGGCAATGTCAGGTTAACATCACGAGAAGACTGCCAAAACCACTTGTCGCGGTTTTTTGAACAGAAGTCCCAAAATTTCTATAGTAATGGGATCATGTCTCTACCTACAAGATGACAAAAAGTTATCGAACATAATGGCACCTACATACTTTAGTTAAATGTAAATAAACTTTATTAAAAAATGTTTTGAATTTTCATATAAAATACGAAAAGACTTTTTCCCCAACCTAATATAAAATTCTCGTGTCACAGTTTTCGTTGCCATACTCCTCCGAAACGGCTTGACCGATTTTGATGAAATTTTTTGTGCTTATCCGGTATCTATGAGAATCGGCCAACATCTATTTTTCATCCCCCTAAATGTTAGGGGTAGTCCACCCCTAAATTTATTTTTTATTTTTTAGACAAAATAATTATTTATATGGCAAAACAACGTTTGCCGGGTCAGCTAGTAACTTATAAAATTGAGAAAATATAGTTGTTGAAGTACAATGTGCCAAAAACCGTCGTTTTCCGCAAATATCGTTGCAATTAAACATTCATTGTTTCATCAATTTTGTAAGTTATCAAAAAATAGAGAGCATAATAAACAAACGTGTAACACAATATTTTAATTCAATAAGTATTTAGGGAATAATATATTTTTAATTTAGCTTTGCAGCATGGGCCCTCTCTGACACTTTAATCTTGTTACAGTATTCAACTAAACCGCAAATTAAAATATAACATAAATTAACCTTGTAGCGACATCTATCACACATTTGAGAAATGTAAAGCAACCATGCGTTGTCTGCATGTGCTGCCATCTCTTGACTATTGTTGAAATGAAATAATAACTGACAAGTTTGTCTCCATTCTGTCTGCGTTTTGGAAAGCAATCCTAGATGTATATCATTTGAAATACCAAAGATGTCACTTTTTGATTTGTCTTCGATCTTGATTGTTAAAATTAAAAACATCATCGCATTTTTTAAAATAATACTCTGATTATAATAAAAAAAATATTTTTACATAATAATGTAAATAATATATTATTATTAAAAATAAAACAATGTATGAAGTATTATAAAGTATTATTAAGTATTATTATTTAGTTTTAGGTAATTAAGTTTATTAAATATAGATATGTATGAAGTATGTCCGCAAGGCATGTTGCACCCGTACCGCCACTGTAAGAAAATAATAATAATTTAAAACCTATGTTTAAAACGAAGTCACATCAGCCATCGCGTAGAGACAACAAAGCATCCCTAGACACATGTTATCTGTGGCCAAATATATTATTACAGTATTTAGGGAACTGCGCTGTTCAGTTCAGTAGCACGCAAGGTGGCACTAAGTGCAGCAATTATGTGTCACTTCAATTAAAAAAATACAAAATTATTCAAAATCCCGAAGTCGTCCCGCTTGAACCTTTCTCCACAGCGGCACCAGTATCATAGTACAAATATATAAGTAAGGTAACTTCATACAAACGCACCGAGCGTGGTTTGTATGTGAGCGCGCCCGTACGTATGGCCGTCGCACGCACATACTGACAACATTTAGGGAGGTTAAATGGACCGCCAGTCAAGGCTGCGCCGTACGCAAAACCGCCCGCTCTCACACAAGATTCGCGCCTGCTGCGCTGACGTTCGTTAACAATTTTAACATAGAGGTACCTATCTACGTCGTATATAACTGCATGTAAAAGATGGCTACAAAGTCGACTAGCCATAAAACATATTGCAGTGTTCATGGATGTCTCAACAGCAATTTGTCAAATCCAAAATTATCTTTCTTCACACTACCTACCGAACAAGAACGGTGAGTACCTATGTGATCTATTACTACCTATATCATACGTAGCTACCTACATACATAATTTTATGTTAGCTATTTACCAGTACCTATCGAAATTGCTTAGTTGGGAAATAGTTCTGGTCCAGATTTGATGTAAAGTTATCTCATTCCTACCTATTTATGTAGATCACTTGAATCCTTGATTTCATTTGATTATGTATAACGTAGGCACAGGAATAAACGTAGGTTTAAATTTATAAATTAGGTAGTAACATCGTAACGACCGTTGAAAAAATAAAACGTACTTACCTATATACACCGGGAGCCAGACTTTTGTTAACAAAGATAAGATTTATAAATAAAATCGTAATTTGTGTTTCTATGTGTACAACGATTTGCTTGCTTTGTCCTGGCCCCACGGCTCATTAATGTATTGAGTGAGAACTTTCAAGCTTAGCAACCAGGAGGTGTTAGGTTTCAGTGCCGATAGTGAGCCGCTGTGTACATGTTTATGTTAACGTAATTTGAGCCAGTAGGAGCCATGAGCTCGCTACTGGAACTCTTCAGTGGCTAATAGTTAACCCCTCGAGTTTGGGCTCATTAGATTGCTCTTGATGAAACCTTTTCATTACACTTGGTAACGAGGGTCTGATGATGGAGCAGGACGGAAAACAGTGGAACTCCTGCATTACTGATAGGAAAAATATTCTGTTTGAACTCATATGATCTTCCTGACGAGACCCATTCGTTACACTCGATGACGATGAATCTTTGGGAACTCAGTCACCCAATTAGATAAATAAAAAAACATCATTGACGAGCTTGGTGGCGTAGCGGTCAATGACGCGGCTTCGACACCAACGCTCGTGGGTTCGATTCCCACATAGGACAAACATTTGTGTGCATGAACATGTCTGTTTGTCTTAGTCTGGGTGTTTTCTATGTATCATAAGTATGTATTTACAAAAAAAACCGGACAAGTGCGAGTCGGACTCGCCCACCGAGGGTTCCGTAGGTACGTAGTATCATTATTAAATTTGATATTTTTCATTATAAATAAGAAATAATGCGTCGAAAAAAATAAATAAAATATATTTTGCGATGTGTACATCAAGCCCTTTCATATTTGTCCATTTGAACTAGTAGGTTCAATTTGAAATTTCGACACACTATAAAAAATATAGACCCCCTATTTTTTAAGATCTATTTACAAATATATAGTTTTGAGATTTATTCCTGTACTTGTTTGTAGTCTATAACGATGTTACTTGACAAATTTCATAGTTCTAGGTCAACGGGAAGTACCCTATAGGTTTTGATTCCCTTGAGTGTATCGAAATATGCGTTTTTTGCTGAATAAACGGCCGTAACTTTTTGCTACGTAAACTTAGCAGTTTGATTTTTTTTTAACTTCATGGGACCGTAGACCTGAGTATACAGTTCAAATTTCAGCTTGATACCTCCACGCATTTTCGACATAGAAATTCTTGACAGACAGACAGACAGACAGACAGACAGATGGACAGACGGACAGACGGACAGACAGACAGACAGACAGACAGACAGACAGACGGACAACAAAGTGATCTTATAAGGGTTCCGTTTTTTCCTTTTGAGGTTCGGAACCCTAAAAAAATGTATTTACGTATGTTTATCAGTGGTCTAGTACCCATAACACAAGCTTCGCTTACTTTGGGGCTAGATGGCGCTGTGTAATTTGTCTGACAATATTTATTTATTTATTATTATCATTCTGGTGATGTTGATGTTCTATATGTAGGTGTTTTTTGGCGTTCCGTACCCAAAGGGTAAAAAAGAACCCTATCACTAAGGCTCCGCTGTCCGTCCGTCCGTCCGTCCGTCGGTCCGTCTGTCACCAGGCTGTATCTCATAAACCGCGAAAGTTAGACAGTTAAAATTTTCACAGGTGATGTATTTCTTTTGCCGCTATAACAACAAATACTAAAAAAACTGAAGAAAATAATATAATATATACAACAAACATGATTGTTTGTCGTTTTTGGCACGGAACCCTTCGTGACCGAGTCCGACTCGCATTTGGCCGGTTTCTTGTTACAGATCCCTAATACTTACTCTACTTAATTTTGTATTTTCTACCTTACTCGTACTTATTTTTTTATATAGAGATTGACTAAGTATTTTTGACGGTTGAATAAACTATTAAGCGACAGCCCTACGTGTTTAGGCTATTATCATCCGCTCGGGGCTTGAGTTGTCTTACTTATATATTTGTACTATGCCAGTATTCTATCTCTATAAATTAGTATGGATGATCGACCACCGCAGTGCAAAAAAAAAAACATCAATATCATGACTACATGGACGTGCCACACTAGGGTTGTCAACCGTACTCTAATATATAGTATTGAACTATATTTCGGGTCTGTGTACTGTTGTACATATATGTTATATACTGTTGAAGTAACATATAGTACGTAAAAATACTATATTTTCAACACCGAAATCTAACAAACAATTAATCCTTATTTTTTAAAAATATGAACGCGCTTTTTACATTAACTTTTGAGTGGGGCGTGCTTTTTTCCATAAAATACTATATTATTTAGAAGTGTACTATATTTTTATATAGCTTATTGTGAAAAATACTACCTATATTTTGGCAACCCTATTCCACACCCAAAATGTAGGGTTGTTAGACTGTATCTACAAATCTAATGCAAACTGATTTCACGTTGATTTAGGTCTTAGAGTCTTGGTCTAAATTAAACACTCGATTACGAATATTTCTATAACTATTCGTAACCATTTATTTCGATTTGATATTCTATTTAGTTTTACCGCGGTGCTTCTAATCAAATCATGCAAATTAAATTTGGCTCATTGTCTAGTGTCCTATTGAGTTGAGAGCCTGTTTGTCACTTTAGTGGTATAAAAATTATATGGGTATGAAATGAAAGGATTTAATGAGCGAAACCCAGTAAGTAATTTTTTTTAGTATTTTTTGACGTGAATTTAATTTGCTACCATACGGGGGGGGGGGGGGGGGGGGAGGCAATCCAAGATATCTAATGATAACGAAGTTGGGGGATACAATTTGGCGTTGTAGTTTCGAATCTATGCTCTACATCCAAAATTCAACCACGCCACTGGATAGATGAATGTTCAAAGAATTTATTACGCTTGATAAGGACTATTGAACATCGTGTGCGGGGGAGGAGGCAACACTGCCATTTTGAGATAATTTTAGTGCATATAACGTATTCACGTCCATGACACAGCCACAACTCATTTTTTTGTTTATTCTTGTTTCTCAATAAGAAGAATTCAGATTTATAAAGTTATTATAAGCAAACAAGTCGCATGCCGTAGCAAAATATTTAAAACTTAAGCAGTTAAAAACTTGTATATCTTATCTATGTTATTAGCAAAATGAAAGACAGATTAAATTGAATTAATTACCACAACCACTAAAAGGGATTGGGGTTTGTCATCAAGAATTAAATCAATTAGTCCGCCCAAGTTTCGGAACTTCTGGATAATGTGCGAATCGGTCCAATTCTCTTGTGAGTTTCACAGTTTTCGTTTTATTTATCTTGTTATATATAAATACGAGAGTGGTATAGCGTTATATACTAGTTTATTGGATTAAAGGTTAACTGTATATAAAAATGTCACGGTGTTTTTGGTCGCACTCCTTCGAACTGGCTATTCGTTTTTTTGGAATGCGCTACCTGTCGACCTACCAAGAAACATAGAATACCTAGAGAATGCTTGTATAGCATTAAGTGGGGCTGTATACACTTATTTTGTGCATGAAGTATAAATAAATAAATAAAATAATATATAATGTATAATGTATAGATATAAACCGACCGGAAAACATTCTCTAAACGTATAAATCCGCATCAAAATCCGTTGCGTGGTATAAACGGAATTAGCGAAAATAATTTCATACTACGTATGGATCATCTATACATACATACGGATAAATAAAATTGGAGTGTCTGTTTGTAAAATTAAAATAATCGCTTTATAAATACATTAATATGGAAGCAAAATAACATTTTTTACAATTTTTGTCTGTTTGTTCCGGATATTCTATGAACCGGCTAGACCGATTTTGACGGGACTGTCACTGGTAGATAGCCGATGTAATAAGGAGTAACTTATTTTATTTTAGAAATGTTATTAAATAAATAATAAAAAAACAACGGACGAAGTCCCGAGCACAGCTAGTGGTATAATAAGACAAGCCATGTTCCTCTCGTAATAGATATGACAGATTTTGACAGCCAAACTCGTGACTGCGTTTTGTCGATAAGTGGGAAGAGAATACCTTGTTACCCGACTAACAAAGAATTGAGGGTCGTTTTTTGAGCGTATATATGTGGATTTCTTTGGCACGCTCTATAACCTGAATCGCTTGACTGAAAAAATATGTCACCATGATTATGTAGCAGTAGACGTGTGATTTAGTAATCTTGCTAGTTCTTCTCAAGAAGCCCCGTCGCCGGAACTGGCACTTAAATTCACTTTCACATTCAAGATAGTGTGATGAAAGTGAATCTTTAAGTAAAGTAAAAATCCGCAGAGCTTATCTGCGGATATAAAGTAGTTATGATTTAGATACATGTTCTTATATTTAATTTGTATGACGTTTCTAAGTGCTTTATAAAGTCCAAGGAATAAAGATATTTTGATTTGATGTGACTTGTTGCATTTGTCTGAAACTCAGTGTTTTATGAAATACGTCAATATTGTTTAAGTGTAATATTTTAGTAAACTGGTAAAACAAATAAAAAAATAAATTGTCTGGTTTTTGTTTTTGTGATATTTGTGTTAATGAAGAAAATATTATAATATTTATTATAATACAGTCTACTACAGTCGATTTTTCTTGTACCAAAGGCGTAAAATTGATGTTAGCAGTCTGTTTACACTGTGTTTCTCCAAACCATGTCGTAAAAATATTTGTTAATCTTTATTTCTGTGTCATTTCATCTCAGCGGCATCCTCCCTTCCCTTTCACCCTTGTACCCTCCTACCAGCGCCCATGAATTCTCCCCTCAATCGAAGGGGTATACAGGGTACTACCATGCTGTTTAACTGCGGGTTGGCAGCAGCCAATGTTTTCAAGCCGTCCAAATGCCACTTACACTTAACGCCTGTCATCTAACGAAAGCAGCCGAGACCGACACGACTGCCCTCGAAAGCATCGAGAAGCTAGAATATAAATAATCCCATCCATAGACAGGCTACGATTAACTTCTTAGCTTGTGTGTTCGATTAAGAAGAAGAAGAAGAAGATATACATTTATTTGCATATTACACAGCACTGTTTGTATAAACAAGTCAAACAGACACAAATATTATAAGGAAAAAAATAAAGTAATATCGCAAAATGGTCCCAAATCAGCATAAAAACCGAAATCTGTAACTGCACACAACGACGCCATTGCTTACGACTGATTAATTCGTTGTTATTTCCATCGACAGTATTTTTACCCGATTGACGAAGAAGGGAGGGTTATGTTTTACGAATGTATGTATGTATGTATATTTCCTTGACACGTTCTACAGCCTAGACCGCTTGTCGGATTTCAACATACGAGATGTCATTCGACCTAGCTGTGAGAGTGACATAGGCTATATAATTATTATTTCAATATGGCGTAGGCGAAAAAATATTTTAAGAAAAAAAAATGAACTCCGCATGGAAGAAGTGCATTAGAAGTTTCACTTCAAAAATTAGAATTAATTTTCAGTAGAGTTTTTTGTTTCGGTAAATAATTTATTTTTTACCGTCGTAGAATTGCGTAAGCTCCCCTTCGGGTAGTCTGCTGTGAACTTTAAATATAAGTAGGTCAGAAGGTCGACGATCGTTTGATGTTATTTGTGTTAACGTGGCAAGCACTGTCTACCCACTCGTACATTAGTTTGAAGTATCTAGCAGCAGCATTAGGGGTGGAATTTTAACAAGTCATAGCTTGTATAAGATGACTTGTAGAAAATCCACCCTTGTCGTAAAAGGTATAGCCCGGACTTTTCAACTTTCGTGGAGGGGGATCTATGAAACTGTTACAATGGCTGTACTGCACCAACGTATTTAAAATATTCTAAGACCATACTAGATAACGGAAATAAGGCATTTTTTGATACTACGTTGGGCGGGGGACAAGCGTATGGCCCGCCTAATGTAAAGCGGTTACCGTAGCCATATTAATACTCGCAACATAAAATGTCGCTCGCGCGTAAGCGTGTGAAAATTAAAATGGCTAGGTTGATTATTGCGAGTAAGCGCAGGAACACAACAACGCTCAAGGGAATTGTTATTTGGCTGCGGTATTCTGTGAGGTGGAGGTACTTCCCCAGTAGGGCAGCTTACAAATACGCTATACTAGAGTAAAGAGAGGTAGGCTTCTCTTTTGCCAGAGCCTTTTTCGCTAGTAGGCAGGGCGCACCGCATGCAGCTGTACAATAGCGCGCCGCCACCCCCACTGTCATCGCAGTACCACCTGTTTTTCTAGTTACCTTATTCCCTCGGTTCACACGAACCCCATAGAAAATTGTTATTTATCTGCGGACGCTGCGGTCTTTTGTGAGATGAAGGTGATTCCCATGTCAGGCAGCTTATGGATGACGCTGCGCCCTACTTCGCTTTTACCATAGCCTCGATTAATCAGTAGGGTGCACCTGGAGCACTGCGTGCGAGGTTGGAAACTCACAGATGATGGTGGCTCGCATTACACTCTAATATACTAGGAAACATATTATATTATATTTTATTACATTATAAACATATTATATTATATTTTACCAAAGATCGGGCTTTTAAGACATAAACACCTACCAAACTATCGAAAACTAATCCACGTTTACAGTCATGTATAATTAATATAGTTGAATACTTCCGTTAACCTCCGATAACGAAGCCATATTGAACCGCTTACGCCTGTTGGGAATCGAAATTGGATTTTCATCAGACTAGCTTGCGGTGTCTACATACGGTGCAAAATAATTAACTGCAATCCCTAACCGAAAACAGCTACTTTTCCTGGGATTAGACAATGTTGTTGTTGTTTATTTGTTATTATACTTTAACTCAGCATAGATTTATTTTTATATCAATAAGGACACAAATGAGTATACAAAACGCCTGATGATAAGTAGTTATCATAGCATATATGGATGCCAGCAAAAACAGAGGCATCGTTCAGGCGCCGGTGACATTGTAAAAGTCTTGAAGAACGCGATATTGTAGTCTCCTGTGAACCTCGGCAGTAAGTTCATTCCAAAACTTGAGAGTTAACTGAATCATTTAATATGAACTACCTTTACACGTAGGTAAGTAATCTACTTGTAAAGGTAGTTCATATTTAATGATCTCTGTGAATGACCTTTACCAAAACGGTAATAAAATATCTGAAGAAAGGCAAGACACATTCTGTAACTGTTACATCTCAGAGGAATTATCTTCATCTGTATTAATGGCTAGATATAAAAAAAATAATTTGTTATTGCTATATAAATACGTATTTTTTTCTTATGATGAGTATTTTTCTTATGAGGAGTCAATATTTTTTTTTATTTAAATTATTTTAAAACACCATCACACGATTTTTGAGAAATAAAATCAATACGTACTTATACTAACGCAGCTCGTAGAGTTACCCTTCGAAGATAAGGTGATATCGCGTAGCTACGCAACTCGTAGCGCTACGATATACGCTCTTAGATTACTCTTACTGAAAGTATAGCGGTTTACGTGCGGTTGACTGTACAAGAAAACATGTTGATAATTAACAATTTATACTTTTTAATGGTTGTTCTTTGTATTGTTTTGTGGTATAATACAGAGATTACAACATATATACATACATACTTTATATTTGTCTAATACTTACAAAAAAACAACTTCTTGTATAATACCTTCTCTGTTCCGTGATGCCCTGAAAGGTCGTCCTTTATTATCACACTAACATTATTTCCTGGCCGCTATTTTTAATTTATCATTCAAACGATTTACTTAATAGCTGTTCTGACCTTTTACAACCCTTGTAGGAACAGGGGTTGTCTACGGCAAGCGTTATTTAAGAATTAATCCCTACAAAACAAAGGGTAGACGATTTATTGCGGCTGTGACCGAGGTTGTTTGTAGATTTCCGTATTAACTGCTCTCTATTTACTGCGTTTGGTTATTTTATGTCAACATATCAGAGGCCCGTAACATCTCGTAGGTTATTTTGACTACCCTTTAAATATGTTTGTTGATGAACAAACAAGAAGTTTGTATGTATGTATTCGTGTAATCTAAATGTGTATAAAAACGAAATTGTTAAATAGGTGACTGGCATGTCTTTTTAAAACCAAAGTCCCTAAAGTCAATAGAGAGAAAAAAACTACAAGTAGCTATAAAATAAGAATAGACATTTTTTTAAAGTTATATTAGTCTTTTTTTTATATGAGAGGGGGGCAAACGAGCATGTGGGACACCTGATGGAAAGCAATCACCATCGCCCATGGAGATTAGGAAAGCTAAGGAGTCGCCGATCCGTTGCCAGCCTACTCCTTCCTCCCTTTCTGGTAACCTCACTCATTCGCAGGACCACAATAACCCTCAAGGGAATTGTAATTTGGCTGCGGTATTCTGAGGTACTTCCGCAGTTGGCAGCTTGAAAAAATACGCTATGCTCTACCTCTCTTTTCACCAGAGCCACGTTAGTCATTCAGCAAGGTGCACCACGTTGCAGGTGAGGTTTGCTTTGGCTCACAGATAGTGGTGAGCCACATATACCCCAAATTGATTCTAGAATTATCACTACAGAAACATATATAATTGAAATATTGTTGTATATTTCAAGTAGGTTACATATGTTTCTGACACGTTCGTAAACTCGTTTATGACCCAATTCGATTTAGGATCTCGGCTTCGTGCGCTCAATCAAAAGGTACCTAGAATTTAATTACAAATGCATAGTACTAAAAAGAGCATTTCTCTTACAAATAATCTGTATTCCAACAGAAGCAAATCACATTTTGTAGCGTCGTTAAGTGTTATTACAATCTTCTGTTTAGTTTCACCGCGATGTTTGTTTGTAATCAAATATTGCAAGTTAAATTTTATCCACTTCTCAGTGTCCGATGCAGCTGAGCCATTTTAATTGGCACAATAGTTTAGTTCTCGTGACATGCACAATTACCTAAATACCGCCATTTTTAATCCTGTACGGCTGCCATCACAAACTGGCGATTTATATTTTGAACATTACTCTTATGATATCTATATCAAATATATGACTATCAAATGAAAAACCGTGCCGTAAGTTAACCTTTTAGTTTTTTTAACCGACTCCAAAAAAAGAGGAGGAGGTTTGTTACTTAATTACTCCGCGATTTATAAACCGATTTGAATAAAACTTTTTTTATTTTAAAGTTTGTAGTTCCAGATTGGCCCCATATTTTTTTCATTATCATAATCATCATCAGCCTGTATACATAAATGTAGAGTAATATTTCGAGTCGGTTTTTTTTTTTGTTAAAATTATTTATTAACAACTAGCGGCCCGTCCTCGCTTCATTGTGGCTCAATCTTCTCGTTCCCACTCTCATTCCTGTGAGTTTGCTCTCATAAAAATTGGCCTAGCAGTTCTTGAGTTATATATGTTGTAACCCTACTTTATTTTATGTAAATAGACTAATAAAATCTTGACCAAAACAACAGTTTTTTTATTTGTCTTGTTTATATTGCAAAATATCTTTGATATTGTTTACTGACCTATATTGACAAAGGTTTGCCTTAGATTGACATCCCAATTAAACTTGTCTTACTTACTTACTTTTCCAGTCTCAATGTTCATTCATTGCGATTAAAATTCTCGGAAGGATGTTGAGATTTTCCTGCGAACCGGTTCAATAAATAAAACGTCGTAAATGAAGAAGTTTGATTTTATGAGTGATCTGGATAAACGATATATAATCCATCATATCCCTAAACATGAGTAACGACGGTACACTTATAATAATAGTATCTCAGTACTTATCTAGACGTTGAGGAGACCTTTGGGTCTCCTAACACTCTTGCTGTAGCTTTTGATTACACAGGTTCATTATTTTATCTACTTACTTGGATAACAACTTTCAATGACGTGTCAACTTTCTATAGCGTTCAACTTGAGGTGCTCTCGCGGACCACTAGTGAACCGTAGATCATAGGTTAAGTACCATTGAAGGTCACAGGTTAAGTCTAAGTTTCATATTGACTACTATTATTACTTAAGAACTCTATGCCGTCATTGCGCATGCCAGTCTAATCGAACACACAAGTTAAGCAGCGACGACCGTAGCCTGTCTATGGATGGGTTTATATTATATCGAGTTTCTCCGTGCTTCGGAGGGCACGTCGGTCCCGACTGTTGCCATTATATGACAGTCGTTAAGCCAAAACAGTGGTCTTTAGGCGACTAGAAAAAACCCCTTCAATTGAGGGGAGACCCGTACCCCAGCAGTGGAATAAGGGTTGACGACGACTATACTTAATGATTAAAAATAACAAATTGGACCAAGGAGTACATTTTTAAAGCCTCGCTTGCCACCAGAACCTACTGCAAAGTTGTTATGGTGCATTTTACGGCAAGACTGGCAATTTGCAATACTTACTTCGCAAGCTCAGCAATCCAAAGAGGTTTTAGGTTTGCGACACCAAAATACACCACCTGTTTCTGTTTTGTGCGATTTAAAGATTCATTGGTTTCGTCAAGATCAAGATCCTTGGGTTCGCCATCTTTCTACCTGTATTTAGGGCATCCGACAGAGCAATAAATAGTATGAATATGAGCATTTTTCTTCGGATTGTCTAAATCAATTTCTGCTAAATCGATGCCAGCAACTTCCGCGCGGCTATTAATGCAAAGGTCGTCCGAGGTTAATTCTACTCCGCATACATCCACCGCATCCACGTGGTCCTGACAAAAAGGTTCTTCACAAATAGACACAGAAATAATCGTACAGGGAGGCCAATGTAAAAAAGATCCAGTAAGAATTTTGTACTTTTTTTCATTCAGACATACGAAACCCCAAAACACTAAAGTACGTAATTCTCTAAAAGAATAATGTTGACAATTTTCATTTATTACACGTAAAATAAACGTGGGCGGAGTAAAAGGCACTTAAGGTTCAATGAATAAAACATTTCTAGTTATGATGAGAGACGAATTATTTCATTTTGGTATCTTTATACAAAAATAATTGCTGAACAAAAGTAACGAAAATCAAACGAATTCATTAGTAGTAATGGGCTCGACTACAATGAAATCTCTTGGTATGGTAGGTGCTCTACTTGTCCGTCTGTTACACACATATAATTTTCTCTGAATTTACTGAACCATTTGTATTGAAATTTGGTGCACATTTTAATTTGCGTGACTCAAACATGGACGTGTAACGTAAATAAATTAATTTTAATGGGAGTCGCTTTTGGAAGGAATAAAAAAATTAAGTTTTTGCAAACTGTGCTATGCACAGATCAAGGAATTCGCTTGTCTTCTTGAATCTTGGGTATCTACTGTTTGAAGTGTTGTGATAGTTTCAAATATATATCAATGTATAAAATTGTTTATATAAAATTAAATTAAAATTCATATTTCGCAAACGATTTTAAACCTAAAAATACGTACCGTGGCATTCCGGTAGTTATATTCAATAATTTTCATTTTTTAAATCGTGAGCGAACTTTGCATTTTTATTCACAGGTGGCGCTAGTTAGCCTTTGTCTTTCTCTAAAGGTTTTTTTATGCTACGTCGGATGGCAGACAAGCATACTCCCCGCCTGATGTAAAGCGGTAACTACGGTAACATGAAATATCGCTTGCACGCCGTCATCCCCGCTGCCAACGCAGCAACTCCTTCCTTTCTGGTGACCTCACTCACCCGCAAGAACACATCAACCCTCGAAGTTGAAGAGAAGAAGAAATGTTATTTGACTATGGTGTTCCGCGAGGTGGATGGTGGAGGTTAATTGCCCAGTCGGGTAGCTTACAAATACGCTGTACACAACTTCTCTTATGGCAGAGCCTCTTTCGCTAGTCGGCAGGATGCACCACGTACATGTGTGTCTTTCTAAACGTCCATAGCAATTAGGGTAAGTACAATAAAATAAAAAACATACACAGCAATATCACAATTTAATGGACAATAATCTCAATAATTCAAAGTATCGTATATCTATTTACTACAGATTGAAAACAATGACAACTGACGCCGATTTGAGAAATATTTTAAATTGGTAGCAAGAAGATCAAGAGAGATTACATTCTAGTGTAGAAATTGAGATAATATTCGTGTTTTATAGAAAGAGAAAATACCAAATGAGATGACACCACGGACCGATCGAATCTATACCATAGTAGACAATAATAGTATTCAACTTCATCCATTCGTACTTCGCACCATCTGTAGGCAGTCAGTAATCAACATATAGATACTCATGAATTCTCACTAAGTGCTGCATGACCACCTGCAACTTACTGCATCTAGTAACCATAATAGGGATGTTGACACTTTAGTCAAATTTTTTTATCCCACATCGGGTGGCAAATAAGCTTATATTTATATATTTGATGAGCTCGGTTGTTGAATGGTTAGCAATGGCCTCTTTGACTCCGTGGTCGCGGGTTCGATCCCCGCACAAGCCAAATATTTGTGTGCATAAACATGTCTGTTTGTCTTGGTCTGGGTGTTTTCTATGTAGGTATTATATACGTATTTACAAAAAAAAAATGTATTTAAGTATTATATCAGTTATCTAGTACCCATAGTACAAGCTTTGCTTAGTTTGCGACTAGATGGCCGTGTGTTGTTTGTCCAGCAGAATTTGTTTATTATTTATTTATTTATATAGCCCGATTGATGTGAAGCGGTTACCATAGCCATATAAACATCTAAAAGTATTTTTTAATCAATGACAGCAGTGAAACCATCCATGGTATGCATCGATGAGTGTAACATTCTTTTTGCGACCCAGGTCACTAGTTGCAAAAAATAAGTTCAGTATGTTTGATATAAACGTTACATTTTGTTCTTATTTTTTTTCATAAATAATATAGTAAACTTCAAATGATTACTAAATATAACGTTATTATGATACTAGCGTGAAACTTGTGAGAGCACGGTTATCTAACAGAGAAGATATTCTATGGATATTAAGCGAATACCCGAAATTAAAATATGCTAAGTGCCAAAAAAACCAAAACAACGGAGCAATTCGTATCTGTGTTTCACATTATTATATACTATAAGTACATACACACTCATTATCATAATAGTATGAACATTGAGCTTAGTTTGGATTTAAAAAGCAGCACGGCTCACATTGCCTATATTATATTTTTTCAATAAAATGGAAAAGGGTTCTTGGCATTTATTACATCTGTTTATTCAAGTTCGTAAAAAGCCTACGTCATCATGTATTGAATGAATGAATATGAATACATTCGATCGATCTTAGATGTCGTGCCTGACCTTTGCAGCGTTCGTTCATAAATTTACTCATATTACAATATTTCATCTCTTTTCTGATGCAGACATTGGAATGCTTAATAATAATTGAATACAAGAGATATGTATATGAATAGTATTTCTATATATTTACGTCTAGTAACATGCTATGATTTTTAAATGTATACAGATCTACTCAGAAGACCAATTCTTGTAATTATTTTACGATCGCGGAATGAAAATAGATCGAATGGAGATTTAATTATGGATTGACTGAAAATTATAAGTATACTTGAAATCATTATTTAATAATGATCAATTCTAATTCCTAGGAAAAATCGCATCTCAGTTTATTTAATTTACTGTCGTATTTCGATGTAATCACACTCTACAATAACATTAAAACTTTTGCGTTGCATAATTAAAATTATTAATTATATATTTTCAGTCAGCCTGTGACCACTGTGTGTGACCTGTGGCCGGTGCAACCTGGTCGAAACGTCAGGCAATAATAAAGGTATGTAAAACTACCTTACATGCATGATCGCGTTAATTCCCATAGTTATTATAATTTTAATCACACTCTAATTAAACTATGAAATTTCAAGTAGTGATACGAGAATACCAAATTTGACATTTTGTGAAATTGAAACTGCATCGGAACTAAAATTTGACTACATTTTAATTACGAGAATTGCCCCTCAGTGATGAGTAAATCTGATTTAATCATTTTTACAATAGGTATATTAAATATCTCTACAATAATATGATTTATAATTAAATATGACGAGGAACTGCACCACTTCATGAAGTTCAGTGATAAATATATTTCTTTACATTTGCGTTACTGCGAGAATATTTAGAGTGATGCAACTACTTTAGTCCATAAAATTTTAATTGCTAAAGATTTAAGTCGTAGCTACTACAAAAATACCAGTAAAATACTTGTAAATTTTAAAGATGAAACTTCTATATCATTGTTCCCATTCGTTAATTAATTGATTTAATCAATAAAAATCGTTATGGCAACTTAATTTACAATACAAAGTTATTATTGGCCAATCAGTACAATTTGAATAATAATTTAGGTACTAAGCTTTTTATAAAGTTGGCACCGATTTTCTAAATAATTTTTAATATCAAAATATTTTAAACGATCTCATTAGGATAATTTTGGTAGATATTTTATAAGTACATTTCTAAAATTGTTAATAAATAGTACATCACGAGTATCTTTTTTAAGATTTAGCAAAAACTACAAAAATGTTTAGTAAGATCAATGATTCATTAATATGCTATACAGATATAATTACCCTAATTTGCATTATAAAATATAGATTAGGCTTAGTTTCAAATAGAGTAGAAAATACATCAAACGTTATGAGATTTAAACTATAAAATAAATCCACACTTGTAGAAATATATTTCAGTTACACTACACATTTTAATTGAGAATCTAAGATAGCGTACAAAATTTTAAATACATCTTAAGATCCGTTCGATTACAGGCAGTGACGTTTCAAATATCACTTTCCAACAGACCAGGCCGCTTGGGTGTTTCCTCACAATCTATTAATTCAATATCATCCATCTCTTTGGACACACTTGGGACACAATCGCCCATTAGATGTGCCTGCCCGTTTTTTCCGTGTTTGCCGTTTTTCTTCCTGCCGCCGTCGTCCAGTTTGAGGATTTCGATTTCAACACCAGTTTCGTCTTTATCGACCGCCGTCCTACTGGGGCGGCGGTCTAATTCTTGTCAAGTGGCTTGTATGTCGGCATATTCACTGTCCTCCTCGGTCAAACTCTTTTCAGCTAGTCTGAAACTCTCCAAAAATTCATTTAAATCCACTAATCCATCCTTGTTGATGTCCATTAGACGGCAAATGTCGACGAGCTGTTCCTGAGTCATTGGGTTTGGCATATACTTGCCTAGTAATTGGCAAGCTTCTGAAAATTCTTCCAAAGTGATATAACCTAGAAATTAAAATCACATTAGTATGTAATTGCAATATATAAAACTACGGTTTCGAACTTATAATAGTCTGGCAAAGAGACGAGCCCGTTGGTCGAATAGCTAGCCATGACCAATTTGACTCCGGGGTCGCTAGTTCGATTCCCGCACAAGACAAATACTTGTGTGCCTGAACATATCAGTTTGTTTTGATTCTGGGTATATTTATGTATCATATAAAATCATGTGTATGCATTTACATAAAAAATGTATTTTAGTAAAATATCAGTTATCTATTACCCGTAGTACAAGCTTTGCTTAGTTTGGGGCTCGATGGCAGTGTGTAATTCGTCCAAGAATATTTATTTATTTAATTACCTCATCATCAGCCTGTATCTACCCACTGCTGGATATAAGCCTTCCCCAATGCTTTCCACCAAATACGACCTTCCACCTTCTGCATCCAGCTGGTTTCTTAAGGTCATCGGGCCATCTAGAAGGAGATTTAATTACCTGAATTATCCTTATCGAGGATTTTGAAAATTGCTTCTAAGCTGCGTTTGTTTTTGTAAAGTGTTTCTACGACTGTTGTTGTGTCAGTCTTCCGGCCATTTCTCTGTAAACATAATAGGTATCGTTATAATTAACTACATAAGTATATAGTTATATAAGTCTATGACCCAAAGTATATAAAATTAAATTTACGTTGGCTGATAAGTCGAAAGTATCCATGTAGCGCACACGACGTGTATCAGGATCGGTTCTGACGAGCTTGTCTTTGAGCATCCTCCATGGCAGACCGAGATGGGTAATTTCTTCCATAGCCAGACACCAATCACTCACCGATATGTAACCTGTATAAAAATATGCCGTTTAACTACGATATTATTTCTTAAATCTGCGGAAATCGCATTGTTTTATATTTCAGTACCGAATGTCTTATAATAATTTATTTTCATAAAAATAAAGTATTTATTGCATTCATGTGAATTTACGAGTTGGATTGTAACAAATTATTAGACACGCGCATGAGTCAAGGCATAGCAGTTTAAAATTCAAATTTTCAAAACTAACTAATTACACATTAACAAATGTGTTTAAAATTGCTAAAGTATCGAAATAAATAAAATTAATTTAAATTTAAACATTTTACATAAATTAAAATTTCCAAATAAAATTGACTTTGTATTTTCATATTATTACATACTCGTAATATATGCTTGAGGCACAAATTAGTATAAAAAAACTCCTGCATATATATATATAATAACTATTTTTATATCTAGAATAAATAAATGTTTTTGATGTAATGTTAATTCGGGTTATCGCGATGTATGTAGCCAAGTATTCGCGAATACTTCGACACTTCGGGCGAAGCTTCGGGCACATCGCTCCTCTGTCGGTACACTCTCGCACATCAAAGGGTTTTGTCGCGATGAACTTCGCTTGCGCGGCCACACTTCAGTCGGCCCGCACCCATCGTTCCTAGCAGACGTGTTATATGTAACTACAGTGTATAATATAGCTGAAGTGTAACATGGGTTGGAGTAAATATATTTTTTTTCTCTTTTTTCTTGCTTTTAATTTGTTTTTTAAATAACATAAATGTAAAAATTATTATTTGCTGCCATAAAATAGATACAGAGTAAACACGGCGTCCATATTGTTTTTTTGCGTTTGTACATCGCGATAAACTTTACATCGCGCAATACGCGTATTATGTGGCCGCGAAGATTCGCCGTAGACCGAAGACGAATTTTATCGTCGAAATGTTATCGCGATGAGTGCGGCCTAAGCGTTAGTATACCAAACGAACTACGATATTTTTATGCAAATATAAAAAAAATAGATGTTTTTTTTATAACACTACAGCATTAAACAAGCATCCGGCCCATCTAATGGAAAGAAGTTACCGCAGCGTATTGACACATGCAACACCATAAAGCCTGCTGGCAGACCATGTAAAAACTTCTTCCTACCCTATTTGAAGAACTCCTTGCTATAGTAATTAGGGTGTTAAACCCTCGATCGGAAATGCATTTCACATAAAGGGGATAAATATATTATAATATATTATATTTCATACATGGGACAACATCGCGCGTGGAAGAAGTCTCACATGGACCTACGCTGCACGCGATCATTCCCGTTCCAAAATGTGAGGAGGAGAATTCCCTGCTGATGGCCAACGGTGCGATTGCAGGAGGACACAGTGGGTATCACTCTAAACTACTACTCTGAACACAGTCCAAAATACAATCGGTAGAAGGTAGAACACACAAAGCGAGGCGAAGTCTCTCCTCAGAACCGTCAATAATCCTTACAGCCCACTTCTGCCTGCACTGAGTCAATGCATTCGGATATCATATACATATCTTAATGCAGTGACTCGGTGCGGTTACTGTATTCTTTAAAAACCAAATTAAATGCAATAATCATTTAACTCAGCACAATCTGTTCCCTAAGACATCTGACCACTGTACCATACATTTCATTATGGCAGAATAGTCAATCTTAGTCGCAACTGACCGTACATCGATTTCTGATTGGTCTGAATTTTTGGTTGACTCTAGAGACACATAGTTTTCCAATTGTGTCTCTAGAGTCAAGAAACGACAACGGCAGTCGAGACGGCGGCAGTCGCACGTTTCTTCTGTTTCAGATGGCGGTGAGTCGCAGAGACGACCCAAGCAGTTGGAGCAGAGACGACCAAAGCAAACACTGCAGTTGCATGCATCTACTAATGGTAGTGTGTGGATGCCGGCCGGCGGTAGTTTGCATGAACTAATTGGCTGTGGAAGTACGCAAAGTAGTGTAGAATCAAATTGCCTATAAATTTGACTTTCCCAAAACAACACCTGAATCAATTAACTAACCAATTGTGTCTCTGTTGAATTCAGGCAGAAAATAAGAATTGAATTTGGTAAAGTTTCAGTAGGCAGCTAAAATTGTTCGTTCAGTATAATTGCGCTCAACTAATTACAATGTTTTATTTATAAAACATTAAATTGTTTCTTAGACTACGGCTTTCAAAAGTTCTCTTCCACTTCGTTGAGCCTATTAGACCGCAGAATGAAAGTTTCAGCGCGGATACTAGATAAGAAGGAACTTACCGCTTTGATCTACGTCCATGCTGCGGAAAAAGGCTTCTAGAGGTCTTCGGGCCATTACAATCTGGTTATGTAGTTCCCTCATTGCGGATGACTCTACGAGACCTACGCGTTGGCGAAACGTCAAACGGCGAGTGCGGGACACTGCTGCTGTGTACTGGACAAATTGACGCTCCAGAGAATTCCCGCATAGCTTCAAATAGGCTCCCTTATTAGATCCAAGTTCATAATAATTTGACGCCGAGAAAATTGTTATTACCTGAAAGAAAATACAAAAGCATATACCTACTCGTAAGTATATTTTGATCGAGTTGCCTTAAATGCGAAATGCTAATGAAGATGTATTGCCAGAAATCATCTAATGACAACAGTCGGGACCGACGGCTTAACGTGCCCTCCGAAGCACGGAGGAACTCGAGCTAAGTAAACCCATCTATGGACAGGGTACGGTCGAGGTTGCGTGTTCGATTAGACTGACACGCGCAACGACCCCATCGAGCTCCTCATCATCTTCATTGGCATTACGCATTTAAGGCGACTCCATCAAAAGGGATGTAATGTGCACAGTGTTTCGAATTACTTACGTTCCCGTTATGAAGAAGTTCATAGCCGCCCGGTTTGCATTCGTGACTACGGACTATGAAGCTAAGTTTATTTTTTTGGAGAAACGTCGACGTCACGTCAGGGCCGAAGTAGGTGCCTGCGCCGCGCAGTGCATTAGCTACGCATCCTCCAGTGCATTGGGGATCTGACCACAGAATGTCGAATACCTACGAATAAGAATACACAGTATAAGCTTCACTACATAGTATAAAACAAATTCGCTTTTCGCTGTCCCTATGTATGTTCTAAGACTACGCAACGGATTTTGATGCGGTTTTTTTAATAGATGGAGTAATTCAAGAGGAAGGTTTATATGTATACATAATATAGTAGAGAAACACTGATAATTTTAGAGGTTTCTAATGTGATGTCGTAAATAAACACATTTTTTGCGCTTACATTGCAATCGCTGGCTGAACCCTACGAGATAGATCAAAATGATGTAGAACAGTATTGTACACCTTAAAACGGTCTACAAAAAAGACCGCGATGCTATATTTGATGATTACTTTTTATAAAGTAAAGGATAAAAATCGGTTATTCGGTTCTAAGAACAGCGCGGACTCCGAACAAATTCAGTTCAAACTAAAGACACATATTTCAAAGGAAACTCTTTTGAATATAAACCATTTGACTAGTTGTTAAATTGAACGGAGTTTCCTAGTTTACCTAGATCTCTATTCTCTCGAATTGTACGATAAAATATGAATAAAGAGAGTCTTACTATTTCCTCGTACAAGGAGGGAATTTTAATATATAATGTGGGTGGGCTAGGTACACGTGGCTACTACACATATAATATGTTTTATGTTCTTGAGTTATCTTTATTTCCCGATGATCCCGGTGGTCGAATGTCTAGCGATAACTACTTTGACTCCGAGGTCATCCGATGCTATCTAGTTAGCAGTGATTCCCAACCATTTTTTGTTGGCGGACCACTACGAGGTTTTTGTTGCGTGTCGTGTCTCCAACTGTCATATAATTCCATTATTCTATAACTCGAGATTTGAGTAATTTGTATAAATAATAGTGCTCAATTACTTTATTCATCGTTTGTAACACAGACCATAATTTACCTCTCACGGACCACTGGTGATACGCGGACCACCCGTTGGGAACCTCTGAGCTAGTGAATCCATACTAATATTATAAATGTGAAAGTGTGTTTGTTTGTCCTTCTTTCACGTCGAAAGTAACGAACAGATTGACATGATTTTTTTTTTGAAGATAGTTTATGGCCTGGAGAGTGACATAGGCTACTTTTTATCCCGGAAAAACATCTTATTCCCACGGGAAAAAATAAAGTTTATAATCATTTGTCCTTCATTTACGTCGAAAGGAATCTACGTACGGACATGATTTTTTTAACGGGGATAGTTTACAGTTTGGAGAGTGACATAAGCTACTTTTTATCCCGGAAAAACATCTTATTTCCATGGGATAAAAATAAACTTTGTAATCATTTGTCCTTCTATCACGTCGAAAGGAATCTAAGTACCGACATGATTTTTTTAACGGGGATAGTTTTCGGTCGGGACAGTGTCATAAGCTACTTTTTATCCCGGAAAAACATCTTATTTTCACGGGATAAAAAATAAACTTTGTAATCATTTATCCTTCTATCACGTCGAAAGGAATCTAAGTACCGACATGATTTTTTTAACGGGGATAGTTTACGGTCTGGAGAGTGACATAAGCTACTTTTTATCCCGGAAAAACATCTTATTTCCATGGGATAAAAAATAAACTTTGTAATCATTTTTCCTACCATCACGTCGAAAGGAAACTAAGTACCGACATGATTTATATATATATAATATATGTTTTGTATTGTTTTTCGATCCTTCAGCGTCAGAGGTTCACGGGTTCGATCCCCGCAGAGGGCAAACATTTATGTGGTGCTAATATTATAAGTGTTAAAGTAAATAAATTCATCCGCAGACGATGATGATTAAAATTTGTACATATTGGTACTACGTTTTACCCCACGAAGTAAAAAAATTGCAACAAGAAAAAAATATACACAAATGAATGGCAGCGCCCCTGGACCACGCGGGCGATGCCGCGGGTAACAGCTAGTATAACATATAGGTACACCGTCAATAATATAATTTTGGGGTGTAAGTGGTTCAAGCAATGAGCAAATCAATCTGGAGCCAAAGCCAACTTTGCCTGCACACGATGTACCCTGCTGGCATACGAGGCTCAGGAAAAAGAAGGGTAGAGCACATCATACTTATAAGCTCCTCGACTAGGGAAGTATCTCCTTCTAGCAGAATCCCGCAACCAAGCGAAAATAAAAAAAATATAATAATTTAAATAAAGTACAATTGATGTTATATATATTTATTATATTACAAATTTGTTGCCTACGTATTTTCATCTTTCCGTCGTCTTACGAATCTACCTACCTACTTCATTAAATATATATCCGTTACCTTAAGGTTGCCTTGAACAGCTTGCTTTTAGAAATAAGGCCGCCTTGTTGCACATACGTATTTTGTATACTGACTAAATTGTTTCTATTATTTTGTATAGAGCGAATATAGCATATTCTATCACTCTATGCAAGTGAATTAAATCGCCAGGAAGGAAGGAATTACTGCATTGGGAGTGGGGATCGCGGCGCAAGAGCGATATTTCGTGTTGTGTGCATTAACATGGCTACGACAAACGTTTCCGTCAGGCCGGCCGTATGCTTGCTTATCACCGGCGTGGTATAAAAATATTTTTTGGCGTGATAACGTCTTATATCGATGAACGCTAGCTGCACGCACGAAAAAGGATGACTCATTGTCACGTTCCGCCTGAGCCGAACGTGCAAACGAGAGCGCGGAACAAGCAATAGAGAGGCACGATTGGCCTAAGCGTTCGGCTTGTGACGCATTTATTTCTCTTCCACTCCATCGGCCGATGTTTTCTTATGACGTTATCACGTAAAATTATCGTCTGTAAACCAATTTTACAGACAACCAATTTTATACCGAGCTATTTATACGTACACACAAATAAAATACGTTAATCTACGTAATAAATCTCGTAGGTGTGTTAGCGTAGCATTACAAAGTATATTTCATAATAATATCTGAAACAAATAAATTTACACGCTCATGGTTACAATCAAAATTTGTATTCGCAGCGCGAGTTATATACATCCTGTAATATTTTACGCAACGAATCAAACGGTGCGAAGTATCCGGGAATTAATCCAACGTACGTACGAGTATGTGTAACTACGGAAGACTTGACAATAACAATATCAAATTTAACGCCCCGGATTTTGCTGTGTTTATAAAATAGCATTCAATGATCATTTCAATTATAATTAAACATATAACCTTTGATTAACGTCAGATTAACGTAGACTATTCATCCATATCACGTACGTAATGTACGCAGTTTAGAAAAAAATGATAATCAGCTTGATTTGAATAAGATTCGATATTGTAACATACTTATACATATAAATGTATAGTACTTTACAATATACATACAAAGCTATCTCCTTCTTCAAGTGCCATCTTTCTTGTCTGCCCGACGTATAAAAAAACAGCGGCCAAGTGCGAGTCTGACTCGCCCATGAAGGGTTCCGTAGCAGCAAGTAACATAATATAAAACATTTATGACGTATTCAAATAAAATTACTTACTAGATGTCGTTCAAACCAATTTTCGGTGGAAGTTTGCATGGTAATATACATCATATATTTTTTTTAGTTATATCATTCTCTTATTTTAGAAGTTACAGGAGGGGGGGGGGGGGGGGGCACACATTTTACCACTGTGGAAGTGTCTCTCGTGCAAACCATTTGGTTTAGAAAAAAATGATATTAGAAACCTCAATATCACCACACGTATGGGTTTGAAAAAAAAAATTTTGAGTTTCAGTTCTAAGTATGGGGAACCCCCAAAATTATGTGACAATCTTAATGCGGTTCACAGAATACATCTACTTACCAAGTTCCAACAGTATAGTTCCTATAGTTTCGGAAAAAAAGTGGCTGTGTCATACGGACGGACAGACAGAAAGACATGACGAATCTATAAGGGTTCCGTTTTTTGCCATTTGGCTACGGAACCCTAAAAACACTAAAAGATGTAAATCAAGCAACTTCACAAATCACAATTTAACTTGAATCTAAAAGAAAAACTGCCTTCTCTATTACGAAAATTTGTTTGTTTTCAGGAATAGAACCTGGAACTTTTATTGTCAACGTAGCCATTGCAGTTGTTACTAGCTACTCGAGCACCAGGCTCATCAACATGCCCATCGTCATGTTTTAAAGGCATAATAAAACCGAGGATTCCTATACATTAATTAGACTGTGATTATACTATGTCAGATTATACACAGTTATGGTGACATATACATATAATAAATATCCAATTTCTTAATACCCTTCATTATAGTTGGCAGACCAATTACTTATTTTGTGACTTTTATACTAACGATGACGCACTCTTTTCCTTCGTCGCCATTTATTGGCCTCTTTCATTAACGACATCGTCATAAAAGAAGTTAGTAAAAACTATATTGCACACAGATTAGACAGTGAAACGCCGAGGGGTTCAATAAAATAGTAGTAAAATTTTCAGAGTGCATAAATTCCTAACTAGTCTATAAGAATAGATGAGTAATATTCATTTAAAATTAACCGGGGTTCGGGACTTATCAAACTGGATCCAAACGTTGAATCCGACCTTATGCAAATGAGCGAAAGTTTTAGATGGATCTTATGGGAGTTAATGCCAGGCGAGATTGGTATTCTGCACGGTCGGTGATTCATCACGCGATTACGATCCCTCCGTGGCGATTGTTATCAAGTAATATATACTGCAATATATTTAATCTACACTTGTGTGTTATATGCATATTAGTAATTTGAAAATTAAAATATTATTCTTGGGCTAATACAATGTCAAACATAATAATAAACACAATGATTGATTACTCGATACTGTTTTTTTAGGGTTCCGAACCTCAAAAGGAAAAACGGAACCCTTATAAGATCACTTTGTTGTCCGTCTGTCTGTCTGTCTGTCTGTCTGTCAAGAATTTCTATGTCGAGAATGCGTGGAGGTATTAAGCTGAAATTTGAACTGTATACTCAGATCTACGGTCCCATGAAGTTAAAAAAAAATCAAACTGCTAAGTTTACGTAGAAAAAAGTTACGGCCGTTTATTCAGCAAAAAACGCATATTTCGACACACTCAAGGGAATCAAAACCTATAGGGTACTTCCCGTTGACCTAGAACTATGAAATTTGGCAAGTAACATCGTTATAGACTACAAGTACAGGAATAAATCTCAAAACTATACATTTGTAAATAGATCTTAAAAAATAGGGGGTCTATATTTTTTATAGGGTGTCGAAATTTCAAATTGAAACTACTAGTTCAAATGGGGTATCATATGAAAGGGCTTGATGTACACATTGCAAAATATATTTTATTTATTTTTTTCGACGCATTATTTCTTATTTATAATGAAAAATATCAAATTTAATAATGATACTACGTACCTACGGAACCCTCGGTGGGCGAGTCCGACTCGCACTTGTCCGGTTTTTTTATATAAGAGGGGGGCAAACGTGCATGTCGGTCACCTAGTGGAAAGCAATCACCACTGGACATCAGCAACACCAAGGGGTCGCCGATCTGTTGCCAGCCTTTTAAGGGAAATATAGACTCCGTTCTCGAAGGCTCCCATGTCGTAATTGTTCGAAAATTTAGATTTACATTTACATTTTATTTACAAGACATTTAGCGTAAAGCTCTCATAAAATAACTTTTTAATTCATACCTATTAGCTGAAACTCCTGTATCCAGACGCAATAAAAGTCCTTATTACTTTAATAAAAAGTTAACCCTAAGCAAATGAACACAAATGCGCGAGTTACGAAATGGAAGGAAAAAAAATTGGTAGTTTACAATGAGAATAGTGGCATAAACTATACCTTGCTAACAAAATAATTAATTTGGCGTTTCCACAGCACACTAAAAAAGCAATTGTTAAAGTAGAAAATAAACTATCAAAGTTAATTAAAATAAAGGTATGATTTATATTTTAACAACAATGACAGGTATAAATTTTTCAAAAGTAACGTAAACACGTTGTAAAATATCGTCTAACCGACAACCGGAATCAGACAAAATGTCGTAAGCAGGCGGCAAATTGTAAGAACTCCCTTTGGGACCGAGTTCATAAAGCGGTCGCGGAGGGATAGTAGCTCTATCGTGCTCCGCGGGGGTCTAACCCGACAAAATTGTATTACGACGGGGATAGCGTTCGCTGAAATTGCTCGCCGACGAAAAGAAATAAGATAAGGACATTGATATAATAATCTAAGCCGGCCAATAAGCTATCATCGGAGGAAATGAAGAAACCCAAATTTTATTTTAGAAAATGTATCGCCATCCCCCATTGACCTAAATCCACTTATCATAGGTCAAATCAAATATTGAGCAACGAAAACTCGGCCAACCAGTAATAGAGCAGCGTGGCGGGGTACACCTCTAACTCTAATTTAAGGGAGGCCGTACAGACGTATACTGGTGTTTGATATTCCTTGTGTTGTGCTTGAATGGCTAGGATAACCACTTTATATCAGGCTGGCCGTATCTTTTTTGTCGTCCAAAGGGAATCAAAAATAAATTTTATTTGTTATACACAAATACCACAAGTCTAACAATAGTAAAAAATCATTTTTTTTACATGCCGTGTATAATATTATTTAAATATATCATTATTAAATCGATTATAATTTATAAAACGAACAATAAAATAAATTAGTACAGAACCAAAGTTGGTTTATATAATGTACAAAAATTCGATTAAAATTTTCAATTTTCGTAAATTTCAAAATATTTTTTGTACATTATATAAATCAGTCGTTTTTTTTATTTGCACGTCAAACTTTTGGTCCCATCAAAGTTACGGCACACCAGAAGCCCAATTCTCGTAATTATTTTACGTCACAGAACGAAACTTCACCGAATCGAGATTGAATTATAAATAGACTGAAAATTGTATTCATTCATTAATTAATATCAGTCCTTATTACGACCAGCATACCTTCTTAGTTTTTTGTAATTTTCTGTGATATTTCGATATAATCACACTTTTAATACAACTATGAATCTGCATATTGGGTTACGAGAGTACCAAATGTGACATCCGTGAGATCGAGAATGGATCAAAATTGAATTTTGAATAAATTGTAATTAGTTACATGAATTGCCTCTCAGTAAAAAATAGTCAAGTGCGAGTTGGGCTGGCGGGTGGGATTTTCCGTATAGTATACCCATAAAATGTATAACTGACAGCGAAGGTTTTGAGAGGACTCCCTATCAACGAGAAGCTATTCACACGCTATGTGTCAGAATTTTTCTTTCCTTTCCTCAATAAAATTGTAATTCGTTATTTTAATGTGGCTTGAAATTCGCGGCACACTTGACAACATTAGCGGCACAGCGGTTGAAAACATATGATATAAACAATACTTCTAATTTAAATTTATTAAAGTAGAATAGAATACACTTTATTGCACCAATATGACACATACATACAAGAAAGTTGCAAATTAAATAGTACAAAAGGCGATCTTATCGCTAAAAGCAATCTCTTCCAGACAACTTTAAGAAAGAGAAATCATGATAAAATTAGGTAGGTGGCGGATTATTAGTTGTTATAAAAAAATATATTCAATACAAATAGATATATAACTATAAGTAAATATATATATGATCAAAGATATCCTGTATCCATACACCCATACACATATATACACACATATACATATATATATACATACACACATACATAAATATATCACATATAATATATACATATATATACAAAGCAATAAAGAATAATTAAAGTACCTAACACATGTAAAGACAGGATCCACGTAGAAAATAAATTAAACACAGAGAGAGAGGTAATGTGGTTTTAAAAGTATTTTAAATGATTGTGCATTTCGAATATCCATAGGCAGCGCATTCCAAAGACGTACAGCCTGCACAGAAAACGACTTAGTGTAAAAATGCGAAGAGTGGGATGGAGTTATCAAACGAAGGGAAAGAATACTGCGTAAACCACGCTCGCCATGACCCCGTGCCTCACTGAGATAGATGAAGCGTTCCTCTAAGTAGTTGGGGGAGGTGGGATTGAATAGGATAGAAAAAAAGTATCAATTTTATATATTATTTTCTTTGTCAATTTTTTTTTTTTTTTATAGTTTAACCCTATACATAGTTTTGAAGAATGCTGTGTAATTCTAATTGACATAATTTAATCTATAAAAGGCAACCGTTACTGACTAATCTATCAACGCACAGCTCAAACCACTAAAAAGATAGGGTTGAAATTTGGCATACAGCTGTTATGACGTAGGCATACGTTAAGAAAGGATTTTTTCAAATTCCCACAGGATACGTACGATGAGCTCAAGATAATTTATGAGACAAAAATATTTCGAAAACATTTTCTTGCAAGAAAAGGTTGTTGTAAATGTCGTTGGTTTACCTAATAAATAAATATTATCACAATACAAATGGAGATACAAACTTAACACCTTCAATGTACAGTTTGTACAGAGGTTAAGTCAGGTTTTATCGATTTATCTTTATGTACCGAGAGTCCCGAGCGAGAACTAAAACTTCGCGTGCTCGTTGCCACAGACATCAACCATTTATAAGCCAGATGGTTCAGACAGAATCCCTAAAGTTTAAGTTTAGTAATACATACAACCCTCCCAATATACTTAGTTCATCTGTTTTACTTTCATTATTTAGTGAAACCGACGAAATGTTTACATTATGAGAAACTGCATTTAATATTTTCATCCCTGCTGTATCTCTACATTCGTTGAGTGAGGTTAGGTAAATATATATACTCCATATTATTTTTGTATTTTATGAGTAGGTGGTGAGATCTAAGGTAGACTGGTATAGAATACTTGTACAGCATTATATCCGCCTTTGTACATTCTTTTTTTAACCGAATCCAATAAAGGAGGAGGTTCTCAATTCGCCAGTATTATTTTTTTAATGTTTGTTACTTAATTACTCCGTGATTTATAAACCGATTTGAAAAAACTATTTTTATTGGAAAGAGTATAATTCCAGATTGGTCCCATATTTTCATCATCATCATCATCAGCCTGTATCTACATACATAAATGTAGAGTAATGTTTGGAGTCGGTATTTTTTTGTTAAAATTATTGTTATTGTGCATAAAGATTTAATAAATTGGATCGGATTCCTTTGTTTGTACAACTCAATGATTGTTTTAGTATATTGACGGATAACACCGACACGAGACATATTAAATATTTTATATATCACACCTGAAATGGTTTAACGTTCGCTCACGTTTCGAAGTTTGCATAATTGATCCGACATGGCGCCTCAATCCTGACATAATTCACTATTGACAATAATTTTCAGAGCTATAGCTGTATTTACAGTAAACTAATATATATATAATAAGAAATGTATGTTTATTTTATTTGTATAGAATATATTATTCTTTTAATAGTTATCATCTCTATTTTCGAGATCTTATTTTCTTTCATTTGCTTTAGAACCGCATTCATGAATTTCTGCTATTCCCGAAGGTTGACTGGTAGAGAATGCTTTTAGCGTTAAGTCCGCCTTTTGCACCCTTATGTAATTTTTGTGGTCAATAAAGTTTAAATAAAATAAAAAAATCAAACTATAATATATTTGTTTTCTTTTTTGCTTCATCGTGACCGAAGCGAGTGTTACTTTCTCATTAATTTCGTTTTATGCTCATAATTTTCTTTTTCCATTTAGAAATTTCTGATATGTTCAGAAGTTTCCAATAAACTTTATACTTTTTTATGACAAGCCCGGTGGTCGAATGCCTACTTTGACTAGCTACTTTGACTCAAAGATCACGGGTGCGATCCTCGGGTTTTCTATAGATTATATGAATTAAAATATTTAAGTACATTTATCATTTATTTAATACTCATAGTACCCCATAATACCCAAACTTTACTTAGTTTAGCACTATAGTTGGCCTTAGTTTTAGGACTAGATGGAATTTTTCCAAGAATATATATTTATTTACAAACAAGCATCAAATACTTTTTGTCACTCCTATAAAAAAATAGGAACAAACTTTCTATTCATCAAAGCGCATGCCAGTCAAAGTGAATATAAAAAGATATTTAGTAGATAGAGCAACAGAACTATAACAGACTATCAAGCCAGTGAACTTTACTTGCACATAACTAATCAGTCGATCATTAATTTTCAAACAAGCACCGCTAACTAATCCCGTTCTATTGAATCCATTCATTCATCGAGTCAGAAATATCTATAATAGAAGTTTGATAGAAATAATCACGTATTAAGTCAGAGCTCAGAGTTTGAAGCTCAATGAAGTTTGATAAATACTTTAGTACTAGTATTTAGTTAGAGCACAGACATAGTTAGAGTCATGTTTAGGTTGATAGGTTGATTTAATAAGGACATCGTACTAGCAGGCTCTGGCGGAACTTTTCGACAGCTCAGATTTGCATACAAAAATATAGTACATAACTTGAATGCGTACTATACTTTTGCATCGAACGAGTAACGTGACTGTTTGTTGAACTTTCCTTTATATTAGGAAAATGTTTGGGAACTTTAATAAAGTATTATTTTACGATATCAGAATGAAAGTTGACTGAATCGAGATTTAATTGTGAATTAACAATATATATATAACAATAATATATATAATATAACAATAATATATATACCTCATTTCATTAATTAATTATTATCAATTCTTAATGTTCGCAAAATACCATTCTTAGTTTGTATAATTTTAGGTCATATTTCGACATAAATTAAAGGAGATAGCACATTCGTGTATGAAAAAAAGTACTGATAATAAAATTGTTGTATCATCACTAAATAACCTTCACTTAGTTCTATAGCATAAATACGTTCTAGAAAGTTTGGAGCGCATTGGTTTCAGGAGGTCAGAAATATTTAAGAAATAAAGTGCGTTTGATTTTAGGTTATGTTAGACCATACCACAGTACAAGTACTAATAAAACTACGTAAACGTACATCCAGCGAATTGGCAGTATCATTTTTACGTTAATTATTGTCAATACTATATTAAATGGGGTTTTAAAAACACAAAACATACAATGATATAATAATTAATCCTAATCGATATTATTTCATTCACAAATCAATACGAAATCACATCCCTATCGTGTGACATATTTATAGTAGTGTTGCAAATTTAGCGATATTGTCACTAGAAGTGGTGATTTTTGCTTAAGTGTTAGTGACAGAAAAAAGGTTTTACGACAAAATCGTCAGATAGGAGCGGATTAATAATAATAATATTCCAGCACTTAATTACACACGGCCATCTAGTCCCAAACTAAGCAAAGCTTGTACTATGGGTACTAGATAACTGATATAATACTTAAATAATTTTTTTTGTAAATGCATACTTATAATACATAGAAAATACCCAGACCAAGACAAACAGACATGTTCATGCACACAAATATTTGTCTTGTGCGGGGATCGAACCCGCGACCTTGGAGTCAAAGTGGCCATTGCTAACCATTCGACAACCGGGCTCGTCCTAATAAGTCCTAAGACACAACTAATTATCTAAGAGTACTGTCCGTGGTCAATCTCCTTTGGAAGTTTCATATTGTAATACGAGAAAACCAATTTTGACATTTTTGACATGGAGACTAGATAGCCGAATTTTGACTATATTTGAGTAATGAGAATTGCCTCTTTGTTATTTAGTTTGTAGGTAAACAACCACCGTCTTAACCAACCGGTCGTTCACAGTCGACCGATCGATCGCAGCTATTAATAATATGTAATAGGCAAATTATATGGACTTATTCGATATTAAAGCAATCAGGATCCAGCTGAATGAATACGAGCCCGACATAATGATATCGGAAGTAATTGATGTTCTCAGAAAACTGAAACTTAATAAAGCATCGGGCTCGAACAGAATCACTGTTGAGACTCTTAAAGCTTTAGGAGAGACAGAAAGGTCAAAGTTGAATAGATCTGTTGTGCAGTTTGTAAAACATGTGATTAGCCTCCTGACTGGGCCCACTCGTCCATACTCCCGCTACCAAAAAAAGGCGTAACTGCAGTAACTATAGAATCATTGCCTTAATAATAATAATATTTATTTATTTTCTCCCCACAAAGATGTCTTAAACATAAGTACTTTTTTTTTATACAACGTCGGGTGACAGGCAAGCATACGGCCCGCCTGATGTGAAGCGGTTGCCGTAGACTTATTACCGCCCGCAACATAAAACCACCCCCGCTGCCAACGCAGCATCTCCTTCCTTTCTGGTGACCTCACTCACTCGCAGGAACACAACAACCCTCAAGGGAATTGTTATTTGTCTGCGGTATTCTGTAAGGTGGAGGTACATTCCCCAGTCGGGTAGCTTACAATTATGCTCTCTACCTCTCTTTTCGCCAGAGCTTCGTTTGTCAGTCAGCAGGGTGCACCGCGTGCAGGTGAAGTTGGCTTTGGTTCAAAGGTGTTGATGTTGAACCCCTTACACCCCACAACCCCAAACTTACAATTTTAGTTCCAGGGTTCCAAGCCTATGTGATAAGAGACTCACCAGTCTCTTATCACATAGACCTGAAGTAGCTTTGGTGAAAACCTGAGTTACCGGTCACCAGGCCTTCCCTTTTTACTGTTGTTTTTCTAAGCGTCACTATTGAGAATTTACTGATATTTTATTCTAACAGATACAAAAAATAAAACATTGGAAATTGATATCGCATTCAAGCAAAGTTCGTCTACATAATATAATTAACAATCGCCTCAAATCATTTCTAAACTGACAAATCCTGTAAGAACAAGCCGGATTTGTTAATGGTAGGGGCACCAGAGAACATATCCTGAACCTTAGGCAGATAGTAGGAACCTGCTACGAATATTATGTTCCGCTGATCATGTGCTTTGTAGACTATCAGAAAGCATTTGATTGTGTGAGATCGCAACACTTATAATAAATAAATAAATAATAAATATTGTCAGACAAATTACACAGCGCCATCTAGCCCCAAAGTAAGCGAAGCTTGTGTTATGAGTACTAGACAACTGATACACATACGTAAATACATTTTTTTTTGTAAATACATACTTATGATACATAGAAAACACCCAGACTAAGACAAACAGACATGTTCATGCACACAAATGTTTGTCCTATGTGGGAATCGAACCCATGAGCGTTGGTGTCGAAGCCGCGTCATTGACCGCTACGCCACCGAGCTCGTCATTATGGAGAGCTTATGGAGGATGGTCACTTATGGAGAGTTCCTGATGAAGCTGGATCACCACAATATCTAATAGAGCTAATTCTTAATTTATATACCACCAGCCGTGGTACTGTGGAGTTGGGTGACGTAACATTTACTGGAAACCAGTAAATGTTACGTCACCCAACTCCACAGTATTGCTGGTGGTATTATAAATTTTAAAAAGGCACACACCACGGCTGGTGGTATTATAAATTTTAAAAAGGGAGTTAGGCATGGACGCATTATCTTCAATCCCCCATCCTTTTCAATATCTATGAAATGCGTAAAACTCTCGAGGTCGTGGGATGGAGGTATCAAAATGGGCGGTGTAAGAGTCGAATTTGCGATGTTTTGATGACACAACAAGTTCAGGCAATTTGATCTACACTACTTTGCGTGCTTCCGCCACCAATTAGTTCATGCAAACTACTACCGGCCGGCACCACCCACTACCGTTAGTAGTTGCATGCGACTGCCGTGGCTGCTTTGGTCGTCTCTGCTCCAGCTGCTGTGGTCGTCTCGGCGAATCTCCAACATCTGAAACAGAAGATACATGCGACCGCCACTGCCCCGACTGCCGTGGTCTTATTATTTCTAAAAAATTCCAAAATTCCTTTAATGAATAAACAACTTGACGTTAGTAATTCTCCTATCCTTAATATATTTTCCATTGCCCCCACTACCCCCTCCACTTCCAACACTATATAAAGGCCGGCTATGCGATGGACTTGTCATTTGTAGGTTGTTGTTCTAACCATCAACATCTACAGATCGCCTGAGGATGCCTCGCGCAGAGGCTTGCATGAACTAATTGGTGGCGGAGGCACGCAAAGTAGTGTAGATCAAATGCCTGTAAATTTGACTTCCGCAAAATAACACCTGAATCAATTAACTATCAACAAGTTCACGTCATGGGCACGCTCGTCTTTTCAACATTACTGTATGAAGCCGAGACTTGGACACTGAAAGCTACAGACAGCCAGAGATTGGACTCAGGATCCCTTGGACTGCTCGAAGGATGACCTATTCGGAATTAGTTCAGACTTGGTGGCCAGCAGCGACTATTCTCGACCTGCTTGCAACGCTTACTCCTAAACGTTGGACATATTGCACACGCAGGAGTGATGACAATCTGCAAAAAGTAATGGTGACGAGGAAGGGAGAGGGGAAAAGACCAAGATCATCTGATTCAAGATCGACACACGAGGAGAGAAATTGAGACTAGATTACGTCGGAGTCACACTCCTCAACAATGAGGGACCGAATACGAAGAGAGCTTCGATATAAATAAATAAATATTTCATGACAATTTACACAGCGCCATCTAGTCCCAAATTAAGCGCTAAGCTTGTGCTGTGGGAACTAGATAACTGATATTATACTGAAATACATTTTTTTTTGTAAATACATACATATAATACATAGAAAACATCCAGATCAAGACAAACAGACATGTTCATGCACACAAATATTTGCATTGTGCGGGGATCGAACCCGCGACCTCGGAGTCAAAGTAGACATGGTTAGCCATTGGATATTATTAAAGTTTATAAAGAAATACTAATTATGTAATTAATAAATGGCATAGTTTCTAGTTATATAGTAAATCTAATCGTATTCGAGAGTACTAGTAGTAGGTCTAATCGAATTGGCCGCCCCTGATTTAGTTTGTACCTACGATATTGCACGATAAACATTCTACGACGGGCTATCGAGCTCCAAAATGCTACTCAGAAAAGGTAGATGGAGCCTTTAATGGAAATTGTATTTTAATTGGGTAGATCAATTTATAAAGGCTATGTCAATTCCATAGTAAATGTAATTACATTCACATCTACGCTACGCAGTATTTACATGTTTAATCGTCAACGTCACTTTAACCAAGTAATTTATAATACATAATACAAACACACCTAATATTAAGAAGCATGAATCACGTCAATCGTCTTGCCAGCAATGCAGTAAATATTTCTAAGAAAATATTAGTTTAGAGCATACAACCAACAATATTTCACCTTATCAAAACATCCATGTGTACGTTACTCGCTCGTGAAAACAAATCGAATGTCCATAGGTCATAATCTAACATATTAATATGCTATTACGAATACACGGGCTTTTCGATTGATCGATTGATGATTCGAGCCATACTCGATAAAAGTTTCAAGAGCGAACCAGGGGCCCTCAATAAAATCGATCGTAGCCCTAAACCGAATTGAATGATTGATTATGAATGACTAACCTGTTTCCACTCTACTTTGTCTATAACTTCGCCGCCTGACGCAGAATTTTCAGTCACTGGAGGTCGAAGCAGCGAAACGTACTGAAATTATACATGATAATTAACTTAATTCATCACTTAATTATAAAATTCAAAGGTCGTGCTTTCGTTGTGAGAATATAGTGTAATACTCAGATTAATTATAATTTACTTAGAAATTCGAATTTTGAAAGTTAGTTCATTAGAAGTGTATTAACAAAGTTTATCACTTCTAGCATGAAATTATTACGTAGCTTGTGAATTCGTATTTCAAATATATATTTTTATTATGTTGTATCTCCAATCATAGCACAATCTGTGGGAATTTCTATACTGGCACAGCCTCGTAACAAGTTGGACAAGTTTTATAAACTCTAGATATTTTTAGCAAAAACAAACTTTCTTTCGCTACGGCTAACTGTGTAAATTAAATGTTAAAATCGTATCGTTATAGCATAAAACATTAGAACATACGTTGTATATTAGGTAATATTTTTAAATAATTATTATTACGTACACTTTGAGGTATATTTTTATTAATTATTATTACATTATATTTACCTTTCATGAGTTTATAAAACAATTTTCAATCAAAATGGTATACAACGTTGCCGACTCTGTGAAAACATCTTTACGCCGTTTTTGAAGAACTCATGCTGTAGTCTTCTAATTAATTATTTGGTTTTCGGCGGTTTTTCTATTTTCATTGCAACTGCTTATATTATATTCAATTATATTTTTACCGGTTATTATGACAATATTCGTCCTTAACGACTTATATATCTCCATATATATTATGCACCAAAGTAATAAAAAAATCTTTACATATCTACCCTTAGATTTATAATCAACTAGCTTTCGCCCGCGGCTTCGCTCGCGTGAAATTCGATAATTTTATTATTCAAGCCAAGTCTAACACGCAGCGCAACCACCTTGATGTAGCACCTTTAATTGTACTATATATACAATTATGCAGTTTAGATTTTTTCATACAACATTTTTTTCCCGCTAACTGTCGTTCCCATGGGAATTTTTCAAAATACAGCCATAACTAAAATTTATATTTACTAAGGTATGCATGCATGCTAGATAAGGTAAATTTATATTTACTAAGGTATGCATGCATGCTAGATAAGGTATGCATGCATGCTAGATTGAAAACATCTATCTTACGTGATTTAGATTTTTACATACAAAAGTTTTTTCCCGCTAACTCCCGTTCCCGTGGGAATTTTGCAATATCCTGTTGCAACTAAGCTTTAAGTTTACTAAGGTATCTGCATGCCAAATTTCAAGCGTCTAACTTAAGTGGTTTTGATTTTTCATACAAAAGGATTTTCCCGCTAATTCCCGTTCCCGTGGGAATTTCGGGAATTCCTTTCTTAGTGCACCTCTACGGTACCTAAGCTACGTCCCTTCCAAATTTCAAGTGCCTACGTTTAGCCGTTTAGGCTGTGCGTTGATATGTCAGTCAGTCAGTTTCTCCTTTTATATATTTAGATAACTGTCGTTCCCATGGGAATTTTTCAAAATACAGCCATAACTAAAATTTATATTTACTAATGTATGCATGCATGCTAGATTGAAAACATCTATCTTACGTGATTTAGATTTTTACATACAAAAGTTTTTTCCCGCTAACTCCCGTTCCCGTGGGAATTTTGCAATATTCTGTTGCAACTAAGCTTTAAGTTTACTAAGGTACCTGCATGCCAAATTTCAAGCGTCTAACTTAAGCGGTTTAGATTTTTCATACAAATGAATTTTCCCGCTAATTCCCGTTCCCGTGGGAATTTCGGTAATTCCTTTCTTAGTGCACCTCTACGGTACCTAAGCTACGTCTCTTCCAAATTTCAAGTGCCTACGTTTAGCCGTTTAGGCCGTGCGTTGATATGTCAGTCAGTCAGTTTCTCCTTTTATATAATAGGTAGGGGAAAAAGTCTTTTCGCGTTATAGTATGTATGAACTTGTAATAAAATCTCTTTGGTTATATCATTTGTATCTAGCAGGTTTTGATATCTTTAAAAAGTTTAAATTTTAAAAAAGATAATTCCAAATTCAAATTAGGTAAATTTGTGATTTTCATTTGTTTTTTTTACTGTCAAGATGAGTGAATCTAATGAAGAAATTCGATACATTTTAAAATTTTACTACAAAAAAGGTAAAAATACAACGCAAGCTGCGAAAAAAATTTGTGACTTTTATGGACCTAGTGCAGTGTCTGTGAGAGTAGCACAAATTTGGTTTAAGCGTTTTCAATCCGGAAATTTTGATGTCAAAGATGCACGTCGCTCTGGTCGCCCTGTTACGGATAAAATGGATGCCATTTCTGAAAAAGTGGAGCAAGATCGGCATATCAGTAGTTACGACGTAGCTGAAGAACTAGGAATTGACCACAAAACAGTTTTGGCGCATAAAAAGGTCGTGGTCAAAGGCCGGCCAGGCTTCACAGACTCTGGCGAAACCCGGGTTAACCCGCAACAAGGTGATGCTGTGTGTATGGTGGGATTGGAAGGGAAGATATTCATTATGAGCTGTTACCGCCAGGCAGGACTATCGATTCTGAACTCTACTGTGAACAACTGATGAGATTAAAGCAAAAAGTTGAGAGAAAGCGGCCGGAATTAATTAATAGAAGGGGTGTGATTTTTCATCATGATAACGCTAGACCTCACACATCTTTAGCCACTCAGCAAAAATTAAGAGAGTTTGACTGGGAGGTGTTAATGCATCCGCCGTATAGTCCTGACCTTGCACCTTCTGATTTCCACCTGTTTCGGTCTCTTAAGAATACTTTAGGCAATGTCAGGTTAACATCACGAGAAGACTGCCAAAACCACTTGGCGCGGTTTTTTGAACAGAAGTCCCAAAATTTCTATAGTAATGGGATCATGTCTCTACTTACAAAATGGCAAAAGGTTATCGAACATAATGGCACCTACATACTTTAGTTAAATGTAAATAAACTTTATTAAAAAATGTTTTGAATTTTCATATAAAATACGAAAAGACTTTTTCCCCAACCTAATATTTAGATAGAGTGCGTCTAATCGAGTGTGAACGTAGACACGGGTATGAATCATGCAATACGGTATTTATTAGTATTCTTTTAAATAACCATTATTAAAAAAAACACTCTCAATCTTATTCTATTTCTTTTATTATTCAGAGACTATAAAAATAAACAAACATGACAAAAGTAAATAAATAGAAAAATAATTATGTTTATGGGTTAGGTGGGGCTGCGCCGTCGAAAATAAGAGTTGTTTCATAGAATGCAATTTGTGTCTTGTACGGTGGATGTATAATAATTGTGGCCCGAATAATTGCGATTCTGATTTTTGATGTTAACCAACCCACCGCTGTGCTGAGGGATCTGTCCAAGCGGTCAGCAATATTATCATTACACTATTGACCACTGTTGGTTAGCCATATTTCAGCACAAATTGCATGCATCGACAATCACTGCACTAGCATTGTTTAAGCCAATTTAAAATCTGATAATAATGCAGCATCTGCTTCGGTTCGGCACCATAAGCTATAAACGATGGGCGCGCTCTGTTTTTATATATTGGTACTTTAAGGTCGATAATAAATTATACCTATAACAGACAACGTGATTTATGTCGTCTTTGCAATATATTGCATTTGTTCTCTGGCGTAATTGTGGAGCGAGGCACACTGCTCGAATAGCCGCTTTCAAGTTGTACTTCGTTAGTTGAAGTTATTCAACATAAATTAAATTCCCAGCTTTAATTTATACCTCCAGCTTTATTTACACGAGTAAAAACATTATTCGCTAAAGTACAGCTATACACAATTGATGGAACAACTGCAGTTGTACAATATATTTCATTAATATACGAGTATATTTAATTAAATTGTCATATACCAAATATGACAATTTTTATTTCTTGGGTACATATTTAATGAATAATTTGTTAGATATGTCCACTTGTGTGATTTGTACATATTGAAAGAATGTTTTAACGCTAGCGCCAGTCAACAAAACATTCAGCAGGGAGACATTTCATTTTTTTATTTCTCAATAAAAAATATATGAATCCGAGCTACAAAGCTCCTGTAATATCTTTCAATCTAACAAAAATACCTAGACTACAACCTAAACTTTACGGTATTACCTATTAGTTATTCTAAGATTTTGCTGAACGATTCTGAACTTTTGCAATTTAACAATTTATTACAGTATCCAAGAATAGTAATTGAATTTCGTAAGAGTTTCGTAAAATCTTATTATGTATCATGTAAGTACTGTAATCAAATTCAATTTATTTTTTTTCAAATTCAAAATCGTTTTTTTTTATGTAATGAATTTCCACTTGAATTTCTTTGAGTGTTAATTACCTTATCGCGTTCCAAACTGCGAATCATATCCAAATCTGTAGTGTCTGAGATGCCTCCATGTACCACGAAGACTCGGTTGTTGATGATGGTCCCGAGTGGCAGCCATCGGTATACGCACTCGATCAGCTTCAGCAAACGTTCCGCATTATGCTGCACATAACAAGTGTAAAAATTAAAAAATATTAAACCTATAAAGTAAAAACAACAGTTTTTGCCAGTATCAAATTGGTTAGATCCGTTCATAAAATAGATAATTTTACCAAAAAAAACCGACTCCAAACATTACTCTACATTTATGTATGTAGATACAGGCTGATGATGATGATGATGAAAAATAGGGGACCAGTCTGGAAGTATATACTCTTAAAAATAAATAAAGTTTTTTCAAATCGGTTTATAAATGTGGGAGTAATGAAATAACAAACCTAACAGTGGGTAGATACAGGTTGATGATGATGATGATGAAAAAAATATGGGACCAAGCTGGAAGTATACTCTTTCAAATAAAAAAAGATTATTTTCAAATCGGTTTATAAATCACGGAGTAATTAAGTAACAAACATAAAAAAAATACAGCCGAATTGAGAACCTCCTCCTTTTTTGGAGTCAGTTAAAAAGAGTGGTGAATTTCAAACGGGGTGGTTATATTTTTTTGAATAACAGCTAAGTTAAGCTAAAAAAATTTCGATTACCTTAGATTTCAAACAAAAAAAAAATCTGAATAAATAAAAAAGCGATCCATTCATTTACAAACCTACGATACCACAGATCGTCAATCTAATAACCTCTCTATTTTTGGATTAAAAAAAAAAGAATTAAAATTTAATCCGCTTTTACCAATCTTTACAACTTTACCTTATTACCATAATACTCGCCGACAGGCCTCAAATTTACAAAAGTAGCTGTCATTTCAAAGTCAAAGAATTAAGTTAAACAGTTTCGTAGATTTATCTTATTTCACCATAAAGACAAACATTTCTTTAGATTTAATACAAGTATTAGAAGAATTATTTTATTAAACGCTAAAAAAATACGCAGAAAAAGGTTTGGAGTTTCTAAGAATAAAATTATACGAGCGGGAATATCACAGAGATTCCGATAGACCTTTGGGCTTAGGCGTTCAGCCGACCATCCGCATTTGTTTTACTGTAGTTTTCCTTATTTCAATACAAGAGTGTTGCTGAGCTCTGGGATTATTTAAATTCACAATCGTATTATCTACTCTATTCAGAATAAATCTTTTTATCAAAAATATTCTTTGTCCAACGTTTGTAATCAAATGGATGTAAGCGTTTGAAATATATAAAGGATTAATCAAGATCGTATACTTGAACTGTATAGTTATTGAACATCTTTAGCTGTAAGTAGATATTTCTCCACAGTTTTATGTAAACAAATATATAAACGAATAAGGCACTAAAATATATCTAGATTATTTACTGACTTTAGTATATATAGAGTATTTAAGACCACATAAATTTTACCACTTTGACCTTCGTAGTATACTTAAGCCAAAGGTCAAGCTGGTTGCTGTTTGTAAAAAAAAAAATTTTTCCCGGTATCGGTGACAAACTTTAAAAACTATTCCTATATCATAATAGCAACCTGTGTTATGATATAGGTAATTTCAGCCTGATCTGCCCCCTTACCACCATCTCTTATTGCGATTCAATAACTGAATAGAATGCATATTCATACCAATAAATAAGCGACTCTATTTCAAATGGGATAGAGGCCTGTTTATTGGTATGAATTAACATTCTATTCAATTATTGAATCGCAATAAGAGATGATGGTAAGGGGGCTGGGGCCTTAAGATATTGACAAATATTTTCAGCTTAGTCCTTAGAGCTCCAGGTTAAACACAGTTACCACTAATCCTAGCTGAAATTTTGGGGGTGTAAGAAGCTGAACACGATCTTTAGAGCCAAAACCAACATCACCTGCACGTGGTGCACCTTGCTGACTAGTAAATGAGGCTCTGGCGACAGAGAAATAGGGTACAGCGTACACGTATAGCGACTCTATTCCATTAGAAATAGAGTCGCTTATTTATTGGTATAGATAAGCATTCTATTCAGTTATTGAATCGCAATATGAGTTGGTGGTAAGGAGGCTGAGCTCTCCGTTAATCGATCAGTCAGGCAGTCAGTTTCCTTTCCGTTATACTCACCCTATATTTTTGATGGACCTCCCTGATGAAGCCATACCTGTATGAAAATATTATATTATTAATTTTCCACCATTCATTTATATACTCGTACATATAATCATCATCATTGGCTTGTCCTTTTCCCATTATTTGCGGTCGGCGCAGTATGTCTTTTTCATTCGTATATCCATATGTTAATAAATATAGGACTATATAAAAGTAATGTTTACTGAATTTCTTTAGTCTGTCAGATGAAATAAATCAATAATTTTCAAATGTCATGTCGATTTCCAAAATATAGGTACTTTCTGTTATAACTTTTATATCTATTCTAGCTGACCCGACAATGACGTCTATGTCTTCTTAACTATAAATATTGGTTTGGTTTCGCACTCGCTGTCAAATGACTGACATTTCTGTCAAACGACATAAAGTTACTTTAAAACAGTTAATATGGTTGTTCAGTTCTGTTAAATCTTCTAATTTTCAGCGCAACTTTCTTATTTTTTTCAGCCTTCTCCTGACAATAACAAATACGACAAAAAAGAATTTGCGAAATCGGACCAGCCATTCATGCATGATGCGATGACATAGGGAAATAGACATTCATTTTCAGCGAAATTCACTGAGCTTATGAAATCGTCCGGTCGTTCTGTCCGTCCGTTGCCATGAAACTCAAAATTTCGAAATACTGACTTGGGATTCGTGTAGAGCATCAAAACGTAGTAATGTTGATTGATATCCGAATTGATATCCGAAAACCAAGGTCAAAGTGACCTTGGTTTTGGAATTGATTTTTTTTTCGAAATTCCGAATTGATATCCGAAAATCAAGGTCAAAGTGACCTTGGTTTTCGGATATCAATTCGGGATTTCGAAAAAAAAAATCGCTATGGTAGCGCATGCTGCGCGTCCTATGTTTATATATATAAAAATTAGTCCCTATTTCCATAAGTCACAGCATCACGCTTGAATGGCTAGACCGATTTCACATATTTTTTTTGCTCTGTTCTGAGGAGCGTTTTGTCAGGAGAAGGTTCTTATGAAAGAAAATAATAAGGAAATTGCGCGGAAAATTAGAAATTATTAAATTAAGAAAACTGAATGACCATATTAACATTTCTAATGTAACCTTAGCGTTTGCCAAAATTGTCAGTCCTTTGACAGTTGGCGCGATTGACGCGCAGCAAATATCGTTTATGACAGATGTCGGGATTATATTGATAAAATAATTAAATATGACCAAGGGAAATGGGGATTGTTTTTTTTTAATACAGATCACATCAATTCTAATTCAATATTCATAGTTAAGACAGGACAACGTCTGTCGGGTCAGCTAGTTATTGAATATGTTTTTGCACGGAATTAATATACCTATTAGCTATTAGTAAATATTTATACCATAATTATGAGCATTGAAGGTCTGAAGTCGTATTAACCCTCGGGCCGTTATTGCAACCAAGTTTCGCGACTAGTTGCGATGGAATAATTTCTATTTGTACGCTACTGGAGAAAATAATTTCTTTGTTCGAAATTAGTTTGCAGAATTTTCTATTATTTTGTATTCTATGATTTATTCCGTTGTGATCGTATAATCCAGGTACGAGTGTAAGTCTTTGACAAATAGCACAATCGATTGAACTTTCGTAAAATGGTATGTTGGTGCGATAATGCGTCATTGAAACGGATGTTAGATATTGATTTATGTGATGTTAATGTTTTTGTTTTGTTGACTCAATGTTTGACTTCGGTGCAATAGAATGTTGAAAAAATTACATTCGAAATTGAGTTATAAACATTAAAAATAACATAATTTCGATTTCTTTTTTAATGGCGAGCGCGGTCTGCTGTATAAATAAGCTTTATTTTAGTAAAAAGTAACGTACATACGTGCAACTATATTAGCAAATCTTTTGAATGTGTTTCTGCTTGTTTTGCTGTTATTTGCTAATCATATCTATTTGTAGCTAAATCTATTTAATATTTTTTGTTCGTTGGATACTTGTAACCAATGTATTTGTTACTTTTTGTATGTCAACCCGCATTATTAGTATTTGTTTAACTGCGTCTATAAATACCCGTTGTACCTATATTATAATATTTATTTATCTCATCTTGCCAGTAACCACGTTAAATAGTTTTATATTATAAACTAACAATGAAGTAATTAGTGAACAAAGAAAATAAAGTTGCAACTGGTTGTGAAACTATATTACCTTGTCGTCTAGTTGCAAACAAATATAAAATATTATTTTACCTCGCCCAGTGGCGTATAAAGAATACATAGACGAGCTCGGTGGCGTAGCGGTCAATGACGTGGCTTCGACACCAATGCTCGTGGGTTCGATTCCCACATAGGACAAACATTTATGTGCATGAACATGTCTGTTTGTCTTAGTTTGGGTGTTTTCTATGTATAATAAGTATGTATTTACAAAAAAAAAATGTATTTACGTATGTTTATTAGTTGTATAGTACCCATAACACAAGCTTCGCTTACTTTGGGGCTAGATGGCGCTGTGTAATTTGTGTGACAATATTTATTTATTTATATTCGTCCATTGCAAATAGTTACAAAACTTGGCTGCGATGACTGCCGGAGGGGAGATCTCTCTTATGACTAAATAGGATAAAGCAAAGTCATTAGCCGTGTTTTCTGATTCCATATACAGAAGTAAAGAAGCGAAGTCAAATAAACGGTCTACCACCTTTAAATACATTTAAACTTTTCAAATTAAGTCTCCAAACACACCACGTCGAAGATACGCGACTAAAGTTCGGCGTCATTATGCCTGTAATGTTTTTTCAATTACTAACGGCACATTTGAGGAAAATTACGTCGCGTTTTTAATCCTAATCATGACGAATTAAGGCCGCGTAAATTCGGCATAATGTGATTAGACACTAAGGTTTACTTTCGCTCTCAAAAAACAATAGAAAATCAAATCTTACATTTGAGCGCAGACCATACTGAGAGCGAAACGAGGTGCACTGCGCCACGTTCTCGTCGCTCGACTATGAAAGAGACAGATAATGTCGGATTCGCCAGCTTGCAATGGGGATGTTTGATATTTTTTCTGACACCAGATGTCGCTAGGTAGGCGTCGGGTCCAGATTGTCAAATTGTACTGAATTTTTTGACAGTGAAACTTCAAGACGACAAGACAACACAAGACGTCAACAAGACATTTGACAAGATGCTATGAACTGACAGATGATTGGACCCTACGCTACATTGCTGCCAAAAAATCCTCATTCCGTATCGCTAGCTTAGTTTCTCGGTAGTTAAGTTAAGTCGCGCTAGCGACATACTTGAGCGAAGCTAATTGAACGTAGCTTCGTTTTGTTTCGTTCCCGGTGGGGCCTGCGCTTACGTTCGATACGAAAATCTGTTAAAACTAGACCACTTGCTATTCAGACCATAGTAGGTGCATACTGTACAGTCGGCTTCCTAAGATAACTAACCGCTCTGCCATACTTTTTTATATAAGAGGGGGCAAACGAGCATGTGAGTCAACTGATGAAAAGCAATCACCACCGCCCATGGAGATCAGCAACACCAAGGGGTCGCCGATCCATTGCCAGCCTACATTTTTTTTTTTGTAAACACATACTTATGATGCATAGAAAACACCCAGACCAAGACAAACAGACATGTTCATACACACAAATGTTTGTCCTGTGTGGAACCGAACCCACCAGCATTAGTGTCGAAGCCGCGTCATTGATCGCTACGCCACCGAGCTCGTCCATATACACTAATTCCTTTCTTTCTTTCTGGTGAACACAACAACGCTCAAGGGGTGGTGGTTACTTGGCCGTGACATTCTGTGTGATGGAGGTACTTCCTCAGTTAGCAGCTTAAAAAAATACGCTATGCCCTACCTCTCAAATGTATACTGTTCAGCATGGCAAAGTAGTCAGTTATCTTAGGGAACCGACTGTACATGTGGATATAAATTATTAGATACCTAGAATTCATGATGAGATCTTCATGGTTGCCGCGATTCAGATAAACTCCGCCGGGAAACGCTAACATACAAGCCAGCAGTAAGAGGAATACTTCCATACTCTTCTTGCCTCGGTCCACGAAATCCCCGTTGAATATGTATGGATTCTCCGGCGAAGGCAAACCATTCTGCATAATAATGGAAAATGAAAAAATATATTTAAAAGAACTGCACGTTAGAAATTGTTTTCCGTAGAATGAACTAAAGCTTTAAGGGGACGATGGAAGCCAAACTCGACTTAAACCAGTTAGTATAACTGGTTTAAATCGATTTAATTAAAACTTGATTTAAACCAGTTATACTTTGACGGTACTTTGGCACATAACCTCTTCAGAAATATAGGTTTAAAAAAATAAAAGACATATTTTACAATTTACATAGATCATTCAAAATGGCTGAACATATAAAATTATTTTAAAAGGTGGCATCTCTAATAAGTATGCCTTAAGTATACCTAGTGGTATTTGCTCATGGTACCGATAGTTAGGTCCGTACTCATTTTATACGTCTGTGTAAAATGTATGTATGTATCTGTGTAAAATGAAGGGGCCGGTGATTGCTAGCAATGGCTACTTTGACTCTAAGTTGCGGGTTCGGTCCCCGCACAAGATAAACATTTGTGTGTATGAATATATCTGTTTGTCTTCGATATTTTCTATAAATTTATCAAGTATTTAAAAAAGTACTGAAGTATATGTATTTATTGTAGTGGATTAGTTAAGCGTTAACGTCTTGTCAAGACAGTAATTGGCGCGGGACTGAGTGAATGTCGGGCAATTGCCTTACTTTCTTCTTCGCACAATGGAGGCCGCTACAATCCGTAGGTCAAAACATCTTATGCGGGCCTACATATATGCCGCGAAGCGAACAGGCGTGAACGAAAATGTGGATGGGTTTCTCTAGGTTCACGGGCGTTCACGCCTGTTCTCCAATAGGAGTCAGTATTTTGTCCCGCAACAAAGGCGACGCGAACGAAACGGGAACGTTCGCGCGGTGTTCACGCGTACACATCCACATTCACGGCGCGGCGCCAGTTTACTCCTGACTACCGATGCGTACAAGTCATTACAATTTTATTTTTTATGGACAAATAATTATATTTTGCTACAGCAAACAAACTTATTGCAGCCGCAGCTTCCACGTCTATTTCGCGGCAGGTTTCACTCACGAATGTGTGACCCGTGAATGTAGAGGGGCACAAGTTCTGCCGTAAAATCACGGCGCGAATTCATAGCATAATTTCACGGCACTGTAGAGCCCGCATTAGGTTGTGTCACATGTGTGTGTGATAACTCTCAAACATGTGCTACAATTTTCATTAAATTTGAAAAGTAAATATGATATAGAAGTTCATTGGGCAACAAAATTAGTTCAATAATTACGAAATATAAATGTCATGCTATTATTGCAAACGGCTGATCTGATTTTAAGTAAACTATATATAGGCATAAATAAATGATGTATAGGCAATTTGATCTCCGCCAACCCGCAGTTGAGCAGCGTGGCGGAGTTGCTCTAAACCCCTTCGATTGAGGGGAGGCCCGTATCCCAGTAGTGGGATGAATAAGGGTTGACGATGACGAATTTGATGTACACTACCTTGCGTGCTTCCGCCGCCAGTTAGTTCATGAGAACTACTATGTAAATTTGACTTCTACTATGCAAAATAATACCTGAATCAATTAACTAAATTATGTATTTTCAATTAACAGCCCCCTTACCACCATCTCTTATTGCGATTCAATAATTGAATAGATTGCTTATTCATACCAATGAATAAGTGACTCTATTCCATTTGAAATAGAGTCGCTTATTCATTGGTATAAATAAGCATTCTATTCAGTTATTGAATCGCAATAAGAGTTAGTGGTAAGGGGGCAGGATTATGGGTTGTGGGGCTGCAAACGGGTAGTTTTGAGATATTGAAATCTGAAAAAACAAACGAGTGTCTCCCTCTCAACTTCCGTTCGCCGTTTCCTTAATGCTCTCGTCACGTATTCATCAGCTTACTCTCCAAGTCAAGTGTGCGTAAAGAAGTTTTTCTTCAAAAAACAATCGCGAGGTTTCAGTTCGAGACGATGGACTATTAAATATGTCAATCTGTCTAACGTCGTTATCTCTGAAATAATGATCGTGAACACGCCGCGGAAGATAAGAAAATATCGATGAAAACGCCTCATGCCTCAAAATGTCTACAAGACCCATCTCAATTCCATGTGTCATTTTAGACAGTAGAAAGTTATGACGTTCTGACAAAGAAAGCATATACTCGTATGTACTGCGATACCCAATTTTTCCTTCTAATAAGGATACTAAATACAACAGCATTACCTACTGAAACTTTTATGGGATTTGGGTCTTTTGACTCCACTCCCATAAAAGGTTGAGGGAAACAGTGTACTACCACGAACTACACCCAACAGCTATTTCGCAGGGGCCACAGGCAAAAAATTACGGCACATTCTGGCCACTCTATACAAATGTCCCGACTTTGACAATTACATACAAATGATATCTCGTCATCTACCCTTATACACTCCACTGCTGGGATATGGGTCTCCCTTCCATCGAAGGGGTTTAAGAGCCTACCTGAGGCCTGTATATACAAGCCACCTAAAGACTTGGCTTAACGACTGTTATCTAATGACAACAGCCGGCTATACAAACTGGGGGGCTAGCCAAATGGCAGTTTGCGAAGTAGAAAAGGGTAGCGATCGCTAATTTGAACTGTGGAGCTCATACTAAAATGTTCGAATTGACAAATGTCACGTGATCTATCTAACGTCCGTTACGCTACGAATTACACTTGGCTAGGCTGTTCCGGATTCGTCTCAGAAAAGGGAAGGTAAGATCGCTAAGAGAGAGCGGCAGGAAGCGTACTGGGATAACGCTTTTTGAACTATGGTTGGATATGATAACTGTATTCCATCAAGCGGGCTGTATGCTTGTTCGCCTATAAAAAATATAGGCTCTGCTCTTAAAGGCTCCTATATTGTGTCTGTTTGAAAATACTACTGCTGATTGATTGCACAATTTTAAGTTCGTTTACCAGACGTGAGGAGACCACGTTTTACAGTGGGGCTGCCAGCGCGCGAGCAAATTGCATGTATTTGCATACGTTATGAACTGGTAGCGGCTCACCGATAACTTTGAGCCAAAGCCAACCTGTACATGGTACGCCGTGCTAATAGACCCGCTAATTTTGTAACAATTAATGATGCGCCACTTACTTAATTTTATTATTGTTTCTCTTCTAAAGGTTGTCTGGAAGAGATTGTTTTAGCGATAAGACCGCCTTTTGTACTTTTAAATTTTACAAGTTTCTTGTATGTGTGTCTATATATTGGTGCAATAAAGTGTATTCTATACTATTATATTCTAGACTAAAGAGACTCTGGCGAAAGAGAGGTAGATCATAGAGTTTTTATACTCTAGGAAGGAAGTAATTGCTGTGTTGACATCATAAGTAGCGTAAAAAAAAAGTAAAACAGGCTGCAGTAACTGCTGCCTTGAACTTTGAGAGATAGGCTACGAACTTCTCAAGTTTTAACTTGCTTTTACGGCCATGCTATTAGACAACGAATATTTTAACAAAAACGATACTTTAACAAGTTGCTGCAAGTTTACTGACAAAGTCCACATTACTATCTGTACCTACATCTATACAGATAAATAAAAGTGTCTGTTTGTAATATTTAAATAACCGCTTTTTACTAAATGCTTATGGATGTATACAGGGTACATATTATAACCAAAATATATATTTTTTTAAATTTTTATCTGTCTGTCTGTGTTTGTTCCGGCTAACCTCTGAAACAACTGGACCAATTTTGACGGGACTTTCACTGGCTGGCAGCGGATGTAATAACGAGTAAATTAAGTTACTTTTATTTTAGAAATCTTATCTGTTTTTATTGGTATAAATAAATAATTTAAAACTTGTCTGTAAAGTCGGTTTACAAACGATAATTATATGTGTATTGTGTAGTGATAACGTCATAAAAAAACATCGGCCGATGAAGTGGAAGAGAGATAGTTTGTTCCACGCTCTCACTTTCACACTCGGCTCAGGCGGAACGTGACAACGAGTCCTACTTTTTCTTGCCGCTGGCGTTCTTCGATTTCTAAGACGTTATCACGTCGAAAATAACTATTCCGCGCGGACGAAGTCGCGGGGAAAGCTAGTTTTTAATAAAAATAGGTTTTGCGAATCCTTACATCTGCAGGGTGGCCGCAGCCAAGGCCGTTTACGCAACGTGTCGGCTGCCAATCAATACCCCACTGCGTTATGTAACCGTTATCCTTTAACTAACATCCAGTTCTCCCTTTTACTGCGTCATGGTCGAACTCCACACGAGCAGAGACATAACATGCACTGCGCTCAGTCGGATTCTCATTATTATTTTTTTACTAGACTACCGAAGAAGGGTAATGTTATTCGAACGAATATATGTATGTAATAATGTAGGTCTAGCTCTTTGGCACGTTCTACAGCATGCAGAGGTCCCCAACCGGTGGTCCGTGAGAGGTAAAAATATGGTTCGTGATACTAACTTATAATGAAAGAGATTTGCACTATCATACAAAATACTAACAAGTCGAGATATAGAATAATGGATTTATATGACCCTTGGGGACCCTTACCCCCAACAAAAATCTCGTAGTGGTCCGCGAACAAAAAATGGTTGGGAACCACTGTTCTACAGCTTAAACCACTTGGCTGAATTCAACATATAATAAATAATAAATAAATATTTCTGGACAACTTAGCCTTCTAGTTCCAAATTAAGCGCAAAACTGGTACTATAGGTACTAGATAACTGATATTATACTTAAATACATTTTTGTTTTGGAGAATAATAATGAGAATTTTGCAGTCGGTTTTTTTTTTGTTTTCGTTAATATTTTTATCTTCTACGTCGGATAACAGACAAGCATACGGCCCAATGATGTGAAGTCGTTACCATAGCCATATAAACGGTCGCAACATGAAATATTGCTCGCGTGCTGCCACCCCCGTTGCCAACGGAGCAACACCTTCCTGTGACCTCACTCACTCGCATGAATACAACAACCCTCAAGGGAATTGTTATTTGGCTGCGGTATTCTGTTAGGTGGAGGTACTTTCCCAGTGCAGCTTACAAATACGCTGTACCCTACCCCTCTTTTGCCTGAGCTTCCATCGCTAGTCGACAGGCCGCACCACGTGCAGGTGAGGTTGGCTTTAGCTCTAAAGATTGTGCAGGTGAGGTTGGCATTTTATTTAGCTCTAAATAATGTAACACACTTATTATTAGTTACGCAGTGTAATAAAGTTCTTGTTGTTGTTGATATAAGGATTCTGACAACCCACATATATTTTTTATCTACTCCCATACTAAAATTTAGAGATTAAAAAACTAAACACAGAATCTTAATGTCAGTCTTTTACGCACAAACCATCAAAATAAATGTAAAAAGTTACTTTTCGATACAGCTCTTTATGGACAACTGTATCGAAAAATAACTTTTTTTCCATTTCGTTACAGGAGCAAGCAGGTTGCAATGCAAATGCCTTGCAACTTTGCAAAATTTTCTTGTTCTAATAGAAAAAAAGATATTTTTCGATACTGTTGTCCAACTGTATCGAGAAATAACTTTTTTTCCATTTCGTTACAGGAGCAAGCAGGTGGCAATGCAAATGCATTGCAACTTTGCAAAAATTTTCTACATAATTTGTGAACGCGGCGCCGCGCGGCGCGTCGCGCATGCGCACTCGTATGTTCGGTCTACAAATGGATTTATAAGTAAGAAAGGGGCCGTCCATTAGTCACGTGAGGTTTTTTTTGCAATTTTAACACCCTCCACCCCCTTGGTGATACTTGGTGAGATCTTGGAAATCCCTCCCCCCCCCCCCCCCTCAAATCACGTGTATTTTTTGTAGCTACAAAGAATCTTAAAACTTTTAGAATATTAATAAAGATTTTTGTTATATCACTAAAATGACAAACAAGCATACGGTCCGCCTGATGGAAAGCTGTTACTGTACCCTATGGACGCCTGTAACACCAGAAACATCACATGCGCGTTGCCGACCCTACACGTACGAGCGTAAAATGTTTTCACGTCCTTTTTGAAGAACCCCACGTTGACGTTGTAGTCTTCTGAGAAAACCTCCACAGGCAGTTCATTCCACAGCTTGATAGTACGAAACTTGTCTGGAACCGCGCGTGTCAGTACGTGACCTCTTCGGTTCTAATATGTGAGGATGAATTCCCTGTCGATGGCGAGCGGTGCGACAGTAGGAGGAGGCCGTGGGTATTATGTCAAATAACTCCTCTGAACACACCCCATTGTACAATCGGCAGAACACACAAAGGGACGGAAAATCTCTTCTTAGACTCAAAGGTTATAAACCATCCGTTCGTCAACAGTCATGAAGAAAAGGATGCTGTCTTTTTCCTTAGGGGCATCCATAAATTACGTCACATGAATTTCATAATTTTTTGACCCTTCCCCCCCGTCCTTGTCACAGCTGGTCACATTTCTAGTGTGACGTCACATATTTTGCAATTTTACATCTAGAGTTGTAAATGTATTTGAGTTTTTGTTAATAGTTCAAAGTTCGTGTTTTAACACTTAGATTATAATAGATTTTGAAATGTCAAGTCACGAAATTTAGGACCCCCTCCCACCCCCTTGTCACACAGTATTACACGGGGCATCCATCAATTACGTCACACGAATTTCATAATTTTTTGACCCTTCCCCCCGTCCTTGTCACAGCTGGTCACATTTCTAGTGTGACGTCACATATTTTGCAATTTTACATCTAGAGTTGCAAATGTATTTGAGTTTTTTGTTAATATTTCAAAGTTCGTGTTTTAACACTTAGATTATAATAGATTTTGAAATGTCACGTCACGAAATTTAGGACCCCTCCCACCCCCTTATCACACAGTATTACACTTCGTCGACCCCCTCCTTCCCCCTTAACGTGTGACGTAATTTAGTGATGACCGCTTATCGTGGCATAAAAGTTCTGCCCCCTTACCACCAACTCTTATTGCGATTCAATAACTGAATAGAATGCTTACAATGAATTAGTGACTCATTTCAAATTGAATAGTCGCTTATTCATTGGTATGAATAAGCATTCTATTCAGTTATTGAATCGCAATAAGAGTTGGTGGTAAGAGGGCTGTTCGTGCAAGCGTGAACATGCCAGATGCGCTACAGAATGGTGGCAGCTCCATCAATACTCTAAAACCATTATTATACTGTAAGCGTAGGGAGTTGTAGGCCGTCATCGTCTTCAACTTCGTTCGTTGCCTAGCATCGGCGAGTCAAGGTCTTCAACACGGCGCTCTTCGGTTTAGAAATCGCGCGTTTGACAAAAAAATAAATACACGTGATATTTTACTACACCCCCCCACCCCCCTGGTGATATTTCGTGATTTTTACCGAACCCCTCCCCCCCTCTTTTGAGCCTCACGTGATTAATGGACGGCCCCAAATGAAGGTGTTAAATTAACTTCATGGTTTTATTTTCAATATTATTATCATCTATTTCATGAGATTAGATAAAGTAGTGTATGAAACTGCACATAATTAGGTCTTAAAATACTCGTGTGGCAGCTATTATCACATTCGTTTTCGGCTCATGTGATAAACTAACACTCGTATTTTAAGCAATAGTTTCATAAACTACTATTATACAACGCAAGTTTGATATAATATCTATAACCGTAATTATACATGCTATAAATATTCTATATAAATGTTACTAGTTATAAAGGTTACAGATGTGTCAAAAATACTACACAATGATATAAAGTATACTGTTTGGTTGTCGCCTGATTGCAAGGGTTATGACCCTTATCTCTGGTATGCACGATGTTTGCCAAACATTTGTTCGGTTAACATTTTCGATTGGGCTTGTGAAAAGCCGGATTATCGGATCTATACTAGATACCCAGTATTACCGCCACATGAAGTTAATAATGAAATTTCCCAACTAATTATAAGGCAATGCCTTTAAGCTCTCCGCTATCAGCTTCTCTAATCAATATTTAAGGCGAGTATATACAGTAAGTGTAAGTAGTACCCTCAATGAATAACAAATATAGTTAGCAAATGAATATATAATTTGACGAGCTCGGTGGTCGAATGGTTAGCAATGGCCACTTTTACTCCGATTTCGCGGGTTCGATCCCCGCACAAGGCAAACATTTGTGTGCATGAACATGTCTGTTTGTCTTGGTCTGGGCGTTTCTATGTATTATAAGTATGTATTTACAAAAAAACAATGTATTTAAGTACATTTATCAGTTGTCTAGTACCCATAACACAAACTTTGCGCTTAATTTGGGACTAGATAGCGCTGTGTAAATTGTCCAGAAATGTCTATTTATTTATTTATATAAAGACAAAAGTTGCATCAAACCACAGTATAAGTAATAGCACTACGTACAGCCTGAGACAAATCTGGAACACTTTGTATGGCGCCGCACGCACACACGCTCATTCACTCTCTACACAGACGTCATTGTTTATGTAGTAGTAAGCGAGGCGACATTTGTATGGAGTGGCCGGGGTGTGATCAAACAATACATTTATCGCAATAACAAACAACGTAAGATTTAAGTCACTTGCCCAGGAATTAAAGGATTTTAAATGTAACACAGAGAAACACTTAGTCGAAAGTGTATTTCCATTAAAATAGTAATTTATCTACCATTACGAGTGGGAGCGCAAAATATCAGCACTAATCGCCTTAACTCCTGTTCCGTTAGACAAAGATTTAAAAAGAAATACAGGAGAATCTGGCATAAGATAGGTAGGGTACCTACCTCCACCTCAGAGAATACCGCAACCAAATAACAATTCCCTTGAGGGTTGTGTGTATGAGTGAGCATGTGTATCTCCAGAAAGGAAGGAGCCGCTGCGGTCTCAGCAGGAGCGGTAGCACGCGAGCCATAACCGCTTCTCATTAGGCGAGCCCTATGCTTGTCTACCGCCCGACATAGTATAAAAAAATAAGGAACGTTCTTGCAAGCTACCTAGGCAAAGACACACTGGCACGTAGATAAAGACTTTGGATCTATAAAGGTCCCTCTGTTCAAGAAAATACACTGAAGATTTCGGAATTAGGACGCGGAAATAATGGTACAAAAACAATATCTATTAACGAGCTCGTCCGGCGACCGGGCGGTCTATCAATCAAACGGTGGCCGAGCGACGGGCGGCACGGCGCGGCGCGCGGTCCCAATTAGATGACGCGTGCGCCGCTCCCGCGAACTTTACCGTATCCCACCGGGCGACCCACGCTCGCCCTCTTGACGTCAAAACCGCGTTTAATGAGCGTCAGTGAAATAACAACTCCTACAAAACCTTACCATAACAAAGTGCTAAATATAGTTACACCTGTAGCTCTGTTTGTCCAGCCTGACACATTGATAGATAGTCTGTTGACTATAACTACTTAAGTATAAGTTAGTCAAAGTGATCTTTTTTACACCACTAAAGTAAGGAAACCTGTCTGATGGAAAAACGTTACCGCAGCCAGTAGACTTCTGCTACACTAAGGGCATTACTGTAAAAGTCTTTTTACACCCTTTTTGTAGAAGACCATGCTGTAGTTTCCTGAAAATGTCGACCGGCAGCTTGATAGTCATCATCGTCAACCGCTATTCATCTCACTGCTTGAATATGGATTTCCCCTTAAACGAAAGGGTTTAGAGCATACACCACCACGCTGCTCAACTGTTGGTTGGCGGAGCTTAATAGTACGTGTGAGGAAACCTCTCTGGAACCGAACAATACGTCAATGCTTTAATTTTCATACTCATCATTATCAGCCTGTTTCTGTTCACTGCTGGTTATAGGCCTGGCCTTCAACAATAATTTCCAGCATATGAGATCCTCCGCTCTCCGCATCTAGAATATATCTCTATGAGGACCGGCGCTCTATAAACAGCGGCATGAAGCAGCTTGATGCGGAAAAAAGGAGGATAAATAAAAACTGAGATTAATAAAAACGTAAGATTTAAAAAGAAACTAAATAGAAAATATATTATACTGACTAAATCCTCAGAATGTGTACAAGACGAGCTACTACAACATTTTTTGTTTTTAGGGTTCCATAACTCCAAAGGAAAAAAACGGAACGGTTAAGTTGAAAATAATAACACATACTCAGGTCTGTACCTAATCTCTTAAAGCAGTAACAAAATCAAGCTTCTAAATCGACGCAATCAAAAGATACATTATCTTGTTATATGTTCCATTTATATCACATATTTTGACATTCGCAAAGGGAATCAAAACCTATACGGTACTTACAAGCAATGTTATGTAGCACAAGTAAAAGAAAAAATCCGAAAGCTGTAAATTTTAGTCATATCACATTTTTTTTTTTTTGTGAATGTATCTGCACATTTTTTTGCCTAACTGCTTACAGGGAATCCCCGTTGCGCAAATCCGACTCGCACTTGACCGGCTTATTTTGTGAATCCGATTATTTTTAAGGAGGTTTATTAGTCATTACCGATTTTTGACGACCGAGTGATTCTACTCGGTCGTCAAAAGTCGATTGTCAGACCTGATTTCGTCCGCGTTATACCTCGTTTTCAGTGCTCACTCCTGCGTTTTATGACGCCATCAAAAGGGAGCTCAAAACATATATTTTTGTGTAGCCGTCAGATGAATCTTCAAAACAATATAAATACTATTTTTGTAACTTTTCAACGTTGGGCGTATTAGGCTTTCGGAAATACATGTTGTTTTATATAGGTAGTATTTTCTTTTGCAATGTACCTCGAACTACGTAACACGTAAATTGAATTCACACAGTTTTTTACAATCGACTCAGAATCGATTTCAACAACTTTTGTGTGCAACTAAAACTACCGACGATATCGACACAAAAAAAAAAAATACCTGACAGTTTTACACACCTGCTACTGCGATGCATTTCAATTTGTATTTTTCTTTTTTATATGAGTGGGGACAAACAAACATGTGGGTCACCTGGTGGAAAGTAATGTATGTTGGTTTAATAAAAGAGTAATTCTACGTACAAATATTTTATGAAACTACAAAAAGTGATTCAAGACTTCTCTTAAGTAGAGTTCTGAGGAGCTCGATGACATCTACAATAATTTAAACTTATGTAAATATTTGCACACCTGCATGCAGATGCAGGTCGAATACTACGATTATACTCGCACGCGTAAGATAATGTATATTTTGACAACTGTACTGTCATACTATGTGACTATGTAAGTATTCTTGCAAATAAATAAATTGATTGATTGATCATTGCGCGTGTCAGTCTAATTGATCACGCAATTTAAGCAACGTCGACCTTAGCCGGGCTATGGATGGGTTTACTCAGGTATTTGTTGTAGAATTCTCATCCCATTTTAGGCTTTAAAATTATACCATGTCCATTTTTTAGGTAAAAATAATACTGTGTATGTGTGTTTGTGTTTCTCGCAGTACAGTATTTTTTTTTTCTTAAAAATCGAAGCTTCGGAGCGCACGTTATGCCGGTCCTGGCTGCTGTCATTAAATGATAGTTGTTAAGCCACATCGGTGGATTTTAGGCTGCTTGAACATAATTAGCTTTCACCAACTGGCAGTTGAGCACCGTTTTTTTTTTTTTATACTACTTTGGGTGACAGACAAGCATACGGCCCGCCTGATGTGAAGCGGTTACCGTAGCCATATTAACGCTCGCAACATAAAATATCGCTCGCGCGCCGCCAACCCCGATGCCAACGCAGCATCTCCCTCCTTTCTGGTGACCTCACTTACTCGCAGGAACACAACAACCCTCAAGGAAATTGTTATTTGGCTGCGGTATTCTGTGAGGTGGAGGTACATGCTCCGTGGTGAAGTATGCTCTATACTCCCTTCGATGCCAGCAATGAGATGAATATGGGCTTATACGGATATAGTAAAATTATCGGTTGCTTGTCTATTACTGACGAGATCAAACTGTCACGTTGTCAAGTTGTTCCAAAAGGCAAGTATAAAACTCCATCTCATGGATAACTTCATATTCCGTTGTAGGAATATTAGTAGGTTAGTATACCATGTAATTTAATTTACGACCAAACATACAATACAAACAATAACAAGCGATCCAATCTATATTACACAAAACAGACGATCGTTTACGACTATTAGGCTAACAAGGCGTCGACGACGACGGTGTAAACAGTCATACACAGGTATCGATAAAATATCAAACCAATTATGTAAGTGTAGCAGTATCTACTAGGAGGAGTGTTTTGTTTACAAGTTTGACTTAGAGGGGCGTCCATTAATTACGTAACGTGTTTTCTTCTACTTCGGACCCCTCCTTCTTAGTTAGATTGAATGAGACTGATTTACAAATAATTTTTAAAAATATTGATTTTTAAAAATTGGTAAAACCGTCTTACTGAATCTAACTAAGAAAGGGGGGTCCGATAATAAAATATTTTTATTAATTACGATTATTTGTAAGATTACTAAAGTCGACCACATTAATGTTCTTACATGGACACGTTGTGGAGAGGGTTCATGAGTATGTCTACCTTGGGCAGACAGTAAACCTGGAGAAGTACGGACAAGATAAGGTGATCCAACGCCGCATTCAGTTAGGATGGACTTTTTTTAGAACATTTTAAGATGAATAATTCCGTCGTATATAATTGTTCTGTAACTTGAACCGTTTACGCAGCGCACGAAACGGAAGCTCTCAAAAGGAATATTTTATACCCATTTTTCATTGGTAGTCCGCTCCTATTGGTGGTAGTGTGATCTTATATAGCCTATATCTTATATAGCCTTCCTCGAAAAATAGGCTATAAATATAGGCTAAATGAAATGGCTAAATTTTTCAATTCGAATGAGTAGTTCCTGAGATTAGCACGTTCAACCAAACAAACAAACTCTTCAGCTTTATAATATTAATAGAAATGCTATACAGATGCTGGCATTAGATAAGCCAAGTTAGTCATGTCAGCAGGTTGAAAACGACAAACTTCAATTGAGCAGCGTAGTCGCGTATGCTCTAAACCGTTTCGATTGATGTGAGACCGTATCCCAGCAGTGGGATGAATCAGAATCATTAATTTATTCCTTAGAAAATGCTTATAGACATGTTCGTATAAACAGAGTAAGTGCAAACATATTCTGTTATCAGTGATAAATAAATAAATAATTAAAATATTAGGTACATGATTATGACTCGGTGGTCGTATGGTTAGCAATGGACGCTTTGACTCCGAGGTCTTGGGTTCCATTGCCGCATAAGACAAATATTGTGTGCATGAGCAACCAACCCGTCTGGCGTGGGGAGTGTAAGCCAAATCCTCCTTCTGTCTGGGACGGACGAGAGTGGGTCGTGCTCCTGTAGTGGAGACTAAAATGACCTGATGATGATGATGATGATTCACAAAAAAATAAGTATAATATCAATTTCCTAGTACCTAGTACAAGCTTTGCTTAGTTTAGGACTAGATAGCGGTGTGTAAACTGTAATTTGTCCAGGAATATTTATTAGTCAAATATGATACACATCCCAGTTTATATTATATCATATCTGGCATATCCCAGTTTTAATTAACTTCATTTAAAGAAGACAATATAATGAATTACATTAATGTATAAGGATTGACGACTACAATTATAATGTTACATTTTAATTTAGAATTCTAAGTTAGAAACCCAATTAATAATGTTATTTAGAATTGTAGCATGTGAAATAGGGAATGAATTTCCTGAAACGAGTATAAAGCGGGATGTAATCTTATAGTATTTATCCAAATAAACGCGCTGAAAGTGAATTCGTTGGCTGAATACTAGAACAAACCCAATTCGGGTTGATTCCGTTCGTGATGTTAAAATGTTACAATGGCCGCTATTTGCTACGTAATCCACGTTCTGCGACCATTGTATTCAAGTAACAAATACATTGATTGAAAACCATTTCGGATGATAATAAAACCGGAATATGTTAAGTTATAAAAAAATGTGTCTGCCCCCTGCTGACTAATGGCTTTATGCCTTCTGTAAAAGTTTTTCCATACATTTAGGTAATAAGAATTAAATATATTGCAGGGTTGGAAACGCTTGGGTGAATCCTCTAATGGCACAAGCGTCTATAGGCTGCGATTACTGCTTTCAATTAGGCGGGTCGTACACTTGTTTGCCATCCTAGTGGTATAAAACAGATGCATACATTTCACACATTTATTTTTTGCAATACAATAGTAGTACTCTAGATGCTGGTAACATAAAGAAAATCATCCCGGCTGCCAACACAGCAACTCGCAAGGAATTTTAGTGATTTAATGACCTAACTAGCGTGCTAATTAGTAAGCTAATTAATATTGTGCAGTCTTCTTTAATAAATTTTCGTAGTCGTAATGTTAAATCATTCGACTAACTTAAATCTATTATTTAACTTAAATAGTCTAATGATTTAATAATTAGATAAAAATAACTCTTAAACGAAGAGGGTTTAGAGGATACTTCATCAGAATGCTCGACTGCATATAACAAAGAAATAGAAAAAAAACCAAACACCAGACAGTTACAACATACTCCACCAACCCGCAATGGAGCAGCCTGATAGAGTACGATCTAAATACCCTTCGATTGAGAGTCTAATTAAATTAAAACCCAAGAGAACGCTTATCACACAAAAGCACAAATATATATTTTTTTAATTGATTTTAACACGTACTTTAGTTCATTTCATATTTTAGCAAGGAAATTTGGCGCCATTTTGCTCTTGATAGTATAAGATAGCAAGCATATGAAATCGCTGATATGATAAGGATGGTGGCAGTCTATTTTTAGCAGCAGCAAACGTTTTAATTGATTTTAACACGTACTTTAGTTCATTTCATATTTTAGCAAGGAAATTTGGCGCCATTTTGCTCTTGGTAGTATAAAATAGCAAGTATATGAAATCGCTGATATAATAAGGATGGTGGCAGTCTATTTTTAGCAGCGGCAAACGTTTACTAACGCAGTTTAATATCGGTATGCCATAAACATCATTGGCGAATAATATAAATAAAGTATGTTTACCTTATGAAATATAACTAATAAGTCATCGAGCTTCCCGTGCAGATCTCCACACACGGTTATCTGGCTGGAAATGGACGTGGTAGCTACGTTGATGTTGGGTAGCCTCTTCAGCACTTGAGTGGCCTCCTTCAGAATTTGCGCCACATGTTTCGGATGTAGCCGATGCTGAAAATACTCATAATTAAATCAATCGAAAATTAGCGGCCGCCGCTGTTAATCCTGGCTACACAGGAGACACAGTGGTGGGAATGTGTGGTGGGCCCCCGCCCCAAATAAAAAATCTAAATCAATCAATCAGTTGTAGTTATTTTTAATATTGTAAATGTATTTGCACGTCTTACAGGTAGAATATAGGTTTAGTGGTAGTATTTTTACGTATGGTAATACTAATTCATGCAAATAAACTGTTTGAGTTAGAATCAAACTAATAACATTTAAGTAAGTTATATTTTTATTCCAAGTGTCAAACTAGTCTATTGATTGACCTATTGATGTAAAGTGGTCACCATAGACAAATGCAATAAAGGGTGTTGCTGGTGAAGGGTAGTTCCCCAATCGGACTTGAAATGTTTAACTTCTATTTCAAACCCTCGTTTGCTACAGTTCGACAGTATTCAATACAATATTAAGTGCAGTTGAGCTATGCTTTTGGCTCTAAAGATACCGCTATACACTTAACAACTGTGTGACTTCGGCGAAAAATTAATTATTCGCTAAATACGTCACTAGACAGTCTTTTTTGGCATATTTTATTTCAAAAGCTACATCGAATAATATTTAAAATCAAATTAAGACAAACGAGGCTCTAGCCAAAAGACAGGTAGGGTATAGCATATTTTTTAAGCTGCACGACTGGGGAAGTACCTCCACCACATAGAATACCGCAGCCAAATAACAATTCCCTTGAGGATTGTTGTGTTTCTGCGAGTGAGTGAGGTCACCAGAAAGAAATAAAGGAAGGAGTATAGGCTGGCAAAGGATCAGCGACCTCTCGGTGTTGCTGATCTCCATGGGCGGTGGTGATTGCTTTCTATCCATCCACATGTGGTGACCCACATGCTCGTTTTCCCCCCTCTCATATAAAAAAAAAGAAAACAAAAACAATTTTGTGACTTATATAAAGTCTATTGAACTTAAATAATCGTGTAACATAGCTTTTTGATTGACGTTGTGTATTGGGCGTTTAAGTTTTAGTTTACAATTTTTCACTCTCGTTGCAGTATTTGAAAGAGTGGATCGCCTTAACTGACTACACAGAAGCGTGTGCAATTTCATCATCTATTAATTGAAGCAAGTCATGGAATTGTACATCCGAATGCAACTGCCAAAGCAAATAAAAATGTGAAATCCATCACTTCCGTACGGTCACAATCACAACATTTAATAGCTACTGAGTAGGTACCTCCTTAATGGCATGATTTTTATTCTGCTCCTTCATCTTTATGATTAATAAAAGCCGCAGGTGCTTTTAGCTGCTATAGAATTTCAATTACCAAATACTGCGCAGCTTTGGAATAAAAATTTTAATATTAGAGGAATTAAAACGCTAACGTTATCAAAATGGAAATTAGTTCGACATTTGTTTCGAAGAAAATTATATTTGTCTATCAATTTGAACTGAAATAAACATGTATTAAAAAGACAGGTCCGCATATAAGACAGATCCGCATTTGGATCTAATAAGCATAAAGAAAAGTTATCCCAAGTTCTTTACAATCGTTAGAATGTTACCTTTTTCTTTCTGAAAGTTTCAATCAGTAGGTCGATATCCTTCCTTTGCAGAGGGAACTCAATGTCGGGGCCTCGGGAAGGTTTCGGGGGAGCCGTCTCGTCCACGCCCCCTCCTTCGTCCGACTCCTCGGAAAACACTTGCTCCACTACAAAAATAAGACAGGGTTCTCTTTTACTTTCCGTATTTTAATCTCGGGTATTATCTCGGTGTGTCGGAAGTTGGTTTCCCGACGGGCCAAGTTCTTTGTGGCGCGACTATAAATTTCCAAAGAATTATTGCACTCAGGTATAAATAAAAGACTTAAGTACCTAACAAAGCCCCTTTCAAAGTTACGGGTCGGTATGCTTAAGGAAAACTTAGGATGCTATCTTTGTAAAGGATAGTCTTGTTATGTTTTGTATTTTAATAGCTTGTCCCTGCGGCTTCGCTTGAATATACGTAGGTCACACTAAAAGTTTTGCGTAGCTTAAAAAAACAACATGTTAAAAAAAGGCATGTTTTCTACGTGCTGATTGATAGCGTTCAATCAGCACGTAGAAAACTGCCTCTTCGGAGTTGGTAAAAGTGAAACCTCTCATGAAATCTTTGATTTTGGGAAAAATACAGAAATCATAGGGTGCTAGGTCGGGGCTATGTGCAGGATGGATGACGAGTTGTACTTTTTCGGAAGCTAAAAATGACTTTGTTTTGTTGGCCGTGTGTGAAGAAGCGTTGTCATGATGTAGGCGAACGCGGCCTTTTGGTCGTCTTTCGCGAACTTTTTCTAACACCCTGGGTATACAAATGGTAGAATACCACCCGGCAATACACTCTTTTGATCTTCAAGTAGAATTGTGCAGATGGGACTCGTAGCTGAGAAAAAACGCGATAATTTTTTTACCAACTCTCTTTGGCCTGCCGCACTTTTGTTGGTCTGTTCTCATTTTCAAACACCCATTCACAATATTGCTGTTCTTTTTCGGATTCAAAACAATAACTCGACGTTTCGTCTCTTGTGACAATGTCATAAACAGCATTAGAATGTCCGTGGTCGTACTTCAGTAGCATCTGTGAGCACCATTCCACGCGAGCCCGCTTCTGCTCCGCTGTCAGTTCATGAGGGATCCAATGACAACAATGTTTCCTAGATTTTAATTCGTCGTGTAAAAATTTCTGAATTTAGCTCATACCAATCCCCAATAGTCCTCGAATTGTCTCATAGGTAATCCGCGGGTTTTCTTGAATTAGCCGCTTAACAGTAGCCACATTATTTTCGTTGACGGCAGTTGAAGGCCGCCCTTCACGAAATTCGTCTTGTAAAGAAACCCGACCTCTCTCAAATTCAGCAAACCATCGCCTCATGGTGCTTAAACAAGGTGCTTCTCTCCCAAAAGCATTTTGAAGAAAAGCGGCACAGTCTTGCGGAGAGAGAGAACTTTTAAAATCATAAAAAATCATCGCTCTAAAATCTTTTCGACTTAATTCCATTTTTGTTGCGTAGGTAGAACTTTGATGTGTGATAAAAAACAATTGACAAATGATTTCCCGCCATTTTTTTTATTACTAAGAAGGTTGCAAGTCGTTTAAAAAAATATAACATTCGAAATTAATATAATAATTAGCTAGAAGTGCAAAAGTTTTAGTGTGCCCCATGTACTACCGCAGTTATAAATACCGGGCATGTTAATACAGACAAAATTCTATCTGTGTGGAACTTTCATCCCAATTCATTCAGCCATTTATCCGTTTAAGTTAAATCCTTTAGGAGGTTTTTAGGGGGTTTGTAAACACTGGCCACCGCCAACCCGTCGCGCCGTTGAGCGGGGTGCTGGATGCTCTAAATTCCGACCGATAACCTAGCATTGGTATGAACAAGGAATGAAAAGTACAAATATAAGTACAAAAGTCTAGTTCCAAATTATTTGAACTATTTTTTTAAAAGAAAACTTTTTTAATTTATATAAACTTTATTGCATATGATGCTAAAATCGTTTTCGAAAAGGCAAACTTAATGCTAAAAGCGTTGTATTGTGTCACTTAATAATGCAGATAAAGACGTGACCGCAATATGTAATTCTAATTTCAAATAACATCGCATCGTTCCAAGAATAAGAGACCTAGTTATGTCTGCATTTGGTAGCGAGTGGGAAAGGTCACTGCAAGCCGTAGATAGAGAAAACTATAGACGAATTGATAATTTATATCGTGTTCATGTTAGCAATAGAGCAACTTACGTCATCATTATTTAAGGAAATGAGACAGATTGCTACGATTTTTTTTGTTTCGAGACACGTAATTGTTCTTTCAAAGGAAAGTACATTAATGTGCGTAACAGTTATAAGACGACGCTATATAAAATCTGACATATTCTCTATCTTATGTTTGCTACGCCTGATAAATCTATAAAATGTAGTGAATGTATGTTTACGTCTATGGTACTGCAGTCAGTACAATTATATAACTCGTGACAAGTGTAGAGACACCGCAGTATCGCGTGCTCGCAACCAGTTTACACAAAGTAAAGAGCAGAAATACCGGGAACGAGGACACTGCGACATGAAAGTAATGGAGAAATAAGTATATTAAATTAAATTTCCCAGGTGTAATTTTTCAAATGGATAAAAATATTATGTACCTATTACACAGTAATGTTGTGTTACGTATAATGTCATACATTGAAAACTTTGAGCTTCTTTTTACGATCTCTATTTTTCAATAAAATATTCGAATTTTTCTACCAGCTCTACGCTATGAGTAGATCTGCCTATACTCATAAAATCGTTTACCCTGAGGAGCTGGCACACAGGTTAGGCGGCGTCGACTGCAGCCTGTTTATGGATGGGTTTATCCACGTTACGTGGGAAGCCACGTTAAACTATCGATCCAGACTGCCGTTATTAGATGACAGTTGTTAAAGCAAGTCAGTGGCCTTTAGGCCGTTTGAAAACACAAGTCTGCACCAAGTCGCAATTGAGCAGCGAGGTGGAGTATGCTCTAAACCTCTTCGATAGAAGAGAGATCCGTATGGCAGCAGTGAGAATAAGGGTTGACGACATCTGACGACGAAGGAAATTATTGCCGGCATTTCGATCATCTATAACGATTGATTGAATTTATGGCCGTCTGGTTTTCGGCAGACTAGAATAGAATCACTCCGTCTCTTCCCGTGGATGTCGTACAAGGCGACTATGGGAAATACATTATCAAACATCGATCAGGCCTCCTCAACCCGTCTGGCCAGCGTGGGGAGTGTAGGCCAAATCCTCCTTCTGTCTGGGACGGAAGAGAGAGGGTCGTGCTCCTGTAGTGGAGACTAAAATGACCTGATGATGATGATAACGATTGATTGACTGATCTATCAGATGGTTTGAGAGTTTCGTCGATAGGTCTCGCCTATCGACGAAACTCTCAAACCACTGAACGGATTAGCTAAAATTTGGCACGCAGGTACTATAATGCCGTAGGTACCCGTTTCTTCTGCCTGCGTAAAAGGATTTTCATCCAGGATCCGACATACACACATACAAAGTTGCGAATGAAAGTTTTAGTTCCTGATGTTATTTTAACAGGACTTTTATATAACAATTAAACATTCACATAACATTTCAAATGATAGCTACAACAATTACAACTTGTAATTGTTGCACTATCTGATTATTTAAAAAAACAAGTCAAATTAACTTGTAACTTATAAGTTAATTTTACTTTTTTTTGACAAGTTTTTTTTATTTTTTAATACACATTTCGTAATTAAGGTACCAAGTATTTGATTTAGATTTTGTTTTAATATATAAATATAACAACTAGCTACAAGCTTTTGAAGCAGATTTCGCTGATCGAGGATGTCGTGCTAGGTGATATCGAGTTCAGTCAGCTCATTTATGAGTTCATTGTAAAAAAAAAGTAAGTGTATATACTCACTATTATATTAAAGACAAACTATTTGTCTGTTATTTTTAAAATTTTCGAATCTTTGAAACTGCCAATTGCATTTGAAGAAATCGTTATACAATTGATTACCTAGAATAGGTATGTAACACTACTACCACTGACACTATGACCATTAAAGCCGAAATGGCTGATAAAACCACCACCCATATCATGTTATATGAAAAGTTATACACAATTTAAAGGTATCATCATTACGACTCCCTTCATACATTACTTTACTCTGACATAAAGCTTCAAAGACCTTTAAACTCGGCTATAAATAAACTTGTGAATACACCGACTGCTATCACGAAAATGGTCCGGCCAACAATACAAAATTACAAACTGAGCTCGTAACGCAAACTCCCGAAAATGCTGACGTTGTACAACTTTCTAAAACTGATATTGTTATCTTCATCCTACGTGGGATGTAGACCTACAAACTATTTCTGATCGTAGAAAGGGATAACCTCTTTTTAATTTCGGTACCGGTTTTTCACTATGAACCTATGAGTATTCATAGTTTATTTTCGTGTACTGGATTTGCTCTTTTTTTATTCATTTATTCAAAATTATTTCATCGTACATAACTCCTCTAGCCTAGTTTAGCCTACACTAAGATAAGCCTCGCAGGGCTTATCTTAGTGTCGGCTGGTCGTCGAGATACATTGTTTTAAGATTTTTTTTAAATACCAATATTTTACTTTTTGTGTACATATCTTGAATTGTGATGTAGTTTTATTTAGGTAACGCGGAATGAGATAATTTGAAGTTCATGTACCATACGTATTGACAAATTTTGTCAGTACATTTGTATTTGATTTTAAAGATCTTAGATTGCTAGGTCTTGATTTTATCTCTAATTGAGCTGGTTATTTACATTCAGATAATACAAGGAGTTCGACTTTATCGAAAGCATTAATAACTTTGCAGTACTTAAATATGGATGCGTCATTATTTTAAATGTCTTAAACATTTTCTTGACTTCGTATAATAAATAATAGAGTATAACTTGTATAACATTCATTCAATACTAACAGATGCGAGTCCTGGATACTGACACTAAAAGAAGAAAACAAACTTCTAACAGGCTATTTGACGTAGGGACGTCTCAATAATATAACCACAGGTGAAAGAATTACTTTGATAGCACAAAAATCTCTCGAAATATGTTAATTTGAAAATCACAATTTTGGACTTTCCCAAAAACACTCCATACAAAAGACTACGGAGTTATGACGTAGGTTGGGTTTGTATTTTGTATGCATCAAATCAGATTTTTTTACGACAATTATGTTAAATATCACGTTTATATAATTAGTATCATAATAAAATTTATAGTATTTTTATTGCTTCTCCAATGGAAATATATTTTATCAAAAATTTCATACTTTTAAAATTGACTTTCCCGCGAAACTTTGATCGTCTCTAAAATAAGTTGGACGGAAGATATTAGAATGAAATTTTGCAGATCTTTATAGTTTTGTGTATTTTACGATATTGTTACATTTATTTATACAACTTTTGTACATTGTCAAATAGCCTATTAAGAGACGGATTTTTTTTTTCCGTAACATCTTAGGGCCAGAACGCATGTTCTGGCCCTAAGATGACAGAACCCAAAAAAGACTGGAGATTCCGGTAAAACGCACAAATTGAGGAATTGATCTTTGAACCCACAGACAAGTTCAAAGACTTTGCGGGTTTGGTGGTGCCGAGATAATTGGAGATAACCGCGATGTGAAAAGAGTCTATCTGGGGAGACCAACTGTTCGTTATCCTATAGGCGACCTCTGGTATCGCTGGAGGAATGTGGTCGAGACCGTTATTCGGGAGCTGCCACATACACACTGGTGTGAGGATCTGCAGAGACTCGGAAAAAATGGCGGAATCTCGTGTCGGAGTTCAAGACTTACTTTGGGTTACTGATCCATCAGAATAAGTTATAACTTATAGCAGCTGCATAAAAAATAAAGTCCGCAAAATAAAGTCGCTTTCCGCGTCTGTATCCTAAACCACGCCACCGACTTTGATGGTTTTCACTATCGGTTAGAAAAGTCTTCCAGGAGGTTTATATGCGTAATTCATTAATATACTCGTAAATCCAATGGGCGAAGCCCAGACATGTCGCTAGTTAATAAAATAATTTACCAAACCACATTAAGGATAAGTAATTGACGTAAAACATTCCTGTTTTCTTTAAAACCATGATATGAAATTTTTATATAAAGTTTACACAGTGAGAAACAAGATGAATGGGCGTCTGAGAGTCCCAGAGTCCCTTTAAATAACATTAAATATTAAAGGTATTTTCGCAAGCACTTTAAATATTTAAAGTGGACACATTACATAAATAAAATCTTCTTAAAAAAATCCGAATTCATTGAATTCGCTTATAAAGACATTATTGTGTTCACGGCGTCTTAAGACCTCGGTTTGTTAGTTTAAAATTAGTGTTTGCTGTTCACGTTACTCTTTGTTGTAAGTGCATGCATAATTTCACATGAAACAGTCACCTTCTGTGTAAATACATATTCTATGTTAACCTATGATTCTAACACGTTATTTTATTGAAGGTCAATGTCTAATAGTTCTGAAAAAGAGTACTTAATTTAAGAAATTCGCTTAGTACTCACCACCGCAGGCGATAGTTAGATATATACTTTTGCCTGAAAATTCAGAAAAATCCTTTCCTGTTTTTTAATAACGTAATACTACAAATCTAGACACTGCTCCTGACGTTGGTATTTTCCGTCAGTGAATCAGATTTTTTTTTGACAAATATATCTAGACACGCGGCAGCGTGTCAAGCCAATTTCAAGCAAAGGAACTGGCTAGCCAGCGCCGAGTGTAATATTACAGGAACCACTTGGTGCCACTTTTGACCATTTTATAACTCAAAACCTCTGTAACGTAAACACATAAAACTACGTGTGTTTAATTATATCCACAAGGACATCTAGAAGCCCAAATTTCATGAAGCTAGCTCAAACGGTTTTAAAGATATGAAGGTCAAAAAGTCGTAAATTTTAGCACTGACTGACTGACATATTATAGTACCTAAACCTAACCTACTTCCAGATGACCTAGAAGGATAAAATTTGGAATCCAGCTCGGTAATTGTGTGTAAGCGTAGGAAAAAATCTAAAAATAAAAAAAAGTTAAAAAATAGGGGGGGTCCCCATACAATTTTTTTTTAATTATAGCGTTGGAACCGTTACAACGTTACAAGCAGATATTTGAAACTATCCCAATATATGTATTATTACATTTGCTATATAACAGAAATATAAAGATAAAATTAAGTCAAAAAATAAGTGGTGTCCCCATACAAAAAACTTGTAATACGCGCTAAACAACCGGCCAACGGTGTGTCTTCGGCGGCGCGCGGCTCCACATAATTATACACAGAACAGAAGTAAATCTACATAAAAGCGTTCCCGAGCAACACATAAACATAGGCACGGTTAAAATTTTGCGGGTCGGTTGGTTTATACATGTATGGTAGTAACTTTATAGTCCACGGCTCACTTAAATAACAAAGATCAGTGCCCAAGGTTCGATTCTCTGATTTCTTTTGAAAATAAAAAATAATATTTATTAGTTCGAACTCTTTGTACCTTAAAAGAAAGTCCATATTGCCCGGACTTGGCTAATTAAGCATAAACAGGAGAGGTGTATTAAAAAGGTAGCAGATAATGAATGGGCAATGCGCACTATTATCTCTAACATTCAAGAGAATGTAGACAATAGCATAAAAAAGAAAATCATGCAGCGGAAATGCAAGAAAAAACATTAAATCTCAATACGTAGTTTTCTTTACAAAAAGTAATGATATCCCACCAAAAACATAAATGTAAAAAAGGAGAGCCAAGTTCAATACAAAAATTATGCTTGGCTGTGGGCTTCGCCGCAAAAAGAATGGAGATCTAAATGAGTGCCAAGTTCTATGCAAAATCCAAATATGTATTTATAGAAACAAAGTAACATTATGAACAAGTATTAAACTCTATTTCTTTGCTTTATTGGATACCTATAACAATTTGCTGTTATTTTAAAAAAATGTGAGATTTTAAAGCAGGTTAGATTTGACTTGGCCAGTTTTTATTACATCAGTCATTTAATAAAGTTATTCAACGTATATATATATTAATAAATTCGAACTAACTATATAATAAAAATTCATTTTTTTTAAATAACAGCAAATTGTTATAGGTATCCAATAAAGCAAAGAAATAGAGTTTAATACTTGTTAATTAAATGACAAAAAAGCGTTTGGTGGCTCAGCTAGTGTCTCTATATAAAACTCTCAATCCCATGCGTATAATAAAAACAACAACATATATTAACAGTAGAAACTTACAAATGGACGCTGTCCTTGATGTCCGCTCGGAGGACGGCCGCCCACTGGTGTCCCTCATGTGACTGAGCAATGCGTTGAAAAAGTTGTACAGCTGCAACAAGAAATATAAATGTTTATAAACTCATTCAGCAACGAAAAAGTAGGTAATTCTGACCAAGAATTAGAGTAAATATCTTAGGGCGTAATGTATTATATAGAATTACAGGTATCTGCTCATTAAAGTCCCGTTAAAATAGGTATACAAATAGACAGACATATATATTTTTTAATGTTTTTTTTTAATAATCATAACTATACATTCTTAAGTATTTAACACAAAATATAAATACCGCTTATTTTGTAACAGGCTCTTAGTTTAATATTTCAAATAGACGTTACAGTTTCATTTGTAATAAAATTATAGCAAACAATATTCGTAGTCAAAGTACTTACTAATTAAACACATCGCATAAATAAATTCTGCAGCCCGGGATTATCTCCTGAACTGGCAGAGCACGGTAGCCTGAGGTTTTTACATAAGTAAAAGTCCTCACATCCTATACCATGTCATGTGTAATTCTGTTTAAACTCGAAATAGAAATACTTTATGTACTTTAAGTAGAATACGTATTTTTTTCAAAGTACGTGATTACGTTATTTAAGTATAATCTAAGTAGAAACACACATTTTAAGAGTATTTGCACTCCTCAAATAAAAAAAAAGACATTTATGTGCACATATCACAATTTTTACGCACACGTCTTCGGTATTCCTATTTAAATTAAATTTGCTATTCGACTAAGATAATGTTTCAGTCAATTTGTAAACCATTGCTTACTTTTATTCAATTTTTGTACGACCAAAGTAAATGCGCCATATTTTCAATACAGATAAAACTTTGGCTTAGAAAAGTTGAACTTTTTTTTATAAAACTTTTAACTTAGACATTTTAGAAGTTCAAAAACTAAGATTTCTTCAATTCTTGTGAGTAGTGCCTTTGAAGGTTAATGCACATTTTTAAACTTTCCAGCCATGTTTGCTGCTTTTGAAAGTGACCTTTTATTGAAAAAGCATTTCAAAATATGCTTAACTTATTTTATAACCTATTTTATATTAATAGTGAGCACAAAGAGTAATTTCTTCACAAAGACTATAGTAAGAGAAAATATGAAAAAAATTCATGAACAACATTAAACACAGTGTAGCATGTCGGCGAATTTTATGCCTAGGTTTAATAATCGAAGCGGTTTGCCTAACAGTGAAAATCCATTACGGAATTCAGAAACATAATTTAAGAATGTAAATTTCAGTATTTGGGGCTTCATTTCGCTTCATAGACATGTATGGTAGGACGACGTGTCAGAAAAAATCTGGCCCTGAAAAATTAGCACATGTGTGGTGAATAGCTGAGTTGTAAAGAATCATGTGCGTTCTGAATTAAAACTCTTAATTCAGTGGTTGAATCCGAGGCGCTACCCGACTATATATCGACTTAGGTTTGACTGCTGTGACCTGGGTTACCGCCGAAGCTGAAGCCGATTACCATCAATATTTTGATTCGAAATTTAGGTCTTAACTAAACGTTTTAGTCATTGACAAACATCTTCAGCTTAGGTAGAGCTCCTGGATTTCTACCAGCTAAGCAAATTACAACTACCGTAAATCTGAGCTGAAGTTTGATTTTAGCAATCAAGAACTCAGATGGGCATCGGCTTCAGCTTAGCCGGGCCCCTGGTGACTCTTATATGTCATAAAATGATAATAACCCTACCCGACTACACGATAAAATATATACTAAGTAAATCATATATCTTTCAAAAATATTGGTAAAATATAATTAAATTATTTCCTAAATTACGTTGATCGATTGACGTGCACAGGTTACTCTTTGAATTGAGCACGTCGCGTCGCAAGTGTTACAATTTCGAATTTCCCTTTCGAATGAAAACACGAACGAATCTAGGAACGAATATAGGATCACTCCTGTGTTCGTCTGTCCATCTAATACGGCCAATTTTCTCCAACTAAGGATCCAATTAACTTAAAATCTCGTTCATAAATGTAACAATTTCTATGAACCAAACACGGACGTGTTACACAAGTAAATTAATTATATAAAAACAATTTAGAAAAATTTAAGAAATATTTTGCATATTATCTTCTTATGTAAGTGCCCCTTTCTCTTCGAATATCGACAATCATCAGCACAATCTGTGAGGTATATGGTTCCATCAGTTAGTTATTTTTATATATATTACTAACGAAATAGAACGAAAGTTGATCATTCATGAAATCGTCACTTACTTACCTAGACATTTTATTCTTCATCATCATCATCATCAACAGGTTCATTTTAGTCTCCACTACAGGAGCATGACCCTCTCTCGCCCGTCCTATGACGGAAGGAGGATTTGGCCTACACTCCACGCTGGCCAAACGGGTTGGGGAGGCCTGATCGATATTTTATCATGTAATTCCCTTAGTCGCCTTGTACGACATCCACGGGAAGAAACGAAGTGATTCTATTCTAGTCTGCCGGAAACCACACGGCCAATTATAAGTTTTATTCTTAGTTTACTCATAATTATATTTCGAGAACCTCTACATCAATTCTAATTAAAAATAATACTGATAATAGTAATGAATATATATTCCTAAACAAATTATTCAACGCTGTATATTCCCAAAACAAAGCAAACCTCTGAATCGATCATTATCGAATAATGAATAAACATTCCTGAACAAATTATTCAGTGTCGTTCAGTCCAAAAACAAAGCAATCTTTATGCTGTTGTACTAGATAACTGAACATAATCCACTTTTTCTTTCATATACATGCAGAAACATTACATAGACATTACCTAGACACAAAATAAAATAATTGTGTTCTCTCTCGTAGAGATCTTTGTATTTACATGAAATTGTTTTTATGCAATAAAGAAAATCAGCGTTGAGTTTTGTACACGTATGCACGTATGTAAAGCAATTTATGGTCATAGTCGGCATACTGAAGGCTGTGCTGAAGGCATGATTCGATATGTCATCTAAAAGTCTGAATGACGATTAGATAATACGCAATAAATTAAACCATATTCTGTTGCGATTATTGGCAGAGTTGCAGCAATGGAAAAAACAAGTTAGGAAGAAAAATAAGTAAACATCCTTCAGGTAGACAGCCATATATTTTGTCCTTTTTGTGCGTGACATTCCAAAAGTAAAACTTACTACAATACAAACCAGCCCATATGACCATGAAGGTGATATATTTCAACACACCTCCTTCAGCTTCATGGTCTCATTAATAATGATACCTAATTGTTCCGCACACACAAACCATTAGAAGTCCTATATTCGTGCCTTATACGGGACAAAGGCTTGGTGAGTATATCTGTCAACATTTTATCAGTCGACAAATGTTCCAAACTTATAGCTTTATTCTCACGCAGCACATCTCTTATAAAGAAATGACGAATATCAATGTGCTTACTTTTCGCGTGATAAACACCGTTATCCTCAGTTAAGCAAATAGCACTTAAGTTATCAGCATGCATTCTTATTTTGGAAAAATTGTTTAGACTTAATTCGTTCAACAAACTATGTAAGTACATAGCCTCCTTCATAGCTTCCGCAAAACTCACGAATTCGGCTTCACAAGTCGACGTTGCTACAATGCGCTGCTTATGTGAAGCCCATGAGATACCTGCATCTCCTAAAATGAAAACGTATCCACTGAACGAACGTCTATCATACGTGCAACTACCCCAATCCGCATCCGCATACCCATGAATGCATAAACCAGTCGGTTTGGATACCAAACTGTAACCTATCGTACCTTTCAAATAACGAAGAATCCTTTTCGCTGCTTTCCAGTGACATTCTTGCAGATTCTCCACGAACTGCGCTAGTTTCGCTGTTGAATTTGCTATATCAGGCCTCGTCGCAACACTTAAATATATGAGTGAACCTATTAGTTCTCTGTAGGGAAATGCTTTCCCCTCCTGTTTTCTTCGTGCTCAACACTGGCCTCCCAATCTCCATAGGAGTCTTAACAGGATTGCAGTTCTCCATTTTGAATTTCTTCAATATATCATTGATATATTTCTCCTGCGACAAATAGTATTTGTCCCCATTTCGCTTTATATCAATCCCTAAACAAAGATTCGTCGACCAACATCTTTAAGTTCGAACTTTTTTGCTAGTTCATGCTTGAAGGTATCAATAACCAACCTCTTTTGACTTGTAACCAAAATATCATCAACGTAAACTACTACGAATAGGTCTGATCCGTCTTTATTTCGCTTGTGGTATAAACACGGCTCATTTATTTCAACGGTTTCAAGCCCATTTCTTGTAACTTCGTATCAAGTTTTATGTTCCACTGACGTCCGGCCTGTTTTAACCCATACAAAGATTTCTTTAAAAGACATGTATAAAATTACACGCGTTTCATACATTATTTGCCAAAATACGACTCGAATTGGTCAGACATTTTAATAATTCTAAAGAACATTTTGAACGATATAATCTTTCAAAAAAATACATGTAAAAAATATTTTTTATAAATAATACTGATATTAGGTACATATGTTTTTTTATTTAAAAAAAGTGACCATTTATAATAAAATCATATTGAAGCAAGGGTGAACGATCGCGTTGTAAAGAACATCAAAGTAAAATAAAGCACTGTTAGGTAATCTTTATCCTAGTGATTTCGCCTAGACTTAGAAGTTTGACAGTATGAAAAATGATATTAAACTTTCAGGTGTTAGATATCTCCAAGAATTTCAATATTACAAGACATACAAAACTTATTATGAATCTATAAAGAAGTGATTTACTGCTGAAGCCACTAAATCCCTAACTAAATCTATTTCATAAATCAACCACCATTTTCATTACTTTCATATATATTTAAATAATATTTTTGTAGAGATCAGAAGATATGACAAGGTGTCATTTCTTGTCATTATCTTCTGATCTCTACAAAAATAAGTCATGATTTTTATGACTGATGATGGTATTTATATCCATTTTTCTACTTTGCTATCCAAATTATAACGAATTTCCATGAGAAAAGTAGAAGTTAAATTTGCTCACAATTTTGAGTTAATAGTTTACGTACTTTGCGTAACAACTAGTGGCGAAAGTACACAAGTACTTTTAAATCAAATTCTCTTTAATAAAACAATTTAATCTTTTTATATTCGTTTCAAAGCAAACATTATTTTACTTAGATGAAACCTGCGAGTGCTACTTCCAACCTAAGCTTAATTTTATCAATATTGTAAAAGGCAATAAAAGCCGAATTACCTTCGCAAACAAAAATTTTGCCCATTAAATTGAATGTAACGACCTGAATAACGACCCTTTTTGTTTTAAAGTGAGAAATTTAATACTTGATAACTTTATTTTATTGTTAATTCAGGTGCAATTATATCTCTTTCAACAATAAACAATTTATTTCGTAGAGTATTAAGACTAAAGAATATAATTTATGAGATGCAATATAAACCTACTTAACAAATTACAAAATATTTAAATTATGAAATTATTGTCCTCCATATTTCATATATCCCATTGGTGTGTAAGTGACTGACCACGATCTATAGAGCCAAAGCCAACCTTGCTTGCACGTGGTGCACCCAGCCGACAAGCGAAAGAGGCTCTGGCAAAAATGAGGTACGGTACAGCGTAACTGTAAGTTGCCTGACTGTGGAAGTCCTCCACCTCACAGAATACCGCAGCCAAATAACAATTCAATTGAATTGTTTGTGTTGGGTTGTTGTGTTCCTGCGAGTGAGTCAGGTCAGCAGAAAGGGAGAAGTTGTTGCGTCAGCAGCGGGAGGGGCGGCGCGCGAGCGATATTTCATGTTGTGAGCGTTATATGGCTACGGTAATCGCTTCACATGAGGCGAGCTGTATGCTTGTCTGCCACCCAACGCAGTATAAAAAAGTCGTAAAACTACTAAAAGTAATACACATACCGATCTTACTAGCTTTATAAATTTCTAAATTGGCAAATCTCTTTTCATTTTTACGACGAAAATCTGTTAAACGTTTTCTGTTAGATGTTTTCTTCTGACAAGCTTTTTATTTAATATCACCGTGATGTCTGTAATCAAATCTTGCAAATAAAATTTGACACACTTCCCAGTGCCCGATTGAGCTGAAACACACTCGTTGGATTTGGTTGGCAATGCTTGATCAGCTAATTTCTGCCACTTTATATCCAATATAGTAATCGGCACAAAATATAATTTGGATATAAAATGAGCGAAACACAGCAAGACAATTTTTTAGCATTTTTTTTTAATTATCATTTAATAAAAACCTTCTTAAAAAAAAATAATTTGAATGCGTATTCTTGTTTTTCCAATTAATAAGTAGAACAGACATTAATTTCCGGATGTGATGCTGCAGTGTAATGCCTTTAAACAACAGTAAATTAACATAATTATGTTTGAAGTGGCAGCTTCTATTATAGTTTTTAATTTTAAAATAATCGTTCTATCATGCGCACGTGATTGTGCAGCCGCTTCGGTAGTCAGTGGACACTTTGGTGGTGCCGACGACCAGAAGCTTGGCACTCACGCATGTGATTCACTGTCTAAACGATCAAATGTGTACTATTACTGTTGTGTTCCTGCGAGTGAGCGAGGTCACCAGAAAGAAAGAAAGGAGTATAGGATAGCAACAGATCGGCGACCCCTTGGTGTTGCTGATCTCCATGGGCGGTGGTGATTGCCTTCCTCAGACGACTCTCATGCTCCTTTGCCCCATATAAAAAAAAATCCTAGGAGTCATTAGCGTAAAAAACTTACATTACATTACATCATTATTTTTCAGAAAAACAATATTATTATTATTATTTTTTCCAAATATTCGTCTGCGCGGAATAGTTATTTTTTTATTATTATATAATAAAATAGAATAAAATTTCAAAAATAAAAGTCGTCTAAGTTACTTCTTATTACATCAGCTATCTGCCAGTGAAACAAACAGACAGACAAAAATTGAAAAAAAAAAAAAGTATATGTACCGTGTATACATCCATGTGCATTTAGTAAAAAGCGATTATCTTAATATTACAAACAGAATCTCCAATTTTAATTATCTGTATAGATGAACTTCTATTAATAAATAGAAAATTGTAAATGCAATGAATCAGCAGTAATGCTTTTGGAATTGCTTTTGTTAAACCATAAGATACGAGACTAGAACCTGACAAGTTATTATACCTACTAGTCGTGTGTGGGTTCGTGCATTGCTTTGTTCAATGAGATCGAATGATCGGAATCAAATGTTCAGTGAACACGTTGAGTCAATGGAAGCGACGTGCTTCGCCATGTGCGATATTGTTTTACTTCTCCACATAATCATCTCGACTTCGTCCCCGTAAGTTATTTAACCTTCTGGAGCCATACTCGTACAAATTTATTTATTTACTAGCTTCTACGTACGTAAATTGTATATGGATAAAAAGTATCCTGTGTGTATGCCATATTTCATACCAATACGTGCAGCTGTATACTCGTAATGCTGCGGCTACACTACCTTACCGTCTACCGGGCTGTTACCGCAATAATTGTGGCATTAAATTACCGTTTAAATTACTGCGTGAAGTGGTGTGGTTACACTAGAGTTTACCTAGATATATCAATAAATTAGGTGGTAAAAATATCATTTTTCAAGATGGCGGTTGAAGCTGCAGCTGTTATATTTATTTAGATGGTTTCGGTCTTTTTTCTTCTTCAAATCATCATTGTACACCACGATTTTTATCGGGGTATACCCGACCGAAAGCCCATAAAAAGATACGGTTCGCATTGGAATAATTCCAAAACTCGAGCTTTTTTCATTTGACCACTCCATGTCGGTCGATACGTGCGTCGCCGTTGAGCTCATGTTGCACACTGGACAAACGGTAGTGTGACCACAGACGCATTAATTGCTGCGGTAATTCTCTTTGATGTGCGAAAAAAGACCGCCGCCGGAGCTATTGTCTACCGTCATTCGCCATATTGATTGGCATTGTAAAATTATGGCCATAAATCGTGGTTACACCTAGGCGTTGTTGAAATTATGGCAATAATTATTGGCATATCACGGTACTGTAGCCGCAGCATGACAGAGTAATATACATTTATACAGCCTCAGAAAATTTCATATTATATTTATAATATTAGTAGGATTTGTAACAAAGAGCTAAAACCTTATAGTTTTCACATAGTGCGATTATGTGAAAACTAATAATGACTAGGTATGTAAAAAATAACATCAAATAAAGAAAGCAAGTTGACAATTTATACGCCTAAAATTACATAATGGTTAAAAATATATCTAAATTTATTTTTTCAAATTACTATGTCGAATATCGATTCCCATGAGAAAAAGTAGTCAGCAATTTACCTGTATAATTGTCGAGTAATGGCGAAGAATTTGGCGAAGAAACACGAATCAAATTTATTAGAGAAAAATTGAAATTTTGAACAGCGCTAAAAATAAGCGTAGCTAAAAATAAGTTCGTGTGATAATAATTTAGGCCAAGTACAGGCATAAACAAAAAAAGATGTTTCCATAACCTACTTCGAATAGATAATTTCACGCTGTGAAGATCTGGTAAATTTATATTAATAACTATTGGCTATTTTTAGCTAGACAGATATGTCGGTGGCTAATGGCTAATAGCTATATTCGTCGTCAACCGATAGCTGAGATATAACGTAATGCCACGTAATACCCCAACATAAGTGGAAGCAAACTGACTGTTCAGTTTGTTCCATAATCTATCCGCGAACAAACCCAACATAAATTATTCATCGTCACTCATATAACAGATGCTTCCAGTGAAGAAACTTTCAACACAAAGGGCAAAAGTACGCAACCCGCAGTTATCTCATAAATGGTCGCAACGCAATATTAAATGAAATGTAAATCTCGTTTGAACAAAACGCCGTTTTGAATAATTTACATTTTGGAATCTTGGTGACGCGCGAGATAAATTAAATTTATAGGCCAACGTTAATCACTTAAAATGTAATTTGTTCTTTATTCGTTCAACAACTTCATCAGCCCTCGATAAATTGAGCCAAATAAGCATCAAACTTTATTATGATACGCACTCGTGCTGTAAATTTGCATTCGTTATTCTGAAATAGTTCTCAATTCGTTCAATTATGTTTCATTTTGTACTATTTATTATTGGGATGGGTTTGGGGTGTAAGTGATTTGTCGACATCTTTGAACCAAAGCCAACTTCACCTGCACGCGGTGCACCCTGCTGACTAAATACGAAGCTCTGGCGAAAAGAGAGGTAAGGAGCGTAATTGTATGCTACCCGACTGGGGAATGTACCTCCACCGTACAGAATACCGCAGCCAAATAGCAATTCCCTTGAGGGTTGTTGTGTTCCTACGAGTGAGTGAGGTCACCAGAAAGGAAGAAGAAGCTGCGTTGGCAGCAGGGTTGGGGGCGCGCCAGCGATATTTTATGTTACATGAGCGTTAATACGGCTACGATAACCGCTTCACATCAGGCGGGCCGTATGCTTGTCTGATTTTCATGGTTTTTGATTTGTTGAATTTGTCTCCGTCCCGAATAGCAGAATAACTATTAAAACATTGGAAAATTGACGAAAAAATTAAATTAAAGTAAAAACATTTTCCCATACAAACGAAAGTGTCAGTCAGTTGAAAAAGGATTGCGACATTTATTTATTGGTTGTCAAATGTCAAATCGATTGGTGTCACTTTTATGTCGCAAAAGTTGGCTGTGATTTCTTTTGAAAATTGAAAAATGTCAAATCGATTGGGGAGTAAACAGCAAAAGAAATGACAATTATTAAATCATCAAAACGATAAAACTGATTTCAAAACTAAAAAATAAAACGCTTTTTCTTTCAATTTTTTGATTAAACAATATGGAAATCTTTATTTTTATGAAAGCTTCTGTTTTTATGGATACGGGTCTTCCCTCAACTGAAGGGGTTTAGAGCATACTCCACCACGCTGCTCAACTGCGGGTTAGCGGAGGCCAGTGTTTTCGAGCCGCCTAAAGGCCACTAACTTGGCTTAACGACTGTCATCTAATAATAACAGCCGAGACCGTTCCGACGGCTTAACGTGAATTATAACAACCGGGACCGACGGCTTAACGTGTCTTTCGAAGCATGGAGGAGCTCTCGGTAATATAAACCCATCCGTGTACAGGCTACGGTAGACATTGCTTAACTTGCGTGTTCAATTAGACTGACACGCGCAATGACCCCATCGAGCTTCTCTATTATTTTGTAGTATTCATTGCATTAATTCCATAAAATCATAAATTTAGTTCAGCTAATATGTAGATACCACGATATACATTGATTGTTAGGCGGTACGAAGTTCGCCAGGGCAGTTATTTATTTTTATAAAGGTATTTTTAGGCTTTTAAATTATTTTATACAGTCACGGTCTACTATATACCTATTACAAAATATCATCGCAGAGACGACCGCAGCTGGAGAGGAGACGACCAAAACAGCCACGGCAGTCGCATGCATCAAGTGACGGTAGTGGATGAATGCCGGCCGGCAGTAATTTGCATTAATTGATTGGTGGCGGAAGCACGCAAAGTAGTATAGATCAAACTGCTTATTGGAAAATAGGTAAAATTTAATTAAGGTATACATTAAAACTGCGTTTTAGTGATGATGAAGCAGGAAAGAGATTTTTTGGGCTTTTTTTAATGCTTGTATTTTTGGTCCAGTTGTTTCCTACCATCGTATATATAGATAGCTAAATAGTAATTGCGCCTTTATAGTATGACAGGTGTAAATGAGTTTGTTACTACCACATTGGTAATTATTAACAACAACAATTACTTCTCACGTAGTTTTAGTAGAGATTACTAACCCTAATCCAGCAACCCAAAATAATCTTCTGTAGAATAGTTAAATTTTAATTAATGCTAATACATACCGTGACGAAAACCACAATAACGTAGGTAAGTGTAAAAATAACAGGCAGAAAAATGATTGCGTGACGAGAAAATATTTCAACAGCAAACCCACCTGTAATTTTTATAATGTTATGCAAAATTATCACGTCAGTAAACAAGGAAATAAACGGCATTCACACTCATGTCATATTAATTTTATCAATGATGGAATCTATGTATATAGTGATGAGTATAATAAAGCAAGCGATAGCAAGCAAACAAGCTTGCTTTATTATGTAAAGCTAGCAAGCAAGCGATATAATAAAGCAAGCGAAGGCAGCGCTCCACCAATCAACGCACCAACCCCCCACCACCCTTTCCAGTCGTGCGGCGCGCGCATTGGCGCGCAGTGTCCGGCGCGAGAGACAAAGGGTGGACGTGTCTGGACATTCGCCCTGAAGAAGGTCTCCTTTTAAGATCGAAACTAGTCGGCTTTCCCGACAAAAAGACGTAAGTGACCCGTTTAATTTATCTAATTAATTGAGTATAATAAAATTGAGATGATTTTCATATTTTTTTTTATTATTATTCTTTGAATACTGTTGACTGACAAATGAGGCTCTGGCGAAAAGAGAGGCAGGGCATTGCGTATTTTTAAGCTCCCTGAGTGAGAAAGTGCCTCCACCTCACAGAATATCGCAGCCAAGTAACAATTCCCTTGAGGGTTGTCGTATTCCTGCGAGTGAGTGAGTCACCAGAAAGAAGAGAAGGAAGGAGTATATGGTGGCAGCGTATCGGCGAACCCTTGGTGTTGCTGGTCTCCATGGGCGGTGGTGATTGCTTTCCATCAAGTGACGCACGTGCTTTGTGCCCCCCCCCCCCCCCCTCTCATATAAAAAAAACCTTGTAAAACTTAATGCTAACATTAGACAGGGTTTAGAATTAGAAACATAATATAATGAAAAAATTGCTTTTGCGTCCCGCGTCCTGACACATGCGAAACAACGAAATTATTTTTAGTGAATAACAACATAGCGCATGCGTTGGACTGTAAGTGCATCATATCTGAACCAAAACCGCTCACCTGCAAATAGTACACCCTGCTACTAAACTAACGAGGCTCTGTCAAAAGAGAGGTAAGGCGCGTTGCATTGAGCTGCCGTCTGGGGTATGTACCTCCACCTTACAAAATACCGGAGCCAAATTACAAATCCCTTAAGGATCGTAAAAGCTAGTTTACTGATATGCGTTATGTGTTCCAGCGAGTGGGTGAGATCGCGTGGGGAAGGAACGAGTTGCTGCGTTGGCAGCGAGAGTAGCGACGAGCGAACGATACTTCATGTTGCGGAAGTTTATATGGCTATTGTAACCGGTTCACATCACATCAAGCCAGCCATATGCTTGTCTGCCATTGTACGTATAAAAAAAATAAAACGTACGCGAAAAAGGGAGATGTTGGCGTGGCGACACGTCGCCGCATTCGCCGCATTAGATGTTTCACATTGAAAATATCTTTTGTAAATCCTAGTACTAATATTGTAAAATGTGAAAGTTTGTGAGGATGTATGTTGGTTATTCTTTCACGAGTAAACGGCTTATCGGATTTTATATAAATTTGGTATACTATAAAATATGTTCTGGATTAACACATAGGATACTTTTTACCCCGTTACTGTGTTCACCCGAGGCGAAGCCGCGAGTAAAAGCTAGTTTACTGATATGCCCGAAACTTGAAATTTGACATTTCGGGTGACGGAGTGAAATATCAACAATCAAAGAAAATTTTGGTATCTTTTTGGTATTTGAATTTTAACAGAGAGTGTTGACCCTTTAAAAATATTTTATATTAAAAGATACATAAAATATTTTTGAAGAGATATATTAAAAAAATAATGGACATAAATATGCAAAATATTTTTGAAGGATCGGTTTCGTTTTAAAGCCTTCCATTCTTTGTCGTTCGTGCCAAAGTATGTTTAGAATTTTGAGTATTCACACCGTTTCATCGAATGCTTTCAAAGCTGCAGACTTGAATCGATGATACAAACAAGGGTTAGGTATTTTGGTATGTTGATTTATTTGAAATCACAACCAGAGTAAAGCAAAGCAAATCAAGTCATATCATATGCATCGATGGGTAGGATTCTCGAGAATTCTGTCGACAATGTTGTGGTTACTGCAGCAAGTCAAGCTAATATTTGCGACTTGATTGTACGCTTATTCACGTTTATATGTACATTACACAAAGAACGTATGAATAATTAAGTCCTTTTTAGCAGTTGTCGACTAATATCAAGATTGTCATAATTTAAACGTTTCACCTTCTTGTGTCGTGTATCTGTATGAATTCACAAAGATAGCATTGTTGGCAATATAATGAGTACATAAATAATCCTTGACAAATTACTCACCGTCATCCGGACCCAAATTAAGCAAAGCTGGTTCTATGGGTACTAAATATCTGATAAATGTAGGTACTTAAATATTTTTTTGGAATGGCCAAATGGATACACTGTTTTTGACTTAGTTATAATTTTTGTATGACTATTTACCTATTTAAAGATTTACAGTAACAACATGGTGACATTGGCCTAATGCTGCAACATCACCTCAGATCTTTGTATGGGCTTTATATTTTGGCTGCTAACTAGTACCTACACGTTTGGGTCGACTGTTTATAGAAGGTGGCGACCCTAATTGCACTACGGAGTTTACAATATATTTACTTTGAAAGCGTCTGAGATATTTATTATAAAAATTATTATCGATTATTGAGCTATCCCAGACGGTTCTAAATATTTACCGGAATATAACTTATGATTATGAAATCACTGTTTTGCTCATAGAGCAAAGCCACCCACTGAACGACCGCCATTTTGGATCACTGCATCACCATTTTGGAACACGTGCAATTATATAGATACATACTTATATCTTTGTTTATAATATGTGTTTATATTTTATTATTGTTAATGTATTTTTCTTATTATTTAATGTGTTTTGTCTTGTCCTTTCATTGTTATTTTGTTCTTGTAATAGTATGTTTGATTTTGTAGTGACCGAATAAAGCTGTTTTCTATGTATCTATCAGTATTTGTATAGTGAGATGTAAGTCGTCAATCAACATCTTTGAACCAAAGCCAACATCACCTGCACGTGATGCACTATCGAAAACTATTGAACCTCACAGAATACCGCAGCCAAATAACAATTCTCTCGAAGTTTGTTGTGTTCCTGCGAGTGAGTGAGATCACCAGAAAGAAAGGAATTAGTATAGGCTGGCAACGAATCGGCGACACCTTGGTGTTCGTTGCTGATCTCGATGGGCGGTGGTGATTGCTTTCTATCAGGTGACCCACATGCTCATTTGCACCACTCTCATTATAAAAAGGGCATATCGAGACTGTCTGGGGAAGTGAAAAAACCGCAGCGGGAATTCGGAACGTCCCGTTCGTTACGTTTGTCACCTATACTGAGTTGACAGAAGAGGTGTAAGCAAGCGAGCAATACCTACTGTCTACTCGCGTGTTTGCACCTTCAAAGCTAGACTGCAGGAACCACTTTGACATCATGAAGTTTGAACGCTTACCGCACGGTGTTGTATTAAAAAAATATATCATACGTTTGTTACGTTCTCCATTGATTTATCTTGTTACGATGAAACTTTGATGATTTTTTTCTGCAAATACCCATGAAGATCCAAGAATATATTTTTACATGACATATCTATACAATATAATTTTAACAAAAAAAAAACCGACTCCAAAGTCTATATCTACATTATGAAAAAAATACTCCAATGCTTGAATACTAAAGTCTTCATTGATGCGGAAGGCGGAGGATCGTATCTGGTGGAAAGCATTGGGGGAGGCTTATATCTAACAGTGGGAAGATACAAGATATGATGGTGATTATAATGATGATGAAAAAAATATGGCACCAAAAAATATGGAAGTATACTCTATCAAATAAAAAAAGGTTTTTTCAAATTGGTTTATAAATGACGGAGTAATGAAGTAGCTGTATTTTAATGAAAAAAAAAATACAGCCGAAATGAGAACCTCGTCCTTTTTTGGAGTCGGTTAAAAAACAGTGCAACCCACACAAGCTAAGAAAGTAGACGTATAATAATTTCCACTTTGCTACTAAAACAACAACAATAAAATGTAACAACTGTATGTAGATGATGCCTCTAAAGTTTTTTATTTTTCTCGTAAAATTAACGAGAAAATTCAACTATAAAGACGTTAGTGGCCACTAAGCCGACGTCGCCGCGTCGTTTTACGATATTAAGACATTAAGATTTTCATTAAGACAATTTAGAATTTAGAATAGGTATCGTTGTTGTTAGTAGTAAAACCAAACTATTACCTGCCTGCATCAACCTTTGTTTTATATATGCGAGGGAGACCAACGAGCATCTGGGTCATCTAATGGAAAACAATTACCACCGCCCATGGAGATCAATAACACCAAGGGGTGGCCAATCCGTTGCCAGTCTATAGGCTGGAAGGAGTATACTCCTTCCTTTCTTTCTTTCTGGTGCCGTCACTCACTGGCAGGAACACAACATCCCTCAAGGAAATTGTTATTTGGCTTCGGTATTCTGTGAGGTGGAGGTGGATGAACCTATGTCCATCCCACTACTGCTTAGATACGGGTTTCACCTCAATTATCAAAGAGATTACACATCTTGTTAAAAGTATGTGTTTTAAAATATTATTCGAAGCTTTTATTAGTTCAATTAATTATTGAGATATAATGGCTCACAACGATCTTTTAAACCAAAGCCAACCTCGCCTGCACGTTGTGCACCCTGCCGACTACTGACTGAAGCGATTAACGTATCCATATAAATGTTCGCACCTTGAAATTACGTTCGCACGCCGCATCAATCCCTTTGCCAATGCAGCAACTCCTACCTTCGTGTATATAGCGTACATCACATGAAAAATACCCTTTTTGTCACACAAAATTAAAATATACCTGCCAGCAACTTCGTACGTGCGACCGCAATTTTTTTTTATCTATAATCTTTATGGTATAATATTACTTGGCATTTAGAGCACAAGCTACTAAAAACTGACCCTCCTTTAATGTGATTCAACTGGAAATAGGAGCTCAGGTTTTATTGGTAGTATTCGGTTGTGAAAAAATGTAGGTTTATTGTTATATCTCCGACTCTCATAATCGTAGCGACATAAAATATATACCAGTTTAAACCATTTAAATGTAAAAACTTTTAACAAAGTCAGTCCCGTAGTTTTAGCGTAACTGTCGAATAAATTACACTGATAAATAAAATAGTGGTTGGGGTGTAGACGGGTTACTACGAAAGCAAACGAAGCACAGAACGAGGAATTATATATGGAAAAATAAATAAATTGGAAGAGGAAAGAAGGGAGGACAAGAAACGCATAGCAATTCTCGAAGACAAGCTAGAAAACACACAACTGGATATGCGTAAAGCAAACTTTGAGATGAGAGGACCTAATTGATATGGCGTTACATTTTACAAACATTATAGGCTCGCAGCGAACATCTACATTGCTACGATAACTACTTTACATCTGGCCGGGACCCTACGCCTGTTTAGCACACAGCGTCGTATAAAAAAATGACGAAAAATATATACCACTAAGGTAGCAAACAAGCATACGGCCCGCCTAATGAAGCGGTCACCTCGGCCTACAGACGCTAGCAACACCAAGGGTAACATTCGCGCGTTTTCTTTTTTTATACCTTTATGTATTTATTTTTATAAAAAAAGTATGTTTAATGTACCTACAAACATACTTCTATTCCACGTATGTATCTATATTGAAGCAATGCCTGTTAGTTAATGTAAGAAAGGGTGTGCTTCCAGTAGTTCAATTGCATAAGAAATTGTCGTAAATCACATTGTTTATACTGCCTACAAGCGCGCCGCCCGCGCCAGTAGCAATATATATACATCAGCAGGTAGTGCCCACCCAACACAGGCCGTTGAACACCTTTCCTCATGCACTACCTTGCAATTGCATTTGTAACACTGTAACACTTATTTTACACCACTGGACTATTACTTATACTGTGCCACTGGTCTTAAAAGGATTATGGCGACAACAAATTAGTGAAGTAAGTTATAGTTATTTTTGTGCCTATGAATGCAAACGGCACGGAACCGATCATTGTGAAAGTCTAAGGAGAGGCCACACTTCAAGGTCTGTGTTCAGCAGTGGAAGTCTTTTGGCTGAAATGATGATGATAATGATGAAGTTATGGGTGTTAACATTTACTGTTAAATAACAATTCCCTTGAGGGTTGTTGTGTTCCTGCGAGTGAGTGAGGTCACCAGAAAGGAAGGAGATGCTGCGTTGGCAGCGGGGGTGGCGGCGCGCGAGCCATATTTTATGTTGCGAGCGTTAATATGGCTACGGTAACCGCTTCACATCAAGCGGGCCGCATGCTCTTCTGCCACCCGACGTAGTAGGTATAAAAAAAACAAACCCAATATAAAAATTCTTAAAACTAATACAAATGTAACAGTTTGTAGTTTTGCAAAGCCGAACTTATATTTCTAGGAGATCTCTTCAAGCCAATCAACCCGGCTATTTTCTACTTAAATATAAACTTAATTAGCTTATATCATTTATACAAACTTTCCGTAGGCACTGGATAACTAACAATGAAAACCGCATCAAACTCCGTCCCGTCGTTTTCCTAAGCCACGTGTCTGCCTGTCTGTTCAACCGCTAAGTACTCGTGGAGTTAACGGGTGAACATTGACAGACAGGCGCGACTTTGTTTTGTACTGAATCACAGAATAATAAAATAGCTAGTCATATATCAGAAAAATATACGAAACAATATGATAAAATTGTCAGTTAAATGTTTGTATGGGAAATGTACTGGAATGAGATAGGAACGAGAAGATTAATCCACAGCGAAGCGTGGACGGGCCGCTAGTCTAAACTTCTAAACTATATATACGAGGGTCTAACTGAAAGTTCTTAGAAAATAAAAAACTGAGCAAACCAGCAAGTTATTAGTTTTATTATATCTTTTCAAAATAGTGTCAATTCACATCAATACACCGCTGCATCCGATGGAACCACTGAGAAAAGCACTTAGCCCACTCGTCCTTAGGGGTCCCTTCGACGGCCTTTTGAAACGCGCCCACTGCTTCGTCGGTGTTCATAAAAAGTTTTCCTCGAAGTTTATCTTTTATTTTCGGGAATAAATAAAAATCGCAAGGTGCGAGGTCGGGGCTATACGGCGGGTGACCCAATAATTCCACGTCTGACGTCACTAAATAGTCGATCGTTCGCCTGGCGGTGTGCGACGAGGCCTTGTCGTGGTGAAGAAGGATCCTACTTCGAGGACGTTTCTCCCGAACTTTTTCCAATACAAGTGGCAAACAATTGTTACTGTACCACTCTGCAGTAACTGTTTTTTGATCCTCTAAAACAATTGTCGCATAGTGACCTGTCCTTCCGAAGAATGAGGCCACCATCTTTTTTCCCACACTTCGACCTCTCTTCACTTTAGTTGGCAACTCCTCGAAAGGAAACACCCACTGAGCAGACTATCTCTTGGTTTCTGGATCATAACAGTAAACCCAGCTTTCGTCACCCGTAAGTATGTCGAACACAGCATTTGAGTCACCTCCGTTAAATCTTTGAATCATTTCACGGCACCAATCAACCCGACGGAGTTTTTGGGCCTCGGTCAAATTATGAGGTATCCACCGGGCACAAAGCTTCCTGACCGCTAAATGTTCATTCAGGATTTTATGCACTTGACTCATACCGATGCCTAAGCTTGTCCGAATCTGCTGATACGTCACTCTTTTATCAGTCTCTATCATACGCCGCACAACACTGATGTTATTTTCAGTCGTCGCCGTAGAAGGCCGTCGACGCAGATCATCGGTGAGATTAGTGCGACCACGTTTGAACTCACTAAACCAGTTGTAAATAGTCGCACGAGATGGGGCTGCATCGTGAAAGGCCAATCGAAGTCTATCATAGCTTTCTTGCTGACTTAAATGACAACGAAAGTCATAAAAAATCATTGCACGAAAAATTTCTAGCGTTAAATTCATGTTGACGTGACACAGACAGATCGAAAAAAAAAATGGGATACAAGCCTAATAGGCTTGTATGCCATTTTCTTTTTCGATTTGTTATTTAAAGACGTCACAATTATATAAATATAGGTGAAGTAATTACTTCGATTGCATAAAAACTTCTCGAGATATGATAACTTGAAGATCACAATTTTGGACCATCCCGAAAACGCTCCATACAAAAGGCCACCACGTTATGACGTCACACCATGCTATTTTATATGCATTAAATCAGAAATTTGTACGACAGCTATGTTAAATATTGCGTTTATGTAGCCAGTGCCGTAACAAAAGTTATAGTATTTTTTATCGTTTCTACAATGGTAATATTTATTTTTTATAATTTCATGGACTTTCCCACCAAACTTTGACCGCACATAAAACACGTCGGACATAAGTTATTAAAATATTAAGATCGCAGATCGTTCTAGTTTTATGTATTTTACGTTACTGATAGGCTGATAGTGTTTTTATAATTTTGTAACATGGGCAACAAGCCTATTTTCAATTTGCCGCCAAATCGTAAAAGAAATGACAAATGAATGAAATATATACAGTGCCACAAACTTATCTGGCCCGGTGGCGGGGGCGGTATGATCGACTTAAGTGTTGCCATTTAACGAAATGCCGCCCGTTTTAGAGGAAACATTAAAATCAAAGAAATATATACACTGATAAAATAATAGCATTGATACACTGATTAATTGTGATGTGTGGTGTTTCAATTAAATATCAATTCCTTCTATTTTTTGTTGATTAGTTTTAAAAATGCACCACGTTAAGTCGCGATCATATATTAGAATTATAATATTGCACAGAAACAACTCGTTGACGATTTTTTTATTTTATGTATAGAAAAAGATATTTTAAAAAATATACCTCAATGGAATGTGTATACGTAGTAAATAAATAAATTGTACCTGGCAATACTAACATTTCAAGATGGCGGCTTTAGTTCTAAATTTGGCCACCGGGTCAGATAAGTTTGTGGCATTACACTCAATAATATTGGCAGAGTTCCATTTTCAAAATTTAAACTTATTTTTTTATTATATTCTTTACAAGTGGCCAGTTCTAGTAAGTTTCAGTGTCGCCCTCGTATAATATACAACATATAATCTAAACTAATATTATAAAGAGGTAAGATTTGTTTTTTTGTTTGTAATTTTTAATGTAATATAAATTGTCATGTTTGTGTCCGATAGCGCAACTAAAGAATATTGTATTTTAACACATAAATGATAGTACTTTTATACTGATAAATGAAGCAATTCACGCGATATTATTCCCTAACTTTTATATAATATTTTTGTTAACAACTAAGTCGCGGTCACAAGTTACTTGTTAATAATAAGGTAACTTACTGTATTTCGCTCATCGTGCCCTTTCATTTGATATAATCTAAATCATAGGGATTAGTTAAATGGAAATCAAAAATTATATTTAAAAAACTATATTCGATTCTTCGATATATTAATCGTCGTTTATGAAAACCGAAGTCGTAGACTTAGTAATAATTCTTATAAAATTTCACATACCGTCGATGGTTTGAGTGCATGAAATATCGTTCTGTATTGTAATTAAAATTTGCGTGTGTTTTTACCTTGACTTGGTCTTGTTCGCCGGCGTATTCGATGCTTTGAAATATGGTCCAAGTATAACGCCTGCGTACTTCCATCCGCGCCAAATACCGCCGATACCATTGCTGGATCAAGATGGCCGCCTTCATAGCTGCAACAAAACAATGGAACTATATTTCTAATTGACAAGTTACCAGATCCATCGAAACATATGAATAATTAATTTCAGATATATATATGTTGTAGTCAAAACTCATACCTGGCCAAACTTTTGACTGCAAAAATCAGGCATATGATTTTGACCGACGTCTTTTACTTTGCATTTCAAAAACGACTACTTTTCGAATTTCGAATCGTATTTTAAAGAGCTTGATTTCATCGTTGAGCCTGCCAGTTTAATCGAAGACTCAATACAAATAAACTTGTCCGTAGTCTGACTGTACGTATAATTATTTATCTCGGATTTCCCGTGGTTAGTAGAGTACTTGAAGGCGACGCGAGCTCAAAACTTGGCAAAGTGTCACCAACGTTTGTTTGACACATTGGATTTCATTTGAATTTTAATGCAATCGCTCTGTTGTACACTTCGAGATTACCCTATGTAATTTCGCAACGCAATACGTTCTTATTCACCGATCTCGTCGAATCAAATAAAAATAACTAATATTAAATAAAAAGAAGCTAATAATACTAAATGAAGCTGTTATTTTTCGTATAAATATCAATGAATACTTCAAATCTCGAGACAAAGAAAACGCAAAGACCTCAACAACACAGTGAAAAAATAATGTTCCACAAAATAATACATACCGTCGAATTAAAAGAAACTAATATTCCTAAATTAAGCTTTTACTTATCATACAAATAATAATAAAGAATATAAATCGTATTAGCTAGAAACAAAGAAAACGCAGTGACATCAAATTAAATTTATTTAATAATATTCTACACAGAAAGAAAATTCCGAGTAAGTAATAAGATTCATTTCATAAACACAATTATCCGAATGACTGATCGTTCTTTAGCAAATTGAGTTTATACGAACCACAACACCAACTCTGTAATAAATAAATAAATTTTGTCAGACAAATTACACAGCGCCATCTAGCTCCAAAGTAAGCGAAGCTTGTGTTATGGGTACTAGACAACTGATAAACATACGTAAATATTTTTTTTATTTTGTAAATACATACTTATGATACATAGAAAACACCCAGACTAAAACAAACAGACATTCATGCACACAAATGTTTGTCCTACATGGGAATCGAACCCACGAGCGTTGGTGTCGAAGCCGTGTCATTGTCCGCTACGCCACCGAGCTCGTCAAATAATAACGAATACTGCGTCGTATACATATATTATTAGTAATGTAATATTATGCTGTAGTAAAGTGAATACTTATGGAAATTCATATACCCGAGTATTTGTATAGTGCCTTTTATTCTCACACTGAAAATGCTTTTGAGGGTCGTGGATTGTGTTATCTGAATTTTGTACCTCCAAACTCAACTGTCTGGATTTCGTGAATAATTGAGGCATATTGAAAACCTTAGTGTACAACAGAACTGCTACTGTATGTGAAATTGAAAACATTGGATACGTTAAAAACGATGTTACCAGTATTGTATAGGGTTTTCAATACGTCGGAAAAGCGAGTAAAAGGTGCTCTTCAGTGCACGGCCTACGCCAAATAACACAGATTTGTTTTTTTCTCTGTGTAGATAAAACTTACTTGCGGCTTGTGGGGTGGTATATTTAGATAATATGTAGGTTCAGTCAGAACAGCATGTCAAATCACTTTAAATCATTAGACGCCTGCTTCGTAGAAGTAAGATCATACGATGACGTGATCGCTTCTAGCATTTAGACAGCATTTTGTTCCCCTATATGTGGCAGTCAAAGCGTTTAAATGTGATAATTATCTAATGTTAAAACCATATCAAAATTTTACCTACTGGTTTTGAAATCTTGACAATTTGAAAGAATTTGTAACAAAGAGGAGCTCGATGGCGTCATTGGGTGGGTCAGTCTAATCAATCACACAAGTTAAGTAATGTCGCCCGTAGTATGTCTATTGATGGGTTTATTTATCTTGAGCTCCTCCCTGCTTCGGAGGGTATGCTAAGCCGTAGGTGTTGTCATTAGATGACAGTCGTTAATCCATCAGTGGCTTCTGGGCGGCTTGAAAACGCTGGTCTCCGCCAACCCGCAGTTGAGCACTGTGGTAGAGTACGCTCTAAAACCCCTTCGATTGAGGGGAAACGCGTGTCTAAGCAGTGGGATGAATATAGGATGATAATGTTATGTGAAAGGCATTAAGGTAAACAGATGGTGTTTGTCAATTGACAAACACCATCTGTTTACCTTGATAATGCCTTTGCGGCGAAACCGGTTTGTAGGTAATATCACTACATAGTATAAAACAAAGTCGCTTTCTCTGTCCCTATGTCCCTTTGTATGCTTAAATTTTTGAAACTACGCAACGGATTATGATGCGGTTTTTTTTAATAGATAGAGTGATTCAACTGGAAAGTTTATATGTATAATATATGCATAACATAGTAGAAAAACACTGATAATTTAGAGGTTTCTAATGTGATGTCGTAAATAAACACATTTTTTTGCTCTTTCATTGCAAACGCTGGCTGAACCCAACGAGATAGATCAAAATAATGTAGTACAGTATTGTTCACCTTAAAATGGTCTACAAAAAAGTTCGCGATGGTATATGTCTATCTCTTAGTGGTAACACACAATAACCGTTATTTTATCCTTTGCTTTTTACAAGAAATAATGCCTTATTTACGAAGCGATTTTAAGCAATACAGAATTAATCCTTATCCAATTAAGTACCTTAAATACATTGCGCATTGAATATAGATCAATATGGCCCTTCACAGCATGTAATTTAAATGAATAGTTTAGAAGATATTACACATTTAAAATGCAGGGACATAACGGCTGTGGCGGTACCGGCCGCGGAGCCGGCGGCGTGTGCCTATAACTGGGGAAGGACTGGATAGGACAAAGCGCAAAGACCTTCTGTAGTACATTTAGTATCAGCATTGCACCCGTGCGAAGCCGGGGCGGGTCGCTAGTTAAATATAATAACGTGGAATAGTACAAGTGCTTTATTATAAACATTATGATAATAGTGTTCCACCAAGTGCCAACAATCAACAGTATCAACTTTAATATAGGTTGAATTTTTTTTATACCACTACGGTGGTAAACAAGCATACGACCCGCATGATGGATAGCAGTCATTGTAGCCTATGGACGCTTGCAACACCAGAGGCATAACTCATGCGTTGCCGACCCTGCAAAAAAACTTCTTAACGCCCTTTTTGAAAAAACCCATACTGTAGTCTCCTGGAAAAATCATGGCAGGGAGTTCATTCAAATACAGTGATAAATAAACAAACAGACAGACGAAATCCTATTCCTTTAATTCTTTAAAGGTAGAAAGAAGTATGCCCATGCATATTCAAAAAACTGCCATACTATCAAGTAATGTATGTAGATATCTAGATATAACATACTTAGCTTAGACTTAATATCTAAACTATTATAGAGACGTTGCGGCATAGAGGCATAAAATAAAACGTTATTCATGATAATGTGTTACGACCCGCATAAAGATATCCATTCATGATTGGACCCTTTTTCTGAATCTGATAGATACGATCTAATAGGGGTTTAAATATTTATGTTTCACCGTCATGCATATGCATGGGGTAGCGGTAGGTAACTATGGTAAACATTTCGGTTATGAATCTCTATAAGGTCATGTGAAAAAACAAGAATGGAAACAAAAAAACTCGACTGAAAAATTATAACAATCATTATTTAAATAGTTGGCTTGGCCAACTTGCCAGTTTATTATAAATATTTTTGAAAAATGGAAAAATTCACCTGCCCCCCTAGTTGAATATAAGATGCAAAAATTCGTTAGCAACACAAACCTTCCTGGTAGCTCAGTTGGAACAGCACTCGACCGCTCATCGATAGGTCGTGGGTTCAAATCCCCCCTGGCAGGGGGGCAAGTGAATTTTCCATTTTTCAAAAATATTTATAATTATAACAATGTTTTTGAAGTAAAACTTCTTTACCCACGCGTAACTTGGGGAGTAAGCTGGTGAATACGTGACGAGAGCGTTACGAAAAGTGTGACGACGGGCAGTACGGGTGAGGCAAACGGCAGTTTAGAGGGAGATATAAGTTAGTAGAGCTAAAGAAGTTTTATTTCAATCGTGTGTTCCATCGTTTTCTCGGATGCCATATTAATAAATAATATAATAATGATAATAAATATTTCTGGACAATTTACACAGCATCTAGTCCCAAATTAAGCGCAAAGCTTGTACTATGGATACTAGACAACTGATAAATGTACTTAAGTACATTTTTTTTTGTAAATACATACCTATATTACATACATACAGATTAAGACAAACAGAGAGGGTAATGCACACAAATGTTTGTCTTGTGCGGGGATCGACTCCTCGACCTTAGAGCCAAAGTAGCCATTGCATATTCGACCACCGGATTCGTCATATACATATTATAATAATATACCCCGTCACTCTCACAGCTAAGCTAAGCTCTAATGAAACCTCATATGTCGAAATCTGTCAAACGGTTTCGGCCTTACTCGTAGAGCGTGTCAGAAAAATAAATATACGTACTCCCTTCTTGGTCAGTCGGGTAAAAGGACTAACATTTCATAACATTGACGAGCTCGGTGGCCGAATGGTTTGCAATGGCCACTTTGACTCCGAGGTCGCGGGTTCGATTCCCGCACAAAACAAACATGTGTGTGCATGAACATGTCTGTTTGTCTTGGTCTGGGTATTTTCTATGTATTATAAGTATGTATTTACAAAAAAAGAAAAAAGTACTTACATTTATTAGTTGTCTAGTACCCATAACACAAGCTTTGCGCTTAATTTGAGACTAGATGGCGTTGTGTAAATTGTCCAGAAATATTTATTTATTATTATTTATAACTAATTAATAATACGGAGATAAAGCAGCACCGAACGCTCTTCACTTGGCTGTGGTTTTTTATACCTACTACGTCGGGTGGGAACCAAGCGTGCCCGCTCGAAAATATCCTTTCATGATTGGAGTTTTTTTCTGAATCTGATAGATTAGGTTGTTGATGTGTAGATGTAGGTGCTAGACACGCTCTCATACTGCATGCGGCAAACAAAAAGCGTACGTTACGATGACGCGACGATACGTGTATTGAGTCAATCAATAAATGATTACGGACTAATTATGTATATGATAATTCATCTACAACAACGCAGCTATCATATTCTTTTTGCCAATCTGGAATCGTTCTGACCCGTGGAAGTTGCTATTGCCACCTGACAGAGTACTGCAGCCAAATAACAATTTCCTTGAGAGTTCTTGTCCTCCTACGAGTGAATGAGATCACTAGAAAAAAATAATCCGCTGCGTTGGCAGTGGAGCGTTACTATGGCTACTGTAACCGCTTCACATCAGACGGATCGTATAGCTTGTCTGCCAAACGACCTAGTATAAAAAATAAAATGAACAAGAAGTGCGGTCAGTGAAGAAATTGATTTTCTATTTAACATTGGCATACATTATTATTAGTTACGAATCTTTATACCGCAACTAAAGTTAAATAGGATTTTCATAATCACAATTTATAGATACAATACACTACAATAACAGAAAAACTGATGCACGCGCATTAATTTACATACTAAAAGCGAAAAAAACACCATGGTAAATCGTTAGTTTCTCAAACTAGCTGACTTGTTCAGTAATCAGGGCCAAAAAGGATACATAATATGTACCCTCCCTCATTGTCAGGACCCAAGGAAAATATGACATTTATGATCATTTGGTCTATTGTTTTCATTCTGTGAGATCTACGGTATAAAAAATTGGTTGTATATGAAATCGGTTTACGGACGATAATTTTACGTGATGACGTCCTAAGAAAACATCGGCCGATGAAGTGAAAGATAGATAGATGCATCACAAGCCGCACACTCAGGCCGATCGTGCCTCTCTGTCGCTTGTTCCGCGCTCTCGCTTGCACGCTCGGCTCAGGCGGTACGTGACAATGAGTCATGATTTTTCGTGCGTGCAGCCGGCATTCATCGATTTATAAGACGTCAATATTAGGGATCTTAAAAGTTTTATATTCAAGAACATAACGATACCCTTTTTTATTCTCATCAAAAATGTATTATTCAAATACAACACATATTTATAATAACAACATGGTAATGTTGACGTTATCAGGCTTAATGTCGGCTTTCATTTTCTTACCACACACCGTGTGTTTTCTTTATCAAGTCCATATATTACGTGACATGTTTGCTGACTATTACATTTTTTTTAAATAAACTCATTCTGCATTCATTGCGTTTGATCTTTATGTATTACATTTGATATATGTACCTCGTATTTTAAATTTATTGTAAGTTCATATGTTCTGGTGTGTAAGTGGTTTTGGGGTGTAAGTGCTTCATCAACATCTTTGAACCAAAGCCAACCTCACCTGCACTCTGCTGACTGACAAACGAAGCTCTGGCGAAAAGAGAGGTGTGGCATAGCGTATTTTTAAGGTGCGAACTACCTTCACCTCACAGATTACCTCATCCAAATAACAATTCCCTAGGCGGTTGTTGTGTTCATGCGAGTGAATGACCAGAAAGAAAGGAATGAGTATAGGCTGCGATTGCGACCCCTTGGTGTTGATGATCTCTATGGGCGGTGGTAATTACCTTCCATCAGGTGACCCACATGCTTGTTTGCCCCCCTCTCATTCAAAAAAAATGTTACATAGTTTAGTGACAATAAAGAAGATAATAGTAATTGTTCAAGTAAGCCTAGTGAACATCAAGGATAATAACAAAACGTTTAAATTTAACGCATCCAACAAAGTTTCAATCGATTTAGTATGATAATCGAAACCTTATCTCACAGTGTTGCACGCCTAGTTCAGACATGTTAAAGTTTTAATAGGAGCGCCATTATTGCAGTAATTTGTCTAAGATTACCCGACCATGGTATACGCCGGTTCTATGTATAATGAGCGTATGCATACCGCCAACACATGCTATAAGTGGGTCAATAGGCAATAACGAAAGTGCACAATTAAATCCAAATAAACTTGCAATAAAACCGCTATTCGTGCTCACATAAAATTATACTATTTTAAATAAATATACAACGAATTTTACATTCAACAGTTTTAATCCTTCACTTTGTCCATTACTTTTCTAGGAATTCAAACTCTCGTTTATATTACTTCGTCAAGAATTAATTGTCATTTTGTAAATGGGATATGATATAAATAGCAACCCTCGCTTCGTATGAGTTCGTCGTAAATATATCAGGATATCAGTGTACGGAACAAGGCATATAACCTTGCCTTTCCGAGCTGAGATAACGCAATTTGCCATGCCGGGTGGGTGTTGAAAGTTCTCTCTGTTACATTGGATCCGGATCCTTTGTGCGTGGCGTAGGTGGTGCTAATGTTTAGTTAGATTTTGTAAAGCTATGATATTACATTATGACATAAGTCATGAGGGATCCCACTTTTATAAAAAAAAATATATATAAACTGGTTGTACTCACGCCTTCATCGACATCGGCGGATTCACAGAGGTTAGGTGGTCACAGATGGGTGGTGACGTTATGAAGATTCTGAACTTAAAATAATTAATACTCGTATCTTAAGATTCTGTGGGTCGTAATTTATTGTATGTAACTGGTGCATAGTTGCATAGTTTAAGTAATTAGGTTTTAAAATCAATGGGTAATTGTTACGCAAAATTCTTACAAAATAACAACCAAACAGACATAAGATAGATATAAGATCAGCAAAAAGTACTTTGCGCGGCAGCATAAAGCCCGAGAAGAAAAAATCTCTAGCAGCACTTTGGCTCTGACGAAGAAGCGATGAGAGGCGACAGCATCTGCAAGAGCTTCGATAGCATATGCCGCTTAGTACAAGTCAATCAAAGGTTCAATACTAAATGCATTGTGGATGTGATAGCACGCAGAAATGGACTAAAAGTCTTCTCTCGGCCTTCTAGAAAAACGTATTTGTCGCGACTCAAGCTAAAGGACGACTGCGTCGTCTTTTCGAAGAGAAAGATCTTCACGGAGTTAAAGAGATTTCATTCTATGTTGCGCATGCACCTATCTCTACATAAGCTGCTCATCTTGCATCGTGGAGCTCCGTCAGCAATACAAGAATATACAAGTAATAATGATACACATCGCCAAGGGACCTAGTCAAAATCCAATAGCTTCCTACTTCTATTAATTTCTTCTGATTAATTTCGTGGTGGTTTTCAAGACATTGGAGTGTAAGTGATTCATCAAAATCTTTGAATCAAAGTCAACTGCACCTGCACGTGGTGCACCCTGCTAACTGACAAACGAGGTTCTGACTAAAAGTGAGATAGGGAGCGTAATTGTATGCTGCCCGACTGGGCAAGTACATCCACCTCACAGAATACCGCAGCCAAATAACCCTTGAGGGTTGTTTTATTCCTGCGAGTGAGTGAGGTCAACAGAAAGGAAGGAAATGCTGCATTGGCCGCGGTGGTGGCGGCGCGCGAGCGATATTTCATGATGCCAACGTTATTATAGCTAGGATAACCGCTTCGCATCAGGTGGGCCGTGTGCTTGTGTGATCTCGTCCACCCGACGTAGTATAAAAAAGGCAGCCGTTGTTTTACCCGCGGGACTGCAGTGAGTGAACTTCATTGTTTATTGCGTTTTTGGTGGTCGCCGCTATTAATCCTGGCTACACAGGAGACACAGTGGGGCGAATGTGTGGTAGGCCGCCGTCCCGATAAAAAAGACATAGTGATACAAAATGGAAAGAAAAACACTAACTGCAATAGTATAGAAACCACTTTAAGTATTTCTTCTGCAATCTTGTTCAGTACTATAAAACGTTGAAGCATTTGTAGCTAGGAATATCAAACTGAATTAGTGGAATGGAACTAAACAACAACTATTTTATTAATCTGTGAGAAGGGGAAGAGCTGTTTCAGACAGTTTAATATACTTAGACTTGAATTTAATTTTAAACAAAAGACCTCAAGTTAAAGCAAGCCTTACGCAATTTATATTTGTTTCTAAGATATACAGCATATTTACAGTCTTCGAAGTTTTGGAATGTATTTACATTTTTATGAGCATAATATTTCCATAAATATTGAAAAGTGTTTGTAAGTAACCTTTATACGTTTATACGTGTCAATTTATATGTAATATAAATTGAAACGTATGATACTAAATAACAAACGTTGATGGCGCCCTCTGGCGACGGAATTTATCATCAATTATTCCATTAGCGAGCTGGCCGGGCCGGCGCGGGTTATCATTTCCGAGTCGTCGTGGAACCTGTGGTGTTCTATGTTTTTTTTTTATACCACTAAAGAGGCAAACAAGCATACGGCCCGCCTGATGGAAATCAGTTACCGTAGCCTATGAACGCCTGTAACACCAGGGGCATCACACTCGCGTTGCCGACCCTTAATATTAATATAAGGATTTTTTTATTATGATCTTTTTATCGACAAAAATAAAAAAAATTAAAGTAAAAAAAAATTAACTTCTTTACAAAATTATCTTAACACCTTTATTTTATTTATCATGATACATATCGTTTTTTGTCGGCTAGGGTACCCGTCCGCAACGCCCCATAAGGAACTTTGTTCCAAAAAATCAGTAGTTTATTAGAGTGGGCCTCCTGGCTGACTTGCGAGCGCGAAGTCATCACGGCCTGGGTTGAAACAAATGTCCAAAGGAGTACAGTAGCAAATAAGCGTTGGACTGTATTATTGTACTGACCGTTTACTGCCATTGTAGCCGGGTGAGTCCGTAACTGAACTACTAAATACAAACATGCGAAGAATTGTAGTTGGGAATATCGTAATTACAACAAAATGTTGGTCGATTGTCGTAGGTTTTCGAACCACAATTCTTCGCACACTTGTATATCGCAGTTTAGTTACGCACTCGGGCACAGAGTAATGGCAACTTTGCCACCGAGGAGGGTGTAGGGTCTGGCCGAGCGATCCCAATTCAAGACAAACATTCAAGTGCATGAACATGTCTGTTTGTCTTTGCCTGAGTGTTTCTATGTATTCTATAATATAAAAATGAATCGCTGAATGTGTTGCTAAGCTCAAACCTCGAGAACAGCTGAACTTATTTCGCTAATTCTTGTTTCAGAATATTCCTTGAAGTACGAGGATGGTTCTTACGCAGAGAAAAAATTAAAAAATGCCTGAAAAAGTCTAAAAACAACACTTTTTTACTCTCATACAAACAATTCGTAATAATACTTAAAAATCAAATTGAACTTTAAGCACAGAATTTTAAGACCATACCATAAAGTTCAAGTGTTAGTGGAGAGGTTCCGGGAAGGCAAAACAATAGAGTGACGTTAGTATATTGATATTGTTTTACATAGTCGAAATAATCAATTACAACATATTAAGGCGATACGATTCGTTCGCCGGGCCAGCTAGTAGACTTATATACATAATAAATAATATACTTGTAAACACATAATTATGTGTTATTATTATTTAAATAGTTGTCTTGGCCAACTTGCGAGAATATTTATAAATATTTTAAATAATGGAAAAATACTTATGTGTTTACAAAAAAAAAGTGTATAAGTGGTTAGTGGGAAATAATTTTGGCGTGTAAGTCAACACAGACCGACATTTAACGCGGGCGAAGTCGGTCGGAAACTAGTATTGATTAAAACAAGTACATTCTGACTAAAGATTGATTATTAACTTCAAGAATAGGTATACTAAGAATAGCTGACACACACATAAACCCTCGCTCTGGCTTAACTCTAAGCTTTATGTTTATTTAACTAAGTAAGATCCAATTTACATCACTTAACCTTGCACTGTTATTATCTACATTTATGAAATACAATTCTGTCCCTTACAAGTGGAAAATTGGTTTGTTGTCGTACTCGCCCCAGCATTTGCATATTAGGTGGGTTTGTATAAGCAGTTCGCGCTTTAGTTCATTAACATATTTCCTTCTAGACCTGCAAACGAGAAATAAACGAGCTGTTGGTACATTCCAGTTCTCATTCTATCACTCGTTCCCTGACTAGCTCACGAGCTCAATCAACTCAATCTCTCAGTTAGACTCAAAGTGACAATGTTCAACCTTCCCCTCTACTAGCCCTTCGGCTCATTCTACTCCGTTTCTCATTCCGGCTACGAGTGACGAAACTCGACCTTCCCCTACAAACCTCTCGAAGGATTTGGAATGTCACATGCTCACTCCCTGACTAGCACATCGGCTCAGCTTCGTTGGCAGCGGAGGTGGCGGTTAATATGATTACGGTAACCGCTTCACATTAGGCGGGCCATATATTTGTTTGCCACCCGAAGTAATATAAAAAAAGAGAGATATGTGAAGATACTGGAGACGCAGCATGCCTTGGAGGCTACTTTATTGCAGAAATTCAGTGAGTTTGAAAAGCGGTTGAAAGCCACTAAGCCGTTGGCTAATAACTGCGTTAAGTAGTCTGTGATTTTAAAACTCAGCTTTGGGGATTTTTTTTATCTGAGAGGGGCAAGCGAGCATGTGGGTCACCTGATGGAAAGCAATCACCACCGCCCATAGAAATCAGCAACAAATAATACTTTCATTACCGCGCTAATAAATATCTGGGCTCTCCAAGGCCATCGATGCTATAGAGATGAGACACAGGAAGAAATACGTTCTAATTAATGGCATCCTTTTTCCATGATTTAGGCGTAGATGTCACGCCAGACAAGCTCATTGCGTGCCATCGCCTCGGCAGACAATCTGACAATCTGCGGACAATCATTTAACACTGTTTTTTATTGGTTGTGTATTTACCGAATAATTTATTTTACACTCGAGTGACGCTACTTTTGCAGCAGGTATGGCCTTATAACACTACTTGAATTATCAAGATAATTCAATCAATTAACAATGTAAAGATCGAATTGGTGAGAAAACTTACACCCGAGAACTAAACTCCGGTATACAAAGTTATAAAGAGATTTAGTACTATTAATTAAATCAAAATACCATGTTTCGAGTTACAGTGACATGAATTTACAAGACTGTACGGTACATGAACTGAACTAAAAATCTTATAGTCCGTCTCCTAAAGTGACTATTCAAACCCGTCAAGCATATCGGATTAGTAAGGCAAGTGGAAATGGACCTCGATGGCGTCGATGCGTCGATGTCTGTCTAATCGAACACGCAAGTTAAGCAACGTCGGCCGTAGCCTGTCCATGGATGAGTTTATTTATCTCGAGCTTCTCCGTGCTTCGGTGGGCACCAAATAAACCATCATATTTTCATACGTATTGTATGTAATGGGCTAAAAGTATGTATAGGCATTCTGAAGCGTAACTTATTTCATTAACTAGGTTCGACACCTATATATAAATAAATATTTGTGGACAATGTACACAGCGCCATCTAGTCCCTAATTAAGCTCAAAGCTTGAACTATGGTTACTAGGCAAATGATAAATGTACTTAAATACATTTTTTTAAATGTAAATACATACTTTTAATACTTAGAACACATCCAGACCAAGACAAACAGACATGTTCATGCACGCAAATGTTTGTCTTGCAGGGATCGAACGCGTGACCACGGAGTCAAAGTAGCTATTGCTATCGACCACCAGGCTCTTCGTATAACAGGCAGAACAGAAACAGCCCCCTTACCACCAACTCTTATTGCGATTCAATAACTGAATAGAATGCTTATTCATACCAATGAATAAGCGACTCTATTTCAAATTGGATAGAGTCGCTTATTCATTGGTATGAATAAACATTCTATTCAGTTATTGAATCGCAATAATAGTTGGTGGTAAGGGGGCTGGTTATTTTTCGTAAGCAGTTACTAGAAACGAAACGAATCAACGAGTGACGTGTGACAGTGTAGTTACTAATTACGAAATAGACGGAACTACGCGTAACGAGTAGTACGGAGGTACTACTCGTTACGCGTAGAACGAGAAACAGATTATTTTTCGTAAGCAGTTTCTAGAAACAAAGTTTGAAAAACAGTATACTACGCCACTTTATGTGTAAATAAGTTTTGTTTTTTAGGGAATAGATTTCCCCATAGTAGCTAACACAAAGTAAGGCAAATTATTTAGTTTCGCACCAATGTATCTTTCATATAAATCAATATGCAAATTAGGAATTTCAAGATATTACTCGGCAAAATTTTATCCTCGATAATATTTATGCATGTCACATTGCAAAATTTTATTCATGTGTTCGATCGAAGTGTTATCTACCTACCATTATACTCGTAAATAACCTACGTAAGGTAACATACCGTAGTTCTCAACTGTATTGCAATTATAACTGAAAAAATAACTAAGTACTTACGAAACACACGAAAAGTTACCTGTTTCGAAACAGGTTAAGTTCTCGATGTAACTAGTGACGTCACGTATCTCAAAATTCACGTAACGATAGATAAAGACTAGTAGGTTTTATAATATATATCTACTAGAAACAGGAGGTTTGACCTGACCTGACCTGGGGTTCATGTACCCACTAAGGGGTACGTATACAGGAGGTTTGCAACTAACATCTATTGGTTTTAACTCTCGTTAGGTGTCTCTGAAATAGGGGACCACAACCCGCAATCCTCAAACGATTCTCATATTAATATTGTCACTGTTATTAGTACTATCAGTGAAATATTACGTTGTTAGATATTGGCATTGAACTAAATACAGGCCCGCAGAAATGCAGCGTTACCAGAATGTCATTAACAGTTACACGCGCGATATAAATAGCAAATACCTCAAAATTGTATTCATTAGAGTTCATAATAGGGTGATTTAGTGGACAATATTTAAGGATGATGCTTACCTACTTCATCGTAACACGTGAAATGGAATAAATTCTTTTTTGTAACTGTAAAAGTTGGTAGACAGTTGTTTCTCTTCTAAAGGTTGTCTGGAAGAGATTGCTTTTAGCGATAAGACTGTTTTTTGAACTTTTCATTAAATCATACATGTCTTAGTAATAAGGAAATTAGGAAGTTTCGCTTCTGAAAATAAGGAAATTCACATCTTCAAAATTCGCTTCGATGTGAATTTCCTTATTTTCAGGGTCAAGTGACCCTGCTACGTTTTTATTACAGCATCACCGTGAAATGAACCATAAATCGTTTATAAATTTCATTTCATCTAAGTAAATATAACTTCCTTACGCCCGCCATTAACCCGAGAGCTTCATAAATCTGAATATTAAATTAACAGATAACAAAGTAGTAAAATAAATCAGGACGTTAATAACTGACGGATGAGTTCCCTAAGACATTACCTCACCTAATTAACATCATATTTAGCACCTTTCTACCTCCTATTTCAAACGCCCATGAAGTGTTTACCGTAACCTATGAATGCTTTGGTAACCACTTCACAGGCACGACGCCGGCACCGTGTGCTTGTTTGCCTGTCCTCATATCATAAAAAGAACAATTATGGATAGAACAGTCGAGTAGCATAAATCGCAATCGTAAACGAGTATTTTTTTAATTCGACGAGCTCGGTGGTCGAATGGTTAGCAATGGCCACTTTGACTCCGAGGTCGCGGGTTCGATTCCCGCACAAGACAAACATTAGTGTGCATGAGCATGTCTGTTTGTCTTGGTCTGGGTGTATTCTATGTATTATAAGTATGTATTTACAAAAAAAAAATGTATTTAAGTGCATTTATCAGTTGTCTAGAACCCATAACACAAGCTTTGCGCTTAATTTGGGACTAGATGGCACTGTGTAAATTGTCCAGAAATATTATTTATTTAATTATGGAGAATGGCAAATTATTAGGTTCTTTTTTTAAGCTTCTGCGAAAACGACAGTTTGGTGTCAAATACTCTATAACCTGGTTTATGATGTCAAAGTTTTTATATATTTAATTGCTCAAAGAATTGGCTGTGGTGATTGAAATACAAAAATACAATTCAAATACTAAAACCATTACATTCGTTCATGTTTTAATACACGTCCTGCCTATAATATCTGTATAGGAATCTTCCCGTAGATTATCATAAGAGTTACTTCAGGTTTTCTACGTAAACCTTACTCACAGTAACGCAAAGCTAGGGAATTGTTATTTGGTTACGAACGTTCGGTAAATATCATTTTGTCTCGCCTATTTCGCCATTAGTTATCATTTAGGAGAAGTTCGTACTTGGTAAACATACCGATATATCTCACAAAATTTATAGCAGGCCTGGGTTGTATTTTGTGTCTGGGGTCAGTGAATATAATGAAACACCTTATGTAGCTAGCGATTATATTATACAACTACAGGCCCCTTACCACCATCTCTTATTGCGATTCAATAACTGAATAGAATGCTTATTCATACCAATGAATAAGCGACTCTATTTGAAATGGAATAGAGTCGCTTATTAATCTATTCAATTATTGAATTGCAATAAGAGATGGTGGTAAGGGGGCTGTACTGTAATCTTTTCACACGAAATTCGCTTTCGCTTCACACGAAAGTGGCATCGCTCATCGTATTACGCGCGATTCTTCACTAGCGAGTAAGCTTGTATTTGACTTTAGGGAATGTATTTAGTTCATTTAGTTCTCTATTCCATTCTTTCGTCTAAATCTCTAGTCCATTTGAACATCATTCATCTTCATCCAGATGTACGGACTTGATCACAGCTGTCACAAAATCCTCGGTAAATGCGTTTGACGAACGGCAAACAATGATTTCGCTATCAAGTAGAGAGGATGCGAGACTAGCGACCACATTGGAGTAAGAATATCTGCATACCTACCTCCTACTAGCACCTCTAACAATAAATCTCTATCGTTGCGCCTACACATTGTATAATGATCCGCACGTAGAAAGAACTACAAAGCTATTTCCCGCGTAGTGCTACGAATGCTACCTACGTCTCGTGGCTCCGACGACGAGCCATCTTCTCTACGTGTAATCGATTTTTATATATTTCCTCATTCAATCAATCAAGTTCCGGATTCGATTGCTTAGATTCCATTATAAACCACCGACTTATCATTTACATATATGTGTTATGTTCTTCATAATCAACCAAGTTTACCTTCTTACTCGATTGACAGCGAAGAAGGCTTTTTATTTGGTGTGAAAAAAACTTCTGAACTGTTATGGTCTTGCTAGCTTGGTTCGGACAAGACTGACCCTATCATCATCAGGTCCATTATAGTCTCCACTATAGGAGCACGACCCTCTCTTGTCTGTCCCAGACAGAAGGAGGATTTGGCCTACACTCCCCACGCTGGCCAAACGAGTTGGGGAAGCCTGTTCTTTGATAATGTATTTCCCTTGTCGGCTTGTACGCGGCGTCATCTACGAGAAGAGACGGAGTGATTCTATTCTAGTCTGCCGGAAACCACACGTCTAACTGACCTTTATGCTTACATTTAATTATGTAAGATAGACGACTTACATAATTAAATGTAAGCATAAGGTCAGATACTTTCGTATACAATATGCGAGAGAAAGTTATACATATGTATATGAATCCGAAAAGCTATGGTACCGAGTCCAACCTCTGTCGTTTCTGACTCATATGCTGTATAGCATGCACTACTTGCAGTAATTTTTGTTTTTCAAAATGATATTTTGGCCGTGTGGTTTCCGGCAGACGAATAGAATCACTCCGTTTCTTCCAGTGGATGTCGTAAAGGCGACTAAGGGAAATACATTATCAATATCGATCAGGCGTCCCCAACCCGTTTGGCCAGCGCAGCGTGGGGTGTGTAGGCCAAATTCTCCTTCCGTCTAAGACGGACGAGAGAGGGTCATGCTCCTGTAGTGGAGACTATAATGGAACTGATGATGATGATGAGTTTGACTTTATATATTGCTAAAATTCGAAATTCTAAAAATGTCGAATGTTTTTAGAACCTTAATTACTTTTGTCGATCATTTTTCTAATCACTACATAGTATAAAACAAAGTCGCTTTCTCTGTCCCTATGTCCCTTTGTATGCTTAAATCTTTGAAACTACGCAACGGATTATAATGCGGTTTTTTTTAATAGATAGAGTGATTCAACTGGAAAGTTTATATGTATAATATATGCATAACATAGTAGAAAAACACTGATAATTTAGAGGTTTCTAATGTGATGTCGTAAATAAACACATTTTTTGCTCTTTCATTGCAAACGCTGGCTGAACCCAACGAGATAGATCAAAATAATGTAGTACAGTATTGTTCACCTTAAAATGGTCTACAAAAAAGTTCGCGATGGTATATGTCTATCTCTTAGCGGTAACACACAATAACCGTTATTTTATCCTTTGCTTTTTACAAGAAATAATGCCTTATTTACGAAGCGATTTTAAGCAATACAGAATTAATCCTTATCCAATTAAGTACCTTAAATACATTGCGCATTTAATATAGATCAATATGGCCCTTCACAGCATGTAATTTAAATGAATAGTTTAGAAGATATTACACATTTAAAATGCAGGGACATAACGGCTGTGGCGGTACCGGCCGCGGAGCCGGCGGCGTGTGCCTATAACTGGGGAAGGACTGGATAGGACAAAGCGCAAAGACCTTCTGTAGTACATTTAGTATCAGCATTGCACCCGTGCGAAGCCGGGGCGGGTCGCTAGTTTATAATACGACTGTTTGCAATATTTGCCGAAATCCATTATTTATTCTGAGAACTGCAAACCATTTGGTACGAAAATAAATGTATTTTTTTTTTCAAAAAGTTGTTGGCATGCTACTAACTACATATAAGTTGTGTGTACGACATAGGTACGCATGCAAACAAACGTACGCGGTCCTGTCAGCCTAACCACAATGTGCAGATTTTACCACGGATTTCACCACGATATGGCTTTTTGCCATGTGTGCGTGACTCGTATGGACGTGAATATACGTTGCGACTGCTTATACGGTGCGGGGCAATTTGTGAATGTATCTTTATAGGCCTGTGATTGTATCCTAGTCTCGGCTTGTTGCGTCACAAACAATGTGCATGCTATCGTTTAGAATAGAGACGTCATTTCGCCAGCGCTATACTATACGAATGTACAAAATTTAATCTAAAAGTTTTACCTACAGATGCCTTCATGTTGGCAAGAGGAAAACAAGGAAATTGTCCAAAATTTACTCTGTCCCGGAACATTTACCGTCGTGCCAAAAAGTTAGCACTAATCATAAACAATTATTGAAAAGTTGTAGCTAAAATGCCTTCCCGTTATAACGTGGCTTTTCTGTTCCTAGCGCTTCTGTGCCTAAGTCACGTAACTCGAAAGCTACTAGCGTTCGACTTACGTGATTTAAAGGAAGGACGAAGCGCCTATATTAATTTTTGAGCTACGCAGTTGTCAGTTAAGCAAGTTAAGTAATATTAGAGACCGTTAGCCAGGATTAAATAGAAGGACACGTACCCTATACCTAACTGCTAATGCGCCCCTGTGTGCCAACATTCCGATTATATTACAGGATTGCGAGTCTCTCGTCTAGTAAACCAACCAGACGAGAGGACCTTTACCCGCACCGCTTTTGCGCTTAGTAAACCAACCGAGCACGCAAGCGGATTGATAGTAGGTCTTAAATAAAAGGACACGTACCCTATACCTAACAGCTAGTGCTCCCCGTGTGCCAACCTTCCGTTTATATCACAGCATTGCGAGGCTCCCGTCCAGAAAACCAATCAGACGGCCTTCCGTCTGGTTGGTTTACTGGACGGGAGACTAGACAAGAGCGGAGCAGGATAAGATCCTTAGCTTTACCTGTTCCGCTCTTGCGCTGGATAAACCAACCGAGCACGCTAGCGGAACATTAGCAGGTCTTACTCCGCTTTCACCTGCATGTAGGCTACTTGCGTACTCTTAAGTCGAGTAGCTCGTGGCGATCCGACGCTCGGCGAACCAAGCATCGAGGTCACCACTCCATAATCTCCATGATGGGTACCGGAGCTGTATGGCACGCTCACTTCCCGACGCGCAAGTACAAGTACAAGCGCGTCTAGTGTTCACCCACATTGGGGCGCCAGTTAGCTGGCTTTCTGATTTCCTTGACAGGTACCGGAGCTGTATAAGGCACGCTCACTTCCTGACATCCTTCGTAAAAGGATGCCTACCCCAGGCCTACGGTAGGGTGACTGGGGTGACGGAAGCGATCGCCCGCCATCCTACTTGCTCAACAGGCAAGTACCCGATCTGCGATTGCCAGCTTGGGAAGCCGACACCGCTGTAAGCCCTGTTGCGAACCACTGTGGCGGCCCTTCGCCTAAGGCCAGTGATCCCCAGGTCGCTACGCGCGAGATTGAACGCCCGGCTGACAATTTGGCAAGGCAGACGAACATGCTCTGTGGGGAGTATAAAAAATAAATAAAAGGACATCGCGCCCTATACCTAACAGCTAGTGCGCCCCGTGTGCCAACCTTCTTCCGTTTATATCACGGGGATGCGAGTCTCTGCGGCCAATAAAGAATCTACATTTTTGAATAAACCATTCCTTGTATTTTCCGATGAATTAATTTTTACGCCACCGGATTTACAATTAATAAATTGTTATAAACTTTTGTGTTCTGTTATAAATATTTTTAAAAATGGAAAAATTCACCTCCCCCGCCTAGGTGGGATTTGAACCCACGACACAGGTGGGATTTTTCCATTTTTAAAAATATTTATAATATTCTGGCAAGTTGGTCGAAACATTTATTTTGATTTGCTTTGAAATTCATAACAAGAATAACCTTTTTTTTTTGCTAAGTTGTTATTTGCCACCCCAGCATAACTTACGGGAGTGCGTAAATTACCATACATCCTATTTTTTTCATTACACTGCGTGTTCACGTTCTTTTTATTTATTTGCGTACATGTAGTACGCAAAGAAATAAAAAGAACGTGAACGCTACGAACGCTATGTCTACATGCGTAGTTATTGAGTAAGCGCTTTGTAGCCATTTTTTACTGCCGAAATGTTCACTTTAGCCCGTCTATATATAAAATCATAGAATTTAAGAACCACTAAGAGTTCGAAACAATCTTTCTTCCAAATGTTATTTCATTCCTCTCTACTCAAGTAAAACATTGTACCTAATGCTAGGCATTTGCTGCGAAGACGTAAGACTTGGAGAATGTTTTCATATCTCAAAGGCTAGTCGACTCTAATACCATAAAATGCCTATTGAGTAGATGTATGTGCTTACATCATTTATATAAATAAATGATGTAAGCACATCAAAATTGGAATAATACAATAAAATTGATTAGCAACTCGCAAAAAAAAATGTGTAGTATTTATATTAACATTTCGCCAAATCTTCGGTAATGAATTCGATTCAGTAGTTTTGCTGTTGAATGTTGTTGCCAAATGAACTAAAAAATAATATTTACATTTTCTACTTACCTTCAGCTTTGCCTACTTTTCTTTAAAATTATAGCATCGATTGGAAACGTATCGTTACACATACATACAATGCACGCAAAAATGTACTTTCGCTCCAATTTGATTTGGATTAATTTGGAATAATCTATGAACTTACTTCTCTCCGCCTTGGTCATGCTGACGTCGTCTCTTCTCCAGAACTTAAGGAACGGTGCAAGAGCCTTCATGGTACATTCGCCGTTGAGAACTCGCCTGCCCAATTTCTTGGGCACCTCCTGCTCGATCTCAGAACTGCGGCAGGACGACGAGTCATCTCCCAAAGAGCGCGCGCGGCGTCCTCCTCGAAAACTAACGCACCCGCAACCTTCGGCCAACGAGAACATGGTGGGACTCTTGTCCTTTTTATATTTCTTATCTCTTCGTTTCCGCGTACATCTTGGCGTCTTCTGTCGCGATTTAGGAATGGTGACGGATGTATCAGCAATAACGTAGAAATGATGGTAACATCGCCCAGCCGCCGCGACTGGAACGGATCTGTAAAAGAAATAATTTATAATTAAAAAAATATTCTTAAGAACAAACTTGTTATATTAAAACAGCGTATATGCTGCCCATTATCGTTAAACCATTGAATGTTGTCGTTATTGCTGAAAACGCGCGTTATTCCTAAAAATAAAGGTCCCGTATTTGGCAACAGCGGGTTTTCAACAAGACATGGCGGAGGTATTTTTTTTTTTTTTTGCTAACTCTCAGGCACGTAATTTACTTCTAATCACCCCACTGCTGACACGGGCTCCCCTCAATCGATAGCGTTTAGAGAATACTCCACCACGCTGCTCAACTGCGGGTTGGAGGAGGCCCGTGTTTTCAAGCCTAAGGATTTGGTTTAACAACTGTCATCTAATGATAACTGCTACACGTGCCCCCGAAGAACTAAAGAGCTTGAGTAAAATAAACCTATCCATGGATAGGGTACGGTTGACGTTGCTTAACATGCGTGTTCGATTATGCTAACACGCATAACAACGCCATTGAGCTCGTCTTTACTTTTTTAATCACGGTCTAATATTTTACAAATAAACCTTCCGACTCTTTTATAAGTTCCAATGATTACCATCCGAAGCCATCAATATGTCAGCTCAATGGTAGATATTATAATTGTCTGTTGCAATGCAAAACACTCCTTTATAAGATACCAACTCCAAAACACAAACTTAAAAGCCTGATAAATGAACCGGAGAGACAACTTACAGATGAAATAACCGAAAAACAAAAATAATAACGATATCCATTATCATATAATGACACAAATATACGTACATTTCTTTAAATAATAACGCTAAGTACCTACGTGGGCTGTTCCTTAAATATGCCGTTCTCGTAGCTTTCATAAACTCATTTACGCCACCTAATATGGTTAGCGAGAAAAATTCGCGAGTAAAATTGGATTTCAAAAGTCAAAGTTGGCGTCCCAAATGTTTAAGGCGATACATTTATTATTTTCCTAAACAACAATTTACTCGTACAAAGAGCGAGCAACCAACCGCATTAATTTCGCAGCATTTTGCTTATAATACGTCGCTCCTAACAACGTTCGGGTTACGAGTACGTAGTTTCTATGTTACAGTTAAAACCCATTTATCGTTAGAACGCGTTTTCCCTAGTTAAAACTAGTTTTTACTAAACGTCGTTGTTAAAACTAGAAATAACTCGTATAAACTAAATTTAACAGTGGTGTACTTGATTTTCTGATTAAACTAGTCACTCCGAACTTATAAGTGTAACCTATGCATTTATACTACGTCGGGTAACAAACAAGCATACGTCCCAACTGATCTGAAGATATTAAGCGGTTATGGTAACCATATTAACGCTCGCAGTAAAAGTCACAGTCTGCTTGTTAACAGACTGCGATCTTTTTAACTGACTTGAAAAGAAGAGACCTATTTGGCAAATCAACAGCATTAGTTTGATTGACTTTGCTTGTAACACTTATTTAATACACAACATTCGAGAGGATTTTTGTAATGTTAACCTACCTACTACGGTTGCTGACAACATTGCCGGCCATTTCTCATACTTGACTTTTGGAGGCTGTTTATGTCATATTTTAAATTTACGTGCCTTTTCTGTTACATATTTTCTCATTGTCAAGTGTCGAATTTCTTTTGTAAACGGTATTTACGATAAATTGATGTTGAATATCCTGATGTTATAAGTGGATATCAGTAGAGATAATTAAAAGCAGTTGAGCTCTCAATAAATATATTTCGTGCGCAACTTGTAACTCTTGTAATGACACACTTTGTTATAACAAACCGATTTCTTTTTACGGATATACCAACCTCCATCATAAATTCTCAATATGATTAATTGGGCACCTATAAATCCCCAATAAATTTGACACTTTTTATAGTATGTAGATAGTGATAGGTACTTTTGTTGTTTTTGTTCCCTTGAGGGCTGTTGTGTTTCTGCGAGTGAGTGAAGTCACCAGTAAGGAAAGAGTTGCTGCGTTTGCGACGGGGGTGTTGGTGCGCGAGCGATATTTCATGTTGCGAGCGTTATGACTATGGTAACTGCTTTATATCAGGCGGGCGGTATGGTTTTCTGCCACCCGATGTAGTATAATTAAAAAAAAAACTTTTACTGTCAGTTTCTAATTTAAAATGAAACACAACTATATCAACAACAAGCTACAGAACTCTAATGTCCCAAAGCGAGAAATAACTGTATTTTGCAGCTATTTCTGTATATAGGGCCATTAGGGCTGACAATAATGTGGTTGTAAGATAAACCGAGGCTAGTAAAATTACGCAATGAATTAGTGCGCCGCCAGGGTCATGACGCTGGGAGACCAGCAATAAATTAAAGGGTCCTATCTCTGAATTGGTGTTTTATCGAGGTCGAAACGATGAGAAATGAATAAAAACAAATAGCTAGTTTGTCTGGTATAGCAATTTCTTATTTAATGCCATTGGATATTGCTAAAGATAGATAAAGATATATTATGTTATTGGGTTCGCTCACCAGTCTCTAGAGATAGATTCAGTACATCAAATAAATTTATTTATATTTTCACAAAAATATTTATCTAACAATACCAATACTTAAACACAATACATAATAAGAATAAGAAGTATGTTATGGGCTAATATGTACTTTAAATTGAACGTAAACATTAAAGTCTAAAAATACCATCAAACGTTTTTTGTTTGATCAGCCCCCCTAGCCAAGTGTAATTCGTAGCGTAACGAACGTTAGATAGATCACGTGACATATGTCAATTCTCATACTAAAATGTTCGATTTTGACAAATGTCACGTGATCTATCTAACGTTCGTTACGCTACGAATTACACTTGGCTAGGGGGGCAGGGGCTCTACCGCCGAAGCAGAAGTCGATTACCATCGAATATTTTGATTCGACAACTAGGTCTTATGTTTTAGTCATAGACAAACATCTTTAGCTTATTCGGTAGAGCTCTAGGGTGTCTATCAGCTAAGCTACACATAAGCATCAAAAACTTAAGCTGAAATTTCATTTTCCGATGGTAATTGGCTTGAGCTTCGGCCGTAGGGACCCAGGGGCCATACCACTGCATAGCAATACAACCATTACTTTGACTTCATACTAGCGCCCAAATCGGCGCACGCACACAGCCAAGCGTCATTTACACGACCGCTCAGGAAGTTTTGGTGCGCGACGCACCAACTGTGCGCCTAGTATGAAGTCAAAGTACTGGTTGTATTACTATGCTGTGGCCATACCGCCTAAGCTGAAGCCGATTACGACCGGTCTTGTTTATTGCGAAAATTTTACTTCGCCTCAAATTAGTGCTAATAGTCATAAATAAGGTTATCCGGTAGGGACTGAGGCGCTATACCGATTTAACTGAAGATGTTTATGACAAATATATACATAATTTCGATTTTCGCGATCAAAAACTACGATGGGAATCGGCTTCAATTCGGCAGTAGGACCCCTGTTGTGAATGTTTTGAAATAGTAAAATTATCCATAAATCCACATTCTATCTAAATAAGATTTATCTACGATGTTCATTTTTTGTTTCCGTTAACAAGAACAACCAATAAATCGTGATGTTCTTTAAACGAGATACATTCGTGTCATGATACAAAATATGGAGAAGAAAATCGTTTCACATTTTATCAATACTTGCTACGGATAATGTAATATTTGGTAACATGTTCAGCTAACTGTCGTTACTGACTATAATATTACCACTGTCTTGTCGTGAATAGATGTATGTATGCATGCATATGCCTATGTACATACGAGTACGACTATATGTATAATTGTGTTTGTATGAATTCGTGTAATGTAATAGAAATAGAAATATATTTATTTCAACATCACATAACAAAAGGTACACAAATACAACATTACATATAATAGAAGATTATGTTGTACTAAAGTGTTAATTAGGTGATAAGATACGATAGGACTATCTTTTTAAGACCATAGTCCCTAAATTAAATAAAGAGAAAAAAAAACACTGTCTCATAACATTTTTCCGTGGTATTTACAATATTAAGCGTATACCTACTAGTATTTAAATTAGTCTAGACAAAGAGGTTTAACATAATAGTTAATATATTATTTTTTGAGTGTAGTCAAATTAAACCGAGTATGGGCAATCAGAGGGCATAATTTATGTAGTTGTATAAATTGCTACAGTTATACCTTGAGGTGTACAGATGAATATACTAAAAACCTTCAAACACAGTCTAAGTAATAGTGCTGGTATGTCAGCCAATCCCCGAGCTGCCCTGATTCAAACGTACTTAAAATATTAAAAAAACAAAAATGTTCAACTTGACATTCTTTTATAAGACGCCGGGTGCCAAACGCTCGCAATATAAAAAGTAATCCTTGCGTGCTCACGCCCTCGCTACTAACACAGTTTTGTTTTATACTACGACGGGTGGCAGACAAGCATACGTTGATCGCCCGCCTGATGTGAAGCGGTTACCGTAGCCATATTAACGCTCGCAACATAAAGTATCGCTCGCGCGCCGCCACCCCCGCTGCCAACGCAGCATCTCCTTCCTTTCTGGTGACATCGCTCACTCGCAGGAACAGAACAACCCTCAAGAGAATTGTTATTTGGCTGCGGTATTAACCTACCGTGAGCTGGAGGTACATTCCCCAGTCGGGTAGCTTACAATTACGCTCCCTACCTCTCTTTTCGCCAGAGCTTCGTTTGTCAGTCAGCAGGGTGCACCGCGTGCAGGTGAAGTTGGCTTTAGTTCAAAGATGTTAATGAACCACTTACACTCCAAAGCGCCTCCTTACATAGACCTCACTCGCACACAGGTACAAAACAATCCTCAAAGATGTTGTTATTTGATTGCGGTATATGAGGTACAGGTACTTTCTGCTGGACTCGAAATGTCGCACTCTCTTTCGCCAGCCATGCCAAGTGAGATTCGCTTTGGCTTTAAAGACGGTAGTTAGCCAATTACATCTCTCAACATACCCAGTGACACCTCCATATACGCCAATGACATGCATACATATAAGCAAATAACTTTTTACCACAGTATAAGTAATAGTACTACGTACAGTATGGCCACTCCCTGTCGCTCTCTCGTACCGACCTCACCTCCCGTCTGAGACTAATCTGGAACAGTTTGTATGGCGCCGCACGCATACACGCTCATTAACGCTCTGCACAGATGCCATTGTTTATGTAGTAGTAAAAGACGCGACATTTGTATGAAGTATCCGGGGTGTGCTTTTCTAAACTAACTCATCAGTCAAAATAGGTAAAACGTCCATTACGAGTACTTTGGCTCAATCGTAGATAAAATGGATACTGAACTTATGTGTTGACGTCTTTATGAAAAAAATCACCATTAAAATAAGTATGTTTTATAAAAACAATCCATTTATCTATCTGCTCAGGTCCCGAGACGCTCCCGTGGACATTATTCGAAAGAATTGTAAACAAATCGCAGTCACCATTCTCAGGGGATTATGTTCTTGTTTCATTCGAAGATTGCTTTCCAAAAAAGTCAGCAAATACTTTCGATATAGCTGTTCTTTATATTCTGTTTCTTATTCTTGCCTAAAATTAATTTTGTTTCATCCATGGACTATATATTTTTTTTATACTACGGCAAGTGACAGACAACCATACGGCCCGCTTGATGTGAAGCGGTTACCGTAGCCATGTTAACGCTCGCAACATGAAATATCGCTCGCGCACCGTTACCCCCGCTGCCAGCGACTCTTTTCTTTTTAGTGACCTCACTCATTCGTAGCAACATAATAACCCTCAAGGGATTTGCTTTTTAGGTACAGTATTCTATAAGGAGAAGGTACTTCCTCAGCCAGGCAGCTTATAAATATGATGTAGTCTACATTTCTTTTGCCAGAGCCTCTTTCGCTTTTCGTCAGGGTGCACCATGTGCTGGTGAGGTTGGCTTTGGCTATAAAAATCATGGTAAGCTGCTTACACCCTAAACCAAATACAATACCTAATATATAATCACCCAGTAAACCAAATATATTACTTGCGGTTTTGGTTTGCGGAAATGTAAAAAATATTTTAATTGTAATTGTGATGATGATCAGTGATATATCATTGAAAAAACATTTCTCTTTTTTTAACGTCTAATAATATAATTTAATTTGGGGTAGAGACCTAGAGGCCATGGGGCCCGTCAGCCCACAAACTATTTAGAGATATTTCTCAAAAATTGGTCGACACGTCGTATAACCAGAAGGCTGGCCATTACCGTGCTCAGAGAATAAGTATAGCTATCCAGCGAGGTAATGCTGCCAGTGTTCTGGGAACACTGCCGAAAGACAACGATCTTGGGCATATTTTTTATTTGTAAGTAAATTTGTATTTATTTATATATATTTTTTTTATCCCATAACTTTTTCTTTGTTTTATAGATAAATTAGATAGGCTTTTAGATTAGTTTAGTTTAGTATTTTGTAACTTAATAAATAATAATATAATGTATAGTATAGTATATGATCTATGTAGTTGTTGATTGAATAGGCTATTTGACTAACATTTTTTTCTGTTTGATATGTAGGGACGTCTCCATAATAAATATAACCATAGGTGAAAGAAATACTTCGATAGCACAAAAATCTCTCGAGCTAAGGTAATTTGAAAATCACAATTTTTAGACTGCCCCAAAACGCTCCATACAAAAGACTACCGAATTATGACGTCACAGGTTTGTATTTTATATGCATCAAATCAGAAATTTGTACGACAGCTATGTTAAATATTACGTTTATGTTATTAGTATCATAATAAAAGTTATAGCATTTTTTATTGCTTCTCTAATGGAAATATTATTTTTTAATAATTTCAAACTTTTAAAATGGACTTACCCGCCAAACTTTGATCGACGCTAAAAAAAGTCTGACTGAAGATATTAGAATGAAAGTTTGCAGATCTTTATAGTTTTGTGTATTTTACGATATTGTTAAATAATTTATACAATTTTTAAACATTGGAAAATAGCCTATTGAGGCTATATATATAATTTATCTAAATCTGTTTTTGGAAGTAATTTCGAACTATAGTATATGATTTAACGCATACGTTGATTGCTATCGAGGAGCAGTTAGGACACAATAAGCAATTTCCTAGGAAATCATAAAAGCTAAAAATCAGGGAAATGTAAGGGCCCTGCCCATTCTGTCAGGCTGCTACGAATGACGGTCGCCCGCTTCGTTTATTTTATTTCCCCAGAGTTTCGTATGTTGGTTGGAATCGTTCACGTACAATCTACGATTTATTTACACATGGAGAAATATAGAAATAGTTTATTTTGAATGCGCACTATGTACTCGGAATTCTTATATATTCTATAAATATTTCTTACAATACCAATGGATTACGCAAATTTGTAAAATAGAGAACATGTTTCCTCTGTCCATTTGTGACATGGATATCGAGCTTCGGTCAGACAATAGTCTGTCTAATTGCTTTTTATTTATGAATAACAACCTCCCAATAGGGAGGAGGTATCATATGAAAATAAAAAGCAATTCTTGTATCTACACGTATGCAACATCCATTGCTATGCAGATGACAGTACAGTGGTCGCAATATACACTGGTCAAGTTAATGTTTCTCAAGGTTACATCGATCAGTACCGAACAAAACTTGTGTTTGAGATTGAGACGTCCCTTGGATGTTCCAGACTGTCTCGGATTGGGTAGATTGAATTTGGTACAGCTAAATCCCTCAAAGACACAAGTTTGCGCGTATACAGCAAAACACCTGTGAATAAAAAAAATAAAGACATCATTCGGCTAACAGTCATTGGTTTATTGCGTATACAAATACAAACATGTGGGGTTATGGGGTAGCGACCCGGATTCGGACAGGGAAAATAAACCCAACAGAATAATTTATTTTTAACTCCCCGCCGAGGGGTATTCCTTGGAGATATCATGAGGTTTTTCAAGAGGTTGCATTCATGTAACACTATGGTTATAAAGACTGAATCCCCTTAATACTTTTCATTATATTATAATGTAGGTAATATTTAATATTACACATCTTATAGACAAAAATGGATGCCGATAGCATTATATCTGCTAATCAGTTCAAACTTACTAAACTTATATTTTTATTTTATCTCGAAACTATCTAAAAGAACAAATGGACAAAGAGAACAAATTGTACATAAATTTAGACTATAAACTGTGAAACATTGTGCTACTTAATTCAGAAACTTAATTAAACGACCTACTACTTCGAACTTCGATTGCAGCTTCACGATCACGACTTTTTTATTTGGTAAAAAAAAATTCTTTGCAGCGAAGTAAATTAAAAGGCGCTTTGCGAACTTTGGCTTTTACGTTCGATCCTCTCATTCTCATTAAATTACGGAAAATCAGGCGAGATAAAGACACGAATCAAATTATTACCCTCTATCAATAGCGTCCGAGCGTCCCGTCGTCATCGGGATAATCAAGTTAGATTCCCTTTCTTTTTCATATTTAACGTTAAAAGGGAACTATGTCCTTCTCAACTCTACACAAGTACAACCTCTAGTAATTGCTACTGCGTATTTTTTCAACCCTTATTCAATTCACTACTGGGGTACGGCTCTCCCCAAAAGCGATTTTTTTAAACCTTTAGGGTCCGTTCACACAGACCGGCTCGGAGAGGAGAGCAGATTTAGGTTGGCGTTTAAAACAGAGCTTTAGGTCATTGGTATAAGGTTTATTTTTTTAATTCACTTCTTTTGTTATATGAGAATGGTCGAGTGCCGATGTGGATTTTTAAAGTAAACCTTATGCCAATGACATAAAACTCTATTTTAAACATAAAACGCTACCCAAAATCTGCTCTCCTCTCCGAGCCGGTTTGTTTGAACGGACCCTTAAGGTGGCGAACAAACATACCGGCGCGCCTGATGAAGCAGTTACCATGGCCTATGAACGCCTGTAACACCGGTTGCTTAGAGCGTACTGCACCACGCTGCTCAACTGTGGTTTGGTTCATATATATGTTAACGCCTTATTTAAATATACATGTATGACACAATCATCAAGGCACAATTTGGTACAGACTCCACCAAAGCGAAATTGAGTGGAGAGAACGTGTATTTCCGTACATTTCACACCGCACTGTACATACACCGGTTGGCACTCAAAGTTATGTCCAATGAATGATATAGATAAAGAGATATTGCATTTATTTGTTTTTTAGACACATACATGATTTTTTAACTCAAATAAAAGCAAGTATATAATATTCGTATTAAAGTATATATATTATATATTCACAAAAAGGCGCCAGATAACATGTCTAAAAAGATCATCAATATACTTCAAGTTATTGCTGTTCTAATATAAATACTTTTAATTTAATTCTGAAGCATACATACAAACAAGATGTTACCCCAAAGCTGCCAATAAAAGCGACAGTATATCGATAATATATGCTTATGTTTATAATATATTTGCATTACTTCAGCATGTTTGTGGATAAAACTGATATACGAGTAAGTATGTTAAAAATATAGATACTTTAGGGATTCACCTCGCCTTAAATCTGAATCAGGATACTACGTGATAGATTACCCACATTTATTTCATACATCATAAGAATAACAGACCGTATTTTTCTCGCATATACATTTTCCACGTGATGTGACGAGAAATTGTCTCAATAAGAAAAATTGTGTGATCATTCACACTATATTTTAACCCTCGATCCAAACAAAAAGGTTATATAAATTTGCCTCTGATTATTTTTGTGGCATTCGTGGGTACCAAAGTGTTACCTATAGAATTAAAACTAAAGCAATACTACCAAACGTAATTTTAATGCTGTTTTACTTTATTTGAAAGATTATTAAACTTGGGACGATTTTAGAAAATCAGTGTTTCTCAGGATACAGCGCGCTACGAAACGCAAATGTTTTTCCGGTAATGGATGGGATAAGAATGTCTGAGATCGAAAGGTTTATTCCCTAAGGATGGAAACTCCATTTATATTCCACTATTTGTATGAAACGATAAAAGTACTTTCCAATTCAAAACAGGAAAGACAAAAAGGTATATGCATGGTATAAGAACCTATAACCTAAAAATATTGGAACAGAACAGCAGGGACAAATAGGGACCGACTGGAAAATGCGCAGTGCATTTTGCAACATAGAATGGAAAAGATATTACATAAAATGCAAAATGCTCAAACCGATGGTTGTGGAAATCTAGTCGTAAGAAGTCTGTCAAGGTAAAAGTCCTACAGAAATAAAAGACAATCAGCTGTAAAATAATTATAAGAGACTAGCTGACCCGAAAAGTTTAGTTTTCTTAATTTTTCTGTTTTTCCACGCAAGTTTCTTATTTTTTTCCTTTCAAAAGAACCTTCTCCTGACAATAACAAATACAACAAAAATAACCGAAATCGGTCCAGCCGTTCACGCGTGATGCCGTGACGAAGGGAAACAGGGATTCATTTTTTTATATATATAAATAAACAAGACTCACGCATCCTCTTTTGATCTCTTCTAATGATTTTTGTAAAAAGATATTCAGACGCAAAAGCTTTGTCTTTGCACAACTAAACAAGTTAATCCTATCCACGAAATCTCCTAAAAGTGTCATTCCGATAAGCCAAATAGACTTATTTGTTAAATAACAAAACGTACAGGGCATTATCTGGCCTGAAATAGAATTTATTCTTGTAATTAGCTGATTTTCTTGATATGTTCACGTTATAGTACGCATTACAATTTTCCGTAATCTTAATATCTAGATAAATGGAGAGTCGTTTTTAATTCGCCTGATGAATACGATGATACGATTTCTAGCCAATAGAATGGTTAGGTAGTATAGATACAAAAAGAAAAACCGGACAAGTACGAGTCGGACTCGCACAACGAGGGTTCCGTACGTAGTACGATCATTATAAATTTGATATTATTTATTATAATAAACTAGCGGCCCGGTACGTGCTTCGCTACGTATAACGTGAAATACTAAACAAATTTCATTGGAACATCAAATTTATTTATTCAAACAAAAAAATATTTTATTAACTGCTAGCTATTTTAAAACTTAATCCAAAACATTTGGATAAACAATTTTTTTTTCCATTTTGAGCATTACTAAACAAACGGCTCGGGGTACCGACTCTGGAACAGGCAACATAAAGTCGAAGCACGTCCAAAATGATGAATAATGATGAATGAATGAGTGAAATGACCGCATGAATGACAACAACATGCTTGTACTGTCAACACTGAAAAAAGTTTCAATTTGACAACAAAATCCCCATTAACAAAATGATCCGCCATATATTGAATTCATTTGTTACAAAAAATCTGATAAATGAAGAACCGCTCTACCGATTTTGTGAAAACTTCACATAAACCATCTACTAAATAGTCCAAACAATGCCTAAACATTTGGTTTGGATAGGTGAGCCCGTTTTTGAGTTATAAAATTACAACGAAAATTGGCATTGATTTTTATATATTAGGTTGGGGAAAAAGTCTTTTCGTATTTTATATGAAAATTCAAAACATTTTTTACTAAAGTTTATTTACATTTAACTAAAGTATGTAGGTGCCATTTTGTTCGATAACTTTCTGCCATCTTGTAGGTAGAGACATGATCCCATTACTATATAAATTTTGGGACTTCTGTTCAAAAAACCACGACAAGTGGTTTTGGCAGTCTTCTCGTGATGTTAACCTGACATTGCCTAAAGAATTCTGAAGAGACCGAAACAGGTGGAAATCAGAAGGTGCAAGGTCAGGACTATACGGCGGATGCATTAACACCTTCCAGTCAAACTCTCTTAATTTTTGCTGAGTGGCTAAAGATGTGTGAGGTCTAGCGTTATCATGATGAAAAATCACACTCCTTCTGTTAATTAATTCCGGCCGCTTTCTCTCAACTTTTTGCTTTAATCTCATCAGTTGTTCACAGTAGAGTTCAGAATCGATAGTCCTGCCTGGCGGTAACAGCTCATAATGAATAATGCCCTTCCAATCCCACCATACACACAGCATCACCTTATTGCGGGTTAACCCGGGTTTTGCCAGAGTCTGTGAAGCCTGACCGGCCTTTGACCACGACCTTTTTCGCACGTTCTTGTCGTACGTGATCCACTTTTCATCACCAGTTATAAGCTTTTTCAAAAACGGTTCGCTTTCATTACGTCGTAGTAAAGAATCGCAAATGAGTACACGGTTCATTAAGTTTCTTTCAGTGAGATCGTGAGGCACCCAAATATCGAGCTTTTTAGTGTACCCAGCTTTTTTCAAATGCGCCAAAACTGTTTTGTGGTCAATTCCTAATTCTTCAGCTACGTCGTAACTACTGATATGCCGATCTTGCTCCACTTTTTCAAAAATGGCATCCATTTTATCCGTAACAGGGCGACCAGAGCGACGTGCATCTTTCACATCAAAATTTCCTGATTGAAAACGCTTAAACCAAATTTGTGCTACTCTCACAGACACTGCACTAGATCCATAAACGTCACAAATTTTTTTCGCAGCTTGCGTTGCATTTTTACTTTTTTTGTAGTAAAATTTTAAAATGAATCGAATTTCTTCATTAGATTCACTCATCTTGACAGTAAAAAAAACAAATGAAAATCACACATTTACCTAATTTGAATTTGGAATTATCTTTTTTAAAATTTAAACTTTTTAAAGATATCAAAACCTGCCAGATACAAATGGTATAACCAAAGAGATTTTATTACAAGTTCATACATACTAAAATGCGAAAAGACTTTTTCCCCTACCTATTATATAGATAAGAAATAATGCGTCGTAAAAAATTCTAGAATAGTACGTCGCTCGAGCGACACTACTTTTTATCACCCTCTATGAGAAAATAAGTAAACGCAACTATGAATACGTAATTATAATACTTTCATTCCTCAGTAGTGACACTTGGGGAAAACACACTCATTTTTAGGATTCCGTACCCAAAGGGTAAAAAGGAACCCTATTACTAAAAATCCGCTGTCCGTCCGTCTGTCACCAGGCTGTATCTCATGAACGGTGATAGTTAGACAGTTGAAATTTTCATAGATGATGTATTTCTATTGTCGTGTTTGTTATCAGAAGGTTATAAATAAGACTCCAATTGCTTGTGTACGACTGTCGAATAATTTTAATTTGGATTTCTTATATACAATATTTTATAAGGTAAATAGATAATAAGTAGAACGAGTAAATATCCAATCAGCGCCTTGCTCATGTATCAGCTGAAGAAAGAGAGGCTGCATGTTGTTGTTATCGCTGTCTCTGTCGCACGCAGATATAGTCACTTTCGCTCGCGCCGGCCGGTTAGTATTGACGTGTCTACGATGCGTGCGCGCCGTGCCGATGAATGCATATTTTGTCTCCACACTATTAACAACAAATACTAAAAAACAGAATAAAATAAATATTTAAGGGGGCTCCCATACAACAAACGTGATTTTTTTTACTCGTTTTTGCTCGCAATTGATAACGATATTGTCGTTATCAATTGCGAGCAAAAACGATGAACGATGGGCGCCTGAAATACTCACATAATATTTAGTTATATATTCACTTTAAAAATAAATAATTAAATAAAAATAAAACATTTAACTAAGGGGGGGTCTCATACAACAAACGTGTATTATTTTGCCGTTTTTATAGATAATGGTACGGAACCTTTCGTGCGCGAGTCCGACTCGCACTTGGCCGGTTTTTTTATAACAAGCGCGGTGTTAGTTTGTTGTTGCTATACAACCTGTGACTTGGACTTTTTGGCGAAAACTGCGGCTGCTAGGTTGTGCTTTACAAATTTTCATAATTGTATGTATATTTAATAAATATATTTAATAAATATATAAATATTATTTATATTAGTTCCTAATAAAAGTAGTGTATTATGGAGCAATTGATTATTAGAGTGCTTAAGTGTGTTGAATCTTTAAAAATATTTAAATCGCACTGTCGAGTTCTTACAAAATGTCACGCTAAAAAGCGGTAAAATTGGGTTAATGAAGAACTTGTGGATTCCTGGCGATATTTTGCAGCCTATCTCTGAAGCCGGGACGATGAAATTATGCAAAATAATAATAACGGAATAATCTTTGATTGGAGAGTGGTAAATCAAAAAAGCGTATGACTTGTTCGGACAACGTTCGTGATTCTCTTTGGTGATTGAAACTTTATTAACAACTAGCTGACCCGGCGAACTTCGTACCGCTATAATTGTCACGTCAATGTCACTCAATTGTTTTGCCTTCCCGGAACCTCCACACTAACACTTGAACTTTATGGTATGGTATTAAAGTTCAAATTGACTTTTAAGTATTATTACGAATCGTTTGTATGGTAGATAGAAAAGTGTTGTTTTTAGACGTTTTCAGGCAATTTTTTTATTTTTTCTCTGCGTAAGAATCGTCCTCGTACTTCAAGGAATATTCTAAAAAAGAATTAGCGAAATCGGTTTAGCTGATCTCGAGATTTGCGCTTAGCAACACAATTAGCGATTCATTTTTATATTATAGATATCCACATTCCTAATTCAAATCACTTAAAATCCTAAATTTTATCCTTTCGAATAAATGTTATAAACATTGATTTTCACGAATTGTCGGGATTATTATGAATACTAACTGTTAGTTATTAACACTAATCAGCACTTTGACTGTGATATACAAATAGAGGGTACTTGTTAAAATTTATTTGATAACATAAATACTTATCTAAAGTTTTTATAAAACGCCAACGTATTCAATTTATGTAGAGTTTTATTCTGTGTAATTCCACTGCATATGTCGCAAAAGCATCTCGTTACAATACATTTCTAGTAAACATTTTTCAAAGAGTATTACAGATGGATGCACAATACATTTCAAAAACGACAACTGTATCTTTCAGTAGTGTTTAGAGTTTAGACGCGAATGGTTTGACAGAAACTGTTGCCAAGTTTTTTTTATGTAATTTATAACAGAATTCTAGCATGCTCTGTCCTAGAAAAGACCCCTAGAAAATCAAACACAATATCAGGGACCCCCTTAATAAAAAAACACATGAATAAATATAAGACAATTTATGTTAGTGCTGAAGCCGAATTACATTTTTATAAAAAAAATATATATTAATGTGAAGGTTGGTGCTGCTTTTTGGCAAGTCTTGCTGACATTATATATTAATTCTAATGTTCATAAATAAGACGTCGGACCCCCATACACATACTCGCGGGTCCCCAGGGGTCCGCAGACCACAGGTTAAGTAATACTGCTATATTGTATATAATATATACAATATAGCAGTTTGAGTCACGCACACTCTACGATATATTACATCGTAGAGCGTGCGTGACTCAAATCATCATAATACTTAGAATGAAATCTGACCTGTCCTGCACGTGATATAGTCAGCCGATTTGTGAACATTGCTTCTGACCCTTGTTCGACACAATCACACTTATTGAATAAATAGGAGCAAACCTTGTGTCTGAGATTAAGACGTTGTGCCCAAGAATGTCTCCGATTGGATAGATTGAGCTTAGTCCAGTTCAATCCTTCAAAGACACAAGTTTGTGCGTTCACCGCAAAATAGTTCCCATTTGTCGTAGCTCTTAGATTAGAAGATAATCCTTTTAATATTTACTCCAACATTGGTATCTTAGGTGTTGACATATCGAGTAATGTTCAGTTTCTCTCTGTCACTTGGAGTGCAAAGCGAAATTGGCATTTAGGAAGATTGGATTGGATCAGATCAGAGTATTCATCTATATAAAGCCCAGGTTAGGCGTCATATAGAATACTGTTCACATCTCTGGGCCAGTGAATCCCAGAACTTACTTGCTCCATTTGACCGCATACAACGAACAGTTGGAATTGTCGGCGACCCAGTGATCTCTGATCGGCTGAACTCGCTCTCTACACGTAAAGATATTGCATCTCATTGCGTATTATACAAGTTATACCACGGGTAGTGCTCGGATGAGCTATCTGATTTAATTCCTGCCGCTGAGTTCCACTATCGTGCAACTCGCCATATTCGTATATTAAAATATCATCTTGATAATTAGCTAGATTGCTAATTACGTTTTTGAGACATTTTCTGCCAAGAACTGCGAAATTGTGGAATCAACTTCCCTCTGCAGTATTCCCAAATAAATACGACATGGGAGTCTTCAGGAAACTAGCCTATTTTTCCCTTAAAAGGCTGGCAATGGATCAGCGACCGCTTGTCGTTGCTTGGGCAGTGGTGATAACTTTCCATAAGGTGACTCACATGCTCGCTTGCCACTCTCTCATATATATAAAAAACCGATTGAGGAAAGACATTTCACAAAAGTAACCAGGGCCTAGAATCAAAATAATTAATACATTAGGCAAACAACCTATTTAAAAGAACCTATTAAGAAAACTTCATTTTTAATCGGAGGCCCAGGTTGCTTATTAATTTACTGACTGTACCTTCTTATTCCTTATTCCTGTGAATGAATGAATTTATTAACAACTTCCTGAAAAGCATTAGCATCGAGATGGCATTATGCGGTTTTATACATACATTATGTATAGGAAGTGTCACATACACGCTTATCATGCATACGCACTTGTCAGGCGAGTTTTTCTGCTAAGGTCTATAAGGTGAAGATATGGCTCCAGTGAGAAATATCAAGATGCTCTACGTCTTCTCGCTGAGACCTTGTTTGTTAATAAACCGATAACGCACTTTATAGCGACAGATCAGATTTTTTCGACTCTTAAGTTAATGGTGTGCCACCTACATCTCACTTCACTGTCTACTAATAAGGAGCAATCTCTTGTTACATATAATTCCACAGCCTAGCTACTGTCATTTTGACCTGAAACTTTATGTACTACTTCACTGAAACTGCCTTACAATTTTCTTTGATGTAATACTTCTTTAAAGACCGTGTTAACAAGTTCTTGAACTTGTGACATGATGAGCTTATAATATATATATTTGTTTTTTTGTATATGTACCATGTTTTAATATTATGTCTGTATATATATTTATTATAGGTGTATGTTTTTCTGTTTGTTTTTTGTTCTTTTCATATATACTTAAATTTATATGTGTGTAGATATTACTTTATTTAAAGGTATTTTTAGACTCAGTACTTATTAATATTGTTGTTTGCTTTATCTATATTTACTTGCTGTATTTATTGCTACTTCTTCACTTCTTTATATTTCTTGTGTTCTATTCTTTGTATCTGAGAGCCGTCACCACTCACAGTTTATATCCAACACTCAAAGGTTGGCTGGTAGAGATCTCTTATAGAGATAAACCCGCCTTTGAACATCTATATTTGATGTGTTTTTATGTATATATATTTATGCTCGTTATGTACAATAAAGATAATACAAACAAACCTGTATTACATTTTGTGATATTTTGTAACAAAGTTTCGTTCGCAATTTAGTACGTGCGTATCACGTTAGAACATCGAAATATTCTTTCTTAGCAAATGCCTATATATTGTATAATACCTGTATACCACATTTCAGCTCGATTCGCCCAGTGGTTTCAGCTGTGTGTTGCTCGTTCAATCTATCAGTCACCTTTTTCTTACAATCATTTTATAATAAAAATACTTATATACTAATAGGTATGTCCCACGGTTTTACGCGCCGATTCACCTTCTAATGATCGTAGCATCTATATATATAAAAGAAAGTCGTGTTTGTTACAACACTTATAACTCGAGAACGGCTGGACCGATTGCCATGGTTTTTGATTTGTTGGATTTGTTTCCGTCCCGAATAGCAGAATAACTCTTAAAAACATTGGAAAATTCTCGAAAAAATAAAATAAAAGAAAAAACATTTTCCCATACAAAATGTTCGTGGTTGTCGTAGCTGTCAAATGTGACGTTGTCGTACGTGCGTACGCCAAATGTATGCGTGCGTTCAGAAATGTATATTAAGCTCATTATAGAACAAATGTCATAGATTAAAAACAAATGTTAACTCTATTGGTCACATTTTTACGTCTTGAAAGTTGGCTGTGATTTGTTTTGAAAACAGTTTTGTGGATTTAAATATTTATTGCAAAGAGAATGTAACCACTACGTTTTAAGAGACGGATGTGCCATACAAATAGCGTAATTCTAATATGTATGAAATGGAAGCGAAAACAATCAGAATTTGTACCAAATTCGCTTCCGATTCATAGAGTCGTTTTTTTACTTTGAGTTGCGCCAGGCTGATTTATTGGTTCTAAAATATTTATGCGTGCGTTCAGAAATTTAAATCAAGCTCCATAAATCTATATAATATATAAAATAATGTCGTGTCTTGGTCGGGAAAGTATTAAAAACATTGAAAAATTGACGAAAGAATTAAATAAAAGAAAAAACATTTTCCCATACAAATAGTGCCAGTTAAAAAGGATTGGAATATTTATTGATTGTTATGTAAATGTCAAATCGATTGGTCTCACTTTTACGTCGCGAATGTTGTCTGTGATTTGTTTTGTGGATTGAAATATTTATTGTTGTCAATTGGTACTTTTTTTGTGACTTTGTAAAGTACTGAACTTATTATTTACCCACTGCTGGGATACGGGTCTTCCCTCAAGCGAAGATGTTTAGAGCATACTCCAACACGCTGCTCAACTACGGGTTGGGCCACTAACTTGGCTTAAGGACTGCCATCTAATGATAAACACCAGGACCGACGGCTTAACGTGCCTTCCGAAGCACGGACGAGCTCGAGATAACATAAACTCATCCATGAACAGGCTACGGTTGACGTTGCTTAACTTGCGTGTACAATTAGACTGACACGTGCCTCACGCCATCGTGCTTCTCTATTATTTTCTATTATTCATTGTATTAATTTCAAGAAATCATAAATTTTGTTCATATATATATGTACATCACGACATTCATTGACTGTTAGGCGGTACGAAGTTCGCCGGGACAGCTAGTTAGACTATAAAATGCAAAACGAACTTTTCAAACACGACCGGTTGTTTCAGAGATCAGCGCGGTCAATGAAAATTCCCACTCTTCGGCTTATATTAATATAGTTTTGATATCTACATAATTTTATTTTATTTCCACTCCGCATTGGTATGTCATCAAAATCTATCTAATCTAAGGTCTTATTTTTTTAAAATATTGCAATTTTCACGCCAGTAAATAGGCATAATGCCTTCTTGTATAATAAAACCTTTACCGAAGTTTGTGACTTCACGCAGAACTTTTTTTTTATTCTACGTCGGGTGGCAGACAAGCATACGGTCCGCCTGATGTGAAGCGGTTACCGTAGCCATATTAACGCTCGCAACATTAAAAATACGCAGCATCTCCTTCCTTTCTTGTGACCTCACTCACTCGCAGGAACACAACAACTCTCAAGGGAATTGTTATTTGGCTGCGGTATTCTGTGAGGTGGAGGTACATTTCCCAGCCGGGTAGCTTACAATTACCTCTCTTTTCGCCAGAGCTTCGTTTGTCAGTCAGCAGGGTGCACCGCGTGCAGGTGAAGTTGGCTTTGGTTCAAAGTTGTTGATGAACCACTTACACCCTAAATTAAATTTCCTCATTCTCGGGCTCTGTACTCTACCACTCACAAAGCAGCTAGAATTATGTCCTTAGTTCTAGCTATAAAAATGTGATTTCTCTGTATCTTTGTTCACATTCCCATTAATTATTTATCAAGGAGACATTTACATAATGTATACATAAGAAAAATGATTGTTAACCTTCATCATTATCTTTTGACATCATATCTTAAATTTTGATATCTGAATGGAGGCAAATCTCATTACTGCCGCCAGAGCGATCAATGACGTGACCTTTAAAGATGATAGCTTTGTGTAAGAGCCACTCAGGGTGCGGAACCTGCAAATAATACACAGATTGCTTCCCTTATACCCGACATATACGTACATTAAAGGTAGAACCGACATTATACCGACGAGGTTTTGGAGAATATTGGAATATTTAAGACGATTGCGTGGGGAGTGACCCTTTGTATTAATAGAACAATAATACGATTTACACGGAAAAATATTTGTTCTTTGGTTATTTATATTTCTGATTCTGTGGGACTTAATAAAGCACTCACAAACACAGTATTGTTTCATATAATTAATTTTATTATTCCAGTAGGTTTCGGTGGTATGTGTGTGGTAGAAAAACAGACATCATCTGTGTACCTTGATAATGCCGTAAAGGCGAAACCGGTCAGAAAAACGTTAAGTATGTGGATTAGTACAAGCGCTTTAAATATTCTATAATAACAACAATGTTTCACCAAATACCAACAATCAACAGTATCAACAATTATTAAATAACAATTCCTTGAAAAATTAATTATTATAAAATGACGTAAAAGTACTTCATTTTCTTTGTACCAAACTGAACATAGAAACTTCTGCTGTAGATTCTAAACGCTAAGATCTGAATTGTAGTCAAAGTGACATCACTTTCGCGACTACGCAGCGACCAATAGTCGCGGTCGCGGTTGTCCAGTGCAACTAGCACATGCCACTGCTTTCTAACCTGCAAACATTGATATACAAAAAACCCTGCAAATAACAAACGCGGTAGGTTATTATACTTTGGTCACATCGATATTTGGGGTGTAGTGGCTCATTACGATATTTATAGTCAAAGCAAATCTCGCCTGCACATAGTGCAGCCTGTCGAATGAGCCTGTCGAAGAGGCTCTGGTAAAAGAGAGGCACGTATTTATAAGCTTTTTCATGCTTATCAGGCAACGTTACTTGATTTGCATGTTCGATTAGATACCTACACGATTAGACATGCCCAACGAAGCACGCCATCTGGTTGCTGATTGCTTAACAACTTATTACGCAAAACGGAGAAACCGCTCGGAATAACAAAATACAAAACAAAATCGTAGCCTCTTCAGCGCACAGCTTAATTGGTAGTCCTAATTTGGTCGAGTACCTAATTACTGCTATACGATTGCCTGACCCTTTCAAACGAACAATTCTTTTGATCCCAACCCAACGTTTAACGGCCCTTCTAATCCGAAAATCTTAGAATACTTATCGTGTTCTTAGCTGGCATGTACAAAATGGCCTATCATGCGTTAGTTTACAAAATTTATTTTTTTTGTACACGAAATCTTTCGGTTTTTTTTACATACTCGTAAAAATACTGATCAATAATTGGTTGTCTGTAAAGTCAGTTTACGAACGATAATTTTAAAATAGAAATATAAATATATTTATTTCAACATCACATAACAAAGTAAAGGAACACAAATACAACATTACATATAATAGAAGATGTGATGTTGAAATGTTGGCCCACCCTCAGGTATCATTGCTGGGATCACAGTGTGATCTCAGCCCTGTTTTTCAGTGCAGGCCAAAAGTGACAACACATTTTACGTGACAACGTCATAAGAAAACATCGGCCGATGGAGTGGAAGAGCGATAGATGAGTACCAAGCCGAACGCTTAGGCCGATCGTGCCTCTCTATCGCTTGTTCCGTGCTCTCGCTAGCACGCTCGGCTCACAGCCGAAAATTACAATGAGTCGTGCTTTTTCGTGCGTGCATCGGGCGTTCATTCAATTCAAATTCAAATTCAAATTTTTTATTTGCCAGAATACTCATACAAGGTGATCTTAATTTAGTTAAGGTATTCAACCTGATTGGATGCAGGTATGCAAATATGTAACAGAAAAAATATACATTATAATAATGGAAAAGTCACAATTAAATCATCAATTCAAAAATATATACTACATAATGTCCATTTCATAATCTCTGCTATAATTATAATTCAGCAATATTCTAGAAAACTATTTGTTAGTCAAAGTATACAATTCATTCTACCTATCTTATATCTTTGTTGTCCAAATACTCTTTTACACTATAAAAGCAATGTCCCAAGAACCATTTTGTCAATTCTGTCTTAAATCTACTTTGTTGCAACACTTTTAATTCGTCAGGAAGTTTATTATACAATTTTATGCACATGTTGTAAATATTTCTTTCATATATATTAAGTTTACAGTGAGGCTGGTACAATTGATTTTTAAATTTGCCTCTTTTCTGACGTGGATGGATATCAACATATTTTGTAAATAAGTCAAGATGTTCATTTACAAATATACAGACATTTCTAATGTACAAACAAGGCAACGGCAACACTTTTAATTTTGTAAATAGCGGCTTACAGCTATCTGTATACCACGAATTGCATATTGCTCGAATGCATCTTTTTTGCACTCTAAAAGCCCTGTCAACATCTACCGAGTTACCCCATAGGATGAGACCGTAATTCAGTACCGACGACACAAACCCATGATATGATGTGAGTGCTGCAGTCGTTGAAAGTGTTTGTCGAATCCTTTTTAATGCAAAAACGAAACGATCCAACTTTTGGCATACGTAATCTACATGGCTCTTCCAATTTAGATGACTGTCTATCATCAAACCTAGAAACTTTACGGTATCAGCCTCCTTAATCTGTTCACCACTATAATTAACTCGTATTGGCAATGGTTTCGCGTTATAGGGTATAAACTGCATTGCCGATGTTTTGTTCACATTTACATGTAGACCATTACAGTTCAACCAATTGATTACATCTGACAATGCCTCATTGGCCTCTGCTTCTACAGAGTCTTTGTCATTGCATTCTAATAATACAGTCGTATCATCAGCAAATAGTAAACACTTATGACGAGTTGATTTCGGAAGGTCGTTTATGTACATAATAAACAGCAGTGGCCCAAGTATGCTGCCTTGTGGGACACCAAAATTAATTATCTCAAAGTTGGATCTAAATGACTGTTTTAGTAATATATTCCTGGACTTTGACATTTTTGTTACTTCAGTACACTGCATCCTATTACTCAAGAAGCTATGTAACCAGTCATAAGCTTTCCCTCTGATCCCATATTGCCCAAGCTTTTTTAAAAGTTGCGTATGGTTCACAAAATCAAACGCTTTGCTCATGTCAAGGAACAGTGATACGGTGGGAGCTCTGTTGTTTATTCGTTCTGTCACCCACTTTACAAAATTGAAACATGCTAGCGTCGTGGAGCTACCCTTTCGAAAACCATACTGTTCCGAGTGAAGAATCGTATGCAAGTTTAGAAAGTTATTTATTCTTTTCAACATAGCTTTTTCCAATATTTTTGATAAGATTGGTACTAAGGCAATTGGCCTGTAGTTATTGGGATCTAACTTGTCTCCTTTTTTAAATAACGGTTTGACTACAGTTATTTTAAGTTTTTCAGGAAAATGACCCTCTGCGAAAGATAAATTTATAATATGCGCCAGTGGGCTGCATATATACATTGCTATTAATTTTAACATTTTTGTGCAGATGCCGTCATACCCACTAGCCTTGCTATTATTTAAAGACATTATAATATTATAGATCTCTTGTTTATCCACTGGTCTCAGAAAAATTGTATGTGGGTTAGTATCTATGTCATATTTATTAGTTTTATTTTGTGTCAGTATCTTATTTTTCGTCAAATTAATAAAATATTTATTGAAATTGTTACATAATTCAATTGGCTCCGAACATAAATTATTGTCAAAATTAATCATGTCAATATTATTAGAATTAAATTTATTTGATGTCATTGATGATATTAAATTCCAAGTCGCTTTACTTTTATTCTTATTATTTTGCAAATATTTATTATTGTTTATAATTTGGGAGCGTAATATACACTTTTTAAAAACACGATTATAATTTTTGAACTTGATTTTATTATTATGTCTATTGATGTTTTCTGTCATATAATTTAAATACAATTTTCGTTTTACTTTGCTTGATATTCTTAAACCTTTAGTAATCCAAATTCTTTTTTTTGTATTATTATTCATTTTTACCTTAATTGTAGGAAAGCATAGGTTATAAAATAGACATAAGGTACTATAAAAATGTTCGAAAGCATCAGTTACATTATCTGCTCCTAGTACATCCGAAAACGAGAGAGATGATATACATTCACAAAGCTTATTGACATTGTAAGCACAAAAATCTGTTTTATATTCGAACCAAGTTGTTATTCTACTTTTAGGTCCTTTAACTTTAAGCGTTATAGATTGTGCAGTGTCATGATCGGAGAGGCCAAGTTGATAAGTCTCGCATTCTATTGGATTAGTATTACTTGCAATCTGGTCAATACAAGAGTTTAATCTTGTTGGTGTCAGTATATGGATATTAAAATTATGACTATGTAAGATATTTAAAAGATCTTTTACGTATACGTTTTGTTTTAAAATATCAATATTCCAATCTCCACAGATTACAATTTTTTTCATCAATCTATAACGTTGTCAGTTGTCACGTAAAAAATGTTTTATACAAAAATGAAACGATCTTGTTACACGTTTTTTACGTAGACATATTTTCATACATAGTTTTTTGAATACGTAAAAAACAGACAAGTGCACCAACGTATGAAGCTTTTGTTCCGAGTCCATATGATAGCAACTAGAGCCATCAATCAAAGGCATATAGTTCATGTATTATACGTGGCAGTGGAATAATCCTTCGATTTATTACAAATGGGATGTATTTATGTATATGTTTGTCTGCCACTCGACGTAGTATATTCTATATATTATATGTATCATAATCATTAGGTCATTTTAGTCTCCACTACAGGAGCACGACCCTCTCTCGTCCGCCACAGACAGGAGGATTTGGCCTACACTCCCCACGCTGGCTAGACGGGTGGGAGGCCTGATCGATGTTTTATAATGTATTTCCCTTAGTTACCTTGAACGACATCCACGGGAAGGGACGGAGTGATTCTATTCTAGTCTGCCGGAAACCACACGGCCAATAAATTATATGTATAGCAACATGAAATACCCCCGCTGCCAACTCAGCTACTCCTTCATTTCTGGTGAACGCACTCACTCCCAGGAACACAACAACCCTCAAAGGAATTGTTATTTAACTACGGTATTCTGTGAGCTGGAGGTACTTCCCCAGGCAGCTTACAAATACGCTGTACCCTACCTCTCTTTCGACATAGCCTCTTTCGCTGGTCGACAGAGTACACCACGTGCAGGTAGTATTGGCTTTGGCTCTAAAGATCGTGATGAGCCACTTACACCCGAAATGCCTTCAATAGCATAGGCACTTTACATTCTTGTGTAAGTCTAGTTAGCAATACTGGTTAAACTCATAGATATACCAAAACATTCTATTCTATGCCTACGATTGAATTACAAAAAAATTGATCGCATTTGAGACACATTAGCTATAGCCTAGTGTTATCAATGTTAATGAGTTCTCTTGATTTTACATGTCGATTAAGTTTTATCGCATGTTATACACGATTTTAATGTTCTAATACGATATCTAACGATCGATGATGATACGTGACATTCCGGTACAAAGGATACATTATACGGTTGGAAATCGATTGCCTAGCTACATGTCATCGACTTCGAGCGTATTTTTACATAAACCTAGTTTCTAAGCGTGGCTGCGCTCGCGACCAAGGCCTGTATTTGACGTTCATAAACAAAATTATCGTTTCTAAATTTATTGCAAAGAAATCAGAGGCAGTAATAAATAATGTATAGAACGTGTTTAATAATTACTTTTATCTACTCTCATACTGAAATTTAGACATTAAAAAACTAAACACAGTATCTTAATGACAGTCTTTACGCACTTGATATCAAAATAAATTTAAAATAGATTAATAGATAGTTCAAACGAATGAATTCTCTATTCCCTGCTACACGTGAAAAAGAGACGCTATTTACGAATGGAGATATGATGGACTATGTACGACTAGCTTGATAGCTCGATAGATAGAAAGTTAAGCAACATCGACCGTAGTCTGTCCATGGATGGGTCTATTTATCTTCAGCTCCGCCGTGCTTCGTAGGGTACGTTAAGCCGTCGGTCCCGGCTATTGTCATTAGATGACAGTCGTTAAGCCAAGTCAGTCGTGTCAAACTGGCCTTTAGGCGGTTTGAAAACACTGACAGCCCACCAACCCGCAGTTAAGCAGCTAGGTGGACTATCCTGTAAACCCCTTCGATTGAGGAAGATGCGTATCCTATCAGTGAGGTGAAGGTTTTCGACGACGCATCATCATCTGGTCATTTTAGTCTCCACTAAAGGAGCACGACCCTCTCTCATCCGTCCCAGACAGAAGTAGGATTTGGCCTACACTCTCCACGCTGGCCAGACGGGTTGTGGAGGCTTGATCGATGTTTTATAATGTATTTCCCTTAGTCGCCTTGTACGACATCCACGGGAAGAGATGAAGTGATTCTATTCTAATCTGCCGGAAACCACACGGCCGCATGATTAGCAGTATTTTTTCATGTATTATCCCAAGTCACGCATTTTGACATATAAATATATGTAACTAGCTGACCCGCCAGACGTTGCCCTGTCTTCTTTACTTCTTTGAATTCGAATTGGTTTCGCTCAATCTGTCATATAACTGACAGTTCTGTCACACGACATAGATAAATAAATAAATATTTCTGGACAATTTACACAGCGCCATCTAGTCCCAAATTAAGCGCAAAGCTTGTATTATGGGTACTAGACAACTGATAAATGTACTTAAATACATTTTTTTTTTTGTAAATACATACTTATAATACATAGAAAACACCCAGACCAAAAGAAACAGACATGTTCATGCACACAAATGTTTGTCTTGTGCGGGAATCGAACCCGCGACCTCGGAGTCAAAGTGGCCATTGCTAACCATTGTCTTAACTAAAGATATACATACTGGTCTATCTTATATCTTATCTTGTATTGTTTTTTCTATTGGTAATATGTTTTTTTATAATTTCATACTTTTAAAATTGACATTCCCACCAAGGCTTTAATCGACCATAAAACAAGTCGGACGTAAGATATTAAAATGAAAGATCGCAAATCGTTCTAGTAAATATGCCGCAGCGATCTCGTAAAGGGTTCGTTAGATTTAAATGAAATTTACAATAGAGGTGTTTACGGAGGAACGAAATCGATCTAACTAAGTTCAATTCTGAAAAAAATCGATCCAAAAACTCACCGAGCGAAGATCGATGTATTCCATTTATAAAGTAAGTATTAATTTATCTGTTCGCAAAGACCTCAATCGTGTTTATTTTTGCTCCCAATGATTGACTGGTAAGAGAATGCATTGAGTCTCCGCCTTTTGTACCATCTTACTGATGAAAAAAGCTTTTAAAAATATATAATAAATACATGTAACAAATAATACGAGCAAAAATCATATCTGGTAGGTACGTAATCTCCACGCTCATCCCTAAATAACTTAATATTCTATTCACGAACAAGAAAGGAGCGTCATTTTGAAAAAGAAAACATGCCAACAGCCCGTATTATACCCTCTGTGAGAGAAAACATTCAGTAACTGAATATATTCTGCAACGCCGTACATAACAACAATATTATAAAGATGGTTCAAAGCAACAATCCTCAAGAATATCCGGATAACTGCAAATAAAGCTATGATTGTACTTTTACGCGACTGTGTTCAGTAAAATACTAAGTGTAAACTCATAAAAAGACGCTCGTTAAAACGCAGAGCACTTGGAACGAAATAGCGGACTGCCGAACCATGCCAAACTGCTGGCGAAATGATGTCCAGGCGCGCGCGAGCTATTCTAGTCTTTATTAGCACGTTGTGTACAGATCGAGTTTCTGTATTGTTTATTCAACGTTTTCGTGTAATTTACCGGGACCTTTCTCTACGTGAAATCTGAGCAAATATATTACTATATTTGGTTAGTGGGTATACTGACTTTAGTAAAGAAGAGGTTAATCTTCATATGCAAATGGTTGAGTTCAATGCCCAGAAAACTCAAGTGTGCATTTACTACAAAAACGTTCCAATTTTCTCCCATCCCCAGTATTCAAAGCTCTCCTCTCAGTTTTCGTGACAGCCTGAATATGTTATTTAGGGATATCCGATGCAATCTTAATTAACGGGACTATATCGAGAGCCTCATCTAAACCACATCCAAAAACTCGGGACCCTAAACAGGGTGCGGGGGTTTATCGAGCCGGACAAGTTGTGACTTTTATGTAAAACACAATTTCGCGTGGAGTACTGCTCGCATGTCTAGAGCGGATCAGCACAATATCTTTTCGTGGCTCTTGATAGGTCGGGATCACCGCCTAATTAACGATAAAGAGGCCACAAAGAACCTTGAACCTCTTCAACTCCGCAGGAACATTGGGTTACTTAGCGTATTTTACCGCCAATTCCATGGTGAATGCTCTGAAGAACTGTTTTCCCTTATCCCATGCTCTTTTTTTCATCAAAGATCCTCACGTGCAGGCTTGCAATGTCATAGTTTCACTGTTGCGAACATTTTCTCGCGTACTAAAAAATTCGGCAACTACTTTTGTCGTACCATTAAAAAGTGGAACACACTGCCGGTACATGTGTTTCCTCCTTCTTATCCTTTAAGAAGCTGAAGAAGTATCTGGAGGGTATACATAGCAATGTCAACTGACAGGATGCTAAGGTCTCTTGTCCGTTAACGATGCAATATGGGTTCCTCTTTTTACTTACCATCAGACGACATAGAGCCATTATTCTGAGCTACTATAAAAATAGATGCCATAACGTTCTAATAATATATGGAACCACTGCGAAATTATCCACTTTTGAACGCAAATGATATTACAAAAATCCGGTCTTCCCTCGGTTCACAAACTCCGTCACCATCATGTAACATTATATATAAAAATACAGCCAAGTTTAAAACTACTCGTATTTTTTAAGTCGGCTCAAAATCTAACTGCACGTGTCAAGGGAAATGTGTCCTTGACTGAATATAATATAGTGGTGTTATCCTTTTAATTATGTAATAATCGAAAAAAAATACAAAGCAACAGTAAAAATTACATAAGTAAATACACAATTTAATTGACAAACTTCATTAATATATGGTACGACAACATGTAATTTTGAAGTTGTGATTTAGAATTGCATAAATAAACAAAACAACGATAAAATCGTGTAGCTGTATATATCTCATCTAACCGGACAACGAAGTAACGGAACGAAAATATTTCATCTCTACTTTTAAATTCAGCCCAACAATGGACGCGCTTTCATTCCAGCAGTCAGTAAGCTTTATTTATTGCACAAGCCCTCACTCACAATTTTTATAACCTGCCTGACTGCCCAGTATTCGCTGAATGAGGGTTATACGATTTACTAATAATATACACCTACGTACTCGTTCATTGTAAATTTGAGTTAGTCTAAAAATATATTAATTACTTGGTCTTCGCTAACGCGCTCTGTTTAGGCGCGCTCAAACTACAAAGAATAAATCAGTTCTATCGCTGGAACATCTTTCAACAACAACGATTCTTGCGCTGGAAAGCGCAAGAATCTTTATTTTATTCGTTAATAAACAATAGCGTATTTTTATGATAAGCTAATTATTATGTAAGCACAATTTAATTTAATTAAAATTTACTGTTCTTGACCTGGAAGTTGAAATTGTTTTCATCTAATAGCTATTGTGTAATAAATAATTTTTGGGTGATGTGTGGCTAAAGTGCACGTACATTACAAATTCATTTGCAAAATTTGTAAAATTTCGCTTTTTTCATTGCAATTTTCACATTTTTGCATTATTTTTGCCGTCACAGGTTCGCGGGAGGTGAAACTCACGTTGTTTATGGCTCTCGGTGTGAATTTTTACACGTGCAGCCTGTGGGCTAGGTATACTCAAAAACATTACAACGCTCTTCGTATCCAGTACAATAACGCATTTCCCTAAATGCGTTATTGTATTGTGCTGTTTCGGCTACCTCGTTTCTGCAGTGCATCAGGGATGTTCGCCGAAGCAGGCGTAGACTGCTTCTACGCCACAATGCGTAAACGGTGCGTGTCCCTTCTACGCAGGGTGCGGGCGAGTGGAAACAGAATCCTGAATATGATCGCTGGCAGACTAGACTGCACATGTGTCAACCATTCATGTGCCATTTCGGGGGGAGTAGTGCAGGAATGGCCACTTTAAAATTATTCCGTATAATATCTGTACTAACATAGTTTATAAGCGCTACTAACAACATTAGTCTTTGTTACTTGATTAAATAAAATATTCATTCATACATTCATTCATTCTAACATTTTTTTTTACTTATTTTTGTATTTGAAATATTGATTGTAACATAAATTTGATTTTGTGAATTGAAAATATATTTACCATGTGACATTTAGATAATCATAATAATAAGCTGACATTATTAATAGTATATGACATAAGCATCAAATAATAATATATATATTTAAATATATTTTTTGGTATGTAATGGCATGTCTCTTTTACTATTGTTACTCTATATTAATAATGATCGATGATTGTTACGCAGAAATACTGACTTGTTTGTATTGATAACAATTGTATAATAGTTAAGTTTACTGTAAACATTTGCATGCTATCAAAGTAGCTAAATAAGAAGAAACTGTGAAAATAACGCAAATAAATATTCATTCATTCGCTTGTTATAATAGCATTGTTTATTAACCATCCCCTAGAACAACTGCAGGTATATCTTCAGAACATTCTGTAGAGAGTGTGTTGTGTCAGATCTTCATTATATTCTGCTCCGAACGAGCGCTGATGGCATGACGAGAAACTAGGGTCTTAAGCTAAAAAATGTTCAAATCGGACTTTTTGTTTTTCAAAATCTAACTTCGACCACCTTCGACGTAAATTCGAGGCTCAATACGACTTTTAAAGTCAAAGCCAACTTTACCTAGTTTATCTGCTATAATGCTACGCTTATCCAATTTATTCATCAAATAATTTTAGTCACAAGTGTTACTTCTAAAGTCTGTGAAAATTTTCAAATGAAAAATATTCGCAATTTTCTCAACCTTTCCACAACAGATGACTGGTTTGCGTTTAATGTTCTCATTTGTTTAACACGTTACTCGAATGAGGAAATGACGCCACAAAAATTATTAATACAACAGTGAGTAATTTAGGTGTAGGATTTTTGTAACAAATGATTACAAACAAAATCTAAAAATTGTATCCGCCACCTCTATTACTCTCTATTCTATTATTAAATTACAGACATTTCTGTACACGTGTTTTGTAAAACTAAACTAAAAAAAACCGGCCAAGTGCGAGTCGGACTCGCCCACCGAGGGTTCCGTACGTAGGATCATTGTAAATTTGATATTTTTCATTATAAATAAGACATAATGCATCGGAAAAAATAAATAAAATATATTTTGCAATGTGTACATCAAGCCCTTTCATATGATACCCCATTTGAACTAGTAGTTTCAATTTGAAATTTCGACACCCTATAAAAAATATAGACCCCCTATTTTTTAAGATCTATTTACAAATGTATAGTTTTGAGATTTATTCCTGTACTTGTAGTCTATAACAATGTTACTTGCCAAATTTCATAGTTCTAGGTCAACGGGAAGTACCCTATAGGTTTTGATTCCCTTGAAAGTGTCGAAATATGCGTTTTTTGCTGAATAAACGGCCGTAACTTTTTTCTACGTAAACTTAGCAGTTTGATTATTTTACAACTTCATGGGACCGTAGTCCTGAGTATACAGTTCAAATTTCAGCTTGATACCTCCACGCAATCTCGACATAGAAATTCTTGACAGACAGACAGACAGACGGACAACAAAGTGATCTTATAAGGGTTCCGTTTTTCCTTTTGAGGTACGGAACTCTAAAAATACCTATTTTTATTTTATAAACAAAGTCACCAATTTAGAGGAGTGAACATAATGTTTACTGATTTAGTCAAAAACTGTGAGCAATTGAATAAAGAATATAAATAAGCTACACTCATCAGCAAGCTGTGCAGTTTGCCAAACAGCAAGCAATGACCTGGTGACATTTGGGACAAAGGCAGAATTTACACTCAATCCGTGGCACGAGGCCGGGGAAAGAACTTACAAATAAGAAATATCTTACAAATAACTCTTTCGGCTTTTCAACTTTAGGGTATAAAATACTCGTAAGCTTTGAAAGTTTTCTTTGCGAAAAGAATTTTTGTTTGAGTATTCATCAACACTGAGCCGAAACTACTGAAGTTAGAACTACGAAATTTGGATAGAAGATTACTCTTATAGTCAAGACAAGCAAAACGAGAGGCTTTTGTAAAATTTATGAAGAGTGCAAAATAGCCATAATGTACAAAAGTAAAATAGTATTAGGAATTCATAGCTCCGTCATCAAAATATACAATGATAGAAAATATATAAAGGATCTATTGTTATAAAGAAGAAAATAACAAATCATCAATAATCCAAACAAATATAAAAAATATTGGGATTATTGACCTGTTACCTGCTACATTTTAACCAGTAGACTTTTGACTTCTGAGTGCTTAGTGCGAGGTTTTTGTTCGCATTCGATCATGCCAACGTAAACAAACCTACCAAATAGAGAAGAACTCTCATGTTGTCAATTTATATAACGCGTTACATATCAAAATTATGTGGCTTACTTGCTCACAATTTGAAATGAGCAACCCGGCTAATTTGAATATGTAACACGCGTCTGGTAAGTTCACAATATGAAACTTTTTCTCAATTTGGTCGGCTTGTAAGCGTTAACACGTTCGAATGTGACCAAAAAAACTCGCACTTAGCACTCAGCTCCTATATGTTCCGGACCCAAAAAGTTGATAGTTTGAATTAAATTAGTTTAAAAAAACACTGTCTATTCATTTGAAATTTTGTACTTAAACACTTTAATAAAAATAATGAAACATGTGGATATTGAAAGTGTGTTTGAGTATTCATCAACGCAAAGCTGAAACTATAGACGCTATAACTACGGATCGAAATAACTCTTTCAACTTCTTAATGTTTCGCTAACTACTCGTAGTAAGTATAAAATTGTAATATAAATCCCACCAAAAACATTTTCATGTTGCCAAGACGAGTCTACATAGCTTACCCTGTGAAAAAGTTATCAGATCTCAAATAAAGCCAAGCTCTAAAGACTACACGCTCTAAACCTACAGGCTCTACAATACACCTTAATCAAAATCTATGAAAAAGTGGTCAGATCTCATGTAGAGCCAAGATTCTTGATCTATGCGCACTTACTTTACCAGGCCTAACTTCACATACTCTACATTTTAGTCAAAACGTGATGCGTGGCCGTTTTATTTCACACACGATGAACGAATGCCTATGAAATCTTCGTAACGGTAGCAAAACGGCTAAGCATCACGTTTTGTCTAACTGCGTTGACTTGACAGCGGGGGTGGCGGTGCGCGACCGATATTTCTTGTTGCGAGTGTCGATATGGCTACCGTAACCGCTTCACATCAAGCGGGCACATCTTGTCTGCCACTCGACGGAGTATAAAAAAAAAGATAATATGGTTAAATTATAAAGTATTTATTAATTCTGTTAAATAGCTGAAAATATTTTGGCATCCCGCTTGATTTAAGCTAATAAACTTTTCGTAAGTAATTTTAAGCGGAAGAAACGTGTCTAATCATAATATTTATTAGCAAAATTTATTGACTATTACTCGTGCAAATTGTCCATTTCTTCTACTTTCTCGTTGCTTTGACGTCATGGAACTGGAATTCGAATACCTAATTTTATCTGAAAATCTGTTGCCCTTTGCTTAAACACAGGCATAAATCCATATTCATCCCACTGCTGGGATACAAGTCTCCCCTCAAGATGGCGTCGTTGCCAGATTGATGCCATCGTCGCACGTTAAGCAAAGTCAACCGTTGCCTTTTTATGAATGGGTTTGCTTATCTCGAGTTCCTCTGTACTAAGAGTACGTTAGCTCACCGGTTCCAGCTGTTATCATTAGATGAAAGTCATTAAGGATGGTTTCATAGTCACGCTTGGTATGCGGCGCGGTTCACAAGCTTCTAGTTCCTTGTATCGTTTCATAATGAATAGTCGGTTTTATTATGAAACGATACAAAGTATAAACTCGTGAACTGCGACTCGTACCGTAAAACCAGACTAAATCAAGTCAGCGGCCTTTGGGCGGTTTGAAAACACTGGTATTCATCAACCCACAGTTGAGCAGCACATGATTACGCTATCTGCAACTGGAAATAACCAGCCCCCTTACCACCAACTCTTATTGCGATTCAATAACTGAATAGAATGCTTATCTAGCGACTCTATTCGAATAGAGTCGCTTATTCATTCGTATGAATAAGCATTCTATTCAGTTATTGAATCGCAATAAGAGTTGGTGGTAAGGGGGCAGGTCTATTTAGGGTATTAACCAATAAATGCACGCCCAAATACTACTGTTGATTAAACTGACAAGAGCAACGACTCTATCGAGCTCCTAAGAAAGTCCTGACCCAACCGAAAAACATCGCAAACCTATCCCAAACGCTACATTTTTTTTAACACAAGACATAACCTAAGACTTATCAGGTTCTCTCTCTATCTCGAAAATCCAACTAGACGTTGGATTTACACGCTGGTTCAGGAAACATGGAAGCTCTGGAAGTCCCTATCCCTGAGTTTCGAAAGCATTCTTCGTAGACACCGTGGTACAAGTTATTCTCTTCTGGCATATGGCCGAGAAAACGTCACGAGATTAGTTGTCAAAATATGTCATTTTCCATACAGCGGTTGATGTAGTCGAGTTCAAATCACCCGACCTACTCGTATCTATCACTGAAAGTAAATTTAATAAAATTCAATGCTCTTGCACCAAAACAATAACATGTATTATACATAAATGATATTACACATAGACAGTACTGGCCGTGTGGTTTCCGGCAGGCTAGAATAGAATCACTCCGTCTCTTCCCGTGGATGTCGTACAAGGCGACTAAGAGAAATACATTATAAAACATCGATCAGGCCTCCCCAACCCGTCTGGCCAGCGTGGGGAGTGTAGGCTAAATCCTCCTTCTGTCAGGGACGGACGAGAGAGGGTCGTGCTCCTGTAGTGGAGACTAAAATGACCTGATGATGATGATAGACAGTACAAAAGGCAGCATTATTGCTAGGCAATTACTTCCATGCAAGACATACCTTATTTTATTGTACAGCTTACGGCACCTTGACACTACGACCTTTGTACCATTCATATCTGGTACTTACATAATAGAGTACAATCGCATTGTAACTGTCAAATCTGTCATGATCTGCTCTTGGCTGTACCTACCATGGTACACATTATTCTCAAAGACTCTGGAGTACAAAGAATTAACGGTCCTTAAATTAATTTAGAAGCTTGCCTTAGATCGATTTAATTAGTAGAATAAATACTTCTGAATCCTTGCGGACGTGTATTTTAGATGTGACCATGAATAAAACGGTAATTTAAAAAACTAAAAAAACCCGACTGCTTTTCTGTGTAATTTGGAAATGAAACACCCCTAAAACAAGAAAACATGTAGCAGTCGGGACCCATTCTAGAAATGGAGGCTTAGTGAATTTAGAGCACATGTAGGGTAGGGTTTATTTTATGTTTTTTTAGTTTTATTTATTTTGATATATGCAATGTCACTCTCAGTAAATACATATCTAATGACACCCCTCAAGCTAAAATCTATCCAGCCGTCCAGACTGTGGCGGGCATTTGTATTTAAACTAGGCGCCAAAAATCCGCCATTTTGATTTTTTTTTTTTATTTTGACGGACCCAGTGTCACTCTCACAGCAAATACGAATCTAACGACACCTCTCAAGCTAAAATCGATCCAGCCGTTCAGGCTGCAGAGCGTGCCAAACAATTATACATACATACATACTCTCGAAAAACATAACCCTCCTTCTGTCGCAGTCGGGTACAAGTTATAAGTTAATTTAAAAAATCAAAAACCCGACTGCACCTACGACAGATTTATTAATGGCTATCATTTAAGCTATCACCAATTTAATTAGTTTTGTGTTTCTTAATTTGTAGGGTTTGCCCGCAAAATAGATTTGTCACCAAAATGTAGGCACCAAACAATATAAAATCGATTCCACAATAAATCACCTAAAATCATAGAGATATAGGGTCTAGTACCAAATAAATGTTTTTGTATGTATTATATTGTCAATTATTAATAATTAAGCTTACTTGGCACCACATCATTCATCATCTAGGTTGACGGAGCTCCGCTTCGCGGAGCTCCTATTTCTGATGACAGGACACAAGAAAACCCTAATCTAACCAAAAATCAACTCAAATCTAACCAAAACATGATTTATTACATTAACCAAGTATTGGTAAGGCTCGTCAGTGAATATGACGCCAATTTGACTTCGCCCCTATTAACCATTTTTTCATTAAATTAAGGAGCTGATCTAATTATTTGGTGACAGATCTATTATTTTGATGATCAAACGAATTAAATGATAATAGTAGTTTGTTAAGCTGATGATTTATATTTAGAGACAGTTTTGATTAAAATGATGACTAACAGATTTCTTGGGGATAGATATTATTATATTATTAGGGTACTGCAGATTGACACATCTAAAATTAGGTGACAGAAAATATTGTTCCTATATTAATCACGCGTAACAATAATATAATTCCATACAAGCAAAGCCACAGGTAAAAACTAATATATCAAATATATATTTGAAATCAGGTCATCGAGACCTTTATTTTGATACCCATATCGATATATTAAGAAGAAGAAAAAAATTACTGCAACGACAATTTTACGGCTCACAGCCGCCATATTGATTTTTTTTTTATATTTGATGTAACCTATGTCACTCTTACAGCAAATACGAATCTAACGACACCTCTCAAACTAAAATCCATCCAGCCGTTCAGGCTGCAGAGCGTGCCAAACAATTATACATACATACATACTCTCGAAAAACATAACCCTCCTTCTGTCGCAGTCGGATAAATATAGTACTTACGATAGTACATGCTTCAATAAAACAAGGTATGTTCTTCCCGTGACACATAGGTAATGCGATTGGAACAAGTCTACGTCATTAGCCATATTTTGTATAGCAGATGCTGCAGATGTCAAATTTTAACAACTAAACTCATCTTGGCAACTACTGGGAAAATAATTTTATTATGTCATGCCATGCGGTAGTTGACCGGAGAGTCGCTTGAACAACTGCTATTAATTAACTTTCTCTCACTACTTAATTACTATTTTGTTAGCAAAACATACACGCTGGTTTCAACGTCTCGCGTACTCAATTATTTTAATTTGTGTCATACTTCTAAAAATAAATATGCCGCTTACACTCAACAGTATTTATGTACGGTAATTACTCAGAGTTATCTGCCTTTGCTTTATGGTGATTCCCATCAATCAAACGAGACGCGCTCCAGTTTGAAAATTTTAACATGAATTGGCGCTTAATGTCGATGTAATCAATAACCTATAATGCAGCCAATTCAGGGTGCGTTTTATGATCCGTGGGCGAACGAAACGGAGCGGCGAGCTCAGCGTGGCTATAAAAGAGCAAAATTTATTATGAAAGATATAGAGTAGGAGAGCAGCGACTATTTGGCCCGCGGTTTTTGCGGTGGGGGCTAAAACAGTTGGATTTTAAATCACTTTTGTCTTCGGATTTTAAACTCTAACCAAAACTCTGTCGCTCCGTTTTTTTAGAAAAGAACAAATATTAGATTGCGGTAGAAGCGAATAAACATGAACTTTGAGCCAAAGTAAACCTCACCTGCACGTGATACATCCTGCTGATTAACTAACGAGATTCTATCAAAAGAGAAGAATGTACCAGACTGGGAAAATATCTTCCCCTCACCATACAACATTCCTAAAGGCATAGATTTTTTTTTTTGCATACGACTAAGGTGGCAAACAAGCATACGGCCCGCCTCATGGAAAGCGGTCACCGCAATCTATGAACGCTAGCAACAACACATTATGACATCACTCCTGAGTTGCCGACCCTGGACAGGCCAGTCATTGTTGTTATGTTCCAGCGAATGAGTGAGGTTACCAAGAACGAAGGTGGATCTGTCCTATCATTCCCAACTAGGTATCCCAATCAGTTGCAATACATGATTTTTTTCGACTTTTCCCAACAATGCTAAAGTACAGTTTTGCACAATAATCATTTTTTTACTAATTAACTTTTTCAATATAGAAAACGTAAACTAATTAATATAAAAACAAAATTCATAAGAGAAGAAGAAGAGTGGAAAAATTATCCATGTATCACATCAGATTGGGGCTTTAGATTAAGATAACTAGACTGCTTAGTTCGGTAATATCAGGCGGCCGGCAGGTTGTTTGTCTGCCACCTGAAATAGTATGACTCAAAAAACGTGTGTCCTTTTGCGACAATGTCACATAATATAACATATTAAGATCCACATGATACAGAAGTATACATATTTAATTACCGTAAAATACTTAATTTATAAACTCTCCTTCCTCCACATTACGGATACCAGAGGTACGAAACTCAACCCATTCTTAATGGAGCTACTTAGTAAAAGCGATCATGTTGCGTTCTGTTTCGTATTACACACAAATTAATAGTACCCACGACGCGGACGTGTCGACTTCGTCGCATCGTCTACGTAAAAGTTGCCCAACAATCCCGCTTACAAAAATATCCCCAAAACAGTACGAATCTGTTTAACAACAAGTTATAAATTAATTAAAAAAAATCAAAAACCGCACTGCACCTACAACAGATTTATTAATCACGCGTAACAATAATATAATTCCATACAAGCAAAGCCGCAGGCAAAAACTAATATATCAAATATATATTTGAAATCAGCTCATCGAGACCTTTATTTTGATACTCATATCGATATATTTAGAAAAAAAAAATACTGCAACGACAATTTTGCGGCTCACAGCCGCCATATTGATTTTTTTTTATATTTGATGTAGCCTATGTCACTCTCACAGCAAATACGAATCTAACGACACTTCTCAAGCTAAAATCCATCCAGCCGTTCAGGCTGCAGAGCGTGCCAAACAATTATACATACATACATACATACTCTCGAAAAACCCTACTTCTGTCGCAGTCGGGTAAAAAAATTAACATAAAATTTAAAAAACAAATTTGATGTATACAACAAAATTGCATTATTATGTACATGATTGTACGGTATTGTCTTCGTCATAAAAGAGGTAAACACCAGTGTATAAAAAGCCATTTAAGGCTTCGGACCCATCGAGTAATGTTTATGGCCGTTATAAACTTATAACACAGTGCATCCTAACGAGCGAGTTTGCTCGGTCAGACACTGCAATGCAGTGCAGCTACTCGCATTGAGCGACCGCACCATACGAGTTACTAATATGTGAGTCGAGCAATGGCTCCGTAACAGAGGTTCGAGTTGGAGCTACTACGAGATTGAGTTAATAGAGAATATAATTTAGTTTATTAACCGACTTCAAAAAAGGAGGGGGTTCTCAATTCGACTGAATATTTTTTTTGTATGAATGTTATTCGATATCTTTGCGAATTGTGAACCGATTTTCATATTTTTTTTTTATTTGAAAGGGTATGATTGCAAGGTGGTCCCATATTCACCAAGTCAGGATCTGATGATGGGATGCCAGGGAAATCAAGGGAAACCCTTAAAATTTATAAGCACGTATGGTCAAATTCAATTTTTTTATTTGAAAGGGTAATTGCGAGGTGGTTCCATATTCACCAAGTCAGGGTCTGATGATGGGATCCCAGAAAAATCGAGGGAAACCCTTAAATTTGCCCTATGGTAGCCGGCAGAATAAAATTGTGCGACTCCATTGCTCTGCGCTGGATGTCCGACACAAGGCGACTAAGGAATCTTGTGTCATGCGATAACTTTTCTCCCGGAAGACGGGCAGCAGCGTCTGCCGGGGTATTCCACCAATAAGCTGCGCTCGCCAACTAAAGTCGGTTTCATTTTTTTTTTGTTTAAATCAACCATATATTATTCAACTTAATATTTTTTTGTTTTCTCGTCACTTGGCTTCCCCTACCACGACATGACATAACTTGCAACAGAGCAGCACCCACGCAACTCTTATACCAATTGGCACCATTTTGCGAAAGGCCATTAACTCTACATGGCCCAGAAGAACTGTCCAAAGCGTTTTGTTTTGACAGCCGCTTAAATTGTGAGATCATGATATGAAAGTCGAGTTACGGTCATGAGAGTACACACCAGTAGTGGCTGACACTTTCAGGGCGGCAGCGGCAGTTCGTATTGACTGTCGGCTATCTGATCAGCCCCCCTAGCCAAGTGTAATTCGTAGCGTAACGAATGTTAGATAGATCACGTGACATTTGTCAATTCTCATACTTAAATGTTCGATTTTGACAAATGTCACGTGATTTATCTAACGTTCGTTACGCTACGAATTACACTTGGCTAGCGGCTTACCCTATACAGAACTCGTAAGCGTTAAATTTTGGTTGTTTTTTTGCAGAATGTTTTTGGGGTGTAAGTAGTTCATCAAAATCTTTGAACCAAACCCAACTTCACCTGCACGCGGTGCACACTGCTGACTGACAAACGAAGCTCTGGCGAAAAGAGAGTTAAGGAGCGTATTTGTAAACTACCCGACTGGGGAATGTACCTCCACCTCACAGAATACCGCAGCCAAATACACACTCCATTCTAATCAATGATGTTATAGATATGCCACAAGCGTCAAAAACGTACACCCAAAAAGTGAGGTATACATCGCAGTTAAATCGCATAATCTAACTATTAATCAAATTCAGCAGACGAAACTGACGTTTATGACAATTGATTGAAATAGGTAAAAATACTGTCTTCTGGATATCAAAAATGCACAATTTATGTTGATAAAGTAAACAAAGTCCAAGAGATCACATATCACACTAAAATACACAATAATATTTGATGACAAACGCGTATTTTAGTTAAATTTCATATTTTTGCAAGAAAAAATCACGCCGTTGCTCCAATGACGTACTCAGCGAGGGAAAGAGCAAGTATTTATAACATCATTGATTCTACTATTTTAGGAATATGACAGTTTTTGAGAATTTGTAATTATATCACGCGTAAACCTATGAACTGACTTGGATGAAATATGGCATACGCATAGATTTTTTTTAATAATACATAGAATACTAGTTATCCAGGGTCAATATTCACTGAACTATTTATTTATGAACTATATATTATAATAACTCTTTTCTGTTTTATTAAAGGATATGAGTAACTTCGGCGGGTCTGATCGAAAGAGTCAGTCGTTGGGTCAATAATTGGTAATCAGAGTCTGATGATGATGGCTTTGTTTTTAAATTATTATATTTTAAAACAAAACGCAAAAATTTTAAACAAATCGCAGAGTGCGTTTTGTTTCAAATTTTAATAATTTAATATAATAATTATAGTCGCAGAAATACATTACTTACTAGAGATGCGACTGCATCTGTAAGATTTATTAATAGCGAATACATAACTTACTTGACATTGCACTGGCATATGAAATTTTTACTCGGCAACCACAATATCTTCGTATATATTGTAAGCATTTTCATTTTCCTGTGTGAATAGATTTCATTTTATTGGATTGAGTACGAGATGCGACAATCTGAGCCCGAAAGACATAATTTGATAGAGGCCACGACATGGCGGCATTGCCGGAAATTAAACTGTAGACTGATGGTGACTAACTTGCTTACAGTGATTTATAGTAATATCATAACGACATTTCCTTGAAACCTTTCAACAAAAAGACTATCTGGTTATTTATTTGCATTCATATCAATAGTATAAGTCTAGTATAAGATGTGCTTATTTGTACTGTAACACTAGGGTAGTTTAAGTATTCAAGTACAAAATGGGCAATCCCTGCTGCTCCCTCGAAACTTTACCTTCCCTGTGAACCGAATCTGAAATAGTCGCGTGCGCATTAAAGGATGTCAAAACCGATGTAAAGAGCTTGTACATAGTTAACAAGGACGTGATGGGTCGGTAGTTTATAGCTTCCGTGGTACTACCGCTCTTATAGAGCAGGAAGGTAATACCAGTGGTCATGAAACTTGTGAGAGATCCAGCTACGAGGGCATCTGAGAATTCAGATGCCAGCAGAGTATGTGAGTGACGGAAACATTTGATCCAGAAGTTGTGCATCCAGACTTGGAGATTTCCAGTTATGTGCCAAACGGATTGCACAGCTAACGTCCTGGAGGCTTATGTTTATAGCCCCCATGACTTCTATCGACTCAAACTACACCCATCCTTTCTCTCTATCCGATGTGGCTAACAGGCACCGACCAAATGCTCCGCCAGAATTGTGATGTCGTGTTCGTCGGTAATTGGTAGCTGCCGGTCCACCACACAGTTAGTGGATCTTTCCCAGTTCCAGTATACCTCCCTCATTTCAGAGAAATCATTTCCTTTAATCTCTCCATTTTTTAATCTTTCGTGTTTATGGAAATATATTTTTCGACATAAATATAAACGGCGAGACGAGAGAAATATGAAACGTAGTACATGTCAAATTTCTATAATTAATTCAGAAAATAACAAAACCTTTGCGAAGAACATTAATAGATACACATGAAAAAATATTTAATTATTAAAAAGAATATGTGCAGTTTTTTCCCTGAATTTCTCAAAGTGCCTACTATATACGAGTATGTTTTCTAGAAAAAGGTTGCAATCCTAGGTGTGATACTAGGCTATCTCTGTACTAAATTAATCAATAAAGAAGTTTATTTAGTCAATCTCACATCTTATAATTATAATGAGAAATAAAACAAAGCGTGATGAGCTGTTAGTACTTTACTATATATAACACGAAAGTACCTACTCATATATAGTGTATTGACAGCATAGCTCAGTGATGATGAGAAGGTCATTACCGCATATTATTCTAACTAACCTATCGTAATCTGGAGAACGTCTGATATATTTCTTTTCGCTTGGATGTTCAAGCTTCCTTTAAACTCTTTTTAATCGACAAGGCGGTGATTGATCCGACACAACGTCTGACGGCTTATCCATAAAGAAACCAGTCACATTCACGCTTGTAACAAAATTATAAAAGTCGTTTTTGGCCAGATTAGCAAAAAAGGAGAATAATGTTTATCGAGAGAATGTATGTATTTCTAATTTTTTAACTCGTTCTACAGCCTAAACAATTTAAGGATTTCAACATAATTATAAGTACACATTTTGTTTTTACACTGTAACGTATGTTGTTACAATGTATATATAATTTTACATTGTAACAACATACGTGGAATAATAATACGTGACATTTGATTCAACTCAGCTGACGAATGAATTATTACTCAAACAAACAAATTTCTATATGGCACCCGCGAATAGATTAGAGGATTATTTAAAATTATTTTTCGTTTTGATAGTCACATAAAAGGCATTCAGTTGAGTCTCTTTGGTATTTTCTAAAGCGGTTTTTTTATTCACCTGATAATCTCTTATTATACCGTGTATTAATTACAAAGCCACCTCAGTAAGATTATTAACGCATTTTCGTTTTCTTCATAATCATTTTTCTTAAGAACGTTCATAAAATGAAAGCATAAAACCACAACGTTCCTTTGAAATTACAACTCAACATCCACCGTACACCCTATTTCGGCTTAATATCTTTATACGTAAGCACTCACGAGGGATTCATAAGCGTCACTCGAGTGTTTACTCAAGAGCCTTACACAAACGACTGTAACGATCTCCAACAAGCCAAACGGATGATCATAAAAATGGTATCCTACTTGTATTCGTCCGTACTATAGTCTGTATTTTATAACTATGTTCAATCTTCCCTGAGTCGCGGTGATTGACTGTCAAAAATATCACCTCATCCATCAAAGTCAAACGAATTAGTGAACTAAAATCATTAACGCTATGGCGGATTCTACTTAATTGTGTTATTATAGCAGATATCAGTCAGACAGTTACAGTAGATGAGCGGCTTTCAAATTATCTATGCCTTTCCTTACTCTACTGTAGACTGTTTATTTATATCAGTAGACACAAAATCTGTATTGATGATAATATTTGAGAATAATGGCATTAGTTCAAAAGAGTTGAGTATGTAATGTAATAATATTATTATTTTGTTTTATTCCAAGACAATACCGCCCATTTATTTTTTTCTCACGGTTTTTGTGCCACGGTCTTGTTTGTCTGGTTTGTGTCTTCGGTGTTCGGTCGTCTTGTTCTTAAAAAAAGATGTCAAAACCTTATTGAAGAATTATCTCGATGACGATGATGATGAAGATTTTTGTGTCTATTGTAGCGATGTCATTTAGGTAATTTTCAATTAAGTAATTCGACATGATGATTGTATGTCACTTGACCGGACATCGTGTACTGCTTGTATAATATACATACATATAACATAGTATAATAGAGTTCATAACATACTTGATATGTTATGAACATACACACAGCATACTTGCTGTGTTCTCAAAATAAATAAATTAAATCGAATTAACTTAAAACTTTACTGCTCATTCTAAAGATCTAAAAATTGGTTGCCTGTAAAGTCGGTATACGGGCGAAAGTTTTACGTGACAACGACTTTGAGTGGTAAAATGTTTTCGAGTGGAAGGGACGCATGCCTTTCACTTTTTATGTCTGTCTCTCTCGCTCTTAGGCGGGCTAACCATGCCCGAGTGAAAGGGACGCGTGCCTCTCACTCGCTCTCATTGTAAGCGCATAACGTGAGCGCGTTTCTTGAAGTGTCACCCGGCTAACCAATTTATAAGACGTTGTCACGTCAAAAAGCCAGTTTTAACCAACTTAAAACTTTCCTGATGTTGAAGCAATTTAAGTAGATAATTTTAAACGCTTATGATAAGCGTTTTTAACATTACCTACTTAAATTGCCCTTGACAAATTGAAATTTATAAAATCTTTTATTAATAAATTAATAAAATTTTAATAATATTTTACCTATTCGTGAATAAGCTAAGAATATTTTTTCTTTCCGAAATACGAAATCTGGAAAGGCCGTACTAAGTAATCATTATTTTTATATAGTTATCTTGATAAATTGGTAAGTATATTTTATTAAATTTACTTATTAAACTATTTTTATAGTCATTAAATGTTACAAATACTTTAATTATAAATTATAATGCCAATGGAATCAAAAAATGTTAAATCGTCAAATTTGTGGGCTCAAATGGACCTCTATGCGATGGGTCTATAGCCCCGAATATACATTCCAAATGAGCGGCGACGTGTACGTTGATTAAAACATTATTATTATATTATTATTTTTCTTTTTTCATTCTAGTCTAGTATAAGGTAGAGTTGAGCACACACATTGCAGTACTGGCGTGCTGATTACAGAGTTGTCGGCTCTACTTCTCCAAATACATACTCGTAATTATTTTGTAGTATAATGTGTGCTTTATTCTCTTTGGAGAATTATTATCGTTACCTTATCCATCACCTAAAAGAGATCTAATAACTGCATTCGCAATATTCATCATAATTTCCAGCGGGTTTCTATGACTATGTTTTTTATTTGCGGTATTTCCGTTGTAACTCAATAGAGCATGGCAAGGCGCCAAGCCTTAATTATTTACATTCCTATTATTAGAATGAAAATAAAAATGTTCATTTGAACTTATTCTATTTACATCTATGAAAAAATGGGGTGTAGCTGTTCATGGACACGGCCGTGTTCTACGTGAATACGTCATATGCACTAAAATTATCTCAAAATGGCACCGCTTCCCCCTCCCCCTAAGCGATGTTTCGTAGTCCTTACTTAGCATAATAAATACTTTGATCTTTCATCTATCCAGTCAGTGGTGGGATTGAATTTTGGATGTAAATGTTAGATATGTAGCTGCAACACCAAACTGTATCCCCCGATTTTGTTATCATTCGTTTTTTTAATTGCCTCCCTGTGGAAGCATATTTAAATACATATTCACGTCAAAAAAGTATTGTCACTTAAACAAATTTCTTGATTTGTAAACAGTAAAACAAATAATGCCTACGCAAAAGGACTGACATAATAGGCAGTAATATCGAGGAAAGTTTCTGACCCGTATTAAGTTGATTAGGAAATTGTGAGCAACCAATTTTCAAACAATATAAAGGTCTCAAAACAATGTTCAACTTGGTTGGATAATAAACTAATCCCGAAATTAAGTTTAATAGTCTATTTGTTTAAGGATTTATAAAGTAACTAGCTGGCCCCGGCTAACTTCGTATCGCCTTAAAATATCTTTACTACTTTAGTTATAAACTATCCTATCTCTCGAGTTGGATCGAACTGCACAAACTGTGAAAAATTTTATTAAAATCGGTTCAGTAGTTTAGGATTCCATCGCGGACAAACAACGTGACACGAAATTTTTATATAGGTATTAAGATTAAGATTAGTTCCATTTCGATAATAAATATTAACACACAAATTGCTTATCATTATACAACAGGGGGAAACCCTGTTCCCAATTTAAACTAAATAATGATGATATTTTTTGTAAGGTATTGGTGAGGTGTAAGTGGATCAACTTTAGAGCCTAAGCCAATCTTACCTGCAGACCAGTTAGCTCTGGCGAAGAAGAGTAGGACTTGTTCCAACAGAGACATATCAAGTAAAAAGAAGGGGTACCAGCAAACGAATGATACCAATAACACACTATGCAGCTATATATTTTTTACATTACATCGTGTGGGAAAATAAGCGGCCCGCTGATTTATATCGGCTGCCATAATCATATCAATGTTCCATTTAAGAAATATCGCTTGCGCGACGCCGTTCCAGCTGCCAACGCATGTTGCGTTGGCAGCTGGAACAACGCTTTCCTTACATATTTTGAATCAATACTTGCAAATTTAAACTGTTTCCATAAGCAATTTTATCGGTCTACCTTTCAAGCGATATGAAACAACTTTAGATAATTAAATATAGATGTTCCATTTTTAATCGAGAACCTGTGTCAAGATGTGTTTCCAGCCCTACCGCCGAAGCTGAAGCCGATTACCATCGGATTTTTGGATTGCGATAATAAAAGTTTAGCTTAGTTTGGCGGTAGCTGGTAGAAACCATAGAGCCCTACCGAGTAAGCTGAAGATGTTTATCAATAACTTAAACCTAAGATCTATTTTAGCGATCAAAAACACCGATGGTAATCGGCTTCAGCTTCAGGGCCCCAGTTATCTACCAAACAAAACAAGTTTAATGTCTATATATATAATTTAACTTCATCATCATCATCATCAGGTCCATTTTAGTCTCCACTACAGGAGCATGACCCTCTCTCGTCGGTCCTAGACGGAAGAAGGATTTGGCCTACACTCCCCACGCTGGCCAAACGGGTTGGGGAGGCCTGATCGATATTTGATAATGTATTTCCCTTACTCGCCTTGTACGACATCCACGGGAAGAAACCGAGTGATTCTATTCTAGTCTGCCTGAAACCACATGGCAAATGACTTGCTTATGGTATGTTTATGATTAGCATCATCAATTATTTCGCCAAACGGAAAATAACCACACCCCGCCCACTCTATACAAATGTCGCGTCGTTTACTACTACGTAAACAATGATGTCTGTGCAGAGCGCGAATGAGCACACACGCTCATTCGCGCTCCATACAAACTGTTCCTGATTTGTCTCAGAGGGGAGGTGTAGTCGACACGAGAGACAGGGAGCGGCCATACTGTACGTACTATTACTTATACTGTCACATATACAAAGATTTTTAAATAAATATAGGATTGGTAGTATCTGTAGGTACTCATGACAGCTCGTAAACAATGGCGCCTCATTGCGTGTGTAGCGTGCGTGTTGTTACGCTCGGGCGTCCGACGTTTCCCTTCCTAGGGGATGAAAGGATAATCAGGTTGATCTATATTATGTATATCCATCTAATTATCTGGCTATTTGTCTACAATTTGTTGCCATATTGACCCGCTCCCTTTTTACAACGATGCAGAATTCTAAATATGTAGCAAAATTCTTTGCGTCAAACTACTAATTGCGAACAAATAAATCAAATCCCTTTCATAGACCAAGTAGCGTATCGTTGTCGTCAACCATTATTAATCTCACTACTGGAATTCGGGTCTCCCCTCAATAGAAGGGGTTTAGAGCATATACCACCACGCTGCTCAACTACTAGCTGCACTAGACAAATATTTTTGTGAATGAACATGTTCAATTAAAAAAAATGTATTTAAGTAGGTAGTATTATCAGTTAACTAGTACCCATAGTACAAGCTTTGCTTAGTATGTGACTATGATCGTGTGTCCAGGAGAATATTTATTTATTATATTTGTAAATGTTTTCAAAAAACACGAACAACAGCATTAAATATTGCTATACCCGCGTAGTTCAGACACATACGTCAGTCTGGCTGACATCCATCCTTCTGGACGGTACATAAACGAAATCTGTTAGTGCTAACATGTCATGTGCGCTTTTATAGAAATGCAAATAGAAAATTGATTATATCATTGCGCTAAATTTAACCGAATACGTTAAATTTTTATGAGTTTCGTCGGGATAAAGTGTAATTTATTAACTACCTCAATAATTCACTGTGCTCACTTTATTTTTAACTTTTGTTTTTACTCATAGTTGTTGTAATTTCAAATAACAATCCCTTGAGGGTTGCGAGTGAGTGAGGTCACCAGAAAGAAAGAATGGAAGGAGTATAGCCTGCCAACGGATCGACGACCCCTTGGTGTCGCTGATCTCCATGGGCGGTGGTGATCGCTTTCCAATACGTGACCCACATGCCTTTTTGCCCCCTCCTAATATAAAAAAAAACTATTTGAAATACAATTTAATATAACTGTAGAAAGTTAACAATGTTTTTAATAAAAACTAAATTCTTCATCAGGTCATCAAATAAACTTTAATAAAATGCTCCAATATAAATTTATTCATTAATTAAAAATAAATTGTGACGAGCTCGGTGGTCGAATGGTTAGCAATGGCGATTTTGACTCCGAGGTCGCGGGTTCGATTCCCGCACAAGACAAACATTTATATGCATGAACATGTCTGTTTGTCTTGGTCTGGGTGTTTTCTATGTATTATAAGTATGTATTTACAAAAAAAAAGTATTTACGTACATTTATCAGTTTGTCTAGTACCCATAACACAAGCTTTACGCTTAATTTGGGGCTGGGTGGCGCTGTGTAAATTGTCCAGAAATATTTATTTATTTATTTATAATATATTTCAATAAAGTACCGCAAAAGTGAGTAAATAACAAATTCTGAAAATTCAAAGTGTGTATTATACTATAAAACAATATTGAATCCTCTATAGACTCGTTATGTCAATGTAATTTTATGTAGGTTTAAAGTTATTGTCTAGACAATAAGGTCAGCCTTAATTAATTAAACAGGCACATTTTTAATTAGTTAGAGATAACAGCCAATTGGGGGTGCTATTATAAACGAATTCTTACGCAAACATTGAACGGTATTTGTATCCTTATAAGTTCCATCCGTTAAATCCATGTAATATAATATGGACATTTGAGCATTTATCTAAAATAGTTTTATTTGCATATTTGTGCTCAAAGAAAATATTTATGTTAATAAAGAAAAGATTACATATATGAGATAGAATGTAGATATATTTATTTATGTTCTTAAAACTACTGTAATATAGGCATGATTGATTCATTTATGCAGTAGAACTAACTTCTGGCCGAGACTTCGAACCACGAGAATCATTGTATCCTATAAGTCAATCCAAATCAAATTCTTTATATATGCCAAAGTTCATTTAAATCCGTTCAGTTATATTCCAGTAATAAAATAACAAACACCCATACATCATCACAATAGATCCATGCATTCTATCCCACATATTCTTTCACTTCATCACACTTTGTTGAATTGTTGAATAATTTACTGTTTGAAATTGTAATAAGCATTCACAAATTGCATTTAGTATTCATGAGTGCATAATTAATTCTATTAATCAAATTTCACAGTGTAACGGAAGTTGCGCTTTTTTTCTAAAGTTGAACCACCTACCAATCAACTTTTGAAAACAAAAACAGACATTTGCATGAGTTGAGCGCTTAATTTATTATACGTATCAATGTGTCGAAGCGATTTCATTTATGAGTTTTTAGGGTTCCGTACCTAAAGGGTAAAACGGACCCTATTACTGAGACTCCGCTGTCCGTCCGTCCGTCCGTCTGTCACCAGGCTGTTAATGAACCGTGATTATTAGACAGTTGAAATTTTCACAGATGATGTATCTCTGGTGCCGCTATAACAACAAATACTAAAAAATAAAATAAAATAAGTATTTAAGGGGGCTCCCATACAATAAACATGATGTTTTTTTTGTTCGTTTTGCTCGATATTGATAACGACAACAGATAGACGCTTTAAATATTCACAGAATATTTAGTTATATATTCACTTTAAATAAATAATTAAATTAAAATAAAACGAATATTTAAGGGGGGGTCCCAACCAATTTTTTATTTTTTTGCCGTTTTTATAGATAATGGTACGGAACCCTTCATGAGCGAATCCGACTCGCACTTGGCCGGTTTTTTTATTTTATGAAAACTGAGGGGCAATTCTCGTAATTAAAATGTAGTCAAAATTCAGTTCCGATCCAGTCTCGTTCCCACAAATGTCAAATATGGTATTCTCGTATCACAATATGAAATTTCAAAGTTTGTTTAAAGTGGGATTATACTATTTATACCGAAATATGACTGAAAATTAAACAAATTAAGAATGATATTTTGTTAGCAATGACTTGATAATAATGAATGAATGAAATCCAGTAAGTATATAATTTTCATTCAATTTATAATTCAATTTCGATTCGTTCAACTTTCTTTTTGCGATCGTAAAGCAATTAACTACGAGACTTGGCCTTCTGAAATAAAATTTTAAAGCTACTTGGTGACGTAACAATTGTTCATTCTTGTACAATATATATATACGAGTATACTTGTAACATAATACAATTAATTTCAATGTATACAAATTGCTAATTAAAAATCATAAATTAAGACCAGTAATTAATCAGCTTATTTACACAGCCATCGGTGTTATTTTGGTGGCGACGTGCCCTATTAAGCAATATAAGCTCAAGCTCAAAACAGGCGGAATGCTCATTAATCATCGCTTTAGTATTCTGACCAATTATTACTAAGCAGAGTAAATTTCGTCCTCATTTAATTATTCGTAAATGTTAGAAGCCTAGATGATTATGCAAAAATCTTTTCGACTCTCTTTCTCCTTACTGTTAATAAATTACAAGAGAAAATATCCCGGATTATGTATAATACTCCTAAATGCCCGGATCACTGCTTATTATTAGTGTCAGGCTGAAAAGTAGCTACATAAGAAAAATCTTAAAATTCTGTCCAAATTCATAATTATGTTTTTATATAGAGGTTCTAGTTATGAGTTATATACTCTTTGGGGTGTAAGTGATTCATCAACATCTTTGAACCATAGCCAACCTCACTTGCATGTGGTGCACCCTGCTGACTGACAAACGAGGCTCTGGCGAATAGGTAAAGCATAGCGTATTTTTTAAGCTGCCCGACTGGGAAAGTGCTTTCACCTCACAGAATACCGCAGACAAATAATAATTCCTTTGAGGGTTGTTGTGTTCCTGCGAGTGAGCGAGGTCACCAGAAAGAAAGAAAGGAAGGAGTATAGGCTGGCAACTGGCTCCATTAGCGGGGGTGATTCCATTCCATCAGGTAACCAACATGCTCGTTTGCCCCCCTCTCATATAAAAAAAACATCGTAGACCAGGGACCCTACCGCCGAAGCTCACACCGATTATTACCATCGGTTTTAGATTCCCAAAATTGGTGTTAGGTTAAAGTTATTGACTTCTTCAGCTTAGTCGGTAGAGCTCTAGAGTTTCTACCAGCTGAACTAAACATAATTAGCAAAAATCTAAGCAGTAGTTTCATTTTCTCATTCAAAAATTCCGATGGCAATCGGCTTCAGCTTCGGCGGTAGGGCTCCAGGCCTACTCTCGTAAGTTGAACATGATTAGGTCGTAGAATTTGCAAAATTGTTCTTACAGCTTTCGGTTTTCTTTTACGTTAAAAATCTGAAACATACATGTGGAGTGTAAGTGTTTTATCAACATCTTTGAACCAAAGCCAACTTCACCTGCACGTTGTGCACCCTGCTGACTGACAAACGAAGCTCTGGCGAAAAGAGAGGTAGGGAGCGTAATTGTAAGCTACCCGACTGGGGAATGTACCTCCACCTTACAGAATACCTCAGCCAAATAACAATCCCTTGAGGGTTGTTGTGTTCCTGCGAGTGAGTGAGGTCACCAGAAAAGAAGAAGATGCTGCGTTGGCAGCGGGGGTGGCGGCGCGCAAGTGATATATTATGAGCGTTAATACGGTTACGGTAACCACTTTACATCAGGCGGGCCGTATGCTTGTCTGCCACCCGACGTAGTATAAAAAAAATATATGTATATATTCTGTGCGTCAGTTTTCTAATTACATTATAACGGTTTTGGGACAATATAGACGGGCATTTATATAGCGAGGAGGCGGCTAATGGTTAGTATTTAAACCCAAGCCCCTCTAGATGGACCGACGACCTCGAAAAAACGGGTGGATGCGAAAAGCGGAGGATCGCATTAGGTAAGGCCAAATACATATTGGATAGATACAGGCTAATAATGGTGACGACGATGCATTCATCGTTAAGTAAGTAATTAACCTTCCAGGATCTCTAAAGATCATTATCTTTATAGATCCTGGAAGGTTGATTACTTACTTAACTGATTGTCTCTAAACTAAACTGAAGTCAGATATTCGCAATCAAAATCTCCAATTTGACACGTGCTGAGCTTAACAGATGCCCCGAGGGTATGACACGATCCAAGAATTCCAAGTAAATATTAAAATTCAAAAGCCAAATCTGTATTGAACAATAGGCAATCCTTTTCAAACAACGCGTGGTCTGGGGACGGAAAATAAATAAGAGTTAAATGGTTTAAGCTGCATGTTTAAGCAGTATTTGAGGTGAAATATTTTGGAAAGTTTTGAAAATAAAACAAATACTAATTATATGTTTATTACAGTTAAAAAAGAAGGAAGATTCGTAGGTAAAAAAAATTGTTGATTTGAAAATAAACTACTTAAGTATGTATGTTTTTTTTTGTGTTACGCGATAGCGCCGGTGTTTATAAGCTTTTTTTGGTTTTGGTAATTCTTTCTGTGTTCAAAAGAGAATGCTCCCGTGAGAGAGTGATAGTGCGGTGAAGAGTGAGAGTGCGGTGGTTGCATATAAAATTCATATTTTAAAAAACCCAGCGTCCGCGACCGCGACCATAACCGCAACCATGGTTGCAACCACCAACAATTTAATATTTTTAAAATTTCATTTTACCGACTCATTTTTTAATCACTACATCCCTAAATTGCCTCCTAGGCCTACAAAAACAATAGTTTTGTAGGCCCAGTAATAATGAAATATCATTAGCTACTAAGGTAGTTCTTCAGGTAATCCCGCAGTAGATACATCAATCACAAGGCACCGGCGTACAATATAGATCATGCCTCATCAAGTACAGGTACAATAGTAATTTCACTATACAATTTCCATCTCTCTACATTTGTTTACATCTTTATTATAGGTATAAGTAATGCTAGTTTCACCACATATATACAGCTACTGTAGTTCTGTTACTTTATTTTCCGTATACCGACTAAATTCTCTCTGTAATTTATATAATGCAAATAAAGAATATTATCAATCTTTTTCAAAGCGTGCCTTATCATTCCAGCCCCCATTGTGAGTATTGTGATTGTTTGATTGTGATCATTTGTTCATTCCTTAACTACATCTTATCGCTTAACTACATTTGAAATATAAAATTTTTGAATTATGCATAGACATTATGCACAACAATAGATATTAAGAACGTATTTGTATTTTCAACTTTCACTTTTCATAAAATTATCAGATTACAATTTATTATTAACAAGCGATAATAAATGTATTATACATACCTATCACTAGAAGTTCTCTAGATGGAATCGGAAAGTGCGTCAAAAACTGTTGTATTGCGTCGAAAAAAGTAAACGCAGAAACTAATTAACGCGGACAACAACTTTTGCTAACGACCTGAAGAAAGCAAGTAAGAACGGTAATCTTGCATATCTTACACAGTATTTACGCGATTTACAAAAAATTGAAAGTAGGAGTCGTGACGAGCTCGGTGGTCGAATGATTAGCAATGGCCACTTTGACTCTGAGTTCGCGGGTTCGATCCCCGCACAAGGCAAATATTTGTGTGCATGAACATATCTGTTTGTCTTGGTCTGGGTGTTTTCTATGTATTATAAGTATGTATTTACAAAAAAAAATGTATTTAAGTACATTTATCAGTTGTCTAGTACCCATAACACAAGCTTTGCGCTTAATTTGGGACTAGATGGCGCTGTGTAAATTGTCTAGAACTATTTATTTATTATAATCGATACCATCGGATGATCGTAGATCGATATAACCTGACGATCGGATTTTTTGATTGCGAAATTTTAACTTCACCTTAAATTTGTGCATATAATAATAAGCTCAACCGGTAGGCACGGAAACGCTCTACCAATTGCACTGAAGATGTTTATCACAAATTTAAACAGTAGTCCAATTTTCGCAATCAAAAAACTCAATGGGAATCGGCATCAGCTTACCTTAGCACGGTAGGCAGGGGGCCTACCGCCTAAGCTGATCCCGCTTCGCCTTCGATTGTAATGGTCAATGTATCATCAATTGAGGTTTTATGAACAGGTATCCTCCTTCTGTCTGGGACCGACGAGAGAGGGTCGTGCTCCTGTAGTGGAGACTAAAATGATGACTGATGATGATGATGAATAGGTATCGACCAAAGCTAATACACCAATCCATAGATCCACGATAGATCGATGGTGTGGTTTGATTGTGGTGATTGTCATGATTTTATATCATCAACAGGTCATTTTTGTCTCCAGCCGCACGACATTCCAGAGCACGACCGTCTCTCATCCGTCCCGGACAGAAGGAGGATTTACTGGCCTACACTCTCCACGCTGGCCAGACGGGTTGGGGAGGCCTGATCGATGTTTTATAATGTATTTCCCTTAATCGTCTTGGACGACGGGTAGAGACGGAATGATTCTATTCTAGTCTGCCGGAAACCACACGGCCAAGTATTTAGTATATTTTCTTTTAAAATAAAATATGATTACTTCCTGCTTGAATAGCGATAAAAGTGGGCTTGAGGTGAGTTGTGCTGACTGTAGAGCCGGAGAATCAGTCTGTCGTTCTTCCGACATATTTACCGAGCGTAAGAGCGAAGCAGGTAAAGGTCCTCTCGTCTGGTTGGTTTACTGGACGGGAGACTCGCAATCCTGTGATATAACCGGAAGGTTGGCACACAGGGGCGCATCAGCTGTTAGGTATATGGTGCCTGCCCTTGTCTTCCGTGATGCACAGACGCGTTAATTCAGTTGCTCTTGGTTATAAATTTAATTGAGTTACCGTTGTTAATTATAGTTTCCTATTATAAAATTAAAGTGAGAATTATACGCTGCTTGAAGAAAAGGTGGTTTATATGATAGATGACAAACAAACGTAAGGAATGTTTGTCATATCATACGACGCGGTTAAAAATATTTATAGAAGTTGGACGTCAATAAGGTATTCCAATTAAAACAAGAGGTTTACTAATTGAGTTGTTCGGGCATTTTAACATTCCCGTCGAGTAAAGCCAACAGAGACCCCTGATTTACATTTTCATTACTTAGGATAAAGAATAAAACAAAACAACAATTGAAACTTTACGAAGCTTTTTGAATTTTCTTTGCAATAATACACAAAAGGGATAAAAAAGCTCTAGATTTGAAATTACACCCGGTCAACCAGCAAACAAGGCTCCGGTGAAACCTGGAAAGTGCCTTCCACCTTATAGAAGACCGCAATACCGCAAAAGTACAATACCCTTAGGGATCTTGTATTTCTACTAGTGAGTGTGATTACTGGATGGGAGGAGATGCTACGGTAGCAGCGGGTGTGCTACCACGTGAACAATACTCTATATTAATATACAGACCACTTGGTCGTTGGTCGAAATAGTTGCCGAAATTTATAGACGGAGTATTATAATATTATTAAAACTCACGTGAGACATTATACTAAATTAATCGTATATCGAGTATTGTATAATTACAATATTGCGTCTATAAATTTCGGCAACTATTTTGCATCAAACGGGCCTGAAGCTTGTTGGGAATATGGCGTGGTCTATAAGAAAAAAGAAGTGTATGTCCATCAAATTGCTTGACGAGCAGTGACTGCAGATATGACAATTTCAAATGAACCCTGGTGAACTAATTATATTACAACGACGATATTGAATTAGTAGTAGCCCAACAGGGGAACTATACCCATATTAATGTAAACCATAGACCTAACCCAAGATGGGTGTTCCGGAAATTATCTTCTCGTCCAAAATATGTCCCGAGAGTTAAGACGAAAGTCTATGACCTGGGCCCCTATCGCCGAAGCTGAAGCCGATTACCATCGGATTTTTCGATTAATAAAAGCTATTTTTTGCTTAGATTGTCTGTAATTGTGTTTAGCTTGGTTGGTAGAAACCTTAGAGCTCTACCGACTAAGCTGAAGATGTTAGTCTTTAACTTATACCTAAGATTTATTTTCGCGATCAAAAAATCTCATGGTAATCGTTTTCGGCTAGATGGTGCTGTGTAATTAGTCTGACAATATTTATTTATTTATTATTATTTATTTATTCGATCGGAATCGGCTTCAGCTTCGGCGGTAGAGCCCCAGAGTGTGATGCCAGTAATTACATACGGCAAACATATGGGGACATACTTCCTTACATATGGACCTTTTTCGAGAGCTCAAGTTTACGCAACGTGCTATAAAAATGTGTGTTAGAAGCACCTCTATGTGATAAACTCTCGAAATTAAAATAGTATATGGCCTTACCAACATAGCTCTAAGAATCAACAGGCCGAAACTGCTAGCGTAGCAGTAAGCAGACCACATAGAATGTAGAACTTGCCCGTGAGCCGGAAACGCAGCGTAAACGTTCAAACGGAATACGGTTTTATCTCATTTGTATCATTGTTGAAGCCTAAGGGGAGGCCTATGTTTATTTTTTATAATGCATTATTTTATAATATATAAATTTTATAGAAAAGTGGGGACAAACGAGGTATTGATGCTATCGATACTGATGCTAAGCAATCGACATAGCCCGTCGACATCTGCAACACCAAAAGGGCACTGATCCTTTGATTTTAGCTCAAGATGAGAAGGATGATATGTTGTGTTCCTGCCTGCGAGTGAGTAATATTACCAGGCAACTCGAGAGTTATTACAAATATTCGCAGGCTAAACGGAGGTGACACTTCTACTTCATATATGTTGCAGCATTAAATAGGCTACTGTCAAATAATATATACACTCTACGGTAACCACTTCACATCAGGCGGAAAGCTTTATTGCCACTCGAGATAGTTATCATATCCCCTGAGTGTAACAAGGTTATAGATTATTTTAGAAATATTCAGCAATGAAACAAAACACAAGTCCCCATGCAAACTTTTTTCGCTGTTGTTAAATTGGCTCATCAATCTTCTGCTAAGAAAAGTGGCCTCTAAATATAGCTGGCCCACAAAACGAGCACGTCAGTAGTGGAGTACCTACATATATTCACGCCTTTCTCCTCTTCAAGTAGCTATACACACACGTAAAAATGTGTAACCTTTCTCCTTAAACAGATACATTTTTTCAGATTTTTTTAAGAATTTACTGATCCCACTTGTATTATATATATGTTTATACCTTAATTTAGAGGCTTGTTATAATACGGAAACAGCTGAACAGATTTGGAAAACATTTTACTCTTTTACTAAAATTTCACAGGCTTGACGAATAATCAGTTTTGAACTGTTTGATTTGTTGATGGTGGTCTAAAAAGAAGTAAGGAAACGTCAGGCAATAATAAAGGTATGTAAATACCCTTATGCATGATCGCGTTAATTCCCGTTCTTCATAAATCATGCAATGCGAAAGTTTAAAAGTTATTATAAAAAGAAGTAAGTTCACAAATTATAAAGTTTAAATTATCGTATACAATCACTTTGATATTATCACTGATATTTCACACACATAACGAGAAAAACGTTGAAATGTAGTTAAAAGTATGTATTCGTCTTATTACAAACATCGCCATCTCTTAAGGTTCGCTAATGCACTATAATACTGAGTAAATTATATTATTCACTGTAACACAGGAGTGTGATCACATAGGTATGTACTTCAGATAAAATAAAACAAGATGGCAGCTGGAGGATCCGCAAAAACCTCGAAATCGAAGACCTAGTGTCCAAACTCAAAGCGGCTAGACTCCGCGGGCTCCGGCACGCAGAAAGAATGGGGGAGGATCTTGCCGTAAAAAGAGCCTTCACGGGACGACCAAGTGGTAACCGACCGATTGGGCGCCCGAGGTACCGCTAGAGTGCCGAGGTGCTGAAGGACTTGCCGAACCTCAGAGTTAGCAATTGGCGAGAGTTGACCCAGGATCGAAAGGCGAGGCGTCGTCTGGTGTCAGAGGCTAAGATCCACTTTGGGTCGTTGTGCCGCAGCAGTAAGTATTTGCAATCTGACTATTCTATATGATTACATAGGCAAAAAGAAACTTCCAGAGAACTGATGCAATAATTATGAGCATTTGCAAAAGCGTTAGAGTTCCTCAGGCCATTATGCACCATCCGCTCTCCCTGAGATGACAACTGAATTGTGGCTAAACATATTCCACTTCACTCGTTTACACTGACCTAAATAATTTTCGCCATTCGAAACTCAGTGATTCGCACTAAACCTGGTTATTAATGCTGTGATGAACACAGTAAAATTTAAAGAGCGTAGTAATTTCTAAAAGTATCACGGGTCCTTTAAATTAATTACCTAAAAGCTAAAAGCTACTTTAAAAATTTCAATCGATATCCACTTGATTTGTGAACCAGTTGATATTTGTCATTTCCAACTTTTACGAGCACAAGAAGATTATTTGGAAACATCTTACAAAACTCATGACACGTGAAAAGGCTTTGTGCTTCATTGTGAGTAACTCGATTGTCCTCGTTTTATAATGCTCGTAAATACGAACACGAGCGTAAATCTACACGAAAGTACTCAAATAAGAATACTGCCACCGCCGCGACTTAAAAGAAACATATTTAATTTTTGCAACTCTAGTCAATTTAAGTTCGATAATAGGCAGACATCGATGAGGGAATTTATGAACACGTACCCTATACCTAACAGCTAGTGCGCCCCGTGTACCAACCTTCCGGTTATATCACGGTATTGCGAGTCAACCGTCCAGTAAACCAACCAGACGAAAGGACCTTTACTTGCTCCGCTCTTGCGCTCGGTAAACCAACCGAGCACGCAAGCGGAACATTAGCAGGTCTTACTCCGCTTTCACCTACATGCAGGCTACTTGCGAACCGACGCTCGACGAATCAAGCATCGGGGCTCTTCCACCACTCCCCAATCTCCATGATAGGTACCGGAGCTGTATGCCTCGCTCACTTCCCGGCGCGCAAGTACAAGAACAAGCGCGCCTAGTGTTTCTGCGCCTACACTGGGGCGCCAGTTAGCTGGCTCCCTGATTTCCTTGACAGGTACCGGAGCTGTATAAGGCACGCTCACTTCCCGACATCCTTCAAAGAAGTACGCCTACCCCAGGCTTACGATAGGGTGACCGGGGTGACGGAAGCGGTCGCCCGCCATCCTACTTGCTCATCAGGCAAGTACCCGAGCTGCGATGCCAGCTTGAGAAGCCGACACCGCTGTAAGGGCCGCTCCAAGCCCCGTTGAGTACCACTGTGGCGGCCCTTCGCCCAAGGCCAGTGGTAACCAACTCGCTACGCGCGAGGTTGAACGCCCCGCCGATAAATATGGCAAGGCAGACGAACATGCCCAACCTCTGTAGCTACACCACATGCACGTGAGTGATTACACGCACATATAGCCACCTCGAATCCGGACCCATGACTGGCAAATTATGGGCTTGCCGGCAGTCCCCGAGGTACCCTGATCCAAACATGCGGACCCGTAGTTCCACCTACGAAACTCCCCACAGTCGGGTACTCTGTGGGGAATTTATGAACGGACAGATTTGTGTAAATCTGCTCTTCCCAATGATTGTCTGGTAGAATAAATAAATAAATATTCCTAGACAAATTACACTCGGCCATCTAGTCCCAAACTAAGCAAAGCTTGTACTATGGGCACTGATGACTAATATTATACTTAAATACATACATGTAATACATAGAATAAACCCAGACCAGAACAAACACACATGTTCGTGCACACAAATATTTGTCCCTGGAAACAAAGTGGAAATGGTTAGCCATTCAACCACCGGAGTCGTCAAAAATACCCGCACCCTCGGAGTCAAAGTGGCCGTTGCTAACCATTCAACCACCGAGCTCTCTAGTAGAGAATGCAATTAGCATTAAGACCGCATATGAACGAGTATACTTAAATTGTGGTAAATGAAGTTTAAATAAATAAATAAATTACATAACAAAGTAACTGCATATTATACTTATACCTATTATCTAGAATAGGCATACTACAAGGCGTACTACAAGTGAAAAGCTTCATGAGCTCTCGACTTTACGTACAATTCATACTTTTCCATATCATAATAAAGCGAGCGTTAATATAGCTACGGTAACCGCTTCACATAAGGCGGGCCGTATGCTTGTCTGCCACCCGACATAGTATAAAAAAACTACGTAACTGAAAATATTATATACCTATGTACGTAAAAATATATCAAGTTTCCTTAAATTTGACGAGCTCGGTGGTCGAATGGTTAGCAATGGCCACTTTGACTCCGAGGTCGCGGGTTCGATTTCCGCACAAGACAAACATTTGTGTGCAAGAACATATCTGTTTGTCTTGGTGTGGGTGTTTTCTATGTATTATAAGTATGTATTTACAAAAAAAATGTATTTAAGTACATTTATCAGTTGTCTAGTACCCATAACACAAGCTTTGCGCTTAATTTGGGCCTAGATGGCGCTGTGTAAATTGTCCAGAAATATTTATTTATTTATTTAAGTGACTTAAAAGTAAGAATTAAGAGTAAATTAAGTGTATTCGTACAAATTGATAATACCAAAAAATAAACTTGGTAAGGTCAACAATTCTTTCGTAAGAAACTGTATATGCTTTTATAGGGACAAGAATTTCATTTCGTTGCGTTTCATTTCATTGTTCCTCTGAACCCAATATGACGTGAGTGAACTACACCAGACCACATAAGAGTTCCAAAGATGTTCGCGATCGCGGTCGCTAAATCGATACCTCGATGTCGAGATTTTTACATGGATAGCAGTGCGTACTCGTACATGTCGGTTCAGTTGTACTTAACAGCTCAAATCTGTCATTGTGTGCTTGTGCTGTACCTACTCTACGTATTCCTGAAGAACGTTCGTGCTTGTCTACATACATTTGTTTTCAATCGCGGCGACATCATGATAGCGATCTAAAAGACGACTGCGAGGTATCGCAGTGAGGCATCATCGGCATGTACTTAGTCTAAGTGTGTTCACCTGAGATGAGATGAGAAATACTTAATGGATCAGACCACACTCACACATGGCCACTTTATGTGAAATTATATACGTATTGCTCGCTTAATATTTGTGCAATTTCTATATAAAAAAGTATATCAAAGAGCAAAATACAACAACAGTAAAAAGTTATTGCGCTTGAAAATACCACAAATGGGGTATCGGGTGCCAATAGCATACGTGATACCTCATTTGTCTCGTCGTTCTTTGGCTTCTTCACTCTCTTATTATAAACACCTGTCTTATAACAAAAGTTTATTAATTTATGTTTCCATCCGCGTCCCATCGGAACCAACAGCCCTAAACTTTTCCAATTTCTTCTCAATATCTCCTTTTAATATGAAGATAACAAAAACACTACCGGTATTTTGGAACATTTTATTACAATATATGGGGAAAAAGGTTCCAATGCGAAAACGAAACGAAAGGACAGCGACTTAAAACACAACTTATAACCAATTCATCTTTATTTTACGAGCAAATCGAAATATTGTCGTTGCGCTACCGATATATCGACAAAGTAAGCACGTAATGCGTCCGTAATTGCTTTGATATCGATGTACCAAACAATATTGTAGTGTATGATAAAATTTACAGGCAATTTGATCTACAATACTTTGCGTGCTTCCGCCACCAGTTAGTTCATGTAAATTACTGCTGGCCGGTGCACTCACCCTCTACGCCATGAATTTATCATTTTTCCTTTTTGGGGCGGGGGCCCACCACACATTCCCACCACTGTGTCTCCTGTGTAGCCAGGATTAACAGCGGCGATTATAACATCTGAAGTATTTATAACATCATTGCAGCTACTATAATAAATCAGTAAGAGCTGCTAAGTTTATACACATTGTTATTTTTATTGAACAAGTTGTTGAGGTCAGTACGTACGTGGCATCGAATAAAAGCTATTCTATCTCTATCATCTATCTAAACGCGTATCGCGGGAAATGGCTGGATTGTTTTTATCGGACTGCGACAGGAAGGTTATTTTTTTCGATAGTATGTATGTATGGGGACGCTCTGCAGCCCGAATGGCTGGATGGATTTTAGCTTGAGAGGTGTCGTTAAATTCATATTTGCTGTGAGACACTGGGTACGTCAAAATCAAAATAAAACCAAAATGGCGGATTTTTGGCGCCAAGTTCAAATGCAAATGCGCGCTTCAGTCTGGACGGCTTGATGGATTTTAGCTCGAGGGGTGTCATTAGTTATGTATTTACTGTGAGAGCGATATTGCATATATCAAAATAAATAAAACTTAAAAAAAAAACGCTAATTTAAAAAACTAAAAAACCCGAGCAGTCGGGACACTACATGTGCTCTAAATTCACTAAGCTTCCATTTCTAGAATGGGTCCCGACTAGTACATGTTTTCTTGTTTTAGGGGTTTTTCATTTCCAAATTACACAGATAAGCAGTCGAGTTTTTTAGTTTTTTAAATTACCATTTTTTTGTTTTATTTTTTTCATTGTGTAACTAGATAACAATATCACTCAGCACATTTTCATTTCGATATCTTTACTTTGTTGTTCCTTAGGATTGTTTATTATATGCTGGCCGACCTTACTAAACAGTTTGTTCAAATTATCTTTATTGTTTAAATTGCATAATGAATAAGTACATGAAAAACAAAGCAGTACAAAGGCGGATTTATCCTACATGGGGATCTCTTCCAGTCAACCTTAGAGAACTGCGTGGAGTAGACATTACAGTGATTGGCAAGTAAAACATCGAGTAATAAATGAAAGAAAGGAAATTACATACTTAAAAATAAATCAAATACTCAATTTAATTTTCAATTATTCCGTCCCTGTACACCTGCCGTGTCTTATCCCTGATATCCAATCATCCTTAGGTTGACTGAATGCTTGTATAGCATTAAGTCCGTCTGTGTACAATTTTGTGCATAGAGTTTAAATAAATAAATGAATAACTAAAAGTTATAAAACTATAGTACACAGACTATGAAAATATTAGGTAACTATGAGGAAAAGTTTTTACTCCAAATTTAAAGAAAAATAACGTAGCGTGTGAAGAACACTATGTATGACAGCCACTTATTTTTTGTTTGTTTGTTTATAAAACTTTATTGCAATATTAACAATGGAAGCAATACATAAAATAATATTCACAAGGGCGAACTTATACCGTGATCTCTTCCGTTGCTTTTGAGTAACCGGTTTTTTTTTTGTAATTTTATGATTCCACACACCAATTAGTAACAATAGGTATTATAGTAATAGCTATTAGTTTCCGTCGCTAACTTTTGTATGGAGCAATTTGTTGATTGTGACGCAAGTGCTCGTAACTTTGAGACTAAACGTACATTTAAGATAGCCAATGGGCGTGGGCTTCAACGAGGAAACGATCGAAGATATCGGGACTATAAATCTTAAGGAATACCTGATTTAGCTTACACCCTAAACCGCGTGGAATCAACGCTTCGAAATGTCACACTGCGTCCTACAATGGCTTACCTTTTTCTTTAAATTCGTAGATCTGAAAGCGCGAATGTAACGAGAACTCTCTGCGCTATGGCAATCTAAAGAACTGCTTTTGGCAAAAAGTCTGGTAGCGCAGAGAAACTTCACTTTTGTGATACGTTTTAATCTAAAAACGTTTTTATTCAAAAATTCTTTTCATTCCCTGTCCTGCAGAACTATCACTATCATACACTAGCCCAGCACCTAACAAAAAACATAGCTCGTAATGGAAACGGCATTAAGAATGGAACAATAAGGGTGTAAATTAACAACAAGGTTACAGATATCGAAAACTAATCATCTATGCTATTGTCTAAATGTACAACCTAGTCATTAGTTAGTAAATAATAACCTTCACAACGTCCACTTTATAAGTGCTCCACTTCCTAATTGGCTCACTCCAAAATTGCCTACTTCCTAAAAAGCCCACTTCCTAAAAAGTCTACTTCCTAGAAGTTCATCATCAGCAGCAGGAAATTAATTAGCAAATTATATTTAGTAATTACAAATGTATATAATTTTGACCGCACTCGCCGTAGTCGTCAGCGCTTACTTAATCCACTGTTGGGATATGGGTCTCCCCTCATTTGAAGGGGTTTAGAGCGTACCACGCTGCTCAGCTGCAGGTTGGCGGAGGTTAGTGTTTTCAAACCTCCTTAAGGCCACTGACTTAGTTTAACGACTGTTATCTAATGTAATAGCCGGGACTGACGGCTTAACATGCCCTCCGAAGCACGAAGGAGCTCGAGTAAATAAACCCATCCATGGATAGGCTACGGTTGATGTTGCTGAACTTTAACTAACTTACTTGCATTCGAGTAATATGTGATGATGGCTTAATCTATTAGTTCTTTTAAGAGCCAGCTAAGATCGCACTTCGCTGATGTTTCCGACGTTTGAATTCACTATATCTAAAGTGTCTTATTGCTTGCAGTTGTGTGTATTACTGTGTGTATTTGTCTACATTTTTCTATATGTGTGTTTGTAAAAACTGCTTTTTTATCTACTGTACTTAATGTACCTAACCCTGACCTAAAAATTCACTTACAAGCATTCTTTGGTTGACTGGAAGAGATCCCTTCTGGGATAAGTCCGCCATTGTGTATGTTATTCTGTACTTGAAGTTTTATGTATGTGTACAATAAAGTTTTATAAACAAAACAAAATACGGTTACAAATAGAGTCCACTCTACTCTCTTGCTATAACTTATATGTGCACCATCTGTTCGCTATTACGTTTGATACATTCTTATTCTACGATTCCGTAGGCGAAGCCGTAGAGAGCCTAGGCCTACGACGCTACGCGATTATAGCACCTACTACGCCGTAGCTAGAACAACATTACGAACATCGAACAATAGGTATTTGCTAAGAGCCTACGATTGCCAGACTCGTAGCGTATACCTGTCCTAGCATTTAAAACTGTAACAGTAATCTAGGTTTCACAATTGAGGTTGTAACCTTAACTGAAGGGTGAAGTGACTTAAGGGGATGTTAGACGTCAATGTCAAAGGGGCTCACCGTGATCTTTAGAGCCAAAGCCAACCTCACCTGCACATGGTGCACTCTGCCAAGTAGCGAATGAGGCTCTGGCAAAAGAGAAGTAGAGTACAGCGTATTTGTAAGCTGCCCGACTGGGGAAGTACCTTCACGTCACAGAATACCGCAACCAAATAAAAATTCTCTTGAGGCTTGTTGTATTCCTGCGAGTGAGTGAGAAAGGAATTGCTGCGTAGGCAGCGGGGGTGGCGGTGCGCCAAGGATATATGATTTACGTTAATATGGCGTTTATTGCCGGAGGTCATAGTTTTCAAACCTTATGGCTGCTTAACGACTGCTGCCATTTAATGACAATAGCAGGGACTGACAACTTAACGTGCCCTCCGAACCACGGAGCAATCCAAGTTATATAAACCCATCCATAGACAGGTTACGGTCGACGTTATTTAACTTACCTGTTCGATTAGACGCAATGACGCCATCGAGCTCCTCATTATACATATACCTACTTATTTATTTTTCTTTGATTACGTAAGTGCGTGTAGATATACAATACGATACATGCGAACTACAAGTCAATAACAGTATAATGATGTCCTTAAATCATAATAGAACAATCGCGTGCCTACAGGGAAGCCTGTTATCGCACATAGAATTGACGTTTATTGGGAATGTTTGACACTTGACACTGCTTGGTACTTGTCTTCGAGCATAATGAGGATCTTGAGATGATTTTAAACTAATAGCGCCATCTGTTATTATTATTATACATGTGCAACGGTTTTATTTGATTTTATCGAAAAGAATCACCATGCGTTATTTCAAAATCAATAGGTATGCTGTCTTGCTAATCCGGCAAACGTTGTTGTAGGTATATAAATTTAGTAAATTAATTAATTATAAAATAGGATTTTTTTTTTATATTTTTTTTATTTTGCGACCCATTCTCATACCTAACGTTTTGTTTTTTTTTTTATGTTTCTTTGACCTTTAACAAGCATAATACTAAATTATTCTTGTGTGCCATACGATTTCGTTTAGAACAACATAATTGTAATATACTACAAATGATATTACATGGTATAAATATAGTATTATCTATACGCTATGTCTCAGATATACTCACATTTATTAATAACTGGCTTTTCATTAATAAATGTTTTTAGTATTGATAAGGGTTACACAAATGAAGCTATTCCTGAACCCATCTCGATTTCATTTGTTATATCGCGTTGATTTAGGTATATTGTCGTTAGCAAAGAATTTATATGGAAATACCCCTCCGTCGCTGAATATCACATACTCAAAAGACCACATTAGTCATAACCCATGTTGAATTTTAAAATCGTTGATGTTTTCATAATCAGCGACCCGTTAAACTATAAAAACAATACCCATGACGATTTTCAGACTTTTCCCCCCATTTTACCCCTAAGGGTTGAATATTGAAAAATCCTGAAAGATGTGTTTACTCATTTATTTATAGAAGTACTCATGTAAAGTTTTGAATAAGATAGTCGAACTAATCTTGTCTCCATACAAATTTTGGACCCCCGTTTTACCTCCTTAGGGGATGAATTTTGAATAATCCTTTCTTAGTGTACCTCTAGACGTCATAAGGAACCATGTACCAAATTTGGAATCTCTAGACCCAGCGGTTTGGGCTGTGCGTTGATATATCAGTCAGTCAGTTAGTCAGTGAGGACTTTGAATTTTATACACTTCTGGACACATCTATTGGCCCACCTTAGAGTTTTCCTTACCCACCACCTTAGAGGTTTCGATGCCCCCTACCGAAATATGATTGCTAGAGTGAACAAAAACTATTGATGCAGTTTTAAACCTGATACATTTTACCATCTTTTTCGATCATATTGTTTTAAATTTGAATTCAGAATACCACACGACATGGAGCTACGCCTAACAAGTCGGGTATGCGCCTTGATTAAGGCAGTTGATTTTTGAATAAAAAACATTTTTTATCAAATAAAAGTTTAATTTAATAACGCGTGTTGCCTCCATGGGCATCTACCACAGCTCTCATACGATTAGGCATAGAGTTTATCAACCGCTCTATGAAATTTTGAGGGATCCTCCCCCATTCCTCTTCTATGGCAGTTTTCAACTCCTGCATCGTCTGGGCAACTGGCTGACGACCCCTAACACGTCTTTTTAGCTCGTCCCACATGTGCTCAATGGGGTTCATGTCTGGGCTTCTTGCTGGCCAGTCCATAACTGTGATGTTCACATCCCGAAGATATTCCCTGACGATGCCGGCCGTATGGGCTCTTGCATTATCATGCATAAAAAGGAAATTTGGGCCCACATAGTCCGCGTATGGCATCACGTGAGGTTCTAAGCACTTACGAATGTACCTATCAGCATTTAATGTTGGCAGCCGTGGTCCCGTAACAACCTCAATTTGAGTTTTGCCGCTCGCGGATATACCGCCCCAGACAGTTCATGAGCCACCGCCATAAGCAACCCTCTCTTCAAAGCAGCATTGTGCGAAACGCTCTCCCTTACGTCGGTAGACCTTCTTCCTTCCATCATTGCCATGTAACACAATTTTAGACTCATCAGAAAAGAGTACACGGCTCCAATGCTGCTGAGTCCAATTTAAATGAGTGCGCGCGAAATGAAGGTGCGCTGTTCGGTGGGCTCGCGTTAGTTTGGGGCCATTAGCTGGCTTGTGTGGTACCATATCGCGTTCTTTTAACCTTCTCCGAACAGTTCGAGCGCTCACAGATACTCCGTGGAAGTCACGAAGTTGGTTTTGTATCTCAATGGAGGTAAGGTGACGATTTCTCAAGCTGGTCGTCACGATGAATCGATCCTGCCTTTCAGTTGTGACCCGAAATCGTGACCTTCCTTGGCGACGAACAAAGCCGCCAGTCTCTAGGTACCTCCGATAAACATTTCGGACCGCAGATCGACTTAAATTAAGTTGAGCACTCACATTTCTTTGGCTGTGTCCGGCCTGGATAAGTGCCACAGCTTGGGCGGCGACTTCAGGTGAAGTATCCATAGATTATTGATAGAACCTCACTTTAATGTTAAGAATAAGTAATGTTTGTTGCAAAACCAAAGAGAAAAATCACACTTTCAAGAATTAAATCCAAGTAAACCAATGAAATCAAGTTTTGTTAGTATTCGATTGTTGGATATCAACGAACAGGCTCCAAATTGTCTTATGTTTCTTTAAATTCTGTGTTCGAAATTCAAAAAAAGACTATTGAATGAAATTATGAATGTGCCAGGTTCAAAACTGCATAAAAACTTTTTGCTCGACCTAATATAAAATTTTAGCTAGGACCAAACGAAACTGAAAATGCAAGGTGGGCCAATAGATGTGTCCAGAAGTGTATATATAGAGCCTATACGACACGTATTTGATTATTTATATGTTTTATTGTTGTAATAAATAGTATTCATTCCTTCATTCATAGAGCCATTAAGTCTGTGGCGAGAATATTCCTCTCGTATAGTTTTTTGGTAATACTGATTGTACAACGAGTTGATTGAATAACGAGTGATGCAATAGTAAGTTCAAGCTGGCATTGTTCGCCGTCGATAGGAAATATATCCTCAGTGTCCTCACATATTAAAACCACGAAACAAAACCGAAATGTGTGCGTCCAGAGACTTTTTATCCCCGCAGTGTCAAGTCGTGGAATGAATTGCATGTAGAAGATTTCCCAAAAGAAAAGATATGGGGAGCTTCAAAAAGGGCATTAAGAAGATTAAGGTCGACAAGTCGCGATTGATACCCCTCGTGTTGCAAGCGTTCATAGGCTGAGTGAACTGCTTACGTTCAGGCGTGCCGTATGATTGTTGGTTATGTCAGTGGTATCAAAAAACTAAACGACAAGTTGAAAACTACAAGGTAACCTTTGTGATAAGCGGAACTTCCTTCCAAACCGTTCCTTCCTACCCTACCTAATATAATGTCCCTGGCAAGCATACCTATTGATTCTGAAATAACGTATGGTATAGGTATATTCTTTACCATAATATCTTTATTTTAACATCCCTAATTAGTATTTATTTGATGCCCGTCCATACCTATTGTACCTTTATACCAATTTAAAAATAGTTTTTTAGTATTTTCGTTTTATTGTGGCGTGACAGAATACAAATACGAAGATAACAAACAAACATTCTATTCGTGTCGTTTGTCAAGTTTATTTTTACCGTGGGCAACATGACTCATACGTACGTAAAAGTTCGATTTAATTTCATAGGGATTTCCTCGTTTTTAACATTCACGGCACCATCTGAACTAAGCATCGAAATTCCTTAATATTCGGTCGTAAATTTCGAGCCAAAATCGAAATAAAGGTAATCTCCGACCGTGAAACAATCGGGTGTTCTGTGAAACGTTGCGAGCGTGCTGAGCAGAACGTTTTCCCCAATGATTTGGCAACTCGCCCCCGCCTATATTTAAATCGTAATCTACTGAGTCAACGCTCTCGATGCTCTAACACCGAAATAAACAGTCCCGTGAAGACGACAATATTCGACCGAGTTCTAAATAGCAACAATGCATTTAATCCGTTTATCCGGTTCGAATACGGGTTTCCAAAAACTCCACACTCAAAGCTGGATTGGATAACGGATTACCTAACTCAGTTTTTATTGCGCTAATACTATTGCTGGTACTTGGTGATCATTTATACATATCGATATTTTTTATTTAACAACGTTTTCAATAAGAATATAAATGTTTATAATTTCTAATAAGAATATAAAAACCACCAATGTGTTGCCTAACTAATATTTTAAATACCAATGACGGAAGATGAGGTAAAAAAAGAAATTATGTCTCTGAATAGTACTAACTCGGAAGGGTATGATGGTATTAGTACAAAAATAATCAAGACCTGTGTTCTCGAACTAGTAAAAGTATTACATACCTAATAAATCTATCATTCACAGTGGAATCTTTCCAGAATTGCTAAAACTATCTATTGTAAGACCCTTATATAAGAAAGGTGACAAGGATGGTGTAAATAATTATCGCCCGATAACACTCGTCCCAATTCTATCAAAAATTTTTGAAAAGTGTATGTATAAAAGACTTGTAGATTACTGTGCTAAATTTAACTTAATTAAAAAAGAACAATTTGGGTTCCAAAAGCATAAGTCTACAACGTTGGCAATTTATAATTTAATAAGCATAGTACTTGCAAACATCAATAAGAACAACCTTACGACGGGTCTCTTTTTTGATCTGTCTAAATCATTTGACTTTGTTTCACATGATCGGCTTTTGATGAAATTTGAAAAATATGGTATTAGAGGGATGGCATTGCAATGGATTTCATCTTACCTAAAAAACCGACAACAATGCGTCTCCATTCATAAAGTAGTAGATAATGAAATGCAATCCTACTTATCTGAGTATAAAATAAACAAACACGGCGTCCCACAAGGAAGCGTTTTGGGACCCCTGTTGTTTATATTATATATAAACGATATAATTGAAGTCACAAATCATAAATGTATCTTGTTTGCGGATGACATATCAATCATTGTGACTTCTAATAAAACCCTTAATTCGGATATCGACAATCATGAAACTGATATAAATAATACAATCGATAATATAATAGCATTGGCTAGATGAAAACAATTTACAAATTAATCTTGACAAATCTAATTTTATACAATTTAATTAATCAAAACATAATCAATTTAATTTTAAACTAAATGTAAGAAAAATCAAAGAAGTGACGCACACCAAATTTTTAGGTGTTATCATAGACCAAGACCTAAATTGGAAAATACATGTTGATAATGTATGCAAAAGAATAAATAGGTTTGTATATGCACTTAAGAAAATTAAAAATGTAACCAATATAAAAACCGCTACTATGTTGTATTATGCGTATATAGAGAGTATTCTACGATACGGAATCATAGTGTGGGGCAACGGAATAGACAAACAAAGGGCATTCATTGCACAAAACAAGTGCATCAGAGCTTTGAGCAGAATTCCACCTGGTGAGTCCTGTAAACATTCTTTTTGGAATTTGGGTTTATTGACGTTACCAGCGCTCTATATATATGAAGTGTGTAATTTTTTGTATACAAGAATTCGGAACGGTTCAAAAGATCATGTCAAATTAATTCTAGATTAAAAAGGAATCCACAGAGACTTGTGTTGTATGATACACCTAAGTCTGCGAAATATGCAAAAAATTGCATCGCAATGTGTGTCAGCATTTATAATAAGATACCTAATGACATAAAAACTCTTAATTACAATTTATTTAAACGCAAACTATGTGATTGGCTAAAGAAATACAATTTCTATAAAATTAAAGATTTGACCGAAAATATAAAAATTAAATCAGAATGTATGTGAATATTTGTATGTTTTAAATTTCAATATAATTGACGAATGGTGTATATATAATTAATTGGAGATATATGTTTTAGTGACTACATACTTAAATTATAAAAAAATATTTTAGTGGATAAACAAATAAAAAGTATGGCACTTCTACGGTAGTAGAAGAATTAGAAGAACCAAAATTAGAAGAACCAAACAGTAAGAGGAATTACATAAAAAAACAATGAAATTCTAGTAAAAATAAAGTACACAACAAAAACATATCAACTAGATTAATTGACACATCGTATCTTCAAGACATAAGTGTCGGTACATTTATATTGTCAAAACCACCTGAGAAAAGAAGAATAATATTTGTTCAGCCTAAACTCATTCATTAGTGATGCCTTTGTACAAGGAGCTCTTGTAATATCTCCAAAAAAAGCATTACTGTCACTGTGATTGAATGCACCAAATACGTCTTCCTTATAGAAACAAAAAATCCAATTTTCCGCTAATCCTCCCCCGCTAATAACGGTAAATGTGAAAGTACCACATTGAACGTTTGCAAAACGCAAAAACTTTCATCTAAATTAATGCGTCCATTAAAAGTTAAGGCTGGTCATAAAAACTTAAGAGACGGCGACAACATTGAGATCGATATACATGACCAAAGAGACCCCAGGGGCAATTAATTAAATTAAAGTCGAAATTCAGTTCCGATCTAGTCTCGGTTTCACAAATGTCACATTCGGTATTCATTAAATCACAATAAAAAAATTAAACTAAGAATAGTATTCTGTTAGCAATAATAATTGATATTAATTAATCAATGAAATCAAATGTATCGTTTTTATTCAATTAATAATTCAGTCTTAATTCGGACAACTTTCATTCCGCGATCGTAAAATAATTACGGAATTGGCCTTCAGAACCTCTATTTTCATATATTTTGCTAAAAATAACTAAAATGACATGAGTAGGGATTCTCATTGGTATGCTAATGTTATTAACAATCTATTCTGGGAGGCACTTCTTCAAAAATGTGATACATTCTCATCCAATTAGTTTAATTACTTAAGGCATACTCCTGGCCCCGAGTTTCTGCCGGAAAAGCCAATTATAGAACAAAGTAACCTGTAATGTGAGATAATACTAAGTACTATTACTTATACTATGATAGTACACTACAACTACAGTTGGTATGGAAGTCATGTCGGTATAGCAGAATTAAACAAACTAATGTTGGTTCTTTTTAAGCCAGAAATAGTTTAACGATTTTTACACAAACCGCTGGAAGACCGTGAAGACACATTTTAACCGATTGACGAAGAAGGGAGGGTTATGTTTTTCGAATGCATTTATGTATATTTCTTTGACACATGCTAAAGACTAAAACTGCTTGATTTCACCACATAAGATGTCACTCAATTCGTCTCAGCTATGAGAGTGACATACGGCTTATTAATTTAATATGACATCCGCGAAAAACAAATTGGAGGGTATATATATAAATATATATTTTAAGCTTTATTTACCATAGAATAAGGGTACAAACGCAGGATTAATGTTAAGAGCATTATTTGAAAAGCAGATGAAAACTATATTATCAAGTAAATAAGTTTGAACATTCTTTTTGAAAATGAACTTACTGGAAGATTCTCTGATGGCATCAGGTAACGTGTTTCAGGGACGCGATGCTTGCATAGTAAAGGAGTCTGAATATTCAGTCTGGTTTTTTGTTTCAGTTAATAGTTACTTATTACCATGTTCATTTAAAAATCTTACAACATATGTAGTTGTTGTAAAGTTGACCAATACTTAATGAGCGGGTAGAAATATTTTTGTCGTCATGTATTCATAATTTCAATACCATACACAAAGAGAAAAGATAATTAATTATTAATTACTACGCTCACGGCCAATTCATGGATTGCCAAAACGGTAATAATCTATGAATGGTGCCAGTACATCATTGATAAAAGACTAATATTAAATGTAATGAATGAACTAGGGAGCCAACTGATCATACTCATTAGTGACAAATCCTAACTTTGTGACTAAATAAAAAAAAATGCGTTCTTCATTATGAAAAGATTATTGAATCTCATTTTATTAAACGATTTCAAAAGAGGAGTAGGTTCTATGTTCTTTTTTTATATATCTTTTATTTATGATATTATGTCTCTTTTTTTTATGTATGTTCATAGATTTTTCCACCAATTATGAACAGATTTTCAAAATTCTTTTTTTATATTTTTAAAATTCTTAAGAGCACACTTCTGAAGTGGTCTCTTTATATAATAACAATTGTTGTCATAAATGCGTTATATTACAAGCAGCTGAAGCAAATCAATTGAAGTCGGTGCAATAAACGAGTAAGTATATCGATACATTATAGTTTGTTGATCAACTTGGCACCGACTTCATTTGGTTTGCTTCAACTGCTTGTAATATTATAACAATAAATTTCGCATTTATAACAAAAATTGTAATTATAAAAAAATATGGTGTATTTTTTTATAATTACAATTTTTGTATTATATTATATAACTAGATTATTATATTATATTGGCTGCCTTGCCTTTTGAAGTGGGTCAGGTTATATTTCTATATATTTTTTTTTTCAAAAATTACTTATTGTATTTATATACGATCATAAATATAACTAATCAAGGTGGCTTAACTCTCTAAGCTCTCTCTAAGCCTCCCTATTTTCAGCTCCAACATTTAATTGTCAGGTATATAGCCCCCGAATTCCCCTAAGTGACTATACTGATCTGAGTACACTGTACGAACCACGTACATAAGTGTGAGACGAGTACGAGTAGGTACATTCAGAAAATCCGATAACAAACTATTAAACAGTAAAATGTCCTGCCCGATCCCGGCGGCGTATATGGAAAGGTATACTCCGGGGACGTATACGTATACGCCCCCGGAGGTGTATGTGATATCTTTCCATTTAACCTGATTTGGACTCATACAGATGGTAATATGTAGTTAGATGGATGTTAGGTTTTTTATTCCCACATATTACATCATATTTACCTCTAGAGTCGTATGGGGATGTTACACGGTTCACTTTTGCCTTTCAATTTGGATGAAGCAACCAAATTGAACAATGTAAACGTAAAAGTGAATCATTCAATGTCAATGTTCAATCACGTTCAATCGCGTTGAAAGAATTGAGCTTGTTCAATATTTTCACTTTTGCCGTTCATCGTTCAACGCAATTGAACGAAAGTTGAACGGTGTAAACACAAGAATTGAATGATTCACTCACATGCTCATTCATCTCGATGTCGTCGCAGAGTCAAGATTCGCACACTTCTTGAAAAAATAACGAGATTGTGCATCGGGGTACTCTGTACAAATGTTCTAGTGATCCAAAACTATCACCAGTAGCAAGGTGTCTGAGAGTGACTTGCAATTTTATTCGTGCTGGTAAAGCATCTCTCATCATAATATTTTTTTATTTGTATGAATGGAGTAACGATTTTTAAAATTTCTTCAAATTTTGCTTCATTCATACGAAGATGATTGTTGTATGTATCGGGATCCTCTTCTGCTATTTCTCTCATAAGACAATTAGAAGCGCCCAAGGCCGGTCTTCTTAATATCTATGGGCGCACCCACCAACGCCGTCTGTTTCTTCGCTTTTTTCTTGTTAATTCTTCAATGAAATAATCACAAATTAGATTGATTCCCACGCGTACAACCTGATTCGTAGACATTTTCATGAGCAATGTGAATTGAAAGGTTCACTTTTTAATTTAGATAGTTCACGTGTAAACAGCAGTATCTTTCACTTTTGCGCCATTCAACCGAAGTGAATCAATTTGGTTGAACCGTGTAACATCACCAGTATAGATGACGCTTTTTCGACATACTCGTATGCATCCTGAACCGGACGGCCGGTCAGACCGCGTGGGACCGTACATAGTATTTTATTTATTGTTCATAAGGTTTATTATTCATTGCACTCGGCTCGTATCCAGCTCAATCTAATTTGGTTCAGATTTTAACACTCGGAAATATTATTTTCTGGATTTAAACTCTTTTGATAAGTTTTACCGAAAGAATTCATCCTCACACATTGTGACTTAATTGGGTACGTACTGTACGGTTCCAGAGGAGTTTTCTACCTAGAACTCTCAAGTTGTTAAATGTACTGCCTGCCAAGGTTTTCCCAGGGGTTTTTACAGGGTCGGTAACGCGTGAGTGATGCTTCTGGTGTCGCAAGCGTCGATAGGCTGTGATAACTGCTTACCATCTGGCAGGTCGTATGGTTACTTTTCACACTAGCCGTATAAAAAAACACCGAAGAAGTAATAAATAGGCAAACACAGTGCCATAGAACTAGTAGATTTCTCACTTTGAAGCAAGCACCTTTGTTAGGTTTTTCATGTTTACCTAGTTTTTAGGCTTTAGTTTTTTCTCGTTATTAGGCCCACCTGGACATGGGCAACATGCTGGGAATTTATATTAAATTCTCATAAAATATATATAAATGCCCAAAAATGTCCAGTTTGTTTAGGCATAAATAAGGAATTTACATGTACTTATTGCAAATTTATCGTAAATAACCGACATTTTGCGGTTAGAAAAGCACATAGGAAAGTCCATCTCTGCTTCTTGGGTATCTATCAAAACTGTAATGTGTAAATTCTATTTCGCTCTCATAGTCTCAAGATTACCGCCTTATACCGAAAAGTTTTCATACTTATAGTATTTACCGTAGATCTGTTTCCCCGTGGAATTTAAATAAATGAAAAAGATTTTAGTATAATACATTACTAAAATTTGTCTTAGAATTTCTCAAATTCTTTTTCAAATTGTTACGTACAAGTTCGTCGATTCCCTAGTGATTGTGACCCGCGCCGAAAATAAGTGTCGACTTTTTTGCTTTAATATTTTTATATCATTCTTTATTGCACATACAAGTTTACAACATAGTGATATAGGACATATACAAAGGTGAGCTTATCTCTACAAGAGATCTCTTCCAGCTAACCTAGAGATAGTAACAATAGTAAGTTATTGGACGGGAGACTAAACAAATTAGTGCAACGAATATAAAATGGTTACTTAAAACAAAACATAGTACTTTGATAATTATAAAAGATACTCTCTACTAAATCTAATATATACATATATATATATATATATATATATATATACATATACACATACATACATACGCATACATACACATATACACAATGAGTACATAGGTATATATTCATAAACTTACATAAACTTATTAAAACACAATATATATAAATACACAATATGCATACATAAATAAACCAGATAAATATACATAATATTATTCCAGAGTCTGAGTTAAATAGTACTCTTTTAATCTATTTTTAAAGGATGTGACGGACAGGCTATCTCTAATCTCCGGTGGCAATTTATTCCACATTTGCGCTGCACGAACAGTGAAAGAGTTAAAGAAGAATTTAGTGTTAGAAGACGGAAAATCCAATGTTTTTATATGACAGGGTCGTTGTGATCGGGTTGGCGGTGGTAATAATGGGAAACGGGACAGGAGGTACTGTGGAGAGTTAGGGTTTTTAAATAATTTGTATAAAAACGATAGCAAGTGCACATTTCTGCGAAATCGAATAGGGAGCCACTTCAGTTGAGTTCGAAATTCAGACACGTGGTCAAATTTTCTGAGACCAAAAACAAATCGGATAGCAAGGTTTTGCAGGCGCTCCAACTTATTCAAAAGCTCCTCTGTCGCATCCAGATAGCAGATGTCGGCGTAATCGAGAATCGGAAGTAAAAGAGTCTGAGCAAGCGTAACTTTAGTTTTAAATGGCAAAAAGTTTTGGAGTCGCTTGAGTGAATGAAACGCGTAATGCATGCGCCTACTAACCTCGTTAATATGAGAAGACCATGACAGTGTTTCATCAATGATGAGACCTAGATTTTTTGTTTTATTTGTAAAAGCGATTTTGATACCATTGTATGAAATATCCGGTAAATCGTAAAACCTAAACCTATTTTTCATCTGGGCGCTGCCAACCACTATTGCCTGGGATTTGGTTGGATTTACTAATAACCCGTGTCTATCGGCCCACATCTTGATGGCAGCCATATCCCGATTTATGGCGCAGAAAACTTCAGATGCCTCAGAGCAGGTGAAATGGCTATAAATTTGCAGGTCGTCAGCGTATAGGTGGTACGAAGAAGTAAGAATTTTGGACAGCTCGTTAATAAAAATCGAAAAAAGTAGTGGAGATAAGACACCACCCTGAGGCACGCCAGCTACTAAATCAGTCCAATCTGAAGATAACGAGTCGGTTTTGATACATTGTCGGCGGCCACGAAGATACGAGTCGAACCATGCAATTACAGGTGGAGAAAAGTTAATTGTACGAAGGATTCCTAGGAGTATGTCAAAATCGATAGAGTTAAATGCATTACTGAAATCTAATAAGACCATCAAAGTGAGTTTTTTGTTATCCATAGCATTACGTATGTCATCAGTGACATTCAGCAATGCACTCACGGTACTGTGGTTGGGACGAAAGCCAGACTGAAAAGGGCAGAGAAGATTATTTCTAGATAAATACTCAAGAAGCTGATTATATACCAGACTTTCCAATACTTTAGAAAGTACAGGAAGAATAGAAATTGGGCGATACTGGGAAAAAGATACCGGATTGGAAATTTTAGGAAAGGGGATGACGTGAGCCAACTTCCATGCTGATGGAAACACGTTAGTCATGAGTGAGATGTTTAGCATATGAGTAATCACTGAAATGACACAGTCAAGTATTGGGAGCAACATGTCACGACTCACCTCATCACTACCAACAGCATTTGTAGAAATAGATTTTTATCATTTTGTCAAGCTTAGAACTGTTAGCTCCATTCAATTTCATCAAAGTACATAATCTTAAGAAATTTCTAGCAACTTATGATCACCGACTCACCGCTATAATGTTTTAATAAGCAAATACCTATGGCTAATTTAGACATCAAATCATCGCATCCGGAATATTTATAAGCTATTAAAAAACCGCAACGTTTTACGACTATATTTATTACTTTAGCCCTGTGCGCAGCCAATTAATCCATTTTTAAAGACGGACGTCTCTAAATAATTCTCAACGACGTCTCAGATATTTTATATGAAATACTCGTATATACTGTATGAAAATGGGAACTCAACATCGTCTATAGACACACTTTTCATCTAGTGATGGCAGTTTCTTTGAAGTTAACGTATCTACGTACTCGTAAATTTTCTATTTATTTACAAATATTAAAGTAGTAAACACTGCAATCTAAATATTTGTGCGGCAACGACGAATATTTACATAATACGAATTTTTACATTATTTATTTATCAGTGGATTTAAGCTCGCTGTGCATAAAAAACACGTCAACCTCTCCGATTTGATGTGAGAAGACTAACAAACACACTTTCACATTATGAAATGTATATTCATATTGTATGACTTTATTTTCACAATTCCTAGTGTTGAAAACGATATTCTATAATGAATCACACACCACACTATCCTACTGGAAATTACAATTACCTACGCTATGTCGTATCGGCTTCCATCGCGTTCATGTGTTCCCGGTACACAAGTGCCGCGTTCTATTTGCAATTAACTCGTAACTTGAGGATTTAATTTAACGTGTAAATGACGTGTACCATAAAATTTATCGTATTCACATTTACTGTAGTTGTATTTTGTGTTACGATTACAGTTAGTATATCTACGTATGTGATATTTATAAGATACTAGCGGCCCGGTACGTCCTTCGCTACGTATAACGTGAAATACTAAAAAAAATTAATTGGAACATCAAATTTATTTATTCAAACAAAAAAATATTTTATTAACTGCTAGCTATTTTAAAACATAATCCAAAACATTTGGATAAACAATTTTTTTTTTCCATTTTGAGCATTAATAAACAAACGGCTCGGGGTACCGACTCTGGAACAGGCAACATAAAGTCGAAGCACGTCCAAAATGAAATGACCGCATGAATGACATAACAACATGCTAGTACTGTCAACACTGAAAAAAGTTTCAATTTGACAGCAAAATCCTCATTAACAAAATGATCCGCCATTTATTAAATTCATTTGTTACAAAAAAATGTGATAAATGAAGAACCGCTCTACCGATTTTGTGCAAACTTCACATAAACCATCTACTAAATAGTCCGAACAAAGCCTAAACATTTGGTTTGGATAGGTGAGCCCGTTCTTGAGTTATAAAATTACAACGACAATTGGCATTGATTTTTATATATATAGATTAGTTACTGGCGGTGAAGCCGCCAGTGTGGTCATCATTTTAATATACCTTTTCCCCCGTGGAAATAAGATTAATAGTCTATGGCACTATCCAGACCTAAAACTACCCCAGAAAAAAAAACCATGTCAATGTATATAAAATATTAGATGTTTTTGTGTGCCTTATTTCGGCACTGCCCAGGTCTCAGATCTTGATTTTAACTAGACAAAAAATTAGTCGTTAATTTGTCGAAATTTGTCGCCCAAAGCAAAAAATTTGTCGGGGTCCCGTTAAAGAGTTATAAGGTTTTTTTTGTGGCAGTGCCGAAATAAGCTTATTTCGGCACTGCCCACTCGGGATCTATTAAACTACAAAACATAGAGAACATATGATTTTCCCCAGAATTAGTCGTCAATTTGTCGAATTCAGACACCAAGTATCAGAATTAGTCGACCTCCCGTTAAAAAGTTATAAGTATTTCTTTGTGGCAGTGCCGAAATAAGCCTTATTTCGGCACTGCCCAAAAAAACTACACCACCTAGCGAAAATCTGATTTCACCCAGATGTTGCCTTGAATTTGTCGAAATTTGTCGGATATAAAACACAACTGGTCGATGCGTAATTAAAAAGTTACACGCATTTTAATAATTCTCATAGTAAATATAGTCCGAGATCTTACATCAAAATTATATCATGTACAAAATGCAACAGTAAACGTTTCATTTCCTTCCTTTTTCAGAGTCTGGCAAAGTTTGTCAATGCATGCAACTGTTTTCTGATCTACGAATGCTTTAGGTGTTCTTTAGCACTACATTAGTTGCTTTTTACGATAGCCATATGTGAATGGGGTGGTGTTATTCTACTCTGCCTACGTTAGGCTCTCTGACTACAACGCGAATTATTAAAATGCGTGTAACTTTTTAATTACGCGTCGTCCAGTTGTGTTTTATATCCGACAAATTTCGACAAATTCAAGGCAACATCTGGGTGAAATCAGATTTTCGCTAGGTGGTGTAGTTATTTTGGGCAGTGCCGAAATAAGGCTTATTTCGGCACTGCCACAAAGAAATACTTATAACTTTTTAACGGGAGGTCGACTAATTCTGATACTTGGTGTCTGAATTCGACAAATTGACGACTAATTCTGGGGAAAATCATATGTTCGCTATGTTTTGTAGTTTAATAGATCCCGAGTGGGCAGTGCCGAAATAAGCTTATTTCGGCACTGCCACAAAAAAAACCTTATAACTCTTTAACGGGACCCCGACAAATTTTTTGCTTTGGGCGACAAATTTCGACAAATTAACGACTAATTTTTTGTCTAGTTAAAATCAAGATCTGAGACCTGGGCAGTGCCGAAATAAGGCACACGATGTTTTTGACATTCTGCATCGCCAACCCTCATCTCTATTCACAGCTCGACTATTTTGTATAAAAAAAAGTTGAATGATGGTCAGACCTACCCTTACCCTATTTTAGTTACTTAGTACTGTGACGGCAGACTATCAGCGTGAAATATTATATTGAAGGTTCAGACATGTGGCGATCTAATGTCCTGCTTGCAAGCAATAATTTGAATTTATGTGTTTGAGAATTGATGTGTTGAGACAAAAGACCCCAGCTCTTTTGTCAAACGGCCGAAGCCAGCTATCGTACAAAAAAAGGGATATTTATGGAGTTGGTTTCAAATATCTATGCTTTAAATGGGATAGTTCGAGAAAGTTGTTGCGTTGAAATAACATGTCGAACGTTTAAAACAATGGTTTCTGGGAACAAAAGGCGAGGTGCCTTTTTGTAGACGCATACATCGGTTGGGACTTGGAGACGCTAATATTCAATATAATGAATTGGGAATAGGGCAGTTCGCTTCTTGCCACAAACGCGCGCGGTTCTATCCAGACCCACCGAAAGGGGTCTAGCCTTTTAGCCAGGCACTGTGACTGAGTGTGTTCCAGTGAAAAGCAGCTCGGAGAGATTCTCTTCGGCCACTCGGCACCCTACCAGCCAGCGTCGAGATTGCAGCTAAGATTTTAATTGCTAGCTTGTAAATTAATCAAAGTCTCCAAAACGCTTTGTTTAGGAGTATAAAAGATTCACTTTTCTATTGGGCTTCTCCCCGGTGATAGTTGGGTAAGCTGGAGGTCAATCCCAGGCGGTTGGGATGGGTTTCCAGCCGAGGGAGTGCTTGTGAGTCGGAAGGATTGCAGGATCGATTAACTTCGAGGTTTATCGATTTTGTTGTCCTAGACGCGGAGTGGAACTATCACCGGGAAATAGATAATATTTTCCGTAAATACGCTTTGCTTATTATTTTATGTCTTCACTATATATTGATTTGTGTGTATTAACCTGTGTAACTTTTCAGCGGCGTGACTAATAATACATGTATATAATTAACTTAACTGTGTGTCTTATCTTCCAGACATTATTGTATATTAATATTGTGTACTAATCGTGTATCATTTCAGCCGCGTGATCATATTCGGTTTATTTGACATATGTGTATATTTCAGCAAATGTGATCATAATTGTGTGTATTTAACCGTGTACTTTTCCAGCAGAATTAAGTCATTTTAAATAGGAGTTAGGGCGAAAAATCTAGATCACTGAAAGGGGAAAATCCTAATTACACATTAGGCTACGGACGGTCGCTACAGGGGGGTTACCGTTACAGTACTCCTACAACATGTATTTTATTTATTAATTTATTCATTCAGCAGTAACTATCCTTCTAATATGGGTATATTTACTACATTATAAGTGGGATAATGGTTTATAGGTTCATACTAAAGCCTTGTAAAATTTAAAAAAATGATTAATCATTATTATTATTGCGTTTAATAAAAAAAATAGGTACACACTTTATCAATATAGTATGTGTAATCGTATGTGCAAAAATAACACACTTATTAGTTTTTACGTGAAAAGACTAGTTAACTCTCTATAATTTAAAAATAAAAAGTAACCATTTTTATTTCAATCTTTTTCGAATAAAGAGACGAAAAATATATTTGGCTGTGAAGTCAATTCACCCATTGTTTGAAATAAAGAGTCGATAAACGTCAACTTGAGGAAGACAAGGCACGTTAGGCGCTCGTGTGATGTCGGTCAGCGAGCCGTGGCAACCCCCATAAAACAACGTTAATGTTATCATCACCAGTACAGAAATTATCAACATATTCACTGTTTTGGCCGCGTACCAATAAACAATAAAAAAGTAACAACGTGTGTGCGAAGTGAACTCAGTCACCCAGTCGGTTTCCTGTTATTTCATTGGATTGAGACGAAACAACAAGAAATACAATATCTGAAAGATGCGCCATTTTTTCGCAAATAGATTGACTCGGCAATCGGAAAGAAAGCTATTTAACTTGTCCATTTGCCTTTGCGATTGCCTTTTTTTATCTGCACTAATATACTATTACTTATACTGTGCTAATATATAAAGATTTGTTCGTTTATAACCGATTTTTATCATTATTTTACCTAGAAAGCTATATGATCCAGAAGTAACATAGCCTATATTTTATTACAGTATTAATAAAAAATAATCTGTATATATAAATATAAAAGGCAACCGTTACAAACTGATCTATCAACGCACAGCACAGCAGCACGCACGCAAACCACTGGACGGATTGGGTTGAAATTAGGCATGCAGAGAGCTATTAACTCCCACGGAATACCAGGAAAAGCGAGCACGAAGTCGCGGGCGCAAGCTAGTGAAGGACTAATAAAATATAAAGTGAGTAAGACGCAAACGCAGGTATGCCCGGAAAGGTAGTTAAAAATTACTTATTCCGTGCTTCCACAGACACGCTGAACTTGGTAATCTGCTAGATAATGCAAAAGTAACTTTAATGTAGCAGATATACATGTTTAATAATAATATTTCGGTTTTTCTAAAGTACAGAGTTTCCATTTTAATTCAATAGTTTTCAGTTACCTTGACTTCGGCAATTTAATGATGTATATATATCATTAAATGTAATAAAAGAAGAAAAATATGACATGTCATGAATACTTATAATTAATTAAAACATTGCTTATAATATCGCGGATTATAATTTACCATCTCCCTCGCGCGGTTTACTGACTCCTAGGTTACTTAAACATTAACTCTTTCCGGATTAGAGAACTATTTCTAATCCAGAAAAAAAAATATGTCAGATCATGCTTGACTCGAAGTTCGATTTCAAATCTTACTTCGTACGGCGTAAGAGCAGTACAAAAGTTTTAAACTCGATGTACTCTAAGTTGTATGTCTGACATATTGCAAGTTCGCCCACTACTCGGGTAGAGCTAGTTGTTTATACAAAAAAAACTTTTTAAATTTATCTTGGCCATTCAAAAATTTATTTCGACAAACAGAAAAATAGCTTTAAAAATCCAACCAACTTCAATGACAATTTCATTGGTCGAAATCAATAAAATAAGCATTATTAGGGATCAAAACCAAAAATTTAAACGGAACCACAGGAGAAGTACCAGCTTTCAAATAAAAAATACCGGCGAAGTGCGAGTCGGACTCGCATACGAAGGCTTCCGTACCATTACCTACAAAAACGGCAAAAAAGACATGATTGTTGTATGGGAGCCCCCCTTAAATATTTGTTTTATTTTTATTTAATTATTTATTTTTAAAGTGAATATATAACTAAATATTATGTGAGTATTGCAAGCGTCTACCTATTACCGTTGTCAATTGCGAGCAAAAACGAGCAAAAAAAATGACGTTTGTTGTATGGGAGCCCCCTTAAATATTTATTTTATTTTATTTTTTAGTATTTGTTGTTATAGCGGCAACAGAAATACATCATCTGTGAAATTTTCACTGTTTAACTATCACGGTTCATGAGATACAGCCTGGTGACAGACGGACGGACGGACGGACGGACGGACAGCGGAGCCTTAGTAATAGGGTTCCTTTTTACCCTTTGGGCACAGAACCCTAAAAAAGAATCATCATAATCAGTCACCTAGAAAAAAGTTCCCAGGCTACGAGCATAAAAAATACAGTCGAATCGAGAACCACCTCTTCGTTAAGTCGGTTAAAAATAATGAGTATTGTAGTTTTGGTAGGCAACGCACAAATAATCATACCAGCTATAAAGTTACATCGAAATCATAGACGGATGTGATTTCAATGTAATTACATTTCTATTTTAAGAAATGTTTCATTTCCTATGAACACAATTTAATTTCAGCAAGACTTTTCCACCTAATGTGTAATAAATTTGTACAAACTTCGGTCTAGTTCGGACTCCAGACTCTCACAAGGATTTGTACTCTTGATACTAAACAGTGTTACTTATTGTAATGTAAAATCTTCCTTGTGAGATGTGAATAAATATATGTTATATATATATATTATTAATTATCAGTGTAGGTCCATGACATTAAATTTATTCCATGGAATCATTGCACGTGTCAGTCTAATCAAACGCGAAAGTCGACCGTAACCTGTGAACATGTTAATTTCTCCGTGCTTCGGTGGCTGTTGTCCTTAGATGATATTTGTTATTTGGGCAGATGAAACAAGGTAGTAATAAACCGAGCACCTAAAATTATAAAACTGGTCGACTATTATAATAACTTAGCGACTAAAGTTGATATAAACAGACCAAACCTAACCTAAACCTAAACCAAGTATTTCAAACGCCCATTTAGTATTGTGGCTCATGTTATTCTTTTTCCGATTAAAAATACTGGCAGCAGTAGAGCAAGAGATGCTAACCCGTTGGATTGAAGGGAGACCAGTTTCCCAGCAGTGGAATGAATATGGTTTATGATGTCTGTAAAGTCTTACGTTACCACTGTACGTTAACTTGTGAAGGTTTCCAATAAGACCTAAAATAACTAAAGCTAACTAACGAGTCCTGATGGTAAAAGTTTGAACTGTAGCGTAATTTATTGTTAATTAGTCTCCTTCACTGAGTATTTTCCTTATATTTTACCACAGAGATACGGTAAATGTAGAAAGGCAGTAATATTTAGACTCACTCGCAATAAAAATACGAGATGTAAGAAAAAAAAATTGATCAGATTAGCAACGTCGATGTAGAGTCGGGGCTACGTGCTCTATCAACTTTGATGTACATTAAAAGTGTCAGCAGAAAATTTTATTTCATTCTCTGGTACTTTTTAAAAATATATTGATGAAGAAATTTGTATATTTAGGTGTTCCAACAGCATAACAGCACATTTTTGGTCTCATATATTCAGTCTAAGGTAAAAAGATTAAGGTTCAACAACTATTACAGACTTTATTTTAGGCTTAAATTATTTAAATAAATATTCCTGGACATTCCTGGACACAGCGCCATCTAGTCCCAAACTAAGCTAAGCTTGTATGTATTATAGGTACTATCTAGATAATTGATAAATGTACTTAAAACATCTTTTTTTTGTAAATACGTACATATATAATACATACTAACATAAGTATATATGTAATGTATATATGAAAATACATACATATAATATGTATAGAAATCATCCATACCAAGACAAACAGACATGCTCATGACCACAAACACTTGCACTTGTGCGGGGATCGAACCATTGCCAGTAGACCATCACACCGGGCTCGTCATATTTATTCCGTCATTTTTTACGAATCATTAAGAAGACTGTAGGAGCAGTAGGAGCTAACTAGTGCCGCCATTGAATAAACAATCATACTCGTAATACGTAAATGATTATAAAAGCAAAAATTATAAAGCACTATTATTCTCACGGAGACCATGAAGTATTTTTACATCTCTTACGGCATCAACCCATAATCAACCCAGTGTTGGGATACGGGTCCCCTCAATGGTAGGGGTTTAGAGCATACTCCACCACGCTGCTCAACTGCGGGTTGGTGGAGGCCAGTGTTTTCAAGCCGCCCAAAGGCCACTGACTTGGCTTAACGACTTTCGTCTAAAGATTAAAATTTAATCACATAGATCACTTATTCAACATTAAAATGTAAGACAGAAAAAGTATTTTTAATTACTGCCATAAAACGGCCGTCTTTGACATTTTTGAGTGATGTAAACTTCATGAAATTAGTGATAATAATGTTCTATAATTTTCGTTTTTATAATCGTTTGCATGTCTATTTTTTTATTCAGTGGCGGCGCGAGTTATCCTATAGTTACGAGTATATAGTCCACTTAAATAAGTCAGTATTTTCACCGATAATTTGGATAAGTTTAAAAGTGGTCTCCATTTCATTATTTAACAATAGTAAACAATAAAATATACTTAATTAAAATTATGTAGGTAATCCAGGTGACTATGAACGATATTTCTAAACGAATTAATTCTAAAAAAATATATTATCCCCAAAACCAACATTTAATACGCGTCATTAATATACGTATACTTTGACTATGAGATTGCGGGTTCAATCCCCGCACAAGACAAATATTTGTGTGCATTAACATGTCTGTTTGTCTTGATCTGGGTGTTTTCTATGTATTATATGTACAAAAAAATTATAATATCAGTTATTACTATACTATGGGTACTAGCCATAGTACAAGCTTGCTTAGTTTACGACTAGATAGTAATTTGTCCAAGAATATTTATATTTATTTAGTATAGTACTAAAAACTGCCTTAGGCTAGCAGTACAGAGGTGGTATCCATCACAGAATTCAGAATCTGAGTTTCAAATCCTGAATTGTGGTATTGGCTCAAAATTATGAAATAAACCTGATTTTAATTATACAACGCCGGATACAAACCAGCATACGGCATACGGCCCACCTGATGTAAAGCTATTACCGTAGTCGAATAGACGCTTGCAATTGGACGTAAATAATCTTCTCATTTTCTCACATCTGATAACCTTACTCACTCGCAGTAACACAACCATCCTCAAGGGCATTGATGGTGCAAGTACTTTCCCAGTCGGACTGGACATTCGTTTCGTCAGAGCCTCTTAAGCTAGTAGTCAGGGTACACCACGTGCAGATGAGGTTGACTTTAGCTCTAAGATGGTGCTGACTAGCGTTGAGCAACTTACACTGCTAAACTCCGATAAATATTCCGTGAAATTCTATCATATCATCAATGTAAAAGGTTGTGGGTTCATGCAGGTAACAATGCGTAAAGGATATACGAAAATTTGCACTTCAAAAGAATGTTTATATCGTAATACATAAAGCAGTAAGGCATGTACTTGTAGTTGTATTCTTATGTGCTGTTTAATTTTAGAGTGACACAAATGGGCCAACATTGTAAAACCCTTTTAAATTGTTGCTCTGAAAACTTGCCATATCTTCGTTAGTACGTAGATTTTTTTTAATATCACTAAAGTGGCAAGCAAGATGCGACCTGCCTGTTGAGTTCGCGAAAGAAAACCTCTCTGGAACCGCACAGTTCACATTAAAATATAGAAATCATTTTTTTTTTTTTTTGCGTATGCTAAAAATAGAAAATACGTTTGCTATCCGATAACGACAGAAAAAACGATTGGTCTGATGAGAAAGTATGAAAATTCTTCTAGAATTAGAAATCCCTTCAAATTGACGCTGTTAAGCATGTTTAAAAAAAATCTAATTATAAACTGTATCTTACTTTTTGTTACATTAATTTTGTTTTAATTTGTATATTTTTAACAAAATAAAGTCACCGCTTTCATGGAGACTTTAACATTTAACTAGAAATTATTGAAAAGAAATGAAATTGTTTATTCTACCATCGGGCCCTTGTGCGGGCACTTAGACACACTTTTTTATAAATGATATTCTTAATTTGTTTCATTTCTTTCTTGCATTTGTTCTAATTTTTTTTTTACACCACGCCGGCGCGGTTTGAGAGACAAGCATACAGCCTTCATAATGTACCTAATGATGTTACCGTAACCTATATAAACATTTATAATAGAAAGTGATGTGCCACGTCGTATCTCTGCATCACCCTGAGGATTACTGATGGACCCAAATTGAGTGTATAGCATCATGTCCGCCTTGTGTACATTGTGTATGAAATTAAAATAAATAAATAAAAATAACCCACTTTATATTGATGGAGCGATTGATTTTTGAAAGTTTAAAATATTATCAAGTAATTCAATATTGTCAAAGAAGGAACTAGTATTTGATTTAACAGTTTTGGACCCGAAGGTCATATGATTCTGTAAAGTCATTATTAGGGCCTGATTTGCCTACAAATCAAACAATCCTATATAAACAAATGAAATAACAACTGGAATCCATTAATAAGAGCTGCGGTATTGTTTGCCAGCACTTGAATACGTGGTGACGCTTGTCTGAAAGTATTTCAGAATATTTTTCAGAAAAAAGTAACAGCGTCATTAATCTCCCCGGAGTCGGACTAACTGCGTGCGGGAGGAATTTGTGTTTTGTGTGTCTCTCACTATATAAACATACTTTAACAGTGATTTATAAATATATCCCACAATATCGTCGCGGCAAATATAAAATGAAGGCATGAAATAATTAAATCTTAGTGTCACACTTGAAGATCATTCAGCTTTTTATAACGATAGAGTATCACTAATTTGATTTGTAAGTTCATAAACATATATTATTTTTAAATCTAAATCGGATTAAAACGTATTATTTTAACTTATAGTAATAATTACTAATTTAAAACTTACCTTTTCGCCGTCTTCTATTGCAAGGAATGCAACTAAATTAAATAAATATAAACAAATAGAAACACAAAATATAATCACATCGCTGATTAAAAAAGCAGAAAAAGTTTAAAGAGATTCACAAGTCGAAGTTGCCGATCGGATAGCGTCGCGACGCGTCCCGTAAGCGCCGAATGCAGCTAACCCCCGCGGCAGAACGCGCACGACTGCCCTACGCTAGGCGTTCTACACACTTGACACTGCACACTTTCACGCCAAATGACATTACACCCAATATCTTGGCATTGGCCTGGCTATTGCTGTACATTTTAATCCAATGAGATTAATAGGTATTTCGCTATCGGCATTATTGATAAAGTGACTCTATGTTATTAAATAAGTAAAATAGAGTTGACACATGTGGTTTGATTAGTTTATACTTTTTTTATATGACAGAAGGGCAAGTGAGTATGTGTGTCACCTGATGAAAAATAATAAACACCCATAGAAATCAATAACATCAGAGAGTCGCCGATTCGTTGCCAGCCATTTCAGGGAAATTTAGAGTCTGTTCTTGACTCCCATGTCGTATTTGTTTGAGAACACGGCTGAGGGAAGTTGATTCCACAATTTCACAGTTCGTGGTAGAAAATGTCATTAAAAGAGTAGGTATTGTGGTAGATTTAGCTTCTTTCAAGTATAATTATACATTTACTTTTAGAACTTAACTATGTATATTATACTAACCGACGACGTCCAGGTTTACTTGAATAGCTCGGTATAAAACCCACGTGAGAAAGGTGGTTGCATAATGTTATCGAACTTTTAAGCTATAACTTTGGGGTGTAAGTAGTTCATCAACATCTTTGAACCAAAGCCAACCTCATCTGCACATGGTTCACCCTGCCGACTGATAAACGAGGCTCTGGCGAAAAGAGAGGTAGGCCATAGCCTATTTTTTAAGCTGCCCGACTGGGAAATTAACTCACACCTCACAGAATTCCGCTGCCAAATAACAATTCCCTTGAGGGTCGTTATGTTCCTGCGAGTGAGTGAGGTCACAAGAAAGGAAGGAGTTGCTGCGTTACCAGCGGGGGTGGCATCGCGCCAGCGATATTTCTTGTTGTAAGCGTTAATTGCTACGGTAACCGCTTCACATCAGGTGGGCCGTATGCTTGTCTGCCACCCGACGTAGTATAAAAAAATGCGGGTGTCGCTTGTTTGCAGGTTAGGTAAGAACAATGTTACTATTAACAGATAAAAGATATTTAATAAGATATTTTGCAAGCTAAATTTGTCACACTCGTTGGATTCGCGTGACAAAGGATGTACACCTTAATGCGGCCATTTTTAATGCAATCTGCAGCGGATTGGACGATTTATAATTTACCAAATCAAATGAAAAGGCTTGATGAGTAAGAGATGAGAGAAATAAGAGTAAGAATACAGTAAGTAAACTTTTTAGTTTTTTTTTTTTTATTATTAGCAACACAATTATCGATTCATTTTTATATTATAGAAGAAGATAATAATAGTAGATTATTGCATCGAGCACAAAGTAATTTATTATTGCACCGAGTGCCTGATTTAGAGCCCGAGCGTTAGCGAGGGCTCTAATCTAACAGGCACGAGGGCAATATAAATTACTTAAGGCGAGGTGCATAATCTGCTTTTCTTTCAACTAATACCTATAGGAATAGCAGATAAAAGAAACTCATATCAAACAGTTAAAATAGAAGTTTCTATAACACTGTCGGCTTCATTTAGAATATTTTCCGGAGTTAATGTGTCGCTAGATGATTCCATTTTAATTCGAAGCCGAAGCACTCAAAATCAGATAGTATCACACTTTTATCGTTTCCAAAAATATTGTCAAGCAAAATTAACAAAGTTCCCGCCAAATCACTTTTTTAAATTTCTTTCATTTTTAACTCAGAGTTAGCAGCAATCATTTTTTAAATTTGGAACAAGTAGGATAGAAACGAACAATACGTACGAAAAAAAAAGTATTGATATCGGCTGGCTGAATAGAGCTAATCCATTGAGATTGGCACCTTTTGGTGCGATTAAAAAAAACTGTGCAATAATGAAATTTCATACATTTTTATTGCTCTAGAGCATTAAAGACTCGTTTTGTACTGAGTTTTTAGTGTGATTGTGATGAAATTAAAGCATAGTTGGAAGAAAATTTATTTATATACTCTCATACTAAAATTTAGAGATTAAAATACTAAACACAGAATCTTAATGTCAGTCTTTTATGCACAAGCCATCAAAATAAATTTAAAAAGTTACTTTTCGATACAGGTCTTTATGGATAACTGTATCGAAGAATAACTTTTTTTCCATTTTAATACAGCAGCAAGCAGGTTGCAATGAAAATACAAATTGAAACTTTGCAAAAAAAAATCTACATAATCTGTGAATGCGGCTCCGCGCGCACCTCGCATGCTCGTTCTGCAAATGGATTTATAAGTAAGAAATGAAGCTGTTAAATTAACTTCACGGTTTTATTTAAAATATTATTATCATCTATTTCATGAGATTAGATAAAGTAGTGTATGAAACTGCACATAATTATGTCTTAAAATACTCGTGTGATACTATTATCAAATTCGCCTTCGGCTCATTTGATAAACTCACACTCGTATTTTAAGAGCCCTTATTATGCAACAGTTTTATAAACTACTACTATATTTAATAAATTCTTGACATTAGTGTCAGTACGTATGGTTGTATAATAAACCTGGTTTAAAAATCCGAAATTACGAACCTACGGCCTAAGAAAAAATGTTACAGCTTACGTCGCCTTAATTGTGCGATCTTCCAATTTCCGCCTGCAAACGCTTCCGGCCGGCCGGGGCCGCCCGATTTATTTATTTACTAGATTTCGCCCCGCAAATTCGTACCGCATATCCCAGTATCCCATGTGAATTTCCAAATATACTTTCTTATTTATATTCCTGCCAAATTTGGAATTCCTCAGACCACCGGGTTAGGATATGCATTCATTAACCTCGCGGACGATTTATCCTGTACTATTAAAATAAATGTACGCCACGACGATCTCGCAAACGGCTCTAACAATTTCGATGAAATTTACAATATAGGAGACATAAAATCGATCTTATATTGGCGTCAATGTTGGCGTCGTTGCGCGTGGCTGTCTAATCGATCACGCAAGTCAAGCAAAGTCGACCGTAGCCTGTCCATATCGGTCTGTCATATAGGTCTATCCTCCGTGCTTTGGAGGGCACGCTAACCGTCCGTCCCGGCTCTGTGGGTCCCAGCTGTTTCGTTAGATGACTATGCTCTAAACCCGTTCGATTGGGAGATCCGTATCCCAGCAGTGTGATAAATAAGGGTTGACGAAAAGAACGCGAGAATAGATACCACTTTACTACATTATTTTTTGGGGTGTAAGTGGATCAACATCTTTGAACCAAATCCAACTTCACCTGTACGCGGTGCACCATGCTGACTGACAAACGAGGCTCTGGCGAAAAGAGAGTAGGGTATAGCGTATTTTTAAGCTGCCCGACTGGGGAAGTACCTCCTCCACCTCACAGAATACCACAGCCAAAAAGCAATTACATTGAGGGTTGTTGTGTCCCTGCGAGTGAGTGAGGTCACCAGAAAGAAAAAAAGGAAGGAGTATAGGCTGGCAACGGCTCGGCGACCCCGTGGTGTTGCTGTTCTCCATGGGCGGTGGTGATTGCTCATGTTCGTTTGCCCCCCTCTCATATAAAAAAATGCTTCTGGAAAAAAACATCCTAAAAATCACCGAGCTATGCTCGGCCATTCAGGTGATTCAGGTATAGTTTTTTTTTTTTATACTTCGTCGCGTGGCAGACAAGCATACGGCCCGCCTGATGAGAAGCGGTTACCGTAGCCATATTAACGCTCGCAGCATAAAATATCGTTCGCGCGCCGCCACCCCGCGATGGCAGCGGCCATCGCAGCATCTCCTTCCTTTCTGGTGACCTCACTCACTCGCAGGAACACAACAGCCCTCAAGGGAACCGTTATTTGGCTGCGGTATCCTGTGAGGTGGAGGTACATTCCCCAGTCGGGTAGCTTACAATTACGCTCCCTACCTCTCTTTTCGCCAGAGCTTCGTTTGTCAGTTAGCAGGATGCACCGAGTGCAGATGAAGTTGGCTTTGGTTCAAAGATGTTGATGAACCGCTTACACCCCAATTATAGATAAATAATATATTGTTTATTACTAGTAGATGTATAGTTAAAGAACTCGACGGTAATATATAGCCCATATTGTTGGAACGAGAATAGAAGATTAATCGCTTGTCGTCTCTTTAAAGTGCCTACCATTAGGATTACGATTATTGTGACGTCACGTATCCCAAATTACCCGCTGGATACATGACACGAATCTAATGACATGTCGTTTACCCAAATTGGTTTCTGTAAACTTGATTTGTATATATATACCTATATAATACAATACAATACTTTTTATTGCACAAAAAAGTTTTAGCAATAATCACTTAAAATATAAAGTACAAAAGACGGCCTTATCGCTTAGCATCTCTTCAAGCAGTCAGTGATAGACAAATGAATATAAATAAAGAAGTTAAACAGAGATAAGTATGAACTGAACTTTAACTTGATGTTTAGAACTGAAAATAGTTTGCACGTTACGGATAGTTAACTATTTGCAGTTCCGGCAGAGCATTCCAAAGCCAGAAGTACAGATTGCACAGTGATCGATTTTGTATAGTTTATACATATATATTATACACATATACAAGCTTTTATATAGTTTCACCAGGATGTATGTAATCTTGCAAGTTTTTTTTGACCCACGTACCAGTGTCCGATGAACTGAAATTTGGTACACTCGTTTGGTTCTTGTGGCAATGCACGTTGCCGCCATTTTTAATCATATATGGCGGACGCCACTAAATAAATTAGAGGGGTATTTATAGGAACAATAGAACCCAACATAATAATTTTTAGATTTTTTTGTCTGGCAGTCTATCTGTGTGTTTGTACGCGCTTCGTGCAAAAACTCCTGCACTAAATTGAATGAGGGTTTCACAGTTTGTCACACGGTTGCAAGGGCGGGTACAGCCATCGACACAAGGTCACGTATTTATTAGGGTTTTCCCTATGCCCACTAGACCTCCCCCCCCCCCCCCCCCCCCGTCAGTTGAAAGAAAATATCCTAATCCGACCACAGAATCCGCTGCGATTTATAAAATAAAACAAGAGAAATAATTATTCGGTTTGTCATAATTATATTTGAAGAAAACAAAACGATTTCGTCGACAACACCGTTTACGAGTAAAATGCCAGGTGCAACAATTGTTCTGCAACAAAATTCAATATTATCGACAAACGAAAAGCCTTTCAATCGACTTAATCTAGGTATTTTTCGTGACTACTAAAAATATAGTTACATTTTTATTTTACTACGTCGGGTGGCAGGCAAGCATACGGCCCGCCTGATGTGAAGCGGTTACCGTAGCCATATTAACGCTCGCAACATAAAATATCGCTCGCTCGCCGCCACCCCCACTGCCAACGCAGTATCTTCTTCCTTTCTGGTGACCTCACTCACTCGCAGGAACACAACATCCCTCGTCGGGTAGCTTACAATTACGCTCCCTACCTCTCTTTTCGCCAGGGCTAAGCTTCTCAGTCAGCAGGGTGGATCGCGTGCAGGTGATGTTGGCTTTGGTTCAAAGATGTTGATGAACCACTTACAGCCCGAAACAATACTTAGTCAGCCGAAAAATCCATACATCTAAATTGGATTGATTGAACAAAATGTTTGTACAGTCCATGTACTGCCAATATTACTCTATCTGAGTGCTATTGCTCACGTATTTGCAGTTTTTTTTATACTACGTCGGGCGGCAGACAAGCACACGGCCCGCTTGATGTGAAGCGGTTACCGTAGCCATACAACGCTCGCAATATGAAATATATTCTTTCGCATCTGTTTTATTAGGTACCAAAAAGCTCCTCTTAGCGTATGGACTATGCAAAAGACTTTCGATTAGATCAAGATCGAGAAGAGGACCTTGCAAAGATCTCTTTGGCGTCGATGACGCACTGATAATTAGTCATACCAAAGTATTGGACTACTAGTAGGTATAATTAATTTGGGGTTAGGGGTGTAAGTGGTTCATCAACACCTTTGAACCAAAGCCAATTTCACCTGCACGCGGTGCACCCTGCTGACTGACAAACGAAGCTCTGGCGAAAAGAGAGGTAGGGAGCGTAATTGTAAGCTACCCGACTGGGGAATGTACGTCCACCTCACAGAATACCGCAGCCAAATAACAATTCCCTTGAGGGTTGTTGTGTTCCTGCGAGTGAGTGAGGTCACCAGAAAGGAAGGAGATGCTGCGTTGGCAGCGGGGGTGGCGGCGCGCGAGCGATATTTTATGTTGCGAGCGTTAATATGGCTACGTCAACCGCTTCACATCAGGCGGGCCGTATGCTTGTCTGCCACCCGACGTAGAATTAAAAAAAAATTATAATAACCACGGGAATTAACGCGATCGTGCATGTAAGGTATTTTACATACCTTTATTATTGCCTGACGACTAGGCTGCACCGGCCTTGGCCACAGGCTGACTGTCTCAACGGTGTCATTCTGTCTCCATTATCCAAGTCGATGAATCTTTATCAACCCCCGTGTTATTCAATATCCACGTACCGCGACCAAATTGAAAGTCTGTGACCGCGACACACTACAATGACGACGTATAACTACTACTATAACGAGGATAGTGTCAAATATACATAAAACGCCAATAGTGATTCGAACCAGTGTGCGGAGCTGCATCAGGGAGACTTTATCTCTCAATCATCTTTGAATAACCTCTGCACTAGAAGAGGTTTTCCAGCTTCTTGGCCTTGGTAAATTTTCATGAAGCATTGTAATTATTTAGGGTTTTTTTACTCGAAAACTTGGATTCAAACTTACCACAGACCCTTATTTTTCTTTGTTTTTTTTTTTAGAATTTGCTACTGTAAAGAGCTTAAGTAATGGGCTTCAAGTCTGTCAGATCGCAAATGTGATCCTCACAATTACTCCTTTCCTCGTGTTCAGAAGGTTTGTCAGACTGCTATGACCAAAAGGAATTTGATTTCCCCATGGTCGTAAACACCCCATACTGGTTATTTCCTCGTGTGTCGGTATCAGAATCACTAGTAATTTATCATTTGCCTTATCCAAATTTTATAACAACAGTGACTTTGTATAACAGCAGTAATCAATCTATCGAAGAGGAAAAAAAATGTAATCAAATTTAAAATTCTCATTATTTTATTTTCTTTGTGAATAGTACAAAACAATAGATATCAAACTATTCTTATCGTATAAGACAGGTAGAAAATAAACCGTAATATCTTAACAAAAAATAATTCCTTAATTCTACGATGTGTAAAAATACATGTACAAAATTAAATACTTAATTGATCAAATTTCATTTCATGCCTTTTCATAACTTGGCCAATACATTTGATTCTCAATAGTATTTTTTTAATGGATAGAAATAAAAATCAAAATTTTAAAATCGTATTGTAACAGACAACTATTTGATCAAGATTTAAAACAGACAAATTAAATTTAAATCATTTAAATCATTATGAATAAATTAGAATTGATTGTATGACATAATAAGAAATTATAATTGTCAAATGTTTCAAAAGAATACAAATCAATGTTTTGTACAGTTCAATATTATGTACAGGATACGTTCGCAGGTTTGTTTACTCGGTGAGGTGGTAAGCGGGCTGCGGCGTGACGCTTGCCACGCACACCGAGTCGCCTGATCACGATGAGTTGCCGTTCTCCCCGTTGTCTTGGAAGTTGTTCACGTTCACAGAGAACGGCGCGCCTAGACCATACAAATGCCCGCTTGAACTCTCAATATTGTCATCGAAGAATATCTAAAAATAAATGTAATATTATTAGAAATAATTGGACAATGTTATGCAGAATAGATGCAACTGATATTTTGTTACTTTTAAGTTCAAGCTATTTAAAGTTTAATAGGAATAAAAAAGCAGTATGAGTTTTAGGAAGCATATGTCATCAAACTGCTAGAATCTGTTGCGAATATATAAAACTCGATTGGACGTTTCTCCCTATGTATATCTGTCAACTTGGCATAGTTTGTCAGTTGGAGCTATTGTGCATAACAGGGTCCAATTTCTCGTGTTTATAAATTATTATAAACACGTACTTGTATTAACCCATTCATTATCAAATAAATTTTGTGAGAGAAAGTTATTAACCATTTTCTCACAATCAAGTAAAATAAATCTTTAAAAACAGTCACAAAACAATTTTTGTTCTGCTAATCTCACATGTGGTTTCCGGCAGACTAGAATAGAATCACTCCGTTTCTTCCCGTGGATGTCGTACAAGGCGACTAAGGGAAATACATTATCAAATACCGATCAGGCCTCCCCAACCCGTTTGGCCAGCGTAGGGAGTGTAGCCCAAATCCTCCTTACGTTTAAGACGGACGAGAGAGGGTCGTGCTCCTGTAGTGGAGACTAAAATGGACCTGATGATGATGAATCTCACATGTATAAAACAAAGTCGGGTTAGTTACACCATTTTTAACTCAAGAACAGCTGAACCGATTTATAAATATGATCTTTTTCTATATCTATATTTGATTTGTATCCATCCCAAACAGCAGAATAGCTATTCATATATCAGAAAATTTTACGAAAATAAAATCTGATGAAATTGTCAACAATTGGGCAAGGTAGAAACGGGAAGATTGAGCCACAGAAACGAAATATTAAAAAAAAAAAATTATATTATAACATTTAAAGAAACATTTTTTAAGTTTTGTTCACAGCAGACGCTCATACATCCGCTAACAAAAACTTTATAAATTTAAAATAGTTATTATCATACAAATACCTCTTTAATTTTAAAAAATGCCATCCCTGTGAGATGGGAATCTGAACCAGCTTGATGCTGGGGTCCAACCCTCCTCAGTTCCAATTGATCTGCCACTTCTTGAAGACCACCCTTTAGATTTTTACATAGCTTCATCAAATACTGTAAAATAATAATGTTGCCTTAATTATATATATTTTTTTTATATACAACGTGAAAGATATTTGTACAAATAAAAATGGATATAAAACATGAGTGAAATTTATTAAACAAAACTTGCATAGTTATGTTTTTAATATACCTTTCAAATACACACCTTTTATCCACATTAGGACAATAAATAAATGTAAAGTTTAAATGACGATTCATTCAAAATTTTTGTCTATATAATGTCTGAGAAACTCGCATTTAGTTGCTTTATGAGTTCATTAAGGTGAAAACTGAATTGGTGATCCATTGAAAACGCGACTATTCGGAAAAGGCATCTTTTATTAAATTTTTGAAAATGCACGAAACATAGTCGCGTTTCGTGCATTTACTTATTTACTTAAATTCACGAATGAACAAAACATACAAATGAAATTAAAAACGCACGAACCGCGGGGTTCGTGCGTTTTTAATTTCATTTGTATGGACGCGTCCAAACTACGAAGTTATTAGTAGTATAATCATGTTGCATGCCAGTCATTATGTAAGTTTGGCATGCTTGGTGCCATACATATCTCATTGCATACCATTTTCATTTGATTTCATTTCCATAGTATAGGTAGATATTATTATAACATACCTTTACGTCATAAACGGTGGGAAAGTACAATCTAAGGCTCTCAAAGAAATCATTCTCATCTTGCGGTAAATTTTGATCTGTAAGCAGTTTCAGTAAGTACCCGAAATCATATCCAGAATGAAAACTGAGCCATTTTATATTGTCCATGAGAACGAGTCCTGTAAAAGAGATTGTAGTATAGTGTAGAGGATTCCAAGAAAAAGAAATAATATTTGTCGACTTTTGAATATGAATTAGTTTTAATAAATAAATATTTCTGTACAATTTACACAGCGCCATCTAGTCTCAAATAAAGGGCAAAGTTTGTACTATGGGTACTAGACAAGATAACTGATGGAAAAGTACTTTAAATACATTTTTTTTGTAAATACATACTTATAATACATACAAAAAACCCAGACCAAGACGAACAGACATGTTCATGCACTCAATTGTTTGTCTTGTGCGGGAATCGAACCCGCGACCTCAGAGTCAAAGTAGCCATTCGACCACCAGGCTCGTCAAGTTAAAATTGGTTAGAAAATATGTCTGAATAGTTGCCTTTAGTTAGCTGAATGTTGAAGTGTGTCTTCATACTTGATTCCAGCTGTTTTGATTAGTATTTGAGTAGTAGCGTAGTAGCACAGCATAGACATGTAGAATATTAGAATATATTAAATATATCAAAAAAAGACGCATTTTCAAATCATACCTGATGACATAAGCAATTCAGCAAATTCCAATGGTTCTATACCGTCTTCTTCATGCTTCCTAAACTGTAGCCCGGAGTTTTGCAGTAGGTCAATAGAATCCTGTGCATACATATCTTCCCTGAAATCAGAATTTGTTTGTGTGCTATTACTATACTTAATATAATAAAGCTGAAGAGTTTGTTTGGTTGAACGCGCTAATCTCAGGAACTACTCATTGGAATTGAAAAATTATTTAAGTGTTGGATAGCCTATTTTTCGCGGAAGGCGCAATACGCTACCAACAATAGGAGCGGAGCACTAATAAAAAATGGGAAAAACATATTCATTTTGAGAGCTTCCGTTGCGTGCGATTATATACGACGGAATTATTCATCTTAAAAAGTTCTAAAAAGTCAGCATATGTTAGCATATGTTTTAATATTGGCTCGCTCAATTTCAAATGGTATCCTTACGCTTCACTCTCAACGTTCTGTCACACGCAGACGAAGTTGCGCGAGTCAGCTAGTCAGTGATAGAACAAGGGCCGAAGCCTACTAGTAATATTTTATTACACTTACTGCAAGTTAAATTTAAAGTTGAACTGCCAAGTGGTATACCCTGGTGGTGTTTTGCCATTTTCATCCATAAATGTTAAACCCAGCTGAATTATCCTCAATAAATCAACATTACACCTGTAAATAAAGTATAATATAACCGCAATAATATACTACAATTTTCATTATGATAGCTTATGTACATCTATTTATTTATTTAGAAAACCAACTGCTTACATAATTATAGTTAGGCATACAATATTATCAAAAAAATTGCTAATGATAGGTTTTCCGATTATAATATTACCCCGCCGCCACACTATGCTCCTCGCGCTGCTCATCGCCTTGCTCCTCGCGCTGCCGCGATGTTTCCCTCTCTGCCCACACACTGCTCTACTCGCGCAATTATTCGCGACGCTCCGCACTTGGACATTTGCCTTTGCTATACAATGGACGTTGAAGCTGTGGCAGCGTGCGCGATATGCATTTTTATTATAGCGAAACGAAGCTTTTTTTTATGGACTAACGGTCTGAAAAATGCCATCAAACATTTCTTTTTTGCTACCAGCTCTTATAGGGAAATGTTCATGACAGACATGATTTTAAAAAAATGATTTAAAAAATATGACGCGTGTTACGCGCCCGAGCGCTCGATGCGGAATGCGTCCGAGGCGATTGTATGGCCGGCCACTCGCGCTAACTCCTTTGACTCGCGCCCAAAATACCGACAAAACAGGGAATGATGGGCAAGACGAAGAGCAAGACGAGCGGCATGACGAGTAACGTGGCCACACCACGTTCCTGCCTACTTTCCTCGCTACTTCCCTCGCCACTCGACGAGTGTATGGCAGGGCTATTAGTCTAAAAGCTTATAACATTTAGTACAGTATATATACAATAATAGTAATGGAAGCCGCTGAAGTCATCAATTGCGATTGAATGATAAATGAAAATGTTGTAGACATAAATTTTCCGTACATTCATAAGGCCATCCATTCCATCGCAGAGTCACCTACTGAGCAAAGTCTCATACTTAGACTACATACTGGCATTAAGAAAATGCATTGTCATTGGCAGGAACATCACAATCGCCATTAAGAAGAAAATTGGAAATCAATTAATCAAAGTGTGTATACAAGAACAATACACTACCAGTATCCCATGTGAGAAAAGAAAATTACAGTACCTATAATGTCCCACATGGTAATAAATAATGTCCCACTTGGCGACTATCAAATAATGATGATGCTAGTGCTACAACTAGCATAATAACTTATGTACATAATTGTAATAACAATTAAATACAAATTCTTATTATTACATTATAATTTCATAATTATTCAAGACAAAATAGCTCAACTCACTGATTCCTGTCTCTGCTTCCATATCATAAGACAATATAACTTTATTTCTATTTATGATGATGGCTCACAAAACAAACCTACTTAATATTATCTTGATATTAACAGATTGTTTATTTTTCGAAGTTTAATGAATCATACATTTGGTAATAATTGGTTGTCAAATTGAAATTTAATTTTGGTTAAAGGACAGGAAGTCTACATTTACTTGCTGATTGCCTTATCAGTTCTACTCACCTCAGTAGTTGGTACTGGTAGTCTGCTGTAGACCTGAATTCTCCAATTGGCCGTGCAACTACTCCAGGAAACTCTGTATCCATTGCGACCCAATGATATTTTTGGACAACCTAAAATCAAACATTTGTTAACACTCTGTAGCGTTTATGGTTTCATACCCAGTATAATATAACAGAGAAATCAACAGGGTGAAGAATAAAAAGTCAAGCATACCTAAAATCCTTGCTTACAAAACCTTGCTGGACTATATTCAATATTAAAAGCAAAATAAGAAAGGGCTCTAATTCGAAAGTACGTAAGCTCATATGCATCCAAACATCCAAATCAATGTGTCAGTGGTGTTTTTTTAAGAGACATCCACTCCCGATAACTCTAAAAAAAAACACCACTATTGCACATGCGGTGGAGTCTTCGTGAATGAACTAAAAATTGGATATCTTCCTTAGGATGTCCTCCTTGTGGATGACATCCATTTGGATACATCAGTGTAGACCTTAAGACTTTATAAACATTATATTGAATTACTTGATTTCAATAGATGTCTTGTTTTCTTTGTTTTGAGATTGCAAAATCCATCTACCTACAACTAGGACTAATGTCTAATTAAAATATTATTTTACTAATTTACTTTATGTGAATAATTACAAAAACGTATTCATACCAAGAATCAATTAGCTTATTACCTGTCTGATGATTTGGAATTCTTCATGAAGGTTATGGTTCCACACATCTTTGATGCCACAATCTCCGTTAGCCGGCAGTTGGGATAAAGACCCGAAGCTCGCTGCAGGCATCTGAAGAAGATTTATTCACTGGTTAAATAATATAATAGTGTACATATTAAATAGAAAATACAAATCCGCAAGCAGTTACGGTAGGCACTTTTACAATTACCTACCTTATATCTCTCTGCTTCCGTTTGTGCAGATTCTTCAGATTTTTTCGACGCCGTGATTTAAGATTTTCTATAATGACTCATAAAAAAAAGGAAAGCCAAAGCCAGTACTTGGAAAGCTAAAATGTTGTCGGTATTGTAGGTTATAGTTTGTGAAGATTTGTCATTTTAAAAAGCAGTTTTTTCTTGAAACACTTTACTTCGGTTATACATCAGACCAGTCACGATAAATAATTACACACGGGAATGTGATTAAAAACAAATCGCAAACTCAAATTTACAAAATAAAACACACAATCGTTGTTGCTAAACGCCATTCTTTTCTTTTTTTCTTTTTTTTTTTCTTTTTTTTTTTAATGGCTATACGTTGATTAGCCAATAACAATGTTTGGGAAGCATACAAATACGGAATTAAATAAAAGCATTAAATGGTATTCGATTGGTAATTTTGAACATTCAGGATTGGTTTTAATACATATAGGTAGTAATTTCTAATATACAACGTAACTCCAAGTATGCAAAACCTCAAACACCCCAACTGAGTTTTATTATTATAAATGGGTACTTATATCTAAGTAATAATTTCGAAAAAAAAACTTCTAGGAGATAAGATCACTTTTTTGTTTTCCTAATAATTCTAATAGTTTCTGAGCTCTGTGGCGCTTTCTTATCAAAAAGACCGAGGCCAATGGCTACGATACACAAATATTAATATTAAAGAGCGAGCATCGCGTCAATGTCGCGTAAGCGCCACGCTCTGCACTATAAGACTTTTTTTTTGGACGCGGCGTTATTACGTTTGTTTACCTACTTCACGTTTTCTCGCTTGATTGTCGAGCGCAATTTAATAATAGACACGGCAATTAAAAATAATTATTATTATTTTTCAAAACCAGTTACTTTAAAAATGGATGAAAATTAGGCAATTGATTCTACTCATGATTCTGAACAAACTATTTTTAGGTTTTGCATAATTGAAGTTACACGTTGTTTATATGTCATTCAAAGTTTGATATTATTACTTTATAAATATATGGCAATGGAATTATATACAACGACACTATTTGAAATAGAAGTAGGAAAAGATACACAGATTTGTATGAGTTCAGAAATAAAAACGGAGCGATCTTACAGTAGGCAAGAAAAGAGTATATATGGTTTAAATCACCATACTCTCCACAAGAGCACAAAGCATTGGCAGCTATATTTAATTTGAACAAGTTAGAACATAACAGTTAGATAACATACTTTAACGATAAAATTTTCTCGTTGTAGTTAATTTAACACACATTTTATGCATTGTAGAGTAAATAATAGGTAGGGGGAAAAGTCTTTTCGCATTATAGTATGTATGAACTTGTAATAAAATCTCTTTGGTTATACCATTTGTATGTAGCAGGTTTTGATATCTTTAAAAAGTTTAAATTTTAAAAAAGATAATTCCAAATTCAAATTAGGTAAATGTGTGATTTTCATTTGTTTTTTTTTACTGTCAAGATGAGTGAATCTAATGAAGAAATTCGATACATTTTAAAATTTTACTACAAAAAAGGTAAAAATTCAACGCAAGCTGCGAAAAAAATTTGTGACGTTTATGGACCTAGTGCAGTGTCTGTGAGAGTAGCACAAATTTGGTTTAAGCGTTTTCAATCCGGAAATTTTGATGTCAAAGATGCACGTCGCTCTGGTCGCCCTGTTACGGATAAAATGGATGCCATTTCTGAAAAAGTGGAGCAAGATCGGCATTTCAGTAGTTACGACGTAGCTGAAGAACTAGGAATTGACCACAAAACAGTTTTGGGCGCATAAAAAGGGCGTGGTCATAGGCCGGCCAGGCTTCACAGACTCTGGCGAAACCCGGGTTAACCCGCAACAAGGTGATGCTGTGTGTATGGTGGGATTGGAAGGGAAGATATTCATTATGAGCTGTTACCGCCAGGCAGGACTATCGATTCTGAACTCTACTGTGAACAACTGATGAGATTAAAGCAAAAAGTTGAGAGAAAGCGGCCGGAATTAATTAATAGAAGGGGTGTGATTTTTCATCATGATAACGCTAGACCTCACACATATTTAGCCACTCAGCAAAAATTAAGAGAGTTTGACTGGGAGGTGTTAATGCATCCGCCGTATAGTCCTGACCTTGCACCTTCTGATTTCCACCTGTTTCGGTCTCTTAAGAATTCTTTAGGCAATGTCAGGTTAACATCACGAGAAGACTGCCAAAACCACTTGTCGCGGTTTTTTGAACAGAATTCCCGAAATTTCTATAGTAATGGGATCATGTCTCTACCTACAAGATGGCAAAAAGTTATCGAACATAATGACACCTACATACTTTAGTTAAATGTAAATAAACTTTATTAAAAAATGTTTTGAATTTTCATATAAAATACGAAAAGACTTTTTCCCCAACCTAATAAAACGCATTACTGTGAAGTCGTTAGACATTTTGTTAGAAAGGTTCAGCTAACATGTAAGTATGTGATTTGTTGGGAATTTGAAATCAAATTCTCATTACGATATTGATTCCGATTCTGACTTCGATTGTGATGCCCATTCCGATTTAAATTTCTAACCAGATTCCGCTTTCAATTTTGGAATCGAATTTTAATTTCTATTCGGTTCATGGCCCGATTTCGGTTGAGAACAGAACAGTTGTTTTCTGATATTTTTTATACAACTAAGGTGGCAAACAAAGCTTACGACCTGCCTGATGGAAAGCAGTCATCGTGGCCTATTGACGCACATAAAAAGCCTAGCAACACCATACGACAAATTAGTCGTTGAAGCCATTTTATGCTGCATTCAGACGATTTTAGACCTTAATGACCTTTTAAAATAATTATATTAAATTTTGTAAGCGGAAACACGTTAATAAAGTAAAATTCAATAATAAATAAATTAAATTTCAAATAGCAATATGATAATTGTTTGAATCAGTTTTTTGTATATCGTTGCTCAAAAAACGCAATCGCTTTTGAATGCACCGTTTGCATAGTAGCGACGACAGCATCCGAACGCCATTACTGCTAGTTTTAATTGCCCTATCCAGCATCACTGGACAAAAATGGTCACTAGGCAAATAAAAGAAAAGGAATAAGAATTTTTATTATTAGCTATACTAATATAGTTTTATGGCAAATATTTGACGGACTTAAATAAATATTTTTATTTTATTTTTATTTATAATTAACACAAATTCAACAGAAAAACTGTTGGAGAATTAGTTTTATTGTTTATGGTTTTATTGATGGCTAAAAAACATAGTGACATTGTAGGAATTTGAATTTAAATAAAAGAATGTATTTTGTTTGGGGTTTTGAGAAAATTTAGTTGAAATGAAGTTGTCAAGAAGTATCAGGAAAAAGATGTGGTAGATTGTGGTTTATTGTTTTAAGTTTTATTTTGATGAAATATATTTTATTATGAGAAGAGGAAGTTTTTAATAACATTTTAGATAGTGTGTTCCCAAAAGGTGATAGTGAATCAACCCTGAAGGAAACCCCTCTCAACACGATGTGATTCCGCAACAGGTCATGGGCCTTGCAAAAAATATTTTTTTGATTACGAGTTTATATTAATAAATTAACATGGATTCCGAAAATATGGGTGAGAAATTTAAAACTGATTTTTATACTAAACTAAACAGTGACTGTGATTATACCATATGGAAGAAAAAGATGCTTATTCTTTTACACGCTAAAGATTTGCATGATGTTTTGACTGCCGAATCAAAAGAAAAGGTATGTACAAAGAAAGACAATAAAGCAAAATACCTAATTATTAATAGTTTGCACGACAAATATATTAATCATATTATAGAATGTGATACCGCTAAGGATATGATTACAAAATTAGATAATTTATTTTTGGGAAATAAAGAAACACAGATTTGCACTTTATTGGAAGAATTTTATAATTTCAAAATTACAGAAAACATCATGAATGACATTAGTAAACTGCAAAATAAAGTAACAAAAATTAGGAGCCTTGATTTTCAAATGGAAGACCAGCAAGTCATATCAAAAATATTAAGCTGTTTACCTACAAAATTTGACTACTTTCGAACGGCGTGGCAATCAACTGGAAAACAAGATAGGAATTTAGATAATTTGATTTCAAGAATATTAGTGGAGGTAAATCATCAAGACAGAAAGGAGTATGATGAAAGTGAAACAACTGCCAACACATTTTATATTAAAGACTGTTACAACTGTGGCAAGAAAGGACATGTTGCTAAATTTTGCAGAAACAGAAATACACATAACAGGATGGAATACAAGGGAAATGCACTACAATGTTTTAAATGTTTAAGAATTGGACATAAACATACAGCTTGCAAAGAAGAAAATAACTGTAGTATTTGTAAGAATGACTCACATTATACAAAATACTGCTTAGATAGAGGATCAAGTACTGTAAGTAATGTCAAATCTTTAACATTCAGTTCACATGAAATAGTTGAATTTATAATGGATTCTGGAGCAAGTAACCATATAATTAATAATGATAAATATTTACAAAATTTAAGCAATAAACAATATAGAATAGCAACAGCTGATGGTAACATACATACTGTTAATAAAGTAGGAAAACTGTACAGTAGAAATAACAATTGGACCTTCAGTGATGTTCTATATGTTCCAAAAATGATAAAAAATATTATTTCAATACCGAAGCTGACAGATTATAATTATGAAATTAAATTTTTCAGAAACCAATGTAAGGTCTACGATGATGGGGTCTGCTTTCTTACTGCGACCAGGGGCAGTGACGACCTGTACTACGTAAGAATTCCTATTGAATATGTTAACCACATAGGAAATTCAAGGTCAGTCAACTTTTCTAGAATATCAAAAGAGGAATTTTGGCATAGAGCATTAGGACATTCCTCGATTAATAATACTAAAGGCTTAGTACGTGGTATTAATCTTGATATTAAAGATAGTTTGGACATCTGCGAAGTCTGCACGCAATCCAAGTTATGTAGAAAACCTTTCAAAACAGAACGTCATAGGGCTACAAAGCCATTAGAAATTATTCATAGCGACATCTGTGGGCCAATAGGGGTTCCAACTTTTGACGGATATAAATATTTTATCACATTTTTAGATGATTACACACACTTTATGAAAGTTTTTCTCATTAAAAGAAAAGATGAAGCATATTCTAAAATAATTAATTATATTAATGTGGCAGAAAATCATTTTAATACTAAAATTAAAACTTTTAGATGCGATAATGGGGGAGAATACTCTAGTAATAGATTAAAGAAATTTTTTGAAGAAAGGGGAATTCAAATAGATTATAATATACCATATACACCCCAACTTAATGGGAAATCTGAGCGATTAAATAGAACAATTATGGAAAAGACTAGAGCGTTACTATTTGATATGAGTTTACCAAAACAATTATGGGGTGAAGCGGTACTTACTGCAGCATATTTAACTAATAGGTGCTCGAATAGAATTAATAGTAGAACGCCGGCTGAAATGTGGTTCAACAGAATTCCAAATTTAGAACATTTAAATATTTTCGGTTCTTTGGCTTATTTTAAAAATAATAAACCTAATGTTAGTAAATTAGATTCAAGGTGCAATAAGGGTTTATTAATTGGTTATACGAATAACGGTTATAAGATTTGGGATCCAATTAATTTAAAAATACATTATTCTAGAGATGTTAAATTTGATAATAATAAAACAAAAGTTATTGAATTTTTAGAAGAATATAATTCGAGTGATAACATGATGGATTTATATAGAATTTTTTGTGATGAAAATGTTAATGAGTGTTCGGTGGATAGTGATTCTCACTTTGAGAGGGGAAATTATAGATATAGTCATGCAGGGTCGAATAGTGATGGGAATACACAAGTGATAGATATTGTCGATGATTATAATTTAGAAAATAGTGATGGAATTAGTGCGGTTAATAATGATGAAGAATTTTTAAATAATAATGAAGAAAGTTTAAAGAATAATGATGAGGTTTTAAATAATAATGATAGTGAAGATGATAATGGTGTTTGTGTAAATGAAATAGTGGAGCCAGAGATTTTAAATGAAAATGTTCAAGAAAATGAAGATGAAGATGATGAACTATTTGAAGATGCAAATGAAATAATTAATGAACAAATTCCTAGAAGAATTTTGCCTAAAAGAGAGAGAAGATTACCAGAGAGATTGAAAGATTATGATTTAGAAAGTTCGTTTTTAACTTATGGTGAAGCAATTAAAGGTGATGAGAAGTTGTTATGGCAAAAGGCCATTGATGAAGAAAAAGATTCTTTGGAAAAGAATAAGACATGGGTTATTGTAAATAAGTCAGAAGCAGAAAATAGAAAAATAATTACAAGTAAATGGATTTTTACAATTAAACCAGGTGGAAAATATAAAGCTAGATTAGTAGCAAGAGGTTTCTTACAGAAATATAATATTGATTATAAAGAAACATATAGTCCAGTGGTTAATACTACAAGTATACGTTTACTGTTGGCAATTGCGGCTCAAAGAGGATACAAGATGAAGCAATTTGATGTGAAGACAGCATTTTTATATGGAGATTTGGAAGAAGAAATTTTTATGGAAATACCAACAGGTTATAATATTGAAAATAGTAAGAATAAAATTTGTAAATTAAAGAAGAGTTTATATGGACTGAAACAAGCACCACTTATGTGGAACAAGAGGATAACAGAATATTTAAAAAAGTTAGGTTTTATACAATTAAAATTAGATCCTTGTTTGTTTTTCTGTAAAGAGAAAGAAATATATTTAGCAATTTATGTTGATGACGGAGTTTTAATCGGAAATAATATTTTACAATTAAATAATATAATAACAAAATTAGAAAAAGAATTTGAAATGAGAAAGTTTGATAAAGTTGAAAAGTTTCTTGGTATTGATATAGACGTTAGAGATAATTTTGTAAAAATATATCAAAAGACATATGTAGAATCATTAATTAATAAATATAATTATGAGAATTTGAAACCAAGTGTTTATCCGGATATTTTGATCGATACACATCAAGAGGGGAAAGGGAGTATTGATGATGTGCATCGTTATAGGACATTTATAGGTTCTTTATTATATTTAGTGAATAAAACTCGTTTAGATCTTGCTTTTCATGTTGGGTATTGTAGTCGATTTCAAGAGAATCCTAACTTAAATGATTTTCTAAATATCAAAAATTTGTTTAGGTATTTAAAAAGCTCTGTTTCGAATGGGATTACTTATTTGAGAGGGAGTGATTTAACTTTGAGAGCGTATTGTGATGCAGACTTTGCCGGTGATCCTGATACTAGGAAAAGTACGACTGGCTTTGTCATCCTGTACAGTGGTGGACCTATTCATTGGTGTTCGCGTAAACAGTCCGTGACTGCTCTGTCCAGTACAGAGGCAGAATACATCTCAGCTGCCGAATGCATTAAAGATCTATTATACGTTCAAAAATTAATTCATGAAATAACTGGTAAAATACCAAAAACGGAACTATTTGTTGATAATCAGTCGGCTATTGTATTAATTAAAAATGGAATCTTGAATAGAAGAAGTAAACATATAGACGTTAGATTTCACTTTATTAAAGAAAAAATTCAAGAAAATAAAATTGAGATATTCTACTGTCCAACAAATTCAAATTATGCGGACATATTGACAAAAGGATTAGACAGAACAAAGTTTTTAAGACTAAGGAAATATATAGTTAGTGACACTTAATTAAAAATGAACATAGTGAAGTGATTTAATGTAATGTTATAGATATAATGATAGATTAAGGTTGTTTGGCTGATTAATTGGAAATTTAGTTTTAAGGTTGTTTTGATTGATTAATTTGAAATTTATATATTAAGGTTGTTTAGGTAGAATTATTTTAAATTAATATTTATGGGGTTATATTTATTTAGATAGATTTGTTAAGTGGGGAATATGTGTATGGGATTTAATAAGTTAGGTAATATTAATTTAAGAGGGGATGTTGGAGAATTAGTTTTATTGTTTATGGTTTTATTGATGGCTAAAAAACATAGTGACATTGTAGGAATTTGAATTTAAATAAAAGAATGTATTTTGTTTGGGGTTTTGAGAAAATTTAGTTGAAATGAAGTTGTCAAGAAGTATCAGGAAAAAGATGTGGTAGATTGTGGTTTATTGTTTTAAGTTTTATTTTGATGAAATATATTTTATTATGAGAAGAGGAAGTTTTTAATAACATTTTAGATAGTGTGTTCCCAAAAGGTGATAGTGAATCAACCCTGAAGGAAACCCCTCTCAACACGATGTGATTCCGCAACAAAAACAACTAAATCTCAAATGTCAATAAGGTTGAAAATATAGCCTCAGTCAAACCCGTAGGTTCAGTATAGTGCGGTCATTGCCCTAGATGAAAAGAATATCAATTAAGAATCGAAATCGAATCGAATCGAAGCGGATTAGGAAGCTAAACCGGAAACAGATCCGGAATTAGAACCAAATCGGAATCGGAATCAGCATCAGAATCAGAATTTAAATTCCTAACATACCTCATACCTTAGTTAAGTGAAACTTGTGTACAAAATGTAGGTATAACAACTTCACAGTAAAACATTTCATTTATTCTACAATGATTATCATTGTAGATTAAATTAGGTAAACGTTTTACTGTGAAGATGCATTGTACAACGTTTTTACTCAGGTTTTGGGTATTCATTCGGACAAAACCTTCTATCTTCCAAATGGATATTTACCCGCCGCTCTACTTGAGCCCGTCCTTGTGCCTGTTAAAGTGTTGAATGTCGCGATGAATTGAATGCTAGCGTGTAAACGCACCATGACAGTATCAACAGTGACAGAACTGACAGATTGTCACTGTCAAAATTAACTAAAAAATTATTGGTTTGGTTCATTCATTGATTGATTCCTTTCGTTCTCTTTTCTTGTTCCGTCTGTCTGTCTGTTTGCTGAATCTAACAAGTTTTTCAGAATTTTGTATTTAGTGCTTGAATTTAATTTTTTATAATCCATTAAAATTTACCGAGTTTGAGTTTTTAGTGCTTAGCAATGTAAGTTCCAACTATTTCTTTCACAATGATTTATGAACACTCAGAGTGAAATTTTGGTACCGTATCGTCAGCTTTACAGTCCTTTGCAAATCAAAAAATATAATTTTTGCCAAAGATAATAGTCAGGTTGCAATACCAAGGATCAAATTTAGTCATATGTCTTCTGCTTTATAGATGCCTGCTGCAAGTTTTGGTTCACTGGTAGCTGCTGTAATTAAAGAAGAGTGCACTATCAAGAATGTTTGGAATCACAACCTTCATGAAGAATTTCATGTAATTAGACAGGTAAGTACTTTGCTTGTACTTCGTATTTGCTAACTGGCGATGGGCTGGCGAATTACATGAGATTTTGATTTTATGTTGTGACCAATAATAGAGTTTGCAACCTTTTTGACTGAAAAAGCGTTATAGCTTTTTCAGTTTGTATTAAAATAATAATAATTTGAATATTTCATATAAAAACAGTAAAACGCAGCGATTTTTAACGTCTCTCCAGCCATTTCTTGGGTTTATTCCCCACTTACCTAGTGATCATAAAACCAAAAAGTAGACAATAAAATAAGTTACATTGTATCGGTACCGTAATCAGAACATAACATGTGATACAATAGCTGTTATTGGCAAAATCGTAGAGTGCGCCACAGAGACGAATAATTATAATTTGTATTATTTATTAGAAAATATGACACTCCAACCATTGAACTTTATACAATGAAAAGTAAGAGTATCTATATCAGTTCACCTGATGTAAAGCAGTGACCATAACTCACAGACGCTCGCAACATGAAATGAGTTTTCTTTTCTGGACATAACCTCTAAAATCAGGGCTGAAGTTTTGAAAGTAACCAACAGAAAAAAAGAATAATCTTGTGATTATCCGTAGGATGGTTTAGGAACTTGTGCTCTAAATAACTTTAAATCTTTTTCACATGCATCACAATTTATGCCAAACATAGGCAAATAGTATAGTAATAGTGGGCTGATGAGATTATTTATAGACAAAAATATAATAAAATATAATATCTGTGCCTCATTTGTAATTATTATGGATTAATTTGAAAACTGTATTTGAAAACATCGACTGGCTACTATTTTGCATATGTCAATGAATGGGTAAAATTGAAGGACAAACAAACTTTTGGATTACAATTAATATTGTAATCCAAAAGTTTGTTTGTCCTTCAATTACCAGCTACCGTGTACAATTAATATTTTAATCCAAAAGTTTGTTTGTCCTTCAATTTTACCCATTCATTGACATAATAACCTAATTGATTATAATGTGTATTTTATTTTAAACTAGCTGCCCTCCCTCGCTGCTCTGTGATAAAATTTTTCCATTCCCATCTCATTTTAATTAAATTCATCCTATACAAACTTTGGCGTGACAATAAGGAACACAATAAAAAAAAGAATAATCTAATTTCATGCAGCCATGCAAAAGTTATGCTGAGATTCATTTTTATATATTAGATTTACATAGAATACTATGTACTTTTACAGATTGTCCAAAAGTACCACTGGGTGGCAATGGATACAGAGTTCCCTGGAGTGGTGGCCCGCCCTATTGGAGAATTCAGATCTACAGCCGACTACCAGTATCAATTGTTAAGGTGATCAATATTTTTATCATTATACATACAGTTAAAACTATTTCTAGTAACATTATTTAAAATGATGACAAAGTTTCGAGGCGCCTTTAGTGGGTTTCATCAATTTATTTTATAACTAAGGGAAATGTATTACCTATATTTAAAAACAAGGCAAGATGCCAACCAGATGTGAGATAACCTTCAATAACCCTTATCTAAGCCCAGTGACTCTGTAATGGTAGATAAAGTCACTAAACTGCATTAGCAGTTTAGTGGGCTTGTGTTGACCTCATCTATAAAATGTGTTGTAGGTTAATTGCATGTCTAACTTTGTTATCATGACATCATTATAAATATATAAGTAAACTAGTCTTACTTATGTGGATTTTATCTAAAATGTATTGCACTCAATGCAACTAAATTGGTACAGCTGGTATGTACAAGGTGTATGTAGCCCTGCTTGGCAACACCTGTCCTATAATTTTATGTATTTGACACATAATGTGGGTTGGCTACATTTGCCGAGTCTACAATGGCAGATGAGAGAGGATAGTCCTAGACAGGCGGCTGCCCGCATAATTGGGAATGAAAAGTGATCCGTTCCCTCTAGCATGATCAATGACCTGAAAAAAAGAAGTTGAACACAGTGAGCGGATGATTTCATATGGTGGAAAACATTGCCTGTATCCAGCAGTGGATAGATCAGGAACTAAATATCTATCGGTATTTTAAATTATGATAAATATAATAAAAATGGAGAGTCAACAATCGCAACATGCGATGTTGCGAGATTGGTTGACGAAATAAGTAGCTATGGGTTGTAGTATGTGCGGTGGGAGGTTTGAGGTACAGCTGGCGAAAATTATTTACTTTGACGATGGGTAATATTATAAAATATTGGTTCCTACACTACCTACCTATTAATAAAATAATAAACGTGACGTCTTTTCTCAAAATAATGGTACACTTGAACAAGTATTTATTTTTGTGGTAATGTAATCAGTCACTGGGATAGATACAAGTTGATGGTAAAGACGAAGAAGTTTGAAATTAGACTGTCTCTGTTCTACCCGATTGTGTTGCAGACTTTGTAGTGTGTCAAAAGGTTAATGCTGTATATTCTTTTCCGTAGATGTAATGTTGATTTGCTAAGAATTATCCAACTGGGGCTCACATTTATGGATGAGAGTGGCAAGACACCTCCAGGGTGCACCACCTGGCAGTTCAACTTTAAATTTAATTTACAGTAAGTAATGAGTATATTTAGTTCCATACAAAATATTTAGAATTAATTGCCTTTATAAATTGTAGAGTTGTTAACCTGATTATAATTTTTTCAGAGAAGATATGTATGCCCAAGATTCAATTGATTTATTGCAAAACTCAGGACTCCAATTTAGGGAACATGAAGAGCATGGTATAGAACCGTTGGAGTTTGCTGAACTGCTGATGTCTTCAGGTATACCTGTGAAAGAAAAGACTTAAAAATCTCTTCTACTATGGTCTCCCTATTATTGTTCCATTTTGTTACCCAAAATTTTTATTTTAGCAGAAAGTAGTTTCTGTTTATGGTAATGATATCTCAATTTAATTAGATTGTATGATACGAAGTTTTCTCTTATTCATTATCCGTATATTATAAACATAAATGTTTGTGAGTATGGATGTATTTGTCGTTTGATTACAAACAGCGTAGTCAGTTACTAAAAGCTCGCTGTTTTGCGAATTGCCAAAAGGAGATTGTAAAGTTGTTCATCATTTTTTAGATATGAAGCCAACAAGAGTCGCACGCTCTTTGTAGAAATGTCTCGGCAAACTGTCTAATTAGTTTTTAATTTTGGCACGCGCGGTGCTGTTGTGTCTAAGCATTAAAAATGGCGACGTGTAATAATTAAAACTAATATAATTCAAGGAGTATTACGACGTTAATGTGTGGTATTAATAACAGTTATTAATAAAGGTTTATCAAATATAATTGCACTCAACAAGGTACAGTGAAAAGGCCTTGTCTTGGGACCCTTTACGGTGCTCCTATTTCCGGCGTCAGGATACAAGAAAACTCTAACCTAACCAAAAATCATTGAAAGAATTATTAATAATCATTGATATAAGAATATAGAGTTAATAATGACAAATATATGACATCGGGCGTACCACGTAAAGAAATATATTTTAATTGAAATCATGGTCACCCTACTCATAACTCCATTTTGGTGCACTCTTTGCTATGTCGAACGCATATACAAAACAGCGAGTGTTTAGAAACTGAAGACGCATTTTTAATACCATAATATGTTAGGCTAATCATATAATTCGTCATTATAGAGATGTTTGTTACACCTTCACACGTGAACGTCTGAAAGGATTTGGATAAAATTTAGCATAGGTACATATAGAATATATTATGGATTAGGTATCTATCACATAGGATACTTTTTAACCACGTATTATGTTGATTCAGAGCAGTCTTTATAATTTATTAATTTGTTTTACAGGTATAGTCCTTATGGACAACATAAATTGGCTCAGTTTCCATTCGGGATATGACTTTGGATACTTATTGAAGCTTCTTACTGATCAAAATTTGCCACAGGAAGAGAATGATTTCTTTGATAGTCTACGGCTGTATTTTCCTACAGTTTATGATGTTAAGGTAATATTTAATTACTAAATTTGAACAATGAAATCAATTTACATAGGAGAATAATGACGTGCTGCGTTGAGGTTTTCCCAGGAGACTACAGCATGGGGTTCTTCAAAAAGGGCGTAAAGAGGTTTTTACAGGTCGGCAACGCGCGTGATGCCTCTGGTGTTACAGGCGTCCATAGGCTACGGTAACTGCTTTCCATCAGGCGGGCCGTATGCTTGTTTGTCACCTTAGTAGTACAAAAAAAAACAAAAAAAAAAGTGGCGGACTAAGGCTAAAGCGGGCCCTAGGCGACATTGTATTTCCGGGCCTACTAAAGAAGTTTTCACTTCCAAAATAAAAATTAAAAATATAACTTTCGGGCCCCAAAAATTACGGGCCTAGGCCTGCCTAGACCTTAGTCCACCCCTGGGTGCTGCTCCATAGCGGGACCACCTTTACCTTAAATATAATAAGCAAGAAAAAACCATATATAATATGTATATAATTGCGGACTCAATAAACAAAATGGATATCTATAGTTTCGTTGTAAAAAATAATTCAATTTGGGCCTGCTGGAGAGCATACTCACCAGTGGGCCACCATGTCCACCACCAGTCACCATGATAATTCCGTTACAGTTAAAGGCTTTTCAAATTCGTTTATAACACGATAAAAAATTGGTTGTCTGTAAAGTCGGTTTACGGACCATAATTTTACGTGATAACGTCATAAGAAAACATTGGCCGATGGAGTGGAAGAGAGATAGATGCGTCACAAGCCGCGCTCACGCTTGCATGCTCTGCTCAGGCGAGACGTGACAATGAGTCATGCTTTTGCGTGCGTGCAGCCGGCGTTCATTGATTTATAAGATGTTTTCACGTCAAAAATGTATACAAATCTACTACATGCATTTTGATATTTAGTTTAGTCTATACCAATTTACGACCACTTATAAATTTCCTTCCGAAACATTAGAGAAGTGTTAGTAAAAAGGTTATGGCGAAGTCAAAGCTCACAACTTTGTGTGCGTATGCTTTGTATAATATTGGGTGAACACCATAGGTTGACTCATCGATTAAATATAACAGTATTATAGGCAATAAACGGTGATGGTATGAAATGTTCGGATTGTGTATGTTTGAGGAACTCGATGTCGTCTTTGCGCATGTCAGTCTAATAGACGCAGGTTAAGCAACGTAGACCGAGGTCTGTCCATGGATGGGTTTATTTATCGCGACCTCCTTCGTGGTTCAGAGGGCACATTAAAGCGTCGGTCCTGCCTGTTGTCATTAGAGTACAGTCATTAAGCCCAGTCACCTTTAGGCGGCTTGAAAACATTGGCCTCCGCCAACCCGCAGTTGAGCAGCGACCAGGTTACGCTCTAAACCCCTTCGATTGAGGGGAGATCCTTTTCCAGTAGTGGGATGAATAAACCTTGACAATGAATGACTAATGTGTCTGTTTGATAGGATAATGATGATATAATCATATCAATTTCTGTTTTGCTATGTTTACAGTATTTGATGAAGTTATGCAAGAACTTAAAAGGTGGGCTGCAGGAGGTAGCGGACCAGCTTGAGCTGAGACGCGTGGGCCCCCAACACCAAGCTGGATCTGACTCTCATCTCACAGGCATGGCCTTTTTCAAGATCAAGGAAGTAAGTATTTTTACACATTTTAATCTAAAAGATTTCAGTTCAAACTTCGTCATCAACACTATTCTATTTAGCTGACATAAAATTAATTCAGGACAGATAAACAGTTTTTCAAAAACGTATTTTCGGCATAAAACCTAATTTCTCTAACCCAGTCGGAGTTTGTAGTTTTTATTTTTTGATAGGAATTTCATTATGTATAAAAACGACATATTATTGTATAAAGGCTGATGGGCAGAGGAAAAAATGGAACAATTTGAATTAATACTGATATTCAATATATTGACGTAAAAAGACAGAACTACATATATACATAGAAGGACACGACAACACCATATGAAATTCCTTTTTTTTTTTCGCCACAAGCCGCTATTATAAATATTTATTTTATTTTAACTTATAAAAATATAACATGTTGTAGAGGCTTACCATCTCCAATACATATGAAGCTCCACAGTTTTAAAAACAAATAAATATGGAAAATGTCCTGCTGAGGGTATAATACCCATAATCATCCTACTACTACTGCTGAGATATTCATTACTAGACATTACATATACACAATATTAATTTTCATTACAATTTTAATGTTGCAGATCTTTTTCGATGGTAATATCGAAAGTACAAGCGGACATCTGTATGGTTTGGGAGCGCCATTTTCCACTAGCGTCAATAACTTCCAAGACAACGGCGAGAGCGGGAACTCCTCCTGATCCGGGGACTCGGTTGTGGTCAGCCTCACACCGCAACCGACGCGGGTCTACCACATCGCTGAGTAAATTGGACTATTACAATAATCAGATCGTGTAATAAAAATTTGCAATAATATAAAATGTTAAGTGTGAATGCGGGATTTTTATCGTATATTGATGAGTGGTATCGTGTATGCTTTATTAAAGAAATATAAATAATAGTGTTCCATAGTGTTATCTAGTCTAGTCTTAGGTGTTACGTTCACAAGTTCATACTATTACATCGGACGTCTTTATAAAACGTTTGAACATTGATCTCAAACTAAGTTTCAAACTAAATATTTGTATTTTAGATACATATTAATTGCAAGTATCTTCAAAATAAAACTATAAGTAATCTTGAATGTATTATTATGTTGTCATTACCAATAATCGTTCTTTCCTAAAGTTCGCCCCACAATCCAGATCAAACTCAAATGAGCCATCACCTAGCAGTTTACGAGATGAATTAGTATTTCATATCACACTTAATACGATATAGAATATATCGCGAGTGAGTTGCCTAAAAAAATTATAGTTTAACATTCAGTAGTTATTTTTGCTCGGATTTAATTCTATTGATGAGGAATGTTGGGAAACGATGCTAAATAGCGGATTGGATGGCGCGAGGCTTTTCTGGTGTTAAGACAAAAATCAGAAACGAAATCAGTTGACATATGGGCGATGTTTCAAAGATCGAGAGGCGCAACGGCCGCTGGGCACTTTCATTTGGCGTATTATGATTCCTAATTGTTAACAAATACGATTACGAATTATACTGCAATTAAAAAAGAAAATAATAATAATAATTTTTAATTAATCATAGCCTTGCCAGGATTTTTCAAGCCATTCGCTATATATTTTTCAACGTATTTGAGTGTCAAATGTTATTATTAGTAATGTTATGTAACGAAGCAGTGACGTATTTTCGACCTTAGATTAATATGGATCAGACTATAAAAAAATGTTTTACCGATAAAAAAGAAATAGTTCAATGATTACATGTTATGAAATAAGATCATTTTACCATTTAAAAGCAGCAGCCCTTGCGATAGGTTCCACATTCGATTCAGAGGAGAGGTGAGGTCGCCTTGTGAGAGCGGCAGGGAGTAGCTATACTATACATTAGTGTACATAATACTATTACTTACATTGTGGTGTAGTGATAATATATCTGTTCCTGAAAAGAATCTCCCCTAAAATATTTTATTAGACAGCAGACATTAGGGGAAGCCACTCTATTCCGCCGTCACTTATTGGGTTGCCGAATTTAAAAGAGGTAGATCGAGCTGTGAAGGTGATAATCCACGTTCTGGGCGGCCTTCGACCTCCTATGGAAGAAAATAATAACAAAAGACAGAAGAATAACCGTAAGATTACGCGTTCAATCCATTTTATCCGACTCACGGGGATCCAAAAAAAGAATCTGCAAGATAAAACCGTTTGTTCCCAACGAGTCACACCCTCAACTGTAACACTGTGACTGGTTGGGAACAAAATCCCAACGAGTCACACCCCTGCTCTTAAATATTCCCAACCAGTTAAAAGTTGGCACTACTTTCCTTCAACACAACTCGTCGCATCATTCTACCGTAGGTACCTTACATCTTTTGTTTGCTGCATATAGTAAGACAGCGCTGCCGTGCAGACAAATCTCAGGGTCAGACGCAGGTAGTCCCATTCGCAACTCGTCACGCATTCGGAACTAGTCCCATTCGCAGCTTGTCCCATTCTCAATTCGTCCCATTCGCGTCTCGCCCCATTCGCAGTTCGTCCCGTTCGTAGCTCGTCCCGTTCGCATCTCGTCCTATTCGCAGCTCGTCCCATTTTTATTTTTTTACAACTTGTAGTATCGTTAAAGATAACCAGGATGTTAATTTGAATGTATGCCATAGCCCAGGTAGTGATTGTCAAACGGCTTAATGTTTTTTTAGGGTTCCGAACCTCAAATGGAAAAACGGAACCCTTATAAGATCACTTTGTTGTCCGTCTGTCTGTCTGTCTGTCTGTCTGTCTGTCTGTCTGTCTGTCTGTCTGTCTGTCTGTCAAACATTTCTATGTCGAGAATGCGTGGAGGTATCAAGCTGAAATTTGAACTGTATACACAGGTCTACGGTCCCATGAAGTTAAAAAAAAATCAAACTGCTAGGTTTACGTAGAAAAAAGTTACGGCCGTTTATTCAGCAAAAAACGCATATTTCGACACACTCAAAGGAATCAAAACCTATAGGGTACTTCCCGTTGACCTAGAACTATGAAATTTGGCAAGTAACATCGTTATAGACTACAAGTACAGGAATAAATCTCAAAACTATACATTTGTAAATAGATCTAAAAAAATAGGGGGTCTATATTTTTTATAGGGTGTCGAAATTTCAAATTGAAACTACTAGTTCAAATGGGGTATCATATGAAAGGGCTTGATGTACACATTGCAAAATATATTTTATTTATTTTTTCGACGCATTATTTCTTATTTATAATGAAAAATATCAAATTTAATAATGATACTACGTACCTACGGAACCCTCGGTGGGCGAGTCCGACTCGCACTTGTCCGGTTTTTTTTTTATGAATTAAGGAATTTGAATAATACTTTTTTTTTGTAAATTGTGTAAGCACAGGGATTAGCCTATGGGGATTTTTTGTGGGTAAACGGCTTAATGTTTTTTTTATGAATTAAAGAATTTGAATATTCTTATTTTGTAAAATGTTTTGTAAGCACGGGCACCTATGGGGATTTTTGTTGTATTTTTAAAAATATTTTTGTTTGCCTTTTTATTATACATACTTATATAGGTAATTTAGAAAATTCAGGATAATTTTGATTAACTTATTTAACTATATTTTTTAAGAAAATAAATGATTTGCAGTATTTTTTATTATTTAGTTAGTTATATATACCCAATGCGAGCAAAGAACGTACAAGTAGCGAATGGGACGAGTTGCGAAAAAAAATAGAGGATAGGACGAGTTGCGAATGGGACGAGACGCGAACGGGACTAGCTGCGAATGGGACGACACGCGAACGGGACTAATTGAGAATGGGACAAGTGGCCAATGGGACAAGTAGCAATATGGACGAGTTGCGAATGGGACGACCTGCTTCTGACCCAAATCTCAACTCTGCGCGTAGCTGTGTCGAAAGGAATATAGCCTGTCACAGACGTAGGATTTTTCGCTACGCTTAGGCTCGGTATTCTGAGAAAGTGATGGAATCCTTTTTATTTATTATTTGTCAAAAAAAATGGACATTGCTGTATCATATTTATTATACAGGTTTGATACCAAAAGTTTGTGTGACGTGTTTCTTCACGAAAACGCTCCTAGTCATCCGTCGTTGCGCTCAAGCCAATCTAGTGCAGGCTTCGAAATGTTCGACTACCCGCTATCCTCTCAGGACTTGGATTGTAGTATATTAGATCTCCAGATTGGGGTGTAAATGGTTCATCAACGTCTTGGAACCAAAGCCAACCTCACCTGCACGTGGTGCACCCTGCTAACTGACAAACGAGGCTCTGGCGAAGAGAGGTAGGACATAGCGCCAATCGTCAATTCCGAAATGCTAGTACTTGATAAAAAAAGAAAATACGAATACGATTTATAAATAAGCAATAAAATAATTTTGTGCAAGTGCAAGCGTTTTTTAAGCTGGACTGGAGAAGTACCTCCACCTCACAGATTAGGGGCCGTCCATTAATCACGTGTGGTTTTTTTTTCGCATTTTTAAACAACCCCCCCCCCCTCCCTTGGTGATGTGTAAGCCTAACAACCCCCCCCCCTAAATCACGTGTATTTTTTGAAGAATAAAATAATTTTTTGGAATATTATTTTTCAATGCAGGTATAAAGTATATAATTCTCTGTAAACTTCTCCGGAAGGAACCGCACAGGACGTGACTAGTTAGGCTCCAACGTGTGAGGATGAATTTCCTGTCGATGGCGAGCGGTGCAACAGGCAACAGTAGAAGCAGGCCATTATGTCAAATAACTCCTCTGAACAACCACAAAAAATAAATACACGTGATATCTTACTAGACCCCCCCTCCCCCTTGTGATATTTAGTGATTTTTATCGAACCCCCTCCCCCCTCTTTGGAGCCTCACGTGATTAATGGACGGTCCCTTACCGCAGCAAATAAGAATTCCCTTGAGGGTCGTTGTGTTCCTGCATGTGAGTGAAGTCACCAGAACGCAAGAAAGGAAGGAGTATAGAGTGGCAACGGATCGGCGACCCCTTGGTGTTGCTGATCTGCATGAGCGGTGGTGATTGCTTTCAATCAGGTGACCCACATGTGGAATATAATTTGACGATGCTGACGCAGTTATGGCCGCCGTAGAGGTTTTTGAGAGCCAATAAAATGGCTTTTTGCGGAAGTAATGTTAGAAAACCGGTATTTTAAATGTATTATAATAATAAATTTTCTTATAGTTTTGCAGTACTTCTAAAAACTTTTTGATTCACCTCGTAGAAACAAAATTTCTAGATATAATAGATAAAATGGAATAGTGGTAAAAATAAAACGAAACTATTACGCTTGAGTGTCACTTTATTACAATAAAAAATGACTTGCAAATATCCAGGTCTTTGTACCACAGCTAGAAAATTACTCAATTCCAAATCGACAATCGCCTGCCATTATTTTAATTAGATTTTGGCGGTAAAACGAAATAAATGTATCATCAAGAAATTGGGAATGTTATAAAAAATATTAAAAGTCCTCTCTTCATTTATCACATACATAAAAAGACACGTTAAAAATTGATCATTGATGTAATAAAAACTAAACTCGGGCTTCTTTAAAAATAAATACGAATCATCAACTACAATTAAATAAATTAGGCATTATTATGTCATCATTTGTCATTAACATTGTATCGCCTTATCCATTTGTACGTATATCGTGTG